>OZ007596.1:20040000-30040000 GCA_963931845.1 Maratus michaelseni | reverse complement strand
CTATAGGCATGTACTGTAATACTATATATTATTTATGTTGTCAGTATCCCTTTTTCTAAGCAAATAGGAAACGCAGAACGGTAAATGAGATACCATATGAAAGGATTTTGAACCGGCGTCTGATATAGCACACACACATTTCGTTAAATGAAATAAAAATTTAATCGGCATTGTTATCATAAATAAAATGAAAGGTTTTCCCCAAATTAGTGTTGCCACAAAAATAAAATACGGCAACAATGTTTATAAAAAAAATCAGTAAAGATAAACTGGGACATAGGGTACGGGTTTATTTTATATTTATGATTAAAAAGCAAAATTTGAATTCAAATGCTTAATTTATTTTTCTCTATACTATGTTTTTTTTTTTTGTTTTTTTCAAAACAAACAATGTCACACTCTATTTTTTTTTTTCGTTTGCTGTCTTTAGCTAATTTTTACTGTAACTTTGATGGAATAAATGAGATGATATTCTGGCTTGACTAAAGTTGTTTAGAGATATTTTTAGTCCTTATTTTTTTGGAAGTTTAGACCTGCATGTAAAAAATATTAGATATTTCCTAAAAAATATTAGACTATAGTGCGAAAACTTTGCACGGGTCCACTGGTTAGCCTATATTTATACTCTGATTTCATTAACAGAGATCACTCGTTATAAATCTAGGTGGAAAGAGATGTGTAAGAAAATATTATTGCATTGAATAGAATATGGAATAACTTCAATACGTTGAGGTTAAAAAGTAGTTAAGACGAATATCTCTGAGAAATAGGGTATTTAATGTCAGACTTTCTTTCCGACCGATATTTTCCGTAGTATTGTGCTAATTTCACGTGTCAAATATACATGTTTTAATTCAGAAAAGCTACTTAATAAATGAGATTAAATAAGGACTGCACTTAGACTAGACATAAAGTATAAAAAAATTATGGTTCGAAACGTGTTTATTTTCTACAGAAGATATCAACACAGTTCTCCGGAAGATATCGCTATGTCGGCCACTACGGCTTTACATAAGAAATATTTGAAAATAAACGACCATAGTACAGAAATAAGGGCTATACAATTGGAAATATTGAAAATGAAATTGAGCAGCAATTCTTGTCATTATTGCACCCACATTAGACAAAATAGATCCAAAGTACAAGAATTATAAAATCAATATCCGCCCAATATCGTTTATAAATAGGAAAAAACTTGTGAAATCTATTTAATTATTATGTTAGGGTTAACTGGTGGCCCTACTATGGATGGAAGCTATAAGTAAAACTTGAATTAACTAACAAAAATATTAAACCGTTGATTATGGACTAAAGCTGTCGAATATTTTTCTATTCAATCGTACCACAATTAACAAAAAAAATCTTTGAGGTACAATTCTCTTGAAAATAGCCTAATGTAAGTGTATAGAACAGATTATTGTTAAAAAAATGGTAAGAATAAAATACAAAATAGTCCACTGGGAAGTATATACCTCGACCCGTATTCAATGGGTTAACCATTTTTTTTAATATCATGTTACTTTAAAGCTAGAAAATAAAATTCTTTAAAAAAAAGAAAATTAATTACCTTAATGCTACTTCCTCCCACATTAAATTCGTATAAAGAAAGGATTCCTTCAAAAACATTTTCTGCAACATCAATATCATACTCCAACAAATTTATAGCATTAATAGGAAGTCCTAGGAACATTCTTTCTGGCAGGTACGTCAACTTCTCAACGTGTAATGGCAAGTATTTGTAATTTCTAAAGTATAATGTTGGATATTTAGCCCAAAAACGTTGTATGCAGTCAACTCCTGTCCAACGTGGAATTTCATCACATGTGCAATAATTGTCCGAGCATTTTGGCCTAGGTTCAGTTTCCGGCAAAGATGCCACTTCACTTGCAGCATGTTCTTGTGAAGTGCAATACTTGACTTGAAAAAACACAAAGACTAGAAAAATAAAGTAACTTTGAAAGAAATATTGCCACATTGTTGTCATTGTTTTTTTTTTTTATGAGGATAATTATTTGCTAATGTTTGCATTCTTTTTTACATTCAAGATAAAAATTTATAATTTATATACTTAATTTTATTTTAGTAAATGCTCTTTTGGGAACATTACTTAGAAAATTTGTCAGGAAAAAGATAAAAATGTATTCTAATTATTACATCTCATAGTTAAATGCAATATTTTCGTTAGTTTGTTCACTGAATTGTTCAGGTTCTTCAATAAATTCCTTATAAAATGTCTTCACCAAACAATAATTTATTAATAGTTATTCACAGATATTTTTTTAAAGATACTTACATACTTATTACGTAGCTAAATTTCATTTATGTGCTTTTTTTATTTGTAGAACTGCGTTTAATGTATATTTCTACACCACTGGCACAATTTACGTATTTTGGATGTCTTATCTTTTAAATAATCTGTTAGTTCGAATGAATATCCAAGAAACACCTAATTTATAAATGTAGTTAGTCAAATCAGTAAAATAAAATAGCATTTTTATTTACTGATAAAACAGTTTTCAGTTTCTTTATTCACTTAAGTTTCAAAAATGACATTTCATTATTTACTTTTTTATAGAAAGACTTATAAAACTTTGATTGCAAACTATGGATTTAAACTCATTGCACATGCGACATTAAATTGTAAGATCTACTATTGCATTTTAGTAATTACCAACACACAAATGGATCATAGTAACGTATGTATGGAAAGCGATACAACACAACATTCCGTAAAATATTAGAACTACTGAGCTCGGTAATTGTAGTTTTCAGTAGAGGAAGTCACTTGCTTTCACTTTATGTATACTCGGATGCCCGAGAAATGAAACTGAATGATTTTATTAGCAGAATTTCGTTGAACAACAGATATAACAAATTAATGACAGGTGACAATTTCCTTCGTATTTTCATTGCAGTTACACCTTTGACTCATGCTGGATATTTTGAAAACAGGAATTTTAAGTTCCGGGAAGTACAAGGAAGAAAACCCTGACAGATAAAACAAAGCAAGGCATTAATTTAAAAAAAATGAAGGATTACAATAAGCGGTTTCTCAACTTTGACGGATTCGAACTGTTTACTTTTGTTTTGCGCTTTACGTACTCGTTATACACATGAAAATAATATTTTATTAGTTAGAAATTGATTTTTAAAGTGAAAGGGTGATTTCGGAGTTGTAAAAATGGAGTGCACTACAGTAACGAAACAGTAATGAAAACTTTAAACGCTTTTTTCCTCCTAAAATTATTTTCGAAAACGGTGGACACTCTAGTTTCATATATTTTTAATCAATCGACTAAAACCTTTTATTGAAATTCATTGTCACATACACTTTTAGTGAAATATGTAAAATGTATTTTAAAAACACAAATTGCACAAATTGTGCTTATTAGTTGCTAAAATCAGTGTAAAAATCGTTTTAAACTCATAAAAGAGCTAAAATCCTACATGTTTCGGCTTTAAAGATGTTGGCTTTAAGTTTAAAGCCGAAACATGTAGGATTTTAGCTCTTTTATGAGTTTAAAACAATTTTTACACTGATTTTAGCAACTAATAAGCACAATTTGTGCAATTTGTGTTTTTAAAATACTAGTTAACAGTGTAGTGTCCAAAGGATTCAATATGTAAAATGTTTTTTATCAATAATCGTCCATAATGTCATTTTTGAACATAATAATTACTTGCTCTACCCGTTTAAAGACATTATTTTATTTCAAAACATATCAAAGAGCATTGTACACGTCCAAAACCTTCAAAAACACCTTTAAAATTGCCCCAAACTAGTCAATATATTAAAAGTTGTAAACATATTTTCACCAATTGTTCACAGGCATCCTCAGTTACTGATGTCATGTTTTCTGCTTCCTCAGTCAATCCGTTGAAAACCTTCATTTTTCTTCAACTTCCATCATATTTACATCAAACTCAGAAACATGCAATGGTATGATCCACGCAAAAATCGATAATAGATAGCACGTATATTACTAGAAAAAGGAAAAATGAAGATTTATAACGGATTTACTGACAAAGCAGAAAACATAACATCAGTAATTGTGGATGCCTGAAAAGAACAGGCGAAAATATTTTTACAACTTTTAACATATTGACTAGTTTTGTGTAATTTTAAAGGTGTTTTTAAGGCTTTTGGACGCTTACACTGTTCTTTGATGTATTTTAAAATAAAATAATGTCTCTAAATGGGTAGTGCAAGAAATTATTGAGTAAAATATTTTCGAAATATTATTACATCGCTGTGTATATATTAATCTATGTAAATATAAGTAACAAAAGGGTTGGTCAAAAATTTCCATTTTATATTGAATCGATGCCATCGCACTAAAATGCTTATTTTTTCTAACTTCTGGACTAACACATTTTAATTATTTCGTTTCATATTTCTGGGTTAAGTGTTACCCGTATTTATCATTCTCACCACTAGACATTCTTTAACTTATCGCTCCGGACCACAATGGGGCGATTTGACGATCTAGGTGGACAAACTGATTGCGTTGGAGTTTAATTAGGTTTTGCTGCTTTTTCGAATGTATCAGTAATAAAATACTAAAACAGCGATAAATATTTGGTTTATTTAAAAAATTATAATTATGTTGTGCAATAATAATCTCAGATTATACTAATATTGCATTGTCATTGAAACTAAACATGTACTCAAAGTTGCAGCTCAATCGGATAATTCAAAGTGGTTTAAAATTGACTTGCAAGATTTGAACTACACATACATACACTGAAAGTTAATATAAAGCTTTTTTTTTATTAATACAAACTTAATGATTTGCACACTTTTGCAGGAGTTTTCTTCAGTTTCCAATACTTTAGGAATGACACTTGGATTAAAAAAAAATGCTTCTTGCTTAATAATGCTTAATACTGTGTTAAAACTCTAGATAAAGTTTGTAAACAACAAGGCGGATCATCCAGAATCACAAAATAGCGGATAAGCGGGTTTAATGGCACTTATTTTTACACAACAATAGGTTAAATCTTACTTTGACAAACATGAGACAGAATCTGTTGGAGAATACATGCAAACTTGGACAGATGCTGTCCGAACCCCCGTGTAAAGGTTAATACCCTCATAATTCTTAAATTACTTGACTGAATGAATTATCGGTTTGCACATGAAGGCAAAAAGTATTGACAAATTCAAATATGCTGGGTTTTTGTATTGAAAAACTTACAGTTTGATTTAATTTCATTATGCCCCCTTTGATTTGTTGTTAAAAATATATTTAAATAAAAGAAAATTCTCTGTCAAATGTTTTCCCTTTATTTTCTGTTTCAATTTGGCGATTAAATTTTCTGGTACATTTATAGTTGTATATTTATATTAAGTAGCGAATCGTGTTGTTGCGGCTTAACAGCTGATGGACCGCACACTGGGACGATGGGATGATCTAGGTGGACAAAATACATTTTTCCGATTATCTCAAAATTTAACAAGACCGCGTATACTGGTAGTTGAATGTCTCATTTGTCGAGATTCGTACGCGTTTTGTCGAAAGAATCCAATGTGTCGATTAACTACACAGAACAAACTGTTGTTATTTTTACTACTGTTACTTTTACTACGAACTACTGTTCAGTAAACTCGTGCTTTCAAATAAAACACAATAGTGACGAAGTGCATTCGAACTTACAGGAAACTAGTGCAACTGTTGAAACTCCCTCAAAACAACTGCTCAAATGGCTTCTTTACGGTAGTGTACAACTATAACTTGGTAAATTCTATAGATCTTATACAGAACTGCTCAAAAGAGCTGGAGTACCCGATTATTGGTGGAATTTCTTGTATGGGAATTTTCAACTGTGCTATGCCTTTCTTAATTGAAGTAAATTTCAGAATACTATGTAATATATATACAAATGTATAAATCCTATACAGGGCTGCACAAATTAATTCGCACACTTTTCCGTTTATTGAAGGTAATTGTCACTGGGTTTTCAAATGTGTTAAGCGTTTTTAAATTGTTTACTTAGACATAATATTTCACCATCTTATACTGTGAAGTTTTGTTACAGTATTCTGGAAGTGTTGGAAAGTGTTTCATAATCTACGCTTGACACATGATTTTTCTTTCTTTCTTTAATTTACGAATCTGAAATAATTTTGCTTAAGTTCGTCCTAAGATGTCATTTTAATGTTTCAAAATATTTTTTGGTTGTGGAAAAACAAACCAAAAAAAAAAAAGAAAAAAAATATTATCGGATTTTTGCTGATTTCAGTTTCATTAAAAGAGAAAATTTATTTTCAATTTAAATAGATAATAAAAATAATTCTTGATTGAAATTTTCAAGAAATTTAGAAAAAAATAAAAACATAATTTCATATATTCAAGCTGCATAAGTCAATTATTCCTCAGAAACGAAAATTCTCTGCCAGAATATTTCATTACATAGTAGATTTTTGCCGCTTTAAATTCAACCAGAGAGAAAGATTTAAACTCCTTGCATTTAAGTGAACATTATTGACACCAATTCGCAAGATTTGGATTTAAAGAAAAAAATTTTGCTAGTATATTTTTGATTAATTACTTTTAGAAGATGGCGGTTAAAACGTTTTGTAAAGGCGCTAAATGTCATATAAGGTCTCAGAATTTTAAAATTTGAATTTATTTATGATGTAATAATTTTATTGTAATTTTTTAATGGAATTTCTGTAATGATGACATCTAAATGACGTCATTTTTGTGAATAAAATGGAGAAAAGTCACGTAATCTGCATTTAGAAATCATTATATAGTAATTTTTTTCCAGCTTTAAATTCAACGAAGAAGTAAGATTTAAACTCCTTGCATTTTGGTGAACAATTATTGACACCTATTCACAAGATTTGGATTTAAACAAAAGCATATACTATTTTCAATTAATTATTTTTGAAAGATGTTGATGAAAATGTTTTACAAAGGAACTAAAAGCAAAATGGTTTATCGGTTAAAAATTACATGATTTGTATTCTTGTAAAACGTTTATTTTAATCCAAAAGCTAAAATTTGTTTCATAAGTTGTCAACATGACGTCATTTAGCTCCGAAATTAGAAACCAAATCTTAAAAAAAAAACAATATACAACGTTATTTTGAAAATAACGATTTAGATCACGTAATCTGCAAAATGTAATTTTCGTAATTTCTGTTAAACCTACATTTTAACTATGATTTCGTATTAAAAATTTATTATTTAATAAAATTAATGTTAAAAGTTACCTAAAGCTACAATAATATTGGGTTTCTCATTCTTTCAAGAAATCGAAAGGTCTCTTGGAATAAAAATGCCACACACCAGGTTGCCACGCAGCTACTCTATTATAATAATAGACAGGGTGTCCGAAAAGTCTGGAAACGGTTGAATAACTCGAGAAATAAACATCGGATTGAAAAACGGTAAATATATGTTCAATATTTTTGAAAAATCTATTTAGGGATATCAACCCCCCCCCCAACTCTGTCCCCTGGGGGAAAAGGGGGGCATCTTTGAAATCTTAAAGGATAATCCCCTTTTTTATTCCAGATTCGGATTCTACAAGAAAAAATACGTACCTTTTGTATTTAACATTTTCTTCGGAAAATCGTAGATGATGTTGTAATCAAGTAAAATGTAGTCAGAATCGTTTCCATTGAAAACTCCGTAAAAGCTCGAATAACTCCAGAAATATACATTGGATTGAAAAACGGAAAATATTTCTTCAATATTTTTTAAACTTCTATTTAGAGATATTAAAGTTGTCCCCCCAACTCTGCCCCCTGGACAGAAAGGGGGGGGGGGGGTGCAACTTTGAAATCTTAACTGATAATCCCTTCTTTTATTGCAAATTCGGATTCTACCAGAAAAACACGCAACTTTTGAATTTAACATTTTCTTCGGAAAATCGCAGATGGCGCTTTAATCGAGTAAAATGCAGTTAGAATCTTTTCCATTGAAAAGTCTAGAAATGGTCGAATAACTCGGGAAATATACATCGGAGTGTTGCGATGACTGAATGTGACCGAGACGTGGTTCAATTCTCTGGCATCAGACTAAAGAGTAAAATTTTTTATTTCGATTAACGTAAAAAAATTATACGTATTTTTTTCAAGGTGAAAAAAGCGTCCACGTAAGTGTTCCACGGGACAGGTGTCGGTACCTCTGAAAATAGGGACATCTGAGAGAAATCACCCACCCGTGAGGTATAGGAACAATAAGTCCACGAAAGGACATCTGACATAAATCAGGACACCTGGCAACAATAATCTTAACTGACGTTTATTCAAAAACAAGAACCAGTATCTGGGAGCACGGCAGTGCGTCCGCCCAGTTCTCACAGGCCGTAGCTACCTTTTCCGTGACCATTTCGGCCTATTTTCCACCCTCTCATAACTACGTTTTGGGGAGAGGTAGAGAGTTTTCCTTTTTAACGCACATTAATATAATCAAACTGAACTAGGTTCCACGATTTCGAATTTCTGTATTTAATATTTTTCGAAATATGCTATTCCGAAAAAGGGCTTTTTTGTCACTGACTCACAGGGGATCATCAAATAACTAAGGTACTTCTAACAGTCGTAGAATCATAAAATTTGACAAGTAAGTAGGTTTTGTCACACAATTAACCAGAAAAGTCTGAAAACATAGAATTTCTGCCTTTAAACCCTTCAAATAGGGGGTGCTGATTTGGCTATATACAGTTCGTAACACATTCAATTGGCAAATTAAATTAATTGCATTGTTGCAACCATTTGTGTTTTTTGTTGTACGATAAACATTTAAGTAATAATAGTTGCCTAGACAATCATTTCCTCGCTCATATTTGACGCCAGAGTTGGTCGCCAAAGCCTGATTACAGAAAATTAGCCTGAGTTTAAAGGTGTTACATGGTTTCAAGCAGAATGAATTTTTTATATATGCTTTTCCGAAAATGTTGGTAAGGCAAATCTTTTAGTGATCTGTCAGTTTTTCTATTTTTTACTTCCTTAAAATCAATTTTATTATAAATATCGGTATTCTAATCTCAATAGCACTCAGTCAATCTGGCAAAATTCCAGTGGGTTGTTCTTTAAGTGCATTTTAATGATGTTAATAAACGTTATATATACATATGTACAGGTACACACTGGATTTTATTTGAAATATATATATATACTATATATATATATGTATCACATATATAATACATATGCATCATTATGACGTCCACCATTATGTCATCATTAGAGTATTTTTGTCGCCAAATTTGACGATATTTCGTTAAATGTCGCAAAGCTTGGAGGGAATTTGACGCTAGAGGCTATTTTTCATTGAGAATTTTTAGGACGAGTAACCATCTATTAATATTATGTGGTTAAGTAAATGGCATAACGCACGAATGTTAATAAAGTTTCTATCGTTTCGTCACTACACAAGACCTCTGCTCTTGCTATTTATTATATTGTACTGTTATTATACTTACTCTTACTATACTGTTAGTCTTTACTCTCTTAAAAGTTTATTATAGAAAGAGAATTTTCAGAATTAAAGCATCGAAACAGCCAGTTCTCCTTATGATTATTATCATTTTATAACATATATCCAGTTTATCGATATGTACGTTAGAATGAATCTTCTATAATGGGGTTCGTCGCATTTTAGCTTCAGGTTTTCGAGTAAATTTAGCTAAAATCTTAAAACCAAGACATATTGACATATTATCTAAGACGATTACATGAAAATTAAGGTAGATTAGGTAAGATGTCAGAAGGTGAGTACGACGTCATACGAGTTTGAGGAACGTATTGAATCATGATAAAAACACGATTATAGAAATATTGGCATGTTTTAACATTTTGAAGTTATCTATACAACATGTTTAATTTTGAAATAGATTTTTCTACACAAACATTCTTAAAATCTTGGACAACGCCAGGTACTTCGGCTAGTTATGAATAAAAGTAATATGATGAAGTGCTTAGCATACATATAAGAAAGAATATATTGATTGCCTGAGACGGCTAGTATTTTGATGTAAACTACAAATAAAAATATAGATTTGTAAAGCATAATAAAATAATTTTAAAATTCTTTGACATGTATATATTTATTATGTTTATATCCTTTAGAAAAATACATTTGATAAAACCTACAAAAAGCAGTGATATCCCATCAAAAAACTTTCTGTAAAAAAAAAAGCGCCAAGTTCTCCTTAATGTTTCGGTCGTAAAAAGTACTGACATCTGATGTTCGCCCAAGTTAAAAGTCAAGCATCCGAAATCTTTCATTGAAAATGCCTTCCTGCGACTTGGCCGTTAATGGAATTTAGAAGGTTTTTCAAATTCTAAAGAATGTATAATGATCTACATGTCTACTACATTTTTTTGAACATTTTACGCATTTTGTTGCACAAAGTACTAAAATATAATACACATTTGTAAAAACATAATTTCGAAATCACAGCTGTCGAGAATGGTTTACTCTGGTTCTCAAGTTCTCATATAATGTAACACAATGTGAAATTTGATGAAAAGAAATATTCCTTAGAATTCGTGTTAATGACAAGAGACCGTACAAAATGGTCACTAAACCATGGTAAAACTAAATGATAGTTAATCAAAAGTAATGTTTCTTGAAAGTCAATGGTATGTATCACAAAGGTTTTAGTTACAATGTCATCATACGAATTTGCCTATTTGCATTCTGGTATTGCTTTTAAATGCATAATTTCCGATCATTAATTTTGAAATGATTTATCGACGTAATTGTTTATTTCAAATGAAATATATGACATGTTTAACATCAATCAGGGTGTATTATGTATTCTAATTTATTTTTCTCAGTTTTACATTCTTCTAATGTTTTTAACCTAAAATGTATTAACGGCCAAGTCGCAGGAAGCCATTTTCAGTGAAAGATTTCGGATGCTTGACTTTTAACTTGGGCGAACATCAGATATCAGTACTTTTTAGGGCCGAAACATTAAGGAGAACTTGGCGCTTTTTTTTACAGAAAGTTTTTTGATGGGATATTAATTTCGTGATCATTAACAAAAAACCTTTCATTTATTATGCGAAAAAAATAAATATAATAAATTCTTCGATATACATACTGACAAAAAAAATTAACGTTTAAATACAGGATTATCAGGAAAGAATCATTCCACAAAATTTAATATTTTCCATAACTACAAACAGAAAATTATAATTAATATGTCATTGTAAAGAAAAAAAATTAAAAATTTTTGCACAAGTGTTCGGTACGATTTTCTTTAGTCACCCGTATAATATCATTGCGATATTCCAATTCTTGCCAAACACGTTGTAATGTTTCACTATTAACTGTTTATAAAGCATCACAAATGCTTTAAGTTTGGACAAACTTGTAGGCAAAGGTGGTATGAACACAAGAACTTCTTCATATGCCTAAAGAAAGAAGTCTCAAGGGTTAAGTCAGGTGACCTAGGAGGGTAACTGTGTTGGACCAAATCATCAGCTGTACTGTGACCAATCCAATGGTGCGGCAGCTTTCTGTTTCTAAATTTACGAACCTCCAAATGCCAATCGGTCGGTACACCATTTTGTTGAAAAATGAAAATTTACATATCTTCCTTCAATTGAGTGAAAAACTAAATTCCCAACATATCGTGGTAGGTAATACCATTCACCGATTTTTCAGCAAAAAAGAACGGCCGTTAAACCTTTGATGAAGATACAATGTTACAAACTAAAAATTTTACATTTTTCCTTTACAATGATAAATTAATTATAATTTTTTGTTTGAAATTATGCAAAATATTAAATTTTGTAATCGAATGATTATTTCCTGAAAACCCTATTTATTCAGTGTACGTATTGTTGATACTCAAAAGATAAAACAGTATAATTTTAACCCTTTTCGGCTCGGAGTAAGTCTGTTTTTAAATTGATGAAATTATCGACTGACAGCAGAATTTACAAAAGAATTTATTAGAAAATAAAAACTTGCTTATTTTCCCGTAGTTTATAAAAGGAAAAAATTAATTAAATATTCCTGGTGTCGTTTGTCAGTTTTGGAATTAAAATTAGGTGTCCTTTTTGGGGGACACCGCCCGCTAAAGGGTTAACTGCAATATGAGCAATTATATACTCTGAAAAAAAGGCGAAATTACAGGAAACAGTACAAGCAGAAGAGTTGCAGTTCTTTTCCGATTTGTGAATCATTTCCTTGTGTCTGTTTCTAGAGATATCATGTTTCGATATTTCCCTTTTGATATTTTTGTCTGAATATCGCAAGAATAAGCAAGGAGCATTTCCTTTCTCCTCTTTCATATTTTTCATTTATTTGATTTTGAAAGAGGAACTAGTAAAGGAAGAACTTTCATCGGATCATTGTGGAAATATTCTATTAAACATTTAGTCTGAAATAATCACCGGGAAGTTTTTTGTTTTCTTTTCAGTGTGTATAACGAACATAGAAAATACTTACTTTAAATAGTTTGAATAATTTTGAAGAAAAATTATTAAGTATATTTCATAATATGATCATGAAGTTAAATATCCGTGAATAGGTCAGCCGATACGATTGATTGTAAAAATCTATAAAAAACAATACAATAAATAATGAGAAAGCTGCCCAGTTAAACTGAGGGCATTGAGTTCTTAGGCTATTCACACTAATTGTAACTTATACTCTTATTTCAAAGAATTTGAAATAAGCCCCTTGAAAAATAAAGAAACCGACAATATACTAAGGGGGGATCAGTCCCCCGTTTCCCCTTATAATTAACAAATGAACCCCCAAAACAAATCAGAGAAGCGCCTTATTACAATGAACATATATGCAAAATTTGAAGCAAATCGGATAATTCTGCATAAAAAAAACCATTTATCTAAATTAAGGGGGAATTAGCCCCCGTACCCTCTTTAAACTTAAGCAATGAACCCGCAAAATAATTTCTCATTTATTTAAATTAAGAGATAGTATTAGCCACCCCCCTCAGTTACCCCCTTTATACTTTACCAATTAACCCCCAAAACTAATCAAGAAAGTCCCTTATCACAATGAACCTATATACAAACTTTGAAGCAAATCGGATAATTCTGCATGAAAAACTATTTATCTAAATTAAGGTAGATTAGCCCCCCTTTCCCCCTTTATACAGAACCAACGAACCCGCAAAACTAATCAGGGAGGCCCCTTTCCACAATGAACGTATATATAAAATGTGAAGAAAATCGGATAATTCTGATGAAATACCCATTTATCTAAATTAAGGGGGGAGGATTAGCCCCCCGTTACCCCTTTATGCTTAACCAATTCGCCCTCAAAACTGATCAGGAAAGTCTCTTATCACAATGAACCTATATACAAAATTTGAAGCAAATCGGATAACTCTGCATGAAAAACCATTTATCTAAATTAAAGGAGATTAGCCCCCTTTTCCCACTTTATACTTAACCAATGAATGCACAAAACTAATCAGGGAAGCACCTTACCATAATGAACCAATACGCAAAATTTGAAGAAATCGGATAATTCTCCATGAAAAACCCATGTATCTAAATTAGGGGGGTGGTTAGCTCCCCCGTTCCCCCCTTCCTTTTATACTTAACCAATGAACCCCCAAAACTAATCAGGAAAGCGCCTTATTACAATGAACCTATAAACAAAATTTGAAGCAAAACGCTTTTTCTATCATGATTTATCGAGTTACATACATACATACGTACATACAGAACACGCGGGCACATTAGCTATCAGGCTTTGATTTTCTGTGAGCTAATAAAGTGTAAAATATACTATCTCATATTAAAAAAAGTAATGAATTATTAATTGTATGTGTTTATAAAAAGAGTACATATGCTTACATGCTATTTAGCTCTGTATCTGCAATTTTCAATTATTGAAGATATGTTTTTTAAATGTCACGTTCTCACCTGTTTCATACATGCAGGGACTTTCTTAGTCTTTTGTGTAAATCGCTGTATTATTATCCAATTCATAAATTGATACTCACAAATATAATCGCACAGTTTAAGAAATATGTATAAATATAAATGATGAAGTAAAAATTTATTTTAAAAGCACAATTTTAGCTCGATATTTCTAAAAATTTAAGGAAGAGAAGTATTCTCATAAGATTTCAAACATAAATTTTAATCAGTTTAAAGATATCAAGAGGTAAGTATAAGATAAAAGTAAAAAAAAAAAATGGCTGTGTTCTGTAACTGGATTCACTAGATTTTAGGCATTTTTTTAATAATCCTAATCATATTATAAATCCGATTGTGTGCAAATGTTAGGCTGAAGCCAGCGTCAAAATGGAGAATTTAATGATCATGTATCTTTGCATATAGGTTGATATTAACCCGTAAATGAACATAGGCTGATTTTTGTTTATTTTATTCAAGTATTTTTCTTAATAATTCAAAATTTCATTATTTTCACAGAGAATAAATGGACATTTTTTCGTATAATATTTTAAAATGGTTAAATTTACTTTACCGTTGCTAATACTTCATCGTTGCCAAAACTGAATCAAAATCTGGAATAATAATTTTTACTCAACAATTTATTTTTAAATGAAAAATTTCTACTTGAAAAATGAAAATGAAATTAATTATTTAAGAAACAGAATATGAAATGACGTCATATTAGAAATAAAACTTGAGTTTTCAAACATTTTATAATAATACAAGGTGCATAAATACGAGTTAGTATGGAAAACAAGCGAATATGATGTCGTATATCGAAAATAAAACAGATTTGCTTTGATGTTGAAATAAAATGATTTTGGTTTATCAAATTAATTATTTGTGATTAATTTCTCTATTAGGTAGCTTTCAATGCTAAAAAGTATAAAGCTACTTATTGCAGCCGTTCGGAGGAAAGCAGTTCCGGAAAATTTCGATATATTTTCACAGATCATGACCCCCAAACCCCAAAACCACCCTCCGCTCAAATGTTGATTTATATATATAGATATATCCATATATATATATATATATATATATATATATATATATATATCTGACATATGTCATATGATAACGCTCGTATTTATAAATCGATTTTGATGAAATTAATTGTGTGTATTAAGGTCACCAATGTCTCAACCGAGTTCGTTGGCCAGCTTGGTCCGCCATTTTGATTCAAGATGGCGGCCATTTAAAAATTTAAAACTAAAATAAATATACAAAAAAATTAAAAATTAAAATTTATTTTTTAATTACGTGTTAGGCCTTGATACAAGGATTCCAGAGCATTTTTTCGTTTACCTCTATCTTAAAAAATGGATGAGATAGAGCAGTTTGAAATTCTAGGGTGGCTGACATTTTGAAACAAAACAGCACATTAACGCGATTACTCGCATATTATTTTCTTTCATTGTTGTAATAATTTTCCCAATCATACGCATAAAACTATATATTCATATCCGTTAGCGCCAAAATTTGCGACATTGCGACAAAATTGGCAAAATTGGCGACATTTGGCGAAATATCGCCAAATTTGGCGACCAAAATAAGTTTTCAAAAATGAAGCCAATTTGGCTATTGCTCAATAATTTGGCGAATTTCTTATTCAAATTCAGTATTAACGAATCTTTTGTAAACGTTTCTTTCCATTTTAACTTGCTGTTTTCGTGTATCATTAGCTGAAATTTTTAAACGAAGATGTAGGAAAGCTACTTTTTCCTCCCGGTACAGGCCGGAAGGACTTTTTTTGTTCCTTTTCTATTTCACGTGAAATGAATTCTTTTAATTGTATGTGTTGTAAATTAAAGTTCTATGTTTTAAATGAAATGAGTGAAAGATTTATATTTTAATACGAATTCAATACGAATGATGGTGATAGGAATAATACTTGGCGGTTTATCGTTTGCACACGGCTAACATAAAGGTACTGTATTTTTAATTTAAATTAAAAAAAAAAAAAACTTTGAAAATATATTGGACAGCAAATGCCAATAATATGCACCGCAAAATTATCCGTATAGAAAATCAGAAAATCTTAATAAAAATAACTTTATTTTTTAAAAGAATTGCATTTTTTCATAAAAGTTAGAGATTTAATATGATTGCGTCGAAGTAATAGCATTTTTCCTCTATCATTTTCCCACAATCAAAACACATTTGTAAATGGTCGTTTCGAACCGGAATATAATTTTACTTATTATTATTTCTCTTTCATCTTACCATCTGACTCTTATTATTCTTTTAGCTTTAAAATAGTAAAAAATTCGTTGTCATTTTTAAATATAGGTTTTTTTTAAGTTCTGTTTCATAATAGATTTTTGTAAAGTATTGTAGGTTGAGAAAAAGGGCATAGATTTTAAAGCAAGGTTTAAGTAAAATTACAATATTTTTAAAAACTTAAAAAACAACAATGTTATCGAAACGAAAATCAATTTTACCGACAAATTCGCGTAATGCAGAGGCAAAGAAGAAATCAAAAAGTAATGAAACTTTTCTACCAGCCAAGTTATGTAAACTTGAACAAGCCGATCGTGCCAATTCATAATATTATAAACGTGAAAGCGCGTTGTATATAGTAGAAAAGGTTTTCACATATAGGTAGAAAATTTCCGAGAATAGGAATGTTACGGATCTGTAATCGGGTCCATAGGCAATTTGCTTTTTTTTATCAAGTGAAATTTGGCGCAAAATTAAATACATTGTTGTAACCAGATTTGTTTTTTGCGTGGTAAACACTTAATGGTATTTTATATGATCATTTTCTCGCTCACTTTTGTTGCCAAATAAGACTAAAACACATTAAAAAATGTCAGACGATAATTTTCTAATTTTGTTATTACTTCATGATCTAAATTGACACCCTGGTTTATCCTTTAAACCTGAATTAATCATACCATTGTCATCCAGTTTATAATCTTAATCCTAACCCAAATCGTATCCTATAATAATCCTAATAATAACTTTAAACAATATTCTTTGAAACGAATATGTAAATTAAATCAATATCCATAAATAGAATGAATGGAAAATAGTAGAATAAATAGAAATGTCAAAATAAAATAACAAGAAAGTACATTTATTCGACATTTAGCCCTAGAAAAATCGTAAAAAATGTCAAGCGCATGAAATAAATTAAAATTATCCTATATATACCAACAAATATATGTAAATTTAGATCATCAGATTGGTCGGTAGTTACTTGTTTAGAGTGTCCTTGACGCGATAGAAAAAATATCGAGATTAAATTGGGCAGAATTTAAAGTACTTACTAGCAGCCTTTATTTACATTTTAGAAACGCATCAGATTGTTATATATTTATGAAATATCTATCAATGTATAAAATCCCCAAGCAGTTTGTTCAATATTTACACCACTTAGCTAGAAGCACTTTATTTAATATATACATAAACAAAACATAAAATAATAATGTAGTAAGAAATATATAACATATGTCTATGCAAATATACAATATAATAATGCCCATTTAGAAATGAATACATATACAAATTACACACCAAATACCACTTAAAATGTACTGTTGTCTAGAAGAATTCTCTCAGTGTTAATTTTCGTTTTACGAAGAGGGATTCGATGATTTTCCCGATTTTACTGGGCCCTTCTTTTTTCATTGGTTTCAGTTTCATTTTCGCGATTGTATATATTATTTGGCATGAAATTTCACTTTTTTAAGACTGGGTTATGTCAAGGCCCCTATAGCAAAGTAATACCATATTGTCGCCTATATAATGTGATAAAGATTTGGTTAACTATATATGTTTTTAATTATCGAATAAAATGCTTTTCTAAATTAATGCATTTATTCTTTTTTTAATGTTACGTGAACGAAGTCACGGGTAACAGCTAGTACTCTAATGGAGTAGAAATTTGACAGCAGAAATTATGTGTGTTGGTTAAATTAATTTCATAGGTTCGTTATTCTACAGCTTTTTCATAAACAGTTAATTTTAGAGGTATGATTCCTATGGGGAAAATGTTTCCAATGTTACTTTTTAAAGTATCAAAAGGCATTTCCATTAGAAAACTTTCTTAAATAAAAATAAAATAAAAAATGAAACTTTTTATATGGTCTCTGTGCTCTATAATGTATAATTAAAAAAATTTCACCACGGGGGATTTACAAGAAAAACAAGAAAAATGTCATTCTTCTACGACCAACACTTATCAAATTATGATACTTTGAATTTATTGATTTTGAATTGTATACTTTTTACTCTAATTTTTATTAAAATATACGAAAAAATCGTGGGATCGTTGTTTAGCTTGTAATAAATGTAGCGCGACGCTGGAAGACGCCTCTGTGCCTCAAAGAGACCACTGACAAATTCATTTATTTAACCCCCTGACCGCCGATCAAAATGGCAAAATGCTAATGTTGTTTTCTCTGTAATTCTTTTAAATGCTAAAAAAATGATATTTCAAACATAATATAAAAAATTAATTACGCATATGAATATAATCCTTTAGACTATTAATCATTACTTTATGTTTTTAAATTACGTTATATTTGTAGATTTATATTAATTTAAATAATGATGATATTGCAGTGAAACTTACAACATAGTCAACGGATATATCAGTTCACGGCGGTGAGAATGTTAAAAGTCGTTGAAATGAAGAAATGGGATTTCTGCTCAAAATATCAGTCGTACACATTTTTCTGGTATTATGATGTGATTTTAGCATTCTTTTCCACTATTATTATTTTGAAAAAAAAAACGATTGTATAAGACAAACCCACGACAATCATAATGCCTTTATATATTTTTTTTCACTCTCCGTACCATGTTTAGAAAAGTTTCTAATTACGCATAGATTTTCTTTTGCTGCCATCATTTAGGTAAACACATGCTTCATCAAAGATAACAATGTATTTTAATTTATCTCCTGCTAAATGATTTTTATACAGGGCTCTGTAAAATGTTTTGCGTTTAGTCACATGCCTCACAATAGACGATGAGCATTACTTTTACGCTTTTTTAAACTGTAAATTTTGTTTTATTATTTCGTTTATACTTGGTACAGATGTATTTAATATTCGAATGTTATCCAAAATAAACTTAGGTTACTGCTTTTCTTGTATCTGTGAGATGCATGAATTAAATTACATATTTAAATAATTTATACAGCGATATTTTTGAATAACTTTATTAAATAGAAATGTATGTTCTTTTCTCTTTAATCATAAAAATAAAAACAAAAATGTATGACCACAGTCATGGAAAATTATGAAACTAACAAAATTCATAAAAACTAGATGGAACCCGCCAAAACCTGACGGAAAAAAAAATTACTATAACAATATCAGTAAAATAAGTTTCTTTATTACATAAGAATGGGTGCGAAAGAAAAAGTCTATCCAAATATTTTATTTTAAATGACTTTTCCCCCTGTGAAATACAGTACTATTTCTGATGTAAACTCCAAACAAACAATCCGTAAACAACTGTGTAATGCAAATCAGTTTGACATTACCTCCATATTCCCCACGGCAAGAAAGAAAATTTCATGGACCAATGAAGTATCATACAAATAGTATATCCCTACTTTGATCTCATATTCAGTAAATAAAAGAACACAGTAAATGAAGCACACATCCCCCTGCCCTGTGATAATGCAACCGAATGAGCTCCTATGCGCATGTGCATTGCATCTGCCCAAAAGCACCGTAGAAATTCGACGTTAAAAAAGTTTTAAAATGTCTAAATTAAAAGTTTTAAAAGGCCCTCTTTAATCATTGTTCGTTTCAAATCCATATCTTCTAAAAAGCATCCATTGTTTTAAGCTAATCAATTTTCATGTAAAGATGAAGAATTTTTTTTTACAATAATAAATTAATCTGCAGATGAGGGAGATTTTTAATGTTTTCAAGTGTAATTTTTTGTATGGTTTCTTCGGTTCCTTTACATAATCAGGATGATTATTCCTTTTCCATCACAGTCGGGGATCTTTTCCCTCTTATATAGTTAAATATCCAATGGATTTTTTAAAAAATAATAAAATACAGTTCCTAGCATATTCTGATATGCAACATATACATCAACAAACTGAAAATAAACTAATTTTTTTTTTGTTTAGCGCTAAAATACTCTATCTTATGGATAATCTAATCTTAAGATTTATCAGGGATTTTTAATATTATTAATTTTTTTTCACTTTTCATGATGGTTAGGGAAATCTATTTTCAATTGTGGCAACTTTCCCAGGGGCTATTTTACATTATTAAAGCAAACTGATAGTCATTCTTGAAATATAATTGAATATTATTTTATGCTTGAAAATTATTTAATAAGTCCTTAAATTAAGCGGCAGTTTTAAAATAAATTTCAATCGAAATCTAAATTTTTTTATAATTGAATTGAAACTTTAAAATATAGTAGAAAATTGAAATTTGTAGTATTTAGAAGTGATGTAAGCGCGATGAAAGCTAAAGCGATAGCGCCGTTTTTTGTCACAACCGTTATACTTTTCTAAAAATTGCCACTGCGTTTTGGCTGGCGTCCAAAAGTAGACTACCATTTTTTGACATCGAAAGAGAAATTCACAGTGAAAGAAATAGGACTTTTTCGCTAATAAGGAACTGTTAAATGAACTTATAACAAACCTAAGAGAATAATTCCTATAAAATATTTGCCTTACATTGTTTATTCTAGCTAAAACTACAATCATTATTTGAAGTTTTTTTTAAAAACCCTAACACTATTTTTAATAATTTTAATTTTCCTGAAATCCTTTACTTTTGTGATTTTTTTTAATTAAATAATGAAATATTCTAACCTATAATTAAAAAAAAGTAATTGATAACATGTAATCAAGGTATGCAATCAAGATGAATCAACCAATAAAGGCTCCAGTTCTAATCTTTAAAATTGAAAATTGAAAAATCAGTTAAAATTACGTCATGTTGACGCAATCATATACTTTTTTCTTTTTAGTTTTATCAATGTTAAAATGTGTTTCAAGGGAAGCATAACATCATTTTTACCGGCGCAAACTTTTCACAACATTTTTTGTATACATTACTTTTATGCTTAAACACCATGTATACAAATAAAAATATATTTTGTATTTAATTGTAATGAAAAAATGGCATCAACAAAGTTATAATGCATAAAGATAATATAAACCCAATGGGCAATATTCCAGTGACGTCACAACAAATATGAATTTTTATTCGCTTATAAAACACGCGGATAAATATCTTTACCGAAATTTAACTTGCAAATAAAAAAATTCGGCCTTAAAAGCCACGTGATGTTAATATTTATTATTTCTCTTTTATCCTCGCAACCACAGAGTTCAGAGAATAAACTATGTGCCTCGCAACAGTAGGCGTTTTCCGATTGCCGACTTTATGACGTCATAAGCAGATGTAAAAGTTTAATTTAAAATTATGGCTAATTAATAAAATTTTCGAACAAACGAATGTACGATAACAAATCTGTGTCCAAATATCTTTTATTTAAAAAAAGAATGATATAATTTGATGCAGTAGTTTGTTCTCACGGATTATCGAAAAAAACCGCTTAGCGTTTTAAATATATAGACTAGATGGAACCCGTCAAAACGTGACGGAAAAAAATACTATAACAAAATCAGTAAAATAAGCTTTTTTATTATTTAAGAAGAGCTTCGTATGAAACAGTCTTTCAAATATTTTATTTTAAAAAATCCCCCCCCCCCCCAGTGAAATGCTATTTCCGATGCAAACTCCAAATGAACACTCCGTAAACAAATGTGTAATGCAAATCAGTTTGACATTACCCCCATATTCCCCACGACAAAAAAAAAAAAAAAAAAAAAAAAAAAAAAAGTCATGGACCTACAAAGTATCATACAAATAGTCCTATCATAAAGTATCATACAAATTTCCTACTTTCATCTCATATTCAGTAAATAAAAGAACATAGTATAAGCACCCCCCACCTGTGATAATGCAATCGAATGAGCTCCTATGCGCATATGTATTGCATCTGCCCAAACGCACCGTTGAAATTCGACGTTAAAAAAGTTTTAAAATGTTTAAATTAAAAGTTTTAAAATGTCCTCTTTAATCATTGTTCGTTTCATATCCATATCTTCTCAAACACATTCATTGTTTTAAGCTAATCAATTTTTATGTAAAAATGAAGAATTTTTGTTAAAAATAATAAATTAATATGCAGATGAGGGAGAATTTTAATGTTTTCAATTGTAATTTATTTGTATGGTTTCTTCTATCCCTTTACATAATCAGGATGATAATACTTTTCCATCACAGTCGGTCCAGTTAAATATCCAATGGATCTTTAAAATAATAATAAATATCAGTTCCTAGCATATTCTGATTCAACATATACATCAACGAATTCAACATATCAATTTTATGTTAATCATAAACTAAAAATAGTTTTTTTTTTCTTTTGACAGATTTTATATTAGCGCCAAAATACTCTATCTTATGGATAATCTGATCTTATGATTTATCAGGTTTTTATTATTCTTATTTTTTTTCCACTTTTCATGAAGTTTAGGGATACCTATTTTCAATTGTTGCAACTTTCCAAGGGGCTATTTTACATTATTAAAACAAACGGATGGTCATTGTTGAGATAGAATTGAAAAATATTTCATGCTTGAAAATTATTTAAAAAGTCGTTAAATTAAGCGGCAGATTTCAAATAAATTTCAATCGAAAGCTAATTTTTTTTTCTAATTGAGGATGTAAGAATTGAAATTGTAAAATTTAGTAAAAAAATTAAATTTTTAGTATTTAGAAATGATGTAAGCGCGATGAAAGCTAAAGCGATATTGCCGTTTGTTGTCACAACCGTTATACATTTCTAAATATTGCCACTGTGTTTTGGTTGGCGTCCAAAAGTAGACTACCATTTTTTGACATCGAAAGAAAAATTCATAGTGAAAGAAATAAGACTTTGCCGCTAATAAGGAACTGTTAAATGAACTTATAATAAACCTAACAAAATAATTCCTATAAAATATTAGCCTTACATTGTTTATTCTAGCTAAAAATACAATCATTATTTCAAGTTTTTTTTTCCCTGAAATTCTTTACTTTTGTGAATTTTTTTATTAAAAAAAGGAAATTTTAATAATTTAAATCCTATAATTCCTATAACTTAATCCTATAATTTAAAAAAATAATTGGTAACATGTAATCAAGGTATGCAATCAAGACGAAGCAACCAATAAAGGCTCCAGTTCTAATCTTTAAAATTAAAAATTGAAATATCAGTTAATATTACGCCATGTTGACACAATCATATAATTTTTTCTTTTTAGTTTTATCAATGTTAAAATGCATTTCAAGCTAACCATAACGTCATTTTCACCGGTACAAACTTTTCACACGTACATTTATGCTTAAGCACCATGCATACAAATAAAAATATATTTTGCATTTAATTGTAATGAAAAAAATGGCATCAACAAAGTTATAATGCTTAATGATAAAATGAACCCAATGGACAATATTTCCGTGATTTCACAGTAAATATGAATTTTTATTTGCGTATAAAACACACGGATAAATATTTTTACCGAAATACTTAAACATTTTAACTATATTTTAACTTACAAATTAAAAAATTCGGCCTAAAATTCACGTGCTTTTAATATTTAATATTTATTTTTTATGCTCGCAATCATTGAGTTCAGAAAATAAACTCTGTACGTCGCAACAGTGGGCGTTAATCCGATTGCCGACTTTATGACGTCATAAGCAGAAGTAAAATTTAAATTTAAGATTACGGCTAATTAATTAAATTTTCGAACAAACGAATGTACGATAACAAATCTGTGACCAAATATCTTTCATTTAAAAAAAGAATGATGTAATTTGATGTAGCAGTTTGTTCTCACGGATTGTCGAAACAAATCGCTTAGCGTTTTAAATATATAGATAAGTAACAATAAACATATAATACAAAAACTTCTCCCGCGTTATTCGTTGCACATTAAAGAAATAGGTGACATCAAACTTAGGTAACGTGAAATATGTGCTTAATTCAAAAAATAAATAAATAAATATTTTTTTTTTTAAATCAGATGTGTTACACACTGTAAGATGCATTCACTAGAAACTTCAAAAATAAAATTAAAGATAAGAAACACCTGATCAGAAATGATATTCAGAATGATTTATATAAATAATCGGGAATGATAAAAGTGGAATTATATTGATAATAAATATATACAAAATGATTTTAAAACACAAGATTTTTTTTTTACTTTAAAGTGCACTAAAAAGTAAAAAATAATATTTCACATTCAGAATAAGAAAAGTATTACTAAATATGACACATGACTAAAAATAAAAGCTCGTGATTATCAGAAAACATTGAGCATGGTGAATACAAATCAATGAACAGAAACTGTAACCAACTGATCATGCAGTTTAGTACTTAGTTCACATTCGCCTGGCCGATTCATGAACAAATTCATCCCCAAGTATCATCTTACAAACATTTCGTCACTTAAATCAAATAATAGGGTAGTTTAATGTTTCATAAGCGTCCAAAGCATTATTTTTTATTCATAGGTGATATCCAGAAATACTTCTCTTATTCTGGCTGAGAAAAAAATAAATTTGACTTTTAATATAATTTGCTATAACCGAGGGATTCTTTGAACCCCATTTTAATCCTTTTTTTTTTTTTTTTTTTTTTTTTTTGCCGCACTGAGGAAGGGGATCCAGGAATCCTCGAAACGGCCGTTTGTAATTTTTGTGCCAATTTTTCATATTTGTGCGTTATAACGTTGTTATTGGTTTTAGTTTATGAATTAAAATTCGCACAAAGTATTTGATCTATGCTTAGTAATTATATTATTAAGAAAAAAGCTTGGACCATGGAACTATGATAAGTATCCTCCTCGGCTTGGACAAATATGACATCATAAATGAAACATGTGTTTTTTAAATATTCGTAATAATACAAGGAGCATTAATATCGATGTATAATGAAATTAGATAGATAATAGATATCATATTCAAGATGAAAAACTAAAATATTTTTTATCGATACTGATTAATAATAAACTTGAATGCCAGTTGCATACAGATGTGAGCTTTCTGTTAAAATTTACGTTCCTGATTGTCAGAAAAAGAAAATTAACAAGCATCCTATATCATTAAAAAGATATTTTTCTGATGAAAAATTGACGTCATATTTTAAACGGAATTTTCAAATATGTTTTAAAAGGAGCGTGAATCATATGTAATTCTATTTGTAACAAATAACATGTTGCATTTACAGGAAAGTCATTCATTTGTTACTTTAAAAAAAAAAAAAAAAGATTAAAATATTTGAGAAAAAACAGTGTTTGCGACCTTTACAAGATACAAATCTTAGACTTTTATAAAATTGTTTACAACACTTTTTTTACATAGTAAAATATTAGTGCACGCATAATTAAGATGCGTAAGTTATGCATTAACCCTTTCAAGGGCAAAGAACTTCTTGTTTTTAAATGTTGAAATATTTGAATGAAACCAGAATTAACGATCAAATCTATTTGAAAATAACTAAAAGATTTTCTTTGCGTATATTATAAAAGCAAAATTTTATTAAAAATTTCTGGGTGTTACTTGGGAGTTTGGAATTAAAATTAAGCGTTCGCGCCTTGCAAACACCGCCCTTGAAAGGGTTAAGGAGTCTCAGGAGTCTTACTTTTTCACCAAATGTGAAATTTAACATCATGTCTCATTTAATTTTTTCCTCATTCCCTATAAAACACAAATGCATAACATTTTTACCACTGATAGCATAGCTTAATGTATGTTCTATACATTATAATTATTTCAACATTCTACGACTGATATTTCACCTTTTTATAATCTTTAATTTTGATAAAAAATTTAAAATTGTCTTTTGCCTTGCATCCACTATGTGCAAGAATGTAGCAAAACTATCGGTTCTACAGCCACAAATAATATTGATAATGATATATAACTAATGTACCTTGAACGTATGCTTCATTTTTAAGCAATTGAAAAAGTATATTTTTTTAATTTTAAATTTACATTATAAAATGTCGAAAAAAATTAATTTTATGATTTTGAAAAATTGCTAAATTTAAATAACCAATGCTATTATAATACTAAATTTGAAGTATAAGTTATTCCCTGCATCAAAGTGACAGTATCTCCCAAGTTTCATACAAATTGGCTAATGAGTTTTTGAAAAGTGTTGCGCGCAATGGATGTAAGTCAAAAAAATATTTTTTTTTAATCAAAATTAAACAAATAAAAAAAATGTAAAATATATGTTGCATACTATTGAAATATTTATTCTACATAGAACATATGTTAAGCTGTCAGTGGTAATTTTTTTTTTTTGCATTTGTGTTATATAGGGAATTAGAAATAAAATCAAAGGTGACATGGTTCTAAATTGCACATTCAGTGAAAACGTATGACTCCTGATGATTTTAATTATCGTAGCAGATTACTTCAAATTTTAAATACATATATCACAAATGCTTTCATGTTTCACGATTTATACATTCTCTATTTTGTTTGAATGAAAGAAAAGTTTCAAGCTTAAATAGGAAACTGTTGTTTAGATCTGTTATTTATTTACAAATATGTATTAAGCACGCACAATTTACGCATAGTTCAAAGATCAGAAGAAATTAAATACAGTTATCGCTGACAAATCTCATGACTGGACTACTGTCACTACTTCCGGAAGGAAGAACATAAAGCAATTTGTCCCAGAAATTAGCCTCTCCCCATATCAAGTAGGTTGTACTGTTCAGGTAGAGTTTAATTGTTGGATCTATCTTCTTCGGAAGCTCCCCAATCTTAACCGGTATGACGCGATGAACTTTGTCCTGGAGGGTTTGATTATGTGCTGTCTTAAATTCCAAGAGGCACCATTCGCTCTCCAGAAAATTACTGAAATAAAAAAGGACATTATTAAAAATAAATATACTAATTTAAGAGTAAGTAATACAAGAAAAGAAATAAAAAGTCAATTCGGCCTGTACCGAGAGGAAAAGTTGGCTTTACAATTCCTTGTTCTTAAGAATTCAGCTACATTTACTGAAACATATGAAGCTAAACTGTATTGAACCAGATTATAGAAGATCTCCAGTATTCCTCAATATTAAAGTTAAATGGAAATTTCAGAAAAAAATAGATATCTCATACTTTAGATAAAATTTCGATATGTATTGTTAAATACATCTTATCACAAATTTGTATAAAAACATGCGTAAAATGTCATTCACAATATAAAGAATATAAAGTGTGTATAATATGTTGCGTGTATGATTATCTATATTATATATATAAAAGCCGTTCTTGTTATGTATATTTGTATGTTCCTTATACAAATCAACAGTTTTTGTCCGATTGGAATGAAACTTCATGTAGATATGTTTTAGAAAACAAGTAAAATTGTTGTGAACTTTAAAAAAATCACCAGACCATTCTTTACCGCTTTTTTCAAACATATCCCATAATTTTTCATTACACAAATATATTCTGAGTGAATTATTCTGAGTGAATTATTCTGAGTGAATCTGAATTTTTATTGGTGTATCAAGACTGTAGAATAATTATAGCTTTAGTATCTCGGGGCGGATTGAATAGTTCTTTTATAAGACCATAAATCATTCTTTACTGGCATTTTCATAAATTTTATTACTTCTTGACACAAAACACTTAACAAAACGGCACATTACACTTATATATAAGGCTGACACTTTACGTTTATATTCTCGGAGAACAAAATAACACATACGTTCTATTTACATAACAACACTTCGAAAAAAACCTTTTCTCGGCTAAGCTCACACGTCAACTGAAAAAAACCTCTCTAAAAGATCACGTGATGCTTTGCGCATTTCGCCGGAAGGGCCCATTTGTTTATGAAGGGGCTTTCTGCGTAACATCCTCCCTCTCTGTTTCCGACATACGTCTCGGAGAGGAAACAGGATCTTTTCTGGGTCTCCCTCTTTTTCTCAGGGGTGCAACTGGAGTAGTTTCAGTTTCTTGGAATGGTGTCAAGGCTGAAACATGATAAGACCCAATTCTCTGAGTAGGATTGTCTAGATTGGCAATGTCATATGTCACCAGTGATTTTTGAGTCAAACCTACATATGGCCCATCCCTCTTAGGCATACATTTTGCTGTTTTCTGGTTACTTGCCTTGCTCACAGGGTGTAAGGCAACCCATACTTTTTCACCAGGTGTAAAATAAACTCTTCTACGATTTTTATCATAATATTTCTTACGCTGATCTTGTTTTATTTCAACTCGCTCTTTCACTTTCTTTGAGACATCTGCAAGACGTTTAAGATATGGAGTTATTTCAGGAACAAAATTGTCATTTTCAACAACTGCTCTAAAATCGTTCACCACATCATCTATTGTTCTTATTTCTCGACCAAAATGCAGATAGGCGGCAGTTTGGCCTGTTGTATCAGATTTGGAAGAGTTCATAGCAAATCTAATAAAAGGAAGTTTATCAATCCAGGAATCGTGTTCATCCCCAACAAGGATTGCTATTCGAGGTTTCAAGTCTCTATTTTTCCTTTCGACTGGGTTGGCTTGAGGGTGGTACAAAGGTGTCAATGATTGGTCAATTCCAAGAATGTAAAAACTTGTTGTAGAACAGCGCTCACGAACTGAGGGCCGTTATCACTTAGGAGTCTTCTTGGGATACCGTAACGAAGGAAAATCTCTTTAATCAGCGTAGTCGCACATTCTTGCGCAGTGGCAGTTGTTAAGGCAAACAGTTCTACCCATTTAGTGGCACAATTTTCTACGATAAAAATCCATCGCTAACCATCTTTACTACGAGGCAATGGTCCAAAGAGATCAATGCTGAGGGTCTCAAACTGCTGAGCATAAGCAGGTGTTCGCAATAAACCGGCTGGTTTCTGGTTTGTTGATTTATAACGAGCGCATTCGGGGCATTTCTTTACGTATTCAGAAATTTATGTTCTCATGCCTGTCCAATAATATCTCTTAGCAATTCTCTGATAAGTACCTGCTTCACCATAATGTCCGGCTGAGGGGTCGTCATGATGAAGTTTCAAAATGTTTTCTCTTTTTTGTACTGGAATGACCAGTTGCGCTTCCTCGGCGTCTGATTCAGGAGCATACCGGTAAAGTATACATTGATTCATCAGGAATCCTCTATCAGTCCAATTGGCAAAGTCTTCACTTTTCTGTTCGTCTTTAAAGCAATCTATAATCTTTTTTAAGATTTTCATCTTGCAACTGAGCTTCTCTGATATCTTTTGGGCTTCTTGTTGGCATGTCTATGCTGACAAAGTTGCATGTCTCACAGAAAGCAGACTGATGACTACAGACAGGACGTGATAGCATGTCAGCCACAACATTAGATTTTCCATGTTCATATTCTACTTTTAATAAGAACGATTGTACTTGTAGTGCCCCACGGGCTAATCTTCCCGATGGTGACTTAAGGCTCAGAAGCCATTTTAAAGGTTGGTGGTCCGTAGCTACAACTACTTTTTGTCCTTCTACATAGCCACGAAATTTTCCCAAGGCCCAGACTACAGCTAATGATTCGCGTTCCGTAGTGGAATAATTTCTTTCAGCACTTGTAAGAAGATGGATAGCGTATTCTATGGGATGTTCAGAGGTCTTGTCATCACCCTGTAGAAGAACAGCGCCAAGAGCATAGTTACTAGCGTCAGTACGCAGAATAAATGGTTTAGTCCCATCAGCTTGCTTAAGCACAGGAGGGTTTATGAGACATTGTTTTAGAGTTTCAAAGGCTGTTTACTCTTCGTTTCCCCATTTCCAAATAACTTTCTTTTTCGTGAGATTACTAAGGGGCCTTGAGATATCAGCAAAATTTGGTATAAATCTTCTGTACCAAGAACAGGTCTGTAAGAAAGACTGGATCTCTTTCACATTTTTAGGAGGTGGTATCGCTTTAATTGCAGATGCTTTGTCTGGATCTACTTCTAGACCATTTGGTGTTATCCAGTGTCCTAGGTACTTGACCTTTTCGCAAGAGAAATGACATTTTTCACACTAGGCATCTAATTTAAGTTCTATGAGTCTCTCGAACACAGCCGTAAGATCTGAGAGATGTTTCTCAAAGGTGTCTGATAAAACGATGATGTCGTCTAGGTATGACAAAGCAAGGACATCCTTAAGACCATTTCTAAATTGATCTATTATTCTCTGAAACGTAGCAGGAGCGTTCTTGAGTCCAAAAGGCATCTTTAAAAAACGAAAAGTACCGAAAGGACAGACAAATGCAGTTTTATCTTGATCTGGTGGGTAGACTCGAACTTGGTGATATCCTGAACGAAGATCTAAAGTTGACATATAAGACGTATGCTTGGCTTCATGTAAAAGGTCGTCCATTCGAGATAATGGATATTTATCTGCCACTGTAACTGCATTTAATTTTCTGTAATCAATGCATAACCTCATACTACCATCCGGCTTTGGTACGAGAACCACCGGTGAAGCATAATGTGATTATTCTATAATTCCCTGAGCTAGAAGATTATCTATTTCTTTCTTAGCAGGAGTCATCCGATAAGGTGGAACAGCAATAGGAGCACTATCACCTGTATTGATACGATGCTCTACATACGGGGTTGTCTCTCCCCCTGGTTGAAAGCATTTTTCATACCTTTTTAGAAGACTATTAAGTTTTTCTCTTTCGTCAGAAGTTAATTTTTTCCTTCATCTTCACGTAAGGCGTATGAACTGACTTCTACCGCACCAGCTGACGAATTATTTTCTTCAACGTATTCATCTACAAAATGAAACTTTTTCTGAGGTTTATTACTGAAATACCACGTATTGTTGGCAGTATCTAACACCATGTTAGCATTGTGCAAAAAATCCATGCCTAAAAGCGTTCTGTTACCCTTAGCATTTGGTAATATAATGAACTCCGTTTTGAAGACTCGACATTCAATCTCTACTGGAACTGTAGCAGACAAAGTTTCTCTGGCTACTGTAATTCCCTCAGCCAACGTAACATCATAAGTATGAGGTTTCAGTGCAACACCAGTTTTTAAAAATAGTTCATACATACGTTCTCCCGCTATGGAACGTTTCGCTCCCGTATCTGCACAGACTAACACTTTCTTATTGCAGATCATGATAGGCACATTTGGAGCTGAAACTGTTGAAGTATTTAAACTATACAACTTAAAACGATGTGCTTGCACATTTTCTTTTTTAACCGAAGGGGTACAATCTGAGCATTTCTTCTTTATAAATCCCAGTTTACCACATCCGTAACAAACAATATCTGATTCTAAGCGTCGATTACCAAACTTAGGAGGATATCTGTCTTCTTTTGGAGGCTTACTCTGCTTCCAATTATCATCTCGACGAGAAATCTCTTTTTTCATTTGGGGTACAACCGGATCTTTTTTTGGGAACGTACTTCATATAATTTCATAGGCATCTAGTTTTACGGCGAGGTCGACTGGCGAATTTAAATTTTCCCACTCATCTAACATATGCTGTTTGCATTCAACAGGCACGCGCCTTTTCATTTGATCAGCTATGATCAGATCCTGGAGAGCTTCAAAAGACGTTACAGATAATTTTTAAGCCAGTTTTCAAAATAATCTCGAATTTCAAAGTAATAATCTCGCCAAGTGATCTCTTTTACCTTGCGATGAGCAAAGAACAGCTGCCTGAATTTTTCGGCACTAATTTTAAACCGTTGTAGAAGTAAATCCTTAACGTGCGAAAAATTTGAAGCGTTTTCTTCCGATTCACGAGCGATAAGCGTAGAAATAGAAGATGAGACAACACTGAGTAAATACGATACCCATAAATGCTCAGGTACCTTCGAGAGCTTTAACTGGCGTTCCAGGAGAACCAAAAACAAAGTTACATCATCAATTTCAGGCCTGAATGTAGGCAACAACCTTTGGACATCTATCTTACTTTCCACGTGAGAAATTATCCCTGTCGCATTACCACCTACCACTCCACTGGAAACACTTTGGCTCTGAGCCTGTAGCTTCAGCTTCTCAAACTCAAAATTCATCTGTAGCTTTTTAAAATCCATCTCTTCTGCCCTACGCTTCTCTTCTAATTCCAGCTTATGCTGTTCTAACTCTGCTTCTTTATGTTTATCCTCTAATTCTCGCCTACGTTGTTCTTCTTCCCGAGTTGCAATTTGATTCCTGACTAATGAATTCACAAAATCAACATCGAACGAGGGGGAGGATTTGATTTTTTCCCGCAATGTGACAACGGTCATAGTGGTTTGCACATCTAAATTCATTTCTAACGCAACCTGAAACAAATCCTCTTTGCGAGCTTTATTAAGTTCAGACATTTTAAATTTTTGCAAAACAACTAGCCGAAAATCCTATAAATGCCAAAAAAATCATTTAAACCGTACCCCAGACGTGAGCTTCGCTGTCACAAATCATATAAACTTTTAATAAAACAAAACAGTAAGCTTTAACCATAATATGATCTCTTACTACAAAACAGAACAAACATTAAATCTCTTTTGATTTAAATAAACTGAATTTCATAACGCGACACATTCAAAATATTTCAAATGAGATAAAAACCGTAACTGAATAGTTGTCATTTAAATAATATTCTAAATGAAAACAAAACGCATAACTGAATAATTGTCACTTAAATAATATTCTAAATGAAATCAAAACACAAAACAGAATAATTTAACTTTCAACCAATATTATTTTTAAATTACTAAGACAGCTTAATATCGGTTTTGTTCAGTACAACTTAAAAAAAACTTTCTACCTTAAAAAAACAAAACAAACAAAACTTGCATAACTTACTCATTCACTTTTAAATTTCACAACAATATGCTTCTTTTCTTAATAAATCAAGAACTCAGAATTAAATACTTACGTTTAGCATTAAATAAGAACAAACATTTATATCGAACCTCTACTCAGTTATTTCAAAATCAATAATAAAACAAAAACAAAAAGTAATCAATTATTTTAAAACTAATAATAAAAGAAAAACAAAACATCTTTATGATAACAGCGATAAAATTACGAATACTTTACATTAATTTGGCTTGAAACCAATAATATAATAATTTTACTTGAAACTGATATCAGTTTTACTTTTCTTTTTTTTCTGAATCAGTAAAATATTACACAGTCACGATAAGCATTCAATAATACAATCAAAAGTAAGGGAGGGGGAAGGGGAAATATTGTAAGAACAAAATAAAACATAACAAAATAATGCAAGAATGAACCAAAAAAAATGTTAGGAATAATGTAACTGAATTTAAGAATAATCAAACTGAAGTTAAGAATAATTCAAATGATGATAATAAGAATTAAACTGAAGTTAATAATCCAACTGATGATAAGAATAAGAATAATATTAAGATCAATCAAACTTAAGTTAAGAATATCCCAACGATGATAAGAATGCATTCTTTTGTTTTTATAAAAAAAAAAATTACGGATACGTTTTTACAAAGACACACATGAGTTACACAATTTGTAGAACTTTAAAACGAACACATCAAAATCGTATGCTGCAATGGCGACGATCGCTTGTGCCACTTTTTTTATTGTAGCTGCTGAGAAACGAAAAAGCTTCCAAAACTTAAATACGATCTTTCTGCATTTAAAATGTATCACTGGATTTCTATTTGCAGAAAAATAAATCACATAGCACTTTCACTGCGGATCTGTAGTTGTAGAAAAGAGCACTTTGCATTTTTTCACTGGATTTGTAGAACTAAATCACACAGCATTCTAACTGCGGATTTCTAGCCCGAGTTGGGTAGCCAATTTTTGTATCAAGACTGTAGAATAATTATAGGTTTAGTATCTCGGGGCGGATTGAATAGTTCTTTTATAAGACCAGAAATCATTCTTTACTGGCATTTTCATAAATTTTATTACTTCTTGACACAAAACACTTAACAAAACGGCACATTACACGTATATATAAGGCTGACACTTTACGTTTACATTCTCGGAGAACAAAATAACACATACGCTCTATTTACATAACCACACTTCGAAAAAAACAACTTCTCTCGGCTAAGTTCACACGTCAACTGAAAACAAGAACGAAAAATCATGCGTCAAGCATAGATTATGTAACACTTTCCAACGCTTCCAAAATAATTTTACGAATCATACTCTTTAATAAGCTAAAAGATAACATCTAAGTAATCCGAATACTTTTATTCAGCCCTGTATAGGATCTATAGATTTGTATATATACTACATAGGATGCTAAATTTTAGTTCAGTTAGGAAACACGGAGCACAGTTTAAAATTCTCCGTCTGGAGTTAAATAATACGGAAATGTGTTCCCGAACTTTTGTGCTTCCCTGTATAGGATCTACAGAATTTATACACACCACGTAATATACAAAAAGCGATTTAAAATTAAAATCGCATTCAGTAACTTAAAACGCACTTGCAGGAATTATTGTTAACATACAGTAGAGAATTATTTTGTGTGTCCCTGTAAATGAACGATGACTGCTATACACACAATATTCTGTAGTAAGTCTCTTGTAATGAACCTTATATAAATTTCAATGCGTTTAAAATAGTGAAACATTATTTAAATAAACCGCAGACGATTTTTCTCCATAGACGTAATGTAACGGAATTCTTTTGACTGTCCCTGTACAGTAAGTATAAGTGCTATGCACACCCTATTCCATATTAAGCTTCTTCTAATGCACCTTAGTGATATATATAAATTTCAATGCGTTTAAAATAGTGAAACATTATTTAAGTAAACCGCAAATGATTTTTCCCCATAGACCGCAATGTAACGGAATTCTTTTGAGTGTCCCTGTAAAAAAACTATAAGTGATACACACTTCCGTTGAAATAGGGAACATGCTATAGATAACTAGTATAACATATAAAAATTGCAGGGCAATCCGAGCATATTTACGGGAGTTAGAGCACGGACAGACGGCAGACGGCAGACGGCAGACGGCAGACGGCAGACGGCCAGACGGCAGACGGCCAGACAAACCGAAGTCATAAACACTTTTCAACTAGGTTGGAAAGTGTTAAAAACGTCTCTAAAAGATCACGTGATGCTTTGCGCATTTCGCCGGAAGGGCCCATTTCTTTTAGAAGGGGTTTTCTGCGTTACATTGGTTTATAAAAATATCGCGCATACGCAGTTTCTTTTAATGGCAACGGAAAAGAAATTGCATGCCATTAAAAGAAACTGCGTATGCGCAATATTTTTATAAACCAATAAAAATTCAGATTTACTCAGAATAATTTGAAATGCTAAACTAACGTCATTCTGAGAAGATAATGTGATTTTTTCCATTTTAAAAAGATTACTATAAGTGCGTTTAAATGACACAGTAGATTAATTTTAATGTGCTTGGAGATAAAAATAAATAGCTCCTAATGTTACAAAACTAAATTGTTTCCAATTGTTTGTTAATATTAAAGCAAATTCTCCAAGAATAAAAACATACTTTTTCGTATTGAAACTGCATGATTCAATCTGTTCTACATAACCAAAAATCGTCTGTCAAATATTGGAAATCATTACATCGTTACTTTTTTTCAGCTTTAGCTTCAACCAAGGAGACGCATTTAAGCTCATTGCATTTAGGTGGACAATAATTGCACTTAAAGAACACAACATAGTATTTTCCATTAATTATTCTTTACAGATGGTTGTTAAAAAAGGGAATTAAAAGTAAAATGGTTTATCGAAAAAATGACGTCGATTTTTTCATGTAAAAAATTGATTTTAATTTTAAAAACTAATATATTTTTTATAAGTTTGACAAAGTGGAGTCATTTTCATCTCACCATCTTCGAAATTATTGTCCAATTCTTAAAAGGACAATATATTTTTGAAAAATAATGTTTTGGATCAAAAATCAAATAATTTTAAAATATAATTTTAGCAAATTATGTTTAATTACATTGTAAATATAATAATTTCTTAGTTAAATTTAGCATTTAATAACATGAATGTTCTATGAGTACAATAATACTGGATTTATTTAAGCGTTTCATGTTTTAAATGGATACTCTCAATCTTTATTCATCAAAAACTGGAAATATTCTTGCTGAAGAGGAAAGGTTTGTCAGACAGTTGAGCGTAAGCACATTCATTTTCATTCATAAAAAATTATCTCTCATATCAGGACAAATTAAAAAACTGTGCTGGTCTAGTGTCGTGATTTGGCTTATAGAAGATGATGGTAACGTTTGATTAAACCAGTACATTAAATGTGAAAGGTTCAAAATCCCACGTCTTCTTTTTATTCCCAACTTTTCTTCTATATCTTTATTTAAAAATAGATTATCAGTTAAAATATTCTAATTCAGTTTTTTTTTTTTTTTAACTTGTTTATTTATAATTGTTTTATCGGCGAAATATTTCATTTCAGTTTTATATTGAACTTTCTTATTTAAAAATATTTTATCGGTTGCTTTATATTTTTCATGATAAATAAAATATTTTTAATAAAGCTAAATATTGCTATTAATAACAATTAAAGATTTATTTTCATATTCAAAACAAAATACTTACTTAAATATTCTTCTTCATTTTTTTCTACTTTTTGATTTTACTGTGCCATGCATGGAATATATTTTTTTAAGTTAATTTTGATATTAATAACAACTAGATTTATTTTAATTAATAAAATAAAATACTTATTTAAATACGATAAAATGTGCTAAACATTTTACACGATAACGCCTTTAATATTTAAAGCTACATTTCAGTGTAATATGATCAAATTCGTTTTCTTTTTCTCTTCAGCAAAGCATATTTAAAGATGTAAAAAGTTAGGATTCTGAGTATAGTCCCGTGATGTCTGCTGCGAGACAATTATGCGAAAGGCAGTTTTTCTACGTCAGTGGAGAATGAGGTTATTTTTTCTTTTTTTTTTTTTAGACCGCTGACCAGGCCCCTACCTGCCAGGCTTTTGCCCAGCTTAACGGGTTGATACCTGGAAACGGGGCGATGTTTGGCCTGCTCTCTGCTTAGTGAAGATGTCTTTGATAAATCTATGGTCAGACGTGGCTTCAGTGTGTCTTGTTGCTTTAATTGCTTATTCTTAGTTGGCCGTTTTCTAACTGATTTTCGATGAGACGGTTCAGCACTGCGTAGTGTAGCAAATTCATGCCGGACGGGTGTGAGATGCTGTGATATTTACTAATTCCTCGCTGCATCGCTCATCCATACGTCATGCCATCGCTACTCGAGTTGGTCTCGTAATTTAGAACCTTTGTCTGGTGACGAGACCTTCACCTGACTAGGCACCCCCCAGAGGTGTAATTCACAGGGAACTGGGAGTACTTTACACCCACAACAGATTTTACATGCACCAGGCGCCATTAGCGTACATGATGGAGAATGAGGCTTACAACGTCACCGTGTACGTTAATGGGAGCTGGTGCAATTTTGGCTCTAATGTCCTCCAAGTTCTATATAAGCGTTACCTCTGGGGGTGCTAATCCAGATGCAGGTATCACATCTGGAACTGGTTCAAAATTAGGAGACTAGTTTCACAGTTACATGGATCATGTCAGCTATATAGAAATAAAAAGCTGCAAAACCGGGTCCTTGGGCCAAACCAACAACAACAACCCATTGGACCTATGGTTTAGCCAGTTACCGACAAAAGTACTTATTTTAAAATGCAAATTGATAATTATTTAACACACTTTCATGGGCCCAATGGACGGGTAGCCATTTTTACTCCAAATTATTTTTTCGAATAAAAGTTGTAGATTTGAGAAATAAGTTGCATTAAAATGTGTATAGATTCTGAGATAATTTCAGTTGAAATTAGGTTGAGTTTCCAAAATCTCACTTCATTAAAGAAAACAAACACCAGGAGATTCGTTTATCGTGTATCATAACATATTAAACCATGAAGTTAAATCATTGGAAAAGCAAGTTCTCCATGATAAATTTTCCAGCACTGTCTAAAGTTAAACTCCGTGCCTTAGTTAATTACAAAAAAGCATGCTCAATTCGCCGAAAACTGCGAAAAAAGCGTAGCCGGTACAAAACCTGAATAAAGTTGGATCATTGGATCAGTATGATCTTTGTAATAATAAATTTTTAAACCTCTGCATTAGCGAACATGTTACAACTGACAAGCAAACGTCCATGAAACATAAATGCCGAAGCGAGTTCATACTTTCGTTAACTTAAAATGTACTTATTTTATTATGGAAAGTAATCATATCATAATAACGGACGATATAATTCATTTCGCTGAAATAAAGATCACTAAGTCCTGTATATTTATAAAACTAGTTATAGTACGAATGCATCTCATTTGTCCCGTTTGACGTACAATTTGCAACTTGTTTATCCTTTATGTAAAGGATAAGAAACCGATCAAATTTGAACCACTATTACAGTGGTTCTTTTATACTGTGACCCATCCATTTATCCCTATTTATGAGCAGTATTCATTTGAGTAACGACACCTAACTTTCTGCTAACGAGGAAAAAAACTAAAAAAAAAAAAGTTGGAAATTGTATGTCAAATGTGACAAACGAAGTGCGTTCGTTAGTTATATAAATATTCAAATCTTGAGGATTTTTAATTCTGTGAAATGAATTATATCGTCTGCAGATTCATTTCTGTCATAAAATAAGTATCTCGGTCACTTGACGATTAAACCTCGGAAGCTCCTATAAACAAGAAAGCACCGATTTTTTAAAAATATTTCAAATTTCTTAATAAATATTTTTATTAATATCTTCTAAAGTTTTGTTTCTATTTTCATAAAATTTGAAATGTCTCGACAAAATTCTGCAAAGGTTATATGTATTAAATTTCAAATCATTTGGTTGAGTAGTTTTGCGCTGTTATATGCGGGCAGACGGACGGATCAGACGGCGGCTATAAGTGCTACGTATTTATTTAATTACGAACGCACCTAAAAAGCTAACTCGGCTTTCTCTATGCTTCATTTTAGAGAATGCAATTCATTCATTCGTTGATACGATCCTGAGTTCTGTTTACAACGTTTGTTTTGGATTGTAAATATAAACCCAGGTACAACAAAACTCAACTTATAACACGTTTAATCTTGGATTATGTGTTCTGTGTTATGTTTCGTATGTTATGTGCATTTGTCGGAAGTTAGCTATTCACTACTCAACATGTTCGCGACCGAGGGCGCATACGTGGCGTCGCTTGGTCACTCATTCCACTTTCCATTTTTAATCCAAAATTACCAACTAACGCCGGAAATTTCGAAAGAAGAATTTTTATTATATACATACTCACGAAATGACTGTCATTAAATAAAGCAAATATTGCTATTAGTATTTTTTGGTGTGAATTAGGAATTTCTGAATTAAAATAAAATTTCTTTAATTTTAACCCAGTCGCGAACGTGTTAAGAGCTTCACACTTTTAAACAACTTGTCAATCATTTTGATCTTATAAAGACAAAAGTTAAACATTGCAAAAAATATCGTTGTGGAGAAAAATAAAATTACTTTCAGCACAAAAATCCGGAAAAAAATTCTCCTTGCAAGTGAATTCCAATTAATTTTTCAATTACATTTCAAATAATGAAATTCGTCCAAAACTAATGAGTAACATAAAAGTGGCTTTTTCCTTGCTAAACTAACCGTTTAAACTGACAGAACGAACAGTTTCCCAAGCCGGAAATCGAACTCGGCACCCCAGAATAGCGCTCAGAGGCTCTACCACTGAGCTACAAGAAACGATATCCCAACTCGGTACTCTGTTGTGTGCTCTGGATGACAGTTTCCATCATGTGCTGCAATTGCAGCCTGTTCGACATATATAAGAGTGAGAGGTACCGATTTGGGATATCGTGCCTTGTAGCTCAGTGGTAGGGTCTCAGAGCACTATTCTGAGGTCCAGAGTTCTATTCCCGGCTTGGGACATTTTTCACTGTGTCGGCTTAAACGCTTAGTTTAGCAATGAAAAATCCACTTGTGCGTTATTCAAAATACTTCTTATATAAAATATTTAATAAATTTAATATGCATACCGTGAAAGAATTGTCACAGTTCTCTTTGACTTCTGAACTGCATGTGTGATGTTATCAACAATGGGTACTCCTGGTCTAAAATGGCGATAATGGAGACACAAGCGAATGTTAGGATCTCTTTTTTCAATCTCTGGAAAGAAAGTAAATCACATGTAAAGAAAAAACCTTACATAGAACTATGTTCTATACAATTTCGGAAACTGATTATTTTTGTACGTAATTTAATATTTCAAAATACATATAGAATGTTCAAATAAGTAGGCTTAATATAGAGTTGTCAAATGTATATTAAATTATACAATGTGTAACATATTTAATTTTTTTTGCAATAAAACATTATTTTTGACGACAAATAGAAACGTGATTTGGGCTTATTTATAAAATTTAGGTTTTTTTTGTGTGTGTGTATTATACTTATGCATATAAACATAATCTAAAATCTTCCCTTTTACAAAAGATTTATTGAAGATACCCACGATATCTAGTTCCAATTCTCTTTCAAAACAAAGCTATAAAATAAAATTTAATTAATAATTGAAATTTGAAAAAAAAAATAACAATGCTAAAAAATAACAATATTGTTGAACTAAAACGGTCTAAATTGTAGCTAGTATGTTTTTCAATAAAGGATTAAAATGAATAATAGCCTCTATAATTATTTCCGTATATTTAAATTTTATAAGACATAAGATTAAATTTTATATTAAGGAATTTAAGGCAGGACAGCAAATTTTTATTAATATCATGTTACAAAACTCAACTTATTAAAAATTTTCTCTTTTAGAAAACTTTAATAAAGAAATTTTGCCAAAAAAAGATTACAATTATAAAATTTTGCTGCACTGTTTTTTAATCATTAATTTATATATATATATATGAGGAGGTTAGAATGACAGTGGAGTAAGTCAATATTTAGTAATTTGAGAAATGAAGGATTTTGTGAAACTTATCGTATTGCCATTGCATTAAGTGGTGCAACTTGTTTTTCCCTCTAGCGACTCCCTAAGTGAACTATGACTTATTTGACTGTCGCACTGAACAGAAATTAATATACATACATGGAAATTATGGTTATCTAGATTTTTCAAATTTTTGATTTACTCCACTGTCATTCTAACCCCCTCATATGATTAAGAATATACATATGGGAGTTATTAAAGATAGAGATATTTTTCCATTTTACTCATTCATTGGAAAAAAAGATATATTATACTTTTTTTATAGTGCGTTTTATTACGGACCAATTACAACTGAAATGAAAATAAATGAACTGAAATAATATCGAACCAAAATACAGGATTATTACAAATGAATCATCGGGTTTTGATACGTTACTACGTGCGAACTAGAAAACGCATATGTTTCCATGACAACTCAAACGAGAGGGCGTTAACCACTGTTTTTCTCTGCGTATGTGTCATGCGCGTGTGGTTGTCATGGTTGCTGCGCGAACGTCATATTCAAAATGGCGACTGGACAGCAGTAAGCAACTGGAACACGATATCAACGGTTTCATTTACCAGCAGGATGGAGCTCCGCCACTCTGGAACAGAGAGGTTCGCGACTACCTGAATCGACAACTCCCACAACGATGGATTGGTCGATGAGGTCTGGATTTCAAGACACTGTTTTCATAGCCACCCGACCTTTCGCCGTGTGATTTCTTCGTTTGGGGGTATGTTAAAGACTTTGTTTACGTACCACCATTACCTACCACTTCGGCTGAGTTGCGGAATCGCATCACGACTGCATTCGCGACCAACGACGCGACCATGATGAGTAATGTGTGAAGCGAACTGAACTATCGCCTTGACATCCGCCGTATCACTCAAAGAGCACATATTGAACATCTGTAGTATGGACGTCAATTTTGTATACTTTCGGTTTATTTTCATGTATAACTCATTGTTGTAACCCAATTATGTTCCGAAACAAACGCTTCGGAAACCCGATTATTCTTTTGTAATAACCTTGTATTTTATGTCCACTGCACTGAATGGATAATCGGAGAAAAAAAAATATTTCAGTGAATGATTTACTTATGTGAATTGTTTTTCTTCTTGTGTGAATTTGAAGTATCTGAACCGTAATTGATTGAATTTACTATTAAGAGAAATTAAGTAAAATAAAAAGCTTAAATGCAAGAAATTTTGAAAGCCGCCTTACCTGAAACGATGTCTTTAATGACAAATTCATCATCCTTGCAAGAAAAGGATATAAATGCATCGAATGCTTTATTTTTATCGAGGACTTCTTCTCTTACAAAAGTGAACCCATGGGAGTAAAGAGACACTTTGATGTTCAGTTCATATTTTGTGTAAATAACTTTGGCAAGTAAGCAAATTCCAACGAAAGCTGAAAATAAAATGCACTGTGTTTTGACAAATCAAGTTGAAAAAGCATAAAAAAAACTTCTTAATAACACCGTAAAAATAAGGAATGTGCTAGGCCTTTCGAAAGAACTTTGTCTTTCTTCGTCAGGCGCAAAGAAGACGTGCAACCACTTTGAAGGTAGGAGCAATACTGAAGGGAAATGGGAGGGAAAGAGGGACAAATTAAGAGAACAGCCAATAGGAAAGCAGAAGGCATCAGCCAATCACAGAAGTTAATTACCTAGAATGCAAAACATAAGGAGAATTACGAAGAAAATTGGAAAAAAATATTATTAATATTCCTATAAAATGAATGAAAGTAAAATGGGTATAAAATATACAAAATATAAACAATCATAAAAATTAATACCAAAATGAAAAAATATATATTATTATTATTATTATATGGTTTAGTTGAACATATTTTTCCAAGCTACAGAGAGCATGGAGGAATCAGATTGGCTTATGCCTTCTGCTTTCCTATTGGCTGTTCCATTAACTTTTTCCCCTTTCCCTTCCATTTCCTTTCAGTCTTGCTCCTGCCTCCAAAGTGGTTGCACGTCTTCTTTGCACCTAAAGAAGAAAGGCAAAGTTGTTTCGAAAGGCCTAGAGCATTCCCTATTTTTATGGTGTTATTAAGAATTTATTTATTATTTTATAGTATCACACCAGTGTATTCAGTACTTTAATGAAATCAAGTATATTTTGCGGCAATAATAAAATGAAGTACTTCATAATATATTTTTGAAATATACACCAGCTATTAGATTAGCAATTAAATTTATATTTCTTAAAGAAAATTATATAAATAAATGTATTTTAAAATTTCTTAATGTATGTACAAATGAATAGAATTGCACATGCGCAGGACGATGCTAGATTTTCACGACTGAACTGGAAATTAAAATTTTTAATTTTCATATCTTTTCTATTTTAACTTGGACGGAGTAGTAGTAGTATTTTTTAAAGGTGTTTTGTACATGATTGAAAATTATTTACGTGATGACAAAAGTGCGATGAATACACCTGTCACTCAAAAATAACTATGTTTTGGAAAGTTTCAGTCCATATACACTGTAAAACAGTACGCATTTAATTTATTAAAATAAGGTTTTTTATAATTTCCTATTACTTTACAAATTAAAATATAAAAAAAAATTATATTTATTTTATTTCAATTTACAAAGCTGCAGACGAAAAAGAAGTGCTTATTCCAGGCAGATTGTCACACATTTCCTGAAGTTGCAATTAATTACAAGTACATCGTTAAAAGTGTTTCCAAAAGGCAGTTTGTAGTATTTATCTGATATGACAATAAATATACATTTAGAATAGCAGACAAAAATTTGGTGATAAACGCCTGACAGTAGCTGATACGTCCGCCCCTAACAATTCAGCCAGACAGACTGTCGAAAGAAGAGGGAGCCAGAAAGAGTTTGAAAAATTGTTCAGGATTTCTTTTTCTGTTTATATTTTACTGTTTACTTTGTTATTTTAATTTTTTTATATTTCGCATTATTTGAAATAATTATTTGTTAAAAATTTAATGGAAACATTTTTTTAAAAATAGATGCTATTATTAACATATTTACTAATAAGTATAACTACTTCCATAAAATCTTCTGCTGCTACTACAAATTTGACTAAAAGAATATATCGCCTTAAATCAAAGATGGCAATTTAAAAATTGTTTCCAATGAAATGACAAGAGTTTCCTCATTTTCTTGGTATTCTTCTTATTATTATAAACATGGTTTTTTCATTATCCCTAACAGACTTACTGTTGGGCAAACAAAAATTTGAGAATCATAGTGCGAAATTAGTCCCAACTAGTGGCCGAATCATTAAAGAGAAAAAGAAAGAAAAATAATTATTCAATTTTTCCATTTTTTTAATTATTTTGAGTTTTTTCATTTTTTCATTTGTCTTTTTTCAACCAATCAAATTTTTATTAAAGAAAGTTCATCCAGCTCTTGGTGCAAAAAAAGAATAGCGTATTTGCCGTTATGAGATTAAAAATTGTATAAGTGTACTATTCCATTCTGTGAATGTAAGGAAGAAATGGAAAACAAACTATACAGGGCAGAGTACGGTAAAACCGGGTAGGGGGGTATAATCGGGTATCCTTTTCTTGCTAATGGGTGATGTCTTGTAGACACTACCAATTTTAACTACATCCCGAAACATTCCCTAGCAGTGTGCCATCGACTTTTGAAGTGAATTGATCTCTCTGTCTGTGCTGTGCTATTGAAAATAAATGCAGCACAAAAGCTTTAACTTTTTATCGTTTTTTTAAGCTCTGCAAATAAATCCAGTAGGAAGGATCGATTTAGGTAAGTAAATCACAGTTTTTATAGCTTTCACATGATATTTTAATTCCATGTAGAAAAGTGTAGATCAAGCTATACAAGAGAACGACCATGTTGTTTTTTGGTCATCTGTTGGGGCAAACCAGGTAACCATGACTTTGCATTGAATTCTGACATTAATTGTTTCTTTATTCAACAGGTGGTGAAGGATTGATTCAATAATTTTGCTCAGTCTGCAAAGAGCGCGCACATGAAGAGTGCAGCGGACACAATGAGTAAAAGCTGAGAAAGCCAATACATTACATCATTAAAAATTGTTTCAAAACCTGAAAAAAATGTTACCAGCTTTCAAACATATATATTTATGTTTCTAAGTTGGATTCAAAATTTATTACAATAAAGCTTTATGTTACTGGAAGTGTAAAAAATTAATTTCTGGATACTATCCGATTTTACCTTACTATTAAAATTCGGAGCTCTTTCCGATGGTCCTAGAAAACACCTTTTTAGAAATAGAGAAAATTTTTCCAGTGACAACAGGTGTGAATTTTCAATAGCCGAGATGTCAACAAACACTTTTGTGGGGTGTTCAGATTTTTCCTCCGTTCTAGACTTTTGTAGACAAAGGAAAACCGTTAGGTACCCAGTTTTAACCTACTTTTTCCTACTAATAAAATCGCACAGTGTGATGCTAATTTGCCTCGAATGCATTCTGAAATTATTTTTTTATTCTTCATATAGTTTCTATTTTAACTTAACTGCTAATTTTTTTTACAAATATTATTTATTTCTAAGATTTGTGACGAAATTGTTTTAACAGTTAAATATGTAGATTTTTCTTGAAAGTGTTACCTTGAAAGACAATGTACGTAATGAAAATATGTAAAAGAAGCAGAAAAATCCAGAAATTCAAAATGACTTACTTAGAGAAGACACTGAAGAAATCAATATAAAGTCTGTCACAGGACAGAGATCTGCATCATTTAACTTCCATATAACTGACCCATTGAGATTCTTTCCTCCTTTATCGCTTATTCCACATCTTACGTTGCCAAAATCTTTGATCTGCATGAATCATAAATAAAAATGCACAAAGTCTACTGTTAGAATATAAATTAAACGAAAAAAATATCTAAATATATAACAAATTAAAATCATTATCAATTTAAGTCCTTCATTTCAAATCGAATATTCTTTTCAAGGAATCTCAAATTAAAATACATGAACAACAGTTGCACCTCTCTTGTGTAATGTGATTTTGTCGGACTGATGCTGTGACTGAAACAAGAGAATTATTTTTTTTTCTGAATAGATTCCCATTGTTTTCACATGTGTTTTCACATGTGTTTTCGATTCACTTGTGTTTTCTTGGATACGTATAACACAATGTTTTTTATAATACTTGGGTATCACGCATAAAACCCCAATCTCCGTACCAAGTAGAATTAGACGTTTAGCTAAAATTTATATAATTTGAATCTTAAGCATTTCCAATAAAATTTGATTGATGTTTACGGAGCCTTGTTATATTTACATATCGAAGTGATATTTGATATGTTTCTGTAGCTTCAGTGAAATGGGTCTGAGCGTTTGAGGGCTTTCCTGTATTTTCATAAAAATGTTTATAAAAATAATATTAATTTAAATTTTCTTTCGCTGATTGTTTCTAAAATACACTTCATATCACTTTCATATATCTTAAAATACAATTGTGTCAAAAAAAATTTAAGTTGTTTTGGGGAAACGGAAAAGTATGGGCAAACTACATAGACGATTAAAATACAGCATGCAAGTCCATAAAATAGATATTTAGAGCAGCTCAGTATTTTTATTAATGTATCCGTGAAATGTCTCTTTATCTTATATTTTCTCAAACAGTATCTCAAATACCTTAAGAAACATTCCTCTTATAACCCAAAATCTAATCTTATGCCTTTCTGGACAGTGCATAAAGACGACTTTATCTGGCTACTAAGATTTTTGCATTTGTTCATTAATTTTTCTACATATCAGAAACTGAGTGTTTGCCCACATCTAGGTAATTGTTTTCAAGGTCGCTCATAAATCTATACTATTATATAAAGAGGAAACGGTGACTGACTGACTGACTGACTGGGTGACTCATCAACGCCCAGCCGAAACTACTAAAGTCATGGTCACGCAATTTGGACTGTAGATTGCTGTTATGGCCAAGACAAGCAATAAGAAGGGATTTTTGAAAATTCTCCCCAGAAGGGGGTTAAAGGGGGGGTTCGAATGTTTTAGGTCATTTTGACATATCTCAGCAGCAGTTATAGGTAGGAGCTTGAAATTCCAGAAAACAAATCTACTAAAAAAATGATTAAACACCTATTTCAGCGACTTTAGAAATTCCTCCAGAAGGGGGTTAAAGGGGGTGGTAGAATGTTTTAGGTCATTTTGCCATATCTCAGCAGCAGTTATAGGTAGGAGCTTGAAATTCCAGAAAACAAATCTACTAAAAAAATGATTAAACACCTATTTCAGCGATTTTAGAAATTCCACCCAGAAGGGGGTTAAAGAGGGGTGGTCGAATGTTTTAGGTCATTTCGCCATATCTGAGCAGCAGTTATAGGTAGGAGCTTGAAATTCCAGAAAACAAATCTACTAAAAAAATTATTAAAAACCCATTTCAGCGATTTTAGAAATTCCATCCAGAAGGGGGTTAAAGGGGGGTGGTCGAATGTTTTAGGTCATTCCGCCATATCTCAGCAGCAGTTATAGGTAGGAGCTTGAAATTCCAGAAAACAAATCTACTAAAAAAATGATTAAACACCTATTTCAGCGATTTTAGAAATTCCACCCAGAAGGGGGTTAAAGAGGGGTGGTCGAATGTTTTAGGTCATTCCGCCATATCTCAGCAGCAGTTATAGGTAGGAACGCGAGATTCCAGAAAACAAATCTACTTAAAAAATGATTAAACACCTATTTCAGCGATTTTAGAAATTCCACCCAGAAGGGGGTTAAAGGGGGGTGGTCGAATGTTTTAGGTCATTTCGCCATATCTCAGCAGCAGTTATAGGTAGGAGCTTGAAATTCCAGAAAACAAATCTACTAAAAAAATGATTAAACACCTATTTCAGCGATTTTAGAAATTCCACCCAGAAGGGGGTTAAAGGGGGGTGGTCGAATGTTTTAGGTCATTCCGCCATATCTCAGCAGCAGTTATAGGTAGGAACGCGAGATTCCAGAAAACAAATCTACTTAAAAAATGATTAAACACCTATTTCAGCGATTTTAGAAATTCCACCCAGAAGGGGGTTAAAGGGGGGTGGTCGAATGTTTTAGGTCATTTCGCCATATCTCAGCAGCAGTTATAGGTAGGAGCTTGAAATTCCAGAAAACAAATCTACTAAAAAAATGATTAAACACCTATTTCAGCGATTTTAGAAATTCCAACCAGAAGGGGGTTAAAGGGGGGTGGTCGAATGTTTTAGGTCATTTCGTCATATCTCAGCAGCAGTTATAGGTAGGAGCGCGAAAATCAGGAAAACAGATCTACTAAAAAATGATTAAACATGTATTTCAGCAATTTTAGAAATTCCCCTCCTGGATGGGGTTAAGTGGGGGGGGGGTCGAATGTTTTAGGTCATTTTGCCGTTTCTCAGCAGCAATTTTTGTTAAGAGCACAAAAATCAGGAAAACAAATCTACTAAAAACATGACTAAACATGTATTTCGGGGATCTTAGAATTTCCCCTCCCGGAAGGGCTTAAAGGGTGGTGATCGAATGTTTTAGATGATTTCGTTATATCTCTGCAGCAGTTTTAGATAGGAGTGCGAAAATCAGGAAAACAAATCTACTAAAAAATGAATAAAACAGATATTTCAGCAATTTTGGAAATTCCCCCCAGCAGGTGGTTAAATGGGGGGGGTCGAATTTTTTAGGTTATTTCGCCATATCTCAGCTTTTATGTAGGACGGTGAAATTAATTAAAACAAATCTACAAAAAAATTGGTTAAACACGTATTCGGCGATTTTGGAAACTTCCCCCAGAAGGTGGCTAAAGGGGTATTCAAAAGTTTCGGGTCATTTCGCCATATCTCAGCAGCAGTTATAGGTAGGAGCTTGAAATTCAGGAAAACACATCTACTAAAAAATGGATAAACACGCATTTCAGTGAGTTTAGAAATCCCCCCCCCCGAAGGGTTTTAAAGGTGGTGATTTCGAAAGTTTTAGGACATTTCGCCATATCTCAGCAGCTGTTTTATGTAGGTGCGCGAAATTCAGGAAAACAAATCTACTAAACAAATGATTAAACACGTATTTCAGTGAATTTAGAAATCCCCTCCCCCCTAGAAGGCGGTTAAGGGGGATTCGAAAGTTTTAGGTCATTTCGCCATATCTCAGCAACAGTTTTATGTTGCAGCGCGAAATTCAGGAAAACGAATGTAATAAAAAAATTACATTGTCTACCCGTGCATAGCCGGGACGGGCCGCTAGTATTTTATAAATGTTGGTTTCGTCAATGGCTGTTACATGTTAGCTGCAAACAATTGAAAATCTATATATTTAAAACGCTAAGCGTTTTGTTTCGACAATCCGTGAGAAGAAACTACTACATCAAATTACATCATTCTTTTTTTAAATGAAAGATATTTGGTCACAGATTTGTTATCGTACATTCGTTTGTTCCAAAATTTAATTAATTAGCCGTAATCTTAAATTAAAATTTTACTTCTGCTTATGACGTCATAAAGTCGGCAATCGGATTAACGCCCACTGTTGCGACATACAGAGTTTATTTTCTGAACTCAATGATTGCGAGCATAAAAAATAAATATTAAATATTAAAAGCACGTGACTTTTAGGCCGAATTTTTTAATTTGTAAGTTAAAATATAGTTAAAATGTTTAAGTATTTCGGTAAAAATATTTATCCGTGTGTTTTATAAGCTAATAAAAATTCATATTTACTGTCATTTTACGTCACGGAAATATTGTCCATTGGGTTCATTTTATCATTAAGCATTATAACTTTGTTGATGCCATTTTTTTCATTGCAATTAAATGCAAAATATATTTTTATTTGTATGCATGGTGCTTAAGCATAAATGTACGTGTGAAAAGTTTGTACCGGTGAAAATGACGTTATGCTTAGCTTGAAATGCATTTTAACATTGATAAAACTAAAAAGAAAAATTTATATGATTGTGTCAACATGGCGTAATATTAACTGATATTTCAATTTTTAATTTTAAAGATTAGAACTGGAGCCTTTATTGGTTGCTTCATCTTGATTGCATACCTTCATTACATGTTACCAATTACTTTTTTTAAATTATAGGATTAAGTTATAGGAATTATAGGATTTAAATTATTAATATTTCCTTTTTTAATAAAAAAATTCACAAAAGTAAAGAATTTCAGGAAAAAAAAACTTGAAATAATGAGTGTATTTTTAGCTAGAATAAACAATAACTAATATTTTATAGGAATTATTTTGGTAGGTTTGTTGTAAGTTCATTTAACAGTTCCTTATTAGCGGCAAAGTCTTATTTCTTTCGCTGTGAATTTTTCTTTCGATGTCAAAAAATGATAGTCTACTTTTGGACGCTAACCAAAACACAGTGGCAATATTTAGAAAAGTATAACGGTTGTGACAACAAACGGCACTATCGCTTTAGCTATCATCGCGCTTACATCACTTCTAAATACTAAAAATTTATTTTTTTTACTACATTTTACAATTTCAATTCTTACATCCTCAATTAGAAAAAAAATTAGCTTTCGATTGAAATTTATTTGAAATCTGTCTCTTAATTTAACGACTTTTTTAATAATTTTCAAGCATGAAATATTTTTCAATTCTATCTCAACAATGACCATCCGTTTGTTTTAATAATGTAAAATAGCCCCTTGGAATGTTGCAACAATTGAAAATAGGTATCCCTAACCTTCATGAAAAGTGAAAAAATAATAATAAAAATAAAAACCTGATAAATCATAAGATCAGATTATCCATAAGATAGAGTATTTTGGCGCTAATATAAAATCTGTCAAAAGAAAAAAACTATTTTTAGTTTATGATTAACATAAAATTGATATGTTGAATTCGTTGATGTATATGTTGAATCAGAATATGCTAGGAACTGTTATTTATTATTTTTTAAAAGATCCATTGGATATTTAACTGTATAAGAGACCGACTGTGATGGAAAAGGAATAATCATCCTGATTATGTAAAGGGATAGAAGAAACCATACAAATAAATTACAATTGAAAACATTAAAATTCTCCCTCATCTGCATATTAATTTATTATTTTTAACAAAAATTCTTCATTTTTACATAAAAATTGATTAGCTTAAAACAATGGATGCGTTTTAGAAGATATGGATTTGAAACAAACAATGATTAAAGAGGACATTTTAAAACTTTTAATTTAAACATTTTAAAACTTTTTTAACGTCGAATTTCAACGGTGCCTTTGGGCAGATGCAATACATATGCGCATAGGAGCTCATTTGATTGCATTATCACAGGGGGGGGGGGGTGCTTATACTATGTTCTTTTATTTACTGAATATGAGATGAAAGTAGGAAATTTGTATGATACTTTATGATAGGACTATTTGTATGATACTTTATAGGTCCATTACCTTTTTTTTTTGTGTCGTGGAGAATATGGTGGTAATGTCAAACTGATTTGCATTACACATTTGTTTACGGAGTGTTCATTTGGAGTTTGCCTCGGAAATAGAATTTCTCTGGGGGGGGGGGATTTTTAAAAAAAAATATTTGAAAGACTGTTTCATACGAAGCCCTACTTAAATAATAAAGAAGCTTATATTACTGATATTGTTATAGTATTTTTTTCCGTCACGTTTTGACGGGTTCCATCTAGTCTTTGTTTAAGTATATTGACGTAAATGTTAAAAAAACAAATTGAAAGTATGAATAAAATAAGCCAAATAAGCTTTACACTATAAATCTAGGTGAAATCTCTCAAACTGTTGTGTGAAAAAAAATAATGAATATAAACAAAACCTCGAAAGTATCATACGCATACAAAATAAATATTACAACCAGAATTTAAATTCTCATGTTCTAATTTATTTTCATAACGTCTAAGTTATAAATCGATATAAATTTCTGAAAACCGTTAGAAAATTAAAAATCATGATAGAACCAATGAACAAAAATTGTAGAGTCGGATTCTAAATTCGAGTTTTTCCGAAATCTTTTCATGAAGTTAAAAATATTAATAGTTAAAATGTTAGTAGAAAAGGTAAAACAGTAGAAATTTTGAAAATCGTGTTTCAAGCAATGATCATTTTCTCTATCTATACTAATATTATAAAGTAGTAAAGATTGTTTGTTTGTATATTTGTTTGTAGGGGGTAATCTCTGGAACTACCGAACCGATTTCAAAAGTGATGGTGGCAAATTGATCATGACAACCCCTGCTCCAACATAGGCTATATTTTATGTCGGTGCCACTAACCCCAGGGGGTGCAGGAGCGAAAAACGTTCTAAAATTGCGATTTTTAGCTCACAGGCTATCAAAGCCTGAGAGCTTATGTGCCCGCCGGTTCTGTATGTATGTACGTACGTAACGCGATAACTCTTCATAGAAATATCCGTTTTCCTTCAAATTTCGTTTATAGGTTCACTGTGTTAAGGCGCTTCCCTGATTAGTTTTCGGGATTGATTGGTTAAGTATAAAGGGGGGAACGGGGGGCTAATCCCCCTTTATTTATATAAATGGGTTTTTCATGCAGAATTATTCCGTTTTCCTTCAAATTTTGTTTATAGGTTCACTGTGTTAAGGCGCTTCCCTGATTGGTTTTCGGGATTGATTGGTTAAATGTAAAGGGGGGGTAATCCCCCCCTTAATTTATATAAATGGGTTTTTCATGGAGAATTATCCCATTTCCTTCAAAATTTGTTTATAGGTTCATTGGGTTAAGACGCTTCCCTGATTAGTTTTCGGGATTGATTGGTTAAGTATAAAGGGGAGGAACGGGGGGGGCTAACCCCGCCTTTATTTATGTAAATGTGTTTTTCATGCAGAATTATTCCGTTTTCCTTCAAATTTTGTTTATAGGTAAACTGTGTTAAGGCGCTTCCCTGATTAGTTTTCGGGATTGATTGGTTAAGTATAAAGGGGGGGAACGGGGGGGCTAATCCCCCCTTAATTTATATAAAAGGTTTTTCATGCAGAATTATCCCATTTGCTTCAAAATTTGTTTATAGGTTCATTGGGTTAAGACGCTTCCCTGATTAGTTTTCGGGATTGATTGGTTAAGTATAAAGGGGGGAACGGGGGGCTAATCCCCCCCTTAATTTAGATAAATGGGTTTTTCATGCAGAATTATCCCATTTCCTTCAAATTTTGTTTATAGGTTCACTGTGTTAAGGCGCTTCCCTGATTAGTTTTCGGGATTGATTGGTTAAGTATAAAGGGGGGGGGAACGGGGGGGGCTAATCCCCCTTATTTTATATAAATGGGGTTTTCATGCAGAATTATCCCATTTGCTTCAAAATTTGTTTATAGGTTCATTGGGTTAAGACGCTTCCCTGATTAGTTTTCGGGATTGATTTGTTAAGTATAAAAGGGGTGGGGGGACGGGGGGCTAATCCCCCCCCTTAATTTAGATAAATGCGTTTTTCATGCAGAATTAACCGATTTTCTTCAAATTTTGTATATATATTCATTGTAATTAGAGACTTCCCTGATTAGTTTATGGGGTTCATTAGTTAATTATGAGGGGGGTAACGGGGGGATGACCCCCCTTAATATATTGTTGATTTCTTTATTTTTCGAGGGGCTTATTTCAAAATCTTTGAAATAAGAGTATAATATACAATTAGTGTGAATAGCCTGTAAGCTCAATGATCTCAGTTTAACTGGGCAGTTTTCTTTTTATTTTGTATACTGAAGGAGCTAGAAATTTGAAATTTTGCATTGTAGTTCCTTATATGATGTAAATGCTCTCTACGATCAAAATAAAAAAGAAATCGAAATTTAAAAGTGTGAAATGAGCGAAAAGCGTTCTAAAAACATTCTAAATTACAATATCTATGAAATCTCTGGAACTACCGAACCGATTTCAAAAGTGATAGTGGCAAATTCATCGTGACAACCCTTGCACCAACATATATTTTATGTCAGTGCCTCTAACCCCAGAGGGGTGCAGGAGCGAAAAACGTTTTAAAATTGCGATTTTGTTTATACTGAAAGAGCTAGAAATTAGAAATTAGAAATTTGGCATTGTAGTTACTTATAACATGTAAATGCTCTCTTAGAACAACAAAAAAAAAATCGAAATTTAAAAGGGTGAAATGAGCGAAAAGCGTCTAAAAACATTCTAAATTACAATTTCTGTGGAATATCTGGAACTACAGAACCGATTTCAAAAGTGATGAAGGCAAATGGATGGTGACAATCCCTGCTCCAACATACGCTATATTTTATATCAGTGTCACTAATCCCAAGGGGGTGCAGGAGTGAAAAACGTTCTAAAATTGCAATTTCTTTTATACTGAAGGAGCTATAAATTTAAAAGTTGGTATTGTACTTACTTATAAGATGTAAATGCTCTCTAAGAATAAATTTTAAAAAAAATGAAATTTAAATGGGTGAAATGAGCGAAAAGCGTTCTAAAGTCAATTTAAATTACAATTTCTATGGAATCTCTGGAACCACGGAACCGATTTCAAAAGTGATGGTGGCAAATTGGTGGTGACAATCCCTGCTCCAACAGCCTCTTTAATAAAAAGTTATGCGTTGCCGACGACTGGGTTTTTCGCTAATTGTTGCAACAGATTAATCTTGGAAAATGAAACATTTTAAGTTACTGAAAAAAATAATAGCTCGAAAAGTATTTTTCAGAAAATTGTTAGACAAACTGCGTTTGAAAGGTAAAAAATTGTATTTTTCTTGATATAAATTTCAAATCTAATGATTATGCCGTTTTTCAAATATTGAATTTCAAAAATTACGAAATTTCCCAATGGAGTACCACAGCGAAACATTCATGCGTAAAAAGATAATAAGGGCGACGTGTCCTGACGTGTATATTGGCTATAGCACGAGTCACAAATTATAGTAGCCTTATTATTCTGTTAAAATATAAAAGTTATTTATGAAATGTCAATATTTTGTTTGATTAAAGGTTCGTTAAAAGAAATTGACCAGCGTAGCGGGCGTAGCTTGCTAGTGATTAAATAAACAAGTTGGTCTTTAACAGCCTAACTTTTGTGTAACACATTAGAAAATATTACAGCGTAATGGCTTTCGTATCGTTTTACACCAATGCAGAAGGACATGAAGGTAAAAGTTCATGTTTCTTTAAAACACACAATCAAATTCACCGATATATTTAGTTTGATTCAAGTGTTTTTGGAGAAATCGACCAGCGTAGCGAGCAAAGCCTGCTAGGTAATAATAATGGTTAATTTTATTTGCATATAAAATACTATATTATGTAAAAGAAAGTCCTGACTTGGGAGATCATCAACGCACAGTCCAAACTACTGAAGCTACAAACACGAAAATTGCGGGGAAAATACTTCTTAGGATATTGAGGCGCAATAAGAAAGTTTTGCTAAAATTCCATCCCTAAAGGGGTTAAAATGGGAACAAACAATAACAAAATTTCTTAAAAATCGAGTTTTATATTTATTTGTCAAATGATAACATATTTCAATGTATTTTTCATGCTGAATTGAATGGTACCAAATAAAAGTATTCTAACTCCAACAATACGTGAGTTATTGCACATTTTCGAATTTGGCGTTGACGTTGGGCGACAAAACCTTAAAATTTGTTGCATTGATTACCAAGTGATATTTTCTAAAATACATTCGTCATTGTTAAAGATCAAACAATAATTTATAAGATACTGGATAAGAAAAAAATCACCTGATATTTTGATTAGATGAAATCTCAATAATGCCAGTTTTCGGGCTCTTTGTTTTAACTTTTTCGTTTGCTTCGGGAATTTGGAATTGAATATTATTCGGTATTTTTATGTTAGCTGGGTGCCAGTGATCGCCAAAATTTTTTTAATCTCGCCAATCTTTTTTTTTTTTTTTTTTCGCTAATCTTTTAACGTTAGCTAATAACAACTAGCCATTATTTTAACATTGCGATATAATATCTTAAAAAACTTATTTAAATTAACTAAAATATAATCATAATAAAATACATAAACACAAACATATCAATACAAATAAAATGTCACGCAAAATGTTCCAATTCAAATGATGCCAATTGAAACAAGATTTGGTGAGTTTTTACAGGCGCCCAGCAATATAAAAATACCTATTATTCTTACGGATATGTATGTAATTGTGTTTTTTAAATAAAATATGCTTGCTGAAGTAAAGTTTTAAGGGTCCGTACGGGTTCGATATAGCACATTTTCTATAATTTGGTGATGCCTTTAGCGCCAACTCAGCAATATTTCTAACATTACAAGTTATAATTTCTAAAAATGCATCCATTACTATAACTTCTTTATTACCGCCACTGCAACATATCCAGGGAGTCTCATCCTGCCACTTCAAGGCATGGCACGAGGTGCAGGGTAACTGAGATCCGAGATCTACATCCTTATTCCTGAAATAATCAATATGAGGATCATAATTAAAGCCAGACAAATACTTAGTAGTCCAAGGCAATAATTTGATATGCGATCTCTTTTCATATTTTCCTGTAGCTGTCTGACCAAAAGCGTACATTGTTGGATGAGTGTAATTCACCGGTATATTTAGTTTGATTCAAAATTCGTTTGGAGAAACCGACCAGCGTAGCGGGCGAAGCTTGCTAGTATAAGTATAAGATCGTTAATGAGTCATTAGTACAAGGGGCTCAATTGACGATTTCATCTTTACTTTCGCCAGCATTTAAAGTTTTACCTTCACTATCTCAAGGACAACATATTTAACTACGACAATCATTACAGCCCTGTCTTTTAAGGAAATTTCATGCTAAATTATTTTGCACAACGTGTCCATTGGAGGCGCCGGGAAATGACCATTGCTCTTTAGGTCGAAACTCTTTAGGCTACGACAGAGACGTTTGCCTTCTATTCTGAAATATTTTTTCTGTAAATTTAAGAATGTATTAATAAGTTAATAGTAGATCAATATGTTTATGTTATTATAGCTAGTTAAGAATAACATGAAATATAATGTTCTTATTTTGTGGATGGAGTCGTTGATTAATGCTGTACTTTTTGAACGATATTTTTGAACTCTATAATCATACGATGAATCGCTAACTGTATGTGTGAGATTTTACATGACATGTACGGTGAGTGATCGATACTGCTACTATAAGTATATACAAAGTGTAACACAATTGCGCTTTCTATTTGTAGTAAGAATATTTATTGTTCTATGTGATTTAGTTATAGTTACGTTAAAAAACTTGTTTACGTAAAAGAAAAATATATATGTATACGAAAACTCTTACTATGTGGATATTAGATGTTAACCATTTCTTGAATTCCAGTGCATCGCAATCACATTTCCAGGGGTTGTTAGATAGAGACACTTGTCTGAGATTTAGTTGACTGTCGATCACAGATTGAGGGAACCTCCATAACATGTTGTTAGATAAATGAAGTTGGACGAGATTAGGTGGTAGTTGTGCTGCATCAAGTATTTCCAATCTATTATTTTCTAAACTGATTCCTGACACATTACCTTTTAAGGGTAAATAAGGGTCAATATTCTGAAGCATTACTCGGTGACGCCGGTCATCAGAAGAGAACATTTCATTAACCTAAAACAATTTAAGAGCATAATGAACAGAGGAAAGTATATTCAACTAGATAAATTATATCCAATGGTTGGAGTATCATAGTTGAGTTTTTATCCAACAGAGAGAAAATATGCCGGGACCAGGACTCGAACCTGGGTACTTTGGTTTGCCGTACCAACGCTCTCCCTACTGAGCTATCCCGACGATATGATGGCTGCCATATTTCACTCTTATCTGTTGGACAAGGCTGCGAACTTCAGCGCTAATTTCATTCATCCGAGCTATAACTATAACACTGTACATGATGAATCTGAAATATCACGGAAACTCCTGTATACAGTGTAATTAGATCATAATGAACAGAGGAAAGTATATTCAACTAGGTAAATTATATCCAATGGTTGGATTATCATAGTTGAGTTTTTAAGAGTGAAATATGCCAGCAAGGATATCGTCGGGATAGCTCTGTAGGGAGAGTGTGCGTACAGCAAACCAAAGTACCCAGTTTCGAGTCCTGGTCCCGACAAATTTTCTCTCTGTCGAATAAAACTCAACTGTGATACTCCAACCTTTGCATATAATTTAAGAACATATTTTTTAATTCATTACTTTAAATATGAAACAAATCATCAGTAAATTAATGTTTAATATTTTGAAACAAGAGTTTTATGAAACAAGCTTGGAACTTAACCAAATAATAAAGAGCAAAATTAAACCTTAAAACCCCAATACAACTTGATACCCTACAAATAAAGAAAATAGCTAACTACGAAAACTTGCATAACGCGTTATTACGAGAATCAATTGAAATAAATATATCCAAAGAAACGTGCAATGACATGGTACACTCAATGCTCGATTGCCGCTGGAGAAGAATGTTGGAGGAGGGAGAGAGAGATAGAGAGAAAATATTGAAATCCGATAGGGGGAGCTCTACAGCCACCAGTCATCTATATAAAAGAGAGGAAGTTGGATAGAGAACACAACTGATGATGCCCTGGCGAGGGGTGAAAGCGCTTTTGTTAGGTGGTGGAAGTATTTATTAGAGACTGTTTTTAATTTTTTAAATGAAGGACATTTTTAATGAAAATTTTTGACCATGCTTTTTTATAAGTAATGTCTGAGAGAAATTGGTAAAATTTATGAATAAAAAGTCCTTCCGGCCTTTACCGGGAGGAAAAGGTAGCTTTCCTATATCTTCGTTTTAAAATTTTAGCTAATGTTACACGAAAACAGCAAGTTAAAATGCAAAGTACCCAATTACAGAACATTCGTTAATACTGAATTTGAATAAGAAATTCGCCAAATTATTGAGCAATAGCTAAATTGGCTTCATTTATGAAGACTTATTTTGGTCGCCAAATTTAGCGATATTTCGCCAAACGTCGCCAATTTTGGCGAGAATTTGGCGCTAACGTATATGAATATATACTTTTATGCGTATGATTGGGAAAATTATTACAACAATGAAAGAAAATAATTTGCGAGTAATCGCGTTAATGTGCTGTTTTGTTTCAAAATGTCAGCCACCCTAGAATTTCAAACTGCTCTATCTCAGCCATTTTTTAAGATAAAGGTAAACCAAAAAATGCTCTGGAATCCTCGTATCAATGCCTAACACGTAATTAAAAAATAAATTTCAATTTTTAACTTTTTTGTATATTTATTTTAGTTTTAAATTTTAAAATGGCCGCCATCTTGAAACAAAATAGCGGACCAAGCTGGCCAACGAACTCGGTCGAGAAATTGGTGAGCTTAATACACACAATTTGTTTCATCGAAATTGATTTATAAACACGAGCGTTATCGTATGACATAGGTCAGATATATATATATATATATATATATATATATATATATAAATCAACATTTGAACGGAGGGTGGTTTTGGGGTCTGGGGGTCATGATCGGTGAAAATATATCGAAATTTTCTGGAACTGCTTTCCTCCGAACGGCTGCAATAGGTAGCTTTATACTTTTTTGTATTGAAAGCTACCTAATATATGTACAGACATTAACGGGTGAACACCAATTTTTAATGATAAAGATGTAGTTAATTGTAGAGGTCGAAAAAGAAATAACAGATAAAGTGTGTTTGTATTTCGAATAAACATGTGGTACTTGGCGAGGAAGTCAATTGAATATTGCGATTAAATTTATTAATACTTACTGCTGCAGGTTTACACACAAGAATAAAAACATGTGAGTTTATTTTTATACCTAAAACGCTTGTAATGAAATTAACAAGAGAATGTTTATATTCCATCGCTTAAAGGGGCAGTACTTCGAATTTCGTGTTACTGCTTGACATTTCATGAAATAGAACCTTTTCATTTCGTCATGTGTTTTACATCATACTCAGATTTTGATAAAAAGTATAATTCGCCAGTACAGTATGAGTGAAATCTAACAAGCAAGGTCTCCATTAAGCGCATACTTAGAAAAATGTAAAGAAAAAAAAAAACAGAATATCTTCTGTCCATGTGGATATATACATGTCTATAAAAAATTTCTTGCGGAACTTCCATATATCATCCTTAAATAAGTTAGGAAAATTTCATTTATATGGTGATTTATCGTTGGTTGGCGACACAAAGATTTTTTAAAAAGCACTCGTTCATGAGAAATACTCTTTGAGAAAAGCTTTTTACTCTTCATCGTGAACTAGTTTAGATAAGTACACTTAAATAAATAAACTTATATAACTAGAGTTTTCTCATATACAATTATATGTATATGTCTTAAAACTTAACGATCGTATTATATGTTTAGAGCAAAATATAAATTGATTAAAATTGTTCAAAGTTCAAAACTAAGGTCCAATTTAGAGAATCATATTGTTGCCATGGAAACAATTACTTATTCAACATTGAATCGAAATTTTTAATGACAGCATTCTTAATCAGGCAGTTACTATTAAAATTCACTTTTAAAATATTCAGCCGTTAAAAACGTGTAAAATTAAATAACTGCAGCAACACGCAACGTATATATATCTTATATAAGCTTACACAAATAATAATAAACTATTTCATCGTTTCAGTTTAAATTCGCATTCACTTGTTAAATTACAACTTGTTAAATTACACATTTAACAAGTAATTTTCAAATGCATTAAATCGTTTGCATTTGGCGAGGAAAAGTGTTGCTAGCCAAATTGCGTCTTGTTGCGCCACATACTCGAAAGTATTTAATTTTTTTACAGATTTTCTACCAGTTCCGCAGATAACTTTGATTGATACTTTATAACGTAATGAGTAGTGTCATTAGAAATTTTTGCAAAAGATTCTGAGTATGCGCTTTAACGGGGGCCTTATTTGTAAGAAGTCATATTGAATAGCAAACTGAACTCTGCAGCTTTTAAGGTGCGTTCGTAATTATATAAATACGTAGCAGCTGTAATCGTCGTCTGGTTCGTCCGTATGTCTGTCCGCCTGTCCACATATTACAGCGCAAAAACTAACCAATAGAATGGTTTAAAATTTAATATATATAATACAGATGCAGAATTTTTCCGAGTCATTTCACATTTTATGAAAATTGAATCAAAACTTAAAAAGATGTTAGTAAAAATATTTATTAAGCAATTTGAATATTTTTTAATCGGTCTTCTTCCTTGTTATAGCAGCCTCTAAGGATTAATCGTCAAGCGACCGAGATGTATACCCAAGTTATCTAACATGTATCACATTATAGTCATATATGACGTATATGACATTTTATAACACCTATGACCAAAATATAGTCACATTCATCATTCTAGTAAATCCTATCATACGTAATTAATTCAATGGTATACCATGATAGGTAATAATTCTAGGTTGCCATGGTGATTACGTCCTATTTAAGAAAGAGTTCAAATATTTCTGTATTACTGAATTTAAAAACCGAATTTGTATACTAAAATTGTTTAATTATAGCAATCCTAAAATTTACCGACAGTTTCTTGGATAGATGTTTCTGGAGAAATAGATATTAAATGGAAAAGAGTCTAAATATGGATTTCAAGTTCTAAAAATTTCAAACCTAGGCATAAGTTTCGCATTGAAATTTTCAGTCAATGTCAACAAAAGATAAAATGTTGTCAACTTAAAATATAGTTAGTTTATTACGGAAATTAATCATATCGTAATAACAGAATATATAATTCATTTCACTGAAACTAGTTATAGTACGACATTTAGTATATTTGTCACGTCTGACGTACGATTTCCAACTTTTTTTTATTCTAAAAAGTTTTCCATCTCTTGAAGGATGGGCGAGTAAAAGATTTTCAGTGACAGGGATTAATAAGAATCTTCCACTTCAGTTTATTGAGTATGATTTAACATTAATAAGTAACTTCGAGGATAGAACTTGATTAAAGCTTACAGTTTGATGTTCTAATAATTTTATTCAGATCGCGAAGTAAGTTTCTTTAAGGAGGCAACAACAGTTTCGAAATGCTGTATAAAATACCTGATATGGATGCACGTTTTTCTCGGGAACAACTGCACTGAATTCGAAAACTTTAAAAAACTTTTAGCAGAAGCTAAACTACAAATTTGTCATTAGGCAATAATGAAAATAATAATGCAATATTTACGTTAGTTAAAAAAATATATACTTATTATTTTATTTTTTGAAACCGAGCAACTATTGTTTTTTTATCTATATTTGTCTTTCATAATGATCAATTTGTATTTTATCTACAACCAAAACATCTTTTAGTTGCTAAAAGGCGAAAATAAAAACTTTATAAACAGTAAAATAAGTTTTATTAGACCGTTGACATGTTTCGGATGCATCCGAGCCATTATCAAAGCAAATAAAAATATTCTATAATTGCACGGTCTAATTTATTAGATATAACGTATACTAATTAATATTATACTATTATTTAATATTTATTGAATGCCATCTACTACAGAAATTGCATCAAACTCGAAAAAATCCAACGCTTAAATCTATATGGCATTTTCTACCTATGGCATTATTTTTGGATTCTCCGGTAAATTTTATCTTTGAATATAAAGCGGAAAGGTATTAAGTAAAGTTTTTTATTACGGAATTAAGCTGGTTTAAAGAATGGAATTTCTAATGTAAAATTAATTTTTAATCATTGGAAATCAGATAGCAAAAGGGGTCAGTTTCTGAAGCATAGCTCAAAACTATCTTATCGGAAAGAGGTGTACTTTTTGATTAGCATAAATTTAGCGTCTGTAAAATATGTAATTTTAAAGTTAATTTTGAAAATAATCATAAAAAGTGGGAACTGTGTGATTTATTTAAACAGAAATTGATTTTCGATAGCTTTAAATCTACTAATACAAAATAACAGCTCATTCCGCTAAGTAGTTTGAGTTATGCTTTAAACCTTACCCTCATTTCAATCAGTTGTGCAAAGATTAAAAATGAAATAACCATCAAGAGTTGAGATCTAAATAACTCCTAAACTATTTAACCGATTGACCCGTTATTTGTTTTCCTAAAATTCAATTAACCAATGAAATCAAAAATGAAGTCAAGAATAAAATCAAGAACTGTCAATTCTGTTAATTTTTAATTAAGAGTTATTTAAAAATTTCGAGTTTGGTACAATATCTATTCGTAGATTTCGTTCCTAGAAATTTTAAGCACAGCATTAATTAGTAAATATTATTACTAATCGATTGTTACTAGTCACATTTTTATAAGATGCCGAATGTACTACATCATATTTTACTTAGATATTTAATGACTGGATTAATACTTACTTCCAACTGTGGTAAATTATTCCCCATAAAATGGGGAACCAGAGATAGATTCCTTGAGCTGCAGTCAACAAACATAGAGAAAACATCTCCATATTCAGTACATTTACATGAGCACACGTCTGGGCAGTTGAGATGTTTTCCTAGAATTTTTTCAAGTTTAGATTTTAAACACATCCACTTTTTCTCGTCCTCTTTAAGCATAACGAAAAACGGCATGTTTCTGCAGTCACATATCAAAGGATTGTCTGTTAAAAGATACCCACAATTAACTACTGGCAATTTAATTTTCCAATTTTATTCAGATAAGGTAATTTCGTACAATGGGTCGCAATGAAGCATTCCTTTTGCCGACACACAGTGGAGCATTTAATGCAAAATCCTGGCCAAAAAAGCAAAAATAAAAATTTGCTCCACAATTGTAAAAAGCATGTTTTATAATAGTTGACTAACTGGTGCATCGATCAATGTGTATTTCAGGAATATGAGTCATATCCGGCGGCTCCTAGCCTCAGTTGAAGTGAAAGTTTCTTTCTGAGATAATGTGTTTTTTTGTTATGTTTCAACTTTGTTATTGTGTTGAAATGCATGGTTTGACATGTACATTTAAATAATTTTAATTTTCGTATAATAAAAAATAATTTAAATTGAAAATGGGTTGATATTTAGTATTTTTAAATATAATTTATTAAAATATGTTTATTGTGATATAGTATCTAATATATTCAAAGCTTTATAAAGCTGTGTTGGATTTTGTCGGACCAATTTTGAATTATAAACGTATTAGTTATAGTTTTGAAGTTAATTTTGTTTTTAAATGTTCCGCATATTGTTGCCATTTTTAGATATCAATGATTCTTGGGAAGAGTTCAAACCTATTAAAACACTGAAAAACCAGCATATATATACTACAGAGACTCAACTTTGGTAAATACTAAATGCAAGTAATCTATACTAATAAAAGACAGTTTCGCTCTGTGTGTGTGTCTGTTGGCGATGGCTAGCAAAATCTACCCCACCTAGATGTCTGGAAATTTAGGTGTGGATAGTCCCATGTGCACCTGAGCCTCAGAATTTTAAAATTTTGAAAATTAAAGAAGTTATCAATTAAAAACTGATCAAAGATCACAAATAAAAAAGTCATTATTCTGAAGCTAACTAGCGCCTGCGCGGAAACTAATTTCCGTATCTTCCGGAACAGAAGAAAGAAAGCAGAAGACATTCCGGTTTTTTTTTAAGTATTTCTAAATTCGCCATGGACAAAAGGCTAAAAATACGGAAAAACCGTCTACATATTCTAAAAGAACATACTTTTACGTCTCGAACGATCTGGTTGGTTTGAAAAATTTTTACATTTAACCCTTTCAAAAAAAATAATCAAAAAGCATCGAATTCCTGTTTTTTATTTTCTCCCGTTTTCCGAGCCTTGCATCTACCGGAATACAAAAGATACGGAAAAACGAAGGTCACCAAATTCAAGAACTGTCTTTGTCCTTTTCAAAGCCACCTTTGGTTTTAAAAAATGCAAAAATTAACTCTTCGAAAAAGTATATTTTCTGTATGCCGTTTTGCGATTTTTGCGATTTTGGTAAAATTTAAAATTTGCATTGGCGAGTCAAAGACAGGTACGAAAAACTAAAAATACCAGACAATATCTACATTTATTCCTTTTTCGACATCTGTATTTGTTTTTGAAAAATACGAATATTAACCCTTCAAAAAAAATTCGTGCGCAGGACTCTCTTTTGCGAATTCCGATTTTCTACTATATATTAAATCTGGCATCGGCTTTCTAAAATAACCAAACAAAAAGCAAACACACCTAAAGACATCTACGTTCTATCGGGTTTAGGCAGAAACCTTTAGTTTAAAAAATAAATCACGTTAACCCTTTCGAAAACGTTTTTAACCCTAAGTCAATTTCGCTTTTTTAACTATTTCTCCTATCTTTAAAAATCCGAATTGGCGTTTATAAAGAAGATACGAAAAACTAAAAATACCGTGCCTAATCTATATCCCTTATTTTTTTAAAATCTGGTATCCGTTTTGAAAAAAAAAAATAAAATTAACACTCCGAAAAAAAATCCTTTCCAAAACTCACTCACGCGAATTTCCTTTTTTTGGTCCAGATTTAAAAATCGGCATCGACTCGGGAAATGCAAGTATGGACAAACAGAAGACTTCAGATCATAGACACGTTCATTTTCTTCAAAATGCATGGTTGGGTTTTAAAAAATATCTACATTAACCCTTTAGAAACTGATCGATTACGTAACCCACTTTCGCGATTTCCGCTATTTTGGCAATGTTTACCCGTAGTTAAATTTCAATTCTACTAGGAAATTTGGTTGGGTCAAGTGTTCTGAAAAGGCCTCTTCCAGAACAGACTGCGCCCCCCTGGCGGTGGAAAGTGGAACTATAGGAGTATATCTGGTTCTATGGACCCAATTACGACGGTGTTAGGCTCATTCGACATGATATCTATAGCCTTAAATATTTTAGCTGCACTTTCGACCGCCAGGATGCGCTTTCCGATCTTGGGTTTTATGAGCCCGATTACGACGGGGTTTGCCTCATTCGACTTGATTTCGATAGCCTTACAGATATCAGTCATATTCGTATAGAACAGATAATTAATATTTCGGTCCCGGGCAACGCCGGGCGGATTAGCTAGTATATATATATATTATATTCATTGGTTTTTATAAATAATTAAACATTTGTGCGTAGTAAAATTAACCATGCTTAATTAAACATTACTTGTAAATAAAACAAACCTATAAACAACTAATTTCCTCTTATAAACTATAAAAAATTAAGAAAAACATTTTAATTTTTATTTATTTATTTATTTAAATACATACATTTCTGCATATATAACATTAATTAAGTGTATTTACTAATAGTAAGACAGCAGCGATTTTTTTAACTTTAAAGCACATGAAAATTTATTTCCCTGCGCAGATGGCGCTGTGGACTGCAAACAGCACCATGTGCTTGATCGCGGTTGACCTCTACCCAATGGTATCAGTGTCTTGCACGTTCGCGTTCACCTGCTGTGTCGTCTTTCGCCCATAGCTGTTCAACGCTTCGTCCGTATGCAAAGCCCTGATTTTTTCCTGGAGGGCATTTTGAAGCTTATAAAGCGGTATGACAAATGTATCAATGTACTTGGTACTTATGTGGAAAAATAACACTGTTAAAAATTTTCAGCAAACAGTCCAGTCTTTTGACCGTTTTTGTAGAAAACGGTTACATAACCGTAAATTAACTATATTCTGACCATATTATTGCTCATTTTATGGTTAGAATATAGTTAAATTACGGTTATATAACCGTTTTCTACAAAAACGGTCAAATGACTGGACAGTTTGCTGCAAATTTTTAACAGTGAAAGTTATGTTTTATCTTTAATGTCTCATTACATTTTTTGTCTTTCATACACACCTCCGTCTACAGTCGCCAGGGGAAACTTATTTTCCGACTGCCCCTTTTATGTATATATTCAATATTCAAGCAATGACGCTTGCTTATTTTTTTATAGGGCATTTGTGATAAAATAAAAAAAGCTATCTTTGAAATAATGCAAAATCTACATGTCAATATTAACTATCCAGGCAACGTACAGCTTATTCTCCAGACAGGAAACATTTTTTTATCTTGTGAACGTTCATGAAAATGCATCAGAAAAGTTTTTGCTTAAAATAGAATTTTGTTTTACTTTTGCATAGTTATACACTATTTATTTTTGCATTGTGCAACCCAAAGTCTTCTTGTGATGCTGATAAAAATGTGTTGAAAATGTACGGTTTTCCATTTTTGATAAATTTATGTTATATTTAATTTTTTTTCTTCTGTATTGTTTTCTTCCATTTACCATAGTATGTATTATTATTTTTATTTTGCAATAGTTTATTTTAAAAAGCCAAGGAAGAACTCCGGTCACAATATATTCAATTATGGTAACGACAGCAAAGTAAGTAATCTTTCGTTAGAATAGAGAGATTAAACCCAAGATCCATTGTGATTCTGATAAAAATTTGTTAAAAATTTATGATTTCCAATCCTTGAGAAATTTATGTTATCCTTAAAAAAAAAAAAAAAAAAAAAAAAAAAAAAAAAAAAAATCAGTTAATTTTTCTTGCATCTTTCATAGAATATATTAAAAAATTGGGAATTAAAATTTAATAAATTTACGTACACTGATTGGTATACATTTTTGGACATTGCAGTTTCAAAATGACTGAAAAACGTTTATATTTTTAATTGTATTGTTTGCAAAGAAATAGTACTAATTTACTTAGTATAATTGTATAATCATTTTATGAGGCTTTTTACATGTAAAAATCTGAAAATGACTAAAAAAATAGACAAACGGCATTGTTTTAAAATACTGCGTTGTACTGAACCAGAGAGATATGTCCGTATTACGTACAGATAGTGAGCAGTCTTAAGGAAAGAAATGCCTAAAGTTCCAAAATGTCAACACCTGAATTATCGAGATAGCAAAGTTCTGGTAACATTTCTCCTTATGGTCTCATAAATATTATCGCAACAAGAAAGAGTCAGAAAGAATGCACAATTTTCAAATAACATGATAAAGTTCAACTTTCGTACTAAAATGGATTTGACGCCACACAAAATATTAAAATTCGAACAGGGAAAGTGAAAAGTAGAAACAAAATCCCAAACGTGTTTAATGTGTATTCGCTTTCCCCTATATCTATTAACTGAGCGACCAGTGGAATTTAAAATAGATTTATTCAGAGCTTAATCTAAAGCTGTTTTACCAAATACCTCGTGACCTATCTGAAAATATCTGCTACACCAACAAACTGGCTTCATCTAAGATAACGCGTGCCTTTTATGCTTAAATCAAATATGAACCTCACCTAAACATTTCCATAAGTACAGAAAATTAAAATATCTCTTGATGGACTTTCATACTTGAAAAATTAAAAACAGGTTAAGAAAATAATATCTATAGTTTTAAAAAAGCGTTAAATAAACTAAAATTTTGCAAAACACATTCACAACAGAACAAAACTGCCGCTTCCACTAAATTCATTCACTTAACAAAAATTTCGAAAATGCATTAACAGCACTTCGCTTTCCATTCTTTTTTAACAAAACACCTTTATTTTGATAAAAACTCAATACAAATGTATATTGGACTATCATCAAATAACTCTATTATCACCCACAAATAGTGAAACTTGCATTTGATAAACTCGTTATTTTGTCATATTTTGAAAAATCTCTTAGAATATAATGATACGTGAGGGCACTATCACTAATGGCCAAAATGGCATTGTAATTCACTGTCGCTGAGTATTTCACTTCACAGCATGCATGCCTTATAACCCATCTGCGTGAGAGACAATCTGTTAAGGATTATAATAAATACCCAAGACATATCTTTTAATTTAGAGAGCAGAAATTTTGAATAGAGAGAGTGAAAAGTAGAAACAAAATTTCAAAAGTGTTTAATTTGTAACCACTTACCCCAAAAGGAAGCTAGTTGATTTCTATTTTCTACAGAAAAAATTAACTTTATGTAGTAATTAACTATAAAACTGAAAACACTCATGCTTTGCTATGGGATGATTCTATTTACCTGAACTAAATGTTCTAGAAGCATAAGCGATAGAGAGATCATTCTGACTGACCACATCGCCTATACAAGCAGAAATCCTCTTATATAACTACAAAGGAAAACAAGAATTGAGGTGAGCAAACAGACTGGGCAGAGGCAATAGCGAACATTAAAGAATCAAACGCCATATGTACTTCCCGAGATCACGTTAAACGATAAGGACAAATAATGAGCACCAGTTATAATCGGAAAAAGCTCGCCTATAACTGGGCGCAGGTACCGCGAATAACGGGTGAACGCGTTTAACATCCTCTATTCAATTTCCACCCTTCCGGATCCTCTATAGACCGACCATTATTTTTTTAGAGCACCACGGAAAAGGCATATGATAAAATAATTTGAATTATAATACCGTCCTGGGTGAGGGTAATATTTTTTCCAAGTGATAATCAATAACGGACAGTTTATCATACCAGTACGTATATGAAAAGTCTGGTCCAATATCACCTGTATCTATCTTATTGTACGCCACAAGCTTTACACCAGCCGTATTAGAAAATAATTCACAAAAATGAGTAAAGAATTTCTGAAATTCATCAGTAATAAGTAGCAGATTTCTAAAATTTTAATTTCTGTTTATAGTCCAATCACTGCAATCCAGATTTACAGATAAAGTTGGGAATTTCTCCGGTAGTCTAACTTTAACATTTACATGTATGATTAATGCTTTGATAGAAAAGTGAACATCAATCTCATTCTCCCTCTTAAAATCGATACCAATTATAGAATGAACTGATAAACACTCAAATAACTTTCGAGACAAAGCTGGTTAATTAAAACAAATCTCAATGTGTATTTAATTATACCCTAATTCAAGAGCGAATGGATAAAAGAAAAATTCCTTTGGCAACCAGCCGGGGGATTTTTAGTTCGCGAAAATTGACACATGTGAACATGTAGATGAAGCTGTTCATAATTCCTTAATGTTTGAAATAAATTATTAATTTTGGCAACCTGCTTAACATCAAGATAATTAAAATTCGAATTGTAGTCAAGAATAGTGGTGGCAATACAGTGTATATGAAGACTTCATAAGAAATATTATGTTCTAAGTGCTAGACAATTCTAGTTTACGAATTAGAAATGTGGACAGCCTCTCATAAAATATCATACATTTACCACAGAATATCATCATAAAGAAGGCTCAATTCTTTCGGCAATGAAATTATCCTTCAACACTATGACTAACGCTTTATAAGTAGGATTATCGCCAAAATTAGAGACTACAATATTCTAAAACCGTAATCTTGCATATTCATTTTGTCTACATTTAAATGTACGTATAATACTGATCATCGCTCGCAATTTCATTTTATAGAGAAAATCCTCAAATTATCCAATGAAAAATAATAATATCCCCACATCCCGAAAAATTATTCCCTCATTAAAACAGTTTTTTTTCTTTCTTTTTTTTTTTGTGTGGGAAGGGGGGATTTTAAATAAAATTATTAACAGAATTTGCTCACATTGTATAGCAGTTATAAGGTTCAGCATTGAATTTGCGTTACTGTACTGACATTTTTGAATCATTCATGTTATTGCAAAACATAGCCAAATGAAAAAAACTTGAATAAGAAATAAATACAGTTTATTTAAGTAGATTAAATGATCCTGTTTGCTAATTTCTAAAGGAACACTCTGCTTCAACTACCCTTTCGTAATAAAACACTTCCGGGCGTAAAAATAACTTTTCTATAAATTTATTATCCAATAAGCAAAATCTCAATAACATTACTCTTAAATACTTTACTCTTATATACTTTAACTTTACAAGAAACTTTCACGAAATAGACGCAATTTTCAAACAAGGTAACAAAATGCAACTTTTGTACCCAAAGTCTTTTTGCAACTGGACCAAATAATTATATTTAATAACTATGAGACCCATATAAATTATAAAATATATTTATTGATAAATTAAAGTTTTTTCATACTAAAAGGACCTTCACTTTCTTAGAGCAGTTGAAAAGCCTAAAAAAAAAATAAAACGCACGTGCATTTTCTACTAAAATCAACCTGGGAATCTTTCTTACTTATTTTCATAAATACAGGAAATTGAAGTCTCTTTCCATGAATATTTACATTTGAAAGAGAAAAAGGAGTTTAGAAAATAATAGCGATATCCTAGAAATATCTACTATATATATAAAACACAAACAAAAATTTCGTTCCGTTCCTTTATAACTCCAGTTCTGCTGAATGGATTTGGATGGAACTTGAACTGTTCGATAGATATTTTTTCAGGGAAGGTTTTAGTATATAACACAACGTTCTACGTAGATTAGTTATAGAATTATGATGGAAAGTTCTGTTATTTTGGACGATAAGGTTACCATAGGTCATTTTTGGTGATCATTATCGTTGGTGAAAGAATTGAAACGGCTATATCAAAAAATAATGCAAACATATAGAAAAATAAAATAAAAATTCTGTTAATAATTTTATTTAAAATCCCCCCTCCCCACACAAAAAAAAGAAAGAAAAAAAAACTGTTTTAATGAGGGATAATATTATAAAGCGAAAAAGAATGTTTGTAATGCTTAAAAATATTTGCAATGTACGAGTTTGTAATTAAGTCAATATTTGGCGATTTATCGTTTGCGTCAGGTTAACTGAAATGCATCTGATAATTTAATTAGATAAAATATGAGTGACAATTTTCTCTTCTTTTTTTTCTTTTTGTTAATTTTTTTTATATATAACTCCCCTATCATGTGACTTACAGGGGGAACTAGCAGATGTAATTAGTTTATCAGTTACATGTTATTTGTTTATTTACGATTTTGATTTTCTTTTGTCGCCAAACAATGTGGTTTTAAGCCAAAAATGTATAAGCGTGACCTTGAGCGATATTAGCTATAATAGTGTTTTTCGTGTATACAAGATCCTTTTTGGAGTAAATTTTTATATTCAAATGCAAATTATATAAATAGCAGTTATTGTTATAAAACTGGGATCAAATATTTAAATTTTAATGAATGTCTGCCATTCAAACACATATTGTAAAATAATTAAATTTTAGACATTTAAAAATTTACTACGGAAACATGCCCGTTTGTTTTCACCAAACACATGATTTTTATAGCCTCGAACTCAGATCAGAGAATATTGTCTATTCTTTTATTTTGTCTTTTTTAATATATCGCCAATTTCACTTATAGAAATATTAACTGTGTCAAAAGTTAAGAACTAAAGAACATTCTTAAGGAGATGTGTGCAATTATGTGTTATTACTATCACAAAAGGCAACATTTTGCAATAAAAATTGCTTACTGAAATAAATCTTCGATGCTCTTTTTGATTCGTCATTTCTTTTTAGTTTTTTTTTGCATAATTTCCCTTCTTTCAGGAAGGTTTTTAAAAGATATTAGTCTAATCGTCCATATTCCGGTCACCTGCCAGTTGGCATTTTTACTATATTGTTGGATGTTTCGTTTTTGTTTGAAGGTTACTCTGGACGACGATTGAAATAAGCGATTGCTAAATTTATGGTTTTGTTCATTATGAAGCAAAATTTTACCAAAAAAGCAATGCTTCCAATGTACGAAAAAACTTTGTAATGTCAATGGTGGCGAATGGAATAAATAATATTTGTCGATTTATCATTTCAGCCTTGATATGAAAAACGAGTATCTGGAATTCTGATTAGATAATTTTTCGATCATCATAAAGCATTTTCGACTTACACACAGCGCTAGCAGCTAAACATAATGACAAATGAATTTATGTCTGCGTGTTATTATTCTCTTTAGAGAAATGCAAGGAATATCCTCGGTTTAAGTATTCACCAAAATATTATTAATAAACATTTTGCATAACTAACATTATCATTGTCAGTTTTATTTAAGATATGGAATTTCGTTAATGAAAGATCTATAATTGAATTAACAGAATTTGAGATTATTTAATGGAACAGAGTTCGGCGCGAAAATAACTTCGTTTTGTAACTAAATCTGGTACTTAATAACCACATCGTTTCAAGCACTTCTAATGTTTGACGTCAAACTTGGATATCGACAAGATTATGGAAGATTAGAAAGATTTTATTGGATGCACACTAAGGGTTTATTCTTCTACCAGAGTTAATCATCGGATTTTTTTTTTAGGGTAATGGTTACACGAATGCAACTGGCCTAAAAAATGGAAAGACAGTGGAAATGACGTCATTTTAATTTTATTCAAACTATTCAGCTTTAAAAATGCACTTTTTTATGTTTCACCATTTTTTTTTAAATATGAAAGTTAAATACTGTTCTTTATGTGCGAACAATTTATTACATTTTTTACTGTATTTACTCTGCTGGAATCGAAATATGAAAAACCGTAGTAGACTTGCCAAAAGAGGGCGTATATTACGAAATATAACGCAACATAGAGTGAGATTGTACATACGTTACCAGAACCTCACATAGAGAAAAGAAAGAGGGACGGAGTTCAAAAACTTACAGACGAAAATGAATCACCCGAACATTATTTAAGTTCAATGGTCAATCTATGCAATCATTGAAATGCTCTCTTTTTTAGTAGTATGTTGAATAGAGAACATTTTAGTTCCGGTTTCCATAATCTCATAATGGCATCATTTCCCTACCAAACTCTACTTACCGATCAACTAAATGAGTTGCTTCTTATTAGCCCAAATTTTGTTCAATGTATGATATTATAACGGAATGTCGTTCGCATCGTTTACAGCAATATTGAAAGAAAAACCAGGTGAGCGTATCTATTGCTTTAAAATACATACCCAAATCCATTGATATAATTCGTTTGATTCAAGGTCCGTTTGAAAATTTTGACTAGGGTAGCATCCGTAAGTAAAGATCCATATTCCTTTAAAATGCAAAGCCATTTCGTTTGATTTAAGGTACATTTAGAAAAATGGCCCAGCGCAGTGGGCGTAGCATGCTAGTTTTAAATAAACTAACATTTAATAAAACTCTTTCACTACACTACAAAACTACCATTTTCACTAAAATCAAAGATTTACAAAAAACTTTGCAAATCCATTACCGGAATTAATTTTGTATTTGCTTTCTTTTTTTTTTTTACAAAAACCCCTTTTATACAAACACTTTTAAAGTACAGAAAAATCGTTAAATAACTCCACTGTCGCCCATAAACAATGTTGATGCTCAGTATCGATAAACTCGTAATTTCTCTATTTTTGGACAAACAATTTTAAAGTAAAGGCGAGATATGGGGAATAAAATTTCAATGGTGGACATGATTGTGTACAAAAACTCCAATCATATTGTCAATCTTTATATTATTGCCAATCTATTGTGTGTCGTCTTTTCTCACTCCTAATCGAATTAGTCGAGGCGAGTATTGCGAAGTTCTTGAATATGGTACACAGCATCCTTACCTCATGCCCGTTATAAGCGAAATCGCCAAGAAATCCTAAATCAAAACTCCTTTTCCATATTGCCTTATAGATAATACTTTTTTCACGAAGAAGGCAATGTCATTAAAACCGAAAAGAAATTAATTTATCACCTGAGAAAATGTGACATTCCCACTTCTTTCCAAGTAACCAATGCGTTTGATTGATTTCTGTATATTTTCGTCAGTGAAGTTTATTTTCTTATTTTTCCGTATTTAACATATGCTGTTTTATTGTCATTAAATACAGGTCGGAAAATAAAAAGTGGATTCATATTGTATTCAATTTCAGAAGAAGACTTCGGCCACAGATGATCTGTGTTAGAGAGTATAGAGTATAGACAGAACAGCATATTCTTTTTCTCTGAGTAAACAAAATAAATTTGGACATACCTCCTTAACATTTATTGCCATTATCACTAGTTACATATGAGCAATACATTTCCGAAAAGATAATTTTCTAATTCATATTTAGCACCAATTATATCATGATTTAAAGCAAATGAACTTTCGTTTCTTAACTGGCCCTGACACGGTCCAGAATTAAATTATCTAGAAACCCTTTGGAGAATAATAATGAGAGATATTTATAGGTAAGGTAAGCGTTATGTAACGATAACACATTTAAATCTGCAATCAAAATATCTTGAAATAAATTCCAACTTGCTGTATGACTTCCAGAATAATAACATTGATTTAACAAAGTAATAAAAGTTTCAATTATCAGATTCACTATGGCTGAATAAAGTGTATTGAGGTCGAAGGCGATTAAAGTATGAAAAGTGTAAAAATATTTATTGTACGTTGTCCTTGTCAAATTTTCTAATATAATTCATGAACAAAATTAAAACAACACGATAATCAAACGACAGAAATTATTCCCTAATTATTGACAGTATAAAGACTTTTAAGTTTATTTAATTTCTTATATTGAAAATAGATTATGCAAATTATTGCTTTACTTTAGTCATCAATAAAATATCCCTATTCAAGAAAAAGTTAAAATTTCAGTGCAAATTCACCTTGTTTAATAATTCAAATTCATAAAGATACAACTAAATGTAAATATATTGCTTGAAGGTGCGTAAAAACATACATAAAACATTTAAAAGCACATTAAAGTCCTTTTAAAAATTCAAAAAATAAAAGTAATTAAATCAAAATAAAGTTTTGAATTTTTAAAAGGACTTTAATGTGCTTTTAAATGTTTTATGTATGTTTTTACGCACCTTCAAGCAATATATTTACATTTAGTTGTATCTTTATGAATTTTAAAATATCCCTATTTTACCATCTCTGTAGCATCAACAGCAATTGCTGCAAGAATTTCGTATTCTGTCCCATTTCCCAAACCATTTTAAAAACAGTTGTTTCAATTTACATATGCTCTTGATTTTATATGTGTAAGTGTCTACAAGGAACGCAGGATAAACGGACTCATACTAATACATATAATATTATTGCGATAAACTGCATTTGAACGAATACTGTTGATTTTATCCTAAATATTAAAGCCATCAAATAAATGCATACATTTTTCAGTAGGATATTACCTCAATTAATTCTTGTCCATCATGACAATTGTATTTTACTAGTATACCAGTATACAAAATTATTGTTTCTTCATATTTCGCCTTTTTTAATGTAATAACAAGTACTCACCTGCTAATTCAATGTTTTTCAAAGTTTTAGGTAGTTGATCCCGCTTTATTAAGTTGATATCATTGTGAGTTATATTTAGATATTCCAGCATTTTCACTTTCTGTAGCAGTGTCCCGAGAGATTTGATCTGGTTCTGATCGAGATAAAGCTCGTGAAGTGAGTAAAGGCCTGCAAATTCATCTACCACAAAAGTCTGTTGAAAGAGAAATTTTGCTTTTTAACTTTCATATAAAAAATTAACATTACACATGTCTTTAATCAATTAGCCTCAAAAAAATGTATAGAGGAATCAAGTGTGTTTTCTTGTACATAAATGTATGGATTAAATGCCAATAATTACGTCGTTTATACGCGTAATGTTATCCTTCACGCTTTTTGGTAGTCCTAAACTTCGGAAGCGTTTCTTGATAAGAAAAAAACAGATGCTTCTTTTCTTATATGAATTTACCTTATGGCAAACATAAAGTATTCTTGAGTATTTATCTAATATATAGAGAGACACTGGCCATAAAAATACATTAGGTGTTCAGAGATCTTTTATGGCCACCCATTATATTAAATGCTTTGCAATATATCTATCTATCTCAGTATATGTATCACGAACAGGGTTGAACAATTTGAACAATTTTTAAATTACTGATGATTAAAAATTTGCTTTTATTTTTCAGAGAAGGAATTTCAGCCATCCGTTTTTATGAAATTCGAAATATTATCCTTTTTATTCAATATGTTGTAAAAAGTTGTGGCCACATTTGGGCCAGAATCTGTTTTTAACAAACTAAATGCATTTTTTCTTTCTTATTGTCACATCTTAAAAAGAAACTGAGCAAGAATTAAAAAACAAATTATAACGATGAATATTCAAAGACTCTCAGTTGTATGACAATTTTCCACTTACGAGATACAAAACTCACAATCCTTTTCGCAACTATTCAAATGTTTAATATGTCACATATTTATATTTGATAATTAACCATAAATAAGGATTTGCATCTTTATATATTAGGATACCATAATATTTCTATAACAAATTATATTTCCGTATCAGCTCTTAACTGATTCGTATCCCAATTCCACAGCTTTCTTAGGCTGCGTGGGTTTTGATGACTGTGCAAAACACGAAAAAATCGCCTCTTTGAATCCGTGAATAAGGCGTTCCACACACTAAGAAGACAAGAGACGCGGCACGCGTTGCATGTCTCATGAAATCACGAATCATGACAGAGGCAAGTTGCATTTTCATTTTTTTTTCATCCTCACACCAGAGTGATACGAGCGTAAGAGATACAATCATTGTGGCGCTATCTGTCGTCAATTAATATAAAGAAACCTTCTCTTGAGTATTATTTTAAAAGCATTAAAAAAGCCATATAACTTTAAATTTTTATTCAGTGTAAATAAAATGAAAATTATAATTATTTTTCATAAAATTTTAATTTACTATTATATTTTTTTTTATTTAACTTATATCTACTTAAATTGTGCTTGCATTGTAAATAAAATGAATATTTCTTTCCAAATGTAATTAAAATATGAGGGATATATAATATCATTTGCTCAAAATGATAACACTAAATTAAAATTTTATAAATAATAATAATAATTTTCATTTTTTATACATTGAATAAAATTTTAAAGTTATATGGCTTTTTTATATATATAAATGTACCTAAAATACAGAGGTTTCTTTATATGAATTGCCGTTGGATGGCGCCAAAACGATATTTTCAAGCGGCACAAATAAATTAAAATTGCATCTTGTAGCTTAGCTGAGAGCAGAGAAGAAAGTGCAAAGGAATCAAAAAACACGTGCAGCACAGGTGCTTTGTCGCATGCGTTTTCAGTGTGTGAGCTCAGTGAAGAAACATTATGCTACAACCGTAGATTTGTCGTACGAGTCACAGAAATATCTCTTGTCTAATTAGTGTGGGGCGCGCCGAAGCTTCTATTGATCACAGCGCGGCATAGGAACACAAAACCCCGAAATGCCTCATTACGATAAGACCTCTGAATTAATCAACACATCCGCCGCAATTCGTTACTGGAAAACGTATGGAAATTTTTTTATGATATAACGTGACGAATATGGCACGAAAGATACTAGAATTCAAACATTTAAATATTAAAACTAGGCTTACAGCATAAAGAGAATATTCTAAAATGAGATGCATTTTGATATGGGAAAGATAAGCTACTAGGCGTAGAAATAATAAAAATTTCATTTAGGGAAAGGAAAGGGACAGTATTTTAAAGCGAGTATAAGTAATTTAAATAAGAAAAATATAACAATTTGAAATATGTTATATATATATGTATGTGCAGATATATGTGTGCGTCTATAAATTATTGCGAATAAAAATGAATTACCCATTATCAACAGATTTAATTCATATTTAACATTTAATACAATTTTAAAATGAGGTGACCTGCCGACAAAAACTGGCAAAAAAAGGCAAAAAAAAACAGAAAATTTTAAACAATATTTTTTACGGTTAAATAATTAACAGACTTTTGATTGACCTTCGAATAGACTTACATTTAAAAATGAAAATTTATTGTTTTTTTCTTTATATGTGTTGTTGTTACTTTTTATGCCAGTATGTAAGATCCAAACATTAAACACATTTAACATTGTTACTGCGTTTTACATACTCAGGTAGGATGACACTTTTAAAAGTAATAACAGTAAAATTGACGTAGTACCATGGAAGATATAAGCTATTGCATTGGTTTTATGATTATGTAATTTTTTATTTATTTATTTGCTGTGTATTATTGTTTTTATTCTTATTTTAGTCATTCTATAAGTATTTTTTGTATTGATTATGGAGTACTCTCTACTATTCTTTTCTGTGTTTCTTAATCTTCATGCTATCAGTCATTTAGAAAAAATAATTTAGTAATGAAAATTATTATTTTTTTTTAACATCTGAGTAATAAGTAAATATTTAATCGCGAATAAGGTCTCTAATTTCTGCCAACTTTGTAATTTCAACTTATTTGTATGACCCACTAAGTCTCCATGTCGCATATATGTTTTTTGGTGGAAGGGATAATTTAACATATTTTTTTAATATTTCTAAAATTTCTTCATTTAATTTAATATATCGCGTGATTGATAGACGCATTCGAATGCGTGTTCAAGCCAAAAGCTTAACCCAGTTAATCCATTTTTCGGTACCTGAGTTTGCTTTGCTACTAAAAGTCTCTGATTGGATTAGAGTTAATCTGCACTGCGTATTTTTGTGTTCCGCCACCATGGTTTGAATTACGCTTACACGATATCAGAAGATAGAATGTCTACAGTTTTCATTCTCCAAATAGATTGTTCAAGAGCAGCGAAATCCTGACCAGCTGACTCACATGGAATTTAATGAAGATTTTCACAAAAGTGGATGTAATATTTAAACCCCTAACAGTTTCGTTTTTTTTAATTATTATTTTTTTATTATTGGACACAATAAACTAAAAATAGAGACTAAACACCACTGTTTGCGTGCTAAGATATCTGCTTTATAAAATCGAAAAATTTCTGCCATTTAATAAAGTTAAGATTACAGTTAAAAAAAGTCGTGGTACTGAAAACCTTTTATTAACGAAGCAAGCAAACTCTTCTTGCCAGACCTGTTTTACGCCCGAGCGTAGCCTACATTTTTAAGTTGACGGAAGATCATTATGCGGCAGTTAGAGAGTTCTGCTATCATGGTGGTACGAGCTTCTAATAAAAACGCTTTGTTCATGTGGCTGCCTTTTTTTTACGTGGAGTGCACATCTATGTCGTTTCACGTTGTGTGACACTTTACTTCGAATTTTTGTAAAGGAATTTTTTACCTGATATGTTTTCTTCATGATTATGTCGTTATTAACATCTGATTTAACATCCCTCATTTTTGCTTAATTCATCACTGCAACGAGTATATGTGTTACTACGTCATCTAAATTCGAGTATCTCTTCAACAAATAGTAACAAAATTGTATTTTAATGTACAGTAATAAGGTAATGAAGCATACCAGGGTTCACGATGTGTGTGTTTGTGTGTGTGTGTGTGTGTGTGTGTGTGTGTGTGTGTGTGCACGTTTGTGAAGTACAATACTGCACCAGAGGAAGAATAATATACTCTATGATTAATATTTTAAATTTTTATAAGATATGAGTACTGCTATTTGTTGACTGAAATGATGCTAAAACAAGTAAACAATAACAGAAAAAAAAATGTGTATTATACATAAAAGAAAAACAATAAGAAATTTGTAATGAGTAAAATATAAAATTAATCATTAATTAAGTATTTAAAAATAATAAATGTATTCATATTTTAACAACCCATTCTAACAAAAAAAGATGCCTGTTAACATCAAATGAAGAATTGTTTTCTGTAATTTAAAATTTGTAGGTATATAAAAGCAAAAATGTTGCCATCTCTTTTATGATATAATATACTTAATTAGGTAAACAAAAATAAATCCAAGTAATTAACTTCAGGATAAAACTAATAATAAAGCTGGAATGTGTAAGATAAAAAATAATAATTAAATACTTAAACAATTTTATAATTTGCAACATTTGTCCATTTTTTCAAATTACAAAAGAGGCAATTATTATGAGAGGAATAAAAATATGATTTGTTATTTATAATTTAATATAAAAATTGCATAAATGCTGTCCATTGTAGGCTGAAAAAATATAATAAAAAAGTAAGCAAAAGTAAATATATCTGATAGGTTATAATTATGTAATTATATATATTCTAATCAGTATATGAAAAACAACTTAAAGTTAATTATATTTAAAATAAAATAATATAAAATAAATATCTTTAAAAAATACATACAAATAGAAATATTTAACACTAATTAAAATAAAAATAAAATGATGAAAAAAAAGATTTATAAGATTTGATATTTCCCCTTTATTTTAAGTTTTGAACTAATCAATAATTAGTCAGAACTTAAAAAAAGAAAGAAAATAAGATAACACCAAAATTATAAAAATATAATTGAATTTAATAAACAAATTACAATGAAATAAAAGTAGACAGAACAAATAACTTAAATGTATAAAATAAAATAGCATTCAAATGAAAAAGTTATAAAATATTAATATAAAAAAAAATAATGAGCAAATAATATAATTATGCAATCTTCAATATTATAGGGAAATGTGAGGTTATTTGGTGCTTATTTTTTTAACTAAAATATATATATAAGTCTTTAAAAAGATTGAAATGTACAAGGCAAAACATACCTTTTGCAGGGACAAATTCATAAAAGAAAGAAAGAATTTTAGCCAGTACTTAGTAAGTTAGAGCTATTAAAAAGAAAAAAAAAACAGAAAACACCAAATTACTCGTCAAGGGGTAATTTTTTGTCACATATTTAACCACTGCCGCACATATTTAACCACTGCCTAGACATTTTTTAACTCAAGCTAAGCCTCAGGTCTAACACATTTCAGTAACCTCTTTCCTATCTGAATCAATCTGGAATAAAGCATCAGCTATATATTTCTGAGAAATGATTAGTAAACAAAATGTTAGGGACAATCAGCAAACATAATAAAACTACAGTAAAAATACAGGGTCATTCATAATTTCCTCCGGGGTTTCGAAACGTTATAGTAAAAAAACGAAGACGAATATGAAAAAAAGAAACATATGAAATTATTCCGAAACTATTCAAGTTTTACTTACATACATTACAGGTGTTCTATGTGTGAACCCTTGGTCACACGGCATACATCCATGCGATAGTCCAGTTCCTGCCATATTCCGTTTCTTTAAATCTGAATCAGTGGTGTCAGTTCAACGGGCCTTTCGAAATAAATATCGAAAACAGGGACCAACTGACAAAACCATTCATGTGTGGTACCGGAAATTTAAAGAAACGGAGTATGGCAGGAACTGGACTATCGCATGGATGTATGCCGTGTGACCAAGGGTTCACACATAGAACACCTGTAATGTATGTAAGTAAAACTTGAATAGTTTCGGAATAATTTCATATGTTTCTTTTTTTCATATTCGTCTTCGTTTTTTTACTATAACGTTTCGAAACCCCGGAGGGATTTATGAATGACCATGTATATGAATTTATATGAGGACGTCAGTTCCAAATATCGCCTTATCCAAAAATTAAAAAATCGTGTTTTCTCTATCAATCTATTCTATTGGTAAATATTCACTGAAAAAACAATACAATCCACAGAAAAACTAATTTTAGCATGTATTTCTGGCGTTCTAAAATCTTGGTTTACAATGAGAACAATGGAAGCAGCCAGAAGTTTTTCGCGATTTTTTTCGAATTTGATTTTTTGGATAAGGCGAGTTTCGAAACTCACGTCCTCATACGTAAAACACAATGGTACCAAATTACACCCTTTTTTTGTACGCGGGAAAATTGTTGCTTGCAATAATATTACTTTTTTTCTGGGTCATTTTCAAAGATGCAGTAAGTAGAAATGCATTACTTTGTAGAATGTACTTTCAACATGCCAGTACAGTTTTTTAACCATACGTACATCATCTGGCTTTTTCTGTGTTTTCATACACTGCCAAAAATAACTGTTGATTTTACAGTATAAAACTGGCGCCCCAGCTGTTAGAACAAACGCTACCGCGCATGCGCGGTAGCGTATTACTGCTTGCGCGGCAGCGTATTACTGCTTATTTTACTATTTAATACTGTTAATTTTACGGTATAATACTGGCAGCTGGGGCGCCAGTTTTATACTGTAAAATCAACAGTTATTTTTTGCAGTGTATAAGTAGAGAGATATTGAAATTTTGGAAAGCGGTCGCATTTTGCACAGTTTTTGATAGATTCCAGAAAATATTTTTTTTTTCTTCTGAAAATGTGCTTTTTACATAATAGGGATATATTTAATACATAGTACACATACGTAAGTGCTTGTAATTTTTTTAAGATCCATACCATACTGTAAGATTATGAAAATAATAATTATGATGATATATATAGAAATAGAAGAATTACCTGTATTGAATTATGGGTTAGGAACAACGTTCTTAGATTTGATAAAAACGAAACGCTTCCATTAATTGAGGTCATTTTGTTGAAACTCAAATTCAATAGTTGCAGAGAGATATTGAAGGGTTTGAAAGTATCAGTATCTATCCAATGAATTTTGTTTTCACGAAGAACTAACTCATGGGTATTATAAACAAATATGAAGTCCTTTTCGGTAAGGAATTCGATTTGGTTGCCGATAATTTCCAAATGTATGATTTGTGAGCATTTCAGGCAATCATTCAAATTTATTATCTTGTTTCCATGCAGTTTCAGGTTGTCAATCTTGAGAAAATATTCTAAAGCATAAAAAATAAGCATATGAAAATTAGAAACACAATTTAAATGTATATGGTAAAAGTAACTGAAAGTTGTTTTAGCTCTTAATACAGACAATACTCATTTGCGTTATAGAAAGTCTTAATAATATGTCACTGGAGATATTAAATTGCAGTAGGTTACAATGAATTAGATGGTACAGTACAGTAAAAGCGAAATATATTAACGTCGAACAAGCTGAACAAAGTCTCTGTAAATTATGAATGATGGAACTTTTTTAATATTTGCAACGAAAAACGTAATCCTAGACATCTTTGAACTAACGGAGGTTACTTTGCATTAATATTGGAAAAGGATTGAATGCAAAATATCAGCCGATCGGTTAAATCTCAATTTTCTTTGTTTATGCTCGAGACTTGGTCAAAAGTTTACTTATGTTACGGTTGATCCGATTTTTTTAAATATTGTTTGATAAATAAATCTGTGCTGATTGATTTTAGCTATATATGTTTTAAAGAAATAATTTTACTTTGCTTACATAATACTAATTAATTGAAAATTAAAAGTCGTTTATTTACGTGTAGACACACACTAATTTTTAAATCATACTTCTGAAATATTAGTTAAATTATTATTTACCATTATATGTTATGTGCTGATAAAATATCCACGCAGAATTATTTAATTTTTTACTTTTCATTCTGAAATTTGGAAGAATAGAAAAATTAACACCTCTTACAGGAGAAAAAGTGACAACCTAGAAACTTCAGAAAGGCCAGAAAACGACCAATAAACAGATTATTACATTATCTCTTGTAAATTATATAAAGTGAACATTTCACAAGTGTCATTGAAAGTTTTTTTGAAGATGAAACAACAGAGAGTAATATAATGATATCTTTGAATAAGGGGAAACGGACAAAAAATAAAGAAGATTTTTCTAACAAACTTGAAAAAAAAATAGATACTTTTCCTATAAAAATTTGAGTCGAAAGTTGTATTTTTTCAATCACAGAATTGACTGATGATGATGCATGATTATTTTCTCTGTATAAGTAATGACATTTTAAAAAATTTGCACTTAATAATAAAAAAAATCCGATTTTTGTTGGGAAAAAAAATCAGCTATCCTTCATGTTAGTCATTATCTATATATGTTAAGCAAAATATGTAAATTACTTTCTTCTTTTAATATCTCACAAATCTTGTTCATTTCAGTATCCCGTGGTTCTATACCATAATACAATGAATTTTAAGTGAGCCTATATTACTTCAAGATAGAGTTTTGCATTAAAATATTTAAAATATCATCTGCTACAAATAAAACCATTCCTACTGTATACTATGCACATTTTTTAGAAAAACACTAAAAAAAATTAACAATGTATTTGTATTGTCTTTTTATGGTAATACAAATCTTTTCAGATTGCTTAGAAAACATAACCATCTTTTTAAAAATCCTTTTTACAATTTTCGCATGCCTTAATCGTGTTTTATTTAAGGACTTTTAAATACAGTATAATATACCACGGATTATGGTAGTTAAGGAAACAAATTAAATATAAACAAGTTGGAAATTGTACGTGAAACGTGACAAATGAGGTGCGTTCGTACTATAGCTAGTTATATAAATGTTCAGATCTTGATGATTTTTAATTCTGTGAAATGAATTATATCGTCGGCAGATTAATTTCTGTCATAAAATAAGTATCTCGGTCGCTTGACGATTCAACCTCGGAAGCTCCTAGAACAAGAAAGCACCGATTTTTTTGTTAGGTAGATTTGGTAAGAAATACTATCTATTACATTCTCACCTAAGTTGGAATTTTTGATTTTTGCAGATCTACGCCGATCAGGACTCCCAGAACGCAAAACCACCCCTAGTTCAAAACTTTATATATATATATATGTCACTTTTTTATGGACACGATAATTGGAAAAATTCTGCATAAATCTCTTCCAAACTGATACATAAAATCAAGGGGCATAAAATCTTGGTCAAGTTCGTTAATGGGCAAAATTGAACCAAAGGGGGGGGGGAGGGGAATGGGGGGCTTTTTGTGAAAACAGACAAAAACCCATAATTTCTTAATTATGAAACGTATCGAATCCGTTTAAAGTTATTATTACTTCTAGAAAAACGGCCGAAAATTTATGTATGACAGATTTTTGATATCATTAAAAATGACCCCAAGGGGGGAAAAGGGGGGGGGGGTTGAAGAAAAAAAATCATAACTTTATCAATTCCCAACATATCAAATCCGCTTAAATTTGTTATTAATCCTCTTAATATTATCTAAAACTTTTATATTGACAAGTTTTTTTTAGGACCAACCCTTATAGAAAAAAAAAAATAATAAATCCCTGCCGGCTCCGCCTGCAATCAAGTTAGGTTTCGAAGTGGGTGGTTCCCATCTGCCGTATCATGGCAAAAACGTCATTTTTTCCTCAATCCCCAACAAACAGGCGCCCCACGGTCTGCATCTTCGAAATCGACCTGTGCCTCTAGGCCGAGCTGTCAGGGATTTTTTTTAATTCAAATTTCTTAATAATTTTCCTTTTAATTTTTTTTTTCAAGTTTTGATTCGATTTTCATAAAATTTGAAATGTCTCGACAAAATTCTGCTAAGATAATATATCTTAAGTTTCAAACCATTCGGTTGGGTAGTTTTTCCGTTGTTATATGCGGACGGGCGGACCAGACAACGACAATAGGTGTTACGTATTTATATAATTACGAACGCACCTAAAAAGTGTGATACTTTTCAACACATAAATCGAGTGTTAATAAAAAAAAACACATACATATAAAGTTGATTGCTAAATATGTATTTTTTTTTCAAGTTTGATGACTAATAACAATAACCATATCAATAATATAATTTGTACTTTTATTGCAAGCGTAGCAAAAATTTTACACAGCGTTTTCTAAACAAAAACATTAACGGACAAACTATTTATAAATGTAAAAAGTTATATTAGTAAACTTTTCATAAAAGTTTTTATTTTTACAACCGTAACAATCATAGCACCTGGATTGGTGTTATAACAATTTTTTAACATACTTAATAATGTATTTTAATAAATCTTATGCATGCACATAAAATGAAATTGTGTCAATCGAATACAATAAAAGATTTAAATATTAGAGATAAAAAAATTTTCAATTAATAATTTCATAACTCAATTTAAATGAATATTACAATGTACTATTTAATTATTTCAAGTTAATTAATTTTTCAAATATGCAATCAAATTATGTATGCTTGGGTTTCTTAATAACGCAGATAACCAAACATATGTTTTATCAAAATACTGGTGCAATGAAGTGTTCTACATAACTACTCTCTACAAAATTAAAGATTTTTCTTCCCTTTCGCTCACTCTCTGCTAACTACCTGTGTGTCTGTCTATCTATTTATCTATCTATGAAGCGAAATTATGGAATGTGTATGTTTTAATAACGAATAAGTGATTTTGAACGTATGGGAGGGAAAAGTTTTCACGACTTGCAAAAGTTCCAAAACAGTGCAGTAGTCTACATAATGTGGGAAATAGGTAACAGCGTGGACGTAAAATCAGAAGATATATATCAGATTCATAAGAAATTAATTTAAATTAATTAAGATTTATAAGAAATCAAACGGAAGAAATTTTATAATTCTTAACGTCCGCAAATGAAGTCAAAATATTAATTATCTAGAGAACAAATTATCACTCGCAAACAAATAATTGTTTCTCAATTTTCTCTGAAGAACCAAAAATAAGCCAACAAAGATAAACAAAATCAAAATATCAGAAAATTGTATAGATTCTGTCGTGTGACCCTATCTTTTTAAAATGTGTTTAAAAGCATTTTTGAACAGTGTAATTGGATATAAAGTATAATTATATCCGATAACATGAAATGTTTCTATAGTAAACGACTAAATTGACTGTAACTAAAACCTTGTAGTCTGGATAAATTTTTCATTCAGCCTTTCCAAACTTTTAAATCTGCTTTGTTCTAAATCTGTTTGGTTCTAGATATGTTGGGTTAAAATCTGTTTCTTCCCCTAATCGATTAAAATAAGTATTATTGCATTTATTTATAACAGATACATTCCGAGAATGTTCAATGTAAGTTCTCTAATTTTTCAGTGGATGGGTCTTTAAATGGCTGAACGAATTACATTTGTAACTCTTTGCATTAGCGTAGGCAGGAGTACGATAAAAACAAATTTATCCAATAATTTCATGCAGTGATCCGATGTAGGAGAGATAATTTTATATTATTTCTTAAATAGTTACTTCCGAAATAAATATACAGGGTGAATCCAAACTCTTGGGCAAAACTTTAAGGGGTGATAGTACACATCAAGACAAACAATATTAAATAGGAAACTAAGGGTCCCGAACGTCTTCCGAAGGAGATAGGCGCCATTAAAGTTTAAAATTTCCAAAAATTATAAAAAACGAAAAAATTGGTCGATTCGTTTGCGGTTTTCGCTAAAACTATTCTTTATGTCAGTATTTTCTTAAAAATAAATTTTAAAGATAAAGTTTTAAAAATGGCGATAGAGGGCGCTTTTGACTTCGGAGTAACGAACAACTATATTTTACCGTTATTTTTTGTATCTGATTAAATGCTTTCAAAAGCTTAGACTTAAATTTTGAGCTCAAAATCTGAATCGTTGGGAGTGGTTAAGTAGCAAACTGAACTGTGTTCAGGAGTTGAAATTTGAACCCCTCCCCCCCCCCCCGAACACAGTTCAGTTATTCCCGATCTTGGTGTCGTAGAGCAGGCAGAAACTACTACCCCCTACACGTAAAATAAATGATAGAAGAATGACAAAATTAAATAAAAAATTTATTTTAAAAATAAATTTTAAAGATAAAGTTCAAAAATGCCGATAGAGGGCGCTTTATACTCTGGAGTAATGGACAACTATTTTTTACCATCGACTCCGACTCCGACCTGGTTGCAAGGATTGCCGTCGTAGCAGGCAATATCCGGGAGATGCCCTGGGTATTCACTAATGTTCGCAACTCCCTCCGCCGGTGGTGTGAGGCCTGCATCGTTGCTGGTGGGCACTCTTTCGAGCAGTTTTTGTGATTCCTCACGAACATCATGCGTGTACCATTTTCTTCATTCATATTGCGCACTACATGCATACATCAAATTGTTTCTTTTTATTTTGCGCGGAGATATTGCTTATGTCTGTTATGAATAAATTTTCTATTTTATTTTGTCATTACTCTATCGTTTATTTTACGTGTAGGGGGTAGTAGTTTCTGCCTGGATTAATTTTAACACAATTGTTCAAATGGGTAAAGAAATCCTATGAGTTGTAATTTTCCAACTGGACGAAAAATGTCCGGGCCAGGATTCGAACCTGGGATCTCTTGGCTGAAACTGCCATGGTCTACCAACTGAGCTATTCCGTTTGAATCTCTAGGGCGTGAACTGGATGAATTCTGCCCTCCAGTACTTAACCACTCCCAACGATTCAGATTTTGAGCTCAAAATTTAAGTCTAAGCTTTTAAAAGCATTTAATGAGATACAAAAAATAATGGTAAAAAATAGTTTTTCGTTACTGCAAAGTCTAAAGCACCCTCTATCGGCATTTTTTGAACTTTATCTTTAAAATTTATTTTTATGAAAATACTCACATAAAGATTAGTTTTAGCGAAAACCGCAAACGAATCGACCAATTTTTCCGTTTTTTATAATCATTTGAAATTTTGGACCCTAAATTTTAATGGCGCCTAACTCCTTCGGAAGACGTTTGGAAACCGTAGTTTCCTATTTAATATTGTTTTTCTTGATGTGTACTATCACACGTTAAAGTTTTGCCCAAGAGTTTAGATTCACCCTGTATTTTGTCAAAAGCTGTAAATTATAAATGGAAAAATAATTTTAAAATTTAAAAACTTTCTGTGAGAAAGTCTTGTGACTACCGTGAAAGCTCTGTGACTTTCGATGAAAGACTTGGTATAGCTACACTGTTTCGCTTTACTTTTTTTATTTTGGTTGCAGTTTTTTTATAAGCGGATATTTTCAATTTTGGAACCGGTTGGAATCGGTTCTGAAGGTGAAAGTACCCTTATATAAAAAACTGGAACCAAAATCAAAAAACTAAAAACTAACAAAGTTAGAGATCGACCTCAACTATCCTACGCAAAAAACATCATTTAAAAATATTAAAATGCGAACGAGAAATCTGCCAAGAATCTTCCCATAGACTTAACATTAGCTTGCACGTTTTTTCGCATGACTGATGTAGGCTCTGAAGAGCCTATACTAGTCACAGGAAGAAATTCTCAAGCTAAGTCTATGGGAAGGTTATTTTCAAATTTCTGGCTCGCATTTTAATATTTTCAGTTTTTTTTTTTTTTTTTTTTTTTTTTTTTTTTTTAAGGGTAGCTGAGGTTGATTTCTAACGTTGTTAGTTTTTATTATTTTGATTTTTGTTGCAGTTTTTTTATAAGTGGACATTTCTAATTTTGGAACCGGTTCTGAAAGTGATAGTACCCTTATATAAAATAAAATGAACCAAAATCGAAAAAGTAAAAACTAACAATGTTAGAGATTAACCTCAGCTATCTAAAGCAAAAAAAAAATCATTTAAAAATATTAAAATGCGAGCTAGAAATTTGAAAATAATCTTCCCATAGACTAACCTTTGGTTTGCGCGTTTCTTCGTATGACTAGTGTAGGCTCTAGAGTTTCAAAAATCCGGTTTATTCCCGGGTTTATTTCCAATAGTTCCGGTATATTCCCAGATTTATTTCCAAAAGACTTGGTTTATTCCCAAAAGACTTGGTTTATTCCCAAAAAACCAAGTTTATTCCTAAAAAACCCAGTTTATTCACAGGTTTAAACCGGGTTTTTTCTAGCCTTTGCAACTCTAGTAGGCTCTTAAGAAACGTCACCGCCTCTTCGGTGACGAAATGGATTTGTAAATGTCCTCACTTTAGCTATTTTTCAACGGTATCAGGAATATATTTAATATAAAATAAAAATTGTAGCAAAATTTTGATTGAAAACTCAATAATCCTGTTATAATGTCTCTTTGTTTCCGTTATTTTTTCGTGGCATTAATGTTCCAACCAAAAAAAAAAAAAAAAAAAAAAAAAAAAAAATGTAATCTGAAAAAATGTAATAAAAGAAAAATAATATTTTACAAAACGCTATTATATAAATAGTCAATGCTTATCTTGAAAATCACGTCAAATGTTTTGACTGCAATTCACTTTTCCCAAAGTTTTCCTTTACAACATATTTATTTGGCGTAAGCAAGTATGGAGCTTGATTATGAACATTTCATTGATTGTTTTACACTTCGTTGAAAGCACAAGAATGTGAGTTTATTAAAATATATATAATGTGTGTTTCGTTGCTTTTTTAAGAAAGGGCAACAGGAAAGATAAAACGAAACATTAGTTAAGCTATCTTTCGGGCATTTTCTTTATCTTTTTTCTTATCTTTTTTTCTTTTACCTTTATCTTCCCATCCCACCTTATATTCCACACCCTTGAAGTAAAATGGTTTGTTGCGGGCAAGCTAGAAAATGAAAAGAGACAACAACTCAACTTAAATATTAGTTTTTCACTGATGATGACCGAGTAAGTTCGGTTGTAAACGTTTTAATTTTTTAAAAGGACTTTTATGTGCTTTTAAGTGTTTTATGTATGTTTTTATGCTCTTTCAAACAATATGTATACATTTAGTTGTATCTTTATGCATTTTGATTTTCTTTTGGGGCTTTATAAATTTATTTCTCAACGTATAATCGTAAATTAATTCATATTAAACAATTAATTGACAAAGGAGTATTTATTTTCTATTACACTCTTCATTATTTTTTATTTATATATGTTTTTCTTCTGTTTGCTCTTTAAAATGTTTCATTGTCGCCGTTTCACAGCTATTTGGCTATTTTAGCGAGAGTGTATTGGCGCTCATCATTGAATATTTTCATTCATCCATTCATTCATTCATTTTCATTAATTTATTCCTTCCTTTTCACACATGCATTGTTTTATTAATTCATTTTAGTCAATTTTCAATTACTCATGCATTTTCATTCATTCATTTTCATTAATATATTTTTCCTTTTCACACATGCATTCTTTTATTAATTCAATTTAATCAATTTTCAATTACTCATGCATGTTCATTCATTCATTCATTCATTCAATCAGTTTCATTATTTATTCATTCGATCATTTTCATTATTCATCCATTCAATCATTTTTTTAATTGTCAATTATTTATTCATTCTTTTTCATTCATTTACTTCCATTCCTTTAGTCAGTCAGCCATTCATTTTCATTCTTTTATTCAATCATTCATTCAATCATTCATTGTCATTCGTTCCTTCATTCGTTCATTCATTTCCATTCATTCATTCATATTTATTCACTCATTCAGTCATTTTCTTCCATTCCCTCGTTCGTTTATTCAATCAGTCATTCTTTCATTTTGCATTATTTAATCATTCATCCATTCATGTTCCTTAATATCTTTATTAATTCATTCCTTTATTTTCCTTCATTTTCAATCATTCATTCATTTATTCATTTTCATTCATCCATTCCTTTTCATTAATTCATTCTTTTATTCATCTTCCTTTATTCATTTTCATTCGTCCATTTTTTTAATTTGCATTCACTCATTTTCATTCATTTATTTTTTATTTTCATTAATTCATTCATTTGCTTTTATTCATTCAATCATTCATTCAATTATTTATTCATTCATTTTCATTCATTCATTCATTCGATCACTTTTTATTCACTCATTCAATCATCTATTTATTCATTCATTTACGTTTTGAAAGTCAGTCATTCGTTTTTATTCACTCATTAAGTCATTATCATTCCTTCATTCATACGTTGATTCATTTTTATCCATTCATTCATTGTAATTCCTTCATTCCTTCATTCATTTTCATTCACTTTCATCCATTCACTCATTCATTCATTTTCATTCACTTTCATCCATTCATTCATTCATTCATTTTTCATTGTTTATTTATTCATCCATTCATGTTCTTTAATCCCTTTAATCATTCCTTTAGTTTCATTCATTTTCATTCATTCATTCATTTATTAATTTTCATTAATCCATTCAGTTTTATCCATCCATTTATTTTTTCTTTCATTCATTCAATCAAAATTATGCTACAAACCGCGAATTTAAGCATTTCGTAAATTCGTTTCATATATTCGATTTATATAACCATTTCATGTATTCGAATTTTTATATTAGTAATTTACACGATATTAGTGTATACACAATACGCTGTGTATTTTTAAATTGGAAAAACTTTTTTTTTTCAATTTCTTGGCGATTGATCATTATTTTAAGAAATAGACTATAGAAAATCAAAATAAATAAGAAAATAAATAGTTAGGAGAACATACATTCAAATTTTGTTTCCTGGTTAAATTCATGTAGTATAACAACCATAACGGGACATTCCTTAAATAAAGATATATCGAAATTGCAGCATCCGTTTAAAACCGATGTGTACTCACTCAAAATTGATGAATAAGAAACAAAATACCAACGAATTTCATAACTTTTTTTTGTTTAAAGTCAATTAAAAATATTTGACATAAAATATATTAAAATATTGAAGGCATACCATGATGTCTTTTACATGTAGAAAATGGAGAGGATGTTTCTTCAATAAAATTGTAACTCAGGTTCAAATCCCATATGTCAAATTCCCATCGAGTAAGCTTCTTAAACGGGTTAAGCTGAGATTTCTCCAAATTGAAAAGTTGAGTCAAACTGAATTTTTTGATATTGTTGAATTCCAAGTAAATTTTCTAAAATAGCAAGAAAAAAGTAATTGTATCCGTCTCTTATTTATTAGATTTTTTTTATCAAAGAGTAGATTACTTAATTTTCCGTCAGTTGAACACCAGTTACAGTTTTGCGCCGCCAAAGCGCCACATATGAAAAACTGCTTATTTATTGCCAATAAGTAAAGTCACACATTTATAGATATAAGGGAAAACGTCCTAAAATGACATACACTAAGGCAAAAATGCTTCGATTCATATAATTTTTTTTTTCTCGTGACCTTTATTTTTTATAAAGCTAACTTTGCTAAGTATACAAAACGTAATCGTGACTTTTAAAAAGAAACAAATAAAGTCACAATGTCATAATAACAATTTATATAAAATGCTGCACTGTGCTATTTTATCCGCAATGCTGTCTTAAAACGACAACGACACTCCAATACGTTGCTATAAATTTTACATGCATACATCAGAAATAATTTATTTTTTGCACACCAAGAAACACCAACACATTCATTGTGGGAGATGTAATCTCCGCAACTGAGTGAAAAAGTCCGGGCCAGGATTGGGCAAATTGTGTCAAAAATTAATCTAGCATTGACTATGTGTCCATTTTAAACATTTAACACATTTTATCCATTTCTTCTTCGGTTTTAAGTTTTTGAATAAATCATTGCAATAAAGACAGGCTACATTGTCATCGGCTGAAAGATCCATGTCTTAAATTTTATTTTTATTTTTACCAATCTTCAGGCATTAGTATTTATTTTTGGCGAACAGTAGCGGTATAAATGTGTCTTTTTAGGTGCATTCGTAATTATATAAACACTTAGCACGTAAAATCGAATCGAAACTTAAAAGAATATTTAAAAAAGTGTTCTTTATTCTATTAAATCCTATCATACAAATTTTACTTTTCAGGATGTCAGCGAGGGAGTTGACGGTCGCTCTAGGTATTTATCGACGCAGAATCATCCAAGAATAATAATTTCCAAAACAATTGTGGTAATTAGCCGATATATTAATTAAGGTACTTAAAAAAATTCTTTTTATATATCGTGTAGGGTATCATTCGAAAGATATCGTAACACCGAACTAAAAAATATATTTGTTTTAATTTTGGTATCATATTTTCAGAGATATCGTCGAAAGTGTACCTCGAAAACATGTCCCTCTCCTTCTTTTTTCCGAATCTACTGAAACTAAAATTATGAAAAAATTCCGGGCAGTAGGAGTTTGTTAATTAATAAATTTAATGTACGGAACCTTTTGAGCGCGAGTTATACTCGCATTAGTACCGATTTTATTTTCCCATAAATCAATAAATATATAGTATAAAATAACTTTATCAAACTTTAGATATTTATCATTTAATGATATTTAATGATGTATGCAAAAACTATATTTATTCTTTTTTTTCCATTGTTAGGAAAGTTTCAGTTCTGTGTAAGTCAACAGAAAATATGAACTTACCGTCGGGCGTGTTACATAGAATAGTTCATCCACATGTAGCAATCTATTGTGTTTAACAGAAAATGAATGTAGATTCTTCAGAATATCAAGCAGTTTTGGTGAAATATACGTCAATAGATTATTGTCGAGATTTAGACCCCGAATCTTCTCTGAACCCTACAAAAAATAAATACCACATTAACCCTTTGAATAGGGAAATCTAAAAACGCAATAGCATTCAAAATATGGCAAACGCCCAAACGCTGAAATATGCTGCGTCATTTTTTCTCCCGGTTTTTTATGCCGTTTTTTTTGTCAGCAAAACAATAAGAATGGATCTATCTTTGAAAGTGGAACCTCCCTAAGATCACTAGCACAAAAGGATCTTTACCCGTTGATTCCAATAATCCCCTGCTCAGCAACAATAGTTGGATTTCTCAGAGGGGGAGAAAATTTAACACCTGTTCTCATGCGCTAGGGCGGTCTGGCAGTAGTTTGCTTGGGCGGGCGTCTTGGGTGGTTTAGTAGCTAAAGGGTTAATAACTTTGTGCATCTCAAAAATTATTTATGAGTGTTATTTGTTTATTTGCTTACATAAAAGGGTAAGAAATAATTGTAGGTGGTTAAAGTTGAGATTTTTAATAGCTCTAGATGGAATATATGAAATAAATTCTAAATATTCTACATTCAGTTAAGATCCATTAGTAATACAAAATTGAGAAAATTTGGTATTCGTAGCAATTTTCTTAAAATGCTAAATATGCCGAACAGATGTTGGACACTCTGCTATCTAAACTATTATTTCCCTCAAAGGGATTAATTAGTCTGACTAATATTACTGGGAACCAGGAGTAAATATTTTTTGACAAGTAATGAAAATGAGACGTTATCTTTAATTAATTAATTATACACTGGTACAAATTCAAATGATGAAAATGAGCGAATTAAGCGGTAGAATTATAAAATACCATATATAAATTCATATAGACTGCAATTACGGAAGCAAACAAACAAATCGAGAAAAACATGCAACACAGCCATGCATAGGTATAAAATTGAAAGTACATATACATTAAAGATAATACGGAAGATTATACACTAAAACAACGTATATCGGAATTTCAAAGAATGTCAAAAACATGAAGAGACGCTCCGCACCAAATAGAATAACCTACCTGTAACCTGTAATACCTATAAATGTCAAAAAATGAGTTTTTGACAAAGCAATTTTTTTATACTGTGCGATCCCCTCGAACAGTTAACCCTTTGAGGGGCGGTGGTATATATTATATACCACCTAATTTTAATCCGATTTAAACCAGAAACTTTTAATTGAATTTTACTTTTTTAACTTAGACGGGGAAAAGTTGAAAAATTGCTTTTCCTTATTTTGAACTAAATTTTTTCTTAAATACCGGTGTGAATTTGACGTTACAGGAACACAATTGTTTGCTCCTGAAAGGGTTAAGACTGTTGAACATCTGTTTTCCATAAATGCGATGAGTTTGTCAATATGAGTTTGGGGTTTTCTGTTCCACTTTTCAAAAAGTGCTATCTGAAAGTCCCAAAGAGTCAAATTCAACATAGGCATTGCTTACGCTGCAATGAGTCGTCCGAGTGTGATCCATACATGCTCGATCAGATTTGATTGAGGAGAACAGTCTAACTACTACATACGTTGTATTATTATTTCCTTGTCAAAAATATTCTCCACAAGTCGACCTGTTTTGTGCATTAGCATGCATTAAAAGAAAGTAATACACATTGGCTTCAGCGTCAGGTAAGGCATGAGATCTGAATATCTCGTCTGCATACCTTTGGGCTGTGAAAGTACCATTCCAAGCATTTTAGGTGCATAGTTTCTTTGCTAGATAAAATACGCCAATGTGAACCATATTACAGAACTTTCCCCGAATAAGTTACTATATAAATAATCTGCTAATGACAGTTGAGAAAATGACTTTTCTATAAAATCTCTAGATTAGTAAATCTGAAAAAAATATAAATATCGATATTAAGCTGGCGTTTCCTTGTTTTAGGGGCATAGGCGATATAGAGAAAATCCAAGAGAAACAACACTTTCACAAGTACTTTCTGGCAATCTACTTACTGTTTCATACACACAAACATTTATACAATACTTACACAATTATTTAATACTGCGTAGTAGCCCGTTGTGTTGCATTCAAATTACACAAGGTTTTTATATCGTTTTTTGAAAAAAATAAATTTAGTTTTATTAAACATTTCAAGTTTCTAGCCCTCAAATCTCTAAATAAATCGTAACTTAGAACGTTTTTTGAACGTTTCCGTTAATTTCCTCTTTTTAAATTTCGATTTTGTTTTTAAACCGTTCTTAAAGAGCATTTATATTTTAAAAGTAACGTCAAACATAATTACAAGTTTTTAACACCAGCAGTATAACAAAATTTTTAGAACGTTTTTCGCTCCTGCACAATTTTACATTTTTAATTTTTAGAAAATGTTCCATTTAGAGCATTTGCGTCTAATAAGTAACAGTCATTTCAAATTTCAAGATTCTAACCCCATCAGTTCGAAATAAATCGTGATTTACATATTTTCTAGAATATTTTCTGCCAATTATTCCCTTCTAAATTTCGAACTTTTTAGAAACCGTTCATAACGAGTATTTATATCTCGAAAGTAACCACCACACCAAATTTCAAATTTCTAGTCCAGGTAATGTAGGAGAAATCACAATTTCAAAACGTTTTTGCTCCTCTAAACACTCAAAGTTTGTTGCACCGATATAAAATATAGCCTATGTTAGAACAGAGATGGCCATCGTCATTTTTCCACCATTATTTTTGAAATCGCTTTTGTAGTTCCAGAGATTATCCCCAACAAACAGACAAACGTTACTACTTTATAATATCAGTATAACAGAAACCACTTATATGTTTTTATGTACAAACAGAAATATGTTTTTATCTAATACGTGTAATCAGATGCAATTTTTTTACATGCGTACATAAACCAGCTTAATTCATCAGTTTCATTTTCATAGTTATTTATATCATTTGGCAATAAATATCAAGTTTCTTTAACCCGCATTGGTTCAAGCTTTTTAACAAAGTGCCAAGGCCCGGAGTACTGTCAGGTACATTCCGAATTTTGAGAAACATGTTAATAAGGCATTTTTATGTTAGCCTGCCGCAGGTGATAAATCGCCAAATATTGTTCCTACCGCCCTCTTTCGTCTTGCATTCTTTTCATTTAATTTAAAATACATACATTTCAAATACATATATTAAATACATCTAAAAACCATTCCTTTTACTCATTTAATTTAAAATACAAATAAATAATTAAATAAACATAATTAGAAGAGATAATATCACAAGCCAAAACATTTTATTTCAATATCAAAGCATTGTTTCTAAGTTACACATGCGAAAGAAAAACGCTGCGTTTGGCGAGATTATTGCCCGGCTAACATATTATAATTTCATTTAATTATTTTTTGTTTGTGTTTTTTGATCAGTCTTTAATTAATAACTACTCTAATTTTCAAAATTTCGAAATTTTGATACTCAGGTGCAGCAGGAGAGGCCTTGGATTACCCTCACCTAAATTTTCAGACTTCTAGGTGGATTTAGAGTTTCCTAGCAACTAGATTTTCCTAGCAATCGTAGGCAGACAGACACACACACAGACACATACACTCACAGATCGAAACTTTCCTTTATTAGTATAGATTTAGATTTCTATTTAGCGTTTCTGAATATATTCTGATATAAAGAGAGGGAAATTTCGGAATGTGTGAATTAAAATGCTCTGATAAAAGGCGCTTAAATGATGATTAAAATGTTCTAGGAGTGCTAGATTTTCCTAGTCATCGCAGACAGACACACACACACACACACACACACGCACACACACAAAGCGATTTTGTCCCTTATTAGTATAGATAATTGGACGTTAAATATTTAATCATAACTTTTATATATCTTACATTTTATTATAAATTATTAAATGTCTGTTTACCTTAAAAACATCTGGATCTATATATTGGATAAAGTTGCGGGAAAACGACAGGCTGCGCGCTGCATCCAAGTTTTGAAGATTCTTCCCTTCTAGAGATGTGAGGAGACTTGAAGAAATTGTTATCGTCTTTATGCTATTGTTTGCAAACCTAAAATCAGGAACAACCTAGAGTAAATAAATATCAATACTTAGATAATTATGTGATTAACTGAAATACTCAATCATTGTAGAATAACTGGGGTTCTTAGGAATGAAATGTTGACCATTTGTTTTGCAGCTAAACAAAAATGTAGATAAACAATTTACAAAATAGAAAATTAAATTTACTTGAAAATTCATATATGTATTCAGAATAAAACATTGCAAATCATATATGCTATATTAATTCTCCCTCACGTATTTTGTAACGTTAGACACAAATCCGAAACACGGGTAGCACGTGAGTTTGTTATAATGCTGGAGTGTTGGACATACTCATAAGTCTGAAATGTTGAAAAATGGTTACGATATTTAAATTTCTTTGAAATTTGCACGTTTTTGCCTAATGTTTTAGACTGTAGAATTTGGAAAGTTAACATGTCTATGAAACATATCATAAAAAACTCTTATTTGTCGTGATGTTTCAGATTTTGTCTAACATATATTCAACGATATACTGAGCCTTTCCGAAAAATTAAATTCAACAAATTGAAAACGCACGAGGAAATTGAAACGATCAGATCAGTCAGCAAAATACATCGAATGTATAAAGCCATAATATTAAAAATATTGATTATAAAAAAATTATTACTAATATCTGACGTGAAGGTTTCGACGATATATAAATACTTTCAGTTAATTGGACAGCACAAATGAATAGCATGATGATTTTAAAATAAAATTTAAACAGTTTTACTAGATTTCGGTATTTTTGTTGATGACTTCCCCAGTTTCTTCGCACATTAACATCTTACAAATAAAATTTTTATTTTCATTTTTTATTTCATTTCCCTTTGAAAAATACTACTTAAGTTTTATGCTGGTTATTTGTTTATTAACAAAATGTGTGCTTCAGGTATGTACGATAAAATTAAAAAATGTTCGAGCAAAAAAAAAATCGTAAAATTATAAAAATTTAAATATATTTTGCTAATAAAAATTATTTCTTAAGACGTGTAAGTTTTACAAATGTTTTCTGTTTTAAGTCAAGCGAGTTACAGCTCTTCATTTTTCAAATGTGAAAACTTTAAATGCGATTCTCAGAAACGAGTTTTTTGGCAGTTTTGATTTCCAATAAAACGGAATTATAACTAATTTTACAAACATTCTTCTGAAATTTTTAAGCTTTGACCATTGCATCATGGGATTTGCTTGGATTCTAAAACGGGTAGGGCCCGAATTTTAGGGAGAAATGGCTTCCGGTCCAAAAGCGCGCCAAGGAAATTTCGGGATTGTTCCATCATGTTCTATAGACTAGCTGTGAACTGGATTAGTTTTAAGATAACTGATTATTGTTAATTACTGGAACGAGGCTATGGAATAATTTTTACGTTTACAAAAAGGAAAGAAATAAAAATTAGAGAAATGGTTTATTGATTTTGGATCAAAGCCAGAATGGAATTAGAATAAAATGTTTTACATTTTAAAATAATAAAACGATTTTAAGATTTTGAGAGATACTTTAAATATCAGAGAAAAAATACAGAATTTTTAGGAATTTAGAAATATAAAAAAGAAAGAACACGGGTTTTTTGAAGGATGAATATTGGGAAGATTTTAATAATTTAAAAATAAAGACGCCATTTATTTAGTTAACTCGTCGCCATAAAAATATTGATTTTAGATATGAGGTTTTTGGAATAAATAGAGTTAGGATACATTAATAAATGGAGGAAATAAATTTTCTAGAGTAATTTAGAATATATATATATATATATATATATAGAATATAGAATATTTAGAATATATATATATATATATATATATATATATATATATATATATATATATATATATATATATATATATATATATATATATATAATAGTAATATTGTATAATTATTATTATTACTACACTTTATGACTAATTATCTCTTAGGAGATTTAATTAGAATGTTACAAGAACTTGATATGTTTTTTTGAAATTCAAAGATATTATAATTAAATATATACATATATATACATATATTAAATTGTATTATTCTTTCTTTTTTTCGAAAAATTCAGCGCGTCATTTTTTCTTTTTATTTTGGGAATGCGACAGTAATATTTCTCTTTTCAATGTCTTCGAATTTGGAACATTTCATTCTGATCCAAATTCTCTTGGATTTTTCTAGAAATATTTTTTCGCGCGTTTTGGAGAAACTTTTTACATCAAAATTGTTACTATGCGAGACAGGAGTAAACTGTATCTTGGATTGGTTTAGAACCGTTTGTACACGATGCTCTTTTTAAAGTGTGTTGCTCGATAATTTTAATTGTTTCGACGCCAACCCGGAGTCTAGAACATGTGTGTTATCGTCTGTTCTTTTAATTTTTCGCAGCGTCATTGAAGTGATTGAATGATTAATTTTATGAGTTTAATTCTTAGTTAAAGATTTAAAATCTTTAAAATCTCATAGTTCTGTAATATGTTATCGTTTTCGGAGAGAGTAATGTGGTAGTACTGTTTGGAGTAAATACATTTTAGTCAATTTTATAGTGACTTCTTCACATGTCCGGGGAACATCCATCGTGTGTCAAATAACTTCTGATTTTTTTTTTTTTTTTAACGTTACTGCGCTGACTGCACCGATGACATTGGGGTTAGTGACAGTTTGCAGAGATTGTAGGTGAAGTAGAGCTACATTTTTCATCGAGAAGGTGATGTAAGAACTTCTCTACAGATAGTGGATATGAGGTGAAATGTTCTTAGTCATAGTGACATATTATCTATTACTAATCAAATACGAGATAATTGTCTAATATCCGAGTATATGTAACACACATACACACATACACACACACACACACACATATATATATATATATAAGTATTGCAGAAGTAAGCATTGATCTTAATATATTTAACTTTCTTTTATCAATATCAATAAATTAACAAATCTAGATTATATACAGATTTTTTTAAAATTATTATCACAAAATTCTATCATAGATGTCAGAGCATTCATAATTGTGTGTGTGTGTGTGTGCGTGCGTGGAAGGGGGGGGGGGTAAGAGTTCAACATTATTACGAATGTTGAGGGCTCAGAGTAAAATACAATATTAATAATGAAATTCCTGATTATTCTTCAGTTTCGTTTGGACCCTGTGGTCTTGTATTGTTCATAGATTCAGACAAGATGGCTAATCAAAGAGGCTAACGATATAAGTCGAGATATTGGTTAGGCACTATAAACATGTTCAGTAACTTCCATATCGGTTCATAAATACGAGTGCTGTCATAAGAATAGTGCAGAAATGATATATATAACATTCTATTAAATTTGTATCTTTTAGTATAAATCATGGATCATATTTTAATTCCCATCACGATAAACGATTCTTTCTTAGGGTTTCATTCATCTCACGAAACCCTATTACTCCCGCTCCATTGTCTGTCTGTCACAGAGCCATTCTCAAAAACTATATAACTTATAGAGGTGAAACTTTGTGTATATAGATGAATACCAGCTGTAAAGAGCTCAAAATATAAAAATTTGAAAAATTCGTATTATTTTAATGAATAGAGATAAAAAACCAAAATTCCAACAGCCTTTTCCTATTAAATTTAAACATTTTTCGTTATAGCAGATGCCAAAAATTTAAAATCCACAATGAAATTCTTTCTACAATAATTAATTTTCTATCAGACGATTTCCACGTGAAAAATGAAAATGAAATAAAAAGTTTCCCCAATTGAAAAAAAGATAAATATGAAATAAATTTGATTGACGTCATAGTGGTAATAAAACGGAAAATGTCTAAGATTTCTCAATAATATAAGGAGTATGTGTATGTAACAAAGCAGATAAATATCACGTCATTAGAGAATTAAAAAGAAAGTCCTATTGGAAGTTTAACGAATCTTTCAAATGTTTGAGAATAATACAAAGCGGGTATCAATATCAGTAATAGAGAATAGTAAATATATGAGTTTCAGAAACATATTGAATAGTGATAAAAATCCGATTATGGAAATATTCGTATTTTTTAACATTTTGAAGGTGTACAATTTGTTTAATTTTGAAATTATTTTTTTTAATATTGCATTTAGTACGTATGACGGATATTATTATGACAGAATATGATAGCGGGATTCGCCCGCTATCCGGCTGGTTTAGATATTCGAAAAAACGAAAAAACGACTTTTTTTCTGTTGCTAAATGAAATTTACTTGGATTTATTAAAGAAAGGATAAAGTGTTTTGAAAGGAATATTAAACGAAACCCTTGGAGCGATCTTCGATCACACTTACCCACTTGTTTCATTTTTATTTAGTTTTATTTTTATGCTGTTAGAATATACTTTTAATAGTGCTTGTATAAATGGTTAACTATTTCTTAATCGTTTTCTCTCACAATATTTTTAAATTTCTTATTTTTTAATATATATTAAAAAATTTACTCTATTTTAAATCAGTCTATTTTTTTATCCCGTTTAATTTATTTTATTTCCTCTTAAAATATATATTTTTTTAATTTTGAATGCGTGTCATATATTTTATTCTTTATTCTACATTTTCCTGTTTCAAATTCATTTTCATCGGACTTTTATAATATTTTTCTTTCCTTTTAATACATTGGATTCGATACGTTCTATTCTTTTTATAAAGATTTTTCCCGCGTTTTTAAGATGCTATCAAAGTGTTCATGCCCTTTTCAGGACCCATTTACACCCTTCTGCGTCCGCCGTTGCGGTCTCCTCTTTGAGTCCTGCCAGAGGATATTCATCAATGTACACTGTAAAAAAAAATGCAGTAAAATTACGGGCAGAGGCCGGCAGCAGAGATTCCAGTCATACCCCGTAAAAAAAAAATTCCATGCCCATCATTTTGTGCATCCCGTAATTTTACGGGGCAAAGTAATATAGCATTATAATGCACAGGATATAATGCACTTTAAAGCACAATAACACTTTGCTTACTGTTCCGTAGCACGTAGCACGTTAGATAATCATCACAGAATCGCTGTTTTGGCGGGTTAAATTTTTCGAAACACGAGTAAAATGAAGGGTTACACCCTAGCGGAAGACAATGTATGGGGTCGTACCGTATTTTTGCGAACATATGGGCTAGAACTGTAATAATATGGGGATTGCTCTTAATTTTGTAAGTACCTAAGGGATAAGGCCGCTTATTTAGTGGATCAGTCCGTTTTTCATCAAATAAGGCTGTTGCCCGTAAAAATTAAAGGGCAAACGCTCATAAATTTACAGTTTTTTCTGAGAGTGTAGTTCAGATTTCTGTCCAGTTTTTTAAGTGCTTCACAATCACGCAGTAACTTAGAAATAAATATACTTTTTCGGTGTCATAAGAATTAATTATTTTCAATAAGCTTTATTAATAAGTATTTGCTTTATTAATAAGTTTTTAAGATGTAATTGTGGACGTTGATATACACTGTAAAAAACTTTTCAGCAAAGTAACCGCACTCTTAGAAAAAACTGTAAATTTATGAGAGTTTGCCCTTCAATTTTCACGGGCAACAGCCTTATTTGATGAAAAACGGTCTGATTAACTAAATAAGCGGCCTTACCCCTTAGATACTTAGAAAATTAAGAGCAATCCACATATTCTTACAGTTCTAGACCATATGTTAGCAAAAATACGGTACGACCCCATACATTGTCCTCCGCTAGGGTGTAACCCTTTATTTTACAGGTGTTTCGAAAATTTTAACCCGACAAAACAGCGATTCTGTGATGATTATCTAACGTGCTACGTGCTACGGAACAGTAAGTAAAGTGTTACTGTGTTTTAAAGTGCATTATATCCTGTGCATTATAATGCTGTATTACTTTGCCCCGTAAAATTGCGGGCTGCACAAAATGATGGGCATGAATTTTTTTTACGGGGTATGACTGGAATCTCTGCTGCCGGCCTCTGCCTGTAATTTTACTGCAATTTTTTTAACAGTGCGGTCATTCGACCGTTTTCTATAAAAACGGTCGAATGACCGGTTACTTTGCTGCAAAATTTTGTTTTATAAATATCAGCATAAGCAACATAAGCAAAATTTGCTGCCGTTTTCTATAAAAACGGTCGAATGACCGGTTACTTTGCTGTAAAATTTTGTTTTATAAATATCAGCATAAGCAACAGAAGCAAAATTTGTTGCCTCTTTCTATAAAAACGGTCGAATGATCGGTTACTTTGCTGTAAAATTTTGTTTTATAAATCTCAGCATAAGCAACATAAATAAAATTTGCTGCCGTTTTCTATAAAAACGGTCGAATGACCGTACATAACTGTACGTAACCGTAATTTAAAGCTATTTTCACCATAATATTGCTCATATTAGGGTTAAATTACGGATATGTGACAGTTTGTTATAAAAACGGTCGATTGACCGGATACTCTGCTGCAAATTTTTTACAGTGTAGTTTCAAGTCCTACCGAAAATGTTAACCCTCTCCACCAGTCCACCAAAAGGGCTAATTTGTAATGTTGTTTTCTGTATATTTTATTTTAAGAGCTAAAAAAAGGTGATTATTCTAAAACTATATAAAAAACTTAATTATATATGTGAATGTAAACCTTAAGGGTATCGATTATTACTCAATGTATTAAAACTGAAATATATTTGTAGAATTATATTAATTTAAAAAAAGCTTGTATTACAGTGAAACGTGGAGCATAGTGAACGTATTAACACGGGCTTGTCAGTGAGAGGAATTGAATAAAAACCATTTTCGCCGTCATGTCTTGTGTTTACTTCTATTGCGGGGACATCATGCTTTGAACATCATGTATTTGCATCATGAAATTTTGGTAACCTCTTAACTGTGTGTCATAGTAAGTTGCTAAATATAATTTTGTATATTTGTGCTGCTGTTGTGTAACGACAAAATTTGCTGCTATAGTTTTAATACTTTTCATATATATAAAACAGTTTAACAAATTATGTTGAGATTTATAAAAACTCCGTACACGCCACGCGCCGACTCTGTACACACACATACATACATTACATGTATATATAGTATATTTGAACGGAGGATACTTTACGTTTTGAGGATGGGTGAAAATGCACCAAAATGTTTTTGAATTGAGTTCCACTGGACAGTTGCATTTACTTTTCGCAATGAAAAATCATGTAACTTTAGAGGAAAAGATAAAGTTCTTTAAAAGAAGAAAATAAATTACCTTGATGTTACTTGCTTCCACTTTAAATTCAATTATAAAAAGAATTCCTTCAAGAACATTATCCGCAACATCAACATCGTGATCCAACAAAATTACAGTGTTAATATTTAGTCCTAGGAACATTTTTCCTGGCAAATACTTCAAACTTCTGAAGGTTAATGTCGGAAATCCATACCCAAGTACGTATGTACAATTAACACCTTTCCATCGGGGAATTTGAGCGCATGTGCAATACTCCATTGTGCATTTTCCTTTATGTACAATGCCCGACAAAGGTACCACTTCTCCTGCTGCATGTACTTGTGAAATGCCATAGTTTACTTGAATAATTATACAAAGTAGAAAAATAAAGTAAATTTGAAGAAAATATTGCAACATTGTTGTTTAGAAGTTTAAGAAAACGAATGAAAAAGTTATTTTCTATGTTTTGCGTTTAATTTTATATAATAATGTTCTGGTTTATATACTTTTTTTTCAGAAAAGGCTTTTTTGCTAACAATATTTGGAAATTTCTAAGAAAAAAAGAGGAAAATTGTATTTTAAATATTGCACTTAATTAGACATTTAATATTTTCACTAGTTTGTTCGCTGGATTATTCTGTTTTACCAATAAATTTCTTACAAAATTTCTTCATCGAAAATAATTTAATAATAGTTTTTTCATAAATATTTTATTCAAGATACATATATACGCATAACTATGTAGCAAATTTTAATTATTTATAAGATTTGTTATTCATAAAACTCAGTTTCTACACCTCAGGCTCAATTTACTTCTTTTGTGTGTCTTGCTTTTAAATAATCAGTTAAATTTGAGCGAATACGCAATTAGCACTAAATTCCATAAAAGCAGTTACTCAAATCAGTAAAATAAAATATCATTTGTCTTTACGGAAAAAAACTAATACTAAATAATTAAAATTATTTTTTAGTTGTAGTTTTCAATTACTTAATTAACTTAATTTTCAAAAATGACTTCACACTAATTCTTTATGGTCAAGCGTTATCTGCACAATCAAAACAAAGCAAAAAAAAAATATTCTTCGTTACGCAATCATAAATTAACGTATCTTTCTGCGCTTTCGGTATAACCTGATTTGAAAATAACTTTTCAGTCTGCTGTTTGTCACAAAAATTTTAAAAGTAAATTATCATCCACAATTATTGTCTTATTCAAAAATGAAATAATATAAAGTGATTCGTTTCCCCTAACGGAAAGTTTTTCCAAGTACATTTCACATATATGTTAAGTTATGTCAGCTATTGCGCTGTTATTGCTGATATTACACAATATTTGCATTCATAAATAATTTTTTCGTCGACTATGAATATACTAGCAATGTAAAATAATCTCAGGTAGTTCAGTAACACGTACTGTTTTTAAATGCATATAATCTTATATTATATTGTGTTATACTATATTTTCAATTTTCAATTTTCAATTTATTTTGATATTATATTAGCATGAGCATATATACAATACTTCTTTTTTTTGCCACACAGTATAAATTCATATCACGAAACTGATTTCTAGAAAAGAAAATTTAAATATATTGTCTACTAGAAAAAAATTAAAAATTAAATTAATAAATTAAAAAAATTATATATACATTTGTAAATTTCAAAATAGCTATTATGTTTGTAAATTAGACGTTTTAGAAATGTTATACTCCAAACGAAAAGTTCGTCGTCTAAAGATTATTAAAAATTTATATCACTTAAAAAATATTTATTTTCAAAATATTTATTTCAATAAGATTTTAAAAGCAACGACTCATGGTAAAGATGTATATTCTTCAACACATTGGACTCTGAATATTTCTACATACTTGCATTTTGATTAGAAACTTTCATAAAATATCACATTATTGCATATTATGGGCTTAAACGTAATGCACGGGCGACATTAAATTGTAATGTCTACCGTTGCCTTTCTGTAGTCACCAACACGCAAATGGGCCATATGAATGTATATCTGCGAAGCAATATGAGACAACTTTCCATAAAATATTGGATTTTTGTAGCTCAATAATTGCAATCTTCAGAAAAGGAAATCATATGCTTTCACTCTATTTCGGATACACGTGATATGACACTTGTTGATTTCATCAGTCGAATTCGTTGAATAACGGATATAACAAGGCAATGTGAAATTACACTTTTCTTTGTATCTGCGTTGCAGTTACACCATTGTCTAATGCTGGATTTTATGAAAATAGAAATTTATAGTTCCGGAAATTATATATATACTAGGGGGCCTACCCCCTGCGAGCTACGCTCGCCAACCTCCGCTCAGACTTCTAGGCCTCTACAAACATGACAGCGTGCTTTGTTTTAAAAACATTGGCAAATCTGTAATTGGGTTGCCATGCTTTTAACGTTTTAATGCAATTTTTTTTTTTATTATCATGGCCTCATACACAGCTGTTGCGACAACTGACGACTGTTTTTGGGATTGATAAGTAAAATCAATTACAACTTGAAAACCAGCTTGTATAAAATGGTTAGGTTTAAATTGTGGCTACCTCTCGGACTTTTATAACAACGATCTGTATTCTATTCTTCCTTTATGTTTAAGGATGAGAAAAATTCCATCTGCTTGTGAATACCATTAAGAACCACGGTATTGAAAAGTACTATGTTATAGACATTTTCAGTAACAGGTTTTAATATTCTCTCTATTTTAGTGCACCATCATGCATATTTTCATGTTATTTTAAATATGTAAATTATTTATTTTAATTAATATGTATATACGAATTTTCTAATAATTATTTATCATACAAAATTAGTTAAATATTTTGTGCATGCATGCCTGCATTTATTCGGCATCAATTGATGAGATATTTAAACAAATTTGCTTTCCGCGATAATTTTACGCCATGTTATGTCACTTGAATATTGTCCATAAGAAAATCGGGTACTTTTCCAGTCTAGTATCCTTTGCTTTTAGGTTTGGCGTAATTCGAGCTTCAAAAAGGGATAGATTCGTTGCCAAAAGTTATGAAAACAATCCCAATGAACTTTTGGTGCTTTTCTATTATAGGGGTCTTGACGCTTTTTTTAAAAAGCTTGGCGCAATTCGGGCATCAGAAAGTGAGATTTGGTGCCAAATGACATAAACAGCCATGGAAACAAATTCGACGATTTTTTTGTTTATATGCGTATTTTAACTATACACATATTATTATTGTTTTTTTTCTATACAAATTACTTCTGATTATATATAAAATAGGATAAATGACATTTTACGCTAAACAAATTGTATAAATATTGAAAAAATGCTTCTGTACACAAAATGACAAAGTGAATAGGTTGACAGAAAGTATGTTGCCAAATTTCCTTTTCCGCCAAGGCTATTTTCCCTGTTTCGTCAAGGCCCCATATACTGGAAAAGCACCGAACGTTTATGCTTGTTTTTACATGTATTTACATGTATATATACAATTTATTTATAATTGTCGTTCAATTTACCTCTTTTTGTACATAAAAATAGATAAATGGCTTCTTTATATTAAATAAATTGTATAAACATAAATGATGTATTTACATAAATGACGTCATTTGGACGAATTAATTCAAAATGTTTTCAGTTTATAAATTAAATTAAATGCTGACAGACGATTGAATCCTGACGATAGAAATGTGATTTTTTTTTTCAAATTTTCCTGAAAAACATAATTTAATCACAATCTTGTCTTCATTATCGATTGAAATAAAAGATAAATTCAAATTCAATTTGAAAATGACGAATAAAAAGAAATGAAAAATCCCTATCGGGATCCTTTTCAATTTTTTTCCCTTTTTTGTCACAAAAAAACTGAGTAATTAGTTGCCATCATTACAGAAATATCATTAAAATTAGAAAAAAAATTAATATCTCGAAAACTAATTCCAATTTCAAAATTCTATTACCAGTTTTGACATCCGCGGATTTTTATGGACAATTGGTATTAATTTCACCATCAAGCGTTTAATATTTTATTAAAAATAGCCCTGAAACATAATCAGTCGTTTAATCAGTCGTTTCATAAAATCGTTTCATAAATTCGTTTCATAAAATCGTTTCACAAATTCGTTTCATTAGGATTTTATATATATAGGGTAGATATATATGTTTTGTAAAAGACGGAAGAAAATTCGGATCCCGAAACAAAAAACTCTAGTCATTAGTTTACAAAAATGAACCATTAGAATAAGATATTTTAACACATTGATTGGTTTAACATTTTGAAACATTTATCGCTTAAAGTATTCTTTATATACACAAGATTACTTTTTAGAAATAAATTAGTTAGAAATTGATATAGAAAGTGAAAGGGTTATTTTGCAGTTATAGAAGTAAAGCTGACGTTTAAACGACAAACGAAACAGTAATGATTTTTTTTTCAGAACATAATTTTTTAATACAGTGGAGACACTCCAGTTCCCTCAATCTATGTCATTTCACTAAAAATGCATATTTTTTAAGAAACACACACAAAACCTATTTTGTTCGTTTAATTTTTCTGGGTTAAGTCTTTGCTGTATTATCTCTCTCACCGCTTACCTTTTTTCTATCGAAGCTCTCCAACCTTTCAGCTGTCAAACCGCCATTTTTAAATACATACACTGAATAAAATAGAATTATCTATTTTAAGATACATACAGTAACTATGAAAAAAGATAAACCCCATAAAATTTAATCGCCAAATTGTAGCAGATAAAAACGAAAATAACCACTCCACACTGTTAAAAAAATTGCAGTAAAATTACGGGCAGAGGCCGGCAGCAGAGATCCCAGTCATACGCCGCAAAAAAAAAAAAAAAAAAAAAAAAAAAATCCATGCCATCATTTTGTGCAGCCCGTACTTTTACTGAGCAAAGTAATATAACATTATAATGCACAGGATATAATGCACTTTAAAACACAATAACACTTTACTTACTGTTCCGTAGCACGTAGCACGTTAGATAATAATCACACAATCGCTGTTTTGGCGGGTTAAAATTTTCGAAACACGAGTAAAATGAAGGGTTACACCCTAGCGGAGGACAATGTATGGGGTCGTACCGTATTTTTGCTAACATATGGTCTAGAACTCTAAGAATATGTGGATTTCTCTTAATTTTCTAAGTATCTAAGGGATAAGGCCGCTTATTTAGTGGATCAGACCGTTTTTCATCAAATAAGGCTGTTGCCCGTGAAAATTGAAGGGCAAACTCTCATAAATTTACAGTTTTTTATGAGAGTGCATTAAAAGTATTACTTTCATTCAATGTACGTTAAAAATAACTTTAGAGGTCTTCATAGAGAAATTATACCAAACTACAACATTTTCAATACAAAACCCAATCTTGACAGCATATTTGGATTTTTCGATATATTTTACCTTCAAGTGCAAAACAAGAAGTCATACAGTCAAACAGTTTAGGAATTATACAGGTTCAAATTTTGGAACTCGTATTTAACTTCTCTTGTAATATTTGGAAAACAGATTGCATTGCAGTTAGTTTTTAAAAAATATCTCTAAAAAATACCTGTCGGAATCACCTGTAATTTTAAATTCGCATGTTTGGAGCTTCTAGAAATTGATTTCTTTTAAAATTTTCAAAGTCACTTTTAATGTATGCATATTTTCGAAATTAATTATTGAAAGAATTATGAATTGTAACATACAAAATCTTTAACAGGAATTGATACATATAAAAACTTCAAATTTGCAAATCCCAAATTACATGTCCTTCCAAAGACTAGTTTTAGAGTTATGCTTTAAAAACTATATGTACTAAAATCTGCTTAGCAACGATTAATATGAAAATTAACTCTACGATTTTTAAAGTTTTAACATTTCCTATTTTTAAACTACTTGACCGACGGACTTCTCGTTCTGAATCTGAAGGTAAAATGTACCGAAAATTACAAATATGCTGTCAAACTTATTTAGTTCGTATTGAAATTTTCAGGGTTCGGCCCAATTTCGGTATGAAAACAACGAACTAAGCATTTTTTTAACAGATATTAAAAAAAAGATATAATTCCTAATTGAATGGATATTTTCGGGGGGTTTTCTGCGACAGTTTGGCAATAAATTTTTTTAGTGTGTATATTTTTCTTTTATGCTGATTATACAATAAATTAACGCAATTGGATTTTTATATACACTTCACATTTCTGACAAAGAATTCTTGAAAAAGGCATTAAATTTTAGGGCGTCAAAGTATTGTTCCCTCTTAACGAATTAAAGTTTTGAAAACACCAATAAGAGACGCCGTTGATACTGTGTTTCCCAGGAAAACAGACCGGGTCTTACATTACATTTTCTCCAAAATATATATTAGGGTTTATATACAAGGGATCTCTTTTGTTTTCCTATGCAAAAGAATATATTTATTTAAATACAGTCGTGCATTTGTGTTTTAAAACATCGCTATAAAGCTCTGAATTGAACTCCAATCTAATTTTCTTGTATTTTCATCTATACATTTAAAACACAATGCTTTATTTTTCGTCATCTGTGCTGAGCTTTCTATACTTACGATTTTAATAATGATCTTTTCTAGCTAAAAGCTTTTTATTTGTAGATATGAACGAAATAGCTATTTTTTTAAAGTATTTCTAATTATTATTTTTTTTAAACGTTTTATTTTTTTTTCAAATTCAGGCAATCAGGTTAAAAATTCCTCTCTATAAGATCAAATTAATTTGCCTGATCCCATTCCACCAATCAGAAGCATGATTTCATTAGTGAAAATGGCGTCAATTGTAAAAGAAATGTTTCAATGGCATGCATAATATTTAAACATACTTATTTTGAAAATGACGTCATTTTAGAAAGAAAGGATGTATTTTCATATCGATTCAAACAGTTCAACGGCATATATATGGTAGAATGGTTCGAAAGAAACAGCAGGAAACTGAGAAAATTTTCCATTGTGTGAACACGTTACTTCTAGGAAATACATAGCAACATTTCTTTTGAACTCTTATTGACGTGATGAATTTTAGAGACTATATAAAACTAAAACATTTTATTACGATTTTGTCAGCATGATGTCATATTCCCTAGCCTTTATTTGTACACGTAAAGAGATTGATGAGTGAAAATGAAACTTTTTCGTTGTCTTAGATTATCAAAACGGTAACTTTCTTTTGTGGTTTCAATAAAAATAGTCATTTTTGGCGCACGCGCAGAAAAATATTTTAGTTCCAGCGCCAGGGGATGCATTTTGTTCTAAACAAATTATCCGACACGTGTCCCCGCTGCCTACGATACCGTGTATAGCAGGCGTGCTAGGCCACGCGCTGCAAAATCTTTTAGTTCCAGTTTCTACCACCACGTGGAGCATTCTGTTCTAAATAAACCTATTTCCGAACGTAACTCCGGCACTCTTTCCTGCTGCTTACGGCACCGTGTAGATAAAAGTGTATCCGAACTTCAGTTAGACATTAATAAAAATTGGTGCTGATTCTTTTTAATGTATGCGAAACCTGTGTGAGATAGAAGAAAGTTTAGGGATTGGCACATCCGACTAGTGTTCAAATGCTATTCAGATTCTACAATTGCATTAAAAACAAGAACGAAAAATCATGCGTCAAGCATAGATGATGAAACACTTTCCAACACAGCCAGAAAACTGTAACGAAACTTCACCGTTAAATAAGGTGAAAGAAGATATGTAAATAAACAGTTTAGAAAACACATAACACATTGAAAAATACAGTTTTCGAAATTGCTTTCCAGTATCAAAAAAGTAGTCGAATTATTTTGTGCAGCCCTGTGCATGTATATGATCAATAGACCTGGATATATAGTATGATAAAATTTAGTTCAGTTAGATTATTCACATTTAACAATTTTCGCCAATCGATGGAAATGCACTCGAAATCTTTTTTACAGCCCTGTATATTATCTGAAGTTTTTTGTACAAACCACCTATTAAGCTAAAAGGTAACTTAAAACTCACTTGCAGCAATTACCAAAAGTAAACGACAATGTATCTTTTTTTTGTAGCACTGTATATGAATTTATTTATATTCCACAAACTTCTATTGGTCTACTAAATATAGTTCAGCATGAAAATGCGTAAACACAATTAAAAACTACCCTTAAGCAATTCACTCCCATAGTCTGTAGTACTTACGAATTTCCTTGTGCAGCCCTGTATATGGTCAACCGAGTTTATAAACACACACGTACTATGAAAAAAAAAAGTTAAAAATGCAAACCAAAGTTGAAAACGGAATTATCACACATACAGTGTAAATATCGCACATGTACTGTAACCAATATCTTTTGTGTGTCCCTGTAAATGAATGCAATGCACACAAGAGAGCAATTTATAGTGCACCTCAGTAATGCGTATAATTTTCATTACGTTTGAAATAGTGAACTATCATTCAATTACACTGCAAACGATTTTCCCCGTACAACAATGTGTAACAGAATTCTTTTTTTTTTTTTTGACCCTGTAAATGTATAATAAATGCTTTGCACCCCATATTTTACAAAAAGCATTTTTTAATGCGCTTGATAATTATGTATCAATTTCATCATGTTTCAGATGGCGTAGCATCATCAAAATGCACTTAAAAAGATTATTTCGCATTGACTGTAATGTAGCGGAATACTTTCGAGTGTCCCTGCGAAAAAACTATAAGTGCTACACACTTCATTTTCAATAGCGAACATGCTGTAGTAAACGATAATAAAAAAATTCAGGACAATCCGAGTATATTTACGCGAGTTAGAGCATGGACAGACGGCTAGATTGCAGACAAACCGAAGTCATAAACACTTTTCAACTAGATTGGAAAGTACTAAAAATTGCATTTCAGGGCTATTTTAGTGTTAAAATTTATATAAATATGAAAATATATAGCTATTTTTTTAGAAAAAAAAAGTATAATTATATATATATATATATATATATATATATATATATATATATATATATATATATATATATATATATATATATATATATATATAAATTCTGTTCATACATTCAGCGAACTTTTACAATTCATGCCAACTTCCATTGTAATACATAAAAAGTATCTCATAAATCATTATTGTAATGTTTTACATGGAAGTATCACATTAAACACAATTTTATGCAATGATTTGATAAACTATTTATTCTTGTATTTTTTCAGAGTAAGTATACATTTTTTCAGGGGGCGGAGCCCACCTGAACCCCCTGTTGTCGCTTTAATTTTATGATCTCAATTTACAGTAATTGTGCTATTTCATTATTCGAGTTTATTCTGTTGAAATTTCATCAGATTAACCATCTCCTTGTACAGGAGATTGTACCCTATCCTTAAATGAATACTTATTTTTAAACTACTAAGCATCATCATATGTCGCTGAAATTTAATACGATTTCGTGTATAAAATATACTTATACAAATATATGTTGACATTTTATGTTCTCAATTTCCAGTAATTGTACTATTTCATTATTTCAGTATATGTCTGAATGCATTTACTATTGTAATTTCATTAGATTAACCATCTCCTTATATAATATATTTTATCCTATCCTTAAAAGAATACTTATTTTTCAACCGCTAAACATCATGTTGCTGAAATTGAGTAAAATTTCGTGTAATAAGTATAAAATGTAAATTCTTATGACACTTGCATTCAATTTACACATTCGTCGTTTTTGAAATTTTCGTTTGGAAAATCGATTTGGTCATCTTTCTTTAGTAATTGAAGTAAATCTTCATATATTTCATTAGAAAAAAGCATATTAAAATTTAAATTCACCCGGAAATCAGCTATTTTGTTAACAAAATTTCGCGTCAAAATAATGCGATTCACTTGAATTTTCTTTTATTGATATTCTTTGAAACATAGTTGTTTGGCAACCATTTAGTGAAAGAGAGAAGAAAAAAAGAAATGCATTGGAAATTTTTGTAAAAAATGAGAAATTAAAATGTTTCCTATCTTTCAAATTAATGCGTAAAATTTCCCAATAATTTATATAATTAATATCGAAATTATAATACATATATTGGCAATTTTTCAAAGCGATCGGATTAAATTAAGATCTCCATTTCGTAAATTTAGTATCCATAATTTAGCATTTAGAATTATCGAAATGCGTGATTTTATTTTCGGTGAATGTTAAAATTAAAAAATCGTCTGATTTCCCATTGAAAAGCATTAAGTCTTAAGATAAAATGTTCTATATTTTTCGAACGAATGAACGAAATTTAACCATAAACTATACAGCTAATTCCGGTACCTTGCCAACATATCTTCCAAATTACAAGCTAATCGGAGGATTTTTGAGGCAGTTATCGCAGAACAAACCAACAGATAAACAGAAACCAAAAACTTTTCGAGTCTCCACAGTTAGTATTCACTGAGGTATCAACCATAAGAATAACATAGGGTTTGAGAAATACTTTCTAAATAGTGCACTAGATGGCAGCACTACTAAAAATATATAATTTCAGATTTTAAGATGTTTTTGGAATCCATGAATGGTGAGTACAGCGAGCAGATCTAGACTTGTATGCATTTATGTTAGAAACATAGAATTAATAAAATTACTTTCCTTCTTTTATGAGTGGAAATGAAGCAACACTTCTTTCTCCAAACTTTAAGAGAATAATTTAAACAAAACTGAAAGGTTAAAAGCTAATAGCAGCGCCACCTATTGAGGGATTTGCACCAAAATCTAATCAACAACAACCTATGTCAACGTCTAACTGAATATGAAATTTTATTACATTTCGTGCTTTAGTTCTTGAGATAGAGCTATTGCGGGAATCACGAAAAAAGTAGCATAGCAGCTCCACAAGTTGAGAGATTTACATCAAAACGTAATCAACAAAAACTTATGTCACCATGTAACAGAATCTGAAGTTTGATTAAATCTTGTGTCTTAGTTCTTGAGATACAGCTATCGTAAAAATCATGAAAAAGTAGCACAACAGCTTCACCTGTAGGGCTATTTACACTAAAACGTAATCAGCACCTATATATGTCAAGGTCTAACAAAATCTGAAGTTTGATGAAATTCTATGCATTAGTTCGTGAAATATAGCTATCGTGAAAATCGTGAAAAATGGGGCATAGCAGCGCAATCTGTTGGACGATTTTTGTAAAAAACTAAGCAGCACTATTTTTTTATATCAAGATCAAGGTCTAACTGAATCTAAAGTTTTATTAAATTACTTAATTAGTTCTTGAGATAGAGTGCCCACAAAATTTTTGTCACATACAGACAGACAAACATTTTCTAAAATCAGTCAAATCGTATTCAGGACCTTCTGAAACGTATAAATCCGCCGAAAACCAGAAGTCGAAGACTTTCATGAATCCAATATTTTCTTCTTGTAAAGATAGAAGGAAGTAAAAATGTAAATGTTTAAAAAATAGCAAGTGTGGGCTCATCGACAAATCAGTTAAAAAATAATTATTAAAATTGATTCAATAGAAAGCTCATAGCAGATGACGAAATAGAAAATCAGGCTTGTGTTTTAAATAAATAGATTATAGCGTTTGGAACAGTCTCTTCCATACGTTATAATGGAATATGCAGTTATGTGTATTAAGTATTTTTTAACAATGCATGGAGCACGGATGAATATTTTAAGTCATAAATTACACCATGGTATACATTTATTTGTTTTATCTAATTTTGATTTTAAAGAATACTTGAGACTTTTTTTTTAATTTTCACTATAATGAATTGATATAATTTTTTTCCAGTTGCCATAGTAAAAAAATAAATAAATAAATAACTGAACAAGAGTATAAATATTTTGATATCACTAGATTATTTTCGAATATTAATTATATAGATTTCATCTGTGAAAATAGCGCGATATTTCAACAGATCACGAGCATTTGCAGAACAATTAAATTTAAAATCGTTTGCTGTTGAAAATAAATTTCATATTTAAGTTGAAACATCCAGATATCTTAAATATTTTCAAAAACTTAAATATTTTATTACGAATACAGAAAATGACGTAAATTCTACAAATTCATAATTCCTATTTCTAGGTTTATTTCTCCTCTTGTTTTGCTAAATGTGTGTGCGGTTCGGGGGCGAGGAGGAACGTGGAGTGATATTTTATTAAATTAAAAGCGCTTTTACTGTTATATATATATATATTTGAATTTTCAAGGGCATCTTTATAAAATCTTATTCAGGTTCTAATGATTTTTTTTTTTTTTTTTTTTTTTTTTTTTTTTTTTACCAACATTAATTTTGTATGTGGTATTCTGTATACACAGTATCATTGATTATCTCTTTGGAGATTTAAGTAGAATAGAACTTGATATGTGTTTTGAAATTCATAGATATTATAATTATTTAACATTCTATAAAATTATGCTGCATTGCGCAAATTGGTATGGAATGGTTTTTACATATTCTTTTCAATATTCTTTTCAACAATTAGCTAGTTAAAATATTGATTTTTATATGATACCATAATTTAGCCTAATTGGCTCACAAATCACTTTGATTAACTTCTGTTTGAAATACATAGTTATTATAGCTGCATTGCGCTTTTAATGGTGTATTTAATAATAATTTAATAATAATAATATTTTAGTATTACTATTATTTCCTGGTATCATTTGTTTATCTATTGAATTTTCAAGGGCATCTTTATAAAATCTTATTCAGGTTCTAATGATTTTTTTTTTTTTTTTTTTTTTTTTTTTTTTTTTTTACCAACATTAATTTTGTATGTGGTATTCTGTATACACAGTATCATTGATTATCTCTTTGGAGATTTAAGTAGAATAGAACTTGATATGTGTTTTGAAATTCATAGATATTATAATTATATATATATATATATATATATATATATATATATATGTGTGTGTGTGTGTGTGTGTGTGTGTGTGTGTGTGTAGGATTTCAGTTTGAACACTTCATCTCCTTTATGACGTAAATGATCATCAAATTAACTGACACTCTAGTGGTGTACTATTATTATCCATGATTTAAATGCACGAGTTATAAATATTTTAGATCGCGAGATCAAGATTTGAACATCTTAAAAATTGGAAAAGAGCCAGTCTTCTAATTTTTATTGTGAAGCAAGCTTGGAAATGAAAAATGTCCAGTAAAGGCGCTGTTAGGCCTAGTTGTTTTCTTTGATAAATAAAAATATTGTATATGTTTGGCGAGAAGTGGATTAGCTGAAAAGAAATTGCCAGTTAAGTATTGTAGAATTATATTTCTAGGACTGTATTAAAGTTCATATTTTGTTATTCATCGTCTATTTGTGCATATAATTCCTGTAAACCTACTATTTAAATATCATTTTCTTACATTTATATATATATATATATATATATATACATATATTATTACTATTATTATTATTTATGATATTCAATTTCTACAATTGCAGTCTTTAAAAAAAGAAATAATATGTTTTTAAAGACCGCTGAGTCTGGATGGGGTTCTGCGACCGTAAATTCTAGGGAGAGATCCGCCCTAGTAAATGTAAAATAACAAGAATGATAACAATAAAATTAACAGAGTACGGGAAAGAAACTTTCTAAAAAATGCCACTAGATGGCAGCACTACTAAAAATATATTAATTTCATATTCTAACATAAGAAGTTGGTGGAATACATGAATGTTGAGTACAGCGAGCAGATCTAGACCAAGTCCTCCTTTTCATAGTACTATCAGGCCTCACAATCAGCAAGTTTCCTTTGACCGCATGGTTGTCCTGCTACTAGTGCCATCAATTGTCAGTAATAGGCATGATCTCCATGGTAATAGGAGTATTTACGACATGAAATAACACGAAATTTTTTCACAGCTCCGTTTGTTCTATGCATTTGCTTATGAACTAGTATCGGTAGTATCCACCAGGCGGCGATACTTTCCGGAGAATGTCAATTAATATAGTTGGCAATTACCGAGTACATTTTCTCCCATAGACTTTCTCCGGATTGTTAGGTCTGATCTATGATAAGGGAGTCTTGATCTAGACTAGTATAGTATACATATGTGGTGGAAACATATACAGCTACTACAAAAACTTTACAGCTAATTCCGGCTACCTTGCCAAGATACCTTCCAAATTACAAACTATTACGATGATTTTTGCGGCAGTTATCGCAGAACAAACAAACAGACAAACAGAAACCAAAAAAAATTCGCGTCTCCACAGTTAGTCTTCACTGACGTTTCGGCAATAAGAATAACATAGTAAATGCGGTTCGGGAAAAAAACTTTCTAAATAATCCCTTTAGATGGCAGCACTACTAAAAATACATAATTTGAGTTTTTAATATGCTGTTGGAATCCATTAATGTGGAGTACAGCGAGCAGATCTAGACTTGTATACATTTATGGTGGAAACATAGAATTAATAAAATAAATTTTCTTCTTTTATGAGTGGAAATGAAGAAACACTTCTTTCTTCTAACTTTAAGAGAATAATTTAAACAAAAGTGAAAGGTTAAAATTAAAAGTGCAATATTTAGTACTTTAAATCAAGATAAATCTCCACGTAAATCTCTCTCTATATATATGAAAATGATTGTGCGTGTGTCGTGTTTGGGAACTGAGGTTCAACTGCATTTTTTTCTAATCATTCACTTATTCCAATGCATCTTTCCCAGGTATTAAAAGTGAGTGGACTTTTTTTCTATTGAGAAACTAATTTTAACGGGACCACAAACAATGCAATGATTAAAAGATTTGAAGAGCTGATTTAAAAAATATATATAAATTATTCGTGAATTCGAAAAAAAAAAAAAACTAAAGAAAGGAGCATAAAAAATGACTCGCACGCACACGCACATTTTTTAATATTAATCTTTAAAAAATTATTATTCTTTTATGAGATAAAATAATATTATTAATATTCCTCCACTGTTTTGGCTAAGATAATATATTAATTATGATCGTAAAACCTCTTCAAAACAAGTATTCGCATTTCTGCTTTAAATATCTGAAATCTTTAAAATTGGTCTGTGTTTTCTTTTATAAACAGAAAACAGTATTGAACACTTTCAAACATTTAACACCCCCACCCCGTCTAGACACTGGTATATAAATAAATACTTTTTTTTTAATACCAAAAAAAATTTTATTTATATGTATCATGAAAAAATAATTATAATAAAAAACTTTATATATTAATTAATTTTATTTTAAATATTTTACTAAAATTATCATTAATTTCTCTTTCTTTTTTAATATACATACATCGTATATAATTAATTAAAAAACTAGTCGGATGTGTCAATCTCAAAACTTTCTTCTATCTCACACAGGTTTCGCATACACTAAAAAGAATCAGCACCCATTTATATCAAGGTCTAACTGAAACTCAAACTTTATTCAATTCCGTGCAATATTTCTTGAGATATGACTATCGCTAAAATCGTGTAAATCCTGCAAAATGCTGCATAGCAGCGCCACCTGCTGGGCGATTTTTACCGAAAACTAATCAGCACCAATTTATATGAGAGACTAACTGAATATAAAGTTTTATTAAATTCCGAGCATTAGTTCTTGAGATAGAGCTAATGTGGAAATCCTGCAAAACGCTGCATAGCAGCGCCACCTGAAGGGCTATTTTTACCAAAAACTAAGAAGCACCAATTTATATAAGGGACTAACTGAATCTAAAGTTTCACTAAATTCCGAGCATTAGTTCTTGAGATAGAGCTATTGTGGAAATCGCGAAAAATGCTGCATAGCAGCGCTACCTGCCGGGCAATTTTTACCAAAAACTAATCAGCACCAATTTATATCAGGGACTAACTGAATCTAAAGTTTTATTAAATTCCGAGCATTAGTTCTTGAGATAGAGCGCCGACAAATTTGTGTCACATACAGACAGACAGACAGACTCACAGACAGACATTTTCTAAAAACAGTGAAATCGTGTTCAGGACCTTCTAAAACGTATAAATCCGTCGAAAACGGGAAGTCGAAAATTTTCATGAATCCAATACTTTCTTCTTTTAAAGGTAGAAAAAAAGTAATAAAAAAAATGCATAAATGGTATTAATTTCAGAATGAAGGCCTCATTACGTGAAATATCTGTGTAAATAAATACATTACATTTCAAATACGGGAAATTTAAATGTTATACTAAGATACTTTAATATATATCCTTTGTAGGTTTAATGTCTAAAAATCAAATGCATAAGCGAAATGATGACTAACCAAGGGAATATTCTAGTATTCTCAAATTCTCATCTTCCCTGTAAAACTCAAAATAAAAAAAACAAATTTTTTTGTGTATAAATGTTTAAAATCGGTCCGTAACTTTTTTTTTTCATATTGAATTTTATAAATCTGTCTATTATTGAATCATTCCTTCCTGTTCCAGACATAATGTCTCTATCATTGAAATTGTTTTTTTTTTTTTTTTTTTTTTTTTTTTTTTTTTTTTGGTTTTGTTATGACATTCAGAATGCGTTGGAAAGTGTTTCTGTCAAAGAAAAGTGCTAAAATGATTAGAAGGAAACAAAAAAATCCGATATTTTATTATTATTTTAAAATATATACCATGATCAAACTTTGTATGCTGAGAGTAAAATTTGGAAAGAGGAGGAATTTAGATTAACTTAAAGAAAAACTATTCGGATGTGTCAATCCAAAAACTTTCTTCTATCTCACACAGCTTTCGCATGCACTAAAAAGAATCAGCACCAATTTATATCAGAGACTAACTGAATATAAAGTTTTATTAAATTCCGAGCATTAGTTCTTGAGATAGAGCTATTGCGGAAATCGCAAAAAATGCTGCATAGCAGCCCCACCTGCTGGGCGATTTTTACTAAAAAGTAATAAGCACCAATTTATATCAGAGGCTAACTGAATATAAAGTTTTATTAAATTCCGAGCGTTAGTTCTTGAGATAGAGCGCCCACAAAATTTTTGTCACATACAGATAGACAGAGTCACAGAGTCACAGACAGACATTTTCTAAAAATAGTCAAATCGTGTTCAGGACCTTCTAAAACGTATAAATCCGTCGAAAACCGGAAGTCGAAAATTTTCATGAATCCAATACTTTCTTCTTGTTAAGATAGAAGAAAGTAAAAAGCGAAAATCTATCGTTGTAGGTTTTTACTGCAATAGGGTCGCTACAGAAACGTTTTACTTTCTTCTATCTTTACAAGAAGTAAGTATTGGATTCATGAAAATTATCGACTTCCGGTTTTCGACGGATTTATACGTTTTAGAAGGTCTTGAACACGATTTGACTATTTTTAGAAAATGTCTGTCTGTGACTTTGTGACTTTGTGACTCTGTGACTCTGTCTGTCTGTATGTGACAAAAATTTTGTGGGCGCTCTATCTCAAGAACTAATGCTCGGAATTTAATAAAACTTTAGATTCAGTTAGTCCCTGATATAAAGTGGTGCTGATTAGTTTTTGGTAAAAATGGCCCGGCAGGTGGCGCTGCTATGCAGCATTTTTCCCTCGGAATTTAATAAAACTTTAGATTCAGTTAGTCCCTGATATAAATTGGTGCTGATTAGTTTTTGGTAAAAATCACCCTGTAGGTGGCGCTGCTATGCAGCATTTTTCGCGATTTTTCTCAATAGCTCTATCTCAAGAAATATTGCTCGGAATTTAATAAAACTTGAGTTTCAGTTAGACCTTGATAGAAATTGGTGCTGATTCTTTTTAGTGTATCCGAAACCTGTGTGAGATAGAAGAAAGTTTTGGGATTGACACAGCCGACTATTTTTTAAACGACCTATGCCAGTTTTTTTTTTTTTTTTTTTTTTTTGTAATCACTTGTGAAAAAAAGACATGTAACATTCGTGTATTTAAAATATCTCCTCGAAAAATTAATATTTAAAACTTATTTTCTCATTGTACTGGATGTTTCTTTTTTTCTTAGCTCTCAAAATATTTCTAAAATATATTCTTAATTTAATGTGTTGTGTGTTAAGCTAGCCCAGCAAGCAGTAATTGCTGGTCCAGCAAAGTGAAAACTGTTGGCACAGCAAAAGTCCAGCAGCACATACACTGGATAATGGCTTACCGCTTTATAAACACTTTGGGTGGATGTCTGCTCGGAGTAAAAAAAAAGCTGACTGATGGTTTGCCACTGTGTAAACATTGCAAGATAAGTGATGGTGGTGGATTAAAAGTGCTGACCCAGCAAAGGACTAACAGTAGGATGGATGCTAGTACTGATTAAACACTGATGACACAGCAAAGGTCCAGCAGCACATACACTGTATGATGGCATACCGCTTTATAAACACCACTGGGTGGATGTCTGCTCGTAGTAAAAAAAAGCTGTCTTATGGTTTACCACTGTATAAAAACTGCAGGATAAGTGATGGTGCTGGATTAAAAGTGCTGGCCCAGCAAAGGAATAGCTGTAGGATAGGTGCTGGCATTGCAGGGAAAGTGCCGGATTGAAGTAATGTGATGGCATACCAATGCTGGCCTGCTGCTGGCCTGCTGCTGGCCATCACTGATGGACCAGCAGCGTTTCGAGCGGACAGCTTTCAGATCTGCAGGATCCGGATTTCCCAGGCCCGGCCCGTTGCAAAAATTAAAAGTTCGACCCGGGCCCGACCAGTTTAATATTGCAGTTCACGGCACGGACCGTGCAAAAATCAGTATAAACTGGCTAGGTCCATGCAAAAATCAATCAAATAAAACACAGCCCAGCCCGACCCGACATAATTTTTACAAAAAATTGCATTTTTTTAGGGTTTCGTATATAAAAAGATTAAAAACGGAAAAATTATAAGATCGCTCCGGTGTCTGTCTGTCTGTCTGTCAGAGCCCTTTTTCTCGCAAACTATCGGACGTGGTAAAGTTAGAAAGCCTATTGATACACATATTTTCAGATTATTATTAACCATTCGCAAATATGTTTAGGAAAAATTTAAGGGCCTATTGATAGGTAGACGTTTCATATTTATTTGTGGGGGTGATTAAGTTACTTGAAAATACAAATTTTCTTTTGGTATATCGTGTGAAAAATATATTTGTTTTAATTTTATGCATTAGTAGCTGACCACCGCCCGGCGTTTCCAGGGCCCGTAATAACAAACAAACAAAAAAAAATCAAGTTTTTATTATTTTATACCTTTAACCCGATTTTGTATGAAATTATATTTTTAAATGAAAAATTCGCGAAATAATATTGATATTGAGTGATAACAGCTCTCCTTTTCTTGTTTTTTTTTTTTTTTTTTTTTTTAACATTTTGCAACCTAGTTGAAAAGTGTTTATGACTTCGGTTTGTCTGGACGTCTGCCGAATGGCCGTCAGGCATCTGTCCGTGCTCTAACTCCCGTACATATGCTAGGAATGCCCTGCAATTTTTATATGTTATTGTCGTTATCTATAGCATGTTCCCTATTTCAACTGAATTGTTTATCATTTATAGTTTTTTTATAGGGACACTCAAAAAAATTCCGTTACATGACGGTCTATGGGGAAAAATCATTTACGGTTTATTTTAATGATGTTACACAATTTCAAACACATTGTAATTGATATATATCACTAGGGTGCATTACAAGAAGCTTAATATGGAATAGGGTGTGCATAGCACTTATAGTTACTTTACAGGGACAGTCAAAAGAATTCCGTTACATTACGTCTATGGAGAAAAATCGTCTGCGGTTTATTTAAATAATGTTTCGCTATTTTAAACGCATTGAAATTTATATATATCACTAAGGTGCATTACAAGAGGCTGACTACAGAATATTGTGTATATAGCAACTCACTTTTTATCTATTACTTGGTGTGTATAAATTCTGTAGATCCGATACAGGGTAGCACAAAATTTCGCGAACTCATTTCCGTTTATTGACAGAAACTCCAGAAGAAGAATTTTAAAGTGTGCTACGCATTTCCTAACTGAACTAAAATTTAGCATCGCATGTAGTATATATACAAATCTATAGATCATATACAGGGCTGAATAAAAGTATTCGGAAACTGAATCTGATACATGTCAAGATTGAAAATCGCGAAAATTGTAGTAATTAAATATCATAGCAGCGTCACCCGTTTGGCGATATACACCCAAACCTAAACAGTGCCATTTTATTAAATATGTAACTGAATATTAAGCTTAATTAAGTTATGTGCCTCAGATGAGCGGCCACAAAATTTGAGTCGTAGACAGGCAGACTGACTGTCAGACAATTTCAACGAAATACCTCGATTGTATTCAGGACATTTCAGAATGTGAAAATCCATTAAAAAAATCCCTGACGGCTCGGCCTACAGGCACAAGTAGATTTCGAAGACGCAGACCGTGGAGCGCCTGTTTGTTGGGAATTGTGGAAGAAATGACCTTTTTTGCCATGATGCGGCAGTTGGAACCGCCTACTTCGAAACCTAACTTGTTTGCAGGCGGAGTCACTAGGGATTTTTTTGTTTGTTTTTAATTTTTTTTGCTATAAGAGTTGGCCCTATAAAAAACTTGTCAGTATAAAAGTTTTAGATAATATTAAGAGGATTTATAATAAATTTAAGCGGACTTGAAATCTTGGGAATTGACGAAGTTATGAATTTTTTTCTTCTAAAACTCCCTTTCCCCCCCCCCCCCCTTGGGGCCATTTTTAATTATATCAAAAATCTGTCATACATACATTTTCGGCCCTTCTCCTAGAAGTAATAATAACTTTCAACGGATTCGATACGTATCATAATTAAAAAATTATGGGAGGGTTTCTCTTTTCACAAACAGCCCCCCCCCCCTTGATTCGATTTTGCCCATTAACGATCTTGATCGAGATTTTACGCCCCTTGATTTTATGTATCAGTTTCGAAGAGGTCTGTGCAGAATTATTGCAGTTATCGTGTCCATAAAAAAGTGACATAGATCGATAGATAGATAGATAGATAGATAGGTAGATATATAAAGTTTTGAACTGGGGGTGTTTTTGGGTTCTGGGAGTCATGATCGGCGTAGATCAGCAAAATTTTTTCAAAAATTCCAACTTAGGTGAGAATGTAATAGGTAGTATTTCTTACGAAATCTACCTAAAACGGAAGTCGAAAATTTTCGCGATTTTAATACATTTTCATGTATATAGAATAAAGTAAAAATACTGTTACTAAGCGACTAATTTATCTTGATGTGCGTGTGGCATGTCTTTCCTGAGCATGTAGTTAAACACAAATCTTTTTAGTTAGTAGTTTAAAAACATAGGAAAGGCAAATTTATTTTTGAAAAATGCATCTAATGCGTAACTGACTTCTATTATTTTCCCTACATTAAAGTATCAAAGTAAAGGTTCCATTTATTCGCTGACGAAATTAATTGATATCATCTACTTATCTCTCTTGCAAAAGAGTAAGCGTAAAGAGATAATGTCAAAATTCAGCCTAAGAGTTTTGTTTTTCTCACGAAAATAATGAGCAAATATCCCTCACTGCAGTAAGTGTCTATTTGTGGAATAAAAAATACAATTTGAAATTCGTTTTGACGTGGAAGTCGTATAAAATTATCTTATCTGGTAGTGCGTGTACGCAAACTCACGGAACACATTTTATTAACCTTACTCTATATTATTCTGAATATGTTATTTGAATGAGGTCGATTGTGTGGACGAATAGAAGCTGCTTTTTTATTATATTCATTTTACATCAAACATGATTCCAATAACTTTTAACAAATATCTATTTGTGCTATTCATTTTCAATCAGATGTTGAATATCTATGCTTTGCAAGACCAAGAATATGCCCAAGAAGTTTTAATTGATACACGACATGTTGTTGATAAAGTAAATTTGATTTGGAGAATTGCTGACTATTCGCAAATCAATCAGACTCTGGATGCTCAGTTTTATATAAACCATACTGAAATTTTATGGAAATTGGGTCAGATAAGCGACCTAATTTATTTGACTAGAATTGATCATGGAGAACCCGTATTCGCTAACATTAATTTTACTTTGGTAACTCAACATGAAACATTTCAAGGCGAAAAAAATTTTGAGTTTCATTGTCCTCGTGGATCTACGTGTTTGTATAAAAGTTTGGCGCTTTTATATCTGCCAAAAGAGGGAAACCGTATTGCGGTAGTATTTGAAAATGATGTTTTTATATTAAAAATCAAGATGAATATTGTAGGTCCTTTGAAAACTGAAATCGTGCAATCATCTGTTTCTGATCTATAACATTGACCTAAAACAAAAGACAGCAGTGTGACATCGCAATTTTATCAAAGACTGCAAAAATTACAAATAATATGAAACTTTTCTCTTTGCAAGATCATAAGTATTACACAAGAATACATAAGTACAACATGCTGGGAAAAAACTATTAGCTCGTTGAATTAGAATATTTTCATTTTGACACTTTTAATATATTCCACTACGTTAAAGTCGAAAATTTCAGATAAATATAATCATAATTGCTGTATATGCAAATGCCCATGTAATCCAAAAAATTTGAAAGTGAATGTTTTTAAATTTGGAGGTCGATAACATTTTATTTATTATTTTATTTGTAAATTTATTTAATGAGATATCAAAAAAGAGATTTGGTTTACTTTCTACGCTCATTATAAAGTGTAGTTATTTCTGCTTTTGTTTCAGCTCTCGAACCGGAAGTGGGTATTTAAGTAACTGCTAACTGCTCTTTAAAGTGCTTCAAAAAAGGTAAGAATTTCTAATGTTAAAATTAAGGAAGGTGCAACATAGAAATCTTGTGAGTTGAAGTAAATATTTCTAATAGACTGTTAGAAATAAAAACCTTAAATACGTTTCCTATAAAACGTGATTTTAATGAATAATCTGTCACGAAAAATGTTGCATCTCCCAAAGTATTATAGTTATATTTACATAACGCTTATCGGCTACTATTTATGTGTATTTGTAAGTGCCATGAACTTTCGGTTTAAATATTTGAAAATTTTCTAAAATTTTACAGTTATTTTTATAAATTAACGTACAGGGAATATACGAAAAATCACCATAGTGATAATATGAATGTGTACATCAATAAACGTTTTATTTCACGCCTTAGATTGTAGTTAATTAGTACTTAGCAACTTGAAGTGCATATTTAGGGAAAAAATATTAGTAAACTATCAATATTTTTGTCGTGAAGACATATTTAGCAAGTATTAAATATTGCAATATTTTCTTTATAATTGTAAACATTAAAAAAGAACTACAGCTCAATTCACTTATTTTAAAAAAATATTTCTAAGCATAAATTAGTAATGATTCTTTCTTATAAAAAAAAATAGAAGTGTGTTGATTTTTTTTTATAAAAAAAGAGTGCATGACGTAATTTTTACAACTTAATTTTTTTTTTAGATAGACAATTTTTAAAATACCAATAAAAAAACTCATAGGCAATTTTTAACATACTATATAAAAAAATTCATTATTCAAAATATATATTTATAATAAAGGCAAAAACATGTCCGTGAGTTACATTGACGATATATTGACGATGAACTGACCAATATATTTTGTTATTACTGCTACTTTTGAAACTTTTAAGTACAACACAATTTATGATTTTACACCGTCGAACAGAAAGCAAAATGTCCTTTCAAATGCAAACGGTTTGAAAAATATATGTCATTTTATGTTACTGCTTTTAAAATATTTTTCAACCATGAATTGTTTTTGTATTTATCTCAAAATTGAACGTGTGACCCGATTACAGAAGATTAACCCGTTTGCACATAAAATAATGCATTTAAATCAAACATTTGTATATCGTTCTGTGTAAAATTCCATAACGAAATTACCAAAGGATTTTAAAGCTCCACAGAAAAAATAAATAAAACATGAATTTAATAGGCATGTAATTGAAAAGCACACTTGAACACTGAAACAGTCAAAATCAGAAAAGTTTGCTATAAATACAGAAATCTTTTACGATTAACCACTGGCATGCGGTGAATAAGAAAGTACCAAAATATGCTATTTGGTGTAGTTGAATTGTAATCTAAAAAATTATACTAAATTTGACAAAAAACTGTTAGAGTTTTCAATTAAAAATTATTATCACCTAAGTTCTGTTCAAAAGTTAAAATTCCATAACTAAATTGCCAAATGAAAGTAAAACTTCACCAAAATATAATAAATAAAACACGAATTTAAGACATGCAATTAAAATGTGTGTTTAGACACTGAAACAATTGAAAACAAAAAAAGTTTCTAAAACTGCTATGCGGAGATTAAGCACTGCTGTGCGGCTAATACACAAATTAAAAAAAATGCTTATTGTTGTAGTTGAATTGTAATCTAATTGTAATTCAATTATACAATATGTGAAAAACCTGTTAGAGTTTTCAATTAAAAACTAGTAAATCTACAGATCAGGAGCCTCAACGTCAGCTCTGAAAATCATTGTTTTTATCACTTTTCATATATTTAGCATCTTATAATCCGCAATTTACTTTTTTATATTACGTACATATGTAAAGGTATATCAAACACTTCGAGGCTTTTCAGACATATAATCGTTAAATTAAACATGGTTTATGAAATGATATTCTTATGAACTTCTTATTCGTGTAATTTTTTAAATAACAACCACATTTCTTCAGGAGGGCTCTGTCCCCCTGAATCCCCCACCCCTTTAATCTTATTAAATTTATATTCGTGATGTCCTATTGATTGTGCGAACTACTATAGTATATCTTGGATTTAATTTTATACTGTGGTTTTATTTAAATAAGCAACAGTTTGGAAAATAATATAAATGCTGTCCTAATAGCCAAATACCAATACTTACTGGTGGACCTTCCAACTTAGAAAAACCACCTAGAAGTCTAAAAATTTAGGTGTGGATAGTCCAAGGTTTAACCTGACCATGTGCACCTGAGTCTCAGAATTTTAATATTTTGATAATTATCCAAGATATTAATTAGATTCTCATTAATCATCGCTTCTAAAATGACATCTTTTAAATCAAAATGGCTAAAGAAACGAACAGGCGCATTGGATTTGCAAGCGGAAATGAACGAATTCGAAATTATTTTACTAATTAGCAAATTTTAAGAAAACTAATTGATATATCAAATTGAAAATTTCTGAACATATGTAAAAAAAAATTCTGCATCTGACTATGTGGTTTTTGCAAAAATCGGTAGGTAATTTTTATTAATTTATGCAAAAAAACTGCCAAAAATCTGCCGGCGCCAGTGAAAACAATCCGAAAAAGTTTCAGACAGGGACCTGCTTTCATTAAAAACTGAACTACAAATAGATCTGTTTCTCTGGCCAATTCCTCCATTTAGTTTGCGAAAATGAAAGGAAATAATTGCCAATTTTTACTAATGAACAAAAATTTAGGTAACTCATTAGGATATAGATTTTAAATTGAGGTCGGGAAGGGGCGTCATCTGCCGGCTATTTTAGCGTAGCGTCTTCGTTATGTTCTAATTATCAGAAAAATGTAATTATTTTTTTAATGATCGCGTTAATGTAGGTGACGGTGATTTTCTTGAACAAATTATTCATTATATTTGCGGGTATGGGAAGGAAGGGGGTTAACGCCTTTCTCTGAGATTGTAATTATCTCGGGCCCGGGAAACGCCGGGAGGGTTAGCTAGTAATCTATATTGTAAACCAACACATGTCTGATTATTGCTGAAGTCCTTTTTATGGTAGCAACGAACTGACTAATAAATTTCGCTTTCACTGCATCTTTTTAAACTTGTAAACATCGCACAATTTCAATTTCTACACCGTCGAATAAAAAAAAAATGCAATTTCTTTGAAAACTGTATTTGAATTTACTGAATTTTTGATTTTTAGAATAATTTCCAAGCATGAATTAATTTTAAATCTATCTCTATCACATACAGTCCGTTTGCGAAATATTAATCAGTTTTCATTTAAAACAATATAAATAGTTACGCATTTATTCCCGGCTAATATTACAGAACGAAATTAAACCTTCATCAATATAAATAATAATATAATATAAATAAAATGCAAATTTAACAGATATGTTCTCGAACTACACGCTTAAACAGTTGAAATTTTCAGAATAAAAAACCTGCAGTAAGCAGCGAAATCTTGGTCGATTCGTTTGGCCGTTGATTCCTGTCATGCGGCTGATACAAAATTTCGAAATTTTATTTGAATATATTATTGATATTTTTCTGATAACAATTCTCTTTTTTAGATGTTAATGAAGCAGTTTAAAAAATATAATATATTAAATATGAAAAATCTTGTGAAATGTGAAAAACAATTAGGAAAAAATGGTTTTCGTCTATGTTGACCCGGGAAGACCGGGTTCGATTCCCTAGTTTACATAAAGGGGCAAAGTATACATCAGTGATGGGTTCCAGAAAAAGAATATTCAAGTCAGGATTTATTTGTGCAGGAACCCAAACAGTCTGTCTTTTTTTTTCAATACCAGTATTTTCTAAGAAAACATGTTCGTTTTAGATTTCCCTTGTAAATTTTGTAGATTCCAACCATGAAGGTTTTTGCTATTGCAGATGTTGTCGTAACAATCCACGAAATGTTTTCTTAGAAAATACTGGTATTCAAAAGTGGACCATTTGGAAGGTTTAAATGAGAAATAATTTTTCCAGGAAATTGTACTGTCAAAAAACAGCATAATACCCATTATACACGATATATATTATATATATATATATATATATATATATATATATATATATATATATAAATTTCTTTTTCCCTATCGAAAATACAGTGCTAGTTATTCACGTATGCGTATTATACACGAGTGTGCCACATACACGATTAAGTACGGTAGTCTATTTAATTTTATGACTTTATAAACCTCACTTGTTTTTCCAAATTTGTATCGTACAAATAGATAATGATTAAAAGGGATCTGAATTTTTACACGCTTTTATTTAACTCAACTTGGTTAATGTATGTAAAGATGGAATTTTGTAATCGTTGTTTTCTCTCTTTTCTGGACAGGTTGGAATTCTAAAAAAAATCCCTGACGGCTCGGCCTACAGGCACGCAGACCGTTGGGCGCCTGTTTGTTGGGAATTGGGGAAGAAATGACCTTTTTGCCATGATGCGGCAGTTGGAACCGCCTACTTTGAAACCTAACTTGTTTGCAAGTGGAGCCGGCAGGGATTTTTTTCGTTTTTATTATTTTTTTATTTTTTGCTATAAGGGTTGGTCCTATAAAAAACTTGTCAATCTAAAAGTTTTAGATAATATTAAGAGGATTTATAATAAATTTAAACGGATTTGATATCTTCTGAATTGACGAAGTTATGAATTTTTTTCTTCTAAAACCCCCTTCCCCACCCCCTCTTGGGGCCATTTTTAATGATATCAAAAATCTGTCAATAATCAATTTTCGGCCCTTTTCATAGAAGTAATAATAACTTCAAACGGATTCGATACGTATCATAATTAAGAAATTATGGGATTTTTCTTTTTTCCCAAAAAGCCCCCCCACCTTGGTTCGATTTTCCCCATTAACGAACTTGACCGAGATTTTATGCTCCTTGATTTTATGTATAAGTTTCGAAAAGATGCGGGAGTTGGAACCGCCTACTTTGAAAAATAACTTGTTTGCAGGCGGAGCCGGCAGGGATTTTTTTGTTTTTAATTTTTTTTTGCTATAACGGTTGGTCCTATAAAAAACTTGACAAAATAAAAGTTTTAGATAATATTAAGAGGATTAATAATAAATTTACGCGGATTTTATATCTTGTGAATTGACGAAGCTATGATTTTTTTTCTTCTAAAACCCCTCTTCCCCCTCCCCCTTAAGGCAATTTTTAATTATATCAAAAATATGTCATACATAAAATTTCGGCACTTCTCCTAGAAGTAATAATAACTTCAAACGGATTCGATACGTATCATAATTAAGAAATTATGGCTTTTTTGTGTTTTCACAAAAAGCCCCCCCCCCATCCCCCCCCCCTTGGTTCAATTTTGCCCATTAACGAACTTGACCGAGATTTTATGCCCCTAGATTTTATGTATCAGTTTCGAAAAGATGCGGGAGTTGGAACCGCCTACTTCGAAAAATAACTTGTTTGCAGGCGGAGCCGGCAGGGATTTTTTTGCTATAACTGTTGGTCCTATAAAAAACTTGTCAATATAAAAGTTTTAGGTAATATTAAGAGGATTAATAATAAATTTACGCGGATTTGATATCTTGTGAATTGACGAAGCTATGATTTTTTTTCTTCTAAAACCCCCTTTTTTCTCCCCCTTGGGCGATTTTTAATGATATCGAAAATCTGTCATACATAAATTTTCGGCCCTTTTGCTAGAAGTAATAATAACTTTAAACGGATTCGATACGTACAATAATTAAGAAATTATGGGGTTTTTTTATTTTCACAAAAAGCCCCCCATTTCCCCCCCCCCCTTGGTTCGATTTTGCCCATTAACGAACTCAACCGAGATTTTATGCCCCTTGATTTTATGTATCAGTTTGGAAGAGATTTATGCAGAATTTTTCCAGTTATCGTGTCCATAAAAAAGTGACATAGACAGATAGCTAGATAGATAGATAGATAGAAAGTTTTGAACTGGGGGTGGTTTTGGGTTCTGGGAGTCATAAACGGCGTAGATCTGCAAAAATTTTTCAAAAATTCCAACTTAGGTGAGAATGTAATAGGTAGTATTTCTTTCGAAATCTACCTAAAATCCATGCAGCTTGTTGGCATATTTGGACATAATCTTCCTCGCGACTGCAAATATCCCCGTATGCCATAAACATTAAAATTAGAAACAAACAAACAAAAATAATTCAATAGGTACAATAAAAATATTATAAAATAAGATGTATGAGTCATAAAATAATTCTATTAACTTCATGTAAGCAAATACTCTGATAGCAATAATAAATTCTCAGCTAGCAAAAATGACCAAGGAAAATTAAGTGTTGGTGCTAAAAAATCAGATATATATTTTATAACGTGAGATTTTTCATCATAAATATAAAAATCTTGCCTGTACTTCATTACACCGTTCTTCCAAAAGGAGAACATTTGCAAAATTAAAAGGCAACACAATATCTGTATTATAGTATTATTATTTCTTTTTTTTAAATAAATTTTCTACCTCTATAACTTTATTTCTTTTAAATGATAAGAACCAGAAATTATTTTTAAATATTGTGAATATAGAGAACAAACAACAGTGCTACAAATGAAACAAAAAAGAAAACTTAACTATTTCGTATGAAAAATATTTCAAATACCTGAGAACCTGCTGTCCATTCAACAATTACCTTAGTATGCGTGCATGGCATAAGCATTAGGAATACATGAAAAAAAAATTAGCAATTGAAATATTTAAAATTTACGATACATATAAAAGAAAACTATTAATAACTGTAAATTTTACAAATCTTCTATTTTCTTTTATTTACTGTAATTTGAAATAATGCCATGCACACATTTATCTATACAAATATTATAAAGTAGTAAAGATTGTTTGTTTGTTTGTTTGTTTGTTTGTAGGGGGTAATCTCTGGAACTACTGAAGCGATTTCAAAAGTGATGGTGGCAAATTGAAGGGGACAATCCCTGCTCCAACTTAGGCTATATTTTATGTCGGTGCCACTAACCCCAGGGGTTGCAGAAGCTAAAAACTTTCTAAAATTTCGATTTTTTAGCTCACAGACTATCAAAGCCTGAGAACTTATGTGCCCGCCGGTTCTGTATGTATGTATGTACGTACGTAACGCGATAACTCCTCATAGAAATATCCGTTTTCCTTCAAATTTTGTTTATATGTTCACTGTGTTAAGGCGATTCCCTGATTAGTTTTCGGGATTGATTGGTTAAGTATAAAGGGGGGGAACGGGGGACTAATCCCCTCTTAATTTATATAAATGGGTTTTTTATGCAGTATTATCCCATTTGCTTCAAAATTTGTTTATATGTTCATTGGGTTAAGACGCTTCCCCGATAAGTTTTCGGGATTGATTGGTTAGGTATAAAGGGAGGAACGGGGGGGGGTAATTCCCCCTTAATTTATATAAATGGGTTTTTCATTCAGAATTATCCCATTTGCTTCAAAATTTGTTTATAGGTTCATTGGGTTAAGACGCTTCCCTGATTAGTTTTCGGGCTTGATTGGTTAAGTATAAAGGGTGGGAAACGGGGGGCTAATCTCCCCCCCTTAATTTATATAAATGGGTTTCTCATACAGAATTATCCCATTTACTTCAAAATTTGTTTATAGGTTCATTTGGTTAAGACGCTTCCCTGATTAGTTTTCGGGATTGATTGGTTAATTATAAAGGGGGTAACGGGGGGGCTAATCCCCCCTTAAATTATATAAATGGGTTTTTCATGCAGAATTATCCCATTTGCTTCAAAATTTGTTTGTAGGTTCATTGGGTTAAGACGCTTCCCTGATTAGTTTTCGGGATTGATTGGTTAAGTATAAAGAGGGGTAACGGGGGTGTAATCCCCCCCCCCCTTAATTTATATAAATGGGTTTTTCATGCAGAATTATCCCATTTACTTCAAAATTTGTTTATAGGTTCATTGGTTTAAGACGCTTCCCTGATTAGTTTTCGGGATTGATTGGTTAAGTATAAAGAGGGGGAATGGGGGGCTAATGCCCCCTTAATTTATATAGATGGGTTTTTCATGCAGAATTATCCCATTTGCTTCAAAATTTGTTTATAGGTTCATTGGGTTAAGACGCTTCCCTGATTAGTTTTCGGGATTGATTGGTTAAGTTTATGAGGGGGGAACGGGGGGGGGGCTAATCCCCACCTTAATTTATATAAATGGGTTTTTCAGGCAGAATTATCCCATTTGCTTCAAATTTTGTTTATAGGTTCATTGGGTTAAGACGCTTCCCTGATTAGTTTTCGGGATTGATTGGTTAAGTATAAAGAGGGGAAACGGAGGGCTAATCCCCCTTAATTTATATAAATGGGTTTTTCATCCAGAATTATCCCATTTGCTTAAAAATTTGTTTATAGGTTCATTGGGTTAAGACGTTTCCCTGAGTAGTGTTCGGGATTGATTGGTTAAGTTTAAAGGGGGGAACGGGGGCTAATCCCCCCCTTAATTTATATAAATGGGTTTTTCATGCAGAATTATCGCATTTGCTTCAAAATTTGTTTATAGGTTCATTGGGTTAAGACGCTTCCCTGATTAGTTTTCGGGATTGATTGGTTAAGTATGAAGGGGGGGAAGACGGGGGGTAACCCCCCCTTAATTTATATAAATGGGTTTTTCATACAGAATTATGCGATTTTCTTCAAATTTTGTATATAGGCTCATTGTGGTAAGGCGCTTCCCCGATTAGTTCTGGGGATTCATTGGTGAATTATAAAGGTGGAACGGGGGGGGTTAACCCCCCATTTAATTTAGATAAATGGATTTTTTATGCAGAATTATGCGATTTTCGTAAAATTTTGTATATAGGTTCATTGTGATAAGGCGCTTTCCTGATTAGTTTTGGGGGTTCTTTGGTTAAGTATAAAGAGGGTAAAGGGGAGGTGGGGGCTTATCCTCCCCGCTTAGTTTAGATGAATGTGTTTTTCATGGAGAATTATCCGATTTTCTTCAAATTTTGTATATAGGCTCATTGTGGTAAGGAGCTTCCCTGGTTAGTTTTTGGGGATTCATTGGTTAAGTATAAAGGGGGATACGAGGGTGTAATCCCGCTTAATATACATAAATATGTTTTTCATACAGAATTATCCAATTTGCTTCGAATGTAGTATATATGTTCATTGTAAGAAGGAGCTTCTCTGATTAGTTTTGGGGCTTCAATGGTTAACTATTAGGGGTGAGGGAACGGGGGGAATGATACCCCCTTAATATATCGTGGATTTCTTTATTTTTCGAGAAGCTTATTTCAAATTCTTTGTAATAAGTGTATAATATACAATTAGTGTGAATTGCCTGTGAGCTCAATGCCCTCAGTTTAACTGGGCAGTTTTCTTTTTTATTTTTATACTGAAGGAGCTAGAAACATGAAATTTGGTTGGTAGTTACTTATAAGATGTATATGCTCTCTAAGAACAAATTCTAATAAAATTCGAAATTTCAAAGGGTGAAATGAGTGAAAAGCGTTCTAAAAACATTCTAAATGACAATTTCTATGGAATATCTGGAACTACAGAACCGTTTTTAAAAGTGATGGAGGCAAATTGATGTCGACAGTCCCTGCTCTAACATAGGCTATATTTTATGTCGGTGCCACAATCCCAGAGGGGTGCAGGAGCGAAATACGATCTAAAATTTCGATTTTCTTTTTGTACTGAAGGTGTTAGAAACATGAAATTAGGCACGGTAGTTACTTATAAGATATAAATGCTCTCTAAGAAGAAATTCTAAAAAAAAATCGAAATTTAAAAGGTGTGAGATGGGCGAAAAGCGTTATAAAAACATTCTAAATTACAATTTCTATGGAATCTCATGAACTACAGAACCGTTTTCAAAAGTGATGGTGGCAAATTGATAGTGACAGTCCCTGCTTCAACATAGGCTAAATTTTATGTTGGTGCCACTACTCCCAGGGGGGTACAGGAGTGGAAAACGTTCTAAAATTTCGAGTTTTTTTTACACTGAAGGTGTCAGAAACATGAAATTTAGCATGGTAGTTACTTATAAGATGTAAATGCGCTATAAGAACAAATTCTAAAAAAATTTGAAATTTAAAAGGGGGAGATGAGCAAAAAGCGTTCTAAAAACATTCTAAATTACAATTTCAATGGAATCTCTGGAACTACAGAACCATTTTCAAAAGTAATGGTAGCAAATTGATGGTAACAGTCTCTGCTGTAACATAGGCTATATTTTATGTCGGTGCCACTACCCCAGGGGGGTGCAGAAGCGAAAAACGTTCTAAAATTTCGATTTTTTTTTACACTGAAGGTGTTAGAAAAATGAAATTTAGCATCGTAGTTACCTATAAGATGTAAATGCTCTCTAAGAACAAATTCTAAAATAATTTGCATTTAAAAGGTGAATTGAGAGAAAAGCGTTCTAAAAACATTCTATATTACAATTTCTATGGAATCTCTGGAACCACAGAACCGATTTCAAAAGTAATGGTGTCAAATTGATGGTGACAATCCCTACTCTAACATAGGTTATATTTTACCTCGGTGCCACCAATCCCAATGGGGTGCAGGAGTGAAAAATGTTCGAAAATTGAAACTTTTTTTATACTGAAGTAGCTAGAAACTTGAATTTTGGCATGGTAGTTACTTATAAGATGTAAATGCTCTCTAAGAACAAATTTTAAAAAAAATCGAAATTTAAAACTATGAGATGAGCGAAAAGCGTTCTAAAAACATTCTAAATTACAATTTCTATGGAATCTCTGAAACTACCGAACCCTTTTCAAAAGTGATGGTGGCAAAGTTTTGATGTCAATCTCTTCTCCAACATAGGCTATATTTTACGTTGGTGCCACTAATCCCAGAGTGATGCAGGAGCGAAAAACGTTCTAAAATTGCAATTTTTTTTATACTGAAGGAGCTAGAAATTTGAAATTTGGCATTGTAGTTACTTATAAGATGTAAATGCTCTCTAAGAATAAATTTTAAAAAATTTCGAAATTTAAAAGGGTGAAATGAGCGAAAAGCGTTCTAAAATCATTCTAAATTACAATTTCTATGGAATCTCTGGAACTACAGAACCGATTTCAAAAGTGATGGTGACAATCCTATCTCCAACATCCTCTTTAATATAAAGCTATGCGTTACTGACGACTGGGTTTTTCGCTAATCTTTGCCACAGATTAATCTCGGAAAATGAAACATTTGAAGTTACTGAAAAAAAAATAACAGATCTAAAAGTATTTGTCAGATAATTGTTAGACAAACTGCGTTTGAAAGGTAAAAAATTGTATATTTCTTAATATAAATTTCAAATCTAATGATTATGCCATTTTTCAGATATTGAATGTCAAAAATTACCAAATTTCACAATGGAGTACCATAGCGAAACCTACACGCGTAAAAAGATAATGATAACGGCGACGTGTCCTGACGTGTATATTGGCTGATATACACGTCAGGACACGAGTCAGAAATTATAGTAGCCTTATTATTCTATTAAAATATAAAAGTGAATTATGAAATGTCAATATTTTGTTTGATTAAAGGTTCGTTAAGAGAAATTGACCAGCGTAGCGGGCGTAGCTTGCTAGTAAATAATAAAAATGAAAAAATATATATATATAATACTACATTTCCAGTACTTAAGGTCTGCTTTTGTGTATATTTTATTTCGAAAGGTCAGTTTCCAAATTACATAGAAAAATGTTTAAAAACCTCTTTGATAAATGTTAAAAATGAATTCTTCAATATTTGAAATTAATATCTTTATACTATTTAAAACAAATAGTTTAAAAGTACTGAACGAGTTATCTATAAGAATAAATTATTTTAAAAATGAAAAATTTAAAATTATAAAACAGGAAAAATTCTGCAATTCTAGCACAGTTTTTGCAATATTTTTGCACATTTCGAATATTAATGTACTACAGATGACCGTAACATATGTTGTTTTGTCTTTCTTCGTATCTTGTGTTAAATGCAGGCGCCGTTTTCATAATTTGACTGCTGCAAAAATATGCACTATGAACTCTTTTCGTTAGATTATAATAACACATGCCTAACTTTCCCAAAACAACGCTCGGAAGAAACTGCAGTGCAAGAATTGTGCAAAAATATTGTAAGTCATTCGCTTTTTTTTTCCTAACAGGCCACCCTCATGTGTCGATCGAACTAAAAAACATTAAGCATTATGGTAAAACTATAAAAATAGTTCTTTGTTTTATGTCCTTTGAGAAGAAGGAAAGAAAAAAAGTATACATACTTTAGAATCTGTAGAAAGATGAAAAATATTATATGTGACCTATTGGTCACATGTCACTTTTATTTGCACTGAAGTCCCCGATGTGTTTAAAAATACACGCGGCACAATCGATTAAAACACAAACGTGCACGAAGCGGAAACACTTTATCGCGGGAAAATCGAGCAAATTTTTCGCTCCACTTAGTTTTTGGAGAGTTTTCCGTCTTGTAGAGTATAGTAAAAAAATCAGCACTGGAAGAGCTATTAGCTGTGAAAAACTTTACACAAGTCGCGGAAATTCTTTAACCTTGTACTAGGATGTACGTTCGCAGTCGAAAATATTATCTTCGTATAACACAAGTACCGGATGGCTAGAGGAAGTACCGGACAGAGCTCGTTGCAGTCCACGCTAGGGTCGAAAAATTTTACGCGAGACACCTCACACAATTTCTTCTGCATATTTCACACACGATACCGCGCACAGATGCTATAGCGTAGAATCTGTCTCTCACGTAAGCACAGTTCCGCTGAAAACAGGATATTGTAGCTTTTTCTATACGGAGTATGGCTTTTTAAACATTCCGCACAGCGAAGGCGAAAGCAATCGGCGTACCGCGAATGTGCTTCGATAGAAAAATATATACCGGGAGCGTTGAAGTCCAAGCTATGCGTCCAGAGATAGAAGAAGAAAAAAAATATTCCTTCCGTGAAATTGTTCTCCGTATTCCGGGATGTACGCCGGTAGAGAAATATTGTTCACTGTAATCCTACGGTACGGTCCTTGTCATCAGGTAAAATAGCAGATGTCAATCAGTTATCGAAATCGGTCACTATCGGTCCTAACAATATAAGTAAGTTCTGGAAACCTGGTGGGATAAATCTGTACACAGGTGCAAAAATATTGTAAGTCGTTCGCTTTTTTTTTCTAACAGGCCACCCTCATGTGTCGATCAAACTAAAAATTCCAAAGGCACCATATTATATATGGTGTAGTCCCGATATATTCAAATGGAATTTTTTTAAAAACATTGCCGAGGTATAGTAGCACATTGGATGCACCGCAATTCCGCCCGTTTCCGGAAAAATTAATCCACACAAGAGGCATTAGATGAAAACAAGATGAAATCCATGGAACTCCTTTTTTATTTTCTTGGAACAATCGACACAAGAAAACACAGAGAGGGTGGCCTTCGCTTATAGTACCAAAAAATTACATCTTTATCTAACAAAAGCGAGAGAAGATCTGATCTAATTTTTCAGATTCATTATCGGCAACAGATTAGATGTAACATGCCAATCCTTACATTTCTAGCCAGGCATGAACCGTCAAACTTTTTGACAGTTAGCAATAAACCAATACTGAGAATTTTTGAATAAGAAATGAAAGGATGCCATAATTTGGCGGAACATCAATTTTTGTGATTTTTAACATACACCCCAGCGTTGTTTTGGGAAAGTTAGGCATGTGTTTTTATAATCTAACGAAAAGAGTTCATAGTGCATATTTTTGCAGCAGTCAAATTATGAAAACGGCGCCTGCATTTAACACAAGATACGAAGAAAGACAAAACAACATATGTTACGGTCATCTGTAGTACATTAATATTCGAATTGAAACCACATGAAACGTACATTTAATGTTACGAAGAAATATCTGGGAACATTTTTAGCTAGAAAGAAATGATTGTTTTTCGGATTAAAGAATAAAAAGATTTTGAATGCAGAAATTAATTCACATAGCGAAACTTTACGATAGGAAAGTTAAATTTTAGAATAAAACATAAAATATATATGATTCTATATCATAGTGTGTGTGTTTCTAGATTGTCTTATGAAGAGGCGCGCAGAGCTACGCGCCTCTTCGCGTGAAAAAGAAATAATCCGCGCTAAAAAAATAAATTCTGTACGCGCAGAGCTACAAAATTTGGTGGAAAGGTACAGTCGTAGAAAAAAGAAACTGAACACCCCCAACTAACTTTGCAACAAATTATTGTAGAAGAAAGTTATTGGTACCAAGGGATTGGAAGTAAAATCTACTTTTAAATGATGTATATAAAATTTGATTAGGGGGACATCTACATATGAAAACAAACCTAAACTTTGTTTTTTCAATGCCAAGACCCAAATTTGACAAACTATTTTAAATCTTCTGTTCAAACTATGCCTAGGTGCCAAATTTCATAAAATTCCTACTATTAGTTTCGGAGAAATTATTTATTTTAAAACGAGCATATTTTAGGGCATATCTTTATATATGGTGTAAAATGTGTTTTATTAAAAATAAAAAACTAGCTTACTTTGGGACGCTTTTCATAAATTAACTAGCAAGCTTCGCTTTGTACGCTAGTTGGTTCCCTCAGACGAATCACGAATTAATGAGATTTTTTTATTTTAAAATGAAAATTTTTCGAAACGAATCTGTATTTTTAGACTTAATCTTACTAAAAGCACCTTGATTTTGGGAGTGACTGGGATTGCTTACGAGAGCGTTAGCTGGGCGGGGTGCACCCGCTATACGCCCAGTGTCCGTGTCGGTCATGTGCTTTTAAGGACCTCCGTTACAGTTATTACCAATTTAATTTCTGGCATGTAGATGTATTACAGTTTGATTTATGACCAACAGCTCTTCTGAAAAATGTAAATAGTACAAAAAAAAAAGAAAAACAAACATATCTCTAGTGGGAGACATACTCTCTAACATCTCTCATTCTTTTGCTCTCTTTAAAAAAACATTGGGAAAATTAACATCAAACCATTAATAAGTTCTCATTTTATCAACATAACTAACGCTCATTTCAAATTAATCCCCGAGCCACTGAAAATCTGACACGTAGACATTCCAAACAATTTTAATTCATGCTGCCTTCTTCAAATAAACGAAAACACCCTTTTTGATAACTATTGTTATGAATTTTGTATATTTGTAAATAGTCCATTTTTTATAGTGAAATTGCAGCATTATTTAATGTATTTCCTATCGAAAATTATGTAACTCAATGCAAAAGGCCTCGGGTGCTTTGCAAGAAAAGCAACCTTACAGCATCGTCTTTACAATGGAGGTCTATGAGAAAATCGCCAAGGAATGGGTTTATCGCCAAGTTGGCGATGGTTTTGGCGACTTATTTTTATCGCCAAATTTGGTGATATATCGCCAAATGTCGCCAAGTTGGCGACGGATTTGGCGATATTTTGTGCAACCCCCCCCCCCCTTATACCTGTGCATTGAGGTCCTTTCTCGCTTGAGGTCCTCTCTCGAAAGTTGAAGTACTTTCTGGTAAGTTCTGGACATCCGAAAGCTCTCAAAAATTCTAGAATGATCTCTAAAACCTATATAAGGGCCACCTGGGACCTCCACGAGTTTAGTTGACTATCAGCTGCGATTGAATCCACACGAGAGGCTTTTGTATTGAGACTGTGTTTCTCTGAGCGATTTTGTATCTGATACGCCGTATTGAACGTCTTGTTCTGTGTGATAATTTGCTTTGTTTTGATTTTATTTGAAGATTGCTGAATATTAATGTCATTTTGAAGATCTTGTGTTCTCATCGAGCTTTTTAGAGTGAATAAAGCCTGTTGATTGGTTTTATATATTGGCATCAATCCTTTCGAACCCCGAGCATACAACATTTGATGTCAGGAGTGGGGTTGAATGCCGATTACCAGAGCAATGGAGGCGCAACTGAGTAAATTATTGGAGAAATTAGGAGAGATGGATGAGAAAATGACTGCCAACCTTGGTGAGTTAAAAATGAAGAAGGATATGTCAACCAACCTTGGCGAGTTAAAAGATGAAATGAAGAAGGGTATGTCAACCAACCTTGGCGAGTTGAAAGAAGAAATGAAGAAGGAAATGTCAGCGATGGATGAGAAAATGACTGCGAACCAGGCTGAAATGAAGGAAATGTCCGAAGAAATAAAAAAGGATATGTTAACCAACCTTGGCGAGTTAAAAGATGAAATGAAGATGGATATGTCAACCAACCTTGGTGAGTTGAAAGAATTAATAGAGGATAGAATAACATCTTTAAATGAAAGAATTGACTGCGTGGAAAATAAATTTGAAGGAAGATTTCAGGAAATAGAAGAAAAAGTTCAAAAGACAGCCAAAACCGTAGAAGAAAGAGTAGAAGAAAAAGTTCAAAAGATCTTCAAATCCGTAGAAAAAAGGATAGGGAGTGTAGAAAAGGATTTGGAAAATGTCAAGAAACAAAAGATAACTGCCGGAATCTATGCCGAAGATGTCAAGTATCAAGCTATGCTTCCTCGGGCCTGTATTAAACTCTCGACCTATGACGGAAAATCCTCATGACAAGTTTTCAAGACGCAATTTGGGATCGTAGCGAACGCCAATGGATGGGATTCCCAGACAAAGGCTTGCCAGTTAGCTGCTTCTCTACGATCTGATGCTGCCGACGTTCTACAGACTTTGCCTGCAAATGAACCGCTGGATTTTCAAACCAGTGCCTTAGAATTGCGCTTTGGCGAAAATGCATGAAAGAATACAGCAGACTCCAGCTCAAATCTCGACAGCAGAAATCAACTGAATCCCTACAAGAACTTGGTACGTATGTCGAGAGACTTTCTCATCTTGCTTATCCTGACTGTACGACTGAAATTAGAGAAAGTTTAGCTCTGCAACATTTTATCGATGGTGTGCGTGACTCTGAGATCCAGAAAGCACTCCGGATTGCAGATCTGAATGATTTAAAAGGGGCTTTAGTTTATGCCCTGAAATTCGAGACAGCCCAGCAATCTACAAAGAAAGATCGGCACTCTGTGCGAGCAGCCAACATGCCTGATACGTCAGATAGAGCTGTGGAGCGGTTACAGCAGCAGATAAACAGCATGATGAGACAGATGAACTCCTTAATGGCCAACAAACCTTACAGAAAGATCAAGTGTTGGAAATGCGGTGGAGAAGGCCATATCCAAATCAACTGCCCAAGACGACCCAACACCGAAGGTAATAGCTCACCCGCGAACGGAGGAGCAGGAAAACTGATTAATGGTCATCTCACGGGGTGTAGGTTGCCAGATCTTGAGACGCCTCATTTTCAAGTATGTGAAATTTCTGCAAGAAGTTGCGGCGAGAACAGAGTTTTTATAGTCAGAAGTGTGAATGATTTGCCCTGTAATATGATCATCGATACAGGAGCCAAAGTGACCATTATTCGGAAAGATCTAGCTCAGCGGCTGAAAGAAAAACTCTTCTGGACCACGCCACGTATTATCCTTCAAACCGTGACCGGAGATAAGATCGACATACATGGAAGAATGACACTGAAAATAAAGTTTGGGAACGCCGCTGACCGCCATACAGTCTATCTGGCTGATATTTCAGACCCTTTCATACTCGGACTGGACTTTTTAAAAGAGAATTGATTTACACTGGACTTTAAGAATAATGAGTTACACTCTGCTCAAGAAGATGTCACTATGTTCAAACTTGGAAATGAGTCCTGGTCTAGTCAACGGATCACGACCAAGGCAGGATGTTATCATCCCTCCTCGGACCGAAATGATGATACCTGGATTAACTGAAAACGAAAGAATTTTCCAGTGTGGCTTGACTGGATATCCTGAGAAGAGCCCAAAGGGAATGCTAATAGCATCAACGCTGGTAGAACTGTCGAGAGATGTCATACCCGTGAGGACTGCGAACGTAAGTGAAAAGTCTAGAATTATCCAGAAGGGTAAAGTGCTTTTAACCTATGTTTGCAAAGACCCGAGCTTGACGTTGTCGGAGCCGCCTACAAGTTCAACACCTGAAATTGGACGAAATGAACATTTATCTCCTGAACAGAGACATGCCGCAGAAAGACTGTTCCAGGGATTTAAGGATGTGTTTTCTCAAAACGAGAGTGATATTGGTAGCACTTCACTGACACGTCATAGAATTGATACTGCAAACCATCCACAGATTAAACAGCATCCAAGACACTTGTCGTTCGCAAAACAAGAAGAGGTTGCTAACTTTTTACAAGAGATGCAGGATAGTGACATCATCGAACCGTCATCTGGTCCGTGGGCCTCTCCCATAGTTTTGGTCCGAAAGAAAGGAGGCTCCGCAAAATTTTGGGTGGATTATATTAAAATTAACGATATCACGAAGGACAGCTATCCTCTACCAAGAATAGACGACACGCTAGATACTCTTTTAGGACATAAATGGTTTTCCACACTGGATTTGAACAGTGGATATTGGCAAGTAGAGATCCATCCTGATGACAAAGAGAAGACCTCATTTACTACTGGACTTTGGCAATTTAAAGTTATGCCGTTCGGGCTCTGCAATGCTCCAGTAACGTTCGAGCGCCTAATGGAGACAGAGTTAAAAGGCCTGACTTTTGAAGCTTGTCTCATCTACCTAGATGACGTCATCATTGGTTGCCGCACGTTTGAAGAACATCTAGAAAATATTCGAAAATTGTTAACGAAGCTAAGAGCGGCAAATTTAAAGCTGAACCCTTTAAAATGCAAGTTCTTCCAACGGGAAGTAAATTATCTAGGACGCATCATTTCAGCTGAAGGTGTTCGAACAGATCCTGAAAAAGTGTCCGCCGTAAAGAACTGGAAGCGTCCGGAAAATGTCCATCAGTTGCGAAGCTTTCTGGGACTATGCACTTATTACAGAAAGTTTGTCCAGAGGTTCTCCAACATCGCAAGACCATTGCATAGGCTCACTGAAAGCAAGCAGAAGTTTCTATGGACACAAGAATGCACGGAATCCTTCCAGTGGCTGAAAGAAGCTCTCACAACCTCTCCAGTCCTTACCTACCCACACCCCGACAAACAATTCATTGTGTTCACGGATTCCAGTCATGAAAATGTCGGCGCTGTACTTTCCCAAGAAATAGATGGCCAAGTACGAGTCGTAGCATACTGGATCAAATGTTTATCGAAACCAGAGCGGAATTATTGCGTCACTCGTAAGAAGTTATTAGCTATAGTGAAAGCCATAGAACACTTCCATCACTATCTCTATGGCAGGACATTCCTCCTTCGTACTGATCACGCATCCCTAACATGGCTGATGAATTTTAAGAACCCAGAGGGCCAAGTAGCCAGACGGATATAACGACTCCAGGAATACGACTTTGACATCAGGCATCGCAAAGGCTCATCACATGGAAACGCCGATGCCCTATCAAGAAGACCGTGTCCCGAAATTTGTTCCAGAGCGGAGAGCAAGTATAATCCCGAATATGTCATACGCCAGACGAAGACTTCACAATCAACGCCACCAGATCCCTGAAGTGATGAGAAGCTTCGAGAAGATCAAATGGCAGACTCTGACATCAAACGAATTTTAGAGTTATTAGAATCTTCTAGCATGAAGCCCAGTTGGAAATAAATCTCTACTTACAGTCCTATGACGAAGAAATATTGGGCTCTTTGGAACTCCCTCCACGTCAGGAATGGTGTCCTGTTTCGAAAATTCGAATCGGAAGATGGGAAGGAATCTCGGTGGCAGTTGGTAGTTCCTCGATCCCGAATCCCAGAGGTCCTCAAGGAATTACATAGCAGTCCCACCGGTGGCTATTTTGGAGTCATGAAAATATTACACAGCGTCCGAGAGCTCTTCTTCTGGGGAAAAGCGAGAGCTGACGTCGAACAATGGTACAAATCTTGCGATGCATGTGCAGCTCGGAAAGGACCAAAGAAACGTAGCCGAGGAAGACTACATCTCTACAATGTAGGAGCACCTTTCGAACGCATCGCCCTTGACATCCTAGGTCCTCTGCCAAGAAGTGCTGATGACAACAAATACCTCCTTGTTGTCATGGACTATTTCACGAAATGGCCTGAAGTCTATGCTATCCCTGATCAAGAAGCTTCTACGGTTGCGGATGCCTTGGTACACCAGTGGATATCACGGTATGGAGTTCCCCTTCAAAAGCATTCTGACCAGGAGAGAAATTTCATCTTTGCTGTGTGTAAGGGTCTATGTCAACTTCTCGGAATGGACAAAACTAGGACGACGCCTTTACATCCACAGTCGGAAAGCATGGTTGAGAGGTTTAATCGTACCATCCTCAACAACCTCTCACTGCTAGTCTCAAGAAACCAACAAGACTGGGACCAAAAAGTTCCCTTGTTTCTTCTCGCCTATCGCAGCGCCGTCCATGAAACAACCGGCTATTCCCCGTCTCAGATGCTTTTCGGTCGTGATCTTCGTCTACCTTGTGATCTGCTGTTTGTTCGCCCTCCCGATGCGCCTTCATCGCCAGAAGAATACGTGCAGAACATCCAGGCACGATTTGAAGACGTACACAACTTGGCTCGAGAGCGGATCAATATACAGACAGTGAAGATGAAGACGAGGTACGACACGAAAGCCACGCGACATCTATTCAAAGAAGGTGACAAGGTTTGGTTTTATAATCCAACACGACGCAAAGGACTTTCTCCCAAACTACAATCGCAGTGGGACGGTCCTTATACAGTCCTAAACAGACCTCCTACAATGTCGTAATTCGGATTCGAAAGTCATCGAATTCGAAGCCTAGAGTCGTTCATTACGACAGGCTAGCTCCATACTATGGCCATAGTACTTAGTTCATATGACATAGAGCATTGATTGTAAATAGTGTAAATTAGTATGACCATGGTCTTGTATATAAGTTAATGTAATTATTTATTTGGCTTAGCATTATCATTATTATTGTTATTATTATTTAAATACTTGTATGTAATGATGTCTATGCTTTAATTTTATTTTTAAATAAGTGTATATTTTGTATAACTCAGCATTATGAATGTGTTTAATTGTTATTTTTCATGTATGCTTTAAGTGTTTTGAATGGCATTTGATGGTAACAGGTTTCCTTCCGATCAAAGGTTGTACTGCCCGGGACGTGTAGTCTTTGAGAGGGGGCAATGTTACGAATTTTGTATATTATGTAACCTATATAAGGTCCAGCTGGGACCACCACGGGGTTCAGTTCAAAGTCAACCGCTATTGATTTCAGACGAGGCTTTTGCTTTGAGACTGTGTTGTCTATGAGCGATTTCGTATTTAATACGCTATTTTGAACGCATTGTTCTGTGTGAAATTTTGCTGTCCTTTTATTAGATTTGCAGAGTACTGAATATTTGTGTTTTGAGAAAATATTTGTGTTCTTATTGGGGGGGGTGTGGGTGGGGGGAGGGGTTAGCGGAGAGCAATTGCAACTTGCTGGATTTTCAAATTTATGATTTTTTTCTCTTGTGATTTTGAAAGCAATGATAAAATTTATTCTTCTCAAATGTAAAATAATTAAACACTAAAAAGGGAAGTGATTAATAAAGTCACGGGGTCAACGTCCCCTTAGCCCCCCGTTAGAGACAGTTTTTCGTTATGTTTTTCTTTTTACGTTCATGTGTTTAAAAATTATCTTCAACGGAGGATACAGGGGGCAAAACCCCCGCCCTGATTAGGAAAAATAGTAAAGTGTTTCAACTCTTCATTTTTAATATGTGTTGTCATATTTCTGTATTTATGCTGATGTACTTAAAAATTGTTTTGCACGTAGAGTTCTGATAAAAAAATAATGCATTTTGTTTATTTCGTGTTTACATTCTCTATTTAATAGCAGAAAACTTGTCGGTTGTACCAATCACAAAACATTCTTCTATCTCATGTTTGTAATTCAAAAGTCGTATTTTTTTAAATTATGTATATTTTCGAAACAAAAAATGAGAAGCATTTTACATTGATAAATGAGACATTTTGTATAAACTCGTTTTTCGAGATCTCCGACCCCTAAAACATGTAAATCCGTCGGAAACCGAAAGTCAACAAAAATTTGTGTTTAGAGTAAATAAAGCCTGCTGATTCTTTTTACTTTTTTCTTGAATCCTTTCGAACCCGAGCTCACAACAATATAAAAATGGTATTAGAGATACAATTGTTGATTACTTTTCATAGTGGCATTGTTCGGGTCGAGTTACGGGTTGAAATATTGCAGGTTCGGGGCGTGTCGGGTTGACGCATTATTTTTTCTTTGTGGGTCGGAATGACTTCTACATTTTTACTGCGGGTCGGGATGAGTTTATTTTTGCGGGTTCAGGACGTGTTCGGGTTGAGTTTTAAAACTATTGCGGGTCGGGTGCGGAATGACCCGATTAAAAAAAAATATCGAAAGTATTTTTTTAGTTGAGATATATATATATATATATGTTACGGCCAAAACCCGAAGTTCAGCCAATTCACGAAGTGGCCGGCCAGTTCGCGAATTGGCCAAGATTCCTGGCCAAAACCCGAAGTACATGAAAAGAACAATGCATTTCGGGTTTTGGCCGGCCAATTCGCGAAGTGGCCGGGAATCCTTGGCCAATATACGAAATAGGGATCCAAGGCTGTAAGATAGGTGACACGTGATAGGAAACGAAGTTCCATGCTGTGACCATTATACTTTTTAGAAATTTATATTAAGATGTTCTCTGATGAAGAATTTCCCGCTTCTGTGAGTTATTGTGATACCGCGAATTCATTGTGACGATTATATTCTGATCTGTTGAAGAATTAATTTCCTGTCTCTGTGACTCAGGATTCATTGTGATTATTGTATTCTTCGTATTAGTAAAGTATTTTATATAAATATTGTAAAAGGCTATTCCATATTTTTTCGAATACAATTTCTTGTGATTCATATAAAAAATATCCTTTGTCAAAAATCATTATTTGTTACGAAAAACTGGTTTAAATTTTTTTTTCTATTATGATTAATCTGACGTTAAGCCAAAGTATTTGTATGGAGTAATTTCAAAACATTATCATTTGTGTAAAAATTCGAAAAACAGAGGTGGGGGTGGGGGGAGGGGTTAGAGGAGAGCAATTGCAACTTGCTGGATTTTCAAATTTATGATTTTTTTCTCTTGTGATTTTGAAAGCAATGGTAAAATTTATTCTTCTCAAATGTAAAATAATTAAACACTAAAAAGGGAAGTGATTAATAAAGTCACGGGGTCAACGTCCCCTTAGCCCCCGTTAGAGACAGTTTTTCGTTATGTTTTTCTTTTTACGTTCATGTGTTTAAAAATTATCTTCAACGGAGGATACAGGGGGCAAAACCCCCGCCCTGATTAGGAAAAATAGTAAAGTGTTTCAACTCTTCATTTTTAATATGTGTTGTCATATTTCTGTATTTATGCTGATGTACTTAAAAATTGTTTTGCACGTAGAGTTCTGATAAAAAAATAATGCATTTTGTTTATTTCGTGTTTACATTCTCTATTTAATAGCAGAAAACTTGTCGGTTGTACCAATCACAAAACATTCTTCTATCTCATGTTTGTAATTCAAAAGTCGTATTTTTTTAAATTATGTATATTTTCGAAACAAAAAATGAGAAGCATTTTACATTGATAAATGAGACATTTTGTATAAACTCGTTTTTCGAGATCTCCGACCCCTAAAACATGTAAATCCGTCGGAAACCGAAAGTCAACAAAAATTTTTGATCACTATATTTTCTTTCTATTATAGATAGAAGAAAGTAAAAATTAGATTAGAGTTACATCTGTTCGAAAATCTTGCCCTTTCCTGATAATGTTCTGCGGACTCCCATGTTAAAAAAATATATCCATTGTTTTGTATACGTAAGTTTAGTTTAATGATGAATATCTAATACATAAAACCAACATAAAGAAAATCACAATCACATTTAATTTCCATCATATGCGTTGGCCTTGCTATATTTCCTTCTCCTTTTTTCCCTACTAAAATTTTTTTCTTATGAAGTCTTGAAATATTTGAAACGTAAATTTACATTGTTTATTCTGCTATTTACGTTGCTTTTTAAACGTCGCATAATCATCCTAGCGCAAGAGTATTTGTATTTGTCATATTGGTCACTTCGTGCACATATATCGTTAATAAGGTAATCACTGTAATTTAGTCACAAAACGGGACCTTGTGCAACTTGCCGTTATAATTTGTTAATACGGCAATCACTGTAACAGGGTTTCCTGAAACGTGAGGCTCCCTGCGCGTTGCGCTCATAAACCGTTTAAATAATGATAATTATAACGGACACCTTTTATATAATAGGCATTCTGGGCTTCTAGCCTGTTAACCTTTTAATTTGTGATCAGTATAATGGGATCCCTTTATTTAATGTGAATTTTGTGCTTCGCCACCATTAAGAGGCTACTTCAATCACGGAAGAACACCCGCTCGTTAATATTAATCCTATGGGAGATTTTTTTAAAGTTCTCTTTTATGTGTCAATATTTTTATTTAAGTTTCTTTTGCATTGGGTAGCTGAGGTTGATCGCTACGTAGGCCGTTTTTTGCTGTTTCGATTTTGTTTACAGATTATTTTTATTAAGATACTTTCACTTTCGAAACCGGTTCCAAATGTGATAGTAGCCTCATAATAATAATAAAAAAAAACTTGTAGACAAAATCGAAAAAGTAAAACAACTGACCTGCGTAGAGATTAATATCAGCTAACCAAGGCAAAAACAATCATTTAAAAATATTGAAATGCAAACGAGATATTTAAAACAAATTCCCCTAGAGGATTAATATTAGCCAGCGGATGTTTTCGCTCGAGTGAAGTAGCCTTTTAACTGTTACTACAGCTATCACTAAAATATGGTTTTGTGCTCTTCTAGACCTTTAATCTTGAATACGGCAATCACTGTAACGAGAAACCTCTCTGTAACGGGTCTCTACTCTTCGCGCCCAGAAATCGTTCATATGGCAAACATCAATTTATGGAAGGAAATGTGTGTTTTCTCTTAAACATGACTCCATTTTTTCAGATAGAAACATATTGTAAAACATTTGAGTCTGATGTCAATAACAGAAGAATGAAATACCAATGTAAATTTTGTCATTTGGACACAATCGTAGTCAAATATTGCTATTTCCTGATTTTTTTTTTCAGTCGAATGCCGTTTAAAAATGACGTCATTACCACAGGTGAAAGCAATTTCTTCTATTGAAATCTTGGTACCTAATTTCAGAGTGGGCAGAATGAAAAAATCTGAAAATAATTTCATTTTGACGCAATCAAATGCTGCAGTTTCATGTTTTTAAAGGAATGTTTTCTTTTGATATATGATGTTAGTTTAATTTTAATTCACTTGACAAACATTATGTTAGGAAATTAATATTTTATTTTTTATCGTTATAATAAAATGTCATCAATGAAGATACAAGAAAGGAAAATCATATGCGTCAAGACTAGATTATGAAATACTTTGCAACACTTACAGAATATTTTAACAAAACCGTTTAATAAGGTAAAAAAGATACTCAAGTAAACATTTTAGAAAATGCATAACACATTTGAAAGCCAGATTTCAGCCACTATTGTGCATAGTCTGAGAGAAAATCTAATTATTTTGTGAAACCCTGTATATGATGTACTGATTTGTATATATTCTATATAGTATTCTAAAAGTTTTTTTAGTTAGAAAGCGCATAACAGGTTGAAAATACACCTTCAGAAAATTCTACCAATCGCCAGAAATGTACTTGAATTATTTTGTAAAGACCAGTATATTACCTACAGGTTCTATACACGCCAAATATTAAGCTACAATTTAATTTAGGCAAAAATACACATAAAACTACTGAAATCACGCTTCCAGGAATTACTTTTCATAGGCAGCCAAGTATCAAGTTCTTTGCATATCCCTGTATATGATTTAATTTATTTTCTAGAAACTTTTCTTAGTAATCTAAATACAATATTTGTGCTTGAGTAGTTATGTTCTCTAAATACTATATTTGTGCTTAAGTATGTTTTTTAATTCAAATTAAAAAGCATACTTAAATCATATGCTAAAATCATATGCGTCAAGACTAGATTATGAAATACTTTGCAACACTTACAGAATATTTTAACAAAACCGTTTAATAAGGTAAAAAAGATACTCAAGTAAACATTTTAGAAAATGCATAACACATTTGAAAGCCAGATTTCAGCCACTATTGTGCATAGTCTGAGAGAAAATCTAATTATTTTGTGAAACCCTGTATATGATGTACTGATTTGTATATATTCTATATAGTATTCTAAAAGTTTTTTTAGTTAGAAAGCGCATAACAGGTTGAAAATACACCTTCAGAAAATTCTACCAATCGCCAGAAATGTACTTGAATTATTTTGTAAAGACCAGTATATTACCTACAGGTTCTATACACGCCAAATATTAAGCTACAATTTAATTTAGGCAAAAATACACATAAAACTACTGAAATCACGCTTCCAGGAATTACTTTTCATAGGCAGCCAAGTATCAAGTTCTTTGCATATCCCTGTATATGATTTAATTTATTTTCTAGAAACTTTTCTTAGTAATCTAAATACAATATTTGTGCTTGAGTAGTTATGTTCTCTAAATACTATATTTGTGCTTAAGTATGTTTTTTAATTCAAATTAAAAAGCATACTTAATGTACCTTTTTAAAATCACAATATTAAAGCTTAAGAATTATTTTGTTTAGCCCTGTATAGGGTTAACAGAATTTATACACACCCCGTAGTATGCAAAAATTTAGCTAAACTTAAAAACGCCTAACTGAAAACGCACTTCCAGCAATCATCTCTAATAGATAATACTTCCGATACAGTACTGTATTTAAAATCAATGTGTTCCTGTAAATGAACAATAATTGATATACACATTATATCCAACAGAAAAAACTCTTGTAGTAAAAATCAGCAATGTATATCAGTTTCAGCATATTTCAAATAATGAAACATAATTAAAGTACGCTGCAAACATTTTTTCCCGTGCATCATTATGTAATAGAATCCTTTTGTGTGACCCTGTAAATCAATGATAAATTATTTGCGCTGCTTATTCTACAGAAGCATGTTTTAGTGCACCTCAGAAATTCATATCATTTTAATATGTTTGTAACAGTATAACACCATTAAGGCACGCCGCAATTGATTTTCCCCATAGACCATTAAGTCAATATATTACTTTTGAGTACTCCTGTACATAAATTATAAACTCTACATGTACTTCATTTTCAATACCGAACTTGTCAAGCACTTGCATTCAAACTACCCAACATTCGCGAACTGGCCAACAGCGTCTGGCCATTTCGCGAATTTGCCGGCCAATTCCCGAATTGGCCAATCAATTTAAAACGAAGTTGGCCAATTCGCGAACTGGCTGGCCAGTTCGCGAATTGGCCGATTTCGGGTTTTGGCCGTAACATATACAATAAAACCTCTGTAACGGACATTCTGGAATAGCGTACACCTCTATTTACCGATCACTTTTTCATTTCCCAACACTTATATATTTGCACGCTTTACCGCTGAATAATAGACATCTCCGAATAACAAACTCCTTAAACGATGGAGTCCCTTTTCGGTCGGTTGTATCTGACCCGAAACCGAAAAAGCTATTTGAAGTCAACCTGCTGTCCGACCCGAGCCTGATAAAATAGGTATCGTCGAGTCGCAACTCGACCCAAACCCGAACACGAAATAATTTAACTTGACCGGTTTTTATACACGGCTCGAACTAAACTAAATTTTTTTTCAGGAAAACACATGGCACGAATGAAAACACGACTATCAAATTGCGTAGCCCTGTATTTGTTTATTTTACAAACGTCTCTTAGTATACTAAAATTAGCTCATCTGGGAAATGAATAACTCAACTGAAAAAAAAATTAAGCAATTCACGTTCATATACAGCAGACCTGCCAACTTTCAACGAAACTTCAATACAATATGATTTAGTTTGATCCAAGTTAAAGACGTTTTCAACCAGAAAATATATCTGAAACAATATTAAATATTTAATTTCATGTTCTTACGTGGAACCTATTTCATTGTATTTCTTTATAAGAATTCTGGTTTGAAACGGTAAAATTAACTTTCATTGTATGGAAGTTTAGTGCGAAGTTGGCAGGTATGTGTACAGTAATCCTTGCAAACTATTTCCTATAGCTCTGTATATGATCTATAGAATTTAAACACCGAACGAAATATGCAAAAAGTTAGTTACACTTAAAAACGTCCGTTAAAACATCTGTCAACGCACTCCCAGGATTTAGGGGGAGTATATTGTTACAATTTATAAAACATGCACAATTTTCTGTGACAATGAAGTTTGGACCGTGACTGTGTGATAAGAGATACCGGTGCAAAATTTACGTGACAAGTATTGGGAATTTTACTTCGAGAATCAAACTGTGGAAATCAAATATTTGTTCGAATGTAAAATTATTTAGCTTTTTCATTTATTAAATCTTCTCGTTTTTATATCACTTTCTATTGCACTGTACACTAAATAAAAATCTGTTTCCTTTTGAAATAAAAATTTAATTCGTATTTAAGTGGAATACAAAAATTAAACCAAAGTTTAAAATTTACTTATGATTCGTGGGTGTCAGAAACAAAATAACGAGAAAACTTTTAGAGCCTTGTGTTTTGTAATTGAGAATTTGATGTGTTTATTTTTTTTTAATTAAAAATAACCCATGATTATTCAAAACATCAAAGAGTGAAAAAATGCAGATGACTTGCGTTACATACATTGACTAGTTTCTATCATGAGTTATCCTAATATCCTAAATCTGATTGTATCAAATGTTAGGCTGATGTTAGCGTCAAAATGGAGCATTTAATGATCCTGTATCTTTGCATATAAGTTGATTATAACCATCAAATGAACATAGGCTGGTTTTTGTTTATTTTATTCAAATATTTTTCTTAATAATTCAAAATTTCTTTATTTTCATAGAGAATAAATGGACATTTTTTCCTAAAATATTTTAAAATGGTTAAATTTACTTTACCGTTGCTAATACTTTATCGTTGCCAAAACTAATTAAAAACCCGGAATAATAATTTTTACTCAACAATTTAGTTTCAATTGAAAAACTTTCACGTGAAAAATGAAAATGAAGTAAAAAAATTAAAGAATTTAAAAGAAGATTAAATAATATTATTAGAAATAAAACGTACTTTTTTTAGTTTTTGATAATAATACAAGGTTTCAATATGCGTAACCATAGGAAACAGGCGAATGTGACGTCATACATCGAAAATAAAGCGGATATGCTTTGATGGTGAAATAAAATGATGTTGGGTTTTTTCTTTACTTTTTTTTCTTTTGTATACTAACAATACTTGGCGTTTTACCATCTGCGCAAGTCTAATATAATTATACCGTATTTTTTATTTAAATTTTAAAAAAGTAAAAAGAAGTTTTAAAAGAAAATCGTTAGCGAATGTCAATAATATGCTCCACAAAATTGTCCATGTCGAAAATGATGTCATGGACAGCGAGAAATAGTTATTTTCATTCTTAAAACTAAAAGAAATAACTCGATTACCTAAAAAAAATTAGGAATGTTAATAGTTCCATTTTTGTTGATAAAACCTAAAGATTTAATATTATTTCGTTAAAGTAACATAATTTCCTCTATGCCAGTATTGAAATTAATTGCCTGGAAAAAAATAATTATGTCATTAAAAAGGGATTTCTCTAGGGGGAAAAGAGACATCATATTTGAAATAAAACGGGAATTTTCCAATATGTTTTAAAATGAGTGTGAATCAATTCCTTACATTAATAATACAAGGATCAGTAAGTATAGAAAGTAGATGAGTTTCACGCCATACTTATAACGAAAAATTTAAATGTTTTTTATCTATGCTGATTATTAAGCATGAGTATCCGTTATATACAGATGAGAGATTTCTGCTAAAAATCACATCATAATTTTAAGAAAAAGACAATGTACACGAATCTATTATATTAAAATCTGATCGTGTGTTTGTATTTCGCAACTACTCCTAGACTATCGAACGCAACGCGATTTACTTAATTCCGGTTATCATTGATCCGAGGATGTCACACAAACTCTCAGAATTTAAAAAATTAAATTAGATGCCAAGATTTTTTTTCTTTTGTAAATTTTAACGAAGTTTCTCCAAAAACGGAAAGTAAATTACTCCATATTTGTGTATAAAAAAAGGAGAAATAAAACAGATCAGTATATTTTTTACATCATTTTCTCATTAAAACTGAAAAGCAGAATTTATTTTTACTTTGAATAGATGGTGAAAACAAAATCTTGATTTCAGTAAATTATCTGAAAAATAAAAACATATTTTCACATATTCAAACTTCATGAATCAATTTATTCTGGAGAACAAAAATTGTCTGTCAACATACTGTCATTTAGAAAACAAGGTTTGTTTCAGCTAAATATTAAACCAAGGAGGCAGAATTGAATTTAAAGAAAAAGCATATACTATTTCCAATTAATGTTTTTTTTGAAGGATGGCTGTTAAAACGTTTCACAAAGGCGTTAAAAGTAAAATTGTTTATCAGGTAAAATTGACTTTGTTTTTACCCAATTCATCTATTTCCACTATTTTATTTGGCCCTCCTTTTTGCATTGGTTGCAATTTCATTTTCGCGATTATTTGGCACAAAATTTTACTTTTTTAAGACTAAGTTATGTCAAGGTCCCTATAACAAAAAATACCATATTGTCTCCTATTGAATGTGATAAATAGTTAGTTAATTAATAACGTTTTTAATTATCGGGAGTGAAATATTTTGCTTAATTAATTTATTTATTCTTTTTTTAATGTTGCGTGAACGAAGTCACGGGTAACAGCTAGTAGGTACTATTTCTCACAATATCAACTTAAAAGGTAAAATACTGTATGGGAGTTGTTCCAAAAAAATCAATTGGTTTTTAATTAAAAGAAAAAAACAGTGAGTGTAAATTGTGATTTAAATCATATGGAGTATAAATTATCGCTCTTGGATAAAGTACTGTTAATTGAATTATTTTGTGGCCCTGTAAATGAACATTAAATGCCATAGAAAGCATGCTGTAGTACACCTCAGTACTTTAAATGAAATTTATTACGTTTGAAATAGTGTAATATTATCATAGAAGTACACTTTTTCCCTTTTGGACCATTCTCTAACGGAATTTGTGTGTCCCTGTTAAAGAACTATAAAGGCTACACGTTCCATTTGCAATCGAGAATGTCCACAATATCGACACCAATCACATAAAAATACGAGTACAGTATATTTACGAATATTAGATTAACTGAAACGAATGTAAGAAAATATCACTTGTAATTTCCCCCCCCCCCCTAAAAAATTATTTTTAGAACAATTTCCAGACTCTGTCTTTATATATATATATTTTTTTTTCAATTACTTCAACTCGAAGATAGTTTAAATGATGCTTTTCCTTTCAGGCTGTCCCATCTTAAAAAAGAAATAGCACAAAAATTATAATTTTTAAAAATAAATTCACTAGCTCGCGCTTTCTACCATACGTGAAAGAGCACTGAGTTTTCTATAATCGTGTTCGGTGCCCACGGCAAATGAACGTATTGTATAGGAAATAACACTAATTGCAGTCATGAGAACTGCTTTATCATAAATGTAGTTAAATGCGACTGAAACTACTTGTTTTAAAAAGAAATATTTTCATATAACATTTTTTAATTTAAAATACTATTTTAAAAGCCTTATTATTTTTTTATTTAGATCTTGTGTGCATTATTTTAAAAAGCTGCAATCTCACAATTCTCAACTGATTCCAAATGACTCGAACAGTAATGAATCTAAATTCCTTATTTTTTCGTAGAAAATGACACGTTATTACCAATGTGCGTACTATTATTATAATTATTATTCCTCAGATGGCTCTCAACAAAATATTTCCTTCCACTCAATAATGTGAACATTTGAAGCGCAAATTTCATACACAAAAGTAGGAAATCTGCAGTCACAGACCATAAATGATTTAAAATCTAATGGAATTTTTCATTTTTTCATAAATGTATTCGATCAGAGTTATAAGTGTTTGATATAACTCATAAACACCTATCTCAGGCTGTATTGTTAACAAACTGGGTTCAAAAGAACAACTTTTCACAGATTTTTGTGAAAGTTCCTTTATACTCAATAACAGAAAAGGTTTTCAATTTCATATTTTCTGAATAAGAACACCTGCAGTTATTTGAGTCTTTTTCTTTATTATCTTTAACATCTTTAGGTTTAAACGAGCATTGTATCCATACAAATATATATATATATATATAATTTACTAAATTAAAGCATTATTTGCTCTCTTTTGTCCTATTTTAGCACAGAAATTTATATCCCTTTCTGCTCTAATGACAACCCATATGCATATCAACACACCTTTTCGCACGTGCCTTAGTGCATATAGCAAATAATTTATCAGGTTAAGTTGCAGACATTTTAAAAGCACATACGTCGCTCATTTTTCAAAATAGTACTCCTTCTATAATGATCCGTAATGAACGGAGCAGTTGAAAAACAGTCTTCAAACGAGTCAGTAAAAAGTATGTTTTAAAGATCCAATAGTTTTGCCCACTGACAGCCCGGTGCATATGCAGATTGAGTCAGAATTATTGTTTGAAATCTAGAAGAAATTAATAGAAAATCTTCTCAATGTCTATGAAATTGGATCATGTATTTTTTTTCTTTCTAAAACCAACTGTTTTTGGGACTCTCTTCTAGCAGGACCACCTTAAAATCATAAATGAAAGGAAACATAATTTGCTGAAACTAAATAATTGAATGACACTCCAAATAAAGATTAAACTACAAAGATACAAATTACTGAATACAAAATTTTATTCCATCTCAGTTTACAAAAAATGGAATTGAAGTTAATTGATGTGTGAATAATACACTACAAATACAATCTGAATTATTTTTATGGCACTTATGTATAATCCAGACTAAGTCCTATTCCATCTGCTAACAAATATTAATTACAGTTTTTTTTTTTTACTTTCTTCATTTTAACTGCATCATTATTATAGTGTTGCCATACTAAAGTCAGTGACAGGAGTACATGTGTATAACTACATAATACGATATGATATAGCATATACATAAATATAATAGATTACATTCATTGATACAGTATACTTATTTTACACAATATTTGTATTGCATTCATTCTGGTTGGAATAACAAACCAAAAGAAATAAAATACCATTGTTAGTATCGTTTATTGCTAAAAGCCGCCCATTTAATGTTATGTATTTAATAAATGTATACTAAATTATTGTTTTGAATTTTAGCTTGCTTTATAGCGTTTATCATTTTGAACAATGGTATGCATTTATTAAATGTACATTAAATTACCATTTTGAATACAATTCACAAGGATAAACAAAAGTGGCGATTGACAACCCTTTTTGGCGATCTATCTATCTGGCCTGGATAATATATTCAGTCCCATTTTTATACAAATACAGATGAAAATAACTGTTAGGAAAATTTCATTGGATGTCATCACAAATTACACTGGATGAAATACTGACCTGTCTGATTTCGTTTCACAGGAGAATCTCACAGATATTTCGCAAAAGTAGAATAAAAAAAATTGAAAATACAGAAATAGTTTATACACTTTTCATTTGTAAGTTGCAATTAGCAACACAATTATAAGAATAAAATGTTAAAATAGGCTTATTGTCTTTCAGTTTCTGCTTGATTTGCTAGCACGCATTCATACATTAATTTCTGCTAAACTTTTCCTTTTATCAAATATAATTAAAAAAAGTCCCATTTTTTTCTGCATTCTTTAATATTTCTTACTAGGATTCTTTTTAAAACTGAATCATTGCATCTTGTAATAAAAAAAGAGAAGGATTTTCAATAATGAATAGTGAACAATACTGTACTCAAATATTAATAAAATTACAAAACATTCGAAATGCGTAATTTTTTCTCCAACCAATAACTTTCAGAAAAACAATGTTAACATGGAAATGACTGAAATGCAGAATAAGCCTTCAGTTACATTAAAAATACACAGTTTACAATACAGTTTCATTTTTTTAAATGTATATAAACAATACACAGAAAATGCATGTTTTAGTTGTAAAATCAAACTTTTCTAAAGTAAAACAATAGAAAAAGGTTAAATTAAAAAATAAATATAAAAAGAAGATGAAACAAGAAAAATACCAACATTTCGTTCAACCGATGTACCATATTTTCAGAGAAACAATGTTAGCATGAAATTCAAAATGACTGATTAACAGAGATATGCCCAATAAGACCTCCAGTTTCATTCTTATTAAAATGCTTCAATGAGTTTTTTGGTTCCTCACACCTTCAACATCCTTCACCAGCGATAACAATGTATTGCTAACAAATACTTGAATTTTTCAAATTATAAGACGATGTTGAGACAAAAAATATCTTGAAACAAAAAAATTCTTTTTTTTTTCACCACCACTCTTTCAAAACAACAGTAATCTTACCTCAATGGCATACATCATGAATATTATTCTTTGGAAATAATGATAGACGAAAAATAATAATCGCTGGTGGCAGCTCTGTTTTGTTCTTTTGTGTGTTTAACCACTTTTACCCAACATTTCTGTAAGTCCGGGGCTAAGAGTGAAATTTCAAAATTTTAGGAGACACCCTTTCCATACATTTTTGAGAACACACATGACAATATCAACTTGAAGAGCAATTTTATAATTATTTTCAAAGTGATTATTTTTAAACAATGAACAAGAGGAATGTATGCAGTTACAAGAGAGTTTGAGATAAGATTTGGGGTGTCAAGAGGTCTATTAAGCAGGCAAAACATATGAACGTTTTAAAGAGGAAACATAAGAGAAAAAAAAAGTACTATATATATATATATTTATATATAAGACCCAAAGTTTACTTTATAAGATTGTAAACTCTAGTTTTTTTTAACATAAATATGGATCCAATAACTTTTAACTGAAAAAAATTCACTTAACTGTTTTAAATTTAAGAAAATTACAAATTAAGTGAATGTTTTTGCACAAAAGACGTTATCTAAATAAAAGCAAATATTTTGTATTTCTATAATTCACAAAATTATCCTTTTACTTAAAATTATTCACAGTTTCTTAAATAAGAATGAACTCCTATTTTCGAAGCAAAATAAATGTAGTAAAATGTTATATGATACATATATGTATATTTTTTTTCAATTAGAATTTGCTACTATCCCATTCATTTTAAAATCTGTAAAAAAAAAAAAAAAAAAGAAAAGAAAGAAAGAAAGAAACTGAGTTGCATAATAAAAATCATATTTTTGCAAAAACCTTTACAGACTGATTTGTATTTCTTTAAATCGATTCTGCCGACACTTTTACCGTTTATTTTTAAATTCTTATTGGAAAGCAATTCTTGATTTCTAAGGGGAAAAAAAATTATTTTTTTTTCAAAAGGTTAGCAGAGGATATTTTATTTTATTTTATCAAAATTAAGACAATGTTTATAAAAAAAAAAAGACATTTTAAGGACACTATAATAAATATTCAGAATTTGAGGATAATTAGGAGAATTCCTTCCCCTGCTTGAACAGGGTGGTCACAAATATCTTATGTTAAAATTCCCTGATATTTCCAAGTTAGCCTCAAATTTCCAGGTTACGCTAAAATGATGAAATTTTCATAGATAATATCTTTTATAACATTACTCTAATGCATACAGTCATTACTTAGTAAAAGTTTACATTAAAAAAAATCACACTGCCAGTTCTTGCATAGTTAATCAAAAGTAGACATTACTGCTTGTTAGATCTCGTGGTACTGTACAAGGTAACAAAACTGTCGTATCAAAACAACATCTATTGGGGAGCGGAAATAAAAAAATTACTGTGCATCACAGTAATGACAATAGAGACGAACTTCAAATAAGGATAACTGATACTTTTCTATTATCCCGTCGACCACTTTTCATAGAAAAAAAAAAGAGTTTACACATGTTTGCTATGCCATCAAGAGATTTTTAATTCTAGGTTTTCTCTGTATTTTTAATAATGTGTTACTAATTTTTTAGTTCTTTCATTAATTAAAATAACAATTATGCCATTAAATGATGTCATAATAATAAAACAGAAAAACACTACTAAAATATTGCGATGCATAGAATTTATCAATTTTAACTAACGTCACAAATATTTATCCACAAGCTGAAATGATAATTAAGAAAAATTAATTGAGAACTGTTGGATTTAACGCCAAAATAACGAAAGGGTAAAATAATATTTGATTTAAAATACAAAGCTAGCACGTGATATACAATTTCCCTTTTTGTTTATTTTGAGGAAAAGTCAGTTTAGTGTTTCTAATGAACAATATTAGTTAACTTCTATCCCCATGCTTTCTTTTGCATTTTGAGAAAAAGTGATACAGATCTTTGATCAGCCATCTAAAGAAAATGAGGCAATAACCTATTTCAAAAATATGGAATTCTGCCATGAAAAAAGTGTGTATTGTTGAGCATGATATGAGACTATCTACAAACTGATAAACAGTGGCGGTCTAATGTGAAAAACTGGGATAAAAGAATATTCATTAGAAAAAGAAGCTGGTTGGATGGCTCCAAATTAACATTTTTAACTGCATTAAGGTCCATTCATACCTGGTATGATGAATCAACATCGATAAAATGGAGAAAAAAAGCAATTGGATTTAAGTCATTGTATAGTTGTTGATTGGAATAATTATCTCAGAGAAGTTTGTATATCTAACCTTCTAACAAGAAAATCTGGAAAAATTGGACGGTCAAAAACAATTGTAGATATTAATAAAACTTTCTTGTAAAAGCCAAAAAAAAAAAAAAAAAAAAAAAAAAAAAATCAAGTGATTTTTTTTTCTAATACAAATGAAATGTGCATTAAAATATAGTTTCTTACTACTTATATTAACTTTTTATATACATCATTAAATATGTAAAATAAAATATTTATATTTCATCCATAAATGCAATATCTAAAAAAAAAATCATATTTTTGTTTAATTTAATAATTTTACATTTAAATTCTAAAACTAGTAAATCTTCAGATCAGAGTCCACAACGTCAATTTTTCAACACAGTTCATCTCGCTTCGCATAATATATGGCATCTTGAAATCCGCAGTTAATAATGTTAAATTATTTGTAAATTTCTAAGCATATAAGTTTTCTTAAAAGTTCAGAAAATCTAATTTTTAAGAATGTCAAATTAGCCTGATTTTATTTAATTTTCCTTTCTAAGATTCATATTAAATAATATATATATAAATGCATATATATGATTAAAAAGACATAATATTATTTTAAAATTGTAAAAATGATAAAGAAAAATCTTACATATATAATCTTATTTATATAATCTTAATATTTTTTGAGTATATGCACAAAATTCCATAAAAAATATAAAAAATCGTGAAAGGCCAAATCGTCTGAACGAATGAAATTTTATGTCTGGTATGTCGATATATTCAGGCATTTGGCATTTTCGTATGTTTGGTATATCGACATACCAGACATAAAATTTCATTAATTGAGGTGATTTTGGGTAAAAGAATGTTTAGAATAATTGGTGTTACATTATGAATGCTAAATTTTTGTTATGCAATGTCTTAAATTAATCAAATCTGTTTGAAATTTCTAAAGCACGCTATTCTTCAGTGATGTTTTAAACTCTAATTTCCTTAATATTCTTAGGTATAAAAGTTTGGAATGGCAACATTCTTAAAATTGTTTATTTGACATTATATTTTGGCACTCATTTTTTTTTATTTTTTTACGGAAAGTGGTCAACAAGGTAATAGACAAGAACTGGATAATTAATTGAAATGTTTTCTGTTTTCCCTAAAGTGTCAAATGTGTACAAAATAGAGACAGGAAATATACTCACATAATCATTGCATTTGTTCTAAAGCTTTCCAAATCTTAAAAATAAGGGTTTCAATTAATAAAACTGAAGTTTGGGACAAGCGTTGGCGATGACATTTACAACTTTGCAATTTTTTTAGATATTGATTTTTTTTTCATATTTAAAGAACATAATGTAGTGAGTGCTTAAACACAAATGCTCACAAAAACCAAACATTCATAGTTGACTTGATTAATTAATATTTTTTAGAGAAAAACATAAAATTTCCCATTGTCTGGGAATGACTCGCATATCAAGTTTCACCAATTAAAGATTTGTACAAGGAAAATACAATCATTGCTTTTCATCCTAGAGATAAGTTTTTTTTTTTTTTTTTTTTTTTTTTTTTTTTTTGACGGATATTGAAAGTACACAGCAAAAATTTGTTAACAACATTATAACATTTTTAAATTGTTTCAAGATTAATATTTTTATTTAAACGCCTCAAATTTCATGTTCCTGAAAATCATTTAAAATGGCAAATTTGTTTTTTTTTTATTTCTAATCACTGACAAAAATCTGCAAAAGTCAGTTTTCATTCTGTTAAAATATCATTGTACAACTATGGCAGAAAGACATTAATTCTGTTTTCCAATAAATAACGGACTTCAAACAGAAGAGAAATCTCTCTGGGCTTCTTTATGTTACTAACAGTGACTGTGCAAAGGATTCAAAATCAGAAAGAATATTTCTCTTTACATCACATTATTATCAAATCAGTTTACTTTCAGTTTTTAAAGGATTGTAAAACACTGTAAGAAACTTAGGCCCCATTCTTGTTTCTCAAATAACGAGAGATTTTTTTTCTTCTTTTTTTTCAATTTTTGTATAAATAAAGTTTTCACCATAAGGCTGAGGCCGAAGACTGGTATAAAAATAGAGTTCAAGCTGGTTTCTGGCATGGACTGAGCCCGAGAGCTGAGATTTTTTTTCTTTTCTTTCTAGATTACCGCAATCGTAATGGAAATTAACATTTGTTTCAATGAATTTCCAGGTTTAGTTTGAATTTCCCTGATATTTACATGTTTTCAAGGTCTGTGACCACCCTGTTGAAGCATGCGTTACTGAAGGCTATGAAATCTCTTGGATGAACTACTCTCATCTTCATCGGCACTGCTCTTCTTGTACTCATGAAGGGAGTCATCCGAGGAGAGAAATAACTTATCCCATTTGTCTTTATTTCTCACCAAAATATCTTCTATATCATCCCATTTTTTACGATATTCAAATTCTTTTTTAAATTTTAACATTAAATCTTTGGATGGAGAGCATTCTCGAATAAAGATCTCAAGATAATCCCACTCATGTTCATAAATGCAATTTTGGCAGAAAGAATGCACTTTCTCACTGTAAATAAGCTTTTGTTTTACTGTAAGGGTTGCATCCTGAAGGATGAATTGGATGAATTCTTTACCTTTAATATGGAACAAAAATGACAGCAGCGGACTTTGATCTAAATCATTTGTAATCGAACTTTTCAGAGAACTAGGGCTTTTCTGCCAAAATTCTCTGAACAGCTTATGATAATTGCAATCCTTATATCCCTCTCTAACTTTATCAGTAATTGTTGTCAATATATCCTCATAGTCCTCTTGTGGAAGAAAATCCCACATGCAATTGGCTATTTCCATAAAAAAGATCTGAAAAGGCCATTCCAGAAAACAGTTCAATACTCTATAACGGTCATGTTTAAAAACTTCCATTTGTTGCTCTTCTTCCATTTCTGATAGTAATAAACATAAAACATCAGCATCGTGTACATCTTTTGCAGCCTCCACCAAGGACTCTCCTCTCTCCCGTGGGGTTAGCTTCTGCAGAAAGTACTCAACTGCTGCTTTATAACCCTTCCTAGCACAGCGCACAAGTTCACCTTTGTAAGAAGCCTGTGCATTGTCCAAACTTTTTCTTTTCACAATACGGGACCAAAAAGTAATTATCCATTTTTCACCCCACTCTGCCGTATTTGGAATATTTTCGCTCAAAAAAGATTGTTTGAGGTCTTCAGACAGAGTGTTCCAAAGTGCCATAATATCGTTCTCCAAGCAATAAAGACACGCCAGCTTGTAGCGTGTGTCTATAGCCAGACTCTCATCCCTGACTAATGCTTCTGCCGTCCTCTTTCTGTCCAACGTACCTTCTGGAGTCCAGCAAAGTTCTAATGGTAGATTCAGAGGAAGATCGAAATGTTCGTAATAGAAGTGAATCCATTTATAAATTTCGAATCCAACAGTCTGAATAACCCATGACACCTTCCCTTTCAACGGTTGTGGTAGTGGAAGCTGTGCCACTCTCTCCAGTACTCCAGCTTCGATTTCCTTCCATCCCCCATCTGTAAAAGACAAAAACGGTCGATCTTCGTTATATACCAATGATATTAGAACTCCAATGTCATTCTGGTTCCACAGTGAAACAGCCATCTTGACCAGAGCCCTCTGCTCCAGTGAGGGGGGTTTGAGGAAAAAATTCATGATGAAGCTGCCACAAAAACTTCCACAAGGGGAACGGCCAAAAATCAGCTGTTATAATATCCCAAGGAAATCTTCCTTCAGTATGTATCTCTTTGCTATAAACCCACAATAGTTTTTCTCTTAGTTTTAGTAATTCCACCAAGTGATTTGAATATAAATCTAGTATTTTTATAATTACTACAACATTATACAAGTCTTCAAAGTTAGATTCACTTGAATAAGTCACAAGCAAGCAGATGACAACATCGACACAAGATTAAGTAAATGGGTGAATACTGACACACAAACAAGTTTTTAAAAATATTTCAAATGTACATAATGTTACATTAACTTTGAAGCTGAAGGTTGTAATTACATATTTCACACAGGTAAGACAGGTAATCCTTGAGCATCACTGACACGGATGACTAAGATTGTGCTTCTTGTGGTATTTGACTGGTTAGAAGCTAGATGAAAATATTTCTGAATTACTGGAAGGCACAGCAGAGGAATGTGACCTACAAGAATAAGTGAGACATCATTTAAATTAAATTGCAAAACACTGGAATATATAAAGAAAACATATTTAATTTTTTTTGAGTGAGTGAAATAAACAGTATAGAGCAGCTAACCTTCCGGGGTTTTAAAGTTGATTAAACATATTCTGAACAAGAAAATTTATATAATTAATTTTGCCATTTCCATGTGATACTTATTAGATTCCATTCAAGTAAAATTTCTAGCTGTAAATATATATATTTGACTCGAATAAGAGGAGGGAGAAGAAGATTGATATGGCAGGTGATAATCAATATCAGTAAAGCAATTTAGATGCAATAAAAATAAGAAAAGAATGCACTTCCTTTGTTAAATTTATGTGCAACCAGTGCCCAAAATAAATAAAAATACACCCCACATAATTTAACTGCTAAATAGTCCCAGGAAAAAACTAAAATAGCCATTCTATTAAAGACTGTGTTTTGTTTTCCAATTTATGTTAGAAAAATTAGCTTAAGCTTTCTTCCTACTAAAATTGTATCCAACTTTGAAATTTTCAATAGGAACACCTGCTTTTGATAGCCTATTTGGATTTTTCCAGTACATTTTATACTTGGATATTAAACGGGAAGTCATTCGGTCAAATAATTTAAGAATGATGAAGATTGAAAGTTTGGATTCGGTAATATTAAATTCCTTCTTAATCATTGAAAAACAGATTGCAATTTGAGGTAGTTTTTTAAACATAACTCAATAACAAACGTGTCAGAATAAGCTATATTTTTTCATTCACCTATCTGAAGCTTCTAGAAAGTTCTTTTTCCATACAAAAATTCATCGGTTGAAATTTAATTTTGAAAATAAAGATATTTAGAAAGTGATTTTTGCAAAAAATATAAATTGAATGCCTATAATTTTTTTAAAACAGAAATTGATCTCGAGAAGCTTTAAATATGCGAATACAAAATTACAACTCATTCTGACAATAGACACATAAAAAACTATCTGTACAGCAATCTGCTTATTTCAAAGCAAATTTAAAAGAAAATTGACATTAAAAAAATCGGAACCTTAAACCTTCATAATTACTAAGCTATTTGACCATTTCCATTTTGTATCTTACGGCAAAAATTACCAAAAAGTGAAAAAAAAAAAGGGATGTGAAAAATGCTTAGTATTCAAAATTAAACATCCATGCTTATGTCGGATTCAAACCTTGTCACCCTTTGCCCAGTAGCCAGCACCCTAACCTAAGATTTAGTGCCCTAAGATTTTTTTTTTCAAATAACGATTTTTAAAAATTTGAAACTTTGTTTTGAATTTTGGAAAGAGGGAGTTTGTAATTCAGATGATTTTTTTATTTACTTATTCTTCATAGAGAACAACAAAGATTTTTTTTTTTTAAACTAGTGGGTGAAAATGGGGGGAAAGAAACATTTTGGAGTAGAGAGACAATTGAAATGGTTGATAGTATTTATTGTTACTAGAGAGTAACAAATAGAGCATATATATTTAATTTTAAAGGAGTTTTAAAGACACTTTGTATGTAATGATGTGGAGAGAGATGGAGAATGTCCATTTCAAAGGGAGGAGGGTGGGAGGGGGTAATTTAAATGATTGATTATTTGCTAATTATTACTAGACAGCAAGAAATAGGACAGACCTTTTTAAAATAAACTTTTAAATACAAGTTCTCCCTAAAATCTGCATATTGTTGCGCATGTAAACAGTGAATCTTACAGTTAAGTTGAAGGAACAAAATTCAAGATAGTGCTGAAACCAGTGGCGATTGCAGTGTTTTATTTCTTTTCTAAATCATGTTCTTCAGGCTATTATAGCTGGTTAATTACTAAATAAAATTCATTTACTTATGATTTTGAAGTAAATTTCGTGTATCAAAAGCAAAAATTCACCCTACTGAATCCTGCACACTGTTCACAAGTGTAAACTGTATCCGTAACTGATTTTTTTTTTTTTTTTTTTTTTTTTTTTTTTTTTTTTTTGCGTTTACTTCCCCATTTTTGAATATCTATATATTTAAAACGCTAAGCGTTTTCTTTCGACAATTCGTGAGAACAAACTACTGCATCAAATTACATCATTTTATTTTTAAAGGAAAGATATTTGGACACAGATTTGTTATTGTACATTCGTTTGTTCGAAAATTTTATTAATTAGAAGTAATTTTAAATTAAACTTTTACGTCTGATTATGACGTCATAAAGTCGGCAATCGGAATACGCCCACGGTTGCGAAGCACATAGTTTATTCTCTGAACTCTGTGGTTGCGAGGATAAAAGAGAAATAATAAATATTAAAAGCACCTGGCTTTTTGGCCAAATTTTTTAATTTTCAAATTAAATTTCAGTAAAAATATGTATCCGCGTGTTTTATAAGAGAATAAAAATTCATATTTATTGAGACGTCACGGGAATACTGTCCATTGGGTTTATTTATCATTATGCATTATAACTTTGTTGGTGCCATGTTTTCATTACAGTTAAATACAGAATATATTTTTATTTGTATACATGATTTTTAAGCATAAAAGTAACGTATATAAAGAACGTGTGGAAAGTTTGCGCCGGTGAAAATGACGTTATGCTTAGCTTGAAATGCATGATTTTAACATTGATAAAACGAATAAGGAAAATTTATATGATTGTGTCAACATGACGTAATTTTAACTGATTTTTAATTTTAAAGATTAGAACTGGAGCTTTTATTGGGTGCTTCATCTTGATTGCATACCTTGATTACATGCTACCAATTACTTTTTTTTAATTATAGGTTAGAAGATTTTATTTTTTAATAAAAAAATTCACAAAAGTAAAAGATTTCTGGAAAATTAAAATTATTAAAAATAGTGTTATGGTACAGCGCCTAGATTACATAGTGTGGAAACCGGCTATCCTTGTAATGCTTTAAAAGGTGCTAAAAAGTTGTAGCCTATAAATGTGCAACGGTACTCCTACGATAATGTTACAACCAGAGACAAAACAATGCGTATCACGTTTTTTAGTCATGCTTTCATAATTAAAAAAAAGTTTATAAAAATCCTTAATTCAGAGGAGAAAAGATATAATTTAAGTATTTAAAATACTTACCACCAGCCGAAACATTCTAATACAATATTTACGTTGAGAAGATGGCGCTGCGATCCCATCGTTATCTTTTCAGAAACGTTGTACATTTATTGGATTCAATTTTTTAGTACTATTTTGTAGCAGATTTCCACACTATTTATTCTAGGCGCTGTAGTTATGGTTAAAAAAAAACTTGAAATAATGATGTTTTTTTTAAGCTAGAATAAACAATGTAAGGCTAATTAATATTTTATAGGAATTGTTTTGGTAGGTTTGTTATAAGTTCATTTAACAGTTCCTTATTAGCGCAAAGTCCTATTTCTTTCACTGTGAATTTCTCTTTTGATGTCAAAAAACGGTAGTCTACTTTTGGACACTAGCCAAAACGCAGTGGCAATTTTTAGAAATGTATAACGGTTATGATAACAAACGGCGCTATTGCTTTAGCTTTCATCGCACTTACATATTACTTCTAAATACTACAAATTTAAATTTTTTACTACATTTTACAATTTTAATTCGTACATCATAAAAAAAAAGTAGCTTTCGATTGAAATTTATTTGAAAACTGCCGCTTAATTTAACGACTTTTTAAATAATTTTCAAGCATGAAATATTTTTCAATTCTATTTCAACAATGACCATCAGTTTGCTTTAATGATGTAAAATAGCACCTGGGAAAGTTGCCACAATTGAAAATAGATTTCTCTAACCATCATGAAAAGTGTAAAAGAAAAAAAAACTTGATAAATCATAAGATGAGAAATAAAAAACTATTTTCAGTTTATGTTTAACATGAAATTGATATGTTGAATTCGTTGATGTATATGTTGCATCATAATATGCAAGGAATTGTATTTTTTTATTTTTTAAAAAAAAATCCATTGTGTATTTAACTGTATAAGAGTGAAAATATCCCCGACTGTGATTAATCATCATGATTATTTAAAGGGACCGAAAAAACCATACAAATGAATTACACTTGAAAACATTAAAAATCTCCCTCATCTGCAGATTGATTTATTATTGTAAAAATAATTATTCATCTTTACATACAAATTGATTAGCTTAAAACAATGGATGCGCTTTAGAAGATATGGATTTGAAACAAACAATTATTAAAGAGGACATTTTAAAACTTTTAATTTAAACATTTTAAAAGTTTTTTTAACGTGAGCATTGGAGCTCATTCGATTGCATTATCACAGCGGGAGGGGGGGGGAGATGTGTGCTTTATTTACTATGTTCTTTTATTTACTGAATATGAGATGAACGTAGGAATATACTATTTGTATGATACTTCATAGGTCCATGAAATTTTCTTTCTTGCCGTGGGGAATATGGCGGTAAAGTCAAACTGATTTGCATTACACAGTTGTTTGTTTACGGATTGTTTGTTCGGAGTTTGCATCGGAAATACTACTGTATTTCACCGGAGGAAAAAAAACTTTTAAAGTAAAATATTTGAAAGACTGTTTCATACGCAACCTTCTTAAATAATAAAGTAGCTTATTTTATTGATATTGTTATAGTAATTTTTTCCGTCAAGTTTTGGTGGGTTCCATCTAGTTTATTTTATTTTTTCATTATTAGGCATGAGCTTTAATAAGTAATTAGGGTTAATAGGGCCGAATTTCAGCTTTCGCACGAAGAAAATATGAATTTTCTTTTGAAAAAATTCAAAAATGGCACTAATAAGAGTACCGATTGCGAACTCTTTTCTGAGAAAATTTTTAATTAATGAAGCTTTTTTGTTTACTAAATCTGTCAAACGTTAAATAAAATTTTTGTTATTTGAAGGTTTTGAAGGAAATTATTTTTGTACCTAAGATTAAAAAAAAAAAAACGGCGTAACAGTAACCATTTTGCATTTTATTTAATTTCATTTTTAATCTTTAACAATTTAAATTTTTACTTTTTCGTGATTTCGTATGTAATTTTGATTGATAAAGCTGACAAACATGAAGGATTGATATTTCTTCATTATTAGGCATATTTAGTACTGCATCATTAATTATTTACTTTACCTTATTTTAAATATTTTTTATTTTGTTAATAATTTTTATTATTTTACATAATTATTTCACTAATTTACTTCCATTATTTTAATATTTTACTTACAGTAAGCATTCATTACAATTTCCAATGCTGTACTAGAGACAAATTACTGTCTAAAAAATACAAACGAAACAGTGACCATGAATCCACAAAATTTGTTCACAACGCCCCTGGTCCCAAGCAGTCTGGATTTGAGGGAGTTTACTATATTTAATTTTTTTTTGCTGGAGTGGTGGGGACAGACATTTTGAGGATATGAAGATAATTTAAATGGCTGATTATTTATTATTACTGGAGAGCAAACAATAGGCAAAAAGATTTATTCAAATAAGAGTTATAACAATTTTAAACTTTGTATATTTTATTTTATTTATTTATTTTTATTTTTGAATTTTTTTTTGTGGGTGGGGGGATGAGGGAGAAATATGAATTTCTAAGGAAGGTTTTTTTTTTATTATTTAGATGATATCCAATTTGCTTATTGTTAAGAGAGTGCAACAAACAGAAAAGATTTATATATATATATATATATATATATATATATATATATATATATATATATATATATATATATATATCATCATCATCATCATCATCAACCGTTTTCAATCCACTGCTGGATGTAGGTCTCCCCCAGATTTTTCCATTGTTGCCTGTCTAGTGCTTTAGTCATCCAATTAACACCAGCCACTTTTCTGATTTCGTCACTCCATCTTACTTGAGGTCATCTTCTTGGTCGTTTTACATCTCTGGGATACCACTGTAGGGTGTTTGTGCTCCATCTATTGTCTTGTCTTCTTGCAATGTGCCCAGCCCATTTCCATTTTAGCCATTTAATTCTCTCGATAATGTCAAAAACTTTCGTCTGACTTCTTATCCACGTTATTCTCTTTCGGTCTCTTCTGGTTATGCCTAGCATACATCTTTCCATACTTCGCTGTGTTGTTTGTAATCTTTGTACCATCCGTTTTGTTAGTGTCCAAGTTTCTGCTCCATAAGTTAGTGCAGGCAAAACACATTGGTTAAACACCTTTCTTTTCAAACAAAGAGGCATGTTACTTTTCAGAATAATATTGTTCTTCCCAAAAGCACTCCATCCATTTCTTATTCTTCTATTGATTTCATTCATGATACTGTTGTCTGAAGATATTTCTTGTCCAAGGTACACATAACTTTCAACATCTTTAATCTCAGTGTTGTTGTAGACGATTTTCTTTTTTGATGCAAATGAATTGAACATCACCTTAGTCTTTTCCAAATTTATTTTTAATCCCACATTAATGCTAGCTTCTGCCAAATCTTTTAGCATATATATATATATACACATATATAATTTTTTTTTCCAGGGGTGGCAAAAAGGAAAGTAGACATTTTAGGGGTAGAAACATTATTTAAATACGTTATTATTTAATTATAACTAGGGAGCAAAAAATATATTTTTTTAATAAGGAATTTTAAAGATTTCAGACTTTGTATTTTGAAGGGAAAGGGGAGGGAAGGAGAAGTATAAGTTTCAGAGGGAAGGGTTTTTGGTGATTTAGATCATTGATAATTTAATTATTGTTTCAACAGAGCAACAAATAGGACAGAAGAATATTTTAAAATACAGTTTTAAAATTTTCTTTTGCTGAGGGGTGGCAAGGGGGGAAGAAGATATTTTGGGGGTAAATATATAATTTAGATTGCCAATTACCCCCCCTCTTCTTTAAAAAAAAAAAACTAGAATGCAACAAATAGGACACAAGATTTCTTCAAATAAGAATTTTAAACTTTGTATTCTGAGAGGGAAATATGAATTTTGAAGGTATAAGGTTTGTACTATATATCAGTGCTGGTAGGGGGTTAGGAATAATTTAAATTGTTTATTACTTCGTTATTGTTATTAGAAAGCTACAAATAGCTAAAAAAAAAAATTCTAAAAGTTTTTCGACTTTGTATGCTGAAAGAGGGAGAGGGGAGTTTGTAGTTTAGATGATTTCCTTTTTTTTACCTATTGTTACTAGCAATTAATAAATAGGACAGAATTTATGATTATCAAGATTTTAAACTTTTTGTTCTGGGAAGGGAGGCAGATATTTCATGTAGGGGGTGAGTGGGGATTTCTATAAGAATATTTTAAAACAAATTTACCAAAAAAGTAAAAGTATGGATAATTTGCCTCCTTAACCTTTTTTAACAAAATTTTTATGCAAAAAAAGTTTGTGCTTACATTTGGGAAATTAAAATTGTCTAAAGTAGATGGGGGGGGGGTGCTTACAATCAGGAGTTTATGGTACTTATAGGTTGTCATGACACAACAGCTGAAAAAATAGAGGATATAAATCAACAGTCACGAATAATCAAGTAAATGAAACGGAATCTCAGAATAATGAACAGAAATCAGATGTCAATGTATAATGGGCTTTTTTACAAAAATAAATAAATAATGAGATAAAACAGAAAACTGCGAGAGAATGAATGAAAGCAAGTAAACCTACCTTCTGTGTTTCAAGTAGTCAGTTGTCCTCCCAACTGTCCCAGTTGCCCTCAGTTGTACTCAGTTGTCCTTGGCCAATGCCAAGGAAGAACGTTGTTCAGCTGTTCTTTATATTTTTAGACAGGGCGAAGCGCAAATTCTCAAACAATTCTATGAATGAGAAAAATATTTCAACTATTAATTGAGCTAAAAAAATATATTTAACATAAAAGAACAAAAGTATATTATATTTTAAAACTAGAGAGAAATTAACAAGTAACCAAGAAATAAATGCAAATTACACAAAAGGAGAGAATAAACTTAAAAATATATCTCATCAAAAAAATAAAAATTTTAAATCCGGCTTTAGATCGACCAAAATGTGCCATGGAGACGCAAATCAGCATGCGCGATGTTGGAATGGGTAAACAAGTTGGAAATTGTACGTGAAACGTGACAAATGCGGTACGTTCGTAATATAACTAGTTTTACAATGCAAAAAAATCATCGTTATTATTTCAGTGAAATGAATTATATCATCTGTTATGAGTGAAATGAGCATGCTTTTTTTGTTCATTTATTATTACGTATGCCTCGTTTACAGATGCAATTTTTTTTTTGCACCCGACAGCACTGCAAAATTTACCCTGGAGTACTTGCTTTGCGAAGGATTATTTCCATGAGTTAATATTACGTTGAGTAAAAAGCTTTCCGCCAAGTGGAGATACCTTCGCGCAAACAGCTTTCATTCGTGCGGTTGTTAACTTTTCAGCCAACCAATTTTTGCATTCGAAAGCAGAGCACAGGGCCTATATGACTATGTAATTTGCTTGTTAAAAATTTATTATCTTGTGCTTCAAAAAAGTGTTTAAAATGAAGTTATCAAGTTAGCAGATCAGAACGATTATTTACTATGAGTTCCGTAAAAAACTCAGTGCGACTGAATGCCACAGAAAGATGTGAGAAAGTTTAGGAATCAATACTGTTTCTTATGATAAAGTCAAAGTTTGGTTTCGGAAGTTTAAGGCTGGAAATTTCGGCCGTGAAGATGAACCACGTTCCGGCCGTCCTATTGAAGTTGATTGTGAGCAGTTAAAGCAAATCATTGATCAAGACAGAAATGTTTCAACACAAACTATTGCGTTACAGCTTAATGTTTGGCAAAAAACAATAGTTCACGCTCTAAAACGCATAAACCTAACGTTTAAGTTCAACCGCTGGGTGCCTGACGAATTGACTGCTGAAAACCAAGTGCAGGAGAAAAAAACAGTTGTTTGGCTCTGCTCAGAGATCAAAGGAAAGAGAAAATTCTGGACAGAATTCTTACCTGTGATGACAAATGGGTGTACTAAAACAATACAAGCCATAAAAGAAGGTGGTTAGAACCTGGGGAATCAGCTGGCTCGGTTGCAAGACGTGCCTTAACCCTTCACTGCAAATAGAGGCATCTTAAATTCAGACACATATGTGTCTGAAAAAGCAATTCAGACACTTAAGTGTCTGAATGTGAAAAATCAGTGAAAATTCAGACATCAGAGATGTCTGAATTTAAGACACATAAGTGTCTTACTGTGACCAGGTTATAAAAGAACTGAGAAAAATGTCTGAATAATGACGAAATGTCTGAAAATAAGACATATGAAAGTAACACAGAATTCAGACACTTAAGTGTCTGAATTCTGAATTTACTGCAATTGTGTAATATGCGTGGTGACTGTGATACAATCTTGCCCCTGTATTTGCCAGCAATATCAAATAATGTTTCGGAATAGAAGAATGTTGCTTCAAATACTTTTTCATCCACTAAATTTTGTGTGGGTCCCTGGAAAATAAATTAGTGGGGTCCAACGTCTCTGGCTGCAATATTCGACTAATAAAAATCTCTTTACAATTTGTATATATCATAGATAATATAGACATATAATATAGAGGGATGTAATATTACACAATAAAGTGTATAAAAAAGCGTGTAATTTTTTTCGCGTGTAATGTGTATAAAAATTTTTCATTTCTAAAAACATTCTATCCTTTAGAATTTTTTTTAATATTTATTTTTAGCGTTTAAATTTACCTTCTGGATGCTCACACATCTATAGATTACCTTAAAATTTCATCAACTTCGTCTGTAAGAAATAAGGTTGATATTAATTGCGGAGCCTACGTTGATCCGAGAATCTCCGCATCATCGTAGGCTACGCTAATTGGGACTCACTAAAAAACTTGATAACAGGTGGCGACACTATTCAAGGCGACCCCTATTCTGGTTCAGATATCCAGAGGAGATAATTTCTCACAAATTTTTGAATTCATTTCTGTTCGGAAAAACAGGAAAAGGGTAAGTTTTCTTATTCACAAGCTATGTAATCGAATAGTGTTTTCCATTTTTTGGTAAATACAACAAATCTTTCAGCAAATACTGTCAAAGTTGGCGTTTTGAACCGAATTTTCGGATCGAGAAGTCAGAGTCAGAAAAATCAATCTGCATATAATTTGTTTATTTATTTGTTCAGTAATTTATTTATTAAAAAAATGGAACAGTCACTTCGATCCTAAATTGCTTCAACAGCCAATCTCATATGCCTTTGCGTTTAAAAATGAGTCAGAAAATGTGTCAGAAACGCAGAAAAAAGTTACCCCCCTTCCCTATCTTTTTCATAATTACATTTAATACTTCTTTTAATTGCAAAAGGTGTAAAATAAAAATATTATAAACAGTAAACTAAGTTTTATTAGACTGTTGTCATTTTTCAGCTCAATCTGAGTCATTATCAAACAAATAAGAATATTCCACGATTGCACGATTTATGGAGTTATTTGTAACGCTATCATTTAATTTTTTACGTACTTTTTACATAATGCACGTTATTTATTTTCTATTTTTACTTGGATGTTTATTTCCATGTTTGTAACCATAGGTTAACTTGAGTCACAATTTTGGTAAGTTAAATGATAACATTAAATGCAATTTTGGTAAGTTAAGATGTTTACATTGCAACATCTTAACTTACCAATTTTGCGTTTAATATTGTATTTTTACGTGTATTAATAATAATTGTAATTAATATTGCATTTTTACGTGTCTCAACTTCTATGATTTCCCTTATAATGGATTGATAGTACCTATAGATTGCTGGGGAAAAAATATTTTACTTTCATTGAAATTTATTTGGATGCTTTCTTCTTGATATTATCTTGCCAGGGCTGTGGTTTTTCTATTATACTTAATATCAAGTATATTATCTTTTTTTCTATAAAAACTTATTTTACTGTTTATAATATTTTTATTTTACGCCTTTTTACCAATTAAAAAAAGTGTATAATTACAAGGTGTTATAATTTGTTACATTTCTAATCACTTAATTTATACTATTTGAATTGAAAATAAGTATAATTCATCTATCCTCACCCTACATAAATAATAAAATTGTACAATTTTAACCATCATTTCAAATTCACCAATCCAAAATTTTCAAATCAATTCTATACAAATATCAACACGCTGTCGACTCATGTCAGTACTTCAATTTAAAACCACTTCTTTGCGAGTCTTGATGGCTTGATTGGTTAAGGCGTTAGTCTAGTAAGCTGAAGGAACCGAGGTCGAACCCAGTCGTGGGTAGAATGGGAATCTCAGATTTTCCTCCCGTAATCGAAATTAAAAGTAATACAATAGATGGCAGTACTTTTTTTACAATCTGTTTGCTCGGGTAAAAAAAATGGCGCTATTTCAGACACTTCAAATGTCTGAAAATAAGACAGTTACAAATGTCTTAAAATTTTAAGACACTTTAAAGTGTCTCTTTTTTTAACCATCCGTTTCAGACACTTAAATGTCTGATTTTAAGACATTTCAGTTTACAGTGTTACAGGACCATAAGATGTCCAAGACTAAATATGCCAATACAACACAATATTTTAGCTATTGTGGGTGTAAAGTAAGAGAATATCACCAGAAAAATATAGCAGAGCGTATAGGTTTCCTATAATTTCATGGGAAATATTTTTCCCTATGGACCATAAAAGTAAATAAACGAAGAGTCAGGTTTATTATATCGGTATTTTATTTATTGCTTTGTAATACAAAAAAACATAATAAAAATTATCGGAAAAGTAAAATAAATAGTTAGTTATGGTATTCTAATTTTCTCAAGTCCAAAACACTTTCAAGGTATTATTAGTTCAGCCCGCGAATGTTTTGGTTTTGGCGCAATAAAGTTTGACAGTTCTTTTTTTTTATTCGTTCAGAAACATATTTGCCGCCTTGGACATACGTTTTATTTTGACATTCAGTAAAAAAAAAATATCGATTCAATAATAATTGAACAATCGATAACGATTTTTGTAGAAGGGAAAAATATTTCCCTTGAGCGTGAAAGGGTTAACTAACAAGAAGGTGCTCCTCTGCATCTAGTGGGATTGTCGTGGAATTCTGTACAAAGAGTACCTGAAAAGCGGGCAGACTATCAACAGTGCAATATACCGCAACATGCTAATCAAAGTTTGCGATACCATTCGCCAAAAACGAAGAAACGAGTTCAGAGGGAAGGTGGTTCTGTTTCATCAAGATAACGCCCGGTCACACGTTAGTACGATAACCGGCTGGACGCTCTACAAGCTGGAGTGGGATTTGATGCAACATCCACCATATAGCCCCAACATGGCCCCTTCAGAGTTCTATCTCTTTTCACATCTGCAGCTGCATCTTGATGGCACAATCTTAAATTCAAATGAGGAGGTTATAAATGAGGTCGATCTCTTTCTGGACTTGCGCACGCCACAATTTTTCGCAAAAGGGATTGAAATGTTGCCAAAACGTCGGTAAACGATTGTAGATTTAAACGGATATTACTATCCTCATTAGCTTTGAGGATTTCGTATGTATTTATCATTTAACATTAAAACATTTTTGGCGGAAAACTTTTTACTCAACCTGGTATTTCTATGACTCACAATGACCGAATCTCTCGTGTTTATTTACTTTAATGAATTGAGATGTCCGGCTGTTAACCTCATTTCCACTGAAGTTATCTCCGAATGTATACGTTTTTGAATGCATCTCTCGAGCAAATCTTTTTTTTTTTTTGAACGATCTTTCTAAAAATGTAACTTTTGTGCCATTTTATTCGAAAAAATAATTTTGAATAAAAATGGCCGCCTTTATATATGAAGAAAGTATTGCCCTGTATTTTTTTCATCAGTCACATGCCTTGCGCTATTATTGTATAGATTATGTAGGATAGGATTTAATAGAATAAAGAAAACTTTTATGAATATCTTGTTTAAGTTTTGATTCGATTTTCATAAAATTTGAAGTGACTCGGTAAAATTCTGACCATTCGGTTGGGTAGTTTTTGCGCAGTTAAATGCGGACACACGGACGGACCAGACGACGCGTCTAGGTGCTACCTAAAAATGATACTGAACATGCCCTGCCAGCTAGAAATGGCATTACCGACATTACCGAAATGTAAGCTAATAGGAGAATCACGTGGTATAAATCGCCAAATGAAATTACGGAACTTCTCCATTATCCCATCGACACTTTTCATAACAAATAACTATCGCCAAACTGTAAGATGAAACGACAAAAATGCGATCCCATTGACTGGATGTCAGAAGCATTCTACTTGTTTGTTATGTCATCGAGTGGTTTTTAACTCCACATTTGCGTGTATTTTTCATTATGTTTTACTGATTCATTACTTATTCCATTCATTAAAATAACAACTGTGTCCTTAAATTCTTATATTTTATTTATTTATTTACTTTGATATTCCAATGGCAACGTTCTCCCGTTTATTGGGCGTTACAGTTTGGCGAAAGTTTTTTGTTATGAAAAGATGTCGACGGGATAATAGAGAAGTACCGAAAGTACATTATTTAAAATCTATTCAAAAGTAAATAATAAAGAAAAGTGCCTATTTAAACTGATGGCATTGAGCTGACAGGCTATTCTCACTAACTGTATAGTATACTCTTATTCCAAAGAATAATGCCCTTCAAAAAATAAAGAAATTCACAATAAACCTGTATACCAAATTGGAAGCAAATCGGATAATTCTGCATGAAATGCCCACTTAGCTAAATTACGGGAGGATTTTCCTCCCCGTTTCCCCCTTTATACTTAATCAATGAACCCACAAAACTAATCAGAATAAACCTGTATACCAAATTTGAAGCAAATTTGACAAATCTGCATGAAAAAGCGATTTATCTAAATTGAGGGGGGGAGGAGGGGGTTAGCCGCCCATTCCCCCTTAATATTTAAAAATGCACCCCAAAACTAATCAGGGAAACGCCTTATGAGAATGAACGTATATACAAAATTTGAAGCAAATCGGATAATTCTGAATGAAAAACCCATTTATCTAAATTAATGGGAGAATTAGCTCCCTGTTCACCCCTTTATATTTTACCACTGAACCCCCAAAACTAATCAGAGAAGCGCCTTATCAGAATGAACCTAAATACAAGATTGTAAGCAAATCGGACATTTCTATCAAAAGTTATCGCGTTACGGACGGCTTTCGAAGCCTGGGAGCCCCGCCAGTTGTGTATGCATGTATGTATGTACGTAAAGCGATAACTCTTGATAAAAATATCGAATTGCTTCAAATTTTGTTTATAGGTTCATTCATTGTGATAAGGCGCTTTCCTGATTAGTTTTGGGGGTTCATTGGTTAAGTATAAAGGGGGGAACGGGTCGCTAATCCCCCCCTTAATTAAATTTCATAAATGTGGTTTTCTATATGCAGAATTATCCGATTTGCTTCAAATTTTGTACATAGGTTCATTGTGATAAGGCGCTTCCTTTATTAGTTTTGGGGATTTATTGGTTAAGTATAAAGAGGGAACGGTGCGCTTATCCCCCTCCCCTTTAATTTAGATAAATGGAGTTTTCTTCATGCAGAATTATCCAATTTGCTTCAAATTTTGTAAGGTTCATTGTGATAAGGCGCTGCAGTAGCTCATCGGTGGAAGATTTGGACTTGTTGATACCAACTCAAAATATAACTGAAAATACAATTAAAAAACCAAAACGTCAACCACTGTTACAAGAGAAAAATCTGATAGACTTTAAAACGGCAATGAAGCAAAATATGAGCTTAAAAGGCCAACTGGATATGATGTATCGCCATTTACATAGACATGAATTAAATCATGCTCAAGAAGCAAAGAAATATTATAACAAACTAATTGAAGAAATGCAACTTCTTAAATGCACAAGAACAACTCAAAAAGAAGATCCTCAAAATAACCATTGTGACGAAATAGCAAATCTACAAACTCTAATAGAAAAACAACAGCTAGAACATGAGAATCTACAAACTCAAATAGAGAACCAAAAACAAATTCATGAAGAGACTTTGAAAGCAATTAATGATGAAATGAAAAATTTAATTACAGAAAATGAAAACTTAAAGCGCCTGGTACAAGATAAAGACAGCAAATTACAATTTAATTCTACGGTTTATTAAGAAAAGGCTCTAGAAGATATGAGCATGGAAGAAATGAAAACTCAATGCCACCAGCTAAGACTATCTAATCAAAAACTTCAAATGGAAATAGAAATTAAAAATAAAGTATTAGAACAAAACAACCAAACAATAAACACAGTGACAAGCTTATATGAAGATTTAAACAAAAAATTAGGATTCCTATGCAGAAATCAAGAACAATTTGAAATGACCACTCAAAATGAACCAAAATTAGGAAGAGAGAAATATCTCCCAAATAATTTTACATATGCATCGGTAGTCTCAGCACCTGCGCCGCTTTACTCCAAATCAGCTCTTCTATTGACCCGAAAATTAAATACAAAGCTCTCAATGTTTGGGATCAGGGAAGAGCTTAACAAAGCCGTAAATATAAAAACAAATAAGATAAAAATATTCAGTACATTGTCAAAAGACAAAAACACAATAATAGTAAAATCCGAAACAGAGAAAGATATAGACACCTTATCAGATCTCCTTCAAGCAAATGAGAAAATAACATCGTTAGTTACACTAAAATATGCAGCAGAGAAAAGGAAAAAGATCATAATATTAGGTATTCCAAAATCAGTCACAATATTGGAAGTCAAACAAAAAATAAGTGAAAACCTTAACGAAGATATAACAGATAACCAACATAAGGAATTAAAGAGGGATAAATTACAATCATACCAGCTAATGCTAGACCTAGAAGATTCATTGGCGATAAAGCTCCTAAGACAGGGAAGGCTACTAGTGGTCTTTATTTCTTGCCCAATTAAGCCATACTCTCCTATCATACGCTGTAATAATTGCCAATATTATGGACACTCTGCAGATACATGCAGAGAAAATACTATTTGCGCACACTGTGCAAAGAAACAAGTATCGGAGGTTTGCCAATTAAAAGATGAAATTTCTAAACACACTTGTATTAATTGCTTAAACTCTTACCATCAAAATGGCCGCCCTTATGAGAACAATCACGCAGCTAACTCCTCATATTGTCAAGTTTTTCAAAATATATATTACCAGAGAGATCTCACAATAAATAAAAATTCATCACGTTCGCGTCTATAAACGTAACAGAAGATATCGTTTCATTAAATAAATTAAACTCTTCCTCAACTACTTACTACTTTGGCAACACTACAAATGGCCCAAAAGAAAATGATATAAAAGTTGTTCAAATTAATCTTAATAATTGCAGAGCTGCAAATTTGCAATTACTTAAATATATGCACCAATACAAGATAGACATAGCCCTGATACAAGACTTCCATAAAACTAAAAATTCCTTCACAGGTATCCCAATATCATGGACCTTTTATCACTCCAATAACCTAACAGCCGGCATCCTAATAGCAAACCCATTATTCGTTCACGTTAAAATACTTCAAACAACTAATAGCATATTTATAAATTTAATTACTAAACTTCGTATTTTCAAATTGGGATCTCAGTATTCAAAACCAAAAGGAAACCTTTCGTCAGACTTGCAGGAATGGAGTGATATTATACAAGATAGTTCCAATCTCATTCTGGGAGGGGACTTTAATGCCCACCTTCAGGCATGGGGATATGCTAGAAATAATAACAGAGGAGATGTCATCCTAGAATGCATATCGAATAAAGAATTACAAATTATAAACGATCCTGCAGCTGACAATACCTTTGCTGCAAATAATAAGAAGGGAAATCCAGACCTGACATTATGTGGACGGATATCAAGAGACCTGATCAATTCATGGAAAGTAGATACAAATTTCCCATCACTAAGCGATCACAGATACATAGGAGATGTCATCCTAGAATGCATATCGAATAAAGAATTACAAATTATAAACGATCCTGCAGCTGACAATACCTTTGCTGCAAATAATAAGAAGGGAAATCCAGACCTGACATTATGTGGACGGATATCAAGAGACCTGATCAATTCATGGAAAGTAGATACAAATTTCCCATCACTAAGCGATCACAGATACATCCAATTCAATTTAAAGGCGGATCCATTAATAAGAAATTTATTCCGTTATAAAACTAAATTTGAAACCTTCAAAAAATTCAATAGAGAATTAAAAAATCATAAAGAAAGGCTAATGGACTCTTCAAGAAATGTACAAACACCACAAGGGCTAGATGAGTGGATGAACTCTTTTCATGATTTACTAACTCAAACTATGGACAAGACTCTAAAAAAGAAGAAAATTACACAAGATCGTCAACTTAACTGGTATTCAGATAGCTTAAAAATACTTAGAAATCGTTTAAATGCTCTAGGTAAAAGACACAAACGAAATCCAGAAAATGAGAAATATTTAATTGATTTTAAAAAGGCAAGAGCAGAATATAAATTAAAAATAGTGAAAGCCAAGAAGGAATCATGGTTAACTTTCTGCAATGAGACCACGAGTAAATATGGCACGGCTTTTAAAATTCTAAAACAAAAGTTTCTTAAAAATACAGACCTAATCCATACAGTTTTGGAAACATCAACAATAGAAGATACATATATAACTGTACATCAAGATCTATTACAACACCAAATTGGTGTACAAAATACAAATGAAATTCACTCATATATAAATATGTCCCCAATTCCTGAAGAAGAATTTCAAGACATCAAATTTACCCTAAGAGAACTGAAATTTGCAATAAAACAACAGAACATTAAAAAGGCCCCAGGTTATGATAGGGTAGACGCGATAACTATAAGAAACATGCTAAAGGAATTCCCAGATCTAGTGTTACAAATTTATAATAAATTTTTAAAATTATGCCATTTCCCTGAAGCTTGGAAAAAAGGAATTGTAATTTATTTTAGAAAAAAGAACAAAGACCCATCTCAACATAAATCTTACCGACCAATAACTCTTCTTCCCATGTTGGGAAAAGTTTTAGAAAGGCTGATAAAAATAAGAACGATGACATTTCTAGAAAGTAAATCCATTCTTCAACCAGAACAACATGGTTTTAGAGAGAAAAAAAGTACATCAACATCTTTACAACAACTAAAATCACTAATTATGAAAAACTTAGATAAATATAAATACTGTGGAATGATCTCAATTGATATCCAGGGAGCATTTGACTCCATTGATTGGCACAAAATTACTGAAATAATAGATGATTCTCCACTTCCAACTTACATAAAGAAGCTTCTAAAAAATTATATCAGTGAGAGATTAATCGGTTTAAATAATTACACATTCATAGAGTGGTTCAGGACACATAAAGGTTGTTCGCAGGGGTCGTGTTTAGGACCACTATTCTGGTTACTAATAGCCAATTACATAATTACAAGATACAAATTAAAGGCTCTTGGAATTATCGTTTATGCAGATGATTCGTACTCACTGAAGGCAATACCAGATCATCATTGGAACAAACTGCTAACAGTCGTATAGAAACATTCGTCAATATATGCTCAGAGCTTAATCTAACTATCTCAGAAGAAAAAACCCAAGCACTCCTATTTGGAAGGAACCTCCTTAATAATCGAAAGCCAATTTTCAAAATAAAACAGAAATCTATAAAAATTGTTAAAAATCTACAATATTTAGGAATTACACTAGACCAAAAATTAAAATTTCAATCGCACCTAAGTATTTTAAAAGCTAAGATCGTCCAATTTGTTTCGGGCTTTAAAAGTTTCCACAATTACAACAAGGGAATCAGTCCCTTCCTCAAGAAGATCTGGTATCAAACAGTTATTGAAAGACAGATTCTTTATGGCTCCGAATTCTGGTATCCAAACTTGAATTACCATGGCATCAGAATCCTTAGATCAATTCAGAGAATAGCATTGTTAAACATCATAAGAACTTACCGAAGTATTTCAAATGACGCATTAAATATTTTAACTGGAGTGCCTCCAATTACCATCAAAATACCAAACGAATTCCAAGTCTATGAGATAAAGCAAGGAAACAGATTACTTAACATCAACAATACAATAATACACAATAATCTTATGCAACGGGAAACAACTTATAAATTTCCAGAATATTACAATTTGAAAAATATAGAAATTATAGATAACCTGACAGAAAAAATAATTTTGGAAAATCATCTAAAAATTTTTACAGATGGATCATCTATGGGAAATGGAGTGGCAAGTGCATATACAGTCTCTCTTAATAATAACTTCATCCATGATCATGCAGTAAGACTACACCCAATTAACTCAATTTACCAAGCCGAATTATATGCGATCCAAGAAGCAATAGTTTGGTTAACACAATCACAATATACATCAGCCCTTATTTTGACAGATAGTCACTCATTCTTAGATGCACTCAAGATAATTTTTCATAATGATAGTCACTCATCCTTAGATGCACTCAAGATAATTTTTCCTCGAAACTCCATAATTTTAAATATCTACAATAGTTTACTACAAAACCCCAATAAATTCATCAAAATAGCGTGGATTAGAGCACATGTAGGCACCACTGGTAACGAGCGAGCAGACCTTCTCGCAAAAAATGCAATTACAGAAGACCATTATGATGACATCTCTGTCTTGCCATTTCCAGAATCCATTCTAAAGAGTTATTTTAAAAACAAAATCATCACAGATTGGCAAAATGATTGGACCAACTCCACGAAAGGAAGAGAAACGTATAAAATTCTTAATAAGGTAGATGTTAAATTTTTATGTGTTCAGAAATCAGCAGCATATTATCTTAGCGGCCATGGAAGCTTCCCAAGCTTTTTATATAAAATTGGTAAAAGAACCACTGATAGATGTCCTTGTGACAAAAATCCTGGAACTCCTATACACTACATCTTCGGTAACTGCCCTCTTATGGAATACCATTTTAACTTCAATAAAAATAAAACATTAAAGAGAAACCTACAACGTGTGCTATTAGACGCTTCCAATTACGAAAAGTTAGATAAAAACTATAATGTCCTAAATAAAAACTTTTCATATATCAAAGAATTATTATAACCTATATAAAATTTTAGATCTATGGATTTTATAGATTCTATAGATTTTAAAAACTGTGTTTTAAAAGACTTAATAGACTATTGCATAATACAATTGAAAATTTTCAGTACAATATTATTATTGTAAATATCTGTAAATATTTATCTTTAATATTATGTAATCTTATCAGTATATTCATATAGAACTTATATACATGTAATAACTTTGGGCTCACCCAGCAATAAGCAATACTGGGTAGCTCGTGTGATTTTTTTTTTTTTTTTTTTTTTTTTTTTTCGCTGGGGACTCCGGGTCTTTGGACACTGGGGTTTCTGGTAGTTATAGGTTTTCCCCTCGTGGACTCATAGGTCCTATGCCGAGAGGTTGGCTGTCCACGAGTGGGATGTTTCTGTTTCTGTTTCTGTGATAAGGCGCTTCTTTGATTAGTTTTGGTGGGTTTTTTGTTAAGTATAAAAGGGGAAAACAGGGAAATAATCCTCCTTTACTTTATTGTCGATTTATTTATTTTTTGAGGGCATTATTCTCTGAAATAACAGTATAATATGCAATTAGTGTGAATAGACTGCCAGCTCAATGCCATCAGTTTAACAGGGCACTTTTCTCTTTATTATTATTAAGCGTTATTCTTCAATTCCTACTATTAGTTCACACCCTCTATATATTTATATATCTTGTTCAAATTTCCAATCGTTAATAAAATACTTTTTATTCATACACTCAAGTTCAAATACATTTTTTTAAAACTTGTACTGGATGACACTTGATGTTAAGACAGTTATTTCCAATATTAATTAATTCATTAAATTAAATTAATTAATTTTATTTTAATATTTAATTTCTGTTCAAAAGTATAGACTCACTCCATATTTATAGTCTCTTTCGCCTGCGCGCCGCCTGATTTTCGTCTGTGAGCAGCCGCATTATCTTTCTACGCGTGAAGGTTTCACTAGGGTACTTCATTGTGAATTTTAGTCATTTTTGAAATTCAAAATTTGAAAAATGGCAGCATCAATAGATTTGAAATTTATATCATGAAAAATACAATTTTTTACCTTTCTAACGCAGTTTGTCTAACCATTTTGTGAGAAATACTTTTCGAGCTATTCAATTTTGGTATTTTAGCTATTTATTTATTTTTCAATTTTTAATACATTTCAAAATTTTCTCTTCTATAACGTATTTAGCAGGATATAAATTTAGGAATAAATACCGTCAGTGGCGAAGCGTGCAGATCGCTGGAAAAAAAATTCTTTTTGACATAAGTCAGAATTTATATATATTACTTGTTTTTAAGTCAAGAAAGTTTTCATTATTTATCGTCTTGACTTAATGTAAGCTATTTGAGACGAACATGTTCCGGTCGTGGGTAAGATCTTTCGGTAGCTTAAACGTTCCGAGCCCACCCTCCCCGCTCTTCGGTGTCTTTAATTTATGTACTTTTCTTTTAAAATTTTTCTGGTATCAATTCTTTCAGTTTTTTTTCTTTATTTTTCTATTTAGAGTCTACGGAATACAGGTCGCACGTAAGGACGTTGACGGTGCTCTTGGCCGCTTAGCAGTGGCAGCGCTCCGCGCAAGAGACTCTGCTATGTAAAATTATGATATAATGGTTTTGAAGTAAGCAGAGAAGTAATGTATTACGCAGGTAGAAGCTTAGCTGGTTTAAGGAATAGCTTCATTAAGATAGAGTAATAAACGTATATGATGAATAATGATAAAAGTTCTATGATTGAAGACAACGAATATTCAGGCACTAATAGTTTATTATAGAAGAATACTCACAAAACTTGACAAACAGCATCGTAATAAATATAATCCAATCAGTTCTAGATAACACATCATCTTTAAGTATAACGTAGCAGTATCACAGATAAACATGTCGACAAAAGGTTTTCGTAAATTCACCAGACACAACACATTATATTTCACCCTTATTGCACCAAGCTGCACATATTAAATAACTATTCAACATCGAAAAACGCCATTAACTTTTGAATAATCCTAGAACAGTTCAGACATAATACGAACACAATGACATAACTAAAGTATATCGTTGCTGTCGTGACTCATGATCGAATCCAAACACAAATCTGATACGGAGACCTAACATCTATATATACTAGCAAAAGAAACCGATCAAATTCCAGAAACACCCACTTCCAGAACAATCTACCTTAATTAGCATACACATGTCATTGTTGATTCGATGTCCGATCACCCAATCGGATCGAACAACGTGTGCCGCCATCTGGTGAGTAGCCAAGGCACTATTCAGATGAACCTACGATGTATGCCGTGTGTCGCTGTTCCTTGCAAAGTGAGAAAACATGTATGTGTCTCTTGTGTTTACGTTTCTAAGGCTGGATTCATTAAAACGTATTTATTCATAAAGGATGGCTAAAAACATTGAAATATTAAAGTGCAAAAAGGTGAGTAAAAACGATATATTTGTAAAAGTAAAATATATTTATGAAGTGTGTTTTATATTTAATAAAGACAGAACTTTAATGTCTATTGTGAAATGTGAAGAATGCTAAGAGTGCATGAATGTTAATGAGTGCCAGTATTATGAAATACTTTATGAAAAGTATTTAATTTAATGAGTTGCTTGAGTGAATAAGACTAACAAGCATTATGGAGGCATGTGATATTCCTAACATGCTATACGTAGTAGGTGAGGTTGCGCACGGAAATTGTTACCGTTAATTACTTGCATTAACTGTAACCGTTAATTACGATTAATTCCCTGCATTCTTATCACTTCAGAAGTGAATTCCTGTTCACATAGAGAAAGTCTCAAAGTGATAATGGTATTCAGGAGGAGAACAAAAAGTTCTGGCCAAGCTCAGAGATAATTAATTACCTAATTTGTAAATGAAAAAATCCACCTCTTGTTACGCACATTTACACTAGAAAAAGTTTCAAAATGTTTTTTCTTTCGTGTTTTCGACTTTCTAAACACATTTTGAAAAGCCTCTTTCAAAAGATCCTGTAGTGATTTTTTTTTTTTTTTTTTTTTTTTTTTATCTGCGGAACAGAGAAGATACATTTTGCGTCTTTCGTCAGATGCTTAATATATAACTTGAGGATTGTTGCAAAACGATTAAAAATCAAATTAAACTACTTCTTTTCTAACTCAATCCTACTGATTGTGCAGATGATGTACACTCATATTGCCCGACGCTCTACCTACTCTGCCCATTCGTATGATATCTTTGCCAACCAGTTTGGTTGAGTTAATAATAATAAGGGTTTATCTACGTTTTCAACGTTTAATAGAATTCCATTACCTGAGGCAGGGGTCGGGATTTGCACGCTACAAAGTACCGAAACTATAGTAGTCGCTACTTTTTACAGTAGTTTGTAGTGTAGAACGCAATATTTTGAGCAATATACTGTCGCGAGTATAGCGCGATACAAAAAATAAGTAGTTTGTAGGGAAAATCGACACTGCTTTTAACGCTACTTCCAAAAAAAAAAAAAAAAAAAAGTCATTCTGCAAATTACGTGATTGGAAAAAAAGTGATTTACAAAATTGTAGAGCATTATTTATTTAGTACGAAAAGATACCTTGTGGACATTAATGCGACGAATAGAACGGTTAAAATGCGCATTTGATTTTTCGTGATTTCCTACACTGTAACGTCACGAAACTTGAACGGAAGGAGAAATAATTATCTTTCGGACAAAACACGACACCGCAATGTGGCACAGTGGTATCGCTTGTCATTCCCAATCAAAACGAAGCCTTACGGACGCTTGTGTCAACGTGTCACCATCTATGCTCCAACGTGTGCAACGTGAAATTCAAACAAGGGTCCAAATGTGCATTGTAGCTGACGGTGAGAAGTTTGAACATCTCAAATAAAGATATATTGTTTCAACTACTTGTTTTTTTCTTCTAAGATCATTTTGTCACGACACAGTGTAGGTAATCACGAAAAAAAAATGTGCGTTTCAACCGTTCTATTCGTCGCATTAATATTCACAAGGTGTCTTTTCGTACTAAATCGATGATGCTCTACAACTTTATAAATCACTTTTTTCCCCCTATCTCTTTCCGTATTCGGGATAGGAATGCTATCTCCGCAGTTTTCCACCAGATGGTGCCGTAGGCAATTTCATTGTAGGGATCCTACATTAGAGAATTCTCTAATGTAGGATCCCTATTTCATTGAGTAGCGCATGGCTATTTTACTATACCTAGACACCACTTTTATGAATATAGCAGGAGCCGTTCCGAAGTTAAGAGGGTGGCAAAGGACTTTAGTGGGCATACTGTATATATATATATATATATATATATATATATTCATAATACGCAAATATTGTTTGAAAAGAATATTTTTTGGAAAGGAATTTTTTTAGTAATAAGTAAAATAAAAATAAATTTGAAAAATGTAAGTTCTTTTTAAAAATTGGCTTTTAATGTTTTAATATATATTTTTTTGTTTTTTATTTAGAAGATTAAACATAATTTTTTTTCTCTTTTTTTTTGTGTGTGTGTGTTTCTTTGTATAATATTTATGAATTTAGCAGGTTAATATATTTTTTATAACGCATATGGCATTAAAATTCTACTGCTTCAATAATAATAATATTCTTTAATTTTTATAAATATTGACACAAATTATAAAATAGACTAATATTTGAAAATTGTCTTACCTAAATTGTACATCCAGATTGAAATTAAAATTTATTCTTTAAATTACCTCACTCTCTTTCCATCTTTTGATCAAAGTGATAGTCGATAAAAAATCCCGCTAATTCCGCAAAGATAGATTTTTACTTTTTTAAATATTCTAATTTTTAATAAAACAATTTTTAAACCAATTTTCTTCTTTAATATTTCTAATAAAATTGTAAAAGAATTTTAAAAGTGTGTATTTTGAAATACAAATATGTAAAAAAATATCTTTAAATAAAGACACGGGAATCCCTACAGGGGATTTGATATAAGAAAAAGGGAAATGTTTGTAAAATGATGACCGAGAAACTCGATCGAATGCATTTAACTGCGAACTAATGTAAATTTACAGAGAGTCTCGGTTTTTTCTGTGTCTTTACAGAAATTTTTAACAGTGATTAATCACCAAAGATGTGTAATCATGGATCTGTTTAGGTAAAAATTGGGTCCTTTAAAGAACTCTTCACAAAATTTTTCATTTCAAAAAAGGACCCTTCACAAAATTATTTTCCCTAAAATATACCCCTTCACAAAATTATTTTCCTTAAAACAGGACCCTTCGCAAAATTATTTTCCCTAAAACAGTATCCTTCACAAAATTCTTTGTCTTTAAAAATAGGTTTTTCACAAAATTCTTCCATCTTTAAACCAAAAATTTCACAAATTAATCATTTAAAAGTAAAATCTGACCTGTCACTTTTACATATATAAAGATAATATATGTATTTCATATCCATATATCTTCTTAAAAATTCATAAACAAGAACCTGAATATAATGACAATTTCAAATTCACAAAATTATGATTAGATTTTTCACAAATATATAAAAACTGTTCACAATTTCACAAAAACAGGACCCTGTGAAAAAAGTCTGGACAGACTCCTGGTAATGGATTTGTGATATCGGATTACTTTCTCAAAAAGATAATAAAATGTCATTGAGGGGGAAAAAATCATACTAATTTTTTGATATCCATGTTTGTTGATGAAAGTTCTGTTTTTTGAAAAGCCCAGCTTAATTTGTTGAGAATAAGTAAATGATCAGAAATGAAAGCATCGTAAATTTATTACTTCTTTCTGCTTAGGGGGGGGGGCGCAGTAGAGCACAGACTGCTGCAGGAAGTGCGCAAAATTAGAAAGAGCAATATAAAAATAATTAAAAATCTTTGTACATTTTCTTTCATTATTAATGAGATATGGATGAATCAGAACTCTTGCACCTATTCCTGTGATATTTTACCTTATTTTCAACCTCAACTACTTTGATTTGATTCATGTTTTATTACTCAAAAGAAATTGTTTCTATTCGCGAAATTTTAATTATATTTCATATCATACCACAGCCTCAAGAAAATTCTTATAGAATTCTACCATGATTGGAAATATCCAAAAAAGTTGTAGCAACGCTGCCACAGCTTTAGTTATTTTATCAATTGAAAAAAAATAACAATAATTTGGCAAATTTATTGATTATTTTACAAAAAAAAAAAAAAATGAAGTTTTTTTTTCTTTTTTGGTGGAATTACAGACTATAAAATACGTAATCATGGATAGATTTAGGCGTATGCCACATGGGCCCAAGGCGACAAAAATTTGAAGCGGAAAAAATTGTATGGTTTTGAGATTTTGAAAATACGGCAAACTTCAAATGCGGAATTGATGAGTATTTTTTTTAAAACAGAGAAAAGTTAAGTATCAAACTAATGATCCTTAGAAATGATTGATTGTAATTAATTAATTATCATCAAATGAAAGTTCTGTTTTTTGAAAAGCCCAGCTTAATTTGTTGAGAATAAGTAAATGATCAGAAATGAAAGCATCGTAAATTTATTACTTCTGTCTGCTTAGGGGGGGGGGGGGCGCAGTAGAGCACAGACTGCTGCAGGAAGTGCGCAAAATTAGAAAGAGCAATATAAAAATAATTAAAAATCTTTGTACATTTTCTTTCATTATTAATGAGATATGGATGAATCAGAACTCTTGCACCTATTCCTGTGATATTTTACCTTATTTTCAACCTCAACTACTTTGATTTGATTCATGTTTTATTACTCAAAAGAAATTGTTTCTATTCGCGAAATTTTAATTATATTTCATATCATACCACAGCCTCAAGAAAATTCTTATAGAATTCTACCATGATTGGAAATATCCAAAAAAGTTGTAGCAACGCTGCCACAGCTTTAGTTATTTTATCAATTGAAAAAAAATAACAATAATTTGGCAAATTTATTGATTATTTTACAAAAAAAAAAAAAAAAAAAAAAAAAAAAATGATTTTTTTTTTTTCTTTTTTGGTGGAAAAACAGACTATAAAATACGTAATCATGGATAGATTTAGGCGTATGCCACATGGGCTCAAGGCGACAAAAATTTGAAGCGGAAAAAATTGTATGGTTTTGAGATTTTGAAAATACGGCAAACTTCAAATGCGGAATTGATGAGTATTTTTTTTTTAAACAGAGAAAAGTTAAGAATCAAACTAATGATCCTTAGAAATGATTGATTGTAATTAATTAATTATCATCATATGTCATAATGAAATGTTTGGCTTCTGAAATGTTGGAAATTTCACTGTATTGTTTAGAACTGATAGCAGAATTTTACCGAGATCATCGGGATGGAAACCATGGTTGCCTTAGCTATCACATAAACTATTTCTGATGTCAACGTCCCTTTTTTTATGCATATACAAAACGCACAACGATGAATGAAGTATCATGCTTTTGACATAATACACTCACATTTCGTTAAAACACATTGTTTAATTAAAAGCTGCAGTTAATTACAAAGTTAATGAAAAACCGTCTTAGAAAATAATCTCCGAAAACCATGCACAAGTCTGTTGATCTTCTAATATTTGTCATGAGCTAACAAGTTAAAGAGAATTTATTGTTGATTCCATTCTTCAGAAAGTGATTTATTAAAAGATTTTTTCCATATTTTCAGATCCCAACACCCGTAATTCCAATTTCTCACGTTAGTAAACAATGAACGTTTTTGATTATAAAATTTTAAAAATCTTGACAAATAGTATATAAGGGTGAAAATAATAAACGCACTGGTGTGATAGAATAACGCAAACGAACTTCTTAATAACACCATAAATTTAAGAGATGCCTTTCGAAAGATCTTTGTCTTTCTTCATCAGGCGCAAAAGACGTGCAACCACTTGGAAGGTGGGAGCAAGACTGAAAGAAAATGTGGGAAAAAGGGGATAAGTTCAGGGCCTGTTTACCGAATAGGCCCATGAAGCCCGAGCTTACCCTCTGAAATGCAAAGGGGCCCTCAAATGTACTGTTCAGAACTAATTTTTAGGGGGGGGGAATTCAGCTAGGGTATAAAATGTACTTTTTTTTTCTTAATTATAGTTACTAAATTTTCCCTTGAACTATTACTAACACATTTATACTCTATTATTTTTCTGTTGATATAATAAATGGTATAAAAACAGCGATTAAATGCAACTTATTTTCATATTTCTTATATTTTACATTTTAATTTCAAATGTTTAAGACTGTAATGTGCTAAAAAGAACAGAAAATTTAATTTGTATAATTATATTTTGTTTAAATTCATAAAGTGGGGAGAAATGATATAAAATAGGGAGAATAGGTTATTTAAATAAAGGGGACAGCATTCAGGTGATATCCAATTTCTGTTTATAAAATAGAAGCAAAATTGTGCTGCAGCTAAGCATAAATTTATGTCAAATATTTGTTGTCCCTGCACTGTTTTTAGCACTGGCAAATCCTGCGATTTGTAAAGCATAAAATATATTTTGAAGTTCAGATATTCGCATCTGTTCCATATTTGTAAATTCATTTACAAAATTAATTTGTTATGTATAATTATGTATATAATAAATATTTTTTCATATGTATATAGGTAGTTAATTTTAATTTAATATCAAAATCTCGAAATTTTGATGGTAAAATTTCAAATTGTTGAAGCATGATTGGTAGAGGGATGGCCCCTGTGTAACGTCAGGCTTCCCCTACTTCTATGTCCCTGGATAAGTTAGAGGAAACAGCCAATAAGAATACAGGCGCGACATCAGCCAATCACAAGAGAGCATTACCCAAACAAGAGAACACCGAACAGAGCGAGAATTATCAAGCAAACTGAATAAACCACAGAGTCAGAAAAGTTAGAGGAAATTACGTATATAATAAATAAATGAATAAAAAGAAAGAAACAGGAAATGAAATAAATACATTTTTGAAAATTATTATTATAAAAATGAATAAAATGAAAAAAAGAGAAAATAAAATAATACATATTTTTTAAAGAGAAAATAAAGAAAGTACATGATTTATTATTATTTTTATATTATTACAAATGAATAAAAAGAAAGAAATAGACATTTTTTTTTTTTTTTACAAATTATACGGTTAAACTGAATAAGTTTTTACAAAACGGTAACCTCACGATTGAGAAAAGTAGCTAAATTTTAGAGTAAGTCCAATTGTGAGGTGCCGCGAATTTCCGACAGTGGACCAGGTCCCGATAAAGAGACGTCATCATCGAGGGTTGGGCCCGGGCAACCAAGACACGGATTGATTATATACGGTACTCGTCGAAGCCATACAACGAGGCAAAAATTTCTTTTTTTCAGCTTTTTCTGGGGGCAAAAAAGTAGGACTAATTTTACTCGTTGGTTTTATTCGATTTTTTTAATTATTTATTTTTAGGCCTATTACTCCCGCTCCGTTGTTTGTCCGTCACAGAGAAATTCTCAGAAACTATATAACTTACAGAGTTGAAAATTTGTGTTTATATAGCTGAATATCAGCTATGAAGCTCAAAATATTAAAATTTGAAAAAATCATATTATTTTAATAAATAGAGATAAAAAAACAAAATTCAGCAGCCTTTTAATATTAAATTTAATCAATTTTTGTTATAGCAGTTGCCAAAAATTAAAAATCCACAATGAAATTCTTTCTACAATAATTAATTTTCTATTGAACGATTTCCACGTAAAAAATGAAAATGAAATAAAATGTTTCACCAATTGGAAAAAAGATTAATATGAAATAAAATTGATTGACGTCATAGTGGTAATAAAACGGAAAATTTCTAAGATAATAATACAAGGAGTATGATTATGTGTATGTACACAAAGCAGATGAATATCACGTCATTAGAGAATTAAAAAGAAAATCTGACGTCATATCGGAAGTTTAACGGATTTTTCAAATGTTTCAGAATAATACAAAGCGAGTATCAATATGGTAATAGAGAATAGTAAATTTATGAGTTTGAGGAGAGTATTGAATCATGATAAAAACCCAATTATGGAAATATTCGCATATTTTAACATTTTGAAAGTGTACAACATGTTTAATTTTTAAATTATTTTTTTTAATAACTCATTTAGTCCACATGACATATATTATTATGACAGAATATAATAGCGGGCTGGTTTAGATATCCGAAAAAAACGAGAAAAATAGACCGGTAAATTTTTACTTTATAAAAAGCATGAGGTTTTTTTTTTTTTTTTTTTTTTTTGCTAAATGAAATTTATTTGGATTTATTAAAGAAAGGATAAAGTGTTTTGAAAGGAATATTAAACGAAACCCTTTGAGCGATCTTCGATCACACTTACCCACTTGTTTTTTGTTACATTTATTTAGAAAAGGAAAAATATTAAAAGAAAATTACTACGCGATAAAGGAGTTTATTGTGCACAGTTTTAGAATAGGAAAAAAAAAAGTACTTTACAAAAATGTCATTAATTTTTTAACGAAATATTATGTTGAATTTAATGTACCTGAAGCTGTTCAAATCATCAGACATTTCGCTTTAAACCGGGATCGTCTGCTAAGAGGTTTCCTCCTGGTTTCAATAAACTTCCAACTCCTCCCTGAAAAGGCAAAAAAAGAACGAAAAATCATGCCTCAAGCATAGACTACGAAACACTTTCCAACACAGCCAGAATACTCTGTAACGAAACTTCACCGATAAAAAAGGTGAGAGAAGATATGCAAGTACACAGTTTCGAAAACATATAACACATTTAAAAACCCCGTGTTATCAATTACCTAACGGTTTCTGCATTTTTTTTTAATAATTAAATTACACAGCAGTCTTCCAAGTTCTGCATCTATTGAGAGAACTTTTCAACATATGGTTTTATTTGGGACAAGATCAGAAAGCTTAGGTGCTGAAAAATTGGTAAAAGTTTACCATTATTTAAACACTGAGCCAAATGATGGGTAACTTATTCCATAGCCCAGTAGTGTATTACTTTTCAAACAAATATCTTATTTGGTAAAAGTAATTTGAACTATTTCAAAAAGATTTTATTGAAAAAAAATTATAATAAACATTCTTACTATCTGTTGACCACAAGAACATTTCTACTATCAATTCACTTATATTTTAATTGTCAATTTATTTATTATACAGTTCTACTTTAATTTGATGTACATTTTTATGGCAAAAGTAATTAAAAAGTTACTAATTAATAACACATTTCGTTTTAAGAGCAGAGTTTGTAAAAGAAAAAATTGTTTTAGTAAAAGCAGGCTTTTATTTAAATATAAGCCGGCCTTTTTAAAGTGGTTTAAACCAGAAAAAGACGCCTGGCTAAAATAAGGCAACCTTGGCTCAATCCTCTCTTTAAAAAAAAAACAACAATAAAAAAAAACATTTAAGTTGCAGAAGTTGTTAAAAATCTATTATTTTCTGTCTTAAATGTTTGTTTATTCACCTCCGACGAAAAACAAAAAAATGGAATATTAATTAAATTTATAGTAGCAATAAAAGTAATAAATCTTCAGATCAGTGTCCTTAAACATGTCAGTTCTACAGTTTTACTTGAAATTATTTTACTTAATGTTTAAAACATTCAGTACCATTTCTTTTATATTTGCAATACTAATTATTACAAATAGTACATCAAGTGGTTTCGGGGAGTTTAACTGTTATAAATACAGTGGAACTCCAGATATACGTTACCTGAGTTGTACGTTATCCTCAGTTATACGTTTCAACTCAGCGGTCCCGGCCGCTTGTCATTAAAAATTAGCTGAGTTATACGTTTTGCGTTATACATTTCCCTTAGTTATACTTTGCGTTTTTGCGTCCCCGCCCGAAATTTTGTCTCATTTATGCATTTTGTAACCGGAAAAACTGACGACACGTCGGATGAGTCTGATTTGAAAGATCTCACTCAAACTTCGGAGCTGCTCTGAGGGCTTTTGACGTAGTAAAGCGGTTCGTCAGTAGTAAAAACAGTAACAATAAGGCGGCTTCATTATTAACAGAAATGCAAAGTCTGCTGTTCAATGTCGGCACTGTCGAAAAGAAACAATCGAATATTAGTGATTAATTCTACAAGATTCAGTAAACTACTGAAATGTCTTTTGATAAATGATGCACATGCCAAGGCGATTCCAATCATTTCTTTTAAGTATTCTATGTGTATTAAAATATTTTTAATAAAGCTTTTATGATAAAATAACTTTTTTTTTCTACTCTGTTCCATTTCCCAAACTTTATGTCATGGGTACAGTAATATTTAAGAAACTTCCGTTTTCGATATAAAAGGCAACTGGAACTCCTCAGCGAAACTAAGTTTTTAGGATATATTTAAAAAATGGTTCCGGTAGACCATTAATTTAGTTGGACGTTTTACTGAGTTATACGTTTTGTTGCCCGGTCCCGAGCAAAACGTATAACTGGAGTTCCACTGTAGTGGGAATTATACGAATCTATGCAAAACTATTAAATTTTTTTTTCAGTTTTTTTTTATTTTCCTTCAAATGGGCATAAATGAAGCAAATGGGATAATTCTGCATGAAAAACCCATTTATATAAATTAAGGGGGGATTAGCCTCCCCGTTCCCCCCCTTTATACTTAACCAATCAATCCCAAAAACTAATAAGGGAAGCGTCTTAACACAATGAACTTATCAACAAATTTGAAAGCAAATGGGATAATTATGCATGAAAAACCCATTTATATAAATTAAGGGGTGGGATTAGCCCCCCAGTTATACTTAATCAATCAATCCCGAAAACTAATCAGGGAAGCGCCTTAACACAGTGAACCTATAAACAAAATTTGAAGGCAAATGGAATAATTCTGCATGAAAAACCCATTTATATAAATTAAGGGGAGATTACCCCCCCCCCGTTCCCCCCTTTATACTTAACCAATCAATCCCGAAAACTAATCAGGGAAGCGCCTTAACACAGTGAACCTATAAACAAAATTTGAAGGAAAACGGAATAATTCTGCATGAAAAACACATTTATATAAATTAAGGGGGGATTAGCCCCCCCCCTTTATACTTAACCAATCAATCCCGAAAACTAATCAGGGAAGCGCCTTAACACAGTGAACCTATAAACAAAATTTGAAGGAAAACGGATATTTCTATGAAGAGTTATCGCGTTACGTACATACATACGTACGTACATACGTACATACATACAGAACCGGCGGGCACATAAGCTCTCAGGCTTTGATAGCCTGTGAGCTAAAAAACTAATTTTCTCCGCTTTGTCCGACCCTTTTAAATTTGTTATATCGTGCTAGTCGACCGCTTAATTGCATTTTTCGGTCTGTCCCGATTCGTTATTTTTTTTCTCTGCCCTGCCCTTTGAAAGGTGTCTTTATTCTGCCGGCCGGACCCGGCTCGGGCTATGCCAGGTACGGGCTTCGAGCCACAAACGGGCTCGTACAGACCTCTACTTTATAGAAGGATTTTTGAAGGGAAATGTCTTGAATTTTTCATTAACGTGCAAGGAAATTCTGAAAAATTTTCAGCCAGCTCATTTCGCCCAGCACATATTTGAACCAGCAATTTTTAGTACCGAATTCATTACTTCAAACAAAAAGAACTGGACTGTCTGCTGATATGACATCTAAATAAGTAAAAAAAAAATGAAGAAATATAAAATGAAAATAAAGTAACTATTTCATTTCGATTTTGGGTCAAGATAAATCTTAATTGACAGTATAATATTTTAGAAATTGGTGATCAGAAACCGAGGTTACGCCTATGTCAGACATAATGACTCGAATAATGAACTAGCACAATTACTGGAAATTGAGAACATAAAATTAAAGCGACAACGGGACCCCCCCCCCCCCCCACTGTAAGAATGTATTCTTATACCGAAAAAAAATTACAGTAATAAGTAATTTATTCTATCATTGCATAAAATTGTGTTTAATGTGATACTACTAAAATTTCTGGAGGTTTCGATAAATCTTATATTCTTATTATAAATAGCTTTAAAAAGATTGAATTTTAGGATTTCAAATATTATGCAGATGACATGAAAAATTAGTTAAACATACTTTTCCAGTTGAACTTTATCCAAACAACATTCAAGGCATTCCAGAGCTGCTTTAATAAAATGATATTCGCGGCAGATAACAGATTACGTAAATGAGAGCTTTATGGTCTAGCGTCGAATCGCGATTGCAACATGACTGGGCGTTTCCAGAAAGAGGAAATTACGTCATACAGATTTTCGAGGCTGTGTTTTCGATTAAGTGGGATTGGGCAGGAGGCTGCATTCAGATCTGCAGGAGCCGGATTTCCCAGGCCCAGCCCGTTGCAAAAATTAAAAGTTCGACCCGGAGCCGACCAGTTTAATGTTGCAGTTCACGGCACGTGCAAAAATCAGTATAAACTGGCCCGGTCCATGCAAAAATCAATCAAATAAGACACAGCCCAGCCCGACCCGACTTAATTTTTTACAAAAAATTGCAATTTTTTAGGGTTTCGTACTTAAAAAGATTAAAAAAGGAAAAATTATAAGATCGCTCCTGTGTCTGTCTGTCTGTCTGTCTATAATAAAATGCGATTTTGAGTAGTGTCTCATCACTCATTCTTTTAACATGACCACACAAGATTAATTGCTTCTTTTGAAGATAATCTAATATAGTTCCCTTTATTTTCATCATTTCTTTGATTCTTTCATTTCTTATTCTTTCCATTGTTAATATATTGCATGATCTTCTTGTGTCATCCATTTCCACTGCCACTAATTTCTTTCTCTCTGTCTGCATAATTCTCCATCCCTCTGCTCCATATAAGAATATGCTCTTTATGCAATAGAAATGTATATATTATACACTTTCTTTTCCTGGATATCCCCTCACTCCACCAACTAGAATTTACAAAATCTAATGAAATTTCTATATTTAATACGTGCCATTACACAACAAACAATTTAAATTTAAATTTATTAAAACTGAAATAAAATGGAAAGATAATGTTTTTGATTACCTCAATTGACTTGGTGAAAAATGTTAATCTTTGATCACTGGTACGTCATTAACGACAACTGTGAGTAGTGAAATACCTATCATGTCGATAGCAAACACCAGGACACTGCTCGCACTACCATTGCTGTCATCCATGTTTATCAGCAATGTTTGAATGCAAATTAACAAATACACAGCAAGCAATACTCGTTCAACCAATAAAAGTCCAGTTAAAAAAGTGTCTCTGTAACAAGAAAATATTCAATAAGTTTTAATTACATAAATTTAAAATAGAAGCATTTTATATGTTTAAAACAATAAATAAATATACTTAAAATATCAACATGAGATCTCAAAATGATGATAATTTGAAGGTCTCTAAAGCAGTTTTCATTAAATTAAAATTCTATAAAAGATATTTACATTTTGGAAAGCTCAAAAAAATGTTAAAATATCAATGCGCATGAAAGAAAAATACTTTCCTTGTGAATCATAAAAATAGTTTTAAAATCATACTTAAAAATCTTTAAAAATGGCCAAATAATAGTGGCTTTAATTTTTTTTTATCAGTTAGTATTTGGAGGTGCTTTGCACTATTACTGTCACAAATCTTGAAGATAATCAGGTTAATTGTAACCAAGCCTTTTTTGTTGGGGGGGGGGGGGCATAATATAGTAACAATTTACAAAGTTAGTATCTATTTTCTTTGTTGAAAAAGTGTAGAAACCTAAATTGCTTCATTAATATTTATCAGAATATAATCATTCCTAAAATGCAGCAGGATACTTTCTTATCTGAGTAAAATACACATTCTTCAAGAAATTGTTTGACTTGTATTATAAATTAACAAATTGATTCAAAGTTGTCGTTTATTTAAATTAAGATAAATGAGCATTCATATAGTCAATCACACCATAAATATGTTTTATCAATGATACGAAACGCAATACATTTACATAAAGATTTTTTCCCTTAACGTGAATAGTCACAACTACTATATTGAATAAAGCTCAGGAACTTAATATAAATAAATAAATAAATAAATAAAAATTGTGAGAATTACATTTATCAACTTGTGATACTTAAACTTACTGTCTCGTGTAAATATGCATGTATTATAAATTTTTAAATACCTATTACATATAGCCTGACAAAATTTAAAATTGGAAAATCTCAAAGGAAATAATACACATTGATGCTGCAATATTTTTGAATTTTATGTTGGTCTGAATAACCAAACTATGTTTAAAAATATTATGTGCATAAAAGAAATCGTGAAAACATCGGTAATAACTCTAACTTGACGACAGTGTAATCATAATACAACATACGATGACATTATTATAAAGCAAATAAAAATTGTCTACTTACTTGGAACTTTATTTCTGTATTACATCGACGAATAAAATCAAAATAACACAACACTTAATACTTGTTTACATCCCAAATACTACTTGTCCTCTTTTCGACCAATCGGAATGCTTGTTACAGATACGTTAGGTTAACACTCGGGTCAGCTAATCCGAGGTTGGAGAATGCGAAATATTTTTAACACTGACGTGATCCACGATTTAAACCAATTTTGGTGAATACGGGCGATATCTGGTCGATACTCAGTCACATCCAAATCGTTTCATAAATAAGAGAGATACAGCATGAAAAATATCAGATATATATAAATGAACATTTAAACTGAGGGTGGTTTTGGGGTCTGGGGGTCATGATCGGTGAAAATATACCAAAATATTTTGGAATTGCTTTCCTCCGAACGGCTGCAATAGGTAGCTTTTTGTAATGAAAGCCACCTAAAAGAAAGCAAGATAAATGTTTGTGTTCCATAATTTTTACCTGAACATGAAGGTTGAAAATCCGATATATACCAAAAAACGGTTTTGAAACAGAATTCTAAGTAAATTCCAGTATTTATGTGTGCGAATGTGTTATATTATTAATGTGTATGAAGTGTTGTGATGTCATCATCATATTATTTGCTTGAGTAAGTAATAAATGTTTCATAGGATTGAAAAATGAAGAGATATATTCATTTATAGTTATAAGCCAAGTGAATATTTAAGAAACTGTAAGATTATAAGATCAAATCCTACAAATTATGAGGGTTCGCTCGGGATTTGAATAAAAAGGTATTTTGAATCGGGATATAAATAAGAAGTAAAATGATTTAAATTATAGGAGCTGTTATGAGATGTTTATTGTAAGTTATACGAACTGTAATCGTTTTCCGTAATCAGATCTGCAATTCCTGCTAATGAGAAAACTTTTCACAATTTTATTTCATCGTAACGTAAATAAAATAAACAATGTCATTTTTTAATTCGTTAGCATTATCCGATGATTTGGGAATGGTTGTTTCTTGTTACCCAAAATTTACAGATTTAATCAAGTTAATAGGTGAGCCTGAAAATGATGATGAGGATTTCACCCAAGAACGGCTTGAAATTGTAATCTGCGATAGAGATGAATTAAAGTTAGAAGTAGAAAGAGAAAGGAAAAAAGAAAGTTACAACTTTAAGCGGAATAAAGAAAATTACAGCTTGAAATGGAAGAAAGAAAATTAGTGGAAGAAAGAGGACTACAGCTCGAACAGAAGAAGTTGGTTTAGAGACGGAAGATAGAGGGAAAAAAACGAGGAAATTTGAAATTAAAAAAATGATAATGCAAACTAAAATAGTCACTCATAAGGAACGAAGAAATACCGACTCCGGGGAGATAAATAAGTAGAATTTTTCATCTCTTAAAGAAGCTTGGTGGTTATGACAGTGCAAATGGTGATAGTTGTATGTCTTTAACATTATATGAGAGGCAAGTATCTCAAATGAAAATAGTCATGGAAGAATGGGTATCATATCCATTAAGTTTATTACCGTTAAAAATAGCAGCATATTCACAAGGGAGAAATAATCGGAAATAAGTTATTACGAGTATATAAAAAATTTGGTGATGAAAAGTTTCAAAATATTTTCAGAGGAAGTTAGACAAAATTTAATGGCAGACCGAATAGATCCAACGGATTATTGGCGTGATTTTGGTTTTCATTTGACAATGGGTTCTTTAACAATCTCCCGAAAAGTTAGGAAATTGTTAGGAATGCAAACGCACTCAGGGGCACTCTTATGCTGGGCAAATCTGTCAAACGCCCAATGGACCAAATTAAATGCGTCATTACTACATTTTAGGTTTACATCGGATTCAGTGTATCAATTATTTTTAATTATATTTTATTTTTGCTTCTTTATAAATGTTTTGTTAGAAATTCATTTATTTACAACTTGTTACCAAAAAACAACTTTGATATCACAAGCTAAATCACTTTTTTATGACAAAACGGAATAATCTGAAAATTAAATACACCTTAAGTATTCGAATTCAAGTATATGTCAGTTAATTTACATTGTATTTGTTACTTAAAATTAAATGTATGGAAGTACGTGAACGATATCAGTGTTGAAAGATAAGATCAGTTTTGTTGCGTTGGTGGTGGTGTAGGGAAAGGGAGGAGATAGCCGATATTAGATTTTGTCCGGGTGGCCAAATCTGTCTCGGTCCGCCTCTGCACTCACTCAAATGTTTACTATTTGTTGAGAATTTTTATATCAGCCGTGTTTTCCACATTCATATCTGTTATCTTTAACAGATTTACTTCTCAGTGCAAGTGAAATTATTCAAAACAACTCATGTGGTATCAATTCTAAATCTATAAACGAATAAGATATTATAAGTACATACGAGAGAAGAGGAGAAAAAGAAACTTTGGGGTATCCACCGCGATAAGCAAACACGCCAAAAATAAAGTTGATGTTTATCGTTCTTGTCGATGTTTTCCCACTTCTAAAGTACAAAGTATTGAGATGTAATTGAAAGATTAATTTCACGGATATTTTAAACTGGAAAATGGTTGACTGACAAACATGTGGAAAATTTGTATGATAATTCTTGTATTTTTTTTTTCAAAAGTTCCGTACATTTACTAACATACATTCACATATTTTAACACTTTGTTACGTAATTTAAAAGCGTTTTATTTTGATTCGTTAATATGTCTGTGTGTTCCATATACATGTTTAAGTACATTTTTTCGAAAATATATTTTATATACTAGGGGCTCTGCCCCCTGCTCGCTACGCTCACCAACCCCTGTTCTGATTTCACAGCCTCTTAAAACCTGGTAATGTATTCTGTTTTAAAAAGATGATGATGATATCACGAACGGCGACTATCTTCTGTAATCAGATTATAATGCTTTTTCATTTAACTGGTTATAATGCTTTTTCATTTAATTCATCTTTTTAGGGTTTCGTTCATCTTACGAAACCCTATTGCTCCCGCTCCGTTATCTGTCTGTCACAGAGCCATTCTCGAAAACTTTGTAACTTACAGAGTTGAAACTTTGTGTATAAATCAGAATATCATCTGTGAAGAGCTGAAAATATTAAAATTTGAAAAATTCGTATTATTTTAATAAATGGAGATAAAAAACCAAAATTCTAACAGCCTTTTCCTATTAAATTTAAACGTTTTTCGTTATAGCCGATGCCAAAAATTAAAAATCCACGATGAAATTCTTTCTACAATAATTAATTTTCTATCAGACGATTTCCACGTGAAAAATGAAATAAAAAGTTTCACCCATTGAAATAAAGATTAATATGAAATAAAATTGATTGACGTCATAGTGGTAATAAAACATAAAACGGAAATATTTCTCAATAATACAAGGAGTATGAGTATGTGTATGTGCACAAAACAGATTAATATCACGTCATTAGAGAATTAAAAAGACAATCTCACGTCATATCGGAAGTTTAACGGATTTTTCAAATGTTTCAGAATAATACAAAGCGGGTATCAATATGAGTAATAGAGAACAGTAAATATATGAGTTTGAGGCACGTATTATCATGATAAAAACCCGATTATGGAAATATTCGCATATTTTAATATTTTGAAGGTGTACAACATGTTTAATTTTGAAATTATTTGTTTTAAATATCGCATTTAGTCTACATAACAGATATTATTATGACAGAGTGTAATAGTGAGCTTAGGCTACTATCGGGCTGATTTCGATATTCGAAAACAAGAAAAAAGACAGTTAAATTTTTACTTTACAAAAAAACATGACCTTTTTTTTTTTTTTTTTTTTTTTTTTTGCTAAATGAAATTTATTTGGATTTTATAAAGAAAGGATAAAGTGTTTTGAAAGGAATATTAAACGAAACCCTTTGTGCGATCTTCGATCACACTTACCCACTTGTTTATTTTTAATATTCACAAATTTTCTGACGTAATTTTCTTTATTTCCTGCTTTCAACACGTGATCATTTAATTATTATTTTAAACTTTCATTATTATTTGTAATAGTCTCACGCAAATACATTTTTTATTTGAGATAAAACATACTCCTATTTAGAAATTGGCAACAATATAAAAAAATTGACTTTTTCAATAAAAGATTTTTTACTCAATTTTTAAGGATTTTTTGAGTTTTTATTGTCCGACAGTGATAATTTTTTTAATTTTGGAAGCTTGTTATATTTCGTGTCTGGTGGTATGATTTTCGAATCCGTAGGATAGCTAGAAAAAAAAAGTAATAGCTCCTCAAAAAAGTCCCTAGTAAAAAAGCGATGAGAATAACCCGGAATATCTACGCAGAATTTGATTGGTCCATTTCTAAATCGTTTTTGGGTCAGTTCCAGATTGCTTTATTTTATGTAGAAGGATTACTCGATTTTTAAGGATTTTTTGAGTTTTTATTCTCCGACCGTGATATTTTTTTTAATTTCTGAAAGCTTGTTATATTTCGCGTCTGGTGGTATGATTTTCGAATCCGTAGGATAGCTAGAAAAAAAGTAATAGCTCCTCAAAAAAGTCCCTAGTAAAAAAGCGATGAGAATAACCCGGAATATCTACGCAGAATTTGATTCGCCCATTTTTAAATCGTTTTTGGCTCAGTTCCAGATTACTTTTTTTTAATATAGAAGGATTACTCGATTTTTAAGGATTTTTTGAGTTTTTATTGTCCGAGCGAGATACTTTTTTTTAATTTCTGAAAGCTTGTTATATTTCGCGTCTGTTGGTATGATTTTCGAATCCGTAGGATGGCTAGAAAAAAAGTAATAGCTCCTCAAAAAAGTCCCTAGTAAAAAAGCAATGAGAATAACCCGGAATATCTACGCAGAATTTGATTGGTCCATTTCTAAATCGTTTTTGGCTCAGTTCCAGATTACTTTTTTTTAATATAGAAGGATTTTTTAACATTTTTAAAATTTGTATTCTTGTAAACAATGCCTGTCCTGTACTACAAAAAACTGAGTGTGTCATCGAATCAGAGAAAGAAAAAAAAAATCTAGAAGAAGCTTTAAAAATCGTCTTAAAAAAGAAAAAATAAACGCTCATTGACTTTAAGTGAGCCATATTAAACCCGTTTTCATCTATATTCTTATCGAAAATTGTTCAACTTAACAGAAATAAATCGCTATTAAATTACTCAAATTTTGAACAAAATATTTGTTTAATGTAAAACTAGTCGTTGGGGGCCACCGTAATAAGTTACCCATCATGGAAATGCATAACATAAAATATGAAAATAAAATATGTGTAAACTACTTATAAAATGCATTGCAATTCGAATAAAATCGTGTCTTGATGACGTCATAAACATTTAAATGCTCTATTACTGAATTGCATAAAAGAAACATCCTTATAACTCTAAAAATGATAATCATATTAACTAACAGTTTACTGCGTCGGATTAATCGTGTATTTTCCAATTAAAATATACAGTGGCGGTCAAAAGTTTCCGGCCAGTTAGTTTCTTTGATTTGTTTGCCAGAACGTTTCAGCGAAGAAGAAGCGCAATTGCTCCAAAAAAATAGGAATATGCAAATTAACTCTGACAACGTGATGATTTTGATTGGATACTAAAGGCATTTGATGAAAAGGGGAGGAATTCGAAATTCGCGTGTGCAAAAATTTCCGCCCATTCGTTATTCGTTAGATTTGCTATCGGTAAAGTGTTTTTTTGCACGTGTTTGTTAATTAATCAATGTGAATAACTTAGTTGAAATTCAAAAATGAAAAGTTCAACAATTATTATTCTTAAACGAGCGATTTTTGCCACGGTCCGGGAGACTCCGGAAAACGATCATTCACGTGGACAGAGTTATCAGGCGGAAAGAAATTGAGGGCCGCATAAAAATGCCGCTGCAATATTCCGCGATTTACTGAACGAAAATATTGCTGAAATAAGTCGGTCTATCGTGTCAAGCCGCTTACGTGACATAGGACTTTGTGGACGAGTCAGTGTTAAAAAACCTTTCATAAGTAAAAAATATCAGATGGCCCGACTGGCGTTTGCCAAAGAACACAGAGACTGGTCAAGTGAAAACTGGTAAAAAGTACTATTTTCTGACGAATCAAAGTTCAACCTTTTTGGGACAGATGACAGACACTACGTCGGACGACCAAAAAACAAAAGATATTATTCGAGATATGTTTTTCCTACAATGAAACATGGCGGACGACAGCTATCTTAAAAAACCCCTTTTGTTTTTAATATCTAATTGTGGCTTTTGAATTTTTCATGTAAATGAATGTAAATGAATATAAATAACATTAAAAAAACAATTTTAAAAGCAAAATATAGTTACGTAAGTAAATATGTAAAATTCTAACTTTTTTTAAATTTCCAAATACATTTCACTAAAAAGATTGACTGTCCCTGCACTTCTCTGCGTACGCCGACGTACAAAAATTTTTTGAAGAAATTTATATTTTTGCGAAAATCAATTTCTTTAACAACTTTAATGCACCCCCCAACCTCCTTCACCACCACCACCACCAAAAAAAATCAAGACTTGGTAAGAAGGTTTGTACAATTTTGACACACGTCTTATGGTCTAATCAAATTACTTCTTCATGGATATAAAATAATTTTAAATATCTTTCATCTACTGCAAAACATTCTCTGATAGTAAGGACATATGTAGAGATACAATTGTATCACAGTCACTACATATAGAATGCAGTTGTATCCAATTCAGAAGCTTGAGTGACTAACTTTCTAAATGACTTAAATTCAGACTTTTTTACCATTCATTTATACCATGATCACAGTAAGACACTTCGGTGTCTTAAATTCAGACATTTATGATGCCTGAAATTTCGCATTGAATTACTTTTTCAGACACATAAGTGTCGGAATTTAAGACGCTTTTGTTTGCAGTGGGTATTATTTATTTATTTATTTATTTATTTATATTTTGTATTTTAAATTAAATGAATAAAAGTAATGTATTTTAGGTGTGTGTAATGTATGTGTTTTATATTAAAGTTATGTATTTTAAATGATATGAGTGAAAGGTTTAAATTTTTAATGAAATGAATGCTACACGAATGATGCGATGGGAACAATATTTGACGATTTATCTCCTGCCGCAATTTAACATAAAATTTATGTTTTTTCTTACAATTTTTACATCATGGAATAGGGAGCAAAAAATTATAAAACTTGTTCACGAATAAAACTTGTTTGAAAATTGTAGTCCAATTGAGGGACCTTTTATGGCTTTTTAAATAACTTTCATGCATGATTTGTATATTTATTTATTTATTAATGCCATCTCGATAATGGACATTTGTTTTCTATAATAATGAAAAAAAAAAACTAGTAGCAGATGAGTTGCCACAATTGGCAATTGATTGCCTAAAACAACTCAAAACCCGTTTTCTATTGGGTTCTTTTCCAAGTGTTGCTATCACGGCTCCAATGTCCTTTAAAATAGATATACTCCTGAAGATTTTAAAAATCACATCTGCTCAAATATTTCCTTTTGGTGTATATTCAATTACGGAAGATTTTTTAACAGTTTAATTAAAAACCGAAATCTCAGAACGAAAAAACAGATTTGAATTTTCTAGTATTTGTTTAGATACATTAAAATTTTATAGATATTTCCTACTGAATATGTTAAAATTATTGATCTGCTAATTTTGCATTAGATTTTTGTAACTAAAAATATGTTTTTGAAAAAAAAAATAACTGACAGATTATCTTTGGATCCATTCATTGCTTTTTCATTATTTTTATAGTATATTTTTCTGTCCCTTCTTTTTTCATTTTTTGCCTTTCAGGTGATTCTAAAAAAATATATTGATTTTCTGTAATTGAATTTACTTCGAAACGTTGTCATCCTGTCTGCAATGTTCTTTAAAATGAATGAGAATACCACTGAAACTTGCAATCAACAATTTTGCGTCAAAACACATTTCCTTAAATACATCATTTGGTATGGACCCGATTTCGGAAGATTGATCATTAAATAAGCACTTCGGCGCTAAAATGAATTCTGTCGATTAAAAAAACCTCAAGATTTCAATTGATGAATGAATGATTTAACACAATGATTTCAATTTTCATTTTCAATTCTGCTTCTTACTTCTCATTTTTTCTGTATCTTAAATAATTAATTAAGTTTATATTCGTCCTCAAAAATGGTCCCACGAGTTTAATGACACTAAAAGAATATAATTTTTTTATATATGACGTCATTTTCCTTGACAAAAACATTCCGCCTTCCTGCTATTAAAATTCTTTATAGATGTTTCCAGACGGATATTCCTTTAAAAATTACGTCACATTCGCAGGTGAAAATATTAATTAATTTGAAGTTTCAATCTATAGATCAACTCTGAATAGAGTACTTCTGAAATTATTTAATGGAGAAACTTTAGAAATTGTGTCATTTTCACGTAATTAAAGAAAAAATATTACTGTTTCATGAATTATAAGAGAATAAATTTTTGAAAAAAAAAAAAAAGGCGTGATTTCAATTTTAGATTCATGAAATTTATTGGCGTCTTAAGCATTATCTATTCAAATTTAAAATAGATTTCTTTCTATTATAACGAGAAAATGGCATCAATAAAAATATAATCGATAAAGATAAATAAACTGCATTATTTCTCTTTTTCCTGCAACATTGTTCTTTCCTTCTGAGTACCAACCACTTTTAACCAGGAACGTCGACGTCGTTGTCACTGTCTCCTGTTGTACAAGTCGCATCTGCAGTTAGATTATACATTGCCTCCTTGAGGCAGGATTTTCAGGGATAAAGAGTGTGCGACTTATATCCCATGAACTGGGCGCTCAGGCCCCACTATAACAACAATCCTGAAACATCGGAAGTAATCCGATTGCCACCATTTTGTAGAAATTTCATAAAAAACATATAAAAGTAAAATTAAAATATAAAAATGCAAATATTTAAAGAAAAATAGCTAGTGCGGGCACATCTACAAAAATAAAAAAAAGACGTTTTTGTTTTGAAATTAAGAGTCGCCTGATATCTATCCCCAGTATATCTGTCCCCATACGTCCTTTTTACGTCACAGCAGAAGGGGATACATATCCAGTTTTTGAGCATTTCACTTTCTCCGAGAGTCGGATATCCGACCCCTGTATATCTGCCCCCATATCAGAAGGGGACATACATCCAAAACCCGACCATGTTACTTTCGTCGAGACCTGGATATACGTCCCCTGTATATCTGCCCCCATACGTCATCTTGACGTCACAGCAGAGGGGACACATATCCCGCGCTAGAACATTTTCATGCTCGTCGAGAGTTGGATATCTGACCCCTGTATATGCATCCCCGTACGTCATCTTGACGTCATAGCAGAAGGGGACATATATCAAGGGGTCACATATCCAATGCTTGGACCTTTTACTTTTGAGGAGAGCATTGGATATCCGACCCCTGGATATCTGCCCCCATACGTCATTTTGACGTCAGAGCAAAGGGGATATATATCAAGTGGGTACATATCCAAGGCTAGGACCTTTTACTTTTGACGAGAGCATTGGATATCCGTCCAATGTATATCTGTCCCCATACGTTATCTTGACGTCACAGCAGAGGGGACACATATCCAGTGCTACAACATTTTCACGCTCGTCGAGAGTTGGATATCCGACCCCTGTATATGTATCCCCTTTTACGTACAGTTTCTATTTTTGCCATGAACTAATATACGTCCTTATTTATCTAGAAATCTGTAGACGTTATTCGGATCATAACACAACAATTATTTACTTATATACAGGGTGCATCTAAACTCTTGGGCAAAACTTTAAAGGGTGATAGTACAGATCAAGACAAACAATATTAAATAGGAAACAAAGGGTACCAAACATCTTCCAAAGAAAATAGGTGCCATTAAAGTTTAGGGTCCAAAATTTCAAATGATTATAAAAAACGGAAAAATTGGTCGATTCGTTTGCGGTTTTCGCTAAAACTATTCTTTATGTCAGTATTTTCTTGAAAATAAATTTTAAAGATAAAGTTCAAAAAATGCCGATAGAGGGCGCTTTAGACTTTAGAGTAACGAACAACTATTTTTTACCGTTATTTTTTGTATATCATTAAATGTTTTCAAAAGCTTAGACTTAAACTTAAATTTTGAGATCAAAATCTAAATCGTTGGGAGTGGTTATGTAGCAGAAACTGAACTCTGTTCAGGAGTTGAAATTTGAACTCCCCCCTACCGAACACAGTTCAGTTATTCCCGATCTTGGTGTCGTAGACCAGGCAGAAACTACTACCCCCTACACGTAAAATAAACGATAGAGGGATGACAAAATGAAATATAAATTTATTCATAACAGACATGAGCAATTTCTCCGCGCAAAATAAAAAGAAACAATTTGATGTACGCACGTAGTGCGAATATGAATGAAGGCTGACACGTAGAAAATGGTAGACGCATGATGTTCCTGCAAAATCACAAAAACTGCTCGAAAGAGTGACCAGCAACGAGGCAGGCCTCACACCGCCGGCGGAGGGAATTGCGAACATTAGCGAATACCCCGGGCATCTCTCGGTTATCGCCTGCTACGATGGCAATCCTCGCAAACAGGTCCTAGTCGGGGTCGACGGGGCTTGCGTAATCAAGACTCTTCATATAGCCCCAGAGGAAGAAGTCTAGGCAGGAGAGGTCAGGCGAGCGTGCCGGCCAATTTATCGGACCACCCCGTACAATCCATCGCCCTGGATATGCTGTATCCAATGCATTTCGCACATCCGAGCTAAAATGTGCAGGCGCTCCGTCATGTTGGAACCACATACCAGCCTTTATGTTGGCTGGAACACTTTGCAGTAGAACTGGAAGCATCTCTTGCAGGAATACCAGATATGTACCGCCATCCATGCGCCTTGGCAAAAGATATGCTCCAATCAAATTATCGTGGATAATTCCGGCCCACACATTTACGCTGAAACGCCGTTGATATGAATAAGGACGGGTACCTTGTGGGTTCGTGTACGCCTAGTTGTGTGCATTGCGCGCATTGAATATACCTACCCGACTGAAACGGCATTCATTGGTGAATAGCACGTGTGCGGCAAAGTCTGGCTGCGCATCCAACTGTTGGAGGAACCATCGTTTAAAACCGGCACGTAGCTGATGGTCGGTTGCTTTCAAGGCGTGCACACGCTGTGCATGATAGGGTCGAAGGGCTTCGTCTCCTAACACTCGCCAAACCGTCATCTGGCTCACATTTGCGACGGTGGATACAGCCCGCGTGCTTGTCTCCGGTTGCTCCTCGAATTCACGTAACACATGCTCTGCAAGTTCCGGTGTCCTTGCACTTCTGGTACGCCCAGTGTCGTGCATCCCACTGACAAACTAACCGGTTTCTTCGAGACGCTGATACAAGCGTTGGAAAAATTTTCAGTCCGGCAAGCGTCTCGAAGAGAATCGCTCCTCGTACAATCGCCGGGCCTCCAGGGCATTCCCATCCGCAGCGCCGTAAATAAAATACATATCGGCCATTTCCTGACTAGTGTAGCTAGTCATCCCTACAGCCGTCAAAGACGAAAACACGATAAATGCGGACAACCAGCGCTTTTATAGCACTTTCGATCACAGCGCCATCTGGAGGTTACATTCTTCTGTACTACACATTGCCGGCCAATCGGGTGAAACGGACCGTTACTACGTAATGGCTACATATCTGTAAATTATTTCTTGTTATTTTGCGCGGAGAAATTGCTCATGTCTGTTATGAATAATTTTTTTATTTAACTTTGTCATCCCTCTATCGTTTATTTTACGTGTAGGGGGTAGTAGTTTCTGCCTGGTCTACGACACCAAGATCGGGAAAAACTGAACTGAGTTCAGGGGGGGGGGGTACAAATTTTAACTCCTGAACCCAGTTCAGTTTGCGGTACTTAACCACTCCCAACGATTCAGATTTTGAGCTAAAAATTTAAGTTTAATTTTAAGCTTTTGAAAGAATTTAATGAGATACAAAAAATAACAGTGAAAAATAGTTGTTCGTTACTCCAAAGTCTAAAGCGCCCTCTATCAGCCTTTTTTAACTTTATCTTTAAAATTTATTTTCAAGAAAATACTGACATAAAGAATAGTTTTAGAAAAACCGCAAACGAATCGACCAATTTTTCCGTTTTGTATAATCATTTGAAATTTTGGACCCTAAACTTTAATGGCGCCTATCTTCTTCGGAAGACGTTTGGGACCCTTAGTTTCCTATTTAATATTGTTTGTCTTGATGTGTACTATCACCCCTTAAAGTTTTAACCAAGAGTTTAGATTCACCCTGTATACATAATTGAAACTATATAAATATTGTTTGAATTATGTATTGTTATATTTAATAACAGTACGTAATTGAATTTTGTATTATGTTTCTATGTATTGAATACAATATATCTATTGAAATTTGTAATGTTAAAAGTATTTTTTTTAAATCATTTTTTCCCATTTTAAAATGAGGTATAGTTAGATGGCTAGAAATTAATTTCAAATGAAAAAAAAATATACATTATTGCTGATTTTCCATCTGTGCCTAATTCCTGTTGATAGCAGATACGAACAAAACAATAAAAAAAATAATGTCAATTGCATAGATTATAAAACACTTTCCAACTATTTTTACTTATTGCATTTATCCACCTTCAGTTTTTCGAAATATATTCTGTACTTTCATGCAATTCTAAATTCTTAACATAGTATAAAACAAAGTCGCTTTTTCTGTCCCTATATCCCTATGTACGCTTAAATCTTTAAAACTACGCAACGGATTTTGATGCGGTTTTTTTTAATAGATAGAGTGATTCAAGAGGAAGGTTTATATGTATAATAACATACATTAAATAGTGGAGAAATACTGTTATTTTTGAGGTTTAAGTCGCTTTTTCTGTCCCTATATCCCTATGTACGCTTAAATCTTTAAAACTACGCAACGGATTTTGATGCGGTTTTTTTTAATAGATAGAGTGATTCAAGAGGAAGGTTTATATGTATAATAACATCCATTAAATAGTGGAGAAATACTGTTATTTTTGAGGTTTAAGTCGCTTTTTCTGTCCCTATATCCCTATGTACGCTTAAATCTTTAAAACTACGCAACGGATTTTGATGCGGTTTTTTTTAATAGATAGAGTGATTCAAGAGGAAGGTTTATATGTATAATAACATCCATTAAATAGTGGAGAAATATTGTTATTTTTGAGGTTTTTAATGTGATGTCGTAAATAATTTCCTTTTTTCCGCTTATACATTGCAAACGCAGGCTGAACCCTACAATATTTATCAAAATAATGTACTAATTATTGTACACATTAAAAAGGTCTACAGAAAACACAAAGAGATGAAGGTTTTCAAGGTTAACCCGAAGCAAAGCGAGGGAGGGCCGGTAGTGTTAAATAAATTTCTTTGAATTTGTTCGAGAAAAACATGATCAAAATGTACTTCAAATAAATTCTGCCACTAGACCGTAATGTGCCCGAATTCTTTTGTGTACCCCGTACAAAATCTATAAATGCTAGATATAGCATTTTTTTTTATAAGGAACGTGCTGTATAGTATTTCTTACGACCCTTCTCAAATCAAAGGGATACGCTTACTGATACATTTCTGAAATCATTTTTGTCCAGAAACGCATGAAATTGGCAGGTGTTATTTTGAAACTATGTAATCAAAAGACGTTTTACATTTTTTGGTAAAGACAGAAGAAACTTTCTTGAACTTTCTTGGAAACGTAAAAATCGCATGTTCCACAACAGAGGGAAGAGTATCCACTGTGCGTGTGTCTTGCACAAGCTCCTCTCTCGACTTTACTGCATATACAGCGCCATCTTTCGGTGAGATTTTAAGTTTTTTTAACCATGCCTGAAAAATTCCCCATTGCTTTGGGAGCATACTGGTGAAATTTCCGGTAATTTGGATCAGTGGTTCTTTCGTTATAGGGTTTTGCTTTCACAACTTTAAAAAAAAATCACCCTGTACTTGTCAAGTGACAACAATCGCTTATCATTTGATAGGTAATTTATTTGCCAAACGCTATTCGATTGCAAATCCCTTCAATAAACAGGCTTGACAATTTTATACCTTTAAATTTAAATATGAGTTAGAAAATGTCTCAGAAAGTTCCTCATTGTTGAGCAAGGAATTTGAAAACTACCTTAATGATATATATGAATTTTGTGGTTTTTATTTGTCAATATTTTCCCGAAAGTTAGAGCACGAACGAACAGACAGTAAAAAAAAAAAATCATAAAGTCATGCCTCACGCATAGATTATTACACACTTTCCAACACGACGAACATGTACATTACACCCAGAAAACGGAATTGAAAAACCACAAAGCATGTTCTGTTGAGTACATTTTGGTTGTTTCAAAAAAAAAAAATTTAGTTGAAATAAAAAATTAGTTTTGTTGCAAGGACAAAAAAATATTGTTAACGCTTTTACAAAATTTTAACAGAATTTCATCAATTTTACTTGAATTAACATAATCTGTTTTTTAATTTTACAATAATTTTGTAATTTAAATTTGTAATTCCAGCAAAATTTTGTTGTTTTTGAAAAATTTAAATTCTTGTGTAGTAGCCATAACTCTCTCACGTAACTTGGTTTATTTGACTTGAATAGCTATATAATTAAAGGATTAACATAATTTTTAGATAATTAAAACTTTTTTAATTGGGAAGGACCAAGGCAGTTTCCCCCTCTAACATTTATTACTTTCTTCTCTCTTTACAAAAAGAAAGTATTGGATTCATGAAAATTTTCCACTTCCGGTTTTCGACGGATTCTAGAAGGTCCTGAACACGATTTGACTGTTTTTAGAAAATGACTGTCTATGACTCTGTCTGTCTGTATGTGACAAAAATTTTGTGGGCGCTCTATTTCAAGAACTAATGCACGGAATTTAATAAAACTTTATATTCAGTTATTTACTGATATAAATTGGTACTGATTAGTTTTTGGTATAAATCCCGCAACAGGTGGCGCTGCTATACTACTTTTTCATGATTTTTACGATAGCTATATCGCAAGAACTATTGCACAGAATTTCATCAAACTTCAGACTCTGTTAGACCTTAACATACATAGATGCTGATTACGTTTTGGTGTAAATAACCCAACAGGTGGCGCTGCTATGCTACTTTTTTCAGGATTTTATCTATATCTCAAGAACTAATGCACGGATTAATTTTTAATTCATTTTCAGCAGTGAATTACGTCTGTAATTCTTGAATAATAACCAGTGAATTTTTATCTTTACTTTTTTTCAAGCGTAAACCGACAGAGTAAAAAATGTCCCAAGCCAGGAATCGAACCCGGGTCATCAGATTAGCGCTCTGAGGCTCTACCACTGAGCTTCGAAGAACGATACCCAACTCAGCATTTCTCACTCTTTTAAATGTCGGACCGGCTACAACCGCACAAGATGGAAATGTCATCATGAGCACGCAAATTTCTGCGGCAAACATGAGACGACAATACAAAGCCCAGCATACGGCAATACAGTTAATTTTTAATTCATTTTCTGCAGTGAATTACGCCTGTAATCCTTGAATAATAATCAGTGAAATTTTATCCTGCATTTTACTGGCGTAATTCACTGCTGAAAAGGAATTAAAAATTAACTATGTGTTGCTGTATGCTGGGCTTTGTTGTCATCTCATGTTTGCCGCAGAAATTTGCATGCTCATGATGACATTTCCATGTTGTGCTGCGGTTGCAGCCCGTCCGACATATATAAGAGTGATAAATTCCGAGTTGGGATATCGTTCCTTGTAGCTCAGTGGTAGAACCTCAGAGAACCATTCTGAGGACCCGGGTTCGATTTCCAGCTTAGGACATTGATCAATCTGTCGGTTTACGCTTGAAAAAAGCAGGGTAAAAGTTCACTTATTATTATTCAAGGATTACCGGCGTAATTCACTGCTGAAAATGAGTTAAAAATTACCTACAAAAATAATTAAGATTACATATTAGATTGGTTCATTTAACAAAATTTTTTGTAGTATAAACAAAACAGGTTCGTAATAAAACATATTTTTTTATTTAAACAAACAAAATATAGGAGGGGCAGTCGGAAAATAAGTTTCCCCTGGCGAGTGTTGACAGAGGTATGTATGAAAGACAAAAAATGTAATGAGACATTAAAGATAAAACATAACTTTATTTTTCCAGATAAGTACGAAGTACATTGAGACATTTGTCATAGCGCTTTATAAGCTTAAAAAAGCCCGCCAGGAAAAAATCAGGGCTTTGCATACGGACGAAGCATTGAACGACTATGGGCGAAATACGACACAACAGGTGAACACGAACTTGCAAGACAACGCTACCATTGGGTAGATGTCGACCACTTTCAAGCAGATGGCGCTGTTGCGGTGACAGCGCAGTTGCAGTCAACAGCGCCATTTGCGCAGGCACTGCAACAGCGCCATCTGCTTGATCGCGGTCGACCTCTACCCAATGGTATCGGTGTCCTGCACGTTCGTGTTCACCTGCTGTGTCGTCTTTCGCCCATAGCCGTTCAACGCTTCGTCCGTATGCAAAGCCCTGATTTTTTCCTGGAGGGCTTTTTGAAGCTTATAAACGGTATGACAAATGTCTCAATGTACTTGGTACTTATGTGGAAAAATAAATTTATGTTTTATCTTTAATGTCTCATTAAATTTTTTGTCTTTCATACACACCTCTGTCCACAGTCGCCAGGGGAAACTTATTTTCCGACTGCCCCTCGTATTTTGTTGAAAAAAGAAAATAGATTGTTAAAATAATACATAGTATATATCTATGTAACAAAAAGATTTTGTTATCAAAACAAAAATTAATTTTAAAGTAAACATTATAATTATTTCTTTAACAAAAACCTTTTGTTGTTAAAACAAAAAAAATTCTTAAAATTACACAAAAGAATTGTTCTTTAAAGAAAAGTTTTTGTTATCAAAACTAAAAATAACTTTTAAAGTAACAGATAATTATATTTATTTTGAGAAAACATTCAACAAAAGAATTTTGTTAATTCAAGTAAAATTGGACCATTCTACTTGAATTAACAAAACGTTTTTTGCTGACAATACAATTTTTTTTTGTTGAAATTGCAAAAAAAATTAACAATATTTTTTTGTTGATTCAAACAAAATTCCCATTGACACATATTTAAACGAAAAGTTTTGTTGGGCCAACCAAATTTTTGTTGATTTAACAAAACTTTCCTCTGGGTGCAAGCTACAGTTTACGCTATACCTTTTTTTTATCTACATTTTACGTTATATACTTTCTTGAAATGCTGTCAAAGTCGGCGTTTTAAGCGAATTTCCGACGTGGAAGCGCGAAAAAGGGGATTTTATTCGAATTGCAATGCATTTTATAAATAGTTTACACATGTTTTATTTTCACATTTTATATTATGCATATCCATGATGGGTAAGTATTACGGTTGCCCCCAACGACTAGTTTTTTTTATTTTACTAATTTTTTGTAGGTATTTTTCTTTTTCAATTTTTTATTCAAATTTTCAATATTTCATGAGATTTTTTTTTTCATATTTAGGAAAAGTCATTTTTTTATTATAAAGATCTTTTAGTATATATATTTTTTAACCTGAAAAAATATTGTGGACATTTCTTGGAAAATGCGGGTTAACCCGAACCCGACCCGCAATAGTTAAAACCCAACCTGAAACCGACCCGAACCCGAAACAATGAAAGTCAACCCTACCCGCAGCAAAAAAGTATGACCTGAATAAACCCGACCTGAACCCGAACCGCAACGAAAAAATATAGCGCAAACCCGACCCGATGCAGGACTCTAGTCTGGCTGCGTATCAAAGAGGGAGTAGATGATAAAAGAGAGTTCTACGCCAGTGGCGTCTGCTCAAGGTCGAATGAAAATCAATGCAGCCCGGACATACGTCGCGGCGGAAGTACGTCACAGAGATAATAGATAATAGGAGCAGTAGATAATCAAGTATGGAGATAAGCGAGTGGAGAATTAAGGGAATGGGGAGATAACCAAGTCTAAGAGGGGGATTATTTTAATTAATAGAAGAGGGGGACTAATGAAACGTGGAATGCTCCTTAGGAAATTTTTTGAGGAGAGATTTTTTTCCATAGAATTATCATGTTATAGTAGGATGAGGTATTTTTTCTAATTTGTTAGAGAGTAGATTTTTCAATGATGAAACGGATTTTCCATAAAAAGAATTTAACGGAACCTAAGTAAAAATATTTACTAAATTATTTTACACTGCTTTTATTACATTACAGCTATAAAAGTGTGGGTTTTAATTGAAAACAAGGCTAAAGCTGAAATGAAGGTAGACACGGGCTCCGGACTTTTCTGCGGTACCTGTAAATCGTTTTCGGAGAATTTTTCCGAATAATAAAATTTTTCCTCCCGAAGTTCAATTGAGAACTGCAACGGGTGAGGTGTTTACACCTGTGGGGTATGTAACAGTAGTTGTTTCTTATGCAAATATTACTAAAAAGCTTAAATTGTATTTGATTAAAGAAGATAATTTCCCACTTTTATTTGGCAGAGACTGGGTAGCTGCATTTAATTTGTTTCCCACTAATTTTTAATCTGTGTATGTCAATGAAATTGCAAATTCTACTGATCAATTGAAAGCATTATTAAATGATTTTTCTGATTTATTTTTGGATAAAGTAGGGGAAATAAAAGGTTTGAAAGCAGAACTTTATATAGAAAAAGGTTCTACGCCCATATTTTGTAAGGCTAGAACAGTTACTTATGCTCTACGTAATGCAGTAAATGATGAAATTCAAAGGTTACAGGATGAGGTTATTATTAAACCTGTCACCAGTAGTAAGTGGGCAACTCCTATAGTTCCAGTGGTAAAACCTAATGGTAAAATACGTTTATGCGGAGACTTTAAAGTTACAGTAAATAAATTTTTGAAGGTGGAAAAATATCCTTTACCTAGGGTAGAGGACATGTTACTTACTTTAGGTGGTGGTTTACATTTTACTAAAATTGATTTAAATCAAGCTTATCTTCAGTTACCTGTAGACGAAAAATCACAGGAATTGTTAACTATAAATACTCCGAAGGGCTTATTTCAATATTTAAAGTTACCAATGGGTCTTACTAGCTCTCCAGCAATTTGGCAAAGATCTATTGAACAAATATTAAGTGGTATTGATGGTGTCACTGTGTTCATTGATGATATTGGTGTTACAGGGGAAACGGATGAAATTCATTTAACAAGGCTAAAACAACTCTTAGAAAGATTACGGGAATATAATATTAGGATAAATAAAGATAAATCAATTTTTCTGGCTGAGCATATTACATATTGTGGTTATAAAATTGATAAGCAAGGTATTCATAAAACTCAAGATAAAATTGAAGCTATTGTCAATGCTCCTAGACCAATAAATGTGTCACAAGTTAAAGCTTTTTTAGGCTTAGTCACATATTATTCTAAATTTGTACCAATTTTATCTACAATTGCTCATCCTTTAAATCAATTGCTCAAAAAGAATGTAAAATTTATTTGGTCTTCTGTCTGTGAACAAGCATTTAAAAATATAAAAAATGAAATTATTTCAGAAAGAGTTCTTACTCATTTCAACCCTAAATTGCCTTTAGTGTTAGCAACATATGCTTCTCCATATGGTATCTCTGGAGTTCTTTCGCATATGATGCTAGATAACATGGAAAAACCAATTCGTTTTGTGTCCAGAACGCTTACTAATGCAGAAAAAAGTATAGCCAGGTGCATAAGGAAGCACTAGCTATTATCTTTGGAGTAAGAATTTTTTTCAATATTTATATGGTAATAGGTTTACTTTATTTACAGACAGTAAACCATTTGTTTCTATTTTTTCTCCAAATAAAAGTATTCCTGTTCTTTCAGCTGCTCGGATACAAAGATATGCATTATACTTACAAGCGTTTAAATATGATATTCGCTATAAGAAAACATCCGAACATGGAAATGTCGATGCTCTTTCACGACTTCCATTACGTAGTGAAGATTTACCCCCACAATTAAATTCAAGTAATGTAATTGATGAAGCTGAATTTTTTCAAATTAACCAAATTTCTACGTTGCCTCTAAACGCCAAATCAATTGCTGTAGCTACAAAATCTGATCATTTATTACGTCAACTTTTTCATCATCTAATTTCTGGTTCTCCAATTCCTAAAAATTTACTTTTTGGTGGCAAACAAGAAGAATTTACTCTTCAACATAGTTGTATTTTAAAAGGATGTAGAGTAATTATCCCAGAAGTTTACCGCAAACAAATTTTACGTGATTTGCACTTTGGACATTTCGGTATAGTGAAAATGAATTCCTTAGCTCGCAATTTTGTTTGGTGGCCAGGGATTGACCAATATATTGAAGATCTTGCACGAAATTGCACTACTTGCGTCAATTTAAAAAATAATCCTCCTAAGGTAGATACTCATCATTGGGAATGGCCTACAGCTCCATGGCAAAGAATTCACATAGATTATTTTGGTCCTGTGATGGGTAAAATGCTTTTACTTGTGGTTGATGCTTAGCAAATGGCCGGAAGTTTTTATTGCTCCTAATACAACGTCAGAACATACAATTACTTGTCTTTCTTCTCTTTTTGCCAGATACGGGTATCCTATATCTCTGGTATCTGATAATGCAAAACAATTTACTTCTGAAGAATTTGAGACATTTTTGAAGAATCATGGGGTTAATCATAGGTTTTGTGCACCATACCATCCAGCTACAAATGGTCAGGCAGAGAGATATGTGCAGATTCTTAAAAAGGGTTAAAAGCCTTATCTTCAGAATCTGGTACTTTACAGATGAAAATAAATAACTTTCTATTACAATATAGAAATATGCCTCATGTTACTACGGGGGAAAGTCCTGCATTTGTATTTCTAAAACGAAATATAAGAACGAAAATAGATTTGATAATTACAAATATTACAAATTTTGTGCATGATAAACAAAATGCGAGAAATGCCAATTCTAAAGTAAAAGAATTTCAAATTAACCAGAAAGTGGCTGTAAGAAATTATACTCCAGAAGCCAAGTGAAAAATTGGTCGCATTATCGCAAAAGAGGGAAAGTTGCATTATAGAATTCAAGTTGGTTCGAATATTTGGAAAAGGCATGTTGATCAGATAACTAATGTCGGTTCGAAGATACATCTAACTAATGATTCAAATTCTGAAGAGAGTGGTACAGAAAGTCACAAAAGTGATAATGCAGTTGTTAATCAAAGTGATTCTCAGCTAATGCCTCCTAGTGTCCCAGATTTTCGACCAGCTGACTCTGTTGTCCCATCTACTCCAAATCCTCAACCAGATGATTGTGCTGTCCCAGCTCCTCCAAATCCTAAACCAGATGACTTTGTCCTCCCAAATACTCCAAGTCCTGCTCCAGTGGACTCTAAAGTGATTCCTTCAGTTCCAAAAACCATGGTGCCCAATACTTCTATTGATGATGCTAAAGATACTTTAATTAACTCGTCTTCTTCCCAACAGGTACCTAGAAGATCCACCAGGAAAAGAAAAGCTCCCTGTAAATTTCCAAATTAAAGAGGGGAGAGTGTGTGGTGTTTAGTTGGAAATGTAATTAATAGATGGCAGCACCACAGCGAACTACGTCACCTACCGGTATTAAGTTTTGTTTACTGTAAGAATGTATCTGTTACGTGTGTTATGTTTGATGTACGTGTTTGTGATTTAAATGTAAATTAAACGTCTTTAAAGTCCACCTCGAGTAATTAATAATGATGTTGCTTTAATTACTTTAATTTAAGTATATATTATATAATAATATTGAAGATTAATGATAAGAGATTTTTCTATAGTTAAAGAACTTTCTCACACAATTAGTATTCAAATTAGTATTTGGAGAATGATATCACTAAGTAAAATGAAAAATAAATAAACTTATTTATTTCATTTGTAACATCATATATCTTAATATACATTACTTTAAAATTTTTAAATATTTATTCACTGATATAAATAACTCCGTTTTCACATATAGGGGGAAAAAATTCTCACTTGTTATTTCAACATATAAAGCAAAATTTACTATTTATTAAAAAATGTATAACTAAGAATTTTACGAATATCGAAAGAAAAAAAACTAATTCGTTTAACTGTTAATGTAATTAATCAATTTTTTTTCATGTGGCATTACTAACATATGAGAAGGAAAATATATGAAAAAAAACAATAATAATATAATATATATATGTACTAAAATTAGAAAAAGAAAAGAAAAATGATACATAAATATTAAAAAGAGATACATTGTGGTGCACTTTATGAAATACTTTCCAACGCTATCGCACTAGTATTCAGACATTTCATTCATACAATGAAGAGAGATATCTAAATATAAATTTAAATAAAAGCATATCTCATTAAAAATTCTTTTATAACAATTGATATACTTATAGCAGTTAATGTATGCGATTTCTTGCATATAGCCCTGTGTATGTACTACTCATCTCTATACACTAAAATTAGTTGTTAAGTTTTAAAATGCATTAAGATCGAGATAAAGTAAGTATTCTTTATTTTCCTATAGTCTGAGAATATGTCCCAAATATCTTGTTTACACTGAAATTACTAGTTAAGTTTTAAAAGGTGTTCGGATCGAGATAAAGTTAATATTCAGAACACATATCTTTAACAACAGTATATAATGTATCTTGAAAATTTATATCTAATAAAAATAGAAAGTCTCCCGAAAATACCACTATCAGGTAAAAAAATATATAACCAGTAAACAAAAATTAGAAAATCCGTATGCCCATCCTCGCCAAACACGATAACTAGACACTGTTAATTATCATGCCAAATCAACTGAAAACAACAACTTTTATTTATTTTTTATTTTTTTTTTTTTATTTTTTTTTTTTTTACAACAAAAGTTATAGTAAAAATTGTTCAGCTACCATATTACGGAAAGCGGGATGTTCACCTTCAACATTATTTTATTCAAAACAGTTATTTTATATGCTCGATTTCACGAAAATGGATTTTAAAGATTTTAAAAATTTTTAACATGCAATGACCAAATAAAGTGTCGATTCCTTATTAAATATGTTTTAATACAACCCGAAAATATTATTTCTCCTTTTTCCGATGATTAAAGTTAGAGTGTGAAATCAAAAAAGCATCAGCTCTAACATTATCACAACTGAACATATCTCAGCCAGCCAAACTTGCCAGATTTATTGCGAATTGAAACTCTATAGCGAATAATAATCGAAAACATGCCAAAAATACCATTATCAATGCAAAACGTATCTATGACCGGCAAATATTAAATAGATTTGCTTGTATCTTTAATAACAATGAACTGAAATTCTTTTGTATATTGCAGTATACGAATTACAAATGCTTCGCCAATAACTTTCGCTGGAGCGCATATCATACTGCATCTAAAGTAACCTGTATCGATTTCATTAAAACTGAACTAATGTACATTCATTTAAATGCTCTTCAATGAGTGAGACTAATGTCGGAATAAAACTCAGAAATTAATATATCTTCTCGATTTAAAGAAGCATTCATAAAAACAAACTTTCTTTTCCTGCCACTTATTTTTAAAAAAAGTTTCCTAGATCTTTTAAAAGAGTATTAATCGTTTTTCTCAATCTGGAATATGTTTTTCGAATGTTATAATTTCTCAATAAAAAAATATTTCTTGTTCGACAAAGATGTTTACAGACAAACATGATAAATTAACAGTATTAACATTAACATTAACATTAAAATTAATATTATTTTGTTATTCTTCACTCACACAGCTGGGCATATTTAATTCATAACGGATAGTATCCTAAAAAAAACGATATTCCAGTTTCAGAAAATTGAACAATACATTATAAAAACTTTTTGAAAACATTTCCGTAAAGCAGTGACAGCAAGATAAACATCGCTTTTATGACAGCTTCTTTAAATCTCTGTCCAAGATTTTACTCAGATTTCTAGAAAAGAATTGAGTGCATGCACTTAATAGAAAGGAGTTTAAAAACTCAAAGCCATTCATGATTGACGAATGTATAAATCTATTTAAAAATATAAAAAACAAAAACAAAAAAAGAAAAAGAAAAAAGAAATAAAGCAAAGAAATGTTGCTTTATCGTTCACTTTCTCCACTAGTTCAGGTGGAAAACTTTCTCTATATAACAAGTAAAAAAATAATAATAGGCTGACATGGCTTGGAAAAATAAAATACTGGCCCGGTTCCTGCCCGAGTCTTCATGAAAAAAAATATATAAAGCACGGGGCCGTCCCCGGTGGAATAAATTTCAGTCTGACCTGAAGCTGCAGAAAAAAAATAATCCTGATTCTTCAGATAAAATGTATGGCTTCCAGAGTTTAATTACGAAAATTTCTCCGAGGTCAGGCTTCAGAATAGATGTCTGCTCTGGCCCGGATCTGGCCAGAAGCCTGAGCCCAGCCCTCCCCAAGGCCCAGACTATGGTCAATTTTCTTTCACTATACTTAGGCCGGGCCTAGTATTCACGTTTACAGGGCTGGGCCAGGACCGGGCATCACTTTATTCTGCAGACTCGGGGCGGGCCTAACATTTTTCTACAGATTCTAGCTGGACCGGGCCGGACTTCTTTTCTGCGGGCCAAACTGGGCTTGGACTTCATTCTACCTAGATAAGATTTGAGTGCACTGATTTTAACATTAAAATTTATATTATTTCGTTACACTTCCGTGTATAATTTACTTACACAGAGATCTGCACGTGCCAAAATTTTCTGGCCCGTGCAAAAATCAGTGAAATGAGCACAGGCACAACAGTTTTTTTCCAAAAATGCATTAATGTTTGCGTGACCATTATTATACAACCAGTTGACCCGTGCGAAGATTTCGCACTGCAGTTTAATAATTTTGAGCAATATGTAATATTTTTAGATGTAAGTTTAAACTTCTAAGAAAAAAAAAGAGGTAAAAAACATCTTCAAACATGATTATTCAAGCCAGAATATCATATTATTTATTCCATCAACAGTAAAAACTAATCGAATATTGCAAAAGGCGCGCACGAGAAAATTAAATTAAATCGTAATTTTACTGCATTACTAGGCTAACGAAAAAGAAAGACTCCACGGTGCTTTACGCGTATCTTTTTTTACAGACCGCCGGAGTCACGTGATGCTCGAATGCACCAGTGAAGGTGTACGAAAAGCGGGGCTAACGCAGAGGGCTACCGTGGTTGAAAGTCACGTGACTGTCGCGGTCTCACTGAAAACGTACTTTGACGCGCAGCTGTCACAAAGGAATTCCATTACTTTGATTTTCGCGTGTGTTTAAAAACCAATTGTTCCAACGTTCCATCCTTTATTAATAAATACAAACGCAATTTTCATTCCGATTCTTTTATTTTATTTTAATTGTGTTAAGAGGTTTTATTAAGTAGTTCCATCAATTAATATAAAGGACGATATACTTAGGATAATCTATCGAATGTAAGTATTAACCATTTTTCCGTTTTGATGTAATATGCATAACATTTAATTGTGCAATGTTATATACTTTTAATCGTTGTAAATATGATAATTTAGTTAGCAGAATGCCGGTAACTTTACTTATATGAAATAAAACAGCAGAGTAAAATCGTAAGATTATTATTGATTATATATTTTTTTCTAAGGGCAGCTCCGGTGGGAGGACATTACAATGTTTCGGGATAATTTTTCATATCTAGACCATTAATAAATCTAAAATATGAAATCATTTGTAGGGAATGTAACCCATTGAATTCACCACTACATTACTGATCTTGGCGATGTATTTTTTATTTATTTATTTTTTTTTAATGAAAGACACCTATGCATTATAGGATAATGTTTGTTTTGTATTGTTTAAATATAAGTAAAGCTAATTTATTTTAAATGAATATGTATTTACTTGCACTATTTATTCTTAAAGTTTTTCGCTTATTGATATAAACAAGTCGAAATTTTTAATAATTTCAGATTATTTTTAAAGATTTAATATTCAGAATACCACACGTGTAATATTATTACGGATTAATATTAAGAATACTATACATATGATACTTTGCATTTTGGTTCCTTTAAACAATTCATGATTTTTTAAATGTATATATGAATTAAATGTTATTTTTATTTATTTATTAACAAATTGAATACAATTCCACTAATAAATGTGTTAATCTTTTTTTAATTTAGTTTATAATAAAATAATAAATCAATAAATTGAGATTTTGACTGAAGCACAAAGAACAAATTGCCAGATATTATTTCAAACTTTTACATTGGTACCATATATTTTCAATTATGTTGTGTATGAATTTCTAACAATCAAACTTTGTTTTACAAGGAAATCCGACATGCTTAATTGTATATGCTTATCATTTTTGCCATAATTTCTGTTTAAAGTATTGCCATATTTTCCTATATTTGTCTTTGTGTATGTATCATTACTCAGGACTGATATAGTTCAAAAGTGTTTATGATTTCGGTTTGTCTGTCTGTCTGTCTGTCTGCCGTCTGACTGTCCGAGCTGTAAAACTCGCGTAAATATATCCGGATAGTCATGCAATTGATATATGTTATTGGGGTTTACTATAGCATGTTCGGGATTAAAAATGAAGTGTGTAGAACTTATACTTTTTTTACAGGGGCACTCAAAAGAATGCCGTTACATTATGGTTGGTCTACGGGGAAGAACCCTTTGCAGTGCATTTTAATGATGTGACACTATTTCAAATATATTGAAATTGATACACTACACAATGCTTACTATCGAACATGGTACGTCTAACACTTATAATTAGTTTTCAGGGAAACCGGAATGAATTCCATTACATTATGGTTTAATGTGTAAAATTGTTTGCGGCGCATTTTAATCCTGTTACACTATTACAAACATAATGAAATTGATATCAATTTCTGGGATGCACTAAGACATGTTTTCTGTAGAATATGGAGTGAAAGCTTTTTTTTTTTTTTCATTTACAGTACTTCTTTTAAAGTATTCTTTTAAATAATGGTCTACGGGAGAAAAACGGTTTATAGCGTATTTTAATTATGTTACGCCATTTCAAATATAATGAAATGGATATACATTATTGAGGTTTACTACAAGATACTTATGTGCATAGCATTTATCGTTCATTTACAGGGACACACAGAATATTTCGGGTACAGTACTGTGTCTGAAGTATTGTTTATAAGCCATAAAATTGGAAGTCGGATATTAGTAGGGTTTGCGTTTAACTAAATAAATGCTATGATAATGCTACAGATCATATACAGGGCTACACAAAAAAAAATTCGTAAGCATTATGGTGCATCAACTTCAATTGATTAAAATGGGCTTTTAATCGAGTTATGCATTTTGAACTTGAAATATATTTAGTATACCAAGAAAATTTTGTAGAATATAAATAAAATCATATACAGTGCCACGCAAAGAGCTGAATACAAGGCTGCATATGTATGATAATTTCTGGAACTGTGATTTCAGCATGTATTTGCCTAAATTAAACTGTAGCTTAATAATGTGGCGTGTATAAAAAGCTTAAGTTAATATACAGGGCTGTACAAAATAATTTAAGTATGTTTCCGTCTACTGGCAGAAACTGCTGAAGATGATTTTCTAACCGTGTTATGTGTTTTATTTCTAAACTAAATTGTAGCATACTGTAGCATTGTTGCAGTTGTATGTTGCATATTGTAGCTAAATTGCAGCATTTGTAATACCACGTATATACAAATGTATAACTTATGTACAGAGCTGCAGAAAATAATTGGAGTACTTTACCGGCTGTGGACGGTAATTGCTGCAATCTGGTTTTCAAATGTGTTTTGTGTTTTCTGAAATTTTTACTTAGATACCTTATTTACCTTATTAAACTGCAATGGTTTGTTAAAGTTTTCTGTTAGTGTTGGAAAGTGTTTCATAATGTATGCTTGGTGCATGATTTTTCTTTCTTGTTTTACATGATGGAGATAATGTGGCAATGTAAATTGCCAAAGTGTTCAAAATTAAGTAAGAAATAAATTATATCCATGAAAGACTCTTTTAAAAATAATTTTGAAAAAGTTACACTTAGAGAAAAAAAATTATCAATTCTCCTTAGACGAATTTGGTCAGTTAGACATTTTTTGCACTTTTGATATAACTAGATTTTTGAACTTTTAACAAGAGTACCTGTAACAAGAACTTTTGATGTAAAAAATTGCATGCACGTACCTTTAAAATTAGTTCTCAATCATTAATATTATTAATATATGTCTACGTTAATATTTATTATTAACAGAACTTAAAAAGCTCTCTTATACAGTTTTTCATACCATTTAAATTCATATTGAATAGTTGAAAATAGCGACATTAATGTCATTTTTTAGATAAAAAATATGTTAACAACTGTGAAAAAAATCCATCCCAAAATAAATACATCTAAATAAAGCAATACGCCGGCAGAGAACATGTCAAGAGACTAATATAGATTTAAATCCTACAAAATATTTTTTTTTAAGTATTTCTCAAAGCTCCTTATAATTTTCTATAAACTTCAATACATAACTAAGTTTTTATAATAATGCTTCTCTAAATATTTTCGAGCTACACAACTAATATTATTACGATTACATTTTGTTTATGATCAGTTACATTTATTGGTATTTGGTTGTAAAATAAATATGTTTTCTTCCCCAGAAAATGACCTTTTGCCAAATTCTATAGAAGGGAAGAACTCCCCCCTCCCATTTACCTTTCCAGCCTTCAAAAAAGTGAAAGCGCATCCCTTCCCTTTCCCTTTTGTTCACCACTCTCTCAAATAAAGCAGGTAGAAGAATGGATTCTCCCTCCAGGAAGGGGGAATAAAAATGGAATGAACAGGAATTTAGATAGAGTATTTCCTAGGGGTAGGGTTGTGAGCAGTGAAGGTCAATAGGCGAGCTGTTCTTTCCGCAACCGTCTTGATTCTTCTTAATTCTGTTCCCAGCTTTATCCACTACTCAAAAAAGTTGAGGCTTGCGAAGTAAAGTCAAATTTGCACTGAAAAATTAAGACTTTTTGCTTCTCGTTTTAATATATTATATGCTCAGAAATAAATATTGAGCATATTTCACATATGTTTTTTAAATACTTAAACTAAAATTTTGAAAATTTTATATATTATATAAAGTGTGTGTTCAAAGACCGTGTATAATTTTCATGCAAAAATATTGATATTAGGGTATAAAAGTCCCCCCCCCACCTTTTTTTCTCTCTCTTTTTTTTCGACAATCGTATTTTTTTCTCAATAACTTAAATTGTTCTACAGATTTGAAATTTTTATATGCTAAATAAATCATAGTATCTAGTATGTGTTATTTTTTTTGTATTTACAGTAACTTCTAGGGTACAGAGAGCTAGGTACAGTTGTATATACTTATATATATATATATATATATATATATATATATATATATATATATATATATATATATATATATATATATATATATATATATATATATTTCACTTTTGACATTATAACTGTTTATAAATTATTTTATTTAATATACTTAAAATTATGATAGTATTTTGAACTTTTTATAAGATTTAATCACAATTCCTCTGGTAGGAAAAAATTATTGAAAAAATATTAATTTTTATTTATTTTGTGTGTTAAAAATATTTTATTTATTCTCTGAGATAAGTATTGAGCACATTTCATTTTGTTTTAAATATTTATTTTTCTACTAAATCTTTAAAATTTTTTATATAATATATAAAATATATATCCCATGAGTGTCTATAATTTTGGTGGAGAAATATTGATATTTAGGGTATAAAATGCCTGTTTGAAAATTTAAAAAAAAATAATTGAAATTTTTTTTTTCCAAAATCGTCAATTGTGCTTCAATTTTGAAATCTTAAATAAATTATATTTCCGTAGTTCGTGTTATATTTTGGTGTATTCACAATGATTTGTCGGATATAAAGGGTTCAATTGTTTGTTTTTCAGTTTTAACAACTTTATACCTGGTTACAAATTATTTTAATTAGTACTTAAAATTATCCCAGTGTTTTGAAATATATGTAAGATTTGATAATCATGATTGTACTGCTTGGGGGCAGTAACGAATTTTATCAAATTAAAAAACAACTCGGATATAATAGTAATCTAAAATATATTATGTCAATTGGTTTGCTTAGCTCAGCTGAGACCGGGAGCATCACGTGACTACTCTAAATTGAAGAAGCGCGGTAGCCCGTCTTTCTCGTTAGCCCGGTACGAAAAGAGTATCACGTCACTCTAGCGGTCTGTAAAAAAAGATACGTAGAATGCACCGCGGTAGCCTGTCTTTTTCGTTAGCCTCGACTGCATTAGGGATGACGTAATTTGCTTCGGGAAAAACACGAAACAAAGAAAAATAAATTGAATACATATATAATACAATTGAATTTAATATTACAAAGCACACATTTCAAGGTAGACGTGAAATATAGCACTGCTTCGATCGATCGATAGTGTATATTTCTTCTAAACATTTGAATTTCTATTTTGCTTTTAAATTATAAATATAAAATAAACCCGTGCGGACATTATCGTGTTTGTACATTTTAAAAAATATATAATTATTGTCGGGCAAGATATAATATGTGTATTTTATCACGTCACTCTAGCGGTCTGTAAAAAAATATACGTAGAATGCACCGCGGTAGCCTGTCTTTTTCGTTAGCCTCAACTGCATTAGGGATGACGTAATTTGCTTCGGGAAAAACACGAAACAAAGAAAAATAAATTGAATACATATATAATACAATTGAATTTAATATTACAAAGCACACATTTCAAGGTACACGTGAAATATAGCACTGCTTCGATCGATCGATAGTGTATATTTATTCTGAACATTTGAATTTCTATTTTGCTTTTAAATTATAAATATAAAATAAACCCGTGCGGACATTATCGTGTTTGTACATTTTTAAAAATATATAATTATTGTCGGGCAAGATATAATATGTGTATTTTATTTTTGTGACAACATGGATTTGAGAAAACCCTTTCATTTCATTTATCAAAACAACGCTGATTTAATTTTTAATTAACTGCAATTTTTTATCAAATAATGATATTTAGCGAAATGTAAGTGTACTATGTAAGAATTCGTTTCAAAAATCATTCTAATGCTGCCATTTTTTTGTTTTGCGTTTTGTAAATATATAGACAAAGGGATGTTGACAACATAATGTAGATGTTTAAAATTCATTTTAAAGTACAGTACATACATTTCCAGCCAAAAAATCAAACCTGTGAAATAGAACCTGACTATGACGAAAACCTGTCTTAAACAGAAAAAATGTCTTCATCCGTTCAAAAAGAATAAAATACATATACAGCAGACGTTGTACCTGCTAATAGTGGAACCTTTCTAAAACGGATTTTTTTTTCTCTCCTGATTTTTCTTCTCTTGCTGAATATTCATTTGAATGATGCAATTGTGTAATTCAATTTTTTTAATCACTGTTTATGCACGTAATTGTGTAAGGGGTCATTAATATTGTTGATTATATTGCATTCCATGCATTTCGAACATAATCTGAAAATAAAATATATGCATAAGTTAGTGAGACTCTTGAATATTTTTAATTTTAGGATAATGCTGCTTTAGAAATATCGGCATGTTATGTAGAAATTCAGTCGAACCGGTCTCAGTCCGAACATTTATCCGTTATACCAGGCCGGGCCGGTCCCGGGCCGAAATTTTAAATTTTATACCGGGCCGTGGCAGGCCAAAATATTTTTATTTTATTTCGGGCCGGGATCAGCACTGGAAATTCAACCCGTACCGACCTTTTCTTTAGAAGAATCTCAGGTCCGTTCAATATCTAATATGTATTGCAAACTTTTCATGATCTGCCTGTCGAGGAGAACATGCGCATCCGTACGGCGAATTCTGTCGCCGCCTCTGCTTAGTCAATGGGTTAATCAAATATTTCCTGATTTCAGAGATTGAATATCAAGTGCATATGTATTTTCATCTCACTTGAAGATTTCAATCGCCATCAAACTTTTTTATATTTTTTTCTGCGGTGCAATTTCTCTCTCTCTTATCGTTGAATGTTTCATAGAGGTGGTATACCCCAAGGTGTATGCGTTTTCAGTACATCCTTGACTAAATAAATTTCGCCAAATGATTTGGAGATTTTATCCGAAGAGATTTTATCCATACACTTATTGATATCATCCATAATCTCAACCGCATATGGTGATTGATATTTTAAAAACACATTTACGTAGTGTTGTCGATTATTTGGAATGTTCTATTGTGTAATTAGTAAGAAATACTCACTATTATTTGTTAAAGAAGTATGCTAGTGTTGCTGGAGATGCGGGCAATGAGAAAGGGTCGTTTCTTTTACGCTAAAACAAATTTAAAGTACATTATTTTCGTTTGATTACTTTTGAAATGATACAAATTAAGCGAAAAAAAAATATCTGTTATTCAAAGAAAAATAACCTAAGTACTGATTATAATCAACATTTTCTACATTTAGGGTAGGGTAAGATTAAAAACATAAACGATATTTAAATAGTATGTATTTATATGTTTATTTTTCTATGAATTGTAACCTATGAATTTGTTGCGCTTTATGATATCGCACAGTTGTTTTGCTACAAATAATCAGTTTGTTCCAGAACTCGAGCTTCATTCGTTCACAAGTAATACGAATCTACTATATGTACTTTAGAAATAATTTTCTAAACAAAATTAATTATAACATATAATATACATATATTTCAGAAATCGATTTCTAAAAGCTTTAAATGTACAAATTTAAAATTGAAAGCTTATTACGCAAAGTAGTTTTTGAATTAGTTCGTCTAATACAGAAGTTTTCATTTCAACCTTGTCTTTATGAGTAAGTAAATTGATTAACTTTTTTTTGAGATTCTGGTAAGAATCTTTTTTGCTCTTAAAATTTTTTTTAGTGTGTCAATTCAATTAAAATAAATTTTTCGTCTGATGCAAACGTTTTCACTTCAACATTGTGTTTGTATTGATAAAATAAACTGATAATTTTTTTCTTTTTCAAGATTCTGGAAATAATATTTTTTGCTCTTAAATGAGCGGTTTATTTAGTGTTAAATGAAAATCTATATCTTATGATACAGATATTTTCACTTCAACTTGTGTTTATGTTGGTGAAATAAACTGATTATTATTAGTTTTTTGTTTTTAAAACTAATATTACTTGGCAAACGTATGTACAGAGTGGCCAAGATAAAAGAGGCCCAGTATACAGAAGTACTAATAATACTAATTTTTATTTAAAAGTAGTAAATTTGTGTATCGACTTTCATGGTGGACACTTTCAACACCTCCTGTGAACTATTGAATGTTCAGTATGTTGTTATTCATAATATTCTGTATGTACTACTTTTAATTAAAAATTAGTAAGTATTTGTACTTCTGTATACCGGGCCTCTTTTATCTTGGCCACTCTGTATGATAATAGAAAGACAGGAGAGACGCTCGGTCTAAGAAATCGCCAATACAAAAACCTGTCATTCCACTAATGAACCAATGCTAAGCATATTCCTCCTTTTACCACGGAAAAAGAGACTACCCTCCCATGAACCTCTAAGATGACAAATGATTGATCAACCTAGCTTCAAAATGGGGGAAGCTAACTTTAGGATACACACGTATGTACCCTAGAGCTCCTATAATAGAAGCTGACGCATCCTCGCAGATTTGGTGCTCAAATTGAAGGTCAGTCGAAAAACCAAGCTAATCAGAACCGGTTCAGCCAATCAGAACCGAGTCTTATGCAACCTCCAACTCCGGCTGCGGTAGATTGATGCTGAACTGAGCACCAATAATCCGAAACGAAATGGATTAGGGTACATACGTTGTACCCGCCGAATCCTAGAGGTTAAGTTACGAGCTACCGAAACGAAATTTCCATTTCCATTTTATATATATAGTGGATAATCCTCCATGAGATTAATAATGAAAAAATATGAAATAATTTATATGGTTTTATGAAATTTCAAAGAAAATTATAACACAGTACATTTTTTTATAAATCCTAACCAAAGCTTGAGGATTTGTGCTCTTGCTTTTTTTAAATTTTTGTCTAAATTTACTTTATATTAATTTATCTATTATTTTTATAAATTTTCAAAATATAATGTTTTTGACTAATTGGTGTTTTTTCTGCCGTTAAATATAGACCTTTCCATTTTATGACACCTATGGGCATATTATCTTCATCAATTAGTATTTTTTTTTAAGAAACTGCAACAGGTGTAAGTTTTGACTAATTTAAATTTTAAAATATTTTTCCAGTGCTAAAAAGGGCCCACTTTCTTAGTCAATTATTATTATTATTTTAAAATCAGTTATTACTACTGTTTAAAAATATCTAACCTTAGGGTGGCCATATTACCTGCAGATACCTTATGTAAAGTAGAGATTCTTCTTTTCAACCCATTTGTAGCCTCTCCAATGCATGAAAATGTAATTTAACTCATATATTGAAAGTTCAAACAAAATTCAATATTTAACCAATACTGGCATTTCATTGAATATATTTTCGAAGATTTTCATATTGGAGTCCATAATTTAATCTGCCTAACTGATATTGATTTGTTACTAGCGGGATAAGAATAATAATATATTTCATACTTTCTATAAATATTTTTCAGATTGTATAGAACTTATAAAGCCGCTGAAAATTGATGTACAATAAAGATTTTTATTTTATTTATGAATTATTTTTTTATTCAACAAATACAGGAAAATTTGCTAAAAAACTTCTTAAATTTTGGGATTTTTTTCTTCTGTTTTATAAGCTTGAAAGACACAGGGACTGGCAAGTCAATAGGTTCAGTCGTCGGTTTATAAACTGGTTCTTCTTCTTTTGTATCACATGAAAGAACTTCGTATTTCGGATGATGATATGATAATTCGAAAATAGTTGGTAAATGCCCAACCTTTGGCAGCTTTCGGATTTTAGGATGTTTACGTGGACGTTTTCGATTGAAAGCCAAAATATCACTACAATATTCTTTTTCTCTTAAATCGTCCTCTTTTCTAGCATGACTGTTTTGGTAAATATAGGATGAATTTAATACACGAGACTCGTCCCACCTGTTTCGAAGAGACATTTTGACTTTATTGTAATTTCTATTTGATGAGATATTTGAATCAATTGATCAATTTTATTCTATAACTAAGAGTCTCAGTCGAACACAGATGCTCTTGATTTAAAGAAGAAATATAAAACTTTCTTTCTTTTTCTTAAATCGTTCCCTTCTCTCAAAGATTTTTCATCTAAATTGATGCTGAAAACATCTGCTATTCATTCGCCCAAGAATCTCAAGATACCAGCTTAAGATGACAAAGTAATTCAGGATGGAAATACCTGCAAATAGAATAAACAACATTCTCAAAAAAGTGTCAGTAATGGACTAAAGGTATTAATTGAACAAGTGGGTAAGTGTGATCGAAGATCGCACAAAGGGTCTCGTTTAATATTCCTTTAAAAACACTTTATCCTTTCTTTAATCAATCCAATTAAATTTCATTAAAAAAAAATGAAAAAGAAAAAGAAAAAGAAAAAAAAAGTCTTTTTTTTATAAAGTAAAAATTTACTGGTCTATTTTTCTCGTTTTTTCAAAAATCTGAACAGTTCCGATAGCGGGCGAAGCCCGCTTTTATACTATGTCATAATAATATCTGTCATGTAAACTAAATGCGATATTTAAAAAAAAATCAATTTCAAAATTAAACATGTTGTACACCTTCAAAATGTTAAAATATGCGAATATTTCTTAATCGGGTTTTTATCATGATTCAATACGTTCCTCAAACTCATATATTTACTATTCTCTATTACTCATATTGATACTCGCTTTGTATTATTTTCAAACATTTCAAAAATCCGTTAAACTTCCAATAGGACGTCAGATTAATTTTCTTTTTAATTCGATAATGACGTGATATTAATCTGCTTTCTGTACATACACATACTCATAATCCTTGTATTATTGAGAAATGTTTGAAAATTTCCGTTTTATTACCAGTATGACGTCATATTATTTTTTTTTTTCAATTGGTGAAACTCTTTATTTCATTTTCATTTTTCACGTGGAAATCTTTCAATAGATAGTTAATTAGTGTAGAAATATTTTTATTGTGGATTTTCAATTGTTGGCAACTGCTATAACCAAAAATGTTTAAATTTAATAGGAAAAGGCTGTTAGAATTTTGGTTTCTTATCTCTCTATATTAAAATAATACGATTTTTTCAAATTTTAATATTTTTAGCTTCATAGTATTTATTTAGCTATAAGTACACAAATTTTCATGCCTGTAAGTTATATAACTTCTGAGAACGGCTCTGTGACGGACAGACAACGGAGCGGGAATAATGGAGTTTCGTGAAATGAACGAAACCCAAAAATAATGACTTTTATTGTTAAAAACTGTTCATTCTAAAACCTAAATATATTCTACCTCCCAACTTGATGTTATGTATTTAAAAACTGTATACCAAATTAAGGTTTTGAATTATTTCAGTCTACTTTTATATTTTTTACAAGTTTAAGAATGTTATGTTTGTAGTAAATGTACATTAAATTACTATTTACTGTTTTAAACACGGTTGCCGATTGACAACCATTTTAGGCGATCTATCTTCATGCCACGAAAAATATCCAATGATCGAAAATAATAATGATGTCTAGCCACCGGACTACAGGCATATCTGTTCCAAAATATTTAATTTCCTTTGACATTGTTCTGCCTGCTCTCATGAATGAATGTTCTCGTAAAATTTTGCAGCTATGGAATTGCCGTATTAGGGCGCTTTAGAATTTTTTTATGTCGCCGAAAACTTTCAATTTTTAATATTCTAAATAACATAGTAGGCCAACCTGCCCCCAGCAGGATTGGCTTGATTTTTCCTAAGCCGAAAAAACTCTGGTGGTGATAAAAACGAAGTAATATTTTTCAAAACCAAAATTTAAATTTGCACTTATCTAATTAATAATAACATATTAAATTAAAGCAAATAGAACAAAAATTTGGTAAATTATCAGAGAAAATAATTATCCAATTAAAAATTCATTGAAAATTATACAGGGTATTACCCAAATACATTACAAGTACATACCCAAAAGTCCTTGACACATTTTAAAATTCAATAACAGATCAAACAATTAGTGTACGAGAATGCGATTTGGACGAAAAGGCTTCTTAAGATCTTAAATTTTGTTTAAGCAAATAAAAAACTAGTTCCAAAAATTTCTCATAGAATGCGCTGCTTCTGAAAAGTTATCGAATGCGATATTTCAAACCATTATTGCTACCGCAATTAAGGGCGATGTCGAATGTTGATTGGTCGATTGCCCGAGACATTGTAAGAGGGGCTTAACGCGCTCGAAGAGGATATTTCTCATCTCGTTAAAAATTCATAAAAGCGTCAGAATTTGCATATTCACATTTGTTTTATTTTTAGTTATGCTTGTGACTTATGACATATTAAGCATGTCCAATAAATTTTATTAACGTAATCCATTTAAAATAAAACAACCCATATGTACAACTATCATTTAATATGAAACAAGTCGAATTATCAATCAAATACTTCCCCTCTTGTATTTTTTTTTCTTTTTTTAAGTGAAAGGAAACCAATATTTTAATAGAATGGTGAATGAAAAATAATTTAAATTTGTAACAGCTTGTGTAATTTTTTAAGGGGACAATTTATTAATATATAACAAACCTTGTATAAAGTTAAAAAATAAATATTATTATTATTATTATTATTACTTTGCATAATAATAAATTTAAAAATAATTACATAATTGTATTTTTTGTGTAGAAGCAGTTCTTATTTCGAATTTTATTTATATAATTTACTGTAACTAGCTGGAACCAAAGGACTGAACTTAAATCAACATTCTAAACTAGTATATATATATATATATATATATATATATATATATATATATATATATGTATGTATGTATATATATATATATATATATATATATATATATATATATATATATGTATGTATGTATATATATATATATATATATATAATTATAATATCTATGAATTTCAAAAAACATATCAAGTTCTATTCTACTTAAATCTCCAAAGAGATAATCAATGATACTGTGTATACAGAATACCACATAGCTAATAATTAACATGTGCAAACATAATATTACCATAGCTGATGCTTCAATGGTAATTGGCCAAATTTTACTCATACCAAAAGAATATTGAAAAAAGAAATAGAGAGAAAGGGGAAAAAATTATAAATTGGAGTTGCAATTAAGTAAACACAAATGGATTAACAAATTAAATATGAACCATACACAATGGAAAATTGGACCACATGAGAATTAAATATGAATTGGACATGGAAAAACACATGCACATGTACTCATCAGCCTGGATGCACCCACATGTGTTTTAAATAATAATTCAGTGTTTCATAATTCTACTGGCATAATGCTAAGATCAGTAGAATCATCCAGGTACACTGAATTATTACCAGACAACAATTGGAAATATTAAAATTTGGAAATATTTAAATAGGAAATAAAAAACCATTAAGAAAATACAATATATTTCACTCACATCGATTATCCAAAAAACTGTAATTAACACCTCACTAAATTACCACGAGATAACAGTTTTGAAATAATAAAATTGGAAATATGAACGCGTAAAGTGTAGATAAAATATTTTACTCACAATAATTATACAGAATCCTTAAAATGTCACAACGTCTACATAATATTCACATCCACATGGCAATGCATCATACATGTTAACTAAGTCGAGTTGAGAGAAATGATTTGTAAGACAAGTTGAGAGCACACTTTTTTTAAAACACAACCCCATAAATGACACCCAATCACAAAATGATTCAAAAACACTCAAAATAATTCTGGTTTTAATACACTTATAACAAATTTATATCCGTGAATATATATTACTCCATCCAATTTTAATTCCTGAAAGTAAAATTAATATACAATCAATAGCTCCCTCTATAGTTAAATTAAATATAATATTAACAATATTATCTACAACTACCTGAAAGGTAAAGTGTCGCCATCTATTGGTATTATAATAGTTCATAATTAATATTTAGTTAAATATCCACTTTATTAGTTACATACTCACTTCATTAGATTTATTTATATAAATAAACTTTAAAAAACAATACTAACTTGTAGTTTTACTTAAAATTCAAATAAAATATAATACTACTATATGAATAAATCTACACAGAATTAATTCAACTTGCACAGCATTTCAGATATTCTTAACAAGAATATATTATGTAAAAGAGATATTATTTTAATTCAAATTATTTTAGCTGCCAGCTGTGTTAATCCACTGATATTATAGACATTTATTAAATAATTAATGTTTTATTTTTACTACTACTTAAATATATATTAGACTTGTTTTAAAATAATTAATGTTTAATTTATACTACATTGTAAATATATTTTATATTTATAGATTAATTTAAATATCTAATTAAATAATTCATAAACAATACAAAATATCTCAAAATTTATAATGTTGATAATTAATAGTATTACTACTGTTTTTCAATCAAATTAATGCATTGCAGTAATTAAAATACTTGTTAATTTTAATTATTCATAGACAAAAATAAAAACTATATATATTTATTTTTATATATATTGCAAATAGATATATATATATGAGTTATAATCACCAATGTTATCATTGTATAATTTAATTTGTTATTGTATAAGTTAATTTATAAATGTATGAAAACTGCACATCAATAATACCTTAAACAGAGGTGATCGGCAACGCACAATCACAACTATACAAAGTATAAATAATGTTCAATCAAATATTAAATTTCCTAATATGTTATAATTGTAATTATGTATGTTATATTTGTAATTTTCTACATAAAGTGTATATAATGTTCAAACAAATATTAAATATTAAATTTCCTAATATGTTATAATTGTAATAATGTATGTTATAATTATTATTTTCTATATCTTTTGTTATATGTTATCGCACACTAAAACAATAATTTATTACATACCATGTTTATATTTAAATTATATAATAAATGTTATTTAAAAGAGTTGATGATTGAATTTATCATAAAAATAGGATATCCATATATTTTTGCTTGATCTCGAATATATCTAATATTTTTGTTTTTATTTATATCTGAGCATAAGTATTTTATACGATGTAGATAATTGATAATTATTATATATATATATATTTATATATATATATATATATATATGTATATATATATATATATATATATATATATATATATATGTATATATATATATATATATATATATATGTATATATATATATATATATATATATATATATATATGTATATATATATATATATATATATATATATGTATATATATATATATATATATATATGTAATAATAAAAAAATTTCGCCATTTTTCCTTAGTTAAATTATTCCAAATTCTTACAATTCTAATTTTTTCCTGTTTTATTCTAATTTACTACTCTATATTCATTAAATCCTTATTCTTAAATTAGCTCTATCGTTAACTCTGTTAAATTCCCTTTTATTTAATTCTAAATTGTCCAATTTTACTTAAATATAAAGCTTTTAGTTATTCTTAATTTCTATCATGATCCCCGATCATTTCTGGGTTTTAGAATGTTTTTGAGAGCCATTTTCATTTTTATTCCGAATTTTATTTTCCCGCTCTAAGTCACTTTACTACAAAATTCATCCACTACCTCTCTGTCCGAACTCTTTACTAATTATCTTTCATTGGTCGTGACGTAGCATGAAGCGTCTTCTTTAATTCCTCATTGGTTCAGTGCGCGTTCTACGTCATAATTTGTGTTATTGCGCTAGGTAACAAAAAGCAGCTACCTGCGGTGCTCCCTCAGAAATAAGTCGAATTTTCACTTGTCAACAACTCCCTGGCTGCTCGTTTGACAATAATTAAGATGTTCTATTACTTACCCTCTATACCTTGATTACGTAGCGATGCACGGCTATTATTGTTAGATGGAAACTGCCCAAGAGAAATACCTAATAAAGGATTGAAATTGAAAGCCTTGTTCATTTGATTCATGGAGAAACGCCTCTGGTATCTAGCAAAATATAGTTTATTCCAAATTCATTCTCTTAAAAAATGGCGCTGATAGATGCTCTATTAAAATTACGCACTTTTATTTCTTTAAATAAAATGCATCCTAGAATTTAATTCTTCTAAAAAACACCAATCTCCCAGCTAAAAATATTTTACTCTTTTGAAATAACAACCTATGAATTTCTTTTCTTTATTTTTTATTTCCCTACGATTCCTGACAAAATATTACTTCTTAAATTATGAAAGACTTTAGTCTCAATGTAAAAATTATCTTGGCATCTTGCCATACTTGATAAAACCTATGTATTCGTTTTTCTTTGCTTCTCTTCTTATTTATTCGAAAGGAGTAGATTTCACGAGATTGTTCTCGAAGCATTTGTTGCCGCGCTTTTTCCAATTCACGGTAAAATCACTTCCATATAAAGAGCGCCGGAGAAATTAATCCGAACGCGCTGATTGGTCGAGAGACTTTTTAGATAGCATGTATTCTGGAACGTTGAAAAAATGATATACGGCGTTTTCCCGCGTTTTGAGTCAGACTGTTCCGGGATCTGGCGGTGTATGCAGCCCCGTTATGTACTTCCTTATCTTCGAATGTTCTCCTTGGCCGCCGATAGATTCGATAAATTACCTGCCTATACGAACCAAAGATGTCTTCTTAATATAATAATTTAAATCATCAAGTCTTCTTCAAGGTCTTAAAATCAGCATGGATAGATTTTGCTACGTGACAAGTAAAGCATAGCCAATTTCTTTTGATTTTCGAATAAAATGTAAACCGGAACGAACTGCCTCTTATTTTGAGTTCTATACGTACACAATGAAGTGGTTTTTCGGTGCTCGACTGTAAAATTCCTGAGAGAAACCCTTGCCTTGAGTATGAGTCTACAAAAAGTATGGTAATGCAAGTAGAATCGTCACATATATAGATATACAGTCGAACCTTGTGAACGCGAACACTCAAGGGGGAACTTTTTTGTTCGTGTTAAAAGTAGTTCGTGTTATCCGAACTTAAATACATTACATACAACTGGACGGGGCACGCGGAAACAGTTCGTGCTAAAAGTAATTCATGTTAAGAGTGTTCATGTTAACGAGGTTTGACTGTATATATATATATATATATATATATATATGAAAGGATAAAAGCTAAACCCCTTTTTAAAATGCAAAATCCCTTTTTGCCCCTTTTAAAATTTTAAATTACCGTTTTAAAAAATAGAAATTTAAATCAAAACTTTTAAATGCTTTAATAATTGTGTTTCAATTGATTGAAAATGCCGTCGCCCCTGTTAAATTAGTTTTCCTGCATCGCATCTTATAACTTTCAAAGATCGTTTTCTGACTCTTCATAAGAATATTTGTGCTGACGCTAACGCAATTTTAAAGTCTTGCGGCATCCGATCGGCCGATAGAGCCAACGCCTTTATTCCGCACAATCAATCACTCAGCTCGCGGCCAATTAAAATTAAAAATACGCCTCTTTTGACTTAGACGACCTCTAGCAGAAATAATGCAAAAACCTCATATTTATACCATTGCACTGCTATCAGGAGCGAACTTTTTACGATTTCCCTCATCTAAACAAATCCACGCCAATCTGCTCTCTCGGAATTGCCTCGCGATGGACGAACCTTCGATGTCCAGACAGACTTAAAAAGCAGCTCTCACGCCAATATGGGCCTGGTTTAAAAGGATGCATGTAAGAAAAAGAAATAAACCAGGTTCCGTAATAGACGGTGTCTTCCTTTAAACAGACATACATTCACTCGGAATTTAACCGAATCCCGCTCACGGCCCAGGACTACAAGAGCATGCAAGGGAATCAGAATGAGCGCTTTGACGTAAATACGGAGCCGCCATCAGTCCGCGCAGCCACCGGCCCGGCGATCAAGGACCCACCGACGGAGCAACACGCTTCGTTTCAGAAGTCGAGTAGGACAGTTCATCTCAACGGAAAAATCCCAAAAACTAAACAGTTACGTAATCTACGCCCGTCAATCACAGCGAATACCTCCGTGAAAAATTCTTACAGCATACGGTGAAAGACTTACGGAATTTATCCCAAGAACTCAAAAGTACTTAATCTCCCTTCGTCAAAAGGAAAGTGAATCATTAACTGTTCTCTTCATTCTCAATCTTGTGCAGTATTTCATCCTGCCGACTTCTGAAACGAAGCGTGTTGCTCCGTCGGTGGGTCCTTGATCGCCGGGCCGGTGGCTGCGCGGACTGATGGCGGCTCCGTATTTACGTCAAAGCGCTCATTCTGATTCCCTTGCATGCTCTTGTAGTCCTGGGCCGTGAGCGGGTTTCGGTTAAATTCCGAGTGAATGTATGTCTGTTTAAAGGAAGACACCGTCTATTACGGAACCTGGTTTATTTCTTTTTCTTACATGCATCCTTTTAAACCAGGCCCATATTGGCGTGAGAGCTGCTTTTTAAGTCTGTCTGGACATCGAAGGTTCGTCCATCGCGAGGCAATTCCGAGAGAGCAGATTGGCGTGGATTTGTTTAGATGAGGGAAATCGTAAAAAGTTCGCTCCTGATAGCAGTGCAATGGTATAAATATGAGGTTTTTGCATTATTTCTGCTAGAGGTCGTCTAAGTCAAAAGAGGCGTATTTTTAATTTTAATTGGCCGCGAGCTGAGTGATTGATTGTGCGGAATAAGCGAGCCCTGTGGCTCTTGTTTTAGTGGGGGGGGATATGAAAGGATAAAAGCTAAACCCCTTTTTAAAATGCAAAATCCCTTTTTGCCCCTTTTAAAATTTTAAATTACCGTTTTAAAAAATAGAAATTTAAATCAAAACTTTTAAATGCTTTAATAATTGTGTTTCAATTGATTGAAAATGCCGTCGCCCCTGTTAAATTAGTTTTCCTGCATCGCATCTTATAACTTTCAAAGATCGTTTTCTGACTCTTCATAAGAATATTTGTGCTGACGCTAACGCAATTTTAAAGTCTTGCGGCATCCGATCGGCCGATAGAGCCAACGCCTTTATTCCGCACAATCAATCACTCAGCTCGCGGCCAATTAAAATTAAAAATACGCCTCTTTTGACTTAGACGACCTCTAGCAGAAATAATGCAAAAACCTCATATTTATACCATTGCACTGCTATCAGGAGCGAACTTTTTACGATTTCCCTCATCTAAACAAATCCACGCCAATCTGCTCTCTCGGAATTGCCTCGCGATGGACGAACCTTCGATGTCCAGACAGACTTAAAAAGCAGCTCTCACGCCAATATGGGCCTGGTTTAAAAGGATGCATGTAAGAAAAAGAAATAAACCAGGTTCCGTAATAGACGGTGTCTTCCTTTAAACAGACATACATTCACTCGGAATTTAACCGAATCCCGCTCACGGCCCAGGACTACAAGAGCATGCAAGGGAATCAGAATGAGCGCTTTGACGTAAATACGGAGCCGCCATCAGTCCGCGCAGCCACCGGCCCGGCGATCAAGGACCCACCGACGGAGCAACACGCTTCGTTTCATATATATATATATATTACGTCTGCAATTCTAAGTGTAACACAAATTAAATAAAATAATAAATATTTTTGTGTTTTTATGGGATTACAAAATTTCCATGTTTACAATTTAAATGCAATGTTCCTGAAACCGTACTAAAGTGTACAAAAAAAAAAAAGTTATTTTCCAAAATCGTAACATTTCAAATTTGTAAGAATCCAAATAGTTACCTTTATGTCTATGTGGCGGCTTCTCTGACTTTGTCTTGTTTTCTGATTGAACTGGTTTATCATTCCAAGGTATGACTGATTCTTATTCTTTTACATTATCGGACTTAAAAAGCACCAGGAAAGTCTCACCTGCATTCTAAAAGAACAACATTATACTTAAATAACTTGTTAAGCTTTATTTTACAGTGAAAACTTTATTTTGTTTTACATACTGATAGGTTGTATAAAATTATTTATATTTAAAAAGGAGGGTGACGACCGTAAAAAATAAACTATATATTTATTATGATTAAACATTTGAAAATCTATCTTAATATTTTTCCAAAATATTTTTGTTAATTACACTGTGTTTAATTTTTGTCCATCTAGAAGAATAAATAAAACATCCATTTACTTGAACTTTAATATATTTCATAGATTTATTAATGATAGAGTGCTATTTCTTTCAGGCGATTGTCAAACTACTGTGACTGCGTGAATGTTTGAGAACGCTTGGCTGGAAATTAAGAAAAGGCTTGGTATTTATCCGAGTAAAAAATAGGGATCGCGTTAAAGTGTAATTAACAGTTTTCATATGTTTCGTTCCCAACATGGGCTACATGAATATACTATTATTAATATAGGAAAACACGCTCACACATAATTTAAAATGAAAACTTTAAAAAAGTTTCACAATTAAAAATTGAAATGTTAAAATTTACTGCGCTTCAGAAGCACATTTCACAAGAGTTTTCATTTCTTATTAAGAAGAAATGCAGCAATAAACTTCACGAAGCTATTGATATCAGCTTGTAAAATCCATTTTTAATAATTCAGTTCCGTGAGAATTAAGGATTACTTTGAAATGATAAGATCCTCGTTTGAACAAATGCATAACCGTCGTACTAGAGCCGTTTGTAGAGGAATGCGACAGGTGCGTCCGCATAGGACCTTGCGAATATAAGCCTCGTGAATGGAAAAAATTATTTTTTTTATTTAATAACAAACATTAAAGTTTTTAGTATTATTTTGCATAATGTTTAAATGTTTACCAATCCTTTAGCCATTCACTTTGAATCGCATAAGTTTTTTATCTATTATGGAGTTCATGCTGTGCGTTTTAGTTTCAAAACCTAACGCTGAAAAACAATGTTGAACCTGTTCTTTTCTCAGTGTACGGAGTAAGTATTTAAATGCTATTATTGAAAGTGTGCCATTTTTTTTTCAAAATTATACCAAGCGCATTGCTGTCACTATTCTCAAACGGAATCTCTTTGGGAAAAATGTGAGTTCTTTCATAGGTCGCTTCACAATTTGTTTCATCATAAAACTGCGATTTTTATAAAAATCATTCCGTTAAAAGAGGACATTACACAAAATTTTACATCTGCAAAATGAATTCTTCAGAAATTTTATCGTTTTAAAATAAAATCAGATCTATATCAAAAATTCAGGACAGGTGTGTGCAGGACTAGCATCTTGAAGGTTCCGTAACTTTATGTCATTTTCCCGTAAAGCGTAGCAAGTACCTACTTCCTTGACAAATTACAAAACATTCAGAACTAACTACCCGGCTTCGCTCGAGTTAACCTTGGAGGTCTTCCGGGTACATAAATAGAAATGCAATATCCTAAAATTACGTCGATCACAAAAACACATTCAAATCTGTAAACCGTTAAAACGACAACCAGAAAAAAAAAACTCACGTTATTTTGACGCAATCATACCAATTCCCTCAGTTTTATAAATAAGAAAGCATATATTCTTTGGTACGTGTGACAGAAATTTATACGATTTTCCTGACAAAACGGGGAAATATGAAAATAAAATCAAAACAAATTTCATCGCATTTAGTTAAATTCTATTTCATATGATGGTTTGACAGTAAAGCTTTTATTTTATATATAATAAACGTTAATTTAACCCTTTCAGGGGCAAGGTACTCTTGGAGTTAAAATATTGAAATGACTGATTGACACCAAGATTCACAAACGAATTTATTTTAAAAGAGGTAAAAAACATGTAACCTATAAATTCAAAATTTGATTCTAAAAGTCTGGTGTCATTGTGGCATTTTGGGATAAAAATTAAGTGGTATATATAATATACCGGCGCCCTTCAAGGGGTTTAAAAAGAGCAAATGGCTTCTATTATTGATAATAAAGCATTATTACTTCCCGGACACATTTATTATAAGAGAAGTTTTGTAATTATAATAAAAACCCGATTATGGAAATGTTGTTATATATTTAAATTCTGAGATTCCCTGAAACCGTTTTCGTTATTTTTTAAACCTACTTCCTATGTGTGTACTTATGCATGTATGTTGATGTTTGTTAATGTTTCAAGGTCCCCAGTCTGTTTTTCGTGTTTTTACGGTTATGTTAGTATGTATGTGATTGAACACGTCAGCGCCAAAAGTATACTTTAGATTGATCTCCCATTTGGTGAATACGTTACAGGCCACTTCTGCAAAAACTGTATAATTTATCGAAGAAATCGGCCAACGGATTTGGTAGCTAAACTATGTTTCAACAATTTTTCAATCATTCTGCGATGGTAACTCATAAACTTCTATTATATATCAACCATTCAATTCAATAATTTTATTGCTCACGTATGTCTTATGTCGATCCAACAATTACGTTTCACCTGAAACTGGCTTAATTTAGTAAAAACATTTTTTCTTTAAAAAACAAAAACAAAGGAAAAAAAGAGTTTCTTTCATCTGATGAAATTTATGAAAGGTATAAACTGGCGAAATAGCTACATTTAAAACAAATTGAAAATCCTATTCGCATCACTATAATTCGATTTCAATATAGAGTGTGATTCATAAATATCGAAACAATAGGCTATCTCTTTAAATATTGCTCCTAGACACATACTTCCAATTGCAAAGTTTCATAAAAAAGGTGCAAAATTTGATGAGATAAGTTGCAACTCCATGGGGGGTCTATTTGAGAAAATACAAAAATTAAATTTTTATACGGCCCCCGTAGGATAAAATTTCCAATTAGGAAATTTTTTCTTATCCATTCCTGAATTAAACAAAAAAAAAAATCCATCTTGATATCTGCAAAACTCAGGGAGATATGTCAGTTTTAATAATTCGTGAGGTTTCAAGGGATGAGACACAAATTGAAATGCGTGTAATTTAAGAAACAATGTTACTGTAAGGTGTCCGGGAAACATTTTATTTATTTATTTATTTATTTATAGAGTTAGAATTTTGATTTTTTTTGTGATGATTTGCCATATAATTTGTAAACAGAATCACATCGTGAGACTTCTTACAAAATAAAAAATAATATAAATATTTTTTTAAATGCAGAGTAATTTATAATTGTTATAACTCGAAATATTATTTGTCGAATTGATTTTTTTCCTTTAATTAAACAGAAATATATAAGTTTTAAATTTCCTTCAGCATTTTGTAAAATATTAATTAAAAAAAATATTTAAAATAGCAATTAAAAAAACAAAAAAGATGCAACTTATTTTAAACAAATCATATTTTCAAAAGGGAATTTTTTTTTTTTTTTAATTTTCCGAATTAAAATTTAAGTAAAATATTTGAAAAAGATGTATTACAAGTTTGAACCATTTATAGAGGTTATTGACTTATATAAATTTAAAGATGAGAAATGCTGAAAAAAACGTATGATGCCGAAAAATGCATTTAAAGTTTTAAACAAAGATTGGATCCTAATAGTACGTTTAAATGCTTTTTAAAAGCTTCCAGGTGAATAAGTAACTCCTTCCTGTAGCTTCAATTTATGATTACGATAGTTTGGATCTCGGGTACAGATATTAAATTTGTTTAACGCATACCCTAGTCTCTCATACAAATCTGGTATTCAGCGAAATTTACAAAATTTAAGTTTATTAGAGATATAAATTCCTTTTATGCACTTTATGTTTCAGGTCGGGTTTATTGATATGATGTGAAAAAAAAAGATTTTCATGGGCGATGCACTTAATTTTATTTAATTCATTATCTAGACAGGGGTCTGCACATATTTTAGATTTCTGCACAAGCTGAAATTTGTACAAAAAATTCCCATTTAACTTAAGATACAATTAAGATTATTTTAAAGAATACTACACACATATTTATAAGAAAATTTTACAGTATATTTTAGATTACTATGTTTTCCCATGACAAAAACATATCTGCCAAACCTCCCACTAATCCTCCGTAATATGTAGATTAATTTGAACCAGTTAACCTCTTTAAAACTAGAAAATTTGTTTAATGAATCTTTGACTTATTTAATTTAAATGTTTTAAGTCGAATCATTACTTCATTCTATTGAATTTCTTAAAAGAGTTTCTGGTTCGAACGTATTGAACCTAGGTCAAATAAACACATTTATAAAGAAAGATTAGTGGGAGCTTGGCATCTATTAAAAAAATACGCAATAGCAGGGTTAATGATTATTTATACTATTAGACTGTTACATTCGATTAAAGATTTATTTTTAAAAACAATGTCGTTTGGAATAAATGAAAAATAGATTTAAAAATATCATAACTTTTGAAGCTGTATAACAAAAATGAGATTTTTGAAAATATTTCTGTGTACTTTATAAAATATATTTCCAATGATTCCGTTAACAGAAATTTCATTATCGCTATTACTATTTTTATAACACTTATTGCCTCCCCGATAAGTCCTAAGAACAATAAAGACATGGGCCGGCACGGTCCGGCCAGCGGGCCGTGCCGATTACGACCCTGGGGCCAATCTCGGCCTCATACAGACCTCTAGCATATTTCTCAAGCAAGTTTAACGTAAAAATCTATAATCTATTATTTTATATCTAAAAGTTAAGGCATTGTCTTAGATCGACTTTTAATAATGTGTAAATTTATTGTCGATCCCTAACTTGCATTGCAAATGAACTGATATCGCGTCTCTCAGAGGTATGCTTAAGAGGTGTAAGTCACGAATTTTGGATTTTAATATCTCTGTTAATTTTGCAGATATCAAGATGAATTTTTTTTTTGTTTAATTCAGGACTGGATAAGGAATAATTTTCTAATTGGAAATTTTATCCTACGGGGGCCGTATAAAAATTTATTTTTTGTATTTTCTCAAATAGACCCCCCATGGAGTTGCAACTTATCTCATCAAATTTTGCACCTTTTTTATGAAAATTTGCAATTGGAAGTATGTGCCTAGGGGCAATATTTAAGGAGATAGCCTATTGTTTCTATATTTATGAATCACACTGTATATTTTAATTCATTGGCTTAATCTCAGCATTGGCGGAATGAAAATCCCTTGGAAATTACGTCATATTTGGTGTTTTATGAATGTAAGTGCACGATTTAATTATGACTTGAGGTCATTTTCACCAATGAAAACAATTTACCTTTGTAAAATTAGGAGTTAAGTTATTTTCTTTCATATTATTATTTATTTGAAAGAACGGTGTTCTGTAAAGAGAAACGGAATAGGAAACGTAGAAACCGTTTCTTTAGAGTCATTGTGATGTTATATTGCAAGCATAAGCATTTGAAATATAGTGACGTCACATTTAGTAAAATAATTTTTCATTTTTTCTGCCTGAATATTTTGCTTGAATTTGAAATGTCTGTTTCTATAATAATAATTGCGCAAGCCATGCGTCTGTCATAAATACTTACGGTCAGATCGCATAAAAAACAATTGAACTGATCGTGATTTTTACTGTTCTCAAATCACGGTGTAAAATATAGACGTCGTTCGCCCGCATACAATAAAATAAAGAAAGACCTTTAACGACATTCGCCAATGAACCAATTAAATTTGTTTTAGTTTTAGAAGCGTGCCAAACATTATGACTCGCTATTTGTTCAAAGTGAATTATTATTATTTAATCGCATCTACCCAAATTGCTTTAATTTACTAATTGAAAATATTTTTAAAGTTATAAATTACATTTTACATTTTCTGAGATTAACCATTTGTCAGTTACCTGATGATGAGGAAACTGCAATACAATTGTTTCAAGGCTATGGATATACATGAATGAGGTATTTTTTTGCGAGATCTTACACACAAAATGATTTCTTCTGACAGATTCATCAACGTACAAATGACACTATTCAAGTTAGAAATTTGAACTTCTGGGTATATATTCATAACACATAATAGGTATCCATTAAGAAGGGATTTTTTTTATTTTCAAATTATATGGGGGATAAGGTGGGTATCGAAAGTTTTAGGTCATATCTCAGAAGTTTTAGGTAAGAGCGTGAGATGCAGCATAACAAAGGAACTAAAAAAATGGTTAAAACCATATTTTTGCTATTTTAGAATTTGACTCTCAAGGGTTTGAAGATATATATATTGAAGATATATACAGGGTCATTCATAATTCCTTCCGGGGTTTCGAAATGTTATAGTAAAAAAACGAAGACGAATATGAAAAAAAGAAACATATGAAATTATTCCGAAACTATTCAAGTTTTACTTGCATACATTACAGGTGTTCTATGTGTGAACCCTTGGTCACACGGCATACATCCATGCGATAGTCCAGTTCCTGCCATACTCCGTTTCTTTAAATCTGAATCAGTGGTGTCAGTTCAACGGGCCTTTCGTAATAAATATCGAAAACAGGGACCAACTGACAAAACAATTCATGTGTGGTACCGGAAATTTAAAGAAACGGAGTATGGCAGGAACTGGACTATCGCATGGATGTATGCCGTGTGACCAAGGGTTCACACATAGAACACCTCTAATGTATGTAAGTAAAACTTGAATAGTTTCGGAATAATTTCATATGTTTCTTTTTTTCATATTCGTCTTCGTTGTTTAACTATAACGTTTCGAAACCCCGGAGGGAATTATGAATGACCCTGTATAATATTGAAGATAAAAAACAAAATATTTTTTCGTAATCGAGTTTGTAGAAAATTTCTGCATTTTTGTGTGCGTGGTTTGTCTAAAAATTCATTTTATTGTTGTAATCATTAATACTACTCTCATAATCATGAAAAAACTTTGTTACCAGCATCGCTCATGTTTATCATGATCCTTGGCTATGAACACGATTACGGAAGATTAGACGGATAAAATAACTGTTGCTGATTTTTGATTAGATATTTTGCGGCTGCAAAAGTCTTTTTCAGAGAGTTCATGAATAAAATTTAATATTTATTTCGCGAAATTAATATTTGTACGTTTTTTATTTTGATATTTTTACTATTTATTTTCACATAATTTAAAATAAAGAATATACTTATTTTCTGTTTGCATCTAAAATGCCGTTAGAGGTCTCCGAGCAAAGCCCGGACTATACGCTGCCGAAGACATCTTTAGTATATTCTTTAACTCTAAATACATTGACTAAATTGCATATCAGAAAAACCTCTATAACTAAAAAAAATATTAATTATTATATTAATTTAATATTTGCTGTATTGAATAAAGGATCTGATTTCCAATTAGAATATATCATTGTAAAATTGGAATTAAATATATCAGTGTTGGAAAATAGAATAATGTGGAAATTATGACCCGAGATTTGACATTTCATTATTCTTACAAGGAGCGTGCCAAGCTTGGTAATCACAGATTTTGATTATTTTTATATATGTTGTAGGGTAGAAGCCCCTTAGTCTCAGGTTCAATGGATTTTATACAACGCTCCTTAGTTATCGAGAAATGGGGGGTCTAATATTATAACCAGAGCTTTACAAATTTAATAAAATCTGGTAGCCAGGAAAAAATTCTAGTCGCCAATAAAAAATATTTACCTGCTTCCCTACCCCATCATTGATTTTCAAAAACCACATAATTTTTTTCTATGAATTAATTGAGAAAAAATAATAAGCATAGCATAGAATTATTAGTTACACAGTTTAGAATATTACATGATTTAGAAAGATAATATAAACAAAGTTTTCTAATAAAACTTATCAAAATTATATATCTCCGGGAAATAAATACTGTATATGCCGAATTATCCGACATGTTTAGGAAATACTCTTTGCCGAATTCTTTAAAGGTACGGATAGTTGAGTGCTACAAAATCTGTATCTATGATGAAGGGGTCACTGATGAATTGGTGAATCAGTAAAAGAATTTTTTGCCTATTTTCTTATCGAAGGCAGTCATATAATTCAGATTTTTTATTTTAAAATTTGCATTTCATGAACTGATTTTTACCAGATTAATAGAAAAATTTAAAAATATTTTTGTTTGAATATAATTTCTATATTTTTTAATATTTTTTAATTTTGCAACATCTATAATGAGACATCTTATACGAATTGCGAAGGGAGACAAAAATATCGTTTGTGGTCATTTCGTAGGTCAGTTTTGTACAAAAACAAATTGCCATATATTTTGGTCGCCAGATGAAAAAACTTGGTGGCCAGTGGCGACCTGGCGACCGTATTTGTCAAGCCCTGATTATAACACAACTTAAATACTTACTTTGTAACGAAATAACTGCGTTGGTCGTATCTCAGTTGGTATGGCGTCTGCTCGTTGTTCCGAGGGCCCGGACTCGATGCTGGAACGCGCCACGTTTGTTTTTCTCTTTTTTTTTTTATAAATATACTTATAATTATAATTTAATAATCTCAATAAAAAATTTTGTTAACGTGATTAAATTTTAATTTAACATATTTGATTTTTTTAAAAATCACTTTTAAAATGTATTCTATATATGCTTTATCAATGCAACGATATTGAACATTTGTGTCAATTCTTGATTGTAAAGAAACATCATTTATAAATTGCCTTAACGAAACACCTTAAAGTCAATGCGATGATAATACTACTCTGTTTTTAAAGTAAGAAGCATAATTATATTAAAATTTAGCATAAGAATTAAATTACAACATATTTATGTTTTATTTTATTGTAACTAGAGGGCGCCACAACAATTTTTTTTTTAGTTTGGTGCAGTTAAGTGGTTTTTGTTTTCAATCTTTATCGCAGAAGTGCGTATCATTCTATAACAGCTTATAATCGTATAAAAGTGGAAGAAGCAAGGTGTAGTTCACGAGAAGATCAATCTGAAGTGTCGGGATTCAATGAAAATCAGAAAAGTGATGTCACAAATGCGTTGAAGCACTGTAAAATTTTATTGCAAAACAATGGATTTTTAACAAATAATCCAGCATCTGAAATATCTTCGCTTTCTATTGCGATGGGAGAAGAATTCTATAATTCGATAGTGATTTTTGCTGATTTTGGAACGATTTTTGAATTTTTACTAGTCAATAATAGATTCAATTTTTATAATGCTCTTTAAGTAATGAGAAATGTTTAATAATGGTTTAAAAATCAAAAATGCTAAATTAAAATTTAATTATGTTAACAAAATTTTTTTTTGAGATTTTTAAATTATAATTACAAGTATATTTATTATTTATATAAAAGAAAATGAGAAAAACAAACGTAGCGCGTTCCGGCATCGAACCCGGACCTTCGGAACAACGAGCAGACGCCATACCGACTGAGCTAGGACCAATCAAGTTCTTTCGTTACAAAGTAAGTATTTAAGTTGCGTTATAATATTAGACCCCCATTTCTCGAGAACTAAGGAGCGTTGTAAAAAATCCATTGAACCTGAGACTAAGGGGCTTCTACCCTACAACATATATAAAAATAAACGAAATATGTGATTACCAAGCTTGGCACTCTCCTTGTTAGATGAAACTATAAATTAAGTATAATTTTTGAGTACAAATAAGCAATGAAATTTGAGATAACAAATAAACTTTTGGATAAAAATATTTGAAAAATAAAAGATTAAAATGAGTCATAACAGAATAAAAGAATTTTCCAGTGGCAACAGATGGAATGCCATTAATTTTTTATGTAAGAATAATATGCTTTATCTATATATAAGTTCTAGAAGTACTGACATTTTAAGTACTAAGTTAGCATCAAACATGAACAATGCTAGAAGCAACATGGTTTAAAGTGAATGTGGATATTGTTAAAGGACTTCCACAAAAGCCACTTTATTACGCCAAATCACCCTTGTTAAAATACGACAGTTAGTAGTTGAACCGATTAAGGAAGATTTCGCAATAGGTTTAATCGTTTCAATTCATGTAGACAATACGGCATCACTGCCGTAGTTAATATGTTACGAAGTTTTTGTTAAGTTCTGTACTAGAAAACTGAAGTACATAGCAAAAAAAAAAAAAAAAAAAAAAAAAAAAAAAATGTACGAAAAGCTTTCGTGATGGAAAATATTCTTGACGTCACTGTTGGTTTCTCCCCATTTGTTGGAGAATGAAGTAACTAACTTGGATTCAGAAAGTGCAGTTATGCAATGAATAATGAACGTTAAGGTTTCATCATGCTGGTCACCACAAGATGATACTGAAACTAAAATTACAACATTTTAATAAAAAAATGCATTTTTGCGGTGTATTTTAAATGATTTTTGCATCGAAAGAGATTTGGATTTCGTTTGATAAGGGCTTTTTTTTTATAATAACAACCAAATCTCTTTTTTCCGAAAAAATATCATTCAAATGTTAGATTTTTAAATTTGATATAAATATCGTAAAAGGATTTACGTTTTCATAAGCATTTTATTGCATGATATTGTATCCAACTTTTGTAACAACTGCCGAACTTTTGGAGTTGATAGGCATGTCATTATTTTATTACGATAGAATAAAATCTCGTGGAGATCGATCTCGTTAATTGTAATAAAATATGGTTTAAAATTCACTTGTAAATACACTAGAATTTTGAAATAGCACAGTTATTGGCAAATGAAACAGAAAATCAATGGGACAACGGGGGGGGGGGAGGGGGGTTCAGAAGGGCAGAGCCCCTTGGACAAATGTACATTTTTATTCTAAAAAATTGTAACAGTAAGGAGTTGAAGAGTGTATTTGATGGAATTGTGTTTAATATAATAGATCTTAAATGTTATATTTTTTTTAATCATTGGGAACATCTTCTACGCTTAAAACATGCAATCTATCATTGTTAAATTTCGGATTGCAATCTCTATAATAAAACCGTAAGTCATGTGACTGTCATCAACAGTTCCGGGATGACCGCATCGCTTTTTCATATGCCAGGCGGCCATTTTTATTCAAAATTATTTTTCGAATAAAACTACATAAAAGTTACATTTTTAGAAAGATCGTTCAAAATAAATTAATATTTGAGAGACGACTTACGTTCAATTATGTATGTATTCTGCAATAACTTCAGTTGAAATTAGCTTCGCAGTTCAAATTCTCAATCCATGAAAGTAAACAAAAAAAAAAGATTCATTCGTCGTGAAGGTTTAAAATATTAAACCATTAAACCATGGAGATAATCGTTCGTAAAGTAAGTTTTCCGTGAATGATTTTTTGGAGCGCTGCCTGGTGTCAAAAAAAAATAATTCGCACAAGGATCTGTGAGACAATTAAAGTTTACCATAATTCCGTTTGATGAAGTGCTTATACAACTCAACTTCCTTCCGAATCTTTTATTGCCGTAAGTTGAATGTAAACAAATACAACTCATGTAATAATATTTAATGAATCAAATTTTGAAATGATCAGTTAATTTGGCATTTATGTATTATACGTGGCAGGAAGAGATGTCACCGAAAATGATTGTTAATCTCAAATCATATTTACCATTGTTAATGACTAATCACGTTCAAGACGGTAATTTAATATACATTTATGAAATACATAATATTATTAAGTACTTTTATGTTATTTGGGCGCAAATCTCGCCAATAGCATTTTTAAAGTCGCCAATACCAGCTTTTGTTTTTCGCGTGTGCAGATTAGAGACGATACTTTGATTTTGAAATCAAATGTTTTGATTTAGGATATTATTTCTTATTTTTCTATTTTCTATTTTAAACTAAAAGTGTAAACGGCATGTATTTTACATTCTAACAGATGTCGCAGACGCACCGGAGTTGGCACGATTTTTGTTTTGCGCCATTTTGGCGAGAAAACCCCATTTTCAGGTACCTGTTAGAGATTGCTAAAACATCATGATTCTTTTATTTTATTATGAAATAGTTTATTTTATATTAAAAAACACAAAATTTTATTATAAAACACACACAAAGGTTAATTTATTCAGCCAATAATTATATCGCCAAAATGATATCCAGTGCGTCTGCGACAACTGTACCCAAAAGGACCCATCATTAAAAATGGTAAATAATATAAAATCAAAATTAAATAATACAAAAAATAATTTAGTGTACATTTATAAAACATATAAAATCATACTGATGGCGTTTAGCTTAGATATTTACGATGGTAGTTTTATTGACAGTATTTTATATCCACCGGAATGAATATGAGATATATATTCTAATCACATACTATATACCAATGAATATAATATGCATATCTATATCTACTATATTAATAAAAACGTCTTCAATTGTCTTTTACATTTCTACTACATAATATTAACTATAGAGTTACAATGCTGTAATTAAAATTATAGGCGCCAATGTTAGCGCGGCGGATTTATCTGTTACGGATATTAATAGTCAGTAGACATTAAGCAGAAATGCCAAAGTAAGATAATTACGCAATTATGAAAACCTCTGAACGAAATCAAGAAAGGGGAGCAGAGAAAAACAAAGTCGAACAGAGATCGGCATCTAGAAGGAAATTAGTGAATATTTTTAATCAGATTGTACGCCACGGGTCAAAAGTGCTGACAGCAAATATGGTTTAAAAGGAATGTGATTATCAAAACTGCCTTCCAAAAGTTCAATGTTTTACCAAACCATACTCGAAAATTAAGTGTAATAATATGCAGCCCGATTATGGCACATTATTCAAGACGTTTTACATGAGAATAATGATAGATTTTCTAATCTTCCGTAATCGAGTCTACAGCCAAAGTGTGCGAGAAAAAAAATAGCAACAATATGGTTTAGTGTAAATGTGGATTTTATGAAAGACTTTCACAAAATGGAATTCATTGCATCAAATCGTATTAACTAAAATACGCTAATTGGCAAGGACCCAATTACGAAAAATTACTTAATATGTTTAAGAATCTCCGCATTTGCGAACATATAGCAACTGCTATGCAAATGGACTTGAAGCATAAATGCTTAAGTGGGTTAAGCGGTTTTTGTCAAGAAAGATAAAATATATAACAACAAAAAATATACGAAATGATACCATGATTGCAAAAGTTCTTGATTTTTCTATTTAGTATCTTCCGGTTTGGCGAAGGATTAAAGAGAAAAATTAAATAATGAATAAAAGCAACGTATTACAATGCTTAACATACATTTAAGGGAGACCAAACTGGTCGCCAATGGCGGCTAGTATGTTAATAACAGACGTTAAAAAAATTTCAGGGAGAAGTAAGAGGAAAAATAAAATATCTTGCAAAATTGACGTTAAGGCTGCTCGTCAGTGAACTTCCCGATTTCCCTCGCTAATGTTAATCTTATGGGCGTAGGATGCATTCGTATATTTAAAATGTCTCATCGGAAAATTAATATTTTTGACTTCGGTTTTCTGTGTACACTTTTTTAAAGGATGTCTCTTTTTTTCTTAGTTGTTAAAACTTTTCTAAAATATATACTTTATTTTATGTGAAGTGTTAAATTCTTATTGAGTTTTGCTGAGATTTTAACACATAAAATTTTAAATTAAGCACATATTTTAGAAATATTTTGACAACTAAGAAAAAAGAGATATCCTTTAAGAAGTGTACACAGAAAACAGAAGTTAAAAATATTAATTTCCTGAGGAGATATTTAAATATACGAATGCATTCTACGCCCATAGAATTAACATTAGCGAGGGGTATCGGGAAGTTCACTGACGAGCAGCCTTAAGGCTTATCTGAAGACTCACTACGTACTTATAAAACAATAAAATAAAAAAATAAATAAAGCAGCATTTTGCAATTCACCCCAAATAAAGTAAGTTATTCTTTTGTAATTCGTAAGCTCCTTTGCTAGCGGTAAATATGTTTATTAAAGATGAATTTTCTTTAAAGTACATTTAATTAAATGATATAAACGAAAGAGAGTAAACCTTTAAAGACGTGGGCAATCTGTAGTAACATAAAGACAGGCCGCGCATTTATGCGTCATCGGTTTTTAAAGCCCAAATAGCAAATTTTAATGATGTACTTGTTCAATTCAATGTCCAATAGTAGTATAAAATTCACAAACATGAAACTGTTAAAAAATCTATTTTAATTAGAATTAATTAATTATAATACGTATGATAGGTATTAATGTAAAGACACGGGTTGCGTAGTCCATGCGCCAACGCCTTTTAAAGCCTAAATATAAATTTTTGATGCTAAAGCGAAATCTTGTCAAATGTCATAGTAATAGTAGTATAAAAGCAACAAGAATCACATTTATAAAAAAATGTAATTAAAAAAAATAGAATATATTACTCAAGTAACACGGCCGGCGGTATATTACGTAGTTCAATGGTGACTTAACAATAAAAATAATGAAACAGAGCAGCAAAAATTGCCAACTTCACCTTTAAACATTGGTTGAACATAACGGACTTTGGGAAGAGTGTAAATGAAGCAAAAATGTTAATCGCATATTTATTTTACAATTCACAACTTTTTTTTTCCTGAGTGACGCACTCTGTACACCACCCGTGTTAAATAGCTATCAATACAAAAAAGTATAAAGCTATCTATTGCAGCCATTAGGAGGAAAGCAATTCCGGAAAAATTCGATATATTTTCACCGATCATGACCCCCAAAACCCGAAACCACCCTCCGTTCAAATGTTGATTTATATATATAGATATATATGATCTATGTCATACGATAACACTCGTAAATACGAGCGTTATCGTATGACATAGATCAGATAATTGTATGTATTAAGCACACCAATGCCTCGGCCGAGTTCGTTGACCAGCTTGGTTCGCCATCTTGTTTCAATATGGCGGCCATTGAAAATTTTAAAGCTAAAATAAATATACAAAAAAGTTAAAAATTCAAATTTATTTTTTAATTAAGTGTTAGGCTTTGATACACTCTCAGAAATAAAACACTCAATTTTGACGATTCCGCAATCCTTAGGCCTCATTTCGTTATTTTTGACAATCATTTAGTCACAGAGTCACATGGTTTTTGACGAAACGCGAATCCTCATATATCTGACGAAACTGTTTCCTCGCGGTCAAAAATAAAACTCTCACTTTTGACGATTCCACAATTCTTGAGCTATATTTCAACATTTTTGACAATCATTTCGTCTCAAAATTAAGTGATTTTTAATGAAATGGAAAATCTCAAATATTTGACAAAAATGTTTCCCCTTTCCCTGCCAGATTACTTTTGTTGTTACAAAATCGTTCAAAAAAAAATACACGAAAGTACCAAATTTACAATGTATTAATGAAAACAGAAACAAAAATATTTCATCCTTGGGGACCGCTATAACACGAAAGTACCAAATTTCTACTTTATTTTTTCCTATCTGAAAATTTGCGTCTATCCTTTTTGTAACGATTTTATGCATTTCTATTGCCTATTCAAAGATAAATTTTTATAAAGTTACAGAATTTCGTTTAAAACGCTTAAAAAATTCTCCTACAGTTACAGAATTTCGTTAAAAACGGTTAAAATAGTAAATTGCGAACTTCATTTTCGACCGAAAGCAACAACATTTTTCCAATTGTTAAAAAAAAAATCAAAACTTTAGGAGCTCTTTTTTATTTAAGAAATATATTCATATAACAATCAAATTAAAAAAATATATAACTGATCTCTTCCCCTCTAGAAACAGTAATCTCATCCGCTAAAATTGATGAACTCTCCTCCAAAATTTATTATTTCTGATCAACAAATTAACTAGACCATATACTAATCATTCATTGAACAAAGAAAATTTCTCTAATAAATTATATTAATCAAGCCATATTCCAATTATTTATTAATCATAGAAAAACCATAATAATAATCTAGCCTTATTAATTAAAACATGCAGAAATTATAACAGCACCGATAAAAATACCATCTGCTTTCTAAAAATATAAACACACATCAACATCCCCTAGATACATTTAAAATCCAATTCATTCGATTTCTTGGTGGCGTAGGACGCAGAACAGCGGTCTCCAACACCAAAGATACCGAGTTTGAACCCCATTGAAGACTTGAGAAACGTTTCTTACTTTTTAAACCTGTCAATTACAGATGCTTCAAAAATTGCCAATAGATGGCAGCACCAACAATCTTTTTTTGCTCTTTCTTTCGAACAAGCAATTTGACGAAATCAATTTCCTCCGTTTTTTGAGGAAAGAAATTTACTCGATTTGACGAAATGTTCGCTCGGAGCATTTCCCAGGAAACAGTTTCGTCAAAAACGAAGAAAATTTCGTGATATTTGAGTATCAATTTCTAAGAGTGTACAAGGATTCCGGATAATTTTTTGTTTTACCTCTATCTTAAAAAATGGCTGAGATAGAGCAGTTTGGAATTCTAGAGTGGCTGACATTTTGAAACAAGACAGCACATTACAAAAAAAACTAACGATAAATTTATGAGTTTTAGTGAACGTGATTTCTCGCAAATTATTTTCCTTCATAGTTGTACTCATTTTCACAATCATACGCATAAAACTATATATACTTATCTTCGTTAACGCCAAATTCTTGCCCAAACTTGGCGACACTTGGCGAAATATCGCCAAATTTGGCGACCAAAATAAGTCTTTATAAATGAAGCCAACTTGGTTATTGCTCAATAATTTGACGAATGTCTTATTCAAATTCAGTATTAACGAATCTTTTGTAAACGGTTTCTTTGCATTTTAGCTTGCTGTTTTCGAGTAACATTACCTAAAATTTTAAAACGAAGATATAGGAAAGCTACCTTTTCCTCCCGGTACAGGCCGGAAGGACTTTTTAAAACTTAATTAGCAATTGATAAGGCTGTATTTTACGTGTTTTTATACTTTTTTTTAAATATAAAATTGAAAGTTCTGGGACGTTTAACCCACTTCATGTCTGGGATGTTTTGCCAGGAATCAAATTTTATATTTTTCTTTTAGTGTAATTGAACATATTTTAATAATTAGATTTAAAATTTAAATAATAATAACAATGAAATTGTATAAGTAATTAACAGCATGTGTATGTATTTTTTTCTATTGCAAACTGTAATACAAAATTTCAATTGAAACTGAAACCAAAAAATACCTATTAATAAATAAAGTGAAGTATAATTTTAAATATAGTGTTTTACAAATCGGAACATATTATTCAGAATACAGCTACATAAATCCTTAATATCTTTATTTTATGCATACTATGCATATTCCACAGCTTGTGCTTAAAGATATTGCGTTAGTTTCTTACTAAGCGCTTCTTAAGTTACCACATCCAATCACCATTAGTGGTTGGTTATGAATACCTTCATTGATTTGTAAAATTATGAATATGCCAGATTAACATATTGGGAATCATTAGTTTTACCCAGGGGGCAGATAAATAAATAAAGATGTTATTATCATTTATTTAAATTATATAAAGTATATAAATAAATAATATTTATTATAAATTTTTTGTCAGATTACAAAAAAAATTAATAACAATTTAATTAAATACGTGCACAAAAAAAAGGGTATCACAAATTAAGTCTAATGTGTAATTTTTTCTATTATAAATTAAATTTATTAAAAAAAGTTAAAATAGCGTATGTAATTATAAAATTAAGAGTTTAAATTTTATTGATTACATTTCGAAAAACCAAGTTGCATCAAACACGTTTGCTGATGCGATTGTAACATGTCATGATAAGAAAAGCACAGTTAAATATTGGTTAAATATTAAACAAATAAAAATACACTTACGTGTTTTAAATGGATTTTTCACTTATGAATACGTTATTGAAACAAGACAAGTGGTTCAGAATTGTCCAAGTTTTGAAATTTAACAATAAAACTTGTTCGCAAGTTATGGCCACTCTGCTTCACCTCTTTCTATTTATAGTTTTAAAAAATCCCCCTGATTATTTTTTATCTATCGCACTGATAGCAAAAATAGGAAAAACACAAAATAGTTTATTCTTTATAATGACGAAGACATTGGCAGAGTATTACTGGGCATTTCCACCTGAAAGGTCACACTGCAAAACTTTTTTTGCGATTCATAGTTCAATTTATGATAGATTTTATGCGTTATCTTTAAGTGTTAGAGCAGATAATAAATCAAAATCACAGTGATCTCTCGTTAATGCGTATATCAGGTTAATGAGCACAGTTTCGTTTCCCTATCATTTCCTACTAGTAGAATACCTGGCTTTCAACTTGTTAACCGCAAGGTTTCCCGGCTAAAATAAATTAAAATGAAATAACGCGGCAATCCCAATCATTGAGCTTTTACAGGCTGGCTAGTGGTCAGGGAAAAATACAGTCAAAAAGTGATAAACACCAGTATATTCTTATAGAAAAATTCATGTTGATTATTTATCATGAATTTTTCTATAAGAATATACTTGTGTTTATCACTTTTTGACTGTATTTTTACCTGACCACTAGCCACCCTGTTTTAAAGGTTTTTCCAGAGAAAAAATGTGCAGCATGAAGGGAAATAAAATGGCACAGAGGGTAAAAAAAGGACAACGAGAAGATTAAAAATGGTACATAGGAGAACGAAAAAGTCCTTCCGGCCTGTACCGGTAGGAAAATATAGCTTTCATAGTCCATGTTTTTAAAAATTCAATTCATTTTACTCAAATACCCGAAGATAAAATGCTTGAAACCCGATTATAGAGATTCAATTCCGGTTATCGTTAATACTGAATTCGAATGCGAATTTCAGCATGAGAGTTACAGCATAACAAAAATCAGATTGTTTCAAAACTTCACCCCCTCCCCCCTCCTAGAATTTCAAACTGCAATATCTGAGCCATTTTTAGACATAAACCCAGAGCAAAAAATGTTCCCGAATCCTTGTATCACGATCTAACACTTTTTTCAATTTATAATTTTTTATACATCTTTTTGGATTTTTTAAACAATTAAAAAATTTAATTTGCCGCCATTTTGAAACAAGATGACGCATGAAGCTGGCCAACGAACCTTAGTATGTTCTGTACACATGATCAGTCACATTCATATTGGTTCATAAATACGAGAGTTTCAGCATAACAAATATCAGATTGTTTCAAAATCTCAGCTACCCTAGAATTTCAAACTGTCGTATCTCAGCCAATTTTTAAGATATGGCTACAAAAAAATATGTTCCATAATCCTTGTATCACGTTCTAACACTTAACAGAAATAATTTCTTCAATTTATAATTTTTTTTGTACATCTTTATGAATTTTTAAAAATTAAAAAACATTTAACTGACCGCCATTTTGAAACAAGATGGCGCCTGAAGCTGGCCAACGATCTCGGTCGAGACCTTGGTATGCCCTATACACATACTCAGTCACATCTGAATCGGTTCATAAATAAGAGAGTTACAGCATGACATATGTCAGATATATATATATATATATATATATATATAAAATCCACATCTGAACGGAGAGCGTTTTGGGGGGACTGGGGGTCATGATCGGTGAAAATATACCAAAAATTTTTGGAATTGCTTTCCACCGAACGGCTGTAATAGGTAGCTTTTTGTAATGAAAGCTACCTAAAGGGAGAGGAAAAGGGCAGCATGAGACAAAAAAATTGATATTGAAGGAATACAGCATAAATAATATTAAAAGATAAATTTAATAAACAAATTCATCTGAACGATATTGCAAAAACGTACTTAACCCCCCCCCCCTCAGCCTTTCCCCCCACAATAAAAATCGTTTAATAAAATCGAGTTACTCGACTCGGCTGGACTCTACTTTGAAGTAATTTTGTTTAATTCAAGGATAATTATTAATTAACACTGAGCTGATCACAAACGTACTTATGAAAATTGTAAGAAAGAATCCCGACATGTGTAAAAATGGACTTATTAGACCCGATACAGTATTTTACATTGAAATATTTTGATTAATTCAAGAGTAATTGTAAATTAAAACTCGGGGTTGCGCTGTGAAACTACGATGCAACTAGGGGAAACAATCCCTAATTTAAAGTTCGTTACGGTCACTTGCTAAGTTTATTAGTTAAAAGTTGAAATCAGCGCTAAAATATAGAGCTTTAGGATGTCTAAAAAACATATACAGTAGATGCCGCTTAATGTGATCAGTTCGGGACCACGAGTTTTTGATAACAATATCCGATTGATAATGATAAGCGATTTAAGAAAATACCAAATAAAAACATCTAGTAGTACTATTACTAAAGAAATGATTACTCACCCTCAGGGGCGTACAAAAAGACCTCGGGCTCCGGTAATAATTTCAATGCGGTCTCCACACCATTAGTATGATACAATAAAACTTGTTTAGACAGAAACGACCAGTGAAATTTTCCGTTTTAGACAGGTTATTTTCGTTTTAGAAGGTATGATTGCATAGTGTTTATTATTATCATTATTATTATTATTTTGGCAGGAATATTATTTTTTCGCTTTATAGCAGGATTCTGTTATAAACAGGCGTTACTCTATTAGATAATATATTTGCTGAATAGTATATTTTTCAAAAAATCTAAATAGCATTTGTTTGCGATTTTTATTATTTTATTTTGGAGTATTACACTTTATGATGCATTTGCAAGACATTGTCATCTAAAGATTTTAAAAATAAATTTAAAATAGGGAAAATATAATCAAATTTTAATTACAATCATCAATTAACACTGAATGAAAAGTGTTTTTATATACGTTTTAAAATATAATTCGAATTTTAATTATACTTAGAAATATATGTTAATTAATAACTAAAGTTTTTAAAGTCTTAAAAAATTATATAAAAAAATTAAATCATATAAATTTAACTTTGATTCTCTCTAAATTCCGTAATGGCATACCAACTCATAAAGATGGAAAATTGGTTTTTTTTTTTCAAATATTTTAATAACGAGGAATATTTTTTTCTCACAAGGAGACCGCCAAACATGATGCGCACAGATTTTGATGATTTTAAAGTATGTTGTAGGGATCATACCCCTAACTATTCAGGTCAAAGGTTTCCTTCAAATGGGCTTTAGTTTTCGAGAAATTTCGGGTTAAAGTTCAGCATGCATTTCAAATGCCATTACTTCGCGATCCTGGACATGGTCTCCGTGGTGCCGTGGTAGCGTTCGCGATTTGAGAGCCGCAGATGGGTGTTCTGTCCTCTCCTGTGACTATTACCTTTTTTTAAACAAATTTTATAGATTTGTCGCGTTATAAGTTGTATGCAGAATTATGAATTCTGCATCTTTGAACTTTTTGATATTTTCCTAATAAATTCTATTTACATTTTTGAATATTGCGTGCAAATTTATAGTTTTTGCGCAATTTTTATTCGAATATTTCTGCTGACGAAAATCCAAACTAATTTATGTCTTGATATCTCGTCTTTTTAAAATGATTATTGTTTACATTTATGTATATTTACTTATCTATTTATTGTATTTATGAAATAGTACTTTTTTTTTTTAATTTACATTTTATATTTAAAAAAAAAAAATTAAATGATTAAGAAAAAATTAACAAAATAATATATCCTTTTAATATTTGATTTGTTCTAAATATATTGAAATATGTTAACTGCTGAAATACTAAAATATTTATCATCACAGACATCGACATTTTTAGTTTATTAAATATGGAACTAATTGTGTTATACCTATCGCAAAAATATTCTAAACAAATTTCGCATTAAAAATCGCCATTAAATGATTGTTTTAACAATATTGGAAGAATGTATAAATTAGCATATTATATATTCTTTAAATACTTAAATTGTGATAAATATATTTAAACATGCATTAAATTTGAAAAAGAAATTATTTCACACGTGGTATTTGTCTGCAAAGGAAGCGAAACGAAATTGATAAGCAGAAAATTTTATTTATTCTGATATTACCGTAAAAGTCGTTGCAGACGATTTTTTTTTTCAGATATTTTTTATATGTATTGTAATTTACAAACGATTTTTCATTTCTAGTTGAATTTTTCTGTATGGCATCGACTTGTTAGACTGAAAAAAAATTAATTGTAATACATTATTTTTTATTTGTGCAAATCAAAAATGACGGTGAGTTTGAACTTTACAGTTAAATGTATTTAAATAACATAAAACAAATATATATAACTGGCTAAAACTTGGATATAATCGTTATTGCTTTAATATTTTATTACTCCTTTCAAGATATGTTTTTGGAATTAGTTAGTTTGGAATTTCGTCAATAGAAATATTAATTTCAAAACTGCACAAGAAAAAAAAAAAGAGCCGCAAATTTTTACGAAGTATTCGAAAATGTAAATGGAATTTATTAGGAAAATATCAAAAAGTTCAAAGATGCAGAATTCATAATTCTGCATACAACTTATAACGCGACAAATATATAAAATTTGTTAAAAAAAAAAAGGTAAAGGTCACAGAACACCCATCTGTGGCTCGCAAATCGCGAACGCTACCACGGAACCACTGAGACCTTTTCCAGGATCGCGAAGTAATGGCATTTGAAATGTATGTTTAACTTTAAAACGAAATTTCTCGAAAACTAAAGCCCATTTGAAGGAAACCTTGACCTGAATAGTTAGGGGTATGATCCCTACAACATACTTTAAAATCATCAAAATCTGTGTGCATCATGTTTGGCGGTCTCCTTGTCAGACCCATTGAAATTTAAAGCATATAATCATGATCATCTTTATGTCTGTGTGTAATACATTCTTCAAATTTATTAAATGGATATTGTATGTATTCCGGAATATCGTATTTCAGAAAAGATATGTTTGAAAGAATACTGTACGTAATCCAAATACATAATAGAATGTTTAAAAATTCATTCATAACTTTTTTTTATGAATAAAAGGCTTAGATTATCTTTTATATTTTAAGGTTTTTAATAAAAAAAAAATTATTAAAATAAGAAGTTTTTGCTTTTAGTAATGAAAGGTGCATATGATTTTTATTTTATCAAATGGGTAAGTTAATGTAATACCAAAATTATTTTATATAGTATAGGATAATTGTTAAATTACTGTTAGTGTAAGTGAGTGCTCATATAACACAAGACAATTTCATATAATACAAGACAATTTCATATAATACAAGACAATTTGTTTTATTTATTTCATGTTTTCAAAAGTAAAAGAGAATAGACATACATATATAATTTTTTATGTGATTAAAATATTTCAAATGAACTAAGTGAATGAGTTTTTTTTTTTTTTTTTTTTTTTTTTTTTTTTTTTTCAAATAAAATTAAGAAAGTTTTTCTAATTATTACCTTAATGATCAAGTAAAGTTTATTTTCTGTAAAATGTGTAGCTTTAAAATTATATTTTGAATTAAAAAAAAATATAAAAAATCTTAAACAAAGAAATCAGATTTTTTTTTTTTTTTTTTTTTTTGAACAAAGAGACCAAGATTAAAAAAATAATAATAATAAATAAAAATAAAATAAAAACTGATTTGTGACAGCTGATACACTTTAAAATATCAAATTTCTCGATGGGGCAATTGCTTCCCCTAGCTTGCCCCAAATGGCACCTGGGCATTAAAAGTACTATTAATATTAATCGTAGATTACTTAAGCGATATAATATGAAAGTATCATGAAGTACCATCATTAAAAAATATTCATTATCGATTTCCGGGCAATAAAATTTAATATCTAAAAATGTATTTAAGCAGGTCCCAAATAATATTTTGACTTAAAATAAGGCTTTCTAATGCTTTTCTAAGGCTAAAAAAAAAGAAAGAGAAAAATTATACAAAGCTAACTTTTAATCTGTTTTTTTTTTCTTTTGTTTACGTTTAGAAGTTTGAATAGTTTTGAATAATAAAAATAGAAACAGTCATATAATCATGAGAGACGGTAGTTTCTCGAGTGACGCAGCGAAAAACCGAAAACCGTAAGCCCAAAACCGAAGATTCCGTCACTCTCATATATACAGCTAGCAGGACATCAAAGGAAAATCGAAACGCCGACATTTAATATCTCAGCAAATATGAGGCATATCGTTCCGATTTTTTCACATTAGTCTTATGTCTCCGGTCTAACTCTATTCTGAAATTTATACATTTCTACATGCAGTAGATTTTGAGATCTGAAAGTCCATTTTTAAGTAAAATGGGGTATGTAATGGTGTAATGGACACATACCTGTTATCTCGAAAATGGATCGAACGATTTTTTTAAAATTAATATATTATATTAATCAGTTATAGATGAAGCGAATAAGATTTTGCATTAACGTAGGAAAACTCTTGTTTTCTATATAATCCACTTTTAAAATCGGACTATTTTCTTACGCGTTTTCTCATAGGAATACATGGAACCGAATCACCCCTTTTGACTGCTCAAACATAAAGTTAAAAATCGGCTCTCAGTATACAGTTAAGCTCGGAATAAATTTTAGCATGTAGCTGATGAATTATTTCGACTCATTTTTTCATACGAAAATATATTTTTAATTTGTAATATATATTGTATTAAATTAAATTGTCACTTATATATTTTTCTTTTTTTGTTCAGAATATATTTCGCATTTTATATATCTGTATTTCGTTGAAAAACTATTCATATTCATTTTTTAATATGAGGAGATATTTTTTAATTATATGTATTCAATTTTACTGTTATTTATCATAAGTTTTCGATTTTCAAAGGATTAAAGATTTTCCATTTCTTAGTTATTATTGCTGAGCGAAGACAAAACTATCACCGTTAACCAACCAATCCCTTGTATTCATGAGCGTGTCGCGAATGATGGCGTTGCTGCAATGTTGTTCGTAGGAATAACACTCATATGAAGTATTTTATTATTTATTTATTGTTTGTTTACTTATTTTGATTAGATTGTCCTTTTAGAAATTGTCTTTTGATTTAGTGACGTAAATGGTGAGATGATTGTGAATAGTATTACATGTTTTATCGTTAAAAATGATATAAGGAAATTGCATTATGGCCAGTGAATCTTTTAAAGAAGTCTTTTAAAACCTGCTGACTATAGGAGATTGGTTTTTTCCTTGTTAGCTATATTTTCCAACTCTCCAAATTACCGCATTGTAAATATAGTAATAAGTTTTATCCTATACTAAACTTTCCTCTGAGCTTAATTTTATAGGGGAAAAAAGGAAAATGTATTGTTGTAGTAATGAATTATTTTTCAATTAAAAAAAAATCTTACATTGGACGTTTAATCACAGTATTTTATATAAAAAAACTTAAAATATTTACAAACGAAAGAAATAAATGAAGAGATTTTTTTTCACAAAAGAAGATAAAAATATATATAAAATTATTTAACTAAAAAAAAAGACTGCAATTTTTCTATTGACAATGTTAGACTGTGACTAAATGAAAAGAAAATTGTACAAAATACCTACCTGAGTCACAAACATAAAAAATACAGGGGAGGGGGGGGGGGGGGTTCTGCCCTCTGATAATTGTTTGTTCAAATATGAATAATTTTAAAACATAATGATTCAACTATGATAGCAATTAATTTGTGCTCAATTAGTAATGTTGCACAAAAGAAATCAGTGGCAATTGTAATAGCTTTGAGTAAAAACCTTTCAAGCATAACAAATTAACATTCAAAACATTATTGTCAAAAGACAAAAAATGTAAACATAATCTAATTTCAAATTACAAGACTATTTTTGGTACTTTTATGTTTAGGCGCCAGTGATAACTCACCAAATCTCGTTTCATTTGGCATCATTTCAGGTGCAACTCTTTCCCGTCATTCACTTCACACAATTTTAATAACTAAAACTTTTTATTTCATTGTGATTAAAATACGTTTAATTGTGATGAAAATTTGGTATATTATATAGGGGATTTATGTAACGTAGGTTTTCACTTTCATGTATATAAAATTAGATACAATGTTTTAATTATGAAATAAAATGTTTCTAGTTTATGTTATGGCTTACTTTAACATTTTTGTTATTGACTAAGCCTAATCATTAATATACCCGATTACATGAGATTTTGTTATTTGCATTGATATGTTTGTGTTTACGTATTTTATTAAGATTATATTTTAGCTATTTTTAAGTAAGTTTTTTAAGATACTATATAGCAATGTTAAAATGTTGGCTATATTTTATTAGCTTATGTTAAAGATTGGTCAGAAAAAAAACGTTGGCGAGATTCAAAAAATTTTGTCGGTCACCTAGTGCCCGACTAACATTTAAGTACCCTACTTTTAAATAAAATAAAGCATTTAATACAAGGTTTTTCTATAGTGGACTCTAGAACAACAGGGCAACTGGGATGGAATTTAAATTTTAAAAAGGACACATTTTGAACCGGTTTGTTTACAGTCTCATTTTATTAGTAGAATTTTGTGATAATTTCCCGAATGATTGGCGAATTTTGCATTTTTTGTAAAAAAAATTCCTTAGATGTAATTCTAAACAAAATCTCTTCGTTCATTTCTTTAATTTGCAAATATTTTCATATATTTTGCAAATATTTGCATATATTTTGCAAATATTTTATATTATATTTGCAAGTTTTCTTATTTAAAATACTGTGATTAAATATCCAATGTAAGATTTTCCTTAGTTGAAAATTGTTATGACAGAATTCACACAACTGCAAAAATAATTCCTTACCACAACAATACATTTTCAGGGTTTTTTAACACTTTCCAACCTAGTTGAAAAGTGTTTATGACTTCGGTTTGTCTGGCCGTCTGTCCGTGCTCTAACTCCCGTAAATATGCTCGGATTGCTCTGCAATTTTTATATGTTATTGTCGTCATTTATAGCATGTTCCCTATTTCAACGGAAGTGTGTAGCACTTATAGTTTTTTACAGGGACACTCAAAAGAATTCCTTTACATTGCGGTCTATGGGGAAAAATCATTCACGGTTTATTTTAACAATGTTTCACAATTTTAAACGCATTGAAATTTATATATATCACTAAGGTGCATTAGAAGAAGCTTAATATGGAATAGGGTGTGCATAGCACTTATAGTTACTTTACAGAGATAGTCAAAAGAATTCCGTTACATTACGTCTATGGAGAAAAATCGTCTGCGGTTTATTTAAATAATGTTTCACTATTTTAAACGCATTGAAATTTATATACATCACTAAGGTGCATTACAAGAGGCTTACTACAGAATATTGTGTGTATAGCAGTCATCGTTCATTTACAGGTACACACAAAAGAATTCTCTACTGTCTGTTAACAATAATTCCTGGAAGTGCGTTTTAAGTTACTGAACGCGATTTTAATTTTAACTCGCTTTTTGTCCATTAGGTAGTGTGTATAAATTCTGCAGATCCTATACAGGGAAGCACAAAAGTTCGCGAACACATTTCCGTTTATTGACAGAAACTCCAGTCGGAGAATTCTAAACTGTGCTACGCGTTTCCTAACTGAACTAAAATTTAGCATCCTATGTAGTATATATACAAATCTATAGATCCTATACAGGGCTGAATAAAAGTATTAGGATATTTTTCCGAATATTGTATATGTTAGAATTTTGTGAAATTATGTTTCTAAATATGTTATGCGTTTTCCAAATTGTTTACTTAGATGTTATCTTTTAGCTTATTAAACGGTATGATTTGTAAAATTATTTTAGAAGCGTTGGGAAGTGTTACGTAATCTATGCTTGACGCATGATTTTTCGTTCTTGTTTCCAATAAAATTAAGCTATACAACACAGGAAAGTTCAATATAGGATAAAACTTCATACTATATTTACATTGCGGTAATTTTGAGAGTTGCAAAATATAGCTAGCAAGTAAAAAACAAATCTTCTTTAGCCTGCGGTTTTTAAAAGACTTCCTAAATATTCACTCGACACGATGCAATTTCCTGACCTTGTATCATTTTTAACACTTTCCAACCTAGTTGAACAGTGTTTATGACTTCGGTTTGTCTGGCCGTCTGCCGTCTGCCGTCTGGCCGTCTGCCGTCTGCCGTCTGGCCGCCTGTCCGTGCTCCAACTCCCGTAAATATGCTCGGATTGCTCTGCAATTTTTATATGTTGTTGTCGTTATCTATAGCATGTTCCCTATTTCAACGGAAGTGTGTAGCACTTATACTTTTTTTACAGGGACACTCAAAAGAATTCCGTTGCATTGCGGTCTATGGGGAAAAATCATTTGCGGTTTATTTAAATAATGTTTCACAATTTTAAACGCATTGAAATTTATATATATCACTAAGGTGCATTAGAAGAAGCTTAATATGGAATAGGGTGTGCATAGCACTTATAGTTACTTTACAGGGACAGTCAAAAGAATTCCGTTACATTACGTCTAGGGGGAAAAATCATCTGCGGTTTATTTAAATAATGTTTCACTAATTTAAACGCTTTGAAATTTATATATATCACTAAGGTGCATTACAAGTGGCTTACTACAGAATAGTATGTGTATAGCAGTCATCGTTCATTTACAGGGACACACAAAAGAATTCTCTACTGTCTGTTAACAATAATTCCTGGAAGCGCGTTTTAAGTTACTGAACGAGATTTTAATTTTAACTCGCTTTTTGTCTATTACCTGGTGTGTATAAATTCTGTAGATCCTATACAGGGAAGCACAAAAGATCGCGAACACATTTCTATTTATTGACAGAAACTCCAGACGGAGAATTTTAAACTGTGCTACGCGTTTTCTAACTGAACTGAAACTTAGCATCCTATGTAGAATATATACAAATCTATAGATCCTATACAGGGCTGAATAAAAGTATTCGGATATTTCTCCGAATATTGTGTATGTTGGAAATTCCTGAAATTATGTTTTTAAATATGTTATGCGTTTTCCAAATTGTTTACTTAGATGTTATCTCTCAGCTTATTAAACGGTATGATTTGTAAAATTATTTTGGAAGCGTTGGAAAGTGTTACATAATCTATTCTTGACGCATGATTTTTCGTTCTTGTTATCGATAAAACAGGTAATTGACAATCATCTCACGATTTAAGTAACAATCTAAAAGCCTGCGGTTTTTAAAAGACTTCCTAAATATTCACTCGACACGATGCAATTTCCTTACCTTGTATCATTTTTATCGATAAAACATTTAAGTAACAATCTAAAGTCAATTTCTAAAAGGACAAGAAAATCAAATCAAAATAAGTAAACAAATAATGAATAAATAATAAAATACCTAATATGAGTCTTATTCTTGTAAACAAGAATTTGCATCGCAATCACCGCTCATGAATACATGACACAAGCGATAGGTTAATTTATTGTTAATTGATAGTAGAGGTGCACAACCTTTTTAAGCGAAGAGCCACTTAAAAAATGGTTGGGTTGTCAAGGACCACCATCAGTAGCACAGAGAGAATTTTGTTTTGAGGAGATGTTGGGGGGGGGGGGATAATTATTATTATCCATACTTACAGCACTGTTCGGTTGCAAATTTGGAAATTTGGAAGAACATACCCATTTGATGGATTTGTGATTTTTATACGGCTACTTTACAAATTCGTGATTTTTGCGTGCCCGTTCTAAAAAATTCATGATTTTTATGTATAGGTTCAACTTTTATGTATAGGTTTCAACTTTCTTTCTCACTGGCCACTGCATGGCTTTTTTTACTCGCCAGTGTTTCTCAGCACTTGCCAATAACAAATTTACAAATATTTGATAAAAAAATTTCTAAATTTGTCAAACGATTGTGGAATAATTAGCAAAATTCATCAAATAGTGTCGGGAAAGAATATCGCGACATTCGTCAAATGGTCTCGAGAAAGAAATCAGGCATTGCAGGAAAAAAATTAATTATGTCTAACTGTCGTGAAAAAATTCGAGAAATTCGTCAAATAGGTTCGGGGGAAAAAAATCACAAAATTCGTCAAATGATCTCGGGAGAAAAATAGTGAAATTTGTCTAACAATCGCGGAACAGAATTGCAAAATTCGTCAAATGGCAACGGAAATGGAGTGCGAAATTTGTTGAACATCAGCGGAAAAAAAGTGCGCAATTTGTTCATTCATGGAAAGAATCGTGAAATTCATTAATCGATATTGGATAAATCGTGAAATTCATCAATCGATAGCAGAAAAATCGCAAAATTCATCAACTGGTTTCGGGGGAAAATTTTTTCGAATATCGTCGAAAGGCTTCGAAAAATAAAATCACAATCCGTCAAATAATTTCAGGGAAAAAATCGTGAAATTCGCGAAATGGTTTCGAAATTTGTCGAGCGACAGCGGGGAAAAAATATTTTTCCATTCAATCATCGCAATTGGCGAGTGTGACTATTAAGTTTGACCAGTGGTGGCAATAAAGTCAATCGCCAAATTTTCAGTATTACTCGCCGATTGGCGAATGGCAATTTTGTCCTATATTTTTATGCACCTGATCGATGAAATTCATGATTTTTACACGCCCGATCGATGAAATTCAAGATTTTTACGTACCCGATTGACGAATTCCTTGATTTTTATGCATCCGTTTGACAAAATTAATGATTTTTACATGCCTGATAAACAAAATTCATGATTTTTATGCATGCGTTCAACAAAATTTATGATTTCCCCTCTCCCGATCCACAAAATTAATGTTTTTACTGTGCCTGACCGACAAAATTCATGATTTTCAACTGATATGGTTTCCGTTGGCCAATTAATGAAATTCACAATTTTTCTTCTCTAGATAATGGCGAAATTCGTAATTTTTTTTTTTACCGTTCGTTAAAATTTACCATTTTTCCACAAACATTCGATGGAATTCTTGATTTTTCCATGCCCAATTGACGAAATTTGCGATTTTCCATGCCTATCGACAAAATTCATAATTTTGCAGACCCGATAGACAAAATTCATAATGTTTTCCTACGATCTATGGACAATTTGCAAATTTTTTCCGCGACTGTTCGTTGAAATTCGGGATCTTTCCACGCCCATTCGATGAAATTCGCTGCTCGATCCATGAAATTCACGATTTTACGTGCCTTATCGACGAAATTCACAGGTAAAAAACCTGTGGTTTACAAAATTCAAGATTTTTTTTTTTTTTGGGGGGGGGGTGATTGACGAAATTTACAACTCCTGAATTACCGATTTTGGCATCTCTGGTTTCTGTTGACGGATTATTGAAATTTGCGGGTTGTTTTCTAGCGACAAAATGGCGAAATTTGTGATTCTTCCATGCCCATTCGACAAAATTCGCATCCTGTCAAGGCAATTCATGATTTTATGCGCCTGATTGATGAAATTCATATTTTCCTACGATCTATGGACAAAATTTGCAAATTTTTCTCACGAATTATTAAGGAAATTCGAAATTTCTGGATATGTTGGCATGTATGGTCTCTGCGGGCCACCAGTTACCCATCACGGGCCACAGGTTGTGCATTCCTAATCGTGACGCAGTTTGGCTCATTCGACTCGACATCGATAGAACTTACTGATTTTAGTTAAGAGTTTCACTACCAGGGGCGGTTATGTTCTCTAGAACAGAGTGCGCCCCTGGCGGTGGAAGGGGAAATTAATGGATTTTGCAGCTAACTCGAGTTCTATGGGTCCCATCACAACATGGTTTGATTCATTCAACTTGACATTGACAGGATATATCAATTTTAGTTTCAAGTTTGACCACCAGGGGGTGCATTCCTATCTCAGGTTCTATGGCCCCGATCATGACGAGGTATGGCTCACGCGACTCGAAATCGACAGCCTGAAAGATTTCAGCTATGTTTGTATAGAACATAGTGCGCCCCCTGGTGGTGGAAGATGGAACTAACGGATTTTGCAGCTAACTCGAGCTATGGGTCCCATCACAATGCAGTTTGATTCATTCGACTCGACATCGACAGGATATATCGATTTTAGTTCCAAGTTTCACCACCAGGGGGCGCTATCCTATCTCGTGTTCTATGGGCCCGATCACGACGAGGTATGGCTAATTCGACTCGAAATCGACAGCCTGAAAGATTTCAGCTATGTTTGTATAGAACAGAGGGCGCCCCCTGTTGGTGGAAGATAGAACTAACTGATTTTGCAGCTAACTCGAGTTCTATGTGTCTCATCACAATGCAGTTTAATTCATTGGACTCGACATCGACAGGATATATTGATTTTAGTTCCAAGTTTCACCACGAGGGGACGCTTTCCTATCTGGGTTCTATGGGCCCGATCGCGACGAGGTATGGCTCATTCCACTTGAAATCCACAGCCTCATAGATTTCAGCTATGTTCGTATAGAAGAGAGTTTGCCCCTGTCGGCAGAAGGTAGAACTAACAGATTTTGCAGCTAACTCGAGTTCTATGGGTCCCATCACAATGCGGTTTGATTCATTCGACTAGACATCGTCAGGATATATCGATTTTAGTTCCAATTTTTTCTTCCAATTAGTCCCCCATTTCTGCATTCCAGTTCAGACCCTTCATCTTAAGGTCCTGCTCAAAACTGTAAGCTAGCCCCTCTTGGGGCCCTCACTATAGCTCCCTTAAAAATCGTCCAATTCACTAGCTTTTTTTTCTAGCAACTTCTAAGGACTTCCAGCTACTACATGAACAACATAAAATTTTCTCGGGCAAGAGCCGGTCCCTCTGTACCCCTTTAAATATTTGTGCCCTAAATTTTTAATAACTTGCCCTCTTTTTCACCGATGATCTTCGTTTTTGGGACTCCTTTCTCCATTTAGTTATTCCGCCATTTCTGCATTTTACTTCAGATCTTTCATCTTAAGTCTCTGCTTAAAACTATCAACTGGCCCTTTTTGGGACCCCTACTATATCTCCCTTAAAAATCGTCCAATTTACTAGCCTTTTTTAAAAAACAACTTCTTAGGACTTCCAGCTGCTACATGAACAACAAAAATTTTTCTCGGACAAAACCTGAGTCCCCTGGACCACTTTAAATTTTTGTGCCATTTTTTTTAAAATTTTGTAAGTAAATGATTCTTTTGCATCATATTATCCACTTGAATATATTTCCCTTTGTTGGGATACTATGACGCAAAAGAATCATTTAAATAAATTTTACTTATGATTTTGGATAGCGTGGCACAAAAGATAAATCAATTTATTGAACTAAATACATTTCAATGCATAATATAGGCTCAGTGAAAGTAATATATTTAACAGTGTATTGGAAATTTATAAGCATTTTTTGTATGTGTAAATATACTTTAGAAGACAAACCAAAAATAATTTAAATTTAATTTTAAAACAATACTATTAAATTCATGTGAAGGTGTCACTCGAATTTTGATATCATTTCTTTTAAAACCCATATTTTGAATTCAGGAGGGATGTGAATGAAAAAGCATCAGCGATTAAAATTTATATATATTTTCATGTCAAAAATAATAATTGCATCTGTGAATGTAAGTAAAACAAAAAAGAAAATAATGATATATTTTTTAAATTATTAACATAGCGTCACTCAAATTTGATATCATTGCTTTTAAGACCCATATTTAAAATTCTTAGAGCCAAAAGAAACTGCTGCGTCACAACTTTAACCCGTTAAGGGTTTTTGTACTGATATATATACCACCGAAACTATTTTTGTTGCAATAGATAATTTGCATATAAATCATTCAAAATATACTAATATTTTGCAACGATCTGAGCATTTTCCTAAATGTTAGAGAAATAGTCATTAAAGGGGCATACAGACAAATTTCAATCAAGGGATACATTTTCTATAAAACCCGACCAAATTATTATCACTAATAAATAAGAGACAAACTCAGGGTGGATCCACTCCCCTTTAATTTCCAAGGAGCATGAGACCCTTTATTTAAATAATAAATCGTTGCATAATATATATATTTTTAGACTAATAATCTTTCTGCGTTAAATCGCATAATTAGTAATATTTTTCTGCTATTAAATAATCAAAAAATTCGATTCGAAAATTGTGGTTGAACTGTACGTACCATGTAAACTTTCATATAAATAACTTCAATGGAAACGAATCAAATATATCTAGGTTTGTACATGACAGAGAAACAAACTAAAATTCAGTGCATCATAAAGCGATAAAAAAAAATAAGGAGTAACACCACTTTGACCTGTGAAGAATTTAAAAAGTCCTTTTATTTAATTAGCTAGGAAGCTCTAAATTAAGTGAAAGGGTAATTATGGCGATACAGAAGTGGACCGCGCCACAGCGAGTAAACAGTAACGAAAACTTTAAAGTTTTTTTTTTCACAGAACAGCAATTTTCCAAATTAGTGGACAGTTTATCTCCGTCAATTTTCAATCAATAAACTTTATCTTTTTGAAAATTAATCATCAAATATTTTTCTAGTGAAGTACGTCGGATGTTTCGATATATTAATACATATTATTATACATCATATAAATTATATATCATAGATAGTACAGGGTGACTTTTAATTAACCTACAACTTTAAACTGAAATAACTTCGCAGAGCCTCGCTAGATGGCGGCACGAATGTTTGCAGTGAGAGAGGGCCTAAAAGGAATTTGTTTAGTGTCAGTTTAAAGTAATTTTGAAAATGTCTCCCAAAGCGTCCTATTCAACTGAATATCGTATTTTTATTGTTAAAAATTGGTATTTACATGGTGAAAATGCAACAATATTTCTACGGAAGTTGTTTTCAACATTCAGAAACCAACCTAAGCCTTCTAGAACATTCGTAAGAGATCTGATAAGAAAATTGGGTACCTTATTCACTAGATATGAATCCATACGATTTCTATCTTTGGGGTCATATGAAAGATTTGGTTTACAAAAAGAAGCCGACAGACCTTATTAGCTTCAAAAGTTCCATAAGTGACTTATTTTCAAGCATAAAAAAAAGAAACGCTCGATTTTGTTGCTGACAACTTTGTAACTAAATTGCTCTATTGTATCACCTCTGAAGATTCTCACTTTGAAAATCCTATTCATTAAATTCCTTTTCCACTTTCTTTTGAATAAAAAAATGTTTGTACTGCTATCTGCAACGACTCAAGAGTTTTTTCAGTTAAAAGTTGTAGGTTAATTAAAAGTCACTCTGTATATATTATACCTATGATATTATATATTATTCTATATGTTTAGTAGCTATTGTTTGCCTTTCTGGGTAACTGTATGTAACGAAAGTTTTGGTTGAAATTTTACATTTGACTTTGAATTAATCCCATTTCACTCAAAATGCATATATAAATATATTTGAAAACGACTATGTATTTCACTTGTATTTGGACTAAAAAACCTTTCTTTTTCATTGTTCTAGGTCAAGTATACTTTGATTTATCGTGCTCATCACTTGCCCCTCTGTTTCAAAGGGCTCCCACCCATCATCAGTCAAGCCGCCATTTTTTAATATATGAAATAAAAAAATACAATTTTCTACTTTAATATATGTAGTATAACAAATTATTATAAATGAATTTTTATAAATACGTCTTAATATATGTAATATAATAAATTACTGTAAATGAATTTTTATAAATACGTTGCATTTCTTAAAAAAAACTTCCTAAAATAGCCTTAAATTTTACGCATCAAAGTGTTGTCACCCATCAAATTATTTAAATATTATGAACAGATTTCTAAAATGATTCAAAAAACATTTTAAATAATAATAATACTTTTGAAATATGTTCTGGTTACATTATCATTTAATGCTTGTTTAAGGAATCGTGTACCCAACGGTCAAAATAGAAAGCTGTTTTATTCACTCATATTAAAAAGTTAATTGATTTGAAATATTTTAATCAAAGCTAAAATCACAACTTTGTGTAAGAATGAAAATTGGTAAAACAAACATAGCAATCACTATACACGGCAAAAATTTACAGAAATCACCCTGTCGTGGACGGCCAATGGTGAGGTATAGGCTCAAAAAGTCCGAGAGAGGAAAAACAAAATTCTGCCACTTACCGGACCCAGAAAAAACGGAGAAAGGAAGACTCCCCAATCTGACCTCGCCGAACCCCCGACAGAGTCTGAGAGGTAAACGGTTGGTCTCCGTTCCGATGACGATATTAAATTGAATGTAAAGATATATGCAATATTTTACAACATTAAGATACATACAACAATAATCACATGCGCTGCCCAATTTGTCTATGGCTGGGCGAGCAAAATTGTAAGTTGCACATAGATCTTGATGTAAGATCTCGATATTATGATACAAATAATATTAGAAGAGCCGCGGTTAATAAGTATTTACACAGTATTTACCAATTAAATATCATTATATATATATATATATGTAATAATAAAAAAAAATTCCCCTTCTTTTCGTCATTTTCTTAGTCCTTATTCCAAATTATCACCATTCTATTAAATTACTAAATGTTAGCTATTTTATTTATTTTAATATTTCTCTGTCTGTTATTTATATCTTAAATCCCCTGTTTGATTTAATTTCATAACTAGTCAAAATATTCTTTAAATCCCTATTCTAAAAATAATTCTAGATTGCAAAAACTTCCTAAAAAGCATTTGATTAAATTCCTTTTATTGAGACAGTGAAATTTATTCTTTCAGAATATTTTTTCTTTACATTCTTTTTATTTTATTATTTTCAGATATCGTTCGATTTGTCCCAACATTCCCTGTTTTCGCGCGCTTATTTTTGTCCTCCAAAATTCATCCAATTCTTGTAATGAGTTCTTTCATGTACGTCAGGTTAGCCCGCCCTTAACCTATTTTCTTAGCCATTGATGTTTAAGTTTTTCGGCGCTCTCTTCTTGGCCACACCCCGTTTTTGCAAGCTATTGGTTGGTAATTTTCACGCGTTCATGTTCCTACACCAATTTTTTTAGTATACAACATACTGCCTGGGAGCGGACCGCCAGAATTTTGCTCTATTTTGGTTGTTAAAATAATATGCGGCTCCAGTGACACCCATTCTTCTTCAACATTGTCTTTCACCTTGTATATAGTATGATTTTCTAAGTGTGTGGTGTTCTCGTCAGTGTCTATCATCTATTCGAGATTGGCATCGTACACCTGTGATGAGAACTAGTGACTCTGTATCATGTAACTGATGATGTTTCCACGAATAAATATATTGATTCTCCTACAATAAGCCTTCTCCTGGAACTACTGCTCGAGTGTGTGTGTCGATTATTCGGTGGAGTTCCTTCAGTACCTGATTTTCGGCGAATCAATGGCCATACTTAATGATGTGACGACTGCGTAATTTTCATGGTGGCTACACCATAATAAGAAAACCGGTAGTCACTAATGACTTTCCTTATTCCCTGCAATAAATCGTAATATATATATATATTAAAGTTTATACAAATAGTTGCAAAGTATAACATATTTGCATATCATGAATATTCAAAGACAAATAGTTATTTACAAAATTTCTAAGATGTATATAAGTTGATATCAATAACAATTCATTTGTACATCGAACAGCAAGATATTTTAAAGACAAATGAAATTAATTATAGTGATATTCATAAGCAACTACACCTGTACTACATCAAACATTAATATCAATGTTCATCAAAATTAACAAATCCAGAATTTATATTTCAATATTTCAACTGTAAGTTTTAACAATCACATTAACTAAATTTAAACTATCCAGAAAGATTAAAGAATAATTATTCACAAATTTTAATTTAAGAATTTTCAAAAGTTAGAAGCAGAATTATTGTATACAGGGTGAATCTAAACTCTTGGTCAAAAAATTAAGGGGTGATAGTATACATCAGGACAAACAATTTTAAATAGGAAACTAAGGGTCCAAAAGTCTTCCGAAGGAGATAGGCACCATTAAACTTTAGGGTCCAAAATTTCAAATGATTATAAAAAACGGAAAAATTGGTCGATTCGTTTGCGGTTTTCGCTAAAACTATTCTTAATGTGAGCATTTTCTTGAAAATAAATTTTAAAGATAAAGTTAAAAAAATGCCGATAGAGGGCGCTTTAGACTTTAGAGTAACGAACAACTATTTTTTACCGTTATTTTTTGTATGTCATTAAATGCTTTCAAAAGCTTAGACTTAACCTTAAATTTTGAGATCAAAATCTAAATCGTTAGGAGTGGTTAAGTAGCGCAAACTGAACTGTGTTCAGGAGTTGAAATTTGAACTCCCCCCTCCCGAACACAGTTCAGTAATTCCCGATCATGGTGTCGAAGACCAGGCAGAAACTACTACCCCCTACACGTAAAATAGACGATAGAGGGATGTCAAAATTAAATAAAAAAATATTAATAACAGACATGAGCAATTTTTCCACGCAAAATAAAAAGAAACAAATTGATGTACGCACGTATTGCGCAATATGAATGAAGGTTGACTCGTAGATAATGGTACACGCATGATGTTCATGCGGAATCACAAAAACTGGTCGAAAGAGTGCCCACCAGCAACGATGCAGGCCTCACACCGCCGGTGGAAGGAGTTGCGAACATTAGCGAATACGTCGGGCATCTCCCGGATGTCGCCTGCTACGACTGCAATCCTGGTAACCAAGTCCACGTCGGAGCCGATGGGGCTTGTGTAAACACTCTTCATATGGCCCCAGAGGAAGAAGTCTAGGCAGGAGAGGTCAGGCGAGCGTGCCGGCCAATTTATTGGACCACACCGTCCAATCCATCACCCTAGATATGCTGTATCCAATGCATTTCGCACATCCGCGCTGAAATGTGCAGGCGCACCATCATGTTGGAACCACATACCAGCCTTTATGTTGGCTGGAACACTTTGCAGTAGAACTGGAAGCACCTCTTGCAGGAATACCAGATACGTACCGCTGTCCAGGCACCTTGTCAGAAGATACGGCCCGATCAAATGATCATGGAAAATTCCGGCCCATACATTTGACGCTGAAACGCCATTGATATGAATGAGTACGGTTGGCGTGTGGGTTTGTGTATGTACAGTTGTGTGCATTGCGCGCATTGAAAATGCCTTAAGGGGTGGTAGTTTCTGCCTGGTATACGACACCAAGATCGGGAATAACTGAACTGTGTTCAGGGTGGGGAGTGGGGGTGGGGTCGGGTTTTAAATTTCAACACCTGAACACAGTTCAGTTTGCTCTACTTAACCACTTCCAACAATTCAGATTTTGAGCTCAAAATTTAAGTTTAAGTCTAAGCGTTTCAAAGCATTTAATGAGAAACAAAAAATAACGGTAAAAAATAGTTGTTCGTTACTCCAAAGTCTAAAGAACTTTAGAACTTTAGTGAACTTTATCTTTAAAATTTGTTTTCAAGAAAATACTGACATAAAGAATAGTTTTAGCGAAAACCGCAAACGAATCTCACCAATTTTTCCGTTTTTTATAATCATTTGAAATTTTAGACCCTAAACTTTAATGGTGCCTATCTCCTTCGGAAGAACTTTGGGACCTTAAGTTTCCTATTTAATATTGTGTGTCTTGATGTGTACTATCACCCCTTAAAGTTTTGCCTAAGAGTTTAGATTCACCCTGTAGAATAAAAAGGCAATAGTAACTAACATTAACAAAGAATCAAATGAATTTGTATATTATAGGTTTCTGAAATATATATAGTTTATGACAATTCTTATAAACTTTTAGAGATATATGAATTTTTTTGTATAGAATATTATAGTTCTCTGTGAGCTTAATATAATTGATTGGGTCCAAGAGAGTTCTTTGTAAATTCTTTCAGAGTGTTTTATTTTTGTTGAATTTGAATTGAAATTTTATTAGTGGACAGTTTCCGAGGATATAATGAATTGAATTTCCTGAAGATTTACTACATGGACACATAGTTGATTTATGTTTACCTGTTTTATGTAAAAAATCTTGAAAACTGCCATGGTTGCTTAAGTATTAAGCTAAGACTGGGTGTTCACAAATAAAATCTGGATTCACTTTGTTAAGAATAATGTAAGTATCTGTTCCTTTTAAGGTGTTGGTCCATGAGCGTTGCCAAGCATCGAGAATTTTTTCAGTTAAGAAACTTTTGACTGTTGAAGTTGGAATTAAGATATGTAGTTTTTCGTTATACTCATTTGTAGTTACTGCATGTTTTGCGAGAGAGTCCGTCTTTCGTTGCCCACAGTTCCGACATCTGATTTTGTCCATGAAATAGAAATGTGTTTTTCAGGAATAGTTAAGAGGGTTTTGTAGATAATTTTGATTATGTAGTTTCGCAGAAAAGCCAAGTTAAGAACTGCTAATGAAGATTGACTATCTGTAATGATAAGGAGGGTAGTGTAGTTTGATTTTTTGAATCAGTCTATTGCATTTTTATAGCATACAGTTCCGCTTGGTAGATTGAATTTAGCTTATTGTGTCTTGTACACAATTGTACCATGTTTTAAGAATTTTAGTTTTCAGACTCCTTAAAACCCCCTTAAAAAAGTGAAGACGTCGATAAGCATTGACAAAGTTTAAAATTTTTGTTTTGATATGAATTAGAGGATCTTGGAAATTTAGCTTAGAACCTAGAATTAATCTTTAGTAAGATATGTTGTTCTTTATGCTTAATTTTTTACCATTAATTTTGAAAATTTGGCGTCTGTTTTGTAGTAGGTTTTTACCAAATAATATTGCTATTGATTTTTCTTCAGATATGTGCAGATTTAGGCATTGATTATGAAAGACTTTAATTCTGTAGTTCGCTGTTATTTCTAGATCTTGACGGGTGTTTCCTTCAACTACAACTACAAAAACATCTGCATGTGCTGTAAGATATAAGGCTCTCTTTTCATATTGTTTTAGTTGATGATGGGCTACCAGGAACCAAAGGAGTGGTCCTAGGCAGGAACCCTGAGAGAAGCCTCTAAATGTCCTGAATCACTCCAAAATATTCCCCAGATAGTGGCCATTGAATCTGTTTGAAATGTAATTTTTTAATAAACATTTTAAATATTTAGGAAGTGGGGATTGATCTTTTATTTGAGATATAGTGTGGCAATTAATTGAATCAAATGCTCCTTGAATATCGAACGAAATTAATCCACAGTTTTTGTTTGTTACTTGCAATTCTTTTACGTTATTCATAATATGTTGTATAGCATCAAAAGTGTTGCAGCCTTCTCGAAAACCATATTGATCCTTGTCAAGATATGATAAATTCTCCAGAAAAGTCATGATTTTAGTTTTGATGAGTCTTTCTGCCACTTTGCCTAGCATCGACAGTGATGTAATTGGACGGTAAGATTTAAATTTCAGTAGATCCTTGTTTTTCTTTCTGAAGTAGATAACTAAGCAGTTTTTCCAGATTGCTGGAAATGACCTAGTTCAAAACATTTGTTATAAATTTTTAGCATTAAAGATGGGAATGACTTTATTAGATTTTTTACCATTCTAGGGTCTATATTGTCAAAGCCAGGGGCTTTTTTATTAATTTGTTGGTTTGCACAGTAACGTAATTCTCGAAGACTGATTTTAATTTTTTTCTATTGAGCCTGTTGTAAATTTTTCGCCATTAGTAAAATTAGGTATGGAATTTGGTGGGGCAGTTCTTTAGTGAAAATTCATCAATTTTAGATGGATGTCTTGTCATGTGTAGCAATGTTCTGAGGTCTCTAATATAGAGTGGATCAAATCTGTATTTTTTTTTTTTAAACTACTGTTTCATAATTTTTAAAACTGTGTCGTAAGTACTATTTGTATTTTCACAAAAGGTCTTCCATGCTTCATATTTAGTTTTTTTTATATTCAATTTATATTTTGCACCTTATAATTGGTGAATATGGGGTAATTCTGCATAAAATGAAGCCTATAAGTATTTCATTTTTGCGAAGCAAATGGAGAGCTTTTCATGTTTTCAATTCTTATATGAGTTGGTAGGTTTTCAGATGTTCCTTTGACATTTGCTTATGGATTTTAATTTCTGAAGATTGATTTATTTGTGATTGTAGTTCCCCCGTAATCTCATCTATTGTTATATGTTTTGGGATTCCCAAGATTTTTAGCTTTTTTTTTCTTTCTGTGGAGAATTTTAATTCTAATAAATTCGAGATTTCTTCATTGTCTTGTATTATATTTGAAAGGTTATTAATATCTTCTTCCTTTTCAGTTTGTATTATTAGAGTTTGTTTATTTCTAGAGAGTTGGCATGTGAATTTTGGTAATTTTTTAGATTTATGTAATTGTCTATTTAAAGTGTCCCTTATGTTGAATATGGGCATTCTTGTTGTTGATCCTCTCGTTAGTAGTATTGCTTCTTTTGAGTTTTGAGAAATATTATTGTTTGAATGTATTGTAATTAAGTAATAATTCAGATAAATGTATAGTTATCGCTGTTTTTAATTCAAATTTTTTTGTTCTGGACTTTGGCGTAGGGGTTGTGTATTTATCTGATTGTACTGAGTTTTTTACTTGAGATCGGGATATCCTCTGTAATGTTGACCGATTTTGAGGTGTTTGGACTAAGATGTTCCATATTTAAAATTAAGTATAAAGATGGGCTGGACTATTGAAGGACTATTTTGATCTTCTGATCTGTTAAAGGATTTGCCTTAATCAGTTTTCTGTTGTTCCTTATGTGGGTTGAGTAAAGTAGGTCTATCATTGGTACTTTAGTTTACGATTATGTTCTAAATATGTGAGATACTGGTAGCTTGTAAAGCAGCAAATTTTAAACTAAATATTAACTCAAACTCTAAATATTAATTCCATTTCTAAAACATATACAAAACTTAATATCAAAAATAAGAAATGGAGCATCACTAGAGCCGTCCATATATGTCTTGGAAGGAAAGGGGCATAGAAAGATAAAAGCAAAAACCAGTAGTCGTAACTACCAAAAATGATTTAGATAAAAAAAATTAAATAAAAGGGGACGTTTTTATAAATAAAATAAAGTTAAAATTTAATGATAGAGATACATAGAAATAGCCAAACTAGAAAAGGGGACATTAGGAAGTCAAAGCTTTCCATGCAGCTTGTACACACTGTTTTAGGATAAAATGCAATACTTCACATTTATTAGTATGCACAAAAATTAAGCACAATAAATAAAAGCATATACAAAATTAAAGATATTTATATTGAATGAGCCAAAAATGATAATTCCACTCATTTAAATATGGATTTAAATTTAACTTATTTTATTTAACAAAAATTTTTATCATAAGGTAAGGTATGAAAAGTTAATTGGAAGTATACTGATGTTATTGAAATATGTGGAACCATCAATCTTTTATTAAAACATGCAAATGTTATAATATTTTTGCTTACAATATTTGCGCCAGAATTAATGTTTAAATAAGAGAACTAATATGTACAGAACAAATGCTGCAATACAAAATTAAAAAATGATGATTAAAAATATTAATTAATAAATAAATGCACCCAAAATGTATGGTGAAATTTTGTAAAGCAGCTGCAAAATGATGATGGGAATATTTACAATTACAGTGATATAAGAAAACCAGTCGACAATAGTAGACAAACATGTTAAGTATCGTCAAATTAATATAAACTATAGTCTAAGCATTGTACCGGAATGTAAACTAACAAGAAGACCGTTAATATTTATTCAGAATGAGTGCCACTCAAGAAAGTATTACAAAATGTGGAATTAGCAGAAAATTTGAATTGTTTAAAAGAGAAGGAACTTACCTGTAGGTACCCAAGTACCGAAAGTCCCTGCTGCGCTATAAAGATGTGCCAGTTGCTGAATAAAAATATTTTATTCATAATGTTCCAATATTTTATTCATTATTAATATATATATATATATATATATATATATATATATATATATTACTTTTATTTATATTAATACTTGCTTATAACATGGATATGTTGAAGGCGGAAACATATTTATTGTAGACGTTTTCAAATTATCTTTATGCAAACATATTGGTAAAGCAAAAAAAAAGAAAAAAAAGGGGGATAAAAGAGGAAAGGGGAGAAGCTCACCAAAGAAGAGATACTACGACAAAGTGCAGCTAATACAGAAAAATGAAGAGGGGGAGAGGGAAAGAGGAAGGGGAAGAGGATAATAATACCAATGTGAAAGGGAAAGCAGGGTCTTTCCAATGATATATTGTAAAGGGGCCCAAACCAAGAAAAAAGGGAAAATGCCCTATAGGGCAAGAGGGGTGGGGTGGGGTGAGGGAGTACCATGCCAAAAGAAAGAGGAGAGGAAGACCTAACCATAGATATATGACACTAGAATATTTTAAAAAATATATACTGGGGATATACTGTTCCCTAATTGAGATAGGGAAAAATGGACGCCTGCACCATGTTAGGCAGTCTCGATTTACTTTTGGTGAAGATTTTAAATAGGATTACGCCACCTGAGAGTTGATTTTGAGAATTTAAGGGTATCATAACTCGGTAAATGACTAAAATAACTACTCTTAAGTAAAGGTACCACACTTGACACCCTGTTCTTAACCCATAATACTATGGGCAATCAGAGAAAAAATCATATTCATAATACAGTGTGCATATACATATCCCATAATTCCACCTGATATTACTCAACACATACTTATGTGTTCTTATTTAAACCATATAAGAGCTAATTAACTTCTTATAATTCTCATTGGACAATTTACAATAGCAGACGCACAAACTGTCAATAGGGACTCCATGGGTAGAAAGACTACCACTAAATTATATATGAAGCTAATTAGCCAAAGTTAGAAGCTAAGAACAACTAAACACCGGTGAAGTACAAGCCCAAGTAAATGATAAATGAAAAACCAACCTTCCAATCCAAAAGTTGGAACAGAACAAGAAAATAAAAACATAATTAAAAATAAGGAATTTAGAATTCTTAAAAGAGACCTTCACCGATGCTTAGCTTAATTAATCAGGATTTCAAAAAGACAAAATATTAATAAATTAACTAAAATTAACTATTTTTATGATTTTTTTCCTTTTCCCAAAGGTTTGCCGTAATGCTTTCCATTGGGAAAAAGAAGGACAAAATTTTAAGAGTGACCATCAGAATTTATTTAATTTAAAATACATAGGGAAAATAAAGGAAAAACCGGAGCTTCCTTAAACTTAGGGAAAACCGAAGCAAGTGAAGGAATTTTGAAAAAGCAACTTTAAATAAGCAAAATTACTAAGTTAAAAGGTAAACAACACAATGTTATTCCCTATGGAGTCGCTATTTGAAAAGGAACGTAAAAACAGTAAATAGTAAAACACTTCTTATACATATTAAACTTGACTAAAACTTAAAATAAAAGGTACTAAATTACTCTACGAAAAAAACTGCAACATTTTATTGTTGTTTTCAAAAGTTAATGTTATGAACGATATTATTAATATGGGTGCAAAAAATAACAACTGAGTAAAGTATTTCCTATGGGAAATACTGTGGAGAACGAACAGAAAAGTGCAAAAACAAAGTTTACAAAATTACAACTCTAACATACAAAACTTATCGAAAACATAATAAAAATGGTACAAAATTAATCTACATAAAATTACACACAATTCTGTTGTTGTATAAAACAGTTAACGATATGAAAAATTGTGAAATTAGGGTGCATTTATCATAGAACATTTAAAATTTGTGAAAATGGCACAAAACAGAGGAAAAACAGTGTATACAGAAATGGCTATAACTCTGCCAAAACTAAACTTAAATACACAAACAAGGGCTCAAATTAAAGACTAAAGGCCATAGAATCCCAATTAATCAATAGTTAAAAAAATTATAAAATTTACCAGTTTAACTGCATGGCAAATCTTGAACCAGAAGGCAATGGCCTGGTTCATTGGAGTCATGAAGAATCGAAAGTAGGCAGAAGTTTTTGAAACATAACTCTGGAACCTCTGAACCTAATTAGATGTTTGAAACACGTATGTGTAGGTAATGAGAAGAAGAAAAGAAAGACATATAGATTACGATTCTAGCTTACCCCTGACCTGAGAAATTAACCCATCTCGGCGGAGCTAAATCTGAGCGATGCTTCCATGTTCTCAACTTCAGAGCGGGTAGAGGGAGGGGGGGTACAGCTCCCCCCTCCCGAACCCCACCCTTTGTTATGAAGAAAGAAAAGTTCCCCCCCCCTCCCTCCAACAAAGTTCTGAAATGGCGCCCCTGATTACAGAGTCCACATTCAAAAGGATGAATGTAACAGAATTTTCGTAGGCAAAAATATCAGAGAACTGTCTGATATCGTCAAAGGCTACTTGTGTTTAGCACAACATATCTCTGTGAATGTGCTCCCCCCCCTTGTTTATATGAAAAACAAATACAAAAATGAACTAAACATAGAATCTGACTTATGATAAAAACTACCTAATATTGTGCCAGACATAAGGAAGCTGTGCTTGATAAAACAAGCCCACCCATTTAATTAGCGATAGAAGCAAATTAGTGCAATTAGCCTGCTATAACAGTATATGAATCAATGTGCGCCAATATGTCATTATGTATTGTGGATTTTTTCCTATACCAAAGCAGTGTATTTTGATATTGTATGCGTTATTAAAAATTAATGATGATAAGGGCTTAATTTCTAAGAAGAAAAGTACCGGAGCCCTAATATTCTGCAGTACTAACACCCGTAGCGTATCCCCACCCCCTCCGCCTTCACTCCAATCTACATATTTATATTTCATACATTATTATCAAAATTTAAGGCATTGTTTTTTTTTATTTAGCGGAAAAAAAAATTAAATACAATTTTTAATAAATTGTATTAATACAATTTTTAAATAAATCTGCGTATATTTAGGTATCAACTATTCTACTTTTTAGTTATTACTGCTTCCAAATAGAATCCTTTGTCTAATCTTAATGTTAATTAATCGCAGAAATGAGCTCAGGATTATGATTCGGAAATAGTGTTAACATAGAAAAGGAATAGTTCGCAGCTATGCATATAATATATAAATATAAATAACGACTGAACAAATAACAAAAACATCCATAAGGAAATTTTTCAGACAATCTTACTCTCCAAGGAATTATTATTATTATTATTATTATTACTAGTTGGCTGCGCCCGCCAGCGGGCCCCTAATTTACATCGGTGCCTCGAAACTTTTGTATTCTCCGGCTCGCATCCCCCTCGAACCGAACGAACCTCCGACACGGGTCCCCGCTGCCTTCGGCACCGTACACCGGTCGTGCTACGCACGCACCGGATAATCCCATAATTTGCATAATCCCTTAATTTGCACATCGAATAGTATAAACCTCTAACTGAACTAATCTCCGACCCTGGTCCCCGCTGCCTTCGGCACCGTATACCGGTCGTGCTACGCACGCACCGGATAATCCCTTAAACTGCACATAGAATAGTATATACCTGTCACTGAACGAACCTCCGGCTCGGGTCCCCGCTGCCTCCATGCGATAAAGAGAAGGAGATGCAGTTCACTATATATTCGGATGCTGCCCTCTTATGATCCATCACTTCCCTTTTGATAAGAACGAAACTCTCAGATATAACCTTCGTAATATCATTTTCAATCCTTCAAACTCTCAAAAGTTAAAAGAGAATTATAATATTCTCAATAAAAATTTCTCTTTCATTACGAAAGAATTTAAAAAAAAATTGACTGAACTGACCATTGACTTTCTGAACTAAAATACCATAAATTTAGGACATCATGAACTTATAGTACTTCGAAAATATTTTATATTTAACTTTCAATTTGCAAAAAATTGTTATTTTTTACCTTTTATATTTTATTATTGTTATATTAATTATTATTAATTATTAATTATTGTTATTATTATTAATTATTGTTATATTATTGTTTATTAATTATATTCATTGTTTCAAATCTAATAAACAGGCGCCTCCTGCGGTGGGGGTTGGAACGGATGGGTGCTATCGGTGTCGGGTAGCGTTTATTTTTCCCCTCGTGGACTTATTGTTCCTATACCTCACGGGTGGCTGTCCACGAGTGGGTGATTTCGGTCCCCGCTGCCTTCGGCACCGTATACCGGTCGTGCTGCGCACGCACCGGATAATCCCTTAAATTGCACATAGATTAGTATAAACCTCTAACTGAACGAACCTCCGGCTCGGGTCCCCGCTGCCTGCGGCACCGTATAGCAGTCGTTCCGACCCTGGTCCCCGCTGCCTTCGGCACCGTATGACGGTCGTGTTACGCATGCACCGGATAATCCCTTAAATTGCACATGGAATAGTATAAACCTCTAACTGAACGAACCTGCGGCTCGGGTCCCCGCTGCCTGCGGCACCGTATAGCAGTCGTGCTGCGCACGCGCTGCAGTATACGTTAGTTCCACCTTCCACCACCAGGTGGCGCAATCTGTTTATATGATCACAACTGAAATCGTTAAGACTTTCGATGTCGAGTCGAATGAGCCATACCCCGTCGTTTTCATGCCCGTAGAACCTAAGATAGGAAAGCGCCCCCTAGTGGTGAAAAAACGAAATAAAATCGGTAAGCTCTATCGATGTCGAGTCGAATTGATTTGCACTACCTGAGTTCTAGTTCAAAGACAGGGACCTGTAGAAAAACTTAAAACTTAAAAAAAAAAAAAAAAAATCGATAAATCGATCCCGCTTTTCCCTATCATAATATCTGGATAGGGGGTCCTTATTACTTTAATTATGATGTTTGGAATCAGTTTGGTGGACATCCGTAACATAGTTTCTTAGTTATAGAAACGGACCACAGTTAAAAGAAAAAAGCGGGGGGGGGGGGGAGGGTTGGCTTTTCCTCAAACAACTTATGTAGACTACCTGTGTTCTAGTTCAAAGACAGTGAGCTGTAGAAAAACTTAAAACTAAAAAAAAAAAAATCGATAACGGGCGAAGCCCGCTTTTCCCTATCGTAATATCTGGTTGCCACTCTAAAACAAAAACTTAAAATACTAAAACTTAAAATAATAATGCAGTTTTTAGACGCGGCCTACTTCTTAAAATCCTAATATCTAGCCGGCACTGTCATAAAAAGCGGGGGGAGGGGGGGGGGTTGGCGATGACACTGCTTTTCCTCAAACAACTTATGTAGACTACCTGAGTTCTAGTTCAAAGACAGTGAGCTGTAGAAAAACTTAAAACTAAAAAAAAAAAAAAAAATCGATAACGGGCGAAGCCCGCTTTTTCCTATCATAATATCTGGTTGCCACTCTAAAACAAAAACTGAAAATACTCGTAATGCAGTTTTTAGACGCGGCCTACTTCTTAAAATCGTAATATCTAGCCGGCACTGTAATGGAAATCTTTCTTTTGCTTTAATTATACAAATAACGATGATTAATTATACAATAAAATAATATATCGGCTCGTAATGAAGATATGACAATAATTTTTAGATATTCTGAATGCAGAATCCATTTAGCGTCGCCCTGTCAAAGTTTGGAATTTCTGCGCCTCTTAGAATCAGAGATGCCCCCCCCCTCTGTAAAACCCCAGTTGAACGTCATGTGACCTCACCTCCGTCAAAGAAAATGCCGATCCAGACAATCGTCTGGCCGTGCGTCTCCGATCTGGGAATCGCAGCTCGGAAAGAAAAGAAAAATAATTTTTTATCGATCGATTTTTAAAGGATTTTTACGGTTCTAATCGTCGCACGGAAACGATTTTTCGAATTTATGAGACCTGACGACGTCCCGGTTGCGTAAGTGCGACTTACGAATTTCTGGCCCCCCGACTTCCGGAGATAGGGGTCGGACCTGCGTTGCGGTTTGGGGCTTAAATCGCTCCCTGGGAACCCCCTGCCTTTTCCTTCCCGGACCGGACGTGTACCGGCAACCCTCGGCGGAGGCGAACTTTTCGCTGTTTTGACTTCTCTTCCAACTTCGGTTTCGGTCGGTAATTAAAACACTTTCGCTCATTAATGACTCCCCGGGTCCGGGTCGGAATCCCGACCCGATCGAAACTTGAGCGTCGTGCCTTTTTTGCGAATTTTTCGGTCCGCGTCCGCCGTCCGTGCGTCGCCTGGTCCCGGAGCCTTTGCGGGTACAAAGGTGGAGTGCACAGACAGACACACACACACACAGACGTTTACCGTGCTTAATATTAGTGATTATTATTATTATTTTAATCAAGCGCATAACAATCTTTTATGATTTCGAGTCCGTTAAAATCAGGTTGAATACAAAATAGGCATCGTTATCGGAAATATTCGATGGTTTTATAGAAAAAGGGGAAACACTGCTCGATTGCTTTCTATCAGAATAACAATATATGACAATTATATCTACTTACAAATGAAAGTGACTTCGTAAGTGTGCAGAGCAGAGCCATGGACAGTGTTTATGATGAAAAATAGAAAAATCATTAACGTTATTTTCACACTCGTACACAATAGAAGACACAATAAAAACCTCAAACAAACAAAATACTAAAACATGACTAAAAACAGAAGAAAATATCCTTTTGGGTTTAGATAAAAAAGTATAAAAGATAAAAAAGTAAAATAAATAAACGATCCAATTAAAAAATATCCTACTGTCACACACACACAAAAAAAAAAAAAAAATAGAAATTGATCAGAAAGCGAATTCATTGTTGAACTTTTGAGTGGCGCTGTATCAAATCGGCATCAGACATAAATCTACAAATAAAACTACAATAGAAAAAAACTATTTCTGTTTACACTTTATTCTGATCAAAATAGCAGTAAAATGATTTAAAATTGAATAAAAAGAAAAAAGTTTTTTTTTTTTTTTTTTTTTTTTTTTTTTTAAATATATGAATAAATAACATTTTGAATTTAAGACAGACTGAGCTCGAGCCTGCTCAAACCCGAAGGCTGATATAAAAATCGAACCCGTTTCATCTCCATCTCTTACATGTTCAACCCATTACGTTACATATAAGTGTTTTGAAGTAAAAGATTGGAGATAGGTTGATTTTTTGACGGCCGATTATGAACACGAGGGATATAGGCCCTGGGGAAGAGTGCCCCCCGTAGGGGTTTTCTAAGGGATCCTAATCCGTATTTACGGTAAGGTTCGAAGAAAACCACGTAAAACTCCGAACGGTCAGGTCGACGAGTGCGACAGGGGTTTGAACTCAGCACTTCCGGTCTACTAGCTTTGAGAGCGGAACCATTCAGCCACAGGTGGTGTGATTGGAGATGGGAGGGAAAGGAAAGAGTAATTTAGGATTCGTTTATCGGAAGCGTTATTGCACTGGGCTCCGAAGCGCAGTATTTATGAGCTCCGGTGAATTCTGGCCGATATTTAAATATTGACTAAAAACAGAGAGCTAAAACTAAACTTTACTAAAACAGGAGGTGGCCTCTGGCGCAAATTAAGCTCTGATGATGATACTACTTTTTACTTGAATGTTATTATAAAGCGGTCAGTCTAAGTATCAATTTAGAAATGTAATCATTCATGTTAAAATATAAAAAAAACTGCTAAGACATAAACACAAAGGATCGGAATAATATTTCGTTTCAGACAGGTTTCTTTTTACAGGTTTTTCTAAATTAGCTTTACGATTGTTACTTGGTGGTACGCGGAAGTATGAACTTAGATTTAGTGGTACGTCGGTCTAAAAGTTTGGGAACTCCTGCTCTAGAGGGTATAGGCTATAGATTTACTTACGAAACAGTGGGTATACTGAATCTCTTAAAACAAATCCAGAAGGTATACGGCGTATAGAATCGTATATTTTCCACTACAGTACTGAGCATAATAATTTGACTGTAAAATTTAAATTCACCTAGAGAGTATACGCTATAGATTTACTTAAACAGTGGGTATACTGAATCTCTTAAAACAAATCCAGAAGGTATACGGCTTATATAATCGTATATTTTCCACTACAGTACTGAGCATAATAATTTGACTGTAAAATTTAAATTCACCTACCGGCTTTGAAGAACAAGATAGTTCTGTTTTCTTCTCAATTGTATGGTGCTGCCATCTATGTTAGAAAAGATTTAAGTATGTATTTACATTAATGGGACTTAATTCCCTTTGAAAATATTTTTTTGTTCAGTATTTTTTAATACCTTTTTGGTGTATTATTAAATGATTTTTTTAAAGGAAAATAATTTTAAGAAAAAATATAATTCTTGTGGTAAAATTTATTACTTTTTTTTTTTTTTTTTACTTCTCTGACAATTTTAAACTTTTTGAAACATATATATATATATATATATAATACACACACACACGTACACGCACATATATATATATATATATATATATATATATATATATATATATATAATTCCTTTAAATTTAAAGAACAAGTTCTTTTTACTAAATCTGACCACATCTCTACATATATATTTGCATTCATCTGTAAAAAAAAATGATCAAAATAAATTATCTGGGAAAAAAAATAAAATCTGGGACACTCTTTATCAGTTCAGAAATCACACTTTTAAATATAAATTGCAATCATTTAGTAAAATTATACTTGAATTATTTTTTACAGAAACCTCTTTCAAACGAATGCAAGTTTGAAAGCATGCACATGTTTTTTCTATAACTGTTAGGTTCAGATTTCTAAAAAGTTCATCAGCCAAAGGAAAAATAAATAAAATGTTTCGGCATATGTAAAAATGCAGTAAAATTGACTATTTACGTAACTTTTAAATAAATAAATAAAAAACCCTCCACTTTATAATAAAATAATTACACGAATGTACCATAAGAAATGACCATGATAAAAATCGAGCCATTTGAACAATATAGATTGAAGTTACAATTTTGTTCTACAAATATAAGGAAAAAGCACTAACTAAGAAAATTTAATTTAAAATTTTAATTGAGAATCATTTAAAGAGAAGTGGATGCGGTAGAAAGGCTTTTTTACATATTTTTAATTATCGGTTGTTTATAATATTTAACAAAATACTTTAAGCAAAAAAATAGAAAATTGATATATTCGTTATTTTTTCCGAAATGTTGGGTACCGTGTGCCCTTGAGATTAACCGAATGTAAAAAAAATCATTTTCAAATAAACAAAAAATAAAATTTACTTTTTAATATGATAGAATTTGCTTTAATTTTACATTTTTTATAATATTTTATTGTAGTTGTCATAATTGCCTGGTGCTGCCATCTATATTACAAATTTAGGAATATTAGGTAATTGTAATAACTGTGCCAATAAATATTTGAATTTACTACTGTAGATTCAGAAAATTCAAAAACATTTAAATAAACACAAAATAATTATACGAAATGTACCATAAGAATTCACCATGATAAAAATCGAGTCATTTGAACAATATATGTTGAAGTTACAATTTTGGTCTTACTAATATCAGGAAAAAAACACTAACTAAGAAAATTTCATTTAAAATTTCAATATAAAATCATTTAAAGAGAGGTGGATGCGGTAGAAAGGCTTTTTTACATGTTTTTATTTATCGGTTATTTATGATATTTGTCAGAATATTTTAAGCAAAAAAAGTGGAAAATTGATATATTCGTTATTTTTTCCGAAATGTTGGGTACCGAGTGCCCTTGAAATTAACCGAATGAAAAAAAAAAATTCATTTTCAAATAAATAAATAAATAAATAAAATTTACTTTTTAATATGATGGAACTTGCTTTAATTTTACATTTGTTATAAGATTTTGGTGTAATTGTCATAATTGTCTGGTGCTGCCTAAATGCACAGCAGCACTTTTTTCTATAACAGTTAGGTTCAGATTTCTAAGAAGTTCATCAGCCAAAGGAAAAATAAATTAAATGTTTCGGCATATGTAAAAATGCAGTAAAATTGACTATTTACGTAACTTTTAAATAAATAAATAAAAAAAAACCCCACTTTATAATAAAATATTTATATGAAATGTACCATAAGAATTGACCATGATAAAAATCGGGCCATTTGAACAATATATGTTGAAGTTACAACTTTGGTCTTACTAATATAAGGAAAAAACACTAACTAAAAAAATTTAATTTAAATTTCTATTTAGAATCATTTAAAGAGAAGTGGATGCGGTAGAAAGGCTTTCTTACATATTTTTAATTATCGGTTGTTTATAATATTTGCCAGAATACTTTAAGCAAAAAAAATAAAAAATTGATACATTCGTTATTTTTTCCGAAATGTTGGGTACCGTGTGCCTTTGAGATTAACCGAATGAAAAAAAAAAATCATTTTCAAATAAATAAATAAATTTACTTTTTAATATGGTGGAATTTGCAATAATTCTGCATTTTTTAACGCAATCAGCACCTATCAAGGGTCAAGGTCTAACAGAATCTAAAGTTTGATGAAATTCTATGCATTAGTTCGTGAAATATAGCTATCGTGAAAATCGTGAAAAATGTAGCATAGCAGCGATTTGGGCGATTTCTATTGGGCAATTTTGTAAAAAACTAAGCAGCGCTATTTTTTATATCAAGATCAATGTCTAACTGAATCTAAAGTTTTACTAAATCACAAAATTAGTTCTTGAGATAGAGTGCCTACAAAATTTTGGTCACATACAGACAGACAGACATTTTCTAAAAACAGTCAAATCGTATTCAGGACCTTCTGAAACGTATAAATCCGCCAAAAACCAGAAGTCGAAGATTTTCATGAATCCAATATTTTCTTCTTGTAAAGATAGAAGAAAGTAAAAATGTAAATGTTTAAAAAATAGCAAGTGTGGGCTCATCGACAAATAAACTGCTTCAGTTAAAAAATAATTATTAAAATTGATTCAATAGAAAGGTCTTAGCAGATGACGAAATAAAAAACCAGGCTTGGGTTTTAAATAAATAGATTATAGAGTTTGGAACAGTCTCTTCCAGACGTTATAATGGAATATGCAGTTATGTGTATTGAAGTATTTTTAGCACTTTCCAACATAGTTGAAAAGTGCTTATGACATCGGTTTGTCAGGCCGTCTGCCGTCTGCCGTCTGGCCGTGTTCTAACTCCCGTAAATATGCTCGGATTGCTCTGCAATTTTTATATGTTATTGTCGTTATCTATAGCATGTTCCCTATTTCAACGGAAGTGCGTAGCACTTATAGTTTTTTTACAGGGACACTCAAAAGAATTCCGTTACATTGCGGTCTATGGGGAAAAATCATTTGCGGTTTATTTAAATAATGTTTCACTATTTTAACGCATTGTAATTTATATATATTACTAAGGTGCATTAGAAGAAGCTTAATATGGAACAGGGTGTGCATCGCACTTATAGTTACTTTACAGGGACAGTAAAAATAATTCCGTTACATTACGTCTATGGAGAAAAATCGTCTGCGGTTTATTTAAATAATGTTTCACTATTTTAAACGCATTGAAGTTTATATATATCACTAAGGTGCATTACAAGAGACTTACTACGGAATATTGTGTGTATAGCAGTCATCGTTCATTTACAGGGACACGCAAAAGAATTCTCTACTGTCTGTTAACAATAATTCCTGGAAGTGCGTTTTAAGTTATTGAACGCGATTTTAATTTTAACTTGCTTTTTGTCTATTACGTAGTGTGTATAAATTCTCTAGATCCTATAGAGGGCAGCACAAAAGTTCGCGAACATATTTCTGTTTATTGACAAACTCCAGACGGAGAATTTTAAACTGTGCTACGCGTTTCCTAACTGAACTAAAATTATCATCCTATGTAGTATATATACAAATCTATAGATCCTATACAGGGCTGAATAAAAGTATTCGGATATTTTTCCGAATATTGTATATGTTCGAAATTCCTGAAATTATGTTTTTAAATATGTTATGCGTTTTCTAAATTGTTTACTTAGATGTTATCTTTTAGCTTATTAAACGGTATGATTTGTAAAATTATTTTGGAAGCGTTGGAAAGTGCTATATAATCTGTGCTTGACGCATGATTTTTCGTTCTTGTTTAATAATGCATGGAGCACGGATGGATATTTTAAGTCATAAATTACACCATGGTGTACATTTATTTGTTTTATCTAATTTTGATTTTAAAGAATACTTGAGACATTTTTTTAAAATTTTCATTATAATGAATTGATAATTTTTTTCCAGTTGCCATATTAAAATATAAATAAATAAATAAATAACTGAGCAAGAGTATAAACATTTTGATATCACTAGATTATTTTCGAATATTAATTATATAGATTTCATCTGTGAAAATAGCGCGATATTTCGACAGATCACGAGCATTTGCATAACAATGAAATTTAAAATCCTTTACTGTTGAAAATAAATGTCATATTTAAGTTGAAACATTCAGATATCTTAAATATTTTCAAAAACTTAAATATTTTATTACAAATACAGAAAATGACGTAAATTCTAAAAATTCATAATTCCTATTCCCAGGATTATTTCTCTTGTTTTGCTAAGTGTGTGTGTGGTTCGGGGCGGGGAGGAACATGGAATGATATTTTATTAAATTAAAAGTGCTTTTACTGCTTTATATATCTACCCTATATATATAAAATCCTAATGAAACGAATTTGTGAAACGATTTTATGAAACGAATTTATGAAACGATTTTATGAAACGACTGATTAAACGACTGATTATGTTTCAGGGCTATTTTTAATAAAATATTAAACGCTTGATGGTGAAATTAATACCAACTGTCCATAAAAATCCGCGGATGTCAAAACTGGTAATAGATTTTTGAAATTGGAATTAGTTTTCGAGATATTAATTTTTTTCTAATTTTAATGACATTTCTGTAATGATGGCAACTAATTACTCAGTTTTTTCTGTGACAAAAAAGGGAAAAAAATCGAAAAGGATCCCGATAGGGATTATTGATTTATTTTTATTCGTCATTTTCAAATTGAAATTGAATTTATCTTTTATTTCAATCGATAATGAAGACAAGATTGTGATTAAATTATGTTTTTCATGAAAATTTGAAAAAAAAATCACATTTCTATCGTCAGGATTCAATCGTCTCTGTCAGCATTTAATTTAATTTATAAACTGAAAATATTTTGAATAAATTCGTCCAAATGACGTCATTTATGTTTATACAATTTATTTAATATAAAGAAGCCATTTATCTATTTTTATGTACAAAAAGAGGTAAATTTGAAGACAATTATAAGTAAATTGTATATATACATATAAATACATGTATAAACAAGCATAAAAATTCGGTGCTTTTCCAGTATATCCTTGACGAAACAGAGAAAATAGCCTTGGCGGAAAAGGAAAATTTGGCAACATACTTTCTCTCAACCTATTCACTTTGTCATTTCGTATACAGAAGCATTTTTTCAATATTTATACAATTTGTTTAGCGTAAAATGTCATTTATCCTATTTTATATGTAATCAGAAGTAATTTGTATAGAAAAAACAATAATAATATACGTATAATTAAAATACGCATATAAGCAAAAAAAATCGTCGAGTTTGTTTTCATGGCTGTTTATGTCATTTGGCAATAAATCTCACTTTCTGATGCCCGAATTGCGCCAAGCTTTTTAAAAAAGCGTCAAGACCCCCTATAATAGAAAAGTACCAAAAGTTCACTGGGTTTGTTTTCATAACTTTTGGTAACAAATATATGTATATTAACGAATCTATTCGTTTTTTAAACTCGAACTACGCCAAACCTAAAAGCAAAGGATCCTATACTGGAAAAGTACCCGATTTTCTTATGGACACTATTCAAGTGACATAACATGGTGTAAAATTATCGCGGATAGCAAATTTGTTTAAATATCTTATCAATTGATGCCGAATAAATGCAGGCATGCATGCACAAAATATTTAATTAATTTTGTATGATAAATAATTATTAGAAAATTCGTATTAATTAAAATAAATAATTTACATATTTAAAATAACATGAAAATATGCATGATGGTGGAAAGAAAATTAAAACCTGTTACTGAAAATGTCTATAACATAGTACTTTTCAATACCGTGGTTGTTAATGTTATTCACAAGCAGATGGAATTTTTCTCATCTTTAAACGCAAAGGAAGAATAGAATACTGATCGTTGTTATAAAAGTACGAGAGGTAGCCACAATTTAAACCTAACCATTTTATACAAGCTGGTTTTTCAAGGTGTAATTGATTTTACTTATCAATCCCGAAAACAGTCGTCAGTTGTAGCAACAGCTGTGTATGAGGCCATGATAATAAAAAAATGCCCCATTAAAACGTTAAGAGCATGACAACCCAATTACAGATTTACCAATATTTTTAAAACAAAGCACGCTGTCATGTTTTTAGAGGCCTCGAAGTCTGAGCGGGGGTTGGCGAGCGTAGCTCGCAGTGGGTAGGCCCCCTAGTATATATATATTATTATTATTATTATTATTATTATTATTATTATTATTATTTATGGTCAAATGATATTGAATTTCTACAATTGCAGTCTTTAGAAAAAAAAATAACGTGTTTTTAAAGACCGCTGAGCCTGGACGGAGTTCTGCGACCGTAAATTCTAGGGAGACATCCGCCCTAGTAAATGTAAAATAATAAGAATGATAATAATAAAATAAACAGAGTTCGGGAAAGAAACTTTCTAAATAAAGCCACTAGATGGCAGCACTACTAAAAATATATAATTTCATATTCTAACATAAGATGTTGGTGGAATCCATGAATGTTGAGTACAGCGAGCAGATCTAGACTAGTGGTGGACACATATACAGCTAATTCCGGGTACCTTGCCAAGATACCTTCCAAATTACAAACTATTCCGATGATTTTTGCGGCAGTTATCGCAGAACAAACAACCAGACAAACAGAAACCAAAAACTTTTCGCGGCTCCTCAGTTAGTCTTCACTGATGTTTGGGCAATAAGAATAATAAGGTAAATGCGGTTCGGTAAAGAAACTTTCTAAATAATCCCACCAGATGGCAGCACTATAAAAAATACATTATTTGAGATTTTAAGATACTTTTGGAATCCATGAATGTTGAGTACAGAGAGCAGATATACTTGTTTTAGACTTGTATACATTTATGGTGGAAACATAGAATTAATAAAATATTTTTTTTTTCTTTTATGAGTGGAAATGAAGCAACACTTCTTTCTTCTAGCTTTAAGAGAATAATTTAAACAAAAGTGAAAGGTTAAAATTAAAAGTGCAATATTTAGTACCATAAATCTCTACGTAAATCTCTCTCTCTGTATATATATGAAAATGATTGTGCGTGTGTCGTGTTTGGGAACTGAGGTTCAATTGCAATTTTTTCTATTCATTCACTTACTACAATGCATCTTTCCCAGGTATTAAAAAAAAATAACTATATCACGAAAAATAGCCAACGTTTATTCCTGCTGAACCGTTTTCAAGATTAAGATGGTATTCGCTTCAAAATTTATTATAGTTCTTCTCCTTCTTCTTTTCTTTTTTTTCCATTTTTTTTTAATATACATATTAAACATATTCTTAGCTAGATTAACGTTTTGAAGAATGTATAATCAAATATGTAATTTAAAAATACTACAGGGTTGGCGCCATCTATCGAATTGCAAGAAGAATAGTGACATTTTATAATTAGCTATGCTCTATTATGATAGTTCATATTTTCCTATATATATATTATCATTTCAAGGCTATATACTTTGTTTTTCCAATTACGTTGCTGTTCATAAGACTTTTTCTGATCATAATCACAGCAAGGGCAGACATTAGTCCTATATATTAAATAATATAAAATATGGAGATGAAATGTATAAGAAATTTGGAATTGTAATATCTAAGGAAATTGGAAAGAATATATACAAATTAAAGAATTCCAGTGTTAATTTTAACTTTATTCAATTTTTTATCAAAATGTACGCGGGTAGTAACTATGTTTAATTTTAAAACATTTTTTTTTATTAAACTATAATAGCTTCAAAAAAAGGAAAACTTATTCAAAAATTCTGTCTGACATCAAATTACCATTTCAGCGAAATAACTTTAAAAATACATTCTTCTAAAAAAAAATGTAATTCCAATCTCCTATTACAATGATAAAAAAAATATTTTAAATCAGTCTTTCTGTATATATGCACAAAATGTGAAACTATATTAGAGATTATGATAATGCATTGGTGCTGCCATCTATGTACAAAACTTAATTGTAAATATATGTCTATTCTAAAACAGAAGAATACAATCAATGTAATTTTCAGTTTTAAAATCGACATTTTCGTACGAAATACTTGATTATTTTTAAGAATTAAGAAACAAAAGCAGAAAGTTAAAAATAAGTTTTAAATATTTGATACTTTCATATACATATTCATATACATATTCATATACATATATATGTATATGAATATATATATATGTGTGTGGGATTTTTGGGTCGGTGTCTAGGGGAATGAAAATAGTCCAGACGCTTTTTAAAGTAATTTAACTTTATACTTTTAATGTCTTGATTATCATATCAAATATTTACAACATTAATTTAAACTTATATACAATTGGAATTTATCCGACCGTCTGTCGGGCTTAAATATTAGTTAAATGCGCGGTTCCACCGACCGGCTTAGAATTACACAGAGACGATCCCTCGTTCCGTCTGATCGAGACGAAGACTATAACACATCTTCTCCGTTCTCACGATGAAAAATGCACATCATCAATATTCTATTGTTCGCGAGGCATCAAACTTGGATTCAGCATCACAAGCCTCAATAAAGTATGTGCTTTGGTTTGCAGTCCGAAGTTCAGATGAAGAACTACTGCGACCACATATATATATATATATATATATATATATATATATATATATATATATATATATATATATATAATTCTTTAACGCCAGATTTCTATTTTGTTCTGAAAACATACAAAAAAGTTGTAAAAAATCATACAGAGCACTCGTTGAAAATAATAATGGGCATTTTTTTTTTTTTTAAATTCCAGACTAAAATCTACAATAAGAACAATTTTACGAGCGGATAGGGGAGGAGGGGATATGTTTGATAGCTGCTCAAAGTTGAAAAGGTTTTTTAGAAATTTAAACTACATATATATGAAACTGGATTTTTTTTATATATATACATACTGGTCTTTTATTATATACTGAATTCAGTACCACGTGTACTTCATAGTTTTTAGTTTACGATTGCTTAGGGAAATTTTGATTCAGGATATTTTATATTTGAAATACTAAAAGTCACATATTAGAACTTAGATGTAAAAATAATCTTTAGAACCGGATTTCAAATAATTCCAATCATCATGCAAGTTGTTGTTTATTTATTTATTCAATTCCTACTATTAGCTCACACTCTCTATATATTTATATATCTTGTTCAAATTTTCAATCGTTAATAAAATAGTTTCTATTCATCCACTCAAGTTCAAGTAATTTTTTTTAAACTTGTACTGGATGACAATTGATGTTAATACAGTTTTTTCAAATATTAATTCATTAATTAAATTTAATTAATTAATTTTAATTTTATATTTCATTTCTGTTCAAAAGTATAGACTCACTCCATATTTATAGTCTCACCTTCACACGTAAAAAGATAATGGGGCTGTTCACGGACGAAGATCAGGCGGATCGCGGGCAAAAGAGACTATAAATGTGGAGTGAGTCTATATTTTTGAACAGAAATGAAGTAAAAAACTAAAATTAAATAATAAAATTTAATTAATTAATTAATATTTGAAAAAAAAACTGTATTATCGTTAACTGTAACATCGCTATGGCACTTTATTGTGAAGTTTGGTAATTTTTGAAATTTAATTTTTGAAAAACGGCATAAAAATTAGATTTTAAATTTATATCAAGAAAAATACAATTTTTTTTAACTTTCTAACGCAGTTTGTCTAACAATTTGGTGAGAAATAATTTTCGAGCTATTAATTTTTGGTATTTTAGCTATTTATTTTTTATTTAATTTTTAATACATTTAAAAAATTTCTCTTATGTAAGATATTTAGCAGGATATAAATTTAGGAATAAATACCGTCAGTGGCGAAGCGTGTAGATCGCTGGAAAAAAATTTCTATTTGACCTAAAAAAATTATAGAAAACATTCAGTTATGTACAATCATTACACACTTGAATGAAATGTGTTTTTATAGTAAACTTACGATATTTTCGACACTTTGCAAATGTTTTGTTATCGTCTGTGGACACAGTGACATCTTCTCCTTTTGGCAGTGCTTGTTACACTTCCGAATGTTTCAGATCGTCGTTCAGTTCGAAAACTTCCGGATGTTTCAGTCCGAATGGTCGGGGTCCATTCAGTTGTGAATTTTGAATACTGACCGCAATGTCTTGGGCAGCTTTGCTCTTGGCAGATGCTTTTTTACTTAAATAGGGTGGGAAACGAAAGACATGCCAAGTTTTTAATGCAGATTCTCCTTTTGTAAAATGAGTTCATATTTCATGCTGGATTGATATTTATTAATAATACAAATGCTAGAAATATTAAAAATATCAGAAAAAACTGCAATAGGCCACCTGTTTGTATTCCTCCGACGGGAATAGTGGGTGGCTAGTTTATCTAGCATTTCTACTCCTATTTTGGTGCTGTTAAAATTCAGAATGATTTGAGGTTTCTTTGTGTCTATTTCTGCTTTTTTCTGTCATGGAAAATAGTGCTTTGCAGGACTACGCACATGCCTCTCTTCGGGATGTAGGATACAAGAGTCGTATATTTTGTGAATGCAAACGACGATGTCTACTTTGACCGGCCTTTTGCAAGCAACTGCGGATGAATTGTTGGTTTGTTTTTAGGTGCGTTCGTAATTATACAAATACGTAGCACCTATTGTCGTCGTCTGGTCCGTCTGTCTGTCTGTCTGTCCGTCCGCATATAACAAAGTAAAAACTACCCAACCGAATGGTTTGAAATTTAAGATATATTATCTTTGCAGAATTTTGTTGAGACATTTAAAATTTTATAAAAATCGAATCAAAACTTTAGAAAATATTAATAAAAACATTTATTAAGAAATTTGATTTTTTTTTAAATCCACGCTTTCTTGTTATTGGAGCTTCCAATGTTTAATTGTCAAGCGACCGAGATACTTATTTTATTACGGAAATTAATCTGCAGACGGTATAATTCTTTTCACAGAATTAAAAATCATCAAGATCTGAATATTTATATAACTAGCTATAGTACGAAAGCACCTCATTTGTCACGTTTGACGTACAATTTCCAACTTGTTTCTGTTTCTTTCAGCTATTGTCAGTTTTTTTTTCAGGAGAGTCTGTCCAAGATCATACCATGTGAAAAAGTTATCACATGTTACATTATATCCTTTCACGTCTTAAACGAGCTCAATGACAACCCTGCGACTTTGGTTTCGTTCCGGTGTAAAACCAGGTTGCTTTCCAAAATATGGTGGTATATGTCAGGTATAACTGGTTGCGTTCTAACAAAGTACCCAAAATTTTATACTGTACTTGGCTGGTTCGCTGGGGATGTACTGGCGCAGTGGGCATTTTCTTCAGAAAGCTTCCAATTGTGCATCCATACAGTGACGTACATTTCAGGATTATACAACATTGGCAAAATTTCCACTCACTTACCCCACAATTCTCTTATGACCGCAAATTTGTCAGTCTCCCGTGTTTTTGGTCTTGCCTTACGGTCATCAAATCGATGAACCCTCGGTATAATTTTTTATTTCTCTAAGGACATAGCTGCTCTGAAAATATTCCGCTCCATTGTAGCATTCTAAAGACTCGTTACGAGATTTATATACCCCAGACAGCAGTAACAAGCGATAAATGCTCCCAAGTCAACATTATTCAAATTCTCCCAACTGTTACCGAACACCTCTTTTCCTTCTTTGTTACTATTTTTTAGTATGATGTTCAATATTGCTGACGGAAAAAAATAACATGAATGCAAAGTATTCGCCTTCATTTCTAAATTCTAGCGTATCTCGATTTCCTTGGAGTCATTTTCATAACATTTTCAGGCTTAGGCTTACCCCATGAGGCTTATGGTTATGATTCCCACTCGATTTTACCGTCTTTGCCGAGTAAATCGAGGTCAGACTTGACGGCTCATGAGATTCCTCATCTTCTTCGTCATCGGATGATAGTTCGTTCTCAGAAACGTGATCGTCGATTTCTGAAACAATATTTTTTTCGTCCGACAATGCTCACTCAATTCCTCGTTTTCTTCATTAATAAGGCCACACTTAGGTATATCGTGAGTAAACTTTGGAGTGTTTATAACAAAACATGTTAAAAAAATCAGCTGTGAAAAGAGCAACGTCCCTTTACGCACTCTACGAAAGCAGTAAGGAAAAGACAGGAATAGAAAGGCGTGAAACATGAGGGAAGCACAGGACATGTAGTGCCACCTATTGTGCATATTTCTAACAAATAGGGGGGGGGGACATGTACTAAAAGGAACAAGAGAGCGAATGTATTGTCACAGCTGTAATAATTGAATTATATATTGAAAATTCCGGTACTCCTTTATCCTATGCACTGAAAATTCCGCATGAGTCAGAAATGACCCACGACTCATGTGTTACAATTTTTACTGTAACAAAACTGCCATTTGAAGTAAAAAGTTACACATAACTGAGTATTTGCTATGACTATGGAAACAAAGTCACTACAGGAAAATTTAAAAATATATAACAGATCTAAAAGAAATATATTTGACATGGCTCAAAAACGACCCGAACACCACAGGGAGGTTAAATAGACATGATAAGTATTTTTAAATCAATAAAACTATTTTATCCTTTTCAGTCCAGTATTTTTTTTAATAACATTGTTTTCTATATTTACATATGATTTCTTTAAAAAAAAATTGTTGATTTTTAAGCATGTCACTTTAAAATGCTTATCTGAAGTTCTTTTAGATAATAATATTAAATATATACGTAGGTTTGCTTCAAATTATGAGTTTCAAATTATGAAATGAAATTCATGTTCATTTTAGTAACTTGAATGCAAATATACATAATTTTTAAAAATATATAAAATCTAAGTATTTACAGACAAAGTACTAAAACAAAGTACTTAGAGACAAAGTACTCTTACTAAAATTTGTTGTTTATAATTACATAATAAATATATCCCCAAATATATAACTAAATAAAAAATATGAATAACCAAAAAAATTATTGCACAATTTATCGTAAAAACAACGAACTTTAAATCGTACAGTTTGCCAGAAAATATTTCAATCTGAGAAATCTATTAGAAGTAATAATTAAAACTTTTAAAAATTAAACACAAAAACGAAATTTCTTTTAATACAATAATATTTTTTTCCCTACTTAATAAAAATAATTTTAAATGTTACTTCAGCAGCTATCATTTAATTTTCTTTGATTCTTTAAAGTTTTATTATTATTATTATTGTGAAACGAAAAATATAGCTTTATTGTAAAAAAAAAAAAAAAAAAAAAAAAAAAAAAAAAAAAAAAGAAGATTTGCTTTGAATTTTCGAAAACCATTTTTCTTAAATGTAAAATAGAAACTTTTTTTTTCTAGCATATCATAAAGATTTATCAATTTTATTTGAATATTTGTTTTTTAACGCATTTTTTGTTGTTGTTCATTAAAAATTTTATTTTTATAATATTTGGCACAATATGTTATAAAACAATATGTTATAAAACAATAATCGCACAAAATTACAATACAAAAAATGGCACTTCTCCATTATCCCGTTGACCACTTTTCATAGCAAAAAACTATCGCCAAACTATAGGATTTAACGCCAAAAATGTAGTCCCTTTCACTTGACGTCAGAATCATTTCACGTGTTTGTTATGTCATCAAGTGGTTTTTAATTCGATATTTACTTGTATTTTGCATTATGTTTTACTAATTTATTAGTTATTTCGTTAATTAAAATAATAATTGCGCCCTTAAATGGAGGTGCCATAATATGGAAAGAGAAAAAGCACTGAAAAATGTTGCGATGCATAGTTACGTGCAATAGATCAGTTTCAACTGACATCACAAACATTTATTCATTAGCCGAGAGGCATAATTAAGAAAAATAATGTAAATAAATAAATATCCAAGATTATTTTTGCTCTCTTTTCATTAATATATTGTATTGTTTTTTCTTTTTTTTTTAACTTACTGATATTTGACACTTTGGTGAGTGGGACTTTTACGAATTCCTTGTATTTTATTTATTTTCCTATTCCAATGGCAACATTCTTCTGTTTGTTTATTTGGCGTTACAGTTTATCGGTAGTTTTTTGTTATGAAAAGTGGTCGACGGGATAATGAAGAAGTACCCAGAAAACTTTGCACTCTTCCCTTGTACGTACTACGTATTTCTGACTCTTAAATGAGAAAAATACATGCAACAACGAAGGGAATATTTCATCAGATTCATGTTTAGAATTGATAAGAGTCATTCGTCGTATCAATTCAAATCAGAAGCAGAAGTTAAAAACGAGTATTTTCATTTTATTTTAAATATAAAATAGTCCTCATTTGTTTAGTTGTTCTAGAAAAAAAATCAAAGATGGATTACAAAGAAAATTGGACACAAGGAAGATACAATTTTAAATAAATTAAATCAACTATACGTTATTTTAATCCTTAGAAAATATGCATGAGTAAATAAAATATTAGTCAAAGCAATATTTTAATGTTTTACTGTATTATTTATGAATATCTTGAATATTTAAACGCCTAAATAAATCTTTTGACATTTACGTGTGATGTTTTCAGGTAATTTGCTTTATGCATATGTGCATATTAACAGTTACTTTATAGAAATATTCTCAAATATTTAAGGTTAATGTCACTTATTTTACGAAAGAATATATCCCCAGGGGGAATTTCTGACTCTTAAAATGAGAAAAATGCATGCAATAATGAAGGGAATATTTCATCAGATTCAAGTTTACAATCGATTAGAGTCATTCGTTGTATCAATTCAAATTAGAAAAGAAATACAAACTTTTAAGCAACATAACAATTAAATTCATGTGTTCACATATCAGAGGGGAATATATTTTACGAAGAAAACTTTCTTGTCCAGACTGGAGGCTCTATATTGACCTTAATCCTTTTAACAGCTATTTTGTATGCGCTATTTTTTTTTTTTTTGATTTTTAAGCAGGTTACTTTAAAATTCTTATCTGAAGTTCTTTCAGATAATAATATTAAATATATATGTAGGTTTGCTTCAGAGTTTAAAATTCTGAAATGAATTTCATGTTCATTTTAGGAACTTGAATGCATGTATACATAATTAAAAATATATATATATAAAATCTAAATAGTTACAGACAAAGTGCATAACTCTTACTAAAATATGTTGTTTATAATTACGTAATAAATATATTTTTAAATATGTAACTAAATAAAAAATATGAATAACCAAAAAATTTATTACACAATTTATCGTAAAAACAACGAACTTTAAATCGTACAGTTTGCTAGAAAATATTTCACGCTGAGAAATCTATTAGAAATAATAATTAAAACTTTTAAAAATTAAACACAAAAACGAAATTTATTTTAATACAATCATAATTTTTTAATATTTTTTTCCTACTTAATAAAAATAATTTTAATTGTTACTTCAGCAGCTATCATTTAATTTCCTTTGATCTTTAAAGTTTTATTAGTATTATTATTGTGAAACAAAAAATATAGTTTTAGTGTCAAAATAAAAGATTTGCTTTGTATTTTCGAAAACCATTTTTCTTAAATGTAAAATAGTTAAAGGTGAATTTTTTTTCTTGCATATCATAAAGATTTATCAATTTTATTTGAATATTTGTTTTTTTAACACCTTTTTTGTTGTTGTTCATTAAATATTTCATTTTTATAAAATTTGGCGCAGTATGTTATAAAACTATGCTCAATAATCGCATAAAATTACAATACAAAAAACTTTTCACTCTTCCCTTGTACGTATAAATCCTTAGCAGAAGTTAAAACGAGTATTTTTATTTTATTTGAAATATAAAATAGTCCTCATTTGTTTAGTTTTTCTAAAAAAAATCAAAGATGGATTGCAAAGAAAGTAGGACACGAGTAAGATACAATTTTGAATAAATTAAATCAACTGTAAGTTATTTAATCCTTAGAAAATATGCATGAGTAAATAAAAGATTCGCCAAAGCAATATTTTAATATTCTATGTATTATTTACGAACATCTTGAATATTTAAACGCATAAATAAATCTTTTGATATTTACGTGTGATGTTTTCAGGTAATTTGCTTTATGCATATGTGCATATTAACAGTTACTTTATAGAAATATTCTCAAATATTTAAGGTTAATGTCACTTATTTTACGAAAGAATATATCCCCAGGGAGAATTTCTGACTCTTAAAATGAGAAAAATGCATGCAACAACGAAGGGAATATTTCATCAGATTCAAGTTTACAATCGATAAGAGACATTCGTTGTATCAATTCAAATCAGAAAAGAAATACAAACGTTTAAGCAGCAGAACGATTAAATTAATGTTTTCACATATCAGAGGGAAATATATTTTACAAAGTAAAATACTCATGTCTAGATGGGAGGCTCTACATTGACCATAATCCTATATGTAAAATGTTACACGTAACAAATGATACTTTCCAAATGATTTTTATTTCAGCAGATGATTAGCAGATTTCAGCAGATGATTATTATCGCAGTGTTCGCTCACACACACACACACAATTCATGATTACAATACTTTCCTTCCACTATATGGACAAATATGTTATTTAAATCACTTAAAGAAATATATATTTGAAAATTGTTTGTATAATAAATCCAATTTTTATACTTTGTATTCAAAATACAATGTGATCGAGAAGTTACAAATGAAATAAAATTTGCATATTTCGAAAAGTATAGAAGTTAACACGATCCAATTTTCACATTTCACATAAATGCATTTAACGACATGGGACTTTTTGATAGCAAATAATAAAAATAAAATATGGAGTGGCCCACTCGACTTTCTGAACACTACTGTACGTGTCTAGAAAGTGAAAAAAAAATGACACAGCGGAACCTGTAGATTGGAACAATGGACCTGCAGTTTTGAAAAGTGGATGCGTTAGCTCTGATCAACTCATACATGATGACAATGCCGCTATATTTAATACATGTACTCTATTACATTTACTTGGTGATCTACCCTGTTGAATCGGTAGGAAAATTGTTTCAAAATGATTTAAAAATGAATTGAACATTTAATCTGTCAGCCAATTTGTAAGAAAATATATAATGTTCTTGCAAAAGTGGTTTATAACATATTAACCAAATGGGAGTTCAATCAGAAATACTGTTTCGAAAGTACAGTGTTCGCTCACACACACACACACAATTCATGATTACAATACTTTCCTTCCACTATATGGACAAATATGTTATTTAAATCACTTAAAGAAATATATATTTGAAAATTGTTTGTATAATAAATCCAATTTTTATACTTTGTATTCAAAATACAATGTGATCGAGAAGTTACAAATGAAATAAAATTTGCATATTTCGAAAAGTATAGAAGTTAACACGATCCAATTTTCACATTTCACATAAATGCATTTAACGACATGGGACTTTTTGATAGCAAATAATAAAAATAAAATATGGAGTGGCCCACTCGACTTTCTGAACACTACTGTACGTGTCTAGAAAGTGAAAAAAAAAATGACACAGCGGAACCTGTAGATTGGAACAATGGACCTGCAGTTTTGAAAAGTGGATGCGTTAGCTCTGATCAACTCATACATGATGACAATGCCGCTATATTTAATACATGTACTCTATTACATTTACTTGGTGATCTACCCTGTTGAATCGGTAGGAAAATTGTTTCAAAATGATTTAAAAATGAATTGAACATTTAATCTGTCAGCCAATTTGTAAGAAAATATATAATGTTCTTGCAAAAGTGGTTTATAACATATTAACCAAATGGGAGTTCAATCAGAAATACTGTTTCGAAAGTACAGTGTTCGCTCACACACACACACACAATTCATGATTACAATACTTTCCTTCCACTATATGGACAAATATGTTATTTAAATCACTTAAAGAAATATATATTTGAAAATTGTTTGTATAATAAATCCAATTTTTATACTTTGTATTCAAAATACAATGTGATCGAGAAGTTACAAATGAAATAAAATTTGCATATTTCGAAAAGTATAGAAGTTAACACGATCCAATTTTCACATTTCACATAAATGCATTTAACGACATGGGACTTTTTGATAGCAAATAATAAAAATAAAATATGGAGTGGCCCACTCGACTTTCTGAACACTACTGTACGTGTCTAGAAAGTGAAAAAAAAAATGACACAGCGGAACCTGTAGATTGGAACAATGGACCTGCAGTTTTGAAAAGTGGATGCGTTAGCTCTGATCAACTCATACATGATGACAATGCCGCTATATTTAATACATGTACTCTATTACATTTACTTGGTGATCTACCCTGTTGAATCGGTAGGAAAATTGTTTCAAAATGATTTAAAAATGAATTGAACATTTAATCTGTCAGCCAATTTGTAAGAAAATATATAATGTTCTTGCAAAAGTGGTTTATAACATATTAACCAAATGGGAGTTCAATCAGAAATACTGTTTCGAAAGTACAGTGTTCGCTCACACACACACACACAATTCATGATTACAATACTTTCCTTCCACTATATGGACAAATATGTTATTTAAATCACTTAAAGAAATATATATTTGAAAATTGTTTGTATAATAAATCCAATTTTTATACTTTGTATTCAAAATACAATGTGATCGAGAAGTTACAAATGAAATAAAATTTGCATATTTCGAAAAGTATAGAAGTTAACACGATCCAATTTTCACATTTCACATAAATGCATTTAACGACATGGGACTTTTTGATAGCAAATAATAAAAATAAAATATGGAGTGGCCCACTCGACTTTCTGAACACTACTGTACGTGTCTAGAAAGTGAAAAAAAAAATGACACAGCGGAACCTGTAGATTGGAACAATGGACCTGCAGTTTTGAAAAGTGGATGCGTTAGCTCTGATCAACTCATACATGATGACAATGCCGCTATATTTAATACATGTACTCTATTACATTTACTTGGTGATCTACCCTGTTGAATCGGTAGGAAAATTGTTTCAAAATGATTTAAAAATGAATTGAACATTTAATCTGTCAGCCAATTTGTAAGAAAATATATAATGTTCTTGCAAAAGTGGTTTATAACATATTAACCAAATGGGAGTTCAATCAGAAATACTGTTTCGAAAGTACAGTGTTCGCTCACACACACACACACAATTCATGATTACAATACTTTCCTTCCACTATATGGAAATAATTTTTAAAAAAATCTGGAGTGACTATATACGACTTTCCGAACATTTTAGAAAATACTTTTTACAAATTATTATTTATCTTTTATAAACAAAGGAATATATAAAAAATATTTTTAAAAATATTACTGTTTCTATAACTGCAAGCCTTAAAGTAATATGAAAGAGGACAGGAGAAGAAACTGAAATAGGAAGAAAAACAGTTTTTCTTTTGAATTATTATTTTTATTATTATTAAAAAATTGTTAACCATATTCTACAAAATTTGTTTTGTAAGAACATTTTTTTTAATCGCTAAAGGGCGATACGAAAAAAGAAAAAAAAATCAGTAAACCGCATAAGCCTAAAAGCTAATTGCTTAGCCAGAAATTAATGTAACTTTAGGTAATAGAATTAACGTATCAAAAAAGGTATAAAAATTAAAAGAAACACATTTTTTCATATTATCTCCTTTTATTATTAACATTCGGTTCAGTTGCTGCGTCACAAGCAGCGTTAACTACAATATATATATATACATATACATATTTTTTTAGGTTTACATATGGATGGGAAGGATCGATAACGTTCTGGAATGTTTGAAGAGTATGCTGTGGGTGTGTGGGAGATATGGTGGTTGACAGTGTTCAATCTAGGGCGTTTTCATATTTTTACCAAAGTGTTCTAAAAAATATTTGGAATCTTTTGAAATGTACTAGAATGTTTTGAATGTACTAAAATCTTCCTTATATTTTATACATACATATATATATATTTACATATATACATACATATTTTTTATGTTTACATATGGACCGGAAGGATCGAGAACGTTCTGGTATGTTCGAGTAACATTGTGTGTGTGTGTGGGAGATATGGTGTTTGAAAGTGGTCGACCTAGAGCATTTCATGAATGAGATTTCTCCGTCTTTTTGCATAGCGGTATAATCTTATAGAAAATGTTTTTTTATTTAATCCGAACATTCTGCGATTTAACAGAACAACACTTTATCTATGATTATAAAGGTATGCAATAAGTCGGTGAAATCGCATACCTGGCATTTTCATATTTCGAATAAAGTGTTCTAAAAAATGTTTGGAATCTTCTAGAATGTACAGGAATGTTCTTGAATTTACTGGAATTTTCTAGAATGTACTAAGATGTTCTTTATATTATATATATATATATATAATATATATATATATATATATATATATATATTTAGAAATGTACGGCTAATATGATGATGAAACCTCTCATTTCATTTTATTTGTGGTATTTAGGCATTTGGGACTTGATAATTCTATCTAAATTCCACAAATTTTATTTCATTTCATTCATTTGATTCCATTTATTCAATTTTTAATTTAATTTTTTATTCTTTTAATATGTTTTTGTTTCCATATTCAGTGTGTTGGGGAATCTTTTATTGTCAACTAATTATTACATACTTAATTATTTCACTGTTTAAGTTTTTGTTATGATAATGTTTCATTTTTGGTATATATATATATATACATATATATATATATATACATGCATATACATATTTTTTATTAGGTTTACATATGGACCGGAAGGGTCGAAAACGTTATGGAATGTTCGAGGACCATTCTGTGGGGGTGTGGGGTGATTGGTGGTTGAAAATGGTCGACATAGGTTATTTTCATATTTCGAGCAAAGTGTTTTAAAAATAAAAGAAGAAACAAAAGAAGAAATGTCGTTTAATGCACGTCTTTTCCTATATTAAAAGAAAAAAAAACTGCACAGACGTACCATAAATAAATAAATAAATAAACAAATAACAGCGATGCGGGTTGTCCATAGTTAGTAAATAAATAAAAAATCTAAATTATTCACTGAGTAAAAAAAGAATAAATTACATCTATTAACTTTGGCATACTTGTTGTAAGTGAAAAAAAAAATAACATTAACCCTGCAATGAAGTTTTGGTGAATTGAATTAATCGAATTCAATACTTACTATTAAAAACATACTAGAATATATGTATGGCTTGGAAATTATACTTACTCAGTTATTATCGTACTCATTATTTCTAACTCGTTTCCAATTATTTCTCCCTTTAATCACTCTTCCGATAAATCTGCATATATATATATATATATATATATATATATATATATATATAAACAAATAGGTTAATGAAGTTAGTTTAAATATAGTTATTCAAGACTCACATTTTTATTTTCACTTTTAACAATGAGTTGTTTGCCGTTTAATTTACAGAAAATATATCTTATTACATTTACACAAACACAATTCGATATCCTTTCGCTATTCGAAACAAAATGTTTTGTTATTTACACGAATTGTTTACCTTTTCTATTATAATCAAATTGAAGATAAAGTAACCGAAAAATCTAAGGTTACTCATGCATTATTAAGTAGAAAAACAGTTTAAACTTTTTTTCATTGTAAATTTGTAGGATTTCCTCTCATATTATTTACCTGAAAAAAAACCCCACGAAAAATCATACACCAAGCATAGATTATGTAACACTTACCAACACTTCCAAAATAATTTTACAAATCTTCACTGTTTAATAAAGTGAATAATGATATCCAAGTAAACAATTCGGAAAACACGTTACATATTTAAAAACCCAATAACAGGAACTACCAACAATATTCGGAAAAATATCCAAAATATTCTCTTTTGCAGCCCTGTATATGATCTATAGATTTGCATATACGCTACATAAAATGCTAAATTTTGATTTAGTTAGATAAATCATAGCACAGTTTAAAATTTCCCTTATGGACTTTTGTGATGTCCTGTACATGATCTATAGAATTTTTACACATATAGAGAAAAAATTGAGTTAAGTTTAAAAACGTGTTCAGCAACTGAAAATGCACTTGCAGCAGTTATTGTTAACATACAGTACCGAATTCCTTTGTGTGTCCCTATAAATGAATAATGAATGCTATACACAAAATATTCTATAGTAAGCCCCTTGTAATGCACGTTAGTGATGTACTATTTAAATTTCAATATGTTTGAAATAGTAAAACATTATTAATATAAACCCCAAACAATTTTTCTCCATAGACTGTAATTTAACCGAATTCTTTTGAGTGTCTCTGTAAAGTAACTATAAGTGCTAAGCACACCCTATTCTATAGTAAGACTTTTCTAGTGCATTTCAGTGATATACAAGGTGGCCATAATTAAACTGACGGTACTCAGAGTGTTCTGTAGCGCGATCTAATTGCGAGAATGGTGCCAAAATTTGTAGAAAGATTAAACAAAACGGGGGACGAAGGATTCCGCGAAAAAAAAAAATAATTCCAAAAGTCACCGCCAGCGGAATATGTGGCGCTGTGTATTCGAAAAAGAGAGTTTAAAAAAATGAAGAATCAATACTGAAATAAAATTACCGTTTATTTAACGAATTTAGCAATTTAATCCAAGCTCAAAATGGTAACAGTTTATAAAAAGCTAAAAATTTACATAAACACTGCTAAAGTTTCTTTATCTGAAATTTCACTTACAGAGTCCCAAAGAAAGCAACAGCGAAAGAAGAAGTTCTTTATTCAAATTGCACGTTACATCTTTTGGTCCAGTGCCAGCTTGTTCGGCTTTAAAAGGTAATGTGCTACTGTTAGAAGCAATTTCATTGAAAGTTATCTTTCATAATGTCTTCTTCTTTAGTCGAGCGAGCTTTACTAGTCAAATTCTTTTACCTCAACCAGTGCAATGCGCCAGCCACTCTTCGTGCTTTTAGAAACCACAAAAAAATGCGTAAAGGTAACGGTCCTTTGTCAGTTAATGGTTTAAAAGCAATGGTTGAGAAGTTTGAGAAAAAAGGTTCTCTAAATGTTCAGTCAGGCAGAGGACGAAAACCCGTATCACAGGATACAATCGAATAAGTGGCAACGGCGATTGCCGACAGAGCACCAGACAATATTTCTACCACTTCCAGTGCTCATGGGATAGTTCGGAATCTGGATATGCCTTATTGTACGGTGTGGAAAATCCTACGAAAGCTTATCCACTTCTATCCGTACAAGATCAGCCGTGTACAAGAGTTACGTCACACTGACCATGATAAACGATTGACCTTTGCTTTCACTTTTTTTGCCAGAATGGAGTTGGATGATGCTTACCCCTGGAAAAATATTATGGGGAGACGAGGACCACTTTTACCTGAATGGAACTGTAAATACCCAGAACTGCCGAATTTGGGATAACAAGTCACCAAGAGCAATCAAGGAAATTCCTTTGCATTCACCAAAGATAACTGTTTGGTGTGGTTTCACAGCAGATATGATCATAGGTCCATTCTTCTATGAGAACCGACAGGACCTGCAACTTGTTCTGGGTCCTGTAACTTGTTACCGGAGACAAATATCGTCAAATGCTAAACAACTTTGTTATTCCGGCACTTCAGCAAAGGCAGTGCCTGGAGAAAATCATTTTCATGCAAGATGGAGCCCCTCCACATATTGCTTTGCGGGTACAGCAGCTGCTACGACAGAAATTCACAACAGAAAGAGTCATTAGCAGCTGTTTTCCAACTGCATGCCACCTCGGTCCCCTGATCTTACACCCTGCGACTTTTAACTATGGGGTTACCTAAAGTCTAAGGTCTATCACGGAGGTGTCCAGGACCTGGCTACGTTAAAGAATAACATATCGCGAACTGTACGGGAGATTCCTGCAGACATGTTATTCCCTGCTGTTGTAAATGCTGTGCACAGAATGCAATATGTGGTCCATAAAAACTGAAGCCACATCGAACCTGACTTGGATGTGCTAAATAAATGGTAATTTTATTTCAGTATTGATTATTCTTTTTTGAAAATCTCTTTTTTGAATACACAGCGCCACATATTCCCCTGGCGGTGACTTTTGGAACTAATTTTTTTTCGCGGAATCCTTCTTCCCCCGTCTTGTTTAATCTTGCTAAAAAATTTGGCGCCATTCTCGCAATTAGATCGCGCTATAGATCACTCTGAGTACCGCCAGTTTAATTATGGCCACCTTGTATATCAATTTAAATATGTTTGAATTTGTGTAACAGCATCAAAATAAACCGAAAATGATTTTTTCCCACAGATCGTAATGTAATGGAATTCTTTTGAGTGTCCCTTTAAAAACACTATAAGTGCTGCACTCTTCATTTTCAATACCGAACACGCCATAGTAAACCTCAATAACATGTATCGACTGCGTGACACTCCGAATACATATACGCGAGTTAGAGAACGGACAGATAGACAGACAGAAAAACTGAAGTCATAAACACTTTTCAACTACGCTGTAAAGCATTAAACAAGAACGAAAAATCATGCGTCAATCATAGATTATGTAACACTTTCCAACGCTTCCAAAATAATTTTGCAAATCATACCGTTTAATAAGCCGAAAGATAACATCTAAGTAAACAATTTGGAAAAAGCATAACCTATTTAAAAACATAATTTCAGGAATTTCCGACGTATACAATATTCGGAAAAATATCCGAATACTTTTATTCAGCCCTGTATATGATCTATAGATTTGTATATATACAACATAGGATGCTAAATTTTAGTTCAGTTAAGAAACGCGTAGCACAGTTTAAAATTCTCCTTCTGGAGTCTCTGTCAATAAACGGAAATGTGTTCGCGAACATTTGTGCTTCCCTGTATATGATCTACAGAATTTATACACACCACGTAATAAACAAAAAGTGAGTTAATTTTAAAATTGCGTTCAGTAACTTAAAACTCACTTCCAGGAATCATCGTTAACAGACAGTAGAGAATTCTTTTGGGTGTCCCTGTCAATGAACGATGACTACTATACACACAATATTCTGTAGTAAGCCTCTTGTAATACACCTTAGTGATCTATATAAATTTCAATGCGTTTAAAATAGTGAAACATTATTTAAATAAATCGCAGACGATTGTTCTTCATAGATGTAATGTAACGGAAATCTTTTGACTGTCCCTGTAAATTAACTATAAGTGCTATGCACACCCTATTTCATATTAAGCTTCTTGTAATACACCTTAGTGATATATATCAATTACAATGTTTTTGCAATTGTGTAACATCAGTAAAATAAACCGCAAATTATTTTTCCGCTTAGACCGTAATGTAACGGAATTCTTTTGAGTGTCCCTGTAAAAAAAACTATAAGTGCTACACACTTCAGTTGAAATAGGGAACATGTATAACGACAATAGGATAACGACAATAACATATACAAATTGCAAAGCAATCCGAGCATATTTAAGTCAGTTAAAGCACGGCCAGACGGCCAGATGGCCAGACGGCAGACGGCAGACGGCAGACGACCAGACAAACCGAAGTCATAAACACTTTTCAACTAGGTTGGAAAGTGTTAGAAAGATAAGATAGCTGATAATAAAGTAATCTTCTTTAAGCAAATGTCTTCTAAGTGCTAACAGAAGACAGAGTCGAAGTTATTAAAACGTAGGAAAAATCAGAATTGTAAATTGTGCAATTTAAAAATTAGAAAAGCCCTCATATATAACCAGGGCATGATTATACCCTGGGTCCTTATTTTTGAAGATCTGAAAAATGTCGAGGGTTTGGTCTACAATATTCATATTTTTACATATAAAGAAATAGTAATTTTGAAATGTTTTAAGAATATTTCGCATAAAACTACAATTTCCTCTTTTGATGATCTCTCTTTGCCTGGGTTTTTACAAAAAAAAAAAAAAAAAAAAAAAAAAAAAAGTTTGAAATTGTACGTCAAACCTGACAAATGAGGTGCGTTCGTACTATAGCTAGTTATATAAATATTCAGATCTTGATTATTTTTAATTCCGTAAAATGAATTATATCGTCTGCAGATTAATTTCTGTCATAAAATAAGTATCTCGGTCGCTTGACGATTAAACCGCGGAAGCTCCTATAACAAGAAAGCACCAATTATTATTTTTTAAAATCCAAATTTCTTAATAAATATTTTTATTAATATCGTCTAAAGTTTTGATTCGATTTTCATAAGATTTCAAATGTCTCGACAAAATTCTGCAAAGATAATATATCTTAAATTTCAAACCCTTCGGTTGGGTAGTTTTTGCGTTATTATATGCGGACAGACAAACGGACGGACAGACAAACGGACAGATCAGACGACGATAATAGGTGCTACGTATTTATATAATTACGAACGCACCTAAAATGGATAAAAACACAAATCAAAACGACTGCTATATTTTCTTTACCTGCACCGGCTGGATAACCAACTACGAAGAAAAGTTGAGTACTCGTAGATAAGTTGAGAAACACATTTTTTTTTTCAAAATTCGACATGGTTTACTGCTATATTTAGAAGATTTGTGAATTATTTTTTCTGTTTCTTTCATATACACTGCTCAAAACAATTAAAGGATATTTGAAGTTTTATATAAAATAAAGATATAAACGAAATTTTTTTTGCCGAAAATAGAAGAATAGAATCACAAATGCAAATTTTTCTGATTTTCAAACTGTGGAGTATGCAAATTTTGAGTTCGACGTCAAAAACGTCGTTTCAGCGGCAGCGAATGAAATTTGACTTTCAACTGGATAAAAGAGAATGAAGACAAGGATGATCGGCATTCAGTGATTGCTTTGTTTCGATGAGTACGATGTCTCAGCGAAGTCATTTGACAGATTCAGAAGCTTGGAGAATTGTTGGTAGGTTAGAAGGGGGCCAAACTCAAGCCGAAGTAGCGCAAGCCATTGGAGTGTCACAAAGTGTCATTTTCAGGATCTGGAACCGGTTTTTGGAGAGTGGATGTGCAGGCCGAAGACCAGGGCAAGGTCGTAGACGGGCAACAACGCCCAATGAAGATCGGTATTTAGCGTTAACAGCTCGGAGACACCGAAACATGAACGCTACTCTTCTCCAATAACACCTACGCTCGGCTACAGGCACCACGATTTCAACTCAGACTGTCCGAAACCGGCTCCATGCTGTAGGTCTGTATGCTCGCCGACCGATGGTATGTGTTAGATTAACATCAAGGCATCGTCGCGACCGCAGGGAGTGGGCAACCGAGCATGTCAGCTGGAGGAGAAATGAATGGAGCAATATTCTGTTTTCTGACGAGTCCCGTTTTTCTGTGCATCCGGATAATAGGCGTATTTTCATCTGGAGGGACCGTGGCAGTAGGAATAATCCTGCGTTCGTGCACGAAAGTGTCAGATTTGGCGGTTGAGGAGTGTTGGTGTATGGTGGCATCTCCATTGACGGGCGCACTGACCTCTACATCATTCGAGATGGAGCTCTGACTGGTCGCCGATATAGGGATGAGATCCTCAGACCTATTGTAGTCCCTTACGCTGCAGCAATCGGAGATAACTTCATTTTAATGGACGATAACTGCAGGCCACATCGTGCAAACCTGGTGGAGGATTTCCTTTTCGAGGAAGGAATCGTTCGAATGGAATGGCCAGCGTGTTCTCCAGACATGAATCCAATCGAGCACGTTTGGGACGCTCTAGGAAGACGAGTTTCTGGCCGCCAATAACCCCCACAAACTCTCCAAGAACTGGAAAGAGCTCTTCTGGAAGAGTGGGGCAGAATACCCCAACTCGTCATTAATAGCCTCATTGAGTCCATGCCTCAAAGGTGTTCAACGTTGCTGGCCGCCCGTGGAAACCATACCCTCTACTGAAAATGATTTTCTTTGAAGAAAACACCTTTTCTTATTCTTTTTTTCTCATATGCACAAATTGTGTTTTTTTCCTTTTGTACACAAATGCGCAATAAAATGCATTTTTTTCTGCCAAACATGTGTAATTTATTCTCATATAACCTACTATGTCTGTCGACCATGTATCAATCAGCTAAAAAGTTTCCCAGATACAAAATCCACCTAAAACTGCAATATCCTTTAATTGTTTTCAGCAGTGTATTTTATCTGAAATATACCATAAAAATATTTTTATGTTCTCAATAGCTACTGATTAAAATAGCCTAGTGAGAAAAAATGGTTAAAATTTGATATACATTTTTGTCTTTTATCATAATCTACACAATAAAAAAAAATAAAAAAATCGTCAGAAAACGTAAAAAGTACAGGCAGTAAAATGCCCGAAACGCACTTGTGATTTGAAGAGATTTGCTATTATTTGAGAAATTTCCGTCATTTGACTGAAGAATTCCAGGAACTTTTGAGCTTCGGTTCGCAAATTTTTCGTAATTTGACGGGAAAAGGATATACGTACAAATTTCGTATAATACGAAAAAGTAACAAGCAGCACATTTCCCGGAACTTCCCTGTTATTTGACGAAAATGTAGCTTTAGATTAGAAGAGTTCAGGTTATTTTTACGTTCACTGTTAAAAATTTGCTGCAAACTGTCCAGTCATTTGACCGTTTTTATAGAAAACGGTTCCTTAACCGTAATTTAACTCTATTCTGACCATATTATTGTTCATATTATGGTCATAATAGAGTTAAATTACGGTTAAGGAACCGTTTTCTATGAAAACGGTCAAATGACTGGACAGTTTGCTGCAAATGTTTAACAGTGTTGGATTGGTGAATTATCTGTATTTCAGGAGTAAATGGAAAAATCAAAGAGGCAGATTTTGTGTTTTAATAAAAAATAAAATAAAATAAAATAAAATAAAATAAAATAAAATAAAATAAAATTGAACGGAAAAAGGACCTTAAATTCATGGATGGTTTTTGCAGTGTAGTTAATTTTAAACATACGGATATGCCTTTTTAACAGTTTTAAAGTGCACTAAAATATGCTTTCTGTAGAATATGGGGTGCAAATCATTTACAAGGTCATACAAAAAAATTCTGTTACATAATTGTCTACGGAGAAAAAAAATGTTTGCTGTGTATTTGAATGATGTGACACTATTTTAAATATAATGAAATTTATATGCATTACTAAGGTGCATTATAAGTTTCTTGCTGAAAAATATGGTGTGCATTGCAGTTAACGTTCATTTGTAAAGTGCACTAAAATATGCTTTCTGTAGGATATGGTGTGCAAAGCATGTAATTTATTTGATGTGCATTTACAAGGTTATACAAAATAATTCTGTTACATAACTGTCTACACAGAGAAAATGTTTGCAGTGCATTTTAATGATGTTGCACTATTTTAAATATAATGAAATTTATATGCATTACTAAGGTGCATTATAGGTTTATTAATGAAAAATATGGTATGCACTGCAGTTAACGTTCATTTATAAAGTGCACTAAAATATGCTTTCTGTAGAATATGGAGTGCAAGGCATGTAATTTATTTGATGTACATTTACAAGGTCATACAAAAGAATTCTGTTACATAATTGTCTACGGAGAGAAAATGTTTGCAGTGTATTTTAATGATGTTACACTATTTTAAATATAATGAAATTTATATGCATTACTAAGGTGCATTATAGGTTTCTTAATGAAAAATATGGTGTGCATTGCAGTTATTGTTCATTTATAAAGTGCACTAAAATATGCTTTTTGTAGAATATGGTGTGCAAAGCATGTAATTTATTTGATGTGCATTTACAAGGTTATACAAAATAATTCTGTTACATAACTGTCTACGGAGAGAAAATGTTTGCAGTGCATTTTAATGATGTTGCACTATTTTAAATATAATGAAATTTATATGCATTACTAAGGTGCAATATATGTTTCTTGCTGAAAAATATGGTGTGCATTGCAGTTAACGTTCATTTACAAAGTGCACTAAAATATGCTTTCTGAAAAATATGGTGTGCAAAGCATGTAATATATTTGATGTGCATTTACAACGTCATACAAAAGAATTCTGTTACATAATGGTCTACGGGTAAAAATCGTTTGCATTCTAATGATGTTACACTATTTCAAACATAAAAATAATATATGCATTACTGAGGTGCTTTCTTGCTGAAAAGTATGGTGTGCCTTGCAGTTATAGTTCATTTATAGGGACACATAAAATAATTCTGTTACAGTATTGTCAATGAGAGATAATTGCTGGAAGTACGTTTTCAACTTTGTTTTTAGTTTTTAAATTTAACAATATGTTTGCATAGTACATGCTGTGTATAGATTTTGTTGGTCATATACACGGTTACACAAAGTATGCGCAAGTATTACAGATTATGGGAGTGAATTGTTTAAGGTTAATGCTTAATTGTTATATGAATTTATCTGCTTAACTATATTTAGTATATTAATAGAAGTTCGTAGAATATAAATAAATTCATATACTGGGCTACGCAAGAACAAGATACATTGCCATTTATGGCTATTAATTGCTGGAAGTGCGTTTTAAATTGCGTTTTGTGTTTTTTAGCTAAATTAAATTTTATCTTAATATATGTGTTGTATACAAAAGTCTTTATATAATATACAGGGCTGTACAAAAGAATTCGAGTGCATTTCCATCTATTGGCGAAAACTGCTAAAAATGAATTTTCTATCTGAACTAATTTTCAGCTTGCGATGCAGTATTTATACAAATATTTAGATAATATACAGGGATGCGCAAAATAATTCGATTAATTTTTTGACTATGGAAGGTAATTGATAAAACTGGACTTTTAATTGTATTATATGTTTTCTAAACTGTTTACTTAGCCATCTTCTTCCACCTTATTTAACAAACAAATTTCGTTATAGTTTTCTAAATGTATTGGAAAGTGTTTAGTAATCAATGCTTGACGTATTTTTTTTTCATATTTTGTAATGATCTGAACAGAGCAAATAGGAAAATTTTATAATTGATTAATTTTGTCTAGATCGAAAGGGATCGAATAAAATTAATGAGGGGAGTATTTTACGTACATTGCCAATTTTAAGTTAAACACTTTTGTAATTTACATTGTCTATTAATTTCCAAGAGGTAAGAAAATAAAACGTGTTTAGAACTTTTTGAAACACTCTGTATATAAATAAATAGACTTTTAAAAAGTTAAATTTATTTTTTACTTTTTTTTCATAGTATATGTTAAATTTAGATAATGTGAAATTACTAAGCATTTTACATGTGGAATTTTTCCGAAAATAAAAAACATGTTTCTTTAGTAATCGAATACAAAGTTTGATGAAGTGTAAATTTCTTCCTTTTTTCAACATTTTATGCTTTTTCAAACATAAATAAATATATCTTCTGAAATTTTTCATCCATATTATTAGACTAATTTCCTAAAACAAAATCAACTTTTAAAATAAAACGTACGAATTTATGTACTGAAAGGGCAGACAAAATTTGCTGATAAAGCAATATTAGGTTTTCTTTTTCGTAAATTACTAATTTCAAAAGAATTTATTTCTGTCGTCAATTTCTTGAAAATTCAGAATCAAAACTATTTTTTGCCGGTGTTTTCCAAGTTTTATGTAATTATGAGCGTATTATAACACGGCAGGAGCTAATAAACCAAAGAAAACTAATAAAATAGACTTTAAAATTTTTGCTTATTGAACGGGTGTCGAGAAATTTGATGTGTGTCCAGATGATGTGAGAGATTTGAGGGGAATTTTTCTACGTGAAAATATTAAACCACTTATGGCATTCAAACAGACCTAATATCTGCATGCGTATTAAACAAAACAATGTGTATCTGGATGTTGAAATTTTATAAAATTTATAAATGAAATGAACAAATACAAAAACGACAAGTATCTTGTAATGGATAAGAAATATTCTCAATTCTATAAAAAGATTGTATCATTTTCCATTTGATAATTCTTTAATCTTTAGCAAGTCTTGTTTCTAAATTTACTTATGGATCCCATCAAAGATTTGAATGTGAAGTCTATTTCTTAAAGGTTCTTAAATGAAGTTATTATAGATAAGGTAACTAGTTAGATATGTAGTTTTGCTTCAAAGTTTCAACTAAAAATGTAGTTTTGCTTCAAAGTTTCAACTAAAAATAAAGAACTGCCTGTTCATTTTAGAAACTTAAATGCAAATCTCCGTACATTAAATATAAATATATATATAAATTAAATTAATGTGCTAAATACACAATGCATAACTCTTACTAAAATATGTTGTACTTATTTAAATAATAAAAAAAAATGGGTAAAATGATTACCAGTAACTTTGATATCAACTACATATAATTTCTAAAAAACAACGAACCAGCAATTTAACTCCAGCAGTTTGCATGAATATATGTCATTCTTAGAGCTATAAGAAATAGTAATTAAAACTTTTCAAAGTTTATAATGAGAAAAAAAGAAACCTCATTAAAATCAGGGAATTTTTTTTTTTTTTTTTTTTTTTTTTATACTTCATAAAACTAATTGGAATTTTAATTTGAGCAGCCATGGTTTAAATGTGTTTGATTCTTAAAGTGTTAAGTTTCTTTTTAATGTGAAACAAAAATGTTTTAATTAAAAAAATAAATTCTTTTAATTTTTCAAAACTGTTTTTCTTAAATATAAAATAGCTACTGGTAATTTCTTTCTCTTTTTTTCTATGCATTTAATGTGAACATATATGATTTTTGTTTGAGTATTTTTCTTTTTGGACATTTTCTTGTGTTTGAAAACGTCATTTTCATATAAAATTTAACACCGCTTATTCCAAAATTTCGCTTTATATTCGCACAAAATTAAGATCACAAGAAAACCTTTTGGTATTATGAATGGGAGTTCAAATAATTAGTACAAATCAACAACGCGTACATTATTTATTCGTTCAAGTATAAAATAGTCATCATTTGTGTAGTTTTCATAATAAAATCAAAGACAGAAAATAAATAAGACAAGAGTAAGATGCAATTTTTAATAAATTATATCGATGATATAGTCTTAAAATCCTTATATTATATGTATGAAAAATTAAAGATTAGGAATTTCAGTCTTCTAATATATTATTGAAATATTTTTATTATCTTCAATATATAAATTCCCAAGTAACTCTTCTCGCATTTACGTATGCTACTTTCAGGTAATGCATTATTCAATCAAAAATGCTTATTGTATGCAGGTAAGCATATTAACAGTTAGTTTGTAAAAATTTTCTTAAATATTTAATGATAATCTCACTTGTTTTCTGAAAGTATAATCTACATAATATTTGTATCGCTTAAAATGCAAACAATGCATGTAACAAAGAAGGTAATATTGTATCCAATTTAAAATATGAATCTGTAGAAGAATTTCGTCATATCAAATTAATCCAGAAATGAAATGCAAATTTTTATGCAACAGAGGGACTAAAACTGCGTTGTTTACACGTAACAGAAGGAAATACATTTTAAAACCAAGAATATTTGAATTCACCTGGGAGATATTTTGGAGGTTGTAAACCTTTTACAATTTATAGACAGATATCCTGAAATACGAAAAGCTTGTATATAAGGGAAAGTGGGGAACCTTGGAATTCCTTATGTTTTAAGAGTTGTTTTGCAACTAAACAGTATTACTAATAGGTAGTGATAGATGACAGAATAGAATAATCTACCCCTGGGTGCATTATCAAATTCATTCGATGAAAGATAGATTCGATAGATTTATATCATTCTTTTGCTTTCTTATGACAACGATGCTATTGATTTATAAGTATTTTTCGACAGGAATAGTAAAACGTTTTAACTAGAATTCTCCTTTTTGTAAATACATATATTTATCATGCTGTAAAACGTTTAAAATCTCATTGTAATCCCAAGATTAACTAGCCGAAATTGTAAAAATGGAAGTGGGACAGGTTGGGACCCATAGTGAAGGTGCCACTTATACACAGCGTACTGTACTCCGTATAAAAGAAGTTTACTAAACTTAAAACTTAACTTTACTAAACTAACTCTAAACTACTAAACTCTACTTTACTTTACTCACTTAACTTTACTAAAACTTACCTAAAAAGCAATGTATGTGCAATTATGAATAAATAATGGGATAACAAGTAACACATTAGCAAAAGAAATAGCTCAATTACAATAATTACCAATGCTTTCGTAGATATTTTAAATACATAATATATTTCGTCATCAATGATTATAATTAATTAATTAATTAATTAAATATAGTTAGGTGATGATTAAATGCTGGTAAGTTTTAATATTTAATAATTCTGGACTATATTTTTCTTTACTGAATAGTGTATCTCAACAGTGTAAATAACATGAAAGGGAGTGCATTCGAAACTGCCTCACTTGTTGAGGCAGTTTTAAATAATGTTATCTTATCTTTTACTATTTTAAATTTGAATAAATAAATATTTAAGAAAATTCAGACTCTTAGGAAAATTAAAAAAAAAATAAATAAAATTTACGCGATGATGAAAACGGCACGAATTTCATGATACTGAATAAATATTCTTTTGTGAATATTTTGCGATTTAGTCACGTTCTCAAACATCGACAAAGTATTTAACTCTTAAATCAACCTCTTACATTGATTTTACGATTCTTATCAAAATATTACATTTACGTTATATAAAGAAAAATATCATTTTCAAGAGTTTTATATTTTGCACCTTAAACAACATAGGTATTTAAAAGCAATGCAAATTCAAGATAATTTATTTATTTGTTATTGTTTAACTGGAGATACTTTCAAAAGCAATAAGTCTGAAAAAAAAGTCATGATTCTTAAAATATCTTTTGCTTATTAATCGTGTTGTTTTTCTTTAAACCAGTCTAATTATTTTGTTTTAACTAAGAAAAATAATGGAATGACACTTCATTTAGTTTTCTAAAATAATTAAAACCCTTGTAATTCAATTTTCTCAACTGTTAAATTAGAGTAATAATTGTAGGACAAAAAATCTAAATAATATATGTTAAGTTAAATATTTTTAATATCTCTTTGTTCCGTCTCATCATCTAGCCAGTAGTATTTTTTTTTCTAAAAAGATACCATATAGATAGATCTATCTCACTTTTCTCTGTGTTTGAGCATGAGTTATGTTTAAATCTTTTTAAATAATCAATATAAAATGATGTTTTTAAATAATTTTTATAAAAATGTCAGAAAAATGCGTTTATTTAGCAAATTTTGATGGATTCCTAATAGGCCAATTCGATTTTTTTGTATCAAACGTCCATAAGACCATCGCAGTTTTTACATTTGTTTTACTTTCATACACTAGAGGGCTCTGCTTTCTATGAACCACGCTTGCCAATCGCCGTTCAGACACCACAGGGTTTAAAAACATGCTAATTTACTCCGTTTTAGAAACATTACGTAAGACTGACTTAAACGACCAGTGGCGAACTTCTGTAATCGAGTTGCCATTCATATCTCTTTCACTGAGGGATTTTTCGGTTCTTAAGGCCGAATCAACTGAAATCCCGAAATTTTATACCGAAGTTATAAGAATTTTTTTCTTAATGCAGTGTTTTAAACGTATTGTTTTAAATATGCGTAATTTTTAACAAAGTTTTCTTTTTCCTTTTAGTATTCATGCGTAAATACATTTTTTAATTGAAAGAAAATGTTATTATTTGCACATCTTTAAAATTTTCACAAGATTAGGTAAAAAATGTCTTTTTCAATATATGAAATAAATCTCTCGTGTAAATATATTTTTCAATGAAAAAGTATATTCGGAAATACCAAGCACTTTTGTCCCAAATTTATCTTTACAATTTTGATCCTCTTACTTAAACGATCTTAAAACTTATACGAAATTAGATAACAAAAATCTTTTTATTGAATAATAATCAGCAAGTTCCACAGTTTTATGTGATGCTTGAAGAGCTCCACATGAGCACCTTTGCTTGCACGAACAAGGCAGAGACGGTATTCAGTCTCCTGTCCTATTCTTTGGAGCATTTCCACAGGAATTGTAGCGATGGGCGAAGTAATCCTGTGCTTTAGTTCATCCAAAGCCCTATCCGGTGAAATTCCTTTGGACTTGTGTGCCTGACTTCGTCTCTATGAACCAGGCCACACCCTGAGCCTTTTCCTGTGGTGTAGCCGTCACCCGATACGGACCATTTTCGGTCGTACCGGAAAGCAAAAACATTCTTTTAGCACAAATAAAACTTTATGAGTTGCTGCTATACGCACACAAAATCGAACTTCGCTATCTTATTTCGTTTAAGGAGTCTTGTACCTTTTAAGTTCGCCGAAAATCAAAAAAGCTTTCAAACTTTGAATTAGTGTATCTGCAAAACTTTTTTGTGTATAAGCATGAAATTTTGACTATTGGTTAAGCAGATTGTGCTTTTTGATATGATACCATTAGAAACTGACTAGTCTTTTACAGAATTTGAGCATTGTTGAAAATAAAGTTGTTCTTTTTTTTATTCCGTACGTCATTGCGCGCATATCTTGAGAACGTATGACTGGATTGTTATGAAATTTGTTCTAGATAATAAGCACATATGTATTCTAAAAATGACCTACTTTTAGATCAAAATTATTTCATTAGCCATGTAAAAAAAATATTTTTGTACAAAATTTCAAAATTTTACATTTTTTAATGGATAAAAACAGTCATAACTAAAAATTTTATCATTGTAACAGGGTTCGTACGGGTCCTGGAATTTTAAAACCATGAAATTATTCGGTACCAATATTTTCTTATAGATAATCTCTTCTTAAAAAAGGTTAAATTCGCCACGTTTAAACTTGATGCATATTTTTAGAAAAATATACTGGTATGTCACCTGGAAAAGTAGCGATACCCGTACGAACCCTGTGTAAATATTTAAAAGTAGACCATTTTAAACACACATATGCACTTATTATCTAAATAAAATTCCATAACAATCTATGGACACGTTCTCCAGATATCATGCGCTAGAAAAAAAGAGCTATTTTAAATTCAACAATGCACAAATTCAGCAAAATATTAGTCAGTTTCTAATAGCATTATATGAAAAACCGCCATCTATTTAACTAATAATCAAAATTTTATGTTTATACATATAAAGGTTTTGAAAATACACTAATTCAAACTTTGATCATTTTTCTTGATTTTCATCCCGCTTAAAAGGTACAACACCCCTTGAGTTTTATAGAGGAACAAAGTTGTAAAGGCAAATTTGAGACACCTCATATTATTATTTGGGATTTTATAAGGTAATTTTTCACCTTTTAATTCTTTTGACATGTAATAAATTAATTAAAGTTTTCTTTATCTTTTAATATTCACGTGTAATTGCACTTTTCAGTTATAAAATGTTTGGAAATATTTTTAAGTTTTCTTTCTCTTTTGATATTTACGTGTAATTACAGTTGTAAAATGCTTGGCAATATTATTATTTCTGCTTTTTTAAAATTTGGAAACAATATAAAATATGACCTTTTTAAAATATGTAATAAATCTCTATTTAAATAATGAATTTTTTAATATAAAATTTATAAAAATAACTTTAAAAAATAGTTAAATTTTGAAAATGATTGCACACTGCAAACTCATCAAGTATGTACCTGCGAAAAATGGTTAAATTGCTATGCATAGTTTTTGATAGTACACAACTTTTTTAATGACACTATCTTAACCGAATTAAACATTAAAAAGCGCTTAAAATAATACCTCTTTTTAAACACTGTCTGCTTCAGTGCGTTTATCGAACATTTCTACCTAAAACTACCAATTTTCGTATTTTTATAAGCAATAGTTTTCTTAATATAAACCAAGAATGACCTCCGATCACAAAAAAAATAATTTACGGCAGTGACAACAGCAGCGTTAGTTACTTTCTTTAGAATAAAGATACGCACATTAACATAAATAAAAAGTTACGATGGTGTTATGAGTGCTTCATATAGAAACTAGTCTTTCTTCGCCACCGTAATAGTTACCCATCATGGATATGCATAATATAAAATATGAAAATAAAACATGTGTAAACTATTTATAAAATGCATTGCAATTCGAATAAAATCGTCGCTTGATGACGTCATACACTTTAAAGACTCTATTACTGAATTGCGTAAAAGAAACATCCTTATAACTCCAAAAACAATAATCCTATTAACTAGCGGTTTATTGCATCTGATTAAGAGTATCATTTCCAATAAAAATATATCTTTGAAGTGAAATTTGGATGAAATACAGGCTCATGAAAAATCGAAATATCTCGGCAACTGATTATCCGATCGACTTCATGCTTTATGCAAAATTTGTTTTTTTTATTGTCTTTTATAGTCACTCCTTAAAATAAACAATTTCGAAAATTTTTATATACCTTTTATCAGAACGAATATTTCGAGAGTCCGAAAAAAATAGTTCCGGTAAATCGAGGTTACTGAAATTTAATAAGCTTCTTCCCATTATTACATACTAAATAAATACCAAATTTCAAGTCTCTATCTCAATTTTTTCGGGAGATAGACACACAAACGGACGGCAATTTTTTTTTTTTCCAAAAATATGTTTTTTGGAATCTCCAATGTCTGAAACGTGTAAATCCGTCAATTTTTTTTTTCGATTTTCAAAACGATTACAAGACTTACCCTATACTACGTATGATGGGTAAGTAAAAAAGACAAATTTTTAAGACGCGACAGTCGCACTAATTAACAGATAATCAATAAGTAGTAAGATATAATAAACTCTTAAATGCGACACTGCTTCATGTATTCATGTTAGAAATTATAACTTAGCATTTACAGGTTACAGTTAGTCATATCAAATATTAATCACATGACTGCTACTGCCATCTAGTGAGGAGTAGAACAATTAAAATCTAAAATATGTATACATATCTATATATGACTTTTGAAATGTTAGATTTAACAATTTACATACAGGAAAAGTTTTAAATAAAATAAGTTTTTAAAACTGTGACTGAACATAACATTTAAAAAATAAGTTAAGTTCTTTTAATTGTGGTCGCTTTGAAGAATTTGATACTGTTTCTCGAGAGCTTTCTTGTTTCAGGTACACTATGTTGATTGAGTGCAATAACATCAAATATATAGAATTTTTTTTTCTAATGTTGGAATTTTAAATTCACCTTCGTATACAATTAAAAACATGAAAACATTTAAAATGAATCACAATTTACTACTTATTACTAAAATAGGTGTAAAATGATATAAATGTTTTAAAAAACGTGTGAGTGTAATATTTATGGGTACAGTCGTGGAAAAAAAAAAAGTGAACACCCTCTACTAACTCTTCAACAAATTATTGTAGAAGAAAGTTACTGGTGCCAAGCGATTGGAAATAAAGTCTAATTTTAAATTATGTATATAAAATTTGCTGAAGGGGCCATCTACATATCAAAAACAGCCCTAACTTTGTTTTTTGCAATGACAACATCCAATTTTGACACGATATTACAAATAATCAGTTCAAACCATGTCAAGATACCAAATTTCATGAATGTCATACATTTAGTTTTAGAAAAATTAATTATTTTAAAATGAGCATATTTTAGGGGCTGTATCTAAATTGAAGTTCGGTACTTGATTATTGAAATGCTACAGAATGATTAAGTCACTTCTATTAATGCATTATTTCTTGCTAATATGACGATTTTACTGACTTAATATGTTTCGGCTATTGTTATATACGATAAAATCCTTTACAATATTCATTTTATAAGAGTTTACAAGAGTTGAATTATCCGATTAAAAAATATAAGATTGTCTGTGATTAAAATAGTTTTCAAATATATGAATGCGATTGGAATTTTCTAGGTATTTTCATAATGCTTTTTCTCAGATTTTGCATTTATTTTACTTGCTCTATTCTAAAATTATATGTGAAGAATATCGGCGAATGCAAAATTTAGAATAAAAAATAGTATGAAGCAGTATAAGGAAAAGATGTTGAAACAAAACCAGACAAATTGCTTTTTAGACTGAATATAAATCTTAATTCGATTGCTGATGGCATATATATATATATATATATTTAATTTTCAGCAAATATACAATACATAGGCAATTATAAGAAACTTTACTTCCAACATATATAATATAAAAAAATAAAATAAGTTTATTATGCTGGAGAAGAAGCTAGAAATTTAATTAAAGGTGACAAAAATAATGAGTAAGATTTTTTTCTAAAGTAGGACTGTTCATTTTTAAAAACCGAGCTTTGCTAAATTTAAAAACAAAAGCGAAACTAATTTACAGAACTGACATAAAATTATATCTCATGCAAATACGATTTACGTAATTTTAATAAAAATATTTAAAAGCAGACGCAGAAAAAGTAAAAAAAAAAAAAATTCGAATCGACAATATACTGAGTAAAATATTTTTTCCAACTTATGCTTTTCTGCACATCATACACGGCCCCTTAAACCAGCATCTTGCCGTTTCTTAAGTAAAATTTGAAAACTACTTGAAAGAAAAAAATTAAATTTTGTTTGAAAGAGAGCGTTTTCGTGGTGGTCCCTTATCTAAATCAGCAGGATCCAAAATTGGGACTTTTGTCTGCCTGAATGTTTATTGTCTTTTTTCGACTTTCTGTACACTGATTTTAGTAAAAACGCCCGCCACAAAATTTGCATATGTTGTTGAGGTATACAGAACTACTCCACGTTTATATAACAATCTTTGTGTCGTGCACAGTTAATTTCACAGAGACATGCCAAAAACCTTAATGTTCGAACGTCAATTACTGTCCAAATGAGCGATATTGGTAACAATGGGGTTCAAAAGGAATATGCATAACAATAATAGATTTTCACAAAAATATTTAAACATTCTCGTCAAATCACTGCAACTGGCGTGCAATAAGTATAAACAAGTATGATAGTATAAGGAATGATCACTTGAAGTTTTTTTCATTTTCTTAAACATGAGTTGTTTTTCTGAGAGTGTGAAGATTTTATTAAAATTTAGATTTTTTTTAAGTTTCTACTAGAAAAAGACATACAACAGGATTTCAAATACACAAAAAAGTTTATATTTCAATAAACTTTATCATAAAAAGGACTTAAATCTGTTCATCTAATTAACACATCACATGTAACCTTTAAAAAACAAATCTGAAAAGAATTTAAAGATTAATAAAAAAAAAAAAAAACATTTTTCAAAATAAATCCCACATGTAATTATATAAATGAAATGCATGCGAAATCATTCAAAGTGACTCGCACACTCAGAAGAATGGAAAACTGTAGAATTTCGAATTAATTAAAAGAATCTAAAAAATAAAATTAGATGGGTCCGAGTTAAGGTAAAGTATAAATTAATGTAAAGACAGAGGGAAAAAATCTTGCAAAAAAAGTACAAAATGAAAAAAAAATAATTTTAACATTGATATTGAGGTATACAGTTTGCAAAAAAACATACTATCCCATAAATTTTAATTTCTAAATTGCTCCACAAAAAACAAAGGAAATAGTCATTCGATTGGAAATTTCTGTTGAAAACAAGTCTTGCAAAAACTCTACAAAATGAAAAAAAAAGTTTTTTCAAAAGAGAAAGGGCTTGAAAACATTGTTATTAAGATACAGTTGGAAAAAAAAAGAGAATAACCCATAAATTTGAATCTCCAAATAGTTCCACAATAAATAAGGAAATAATCAATCGATTGGAAATTTCTGTTGAAAACAAGTCTTGCAAAAACTCTACAAAATGAAAAAAAAAAGTTTTTTTCAAAAGAGAAAGTGCTTGAAAACATTGTTATTAAGGTACAGTTGAAAAAAAGAGAATAACCCATAAATTTGAATCTCCAAATTGTTCCACAATAAAAAAGGAAATAATCAATAGATTGGAAATTTCTGTTGAAAATAAGTCTTGCAAAAACTCTACAAAATGAAAAAAAAAATTCTTTCAAAAGCGAAAGGGCTTGAAAACATTGTTATTAAGGTACAGTTAAAAAAAAAATGAATACCCCATAAATTTGAATCTCCAATTGCTCCACAAAGAAATGGAAATAGTCATTCGATTGGAAATTTCTGTTGAAAAAAAAATCTTGCAAAAAATGTACAAAATGAAAAAAAAAAAAAAAATGTCTTTCAAAAGTTAAAGTTCTTGAAAACGTTGTTATTAAGGTACAGTTGAAAAAAAGAGAATACCCCATAAACTTGAATCTTCAAATTGTTCCACAAAAAAAAAAAAAAAAAAAAAAAAATGGAAATGGAAATTTCTGTTGAAAAAAAAGTTTTGCAAAAAATGTACAAAATGAAAAAAAAAATTCTTTCAAAAGAGAAAGTGCTTGAAAACATTGTTATTAAGCTACAGTTGAAAAAAAGAGAATAGACCCCCATAAATTTGGATCTCCAAATTGTTCCACAAAAAAAAATAAAAAAGAAAGTGTTAAAATAAATAAATTTATCATAAAAGAGCTTAATTCTGTTAATCTAATTAATACATACCTGTTAACTTTAAAAAGTAATCCCATAAGTACAAAAAGACATAAGAAACATGATTTTCATAATAATTCCTACGTGTAATTATATAAATGAAATGTATGCGAAATCCCTCAGATTGACTCATACTCAGGAGAATGATAAACTGGAGCATTTCTATTTAATTAAAAGTATCTCAAATTAATGAATTGGGATTAAGTTTAAATTGATTGCACAAGACAGAGGTAATAAAACCAAATTTCGCAAAACGATGGAAAACAAAGTATTTTTTTTTTTTTTAATGTGCGTACAAACATTCTTCTTAAGGAAAAAAATTTGTAAAGCTTCCAAATATATTAACGATTATCTGGAAGCTTTACATTTAAGCATTAATGTAATGTTTTTAAAGTGCGTTTGCATTACTTCATTTCACTATTTAATTTAATGCCTTCTTTTAATTATATAAGATTGGGGAAGAAGAAATTTTCAAAGAAGCAAGGAGATATGAGTAATCCACATGAAACTTTATTACATTTTTAAAAGTTGTAATATAAATTGACTTTTATCTATTTTTATTCGTATTTCTGTTATTCAATTTTGAAACATTACATCAATTTAAAATTATTTTAACAACAAATGTGGCTTCAAATAAACATAAAACAAATTGCATATGTGACGAAAATGTGTCCAGGTTATGACTCGAATGCAGGACCTTCACGGTTTAGCTCAACGCTCCACCAACTAAACTATCCCGGAAAAGCCCGGCAGACACAATTCGCTCAGCCAACTTTTCGGCATTAGCATTCGGTAAGCAACAAATGACGAAGCTCAACAGATTAAATCTGAGATACTGGAACTGCATGTCAAACGGTATATGCATAACGATATTATGAGATAACGATATATGGAGTTTTGAGCTCTGTTATGTATTTTTAAACTTAACTCTTTTTAAGTGTATTTCACGGGGTGTAAAAATTCTGTAAATAATAGACAGGTTAAAAATAGCTAACAAAAATTTTGTGCAATAATATTAAAAGAAGAATACCAACGTTATAAATGCATCGGATATATAAGCCAACGACCCTCTGTAGTTTTGCCCAGTCTTGTTTTTTCTAGCACGCTGCGTTTTGCTATTTGTCACACTGAAGAAGAATATCGTTTGTAGATTCTAAATAGCTATTTGCTGCTTCTTTGTGTATTATTTGTGCATTTATATCGTTGGTATTCTTCCTTTTAACATAGACAGGTTGCACGAAAGTATTCGTACACATTACCGGCTGTGGATATTTACTGCGCTTTGTGATATTAGATTGTTTGTCTAGAAAACATATTGTATATCTCATTTCATTGCTAATTAAATAAAATTTCTTAACAATATTATTACAGTGTTGAAACTGCTTAAAATATATGCTTGATTCATGCTTTTTCGTTCTTGATTTTTTCACTAATAATATAGCTATTCAGTTTCAAAATACTAATTCTTAAGAAACAGACAAACTGAAATTTCTAACTTTAAAACTGAAACATTTTACAGCTGTATCTTTATACTTTTTTTCATCTGATATTTTATGCTTCGTTAAATTACTAGACTTTGTTATTTTTGGATGTCCGTAGATGAATTTCGTCAACGATTTCTTAAACATGCCTTGAAATTCTATGCCTTCCAGAATTTATTTTGTTAAATTGTGGCTGTTCCTATAAAATTAGAAATATTTTACGAAAAATACAGGAAGTATTTTAGTCTTTTATGATTTCATATTCACATAAAAAAAATATATATTTCATTTATTTGGAAAGAGTTAACATTTATAAAGGATAACGTACTTTTGTAAGTACATTTTCCTCCTTCAAAAATAGAAACTAATAAAGAACTACAATATTTAACAGAAAAAAATACCCCCCAAGTTTTAATTAACAAATAATTCATTAAAAGGAAAATGTATGTCTAAATTTTCCATTAAAGTAAAAAGATATTTTATAACATTATTATTATTATTATTATTATTATTATTATTATTATTTTTTATGTTGCGACAAATTTAAACAAGTGCGTAAGCGTGATAGAAGATCGTGCAAAGAGTTTCGTTTAATATTTCTTTCAAAACACTTTATCCTTTCTTTAATAAATCCAAATAAATTTCATTTTCCAAAGAAAAAAAAAAGTCATGCTTTTTATAAAGTATAATAAATATTAACCGGTCTATTTTTTTCGGTTTTTCGAATATCTGAACCGGCCCGCTATTATACTCTGTCATAATAATGTCTGCCATGCGGACTAAATGCGATAGATAAAAAAAAAAGTAGTTCTCCCCTCTCTACCTTTCTTTATTACTAATCCCTATTCACATTATTAATTACATCATTGTCTATTACCGTTTTATTTCTTTTTTCTACTCGGAGGCCTCTGCCCCCTATGAGCTACGCTCGCCAACCCCCGTTCTGACACCGCAAAGTCTAAAAATACGCTAATTTGATTAACTCTAAAATTATTATAGAAGATCGAATTATAATTAAGCGACCAGTGGCGATCTGCTGTAATAGAGTTTTCATTCATTTTCCTTTCACTCAATGCCGAATCAACTGCTGTCGAAAGAGCTAACAGCTGTTTTGTGATTGAATAAATAACATCACTTAAACATTTGAAAATCAACTTGTGTAAAAAGGCTAAGCAAACAATGTTGCTTCATCGGGGGATTTTATAATGATGTTATAAAAAATTGGGTATTTATCCGTTATCCCGTCGATCACTATCCAAACAAGAACGAAAAATCATGCGTCAAGCATAGATTATGTAACACTTTCCAACGTTTCCAAAATAATTTTACAAATCATACCGTTTAATAAGCTGAGATATAACATCTAAGTAAACAATTTGAAAAACGCATAACATAATTAAAAACATAATTTCAGGAATTTCCAACGTAACAATATTCGGAAAAATATCCGAATACTTTAATTCAGCCCTGTATATGATCTATAGATTTGTATATATACTACATAGGAGGCTAAATTTTAGTTCAGTTAAGAAACGCGTAGCGCAGTTTAAAATTCTCCTTTTGGAGTTTCTGTCAATAAACGGAAATGTGTTCGCGAACTTTTGTATTTCCCTGTATATGATCTACAGAATTTATACACACCACGTAATAAACAAAAAGTGAGTTAAATTTAAAATCGCGTTCAGTAACTTAAAACGCACTTCCAGGAATTATTGTTAACAGACAGTAGAGAATTCTTTTTTATGTCCCTGTAGATGAACGGTGACTGCTATACACACAGAATTCTGTAGTAAGCCTCTTGTAATGAACCTTAGTGATATATATAAATTTCAATGCGTTTAAAATAGTGAAACATTTAAATAAACCGCAGACGATTTTTCTCCATAGACGTAATGGAATGGACTTCTTTTGACTGTCCCTGTAAATTAACTATAAGTGCTATCCACACCCTATTCCATATTAAGCTTCTTGTAATACATGTTAGTGATATATATCAATTACAATGTGTTTGCAATTGTGTAACATCATTAAAATAAACCGCAAATGATTTTTCCCCATAGACCGTCATGTAACGAAATTCTTTTGAGTGTCCCTGTAAAAAAACTATAAGTGCTACACAATTCAGTTGAAATAGGGAACGTGCTATAGATAACGACAATAACATATAAAAATTGCAAGGCAATCCGAGCATATTTACGGGAGTTAGAGCACGGACAGACGGCAGACGGCCAGACGGCAGACGGCCAGACGGCTGACGGCCAGACAAACCGAAGTCATAAACACTTTTCAACTAGGTTGGAAAGTGTTAAAAAGTAAAACAAAACTGTCGCCAAAATAGAGGTAAAAAAAGTGCGTTACTGTGGCGTCACATTCAGTTGACATCAGATGTGCTACACGTGTTTGTTATGTTATCGAGAGATTTTTATTCGACATTTATCTGTATTTTTAATGATATTTTACCCATTTATTAGTTATTTCATTAATTAAAAAAATAATAACGACCTTAAACGGCACACTATGATATTGAAAGGGAAAAAGCGTTGAAAAAATATGCTATACGCACAACAGACCCGTTTCAACTGGCAACATAAACACTAATATTTTGTCGAAATAAATTAATATCTCGTGTAAATATATTTTTATATTGAAACTGTTTGGAAATATTGTTATTTGAGCATTTTAAATATGACGGAAGTTTCCCTATTGAATGACTTGAATGCGTAATAATTTAATTATTTTCTTTTTGATATTCACGCGCGAGAATATTTTTTATTACGTAATTTTCTACCATTACAGCTTTTAACACGTGATCATTTAATTATAATACAGCGCCTAGAATACTATGTATATTACTACATGTATGTACAGCGCTATGTATTCAAGGTGCTGTTATTATAGTTTTAAAGTTTTATTTCTGTTTTTGATAGTCACACGTGTAAATACATTTTTTAATTGAAATGGAATATTATTATGCGCGATGTTTTACAAATTTGCAACTATTCAAATAAATTCACCGTTTTATTTAAATAGTTTTATCCATTAATGAGTGGGTTTTTAAGGTTTTAATTAATATCTTGTGTTAATGAAGACATTTTCAAAATTTAATGATTTTCAGCGTCACAGTAGGTATTCAGCTGTAAGTACACAAAATTGTTTAGTCTGTAACTTACACAGTTTCTGACAACCGGCTCTGTGATGGACAGCCAGAGAAATGGGACGAATAGGGTTTTGTGAGATGAACGAAACCCTAAAAAAATAGATAGTACATGTCAAGAAAAAAAAAGTGTAGGACACCAAGGTTCCATTCCACTTGTTAAATATACAGAAAATCTCTCTCCAAACTGAACCAGGATTTTTGTTCAATCTTTAACACTAATAAAGATATTTTAGGGAGCTTTTACCATCGGATGAAAAATCGCAGATTTCTGTAGAAGTTACTATTCGGGAATATAGGTGACAAAAAAAAAGAAATCGGCAGCTATGACCAGTACCTCAAAACGTACTGGAAGTAGACACCCTCTGTGAACAGATTACACGTAAAGAGGCTTTCTATATTTTGAAATGTGTAATTATATAGGGTAAACGAAAGGAATTGAGGAGACTGGGAGTACTTGGGTACATGTAGTTTTATTTTTTTAACACTACCCTCTTGGTTTATGACAAATACAGGCACTGGTAGATGTAGCTAAATACATTATCTATCACTCATATTTTCTGTAAATGGCCTGAACCAAGAGTAAACTGAACAAGAACGAAAAATCATGCGTCAAGCATAGATTATGTAACACTTTCCAACGCTTTAAAAATAATTTTACAAATCATTACCGTTTAATAAGCTGAAAGGTAACATCTAAGTAAAAATTTGGAAAACGCATAACATATTTAAAAACGTAATTTGAGGAATTTCCAACATATATAATATTCGGAAAAATATCCGAATACTTTTATTCAGCCCTGTATAGGATCTATAGATTTGTATGTATAATACATAGGATGATAAATTTTAGTTTAGTTAGGAAACGCGTAGCACAGTTTAAATTTCTCCTTCTGGAGTTTCTGTCAATAAACGGAAATATGTTCGCGAACTTTTGTGCTGCCCTGTATATGAAATACAGAATTTATACACACCAAAAGTGAGTTAAATTTAAAATAGCATCCAGCAACTTAAAACGCGCTTCCAGGAATTATTGGTAACAGACAGTAGAGAATTCTTTTGTGTGTCTCTGTAAATGAACGATGACTGCTATACACACAATATTCTGTACTAAGCCTCTTGTAATGCACCTTAGTGATATATATAAATTTCAGTGCGTTTAAAATAGTGAAACATTATTTAATTAAAGCGCAAACGATTTTTCTCCATAGACGTAATGTAACGGATTTCTTTTGACTGTCCCTGTAAAGGAACTATAAGTGCTATGCACAGCATATTCCATATTAATCTTCTTGTAATGCACCTTAGTGATATACATCAATTACAATGTGTTTGAAATTATGTAACATCAATAAAATAAACCGCCAATGATTTTTCCCCATAGACCGTAATGTAACGGAATTCTTTTGAGTGTCCCTGTAAAAAAACTATAAGTGCTACACACTTCCGTTGAAATAGGGGACATGCTATAGATAACGACAATAACATATAAAAATTGCAGGGCAATCAGAGCATATTTACGGGAGTCGTTAGAGCATGGAAAGACGGCAGACGGCCATACGGCAGACGGCTAGACAAACCGAAGTCATAAACACTTTTCAACTATGTTGGAAAGTGTTAAAAACGAAACAAACGCTAGTACGTGTTAGACAATAAGCAAGGTTACTAATGTTTTAATGCTATTATTCCAAAATTCGTCATATCCAATACGTATTACTCTTTTTTACACTTAATTTAAATATTATCAATTCGTAATACGCCATTTTTTTTCTCTTTGTTTAAAACATACGCTTAAAAGACACTGAAGCATTTGCAAAACGTGTTGCGTAATACAGAAAAAAAATTGCTGGAAGAGATTAAAAAAACGGCCGTTAACCATTTACAAAATGAACAAAGACAATGTTGTATTACCCCATAAAATCTTTAAATTACCTGTAAAAGATAGATACATATCTATACTAATATTATAAAGGAGTAAAGATTGTTTGTTTGTTTGTTTGTAGGGGGTAATCTCTGGAACTACCGAACCGATTTCAAAAGTGATGGTGGCAAATTGATGGTGACAACCGCTGCTCCAACATAGGCTATATTTTATGTCAGTGCCACTAACCCCAGGGGGTGCAGGAGCGAAAAACGTCCTACAATTGCGATTTTTTAGCTATCAAACTGGCTATCAAGCCCTGAGAGCTTGCCAGCCGGTTCTGTATGTATGTATGTACGTACGTAATGCGATAACTCTTCATAGAAATATCCGTTTTCCTTCAAATTTTGTTTATAGATTCACTGTGTTAAGGCGCTTCTCTGATTAGTTTTCGGGATTGATTGGTTAAGTATAAAGGGGGGGGGGAACAAGGGGCTAATCCCCCCCCCCTTAATTTATATAAATGGGTTTTTCATGCAGAATTATTCCGTTTTCCTTCAAATTTTGTTTATAGGTTCACTGAGTTAAGGCGCTTCCCTGATTAGTTTTCGGGATTGATTAGTTAAGTATAAAGGGGGGGATCGGGGGGCTAATCCCCCCTTAATTTATATAAATGTTTTTTTCATGCAGAATTATTCCGTTTTCCTTCAAATTTTGTTTATAGGTTCATTGGGTTAAGACGCTTCCCTGATTACTTTTCGAGATTGATTGGTTAAGTATAAAGGGGGGAACGGGGGGCTAATCCCTCCTTAATTTATATAAATGGGTTTTTCAAGCAAAATTATTCCGTTTTCCTTCAAATTTTGTTTATAGGTTCACTGTGTTAAGGCGCTTCCCTGATTAGTTTTTCGGGATTGATTGGTTAAGTATAAAGGGGGGAACAGGGGGGCTAATCCCCCCTTAATTTATATAAATGTGTTTTTCATGCAGAATTATCCCATTTCCTTCAAATTTTGGTTAAAGGTTCACTGTGTTAAGACGCTTCCCTAATTAGTTTTCGGGATTGATTGGTTAAGTATAAAGGGGGGAACGGGGGCTAATCCCTCCTTAATTTATATAAATGGGTTTTTCAAGCAAAATTATTCCGTTTTCCTTCAAATTTTGTTTATAGGTTCACTGTGTTAAGGCGCTTCCCTGATTAGTTTTTCGGGATTGATTGGTTAAGTATAAAGGGGGGAACAGGGGGGCTAATCCCCCTTAATTTATATAAATGTGTTTTTCATGCAGAATTATCCCATTTCCTTCAAATTTTGGTTAAAGGTTCACTGTGTTAAGATGCTTCCCTAATTAGTTTTCGGGATTGATTGGTTAAGTATAAAGGGGGGAATGGGGGCTAATCCCCACCCTTTATTTTATATAAATGGGTTTTTTATGCAGAATTATTCCGTTTTCCTTCAAATTTTGTTTATAGGTTCACTGTGTTAAGGCGCTTCCCTGATTAGTTTTCGGGATTGATTGGTTAAGTATAAAGGGGGGGAACGGGGGGATAATCCCCCCCTTAATTTATATAAATGTGTTTTTCATGCAGAATTATCCCATTTCCTTCAAATTTTGTTTATAGGTTCACTGTGGTAAGGTGTTTCCCTGATTAGTTTTCGGGATTGATTGGTTAAGTATAAAGGAGGGAACGGGGGGCATATCCCCCCTTATTTTAGATAAATGGGTTTTTCATGCAGAATTATTCCGTTTTCCTTCAAATTTTGTTTATAGGTTCACTGTGTTAAGGCGCTTCCCTGATTAGTTTTTCGGGATTGATTGGTTAAGTATAAAGGGGGGGGGAACGGGGGGATAATCCCCCCTTAATTTATATAAATGGGTTTTTCATGCAGAATTATTCTATTTGCTTCAAAATCTGTTTATAGGTTCATTGGATTAAGACGCTTCCCTGATTAGTTTTCGGGATTGATTGATTAAGTATAAAGGGGGGGAACGGGGGGCTAATACCCCCCTTAATTTATATAAATGGGTTTTTCATGCAGAATTATCCCATTTCCTTCAAATTTTATTTATAGGTTCACTGTGTTAAGGCGCATCCCTGATTAGTTTTCGGGATTGATTGGTTAAGTATAAAGGGGGGAACGGAGGGCTAATCCCCCCTTATTTTATATAAATGGGTTTTTCATGCAGAATTATTCCGTTTTCCTTCAAATTTTGTTTATAGGTTCACTGTGTTAAGGCACTTCCCTGATTAGTTTTCGGGATTGATTGGTTAAGTATAAAGGGGGGGGGGCGGGGGGCTACCCGCCCTTAATTAATATAAATGGGTTTTTCATGCAGAATTATCCCATTTGCTTCAAAATTTGTTTATAGGTTCATTGGGTTAAGACGCTACCCTGATTAGTTTTCGGGATTGATTGGTTAAGTATAAAGGGGGGGGACGGAGGGGGCTAATCCCGCCTTAATTTATATAAATGGGTTTTTCATGCAGAATTATCCGATTTTTTTCAAATTTTGTATATATATTCATTGTAATTAGAGATTTACCTGATTAGTTTAAGGGGTTCATTAGTTAACTATGAGGGGGTAACGGGGGGATGACCCCCCCTTAATATATTGTTTATTTCTTTATTTTTCGATGGGCTTATTTCAAATTCTTTGAAATAAGAGTATAATATACAATTAGTGTGAATAGCCTGAGAACTCAATGCCCTCAGTTTAACTGGGCAGTTTTATTTTTATTTTTTATGCTGAAGGAGCTAGAAATTTGAAATTTGTCATTGTAGTTACTTATAAGATGTAAATGCTCTCTACGAACAAAATAAAAAAGAAATTGAAATTTAAAAGGGTGAAATGAGCGAAAAGCGTTCTAAAAACAGTCTAAATTACAATTTCTATGAAATCTCTGGAACTACAGAACCGATTTCAAAAGTAATGGTGGCAAATTGATGGGGACAATCTCTGCTCCAACATAGGCTATATTTTATGTCGGTGTCACTAACATCAATGGGGTGCAGGATCGAAAAATGTTCAAAACTTGCGACTTTTTTATACTGAAGGGGCAAGAAATTTGAAATTTAGCATTGTAGTTACTTATAAGATTTAAATGCTCTCTAAGAATAAATTTAAAAAAAAATCGAAATTTAAATGGGTGAAATGAGCGAAAAGTGTTCTGAAGTCATTCTAAATTGCAATTTCTATGGAATCTCTGGAACCACGGAACCGATTTCAAAAGTGATGGTGGCAAATTGGTGGTGACAATCCCTGCTCCAACAGCCTCTTTAATAAAAAACTATGCGTTGCTGACGACTGGGTTTTTCGCTAATTGTTGCAACATATTAATCTCGGAAAATGAAACATTTGAAGTTACTGAAAAAAATGATAGCTCAAAAAGTATTTGTCAGAAAATTGTTAGACAAACTGCGTTTGAAAGGTAAAAAATTGTATTTTTCTTGATATAACTTTCAAATCTAATGATTATGCCGTTTTTCAAATATTGAATTTAAAAAATTACCAAATTTTCCAATGGAGTACCATAGCGAAACCTTCATGCGTAAAAATATAATGATAAGGGCGACGTGTCCTGACGTGTATATTGGCTATAGCACGAGTCACAAATTATAGTAGCCTTATTATTCTGTTAAAATATAAAAGTTATTTATGAAATGTCAATATTTTGTTTGATTAAAGGTTCGTTAAAAGAAATTGACCAGCGTAGCGGGCGTAGCTTGCTAGTATTAGATATAATACTTCTTATCCTTGCTTGATTATAGTAAAATTTAAACTTTAGTAACCCCACTTCGAGTTCAAAATTTAGAAGAATTCGCACCCTGGTTTTGCTCTTTTACACCCATTCTTCCTGTATTTTTGAGCAGTGTTTTTTCTTAAGAAGCGTCCAATTCTAAATGTGTTTAAAAAAATGTACATTAATCTTGATTGAGTTACATTAAATTTTTTAGAAGCTGCATGGTTCACTGCAAAAAATGACCAATGTTTCTTATTTTATATGAAAATATACTATAACCGCGAACGAAAATATAATATAACCTTTTGAGTTATCCGAAATTCCGAATAGCGTGATCCATTGTCTTTTGAATCCCCGGAAAACAATACATTTCCAAAATTTAAAGAATAATTTATAAAAACAAAGTATTTTTCGCAGCCCGTATTTTTCAGAAACATTTTCAAAGGGTTTTATAGTTTATTAATTAGTATCCCCAGCCTGGCATACCTGTTCTTCGAATGCTATCAATTCTCAAATAAACATTTTTATGCTCACAAAATATGTTTAACAGACAAACATGCAAAATTAACAGCGTTAACAATAACATTAAAATTAAGATTATTTCTTTACTCTTTCATGTATAAATTAACTTATGCGGCTGAAAACGTTTACTTGAGAATGGATGACATTCGAACAACAGGTATTCCAGGCTGAGGACACTAATTAATACACTATAAAAACCATTCGGAAACGTTTCTGAAAAATACGGGCAGCGAAATATATATATATATATTTTTATAAATAATTCTTTAAATTTTGGAAATGTATTAGTTTCTGAGGATTCAAAAGACAATGGAACACGCTATTCGGAATTTCGGATTACTCAGAAGATTATATTATATTTTCGTTCGTGGTTATAGTATATTTTCATAAAATAAGAAACATTGGTCATTTTTTACAGAGTTGAAAATTGAAAGGGTTTTATTGAAACAATTTGCGAATGATTTCTTGTTACGACCTTCAGGATATTTGAATTCTGCCCTTTCAAATTTTTTATATCTTTTAAGTATTTGATAAATTACTGCTTTTCTTTCTTTTTTTTTTTTTTTTTATAAAATTTTTAGCGGTTGTTATTTTATATCTTTCAGCAATATTTATTCCAGTATTGAACAACACATATTATAAAGTTTTCATTCTGTTTTCGGCTTATATTTTAAAATAAAGAATAAACACAAAAACAATATTGCATTACAAATTACCAATAATTGAATTAGATATAAAAAATATGCAAGAAGTATTAGGTATTACTAAGTGGGTAGTAATAAAATTAAAACTTTAGTAGACCTACTTCTTGCTCCACCCTTACTCAATTGCTGCCCCCCCCCACCTCGTTTGTCTTATGTAATATCTGAAATATTTAATAAAGAACATTCAAAACTTTTGAGTTAATTAAAAGCTTGCGCAAGTGCGTGAATTCTTTGATTTATTTGTTTAAACAAAAGAGAATAGGAACATAAATTTTACTTTAAAATGTTCTAAGCTAATAATATAAGGAATATGTAGTTTCTAGAAACTTCAAATCACCCTTTTGAATGCGCAGCACGTATGCAGTGATGCATTTCGTAACAAATTTTAGTTGAAGAATTTCATAGACTACATAGATATTCAGTAAGGTATCTTTAATAAAGATCCAGTTCTATTCGTTTTCAATTTAATATGAAAATTCTTGGCATATTAGGAGATTTAAATCAGTATAGCAGAGAGGGAGAAAATCATGTTGGGGAAAATTCTTGCCTCCCCCTGTAAAAAAGGTTTTTACCCTACTCTAAATTTTATAGAATCATATGGAAAGAATATTTTTTGGAACTTTCTAAGTTTAAATTCTGTTTTTATGTAGAATAGGAAAGAATGTAATCTTCAAAACAATTTATAAGTGTACATGCTTATTTAAAACAGCTCATTCAGTGTAAAGATTAGACTTTCAAGGTAAATTTCCATGTGAAAATTAGTCGGATGTGCTAATCTCAAAACTTTCTTCTATCTCATACATGTTAATACTTGAAAAAAAAAAGGATTTTATTTTAATTGTGCATTTTAGAACCAAATAGGATGCCGAAGTATGTGTCGTTTTACGAGCATCCAGAGCAAAACACAACAACACCGACTTTGATTTTCATCTTAACTTTCTGCTTCATTTTATTATAGATAAAAGAAAGTAATTATGTAATGCACTATATGCAATACCTACGTCAGAATGAGTGTGTCCAATAGTTTTAATAATCTACAGATGCTTAAACAAGTCAAAATGTCGTCAAAATTGTGTATGGGGTAAAAATTGTATAAGGGTTATAATAAAGATATTAAAATGTGCCGATTGGCTTTGGACTCGATTAGAGAAATTTGTGCCAGGAAAACACCTGCAGAAGCAGTTTTTCACATTTGAACTGGTTGAAGCTCCGTCAACCCGGTACTTATCTTTAAGGGCACAGTGGCCATTAAAAACCAAATCCTTCAAATTTCAATGGATTCATTTGAAAATTGGCAGACTTGTTAATGGCGAGCTCAAACAGTTATATTCAAAGGTTGGTGTTAAAATAATAAAAAGTTATTAATTTTTTTAATTTTGAAAATAACGAATAATTGACATATTTTAAAATGTCCCATGCGCATTTGTTTTGCATAAAATATGACGATATTTATTGATAAGATACTTTTTATATATTAAAATTGAAGTTAGTATGAATTTTAAAAGTTTGCTGAATATATAAGCAGAAATAAAATTATTTTTATAACCATGCTTTGTTTTTTCTAAAAAAAGTAGCTAGTAGCTATATACTTCCATATGTATTTAAATTTCAACATTAAACTATCCTTGAAATGCAACTGTTTATGCTAACATTTATTTATTATTGTATAGTGGATATACAGTATAAATTTCAAAAGAATCTGATATTTAGGAATGCGCATGAAACGTTTAAAAGTTAGAAATATGCGAAATTTTCAATTTTGAGAAAACAGCATTAATGTAAAAAAAAAATGTATAAATATATAGAGCTTTTACAAATATAAACGTTTATATCTCTGCGAAGAAGCAGCGTCAGAATTGAAATAATCTTTTTGCATCAGATAAATTTGAGCATCCTAATTACATAATTCTCCAAATGAAAAATAATCGATTTTTAGACGAATTTCGTGATTTTGAAAGTTCACTGTTCCCTTAAATGGATGAATAAAACATGTTTTGCACTTTAAATAATTTTAAAACGGATTATTATTATTAAATAAAGTTGAATTTTTATAAATCTTACATGTATTACAAAACTGCAAAGCGATCATCGTATACAGTTTTCAAGCATTAAATCAATATTAATAAGAGTTATTAAACAGTTTTGTGATAATCTAAACTTTAGACATATTTAGTACAAAGTAAAAACGAAACATTTTGGTCGTGCTTTTTGTTTAGATCCAAAAGCAGAAATTATTTGGAAAAAAAATTCTATCACGCAGAACAGAAAAAAAGAAGGTGAATTTCAAACAGAATAATGAAGAAGGAAACAGCTCTGCTATATTTTATTTCAGTTTACAAGCATTATTATATATCATACGACGTTTATAGGTGATGCAGGAGTGAAAATAAAATATGCATAGTTCCCTGGATGTTGTTTTCAGTACACCTTCATATGGGGTATCGGTGCATCATAGGTATAATGGTTATAGATGTACTAAATATTCCAGCATGAACAAAACTACACATAATATGTACATTACTACTGATTAATGATTTTGTTGTTAATTAAATGTTTAGTTCATATTGATTGAAACAGGTTGGTTTTATAAAGTAGTTAGTGTTTTTACTGCTTGATGGTGAGACTGTTCAGTGATGCTTTGTTTGCGACCCAATTACAAGCACACATGTGGGGGGTCGTTTGGAAAGTGCTGACTGAAACTATATTTTCGGACACAGTGAGACAGAGAATGTGACACATTAAACTCTGTTACATATGGTATACAGGGATGTATAAAAAGTAATGAGACCTATTTTTTTCTGACGCAAAAGTACATCGCAACGCGCATGCCCCAGGCGGGTTCGATGGAGGCGGAAGTCAGCTTCAACACGCTAGAAGGTAAGTCACTTACGAGCTTCATATCGTGATTTTAGTGATTATCATGCGTTTCGGATCGTGATTTTACTGGAACCCTGTAACTAGGCTCGGTTGAAGCTTAAAAATTATCTGATAGCGCTACGCCCTTAAATTCTCTACAGGACTCGGAAAATCGGCTATGGAGACGTTGTCCTTCAGTCACAAAGTGGTTGGGAATACAAGCTTATCAAAAGCTGCTGTAATAACATGGCACAATCTTCAAAAACGGTCGAGAGAGTGTGGAAGAAGAGCCCGATCTAGCCTCGGCGGACTTTTCCAGTTCCTACGAGTGAGAACAACCCTCAAACGACAATGCCATGGGACCGTAGCAGAGGTCAAATCGGCTTGAAGGACGTGCCGGAAAAATACTTTCAGGTTAGAATAACTCGTTGGTAGAAGTGTGTCGACGGCCAAGTGTCTCATTTTGAAGCATCTTAATTGTTTGTAGCTATATCTTTAATAGATATGTTTTTTTCGGTTTTGGTCTCATTGCTTTTTATACAAACTCTGCATATTCAGTCTATTTGTATGGAGTATTACTGTATCTTATATACATACTGTAATATTTCTCCCTCAAACCCTATAGACATACCCGCAGAAAGCCGAGAAAAGGGATATGTAACAATTTTTTAAAGAAACTGGATTGTCACATATAAAGATGTGAAACGATGGTACACAGTGAAACTGTGTAAAACTGTGTATCACTACAGTTTTATGTATTTTAGAATGAATAATATGCATTATGTGCTTTTTTAACATCATTTTCTGTTCTTGATACATTGGCGCCAATACATAGGATAATTTTTCTCACTTTCACTACAAACTTCGATTCCTCAATTTATCAGTTTCTGGACAATTTTTAACGTTGTACAATGTGACCGTTGATACACAAATGCTGTGACATCCTGTCCCAATCATCTCATATACAAGGTTTCTGGATGCGTCGATGAAATATATAAAAATTTGCACTGTCTCACTGTGTAGTAAGTGTAATACACAATGAGATTAACTGTAAGGCTATTTCAAAATAATTTTTCTCTATTTCTATTCATGTATACTAGTAAATTAGGTATCTATTATACTCCCAATAAACAGATTTATAAATGGAATGTCTAAAATATATCTCCAGTCGATTATATCTAGTTCTTAATTAACGTTTTTTTTTTTTTTTTTTTTAAATCTGTCTCACTGTATACGATTCGTTCCAATACATACTTTTAAAATATTATAGATTAGATAAGCTTCTCCCTTTTTATTGTACATTGAAATAAATTTTCAAAATAGAAATGAATAAATAATCAGGTAACGTCTCTTCGTACGTCATTGAATTCCCGGAATGTCGCAATCTTTGAAATTTACAATCATGACTATTTTTTTAAATAATTTATTTTCATTCTAAAGTTATATTTTCTGAGAACTGATTCATTTCTTTTGTTGAGAATTTAAAATAAAAAATATTATTTTAATTAAATATTTCTGAAAAAAAGAAAAATCCTTACAAAAATAATCATAGCTGCACTGAAGAACTAATTAACTTTTCATTATTCATCAGTTCTATTATTATTGAAAATATTATTGAATATTATTATTGAAATATTATTATTGAAATGAATAATGATTTTTTATAACAGTGTTTTTTATGTTGTTTCATGGTTCTTTTCTGAAACAATTAGTGCTATTTTTTATAAAAATCAGTTAAAAGTCATTTGTTGTATTACATACAACAGAGATTTGTTTCTATTTTGACATTTTGTTGACTAATTTCAACAAAAAATGGTAGGTTATATTAATAGGTACATTTGTATAAAAAGACAGATGTAAATGATTGGAATATATAATTTTCCATTCTAAATAAAATGACTTATATTGTTTCAATTTCTATTTAAATGTTAATTGTACATAAGAATGTATAAAAGACATATACATGTCTTTTTTAAAAACAACTCTAGTAAAATAATTTTTCCCACTTTTATTATGGATTTAAAAAAAATCTAAAAATAACTGAATAAGTAATAAGGAAGTTAAAACACATCCCTCCGTACATCTTTGAATTCCGAGAATTTAGCGATTGAATTGAGAATTAAAACACATGGTGTTTCGTATAATGCATACACATTTTATTTGTAATTAAATAACATGTTCTTTTATTTTTCAGGTTTAACCAGTCAAAAATAAAGAGCTGAAACCAGACTAAGTTCTGAGCAAAGGAATTTTATCCTGAAGTGTTACTGGATACTCGAAAAGGTAGTCGAATTGCAGAGACCGTTAGAAAGAGATTTTCAAAAAAAAAAAAAAATCCGTCTGCGCCGTTTACAACCTCTAAAATTAGAGATAAGTTGGAGGAAGATGGGAATTATTCAAAATGTACAAAAGCCGCATTCGGAATAACTGCGGTCAGCACAAAACATCGCTAAAACTTTGTTAGAAAACAGCGGCGAAAATTCAAATAAAGTTATGCAAGTGGCTTGAGATGTATGACTTTCAAAATCAAACGCCCATGGCATTGAATACTAACCAGTGAATTTTTATCCTGCTTTTCAAAGCGTAAACCCACATAGTGAAAAATGTCCAAGCCGGGGATCGAACCCGGACCCTTGGAATAGCGCTCCTTGCTCTACATTTGAACTACGAGGACGATACCCAGCCTGGTATCTCTCACTCACATATGTCGGTGAAGCTGCAATCGCAGACCAAGATGGAAATGTCATCATGAGCACGCAAACTTCTGCGGCAAACATGAGACGACATACAAAGCCCAGCATATGACAACACATAGTTAATTTTAATTCATTTTTCAGCAGTGATTTACGCCTGTAAGCATTGAATAATAACCAAGTGCTTTATTATGCCTATGGAATATTAAAGCACCTACATTGGAAATGTTACGTTCCTACACTGTAAAATAAGACAAATGTTTCATAATCTACAGACGATGATACAGATCTTATCATAAAATATGCAATGAGGCATTTTTGAAGAATATTTTGCTGTATTCGTTGCTATACTGTTCTGAAGACATAATTTGCAATACATTAAACAATTAATTATCGTACCGATCGTATCATACAATATGCAATGAGATATTTTTGAAGAATATTTTTGTTTTATTTGTTATTTCCCTGTAGATATAATTTGCGATGTATTTAAACAATTAATTATCAATCCGATCGTATCATATAATATGAAATGTTACATTTTTGAAGAATATTTTTTTTTATTCATGGCTATTGTTCTGAAGATATAAGGCACAATACATTAAACAATTATTACTTACCCCTACGGATTTACACATTTCAGGCACTGGAGATTCCGAAAAAAATATTTTTAGAAAAAAAAAATGCCGTACGTCTGTCTGTCTGTGTGTCTGGAAACGCTCTATCTCCCGAACAAATCGAGATAGAGACATAAAATTTGGTGTGTACTCAGTATGTAATAATGGGAAGAAGCTTATTGAATTTCAGTAACCTCGATTATCCGGAACTATTTTTTTCGGATTCTCGAAATATTCGTTCTGATAATAAAAAATTTCGAAAATGTTTATTTTAAGGAGGAACTATAAAAGACAATAAAAAAACAAATTTTGCATAAAGAATGAAGTCGATCGGATATTTGCCGAGATATTTGTAATCCTATTTTCCATACTCTTCGATTTTTCCTGTATTTCATTCAAATTTAAATTAAAAGATATGTTTTAATTGCAAATGAGACGCTTAATCCGACGCAGTAAACCGTTAGTTAATATGATTATCAATTTTGGAGTAATAGAGCATTTAAAGTTTATGACGTTATAAAGCCACGATTTTATTCGAATTGCAGTGCATTTTATCAATAGTTTACACATGTTTTATTTTCATATTTTATATTATGCATATCCATGATGGGTAAGTACTACGTTGGCCCCAAACGACTAGTTTTTCAATCTGGTCGTATCCTAAAATATGTTCATTAATGCAGCACAGTGAACCACAAGTGGTCAAAACTTCTCCCCAATGTATCCAGTATATTCTGGCAATGAAAAGAATATGATTTATCGGTAATGGACCGTTTAATTACAGCATAGTTTATTACAAACATAGATCTTACAAGGAAGGTCTCCTTAAAGCGCATACTTAGAATATTTTGAAAAAAATTGCTAATGAAACTACCTATATACGTAATAGAGGGACAATCAAATTTAGCAGCGGAATCCCAGTAGAAAATTTGCACAAAAACAAAATACATTTGAGTATTTGGAACAAAAAGATGTGATTTGGCTAGAAACACTTATTTCCTCACCAACAGCAAGCGATTTTAATGTATTTGAAAGTTCCTAATTAAATGAGTGTTTAAATGCGAAGTACTTTATCAATTTAAACTTAAACGTTTAAATAAACTAAAATGTTTTTCTAAAAACTTATAAAATATATATAGTTGCTGAAGTTATTTCATTTTACACGGTTTCACCGCCTAGATAAGTTTTAAGTGTATTTTAACCGTAACTATACGATTAAGAACGCTCTCATTAGACATTTCGATATTGAATAAGTCGTTGTTTACATGGCAACAATACTTTTCTCTTGTTGTTTCCGACATTAACAATATTGAAGTCAAATTGACAGAACTCAGAATCGGACTTAAACTTTTAGTTTAAAGCATTGTCAATCAATTTAAATTTTGTTCTAAACTGTAGCATACGATCGTTAATTTTCTTTATACATACATATAACTGTACATATCAAAACCTACTTATAAAAATGTTTTTGTTTAAGTTAAACATTAGTAAACTAGTTCAGTATGAGAAGTAGAAAACTTTTCTGCCCAAAAGAGTATTTATCATAAAAACTTTTTTATTTCATTGTGTCGCCAACCAGCAATAAATAGCCAAAACCACAAAATTTTCTTAATCTTTTATAGACGTTATACCGAAGCAGGGCAAATTCGTTTCCTTTCAGCTTCAGTATCTGGATTTGTGTCGTTCACTAGCGGTTCACGATAACTTCGCGTAATAGAAAATCTCTGTCGTTGAAGGAAAAAATGTGCGTTTTAAAAAAAGTGGATGAAAACCAACATTTAAAAAGAGTGGATCTTGCCAAAGAATTAGGTTTACCAGTTTCAACTTTAAACACGCTAATTTATAAGCGTAAGATCATCGAGGAAAGCCATCATCAAAGTGGATGCAGTGCTTAAAAAAGAATTCGAGTCCAAAGCGGAAAATTCGCTGATGTTGAAAAATTGCTTTTATAGTGGTTTAATCAGTGTCGTAGTGTAAAAATTTCCATCAGCGGTCCTTTGCTTATAAAGAAAGCACGAGAAATTTTGAAGAAGCTGAATGTGGAATGAGATGCATCATTTTCTTCAAGATGGCTTCACAAGTTTAAATTAAGACATGACATAACAAGCAAAACTGTAAGTGGAGGGTCTGGAGAAGTTGATTGTGAAACAGTGGATGATTGGATTCAAAACCAATTGCCAGATCTGATAAAAGAATATGAACAAAAAGATATTTTCAATGCAGATGAAGCCGGTTTGTTTTATAATCTTCTGCCATCTAAAACTCTTGCAATCAAATCGGATACGTGTCATGGTGGAAAAAAGAGTAAAATGCGATTAACAGTGTTATTGTATGCCAATGCCGATGGATCAGAAAAATTGACTCCTTTGATTATTGGCAAATCAAAAAAGCCCCACTGCCTCAAAAATGTGAAAACATTACCAACAATGTACCTAAACAAAAAAAATCCTGGATGACAATGTCTTTCTTTACCGATTGGTTAAAAGAATAATATGATAAAATGCGAAACCAGAAGCGGCGAATCAGTTTATTCACTGATCAGTGTCCAGCTCATCCACCTGATTCGGACTTCCATTATACGGACTTCCATTCATATCCATTAAGCATGATTGTGCATTTTTCTGCAGCGAAATCTTTAAGTTGCTCCTTCATGCGCTTTACATCGTCTTCCTTCAGAGTTGGGTACTTTTGAGTTTCGTCGTCACTTGGATCATCATCCTCTTCGCCGTCCGTTTCTTATACCTTAGTGTCCTCGCTGTGCTTAGTTGCAGAGAGTATCTCATTGAAGATTGCCTCTGGGTCTGGTTCAACACATGTTACTAACTCATCGCCTATGGTAACATAATCTTCAAAATCAACTCCATCAAAAACTGGCAAGGGAGATAAAGGAAGCTCATCCTCTTGCATCGATGTTGTAGCTGTAACAAATCCAACTTTCTTGAAGCAGTTCTTAATCGTGGTTTGCGTAACTTTATTCCAAGCAGAATTAATCCAATGAACAGAATTCAAAGCATTTACTGACGCAGCTGTTGACGATTCCAACAAGGGAAAAGAAGGACCACAGGCTTGTGCTTTCATGATCACCCATTTCAGAAGTTGGGCTCTGTAGTGCACTTTGAAGGACTGAATAATGCCTTGATCTAAAGGTTGGGTTTCGAAATTGTGTTTGGAGGCAAAAATTTTAGCTTCACATTTGTAAGATTATTCACTTTCGGATGGCTGGGGCAGTTGTAAACGGTAAGTAGAATGAACCGCTTATTTTTCCTCATTTCTGCGTCAATTCCTCTAACTCACTCTTCGAACAAAGCACTGGTCATCCAAGCGGATCTATTCGCTCTTTAAAAAACTGGAATGTCTTCAGGTTTTAAATGTACGATGTTTTGCGGATTTGCCAATTACCATTTTCAATTTTTCGCCAGTCATACTAGCACATAGAAGAACAGTAAAACGCTGTTTTGAAAGTTTACCTCTTTTGCAAGTGTCACCCTTCATTTCTATACTTCTATCAGACATTGTTTTAAAGAAGAGACCGCCTCATCAGCATTAAAGATGTCCTCATCTTTAAAACCTTTAGCAAACTCTGGAAATTTTTCAATGAACTACTCCATTACTTCAGCTGAAACCTCATTCGATTCCCTACACAAAACTTTTTGAGAAATCTCGTATCGTAGTTTGAATTTTTCAAGCCTACCTGCTGACGCTTGGAAATCCTCTATTTCGAATTCTTTTGCAAATTTTTTTGCTACTTCCTGAAGCATAGGTCCCGATATTCTTGCATTGATTGATCTCATCACTTTAAACCAATGAAACGTGGCTTCGTTCACAGCGTCGAGACACGTTTTTCTGCGTATTCTTTGGAGGCCCCCGTTTTCGGAAGAATATCATTCCAGATATTCTTCCTTGGGTTTTAAAATGTTACTCACAGTTGTCTTGCTCTCCCCAAATTTTTCTGTTGTCTTTCTTTGGCTGCTACTTTCCAGAAAATTAAGAGGATCCACTTTCTCCTTTAATTTAAGTTTTTTTAGAGTTTTTATTTGCACCATTTTTAATGAAATTCGCAAATAAACGACCGGTCCCGTCACGACGCGACATTCAGAAAAAAGAACGGAATGTGTTTCACGTGTGAGCGATACCCGTTGTTTTCCAATTCTGCGTATAGCTGTACTGCTACGCATATCCCCCCGCTCCCCTGACATTTTTCGACAGATTCCAGGAATTATGGCATTTCCCTCCCATTGAATTATACTGGAAGTGAACAATGAATGGAGCACCACAAAAGGGACGAGTGTTACTCAGATAAGCCGAATGACTGATAAAGAAATTCCTGGAAACGAAATAGAGGAAAAAGCAAATTCAAGAAAACATAAGTGGTCAAGTTACAGAGAGTAAAACCTACTAAAGAGTGGTCAACACACAACTTACGGAGGTGGTCAACATAAAGAGATAAATCCCCATTGAAAATGTGTTGTGACCATTCAAACTAATAAATTTCGGTCAACATAGAGAGGTGGTCAACGTACAGAGGTGGTCAACTTTGGAGGTTTTACTGTATATATATATATATATATATATATTATGTAGATATTTTGTCTAGAACGTAATGTATATGGACATAGATATCCGTTTTAAGTAGATATTATGTCAGGATTGGTTGCCAAACAAACTTAATACGGATGTACACATAGAGCAGTTTGATTATATTATCTACGTAGATAATTCGTAATATGGAACTCCTGAGATGAATTCTAGACTTGGTATACATGTGTATTTTACTTTTATATGGATGTCATATCTACCAGTCCATGATGTGTTGGTTTATACCTATTAACTTTGCCAGGGGCATAGCATTATTTTTTTTTGGTACATCTTAGAGGAAGAACGTTGTATGACAGTTTAAAAGTTAATTTCATATTTTAACAATTCTCATATTAAAATTTGTTAGGATTTGATATACAGTTCGTTTTATTTAATACCTGCTTAAAGCCTAATTTTACAATTTTTACAATTGTTTCATGCAGGTTGACTTAAATATGTAATATTATTGAATAAAAACCCACTTCGGTTAATATTATAATACAATTGAGACTTGATTTCTTATATAGTCAGTTGTCAGCCTGAAGACTATTCCATATTCGACTCTCCAATCAGCTCATCCAACGGCGGAAGCTGTGGCGTATTTTTGAATATAATCTGTTTTTTTCCCATCTATTTACTATTCGTAATTTTTTCTTTAGGAAATGTGGATTATTTTCAATGAATAGCAACAAGCTATGATAGGGAATTTGATACAGAGTGATTTTGTTTAGTTAAACACAAATCAGATGATACCACCAAACACATACTTGGACATTTTTCTACTACAGAGAAACTATCATTTCAACTCGGTTAGTAAAATGTTTTTGACGGAGTTACAAGCTAAAATTCTGTGTGGATAAAACTTGTCTATACTATATAAGGTGTTACCATTACAAATGAATACAATTAATGTTACTAATAAATATTATTAAGCTAAATGTTGCGTCATCTGTGTTGTTAATACGTCTATACAAGTTTTCGCATTTGATGTTGTGTGTGTTGCTAATGTATTCTGTGTTTGCATGGTAATCTTCAATTTTGTTAAATTTGTGTTTTCAAATTAAGAAGAAATCTATTATTAATTGGATGAAGCACAGAACATAAAGGTAATTTTTTAAAACGATTTTTGTTATTTCATTTACCGTATGCACGTATTTTCGCCTTCATATGGAATATCATTCCAACAGGTGGTATCAAACAATATATTTCATATACCACACCACCCGTGGTTTGTATATATGGAGTGCTGATGTCAAAATGCACTGTAATCATAATGAAGGGAAGTGGTCAACCTATGAAAGACATTATCAATAATGCGATGTGAAGGGAATGTGTATAATAATATGTTGTGTCTAAAATATTTTTCTGTGCCAAGCCATTCTTTCTAAAATGCGTCATCTGGCGCACAACAAGTAAATATCATTGTATACCAAATATACAATTAATAAGCTGTCTGGTGGAAAAAAAAATGAAAGGAACAAGTATCAATATTCATGTAACTTGAATGGTTTCGACGATAAAAACATGGTATATGCGCACGATCTTTATACTGTCATGCCTGACCTATCTTCAAAACTCAGAATATCCTATTTCTGCAAAAATAAACTTAAGTAAGAATATTGAAAATGTAATATAAAGTGGGACTGAGAAAAGTTTGTTACTTTTTACAACTTTCTAGAGATACGTAAAAAACTTTTTAAAGGTATGTAAACATTGCTAACAAAAATGAAAACTTTGCAGCTTTTCAAGCTTACTATTCTTGTTCCATTCTTGCATTTAAACACCATTTCTGAGAATTCGTCCAGTGCTTTTTCAAAGATTTGTTACCCCTGTTACTCACTAAAGTCGTATCGAATTTGCCTATTTCTACGTAGCGAAGGTGAATGCTATTGGATCACATGATATTGTTGAACTTCAGCTAACAACTTACAGGATGTTTCACGAAGGAACCATAACTTTGAAAATAAATAACTCGGAAATGGTGATAGATAGACGCATGAAACCAGTGGTATGTTTACGGAAAAACCGTGAAAATTTGATACAGAAACCTCAACATTTTAGTAACAAATTGAGACGATAGGTGACGTTGCAGGTGGCATAACCATAAATAGGCTGTATCACATCAAAAGCGATTCAAAATGTTCACACAACACACATGTCGCAAACGAACAATGAACTTGTCAGTGACTCTCTGTAGTATGCCACTGGAAATCAACACACAAGCTTGACAAATAGATTCTTCCAGTTCGTCGAGTTTTAAAGGATTGGTGCGGTAAACAATGTCCTTCAGGGTCACTTCCAGAATTTATTTCACGATGTGGTAATAGCGATCACGTTTCAACGTCGAAATCTTCGACGACTGATCGTTCTTGGAGTATGAGCTCTCTTTAGAGGGATCCGTAATGCTGACTGCAGCGCCATCTATCGGCGCTATTTTTAACTAAAATTTTGAGGTTTCCGCATCAGATTCTTATGGGTTTTTTTAATAAACATACCACTTATTTCATACTTCTATCTATCACTGTTTCCGAGTTATTTATTTTCAAAGTTAGGGTCCTTCGTGAAACACCCTATATTTATCTTTCATTTGACTTCGAGTAATATAATTACAGTAAAGTACCTTTTTTGTGTTTGTTTCTTTAATTCCCACCCACAGTGTATTATTAAAAACATCCTAAGGAAAGCGGCGAAATGACTTAATATTTAATGTTATATCATACTTAATTCTTAAGCTAAAATCAACAAGATGATGTTTTGCGTTTTGATTCAAATAGTAATATGATATATTTTATTAATATTTCACGAAAATATCGAAACATCCAAATTAAATAAAATGAGGTTCATTTTCATCCACAAGATAATGTTTTGCGTTTTAATTCATATGGTAATATCGTATGGTTTATTAATATCTCACGATGTATATTACAGAAAACGTCAAAATAAAAGCTTTCGTTTAAATAACGAAATATTAAAATAAACTAGATTGGTTTTTATCTAAACGGAGTGGAGTAATATGATTTTCATATCCCTAGGGAAAATGAGAGAGGAAAGATAATTAAATATATTTTGAGATAAAAGCTTGCGTTACAGTAATATAACCGTTACAGTAATAATGCGTTACAGTAATAAACACCCAGCATAGCAGAATACCTTAGTTCAAAAGTTTATTTATACTATACAATATAAATACTATTTAAATATAAATTATATTTAAATGTAAAATATCCTTCTATATTTAAAAAAAAAGTAATCTGGAACTGAGCCAAAAACGATTGAGAAATGGACCAATCAAATTCTGCGTAGATATTCCGGGTTATTCTCATCGCTTTTTTACTAGGGACTTTTTGGAGGAGCTATTACTTTTTTTCTAGCCATCCTACGGATTCGAAAATCATACCACCAGACGCGAAATATAACAAGCTTTCAGAAATTAAAAAAAAAATATCACGGTCGGACTATAAAAACTCAAAAAATTCTTAAAAAACGAGTAAAAAATATTTTATTGAAAAAATCATTTTTTTTATATTGTTGCCAATTTTTAAATAAGCGCAAAGGATTTTGTTTTATCTCAAATAAAAAATGTATTTGCACGAGACTATTAAAAACAATAATGAAAGTTTAAAAGAATAATTAAATGATTACGTGTTGAAAGGAGGAAATAAAGAAAATTACGTCATAAAAATTGAGTTTACACATGAATATTAAAAATTAAAAAGATGAATTAAATGAAAAAGCATTATAACCAGTTAAATGAAAATGTATTATAACCTGATTACAGAAGATAGTCGCCGTTCGTGATATCATCATCATCATCTTTTTAAAACAGGATACATTACCAGGTTTTAAGAGGCTGTGAAATCAGAACGGGGGTTGGTGAGCGTAGCGAGCAGGGTGCAGAGCCCCCTAGTTTATTTAAATATAAATTTAAGAAAATAAGATTTTGTGGATCTAAATTTAAAAAATTGAATCCAAATATTGAAAAAAGAGTAAAATATTTTTTGCAGAACAGAAGTGTTGCATTGTTTTTATAAATTTCTTGTGTGAATGCAATAATTTTTTTTTCTTTCTTTTCGATATTGATAAATACGCGTAATGCAGGCAAATTTAAAAAAAATAATAATATCTGATTAAATTTTGCTTCTAGATTATCTATTAGTGGAATGTTATGAATAACGTTAATAAAAATAACTCACTACTAATCGAGAGAAAAGGAAAATTAACTCTCGATAATCATAAAAAACATGATTTTCATACCATATAAGAACTTTTATCTGTCTTATAAAATAAAATAAAAAAATATCACTGAATATGCAAATGAGAGTTACGCGCTTATATAACATTGCAATTTCAAAATTTATTTACATATTTTCAAAATTGTATCGAAAATGACGTCTGTATAAAATTACACATTAATTAAAATTTAAACTACAGACATTTATATTTAAAAAACATACATAAAAAACAATTAAAATACAAATTCATAGAAGTTTCATGTACTTTCGATACACCTCATCAGTATGACGTTCACTATTACAAAACAATGAGAACCAAAATAAGATAATAGTTAAAATTACAATTTAATTAAGCTGTCCAGATACCTGCAGACAACGATGTTTTAATTAAACTGTGATTTTAACTATTATCGTATTTTGTTTCTCATTGTTTTGTAATTGTGAACGTAACACAGATGAAGTGTACAAAAGATACGTGAAACGCCTATGAATTTGTATTTTAATTGTTTTTTATGTAGGTTTTTAAAATTATATATCTGCAGTTTTATATTTTAGTTAATAAAGGTATGCATTTTTTCGTGTTCAATTTTTTAATGTACTGAAAACTGGATTTATTCGGATTTTGGAGTGAGGGGGAGGTTACTTGGGTCCATAACAATAAGAATTTTTTTAAAATTAACACTGGGTCTATTGGAATTAGAGCATTGACGTGATTGGCCGAGTATTCATGAATTAGGTCAATACTGACAACCCAGTAGATCCAGAACTTATTTGAAACTTTTTTTTGGAGTGGGGCCTAGTAACCCCTCTCAGGGACCAAACAACTCGTAAAAGTTAAAATTTGCGGTAGATCATTGTTTTAGAGAGAATCTCGTTGGCCCTGGATTGCTAGAAGAAATCAATGCTGTGCAAATAGATTAAGGTTGACACAAGAAAATCGTTAGAAGAACTGAATCTATTTAAAAAGCTCACAAAAGAGCGAAAACAGTCACTGTTGAAAACCGAGGGATTCAAAGACAGTTCACGATGATGCCGATATTTTATGCATGAGAAAAAATATGTGCTCTAAGGAGTCAGGAACGCAGCAAATACTGCAGCTGTCATGATCCACTAGGTTGAAACGCGCTAAAACAGCAGGGCTAATCAACATTTTACACTAGAGCCAAGTGCTTGATGTTTGGTATGTTCCCATGAGAATGAAAGTATTTGCTGGAACGGAATAACAGTTCAATCTGCCTCTTTATATTTTATGCTATAATCGTAGTTTTGTTTATTTCTGCTGTATAGCCATCGCCGTCGCACCTCCGTGGTCTCCCCATGAAGCGTTTGTTTGCCACGGGGGTAGTGTCGGGATCAACTCTCGGCGATTCCTTTGCACATACTAAGTGTGGAACTTCCAGCTGTATTTGTGTCACCCTCTCCGTATTCTGTATACTGACTGTCACCTTGTGTATGGAAAAAGTAATAATTAGAAGATTATGTAAAATTAAAGAATAAAAAATTGCGCCAAGTATTGTGTTCTGAGATTATGTTAAAACAAGAACGAAAAATCATGCGTCAAGCACAGATGATGAAACACTTTCCAACACAGCCAGAAAACTGTAACGAAACTTCACCGTTAAATAAGGGGAAAGAAGATATGTAAGTAAACAGTTTAGAAAACACATAAAACCACAGTTTTCGAAATTACCTTCCAGTGTCAAAAAAGTAGTTGAATTAGTGTGAGCAGCCCTGTATATGATCAGTAGATGTGGATATATAGTATGATAAAATTTAGTTCAGTTAGAATAATCGCATTTAGCAATTTTCGCCAATCGATGGAAATGCACTCGAAATCTTTTGTAAAGCCCTGTATATTATCTAAAGACTTTTGTACGCACCACCTATTAAGCTAAAAGACAACTTAAAACTCACTTGCAGCAATTACCAAACCTAAACGACAATGAATCTTTTTTTTGTAGCCCTGTATATGAATTTATTTATATTCCACAAACTTCTATTAGTCTACTAAGTACAGTTCAGCTGTAAAATGCGCAAAAACAATTAAAAACTACCCTTAAGTAATTCACTCCCATAGTCTGTAGTACTTACGAATTTTCTTGTGTAGCCCTGTACGTGTACATGGTCAACCGAGTTTATAAACGCACACGTACTATGAAAAAAAAAGTTCAAAATGTAAACCAAACTTGAAAACGCACATAGACTGTAAATATCGCACATGTACTGTAACCAATATCTTTTGTGTGTCCCTGTAAATAAACGCAACGCACACAAGAGAGCAATTTATAGTGCACCTCGGTAATGCATATAATTTTCATTATGTTTGAAATAGTTCAATATCACTAAATTACACTACAGACGATTTTCCCCATATAACGATATGTAAAAGAATTCTTTTGTTTGACCCTGTAAATGAATAATAAATACTTTGCACCCCATATTCTACAAAAGCATGTTTTAATGCGCTTCATAGTTATACATTAATTTCTTTATGTTTTAAATGACGTAGCATCATCAAAATGCGTTTGAACCGAGTATTCCCCATTGACTGTAATGTAACGGAATAATTTTGACTGTCCCTGTAAAAATACTATAAGTGCTACACACTTCTGTTGAAATAGGGAACATGCTATAGTAAACGACGATAACATACAAAAATTTCAGGACAATCAAAGCATATTTACGGGAGTTATAGCACGGACAGTCGGTAGACGGCAGACAATCCAAAGTCATAAACACTTTTCAACTAGGTTGGAAAGTGTTAAAAATGTCTCATTCGAGACAACAGCCATAGCAGCTGAAAGACTGAAAGGTCTCAAAGCAACCGGCTTTCAATGTTCCATGTGCTTATCTCCTTTCCCATAGACAATCGGGCGTTAAACTGAATATTTTAGAGCACAACGTTTAAAAATGTTAAGAGATATTAGAAAACGTAAATAAACTTTTCATAAGAAAATTATTTTGGTATCGACATCTTACACTAACAATATAATAAATTACAACACCTTGTAATAATATATTTCTTTTAAATGCTAAAAGGTACAAAATAACAACATAATATACAGTAAAATAACTTTTATTAAGTTTGACATGTTTCGGCTCGCTCCGAGTCATTTTCAAAAACAATTGTTATTATTGTTTTTGAAAATGGCTCGGATGGAGCCGAAACATGTCAAACAACCTAATAAATTTATTTTACTGTGTATTATGTTGTTAATTTGTACCTTTTAGCATTTAAAAGAAATATATTATCTTACACCTACGTTGAAAGATTCTTCAAAATATGAAAGTACAGTCACATACAAAACAAATACATTGGAATTATAAATTATGAATGTCCTTTAGAATTCCAAAAATCCCTCAAAAAGCGCTTTCTTACTTAGTAAGAAAATACATCTTCTGTTAGGATTTTACTGTTCTCTCCAACATTCTTTTGAATACGTGAGCTGTGAGTCTAAAGGAATTTCCTTATAGTATTGCTTGATTTCAAAAACTTGCAATTCAGGAAACAGAAAATTGGAATTTATCTTTTGCTTAAAAGTTTCATGAAAATTATTTATCTAACCTATGTTATAAAGAAAAAAATTTCCATGAGTAACACTGACGTCATATTGACTATGACAACAACCTGAATAATTCATTTAGTTTGTTTGCAAACTTCACTTTTGAGAATCACGCAATTTTAATTTTTACACCATCGGATAGGTAAAAAAAAGAAAACTTTCAAATGCTGTTTGTTTGAAACCTGTACCGCACTTTTCTGATGATTTATTGGTTATTAATTAATTGAGGTTTTTATTGGTTACTAAGCATGATTTTTTTAACACTAGGACGTCCGGAAATTTTACTCAAGTTTTATAAAAATATTTTATAAAAATATTTTATACCAGAATTTATATAAAAATATTTAACTAATTTGTTTAACTTTTATTTGCTTGGTTTATATTAAACTTTTTTATGAACAAATTTCTGATTCGAATGAAAAAAAATATATTTGGTACCGATGAAAATGACCACCGTGGTCGTTCGAGTGTTAAAAAATCTTTCTTTATCACGTTTAGCCCGCGTACGGAAGATTGACACGTTTGCATTTAAAACAATATAGGCGGTGAAGACCGAGTGTACGTCCCCACGTCTCGTTCCCCAAAACGGTATAATACAAAATTTAGTCAAAATCAGTAGAGCAATTTTTTAGGTAATATTTGCATATATATATGTTATATAAAAATTTTATTTCGCAATATTCCTTTAAATTATTCTAAATTGTGGCATATTCATTATTTCCTTATTTCTTAATAATATTTATTCCTATTTAATGTCCTTTTAAAATTAATAACACGTATATTAATATAATTATCTTATTCCAAATCTTAATCTAAAACTTTAAGTTCATTCGTAACTTTTATCAACTCTCCAATCCATAATATTCTGAGAGACTCTTGTTGTCATTTCGAATGTTTTTTAAAGCCATTTTTTTTTATTCCACGCTCGCTTCGCGCGCCTAGGGTTTTTCACTTCAAAATCAATGCGCCGCTGTGTTTGGGATTCTTTCTTGTTAAATCTTCGCCATCACACCTCATTCGCTTAGCTTAATTTCGCCTCTCACTCATTGGCTCGTGCATAAATTACGTCGTAAATTCTGTAACTTTCCACACGGTTAACAAAACCCGACTGCAGGCATTCGGAGAGTAGATTTTTGTCGTTTTCTGAAGTGCTGACAAAATCGTTATCTGGTGTTCTGTGACTTAGAATTTCTAATCAGCCCTTTAAGATCTATGAAATAATGTAGTGAGTTAACGTCAAGCCTGAGGGCTATAATATTACACCTTGATCCAGTGGGAACTGTACTGGCATCTCTCCTGTTCATGAATAAACAATTTATCTGGAAACTGGTTGAATATTATTGGAGAAATTCTAATGGTGTTCCACCAATGCCTTACTTCCTCGCCATGATTCTTGACCGAGCGACTGCAATAATTCATCATCTGTAACCAACTGCCATTTTCTCGTGAAATTTTAAATCATCCTCGTAAAAAGCTAACATATATATATACACACACTCACACAACATTTTCTTGTGTTATAATCTATACTAATATTATAAAGGAGTAAAGATTGTTTTTTTGTTTGTTTGTTTGTTTGTTTGTAGGGGGTAATCTCTGGAACTACCGAACCGATTTCAAAAGTGATGGGGCCAAATTGATGGTGACAACCCCTGCTCTTACATAGGCTATATTTTATGTCGGTGCCACTACCCCAGGGGGGTGCAGGAGCGAAAAACGTTCTAAAATTGCGATCTTTTCTATACTGAAGCAACTAGAAATTTGAAATTTGGCGTTGTAGTTACTTATAAGATGTAAATGCTCTCTAAGAATAAAATTTTTAAAAAAATCGAAATTTAAAAGGGTGAAATGAGCGAAAAGCGTTCTAAAAACATTCTAAATTACAATTTCTATGGAATCTCTGGAACTACCGAACCGATTTCAAAAGTGATGGTGGAAAATTGATAGTGACAACCCCTGCTTCAACATAGGCTATATTTTATGTTGGTGTCACTACACCCAGGGGGGGGGGGTGCAGGAGCGAAAAACGTTCTAAAATTGCGATTTTTTTTTATACTGAAGGAGCTAGAAATATGAAATTTGGCATTGTAGTTACTTATAAGATGTAAATGCTCTCTAAAAACAAAATAAAAAAAAATTCGAAATTTAAATGGGTGAAATGAGCGAAAAGTGTTCTAAAAACATTCTAAATTACAATTTCTATGGAATCTCTAGAACTACCGAACCGATTTCAAAAGTTATGGTGGCAAATTGGTGGTGACAATCCCTGCTCCAACAGCCTCTTTAATAAAAAAACTATGCATTTCTGACGACTGGGTTTTTCGCTAATTGTTGCCATAGATTAATCTCGGAAAATGAAACATTTGAAGTTTCTGAAAAAAAATTGTAGCTCGAAAAGTATTTGTCAGAAAATTGTTAGGCAAACTGCGTTTGAAAGGTAAAAAATTGTATTTTTCTTGATATAAATTTCAAATCTAATGACTATGCCATTTTTCAAATATTGAATTTGAAAAATTACCAAATTTCACAATGGAGTACCATAGTGAAATCTTCATGCGTAAAAAGATAATGATAAGGGCGACGTGTCCTGGCGTGTATATTGGCTATAGCACGAGTCACAAATTATAGTAACCTTATTATTCTGTTAAAATATAAAAGTGAATTATGAAATGTCAATATTTTGTTGGATTAAAAGTTCGTTATAAGAAATTGACCAGCGTAGCGGGCGTAGCTTGCTAGTACATGATAAATGAAATGAACACAATTTTTACAGATATGTAACTGAACTACGCGCTTAAACGATAAACTAATCGGAATCAAAAATTGAAATCAATTGCGATTTATTTGGCTATTAACCGCTAGCAAGCAGATAGTCCGAAATTATCGTTTTCTTAAATTTCAAAATTTTATTGGATGAATAATTAATATTTTTCATAAAAAATGGTTTTTGGTGTTAGTGGGCAATCCAAAAAATATATTAATTTTAAAGGAACTATTAAAACTTACAAAAAAATAATAATTATGTTTTGTACACCGAGCATTATTACATGTTTTAACTCTGTAACCTGGGAAGCTCGGGTTGGACCTTCTTGTTAAAATAAATAATAATTAGTGTAATTTATTTATAAAATTATTATTTAAGAATAAGACTCAGTGTTCTTAAAACTAACGTATTATCTATGTAATTTTACAATTCCTTTTTCATGATTTATATTTCATGAATATTATAAAAAGAATCGTTAACTTTGAAAGTTTATTTATATTCTGCAACTGAATACTGACGATGTTATCAACTTGAAATAATATTATGCAGCCAAACAATGGTTACTGACAGAATCTATCTTTAAATATGAAAAATAAATACTTCAGTAAGCACTAAGCAGGAAGCTTTTTAACCCTTTAACGGACATTGGTTTCCCTGCTAAACCACAAAATTTTAATTACGATTTTCAACAATGACAGCAGAATTTTAATAGAAATGTTTTCCATTTATTAGGTATGTGAAATATCGCTTTTTTATTATATACAAAAAAAAAATATTTATAATTTCCAGTGTCAATCATTTATTTCAGCATTTTAGCAATTGAAGTGCTTTATCCGTTAAAGGGTTAAAACCAAAATCTAATGTCTGTAATTTAATCTACGTCCGTTGCTTAATACACATGAATCAAATTCAATTTACGAAGAGAACCCTCGCGATATTTTACAGATTTAAGAAAAACTCAAAACACTAACTATACGCTAATATTTGTTTAACTATATAGTTAGTGGCGAAATTAATAATAAATTATGACAATAACCTATCAGATGTCTCACGCAATTTCGATTGAAAATTTAGTTACTACTATCATGATAATTTATTAAAGTATAATTTCATTAACGAATAAATATTAACTTTCAAATTCTCAGTAATAGCTTAAGTTGACAGTTAAAAATTACAAAACAAAATTTATGTTTCTTTCCAGAAGCTAATGTATAAGAGATGAGTAAAATTTTACAGAAATTATGTAACTATCTTTAGGCTGAAAAAGAACATTTATCTTTTGACGTTTATGAAAAATTATCTGTTTTAAACATAAAATTCATGTCACAGTGATTATTACACGCTGTAGCAATAATATGAAATAACAGCAAATGACTTTTCATATTATATTCCTCTTTCCCTAGTGTTAAAGATTTGAGTATTGCGTTTTGTGAAAAATATTGTTATGTTAATATACAGGGTGTCCATAAAAGAACTCCGAGGTTTTGAAGCAAAATTTTTTTATTCAATCATAAAATTAAGTTAATGTTATATATATGTACTTAACTCATTAATGCCGGTTGGTACGAAAAGTTACCATTTAAGTGATACGAAACTTTTAAATATGAACACCAGTATCTTAGTAAAAAAATAATCCATATTATCTAATGTGAAACTATCAGAGATTACAGTATTAATAACAGTATGGGAAAACTGGTGTCAAGTGGTATCAAGATTTTTACCATGTAGTAGATTTCAATGTGCGCCCCGTTTGTGGCACGCACACATCAATACGGTATTCAACCGCTTCGTCGATACCTCTTCGGCTATATCGTCTCAACGATTTTTTCGGATTTCGTTCACATGAAGTACGAATTCTATCGACATTATCTTCTGACACTCATGACCTGCCAGGCGAAGTTTGGTTTAACACACTTCCCGTTCCTTTAAATGCACGTAGCCATTGACTAATGGTTTTATCCGTTGGAGCATTACATCCATACTCGCGCCGAAAGTTCCGCCGTACAATGGCAACAGATCCAGTTTCTGTAAACCAGATAACACACTGAGTTTTTTTATTGTGGCCATCGAGCTGAATGGAATGATGTAATGAGCATCTGCTATGCTACTTCAAGGTCAGTGACGCGCAGCGCTCTTCCTAGTGTTGAAAAAAAAAAAACTGAAACTGGTGTGGATAAAATTTGCTGAGCTACATATTTCTTCTAAATTAACTAACCTGACCTAACTCATACCGTTAACTCGATATGATTTCAATAAAACACAGTAAATGACTTTTGCTGTCAGTTTCAGCTCATTGGCATGATCTTTATATTGTGGCAATTTTTACAAACAGGAGTTTATCCAACTTATGAGATTCCGAAAAAGACAAATATAGAAAAATTTGCACATATAATAATATAACATAACCGAACTACCCCTAATTTTTTTAGAATGATTTAAAATAGATCTCACCCGATGGATCATCACAATATATTGTATCCATTTGTCATTATTAGATCCCTTCAGAGCTGATCAGGTGTGTCCGATTAGACTGATTTCTAAAAAACGGCTCAATTCTAGCGCGAATTCGATAAATTAACGGCCAAACTTTAATATAATAAAATATCTCGTTATCATTAAATTATCTCTTCAGTCATATCATTGTTTTTTATTAGTACTGAGGCCAGAATATAAATCACTTTAATGAAGAGAGTAATTCGGATTCCACTAAAATATTTAGTTACATACATCATTGTGCTTTAGCAGTATTGCGCTTTCATAGGACTTCAAGACAGATTCTTCAGCATTTGTCAACTCTCACGAATAACTTCGAACAGTCTGATAGAGCTTCCTGAGATGTAATATCCATTGTTACTATTCAGAGTGCTGAGAAGAATGATGTTCGATCATCACTTTGCTTCCTCGCTGAGCTCATGTTTTGACATACATCAGTAAATTGAAGAAATGAGAATTTCTAGTAAAGCGTACTTGCGCGCTAAGCTCTTTTTCTGGCTTGTCTTACTAATTCGAACAGATGAGTCTTCTAGTCAGGTGTCAGAGGAAATCATTACAGTCACTAGGTTCTAGACACTGGAAAAGAATGAATTTTCGGTTGCGGAAAAGAAGCATGAGAGAGGGGTCCTTCCTCTATGCACCCTATATACAAATTTCAGTCCCTATTATCTCTCATTGGGGAGACTTCTGACCCTAAGAAGGAAATTTTATCCTCAATCTGTTATTGGTGTGATTAATGACCAATGTCGCACGGTATATCGTGGAACGTCTGCTTCCGGGAATTCTTGGATCTTTTACATCATCTTCTTCCGTCACTGGTCAAATAAATTTATAAATAAATTGTCGTGACATCTATTTGAAAGCGCCATAAACGTGTATAGAGTAAATTGTCAATAAATGGAGACGGACAGTAGTTACGTCTAATTAGGGATGTCTGGTTGAGATCTGAGTACTTATTATTGGTAATGGCATTTAAACATAATTAATTAAAAATCATATCTCGTTATCGAAAATTAGAACATAAAATTAATGACATTTTTGGAATGTCTGAACAAAAAGAAATTTACGGATATCCATATTTGCATATATAACTTTTAAATTAATATTATAAATGTGTAATATTATTTATTATAATTTTTGAATTAAAAAACGATATTTGTAGAGTTGCTGATGCGCTTTCGTCGTTTCATATATCTGTATGTATAGTTTTTTTTCTGTGACGGTACGTTTTCATACTTTACTGCATGAGGAGTTAAAACATATGCAGTCCGTACCAAAATTTCGAGGACTAGTTAAATTACCAGCCAATAGATACAGCTGCGTGTCCGCTGGTAATGCCAGAAGCACGGCTACGCTTCGTCTTGTAAAGCGGTACATTTTCACGTTGCTATCTGTTGTGTGATGTTAAGTGCATCCGGATTGTTGTAACAGTGTAACGTTACCATGTCGGAGCTCGCGAAGGTCGATCAACGAAAGAACATAAAATTGAAGGTCCTACTGTTACTGGACATTGCTATTTTGAAGTGTTGAAGCTTTTCATTGCCCGAGTACAAAACGTTAATCTTCGGTACCGACAGCAAGGCAGCTAGTCTTTCTTACACGACAACACATCAATAGCCACTTCTATCATTTCCAGGATTTTCTGGCTTCTAAATGGCTCGTTGTGCTCATTCATCATCCTTACTCCCCAGAATTTTCCCTATGTGACTATTTCCTGTTCTCTGAGTTGAAAATTTATCTAAAAAGACTACCTTAAGGGACTGCGACAAACTGTTTAACGCACATTGCAAACGCGGACTTCCAGAACTGTTTTGATGACGATTACAGTCGTCGTAAAAAGTGTGTTCAGTCCAGTGGCGTTTATTCCGAATAAACATAGGTAAATGTTTTCATTTCAGTTCTTAATTTTGTGTGTATAGGATCAGTCCGAGGAATTTTGGAATACACTGTGAATTTTATGATTATGTACGAACAAATTAAACGTACACTACTACAAGTGTAAAGTAGTGTGACTTTGTAAAAAAGCAGTTGATATATGTGCCTTTATCGGTGATTTATACGCAAATTAAAACATCTAATTTTTAAGATAAAAAACATTTGGAATCATAAACAGAGCACGAAAGAATTTTAAATATATTCCGTTACTCTCCTAATGTATTCTCGTTCAAAAAAATAGCTTTTCCTGAAAATGACAAGCGTGAATAATATTACTGTGCCACGAAAACAGAAAAAAATGAGAAAATTCTGAAGAACTTTTCCTCACGTAAAAATGCCTTTAAACTTAAACTTTTTGGTTTGAAAAAGAGTAAAAGCAAAAACTCCCTTTAATAAACGCATTTAGCGTTAAAAAGTATATTTTCTAGCTTTTAAAATTTCATATTTACATTTATATAGGAATAAACCAATGTGTAAGATAATTATGTTTGTATTTCACTATTATAGAGACCTTGGAGAAAGAAGAAAATCTTCCATGTATTTGTTCTGGCAACCTATTAACTGTTTCATATACCCAAACAATCTTTTCGATATTTATATAATTTATTTAATATAAGGAAGCCATTTATCTCTTGTTATATACAAATTGAAGTAATTTGTACATAATAAATAATAATAATATACATATAAATAAAATGCAATAAGCTGCACATAAAAGTTCATCAGGTTTTCTTGCATAGCAGTTTATAACATTTGGGAACAAATCTCACAACTTTCTGAAGTTCGAATTGAGCCAAGAATTTTTACAAAACGCCATGGCCCCTATAACACAAAAATACCGATTTTCTTTTGTAGTTCCAATGATCTAGAACAGCGGTTCCCAAACTTTTTTCTCTCAAGTAGCCCTTGCTTAGACTTTTCAATTGTGTATACACCTCCCAAATATTTTATTTTTGTTCATTAATAACGTTTTAAAATATACACTAAAACACTTTTTATTTTGCTTAAAAGACGTCAACATATCAATATAAACATTAAAGATGTTAAAATTTAAAATTTACATGTTTCGATTTGTTCATCAAATCGTCATTTGACGTATTTGGACTCTCCACTTTATTTGAAATATAATAACATTTGAATCATTAATAACGTTCTTATGCTAGTTAACAATGTTAGATGCAGTTCTCTTCAGAATCAAATTTTTAACCATTTATCAATTTTGAACTACAACACAATATCAACTTAAAGTCACTCAAAATTCAAAAGATGAAAATATTAGCTAAAGATTTCAAATTAAACACTCACAAAGCAGGGATGAAGCTACACCTATTAATACACGTTAATGAGTTTATGCTTATGCTGACCAGTCGAACACTAAAATGATGACCTGCCTGCTTTCAAACGGGTTTTAAATGAAATTGTTGAAACGAGAAGACCCGATACGATTCATGTGTTTTCTAAATACTTCTAGAATTACTAGAAATAAAAGAAACCGGAGGGACATGTGTGAAATCGCAAGATGTTATTAGGGAGCGGGTAAAGATAATATGCAACAAATGATTAACTGATTACTTAGTGTAGGCATTTTCTTTTATTTTATCCGAATAGCCTATTTACTTTTACAAAAGTGTGTCTTTTTAAACGAAAAGTTTGCAGTTTTGTTTTTCTGTTTTCATTTTAAGTTTAAATTTTTGCGTTAGCCGCCATTAGCAATGAAAATTTCACATACTTTAAAATTTTCTACCACATACCCCCAGGGATACGTGTTCCCCAGGTTGGGAACCGCTGATCTAGAACGTCTGTTGTTCTGTTCTTGATGCCTACATACATACTTAATATTACTTTTGTGAATTATTATTATTATGTGAATCATATTCGCTCTGAGTTAATTGTAAAAGTGTAGCAGAAAATAAATTTTATACACTAAAGATACTTCTGCGAAATCTGCTGATCAATCAGCAGATTTTGCGGAAATGATGGGTAAGGATATCTCTTTTAAAATATGGCCATTACTCTCGTCAAAAAATTAATGAATCATCACTCCCTAAATATTTATCGTTTTTCTATTTCTCCGAAGAAAAGAACATTTAATTTATCCATTTTATCTCTTAATTGAACCTGTGAATCCCTCAATATTTGAGGTTCAATTGCAAAATATAGTGGGAAAAAGATGTTGAATATATCAGAACAAAACGGAAGTTTAAGATCAATGCTATATTTCATTCACTTCCCATAACAGGAATTTACAACTTTTAATCAAATAATGTATACAACGTGAATGTATTATTAATAGATAATACATTTTTAGATTTTATATAGAAAAGTTAATAAGCATTGCTGACAAATCAACTGTAATCAATAAATAACAAATTAAAAAATAAAAGCAAAAATTGCTTAAAAAACACTCTTAAGCATTCATTGTTTATAATATGAAAATCACGCTTAGTTTTCTCACTGTAATTCATGTACTTGTTCCAAAAAATTTTCTTTACAATATATTAATTTGGTGGCTGCCCCTATTGTTGAAAATTCGCCGCTTTCTTTTCGCTTGATTAGAAGAGCAATCTATTGAATTTATTAAAAAGTATATCATTTTTTTCTCTGTTTTTTAAGATATGACCAGAAAAGAAAAGCATAGTGTAGATTATCTATTTAGGATTTCTAAGCTGTTTTCTCAACGTACAATCAACGTATTTTTTTTATTTATATTTTCTACTATTCAGTGTTTAAAATATTTTTTGTTGCAGTTTCACAACCAGTTGCATATTTTGGCGACCGTGGTTTGGTGCATCATTAACTCCATTGATTTTGTAACTCGTAAACAGTTGCAACCTTAAAGATTATTCGTCGATCAATCACCCGTAGTCGGAAAACGGAAAAATGCCCCAAAATTAATTAAATGATAAAAAATGTATTTATGAAAATATTAAAATTTTACATTGTCTGCTGGATAGAATAACGAAGTAATATCCCACATTTTGCAATTTCATGCAAACCGTCTAATTGATTAGAGACATTTCTACAAGTTATCAACGACACCAGATGTTTGGCCATTTTCAAGACAACAATAACGTCATAAAATCATCCTGTGGCCGATCGTGACAGCGAGCTAGTGTTACACAATAAGGCGATTTATGACGTCAAGTTTCAAATAGCCATAAAATTTAACGGAGATCACCAACCTTGAATTGCCAGATTCCCACACCAACAGGTGTTCTTTGGGGCGAAGACTACATTAAGAGGAGGAGTTTTACTCCCACGAATCAGAAGACATGCATAAAATGTATGCATATCTGATAAGACAGTGGCCATTCCTGAAATCAGAGGGGCATGGAGTTGGAACAGCAGCGACAAGATTGGCGATAAAAGGACAATAGAGAAAGATGCAGGACATTCTGACAATTTTATTTTTCAGAACTAAAAGATCTAAAAGAAATTCAATTGACTCTGAACTAACTCTCCTAGGTAAGAGGTTGCACCTTTAAAAAAGGTTGTCTTCGAAGGTAGTGAGATCAGTTCTCGACTATGTATTAAAATGACTTAGTTTTTTTTTTTTACTTAAAATTTATTTTGATCATCAAATAAGATAGGAGTGGGTGTTGTGAAAAATCAAGAAATGCTCTGCTGTTGCCAGCAGACTGATGCAAGACTATGCTTAATATACCGAGGTACAATTTCCAAATAAATCCAATTATTATAATAATAGTTACTTAATTTTAATATTAAACTTTGCTATGGAGAAATGTTTCCTCACCATCCCAGGATCAGGAAATCTGTAGTTAATTAAAAGAAAACTATAATTAATTTTGTATTAAGAAATACTCTTTTAAAATAAGCGACAATGCTGTGTGTTCAGCGGTATTGCCATTTTTCTATTTAAGCTCATTATCCACTTTCTTCATAATGCAAGTATTCAATAAATGTAATTATGCTATGTAAATATTTTGTAAATTATTCTATATTCTATTGTTAAATTAAATAACTTTTGTAAATAAACTCTTTATGTTTAATTTTAACTTAGTCTTCTCATTTATTATTAATTTAGTGTGATATTCTTTTAATCAATATTCATTAGCAGAACCTAAAGACGGGCTTTGTGGCTTAACCATAAGGACAAATCTTCTCAAAAAATATTCACAACGCTGTACATTTTCTAGGGAGATAGTAATCTAATCTTATTATTATTATTTAATTATCATAAATTCTAGCTGTTTCCAAAATATTGTCCCAGGTTGCACGATCACCTTACCTCTCTTTTTTATAGGCCACCAAACTTTGCCGTTAAATAATTGGTGATTCACTATCTGGAAGAGAGATACTATAAAGGTTTCCAGTAACTCCCTAAACATTTTATAATTATAATTCTAAATCTCTCCAACATTGTAATAAACCTGTGTACCTACTTTTCATAAATTAGCATATCGGGAAGAAAGTGAAAAATCGATATACAAAATTCTACCTTAAAAAAGGTGAAGTTAAACAAGTTGGAAATTGTATGTCAAACATGCCCAATTAGATGCGTTTATACTATAACTAGTTTTATAAATATTCAGATCTTGGTGCAATAGCTGTTGCACTCGTACGCAAAATGCACGAATACAAAATTTATCTTATGTGCAGAATTTCATATTCTAGATATCAATTTTACTTTATGAAATTACGTTTCAATACACTTTTACAAACAATTAATTACAATTTTGATACATTAAAATTATACTATGAGCAAATATCCAATACAAGGCATTGTAAAAAAAATTATCGTTATTATTTCAGTGAAATGAATTATACCGTCTGTTATTATGATATTATTAATTTCCGTAATAAAATAAGTACATTTTATGCTGTCAACATTTTATCTTTTGTTGATATTTGCTGAAAATTCCAGCATTGAACATTTCTGAACTTGAAATCCATAGGTAGACTCTTTTCCATTTAATATCTATTTCTCCGGAAACATCTATTCAAAAAACTGTTGGTAGATTATAGGATCGCAATAATTAAAAAAAATAAGTATACAATTTCGGTTTTGAAATTCAGTAATACGGAAATAATAGGACGCCCTTTTAGATAGGACGTAATCACCATGCCATCCTAGAATCATTACCTAACATGGGATATCATTGAATTATTTACGTATGATAAGATTTAATAGAATGAAGAAAACTTTTATTAATATCCTTTTAAGTTTTGATTCGATTTTCATAAAATTTGAAATGACTCGACAAAATTCTACAATTATTACATATGTTAAATTTCAAAAAATTCGGTTGAGCAGTTTTTGCGATGTAATATGCGGACAGACGGATCGATCAGATGTCTGCTATAGGTGCTACGCATTTATATAATTACGAACGCATCTAAAACTAGTAAATTTTATTTACATTACATACAAGGCAACCAACCAACTGGGCGTAAAATTATCCAGGCCAGGGTTCAAAATTCGATCTTTGGTTCAGCGTACCAACGCTCTGCCAATTGAGCTACCAGGATGATACCTAGCCCGGCACCTCTCACTCTTATATGTTGGTATCTTTGCAACCGCAGCACAAGATGGGATAACTGAAGGAGGAGTTCGTGCAACGCAGAAAAAATCCCAAAAGTTGAAAAATGATAAGATAAAATTCTCTTACCTTTTCTGAAGGTGCGTCTTACTTCTGAGTGTAATCCAAATTTTGGTGGTATTCCAATGTTGATATCGATTGCACTGCATATATCACCTTTTTGCTGAAAAACTAATTAGTTGTATTAGATGAGTCGGAGTGAATACACTGGTTGTTCCATTTAAGATACTATAATTAAACACATAACATTACATATACGTTACGGCTTACATTTAAACATTAATAGCGGTTATTTCACATTATAATGGAGCTAGCATCTGCTCGTGTTTACGCGGTTATATTTTGATACAGGACTAAAGAATTAAAGTCATAAAAACAGAGTTCAGAGTTTATCATTACATCATTCTTTCGCAGTGGAAATTACACATATTGCAAGGTTTCTGTGTAAGAACGTAATCGGAGTAATAATGTTTTTATTTACTGCTCCAATGTCTTTAACATATTTCATATAATAATAGTTTATCAATTTAGAAAGTCTTTTGATCATTTACTTGAAGTTGAGTGGTCATAAATCTTACTTTGCAGTTCACTATGCGTTGAAAGAATTGATGACTAGAGGATCAAGGTCTTTTTATTTTTCTCATTGCAAGAGGAAATGAAAAGTGGGTTTTTGTTTATTAATTTCTCGGATGAGGTTAATATTTTCAGTATCCCCCTTAAGCTCCTCCGAGGAATTGATCATAAAGAGTTTCATTGAATTTCTATGTCTTTTCAGTGCAGGCTTGGGTATGGGTTTAGTCAACGCGTCAGCTATCATCTGATCTGTAGGACAATATTTTAATTCTATAATACCTTCTTCTTTAAGATGTTTTATTGCATGAAATTTGACGTCAATGTGTTTGGTACGCTTACCAAACTTTTCGTTGTGTATCATCTTTATGCAGCTTTGGTTGTCTTCATGCATTATAATTGGTTTTTCTTGAGTTAATCCCAAATCTTCTAATAATTTTATTATCCATAAAGTTTCCTGACAAGCGTTTTCTGCAGATATATATTCTGCTTCAGCAGATGATAAGGCGATGCATGTCTGCCTTTTTGTTATCCACTGTATTGAATTGTCTCCCAACATGTAAATACTGCCAGAAGTTGATTTTCTCGTTTTTGTATCTCCCACCCAATCGGAGTCGGTGTAAACTTCTAATTTTGGTTTCCTTTTTGTATTTAAAACTAAATTGAGATTTTTTGTACAGTGTAAATATTTGATTATTCCCTTCACTGCATTCCAGTCCTTGTTTCGCGGTGCTTCATTACGTCTAGATGTTGACTGGTGCTGATATGTCGGGTCTAGTACCTGTCGCGATGTAAAGAATTTAACCTATAGCTTTTCGGTATTTTGTGTTATTTGGTAACAAATTTTCGTCTTCTTCTAATTTATTAAAACCGGGTTCCATTGGTGTTCCGTATGGTTTTGCATTTTCAAGATAAAAGTTCTTAGCTAATTCTTAAATTTTTGATTTTTGGTTTAGTGCGTAACCGTCCGGTATTTTTTCTATTTCGGTTCCTAAGTACTTCTTTATTTGTCCTAAGTTTTTCAATTAATATTGTTCGTTTAGTGTTTTTATGATTTCTTTTATTATTCCCGGTTTACTTGCTATAAGTATATCGTCGACGTAAATTATTACGTATGTGAAATTTTCTTTTTCTTTTCTTATGATTAAGCATGTATCGGCTGTGCTTTGCGTGAAATTAAGTGCTTTTAATGAGTTTTCTATTTTTATGTGCCAGGCTCTTGCTGCCTGTTTGAGACCATATATGGTCTTGTTTAGTTTACAAACTTTATAATTAGAGTTTGTTTCTATGTAACCCTCTGGTTGTTGCATGTAAATTTCTTCTTGTAAATTTCCGTGAAGTAATGCTGCATTTATGTCTATGTGGTGTACTTCTAGATTTTTGTAAGCGGCTGCGGATAAAAATGCACGAATGGTGGTGTGTTGCACTACTGGTGCAAATGTTTCATCATAATCTTCACCAAATTTTTGGATAAAACCTTTAGCAACTAGTCTTGCTTTATATATGGGTGATTTTCCTGAGCTATCGACTTTTCTTTTAAAGATTCATTTTAATCCCATTATTTTTCTATTTGGTGGTGGTTCTACCAGTTCCCATGTTTTGTTTTTAATCAGCGCTTCTATTTCCGCATCTGTGGCTTTGAGCCAATTTTCTTTTTCTCTAGGATTTTTAATTTCGTTGACTTCTTTCCAATTTTCCGGTTCGATTATTTCATCGTTTTTTACTATACAGATATAACTGTCAGATGTATATCTATCAGGTGGAACTCCCCTGTTTGTTCTTTCTGAACTTCTTAATGTAGGAATGTTTTGATCGGGTTCTGCTTGGGTTTGTTCTGTATTGTTTATTTCTGTTTCAATATAATTTTTCTTATCAAGCAGGTATTCTGGTTCATTGTTTTCTTCATTCAGAATGTGTGTGTTATTCTCTAAGAATTTTATAGTTCTCCCGATTATGATTTCATTATTTTATTATGATTTCATTTTTAGTGAATACTCTACTCCCTTTGAGTAGTTATCATATCCCACAAATATTCCTTCCCTGCTGTGTTATCTAATTTTCCTCTATGTATTTTGTTTATGTATATATAAGCTTTACAGCCAAATACTCGAAGGTAATGTAAGTTTGGTTTTCTCTTGAACCAAATTTCGTACGGAGTTTTATTTGTAGTCTTTGTTGGTAGTCTGTTTTGGAGATGTGTTGCTGTATTTATTGCTTCACCCCAGAATCTGTGGGGTAACCCAGCTTCTGAGAGCATAGCTCGGGTCATTTCTATCAAGCTCCTATACTTTCTCTCGGTATTCCCGTTCTGACTCGGGCAGTGTGGAACAGTAAATTGGTGTTTTACACCTCTTTTTCTAAGAAAGTCCTCCGTATTTTTGACTATATATTCGCCCCCGTTATCCGATCTGAATGCTTTGGGATATCTCCCGAATTGTGTGTGAACCATTTGTGTATAGTCCTTTATTTTGTCTGAGACCTCATCCTTGTGAGATAGTAAATATATTACTATAAATCTTGAGTGGTCGCCAATAAAAGTGACGAAATACCTTTTTCCCCCTAAAGAGGTTGTTCTTATCGGTCCACAGACGTCTTTATGTATCAGGTCGAGTACCTGAGTCGTTTTATTTTCAGATAATTTCGGATATGGTGCATAAGTAGTTTTTGTTTTGATGCATGTTTCGCAGTGAGTAGCGTGACTACAGTTGTTTATTTTTATGCCATTGGCCAAGTTGTTTTTCATCATTTGTTTTATACTTTCGTAATTCCTATGACCTAGGCGTTTGTGCCAAAATTCTAGACATTCTTTATTCTTGCAGTCGTTTACGATATTTGCTTTGTTTGGGATATCTTTTTCTGAGAGAATTACCTCATATAAATTATTTTTCTTTTTCGCTTCCAGGTACGTTTTGCCGTTACTGGATAGCATGCATTTTTCGTCTTCAAATATTAATTTGTAACCGTGCTGAGTTGCTTTACTCACATAAATTAAGTTTGTTTCCAAATCTGGAACATATAACACGTTTTTTTTATTTTATTTTATTTGAGTCCCCGTTTGATGTTTTTGTTGTAATCATAATTTCACCGGATCCGTAGGAAATGAGTGTGTTTCCGTTCGCGATTATTACGGATGTTTGTTCGGTGTTGTTTATTTCAGTAAATATTTCTTTGCTGTTCGCAATATGGGAAGATGCCCGTAATCAATAATCCAGGTTGGTTTTCTGGGCTTTTCGATTATAAATGCTGCATCTTGATTTTTGTTATGATTTATTTGTACGTTTTTATTCATTTTTTCTTTCTTTTCGTACCTATCATTTTCACTAGCACCGATTGTGTTTTCGAAGCAGAGCGACGAGGTAAACTTCTTTTGTTTGAAGATTTGTTGTTTCGGTGTAGCTTTTTGGGAATTTTTGTTTTTTAAGTGCCAGCATTCTTTATAGTTATGATTATTTTGCTTACAGTACGTGCAATATTTATTATGATTTTGTAATCATTATTTACGAACTTTTTCTGTGTTTTAAACGCTTTTGCCGAATTTTCGGTTTGTTCCGACTTTTCTACTCGTTTATTATATTCGTCAACAAGTTTATTTTTTATATAATCTGGTGTTAACTCATTTTCCGGCCTGGCTTCCGGAGCCGTTATAAGTGTATTATAACTAGGTGGAAGTGAGCACAGTAGTAGTGCTGAAGTTTGTGAGTCACTAATATTTTCTCCAATTGCGGAGAGTTTGTCGATGGTTTCAAGAATATGTGTTATGTGACGTTGCATGTTACCGTGTTCTTGTAATTTAGCTCCATATAATTTTCTGAGTAAATAAAGTTTACTTGACAGATTGCCTCTTTCGTGAATATTTTTTAATGTGTCCCACGTCTCTTTTGACGTGTTTAAATTTCTTATATGACGATTTGCGAGTCCTCAAGACTTAAATTTATTATGGCCCTTGCCTTCTTGGCTTTCTTTTGCCAATCTGGTGTTATGGGGTTTGGTGGTTCTTCTGTTATTAATTCTGATAAGTCTTCTTTTATTAATAACATTTGGACCTTGAACTTCCAAATGGAATAATTATTTGTTTAATTTTTCAATTACTTGGGTTTCTTTTGAAAACGCCATTTCTTCGATTGATTTTTCTATATTGTTTTTTATTAAGTTTTATTTAATTAGTTCTATAAAGATGTTTTTATTTATGTTCTTTCTTTCGAAATTAGTTCTAAATGATTGCTAAATCTATACTAATATTACAAAGGAGTAAAGATTGTTTGTTTGTTTGTAGGGGGTAATCTCTGGAACTACCGAACCGATTTCAAAAGTGATGGAATTTTGGCAAATGAATATTTTGGCAAAATGAATATTTTGGCAAATTGATGGTGACAACCCCTGCTCCAACATAGGCTATATTTTATGTCGATGCCACTAACCCCAGGGGGTGCAGGAGCAAAAAACGTTCTAAAATTGCGATTTTTTATCTATCAAACTGGCTATCAAGCCCTGAGAGCTTGCCAGCCGGTTCTGTATGTATGTATGTACGTACGTAATGCGATAACTCTTCATAGAAATACCCGTTTTCCTTCAAATTTTGTTTATAGGTTCACTGTGTTAAGGCGCTTCCCTGATTAGTTTTCGGGATTGATTGGTTAAGTATAAAGGGGGGGGAACAAGGGGCTAATTCCCCCCCTTAATTTATATAAATGGGTTTTTCATGCAGAATTATTGCGTTTTCCTTCAATTTTGTTTATAGGTTCACTGAGTTAAGGCGCTTCCCTGATTAGTTTTCGGGATTGATTAGTTAAGTATAAAGGGGGGGGGATCGGGGGGCTAATCCCCCCCTTAATTTATATAAATGGGTTTTTCATGCAGAATTATTCCGTTTTCCTTCAAATTTTGTTTATAGGTTCATTGGGTTAAGACGCTTCCCTGATTACTTTTCGGGATTGATTGGTTAAGTATAAAGGGGGAGGGAACGGGGGGCTAATTCCCCCCTAATTTATATAAATGGGTTTTTCATGCAGAATTATCCCATTTCCTTCAAATTTTGTTTAAAGGTTCACTGTGTTAAGACGCTTCCCTAATTAGTTTTCGAGATTGATTGGTTAAGTATAAAGGGGGGAACGGGGGGATAATCCTCCCCTTAATTTATATAAATGGGTTTTTCATGCAGAATTATCCCATTTCCTTCAAATTTTGTTTATAGGTTCACTGTGTTAAGGCGTTTCCCTAATTAGTTTTCAGGATTGATTGGTTAAGTATAAAGGGGGGAACGGGGGGATAATCCTCCCCTTAATTTATATAAATGGGTTTTTCATGCAGAATTATCCCATTTCCTTCAAATTTTGTTTAAAGGTTCACTGTGTTAAGACGCTTCCCTAATTAGTTTTCGAGATTGATTGGTTAAGTATAAAGGGGGGAACGGGGGGATAATCCTCCCCTTAATTTATATAAATGGGTTTTTCATGCAGAATTATCCCATATCCTTCAAATTTTGGTTAAAGGTTCACTGTGTTAAGACGCTTCCCTAATTACTTTTCGGGATTGATTGGTTAAGTATAAAGGGGGGGAACGGGGGGATAATCCCCCCTTAATTTATATAAATGGGTTTTTCATGCAGAATTATCCCATTTCCTTCAAATTTTGTTTATAGGTTCACTGTGTTAAGGCGTTTCCCTGATTAGTTTTCGGGATTGATTGGTTAAGTATAAAGGGGCGGAACGGGGGGGCATATCCCCCTTATTTTATATAAATGGGTTTTTCATGCAGAATTATTCCGTTTTCCTTCAAATTTTGTTTATAGGTTCACTGTGTTAAGGCGCTTCCCTGATTAGTTTTCGGGATTGATTGGTTAAGTATAAAGGGGGGGAACGGGGGGATAACCCCCCCTTAATTTATATAAATGGGTTTTTCATGCAGAATTATTCTATTTGCTTCAAAATTTGTTTATAGGTTCATTGGGTTAAGACGCTTCCCTGATTAGTTTTCGGGATTGATTGATTAAGTATAAAGGGGGGAACGGGGGCCTAATACCGCCCTTAATTTATATAAATGGGTTTTTCATGCAGAATTATCCCATTTCCTTCAGATTTTGTTTATAGGTTCACTGTGTTAAGGCACTTCCCTGATTAGTTTTCGGGATTGATTGGTTAAGTATAAAGGGGGGACGGGGGTCTAATACCCCCCCTTAATTTATATAAATGGGTTTTTCATGCAGAATTATCCCATTTGCTTCAAAATTTGTTTATAGGTTCATTGGGTTAAGACGCTTCCCTGAGTAGTTTTCAGGATTGATTGGTTAAGTATAAAGGGGGGGGGGGACGGATGGGGCTAATCCCGCCTTAATTTATACAAATGGGTTTTTCATGCAGAATTATCCGATTTTCTTCAAATTTTGTATATATATTCATTGTAATTAGAAATTTACCTTATTAGTTTAAGGGGTTCATTAGTTAACTATGGGGGGGGGGAACGGGGGGATGACCCCCCCCCCTTAATATATTGTTTATTTCTTTATTTTTCGATGGGCTTATTTCAAATTCTTTGAAATAAGAGTATAATATACAATTAGTGTGAATAGCCTGTGAACTCAATGCCCTCAGTTTAACTGGGCAGTTTTATTTTTATTTTTTATACTGAAGGAGCTAGAAATTTGAAATTTGTCGTTGTAGTTACTTATAAGATGTAAATGCTCTCTAAGAACAAAATAAAAAAGAAATTGAAATTTAAAAGTGTGAAATGAGCGAAAAGCTTTCTAAAAACAGTCTAAATTACAATTTCTATGAAATCTCTGGAACTACAGAACCGATTTCAAAAGTAATGGTAGCAAATTGATGGGGACAATCCCTACTCCAACATAGGCTATAGTTTATGTCGGTGCCACTAACATCAATGTACGAAAAATGTTCGAAAATTGCGACTTTTTTATACTGAAGGGGAAAGAAATTTGAAATTAACATTGCAGTTACTTATAAGATGTAAATGCTCTCTAAGAATAAATTTAAAAAAAATCGAAATTTAAATGGGTGAAATGGGCGAAAAGCGTTCTGAAGTCATTCTAAATTACAATTTCTATGGAATCTCTGGAACCACCTAACCGATTTCAAAAGTGATGGTGGCAAATTGGTGGTGACAATCCCTGCTCCAACAGCCTCTTTAATAAAAAACTATGCGTTGCTGACGACTGGGTTTTTCGCTAATTGTTGCACCAGACTAATCTCGGAAAATGAAACATTTGAAGTTACTGAAAAAAATGATAGCTCAAAAAGTATTTGTCAGAAAATTGTTAGACAAACTGTGTTTGAAAGGTAAAAAATTGTATTTTTCTTGATATAAATTTCAAATCTAATGATTATGCCGTTTTTCAAATATTGAATTTCAAAAATTACCAAATTTTCCAATGGAGTACCATAGCGAAACCTACATGCGTAAAAAGATAATGATAAGGGCGACGTGTCCTGACGTGTATATTGGCTATAGCACGAGTCACAAATTATAGTAGCCTTATTATTCTGTTAAAATATAAAAGTTATTTATGAAATGTCAATATTTTGTTGGATTAAAGGTTCTTTAAAAATATTGACCAGCGTAGCGGGCGTAGCTTGCTAGTTAGTTTATAAATGTTTTCAGTCTTTAAGCTTAAAGTCACACCTTCCTTCTGAGACAATTTCGGTCTCATAATCTTTGACGGAGGAGTTCGTGCAACGCAGTCCCAAAACTTGAAAAAGGATAAGATAAAATTCTCTTACCTTTTCTGAAGGTGCGTCTTATTTCTGAGTGTAATCCAGATTTTGGTGGTATTCCAATGTTGATATCGATTGCACTGCATATATCACCTTTTTGCTGAAAAACTAATTAGTTGTATTAGATGAGTCGGAGTGAATACACTGGTTGTTCCATTTAAGATACTATAATTAAACACATAACATTACATATACGTTACGGCTTACATTTAAACATTAATAGCGGTTATTTCACATTATAATGGAGCTAGCATCTGCTCGTGTTTACGCGGTTATATTTTGATACAGGAACAAAGAATTAAAGTCATAAAATCAGAGTTCAGAGTTTATCATTACATCATTCTTACGTTAGTGGAAATTACAGATATTGCAAGGTTTCTGTGTAAGAACGTAATCGGTGTAATAATGTTTTTATTTCCTGCTATAATTCTTGTTCCAATGTCTTTAACATATTTCCTATAATAATAGTTCATCAATTTAGAAAGGCTTTTGATCATTTACTTGAAGTTGAGTGGTCATAAATCTTACTTTGCAGTTCACTATGCGTTGAAAGAATTGATGATTAGACGATCAAGGTCTTTTTATTTTTCCCATTGCAAGAGGAAATGAAAAATGGGATTTTGTTTATTAATTTCTCGGATGAGGTTAATATTTTCAATAATAACTTCATGAAACGCACAATCACTGCGGTAATCATGAAACAAAATTAATTCAGCATCGATTAATATTTATTATATATAATAACTGAAGCGATGCAATACGCTCGAGTAATAGTAAACCTGATTTTTTAATTGCGTGATATTTTATTCACATTAATACCAAGGAGTAAAACCAACATATTGAAAAACTATCCTGGCCAGGATTCGAACCTGGGTCATTGGTTCAGTTCACCAACGATCTGCTAACTAACCTACCTGAATGATTCCCAGCCTTGCAAACTCTCACTCTCATATATTGGTAATGCTGCTATTGGTAATGGTTAAAGTGATGCAATACACCGAAAAATAGTAAATTTTATTCACATTGCTTACAAGGCGTACAGCCAGCAGAATGAAAATTTATCCAGGCAATGGTTCGTACCTAGGTTATTGGTTCAGAGCACCAACTGTCTGCCAACTAACCTACCGAGATGATGCCTAGTCTGGCACCCTCTCACTCTTATATGTTGGTAAGGCTGCAACAGCATTGAAGTGATGCAATGCGCCGAGAAATCGTAAACGGGCCAGCGATCTTTGTTCTATAAACAGATTTATCTCATCTTGTGCTGCGGTTGCAGCTTTACCAAAAGCTTGGACACTTTATCACTCTGTTGGTTGTAAGCAATGTGAATGGAATTTGATAATACTTATGTTTGTTTTATTATATTTATGTCCTTAGTTTGTTCATAATTTTGAGTGTGATTCTGTTTTAAACAATTTAATTATCTTTATCAAATTATTCATCATTTATTTACTAGATTTGTTCATCTTAGTTAAATGCGCATTTAGTACTCATTTCAGAAATGAAATCAGTATGATTATCAGAAAAGAAGAGATATTTCTTTTTGGATTCTAATCTTCTGGCACTTTTTTATTACGATTAATAATGGAGTATTATTATTTTTTTCTTTTAAGAAATATGACGCGTGAAAAGAAAAGCATTGTATGTGAAAGGAAAACCCATTAAATTTTCATTTTAAAATGACACGCATGAGAGGTAATACCAAGGATTTGAAAGAAAACAAAAATACGAAAGTACTCTCGGGTTTTTCCTTAGGTCATGTCAATAGTTTGATATTTTGTTTTAAAGAAGCATAGAAATGTATAGTGTTTTTTTTGATAAAAAAGAAAAAAGTACTTTAAGAATGGGATTTCGAGTATCTTTTTAAGTTTATTAAAAAAAAAGTAAATAACAAATTTTTATATTTAATTGTATACGTATAGTCGGTCAAACAATAAAATGGATATATCGTATAATTTTATCACCAAAATGTCGCAGAAGACAACAAAAAGTGTCATTTAAAAGAGAATTGTGTTCTCATTAAATCTATTTAATAAAATAAATCTAGGTGGTTTTATCCAAATCAAAGAGAAAATAAATAAAATTTCAAGCTCTAATAGTTCGTTTTTAATGAAGAACGTAAATCTAGACTCCAACATATTTGCTTTTATAAGCATAAAAAATATTGCTCGACAGGAAGATTCATAATAAGGAACATTGAATGCTCACTCTAAGTAATAACTGTACACAATCGATCGTATATACGGATTATAATGTACTTTATATACAACACACACACTTCTTAAAGGAGAATATAGCTTTGCTTCATAAAAAATATCGTTATTTTTTACTTGCATAACGTCATCAAAATGTACTTCATAAAATCACTGTGGATAGATATATAGATGTAGATAGACGTATCCAAACAACCTTCTGAACATGCTGTTGTAAACATCAATAACACATATTTCGTTTATTTGAATTAGCTTAAAATTTGTAAAACTGCATCATTTTATTGCAGCATATCCCACGTAATCTATCCGAATCCATTTGTATGTCCCTGTAAAAAAAAAAATAATAATAACACTATGTACACCATTTACGATACCGTGTTTTATTTACTAATCCTCAATAACACATATCAATTTTGGTCTATATGGAAAAATATAAAACTAACACGGCGCATTTCAACCAATAGCCTCCCATATACGATAAAGTATCAGAATTCAGTTGTTTATCACTCTGAAAGTATTGTGAAGGCTACGCACACTATTTAACAGCAAACACATTATGGAAACCTTAATAACATACTGGGTGCCCTAAAATGGGCTGACTGAATTTAAAATTCAATAACTTGCAAACGGTGACAGATATTTAAAAAATTCTTGCAGGAGAGTAATGTATGATGTCAGGAGTTTTTTTTTTTACTGTGATTCCCAATTTTAGCTCGAATTACCAGAAATAGCTGTGAGCAATAGACGTGCAATTGAGGCAGAAGCAGAAATCCTCCACATTGATGCGAAGGAAGGAGGTTAAATATATGGAGTGGGTTCCATTCATTAATACAAACTGTTTCTTAGGGCCTTATTCTAATCTCAGTTGGTATGATTTCGATATAGTATGAGTCAGAGCAGCAATAGAGAAAAGTATGAAAACGGCTTCTTTGAAATCGAATTGTATAACGACAACGTTCAAAATACCATCCATATCGAATGAGTTTAGAATCGGGCCTTAAGAGCAAGATTGTAATTGGCGAATGAGACCCAGTCCATATATTTAACCTCCTTTTTTTGCATCGATGCTGGGTGATTTCCGTTTTGCCGCGATGGAGGTCTGGTTTTGCCGCGATGGAGAGCGATAGATGCCTTCTGCTTTCAGCGCCATCTATCGCTCTTATTTTAAACTAAAGCCGGGAATCTCCGTATAAAATCTTCTGACATCATATATCACTCTCCTGCAAGTTTTTTTTTTAATAACTGTCACCGTTTGCAAGTTATCGAATTTTAAAATCAGTCAATCCATTTTAGGATATACGGTATTTATTTGATATAAATCGATGATATTTATAAAAACGAAAACGTGGAGGATCTGCCGAATTAAGAGACCTTCTCCCAAGCAAACCGTAATCACAAACATTCATTAGGTACGTTGAAAATATCTACAATGCATCGCAATGTCTTCGAGATATTTCCAAATAAAGATTTTAGAGGAGTGAGACTGAAAAAAAATTATCATTTATTAAAATCTATAATATACTAGTAAATTTACAGATCAAGAGCCTCAACGTCAGCTCTGCAGGTCATTGTGTTTTAATCTCACTTTTCATAATATTTAACATCCTACAATCCGTCATAAAAAAAAATTCTAAATAACATGTTTATAAGCATATAAAATTTTCCGAAGGTTCCAGAAATTAGAATCGTTAAATTAAAAACGGTGTTATGCGATTACAATGGTATTCTGAAATTAAGATGAACTGTTTATTGTTGTAATTTTTTACATTAAAAATTATATTTCTCACATTTAGTTAGAAAAGGATATATCGCAAAATAGGGCTATTTACTTCAATTTTATTATTTGTATTCGTTTTGAAATACAGTTGCTAAGCAACGATTAAACAAATGAGGATATTGGAAATAAATGCATTTTAAAATTTTTAAAAACTGACAAAATAAAATATTATATATATTTCTCCAACAGAGGCATAAAATTTCCCAATAATTAAAAAATATATATTTTTTCTAAATTCTAATAAGTGTATTTGCAAATTTTCAAACCTATTAGATATATTTGAGACCTTCATATCGAAAATTTGGGATCCGTACAGTTTACGTTTCAGGAAATTATTCATGAGAGCATTTTCCTTTCAACGTATGGAAAATTGGAAAATCGTCTAAATTCCCATAGAACCTAGAATCATTACCTATCGTGGGATATCATTAAAATTATTACACATGATAGGATTTAATAGAATAAAGAATGTGACTATAACTTGGTCATAGTGGTTATAAAATGTCATATACGTCATATATGACTATAACATCATACATGTCAAATAACTTGGCGATAGACCTCGGTCTCTTAATGATTAATCCTCGGAAGCTGCTATAACAAGGAAGTATCGATTTTTAAAAAAATCAAACTACTTAATAAATATTTTTATTAATATCTTTTTACGTTTCGATTCGATTTTCAGAAAATTTGAAATGACTCAACAAAATCCTGCAACGATTATATATATTAAATTTCAAACTATTCGGTTAAGTATTTTTTGAGATGTTATATGTGCAGTGACGGACAGACAAACGGATGGACCAGACGACGAATATAGGTACTACGTATTTATATGTACACTTTTTTGCCCCAATCATTCATGGGCCCCCTACAAGAAACCCGTGTGACAAATTTCGTAGGCCTGCGACCTGTGTTTTCCGAGTTTTTGAGGTTACATAGTCACACACGCGCACGGATTTTAATAGGGTAGATTACGTTTGATAGGATTTAATAGAATAAAGAAAACTTTTATTAATATATTTTTATGTTTTGATTCGATTTTCATAAAATTTGAAATGACTCAACAAAATCCTGCAACGATTATATATATTAAATTTCAAACTATTCGGTTAAGTATTTTTTGAGATGTTATATGTGCAGTGACGGACAGACAAACGGATGGACCAGACGACGAATATAGGTACTACGTATATATATGTACACTTTTTTGCCCCAATCATTCATGGGCCCCCTACAAGAAACCTGTGTGACAAATTTCGTAGGCCTGCGACCTGTGTTTTCCGAGTTTTTGAGGTTACATAGACACACACGCGCACGGATTTTAATAGGGTAGATTACGTTTGATAGGATTTAATAGAATGAAGAAAACTTTTATTAATATATTTTTATGTTTTGATTCGATTTTGATAAAATTTGAAATGACTCGACAAAATCCTGCAACGATTATATATATTAAATTTCAAACTATTCGGTTAAGTATTTTTTGAGATGTTATATGTGCAGTGACGGACAGACAAACGGATGGACCAGACGACGAATATAGGTACTACGTATATATATATGTACACTTTTTTGCCCAATCATTCATGGGCCCCCTACAAGAAACCCGTGTGACAAATTTCGTAGGCCTGCGACCTGTGTTTTCCGAGTTTTTGAGGTTACATAGACACACACGCGCACGGATTTTAATAGGGTAGATTACGTTTGATAGGATTTAATAGAATGAAGAAAACTTTTATTAATATATTTTTATGTTTTGATTCGATTTTCATAAAATATGAAATGACTCGACAAAATCCTGCAACGATTCTATATATTAAATTTCAAAGCATTCTGTTTGGTGGCTTTTGCACTGCTATATGCTGACAGACGGACGGACCAGATGACGACTATAGGTGCTAAGTATTTATATAATTACGAACGCACCTAACAATGAAGCTAAATTTAATCGTCAGGTGTCGATATTACTCACAGATAGGTTTTTGCTTTATAATATCGATTTTAAAAGATTTTTTTCATTAAAATTTATAAACTAATTTAGTGTTTAAATAGGCTTTTAGAGATATTTACAACGATACCAAAATAATTTCTTTAAAATATTAATTTAAATATTTTATAGAAAATATATAAATGTACCTTACATATAAAAGTAGAATTATTTCACAGCTGAAACGTTCCACTACATGTATTTCAACATCAGTAAAGTTGTACATTTATAACTGAAAAATAAGTTATCCATTTAAAATTATCTACAACGCATCCGAAATTGTCTTATTGCTAATCAAAGTGTTAAATGAATTTTATACCATTTTTATGGTACTTTAGAGTACCTCCAAGGCATAAAGGGATATATAAAATTAATATATAAATAAAAATAATCTTGCGTAGTTGATAACCGCCAAAAATGTTCTAATTCCTATTATTCGCACTGCATTCGCTTTATTTGAAGTATAAACCTTCCACGCATTTCATTTAAAAGTACATATTTCTCCCATTTAAAATACATGCATTTAACTCATTTGAATTAAAATACTAAATTAAACAAATACATAAATGAAAATGGTAATTAAGAAATAATACCACAAATGAAAAACTTTTTTTCAACGTTAAAGCATTATTTCTCTTTAACACAAGAGAAAAATAAAAGCTGCTACTGGCCAGAAAAAAAAACTGCAGTAGGCGTGATTTGCTCCGGTATGACCGTATTCCTTAACTCATTTGAATTAAATTTTCATTTCAAATAATTCCATTTAACTCATTTGAATTAAAATACAAAATTAAACAAATACATAAATGCAAATGATAGATAAGAAATAATACCACAAATGAAAAACTGTTTTTCAATGTTAAAGCATTATTTCTCATTAACACAAGCGAAAAATAAAAGCTGCTACTGGCCAGAAAAAAGGGTAGTAGGCGTGATTTGCTTCGGTATGACCTAAAAGTGCCAACATAAGTCACAACTTATATTTTCTGAAAGTTTAATGTCATTAAAATATTATATAATGTATGCTATTTTAGTGTTAACGTAATTTACTAGACTCTGGCCGTGGCATAATGTTCTCCACTTTTAAGACAAAATATTATGCGATATTTCCATACAGTATTTAAACTGTGTTTAAAGTCTTCACATTCATAGGAATAACTGTTAATTCGGTAAAATTCCCTTAGCTTAAATCTTACATTTCTAAATTAAAATACACTCACATTAGGGAATTTATTAAATGAATTTAACTTTAGAAATTTGTGAAACATTAAAGGGGTTACACGGCAAATTGTTAATCAATGACGCATGGGATATTTACATTATTTTAGTTTTCGCAATAAAAGACATTTCTTTTTAAATGCTTTTGCTATTATTTAAAATAGATATACATAAGACATTTTAATAGCGGAATAATTTAGCATATGATTTTATATTAGAATAATTTATGTGGTAGGGAGAAACCGCCATTAATACAGAAAATAAATTGTATCATTACCATTTTAAATTTAAATATGGCGTCAAACACTATTACCTAGAATTTTACCTCATAATTTTACCTATGTATTTAAAATACTCAATTACAAAACCCTTTAAATTTCTTAATTTATTAAATTTGGACTTCCTATAAAATTATTAATGTGATTGCTCTTTCAATTAAAATCTTATGCCAAAAAATTGGTACTTGTTTGTTATAGCGGCCGAGGGAGGAGAAATAGCTAAGCGTCCAAGAAGTATCACCCGACAGAAATACATATATGACGTTATAATCATATTGATATATATATGACATTTCATGACATATATGTTATCCACGTTATAGTCATATATAACGTATATGGCATGTGTATAATAAGTATATAATTTTTATGTGACATGTAAGACATAAAAATTACATATATACCCCTTACATGAACGTTTGATTGGTATAATTATGATGTCCGATTATCTGCACGAGGGATATAGGCTCGAAGGGAATTGCATCCTTCGGGGGTCTTTCTAAAGGAACCTAATACGTATTTACGCCAGGTAGAGCTCCTATAATACAGGCTGACGCATCCTCGCAGATTTGGGTCTCAAATTGAAGTTCAGTCGGAAAACCAAGCTATTCAGAACCGGTTCAGTCAATCAGAACCGAGTCTTAGGCAACCCCAACTCCGGCTGCGGTAGATTGATGCTGAACTGAGCACGAATAATCCGAAAAAAATGGATATGCGTCAGCTCCTATTATAGGAGTCTTAACGCCAGGAAACCCAAGGTTCGGAGAAAACCACGAAAACGTTGAACTATTATACATACGGGAGCGATTGGGTTCGAACCCAGCTCCTCCCGTTTACCCGCTTTGAAAGCAGAACCTCCCGGCCACTGAACGGGCCACTGAACGGGGGGGCCCATGAACTTTTGAAGTACATATATATATATATATATGTATGATGCATATATAAGGTTGGTGATAACCTTTGTAAAATCGTAAAATTAATTACAAATAGGAAACGATATGAAGATCAAAATTGCCCTCATTTACCGTGCTATAAAAAATATAAATGTCTCTTAATCTACTAGAATATAATATAACATCGAACGAAAATGTACAATAACCTCTTCCTAGTTACCCATGACTCCAAAAAGCATTCTTTATCTTAAAAAAATCTCAGAAACCAATATATATTAAAAATTTAAAGAAGGATTATATAAACAAAGTATCTTTTGCTGGCACTGATTTTCGAAAATATTACCAAATCATTTTTATAGTGTGTTAATCAGTTTTCTCAAACCGGAATATCGGTTTTTATGATTCCTATCAAATCTCAATTAAACATTTCAGACGAACATTACACTATTGAGAACTATACGTAGTTTTGCGGTCCGTGGTTGAATTGTTGGATATATTTGGACTTATATGTATTTTTTTATGATCTAAAACTATTTTCAAAAATAAATAAAAGCATTATTTTATAGCCATAATTTCGTAAATTAAATAAACAGAATATGCTCAGTTTTTCATGTACTTGCACCGCGTGACATTGTGCTGTGCCCATCTATACTAATAAATAAAATCAGACTGTCTATGTGTGGTTTTCATAAGAACGTCTATTTTTGTGGACATGCCAGTATTTATACGACGAGAAATAATAATAATAATAAAAACCCATTAAAATATATCTGTCTGTCTGCTTCTCCGGAATAGACTCAAAAACGGTTGCATAGCAAATCCTAAACTTATCAGGGACGGATAGAGAATGTTTTTGGCTACACTTTGCAGTTTGTTGCATACCGATAACTAAAATAGTTTTTCAGAAAACAATGTAAAATAGGCATAATCAATCAATCAACTAATCGTTCATTACTCAAAATCCCGAGGACTAATTGATCAATTTTAATTGCCGAAGAGCCAGTTAAGGCTTACAATTGAGACACGAAAATATTTGTTGTCTGTTTGTTTGATTGTTTGTCTGTAGGTCTCGCGATAACTGCCGCAAAAAGCACCCTTTCAGCTTGTAATTATGTAGGCGTGTTGGTGCGGTAACCTAAATTAGCTGTATAGTTTTTGGTTATATTTGGTTCATTCGTTAGAAAAAGATAGAACATTTTCTTTTAAGTCATAATACTTTTCAATGGTAATTTAGACGATTTTCAAATTTAAACATTAGTTGAAAGGAAAATAACTCATTGGGATAATTCATTAAAACCTTAAATTAATAGTTGTTAAATTTCTAAAATGGATATCTTAAATTTATCCGATCGCTTTGTAAATTTGCCAATATATTCACTAGAATTTTGAAATTAATTGTATAAATTATTGGGAAATTTTGCACAACAATTTAAGAGATATAAGACATTTGTATTTTATATTTTTTACAAAATTCCACCGCATTTCTAATTTTCCTCACTTCTATTAAATTCATCATTGCAACTGTATTTCAAAGAATTTCAAAAAAAGAAAATTCAAGTAAATCGCATTATTTTGACGAAATTTTGTTTAAACAAAAACTGCTGATTTTCGCGTGATTTTAATTTTTAATGTCTTTTCTAATGAAATAGATGAGGATTTATTTAAACGACTAAAAAAAGATGACCAAATCGGTTTTCCAAACTAAAATTCTAAAAATGCTGAAGAGGAATTTATATTCTAAATATATTTATTACACGAAATATTATTCAATTTCAGCAACATATGATGATGTTATTGGCTGAAAAATAAGTATTCTTTTAAAGATAGAATAAAATCCCCTGTACAAGGAGATGGTTAATCTAATGAAATTAGAATAGTAAATACATTCAGACATATATTCGAATAATGTGATTTGTAGATTTACAAGTTTGTCCTTACGGCGATTATTTAAAGGTTTGTTTCAGATTAAATTTAATTATGGATGCAATCTGCAGTTTGTCGCATCCCTATAGCTAAAACAGTTTTTATACAAACCGGGGAGGATCAATCATTCAGCCAGTCTTTTAAAGCTCAAAAACGCGAGAACTAATTGATAAATTTTATGTACTCTTACGGCGATTGAAAGTCTAATTAAGATTTATAAATGATAATAGTTATCTTTTTAGCTTATGATTTACACATTTCAATTTAAAAAATGCGTTGGTATGTATTTTTCCCCAAAAAACTGAAAAGACCATATGAAATACATATTTTCAATGCTTTGCTTCGCAAATAGTGATAAATAAAAATTAATCCTTTTACATATCATTTTAACCCAGTAAAATCTATTAATTTCTTGAAAGAATATTCCAATAGTTGAATTTTTATTATCAGTAATAATTTGTTTATCAAATATATTTTAGGTAAATAAAAGTTGGGTTGTACAGTATAACGCTTGGATAACTTCGTATATAAGTTATCAAATCAGTGCATAGTGCTAAAAATATACAATAAATAGAATGTTTAGATAATTGCGTTTGAATCAATTAACTGAATACATCGTTAATGCTTGAAATAGATAAAAATGATCAGAAGCGGATCCAGGCCTTCATTTAGAGGGGTCATGCCACTATTTGTTTGCGGTGGTGGTTGGGAGAGGGACACATAGGTTTATTAGCAAATTTCATATTGTCAACCCAAATTGACTATTTCCTGACATCTATCCAATTCAATACTCTTCGTAAATGCATGAAATGTTCAGGTATATTGGAAAATTTATAACATTTGCATGTTCCACCCAGATACCAATATGAGACAGTTAGTATCTGTCCAAAGATTCCCCCTTTTCTTATAAAAGCAAAGAATCTTACAGAAAATGTTGCCAAATTAATATAAATGCTGGACAATTACACCATGAAACATTACTACATTAAAGACGTGAGTATAAAACATCACAAATTTACTGAATGGTGTATACAAATGTCAAATTTAAAATTTATACATACATTAAAGTTAAAAATATCGACGTTTCGACCAACTTTTATGGTCATCCTCAGGAAATATTTTCCTGATTAATATTTAAATATTTATGAGTTAAATATTTCCTGAGGATGACCATAAAAGTTGGTCGAAACGTCGATATTTTTAACTTTAATGTATGTATAAATTTTAAATTTGACATTTGTATACACCATTCAGTAAATTTGTGATGTTTTATACTCACGTCTTTAATGTAGTAATGTTGCCAAAGTTCACATTTTAGGCAACATTTTGGGCACGACAGTCATGAAAAGGTCGTCTTAGCGAAAATTGCATTCAATTGAATACAATTCAAGAGGAGCCACATTTATAGGAAAATGAAAAACGTTTTTTGATTCTTTGTTGTTTAAACTATAATTTCTACAATTTTCATGCATTCTTGTATAAGAAGTAACTCTGTGATAACTAGAACTCCGGGGTAACTTGATTAGGAATTTTAAGCAGAAAAAAATATGAAAAGCATTTATTGCATATTTATATTCCAAATAATTTACTGTTTTATATAATTTTTTTTCGTTTAGAGGGGGTTATGGATCCGTGCTTGCAAATTTAATTGAATTTTCTTCATCGCAGAGCTAAAAGTGTTCGAAATTGTATTTAAATAAAAACAAACGGGAAAATTATGTTTGTTTGTGTGATTATTTAATTCTCAGATGAATATGATTACATAATTGCGTCTGATGTGCTTAAAAAAAGAGATAGATAAAAGAATAATTAGACTAATAAGTATAATTCTTTAATTAAAACAAGATATATTACAAATGGTTTGAACGAAAAGAAATTTGAAAAAAAAGTAATACCGCAAGCCAATGCGTAATATTGTTGATGCGGCAAAAATTCAATCTCAGAATAATGATGTTATTCTATTTATATTTTCTGGTCTAAAAATAAGATATAAATAAATGAAATTTGTTAATTTAATAATGTCGAATGAAACTGAAAGAAACACTTTACGAATGTAATGGTCCTAGACTAATGCATAAAAATAATTAGATTTTTCAAATCTTTTAGTTTTAGAAAATTAATCTTTTGTATTGTGACGCATGCAAATAGTAATACAAATTGCAGGAATTACGGAAGAAGCGTAAAAAGAAAGGTATAATAATCCTCTATTTCTAGGGTAATTAGAACTTTTTTTTCATAATGAAATCCAGATTATTATCTGAATGATTTATGTTTATTTGAAGTATTTAGTAGAATGAAGAGCAGTATTATATAGACGATATTATAATCTGCAATATATATAAGACATTCAACATTCAGGATTTCTATGTCAGTATAAATTTCTGCATTTTGCGAATGCTAACAAGTACATATTATTCTCTGAGGATTACGACAAAGGTGAGAGAATACAGGTTGTGTTAAATTCGAAATAAAAGGATCTGAAAATACTCTTCATTTCCATTCTAAGAAAATGAATCTACAAACCAATTATTTATAAGCATAAAACGTAGAACATAGATACTAGTTTTATTTTCTCTAGTTTATGTATAACAGAAGAACAATCACATGCAAATTAAATATTAAACTGTGTCTAAGAATATTAAGTGAGAATGATGATATGTTTAGCCCAAGAAAGTCAGCTATCTTGCACAAGAATATTCAAAAATCGATTAAAAATATTAATTGAACATACGGTTTAATTATTTCGAACCCCATTAAGGATTAACGATTACCATCGAAAGGTTCAACGATGATATTTAAGCGTTAAAAATTGTAAAGAATATTATGTTTATTTATATTGTTAATTTAGGTTTATTGATAACTTAGCATGAAAAAAATCTATATTTTCTTATCACAATATATATATATATATATATATATATATATATATATATATATATATATATGGTTATAGTTTGTCGGTGTAGTGGGTCGTTGGCTGTGATGTAAGTTGAGAACTTGATGGAGTAGTCGGGCTTTAGTATTTCGGTGTAGTGGGATGTTTGCCATGATGTAAGTTGAAAAATTGATGATGTAGTCTAGTTATAGTTTGTCGGTGTAGTGGGTTGTTTACTGTGGTGTAAATCGAGAATTTGTTGGTGTAGTCTGGCTTTAGTTTGCTTCCTTTTGTTATGTCTGTTTCATTCATTTTCAGTCTGTACTTGTCAGGTATGGGGGAGTGTTGCATGCGTAAAACTAGTTTAACCCAGCAGTGCATGTTTCAAGCCATGCCACCTGACACAGGTTGTTTTAGCTTTTCTTTGTTGTTTATTGGCTTTTTTAATTTTTGCTGCAATTTGTTGTGTTCTTTTGTGCGTTTTCTGGTTCTGTGTAAATGTAGTTTGTTTAGTTTTGTTTTTCTAGTATTGAATTTATGTGGTTTAAAGTTTTTGGTTGGCTTTTGTGATAATGGTTCTGCAAGTGATTTTCCATTGGTGTTTATTATTATATCAGCCGGTAAAGCATATGATGGCATAGCTACAGCTTTATTAGGTTTGGATTTTTTAATTTGAATTTTATGAGTTGTTTAGAAAATTGTTTTTAGCGAATTTTGGGCAGTGTCGAATTTGCTATCGCATATTGTATCGATTATGTATGGGATTGTAGCAGTAACCTTGTCACAAACTGCTAATGTGTTATACATTTTGGTTATAAATTTAATTATATTTTAGTTAGTTGTATTATATTTCTGTGATATGTCTATATTCTTTTCTGGTTGTTTTTAATTGTCATGTAGTGATATTTACCGTCATTGTTTTAATTTGTATGTATATTTTGTGTTTTCAAAATATTATTATGAAGTACAAGAAATTTAATGGTATCGATACCGGCAAGAAATGGAATTTTTCGAAAGACCATTGTGCTCGGTCGGCTCCTGATAACACGGATCGTCAGAAAGTGACCATGTGGTTAATTATGTAGCGATTACTAGAAATGAGAGTCATAATGGATATGGGGAAGCAAATGGCAAAGATTACAAGAATGGTTTTATTTATAGCAAGAAGAATAAAATACTAAATAATAAAAAAAGTTGTAATAAAATATATGATAAAAATTGTGAGCATGATAATGGTATGAAAAACGAGAGTTCAGGAGATGAACAGAGCAATGGATATAATAAGTATAGTATAAGATATATATTTAATAGTAATATTGTACAGGTGTTTAAACAATGTGGAATGAGGACTGATAAAATTACAAGATATAAAACTAGGTGGTTTTATAATAAAAATATAGTGAAAAATAGGGAGAGAAAAGTTTTTAAATTAAAGAAATGCATGGATAGGCGTTGTAAGGTGTGTTTGTACGTAGGAGAGGAGTACAGTAATATTGAAGATGAGAACTGTTTGAAGTTATGTAAGGTTTATAACTGTGTCTACAGACTCAGATGTAAAATCTGTAATTTGTCTTATATTGGACAAACATCAGGTCCAATTAATAAAAGGTTTAATAATCAAAAATCGGATATAAATCATTGTAAAAGTGGTAAAGAAGAGCAAGAAATTGAAATTACCCACTTTAATAAACATGGCTTAGAGAATATAGAATTATCAGTTCTTCATATAATTCCGAATAAGAGGGAAAGATTGCTATGTGAGAGAGACATGATGATAAAATATGGTACTGTTTACCCATATGGGTTAAATGTTATGTTTAACCAGGTTAATGTATTAAAATGCTTTAGAGATAAAGTGTTGGATGTTTCTATATATGGAAGAACTAATCATGATATAAGAAATGAAGATATTAATAATAAAGGAAATTATAAAGATTTAATAAATCTTAATAACATTATGGAAATTGAAAGAGCCATACTTGGTTGTGACATTAAAGATAATGTAATTGGAATTAAATTTATTATATTCAATTTAAAGAAAAAACTTATTCCAGAACTGCTAAGTTCTATATATATCAAAAATAATGGTGGTATTAACATCGATATGAGTTTGGATTTGTTAAGATTTAGAGTAAGAAAACAAAGTCTAGAAGAATATTTGAAGCTACAGAATAAACATGATAAAATTGATAATAAAGTGTATTTTGTCATGGACTATATTGGTCACAAAATGAGTGGCATTAATTTTAAAACAATACTAAACAAATATAACGAATTATTGCCAGTTAAGAAAATTGAAATTATAAAGGCATTTAGATATGATAAGCCATTGGGACGTGAAATATTTAACTATAATGGATATGCTAAAGAATTGCAAAAGGGAATTGATAGTAGCGTCTGTCATTGTAATGACGCGAAATACAAGAGTTTTATAAATGAAACGTATGGACATGTTTTAACAGGCAATTTAAATATCGTGCAAAACATAAACCTTAGAAAATATATGCGTTACGGTACGAAGTATCGCCTGAAAAGGATTGTTACAGAAACTCACGCTATACAACGTATAACGAAAAATGTAGATATTTTTGTTCAGAAATTGATGAATAAATATGGCTTACCCGAAAGTGTTTTTTTGGAGTGGAAATTTAACATTTTGAAGGAAATGAACAAGATTTACAATAAAAAAAGTGATGGAGTTACGAGTGAATACTATAATGATTTAAAGAGTTCTATCAAGCAGCTTCAGAACAGCTTTATTATCACATACGTTGATAAAGCAAATTCTAGCTATGCAATAATATGTAAACAACTATATGGAGATAATCTACGTGGTAGTTATGATAATAAGGCGAATTATAAGCTCTTAAAATCAAGCAAACAAGTAGTTGGTAATAGGATCAAGGCTTTCTTCAAGAAATTAAATATTAAACAACATAGCAACGAACTGCCGTATCTCGTTTTAGTCCCTAAATTTCACAAAACTCCTGTGACCTTTAGAACTATTACATGTGGTTTCGGTTCATATTTGGTTACGGCAAATAAAAAGTTTCTACACATTCTAAACAAAATATTTGCTAAAGTTTTAAAAGAAAAATCTACATGTATAATTAAAAACAGTTTTGAATTGATTGACAATTTAAGAAAATTGTGCAATATAATGGAATTTCATACTTATGACTTTGAAGATTTATACAATAGTATTAATTTAGATGATTTAAAGAGTAAATTTATGGATTTTTTTAAGGAGTTCAATACTACAAATATAAGCTCTGAACAGTTCACAACTCTTTTTAATTTTGTAGTTAAAGAAAATTATTTATATGATGGTAAACGGGTTTACAAACAGATTAAAGGTATTCCTATGGGTGGGAGCTGCAGCTCCATCCTAGCTGATATTTATTTATATACATATGAAAAAGAAGATACTGCAAATCAAAATGTAATATATTACAGATACATAGATGATGTTCTATTAGCCGGGAGTAACAATTGCTTGAAAGATTTCAGCTTTAATCACTATCCAAATAGTTTAAGCCTGAAAATTGCGTCAAATAATTCAAAATGCGTCGATTTTCTGGATGTAACTTTAGATGTTTCTAATGGTGAACTGGTAACAAATATTTAAGATGAGAGAAATTATTTTAATTTTGATACTATTAAAATGTTACATTTCACTTCAAATGTGCATTTGTCCATTTTCAGAAATATTTTTATAAATGGTTTATGCCGTATTGAGAAATTGTGCTCTAATTATGCAAATATTGCTAGGAATATAGCTGATTTTTATTATATGGCGTTATCACAAGGTTATCCGGTTCAGTTTTTGTCCGCTCTAACATACAAATTTATCAGAAATAAAGGTTATAGTGACGAACTGTTAGGAGTGTTCAATACGAGCGATATTTTGTTGATGTGATATTTGTGGGAGTGTCGGTGTAGTGGGTTGTTTACCGTGATGTAAGTTGAGAATTTGATAGTGTAGTCTGGTTTTAGTTTGTCGGTGTAGAGGGTTGTATACCGTGATGTAAGTTGAAAACTTGTTGGTGTAGTCTGGCTATGGTTTGTCGGTGTAGTGAGATGGTTGCTGTGATGAAAGTTGAGAACTTGATGGTGTAGTCTAGCTATAGTTTGTCGGTGTAGTGGGATGTTAGCCGTGCTGTAAGTTGAGAACTTGTTGGTGTAGTTTGGTTATAGTTTGTCGGTGTAGTGGGTCGTTGGCTGTGATCTAAGTTGAGAACTTGATGGAGTAGTCGGGCTTTAGTATTTCGGTGTAGTGGGATGTTTGCCATGATGTAAGTTGAAAAATTGATGATGTAGTCTAGTTATAGTTTGTCGGTGTAGTGGGTTGTTTACTGTGGTGTAAATCGAGAATTTGTTGGTGTAGTCTGGCTTTAGTTTGCTTCCTTTTGTTATGTCTATTTCATTCATTTTCAGTCTGTACTTGTCAGGTATGGGGGAGTGTTGCATGCGTAAAACTAGTTTAACCCAGCAGTGCATGTCTCAAGCCATGCCACCTGACACAGGTTGTTTTAGCTTTTCTTTGTTGTTTATTGGCTTTTTTAATTTTTGCTGCAATTTGTTGTGTTCTTTTGTTTTGAGTTTAAGTAGTTAGTTGCGTTTTCTGGTTCTGTGTAAATGTAGTTTGTTTAGTTTTGTTTTTCTAGTATTGAATTTATGTGGTTTAAAGTTTTTGGTTGGCTTTTGTGATAATGGTTCTGCAAGTGATTTTCCATTGGTGTTTATTATTATATATATATATATATATATATATATATATATATATATATATATATATATATATATATAATAATAAGAATATAAAAAAATCTCTCTTCTTTTCGCCATTTTCTTAGCCCTTATTCCAAATTATCATCATTCTATTAAATTACTAAATGTTATCTATTTTATTTATTTTAATATTTCTCTGTCTTTTATTTTTATCTTAAATCCCCTGTTTGATTTAATTCCATATCTTAGTCAAAATATTCTTTAAATTCCTATTCTAGAAAATTATTCTAAATTGCAAAAACTTCCTAAAAAGCATTTGATTAAATTCCTTTTATTGAGACAGTGAAATTTATTCTTTCAGACATTTTTTTCTTTACATTCTTTTTATTTTTTATTTTCAGATATCATTCGATTTGTCCCATAATTCCCTGCTTTCGCGCGCTTACTTTTTCCTTCAAAATTCATCCAAGTCCTGTAATGAGTTCTTACATTTACGTCAGGTTAACACACCCTTAACCTAATTTCTTAGCCATTGACGCTTGAGTTTTTCGGCGCTCTCTTCTTGGCCCACCCCTTTTTACAAACTATTGGATGGTAATTTTCGCGCGTTCGTGTTCATACACCAGTTTTTTGAGTATATAACATACTGTATCGGGCAGGACCGTCAGAATTTTGCTCTATTTTGGTTGTTAAAATAAAATGCGGCTCCAGCGACCCCCATTCTCCACTCTACATTGTCTTTCACCTTGTACATAGTGGGTCATCTAAGAACATTGTATTCCATTTTGTATAGAGTGTGTTTTTCTAAGTGTGTGGTGTTCTCTTCAGTGTCTATCATCTATTCGAGAGTTGGCATCGTACTCCTGTGATGACAACTAGTGACTCTGCATCATGTAACGGATGGTGTTCCTACTAATAAATACATTGATTCTCCTACAGTAAGTCTTATTCTTGAACTACTGCTCGGGTGTGTGTGTCGATTATTCGGTGGAGTTCCTTCAGTACCTGATTTTCGGCGAATCAATTGCCATACTTAAGGATGTGACGACTGCGTAATTTCCACGGTGTCTACCCCATAATAAGAAATCCGGTAGTCACTAATGACATTCATTATTACCTGCAATATATCGTAATATATATATATATATATATATATATATATATATATATATATATATATATATATATAATACGGAAGAGCCGTGTTCACAAAGAAACATTGTGCGTATGCAGGATTTTCTTTAACAGCAAAATATATCATAGTTAAAGAAGTCACCGATATATGGCGCTAACATAAAAGCATTTCCCTAAAATATTTGAATGATGATGATTATGAAAGAACTGTCAATAGGTGGATTATCGATTTATTCTTCAATTTGATATGCAGAACGAATTATTAAGCGAATGTTGCTATGAATATCATAAATTGAGGTGCGATAATGAATGCTTTTTTTAAATTCCGACAAAAAGAATATCTAATGAATAAAATAGGCGCTGTTAGCACGCAGGAACATGTTATACACCCTAAATGAATGATTAAGTCAAATAATAGATCAACCGAGAATTCAGTTCTTCCATAATCACGTTCATTTGTGTAGTTCCGAAATAAATTTGTATTATCGTTCTGAATCGATCACTTTTATAACTAAAATTAATTTTAATGTAAAAAAAGAAGAGCATTTTGACAATGCCTCCAGTACAAACCGCATTCTCGTGGTTTTGATTTTTTAATGTTTATTCGGATTTTATACCCACCATAGTATCTAAGTTGGATTATTAGAAATGAACACAATGACATCCACTTAATGTAAAAAAATCTAAGGATTGAATGTAAGATTCATTAAGTATTATTTAGTAAAAAATCTTTGAAAAAATTCTACAGAAAAATATTTATAAAATTTGTTTGGAAGCTCACACATTATTAACAATCTTATTTTTCCACTACAACATCTCTCTTAATCCACAAATTAGAGAAAGAACTCTTTTAAACTAATTTTTTGAACAACTGCATTTATTTAATTGACGATTAATGAAAAAATAGTAGTTTAATGAGATTAAAAAAGTGTTTTACTATAAATATACATTTTTATTTTTGTTTATTGTACTATAAAAACTTAAAAATAAGTAAAGATTATTGCAAATTTTAGATACAATTTAAAAGAATATCTTTATAAAATTTAATTCTAGTGTCCATTTGTCTCTTATCATCATATAAAATATTAATTTCAGTTGCAATATCTATATATATTCTGATAAATCAAAACAAATTGTTTAAACACGTCTCCTATGTGGGAGTTTCTAATAACTTAAATAACCTCATCACAAAATGCTTGAATTGACTACACAAGATTCACGACAATCACAAAAACGTAATTAAACACAAAGTACATGAACAAAATAAACAGTAGATAGTTATATAATAAGCTTCAGCTCCCTAATACCCCATGCCTTTTATAACAACGGAGTTGGTGTTGCATGTTTTTTGACCTCACATGTGTAAGTAAATTTATTTAAGTTTTAAAAGTACAACATATTTTATTTCTATACCATCAATTTCTTGAACTTTATAAAGCACTAAATATAACAAGATGATATTTATATTGTCATATAGAAAAGAAAATATGTTCTTAGTTTATCATATTTATTTTGTTTCCGTTTATAATTTGCTTAAATTTTGTTTTAGATATATAAATCAAAACAAGTAACAATTAGTTAGTAATTAAAATACCTGACTTCAAAAACTGATACATAACATTACATTAATTACTCGTATATCTATTTTAATTCCTAAAAGACGTAAAATAGAACTTTATAAAAAATAAAATAAGTTTTTTTAGACTGTTAACAAGATTCGGCTCCACCGGAGCCATTAATAAAACAAATAAGAATATTCTACAATTGCACGGTCTTTGAAGTTATTATTTGAAAAGCCTTAATTGAATTTTTCACGTGCTTCGTCAAATTACGCACGTTATTTTTAAATTTTTACTTTGACATTTATTTCCAAGTTTCTAACCATGGGGTAACTCGAGCCACATTTGAGGGACCCTCTTCAATAACAAAACAAGTGGAGTTACACAGATTTTCAATTTTCGGATTTATGTAATGCATTATTCAGCATTAGGAAATATAAATTTTATGATCGTAAGCAAAAAGGAAGGTGCTAAGAAAGCTCTTCTTAATAGTAATGTATGCAAAAAGACTTATATTCTAAATTAAAATGTTGAAAGTAAATTTAAAACTAAAATTTCCATTTTTACTTGCCTTGTTATTGCAGAGGGCCCTTTAATTTTGGTAATTTGAATGATGCTGCATCATATATATTGCATTTTTACATATTACAATCTCTATTATTTCTCTCACATTGGATGGATAGTGTAGCTTGTCGGGAAAAATTATCTTACTTATTCAAATAACTTCATAGAGTGTGCATTTATAGACTGTTCTTATTTGTTTTGATAATAGCTTGGATGCAGAAGAAACGTGTCAGCAGTCTAATAAAACTTATTTTACTGTTTATAAAGTTTTTATTTTACGCCTTTTAGAAATTAAAAGACGTATATTATTATAAGGTTTTATAATTTGTTATATTTTTAACTACTCATGTTAAACGAAAAGAAAACAACTACGATTTCCTTTTTAGGGTTTTGTTCATCTCACGAAACCCTATTACTCCCGCTTCGTTGTCTGTCCGCCACAGAGCCCGTTCTCAGAAACTATGTAACTTACAGTCATGAAATTTTGTGTACTTATAGCTAAATACCTATTATGAAGCTCAAAATCATACAATTTGGAAAAAATCGTATTATTTTAATATAGAGAGATAAAAAACCAAAATTCTAACAGCCTTTTCTTATTAAATTTAAACATTTTTCGTTATAGCAGTTGCCAACAATTAAAAATCCACAATAAATTCTTTTTACAATAATTAATTTTCTATTGAAAGATTTCCACGTGAAAAATGAAAATGAAATAAAAAGTTTCACCAATTAAAAAAAGATGAATATTGGTAATAAAACGGGAATTTTCAAACATTTCTCAATAGTATAAGAAGTATAAGTATGTGTAAGTACAGAAAGCAGGTTAATATGATGTCATTAGAAAAATAAAAAGAAAATTCATCTGACGTCCTATTGGGAGTTTAACGGATTTTTCAAATGTTTGAGAATAATACAAAGCGAGTATCAATATGAGTAATAGAGAATAGTAAATATATGAGTTGGAGTAACTTATTGAATCATGATAAAAACCCGATTGTTGGTGTTATTTTCTCGGTAGTCAGTAATTTTGCGCTTTCTAAAGCAATATAAATAATTAATTCAACTTTCGGAACAAAAGATAGGTAAGATATTTGCTTACCTCTATTTTCCAGCAATCGTCCTCACTCCTCATTTTTTCGCTAGGCCATGATCGCCAGAATTTCGTATTAATCCATTATGATTGGGACACACACTATGTAAATCCTTGGTTTGAAGAATATCCATGAGACTGATTAAGTAATGTTAAAATATTATTAATTAATAAAACATATTCATAATACTGTTAAATTATTTAATTTACATAGCTTACATTTAATAGTTACATAAAATTTAGTTTTAAACATTATTTCAATTTAAGTTTAAGGGAAAACGACATAATGTCCGTTTCCATCGCGAATTAAAAAGAATCTCTTAAAGTTCTATAAAGCAGAGATGCAACAGTCTTAGTCTTATATAGTGACATCATTTTTAAGTTCTTTCATTGGATGGTAATGACGTAAAGTCAATTTACGTCACTAATACGTATTTTAGTCTTTCACTTCCTTGTTCAGAGCACGTGCTGTAAAAACCTCTTCATCTTGCATCAGGCACTTTCATTTCCTGTTTGAAATTCTAGATAATTACTTTTTATCGGGATGAGTTTTTAAATGATGTAAATAAACTGTCATAGAAATTAATTCCGGATATTAATCTTTTGATATATTACCAACAATCTCCTCCTTAATCTCTGGAATTTGATTTCTTAAGTTTAAGTTATTTCTGTGAACTTCGAAGATAGGTTTGGGAGTGGGCTTGGTTAGGATGTCCGCTATCATGTTCTTTGATTCACAGTAATTTAGATTAATTGTACCATTGTCCTTTAGGTGTTTAATGGAATGATACCTTATATCAATGTGTTTCGTGCGACGGGTGTATTTTTCTGATTCGATCATTTTTATGCAGGACTGGTTGTCCTCATGCATAGTTATGGGTAATGTCTGTTCTAAGTCAAATTCTTGTAAGAGTCTAATTAACCATAAAATTTCTTGTGATGCATTTGCTGCTGAAATATACTCGGCTTCGGCACTTGACATGGCTATGCATGATTGCTTTTTGCTGATCCATAAAATTGGGTTTTTCCCTAATAAAAATAGGTTTCCGCTGGTGGACGTTCTAGTTTGTAAGTCTCCAGCCCAGTCTGAGTCACAGTACACTTCAAGTATTGGTTGCTGTGTTGTATTTATTTTTAATTTAAAGTTTTTAGTGTGATTTAAATAGGAAATCACTCTTTTAGTTGTTTTCCAATCCTTCTGTGAAGGGTTTTCGTTTTTTCTACTTAGGATGTTAATCGCAGCTGAAATATCTGGTCTTGTGACAGTTGAGATATACAAAAGTGCGCCAATTGCCTTTCTATAATCGATGTTGTTTGGCAATGGTATTTCTTCGTTATCAAAATTTAAATAGCCTGTTTCCATGGGCGTTTTGTATGGTTTCGCATCTTCTAATTTAAATTTTCTAACTAATTCTTCAATTTTACTTTTTTGATTCAGTTTATATCCTTCGTTTGTTTTTTCAATTTTAATCCCTAGGTAGTAGTTTAATTGACCTAAATCCTTTAGTTCATATTCAATCTTTTGTATAATTTCTTTAATTTCATTTTCTTTTGCTGATATTAATAAATCGTCTACATAGACGATAATATATGCTTTACTGTTTTTAGTATTACGTATGAATAAACACGTGTCTGATGTTGATGGTTTGAAATTTAACTTTTCTAATGATTCTGAAATTTTTATGTGCCAGGCTCTAGCAACCTGTTTTAAGCCGTATATAGCCTTATTTAATTTGCACACTTTGTTTTCATGATTAGGTTTGACATAGCCTTCCGGCTGAGTGATGTATATATCCTCATCTAAATTTCCATACAAAAATGCTGTTTTAATGTCAACGTGGTTTATGTTTAGTTTATGATAGGCGGCGGCTGCTAAAAAAGTTCTAATTGTAGTATGTGAAACCACTGGAGCAAAAGTTTCATTGTAATCAATACCAAAATTTTGCGAATAGCCTTTCGCCACTAAACGCGCTTTATATTTTTGTATTTTTCCTTTATCATCTAATTTTGTTTTGAAGAGCCATTTCGAACCTATTATTTTTGTATTTGGCGGGGGGTCAACTAATGTCCAAGTTTTATTTTGGTTGTGAGATTCTATCTCCTCCTGTGTCGCTTTGATCCAGTTTTCTTTTTCTACTGGGTTTTCCATGTTTATTATTTCCTGCCAATTTTCCGGTTCGTTAATATTTTCATCTTTAACCAAATAAATTAGTCTATCTGGGGGAACCCCTTTATTTACTCTATCTGATCTTCTTGGTTCGGTTTGGTTTAGTTCAGATTCATTCTGATTATCATTTTCATTTGAAATTTCGATTTTTATCAGATTTGGGTTTTCCGATTTTTCGTTTTCGGCATTAGTGTTTTCATCTAAATTTAGTTCTAGCCGTTTTTCTTTATTTGAATTTATCGGATAGTTTTCTAAGAACTTCACCGTTCTGGCTATAGTGATATCTTTGCCGCTCGTATAGATACGATATCCTTTGGAATAATTATCGTATCCCACGAAGATCCCTTCTACTGCTTTATTATCTAATTTCTGTCTTTTTTGCTTGTTAATATATGCATAAGCTTTGCAGCCAAAGACTCTTAAATATTTTAGATTTGGTCTTCTGTTTGTCCATAATTCATATGGAGTTTTTTCGTTGGCTTTAGTCGGCAGTCGATTTTGTAGGTGATTTGCGGTGCATATCGCCTCTCCCCAGAAATGTAATGGTAAATTAGAGTCACTTAACAATGTTCTTGTCATTTTCAATTAATGATCTATTCTTTCGTTCAGCAATACCATTCTGGCTGGGAGAATATGGTACTGTTAGCTGTCGCTTATTTCCATTTTCTTTTAGAAAATTATCAATATTAGAATTTTTAAATTCTTTCACATTATCAGTTCTGAGTTCTGTAGGCTTTTTGCCAAACTTATTGTTGACCAGTGCAACATATTCCTTTAATTTTTCAAATACCTCACTTTTATTTTGTAGTAGTTAAATTATAGTAAATCTAGAGTAATCGTCTATGAAGGTTAAAACGTAATTTTTTTCCCTATTGTTGGAGTTTGAATAGGACCACAAACGTCAGAGTGCACTAATTGCAGAATTTTATTTGCTCTCAATTCCGTTTTCTTTGGGTAAGGTGCGTCAGTTAATTTTGCTTTAATGCAAGGCTCACATTCGGTACTATGGGAACAATTATTTATGTTTATTCCGCATGCTAATTCTTTCGTCATTAATTCTTTAATCGACGCGCTATTTTTTTGTCCTAATCTTCTATGCCACAGTTCTATGCAATTTTTATTTTTGCAATTAGTTATCATGTTTACGAAATTTTCATCTGTGTTTATGTTTGTTTGCTGAATTTCATACAGAGTATTTTTTCTTATCCCTTCTAAGCGTATTGATCCTTCATATTCTAGAAAACATTGATTATTTTCAAATGTAATTTTGCATCCGTTTTTCGTAGCTTTAGCTACCGAAAATAAATTTGTTTCAATTTCCGGTACTAGTAGAACATCTTTTAATGTTATTTCATGTGTTCTACCGTCGGATGTTATTGTGGTAATATTTACATTACCTGAACCATAGGATTTTAATTTATTGCCGTTGGCAATTACGACGTTGGTATGTTCTTTATTTGTAAATTCATAAAATAAATTTTCATTATTTGAAATATGGGAGGATGAGCCAGAATCGATAATCCATGCGTTATTTTTCGATTTGTTAGTTAAAAATGCGCAATTTTTCTTTTCTTCGGTTCCGAAATAAGCTGTGCTTTTTTCTTTCGGTTTATTTGAGTCCGCGCTTCTTAAATTATTTTCGTCTTTTTGAAAGACTAGCGAAGAAGAGAAATGTTTTTTGTTGTTTTGTTTAAAATTATTTGTTTTATGTTTGTTATGCCAGCAATTAACTGTGTTGTGATTTTTTAGTCTACAAATCGTGCAGTATTTTTCTTCTTTTTTAAAACCTGTGGTTTTAAATTTTCTTTCAGCTCTAAAGGCTTTGTTCGAATTATCACTGTTATTAGAATGCTCGTTTCTTTTATTAAATTCGTCTGTTAATTTACTCTTTATAAATTCTGGAGTTAATTCGTCTTCCTGTCTGGCTTCTAATGCGGTTATGAGGGTGTCGTATGAAGGAGGTAAAGAGCAGAGCAATAATGCTGAAATATGATTTGCTTTAATTTCTTCGCCTATGGCTGATAACTTATCAATAATTTCTAATATCTTTGTTATATGACTTATCATGTTGCCTCCTTCTGATAATTTCGTTCCGTAAAGTCTCCTGAGGAGAAAGAGTTTGCTAGAGAGATTTGATCTCTCATGGATGTTTTTAAGCGTGTTCCATGTGTCCCGTGCATTCTGTAAATGCTTAATATGGATGATTTGATTATCCTCAATACTTAAATTAATCAAGGCTCTTGCCTTTCTATCTTTCTTCGACCATTCCGGGGTTATTGGAGTAGGTGGGTCGTCTGTGACAACTTCAAAGAGCTCTTCTCTTATCAAGAGCATCTCCACCTTGAATTTCCAGTTTGCATAGTTACTGGAATTTAATTTTTCAATTATACTTCCTTCTTTGAAGGTTGCCATTTTTCTATTTTAGAATATATCTAAAATTAATTAATTTCTTTTAAGTATTCGAGGATTCTAGGACACTATTTTTATTTTTATTTTTACCTTTTATATACTTAAGAATTTTTCACGTCTCAGAATCTTTGTTGGTGTTATTTTCTCGGTAGTCAGTAATTTTGCGCTTTCTAAAGCAATATAAATAATTAATTCAACTTTCGGAACAAAAGATAGGTAAGATATTTGCTTACCTCTATTTTCCAGCAATCGTCCTCACTCCTCATTTTTTCGCTAGGCCATGATCGCCAGAATTTCGTATTAATCCATTATGATTGGGACACACACTATGTAAATCCTTGGTTTGAAGAATATCCATGAGACGGATTAAGTAATGTTAAAATATTATTAATTAATAAAACATATTCATAATACTGTTAAATTATTTAATTTACATAGCTTACATTTAATAGTTACATAAAATTTAGTTTTAAACATTATTTCAATTTAAGTTTAAGGGAAAACGACATAATGTCCGTTTCCATCGCGAATTAAAAAGAATCTCTTAAAGTTCTATAAAGCAGAGATGCAACAGTCTTAGTCCTTATATAGTGACATCATTTTTAAGTTCTTTCATTGGATGGTAATGACGTAAAGTCAATTTACGTCACTAATACGTATTTTAGTCTTTCACTTCCTTGTTCAGAGCACGTGCTGTAAAAACCTCTTCATCTTGCATCAGGCACTTTCATTTCCTGTTTGAAATTCTAGATAATTACTTTTTATCGGGATGAGTTTTTAAATGATGTAAATAAACTGTCATAGAAATTAATTCCGGATATTAATCTTTTGATATATTACCAACACCGATTATGGAAATATCGGCATATTTTAACATTTTGAAGGTGTACAACACGTTTAATTTTGAAATTGATTTTTTTTAAATGTAGCATTTAGCCCACATGACAGATATTATGACAGGCTATTATAGCGGGCCGGTTCAGATATTCGAAAAAACGAGAAATATAGGCCGGTAAATTTTTACTTTATAAAAAACATGACATTTTTTTTTCTGGAAAATGAAATTTATTTGGATTTATTGAAGAAAGGATAAAGAGTTTTGAAAGGCATATTAAACGGAACTCCTTATGCGATCTTCGATCCCACTTACCCACTTGTTAGGATATACTCAAACTGATATTCAGAATCATACGTTTTCATGTTCTACTCCTTACTTAATAACATTGGAAAATGATTCATTACATTCTCATAACTTAAAACTGAAGTGCAACTCTCAATTTTATGATTCCGTACTTATAAAGTGGAAACGAAACCGTTATGAGATCATTCTGTGTCTGTCTGTCCGTCTGTCAGAGCCCTTTTTCTCGTAAACTATGGGATGTGGAAAGTTCAAACTTGAGAAAATTGTAAAGCTTTTTTACCCACATATTTTCTTATTATTAGCCATTTACAAATATGTTCAGGGAAAATTTAGGGAGCTAATTTAGTAACTTGAAAACAAGTAATATAAAAACTTTTTTTTAAAGTCAATTCCTACTTAGGTCAAATAGAAATTTTTTTCCAGCGATCTACACGCTTCGCCACTGACGGTATTTAATCCTAAATTTATATCCTGCTAAATATCTTACAGAAGAGAAATTTTTGAAATGTATTAAAAATTAAATAAAAAAATAAATAGCTAAAATACCAAAAATTAATAGCTCGAAAAGTATTTCGCCCAAAATTGTTAGACAAACTGCGTTAGAAAGTTAAAAAAATTGTATTTTTCTTGATATAAATTTAAAATCTAATGATTATGCCGTTTTTCAAATATTGAATTTCAAAAATTACCAAACTTCAAAATAAAGTGCCATAGCGATGTTACAGTTAACGATAATACAGTTTTTTTTTGAAATATTAATTCATTAATTAAATTTTATTATTTAATTTTAGTTTTATACTTCATTTCTGTTCAAAAGTATAGACTTACTCCACATTTATAGTCTCCTTCGCCCGCGAGCCGCCTGATCTTCGTCCGTGAACAGCCCCATTATCTTTTTACGTGTGAAGGTGAGACTATAAATAGGTGAGTCTGTACTTTTGAACAGAAATGAAATATAAAATTAAAATTAATTAATTAAATTAAATTAATGAATTAATATTTGAAAAAACTGTATTAACATCAATTGTCATCCAGTACAAGTTTAAAAAAATTTATTTGAACTTGATAGGATGAATAGAAAATATTTTATTAATGATTGAAAATTCCAACAAGATATATACAGAGAGAGTGTGAGCTAATAGTAGGAATTTAAAAATATGTTTTCTTTTTGTATATCGTGTGGAGTATTGTGTGAAAGATTTCGTAATACCGAACACAAAAATATATTTGCTTTAAGTTCTGTTATTATATTTTCAGAGATATCGTCGAAAATGCACTGCAAAAATATGCCCCCCCCCCCACTCTATTTCCGAATCTACTGAAACTGAAATTATGAAAACATTAGGACTATAGGGATTTTGTTTAAACTTTGCAGGAAAACCACAGAGAATTTTCTAGTTTATATAGTTTTTGAGAAAAACGCATTTCACCGTTACAGACAAACTTTAGTTTTTGGGTGGTCAGCAGAGGAGTTGGGAGGCGCTCAAGCTATCTATCGACACAGCATCATCGAGGGATATTTGATAATGATTTTCGAAAAATATTGCCAGTAATTAGCCCAGATATTAAGTTACTTGAAAAAAAAAATAAATTTTTATATTGTGTAGGGTAAATTTCAAAATATCTCGTAATACCGAACTCAAAAATATACTAGATGGAACCCGTCAAAACTTGACGGAAAAAAATTACAATAACAATATTAGTAAAATAAGCTTCTTTATTACATAAGAAGGGGCGCTTATGAAACAGTCTTTCAAATATTTTATTTTAAAAGTTTTTTCCCCCAGTGAATTACAGTACTATTTCCGATGCAAACTCCAAACAAACAATACGTAAACAAAATGCAAATCTGTTTGACATTACCGCCATATTCCCCACGGCAAGAAAGAAAATTTCCTGTACCTATGAAGTATCATACAAATCGTACATTCCTACGTTCATCTCATATTCAGTCAACAAAAGAACATAGTAAATAAAGCACACATCTCCCCCCCCCCTGTGATAATGCAACCGAATGAGCTCCAATGCGCATGTGCATTGCATCTCCCCAAAGGCACCGTCAAAATTCGACATTAAAAAAAAGTTTTAAAATGTTTTAATCAAAATTTTTAAAATGTCTTCTTTAATCATTGTTCGTTTCAAATCCATATCTTCTGAAACGCATCCATTGTTTTAAGCTAATCAATTTTTATGTAAAGATGAAGAATTGTTTTTACAATAATAAATCAATCTGCAGATAAGGGAGATTTTTAATGTTTTCAAGTGTAATTTATTTGTATGGTTTCTTCAGTTCCTGGGTTCCCTTCAGTTCTTCAGTAAATGGTGCTTTTCCTAATTATTCTTCCGTTTGTTTATTGGGCGCTACAGTTTGGCGAATTATTTGGTCTACTTTTCGGTTAGCCGGGCGTCAGTGAAGTATATATATATAGCATATATATACATATATATATATATAATGTATATATATATATATATATATATATATATATATATATATATATATATATATAATAATAAACACCAATGGAAAATCACTTGCAGAACCATTATCACAAATGCCAACCAAAAACTTTAAACCACTTAAATTCAATACTAGAAAAACAAAACTAAACAAACTACATTTACACAGAACCAGAAAACGCAACTAACTACTTAAACTCAAAACAAAAGAACACAACAAATTGCAGCAAAAATTAAAAAAGCCAATAAACAACAAAGAAAAGCTAAAACAACCTGTGTCAGGTGGCATGGCTTGAGACATGCACTGCTGGGTTAAACTAGTTTTACGCATGCAACACTCCCCCATACCTGAAAAGTACAGACTGAAAATGAATGAAACAGACATAACAAAAGGAAGCAAACTAAAGCCAGACTACACCAACAAATTCTCGATTTACATCACAGTAAACAACCCACTACACCGACAAACTATAACTAGACTACAACATCAATTTCTCAACTTACATCATGGCAAACATCCCACTACACCGAAATACTAAAGCCCGACTACTCCATCAAGTTCTCAACTTACATCACAGCCAACAACCCACTACACCGACAAACTATAACCAAACTACACCAACAAATTCTCAACTTACAGCACGGCAAACATCCCACTACACCGACAAACTATAGCTAGACTACACCATCAAGTTCTAAACTTACATCACAGCAACCATCTCACTACACCGACAAACCATAGCCAGACTACACCAACAAGTTTTCAACTTACATCACGGAAAATAACCCTCTACACCGACAAACTAAAACCAGACTTCACTATCAAATTCTCAACTTACAACACGGTAAACAACCCACTACACCGACACTCCCACAAATATCACATCAACAAAACATCGCTCGTATTGAACACTCCTAACAGTTCGTCACTATAACCTTTATTTCTGATAAATTTGTATGTTAGATCGGACAAAAACTGAACCGGATAACCTTGTGATAACGTCATATAATAAAAATCAGCTATATTCCTAGCAATATTTGCATAATTAGAGCACAATTTCTCAATACGGCATAAACCATTTATAAAAATATTTCTGAAAATGGACAAATGCACATTTGAAGTGAAATGTAACATTTTAATAGTATCAAAATTAAAATAATTTCTCTTATCGTAAATATTTGTTACCAGTTCACCATTAGAAACATCTAAAGTTACATCCAGAAAATCGACACATTTTGAATTATTTGACGAAATTTTCAGGCTTAAACTATTTGGATAGTGATTAAAGCTGAAATCTTTCAAGGAATTGTTAATCCCGGCTAATAGAACATCATTTATGTATCTGTAATATATTACATTTTGATTTGCAGTATCTTCTTTTTCATATGTATATAAATAAATATCAGCTAGGATGGAGCTGCAGCTCCCACCCATAGGAATACCTTTAATCTGTTTGTAAACCCGTTTACCATCATATAAATAATTTTCTTTAACTACAAAATTAAAAAGAGTTGTGAACTGTTCAGAGCTTATATTTGTAGTATTGAACTCCTTAAAAAAATCCATAATTTTACTCATTAAATCATCTAAATTAATACTATTGTATAAATCTTCAAAGTCATAAGTATGAAATTCCATTATATTGCACAATTTTCTTAAATTGTCAATCAATTTAAAAACTGTTTTTAATTATACATGTAGATTTTTCTTTTAAAACTTTAGCAAATATTTTGTTTAGAATGTGTAGAAACTTTTTATTTGCTGTAACCAAATATGAACCGAAACCACATGTAATAGTTCTACAGGTCACAGGAGTTTTGTGAAATTTAGGGACTAAAACAAGATACGGCAGTTCGTTGCTATGTTGTTTAATATTTAATTTCTTGTAGAAAGCCTTGATCCTATTACCAACTACTTGTTTGCTTGATTTTAAGAGCTTATAATTCGTCTTATTATCATAACTACCACGTAGAATGTCTCCATATAGTTGTTTACATATTATTGCATAGTTAGAATTTGCTTTATCAACGTATGTGATAATAAAGCTGTTCTGAAGCTGCTTGATAGAACTCTTTAAATCATTATAGTATTCACCCGTAACTCCATCACTTTTTTTATTGTAAATCTTGTTCATTTCCTTCAAAATATTAAATTTCCACTCCAAAAAAACACTTTCGGGTAAGCCATATTTATTCATCAATTTCTAAACAAAAATATCTACATTTTTCGTTATACGTTGTATAGCATGAGTTTTTGTAACAATCCTTTTCAGGCGATACTTCGTACCGTAACGCATATATTTTCTAAGGTTTATGTTTTGCACAATATTTAAATTGCCTGTTAAAACATGTCCATACGTTTCATTTATAAAACTCTTGTATTTCGCGTCATTACAATGACAGACGCTACTATCAATTCCCTTTTGCAATTCTTTAGCATATCCATTATAGTTAAATATTTCACGTCCCAATGGCTTATCATATCTAAATGCCTTTACAATCTCAATTTTCTTAACTGGCAATAATTCGTTATATTTGTTTAGTATTGTTTTAAAATTAATGCCACTCATTTTGTGACCAATATAGTCCATGACAAAATACACTTTATTATCAATTTTATCATGTTTATTCTGTAGCTTCAAATATTCTTCTAGACTTTGTTTTCTTACTCTAAATCTTAATAAATCCAAACTCATATCGATGTTAATACCACCATTATTTTTGATATATATAGAACTTAGCAGTTCTGGAATAAGTTTTTTCTTTAAATTGAATATAATAAATTTAATTCCATTTACATTATCTTTAATGTCACAACCAAGTATGGCTCTTTCAATTTCCATAATGTTATTAAGATTTATTAAATCTTTATAATTTCCTTTATTATTAATATCTTCATTTCTTATATCATGATTAGTTCTTTCATATATAGAAACGTCCAACACTTTATCTCTAAAGCGTTTTAATACATTAACCTGGTTAAACATAACATTTAACCCATATGGGTAAACAGTACCATATTTTATCATCATGTCTCTCTCACATAGCAATCTTTCCCTCTTATTCGGAATTATATGAAGAACTGATAATTCTATATTCTCTAAGCCATGTTTATTAAAGTGGGTAATTTCAATTTCTTGCTCTTCTTTACCACTTTTACAATGATTTATATCCGATTTGTGATTATTAAACCTTTTATTAATTGGACCTGATATATATATATATATATATATATATATATATATATATATATATATATATATATATATATATATATATATATATATATATATTATATATATATATATATTACTGGCGTCGGCTAACCGAAAAGTACCTAATTTAGATATACTTTTTTTTCTTAATGGGACGACGGGATAATGAATATTTTTGATGGTGCCAGAATATTTTCCTGCATTTTATAGTTATATTAAGAAATACATATTTTTAAGATTTGCTGAATCACTCGTTTGTTTTCTTTTTCATGCATTATATTATTGAAGGTTGTTAGTTCTCTTAAATATACCCTATTTATATAAAAATAGCGTATGTTCTCTGTGGTGTTTCGCATAAACGTTGTAAAATTCAGGTTATTTTATCCAACTTTGCTGTCATAACTGCTGATGAAGCAGTCATTTTTGGCGATTTTTTTGTTACCTGTAAAATGTTTGTTTTTGGTATAGCCCGAACTAAGAAAAATTTGGGTCCTATTCCGTTATACGGACACCATTGTCGCCAAGCATACATTTACATGTATGGCATGGTGTCGGTATAACGGAAAAGTACCAAAAATTGCTATCTATCAAATAATTGAATTTCGTTAAGCATTAAATTTTCTGGTACTTCTCTATTATTCTGTCGACCACTTTTCATAACAAAAAACTCTCGCCAAACTGTAAAATTAAACGCCAAAATTGCAGTTCGATTTACTTGATGTCAGAAGCATTATACGTGTTTGTTACGTCATCAAGTGGTTTTTAATTCGACATTTGCGTCTATTTTTCACCTTTTTAGCTTGACATCTTAAGGTAAAATTAACAGAAAAATCCAATTATGATGAAGTTTTTGTATTGCAAATTTCAGATTTTCGTTCAATTTCTGTGTGAAGACGACTCCTTAAGCATATTTCTTTTTCAATATAAATTGCAAGAAGGCATAAATTCCGGTCGAATGGGTATTTTCGATTGCTACGTGACAATTTGGCGATTAAAATGTAATGGCGTGTTCTCTTTTTCTTTGACCGGCTGTACATTTGTTTGAGAGATGAATAAAATAGATTTAAAGGAAAAGAATGAAACACACTTTTATGATTTTAATATCTGGTCTCAGTTTTATATTTCATATCTTCGAAGCTACGTCAATTTATTTTTAAGTTTTCCTCTTGGATTATAGGAAAATTATTATATCTATGAATGAAAACCCATTAAAGTTTCATCCAAAAATGACACGCATGACTAATAGCATCCAAAATATGGATAAAAAGACAATTTATGAAAAGAGTTTTTTTCTCTTTTGTACATAATGTCTGTAGTTTTATATTATTTTGCTTAAATAGGCTATAAAAAATATAAAAAGTTTCATACAGTGTAAATATCAATAAAAAAATGTAAATTATGTTTTTTTTTTTTTTCATTTTAGGAAGTAGTTGAGACATGGAAAATGTTATTGTAAATAGTTGTGTGTCGTGTTCGTAATTTTACATGATTGCAAGCATAAACGCTTTTCATGTAGTATAATTATTATTTTAAAGAAAAAGAAATAATACAAATTTCTTTTTAATATTTCATATCATTATAGTATAAAGATTGGTAAATTGGACTGGGCGTAATCGGGTAATAGCATTTTAATTACTTTTTACTATGCTACCCTCTAAGTTAAGATAAAATACAGTAAGTATAAAATTAAAAAGAGTTTTTTATTTATTAAATATTATTATTATTATTATTATTATTATTAAGAAACACTTTTTGAAATGCGTTTAATATTTATCTTTTAAATTATTATGTATATTTTCATGACTGCAAGTCATGTTGTTTTAAAAAAAAGTTCGTTACAATTCGTTAATTTGGCGTGAGTCCCGATTATCGAAAATTTATTAAATTTATGACTTTATTAAAAATTTATTTTTTTCTTTTTTTCTTTTTCTTTTTTTTTCTTTTTTTTTTCTTTTTTTTTTTGTAGAAGGAAAAAGAAAAGCGTTACATATACTATCTATTGAGGATTTCTAAATTGATTTCTCAACGTAAAATCGTAATTTAATTAATACTGAACTATTAATTGATAAAATAAAATATATTACATTCTTTATGTTGTATTTATATTTCATTTTTTACTGTTTAGTGTTTAAAATATTTCACCGTTGCTATTTCGTAGCCTGTTGGTCTGTTTTAATATTCTTGGTTTGGGGTATTAAGAACGCCAATGTTGTTGTAACCCATATAATGTTGTAACTATAAAGATTATCGGGCGATGGTCTAGCTGTTCCGGCTAACGGAAAATACCTTAAAATTAACTTTTTAGTTTATCATTATATTCTAAAAACTCTAAAAAGTTTTGTTGTCATATGGAAACAACGCGTGTGTAAATAATGTTTATCATTCTAACTTATCAGGAAATGTGTGAATAATCTATTAGAAAATTCCATATTCACATACAAGTTAAGCTAAATGAAAAGTTTATCAAATAGGAATGAGAGAAAATGAAAGTAGCTACAAGTGTTTGTAATTGATCTGAACAATTCGGATAGAGTTAAAATATTTAATAAAACACTGGTATACAGGTTGTTCCAAAAACACTGAACTCGGCTTTTATTCTTTAAATATTGATCATAGACCTATATTATAAATTACAATGTTACTAAAAAAAAAAAAAAAAAGTATAGAATTTTATGAAATCGACTAAATTTTCAAAGGATTAAATTTGAGGAAATACAAAATTTAAACTTTTTTACGGCCCCGTACAAAAATTTTCCAATGAGTAAAATCTGCCCCTTACACTAATAAGGCCATGTAAAAAAATTCACACTAATAAGGCCATGTAAAAAATTTCAGCATTTTAACATAAAAAGTCGCAGATATATGTTTAAACAAACTTACTGAGGGGTTAATCGTAACCACATCATCACAATTATTATTTATTTATGCCATCATTGTTTTCATTCGTAATTTGCGTACGATCCCTGAAATGGTATCATCTGACATTATTTTTCCCCTTTGCGAATTCACATTTAGACATCGAAAAATGGTTTAAGGAGCATTTATGTATTGTCATATCTCTGCGACTTTTTATCATAAAATGCTGAAATTTTGTATATGACCTTATTAGTGTGTGGGGCACATTTTACTCATTGGGAAAGTTTATGTACGAGGGCCGTATCAAATTTATATTTTGTATTTCTTTAAATTTAATGTCCTGAAAATTTTAATCGATTTCATAAAATCCTGTACTTTTTTTACGGAACTTTCTAATTTATATTATATGTCTATGATCAATATTTAGGAATAAAAGCCGAGGTCAATGGTTTTAGGACACCATGTGTATACTCGTATTTAGCTAAATGTAAATGTAGCCATAAATTCCAATTTAACCCCTTCGCGACGAGCGTCTTTTACAGAATTTTTAATCTTTTACCACCGGTTTTTTAAAACAGAAATTTTCGCCTAATTGAATCGCAGAAATGCTAAGATTTAATATGGCAAAGCTTACAGTAAAAAATAACTGGTGGGAATAATCGAGGATTCTGATCATCTTATGCGTCACGTATACGTGTCGCTCGTCCCCAAGAGCTTAATAGAAAATGGAAATAAATATTAACCACTTGAGTTGCAAATAGACGTGCCGCCTCATTGACATGTTTTTGTAAATTAGCTGCATAGATTGCAAGTCTCACACAGCTATTTTTTAATAATAATCTTCGTGATATTTCAGGACACAAATTCTGGGACTAAACAACACAAAGATTACTATCAAAATAGCGATACGAAAGTTGTTTACCAAACAAACAAAAGAAAAAAAAAAAAAAAAAAAAACTTATTATTGAGTATAGCACTTATAAGTCTTTTCTTTAAAATTAAAATCTAAAAATTTAATTGGAAACTCACTTTTATGTTAATCATGTTTCGGAGATATTATCATTCTAAACCGCAAATATGCATAAAAATATTTTGCTTCTCTAGTACATCAAAGGAGCATAGTATGTAAAGAAAAGCCTTTAAATTTTCATTTAAAATGACACGCATGACTAATAGCGTCCAAGATATGGAAGAAAAACTAATTTACGAGAACTTTTAATTTGCTTCTTTTTTGTATATGTTATGTTCGTAATTCGAAATCATGTTTTTAAAAAACGCATTAAAATTTACCAAAGTTTTCATATAATGTAATTTGAACTGTTAAATAAAAGTAATAATTTATGATTTTTTCAATAATTTTGTAATCTATATTATTACTTTTATCTTGCAAAATCTTTACGTGTTATATACTTGGTTTAAAGAAAGATTTTTAGAACCCATTATTCATGTATTAATACCCGTTTAATAAAAAAACTAAAATAACATTAATAAAAATCATATATTATGTACATTTGCTTAAAAGATGTAAATAGTTAAATAGAAGGAAATAGATCACACTTTAATGTTGACGCATTTTTACTTTCTTCTATCTTTATAAGAAAAAGTATAGGATTCATGAAAAATTTAGAATTCCTGTTTTCGACGGATTTATACGTTTTAGAAGGTCCTGAACACGATTTAACTATTTTTTGAAAATGGTCTGTCTGTGAGATTGTCTGTGGTCTGCCTCTGTGTCTGTATGTTACAAAAATTTTGTGGGTGCTCTATCTCAGGAACTAATGTAAGGAATTTAGTAAAATTTCAGATTCAGTTAGACCTTGATATAAATTAATGCTGAATAGGTTTTGGTGTAATTCTTCTAAAAGGTGGCGCTACTATGATATATTTAGCTATGATGTCTAGCTATATCTCAAGCCTCAATGAACAGAATTTTATCAAACTTCAAATTCTATTAGACCTTAACATAAAAATATGCTGGTTACGTTTTGGTATACATCGCCCAACTGGTGGCGTTGCTATGTTGCATGTTTCACGATTTCCACCATAGCTATATCTCAAATACTAATGTACGAAATTTCACCAAATTTTATATTCTGTTAGACCTTGACAAAAATAGATCTTTATTGGGTTTGTGTGTATACCATCCAACAGGTGTCGCTGCTAAGCCTTTTTTTTAAATTTCCGTGGTAGCTAAGTTTGAAAAGTACATATTGTCATTTATTTTTTGATGCAGAAGATTCTATTTATATTGAAGAATGTTTTGGGATGGCCGTAACATGCTAGTTTTATTATTCAAATTCTCAAACATACAAAAAAGTATTTTGAACTTCATCTGTACGTTATTTCCACTTAAAAAAGTAAAAAATAAAAACACGTTGGAAAATTTACTTCAAACGGGTAAAATGAGGTGCGTTCGTACTATAACTAGTTTTATAAATATTCAGATCTTGGTGTAATATCTGTTGCACTCTTATGCAAAAATGCATGAATACAAAATTTATTTTATAAAATTAAGTTTCAATACACTTTTACAAACAATTAATTACAATTATGTTACATTATACTATGCGCAAATATCCAATACAAGACATCGTAAAAAAATCATCGTTATTATTTCACTGAAAAAATGAATTATATCGTCTGTTATTATAATATGATTAGTTTCCGTATAAGCTCATTTTATGTTTGTATTGGACTGGCGACTGCTCATTAAGGCAGCCGTTTGTTTTGATTGAGATCGTATTGCGAAAATAACACCTGTGTGCGTGCAGCGACATCTGTAGACTATTTTATTTTAACTTTCGACGAATGCATGTGTCCTTCGGGATTTGCAAGTTTTCGGTGCTTTGTTGCGGTTTTATGCAAATTTTGGCGTTCCTGGTTAATTAAAGCATGGGCCTGTAGCATCCTTTTTGTGATTGGATCTCTCCCTCGTGAGCTTTCAAAAACCAGTACCTGCCAGCGTCGATAGTTTGGTATTCCTGAAAGTGGATTTTGATCTGATTGGAAGCCAGTGGTACGAATTAAGTTTATTTTGTTGTTGCAAATACAGGTGTTCGGAGGCCACACGCTACCATTACTATACTGATAATATTTCAGCTGTAAGGAAGTTTTGTGAGTGTCTCCGCTTTGCAGCTAAGGATTTTGTTAGAAGTGGAACGTTGCTCGTCCTTCCGTCAGTGTTCAGTTTAACCATTCATTTTATGCAAGTGCTTCATTAGTGTATAGCGAGTTATATTTTCTTCAGTTGGCTTATTTTCGAACGTATTCTGCAGGATAAACTAAATTCTCAGGTGAGACTTGAACCATCGTTCCTTGCTTTTAAAGTTTTAAATAAAAATTTGTTTTATCTTATTTTCTGTTCTTTTCACTGAGCTAGCCAGGATTAACCATGAACCCGTACGCCACAAGTTGGCAACATTTTATCTTTTGTTGTCATTTACTGAAAATTCCAATGGAAAAATTATGCCTAGCTCTCAAAATTTCAGAACTTGAAATCCATATTTAGACTCTTTTTCCATTTAATACCTATTTCTCCGGAAACATTTATCCAAAAAAATGTCGGTAGATTGTATGATTGCTATAATTAAACATATTTAGTAACAAATTCGGTTTTTAAATTCAGTAATGCGAAAATAATATGACTCCAATAGGACGTAATCTTCATGCTCACCTTGAATCATTGCCTATCATGGGATATCATTGAATTAATTACGTATAATAGAATTTAGTAGAACTTAGAAAACATTTATTAATATCTTTTTTAAGTTTTGATTCGATTTTAATAAAATTGGAAATGCCTCGACAAAATGCTGCGAAGATTATATATATTAAATTTCAAACCATTCGGTAAGGTACTTTTGGCGTTGTTATATGCAGACAGACGGACAGGCCAAACGACGACTATAGGTGCTACGTATTTATATAATTACGAACGCACATAAAAAACATTACATTTGAAAATGACACACACGGCTAATAGCATCCTATATATGAAAAAAAAACGAATTTATGAAAGTTCTTAATTTTCTTCGCTTTTGTATGCCATGTTCTTAACTCTGTTGGTTGAGAGTGCTACGGTCATATTTTACACAGGAGAGATAAACAGTCCGGGACCTACGTTTAAAGTAGATCTCCCCCACCACATACATCCATGCTTAAATGGAATTCAAACCCAGCAGTTCTTGTCCAGTAGCCAGTAGTACCCTTATCACAGTTTGCATTTTGACACCTTTTTTTCAAAAGAAGCATTGAAATTTATAAAACTTTTCAGGTGTATTATCGCATGTAAAGTAGGAAATAATTTACATTTCATGAAAAAAATATGAAATTTTATAGTGTCAATATTTTTAGCATTTGTATAAATTGGAAGGTTTCTGTCTTATATTGGAAAGGAGAAATTGGATAACGTAATGAGGCATATAACAGCGTATTCAGAGAAACCAAAAACAATTAGTACGTTTAGTAAACGAAAAAAAGAATACACTTTGATGAAAAGAATATCTTGACGCACATATTATTCAAATTCTTTAAAATCCATAAACGTATTTTTAAGTTATTTTACGGCATTAAAAAACAATTATCCGTGAAAAAAAAACCCATTACATTTTAATTTGAAAATGCCATGCATGACTAATAGCATTCAAGATATGGAAGAAAAAGCAATTTAGGAGAATTCTTAATTTTCCTCATTTTTGTATATCATATTCGTAACTTGACATCATATTGTTTAAAGAAACATTAAAATTTATAGCGCATTTTAGCAAATAATAGTCTCAATTTCAAAAGAGGAAATAATTTATGATTTTTTTCGTTTCATGAAAAACATAAACATGAGAAATTTTATATTATCGATATTTTTATCATCAATATATGTCAAATTTTTTTAAATATAAAATTGGCCTTAATAAACTGGGAAATGTGAAGAGATACTCCTTATAACAGCATATGCAGAAGAACAAATGCAGATCAAAAACTTTAATTGATGAAATGAAAACAAACACACGTTGATGAAAAAAGTGTTTTGACGCCTTTTAATTATTCAAATCTTTTAAAATGCTTAAAAATATTTTTAATTTATTCTACCATATTAAAAGAGAATTATCCGTGAAAGAAAACCCATAAAAGTTTCATTGGAAAATGAGACACATGACTAATGGCGTCAAAGATATGAAAGAAAAACCAATTTAGGAGAACTCTTAATTTTTTTCGTTTTTATATGTCATTATCTTGTCATCATGTTGTTTAAAGAACCATTAAAATTTATAACGCATTTTAGATAATGTAAGATACACTTTCAAAAAAGAAAATGATTTAAGATTTTTTTTTCATTTTATGAAATTAATGAACATGAGAAAATTTATCATGTCAATATTTTTAGCAACAATGAAAGTCGGTATGTTTCTTTATAAAATTAGCAACGGAAAGTTGGAAAACATGAACAGGGATACCTTCTGACAGCATACAGAATATATATACGAACAAATGACGATTAAAATGTTTTATAGAAGAAAACAGAACACACTTTTATGTAAATAATGTCGTAATTCATTTTTAACATTCCAATCCTTTAAAATCCATGAAAGTACTTTTAAGTTATCCGACTATATTAAATGAGAATTATCCGCAAAAGACACACACTTTGACTTGTATGTTCCAAGGTTATATTTGTACGTATATACAAGCCTCCATGATTTGTTAAATTGGAGAGTGTCAGTTTCGATGCAAAACACTTGTTGGATAATGTGAGTTATGCATCAAAACAAGATTTTCAGCATTTTTTTTTCAGCCTTAATATGTTCATTATTGTCCAAATCACTATTACAGTCCGATTCGCCTTTAAAAGACGAACACGGTGATAGAAATAAATCAATACCTTAAAAAAAAAGTGGATAATGTGACTTTTGCATTTGCACCATTCATTTAAGCAATCCTATCACCTTGAAGAAGCTTTATCCTTCAAAAGAAACCCAATCAATTAAATCACACATAAATAACGCCTGCATTCAACGTTTTAAAGATATACAATTATTATACAGACATACATACATTCAATACAATAATCCAACATGGAGTTAAAAATTAGCCAGAGCCAAGAATCGAACCTTGCTCCACAGCGTTCCGGGCTGTTGCTCTAACCACTGAGCCACTCCGGCCGATTCCCGAGGCATCCAAGGCTGTCTGTTAGATGGCTGGGGACCTTCTTTCCAACATGGTTTATTAGTGAGAAAATGCGGAATCGGCCGGAGTGGCTCAATGGTTAGAGCAACAGCCCGGAACACTGTGGACCCAGGTTCGATTCTTGGCTCTGGCTAATTTTTCACTCCAGGTTGGATTATTGTTTTGAATGTATGTATGTATGTATAATAATTGTATATCTTTAAAACTCAATAAAGTTTCATTTGAAACTAGAAAATAATATAATATGTAATAATATAATAATATAATAAATATATAATAAATAATGTAATAGAAAATATTACCTATAATCCAAGATATGGAAGAAAAAAACTTTACGAGAATTCTTAATTTTCTTCGTTTATGTATATCATGTTTGTAGCTTGAACTCATATTGTCTTAAAAAAAAAAATAACAATTTTAAAGCTTTTAAGGCCATGTAATTATCAATTTCAAAATAGGAAAGCATTTATGATTTTTTTTTTCATTTTCTTAGAAAAATAAGACAGAGAGAGAGAGAGGGGAGGGGGGACTTATACTGTTAATATATTTACCATTAATGTAACTTGGAATATTTCGTTATAAATTTGGTAGCGGGAAAATGGGAAACGTGAAGAAGTATACCTAATAATAGCATATGGAGACGATATGCAGACGGAATTTTTATTAGAAAAATAGAACACACTTTGATGAAAATAATGTTTTGACGCATTTTTATTACTCAAACGCTTTAAAATGGTAGATTTAATAGTAGATTAAAGGTATATTTATTGAAATATACAACAAAGTTACTTCCTGAAAATTAATATAGTATGATATATGATTCATATTAAAATTGAATGTGCATTGCCATCCCCATTCCAATTTTCGGCGATACTTTCGTACTAGCCGCAGGAGAGTGATTAATATCCAAAAATTCACAAAATTTTTAGCAACCTTTTTGATTATGAATATTCCAGTGTTTAAATGCGCAGTTCGAGCATAAATCTGTTAAATTTGTGTTTAGTTATTTTATTAATTTATTCATGAAATTTTCACTCTTTATAGAATATTATCTGGAAACAAATGCTGAACTATTTATAGTGTTTTAAGTGTAAATGAGTTAATCTTCCGTAATTGGGATGCATGGAATAAAGATAGCTTTAAAGAAAATCATGCTTGAAAATCATTTAAAAAAAACATAAAAAAAATAATAATTGTGTTGATACAGTTTTCGGACATATTGCATTTGAAAGTAATATTGTCCTCCTCACAACGGGAAAAAATTGTGGGATATGTAGATGTTAATAAATGTCCAATAATAGCAAAATTTATTAGGAAGGTCCTTTCCACCGTCAATATGACGTCAACGTTAATCGCGGACATGCTTTTGATTTATAAAATAGATTATATGAATTAACATTTTATTATTCAAAAATTTACATATTAATATTATATATAAAATTTAAAATCACTTTACGGTACAAAAATTTATTGCAGTAAAGAACTAGAGTAGTTTAGCATGAAACTAAAATACAAAAAAATGGCGTATATTAATAATGATAACTTTTTTATTTGAAAGATAATAAGCATAAGATAGATACATTTTAGCATTTTTCTCATATTTTCTAATATATATTAAAAGTTTTTTCCTTGTCTCATATTTCCCACCATATTTCCTCATATTTCCTCATATTCTCATAGTTTCTAATATTTCCCAACATATTTCCTAATATTTCCTCATAATCTCATAGTTTCTCATATTTTCTCCCATTTCTTCATATTTCAAATATTTGTCACATTTCCTCTTGTTTTCACATATTTTCTTTTCAAACTTCCTGCTATTTCCTTTATAACTTCCTCATCTTCCCCCAGGTTAATTAAAGGAATGATAGGTTTAAAAATATTTTTTCATTATGTATGTTATTCCAGCAAGGAATTCCTCAAAGAAATGTACTATAAATTCAATAAACATTTCGAACAAAAATTCAATTTGCTTACAATTAGTTTAGAGCTAAAATACTTTTAAATTATTGCTATTAATTATTTATAAAAAATTAAAATGCTGCTTGCGTTTTAATTTTCAAAATATTTATTTCCTTTTGTCAAATTATTGCAAATTACATTATTAAAAACATTATGCCAGTGTTTTATTCCGATGCACGATTCTTGAAGTAAATAAAAAACTTGCAGAAAAGGGAAATTTCATTAAAAAAAACTAGATGGAACCCGTCAAAATTTGACGACAAAAAACTTGATAGTACCATAAAAATAAAATTCATAGCTGCTTTAAATGTTTGAAACTTTTGCAGAATAATTCAAATAAATAAAAAACCCACTTTGAATTAAAGCTAGGTTGAAGAACAGCAATTGGCTAAATTTCACTGGCACATGTACTCGCGGAATTTCTTTCATCTGACACATTTAGCGCTGTTGTGCAAGTAAATGGTATGTGCCCCCTTGGGGAAGGGGAAATGGCGGGATGGACCAAGGAGATGCATAACATGAATAAGCAGTCAAAGACCTTTCAAACGATATGTAACATGAGGGGTGTGTGCAAAATTTTAAAAAGTACCCCCTTGGGGGAGGGGGGGGGGCAAAGTGGGGAAATGGACATTGGAGATATGCATATGATTAAGCAGTCACAGACCTTTCCAACGATATATGACATGAGGTGTGTCAACAAAATTTAGAAAATTGCCCCCCTTAAGGGGGGGAAGGGGAAATGGCGGGATGGACCAAGGAGATGCATAACATGAATAAGCAGTCAAAGACCTTTCAAACGATATGTAACATGAGGGGTGTGTGCAAAATTTTAAAAAGTACCCCCTTGGGGGGGGTAAAGTAGGGGATGGACCCGGAACATGCATAATATGATTAAGTGGTCACAGACCTTTCCAACTATATATAACATGAGGTTTGTGTGCAAAATTTAGAAAAGTACCTCTTTGGGGGGGGGGCAAAGCGGGGAGATGGACATCAGAGATATGCATATGATTAAGCAGTCACAGACCTTTCAAACGATATATGACATGAGGGTTGTCTGCAAAATTTAGAAAAGTACCCCCTTGGGGGAGGGGGGGGGCAAAGTGGGGAAATGGACATTGGAGATATGCATATGATTAAGCAGTCACAGACCTTTCCAACGATATATGACATGAGGTGTGTCAACAAAATTTAGAAAATTGCCCCCCTTAAGGGGGGGAGGGGGAAGTGGCGGGATGGACCCCGGAGATGCATAACATGAATAAGCAGTCAAAGACCTTTCCAACAATACGTAACATGAAGGGATTGTGCAAAATTTACAAAAGTACCCCCTTGGGGGGGCAAATTGGGGGGATGGACACCGGAGATGCATAATATGATTAAGCGGTCACAGACGTTTTTAACGATATATAACATGAGTGGTATGTGCAAAATTTAGAAAAGCGCCCCAATTGGCGGGGGTTGGGGATGGACCACACAGATGCATAACATGAAAAGGCAGTCACAGGCCTTTCGAACGATATATCATATGAGTGGTGTCAACAAAGAAAAGTCTCGCCCCGTGTAGGCAAACATACTCCCCCCCGTCGCCATAATTATTGATGCGGACTCATTTTTTAAATTCGTTCGCACCCCTCTTCTCCCGCAAAATGTTGTGAATTTTAAAAACTCCACTCACGAATTTTTTTATACCAAAAGCACTTATGTCCGTCGTCTGCATGCAGAGTTTTGTGCTTACAGACGCCAGACACAACAACACACACACAGACAAACGTTTACAGACATTAATAGTATAGATGATACTCAGTGCCTACACATTTCACCCTTTATAATTCAGCCAATGAGTTGACGGTTGTTCATTTCCAGAAACGAAACAATAATTCTTTAGGATGAATTTTGTTTGTTTGATACACCGTGGCAGAATGCGTGCAATGCAGCGACAGGCGTCACAAACTTTTTAGGGCACCTGCAGACTAAAAACATATAATCAATCTTCGCGGGAAAAAAATCCAAAATTTCGTCAAATGATCACGGGAAAAACACTAATTTCATCAAAGAATCATGTAAAACGTGAATTTTGTTAAAAGGCCACAGAAAAACGCGATTTACACAAAAGATGAGCAAATTTTGTCAAAGAATCGCAAAACAGGAAATTTCACCCAAAGATAGCTCTTTCTTGCCAAACTTCGTCTAAAAATTGCGGAATAAAATGTATTTTATCAAAAAATCGCTGGAAAACGCACATTTCGTTAAAGTATCGCGAGAAAAATGCGAATTTCATAAAAGAATCGTGGAAAATAATGCAAATTTCGTGAAAAAAAAATCGCAGAAAAAACACAAATTTCGTCAAATTATCGCTGAAAAAAAAACACGAATTACGTCGTAGGATAGCTGAAAAAATTATGAATCTCGACAAAAAAAGATACAGAAAAAAATGCGAATTTCATTAAAGAATCACGAAAAAAAATGCGAATTTTGTTAAAGAATTGCGCAAAGAATGTGAATTTTTTGAAAGGTTCGTGTGAAAAATGAAACTGTCTGTATTAAAAACAGCACACACACAAACATCTATACAAACCTCAATACACACAAACATCTATACAAACCTCAATACACACAAACATATTATAAGCAGGGCTTGAAATTCAATTTTTCCAAAGACGGGAGTCTCCCTACCAACATTTTTAAATGGAGGGGAGTTGTAATGTTTGGGAGGGAGAAAAAAAATCTTTAAACCCCACTATTCTTTTAAGTGCTATTTAAAGAATTACATTAATGCAGACATGACAAAATACCATTGAAAAAATTAAGTCAACTGAGAATGATTATGTAAAATGTTTATTTTTATTATAAAAAAGGGAAGAAAGTTAAGTTTTATATATGCAGTGTATTTTTCAAGTTCCATTAAATGTGTTAGGGACCCTTAACAATTAGGTTGTTAAATAAATTTCTGACTTTAGATTTAACTTGATTGAGATTCACCGATCGATCGTGGAAAAGACGCAAAGTTCATCAATCTCTCGCGGAAAAAACGCTAAGTTCGTCGATCTGTCACCAAAAAACGCAAAGTTCGTTGATCAGTCGTGGGAAAAAAGCAAATTTCGTCGATCGATTGCAGAATAAACACAAAGTTCGTCGATCTGTCCCCAAAAAACGCAAGGTTCGTCGATCAGTCGCTTAAAAAACGCAATGTTCGTCTATCTGTCGCAGAAAAAACGCAAAGTTCGTTGATCAGTCGCAGAAAAAAATGCAACGTTCGTTGATCTGTCGCGGAAAAAACGCAAAGTTCGTCGATCAGTTGCGGAAAAAAGCAAATTTCGTCGATCGATTGCGGAATAAATGCAAAGTTCGTCGATCAGTCAGGGAAGAAAGAAAAATTTCGTCGATCGATTGCGGAATAAACGCAAAGTTCGTCGATATGTCCCCAAAAAACGCAAGGTTCGTCGATCAGTCGCTTAAAAAACGCAATGTTCGTCGATCTGTCGCAGAAAAAACTCAAAGTTCGGTGATCTGTCACGGAAAAAACCACAAAGTTCGTCGATCAGTCGCGGAAAAAACACAAAGTCCGTCAATCGGTTGCGGGAAAAAAAATCACGAAATTTATCGTTCGGTTGCAAATAAATTAAATAATGCAAATTTCTCCAAAAAAGCTGAAATTTTTTGGGCGGGAGGCTCCCGCTCATGATCTTTTTTGGGCGGGATTTCAAAATTTTCCGCGCGAATCCCGCCCTGAAATTCAAGCCCTGATAGGTATAGTTTTAATCTGAAATATTATACTGAACTTGAACTAACTTTTGAAAAATCGGGTTAACCCAAATCCAACTTGCAGAAATCTACACTCAGTCTGAAATCTACTCGAACCATAAAGACAGTTAACCCAACTTGCAACAAAAATAATTATTTTCTGTGAATTTTCTGATTTTTTCTTTTCTCAGAAATGCTGTAGTCATTTTGTCCCCCAATTTTGCCCTTTACAATTCAGCCAATGAGTGGAGGGGGCCAAAGGAGCGCTCCTTATCACAAACGAAAGATGAGATACGTTCGTTTGATGCCGTTGTTGAAAATTTATGGATTTCTATTATTAAAGTAATTTTTTCATTTTACCGTATTTATTTTCTCTTTGTGTTGTATGTAATTTGCTACTTTGAATTTTTTTAAACTAACCCCCTTTTTTTTTTTGGAGAGTGAGAGAGAGAGATTTAGTAATTTGGTGACACGAAGTTCAACAAATTCTTAAAATCCACAAATCGTTTCCAATGTAAACAATGAAATTTACAATTAAGTTGCAAGTGCAAAATTTCAGTTTTTTAAAATTTTCATGTCATTCTGTACACATTTTAATATGTCATTCTGATCATTATACATATTTAGTTATGCATTATTAATTATTTACTTGACCTTTACTTTTAATATTTTAAATATTTCAAACTTACAGCTGAATGTAATTATTAAAACATTTGAAATACTGCATTCGAAAAATGAAATTTCAGCTTAGAAACTCGACAATTAAAAAATTTAAAGTAGAAAAGTACTTATGATATAAAAAGAAGAAAAAAAAATACATCAGAATTTATCTGTATTACGAAAGCGGGAGAAATGATTTTCTGTGCTATACGAAAAGATATCCAAATAACTCAATCATAAACATAGAAATAGGTATCGGTTTTTATGTTCAGGTGCACTCAATCCAAACTTGAAACTTTTAAAACGGTCATTGAATGAATGAAATTCATCTCCGCCTTTCACATCCAGAAAACTTGCTGTGTCGCCAATTATGTTTATATTTTATATATATACTAGGGGGCCTACCCCCTGCGAGCTACGCTCGCCAACCCCCGCTCAGACTTCGAGGCCTCTAAAAACATGACAGCGTGCTTTGTTTTAAAAATATTGGTAAATCTGTAATTGGGTTGCCATGCTTTTAACGTTTTAATGGGGCATTTTTTTATTATCATGGCCTCATACACAGCTGTTGCGACAATTGACGACTGTTTTCGGGATTGATAAGTAAAATCAATTACACCTTGAAAAACCAGCTTGTATAAAAGGGTTAGGTTTAAATTGTGGCTACCTCTCGGACTTTTATAAAAACGATCTGTATTCTACTCTTCCTTTGCGTTTAAGGATGAGAAAAATTCCATCTGCTTGTGAATAACATTAAGAACCACGGTATTGAAAAGTACTATGTTATAGACATTTTCAATAACAGGTTTTAATATTCTTTCCATTTTAGTGCACCATCATGCATATTTTCATGTTATTTTAAATATGTAAATTATTTATTTTAATTAATATGTATATACCAATTTTCTAATAATTATTTATCATACAAAATTAATTAAATATTTTCTGCATGTATGCCTGCATTTATTCGGCATGAGATATTTCAACAAATTTGCTATCCGCGATAATTTTACACCATGTTATGTCACTTGAATATTGTCCATAAGAAAATCGGGTACTTTTCCAGTATGGGATCCTTTGCTTTTAGGTTTGGCGTAATTCGAGTTTAAAAAACGAATAGATTCGTTAATCTCTATAATAAAACCGTAAGTCATGTGACTGTCATCAACAGTTCCGGAATGTCCGTTTCACTTTTTCATATGCCAGGCGGCCATTTTTATTAAAAATTATTTTTTCGAATAAAACTTTCTAAATGTGACATTTTTAGAAAGATCGTTCAAAATAAATTAATATTTGAGAGATGACTTACGTTCAATTATGTATATATTCTCCAATAACTTTAGTTGAAATCAGCTTCGCAGTTCAAATTCTCTATCCATGAAAGTAAACAAAAAAAAAAGATTCATTCGTCGTGAAGGTTTAAAATATTAAACCATTAAACCATGGAGATAATCATTCGTAAAGTTAGTTTTCCATGAAAGATTTTTTGGAGCGCTGCCTGGTGTCAAAAAAATAATTCGTACCAGTGACACAATCAAAGTTTACCATAATTATGTGCTATACAACTCAACTTCATTCTTTATCTTTTCTTGATGTAAGCTGAATGTAAACAAATACAACTCATGTAATGATATTTAATGAATCAAATTTCGAAACAAATTGCCAGTTAATTTGGTATTTATGTATTATACGTGAAAGGAAGAGAGACCACCGAAAATGATTGTTAATCACCAATCATATTTACCATTATTAATGACCAATCGCTTTCAAAACAGTAATTTAATATACATTTACAAAATACATAACATCATTAAGTACATTTGTGTTATTTGGGCGCAAATCTCACCAATAGAATTTTTAAAATCGCCAATACCAGCTTTTATTTTTCGCGTGTGCAAATTAGAAACGATACTTTTATTTTGAAATCAAATGTTCTGATGGAACAGCTGTCGTAGACGCACCGGGGCACTATATTAACTATAGAGTTTCAATATAGAGAGAAAAAACGGGTTGCTGTAATTAGAATTATAGGCGGTAATGTTGGTGTGACATATTTACGTGATTATCAAAACTGGCTTCCAAAAGTTCAATGTTTCACCAAACCATAGACGTTTTAAATGAGAATAATGATAGATTTTCTTCTTGATTCTCCCGTAATCAAGTCTACAGCCAAAGTTAGCGAGAAACAAACAAACAAACAAAAAAATATTGGCAACAATATGGTTCAGTGTAAATGGTGGATATCATTAAAGACTTTCACAAAATAGACTTCATTGCACCAAATCGTATTAACTAAAATACGCCATTTGGCAATGGATCCAATTACGGAAAACTACTTAATATGTTTAAGAATCTCCTCATTAGCAAGCATATTGCAACTGATAAGCAAACGGATATGAAGCATAAATGCTTAAGTTGATTAAGCGGTTTTTGTCAAGAAAGATGAAATACATAACAACAAAAAATATGCGAAATGCTACCATGATCGAAAAAGTTTTTGATTTGTCTATTAGAATCTTCCGGTTTGGCGAAGGATTACGGAAAAAAATAAATTATGAATAAAAGTAACGTGTTACAGTGCTTAACATACATTTAAGGGAGACCAAACTGGTCGCCAGTGGCGGCTAGTATACATATATTTGTTACCCAAAGTTATGAAAACAAACCCAATGAACTTTTGGTGCTTTTCTATTATACGCTTTTTGAGCTATCTGATTTCTATTATACGCTTGACGCTTTTTTAAAAAGCTTGGCGCAATTCGGGCATCAGAAAGTGAGATTTGGTGCCAAATGACATAAACAGCCATGGAAACAAACTCGACGATTTTTTTTTGTTTATATGCGTATTTTAATTATACGTATAATATTATTGTTTTTTCTATACAAATTACTTCTGATTACATATAAAATAGGATAAATGACATTTTACGCTAAACAAATTATATTGAAAAAATGCTTCTGTATTACGAAATGACAAAGTGAATAGGTTGACAGAAAGTATGTTGCCAAATTTTCCTTTTCCGCCAAGGCTATTTTCTCTGTTTCGTTAAGGCCCCATATACTGGAAAAGCACCGAATTTTTATGCTTGTTTATACATGTATTTATATGTATACAATTTATTTATAATTGTCTTTCAATTTACCTCTTTTTGTACATAAAAATATATAAATGGCTTCTTTATATTAAATTAATTGTATAAACATAAATGACGTCATTTGGACGAATGTATTCAAAATATTTTCAGTTTATAAATTAAATTAAATGCTGACAGACGATTGAATCCTGACGATAGAAATGTGATTTTTTTTTTTCAAATTTTCCTGAAAAACATAATTTAATCACAATCTTGTCTTCATTATCGATTGAAATAAAAGATAAATTCAATTTCAATTTGAAAATGACGAATAAAAAGAAATCAATAATCCCTATCGTGATCCTTTTCGATTTTTTTCCCTTTTTTGTCACAAAAAAACTGAGTAATTAGTTGCCATCATTACAGAAATGTCATTAAAATTAGAAAAAAATTAATATCTCGAAAACTAATTCCAATTTCAAAAATCTATTACCAGTTTTGACATCCGCGGATTTTTATGGACAGTTGGTATTAATTTCACCATCAAGCGTTTAATATTTTATTAAAAATAGCCCTCAAACATAATCAGTCGTTTAATAAGTCGTTTCATAAAATCGTTTCATAAATTCGTTTCATAAAATCGTTTCACAAATTCGTTTCATTAGGATTTTATATATATAGGGTAGATATAAAAATAATAATTCAGGCACTTTTCCGTTATACGAACACCATTGTCGCCAAACATACATACATACATACATTTTGGCATAGTATCCGTATAACAGAAAAGTACTAAAGTTCATGGTTTAAAATCACAATAAAATATCATGAAATTTATTGATTAGTTGTGGGAAAATATCGGGGAAATAATGTGTTTTTCGTGAATTTTTTGTTTTGTTAACAATGTGGTTAGAGAGACAGGGAGAAATTCAGAAAACTTGCTGTGTCGCCAATTATGTTTATATTTTATATATATATATATAAATAATAATTCAGGCACTTTTCCGTTATACGTACACCATTGTCGCCAAACATACATACATACATTTACATACATACATACATTTTGGCATAGTGTCCGTATAACAGAAAAGTACTAAAGTTCATGAGTTTAAAATCGCAATAAAATATCATGAAATTTATTGATTAGTTGTGGGAAAATATCGGGAAAATAATGTGTTTTTGTGAAATTTTTTGTTTTGTGTTGTTGTGTTTAATTGTAAGCATTCATTATAATTTTCAGTGCATTATTAAATTGAAATTTTTGTTTAAAATATGTAAACAAAACAGTGACCAGAAACCTGCACAATTTCTAATATAGATAGATAGATGCATGCATGTAGTACTTTTAATTATTTGGTAAAAATACTGTGATCGTCACTGAGAAAACCTGAATTTAACCTAAAAGTAATTGTCGAGTGTTTAAGCTGAAATTTCATTTTACGAATACAGTATTTCAAATGTTTTAATAATTACATTTAGCTGTAAGTTTGAAATATTAAAAGTAAAGGCCAAGTAAATAATTAATAATGCATAACTAAAAGTAATTGTCGAGTGTTTAAGCTGAAATTTCATTTTACGAATACAGTATTTCAAATGTTTTAATAGTTACATTCAACTGTAAGTTTGAAATATTAAAAGTAAAGGCCAAGTAAATAATTAATAATGCATAACTAAAAGTAATTGTCGAGTGTTTAAACTAATTTCATTTTACGAATACAGTATTTCAAATGTTTTAATAGTTACATTCAGCTGTAAGTTCGAAATATTAAAAGTAAAGGCCAAGTAAATAATTAATAATGCATAACTAAATATGTATAAGGATGAGATTTTTTTTTTCTTGAATTATTCAGTGAAACTCGTCTTATAAATGTACGCAAATAATTCACATAAAAATCTTAAAATAACAAAGTTTTCTTTCGTGTTTAGCTATGCTTAATAACCAAAAAAGCTTGATTAATACAAAAATTATTTGGTAAAAATACTGTGATCGTCGCTGAGAAAACCTGAATTTAATCATATCACACAGAATTACATATTAAAAGTTTAAAATTAGTTTGTTTACATCGGAAACGATTCGCGGAATTTCGTGCCACGAAATCTCTCTCTCTCTCAAAAAAAGGGTTAGTTATAAAAATTTCAAAGTAGTAAAATACTTACGACTTAAAAAGAAAATAAATACGGTAAAATGAAAAAATACCTTAATAAAAGAAATCTATAAAGTTTCAACAACCGAACAACCAAATGGAACACATACGCTTCTAGAGAGATGAAAAAGCCATCACCTCATTGGCTGGAACATCGCGTCTGAAGATAGTAAAAGCCTCTAGCTGATTAGCTGAATGCTCGCGCATGCGTATAAATAGCATTTTTGCACGAAAAACTAAAAAGCAGGTTAGCTTTAAGTATATGGATAAATATTAATGTATCTTATTACTAACTAGAAAGTCTGTCTGGCGTTTTCCTGGACACAAAAAGCAAATATATATCCATGTTTGTTTGTTTTTTTCATTCCGGCATCGTGGATAAAAAATTTAAACTGCTAAAAAACCAAAAATATGCAAACGACCACCAAAAAGACTTTTTAAATATTATAAAACTAATAATAATGTTGTATTATTATTTTTCTAAAGAACGTTACCGTCGAAAGCAGAAAATAATGTTCTGTAATTGTTTTTTTTTTTTTTTTTCCACCCCTACAAAGCGGATGGCAATTTTAAACTAAAGAAAAAACGGAAATATAAAAACAATCGCCAGAATATATACATTTTTTGAAAATAGTAAATAAACATATTTTTTTAAGTAAAAGTTTCCATTGAATGCAGAAAAGTATTTTCTTTAAGTAGGTATTTTTGTTTTGGCGTTTTACTTCCGGGGCACACAGATGAGAATTTAAAACTACAGAAAAAACGAAAAATATTTGCACGGACTTTAGAAAATTTATTTTGTGCCAGTAAATTTTGATATATATATATATATATATATATATATATTAACTAACGAAAAAACAGTAGCAGGATCTAATGACTCCAAACGGCAATAGAACCATAAGCGAAGCCCAACAAGACTCAGCAGCAGTCTCCAGGAGGATTCTTCTCCCTATCACTTTCCACACTTATTATGACAGGTCAAAAACACAGAGAAGCATGGGTTTTATTTTATTTTTTAATAAAAAGTATCACGAGTACCAGAATTTATCGTGGAAACATATATTTTTTTTTCTCTAAAAAAATCCATAGGAAACCAGGTAATTGCAATAATAATTAAAATAAAAAGAAAACTGCCCAGTTACACTGAGGGCATTGAGCTCACAGGCTATTCACGCTAATTGTATATTATACACTTAATTCAAAGAATTTGAAATAAGACCCTCGAAAAATAAAGAAATCAACAATATATTAAGGGGGGTCATCCCCCGTTACCCCCCTCAGAGTTAACTTATGAACCCCTTAAACTAATCAGGGCAGTCTCTAATTACAATGAATATATATACAAAAATTGAAGAAAATCGGATAATTCTGCAGGAAAAACCCATTTATCTAAATTAAGGGGGGATTAGCCCCCCTTTCCCCCTTTATACGTAACCAATGAACCCCCAAAACTATTCAGAGAAGCGCATTATCACAATGAACCTACATACAAAATTTGAAGAAAATCGGATAATTCTACATGAAAAACTCATTTATCTAAATTAGGGGGGGTATCCCCCCTTTCCCCCTTTATACTTAACCAATGCACCTCCAAAACTATTGACAGAAGCGCATTATCAAAATGAACCTATATACAAAAGTTGAAGAAAATGGGATAATTCTGCATGAAAAACCTATTTATCTAAATTATGGGGGGTTAGCCCCCCGTTTTCCCCCTTTATGCTTAACCAATGAACCTCCAAAACTAATCAGGGAAGCGCCTTATCACAAGGAACCTATAAACAAAATTTAAAGTAAAACGGTTAGTTCTGTCAAGAGTTATCGCGTTACGTACATACATACGTACATACATACAGAACCGGCGGGCACATAAGCTCTCAGGCTTTGATAGCCTGTGAGCTAAAAACGGAACGCTTACTACGTTTGTGCATGGAAAACGTCGATTTTTCCGGACGTTCACAGACCGACCACCCAGATAATGGAAGCTCTGTTCATCAGCGTTCAATGAGAAGATTACTTAATATCTTGGCTAATTATCTATAAATGAAAAATCTGAGTCTCAGCTGCATTGGGAACTGTCTTTAAGTGATTATTATTCAAATATAAATTTTCCATTGTTTTATTCATCGTGTATATTTGTATATTATTCGAGTGTAGTATTCATTGCATTACTCATTATAATTAAGTGTATAAATGTTCGGGAAATCTTGCTAACAATTAAATAGTTAAAATAATCAATATAATTGATTATCTAGTAAAATGTAAATATATCAAGTGTACTACCTGTAAATACATAATTGTTACTTTACAATTCATATATTCATTCATCTACTTCTTGTATGGTTAATCATGAGGGCAGACATTTCTTAGGGTTGTCTTTTAAAGAATGGAAAATGTTGTTAAACTTAGAAAATTACTGTTATCATCTTGCAAAGAGCTATTATGTATAATGTGTAAATATTGAAATTTGTAAAACATGTAACTTATATAATTATTGTGTATACATTTTTTTTTTAAATCTACTTACCTGTAAAAAACTGTAGCTTTAAATATTGTGTATGTAATCTATAATATTCAAACATTGTATAAAATCAGGCACGCCCTGAATAAATAGGGCTGCCATTTGTGAATTAGAGTTTGTATAATTTACTTTTCAATTTGTAAATGTTTTCCCATGGCACGCCTTGATAAATAGGGCTGCCACTTATGATTGATGGTGTAAGAAATTTTAGTTAATCCGGAGACGGTGGTGTCGTTTGGACGGTAGAGACCCTCCTGCCTTGAGCTTGGGGCTTGTCCCGATCATATGCCAAAAGCGGATCATCAAGGCGGGTGACAGACAGACAGCCAGTCTATCCTTATCCAAATTTGCAGATCTGTACGCGAGATGGATTTCCCTAGACATCGCCACACACACAGACACAAACATAATTCTTTTATTAATATACAGCGTGTCCGAGAAAGGTTTTTAATATTCTAAACATTAATAATAAAAATACTAACAGGTGAAATGAAATGCAGTTTGCTGCAAAAGAATGAAGAAATCTAAGAGTTTTTTACAGTACCTTCAGTACGTGAGCGCCCTTAGTAGTACGAAGAATGTCGAGCTTTCATCGGATGTCGATGGTCGGCCTTAATTTTTCGTATGTTCAACATGTCCTGTCTCTTTAAACATCTGTAACCATCCATATATTGAAGGCACACTTGGTGAATCTTTATGATACATACGGAGAAAAATTCTTTGCACGGTTATCGGTGATTTTGTATCGGCTAACCACAATACACACTGCGCTTTCTCCTGTGCAGTCGCCATTTTTTTTTCTTATCACAACAGCCAAGCAACTAGCGCCATATACTTTAGGCAATTGATACCAGAATAAAAAAGAAAACTGCCCAGTTAAACTGAGGGCATTAAGCTCACAGGCTATTCACATTAATTGTATATTATACTCTTATTTCAAAGAATTTGAAATAAGCCCCTCGAAAAATAAAGAAATCGACAATATATTAAAGGGGATCATCCCCCTTTATAATTAATCTAAGAACACCAAAAACTATTAAGGGAAGAGCCTTATTACAATGAACATATATACAAAATTTGAAGCAAATCGAATAATTCTGCATGAAAAATTCATTTATCTAAATTAAGGGGGATTAGACCCCCGTATACCTCTTTATACTTAACCAATGCACCCCCAAAACTAATCAGGGAAGTGCCTTACCACAATAAACCTATATACACAATTTGAAGAAACTAGGATAATTATGCATGAAAAACCCATTTATCTAAATTGCGGGATGGGTAGCCCCCCGTTTCCCCTCTTTATACTTAACCAATGGACCCCCAAAAGTAATCAGGAAAGCTCCTTACCACAATGAACCTATATACAAAATTTAAAGGAAATCGGAAAATTCTGCATGGAAAATCCATTTATCTAAATTAAGGGGAGGTTACCCCCTTTTTACCCCCATTATACTTAACCAGTGAACCCCCCAAACTAATCAGGGAAGCGCCTTATCACAATGAACCTATATACAAAATTTGAAAATCGAATAATTCTGCATGAAACCCCATTTACCTAAATTGAGGTGGGGGGTTAGTCCCCCGTTTCCCCTTTATACTTAACCAATGAACCCACAAAACTAATCAGGGAAGCGCCTTATAACAATGAACCTAAAAACAAAATTTGAAACAAAATGGTTATTTCTATCAAGAGTTATCGCGTTACGTACATACATATGTACATACATACATACATACAGAACGGGCGGGCACATTAGCTCTCAGGCTTTGATAGCCTGTGAGCTAAAAAACTGTTAGATTTCTTCATGCTTTTGCAGAAAACAGTATTCTATTTCACTTGTTAGTACTTTTGTTATTAATGTTTAGAATGATAAAGACCTTTTTCAGACACGCTGTAGATTTCAGGGGATTTGTTTTGGCCTTCGCTCATTTGGCGCGGTCTGCGGTTAGCGAAATCTTTATGTCGTGAGTCAGTTGTTTATATTTGCAGTTCGAGTTTTGTTACTGAATTACCATGTTGTGCAGTAAGATTGAAATTAAAAATGCTTTACTTTCGAAAGTAGAATTTTTGACTCCTTGTAGAGAACATTTTTATGCATTTCAAATCCTTTAATGTGTTTTTTATGATGATAGTATATTAATATAATTATCGATAATTAGTACAATTTAGTATTAATAATGTTAGCACTTTAATATACTTTCTAATTAGTATTTAAGTAATAAAATATATTTACATGTAAAGTTTTTAGTAAAAATTCAGTTTTTTGCCAGTTATATTTTTGGTACTTTATTGTAATTTATTTAAGTATAGTTTTTATTTTAACTTTATGACTGTTAAAAAAAATTGCATGGATAGATATGAGAATATTGAAAATTGTTCTTGATTAAAATATTGTGGATGTTCTCCTTTTTAATTCTTGACATGTGTGATTGGTTGCGTATCTTTATGAAAATTTGCTGTTTACTAAACTTTTATATAATTGCTCTTCCAACCTGATTCCTGATTCCTGATTTTTTTTCAATAAATCACTGTTGTTTTCAAATTTATTAAACCAATATTGCAAAACGTATGTTCAATTCAGTTGTAATTTTCCAACTGGGAGAAAAATGTCCGAGCCAAGATTCGAAACAGGGATCTCTTGGCTGAAGCTGTCAATGCCCCGCCAATTGAGCCATTCCGGACGAATCTGGAGGACCTAATTCACCCAGCTAACCTTATTGATCATAGCATCTGTTTTATTCTGTTGAGCTGATTCACGTATTAGACGAGATGCCTATTTAAATTGCTAAATTTCAATTAGAACATTCAAAGCGTGATTTTTTAAAAGTCATTTCAATTAAGATAAAAGATTGAACCTCTTAAATTTTCACTAATTAAAAACGTTACATTTTATTTATTATAATATATATTTTGGAACTAATTAAATACTAGTTCATCAGCAAAGTCTTGACATATTGTAATTTAATACTTTTAATGCTACTAAACTATATTTCGTTCTAATCTAAACAATGACTAAAAATCCCTAGAGTAGATAAAATTCCAGTAAATTTATAGAATTTTATTAGCTTCTGTTATTTGACAACTACATTAATCCCCTTCAATTCCAGCATCAAAATCTATGTATATTACGTTACTTATGTCAATTATGTTATGACAAAACCAGGGAAAAATATATATTTGACGTAAACCTCGACGGTATGAAAGGATTTACGTTACAATTTCCTGATTCTGTAACCAATTAAATTTGCATAATGGAATATATATGTGCTTTTAAAATTTTATATTTTTTTAATCCAGATTTATTGTACTGTGTTACCATGGATTAAAAACATTCAGTTTATTTTGAAGTTAACGAGATTTTTAAAAATGTATTTACAATATGAAGTAGTTTTTGTTAACATACATCTATATTCTTGTGTATTTTAATGCATATGATTTTGCTTGAAAACTCGTTATGTAATTTATACATTTTACACAATTTTCATAACTAAGTACATTTTCTTCTTGTTCTAAGTAAGTATTTGCAATAATATAATGAAATAATTTTATAGTTAAAATAATATTACAGCCACTGTGTAAATGAACACGATAATTCCCACACGGTACCTATTTGGCGAATATGTTATAAATCAGTGTCGCAAGAATGTAAAGATTTTCGCAAAAATTGTCCAACGGATTAGGTAATTAATGCATTTTGAAACCAATTTGCAAACGATTCTATAGAGAAAATCCACAAACATGTGAGACAGATCATAAATTAAAAAAATTGCGGAGATGTCATCAAACATGAGTAACGCAGAGGTAACGTCTCCAGTTGCAAAATGGGAGGTCTACAGTTCGAACCCAGTCACTTACATTGAAAGCTTTTTAACAACATAAATGATACAAAAGAACAAGTTGTATAACTAGATTTGTATACATCACATACAATTAAAGTAAGTTGAATATATAATTTGTACGTGAATAGTTGTAATGAATGCGTGATTGTATATAATATTATTTTATATCATATTATCAATTGTTATTGTATATAATATCATTTGTATATTAATAGTTCTAAATACATAAGCATATAAGTTCTATATATCGCATATAAGTTACAGTATTAGTGACGATACTACGACATTTTTGCATCAATTTCAATTTTCATGAAAATGCGTGCATAGGTATTGTACATATATTAGATAGAGTATATATACAATTAAATATAATAGATTTTGTTATCCATCTAGTTATGGATAGTTTTAAAATATTGTATTTAAAATTTTCATTTTATTCAGGAAACATTTTTACTTTTGTAATATTCCATCGAGAGAATCTCTTTAATCAAAGAAAATACGCTGTAAAATAAAATTGTTGATTCTACAGTATGATACTGGCACCCCAGCTGCCAGTATTATACCGTAAAATTAACAGTAATAAACAATATAATAATATTATGACACTTATATCCAATTACACTTATATTCAATTACTTATATTCCTCTTATGACATTTATATTCAATTTACATATTCACGTTTTATAATTTTCGTTTGGAAAACTAATTTGGTCATCTTTCTTTAGTAGTTTTAATAAAACCTCATCGATTTCATTAAAAAAAAAGCATATTAAAAACTCAAATCATGCGAAAATCATCTATTTTGTTAATACAATTATGCGTCAAAATAATGCACTTTACTTGAATTTTCTTTTTCTGATATTCTTTGAAATACAGTTGCTAGGCAACCATTTAATGAAAAAGAGGAAAAAAGAAATGCATTGGACATATTTGTAAAAAATGATAAATTAAAATGTTTTATATCTCTCAAACTGATGCAAAAATTTCCCAATAATTTATACAATTAATTTCGAAATTCTAATAAATTATATTGGCAAATTTTAAAGTGATCGGATTAATTTAAGATTTCCATTTCGGAAATTTAGTATCCATAATTTAATATATCAATTATCCCAATACGTTATTTTCCTTTCGGCGAATGTTAAAATTTAAAAATCGTCTGACTTCACATTGAAACGCATTATAACGTCATATGACCTTGATCAACCTTAAAAACCCTATTACGGAAATATTGGTATATTTTAACATTTTAAAGGTCTCTATACGATATGTTTAATTTTGGAATTGATTTTTTTTTCTATTGCATTTAGTCCACATGGCAGATATTATTATGAAAGACTGTAATAGCGGGCATCGCATGCTATCGGGCCGGTTAAGATATTCGAAAAAAAAAAAAAAAAAAAAAAAAAAAAACGTGAAAAATAGACCGGTAAATTTCTACTTTATGAAAAACATGACTTTTTGTTTTTTGTTTTGAAAAATGAAATTTATTTGGATTTATTAAAGAAAAGATAAAGTGGTTTGAAAGGAATATTAAACGAAACCCTTTGTACGATCTTCGATCACACTTACCCACTTTTTTTTTTTTTTTTTTTTTTTGTCTTACGGCACTTTACAGAAAATAGTAGGCTATGCCAATGGAAGAAGACTATGGAAGATTAATCGATTTAAATGGGAATTCCTCCAAATTAGCCTGCTATCGCCAAGTTGGCTTCATATATGGCAACTTATTTTTGTCGCCAAATTTGGCGATATTTAGCCAAGTTGGAAAAAGATTGGCAATATTTTGGTAACCCTGACATTTGTACTTTTCAACAAATATTCATTGTATTCATATGTATTCATCAATACATATTCATTCATACGTATTTCATATAAATGCTGACGTTGTAATGATGCGGACAACAATGTGATTAAAATGGATAAATGTTATGTTGAAACGATGGAGCTCTTTTTTTTTCTCAATTAATATTAAACAATCGCAACGTTATTTTTATGGGAAAAATACAAGTTTTTGGCCGACGTTGCCTCCCCTTAGGGATGTGATTTAAAAAAATCAATTTCCAATTCATAAATTGCCATTAGGAATACATGTATATTCCAAATTTCAAAGCTCTATGTCAACAGGAAGTGGGTGAAAAATGAGTGACACGATTGACTGCCATATACATACATAATTGTAAGGTAAATGAATACATGTAAAAAAGGACAAATATTTCCGAAAATATGACGAAAATTGATACCTTTTACGAAAATATAATAACTCTTTCCGAGTGACACCCGAAAAAAAAAAGCGTTCGTTTATCGTTCGAAAACTTAGAAACCAATAGATTTTAGAGATTTAAAGTAGTATTTTTGAAAGAAGTTTCTTTTGTTGCCCGTAATTTTCGGAAGTCATCCAATTAGTTGTTACAGTGTATTAATCAGTTTTCTCAACACACAATTGTTTTTTTTTCGGTTGCTATTGAAGTAAACGTTTCCAGCTGCGTAATGGAATTTTTGTATGTAAGAGTAACGGGAACTTTTAATGTTAAGGTTATTAATTCTGATGGTTATTCTGATGGTTATAAATTCTAAGGTTATCAATCTCTGTTAATTCTGATAAATTAGATTTTTTTCTGTTGAATGCGTTTGTTGAATAGGAAAATGCTTACCTGCTATTTTTTTTCTTTTGTCACATGTAAAATAAACTTGCAAGTCCATAAAATGCTTAGTTATTTACACTGTAAAAAATGACCAATGTTTCTTAATCTTCAAAAATATGCTATAACCACGAAAGAAAATATAATATAATCTTTTGAGTTATCCGAAATTCCAAAAAAGCGTCTCCCATTGTCTTTTGAATCCCCAAAAACCAATGAATTTCAAAAATTTAAAGAATTATTTACAAAAGCAAAGTATTTTTTGTTGCCCGTAATTCTCAAAAACGTTTACGAGAAGCTTTTATAGTGTATTAATCAGTTACCTTAGCCTGTAATATAGTTTTTCCGATGCTATCAATTCTCAAGTAAGCATTTTCATGTTCAACAAATATGTTTAACAGACAAACATGCAAAATTAACAGCGTTAACATTAACATTAAAATTAAGATTACTTCTTTACTCTTTCATGTATAAATTAACTTATGCAGATGAAAACGTTTACTTGAGAATGGATGACATTCGAAAAACAGGTATTCCAGGCTGAGGTAACTGATTAATACACTATAAAAACTATTCGGAAACGTTTCTGAAAAATACGGACAGCAAAAATACTTTGTTTTTATAAATAATTCTTTAAATTTTGGAAATGTATTAGTTTCTTGGGATTCAAAACACAATGGAAGACGCTTTTCGGAATTTCGGATAACTCAGAAGATTATATTATATTTTTGTTCGTGGTTATAATATATTTTCATAAAATAAGAAACATTGGTCATTTTTTACAGTGTACGATTGGCATAAATAAATCAGTACTGAGAAAACTATACTTTAAAATAAAATGGTTTATTCAAAATTCTTGATAGAAAGGATATGTAATTCTTAAAACCGGAATTATGATGATTTTAAGGCGAAAAAATGATTTGTTAGGAAAACCTAATGTAGAATGAGAAGACTTTGATAATCCAGTAACGTCGTGCATTAAGATTAATATTTTTCACGAAATTTAACAGTTCAAAATTTATATAATTATAATTATGAAATAATAGTATTTATTTTCGGGTTTGATAGGACCGCAATAAAACAAAAATCCAGTTATGTGATTTTTTATACATAAATCACAATGATTTATACAATTTTACGTTGAAAAAATGATATCCGTCTATTTTATTTCTGAAACTTTTTGTTAAAAATGCTTGAATAACATTTATTTAATTTTACTGGAGCTAAATACCAATAGATACGTATTTTGTATTAAAGAAATATAAAAATTATAATTCTGGAAGAAACAATAACTTTGTAATTTTCATACTAATTAGTCAAGCTTAATGGGTATCTTAGTGCTTCATCTTACAGTGATACAGGAATCACAAAATGCAGTATTAACATAAAAATATGATTAATTACGAAGGGTAATTAATAAGTGATCAAGATTAATTCCATCGTAATTAGTGTTAATATCAAAATTTTTAATCTCGAACTTGAGACATTAATAAGAAAAATACGAAAGCAATATCAGCTGATGAAAGTGATTATCCGAAGTATATTTCAAAAAGCTGAACTTTACTTAGATAAAATATGAGTTATACTTACATGATAAGATTAATTAAAGAATATTTACTATCATTTTCTATCTTATATGACAAAGCATATCTCCTCTAATTCAAAAGTTACTTTTAAATACACTGGCCTCCAAAAGTTAAGGTACAACCGGTGTTTTGCGTCTAATTTTCAAATAAATGAATATAGAAACAACCAATTTGCAGGAAATGTGTGCTACACTGTTATTTATTAAATACGTCATAAAAATTTACTTAAGTTAAACGTATAAATTAAATTACAACAAAAAAGCACTCATGGTGGAAAATTCCATTCTTTGAGAAATCAGTACATCACAGTATTATGCTGTAAAATGTGACAGAAACATTAAATAAAAAAAGAAAACTGCCCAGTTAAACTGAGGGCATTGAGCTCACAGGGTATTCACACTCATTGTATATTGTACTCTTATTTCAAAAAATTTGAAATATGCCCCTCGAAAAATAAAGAAATCAACAATATATTAAGGGGGGGTCATCCCCCCGTTACCCCCTCATAGTTAACTAATGAACCCCTTAAACTAATCAGGGAAGTCTCTAATTACAATGAATATACATACAAAATATGAAGAAAATCGGATAATTCTGCATGAAAAACTCATTTATCCAAATTAAGGGGGGATTAGCCTCCCTTTCACCCTTTATACTTAACCAATGAACCCCCAAAACTTTTCAGAGAAGCGCATTATCACAATGAACCTATATACAAAATTTGAAGGAAATCGGATAATTCTGCATGAAACACGCATTTATCTAAATTAGGGGGGGGGGGTTATCTCCCTTTCCCCCTTTATACTCAACCAATGAACCCCCAAAACTATTGACAGAAGCGCATTATCAAAATGAACCTATATACAAATTTAAAGAAAATGGGATAATTCTGCATGAAAAACTCATTTATCTAAATTAAGGGGGGATTAGCCCCCTCTTTCCCCCTTTATACTCAACCAATGAACCCCCAAAACTATTCAGAGAAGCGCAACCTATATACAAAATATGAAGAAAGTCAGATATTTCTGCATGAAAAACTCATTTATCTAAATTAGGGGGGTTACCCCCCCTTTCCCCCTTTATACTTAACCAATGAACCCCCAAAACTTTTCAGAGAAGCGCATTATCACAATGAACCTATATACAAAATTTGAAGAAAATCGGATAATTCTGCATGAAAAACCCATTTATCTAAATTAGGGGGGGTTACCCCCCTTTCCCCCTTTATACTCAACCAATGAACCCCCAAAACTATTGACAGAAGCGCATTATCAAAATGAACCTATATACAAATTTAAAGAAAATGGGATAATTCTGCATGAAAAACCCATTTATCTAAATTAAGGGGGGATTAGCCCCCTCTTTCCCTCTTTATACTCAACCAATGAACCCCCAAAACTATTCAGAGAAGCGCATTATCACAATGAACCTATATACAAAATATGAAGAAAGTCAGATAATTCTGCATGAAAAACTCATTTATCTAAATTAGGGGGGGTTACCCCGCCCCTTTCCCCCTTTATACTTAACCAATGAACCCCCAAAACTATTCAGAGAAGCGCACTATCACAATGAACCTATATACAAAATTTGAAGAAAATCGGATAATTCTGCATAAAAAACTCATTTATCTAAATTAGGGGGGTTAGCCCCCCTTTCCCCCTTTATACTAAACCAATGAACCCCCAAAACTATTGACAGAAGCACATTATAAAAATGAACCTATATACAAAATTTGAAGAAAATCGAATAATTCTGCATGGAAAACGCATTTATCTAAATTATGGGGGGTTAGCCCCCCGTTTCCCCCCTTTATGCTTAACCAATGAAACTCCGAAACTAATCAGGGAAGCGCCTTATCACAAGGAACATATAAACAAAATTTAAAGAAAATCGGTTAATTCTGCATGAAAAACTCATTTATCTAAATTAAGGGGGGTATCCCCCCCCTTTCCCCCTTTATACTTAACCAATGAACCCCCAAAACTATTGACAGAAGCACATTATCAAAATGAACCTATATAAAAATTTGAAGAAAATGCGATAATTCTGCTTGAAAAACCCATTTATCTAAATTATGGGGGGTTAGCCCCCCGTTTCCCCCCTTATTGCTTAACCAATGAACCTCCAAAACTAATCAGGGAAGCGCCTTATCACAAAGAACCTATAAACAAAATTTAAAGTAAAACGGTTAGTTCTATCAAGAGTTATCGCGTTACGTACATACATACATCATACATACATACATACATACATACGTACGTACGTACATACAGAACCGGCGGGCACATAAGCTCTCAGGCTTTGATAGCCTGTGAGCTAAAAACTAGTTCTAATACGGAATTTGTCCACCCCGGACATGAATACATTGGCGGCATCGACTTTCCATGCTCTCAATAAAATTGTCGGACACCGAAATAGGTAACGCTGACCAGACTTGGAGTAAGCCTTGTTCCAGCTCATTTAATGACCTTGGAGGAGAACTTAAAGCCACAACCTGTCTTCCAAGGTAATCCCAAAGATGTTCTATCGGATTCAAGTCTGGAGAGTGAGCTGGTCATTCCATTCTCTCCAAACCGTGATCCTCAAGATAATCCTCAACAACCACAGCTCGGTGTGGTCTAGCATTGTCATCCATTAGAATGAAACCATTGCCAATAGCACCGGCATATGGGCACACATATGAATCAAGTATGTCATCCCGATACCTTGCGCCAGTCACAATTCCTCCATGGAACACATGCAGGTCAGTGTGGCTTCCGAGTGAGATCCCTGTCCAAACCATGATTCCACCATTTCTGTACCTGTGTGTTTCGACAGTGTTTGATTGATGGTATCGAGTGCATTGTTCTCTCCAGATCAGAAGACGTCCTGATTCGCTCTCCAGTGGGAATCTGGATTCGTCTGTGAAGAGTACAGAAGCCCACTGCTGTCTGGTCCAGGAAACATGTTCTCATGCCCAACATAAGCGGGCCTTTCTCTGTTGTCTGTTGAGGGGGACACATACAACTGGTCACCTTTCATGGAGACCTGCATTGTGAAGATGTCTTCGCACCGTAGTAGCGTAGATTCTTCACCCTGATGCTGCAAAGTGGTCTGCAACGAGTTGCGACACAGTAGTGCGTCTTCTCCTTCGGGCAGAAAGAGCTAGAAACCGGTCTTCTGCAGCTGTTGTAACACGTGGGTGGCCTGGAACATGTTTTCTGGACACAGAATCTTCGGATTCATACTGATCCCAGAGTCGTTGGACTACACTGCGAGACACATTGAGCTGTTTAGCAGTATCGACCTGTGACAACCCCATTTCCATCCATCCTACCGCCCGCCACCTTAATGAATCGGAAAAACGACTTCTTCTAGACATTTATAGACTCTACTGGCTGTTGTGAACAAAACGGACAACAATAGTTCGAATACAACAAAACTTACACGCAAAATTACGAAAGCTTCGTAATTGCATATTTTTCTCTCATTTACAAATACCTATTCTTTTTTATAAAATAAAAGTGGTAGCTGTAATTTTTGCGTAAGTTTTTTTAAAGCTTATTATTTTCATTCATATAAACTATGAAGTTTAATCTGACTGCCATTTTTTGTCTGGTGAGCTTCGAAAAACATGTTGTACCTTAACTTTGGAGGCCAGTGTATGTGTAAAAAAGCGTCCTTTCAACGCTTATTTAAGCTGAAGTTTGAGTTATGTATTCAATTTTTATAGAAAATGTATTCATTTGTTTAAAGAGGGATTTTCTGAAATATTAATTTTATTTTCAAACATTTTTCATTGTTTGAAACCTTTAGATGTAAAGCGTACAAAGTCCATTCTTTGTTTAGCTGAGCTCGAGATAAATTCGCGCTATACTTTCCTGTGCTATATATTCTTTCACTATAATTATTGCGCTATAAATCTTGCAGTAGGTTCTTGCACTATGGTTCTTCCACTATAATTCTTGCACTATAATTCATGCAGTGCAGCTTCTTGCACTATAATTCTTGCACTATTCTTGCACTATAATTCTTGCACTATTCTTGCACTACAATTCATGCATTGTAATTTTTCCAGAATAATTATTTTCGTATAGTTTCTTGAACTATAATTCTTGTAGTATAGATTATTGGATTAAATTTTTGCACTACAGATAATTGCACAATAGGTACTTGCACTGTAGATGAACTCTTGCGCTATAGACCAGTGTATCACAAACTATTTTAATTCAAGGCACACTTCAACCCATGATACTACTTTAGCGGCACTCTCAGCTTATATTGATGAAAATCATATGAAAAGAATATAGATAAATTTTTAATTTCAATGAAAAAAATATCTGCTATAGTTTAAAAAAGTTTTTGTTATAATATATAAATATAGAATATGGATAGAATTTTTGGATAGAGTTATATTTATAAGTCTTCTATTAAGCATCTAGCCGAGAATTAGTTTTGTTTTTACAAATACTCGCTATAGAAATTTCTGGCCTCATAAGAATAATGTTGGGAGTAGAATAGCTCCTTTATAATATTTGAAAATTTGCAAGTAAGAGAAAACCATTAGATTGTAATATCCGTTTTTAAATTATTTTCATTGAAATTATTTGCCCTTTCGTATTTCTGCTTATTTTTCCTCTTTGTAATATTTAAATATTTTGAGGCACGTGCAGTCTACACTTAAGACAAAAAATTTGTTTTAAACTAGATAAGTTTCTGTCAACTGTTGGTGAGTGGATGTGTTCTTCAGAATTTTAGTACTCTTAAATCTATGGTTTGTAAAAATTATTCATTACATTTTATACACTTTCATTCATCAAATCTTGATAGAACTTTGCTGAAAATTTTCGGGAAATACGTAAAATGTTCTCTTAGGTGTATCAGTGTGTCTCGTCTCAGCATGCCGTTTGAGAAACTCTTCTACGGAACAATAATGTGCTTGGTATTCTAAGAAACAAAGACCTAGGAAGAAAATGGGAGCAACAAACGGTGCTAATGTACTATGATTATAAATAAAATGCTGTAGTTACGACAAACTTTACAATGCAAAAAAAAAAAAGTGTTGATTTTACAGTACAATAAAAGTCCGCGCATGCGCGGCAAAGTATTACTGCTTATTTTACTGTTTATTACTGTTAATTTTACGGTATAATACTGGCAACTGGGATGCCAATATTATACTGTAAAATCGACACTTTATTTTTTGCAGTGTACTTCGAATCATCTCTGGATAAAGTTTTATCGACTATATCCTATTTGATACTGAATGCTACATTTAACTTATATCTTTTAGTAATGACATTTCTATATGTCCAAAAATTAAGGGGCAGTGACAGGACGCTTTCGCTTTTTACAGGGTTTGTCGAATATCTATTGAAATTCTTGACGAATTGTCCATAAACTTCGAAGATGTAAAAAGCACATGTTTGACTTCAAGAACAGTATAAACAGTATACTGCAATTAAAAAATTAATATATTGAATATTTGAATTTTTCAATTAGCTCACTAGTATCTTTCTGAGCTTTCAAGATATTTGACTACTCTATGGAATTGACTACCAAATCATGAAAAAAAATCTGTGGTATAGTTTGCGTATGCGCAGATATAAATTATTTCATACAAATGCCCCTATCTCATGAAATATTCAATATATTAATTTTTTAATTGCAGTATACTGTTTCTACTGTTCTGGAAGTCAAACATGTGTTTTTTGCATCTTTGAATTTCTAGAAAAATTTGTCAAATATTTCAGTAGATATTCGATTAACCGTGTCAAAAGCGAAAGCTTCCCGTCACTGTCCCTCAATTTTTGGACAGCAGTGTATATCAATTTGTTTAAACGAGTGGTATTCACAAACTTTTACGCCTCGTGTACCTCTTGAGGAATTGTGTGTGTATGTCCTATTCCCTAATTTTGGAACTCTCTTATTTAAATTATGGTTTTTTTTAATTTAATACATTGTTGAAATGAGTTTATGAATTCGGTTTGTCTGTCTGTCTGTGCTGCAACTCGCGTAAATACGCTCGGATCGTCATGCAATTGATATATGTTATTGAGGCTAACTGTGGTATGTTCGGTATTAAAAATAAAGTGTGTAGCACTTATACTTTTTTTACATGGACACTCAAACGAATTCCGTTACATTGCGGTATATGGAGAAAAATCATTTGCGGTTCATTTTAATGATGTTACACAATTTCAAACATATTGAAAATGATATATATCACTGTTGGAGATAAACAATCAACATGGCACATTTTTTTAATTTCTTTATTTAAGTTTAATTTATTGTAATTAATGTTTTTTATTTTTTAGCAATCGTTTTCGTTGTTTTTTTTCTAAAGTTTTTTTTAAATATCTGCTTTAATTTCTATTTTTCATCCATAAATATGGATATCATTTTAAAGCATTTAAATAGTTAAATTTCAATATTTTATTTATTTTTCCATTAATATAATTTTCTAAATTTTATTCCACATTATTATTTTGGATCAGCGGGTATTAGCAATTTTCACCCTAGCAACAGCAACTCTTGATATTCACCAAAGTTCAAAGGAATGTACGGGTCATTTTGGGAAAGGTGACCTCATGATAGTGTCACGTATGCATTCTCAATGTCACTTTTACAGAGAGTGACCACTGCAGAAATTGACCCAGCCAATCTCTGAGGAACGATAGGGGCGGCAAAAAAAGGCCCCCCAGTGGAGGAGGTAAGCTTCCCTCTGAAAAGCCTTGAGTTTTTCCTGAATTTGTGAAAAGTGCAACAGCTCTGGTGTAAACGTCCAAGAAAATAGAAAGTTCGGGTCGGGGCAACGAGCCCTAAAGCCTGGATGGAGCTTTCTTCAGCCGTAGTATGGGTGAGCCATTTTTTTAAAAATAAGTTCCTCGTGCCCGGCTGGTCCAGTTTAATTTAATTTTATATTTTTATGTAACAGTAATTTTAGGCCCCATTCTTTTATTCTGAAATTTATCAATTTTTTTTAACTATTATTTTTTCAAATTCTAAATAATAATTTCCAAGGGAACATTGTGCCCATATTCTTTAATAGTTTATTTTTAAATTTTATTCTCACCTCTTCCACAATGTCTCCAAAACAATAATTATCTGGAATGTAAAAAATTCTAGTATTCATCATTTTGAAAACAATGTAGTTCCATGGTGACTGTGTAAAATTCAAGCCTGTACATTTTTAAAAATAACCATACAAATAAATCACGAATTTTAATTGTAATTTTGACTTTTGTGAAATTCTTTAAAAACATTTGTTTGTGTAATTATTTTAAATACTTAACGGTATTTCACGTATTTAAATTAACAAAAAAATTTGTTAGGAACCTTGTGCATTAGTGCATTTCCTTTTCTTTTGTTAGTTTTTTTTATTATTTTGCGGTCACAGATATTCTAGATCAGCGTTAAAAAATATCGAACCGGAGCTTGCTTATTTTTTATCGTCTTCACAACGCGGCGATTAAGCAATAAAGCTCTTCTAAATTGTACTAACCACTATTCCTTCTCTTTTAACAACTTGTGATACCTTGTAGGGAATTAACACCCAAAATCTTCCCAACAATCACTGAGGTGCACTACAAGAGACGACTAATTATAGAATGTGGTCTACATATCACTTATAGTTCCTTTACAGGGATACTCAAAAGAATTCCGTTACATTACGGTCTATGAAGAAAAATCGTTTGCAGTTTATTTTAATAATGTTTAACTATTTCAAACATATTGAAATTGATATATATCACTAACGTGGATTACAAGAGGCTTACTATAGAATAATGTGTGTATAGCTTCCATCGTTCATTTACAGGGACACACAAAATAATTGGGTTAAAATACTGCTTATTAATAATAATTGCTGGGAATGCTCTTTCAGTTGGTGATCGCGTTTTTAAATTTAACTCATTTTTTGTCTACTACTTGGTGTGTATAAGATGTATAAATTGTATACAGGGCAGCACAAAAGTTCTCGAGTTAATTTCTGTTTATTGTTGGAAATGGCAGAAGGGAAATTTTAAACTGTGCTACGCGTTTCCTAACTGAACTAAAATTTAGCATTCTATTTAGTATACATACAAATCTATAGATCATATACAGGGCTGCACAAAAGAGCTCGGATATTTTTCCGAATATTATTGGTAATTCCTGAAATTGGATATTTAAATATGTTATGCGTTATCACAATATTGTTTAGTTAGATATCATCTTACACCTCTCGGTATGAATTTGCAAATTTACTTCGGAAGTGTTGGAAAGTGTTACATAATCTATGCTTGACGCATGATTTTTCGTTCTTGTTTTGATGTAAAATTTGAATTTTGTACTCGATTTTTCACTGGCTTCCTGGTAGGCTATAATTATAAAAATTAAATACACAGGTGTATTTCCGATGATAGTACAATATTTTAATATTTTTAGAACTTCATTATAAATGCTTCATTATAAAAGACACTTTTTCTTTAGCCGTCTTCATGTGATGTAACACCAAATATTCTGTATGGTTAGACATGTGATACGAGATACCAAAACAATGGAGTTAATGATGCACTAATCCACGCTCGCCAAAATACGCCAACTGGATGTGAAACCGCAACGACGGAATATTTTATACACTAAAAAGCAGAAAAAATAAATTAAAATTGAAGAATGTAATATATATATATATATATATATATATATATATATAATAAGGACTTGTTTTAGGTGCGCTCGTGATTATATAAATACGTAGTGCCTATAGTCTTTGTCTGACTGTCCGTCCGCATACAACAGTGCAAAAACTACTCAACCAACCGAATGGTTTGAACTACAAACAACTAGTAGTTTAATTGACTTACAGCCTCCTTAATTCATGATCAAACATTAGTTATCTTTGGTCATTTCAAACCTTTCTGACATCTTAAAGGAGAATTGATATATGTTCATTTAAAATTATGAAACTTTTAGTTATAAATTCTTGGATGACATTAACTTAATTTTACTGGATCTGAACACTTACACTCTCACACACACACATACACACACACACACACACACACACACACACACACACACACACACACACATATATATATATATATATATATATATATATATATGCATTTTACTTTCAAAAGAACATAAAAATTATAATTATGAAAGAAACAATAACAACTCTCATACTAATTATTTAAAATTAATAGGTTTCTTAATTATTTAGTTTACATTACTGGTGCAATCACAAGATGAAATCACAAAAGTAAAAAAAATATAAATAAATATGACGTGTAATTAATAAGCAATCTAGATTAATTTTTATTGTAATTATACTTAATAATATATTATTAATCGCAAACTTGTACGATTAATGTTCAAAAATACGGAAGCAATAACAGCTAATGAAAATAACTAGTCAAAGTAACTTTTCCTCAAATCTGAAGATTTGGGAGATAAAAGATGAGCTATGCTTACGTGATAAGAATAATTAAAGAAGCATTACGGCCATTCTCTATTTTAAATGGCAAAGTTTATCTTTTCTAATTCAAAAAATTGTTTTTAATCATGTGTAGAAAAAAAAATCTGTTACGTTTTATTAAAACTAAAATTAGGGTTATGCATTTTTTATTTATTTATTTATTTATTAACCCTTTCAGGGGCAAAGCACTTGTGTTGCTATAAAATTGGAATAATTGATCGTTACCAAGATTCAAAAACAAATAAATTTGCAAATAAGTAAAAGCTTTTCTGCATGTATATTATAAAGACAAATTTTTATTCAAATCTTCCGGTGCCAATGTGACATTTTTGGAGTAAAATTAAGCGGGATATACAGTGTCCGAGAAAGGTCTTTATCATTTTAAACATTAATAAAAAAAAAACTACTAACAGATGAAATGGAATGGAGTTTCTGCTAAAGAATGAAGAAATCTAAGAGTTTTTTCTGGTATCAATTGACTGAAGTATGAAATGACAAATCATGAAATCATCACTCATACACCGCAAATGTTAAAAAAATGTAGGGAAATCGAGTACAGACTCGACATTCTTCGTTTTAATAACGGAGCTCATGTACAGCTACAATAAAGGTACTGTAAAAAAAAAAAAAAAACTCTTAGATTTCTTCATTTTTTGCAGCAAACTGCAGTTCATTTCATCTGTTGGTATTTTTGTTATTAATGTTTAGAATGATAAAGACCTTTCTCAGACCCGCTGCATAATATTCCACCGCCATATAAGGGGTTAAGATGCTTTTCAAAAGTTTTAATTGAATTTTAAAAGTTTCGTCTTAATTCAACTATACTATCTCAACAATGCCATTCGTTTATTGCTTTGGAAGATTTAAAATTTATTTGACGTTAATTAAGTGTTTAATACTGTTTTATATTTCCATCAAACAAATATCGAAAATTAGAAGTAATACGGAAATCAAATTAATACATTTACATCAATACATTTATGTAAAATTGGAGTGTCTATCTGTGAATTTCAGAAATACATTTTTTTCAAAATTCTTTTGACTATTTATACAAAGTGTAAAAAATAACATTTTAAAGTTTTTTGTCTATCTGACTGTTTGGAATAGGCGCATAAATAAGCGTTTGCGTAACAAACGCTAAATTTTACAGGTTCGGATAAAAATATTTCTGTCTGCAATATGCTGTTTGGTGCTTTTCAATATATAAATCAGTTTTTGAGAAAACAGAGTAAAACAAGGCGAATGAATTCATCAACCAATCTTACAATACTCAAACACTCGAGAAATAATTGATACATTTTAAAGAGTTTTACGGCTATTGAAAGGTATAAGTAATAATTATAAATGATAAAAATTACATTTTTAGCTATGACTTATAAAGTTTAATTTAAAAACTCGGTTCGTAAGTATAAGGAGACAATATTGTATAATCAGGTTCAAAGCCAAATTTTACATCACTGGTAAGCAACGAAATTATCTCCTAGGATAGCATTATAAACTGAGTGGCCACAATATTATGAACACTCTTCACTGAAACTTATATTCTTAAATTTCGACTTAAGACCCATCTAGTAAAGCATACCTGTGTGCTTTGCGATAAATTTGAGTTGTATTTCCGTACAATTGGTTGTTTTATAGCTCTTCTGTTGCTACAAACAATGTGATCAGTCACCTGGAACCTCTATTGTTCACAAGTAATTTTCGCCAAAAATTGCACTTTTTACTTAAAGTAAAAAGTGCAATTAAATTAAAAGCAATATTCGTTAAGTGAAAGGCGTCAAGTGCTGGGTAGGGTGTAACGTGACTTATAAACTCTTCAGACCTGAGGTATACAAATGTGGACCTCTATACTTTTACTAATAAAAACGAATCTGTGAGAATATTTTTTAATGTTTACTTTACTTTTATATCGCTGAATGTATTTTGCTTTGAAACTAAACGAATAAATGACTGAACTGATGCTTATTTCCTCGTAAAATAAATGTTATTTTCATCTGAGTTTGCGAAATGTCTTCAATACATTGTGGCGAAGAAAATAATTTTCATATTTATTTAACTTTGGTTTACTCCAGGATACTAAAAGTGGAATAATTTACTGGATGCAAATGTCAGCATATTTATTATGAATTTTGTATTTTAACTCTTAAAACTGAAATATTTCGTACGTGAAAACTGATGCCATTTTCACACCACCGGTTTCAAGATTTTTCATAAGACAAAATGTTTTGACTAATGTTTTTATCTTCCAAGGTCAAGGTCAAACCGTGTGGGTAGGCCTACCTTTCGGCTTAAGCTCAACCAGCCCCGTCCAGTTGTCACTTTCCAAAATAATGCCATTGAAATCGTACACTGAGTAAATTTTTACTATAATTTAGAGTGTATAAAAAAGAGATAACGTACCACACAGTGAACAGTTGGAAAGTATAATTGCAAGCTCTCCAAACTTTTATCCAAAATCCTTTCGATCAATCAAGGTTTTGTTGTTTGTTTCCCCTTGTATCGCCATACTTTTATAAAGGCACACTACAACAATTGCATCAAAATAATGTAAATTTTCTTAATTTTCATATAAACAACATTTTAAATATAATTTATGACAATAAGAAAAACTTATAATAATAAAACTATTATTATAAATATTTTTTTATTGTAGAAAAAAAATAGATGAATCCCCCCCTTCCCCCCCCCCACACACACTTAGAAAAACCACCACGAAAGATGTCATGCAATGCAAATTCAGTAGATCAATTTTCTATGCAGAAATCAGACTATTATTATACGGAAATGGAAATAGGAATTTTTACTGCATAAAATTCATAAAATTCAAAGTATCATAACTCTATAAATTTAGGTCATACAAAAATGAAAATTTCACTGTTGTACTTATCAGAGCACGGAAAATTCTTTTAGAAGTATGACCTATAGGACCCACTTCCATAAATGAACTTTAGAAAAATACCTGTTTTGATATGATGACGAACAATATTTCAAACATTTTTTAAAATTAGAAATACAACGCTAAAGCTAAATTTTAGGGAACACTTATTATATAGAGATAAGAGGAAACACACTGTATTTAAAAAAATATATATACCGGGTGAACCAAAAGTTCTTTAAAATTTTAAAAATTCATAAAAAAAGAAGAAATTACGATAAAGAAGCGCGATTTGCAAGAAAGGGCTCACAAGATAGTCGGATTTTTTTTAGCAGCAAAAAAAAAAAGTTAAAAATGTCACTGGTAGAGGGCGCTGACGATCCGAGAAACAATGAACAGGCCAACAGTACGCTCCATTCAGTTTTCCTTGCAATAACGTAGTTCAACATGACCTCCATAACATTGTAACTAAGGCGACTTCACAACGCCCGTTACAGCTGAATGCAACAGGTCGGAATTAATTGCAGAAACCTCACCACAGTAGAATCTTTGAGTTCCGCCTATGTTGAAGGTGATGAACGGTACACAAGTGATTTCAAATAGCCCGCAACCAGAAGTCGACCCAGAGTGAGGTCGGGCATCATACTGCTGAATTTGCATAATTCTGCTGAATCTCTCACATATTAGCGCCATCTGCAGGTGTCTTTTTTAACTAATATTTTTTTGATTCTAAAAAACAGAAGATTACCTTGTGAGCCCTTTCTTGCAAACCGCACTTCTTTATCATAAATTCTTCCTTTTTTACGATTTTTTAAAGTTTTAACGAACTTTTGGTTCACCCGGTATACAATGCAGTTTAACGTACACAAATTAATACCTCGTTATTTTAATTCTAAAAGATTTTGTAAACGTCTTCGACTGACATTCACTTAATTTTACTAGAGCTAAACATTTATACATGCATTTTACATTAAGAAAACACAAAAATTATAATTATGGAAGAATTAATAACGACAATTGTCAGTCTTATTCTTCAAGCTTAATTGGTGTCTTAATTTTTCATCTTACAAAGCTGACACAATCACACTAGACAAAGTTAACAAAAAAGATGATTAATTACGATGGGTAGGTAATAAGCGATCTATGCGTCGAAACTATGGAATCAGCATCGCCTAATGAAAAGAATTATCCAAAGTAATTTTATCAAATCTGAAGTTTGGGGAGATAAAAAGTTAAGTAGCTATGCTTACGTGATAAGAAGAAATAAAGAAGTATTGCATCATTATCTATTTAATATGACAGAGAATATCTTTCCTAATTCAAAAATTATTTTTAAACATGTGTAGAAAAAAAATCATGGCTTAATAAACTTAAAGTTTGATGTATGCATTCCTTATTATTAAAAATGGATTTCCAGAAACATTAGATTATTATAAAATATTCTATCATTATTTAGTTTTCATATTTCAATTTTGACATTCATTTATTATACATATTGATTTTATTTATTGATTTCTTTTTATGCCGATTGAAAATGGAGACACTTCTTTTATATATTTATAAAAAGAAAATTCGCAAATTAAAAGTAGTATGAGAAAATTACAATGGTACATGACACTGTAAAAAGAATCTTAGTTAAAACGGAAAAGTGCGTTTTTAATGTCTAAAAACTCTGAATATTTATAAAATCCAAATAATCATAACTCAGTACGTTTTAGTAGTACAAAACAGGATTTTACATTGTTGTACTTATCAGCGTATGTAGAATACTTTACTAAATATAATCTATAGGCAACAGGGATCGTGTATATATTTTAAAAAATATTAACGTGGTAAGTACGTGGCTTTTGATATTAGAAAGACAGACATTTGAAACACTTTTGTAATTGAAAACATTCCTTTAAAATAAACAGTTTAGAATCTAGCCGTTGGATATATAACAGGGTATTACCACGTAATACTCAGAATGTTTAATGCAGTTTTACGTGAAATAATGCTTTCAATCTATTTTAATTCTAAAACCTTTTCTTAAAAGTCCTTCTTCATTGCCATTTACTTAATGTTACTGGATCTAAGTATTTTTAGATACATTATGTAGAATTAAGAAAACATAAAAATTAGAATTATGGAATAAACAATATTTGTCAGACTAATTATCCAAACTAAACTAATGCCTTAATATTTCATTTTACGTTACTGACACCATCACAAAGTAACCAAAAATTTTTTAATTAATTATGACGGCCAATTAATAAACAATCTAGATTAATTTACGCCGTAATTAGAGTTAATATTATATTTTTAATCTCGACGTTGAATGATTAATTTACAAAAATACGAAAGCAATATCCGTTAATGAAAATAATCACCCAAAGTACGTTTTCTCAAGTCTGAAGTTTTTGATGTTAAAGATAAGCTATGCTTACATGATAAGAATAATTAAGGAAGTATTACGGTCATTATCTCTTTTATATGGTAAAGTACATCACCCCTCATTAAAAATCATTTTTAAACACGTGTAATAAAAATCTTTGATAAACATATTCTTTATCAATCGTACATATTATTTTATTATATACAAATCTTTTTAAAAAATATGAGTTAAGGACATTTTTATTAGAATTGCACACGTTTGTTATTAAAAACTTTAACTATTTTAAACAATTAAAATATTAAAAATAGAAAAACTCATCTCCTTCAATAATAAAAGTCTTTCCCTATAAAAGAAAAAAATCTTTCATATCACTAATATTATATATATTTATCTAAAATATAGGAACTAATAATTAATAATGATAAACAAATAGTTATGTGCACATCAATTTATTCGCTACATTGTGGAATTAAGACGCAGACTGGGTGTTCCCTTAATCTTGTTGCACCTCTGAAAACTAGTGACCGAATTAGTTACAACCACGAACATCGAGTCTAGGTATAACAAGTTAGAAATTGTACGTCAAAAGTGACAAATGAGGTGCGTTTGTACAAAAGCTAGTTATATAAATATTCAGATCTTGATGATTTTTAATTCTGTGAAATGAATTATATCGTCTGTAGATTAATTTCTGTAATAAAATAAGTATCTCAATCGCTTGACGATTAAACCTCGGAAGCTCCTATAAACAAGAAAGCACTGATTTTTTTTAATTCAAATTTCTTAATAGATATTTTTATTAATATCTTCTAAAGTTTTGATTCGGTTTTCATAACATTTGAAATGTCTCGACAGAATTCTGCAAAGATAATATATCTTAAATATCAAACCAATATCTTAATAAATATAAAACGATTCGTCTTTATAGTTTTTGCGCTATTATATGTGGACAGACGGACAGATAGACGGACGGACGGACCAGACGACGACAATAGGTACTACGTATTTATATAATTACGAACGCACCTAATAAAAAGGGCATGTGCTGTACGCTGTGGTACATTTTAACACCCCTTGGAGGAAAAGCGCGTAGTTAGTGTTTCCTATCTCGAAAACGGTACGAAATACGGGGGAAAGTTTATTACAAGTTGTTGACCGTCCTCGATTTAATATGAAATGATGTCTTTACATGTAAAAATAACTGTAATATTAAGTATTGAAATAAAATTATTTTAAATACAGTCCACAGCTTAAATATGGCACTAACAATATGCAGAAGTGTAGCATTATAAAACAGATGCATATCTTCTGATACAATTCAAGAATTTATACCAAGACATCCAAGATATTTCATTCAGATTCGTGAAATATTAATCTAACAAGGAAGGTCTCCTTAAAGTGCATACTCAGAAAATTTTGAATAAAATGCTAATAAAGCTACTCATGTATGTAATAAAGGTACAGTGAAACTTAGCTGCGGAATCCCAGTAGAAAATCTGGAAAAAAAATAAAATACTTTCGAGTATTTGGCGCAAAAAGACGCGATTTGGCTAGCAAAATTTTTTCCTCGCCAAACGCAAACGATTTTTAATGCATTTTGAAATTGCATGTAAAATGATTATTCGAATGCGCAATACTTAATGAATTTAAACTTAAACTATGAAACAGTTTATTATTTTTTGTATAATATATATAAGCTGCTTCATGTTGTAGTTATTTAATTTTATCACTGAAAAATATATTCTATGTTTTGGAAGCTGCAAATATCTATTTTATGTTATAGCGAAGCTGACATTTAAGTTATGTGTATTATTGAATTATTGAATCTGTATGTTTATTTTCACTTTTAAATAATAAATAAAAATATAAGAATCTGAAAGGCATATTAAAGTAAACGAAGATTTTACTGAAATTCTCTCTCTCTCTTGCTATGAGACCTGTCTATGAGATTTTTGTAAAATTTGAAAAAGTAAAATTGTCATAAGCATAAAAAATTATACGAATGGGTTAATTCTATGGCTCATGATACAATACCCTCTTGTTAAGGATCGTTTGCATTTTGCGTTCAACATTTTCAACTCTCTGTACGTTTGCATTAATATTAATTTAAAATATTTTTTAAATCAGATTAAATAAATCACTCACGCTTTTTTCTCTATTTATTACGTATTGAATGAAATTTTGCTTATTGTTTTATCCTCCATTCCACGATTTTTTCTAATTTAAATGGCTTCAACGGATGTACAAGTAATTTTTAAATGTATTTTAAAAGAAAAAGCCCGATGACAAACGGATTCGTTATACATTTCTATATTGAAGAAATCGTTGTTTTCATACCAACAAAAACTTCCTTGAATTGTCAATGTTCAGAATCGAGCTTATTTTCGAACTTGAAAAAATTTTAATTAATTAAAGTTTTGTTTTAAATCGTAAAATACAATTGTTAAATTCCATTATATATACATATAAATGTGTACACAAAATTGTAGTTATAAAAATTTATTTATTATGTAAGTTAAACATGCATAAACAAGTTCAGTATGAAAAAGTTTTTCCTTAAAGAGTATTTGTCAAAAAAGCGTATTTTTTTAACCTCTTGAAGGGCAGTGGGATATAATATATCCCACTTCATTTTAATTCCCAAATGCCACAATGGCATCGGAATTTTGGAATCAAATTTTACTTTTATAATATACGTGAAGAAAATCTTTTACTTATTTTGAAATAATTTTGTTGTTAAATCCCGGTGTGACTCAATGATTTCAACATTTTAGAAACATAAGTACTTTGCCCCTAAAAGGGTTAATTTCATTCCGTCGTCAACCGGAGATAAATCGCCAAATAAACGAAATTTTGATATTTTTTTACGGACGTTATATCGAGGTTCCGCAGAAATTTTTTTATAGACGTATATATCCTCATGAGGAGAACATTCTGTAATTTTTTTCCAAAATTTCTGAGTATGCGCTTATGGAGACCTTCCTTGTAAGTCGTACGTTATCCAAGAATTTCAATTGTAAATAGTCGAGGTAGTCGATGAATGGGAGATCAAATAAATTTAGTTAATTTCAAGATTAGAATGTTTCATTCAAATTCAGTACCCATAATCAGGTTCAAAAACCCAACGATTCAAAACCGCAACTTTGGCAGCATTTTTTGAGCCTTTACTAATAAACGCAAAAAAAAAAAAAAAAAAAAAAAAAAAAAAAAAAAAAAACATTTGGATTAAAAAAGTACCTGTTAATATGGTACGTTTGCGATCAAAAATGAATTGAAAAATGTGTCAGAAAGTAAACGACTTGGATTTCAGAGCAATCATATCTCAAAAACACTCACACACACTCAAATAATAATTACAACACTTTCCTTACATTATGTGCTCGGAAAGAAAAATATTGCCATTTTCGCTTTTAGTTAATTCCTTGTAAAATTCGATTTTCATATCTGATTTTTATTCTTTAAATCACCAGATTATAGAAAAAATAAATGAAATTTTAAATAGAAAGGTACGAGTGTGAAATCGCTTTAATAAATAAACTCGGCCAAAAGTAATTACTTTCCATGTGATGAATCATACGTCAAATAGGACATAATGGATAATGCATCTCCGTTTTTGAACAAACATTTGAAATAAAACGCAAGTCATTTGATATATGTATATATGTAATAATAAAAAATTTTCGCCCTATTTCTTTAGTTAAATTATTCCAAATTCTTCAATTCTTTTTTCCCTCTCTTTTTAAAATATCTCTTAAATCTATTTTGTATTTTATTCCATAACTTAATCAAAATATTCTGTTATTTATCATTCTAAAAATCTTAATCTGTTAAAAGCTACACGTATTTATTAAAACCTTATTCTCTTAAATTGCAACACTGCCTCTAAACGCACCTGCCTAATTTCTTCTTTTGAGACATTTAATTTTTATTCTTTGGAACTTTTATAATACCATTTTTATTTCTATTTAATTCATTCGGCATCCCATGATTCCAAGCGGTTTTCGCGCCCAAAGGCCTTTTTTACCTTTTTAATTTGCCGCTTCTGTTAAAGAGTTTTAATCATACGTCAGAGACACGTCTTCGTGGCCTCATTTTTTCATCCATTAGCGAGAAAGCTCCGCCTTCTTTATCCCCCTAGCGCCCTCCGAACATGGATGCGAGTGGACCAGCTTGTTCGCGCGTTTTGTACCTTTGGGCCAAATTTTGAGGTATTTATACGGTTACACTGGCTTCGGAGACAGAATTTACACGAATTAGTGGTTGTCATCTAATTGCCGTCACTGGGGAGTCTACACTAATGCATCGGTAGTATGTTCTTCAAGCGCTGCTAATTCTTCAAGATCTTCAAATGTGTTCAGTTTTAATGAAGCGAAAGTTGGTGGAGTTGCTTTCATCTATGTGATCACAATAAAGCCACTGCTCATCTATTAAGTTATTAAGTCTTCTTTTAAATGTTTTTGGGAAATTTCTTCTGGATTTCACTGCCTCTGCTCAATTTTTACGACTGCAAATACCTTACGATTTCCGATGTGATATACTTCGAGATTTGTCTTCATGGTGAGTGACTCGAAGTGATGCCCTGTCCGGGTGTCATGACTACATTTCAACGATCTCGACTGCGGCTACCTCGATATGATTATCAGGTAATTTTAGTGGTTTCGGACTGAGATGTTCCGATTGTCTGGTGGAAAGAACGTTCAAGTCGCCAGCAATAGCGATCGTCTATAATGTGCCAATTTTCGACAGGAATGTATCATATATATATTATTTTTTATTGATTTTTTATACTAACTTTTGAATTCTGTTAATGTTTTCAGGTAATTTTTATATTTCATGGTAATAAATAATGATTGATCGAACAGAAATACTTGATAATTTCCGTAAACATTTTAAAAGATCATTTAAAATATGAATTATGGTTAAAAGTGCAGATCTTTTAAGAAAATTTTCAGGTGGAAAATTTTGTAAAGTTTTCGGTGTTAATTATTTGTTGTTCAAATTCTATATATTAGCATATAAAAGAAAACTAATTCAAAAGAGATTTATTTACTTATAATGTGAAAAAGCATAAACATACTGCACTCTCTGATATTTTCCTTTCTTTACACACCTCCTCTTATTTAAGACAATGTATTTATCTAACATAGAAAAAAAAAAGTCATATATATATACATATAAATATATTACAAAATTTAAATGTCCGATCTACGTAAAATTTATTCCATGCAATTTCCCTTCTAAATTTATTCTACAACCCTAATTATTCAAACATTTCCTATCTTAAACAATTGTCCGTTTATTTAATTTATCTAAATTCCTTCAAATTTAAAATGCGTGTTTTAATATTTTATTTCCTTTCAATATATTCTAAAAAAGATCTCCCATAATCATGAACTTCTGAAAACCTTTTTATTTCTCAATTTTTAAATGCCAATATTGTATTCTATTTAAGTTTCTGTTTTGTATCATTTTTCATTTTATTTCGTTCTAAAAATCTATTCGCGCTCTTTTTCCTGGGAATCGTATCACTGAAAATTCATGCCGAGACTAAAATAGAATCCGGACCTGTTTCGTCACTCTGATTGGCTGCTTTATTTGCCACGAAATTTGGAAAATTTTAAATAAATTTGCGCTGTTCTGAGACACGAGTCAGGAGCTCAGATTTGTGTTTCTTTTCGGTTGTCTACAAAATCCCTGCTGGTGGGAATAGAATCCGGACCTGCTTCGTCACTCTGATTGGCTGCTTTATTTGCTGCAAAATTTGGAAAATTTTAAATAAATTTGCGATGTTCTGGGACACGAGTCAGGAGCTCAGATTTGTGTTTCTTTTCAGTTGTCTACAAAATCGCTGCTGGTGGGAAGTGTTACTACTAGATATATTCGAATGTGTGATATTACTTATCTAAGTAATACAATGTAGTTGAGAGAGTAAAACGGCGTTTTTCTAAAGTGGTGGATGCTTTATTCTGTAGGATATTCAAGCTCCATAATAAAGTATATTATCTAGTGACAAGTAGTTGTGATATTTTGAATTGGAAATCTCCAATACTTCCAACAACATTCCATATACGGTTAAGTACTGACGACTGCTAATTCACTATCATAATATGGCGATGATCAATTATCAACGATTTGGAATTCAGAACTGGAAAACCGTGACAAATATTTTTAGTATAACTTCTAAAACACTATTAGGTAGCTTTCAATACAAAAAAGTATAAAGCTACCTATTGCAGCCGTTCAGAGGAAAGCAGTTCCGGAAAATTTCGATATATTTTCACCGATCATGACCCCAAAACCACCCTCCATTCAAATGTTGATTTATATATATATATATCTGACATATGTCATACGATAACGCCCGTATTTAGGAATCGATTTTGATGAAACTAATTGTGTGTATTAAGGTCCCTAATGTATCGACCGAGTTCGTTGGCCAGCTTGGTCCGCCATTTTGTTTCAAGATGGCGGCCATTTAAAAAATTAAACCTAAAATAAATATACAAAAAAGTTAAAAATTCAAATTTATTTTTTAATTACGTGTTAGGCCTTGATACAAGGATTCCAGAGCATTTTTTGGTTTACCTCTATCTTAAAAAATGGCTGAGATAGAGCAGTTTGAAATTCTAGGGTGGCTGACATTTTGAAATAAAACAGCACATTAATGCGATTACTCGCAAATTATTTCATTGTTGTAATAATTTTCCCAATCATACGCATAAAACTATATATTCATATCCGTTAGCGCCAAAATTGGTGACATTGGCGGCACAATTGGCAAAATTGGCGATATTTGGCGAAATATCACCAAATTTGGCGACCAAAATAAGTCTTCATAACTGAAGCCAATTTGGCTATTGCTCAATAATTTGGCGAATTTCTTATTCAAATTCAGTATTAACTAATCTTTTGTAACCGTTTCTTTGCATTTTAACTTGCTGTTTTCGTGTAACATTAGCTAAAATTTTAAAATGAAGATATAGGAAAGCTACCTTTTCCTCCCGGTACAGGCCGGAAGGACTTTTTTGAATCCCAACATTTCTGTATATGTCGTTTTAGTTCTGATAAAAAAAATAAGATATGTGTCACACAGTGATAAACTAATCGTTGAAGGCCACCGTAATACTTACCCATAATGGATATGCATAATATAAAATATGAAAATAAAACATGTGTAAATTATTTATAAATGACATTGCAATTCGAATAAAATCGTGGCTTGATGACATCACAAACTTTAAATGCTCTATTACGGAATTACGTAAAAGAAACATCCGTCAGGGTTCTTACGGGTACCGTCACTTTTCCAGGTGACATACCAGTATATTTTTGTAAAGAAATACATCAAGTTCAAAACGTGCAAAATTTCACCTTATTTAAGAAGAGATTATCTGTAAGAAAATACTGGTACCGAAAAATTCCCTGGTCTTAAAATTCCAGGACCCGTACGAACCCTGTCCGTATAACTCCAAAATTGATAATCCTATTAACTAACGGTTTACTGCGTTGGTTTAAGCCTCTCATTTTAAATTAAAATATATATTTGAATTGAAATTTGAATGAAATACAGGGTCATGAAAAATCGAAGAGTGTTGAGGATTATAAATATCTCGGCAACTCATTATCCGATTGACTTTTTTACTTATGCAAAATTTATATTTTTTATTGTCTTTTAGTCATTCCTTAAAATAAACAATTTCCAAAATGTTTATATACCTTTTATCAGAACGAATATTTTGAGAATCCGAAAAAATATTTCCGGATAATCAATGTTACTGAAATTCAATAAGCTTCTTTCCATTATTATATACTAAGAACATACCAAATTTCAAGTCTCTATATCAATTTGTTCAGGACATAGAGCATTCACAGACACACACAGACAGACGGACGGCATTTTTTTTTTCTAAAAATATATTTTTCGGGATCTCTAGTGTCTGAACGTGTAAATCCGTCAAAATTTTTTTTTCGATTTTCAAAACGATTACAAGACTTACGTATGAGGGGAAAGTAATAAGCATGTTAAATTCAATATTGTAATTTTTTTTAATAACGGTGAAAAATTTGATGTAGGCTCTTAGGAGCCTACATCATTGCGAAATTTATCGCTCGCATTTTAATTTTTTTAAATGATTTTTTTTTTTTTGCATAGGACAGCTGAGACCTATCCCTATCGTTGTTAGTTTTTACTCTTTTGACTTTAGACACTGTTTTTTTATAAGCGGATATTTTCAATTTCAGAACTGGTCGGAACCGGTTCTGAAAGTGAAAGTACCTTTATATAAAAAAACTGAAACCAAAATTGAAAAAGTAAAAACTAACAACGTTAGTGATCGGCGTCAGCTATCCTGTGCAAAAAAAAATCATTTAAAAATATTAAAAATGCGAGCGAGAAATCGAGCAAGAACCTTCCCATAGACTTAACATTAGCTTCAGCGTTTCTTCGCGTGACTAGCATAGGCTCTTAAGGAAAGAGAATCCTGCTTCTCTGAAGAGAGTGTGAATACAAACCCCACTCCTGGCTTAAAATATATTTTTTTGATGCTATTAATATTCTGATAACTCAGCTCAATAATGCAAATTTTAATTTATTTCACGAGGAAAAGTATAGAATTCGTTTTTTTTTCTTAATTATTACTAAAGAAAATTTACCAACCACAGTAAAATTTTTTAATTAATGATTTTGTATTTAAAATTTAAAATTTAAAGCTTTGTCGTGTAATTATTAATTGAATAAATTGAAATGATCTACTATTTTTGTTATATTGTTTATTACAATTGATCGATAAGTTATATATACTAAGAAAAATAAGTTATTATTTTCTGGAAAAAAAAAGAAAAAAACAGAAAGAAAGAAAAATATTTATATAAAAAAATGTGGTGACATCTTTTCGTATTGTACTGCAATTGAATGTTTACATTGCAGAATATTAATAAAATTTTAAATTAAAAATGATTGCATTTATAAAAGTATTACAGTACAAAAGTATTACAGTACAAAAGTATTACAGTACAAAAGTATTAGTACAAATCCTTATTTGTAAAAGTTTTAAGAAAAACACTTAGATTTGCTGTTTTTTTTTTGTATCTGAAATCTCAATTCTCTGGAAAATGATCTATTGCCTTTATCCGTGTAAAGGAAATAATATGCTGCCGGTCTCCAGTCCGGTAATGAAATGAGAGGTTTTTATTAATTTTAACTATTGCCAACAAATATACATTAAATTTGTCTGACATTTTAATGAAACATAAATGAACATATACTGTTTTTACTCTGTCAATCTTTTGTAGTTGTTTGCCGTCATGATCTGAAATCTCAATTATCTGGAATATGCTCTATTGCCTTTATCCGTGTAAATGAGTTAATATGCTGCCGGTCTCCAGCGCAGTAGTAAAAGGAGTTTTTTTTAATTAATTTTAACTCTTGCCAACAAATATTCTTTAAAAATATCTGACATTTTAATGAAATTATAAAACTTTTTTACCCTCTCAATCTTTTGTAGTTGTTTGCCGTCATGATCTGAAAGGGTACTATCTGAAATCTTAATTATTTGGAATATGCTCTATTGCCTTTATCCGTGTAAAGGAGTTAATATGACGAAGGTCTCCAATCCGTTAATAAAAGGAGAGGTTTTTTATTAATTTTAACTATTGCCAACAAATATTCTTTAAAAATGTCTGTCATTTTAATGAAATTATAAAACTTTTTTTACCCTGTCAATCTTTTTTAGTTGTTTGCCGTCATGATCTGAAAGGGTACTATCTGAAATCTCAATTATCTGGAATATGCTCTATTGCCTTTATCCGTGTATATGAGTTAATATGCAGCCGGTCTCCAGCCCGGTAGTAAAAGGAGAGGTTTTTTATTAATTTTAACTATTGTCAACAAATATTCTTTAAAAATGTCTGACATTTTAATTATAAAACGTTTTTTACCCTCTCAATCTTTTGTAGTTGTTTGCCGTCATGATCTGAAAGAGTACTATCTGAAATATGCTCTATTGCCTTTATCCATGCAAAGGAGGTAATATGCAGCCGGTCTCCAATCCGTTAATAAAAGGAGAGGTTTTTTATTAATTTTAACTATTGCCAACAAATATCCTTTAAAAATGTCTGACATTTTAATGAAATTATAAAACTTTTTTTACCCTGTCAATCTTTTGTAGTTGTTTGCCGTCATGATCTGAAAGGGTACTATCTGAAATCTCAATTATCTGGAATATGCTCTATTGCCTTTATCCGTGTAAAGAAGTTAATATGCCGCTGGTCACCAATCCGTTAATGAAAGGAGAGGTTTTTTATTAATTTTAACTATTGCCAACAAATATTCTTTAAAAATGTCTGTCATTTTAATGAAATTATAAAACTTTTTTTACCCTGTCAATCTTTTTTAGTTGTTTGCCGTCATGATCTGAAAGGGTACTACCTGAAATCTCAATTATCTGGAATATGCTCTATTGCCTTTATCCGTGTATATGAGTTAATATGCAGCCGGTCTCCAGCCCGGTAGTAAAAGGAGAGGTTTTTTTATAACTTTTAACTATTGTCAACAAATATTCTTTAAAAATGTCTGACATTTTAATTATAAAACGTTTTTTACCCTCTCAATCTTTTGTAGTTGTTTGCCGTCATGATCTGAAAGGGTACTATCTGAAATCTCAATTATCTGGAATATGCTCTGTTGCCTTTAGCCGTGTAAAGGAGGTAATTTGCAGCCGGTCTGCAATGTGTTAATAAAAGGAGAGGTTTTTTATTACTTTTAACTATTGCCAACAAATATCCTTTAAAAATATCTGACATTTTAATGAAATTATAAAACTTTTTTTACCCTGTCAATCATTTGTAGTTGTTTGCCGTCATGATCTGAAAGGGTACTATCTGAAATCTCAATTATCTGGAATATGCTCTATTGCCTTTAGCGGTGTAAAGGAGTTAATATGCCGCCGGTCTCCAATCCGTTAATGAAAGGAGAGTTTTTTATTAATTTTAACTATTGCCAACAGATATTCTTCAAAAATGTCTGACATTTTAATGAAATTATAAAACTTTTCTTACCCTGTCAATCTTTTGTAGTTGTTTGCCGTCATGATCTGAAAGGGTACTATCTGAAATCTCAATTATCTGGAATATGCTCTATTGCCTTTATCCGTGTATATGAGTTAATATGCAGCCGGTCTCCAGCCCGGTAGTAAAAGGAGAGGTTTTTTATTAATTTTAACTATTGTCAACAAATATTCTTTAAAAATGTCTGACATTTTAATTATAAAACGTTTTTTACCCTCTCAATCTTTTGTAGTTGTTTGCCGTCATGATCTGAAAGGGTACTATCTGAAATATGCTCTATTGCCTCTTTCCATGTAAAGGAGGTAATATGCAGCCGGTCTCCAGCCCGGTAGTAAAAGGAGAAGTTTTTTATTAATTTTAACTATTGTCAACAAATATTCTTTAAAAATGTCTGACATTTTAATAAAATTATAAAACTTTTTTACCCTCTCAATCTTTTGTAGTTGTTTGCCGTCATGATCTGAAAGGGTACTATCTGAAATCTTAATTATCTGGAATATGCTCTATTGTCTTTATCCGTGTAAAGAAGTTAATATGCAGCCGGTCTCCAGCCCGGTAGTAAAAGGAGAGGTTTTTTATTAATTTTAACTATTGCTAACAAATATTCTTTAAAAATGGCTGACATTTTAATGAAATTTTATTTTTAAAAAACTTTCGAAATTTTGTAGTTGTTCACCATCATGCTCCGACAGGTACTATCAGAAATCTCAATTATTTGGAAAATGTTCTATTGCTTGTATCCGTGTAAAGGCGTTAATATGCAGCCGGTACTCAGCCCGGCAATAAAAAGTGAGGTCTTTATTAATTTTAACTATTGCCAACAAATATTCTTTAAAAATGGCTGACATTTTAATGAAATTTTATTTTTAAAAAACTGTCGAAATTTTGTAGTTGTTTATCATCATGCTCTGACAGGTACTATCAGAAATCTCAATTCTTTGGAAAATGTTCTATTGCTTGTATCCGTGTAAAGGCCTTAATATGCAGCCGGTACTCAGCACGGCAATAAAAAGTGAGGTCTTTATTAATTTTAATTATTTCCAACAAATATTCTTTAAAAATGGCTGACATTTTAATGAAATTTTATTTTTAAAAAACTGTCGAAATTTTGTAGTTGTTTACCATCATGCTCTGACAGGTACCATCAGAAATCTCAATTCTTTGGAAAATGTTCTATTGCTTGTATCCGTGTAAAGGCGTTAATATGCAGCCGGTACTCAGCCCGGCAATAAAAAGTGAGGTCTTTATTAATTTTAACTATTGCCAACAAATATTCTTTACAAATGTCTGACATTTTAATGAAATTAAAAAACTTTATTTTATCAAACTTTTGTAGTTATTTACCGCCATGTTTTCACTGGTACTATTTAGTAAGGGGCCTTCGTGGCCGGGTGATTAAGACACCATTTCGCTAATCGCTTGTGAACGTAGGAATCAAGGCCGGCGGTTTCGACTCCTGCCACCTCCATTGCACGCACTTTGTGGAGCTGCCGGTTGTAATTATCTGTTATTTCCTTATGCTATCTTATCTAGAAGATTTATGTAATTGTCAAAGTCATGTATGTGTTTCTGTGAATAAAAAATATGGATCATTCAAGACAAACAGCCTTTTAGCTTGTAGGTCTCAAAGCAATCCCCGTCAAATCTCCGTCAAATGACTATCTAGTAAATATCAAACTTCCATATATTTTTATAATGCAGGGCGATTATAATTAAAGTTGCATTTTCAACAGGTTGTAAAAAAAGAACCACTGGTCCGAATCACCTGATATTTCATCTGCGTATACGTGAAACGATATGAAATTGTTTAGCGAAAGAAAAAGACGTTCAAAAGTTGATCTATAGATGGCGCTGTACTCGTCATAAGATGCTAATTAAAAGACGTGACATGCTGTTGTGGCACTCTTTGTCCAAAGCCTATCCACCACGACAAGGATGTGCCACAGCGTACAGGAAAAAATCCGCTTTTAATTGTCCCGAGTTCAAAAAACGTAGAAAAAGAAAAAACGAAATTGGTTTTTAATTGTCCCTAGGCCAAAATCCATGGAAATGCAAAAACTGATGAAACCATCAAGAAAAGGAAGTCGGCTATGACTTGCTTAAGAAATGTTCAATCACTACCACCTCAATACTAAATGACGAACGTATTCACGTTTTCCCCATACAGAATTTGGAATTAATTTTTTTTTTCCAGAGTACAGTGCAATCAACCGGCGACAACTGACATGATCTTTCAATACATATCAGTACGCTCACTCTGTAATACATTAATGTAAAGATTACGGAGGTAGTGATCAGTAAATAACGTAAAAAGAGGCTGTATTGAGACTATTTATATGGAAAGTTAAAAAATGTAGCTTATAAAGTAAACTTTGTAATTTCTAGAATTTCACAAATGTGTTTATTATAAATTCTTTTATAAATAACAATTTAAATTGCTGTAGTAACTGATATTTTTAATTTAAAATATTTGTTTTTAATATAAAAGTTCTTTTTTTAATTTAATAGGTACTTCTCTATTATCCCGTCGACCACTTTTCATAACAAAAAACTATCGCCAAAATGTAACGCCAAATAAACGGGGGAACGTTGCCATTGGCATATCAAAATAAATAAATAAATTAAATATAAGAATTTAAGGACACAATTGTTATTTTAGGTAATGAAATAACTAATAAATCAGTAAAACATAATGAAAAATACACGCAAATGTCGAATTAAAAACCACTTTATGACATAACAAACACGTATAAATCTTCTGACATCAAGTAAATGGGACTGCATTTTTGGCGTTTAATCTTACAGTTTTGCGATAGTTTTTTGTTATGAAAAGTGGTCGACGGGAAAATAGTGAAGTACCATTTATTATTATCCTCTTTAATAAAAAGCTATGCATTGCTGACGACTGGGATTTTCGCTAATCGTTGCCACAGATTAATCTCGGAAAATGAAAAATTTGAAGTTATTGAAAAAATTAATTACTCGAGAAGGATTTGTCAGAAAATTGTTAGACAAACTGCGTTAGAAAGGTAAAAAATTGTATTTTTCTTGATATAAATTTCAAATCCACTGATTATGCCATTTTTCAAATATTGAATTTCAAAAATTACCAAATTTTACAATGGAGTACCATAGCGAAAACTTCACGCGTAAAAAAATAATGATAATAGCAATGTGTCAGCACGAGTCACAAATTATAGTAGCCTTATTATTCTGTTAAAATATAAAAGTGATTTATGATATCACGAGTGCATGATTTTTATTTAATTCTCGACAAATACTAGATGCGCCGTTTCTTTTTAGTTGTAAATAATATAGGTTGATTCACGTTATTAAAAAATGTAGCTATAAAACATATAAATCAATGGAAAACGGTAAGTAATAAATTGTAAACGTAATAGTAAACCGTATTAAAAAAAAACACAACTTAGTGAAATAAGTATCCGTTTTTATGTTATTTTACGATATTCCAGGTAAAGGTACAAATTACTTTAAAATACAAGGTTAAATTCACCAATATATTTCGTTTGATTCAAGGTTCTTTTAGAGAAACCGTCCAGCGTAGCGGGCGTAGTCTGCTAGTAATATATAAATGAGTAACACTGACCTTTATTTCCATAAAATATTTCCTTAAAAAATAACACAAACAATGTTTATGGAGCAAAAATATTTATTAACACTATGAAATTTAATTAATAGATCAAACACTATGAGTAAGTTTTATAAAGATTAATGCAAAATACCAAAATAGTGGATTAAATTAAAATCACTGGTAGCAACTGATAATACATGCCCCAGATGGTAGCGCCTAGGTGGCGCTATTATCTGGGACATACTGACTTCCACTTTTGAGATAAATACAATAGGCATTTAGTTATTACGGAGGTAGTGGTTCAACATGCTTTTCACCGTTTTCTCCTACGAGCCTGAAAGCGCAAAACAGTATATATCCCCAAAAGATGTATTTCAGAGGTGATATTGTAAATGTGTTGCGTAATGCGTGTTTTCAATTCACGTAAGTTCGAAATTGGTCCCGCAATGACGAGTACAGTGCCATCTATCTGTCAACTTTTGATTTTACTTACCCATCATACGTAGTATAGGGTAAATCTTGTAATCGTTTTGAAAATCATTTTTTTTTGACGGATTTACACGTTTCAGACACTGGAGATTCCGAAAAACATATTTTTAGAAAAAAAAAATGCCGTCCGCCTGTGTGTCTGTATGTCTGTGTGTCTGTAAACGCTCTATCTCCCGAAAAAATTGAGATAGAGACTTGAAATTTGGTATGTACTTAATATGTAATAATTCGAAGAAGTTTATTGAATTTCAGTAACCTCGATTATCCGGAACTATTTTTTTCGGTCTCTCGAAATAATCGTTCTGATAAAAGGTATATAAAAATTTTCGAAATTGTTTATTTTAAGGAGTGAATATAAAAGACAATAAAAAACATAAATTTTGCATAAAGCATGAAGTCGATCGGATAATGAGTTGCCGAGATATTTGTAATCGAATTTTCCACACTCTTCGATTTTTCATGACCCTGTATTTCAACCAAATTTCAATTCAAAGGTATATTTCAATTGGAAATGTGACGCTTAATCAGATGCAATAAACCGCTAGTTAATAGGATTATTGTTTTTGGAGTTATAAGGATGTTTCTTTTAAGCAATTCAGTAATCGAGCCTTTAAAGTTTATGACGTCATCAAGCCGCGATTTTATTCGAATTGCAATGCATTTTATAAGTAGTTTACACATTTTTTATTTTAATATTTTACATTATGCCTATCCATGATGGGTAAGTATTACGGTGGCCCCCAACGACTAGTTTTTTTCCCAAAATAAATTCTCACTGCTTTATGTATACTTAGATGAAATATCAGGTCATTCTGACCAGTGGTTCTTTTTAAGTGCAACTTTATTTATAATCATCCTGAGCATCTGAATCCAAATTTAAATGCAATTTTAAATGAAACGCTAAGAATTCCAACGCCGCTTTCTAAGAGTAATCGACCAAGAGTGATTACTTTTAGTGCGATAAATCATACGTCATGTAAATATGATAAATCACACGTCTCACTTTTAAAACAAACATTTGCAATAAATTCAAGGAATGTCATGCGAGAACTTTTGAACACCAACTGTTCAAAACTGTAAATAATGCCATGTAATCTTTATATTCCGTGATAATAAATGATGATTTATGACACTGGAAAGCGAAATAATTTCCGAAAATATTTTTAACGATCCTTTAAAACGTGATTTACGTCTAAGGTAGCAATTCTTTTAAGAAAGCTTAATTTAAAAGAAAAATGTATGCTTTAAAGTTTTTATTTTTTGAGTAAAAATAGTATAAACAATAAATATTAATAGAGTAATCTCAGTGAAAAGCAAACTTATTCGTACATAATTTATGCACTTGTAAAGAAAAATAATTAGAAACATATCCAAGTCGTTGATATTCGCCTATATTTATTATATATTTTACTATCAGGCTTCTCTCGCTCCGCTGCTGGTCGGTTTCTCCAAACGAACCTTGAATTAAACGATATATATGTGTGAATTTGACTTTGTGTTTAAAAGCAATGTGGATGTTGCGTGATTGTCCAACGTCCCTTTTTACACCGAGACACTTGCGAAAGCCAGGAAGAAAGTAAAAAAAGTCTGAAAATTGAAACCGAACAAATTTGAAAGGAAAAATGAACAAATTAAACACCTCGAAATGCGGGAAAAGGTTGGTCTCGGGACTCTGAAGCTATCGACGAACCCCTGCGACTTCGAGCTCTATGTTCGTCTCGGGTGGCGGTTGAGGGTGTGTGGGCTTAGAGACAGCCACTGAATTTGCGGAGCGTGGCATTTTGCGGGATGGTCCTCTGCTACGTCCCTTTTATACCGAGACACTTGCAAAAGCCAAGTAGAAAGTGAAAAAAAAATCTGAAAATTGAAACCGGACAAATTAAAAAGGAAAATTGAGCAAATTAAACACCTTGAAATGCGGGAAGTGTTAGGTTGGGAGGACTGGGCGAAAGCCGCAGAATTCGCGAAGCGCGGCGTTTCGTGTGATGGTCCTTTGCTACGTCCCTTTTATACCAAGACACTTGCGAAGGCCAGATAGAAAGGGAAAAATATGAAAATCGAAACCGGACATATTTAAAAGGAAAAATAGATAAATTAAACACCTCGAAATTCAGGAAGTTTTGGAGTTGGTTGACTGGGTGACAGCTGCAGAATTCGCGGAACGCGGCGTTATGCGTGATGGTCTTTTGCTACGTCCCTTTTAAGCCGAGACACTCGCGAAAACCAGGTAGAAAGAAAAAAAAATTGAAATTGAAACTGGACAAATTTGAAAGGAAAAATGAACAAATTAAACACTTCGAAATGCGGGAAGAGTTGGGGTGGGTGGCCTGGAAGACTGTCGCAGAATTCGAGGAGCGCGGCCTTTCGCATGCTGGTCCTTTGCTAAGTCCCTTTTATATTAAGACACTTGCGAAAGCCAGATAGAAAGAGAAAACAATCTGAAAATTGAAACCGCACATATTTGAAAGGAAAAATAGACAAATAAACACATCAAAATGTGGGAAGGGTTGGAGTGGGTGGGCTGGGAGACTGTCGCAGAATTCGAGGAACGCGGCGTGTCGCGTGATTGTCTTTTGCTAAGTCCCTTTTATATTAAGACACTTGCGAAAGCCAGATAGAAAGAGAAAACAATCGGAAAATTGAAACCGCACATATTTGAAAGGAAAAATAGACAAATAAACACCCAAAATGTGGGAAGGGTTGGAGTGGGTGGGCTGGGAGACTGTCGCAAAATTCGAGGAGCGCGGCGTTTCGCGTGATGGTCTTTTGCTAAGTCCCTTTTATATTAAGACACTTGCGAAAGCCAGTTAGAAAGAGAAAACAATCTGAAAATTGAAAGCGCACATATTTGAAAGGAAAAATAGACAAATAAACACCTCAAAATGTGGGAAGGGTTGGAGTGGGTGGGCTGGGAGACTGTCGCAGAATTCGAGGAGCGCGGCGTTTCGCGTGATGGTCTTTTGCTAAGTCCCTTTTATATTAAGACACTTGCGAAAGCCAGATAGAAAGAGAAAACAATCTGAAAATTGAAACCGCACATATTTGAAAGGAAAAATAGACAAATAAACTCCTCAAAATGTGAGAAGGGTTGGAGTGGGAGGCCTGGAAGACTGTCGCAGAATTCGAGGAGCGTGGCCTGTCGCGTGCTGGTTCTTTGCTAAGTCCCTTTTATATTAAGACACTTGCGAAAGCCAGTTAGAAAGAGAAAACAATCTGAAAATTGAAACCGCACATATTTGAAAGGAAAAATAGACAAATAAAAACCTCAAAATGTGGGAAATGTTGGAGTGGGTGGGCTGGAAGACTGTCGCAGAATTCGAGGAGCGCGGCGTTTCGCGTGATGGTCTTTTGCCACGTCCTTTTTATGCCAAGACACTTGCGAAAGCCAGATAGAAAGGGAAAAAAATGAAAATCAAAACCGAACATATTTGAAAGGAAAAATGAACAAATAAACACCTCAAAATGCGGGAAGGTTTGGAGCGGGTGAACTGGGAGACCGCCGCAGAATTCGAGGAACGCGGCGTTTCGCGTGCTGGTCCTTTGCTACATACCTTTTATACCGAGACACTCGCGAAAACCAGGTAGAAAGAGAAAAAAAATCTGAAAATCGAAACCGAACATATTGGAAAGGAAAAATAGACAAATAAACACCTCAAAATGCGGGAAGGGTTGGAGTGGGTGGGCTGGGAGACCGCCGCAGAATTCAAGGAACGTGGCGTTTTACGTGATGGTCCTTTGCTACGTCCCTTTTATACCGAGACGCTCGCGAAAACCAGGTAGAAAGAAAAAAAAAATTGGAAATTGAAAGCGGACAAATTTAAAAGAAAAAATGAACAAATAATACACTTCGAAATGCGGGAAGAGTTGGGGGGTCTGGGAGACAGCCGCAGAATTTGTGGAACGAGGCGATTCACGTAATGGTCCTTTGCTACGTCCCTTTTATACCGAGACACTTTTGAAAGCCAGGTAGAAAGGGAAAAAATCTGAAAATTGAAACCGGACAATTTTAAAAGGAAAAAAGAACAAATTAAGCACCTTGACATGCGGGAAGGGTTGGGCTTGGAGCTCACACCTGGAACGTCCTTCCGCATTGCTGCAACGATACGAATTTAATTACGCTATTATATTTTCTAACGTATCAGAAAAAATGTGCTGTTAAGGACCAACTCTTTTAGTTGATCATTTACAGTAGAATTTTGTAAACAATAATAGAACCATATACATTATACTAAAATCATTCTTGAAAGCTTATCTAACTAACAATGCAATTCTCATCAAAATCCACCCAGAGGAATTTTTCAAGACGGCTAATATTTCCTATTCTGGTTCACATGATTATAGAACTTTTCCCTTTAATTCTATAATTAAGCAACGTAGAACAATATAAAATAAATTAAAACCATCTCTGAACAATTATCTATTTAAATGTACCATCACAATCCATTCAACAGAACTATAAAAAAGTCTAATCTTCCATAATCAGACTAGTAAATAGTGAAGCAACTGAACCGCAAAATTTCAATTGATCACACTGGATTTGAAGACGATTACAGATGTTTAATTAAATTCACAGTACATAGAGAAATGAACAATAGATAGTTGGATAGTGAGTTAATATAAGTCAATATGGCTATAAACAAACTGTATCATAATAACATAACAGAGAATCACTTTTGCTTGAGCAGGCCGCAATCACCGAGCTCTTCCACGCCCACGCTTGAACGCACTGCGAAATGCCCGTGGTCCCCGCGGTGCAGGACGCAGAGGTAGAGGTAATGGTGCAATAAGTACGCAGGCTTGAGACTCGTCTCATAAGCCGGCATTGAAATGTGATAAAAAGGGCTAGTCACAGTTGTTAAAAGTTGTTGTTGTTGAAGTTTGTTGTTAAGTTTGAAATGCAGTCACATTCTAGTCATAGTTGTTGTTGTAGTTGGAGTTTTTATAAAAGTTTATATGTTGTTCTTTTAATCTTTTTCCTTTTAGCATCCACTGCAAGAGGGAACGTGACTACCTTTGTAGGTTTTCACACCCCTCGAGTTGTGGTAAAGCATGAGCCGTCGTAGTAGCTCGATATATGGCCTAGTGACCATCTCCCCCTATGGGGTTTCGCGAACAAAGTCGTCGGGAGTTCCTCGGCGGTTCATCAAGGTTCCATCTCTGCGGAAGTTTCCTCCGAGATGTGGGGTTACTGTCGTGGCGACCTATGTCATCGACCTTGGTAAATTGGCTTGGGGGTCCGCAGTCGGGGAACGGCCCCAGTCCGATCGCAGTACCGAGGCAAGACAAAGCCTCTGGTGCGTTATAAGTCGTTTAGAGACTTGGGAGCGATGGTCGGAACGCGAGCTGGTGACCCCCTTGGGCTCTTGGCAGCGCGAGCTGATTTTCCCTCTTCAGACAAAACCAACCAGCTACCTAAAGCATGCATAAAAACTCCACCAATCCTACTCATGACATCATCCATCATTATGTTGGCCCGTGAATTTTTTTTACCCAATCAACTTGAGACGTTGCTTGATTATTTCACAGTTATCACTTATTCTCTGTAACATTTTGTTAGTGATTTTTCTATAGAAATCAGTCGCAAAATGGTTTTAAAATATTATATCATTGGATTAAATACCTAATACGTCTGCCGACTTTTACGAAAATCTGTAAAGCTTATGAGACAGTGATCTATAAACTATTCGCCCTATGGAAGCATAATCGAAAGTACCGTTTAGGAGTTATCGTGTTCACTCAGTCACACGCACACAACTCATGATCCCACTTTCCTAGCACTATGTGTTAGAAAAGTAAAAATTCGGCAATCTCCAACTATAATAAAGAAGGAAGTGTGTGTTTGTGTGCGCGTGTGTGTGTTTCTCGTTTGTGTTCAGAAGAGACCACTTCTCGCAGAGCTACAAAATTTGGTGGAAAGGTACCTGTATGGATGTAATTTTGCACCTCAAAGCCCGATTTTTAAATTTCGGAATAGATTTTTTTAAATTAATTTTTTATGCGATTTTTAGTGTTTTTTCACGTTTTGGTGCGATATTTCCACATTAGTAACCGGAATACGGTTCCAATCCTTTAACCCAATATAGTAATTTTACCCTCTTTTCAATAAAGTTTATGAGAAATTTGTACAGCGATTTTTGAATTTTTGGTGAATTTTTTTTCTTCTGACACTAAGAAATTTTGACCAGAATGCTTGATTGGTTCGGTGGTTGTTTCCATTTCAGCCTCAGCTACGGTCAGAATCGTTTTTGTTTTCTCTTTTTAGCTTGGAGAAAGTCGATAATTATTTACAGATAAAAAATCATGATTTTAAAAGGAAGGGCGGATTATTTGTAATCCCGATTTTTTTATTAGATTTTTTTAAATTTATTTTTTTTATGCGTTTTTAACCTTTTTTCATGTTTTGCAGTTTATGACGCAACTTGATGCCGTTAGAAATCAAACACCGTTGGAGGACAGTTGTGATTGGTAGCTGATAGGATTGTAGGCACAGCGAGAGGTCAACCGCGCATTTGTGATTGCCAGATGAAAAGGTCATCAGCTGATTTCAATTCGAACAGCGAGTTGTGAATTTTTCACGATTTGTTTTATGCGATTTTTAGAGTTTTTTCATGTACGTGACGTCATTTATGTATTTGATTTCAGAAATTAACAAAGATAACTTATTGTTTTTGTATGTCAAAAAAATAAAAAAAAACAAGTCAGTTTGTTTCTGTTTATATAATAAAGGATAATTCCTAATTTTTTAACGTCGTTGTTTTAATTCTGTGGGTGGGGGTAAGTGTTCGCTTGTAATTTAAATATCGCGTTAATGCTACGATCGAAACTCAATCCTTCCCCCTGCTTCCAAAATCAGAATTTTTTATTATTAGTCCGTTTAAAACAAAACCTTTTCTCAGGTCTCCCAGGTACTATATAAACTTCGGTATCGTTTTTTCAGTCGTTGGTTACCACTATTTCTAAACGTTAATCACCATGGAGGGGTATTTTCTCAGGTTCTATGGGCCCAATTTCAACAAGAATTAGTTCATCCAACTTAACACGAACTAATTAAGATACAGATAACTAATAAAGATACAGATTTAGAGCCACCTGGCGGTAGAAAATGGAACTAAAAGATTTTGCATCGCCTGCTGTTCGGTGTCGTAGGCAGCATGGACACGTGCCGGCGTTTCGATCGGCAAGAGTTTTATTTAGAACAGCGCGTGAATCACGTAGCGGTGGGAAGTAAAACTAAAAAAAATTACATTTAAAATTTGTCCGATTCAAACAAAGAGCCCTATTTCAACGAGAATCGATTCATTCACCTTTTCATGAACTAATTAAGATATAGATAACTAATTAAGACATTGATTTGGTGTCCCATAGCGGTAGAGAGTAGAACTAAAAGATTTCCAGCGCGTGCACGTCTTCTATTACATTGCCATAAGCAGTGGTTACACGTGCCGGAGTTTCGCTCGGATTGAGGTTTGTTTTGAACCGAGTGCACCCCTGGCGGCGGAAAATGTAACTAAAAGATTTTGCACTTAATCTTGGTCCGATTCAAAAGGAATCTTTTCTGACATTCGTCTGATGTCCCCCAGGTTCTAAATAAACTTCGGTATAATTTTTTCAGACCTTGGTTACCACCATTTAGGAATATTAATATCAGGGGGTGATTTATTTTCTCGAGTTCTATGGGCCGGATATCAACGGCAATCGATTCATCCAACTTAACATGAACTAATTAAAATGTAGCTAATTAATTGATACATAGATTTGGTACTATTGGAGGTGGAAAGTGGAACTAACAGATTTTTCGCGCGTGCACTGCATGCTTTCTACACGGTGCCGATTTCTCCGATACTCCGATTTCAGTATTTTTTGCTTCGTTTTGAAAATGTCGTTTTTTAGAGTGTATGACTAATAAAATAAGTACATTTTTAGTTGCCAACATTTTCTCTTTTGTTCACGTTTACTAAACATTCCAGCTTTGACAATTTCAGAACTTGAAATCTATATTTAGACTCTTTTTCCATTTAATATCTATTTCTCCGGAAACATCTGTCCCAAAAACTGTCGGTAGATTAGATGATTGCTATAATTAAACAATTTTGCTTACAAATTCGTTTTTTAAATGCCGTAATACGTAAATAATAGGACTCCATCTTAAATAAGACGTAATCACTATTGCAACCTAGAATCATTACCTATCATGGGATATCATTGAATTAATTACGTATGATAGGATTTAATATAATGAAGAGAACATTTATTAATATCTTTTTAAATTTTGATTTAAGATTCATAAAATTTGAAATGACTCGACAAAATTCTGCAACGATTCTATACATTAAATTTCAAACCATTCTGTTGGGTAGTTTTATATGCGGACAGACGAACGGACCAGACGACGACTATAGGTGTATGCTACGTATTTATATAATTATGAACGCACCTAAAAATTTGGTTTTGGAATCGTGTGTAACTCCGAAGAGTTTGTTGTATACTTTCGTTCGTGGTTCGATTACATTTTCCTAGATTATAAAACATTTGACTTTTTTACAGTGTATGAAAAAAAAATTAATTGATTTTAGAACAAGTCGGATGTGCCAATCCTGAAATTTTCTTTTATCTCATACATGTTAATTCTTCAAAATTCGCTATCATTGGGCCAATAAAACCTATATTTTTCGTCATTCTGTTGCACGTCAGCTTATTACGAATCGCCTGGTTACCTGAATGCTAAGTACTGTTCAAGCAGTCGAAGGATGTTCAGCACAGCTACGAAAAGTCGTGAAAATCGTACAAATATTACACCCTTCAGGCGAAATAGTCCCAAATTCAACTGGGATCTACTGGCCATATCCGAAAACATATGTATGAAATATGGTTCAATTCTATGCATTATCCCATACACTTTTCATTGATACAATAATGAAACTGTAACAAAAATCTCTATCACAGCATCTCCTTTTGGCCGAAGATCCCTAAAATCAATTGGGACTTGCAGTCATAGTAAAAAGAAATATCTATAAATTTTGGATCAATTCTATGCATAACTTCATTCAGTTTTCGTTTATACAATAATGAAAATGGAGCAAAAATTGTTATCACGACACCCCTGTCCGGCGAGATATACACAAACTCAAGGGAACTTTAAGGCTATAGTCAAACACATATAAATGAAATTTTGTTCACTTATATGCATATCTCCATACAATTTTCGATGATGCAATAATGGAAATCGCACATAAATCGCTACCACAGTGCCCATGTCCGGCGGAATATATACAAATTCAACTGGGACCTTCAGGCTATAGCCATAAATACATAAGCGTAAAACCTGTAAATCCTTCGAAACCCGGAAGTCGAAAGAAATTTCGATTACAACACTTTCTATCTATTTACCGCAGATAAATAGATAATTAGTTTAATACGATAATAAGTTAAAAATATTTTGCACTTTTGATCTCGCGCGATATGTGGCTGGCGCGCCTTCTGATATTAACATGCATTTATATTTGAATGTATATTGTTTTAGGATATATCAATTTTAGATTGGTGTGCAGTCGAAAAAAAAAAACCAGTCCATACATTTTAATCTCCAAATTTTCACAGAACATAAACGTAAATAGTCATTCGATTGGAAATTATGTCTTCTTTAAATTTATGTTACAAAAATAAGCCTTATATATTTTCGATAGAACTGTGAACTGGAATGTACAAACTGTTTAGCAGAAATCAATTTTTAAAAGCTTCTAATATACGAATTCACATTTGCAACTCTTTCCGCCAAGTAGTTATCGAGTTATGCTTAAAAGACTACTTCCATGGTAATTTGTTTGTCAACGATTACAAATAAATTTAACATTACGAGTTCCAAATTGTAAACATTCATAATTCCTAATCTACTTCGCGAAATAACTTCCCCTTTGGCATTGTAAAGTAAAATTTAGAAAAAAAATGAGATGTAGAAATTAGGTGTTCGTACTGAAAAAAATCAGAGTTTAGTACAATTTCAGTATGAAGATAACCCACTAAGATTATTGTTTCAACATAAATTAAAAGAATATAAAATTCCAGTGGAATAGCTATTTTATTCTGTGACAATTTGGAGATTAAATTATATGTGGTGATAAAAATATTTATGAAAAGTGAATTGCTTGAATGTGTATAATTTTGCTAGAATAAAAAAAAATAGTTTGCTATTATGCAGAGATTATGCAATAAATGATTTAAATTAGGTATTATATTTCAGAGCTTTTATTTATTTTTTTAAACCAACATAAATCTTTTTTCTGTTACTTTACTTCTAAATATATTTGAGTGTTTTTTGCATACATTTAATCGTTCCTTTAAATTTCATGATAGCGCATTAAAATTCCCACTTATTTACTGAGGAAGTAAACTTGCACTGTGTTTAGATGTAGCATACAATCTATATTATAAAGGACAAACGTGTCCATGCGTAACGCTTACGTCATTTTGAGGTTGGCAAAACCTGACATTTAAATTTCTCTTTTGAAATTTTCGGTACTGCAATTTTTTAACTTCTAAACATCTTACATTTTCACTTTTCACTCCGTCGTATATGAAAACAAGAACGAAAATTCATGCGTCAAGCATAGATTATGTAACACTTTCCAACGCTTCCAAAATAATTTTACGAATCATACTCTTTAATAAGCTAAAAGATAACATCTAAGTAATCCGAATACTTTTATTCAGCCCTGTATAGGATCTATAGATTTGTATATATACTACATAGGATGCTAAATTTTAGTTCAGTTAGGAAACACGTAGCACAGTTTAAAATTCTCCGTCTGGAGTTAAATAATACGGAAATGTGTTCCCGAACTTTTGTGCTTCCCTGTATAGGATCTACAGAATTTATACACACCACGTAATATACAAAAAGCGATTTAAAATTAAAATCGCGTTCAGTAACTTAAAACGCACTTCCAGGAATTATTGTTAACATACAGTAGAGAATTCTTTTGTGTGTCCCTGTCAATGAACGATGACTGCTATACACACAATATTCTGTAGTAAGTCTCTTGTAATGGACCTTATATAAATTTCAATGCGTTTAAAATCGGGAAACATTATTTAAATAAACCGCAGACGATTTTTCTCCATAGACGTAATGTAACGGAATTATTTTGACTGTCCCTGTAAAGTAAGTATAAGTGCTATGCACACCCTATTCCATATTAAGCTTCTTCTAATGCACCTTAGTGATATATATAAATTTCAATGCGTTTAAAATAGTGAAACATTATTTAAATAAACCGCAAATGATTTTCCCCCATAGACCGCAATGTAACGGAATTCTTTTGAGTGTCCCTGTAAAAAAACTATAAGTGCTACACACTTCCGTTGAAATAGGGAACATGCTATAGATAACGATTATAACATATAAAAATTGCAGGGCAATCCGAGCATATTTACGGGAGTTAGAGCACGGACAGACGGCCAGACGGCAGACGGCCAGACAAACCGAAGTCATAAACACTTTTCAACTAGGTTGGAAAGTGTTAAAAAGAAATCTTTCAAGCACAATTTGTTTGAAAACTGTATCGTAATTTACTCATTTAATGTGGTTTATAAAATACTTTTCAAGAATGATTTTTTTCAAATCTATTCCATCGCGTGCAGGCTCCATTAAGGAAGAATAATAACCCATTTGCAATTAAAATATATTTTTGCATTTATCTCCGGTTAATTTTCCAAAACGAAACTTAAACTTCATCAAAAATTAATTAATTAATAATAAAAAATAAAATAAAACAGAAATTGAACACATATATAATCGAACAATTTCAATTTTTACACCGCCGATTATGTAAAAAAATGCACTTTTGAAATATAATTTGTTTGAAAACTGTATCTCAGTTTTCTGATGGATTATGATTTTTAAAATTATTTTCAAACAATTATTATTTTTAAATCTATCTCTATCACGTGCAGTCTGATTACAAATGATTAACCCGTTTGCACTTAAAACACTATAAATATTTCAGCATCTAGTTTCATTCTATAGCAAAATTAAAACTTATTCAAGAAATAAATAAATAAAAATAATATGATATAAATAAAACATAAATTTAACGCACATGTAATCAAACTAAGCGCTTAAATCGCTGTAATAGTAAGAATAAAAAATGTCATGAAGTTGTTGAACTGGGTATGGATGTTTGGGCATTAGTGTTCGATAAGTTTGGATGCATGGCTGGAAAACCATCTAAGAAAATATCACGGCGGAAATAAATATATAGTGGGATGTTTACACTATATTCTCGTTATTCCACAACACCAAGGGGTCATCATCCTGTAAGAAAAATGAGTAGATATGCAATACAAAAACAACGAAGAGTCCATGGTTGCTTGCAAGGTTTGCATTTTTATTCGGACTATGACAAAATGATGTTAAAATTAGGAGGTGGTCCTTTCACACAACAATCTAATATGACTTCTCTATACTGTGTCTAGTTGGAGTCTGCCAATTTATTTTGCGGTGCACATATGCGCCAAGATTCATCATCAGTTTCGCCAGATGTACATGTGTATCAATTTAATCGTCATTCGGAATTTTAAGACGGTTAAGTAGATAGCTATATTAATTTTGCGTGGGAGATATAAGTCAGGCATACAATATGAGGCGCGTTATCCAAAAATGGCATGATTTAGAAGAGCAACCCTATGGATTGTTATGAGAACAGCGCAAATGTAATATAGAGTGTGAATAGATTTTAATGAGAAATGCAAGACTGGCAGTTGGAAAATATGCACTGTTTGCATTCTAGTTACAACGGATAATTGAAGTTTGATAGAAAAAAGGCACCGCAGATGTAAAACATCTGTAATCTTTAATAGATTTACAGAGCGGAGATTGCAGTTAAAATAATACCATAGAATACCAATGTACATGTTAAAATAACCGTCGTCGCATTTTAATTTGAAAAGGAAATAACTTTTATGCCGTTAAAGAAAGATGCGGAATAAATGAAAGATTACATATACATGATTAAATAGCATACAGCATGGGATAGTTATGACTTTAATTTAGAACGTATAGAATTAAAATAAAGATATAAAATAACTTTTAGAAAATATTAAAGAATTATAAATTTTGAATAAAATGACAAATATATATGATTTCTACATCCTAAAAAAGGCTGCATTAAGTAGCTAAATTTTGGCGATTACTTTGGTTATTAACTCCTGGTATGTGTCTAATACGAAAGTATCGCTTTTAATAAATTCCTAAACTTTATTTGAATATATTATTGATATTTTTCATATAAAAATGTTTTTTTGGTGGGTTTGGTGGGTAATCGAAAAAAAAATATATTGTAAACGTAAAAAATCTATTTCAATAAAAAAAATGGTTTTCAATTATGTTCTGTAACCCGGGAAGCCCATGTTCGATCCCCGAGCTTTTATAATGGAGTATCAAAGATTTTGCTATTTAAACGAAAATATTTCACTTTAAATCTAAATTCTATAGAGTTACTGAAACTGAACATCTACTGGGAATTAACATCATGAATAGCGCTATTTTTTTCATCCTCATATTTTCACAAAAAATATTTCATCTCTCTTTAACAAACGCATATTTTCAGTATCCTATTACATAAAATTCAAATTTATCATACTTTATTTTTACTTATTCTAAAGCCTTAATAATGCTTACACATTTTTTTCTACAGATGTATTCCATTTAGTATCAAAATAAACTCTAAATTCTAATGTATCAAGAAGAAATGACTTTTACATAATATGATTTTTGAGCGTGCACATATTAAGCCTATCACAGAGAAAAATAATGTAACAAACAATTTTTTATGCGTCGAAATTTAAAATTTCCATGGGTTTAAATATTTCTTATATTTTGTTATCTTTATGGTGGTGTATTTCACATTGGTGATAAGACAATTCTTTATGCAAAAGGATTATGACAACATGATATTTCAATATTATTAGTAGAATGTATTACTGCATTTCCAACTATCTAGAAACAGTTTTATTTCCCGTTTTTTGTCTTGACACAGTTAAAGTTGAATATATGTGTTTATATATATGTGATATTAATGTAAAAGAATGTGTGTTTTCAAAATAAAAGCATTTATGCTATAAGTGATTATAGTACAACTTAAATGCTTAACCAACTTTAAAAAACAGATCTAGTAGTTTTGCAAATACAAACATTGACATTCTCAAGATGAGTAATGATAAATAAATTCTTCAAAAATGTTTTTAATATATATATTTTTTCATTTATATCAAAATATTGTAATACGAAAATAGTTTATTTATCATTAGGGATCTTGAGAATAACGCCGTTTGTATATACGAAACTAGTAGGTCTGCTTACTAAAAAAAGTTTTTTAAGCATTTATGTTTACTGTAATCACATAAGGTAAAGCCAGGAGAGACGGCGCGGTTGGAGAGATTGCGCACATAGAGGTTCGGAGAGAAGGAGTAGAGTGAGCGTGCAGCGACTGGAGGTAGTTGTACAACAACAGTAGTGGAGTGTCTACTTGAAAGTGCACGTTGATTGTTTTGAGCATCTAAGATAAAGCATTGCTATTTTGTTTTGTTTTCCCAAAGTCAGTGCTTGAATTTTCATAGCTATTCGTCAGAATTTCTATAAAATGTCAGTAGTTCAAAATATTTTTAACTTAAACGATTTCTCATAATCTACTAATCTAGCCCTCTAAGCGTGTAGAATGTAATATTCCGTTCACTAAGCTCCAGGTTTCACTGCAATATATGCAATGTTTAAGATAATATAATTCTATAGATTTAATGAATTTTCAAAACATTGAAGAATGATTAATACTCTCAAGGGTTAAATTCATATTTGTAATTAAGTTTTGTTTATAATGCTGAAAGAATCATATTTTTTTAACATTTAAAACAAAATGCAGAGAAAACAACATTACAATTTTACCCTTTTTCAAAACGCTCAGAGGGCTAGACTAACTGTGTGAACACCAACGGTTCGTTTTAGTAGCGACCATGTTTAAATAAAAGGCCGCGCAATCTCTCCTACTGAAATTGGAGTGTTTGCGCATCTGCTACTTAGAAGAGATGGCGCATTGTTCCCATTAGTTTCCATTCTAGGAGAGATTACGCAGTTTATTGGTAAAATTGCATAAAAAAATTAAAAATGAAAATGGACTAATTTTAAGTTAAACGGGTTATCAAGTAACTTAATGTTATTTTGTAATCTTATCTGGACTTGCTTTTTCGAATTCTTTATTTTTTCCCCTTTAATTAATTTTTTTAAATTGTTTTTAAAAATATTTCCTTTTTTTGATTCTTTAATCATTAGGTTGAAATATTCACTCCTAAAACAATAATATTTGTCCACAAAAACCTTACAACAGTGTCATTTAAGTGTAATTATTAATGTTAACAATTTAATTGTAGTTATTATTAGTGACACTCTCTCCTACCCATGTGCGCAATCACACCAATCATGTAAGGACAGATTGCGCAAAATAAATTTCTTGGTTTTATTACAACTGTTCTATTAAATTGCAACATAACAACAAAATAGCAATGGAAATGCATAAAAAACAAATGAAGTAAAACATATTCATGGATAGTTGAGCAAAAAATTAATATTTAGAATTTTTATTGTTATTCTTTTGAATTTATATATAGATTGTATAGATTTTTAAGGGTTACTGAAAATTTTTCAAAAGCAATTTAAATAATTATAGAAATTTTTTACAATCTGATTATTTTAGTATTTAAGTACGTAATGCGATTAGTGCAAATGGTATTTTTTTAAAATGACTTAGACGTCTTCAAAATGTAGAATATACTTATGCAAAAATCTAAATTTAAATAAGATCATAGCAAATGTAATGTAAATTGAATAATATAAAAAATTGTTTTATAGTACTGTACCTTTTTAAATTTCAAGTGAATTCATGACAATCACAGGTGATAAAAGAAAACAGCATGTATAATTCAGTTCTTTTTGAATTTTTGGTTTATATCTATTAGTTCAAAAAATGTGCACAATTTCAGAAACGTTTAAATTTTGTAATAAAAAAAAAGTACAAAATCAATCGCAGTTGCTCACCCCCTCTAATCAAAAAGATTTTTAATATAAAAATTATATGTATAAATGAATTTTAACTTGTTTTCTCTATATGTATTCACATGCGAAGAATAATATAAAATGAAAAGGCTGTGGCCATGAAAGCAATTGAATTTGTCGAAATTTTCTGAAATGATCATTAGTTTTTCCCATAATTTTTCCTGTTAGTGTAATAAACCTCTCCTCTTATATGGCACATTTAGACGGATCATACAATTTTCGTAATGAAGTAACAAATATTTTGTTATTTAAACCCATTAATTATTCATTTTACATCTAAATTTTACAGAGTTACTAAAACTGAACATCTATTAACGTGATATATAGTGCTATTTTTTATTCTCATATTTTCACGCAAAAAACTTCATCTTTCTTTAATACTCATTCTTTCGATGTCTTATTGCATAAAATTCAAATTTATCATACTCTATTTTCATTTATTCTAAAGCTTCTTCAATAATACTTACACATTTTTGTTTCTACAGCTGTCTACCAATTTGTATCACGATAAACTCTAAATTCTGCTGTATCAAGAAAAAGTAACTTTTACATAACGTGATTCTAGAGTTTCCTCTGTATAAGCCAATCACAATAAAACAGAACGTTGCAATTTTTTTCTACTTTTTTTCTTCTATTTAGTATCAAAATAGTACTTAAATTCTAATGTATCAAGAAAACGCAACTTTTACATAATAGGATTTTTGAGCCTACACTTAATAAGCCAATCACAGAAAAACTGAATATGTCAAATTATGTTTTATGCGCCGAAAATTCAAATTTCCATGGCTTTAAAAGTAAGCCTGCAAACATAAAATGCTTCAGAGATTTGTGTATCTTTATGGTGTATTTTAGATCGGTGATAAGACAACTCTCTATGTAAGTAGATTATGCCAAAATGATATTTCAATTTTATTAGTAAAATGCATTACTGTCGTTCAAAATAATATAGACACAGTTTTTATTTCCCATCATTAATCGTGGCAGAGATAAAGTTGAATATAAATCTTATTAATGTAAAAAATGTGTATGTTATGAAATAAAAATTGATATGCTAACAGTGATTAAAGTAAACATAAATGTTTAAAAAAGCTTTTTTAATAAACAGACTACTAGTTTTGACTTTCTCAAGATCAGTAATGATAAATAAAATATTTTCGCAAAACCATTTGAAATATTATTTAGGATTTTTCAATTTATTTATTTATTTATTTGTTGTAAAATAGTATTTTTTTATCACCTTATCAATGCCACCATTTAGGTGTACGAAACTTGTAGGCTTATTTATTTAAAAGGTTTATTGAGCCTTTATGTTTATCTTAATTACTTTTAGGATATCAATTTTTATTTTAATGATAATAAGTGTTTATTCTATTATAAGTCTGTGTGTGTTTTGTCAAATGACTATGTGGATTTTTAAGTGTTATTGAATAAATATTTTTCAACAGCATAATATGCAATTTACATTTATGTCTCGCTATTAAAGGAACCTACATTTATCCAGTTAAAGCTTTTTGTTGTTGTTTTTTGAGTAAATTGCAGGGACTTTTCGATATTTCAGAATCAGGCGATCCAACTAGTGCTACCGAGGTTAAATATCATCAATGTGTACCGAAAATAGGTGGAAATCGTTTTAAATTGATAACACTAATGGATTTTCAACATTTAATACGTTTTCGAAATTTTTCCACGAACGACCACAAAAAGTCGCTTTGGTACTTTCGTATTAGCCGCATGTCAATGGTTAATCACTAAAGATATAACTAATCACAGCCAATATTTGATTCTGATTATTTAGCGTTTAAGTGAGAAGGTCGGTTAAATATCTGGTAAATTCGTGTTTTCTTTAATTATTTATTTGTGAAGTTTTAATTTAAGTTTGCAATTTTACTATGGAATATTACACGGAAACTAACAAATGTGAATTATTTACATTGAATTAAGTTCAAACGGGTTAATATTCCGTTAACGTGTATTCCGTTATGTTTTTGCCGGACAGATTTGTTTAAAAAAAATTATGCTTGAAATTTATTTTAAAAACCATAAAAATTAGTAAACTAGATAGAGTTTTCAAACAAATTACATTTGAATATTTTCATTTTCATTCGGTGGTGTATAAATTCAATTTTTTGCGATGTTTAGAAGCTAATAAATTTGCTACACAAGAGAGCTAGATTAATGAGATCGTCGCCACCATCGATATGATCTCACCCTTACTTGCGGACATGTTTTTGCTTGATAATAAATGAGGGCAATTCGGAAACTAACTTCCCTTTGGCTATATAGATAAAAAACTTGCACACAAAAAATATTTTATTCTATGCATCTTAAAACTACAGTTTTATATTAGTTTTCAGCATAGTCGCAATTTACGTTTAAGTATTTTACATAGCGTTTCACTAATTACAAGTGCCTTTTTCATAAATTTCGGCCGCCTAAATACGTCGACACTCTGACAAAGTTTTGCGGGCTTCCTTCGGTTTGCATGGAGAATGGTCATGACCCCGGTCTCGACTGTTGTTTCATTTCGGAGTTTGAAAAAGCCACCCAAGTTTCATCACCAGTCACAATTCTCTTCAGAAAATCTTCTCCTTCCGCGTTGCACCGCGAAACGAAAAAGCGAGATAGCGTGAAATACGAGGAGTTTTCTAAATGTAAAGATACAATGCCGCATACTTATTCAAAAATCTTTTAATTGATACGATGTCCAATACAAATTACTTATTTGTATATTATTTTTCGTATATTGCATTGTATTCATATTTTTCGTATATTACATTGCGTTTATTTACAGGGACACACAAACGATATCGGTTACAGTACACGTGCGATACGCACATTCTATGTGTGATAAATGCGTTTTCAACTTTGGTTTGCGTTTTTAAGTTTAACTAAATTTTTTCATAGTACGTGTGTGTTTATAAACTCGATTGTTCATATACAGGCCTACACAAGGGAATCCGCATGTATTACAGACTATGGAAGTGAATTGCTTAAAGGTAGTTTTTAATTGTGTTACGCATTTTCCTGCTGAACTATATTTAGTAGACTAATAAAAGTTTGTGGAATATAAATACTTTCACGTACAGGGCTACGCAAAGAAAAAGATATATTGTCGTCATTGTGCAAGCATTTCTTAAGTCTGGGTACAAGATTTTGTATCCCACAGTCACAGAAGTTTACCCCCGGTTGTCTAAACCACATTTCAACTTCGATTTTGATCTCATCATCGTCATGGAAGTTTTGCCCTGTAAGATATGTTTCTTCAGGTAAAGGAATAAGTGATGGTCACTCGAATCGCTTCATTCGTTCTTTAAAGAAGGGCATCAGAGATCACAGATGGCTTACCTGTTCTGGGTGCTTCATGAACACTGGTCCTACAGTCATAGAAAGCACAACAGCATTTCGTTACATTTTGTCGATTCATAATGTTCCCATAGAGTAAAACAATTCCTTTGTGAATATCCGCTAGACACTCACCTTTTGCATGAAGAAAACGTATGACGGAACGTACTTCACATTTGACAGGACTCTGAATTGACGCAGCCATTATAATTACGTGCTACACGAAACAGACTCATAAAAAAACAACGTTCAAACAACGAGTGACTGCTTGGGAAAAGTCAAATGTTCAAATTTACAATATGTTTTGCAAACATGCTCATTAAAACTTCTTCTTTACTGCTGTCTGATGTGTATCTTTACTTTTCAAATAGACCTCACATAAGGCAGAGACTATTCGTTTGATTTTGTGGATCTCTGTAGGCATTTTCTATACCTCAAATCACTGCGTTCATAACCATTCTTCATTCTCCATGCAAGCCAAAGCCCACCAAAGCCCACCAAACTTTGTAAACTTGACTACGTAAGCTGGCGACCGAATTTTATGAAGACGGAAGTTGTAATTTAGTGAAACGCTATGAGAAATTCTGAAACTTAAATGGCGACTGTGTTATTAATTAGTGAAGTGTCGTAGTTTTAAGGTGTATAGAATAAACATTTTTTTTTTGCAGGTTTATTTTTTATTGCCAGAGGTTACTTTCCGTATCGCCCTCGTTCCGAAGTGGATTTTAATAGTATGCTATTTGAAATGAATGCAATGAAACTCCGATTATTATGATTAAAATATTTTGGACACCATCTTGGATTTGCAGAAATCTGGATAATTGGGACAATCATCTAACAAAGGATCAGGGTCCATAAGCCGTGTTTTTGGCCCATGAAATAAGACTAAAATTTGATTTTGTTATACTGACTTAATTATTTCATTTTTGTATATTAGAAGGTTTATCCTGTACGATTTCAACAATAGTTTTTGCATTTTGTTCGTTTCTATATAACTTACACAAGCTCAAAGTTCGTATTATTCGTAGTTTTTGATGAAAAGTACGCAATTTCTGCTATTTTTATCTAAATTTTTAATATATTTTTTAATATTTTACTATAAGCGCAGCTTTGCAACAATTTTATTTTTACATATATTGTACATTTTGATGTATTTTATAATATATGTAAAGAAGAAAGTGATGCACGATTGCGCTCATATAAATAATTGAGGTAAAACTAGGAGTAATTGTGTATTTTTCTTCAAAAACTACGAATAATAAGAACTTTGAGCTTGTGTAAGTCACATAAATCCGAACAAAATGCAAAAACTATTGTTGAAATTGTACAGGATAAACCTTCTAATATTAAAAAGTGAAATAATTAAGACAGTATAACAACATCAAGTTTTAGCCTATTCCATGGCCCAAAAACACGGCTTATGAACCCTGATCCTTTTGTTATGAAATAAAAAATTCTCTAAAATTGATTTTATGTAATAAAAATTTCTAGAAGCTTCAGATAGGCAATCCTAAAGTTTTTAACTTATGTTAAGCATACGTTTAAACAAGATCTATTTTAATAAAAACGATTAAAAATATATAAATAAGATACTTACAAACTTTATGTTTAACACGAATAAATATATATATATATATATATATATACATTACAAAATGAAGCATAATAAAAACATTTATCCTGAACGATAAATGATTTTAAGAGAAAAAATAGGAAACTTTCTCATGTTTCACTAATATTACAGTTCATTACTTAATAAATATAAAGAGATATTTTTATTAATCAGTGAATAAATGACTACAGTTTATGCGCAAAATTAAGCAATGAGTCTTACAAGTAATTTGGCTGCTATGAATGTGAATACATTTTTTTCATCTTAATTTACCATTAAAAACACTTAGGTAAAATATAAAGCGTGAAATATTTCATTATTAAGACATTAAAGAACAAAGTTTTTTGCTCATCATTCCGTGTTTTTGTGATTACGTTAATTAAAGTAACTTGATCAATCATTTAAAAATGTTTCTTGGCAACAAATTTTTTATTCTTCTGAAATATTAAATAACAAAGTGGAAATATACCTGTATTTATTTAAATTCATAACAATTTTGTTAAATGAATTAGTATCTTTGATAATTTTGGACTTTCTCTAAATATCTGTAGCCAATAAGCTAATCAAAAAATTCATTGATGTGAACAGAGAGAAGAATAAATTAATATAAATTGTCTTAATTTTTTTTCTTTATTAATATTAATATCTTTAAATTATGGAATAGTAATTTAAATATTTATTTAAATATTCTCATTTTAATAGTTAAAAACGTGGAAGAGAGAATTTTCTTAGTAGATAAATTTTGTATTCATTTTTCATAGTTATGAACAATGCTATTCAACTTAAACTCGTCTTGCTTAAAGACAGATGTTTGAATTAAAATAATTATCAAGTTTTTATATCGTACACCGGTGATATTTTAACGAAAGGTATAAAAAAAAACTGAAAAAAATACAATTATTTTCGAATTTCTAGTTGTAGGAAGAATTTTTGTTCTTGTGAATGAATCGATGTACATTTGTACAGTAGCCTCAAAAACAAACCGAACAATATTCCTTACTCTGCCGTAAAATATCGTACAAAAAGTGTGACTGGTACAAATTGATAAATAATAACGTCTACTAATAATTGTTATATAAAACTTTCGCTTAGGTTTTCATCTATACATAGAAATTTTACCAAACGTGGACTTTTTTAATCCTAACAGCCAAGTTTGACATCATATTTGGATTTCTTTTCTTTATATTCATCATATTAGAATCTAAAATTAACATTAGAATACTAAACGGTAAGTCCAATATATTAGACTACCTAATAATTATAAAGAATAATACAATAAGAATATAATATGCCAAATGATCGAGCAGTTTCGGATTTATGGACGATTAAAGTATGGAACTTCTAATGCTAGATTCATTAACTGTTGCAAAACAGGTTTCAATGCGTAGAGTTTTTTATGCATAACTCAAAAACTATTTCGCAGAATAAGCTGTAATTTTGGATTCGAATGTTTGAAGCATCTGGAAATCAATTTTTATTAAAAAATTCATAGGTTACCAATCATGTTTTATTTGTCAAAAAAAAAAAATCCTTCCGGCCTGTACCGGGAGGAAAAGGTAGCTTTCATAGTCCATGTTTCTAAAAATTCAACTGATTTTACTCAAACAGCGAAGGCGAAATTGCTGGGAACTAGATTACAGAAAGTTCAATCGCGGTTTTCGTTAATACTGAATTTGAATGCGAATTTCAGCATGAGAATTACAGCATAACAAAAATCAGATTGTTTTAAAATGTCAGCCAACCTAGAATTTCAAACTCCCATATCTCTGCCATTTTTAAGATTAAGCCAAAACAAAAAATATTCCGGCATCCTTGTATTCCGATCTAACACTTATAACGGAAACATTTTTTTTTTCAATTTGTATTTTTTATATATCTTTTTGAATTTAAAAAGAAACAAAAAAATTAACTTGCCTCCATTTTGAAACAAGATGGCGCATGAAGCTGGTCAACGAACATGGTCGAGACCTTGGTATGTCCTATACACATACTCAGGTTGTGTTCAAGAACGAAGATGGCGCGGCCCGCGGGCGAAGGAGAGGAAGGTTATGGAGTAGGACTTATAGGAAATTGAAATAATTTAATATATTGAAATAATTTAATTATTTCAATTATTTTAAGCTTCTGTGGCTCGGATTAGGTGAAACTAGCGACTACACATCTTTATCATCCAAAAAAAAAAATGGATTTTATAATAGGAATATCTATTTTTATTTCATCATAACAAACCCCCGAAACATTCATGAAAAGCATCACGTGATCAGATAGCCCGATCAGCGTTCATAACCTGCAAATTTTTAGCGCGGGCTGCGCGGGGGTGACTCACAAAAATTCTGTGGTCGATTTGATCACGTGATTGGGCTTTTTGTGTCTTACTTGGTTTGGTAGGTTGATTGATACAGCTCTAGCAACATGATCGGATATCTGAAAATTTTCAACTTTTTAACATTCTAAAATGATTTTTTAAGCCTTTGATCCAACATAAAAATAATAGAATATGAAAGTATGATGTGTGTATATATATATATATATATATCATAATATAATTACATTATATATATATATATATATACATCATATAGTTACATAACTGCTGTCAACTTATATGTCTCTAAAACTACAGCACCTACTAAAACTGATATATCAGTTTAGTTGACAGCAGTTACATAAATATATATATTGTACAAAACAATGCATATAAAAAAATAAAGTTTAATTTTCTATAACCAGTGCACCTTTAACTAACAAGGGAGAGGACGTTCGGATCACCGAATTCCTGAAACACAGTATTGGTGGTTTCAATAAAATTAATGTAAACTCTAAAAAAATATATAAAAAAATTGGGTACTTTTTGGTTAACCGGGCACCAGTGAAACAAATATAAATATATACACAGACACATATATATACATACATATATACACAAACATACATGTAGATATATATTTATATTTTTTTTCTATGGCGCCCGGCTAACCGAAAAGTACCAAAAATTGTTATGTACTTTACTGACGTTTGGGTTGTCCTACACAGATGAAAAGTATGGATACAAAGTGAATGCTCGCCGTTTATTTCCGATTTTTCCCCCCTAAAATTATTTATTAGTTGCTTTATATTTTTTGGTCGTGATACCAACATGTTAAAAGATTTATTTCTTTATTTGTAATAGTAAAATAAAATATTTGTTAAAATTTGATTAAAAAGCTTTTAAATATTTTATTAAAATATATTTTTCGATAACAACCTTGTTGAAACATAATTATTAATTTCTAAAAAAATTATTTTTCTTGAAATTCATTTTTTGATGTAAATTGCATTATTTATTATATTTCAATAAACGTCATAAAACACGAGAAACAAATGCTAAAATACTTATACATTCAGCGAAACTAGACGGTAAACCACATGTATTTTACCTCTTTACAAAAATAGGTACTGATATTTCTAGTTTAAATAATGTATATATTTTACATTTTATTTTTATAATATTCTTTATATTGTAAAATATGCTTTGCATTCTATTCGCACTAAAAATTCACTGTTGAAGTACTCATTATAAAAACATGGAGAAATTCGTGCTAATTGACTACTATATTTTCATTCCTTATTTTACATTTGCTAAAAAGAAAAAACAATAATGATAATGTTTAAATATTAAAAGGCACTGTAATGTAAAATAGCTGAATTTGTCGTATTTAATTAAATAAGTAATTGTTAATAATATCAAATTTTACTTTTATAAAATATATTCCATTAATCATGACAAATACAAAGCAACCGATTAAACATTTTTAAATGAAAAAAAAAAGTAGAAAAATCAAACAGAAATTTTGGGGGATCGAACCCGCAACCTCCAGAATCAAGAGCAGTGCTCTAACCATTCGGCTACCAAATTCACTTCTAAGCTTCAACAAAACATCATTAAAATACGTAAATTAGTCAAATGAAGGACCGTGTTCATTATCATTGATTTGGATGTCCAAATCAATGATAATGAACACAGGCCTTTCAATTTCTTTCACAGTATAGACTCACTCGATATTTTAATCTCCATCGCCCGCGCGCCGCCTGATCTTCTGTTCTGAACAGCCCCTCAGTCACATCCAAATCCGATAATAAATAAGACAGTTACAGCATGAAATATGTGAGATATATCTATTTGGTTATATATATATATATATATATATATATATATATATATAAATCAACATTTGATCGGAGGGTGGTTTGGAGGTCTGGGGGTCATGATCGGGGAAAATATACCAAAATTTTTTGGCGATGTTTTACTCTGAACGGCTGCAATAGTTAGCTTTTTGCAATGAAAGCTACCTAATATATATATATAACTTCAAAATTAATTTTTGAAACAAATGTGAAATATAACCTACAAAAATTTTAACAGAAAGTGATTTCTAGAAGCTTCAGATAGGCAATCCAAAATTTCAGCTTATTCCGCCTGGTAGCTTTTGAGTTAGTATTCTTTAAAAATTATCTGCATTGCAATTTGCCTTGAAGCGAATAAAAATGAATTTAACATTAGGATTTTCAAATCTTGAATCTATATATTTCCTAAACTACTTGACCAAATGACGTACCGTTTGATATCCCAAGGTAAAATGTGCCATAGAATCGAAATAAGATGTCAAAGTTAGGTAATAGTATTAAACATGTTTAATTTCGATACAATTTCCATATGTAGACGAAACCTTAAGCAAAATTTAAGAATACCATTAATTATTAAACTTACTACAAATCGAATAATACCAGTCATATTTTTATAGGAAGATTCGCGTTAGAGTAATGCAGAAAACTATCGTTCTGATTTCTGTTTTTTTTCGGGAAGGGGGGGGTGCTGGAAGGTTATTTTGTACAGTTATGGGGCAACAAATATGCCCATCCCATGCCATTTTGTCTCCAAAATGTCATAGATATATCATCCTACTGTAAATTGTATCTACTTTACAAATATCCAAAAAATATATATAAGACGTTAAAACAGAAAAGCACTGGAAACATCCAGGTAATCCAGAAAATATTTTTATCTTGATAATTAATTATAGGCATAAGTTGTAAAACCTATAGACATATTTTGAAATATACTCAATAACTTTGTCTCGATAATTGATTACAGGAATAAGTTGCAAAACTATAGGCATGTTTTGAACGATAATCACTCTCTTTTTCTTGATAATTAATTATAGCAATAAGTTGTAAAACCTATAGTCATGTTTTGAACGATACTCACTCTCTTTATTTGAAAATCAACGTAGATCATAGTTGATATTTTTAATATGAATTTATTAATATATTTTATAACTAAAAATCTGTTTTTGAATTTAAAGAAAAAGGCCTGGAATTTGTTAGGTTCTGTTCATTGTCTGTCATTAGAAATTAATTAGATTAATTTTGCGGAATATATAAATTATTTTTTCTCACATACATTTAACATTAGCATCTTAAAACTCCGTCCTCTACTAATTCTATGTTGATTTAAGAAAACAGAACGTAAAGTATACCTTTTACAAGTTGCTTTAATACTAAGAACTTAAATAAAATGTGAAAAGTGGGTGTTGCTATTTGTAAAATTAAAGTTTGTATAATTTTTAATGTGTAGACGACACTTATTTCAAATATTGCATGCTTATTCAGAAAGTAGGTACTAAGCATGTATCTCAATACTTCATTATCATTCATGCATATGTTCTCGTGTGATTTAATACGATCATGTTCAGTCAATTTTAAAAATGGCATTTGCTTCTTTTAATTACATTTTCCTGTAAAAAATATTATAATACAATGGATACATATTTAGATCAATAGAATAATTTTTGTTCTATATAAATGTCTGATGTCATGTGGAAAATATTGGAATTTTCACAGAACTAATCAATTCAGAATATTCTTTTACACACTTTTTAAAAACTAGTATATTCATACAGCATCAACGTCTTAAATATTTCGTCAAAAATAGGCACGATTAAAACAAATATATCTAAAATTAAGAAATTTCGCTATTGAAACATAATTTTCTCAAGAAAGTAGGCGCTGTTCCATATTGTATATGGCGTTATTGTTTTTTTTTTTTTTTTTACATTGACAATTCTCAAAAAATTATTTTTGCCCGCTGAGCAAAGCGAAGAATTCTGACACATTTTGTAACTCATTTTTACACATAAAGGTATGGTTATTGAAGTGACTTGTAATCGAACAGTTTTTTCCTTTCTCCGATGAATGAATTACGTTTTCAGTTTTAACTGATTATTATCTCAGAATGACAGTTTTTTTCCTTTCCTGCTCGTTCTCTTCCAGAAATACGGTTCAAAATGCCAACTTTGATGGAGTTTTCAGAAAATTATTCTGCCTTTACCGAAAAACAAAATAATACAGTTGAATTTCATAGCTTCTTAATAAATGCACATACCAATTTGATAGGTTTGCAAACAAAAACGAATTTTAAAAATGTGTCAGAAAGTAACCGGTTTTGATTTGAGAACAGCGTAAATTATGTAGTAATAAGCATTCTGCCGAGTGTATAAATGGGACTTATTTTTAATTCTGAGACGATCATCAACGACAATTTTTTCATTTGTTGTTGCTTTATTTTTACTCTGTCAATAGAGCTTAAGAATATCCGGCGAATACATCAGTCATACTTTGGAATAAAGTATGATAGAACGGCATTTCCAACTACACAGAAGAGTTCTGCGCAGAACTCGAAAAATGCTTAAAGTCAACCTGAAACCTATCATAAACTCCAAAAAATTCGCCAACCCAAAACCTGAACCGAACCCGATACATTTGAACGTAACCCGAGGAGACAGAAAAGTAATCTATATTTGGTGTTTTTCGGTTTTAGTGGTATCTAAGGATGAATCACCAAGCGACCAAGATTTTTCGCCAAATTATAAAGCATATATAACATTTTGTGACGCATATGGTCCAGTTGTAATCATATATGACGTATACATATGAGATATGTATAAGTTGTATATTATGCATATATAGCATATAAGACGTAAGTAATATGTATATAATGACGTATATAGAACATATATGAGCGTTTGGAGTATATGTATGTATATATATGATGCATTTATAGAATATGCGATGATTTTGGCAAAATCATAACTGCGATCTTGACAAAATCGTAATTGTAGGTGCCGTTTTATTACAAAAGTAACCCATATTTTAATATATCTATGGAAAAGTAGTCTATAATTATATGATTAAAAACCTCCCACTAACACGCCTGTGCACTAAGCTCCACGTTTCACTGCAATAGAAGCATTATTTAAATTAATATAATTCAACTGTTGTAATGCAGTTTTCATACAGTGAATAATGATTAATACTCTCAAGGATTGCATTAAAAAAATACTTAAGTTTTTTACATAATGTCGGAATAATCATTTATTTTTAGCATTTGAAATAATATGCAGAGAAAAATTTATTTCAATTTTGCCCTTTTGCTGGACAGTCAGAGGGTTAATATTAATTTTATCTTTTTTATATAAAAATGAAAATATATACACTCGGTAGTATTGAGATATATAGCTGTTCCATTTGAAAAATATATAGGAATTTCTTTTGAAAAATCAGGTCAACATAAACCCGACCCGAAAGTCAAAACCCAATTTGAAACCAACAAGAACCCAAAATACTTAAAGTCAACACGATTCGCAACGGAAAAAAATAGCGTCAATCCCACCCGACCCAAACAGCGAGTCGGGTCATATATGGAAAAAAATTGTGTAACCTGAACTGTTTCTGGACTCTACTACATATATACGGCTTCATTTTTTATTATTATTTATAAACATGCAACATATGCAATTAACAAAAATGTATGTTTTACTTCATATTTCTCAGATTGAGATAACTTGTGTAATCATTAACTATATAAAATTAACATTCAAATCTTAATTAAATGAAAATTGACAAACACAAATTAAGTATATAAAAGATGATCATAAAATTAAAACTTAAAATGGACACAGAAAAAGAAAACTCTAAACTTTTCGTTTACAAAAAGAGACTTGTGTAGAAGTAAAATAGACTATTTGCATAGAATGAAGGAAAATACCTAAACTTAGCATTTAGTTGATCATTTTTTGCCATTATCTCCGCCCACTCCTAATAACATCTTGCAATTTTGCATGTGTCCCTCCTTTTCTTTGATTATTATTTTATTTTTAATAATTCTAGAAATATCTAGATAAAACATGAAATATATAAAAACATGAATTGAATTGTATCGGGGCTTCCGATTTCTACGATTTCATTTAAAATCCAATTAAAAGACGGTCATCATTTTAGTGTTAATCTGTTCAGCTTTGGTATAAATGTTTTAAAGTGTATTAATGATGGTAGCTTCACCTCTTCTTTGTGACTTTTTAATTTGAAATCTTTAGTTAATATTTCATGTTTTGAGTGACTTTATGTCAATATTGTGTTGTGGTTCAAAATTGATAAGGTTGTGGAAAATTAAAATTTTGAAGAGAAATCACTAACATTGCGAACTAACATAAGAACATTACTAATGAACGAAAACAAAAATATCTGTTGCAAGTTTATGAGTGAAGGGCTATGTTTAAATGGAAAACTAAGCAAGGGGTACGTGAGAAAAAAGAGGTTGGGAATAGCTGAGTTAACCAATGAAACGAGCATTGGTAATAAAAAGAAGAAAATGTTTAATGAATAAAGATCAAAGTTATCAACTTTACAATATTTTCCTGAGCCCTTTGAAAGATTAAAATATAAACTTAAAAGATTCAGTATTTGCCTTATCGTAAAACCTTCCGCAAAATTAAGAAATGTAGTATGTAGAAAAATAGATCCAATAGAGCCTTATCAACTTTCCTGTGTTTATGAATTCCTATTCACCAGGGCAGATGGAACATTACAATAATATATAGGAATGACAAACAGAAAATTGAAAACGAGAATAAAAGAACGTATGGCAGATATAAACTATGACAGAATAACTACAGCTTTGGCTTGACTACATAGAATAGAGTCTTTGCAGATTGATTTCAAGAATAGTAAAAGACTTTATTATCCGTGAATCAATAGAAATATATCTGCGAAACGAGAACATATGCACTGAATCAGCCCTTTTGAATTACCTAAAATTTGGTACGCAATAATTTACGTATTAAAACAAGTAATATAAAAAAAATTAAGTCAATTCCTACTTTTCAATCATAAATATATAAAATAAACCCGTGCAGCATTCATGTCCCACGTTATCTTTATTTAACATTATTTTATAATCACCGTTGCGGTATTTTATTTCTGTGGCATCACTCATTTGAGATAAATCTTTCATTTCATTTATGAAAGCAATGGGAGAAACTTTTTTCTCCCATTTAAAACTAAATTTAATTAATTAATTAATATTTGAAAAAACTGTATTAACATAAAGTATCATCCACTACAAGTTTAAAAAAATGTATTTGAACTTGAGTGGATGAATAGAAAATATTTTATTAACGTTTGAAAATTTGAACAAGATATATATATAGAGAGTGTGAGCTAATAGTAGGAATTTAAAAAGTAATAAAATAATAATTTCCACGTCTCCAGTTTGACCAATTTAAGCACCTGCTTGCATTATATATGTGATCTCGTGATTTGTGTTTATCATTTTCAAAAACTTTGTGTAAATAGTTTATTATTATTTTGATATTGAAGAAGTCACCGTGAGAACCGTTGAAACTGGTCATCTTTATAATAAAAGGTCTTTTTAAGCATTTCGTGTATTGTTTTTATCACTTTAAGTAGTAATTACATCAAAAATAATTAATTTCACTTTTCATGAAATGAATGTATAACGACGTAAATGAATCACATATCTGAGTTTTCGAATAAATAGGCATTAACCATATATATTATGCATGATAGATCGACATTTGGAACGCTAATGCTGAAAACTCTAAATTATGATACACATTATGTATATTTTACAAAAATATGATGATTTATGACGCTGGCATGAAAAATATATTCTGAAGATATGTTAGAAGATTCCTTAAATTATACGTTATCGTGAAGAGGTGCAAATCTTTTAGGAAAATGTCTATTAAAGAACAAACTTTCGCTTTAAATTTGCAGTGTTACTTGACGACAAAAAATTTAAAGATAAAATGGGTAGTTATGCAAACTTTAGGTTATAAAAATCTTTCTAATATATTTCAGGTTAACAAATATTAGCATAATAAACTTAAGCTTCAGTATTATTTGAAATTACTATATCATTAATTTTCTGCAAAATATTGTTTTTAAATATATTTTTAAAGATTTAAGAAAATACAATATATTAGCACAATGAAGGTTTAACAAGTGGGGAAGTGTGATCGAACATCGCACAAAGAGTTTCGTTTAATATTCCTATCAAAACACTTTATCCTTTAATTAATAAATTCAAATAAATTTCATTTTCCAAAATAAAAAGTCATGCTTTTTATAAAATAAAAATTTACCGGTCTATATTTTTCGTTTTTACGAATATTTGAATCTGCCCGATAGTGAGCAAAGCCCGCCATTCTGCTCTGTCATAATAATATCTGCCACGTGGACTAAATGCGATATTTGATAAAAAGTAGTTTCCCCCTCCTCTCAACTTCTTTATTAATAATTTCTATTCTCATTATTAATTACATCATTGTCTATTAGCGTTTTATTCCTTTTTTTCTTTCTTTCTTTTTTCTTTATATCTGTTTTCTATTCTTTTTACTTTTTAATCAGTATTTTATGATAATACTAGCTGACCGCCCGGCGTTGCCCGAGCCCTTGTAATAAACTTAAATCTCTTAAAAAACGGAACTCTGGCCACGGTCTACGATAGCTTCGGAACCGTATACCCGGCATGCTCGTACGCTCTAAGAAAATCTTTTATTTCCCCCTGCCACCGCCAGGGGAGCATTCTATTCTAAACAAACCTCTTTCCGAACGAACTTCTGAGACAGGTCCCCGCTGCCTACGTTACTGTATAGTAGGCGCACTACAAAATTGAGCTGGTTTCGAGAAGATTGGAACATTATTAGCCCAGTTATTGCAATAAGGCACAGTTAGAGAAAATAACCTTGAGTGAGGTGCCGAAGGGAGGAGATGTTCGAGTGTCCTTCAGAAAATGACTAACTAGGAGGCCCACTATGCAGGCATAAATATTCGTTCGTTTTGTTAAGCTAGGAACTTAATTACAAAGTTAGCTTAAAGTCTTATTTGTAAATAGTGGTAACCGCTACTCATAAATTTAATTTAATGTTATAAAGGGTGACTATTAAGTTAAATATAATGTTTGGAATCAGTTGCGTTGAAATCGGAAAGATAGTTGCTGATATATAGAAACGAGGCATAGTTAGAGAAAAAACTTGAATGAGGGGCCGGGGGGGGGAGGGTTGTTCAAGTACCCTTCAGCAAATGACTAATTAAGAGGAGCACTATGCATCTTTCGAAATTCGTTCGTTTGCTTAAGCTAGGAACTTAATTACAAATTTGGCTTACCCAATTATTCGAAAATAGTGGTAACCGCTACTCATAAATTTAATTTAATGTTATAAAGGGTGACTATTAAGTTAAATATAATGTTTGGAATCACTTGCGTTGAAATCGGAAAGATAGTTGCTGATATATAGAAACGAGGCATAGTTAGAGAAAAAACTTGAATGAGGGGCCGGGGGGGGGAGGGTTGTTCAAGTACCCTTCAGCAAATGACTAATTAAGAGGAGCACTATGCATCTTTCGAAATTCGTTCGTTTGCTTAAGCTAGGAACTTAATTACAAATTTGGCTTACCCAATTATTCGAAAATAGTGGTAACCGCTACTCATAAATTTAGTTTAATGTTATAAAGAGTGACATTTAAGTTAATTATAATGTTTGGAATCACTTGTGTTGAAATCGGAAAAATAGTTGCTGAGATATGAAAACAGAGCATAGATAGAGAAAAAAACCTTGAAAGGAGTGCCGGGGGAAGGGGTTCTTCAAGTTCCCTTCTGCAAATGACTAATTAGGAGGACCACTATGCTTCTTTCAAAAATCGTTCGTTTGCTTAAGCTTTGAACTTAATTACAAATTTGGCTTAAACTATTATTCGGAAATAGTGGTAATCGCTACTCATAAATTTAGTTTAATGTTATAAAGAGTGACTATTAAGTTAATTATAATGTTTGGAACCACTTGCGTTGAAATCGGAAAAATAGTTGCTGAGATATGGAAACGGAGCATAGGTAGAGAAAAAACCTTGAAAGACGGGCCGGGAGGGGTGGGGGGGGGGAGGTTGTTCAAGTGGCCTTCAGCAAATAACTAATTAGGAGGACCACTATGCATCTTTCAAAATTCGTTCGTTTCCTTAAGCTTTGAATTTAATTACAAATTTGGCTTAACTGTTATTCGTAAATAGTGGTAACCGCTACTCATAAACTTAGTTTAAAGTTATAAAGGGTGACTATTAAGTTAATTATAATGTTTGAAATCACTTGCGTTGAAATCGGAAAGATAGTTGCTGAGATATGGAAACGGAGCAGAGTTAGAGAAAAAACCTTGAAAGACGGGCCGGGAGGGGTTGGGGGGAGGTTGTTCAAGTGGCCTTCAGCAAATAACTAATTAGGAGGATCACAATACATCTTTAATGATTGATTCATTTGCTTAAGCTAGGAATTTAATTTGAAATTTGGCTGACACTATTATTCGGAAATTCTGGTAACTGCTTTCTAGAAATACACCTTGAAGCTTAAATGTAATTAGACCCTTGCCCCTCTTCATTCCCGCAAATATAAAAAACAATCTGTTAAATAAAGTTTTAATCTCCATCATAATAATAAATGTCATGTAAAAAAGAAAAAAAAACTTAAACCCGACTAATTGTCATGAAGAAAAATATGCCTGCAAAATATTTCAATCAGTGGGACGTATGTGTAATTTGTCAAGCACAGGTGGCGCGACAATCGCATGGCTCCTCTACGTTGATAACTTCAATCCATGTTCACACTATTTAGTTAGAAATCCTTAGTTATGCATCGCTACTCTGGTTTATTTAATTACTTCTGTGAAGAATCGATGTAACCAACCAGTGAACCAACCAACCCAAGAGAATAAAAGCGTATTTTTAATGAGAGTTCTTTGTGCATTTTAATTAATACCAGAGGGCCCGTGCGAAGATTTTGCGCTGAAATCTAATATTTTTTAGGTACTTCTCTATTATGTCGTCGACCACTTTTCATAACAAAAAACTACCGCCAAACTGTAAGATTAAACGCTAAAAATGCAGTCCCATTTACTTGATGTAAGAATCATTAATCGTGTTTGTTACGTCATCTAGTTCTTTTACATTCGACATTTGCGTGTATTTTTCATTATGTTTTACCGATTTAGTAGTTATTTGATTAATTAAAATAACAATTGTTCCTTAAATTCTTATATTTTATTTATTTATTTATTTTTTGATATTCCAATGGCAACGTTTTCCTGTTTATTTGGCGATAGTTTTTCGTTATGAAAAGTGGTTGACGGGATAATAGAGAAGTATCATTTTTTATCAATATGTAATATTTATTAGATGCAGGTTTAAACTTCTAAAGAAAAAGCAAGGATAAAAATATCTGCAAACAACATTTAGTTGTTAGTCAAGCCAGAATATCATCTAATTTATTCCATCAAAGTTAGACTAAAAATTAATCCAATATTGCAAAATGCACGCGCGAGAAAAAAAAAATTAACAATCGTATTTTAACTGCATTAGAGGATGACGTCATCCGCTTTGGGAAAAACATGGAACATAGAAATATAAATCTAAACATTTCAATTTCAATTTCGCTTTTTAATCATAAGTATAAAATAAACCCGTGCGGTGTTTTTTATAATAATTGCTATGAGCATCATATAATGTGATATTTTATTTTTTTGGCAACAATAATTTCAGGAAAACCTTTCATTTCTTTCATGAAAACAATGAGGATTAAATTTTTAATTTACAGCAAATTTTAATCAAAAACATGTTTTAACGAATTGTTAAGTGGGCTATGTCAGAAGCCGGTTCTAAAACCTTTCATATGGTATCTCATTCGTTGTTCTGCGTTTCATATTTTCTTAGAAAAAGGGATGTTGACTGGAGAAATAATATATATGATTTCAGAAAGCAATTAAAATATTACAATTCTGAAGTAATGTTGCAACAGGAGAGGGTTTGGACTACTTAAATCTAAATTTCCAGCCTTCTAGGTGGGCCAGATTTTCCTAGCCATCGCCAAAAGACACACACACACGCACAGACACACAGAGCGAAACTTTCTTTTATTAGTTTAGATACAACTTTGGTTATAATAATGCGATTTTTATAAAAAATAGATTTCTGTGTTCACCGTAAAAAATATGCATAGATTCATAATGGTTTAATCCTATTTCAAGGCACCATTTGGCGCTTTTTAAAAATGATGCCACATTGGCGATTTCTAAATTGTTTACTTACATTTATCATATTGTAACCCACAATAAGCAAGTAACGAATGTAAAATTTTATTCGTTCAAAACAATTTGGACAAAAGAATGATAATTTAAATACAGAATTATTAAATTAAACCATACACAGTTGATTTTTCTTAGCTACTGCATTTATGAGTGAAATAAAATATTTTATTTCACAAATTTAATAAGATACATATGAAAAAGATAATATGAGCAGTAAAAAAACAACGTTTTTATACACATTTCATCGATATTACATAAAAGTTAACGATTAATGTGAAGTTGAAGAAACGAAAATACACGAAATTCGTTAATGCCGCGATCATTGTACCGCACGTATGATCGCTTCACGAACACGAAACCGAAAAAAAAACATCACTGGATACAGCAACCTCGTCGTACCGGAATCCCAAGAAATACAATAAATTCGTTAATGCCGCGACAACTGTACCGCACGTATGATCGCTTCGCGAACATGAAACCGTAAAAAGCATCACTGGATACAGCAACCTCGTCGTATCGGAATCCCAAAAAAATACACGAAATTTTTTAATGCCGCGATCACTGTACCGCACGTATGATCGCTTCGCGAACATGAAACCGAAAAAAAAAACATCACTGGATACAGCAACCTCGTCGTATCGGAATCCCCAAAAATACACGAAATTCGCTAATGCCGCGATCACTGTACCGCACGTATGATCGCTTCGCGAACATGAAACCAAACAAAAACATCACTGGATACAGCAACCTCGTCGCATCGGAATCCCCAAAAATACACGAAATTAGATAATGCTGCGATCACTGTACCGCACGTATGATCGCTTCGCGAACACGAAACCGAAAGGAAAACATCACTGGATACAGCAACCTCGGCGTATCGGAATCCCAAATATATACGAAATTCGTTAATGCCGCGATCACTGTACCGCACGTATGATCGCTTCGCGAACATGAAACCGAAAAAAAAAAACATCACTGGATACAGCAGCCTCGTCGTATCGAAATCCCAAAAATACACGAAATTCGTTAATGCCGCGATCACTGTACCGCACGTATGATCGCTTCGCGAACATAAAACCGAAAAAAAACATCACTGGATACAGCAACCTCGTCGTATCGGAATCCCAAGACATACAAGAAATTCGTTAATGCTCCGATCACTGTACCGCACGTACACACCGCACGTATCGCTTCGCGAACATGAAACCGTAAAAAACATCACTGGATACAGCAACCTCGTCGTATCGGAATCCCAAAAAAATACAAGAAATTCTTTAATGGCGCGATCACTGTACCGCGCGTATGATCGCTTCGCGAACATGTAACCGAAAAAAACATCACTGGATACAGCAACCTCGTCGTATCGGAATCCCCAAAAATACACGAAATTCGTTAATGCCGCGATCACTGTACCGAACGTATGATCACTTCGCGAACATGAAACCGAAAAATAAACATCACTGGATACAGCAACCTCGTCGTATCGGAATCCCAAGACATACAAGAAATTCGTTAATGCCGCGATCACTGTACCGCATGTATGATCGCTTCGCGAACATGAAACCGTAAAAAAACATCACTGGATACAGCAACCTCGTCGTATCGGAATCCCAAAAAATAAACGAAATTCTTTAATGCCGCGATCACTGTACCGCACGTATGATCGCTTCGCGAACATGAAACCGAAAAAAACATCACTGGATACAGCAACCTCGTCGTATCGGAATCCCCAAAAATACACGAAATTCGTTAATGCCGGGATCACTGTACCGCACGTATGATCGCTTCGCGAACATGAAACCGAAAAAAAAACATCACTGGATTCAGCAACCTCGTCGTATCGGAAAAAAATACACGAAATTCGTTAATGCCGCGATCACTGTACCGCGCATATGATAGCTTCGCGAACATGAAACCGAAAAAAACATCACTGGATACAGCAAACTCGTCGTATCGGAATCCCCAAAAATACACGAAATTCGTTAATGCCGCGATCACTGTACCGCACGTATGATCGCTTCGCGAAGATGAAACCGGAAAAAAATATCACTGGATGCAGCAACCTCGTTGTATAGCGATCACAAAAAATACACAAAATTTGTAAATGCCGCGATCACTATACCGCATGTATGATCGCTTCGCGAACATGAAACCGAAAAAAACATCACTGGATACAGCAACCTCGTCGTATCGGAATCCCCAAAAATACACGAAATTCGTTAATGCCGGGATCACTGTACCGCACGTATGATCGCTTCGCGAACATGAAACCGAAAAAAAAAACATCACTGGATTCAGCAACCTCGTCGTATCGGAAAAAATACACGAAATTCGTTAATGCCGCGATCACTGTACCGCGCATATGATCGCTTCGCGAACATGAAACCGAAAAAAACATCACTGGATACAGCAACCTCGTCGTATCGGAATCTCCAAAAATACACGAAATTCGTTAATGCCGCGATCACTGTACCGCACGTATGATCGCTTCGCGAAGATGAAACCGGAAAAAAATATCACTGGATGCAGCAACCTCGTTGTATAGCGATCACAAAAAATACACAAAATTTGTAAATGCCGCGATCACTATACCGCATGTATGATCGCTTCGCGAACATGAAACCGAAAAAAAACATCCCTGGATACAGCAACCTCGTCGTATTTAAATCCCAAAAAATACACGAAATTCGTTAATGCCGCGATCACTGTACCGCACGTATGATCGCTTCGCGAACATGAAACCGAAAAAAAACATCACTGGATACAGCAACCTCGTCGTATCGGAATCCCCAAAAATACACGAAATTCGTTAATGCCGGGATCACTGTACCGCACGTATGATAGCTTCGCGAACATGAAACCGAAAAAAAAAACATCACTGGATTCAGCAACCTCGTCGTATCGGAAAAAATACACGAAATTCGTTAATGCCGCGATCACTTACCGCGCATATGATCGCTTCGCGAACATGAAACCGAAAAAAACATCACTGGATACAGCAACCTCGTCGTATCGGAATCCCCAAAAATACACGAAAGTCGTTAATGCCGCGATCACTGTACCGCACGTATGATCGCTTCGCGAAGATGAAACCGGAAAAAAATATCACTGGATGCAGCAACCTCGTTGTATAGCGATCACAAAAAATACACAAAATTTGTAAATGCCGCGATCACTATACCGCATGTATGATCGCTTCGCGAACATGAAACCGAAAAAAAACATCCCTGGATACAGCAACATCGTCGTATTGAAATCCCAAAAAATACACGAAATTCGTTAATGCCGCGATCACTGTACCGCACGTATGATCGCTTCGCGAACATGAAATCGAAAAAAAACATCACTGGATACAGCAACTTCGTCGTATCGGAATCCCAAAAAATACACGAAATTCGTTAATGCCGCGATCACTGTACCGCACGTATGATCGCTTCGCGAACATGAAACCGAAAAAGTCATCTCTGGATGCAGCAACCTCGTTGTATAGCGATCACAAAAATACACAAAATTTCTAAATGTCGCGATCACTATACCGCATGTATGATCGCTTCATGAACATAAGACTTCCATAAAAACTGCAGTCAATTAATTTTTATTCTGTTCTAAAGTAAAAAGAGTGACCACTCACAAACATAAAAAAGAAGAAAAAATCAAGCTTTAAATAAACAAGCAGATGATGAAATTTTTTCAATGCTTTTTTTCTTTTAATATCATGACATATCCATTTAATGACGTAAGTGTTATTTAATTATATTAAAAAAATGTTTTAAATAAATAATAAATCATTAAACATCATTATAATACAAATAAACATTGAATAAAGAATCACTTGATGACGTAACAAATACGTCATACGTAACAAACGCGTCATCACAAAAAATATCACAGCTCAGCCTTTCCAACAAAAGGCTAACGAAAAAGACAGGCTACCGCGGTGCATTTCACTTATCTTTTTTTACAGACCGCTAGAGTGACGTGATGCTATTTTCGTACACCTTCATTGGTGCATTCGAGCATCACGTGACTCCGGCGGTCTGTAAAAAAAGATACGCGGAAAGCACCGCGGCAGCCTTTATTTTTTGTTAGCCTCATAACAAACGCGTCATCACAAAAAAATATCATAGCCCAGCCTTTCCAACAACAAAAGAGCTACATCTGGCTGTCTATCGACGATTTGGCAAGATTTCGCCAAATGGTGCCCTCAAATAGGAACCAACCTTCATAATTTTCAAATCCGTAAATGCAGTATTTAAAAAAGTAATAGAGCTTTTAATCTCTCACAACCCTCAAAATATGGGGTTTATTTATCTTCCCCCCTTCCAAAAGACCGCTGAGAGTCTCCAATTTCACAAAGCAGTTTCAATCGTCATATAATTAATATAATATTTTCATTAACGCAAAAATAATTCATAATTTCTGTTCAAATTACGCCATCTTTATAAAAATTAGATTTATGGGTTCACCGTAAAAAAAGACGCATAGATGTGTTAATTTCAAATCGATAAATGCAATATTAAAAAATTCAATAGAGCCTGAAAAATGCCTAGTCCGACATCTTTGGGCTGTGGGAACAGCTGCAGACTGTTCGTCTGAGGTTTTCCAATGAAAGGAAATGAAACAAATTTATTCAAATCTATTTATAATTGATACTTACACTTGTAGTGGGAGTAATAATTTTTTTTAGAAATTCTGAAAGCTAATTTATTTTTGCGTGTGTGTCCGAAATTTCACGTTCCTAGACGTAATAGTTTATGATATAGTAGTGCCTGAAAACGTCTACTTTGTTATCGCCATTGTAATACTGTGACTATGACAACATGCAGAATGAACTTCATTTGCAGTTGATTAAATTCTACGCTTAAGTTGAAAATTTTTATCCATTAAAAAGTGTGTTTTTAAGGTTTTGCTTAATATCTTGCGTTAATGAAGATCTTGCTTAAATTTAATAGGAAAAGGCTGTTAGATTTTTGTAGATAACATATCTCTATATTAAAATAAAACTTCTCTCAAAATTTTATGAATATCAGCGTCAAAATTTAATACTTTTCAGCGTCACAGTAGGTATTCAGCTGTAAGTACATAAAACTTCAAGTCTCTAACTTACGCAGTTTCTGAGAACCGACTCTGTGACGTACAGACAGAGAAGCAAGACGAATGGGGTTTCGCGAGATGGACGAAACCTTAAAAATGAGGTATCTGCAATTTTAAAATAAAATGAGTGTGCAATGAAAAAGTACCTATTACGAAAAAAATTAAAATGTTAATCTGAAATAGATTCTAATTTTTATTGTATCTTTAAGAAAGATATTCGCAAGAATTAACCCTTCAATTAAGATAGAAAAGTAGAGATTTTTTAGAATCTCGAATGTTCAAAGCTAGCTAGCATCTACAGCCTGTCAAAAATAAACAAACAAACAAATAAATAAATAAATAATAATACAGATTGACCACCCTATACACATTTTAATCTCAAAATTGTCGCTGAGAAAAACGGAAATACCATTCTACTGGAAATTTTTTCTTCCTTCAATTTATGTTGAAAGAAAAAAATCAAGGCGTCTCTTTCATACTGAAACTGTGCAAATTCTGAAATTATCAATACGAACACCTAATTTCGACACCATACTTAACTTTGTGAAATGTACTGCTGGAAACCAAATGCTAAATCATACGGTCAAGTAGTTTAGGCATTATGATTGTTTTGAGTTTGGAACTTCCATTCTTAAATTCGTTTGCAATCGTTGCAAAACAAATTCCAGTGAGAATATTTTTTTAGCATACTGTCGTAGTAGCTGTAATTTTAGAATCGCTTATTTAGCTTCTTGATATCGACTTCTCTTTAAAATTTATAAGTTGCAGTTTATATTCATTTTGGGAAATTATTTTAAAAACTTTTTGTTTCAAAATAAATTTTTAAAAAGAATGTGAACTGAAACCTATGAATTTTTCAACATAAATTATTTTCTAGAAGCTTCAAATATGGGAATCCAAAATATCACATCCTTCCGGTAAGTGGTTTTTCAGTTATGCTTAAAAAAACTACAGACACTGCAGCTCGTATTGTAACTACACTAGTGTGCAGAACTTAAGCAACAAACACAAAATGCTAATTTCTGAACACGTGAGTACTCAAAAGGAAATTCTATAAACAGCAAGTGTAGAAAGTAGGTACTACCCTAACAGCACAGACAGTCGGTGTGAAGTCTTCTTGACATCTCAAATGGTCACAATTGTCACAGTCACTAGAATGAACAGGAATGTAATATCTTTCATTCGTCTCATTTTTACTCTCATTTGGTCACTCCACTGAACAGTCACCATGACTGATGCTTTTTGACGAGTCACCAGGTGACTTTACAATGAAGTCATCGTGTGACTCTCATGTGACTGTCATTTTGACACTCACATTGTAAAGTCATCATGATAGCTGTTCTGTGACAAGTTCCCAAGTGTCAGAAAATGAAATCATCTGGTGACTTTTCACAAAGGAGTGCAATGATGACTGCACAATAGAGTGTCGATCACCGGAAAGTCACCTTGCCTCTTCATTGTGACATTATTTGGCGACTCATCACAATGTAATGCTCACAATGACTTCAAAGTTCAGTGTTCAACTGACAGTGACTTGAGAATCACAAGGTAAATTCATTGTAATGTCACCTGACCCATCACAAAGCGACAGTCACAGTGACTTTTCAGTGTCAACAGACATTTGAGAGTAATAATGAGGCAGTGAAATATCCCATATGTTGAATCACCGTAGTGATTGTGACACTTCTAACCATGTGTGACGTCAAGGGGACTTCACATCGACTGGCCGTGTTGTTAGAGTAGTACCTCTTTTCTACACTTGCTCTTTATAGAATTTCCTTTTGAGTACTCACGTGTTCAGAAATTAGCATTTTGTGTTTGTTGCTTAAGTTTTGCACACCATTGTAGTAATAATGAATTCAATATTAGGAGTTCAAAACTGCAAATGTGCTTAAATACTAAATGTATTCACCGTATGACTACCCGTTTTGTATACTAAGGTAACATTTATCGGAACATCTAAATACGATGTCATAATTAGGTATTCGAATTGTAAATTTCAAATTTTGGTACAATTTTATCATAAAGATGACCCCTAAGATTTTTTTTAACAATAGTTTAAAAAAGACATATTTTTCTAGCCGAATGGCTGTTACCTTTTTCTGTGTCAATGTACGGGATGTTCTTTTCTTTTTTCTGGTTTACTGAACAATAATTGAACTTATAGATAAATTTGTAATTTTAAGCCCAATTAATTAAAATATAAACAAAAAATATATCCCCGAGGTCTCGACCAATAATTAACAGGTAGATTTCAATTTTAAGTACAAATTTCACCAACAAAAAATAAATCAAGATTAGAGATAAATGATTGTTTCATTAAATGAACCACGTTATTTTTATTGAGACACACGAGCGTTTGATAATGCAACCCTATACACAGCATCTCTGAGGGTTGTCAAAAATTTTCATCACGCCAATGATCTGCTACAACCACTCTTATCCCCCTTTGGTTTTTTTTTTAAATTTTTGTTGCTGTACGAGTTGGTCTTATCAAAAATTTGCCAATATAAAAGTTGGAGATAATATTTACGAGATTTATAAAAAATTTAACCGGATTTGATATCTTGTGAATTATTAATTTTTTTCTTCTTAAATACCTATTTTTTTTGCCCCTTGAGGCCATTTTTAATGATATCAAAAATCTGTCATGCACAATTTTTGGCCATTTTCCTAGAAGTAATAACTTTAAACTGATTCGATATGTATCATAATCAAGACGTTAAGTGATATTTTCTGTTTTCACAAACCCCTGCCCCCTTTCCACCCCTTTGTCCGATTTTGCCCATTAACGAACGTGACCGAGATTTTCTAGCCCCTTGATTGTATGTATGAGTTTGGAAGAGATTTCTGCAGAATTATGGGAGTTATCGTGTCCATAAAAATGATATAGATAAATAGATAGATTGATAGATAGATAAAGTTTTGATCTGGGGGTGGTTTTGGTTTTCTAGGGTCATGATCGGTGTAGATCAGCAAAAAATTTTCAGAAATTCCAAATTACATGAGAAGGTAATAGGTAGTTAATCTTACGAAATCTACCTAAAAAACAAGCAAAACATGTTATATTTCATTTTTAATGTAATGTAATATTCTGACGATTTTCAAGGATTTTAAAATGAGGCGTCATTTTTTGAAGAAATTATTATTATGACTTTTTTTAACAGTGTAAAATTCATACACGCTTGTTTAGTAACAGGAATCCGAAAGATAGTTTTCCATTAAAAATAAAAATTATAGCATCTTTCGGTAAACAAAATGAATCAAAAGTAATTAAGTCCTCTGTTTCTGTGATAAATGATACTGCATCATGTATATATAATGAATCACGTGTCTCAGTTTCCGAATAAATAGACATTAAGAAAATATTGCAGGCATGCTAGATGGAAATTTTGAAGGCTAATTTTTGAAAGTTCTAAATTACGTCAGACGTTATGTATATTTTATAAGTATCATTGGTGATTTATGACGCTTGCATGATCTATATTTAGAAAATTGTTTAAAATTATTGTTTAAAGTAATTGTTTAAAGTTTTCGGAAATAGGTGGCCTAATAATTCCCTTAATAATTTAGTTCCAAATAATCATATAAAATAGATATAGGTAACTAAATTTCCCGTGCTAATTTTAGCCAAATAACTCAAAGTGTCAAAAGTGGGTGTTACCAATTGAAAAACGAAAACTCGTAATTTTTTTAATATGTAGATGATTCTCAAAGCCAAATTTAGGAATATCGCTTACAAGTGACACCGGTATTAAACTTAAAAAAAATTCTATTTGATCTTTTCTGATGCCTTGTAATGGTTAGGATATAGTTCAAAAAGATTATTTAAAACTCGAATTATTAAAAAAGTTACAGTGACAAATATTGGGTTGTAAAAATTAAATTTTAAAGATAAAACGATTTTTTTCTCGTGAACATCCCGACCGAATTCGCTCACATATTTATACAGGATGCCTGAAAAGTATGGTCGCGTTGTTTTACGTTTATATTTCGCAAGTAAAATCGGAGAAATCATGCTTATTTATTTTATTTTTGTACTATTTTTGTAGACTTTAATGTGATATATTATTCATTTATTTTCGAAGTGCTTTTGAAATGTGTTCAGCGTTTAGCCATTGCTTAACAGACGCCAAATGAAGAGAAAACATCAAGGATCTTGCCTGCAAATCCCAATTCAAACTGTCCAGATGGCCATTTATGCATTGGGAATCAGTCGGAAACGTTTATGTAAAAATGAAATCAGGTCGACCGTTTTATTCAATACCCGAAGAACTTGCGCCATCATCAAGAAGAGAATTTTCCAAAACGACGCCGTAAACTTAAATATTCATTGAAAAAAAAGTCCAAATATTTCTCGTCGAAGTATCCAGAACATTTCAAATCTTTCGTACTTCATACGTATTCATTGTATCTCGGGAAACATTTGTCAAAAGATGCCAAGCTGAGGAGGCTAATGAGATAAAAGAGGATGCTCCAAAGTTTCAAGATGCACAGTGTGAAAGATGCTCAGAAAATCTTCACCATCGAGAAGGTGCACAACCATCAGAATGATAGGCAGCTGATAAGTACAATGCAAAGAAATGCAAATGAAAAACAATCGTCAAACGATCGCTTTTAATGTAACAATTAATAGCTTGGGTTAGAGTTTTCGACACTGTAAAAGCACCATTAATTTTTATTTTTAAAACTTACAGATTGATACTAAGACGTAGCAAGACAAAGTGTTGGCTAAGATTGTGGCTCCATAGAAGCAAAATAACAAAAATGGAATCTTCCAGGATGATTGAGAGCAGCGCATGAAACAAAAGAATGACTCGCCTTCCTCGACGCCCATCTTCTTGTATATTTGACAAATTGTGAATGGTCTTTGAACAGTCGGATCCTAACCCATTCGGTTTCTGTGTTTGGGGTTACTTATAAGAAAAGTTTACGAACAAGAAAAGCTCAGTTTGGACTGAATTCTGCGTGAACGTATGAATGCATGGGACGATTTATATCAGAGTTACCGGCGGTGCGCCGTCAGTTCTATGATTCCTTGTTTGGAAGATTTTGTTCAAAAGAATGGTGTACATTTTGAACAAATTGTTTTAATAGTGATATATGTTATATTTTTGTTTTGTTGGAATACAAATGTCCTCAGGTAGTGTATATATTTAAAAAATAGCGTTTTTTTTGCATGCTCATACTTTTTAGCCACCCTGTTTATATATAAAAATAGACATGTGTGTCCCTATATTTCACTTTGCAGTAACAATTACCCAGAGCAGACAATTGGTATTTGTGTGTGGTAGCAGCCTCGAGTCTTCTATAGTGCACTATGGTGGTTGCATGTCAGTAGCTGTAGGAGTGTAGGAGATACGGTGGTTAAAATTTGTCGATCTAGGGCATTTTCTTATAGACGTGTGTGTTCTTACATTTCACTTTGCTGCCATAACTACCGAGGGGAGACCACTGGTGTTTGCTTGTGGTAGTAGCCTCGTGCTTAGCATCATGCACTATAGTGGTTGCATGTCGGTAGCTGTGGTAATGTGGGAAGTAGGGTGGTTGAAAGTGGTCGACTTAGGGCATTTTCATATTTCGACCAAAGCGTTCTAAAAAATGTTTGGAATCTTCTTCAACGGGAATTGGTTCATTGAACTTAAACATGAACTAATTAAGATATAAACAGCTAAGTAAGATAATTGCGCCCCCTTAGACGGGAAATTTACAACTATACGACATTGCAGTGCGCGCGTAGAACACCTGCTATACAATGTCGTAGGCAGCGGGGACAAGTGCCGGTATTTCATTCGGAAAGAGATTTGTTTAGAACTGATTGTGCGCCGAAAATTACTATTTTTATCGAAACCGCAAAATAAAGTTACTGATTTTCGGGTAACCCGGACGGATCAGCTAGTTTGAATATAAACGTTCAAATATGAATTCTCTACAGCATTACGTGGAATTTTTTTTCTCCGTTTTTGAGTTTTTACAAGCATTGTATAGAAAATATTAGAAATTTTAGATTAGAAAGTATTAAAATATATAGAATATTTTTATAGAAAAATATTCAAGATTTTTTTCTTTTTAATGCCGCTATATTTAAACAAATATTTAAATTTTGAAAATATCCTATGTTCTGACATAGCCAATAAGATGAAGATTAATTGCACTAGGATTTCTATTTATTCTTTAGATGTTCCAAAGCGGCCAACTGATGCTGTTTTTACAAGACACCTTCGTTTACATTTTTTTTCATAAAAAAAACATGAAACACTCTTAAGAAATAATCAGATATATTGCAAACCGCATAGATCAGTTTACACTGTTATTTAAATCCAAAACCTCCCCCCTTATATATGAATTATTTTGTAGGTTATTCTCCCCTACTCCTTAAGGTGTATGTATACCACCGAATACTCAGAGCGGCGTCGCGCGACCGCCCAACGTCTCTACGCCCTTTATCTCGACACTTGACCGGACTTTTTCAAAGCCGAATTTTATACCAAAAAAAAAAATAAGCGGTAAATTCCACAAATTTAATGTCTCGAATTTCTATCAGCGAGAAGGGTTGGACTCGGGGCTCTGAGATCACCAGACGACCGCTGCGGCTTCGAGCTTAATGTTCGTACCTTTGAAATTGACAAAAAATAAATTATAGCTTTTATTAAAATCTATTTTTCGTGATATTTTAAAAGAAATCCTATTCAAAAATTTGCTTTAGAAGCTCAGTTATGTCCTGCACAGTTTGAGCTTTTTTTATATTATCAATGGGTAATTTGATATTTAAAGTAAATTTTCTCAAAACGGTGATTCTGGTCATTGTGCACATGATTTCTAAGAGATGTATAAACTCATAAAAACTTTATTTTACTTAAGTAAAGCCTCACACAAAATACATATATAATCAAATAAACCACTTGAAATGCTTCGGTTTCATCACAGATAAAAAACATTATCATAAAAATACATCATCGATCAAGACGAATCATCTGAAGCTGACGAATCATTTGACAAATCATCATGATTCGTCTTGATCGATGATGTATTTTTATGATAATGGTTTTTAATCTCTAATGAAACCGAAGCATGACAATTGGTTTATTTGTTTATATATTTTAGTGTGACACTTTACTTAAGTAAAAAAAAAAAGTTTTTTTGAGTTTATACGTTTATGAATAGGTGATGTTCACTTTTAAATTTTAGTATTTAAAAACATTTTTAGCATTCTAAGAGATGGCTGAATGGAACATGATGAAGTTTTGACTGAAGGTATAAAACTTAAGGAATGTATAAAACTAAAGGAGGCACAAAATGACCTACTATTGTTTAATCCTGTAGGAATTAAATAAAAATAAAAAATAAAAAATAAAAAATAAATAAAATAAAATTGGAAATTTTATTTTATTTTTTACATATTTCTCTCAAGAATTAATATTACTATATTTTACCTGTGTCGGTCATATTAAATTCGTATTACATTTTTACTCAATAAAGAAAAATATTATCTCACTGTGACAATTAAATTATGAGAAATGCTGCTCGCAAGTCATATAAGGCGAATTCATTTATTAAAAAAGGATCACATTTCAAATTAAATAAAAGCTCTTTTTACGTATCTAAACTCTTTTTATAGAACATAAATATTATCATACATCGCTTTTGATGTGTGTTTAAAATTTTATATCGAAAATTTAATTAGAAGTAGAATTATCGCAATCCATATTAGGGTCACATCTACAGGTAATTTGTCAATTTCAACGGTACCAGACCCCTTAATCGTAGAAACAATTTGAATTAATCATACATAGATCTTTTCAAACGAATATTTGAAACAGAATTAAAAGAGAGTGATCACATTTTTCCATGACTGTACATTGCTTTCCTAACTCATTAATCTCTGTATTCAATTTTAAGTACTGAATCAATAGATGGTAACATTATATAATACGATCACCTATTTGCTAGCGCAAGCGACTTTAAATTAACAAAGCAAAAAATGTTTGTCCGTGTGTATGTGTGTCTGTTCTTTGGCGATAGCTAGGGAAATCTATAGCATGCAACGGTCTGTCAATTTGGACAAGGATAAACAAAGTCAGGTCCGAATGCACTCGAGTCAGATTTTTATTTTTTTTATATTTAGCCGAGGTGCTAATTAAAAACCTTCATCCAAGTCTATTGAACGAGTTTCCATCGCTCCAGCGAGCACTTACACATGTCCTTCAAATCAGTGGTTTTTCAAGCACGGGCTTTATAAAGGTTCCATTCTTTCTCCATTTTGATATCACAATCACGTGGTCCACAGTGGAGTTACAAAGAAACGAAAAATGCGTCCGTTTTTACGATAATCTCCCAGCTGTAAGGGTATATTGTATTTAAAAAATATATTAATATTTACAAATTTGAACAACATATTTTCTGAAGATCCCTTCCATTTGTCCTTTTAATCAGCACTTTTAAATTTCCATCCACTTGGGTGGAATGGAACAACAAATAAATTGGTCAAGTGCACCCAAATGGTTGAGTACGTTAAATTGATCAAATACTAACTGCAAAAGTACAAACAAATTTTGCTAAAAGAATAATAAGACTTTGTTAAAAAACCATACACCGTAGGGTTGAGTACAGCTATATAAACTAGCAAAGTATAAATGGATATAATGAACATTCAGAAAGATATGAAGCCGAAATAGTAACAAATATGTGTAATATAACATGAAACACTCTTAAGAAATAATCAGATATATTGCAAACCGCATAGATCAGTTTACACTGTTATTTAAATCCAAAACCTCCCCCTTATATATGAATTATTTTGTAGGTTAGTCTCCCCTACGCCTTAAGGTGTATGTATACCACCGAATACTCAGAGTGGCGTCGCGCGACCGCGATCTGTATGACTTATTTTTAAACCTTATCCAAATCTATTTATGATGACTAAAAAATAAATGAATAACGCCATATTGCGCGATAATTTTGGTGAATACATTGACAATAATAGTGTTTTCGCTGGTAGTGGATTCTTGCATGAATGAACTACAACCAAGAGTTAAAAAATAATCTGACTGTTCATTTCTAGTTTGTTTCTGAAGCTGACATTTAAATCACCTGAGATAATTAAAGTTTGACGTACCTCGACATACCGAGTAATGTCTAAGGTCTAAGAGTATAGTAGAACGCAAGACATAAAAAAATCTAAATAAAAAAGTTAGATGGTTAAACAAAGTATCAGAACTTTTCAAAGAAAATATACTCGTATACGTAAAACAAATAATACTCGTATACGTCAAAGTTGAATTCTAAAGGAAAACGATGACTATTTCTCACTCTAAGACAAAGACCTTGTACAAAGTTTACACTTGGCTGAGTGCCAAACACGCTTCGGAAAGAAGTCACAGTGTTACTCACGAGAGCTCACCCGTCTATCATATTTGACGAAACAGCAGACAATATTAAGGCGATACGCTTAACAACGCGAAACTTTGAGACTGATTTTTAAACATAAAATCATGATACTTGTAGGCATGATTATTAAAATGATTTGTAATCGAAAATTTTTTCATTACAAGTGATTTACATAAATGAGTTATAAGAAAATGTTGTCTCAAAACTTTTAATGTTATGGGATTATTTTAATTAATTGTCTTCAATAACTGAATTCAATTGAAATGAAACTTTTTAAAATTAATATATTAGCTAATTACCGTGAAAAGTGTTTCGAAAATCATTATCAACAATACGTGGATTGTTCGGCGGCGACAGGTATCTCGAGCGTCCGTCAACCGCATCGCTGAGCACCCGCAAAGTAAAGTTTGTGTGGAACTGAAAAATTCAATTTTCTCGAAACGATGTGACCAAGGATAACTATAGTTTTCATACAAGTTTTACATACACTTCTACTACCTCTAAATTTTCATAATATTAGTTTCAGTACATTCTGAAATAGAAGAGGGGGTGGGGCATGTTCTTGCAGTGCATTTTCAACGATATCTCTGAAAATACAATATCTAAAATTAAAAAAATTTATTTTTCAGTTTTGTGTTACGAGATCTTTCACACGATATGATACATTTATATCAAAATAAAATTGTTTTACAAGTATCTTAATTAGCCCTCCTAAATGTTTCATAATGTGATGAAAGTTCTTCATAATGTGTTATGTGTGAATGGTTAATAATCTGTAAGTATGTGGGTCAATAGCATTTATAACTTTCCAGGTTTGCACTTTTTAGTTTCCATAGTTTAAGAGAAAAATGGCTGTGGCAGACAGACAGAGACACACCGAGCAATCGCCGAGGACCGATTGTCTCTCTGTACCTTCAGAGATATCATTTCATGTTTTAACCCTTTAACGGACATTGGTTTCCCTGTGAAACCACAAAACTTTAATTACGAAATTCAACAATGACAGCAGAATTTTAATAGAATTGTTCTCCATTTATTATATATGTGAAATATCGCTTTTTTATATATATACAAATAAATTTGTTCATAATTTCCGGTGTCAGTCATTTATTTCAACATTTTAGCAATTGAAATGATTTATCCGTTAAAGGGTTAAAAGACTTCTGCCAGACATTTTATTTCTTTTTCGCGCGGGAGAGTTTTAACTTTTATAAGAGTTGAATACTGAACGATACGTGTTAATAACATAAAAATTTAATAACTCCACAGCTGAGTGCAATTAACCCCCCCCCCCCTTTAGCTATCCGCCTCTCCGGAGGCTCAGAAATCCCCCCCCCCCTCCTCTGAAAAATGTTCGAATTAAATACTGATATTAGGTATATTTCAGGTTATCATTCTGGCCAAGTTCAACGCCGGGTTGTTCAGCTAGTTATGTTTTTTAGATTGATTTTAAAAATTGAAGAAAAAAACGAAAATTATTATACTACGAAAAAGATTAATTTCAAAATTAAAATATAGTAAAACTAAATGTACGAAGTTTTAAATTATTTTCATCATGAAATAAGAATTAGCAAAAAAAATTTCTACATTTTGAAAGACGATTAATCTTACGTTAAAGCAGTTAAAATTGAAAATAAATGTTGAAAGCTATGTAAATACAACATTCAAAATATTGAAAAAAAAATTGTCATTTGTTGAAAAAATACATTATCCGTGTAATGTGGAAGGGATACAAAGAATTACATACATCTTTAAATTGCAAAGAGTTATATATCTTGTAAAAAAAAATATTTTAAAAATTAAAAACTTTCTGCTTCAAGAAAATACTGTACAAAAAAAAAAAAATTCTTAAAAAGTCATTTATTTTTTCTTTAGTTTGTTCGAATGTAACACCTCACACATTAAAAGAAGAAACAAATTACATGCTTCTTAGAAGTGTGTTAAATGAATGACTGTTTAATGTATGTTCTGAATTTTATATAAAAATTAAATTCCCGGAGGATGTAATCATTATAACAGATATTTACTTAACATAAGTTATTTTCAAAACAAATGAAAAGAACAAAGTGTGCAAAGAAAGATTAATCGCCAGTTCATTTAAAGAGGAATATTTAATATTTAATAATAAAAAATTTTAAATAAAAAATAATTCCAACGTAGTTGATAAGTTTTTATAATTTAGGTTTGCCTGGTTGTCTGTCTGTCCGCACTCTAACTTGCGTAAATATACTCGGATTGCCATGAAAATGATATATGTTATTAAGTTTTATTATGACATGTTCAACATTGCAAAATATCGTTATGGAAAAGTTTAAACATTATTTTTTTTTATTTCTTAAAAAAAATAGAGGAAATGATTCAAAAGCAGACTACAGTTTTCATTTTGGTACCTACCGATTTATCTACTTACTGAAAATGAATAATCTTTGTGTCACTAACTTGTAAAAACAAGTTCTGAAGGGGAGTTCTATATGAGGGTTCAAAATCCTAATAACCAATCCAAGAAAGTGAAAATAATTGTTTTACAAGAGGTTGTTCAAATACGGAGTACTTAGTGAATCATCTTGTAATAAATTGAAACCCGCCAAATTATCTTCAAAAACTTGCAACACTGAAACATTATGCAAACAAAAATATAGCATTTTCTTAATTTTTTACTTGAAGAATGTATACTTATTTTTCCATTCCAGCAGATTCGGAATGTGTCCAACCTTCACACTTGTAGTACTGAATCCAAATTTCCCCTCTAACATCGTCTGTAAAGAATCCATTGCTGAAAATGCCTGCTGCATTGTCATCACCAGGTTTATCTCCCTGAGGATCAAGCACCTTATCAACGTCGCTGTCGTCGGTATGGTAGTCCGTTTATGGAGCATCCAGCACTTGAAGTTGATGGTCTCAGCAGCCATAAGAAAACAAACAGATTGATCGAAACCGAGGTTCTAAATGAAGCTCAGAACATCTACATTGAAATAAGATGGAAGTAATCAGATTCACAGAAGGTATTTACAGAACTATAAAGGAATAAATTAAATTTCACATACACGTTGAAATGTTTTGCGTTCCTTAATTGTAGGTTTTCTGATGAAAACAATTCATACAAACCCACGTGAATCAAGGACCAAGGTCAACTACTCACCACTCTTCCTCCCACTTGTTGCTGTTCCTTTTGGTGCCATTTCCGTGTCCCTAGTCCGTTTTTGAACCATTTCTTGTAATTGTTTTCAAAATCCAGCTCTGATAATATAATTTTATGGAAATAATTTTGTTTAACAATTTCATTTGGTGATATTTAAAGAAAATATAAAAAAGGCATATAGGAAATAAATTCCTTAAAGTGAATATTGTATAACAATAAAGGTGAATAAAAATTGTTAGGTGAATATTGCATAACAATAAAGTTTGAGAATCAATGGTCTAAGCCAGTCTTTGTAAATGGATTTACAGTAAACTTCTACAAAGATGCGTGGCAGCAAATATTTTCAAATTTAAGTGAAAAGTCACGTTATACTTAAGTGTTGCTTCCTAGGCAAATTCAAATTCAACCAAGCAAGGAGACCTACCGTATGGCTTAAGCTTTACAAGCCCTGCTTGGCAGGTATTAAAAAAATATAAATACAAATGGGGCCATTTGGCCATTAGGCTTTTACATAATTACAGTAAAATACCATAATTACAGGTATGGAATAAAATAAATTAATTTTCTACATAGAAAAGAGTCGGTAATTGCCTTTTAGCCTGGTGCGAATCACGGCAATATTGCTTTTTGTCTCGCCAATAGAAACTTTTATTTTTAGAGAGTGTAAAGTAGAAGCATTTTTTTAAATTCCTACTATTAGCTCACACTCTCTCTATATATATCTTGTTCAAATTTCCAATCGTTAATAAAATATTTTCTATTCATCCACTCAAGTTCAGATAATTTTTTTTAAAAACTTGTAGTAGATGACACTTTATGTTAATACAGTTTTTTCAAATATTAATTCATTAATTTAATTAAATTAATTAATTTTAGATTTAAATGGGAGAAAAAAATTCCTCCCATTGTTTTCATAAATGAAATGAAAGATTTATCTGAAATTAGTGATGCCACAGAAATAAAATACCGCAACGATGATTATAAAATAACTAGCAAGCTACGCCCGCTACGCTGGTCAGTTTCTCTTAACGAACCTTTAATCAAACGAAATATTGACCTTGAAATTGACCCTGTGTTTTAAAACCATACGGACCTTTACTTGGAATGTCCTTCCGCATTTCTGATAACGATACTGAAAAATCATTTCCGTTGGATTTTAATGAAGTTACAATACTTCAAATATAATGAAATATAATGATATGCCTCACTGAGGTGGACCAAAATATGCTATTTGTTGAGAACTAAATGGACTAAAATATGCTATTTGTCGATAATTGAATAAACATCCTGCACTCGTGAAATCATAATTCAATTATTTATTTTAGCAGAATGATAAGGCTACTATAATTTGTGACTCGTGCTATTGCCAGTTTACAGGCTGCCGTTATCATTATCTTTTTACGCGTGAAGGTTTCGTTATGGTACTCTATTGTGAAATTTGGTAATTTTTTTAATTCAATATTTGAAAAATGGCATAATCATTAGATTTGAAATTCATATCAAGAAAAATACAATTTTTTACCTTTCAAACGCATTTTGTCTAACAATTTTCTGACAAATACTTTTCGAGCTATTAATTTTTTCAGTAACTTCAAATGTTTCATTTTCCGAGATTAATCTGTGGCAAAGCACAGTGTGGTATTTAGTCCCAAAACATGGCCAAAAATGATTTTTTAAAAAATCGGTTTCCTACCCTGTATATTATTCCTCAAAAGGCTTAATAGTTACTGCATCCAAAGGCGAAACGTGCAATGCGCTAGCACAACGCAGCGCGCCACGCGATCAGTCAGAGGTTGCCGTTTGCTTCCAGTGGTCCTGTGATTTTACAATACGCTCAGATTTTAGTGTTTTAAAATCTCTTGTTGTTTATTGTCTAAACAATTTAGTGGTTGTTGTTGTGATGGATTATTCTGAACTGGGTATGTACTTTATACACACTACATTTACCTAATGAATATCCTGCAGATTTTTTGTCTATATGGTCGACAAGTTAGGTATAGTTCATAGTGGTATAAATAATCATTTAGAATATTTAGAAAGGATTTTGTTATATTTTTAAACAAATTTAAGCGATGAAAACTATTGTGTAATATGCAGTACTTAGTATACAAGGCAATTATAAAAAAATCAGCCGCCCGAAACCGCCCCCCTATAACGAATTTTTTTGTTAGTTCCTACAATTTTTTATATAAATTGCTGCTATTTATTTATTTTATTTATTTTGGTAACAGGGCCTTCTGAATTGAGATCTATGACTCGAAATGAGTTGTACACCATCATACAATGCTCAAATGAGTCAATATTTGATGGAAATCATCAATTTATGCAGCAAGAATTATTGAGAAATTATTCTGAAGGTGATCCAAGGATAGTGAGATGAAACAAAAGCTCTCCGTTATTAAAAATCAGTTCAAACAAAAATGGGTAGCTACTCATAAACACAAGGACAATATTTGGAGAAAACAATACTAATACAAAATTAATACAGAATAATTTGAAAAATATTGCTAAGAGATAGCTGAACGGTATGTGTCGCTATATGGTTTTTATCCCATGTCCCCTACAATGCACAAGGTACTTCGTCATGGAGCAGACGTTATAAAATAAAGCTATTCTGCCAATATGCCAACTATCTGAAGAGGCTGCAGAAGCTCGCAATAAACATATTAGGTCATTTAAATTAAACCACAGACGAAATTATTCGCAAGTGGCCTGAACATTGATGTCCTGAATAGGCTTCTTTTAACTTCTGACCCAATAATAACTTGGCATGAAATGCAACACAGACTAGAAAAGAAAGCCCTTATCTTCTGAAGTTTTACATCTGTTATCAGAAAGTGATATTACAAATGTTAATATTCTTAAAGACAGTAATAGTGATGAAACTGATGAACAAATGCTTTCATTTATAAATAAGATTTTATTTTACCGTTTTCACTTTACAATTCAAATAAAAAAGAAGACTGCTCAGTTAAACTGAGGACATTGAGATCACAGGCTTTTCACACTAATTGTATATTATATTCTTGACTCTCGAAAAATAAGGAAATTGAGTATATATTAAGGGGGATCATCCCCCCATTCCCCCCTTTATATTTAACCAATGAACCCCCAAAACTAACCAGAGAAGTGCTTTATTACAATGAATATATGTACAAAATTGGAAGAAAATCGGATAATTCTGCATGAAAAACTCATTTATCTAAATTAAGGGGGAGTTAGCCCCCCGTCCCCCCCCCTTTTATACTTAACCAATGAACCTTCAAAACTAATCAGAGAAGCGCCTTATCACAATGGACCTATAAACAAAATTTGAAGCAAAACGGTTATTTCTATCAAGAGTTATCGCGTTACGTACATACATACGTAAATACATACATACATACGTACGTACATACATGCGTACGTACATACATGCGTACGTATATACAGAACCGGCGGGCACATTAGCTCTCAGGCTTTGATAGCCCGTGAGCTAGATGTGTAGCTTTTAGAAGTATAAAATAATTTTGGCCAGGTTTTGGGACTAAATACCACACTGTGCAACGATTCGCGAAAATCCCAGTCGTCAGCAACACATACCTTTTTATTAAAGAGGATGTTCAATAAAGATAACGTGGGACATTAATGCTGCACGGGTTTGTTTTATATATTTATGATTAAAAAGTAGGAATTGACTTTTAAAAAAATGATATTACTTGTTTGATGATGAAATAAAATAGTTCAGTTTATAGTATTATTCCTTCTTCTACATCTTGCATGTTACTAAATGCATGTATCCTAAATGTGTGTAATATGTATTTTATATGTATTCTATTTAAATGTACGCATTATAAATTTATGTTTTAAAAGAAGGTAGATCATTCTTACTTAAATTACTGCAATTCGAATAAGGGCAATGGAAACAGTATTTGGTTGTATATCACTTGCACTTGACTAACATAAAAGTACCAAACAGTCTTCAGTGAGAGACCAAGTGACATATACAAATTTTTTTAAGTACTATCATGCGCATAAAGAATCATATGTAAATGATGTTAATCTGATACTGTTGCGAATTTGCGAGATACAAAGCATTAAACTAAATATCATCAGGAAACTCAGTAGCGCGCACTAATCTTTTAATACTTCAAAAAACAAACAAATGGTAAGGAAAGTTTTTCAGCTTACCTATTTCGGCGTAAGAGCAGGGTCAGGCACATCGAGCGTTTTAATCCAATAGAGCACAAAACTTGATTATATCCATCACAAATAATGCACTAAAATATTTCTTTGCTATTTCCTACATTACCTTAAGATAAAATTGTAATTAGCAAAGGTTTTATAAACAAAATGCATGGTTTCGTATTGAATTTAAAACTTGTTAACTGGTTAAAGAATTACTTTTAATAAGTATTAGATTTATACAAGAATTGAGGAGATTAACATTTTTGCTCCTCGTAAATATTTAGTTTTACATTTTGATCCGTTCAGATCAAGAGAGAGATTAAAAGTGAGTTTTTAGTCCTTTAGAACAGTTTTTGAATGATGCAATTGTCTCTGGTTATTACAGGTGGAGAAAAACAGTCATGTCGTCATCCGTTGCGCTTTAGGATGATGCAAGACACACCTCCTATTACGATTCTCGGTTGAAGATCACTGATGTAACACATTTCTTTCTTAAGTTGGGTGATTCCAATAGATACTACATATGTCATCTACGAAAAGGGGTGGGAATATCTTTAAAGTCTCAATAGATAGTAATTCATATATTGTAAAATAAACTTATAATTAAGCATAAACGAGAACAAAAAAACATGCGTCAAGCATAGATTATGGAATACTTTCAACACATTCAGAACACTGCAAGAAAACTTCACAATTTAAAAAGGTAAAAGATGGTGTCTAAGATATCAGGGATGGAGGTTACCGCCTCGTGAACTCAGTTTGCGCTTTTGGGTTTTAGTAAAATACAGAGGTATGGTGGTATAAGAAGGTGGTATACGTTTCATGTTAGTAAAAATCAATTTTTGTTAAAACTAGTAAATTCTTCGATTGTTTACAAATAGTTTGTTTAGATTTCAGAAAAATAAGAAATTAAACTAATTTTTTAAATATAGCAACTTACGTTTCACCCTTTTTTTATTATAATTCATCATTAAATTTATTTCTGGATATTAAGCAAGAAAAATTATGCGAGAAAATTAATTTGATAAAAATATGAATAAAATGAAATTATTATAAGCTCTACATAAATAATAATTTAAACCACAAGCAAATAGGTGAGGCTATATCACTCAACTTTCACGAGATAAAAATCTCAACTTTCGACATTAAGACTATGACTTACAATGTCTTTAGCATGAAAACAATGTATTGAACCATTTATAAGACAACATATCTAAAATTTATATAATAATAAAACATAATATACAAATACACGGAAACATTTCACGTGCCTGTATTAAAAGTGACTGATATTCTTGTATATTCTCATCGTTTATTTATTCGGGATAAATGGCGCTAATTAGTTATTAATAAAATTGAAATTTTGTGCGGCACGTGGCGCACGGCTCACTACAATTCAACGGCAGCCATTACAATTCTATTTGTACGATTTCATTCTTCCGTTCCTTGTGAAGTAAAAATGAGGGAAACACGACATAGCGCATTCCCAAGATGCCACTCACCAGGCAAGGTGCAAAAATAGAGCAATATGTAGTGTACGGTACCCTAATTAGCTCAATCATCTAGTGAGTGTCCAAACGGCACTCCAAACACATTTCCACGCCTCTATGGCACGCTATGTTCCAAATGGTACCTTTTCACCTCGGGGTCCCAAACGGCACCGGTTTGTCACCTCCAGTTTTAAGAGTGTGATAGCATTTTTGAAGTTCCACAATAACATTATGAAAAATCCAGGGTGGTTATAAAGTAGTTTAAGTTTCTTAAAGTCTTAATTTATTGCAGAAAAACTAATATAATTAGGCATATGCTTGTTTCAATAACTGTAAAGGCATTTATGAAGTTTTTAATATAAGTACGTACGTCAGCAAACTTCAATGTGAGCTTCTTTGGTACCTCAAAGAATGTCAAGGCGACATTCTTCGAGTTATTTGTTTTTTCGTTTTTTTGCATTTCTCGCCATGTATTGCACAATATTTGCGCTGTCACACTAGACTTAGCATCTGTGATTCTGACCTTGAGTGTTTCAATATGTTTTACTTATTTTACTTGTGTTGCAAACACTCTGTCTTTTATGTATCCCCAAAAGAAAAAATCTAGAGGAGTAATATAGGGTGAGCGAGGAGGCCATGGTGTTGGTCAATCCCATTCGATTCATCTTCTAGGAAATTTGTCATAAAAAACCCCCCTTAAGAACATGATTTTTCTATAATAAAAATTTTACATTATTGCATTCAATGGTTATTTCGTAATAATCTGTTGTATTCAGAGAAAAACTTCATGATCACACTATATAATTTATTAAAATTCCACATTAGAATGAAAACATGATTTTTACCATTATAAAAATGCGTCCACTATCGTATTAATAATTTAGATACAGCCACCGAATTTATATATGAATACATTTTCCTTTTTATATTTCATCTTTTGTTGAAGTACACTTATGTCCAAAATTAAGGTCGCAAACACGGTTTTCAAAATTGGAAATATCTACCAGAAAAATTGGTAGAATTTGTAATGTATATATTTTGAAGAACGGGTAGTACAATACCAACCTTCGGTTTAGAAAATAAAGTTGTTTAGCGTTAGTATTTGCAGAACTACTGGAACTAGACCGTTTAAGCATCTGGGATTTTGGACTGCACTTTTGTGAATATTGCATTAAAACGAACAAGTTAGCCTGTTTGCACTGAGAATGAGTTCTCATAATCATTCAGAAAATTCCTTGAGATGGAAAGCCGTTGGCAGGCATGAAGATAGCCAGTCTCAAGTGGAGGTGGCTGAATGGTTATAAGTGGCACCGAAAGTGATATTCATGTTGTGGAATCAATTCCAAATAAGTAGTACTGTCACCAGGAAGGCCGGCCAAAGCCGCCACAGAGCAACGACACCTGCAAAGGATCGCTACTTGGCATTAAGCGCACGATGACATAGGCTGACAATGGCTCCTCAGCTTGCTCGTGACCTTACTGCTGCGTCTGGTATAAGAATTTCCAGGCAAACAGTATATAGACGTCTAGCAGAAAGGGCTCTTTACGTCCAGTCGTGTGTTTGTTTTTCTCTGCATCCAACAGGACAGTCCGGTTGATGTGGAGCCGAAGACATCAGTCTTGGACACAACAAGAATGGGGGCATGGTCTTTTTAGTGATGAGTAGAGATTCACCACGCAGAGTGATTGTCGAATCTTCTTTTGGAGAGAACGTGGAGCTCGCTATCATCGTTCCTACGTAAAATAAATCGACAGATTTAGTGGCAAAGGATTTCTTGTCTGGGGCGGCAGAATGTTGGGCAGACGTACACCATTGCATGTCTTCAATGCGGGTACTGTCAACGAACATCGCTATAGTGTTGAAGTCTTTGAAGCCTATTTGAAGTTGTTCCGGGGTGCTGTAGGTCCGGACTTCATGTCTATGGACAACAATGCGAGGCCACACAGATCTGACATTGTTGATGATTTTCTTGAAGAAAAGGATATTCGCCATATGAATTGGCCTTCAAGATCCCCGGACATCAATCCTATTGAACATGTTTGGGATGGTCTAGAAAGAGCCATTGCACAGCATAATTCCCCTCCCAGGACTCACCAGGAGTTAAAAGCCACGCTTTCGGAAGAATGGACTTGTTTCCACAAATATTTATTGAGATCCTTTTAAACAGTATGAGGGCTCGTTGGAGGCTTCTACAGCAGTGCACTGTGGTCACACTCTATATTAGACAGACTTTTCCCGAGATAAATGCTTTATCTCTGAATCATGATTTAACACTTTTTAATGTACCCTGTTTATTAAATCAGAATTAAAATCTTTTCCATACTGTTATGTTGCTATATTCTTTTTTCCATAGTACTATACCTCTGTGCCAAATTTTGTGGCAACACAGTGAATAGTTCATCAGTTTTCACAGATTTTATGTTTATGACCTTAATTTTGGACATGAGTGTATACCATTCATGCTTAATTCATCTACCCTGCCTTTCCCGAACTTTCATAAATATTCCTAACAAAATTTAAAATTAAAATTGAAACAAAAATACTTATTTAAAACATTTTAATTAATACAGTATTGTATTATTTCTCAGTTTTTATTATTTTTATCGGAATTTTTATCCTGATTTTTCTCACTATAAGTATACGGAAAAGAATATCAACTGAATTATTCAGGAAATATCATTCTTAAAAGCGAGCATTAAATCATTTTCTAAGTCCTTTATATCAATTTGCACAAAAAAGAATAATTAATGCTTTCTTGTTCCTTTAAATTATCAGTTTGTTACACAAAGCATTTTTCATAAGGGCAGGTGTAAAATTTGGATGTATATTTTCATTAAACTAACGTGTACTGGAGTACTGGCACATAATTCAAATATGTGGCTTAGGAAAACTAAAAATGAACACATATGTTCCTATAAAGTCAATGTCCGTAATTTTCTTATACGACAGAAAGGGGATGAGAGATATTTTATCCTTCCTTAAAAAATGATTTTTCTGACTTTTGAAGAACTTCTGTTTTATACAATACAAAAGCATATTTTGAAGTAAAATCTTGTGAAATTAGTCAATGCGACATTTACAAGCAGACGTTTCTGCTACATGGAATTCCCATATAATATTGTAACAAATAACGATATGAAATACTTTTATTTTACTTTACGTGATGGGAAAACAAAATTAATGAACATGATGTATGAACTATATTTCATTAAAAAGACACGTTTCGTGCAATTAGAAATACTTTATTTAATCCTTCAGGGATGTAACGTTAGAACTTTTCTTTTGTTTAATTATACATAACATTTAGTTATTTTTCAGGTCATTTATCATTTTACGTTTCTTCGTTCAGACTGCAAATTGTTTTGAAAATAAATAATGTTTAGCTTAATTATGTTAGAGAAAAAAAAATGTTTAAATTCTGAAATATAATCAAGATTAATCATATTTAAATTACATTACAGTGTTTTGGTGCGTTCGTAATTATATAAATACGTAGCAACTAAAGTCGTCGTCTGGTTCGTTCGTCTGTTCGCATAAAACAGCGCAGAAACTACCCAACCGAATGGTTGGAAATTTAATATATATAATCGCTGCAGAATTTTGTTGAGTCATTTCAAATTTTATGAAAATCAAATCAAAACTTTAAAAGATATTAATAAAATTATTTATAAAGAAATTTGAATTTTTTAAAAATCAGTAGTTCTGTGTTATAGCAGCTTCCGAGAATTAATCGTCAAGAAACCAAGATGTATCGCCAAGTTATCAGACATGTATGACGTTATAGTCATATATGACGTATATGACATTTTATAACATCTATCACCAAGTTATAGCCACATTCTTCATTCTATTAAATCCTACCATACGTTATTAATTCAATGATATACCGTAATAGGTAATGATTCTAGTTTGCCTTAGCGAGTACGTCCTATTTAAGATGGAGTCATATTATTTCCATATTAGTGAATTTGAAAACCGAATTTGTACACTAAGATTGTTTAATTATAGTAATCCTATAATCTACCGACAAATTTTTGGATAGAAGTTTCTGGAGAAACAGATATTAGATGGAAAAATAGTCTAAATATAGATTTAAATTTCTGAAAATTTCAAAACTAGGCTTATGATTACCATTGCAATTTTCAGTAAATGTCAACAAAAGATAAAATGTTGCCAACTTAAAATGCACTTATTTTATTATGGAAATTAATTAGATCATAATAGCAAACGATAAAATTAATTTCACTGAAATAATAACAGTACGAGCACACGTAACTTGTCACGTTTGACGTGCAATTTCCAACTTTTTTTTTTGAGTAAAATCGATTTTTTTTTCATTTAACTGTTATATATATATATATATATATATATATATATATATATATATATATATATATATATATATATATATATATTAATCTGTTTTTTTTTTTTTTTTTTAATTGCGAAAATATTTTTATAACTATTAAAAATCCCAACTTGTTTTCTTTTAAAATCAAATTACATAAAACACCCTTTTTTTTTTTTGACTGGGCAACAGAGATGATAAAAAAATAAGAAATTATAAATTAAATGTGTCTTTATAATAATAACAAGAACGAAAAATCATACGTCAAACATAGATTATGAAGCACTTTCGAACACATTCAAAATACTTTAACAAAACTTCGCCGTATAATAACGTGAAAGGTGATGTTTAAGTAAAGAATTCGGGAAACACATAAATTTTTGAAAACCAGAAATTACCGGACGATCGTTAAGGATAAGAAAATTTGGAATGGGATTTTCAGTAATATAATATATATTTTTTTAATTCTTAAGTAAATAGTAATTTTTACCATATATTTACATAGGTCATAACCAGTGCTTTAAAAATTTGATAATATCTGGTAGCAAGCGAAAAATTCTAGTCACGAGTAAAAAAATATTTCTAACCCCCTCCCTCCTCCATCACAGATTTTCAAAAAGCACAAAAGTTTTTTTTTTTTTTTTTTTTTAATGTACGAATTTAGAAAAAATAATAAGAAGCATATTTTAGAATTATTAATTGCATAAATTAGAATATTACAGGATTTTTTAATTTTTTTCTGCGAATTTAATCGTTTTTTCAGGTTTTGCGGCGATTTTTTGACATTCATTAAAGGAAACATGTTGCAATCTTTTAATACCATATAGCAAATTTTGTCCCTTGCGATTTTTAACTTGTTTTTTCTTTTACAATTCACTGCAATTTTTCAAGAATTCTAAAAGGATTCCTGCGTCAGTCTTTTATCCAAATATATTAAATTTTGTCCTCTGCGATTTTTAACTGGCTTTTTTTCGTTCCGGCAGTTTTTGGACATTCTTTTGACGTTAGTTAAAGGAATCCGGTTTAAAATTTTAACACAGTAGAGTAGATTGTGTCTTAGCGATTTTTTATTTTTCCGGGATTTTTTTTTTTTTTTTTTTTTTTTTTTTTTTTTACATTCGTGAAAGGAATATGGTTTCTATGTTTTATCCCAATAAAGTAAATTTTCTTCTCTGCTATTTTTAATTTTTTCCCGAATTTTTTGGGACTTTCGTATTTTTGGACAATTTATTTCTGAAACGAAAACAACTCTCCGGCAGCTAATCTAAATGCAGTTTGTGCTCATTTCTTAGGTAAATTTTTGTAAATAAAAACCTACAGGATTAAATAATTTGGTTACCAGATAAAAATAATAATAATAATAATAATTTTGGTCGTCAGTGATCGCATTTGTCAAACCCTGGTTATGACATTTTATTTATTTTTTCTAAAATTAATGACCTTTTTGGAAATCTGATTCCTAAGTTTATAAAACAGACTTGTAAAAAAACATGCAAAAAATATATTTAAAAAAAGTTCAAAATAGTATAAAACGTTAAGTATTTTAAGGTTTCTTAAATTTTTAAAAACAAATAAATATTTTAAAAATTTTCACAAAAATTGCATTATTCTTGATTAAATTATTTCCCCTCATCAAACAAATTAAATTATACAAGGAATGTTTTATAAAACACTGAAATTTACATTAAAAAAACAGTTCAAAGGTAACAGAGACCTCTTAAAACACCACGAGTATAATAACTTTTTTGAAATTTTAAGTATTTTACATCCAAAACTGCATGAACTTTTTGAACTACGTGATTGCACTTCAAAACTTCGGTGGAATTCAGGATTTCGTCTCTTTATGTATGTGCACGTATGAAATAGGAGTGAAATAGGACACAAAAACTACATATGGATATATGTTTTAGAGGTACAAAAACACGAAGCAAATCGAGGAATACCTTCAAAAGTGCGATAGAGGATAATTTTTGAGAAAACTGAAGTACAAAAACACAAAACTTTCTGGCATATTTTCTGACTCATTTTAAACTCAAAATCATGACACTTATAGTCTAGATTGTGGCAGTTATTTGTGAACGAACAAGTAATTTAAATTTTTTGTTAAATTAATTACTTTTTCCGTTATAAGCGATTGTTGTCTCGTGACAGCTGCCTTTTTCAATCTTCCGCACTGTCGCGTCTTGAAATTCGGTCCAAAACGCCAACTTTGATAGAATTTGCTAAAAAATTGTTTGACTTTACCGACAAATGGACTATCCTGTTCAATGACATAATTTATGAATAAGAGCACATGTCAATGTCATGCATTTTCCAAAAAAGAAAAACATGAATTAATAAATGTGCCAAAAAGTAGCCAGTCCTGAACTGAACAGAATAGAAAGAATCCTGAACGAAATTTTTCGTCGAGGGAATTTACAAACAAGTAAAGGTACTATAGTCTGTGGCGGTCGTATAGTCATCGAGCTTATTAATTTTATACCTCGCATATCGGCTATTGAGTTTTCATAATGACAGGGAGCCGGGTCAAAGTACAAAATTTCGTTCAGTGGAAAACAGATGCCTTCGAAGAAATAAGTGCGATTTAAGTTTACTAATTGCTTCCATTTCCAAAAACTACTATAAAGTTGTATTATTACTGCCATTATAAGAATTTGTAATTGCAAATGAAATATTCATATGCTACTTGACAGGCAAGTTTTCACAAGTTATGATGTATTCGTTTAGTTTTGTTCATCCTGTCAACATTTTTCCCGAATTACGAGCAAAAATTTTTGTAACCACACATTGTCGGGTATTTTATTTTATCTGAATTACAAATTCTTATAATAACAGTAATAATACAACCTTATAGTAGTTACTGGTAATGTATGGCATCGTAAAAACAATTAGTAAACTTAAATTGCACTTATTTCTTTGAAGGCATCTGTTTTAAACTGAATGAAATTTTAAACTTTGATCCGGGTCTTTGTCATTATAAAAACTCAATAGCCGATATGCGAGGTATATAATTACTAAGCTCGATGACTGGAATCAAATGAGCTATAAAAAATATATAAAGGCGGCAAAGCCTTTTCAAAATGTATAATCGATAAAATTACAGGAAAAGAACGAACAAACATTTATAATATACAAGCCGGAATAACTAAAAGAAAACTATAAAAAGGTACTATATATTAATTATACTATATGAAGTAGAATGAAAGTTTTTAGGTTGTTAATTGAAGATAAAAGTTGCTATGTTCACTGATAACAATTTTGCGGTAGGTTTAACCAAATTTGGTGCTGCTACACTGCAAATAAAATGTTTATTTTACAGTATAATACTGGTATCCCGTGTGCTAGTATTACACTGTAAAATTAACAATAATAAACAGTTCAAAAACAGTAATGCCCATTTTTTTTTCAGTGTTGTATAGTTGCAACGATAAGATGATGAAAAGTTTTTCCAACATTTGGAGCTACGTTTGAACTTTAGCTCCAAATGTTGGGAAAAAAATTCACCATCTTATGGTTGCAGCTACTGCAGCACCAAAATTTGGTTCAACACATCACAAAATCTTTTAACAGTGTAATCAAGTGGTATCCACCATTGGTACGCAGAAGTATGCAAATGCGATAATATTTTCGCGTGTGGAAAACGGCACATGCCGTTGAAAATGCCATTTTAGAGATTTTAAGAAATGGTGTTTATTTGGGAGAATGGAAGCAGGGCCGTAAACATGTGAAGATAGAAAGTTTGCAATCCGATCAGTGATGTCCACATACTGTTAAAAATGCCCCAGTAAAATTACGGACAGAGGCCGGAAGCAGAGATTCCAGTCATACCCCGTAAAAAAATAAAAATAATAATAAAAATAAATCCATGCTCATTATTTTGTGCAGCAATAATTTTACAGGGCAAAGTAATACAGCATTATGATGCACAGGATATAATGCACTTTAAAACACAATAACACTTTACTTACTGTTCCGTAGCACGTAGAACGTTAGATAATCATCACAGAATCGTTATTTTGGCGGGTTAAAAAATATGTTACGGTCGCGGTTAAGTGACATTATTTTTCAAAACACGACTAAAATGAAGGGTTACACCCTAGCGGAGGAAAATATATGGGGTCGAACCGTATTTTTGGTAACAGATGGGCTAGAGCTGTAAGAATATGTGGATTGCCCTTAATTTTCTAAGTATCTAAGGGATAAGACCGCTTATTTAGTGAATAAGACCGTTTTTCGTGAAATATTGCCCGTGAAAATTGAAGGGAAAACGCTCATAATTTTACAGTTTTTCTGAGAATGTATGCAGTATAATTTTTTCTACATATCTCTAAAACTTTCCTAAAAGTATGATGAACTTACTTGGCCAACTTTATATCGCATTTCCAATATTCCTATTTAAATTTATGTTTTGCAGAAATAGGATATTTTGCATTTCGATGATATGTCAGACATATAAAAAATAAAGATCTTGTGCAAGTTCTATGTTTTAGCTGCAAAATCATTCAAGTTGCATGAGTTTTTATACTTGTTATTGTAATTTTTTCCGCCAGTGCACTAATACGCAAGAAGCTTTAATAAAATTCCAATTATGGATTATGCATGAAAATATCTTAAACACCTTCCTTCATTTTATATATAGTTTAATGTAAAAGAAGAAGCATTAAATTTTCATTTTGAAATGACACGCAAGATGAATAATATCCAAGACGTAAAAGAAACCTTTGTTAATATTATGTGATGTTACATTTTTATCTTTATCGTTTATTGTACTGTCCTCTAAAAAAGCCCATTTTTTGAAATTTTCTCTATATAAAGTCTATTTAAAGATTTTAATGTTGAGCATTTTTCATTTTATCACTTTATTACAAAGTGGCATAGCCAATAAAGCGAGAATTTGAAAAATAATAACACGTTACCTGAAAAAAAACCTTCACCTCACATAATGCGCTGAAGATGATGTATTTTATAGCATATTAATGGTTCAACATAGAAACATTTAAAAATTCATGTAGATTTTTACAAATTTTATTATAACAAGAAAATCTGTAAAAATGAAGCTCATTTTTTGCCAGAATTCTGCAATTGTTAGTTTAAATTATTTTAAAACTAAAGAAACACTCCTTAGGTATTTTTAATTATTTTTATTATTCTAAATGTTGTATAAAAGCAGAATAAAACAATAAAATTGACTCTAGCAAAATATTTGTTGTCGTATCAGGGTGGGTATATGAATATATTTCCAATATATTTAAAAACTATATTTAATATATTTTCTATACTTTTTTTATATTTATAATTTTTAATGTAATAATTGTTTATATTTATTATTTTTATATCTATAATTTTCTAGATTTTTTACAATATTATTATATTTAATACAGATTTATTATATTTAAATCAAGACTATTATACAGGGTGGTCATAAAGTCTTTCCCTGATTACAAAAAAATGTTACGAAAAAACCAGTGAATCAAATACTGTAAAATGTTTACTATGGAAATATCACGCTCTTTTAATTTTTTTTAACCATTGGGAAAATGGTTGTTGTTTTCGGTCGAGAATGGACCTCTTGATGTCGTCATTTTATTGACGTCGTCACTTTATTTTTTTAAGCGTTTTTAACGAAATTCTGTAACTTTATAAGAATTTTTAACGAAATTCTGTAACTTTCGAAGAATTTATCTTTGAATAGGCAATAGAAATGCATAATATCGTTATAAAAATGTAAAAGTTACAAAAAGGATAGATGCAGATTATCAGATATGAAAAATAAAGTAGAAATTTGGAACTTTCGTGCTATAGAGGCCCCCAAAGATGAAATATTTTTGTTTCTGTTTTCATTAATATATTGCAAATTGAGTACTTTCGTGTTATAGCGGCCCCCATGGGTGAATCGCCAAGCGACCAAGATTTATCGCCAAATTATAAAGCACGTATGACATTATAATAATATATGATATATATATTGCATTAATCATATATATTATTTCTCCTGTCAACATCCCTTTCTAGCAGAAAATACGAAACGCAGACCGACGAATGAGATGGCATATGAAAGGATTTTGAATAGGCTTCTGACATAGCACACTTAACGTTTCGTTAAAACATGTTTTTGATTAAAATTTGCTGAAAATTAAAAATTAATTCGGCATTGTTTCCTTAAAAGAAATGAAAGGTTTTCCTCAAATTATTGTTGCCACAAAAATAAAATACCACATTATATGATGCTCAGCCATTATAATAAAAAACACCGCACGGGTTTATTTTATATTTATGATTAAAAAGCGAAATTGAAATAGAAATGTTTAGATTTATATTTCTATTTCCCATGTTTTTCCCGAAGCGGATGACGTCATCCTCGCAGTCAAAATAGGATTGTTAATTTTTTTTTTTCTCTAGCGTGCCTTTTGCAATCTTGGATCAGTTTTTAATTTAACTTTGATGGAATAAATTAGATGATATTCTGGCTTGACTAAAAACTGAATGTTGTTTGCAGATATTTTTATCCTTACTTTTTCTTTAGAAGTTTAAACCTGCATCTAATAAATATTACATATTGATAAAAAATGGTACTTCTCTATTATACCGTCGACCACTTTTCATAACAAAAAACTATCGCCAAATAAACGGGAGAACGTTGCCATTGGAATATCAAAATAAATAAGTAAATAAAATATAAGAATTTAAGGACACAATTGTTATTTTAATGAATGAAATAACTAATAAATCAGTAAAACATAATGAAAAATACACGCAAATGTCGCGTTAAAATACACTTGATGACGTAACAAACACGTATAATGCTTCTGATATCAAGTAAATGGGACTGCATTTTTGGCGTTTAATCTTACAGTTTGGCGATAGTTTTTTGTTATTAAAAGTTGTCGACGGGATAATAGAGAAGTATACCTAAAAAATATTAGATTTCAGTGCGAAATACTCGCACGGTTCCCTCTGGTATATTGTAAATTTAGTACTTTCGTGTTATAGATGCTCTTAAGGATGAATAGCCAAGCGACCAATATATAAGCTTTGCGATGATCTAGGCGAAATCATAACTGTAACCTTGGCATAATGATAACTGTGGGGGCCATTATTACACAAAATTACGGTAATATATATATATATATATATATATATTTAAGCTTTTGGAACATTTTCCCAATGGTTATTGTAATTAGTTAAATTATAATTTTTTTTTTTTGTCTAGTTTCTACCGTTGTTCATGAGTTCGTTGATGACAAATTTCCTGGAATATGGATCGAACGGGATTGACCAGCTCCTTTAGATTTCTCCTTTTGGGGGTACATAAAGGACAGAGTGTTTGCAACACCAGCAATATACATTGAAACACTCAAGTTCAGGTTCACAGACGCTGTGTCTAGTGGGACTGCCCAAATGTTGGGCAATACGTTACGAGAAATGGAATACCGCCTTGGCATTCTTCGAACTAGCAAGGGTGCTCACATCAGAAATTGACTGACGTAAGTAAATTGTATTAATAACTTCACAAATGTCTTTACAATGTATTGAAAGAATCATATGCCTAATTACATTAATTTGTCTGCAATAAATTATTGTGATCAGGGAAAGACTTTACGACAAACCTACATATTTTAAATGAAAACCTATATTCGGTTTTTATACATTACCCATCTTTTAACGCTCTCTTTTTTTGGAGATCATATTTACCATTTTGTAAGTAAAATGTGTGTAATATTAAAGATGTTTTCGGAGCCAGAGACGCCCGATCCCGATACCAAAAGTACTTATTAGAAACTTTGAATAACATTTTTAATTTGTTGCAAGATTAATTTTTCATTTAAAAATCTCTTTGTATATAGAAATAAATATTAATCCTAAGAATTCCCCTCATGACAACGTTTCGTGGTTTTCATGTCCCTGAAAATATGTCGAAAATGGGAAAATGTTTATTTATATCCAAGCACTTGCAGAAATCTGCAAAAGTCACAATTATTATTCTTTTAAAATATAATTGCACAATTAGGGCAGAATGACATGAGTTCTAGTTTCCAACAATTATGTAAAAGGAATTCAAACAGAAAGCAAGGAAAGACAAGGGATATCCCACTCACGGCTTCTGTAAGCTACTAACACTGACAGTGCAAAGCAATAAAAGAATATTTCTACTTATATCTCATCAGTAACTATTCCGTTAACTTTCAACCCGACTTTTAAAAGACTGTAAAACACTTTAAGAAATTTATTTTCTGCCCGACACACTTTCTGCCCGAGCTCTCCCAAGTCTGATGTCATACTTGTCTGAAGTCACACTACAAAGTCATACTTGTATAACAAGTGGGTAAGTGTGATCGAAGATTGCACAAAGGGATTTGTTTAATATTCCTTTCAAAACACTTTATCGTTTCTTAAATAAATCCAAATAAATTTCATTTTCCAATAAAAAAGTCGTTTTTTATAAAGTAAAAATTTACCGGTCTATTTTTCTCGTTTTTTCGAAAATCTGAAGCAGTCCGATAGCGGGTGGGGCCTGCTACTCTGTGATAATAATATCTGTCATGTGTACTAAATGCTATATTAAAAAAAAAATCAATTTCAACATTAAACGTGTTGTATAGAAACATTCCAAATGTTAAAATATGCCAATGTTTCCATAATAGGGTTTTATCATGAATCAATACGTTAGTGAAACTCATATATTTACTATTCTCTATTACTCATATTGATACTCTCTTTGTATTATTCTCAAACATTTGAAAAATCCTTTAAACTTCTAATATGACGTCAGATTAATTTTCTTTTTAATTCTCTAATGACGTCATATTAAGCTGATTTCTGTATTTACACATACTGATACTCCTTCTATTATTGAGAAATGTTTGAAAATTTACATTTTATTACCAAAATGACGTCATATTAATATTTTTTTTCAATTGGTGAAACTTTTTATTTCATTTTCGTTTTGCAAGTGGAAATCTTTCAATAAAAAATTAATTATTGTAGAAAGAATTTTATTGTGGAATTTTAATTGTTGGCAACAGCTAATAACGAAAAATGTTTAAATTTAATAGGAAAAGGCAGTTAGATTTTTGGTTTTTTATCTCTGTATATTAAAATAATACGATTTTTTCAAAAAATTATGATTTTCAGTTTCATAGTAGGTATTCAGCTATAAGTACACAAAATTTCAAGTCTGTAAGTTATATAGTTTCTGAGAACCGGCCTCTTGACGGACAGACAACGAAGCGGGAGTAATAGGGTTTCGTGAGAGGAACAAAACCCTAAAAATTTAGTTCAGGCCCTTTCCTAGCTCGAGCTCACGAGTTCGACTTGAGCTCGTCTTATCTCTATAATACATACAGTATGATTCCAAATTTTTGGTAAAAACTTTAAGTGTTGGTACAGGACGCTGTAACTAACAATTTTTGTAGAGGAAACCAGGGTCAGGAATCGATTTAAATAGTATAAAATATACTGGGCGTCTCCCTCCAATTCGATGTCGCGTTTTCGTTCATAAATTTAACAGTAGTGAAGACACTTTAACGAAATTCTTACAATATGCTTTCAGTTCATACAAAGATGAGTCTGTTGCGAATTTTGTTAAAATATCTTTACTACTGTTAAAGTTATGAACGAAAACGCGACTTCGAATTGGAGAGAGATGGCCAGTATTTTTACTTACCCATCACACTTATTATAGGGTAAGTCTAGTAATCGATTTGAAAATCGAAGACTTTTTTTGACGGATTTACACGTTTCAGACATTAGAGATTACGAGAAACAAATTTTTAGAAAAACAAAATTGCCGTCCGTCTGTGTGTGTGTCTGTAAACGCTCTATCTCTCGAACAAATTGAGATAGAGACTTGAAATTTGGTATGTGCTTAGTATGTAATAATGGGAAGAAGCTTATTGAATTTCAGTAACCTCGATTATCCGGAGCTATTTTTTTCGGTCTCTCGAAATAATCGTTCAGATAAAATTTATATAAAATTTTTAGAAATTGTTTATTTTAAGGAGTGATTATAAAATACAATAAAAAAACATAAATTTTGCATACAGAATGAAGTCGATCGGATAATTAGTTTACGAGATATTTGTAATCATATTTTCAACACTCTTCGATTTTTCATGACCATGTATTTCTCACAAATTTCAATTCAAAGATATATTTTAATGAAAGTGAGACGCTTAATCCTACGCAGTAACCTGTTAGATAATATGATTATCGATTTTGGAGTTAAAAGTATGTTTCTCTTACGCAATTCAGTAACAGAGCATTTAAAGTTTACGACGTTGAAGAAATTGCAAAACGAAATTGTTTGTTCTTCGAATCAGGATCTATTTCATACTAAATTTTCACTGTCACTTATTTTTTAATAATAAATTCTCGTTGATGTTACACATAATAAAAAAGTTCAGTTAAATTAAAATTAAGAAATTTATTGTTACCAAGCAAAAGCCTGGTTCAGATAAAAGCTGGTTATACCGCCAGCCACTCGATTCACGAATTCCATCACGTCTAAATCAGAATTAAAATTGAAAAACAACAAAATAAAGGGTTACAATAATTATTATTGGCGACGCCTAATCTCGCCAATCAAAACAACAGAAGGGGGTTTTTACACACTGCCCCCGGATGAACAATTACTATTGTTCATAATTCAAATTAATTTTCTAAAAAATTTTAAACAACATTGATAAGATAAAAATAGAACATACTTACAATAAGGAGATTACACAAAAACAGTTTTCACAGGAGTTAATACTGAAACTAAAATATACAAAATAATGAGATTAGAAAACGTTAATAGTAAGAAAATGAAAATAAAATGTTCATGATTATGTTCATTTTTAGTCCATAATATCTAGTTCCAGTTTGTAAATCAATTGGTCTTGTCTTCTTATCACACCGGAAACAGTCTGAATGGCACAAGATCTACTTTTCGAATCTCTTCCTAAAAACAGTTCTGTAATTCGTCCACATTTCCACATGTGCTTTGGAGTTTTATCCTCATTAATTAACACAACATCTCCAACTTCGAATTCAGTTGGAGTTTTGACCGGAACTGTAAAATTGGCAGAACGAAGTTCAAGCAAATATTCCTGTCTCCAACGTTTCCAAAAATGATTTAAAACTTGATCTCGATATCTCAAAATTTTTGTCAGTGTTATTTTATTCGATTTAATTTCTGAAACAGAATGAAGATCTGGTAGAGAATTTATTCGCTTGCCGATCAAAAAATGAGAAGGTGTAAGTGGAAGTGGTTCGCTGTTTTCTTCATAGACATACGTCAATGGGCGACCATTAATCACAGCCTCAATTTCGGTCAAAGTGGTTTGAATTTCTTCAAATGAGAGACAAGTTCTACCGAGAACTTTCTTCAACGGAGTTTTTACCGAACGAACCATTTGTTCCAAAAATCCCTTTTTCAAAAAATCCATTTCACGATCAAAGACAGATAATTGAGTTTGTTTTATCCAATAAATTTCTGCTTTTTCAATTTCTGGAGCTGTCAGCTCACCTGAAATTTCAGTTTTACTTTTGTTAATATTGTTTAGAAATCTTAAGATCCATGCTGTGATGCTAAGTAATTTTGAAATATTACTAAAATTTTCTACTTTTAACAATGATTCTGGAGGTACAACACCTACTGTACAAGATATTTGGTCAGAACTCAACCTCGATGATTTTCTTTCATTCAAAGTGCTTTGATTTAGAATGTGTACGTTAAATGGTATCTTTTCAGGTTTTGGCCAACTGTCCTTTGGTAATGATAACCATTCAGGACCATAGTACCATAATTTATTTTTAGTGAGGTTATATAAATTCTCGCCTCTAGTAAGAAGATCACTCGGGTTATCCTTACCCGGGATATACTTCCACAATTTCGGATCAGTCAAAGACTATATTTCTACAACCCTGTTAGCCACACAGGGCTTCCAATTATTGGCTGATCCTTTTATCCAGTAATAGTGGTAACATAATAGTGGAATCTGACCAGATATGCATTTCCAAATTTTGAAAATTAAATACATTTTTTAAATATTTAGACATCCTAGCAGCTATTAATGCCCCCATTAATTCAAGACGAGGGATTGTCAAACACTTAATCGTGGAAACTCTACATTTTGCCCAAATAAGACTGGTCATAATTTCATTATTACTTGTGATATATCGAAAATAAGCTACAGTCCCATAAGCCTTAGGGCTGGCATCAGAAAAAATATGAATTTCAATTGGGTCCGAAAATTCTAAGCCCTGCGGAAAATATTTGCGGGGAACCTCAAATTTATCTAAATGATAGGTTTCTGAACACCAATTTTCCCATTCAATTTTTAAATCATCAGGGAATTTTTCATCCCATTCCAATCCCCTTTTCCATGTTTCCTGTAGCAAACTTTTCATACGAATAGAAAATGGTGCGATGAATCCGATCGGATCAAAGATTTTTAACATGGCTTTAAGAACAATGCGTTTCGTTGGATTAAATTTCCAATCATCAGGAAAGGATTGTACGTCAAAACGTAAAATATCCCAATTGGTATCCCATAATAATCCCAAAATCTTCAAAGAATTATTCGAATTTTCTTCTGATTCACATAATTTATTTTCCTCCCATATTTTTCTAAGTTTAACAGAATTAGTGTATGAATTTTCGCAAATTCATACCAGCTTCCCTAAAAATATCCGAAGCGGTTGATGATAGATAAAAAGCGTCTTCATCAGATTTTGACCCCGTTATCAAATCATCTACGTACAAAGATGAATTCAAGATCTTAACAACTTCAGGATAGTCAATATATTTACGAATATGATATCTAATCGTTGAAGCCAAAATAAAGGGACTGCAAGTTAAACCAAAAGCAGCTCTAGTAAATCTCAAAAAAGTTAAGTTATCATTTTCGTCACCAAACCATAAAAATTTTAAATAATCCCGATCCTCTTCTGATATCCCAATTTTCAAAAAAGCCTTTTCTAAATCAGCGCAAAATGCAATATTATATTTTCTAAAATTCATTATAACATCAAGTATGTTCGGATTAAGATTAGGACCTGGGTATAAACAGTCATTTAAAGAATTTAAATGCTTTTCTTTAGAAGAAGCATCGAAAACCATCCTCACTTTGGTAGTTAATTTATCCTCTCTTAAAACTGGTCTATGAGGCATAAAATACCCATTCTCAATTATTCTATCAGGGCAGTCTTCTACAATTCCGGTAGTTTTTTGTTCCAATACAATAGCCTTATATTTTTAACATAAGTCTTTATCCTTTTCGAGTTTACGATTTAATTCGTTAAAAAGATTCCTTGCTATTATAAAATTATTATCTACTCTAGTTTTCTCATCCTTCCACAATAAACCCGTTTCGTACCTATTATTTACAAATTTTAAATTATTCTCAAATTTATTCACAATTTCCTTATCCATATCTGAAATATTTTCATTTGATTGCGTAATACCCAAAGATTCAATTTCCCATAAAAATTTCAAATCCTCTCTCTCTAGATTTACAACTGACAGATTTAAAACAGATGCGTATTTCAAATTCCTTTTTTCATCCTCATAAAACCCACATAAAGAGTGTCCGAATAAACTTTCACATAAAAATAAAGATTTAGTTATTTTCTGTACCTCTCCCTCGTCCTAGGGAAGGAGGAAACGACTAGTTCATTTGGAGCGGCTAGCAGGAGGTGCTTCTCGCCAACCCGGAACCTCGAAGAAACTCGGTCCCTAGCGCATAGACACGCCTGGCTGGGTTGTCACCGCCGAATGGCGAACCATTCTGCGGGTCATGCACATATAATATCACTACAAAAGAGGTAAATTAATGGGAAGTGGGAGTGTTCACCAATAGGCTGAGGACCCGTTTTCCCTTATGGGATTTCGGCAACGAGGCTGGGGTTCACTCTCGCTATCCGCCCAAGTGGAAAGATAGTGGGCCTTAGAGGGAAGGCTCCACTAATGTTGCTTCGACCTAAATGTCATCAATCTCACTTGGGAAAGAGAGCATGAAGTGCAGGTAGGCGTACGCCCCCGCTTCGCTCTCCGGCCGAAGAGCACCACCTAGGGGGTCCCCGGGTAAACCGGATCCTCCATGGTCGTGAACTCGTATGGGTTCTTCATGAGCCTGGAATCGGCGTATGATGCGCGGCTGCCTTCGGCAGTCGCGGCCTCTGTCATTACCGTACCTCTCCCTCGTGACAGATTTGACAAAAATAATCCGCTTCAATTAATATATTTATTTGAGAATCACATGGCGCAGCATAATTTGACAGCTTGTAGGGCGCCAATTTGTCTGTTATTTGTTTATTGAGAAGTGGGGGATGAATCGTTGCGTTAGAAATTACGTCTGTTACTAAAGCTTCAATAAAAATGAAACGCAATTTGTCTTCAACATGAGATAATTTTAATTGCACAACATCATAAGTTTTTATTTGTGGCTTAATAGCTGCAAAGGAAAAAATCTGAAGTTTTTCTCTACGAATAATTCGTGGATTTAATTTTGAAACTAATCGTTTTGTCACAAAAGATTTTTGACTGCCTAAATCATATAAACATAAGGAAAGTTCCGAATTTATTCCACATTCCACTTTTACGCAAGTTGTTTGTAAAATAACCCCTTTAAAGGAATTTGCATTCGAATTGACTTTACAATGAGAAATAGAAGTTATTACAGAGTCTGCTGATTTGATTTCTTTCGGGACAGTTTGATTAGAATTCCTATTTAAACAAACCGAAAAATGGTGAAAATTGCTATTACAAAATTTACATTTTTCAGAATTAAATTTACACTTGGCCGACACATGAAATTTTCGGAAACAAACAAAACAGCGACCGAGGATGCGCAATTTATCACGTTTTTGATGAATAGAACAATCTTTACATGATTTAGAATCGTGATCATGTTCACAAAATATACAAACATTTTTCACATTAGTAGCCAACGCAGAGGCTGAAGGAATGTCGCGTTTATAATTATTCAACTGTTTATAATTGTTATTATACTTTGTATTTTTAGCACTAAAACTATTTTCAAAGTTCTGCAGTGACATCGTAGCTTCTCGAGATTGCACTTCGTCTTTAATGAAGGAAAGAAGCTCTTCGATCTCCATTTTATCAGTATTGGCTCTTTTACGATTAAAATCTAGCGCTATTCCAGAAGGTATTAATTTCATTAAAATCGGGCAGAGAAGATGACCATAACTTCCTGACGTAACACCAAGAGAATTTAAATTTCTTATTTGAATCTCGCATTTATCCTACAATTCTCGTAATTCTTTAACATTCGAAGCATTCTTTACCTGTTTTAAACTTAACAATTTACTCATATGAGCATTGATAACTAGGTCGCTACGACCATAGCCATCTTTTAACAAATCAACAGCAGCTTTGAAATTTCCCTCGGAAAGTGAAAAACCTGCAACAGCATTATAGGCACTGCCTCCAAGCAGGGATTTTAAATATACGAATTCATCAATTGGGGTTAAATTAGAATTCTTCTCAATAGCATTAGAAAATTGCCCCCCAAAATTCGAGCCAAGAACTGCTATCACCATAAAATTTGTTTATTGTTAGCTTCGGCAAGTTCATAGATTTCTCTATAATTCCGTTTTGAGAACCGGATTCATTTTTCATAAAATTTTGAAAAGCGTTATTTTGGTTTTGGGAGTTGCGTACATTTAAAAATTTCGTTATTTTGTAACGCGATTCGATAATTTTTTCACTATAGCTTTCTGAGCTTTCGATTTCTTTTCGAAATCTGCATCAGCGATTTTGTCTTGTATGTCAGAATTTAATATTTTTAATGTTTCATATTTCTCAATTAACTGATCTTTACAGATATTTAACATATCAAACTTGTTTTCTAATGACATAGAGTCATCTTCAAGAATTGTACATATTTTAGTACACAGCTTTGTTGTTTGCGTTCGTAAACCAGAACGCTTCTTTTTTAAAGTACCTATAGTAGACATATCATGTTTATTTTACAGTTCAACAAAAATATAAATTAGACTGAGCTTACCTCTAGTCTTTAGAGAACCATTTATCAAAAACAAAATCATAAATCCAATGCAGACATCAGACATCAAGACGCGGGACGCCAGAAATGAAGAAATTGCAAAACGAAATTGTTTGTTCTTCGAATCAGGATCTATTTCATACTAAATTTTCACTGTCACTTATTTTTTAATAATAAATTCTCGTTAATGTTACACATAATAAAAAAGTTCAGTTAAATTAAAATTAAGAAATTTATTGTTACCAAGCAAAATCCTGGTTCAGATAAAATCTGGTTATACCGCCAGCCACTCGGTTCACGAATTCCATCACGTCTAAATCAGAATTAAAATTGAAAAACAACAAAATAAAGGGTTACAATAATTATTATTGGCGACGTCTAATTTCGCAAACCAAAACAACAGTTTTTACAGACGTCATCAAGCCACGATTTTATTCGAATTGCAATGCATTTTATAAATAATTTGCATATGATTTATTTTCATTTTTTGTAATATGCATATCCATGATGGGTAAGTGTTACGTTGGCCACCAACTCCTGTTTCCTTTCTGTACAACGCACTGTAAAAATCATTTATTGTATAAGAAACCAGGGACAAAATTCCAGTTGTTTAGTCAAAATTACAAGGTGACTCACTTCAATCAGATGTCGCGTTTTCGTTCATAACTTTAACAGTAGTGAAGATCTTTTAACAAAATTCGCAACAGACTCATTTTTGTATGAATTGTAAGCATATTGTATGGATATATTGTTAAAGTATCTTCACTAATGTTAAAGTTATGTACAAAAATGCAACTTCGGATTGGAGGGAGACGCCCAGTATTTTTTAGTATTTAAATGGATTTTGACCCTGGTTTCCTCTACCATAAGTAATTTCGTACTTCCTGTTCAAAATCCTGTTTCTTTTCTGTACAACGCACTGTAAAAATAATGTACAGGGCCAAAATTCCAGTTGTTTAGTCAAAATTACAAGGTGACTCACTTCAATCAGAAGTCACGTTTTCTTTCATAACTTTAACAGTAGTGAAGATCTTTTAACAAAATTCGCAACAGACTCACCTTTGTATGAATTGTAAGCAAATTGTAAGGATATATTGTTATTAAGTAAGTTAAGTATATTCACTACTGTTAAAGTTATGTACGAAAACGCGACTTCGGATTGGAGGGAGACGCCCTGTATTTTTGACTATATAAATGGATTTCTGACCTTGCTTTCCTATACAAAAATTGTTCGTTACAACGTGCTGTACCTACCCATAAAATCTGTACCATTAATTTGGAATCATCCTGTATATCAACGACAGATGTTTAAAAATATGACAATAAAAAATGACAATATTTAACGACAAATTTTAACAATGTAGATGAACTTTCACGATACAATTTCTAACAAATGTGATCGTTTCATTATGAAATTTTTTTCCTGCTATTCAGTAAATAACCTACTCTAAAAGAATGCATACTAAATATTTTGAAAGGAAAACTACAACAAAATAATCTTAGATTGAAAAGGAATTTCAAAAATGATATTTTAATAGATGCGTATTCCTGTTATTTATTTTGAAAATTTTATTTTTTATCTACTTCAAATTTTAAAAATAAAATATTAATTTCTACATGCATCTTCATTCATAAACTATGCGTATATATTAAAATTTATCAGAAAAAAACATTACTCCAACGAAATTAATACGATTCTAAGGCACCTACCGACATAAAAAATCACGTAAAATATCAATCAAATTAGTAGTGTAAAAGAGAAACCGTTGTTCTTTCCCAATTACATGAATGCGATTAATTTAATTTATTTAAAAGCTTTTTATAATATCTCTTGAATATCCCCAAAGATAATTTGAAATTTATCTACGTTTTTACATTAATGAAATAAAGAAGAATATGTTCGGTATTAAATAAGAGATTAAAAAAAAAGTTGATCACTTATTTAATGCGCTAAAAAATTAGATTTAGTAAAATAAATATATATACATATTTAAAGGTTAGAATTTAAACTGCATAAGAACATTTTTCATTATTTACAGAAAAAAACTAGTCGTTGGGGGGGCACCGTAATACTTACCCATCATGGATATGCATAATATAAAATATGAAAATAAAACATGTGTAAACTATTTATAAAATGCATTGCAATTCGAATAACATCATGATTTGATGATGTCATAAACTTTAACTGCTCTATTACTGAATTGCGTAAGAGAAAATACTTATAACTCTAAAAAGATAATCCGAGTAACTAACAGTTTACTGCGTTGGATTAAGCGTCTCTTTACTAATTAAAATATATCTTTGAATTGAATTTTGAATGAAATACAAAGCCATGAAAAATCGAAGAGTGTGGCAAATAGGATTACAAATATCTCGGAAACTCAATATTCGATCGACTTCATTTCTAATGCAAAATTTATGTTTTTTTATTGTCTTTTATATTCACATCTTAAAAAAAGCAATTTCGAAAATTTTTATATACCTTTTATCAGAACGAATATTTCAAGAGTCCGAAAAAAATAGTTCTGGATAATTGAGGTTACTGGCATTCAATAAGCTTCTTTCCATTATTACATACTAAGTACATACCAAATTTCAAGTCTCTATCTCAATTTGTTCGGGGGATAGAGCGTTTACAGACACACAGACACGCAGACACACACACAAACAGACGGGCGGCAAATTTGTTTTTTCTAAAAATATGCTTTTCGGAATCTCCAGTGTGAAAAGTATAAATCCGTCAAAACAAATTTTTCAATTTTCAAAATGATTACAAGACTTATCCTTTACTACGCATGATGAGTAAGTAAAACTAGTCGTTAGGAGTCGCTGTAATACTTACCCATCATGGATATGCATAATATAATACATGAAAAAAAAAATTGTAAACTGTTTATAAAATGCATTGCAATTCGAATAAAATCGTGGCCGAGGCTAACGAAAAAGAAAGGCTACCGCGGTGCTTTACGCATATCTTTTTTTACAGACCGCGGCAGTCACGTGATGCTCGAACGCACCAATGCAGGTGCACGAAAAGAGCATCACGTCACTCTAGCGGTCTGTAAAAAAAGAAAAGTGGAATGCACCGCGGTAGCCTTTCTTTTTCGTTAGCCTCGATCGTGGCTTGATGACGTCATAAACTTTAAAGTCTCTATTACTGAACTGCGTAAAAGAAACATCCTTATAACTCCAAAATTTATAATCATATTAACTAACGGTTTACTACGCGTCTCTTTACTAATTAGAATATATCATTGTATTGAAATTTGAATGAAACACAGGGTCATGAAAAATCGAAGAGTGTGGTAAATGTGATTACAAATATCTCGGCAACTCATTATCCGATCAACTTCATTCTTAATGCAAAATTTGTTTTTTTTATTGTATTTTATATTTACTCCTTAAAAAACAATTTCGAAAATTTTAATATACTTTTTATCAGTACGAATATTTCGAGAGTCCGAAGACAATAGTTCCGGATAATCGAGGTTACTGAAATTCAATAAGCTTCTTCCCATTATTACATACTGAGTACATACCAAATTTGAAGTCTCTATATCAATTTGTTCGAGAGATAGAGCGTTTACAGAAACACACACACACACAGACGGACGGACGGCAATTTTTTTTTCTTCAAAAAATAGGTTTTTCGGAATCTCCAGTGTCTGAAACGTGTAAATCCGTCAAAATATTTTTTTTCGATTTTCAAAACGATTACAAGACTTACCCTATACTACGTATGATGGGTAAGTAATAGCGCTTGAAATAGTTCATGGATTTTAAAAAATCAGCATCAATGTGTTTACCATACATTTCTATATAAAACAACCTGTTTGATTGTTTTTTATATGAAGTAATAAATTTTGCAGGATACGTCATTAAATTGAAAAGGTCACAGTAATTTTAATAACGGAAGCAGAAGCGTTTGTGACATCTTTTTTAGTCTAGAGAGAAATGTTTCAAATTTCTAAATAAAAATACACATTTTCAATGAATTTTTCTTAGAATGTAACAGTTATTTATTAAAGAATCTTCTACTTCTGAAGATTTGTAATCTAATTTTCGAGCTGTTGGAATACAAATTACATCATTTGATGCATTTGCAGAAAAATATTTTATAATTATGAATGAAAATGCAGTTTTCTTTAAACACACTGTCATTTTAATTCTCGAAAATATTTTACTTTTAAAGCTTTTGAGAACATAATTAAATACCATCTATTCAAATTAAAAATATTTTGTTTTTCAATTTTAATTAAAAAATGGCTTAAGGGGTCTAAGTTTGAATTAGTGTACCTTTGCCCTGTATAAACATGAAAATTTGACTTCTGATTAGTAAAATTGGAGCTTTTAATATACTAACAAGAAACGGAGTAATATTTTACAAAATATGTGCATTGTTAAAATTAAAATAACTTTATTTTATTTATTTTTTACTCCGTAAGTTAATGCGCACATGGTTTCTTGAAAATGTAGGTATTGAGTTTTATGAAATTTGATATATTTACAGTGTTAAGATTTTTAATTATGACAATTTTTATCCATTAAAAATGTATTTTTTTTTTACATAAATATTTTTTTACGTGGTTAATGAAATTATTTTGACCTAGAAGTAGATCATTTTAAAAATACATACGTGCTTATTATCTAAATTAAATTTCATAACAATCCATACATACGTTCTCAAGATATCCTGCGCGCAATGCCTTATGCAGTAAAAAACGGAGCTATTTTAATTTCAACAATACACAAATTTTGTAAAAGACGAGTCAGTTTCTAATTGTAGTATATTTAAAAGCACAATATGTTTAATCAATAGTCAAAATTTTATGTTTATAAAAAGGTTTTGAAGGTACACTAATTCAAACTTCAATTGCTTTTGTTGTTTTTCGGCGACTTAGAAAAGGTACAAGACCCCTTAGCAAACAAATTATGATCCTCATTATTTACCTTTTTACCTATTTATTTCTACAAAAATGAAATAATTCAAATTTCCAAACCTTGTATTTCTTTCGGAAATTTCATTAAATAACAACAATAGTTACAATTATAATTTTAATTCGGAAATTATGTTACAATTTGTAATTTTGAGAGCTGCTATATCATGGTTGGAAAACGTATAATAGATAAAAGGTATCAATTCAAAATATTTTAGAAGGGATAGAAGTGAAAAACATGGATACAGCCAAATTTTAAAATATGAGATCATTCTGTGTAATTCCCTATCATATAATTCAGAATAGTTACTTTATGTGAATATCTTTGTTAAAATATATCAAATTATAAGCATATAGCTGATATTAAGTATAAAAGGAAAACCACAGTCCTAGCAAGAATATATCAAGAAGAAACCACCTAAATATATTTCAATCAAATGAAGATAACTTTTCCCTCCAGTCTATACTATCCATCCATAATAAGAGAAACCATAGAGATTGCAGTACGCAAAAATACAATATATAACGATGCAGCATCATTTAACTTACTGAAATTGTGGTTCGAGTTACTCCATGGTTACAAATATGGAAATAAACATCCAAGTAAAAAATAAAAAGGAACGTGCGTAATTTTAAAATGTACGTAAAAGATTAAATTAAAGCGTTTTAAATAATAACTTCAATTATAGACTATTCTTATTTGTTTTGTTAATGGCTCAGATAAAGCCGAAACATGTCTAATAAATGTTTTTTTTTATATTTATAATGTTTTTTTTATTTTACACCTTTTAGCAATTAACAGAAATATATGAATATCTTTATTTTCAGAAATTTTTAATCTTTATCTTGGAGAATAAATTGCAATCATCGTTTCAACTTCATTCTTTTATCACTTATAATTATCAAGCATCTGAATTTTTAACACTGATTTCTTTCATCTCGGATTCGTCTTTTGGGATTAATTTAAGCAAAGTTCAAATAAATGATGCAGTTTTTAAATACTGCCAAATAACATATTCAGATGCTCTTTACGACTTTAATCAAAGTACAAAAAGTAAAAAAGGCGAGTAACAACAAAAGGCTTTTAAGGAAATACCCACTGGAATATTTTAAACATTTATTTGCAATTATTTTGATTTCCTTTTACTGATAAATTCCATTTGGGAAAATTGCATATAAGGAAATCTACATTCAAATCATTCTTTTTTATTTATCCTTTATAAATTTATAATAATCAGACTGTCTTAAAAATATCTGTATAATTTTAGAAATAAATAAAATCAACTAAACAAGAACAAACCACTTATGGCTTATGTTTACATCTACATAAAACTCGAGTGTCTGTTCGTGATTTTCGGAAAAACACGTCATTTTAAAAGTTCGTTCGATTTTTTATATGACATATATTAAAAAAAATCAATTAAGCAAAACTATGTGTCAAGCATTGATTATAAAAAAAATTAAGAAAAACAACACTCCGACATTTAATATTGTAAATATTTTAGAAAACGCATAACAGTTTTGAAACCAAGATTTCAACAATTACCATCCATATCCGGAAATGTTCTCTAATTTTTCTGTGCAACACATCATTTGATCTAAAGATTTGTATATATTCTACATATGATAAAATTTAGTTTAGTAAGAAAACGCATAATGTTTTAGAAAACTTTTGAATTTTATCTTTAGAAACTTTTAGAATTTTAACTTTAGAAAACTTTAAATGTTAGAATACTTTAACAACACTCCGGTGTTTAATAATGTAAATATTTTTAAAAAAGTATAACAGTTTTGAAACCTAGATATCAGCAATTACCATCCATATCAGGAAATGTTCTGTAATTTTTCTGAGCAACACAACATTTGATAATTTGACGGTTTGTATAAATTTTCTACATAGTATGATTGTTAGTATATCGTATCGTAATTGTAATCGTAGCATTACATCTTAAATTTTAGTGGATGATACTTTTGTGTAAGCTTTCTCGCATCGCAGAATGGGCCATCCAAGTGACAAAGTGTTGAAGGAAATGAAACTTCCAATACCACTTTCTTTTTGTGATGTTTGTGTTCGAGCAAAACAGAGTGCAAAACCAATGGGAAGAGGACCTAGGAAAAGAGAAAGTAAACCAATGACTGCTATTCATTCTGACATATGTGGCCCTATTGTTCCGAAAACATTTTCTGGTGAATGCTATTTTATGACTATCATAGATGATTTTTCACGATTTACTGAAGTTCGATTATTGAAGCATAAAAGTGAAGCTTCAGAGGAATTGAAAGTTTTCTTAAAAACTAATCCTACAGTAAAGAAAATCAGATGTGATAACGGAAAAGAATATTTAAGCAATGATTTAGTGAATTTCACTCGAGATCTTGGTATAGTGATTGATCCTGCTCCTCCATACACTCCAGCTTTGAATGGAGTTGCTGAAAGATGCAATAGATCGCTCCTAGATATAGGAAGGGCTTTAATTGCTGAATCACATTTACCTAAGACTTTTTGGGGTCAAGCTATTCTTACAGCAGCTTACTTGAAAAATCGAATGCCAAGCAGCTCCAATGAGAACTTAACGCCGTATTTCTTAAAATTTGGAGAAGATCCCGATTTGAAGCACATACGTGTTTTTGGATGCAGTGCCTACATGTTAGTTCCTTCCGTTCATCGTAAGAAGCTTGATGATAGGTCTAAACATATGATCTTCATAGGTTATTCTTCAATGGGACATCGATTGCTAGATCCTGAGACGAAACGCATAACTATTTCAAGAAATGTCAAATTTGATGAAGAGAAGAAGCATACCATAAACTCAAAACAACACATAGTGGAAAATTCATAATTGACTGATTGTGAAATTAACCCAGATTCTCAAGAAAGAACTAGTGAAGAATCAGAGGATTCTGAAGAGAAAGAAGATAAAATGAGAAAATCCGAAAGATCAAGAAAACAACCTATTCGGTATCCAGCTCCTGAGGTGTATGAAGCATTACTTTGCCAACAAGAAACTTTATCTTTTGATGAGATCAAATTTCTCCCTGTTGATGAACAACGTTTATGGAAGGAAGCTATGGCTGCAGAGATAGAAAGCATGAAAATCAACAACGTCTGGGATCTCGAAAAATTACCACCTGACAAACGAGCTATTTCCTGCAAATGGGTGTATACCATCAAAAGAGATGGACGTTATAAGGCTCGACTTGTAGCCCGTGGATTTATGCAAAAAGAAGGACCTGACTATAGTGAAACTTTGGCCCTGTAATAAGTATGCCTGCTTTACGTTTAGTGCTTTTTGTGATTTTAAATGATGACTTACATGCATTTGTTTTGGATGTAAAAACAGCTTTCCTGAATGGTAAGTTAAATGAACTTGTTTTTATGGATCAGCCGCAAGCCTATGATGACGAAAGTGGGTTAAAATGTAAACTCAAACGGAGTTTATATGGCCTGAAACAGGCCCAACGACAATGGTTTGAAAGGTTTCTTGAATTTGTTTCAAAATTAAAATTTAAATCTCTTGATAATGAACCTTGTATTTTTATTCGCTATAGTAATGGTCATAAAATAATTATTGCTCTGTATGTTGATGATATGCTTATAGCAGGTTCAGATTTAAATGAAACTAATGTAGTTATTTCTTTACTCTCTAAAGAGTTTCATATGTCAAAATCAGAATGTGTTTCAGAAATTCTGGGTATTCAAATGAAATTTAAATCTGATAGTTTAATAATGGATCAAGAGTCTTATATAATTAAATTGTTAAGTAAATGTAATATGCTAGAATGTAAACCTAGTGATATTCCTATTTCTCCTAAATCCACTCCATCTGATTTCAAAAATGGAAAACCATTTAATGGTCCATACCGTGAACTTGTAGGTTGTTTATTGTACTTAGCATATATTTCACGACCTGATATTTTATATAGTGTTAATTGTTTGAGTCAAATGCAGGAAAATTCTACTGAAGTTGCATGGATTGCACTAAAGAAAATCTTAAGATATTTGAAAGGAACTTTGTTCTTAAAACTTGTGTATAAAAAGCAAAAATCTGATCCTAAATTATCTATGTATGTTGATTCTGATTGGGGGGCTAATACAAATGATAGAAAATCAGTATCAGGTTACATTTTAATGTTTTGTAACATGCCTGTTCTCTGGTGTTGTAATAAACAAAAATCAGTTGCATTATCTTCAACTGAAGCTGAAGTCATTGCCTTAACTAAAAGTTTGCAAGACCTGTTGTGGTTCCAAAATATTGCTTGTGAAATTGTAAGTATTAAGGATTTAGTTATTTTAGAGGATAATCAGTCTTGCATAAAATGTATCAGTAATGAAAATAGTTATGGTAGAATGAAACATATAGATATAAAACTAAAATTTGTTCGTAATGTTGTAAAAGAAAATAATATCAAAATTGAATATATTCCTACAAATATGCAAATTGCTGATATGTTTACAAAGGCATTGCCTAAAGTTAAATTTTATGAATTGTTGGTTCTTTGCTGTTTGTATAAGTAATGTTTTAACTCAGTCATACTTTTAATGTTTGTTTATTGTAATTTTTTATTCTGTGTTTTCTAATGTAATGCTAGGTTATGGGCGGGTGTTAGTATATCGTATCGTAATTGTAATCGTAGCATTACATCTTAAATTTTATTGGATGATACTTTTGTGTAAGCTTTCTCTCACGTCCGGGAACATGACTGGCAGAATCCCAGATGAATTTATAAATATAAGTGATGTTCAATTTTCAGTTTAGTTACTATGTTTTTGTCATTGTGTAATGTTCTTTCGTAACTCAATATATATTCGATCCAAGGCCTCGTCTATTTATTTGCTTTGTTATTTCATCAAAGATAAAATTTAGTTTAGTAAGAAAACGCATAATACTTCGAAAATAATACGTTCTCCTTCAGAAATTCCTAACAGTAGACGAAAACATACTTGAGTTATTTTGTACAGTTCTGTATATTACCTACAAATTTTTATATATGACACACATTAAGCTATAATTTAGCTCATGCTAAAATACGCTTAAAACTACTGCAATCACACTTAAGGAAAATGTCATTCATATGTAGTGATGTATTGAGTTCTCTGCGTGACTCTGTATATGATTTTATATATGTTCTACAATCAATCCTGAGTGCACTAAATATAGTTCAGCTTGAAAATGCATAGTTTAATTAAAAACCATCTTTAAGTAATTCACGCCCATACTCAGTACTGCTAACAATTTTATTTTGGTATAGCCCTGTATATTGTCTATAACATTTACCATTAGATTACACACACCATGTAGCATTCAAAAATGCATTTAAACTTACAAACGCATATCATAACTGAAAACGAACTTCGAGCAACTATCGGTAATACAAAGTACTCTGGAGAAAGTATTGTATCCGAAATAATTTGTGTGTTCCTGTAAATGATCGCTAAATTCTATGCACATGTTATTCTGCAGCAAGTACTTTGTAATAAACCTCAGTATTGTACACCAGTTTCATTATATTTGAAACACTAGCTGACATGCCCGGCGTTGCCAGTGCCCGTGATAATAACCTTAAAAATACCTAACATCAATGTTGAATGATTTTATATTTTTAAATGGAAATCTATCCAAACGAACTGAAGGACAGTCATTAGTTATTGCCGATTTAATGTCAATTTAATTTATGACGTTTTGATATATTAAACTCTCAATTCTGACCAAAAGTTCCTGAGGAAAGCAAAATAATATAAAGCGGTCCCTCACCTTTCCTCTTTTAACCCATTCGGGACCATGGGTGCATATATGCACCCTCAAAAAGAGCATACAGAATTTGTTTTAGGCACCAGTAAAAAATAAAAGTAATATTTTCTTTCTCTAATTAGGGCATTTTTGTGATAGTTTAACTAAAGGTAGCTTTTTTTTCTAAAAAGTGGTGCCAACCGAATAAAATTTGTGTAAAAGCCGCCGGTCCCGAAGGAGTTAAACTCAAAATAATATACAGTATTGGCCAATTTATTAGTCCCATTCGAATTTTTTTTCCAAAACCTTGTTTCTAAGATGATTATATTAAAATTAAATAAAAATCATGCACCCGTGTCATCATAATTATCTTTTATATTTTAATAGAATAGTAAGGCTACTATAATTTGTGATTCGAGCTATAAGCCAGTTTACGTCAGGACACATGGCCGTTATCATTATCTTTTTACGGGTGAAGATTTCGCTATGGTACTCCATTGTGAAATTTGGTATTTTTTGAAATTCAATATTTGAAAAACGGCATAATCATTAGATTTGAAATTTATATCAAGAAAAATACAATTTTTTACCTTTCTAACTCAGTTTGTCTAACAATTTTCTGACATATAATACTTTTCGAGCTATTACTTTTTTCACCAATTTCAAATGTTTCATTTTCCGAGATTAATCTGTGGTAACGATTATCGAAAATCCTAGTCGTCAGCAACGCATAGCTTTTTATTAAGGAGAATTATAAAATAATTAAACTACGCTGTGAACACTTTTCTCCCCATAGACCATTATGTAACGAAATTATTTTTGTAGACCTCTTAACAAATAATAAATGTTTTGCACCCCATAATCTATAGAATGCATATTTTAGTGTACTTCATAAATGCATGTCGATTACATTATGTTCAAAATCGTGTAATATCATAAAAATGTTCTGCAAACGATTTTTTCATATTGACCGTAATATAACGGAATACTTTTGACTGCACCTGTAAGCGAACTATAAATGATACGCACTTCATTTGGAATAGAGATCGTGCTATAGTAAACGTCAATAATTTATAAAAATTACAGGGTAATCTGAGAATATTTAAGATAGTTAGGACTCGGAAGGACGGAAAAATCGACAGAGAGACAAACAGAAGTCGTCAAATACTTCTCAACTATGTTTCAACGAGTTAAAAAACAACACTTTTAGGTAGCTTTCATTACAAAATCTACCTATTGTAGCCATTCGGAGGAAATCAATTCCAGAATGGTCCTCTTGACGTCATCACTTTATTTTTTTAGGCGTTTTTAACGAAATTTTGTAACTTTAGAAGAAATTTTAACGAAATTCTCTATCTTAAGTAGAATTTTTCTTTGAATAGGCAATAGAAATGCATAAAATCGTTAAAAAAATGTTAAAGTTACAAAAAGGTTAGATGCAAATTATCAGATTTGAAAAAAAGCCGAATTCAAAAATTGACGTCGGATGAGAAATCGTCTTATAAAGCAAAAAACATGTTCTTCAACTTTAATTTCCTCAAATTACCTTTAGCTCGGACATCAATCTAAAAAAGAGTTAAAGAAATACTTAAATTTTGCTTAGGGGATGGTCTACAAATAGAAATTGTACTAAACTTCAAAAATTTCAATGCTAACACCTAAATTTGGCATCAAATTGGAATATTTCGGTTTATTCTACCTTCGGATACCAAACAGGAAGTCAATAAACAGGGAATGGGACTTTTGCGTCAGCAGCAGACGGTGGAGGCGATGCGGTGGTAACGCCCGCCGCCTGCAGCCGAGAGCATACTATAGTAGGTGGGTGGAATAGCTAGCGTCGGGAAACTATGTTATAGTAGGGGGGGCGAATAGGTCTGCTATAAGATGGGGATTTTAGGGGGGGGGGCTAAATTAATAAAATTTTTAAATGTCTTATAGTACGAGGTAACGGTTATGGTAGAGTCCAAACACTGCCCGCTATCCCACTGCATTTTCCCAATGGTTGTTGTAATTTGTTAAATTAGTTGTGACATTATTTCAATACTTAGTTTTGAAAAAAAAATCGAATGAATTACTAAACAACAAAGAAATATCATGCATAAAGCATAGATTATGAAAAACTTTCCAACACATTCAGAATACTGTAACAAAGCTTTGCCGTTTAATAAGGTAAAAGATGATGTCTAAGTAAAAAAGGTCAAGGTCAAACCGGGCAATATGTTTGAAATAGTGTAACATCATTAAAATACATTGTAAGCAAATCCATAGACCATAATGTAAGAGAATTAATTTTTTTGAGGCACACTGTACATAAACTACAAATTCTCGTTCCATTTTCAATACCGAGCATGCAATAGTATACTTCCCAGAAATATATATCAATTACATGACAATCCTAGTATATTTACACAAGTTATAACACGGAAAGACAAACGGCCAGACAAATGGAATTCATAAAAACTTTTAAACTATGTTGGAAATTGTTACAAATACACTTAAAATTAATGTCGGGAATATCTGTACAAGACAAAAAAAAAAGAAGAAATTTAGCTTCTCATTCATTACAGAAAAAAAAACTGTAAAAAAAATAATCTCACTGTAAAAACAATTTATTTCTGACAACGCAAATTATGCTTAAAAACACGTACCATCTCCTTCCAGTCTTGTGAAATTAATGAATGAGAAATTTACAAACAGACGATTCAGCTGCTTAGAATTCCCTGAGGTTATTTTGAATTATATTTCCGTAAAAAGACACATTTAGTTTAATTATAGCTATTTTATTTAATACTTCTTAGAATGTTAAATTTTTTTTACAGTTTTATGTAACATTTAGTAACATTTATGTGCGCTTGTTCTGTTTATGTTAAATGACTTATATAATAAATTGTTCTGAGTATAAATAATGCTTGGATTAATTGGGTTTGAAAGAAAAACCAAAACTTAACCAGGTCGATTAACTTATTGATAACGGAAACTTTATATAAATAGTGTAAGAATGACAGTTCTGCATCAGTGGTGGGTGCGATGGTGACCTCTGCGTGACCTCTCTGCTGATAACGATCTTATCGGGATGATGAGGATTGTTTGTTTTGAGCGTGTTCGAACATAAAGGAATGATAATAGGTTTGATATAATAGGAATGATGATAGGTGAGTTGTTTGTTTAAGACCAGAAGTAATTATGCTGTTAGAAGAACAGGTCTAAAAAGAGATAAGGAATGTACAGGTGGTTTTAATGGGTTTAAAATTTAAATGAGAGTATTTTTTTTTTGAATTTCATAAAAGGTTTTTTGATGGCGCCCTCTATCGATAGGAAATGGAATGATGGGTATTTAAAATATGTTTTATTTGAAAGATTTAACTCGAATTTGAACCCGTGACAAAATGATTCCATGGTTTGATATTTTAGGCTAGGTTTAACTGATCAAGCCCTGAGGTCATGGTGTTAAGAGGAGATTGAAGATATTTGAGAAATATAAACAGCAACGTTAAATACTTTTTAAAATTTGAACCTATATGAAATAAAATAAAATAAAAGTCGCCTTAGAATGGAATCGAACCATCATGTCTTCAGTTAATAACTGATTGCGTAGCCAATTACGCCACAAAGGCAGTCATACCAACTGCTCAAAAATAATAACAACTGCTCAAAAATTAATAATAACTGCTCAAAAATTATCAACAACTGCTCAAAAATAATAACAATTGTTTGAATATGAGATCAAGGTGTTAAGACGAAATTTTAAGTGTTTAATCTCTTCGCAATGAGCTTCCTTTACAAAATTTTTAATCTTTTACCACCGGTTTTTCAAAACAGAAATTTTCGCCTAATTGAATCGCAGAAATGCTGTCATTAAATAAGGCAAATCTTACAATAAAAAGTAACTGGTGGGAATAATCGAGGATTCTGACCCTCTTATGCCTCACGTATACGTGCCGCACATCCCCAAGGGGTTAAAGAGAAGTGTCGTGTAAGCGATGTATCACTTGTCAAAATGACGTCGAGAAAGTAACTGATGAGTGTATTGTATCTGTATATATCGGTATGCATTTTTGTCGTTGATTTACGTGTTTTCCGGAAATGAACAGTTTAAGTTAGATTTTATACTCAATTTAAATGAAACCGGAAATGTTTCTGTTTCGGTATGATTCGATTGAATATTAACGTATCACGCAACAAAATTTCATGTCGCAATGAAGGAGATTTATCAGAATCCAAGTCACGCGGCAAGTTTCGGTGGTGTATATGATTTATACTCTGCTGCAAAGGAAAATTTTCCAAGAAGACAATTCAGAACTGATTAAGAGGAGTCGACTCATACACGCTGCACAAACCCGTGCGAAAATAGTTTGCGACCAATAGAATGATTGTTTATTCCATCGATCAGTAATTCCATCGGATCTAGTCGATATGAACAGCCTGGAGAAGTACAATCGGGGATTTTGCTACATTCTAACTTGCATTGACATTCTCTCTAAATATGCGTGGCGATTCCACTCAAAAAGAAACGAGGAAGGGGAATATTGTAAAAGCATTTCCAACTATTTTTACAACACGGAAACCTCAATTTCTTTGATCGGATACCGGAAAAGAATATAAAAACAGTCTGTTTCAGATTTTTTTTTTTTTAAAGCAACAAGAGGTACGATTTTTTACGACGCATAATAATACGAAAGCTCCAGTGGTCGAACGCTTTAATCATACCTTGAAAACCAAAATGTGCAAGTATTTCACGTATAATCACACCTATAATGATAATGATGTGTTAGACTCGCTGTTGCAGAGTTATAACCATACACATCATTACAGCATTAAGAGAACTCCCGAGGAAGTGATACCTGATAACGAAAGTGATTTGTGGTTTACTCATTTAGGTAGATATGGAGACTGTGAAAAGAAAGCCGTGCGTATTGAAAGAAAGTGGGAAATCGTGCGTGTATCGAAACAAAAATTAACATTCAAAAAAGGTTATGAAACGAATTGGACCGAAGAACTGTTCGTAGTGACGGAATGTGTGTACAGAAACCCTTCCGTGTGTTGGATTAAAGATATGATGGACGAACCTATCCTAGGCACCTTTTTTGCTCAGGAACTTCAAAGAGTGCAATCAAAACAAGAACTGTAATTTTGAAGTACTGAATTTAATGTCATCAATGGTGTATAACAAAGAAAGAATTTAAGGTGTAGAACCATGGTGTATCAATTTCAAGAACTGGAACTTGGGTACCTTAAAAGCGAACGTTTTTTACAAAACTTAAAACTTGCTGCGAATGACTTATTTAAACAGAAAAAAGCTGGTCCAAACAGTAGAATTCTGCTCAGAACACTAATCGGGTCCAAACAGAACACCAAGTGGGTTCAAACAGAAGGTTTCTGCTTAGAGCACCATACGGGTCCAAACAGAAAACCATGCTCACCTAAAGATGCGGTAACTATATTTATTTCATTTTTTCTCATTCAACAAAAATAAATTGTCTAAGTAAAATGTTTTCTTTCTTTCTTTTTTATTTATTTATATTTATCTCAGAAAAGGATGGTGGTGGAGGATATGCAGTTTTAAAGGTGGAAAAACCAGAAATATAATTGTGGCGCTATGAATGTTTTTCATAACAGGTTGTTTATGGTGCGTCTACAATTTAAAAAAATTACCCCCCCCCCCTTTACAAAGAACGTTATTCTGAAATATACATGTCTGATGCTTTTAGAACATGTTAAAAATCCTTTTTTAAAACAAAAATCCTCTCATTTAAAATTTAATCACTCCACAAACCACTCTAAATTCCTTATCTCTTTTTGACCCTCTTTCTCTAGCAGCATAATCACTACTGGTCTTAAAACAAACTATCACTATCACCCCGATAAGATTGTTATCAGCACAGAGGTCACGCAGAAATCTCTACAGCACCCAACGCTGATGTAGAACTGTTATTCTTACACTACTTACTATGTTGAAATTTTTTCATTGAGAAGTATTTTATGAATCCTATTATTTTTTTTGTTATTTCTTAATCGCGCAATGTAAATGGAAACATAATCATAAAAAAAAAAAAAAAAAAAAAAAAAAAAAAAAACTGAATTATTTTTACATTGTAAACGCTTTTTAAAACTAGTCGGATGTGCCAATTCCAAAATCTTCTTCTATATAATACTTGTTAATACCTCAAAATTTGCTATCACACCGCCAATAAAATCAATATTTTTGTCATTCTGTTGTACTTCAGCTGTTTGCGAATCGTCGAGTTACCCGGATGCGAGCGGCCGATGTATACTAAACTATGAAAAGTTCTTCTGGTTTGTACCGGCAGGAAAAAATAGTCTCCTTATACATTGGTTTTAAGACTTTAGCTATTTTTACTAGAAACAACGAAGTGAAAATGCATGGAATCTCAATTCCGTTCTGAGCTCATTCCCTGTTCTCATCAATATTGAAAGATTGCAAAGAACTGCATTGCAATCTTTACTGCATTACTAGAAAAACTAAACAGAACTGATGCAAAACTTGTCGATGGTAAATGTAACTATTCTTACAATTAAATTATTTCGTTGTGGTAAATTTCATACTTTCTGCGTATTTTTGGGAAAACGGTACATCGCCCTACAGTCTATATTTTCCGAATTATAAAATTTCTTATTTGATCTTGGGGAACAGTAGCTTAGTGCTCAGCAGGGTCTATACGATTAGAGTCAACTCCATTTTTCGACATCGTTAACTCAGTCTTTTATCCTTTCGTTGTCAATAAAATATGCACCAAGCTTTTTAGGGAACAAAACACAGGGTATTCCGCGTTGGGTTTACCACCTGACTGGAACATATACTGCATAGCACCACAGGGTCTATGATCTAGTTAACAGAGTTGGACACCGTAGTAATTACTCTTAATAGATTTTTGCCCCGCATATCTTAGTGTGAAGTTTTTATTTCTTCTGGAACTTTTTGGAATACCCTACAAATTCAAATTCCTTATGTTACATCATCAACCTAGAAGTCCTTTCCTAATACACTGGCCTCCAAGTACAACCAGTCTTTTGTGTCTAATGAAAAAAAATGAAATTTATATGAATTGTGCTTTAAACAGTTATTTATCAAATTTTACTTAATTTAACATCAATCATGATTTACAAATAACAAATTGCACTTTTTGTAAAAGTCTACTGTTTGATAAAATAATAAATAGCAATTTTTTGTGAAAAAAATTAAATAAATGGATTTTAATAAGGTTGTCGGACACTGTAAAGGGAAATAACTCACATACATGGAGCAACGCTCGTTCCAGCTCATTTAACGACTTTGGAGGAGGACTCACGGCAGCCACCTGTCAGCTGAGATAGTCCCAAAGATGCTCTATTGGATCAAGGTCCGAAGATTGCGCTGGCCATTCCATTTGCTAAAAACCTTGAACTGCTCTTCTAGATGTTCATCAACGACTCTAGCTCAGTTCTATCGATCATTATAAACCATTCAGATTAATTCGTTGCCAATTGCACCACCATGCGGCATGACAAACGGAGAAAAGATCTCGTCCCGATATTTCACAGTAGTCAGAATTCTTCCATGGCACAGATGAAAGTTACTGTGAACAAAAGACAGATTCCAGCCCAAACCATGATTTCACCTCCTTTATATCTGTGTCTTTCAATGCATACACTTCTTTACATAGATGTAATCTAATGCCTTTTCTCTCCACATCAGCACACGAACTGAATCACTCTCCAAAGCAAACCGGGACTCATCTGTGAACAGTTTGTGTTCCAGGTAATGTGCTCTCTTAGCCAACATAAAAGGGTACTTCTGTGTTGTCAATTAAGAAGGCCACCACAACGGATCGTCTTCCATTACGTCCTTAACTGTGAAGACGTCTGTGCATCCTAATCGCAGGTATTGTCATCCCTGTTGCTTTACGATGATCTGAAATCAGCTGAGCCACAGTAGTGTTGCTCCTCCTTCGGGCCAAAAGAGCTAGAAAGCGATCTTGTACAAGGATTGTAACCCATGAGTGGTCTGGAACAAGTCTTCTTGATATTGAATTTTTGATTCATATTGGTCTCGGAGCCTTTGGACCACGCTACGAGGCACATTACGACATCTAGCTGCCCCAGGTAGTGATAACCCCATTTCCATCCATAAAATTACCCACCTTCTTAACGAATCAAGTAAACGACATCTCCTAGACATGGACAACACTATTTTAGTACCAACAATTCAAGATCATAAACCATAAAAAAATTTCACACAAATTCCGAAAGTGGGGCTTTCGCAGTTCCTCCTGAGAAACATATAAATATACAATACATTAAAATAATTGAGATGGGTATAATTTTTTCATAAGATTTTATTGAAGTTACTTATGATCATTCATATAAACCATAGAGTTTAACTTTATTTTCATTCTTTTAATCGGGAACGTTAAATAACTGGTTGTACCTTAACTCTTGGAGGTCATTATATAAAGGTTCATAAAACTGCTTCCCGTCAAAATTGTTACAAAAAATATAAACATTCGACTGAACAATAAATTTCTAAAAGGTTTCAATAACCTCAGCACTCACTTAAAAAATATATAATTGAGAAATTTACAAAAAAGGAATGGACCACACTCTTGTTACACACGAAAAAAAGAGAATGAATATAAAAAGGCGATTTAAACTTAATTCTATTAAGTGAAGTCCAATGAAACATAGCAGATTTGTAACTAAAGGTCAACGTTATCGCGTGGTTTAATGGTATTCACTTTCACTACTCAGAAACATGCAAATTCCATAACTGTTTCGCGTGGGTAGAATGGGATACGTCGTTCACAAGGCGCTTGATTGATTAAGAGAAACGGCGTTAATTTGGGAAAAATGAAAATGACAGTCAGCTTCTAAAATTGTAAAGCTTCCATTTTGATCTGACGTTTCCATTTTTCCAGTGGCAGCTCGTCTGTTATATAATTGGGGGTTCGCAATACATAAATTGCGAAAATAAATTTGGACAGTACGACTTAATATACGGGTTAACATTTGAGTTTTCAAAATTTAAATAGTAACAACGCAACTAAACGAAATAACAAGCAACAAGCACTTAGAAAAAGTGTAACATTTTACTTTCTTTGAAAAAAGTTCATACAATCAAACAAATAAACAAGCAAAAATTAACTAACTGAATATAAGAAACCAATGGTGATTTCGGATTAACCTATATGAAGAAAGAGACTGCGAAATATTCAAGCATTCCCCCGCATAAGTTTGTGAGGATGGGAAGGTATGAGCGGTGCCTTCGCTTTACACTCCTCTCGCCGCTTTTGTCTGCATAAGATTTTTTCCCTAAGGAAATTCTATGATTGCACGTGCGAATCTGGAATGACCGGTCCCTCGGTATTGACAATTTTGTAAATTTACATTGTTACAGTAACGTTCTTTCATGTATGTATTAAAAATCGATGACAGGAGAAGGAGGAGCATTTAAACTAATCCTGGATTGACACAAATATGGTAATGCAAATATTGCTATTTTATTTAATTTGTTCATTTATTTCTTGGTTTTTATTTGGGCACTCATGTGCTCATATGCTCCAATAGAGGAGCTGCTACTACATATACCTTATAAATTTTTCTATGTATCTCTAAACACTTGTTAAAAGCAAGATAAGTTTTTTTTCTTGTCTAACATTATATCACAAAATATATTTTTATTTGTAACATGGTGTTTAAGCATAAAAGTAACTTATACAAAGTACGTGTGAAAAGTTTGCCCCGGGCAAAATGACGTTATGCTTAGCTTGAAATGCATTTTAACATTGATAAAACTAAAGCGAAAAATTAATTGTGTCAACATGACGTAATTTTAACTGATTTTTCATTTTTTAATTTTAAAGGTCAGAATTTAAGCCTTTATTGGTTGCTTCATCTTGATTGCATACCTTGATTACATGTTACAAATTACTTTTTTTTTATTATAGGTTAGAATATTTAATTTTTTTCACAAAAGTAAAGAATTTCAGGAAAATTAAAATTATTAAAAATAGTGTTATGGGAAAAAAAAACTTGAAATAATGATTGTATTTGTAGCTAGAATAAATAATGTAAGGCTAATATTTTATAGGAATTATTTTAGTAGGTTTGTTATAAGTTCATTTAACAATTCCTTATTAGTGGCAAAGTCCTATTTCTTCCACTGTGAATTTCTCTTTCGATGTTAAAAAATGATAATCTACTTTTGGACGCCAGCCAAAACACAGTGGCAATTTTTAGAAATGTATAACGGTTGTGACAACAAACGGCCCTATCGCTTTAGCATTCATCGCGCTTACATAACTTCTAAATACTACAAATTTCAATTTTTTACTACATTTTACAATTTCGGTTCTTACATCATCAATTAGAAAAAAATTAGCTTTCGATTGAAATTTATTTGAAAACTGCCGCTTAATTTAACGACTTTTTAAATAATTTTCAAGCATGAAATATTTTTCAATTCTATCTCAACAATGATCATCAGTTTGCTTTAATAATGTAACACATTCCCTGGGAAATTTGCCTCAATTGAAAATAGATTTTCTTAACCATCATAAAAACTGAAAAAGAAAAATAATAAAAACCCCTGATAAATCATAAGATCAGATTATCCAAAAGAAAGAGCATTTTGGCGCTAAACTAAAATCTGACAAGAACAAAAAAACTATTTATAGTTTATGATTAAAATAAAATTGATATGCTGAATTCGTTGATGTATATGTTGCATCATAATATTCTAGGAACTGTATTTTATTATTTCTTTTAAGTTCCATTGGATATTTAACTGTATAAGAAGGGAAAGATCCCCGACTGTGATGGAAAAGGAATAATCATCCTGATTATGTAAAGAAACCGAAAAAACCATACAAATAAATTACACTTGAAAACATTAAAAATCTCCCTTATCTGCAAATTGATTTATTATTGTAAAAGAAAAATTCTTCATCTTCACATAGAAATTGATTAGCTTAAAACAATGGATGCGTTTCAGAAGATATGGATTTGAAACGAACAATGATTAAAGAAGATATTTTAAAACTTTTAATTTAAACATTTTAAAACTTTTTTTTAACGTCGAATTTTGACGGTGCCTTTGGTGAGATGCAATGCACATGCGCGTAGGAGCTCATTCGGTTGCATTATCACAGGGGGGGATATGTGTGCTTTATTTACTATGTTCTTTTATTGACTGAATATGAGATGAACGTTGGGATATACTAGGGATTTGTATGATACTTCATAGGTCCAGGAAATTTTCTTTCTTGCCGTGGGGAATATGGCGGTAATGTCAAACTGATTTGCATTACACAGTTGTTTACGGATTGTTTGTTTGGAGTTTGCTTCGGATTTAGTACTGTAATTCACTGGGGGGAAAAACTTTTAAAATGTTTGAAAGACTGTTTCATACGCACCCCTTCTTATGTAATAAAGAAGCTTATTTTACTAATGATGTTATGGTAATTTTTTTCCGTCAAGTTTTGACGGGTTCCATCTAGTTTATATATATAGATAACAGTTTGTGGGAACAGATTTCGCCACATTATCTTATAACAATGAAAAGAAGTCCCTCGCGTTTTATCGTTAGTTTGAATTTCTTCCATTGCTATAATAATGCGTGTATGTTTAGAAAGTATCATTTGTAATGTTAGAATTTTGAGGTTTTGGCACCATAACCGTCGCCAAAATTGTAAAATATGCAATATCTCACGAACTATGGGACTTAGAAGAATGTACTTTGTACCATTCGATTCGGCATACAAAAATACATTAAAATATGTTTTTTTTTTTTTTCACTTAACTATAATACTCGATTTTTAAGGAATTTTTTTAAAGTTTGTTAATTTTTTACCCCCCTTAGGGGTGGAGTTTTTGGAAATCCCGTCTTAGTGCCCCTCTACATACTAAGAAGTATTTTTCTTCCAAGTTTCGTGTTTGCAGGTTCAGTAGTTTGGGCTGCGCGTTGATCATCTACCCAGTCAGGACTTTCATTTATATATATATATTTACAGAGACATGCAAACGAATTCCGTTACATTACGGTCTATGCGGGAAAATCAATCGCGGTCTACTTTAACAGTGTTACACTATTTCAAGCATATTCAATTTAATATATATCACTGAATGCACCACAAAAAGATTACTATAGAATAAGGTGTACAAAGCATTCATTTATAATGACACACAAAAGAATTCTATTACAGTACTGTCTATCAATAACAATTGAATAATAATTGCTGGAAATGTGTTTTCAGTTGTGGTACGCGTTTTTAATTTTAACATTTTTTTAATGAAAAATACTTGTTGTATATAAATTCTATAGATCCTCTACAAGGCTGCACAAAAGATCTCGAGTACATTTCCGTCTATTGGCCGAATTTGCTGAAGGGTTAATATTCAACTATGTTATGCGTAAAGTAAACATTATAATACTATTTAGAATACATACGAGTCCATAGATCCTATACAGGGCTGCACAAAAGAATTCTGATATTTTATCAACGATTAACAGTAATTCCGTACATTGAGTTTTTAAATGTATTATACGTTTTCGTACATAAAGAACGTTACATACTACATAAACTCTAACTTTAACAATATAGTTATTCTTAATGACATCATTCAGTGTTATTTAGTATATTTAGCATAATTTATCATTATTTACTCTAGCACTATTATTCATTCATTATTGTTCATTTAATACTTTCTTCTATCCATTATTATTAATTACTTCAGCATTATTATATGGTAGTATTATTGCTCAGTTTCACATAGTAGTATTTAGTACTGCTCAGTAGGACTGGTAAACTGTATTTTCTGAATTTGTATTATCGGAATCTTGTTCAGAATTTGTATTGCAGAGTTACATAGTATAATTATTGCTCAATATCACAAAGTATAATTTAGTAATGATCAGTATAATTAGGTAAACAAACCTCCTGGGCAGTGCTAGTTGAGCTTAAGCCGAAAGGTAGGCCTCCATACGCGGTTTGACATTGGTTTTTTTTACTTAGACATCACTTTTCGCCATATTATACTCTGAAGATTTCTTATAGTGTGCTGAATGTGTTGGAAAGTGTTTCATAATATATGCTTGAAGCATGATTTTTCCTTCTTGTTTATTTTTCCCGCCAGTGTACTATCCCACCGGTACTAATTCCCACGTATGTTTAACCCTGTAAGCGTTTTGACCGTATGTTTCCGTTTCCCCAAAACCCAAAAACAACTTAAATTGGCTCGAGACAAAACTTTTGGTAACAAAATTGTATTCTAAGATGTATGTAAAATAAAGCGATATGAAGTGTATTTTAGAAACAAACGAGAAAGGAAAACTTAAATTATTTTAAGTTTTGCAAATACTTTTATGAAAATGCAGGAAAGCCCTCAGACGCTCGGAGGAGACTAAGAATAAATTATGCATGAAAATATCTTAAACATCTTCCTTGATTTTATATACGCTTAACTGTAAAAGAAAAACCATTTAATATTCATTTTAAATGACACGAATTAAGAATAATATCCAAGAGTGAAAAAACGTTCTAATGAAAAGAAAAACATCCCGAATGGATTCTTAGAGACTATTTTTTTACGTTCATACTTTGGACATTTTAAGTAAAGAGGCGTAAAAATACATATAAACTTTTTCAAAGAAACTTTAATTTGTTTATTAAAATAAACGATTTTGTTCATCTTATTTTGGAAACATAACAAATTTGGAAAAAAACACATGAATAAACTTACCCACCTCCTTCCCATTAAAACAATCCTTCTAAACATTTTTATGAGAAATCAATATTATTTTTTTTTAATTTATAGTAATTTTTATAAACTAAATTTAATTACAAATAATATAATAAAAGCACTTGTTAACGTTAAATTAAAGATGTAATTACTACTTAAAGTGATAAAAAATATTACAGAAAAGAATCAAAAATGAATCAGCCTTTTTTGAATTATATAAAATTTGGCACGCGGTGATTTACAGATTTAAAAAAAACAATAAAATAAGTAAGTTTTATAAGACCAATAAGTAATTTTTTAAAGACCAATTTAAGCACCTGCTTGCATTATGCATGTGATCTCATGTGTTGTCATTTTCCAATACTTAGCGTAAATACTTCATTTATCATTTTCATCTTGAAGAAGTCGCCGTTGAGCGCATGAAACATGCCGTCTTTATATTAAAAGGTACTTTTGTATACTTTTCACCTTTTGTAGAATGTTTTAATCACTTTAAGCAGTAATTACATATTTAATTTAAATTTAATTATTTTAATTTACATAATAATACTTTATTAGATGTGTAATAAACATTTAAATATTTTTTGCTTTACACATTTTCAACTTTAAAAGATAAAATATATTCCGCTGTGTCTATTTCAAAGAATCAAAATCAAAATTAAACAAAAAACATTATTCCAAAGAAATTTACACAATTTTAAGGCACCCATCGACATGGAAAACCACATTAAGAAAGCGATTATAGTATAAAAAAGAAAACGTTATTCTTAGCCAAGTGTATATGAAAGCGATTAATTCAATACATTCAAAATCTTTTTTGTAATATCCCTTGTATACACTAGAGATTATATAATTGTCGCATATTTTACCCCAAAGAAAAAAAAAACTGAATGAGTCCGTATTTAAATGCAATTAAATAAAAAAATTAAAACGAAAGTCGATAATCTTGTGGCATGTTTTAAACAAACTACAATTCTAAAAGAACAAATTATTGTTAAAAATTAAAATTTTAAACTATGTAAAAAAAAAAAAAAAGTTTAATTCTGTAACAGAATTGTACTCAATTAAAATGTAACATTAATTTTTTAAGGACCGTGATAGTATCAATTTTAAATTAAATAATTAAAATAGTTTTAATACAATTCATGTCTTTTTTTTTCTTTGTTATTATTTTATGTCACCATAATTTATAAAGTTAGTACTTATATTTTTTTCTAATGTCATGCAGTAGTAGGAAATTAAAAATGAGGAAATTTAACGTATGTATATTTTTAAAAAGCGATAGTTTCTTATTATTCGCATGCCATGAGTTAATAGACGATGAAATCGCCAAAGATTGTTACTTACAGCAGTCCTTTTTTACTCTCGTTATTTCAGTGGTTTTAGCACGTAAATCGATTATATATCTGTAAAATTTTTATCTAATTATATTATTTTATTCTTGTAATTATTGATTGATAACGTTTTAAATTCGGTAGGGTAAAGTAGAGCTCCTATACTACAGGCTGAATCATACCGCCATTTAATAACCCAACGGACCAAAAACCAAGCTAAAATCGGTTAGATCACCGTAGTAGTGGACGGCGAGTGATAGTGACAGAGACGGCAAACACCTGCTCGGGTGGTTTCCTAATGCTGAGCTGGGTTACAATATGGCGGTTATTTTGGACAACAAGATGGATATGCGTCAGATCCTCCTTATAGTTTTCTTGGGGTAAAGTGGGGACAGATGCCGCAGAGATTGTGTGGTCAACACTAGCGAACCCTAGAGCAAATTAAGAATTTAGTTAAGTGCCTCTAATCTGTGTTCTGTGTTGTGCGCGTTTCCACAGCTTAATTGTTAGTATTTTAATATTTATTCCAATTTTTATCCTTCAAACCTACGTAGTAAGTTGCTAAAATTACTCTAATAAAGTTTTATTAGTTATTTTAAACCTAATAAGCAGCTAGAAGTGGTGTTCTAGAACGGACATTTAGACGACGATTGAAGTCGAACAACTTTGTAAAGAACGAATGTGGGCCACAATCGTACCTTGTAATTGAGGCCGAAAATAAGCTTGTTGCTCATATAGAAAAACTTCAAGTTTGAGAAATTTCGCCAACTCCTTTGATTATTAGGCAGTTAGCTTATGACCTTTCCTCTGAAATGAAATTACTACCAAAAAATTTCATGATGAAAAAGGGAGAGCTGATCGTGATTGATTACTTTCTTTTATGGAGAGAAATTCAACGCTGAGTATTCGTAAAGCTGAAAATGTATCTACTGCAAGAGATAAGGGCATCAATAGAGAAGTTGTGAATACGTTTTTGAAGCTTTAGAGAAAGCAATGATAGATGAAAATTGTCTTAATAAATCTGCTGCTATACATAATATGGACGAAACTGGCTTTGAGCTCAACAAAGAAGCAGAAAAAGTCGTTGCCAAAAAAGGCACTAAAGATGTCCATCACATTTCTTCAACTGAAAAGTGGGAAACTATGAACGTTGTTGCTTGTTGCAACGCACAGTGGAATTTTCTCCCACCATTTTGTATACTTACGGGGGAAACAAAATAAAAGTGTGTGTCAAGCCCCAAGTCCGCCTGGTTCATATATTAGTATTTCTCAGCGATCAGTCTACATGACGAGTGCATTATTCAATATCTGGATTCAAGAGCACTTTATATCTCGAAAATCTCCGAGGAATGTCATGTTACTGTTAAATGGTCATAGTTCGCATACGTCGCGTCGGTTGAGGCTCTTTTGTTGGCTGTTGCACATAAAATCACCTTTATTTGTGTCCAAGCCACACAACACACCATTTTACATAACATTCATACGTTACATGATTTACGTTACATGACATACGTTACATATGATTTTACAATTCATATGTTACAGGCATTAGCCAGGAGGTTCTTCTGTCCTCTTAAGCATTGTTTCAAATAATCTTTTAACACCTGGATGATGAATCATTTTCGTCCTAATGCAGCTGAAGACGGAATTTCTTTGAGCTCCACAAGAAAAATTGGAAAACTGCAATTTGGTGAATTACTTTCTAAAGCTTGGGGACAAGCCACGACGTCTCGAAGCGCTATCTCAAGTTTTAAAGCTACGATAATTGTGTCACTAGGTAAGACAGCAATTCCAGAGCATGCTTACATTATTGATAACAACATGAATGAACCACAACAAAATCAAGATATTCAAATCCAATCAGATAATTTGACCATGCCACAAAATGAAGAAGACCCATAAGAAGGAACTTCAGCTACTTATCAAAATATTCTGACCGACAATGTTGGTTCCCCACGTTTGAATAAGGAAACTGTAGGCCTTGTATAATTTTCATGATCCTTGTATAATTTTCATGATTTTCATAATTTCCATCATTTTCATAATTTCCATGATTTTCATAATTTCCATGATTTAAGTTGTTAACCTTCTCACCGCCGCGAACTGATGTATCCGTTCATTATGCTGTAGGTTTCACTGCAATAATAGTATTGTTTAAATTAATATATTTCTACAAATATAATGCACTTTTAAAATAGACTTACAAAATATCTCCTATTCCGCCAGTCAAAAGACGTACTCAGAGAAATAAGAGAATGCAAAAGGCTGCAAATATTACAAGCACAGAGATTATAAAGAAGAAAAAGGAAGAAGGAAATAAAAAACAAAAGGAACTAGAAAGCGTCTAACGCCGACAACTTGGCGTAAGTAAAATGTGTAAAAACGGAAGGGAAAGACCAACATCAAAACATCTCACTTGAGGAATAAACTGCAATATGAGTCATCTTCAAACTTTGACGAAAGTGTTCCTCTTATGGATTATGACGATGGCATAGGATTGGAATTTGATCATTTTGAATGTGCACAGTGTCTTGAACTAAGTCTTGAAGGCAAGCAGACTGGATTCGGCGCATGCAATCGGTGGCTACATGAAACATACTCAATTTTCTCTTGAAACGGGAATTGTGGTAATTGTGGGCGGATGGAAATCCGAAATCAACTGATGGAGAAGAAAAGCAAAAAAAAAAAAAAAAAAAAAAGCAAAAAAAAAGAAAAGAAAAGAAAAAAATACATGTGCCTAAATGGAACAGAACTAGTATATACTTTAACAACAATAAACTGTAATGTTGTCCTAGACGTGAACAAGTTATTTATATCTTTTTGTAATTATGGTATCCGTTCATGTAAATTTATTTTTCTTTTCTTTTCAATTTCATTTTTATTTTTTATTATTTTTTAATTAGCTTACACTTTTGCATTTTCACTAAACTTTTCACAATTTAGTGATATATAATTTTTGCAAGTTAACTGTTATTTATTTTCATTTTAAGTAGTTTGAGAGTTAAAATAAAAATATTATATGTGCTTGCTAAAAGAACCCAGCCTAGATTATTTTTCCATGCGACATCTGTTCCACACCCCATGCGGTGTCTGACCTTGCACATAAGAAATTGTGTTAAAAAAGGACTTTTGGAAAAATAATTGATCCTACTTTATTAAACGTATGTTACGTTAAATTGTTTAAAATATCAATTAGGTTCTATAGAGTTTGATTAATGATTTCCGGTACTTAATTTGTTGCTTTTTGCCATATTGTAAATTATACAAGAAGAAAAGTAAAATTCCGGCAGCTGTCATCACTTTATCCTATGGCGAAACAAATAAATTATGTTTTATTAATATTATTTATATATTTATTTATTTATTAATGAAGTCTTTATTTCATTATTTAATTTTAAACATAAAAATATGCTGAACTATTTATATTGTTTTAACTGCAAACGGATTAATAATTCGGAATGGGGATCGAGCTGTTTTGCAAAGAAACATAAAAAAACAGAAAAATGACATAAATTGCATTAAAAACATAGTTTTTCCTTTTTAATGGTGTAACCATTTAAATTGTGCGATGTTTATAAGTAAAAAAAAAAATTGAAGTAAAAACAACATTTATTCGTCAGATGTCAACGTCAAAAGGATGTCAGTGTTTCACACATATATGTATTTGATTTATAATATGTATTTGCTTTAATAATTAAGGCCCAATTTTCTTGTAGAAAGTTTCAAAACTTTTTTACTGTTAGAAAGTACGCTTTCATAAAATCAAAATCATATATAAATAATACAAATTTAGTATGTTCGAAAATAATGAATGCAGCTCTAAATTAACTACTTAAATATAAATTTCAGTCTTTAGATTTATTTTATGTTTTTAATACACGTAGCCATTGAGAATTTGAATTATAATGTTTGAATATATATTTCTTTAAAAAAAGTCACTTTATATTAATGTATGTTATTATAGCAATTAGGTAGGCATTTCTGTACAATTGATATTAGTTTATTTCAAGTTTAAGAAGGCATCCTGATAGTTTTGAATCTTTCAGGATATTGTGTTTAATATTTTATCCAAATTATAACTGTTGTGCTGTATAATGTTAACATTTATGCTGTGAAATGTTTGAACTTTGTATAATAAAGTAGAAATGAAATTATTTGCAATATCACCTAAGCGTTTCTTTTTTGTTCTCAATTTAAAGTCAAATCAACATTTACAAAATGTATCCATTTCCAAAGTAGAATTCTTATCTTGAAAGACAAAAATTGATTTTCAATTCTTACTGCGCCAAAAGTTCAACAACTCGATAAGTTATTAGAATTCTATAGTAGAATGGGTATATTTTATTAAGAAATGCATATTGTTCTCGTATATTTATAATTCACTGATATTGAAGTTTGTATGGAATATATGGATTATCGTATATTTCTTATCAAATACTGGCTGTATTTATCAGAATTCGAAAACAGAGTTACTGAAATATATCACTATCAGAAACTTATATGAATTTCTACAGAAACTAAATATATATTAAGAGATAAACCAATCTTGATATATGGTAAAGAGATCGGTAAGTTGCAAATGCAATGCAGTATGAAAGAAATGTGTTTAGATATATATATTTCAGTAAATAATAAATATTGGGGCATACATATATGTTCAAAGAAAGCTAAATGCATACTTCTATGTACTGATACATACCGTAATATATATATATATATATATATATATATATATATATATATATATTGAATAATATAATAAAATCACTTGTTAACATTAAATTAAAGATGTAATTACTGCTTAAAGTGATAAAATCTTTACACAAAAGGCTTAAAAATACCTTTTAATATAAAGATGCCATGTTTCATGCGCTCTAACGGCGACTTGTTCAAGATCAAAATGATAAATAAACTATTTTCACAAAGTTTTTGAAAATGATCAACACAAAATAAGAGATCACATGTATAATATAAGTAGGTGCTTAAATTGGTCAAACTAGAAACGTGAAAATTAGTATTTTATTGATTTTTAATTTGTGAATCATAGCGTGCCAAATTTTAGATAACTCAAAAGAGGCTGATTCATTGCATATGTTCTCGTTTCGCAAATATATTCCTATTGATTCACGGATAATGGATGGGAAATGAACTCTTGATGGAAAAATTATTTTACTATTCTTGAAATCAATCTGCAAAAGCTCTATTCTGTACAGTCTATGTCCAAAGCTGTAGTTCTTCTGTTATGTTTGATATCTGTCATGTGTTGTTTTATTCTCGTTTTAAATTTTATGTTTGGCATTCCTATATAGTTTTATCAGTTTAAAAAATTTTGCGCAAAATTGTTTATTTATCATTTTGATCTTGAAGAAGTCGCCGTTAGAGCACACGAAACATGTCATCTTTATATTAAAATGTAATTTTAATCCTTTTCTGTAATGTTTTTATCAATTTAAGCGGTTATTACACCTTTAATTTAGATGAATATTTCTTAATTTAAAAAATATAATGTAATCACAAACAAAAGTAAACAATAATCATCTTCCTAGTTACCCGCGATTATGAAATGTTTTCTTTATATTTAGAAGTCTTAGAAACTAATATATTTTCGAAATTTAAAGAAACATTTATAAAAACATGACTTATTTTGCTCCCGCCGATTTTCAGAAACTTTTCCGAGTAGTTTTTATAGTGTATTAATCAGTTTTTTAAATGCTACCAGTTCTGAAGTAAACATTTTTAGCTGCGTAACTGAATTTATAAGTATGTGTGCAAGAATATAAATATTATATCACTTTTAATGATAATGTTAATGTTAATGTTGTTAATTTGCCCTGTGTGTCTGTAAAACATGCTTATTGAAGATGAAAATATTTACTTAAAAGTGATAGCATCGAAAAAAACCTTATTTTCCAGTTTGAGAAAACTGTTTAATATACTATAAAAACTACTTTGTAAAGTTTTCAAAAATCAGTGGCTGCAAAACAAATTTTTTTTTATAAATGTTACTTTAAATCTCATAAATATATTAATTCCTGGTGTTTCTAGAGAAAGATAATGAATGATAAAGAAAGATTGGGTAAGATAAATATGATTCTTTATCTGTCTAAAGAAAGATAAAGAACTCTTTTGAGATTTGTGGGTAACTCGGCAGTTGCTGATGTATATTTTCGTACGCCGTTATGTTATACTTTTGTAGAATAAGAAAAAAATTGTCTTTTTTTACTGTCCATGAATAAAAATACATAATCGCAGATAATACACAAATAAAACGAAATAATGTTTTTTAAATATATTTTTTATGTATTTTTATGTGAATATATTTAATCTGTTATGAAAATTACTGGCGAATAGTATTTCCATAGTTTTAATCATCTAAACTTATTTATTTCAATCGACTCCATTCTGAATACAAATTTCTATATCTACTACTTTTTTCAGAAATATGTCATCAAAATACAAATTAAAAAAGCAGTTTTCAAATACTACGAAATAAAACTTATAAAATACTTATTGTTACTGGAAAAGACCAAACAAAGGTGTGTTTATTTGGGTACAACTGACCAATACGAGACTGAAACACTTTTAAAAAATATAAGGGTTCTCAATTGAAAAGTGGACAGCTGACGTAGCGACTTTATCAAAGTTGCCGAACTGGTTTTTCATTTGATTTTGGTTCGCGCAGTGTTAGTGGCGCATTAGACAAAATTGCGTCGTTTAGAAAGAAGTTGCGTGTGTGTAACTGAAGGGTAAAACATAGATGAACAGAATCGCGGCTAACGAAAAAGAAAGGCTACCGCGTTGCATTCCACAAATCTTTTTTTACAGACCGCTAGAGTGACGTGATGCTCTTTTCGTACACCTTCATTGGTGAATTCGAGTATCACGTGACTCCCGCGGTCTTTAAAAAAAGATAAGCGTAAAGCATCGCGTTAGCCTTTCTTTTTCGTTAGCCTCGACAGAATGGAAGCGTCCAGAGCCAGGCAGCGAGGTGTAGTGCGTTTTTTGGTGGCTGAAAGGGCAAAGAACGCAGACGTTTTCGCCAAATGAAGCATGTTTATGGTGAACACTGTTTAGGCAGCACAGTTATAAGCAACTAGTGCAGGAGTTTCAGACAACGCATACAGACAGACAAGCATACACCGAAACCAGACAGTCCACGCTGTCATCCCTGATGCAGTAGTCACCTCTGTCAATGAAATGGCTAGAAATGACAGACGAGTGACGTCCCGTGAAATTTTGGAACAAACGAGCATTATGTTTTACTTCGGACGACGAATTGATGGATAGGGTACGAACAGTCTTCCGAGATCAGCACCAAGAGTTCTACGCCACGGATATCGACATACATGCAAGATGGAACAAATGCCTCAACAAATACGGCGATTACTTGTAGAGTTGTAATAAAACTCTTACTTCTACACTCTGTGTCCATTTTTCATTTGGATCTTCCTTTTATCTCGGGTATTGAGATTTTGTTTTTTCATCTAATAAGAAGAATTGCTTAGCCGATTGTATACAATGTGGTAACTTTTATAAGCAATTTTCTGTTAATTTCCTAAACAAATTTATTTTGAATTTCTCTGGTTCTTTTGTGTATCATCATTTCATATTAGCATCAGTCTGTCTCAAAAGTTTGATCACTTTTTTTTTCTCTTTTCTATTTTAGTGAGTGGGGCTTTAAATTCGAATGGCAACTTTCTTCCTTTGGTTTTTTGGGAATTAGAGTTTGGCAAATAATTTTGCGTTAGATTTTTTTTTTTTTACTGGAAAGTTGTCAACAGTATAACGGAGAAGTATCGAATTTTTTTTTTCAATAAGACGTTTTAGATGTATGGTTTCCAATATGACGTGATTATCAAAGTTTTCTTCCTATTATTAAACGTAAAAATATTTAATTGAAGGGAAATATTATTTGCGCTGTTTTAAAATTTGCAATAATATGTAAAATATTTCGTCGAAATAACTTAATCTCCCGTGCAAATATATTTTTGTATTGAAACTATTTGGGAATATTCTTATTTGAGCATTTTACATATAATGTAAGTTTCCCATTTAATGCTTAGAACGCGCAATCTCAATCCTAATAATAGTATAAATCAGATTTTGTGCAAATGTTAGGCTGAAGCCAGCGTTAAAATGGAGCATTTAATAATCCTGTATCTTTGCATATAGGATGATTATAACCCTCAAATGAACATAGGCTGTTTTTTGTTTATTTTATTCAAATATTTGTCTTAATAATTCAAAATTTCGTTATTTTCATACAGAATAAATGGACATTTTTTGTATAGTATTTTAAAATATTTTAAAATGGTTAAATTTACTTTACCGTTGCTAATACTTTATCGTTGCCAAAACTAAATCAAAACCTGGAATAATAATTTTTACTCAACAATTTAGTTTCAATTGAAAAATTTTCACGTGAAAAATGAAAATGAAATAAAAAAAATAAAGAATTAAAAAGAAGATTAAATAATATTATTAGAAATAGAACGTTTTTTTTTCTTTTTTTGATAATAATACAAGGTTTCAATATGCGTAACTATAGGAAACAGGCGAATATGACGTCATACATCGAAAATAAAGCGGATATGCTTTGATGGTGAAATAAAATGATCTTGGGTTTTTTCTTTACTTTTTTCTTTTTTTCTTTTGTATGGTAACAATACTTGGCGTTTTACCGTCTTTTCACGTCTAATATAACTGCACCGTATTTTTTATTTAAATTTTTAAAAAGTAAATAGAAGTTCGAAAAGAAAATGGTTAGCAAATGCCAATAAAATTGTCAAAAATATCTCCGCAAAATTATCCATGTCGAAAATGATGTCAGGGATAGAGAGAAATAGTTATTTTCATTCTTAAAACTAAAAGAAATAACTCGATTACCTAAAAAAAATGACGAATGTTAATAGTTCCATTTTTGTTGATAAAACCTAAAGATTTAATATTATTTATTTAAAGTAACATAATTTCTCCTATACCAGTATTGAAATTAATTGTCTGGAAAAGAAAATTAACAAGAATTAAGTATTTAAAAATGGATTTCTCTGGGGAAAAAAGATGTCATATTTGAAATAAAACGGGAATTTTTCAAAATGTTTTAAAATCAGTGTGAATCAATTCCTTACATTAATAATACAAGGATCATTAAGTATAGAAAGTAGATGAGTTTCACGCCATATTTATAACGAAGAATTTAAATGTTTTTTTATCTATACTGATTATTAAGCATGATTATCCGTTATATACAGATGATGGTTTTCTGCTAAAAATCGCATTATAATTTTAAGAAAAGTAAAATGAACACGAATCTATTATATTAAAATCTGACAGTGTGTTTGTATTTCGCAACTACTCCTAGACTATTGAACGCAACGCGATTTACGTAATAGCTGTTATCATTTATCCGAAGATGTCACACAAACTCTCAGAATTAAAAAAATTAAATTATATACCAATATTTTTTTCTTTTGTAAATTTTAACGAAGTTTCTCTAAAAACGGGAAGTAAATTACTCCATATTTGTGTATAAAAAAGGAGAAATAAAACAGATCAGTATATTTTTTACACCATTTTCTCATTAAAATTGAAAAAAAAAATTATTTTCACTTTGAATAGATGGTAAAACAAAATCTTCATTTCAGTAAATTTTCCGAAAATAAAAACCTATTTTCACATATTCAAACTTCATGAATCAATTTATTCTGGAGAACAAAAATTGCCTGCCAACATAATATCATTTAGAAAACAAGATTTGTTTCAACTATACATTAAATTAAGGGGGCAGAATTGAATTTAAAGAAAAAGCATGTACTATTTCCAATTAATGTTTTTTTTTTTGAAGTATGGCTGTTAAAACGTTTCACAAAGGCGTTAAAAGTAAAATTGTTTATCAGGTAAAATTGACATTTGTTTTTACCCGATTCGTCAGTTTCCACGATTTTATTTGGCCCTCCTTTTTGCATTGGTTGTAATTCCATTTTCGCGATTATTTGGCACAAAATTTCACTTTTTTAAGACTGAGTTATGCCAAGGTCTCTATAACAAAAAATAAGGTATTGTCTCCTATGAAATTTGATAAATAGTTAGTTAATTATTATCGTTTTTAATTATCGGGAGTGAAATATTTTGCTTAATTAATCCATTTATTCTTCTTTTAATATTGCGTGAACGAAGTCACGGGTAACAGCTAGTAATATTATAAATGCAATTGTGTGTGAACGTTTGTCTGAAGTAAACACCAAAGTGTATGATTTAATGGCCCTATATCTGTGCATATAGATGTATTCCCGCATAGCATGCATGGTCACAGTGACGTCACCGTGACGTCACAGTGAGTCACGTACGTCACGTCACATCTGTGACCAAAATACAACCACTCAGTGACGTCACATTGTGACTAAAATGTGAATTGCTTGGAAATCATAAAAAAATTGCAAGAACACTACAAAATATGTTATTCAATGTAAAAAAAATATGTTTCTGACATTTTTTTAAATTTTTGTGACGTCACTGTGACGTTACTGCAAGTCACAAACACTACGTCACATGTGTTATCAAAATACCACCATGTTGTGAAGTCACAGTTTGACCAAAATGTGAATTTTTAATATATTTTAAAATGATGAGAAATATATATTATTCAGGAATGCTTTAATGCACTTAAAGGGTCTGATTCTGACTGATTTTTATGATCCCTGGAAAATTAAGCTATATTGATTAATTTATTTACTGACTTACAGGAAAATGCTTTATAAATAGGTAATTTTCAATCAATATGCAATTAAAATTATAATACAAACATAATGCGGCATGTACTCCATGAACAATTTTTTTTTTAATTAAGGCAGTTTCTCATTTGCTTTTCATATTAATTAACAACTTTTGTAAAACTGAGAGCAACAATCTATATTATAGAGCGCAAGCTATCCAAGAGTAACAATGACGTCATGTTAACAGCGGCAACAACTGAACAGTAAATTTCGCTTTTACAGTGATTTTTTTTAACTTCTAAATATTGCTATCATATCTATATTCTAAATATTTCAATTTTTAACCGTCTAATAGGAAAAATAAAATTCTCTTTTAAATGCAATATGTTTCAAAACTGTACCTCAATTTACTATGGTAATTAAAGATTTGTTTGTTTGAGGGGAGGTGGGTTGTGAAAAACAGACGCTTTATTATAATAAAATCAGTGGTGTACTTCCGATAACAATTGTTTTTCTTTAGTATTTAAGTAGATTGAGTACCTCTTCCAATATATATTTTGCTGTTTGTTTCATACTTTGTAAATAAATTTAACATTTTCCGAATATAAAATGAAAATTTAAAAAAAATTATGCAAAATGTGTATGATTTAAATAATTATTCACGTGTCCGTTTTTCATTAACCGCAAATTTCTTTTAAAAAATATTGTTATTTTACAAGCTGTTTCTTCTACAGGACATTAATAAAGAAAAAAGGAAATTTTGAAAAAGGGAAAATGCCCCCCCCCCAAAACCTTTTATTTTTTTAGGATCACATTTTGCAATTATTACGATCTATGCAAATTTTACTTTTTTTATGATTTTGCATTCTTGTCCATTAAAATATTTTTTATGTACCCTAAAAATTTAAACAATATTTTATTTGATACGCCATAAATATTGATATTTTTTACAACTTACAAAAAAAACTATACAAGTATTATTATTGTGAAACTAATCGTAAAAAAAAGGTAAACTGCTTCAAAAATAAATCTTCAAATAAGAAATTTTAATTGGAGAGGCTATAAAAAGAAATATTCTGCCTTTTTAACCTTCTACTCTAACATCAACTATATAAGAAGAAAAAAAAAAGAAAAAAGATCATCTGCCCTGCTATTAAATGCGCGCAGGTGTTTTAAACGCTTTCAAAATTATCGTCTGCTTTTTTAACCTCAGAATAAGAGACGCACAACAGTGTATTTAATCTTTGGATGTCAGTTCGTTGTACAATACGCGTGTTATGAGCGTGTATAATTTCTACGTATTTAAAATTAAAAACCTGTACAGGATTCCGCAAATACAATTTTTATACGAATTTTCTTTCCATGAAAATTACAATTCCTTTGCGTGGTTAAATTTGTTTTCCGCCAATGTTATTGTACTTCATTTGGAGGAATTTTGCCTTCTCAAGAAACTTTCGCTATTTTTACGTCAAAATAGAATATTGAAGATCACAAAGAAAAAGAGGTATTGAAAAATATTATTTTCCCTGTTAGCTTTGCATTTAGTTATATCGTTTTCAGTTACTTTCATGCAGTATTTTACAAAAGTTAAATATTTCGTTTAACATTTATCAGTTAAGTTTATTAAATTTAATGTTTATTTTGTTAAAATAAGTAACAATATGTCAACGATTTTAATCAGATAATTACTTTCACTAAATTCATTTCCTGAATCATTTTATAGTTATAAATTTCAAAACATCTGTACACTATTATAAAAGAATTATTATTAAAGGGAAATGTTCTTTATAATTACCACCTAAACCTGTAAAAAAAAATAATAATAATAAACCAATGTGTGGTTCCATTTTATGTTGTTATCTGAATTTATATATTTTTTCACATTAAAAACTGGTTAAATATTTGAAACTATGTTTATAATTTATTATTTTATTGGGTTATGTAACTATGATTATCTACATTTCAAATGGACTTTATATCTAAAATTTTGGCCAAACTTTATTCTAAAACTTTTACGGTAGATTTTTTTAAATCCGCTTGCTCTATTTATGATGAACAACAGATTATTGTGATTATTGCCTAGTCACGGAACATCGACCCAGATAGATATTTCACCGGCATCATATGATAAATTATATGTGTCACTATCGATGCATTTATTACAATTCCATAAATAATTGACAATAAATTAGTAACATTATTATATTTTAATAACCAAAATATTGTTTTTAAGTATGTTTTTTACTACAGTTGCATACCTCTAAACATACCAAAAGACAAAGTTATTTTCAGCGGGGTTAATAAGATGATTTTCTTTATTACTGCTATCTTTTAACGCAGTAGTTAATATAAATTGTTTATAGAAACCTCAACATATGACGATACTGAGTTAATTTTTAATATCAAAGTTTTATTTATCATTTAAACAGTTTCATACCTTTATAAATAAAATTAACTTTGTTGAATTTAAAAGTCTGCAGATGTCCAAAAATAGATTTTTTACAAAGGTAAGTTCGTACACGTTACAATTTTGTATTAAAAATTTAACAATATTTATGAGAAGAAACTATATAATTTTTTGTTTATTGTAAATATGAAAAAGTATCTTTTAGTAAATAATTTTTATTTTTATGATTTTTATTTTTTTTACTTGCTTAAAATGATGTATGTCAGAGTAAATATTTTTCAAACTGATGTTGTCGAGTCACAAAGGGTTAAAACATAGTTATAAAATAAAGGTTCCATGTATGATAACGTATTTTGATCTATAAGTTAAATTTTCTTTTAAAAAAATGGCAACTTTTATGAAATATTTTTCAAAAATCTTTCTTAATAAATTAAAACATACAGTTATTTTTCTTTTAAATATGATTTAAAACCTGGACCCCGATGTGAATATTTTGGGGAATACATTATTCGAATATTTTCACTAGTTAAATATATAAGATACTGTTTAAAAACTATTGAAATAGTTAATAAAAATTACCCTTTAAAATTTCAAGGCTTAAAGACCTTATCACAGTTAAAATATTGATTATTTTATTATTATCTCAAATTATAGATCTAAACTTTTTATACACGTGGTTTAAAATTTCAAAACTGTATTTTTAATATGTACACGATTGCCATTCAAGGGTTTTTCACTCATGAAAACTAAATAAATGACTTTTTCTCAATATTGATTTTTTGTTCATTCTTATATTTTTTAAGTTCTTTACTTCCTTTACTATTTCAGTTTATTATTTTTTATACATAGTCTTTATTATGTATGTAATAAAGAATAAATAACCTTGCATGGAATTAGTATTACAGATTTCTTTTTGTTTTCTATATATGAAATCCCATGAAGAAGAGTTAAATTTCATAGTTCCTCACTATATAGAATAATAATAAATTTATATAAAATCTAATATTAATTGAAATAGAAATCCATGCACAGTGTTCTATAACATATTTTAGTAATTGTAAAAAAAATAATAATAATAAAAAGTAAAGTAAATAAATTCAAAAAATATCAATACTTGTAAAAATAGCAGGAATTAAAGCATTAATTTATTTTAATTTTGTAAACATTTTAAATAAATCTATAGTTTTATTTTTCAAAATGTGCTTTTAACTGACTATTAAAATATACTGAAATAACAATTTTTATCAAAATTCTTAAAATTAAAAATAATATTGAAAAGTACCGTTTCCCATTTATAGCAAAATCACATAGTACTTATTTGCTTTATTTAAAAGCATTTCTCTAAAATTTTTAAATACCGAGCTGAAAATACAAAAAATGTTGCATTTATATTATAGAACAACAGAATTTTAATACATTTCACCACTTTTATATAATTAATTTGAAAATCTGCAAATCCACCTTTTTGCTATTTAATATGTAACCAATGGTAATGATTTGGGTTCGTTTGAAATCGGGTTGTCTCACTCGATTGCAGGATTTTAAAAAAAATCGTTTCAAAATCGCGTTACCCGACCTGATAGGGTATTCATATAAGAATCGGAGCCCAAGCAAAACCTTAACTAAATAGACAGAATAAAATAAAATAAATAATTTAAAACCCCGACTTAAGTCCTGCATCGGGTTGGTTAATCCGATTTTACCCGCACCCGACATGACGTTCAGCTTGAGCCGAGTAAGAATAGCGATAATTGTTGTTGTTGTTGTTGTTGTTATTCTGTTTGGGTTAAATTGATTGTAATTTTTTCGGGTTCGGGTTGATTTAGGGTTGAGATTTTATTATTGCAGCTTGGGTTTGGATTAATATGAAAAACTAGAATAAAATAATAACTTGATCTAAAGAAAAAATAAAATATTCTTTCAAACCTGTAGAAAAAAAAAGAAAAAAAAAGAAAGAGAATAAAAGAAAAGAAAAATTAACCGACCCGTAATTTTCCTCATCGAATATGGGTAAAATATGGTCACTCGACCCGATGAAGAATCGTCACAATTGTCACAAACCTGCAGCCAAAAAAATATATATCTGAACTTTACGAGTTGGATTCGGGTAAAATCTGGTCACCCAATCCGATGCAGATTCGTCACAAATGTCACAAACGTCTAGCAAAAAAAAAAAAAATGTCGATCCGAACAATCCGGATCGGATGCGGGGAAAATTTGGTCACCCTATCCGATGCAGATTCGTCACACTTTTCACATTGAAGTCGCACGGTGACTTCACAAAGTAGTCACATTGTGAGGTCACAGAAAGCCTTGAAAACGGCCATAACGACTTCACATTTAGGTCACAGTGACTTCACATCGACGTCACGTGACGTCACGACGACGGTCACAAAGTCACAGTGTGACTTCACATTGACGTCGCCGTGACGTCACCATGCCTTACGGGTTATAACACATAAATGAACATAGGGTAGGTGTTGTTTATTATTTTCAAATATATTTCTTAATAATTCAAAATTCCGTTATTTTCATAGAGAATCAGTGAGTATTTTCCCTGTAAAATTTAATTAATCATTTTACGTTGCTAACCATTATCGTTGCGAGTAAATACAAACCTGAAATAATAGTTTTTCCTCAATAATTAATTTTCAAATGAAAAATTTCCACGAGAAAAATGGCAAAAAAAAAGAAAGAAAGAATTACATATAAGATTAAATGACGTCATATTAGAAATAAAACATGCATTTTCAAGTAATTAATAATAATACAAGGTGCATGAATTTGAGTAAGTATGGGAAGCTGGCAAATACGACATCATATATCGAAAATAAAGCGGATATGCTTTGATGCTAAAATAAAATAATCATGAGTAGAGAAGAAACAACGTTCCGACCTCAGGAGGAGGTGTGAGGTGCTGGTGAAGGTGCAGCACCGGCACCTCACACCTCCTCCCGAAGTGCAGCACCTGCCCACCTCCCAAAGTGTTGCACATGCCCTCCTAATCCCAAATTGCAGCTCAGCTCCTCCCGAAGTGCCTTTCTCCACCACCTAAGATAAGGGGATTAATTAAGGATTAGTGTTAATTAATTTTAATTGCGAGACTTAGAAATTTTTCGAAGCAATTTTTTTTTCAACTAGAGTAGGGTGGGAAATATTTTTTCAGTTTGTGAATTGTATTTAAAAATAGTAATTAAAAATGGTCATTCATTAATTTTAATTAGGGAACTTAGAATTTTTTTTAAGCAATTTTTTTGAAGCAATTTTTTTTTCGCGGAGAATTTCCTACTAGAGTACGAGGTGTGTTTCAAAGGATTTATTTTAGTGAATTAGAAATTTAATTAATTTTAAATGGGGGAATTAGAAATTTTTCGAAACAATTTTTTTTTTTAACTAGAGTAGGCCATTCGATATACATGTTAGAGTATATTTGAGGAGAATTTTAAAAGTCAATAATGGTTTAATTAAAAATGGTCATTAATTAATTTTAATTGGGGAACTTAGAAATCTTTTGAAGCATTTTTTTTCTAAAAGACGGTACGCAGTTTGAATATGAGTGTATGCAGTAGACGTGAATGAATAATTAAAAATAATAATTAAAAATGGTTATTCATTTTAATTGGGGAACTTAGACATTTTTTTTTTCTTTTAAACCAAAAGTAGAATTTTTAGAGGTGAAAATATAATTTTTAGTTTTAAAAATTGCCAAAAGTAGGATTTTCAACTGTAAGTAATCTAAGATATAAACTCTCAATTGAAATGAATTTTGCCTTAAGGTGTGAACTTTTAGCTAGAAGTGAACTAAAGTCAAAACTTCCTGGTCCCAGTATTTAAAAATATTAATTAAAAATGGTCATTAAAATATTAAATTATTTTAATTGGAGAAATTAAGAAATTTTGAAGAAATTTTTTTTTCTTAACGAAAGTACGCAGTTTGAATGTGAACGAAAAATAGTAATTAATAATTAAAAATTGTAATTAAAAATGGTCATTAATTAATTTTAATTGGCAGACTTAAACATTTTTGGGGCAAACAGGCGGGTTTTAATGAATTCGATACAGGTTAAGGTAAAAAAATACAGGGTCCCGTATGAATTATACTGCACTCAATTCTAATAGCTTCCCCCCTCCCCCTTTTTCCCCTTCGAAGTGTAAACACGCATTAGACTACAGGGCTTCATAAAATAAATGAGATACGTGCCCTATTTGAATAAAAAAGCATCCTTCACAAAAATCCAATTATGCATAAGATCCCTTCCTAAAATCAGATAATTTACACTTTACCCTTTTTTTAAAAATTCAAGTTAGGCTAAAAGTACAGCTTACACATCGATAGGTTCAAAATACATAGTTATAGATATTAAGCTACCTTCACAAAATAATGGGACTATTTATATCCCAGGGTCCTTCACAAATTATGTAACACTATTCGAATCCCAGAGTCCTTCACAAAATAAATTCAATAGATTCACATTATATTACGGTGACAGAAATACAAGGGATATTGATCTTTCATAAAAATCTAATATCACTGTTTGAATGAAAAGGCCCCTTCACAATATACCCTGTAAAATATTATGATTCCACAGATATTTTAAGAAATAGAGTACTAATCTCAAATGAATACGTATTCACGCAATGCAAAAATAGGTTTTATACGAATGCATTTTTAGTATAACGTTCAAAATATAGATTTTTTTTAAAGTACATATTTCACCAAATTTATAATACAAGTCTGTAAAATAGGGTAGATCGTTTCATGAAAAATAACTGAATTTCGACTGAATATGCTTTAAAATGTATATATTAGAACTGAAATTAAGAAATGAGTGTTATCCAGTATCCCCTCAATAGACGGATTGCTGAGTCATATTAGAAGATAAGCGAAGATCTTGCTTTAATTTGTCACGATGAATCACCTCGCGATAATAAATATCTGATGCTCGAGTTTCTGACACATTTTAGGTAAGTAAATGTTTAAAATGAGCTATTTAAAACCGTAAATGTATACGAATTATTTCGTGTAGTCCTATATAATTATTATTCTGTTAAATTTTAAAATGCTTCAATGAAAAATAAGAACTAGTCATTAAGAAATACCCTTAAGAATTTTGAGGAGAAGAGACGGATTTTAATGAATTTGACGCATGTTATGGTAAAAATACAGGGTCCCCTATAAGATATAGGAATTAAATAATATAAAATTACATTCGTTTATGCTTTTTGTATTGCAAAGTATAGAAAATTCTACTAAATTGTGTTTTTAGTATTTTAACTTAAAAATTTCTTTTGAGGAATGTATAGGATAACTAACCTTTTGACTTTGTTTTTATAAAATATATATTGTACTATTTAGTTAGGGTATTATTTCAAAAAAATGTTTGTTTTTAATATTGAAAAAATATATATAATAATGTATCTTACCTATAAAGTTCAACCATAATGTACTAGACTTCAGTCAAATTTAATCGTCTGCTATACTTGTCTTACAACAACTGAACGGTAACATGTTCACTTATCTCTTAAAACCACGGGATATTGTGACGTCATGGATGAGCCATAGGGTAGAATACAGAATGAATAGGTATTATAACACTGAAAAATAAAATAATCATAAATCATAAATTTTGCATACTTCATACAAACATTTACAGTATGAGAAATGATTGCTACTATTAACCATATGAGAAAATGAATCATTAGCTAATCTTATTAGTTTGTGTCATATTTAACTAACAGGCTCGAACATGTGCGAATTTTGACTAGAATTATTCACTGAATGTAAAAAAAAAATGATTTATATTTAGATCTAATATTTATATCGTTTAACATTTGAAAATTCTATTAAAAGTATATACATTAGTATGCTTGTGAAAGGTCTATATTTAAGACGAAACATTGTGTGAAGTGTCCAGTTTTAGGGTTAAAAGTTTCGTGAAGGGGTCTGTTTGAAAGACCCTGTTTCGAAATGACTTAAGAACGCACAATTTTATTCCTAAACATTCAACTGGATTCGTTATATATGCTTTATTGAGTATTCAATGAAAAATAATAATTAAGAAATAAAATTAAAAATAGTAATTAAGAGATAACCTTAAGAATTCTTGCGATAGGAGATTGGTTTTAATTAAATAGGTTAATGAATCTAATTCGATACAAGTCATACTAAAATAGAAATTACACTAAAAATACAGAGTCCCCCACAATATATATGAATTATACTCCACTAAATTTAATAGCACCCTCCCCTATTTTCATAGAAATGGCTTCAATATAATTTAGGCTAACAATATACAATTCAATAAATACATAGTGACCACAAGAAGGATATGAATTCAATATGTGCTACTACTTAAGTAAAATATAATTTATCTTATCGCATAAAATATATTAATAAGTCCTGTAAAAATATATTGACATGAACTATTAATACATGAGTTAAAACATATTGGTTATACAAAACCTATATATAGAAATATATATATAAATTTATCATTACCTAAAAATGTCAAGCACGATTTACTGGACTTGATCTAAATTCAACTAGATTCTTCACCATGTGGTTTGATGACATCACTGATCGCGATAACAGTCTAGATAAGATTCACTGATAAGAACACCGTTCAATTCATTTTTTCTAAAGAAATTATACGAGTTGATTCTAAGGTCTAGGTATGTATTTATAGTAGGTTAGTAGTAATATATATTTTTAAAGTATTTTTTATTTTGTTTTAAAAGTAATGGTTATTTTTCTCTTTACGTAGGATATTCAAAATTAAAACATAAAATATTAAATTTAATCTTTAGTAATACAAAAACTATATAATCTGTGTTCTAATTGCGAAAAAGTATGAGGTTGGAAACGCATACATGATTACAATCATCTATCAGAGATGTATACAGGGGAGCTGTACATATGGAATGTTACTTAAACTATAAGCAGTGCAAAACAATTCCTGTTATATTCCATAACTCGAAAAACTATGATGGTCATCATATTATGACAAAGCTAGGAAAGTTCAAAGATCATGAAATCGACGTGATTGTCTCTTCTTCTATGAAGAATTATATAACCTTTAATAACAGAAAGCCAACATGTCCTATTTATAGGGCCTTCATATATTATTTTTGTTTGCGATGGTTTTGAACCCGCGAACTTCAGCTTGGACTTATTATTGATACGCTAACCATTGGGATGTCTGTGCCCTGAAGCTTTCTCGCTTTCTTATAAATACTATCTATTACGATCACACTTTTTTCAACTCGTGATATATCATTTGAATCGCCCTATATATATGTTGTGTTTGCTATACTAGAAGTCTCTAAACTTTGCATATATGACTTTCATTATAACTTGATATAGAATACTTAACTTACCATATTCAAACACATAATATTTATAAGGATATAGAACAATGTCGTGATTTCTTTAACTTCTCTAAGTATTCAAAATACCATCGTCTAAACCGCACAAGTTTCGAACCCACAAACGAATAATCAGACTTGTCATTTTATAGCCAGGACGCTAACCACAGGGCTAAGTGAGCCCCCGCTCATTTTATAGTCACCACGCTAACTATTGGGCTTAGTAAGCCCCAGGGCAATTTATATCCACCACGCTAACTAGTGACCCCCTGCTTATTTTATAGTCAACATGCTAACTATAGGGCTTAGTGAGCCCCAGGCTAACTTATAACCACGACGCTAACTATTGGGCCTAGTGAACCCCCGCTTATTTTATAGCCACCATGCTAACCACAGGGCTAAGTGAGCCCCCGTTTATTTTATAGTCACCATGCTAAGTATTAGGCTGAGTGAGCCCCAAGCTATTTTATACCCACCACGCTTACTGGGCTTAGTGTGCCCCCGCTTATTTTATAGCTACCACGATAACCACAGGGCTAAGTGAGCCTCCGCTTAATATATAGTCAACACGCTAACTACTGGGCTGATTAAGCCCCAGATATTTTATACCCATCACGCTAACTACTGGGCTGAGTCAGCCCCAGGTTATTTAGCCGCATGAATATGATTTCCAAGGTATATGTCCTAATTTGATTTAGACCATTGCCTATGGTAAGATAAAGCTGGAAAGTAAATTGGTAAACTATGTACATTTCCCTTGAAAACTCACTTGTATTTTCTTAAATATCTGCAGAAATCAGCATAGTTTATTAAAATTATATACATTCCCATTAGTTTATGAATCTACTAACTTATAATATCTATATGGTAACTTGGATTATTAGTATTCCCACTTAAAAATTTCTTTTGTAGATTTAATATGATAAACACTAACATGAGACTGACTAAACTTTTACCATTTTCATTTCAACTTAGGTTTAGGAAATTTATCTACATAGCTTTAAATTTTACTGTTTAGTAAGTCTATTATTTCAAAGTATTATTTTTAGTTCTAATATTCAAAAGATATTCATATCGTTTTACATAGTAGTTATCAAATTAATTTAAAGTCATATTAAAAATATATATACAAATACTATTCTTACCTAACACGCCAGCTAGCTAAGCACCCAACAGTCTCACACCAAGACTCTGAGAAAAGTGAATGCTTGTTTAGGGCATTATCAGCTAATATAATCACTGATAAGATTTGATCACGTGACAAGTGACGTCACTGATTAAGTGATATCACGTGACCATGTGGTATCATTCAATACGTCACCAGTGACGTCAGAGATCACGTGACTATGTCATAAAAGAACCAATTGCTAATTGCAATTAACAATTTACCTTTAATTGATTTGTATAATAAGCGGGGGCTCACTTAGCCCTGTGGTTATCGTGGTAGCTATAAAATAAGCGGGGGCACACTCAGCCCAGTAAGCGTGGTGGGTATAAAATAGCCTGGGGCTCACTCAGCCCAGTAGTTAGCGTGGTGGGTATAAAATAGCCTGGGGCTCTCTCAGCCTATTACTTAGCATGGTGACTATAAAATAAGCGGGGGCTCACTTAGCCCTGTGGTTAGCATGGTGGCTATAAAATAAGCGGGGGTTCACTAGGCCCAATAGTTAGCGTGGTGGTTATAACTTAGCCTGGGGCTGACTAAGCCCAATAGTTAGCATGTTGACTATAAAATAAGCAGGGGGTCACTAGTTAGCGTGGTGGATATAAATTACCCTGGGGCTTACTAAGCCCAATAGTTAGCGTGGTGACTATAAAATAAGCGGGGGCTCACTTAGCCCTGTGGTTAGCGTCCTGGCTATAAAATGACAAGTCTGATTATATGTTTGTGATTTCGAAACTTGTGCGGTTTAGACGATGGTATTTTGAATACTTAGAGAAGTTAAAGAAATCACGACATTGTTCTATATCCTTATAAATATTATGTGTTTGAATATGGTAAGTTAAGTATTCTATATCAAGTTATAATGAAAGTCATATATGCAAAGTTTAGAGACCTCTAGTATAGCAAACCCAACATATATATAGGGCGATTCAAATGATATATCACGAGTTGAAAAAAGTGTGATTGTAATAGATAGTATTGATAAGAAAGCGAGAAAGCATCAAGTCACGGACATCCCAATGGTTAGCGTATCAATAATAAGTCCAAGCTGAAGTTCGCGGTTTCAAAACCAGCGCAAACGAAAATAATATATGAAGGCCCTATAAATAGGACATGTTGGCTTTCTGTTATTAAAGGTTATATAATTCTTCATAGAAGAAGAGACAATCACGTCGATTTCATGATCTTTGAACTTTCCTAGCTTTGTCATAATATGATGACCATCATAGTTTTTCGAGTTATGGAATATAACAGGAATTGTTTTACACTGCTTATAGTTTAAGTAACATTCCATATGTACAGCTCCCCTGTATACATCTCTGATAGATGATTGTAATCATGTATGCGTTTCCAACCTGATACTTTTTCGCAATTAGAACACAGATTATATAGTTTTTGTATTACTAAAGATTAAATTTAATATTTTATGTTTTAATTTTGACTATCCTACGTAAAGAGAAAAATAACCATTACTTTTAAAATAAAATAAAAAGTACTTTAAAAATATATATTACTACTAACCTACTATACCGGGTGATTATAATTAAAGTTACGATTTCAAAAATCGATAATTTTAAAACTACTGGTCAGAATGACTTGATATTTTAGCAGAACAATCGTGAGGCAATGGAATTTTGTTTGGCGAAGGAAAAAAATAGTTCCAAATTGTGCCGATAGATGGCGTTGTCAGGGGAATGTCAGGGGAAAGACCAAAAATGTATTCTTGAACCCTTTCCGGCGCGGTGTAAATTTGTTTGCAAAATGATGAAATAATAGACTGACACCGGAATTTACAAACGAATCCATTAGTAAAAAGAAACTTGCTTATTTTCTGGTTCTTAATGAAAGGAAAATTTTAATTAAATATTCTTGGTGCCGTTTGTCAGTTTTAGAATTAAAATTGGGTGTCCTTTTTTGTGACCACCGCCCGTTAAAGGGTTAAACATAGGAATGATGTTGCCAAAAGGAAAAAAATAGAGTTCAGAGATTTACTAAAAATTTATTAGCGAAAAGACAAGACTACGTGTTTACAGCGACGACAGCGATAATGACAAAAAATGAAAAAAAAAGAGCTTCATGGAACAAACACCTTACTGATTATTAAGGCATAAGTTGCTCAATATGCCCTCCGCGTTGTTCCGCTACTAATTGGAAGCGCAAAACGGCATGCTCCACAACAGATCGGAGGGTATCTGTACTAATGCAATGGGTGTGTTGTGTGATGCTTGCCTTCAAGTCGGCTAGATTCTGAATCCGCCCGCTATAAACAACATTCTTCAGGTACCCCCAAAGCCAGAAATCACACGGGTTTAAGTCGGGGGAACGTGGCGGCCACGTTGTTGGAAAATGGCGATCCTATCATCTCCGAAATTATCACTCAGTAGCTGCTTCACAGTAGTAGCAATGTGCGGAGGAGCGCCATCTTGCATGAATATTATGCGATCCACACACTGACGCTGTTGAAGTGCCGGAAGAACATGGTTACGCAAAAGTGCTTCATACCGCTTGCCAGTAACTGTGCAGGTAACGGGATCCGCAGGTGTGATCTCCTCGAAGAAAAATGGACCGACGATAAACGCTGCCGTTATTCCGCACCACACAGTGACCTTTTCAGACTGAAGAGGTGATGGCTGTAGCTGGGACGGATTCTCGGTTGCCCATATCCTGCAATTTTGCGTATTTACAGAACCTTGCAAATGAAAGTGGGCTTCGTCAGACCACATAATGTTCCATGGCCATCCGTTGTCCACTTCCATCCGGGCAAGAAATTGTAGTGCAAAAGATTGACGTGCTTCCAGGTCAGCAGGTAGCAACTCCTGCACATGAGTTATCTTGTACGGATAACAGCGTAAGACGTTCCGTAGGACTTTACGAACCGTGCTGTTCGGCATATCGGCTGTTCGGCTATTAAATTTAGTGGAGTATACTTCATATATATTGTGGGGGACTCTGTATTTTTAGTGTAATTTCTATTTTAGTATGACTTGTATCGAATTAGATTCATTAACCTATTTAATTAAAACCAATCTTCTATCGCAAGAATTCTTAAGGGTATCTCTTAATTATTATTTTTAATTTTATTTCTTAGTTATTATTTTTCATTTAATACTCAATAAAGCATGTATAACGAATCGTGTTGAATGTTTAGGAATAAAATTGTGCGTTCTTAAGTCATTTCGAAACAGGGTCCTTCAAACAGACTCCTTCACGAAACTTTTAACCCTAAAACAGGACACTTCACACAATGTTTCGTCTTACAAATAGACCTTTCACCAGCATACTAATGTATATACTTTTAATAGGATTTGAAAATGTTAAACGATATAAATATTAAATCTAAATATAAATCATTTTTTTTGCATTCAGTGAATAATTCGAGTCAAAATTCAGGCATGTTCGAGCCTGTTAGTTAAATATGACATACACTAATAAGATTAGCTAATGATTCATTTTCTCATATGATTAATAGTAGCAATCATTTCTCCTACTGTAAGTGTTTGTATGAAGTATGCAAAATTTATGATTTATGATTATTTTATTTTTCAGTGTTATAATACCTATTCATTCTGTATTCTACCCTATGGCTATTCCATGACGTCACAATATCCCGTGGATTAAAGAGATAAGTGAACATGTTACCGTTCAGTTGTTATAAGACAAGTATAGCAGACGATTAAATTTGACTGAAGTCTAGTACATTATGGTTGAACTTTATAGGTAAGATACATTTATATATATATTTTTTCAATATTAAAAACAAACATTTTTTTGAAATAATACCCTAACTAAATAGTACAATATATATTTTATAAAAACAAAGTCAAAAGGTTAGTTATCCTATACATTCCTCAAAAGAAATTTTTAAGTTAAAATACTAAAAACCCAATTTAGTAGAATTTTCTATACTTTGCAATACAAAAAGCATAAACGAATGTAATTTTATATTATTTAATTCCTATATCTTATAAGGGACCCTGTATTTTTACCATAACATGCCTCAAATTCATTAAAATCCGTCTCTTATCCTCAAAATTCTTAAGGATATCACTTAATGAATAGTTCTTATTTTTCATTGAAGCATTTTAAAATTTAACAGATTAATAATTATATAGGACTACACGAAATAATTCGTATACATTTACGGTTTTAAATAGCTCATTTTAAACATTTACTTACCTAAAATGTGTCAGAAACTCGAGCATCAGATATTTCTTATCGCGAGGTGATTCATCATGACAAATTAAAGCAAGATCTTCACTTATCTGCTAATATGACTCAGCAATCCGTCTATTGAGGGGATACTGGATAACACTCATTTCTTAGTTTCAGTTCTAATATATACATTTTAAAGCATATGCACTAGAAATTCAGTTATGTTTCATGAAACGATCTACCCTATTTTACAGACTTGTATTATGAATTTGGTGAAATATGTACTTTAAAAAAAATCTATATTTTGAACGTTATACTAAAAATGCATTCGTATAAAACCTATTTTTACATTGCGTGAATACGTATTCATTTGAGATTAGTACTCTATTTCTTAAAATATCTTTTACAGGGTATATTGTGAAGGGGACCTTTTCATTCAAACAGTAATCTTAGATTTTTATGAAAGGTCAATATCCCTTGTATTTCTGTCGTCGTAATATAATGTGAATTTATTGAATTTATTTTGTGAAGGACACTGGGATTCGAATAGGGTTACATTATTTGTGAAGGGCCCTGGGATATAAATAGTCCCATTATTTTGTGAAGGTAGCTTAATATCTATAACTATGTATTTTGAACCTATCGATGTGTAAGCTGTACTTTTAGCCTAACTTGAATTTTAAAAAAAAAGGTAGAGTGTAAATTATCTGATTTTAGGAAGGGATCTTATGCATAATAGGATTTTTGTGAAGGATGCTTTTTTATTAAAATAGGGCACGTATCTCATTTATTCTCATTCATTAACCTATTTAATTAAAACCAATCTTCTATCGCAAGAATTCTTAAGGGTATCTCTTAATTATTATTTTTAATTTTATTTCTTAGTTATTATTTTTCATTTAATACTCAATAAAGCATGTATAACGAATCGTGTTGGATGTTTAGGAATAAAATTGTGCGTTCTTAAGTCATTTCGAAACAAGGTCCTTCAAACAGACTCCTTCACGAAACTTTTAACCCTAAAACAGGACACTTCACACAATGTTTCGTCTTAAAAATAGACCTTTCACCAGCATACTAATGTATATACTTTTAATAGGATTTGAAAATGTTAAACGATATAAATATTAAATCTAAATATAAATCATTTTTTTTTGCATTCAGTGAATAATTCGAGTCAAAATTCAGGCATGTTCGAGCCTGTTAGTTAAATATGACATACACTAATAAGATTAGCTAATGATTCATTTTCTCATATGATTAATAGTAGCAATCATTTCTCCTACTGTAAGTGTTTGTATGAAGTATGCAAAATTTATGATTTATGATTATTTTATTTTTCAGTGTTATAATACCTATTCATTCTGTATTCTACCCTATGGCTATTCCATGACGTCACAATATCCCGTGGATTTAAGAGATAAGTGAACATGTTACCGTTCAGTTGTTATAAGACAAGTATAGCAGACGATTAAATTTGACTGAAGTCTAGTACATTATGGTTGAACTTTATAGGTAAGATACATTTATATATATTTTTTTTTCAATATTAAAAACAAACATTTTTTTGAAATAATGCCCTAACTAAATAGTACAATATATATTTTATAAAAACAAAGTCAAAAGGTTAGTTATCCTATACATTCCTCAAAAGAAATTTTTAAGTTAAAATACTAAAAACCCAATTTAGTAGAATTTTCTATACTTTGCAATACAAAAAGCATAAACGAATGTAATTTTATATTATTTAATTCCTATATCTTATAAGGGACACTGTATTTTTACCATAACATGCCTCAAATTCATTAAAATCCGTCTCTTATCCTCAAAATTCTTAAGGATATCGCTTAATGAATAGTTCTTATTTTTCATTGAAGCATTTTAAAATTTAACAGATTAATAATTATATAGGACTACACGAAATAATTCGTATACATTTACGGTTTTAAATAGCTCATTTTAAACATTTACTTACCTAAAATGTGTCAGAAACTCGAGCATCAGATATTTCTTATCGCGAGGTGATTCATCATGACAAATTAAAGCAAGATCTTCGCTTATCTGCTAATATGACTCAGCAATCCGTCTATTGAGGGGATACTGGATAACACTCATTTCTTAGTTTCAGTTCTAATATATACATTTTAAAGCATATGCACTAGAAATTCAGTTATGTTTCATGAAACGATCTACCCTATTTTACAGACTTGTATTATGAATTTGGTGAAATATGTACTTTAAAAAAAATCTATATTTTGAACGTTATACTAAAAATGCATTCGTATAAAACCTATTTTTACATTGCGTGAATACGTATTCATTTGAGATTAGTACTCTATTTCTTAAAATATCTTTTACAGGGTATATTGTGAAGGGGACCTTTTCATTCAAACAGTAATCTTAGATTTTTATGAAAGGTCAATATCCCTTGTATTTCTGTCGTCGTAATATAATGTGAATTTATTGAATTTATTTTGTGAAGGACACTGGGATTCGAATAGGGTTACATTATTTGTGAAGGGCCCTGGGATATAAATAGTCCCATTATTTTGTGAAGGTAGCTTAATATCTATAACTATGTATTTTGAACCTATCGATGTGTAAGCTGTACTTTTAGCCTAACTTGAATTTTAAAAAAAAAGGTAGAGTGTAAATTATCTGATTTTAGGAAGGGATCTTATGCATAATAGGATTTTTGTGAAGGATACTTTTTTATTAAAATAGGGCACGTATCTCATTTATTCTCATTCATTAACCTATTTAATTAAAACCAATCTTCTATCGCAAGAATTCTTAAGGGTATCTCTTAATTATTATTTTTAATTTTATTTCTTAGTTATTATTTTTCATTTAATACTCAATAAAGCATGTATAACGAATCGTGTTGGATGTTTAGGAATAAAATTGTGCGTTCTTAAGTCATTTCGAAACAAGGTCCTTCAAACAGACTCCTTCACGAAACTTTTAACCCTAAAACAGGACACTTCACACAATGTTTCGTCTTAAAAATAGACCTTTCACCAGCATACTAATGTATATACTTTTAATAGGATTTGAAAATGTTAAACGATATAAATATTAAATCTAAATATAAATCATTTTTTTTTGCATTCAGTGAATAATTCGAGTCAAAATTCAGGCATGTTCGAGCCTGTTAGTTAAATATGACATACACTAATAAGATTAGCTAATGATTCATTTTCTCATATGATTAATAGTAGCAATCATTTCTCCTACTGTAAGTGTTTGTATGAAGTATGCAAAATTTATGATTTATGATTATTTTATTTTTCAGTGTTATAATACCTATTCATTCTGTATTCTACCCTATGGCTATTCCATGACGTCACAATATCCCGTGGATTTAAGAGATAAGTGAACATGTTACCGTTCAGTTGTTATAAGACAAGTATAGCAGACGATTAAATTTGACTGAAGTCTAGTACATTATGGTTGAACTTTATAGGTAAGATACATTTATATATATTTTTTTTTCAATATTAAAAACAAACATTTTTTTGAAATAATGCCCTAACTAAATAGTACAATATATATTTTATAAAAACAAAGTCAAAAGGTTAGTTATCCTATACATTCCTCAAAAGAAATTTTTAAGTTAAAATACTAAAAACCCAATTTAGTAGAATTTTCTATACTTTGCAATACAAAAAGCATAAACGAATGTAATTTTATATTATTTAATTCCTATATCTTATAAGGGACACTGTATTTTTACCATAACATGCCTCAAATTCATTAAAATCCGTCTCTTATCCTCAAAATTCTTAAGGATATCGCTTAATGAATAGTTCTTATTTTTCATTGAAGCATTTTAAAATTTAACAGATTAATAATTATATAGGACTACACGAAATAATTCGTATACATTTACGGTTTTAAATAGCTCATTTTAAACATTTACTTACCTAAAATGTGTCAGAAACTCGAGCATCAGATATTTCTTATCGCGAGGTGATTCATCATGACAAATTAAAGCAAGATCTTCGCTTATCTGCTAATATGACTCAGCAATCCGTCTATTGAGGGGATACTGGATAACACTCATTTCTTAGTTTCAGTTCTAATATATACATTTTAAAGCATATGCACTAGAAATTCAGTTATGTTTCATGAAACGATCTACCCTATTTTACAGACTTGTATTATGAATTTGGTGAAATATGTACTTTAAAAAAAAATCTATATTTTGAACGTTATACTAAAAATGCATTCGTATAAAACCTATTTTTACATTGCGTGAATACGTATTCATTTGAGATTAGTACTCTATTTCTTAAAATATCTTTTACAGGGTATATTGTGAAGGGGACTTTTCATTCAAACAGTAATCTTAGATTTTTATGAAAGGTCAATATCCCTTGTATTTCTGTCGTCGTAATATAATGTGAATTTATTGAATTTATTTTGTGAAGGACACTGGGATTCGAATAGGGTTACATTATTTGTGAAGGGCCCTGGGATATAAATAGTCCCATTATTTTGTGAAGGTAGCTTAATATCTATAACTATGTATTTTGAACCTATCGATGTGTAAGCTGTACTTTTAGCCTAATTTGAATTTTAAAAAAAAAGGTAGAGTGTAAATTATCTGATTTTAGGAAGGGATCTTATGCATAATAGGATTTTTGTGAAGGATGCTTTTTTATTAAAATAGGGCACGTATCTCATTTATTTTATGAAGGGACCCTATAGTCTAATACACTTCGAAGGGGGAAAAAGGGGGGGAGGGGGGAAACTATTAGAATTGAGTGCAGTATAATTCATATGGGACCCTGTTTTTTTTTTACCTTAACCTGTATCGAATTCATTAAAACCCGCCTGTTTGCCCCAAAACTGTTTAAGTCTGCCAATTAAAATTAATTAATGACCATTTTTAATTACAATTTTTAATTATTTTCTAATTACTATTTTTCGTTCACATTCAAACTGCGTACTCTCGTTAAGAAAAAAAATCTCGTCAAAATTTCTTAAGTTCTCCAATTAAAATAAATTAATATTTTAATGACCATTTTTAATTAATATTTTTAAATACTGGGACCAATTTAAGTTCACTTCTAGCTAAATATTCACACCTTAAGGCAAAATTCATTTCAGTTGAGAGTTTATATCTTAGATTACTTTCAGTTGAAAATCCTAATTTTGGCAATTTTTAAAACTAAAAATTCTATTTTCACCTCTAAAAATTCTACTTTTGGTTTAAAAGAAAAAAAAATTCTAAGTTCCCCAATTAAAATGAATGACCATTTTTAATTAATATTTTTAATTATTCATTCACATCTACTGCATACACTCATATTCAAACTGCGTACTCTCGTTTAGAAAAAAAAATGCTTCAAAAAATTTCTAAGTTCCCCAATTAAAATTAATTAATGACCATTTTTAATTAAACCATTATTGACTTTTAAAATTCTCCTCAAATATACTCTAACATGTATATCGAATGGCCTACTCTAGTTAAAAAAAAAAAAAAAAAAAAATGCTTTGAAAAATTTATAAGTCCCCCATTTAAAATTAATTAAATTTCTAATTCACTAAAATAAATCCGTTGAAACACACCTCGTACTCTAGTAGGAAATTCTCCGCGAAAAAAAATTGCTTCAAAAAAATTGCTTCAAAAAAATTCTAAGTTCCCTAATTAAAATTAATGAATGACCATTTTTAATTACTATTTTTAAATACAATTCACAAACTGAAAAAATATTTCCCACCCTACTCTAGTTGAAAAAAAAAATTGCTTCGAAAAATATTCTAAGTCTCGCAATTAAAATTAATTTACACTAATCCTTAATTAATTCCCTTATCTTAGGTGGTGGAGAAAGGCACTTCGGGAGGAGCTGAGCTGCACTTTGGGAGGAGGAGGGCATGTGCAGCACTTTGGGAGGTGGGCAGGTGCTGCACTTCGGGAGGAGGTGTAAGGTGCCGGTGCTGCACCTTGCACCAGCATCTCACACCTCCTCCTGAGGTCGGAACGTTGTTTCTTCTCTACTATCATGTTTTTTTTCTTCTTTGTTTCCTTTTCTTCTTTTGTATTTCCCCTTAAATGAGTGTATTTTAAATGTATTTGTTTACAATTAAAGTTCTGCATTTTAAATGAAATGAGTGAAAGGTTTGCATTTTAAATTAAATGAATCCGGTACGAAAGATGTTGATGGGAACGATACTTAGCGGTTTATTGTCTGCGCCCAGATAATATAAAGATGTCGTATTTTAAATTTAAATTTCAAAAAAGTTGAAAAAAAGTTTGAAAAGAAAATGGATAGTAAATGTCAGTAATATGCAAAATTATCCAAGTCGAAAATGACCTCATAGGTAGCGCTAAATTGTTATTTTCTTTCTTAAAAACTAAAAAATTAACTTGATTGCCTGAAAAAACTATTTTTGACGAATGTGAATAAAGTTGTATTTTCGTTCACAAAATCTAAAGATTGAATATGATTACTTCAAAGTAACATCATTTTCTTTCTCCCAGTATTAAAATTATGGCTCAAGGTGTTGAAGTAATATTGGTACAACCGAGACACGTTTGTAAATTGTGATTTGGAAACCGGATTTCATTTAGTTTTTTAGTTACATTTCTTTTAGTTTTAAAATAATAAAAAGTTTGTTGTCATTTTAAAAAATAGCTTTTTTGAATGTTCTTTTTTTATAATAGTTTTTGCAAAGTCTTATTAGCTAAGAAAGGACATAACTTTTAATAAAATGTTTAAGTAAATTTATAATATTTTTAAAAAACGAATGAAATTAAATTGATCGAAAAATTCGCATAATGCAACAAAGCAACACTTTGTAATTTGCAACGAAGAAATCCAAAAGTAATGAAACTTTTCCTAAAGCTGAATTTCGTGGACCTAAACAAGCCAATCATGTCAATTCCTAATATTGTAAATGGGAAAGTGCGTTGTATATAGTAGATATTTTTTTAATATATATGTAGAAAATAGCCCAGAATAGGCAGGTTAGTCTCTGTAATCGGGTTCATAGTCAATTTTCTTTGTTTAGCGGGCAAAAGTTTGCGCAAAAGTAAAAACATTTGTGAAATGATGTTTGTTTTTACCATGATAAACACTTTTTGGATTTCGATATGGTTATTTCTTCGCTCATCTTTGACTCCTATTTTCATTCATTGTAGTTTCATTTTTGCATTGTTTTGTTATTATTTAGCACAAAATTTTACTTTTTTAAGACCGAGTTATGTCAAGACCCATACAACAAGGAAATGCCGCATTGTGTCCTATAAAATGTGATAAAGATATTGGTTAATTACATATAGTTTTAACTATAGGGAATGAAATGTTTTCTTCATTAATGCATTTATTTTTCTTTTAATGTTACGTGAACGACGTCAAGGGTAACAGCTAGTAATTTAGTTATTTCTCTTTTTAATATTCACGCGCAAGTATATTTTTTACTAGGACTTCCCTCATAGGGATTAGTCTGAGTGATATTGCTGAGAACATAAATTTAACAATTACGATATAAAGAAGATATCAACAAGAATCTAAGTGAATATACAGCATACGATAGACAAGAGATAGATAAAGATACAACATATGAAAAATAGCAAATTAAATGATATAATTACAAAATATCATATATAAATTCATATATTGTTATGTTTTCATATGCATTTTTTTATAACATTTGGCAAATAATCTCATTTTCTTAAGCGGGAATTGCTCAAAACTTTTCAAAACTCAAAACTCAAAAAAAAAAAAAAAACGCCGGATCTTTTAAAACGATATTTTTAAAGTCACATAATCAGATTTGCAGCCAATAGCGTATTTTAGAAAGCGTATTTTAACGCAAATTTAATTTAATTTTTGCAACATTTTCTTTGTGACAAATATATAAATAAAATATTAAAAAATAAAATATTAAATATTGAAATATTAAATCAAATATTTAATATTTGAATTAAAAAAATTTCCTTTGTTTATTTGTATAACTATTTATAGAATCTCGTATACTTCAAACCACATTGATAACATGCTTTGCTACAAACGTGTCTACCAGTCTAACTACTCGTATGTCTTAGCTGTGTCTCTCTCCGAACTCATCTGTCTACTGTCTCTCTACTCTTCTGTATACCCGTCTCAGTATCCGTCTGTCTTTCTATCCGACTCTTTAATCGTGTCTCTACCTGTCTCGCTTCCCGTTACACTACTCGTCTATCAACACGTCTGTCTGTCTATATAACCCTCTCTCTACCCGTCTGTCCAGTCGTCTCTGTACTCGTCTCTCTATCCACCACGCTACCCGTCTCCCTACCCATCTCACTACCCCTCTGTCAACCCTTTTTTGCACCTGCCTCGCTACCCGTCTGTCTATTCGTTTCGCTACCCGTTAGCTTATCTCTGTCGCTATCCGTCTCTCTACCCATCTGTCTACCCGTTTGTTTACACGTCTATCTATCTCTCGCCAACTTTTCCCAATATTTAAACAATTTAGTAAACGGAAGCCGTTTATCTGTTATTAAATGCAAATAGCAGTAATTTATCTAAAGAGTGTAATCAGATGCAATTTTTTTAAATACATACATAAACCAGCATAATAATTCACCAGTTTTATTTTCATAGTAGTTTATGTCATTTGACAGTAAATCTCAACTTCTTCAACCCGAACTGCGTCAAGCTTTTTAAAAAAGCCCCAAGGTCCGTATAACTGGGAAGGGGAATTGTCCTCAGGGCTATTAGATACATGTTATTAAATTAAGTGAAAGTTTCGTAATCGGGTTCGCAGCCAATTTCTTATGTCAGAAAGGGTGGCTTCACGCCATTTTAAATTCATTTCTGTAACTTTCTTTTTCTTTTTTTGGTGGGTGGTTGGTGGGGGGGGGGGGGTTCCAAATATATACACTTAAATTCAAACTTTTGCCCCCATGTTAATATTAGTGTTGTTTGTATTATCAGTTAATACTTTGTTGATCGAGCTTCATTCGAAACAAATGTAAAAGACTTCTACAGTTTTTTTTTCTAGGAGAAAGTTCCGTAATCGGACCCTAAGCTAATCGGGGAATTTAATATCATTATTGTTTCTAACTCTTACAGAGTTAAAACAATATTGTTGCTAGCATTACTCTTGTTTGTGACCAACCTCTTCTGTGTATCTGAATAGGGAAAAGTTCCGTATCATGTACTGGTTGGTGCCAAAGGCAGTTGTAGAATCTTACAAATTTTTCTAGAGAGCGGAAAAACATGTTTTTTAAAATATTTACAAATATACGTTTATTAAACCATGTTTTTGAGCCATTTTAAAAAATTAAGTACAGTGCTAAAATAAAATTTTATTGCCATTTTCGATATTTTAATAAGAAATGAAAATACATAACAAACAAATTTAACATAACTAAGCCATTTTTGGGTACTTCTCTATTATCCCTTCGACCACTTTTCATAACAAAAAACTATCGCCAAACTAAGATTAAACGCCAAAAATACAGTCCCATTTACTTGATGCCAGAAGCATTATACGTATTTGTTATGCCATCAAGTGGTTTTTAATTCAACATTTGCGTGTATTTTTCATTATGTTTTACTGATTTATTAGTTATTTCATTCATTAAAGTAACAATTGTGTCCTTAAATTCTTATATTTTATTTATTTTGATATTTCAATGGCAACGTTCTCCCGTTTATTTAGCGTTACAGTTTGGCGGTAGTTTTTTGTTATGAAAAGTGGTCGACGGGATAATAGAGAAGTACCCATTTTTTGTGATAAATAATTGTTATTGCCAGGGGGGCAAATTGTAAACAATTAATAAGCAAACTAAAAAAATTACCGGAAAAAACTTGTGGGAATCTCAAGAAAGAAATATCTGATATAAATAGCATTTAAAATCTTAAAATGGAGAGAAGTGGTCCATATAAAAATGCAAAACATTATACACCTGATATAAGAATTTTTTAATTTTTTTATATTTCCGAAAGCACAGATAAAAGGGTAAAAATCCCGGCACAGATGCCATATACTCACCACGTTGGCACGATTTTTCCCCCGCATCTTTGGCGAAAACTGTTTGTTGTGTTTGTTTACTTTTATTTTTTATTTTAATTCTATAGATTATTTTTATATGTATATCAATATTAATTTAGGCACAGATGTCATATACGCACCAGATTGGCGCGATTTTTCCTCCGCCAATTTGGCGAAAACTTTGTTTTTGAATATTAGTTACAAATACCATAAAATAATAGCATGTAATTTTTTTACTTCAATATAAAAATAAAATAACGTAATAAATGAAATAGCTCCTATTATTCAAAAATGGGAAATAAAAATAAATAAATGATAGTTTGATATAAATAAATATTGATATATATAATAAAAACAATTTATAGAATTAAAATAAAAAATAAAAGTTAATAAACAACAATTGAAACAAAATAACCGGGTTACCATGTGAGGCATAAAATTGCTATTTTGTTGCAATCGCGCCAATGTGGTGCGTATATGACATCCGCGCCTTTATTTATATCAAACTATTATTTATTTATTTTTATTTCCTTTTTTTAAAATAATAGAAGCTGTTTCATTTATTACGTTATTTTATTTTTATATTGAAATAAAAAATCACGTGTACTATTTGTCACACTATTTGTAACTAATATTCAAAAACAAAGTTTTCCCCAGGCTGGTGGAGGGAAAAATCGCGCCAACGTGGTGCGTATATGACATCTGTGCCTTGTTTCATTTCACATAGAGGTACTGCTCTATTATCCCGTCGACCACTTTTCATAACAAAAAACTATCGCCAAACTGTTAGATTAAACGCCAAAAATGCAGTCCCATTTACTTGATATCAGAAGCATTATACGTGTTTGTTACGTCATCAAGTGGTTTTTAACGCAACATTTGCGTGTATTTTTCATTATGTTTTACTGATTTATTAGTTATTTCATTCATTAAAATAACAATTGTGTCCTTAAATTCTTATATTTTATTTATTTATGTATTTTGATATTTCAATGACAACGTTCTCCCGTTTATTTGGCGATAGTTTTTTGTTATGAAAAGTGGTCGACGGGATAATAGAGAAGTACCCACATATGTATTGGTACTTTTATGTTAACTTGGCGCAGTTGATAAATCGCCAAATATTTTTCTCATAACATCTTCATATTGCATTCATTTCATTTAAATATAAATATTTCACTGATTTAATTTGAAATACATACATTAAAAATACACGTCTTTCACTCATTTAATTTCAAATACACGCCTTTCACTAATTCCATTTAAAATACTAAAAAGGAAAAGAAAATAAGAAATAATGCCACAAATCGAAACCTTTTATTTAAACATCAAAGAATTGTTCCTAACATACACACGCGAAATAAAAAAGCTGCTAATGGCGTGATTTACGCCAAATCTCTAATACTAATACTACTCTTACTAATCTCTAATACTTTTCAAACAGAAAAAATTCCAGATTAACTTTCCATTTTTATTAAATTGAAATATATTTTCTTGTGCTGAATATTAGTGCTTGCATATTTTTTTGCTCCATGTATTCCATGAACTTTTCAATTCCGATTGTCTACGAAAATCTCCCGCCGGTGAAAATGACGTACGCACAAAATTTAGTGACGTATGTACTTTAATTGTGCTTTTTTATCTATTTTTTTAATATAACTTCCAAACGGTTTGACACTTATTTTTGGTAATAAATAGACGACGTTGTCACCTTTATAGTTACCTGCTGTAAAAATTTGAACGAAATCCGTTAAATATTTTTTGAGTTATGCTTGACGAAAGGTTTTAATATCCATCGTAGCTATATATGGGGCAAAGTAATACTGCGCTGTGTATGAGTCTTCGTTGCACTCAGACAATTACGTAATTTTCTACAATTGCTGTTTTTAACACATGATAATTTTTTTAAGTTTTATTTCTGTTTTTGATTGTCACGTGTAAATACATTTTTTAATTGAAAGGGAATATTATTATTTAATGGACTTTTTAAATTATGAAATAAATCTCCATGAAAATAATGAAAATTTGAATAGTAAATTGAAATACAACCTCAAAAAATTACTAAAATTAAACAAATAATTTCCCTCTGCACACCGCAAGCTTGTCAACTAAATCCTTTTAAATTATGGTTAAATTCCTGGGCGTAGTTTTCGGTCCTATAAAACTTTTTTAAGAGAAGTATTTTGACCAACTTTAATATTCAATATCTCTTAAAATAATTCTTCGATTTAAAAACTGTTTGCTTCAGCGTATTTCTCGAACATTTCTTTATAAAACTACCAATTTTCATCTTTTTATATGCAATAGTGTTCTGGATATTAGTCCAGAAACACTTCAATGCACAAAATCATCATTGACAGCGGCTGCGGCTGTGGTTACTTTTTTTTTTATATAAAGATATATATTCTTATAAGTTTTTAGTGGAAAATTCAAGAATTTGATAAAATAATTCTTATTTCTATGCAAATTCTTTCTTCGGTATGTCAAGAAATTTTTTTAATGCCATGCTTTAAATTTGAATATATATTTCGGCATAAAATATTTTGATTGGGAAATTATTTAAATATGTAATTTTAAAACAAACATAAGAAATAACCAAACTTTTGCTTAAATGATTGTTGTAAATTTTCGCATGAAATAATTATAACAGCAAAACTACATTTTTCAAAACACTCTTCTATAAGCATCCACTGTCCAAACCTCTTAAAATAACACCTGATTTCATGAGAACAATTCTTGTTTTTCAAAATGTTTCTTTTACAATATATTAATTTGGTGTGGAAACAGATTATGGAAAATTGACCTGTTTTTGCGCTTGAAAGAAAGAGCAAACTAAATATTATTTTAAACAAAATTATATTTTTTGTTCAGTTTATTTTTTAAGATATGGCATCAAAGGATAAAATCATTATTTGAACGATCTATTCCGGATTTCTAAATTGATTTCAGAACGTATAATCACAATTTAATTAATATAACTAGTAACTGTTTCATGCGTAAATATATATTACGCTCTTTATTTTTGATTTATATTTACTATTTTGTAATGTTTGAAATATTGCGTTGTTGCAGTTTTGCAAACATTTAGCATATTTTGCCGAGCGTGATGTGTTGCATCACCAACTCCATTGTTGTTGTAACTGATGTACAGTTGTAACCCTAAATGATATTTGTTGATTTTTCTCTTTCGAGGGCTAACAGAAAATGCTTTTAGACTGATTTGTTATTCTGTAATTAATTTCTAAAATATTAAAATATTTTATTGTCAGCGGAAACGCACCTCTGTATGTATTTTTTATAATCCTAGCCAATCAGGAAATGAGTGAAAAATGGATTCCAAAATTGCATCTTTACATACAACAACCAAGTTGAATTAAATAAAAGTATGTAATTATAAAATTATCGAAAAAGAAGTGAAATAGTTATTTAAAAAAATATATATATTTGTTTTTACTTCAAGAACAATTTATTTTATACAGCGCGAAGCACGATAAAAATAAAATAGCACGCCACTTCCTGACACCTTTGTAAATTTAATGATGGCGAAATTTACAAACAGACGTCGCCACTGCAATAAATTCCCAGAAGGTATTCCGAAATACATTTCATTAAAAAGACACAATTCATTTAATTAGAGCTAATTTCTTTAATCCTGCAGGGAAGAAACGTTAAATTGTTTTCGCAGTATTACATAACCTTTAATTATATTTATATGAATTTATTGTTACGTTACTTGACTAACGTAATAAATTGTTTTGAGTATAAATATTGCTTGGTATAAATAAATGTTTAAAATAATAATAACAATAAATATAATGTTTTAAATTATATAACAACAAACCAGCATGAACCGAATTTATTTCATAATAAAATTTAAATTCTTTCGAAAAAAAATTGTATAAAACAACTTTTTATTCTCAAAGCAATACAATTAATGTGATATACAATTATATTTAGAGCTATCATGGCCAGAGCTTTACAAATTTGATAAAATCTTGTAGTCAGAAAAATCTTTCTAGTCGCCAATTAAAAATATTTATCCCTCCCCCCACACGCAACTGATTTTCAAAAAACATAAATGTTTTTTTTAATGTTTTGATTTAATTGATTAAAAATAGTAACAAGCATAGGTTTAGAATCACTAGTAACATACTGCAGAATAGTACATAATTTAGAAACATAATATCTAAGTTTTCTAATGAAACTTATCAAAATTACGTATCTCTGAAAAAGAAAGAAATACTGTAAAGGCTGAATTGACAGACACGTTCGGAAAAAGCTGATCGCTGAATGCTTCAAATGTCTGTATAGTTGAATACTACAAATTCTATATATGACGGGAGGGGCATGGATAAAACAGTGAAGCAGAAAAGCAATTAATTCCCTATTTTCCAATTGAAGATCGTCGAGTTATTCTGTTTTTATTATTCTAAAAATTGCAGTTGATGTATTTATTTTTGCCAAATTAAAAATAACAGTTAAACATATATTTTTTAATATTGCTTCTAAGTTTATTTATTAATATTGGGGAGGAAAAATATGCCATTTGTGTTCATTTTCAGGTAAATTTTTGTTAAAAAAATTATTGCCAGATGAAATAAGTTGGTAGCCGCTGGCGACCTGGCCACCGCATTTGTCAAACCCTGATCATGGCTATAGTAAAAATATATTTAGGTCGATATATATTCAGAACAAATGATCAAAATTACTGTGCTACAACCATATTTTTCATAATAAATATGAATGATATTTAGCGAATAAAATATATTTATATTCTAAACTGTTCACATCATACTACACTTTAAAGTGTGCTTAATTTTAAAATAATTCATTCGGTTTACAAAATTCTTACACTTTAAAAAACAAATAACCACAAGTTACATACTAAATTTATTTCGTCTAAATTTCCTTCCCAGATGCAAAAATAAATAAATATATAAATAAATAATAAAAAATCACCAGAGAAAAAGGATTTATCAGAATGCCACAAGCATGTTGTGATAGCAAATTCGGTACCAAATAAATTCAAAATCTCGCCAAGTGGACATTACCTTTGTAAACGCACGTATATATGCTGATTTTTGTAACCACGATAACTTCATTTATGGACTAAAAAGGCTAACCTTCTAATTTTTTGCAGCAGTCCTGATCATAAATCATTTCTTAGCTCCAAATGCTGTTGTGATTTCAAAGGGCATTTATATCATTGCTTTCGGCATCTTTCTGAAATGTTGATTTCACAGCAGATACTAATTCGGAAATTTTATCTACTAAATATACCAGAAAATTCATGCAAATTTCAGAATGCTTTACGCATCTCTGTCTCTATTCTAATGAAAAAAGTAACTCACACTGTCAACTCTGCTAAAATAAATAATTTTTTTGAAGCCTGAAATCGCTCTCGACTAATTTTAATACAACTATTGTATATAAAAATGTGAAAATAGGTAGTTTTATAGAGAAATCATCTATAAATACGCTGACGTGGACAGTTTTGTAAATAGAATAATTATTTCAAGAGCTATTTAATGTTGTCTCAAAGTAGTTCGGTGAAAAAAGGTTTATAGGAGCAAAAACTATGCATAGGAATTTAAACTCATTTTGCCCGGACATATACTTGAAAAGCTTGCGGTGTGCAGTATGAAATTATTTTTTAATCTGATTAATATTTTCAGGTTTGTTTTTCCAGTTTCTTTGTTTAAAGGCTAATTTTTTTAAATAAAGATTTATTTCAAATTTAGAAATGGTCATTTAATTATATTGTTGCCAAATTTTAAAACAGCGCAAATAATAAAATTCCCTTTCACTTAAAAATATATTTACATGTGCATATTAAAAACAAAAAGAAAATTTTAAAATAATATTTAAATGATCCCGTGTTAAAAGCAGGAAATAGGGGAAATTACGTCATTCAAATATATTTACACGTGTATATGCTAAAAAGTCAAGAAAACTTTAAATAATTAATTATAACACTTTAAAAGCAGTAAATGGGGGTAAATTATGTCCTATTTAAACCGCCGAAATAATAATATTACCAAACAGTCTCATTTAAAAAATATATTTACCCGAGAGATTTGTGTCATAATTCAAAAAATCATATTCTATCGTTGCCATGAAAAAACATAGTTATGTATAACTAAGTTTTTATCTTTATATCATTCGTCAGTGGCGTACTTCTGAACTGCAATATTAATTGATTTTTATTTCTTATATAAAATATATTTTGTAAAGAAAATGTTTTATTTCAGTTTGCTTTAAATTGTGATGGTGGTAGCATTTATTTAGCAACGACCAGTTTTGGCAGTATTGTGACCCAAATTATACTCGAATTATAGTTCTCGTACGATTAAAATCCTAAAAACCTTAAAAACTACACCTAGCCAAGAGAAAGTTGTTATCAAACACGCAAGCATAAGCTTTTCCTTTTGTCGCCAGCATTCGTTCGTTTCTGGGCAGAACAATGTCGAAGCCTTTGCACAGGTGTGACATGCCCGTCTAGATTGTTAATAAGAAAGGAGGCCGTAACACAGTTATAAACAAACACAACAACTTATTTATAACAGTAAGCAGGCAATTAGCAGTGTAGCGGTTAGTTTAAATTCAAACGATTCAAAACAAGCTCAATTTAAGAAAGACTGGTAAAGGGAAAATCTTCTCTCCAAACTTGTTAAAATTATAACTCACTTACCGCGGCTCCTAATGTTCTTACAGTTCATTATACAGGAACCTAAGAAATCCACTTTAGAAGGTAATATAAACTAAGAAAGGAATTTGTGGATTCCGATGGATCTCTATTTGAAGTGGAAAGATCTTTTCAGAATTCTTACAATGTTTTCTTAAGATCTAATCGTAATTTAATTAATATTAAACTATTAATTGATTGCAGAAAAATGTCGAAGCCTTTGCACAATTCAGGTATGACATGCCCGCCTGTGTTGTTAACGTGAAAGGAGGCTGTAACACAGTTATAAACAAACACAACAACTTATTTATAACAGCAAGCAGGTAATTAGCAGTGTAGTGGTTAGTTTTCATTCAAACGATTCAAAACAAGCCCAATTTAAGAAAGACTGATAAAGGGGAAATCCTCTCTCCAAACTTGTTAAAATTATAACTCACTGAACTCGGTTCCCAATGTTTTCACAGTTCATTATACAGGAACCTAAGAAATCCACTTTAGAAGGTAATATAAACTAAGAAGGGAATTTGTGGATACCGATGGATCTTTATTTGAAGTGGAAAGATCTTTTCAGAATTCTTACAATGTTTTCTTAAGATCTAATCGTAATTTAATTAATATTAAACTAGTAATTGATTGCAGAAAAATGTCGAAGCCGTTGCACATTTCAGGTGTGACATGACCGTCTGGGTTGTTTGCAAGAAAGGGCGCAGTACCACACTTATAAACAAACATAACAACTTATTTATAGCAGCAAGCAGGTAATTAGCAGTGTAGTGGTTAGTTTTAATTCAAAAGTTTCAAAACAAGCTCAAATTAAGAACGACTGGTAAGGGGAAAATCCTTTCTCCAAACTTGTTAAAACTGTAACTCACTTAACTTGGCATCCAATGTTTTCACAGTTCATTATACAGGAACCTAAGAAATCCACTTTAGAAGATAATATAAACTAAGAAGGGAATTTGTAGATACCGTTGGATCTTTATTTGAAGTAGAAAGATCTTTTCAGAATTCTTACAATGTTTTCTTAAGATTTAATCGTAATTTAATTAATATTAAACTATTAAATGATTGCAAAAAAAATTCGAAGCCGTTGCACAGTTCACCCATTAGGCGCCGCTATATATATTAAGCAATTTTTTAATGAAACAGTTGTTTTTTATTTATTAATAGAAAGTCTTTAAGGTATTTCTGAAGAAAAAAATTAAAAAAATTCGAATATTTAGAAAAAATAGCATGTTCCCAAAATGGGAGCAATGGCGCCTAATGGGGGTAAATTTTTTCACAAATTTTACTTATGCCTCCGTGCATTTATGTTTGTTATTTCTCAGTTTTTTCGCTATAAAAGGGATAATATCATTCTGAAACTGATATTTTACGATTAATTCATATAAATTAGTCCAACATCTACATTTATAATAAAAATAAAAAATAAAATTTCCGATTCCATAAGCCTTTTCACTATCCACCTCTTTATTTTTCTTCAATACATAATTTTTGTCCTACTATTTTACATGAAAATGATTGAACATTTATTATGCAGCATTATATTACATTTTTTTCGTTTTCTGAAATTGGTTTTTTAACACTATTCTTTTTTGTTTTTGCATTTTGTTTAGTTTTTTCCATATTCCAATTTGAAGTTCGCCTGAACTTTCATCTAAAATATCAAGCCTGTGTTTAATACTTTGTCTTTTTTAAACACTAAATTAGATATTTCTTGATTGTCTCTTGATTTAGAATTTACAGAAAGTTCTACTCCACCAAATATAACATGGGATAAATCATCACATAAATTATTTTCTATTACATATGTAATAGAAAATAATTTATGCGACATACATATGAGGAAGATATCTTCCTCATATGTTACAATACTGCAATCGGGTGGCAAACAAACGATTTCGGGAACAACCGAAAAATCATCCAAATCTAAAAAAATGTTCAATCATCTTCCATGTAAAATAATCAGAAAAAATTATGAAATGATGAAAAATAGAGAGATGGATAGTGAAAATGCTTATGGAACTGGTAATTTCATTTTGTTTTTTATTATAAATGTAAAAGTTGGACTAATTTATATGAATTCTTCTAAAAATATTAGTTTCAGAATGATATTATACCTTCTATAGCTAATAAGTTGAAAAATAAATACCACAAATGCACGGAGGCATATGTACAAGTTTTCAAAAACCTTACCCCTATTAGGCGCCATTGCTCCCATTTTGGGAACATCTTATTCTTTCGGTAATTGTGATTGATCTATTATACATATTAATTCCGGATTGACGTTGTTTAACATAATACACTGTTATGAACATATTTTAACTAAAAAATATAATTTTTATTATAAAGTTTTTTTTTTTTTTTTTTTTTTTTTTTTTTTTTTTATACTGCCAAAAAGCTATTTTTCGTCTTTTTTAACACGTTTTAAAAAATAGAAATTTCTAATGAAACTTAACAAAAAAAAATTCAGATGTCATCTAATATATTCAAAATGCAAATAACATGAACCTTTTAACAATTTATAAAATATGCACTTCAGAAAAAAATCTTAAAGCAATGTTCCCAAAATGGGAGCAATGACACCTAATGGTTTAAGGTGTGACATGGCCGTCTGAGTTGTTAACAAGAAAGGGCGCCGTACCACACTTATAAACAAACATAACAACTTATTTATAACATCAAGCACGTAATTAGCAGGGTAGTGGTTAGTTTTAATTCAAACGATTCAAAACAAGCTCAATTTAAGAAAGACTGGTAAGGGGAAAATCCTTTCTCCAAACTTGTTAAAATTATAACTCATTTAACACGGCTCCAAATGTTCTCACAATTTATTATACAGGAACCTAAGAAATCCACTTTAGAAGGTAATATAAACTAAAAGAAGGGAATTTGTGGATTCCGATGGATCTTTATTTGAAGTAGAAAGATCTTTTCAGAATTCTTACAAGTTTTCTTAAGATCTAATCGTAAGTTAATTAATATTAAACTATTAATTGATAGAAACGCATTAAAAAATTACACATTTTGTTTTATTTTCTACATTTTAGTGCTTAAGATATTTCTTTGTTGTCGTTTCACAGCCCGTTGGCCTATTTTAGAGCGCATGGTTTGGTGCATCAAGAACTGCAGTGTTGATGTAACCCATTTGCAATTAAAACCATAATTAATATTGACCGATTGGTCACCTGCGACAGGCTAATAAAAAATTACATAACATTAATTTATAAATTTATATATCAGTTTAAAAAAATTTTCAGTGTTGTATTATCATCGGAAACGCGTCTGTGCACATATTTTTTATAATTCTAGTCTATCAAAAAGTAAGTGAAAAATCGATTACAGAATTCCACTTCTACATACATGAACCAAGTTAAGTTAAAAAAAGATTAGTGTTATGAACTCGATATGGTAAAATCCATCAAAAACTTTCATGTCTCCTTGCTTTTGATCTTTATTCTGAAATCTGTCTGCATTTTTTAAGTGCGTTCGTAATTATATAAATACGTACCACCTATAGTCTTTGTCTGGTACGTCCGTCTGTCCGTCTGTCCGCATGTAATAGCGCAAATCTACCCAACCGAATAGTTTCAAATTTAATACATATTATCGTTGAAGTATTTTCTCGAGTCATTTCAAATTTTATGAAAATCGAATCAAAACTTAAAAAGATATTAATAAAAGTTTCTTTATTCTATTAAATCCTATCCTACGTAGTCTATATAATAAAAGCGCAAGTCATGTGACTGAGGAAAACAAATACGGGCAAACCGCTTCTTTTTCATATGCCAGGCGGCCTTTTTATTAAAAATTATTTTTTCGAATAAAATTGCATAAAAGTTACATTTTTTGAATAACCGTTGAAAAAAAAAATTGTTTGAGAGATAAGTTACATAAAAAAATGTATAGATTCTAATATAACTTCAATGAAAATTACGTTAACAGACAAATATCTCAATACATTAGAGTAAATAAACACAGGAGATTCGTTCATTATGAGTCATAAAAATATTTAAACTATGGACGTAATCATCACAGAGCAATATCTCCATGGTGAATTTTGAAGTGCCGTCTGGTTTAGAAAAGAAATTCACATTTGTAAACGAGGCATGCGTAATATGAAAAAAAGGCATACTCTGCTCATTTCATTCATAGCAGACGATATAATTCATTTCACTGAAATAATAAGGATGATTGTTTTACATTGTGAAACTAATTATAAAACGAACGTACCTCCTATGTCACTTAGCACACAATTTCAAACTTGTTTTTTCGTTACAGGTATTACTATTTTACGTATGTAAACGTATACAAGTTTGAGTATTGTGGTCACATGAAGGAGATTTAATATCCTGAACCAGATTTTACCTGACTGGATCAGCGGTCGGGTCGGGTTGTTGCTATTTTTCCTCGTTGCGTGTCTGGTTCTGATCGGGTTCGGGGTTGAAGAATTTCATGTTCGAGCAACTGGCTAAGTTTGAAGTGTGTCGGATTTGTATCGAGAAGCTGTCAGTATCAGGATGAAGTAAACTTCAGGTTCAAGTCCGTTTTGGATCGGGTTGCGAGAGTCGAAGAAATCTTTTTTGTCGGCTTCGTTTCGGGTTCACTATAACTGTTAATTGTGCTAATTAATTTTTTGTTAACGACACAGTTAACAAAAAAAAAAATATTTGTCGGGTGAAGGTCGGGTTTCTGGTATTAGCAATCTAGAAGAATTTGCATATTCAGTGTGATGTGTATTGGGCATTCTAGAATGAAACTGTGTTGATTCTTCTTTATAGACGCCCAATGAGAATTTTGAGGTTTCTTAAAACAGAAATTCGTCACTATATAATTTCCTTAAACCTACAATAGTTAAAATTCGTCAAATGTAGAAGCAGCATTACGCAGTTTCTTTAGTATGATTTCATAACAAAGGCGTTAAAACTTTCAAGGCTGGTGGTACGTTTATGAAACCCCGTAATTTTAATATCCAAATGCCAAAATGGCGCCAGAATTTTGGTGTAAAATTTTCCGTATATCACGTATGTGAAATACAGCTTTTTCTTATTTCTTACCCATCATACGTAGTATAGGGTAAATGTTGTAATCGTTTTGAAAATCGAAAAAAAAAATGACAGATTTACACGTTTCAGACACTGGAGATTCCGAAAAACATATTGTTGGAAAAAAAAAAATTGCCGTCCGCCAGTCTGTGTGTGTGTATCTGTGTATGTGTGTGTCTGTGTGTATATGCCTGTAAACGCTCTATATCCCGAACAAATTAAGTTAGAGACTTGAAATTTGGTATGTACTTAGTATGTAATAATGGGAAGAAGCTTATTGAATTTCAGTAACCTCGATTATCCGGAACCTTTTTTTTCGGACTCACGAAATATGCGTTCCGGTAAAAGGTATATAAAATTTTTGAAATTGTTTATTTCAGGGAGTGAATACAAAAGACAATTAAAAAACATAAATTTTGCATAGAGAATGAAGTCGATCGGATAATGAGTTGCCGAGATATTTGGAATCCTATTTACCACACTCTTCGATTTTTCATGACCCTGTATTTCATTCAAATTTCAATTCAAAGATATATTTTAATTGGAAATGAGACGCTTAAACCGACGCAGTAAACCGTTAGTTAACATGATTAACAATTTTGGAGTTATAAGGATGTTTCTCTTACGCAATTCAGTAATAGCGAATTTTCAGTTTCTTACGTCATCAAGCCACGATTTTATTCGAATTGCAATGCATTTTATAAATAGTTTACACATGTTTTATTTTCTTATTTTATATTATGCATTTCCATGATGGGTAAGTATTACGGTGGCCCCCAACGACTAGTTTTTAATTAAACTTTGATAGAAAAAAATTGAATATTTGAAAATTGCACATTTTGAATAAAGGCATTTTGAATAAATTTTCCAAATCATTTATCGCCATTCTTCATTTTTAAGCAAATAAATATAACCGCAAATAACTGCAAATATCAACAAATCTGTAAGTAAATAAAATCGATAAATATAGAGCTATTTAACTGGAATAAAACTTCTCATATCTAATTAAATACTGTTTTGAAGGTTTTTAGTTACTGACATTATCTAAAATAAAGAGAGTATACTAATTATTTCTGTAAGAATATAAATATTTAAGCCGCACAAATAAGGAATGAAATAGCGTATCTTGAATTTTTCTAACAAGACTTACAAAGAAAAAAAATAAAAGACTAAACTAATCCTTTAAATTTATTTTCAGAAAAAAAAAAAAAAAAAAAAAAACATATAAAGAATCTTAAACGAAGTAAATATTTAATTAGAGTCTCTGAAATCTCAGATTTCCAAAGATAATTTATTTATGAAAAATTTTCAATAATTTTTGAAGTTTATTTTAGATTTCTTATTTTTTCGTTTTTATGAAGAATGTTTGCTTATTACGATAAATCATTTTTTTTATATACTTCTGAAAAAACTAAATTACACTTTTTATTCCTAATAGACTAAATGTCGTTTTATCATACAGGGTTTTTAAAAATATGAGTCCATTTATTGAAGATAAAATTATTCAGAAAAACGAGGTGTATTGTTTTGAATATTTTCTTTTTATTTATTCTCTGTTGTCTCAGATTTTATTTTTAATTTCAAAGAAATAATAAACATATTTTATTTCATAAACTTCAAAATTAATTATTTATTAATACAAATATTTGTTGTATTTAAAGAGTAATTTTTAGTACAGGTATTTTAATTATTTATAGATATAGAAAATAAATGTCATTTTAACAGTTTCCAACATACACTGTAAAAAATTTTGGTCAAAGTTCACGCTACATATACTGGTAACTTTTTGTCCAGTATATATACCGTAATTTAACTAGACGGTATATGTACCGTAAAATATTTAAAGTATATGTATCGGCTGCACTCCCCCTTCTCCTCAGGCCTGTACGCATTACGTAACAAGAGCAAGAGCATCACTTCAGGGGTTGCCGTACACCGAGGCGGGGCTACCAGCTTTTTCCTTACTGAAAAATAATTATTTTACGGTATAAATAGCGATTTTTTACTGAAAAACAATCATTTTACGGTATAAATACCGTTTATAATAGGTTATAAAATGGCACATATACGGTTTTTTAACGCTTAATATACTTTAGTAGTACGGTACTCATACCGTAAAGAGTGAAAACAGTAGAGGTACCGTTAATTTACGGTACATCTACTGAAATTTTACGAAATTTTTTTACAGTGTAGTTCAAGAGTGTTTATGCCTTGAGTTTGTCTCTCCTCCTGACCGTACTCTAGCTCTCGTAAATATACTCGGAATGCCCTGTAATTTTTATATGTTAGTGACATTCACTATAGCACGATCGCTATTGAAAATGAAGTGTGAAGCATTTATCGTCCGTTTAAAGGGACACTCAAAAGTATTCCGCTACATTACGGTAAATGGGAAAAAATCGTTTCAAGGGCATTTTAATGATGTTATACTCTAAAAACGACATTTTCAAATATGAGCAAAAAATACTCAAATCTGAGTATGTAGCGTAATCAAAATGACTCAAATTTGAAACATGTACACATACATTTCTGAAAATATGCAGACACTCAAGAAGAAAACATCATGTGCTCCTATTTGAGTATGTCTATGTTTCAAAAATGAGTTTGAACTGGCCTCTATGTGTTCAGTTTTGAGTATGTCCGTCCATGTTTCAATATTTTGAGTATTTCTGGTGATGCAGAATTGAAAGCATTGAAATGTCCTATTTGAAACAAAAAGTTTCAAAACAAAATGAAAACATTGATTTGCTCAGATTTGAAAGTGTAATTTTTTTCAGTGTATACCATTTCAAATAATATAAAATTGATATACATTTATGAAGTGCTCTAAAACATGCATTCTGTATAATATGCACTGAAAAAATGACACTTTGAAATCTGAGTGAATCGATGTTTTCCCTTTGTTATGAAACTTTTTTTTTCAAATATGATGACCCAATGCTTTCAATTCTGAAATACCAGAAATACTCAAAATATTTAAACATGGATATTCTCAAAACTGAGCTTATAGAGGTCAGTTCATACTCTTTTTTTAAACATGACATACTCAAAAATAATTAGAATTAGTTAAAATTCATTTTTGAAACATGGACATACTCAAAAGAGCACATAGAAGACAGTTCAAACTCATTTTTGAAAGACGGACATACTCTAATATGAGCACATGTTGTTTTATTCTTGAGTGTGTACATGTTTTCAGAAATGAGTATATACATATTTCACACTTGAATAATTTTGTTTCGGAGCCATTTTTGTTATGCGACATACTCACATTTGAGTATTTTTTTTGCTCAGTTTTGAAAATGTCGTTTTTAGAGTGTGGGTGCCAAAGCATTTATTAGCTATTTATAAGTCCACACAAAAGAATTCCTTTACATAATGGTTTACGGGGGAAAAACTGTTTGCAGCGTATCATATTTATGCTACATTATTTCAAACATAATGAAGTCGATATACATTACTGATGTTTACTGCAAGATACTTGCTGTAGAATATGATGTCCATAGCATTTATCGTTCATTTAAAGGGACACATACAAGATTTCGGATATAGTACTGTATCCAAAGTACTATCTTTTAGCGATAATTGCTGGCACTGCTAAAAATTTGTAGCAAACTGTCCAGTTATTTGACCGTTTTTATAGAAAACGGTTACATAACCGTAATTTAACTTTATTCTGACCTTATTATTTCCATGATAATGGTCAGAGTAGAGTTCAATTACGGTTATGTAACCATTTTCTATAAAAACGGTCGAATGACTGGACAGTTTGCTGCAAATTTTTAACAGTGCACGTTTTCAGTTATGGTCTGCGTTTTTAACTACATTTTTCGTTACTACACACTCAGAAAAAGGAATTGATTAAAACAACAAAACATGTTTTGTTGAGTAAATTTTGGTTGTTTTAAGCAAAATTTTTAGTTGAAGTAAAAAGTTGGTTTTGTTGCATTCACAAAAAAATATTGTTAACACTCTTACAAAATTTTAAAAAAATTTCATCAATTGTACTTGAATTAACAAAATCTGTTTTTTTTAATTTTACCATTATTTTGTAATTTGTAATTCCAGCATAATTTCGTTGCTTTTACAAAATTTAAATTGTTGTGTAGTAGCCATAACTCTCTCACGTAACTTGGTTTATTTGACTTATATAGCTGTATAATTAAAGGGTAAACATAATTTTTGGATAATTAAAACTTTTTTAATTGAGACGGACCAAGGTAGTTTTAAGAATCCCATTTATTACTTTCTTCTATCTTTACAAGAAGAAAGTATTGGAGTCATGAAAATTTTCAACTTCTGGTTTTCGACGGATTTTAGAAGGTTCTGAACACGATTTGACTGTTTTTAGAAAATGACTGTCTATGACTCTGTCTGTCTGTATGTGACAAAAATTTTGAGGGCGCTCTATTTCAAGAACTAATGCACGGAATTTAATAAAACTTTATATTCAGTTACTTCATGATATAAATTTGTGATGGTTACTTTTCTGATTACCGATTTCTGCAATAGATTCGCAATTTCTCAAGAACTAATGCACTGATTTACATAGAAATACAGATTGAGTTAGACCTTGACATAAATAGAAGCTGATTACGTTTTGGTGTAAATAGCCCAACAGGTGGAGCTGCTATGTTATTTTTTTTTTCATGATTTTCACTATAACTAAATCTTATGAACTAATGCACGCGTTAATTTTTAAATTTTCAGCAGCGATTAACGCCTGTAATTCGTAAATAATAACCAGTGAGTTTTTATCTTGCTTTTTTTCAAGCGAAAACCGACAGAGTGTAAAATGTCCCAAGCCGAGAATCGTACCTGGATCCTCAGAATAGCGCTGTGAGGCCCCAGCATACGGCAACACAGTTAATTTTTTATTAATTTTCTGCAGTGCATTACGCCCGTAATCCTTCAATAATAACCAGTGAATTTTTATCCTGTTTTTTACAGGCGTAATTCACTGCTGAATATGAATTAAAAATTAACTATATGTTGCTATATGCTGGGCTTTGTATTTTCGTCTCATGTTTGACGCAGAAATTTGCATGCTCATGCAGGGCCTGTTTACCGAACAGTTTCGGGAAACCCGTGCTTACCTAAAGGAATACAAAGGTGCCCCCAAATTTATTTTCAGAATAACTTTTTACAAAAAAAAGAAAAAAAAAGAAAGAAAAGAAAAGAAAAAAAAACAATCAGGGTAAAAATTGCAATTTTTCCTTACGAAATTTTTATCTAAGAATCTCGCTCTTTCTAAATTGTTGTTTACTCGAAATTTTGATGGTAAAATTTCAAATTGGTGCAGCATACCAAAAATGGATTTAGTAAATAACAAAGCAAATGGTAAACGGGGGGGGGGTTCAGAGTAACGTCGGGATTACCCTACTTTTAAGTCTTAAGCAGGCCATGTGCTCATGATGACTTTTCCATCTTGAGCTGCGGTTGCAGCCGGTCCGACATATATAAGAGTGAGAAATTTCGAGCTTGGATATCGTTCCTTCTGGCTCAGTGGTTAGAGTCTCAGATCGTTATTCTGAGGATCCGGTTTCGATTCCCAGCTTGGGACATTGCTCAATCTGTAGGTTTATGCTTAAAAAAAAGTAGGATAAAAATTCACTTGTTATTGTTCAGGGATTACAGGCGTGATTCACTGTTGAAAGTGAATTAAAATAGAGTTAAGTTTAGATTAATTCTAATACAAAAAATAATTTTAAAGTAAATATTATAATTGTTTATGTAACAAAAACCTTTTGTTGTTAAAACAAAGGAAATTCTTAAAATTACACAAAACAAAATCGTGTTCTTTAAACAAAAGCTTTTGTTGCCAAAACTGAAAAGAACTCTTAAAGTAACAGATAATTATATTTATTTTGAGAAAACTTTCAACAAAAGAATTTTGTTAATTCAAGTAAAATTGAAACATTTTTACGTGAATTAACAGAAATTTTTTTTGCTGACAATGCAAAAATTTTGTTGAAATTGCAAAGAAAAATCAACAATATTTTTCTTGTTGATTCAAACAAATTTTCCATTGACCCATATTTAAACGGAAAGTTTTGTTGGGCCAACCAAATTTTTGTTGATTCAACAAAACTTTTCTCTGGGTGCATGGTGTGTATAAATGTTATAGATCACATATGGGGCTAAACATAATAATTCTTAAGCTGATTATGGCTAGTGAATTGTTTGAAGGTGGTTTTTAATTGAGTTATGCATTTTCAAGCTGAACTACAGTTAGCATACTAATAGATGTTTGTAGAATATAAATAAACATTTATACAGGTCTTTGAAAATAACTGGATACAAAAACACCTATGAATGCTAATTTCTGGAAGTGTAATGTCAGTAGTTTAAAGCGTATCTTAGTCTGAATTAAGTTTTAACCTTATAGATATTGTTGATTCAAACAAATTTTCCATTGACCCATATTTAAACGGAAAGTTTTGTTGGGCCAACCAAATTTTTGTTGATTCAACAAAACTTTTCTCTGGGTGGCATGTATAAAAAAATGGATAAGTGTGACCGGAGATCGCACAAAGAATTTCGTTTAATATTCCTTTCAAAACACTTTATCCATTCTTTAATAAATCCAAATAAATTTCATTTTCAAAAAAAAAAAAAAAAAGTCCTTTTTTACAAAGTAAAAATTTTTTCCGGTCTATTTTTCTCTTTTTTTTGAAAATTTGAACCGTTCCGATAGCGGGCGAAACCCGCTACGTATTAAATTTAAAACAAAGAAATCGGTAGATCGTAACTTTAAATATATGAATTAAATCTTACACCTTATTCTGTCCAGTAGTTTTGAGTTATTCTGAAAACACTATCGACATTGCAGTTTGTTTTGCAATTATTTTAGACAAAATAATATATAAGGAGTTCCAAGCTTTACATCTGCATAATTTCAAAATTAATCAACCGAATGTCTTCCCGTTTGGTATACGAAAATAATATCCACTGAGGAATCCAAATATGATGTCAAAATTAGGTGTTCTTATTGAAACTCCAAAGAATCGTAAAATTTATCTATGGAAACGGAAACTTTAAATATATGAATTCAAGCTTACACCTGATTCTGTCCAGTAGTTTTGAGTTATTCTTAAAAAACTATCGACATTGCAGTTTGTTTTGCAATTTATTTAGAAAAGATAATATATAAGGAGTTCCAAGCTTTACATTTGCATAATTCCGAAATTAATCAACCGAATATCTTCCCCGTTTGGTATACGAAAGTAATATCCACTGAGGAATTTAATTTGATGTCAAAATTAGGTTTTCTTATTGAAACTCCAAAGATTCGTACAACTTCACTATAGAAACGTTTCACTATGATTTTTTTTTACATGTATAAATTGAAAAAAAAAACACAACTCTCTATTGAATGGGCCATTACAATGTCATGTATCGTTTTTCTCGACAACAATTGTACATACATTTTTCGAAATATAGGTTCATTTTTTGAAGATTAAATAATTTTCGGTAATCTCACTTTAATCTTAAATGAATGCTGCAAAATGATATGTATGCGTGTTTCAAAATTTACTTAGTAGGACTTCGTGGAAGTTCCACAAATTAATAATGGTGGCAGTTAAACAAGTATTGGAGGGATCTCTTTTATGGCCACCACTAATTTTTTTAAATTATTTCGAATTAGATTATTACAAAAATTGAAAAAAAAAAAAAAAAGCTCAGCACGACGTGGGTTTCTACGACATTTGCCAGATAAATCTAAAATGAAAATCTTCGTAAGGAAACAATGGTGGTCAAAAAATTTATTTAGTCTCTTTTAATAGAGACCGCTGTGAGGCCCGAGTTAAAGAATAATTTAAAAAATCATACTGTGTAACCGAAAAAAAATCATTTAAAAAATAACAACAGCGCGACATTGTTTTTACAAAATTACACAGAAAGTTATGTAATTTATTACTAACCAAAATTAGCATGCCAGAAGAGATACATTTGTCATCGATAGGTAGTCCAGTAGCGGTCCTACATCTAGTGCATGTATCTATTTAAGCCACCATATGACAGGTATTACAGCAAAAATCTCATTTTATGCTGCGCAGAGTGACTATTGATATTCACAAATTCACAGGCACTGGTTAGAAATCCTTTATTGTAAATTCTTGAAACTTTTTCTTTAAGACTAATTATAAATAAAACAATTAATTACCATGCAAAACTGTAATGATTTAAAATCGATAAAAATAAAGCAGTTCAACTAGAATAAATCTTTCGATGCCCAATTAAATAATATTTTGTAAATTTTAACTATCTGAAATTATCTAAAACTATGCGAGTGCACTAATTATTTTTGAGAGTATAAACATTTTAAACGTACAAATATAGACTATAATAACATTTATTTTAGAATTTACATATATCAAAGCTTATGAAGCAAAAATAAAACACAAAAGCAATCATTTAAAATTAGAATATTAAACAGAGAATATTATATATAAAATAAAGAATATTAAACAGAGTAAATATTTAATTAGTTATTGAAAGTCCAGGTTTTGAAAGCTAATTTATTTATGAAAATTTTCAATAGTTCTAAAACTTAGAAATTGTTTTAGATTCTGCATATTAGAGATTTAAATAATGTATGCTTATTACAATAAATGCTTTTTATTCTTTATTTCAAAAACAAAGTAATATTTATTTAATTTATTTTTTTTACAGTAAAATAAATATTTGTCTATCGTATAGGGTTTTTAAAAGTATAAGTTTATTTACTGAATTTTAAATTAATCAGAGTAATGAGGCGTTTTATTTTAAATTATTTTATTTTATTTAGTCTCTTTATTTGGACCCCCTTTATTTGTGTCTGATTAAATATTTAGGAATGTAAATAACGTATTTCATAGTATATGCTTCACAATTAATTATTCATTAGAAAAAAAAATACTAGTGGTTAAAAAAGAATTTAACATATAAATTTGTAGATTTATAAAAATCGAAACAAATTTGCATTTATATAATTTTTTGCAAATACAAATTCATTACATATCTAAAATATATTGCGAAACCAAAAATATATTATATCGCGAATTACTCCGTACCCATTATATCGCAAGCCTCCGCCTCCCAAAGACAGAGGGCAGCACTATCCATTTTTAAGAGGTGATATGTCGTCATCGAAACGTAACAACGTACGTTTACACTAAGACTCCTATAATAGGAGCTGACGCATATCCATTTTGTTTCGGATTATTGGTTCTCAGTTCAGAATGAATCTACCGCAGCCGGAGTTGGGGTTGCCTAAGACTCGGTTCTGATTGGCTGAACCAGTTCTGATTAGCTTGGTTTTTCGACTGAACTTCAATTTGAGCACCAAATCTGCGATGATGCGTCAGCCTCTATTATAGGAGCTCTAGTTTACACTAGTGCTCCCGATGCAATACGTATTTCAGTTATACGCTTAACCGATTTACGCATATACGTATAATACGTATGTAACAAATACGTATACCTTAAAATATACGTTTAAAGGTATCCGGATACGTATAAGCGTATATCGGTTAAGCGTATAATTTAAATATACGAAAAATTCAATTATACGTATATTTCAAATACGTATTTACTAGTAATACCAATGTACGTCATCAGTATTACTTCACAAAAAGGTAGTATTATCGAAGTAATTTGAATAATATGTTTCATACATGGTATCTTGTTATTTTTCCTTATAAACATTATTATAAGTATATAACAGAAGAAAACACTTTTTGAGAAAATAATGAGAATATACATTTTTCAGATTTACTGGGTATTCTTGTTAAGTATGTTTTTTTTTCTAATTTTTTGAAAATTCTTTATTTGTGAGTGTGTGTGTACTCAAGGTTACGTCCGTGTGCAAATGTTATTCTTTCGAGGATGCTAATGTTTTCCACTCTGTGTTAATGTGTATAAAGAAATTTCATTTTTTAATCATGACACTCATGGTATTTTATATACAAGGTGTATAGATATTACGTTTAAGAATTTTGTTAATTTTGACATATTTTATTTTTTGTGTGAAGTACTTTTAAATTTCGATTTCTTATAGCCTGACAAATAATCGTCAATGAAGAATTTAGAACGCAACATTACGCGCTTAAAATGACTTGCTTTTTCTTTTCTTTTTTAATGTGGAACGTATTTACAAAATAATTTAACACGTTCACTACCGGGTTAAAATTAATGGAATTTTATTTTATTCAGAAATTCCAAATTCATACCAGAAAATATTAATAGCAATATTTGCTTTATTTAATGACAGACATTTCGTGATTACATAAAACAAAAATTCTTCTTTCGTAATTTCCGGTATGAATTCATAATTTTGCATTAAAAATGGAATGTCAAATAAGTGATCAAGTGTATAAATAAGCGACCACGTATGCGCCCTCTGTAGGAAACGTTTTAAATATACAAAAAAAATATTCTTAAGTACAATAAAAACATGATTACGAAACTTCCCAGGAGTTGGATGGGTTAGTGTCCCTATAAGATATAAAGTAAATCTATGTATTTGTTCTGCGGCCGTATGCAAAAATATTTTTTCGCGCGAAATGTCCACACAATAAATCTAAAGAAGTTGTGTGCGGGTGTTACAGACTAACGAAAAGTTGCTTCAAAGCTACCCGCTACACATAGTAAAACATTTCATAATTAAACCCTTGTACTCCGCTGTCGCCGCTGCGATGACAATCAATAAATCCAATAAATTTATTGCTGGCACCAGTAACAAAGAAAAGTAATATAATCACAAAATAAGATCACTAAATATAATTAAAATCTAGAGAAATGCTTAAGTGATACTAAAAGAAACAACAAAAGGTTTATAAAAAACCTTTTTAATGATCCACATACGCTTCAACGCTCACTACGGCGTCATTTTCAAGAAACATAATGATAAACAAAGTATTCTTGCAAATTTTGAAAAATGACCTTGAAAACACGAATCACGAGATCCAAATATGGAAAAAAAGGGAAAAGCATGTGCTTGAAGTAGCCAACTGTAATCTTGAAAATTGATATTTCGTTATTTCTTTTTAAAACGGAAAATTACCTCGTGCCAAATTTTAGGCAATTCAAATGAGGCGGATTCATTGCGTAAACATTTGCAATGATTCGAGAAATGAGAAGATTTGTTTTGTATTTTCCAGCAAAAAAAATTCTAATTATGATAAATGTTACAACAATAAATGATGCCAATGTAGGTGCCAGCAAATCGCCCTTTAAGATTTACCGTTTTTTTTTCAGCGTAGCGAGCTCAGATTTTAAGTCGTCTTATACATTGATATCTTGCATTGTACTTCAGGAGCTATATTGTTCAATATTCCGACCGTAAGATATCGCTAAGAGATATTATATTAAAACAACACTTTAAACATCTTCATAGTGTCAAATATTACGCAATTAAATAAATGAAGAACTTTCTGTTTTTCTTCCCATGAATAGTTATTTAGAAGAAATTTGAAAATTCAGAGAACTATTAGAATTTCTAGAAAAAAACTGTCCAACATTTACCTCTAGAGTACTTAAAGTTGAATATTTAATTAGTTAGAATTGAATATATTCTCCGTGAACATAAAGATTCCGAAAATTAATTTATAAAGTTAAGAAATAAATTGCATCAATTGATAGATATATTTCACATCAAAGTTTTAAGATTATTCAAGCGCTGAAAACTTTGAAGTTTTCATCTTAAAATTAAAAGAGATTGTCTGCATGAAATCCTCATTAAAGCAGTGAAAATATGCAATCAAAAGAAGAAATAGAATTAATGAATTTTTATTTCAAAACGAATTCCTTTCTAAATAAAAAAAGTAAGATTTTTAGTTCTTTTTTTTATCTATTATATAAAATAATTTTAACATATCAATAATTAGTTAATCTCAATCTGCTTCTTAAGCGGTAATAGTAATTTGAGCTATTCAAAATTTCGATATTTTTTCCCACTTAAAGTGCTCTAAACACACATAAAAATCATATTTTATTAGTTAGAAAAAGAGCGAAAGGGCAGCTATAGAAGTAGAGTATACCACATCGTGCTAAACTCTAACGAAAACTTAACGCGTTTTCCTCAGAATGACATTTTCATAATCGGTTGGCACTCTATCTCCGCCAATTTACAATCAATCACCTTGAATCTTTTTAAAAATTGATCACCACATTTGTTCTAGAGAAATATGGAATTTATAAAAAAAAATTCTATATAACATTAAGTAACGAATTTTTGGTTGAGAAGTTCAATTTTCCTTTGAATCTATGTAATTTCAATATAACTGCATATTGTTTAAAACGGCTGAGAATTTAACAGAAGTTTGTACTAAAGAAAACCAAATTTTTGTTGTTTCATTGTTCTTGGTGAAGTATATGATGAGTTATTATGCCCATCTCATCTAGGCGTTCATACACATCAGCGGAAGGCGGATATCTTTTAACATGTCTGTAGTGGATTAACAACTGTCTTATAAAGGCATTCTAGTGTTTTGAATGAGAATGTGATGTCACAACCTAACTGTGTGCGCAACAGTGACTTTATTTGTACTTTATTTTATTATAAGTTTCGAAGTATGCATGTATTCTTCGCAGTTTGCGGGTTTCTGTGTTTCGCAATGTGTTTATGCAAATTTTAGTTTCTCTGGTCAATCGGAAACAGTATAAAAGCAAGAGTAAAAGTTTGTATCGCTAGATTTGAGTAGGATCTCTCGCTTGTGGTAACGTTGGCCAAATGTTATCAGCAAATACTATGATTGTATCCTGGAGTGGAGGTTTAATTGAATCAAAGATTATCCGTTGGTAAGATAGCTTTGTGTTATCTATACTAATAAATTGAAGATTCGCTCTGTGTGTGTCTGTGTGTATGTCTGTCTGTTGGCGATGACTAGGAAACTCTGGTATCTGTTTTGAATTTTTTTTTATCCCTCCGAAAAAAAATCATTTCCAAAACTCAATCACACGATTTTCGTTTTTCGGCCCAGGTTTAAAAATCGGCATCGACTCGGGAAATGCCAATAGGACAAATAGTAGACTCCAGATCATAGACACGTTCATTTTCTTCAAAACGCAGCATTCAGTTTTAAAAAATATTTTCATTAACCATTTCGAAACCGATCGTTTACGTAACCCTATTTCGCGATTTCCGCTATTTTGGCAATGTTTTCCCCCTGGTTAAATTTCAATTCTACTAGGAAATTTGGTTGGGTCGAGTGTTCTGAAAAGTCCTCTTCCAGAACAGATTGCACCCTCTGGTGGTGAAAGGGGGAACTACAGACGTATCTATGGTTCTATGTGCCCGATTAGGACGGGGTTTGGCTCATTCAACTTTATATATATAGCCTTAAATATTTTAGTAGCACTATCGACCGCCTGTGTACACGCTTTCCGATCTCAGATTCTATGAGCCCGATTACGACGGGGTTTGTCTAATTCGACTTGATTTCGATAGCCTTACACATTTCAGTCATATTCGTATAGAGCAGATTGTTATTATCTCGGGCCCGGGCAACGCCGGCCATGTTAGCTAGTAGTTAAAATAAAGATATTCAGCAACCACAGGCTACTACTATTTTAAAAGTTAAGTTTATATTAAAGAGGTTGATAGTGATTCTGTTTCAAGCTAAAAGCACCGTGAGTTTGTTGGATTTAGTCGTGGATTATCTTATAAGTGTTCTTTACGTAAGTGGAACATTGCTGCCGTAAAACTTCATAGTTATTTCTAGAGAAAGGCTAGTTAGTGCTTGAACTTTGCGGATTGTTGTTAGTATAGGCAAAAACTTGTGAAGAGACTCTACCACATCCCTGCTCAAATAGTTTAAATAAATATAGTTTAAACCTTAAGATTCTCGTCATGACTTAGCTAGTCGGTAAAGGTCTTAATCCGCACGTCACATATCTAAGATATAAATACAATTTTTTACTTTAGTATATGTATAATAAATTAATAGAAATTGATATTCATATATAATTTACATTTATAAATTTAAATTTAAATTCCTTAAATAACTACGGTGCCATTAAATTAACTATAATAAGAAACTAAAATTCGAATAATTAAATTTTAGGACGTCAAAGTGGTATTTACCTTTAAGCTTTCACTTATGTTACTAAAGAAAATTTCAAAAACTAAATCATTGCAATATTTTTAATCTTAATACGTTATTGTAAAATCAAGCATAATGTGTTTATTCATTTTTAATCAGAATTTAATAATCTGACATATTTTATACTAGATTTCAAGTTCTATAACTAAGCTTAAGCCATGTTTACATTTTAAAACTATTCAGTTAAGTAAAGTGATTAATCATATGTATTTATGTATACACGAAGCAATGATTTAATCAATTTCCAGATTAATTAATAATCAATTTAACTATTTACCTTTCGTTCCTTCTAAAATTTTACTCTATCTCAGGACACCAAATTAGTGTTTCATTTATTTATATACATTTTTCAGTTTTAATATATAAGAAAACAAAATTTCCCAAGGCTTTCCATACTGCGTTACTATCAACACTGCACATGTTTATCACCTACGATATCCGAAGTAGGATATTTTTTATTCTTTTTCCTACTAGTGATTCTATACAGTAATCGTCATGGCAATTTTCTGCCATAAGTATACCACGAAAATTATTTTATAGAATCAGTGGTACACAAAATATTAAAAAAAAATAATCGCCTGGCGAAATTCTGTATCAACTAGTGTAAAATATTGGTATTTTAAATGTTATTAAACATATAAGAAACATCTCACAGACTAATCTACAAAAAATATATAGATACAGTCAGTATCGGTTATATGGTCAGCTAAGCGGTTCAGACAATTTAGACCATATAAGTGGGGTGACCATATATGCGGAACAATACTACAATTAAGGTAAAGCTAGGATAGTCTACGCACAATTCAAAATAATAACAATAAAAAATCTAAATATTAATTTTTTGCTAAACTATCCGTGAATAATTTTCACTTCATTTGTTTTTTATGCATTTTCATTGCTATTTTGTTGTTATGTTGTAATTTAACAGAACAGTTGTAATAAAACCAAGAAAGTTATTTTGCGCAATCTGTCCTTACAGGGTTGGTGTGATTGCGCACATGGGTAGGAGAGATTGTTACTAATAATAACTACAATTAAATTGTTAACAATAATAATTACACTTAAATGACATTGTTGTAAGGTTTTTGTGAACAAATATTATTGTATTAGGAGTGAATATTGCAACCTAATGATTAAAGAATCAGAAAAATGAAATAATTTTAAAAACGATTAAAAAATTTGAATTAAAGAGGAAAAAATTAAAGAATCAGAAAAAGCAAGTCCAGATAAGATTACAAAATAACATTTAGTCACTTGAAAACTCGTTTAACTTAAAATTAGTCCATTTTCATTTTTAGGTGCGTTCGTAATTATATAAATACGTAGCACCTATAGTCGTCGTTTGGTCCGTCCGTCTGTCCGTCCGTCTGTCTGTCTGTCCGTCCGTCTGTCTGTCTGTCCGCATATAACAACGCAAAAACTACCCAACCAAATGGTTTGCAATTTGAAATATATTATCTTTGCATAAATTTGTCGAGACATTTCAAATTTTATCAAAATCGAATCAAAACTTTAGGAGATATTAATAAAAATATTTATTAAGAAATTTGATTTTTTTTTTAAATCGGTGCTTTTTTGTTATATGAGCTTCTGATGGATGTTAAATCGTCAAGCGACCGAGATACTTATTTTATGACAGAAATTAATCTGCAGACGATATAATTCATTTCACAGAATTAAAAATCATCAAGATCTGAATATTTATATAACTAGCTGATACATATATATCTGAATATTTATATAACTAGTTAAGATATTTGTATGAACAGTGTCATAAAATATATACTTAACTAGCTGTTTAACCCGTTCTACGCACGGGATATCATGAATTTAATTCTAAAACGTGCGTACGAACGCACCTCGTTTGTAACGTTTGACGTACAATTTCCAACTTGTTCATTTTTTATGCAAATTTACCAATAACCTGCGTAATTTCTCCTAGCATAGAAACTAATGGGAACGACGCGCCATCTCTCCTAAGTAGCAGATGCGCAAACTCTCCAATTTCGGTAGGAGAGATTGCGCGGCCTTTTATTTAAACATGGCCGCTACTAAAACGAACCGTTGATGCTCACATTGTTAGTCTAGATTAGTAGCTTATGAGAAATTATTTAACTTTAAAATATTTTGTACTATTGACATTGTATAGAAATTCTGACGAATAGCTATGAAAATTCAAGCACTTACTTTGGGAAAACAAAACAAAATAGCAATGCTTTATCTTAGACGCTCAAAACAATCAACGTGCACTTTCAAGTAGGCACTCCACTACTGTTGTTGTACAACTACCTGGAGTCGCTGCTCCCTCACTGTACTCCTTCCTACCAAACCTCTATGTGCGCAATCTCTCCGACCGCGCCATCTCTTCTGGCTTTACCTTATTATTACACTATTTAATTACAGGGTTTGTATGCATCAGGGGATCCAAGAGATTTTAAATGTTTTAGTACCAGAAATTTCGTAGAGTACTGGTCGCTATATCTGAAGATAGAATTTTTTCATTAAATAAGCCAAATATTACTTTACGATAATTCTGGTAAAAAGTGCTTGAAAGTCCTTGAAGTTTACGAACCCTGAATTATGGCAGGATTATATTCACCTATCAGAATATAGTGCTCACACATAAATAATTAAACTTTTAAGAACATTTTAAAAATTAATTTGCGAAGTAAAAACTACAGCAACGAATAAGGTAAAGCCAGGAGAGATGGCGCGGTCGGAGAGATTGCGCACATAGAGGTTTGGTAGGAAGGAGTAGAGTGAGGGAGCAGCGACTCCAGGTAGTTGTACAACAACAGTAGTGGAGTGCCTACTTGAAAGTGCACGTTGATTGTTTTGAGCGTCTAAGATAAAGCATTGCTATTTTGTTTTGTTTTCCCAAAGTAAGTGCTTGAATTTTCATAGCTATTCGTCAGAATTTCTATACAATGTCAATAGTACAAAATATTTTAAAGTTAAATAATTTCTCATAAGCTACTAATCTAGACTAACAATGTGAGCATCAACGGTTCGTTTTAGTAGCGGCCATGTTTAAATAAAAGGCCGCGCAATCTCTCCTACCGAAATTGGAGAGTTTGCGCATCTGCTACTTAGGAGAGATGGCGTGTCCTTCCCATTAGTTTCTATGCTAGGTGAAATTACGCAGGTTATTGGTAAATTTGCATAAAAAATGAAAAATGAAAATGGACTAATTTTAAGTTAAACGAGTTTTCAAGTGACTAAATGTTATTTTGTAATCTTATCTGGACTTGCTTTTTCTGATTCTTTAATTTTTTCCCCTTTAATTCAAATTTTTTAATCGTTTTTAAAATTATTTCATTTTTCTGATTCTTTAATCATTAGGTTGCAATATTCACTCCTAATACAATAATATTTGTTCACAAAAACCTTACAACAATGTCATTTAAGTGTAATTATTATTGTTAACAATATAATTGTAGTTATTATTAGTAACAATCTCTCCTACCCATGTGCGCAATCACACCAACCCTGTAAGGACAGATTGCGCAAAATAACTTTCTTGGTTTTATTACAACTGTTCAATTAAATTACAACATAACAACAAAATAGCAATGGAAATGCATAAAAAACAAATGAAGTGAAAATTATTCACGTATAGTTTAGCAAAAAATTAATATTTAGATTTTTTATTGTTATTATTTTGAATTGTGCGCAGACTATCCTAGCTTTACCTTATGCAATATTTTTAGTGAAACATATTAGTTTACCTTACCAATCAATGTACTGTACAGTACGCATACATACGTAAACTTCACCAAAATTCAATGCACTTATTTAAAATATTCAGGCAAGATTTCGTTCTTTTCTTGGTTGTTAGTACAACTCTTTCTAAGTCCCTAATAGCTTTTAAATGATCATCTGCTGCTTCGGAATTAATTTAAAAAATCTGAGGTCATCTATGGCTTGAAGCGTATCTGTTGTTGATACTGATTTCGTTTCACATTCACTGTCATCCACATCATCGCTTCCTTCGGCATTCAAATTTAACACATTAGAAACAATATTTGGTATTGAAGCTTCACTGTTAGTAGCGAGATCTTCATCAATCTTTGCATACATATTTTCGTCTGGAATTGAATAACCCCGATTCTGTAGTTTTTCTGCTAGATCTGTTAAGGGGAGATCTTCATCCGCGTGTTCCAATAATTCTTCAGACTTTGGTGAACTATGAAATCCAGCATGTCCGAAGTAATTTTCAATAGTTTTCTGTGATACCATATTTGACCTTTGGTCGATATAAAAAATTGCATTTAACGCATACACTTGGAATTGTTCTTTTTGGTCAATAGCAGAAATCATATCTCACGGGAGAATCTTTCTATAGGTAGCCTTGAAGTTCTGGTTTATGCATTGATCTAAAGGCTGCGAGATAAACACGTGCTGTGAAGAAAACGAGTCCAATTGATTTCAAGCCGTAAAGAGTACAGTGCGCAGCACAATTGTCTGCAATTAATGCAACTTTCCTTTTCTGTTTTGAAAAATTTCGATCCCACCTCCTAAGCGTTTTTCCCAGATGTCCACTGTCATTCATGCTTTTGAATTAGCATCGTAGAATAGAGGCAAATATTTGCAATTTTTCATACACCGAGGCTTAATAAATTTTCCAATCACCTAATGAAAAATTTTCTCCGATCCATTCATATTTTCAGCTAACAACACGGTTAAACATTCCTCACTTTTATTTCCTCCTACACATTTTTTACCTTTAAAACAATGAGTTCTGTCTGGCAAGATCTAATAAAAAGTTCGCATTCATCAGCGTTGAAGATGCTGTCAGGTTCATATCTTTCGAGAATGTCCTGCAATACTACACCTTTACATTCTTTTAAGGAAATCCTGTCAAAATCAGCAGCTTCTTCTCACATTTTTTGAAGCATATGTTATTCCTTGAGTTAAGTCGCTGTAACCAGCCATTGCTAGCAACGAAACTTGACTAGCCAAATTCATTAGCAAATTCCAAGAATTTTTCTTTCAAAATATTACAGGATATAAAATTATTTTGCAATCGTGCATATTTAATCCATGACAAAAGAGCCTTATCCACATTTTCATAAGGTGAGAAGCGCTGACATTTTCTTTCTTGATCACAGATTTGAACATTTGGGGAGTAAAAATTCGCTGCTAAAATGTCGTTTAATGTCTTCCGGGGTATCGAATTTACTTTGGCGAAGGCAGCTTTTGAAAGATTAGAATTTTTAAACTTTTTAATCAGTTCATTTTTTTTCAGCAATTGATAATATTTTTCTTTTCGAAGCCATAATACGTATAAAATGAGTGTTCTTACTGAATGCGTTTGATCCATATGAAACAAAATTTTTCTTTATTCTTTTTGTCTCAATTTCAACGCACTTTTCAAACAAAGAGAGGTAACTCCAACCAATAAACAGACAGATATCCACCTGTTGTCCTCGAAGAGGAAGAGAATTGAGGGGGGGGGGGGAAATTCCGTGGACGATGATTCAACGCAAATTAAAAATGAAGCTGATGGGGGGGAGAGGGAAGTAAAGACATGAATTCAAGTCCTCTCCGGCGTCGCAGAGACTTTTTTCTTTTAATCATTCCCTGTTTCTCCCCACCTCAAAAAATGTTACAAAAGTTACTATTTAAAAAAAAATAGCCGAAAACCTCATTGAAAAGATTAAAAAAATGAAGATATAACCGATAACCGAGAAAATAAAATGACTCTATAAGCGGTGTGCATTAACACATTTTCCCTATTAAGTTAGACGGAACTTTAGAAAACTGATCATATAAGCGGGTAACCTTATAAGTGCGATAGCCTTATAAGTGGGCGACCATATAGCCTGTACTGACTGTATTAAGGCTGGAGGTAAAAAATATTCTTTCACTATGTTTAAAAATATTTTTTTCTATCTTTGGTGATATAGAAAACTCATTATTTAATGAAAACTTGGTTCTAAAAATTTATGTTTCTTATTGTTATAATTATTAAACAATACATTTGCTTCATGCAATTAATATTTTAAATAATTCTTTTTAAGATTATTTTAAACTGATTTAATATATTTGAATGCAAGTAAAAATCAAAACGTATGCTCTGTAAACAAAGAAAATTTTTTTTTTTTCTAAATTTAAGGAAATATTATATTATTGCGTGCAGAAATATACTATTAATAGACTATTCAGAATTATCTAGGATTCCGAAAAGCGTTCCTTATTTTTAAAAACCGCAGAAACGACTATATTTTCGAGATTTAAAGAAGCATTTTTAAAACAAAGATTCGTTTTCTACCTCTGATTTTCGGAAACGTTTCCGAGTAGAATTTATAATGTAATCATCAGTTTTCTCAACGTAGTATATTGGTTTTCGGATGATATGAATTATGAAGTGAACACTTTTACGTTTTACAGACAAACGAGATAAATTAACAGCATTAATACTAATTAATATAATTGTGTTACTCTTCCGTGTATAAACTTTAATTATGCAACGGAAAATATTTAATTAAGCATCCTAAAAATAGATATTCTGGTTTGAGAAAACTAATTATTGCATTAAAAAACTGGTCGGAAGCATTTCCAAAAATCAGTGGCTGCAAAAGGAACATTTTTTTTTTAGTTTATGCTTTTTTAAACCTCGAAAATATATATGTTTTTCTGAGATTTCAAATGATAAAGAACACTTTTTGTAATCATAGGTACCTTGAAAGAGGTTATTATATATTTTCGTTCCTTGTTATACATTGTATTTGTGCAGATTAGGAAACTTTTGACTTTTTAAGGTGTGTGATGCTATTTATTAAAATACTAAGAATAATTTCTGTTACGTAGAAAATTTCTCATATTAACCCCTTGAAGGACGGGGGTATGTAATAAATACCACATATTTTTAAATTCCAAAATGCCACATTGACACCAGGATTTTGAAATAATTTTTTTTTTACATATATAATGTATGTGATGAAAAGCTTTTGCAAAATTTAAAAAAAAAAAAAAATTGTGAATCCTTGTGTCAATCAATCTTTTCAACATTTTAGCAACAAAAGTACGTTGCCCTGAAATAGTTAAAATGAGTTCTTATTTTTAAAGAGATCTGTATGATACAATTGTTGATGATTTTATACACTGTAAAAAATGACCAATGTTTCTTATTTTATGAAAATAAGCTATAACCACGAACGAAAATATAATATAATCTTCTGAGTTATCCGAAATTTCAAATAGCATGTTACATTGTCTTTTGAATCCCCAGAAACGAATACATTTTCAAAATTTAAAGAATAATTTATAAAAACAAATTATTCTTAGCTGCCCGAATTTTTCAGAAACGTTTCCGAAGGGTTTTTATAGTGTATTAATTAGTGTTCTCAGCCTGGAATACCTGTTTTTCGAATGCTATCAATTCTGAAGTAAACATTTTCATGCTAAAAAAAATGTTTAACAGACAAACATGCAAAATTAACAGCGTTAACAATAACATTAAAACTAAGATTATTTCTTTACTCTTTCATGTATAAATTAACTTATGCGGCTGAAAACGTGTACTTGATAATTCATAACATTTAAAAAACAGATATTCCAGCCTGAGGACACTAATTAATACACTATAAAAACCCTTCGGAAACGTTTCTGAAAAATTCGGGCGGCTAAAAATAATTTGTTTTTATAAATTATTCTTTAAATTTTGAAAATGTATTCGTTTCTGGGGATTCAAACGACAATGTAACATGCTATTTGAAATTTTGGATAACTGAGAAGATTATATTATATTTTCGTTCGTGGTTATAGCATTCTTTCGTAAAATAAGAAACATTGGTCATTTTTTACAGTGTAGAAAAACTTTGAATCTAATGATTATGTGTACCCTACTTTGATTCCCCGTGATTATACAATAATTTCACTTTCAACTCTTTCCAGTCCAAGATTTTGTTTTCCAATTTCGGGAAAAAATAATTTTATGTTAATAATATTAAAAGTAGCTATCTAATAAAAAAAAAAAAAATACGTTTTAATAGAAGTGTAACGAATATGTCAGTTACTGAAATCTAACAAATATAGTTTGTTTTAGTACTATTCGTATAAGCATTATAGTGTTTTGAATGCAAACGCGATATCAGCATCTAACCTGTGTGCGCAACAGCGATATCTATACGCTACAATATGACAATAGCCTAAGGAAGAATTTTTGAAAACGTTTGGAAAATGTCGTATTACAATAGGTTTAAACAGACATAACAACCTTTCTGGATTGACAACATTTTATGCATTAGTTAGTTTAGTTTTTGTTATGCCGAAATGGAATGCTTCTCTTCGCTGCTGCATAATTTTGAAAATAAAATAGTTTTACAGTCTTTACAGTCCATTTTTTGAATCTTAGTGTAGGCAATTAATTTCCAAGCTCTTAATTACCAACACATAATTAATCACTTTCATATTAAAATGCTTTTTTAGTGTAATTTGTGGTCAATCTAACAACATATATTAAATTTAAAAATATGTTAGAATTTTCAATTGAAAGCGTATTTGACCTGCATCCTGTACAAAACATTAAGACTTTTTAATTGAAAACTAGAACAGATTTATTTTGCATTTTATGTATTGTTTTTTGTCATCAATTCCATTCAAAACATTTTTATGTGAAATATGCCAATTATGTATTCAAATAATAAAGTTTTGAAATTTTTATAAAACTTTTCTTAGTATCGCATGTATCGCGCACAGTAAATGGATCTCCTGTTTGTTTTAAAAGAAATTTTAATTTAAAGGACTTTTGTATAAAAGCGTTTTGCAGCAGTTTATTTTAAATATAATATCTTACGGTAAAACTATTCATATATATGAACTTAAAGTACACACACACACACACACATATATATATATATATATATAAGTACTACGAACAATAATTGAACCTTTATGCGTAATTAAATATACTTAATACACAACGGAATAAAAATCGCATCAAAAAGGAATTAGAACAGCGTAAAACATCACAAACTAATTTTTTTGGCAGCTCGAAAACAGTACACATGCAATTAATTAATTTAAATTAATATCCACTAAAAAACTTTGTTTACACCAGAGAATAGTTAATTATACAATGTTTTTGTTCAAAAGAAATAAATGAAAAAGTGTTATTAAGGAAATTTAATCAAGTAAATAAATTTTGAAAACAAAAACATAGAGAAAAATGAACGTATTGTTTTGGAACGGATTAAAAATAGAATGACTTTTCTGAAGTGTTTTTAATACAAATTTAAATATTGTTAAAATAAATCAATGCGTTTGTTCTGTAACATGGGAATAGAGTAGTGCACGAAGTGGGTTATACCCACTTGACCTTAAAATACATTTAATCTCAACACGAAACCCAACTCGAACCGACAAGTAAATTTTCGTCTTGACAAAAACCGACCTAAACATGATGCACGGTTATACATAGAATGCAATTGAACAAAAACATGCATTGAAAATATGATGGTTTATTGAGAATATTGCTTTTCTGCGGTAAATTAAGAATATTTATATGTAGTAATATTAGGCAAACAGATCTTATTCACAACCCTCTGAATATTAGATCTACGCGTTGTCACAAAAATGGTGGCAGTCATAGGCAAATTTTTCTTTCACCGTTTGTACGGTCACTTGAATTTGAATACTGGTATCTTCCTGAAGTGTTATTTGCCTAATATTTCTGCTAATAAAAAGGTGAAGAATACTTTAAAAAATACCGTTAGTAAAACTCATCTTACCATACAAATTCTAAAAAAATCCGCTAACTACAGACACCATTTTTGCGACTGCGCGTAAGTCTAGTTTTCGATAAAGATGTGGATAATACAATTGTTATGTAACAAACATTTCCTGACCTTTTGACCTTCCATCCCTTTGTGTCACAGATTCATGCATTCAATTTATTCTCTTTTCCATGCGTTGACGTCATCTTTACACAACTTTTAATTTAGTCTTAATTTAGCTTAAAAGGACAATGCGATAATTATTTATTTTTTTATCAGACAGGTTAACTCGTTTAATTTTATGCAAAACAAGTACCAGAGAATAGATAGTTGTACAACATTTTTATTCAAAAGAAATAATTGAAAAGGTGTTATTTAGGAAATTTAATCAAGGAAAAGAAAATTGAAAACAAAGCAGTAGAAAAAAAATAACGTAATCTTCTGGAATTGATTAAAAACAGAATGACTTTTCTAAAGTGTTTTTAAGACAAGAATTTAAATAAAGTAGAAATAACTTAATGCGTTTGTTCTGTAGCAGGGAATTACAGTCATCTGAGGGTCTGGTTTTATACAGACCTGAACCCAAAAATACCATTTAACTTCAACACGAAACCCAACTCGAACCCGACAAGTAAATTTTCGTTATCATGCAAACCGACACAAACACAACACACTTCAACACGACCCGATGCAGAGAATCCGACTGAAGAAAAGCATGCATTGAAAATGTGATATTTTATTGAGAATATTGCTTTAATGTGGTAAATATATACTATTAAGGAAAGAAGTTTGTGTGTGTAGTGATCTGAAGAGACTGCAGCAACCAGAACTACAAAAATTCGTATGAAAGTAAGTCTCTACCTTATATTCCTTGCTCCGCCGCACCTACGTTTTAAGACTATATACTTTTATATTAAGTTACATATATTAAGTTATATATTATTGTAAGTTTAACAACTGGGCGAACACGTCCGGACCAGGATAGGGATCTCTTGGCTGAAGCTGCCAATGCTGTACCAACTGAGCAATACCGGACGAATATGGCGGATCTAATTTATACAGTTAACATTATTGATCATAGTATCTGGTCTGATATCTGAATCAGCTCAACAGAATAAATCGCAGGTAATGTGACCTCCAGTAAACGCTGGAAACGATATTACATTAGATACATTTTGACAAAATTATTCAAATTGGTAAAGAAATCATATTAGATGTAATTTTTCCAACTGGGCGTAAAAGTCCGAGCCATGATTCGAACAAGGGATCTCTTGGCTGAAAATGATTTCTTTGCCAATTTTAATAATTGTGTGAAAATTATTCTAGTGTAATCATGTTTCCAGCGTTTTCTGGAGGTTCCATTATATGCGATTTATCCTGTTGAGCTCATTCAGATATCAGACCATATGCTATGATCAATAAGACTAACTGGGTTGTATAAGATCCGTCATATTCGTCCGGTTTTCCTTAGTTGGTAAATCATTGTCAGCTTCAGCCAAGAGATCATTGGTTCGAATCCTGGCCCGGACTTTTTTGCCCAATTCGGAAAATTACAACTTATATGATTTCTTTACCAATTTGAATAATTGAGGGTGTCGGGGTGAGAGAGTGCCAGGCCACATTTTTAATCTTATGAGAAATTTCAATTTGAAAATTTGATCAAATACTCAAATCAAGATATATAACCTAAAGTTTTTTCGCCAGTGTCTTAGTAACATTTGAGATATTCTGAGTAATAATATGACATTACTTTAATGATATTACTATAACGTTTTTTTTCTAAACTAGCTATCTTCATTGGGGGCATAAACATCTGGGGCAAAAACGAAACCTGTCACATAGGCTGCCACCAAGTGACATTAGAAACACATTATATGCTGGATATTATATTTCAATAGTAAGCAACAGATTACAGTGTTAGAGTTATTTCACCAAAAATGTGGCTTGGCACTTTCTTCCCCCGACCCCCTCAATTATGTCAAAATTAATCTAATATATACTTTTAATTTAAGGAATTTTCACGTATTACGCGCATCCGCTTTCTTGCGAAGAAACCTTCATGAGGTATGCAGCATGAAATTGTCATAAAGAGCATTAAAAATTATAGTAATTAATACAAACATAAAGAAAATAAATGCAAACTGAAGACATGCTCTTCTGCCACAAGCCTATCTTCGTGAGTCAGTCCCCACATTTATTATCGTACTCTAGTTCATTGACATAATTTCGTCTTCGTCTCTTGTTCATTAATATACAGAAATCACACTTCTTATGATAAATGTTTAAGAGTATGTTTCATACACGGCGTATACGTGTATCTTTAAAAATTGACCAATTTTCTTGTTTCTAAAGTGGACGTTATAAGCCGGATTGTAAGGTATGTTCTGACTAATGAAATACATACCATAAAACTGTCAAGATCTTGCATGCTTTATTTTCAACCTGTTGTAATGGAAGAAAAAAAATGTATATAATACTGCATGAGTAAATAAATATATATTTCTTATGAACTTTATTATGCTGCTGGCAAACAAGGCCACCTAATTGTTTTAAACTTTTAGATGTGATGGTTACAACATGTCAATCCATCCCCAGTGCTAGGAAATAGCGCGCTTCAAATAGCAAAACTATAGAATTCGGTACTTTTTCAAGTAGTATATAATGTAGCAGGCTATATTTTGAGGAATGTAATGTAGCGAGTAACGCGACACAATAAATCAGTACTTTGTAGCGGCCACTGACGCTACTTTTAATTCTACTCTAGAGGAAAGAAAACGTTTTGTTCTAGACATAATATAACTATCGTAACATCGTAACTGTCTATTTGAGTACAAAATAGGTTTTGCGCAACAATTTGTAAATATCTGCGGCAAATTTCACAATCAATGTTTAGCAACACATTGCATAAAGTCATAGATATTTCAATTGACACTTGCTGGTACAGCCAAGTGCTGACCTACCAAATAAATAAATTTTCTTTCTAGTAACACTTGTCTTCTTATGTTTATTAGGTCTTCATGTTTTAATGCCAGGTTTCTTCTGTCGGAATTAATTATTTACAGATTTATTTATTTTTGCATTTACAGATGTTTTTTCTGTAATTCTCTAGGTTAGAGAGTTAGACAACTCATTATGATTAACTGTCAACAAAACTCAATACAACTAACGAGAGTTAGAAAACAAAGCTATTGGTAACTATGTGAGTCACAGGTAGTGTTATGTAACTATTTAATAATTATTGTAAGAAAATTAAATAAATGTATGCAGTGTATAGTTATGCATACATATGGTATATAAAATACTAGCTGCTGTCCATATCGCTTGTTCAGATGCATATCTCTGTTTAAGATCCATTAACCTTCTCACCGTGGCGAACTGATATATCCGTTCACTATGCTGCAGGTTACACTGCAATAATAGCATTATTTAAATATAATTCTACAAATATAATGTAGCTTTAAAACATTAAGTATTGATTAGTTGTCGCAAGGGTCATGTAAGTAATTAAGTTTTTTATATCATATTTGAAATATCATGTTTTTTTAGCATTAAAAAATTACAGAGACAACAACATTACAATTTTTCCCTTTTGCTCGGGTTAAAGATCGTGAATTAAAAATATCATAAATTAATTTTTAGTTTTCATCCATAAAAATTTAACCGCATATTCGAGCACAATACATTCCATAATCACTCATGCCACAGGACAGAGATTCTAACAGTAGTCCACTAATGCGTAAAAAATATGTAGCTTTTATTAAAGAAAAAAAGCAAAACAGTATTGCTACATGGTGTGACCCCAAAACCTGAGTAAACAAGAAATCCGATCAACATGACGAATACAAGAAGAGTACCAAAAATCATCGAGTTTTGATTACGGTGCATCAAGTTAAAAATTGTAACCCTGACATATAAATATCTTGAAAGATAAGTAACTCCGTTTTAATATAAATTTTAAATTCAAACGCCGACAGCCAATTAATTAATTGGCGCAAATGAAATTACAATGAACCCCATCAGACCGTCAAATGTTAGCTTGAGAAAGTTAAACATCAGAAATAGTGACATGTAGTACACAACTATGAATACGTGTTTTTAACAGAAAGATATCACATAATTAAGAGCAGAATAATCACTTGTATTGATTACAGTTTTTGAGCTTTGATAAGCACCTAGATTTATGCAGGGAAAAAGGCATATATGGTGAAGAATTTTTTTTTTTAATTTATTCCTTTTAACGGCCAGAAAAATATGCATCTGCACGGTTAAAGATTTAGGATAGGGAATTTTTTTTATTAACGGCTGAAAGTAGCTGGTATGATGTTGTAAGGAATTACGCAAATCTTAATCGCAAAAGAGATAAAAAAATAATGTTTTTTAAAGGAAAAGAAATCTTAATTAATTATATCTATAAAAGGAGATTTTAATTTTATTGAGTGATAATTAATGATATGTGATGATTAGACAGTTACATCATTACAATATTAGTTTTTGTACGTAATTCAAAATATAATATATTACTTTTAAATGCTAAAGGTGTAAAATTAACAACTATAATATAAATTAAAATAACTTTTATTAGTTGTTTTACATGTTTCGACTCTTCTGAGTCATTTTCAAAAACAAGTTTTTGAAAATGACTCAGAAGAGTCGAAACATGTAAAACAACTAATAAAAGTTATTTTAATTTATATTATAGTTGTTAATTTTACACCTTTAGCATTTAAAAGTAATATACTATTACAAGGTGTTATATTTTATTATATTGTTCAAAATATAATTTTAGTTAAACGAATTTAAGGAATTATTTTTGAAAATAATTCGTGAGAAGCAGTATTTAACAAGAAAAAAAATGAAGGCTACATTCGTTCATAAAAAGTATATTATTTCTAATAAATATTCACATACAACTCTTACTAAAATGAATCTATCTTACAATTTGAGATTTGTATATAAAAATTCTTGTTTATCATAATATAAAATATACAATGTCACAGAAATAAAATATGCGCATGTAAAGTTTCTCTGTTCAGAAAATGACGAAATTTGAACCTGACAAAATTTTATTTTATTAAAATCATAAACATTCTTATTCGACTTTTTATCAGAAGGATGTGTATTTTTAAAGATTACAAAATTACTAACTCCAAAATATTTTATTTCTGAAATAAAATTATTAAGGAATTTGAATAGAAAATCTGCGAAATATTAGCTATTTTTTCCCCATTTAGAATGTTGCCATGTGGAAATTCAAAAGTATTATTTAAATTGTACCATGAATATTATGACTTGTTTTATCTCCATCAGTGGTTATCTTATATTCATAGTTATCATAATGTTTTTCACGAATTTTTATTTTACTTTGAAAATTTCAAAAATAGTGTTAATGGTTAAATTATAGCGTAAACATTTTAGTGTAAGAATTTTGCAATACCGGAAGATCCGAATAAATTTAGGCAAATGTTCTTTTAAAATATTAAAATTTATCGCTACACAATAGAATTAGCAATTTTTATCATAAAACTAAATTAACGTTGAAACGTATAATAACAGAAAATGTAAATTGATTCTTTTAACAATAAGATAATAAAAAAAAATCTTCTTCTTTTTAGGTGCGTTCGTAATTATGTAAATACGTAGCACCTATTGTCGTCGTCTGGTCCGTCCGTCCGTCTGTCTGTCCGTCCGTCCGCATATAACAACGCAAAAACTACCCAACCGAATGGTTTGCAATTTAAGATATATTATCTTTGCTGAATTTTGTCGGGACATTTCAACTTTTATAAAAATCGAATCAAAACTTTAGAAAATATTAATAAAAACATTTATTAAGAAATTTTATTTATTTGTTTTTAAAAATCCGTGCTTTCTTGTTATAGGGGCTTTCGAAGTTTAATCGTCAAGCGACCGAGATACTTATTTTATTACAGAAATTTTTCTGCAGACGATATAATTCATTTCACAGAATTAAAAATCATCAAGATCTGAATATTTATATAACCAGCTATAGTACGAACGCACCTCGTTTGTTACGCTTGACGTACAATTTCCAACTTTTTTTTTTTTTTTTTTTTTTTTTTGGTACAAATGAGTCTGTCGAATTTTTAACTTCTTTTAATATTGAAACGACTTCTTATACTTATGTGATGTTTTTAAGTTACTTAATAACCTGATTATAAAATATTTGAAACGATGGCGTTGAACTTTAACACTCGTAAATATTTAATAAAATAGAAAATAGAGAAACAAAGCAATAAATTACTAAACGATAAGCTACTTGATCTCAAAAGTGCTGTCCGGCAAAACGGGTCAGAAAAGTTGTTTAACGATCCCCATTTTCACATAAACATGCGACACTTTCTAAGCCTTCTTCAAAAGCCGTTTTTAAATCTGACGTCATATTTTTTTTTTTCCTGAGGACGCCTTTATTCTGTCACAAAGTGTTTAATTGACAAAAAGTGATTTTCCTTCAATTTTATATAAAATTTTCTTCACTGACTTACACCATTTCAATGAATATCTGCTCAAATATTTCGATATTATTGATAACGATTGACTTGAAAATAATTAAATATCGATTGAGGAATTTCATGAATGTGATATGCAGACATTTAGAAACACTGCTTCAGTTAAACACTGCATTCTGCACAGTTTTTACATATTTCATGCTATATACAAATACTATTCAACATGGCTTTTAACTATCGAAAAATGAAAAGATTAAATATTGATTCCTTATTAATTTTTCGTGATAATTCGGTACATTCGTGTTCTAGCATCCCCCAATAATGAATCCCCAACCGATCAAGATTTATTGCCAAATTATAAAGAATATTTGACATTATAATAATATATGATGTACATAATATTTCGTGATCTACATCGTCAAGTTATAGTCATATATGACACATATATGATGTATATATAAATGACACGGTGTATAAAAGATATTTTAATTTATATATGACATATAAGGCGTAAATAATATGTATATAATGACATACATAGCACATATATATATGAGTGTTTGGAATATATATATATACGTTTATAAGATGCATATACAAGCTGTGCGATGATCTTGGAAAAATTTTAGCTGCAACCTTGGAATCATCACAATTGTGGGAGCCGCTATAACACGAAAATACCGAGAAGTCCTATAACTCCCATGTCAGGATATTAGAAATCCATGAAAAAGTTTGCTATAGTGAGATAAATGAATATTTTCTGTTCAGGAAATTTATGTATTTCTACTTTAAAATAAGGATCAGAAAAATAATAAATAAGGGTTTGCAATATTTCGTTCATACTGTATCATTTTCGTTGTCAGATTCTAAAAACTGAAGTACTGCCCTCGTATTGACAACAATGAGATATAAAATTAATGTGGATCACAGTTTTTCATCTTGTCAGATAATTTGAATTTACATGAAGCTTTAAATATGACCGGGCGACTCCCGGTTTGGGCTGTATCACCTTCTTTTATTTTGCATCGGGTTGATTCTATGTGCTTCGAGTTCCGATTGCGGTTTAATTTACTCTCGCGTGTCGGATTTGGTACACCGTTTTTTCAAAATATTGTCCATAATATTTTTTAAGGTAAAATATAATTATTTAAATATAAATGAGCATATATATATACCGGGTGGTTATAAAATAAGTATCTCTATTTGGAGCTGTCTGTAGCTTCAAAGAATAACCGAAATGAAACAAAAATCGGTGCTCTTACTATTCAAGAAAGGGGTAGAAGAATAGAACAATAAAAATAATGAATTGCAATAATCGCCGACAGATGGCGCTTTTGAGTGTGAAATGTAATGTGTAATATTAAGTACCGTGGAGTTGTCGTAAACCTCAATAACTTTACTGCATATCAAAACATGTGGGAAACATCACTCCTGATGCGTTACATTCCGCAGTTGAGCAAGTCGTACACCGCCTGGATTGTGTCCTCGAGCACAATGGCCATGTGGAACCTGAACATGATCGGCAACGCCTTGCGAAAGCGTAACCACTATCACTGTGACATTTTCGTATAAATTAGGTGTGTCATCTGGTTTGACGCCTTAATTCTTTGTTCTTGTATTAGACATTACATTTCACACTCAGTAGCGCCATCTGTCGGTGATTACTGCAATTATTATTTTTTAATATTCCATTATTCTTCCCCCTTCACGAATAGTAAGTGAACCGATTTTGGCTTCATTCGGGTTATTCCTTCGAGCTACAGACATATACAAATAGGGATACTTATATTATAACCACCCTGTATATATATGTTTATTTTTGAACGTAAAGGATAAAATTGATATGACAAATATAATTTTTATTTTTTTTTCATAGTTGCATTAAAATATGGGTTGGTTAATACATGAAAATATGGGATTGAAATGCGTCGGGGTCTGGTCAGTTTAACACGACCCCAGCAGGACTCTAAGTTACATAGCAATAGAAGATTGCAACAAAGACACGAGGGTAAGAAGCAGTCCCTTGAAAAGGGTTTTACTGGTTGTTAAAAAAATATTTGTTCTCAAGTATTTTGTCATTCATAAATACTTTTCAAAATGATGAACAAATCAGTATACTTTACTGTTTTGCAACTATAGCTAAAAAAGATTAAAACAGTACTTGCAGTTTTGAAATTATGTTTAAAAAACTTACTTTATAATTTTTGATGACATCATCAGTATCATACGTTTTCTTTTGGTTTAAGTAAAGGTTTACAAGTCTGAGTATAATACCGTGAAAATATGTTTTCGCAAAAATCTTGAATCTTAAATTTTGTTCAATATATCGAATTTAACAATATAGATTAAAAAAAATACTAATATTCGTTTTGATTAATTATTTATTATTTCCTTTCCAGATTGTTGTATACAAATGTTTGGCTCTATGCAGTAAAATTGAATTAACTGGTATTTTTATTTACTGAAAGTTGAGGAAAAAAATCTTCGTTGTTTTAAAAAAAAATTAAAATTAATTTGTAATAATTTTCCACAAGAAAAAAAAAATATGAATTTGGATCACCAATAGTTTAAAACAAAAATTCATAGTAAGGATAAACACGTTACCTAATAACCCAATAATTACCAAAAAAAAATATTTTTCTCTCAACTTTAAAAGTACAACAATCAACACAGATATGCATAATAGTTAAAAAAAAAAAGACTTAAAAAGGTTATTGATGTCAAATAAATTTATATTTCGGTCAACAAATATGTAGAATTTTAAGACTGACGCATGATAAGTTAAAATATCAAGGCCAGTTATGTAAATTTTCACTACTTCAATACCAGTTGCGATGCTACCACTTTTTTACTGAATGCATTTTGTATTTTCTCTGTAAAATGATTGCATTAGTAATTAAAAAATAAATCCTAAGTCATGTAAAAAGAAGGACGTTCTTCTATCTGAAAGGTTCTACGTAAAAATTGCGTAAAGCAAATTTCGCTTAGCCTCAAATATTTTTAAAAAGATCAGATAAATTTATATTTCGGTCAACAAATAGGTAGAATTTTAAGACTGACGCATGATAAGTTAAAATATCAAGGCCATATATGTAAATTTTCACTACTTCAATAACAGTTGCGATGCTACCATTTTTTTACTGAATGCATTTTGTATTCTCTCTGTAAAATGATTGCATTAGTAATCAAACAACTAAATCCTAAGTCATGTAAAAAGAAGGACGTTCTTCTATCTGAAAGGTTCTACGAAAAAATTGCATAATGCAAATTTCGCTTAGCCTCAAATATGTTTAAAAAGATCAGATAATTACTGAAACACAACAAAACACAAGTTTTAATTGGAAATGTAATTCTTTCATTTGAGAAAAGTTAAGTGTGTCGTGTTAATTACATTCAGTAGTACTTTCGAAAGAAGAAATTCTTGCATCTTGAGAAAACAAAATTGTATTTTTTACAAAACAGTTTTCAACACTAACACTTCTCCATATATTTTTTCAACATGTTATGTTTGATAAAGATAATGTTGTATTTAAATCACTCAAATTTGATAAAAATGTTTCTCGAAATTTTTTTTAAAATTTATTTTCAAAACATTTTTCTATGTTTTTCATTTTTCGGACAACAATGCACTTTTAAAGGTAGAAAAGTCACACATAAAACAAAAACACTTATAAAATATAGATAAATTACTTCCTGAGTTATGAGTTTTAAATATTTGCTTTACAAAGGGATTTAATTCGGAATTATTGTCGCATAATATGCGGTTCTGAACGAAACACTGACACATCGTTAGATTTAGGTGTGTTGGTATAGATGATGTTGATCTATTGCCATGTCCCCCAATATCTCCAGATCTCACGCCATGGGATTTTTAATAGAGTCTTGCGATCCAGAAATTTCTATTTAAAATTAACTTAAAATCTGAAAAAAAACATTTTTGCCAACCCGAAATCCGAGCTGAATCCAAAATAGAAGAAAATTAATCCATCTTTTAATACCAATATTGGCAAATTGTCTACAATTATATCTCTCTTCACTTTTATCTTTCATCTTGAAAAATACACATTAATGTTAAAATATATAATTTTTTATGTGAAAAAAATATTCTGGATTTTTATTAAAAGCCGATTAAAACCGAATCTGAACCGCAAGAGTAAAAACCAAACCCAAACCGATCACAACCCGCAATGAAACAAATATCAGCTTTAACCCCATCCGACCTGAGCCTCGGTTCGGGTCAGTTAAAATTGCGTTACCCGACCAGATGAAGGACACTTTAATTTCCTAAATATGAATGGATTCTTTGTATCTAATTATATATTTTTTCAAACTCTAAACTTTTATTAAACATTGATGTAATGCTCATATCTTAAAAATAATAAATGCTCATATTTTCTTGTTATTGTAAACAGGGTGGGGGTGGAAGAAATAATCATCGGACAATTTTGGTCATATTGTTGAAGGACGAATGCCTTTACGGCAGACGTTTGAAGGAAAAGTAATACACTGAGCTATAGGGTAAGTCCCGAATAGTTGTCCTACTCAAGTCCCCTTTCATTTTTCTTTTTTATGGCAATGATTTTTGTAGTGCACATATAACCTATCTACTCCAAATTTTATGTTGAACATCATAAAAAATATTAATATAATATAAATAACATATAAAATAGTATTTTTATCAAAAAACTTAATAAATTATTTTGTCCATATATCCCGGACCTCAGGGTTCCGGGATATATGGAACCCTGCATCCATATATCCCGGATACATGTATATATAGCTGCAACCTATAATTAACACATTACTAGATACCTGTTACATCAACATTCAATAAATATTTCATGAAACATACCTAGTAAGTACAATATATTTAAACTTCTATTTGTCTCCATTTTACAATAACATAAAACAAATGCTAAACTTACCTTCTTTGATAAATGTAACTCTTATTTGAAGATCTAAATCGCTGAAACTTTTTTTTTTGTATTTGAGATATATATATTGAGAATAATATTTTTTTTTTTTTGAGAGTAGAAGAATGTCACTAGCTCTGCCACACGTCCAGTATCCGAAATACATTAACTAGGGCAACTAACCCAACAGGGCATCTAAACTGGATTTAACTTGCGTACATTAAAACGGAGCGCTAGCTCTCTATTCTGTTACATGAAATCCATAGGCCCTCACTTCCGCCCATGAATACAAAATGACACACGATTTCGGAGGAAAAAATATGACAAAATACCTATTACGTCCCATTGCACAGTATTGGATAGATATTTTGATATTCAATTTTCTTTTGAAAAGTATGACGAGGATGCTAAAATTTTCACTCAGTTATATTTTTTATTTAAAAATCTACTGAATTTGTTTAATTTCAGCAAACATATTTGATTTCATCTTATGTATTTAAAAAATAAAATCTCATGTAATCTCAACAAGAAACATGAAAACTTTTGTCGAGTATTGCTTAAAAAATATGAAAAAAGGTGTAGAAAATAAAACAAAAATGATAAAAAGTTAGCACAAAAGTTTGCAACAATGCACTTAGTATTAAGAATGTGCGTTTTATTACTTATGCGCACTAAAGCGTTGATCCGGTTGAAGCGTTGTCGTGGCAGAAAGTACACCGGTGAGTTTGCGCACCATTCTATTACTCAAACACACTTAAAAGCTCCGTGTTCTTGCACAAGGGGAAAACTGAGAACCTTACATAGTGCCCCCACCCAGACAATGTTTGTATCGAACCCGCGAACATTGGCCCAAATTTTTCATTTCATGTCCATTAAGCTAACCATTGGGCAGTGTCAGTGATCGAAAGTAGCGTGTTACAGGTAGCGAAACTTTTAGTAGTCGCTACTTTTTACAGTAGTGCGGCGCGCTATATTTTGAATATTGTAGTGTAGAGAATAGTGGATAATGTAGTGTAGCGAGTATAAAAAAAGTAGTTTGTAGCGAAAACTGGTACGACATTATGTCGTATGCTGGGCTTTGTTGCCGTCTCATGTTTGCCACAGAAATTTGCATGCTGTTGATGACATTTCCTTCTTGTGCTGCGGTTGCAGCCTGTCCGACATATGATGCCGAGTTGGTATATCGTTGCTTGTAGCTCAGTCGTAGAGCTTCAGAACGCTATTCTGAGGTCCCGGATTAGATTCCCGGCTTGGGATATTTTTCACTCTGTCGGTTTACGCTTAGAAAAAGCAGGATAAAAATTCACTGGTTAGTATTCAATGATTACAGACGTAATTCACTGCTGGAAATGAATTAAAATTAATTAGGTATTCTTATTGAAAATTTCGAATTTTGGTACGATTTTAGTATGAAGATTAATTTTTTTAATTTATTTTCATAACATAAATTTAAAAACAACGGGCCGTTTTCCATTGAATTCTTAATTGTGAAGAATTGTTTGCATCGTAGTCGCAGGTATTGTCATCCCTGTTGCTTTACGATGATCTGAAATGAGCTGAGCCACAGTAGTGATGTTTCTACTTCGGGCCAAAAGAGATAGAAAGCGATATTTTACAGGGATTGTAACTCATGAGCGGTCTGGAACAAGTCTTCTTGATACTGAATTTTTTAATTCAAATTGATGTCAGAGCCTTTTGACCACACTACGAGACACTTTAAACGTTCAGCAGCACCAGCTTGTGATAACCCCATTTCCATCCATCCTATTGCCCGCCATCTTAACGAATTAAGTAAACGACATCTCCTAGACATGGACAACACTATTTTATTACAATCAATTCAAGATCACCAATCATAAAAAAAATCACACATATTTCCAAAGTGGGATATTTGCAAATCCTCCTGACAAACATATAAATATCCAGTACATTAAAATAACTGAGATGGGTATAATATTGTCATAAGATTTTATTGAAGTTACTTATGATCATTCATATAAATCATATTTTATACCCTTGTTTTCATTCATTTAATAGTGAGCGTCAAAAAACTGGTTGTACCTTAACTTTTTGAGGCCAGTGTATGTACCGTAATTTCCGACGTATAATCCGCGGATCAAGCAGTCATATTTCGATACAGAAATTATATTTTGTAAAAAACAAATGTAACTTACTAGATTGCTGTAAATATTTAACTTCAATTATTAAATAAATTCATTAAAAAGCATACGGAAAATAATAAAATAAACACTTACTTGTGAAAAATAATTCCAGGTGCTTTCGTATGCCTTGAACTGCGACAGGAAATAAAACTGCATGACATTATTTACTTGCTATTAAGAAAAAATTAAAAGAAGATAAATAAGAAAACTTGAAGACTGAACAGCTTAAAAGACACCTGTGGATCTCGTGATTAAAAAAAAGGCTGCCTTCAGAACTAATCGTGGTTAAAAAAAATCGAACAAGGAAAATAAAATGCCAAAACTTTGCCAAGCACTTTAGGTTTACTAGAATAGCAATCCCAGATTTCCCGGCCGAAATGAAAACGAAACTAACTTCTTATGCTACTTCCAGTAGGTTCCTTGTTTGATGATGTACCTGAAACTTTTCGTTGGATCTTATATTGGGCCTGGATTGCAAATTAACCAATATTGTCGACTTTTCGCTGTTTGGGCATAAGACGTTGTTACGCATGCAATATCTTATCAATGTTCATGAAAGGGATTTCACTTCAGAATGCACAACAAAATCTTTATAAATATATTAATATTTTATATTAAGTGTTGCCACTAATAAAGGAATATTTTAATTTACCATGTTTAATGTAATGTAAAACTGAACAGTGAATGTCGGTGACCAGCAAAATATAACAAAAAACGTTTTTTTTACAGCATAATGGGTAGTCTGCGTTTAATATTGTTACTATTCTTGTGCAAATGTTTGTAAATTTTGTAATTTTTTTTTAATTATCAATTTTTTATTATTTTTAAATGAGTACTTTAATAAATTATTTCTCCTAATTAGATATTTTAAAGTTATTAAAGTTATACTATAAAAATATTTTCAATGTAATTTAATTCGATGTCTTTATTGTAATTTAATTCGATGTCTTTATTGTAATTTAATTCGATGTCTTTATTGTATTTAAATATATGTTTTATTTTAATTATTAAAATATAGTTTTTAGTTGATATTAATTATGAAAACATAGCTTCATTAACAAAAGTCGAGTTAAATAATACAGAGTAATTGATAATAAAGTTAGAAACCAAATTTTAAAAATTTGTCACAAACAACGAGGCTTCAACCAGCAATGTTTCCTTGAAGAAACCGGCATTCTAACCACTACGTCACTTCGTTTACACTTTGTCTCGACACATTGTTGTCACTTTGTTTCTGGAATATGCTTGTCATAATTTCGTTGAGTGAACATAGCCAAGCGCAGAAAAAGCGATCATGGTACTTTGTAGCTTCATTTATATAGACAACGTTGATTGGGTGAATCAGAGCCCAGGATCTCAACATACGATCCAATAAAAACAATCATGTGAATGAAATATGGTAGCCGCTACAAGCTAATCTCAGCAGCTAAGGATTATGGGTAATCTCAACAGTAACCGGTACATTGGAGATGATCTGGATCCCGAAATCGTACACTATCTTTGACGTCTTCCTGGTGCTGTATTTCAAAAAGTTGATGTTCCTCAACATATTGCTAAGAATAGTCAAATCTTCTTTTTAGCAAAACAGATACATCTTATTCCTTGGCCTACGTATTCACCGTATATGTCGTCTTTTGAACTAGGAATTTGTTGGTCAGCGTATCGCTCGTGACGCCCTCCTATATATGATATATATGTACTTTAGGTTCAGACAGAAGCATTCTGGTTAGTTCTTCCTCAGGGATAGTTTCAAAATCTGTTAGATTCTATACCACGTCGTATACATAATTTCACTTATTCCAACGCGTGATGGCTACGCAAATTGCTGATTTTCGACATGTAATATATATATATAAATATATATTTGCTTTGTAAATATAATTATTTGTTTTTATTCCGATACAGGTTGTTTGTATATTAAAATTCATTCAATTCTGATAAATCCTGTATGGTGTTGCAATTTTTACAAACACGACTTTATCTGGAGGCACGGCAGTGCCTCCGCCAAGTCGAGAGAGGACAGCCGTAAGCATACTTTTCTGGAAGCAACTCAGGGCACTTTTGACCCCCCCATATCTCCGCGCTGGAGTAGCCCAAAAATTTTAAACTTCAATTATAGAGAGTATTTGGCCCACAGGACCAAAATTTAAAATTACAACTTTCTGTCTTTTCTAGTTCAGGCGATATATGAACTCAAACATTCGATTTTTTGTCACTTCTTACTCACTCGTTCACGCGTCATCAAAAAGATTGGGTAGATCCCGTAGCCCCAGAAACTTGACATTTGGAAAAAAGGTAGTGTTTAGGATACAAAGAAAGGAAAAATTATAAAATCCAGAAAATTCGAAAAAAAACATTCGAAAATTCAACAAATTCCATCAAAATTGAAAATTGAAAATAATACGATCTTGTAGTCTTGGAAACTTAAGATTTGGTGTGAAGGTAGTGTTTAACATCCAGAAAAAGAAAACATCAAAAACACCAAAAAAATCGAAAGCAAAATTGAAAAAATCGAAGAAATTGAAAAAAACCGAAAATTTGAAGACAATCCGATTTTGTTGCGCTAGAAAATTCAAATTAGGAATAAAGGTAGTATTTAGGATACAGAAAAAGGAAAATAAAAAAAATCCTGAAAATTCGAAAAAAAAATAAAAAAATTCAAAAAAAATTCAAAAAATGAAAATAATTTCATACGATAACGCTCGTATTTATAAATTAATTTGGATGAAACTAATTGTGTGTATTAAGCTCACCAATGCCTCGACCGAGTTCGTTGGCCAGCTTGGTCCGCCATCTTGTTTCAAGATGGAAATTTTAAAACGCCACGGAAAATTTTAAAACTAAAATAAATATACAAAAAAGTTAAAAAATCAAGTTTATTTTTAATTAGGTGTTAGGACTTGATACAAGGATTCCAGAGCATTTTTTGTTTTACCTCTATCTTAAAAATTGGCTGAGATAGAGCAGTTTGAAATTCTAGGGTGGCTGACATTTTGAAACAAAACAGCACATTACAAAAAAACAACGATAAATTTATCGTCAATAATGGTCAAGCAGGTGCAATCCCGAATGAATACTCCGTCTTATTATAACTGTAACTTTGACTTCGAAATTTGGATACGTTGCATTTTCTATTTGTTGATATTTTTGAACTATGATTTATGCTAAGTGAAATGTTGTTGTTGAAGAGGGATTTTCCATGTAAATCCGAAACGTCCAATTTTAATATGTTTTTAATGTTTTATGAAAGTGTATTGTAATGTCTGTAATTTTAATGATTTTAATATAAATTTATAAGTTTTAGTGAACGCGATTTCTCGCAAATTATTTTCTTTCATTGTTGTAATCATTTTCCCAATCATACGCATAAAACTATATATTCATATCCATTAGCGCCAAATTCTCGCCAAACTTGGCGACAATTGGCGAAATCTCGCCAAATTTGGCGACAAAAATAAGTCTTCATAAATGAAGCCAACTTGGCTATAGCTCAATAATTTGGCGAATTTCTTATTCAAATTCAGTGTAAACGAATCTTTTGTAAACGGTTTCTTTGCATTTTAACTTGCTGTTTTCGAGTAACATTAGCTAAAATTTTAAAACGAAGATATAGGAAAGCTACCTTTTCCTGCCGGTACAGGCCGGAGGACTTTTTTATGAGTTGTCGGATGCAATCTATGTTTTGCATTAAATAAAGTAAAACATTGAAAAACAAATCCCACAGGATGGGGATAGTTTGTTTTAGATAGATTTTAAGATAATTGTCCTATTAGCTAGTACACCTTCCGTTATTGTTTTGTGTTATTTTTCCCGGATTATGCTTTTCTTTTCTTTTGTTTACGAATTTTGTAATAGAAAAGTTCCGCTATAGACTGGCTACGTTATAGACCTTTTTTTTTTATAGACAGGTTCATTTTCTTTCACAGGCTTTACTCTATTTAATTTATATATGAAATATTTGTTGTTAAAAGATGTTGGTCGCACAGAAATTTTCATATCTCTCCCTCCCTCCTGACATTACTGGTTGGTTATGGCTTGATAGTCCTTTCTAAATAAAATCATGGTGATTCTAAGATTCTCTTGATTTATCTCTAAATTGAACATAAACGATCCTAAGGAAACGGATCAATGAATTACTATATTGGCATGAGGAAATTTAGTTGCAGAAAAATGGAGCATATAGCTAACATTAAGTCTAATAGGAAAACCACAGCCTTGGCAAGATCTGGAGGCACGGCAGTGCCTCCGCCAAGTCGAGAGAGGACAGCCGTAAGCATACTTTTCTGGAAGCAACTCAGGGCACTTTTGACCCCCCCATATCTCTGCGCTGAAGTTTCCCAAAAGTCTGGAACTTCGTTTTTCTAGAGAATGTGGCAAATAAGACCAAAATTTAAAATTACAACTTTCTGTCTTTTCTAGTTCAGACGATATATGAACTCAAACATTCGATTTTTTGTCACTCACTCACTCACTCATTCACGCGTCATCAAAAATATTACGTAGATTCCGTAGCCCTAGAAAGTTGACATTTGGAAAAAGGGTAGTGTTTAGGATACAAAGAAAGGAAAAATTATAAAATCCGGAAAATTCGAAAGAAAAACATTCGAAAATTCAACGAATTCCATCAAAATTGAAAATCGAAAATAATACGATCTTGTAGTCTTAGAAACTTAAAATTTGGTGTGAAGGTAGTGTTTAGCATCCAGAAAAAGAAAACATCAAAAACACCAAAAAACTGGAAATTTGGAATAAAGGTAGTATTTAGGATAGAAAAAAAAGGGAAAAATTAAAAAAATCTGGAACATTCGAAAAATTGAAAAATAATTGATCTTGTAGCTTTATAAACTAAAAATTCAGCGTAAAGGTAGTGTTATAGAGAAAAATGAAAAATTAAAACACGATAAATTCGAAAATAAAATTTAAAAAAAATCGACAAAGATCGAAAATTTGAAAATAATTCGATTTTGTAGCGCTAGAAAGTGGAAATATGGAATAAAGAACAGAAAAAAAGAAAAAATGAAAAAATCTGGAAAATTCGAAAAAAAAATTCGAAAAAAATTAAAAATTGAAAATAATTCGATCTTGCAGTCGTAGAGACTTAAAATGTAGTGTAAAGGTAGTATTTACGATTCAAAAAAGTAACTTTTAAAAATTTGTAAAATTCGAAAATAAAATTGAAATATCGAAATATCTGTAAAAAATCGAAAATTTGAAAACAATTCGACTTTGTAGTTCTAGAAACATGAGTTTTAAGGTAATTGTCCTATTAGCTAGTACACCGCCCCTAATTGTTTTATGTTTTTTTCCCCGGATTATGCTTTTTTTTCTTTTTTTTTACGAATTTCGGTATAGAAAAGTTCCGCTATAGACCGGCTGCGTTATGAGCGGTTTCTTTATAGACATGTTTGTTTTCTTTCACAAGTTATACTCTATTTAATTTGCATATGAAATATGGATTGTTAAATGATATTAGCACCAAAAAAATCTTCACAGCTCCCTCTCTCCTCCCGACATTACTGGCTGGTTATGGCTTGATAGTCCTTTCTAAATAAAATCATGGTGACTCTAAGATTACCTTGATTTATCTTTAAATTGAACCTAAATGATCCTAAGAAGACGGATCAAAGAAATACTATATTGGCATTACAATCAGGAAACGTAGAAGTAAAATCGAAAAATCAATAAATTTATAAAAATTCGAAGGTTTGGAAATAATTCGATTTTGTAGTCCTACCAGCTTGACATTTGGCAGAAAGGTAGGGTGGGTTTAGGATACAAAGTAAGGAAAAATTTAAAAAGCCGGAAAAAAAGACAAAAAAAAACGAAAAAAAAAACTTCGAAAAATCGAAAAGAGTTTGTTTTATTGAAAATTTCCGGGAATTTTAATTTTAGCTTTCTTTTTATCCTAAACAGTACTTTTGTGCTAAGTATCAAGTATCTAGGCTGCAAGTAATATCTCAGATGGATAGCATCTTTCCTGGAAGCAATTGAGAGTACTTTTGACTCCCCCCTCCCATAACTTAGTGCTTGCCTAGTTACCTGAAATTTCTTTAAGGTAACTTCTTCGAAAATCAGTGGATGATCTCCAAAAAGAGCCCAAAATCAAGAAAAGGAGGACAGCCGTAAGCATACTTTTCTGGAAGCAACTCAGGGCACTTTTGACCCCCCCATATCTCCGCGCTGGAGTAGCCCAAAAATTTTAAACTTCAATTATAGAGAGTATTTGGCCCACAGGACCAAAATTTAAAATTACAACTTTCTGTCTTTTCTAGTTCAGGCGATATATGAACTCAAACATTCGATTTTTTGTCACTTCTTACTCACTCGTTCACGCGTCATCAAAAAGATTGGGTAGATCCCGTAGCCCCAGAAACTTGACATTTGGAAAAAAGGTAGTGTTTAGGATACAAAGAAAGGAAAAATTATAAAATCCAGAAAATTCGAAAAAAAACATTCGAAAATTCAACAAATTCCATCAAAATTGAAAATTGAAAATAATACGATCTTGTAGTCTTGGAAACTTAAGATTTGGTGTGAAGGTAGTGTTTAACATCCAGAAAAAGAAAACATCAAAAACACCAAAAAAATCGAAAGCAAAATTGAAAAAATCGAAGAAATTGAAAAAAACCGAAAATTTGAAGACAATCCGATTTTGTTGCGCTAGAAAATTCAAATTAGGAATAAAGGTAGTATTTAGGATACAGAAAAAGGAAAATAAAAAAAATCCTGAAAATTCGAAAAAAAAATAAAAAAATTCAAAAAAAATTCAAAAAATGAAAATAATTTCATACGATAACGCTCGTATTTATAAATTAATTTGGATGAAACTAATTGTGTGTATTAAGCTCACCAATGCCTCGACCGAGTTCGTTGGCCAGCTTGGTCCGCCATCTTGTTTCAAGATGGAAATTTTAAAACGCCACGGAAAATTTTAAAACTAAAATAAATATACAAAAAAGTTAAAAAAATCAAGTTTATTTTTAATTAGGTGTTAGGACTTGATACAAGGATTCCAGAGCATTTTTTGTTTTACCTCTATCTTAAAAATTGGCTGAGATAGAGCAGTTTGAAATTCTAGGGTGGCTGACATTTTGAAACAAAACAGCACATTACAAAAAAACAACGATAAATTTATCGTCAATAATGGTCAAGCAGGTGCAATCCCGAATGAATACTCCGTCTTATTGTAACTGTAACTTTGACTTCGAAATTTGGATACGTTGCATTTTCTATTTGTTGATATTTTTGAACTATGATTTATGCTAAGTGAAATGTTGTTGTTGAAGAGGGATTTTCCATGTAAATCCGAAACGTCCAATTTTAATATGTTTTTAATGTTTTATGAAAGTGTATTGTAATGTCTGTAATTTTAATGATTTTAATATAAATTTATAAGTTTTAGTGAACGCGATTTCTCGCAAATTATTTTCTTTCATTGTTGTAATCATTTTCCCAATCATACGCATAAAACTATATATTCATATCCATTAGCGCCAAATTCTCGCCAAACTTGGCGACAATTGGCGAAATCTCGCCAAATTTGGCGACAAAAATAAGTCTTCATAAATGAAGCCAACTTGGCTATAGCTCAATAATTTGGCGAATTCGACTTTGTAGTTCTAGAAACATGAGTTTTAAGGTAATTGTCCTATTAGCTAGTACACCGCCCCTAATTGTTTTATGTTTTTTTCCCCGGATTATGCTTTTTTTCTTTTTTTTTACGAATTTCGGTATAGAAAAGTTCCGCTATAGACCGGCTGCGTTATGAGCGTTTTCTTTATAGACATGTTTGTTTTCTTTCACAAGTTATACTCTATTTAATTTGCATATGAAATATGGATTGTTAAATGATATTAGCACCAAAAAAATCTTCACAGCTCCCTCTCTCCTCCCGACATTACTGGCTGGTTATGGCTTGATAGTCCTTTCTAAATAAAATCATGGTGACTCTAAGATTACCTTGATTTATCTTTAAATTGAACCTAAATGATCCTAAGAAGACGGATCAAAGAAATACTATATTGGCATTACAATCAGGAAACTTAGAAGTAAAATCGAAAAATCAATTTATAAAAATTCGAAGGTTTGGAAATAATTCGATTTTGTAGTCCTACCAGCTTGACATTTGGCAGAAAGGTAGGGTGGGTTTAGGATACAAAGTAAGGAAAAATTTAAAAAGCCGGAAAAAAAGACAAAAAAAAACGAAAAAAAAAACTTCGAAAAATCGAAAAGAGTTTGTTTTATTGAAAATTTCCGGGAATTTTAATTTTAGCTTTCTTTTTATCCTAAACAGTACTTTTGTTCTAAGTATCAAGTATCTAGGCTGCAAGTAATATCTCAGATGGATAGCATCTTTCCTGGAAGCAATTGAGAGTACTTTTGACTCCCCCCTCCCATAACTTAGTGCTTGCCTAGTTACCTGAAATTTCTTTAAGGTAACTTCTTCGAAAATCAGTGGATGATCTCCAAAAAGAGCCCAAAATCAAGAAAAGGAGGACAGCCGTAAGCATACTTTTCTGGAAGCAACTCAGGGCACTTTTGACCCCCCCATATCTCCGCGCTGGAGTAGCCCAAAAATTTTAAACTTCAATTATAGAGAGTATTTGGCCCACAGGACCAAAATTTAAAATTACAACTTTCTGTCTTTTCTAGTTCAGGCGATATATGAACTCAAACATTCGATTTTTTGTCACTTCTTACTCACTCGTTCACGCGTCATCAAAAAGATTGGGTAGATCCCGTAGCCCCAGAAACTTGACATTTGGAAAAAAGGTAGTGTTTAGGATACAAAGAAAGGAAAAATTATAAAATCCAGAAAATTCGAAAAAAAACATTCGAAAATTCAACAAATTCCATCAAAATTGAAAATTGAAAATAATACGATCTTGTAGTCTTGGAAACTTAAGATTTGGTGTGAAGGTAGTGTTTAACATCCAGAAAAAGAAAACATCAAAAACACCAAAAAAATCGAAAGCAAAATTGAAAAAATCGAAGAAATTGAAAAAAACCGAAAATTTGAAGACAATCCGATTTTGTTGCGCTAGAAAATTCAAATTAGGAATAAAGGTAGTATTTAGGATACAGAAAAAGGAAAATAAAAAAAATCCTGAAAATTCGAAAAAAAAATAAAAAAATTCAAAAAAAATTCAAAAAATGAAAATAATTTCATACGATAACGCTCGTATTTATAAATTAATTTGGATGAAACTAATTGTGTGTATTAAGCTCACCAATGCCTCGACCGAGTTCGTTGGCCAGCTTGGTCCGCCATCTTGTTTCAAGATGGAAATTTTAAAACGCCACGGAAAATTTTAAAACTAAAATAAATATACAAAAAAGTTAAAAAAATCAAGTTTATTTTTAATTAGGTGTTAGGACTTGATACAAGGATTCCAGAGCATTTTTTGTTTTACCTCTATCTTAAAAATTGGCTGAGATAGAGCAGTTTGAAATTCTAGGGTGGCTGACATTTTGAAACAAAACAGCACATTACAAAAAAACAACGATAAATTTATCGTCAATAATGGTCAAGCAGGTGCAATCCCGAATGAATACTCCGTCTTATTGTAACTGTAACTTTGACTTCGAAATTTGGATACGTTGCATTTTCTATTTGTTGATATTTTTGAACTATGATTTATGCTAAGTGAAATGTTGTTGTTGAAGAGGGATTTTCCATGTAAATCCGAAACGTCCAATTTTAATATGTTTTTAATGTTTTATGAAAGTGTATTGTAATGTCTGTAATTTTAATGATTTTAATATAAATTTATAAGTTTTAGTGAACGCGATTTCTCGCAAATTATTTTCTTTCATTGTTGTAATCATTTTCCCAATCATACGCATAAAACTATATATTCATATCCATTAGCGCCAAATTCTCGCCAAACTTGGCGACAATTGGCGAAATCTCGCCAAATTTGGCGACAAAAATAAGTCTTCATAAATGAAGCCAACTTGGCTATAGCTCAATAATTTGGCGAATTCGACTTTGTAGTTCTAGAAACATGAGTTTTAAGGTAATTGTCCTATTAGCTAGTACACCGCCCCTAATTGTTTTATGTTTTTTTCCCCGGATTATGCTTTTTTTCTTTTTTTTTACGAATTTCGGTATAGAAAAGTTCCGCTATAGACCGGCTGCGTTATGAGCGTTTTCTTTATAGACATGTTTGTTTTCTTTCACAAGTTATACTCTATTTAATTTGCATATGAAATATGGATTGTTAAATGATATTAGCACCAAAAAAATCTTCACAGCTCCCTCTCTCCTCCCGACATTACTGGCTGGTTATGGCTTGATAGTCCTTTCTAAATAAAATCATGGTGACTCTAAGATTACCTTGATTTATCTTTAAATTGAACCTAAATGATCCTAAGAAGACGGATCAAAGAAATACTATATTGGCATTACAATCAGGAAACTTAGAAGTAAAATCGAAAAATCAATTTATAAAAATTCGAAGGTTTGGAAATAATTCGATTTTGTAGTCCTACCAGCTTGACATTTGGCAGAAAGGTAGGGTGGGTTTAGGATACAAAGTAAGGAAAAATTTAAAAAGCCGGAAAAAAAGACAAAAAAAAAACGAAAAAAAAAACTTCGAAAAATCGAAAAGAGTTTGTTTTATTGAAAATTTCCGGGAATTTTAATTTTAGCTTTCTTTTTATCCTAAACAGTACTTTTGTTCTAAGTATCAAGTATCTAGGCTGCAAGTAATATCTCAGATGGATAGCATCTTTCCTGGAAGCAATTGAGAGTACTTTTGACTCCCCCCTCCCATAACTTAGTGCTTGCCTAGTTACCTGAAATTTCTTTAAGGTAACTTCTTCGAAAATCAGTGGATGATCTCCAAAAAGAGCCCAAAATCAAGAAAAGGAGGATTACTTACAAAAAGAAGTGAAATCTCATCAAAAAGTCACCAGTAAAAAATGTAGCCAAGTCTCGTAACTCATTTACCGTAAAAAGTACTGAGATCATATAAAGCCAAGTTTAACTATCTTATTAACTCTGAAATTTTCATTCACAAATCACTCCTAGTCTCTACATCTTTAGTTAATTATTATTTTGTGACTTGGCAATTACGTAGCACGAGAATGTGATGTATATAGTTAGTCTTAATCAAATAATACTATAACATATTAAGGTGTAATAGCTTCCCTGTCCGTATATAATTTGCTTTAGTTAAATTATCCCATCCCATTCCATGACATAGTAAGGTGTAATAACTTTCCTGTGCTGCGTAATTGCCAAGTCATAAAATAATAATTAACTAAAGATGTAGAGAGTAGGAGTGATTTGTGAATTAAAATTTCAGAGTTAATAAGATAGTTAAACTTGGCTTTATATGATCTCAGTACTTTTTACGGTAAATGAGTTACGAGACTTGGCTACATTTTTTACAGGTGACTTTTTGATGAGATTTATATTTTTCTGCCAATCTGTTCGTTATCTTACTTATGTATGTATTTATAAAAATATATTTTACTCTATTAGTGTATTCGACAATAATCCATTTCCGTGGAAATTATTTTATTCCTACATACTCACATTCAATTAAAATTATAGTTACGCATATAATTTTTCCTTCGTAACAGTATATTATAAAGATGAATAAATTCTTTCTATAACATACATTACACAGCACTCCTTTTTCTGAGCTTAAGTTAACTAAAGCACAATTTCAAGACAACCTAAAATAGTTAAAAATAGTTGTAAAGTTAACGCTGAACCTCTTTCAAAAATTTCAATCAGTTTATTTTTTTCTCTTCTACAAAGCGATACATATCAGATAACAAAAGTATACTTAAAATAAAAGATAAGATACGAATAAATTTCGAATTCATTAACTTTACAGCTTTTGAAACTTAATAAGCATGAAATTAAAGCATTGATATTTGCATCGGGCGAAATTCCCAAATGAATTAAACAATTTTAATTTTTAAGGTATTCGCAGATTTTTATACATATTTAAGTAAAAATTCACTGACGTATTTTTTCTACAAATATTTTATTAAAAAAAATTAATACTTTAAAAAAACAAAAACAGATTTTATACTCGTACACATAAAAATAAATTGTAAAACGTGCATTTTTCATAAACAAATACTTGAAATTTGGCTTTAACGAGTATCATATAAACATTAAGTGTTACAGAAAAAATATATTTCTTTATTATTTTTCTAATATGAAAGACGAAAGTACGATGGGAAGTCCAAGTTTTCGTATGTTTCTATGGACAGTTTAAAAAAAATCAAAACAAATAATGTACTGTCAAAAGAAAGGAGTAGACTTATTTTATTCTTCTACGGAATCACAAAGTAAAATATTGCATTTGCAAAAAAGGTTAACAAGTTTTGATAACGCATGCTGACAGCTCATTTGCTTTTTCTAATGGTTAGGACACTACCTACGGGACAGAGGTTGCTGTGTTCGAATCCCAACTCATGCACGAATGTTTGTAGTGGGTTAGATTCCGCTTTAAATGGAAGTCTCAGTCTGTTTAGCCCACGTGTTCAAAAGATCAGTGTATCGTCCTAAACAAGCCAAACCATCCCCCGCATTGACAAAATGCGTGTCCTGCTTACGGAAGAACTTTTACAAAGCAGTTCTCGCTCCTTCATTAAGGCCAAAATATCTTCATATGAAGCCTTCTTTATTGTTAGAAACAGGTGTACTATTTGGACCAGGTCTAAGTATCCAAATTGCAACATATGGTGACGTTCTTCACAGAACTGCTGGAATCATCGTCAAACCACATGTTTTAAGACGATACATTGTTCACGATTTTCTATTTGCTGGATACGGATCAAAATCTTGACCAAAACTCGAATTGTTTTCTGTTCTTCCAAGTATTCTTCGAAAATCACCAAATAGCAGTCAGTATGCTAAATTTCTGTAGGTCAGTATTTAATAAAACATAGAGTTGCACGATGTACATCTGAGTAAAATTATACTGAAGGTCGTTGGCATATTATGCAAAATATTTTCAGAGTTAATTTCCATGCATGAATTCACATTTCTTAAACACTTTTTGGCTCTGTTGGATAGCTTACATCAATTAAATACATTCATAGATTTTTTATTTTAGATTTCAGATTTATTTAAGAATTTAGCTAGTTTTTTCTTACAAATTATGTCATTTACTACGCTGCAGAATTTTGTTCATATCTAAAATCGAAGACCTTAAACACAGATTGGCTTTCAGCAATTGAAAATGACGTCATAAACATGCATTGCCATACATAAAAATAAAGAAAACACTGCAATAGTGTTAAAATGACTCAATGTTTCACTGGATTATTATTTCGCCACTATAAGTTTAAAGTCCTACGGTATTAAACTCACTGCCAGTACAAAAATAATACTAAATTGTTGAAAATCATTTCGACATAACAGTTTTACAACAGTTTTTTGGAATATGCCTGTTTTATCTTCAGGATGGCGTCATTGTCATTCTAATAAGCGTACCGCATTCCTGCGATTAGTATCTTTATCAGTGTAGGGCGAATAATCAAGTGTTTAATAACTCTTTGCGCCTAATTTCAGAGTAGGAAAAATGAAACGTCAATGTATATTATGTAATTTAGATACAATCGTAGAGCAATATATTAGGTATTGAATGAAAATATATGTTGTCAATTAAATGACTTTTAAAAATATCATTTTCAGAGCTGAAAGAGTTTTGTCTTCAAAATTTCCCTGTAATTTCAGAGCTGACGGAACGCAGAATCTCCGAAAACGATGTCATTTTGAAGCAACTGTAGGAAATGCTTTACATATTAAGTGGGTGCTTTCTTTTTAAAATGATGTAAGCACGCTTCTAAGGTCCTTGAGCATCATGAATTTCTGAAATATTATTCAATCAAATTAAAATTTATTTCATTTTCAATTTCAATAATAAAATGGCATCGAAAAAGATATACAGAGTAAAAATAAAATAATCGCCATTCTTTGTAACCAGTGGATCTGTGCGAGGATTTTTCACTGCTGCCTGATATTTTTTTAGAAATATCTAATATGTTTTAGATGCAGGTTTAACCTTCTAATGATATACGAAAAAAAAAATAACAATCGTATTTTAATTGCATTAGAAGATGATTTAATCCGCTTCTTGAAAACCATGAAACAAAGAAAAATAAATTTAATGAATTTAAAATACAATTTAATCTAATCTAACAAAGCATACCTTTTATTCTACACGTGAATTGCCACTGATTCGATCAGTCGATGGTGTCTTTTTCTTCTAAACATTTAGATTTCAATTTTGCATCTTAACCATATATTTAAAATTAACCCGTCTGGAGAAATCATACTTTATCTTTTTTGAACTATTTACTTTTTTATAATCATTAATGAGCATCATATAATACGGTACTTTATTTTTGTGGCAACAGTAATTTGAGGAAAACCTTTCATTTCATTTATGAAAACAATGCAGATTTATTTTTAATTAACTGCAATGTTTAAAAAAAATGTTTAATCGAAATGTGAGTGTAGTATTTCAAAAGCCGCTTCAAAAACCTTTCGACTGATACCTCATTTGCTGTTGTGCGTTCCGTAAATTCATAGAAAAAGGGATGTTAACAATATAAATAATATATATGATTGCAATAATGCAAGTAACCCGACTGTCATCATTTTGAAGAAATTTCATTAAAATATTTTAAAAATAAAGTTATACATAAAAACGGTATTATTTCTCAAAAATAGCTAGTGCGAGCATATCTACAAATAAGGAGTTTTCATTTAAAAAATCATTTTTTAAAATTGGTTCAATAGAATCCTCAGGACAAATGACGAAATAAATAGCTTTATATATAGATAGTTATATAATAAACAAAAATTTTTTTCAAAGAAATCATCAAAAACTATCTTTGCGCTACATTTTTAATCTATTTTATGGAACTTTCATTTTTTACATCTTTTGTAAGAATTTTTGATAAAACACAAAAATTTGACAGTATTATTCAAAACATCATTCATAATTATTTCGAGCATTTTTTGCCAAAGATTTTCTTTCATATTATAAGAAAATAAATGTCAAAGTATTATAATTCATAATCTCTCGAGTGTGTAAAAATTCCAAAACATAAATAATGCTAAAACCTTTCGAACACCTTCCACTTTTTTTTATAAATGCATTAGTCATAAAAGAAAAAAAAAGCCATTAAAGTTCCATTTAAAAAATGACATGTGTGAAAATTAGTATTCATGACCGTAAAAAACTCTCGAGAATTATCTTGTTTTTCTTTCTGAGGTAAATAATGTTCATCGTTTAGATGAAATTTTGTTTAAAGAAGAGTAAAAAACTCATAAGACCTTAAATTCGAAAAGATTTCTTTTTTGAAAAGCTTCTCTTTTTCTCTTATTCTTTCCTTTTTTCTAGTTTTGAGATAATCTTAGGGAACGTTACTAGCAATTTGTAATTTAACTGAGATTTATTTTTACAGCCTTCTGTACATGGAGTGTAAAATAACTCTGTTGATATTCTAGTAAAAAACTGTCTGTCAGGAAGCTAGTTAAAAACTGTTTGTTTTAAAACGAAAACCTGGAACTGTTAAACTAACTGAAAGTGAGTAATAAATACAGATTTTATTTCGGAAGATATCTGTAATTTTATGTTCAAAATCTGTTAAAGTAACTGAAAATCGTAATAAATAAAGATATTTTTCGTAAAATACAGTTTATTGCTGTCATCGTGGCAAGCAATGAAGAAATTTTTGTATTGTGCACTGAAGAATAGACAATTAATTTACTTTATTTTTTCCTGAAGCGAAAATTTGTAGACAATACAAAATAGAAATACAAAATACAATACATTTTTACACAATTAATCTGGCAGTCTAAAAAACATGAAACACTCTACCTAAATATTTTTAGAACGTTTAAGATTCAATTATATTTTACGTATTGAACTGAACTCCTGGTGATAGTTTTCTAGAAAAGGAATAGTTTGTTTAATAGTGAATGTATCTGATACATAGTAAAAAAAATCGTAAAATTTCAGTAGATGTACCGCAAATTAACGGTAACTGTACCGTTTTCACTCTTTAAGGTATGAGTACCGTACTTCTAAGGTATATTAAGCGTTAAAAAAAGTATATATGCCATTTCTATTATAAACGGTATTTATGCCGTAAAATGATTGTTTTTCAGTAAAAAAAATCGCTATTTATACCGTAAAATAATTATTTTTTCAGTAAGGAGGAAGCTGGTAACCCCGCCTCGGTGTACGGCAACCCCTGAAATGATACTCTTGCTCGTGTTATGTAATGGGTGCAGCTCTGAGGAGAGGGGGGCGTGCAGCCGGTGCTTATACTTAAATATTTTACGGTATATATACCGTCCAGTTAAATTACAATATATATACTGGTCACAAAGTTGCCAGTATATGTACCGTAATTGTTGACCAAAATTTTTTACAGTGTAGGTAAATAACAGAATAGGCATTATTTATAAAACATATATTGGCAATTAATATTCTGACAATATTAAAAAAAATGCTTTTTTAACCTATATAATTCGATCTACAAACAAACTACTGATTGCAGACATTAAGGGGTCAAAAAAGGCTTTAAAAGTTTCAAAAAACAAATTTGTCATGTAGTTTATTTTTCAGTTTCATTCTTTATGAATATTTTAAAAGAAACTCCATGCAAGAATTCGTTTTTGAAGTGAAGTTATTTCCAAAAAGTTCGAGCTCTTTTTATATCATTAAGAGGTAATTATATTTTTAATGTCAATTTTCTGAAAACATTGATTTTGGTTATTGCGCACTTGATTTGTAAGAAATAATATAATTTCATGAAAAATTGTCTGAAGGTATAAACTGTATAGATGCAGAAAATGAGCTGCACTAAAAAATACTTTAACCTATGCCATTTGATCTACAAATACAGAAGATCGTTCACAGTTTATGAAAACGATTTTCACAAATAATTTTTGAACATAGATGCCACAGTCTTTGTCACAATTTTATTGCACTGTATAGCCCTAGCTCTTGATAATAATTCTGTATCGAAATTTCCATCATAGTCGATTTTTCTCTTAGTATAATCATATCAATTTTCTCCCACAACTTTTCGAAAACTTTCCAAAGTCTTAAAATGTGTTGTGGGTAGCGCTTTGTAAGGCTCGCTTTAACAAACCCATAAGTGGTAATAAATAAAAATCTATCGTAACACTGGATAAAACATGACTTTATTTAAGTGAGTGTATCGAAAGAAGAGCAATGTTTATCAGTTAATAGCAAAAATGGCTTTGTGAATGTAAAGAAAATGTTTTTAAAACAATTCAAGATTGCTGCTGGATATTGTTATGAAATTAAATTAAACGTAAAAAATGCAATAAAGCTAAGGCGATTTCACTTTATTACCAGTGAAACAGTTTAGAACTCATTTTTTAAGAAGAAATTCGAGCTTTATATGAAAAGACATTCATTGATCTTCATATGAACAAAGTCTCGCAGCCGCTCTTCCATAACTCATCTGGCGCATATTTAGCAAAGAAAGAATCCCAAATGGAAGTAATTGTGTCTAAATTAAAGAAATACATATAAAAATACCTGCCGCCTTCCCCCCTCATCAATGGCATTTTTCTACATTTGGATTGTTTCACTGAATTCAGGAACATTGAAAAGACTTTGGAAAGTTTTGCAAAATGTATAAGAAGTGGGTAAGTGTGATCGAAGATCACTCAAAGGGTTTCGTTTAATATTCCTTTCAAAACACTTTATCTTTTCTTTAATAAATCCAAATAAGTTTCATTTAGCAACCAAAAAAAAAAAACTCATGTTTTTTTTTGGTTTTTCATAAAGTAAAAATTTACCGGACTATTTTTTCGTGTTTTCGAGTATCCAAACCAGCCCGATAGCGGACGAAGCCGGCTATTATATTCTGACATAATAATAGCTGTCACGCGGAACAAAAGCGATATAAAAAAAAATTCAAAATTAAACATGTTGTACAACTTAATGTTGTACAACAATGTTAAAATATGCGAATATTTCCATAATTGGATTTTTATCATGATTCAATATGTTTCTCAAACTCATATATTTACTATTCTCTATTGCCCATATTGATATTCGCTTTGTATTATTCTCAAACATCTGAAAAATCCGTTAAACTTCCAATATGACGTCAGATTTTCTTTTTAATTCTCTAATGACGTGATATTAATCTGCTTTGTGTACATACACATACTCATACTCCTTGTATTATTGAGAAATCTTTGAAAATTTCCGTTTAATTACCACTATGACGTCAATCATTTTTATTTCATATTAATCTTTTTTTTCAATTGGTGAAACTTTTTATTTCAATTTCATTTTTCACGTGGAAATTGTCTGATAGAAAATTAATTATTGTAGAAAGAATTTCATCGTGGATTTTAAATTTTTGGCATCTGCTATAACGAAAAATGTTTAAATTGAATAGCAAAAGGCTGTTAGAATTTTGGTTTTTTTTATCTCTATTTATTAAAATAATACGAATTTTTCAAATTTAAATATTTTGAGCTTTTTATAGCTGATATTCAGCCATATACACAAAGTTTCAACTCTGTAAGTTACATAGTTTCTGAGAATAGCTCTGTGACAGACAGACAACGGAGCGGAAGTAATAGGGTTTCGTGAGATGATCGAAACCCTAAAAATGACATGACTGCAAGAATAAAATTCCATTGTCATAGAAATTTCAAGCCAGAGCTATAGCCAAAAGTCAAGGCTATACCACAAAGTGAAATTGTTGCATAGAATATGTCATTTACGCGTAGAAATTAACTTTGAAAATAGTTTCCATAACGTGGGACAGCCTTCTGTATTTTACCGATTGCAGACATTAAGGGGTCAAGTACCTTGTAAAGTATTAAAACATAAATTTGTTTATATAGTTTATTTTAAAATTTAATTCTTTAGGAATATTTTAAAAGGAACTCCATGCAAAAATTCGCTTTAGAAGTTAAACTATTTCCAAAACATTTTGAGCTCTTTTTATATCATCAAGGTGTAATTTGATCTTTAAAGTCAATTTTAGCAAAACGTTGATTTTAGTTATTACGCGCATGATTTCTAAGAAATGACTTGATAGAATTTCATGAAATATTATCTGAAGTTAAAATCTTTATAGATTCACAAAATGACCTACTTTTATGTTCATCAAAAAAGAATTTTAGAAATTAAGACTTTTTTTGTTTAAAAAAATTTTGAAATTTTTGGGGGTTTAATTTGATTTGTTTTCCTCAAGAACTTATCATTATATATTTTTTTCCAGTGTAAGCCATTTTAAATACGTATTTTATCTCTACTCAATAAAAAAACTTTTTCTCATTATGATAATTCAATTTTCAGAAATCCTTAGTTTATAAAGTGAATTCATTTACTAAAAAGTATAAAATTTGAAATTAAATAAAAAAAAAACTGTATATGCATCAATACTCTTATTCAGAACAATATCTTTTTAATGTGCGTTTAAAATTTAATTAGATGTGGAATTATTGCAATCGATATTAGGGTCATTGTCAGTTTAAAAGGTATCTGAGCCCTTACATTATAACTCCAAGCTTGTTAGATGTTTCATAAAATCATACATGGGATATAAAGAAATTTTACTGACGAAACCTTTAGTAAAACATATCATCAACGATAATGCATTAAATTAGATGTATTACATTTTAAGTTCCGTGGTTTGTTTTTAATCGCTTCGATCACTTTACTCCCATAAGACTAATTAGAGGAAATTCTTGAAGTAAAAATGAATCCCTAAGCATCACAAACATTGAATATCAAACTAGAGCTCAAACCACGTAACACTCGAAAGAATTTAGCATTGTTCTTCTTAACAGTCAGACAGATTTTAGGACATATCTATTTGGATATTGAAATGTGTAAATGAATGTGATTAATTTAGCCGAATACTGTTTTTGATATGATTTCTCAATTCTAAATAAACCCAAATATATTGCGTTATTTGCTACTTTGGAAGAAATTCATTGTTCTTTTCGTATTTGAAAAAAAAAATATATGTACACTTTTAAAGATTTTGTATTTGGTTGAACCATCATTTGGTGCTGCAGTAGCTACAACCAAAATATGGTGAAATCTCGCTTCAACAGATGGAGATCTTTTCGAACCGTAACTTCAAATGTTGAAAAAAAAATTCAATATATTATGATTGCAGCTACTGCACTACCAAATATTGGATCAATCGACAATAAAATGTGTAATAGTGTATACCGTGTCACCATAACAGTTTTACTTTGAAACCTCTATGAAATGAAAACTATTTTTATGCTAGACAATTTCCTTATAATGAAAGCTAAATCTGGTCTTGTTCTTCTTACTAAATATCCTATACTTCCAAGTATTTCTTCATATATTGTTGCATCAATTTTATTAAGGGGTCTCAGGAGTCTTACTTTTCCTCCGAAGATGCAAGTTTGCATCATGTCACATTTTATTTTATATCTGATTTCATATAACACACAATAAAATTAAATTTTTACCACTAATAGGTCAATACCTGCTTGATTTAACATAATTATTTCATTGTTGTACAATTCATATTTAATTATTTAAAAAAAGTTTAAATTAAAAAAAAAGTAAAACAAACTTTTTTGCCTGGTATCTACTGCGCGCAAGGTTGTAGAAAAAATATTGCTTAAAAAATGACAAATAAAATTGATAATGATGTAAAATGTATGTATCTTGAACTTATACTTCAATTTCAAGCAATTAAAAAATTAATTTATTTTAAAATTGGCATTTTTTCAACAAAAAAAATGAATTTTTTAAACATTTTACAGTTTAAATTTAAATTTGAGAAAAATTAAATTTTTAATTTCTTGAAATTGAAGTATAAGTTCAAGATACATACATTTTACATCATTATCAGTTTTGTTTGTTATTTTTTAAGCAATAGTTTTTCTACAACCTTGCGCGCAGTAGATACCAAGCAAAAAAGTTTTTTTTTTTTTTACTTTTTTTTAATTTAAACTTTTTAAAAATAATTAAATATGAATTGTACAACATTGAAATTATTATGTTAAATCAAGCAGATATTGACCTATTACTGGTAAAAATTTTATTTTATTGTGTGTTATATGAAATCAGATATAAAATAAAATGTGACATGATGCAAACTTGCATCTTCGGAGGAAAAGTAAGACTCCTGAGACCCCTTAATGTTTTCATAATTCATCTAAACTTATTTCATTAACACCAGGTGTTTTCACATTTTTAACAATCTGCATGTCATATCATTCTAAATAAGGAACCACGTCGTTAGTGTATTAATGAAAAAAATCTAAATAGGCAGCAATCGAAAGACCATAGTATAACGCGATGTTTAACGCATAAATCATTTACCCTCGTCTCGCCGTTATTGAGATATAAAGTCTTAAAATTTGCTACTTTATTTATTTAATAGGATGAATGGAGGAGTCAATATTTTTCAACGTAACAACATCATCAAATTCCAGTCACTTGTCCATTTTCAGTTTAGTGCGTCACAATACTCCGACATGATTCACTATTCAAGGTTCAAGTCTGGGTTAGTGCAAATTCGGCTACTTCTATTTGAAACGCCCTTGTGATTTTGTTTTCCACTGGGGGTTGACCATTGTAATCATTGCACTAGATTTAAGTTCATGAAATGATCTTCGTACCACGATTTTCTATGCTTCAATCATTTTTTGGTTTAGTACCTATTTGTCAATATCATTTTGTTTCTGCGGGTTCTTTCATTTTTATATTATTATATCTAAATACGTTTTGTATTTTAGATTATTCTGATTATAAACATTTCTAAATCAGAACCACGTCTTTTCTCCCTAAATTAAATAAATAAATTAGCAAATTTGAAGGCTTTCTCGATAACGGGCAGACGAGGGCAAATGATTTGTGTTAAAACACATTTTACTATGGTCTTTCGATTGAAGCTTACTTTGAGTGTTTTCATTATTACACTAACTAGTTGGGCGTGGTTTTCTGGTAAGATCTTCACTGATTCCGAATTTATGGGACAAACTTTAAGGGTTGGCACAGGACGCTGTAACAAGCATTTATTGTCAAGGTAACCAGGGTCAGAAATCCATTTATATAGTCTAAATTACAGGGCGTCTCACTCCAATACAAAGTCGCGTTTTCGTTCATAACGTTAACAGTCGTGAAGTCATTTTAACAAAATTGACAACAAACACAAATTTGTATGAATTGTAAGGATAATGTTTGGATTTCATTAATGTATCTTCACTATTATTAAAGTTATGAACGAAAACGAGAAATCGGATTGGAGTAAGGTGCCCTGTAATTTTGACTAAATAAATTTTGCCCTATCATAAAACCTTTGTCATCTTCTTATATATCAATACCAAGGAATTTAAATATTTTCCTTAACTTGATTAATGTTTCTTTCTTTCTTAATTGTTCAATCAATTTATTGATTATTTCCTCTGATTCACTGATGAATATGCCATCACCTACATACCTCCCAACAGCAGCATATTTTTTATATTTTTATTAACAAACACACGCACTGTTAAAATTTTGCGGCAAACTATCCAGTCATTTGACCGTTATTTTAGAAAACAGTTACATAACCGTCATTTAACTCTATTCTGTCCATAAAATGGGCAATAATATGGCAAGAACAGAGATAAATTACTGTTATGTAACCTTTTTCCATAAAAATGGTCGAATGGCCAGTTTGCCGCAACTTTTTAACAGTGTAGGGATCAGCTTCATAGCATTGTAAATATTAATAAAATTAATAATAATAATAAATATTAATACAAATCAATAAATATTAATAATAAATATTAATAAATTAATTGATTAAATATAATCATTTTCCAATGAGTAAGTACAATGGTACACTTGCGTTAAATAAATTCTGAAATAAATCGGCTAATATACTTTTAAAAAAAAGAAAAAAACGATTAAATTTTACTGAAAGATAAAGTTGAAAGTACAATATACTAAATATATAACAAAAATGTATTCTAAACATGTTTAATCAGTAAGAAGAACATCACTTTTAAAGATTTACGGTTAAGTAACATTTGATCAAAAATAACCTTTCAAACTCATTAAAACTCCATCCAGTTAACGAAACGGAAGTAAATTTTAATCATTTTAGTTAATACATCAATGATGTAAGTAACGTAAAATTAAATATAACTTTCGTTTTTAAATCACTGATATGTTGACATTTACTAGACCCAATTTTATAAAACTTTGTAGATAGTTTATTGAATGTAAAGATTTACATAATGAAGATATTAAATAGTTGTTGCAAAATTTTAAGCTTCATTGAAAAGAGGCATGCTTACAATTTTTACATAACGAACATATTAACGACGTAGTAACGAACGTGAAACTTAAAATTCCATTTATTTTCATTAACAAGAACGAAAAATCATGCACCACGGCATAGATTATGAAACACTTTCCAACACTATCGGAAAATTGTTAAGAAATGTCATGTTTGTTCATACAATGAAATGAGATATTTTAATAAATATTAAAAAATGACCACAACGCAGTAAAAATTCATTTTCAGGAATTGCTGTCTATAACCGTTAATGTATGCAAATTCTATATCGTGCAACCCTGTATATGAAATACACACCTCATAATACTCCAAAAATAAGCATTTTAAATGCATACCACAGATTAAGGTATCTGACTACGTTTAAAAATTAGTTTTCGACCAAAATTGTGAAAGCGATTTTATTACATTTTATTAAAGCCCAACCTTTTACCTTTCCAAAACTGTGTTAATTTTAATTGTACGATATACAGAACCGGAGTTGTAGAGGTTTTTAAACTACTCAACAGCTGTCACTCAAACCGGAAGTACTGTTTAAAGGACCGGGAGTACTATTTAAAGGTACTAACTGGGAGGTAGGAAGCAAAAATATGGCCTTCTAGAAATAAACAAAGTCTCAATACTTGAAAAAAAAGAGTATGGCTCTTAAAAACAGTGAAGTTTAACTGCATATTACTGTGTAAATTCTTGTAGTAAAACTTAAATCTAAACATTAAATGCATTTTTTGGAATATGTAATTTTTGGTGAAAATTCCATACGCAAAACATGATTTCTCAAAAAGTTATTAGAATATCAATATGAAATTTAAAGTGCATGTTGTGTACACTATTGTGAAGGTAATGAACTAAAGATTTAATTTTAGAACAAATATTTTTTTTTAGTTCATGGATGTTTACATGTAATGACATCGATGGATTTTATATCAGCATGTAAAAAGGTGCGATATGCTATAAATTTGGAAACATTTAAATAATCGCTGAGATTTTAGTTCATTGCCTTGACCAATGTCATAAGTATGACGTGTAAAAATAAAATTAAGATATATACAATAGAATTTTATGTAGAGCGTTTCGCGTATTGGGCCAAAATTCACTAAATTTTACCACAAAATACCCCATTTACCAAAATTTTATCAATGAATGAAATATTTTTTTGCTTTTTTTCACAGTTTCTCGTCATAGTCTTAATAAAAATATATTCCAAAAATAATTAAATAGCTTTTTAGGAAAAAATTGCTCCTTAAAACTTAAATCCAGCAGTTTTGGCCCATAGTCAGGTCGTTAACTGAAAATTCTGTGTGGCTCTCTAAATAAATGGAATATTCTACACACTGAATAAATCTACAGAAAACATGCTCTGGTGCACCTCAGCACCCTGTATATCGATTTCATTCAAATAAACTGTAAACGATTTTTTCCCGTAGATATTAATGTAATGGGATAATTTTGTACGTTCCTATAAACGAACTATAAATGCTAATTATTCTATACTCTATATAAATCATGTTGGCAGTCACCTCAGTGACGCACATAAATTTCCTTGTGTTTGAAACAGTGTAATATCATTGAAATGTACTTCAAATGGTTTTTTCCCATTGACCGTAATGTAACAGAATACTTTTGACTTGTTCCTGTAAACAAATTATAATTGCTACTTAATCTATACTCTATAGAAAGCATGGTGTCACCTACCTCAGTGATGAATATCAATTTCGTTATGATTGAAGTAGTGCAACTTTAATAAAATACATTGAGAGCGATCATTCCCCATCGACCTTTATGTATCAGCATACTTTTGAATAAACCCTTAATCTAACCATAAATCTTACACATTTCATTTTCAATACCGAACATGCTATGATGAATTTCAATAGCATATATCAATTATATTGTGATCCGAGTGTATAGTACTCGCACTCTATATTATACAATAAGCCTCTTGTACTGCATCTGAGTGCTATATATCAATTTCATTATGTTTGAAATAGTGTAACTTCAGTAAAATAAACCATAAATTATTTTGCCTCATAGCCCATAATGTTAGAGAATTCATTTGAGTGTCCATGTAAAAGAAATATAAGTGCTACATACGTCATTTTCAATACCGAGCATGGTCTCAATAACATATATCAATTGCGTGAAAATCCGAGTATTTTTACGCTAGTTGGAGGTAAATTTTGAAAATTTTTGTGTTATTTTGAAAATTTTGTTTTGTACCCGTTTGTGCCTTTATAACACCAACACCGAGTATAGGTGTGTTCATTGTCTTTGCAAAAATTGCAGTACGGCCAGTGTTATTTTTTTCCTTGCACTAGTTCTAATGTAGTTAATTTTGTTCATACAATTTTTCAGTTGTTTCCCTATTTAATTTTGGTAATGTATTGCATAAGCTGTTGTCGTGGATACTTGTGACCTGTTTAATTTATGCCAAATCTATATGTGTAAACATCTCATTGCGTTTGTGCAATCTGATTCAAAGTTCTTTGGGAATTTTTTTCTGACCCCAGTGGCCAAGTCTTTTTTTCATTCCTTCCAAAAATTTATTTAAATTCAATTGCTGTGGAAATTGTAATATTTGCCCTCTAGTAGGATCCTCATCAGAATAATTATGGTAGGCATTCGAAATCTCCTTGAATACTTTTATGTACTCACTGATGTTTTGATTGGGTTTTTGTTTAATCACTTCAAACTGATTTTGGGTGTCGAAAAACGAAGGTTTATGACTGAACATGTCTTTAAATTTATTTTGAAATTCTTTCAAATTCTATTCAGTAAACAATTCAGGTTCTTCAAGAATTTTTTAACACTTTCCAACCTAGTTGAAAAGTGTTTATGACTTCGGTTTGTCTGCCGTATGGCCGTCTGTCCGTGCTCTAACTCCCGTAAATATGATCGGATTGCTCTGCAATTTTTATATGTTATAGTCGTTATCTGTAGCATGTTCCGTATTTCAACGGAAGTATGTAGAACATATAGTTTTTTTACAAGGATACTCAAAAGAATTCCGTTACATTACGGTCTATGGGGAAAAATCATTTGAGGTTTATTTTAATGGTGTTACACAATTTCAAACACATTGTAATTGATATATATCACTAGGGTGTATTACAAGAAGCTTAATATGGAATAGGGTGTGCATAGAACTTACAGTTACTTTATAGGGACAGTCGAAAAATTCCGTTACATTACGTCTATGGAGAAAAATCGTCTGCGGTTTATTTAAATAATGTTTCACTATTTTAAACGCATTGAAATTTATATATATCACTAAGGTGCATGACAAGAGGCTTACTGCAGAATATTGTGTGTATAGCAGTCATCGTTCATTTACAGGGACACACAAAAGAATTCTCTACTGTTTGTTAACAATAATTCCTGGAAGTGCGTTTTAAGTTACTGAACGCGATTTTAATTTTAATTCGCTTTTTGTCTATTACGTGGTGTGTATAAATTCTGTAGATCCTATACAGGGAAGCACAAAAGTTCGCGAACACATTTCCGTGTATTGACAGAAACTCCAGAAGGAGAATTTTAAACTGTGCTACACGTTTCCTAACTGAACTAAAATTTAGCATCCTATGTAGTATATATACAAATCTATAGATCATATACAGGGCTGAATAAAAGTATTCGGATAAATTTCCGAATATTGTATATCTTGGAAATTCCTGAAATTATGTTTTTAAATATGTTATGTGTTTTACAAATTGTTTACTTAGATGTTATCTTTCAGCTTATTAAACGGTATGATTTGTAAAATTATTTTGGAAGCGTTGGAAAGTGTTGCATAATCTATGCTTGACGCATGATTTTTCGTTCTTGTTCTTTGGCTGCTGCCGTATTTTTTACTTTAAGAATAATTAAGCGTGATGCTTCATCTAAACTTGTCGCCCTGATTACAATGTCAAATTCAGTTAAGAAGTTTTTGATGTTTTAAGACTTTTTTTCCCTCAAAAGTGGGGAGTAATGCAATCAATGTTCCATTGCTCGCTTTAGTATCAGCCATTTTAGTTTAATTTTTAGTCACAATTTTTGAATTTTGATTGAAGTTTTCTATAGTTTTACTAACTGCTAATTTTGGTATAACAATTATACTTTCACTATCAATATTATTTTTCTCCGCTTTAGAGTTTTTCTTATTAGTAACAATTTTTACTTCACTTATCTTTTCGCGTGGATTTCTATTGATGTTTGCAGAATTAGTAAAATTTGATTTTAGACTCCGTAAATTATACGTTAGATTAACCATTCAATAGTCATGAAAATTGTACATAATATGCATAATCAAAAATAAATTTTGTTATATATACTTGAAAATTTGACTATAAATGTGTTGACATTACTCCAATCAATGTTTGCTTTAAAACTATACAGTAAATACATAATAATGAAAATATCAGTTTGTATTTTTTTTATATTTTGAAAAATTGTCATTTATTACAATACATATTAAAAATACTTCAAAATAAAATGGTTTGCTTGCTAATACTTAATATATGCACAATACACAATTTAAGAAAAAGTGTTGGAGTAATATATATTTTTTTAAAGTAAAATAAAATAATCAATTGTAAATTTTTCTTATTTACTTTAAATTTTAATTTCAGTATGAATTTGTAAGCAATTTTTTACTTTTAGTAAAATGTGTGCGTTTTTGGTCATGCAATTTTGTATCCCATGGCACTGTGCCTTTTGTTTCTATATTTGTATAATCTTTCAATTTTTTTTAAACTTTTTTTTGTTTTGTCAACTGCTTACATGTCAGCATATGCTGATTTGTTTCGTATAATCTTATCCCTTCAAAAAAAAAATTGTGCATCAAAATTTATTAACATTTCATATACAATAATAATTCTCATACATATGCTCATATATATATGCAACACTAATTTTTGCAAGTATATTTTTGTAAATTCACTTTTTCATTTTTATTTCGTTGCAACTTTGTTTTATAACTTATCAACATACTATAAAATTTTACTTTTTCAATTTTGTTGACTTATTGGCGATTTTTAAATTTTCAGTTTCTTTTTGGGAGGTTTTTTTTTCATACAGTAAATAAGATATCGCCATCACTAAATGAGACCACTATCATTATGAATAAATCTAAAAGAAAAGTGATCGTATTCAAACTGGGTTTATGCCGATAACTAAGCACGATCATAAAATGTTACACTAATGAAGGATACTTAATTACAAAATAAATCATTGCACTGTGTAGTGTAGAACGTAAGCCTTGTGAGCCAAACTGCCTAACTGCTGTTTTGCCCAATTTTTTAGAAGTAGTTTTAAACCTATCTTGCAAACAGAACATCTGAAATTAAACAATCCTATGTTTAATAATGCCAATATCTGAAATAAAACACATTAATAGAATGAAGGACTAATACCCATGAAATACACACGATATAATTCTAATAATTAAGTTTATTAAAAAAGGTATGTAAAAGAGAACCATTACATAACAAAATGATAGAAATTATTTACAGAAAGTAAGATTACAATTTATTTATTCCTTTCAATTGTTTTCTTAATTTGATTTTTCGTATATTCATTATCTTAATTTAAATATTATCAATATAATTATACATAGATTATCATCAGCCTTTTCTAAGTTCAGCTCTGCTCTCAGTTTAATATTTATATTTATCATTTTACTCAACGTGTTGACGAGCTATGCATAAGATTTCAAAAATTGAAATATAATTATTTATATATTTTAAAAATATTTTGACAGATAAAAACCCTAATTTTTTTAATACGAAAAGTACATTCAATTTGCTTTTAAAATCAACTTAAAAAAGTCACAAGAGATGTTGTTTTTTAATTTAAATGCTGCAACCAAAAAACATCAATTGTATTATTTAGGAGTTGTTATAGCATATAAATTGAAAGTAAAAACATTGAACATGCGACTGGATAAGATTCTATAAAAACGAATTGTCGATGTGAGAAAGTTTTAAATGAAAATAACTACATAAAGTAAAAAAAAAGAAAAGAAAAAACCACTTTTCTTCGAATTACTCAACAATGATGTTATTTAGGTACAACTAACAATTAAAAAAAACTTTTTTTTTTAACAAAGGAAAGTCTCGCTTATTTTATCTGTCTAATTTAAGTGAAAAGTATTTCGAATTTGTGTTAGTGCAGAAGCGTTAATGCGAAATTAAATTAAATCTTCAAATAACATTAGAATAAAATAAATTTAGTTGAAATTACTTTATTAAACAGGAATACATAAAAGTATTATAATTAAAAAGAAAGATTTACAATTATTTATAGTCAAAATAACTAAGAGTTTTGGTGTTTTCGTAATACAGAATGCCAAGCATTTTCTTTTTGAACCTAAAGCAAGTTTGGCAGTAGTAAAGCAGAAAAATACAGAATATTTTTCCTTAAATATTTTTTGAACTCTAAACAATTCAATTTTAAAAGAAAAAGATAAAATAGAAGAGTCCAATGTCCTTTTATATTTTTTAACCTTTCAACACTTTCCAACATAGTTGGAAGGTGTTTATGAATTTGGTTTGTCTGTCTGTCTGTCATCTGTCTGTTTATCTGTGCTCTAACTCACGTAAATATAATCGGATTGCTATGCAATTGATATATGTTATTAAAGATTAGTATGGAATGTTTCGTATTGAAAATGAAGTGTGCTGTATTTATAGTTCATTTACAGGGACACTCAAAGAATTCCGTTACAATACGGTCTATTGGGAAAAATCGTTTGCAGTCTATTTTATTGATGTTACAATGCTTCAAACATATTTAAATTAATATACATCACTGAGATGCACTACAAGATGTTTACTATAGAATATTGTGTGTATAGCATTCATCTTTCATTTACAGGGACAGACAAAATAATTCGATTACTCTCTGTTAACAATAATTTCTGGAAGTGCGTTTCCTTTTGCTGAACGCGTTTTTATATTTAACTATTTTTCACATATTACTTGTTGCGTATAAATGCTGTGGAACGTGTACAGAACAGCACAAAATATATCGAATACATTTCTGTTTATTGACAGAAATTGCTGAATAGGAATTCTTAATTATGCTTTTCCTAACTGAACTGACTTTTAGAATACTATGCAGTGCACATACAAATATATATATCATATACAGGGCTGCACAAAATACACAAAAGAACTCGGATATTTTTCCGATTGTTGATGGTAATTGCTAAAATTGTGTTTTGAAATGTTTTATAAGTTTTCCTAATTGTTTAATTACGTCAACTTGCACCTTATACATCGGTAATTTGTTTCTTTTTTAATATATATTTGAAAAAATATTTTTATGAATACGTAACACGTATGTCATTATTTATAATGTGACCAAAATTCACTTAAAATTAAACAAAAAATCCTTACCAAATAAATTAGCTTTGAATTTAATTTGAATGATTTTCTGAGTGTAGATTTATCAATTTAGGAATTGCTCACATCTTCTAAAAGTCTTGCTGAAGAAGAAGTCCTATGCTCATGCAATATTTCTACTCTAATATCCAAAATATTTGAACGTGATGCTACATTTTGATGTTATGGCAGCTTTAAAATGAATCCATACAAAATGTTATACGTCGTAGATAGTCATCAATTCCAATTTTATAGGATAATCGAAATGTAAGGAAAAAGGAGATACGTTGGCCTTATTTTAGCCCACCCACCACCGATAGGGCAAAGGTTTTCTTTCTTTTTTCTCAGATGTTTTGATTCTGGAATGCTTACAATTTGTACTTAACGAATGTATCAATTCGAAACTTAAAATTGCATTTATTTTCATTGAAAAATGCTAGAATTGGGTTGAGATAATATCTTCTATCTTAGAAGTCTGTCGTAGCAAACAACCGCTATTAAAAGCCAGTGAAAATTGATATGCAAAGAAACACTTGTGTTATTCGTGCCATAAAATAATTAGATTTGAAAAGGCCTTCTTTCTTAAGAGTGTACACTATTCACGCGAAGACATTTGCAAGCTAATGTTAAACCTACGGAAGCAATCCCAAATAGCAAGTGATATCGGCCAAATTTCGGTCTATTACAAAAATCGTCGTTAAATGAATGAGTGAGATTTGCACAATATCGTCTCGACAAAATCTAGTGATTTCAGTAGTTAATGTCAAAGGCAAACGTCGGAAGGAAATCAGATTAATGTTGGAAATCAATTAATTGGCAAATATAGAGATCGGACGGTAATCTGGAATTGACAAAAATAGACTTACCTTTACAGTTGTATTGTTTGTCTCTGCTATAACCCTCCTCCCTGCTGTGATGACAGGGTAGTGTGTCTAAAACCCACCAACTTGCTGCAAAATCCTATCTAAGAAACCCTCTGAAAATGCTTTTTCATGTTTCAAGGATATATCAGATCTAAGCGGCCAGTTGAATGAAGAACAGGGATAAAAATACTTTTGAAAAAAATGTTCTTTTCGTAAAAATAAATTGCTTAATCACAAATCAGTAAGCATTAATGTCTTAAAAATTTACAAATAACATGATAATTAATGTAAAATAAATCTAACAATTTAAAAGCTTTTTTTTTTTTTAATTACGTATGGACATTCATACTTAAAAATATAGTTTGATAAATGGAACCTAATAAGATGAACTAATATATATTTGAAATAAGTGGTTAGAAAGACTTTGTTGATTTAGATAAATAAATTGAAATATGTGAGATATTGTCGAAAACTTAGACTTGTATTACAAAAACGAACTAATTTGCTGAATATACATTTTGTTAATTAGACATTAGAATTTTCTAAGTTAATTTTTTTTGGAAATTATTTAATTATTTACGTAAAATTTTGACAATTAAGAAAATAGAAGTTTAGAACCGTAAATAAATAAAATATGACATTTAAAAAAAAGTTTGGAAAAGTTTTTGAGAATTTTTTCTAAGTGTTATGATGTAAATTGTCTTATAAAGAAGTGTATCATCTTTGATCTTCATACAGTTAGGAATTTTATTTTATGCTTTAAAAAAATGACTGAACAAAGTATCCATTTAAATAATTGTTTAGGTATTAAAAAAATAATAAACGCTATATTTTCAATGGGAATATTTTCCACAATAATTGTTTATATATTGAGGGTGTAACTAATTAAAACGTAAGAAATTTGGTTTCTTTAAAGTTTAAATATTGATGTTAAATGATTTTACAATGAAAATTAAAAATAATTAGAATTTAAATTTAAATTGCAGTTAATTATTCTGTGTAAGATGCAAAAATATTTATATATCAATAATTAAGTAACTAATAAGTAAGAACGGAATTTTTTACTTAAAATTTAAAGATATTTGCATCTTATAATACAAAATTATTGTATTTTTAATTTTAATAGTAATTCGTTTTTGTTTTTATTGAAAACTCATTTAGCAGCAATATTTAGTCTTTAAACTAAAAAGCCTTTTTTTTTTTTTTTTTTTTTTTTTTTTTTTTTTACGTTTTAATTTGTTACATTATCTTTAAGTAAATATTTTTGCATCTGATTGTGGAAAATATCCCCGATTAGCAATTATTCTTTTTTTTCAATTAAAACGAACTTCCTTACACTTTAAATACTTTTCTTGAACCTTACAAATTTTCCAATATGATATCATTAGATAATCGACAAAATGTGATATGATATTCCAATGCACTCGGCAAAAGATTATCAAGTGACCAAATGATCGAGAAAAAAGCTTCAAAACTGATACAGTAGTAGTAGAGTTGCGATGTTCAAAAGGCGGTTTGCCGGACTTGTTAAGCCTTTCTCGCCGACCCCAGAGCGTAAGTTAGCAAGGACGAAAAGTAGTCGGGTTAGGGAATTTGTCCGAAGTTCGACGTAAGTTTATTTCCTTTTGGGGTTAATTTTAAATTTTTCGTTTGCATTTCAATATTTTTTAATGATTTTTTTTTTTTTTTTTTTTTGCATATGATAGTTGAGGTTGATCTGTCTAGTATCTATATTTTATGCCTCGCCGTTTTCAAATAATAATCTTTGCCTTATTCTAACACAAAATTTATGTAATTAAATAAAGCGATTTTTATTCGGAAATAACGGTGCAGAAAATCTTCGAGAGATGACATCTATGCTGTGTGTGTCTATTACTCTATACATTCGTCATTTCATATCATAACTCTTTATTCATAGATTTGCGCTTTTATTTTACATTTTAATTATTTTTATTTTTACTTTTGACAAAAAAACCTGATAAAAAAACAAATTATCAAGTGTGTAAGATATTGTGAGTTTTAGTTCAAACTCTAACTTAATTCACAGTTTTGAAATTTATTTTACTAAATATAGAAATGATTCAAAATTCCTGATTCGTAAATATTTACACTCTTTTAGCATCTGAAATGCGAATGATATTAGATAGTTTTAGTACATTTTTAAGTAATCTATTCCATAAAAAGGTAAACAATTTGAAATCTAATTATTACGCAATATGAATATACTTTCAAGTACTAAAGTCATTTAAGCGTAGAACAGACTAAAAGTAGCGTGATAATTCAAAGTAAAGAATTTCCGAGCAAAAACCACATTTAAATATTAAAAGATGAATAAAAAATGAGAAAGAGAATCTCGAATTTTTATTTTCTACTTAAACATTTTTAAATTTAGATAATTGACATTTGTAATCTCTTCCTAAAATTTTTTCGTAGAACAAGGTATGCTTAACTTGAGTGATTACTATAATCGCTTACTAAAATCGTATTTATATCAATGACAATTTTCTGATAGAAAAATACTTAAATTCAGCAAAAGCCGAATTGAAGATTTGAAGCTTGAAGGGTTTTTGATTTGTTTTGTTTTCTAGATGAACAATATTTTAAATCATTAATCTCAAATAAATGTTATATATTTATTATGTTCCATTATTTTTCCCTTAAAAGCAATCTATGTACACTTTTTCTTAATTTAATAGAATCCTACTGGTTCGTAAATAAACCATATGAAAAGAAATGTTTCCAACTGAGAGAAATTGTGTTCAGGAATGGACTCGAATCAAAAACCTTTTGACTTTAATTTTCAATACTCTTCCACTTGAGCTATATTGACTACATTCCAGCAACAGTAAAAGTTTACTCAGACAGCTATTTGCTAACGACATCTAGCCTGTTATTTGGAACAGCTTGATAATGTAAACCGCAGTTAAAGGAACACAATTAACACGTAATCACAGTTTTTTATTATTTATAGTTTATCAGAATTATAGTCTACCAGAAATTTTTATCTGTATAACTTTATTAAAGTATCAAAAATTGTAATTACATGTACTAATTCATTTTTCACCAGAGCTAAAATTACGCTGTAAATTACATATCCATCGTTTACTGGCACTCCTTTACTTGTGGTTTATTCAGTCGAGCTCTTACCAAATGTTTGTCTGAGTGAACTGTATTGGCTGGGATGTCATCCAGATGATCAAATGGAATAGTATTGACATTTAAATCAAACGATTCTGGGTTTGAATGCCAGGCTGGACACCTTTTTATTCAGTTGGAGAAATTACTATTTACAAATTAAATTATTTACAATTTATTTACAAATCAGTACTTTAGTGTTACAATAATGCAAAGTATAATTCGTAAAGTATAATTAAGTGTCGATCATTTATTGGAATCTCTTTACATGAGATTTGCTCTGTTGAATTGTTTAAATAATAGAGCAAATGTGATTATCAATTGGTTTACTGAGTGAATTATGTTGTCTGGTATGTCGAGATAGCTCAATTGGAATAGTATTGTCTGTATATATGTCTCGGCCTGTACACAGTTTCACTGAGTTGGAAAAATTACTAACCGCATGTGTATGTGTAATCTATGTTTCAAAGATTTCGAATACAAAATTACTCATTTGTATCATTATACCCTTATTTTAAGCATTAAAATTTTAGTGCTTCCGGTCTAAAGAATGTATTTAAAAATTATTTTCATTGCCATATGGTAAAATAATTAAAATTCCTTACTATTATAGTTTAAAAATTGAATCAAACCTCGATATTGGAAAATATGTTTACACCTATTTTAAAAAATGATTAAATTGTTATAATTCAATTTGTTTTAATCTATGAAATATATAAATTGAATATCTTATTATATATCGACAGTGCCCGACTTTGACTTACTAGGTCCCCGGAGCGAGCATTATTCTGGTGTCCCTCTTCTATCTATCCATATAAATTATTCGTGAATTATGCTGAAATGACTAGTGCTAAGTTTCATATCTGTTGTATGTATACATCAATTTTGTCATCATTAATGTTTTTAACTTGCTTCGTTACGAGAAAAATGTTAATAATGAATTTCTTTTGAAAATAATGGACTACTAAGTTGTTATATTAAACTTTTAATCATTAATTTTCTGATGATATAGTTCGCTCTTTGTTTGGTAGGCGTATGGGATACGGTATGCAGTACGGTACGCCCTTCCTATATCTTTGAATATGTTAGAATTTTGTTCGCTTTTGCCAATTTTTAGCATTTGCCAATTAAAAACTAATCCTGCGGAGCTACGATCCATTCAGGACCGTGGCCTACAGTCTTAGTCCTGTTTTATTGATCATGGGCCTTTAGGTGCTATACAACATATGTCCCGGTCAGGAGATTAGCCTGACGCAGGACCTTCAGTTTTTGGTTCCCAATCAAAAATTGGTACTCATTTTTTCGACCCCGAAGGGATGAAAGCTGGGGTGAACTGTTTGACAGCTTCTTAATAGCAAGTGGGTAAGTGAGATCGAAGATCGCACAAAGGGTTTAGTTTAATATTCCTTTCAAAACACTTTATCCTTTCTTTAATAAATCCAAATAAATTTCACTTAGCAACAAAAAACAAGTCGTTTTTTATGAAGTAAAAATTTACCAGTCTATTTTTCTCGTTTTTTCGAATATCTGACCCGGCACTTTAGCGGCGAAGTCCGCTATTATACTCTGTCATAATAATATCTGTCATGTGGACAAAATGCGATATTTAAAAAGAAAATAGTTTATATAAAATAGATATTTAAACCTATTGCGTAATCCTCTGTAATCCAGATCCTACTGCCACATTGCTTATTTTAGAAAGTGAGACTTTTTGTGACAGTTCTTTAAAAGTATCTACATTGATTTTAAACTCTATTGTTGGGTGTTTGCTCCCCTGTTTGGAGCTAACCTTGCCCACAGATTAAGAAAGATTAATTATTTTATATTTTACTAGCTGTTATCCGCGACGTCGTTTACGTAACATTAAAAGAAAAATAATCGCATTAATTAAGGAAAACGTTTCACCTCCGATAATTAAAAACATATGTAACTCTCTTTATAACAATCTCCGTTTTTTTTTTCGAATATCTGAGCAAGCCCGATAGAGGGCGAAGCCCGCTATTATACTCTGTCATAGTAATATCTGTCACGTGGACTAAATGCGATATTAAAAAAAAAAAGATTTCAAAATTAAACATGTTGTACACCTTCAAAATGTTAAAATATACGAATATTTCATAATCGGGTTTTTATCATGATTCAATACGTTCCTCAAACTCATATACTATTCCCTATTACTCATATTGATACTCGCTTTGTATTATTTTCAAACTTTTGAAAAATCCTTTAAACTTCCAATATGACGTCAGATTAATTTTCTTTTTAATTCTTTAATGACGTGATATTAATCTGATCTACATACACATACTCATACTTCTTGTATTATTGAGAAATCTTTCAAAATTTCCGTTTTATTACCAATAGGACGTCATATTAATCTGTTTTTCAATGGGTGAAACTTTTTATTTCATTTTCATTTTTCACGAGGAAATCTTTCAATAGAAAATTAATTATTGTAGAAAGAATTTTATTGTGGATTTTTAATTGTTGGCAACTGTTATAACAAAAAATGTTTAAATTGAATAGGAAAATGTGGTTAGAATTTTGGTTTTTTATCTCTATTTATTAAAATAATACGATTTTTTCAAATTTTAATATTTTGAGCTTCATAGTAGGTATTTAGCTATAAGTAGACAAATTTCCATGCCTGTAAGTTATATAGTTTCTGAGAACGACTGTGTGACGGACAGACAACGGAACGGGAGTAATAGGGTTTCGTGAGATGAACGAAACCCTAAAAATGTTGATGATGCCCATGGGAAGGTCCCGCTGAAATGAGGACACAGAGCAGCTGTCCCGCATGCCCATGCATTAGTCAGAAACAGGGTGTACCTGAAAGGATTGTCAAAAGTGTAATACCTATTTCGACAAATTTTTTTGTATGGAAATCCACTGACGTAATATTTAATAAAAAGTGCAGGTATGTAACAACCACCCTTATACTTTTTAAATAATAAATTTTATTTAATAAATTAGATCAAATAAGTACTATATAGAAACAAAACACATTATATTATTTAATTAGTTTTGTTTAAAATATGTTTATTCCATTTGAAAAACATCGATAACTATTGTTGTTAAACATGTACCTATTGTAAAATATTGCTAACTTATTGTTAAACATACGCAATATGGAATGTCTATTGTCCATGTCCACACAACAGTCAGAAAAATGCCTCAAAATTTTAAAGACAGCTGTTACTGCATGAGATGTTTCTAGTATTAATAGAGTTATGGATAAAATTCGGTTTCGATTTTGAGTGAAAGACTGTCAATGGTGTAATTAATAAAAGTAGATTTTTCTTTTCATTCAAAATACATTGTTCGATCATATTTAGAAAGAACAGCGAAAAAGTCAAATCTAAATCTATATTAAAAACAAGTTGGATATTGTACGTTCAATTTGACAAATGCAGTACGTTCGTTCCATAACTAGTTTCAGGGAAATGAATTATATCGTTTGTTATTATGATATGTTTAATTTCCGTAATAAAGAAGTACATTTTAAGTAAACAACATTTCATAATTTGTTGACATTTACTGAAAATTTCAATGGGAAACGTAAGCCTAGCTTTGAAATTTTCAGAACTTGAAATCCGTATGTAGACACTTTTTCCATTTAATATCGATTTCTCCGGAAACATCTATCCAAAAAAAAGGTAGTTTATATGATTGTATAATTAAACAATTTTAGTATGCAAATTCGGTTTAAAATTCAGTAAAACAGAAATAATATGACTCCATCTTAAATAGGACGTAATCATCATGGCAACCTAGAATCATTATCTATCATGGGATATCATTAGATTAGCTACGTATGACAGAATTTAATAGAATAAAGAAAACTTTCATTAATATTTTTAAAAGTTTTGATTCGATTTTCATAAAGTATGAAATTACTTGTCAAAATTCTGCATTGATTATATATATTAAATTTCAAACCATTCGGATGGGTAGTTTTTGCGCTGTTATGCGGACAGACGGACAGACAGATAGACCAGACGACGAATATAAGAGCTGCATTTTATATAATAACGAACGCACCTAAAAACATGCCCATGGTTAAAGCTGACGTCTCCTTGACGTCAAGCATGTTTTTTTTTTAATATTTCGATACATCGCATACAGCTAGATTAAGGCGGTTGTCAAAAAAATATATTTTCCCTCTCAACAACGCGAAACATTCTGTCTTATTTTTAAAAGTAAAAGCATGACAATTTGCAGGCAAGGTTATTGAAGAAATGTGTCATCGAACAGTTTTTCATTTTTCGATAAATGAATTATATCTTGCGTTATAAGCGATTGCAGTTTTATGTCGGTACTTTTTTTCCCTCTGCAGTGAACTGCGTCGGGATATTTCTTTCAATACGCAAACTTTGACAGCATTTTCTGACAGATGTGCTTTTACATAAAAATGGAAAAAAATAAACAGTTCGATTACAAAGTTTCTGAAAAAGAGCACTTGCTAGTTTCATGCTTTTGAGAACAAAATTGTATTACACAATTTGTAATAAAGTAGCCAGTTTGCATTTGAGAACAGCCTTAATTTTACTAACATAATTTTAATTTTACCAACATAATAATGATTTATAAGAATTTTATAAAGCCATTTATTTCTTATCGGAAAATAAAAAACATTCAACTATTTAACTAATTCAACTATTTAAATTTCAATTTATTTTTCTACGGGATATTTCTCAATAGAAATCCTAAAATGTTCAATTGTTATACCAAACTCTTTCCTGGATAAATGCGAAAAAAAACAATATTATGAGATAATTTCACCAACAGAATAACAACTTATAAGAAATTTATAACGCCATTAATTTCTTATAGAAATATAAATAATATAGAGTAAATATTTCATTTTTATTGATATTTATATCAAATCAAACATTCCCTTTCAAGCACCGCGTGTCATAAATCGTAATCTGAAAATGGAATTCCAAATATTTCACAGGTGAGATTTTATACGGAAACCTTCTCAAAATAATCTGATTTTTGAAATAAATCCCATATTTTCACTTGTAGTGAAAAGAAATGTATTCTTGAAAGAAAATGATATATGGAAGTAATAGAAACGTCAACTTTTCTTGAACACTATATTATATTGATGTTTCAATGTAGTTTTATAGACATATGCCATATATATTATAGCATGCATAAGTAATAAGTATACCTGTGTGTGTATTTATATACAGGGTTCCAGATACCACCGAACAAAGTGTGCAGAACGAGAAACTTCGCTATGAATACATAAATATTGTCAAAAAAAAAAAAAAAAAAAAAAAAACCACACCGCCGACTACACAAAGTTTTCGAGAAAAAAGAAAAAGTATGACGTCACATACTACCTAGCAATTTGTAAGGCATTACCATTTCACTGCGTGAAATTAAGGCACGTTTTGCAATATTTATTAATACATATCTCTATATGAAAATTGCCGATAGTTTAAAGGTGCGCCTTTTAATGCGAACCGAACAGTGGCCGTTCAGTTCCATATGCTTGCAGTTCATCTCTTTTTAAATTGTGTTCCTTTGACAAGTTTATAAGGTTCAATCTTTATGTTTTATAATTTATATATTTTTAAAAATCTTCTTTCTTATCCGGTTTGCAATTTCATAACGTTCAATAAAGCTTTTTTCGATGCTATGGATGTGACGTTAAACTTTTACTTCGCATTTTCCTCCTCGAAAACTATGATTTTTAGAGGTATGGCTCTATGGACACTTTCCATGTACTCTGAGCGGGGATTCTCGCTCTGCAAAGTCTGTGTGGAGGTATTAGAATACCCTGTATATATGCCGTTGTGTTACGTCATTGTTTTTATCATCCTCTGACCAATGTTTAGCTATTGTTTTCCAACCCGCTGTCCGTCGCGCTTACCTGTAGGTTTTGTAATATTTTTTAATTAACTCAATAAAGGGGACCGAGGGGGACATCTATTCTCTATAGACTTGGTTCCTAGTCTGAGAAGTTCGTCTCGGGCAGTAAAGTAAAGAATGTCTAGTATTAGAAAGATTTATGGTGTATATATACAGGGTCATTCATAATTCCCTCCGGGGTTTCGAAACGTTATAGTAAAAAAACGAAGACGAATATGAAAAAAAGAAACATATGAAATTATTCCGAAACTATTCAAGTTTTACTTACATACATTACAGGTGTTCTATGTGTGAACCCTTGGTCACACGGCATACATCCATGCGATAGTCCAGTTCCTGCCATACTCCGTTTCTTTAAATTTCCGGTACCACACATGAATTGTTTTGTCAGTTGGTCCCTGTTTTCGATATTTATTACGAAAGGCCCGTTGAACTGACACCACTGATTCAGATTTAAAGAAACGGAGTATGGCAGGAACTGGACTATCGCATGGATGTATGCCGTGTGACCAAGGGTTCATACATAGAACACCTGTAATGTATGTAAGTAAAACTTGAATAGTTTCGGAATAATTTCATATATTTCTTTTTTTCATATTCGTCTTCGTTTTTTTACTATAACGTTTCGAAACCCCGGAGGGAATTATGAATGACCCTGTATTTAACGAAATTTCCATGTGCACAATGTATTCATAAATAGAGAATGTTTTCATCCTATCGTTTTCCAATTGAAAATTCTTACACCGTTATATTTGGAAGAGTAATTCCAATTTAAAAAAAATGTTTCAAATATTTTTCTTAGTTATATCAAAGGCCTATATTACAGCAGTTATTTATGTAAAGTTTGCGAAATTTTTATAGGTTACCCAAATTGTGTAAATTATATTTAGAAAAAAATTCTCCATGCACATGCACGTAAAGCAATTAACATTTCACTTTAACACGTTTATGATGCTCTGAATTGTATGAAGTTTCATTTTTTTCTGAAACCTAAAAGGGAAATGAGATTTTAGTACCGGAATGTTTATAAATAAACATCAAAATGTATTCCGTTAAAAAATATAAAACCAGTCTTCTCACGGGTGGACAACGTGTCGACTACAATGTAGTGTAGAGATGGATAGGTAACTTAAAAAATTGTTCTAAATCGGATAAAAGCGGGAGTGAGACAAAATTGAAGGGATTTAAAAATTTTAAACTTCAAAAAAAGTTTGTAAAAATGTGATAAATATATACATTTTTTGTTTATGTACAGATTGAAACTAATAAATTTATTTTAATATAACAAAACCAACAGGCTTTCAGGTAACATAAGTAAAAATGTAATATCCTAAAAGTGCGCCGATCACAATAACGCATTCGCGTCCATAAAGAGGCAAAATGACAATAATCATACTAAATAAAGTTTATAGCTTTATAAATGATTTAAAATAAATTCCTGTCACAAAATGTCTTACGCAAAATAATTAATAAAAAATCACCTATAATTAACTTATTCGTCTAATCTTCCATAATCGGGTTCATATCCGATGTTTAATCCCTTAGTGGGTGAATTTTTAAAATCGCTGAAATACATGCCTAACCATTTTTTAGTAGACTTGTTATCTTGAATTTCATGCTTCTACCTAAAACTACTACTGAGATATGGTGAAATAACCTAAAACGTTCGACCTCCCCCATTTAACCCCCTTAGGTGGTGACATTTAAATTTTATTCAGAAAATTATTCATTAAACATATCCTTGTAATATAATTCAGCAAAATAAGCATACTTAATGTGAAAAAAAATGAAAAAATAAGAAAAATTACATTGTCGTATTGCCACAGGTGAAACAGTATTTCTGTTGATGTTTACCTCTTATTGGCTTTTTACATTTTGAACAATATGTAGTTGTACACTTTCTTTTAAAATATGAACAAGAAGAACAATAAATTCTGAATCCTTTAGAAATATCACTTCCTTTGCATCTTGATGAGCTTGCTTCTTCTTGTACGACATTGCATACTTTAGGAATGTTTTCATCAGTTATGGCATTTTCTACTGTTGTACATAAATACTTTGGAACTGTTGTAATTATAAGTCTCTTTATTTGCCATTCTCTTGTGATCTGTCGATGCAAATTGAACATGAATTGCAATCTTGATGAAGGCTTGGCAACATTTTGCTTAACGTAGAAGTTGTGTGTATATGTTACATATGAATTTATGCATGCATATTTAGCATATTTAAAAAAATGCATAATTACAATCTACGTGTTTTTCTTCCATAATTCATGTGGTGACACCTTTGATCGAAAGTATCAATAGCTTCTTTTGATTTATTATAGTCACACCACAACTTGTGGTATTAAAGTTTGATCATCCATTGACGGTTCTTGATGTGCTGATGATACAAGAAGAGCCAGTTTATCTACTTTTGGTTTGTACGATAATGCAATTAAATCCTTATGGTATAAAAAAATGTGAAGTAGCTGTAGATCCATGTTGAAAATTTATATTAACGAATTCTTCTGGAAATTCTTTTTTGTTCTTTTTTATAGTACCGATTACAGTCAATTGATCATCATTTAGAAGTGTTTGAACTAACGGTATATTTGTAAACCAGTTGTCTATAGTTATATTTCGATGTGATTTCCTTATCGTTTTAATTAATTGTTTTACGAAATAATCAGCAGCTGGTTGCTTATCAGGAATGCGTCAATTCTTCGCAACGAAAATGTTTTTGAAGGCTATGATGATAAAATAAAGATAATTTACTAAAATTATTTAATGATAATTAGTTTTTTAGCTATAGAGAATTATAACTAACAATTTACCGATCCATACTTAATACTTTGGAAAATTTACCAAAGTATTAAATATGAATTTATTCAATTATCGATGCTGGATTTTCTTTGATTTCATGTTTGCCCCAAGGTTGGTGGCTCACGAAAAATATTCCATCTTGTGCTGCGTTTGTAGCCTTGCCAACATGTTATAGTGAGAAAGTTCCAGGCTAAGTATAGTTCCCAAGTGGTTCAGTTGGTAGATCGTCAATGCGCTATACTGATGACCCGAGTTCGAGTCCCGGCTTGGATACTTATTCACTATGTTGGCTACACGCCTATTAGGCAATTAAAATTTTATTAATTTACAGATCATTAAATAATTTTACAAAATTATCTTTATTTTATCATCATAGCCTTCAAAAACATTTTCGTTGCGATGAGTTGTCTCTGCGACGAATTGACGCTGCGATAAATTGTGCGCGATGAATTGTTTCGCGATGAATTGTTCCGCGATGAATTGTGCGAGCCGAATTGTCGCGACACCATTGTTACGTATGCTCCAGGTTTGTAATTTTTTCGGCAATTTGCCAAAAATGTTTCCCAAACTTCAGAAATAGGAGCAAAGCATTCTTTTTATCGTTCGTCTCGCGTCTCTTTACAGTCAATTCTTAGGCAATTGACCAAAAAATTAAATCGTTCTTTGGAAATTGTTGTTAAGTATCTATCGCCGCAATAAGAATTATTGAAAAATAAATCATATGACAAATGCTTATTCTGCAATGAAACGGCTAAAATTATTAAACCAAGAAGTGCCTTTATTTTAATCAATGAAATAGAAGATAATGTAGATTTATTTTGTAACTTATACTTCAAACGTTGTCTTTCAATCTCTTCATTTGTATATTTCAAAATAATAATTAAAATTTCATAAAAAAAAATAGTTCAAAGCAATCGTAACAAGACCGAGCAGTTGATGTACGACCAGGATGAATATGGACAATATTTCGTGCCGGAATTTTCGTAGTTCCAATTATTTTGTTTGTTTTCCATTTAAAATTATTTTTACGAGAAACTTCTGATTCATTTATTGTAATAAATGCAGGTATCTTTGCGTCATCATGTGATCTAGGTGAACATCGCATGTCTATTTTTTTACTGTCCGTCTTAGATTCACTTTTTTCAATTTTGTTGGTTACTTCTTGAATCACATCATCTTCTACAGGCTGTTTTTGTGTATTTTTGAAGGCAGATAAAGAGGATCATCAAAAAAGTCATCATATTCCCATTCCAATATATCTTGTTCGGATGTAGATGATTCAGAATCGTCGTCAAAAATAATTTTTAACGCTTCATCTATATCTAACCCTCGCTTTCTAGACATCTTTTACTAAAAAAAGGAAAGAAAATACCAATAAAAATATATAGATATTTCAAATACTTCATATTTACAATTAAATGGTATTAATTATAATAAAAGTAAATTAAAAAATTCTATTTATTGGTAAATTAAAACAAATGTTTCATATAAAATTAATCAATTAATATTTGAGAAAATTAGACTGTTAATACCTACTAACAATGAGTAAATATTACGTATACAATTTATATGTTAATACTAACCATGAATAAATATTACGTATACGATTAATCTGTTTATACTAACCATGAGTAAATATGACTTACAATAAATATACTCTTAATACTAACTATGAGTAAATTTTACTCACCATATAAAAGTAGAATTAAATTTCTTGAAAGATAGAAAATATCTAATATCCGGTTATACTTGTATCTTAAAGACAAAAGAACGTATATAGCATATCTGGGTAATGATGGCACTAGTGTACACAGTTCACAGCCTAAGAGGGACTGCTCAGACGAGGAGGCAAAGTCTGTAGAGCATAGGTGTCCCTCCCGGTACCTTTATTAAGGTTTAAAAAATATACAGTTTCAGCTGTCGCTGAGCCCGCCGGAAAACGCGACAAAGGGCGGGTGAATTGCAATGGGCCATTATTGCCCGAAATTCACAGAACAAATCCCTCGCTGCCGGAGATCAGATCTCCCTCGCGACACGGGGTAGCGAGGTGCCGAGGTCCTTGAAATGGTTTGAGAATGATGTGCCGCACAGCACCTGCTTATCAGACAGCAGATAAGCTAGAGGGTTGCGCGCCAGAAACATGCTCTCTCGCGACAAGGGGCGTTGTGGCATCGCCAGAGTAACACTATAACGCTACTCGCGACAAGGGGCGATGCCATACGAGGGAATGGGAATTGCTCTGGGTACAGACTAGCTTGTGAGGTTGGAGATGTGTGCTAAGTTTTGTAGATGTGTTTGAGTTTGTTCAGAAGTGTGGGTCTAGAAAGAATATTTTGTAGCCATCCCTTAGGGGGAGTGACTGGACGTTTAATGTGCCAGCGTGCAGTAAGTGTGCATTTGTGGTAGGCGTGAGTAGGAGATCCCACCTCGCCACACTCACACCTATTAGATCCTGCACAACCAAATTTGTGGAGGTATGATTTAAAGGGCCCGTTGCCCGTTAGGAAGTTTGCGGTGTATGGTGTGAGGTGATATATGTAAAATGAGACTGTGGGGATTAGGTGAAACGTGTGCCTACCCTTATCAGTGAGTTCCCAGTACTCCTGCCATTCCGAGATGATCCTGGATTTCCGGACCCTCTTGATGAACGACTGGGGAGCTGGGAGGTGGTGATCAATGGATGTATACTTGGTAGCTTGTTTTGCAAGTTCGTCCGCGTACTCGTTGCCAAAAGTGCCTTTGTGCGCTAAGACGTGGCCGAGATGTGTTCTGTACAAGAGACTTTTGAGGTTTAATTTAATATTTAGTACGGGTGGGTTAGATGTTCTAGGTGCGTGGATGGCCTGCAGTCCAGAAAGGCTATCACTGAAAATGGAGACCTTTGCTCCAGATTGACCCTGTAGCCACTCTAGGGCGGAGAAGATTGCAAATAGCTCTGCCTGGAAGACAGAATTGTTATCTCCGAGCCTACAGGCCCACTGATGAGTCACCGCGTCTCCTTCCGTGGCGAAGAAGGCTGCTCCCACACCGGTATCTGTGCGAGACCCATCAGTGAAGATGGTGGAACAGGTGGCAGGGGTGTAGCTATTAAGTTGTGTGTTGACTTGAAAGTGCGATGTCTCTTCCGCAGGGTGGATCTGCCAGCCATGGACTTTGTGTACAATGGTTATGTTGGGAAAGAGATTGTTGGATATGTGGTCCTGGCGAAGTTGTAGGATGGATGCTTTGTCGAATTCATATTTTAAAGTTATTGCTATGGGTGGAATGCCTGTGAGTATTGTAAGTGCATCAGTTGATATTGTACGGTACCCGAGTGAAAGTTGCAGTAAGAATATCCTTTGGATTGAAGTTAATTTTGTTAGTGCCTGTTTTGTGAGTTTACCCCCCCCCCCAGATGCATGCCCCGTATGCTATAATGCGTTCTATTATTGTCAAGTACCAGGTTTTTAAAAGGCTATTGCTTACACCCCTAAATTTAGATCTTAATTTAAGTGAGTTGTGGTGATAGGAGATGAGTTTCAATCTTATGTAATTAATATGTGGGATCCAGTTAAGGTGCCGGACTACGTACGGAGCAATTTTTTCCAAAAAAGCTATTTAATTATTTTTTGTACATATTTTTATTAAGATTATGGCTAGAAACTGTAAAAAAAAATATTTCATTAATTCATAAAATTTTGGTAAATGAGGGATTTTGTGGTAAAATTTAGTGAAATTGGGCCCAATACGCAAAACGCTCTAGAGAAAATGCTATTGTATGTATCTTATTTTTTTTTACACGTCATACTTATGACATTGATGAAGGCAATGAACTAAAATATAAGAGATATTTTAAATATATCAAAATTTACAGTGTATCGCACCTCTTTACATGCTGATTTTCATAAAATTCATCGATGTCATTCCACGAAAACATCCATAAAACAAAAAAATATTTATTCTAAAATTAAATCTTTTGTTCATTGCCTTCACAATAGTGTAAATAACATGCACTTTAAATTTCATAGTGATATTCTTATAACTTTTTGAGAAATCGTGTTTTGCGCAAGGAATTTTCACCAAAAATTACATATTCCAAAAGATGCATTTAAAGTTCAGATTTATGTTTTACTACAAGAATGTACGCAGTAATATGCTTCTAAAAATCACTGTTTTTATGAGCCATACTCTTTTTTTCAAGTACTGAGCATTTGTTTATTTCTAGAAAGCCATATTTTTGCTTCCCCCCTGCCAGTTAGTACCTTTAAATAGTACTTCCGTTTCTTTAAACATTACTTCCGGTTTGAGTGACAGCTGTTGAGTAGTTTAAAAACTACTACAACTCCAGTTCTATTTATCGTACAATAAAAATTAATACAGTTTTGGATATGTAAAAAGTTGGGTTTTAATAAAATGTAATAAAATCGTTTTGACAAATTTGGTTAAAAGCTACTTTTAAACGTAGTTAGATATCTTAATGTTAGAATCGATTGTTATACCTAGAATTTTGAAGAGTGTGCACAGTTCAGAATTTGCGCGCAAATTTCCTTGGTGTGTGAGTAAATTTTATGCAGGTTTGTATTTTAGGGTTAAACGATATTTCTCATGAACCGCCCATGCATTCTGAACGATATGTTTCACATTCCGCAAGCGAAAATTGTATCGAATTTACATATTTCTGGGAAGCAAAGGTATATACCGTTGCACTGAGTGATAACGTTGAATTTGAGCTACAAACCACTAAACTTCACTTAATGGAATTAACACCACTGAATATTCTTTGATCATTTACCTTTCTCCAACAGTAATCTAAACAAACGCTGACACGTGATTATTTCGATCTGAATGACCTTACTCTGTTTATGATAACAGGCATCATACATTCATATTGCTGTCTGTGTTTACGTTATATGGCATCTCTTATTTATAGTTGTATAATTTATGGCTTTACTCATGCTTGTTTATATGTATTTCCCCAATGTTCACTTCGCATCTCTGATATGTATGGTTAAATTTTGTTTACGGCAATTAATAAATTGCTTGGCGGGATTTCAATTTAAAATTAATATTAAATGAGTTATTATAAGTCATATTTGGCTTGGTACTTACAATCAAGTCTCCCAATTCTTCATCACTATTCTTTTGATCATAATGCAGTTGAGACGTTTCTTCTAGTCTCGGCGGCATCTTCGCGACAACGATGTTTTTGTCGTCTTTTTAATAAAAGCCCCATACATATTATTACATTGTTGTACAATTTTATTGAATCGCTCTTATGGCCTGAGTTATTTATAACTACGCAATGTACAATTTTGTCCGGCTAAATTTTATGGTTTAAAACTAATAATTAAATTTAAGCTAACCCTTTTAAAGTCACTATCTTCATAATAATAATAAATAATTCTGCAGTACATCGTTCGTTAGATATGTAAATTTCATAGAGATGTAAAAAAATACTTTTTGTCACTGGACTCTGCTTTTTATGAGATACGCCCCTGACATTGCATGCATATTGTTATTCCACCAACAATGAACTTGCGTGCAACATTCTTTATTATTGATTCAATGAAAATCAGTCGAAAATCGATTGCAAGATTCCCATACAGACAGACAAACAAGAAACGAAGTTAAATAAATAAATGTAAAAATATAACTAAACATCAACTATGGAAAAAACAAAATTACATTTTGAACAAACCAAAATAATGGAATATTAATTCTTTATATAATCTTTATATAAATTGGTTTTACAAATTTTATCTTGAGATACAAATTAACGCTTCAAGTCATTCTTCATCTGCATAAAACAATACGTTTGAGATAAATATCAAAAGTTTAAGGTCAATATGGTAAATATTCATGCCTTTCAGATACTAAACTGAAAACATGCAACCTATTTTTGGAAACGGTTAATAGATTTCCTTGTGAAAAGTGGCGTTCGCTGTAATGCAGCAATTCAATCAATAACATCTTTAGAATAAGGAAACTTGTAACAACACTAGTTGCATGAAATGATTTCTATAAAAATTATCAAAACTTTCCAGTAAAAACTATTCAGAATTAGAAATTGATGTTTACGGTACTGCAAAAGTTCTTATTTAAGAAAAGCACATTTATGAATAAACTTATTTTTATAATTTTGTAAAAGGTAGAATCACATTTCCTTTTTAAGTTCTGCTTTATTTAGTTTCAGACTATATTATCTTTCCTTTGAAAGAAGGCTTGAGGCTAGGAAGATTTTCTTTCCCACTGGGAATTCTAAGACATGAATTTTTCGCCGCATAAGAATATTTTAATGTATAATGAGCACATAAAATTTTCTTAGTTTGTTAATGATGCCTCCATTTTAAAACAAAATGCTTTCAAAGTAGGTGGTATTTTAAAAATATTTCTTTGAATAGAAGAAAATAAGTAACGTGCTAGTCCTTTTATTGTGTTTTGTTTCATGAATAATGTTTTGATTATGAGTAACTATAAAACTGCATTTTAAATGGAAATTTGGATCAAATTATAAAATTTTTTAATGGGTTTCACAGTTAACTATTATTAGAATAAATGAAAAAATGAAGTACGAGGGTAAGTCATTAAGTAAATCACGAAAAATAATTAAATAACAACTTACAATGATATTCACTATTTTTATTTCTCAACATATTCGCTACCAATATATATGCACTTATATCACAGTTTTACCAGTGCCCCAATACCAGCTGCATCAAATTCTTTGGGTAGCTGTTTCAGCCACATTAGGACTTCAAGTTGAAATTTTTCCTCATCTGTGAACATCATCTAGCTTCCAAGATGGTTTTTAGTAGACTAAACATGTGAAAATCGCTTGGGCTAAGTGGAAACTGTATGATGGATGTTGAAGAAGTTGCCAACCAAACTTTTGAATTGTCTCCTGCGTTCAACTTGAAGTCCTAATGTGGCTGAGACAGTAACCCAAAGAATGTTATGCAGCTGGTGTTAGGGCACTGATAAAACGGTGATGTAAGTGCATAAATATTGGTGGAGAATATGTTGAGATATAAAAAATAGTTTTGAAGTGAATATTAAGTAAGTTATTATTAAGTAAGAATTAAGTAAGTTATTATTTAATTATATTTTGTTACTTACTTAATGATTTTCCCTGGTATTTTGTGCCTTTAAAACGTATTAATGAAATTTTTAATAATTATTAATGAAATACCCTTTTATGTTTTTCCTACGGAAATAATTTTGAATTTTGTTGTTTAAAAGGTGTCTATTAAAAATGATAATTTTGCTTAAAACTGTACACTGTATAACAAATTGTGAATAGAAAGTTTTTTCTTTCGGTTGAGATTTCTATTTTGTTAACAGTATATGTACTAAATTATGAATTAATGAAAGTTTAGCCTTTCAAAGCATTTTTCTGAATAATTAAAAATATGTTTGTAGATTTCTGCAATCATTAAATAAATTTTTGAAATTTTCCATTTATTAACATGTAATTAACTGAATCAGATATTACAGGGATTTTGTAGACTATTTACAACTCTACTCAAATCATTTCTTCGGGCTATTTTTTTAGCAAATTATAGAATTCTGAAATATACGAAAGTATAATATCCTTATATATAAACATAGAAATTTTTCAGAACTGAAACTTCCAACTGAATGTCCTCCAACATAAAAAATATGAGCATTTACAAATGGAAAAAGAAAACATCTATTTAAAAATATTTTTGCTTTGTACAGCCAATAATGGTTTTGGAAGATGATAAGTAAAATGTCTAGTTCTCATGAAACTTGGATTACTGACAATAGATATATTAAATGAATTTTATAACAAGCTAAAGATAAAGGGCAGATAAAGGTATAAACACGAAAATTTACGTTTTGATTTGCCAATCCCCTTCTTCCAAATTCACTAATCTTACTTAAAAATTATCTGAAATTGACCAATCTAAAGCTGCTTTATTCTCATATTCCAGGGATTTTCAAACAACTGTGCTGCGTGTTACTTATCGGTATTAAAAACAAATATTTTTACATGTGACCATTTTCCATCGAAACATGAATGATGACATTAACCTTAACCCTTCCGGTGGTACGTTTATAAAACCACTTAATTTTAATTCCCAAATACCACAGTGGAAACAGAATTTTTGTAGTATAAAATTTTCCTTTTATTATGTATGTAATTTTTTCCCCAAATAATTTGGTTCGTAAATTCCGGTGTCATTCATTCATTTCAACATTTTAGCAATGAAAGAGCTTTGCCCCTGAAAGGGTTAATGCTACCTAGATTGACCTGCAGTTGTAGAAGATTTCCCTTTTGCTTTTTTCTTTACATGGTGCTTTATATGCTGCTGTTTATTCAGTGCTAAGTCTCATCGCATTATCACATAGTATTTTAGTTAGTATGATGTTTGCAGAAGGGTTTTTTAATTATTTATAATTTTTCATTGTATGTATATTCTGAATCCGCTAAAGGGACTGTATCATTATTTCTTATTGATATAGATATACTAAAATATATCTATTAAAGATCAATTTCCTGTAGATTGATAAATACGTGAATATAGGATAAATTACAAGGAACCCACAATAAAGGAATCGGGTACAGGATCTCAAATGAATTAAAACAACCGTGTACATGTACCGGCAACTTTCAATTTTAGACATTTTGTCGAATATTTAAAAATATACTTGTCAGATTCTTCTGGAATTTTAGGATAGAAAAGAACAGATTTGACTTCATATTTATTAACGTCGATTTGATAAGGAGGACAATTAGGGGATCAATAAAAAACTAAAGAAAAAAGATAATACTTGGGATCACCCTGTAAAATAAAGTGCACCAAATGAGCTTTCGTTACAGAATATACACTGCTCAAAACAATAAAAGGATATTTGAAGTTTTATATAAAATAAAGATATAAACGAAATTTTTTTTGCCGAAAATAGAAGAAGAGAATCACAAATGCAAATTTTTCTGGTTTTAAAACTGTGGAGTATGCAAATTTTGAGTTCGACGTCAAAAACGTCGCTTCAGCGTCAGCGAATGAAATTTGACTTTCAACTGGATAAAAGAGAAAGAAGACAAGGATGATCGGCATTCAGTGATTGCTTTGTTTCGATGAGTACGATGTCTCAGCGAAGACATTTGACAGATTCAGAAGCTTGGAGAATTGTTGGTAGGTTAGAAGGGGGCCAAACTCAAGCCGAAGTAGCGCAAGCCATTGGAGTGTCACAAAGTGTCATTTCCAGGATCTGGAACCGTTTTTTGGAGAGTGGATGTGCAGGCCGAAGACCAGGGCAAGGTCGTAGACGGGCAACAACGCCCAATGAAGATCGGTATTTAGCGTTAACAGCTTGGAGACACCGAAACATGAACGCTACTCTTCTCCAACAACACCTTCGCTCGGCTACATGCACCACGATTTCAACTCAGACTGTCCGAAACCGGCTCCATGCTGTAGGTCTGTATGCTCGCCGACCGATGGTATGTGTTAGATTAACATCAAGGCATCGTCGCGACCGCAGGGAGTGGGCAACCTAGCATGTCAACTGGAGGAGAAATGAATGGAGCAATATTCTGTTTTCTGACGAGTCCCGTTTTTCTGTGCATCCGGATAATAGGCGTATTTTCATCTGGAGGGACCGTGGCAGTAGGAATAATCCCGCTTTCGTGCACGAAAGTGTCAGATTTGGCGGTGGAGGAGTGTTGGTGTATGGTGGCATCTCCATTGACGGGCGCACTGACCTCTACATCATTCGAGATGGAGCTCTGACTGGTCGCCGATATAGGGATGAGATCCTCAGACCTATTGCAGTCCCTTACGCTGCAGCAATCGGAGATAACTTCATTTTAATGGACGATAACTGCATGCCACATCGTGCAAACCTGGTGGAGGATTTCCTTTTCGAGGAAGGAATCGTTCGAATGGAATGGCCAGTGTGTTCTCCAGACATGAATCCAATCGAGCACGTTTGGGACGCTCTAGGAAGACGAGTTTCTGGCCGCCAACAATCCCCACAAACTCTCCAAGAACTGGAAAGAGCTCTTCTGGAAGAGTGGGGCAGAATACCCCAACTCGTCATTAATAGCCTCATTGAGTCCATGCCTCAAAGGTGTTCAATGTTGCTGGCCGCCCGTGGAAATACCCCCTACTGAAAATGATTTTCTTTGAAGAAAACACCTTTTCTTATTCTTTTTTTCTCATATGCACAAATTGTGTTTTTTTCCTTTTGTACACAAATGCGCAATAAAATGCATTTTTTTCTGCCAAACATGTGTAATTTATTCTCATATAACCTACTATGTCTGTCGACCATGTATCAATCAGCTAAAAAGTTTCCCAGATACAAAATCCACCTAAAACTGCAATATCCTTTAATTGTTTTGAGCAGTGTACATAGGCAGACATTGTACAATATGTGTATTCATTTGTGTAAAAATAGCATGTAGAGTAATAGAAATATAGCGATTTTTTTTTTAATTTAAAATTCTTGCATGTTTAAATTGACAAAATTGACAAAATATAGTAGAAACAATATAGTGCAATTGAAATGTAAATATATTAAATATTTAAGGATATATGGGCAGTTGTATAATATATTTTTTATCTGCGCATGCGCGAACGATAACAAGGAACTTTTTGCATAATTTAATAGTCAACTCCATGGAGCAACTTATTATAAAATATCAGTCAAATATTGTAAGTGAGATGTTTTTTAGCTTCTCACTAAAACTCGCTGAATGATAAGGGATTGTCCACAAATTGTCTTTTTTTATTTTATACTATTTTCCAATTTTTAATCTGGGGGCACGGCAGTGCCTCCGCCAAGTCCAGAAAGCACGGCCGTAAGCATACTTTTCTGGAAGCAACTCAGGGCAGTTTTGACCCCCCCCCCATATCTCCGCGCTGGTGTATCCCAAAAATTTGAAACTTCGTTTTTCTAGAGTATTTGGCACACAGGACCAAAATTTAAAATTACAACTTTCTGTCTTTTCTTGTTCAGACGATATATGAACTCAAACATTCGATTTTTTGTCACTCACTCACTCGTTCACGCGTCATAAAAAGATTAGGTAGATAGATTCCGTAGCCCTAGAAACTTGACATTTGGAAAAAAGGTAGTGTTTAGGATACAAAGAAAGGAAAAATTATAAAATCCGGAAAATTCGAAAAAAAACATTCGACAATTCAACAAATTCCATCAAAATTGAAAATTGAAAATAATACGATCTTTTAGTCTAAGAAACTTAAGATTTGGTGTGAAGGTAGTGTTTAGATTCCAGAAAAAGAAAACATCAAAAACCCCAAAAAAATCGAAAGCAAAATTGAAAAAATCGAAAAATTTCAAATAATCCGATTTTGTTGCGCTAGAAACTTGGAATTCGGAATAAAGTTAGTATTTAGGATGCAAAATAAGGAAAAATTAAAAAATCTGGAAAATTCGAAAAAAGAATTCAAAAATTGGAAAAATTCGAAAAAAAATTGGAAAAATTAAAATAATTTGATAATTTCCTTAGAAACTTAAAATTCGCGGTAAAGATAGTGTTTAGGATTCAGAATAAGTTAAAGTAAAAAACGCAATAAAATTCGAAAATAAAATCAAAAAATCGAAAAGAATCGGAAAAATCGAAAAATAAGGAAAAATTGAAAATATTTCGATTTCATAGCGCTAGAAACTTGAAATTTGGAATAAAGGCAATATTTAAGATAGTAAATAACAAAAAATTAAAAAATATGGATAATTAGAAAAATACCCATAAATTAGTGCAGACGATATATGAACTCAAAGTTTCGATTTTTTGTCACTCACTCACACACTCACTCACTCACGCGTCATCAAAAAGATTGGGTAGATCCCACAGCCATAAAAACTTAAAATTTGGAATAAAGCTAGTGTTTCGGATACAAAGAAAGGAAAAATTATACAATTCGGAAAATTCCAAAAAATAAAAGAAAAACATTCGAAAATTCAACAAATTCGAACAAAATTGAAAATTGAAATTAACACGATCTTGTAGTCTTAAAAACTTAAAATTTGGTGTGAAGGTAGTGTTTAGAATTCAGAAAAAGAAAACATCAAAAACACCAAATAAAGACGAAAATAAAATCGAAAAAATCGAAAATTTTCAAATAAACCGATTTTGTTGTGCTAGAAACTTGGAATTCGGAATAAAGGTTGTATTTAGGATGCAAAATAAGGAAAAATTAAAAAATCCGGAAAAGTCGAAAAAAATTGAAAAAATTAAAATAATTTGATTTTTTAGCCTTAGAAACTTCAAATTCGCGGTAAAGATAGTGTTTAGGATTCAGAATAAATTAAAATAAAAACGCAATAAAATTTGAAAATAAAATCAAAAAATTGAAAGAAATCTAAAAAATTGAAAAATAGGGAAATTTTGAAAATAATTCGATTTTATAGCGCTAGAAACTTGAAATTTGGAATACAGGTAATATTGAAGATACTAAATAAGGAAACATTAACAAATATGGATAATTAGAAAAAAAATCGAAAATTTAAAAATTTAAAAATTAAAAAAAAAGAAAGAAAGAAAAAAGAAAAAGTTAGAAATTGAAAATAATATGATCTCGTAGTCTTAGAAACTGAAAATCTGGTGTAAAGATAGTGTCTAGGATTCAGAAAAATAAAAAAAATAAAAACACAACAAAAATCGAAAATAAAATAAAAAAATCGAAAAAAAAACGACAATTTGAAAATAATTCGATTTTTCGCTAGAAACTTAAAATTTGGAATAAAGGTAGTATTTAGGATAGAAAAAAAGAAAAAAGAAAAAAATCTGTAAAATTCGAAAAAAAAATCGAAAATTCGAAAAATTGAAAAAAAATCGATTTTGTAGCTTTTAGAACTTAAAATTCAGCGTAAACTTATTGTTTAGGATACAGAAAAAGGAAAAATTAAAACACAATAAATTCGAAAATAGAATAAAAAACTCCAAAAAGATCGGAAATTTCAAAATCATTCGATTATGTAGCGCTAGAAACTGGAAATTTGTAATAAAGGATACAAAATAAGAAAAAATTAAACAATCCAGAAAATTATAAAAAAAATTCAAAAAAAATCAAAAATTTAAAATAATTTTATCTTGTAGTCCTAGAAACTTAAAACTTGGTGTAAAGGTAGTATTTACTATTCAATAAAAGGAACAATTAAAAAATTCGTTAAATTCGAAAATAAAATTGAAAAATCGAAATATCTTTAAAAAATTGAAAATTCAAAAACAATTTGATTTTGTACTGCTATTACATTAGTTTTAAGATAATTGTCCTATTACCTAGTACAACGCCCCTAATTATTTTATGTTATTTCCCCCGGATTATGGTTTTCTTTTCTTTCGTTTATGAATTTCGTTATAGAAAAGTTCCGCTATAGACTGGCTACGTTATAGGCGATTTCTTTATAGACAGGTTTGTTTTCTTTCACTGGTTATACTCTATTTACATCGCATATGAAATATGGATTGTTAAATGATGTTAGCCCCACAAAAATTTTCACAACTCCCCCTACCCTTCCGACATTACTGGCTGGTTATGGCTTGATAGTCCTTTCTAAATAAAATCATGGTGACTCTAAGATTCACTTGATTTATCTCTAAATTCAACCTAAATAATTCTAAGAAGACGGATCAAAGAATTACTAAATTGGCATGACAATCAGGAAACTTAGAAGAAAAATCGAAAAATCAATAAATTTATAACAAGTCGAAAGTTTGAAAATAATTCGATTTTGTAATCCTAGAAGCTTGACATTTGGCAAAAAGGTAGGGTTCAGTATACAAAATATGGAAAAATTAAAAAGTCCGAAAATAATAAAAAAGACTAAAAAAAAAAAAAAAACGAAAAAAAAAAACATCGAAAAAATGAATGTAGTTAGATTTATTGAAATTTTCCAGAAATTTTAATTTTGGCTTTCTTTTTATACTAAAAAGTACTTTTATGCTAAATATCAAGTATCTAGGGCTGCGAGTAATATCTCAGATGGATAGCACCTATCCTGGAAGCAATTGAGAGTACTTTTAACACTCCCCCTCCCACAACTTTGTGCTTGCCTAGAAACCCGAAATCTCTTTTTATCTACAGTACTTTGCAAACGAAACTAAAGCTTCACTTTTTTATACCTGTAAATAATAGGGATAGAGTGTCAGTGTGGGCTTAGCAAAAATCAGTGGATGATCTCCAAAAAGAACCCAAAATTAAAAAAAGGAGGATTACTTACAAAAAGAAGTGAAATCTCATCAAAAACGTCATCTGTAAAAAATGCAGCCAAGTCTCGTGACTCTTTTTCCGTAAAAAGTTCTGAGATTGTGTAAAGCCATGTTTAGCTATCTTATTAACTCTGAAATTTTCATTCACAAATCACTCCTAGTGGCTACATCTTTAGTTAAATATTATTTTGTGACTTGGCAATTACGTAGCACGGGAATGTGATGCATATAATTAGTCTTAATCAAATAATACCATGCTATCCCATAACATATTGAGGTGTAATAACTTCCCTGTGCGTATATAATTAGCCTTAATCATATTATCTCATCCCATCCCATAACATAGTAAGGTGCAATAACTTCCCTGTGCTGCGTAATTGCCAAGTCATAAAATAATATTTAACTAAAGATGTAGAGACTAGGAGTGATTTGTGAATGAAAATTTCAGAGTTAATAAGATAGCTAAACTTGGCTTTACACGATCTCAGAACTTTTTACGGAAAAAGAGTCACGAGACTTGGCTGCCTTTTTTACAGGTGACGTTTTTGATGAGATGATACTTTAGTTATCTTTGAAAAACTACCCTAACGAGCTTATTCGAACAAAAAAATAATTATCAAAATTAAAGGATCCGTTCCAAAGTATTATAACCTGGTGCAATAAAGTTTTCCAAGGGGAACTAAAGTATCAATAAAAAATGAAATATAGTATAAAAATTAAACGTGACAATTTGTGGACAATCCCTTATCCTTCATCGAGTGTTAGTGAGAAACTAAAAAACAGCTCACTCTAACGCCGATATCTCTCTGAATTTTTACGATGCGCAGATAAAAATATTTTATACAACTGCCCATATTTCCTTAAATATTTAATATATTTACATTCCAATTGCACTATATTGTATCTACTATATTTTGTCAATTTTTCTGAAACTGGCGTTAAATTTGTTTAAAACCCCTAAATGTTATAAGCAAAAAACATGCAAGAATTTTTAATTAAAAAAAAAATCGCTATATTTTTATTAATATACATGCTATTCTTACACATATGAATACACATAATGTACATTGTCTGCCTATATATATTCTGTAGCAATAGATCATTTCGTGCATTTTATAACATTTAGGGGTTTTAAACAAATTTAACTCCAGTTTCAGAAAAATTGACAAAATATAGTAGATACAATATAGTGCAATTGGAATGTAAATATATTAAATATTTAAGGAAATATAGGCAGTTGTATAAAATATTTTTATCTGCGCATGCGCGAACGATAACAAGGAACTTTTTTGCATAATTTAATAGTCAACTCTATGGAGCAACTTATTAAAAAATCAGTCAAATATCGTAAAAATTCAGAGAGATATCGGCGTTAGAGTGAGCTGTTTTTTTGTTTCTCACTAACACTCGATGATATATTTTAAGAAACAGACTGCTATTCTCAAATGAGTACGTATTCATGCGATGTGAAAATAGGTTTTACACGAATGCATTTTTAATATAACGTTCAAAATATAGATTTTAGAAAAAAAAATTACATATTTCACCAAATTTATCATACAAATCTGTAAAATAGGGTAGAGCGATTCATGAAAAATAATTGAATTTCGAGTGATTGTGCTTTAAAATACATATTTATAACTGAAACTAAGAAATGAATGTTACCCCATCAACAGACGGATTGCTGAATCATAATGAGTCATATTATCAGATAAGCGAAGATCTTGCTTCGACACGGTGAATCACTCACGATAAGAAATGCGGCTATTGGGCTTTTTCTCAAATTTAAAACGTTTCTGACACATTTTTTGTAGCTAAATGTATGAAATGAGCTATTTAAAACCGTAAATGTATACGAATTATTTCGTGTAGTCCTATATAGGTTCTACTCTTCATATATACATATTGTGATATATATATATATATATATTAAAATCTGTTAAATTTTAAAAGGCTTCATTGTGTATTCATTGAAAAATAAGAACTAAGAAATAACCCTTAAGAATTTTGAGGATAAGAGACAGGTTTTAATGAATTTGATACATGTAGTAGAAGAAAATACAGGGTCCCCTATAAGATATAGGAATTAAATTTTAAATAATATAAAATTAAATTACATGCGTTTATGCTTTTTGTATAGAAAAATTATATTAAATTAGGTTTTTACTATTCTAACTTAAAAACTTCTTTTGAGGAATGAATAGAATAACTATCCTTTTGACTTAGTTTTTATAAAATTTATATTATACTATTTAGTAAGTGCATTATTTCAAAATTTTTGTTTTTAATATTGAAAATAAAAAGAACTTTAAAAATATATTACTACTAACCTACTATATATCTACGTACCTAGACGAGCTTGTAAACTTGCTTTGGGAGAAATTAATTGAAATGCATTCTTATCAGTAAATCTTATCTAGAATGTTATCGCGATCAGTGACATCATCAAGTCACGTGGTGTTACTAATCTATAGATTAACGATAAGATAATGGACTTGTACTGAAAATCATTTCTGTCCTAATTGCTATATAAGTAGCACATATGTTTTTTTTCATGCTGTGGGCATATGTTGAAGATGGGATTGCAAGCTTGTGAATATGGTAAGATTAGTTTATGTATATATTTTTAATACGTTTTAAAATGTTAAACGATATAAATATTGTATCTAAAACAAATCATTTTTACATTCAATGATTAATTATAGTCAAAATTCACTCATGATCGATCCTGTTGGTTAAATATGACACATAGATAAAATTTGCTGATGAGATATTTTCTTATATGGGTAATAGTATCAATCATTTCTCATACTGCAAGTGTTTGTATAAAGTATGCAAAATTTGTGTTTATTCAATACAAAAAGATTATGAAAATGTTTACTTCTCTTATACATTTAGAATATATATGTGATTTAGAAAGATTAAATCTATAAATTTTTTGTTTATCCAAAATCCTAAAAATAGTTTGTTACATTTCCATTGTGAATTTTTAAAATGTTAATAAGTAAGTTATGTGACGAAAGTAATTTATGCAGATATTAAAATAATCACTCTAGGCTTTTTCACTCACAAAACATTTATTGATTGATTTCAATAGTTACAATAGCAAGTTACAAATATTTCAAAAGAAAGGTACAAAAATTTCAAGCCATGCCATATTTAGCTGTAGACAGTTCTATATTCAAAATTTGCTCTAATGTCCAACCAGATCCCCGTTGAGTGAAATTCTCAAAAGAGTTAATCATTTTTGCAAATGCATCCTCAACATTGTCAGGTATATTTTGATTCGTCAATTCAAGTATAGTTTTTGAATGAAAGTATGGAGTGGCAGTCTGGTTACCGTCTTGCGATTCACGACTTACAATAACCTTTACAGTTGCATACCATTTCATAGACCTTTTAACTTCAATCTGATAATTTAATTCATTCAAAACATCTGGTCGAACGCTATTAAAAAATGTTTGGAAATCTTTATCATTTTCCTCGTTAGAGTCAATTACAGTTTTAGTAAATATATGAAGGGCATTTTGTCTTTGAAAGTGCTTCACTTTGTCATGCAACAAATCTTTTAAAGATGATGATTTGATAGCTTTGGGTAGCACTTTGTGTGCAGTATCTACATGTCGAATTAAATCATATTTACGATTAAATATTTCAGTACACTGGATGCAATCATACTGCTTTTGGGGTTTATGAATCTTCTTATGTTTCAATAAGTCGCACTTTCTCGAAAAGACTTCAGAGCATACATTACAATTATATTGCTTGGGTGATTTGTGAATCTTCTTATGTTGTAGTAAATCACACTTTCTCGAAAAGACTTCAGAGCACACATCACAGTTAAAAACGACTGGAATCTTTAAATGAATCTTCACATGATTTAATAAATCACTCTTTTGAACAAATTGTTTTTCAAAGATGGTACACATAAAAGGTTTTTTCTCCAGATGAGATCTCATATGTCTATTTAAGACAAACTTTCGGGAAAAAGCTTGGTTGCATGTAGTACACACAAATGGTAATTTTGGGTTATCCTGTCTTGATGATGAGGGTTTCACATCATGATTCGAAACGTGGTCTTCTTTGGGTTGCACTGAAGATACCATGTCTTGTCCCTTCAATTCTGGGGATAGGGCTTGACTCATCTCGGGATCACTTAACGTAGAAGAATGCATGTCTCTTTCCATAATAATTTTAATATGAACTAGTTTAAACGAATAAAACACTTGACTACGTACTCACACGGTGATAGCAATGCACAGAATAAGGAAATTGTCTCATTACATTGATATTTATACTATCCTAGGGGCGCACTTGTGCATATACTTTAAAAATAAACGTATGGGATTGGTTTATGAATAAACAGATATGATTGGTTAATCGTGTCTTAATAAATTTTACTTGTGCGATACAAAAATAAATCCCACATAGTGTCCCATCTCGTGGTGTCACTCATCCCGTAAATTGTTAGTATGTATTCTAAAAATAATTATTTTTTAAATCAATTAGAGGAAACATGCAATAAAAGCTATTCATTCTACCATACGCTTTATCAATGACGTCATAGTATCCCTTGGTTTTAAGAGATAAGCGAACACGTTTAGTTCTTTTAAGACATGCATGCAGTCGAGTTTGGGTTAAATCCAGTACATTATGGTTTAAATATTTAGGTAAGATACATTTTTATATATTTTTTCAATATTAAAAACAAAAAATTTTGAAATAATACACTTACTAAATAGTATAATATATATTTTATAAAAACTAAGTCAAAAGGATAGTTATTCTATTCATTCCTCAAAAGAAGTTTTTAAGTTAGAATAGTAAAAACCCAATTTAGTATAATTTTTCGATACAAAAAGCATAAACGAATGTAATTTAATTTTATATTATTTAAAATTTAATTCCTATATCTTATAGGGGACCCTGTATTTTTCTTCTACTACATGTATCAAATTCATTAAAACCCGTCTCTTATCCTCAAAATTCTTAAGGGTTATTTATTAGTTCTTATTTTTCAATGAACACACAATGAAGACTTTTAAAATTTAACAGATTTTAATATATATATATATATATATCACAATATGTATATATGAAGAGTAGAACCTATATAGGACTACACGAAATAATTCGTATACATTTACGGTTTTAAATAGCTCATTTCATACATTTAGCTACAAAAAAAGTGTCAGAAACGTTTTAAATTTGAGAAAAAGCCCAATAGCCGCATTTCTTATCGTGAGTGATTCACCGTGTCGAAGCAAGATCTTCGCTTATCTGATAATATGACTCATTATGATTTAGCAATCCGTCTGTTGATGGGGTAATATTCATTTCTTAGTTTCAGTTATAAATATGTATTTTAAAGCATAATCACTCGAAATTCAATTATTTTTCATGAATCGCTCTACCCTATTTTACAGATTTGTATGATAAATTTGGTGAAATATGTAATTTTTTTTTCTAAAATCTATATTTTGAACGTTATATTAAAAATACATTCGTGTAAAACCTATTTTCACATCGCATGAATACGTACTCATTTGAGAATAGCAGTCTATTTCTTAAAATATTTCGACAGGATACATTGCTAAGGGGCCTTTTCATTCAAACAGTGATTTTGGATTTTTAAGAAAAGTCAATGTTCCTCGTATTTCTGTCGCCATAAAATAACATGAATCTATTAGATTTATTTTGTGAAGGGGGACTAAGATTCAAATAGGACACGTTTTACATTATTTTGTTAAGGCCTATGTGATTCAAATTGGGTTATATTTTGTGAAGGTAGCTTAATATCTATAACTTTTCAAAGTTTCTTTCGAAGGATTTCTATATTTTGAACCTATCGTTGTGTAAGCTGTATTTTCAGCCTAACTTGAATTTTAAAAAAAGGGTAAGGTGTAAATTATCTGATTTTAGCAAGGGATCTTATGCATAATTGTATTTTTGTGAAGGGGTCTTTTTATTCAAACAGGGAACCCCTACAATTGTTTGTGAAGGCCTTTTTTTATTCAAATAGGGCACGTATCTCATTTATTTTATGAAGGGTCCCTATAGTCTTATGCGAGTTCACACTTCGACGGGGGAAAGAAAGAGGGGTCAATGAACTGAAGGGTTTCCGTAATAATTCATTGAATTTTTTGTGAAGGGAACCTTTTTATTAAAAAGGGGATCTGTTCACTGTTTTAATTCACTATGCACTGAATGGTAAAATTATATTTTGTTCACATAACATTTCGATAATTTTGGAAAGTGATTCATGAATTATGACGCTATGCATGATTTTTCATTCTTGTTTATTTACACTTTTATATATACGTTAAAATTCTTCTTTTTATATCACTCTATATTTTTTAATCTGTGTATTGTTAGTCTATCGAAGGGCCTCTCTGGGTAAAAAGGGGAGGGAGGAGCTATTAGAATTGAGTGCAGTATAATTCATATGGGACCCTGTATTTTTTACCATAAACTGTAACGAATTCCTTAAAACGCGCCTGTTTGCCCTAAAAATGTTGAAGTCCGCCAACTAAAATTAATTAATGACCCTTTTTAATTACTATTTTTCATTCGCATCTACCATTCTACTGCACATTCAAACTGCGTACTCACGTTGAGAATCGAATAGTCTACTCTAGTTTGCTTCGAAATTTTCTAAGTTCCCCAATTAAAATTAATTACCATTTTTAATTCATATTTTTAAATGCAATTCTCCGCGAAAAAAAATACTTCGAAATTTTCTAAGTTCCCCAATTAAAACTCATTAAAATAATCCCCTTATCAACCATCCTTATCAAACATCCTTATCGCCCAATGCTCTTATCGCCCCCCTCCACCGCACAGTCACCTTCACGGCGCCATGACCTTCACGCCGCCGCACACCGCCGTGACCTTCACACCACCGCACAGCGCACAGAGGTCACGCCGCGTACGCCGCTGATGTAGAACCCCCATTTATTATCTACTCAGGTGACGTTTTTGATGAGATGATACTTTAGTTATCTTTGAAAAACTACCCTAACGAGCTTATTCGAACAAAAAAATAATTATCAAAATCAAAGGATCCGTTCCACAAGTATTATAACCTGGTGCAATAAAGTTTTCCAAGGCGAACTAAAGTATCAATAAAAAATGAAATATAGTATAAAAATTAAACATGACAATTTGTGGACAATCTCTTATCCTTCATCGAGTGTTAGTGAGAAACTAAAAAACAGCTCACTCTAACGCCGATATCTCTCTGAATTTTTACGATATTTGACTGATTTTTTTAATAAGTTGCTCCATAGAGTTGACTATTAAATTATGCAAAAAAGTTCCTTGTTATCGTTCGCGCATGCGCAGATAAAAATATTTTATACAACTGCCCATATTTCCTTAAATATTTAATATATTTACATTCCAATTGCACTATATTGTATCTACTATATTTTGTCAATTTTTCTGAAACTGGCGTTAAATTTGTTTAAAACCCCTAAATGTTATAAGCAAAAAACATACAAGAATTTAAAAAAAAATTTTAAAAAATCGCTATATTTTTATTAATATACATGCTATTCTTACACAAATGAATACACATAATGTACATTGTCTGCCTATATATATTCTGTAGCGATAGATCATTTCGTGCATTTTATTTTACAGGGTGATCCCAAGTATTATGTTTTTTCTTTAATTTTTTTTTGGCCCCTTAATTGTCCTCCTTATCAATTCGACATTGATAAATATGAAGTCAAACCTGTTCTTTTTAATCCTAAAATTCCAGAAGAAACTGACAAGTACATGTTTAACTATTCCACAAAATGTCTAAAATTGAAAGTTGCCGGTCATTAATGGCCATATAGTGTATTTTCTCATTTTAAGCGGTATTTAAAAATTGCTTTAGGGTCGCAATGTGAATTTACATTTTTGTGGTTTGGTGGTTACACATGTGACGTAACGTACGTAACTTGCAGTAACGTCACTGCAATGTGATGAAAATTACAAAAATTGTCAGAAAAATATTTTTTTAATGAATAATAAGTTCTAAAGTGTTCTGGAGGATTTGTCAGTAAAACGTTTTTTTATGATGTTAATAAGTTTTAAAGCGTTTTGGGGATAGCACATTTTTTATTCATTTTCTGTCGCAGGTATTTAAATACATTATAAAAAGCACAGTGCCTTAACTAGAACGACCCACACGATTCTCGGTCTACCACGTACTAAATTATTAACATTATTAAACTAACAATATTACATTCTATCATCCATGTAGCCATGATAGTAAAAAAACAACGAATTGTTATTTCTCAATTTTATGAAAAAACAACTATCTCTCAAACTGTCAAAACTTTAATTGAAATATTTAATTTCCAATGACTAAAAATAACAGCATTATATCTTTTAATAAACACTTCAAAAATACTAAATACAGGGTTATTTAAAATGAATAAACTGATTTCAAAATGCTATATTTTCATAAATAAATGACGCAGAATGATAACTAATACGTGATTATAAGGGCGAATATTAGAGTTTTATTTACACGTGTTTCGATATAACTTCCTTTAGATACACATATAAGCTCAATACAGTATGTAAATTCCTCTCAAACACGTTGCAAAGTGTCATGTAGGAATGTTCAGTTCTAGACTGGTGCAAACATTCAATTTCTTTGGGCTTCATAGAAAAGTAACTCTCTTTCAACAATTTTCACAGATATGCCTGGTCGCCCTGAACTTTTCCCTTTACAAAGAAATCCACTGCTTTCAAACTGATAATACCATCTTCGAATAGGTGGATTGATGCCTGATTCGGTACTTTTTACGAAATTCACGATAAACGATGATTACAGTTCCACATCGCTTAACGACAGCAAACACAAAAGGCCTTCTGCTCGACGGACGCCATTATCATTTCTGCCGCTGAGAAGCTTGTAAAACAGCTTTCGTGAAATTGCTTCCCGAAGAACACACTAGAACGCATCTATTGTTCACAATATAAATCTTCCATAATTTTTCTTTCTATTACTTATAATTCCGTGTCGTTTATTTATCAAATAATGGAATTTTGAAATTCGATGCTTCATTTTGAATAGCCCGGTACATTATCTGAATTTTTCTTAAAAAACGTGTTTTAAAAAATACTACCCCAATTTGATCTTTTATTTTTATTTTTGTAAACTTCTTAGTGTTTAAAATATCTCATTGTAGCCGTTTCAGAGTCAATAGGCTTTATTTTACGGAGTATTGTTTGACGCATCGTGAACAACATAGTTCTTGCAACTCATATACAGTTGTAACCAGGGATTTGCGAATTTGATAAATCAGGTAGCCAGCAAAAAATTCTTGTCGCCAGCGAAAATATTTATCTTTTCCTCTCCCCGTCATTAATTTTCAAAAAGTAAAAATTTTTTTTGCAGGAATTTAATTGAAAAAAATAGTAACAAGCATAGTTTAGAATTATTAGTTACATAGCTTAGAATAGTACACAACTTAGGAAGATAATATATAAAAAAATTTTTGTATTGAAAATTATTAAAATCATATATCTAGAACAAAAAAAGATATATTTTGAAGGCTGAATTAACTGGCATTTTCGGAAAATGCTTCAAATGTCCAGATAGTTGAGTGTTACAAAAATCTGTATCTGATGATGTGCATTTTTCGCATTGTATCCAATTTTCGGTGATACAGAGACTGTATTTACAATATTTCTTGCTGTTTTGTTGATATCTGTCCCTTCCTTCCCCACATTCTAATCACATGACATACCAGTTGGCTAGAGTGGAAAAGAAAGGCCTCCTCTGTTCATGAGATTGAAAATGCCTTTTAAACTTGGTTCTTCCATAAAAAGTACGAGAGAAGAGGAAGATCACTGTAGTAGTGGTTGGAGAGATAAAACATGTCATTTGGGCTCATTTATTAGTTCAATTTTTATATAAAAATAATAGTTATTCTCAAACAAAGAAATTAAATAATTTGGTCACCCCCCCCCCCAAAAAAAAAAAAAAGAAAAAAAAACTTCGTTGCTAGTGACGACCTGGCGACCGCATTTGTCAAGTCCTGGTTGTAAATATACAGAATATTGGGCGATTAATTACATGCGCCCAGATAACGAAACAGTCCTTATAATTAACTTATTAATTATTAATTAAGTTCTAAAAATAGTAAAATGTTGTAATGTCAACGAAAATATAACTGTGCATATAAATTTATAATTCTAGCCTGTCAAGGCGTGAGTGCAAAATCGATTATCAAATTCTATATTTACATACATGAATCAATTTCAGTCAAACAAGAACGACAAATCATGCATCAAGCATACAGCATGAAGCAATTTCCAAAATATTCAGAATGCTGTTACAAAACTTCGTACGTGAAAAATGAAGTCTAAGAAAATAATTTGGAAAATGCATAACACATTTGAAAATCCTTTTCAGAAATTAGCATCAATTGTCGTAAAAATATCAGATTCCTTTTGTACAGTCCTGTAAATGATCTATAGATTTGTATATATATTACAGAGTATGTTAAATTAAGTTCAGTTATGAAACGCATAACAGACTTAAAAATTCCCCTTCAGCAATTGCCGTCAATAAGTGAAAATGAATTATTTTGTGCAACCCTGTATATGATGTATTGAATTTATACACAGCAAGTAATAAGCATAAAATATAGTTAAATTTAAAATCACATACCACAAATAAAAATGCATTTCCAACATCTATTGCTTATTCACAGTACAGAAACCGAATACTTTGTTGTATCCCTGTAAATGAACGATAAATGCCATGCACACCATATTCTACAGTAAGCATCTTGTTGTGCACCTCAGTGAAGTATATCAATTTCATTATGTTGGAAATTGTATAACATCATTAAAATACATTCATAACGATTTTTCCCCCATAGACCGTAATGTAACGGAATTGTTCTCAGTGAACATGTAAACAAACTAAATGCTAATCACGACTTTTTCAATACCAAATATACCATGGTATACTTCAGTAGCATATACTAATGACATTAAAATCCGAGTATATTTACCCGTGCTAGAGCAAGGACAGACAGCAGACAGACAGACAACCCGAATTCATAAACACTTTTCAACTATGTTGGAACTTTTTAATAAGAAAGCGTAAAAACAATAATGCAAAAATTATGCTAATTACAAGTATCACAGAAGCTAACTTAAATACATTTAAAAAATAAACAGTACAACATACTTTTCATGGTTTAATGCTAAATAATGTCTGATTTAAAAATAACCTTTCAAACTCATTGAAACGGTAAAACTCGCGGAACGGAAGTAATCGTTGTTCTGAATATTTAATGCATCAGACATTTAAGTGACATAGAATTAAATGTCACTTTCTTTTTTAATCATTGATATGTTGACATTTTATCACAATTATATCGATTTAAAAATAAGTTTATAGAATATAATGGATGTACATAGTGTAGAAATGATACAGCCGAAGTAAAATTTTATCTAGTTAATGGAAAGAGGGAAAACTTTGTTTAACAAATACATTAACTCGAGAATACATTTTATTGACATTTTAAAACAAAATAACCATTAACTGAATTTTAAAATAGTTATCATATTTTAGAGGAATTTAAAACAACTTACTTATTTGTCCTTTAAATGTTGATTTTTTATTCAAACAACAGTTATATAAATTAAACATTAAATTCCAAAGAAAATATTTGAAACTTATTTCTCCCACTTCACTCTTAAAAATTACAGCATTGAAATTAAATTGCCGTTAAGCCATTCTTACTAAAATACCATTGTCTGCTAGAATTAATGCTTTGATGTTGAAATAAAATGTTTAGTTTATGGTATTATCTCTTATTATATTTACTTTAAATAGAATTAGTCAAAGCCATGTTTTAAAAAAATCTTAAAGCCATTTCTCTATTAAATTATATTAATCAAGCCACATTCTAATTATTTATTAACCACAGAAAAACAATAATAATAATCTAGCCTTATTAATTAAAACATGCAGAATTTATAACAGCACCAATAAAAATACTTCTAAAAATATAAACACACATCAACATCCCATATATACGTTTAAAATCAAATTCATACAAGTCCCCACTGGCGTAGGACTGGCGTAAAGATCGTCCCGTCCGTATCCCGTTGAATACTTGAGAAGAGTGTCGTACTTTTGCCCCCTGTCAATTACAGATGCTTCTAAAATCTCTAATAGATGGCACCACCAACCTTTTTTTTCTTGCACTTTCGAATAAACAATTTGACGAAATTAATTTCCTCACATTTTTGAGGATACAAAAGTTACCCGATTTGACGAAATATTCGCTCTGACCATTTCCCAGGAAACAGCTTCGTCAAAAGCGAAGAACGTTTTTTTACGTAACGTGGAATTTGAGTATCCATTTCTAACAGTGATTTGATAATCCCAGAAAACGAAAAAGTTTCATTTTCACTCATCCTCGAATATTAAGAAAAGGATTGGATTATTTGAATCGAAACTCAGTTTTCTTCTGATTCCGAAAATGCAAATTTTGTGAAAATCAGACGGTAACACTTTTTAAAAATTTTGACCAAAAACTGACCCATTTTGAATCAAATGTTCCAGACATTTGAGCTGGTGGTATTGAATTTACTTCCGCTTCTGGTAAATATCTCTATTTAATTTCCTAAAGACGAAGAGTTTCCAGAAGAAGGGTTAAGGTGCAGCGAATTTTAGAGTGATTTCGCGTTTCGTATTATTTTTTTGACGGGACTGGGCAACGCCGGGCGGATTTGCTAGTATGTAATAAAATAGGTGCATCGAGCATCTTATCGTGTTCTTGACAGTATTTCAAAGAATTGAAATTCCTACACAGGAGGGTTTTGTGTTTTATTTTCTATTTTACCTTTAATGTATATGAACATCCAAGTTTATACCTGTAGCATGGCCGTTTTGCATGGTTTTCTCTATTTGATTATTTACTTCTCTAATAATTTTTAACACTGTATACGAATCTATATACATAGTATTTTGTAATTCTATCATTTAATTTGTTCATATTCGCCATTTGAATTTTTACCATTATACAATTAATTATAGATAGTATCTCATTTTCACTACTTTTTAGAAGTTATGAAATTTATGTTCTTATCAATGTCGCTCTGACTAATATTTTTGAGTGACGTCTTAGTTTAAAAAGTACGGACATAAACAATTTACGTACATTTATCAAGTGTATTTTTTAATTTCAACAAATGAAACAAAGGAAAAATGCGTTTTATACAACATAATGTGTAATCGGCTGAATGAGGCCCCTTTAGGGCACTTCCCCTCGCTCTGCTCCGCGAGTCCTACTGCTCCTTCGCGATGGGCCTGCCTGCTTTGTATCCGTTTAATACTGTCACAATTCTTTTGCAAAGGTTTTTAAATGTTATAAAATAGTATTTTTCAAAATCCTCCACCGTGCGCTTTTAGTAACGCCAGTATTGTTCGTGCAATCGTTTAAAAATTTTGTTAACTATGATATAAGCGAATATTTAAAAAAAAATCTCATCATATAAATTTGTTAATATTGGTTCAATTTATTTTATGAGCGACAAAGTCATATTTCTTTCACTGTGTATTTCTCTGTCGTTGTTAAAAAATCATAGGACGCCAGTAAAAACCCAGTTTAATTTTTTTTTAAATATAACAACGAACGGTCCTTTTGCTTTGCTTTTATCGCTCTTACACCACTTCTAAATACCGTGCAATTTAAATTCGTACATTATCGAATTGGAAAAAAATAAACTTTTGAATGCAATTTATTTACAAACTGTCGCTTAATTTAGCGATTTTTTAAATAATTTTCAAAGATGAATTATTTCTCAAATCTAGTTCAACAATGACCATCTGTTTGCTTCAATAATATAAAGTAACAATTGGCAAAGTTATCACAATCGGAAGTGAGATGCCCTAATAAACTTAATAAGTGAATTTAAAAACAATAAATCATACGATTAGATTATACATAACATTTAGACGTAAACTGAAATCTATCAATAAAAAGACTCATTTTTAGCTTGTATTAAAAATAAATTTAATATCGTGTGGAAATGGTTGAAGTGTCGCATCAGAATATGTTAGAAGTTGTATTTTATTATTTTATAATACGGCAAATATCCCCGATTGAGAAAAGGGGACAGCCATCGCGAGTACTGAAACAGAACGAAGTAACTATACAAAGAAATTATCACATGAAAACGTTAAAAATCTGTCTCATCTGCAGATTGCATATTATTCTAGCAAAATATTTTTTCCAATTTTACATTTAAATAGATTAACTTAAAAGAATGGACGGGTTTAAAAAGATATAACTTTGAAACAAACAATGATTGAAGAGGATATTTTTAAACGACGAATTTCGACGACTCCCATTTCTTATTTTTCTATAAAATATTCAAATCTAGAAACATTTAAATGATTTCTGCAATCGGCAATCAGAAATCATGTTTAATTTTACTATTGAAAACAAACACTGAGCTGGGTAGTTACTCATTCATTTTTCAGTTTCATTCATTTAAAAAAAAAAAAAAAAAAAAAAAAAAAAAAAACTTTTGCGAACTGAATATTTTAACTCTTGCAGTATTAGTATTTAAATTTTGCATATTTCAATAGTTCATATAAAATAACTGTGTTTAATTTTGCTCAATGCAAACAAACAAAGATAATAAAAAAAACAATTGGCATCATTCGCCTATGAAACAACGAAATTATTTTTTGTAGTAGAAGTAAACTTTTAGACAACTCAACTCGATTTTCTGCGTATTAATTTCCGAAATGGAAAAGGTAATGAATGTCGCTTTTTGTTTGTTTCTGGTTTCTATGTAAAATTTATTTTGATAAATTTAATTGATTTGATGAATCATTGATCCATTTCCCTTTTTTAACTATTCCCAACATAGTTGAAAAGTGTTTTATGAATTGGCTTTGTTTGTCTCCCGTCTGTCGGTCTGCCCGTACTGTAACTCGCGTAAATATACCTGGATTGTCATGCAATAAATATATATATGCTAATGAGGTTTTTATTGCATGTTCGGTATTGAAAATCAAGTGTGTAAAATTTATAGTTAATTTACACGGACACTCAAAAAATTCCCTTAAATTCAGATCTATGGGGAAAATTATTTTACGGTGTATTTTAATGATGTTAAAATATTTCAATCTTATTGAAATTGATATATATATAACTGAGGTGCACTACAAGAGGATTACTATACAATATGGTGTGCAGCATCAGTCGTTCATTTACAGGGACACATAAAATAATTCGTTTACGGTACTGTCTATTAACAATAATTACTAGAAGTGAGTTTTCAGCTGTGTTATGCGTTTTTAAATTAATCTGCTATTTTGTTATTATTTGGTGTGCATAAATTTTATTGATCAGATACAGGGCAGTGCAAAAAATCTCGATTTTCCGTTTATTGATGGAAATTGCTGAAGGGGGAATTTGCAACTATACTAAAGCATTTCCTAACTGAACTAATTTTAGCATACTATATAGTATATATACAAATCTATAAATCATGTGCATGACTGCAAAAAACAATTAGGATATTTTTCCGGTTATTCAGAAAAATTCCAGAAATTGGGTTTTGAAATGTGGTATGGGTTTCCAAAAGGTTATTTATATATCATATTATCATATTTATATATCATATATTCCAAAGATTATTTATATATCATATTTCACCTTATTAAATGGTTAAGTCAAGTTATTGTATTCTGAATCTGTTGGAAAGTGTTACATAATATATGATTGATGGATGATTTTTCTTTATTTTTTGCGAGTATAATTACTTCTCAGAATCGCATAATTTTAAATTTCACACCGTTGAATAGAGTAGGAAATGTACTTTCAAATGTAATATACTTGAAAACTGTATTTCAATTTAATGACATTTTATTATTTTAAAAACTAACAGCTCGATTACTGAAAACAGACATGGTCTGTACTTAAAACAACACAACAAAACACAAATTAAAACTATATCTATATCTGTTTCGTCTTGCTAATTAAGATAGATAAATAATTTCTTTTATGTTTTGTCACCTTATTTACATCAGATTACACATTTGTTGTTAAAACCCCAGAGGTCCATGCATTAATCAGGCCCTGAACTTAAAATTTCATGTCAGGTTTCCTCATTGTCGATGAATAGCATATGAATATTTTTAACAATTATTTCAAATTTTAAGTGAAAACCACGATTTTTACCCACCGTCTTAGAACTCTCCGTCATTTACTCTAAAAGGTACAATAATGACGGCACAAAATGCTTTAACAATTGAATGTTAGGAGTCGCAGTAGATCTCCGTGATTATATAAGAATATAAAAATACACAAACAATGTGACCAACTACATAAAGTATGACTAAAATACTTTATTAGATGATGAAAAATTACATTAAAATCATACAGAAATAGTACTTTTGGCTACGCACCTAGACTTCCTCAGGATTCAGGATCTAAACTGATGTTATTAACGTTTGCTGCCTGGATCCCGCTCGTAAACGGCACGCTTCAAAACTGAGAACATCAGGGAGATCCAGGCAAGTGAAGTTAATAACATCAGTTTAGATCCTGAATCCTGAGGAAGTCAAAAGTACTAGATGATTTTAATGTATTTTTTAACATCTATTAAAGTAGTTTCTATTAAAGTATTTGATCAAATTGTTTGTTTATTTTTATATTGTTTTTCAAGGATGAATTTTAGCATTCAGAACTAGTTTATTTTATTATATACTAGCTAACCCGCCCGGCGTTGCCCGGGCCCGACATAATTACAATCTCAGAGAAAGGCGTTAACCCCCTTCCTCACCGTACCCGCAAATATAATGAATAATTTACTCAAGATAACCACCGTCACCTACATTAACGCGATCATTAAAAAAAGAATTACATTTTTCTGATAATTAGAACATAACGAAGACGCTACGCTAAAATAGCCGGCAGACGACACCTCTTCCCGACCTCAATTTCAAATCTATATCTTAATTAGTTACCTAAATATTTGTTCATTAGTAAAAATTGGCAATTATTTCCTTTCATTTTTGCAAACTAAATGGAGGGATCGGCCAGAGAAACAGATCTCTTTGTAGTTCAGTTTTTAATGAAAGCAGATCCCTGTCTGAAACTTTCTCGGATTGTTTTCACTGGCATAAATGATTATTTGCATAAATTAAGAAAAGTTACCGACCGAATTTTTCAAAAATCACATAATCAGATGCAGAATATTTTTTTTACATATGCTCAGAAATTTTCAAAAAGATATCTCAATTAGTTTTTTTAAAATTCGCTAATTAGTAAAATAATTTCGAATTCGTTCATTTCCGCTTGCAAATCCAATGCGTCTGTTCGTTTCTTTCGTCATTTTGATTTAAAAGATGTCATTTTAGAAGCGATGGTTAATGAGAATCTAATTAATATCTTGGGTAATTATCAAAATATTAAAATTCTGAGACTTGGGTGCACATGGCCAAACCTTGGGCTATCCACACCTAAATTTACAGACTTCTAGGTGGGCTAGATTTTGCTAGCCATCGCAGAAAAACAAACACACACACAGAGTGAAACTTTCTTTTATTAAATATGGATAAGATTTAAAACTTCTGACAACGATATTTTGATACTGTTGAATACTGTGTTCGAACGTCAGAAAACGATCTCATAAAAAATTCGATAATTCCAGTAATTCGAAATATAAATTTTACATTTTAATGGCATTTTACACCTAAAGGGATTCAAATTATAAAACTCTAGATTATAAGTCATGTTACTGCCAGTAAAAAATGAAAGACTTTGAAAATTAAAAGAGTGGAAGGGGAATAAAAAATTTGAAACGGGAAAATTGCTTTTTTTTTTCTTCTTCGTTTTACTTTTACAGTGAATGATTTTCGAAATACGGAATTTGAAATAGATGAAAGATATATGCTCTTTCTTCTTGAATTTTTCATTCATGTCAGACAAGTTTAAAGAAAGAAATTCAGTAATAGTGATAACATCAATAACGAATTTCTGATAAAATGATACTTCAAAGTACTAAAAGTAGAATTCGATGAAAAACAGAAACTAGATTCTCTTTTTCGTTAGCCTTTAGTAGAACGATTTTTGAAAACGGTAATGTCAAATATTTCTTACTTTTTGTTTTCTTTTGTGCAATGTGTACGCTAGTAATTTGAAAACAGAATTTTTGAAAACAGAATTGAATGTATTTTTAAATGATTAGATTATCACTAATATTTTTGCCTACAATTAGAAATTTATTTGTTGACACATGAGTGCAACAACACCACCTTTCTGGAAATATTTGTACTAAAACTATTTATTTATTAAATGACAAGTGCAGCTTATGTAATTTCTATAGCATTAATTTCGTTTTAATTAGAGCAATATAGACTGCAGTCCAGAGTCCTTCGAAATCGATAACTAATTTATTGCTAACCCTTTTTTTCCAATTAGGCATATAAATGTTAGAGAAACCATATGAGACAATAGAGGACAATTTCCTTGCATACCTGCGTTGGTATTTCATTGTGTACTTTGCGCTTATTTGAGTACTTTGTACTCTAAGGAAAAAAGACAAATGTCTCCTAGTCTGGGAAAATATAAAATAACAATGAACAGAAATATACAATTATCTCTTCCGAATTAGCACGATTCTGAAAAGCTTTATCTTTACAAACCTCAGAAACCAATATATTTTCGTGATTTAAAGACGCGTTTATAAAAACAAAGTTTCTGCTGCTGCATCTGATTTTCAAAAACGTTTCCGAGTAGTTTTATACTGTATTAATCGATTTTCCAATTTGGCATATAAATTTTTCGTATGGTATCTATTCTTGATGATTTTTTTTTATGTTCTACAAACATGTTTTACAGAGAAACATAATAAATTAACTGAATTATAATTAAGATTAAAATTAGTATTATTTTGTAACTCTTGCAATCTCAATTACGCAGCTAAAAATGAGTAATTGAGAATTCATAACATCCTAAAAACCGATATTGGGATTTGAGGAAACCGATTAAAACACCAAAAACTACTCGGGAACGTTTCCAAAAATCAGTGGTAGAAAAAGAACTATTGTATTTATAAATTCTTCTTTAAACCACGAAAATATGGTGGTTTCTGAAGTTAATCATGATAAAGAACGCTTTTCAGAATCACGGGTAACTCGGAAGATGTTATTGTATATTTCCGTTTGTGGTTATATTATATAAGGTTCGCCCAAATGAAAGTGACATTGCTGTAATAACTCCGCAATTTGAAGAGAAAAATGACTGCACATGCTCCTATAGAAGACGCAGATTGCTGGGAATGCATGCGATATCGTCACATCTCGACAGATGCGAGTGTGATAGCGTGGGAGCACGTTAAAAGGCATCGACCGCTTCATGGGTTTCCCATGGGGCTCCAAACGGTGTCAACACGCGGTCGTGCAAGTTTTAAAAGCGAAAAATGTGAGTGCTAGTGAAATATATCGTCACGTGGGGTTATATTTTTGCATGATAATGCTCGTCCTCATGTGGCTCTGGTGTGTCAAATATTGTTACGGCAATTCCGTTGGGAGGTTCTCGAACAAACCTCTTAAAGCTTAGACCTCTCGCCGTGTGACTACCATAACTTCGGTCCACTCAAGAAAGCTCTGAAGGGACGGCGATTTGCCGACGATAATGAGGTCCAAGCTGTCGTTTAAAATTGGTTTCACAACCAACCCCGGAGCTTCTTCACACAGGGTATCCATCGCCTCGTTGACCGCTGGGACACTTGTTTCAACCTACGATGTGACTTTGTCTAGCCTATCTGTTACGTCTGCATTACTTCTTTCTTTTGTATACTAATTTACATCAATACCATTAAACCATTTCTCAAACCGACTGTAGTGCCACTTTCATTTGGGCGACCCATATATTTTTCGTAGGTTATAAAATTATTTTTTTTGTCTTTTACAATGTAAAAAAGACGAACGTTTAGATGATGAATATGTTTTAAATATTAATTTCTTTAAGATATGTGCTTCATTATATCAAATTATTGTAGTTATCCTTTTTCTTATTGAAATACTTTAATTATGTTTCCTCTAGTAAAATAGTAATGCATGTTTGTTCACTATAAAATTACAAATTTCTCCATTTCTGGATCAATGTTGTGCAACTAATGTTTTGAATAAAAGTGTGGTATGCAGAATAATAATGCCAAATTTAATGAAAATATGTAGAATATTAAAAAAGCATGAATGGTAAGTAATTTAAAATGCTATTAGAAGTGATTAAGTAGATTTAGAATAATTATTTTTGAAGTTGAAATCTTAAAAGCGATTTTTCACAGTTTGTGTTTTTTCGACGAATTAGCATTTTCAAAGTGATAAAATTTTTATGTATATTTTTCAAATGACTTGAATTTTTTCCTGGTTGTTCCTTTCCTTATAGTATATTTGATAAAACTAAAGTATCGGATTTACAATACAGTAAAAGTTTTTTTTTTTTTTTTTACACATAAAAATGTAAAATAAATTCCGTTTTTACTGTACTTTTACACATATTTGCACATTTTATTTTATTTCTCCTAAACTAATTAACCTATGGTAAATCCGATACTTAAAATTATACAGCACACTTCTAACGATAGTTTTAAAGCACTAGCTGAAAATGTTCAAAATTGTACGAGAAGATGCATTTTAAAATTTAATTAATTTTTTTTAATTATTTTTTTTTAATTTTGAAGGGAAATCGAACACTTTTTTGATAGAATACTTTTTCTTCATTGAGTTCTTTATTATTATACCAAAAATGTACCTTAAAATGCTTAAATTAAAAAAATTCGGGTTCCGAGTCCCTTTAATCTAGCTCTTATCTTTTTAAAAGTTTATAAAAGTATAATAGAACCGTTTTGATGTAACGAGCAATTCCGAAAAGCTTCCCTTTATCTTCAGAAGCCTCACAAACTAAAGGATTTCCGATATTTCTAGAAAAAAAAAAGTTTCTTTTGTTTCCTGTAATTTTCGGAAACATTTCCGAGTGTTTTTTTATAGGTAACTAGCTGAAGTACCCGGCGTTGTCCCGGATTTTACAAATGTTTGTGTAAAAAAATCAATTAACATTAAACATGTTGTTTAGAGTACTTCAAAATGTTAAAATATGCCAATATTTCCATAATCGTGTTTTTATCATCCTTCAACAAGTTCCTCAAACTCATATGACATTATATTCACCTGCTGATGTCATATCTACTCGCTTTCTCTATTACTCATATTGACACTTTCTTTGTATGATTCTCAAACATTTGAAAAAGTCCGTTAAACTTTCAAAATGACGTCATATTAATTTTCTTTTTAATTCTCCAATGACGCCATATTAACTTGCTTTCTGTATAATCACATACTCATACTCCTGGTATTATTGAGACATGCTTGAAAATTTCCGTTATATTACCAATATGACGTCATATTCATCTTTTTTTCAATTGTTGAAACTTTTTTTTTTTTCATTTTCATTTTTCACATGGGAAAATATCAATAGAAAATTAATTATTGTAAAAAGAATTTTAATGGGGATTTTTAATTGTTGCCTACTGCTATAACGAAAAATGTTTAAATTTGATGGGAAATGGCTGTTAGATTGGTGGTTTTTTATTAATTAAAATTAATTATACATTATTTTGATTCCGGATTACTTTAGTTACCACGGCCATCATTTAATACACTTGTATTTCACAACTCTTGTTTCTAAACTGTGGATTTTTATAGAAGTGCAGACAGACACATTTTCGTTTTTATATATTAGATTATCACTTTTCTGAATCCGACATATAGAATTTGCATATGCTACCAAATTTTAAGTAAATATTTCAACAAACAATGTGGCTGAAATTGTTCATTGAACAATTAATAAATTGAACATTCTTCAACAAACACAACAGATTAATTGCATTAATATTAACATTAGCATTAACATTAAAATTAACATTATTTTGAAACTTTTGAAATTGTAAATTCTGTTACGCTGATGCTGAAAATGTTCACTTGAGGATTGATAGCATCCGAAACAAGTGGGTAAGTGTGATCGAAGATCGCTCAAAGGGTTTCGTTTAATATTCCTTCCAAAATATCCTTTCTTTAATAAATCCAAGTAAATTTCATTTAGCAAACAAAAAAAAAAAAAAACCTCACGTTTTTTGTTTTTTATAAAGTAAAAATTTCCAGGTCTATTATTTCGTTTTTTCGAGTATCCAAACCAGCCCGGCTATTATATTCTGAACCCGACTATATCCCGAAACCGGCTATTATATTCTGCCATAATAATATCTGTCACGCGGACTAAATGCGATATAAAAAAATAATTTCAAAATTAAACATGTTGTACACCTTCAAAATGTTAAAATATGCGAATATTTCCATAATCGGATTTTTATCATGATTCAATATGTTTCTCAAACTCATATATTTACTATTCTCTATTACTGATATTGATAGTCGCTTTGTATTATTCTCAAACATCTGAAAAATTCGTTAAGCTTCCAATATGACATCAGATTTTCTTTTTAATTCTCTAATGACGTGATATTAATCTGCTTTGTGTACATACACATACTCATATTCCTTGTATTATTGAGAAATTTTTGAAAATTTCTGTTTTATTACCACTATGACGTCAATCATTTTTATTTCATATTAATATTTTTTTCAATTGGTGAAACTTTTTATTTCATTTTCATTTTTCACGTGGAAATCGTCTGATAGAAAATTAACTATTGTAGAAAGAATTTCCTCGTGGATTTTTAATTTTTGGCAACTGCTATAACGAAAAATGTTTAAATTTAATAGGAAAAAGTTGTTAGAATTATGGTTTTTTATCTCTATTTATTAAAATAATACGAATTTTTTCTAATTTTAATATTTTGAGCCTCTCATAGATGGTATTCAGCTATATACACAAAGTTTCAACTCTGTAAGTTACATAGTTTCTGAGAAAAGCTCTGTGACAGACAGACAACGGAGCGGGAGTAATAGGGTTTCGTGAGATGAGCGAAACCCAAATAAACGACATTCCGGGTAAAGAAAACTGATTAATTCACTATTAAAACAACTCGAAAGCGTTTCAGAAAATTGCGGGAAGAAAAAGAATACTTCCTCGGAAACCTATTGGTTCCAAAGTGTTCTAAAGATAAAGGAGGGATTTTCGGAATCTCGGGCAACTCAAAAGAGGTTATATTTTCGCAAACATTAAAAAGATAAGAACTGCATAAAAAACATTTGTCTCTTTTTACAGTATGAGCGTCTTACAACTGATAGACTTACAGCAAAGTTGGAGGATGTGGGTGTTCAAAATGGTCCTGAACCGCGAAGACCGCGGTTATCAAGAAGCACTGCAGAAATGAGAGTAGAAACCTACCGAGAAAATTCAAGGACACACTTCAACAAGCGGATCGTCGTGTAGGATTTTCAAAATTAATAAGCGTCATCGACTTTTAAAGTGCCTATATTGTAAAAAGTTAATATTAGCCCATGTCCTCTATGAATATGATCCGAACCGGAGAATGCAATTGTGTATACATTTTTTGAAATGCCATGTATAATGATCTTGATGTAATAAACAATATTAAATGTTCCATAATGTCCGAAAAACCGTACATCAGAGGTACTGTATTAGTATAGATCATTCCCTTTAAAACATACAACCTTTGGAATACTGTCTTGTGTACAAAACATAGGGGAAAACAATTTGCAATTGAAAAGTCTAGGAGAAAAATATTTGAACTTGAAAAGTCTAAATCCTATTGACTTCAATAGGATTTTCAAAATCAATAATATGACCTTTTACTCCGTCATCGACTTTTAAAGTGCCTATATTGTAAAAAGTTACATTATAAGATTAGTCCATGTCTTCTATGAAGATGATCCGAACCGGAAAATTCAGTTGTGTAAACATTTTTTTGAAATACCATGTATAATGATCTTGATGTAATCAACAATATTAAATGCTCCATAATGTCAGAAATACCGTACATCAGAGGTACTGTATTAGTACAGCTCATTCCGTTTAAAACATACCATCTCGAGGTATCTCGGTTGCAGGAAATACTGCCTTGTGTACAAAACATAGGGGAAAACAATTTGCAATTGAAAAGTCTAGGGGAAAACAATTTGCAATTGAAAAGTCTAAGGGATAACAATTTGCAATTGAAAAGTCTAGGGGATAACAATTTGCAATTGAAAAGTCTAATAGATTTTTTTAAAATATATTTTTAGATTACGTACTAACAACGCCAAAAAACATTTTTTTATGTATAATATAAATTTTGTATTAAAATAAAATTTCAAAATTTATTAAAGACGGATCTTCCGTTTAATGCACAAACCATAGGTTAATAGCCAAATAAATATCCAAAGTTTTCACTAATTACAGCGGCTTTTATGATTCTGATTATTTCAATGTTTAAGGGCGTTGTTCTATTACTAGTAGTTTGCGTGGAGTTTGGTAAACTTGTAATTTATTAATTTATTTTATTTTTTGGTCAAGTTTTACTTTCGTTATGACTTATTAATAAGAAAGTAATGCTGATCTATTTATGTTGTTTTAAGTATAAAAGGGCTGATATTCCCTAATCGGCCTGCACGACATAGAGATAGATTTAAAATAAATTATGATTGAAAATAATGTTAATAACAATAAAAAATAAGTAAATTGAGATACAGTTTTAAATTAAATTGCAATTCAAAGTACATATTATTTCTCTATTCGACGATGTAAAAATTTAAATGGTTCTATTTTTAGAATATTAGCAAATTGCAATAAAAGCAAAAAAGTATTAATCAGGCTACTGCCATTGCCAATATGATGTCAGCGTTAATCACACTGTCAAAAATAATCTGAAATTCGCAGGTATTTTTTTTTTCTGAATTTCACAGAAAACAAAATCCCTTTACACGAGAAAACAGTATTTTCCGTTAAAAAACAGAAAATTTCCACATATTTCCTGAAAACAACAGAACAGACGGAGACGAAAGTGTCCAACGGAGATATTCCGTTATCTGCTGCATATTTATTTTCAATGTTTAAACTGACAACTGTTTTTAACTGACAGGCTGCCGCACAGAAAAGCTAAAAATTCAATAAATTAAAATTTCTAGTTTATTTAAAACAACAGCAACAAAATAGTGCTTTCGAATTAAAAAAAGTAAATATTAATTGTCCCATTATTTTAAAATTATTTGCAATGTATTTTTTAAAAGTTATACAAAAATATTCGCACTTAAAATATATTCTAAACAAACAGATTAAAAAATATATATATAATAGTTAAATTAAATGAAAAAAAAAATCGATTTTCCTCAAAAAAGCAATAAACAAAAATAATGCTTTCGAATTATAATAATAATAATAATAATAATAATTTTCTCATTACTTTAAAACTATTCGCAATTTATTTTTTAAAGTTATAAAAAGTACTCGCACTGAAAATATATTCTAAGCGAACACATTTAAAAAATATATAATAGTTGAAAAAAAATCGATTTTCTCAAAAAAGCAAAAATTTTTTATCGAATTTAGTTCAAAGTATAATATTCATATTTTACATCTAACAATCAAATTAAGAATTTATATAATTAATGTTTTTTTTTCCTCTATTACTACTACAGTTTGAAAACCTCAACATCATCTCATAACGAAATTTCTGCAATTAACTTCAAAATCACCAGGTTTCTAAACCCAAAATTGTTTACGTTCTAAGCCGCCATTTTAAGAAACCCCATATCGTCGTTTCAAACTGTTATTCTAGCAAGCTTCCACTGATCTTATCGGCAAGGCGCTGACACCCCTATTTCGAAACCCAAGGTCGGCCAGGAAATCATCTTGAAGTATATCAGATAATAACTACTCACTCAATAGTTCACATATGGCAGCACAAGGAGAGATGTAATTTTTTAAAGCCGAGTTTATTATTAACGGAAAATTTCCCTTCCTGTCAGGGCTGCCATGAATATTTCCGTGATTTGTAGAAAGTATTTCTGAGAGCGTAACGGAAAGTTACCGCTTCTTCAAAAGGAGTTTTCCTTCTTTTATCTCTCAAAACGGAAGATCTACTAACGGAATCGAAAAAAGTCCGGCAACTTTGCTGCCAGTAGTTTTACCGTGAATTTTTAACAATGCACGAACATGTTTTTTGCTTTATAGTATAGATAAATATGTTGCTTATTTTAAATTACTGCTTCAAAACAAATTTCATTTACACAGAAAAGAAGCAGTAGGCGTGTATTCTAGTTTAAAATAAATTATTATATATTGAGTAAGCCCGACTCAACAGAAAATAGATTAAAAATATTCCCTATAAAGAAACAAGAATTTCACTGTTAAATTCCAGTTGAACGCTGCATCAGTGACGCAGTGCTAATTTAATTGAAATTACTATACTTATCCAGGATTCTTTCCTAATAGCGTCGGGAATTTCAATCCCAGTTATCTATTTTACGCTAAGTATTTCTTACATTTGTTGTTAAATATACACACAAACTTTGTAATTTAACTAAGATAAATAAAATATGTAAGATTTATTTTGTTAGAAAAAGATATATTCTACTTTTATTTTCGGTTAAAAGAAGAAATATTTTCAACTACTCTAAGCTGTTAGTTTAATGTGGTAAAGAATAACTAGTATCAAAACGTTTAGAACTTCTTCTGGAAAAATAAATAGTCAATTCTTTTCATTTAAAAAAAATATATTTATTTGGATTTCCAGGTCATTGTTTCTAAATGTCCTACAATTCCCGATACATTTGTCCCATTTAGAGTACATTTGGCATTTTGTTAAATATATAAGGAAAAAAGAAATTGAATATTATATTTTATACAATGACTCTAGTCGAAACTAATTTCTTTGAAGGAATTGAATTATTATCCGTAATCTACGCAGAAATATAGATTACAGAATTCAAAATTCCGCAATTTATTAAGTTTATTCTATAAACATTTTCCCTTAAAAATTCATCCTACAAGCCTAATTTATTAAATTACTTCCCATTTTAAATAATATTCATTTTATTTTAGTTATTTAAATCTCTTTCTATTTAAAATGCGTAATTTAATATTTTATTACCCTTCAAAATATCCTAAAAAACACTTCTCGTAATTATTTGTCTTCAAAAACCTTTTTGTTTATTTTCCTTCCTCGTTCTTAAAAAGCTGAATTCAATTATATTTAGAATTATCATTTTAAACCATTTTCTTTTTCTTATTTTTATTCCAAAATCACAAAATCACAAGGCCTTTTTGCTTAAAAAGTCTGCTTCTTTGTGTAAGGTGTTCGAACGCATCTTAGCTCTCTCATTGGTTGGTTAGTAATCCATGCCATAAAATAGCTTTGCGCATTCTAGTATAAAACATGAAACTTGAGTTCTGGAGCTAGACGTTTCTGTGATCTTATGTTTCTTAACAATCTACAGCTATTTGTAGCGAGATAACGACAAAACTAATAAACTTTTATTTAACATCCAATTTACTTAGCAATTTCAAGATGTCTACTAGACTACGAGAATGTTCTAATATTTATTTATTATGGAATAATAGATTTCCTTAAATAAGTCACGGTGTTTTTCTTTAAGAATTTCAACATTTATCGTCCAGAACCAGTAATAAAGGACTTTATGGAAAGATGTTTTTTAATTCGACTGGAGTGTTCAAGTCATCATATATATCTGAAATAAAAATGTAATATATCTCAATATCACATTACTTAACTTATTATAAAATACCTTCTTAATGATATAAATTTTTGTATCACAATTCCTGGTTTCGAAAAACTGTTTTAAAATGGTTGATCTTGTTAGTAAGCATTATTCTAATGGTATATGTAAGCTTTTTAAAAGATGAAACATTTTAATAGATATGAAACGAACACTTGTACAAATACAGACACTAAAATATTTACTTGAAATTAACTTCTGCACATTTTCATTCGACGGTCCAACTTCTCGCTCAATAATACATAGAACCATCGAACAAGGAACCTACTGGAAGTAGCATAAGCAGTTAGATTCGTTCTCATTTCGGCCGGGAATTCTGGGATTGATATTCTAGTAAACCTAAAGTCTTCTTAAAAGCGATACTTTCGCATTAGCCGCATGCCAGGAGTTAATAATGGCTGAAAAAACTGCCAAGATTCACTATTAACAACAGTCGTTTTGATTATGATAATTTTTGTAGTTAGATTGAATGTCTGTTAAATTATCTCTATTAGCTTGTGTTTTATTTATATTACTAGCATATGCCCCCGTCAAAAATGAGGGAAACGAGTTATTTTAAGTTTAGAACGTAAAGTCAGATTACTGGAACATTATTTCATTTAAACAGGTCATATAAATTGAAATATTGTGCGTGTTTAAATTGGAGATCCAATATGGGGATATCTGTAATCTTGTCTTACTGTCATCTTGTGTTATACACGATCATTCCATTAGTGGTAAGTCATCAAAATCACCCCAAAAACGGTGTATGGAAAACCAACCTCTAGAGGAAGAAAATATGGCACTTCTAGGAATAAAAAAAACCCATATTGTTTCTCTATTAATGCAATTTTTCATTTCTAGTTGTGAAAAAATGTTACTTTGAATCAAGTATTTTTTTAAGCAACTTTATCAACTGATTTTTCTTTTTAGAAATCTACTGAATTTTCTTTTGCGTATGTTGGCAGCTATGTGTTGTTAAAATAACCATAAAAATATGCAAAGGTTAAAAATAAAGCAAGTTAAAATATGCATAGGTTAAATAAAAAACAATAAAAAAAAACAAATAAACTGTTGCAAATTTCATTATAACTATTTCATTAATAATTAGAACTATTACCATAAAAGCCGGAAAATACAATTTAACTTCAGTTTAATGAATTATATTGAATAATTACAATTTAATGATTAACACAGATCATATCTGAGGTTGATTCAGGCAAAAATTAGGGCCACCCTTCAAAAAATTCTGTTTAATAAAAAGGGCCTTTTTACAAAATTTTATTTAATAAATAGGGACCATTCTCAAAATTCTATATTTCTGTTTATGTTTATGCGATTAAACGTTTGTTTATTTGTGTTATGTTTATTTGTATGAATGTTCGTTTTAACATTTGTTTGTACGTTTGTCTCTTTGTATGATTATTTCTGTGTTTGTACGTTTATGTGTTTGTTTGTTTGTTGGTAGATTTATATGTTGCTTTGTTTGTACATTTGTTTGTTTGTGTGTTTGCGGGTTTGAGTATTTTTTGTACATATTTCTGTATGTACATTTGTTCGTTTGCTTGTTTGTATATTTGTTTGTACGTTTATTTGTTTGTTTTTTCTGTTTGCGAGTTTGTACGTTTGTGTATATTTACGTTTGTTTGTTAGAATGTTTGTTCTTTTATTTGTAAGTTTATGCGTTTCCACGTTTATTTGTTTATCTGTCGTTTGTTCGTTGATTTTCATTTTTGTTTATTTCTACGTTTGTTTGTTTGCACGTTTGTTTCTATTCGAAAGTGTAAAAATTTAAATTGTTCGTTGTCCGTAAATTAAAATAAATACTCTAAAAGCAAAATTTTTTGGTCAGGGTTGCCAATGTCAAAATACGTCAGCTTTATTCACAGTCAGGTTTGTTCTTTATAATAAATATAGTATATTTTATTATATTTTTTACCTGTGATATTTTCAAATTTTAATAAATTGCTTATTTTTTCTTGTTGAATTTTATATTATATATACTATATTTAAGGAAAGTATTCAAAATATAAACTAAATACACGCATCAGGAATTTAAAAAAAATCTCTATAAAACAGAAGCATATTATTTCAACATAAAAATATTTTTTAATTTGTTTCCATAGGCGAAATTGAATTCTAAATATTCACTGACAAGTGTATTTGAGCGGGATTTCCGAGATGACGCTGTGTGCTTTTTTTTTTACCGGACCTGCTACAAGCATTATTGATGTCACAAGCGAGATCCAGTTCGGTCAATGTATCCCAGTAGAAAGGTTTAATAAAGAGAGATGTTTTGAATTTCATGTCTTAAAATTTGTCATTGTATAAATAATACTAGTAAATTTTATATTCGTGAAATAAAAGGGGGTTAATAAACTTGTTTTATAAAAGGAAATTAAAAGTTTTAAAAAAAATGCTAAGATTAAAAGATCTGATTGAACATATTGACTTAACTTTTCCTAAAAACATCATTTTACTTTAAATATACGTACACAAATTATAATAAATCTGACAAAAACTTTACAAAATCAATCCCCCCCCCCTTTTACCACTACATACCATAATGTAGCCACCAAAACACAATACATGTCAATTTAAATAAAGAAATCGATATTTTTTTAACTATAGAGACCTTGACACTTATTTTTTAAATCTTGGCGTAATTCGGGATTCAGAAAATTAGATATGTTTCCAAATTATGTATACAGTTATGAAAACTAACCTAACAAAGTTTTATGATTATTTATCTATAAAATTATTTATATATACAATTCTGTTCTATCTGAATATAAAAATAGATAAATGGCTTCTTTATATTAAACAAATTGTATAACTATTGAAAAAATGCTTATTTATATGAAACAGCGAATAGGTTGCGAGAAAATATGTTGCTAAATTTCCTTCTCTCGCCATAAGCCATTTTATCTACATCGCCTATGTTTGCTTTTCTGTTTTATCTTAACTTGATAACTTATTTACAATATTTTCAAAATTTGTCTATTTATTTTACTTGTGTCCAGGTTCTAATAACCGATCAAATGAACTTATCGACAGATTTATTTTCATTATATATTTATACACTTAAGTTAGCTAAATTTTAAAATGAAACTACTAATTTGGAGAAATCAGTTACTTTTAATTTTGTAAGCAACGGTTACTCAGTACTTATTAAGTGTATCCATATTTAATTCAATTTATTACCGTATTTTTTTAAAATCTTCGAAAGTTGTGTTCTCATCGTTGCATCATTTTTTAAACTGTTTATCGGCTGATTTCTTTTTTTTCCGAAGATCATTTGTTTTTTTTCGTTTTGGAAGTACACATTCATTCAAATATGCCGGAATATTTTCATTACAGTAGGATAAACATTCGTTGTTAGGGTTAGTTTCTTTCTCGGCATAACAAGTTCAATACTATCATATTAATTCTAGCTTCACGAAATATAAAACATATATCAAGATATTTAATGCAGACCACTGCTGTTGAAATATGAGCTTTTCATTATCAGCTGGGAATTTAAAGATTTAGTTTTGAAACCAGAAGCACAATATTTTCTTCTCATTATTTCATATATATAATCTACACTTTTTTTTAATACTTATAATTTATAATTATTGATAGCGTTATATTCCAAATATACTGAAAAATATTATTAATTACTAAGTAAAACAATAAATAATATCAAAATACTATCGTAAACAACCCGTACAAACAAACAATGTACGTCGAAAATTTTAAATAGTGTGGATTTCGCGAGGCTAACGAAAAAGAAAGGCTACCGCGGTGCTTTACGCGTATATTTTTTTACTGACCGCGAGAGACACGTGATGCTCGAATCCACCAATGCAGGTGTACGAAAAGAGCATCACGTCACTCTAGCGGTCTGTAAAAAAAGATAAGTGGAATGCACCGCGGTAGCCTGTCTTTTTCGTTAGCCTCGGGATTTCGCTTGTGACGTCACGCATGGGAATTTGTGTTTGTGTCAGTCCCGGTAAAAAAACAAACACACAGCGTCATCTCGGTGGCTCCGATTTGAGTAAAAAAAATTACTGCATTCAATTAATCCTAGGCAAACTCACTATTTTGCAATTTTCGGAATTTCATAGAAAATGTGGATTTTGAAATTGTTTTCCGTTATTCATACACCGTAAATAACGTAGTAGTAAAATTTTAGATTATTACTTGTCTTACAAGTTACACAGCGTCTTATTTCAAAAGTCTCGTAATTGTATAGAACGAAGCTTTAAAAATATTTTTCCCGTTTTTGTTTATAATTTAAATTTATTTTTACTGGCAATATCCTAATAATATTATAAATCTCATTGTGTGCAAATATTAGGCTGAAGCAAGGGTCAAAATGGAGCATTTAATGATCCTGTATCTTTGCATATATGTTAATTATAACCCTCAAATGAACATAGTCTGGTTTTTGTTTATTCTATTCAAATATTTTTCTTAATAATTGAAAATTTCGTTATTTTCATAGAGAATAAATGGACATTTTTTCGTATAATATTTTAAAATGGTTAAATTTACTTTACCGTTGCTAATACTTTATCGTTGCCAAAACTAATTCAAAACCCGGAATAATAATTTTTAATCAACAATTTGGTTACAATTGAAAAATTTTCACGTGAAGAATGAAAATGAAATAAAAAAATTAAAGAATTAAAAAGAAGATTAAATATTATTATTAGAAATAAAATGTACTTTTTTTAGTTTTTGATAATAATACAAGGTTTCAATATGCGTAACCATAGGAAACAGGCGAATATGACGTCATACATCTAAAATAAAGCGGATATGCTTTGATTGGTGAAATAAAACGATCTTGGGTTTTTCTTCACTTTTCTTTTTCTTTTGTATGGTAACAATACTTTGCGTTTTACCGTCTGCACACGGCTAATATAATTATGGCGTATTTTTTAATTTAATTTTTTTAAAAGTAAAAAGAAGTTTCAAAAGAAAATGGCTAGCAAATGTCAATAAAATTCTCCTCAAAATTATCCATGTCGAAAATGATGTCATGGATAGCGAGAAATAGTTTTTTCATTCTTAAAACTAAAAGAAATAACTCGATTACCTAAAAAAAAAATGACGAATGTTAACAGTTCCATTTTTGTTGATAAAACCTAACGATTTAATATTATTTCGTTAAAGTAACATAATTTCCCCTATGCCAGTATTGAAATTAATTGCCCGGAAAAGAAAATTAACAAGAATTATGTCATTAAAAAGGGATTTCTCTTGGGAAAAAGAAATGTCATATTTGTAGTAAAACGGGAATTTTCCTATATGTTTTAAAATGAGTGTGAATCAATTCCTTACATTAATAATACAAGGATCGCAGTAAGTATAGAAAGTAGATGAGTTTCACGCCATATTTATAACGAAAAATTTAAATGTTTTTTTTTATCTATACTGATTATTAAGCATGAATATCCGTTATATACAGATGAAAGTTTTCTGCTAAAAATCACATCATACGAATCTATTATATTAAAATCTGACCGTATGTTTCTATTTTGCAATTATTCCTAGACTATCGAATGCAACGCGATTTACTTAATATCGGTTATCATTGGTCCGAGGATGTCACACAAACTCTCAGAATTAAAAAAAATTAAATTAGATGCCACTTTTTTTTTTTTTTTTTTTTTTTTTTTTTTTTTTTTTTTTTTTTTTAACGAAGTTTTTCTAAAAACTGAAAGTAAATTACTCCATATTTTTGTGTAAAAAAGGAGAAATAAAACAGATCAGTATATTTTTTACACCATTTCCTCATTAAAACGGAAAAACAGAATTTATTTTCATTTTGAATAGATGGTGGAAACAAAATCTTGATTTCAGTAAATTATCCGAAAAATAAAAACATATTTTCACATATTCAAACTTCATGAATCAATTTATTCTGGAGAACAAAAATTGCCTGCCAACATACTGTCATTTTGAAAACAATAAGATTTGTTTCAGTTATACATTAAACCAACGAGGCAGAATTGAATTTAAAGAAAAAGCATATACTATTTCCAATCAATGTTTTTTTGAAGGATGGCTGTTAAAACGTTTCACAAAGGCGTTAAAAGTAAAATTGTTTATCAGGTAAAATTGACATTTGTTTTTACCCAAATCGTCTATTTCCACGATTTTATTTGGCTCTCCGTTTTGCATTGGTTGCAATTTCATTTTCGCGATTATTTGGCACAAAATTTCACTTTTTTAAGACTGAGAGTTATGTCAAGGTCCCTATAACAAAAAATACCGTATTGTCTCCTATGAAATGTGCTAAATAGTTAATTATTAACGCTTATAATTATCGGGAGTGAAATATTTTGCTTAATTAACGTATTTATTCTTCTTTTAATGTTACGTGAACGAAGTCACGGGTAACAGCTAGTATTAAATGTTTTTTAAAATGTGTAAATTATTTTACAGCTGAATATTCTCACACATATACTAATAAGTATAAAAGTAAAAATAAAAATATGTAAACTCTTTCATAATTCAATGTTTATCTTAAAAATCCCGCCAAACTTCATGACTGGAATTCATGTTGTTACAAGTAATTGCCATCACATTCCGAGAGGTGCTCTGATTATTGAAAACTGACCGCTTGAATTAACGCTTGGTAGAAAGCGAGAACTAATGAATTTATTATTATTTTAATTATAATTTTTGTTCTGTTTTATTTTTCATGTTATGACAACAAGAAAGATACAAATATTTAATTATTAACTCTTTTTACGGAATTTCTACTTAGTTTTCTAAATATATAATCATAAGTGTATTAAGATTAAATTATTAATTCTGAAAAGCGTATTAAAAATATATTACATTTTTAAAATTTTTAATTAAATTTTTTCTACTTTTTAGAGTTTAAAACATCTCAACGTTACAGTTTCAGACACAATTGACCAATTTTAGAGTGCGTTGTTTGGCGCATAACTGCTATTCTATATACAGTTGTAACCAAAAAAGTTAATCGACAATTTAAAACGAATTATAGCGGAAAAAATCCATAAAATTAATTATTTTATTTATAATTAAGTTCTAAATATAATAAAATGTTTCATTGTGAAACGAAACACACCTCTGTTGATAATTTTTATAATCCTAGCCTATCAGCAAGTGAATGAAAACTCAATGAAGAAATTACATCTTTCAAACAAAAAACAAGTTAAGCCAAAAAAAAAAAAAAAATGTGTAAAAAACTTATCGGATTTGAAATTGTTTGAAAATTAATTAAGAATGTATTAAGTTACGAAACTATTTAAGAAATTTATTTATCATAAGAAAATTATTTTCTAATATAATTCAGACAGTAGATCGTAGTTGTATATTCTCTATGCAAAACATATATTTTACCATACTTTTATGTATATTTTATACATTTTCCTCTATTTAAAATTATAAAAAGTATAATGTATAAAATAAAATTAAATAATTCTATAAAATAAAATCTACTGAAGAATACAAATGTCACCTACTCAAATAAAATCATTCAAAATTGAAGGAGCAGAAACTTGAACTTTTTGAAACTTTATTTTATTAAACTGTTAGAAATTCTGATAAGTCACTCCAACAAAAGAATATCTTTTCCATTGATAATAAATGTGCTGTTTAGAAATCATCTTTTACTTGAGATGAAATATGAAAGGACATGAATAACGAAGAATAAAATCTTAGCAGTTCTGATTTCCAATGACATTTATTTTTGTATTTTAAAAATTTTATTATATTAAAGTTTAATAAAATGTGAGACATTTGAAGTGAAATATATATTCATATTCAAAGAATTGTTAATGTTTATTTCAAGTTATGAAAGATGGCAATTATGAATAAACAGTAATTATTATAGTAACTGACTCTCACAACACAGTATTCAACTGACACTTTTTAAAATATTAACACAAAAGCTAAATACAAGAAATGAATGCCTTTAACTCAAAAATAAAAAGAAAGTTTTAACGGTGACAAGAATCTTGTCTTTTACTTAAGAACATTTTCATTTTCTTATTCTACCGTCCTATCTTATTCTGTCACTTCTCCATTTCAATCTGCCGCGTGTTTTTCCCCCAGGGCTAGAGAAAATCGCCGGCGCTAGACAAAGAAGAAAAGTGAAAACTTTCCACGCGGCAGATGTTGGATAGCACTGAACAATAAATTATTTTACTTTCTGTTGCTTCTCTGTTGTTTATTGGTTGTTTTCAGTTTTCTTCTTAGTCTGTCTAGCACCGAAGATTTTCGTGCTACAGGTACCGTTTCAGCGTTTTTTACGGTTTTCACTATGCAGATCAGATTATAATAACAATAAAAAAGTTGGTGTTGCCATTTGAAATTTTCGAAATTTTGTCACTGTAACCTTAAATCTTAGAGTTTAACTGTTGTTTTTCATGTGATTCTTGAGCGCATACCTCAAAATATTTTTAACCAAAATTTTATTCAATTTCTGTGAACTGTATAATAGGGGTTCATATATCGGTGTAGTTTTTTTTATAATGCCCTGTATTTACAGTACAGTAAATAACGACGTACAGTACAGTAAACAAATGACGTAATAAGAACTCATGTGTTCTAAAAATAGGAAATCCGGCGTCTATATGTATGCGTCTTAGCGAACGAAATTTTCACTATTGGCGCTTTTTACCTTTTATTCCTTGTGCTTTGCGTGACGAGGCTAACGATAAAGACAGGCTACCGCGGTACAGTCCACTTATCTTTTTTTTCAGACCGCTAGAGTGACGTGAAGCTCTTTTCGTACACCTTCATTGGTGGATTCGAGTATCACGTGACTCCCGCGGTCTGTAAAAAAAGATAAGTGGACTGTACCGCGGTAGCCTGTCTTTTTCGTTAGCCTCGTTTGCGTGATAAATGACGTCACTTTCGGAGATGCGCAGAAGTAAAGGGGGACGAAATTAGGGCACCCTACCTTATAATTTTTGCTATTTCTTTGGCAATTAATAAAAGGTATGCAACTAATACAAAAGTATATATATATATATATTAATATTGGCATAAAATGTAATTTTTTAAAATATTATGTTAAATTTTCTTCCATTTAGAATGTTCTCACAAATGGAAATTTAAATATGAACATTTCTAAAATCATTTCTATACTATGGAAAAAGATATTTGATTACAAAAATTATTGAAAATGCAATAGATATCTACAGCAAACTCCGATAGGATGGAAAAAAAACATAACTTTAAATATTTAAATGCGTGGGGGAACAGAATTTCAACAATAGAATTGGGACTTATAAGAATTCTTTAAAACGATTTAAAGATTTATGCATTATCGAAAAAGTAATATTGCAGAGCGAATATTTATATTTCAATTTTATAGATATTTTTATCCAATAAGACACTTTATTCGAAATACTACAGCAATTTATCAGAATATGTAATTGGAATTGCGAATATTTCATTTGTAGTCTTTCTATAAAATCCTTCCAAGAATAAACACATATTTTGAAATAAATGTTTACATTATCAATCATAGTGAAAAGATATGTAGGCTACAGAAGCAGTGTAATGCATGCAAGATATGCAAAACTGAATACATTTTCAATAAAATTAATTATATATAGTATTAGGTCTTTACGAAATTCTGATTTGTTTAATCATAAATCCATTCTTTTTTAAATGCTATTATTCTAAAATGAGCTGACCCGCCATTTGTTGTCTGGGCCCGTGATAATAACCTTAAACAAAACTCAAGTTTGTGGGATTTTATTTCTTCGCAAAATTTTTCAAATGAATCTACTTTCGGAGCCCCTCTGACTTCTGCAGCGTAGAGTGTTTCAAATGAACTTAGTTTCGGTGGCCCCAATGCCTTCGGCAGCGTCTACTACGTTCCCAACAAACCTCTTTCCGAATGAACCTGTGACCTGGGCCCTCACTGCCTAAAACGGCGTGTATCGAGAGGGCTCTGCACGCACAGGAGACAATCGAAAACCAAGTTGAATGCGCTAAATCCTGTAGTAATCGGGCTTATAGAACCGGAGATAAGAATGCGCCCCTGGCAGTGGCAGTGGAACTAAAAGCTGTAAGACAATCGGAAACCAAGTTGAGTGAGCCAAACCTTGTTGTAATCGGACTCATAGAATCCGAGATCAGATTTCGCCATCTGCCGGTGGAAGATGGAGCTAAAATCTGTAAAACAATCATAAGCTAAGTTGAATTAACCAATTCCCGTTAAAATTGGGCTCATAGAACCCGAGAAAAGATCGCGCTCCAAGGCGGTGGAAGGTGCCCAACCCCTACCCTGTAAATTTAATAAATTACCTATAACATTAAGGCGATATTTAATTTACGGATGAAATCCCCCCCTTTTTAAACTTAACCACTTCTCTTTAACAATAACGCGATTTTTAATTTACGGCTGTAGAGAGAGAATAAACATAAGATAATGCGGAAAAAGAAGATTAATATTTGAAAAAAGTGGTAACTGTGGTCTAAGGAATTTTTTAGTAGTTTATAAAGTAGATGGAGGACCCTAGAACTATGTTAAAGAAAATTGCAAGATAATCGGATAATTTTTAAAGATGCTGCACCAAGGGTCCTAAGAAGGAGATTAATATTCAAAATTGGGGGTAGCTGAGGTCCGAGAAATTTTTTTGTCGCTCATGTAGTAGCTGGAGGACCTAAGAAGTTGTTAAAAATAAACTAGTGAATCGGACAATTTTTAAGGAAGCTGTAGTGGGGGGGGGGTGAAATAAACAATCAGATAGTTTTGAGCAGGGCCTTAAGAGGAAAATATCTTAAGAAGTCCTAGTACTTAGCGTTTTAGATCTTCAAAAAGTCGAAATTAAGCATGGGGTATGAATTAATCATTAGAATAAAATTTTAAATAAATGCTTAAAAAGGGCCCTAGTGCCCCAATAAAATTAAGAGGGTGGTTGAGCGGGAGAGGAGTTCAAGATTCAATTTTAAAGTTATGCATTGAGAGAGTGACACAATTAAGGGGTGAAAAATGCATAGTACACAAAAAGTTCAAGGGGCCTCGCACAGGGACTCAGTGAGCTCGTATCCTAACTGGAATGTAGAAATGGGTGATTAAATAGATCGTGTAAAGACTCTCAAAATGATGAAAATTGAATATAAAGGGGGCAAATTATTAACAATTTAGGGAACAAAAATATCAACGGGGCACCCGTACCGGTCTCTAGGGTCTTAACTGAAATGTAAAAATGGGGGAATAACTAAATGATCTAATAACTAAATAGAATAACTAAAGAGATCCTAAAACGAAGAAGATTTGATAAAAAAGGGGAAAGTTATTAACAATTTAGGGCACAAAAACGAAAGGGTCCCAGGAGGCCTGGTTGTTAGAAAATGAAAAATCTGAGCCACAGGTGCATCAGGATCTTCCTTGGACTATCCGCTCTCAAACTGTCAGACTAATACATGCGGTAGATTTCGCTAACCATGACGCACAGTGACACAGACAGACACATACACCCACATACCAATACAAACAAGATTATTTTATTAGTATAGATATCCTTCGAATAACTTTATCTTTCAATAGTTACGTATGACATTAGAGTGTTATATGATATAGAATTGCAATTAAAATTCTCGCAAAAGGCTGCAAACTATATAGAAACTCCCTACCCTTAATCTCTCATCTTATGCCAAAGTCTAGTCATGGCTCGAGTGCACCCCTACACTGATAAGGCACAAAACTATTATCGCATGATGAAAATGTTGGGCGTAATTTAACGTTCAAATATTAATCTAAAATCACAAGATCTATATAAATGAGTTTCTAGTGTCTTTCTCTTTCCCTTTTAAAAAAACTTTAAAAAGATAGGTAATCATGCATCAAACATATATTATGAAACGCTTTCCAACATATCCAGAATACTATAACAACATATCACCGTGTACTTATATGAAAGATGAAGCTGAATTTAACAAATTTAGCTATATTTCGCACAGTGTTCACAAGCTTGGCGATAATTTGACGCTAATGGATATGAATGTATAGTTTTATGAGTATGCATGGGAAAATGGTTATAACAATAAAAGTTAATTAGTGAAGAATAACGTTCACTAAAAATCAAAAATTAATCCCTGATTTTCTTGATTCAAAATGTCAGCTACCCTAGAGTTTCAAACTGGTATATCTGAACCATTTTTAAAGATAGATGCAAGGAAAAAAATATTCCGGAATGCTTGTTTCAAGGCCTAACGCTTAAGAAAAAAATAAATTTAGATTTCTAATTTTTCTATATATTTTTTAATTTTAAATCTTCAAGAGGCAGCCATTTTGAAACAAGATGGCGAACCAAGCTGTCCAACAAACTCGGCTAGAGCAGAGGAATTCTACACAGAAAATGTGAGTTCGAATCCCCTCCCTGGCTTTTAAAATACATTTTCGTTATTTCCTTTCTATACGAGCTGTATGCAAATGACTTTATAATTTCGATAACTTTGTGCAGTTATGCAAATTAGTAGCTTTACGTAGCCATGTTCCCAGAATGTTCTAGAATATGTGATGCTTCATATATAAAGAATGAAACAACCCGGTACCTCAGAGTGGTTGTTGTATGCGAAATTCATTTTCTTAATCCTTAAAGCATTAACATTCTATTTCGTACCTGAAAATCTAATGTTAGTATCTTAATCAGTTTCAGTATGAAGGCAGGGAAATATACACTTTTGGCCATTAGTCTGTTAATTATTAAAGAAGCGGTGGGGTAAATGTCATATTCTGCTATCGACAGAAGGTTGGGAATTATAAAATCTACTGATAACCACATAGTAAAAAAGTGGAAGGATGGTAAAGGTGTGAGCGACTTAAAAGATTAGGAGCCACAAGGAAAACAATTCAACGTCAAGACGCGTTGGTCCGAAGGAAGTCGGTCACTGATCCAAACAAGAACGCTGCTGAAATATGTATGGAGATGGCCACCGAACATGGACTCTCAGTGAGTAAGGACATCATAAGACATCTTCTGGATACCGCTAGACTGTGTGCTCGGGTCCCTGCAAAAAACCTCTCATCCGGGCAAAGAATGGGATTGAAAAGGATAGGAATTGGATTAATAGGATTAAAGGAATACAAAGAATAGGATTGAAGGATCCAATTGAAATTCGCTATGGAGCACGAAACGTTAACAACCAAAGATTGGTAAAAGGTCCTTTGGAGCGATTAATCCAAATTTAATTTGTTTGGAAGTGGTGGCCGACGTTATATTCGTCGTCCAAAAGGCACCAGAATGGATCCTCGGTACCAACGTCCAACAATAAAGCACGGAAACGGATCAGTAATTGTCTGGAGAGGTTTCCATCATGATGGCGTCATCCTCCCTTTACACATCGATGGTATCATGGATCAAAATGTTTATAAAAACAGTTTAGAATATCACATGCTGCCTTATGCTCATAAAAAGATGCCTCGTGGATGTTGTTTTAGCAGGATAATGATCCAAGGACACCTCCAACATGGTGAAAAATTGGTTTACAGCTAAGAAAATTAATGTTTTGGACTGGCCGAGTCAATCATCTGACCTCAATTACATTGAACATCTTTGGGAACACATCGGAAGAAACGTCGGGACATTCTTCAGCGATAGAACTCCTTCAAGATCTTCAATCGGAATGGGCGAAAATCCGTAGGTCCACCTCAGAAAAATCCTTGTTAATTCCATGCCCAGACGATGTGCAGTAGTCCTCATAGCAAAAGGGTACACAACTAAAGATTAAATATTGCTGTATTTCGTTACATAAAGACGCTTAATTTCAATAAAAGTTTAGAAAAACTGAATCGTCTCAAAACTTTTCTTAAGTAATTTTGCGAATTTCCTAATTAATTTTATTTCATGCAGATGTCTCAATTGTTCTAATGTCGCATTTTGTTGAGCTTTAAAAGGGGTACAAATTACTAATTCTCATCATTAAGAAATTTTGCTTTCAGAAAAATTTAGGACAGAAAATCACACCGTGTCAAAACTTTTCCCAGCTACTGTAAATAAACACTTGAAAAGAGGAGTGTTTTGTGGTGTGGGGGTCATGATCGATGAAAATATACCGAAATTTTACCGGAATTGGTTTTCTACGAAAGTCTACAATAGGTAGCGTTTTACTTTTTTTCAATAAAAGCTACCTAAAAATATATTTAAAAAAAAGTTTTTTATAAGCGTTCAATGTTTATCTTTAAAATAACGCTTCATTCCATGATTGCAATCCATGGCGTTCCAGGAAATTTCTGTTACAAAACGTTAATTTGGCGTGGGACCCGATTGTTGAAAATACCCCTCTTTAATATGCACTTTATAGAAAGCGATAACTACTGAATTTAATAAGCAGAATATGATTTTTGTTCTATTTCTTTTTAAGATATGGCAACAGGAAGGAAAATAAAATGTATTATTTAAACTATATATTCGGGATTTCAAAATTGATAGCTCAAAGTCTAATCATAATTTAATTAATATTAAACTTTTAAATGATTAAATTGGTTTTTTTTTAGTTACTGAACTCTTTATTTTGTATTTATATTTTCTAATTTTTGATTTTTAAATATTTCCTTTTTGCAGTTTCGTAGCTAATTATCCTATTTTGGAGAGCGTTGTTTGGCGCATCATTAACTCCTCTCTTATAACTCATATACTGTTGTAACCCTAACGAGACTTTTGCGATGGATCGCCTGCACAAGTCTAACGGGAAAATGGATTAAAATTTTTATTCATTAGGTGCGTTCGTAATTATATAAATACGTAACACCTATAGTCGTCGTTTGGTCCGTCCGTCTGTCCGTCCGTCTGTCTGTCTGTCTGTCCGCATATAACAACGCAAAAACTACCCAACCAAATGGTTTGCAATTTAAAATGTATTATCTTTGCAGAATTTTGTCGAGACATTTCAAATTTTATTAAAATCGAATCAAAACTTTAGGAGATATTAATAAAAATATTTATTAAGAAATTTGAATTTTTTTTTAAATCGGTGCTTTTTTGTTATAGGAGCTTCCGAAGTTTAATCGTCAAGCGACCGAGATGCTTATTTTATGACAGAAATTAATCTGCAGACGATAAAATTCATTTCACAGAATTAAAAATCATCAAGATCTGAATATTTATATAACTAGCTGATACATATATATCTGAATATTTATATAACTAGTTAAGATATTTGTATGAACAGAGTCATAAAATATATACTTAACTAGCTATTTAACCCGTTCTACGCACGGGAGATCATGAATTTAATTCTAAAACGTGCGTACGAACGCACCTCGTTTGTAACGTTTGACGTACAATTTCCAACTTGTTTAGAATTAAGTTCTAAAAACAGTTATTTATTTATTTATGATTTTGTAATCAGAAAGACAACGGTGTACATAATTTGTATAATTCAAGCCTATCTGACAGTGGACGAAAAATAAAACATTTCAATCATAACATCCAAAAAAACCTATTCGGATGTACAAATCCCAAAACTTTCTACTATCTCACACAGCTTTCGCATACACTAAAAAGAATCACCAACCAATTTATATCAAGGTCTAACGGAATCTAAAGTTTTATTAAATTCCATTCATTAGTTCTTGAGCTTTGACTATTGCTAAAATCGTGTAAATCCTGAAAAATTCAGCACAGCAGCGCCACTTGTTGGGAGATTTAGACCAAAACCTAATTAACAACAACTTATGACAACGTCTAAATGAATCTGAAGTTTGATGAAAATCTGTGCATTAGTTCTTGAGATATAGTTATCGTAATAATAATGAAAAAAGCAGCATAGCAGAGCCACCTGTTGGGATATTTACACCAAAACGTAAGCAGCATCTATATATGTCAATGTCTAACAGAATATTAAGTTTTATGAAATTACGAGCATTAGTTCTTGAGATATAGCTATCGTAAAAATGAAAAAAGTGATATAGCATCGCCACCTTTTGGGATATCTACACCAAAACGTAATAAGCGTCTGTTTATGTCAAGGTCTAACTGAATCTGAAGTTTGATGAAAATAAGTGCATTTGTTCTTGAGATACAGCTATTGCAGTAATCGCAAAAAATGCAGCATAGCAGCGCTACCTGTCAGGCGATTTTCACCAAAAACTAATGAGCACAAATTTATATCAGGAACTAACTGAATATAAAGTTTTATTAAAATTTCGTGCATTACTTCTTGAGATAGAGCGCCCACAAAAGTTTTGTCACAGACAGACAGACAAACATTTTCTAAAAACAGTACAATCGTGTTCAGGACCTTCTAAAACGTAAAAATCCGTCGAAAATTGGAAGTCGAAAATTTTCATGAATCCAATACTTTATTCTTGTGAATATAGAAGAAAGTAACAAGTTAACTAAATATCGAGTAAAGTAATAAAAATAGTCATTTGGTTTTACTGAAAATAAAGTTTTAAAAAATGCTACTTTCTTTGATGTTTTTTTTTCTAAGCTTAAAGGCATCATTACAATAAAAGCATGCCCTAGATGAGCATTTTAAATTAAAATATTTCACTTCTGAAAAGTTTTAACGTAAAATACTTTAAATAAAAGAAAAATCGTTATCAAGAGTTCTTTCAAAAGAAATATAATTATCTGCTTGGACCGCTTAACCCTTTATGTTTCGAAGGTACTTTTATGTAGCATTAAATAAAATTTAAAATAAAATATTTTAATCCATCTATTAAAAAAAGTAAATTTTACTTTTCATATAAAACATTTATAATATGACGTGGGCACTAAATCCGAAAACTCACCACTTTGCTTTACGGTTGATAGAAAGAGTGAGCTCGTGAATTTTTTTTTAATACGATTTTTTCTCTCTTTCTTTTTTAGGTACGTTCGTAATTATATAAATACGTAGCACCTATTGTCGTCGTCCGGTGTGTCCATCGGTCTGTCCGCATATAACAACGAAAAAACTACACAACCGAATGGTTTGAAATTTAAGATATATTATCTTTGCAGAATTTTGTCGAGACATTTCAAATTTTATGAAAATCGAATCAAAACTTTTGAAGATATTAAATAAAATATTTATTAAGGAATTTTTTTTAAATAAATCGGTGTTTTCTTGTTACAGGAGCTTCCGATGCTTAATCGTCAAGCGACCAAGATACTTATTTTATTACAGAAATTACCTGAAGACTGTATAATTCATTTCACTGAATTAAGAATCATCAAGGTCTGAATATTTATATAACTAGCTATAGTACGAACGCACTTCATTTGTCACGTTTGACGTACAATTTCCAACTTGTTATTTTTTTCTATCTTTACAAGGAAAACGTATTGGTTTCGTGAAAAAATTTGTTTTTGACGAATTTATACATTTTAGAAAGTACTAAACACGATTTGACTCCTTTTAGAAAATGCCTGTCTGTATGTGACAAAAAAAATTGTGGGAACTCTATATCAAGAACTAATGCACGAAATTTCACCAAACTTCAGATTCAGTTAGACATTGGCACAAGTTGTTGCTTATTAGGTTTTGATGTAAATCGCTCAACAGGTGCAGTGTTATACCACATTTAACTACTTTTAAACTTCAGATTTTAAACTTCAGATTCCGTGAGACGTTGAAATAAATTGGCACTGATTATGTTTTGGTGAAAATTGCCTAACAAGAGCTTTTTAATTCTTTTTAATTATTACGCGCTAGTTTTTTATTTATATTTAGTTTTCTCTTTTTGTGCTTAAAATTGGACCGTTGCAGTTTCTCAGCGATTTCGCCTAGTTTGGAAATGGTGTTTTGGCGCATCATTAAACCCATTGTTTTTGTAACTCGTTTATAATTGTAACCTTCAAGAATATTAGCCGATTTATCAACTGTGGCGAGTAAACGAAAAAAAAATCTGAAAATTAATGTATTAATTTATAATTACGTTCTACAAATATTAAAATGTTGTATTGTTATCTGAAACGCACCTGTGAACGCATTCCTTTTGATTCTAGCATATGAGAAAGTTAGTAAAAAATCAATTACAAAATTCCATCTTTACAACAAAAAACAATTTGGTTAAATAAAGAGAGTATAAACATAACATAAGATTGGCGGCATTTAAAAAACAATTCCTCTGCAGTTGAATTTAATATGTAAACTATATAATATTAACGGTACTTCTTTATAATAGCGGACTTGGCGCGATAGATAAAATAGCGAGTTTGAATTTGGCGAGAGACGCAAAATTTTCAAAAGCGCTTTTTGGCAACCTTTATTTTTATTTTAAAGACGTCATCATATTAATATATCTTAATAAAATAACTACCATGCACAAGCAATTTGTTATATACAGGGTGATTTTTTTTTTAAAGTTGTGAAAGTAAAACCCTATAACAAAAGAACCACTGATCTAAATGACCTAAAATTTCACCAGTATGCTCACAAAGCAATGGAAATTTTTAGTCGTGGTTAAAAAAAAACTTAAAATCACACCGACAGATGGCGCTGTACATGCAGTGTAGTCGGGAGTCGAACGTGCGCCCAGCACACGCACATTGGCGGTAAAAACCTTTAGTACGCACACCTCGTGTTCATTATTCTACGGAAATCCTCGCAATGACTGCGCCATTGACGGACCGTGCGTTGTTAGTGAAACTGTATTATCAGAATAAAGACAGCAGAGCAACTGCTCTTAGGAGATTTAGGACACTTAAGAATTTAAGAAAAGGTCAGAGAGACTACGGAAGATGGTTTCTCAAAGTACCGTCCATTGTTTTCCTCCCACAGACGATATTCTTTGTTTCTGCTACCTTACAGCGCCATCTGTCGGTGTGATTTTAAGTTTTTTTTTTTTTAACCGTGCCTAAAAAATACCCATTGCTTTGGGAGCATACTGGTGAAGTTTCAGGTCATTTGGATCAGTGGTTCTTTTGTTATAGTGTTTTACTTTCACAACTTTTAAAGAAAATCATCTTGTATTTCACTATTTAATACATACATTGAAAAGCAATTTGTGTAATCTATACATAAATAAGCTATATAATAATGTAATCAAAATATATAACATAAATAAGCCATACAAGGTTGGAAACTTTTTTATTGGTGGCTATTCACTTTCGTTATTATTTATAATATTTTGCGCGAAATCGAAGTTTTTTAGAGTGAGTTATGCCAAGGCCCTTATAAAAAAGAAGTACCATAGCAGAAGTTAGGCAGTTACAATATGTAGAAAGAAAAAAAAAAGGAGAGGGGGGGTTATTTTAGCTAGTGTTATCGACGCCATTATTTCTTCTTCCTGGCAGAGATAATACGTAAGTAACAAAAAAAAAATCAAAAATTTTATTTTCTTAGCAGATGGATTTTTTCTTCTTAAACGTAAAGGCATCATTAACAATAGAAGTAAATCTTAGATGCTCATTATAAATTAAAATATTCCAACTGCGAAACATTTTATCTTAAATTTCTAAAAATGATTGAAAAGTCACCCTACGCCAAGAGTTCTTTCAAAGAAAAGCTAATTACTGTTTGGAACAAAGTAAAAGGGGAATTTTAAACTAAATTTAATTCTACTGCACAGAAAATTTTAAAATGAAATGTTAATTTTATTCAGTTATGCTCTTCTAAAATAAGATATTAAGTATCACACACACAAAAAAATAAAATTCTTATTTCAAAATATTTTCTTATTATAACACTATTCGAGATGTAAAAAACTCCGGAAACTTAAACCAAAGGAATAAAAATTGGAATTTTGGGAATAAATTCATATATAAGCATTTGGGAAACTTAGATGGAATTAACTAATATCAAATAAGCTAATATAAAATATTATCATTTAATTCAAATTAATTCAAATTAATTCAAAATATTTATATTATAATATAAAATGTTTACATTTATTTATTAAAACTAAAAATAACACATTTCATTACATTATAAGTTTTTCTTTGACCTAAATTCATGCAGGATTAAAATTGTAATGATTTTCATGGTAAACAGATTAGTCTTCCGTAATTGAGCTGTACACGACAGAAATGGATTTTTTAAGACATCTCTCTAGAAAAATTTTTAAAAAACATTTCTGAACTATTTTAAAAACTATTTTTAAAAACTTAAATTGAGATGCAGTTTTTTTTTTTAAATTTCATTTGAAAATACATTTTTTACCCTATTTGACTCTGTAAAAGTTTAAATTGTGCGATAAGCAAAATTAATAAATTTGCAAAAAACAATAAAATAGATTGTTCAGGTCTATTACACCGTCGATATGTCAGTGCTACTCACGGACGAGAATTTTCTTTATAATATATATTGTATAAATATTGGAAAAATTGATTATGTGTATGAAAGTGTGCCATAAATATGCAAGGAAAATTTCCTTCTCTTGCCAAGGCCATTTTATCCATCTCGTGAAGGCCCCAATAACAGGGAAGTACCTAATAGTATAAAGGATGATTGCGCAAGAGACGTAATAAATTTGTGGGAAATCAAAGAATTCTTCGTTCATCCTCAGAATTATCACAATATATGATATTGCCATGGTAATTTATTTGAGAAGACGAATATCGTTGTATCTCAGTTTATAATGTCTAGAAATGTATCATCAAATTTTACTGTTGAAGTTCGAATAATTTAAGATGTCTTGTACTTTTTAAGCGCGGCAAAAATCGAGAAAAACAATCAAAGTTTGAACTAGTGTATTTTCAAAACCTTTATATGTATAAATATAAAGTTTTGATTGTTAATTAAATAGATTGGGCTTTTTATTACAATACTATTAGAAACTGACTTATATTTTACTGAATTTGTGCATTGTTGAAATTAAAATAGCTCTTTTTTTTTTTTTTACTCCGTAAGTCATTGCGCGCATGATATCTTGAGAATGTATGCATGGATTGTTATGAAATTTGATTTAGATAATAAGCGCATATATGTGTTTAAAATGATCTACTTTTAAATATTTACAATGATAAGATTTTTAATTATGACTATTTTACTCATTAAAAAATGTAAAATTTTGAAATTTTTTACAAAAATATTTTTTTTACATAGTTAATGAAAGAATGTTGACCTAAGAGTAGATCATTTTAAAAATACATATGTTCTTATTATCTATATCAAATTTCATAACAATCCAGTCATACGTTCTCAAGGAATCATGCGCGCAATGAGTTATGGAATAAAAAAAAGGGTAACTTTATTTTCAACAATGCTCAAATTCTGTAAAAGACTAGTCAGTTTCTAATGGTATTATATTAAAAAGCACAATCTGCGTAATCAATAGTCAAAATTACATGCTTATACACAAAAAAGTTTTGAAGATACACTAATTCAAAGTTTGGAATCGTTTGTTGATTTTCGATGAGTTTAAAAGGTACAAGACCCCTTAATACAGATATAAATGCTGGTTACACAGTCATTCCATCAATGGCATGGTATGTAACATCAACTGCATTCAGGAGTATGGATCGTCTAGCTCTGAATCGTTTGGATGCAAATGATGCCACTTCCATTTCTTCTACTGATATCGTTAATATTTACACAAAGCAAAACAAATCTGGTACAAATTCCGATAAAACGCATTCGTTTCTGTTAAAATTATAAACAAAAATTTGAAATTCGGAGAGAAGTGATCATGCACTACTTTTGACAGAATAAATGAATTGCGACCCTGCACAAAAACTGCTTATTATACTGCACTCTAGATTATAATATAGCACCCTGCATATAACATAGAATCGCGAATGATGTCATATTATTTTTTTAAACACTGGGGTGCTGTAACCCCTACAAGCTACGCTTTCAACGTCTGTTCAGACAACACACACTAGTATGGTCTGTTTTAAAAAAGGAAGACTGAACTATATGATTAAATTACCAGTGGTGATCTTCTGTAACCGTGTGGAAATTAATTTGCCTTTGACTGAGGGATTTTACGGTTCTTTTGGTCGAATCATCTGCTGTCCAGATAGCTAACGGCTGCTTTCGTGATTGATTAAATAAGATAAATTAAACATTTGAAAATAAAGTAAACAATGTCGCTGTCTGCTGGAATTTTATATTGAGGCTATAAGAAAATTATTTGAAATAAGACATTTTAAATATATCGTTTCAAAAATGACGTGATTTTCAAAAAAAAATTTCCTTCATTTTTTAATAGTCACATGTAAATGCATTTCTTTACTTGAAAGGGAATATTATTATTTGCGCTGTTTTAAAATTTGACAAAAATAGGTAAAAATAACTTTTCGAAATATGAAATAAATCTCTAGCGTAAATATATTTTTTAATTTTTAAATTGAAACAGCTTGGCAATATTATTATTTGGGCTTTTTAAATATGATGTAAATTTCCTCATTTACTGTTTTTAACACACAATAATTTAATTATTATTTTATAGTTAATTTTTCTTTTTAATATTCACATGTAAATATTTTTTTTTATTTGAAAGAAAACGTTATAATTTGCTTTTTTTTTTCTTGTCATCAATACGTAAAAAAACAACTCTTTCGAAATATGAAAATACTCTGTATTCTTATAACAAAATATTTAATAAGAAAATGAAAAAAAATAATAAAAAAATAGTCAAATTAACAAAGTGATTGCACAAAGCCCGCAAGCTCGTCAACTAAGTGTCTGTGGAAGATGGTTAAATGTTAAATTGTTTTGATACTATAACGCTATTACTTATACTATAAAATATTTTAACGTAACTATTTCGAATGACTTCAACATTAAATATCAGTTAAAATATTTCTTTGATTTAAAAACTGTCTACTTCAGCATGTTTATCAAACATTTTTCTATAAAACTACTGAATTTAAATTTTTTATATGAAATAGATTTCTTAATATAAGCGAAGAAAGACCTCCGGTCACAAAATTTCAGCTCACTATAAAAAATATCCATAAAAATAGAGGAAAATCTCCGTAAATGACGTTTAGAGGTCTACGTACTGAAATAGATTTATTTGAAATGCGAATTAAGATTGTTGTATGTATTAGAGTTCTTCACGGATTCAGGACTGACCCGGCTCGACCCGCTGGCCCATTCTAACCAGGTCCGTGTCTGGACGATAATTGTTTGTGACAATAATAGTAATATTTATATTTTTAATGAAATTTTTAGACATTTATTTTATTTTTATAAATTAAAGAATATTTTTAAAAATCTACTTTTTTTCCCTTATACTGTTTAAAAATTATGATTTTTTTCACTACTAACTTTTTGAAATTTAACGTGAAGCAATATTAGGTTATTTAAAATTTCATAAAATAATATCTCTACAAATTATCGGTATGTAAATTGGTATTAAACAAAACTGATATGGCACATAAATTTATGAAGGAAACTAAGATTTATTATTTTAAAAATTGTAATTTTACAAAGATTATAATTTTTTTCTTTAGATTTATAAAAATAGTGAATATTTTTTAATTTGTTTTCATAAAAATGAAGTTTATAATTCATTTCTTTTATTTATAATTTTATAAATTAAACTAAGTTAATTTAACTAAATCAATAAGTCTAAATTTAAACTTTTCTATCAGAATTTCATTAATTTCAAAATTGTCTCTAAAAATCTTTTTTTTTTTAAATTTCTAAAATTATTCAGTTTAACAGAACCGTACATATAACTCTCAGCATAGCTCTAATATAATAATTTAATTAATTATGAAATTGTTGTTTATTTACATAAGATTTTTTTATTATTAAATAAGCGATATAGTAAATTCATTTTAATCGCAAGTAATAAATACTTCTGCTTCAGATAATTAATTTTTTTATTGGAGTTGATAAGTAGAACGTCAGACAAATAATTTGAAAAAGTATCTGTTCGAAAAAAAGAAAACGTTTGTACTCTTAATCTATTTTGCGAAAAGAAGCAGTCATTACACTTAATATGTTTTACGCGTATAGTACATAAAATGTTAAATATAAAAAGGCATAAAATAAAAAAAGCAAAATATTTAAAATTATGGAAAGAAAATATAAACTCAGTTGGAAAAAAGTGCATCTACTATAAAACCTTTAAGATTTTGCATCACAAAAAGCATCTAAATTAAGTTAACAACATTTCATGAAGTGGCGTGTTTGATCTTGGATTCAAGACGACTGCTTCGTGAACGGACGCTTTCGAGTTCGACTCCCCTCGCGGCAAGAGTTGGATATTTATTGAAAAGTCACTTACTCAAAAAATATATATATATAAATAAATAAATAATTAATTAATTAAATAGCAATTCAAAAGATGGTAAAATGTTTACGCATTTTTTGCAGACACATACTTGATGAGATCATGGCGTGCAATGTCCAATAATGTTTTAAATTTGTTTAATTTTTGCAGTTTTTTTTCAATTTCTTATTCAACATTTCATTATCTGAAAAGAGATTTAATTCATAGTTTGAAATAACCCTTTTCTATCTACAGTTGCCAGGTTTTAAAAAGCCAAAATAATAATATTTACAGACACTGTTCAATTGAAAAATATAATTACACGTTAATTAAAAAAAATAATAAGAATTTTAAAATAATTAAATTATTACGTGCGAAAAGCATTTAATTGTAAAAATTAGGTTACATTTAAAATTATATATTTAAAATGCAATATTTAAAATCATTTACTTACAGCGCTGCCAAACAGTGTATTTATAATTAAAATTTATATTTACAAGTGAATATTAAATATATATATATATATATATATATATATATATATATATATATATTACGCGCGAAATGCATTTAATACTGAAAATTACGTCATATTTAAAACGATATATTTAAAGATAAAATTTAAAACGATTTTCTTACAGCGTCTAACAGAAACATTTTTGTTTAAACTTTCTAAAAAGCCCTTGAGGCAGCGACATTTTTTACTAACCATTTTATACAAGCTAATTTTCGAATGAGCAATTGACCTTTCTTAATCAATCATGAATACAGCTGTTGCGAGATTAGTGGATGTGACATTAAGCACCGAAAAATCTGACAACCAAAGTGAATTGAATCAGAACCCGATTACAGAAAATCGTCACTGGCTGTGATAATATCATTTAAACTTCCGTAAACGGGAAATCTTTTAGCGTGTTTTTAAGTGGCTGAAGGAGTGTACACGAGACTTGGCGTGCGTAGCTCGTAGTGTCAGAGCACATAGTTTTCAAAAAAGAATCATGTAAATCCGCTAACTTGTTCAAACATCATCATGCGTCAAAAGCGTTTCGACATAATTCATTTTAAGTTTTGCCTTCTCTGGTATCGCCCGTCTGCGCCGCTCAATGTTTACTACTTCTACTACAGTAATATTTGGAATTTTTCTATCGATACAACTGTATAACAATCTTAAACTCATAAATTATAGATATAGTAATTAAAAATACAATTTCCATTTTTATGAATATATGGCGCTGTTCTGTATCCGACTCTAAGTAACTTTAAAAATTCAAAAAATATTTTTTTGTCGTGTTTCAATAGCTAAATAGAACGCAGAATAAATTCTGATATACCTTTTATGCAAGTTTTATAATTAATTTGAGCAATTTTACATTTACAGTATTGTAGTACCACTTATTGATGGAATTTTGTATTACATAAAAAAATTACTGTATAGGAATTTTCTCTTTACATTTATATTTTTTAATGGATTACTGAATTTTAAATATGGTAGGTTATACACACCAAGTAATAGACAAAACAGGAGTTAAATTTAGAAACGCGTTCAACAACTGAAAAGGCACCTCCAGCAATTATTGTTAATAGACATTTACTGAATTCTTTTGTGTGTCCCTGTAAATAACCGATGAGTGCTATACACTGTTAAAACTGAAGGTGACAAAATCATGCCGTTTCGGATCCCGTGGTGAAAAGGTGGTACCATTTTGAACCCTAGCGTGCCTAGAGGCTTGGAAATGTGTTTGGGGTGCCATTTGGCCGCTCATTGGGTGTTTGAGCCTAATTAGGGTACCGTACACTACGTATTGCGTGAATCTCGGAACTCCGCCGTGCGACTAACATCTTGCGCATGCGCTGTGACGTGTTTTCCCTCATTTTACCGTCGCAAGGGAGATCGCACAAGTAGAAAAGCAATGGCTACCTTTAAATTGTAGTGTATCACGCCACGTGCAGCGCGATATTTCAATTTTATTAATAACGCCATTTATTGCGAATAAATAAACCATGGAATGTAATAAACCAAGAATATCAGTCACTTTTAATACAGGTAAGTGAAATGTTTCAGTGTGTTTGTATATTATGTTTTATTATTATATAAATTTTAGATATGTTGTATTATAAATGGCTCCATACATTATTTTCAAGCAAAGACATTTTAAGTCATAATCTTGATGTGGAAAGTTGAGATTTTTATCTCGTGAAAGTAGAATGATGTCGCCTCACCTATTTGCTTGTCTTTTAAATTGTTATTTATGTAGAGCTTATAATAATTTCATTTTATTCATATTTTTATCTAATGAATTTTCTTGCACAGTTTTTGTTGCTTACCATCTAGAAATAAATTTAACGATGCATTATAATAAAAAAAAATGTTGAAACATAAGTTGTTATATTTAAAAAATTACTTTAATTTCTTATTTTTCTGAAATTTAAACAAACTGTTTGTAAACAATTAAAGAATTTACAAGTTTCACCGAGAATTGATTTTTACTAACTTGAAACGTATTAATTTGACTATTTGACTACTTTAAATTAGTTGATTTGATAATATGTATGCATAAGAAATAGTATAATTTCTTTGTCTTAGATTCAGATGAGATGTATAAGTTATAAATAAAATTTCGGGAATTTTAATTTCATTCGATGTGTTATTTTTGTTTCTATGCAAATATACATTAGTAAATATTTTGAGAATTACATTTTTTAATTCTTTGCATATAAGGCGTTCCAACTTTAACAGGACCTTTTTGAAAATCTATTATTGAACAATAGGCGTCAAGAGAATATTACTACTATATGTTTTGTTATGCTAAATAAAACACACATCTACTGGGCTGATTAAGAATGGACCAATAACACATTGAATTGTTTCTTTGTTTGAATAGCAGGTGTAATGAAAAAATATTGCACCAAAATGAAAAGTTTCACGAATGATTTTTCTGAAATGTTTCTCTCATTTATTTTCAAATCTCATCATTTTCTTATAAAAAATATATTTTAAATGATTAAAAATGTAATCTAGAATTAATATAAAATATAAATAAATATACAAAAGGCTTTTACGTATTTTTATGGACTAGTTTGTTCATTTATTTTGATTTTCTCTTTCTGCATAATAAAATTATAGAAAAACAACTTGATTCAAAATGCGATATGATATTTAAAAAAAAAGACTTCTCTTGAATTTTTTCTGTACTTTTGAAAGGAACATAAATATTTTATCTGCTTTTCGAAAGCAAAATTAATTAATATCAATTTTGTAAGCATTTAATATTTAAAAATTAATATTCCATTTTTCGTTAAAAAATATGAATATTTAATTGAAACAAACATAGGAATTAATTAGATTCTATATTCAGCATGCATTGTACATATTCGAGCTTACCTATCTGTAAATATTTTATGTAGTACGTAGCAAATACTGTTCTTTGCTTTAAAATAATATCGTGTGTCATATGATTTAACTCTTTTCATTAGTGCTTTGTCTTTTTTATTTCTTGTAATGAATATTTTACTTCATTTTTTATTTTTTTTTAAGTAGTATAAATAAAATTTAATCAGAAAAATATAATCATTAAAACATTGACTGAAAATGTATTATTTATAGGATTCGCTGATATTAAATTATATAAATATGTAAAACAAATAAGAAAAATAGAAAATCTATGACAATCTTTTCAGCTAGAATTACTCCGTTTATTTTAAAATACAGTCGGCAAAAAATAAATAAATAAATAAACTAATAAAATAATATTAGAGTCTACTCCATACAACATTATTTCAAAATTGTTAAGCAAAAAACAGAAATATCCATTCGACAGTATGTCTTCTTTCAATTTCTGTTTAAAAAAAAATAAGCTGACAGGGTCGTCGTTATACGGACAATGTACTGAACTCTAACGTTTTCAATAGGAACAGTTAATTCTGAGATCCTATTTGACTTTTCCGGTACATTTCACTTTTTCCGGTACATTTCACTTTAGAGTGAGCACATAACAAATAGGAAGTCATTTGGTGAATTATTAGTTTGGAATTAGGTAGGTTTAAAGTATGGAACTCCTACTGTTAAATACATTTGTAATCATTGCAAAACTTATTGCAATGAAAGTAGTTTTTGAAGCATTCATCAAAAACTAGTAGACGGAATGAATTGTACTTTTGGAATCCCATATTTGAAGATTCCAAAAATCGACTTCTTTTTAAATTTTAATATGCTACAATTTATATTTTTTTCGAAAATATGTATAGTTTCAGACATTTGTATTTCACTTATATCAATGTGAATATTTTAAGCGATAATAATACCATCATAGTTTTTCATTGTGTGCTTTCATTGTATTACATATATATAATAACTAGCTGTTACCCGTGACTTCGTTCACGTATCATTAAAAGAAGAATAAATACATTAATTAAGCAAAATATTTCATTCCTGATAATTAGAAACGTAAATAATTAACTAACTCTTTATCACATTCCATAGGAGACAATACTGTATATTTATGTTATAGAGGCCTTGACATAACTAAGATTTAAAAAAAATGAAATTTTGTGACAAATAATCACGAAAAGGAAACTGCAACCAAAAAAAAAGGCGGGCCAAATGAAATCGGGGAAATCGGCGAATTGTGTAAAAACATATGTCAAGTTTACCTGGTAAACCATTTTACTTTTAACGCCTTTGTGAAACATTTTAAAAGCCATTCTTCAAAGATAATGGAAATAGTATATTCTTTTTCATTAAATTCAATTCTTGTGAATAGGGAGCAATGCTTGTAGACCTAAATGGAAGAAGCTTAAATTTGCCTCCTTGATTTAATCTATAACTGAGAAAAAATCTTTATTTCTAAATGAAAATATTTTGACAGACGATATTTGTTCTCCAGAATAAATTGGTTCATGAAGTTTAAATTTGTGAAATTACGTTTTTTTTTTTAAATTTTTTTTACTGTAATCAAGATTTTTTTTTTTTTCACCATCTATTCAAATTGAAAATAAATTCTTTTTTTCTGTTTTACTGAGAAAAAAAATATATTAAGGCGTTTTACTTCTTTTTTATCCACAAAATTGGAATAATTTAGTTGCCATTTTTAGAGAAACTTCGTTAGATTTACAATAATAATAATAATAATAATAATAATAATAATAATAATAATAATAATAATAATAATATCTTGGAATTTAAATAATTTTTTTAAAATCAAGAGTTTATGACATCCTCGGATCAATGATAACCGGTTTTAACTAAAACGCGTTGCGTTCGACAATCTGAAAGAAGTAGTTTCAAAATACAAACAGGCGGTCAGATTTTAATGTAATAGATTCGTATTTATTTTTATTTTCCCAATAATCATGGTGTGGTTTTTGGCAAAAAACTCTCGTCTGTATGTAACTAATATTAATGCATAAAAATCGGTATAGATAAAAAAATATTTAAATTTTCGTTTTAAATATGACGTGAAACTCGTCTACTTTCTAAACTTACCGATTCTTGTATTATTAATGTAAGGAATTGATTCAAGATCCTTGTAAAACACATTTGAAAATTCCCGTTTTATTTCAAATATGACGTCACTTTTTCCTCAGAGAAATCTCTTTTTAATGAGATAATTCTTGTTAATTTTCTTTTTCTGGCAATCAGGGCGTAAATTTTAGCTGAAAACTCACATTTGTCTGTAACTGGTATTCAAGCTAATTATTAATTAGTATCGATAAAAAAAAATTTAGTTTTTCATCTTAAATATTACGTCCATTATCTATCTACTTTCATTATACATTGATAATCATGCTTGTATTATTACGAATATTTGAAAATACATGTTTTATTTATGACGTCATATTTGTCCAAGTCGAGGAGGATCCTTTTCATAGCTCCATGGTCCAAGCGATATCTATTTTTTAATAATATAATTATTGTTGCATTTTTCCTTCTAATTTTAACGCAGTTTTTGACAGAAAAATATCTTTTTAATGTAACCGATATTCATACTTCATGTATAATAACAAATACTCCATATTTTTGTTTCAAATATCACAGATTCATCTTCTTTTGTATCACAGATTCATCTTCTGTAAAATTCGTCTTCTTTTGAATTATTTTTAATTTTCAGTTTTCACGTGAAAATCGCTCAATTGAAAATTAATTGTTGAGGAAAAATTATTTTTCCGTGTTTATATTTATTGGCAACGATCAAAGCCCTAGCAACGATGAAGTAAAATGGTTAAATTGTATGGAAAAATGTCCATTTATTCTCTATGAAAATAATGAAATTTTTAATTATTAAAGAAAATATTTGAATAAAATAAATAAAATCCAGCCTATGTTCATTTATGGGTTATAATCAACCTACATGCAAAGATACAGGATAATTAAATTATCCATTTTGACGCTGGCTTCAGCCTAACATTTGAACACAACCAGATTTATAATATTAATTAGGATGTAATATGTATTACATATGTAAAAAATATAAATATATATTTTTGAAACGAAGTTTTGAAAAACATATTAATTGTAACATATATATTTAAACAGAAATTGATTTCTGGAAGTTTTAAAAATGTCAATCTAAAATTACAGTTCATTCTGCTGAGTGGTTGTTGAGTTATGCTTAAAAAACTGCACTCATTGCAATCAGTTTTTCAACAATTACAAATCGATTTATCATCAAAGTTCCAAACGTTAAATATTCATAATTCCTAAACAAATTGACCGAATGACTTCTCGTTTGGTATCTTAAGGCAAAACGTACCTAAAACGTCAAATATGATGTTATAATTAGGTTTTCGTATAGACAATTTCAGAGTTTGGTACAATTTCAGTATGAAGCCGAACGATCCTCTAACTTTATTTTTTAAATATAAATTGAAAGAAGTATTACTATCTAGTCAAACATATATTTTAATTTTTTCTATGACAATTTCAACATTTAAATGTATTAGATGTTCTGTTTTTATTTTTAATTATTTTTTGGCCAAATTAACATATACTTATTATTTTGATTATTTTTCTTTACATAAAAAAGTGTTCTCTGTAATATGAAATAGTAGAAATATATAGGGGAAATACGTCAATTGTTATTATTTTATTATTTTACAAACTCATTAATGAACCACTGTTGTTAAAACTATAATATTTAATCATATTTTCCATTGAACTTATTAAATATATTTGTGCTTAATGGGTTAATAAAAAATATTATAAATCATTTTCTTTTAATTTATTCTAAGGTATTGTGACAAAATATCTCAGTTATGGGCAGAGCGAAGTTTGAAAAAAAAATGAGTTACAGCAGAATAAAGGCCCACAGATGGATGGATATCTGTGTGAACTAAACATGGGGAGGTACTTGGTGAAACTTATCGACCAATTAATGCTTCAACTTATGACCAAATTTTATTGGAGAAGCTTTAGACCAAATTATAATTTAAAATTAGGCGGCATTCTACTTATGGCTCATTCGTTAATATAAAATTTTATAAATAAATTACATTTAATATAGCCTAACGTGTTATTACAAAATATTTCAGTTATTAACTCATGTAAAATTAATAAGTTAATTTAACGTTTTCGCTATTAAAGCGCCCAAAACGCCCTACCAACTACGAGACCTCTCGAGTGCCTGAGAAAAGGTGTGTCATTTTCTCCCCTCGGAAAAATACAAATTTGGCGCACAGTATTGGATTATCGAAATCAACGGTTGGGGAGCCTTTTGTACTAGTGACATTTTAAGGATGTTCCACTTTCGAAAATAGCTGCTTTCTTATTGTGTTTCTGACAAAAGGTAGGCGGAAGAAAAGGGGAGAAAAAATCCCTCAGCATATTTCAGATTTCGGGCGCTTTCGGAAAACGCCCTACCAAGGAAAATATTGCGAGACCGCTCGAGTGCCTGAGAGAAGTGTGTCATTTTCTCCCCTCGGAAACATCCAAATTTAGCGCACAGTAGTGGATTATCGAAATCAACGGTTGGATAGCCATTTTGTACTAATGACATTTTAAGGAGGTTCCACTTTCGAAAATAGCTGCTTTCTTATTGTGTTTTTGCAAAAATGTAGGCGGAAGAAAGGGGGAGAAAAAATCTCTCAACATATTTCAGATTTTGGACGCTTGCCGTATTTTGAATGCTATTGTGTTTATAGACTTCAGTATTCAAAGGGTGAAAAGGTTGGGGAGCCTTTTGTAGTAGTGATCTTAGGGAGGTTCCACTTTCGAAGAGAGTTGTGTTGCTGACAAAAGGCAGGCGGAAGAAAGGGGGAAAAATCTGTCAGCGTATTTAAGATTTCGTGTGCGTGCCATATTTAGAATTCTATTGGGTTTTAGACTCCACTATTTAAAGGGTTAAAGGTATTAAAATTCCACTATAAATGTATGGATGACTTTAAGATGGGAACCTTCCTGATGAATATTCAGAAAAACTGTGCAGACAAACATCTATAAGAATCGAGAAAAGGAAATCCTACATTAAATACAAACCGAACTAACTCAGAATTTCTCGAAAAATGAATCAGTGTTATCATATGTTTTGTGTAAAAGAGAGCACAAATAGAAGAATGCAACATAGTTTAAAGAGTGATTTAAGGCAAATGATAAACTGTTGCCATCACATTGTGAGATTATTCTTTACATCTTGCACCTCTTTGTGTTCTGATAATTGATCAAGCTGTTTTCACGGAGTTAAAAATAAAATTACACCGAGTTGCCCATATCCATTGCCGGATTACCATATGGGCAGAGTAACTAATTGTCAATAGACGCAGCAACTTTTAGGCATATAATCAATACAAACATACCTGATTTAACACTCAGATTTTCATTTATAAGACATTTTAATTGTAATGCTTCTATGATGTTTTATTCTACTTTATTATGACTATATTAATATGACTAACGTCTAAAGTTGATACATAAAAATGAAATTAAAATCATTGCAAAAACTCGCTTTAATAAATGGTGATGGGTAATAGCGTCTTTAGACTTCAATTGCCTAAGAGCCTATAGACGGCTAAACCGGCAGTTTCGTAATCAGACTACGAGGATTTTATCTTTATACTACCTTCTGACACATAACTACATGCATAATGCAGCCCATAACTGCAGTCATTTTTAACAAAACCTCCCTTAATCAAAAACGTCGTGCAGGCAGTTTCTTTACGAATATTCATAATACAGAACTTTCCAATATATCTGAATAACTTTCACCTGCCTCTTGTTAACTCTTTGAAAGTCGATGTGGTATTTTTTATACCATTTAATAGCGTCTTTAGACTTTAATTGCCTAAGAGCCTATAGACGGCCAAACCGGCACTTTCGTAATCAGGCTACGCGGATTTTATCTTTATACCACCTTCTGACCCGTAACTTCATCCATATCTACAACCCATAGCTGTAGCCATTTATAACAAAACCTGCCTTAATCAAAAACGTCGTGCAGGCAGTTTCTTTACCAAGATTCATGATACAGAGCTTTCCAATAGATCTGAATAACTTTTACTTACCGCTTGTTAACTCTTTAAAAGGCGATGTGATATTTTTTGTACCATTTAATAGCGTCTTTAGACTCCAGTCGCCTAAGAACATGTAGACGGCCAAACCGGTAATTTCGTAATCAGACTAAAGGGATTTTATTTTATACCACCTTCTGACCCGTAACTACATCCATATCTACAGCCCATAACTGTAGCCATTTATAAAAAAACCTCCCTTAATCAAAAACATCGTGCAGGCAGTTTCTTTACCAAGATTCATGATACAGAGCTTTCCTATAGATAAGAATACCCTTTGAATTACCTCTTGTTAACTCTTTGAAAGGCGATGTGATATTTTTTGTACCATTTAATAGCGTCTTTAGACTCCAGTTTCCTAAGAACATATAGACGGCCAAACCGGTAATTTCGTAATCAGACTAAATGGATTTTATCTTTATACCACCTTCTGACCCGTAACTACATCCATATTTACAACCCAAAACTGTAGCCATTTATAAAAAAAACCTCCCTTAATCAAAAACATCGTGCAGGCAGTTTCTTTACCAAGATTCATGATACAGAGCTTTCCAATAGATAGGAATACCCTTTGACTTACCGCTTGTTAACTCTTTAAAAGGCGATGTGATATTTTTTGTACCATTTAATAGCGTTTTTAGACTCCAGTCGCCTAAGAACATGTAGACGGCCAAACCGGTAATTTCGTAATCAGACTAAATGGATTTTATCTTTATACCACCTTCTGACCCGTAACTACATCCATATCTACAACCCATAACTGTAGCCATTTATAAAAAAAACCTCCCTTAATCAAAAGCATCGTACAGGCAGTTTCTTTACCAAGATTCATGATACAGAGCTTTCCAATAGATAGGAATACCCTTTGACTTACCGCTTGTTAACTCTTTAAAAGGCGATGTGATATTTTTTGTACCATTTAATAGCGTCTTTACACTCCAGTTGCGTAAGAACATGTAGACGGCCAAACAGGTAATTTCGTAATCAGACTAAAGGGATTTTATCTTCATACCAACTTCTGAACCGTAACTACATCTATATCTACAGCCCATAACTGTAGCCATTTATAAAAAAACCTCCCTTAATCAAAAGCATTGTGCAGGCAGTTTCTTTACCAAGATTCATGATACAGAGCTTTCCAATAGATAAGAATACCCTTTGAATTACCGCTTGTTAACTCTTTGAAAGGCGATGTGATATTTTTTGTACGATTTAATAGCGTCTTTAGACTCCAGTTTCCTAAGAACATATAGAGGGCCAAACCGGTAATTTCTTAATCAGACTAAATGGATTTTATCTTTATACCACCTTCTGAACCGTAAATACATCCATATCTATAACCCATAACTGTAGCCATTTATAAAAAAAACCTCCCTTAATCAAAAACATCGTGCAGGCACTTTCTTTACCAAGATTCATGATACAGAGCTTTCCAATAGATAGGAATACCCTTTGACTTATCGCTTGTTAACTCTTTAAAAGACGATGTGATATTTTTGTACCATTTAATAGCGTCTTTAGACTCGAGTCGCTTAAGAACATGTAGACGGCCAAACCGGTAATTTCGTAATCAGACTAAAGGGATTTTACCTTTATACCACCTTCTGACCCGTAACTACATCTATATCTACAGCCCATAACTGTAGCCATTTTTAACAAAATCTCCCTTAATCAAAAAAGTCGTGCAGGAAGTTTCTTTAAAAATATTCATGATACAGAGTTTCCAATAGATCGGAATATTCTTTGGCTTGCCGCTTGTTAACCCTTTGAAAGGCGATGTGGTGTTTTTAATACAATTTAATTTGAATGAAGATTCGACGCAGAATTTATTAACAGAATTTTGCTATTATAACTGTAACAATCGCCGTATTACCCTATAGGCACAGTAGATAATTTGCAATGGACACCAGAACATTTAGGAATCTGAGAAATATAAACTTATTGGATTTAACGTTTTAACGTTCAGTTTTTGACGTATAAGGATACCCAAATAGTAATGCTTGATGTTTGGCACTGTTGGTAATATATCAAAAGATTAATATCCGGAATTAATTTCTATGACAGTTTATTTACATCGTTTAAAACTCATCTCGATAAAAAGTAATTATCTAGAATTTCAAACAGGAAATGAAATTGCCTGATGCAATATGAAGAGGTTTTTACAACTCGTGATCTGAACAAGGAAGTGAAAGACTAAAATACGTATTAGTGACGTAAATTGACTTTACGTCATTACCATCCAATGAAAGAACTTAAAAATGATGTCACTTGATAAGGACTAAGACTGTTGCATCTCTGCTTTATAGAACTTTATAGATTTCTCTTTTAACTCGCGATGGAAACGGACATGTTATGTCGTTTTCCCTTAAACTTAAATTGAAATAATGTTTAAAACTAAATTTTATGTAACTATTAAATGTTAGCTATGTAAATTAAATAATTTAACAGTATAATGTATTATGTTTTATTAATTAACAATATTTTAATATTTCAAATTCACATAACCAAAAATGCTCACAACGAAAAATGGATAAATCAATATTTACAACAAAGTGTACGAACCCAATAAGGATATCTATCATCTAATAGGACTATCTGGAGAACCTGGCCTAGCGGTACAATGAGGACGATTGCTGGAAAATAGAGGTAAGCAAATATCTTACCTATCTTTTGTTCCGAAAGTCGATTTGATTATTTATATTGCTTTAGAACGCGCAAAATTACTGACTACCGAGAAAATAACACCAACAAAGATTCTGAGACGTGAAAAATTCTAAAGTATATAAAAGGTAAAAATAAAAATAAAAATAGTGTCCTAGAATCCTCGAATACTTAAAAGAAATTAATTAATTTTAGATATATTCTAAATTAGAAAAATGGCAACCTTCAAAGAAGGAAGTATAATTGAAAAATTAAATTCCAGTAATTATGCAAACTGGAAATTCAAGGTGGAGATGCTCTTGATAAGAGAAGAGCTCTTTGAAGTTGTCACAGACGACCCACCTACTCCAATAACCACGGAATGGTCGAAGAAAGATAAAAAGGCAAGGGCGCTTATTATTTAAATATTGAGGATAACCAAATCATCCATATTAAACATTTACAGAATGCACGGGACACATGGAACACGCTAAAAAACATCCATGAGAGATCAAATCTCTCTAGCAAACTCTTTCTCCTCAGGAGACTTTACGGAACGAAATTATCAGAAGGAGGCAACATGATAACTCATATAACAAAGATATTAGAAATTATTGATAAGTTATCAGCCATAGGCGAAGAAATTAAAGCAAATCATATTTCAGCATTATTGCTCTGCTCTTTACCTCCTTCATACGACACCCTCATAACCGCATTAGAAGCCAGGCAGGAAGACGAATTAACTCCAGAATTTATAAAGAGCAAATTAACAGATGAATACAATAAAAGAAACGAGCATTCAAATACCAGTGATAATACCAACAAAGCCTTTAGAGCTGAAAGAAAATTTAAAACCACAGGTTTTAAAAAAGAAGAAAAATACTGCACGATTTGTAAACTAAAAAATCACAACACAGTTAATTGCTGGCATAACAAACATAAAACAAATGATTTTAAACAAAACAACAAAAAACATTTCTCTTCTTCATTAGTCTTTCAAAAAGACGAAAATAATTTAAGAAGCGCGGACTCAAATAAACCGAAAGAAAAAAGCACAGCTTATTTCGGAGCCGAAGAAAAGAAAAATTGTGCATTTATAACTAACAAATCGAAAAATAACGCATGGATTATTGATTCTGGCTCATCCTCCCATATTTCAAATAATGAAAATTTATTTTCTGAATTTACAAATAAAGAACATACCAACGTCGTAATTGCCAACGGCAATAAACTAAAATCCTACGGGTCAGGTAATGTAAATATTACGACAATAACCTCAGACGGAAAAACTCACAACGTAACTTTAAAAGATGTTCTACTTGTACCCGACATTGAAACAAATTTATTTTCGGTAGCTAAAGCTACGAAAAACGGATGCAAATTAACATTCGAAGATAATAAATGTTTTCTAGAATATGAAAGATTAATTCGTTTAGAAGGAAGTAGAATAAATAATTTATACGAAATTCAGCAAACAAAATTAACCACAGATGAAAATTTCGTAAACATGATATCTAATTGCAAAAATAAAAATTGCATAGAACTGTGGCATAGAAGATTAGGACATAAAAATGTCGCGTCGATTAAAGAATTAATGACGAAGGAATTAGCACGCGGAATAAACATAAATAATTGTTCCCATAGTACCGAATGTGAGCCTTGCATTAAAGCAAAATTAACTGACGCACCTTACCCAAAGAAAACGGAATTGAGAGCAAATAAAATTCTGCAATTAGTGCACTCAGACGTGTGTGGTCCTATTCAAACTCCAACCATAGGTGGGAAAAATTACTTTTTAACCTTCATAGACGATTACTCTAGATTTACTATAATTTATCTACTACAAAATAAAAGTGAGGTATTTGAAAAATTAAAGGAATTTGTTGCACTGGTCAACAATAAATTTGGCAAAAAGCCTACAGAACTCAGAACTGATAATGGCAAAGAATTTAAAAATTCTAATATAGATAATTTTCTAAAAGAAAATGGAATTAAGCGACAGCTAACAGTACCATATTCTCCCAGCCAGAATGGTATTGCTGAACGAAAGAATAGATCATTAATTGAAATGACAAGAACATTGTTAAGTGACTCTAATTTACCATTACATTTCTGGGGAGAGGCGATATGCACCGCAAATCACCTACAAAATCGACTGCCGACTAAAGCCAACGAAAAAACTCCATATGAATTATGGACAAACAGAAGACCAAATCTAAATTATTTAAGAGTCTTTGGCTGCAAAGCTTATGCATATATTAACAAGCAAAAAAGACAGAAATTAGACAATAAAGCAGCAGAAGGGATCTTCGTGGGATACAATAATTATTCCAAAGGATATCGTATCTATACGAGCGGCAAAGATATCACTATAGCCAGAACGGTGAAGTTCTTAGAAAACTATCCGATAAATTCAAATAAAGAAAAACGGCTAGAACAAAATTTAGATGAAAACACTAATGCCGAAAACGAAAAGTCGGAAAACCCAAATCTGATAAAAATCGAAATTTCAAATGAAAATGATAATCAGAATGAATCTGAACTAAATCAAACCGACCCGAGAAGATCAGATAGAGTAAATAAAGGGGTTCCCCCAGATAGACTAATTTATTTGGTTAAAGATGAAAATATTAACGAACCGAAAAATTGGCAGGAAATAATAAACATGGAAAACCCAGTAGAAAAAGAAAACTGGATCAAAGCGACACAGGAGGAGATAGAATCTCACAACCAAAATAAAACTTGGACATTAGTTGACCCCCCGCCAAATGCAAAAATAATAGGTTCGAAATGGCTCTTCAAAACAAAATTAGATGATAAAGGAAAAATACAAAAATATAAAGCGCGTTTAGTGGCGAAAGGCTATTCGCAAAATTTTGGTATTGATTACTATGAAAGTTTTGCTCCAGTGGTTTCACATACTACAATTAGAACTTTTTTAGCAGCCGCCGCCTATCATAAACTAAACATAAACCACGTTGACATTAAAACAGCATTTTTGTATGGAAATTTAGATGAGGATATATACATTACTCAGCCGGAAGGCTATGTCAAACCTAATCATGAAAACAAAGTGTGCAAATTAAATAAGGCTATATACGGCTTAAAACAGGCAGCTAGAGCCTGGCACACAAAAATTTCAGAATCGTTAGAAAAGTTAAATTTCAAACCATCAACTTCAGACACGTGTTTTTTCATACGTAATACTAAAAACAGTAAAGCATATATTATCGTCTATGTAGACGATTTATTAATATCAGCAAAAGAAAATGATATTAAAGAAATTATACAAAAACTTAAGATTGAATATGAACTAAAGGATTTAGGTCAATTAAACTACTACCTAGGGATTAAAATTGAAAAAACAAACGGAGGATATAAACTGAATCAAAAAAGTAAAATTGAAGAATTAGTTAGAAAATTTAAATTAGAAGATCCGAAACCTTACAAAACGCCCATGGAAACAGGCTATTTAAATTTTGATAACGAAGAAATACCATTGCCAAACAACATCGATTATAGAAAGGCAATTGGCGCACTTTTGTATATCTCAACTGTCACAAGACCAGATATTTCAGCTGCGATTAACATCCTAAGTAGAAAAAACGAAAACCCTTCACAGAAGGATTGGAAAGCAACTAAAAGAGTGATTTCCTATTTAAATCACACTAAAAACTTAAATTAGAAATAAATACAACACAGCAACCAATACTTGAAGTGTACTGTGACTCAGACTGGGCTGGAGACGTACAAACTAGAAAGTCCACCAGCGGAAACCTATTTTTATTAGGGAAAAACCCAATTTTATGGATTAGCAAAAAGCAATCATGCATAGCCATGTCAAGTGCTGAAGCCGATTATATTTCAGCAGCAAATGCATCACAAGAAATTTTATGGTTAATTAGACTCTTACAAGAATTTGACTTAGAACAGACATTACCCATAACTATGCATGAGGACAACCAGTCCTGCATAAAAATGATCGAATCAGAAAAATACACCCGTCGCACGAAACACATTGATATAAGGTATCATTCCATTAAACACCTAAAGGACAATGGTACAATTAATCTAAATTACTGTGAATCAAAGAACATGATAGCGGACATCCTAACCAAGCCCACTCCCAAACCTATCTTCGAAGTTCACAGAAATAACTTAAACTTAAGAAATCAAATTCCAGAGATTAAGGAGGAGATTGTTGGTAATATATCAAAAGATTAATATCCGGAATTAATTTCTATGACAGTTTATTTACATCGTTTAAAACTCATCTCGATAAAAAGTAATTATCTAGAATTTCAAACAGGAAATGAAATTGCCTGATGCAATATGAAGAGGTTTTTACAACTCGTGATCTGAACAAGGAAGTGAAAGACTAAAATACGTATTAGTGACGTAAATTGATTTTACTGTTGCATCTCTGCTTTATAGAACTTTATAGATTTCTCTTTTAATTCGCGATGGAAACGGACATGTTATGTCGTTTTCCCTTAAACTTAAATTGAAATAATGTTTAAAACTAAATTTTATGTAACTATTAAATGTAAGCTATGTAAATTAAATAATTTAACAGTATAATGTATTATGTTTTATTAATTAACAATCTTTTAATATTTCAAATTCACATAACCAAAAATGCTCACAACGAAAAATGGATAAATCAATATTTACAACAAAGTGTACGAACCCAATAAGGATATCTATCATCTAATAGGACTATCTGGAGAACCTGGCCTAGCGGTACAATGAGGACGATTGCTGGAAAATAGAGGTAAGCAAATATCTTACCTATCTTTTGTTCCGAAAGTCGATTTGATTATTTATATTGCTTTAGAACGCGCAAAATTACTGACTACCGAGAAAATAACACCAACAGGCACAAATAAAGCGCAACAGTTGAACCGTTGAGGTTCACAGACTTCTAATTGACGTCAACTTTACGCCCAGTTTACGAGTTGCTTTATTTCTAAAACTCATAGACCCATAAAAGAGGGCATAAAATTGCAATTCCTTTTTTTCCAATGCATTATCTCAAAAATTCTGATGTCAATTGAGCATTGCAGAAACACAATTACTTTCCCCTAAACGGATTAACGTCTTAATTCTAACAAAAGCGTCTTTCAGTCTCTTCATTATAATATAATGCCTTTTCCAGTTTTCTAGTAGTTTGGGACATAATGTGCTTCGGCTCTTCGTATTATCTAGCCATACTCAATCACACTCTTCCATGTGCTCTTCTTATGTTGCCCTAATATTGCAGTATTCCTTCAACTTGTCACTACCGACGCACAGTGAAGTATTTGTGGCAAAATCCTGTCTAAAATTACTTTTCACGTGTTTTAGAGTAAAAACCATTGTTGTTGACTTACTATTAGTAATGCACAATTAATGTTATGCATACATACATATAAGGCATTTATTTAAAAAATAAATATATAATACAACGTTTACTAAATTATTTACTGTTTATAAGAGGAAAGTAATTTTGAAAAGTTTGTTGTATTTACAAGTAATGTTTAATTAAATGTTGTTAACTTTACTACACATAAAAGTTTAATTATTTATATAAACCATTGTATATAATATATATATTACTTGCATTTCATATTTATCGACGTTGAGTCTCTACAGTATAGAGATGCGGATTTTGGAGTGTTTTCAATAGATTTGTAGTCCTCCCAAAAAAACATTGATATCTAAATATGACAACAATATGCAGACAATTTTATAAAAAAGTGCCTTCAAGACTATAACCAGAACTATTGTAATTCAAAAATAGTACGACGAACCCCGACACAGCTTTAGAAAGCTTTGAATATATTAGATGATATATGTCAATGAATATATTTCAGTAAATTAGATCTAAAAAGGCTTGAAAATAATCCATTTTGAATTTTAATTACATTTATTATATGAAAAGTGAAATTATTTGAATGCACACGTAAAAATACACATTTAAACAAAATAACAAAGCTGAAACATAACAATAAACCACGTCTTCTCACAAAGAAACGTCCAGTTCAACTGAGTCTACTAGCCGTCGGATATGACTCATACTCCTTAAGTCGACATAGCTCGACACACCAGTTAGTCAGCTATAAAAAATATGCTTTTTACAATGGTTTAGCAACTTTTAATTTCTTTCTTTTTGGCCAGAATTTTGCATCAAATATTCCACTTTGCGACGTTGAAATTCGTGATACGAAATGGTGTACGCTTTACAAACTTGCAAATCTATTCCGCATATGATGAAGGTATATTTCATGCTCACTTAAATAATATGTTATTAGGCAAATGTCAGCGTTTTTACAATTAACATCTCAGAAGGTATATGCACAGTTCTTTCATGAAGCACCTTCTATCGTCATGATGACAAATTGGTGAGTGAGAGACGCATTTTATGCAATTCTTTGAACCAACTGAAGATGGATTACAGTTATTCGCAAACATCTATCACCCATGTGGTCAGATTCGGAAACTCCCGTTGTAGTTCTAACTTTCTGTACGCTAAAATAATCTTCAAAGTTTCAAATATAGTACTGAAATAGAATTTGTGCATTCGTCCTTGCAAAAAACCAGAGAAACTCCAACTCCAAGAATTTGCCAATTCATAAAAGTTTTTTCAGGGCTCTCAAATTTGATATTATTTGTATCATTTCGCCATGTCATTTCGAATTCGGTTTCAAAATAAACGCTCTCGCGGTTTATTCAGATTCTTCAAAACTGTAAAACGGACAAAACTTTCACTCTCTAGCTCATCGTCTTTGTCATGCCCTATAACAGAATGGTCTCTGAAAAAATTAACCGTAGTAGTGGTCAATCAATTCCAAAACGACAAAGTGCCCGCCGTTGAAAAAAGTCAACTTTCCCTTTTTAGTAGCAAATCAATATTAGCTATATTTTGAACCAAATTGGAATGTCGACATTTTGCCAATGCAAATCCATTATTCGTGCAATAATTGTGTTTCATTGGAAACATTTTTGCCACAATTTTTGCATTAATTGGTGTTTCACAAGATATATTTCTAGCATAAAGCCAATATTTCGTAAATTTATTTTCTTAAATAATTATATTTCGTCGCCATAATTCGAATATTTACCAAATATTGGTCATATATTGGAAATATTTTTTAAAGCAAATATTGTGCTGGTATCGGTTTGACTGTCTTTACAATATCTAAACATGTCTTATCCATAATGATCCTATATTTTCAAAATATTAATATCCAAATATTGGTACAATATTTCATGCCAATGCATGCACAATTGACATAAGATTAGAACACAATATAGCCATTATTGCCTTGATACTAGAGTTTTTGTTTATTCGTGTAGGACATCTTGAATATGCTCCTGGATATCTGTAATCTACGGTTTTAGTCTCCCGTGTACAAATGGCATTCCTTTCAACTCTTCAGCGATTCGAGGTTGAACACATCTGAACTCATCTTGACCGGCTTTCAATACTTTTAATTTTGTTACAAATCTTCGAAATGTTTCTTCGTTGCGATCTTCGTTTATAGAAACCAGGAGATACAAACCAGGCTTCCCAAGTTATAGAATATACACTCATTGCCATAAAAATTTGCGCACCAAGAAAAATACGTCCAAATGAAATGAAATTTTACACGTGTAAGTAATACTGTGATATAAGTAAGTGAGTAGAAAACCAAAGAAAAAGGATCATTTATTGCAGAAAAAAGTACAAATGAACGGAAATTTTAGTACTCTGTTGGACCCCCTCTAGCGCGAATGCACGATGCGATACGAGCGGGCATTGAGGCAAACAAGTTCCGTATGATGTCCTGAGACATCTCGTTCCACAGTTGCTGAAAACGCGCCTCGAGTTCAACCAAACTCGTAGGGTGTCCAAATTGCCGTCCCAAATGATCCCAGATATGCTCGATTGGTGACAAATCTGGGGATCGAGCAGGCCAGGGAAGGGTGGTAATGTGGCGGAGGCAGGATAGTGACATCCTTGCTGTGTGTGGCCGAGCATTGTGAAAAATGGCTCCTGGGAGTCCTGCCACGAGTGGCAACACATGTGGCTGAAGGATGACCTGGACGTGCCGCTGGGCTGTCATATTGCCACGGATCAATATTAGTGGTGACCGTGTATCGTAAGCAATGGCACCCCATACCATCACACCAGCTGTGGGAGCGGTGTGTCGCTGTAAAGTGAAGGCAGGATTGAGGCGTTCACCACGGGGCCTCCTCACACGAACACGATTGTCATCGCTGCTTAAATTGAATCTAAACTCGTCGCTGAAGACAACCTGGTTCCATTCTGTTGCAGTTCAATCCCGTCGTGCGCGACACCACTCCAAACGGAGGCGTCGGTGGGTGGGTGTCATTGGCAGCACACGTAATGGGCGCCGCGATACCAGATGTCCTTCATCCAGGCGCCTTGCGATGGTTCGGGAAGACACATGGGTCCGTAGTGAAGGTGTAGCCTGTGTCTGAATAGTGGCCAATGAGGCAGTTGGCTCTACGCGTGCGTTTCGTATGATGTGACGGTCTTCTCGATGACTGGTCTGTCGAGGGCGTCCCGAGCCTGGTCGCCGTGTAAATGACGTCTCTTCAGTCCACTGGTCCCAACACCTCCTCACAGTAAAATCAGAACGGCCTACTTGACGAGCTACTTGCCGAGCTGACCACCTAGCTTCCATCATCCCGATGATTTTTCCCCCTCTCGAACTCTGACAGCTGCTCATATTGTCTTCGATGGCTGCGTAACGGCATGTCTACCTCAGCGTTTCCTTTGCAAAAGAAAAGGTACACTCAGACAAGTTCTGCTTACCAGTTTTCTACTCCAAGGAGGACGAAGTTCAACGCCCTCTAGTGGCATTACGCAATGCGCAATCACGCTGCATTTCTAATCATTTGCATATCTGCCTGATATGTACCTTCATGCTAAGTTTCGTTACGATCCCGCAATTATTTCTTGGTGCGCAAATTTTTATGGCAATGAGTGTATTACCTGGTGTACAGATAGTGCAAGTGAAAATATTTCTTTTTATCTTAATTGATAACTCTAATATACAGGGTCTGTTCTGAAATTAGTAGGACTCACTTAAAAAAATTATTCATGAGAATTCATGCTGTTTAGCTCCCTCGTCACGCCCTCTTGAACCGCCTCGACCGAGCCGTGTTGCTTCTCCTTGAGCGTCGATTTTATTCTCGGGAATAGAAAAAAGTCTGGCGGGGCCAAGTCAGGGCTGAAGGGGGGATGAGGCAACGTTGCCACATTGTGTCGGGCAAGATACTCCACTACGCGAAACGCTGTGGGGCGCGGCGCGTTGTCACGATCTCAAAAACGGGTTTGAGGAATGCTCAATTCATCAGCAATCCTTCTGATACTCATCCTACGATCACTTTTCAGTAAATTTTTCACTTGCGACACATTTTCTTTGGTCTTGCTGGTAGAAGGGCGTCCGGAGCGGTCGTCCTTTTCCACTCTTTCCCTACCTTCTCGCAACAGCTTGTGCCACTCAAAAACACCCGATGTACTCATGGCAGCATCACCGTAGGCCTCCTTATTCATATCGTGAGTCTCTTTGCCCGTTTTACCAAGCTTTACACAAAATTTGGTCGCGTATCGCTGCTCCAGAAAACGCTCCATGATTCTACGTGACGAGGCGTTTCGACAGGGGTTTACAGTACAAGCGACCTGTTCTTTTCAACAGTCGAGAGCCGACTGCCGATTTTCCCCAGCATTCCCAATAACACCCTCCACCGATCGTACACGCGCAGACCGCCTTTCCTCCGCCCGTTCGCTCAGGAAAAAACCAGTCCTACTAATTTCAGAACAGACCCTTTATATATATATATATATATATATTAAATTTAACATTTTTTAAGATTGCCCATTAGCAACACCAAAAAGCAGTTGTATATGGAAAATATCAATTATGAATTCAACTAAAGATTTTATTAATATCTTTGTAAGTTTTGATTCAATTTTCATAAAATTTGAATTAACTCGACAAAATTCTGTAACGATTATATATATATTAAACTTCAAATCATTTGGTTAGGTAGTTTTTGCGCTGTTATATGTGGACAGACGGACAGACAGAAAGACGAATGTAGGTGTTACGCATTTATATAATTACAAACGCACCTAAAAAGCAAATTATATTACTGCAGCCGTTGCCATCATCAATATAACGTCAAATTACGCAAGGACAGGTCTTACTTTATAATATGAGTAGGCATGTTCTTATTTCTTGTAATAAATATTCTATCGAACAGTCCAACGTTCGAGACTAATGCTACGAAAAGACTTTAAAGGATAAAGAGCACTTACCAAATACTATGGAAAGTAGATTATACTAAAAAAAAATTCTTCCTGGGAAGGAATGAAGTGATTACACTAGCTTCATTTCACCACAATTATTTTAATTGGTATAGAAATCATATGAGATGTAATCTTCGCAACTGGGCGAAAAAGTCCGGTCCAGGATTCGAACTCGTGATACCTTGGCCGAAACTCTACCAACTGAGCTATCCCGGACGAATATGGCTGCACTGTTTGTGTGTTACCACTAATCGTGGTAAAATTAATCTATTGTAATCACGTTTCCAGAGTTTACCGGAAGTCACATAACCTGTGATTTATTCTGTTGTGCTGATTCAGATATCAGACAAGATACCATGGTCATTAAAGTTAAATGGGTGAATTAGTTCAGTCATATTCGTCCGGGATGGCTCATTTGGTAGATCATTGGCAATTTCACTCAAGGGATCCCGGGTTCGAATCCTGGGCTGGACTCTTTCGCCCAGTTGGGAAGATTACATGTCATATAATGAAGTGATTTCATTATTCTTTAAAGAGTTTTTTCAGCAACTAAACAATAAATTGATTGTTCAGCAAGAAATAAAAATTAAAAATGCAACTTTCAAGCGTTTTCGCAAAATGTTTTTCCAGAAAATAAAAGATGGTAACATATATATTATAATACAAAAGACAGAATTATTTAAATCGCTTCAGTAGTTATCGAAATAAAGGCACGTTAATATGGGCTTTTTACTTACCACTCATACGTAGTATAGGGTAAATCTTGTAATCTTTTTGAAAACCGAAAAAAGGACGGATTTACATGTTTCAGACACTGGAGATTCCGAAAACCATATTTTTAGAAAAAAAAATTGCCGTCCGTTTGTCTGGCTGTGTGCCTGTGTGTCTGTGTGTCTCTAAACGCTCTATATCCCGAACAAATTGAGATAAGAGACTTGAAATTTGTTATGTACTTAGTATGTAATAATATAATGGATTGAATTTTCAGTAACCTCAATTATCCGGAACTATTTTTATCGGATAATTTTTTAATTTGCTTATTTTAAAGAGTAAATATAAAAGCTGGGAAAGAAAAAAAAAATGTATAAAGAATGAAGGCAATCGGATAATGAGTTGCCGAGATATTTGTAATCCTATTTACCACACTCTTCGATTTTTCATGACCCTGTATTTCATTCAAATTTCAGTTAAAAGATCTATTTTAATTGGAAATGAAGCGCTTCATCCGACGCAATTAACCGCTAGTTAACATGATTATAATTTTTAGAGTTATAAGGATGTTTCTTTTACGCAATTCAGTAATAGAGCATTTAAAGTTTATGACGTCATCAAGTCAGGATTTTATTGGAATCGCAATGCATTTTAAAAATAGCTTACACACGTTTTATTTTCATATTTTATAGTATGCATATCCGTGATGGGTAAGTATTACGGTGGCCCCCAACGACTAGTTTAAATAGCATTCAGTAACTCTTGTTACCCCTGAAAATAATTAGTATAGCGCAAAGTATCATGTCACAACGAGAATGTTACACTTTGCTGGCAATGTCTTGAAGCATAATTTGGAAAACCTGCTGAAATCTTGTATAGCATGCTAATCATACTTTCTTTGATAACAAAAGTCATCCCAAATTTTCAGAACATTTCGGGATATTTCGGCTTCTGAGCATCATACCACTTCGATCTCCCAATCTAAAAAATTGAGATTCATTTTGACGCTAGGTGTCCGTAATAATGTTTAATTCTATTTTTACATCTTACCCCAATAATCACACAAGTTAACTACACCTCATTGATTCACACAGCACATGTCTTGGTGGACTTTTTGGATATCACTATTTCCAAACAATAATTTTCATTTTATATATCTTGCAAATGTTGTTAAAAATAACTTCATCGCAAATTTTACTTGCAAATTTAAAAATGTACCACGAACACTGTTGTTTGAAAATAGTGGTATCCATAAAAGTAACCCTACCAACCCCCTGGTGTAGCTTAATTCACTGTGGCTCATGGACATTACGTCCGGACATGCACATGTAATTACATGGATTGGTAACATTTAACAGTATTTGCCATGCCACAGTCGGGTTTAAATTAGTCAAAAATTATCAATATGAATTATTTCTAATTTTGTTTAAAACAATAACCATTAGATATGAAAAAAATATATATTAATATTTTATTACATATGAAAAATAAATTGCTTTGCAACATAAAAGGAAAAAACACTTAATAAAATCAGCCTTAATTTTTAAAGAAAATTATGATTAACGTTTTCATAAAAACATCTTAATACACATTTCTACTGTTAATATCAATACAGAGTTATTCGGTATACATTAAAATCATTACTTTATGATAATTTAATTAAAAACACATTAGGTAGGAAAAGATAAATTTTATTCTATTATTTTAAAAATAAATGTCATGAAATTCTTTATTATTTCATAAATTTACACCGAAAATATATTACTTTTTTATGCTATATTACCTAGGACTTATTTAAATCTGGTATCGAAAAAAATTAATTATGTTTCATCAAATATTGAAAAATATTGTCAGTCTAACGTAAAAAGTGAATGAAAATAAAAATAAGGCTAGACATTTTTCAAATGAAACCGAAATTTTTATGTTACATTATAATTATAAAAAAATAATAATTTGACTTATCGGAAAGTTTTCCTAGCGGTATTATGAGTAAAATTTAAAAGACGTCTCAAACACACATGTAAAAAGAAAAAAAAAACTGGAAACAGAAAAATCTATAATCCTTGTTCATATAATTAAAAGTTTCTAAAAAAATAACTTATTTTAAAACGAATGAAGAAATAAAAAAAACTGAATATGAGAAGTATTAACTAGAGTTTAAAGTCTTATTATTTTCAAAGAACTTTTTTAACTGTCGCAGTAAAATAAATTACCTCCACGAAATTTAAGCTATTTTAATAGAAGTTCGCTGGATTTATTTTTTATATCAATTATTTTCACATTAAAATCTTTAAAAAAATATTGGATGTATTAAAAAAAAGGGATATTTCTAACGAAGAAAAATTACGCATAAAAAGTCTCTCAGGCATTATAAAATCTAGTTACTAACTGATTGAATAATTTAAAATGTCTAATACCTTCTTTAACATTTTTTAATATATAATGCCAATTTATTTATTTTAAGTTTTTTATTTGAAACGCTTTCTTGTAAATTTGTATAAAATCTTTGTGTCTGAGAAGTTATAAATTCCTTACATGAAAAAATACATAAATATTTCATTTGAACGGGTGAGCGGAAAATGGTTAACATTCCAAGTTATGAAAATGTTGAGGAAGCACAAAATAATATTCATGTTAAAAAAAACTATCAATTTTAGAGAAATGTTCACCACCATCAGATTGTAGGACTAGTCGATGAAGGTTAAGACACAGAGGAAATTCAATATTAGATGTAAGGAACATATTGCAGATGTTATATGTGGCAGAGGGAATACTGCCTTGTCAAGATTACGTAATAAAGAGAGCAACAACATCCTATTTAATGAAGCTAAATTCATTTATAGTTCCAGTTTTTATTTACAACTTTTTGTGAGGGAATCTATTGAAATTTATTTAAGAATTTCGAAAGCATGTAATAATACGTTGTGATTTAATATTCCGAAGATTTGGGTTGAGTGGTCGAATAATAGTGGGAAGCGGTCTGTAGATGGAGCTAAGAGCGGTGTTAAAATTAAAATTATAGAAGCCATTGTAACTTCTTTCATATAGTGACTGTTCAGGCACTCCGGTTTTATGTACATTGTATTCGTGTTTTGTGTATATTCTGATGATGATTTGGTGAACAAATCGAAACATATAAGTTTTAACATTTTTAATGTTTTTATTGATATTTTGACGTCTTATAAGCAAAATAAAAGTGTTTTAGTATATATTTTAAAAGTTTTTTTAGATATATTTGTAATATTGATTTTAATGGACGTATTTTGATTCTCCACTTTATATGTAATATAATAACATTTGAAAGTTCATCCTATAAATTTCAAAGAAAAATGCTGATTACTTTATTAGTTATTATTAATAAACCAACTCACAAGGAGAGGGCCAAGCTTGGTAATCGCGGATTTTGATTATTTTTATATATGTTGTAGGGTAGATGCCCCTTAGTTTCAGGTTCAACGGATTTTATACAACGCTCCTTAATTCTCGAGACATAGGAGGGGGGGGGTCTAATATTATAATACAACTTAAATACTTACTTTGTAACTGGTTTACTCCGTTTAGCTCAATTCTTATGGCCACTGCTCGTTGATCCTCGGGCTCGGGTTCGAGACCGGAACGCAGTACATTTCTGTCTCGTGTTCTTTTTTTTATATAAATAAACTTGTAATTATAATTTAATAATCGCAATTAAAAATAATATAGTGCATTAATTATAATGGTAACCTATTTAATTTTGTTTTTGTAACTAAATCGTTGTATAAATCATCATTAAAAAGTTAATTTTTTTTAAATCACTTTTAAAATGTTTTTCATATATTCTTTATCGATGCAATGATATTGAACAATTGTGTCAATTCGTGATTTTAAGGAAATATTATTTATATATTGCCTTAACAAGGTAAGTCCATGCCATAATAATACTACTCTATTTTTAAAGTAAGAAGCATAATTATATTAAAAATTAGCATAAGAATTAAATTACAACATATTTTTTTGCATCTTAAAGATTTTTAAATTTGTAATATGTATGCTTGCGCTGTGAATTACTATGCCTTCGAATTTATCTTCTTTCTGAATTTAATTTTATTGTATTTGAAAACGTTTTATTTTATTATAACCAAAGGGCGTCACAACAGACTTTGTAACATAGTAAACCCATTACAAAGTAAGTAGTATTTAAGTTGTGTTATAATATTTGAGACTCTATTCCTCGAGAACTACGAAACGTTGTATAAAATCTGTTGAACCTGAGACTAAGGGGATTCTACCATACAACATATATAAAAATAATCAAAATATGTGATTACAAGCTTGGGCCTCTCCTTGTCAGTTTATTTTTTTATTTTTGGAATGTTATTATTTTTGCACTCATACCTTCAATTGATCTTTAGAAACATCATCGCTAAATCTATTTTTAATCAAACTTCGCTCTGACAATCAAATTTCACAGACCAAGCGTTGCAACTCTGATCCATTAAGGCACCCCTTAGTTCTATTGTATTTTCGCAAAAAAATCACCGCCTTCTAGCAACAATTTTTTATAGGTTGGCTCTATATGAGAGTGGAGAAATATCAACAGACTGTTCTTAGACAGACTTTTTGTCCAAACTATGGCAAACCTACATTCCAGACTTGTCGACACTCTCCTGGATGAGTTCGATTATGCCGTTGAGTCAATTTAAAAAGCATTATCTTGGCGAAAAAGGCCGTCTTGCCAAGGTACTTGACTATTCGCTTTTGTCCAAAATCCTCCCAATCTATCAAATTGTATATTCAGTGTGTTGTCACTCTCATATCCATGCACCCTAATTTCTAGAAGTCAGAATTCTGATAAGTTTCTATTTAGTTCGCTATTGGGTATTTCGTTGGTCGCTGTTATCAGGGCTACACTAGCTACCGGATTGGCTCGCGACCTACCTTATACACGGCCAGTTCATGACGTTTAAAACGTCACATGAAGTGGATCTTTTTTACACGGTGATTGGTGCAAAGCGGCGCTCCCACCGTTTTGAACCAATCGCTGTGTAAAAATGATCCACTCCATGTGACGTTTTAAACATCATGCACTGGCCGTGTATAACTTAGGTCGCGGTTGGCTCATTCATTATTATGACGTCACAAATGGTGGCTGATCGCGACGAAAGGCATACAGCGATTGGCACAAAACGATGGGCGCGTCGCTTTGTACCAATCGCTGGTTGCGGCCAGCCACTATTTTTGACGTCACGAGAATGAATGAGCAAGCCAGGTATCTAGTGTGCCTTGCTGTTATACCAACACTACCTACAGATAATGCCTCAGGATTGACAACAACGGATTGAATAACGTATTTGTGAATCGGCCTTTTGCCCTTCCCTTCCTTGTACTGAATTATAAGGGGAGTAACCTATGTACCGTGCGTTCCAGCGACAACGTGCTTCCGAATAGCAATGTTTTTGTCTTCTAATGGGGATCAATAGTAATTAGATTAAAGATTGAATTTCTTTCAATTAAGGTAAGTACTTATTTACAGTATACATGTGAATTTTTATGAATATGAACAATGGTAATCATTATCTATTAAAATATGTTTACTTTGTCCTTGTTGCACGAGTAGGCTTAATCCACAGCTTTGTCGAAGCTGGTAATGTGAAAAACATTGTACTACTTTGACACTATTTATAATTTTAGTAAGTAATTAACGTCTCGCGCAAAAATTTTTGCATTCAATATGAATTTGCTTTATTTGTAAAAGAAAAACTTTTAAGTTAAAAGCTTCCTTTCTTTTCATGCATATGAATAGAAAGCTGTGCATAAATAATTTCACGAATTTCATATTTCTTCGCTTATGATAGCTTTCATATTTTTCAATGCCATTATTTGTAAAGACGTAGCATGATTTATGCAAATATTTTTAATACTGCTATGAATGTAAATATTTTTTTCAAGAAACATTTGTTTCTCGTACAAAAAAAGTAAACTTTATTTATAAATATAAGTTTTGAGAAATTCACGATTATTTCATTTTGATGCTCACCCTCCGCCCCCTTTTTTTTCATACAGAGAATGAATTATAAATTTTATTATCATGAAAATATAAACTTAATTAAACGCTTCTTCTGTCACTAATGCATATGCAAAATTATATCAGTTAGTGAAAAGTGTAAGCTAAGAATTTAATATTATGTACTTGTCTGTCATTTGATAGTTATATATTTTATTTATGTTGCCATATATGCATTTGATTAATATAATCGCCAATAAAAATCACCAGAGGTATTTTACTATTATTAGAAAACATTGAATATATATTTTAAGTAATGTGCAATCGAAATAATTGCGGCTAGTATTCAGATCTCATTTGCCTAAAATATACTAAACTTATCTAAAAATTTTTTTTACTAATTATTTGTTATATAAGTGCATTTTACTAAACTTTGCAAAATACATTTATTCATTAAATAGTACATATATATGTGTATGTGTGTATGTATAAAATGCAGAAATTTAGCAAATTGTTAAGAGCTATTATTTAAAATTTTTAATTATTTTTGTGTTAAAAATAAACATAAAACTAATATTAGTTAAAAAACTAATTTTAAGTTAATTTTTATCTTCTCAAGTTTTGCATAACAAAAACAAAATATTTAAAAATAAACAAAAACAAAATTATATCTTTTCAATGCACATAACTAAAAAAAAATATATATATAATATTTTTTAATAATAGTAAACTACACTGGTGATTTTTATGAATGTTTACATAAAAAAAACTGCATACATGGCAAAATAAATGAAATATATAATTATCAGATGCAAATATTCAATCGAGTATTGAGCAGCGACAAAGTAAACATATTTAAAAAAAATATGATTAATATTGATATTATTGATAAAAATGCACATATATACTGTAAATAAGTACTTACTTTGATTGAAAGCAATCAAGTCTTCAATCAAAATACTATTATATTTCATGAAAATATGGTAGAACTCAAATATGAACTTTAATTTGCACATTAACAAAAGAAGTTTTAATAAAACCTCTTAAAAAGATAGATTTTATTTTTCAATAAAAATAACAATTTTGTAATTAAAATTTTGTTGTATAAAACAAAATTTTCTTAATACTAAATTCTACAGGTTCTTTTGTCAAGTTTTAAAAGCAAATTGTGTCTGTTTTGAATTTGTTGATCTTCAATTGTATTATGCAAGTTAAAAAAAAAAAAAAAAAAAAAGTCATTTAGAATTTTGTTTTATATGTTTGCAAGAATGGTTGAATGTAATCAGTTAAATCAGTTGCCGATCTGCCGTGATGTCAAAATTGAGCTATAGGCATTATCTATATGTGGCGTTGGTTATACACGGCTGGTTCATGACGTTTAAAACGTCACACGGAATGGATCATCTTTACATGGCGATTGTTGCAGCGCGTCGCGCCCATCGTTTTATACCATTGCCGTTTAAAGCTTATGCGTCCGTGTGACGTTCTAAAAGTCATGAACCGTCCATGTATAGCTAGGGCTACACTAGATACCGGGCTTGCTCATTCATTCTCATGATGTCACAAATAGTAGCTAGCCGCCACCAGTGATTGGTACAAAGTGGCGCGCACATCGTTTTGCGTCAATCGCTGAATGTTTTTGATCGCGCCTGCCACCATTTCTGACGTCATGATAACGAATGAATAAGCCCGGTATCTAGAGTAGCCCTGGTATAACGTAGGTCATGATTCTACCAAGAAGTTACCGCTAAGTTCTGCAATATGGGTTGCCATCGTTTTCAGAAACACTTTGAAGCTTCGAGCATGTCACTACTAAAGAGGTACTCTAGACAGAATAAAGTCAAATATGCTCAACTAATTTGTCAATTTAGAGTGCTACGGTGTTCGAACAATTTGCAATAGGACAACGTTTTCGAATGCTTATTTGAATTTTTGCAGAGTTTTTAATGCAAATAAGGTAGAGATCCAGTAAAACTAGGTTTACTCTATAATAAGGTGGCGACATACGCACAATACACATGTTCAGATTAAAGTTTTGAACCTTTTCCAGAATTTTCCAATATCCCCCTAGGCAAGTTAGTTTAAACAAATTGAATTTATTTATTATTTATTTATTATAGCTTTGAGGTATTTGCTACAGCTAAATGCCGGCATGACCTCGATTGATCACAGTTCATTTTATTCACAGAAGCATATCTCTGCTTTCAAACCGAAAAATACAACAAAAAACTAGGCCTAAACCTTAAAATTCCACTAGTCTTACAGCAGCTTTTTAACAAAAAAACAACAAATCGAATGAGACTAGGATGTCCTATATGCGAGTGGCGTTATACGCACAGCGAGCATGCTCAGTTAGACGCCTGAGCACAGCTATACCAAACTATGGCAAATCTACATTCCGAAATTAGGCGATACCAAGACCAATGCTAGATACCAGGCTTGCGCATTCATTCTCATGACGTCAGAAATAGTGGCTGACCGCGACTAGAGCTACTATAATTCAGGCTGAATCATACCGCCATTTAATAACCCAGCGGACCAAAAACCAAGCTAAAACCGGTTAGCTTACCGTACTAGTCGACGACGAGTGACAATAACAGGGACGGCAAACACCCGCTCAGCCGGTTTCCTAATGCTGAGCTAGGTTGCAATATGGCGGTAATTTTGGGCAACATAATGTATATGCGTCAGCTCCCCTTATAGGAGCCTTAGCCGCGACCAGCGATTGGTACAAAGCGCCGCGCCCATCGTTTTTTGCCCATCGGTGTATGTATTTCGTCGCGGCTAGCCACCATTTGTGACGTCTTGATAATGAATGAGCAAGCCCGGTATCTAGTGTAGTCCTGGCGAAACTCATCTGGATGAGTTTCATTAGACGAGTCAGACAAGTTAAGAAATACTAGCTTGACGATAATGGCATGTTCTCCAAGATTGGTAGCGATATGTTTTTGTTCAAAATCTTCTCAACCAATAAAATTTTATTTCCTGTAGGTCGCTAGTCTTATATAGATGCACCCTACTGACATATGTCAACAAACATTAGTTTAGCTTCAGCGCCTAGAATACATAGTGTGGAAAACCGGCAATCCCACTAATGCTTTAAAAAGTGCTGGACAATTTAGCCGATAAATGTGCAACAATGCTGTACGATCTTAGGGCGATCACAGCGACATCTGCTAGCTCTTTCAACAGTAAATATATGTTTTTTGAACAGTTATACTTTGATAATTAAACAATGGCATAAAATAAGTTGCAGAATACCTTTCCAGATGATAACTGTTTATCATTAATATTATTATTACTTGTAATTTATCAAATAAATATGTTACACTTGAATGCATTTGAAAAGTTGCATAGAAAAGAGCTAGCAGATGTCTCTGCGACCGACCTCTTATCGTTCAGCATCGATGTACATTTATTGGATTAATTTTTTAGTACTATTTTGTAGCCGTTTTCCACACTATTTATTCTAGGCGCTGTAGTTTACCGATAAAAGCAGGCTCGCCAAGATGCTTAGCGATTTGTTTTTGTCCAAATTTGTCTCGCGTAATATGATTTTATTTCTCGGATGCCGCCATACTTTTATACAGACGACCTAGGTATGTAAATCAGAAATGCAATTTTTTAAAAAATTGCTAGAATATTTCAAATTTTGTTTTTCTGATAGGTCGTTTCCAACATAGCAAAACAACAATCTGTATCCCTGCTCTCGTTATGCTTTCGATATCGCATCTGATATAAACATGGCATAACGAATGGATACAGGGCCACAGTAGATACCAGGCTTGCTTATTCACGAGGCTAACGAAAAAGACGGGCTACCGCGGTGCATTCGGCATATCTTTTTTTACAGACAGCGAGAGTGACGTGATGCTCTTTTCGTACACCTGCATTGGTGGATTCGAGCATCACGTGATTCCGCCGGTCTGTAAAAAAAGATACGCATAAAGTACCGCGGTAGCCTTTCATTTTCGTTATCCTCGCTTATTCATTATCATGACGTCACAAGTGGTGGCTGGCCGCGATCAGAAACATTCAGCGATTGGTACAAAACGATGTCCGCGTCCTGTGTACCAATTGCTGGTGGCGGCCAGCCACTATTTGTGACATCATGAGAATGAATGAGCATGCCCGGTATCTAGTGTTGCCCTGGTGGATATGAACAACCCCCTTTTTCTCGAGTTTCGCTATGAGCGCGTTCAGCAGACCTAACCAAAGTGACCAATGTGACCGGTTACTTACCGGGGCGGTAAGTGACCGGTTTCTAACCGGTCGACATACCTACTGGACAAAAATGGTATTATTTACTTGCAGCGCCATCTGTATTACATCATCGTAAATTTTCATGTAACCGATCACGTGACCCACCTAACCAAGATTTTTCTTCGGTTAGTTCGGTCCCTTACCGGTCACTTCGGTTACTTCCGCTGAATGACGTTGGTTGCGTATCGGTTAGCAGCACTGAACGCCTTGGTAACTGACCGACCTTACTGGTTACGTACTGGTCACATTACTGGACGCGCTCAGGGCTACACTGGATACCGAGCTTGCTCATTCATTATCATGGCGTCACAAGTGGTGGCTGGTCGCGAACAAAGACATACAGCGTTTGGAACAAAATGATGTGCGCGCCGCTTTGTACCAATCACTGGTTACGGCCAGCCACTATTTGTGACATCATAAGGATGAATGAACAAGCCCGGTATCTAATGTTGCCCTGGCGGATATGAACAATCCCTCTTTCTCTAGTTTCGCTATGTCATTTTGACGTTACATACACTAGTCAAAATATAACGAGATGAACATCGTCAGCCCCTTCAATTTCAAAATATCAATCTAAGATAATAATATGGCAATACCAATATTGTTGTCACTTCCAGAAATTTCAGTTTAAAATATTCGATTCTAAACAATACAGAAAATCATTAATTGTGCTCTCATCATAGTAAGAACACGTATTGTTTTGTGTGTGTGTGTTCATGTTTTTTAAAAATCTTATACAAGATAAGTGCAAAACATCTAAACAACTTTTATGTCATTTTAAAAAATTTACCACAAAAGCTATTTTTATATTATTTTTCCAACTATAACATATCAATCAATACAAACGTGAACAAAACAATATATTCCTGACAACATATTTTTATGCCATTGATTTTATCTTGTCATTGTTAATTATTTTATACTTGCTCATTATTCGGGATTCAGTATTTTTAAAATGTCCGTTTTTATACAAGCTTGTTCATAAAATGTTATTTGCTTATGACGTACTTGTATGATGTTAATAAATTTAGTTTAGATATAGTTAGCCACAATTTTTCCATTAAACTAAATTCGATTGACGGCAATGGATTTTTTTAATTTATAATTCTTATTCTTTATTTTTTAATGGATTTGCTTAAAATTTTCTTGATTCTTTAAGAATACATAAAGGTATTTAACATTTGGTGTTAAAGTATTAAATATAATTTTTATTTGTAAATGTTAAGAATCAATATAGTTAACGCTGAATATACATTTTTAATTTAAACATATATTTATAATATTTGTTTCGAAAATAAAATGCTGAGATAAAACTTACATTATATCTAGTGAAATTTTCTTCGTCATACAATGTTTTTTTTAATTATTATTATGTGTATATATATATATATATATATCTACTATATATATAAAACACAAACGGAAATTTCGTTCCGTTCCTTTATAACTCGAGTTCTGCCGAATGGATTTTGATGGAACTTACAGTGTTCGAGAGATAATTTTTCAGGGAAGGTTTTAGTATATAACACAACGTTCTATGTATATTAGTTATAGAATTATGATAGAAAGTTCTGTTATTTTGACCGAAAAGGTTACCATTGCTAATTTTTTGGCGATCATTACAGTTGCAGAAAGAAATGAAAAGGCTATACATGTCGAAAAATAAAAGAAAAACTGTTACTAATTTTATTTAAAAAAAAAAAAAAAAAAACAAAGAAAGAAAGAAAAAAGAAAGAGAAAGAAAAAAAAGAGTTTTGATGAGAGACTATTATAAAACGAAAATATTTAATTTAAACATGATTGGGAATGTTCGTAATGCTTAAAAAATTATTCAAGGGGCAAGATTTCTATATTGAAACAATATTTGGCGATGTATCTTTTGTTTTTGGCGATTTTGATTTTACTTTTGACCCCAAACAATTTTATTTTAAGCTAAAAGGTGTCTTTTTTTGTTGCAGAAAGAATTGAAAAAGCTATACACCTGGAAAAATAAAAGAAAAAACTGTTACTAATTTTATTTAAAAAAAGAAAGAAAAGAAAAAAATGAAAAACAGTTTGGATGAGAGATTTTAAGCCAAAGGTGTTTTTTTAAGTGTACGACTGCATTTTTGTAGTATTTTTTTTTGCTACTTTTCGGATAGCCGGGCGCCAGTGATATATATATACATGTATATATATGCACATATATCTACACAAATACATGTATATACATACATATATCTACACAAATACATGTATATACAGGGTGTTTCACAAAGGACCCATAACTTTAAAAATCAATATCCAGGAAACGGTGATAGATAGAAGCATGAAACCAGTGGTATGTTTATTAAAAAAATCGTAAGAATCTTATACATAAATCTCAAAATTTAGTTTAAAATAGTACCGATAGATGGCGCTGAGAGCGTTAAGAATCCTTCTGAAGAGAGTTCAGAAGCATAGAAAAATTAGCCGTCGAAGATTTCTCCATTGAAATCTGACCGCTATTAGCGCATAGTGAAAATAATTCGCATCGGACACGTTGCCTCTCTGTTGAAACTTTTTGAAAAGCTCACGAATTATTTTTCCCGTCTAGGCCTTTTGCGACTTGAAATCGCGTTTGAAAAATCCTCCTTGTGGCAGTAGGACTCTGATTTAATCGATGGTACTCCAACACAATAAATACACGTTCCACCACGGTATACATCACTTTCGGAATTATTTTCACTATACGCTAATAGTGGTCAGATTTCAATGACGAAATCTTCAACGGCTAGTCTTTCTATGCTTCTAAAATATCTGTAGAAGGATTCTTAACGCTCTCAGCGCCATCTATCGGTGCTATTTTTAACTAAATTTTGAGATTTATGTATAAGATTCTTACGATTTATTTAATAAACATACCACTGATTTCATGTTTCTATCTATTACCGTTTCCGGGTTATTGATTTTTAAAGTTAGGGGTCCTTTGTGAAACACCCTATACATACATATATATACACTTATATGTATGAATATATACATATATATATATACATATATACATATATCACTGGCACCCGGCTATAACCGAAAAGTACCTTTTCTTTTATTCAAATGCAAACTATATTAATTGCAATATACTTCTATGTACTTCTACATATATGAAATTTCGATCCGGCTGCTTATAACCCGAGTTCTGCTGAATGGATTTTCGTAGAACTTAAACTGTAAGATAATTTTTCAGGGAAGGTTTTATTGTATAACATATCGTTCTACGTAGCTTAGTTAGTGAATTATTCTGGGAAGTTCTATAATCAGATCAATCCTATTATGAAATATTAGCCTTTTTAAAAGATTTTGCCGAATGGATTTCGATGGAACCTACACTGTTAGATAATTTTCAAGGGAAAGTTTTATTATATAACATATCATTCTACGTTGCTTAGTTCTAGATTTAAATGGCGAAATTCGAAAATTGGGTCACCATTTTTTTTATCAAATATTAGCCTTTTTAATATATGATTCCGATTATGAAAGATTAACCTTCTGAAAAAGTTCTACTGGACAGATTTTGATGAGAATTGTATTGTTAGTTAGATGCTACACTGCTCAAAACAATTAAAGGATATTGCAGTTTTAGGTGGATTTTTGTATCTGGGAAACTTTTTAGCTGATTGGTACATGGTTGACAGACATAGTATGTTATATGAGAATAAATTACACATGTTTGGCAGAAAAAAATGCATTTTATTGCGCATTTGTGTACAAAAGGAAAAAAACACAATTTGTGCATATGAGAAAAAAAGAATAAGAAAAGGTGTTTTCTTCAAAGAAAACCATTTTCAGTACGGGGTATGGTTTCCACGGGCGGCCAGCAACGTTGAACACCTTTGAGGCATGGACTCAATGAGGCTATTAATGACGAGTTAGGATATTCTGCCCCACTCTTCCAGAAGAGCTCTTTCCAGTTCTTGGAGAGTTTGTAGGGGTTGTTGGCGGCCAGAAACTCGTCTTCCTAGAGCGTCCCAAACGTGCTCGATTGGATTCATGTCTGGAGAACACGCTGGCCATTCCATTCGAACGATTCCTTCCTCGAAAAGGAAATCCTCCACCACGTTTGCACGATGTGGCCTGCAGTTATCGTCCATTAAAATGAAGTTATCTCCGATTGCTGCAGCGTAAGGGACTACAATAGGTCTGAGGATCTCATCCCTATATCGGCGACCAGTCAGAGCTCCATCTCGAATGATGTAGAGGTCAGTGCGCCCGTCAATGGAGATGCCACCATACACCAACACTCCTCCACCGCCAAATCTGACACTTTCGTGCACGAACGCAGGATTATTCCTACTCCCACGGTCCCTCCAGATGAAAACACGCCTATTATCCGGATGCACAGAAAAACAGGACTCGTCAGAAAACAGAATATTGCTCCATTCATTTCCCCTCCAGTTGACATGCTCGGTTGCCCCCTCCCTGCGGTCGCGACGATGCCTTGATGTTAATCTAACACATACCATCGTTCGGCGAGCATACAGACCTACAGCATGAGCCAGTTTCGGACAGTCTGAGTTGAAATCGTGGTGCCTGTAGTCGAGCGAAGGTGTTGTTGGAGAAGAGTAGCGTTCATGTTTCGGTGTCTCCGAGCTGTTAACGCTAAATACCGATCTTCATTGGGCGTTGTTGCCCGTCTACGACCTTGCCCTGGTCTTCGGCCTGCACATCCACTTACCAAAAAACGGTTCCAGATCCTGGAAATGACACTTTGTGACACTCCAATGGCTTGTGCTACTTCGGCTTGAGTTTGGCCCCCTTCTAACCTACCAACAATTCTCCAAGCTTCTGAATCTGTCAAATGACTTCGCTGAGACATCGTACTCATCGACACAAAGCAATCACTGAATGCCGATCATCCTTGTCTTCATTCTCTTTTATCCAGTTGAAAGTCAAATTTCATTCGCTGCCGCTGAAGCGACGTTTTTGACGTCGAACTCAAAATTTGCATACTCCTCAGTTTGAAAACCAGAAAAATTTGCATTTGTGATTCTCTTCTTCTATTTTCGGCAAAAAAAAAAATTCGTTTATAACTTTATTTTATATAAAACTTCAAATATCCTTTAATTGTTTTGAGCAGTGTATTTCCGGAATGGTTTTAATGTACTACATATTGTTCTACGTTGCTTAGTCAAACAGTTATGTGTGAAGGTTATATAGTCAGGTGAACCCGATTCCGAAAGATTAGCCTTTTTGAAAGTTTTTACTGTGCGTATTTTTTGCGACTTGCATTGTTAAGTAGATAATTTCTAAGGATGGTTTTAGTACATTTTATATCGTTCTGTTAGTTTTAGAATTATGTGGAAAAGTTCTATAATCAGATGAACCCGATTATCAAAGATTAGCCTTTATAAAAAACTTCTACTGAATGCATTTTGTTAGTTAATTTGTTTGCATTGTTAGTTCGACAATTTTTAGTGATGGTTTTAGTATATTGCATATAGTTTTATCATTCTTTAGCAAACCTTAACTGTAAATGACCAAATAAAAAAGTTGGTCCTTAACAGCTAAAATTTTGACTGCACATTAAAAAATATAATAGCACAATCACGTCATTTTTCAGTAATGTGGAAGGATATTCCAAAAGATTGCTTTCAAATACAAGGTCAAATTAAACGATATATTTCGTTTGATTCAAGGTTCATTTGTAGAAACCGACCAGCGCAGCGGGCGTAGCTTGCTAGTATATATATATATAATCGGCTACTCTTGTGCAACGCAACATAACTTAACAATACTTTTACACGTGGATATCAAGTTTAATGCTAAGTTACTTTGAAATACGCTTATTTAAACTAATATTTGTAGAACAGAACGTACCGTATAAAAATAAAAATTCAAAACAATCTATTAATTAGCAATGTACCTGAAAAAATTACAAATTTAAATGTACAAAGAACATTATTTTCATAAAATAGGCAATTTTCTAAGTTATACCAATGTATAATATGTTTACGTCACTTAAAATAGTACCAAATAAAAAAAATCATTAAAGCATAATTATATAGTATATCTATTGATTGAAGCAATATATCAAAATCTCTGCACCATCTTGATATTTTGAAAATCCACAGTTGCATTGAAAGTTACTTTTTAAAGTAAGATTTGATTTATCATGGTTAAACATGGCGTAGGGGAGAGTGGGGTCTAATGGGACAGTTTTAAAGTTTTAATTATTTTTAAATGAAATCAACAAATTTTTGAATTTTTTTTGTATGCATAGAAAGAGAAGTATTGGATTTATATAAAAATTAATTTGAAAGGATAAGATTTGTTGTTTTTTAAATATTGTTATGAATTTTGTATATATCTGTAAATATTCCATTTGTTTAAATTTATTTTATTTGATTATTGTGAAAATTGCAGTATTATTAATTTATTTCCTATTGAGCATCATGTAACTCAATGCTAAAGGCCTCAGATGGTTTGCAAGGAAAACAACCTTACACCCTCATCTTTATAATGGAAGTCTATTGAAATATCGCCAAGGAATGGGTTTATCGCCAAGTTGGCGATGGTTTTGGCGACTTATTTTTGTCGCCAAATGTCGCCAAGTTGGCGACTTTTTGTGCAACCACACCCCCCTTATACCTATACATTGGGATCCTTTCTTGCTTGGGTTCTCTATCGAAAGTTAAAGCACTTTCTGGTAATTTCTAGCATCTGAAGGCTCTGGAATAATCTGGAAAGATCTCTGAAACCTATATAAGGACCTCCATCAGTTCAGTTAGTTAGTTGTCTGTCAACTGCGATTGAATTCATACGAGAGGCTTTGCATTGAGAACTGTGTTTCTCGGATCGATTTTGTCGTTGATACGTCGTATTGAACGCATTGTTTCTGTGTGAAATTTTGCTGTGCTTTTATTGGATTTGAAGATTACTGAATATCTTATAATTTTCAGAAGATATTGGTGTTCGTATTGCACTGTTTATAGTGAATAAAGCCTTTTGATTATTCTTATATATTGGCATCAGTCCTTTCGAACCCCGAGCTCACAACAATATAATGACTTTTATATACTATTGTATTTGTCCCATTAGTCCCCTTGGTTTGGGTCTATTGGGACACCCCGTGTGTCTAATGGGACATTTCAAAATCAACACAAAAAGTAGAGTTGCAGTATCTATTTAAAGACAGCACATTTTACTTCAAAATACAATGTACATAAACAGTATAGTATTAATTATTGCATATTAAAATTTGAAAAATTAAAATCATAAGACATTAAAGTTGATGAACGAACAGTTTTCTAATCGATTGTAGGCTGAGGTTACAATATTTTTAATTTCAGTCCAGTATTTTTCTTCTTTTTCAGGATAGACAAACTTTTTTGAATCGCATCTTTTTGTGAGGTAATTCAGAAAATGTTCTTGAATGCTCGGTTTATTTCAATAACAACTGCCACATAATGAGATATAGAACGTTTCCCTTCATAGTTTACTAAGACAAAACCATTTTCAGAAATTTGCTCTAAAAGAACATTTTCTTTGACATTAATTCTTTCTGGAAAGTCTTCATTACTTGAAGAATCATATTAGTACAAAACTTCTTTCAGAACTTTCTGAAAAAGAAATACGCTTCTTATTTTAATTAATTTAGGCATTTTTTAGATCTTTTTCTGAGTTATTTTAGTATTATCAACTACTTTTTTAGGTGTTCTTAAAAACTTTTAATAAGACCTTTAGATAAATCATGCATACCTATCACTAATAATAAGTACCTATGCATCATCAATCCAGTTGTCCCATTAGTCCCCATATGCTGATATTTTATATTTTCCTAATCTACATAGCACATATTTATCCAAAGATAATTTAGCTAAGTTTAACTTAAAATGGAATATTTGTGTTATATTAAATAGTAGCCTCGTAAACAATTTCACTCAATAATGAATTGTAAATGTCATTTAAGTAAAAAAAATAAAACTTACTTTTTATAGTTGAAAACAAACTTTCTTCATGCACTCTTTCAAACAATTGCAAATAGCTGACTTGTTGCTGCTTAAGTTAGAAACTTTGGTGTTGCCATGTAGGTGTAGCATAATGTTTTGTTAAAAATAATATTTTCAATAAAATTTGGCCACTGTCCCATTAGACCCTTGTCCCATTAGCCCTCACTCTCCCCTATGTAACTGAAACATAATTTGATAGTAAATTTGTAAAACATTGAAATATATATATATTAGCAAGCAACGTCCGCTACGCTGGTCAATTTCTCTTAACGAACTTTTAATCAAACAAAATATTGACATTTCATAATTCACTCTTATATTTTAACAGAATAATAAGGCTACTATAATTTGTGACTCGTGCCAATATACACGTCAGGATACGTCGCCCTTATCATTATCTTTTTACGCATGAAGGTTTCACTATGGTATTCCATTGTGAAATTTGGTAATTTTTGAAATTCAATATTTGAAAAACGGCATAATCATTACATTTGAAATTTATATCTAGAAAAATACAATATTTTACCTTTCAAACGCAGTTTGTCTAACAATTTTCTGACAAATATTTTTCGAGCTATTATTTTTTTCAGTAACTTCAAATGTTTCATTTTCCAAGATAAATCTGTGGCAACAATTAGCAAAAAACCCAGTAGTCAGCAACGCATAGCTTTTTATTAAAGAGGCTGTTGGAGCAGGGATTGTCACCATCAATTTGCCACCATCACTTTTGAAATCGGTTCGGTAGTTCCAGAGATTCCATAGAAATTGTAATTTAGAATGATTTCAGAACGCTTTTCGCTCATTTTACCCTTTAAAATTCCGATTTTTTTTAAATTATTATTCGTAGAGAGCATTTACATCTTCTAAGTAACTACAATGCCAAATTTCCAATTTCTAACTCCTGCAGTATAAAAAAGTCGCAATTTTCGAACATTTTTCACTCCTGCACCCTATTGGGGTTAGTGGCACCGACATAAAATATAGTCTATGTTGGAGGATGGATTGTCACCATCAATTTGCCTCCATCACTTTTGAAATCGGTTCTGTAGTTCCAAAGATTCCATAGAAATTGTAATTTAGAATGCTTTAGAACGCTTTTCGCTCATTTCACCCTTTTAAATTTCGATTTTTTTTATTTTGTTCTTAGAGGGCATTTACATCAAAACCTCGAACCGAACGAACCTCCGACCTGGTTCTCCGCTGCCTTCGGCACCGGATAATCCCTTAATTTGCACATCGAATAGTATAAACCTCTAACCAAACTAACTTCCGACGCGGGTCCCCGCTGCCTTCGGCACCGTATAGCAGTCGTGCTGCGCGCGCTCAAGTTCCATCTTCCACCACCAGGTAGCGCAATCTGTTCTGTATGAACCTCGGGCACTGAAATCATTAAGGCTATAGATGTCGAGTCGAATGGACTGTACCCCGTCGTGATCTAGCCCATAGAACCAGAGATAGAAAAGTGCCCCCTGGTGGTGAAAAAACGAACTAAAATCGGAAAGCTCTATTGATGTCGAGTCGAATGAGCCATACCCCGTCGTGATCCGACTCGTAGGAACAGATATAGGAAAGCGTCCCCTGGTGGTGAAAGCTAATCGCGCTTGGGGGGCAAAAGGGGGGATGAACACCGGAGATGCATAATAGGATTAAGCGGTCACAGACCTTTCCAATGATGTATCACATGAGGAGTATGTGCAAAATTTAGAAAATACCCCCCCCCCTCCTGCATATTATGATTAAGCGTTCACAGACTTTTCCAACGATATATCACATGAGAGGTGTCGGCAAAATTTAGAAAAGTGCCCCTTTGGGTGGGAGGGCTGAAAGTGGGAGGATGGACCCCGAAGATACGTAATATGAATAGCGGAACAATTTTTAGAATTTCTGAAAGCTGATTTTTATTTATTTATTTATTTATTTATCTATTTTTTATTTTTTGTTTATTATTATTTTATTTTTTTTGCGTTGCCCTGTGCATGTTTGGAATTTCTTAGCAATTTCTTAGATTTACCTTATTTTATTCAATTAAACATTGTACTGTTACAATAAATTTAAATGGAAACTTCACTTCTAAAACAAAAATAATTTAACAACTGGATTTCATTAATTTATAGGAAAACTAGCAAGCTACGCCCGCTGCGCTGGTCGGTTTCTACAAATGAACCCTGAATCAAACGAAATATATCGTTTAATTTGACCTTGTATTTGAAAGCAATCTGTATATTTACGTGGAATATCCTTCCACATTACTGAAAAATGACGCGATTGCGCTATTATATTTTCTAATGTGCAGTCAAAATTTTAGCTGTTAAGGACCAACTCTTTTATTTGGTCATTTACAGTTAGGGTTTGCTAAAGAATGATAAAACTATATGCAAAATACATAAAACCATCACTAAAAATTATCGAAATAACAATGCAAACAAATTAACTAACAAAATCCATTCAGAAGAAGTTTTTATAAAGGCTAATCTTTGATAATCTGATTATTGAACTTTTCCACATAATTCTAAAACAACAAAACGATATAAAATATACTAAAACAATCCTTACAAATTATCTACTTAACAATGCAAGTCGTAAAAAATACGCCCAGTAAAAACTATCAAAAAGGCTAATATTTCGGAATCGGGTTCACTTGACTATATAACCTTCACACATAACTGTTGGACGAAGCAACGTAGGACAATATATAGTACATTAACACCATTTCTGAAATAGCATCTAACTAACAATACAATTCTCATCAAAATCCGTTCAGTAGAACTTTTTTAGAAGGCTAATCTTTCATAATTGGAATCAAATATTGAAAAGGCTAATATTTGATAAAAAAAATGGTCACCCGATTTTCGAATTTCCCCCTATAATACTAGAACTAAGCAACGTTATATAATAAAACATTCCCTAGAAAATTATTTAACAGTATAGGTTCCATCGAAATACATTCGGCAAAATCTTTTAAAAAGGCTAATCTTTCATAATCGGATTGATCTGATTATAGAACTTCCCAGAATAATTATATAACTAAGCTACGTAGAACGATATGTTATACATCAGTGGCGCAGCCAGAATTCGGTTCTAGGGGGGGTTTTGAGTTTATAATAAAGATGGTCGCCGGTTATATGAATCATCGGTTAATGGAATCAGTCTTTTAAATGAATGAAATCATAATGCTTTTCTCCGCAATTACGTTGGTTATGATTCATTTAAACAGCGTTTACAATATTAGAAGCGCGATAGAATTAAAAATAGCTAAAAGAGGAACCACAACTAATTTATAAAATTTTAACGACAAATATACGAATCTCCATCATAAGCAAGAGTTCGTTGCAACATTACCAACAAATGAAATATAGTCTTTAAATTTGTGTACAGACCCCCTCAGGGCTCGGAAGTAGCGCGCTACAAGTAGCGAAACTACAGTAGCCGCTACTTTTTCCAGTAGTTTGCAGTGTAGCGCGCTACATTAAAAAGTGTAGTGTAGCGAGTAGCGCGATACAAAATATCAGTAGTTTGTAGCGCGCATCGACGCTACTTTCGGAGGGAGGAAAAAAGGTCCCAATCTTCAAATCACATGATTATAACTCGTTTCTTTCGTGCGAAATATGTTCTCTGCAACAATTTGCGAACGTCAGCGACAAATCTCATTTGCAGTGTCATATATTTCTCCATAGACGACGGGCACAATCACAAATTAGCTGTCATTTTCACAGTTTGAGTGTCAGAAACTTCGTGTACTGTTATTTAAATCCATAGAAACCTTCTCAATATAATGTATTTTTATACGACTACGATTTTTTTTTTTACCAAAATATAGTCGTCTGGCTATGTTAAATCTTTATTTGACTAATTTCTTCTACCTTTTGCCTCCCACCCCCAGCAAGCAAAGAAATGTAAAATCCTTATTAAAAAAAGAAAAAGAATGGATTTATCTAAACATAAATCCTCTAAATTATCCCTAATCTCTCAAATTCACGCTTCCCCATAGTAGCATACAAAGGAGTTTAAAATATTTTTAAATCTTTATTTTTATACAAAAATAAAATCTTTCACTCATTTGTCTAATGACAACAAATAAAAATCATTGCCTTGTCCCCAAAATTTACGCTTCCCTTTTGCCCCTCCTCCAGCATACAGTTTCAAATATTTAAAACTCTTTATTTTAAAAAAATGTCCACATTTGTTTCTACCTAATAATAATATATAAGTAACTATCTAAATTGTCCCCTAACTTCCCATAATTTACTCTTCTCCCCCCTCCCCACACACACACAAGCATACAAATAAATAGAAAAATTTTAAGTTGTTTTTATTTCTATATAAAAAAAATCTTCTGCACATGTTACGTGTGTCTAGATTTAGAGGTGGCCGCTATTCAGAGATATAAGCGTTTTCAAATATATAAATTTTAGGAATTAAAAAGTGGCGCTAAATAGAGGTGGCCGCCTTTTGGAATAAAAACCAGAATGGAGGTCTTATTGTACATAGATTTTTAACCTGAAAAATATTTTGGCCATTCTTTTGAAATTCGGGTCAACCCGACCCCTACCCGCTAGAGTCAAAACCCAACCCGAAACCGATCCGAACTCGAAATAATGAAATTCAACCGGATCCACAGTAAAAAAGTGGAAGTCAACCCGATCGGAATCCGACCCACAACAAAAAAAATCTAGAGCCGGGTCGGGTCGGGTGCGGGTAAACCGACCCGATGCAGGACTGTAAACGGCATACAACTAAAAATCTAATCTTTAAATGTTTTTTAGGTGCGTTCGTAATTATATAAATACGTAGCACCTATTGTCGTCGCTTGGTCCGTCTGTCCGTCCGTCCGTCTGTCTGTCCGTCTGTCCGTCCGTCTGTCCGTCCGTCCGTCCGCATATAACAACGCAAAAACTACCCAACCGAATGGTTTGAGATTTAAGATATATTATCTTTGCAGAACTTTGTCGAGACATTTCAAATTTTATTTAAATCGAATCAAAACTTTAGGAGATATTAATAAAAATATTTATTAAGAAATTTGAATTTTTTTTTTTAAATCGGTGCTTTCTTGTTAGAGGAGCTTCCGATGGATGTTAAATCGTCAAGCGACCGAGACACTTATTTTATTACAGAAATTAATCTGCAGACGATATAATTTATTTCACAGAATTAAAAATCATCTAGGTCTGAATATTTATATAACTAGCTACAGTACGAACGCAACTCGTTTGTCACGTTTGACGTACAATTTCCAACTTGTTTAAAATTAGTTGCGGTTTCAAAACTTCCATTTATAACGAAATACTATAAGAAGCAAAACGCTAAATAATCGTTTCCTGTCTTCCTGTCGATCACACAGTTTTTTGCCATAACAAAATTAGAAGTATCAAGAATTAGAATTGTAACTATTCAGCCGAAATGTTTCAGCTGTGCAGGAGCATTCGTTATAACCATTATCGTACCAGTAGTTGAAAAAGTATGTTTATATTAACTTCCTGATACGAATTCTAAGATTAACAAAACAGACAGGCACGCATTTTGCTTTTGTGAAACTGTGATCTGCGGTTTATATAGACTTTTAATGTGAAAAAATATTTTGGACATTCTTTTAAAAAACCGGGTCAACCCGAGCCCGACCCGCAAGATTCAAAAAGCCAACCCGAACCCGAAAGAATGAAAGCCAACCCGACCCGCAACAAAAAATTTGAAGTCAATATGACCCGAACCCGAACCGCAACGGGAAAATATAGCCGACCCGAACGGCGGGTCGGGTCGGGGTAAAAGCGGGTAACCCGACCCGATGCAGGATTCTAAGCGCTACTGTGCTACATCACTCTCATAAATGTGTAAGATTAGTACAATTTTTGTTTTCAAATTTCCTCTTTTAAAAAAAATTCCAACATAATTAAAAAGGTTCTATGAATTTGCTTTGTTTGTCTGTCCGTGCTCTAACTCTCATAAATATACTCCGACTGCCATGAAAGTTTTATGTTATTGAAGTTTACCATAGAATGTTCAGTATTGAAACTGAAATGTGCAGCATTTATATCTCGCTTACAGGGACGTTCAAAAGAATTCTGTTACAGTGTGGTCTATCGGGAAAAATCGTTTGCGGTGTATTTAATTAGCGATGATTACTAAAGTAGCGAAGTAGTGACTACTTTTGGAAAGTAGTTTGTAGTCGCTACTTTTAAAAATAAGTAGTTGTAGTTGTAGTTAACTACATTTTTTATAAAGTAGTTGTACTTGTAGTTCGTTACAAACAAAAAGTAGTTTTTCCGAACCCTGGACCCCCTACGAAACAAATGATTCGAAAGAAACACCGATTGCAAAAATCTGCTCATAATCGAAAAATAGCTTTTTATAACTTTAAGTACTTTTTTTAAATTCTTACTTTTGCAAAGATTTTTTTCCTGGGTACGCACATAGCTTGGTCTTAGATATAACTGAGAGCAAAAAACGCAAAAAAAGCCACTTGAAACTGAGATAGACTTACAATGTGTATGTTTTTTTTAGGTGCGTTCGTAATTATATAAATACGTAGCACCTATAGTCGTCGTTTGGTCCGTCCGTCTGTCCGTCCGTCTGTCTGTCTGTCCGTCCGTCTGTCTGTCTGTCCGCATATAACAACGCAAAAACTACCCAACCAAATGGTTTGCAATTTAAAATATATTATCTTTGCAGAATTTTGTCGAGACATTTCAAATTTTATTAAAATCGAATCAAAACTTTAGGAGATATTAATAAAAATATTTATTAAGAAATTTGATTTTTTTTTAAATCGGTGCTTTTTAGGTGCGTTCGTAATTATATAAATACGTAGCACCTATAGTCGTCGTTTGGTCCGTCCGTCTGTCCGTCCGTCTGTCTGTCTGTCCGTCCGTCTGTCTGTCTGTCCGCATATAACAACGCAAAAACTACCCAACCAAATGGTTTGCAATTTGAAATATATTATCTTTGCATAAATTTGTCGAGACATTTCAAATTTTATCAAAATCGAATCAAAACTTTAGGAGATATTAATAAAAATATTTATTAAGAAATTTGATTTTTTTTTTAAATCGGTGCTTTTTTGTTATATGAGCTTCCGATGGATGTTAAATCGTCAAGCGACCGAGATACTTATTTTATTACAGAAATTAATCTGCAGACGATATAATTCATTTCACAGAATTAAAAATCATCAAGATCTGAATATTTATATAACTAGCTGATACATATATATCTGAATATTTATATAACTAGTTAAGATATTTGTATGAACAGTGTCATAAAATATATACTTAACTAGCTGTTTAACCCGTTCTACGCACGGGATATCATGAATTTAATTCTAAAACGTGCGTACGAACGCACCTCGTTTGTAACGTTTGACGTACAATTTCCAACTTGTTTGTTATAGGAGCTTCCGATGGATGTTAAATCGTCAAGCGACCGAGAAACTTATTTTATTACAGAAATTAATCTGCAGACGATATAATTCATTTCACAGAATTAAAAATTATCAAGATCTGAGTATTTATATAACTAGCTGATACATATATATCTGAATATTTATATAACTAGTTAAGATATTTGTATGAACAGTGTCATAAAATATATACTTAACTAGCTGTTTAACCCGTTCTACGCACGGGATATCATGAATTTAATTCTAAAACGTGCGTACGAACGCACTTCGTTTGTAACGTTTGACGTACAATTTCCAACTTGTTTTCTCTGGAATTCGATGATCTGTTATTGTTTCGAACGTGGAACAAAGACAGAAATGCAATTAAAAAACAGACCACTGTATACTATATAACTCAAAGCGTCTCTGTGAGAGTATATGACCCATCTTTTACTATAAGACGTCTCGACAAAGTGACGCAGTCCAAAAATCAAGTTTTGACATAACCTATGCGTGTAATATGCGCTTTCACAGTTTTAAGTAGAATTTTCGCCGTTTAATTGAATCACATTGTTGTATAGAATTTGATTTAAGAAAGCGGTGGATTCTGCCAAGGCGGAAAGGCCAAAAAACTTAATTTTAACTTAGTTGTTTTGATTCATATAAGCGGCAATTATAGTAATTTTTTTAGCTCTGGGGGGGGGGGTTAACCCCCAACCCCCCCCCCCTTGGCTGCGCCACTGTTATACATTAAAACCTTCCCTTAAAAATTATCTTAGTTTAAGTTCTACGAAAATGCATTCAGCAGAACTCGAGTTATAAGCAGCCGGAACGAAATTTCATATATGTAGAAGTAAATAGAAGTATATTGCCATTAATATAGTTTGCATTTGAATAAACAAAGATACTTTTCGGTTAGCCGGGCACCAGTGATATATGAACACACACACACACACACACACACATATATATATATATGTATGTATATACATGTATTTGTGTAGATATATGTGTATATATGTGTATCACTGGCGCCCGGCTAACCAAAAAGTACCAAAAAAAAAATACTGCGAAAATGCAGTCGTACACTTGATAAAAAAACACCTTTTGGCCTAAAATCTCTCATCAAAACTGTTTTTCTTTTTTTCTTTTCTTTCTTTTTAAAAAAAAATAAAATTAGTAACAGTTTTTTCTTTTATTTTTCCAGATGTATAGCCATTTCAATCCTTTCTGCAACAAAAAAAGACACTTTTTGGCTTAAAATCAAATTGTTTGGGGTCAAAAGTAAAATCAAAATCGCCAAAAACAAAAGATAAATCGCCAAATTTGTTTCAATAGAAATCTTGCCCCTTGAATAATGTTTTAAGCATTATGAACATTTCTAATCATGTTTAAATTAAATATTTTCGTTTTATAATATTCTCTCATCAAAACTCTTTTGTTTTTTTCTTTCTTTCTTTCTTTTTTTTTTTTTTTTTTTTTTTTTTTTTTTTTTTAAATAAAATTGGTAACAGTTTTTCTTTTATTTTTCGAGATGTATAGCCTTTTCATTTCTTTCTGCAACAGTAATGATCGCCAAAAAATTAGCAATGGTAACCTTTTCGGCCAAAATAACAGAACTTTCTATCATAATTCAATAGCTATTATACGTAGAACGTTGTGTTACATACTAAAACCTTCCCTGAAAAATTATCTCTCGAACAGTGCAAGTTCCATCAAATTCCATTCAGCAGATCTCGAGTTATAAAGGAACGGAACGAAATTTCCGTTTGTGTTTTATATATATATAGCGAGGCTAACGAAAAAGACAGGCTACCGCGGTGCGTTCCACTTATCTTTTTTTACAGACCGCTAGAATGACGTGATGCTCTTTTCGTACACCTGCATTGGTGGATTCGAGCCTCACGTGATTCCCGCGGTCTGTAAAAAAAGATACGCGTAAAGCACAGCGGTAGCCTTTCTTTTTCGCTAGCCTTGTATATATAGTAGATGACGTGAAAGGTATTCCTGCGAACGAAATGCCTGTCCTTTACCGTGTTTTTTTATTTTTAGAAATAAATGAATCACATTTAATTCATTTCAAAATTTTTGTTTACGTTTGGAAAGAAATTTTAAATGGCGATAACTCTTAATGTATACATTTTAGAAGGTACATCTTCCCTCAAAAACTAATTTATTTTTTTAACTATCTTTCTAAAAACGTAAATTATATATTTAAAATATTTTTAAAGCATAAACACTACGTCTGATTACTTTATTTATAAGAACACGCATCTTATCAGACAATTAAATACACTAAACAAACATGAGTGAAAAAGTGACCTGGGCCTGGACTCGAACCTGGGACCTTATGCGTACCATGCCGACGCTCTGCGACTGAGCTACCCAGATCCATATCCGTAACCGGCAATTTCTCATACTTATTCATGTTAGAAACAATCATCTGCCACAGTTTGCAGTCATATTTAATTATTTGAAAAAATATGTGTTATTATAATTGTGAAGTTTTATTTAAAAAAAAAAAATCTTCAGAAGAAAATGGCTGACTTGCAGATGAAATTTGATGTGGTTATATTATAACCTGTAACTGATTTGTGCTATTTTAATACAGATGGTACATGGTCGTTGGCGGGTTTTATCTCTGTTTTGGCATAATTTTTTAATCGCCAAGTTAATTAACAGTTTTTTGCTAATTAAGGATAGAAAATATTTATTTTTTTACACTGAATTTTATAAAAGCACATAGATTACGTAATTACTTGTCCAAAAATTCAATCCTTTTTTTATTCTGCCCAATATTAAGGCCTGTAGCTTGTTTGAAAAAAAAAAGGTTGACGAAGAAAATAGTGATCATTTTAAGTAACTCGACGTTTTTTAAAAAAAGCTATATCTCTGTTTATAAATCACTTATGAAGATGAGTTTGGTCTTAAATTGAAGAAATTCTTCCTTAGATTCTTCTAGTTTTCGTTTTTTTTTTCTACGACGCTTGGTTTGTTTGATATCTGATATTTTAATCTGGCATGTTTTGTCGATTTAACATTGCGAAGTTGCTTTCTGTATATAAGCATTAGCGGTCTTTATTCCAGTTCTTGGCGTTGTTTGTGTGGCGTTTTTTTTTTTAAGCTTGGCTTGGCAGAGCGACCGCCCTGCTTGATATGATCATTTTCATACTAGACGGGTTTTCATCCCCTTCTATACCGACGTTTTTTTACTATGCTTAGAAAGTTTACTCATGGCTGTAGGTAACTCGGTTCACTAGTTATTTGAGACGAAACGCGGGAAAAAAAAATTACCATGTATATCCTAGAAATATATACATGGTGCGTCAGAAAAATGTATACATACACTGCCTAACGGGTCATAACTTTCTAATTTTTTTTTTTTTCAAGGTGTAAATAATTGAAAATAATGAGTGAACCAAGACTAACCTCCGAAAACAGAAAATTTATTTTAAAATACTATTGTAATTATGATAATGTAGCAGGAATACAAAAACAATATTGCAAGGAGTTTCAGTCAGATCCACTTATGCGACTTACAATTCATCGGATAAAAGATAAGTTTGAAACGAATGGATGTTCATGGACAAAGTTCAGGAACCGCAATTGAGCAAGTATGCAATACAACACCAAATGAAATGTTCCTTTAAGCTTGTGAATCAATAGCTCACCGTTATAAGCAGTGTATCGACCAGAACGGTGTATCTTGCAGTAGGAGGAAAAGTTATACATTTTATGTAGATTATTTTGCAATTTAAATATTAATTACCGTATATACTCGCATATAAGTCGACTCGAATATAAGTGGACCCCCCTAACTTTTAAATGCAAATTCGTCAAAAAATCAAAAACTCGCGTATAAATCAACCTCCTAAGTTTTTACTTCAATTTTTCATAAAATCAAGAAAAGGTGGGAGAAAAACGCGCGCTCCGTATGGTAGGAGAGATTCGCCAATGCGAAAAAGTGGTAAGTAAACAAAAACAAATCAATGAAATATTTTTTAATGATAAATTATTATTTGTATATTTTAAATACTATTTTATTATTCTTACACATAAAAAGCCCAAATTTTGGTAGTATTTGAAGAGTTTTTTGGTTTAATTGACTCTTGTCTAAGTCGACCCCCCCTCCCCCTTCAATTTGCTTGTCGAAAATTGTCAGAAATTCCTCGACTTATACGCGAGTATGTACGGTATATGAGAATAAAAGCTGAGTTGTAATCATTCAAAAGTGTATATATTTATCTTACGCACCCTTTCTTATATATTTTTTGCAAATAACGAAGCTAAATAGAGGATATATCTAACACTTCTTTTACACGTGTATTTTTTACTCGTGGTTTTAAAGTTCTGATAATAAATCCTAAGCAGGTAGACTCAGATGCTGAAGAGTATGAATCACTTCCGCGTGTACACTTTATTTGTTTAAACAGACAAATCTCAAGATATGTCTCGTAAAAGAAATTAATTATTGTATTGTAATCATTCTGCGACGTAAGAATTTAAAACAGATTTGTAGCTCCCGGTCTTAACGCGGTAATTTCCACACTCCTTTCAGTTTCTTTATAAACGGTTTATATTCTATTATTAACTATTTATAAAATATCAGTATTCGCTAAAGTATATATTCGCAACTGTAAATATAAATGCTAACACTCATTTGTAATATCAAGCAAATACATAAGATCTTGATCTAACAGATTAAATGCAAATAATGTGTTACTTGGGATGAAGAAAAATTATTTAGATATATAATAAATCAGAGATATAAGTGATCTCTGTTGAGAATATTACAAAGCTACCCGTGAAAAGTGTTAAGTTAACCTATGTAAAGATAACTTATAAAATGAAATTTTTGAGATATTCAATATTTAGACCGGACTATTTACTCATTCTTTCAACCCAAGATCATTGCAATTATTCATTTCTAAAACACCTTATTTTTTAAGACACCTTTCAGTTAACGTATGTGAGTTTTGTATTTTAGATTTTTAGTCAGGGACACAGCATCACATTTTCCCAACCAATTTTAGTGTCAGTGATCTTGATATATATGATAGATGACATGATACAGATAAAGAAATTGCCAGACAGCTGGTGCACCAGCTTGGAATGGGGGGATTACCGAAGCGGCATGGCAAATTTGTTCTAATGTAAAATGAGTGGCAACCCTGCCCCTCACAAACTGGTATTATCCTGATTCGACGCAATCATCAGTAATCTGGTTACCATTCATTTCACATTACAAGGGTCTTGCTATGTTGCAATGGCAACAGCCCCAGCTTGTGCACCAGCTGACGGGCAATTTCTGTATCTGTACCATGTAATGCAATCACCATCTAATATATCATATATATATGAAAATCATCGACGCTAATACTGGTAGCTAAAATGTGATTCTGCCTCTCCGGATAATTTATTTTATTGTTTTTTTTTTAGTAGATTTTAATAATAAAAACCAGTTTCAGTTATCTAAAGTTAATTTTTGATTATGATTGCATCTGTTGAGTAATTAATTAATGAATCTTGTGCATTTAATAGAATGTCGGTATACAGATGAGTAATTATGCATGAAAATAAAAGATAAGTAAAAAATGCCATTTACCATGTTTTACATTCAAGCCCTTCTTACATGTATTTGATAGATTATAAAGTTTTAATGTATTGTAAAAAAAAAAAATAATACTTCTTTTAGGTCCTGGGAAATGAAAATCAAAGCAATAGCAAAAAATGCAGCCGTTATTCTAATTTCCGGATGTATTTGGATTGTTGCACTTGCATTTATGTTGTATAAAGAAATTCACAGGGACACAATTCATCTAAGAATATGGATTGGCCTTTTGATTGGAGGAATTCTTTTTCAAATATTTTTTTCTGATAATGTACTACACCAAATGGATGGAGCAATGTTATGTCAGCAGGCAAGTCAATATTGACGATATTTTACCAAACCGTGCGTGGAGAAGGTTAGATCTGCCACCACCTATGGAACAGATTTACGACATAAACGGAAATGCTGTGCTAGCCGAATTATAATCCTGATTATCGTCTAACCATACTTAAGGTTTTAATTTTATTAATCAAAGACAAACTTTATAAAACGTTCAATAATGTCTTAAAAAATATTTAGAGAGCCCCACCACATTATAAAGAGCGAATATTTTATTACAGCATATCTCATACTAACACAAAGGAAAACTTTGTAAAACGCTCAATAGTGTCTTGAAATATATTGCGATAGCCGGGCCACAATATACAGTGCAACATCAGGAAAACTCAATAGCGTCTCCAACAATATTTATATAGTCCGACCCTAATATAATACGAAACTTTTTCATTACAGCACATGCTAATTTTAAAAAAAACAACTTTGTAACGCTCAAAAGTGTTTTATAAAATACGTAAATAGCCAGGCTACAATGTAAAATGATAATTTCTCTTTACAGCTTTTCTAACATAAAGAAAAACTTTGTAGAATGCTCAATAGTGTCATCAGAAATATGGTCAGACCACAACATAAAGTGGTAGTATTTTATTACAGCATGTCTCATGTTAACCCAAAGGAAACTTTGTTAAACGCTGAATAGTGTTTTGATATATGACGATAGCCAGACCACAATATACAGTGAAAAATTGTCATTAGAGCATATGCTATTATAAAGAAAAACTCAATAGCGTCTCCAACAATATTTATATAGTCCGACGCTTATATAAAGCAAAAATTTCTCACTACAGTATATGCTAATTTAAAAAAACAACTTTGTAACGCTCAAAAGTGTTTTGTAAAATACTTAAATAGCCAGGCCACAATTTAAAATGATAATTTCTTATTAAAACTTTTCTAACATAAAGAAAAACTTTGTAGAACTCTCCATAGTGTCATCAGAAATATAGTCAGACCACAACATAAAGTGGTAGTATTTTATTACAGCATGTTCATGCTAACCCAAAGGAAACTTGGTAAAACGCTGAATAGTGTTTTGAAATATATTGCGATAGCCAGACCACAATATACAGTGAATAATTGTCATTAGACATATGCTAACATAAAAAAAAACTCAATAGCGTCTCCAACAATATTTATATAGTCCGACCCTAATATAAAGCAAAAATTTCTCACTACAGTATATGCTAATTTAAAAAAACAACTTTCTAACGCTCAAAAGTGTTTTGTAAAATACTTAAATACACTGTAAAAAAAAAACATTTCTACAACACAAACTGCTGTTCATTTCACACTCACATTCGATTGCAGTTGAACGTACTGTAATTTTCTTCGGTTAGCAGAAAGGAAGTTAACTGTAACACATAACCGCCATTTCTTCCCGCTTGTTTCTACCTCTGAACTCTGTAACTTGTTTGAAGTGATATGCAACTAACTCTGTTTCTGTCTTTAGCAAAATAAGTAAAACTTAAAAAAAACACGTAAAATGCAGTATGTACTTCAAAAGTTTGTTCTCTTCTTTTAATGACATGTTTTATTTTTTTCTGCCCTTGAACTAAGAAACCGCATTTTATAGATTTAGTAGATTGGGTACCGTAAGCCCATTTTAAACATAACAGCGTTGCAGAAATAACAGCAGTTGCGTTAACTTAACAGTACAAACTACTGTGAAACTAACTCTGTTTCTGTCTTTAGCAAAGTAAGTAAAACTTTAAAAAACACGTAAACGCACGTACGTATGCAGTATGTACTTCAAAAGTTTGTTCTCTTCTTTTAATAACATGTTTTATTTTTTCTGCCCTTGAACTAGGAAACCGCATTTTATAGATTTAGTAGATTGGGTACCGTAAGCCTATTTTAAACAGCGTTGCATAAATAACAGCAGTTGCGTTAACTTAACAGTACAAACTACTGCAAATTTAACCACACAATGCGCTGTTGAAATAACAGCAGTTGCATAAAATTAACAGCACCGACTACTGTCAAATTAACAGCACAATGTGCTGCTGAAAAATAACAGCAGTTGCATAAAATTAACAGCACAAACTACTGGCGTCCGAATTGCCAGCACATTGTCCTGTTAAATCTACAGTGGTTTTTCTTACAGTGTAGCCAGGCCACAATTTAAAATGATAATTTCTTATTAAAACTTTTCTAACATAAAGAAAAACTTTGTAGAACGCTCCATAGTGTCATCAGAAATATAGTCAGAGCACAACATAAAGTGGGAATATTTTATTACAGCATATTTCATGCTAACCCAAAGGAAACTTGGTAAAACGCTGAATAGTGTCTTGCAATATATTACGATAGCCAGACCACAATATACAGTGAAGAATGGTAATTAGAGCATATGCTAACATAAAGAAAAACTCAATAGCGTCTCCAACAATATTTATATAATCCGACCCTAATATAAAGCGAAAATTTCTCATTACACCATATGCTAATTAAAAAAAAAACTTTGTAACGCATAACAGTGTTTTCAAAATATTGAGATAGCCAGGCTACAATGTAAAATGTTAATTTCGCATTGCAGCTTTACTAACATAAAGAAAATCTTTGTAGAACGCACAATAGTGTCATCAGAAATACGATCAGACCACAACATAAACAGAGAATTACTTTTACAGTTTTTGCTAAGGCAAGGAAATGTTAAGTTTATTAAGATTTTAATAAATTAAAAAAAATACTTTAAATTTCCAGAAATAGTTTAAACTGTCATAAAACCTCCCCGATGGTGATAAAATAAATCTGATTTATCTTTACATTCTATAGTTATTTGAGTCATTTATTGTGTGTCAAAGATATAAAATAATATAATCTTTTCACAGTGACAGTTTTATTTATATTTAATACTTTTCCTCTAAATCGTCTTTACTCTATAATTTAGTGATACTTGTATACAAATAATATTCTCATTATAGATATTCAAGATTAAATTACTGTAAAATTTGTATGTATGCCAAGAAATGGTTTTCAAAATAACTGTTTTCTGAAAATGCACTGTAAAATTCCGTTCATTGTTAGTATAACTTCCGTATTTTCACCGAACTTTTATTTTCCTTTTGAAAATGGTTTTGCGAATGTGTTAAAAAGTGGGGATTTTAGAATATATTTGACAGAGAATGCTAAACTTTCATTTTCTCTAAAGTTGTGGGATTTGATTTTACTAATATATTTCAAACGAAAGAACCCGTAAAAATAAAGGCATTGTACTGGCTAAATCAAGACATTCTTTTTAGAATGTAAAAATATAAAAAATCCCAAAACCTTAACGTAAATGACAAATTAACTCATTTTTAGCACTGTTATCTATCAAAAATATATTTAAATCCACATTCGCGAAATCATTTCAACAGAGAAACAAAAATCCATAAAAATATGAAAATTGTTCTGAAAATTAACAGGTTTTTTTTAAAGAGTAAAAATAAGCTAAAATTGAATTTGGGTACTACTCTATTATACCGTCGACCACTTTTCAAACAAAAAACTATCGCCAAACTGTAAGATTAAACGCCAAAAATGCAGTCCCATTTACTTGATGTCAGAAGCATTATACGTGTTTGTTATGTCATCAAGTGGTTTTTAATTCGATATTTGCGTGTATTTTTCATTATGTTTTACTGATTTATTAGTTATTTCATTAATTAAAATAACAATTGTGTCCTTAAAGTTTTATATTTTATTTATTTATTTATTTTGATATTCGAATGGCAACGTTTTCCTGTTTATTTGGCGTTACAGATTGGCGATAATTTTTTGTTATGAAAAGTGGTTGACGAGATAATAGAGTAGTACCTGAATTTGTTTTGTTACTCATAGTTTCATGTAGCATTCTTAAAAAAAAAATATTTTATTTTATGACTTTTCTATGCTTACTGGGATAATGACGTTCGGAACCATTCCACGATCAACTAAACTACGATTCTATTATACTAATAATTAAAACAGGAAGAATGTCTACCAAATTGATGAAAATGAAACATGAAAAAAACATATTCAGTTGCTACGCATTAATGAAAATTGAATAACTATTAAAATTATATAACACATTATTTGTATAATCCGTGAGATAAATTTGTTGTAATCAAGAAAAAAGTACAAACTTTTGAAAATAATTCTCTTAGATTTATATAACAGTATTTCTAATGTGAAACATTTCTTCTTTTTTTTACTCTAAGAATACTGAATATTTTCAGGTTTTCTGTAAATAATATAAAACAAATGTGTAAAGTAATTGAATGTAAATCTAATGTACTAAATTTTATAAATTTATGAATTTATAAATGTTTTTGCCTGTTCGAATGTAAGAAGTTTTAATGAAATAAATTTATTTATGCATTTATATGACATTTTTTTTTTGTGATTGGTGCATATAATGGAGAATGTATACTTTTTTAACATGCCTAAATATAACACAATAAATTAGTGTGAAGAAAGGGGGTTGTATATTCTTATTATAGGAATACAACAATATAGACCTGATAACATCCGCTATACATTTGCAACGATGAGAAATAACGCGAATTTGTAATTATCGGAGTTATTAGTGAGTTTGGTGCCAAAAACGAACTTCTACGTAAGTTCAACTGGCACAAGTGAAATTTTTGGGCGCCGAATAGTCCAAGCGACGACTGTAAGATAAACCTGCCTCCTTTATTAAAAGTTGAAAAAAAAAAAAGATAATATTATTTAACATGGCAAAACGAAAATGATAAGGTTGCCTAGTCAAAACGGGTACAAAGAAGAGATATAAGCTCAATCACGGTGTAGATTTTCATCACTTACTTACTTCATTAATTAAAGGATGAAATCGGTGATAAAATGTAGATATTAAAATTCTCAATTTATCATAGGGTTGTTTGCTGAAATAGGGCATGAACAGTGACAACAAAGGAAAAATTAGGGCTATTTTGAGACGCTTCCTTTGTTCAATAATTAACACATCTCAATCTTGCCTTTTAGCCAATGTTAACACACATCGACTTTTAGGAGATGCCTCACAAGTATTCATCCGCGACCAACGAAATACACCCCATCGTTTTTTTGCCAAACACCGTGTAAAGATTATCAGTTCCATGTGACATTTAAAAGTCATAAACCGGCCGTATATTTCGTTGGTGGCGAATAATCCCACATCCAACGTATAACCCTGCCTACCAAGGAAATATCCCGATCAATTACAAGACAATCCAAGATGTAAATTGCTTTATAAACAGTTTTTTGCTGCTCCTGTAAATTTTCAAAAACTACTGATGACTCTTTTTCCAAATGGCCGATTCAATTTAGATTACTTATTCCAGCTATGTTTGTTGTTGTTGAATTGTACACATACATATTCGGACTCGTGTACTTAATCGCTAGGATTTGTTTATGGGTCTTCGTGAAGTAAATGTACAGACAGCGCAAGATAAGATTTACGGTACTTCTCTACTATCTCCGTCGACCACTTTTCATAACAAAAAACTATCGCCAAACTGTAAGATTAAACGCCAAAAATGCAGTCACATTTACTTGATGTCAGAAGCTTTATACGTGTTTGTTATGTCATCAAGTGGTTTTTAATTCGACATTTGCGTGTATTTTTCAGTATGTTTTACTGATTTATTAGTTATTTCATTAATTAAAGTAACAATAGTGTCCTTAAATTCTTATATTTTATTTATTTATTTATTTTGATATTCCAATCGCAACGTTCTACCGTTTATTTGGCGTTACAGTTTGGCGATAGTTTTTGTTATGAAAAGTGGTCGACGGGATAATAGAGAAGTACCAGATTTACTAACACAAAGAAATGGAATACACACTCACGAAAGGTATACCGCGACCTACGTTATACACGGCAGGTTCATGACGTTTAAAACGTCACACACAGTGGATCATCGTTACACGGCGATTGGTACAAAGCTGCGCACAGACAGTTTTGTGCCAATAGCCGTGCAAAAATTATTCACACCGTGTGACGTTTTAAAGTCATGAACTGTCCGTGTATAACGTAGGTCACGGGTACAGTACATACCTGAGAACAATTTTGTGTAGAAAACTTGGCTATAACAGACTATTTTGCCGAATTTCTTATTCAAATTCAGTATGAACGAATCTTCTGTAATCGGGTTATTTAGATTTTATCTTGCTGTTTTCGTGTAACAATATATAAAATCTTAAAACAAATATATCTACAAAAACAACTTATCAAAAGTAAAAAAAAAAAAAAAAAAAAAAAAAAAAAAAGTTGTGGCTAAAAAATGGTGTGATATCAAATTTCCAAGCTGTTATATTACTTATTTAACTTCAATTAATAAGTTATCATATATTTAAGTCGAGTGCCTAGGTATATGTTAATAGAAATCGTTTTCTCCTGTACTAAATACATCCTAACGAGTTTCTGAAAATTCAATTTTTTTCAAATTATGCATGATGGGCTTGGAGGCCATCTGTGCATATTATTCACAAAATTCTAAGCAACCAAATCTGTAGTTAAAATCCGAAATTCAAAATTGTTATTTAAGCAAATATTTTAAGCGTTTCATTTATAGACTTGTATGCTCTGAAAATTGTGTCTTAAGATAATGATGACTTATCTTAAAGATTCATCTTATGATTTATTTTTTAGAGTAATTAATAATTTCAAACTAGTAAAAATCAATTTCTCAAATCTGTCCGTAGTTAAAATCTGAAATTCGAAATTGTTATAAACATATTACATTGCAAACATATTACGCTTTTACTTTAGAAATTTGGGTGCTTAGAAATATGGAAAGATGGCCGCCAAGCCCATCATGCATAATTTGAAAAAAATTGAATTTTCAGAAACTCGTTAGGATGTATTTAGTACAGGAGAAAACGATTTCTATTAACATATACCTAAGCACTCGACTTATATATATGATAACTTATTTAATGGAAAAAAGTTAAATAAGTAATATAATAGCTTGGAAATTTGATATCACACCATTTTTTAGCCACAACTTTTTTTTACGCTTGGCTTTTTTTACTTTTAAAAAGTTGTTTTTGTAGATATCATTTCTTTTTTTTAAAAATAGATTAAACATAATTTAAATAATCTAAACAGGAGAAATAATTTAAAATTTTACTTTCAGTCACTGTTTAAAGAGTTAACTAGAAATACCAGTAGATTTTTCAGTTAAACTAATTACACTCTTAAAAACAACATACTAAATGTGGCTTGTTATAATACTTGTTATCCTCCGTTAAAAAATATCACTGACTTATCGATGAAATGAATAAAAATGGAATACGTACATAGCGTGTCAGCGCTGCATTTGAAATCAAACGTGATATCACGCTCTTTTATTATCTTTTATCGCGGCTTTATTTTTTAAATTTATGTTATGTGTTATAAAATATCGTAAAGTTTCAAACAGATAGCCTAATTATACTTCCTAATTTTGTTCACGCCCCTCCCCATCCCCTCCTCGAAATGTGACGCGCCATTCTTTTTATAAATTTTTTGTCATAAATTTTTTATAAACTATCTTAAAGTTTAAAACAGATCGCATTGGAATTTAATATATTTGCTGAAATTACTATTATATATAGAATATTATAGAAATAAACCCTCCTTTAGCTTGTAATTAAGATATATGAATAATTTTTAGAATTTCTGAAAGCTGATATTTATTTATCTATTTATTTATTTTTTGTTTATTTATATATATATATATATATTTGCGTTGCCCTGTGAATGTTTGGAATTTCTTAGCAATTTCTTAGATTTACATTATTTTATTCAATTAAACATTGTACTGTTACAATAAATTTAAATGGAAACTTCACTTCTAAAACAAAAATAATTTAACAACTGGATTTCATTAATTTATAGGAAAATGACGTGAAAGGTATTCCTGTGAACGAAATGCCTGTCCTTTACAGTGTTTTTTTTTTGTTTACGTTTGGAAAGAAATTTTAAATGTCAATAACTCTTAATGTATACATTTTAGAAGGTACATCTTCCCTCAAAAACTAATTTATTTTTAAAGGTCTTTCTAAAAACGTAAATTATATATTTAAAATATTTTTTTTTTATTTTATTTTTTTATTAACTTCATTAGATTCTTCTAGTTTTCATTTTCTTTTTCTGCGACGCTTGGTTTATTTGATATCTGATATTTTAATCTGGCATGTTTTGTCGATTTAACATTGCGAAGTTGCTTTCTGTATATAAGGTCTTAAGTCTAGTTCTTGGCGTTGTTTGTGTAGCTTTTTTTTTAAGCTTGGCTTGGCAGAGCGACCGCCCTGCTTGATAGGAAAGCTATAAAATATATCTTTACAAGATAAAAATACATGATCACTGAGTCTACACTACATCCATTACTATGCTTCAACATGGAGTCCGATAATACCACAAAGTAAGACAAATTACTGGCATAATGTTGAAGATCAAATCTGGGGATAAAGATGAATATTTTATCTTGTTCAGAAAATCCTGTTGTGATAGATACTCTATGACATATTTGACAAATTCGGATTTGAGAGGAAAATTTTTTGCGATAGAAAGGACTTCTTCTCCAGTTCAATTAATACGTCACAGTTAAAACACTATTATTTTTTATTAAATATTTATTTATTTATTTATTTTGGATGAGTTTATACGAAAAACAATTATGAAAATATTCTATTTTTATTAAATTGCACTACAATCAATAGTACAAAAAATCTATTTTAAATATTGCATGATGATAACGTTAAAATGATTAATACCGCCTTAATATATATCTTTTTCTTTTACGTGTGATACAAAGATAAAAAGCTAATTAATTGATAAGGAAAATTCATTTTACGAAAGAAATATCGTTACTGAATATACTGTACACCCATCACTATGCTGTAACATGATTATACAACACTACTGTTCTTTATTGGACGGTTATATATACATGCGAGGTTAAAAAAAAAAAAAAAAAAAAAAAAAACATTTTGGGGAATTTGTTTCAGATAAATGAAACACGATATGTGAAAAAAATCTTTTTCTATTTTCTTTATTACGCTTTCAAAAAAAGAAATTGATTTTTTTTAAAGACGAAATAAAGTTGGGTGTCTGCAGCCCCCTTCCGAGGTGCCGTTCTAGTATAGCCATCCACGGTAATCATCATAATTCTGTCAAATGTTATTTGAAATTAGAAGAAAAATAATGTTTTTACCCAGAATATTTAAAACTAGGGAGTAATTGTTTGGAATTTGGAAAATTTGATTTTGAATAAAATGGCGACCGTTGAAAATTAAGGTACATATTTTCACCAAAATATTTGAACTATAAATATTTATAAAAAAAATAGAAAGATTCATCAGATTGCCGAAAGGAACGATTACTCTCTAGGTAATATTGTTGTTAAAAATTGATTACAATTTGAAGAAGTTTGAGATTTGTTCGAGTTATCGTGATCACCGACTTTAAAAACAATAGTTTTGAGATAATCTCGTTTAAAGATTCTACTTAACATTTATGTATAATAGAACAAAGTAAATTAAAGAGGTGTTCCTTTCTCAAATTTTATCAGATCGATTAGAAAATGTAATTGATTATTATTTACTAATTGTACTTTCAGAAAATACAATTAAAAAAATGACTTTTTTGAAAGTTTGCACATATGTATATTACAAAATTTAAAATTCCATACATTATTAAATTTATTGTATAAAAAATTCCTTTCATTAATATTCCATTTACAAACCTAATTATTTAAAATATTAGCTTTCTAAAAAATATTTAACTACTGTCTATATTTAAAATTTTTTTTATCCTAATCTACTTAAAATCATTTTTTATTTCCAGACTACTGTTGAAACTGTACTGTTGACTACTGTAAGCAGAGGGTCTCAATATGCCGCTCACGATGATTCGCCGTCAAAATTTTAAGTCAAGCTGTATGATTTTATAAAAGTAGCAAAAGTATCGCTAATTTTTTATCCAAAAATTCATATTATAAGATTTACTTTGTCATGCGATTTATAGTCATAAAGTTCACTATTTAGAGATTTATTTTTATGTGTGTGCAGTGCATGCCTTATCAGAGTAGTCGAGTGAATCATGAATTGAGTAAATCAATTCATATATTAAAATAATGAAAATTTGTGGCTCCTGAAGGAGAAGGGTTACAATATAAAAGCAATATAAATGATGGTTGGAGAATGTCTGTAAGTCTGTGCCTATGCAAAAAGGTCTATCTTCCTCATATGAGGGATGTCAGAGCAAGAGAGTGCTAAGCCACATTTTTTAACTTCTGATATATTTCAATTTGAAAATTTGATCAAATACTCAAATCAAGATATTAAGTTCCTTCGCCAATGTCTTAGTAACATTTCAGATATTCTGAGTCATAATATGGCATTACTTTAATGATATTACTATTAAGTTCTTTGTAAATTAGCTATCTTCATTGGGAGCATAAACGTCTGGGGCAAAAGCGAAACCTCGACATATGCTGCCACCAAATGACATTAGAAAGAATTTATATGTAGGATATCATAATTTACAATATTAAGCAACAGACTACAGTTTTAGATTTATTTCACCAAAAACGTGGCTTGCCACTTTCATGCCCCGACCCCCTCATATCTTTAATTTTAATGTACACTATATTGCCAAAGGTGACCGGTCACTTGCGATTTTAGACGTTTTGTTCACTATATAGAAAAATACATGAGGAATTAACCTGAAACTGTAGATGTGTAAATAGTATAGTATAAGTTATATATTTCTGCGAAGATTTTTTCACGAAACCCCATAGGGGACTGTCAACAAATTGAAAAATAACGAATATCTTTTGGATAACCCTGTAAAAACTAATGTAGCAAAGGCATTCAAACTCGAGATTATTAATAAGTGGCTTATTGTAATATAATGTGTTCACTTTTATGAGGATAGCATGTATACTCGTAGAGAAATTAAGGTTTTTATTAAACAGTCCCAAATTTCGCCAAGTTTTTTGCTTATAATTTGCAGATTTCTCAATATAAAAAAAAGTTATTTTCAGAAAATATGACAAACAACATTGTACATAATACTCTGCAATCAGAATTAAAAAAAATAATAAAAATTGGACGAAAAATTAGCAGGTTTACTAAAAAATGTTTCACTGCGCATGCGCGAATGCAATCAAAATATAATATGCATAATGTATTAGCTAAGTATATAGAGCAACTTTTGTGAAAGTCTCAAAATCACAGCTTGAAAATTCTGAAAATTATCGTCGATAGAATAAGCTTGAAATCCGTTGTTCCCAAAAAGAAGCAAAAAGATGAAGGGTTGTATCAAATATCTGTTGATTAGTGCCAAGATAGCGTACACAATATTGCACGTACTACTATATTTGGATACAACCCCTCATATTTTTGCTTCCTTTTGGGAACAACGGATTTCGAGCTTATTCTATCGACGATAATTTTCAGAATTTTCAAGCAATGATGTTGAGACTTTCACAAAAGTTGATCTATATACTTAGCTAATACATTATGCATATTACATTTTGATTGCATTCGCGCATGCGCAGTGAAACATTTTTTAGTAAACCTGCTCATTTTTCATCCAATTTTTACTATTTTTTAATTCTGATTGCAGAGTATTATGTACAATATTTTTTTTCATATTTCCTGAAAAGAACTTTTTTTATATTAAGAACTCTGCAAATTATAAGCAAAAAACTAGGCGAAATTTGGGACTGTTTTTATAAAAACCTTAATTTCTCTACGAGTATACATACTATCCTCATAAAAATAAACGCAGTATATTACAATAAGCCACTGATTAATAATCTCGAGTTTGAACACTTTTGCTACATTAGTTTTTACAGGGTTATCCAAAAGATATTCGCTCTTTTTCAATTTGTTGGAGTATCGTGAAAAAATCTTCGCGGAAATATATAACCTATACTATACTATTTATACACCTAAAGATTCAGGTTAATTCCTCATGTATTTTTCTAGATAGTTAACAAAACGTCTAAAATCGCAAGTGACCGGTCACCTTTGGCAATATAGTGTATATTAAGAGAAATATTGAACAAGTTGGAAATTATACGGCAAACGGGACAAACGAGGTGCATTCGTACTATATAGTTTTTCAGTCTACAAAAATTATCGTTATTTTTTCAGTGAAATGAATTATATCATCTATTATGTGCGAAATAAGTATGCTATAATTGCTTATTACGTATGCGACGTTTACAGATGCGAATTTTTTTTTCGACACCAGACAGCGCTGCAAAATTCACCATGGAGATCTTGATTTGATAATGATTACCTGCTCCATGGTTTACTATTTCTATAACTCACTATGATCTCTCGTGTTTATTTACTTTAATGGATTGGGATATTCGGCTGTTAACCTAATTTCACGGAAATTATCTCAAAATCTATACAACTTTTAATGCAACTCATCTCTCTCAAGCAAACATTTTTTTCTTTGAGCAATCTTTATAAAAATGGAACTTCTATGAAATTTTATTAGAAAAAATAATTTTGAATAAAAAGGGCCGCTTGGCATATGAAAAAAGAAGTGTTAGTATTTGTTTTCCTCTGTCACATGACTTGCGCTTTTATTATATAGATTACGTATAATAGGATTTAATAGAATATTGAAAACTTTTTTTTGGTATCTTTTTAACACTTTCCAACCTAGTTGAAAAGTGTTTATGACTTCGGTTTGTCTGGCCGTCTGCCGTCTGCCGTCTGCCGTCTGTCCGTCTGTCCGTGCTCTAACTCCCGTAAATATGCTCGGATTGCTCTGCAATTTTTATATGTTATAATCGTTATCTATAGCATGTTCCCTATTTCAACGGAAGTGTGTAGCACTTACAGTTTTTTACAGGGACACTCAAAAGAATTCCATTACATTGCGGTCTATGGGGAAAAATCATTTGCGGTTTATTTAAATAATGTTTCACTATTTTAAACGCATTGAAATTTATATATATCACTAAGGTGTATTAGAAGAAGCTTAATATGGAATAGGGTGTGCATAGTACTTATAGTTACTTTACAGGGACAGTCAAAAGAATTCCGTTACATTACGTCTATGGAGAAAAATCGTCTGCGGTTTATTTAAATAATGTTTCCCTATTTTAAACGCATTGAAATTTATATAAGGTGCATTACAAGAGGCTTACTACAGAATAGTGTGTGTATAGCAGTCATCGTTCATTTACAGGGACACACAAAAGAATTCCCTACTGTATGTTAACAATAATTCCTGGAAGTGCGTTTTAAGTTAATGAACGCGATTTTAATTTTAACTCGCTTTTTGTCTATTACATGGTGTGTATAAATTCTGTAGATCCTATACAGGGAAGCACAAAAGTTCGCGAACACATTTCCGTATTATTTAACTCCAGACGGAAAATTTTAAACTGTGCTACGCGTTTCCTAACTGAACTAAAATTTAGCATCCTATGTAGTATATATACAAATCTATAGATCCTATACAGGGCTGAATAAAAGTATTCGGATTTCTTAGATGTTATCTTTTAGCTTATTAAACGGTATGATTTGTAAAATTATTTTGGAAGCGTTGGAAAGTGTTACATAATCTATGCTTGACGCATGATTTTTCATTCTTGTTAAGTTTTGATGCGATTTCATAAAATTAAAAATGACTCCACAAAATTCTGCAACGATTATATATATTAAATTTCAAACCATTCGGGTGGACAGATTTTGCACTGTTATATGCGGACGGACGGACAGACAGACAGACTAGACGACGACTATAGGCGCTATGTATTTATATAATTAAGAATATAATTATGAAAGGAGTTTGTAACAATTAAAACTTTATACCGATTAAAAATTATAAAAAAAATGTTTTGCTTTTTTATTGTCTCTGATGGAATATTTGAGTGTGTGTGTGTGTTTATAAGTAAACTAACAAAAACGGAAAATCATGTATCAGGCATAGATTATGACAAACCCGCGAACATAAACAGCATATTGATAAGAAATTTCATTTCTTCCAAGAATGAAATGGGATATCTAAATAAGCAACTCACATAACTAGTAAATATCCATTTTTAGTAATTGCTGTCCATATTCAATAATGTGTGCGAAGTCTTTCATGCAGGTCTGTAATGATTTATATAATGTTTACACACCACCTAATTCAATCAAAATTAGATCATTTTAAAAATTCATACCACAGAGGAAAACGTACTTCCAGCTATTAACGATTTTATTCAGTCATTTAACCAAATTCTTCTGCGTGCATCTGTAAATAAACAATAAATTCTATGCTCTCTATCATCTTTAATAAAAAAGGCATGTGTTGCTGATGACTGGGATTTTCGCTAATCGTTGCCACAGATTAATCTCGGAAAATGAAACATTTGAAGCTACTGAAAAAATTAATTGCTCGAAAAGTATTTGTCAGAAATTGGTTAGACAAATTGCGTTAGAAAGGTAAAAAAAAAATGTATTTTTCTTGACATAATTTCAAATCTAATGATTATGCCGTTTTTCAAATATTTAATTTTAAAAAATACCCAATTTTACAATGGAATACCATAGCGAAATCTTCCCGCATAAAAATATAATGATAACGGCATTGTGACCTCACGTATATATACTGACTATAGCACGAGTCACAATTTACAGTAGCCTTATTATTCTGTTAAAATATAAAAGTGAATTATGATGCTGCGAGTGCATGATTTTTATTTAATTCTCACCGAGTACCATATTTTTGTCCACCTCAGTGAGGCATATCAATTTCATTATATTTGAAGTTTTGCAAATTGTAACTTCATTCAAATCCAATTTGAATCCAACGAAATGATTTTTCCCCATAGACACCATAATGTAAACCCCATAGACACCATAATTTAACAGAATTAATCATTTTTTTTAAAGCTGACCTATTCCATAATATAGTATACCGAAAATTGGCCTAATTTGTCCTTAACAGCCCAAATTTGTCTGACACATTAAAAATGTAATAACGCAATAGCGTTTGTATCGTTTTCAGAAATGCAGAAGGACATTCCAAGTAAAACAAAACATGCAGGACACTTCAGTGATTTTTTTTTATGAGTAAAATATCTTAAGGTCATTAAAATGTACCTCAGAGGAGTTCCCATCATAGATAATAAAGTAACGGAATTATTTTATGCTTCCATATACTCTTTCCTTATTCTATACCCACGAAAACGCATGTTATACTCCATCTAAATAATGTATGACAATTTCATTATGTTTGAAATATCGTAACATCAATTAAATTGCATCGCAAGCTACTTTTCACCATAGATCGTAATGTAACGGAAGTTTTTGTGTGTCCATGTAAACGAACAATAAACACAACACACTTCATTTTTAATACCGGAAACATTTTATAGTAAACATCAATAACATAAAAAAAATCATAGCAATCCGAGTATAATTAAGAGAGTTAGAGTATAGAAAGTCAGACGGCAGACAGACAAACCGAATTCATAAACATTTTACAATTAATGTTGGAAACTGTTAAAACTGACCTGTAATGCTTTCATGTGTTTTTTTTTTTCAATATAATAAGTTTAGAGTGGCGGAGTAAGTTAACTATATCATTAAGTATATGCCGTGTAGTAATAAAGGTTGAGAAATACTCATTTAAAGTTTTCCTCAAACACCTCGAAAATTACTTCCAGTACATTATCTTGATAAATGTTATTTCATTCGAGACACTGTCTGATTCTATCTTAGTAAACTCAATGAATAATCATTCGCCATTTCTTCCAAGCAGATCCAATCCACCTTTACTTTTCACGTATTTATAAATCACTCAGATTGATGTTCTCAGATTTATGTTCAGTTTTATGTTTTCGTTGATATGTGATTTAGTAGTAAATGATATTACATTGCAACGGAAATTATCCAAAGCATCATTGATTGTTGATAAAGAGAAATTCATTCTCATAAAATAAAGAAAAATTCTTTCTCCGTAATTCTCATTCTAATCTCTTTCTTCATTTTTATAATGTAAATTGAAAGGAAGATGGTTATAATATTAGTGTCGTAAATTGATTAATTATACTACTGTTTGTCTAATGTAATCAGAGAGGGTAGCACCATATAGTGTCATTTTGATTAAATTAAAAGAGATAAGTTTTTAGCTCATCCTTCTCAGGTAAATGTCGTTCTGAGCGAGCTGTTAAAAAGGTGTGTCGAATGTTTTATCGGCACAAAAGCAATATGAATAAAATGTTGTTTGTTTTAAAAAATTACTTTTCACGTGTCATTTTTACGCATTTTAACACCTTCAGGGGCACAGTACTGTTGTACCTAAAACATTGAAATGATTGACTGACACCGGGATTCACGAACGAATTTATTTTAAAATAAGTAAAAGCTTTTCCTCATGTACCTTTTAAATTCAAAATTTGATCATAAAATTATGGTGTCATTGTGGCATTTTGGGATTAAAATAAACTGGTATATATAATATACTGGTGTCCTTCAAGGGGTTAAATGACGATAAAACAGGATCGGGTAGACATTGTTTATTGAAATCCCTTACATTTGTAATAACTAGATGCGATCAAAACGATTCTGGCGCAATGAAATCGGCTGATATCGATCGCTGGACCTCCTGTCTTGAAATTGGAGACGCTAACTAATACTTGATGTCATTACCCCAATAATTATCACTTATACTCTGTCACAATTTCTTGTTGATATTCCCTAAACAATCGGCTGAAAAATGGTTGAAAAATAGATTAAATACATAACTTATCAGCCAATTTGTACTAAAACCTATACGCAGTTCTTCCGACAGTGGTCTATAAACCCTTTAACCAATGGGAGCTCAATTAGAAGTACAGTTTAAGAGGGATCGTTTTCATTAACCTACGCTCACAGGTCGATTTACAGAAACATCCTATCACTATGTAATTGGAAAGTAAAATTTGTTACAGCTACATGAAAATCGTCAAATGTAACGTATTTTTGCAAGACTTTTTTTCTCATTACTAAAAAGTGTGATTTTTGTTCACTTTTTACTGTCCTTTCCCTATCTATATTATTATCGCTGACGTCATTTTGAGGTTGGCATCATCTGAAGATTAAATTTCGGTTTTCGAATTTTTACTGCTTCAGATTTTTAAACTTCTAAACATCGAATAATTTAATTTTTTACACCGTCGTATAGGAAGAAAATGCACCATCAAATGCAATTTGCTTAGAAAACCTACGGAAATTTATACATTTGTTGTTGTTTTTTAAATAATTTGCAAGAATGATATTTTAAATCTATCTCTATAGCATGCAGGCTCCATTACGGAAGAATAATAACCTCATTTTCATTTAAAACAATATAAGTAGTTCAGCATTTGTCTTCGGTAAATTTTCCATAACAAATCTATAACGTCATAAATAAATAAATAAATAAATAATATAAAATTTAATAAAACATAAATTTAGCATATATGCTAATCGTTCGATAACATATATGTTATCGAATAATTTAACTTTTTATACTGCCGAATAGGAAAAATAAAGTGCTTTCAAATATAGTTTGTTTTAAAATTGTTTATCAGTTTATTGATTGTTTAAGTTTTTTAAAACAATTTTCAAGCATGGATTTGTTTTAATCTATCTCTATTACGTAGAGCCCCATTACGAAATATTAATTCGTTTGCACTTGAAACAATGTATATAGCTCAGCATTTGTTTCCAGATAATATTAAATAACGAAATTAAAATTTTATCAATAAATAAATAATATACACTCATGTCCAAAATTAAGGTCACAAACATAAAATCTGTGAAAACTGATGGACTATTCACTATGTTGCCACAAAATTTGGCACAGAGGTATATTAGAATGGGAGAAAGAATATAGCAACATAACAATATGGAAAAGATTTTAATTGTGAGTTAAAATACAGGGTATATTAAAAAGTGTTAAATCATGAATCAAAGGTAAAGCATTTATCTCAGGAAAAGTATGTCTGATATGGAGTGTCACTATGCACTGCTATACAAGCCTCGCAACGAGCTCTCATACTGTTTATGAGGGTCTCAATAAATTTTTTTGGCAACAAAGAAATTTCTTCCAAAAGCGCGGCTTTTAAATCTTGGCGGGTCATGGCATGGAGGTTACGCTGTGCAATGGTTCTTCCTAGACCCTCCCAATGTCACCAAGAAGGCGAGCCAAGACCACCACAGAGCAACGGCACTTGCACAGAATAGCTATTTGGCGTTACGTGCACGACGACATAAGTTGGCAACGACTCCTCAGCTTGCTGGTGACCTTACTGCTGCGTCTGGAATAAGAATTTCCAGGAAAACAGTATATAGACGACTAGCAGAGCGTCTAGCAGAGCATCTAGACGACTAGCTAGCTAGCACTTTACGTCCAGCATCTATTCGTGTGTGTCCCTTTCACTGCATCGAACAGGAGAGCCCAGTTGTTGTGGAGCCGAAGACATCAGTCTTGGCCACAACAAGAGTAGGAGCGTGTTCTTTTCACTAATGAGTCCGGATTCCCCACAGAAAGTGATTCTAGTCGCATCTTCATCTGGAGAGAACGTGGAGCTCGCTATCATCCCTCCTACGTAAAATAAATCGACAGATTTGGTGGCAAAGGAATCCTTGTCTGAGACGGCTTAATGTTGGGCTGCCGTACCCCACTGTAGGTCTTCGATGCGAGTACTGTCAATGCACATCGCTATAGGGATGAGGTCCTTGAAGCCTATGTGAGGTTGTTCGGGGTGCTGTAGGCCCAGACTTCATTTTTATGGACGATAATGCGAGGTCACACAGATGATTTACACACAGATGGTTATTGATGACTTTCCCGAAGAGGAGGATATGCGCCGTATGAATTGGCCCTCGAGATCTCTGGACCTCAGTCCTATTGAACATGTTTGGGATGGTCTAGGAAGAGCCATTGCACCGCGTAACCCCACTCCTAGGACCCTCCAGAAGTTAAAAGCCACGCTTTTGGAAGAATGGGCTTTGTTGCCACAAACATTTATTGACACCCTCATAAACAGAATGAGAGCTCGTTGTGAGGCTTGTATAGCAGTGCACAGTGGTCACACTCCATATCAGACATACTTTTACCGATATAAATGCTTTATCTCCGATTCATGATTTAACACTTTAATATAACCTGTATCTTAATTCACAATTAAAATCCTTTCCATATTGTTATGTTGCTCTATTCTTTTTCCAATTGTAATATACCTCTGTGCCAAAATTCGTGGCAACAAAGTGAATAGTTCATCAGTTTTCACAGATTTTATGTTTGTGACCTTAATTTTGGACATGAGTGTATATATATATAATATATATGAAACACAAATTTAACAGGCATGTAATGAAACTTCGCGCTTAAACCGCTGAAATTATTAGAATAAAAAATGCTGCAGGAAGCAGCGAAATGTTTGACAATTTCTTCGGCTATTAATTCCTGCCCTGCGGCTTATAAGAAAGTATAGCTTTTAATAAATTTCGAAACTTTATTTAAATATATTATTGATATTTTTTTATATAAATATGTTTTTTGGTGCTGCTAATGGGCAATCAAAAGATAGAAGTTAATTGTAAAAAATCCATTTGAGCTAGAAAGAAATTGGTCTCAGGTAGGTTCTATAACCTGAGAAGACCGAGTTGAATTTCCTAGTTTTTTTTTTAATGGATTAGAAATCAGTTCTTTAAAATTTATTTTTATTCTTGTCAAATTCACAGTAATAATAATTTATCTTTAAATGGCTATGTAATTCCTAAGATTTCATATTTTACTGTAATGGAGGTAAAAAATCTTTCATTAACATGATTAGAATCATGTCATTCCATTTTTAAGTCTAGCTATTGCATGAAAAGCATAAAAATGGACTATATGCACATATATTTTCACTTTTTAAATGTGCGTGTGTGTGTTAAACTATAAAACATTAAATTTGAATGCTGTGTTAATCAGAACGCCAGTACAATAATTCCCATATTTTATAAGAGTTTGATTTACATTTCTGTCTATAAGTTTAATATTTCGTGTTTCTAAAATTAACATAAAAGGGATATTTTGTTGTAGTATTTATAAATAACCAAAATCTTACTTTCCTTTAAAAGATTTTTTTAAACTGTCAAATATTTAGCTGTTTATAAGGCAATAGTTAATGTTGACAAACGTTTTTTTAGTTTTTAAACTCGGAAAGATTCAAGTAATATCTTTCCATCGGAAAGGAACTCATGCAAATATTTTCGTAAAATTTGAAAGACAAATCAAAAAGCTTTTATTTTTAGCATCTTGAAGCTTTTATCATACTGGTATTTAAAAGATAAGCGAAAGTGGTATAATTTATTTTCCCTTTACACAGACACAAATCCTTTCTGAGTACTTTTAAAAATCAGGCTACACTTTTCTTTTTACTTTTGCATAAATTTACGCAAAGTATTAACTTTCTAAAAAAAGTTCCATGGCGGGAAACATTAAATCCTCTTACATTTATAACGCGATATTTTAATCATTTTCTTTTAATCAACATTCTCGTATTATAAAAGCGCTTATATGTTCCTTATTAAAACTGAAGAATCCCTTACGCACTAAGTTTTGAAAACTTTGTCATAAACTCTGTTCCATAATAAAAACAATAAATTTTAATATGTCGAACGTTTCATTTAGATTCAACACATCTGTAAATTTTCCTCTAAAATTTCAAAATATTTGAAAACTGGAGTTCAAAGCCGATTATGAAATGCCGTAAACGTGTTTAATTAAACAAAATGTAATAATTTCGTAATTTTCTAAAGTAAGACGCTTTTATTTTTATCATCTCAACATCTGAGTACTTATTGTGATCATGTTGATATTTAAAATATAAGAGCAAAATAGAAAAAAAAACGTTCTTAAATTTACATGAATACAAATACAGTCTGTTACAAAATTATAAGACTACTCAGAATTTCACCTTTTTTGAACAAAGAAAATATTAGTGACACAAAAATAACTCTATAATGTTTATTTAGCTCAGGGAAAAAAGTTTGAATAATTTTTTGTTTCATGCCAAACGATTTTACGCAAACCCGCTGTTTCATAAATAAAAGACCACTCTTATATTATAAATAAAGCAGACGATTTAATTTTGAACTCAGAGTTTAACTGTAACCTAAACCATCTGTAAAATTAAAAAAGAAGAATAAAATGCAGAAATTCTTAATTGTATATGATTCTTTTAATTTATTAGTAAAATGCCTCTTCGGAGTAAGCTGTTTCAAATAGAAGTCAGCAGAGTGTGATTCTACAAAGAAAAATGAAAGTATGAACGTGAAATAAGTAAGATTCTTAATTATTCTAAAACTGCGATTCATAATGTTTTAAGTAAAAAAGAATTGTATGGAACGCATAAATGATCTGGACGTAAAAAGAAGTTATAATATCGTGATAATAGGTGAATTGTCAAACTGGCAACGAAAAAATACCAGTCGACTAGTAAAATAGCACAACAGATAACTAAAAAGGCATTACATGCAACCATGTGGAGAAGTTTGAAATCTAATGCTGGTGTTATTCGTCACAAATTAAAAAGTAAACCACTATTACTTAAATGTCACAAAGAAGCTCGTCTTAAGTGGGCAAACAATGTCATGTCCTGGAACTCTCCAATGAGTATATTGTTTTCAGACGATAAAAAGTTCAATCTTGATGGTCCATACGGCAATAATTACTACTGGCATGATTTAAGGCAAAGATCTCGCGAGTTCTTCAGTAGGCAGATGGGAGGCGGTTCCGTTATGGTGTGGGGCGTATTTTCATATGCAGGAAAATGCAATCTCCAAAGGATTGAAGGAAAAATTAACTCGGACAGTTCTCAACGGATGCTATTTCGAAGTCAGATACCCTTCAGATCACTTTTAGCAGGTGCAAAATTGAAGTTTCAATAAGATAATGCTCCCTGTCATTCATCGAAATCAACAAAAGATTGGCTAAAAAGAGAAAAGATTGATTTTTTACCTTGGGGGCCGGGTCGAAGCCCTAACCTAAACCCCAAAGAAAACTTGTGGGGTTATTTGTCTCGCGAAGTGTATGAAAATAACAAACAATATCATTCAACATATGAATTAGAAATGGCCATTATGGAGAATTGGGACAATATTCCCGAATCGTTACTTTAAAAAATAATTAACTCTATGCCAAATCATGTGTTTGAAGTTATTCAGAGTAATGGTGGAGCAATATCTTACTAAACTTGAAAAAACTGTATTTCCCATAGGTGGTCCTAGAATTTTGTATAATTTCTTTTTGACACTTTTGTTATATTGATGTTTTTTTTTTTTCGAATTAACACGTTGACGGACAGTAGGAACAAGTGAAGTTCGAAAATTGACACTATATGTTTTTGTAATTTTTAGAATATTAGAAGTACAGTTTTACTCTTTCTGCTTAAATAAATTTAATTTTGATTAATTCAGCATCTTTAATTAGGTTGCACTCCTCCCTTCACAACCACGTCAGGGTGGCTAGTGGTCAGGGAAAAATACAGTCAAAAAAAGTGATAAAACCAGTATATTCTTATAGAAAAATTTATGTTGATTATTCGATCAAACAATCAATTTGAATAGCAGGCGTTGGAACTGTCATGGAAACACTATAAGAGGTAACTCACTACACAATCTTATTCAAAACCTTAACCTTAGCCTCCATGCACCAGCCACTCCAACACACATTTGTACAGCGCCTAATTCCCGCAATTCAATAATCGACTTCACTATCACTAAAAACCTTCCATATCCTATTACCACTACTGTTATTAATGACTTAAGCTCTGATCACCTTCCTGTCTCTTTTAAAATTGACCTAATTAATCCTCTCTCCCCACCTTCCTCGGTGGCCATCGATTGGAAAAAATATTCTGATTTTCTCAATAACAATAACTTAAACTTTCCTGAAATTAACAACACTGCCGACATTGACATTGCCGTAGACAATTTTAATTCACATATAACCAATGCACTGAACTACTCCACCATCAAATACTTTAAAAACAACAATACTTTCACTCCACCGGCATATATCTATAACCTCTGCAAACAGCGCAATCGTCTTCGGCGTCTTTTTCAAAATTCCAGAGACCCCTCCTTAAAACCCCTCATTAACAGTTTTAACAATAGAATCAAAAACAGCATCTTCAAAGAAAAACAAAAAAAATGGTCTAATTTTATCGAAAACATTGCTAGTGAGGATAATTCTCTTTGGCTAATTAAACGCAAAATTAATAACAATTACACCCCCATCCCTCCTCTTTCGGCTAACAACAATACTGCTTACACTGATGAGGAGAAAGCTGATTTCCTTACTCTAACCAATTCTCACCGAATTCACCCTCGCTAGCCACAATCACATTACGCATGTCAGCGACACTGTTCATAGATTCCTTGCACGACCCCCTGATGAACCCCCCACTGTTATTCAGCCTATTATTATTCACAACATCATCTCTAAACTCACAAAACGCAAAGCCCCTGGGTACGACAAAATCTCTAACACTGCACTTAAAAACTTACCTCCTAACTACATAAACTACATCACGAAACTTACTAACTCCATTTTCCATCTTAATTATTTTCCGAAACCATGGAAAATTTCCATCATCTCTCCTATTCCTAAACCTGGTACTAACCTCACTGATTCAGTTAATTACAGACCAATTTACTCTTTCCTTCTCTCAGCAAAGTAATCGAACGCGTAATTTGGTCGCAACTCCAACAACATATTCAACTCAACAACACTCTCATGCCTGAACAATTTTGGCTTTCGCCCAAAACACTCCACAACAGACCAGTTACTTCGAGTTGTAGAGTTTCTCAGTGAAAAGCTTAACTCGAAGATTCCTGCTGCTGCCATATTTCTTGACATCGCTAAAGCATCCGACAAAGTCTGGCACTTGGTCCTCATATACAAACTTATTATACTTAAATTCCCTACCAGACTTATACACCTTATCTACTCTTACCTTAGCGATCGCATTTTTCGCGTCCGCATTAACAACATCCTTTCCGAAATTTTCCTTATCTTATCAGGCATCCTCCAAGGGAGCGTAATCGGTCCCTTGTTGTTTAACATATACTTTAACGACATTCCCAGAACACATAACACACACCTTGCTCTCTATGCGGAAGACACCTACAATATACGCCTACGCTCACCACCCGTCTACACTATACAGGTACCTTCAGACCCACATTTATGCCTTCTTAAACTGGTGCGACCTCTGGTGCATTAAAATCAACGAAAACAAGACTGCTGCTGTCTATTTCTCTAAACAATTTATCTATCCTAACAAAATCACAATTAATAACACCACCATTCCCTGGTCTAACGAAGCAAAGTACCTCGGGGTAACCCTTGACCGTAGACTTACTTTCAATAAACACATCCTCAACATCAGGGGAAAAGTCGCCGAAGCAAACATTGCACTCAAACCTCTTTTTAATAGCAAAACCCTGGCTATCCACAATAAACTTCTCCTCTATAATTCTTGCATTTTACCCATAATCACTTACGCATGTCCGGTATGGGCCTTCATTTGCAAATCTTCCATGAAAAACCTCAGTCAGCTACACAATAGAAACCTGCGCACTGTCAGGAATGCCTCACGTTACCTATGTAATAGCACCGTTCGCAGAGACCTCAATACTACCACTCTTAGCACTAGAATCAACCACCTTGCCAATAAATTCTTTCACATAAATTATATGATATCTCTAACGAAATCATCGCCGAGCTACCGGATAATGACGCATCTGAGCCTCAACACCGCAAGCGTCCTAAATACTCTTGTATTACCGACTGTGACCATTAGTGCTCACCACTCTCTGCAAAATATTTCTCCTCTTATGCATTCCTTTTTGTTAAATTAAACAAAAATCTTGTATAGCTTTATTTTCATAATTGATCTCATTCCAGCTATACCAAATATATATATGTATATATATATATATTGTATGGCTCCTGAAAAGTGTTTTTTTTATAGTTAAGTTTGACCGCCTTTTCCACCTGGGATTTATATGCTGTTTGCTTCGAACATGTCCCGAACTTTATCTTTATTCCTTAAACTTTTTATTAGTAGTATACTTACTACAGCTATACCATTTTACTTTCCTATTATTGACTCTATCTTTAATATCTATTGCTTTTCTATATATTCCAAATTTATTTCTTCCATTTTTTAAATTTTCTTTTCTTTCATTTTTATTTGCTCTTTAAAGCAATCTCATCTATTACAAGACATTCTACTCACAATAGACTGGGCATAAAGTTGCTGCAACTAGGAAGCCCCTTAACCGGCATCAACTGTTCCAGACTGTTCAATTTGAATTTTTCTATAAGAATATACTGGTAATTATAATTTTATTTTACTGTATTTTTCCCTGAACACTAGCCACCCTGCACGTGCATACTGAAGCTGCAACTCGTATAACCGGTGGAAAACGAACTTCAACCTAAAAAATTGCTTCCAAAACATGACACTGGGCTTCTACTTGTACGCCAGTAAATGCACATTTGTGTTGCTATAGCCGTCATGCCACATTGTGAATTTCACTTTGGCGGCTATAGCAGCAAGTATCCGTCAACGTGTTAATTTCATTTGTGTAAGTTGCTACATTTTACTAAAAACTTGATGTACTAACATAGAATAATCTTTATTGATTGAAATATTTCTTTACCTAAAAAAAAATATGTTGTGGTCTTTTGTAAAAGACTGTACATTCTCAATGCTATTTATGCATTCATCGCTATAGACTAGATACCTCGTATTCCTGAGATGTCCGCTGTACGTTAGAGACGAGATATCTCGTTTCCCAGGATAATTTGCAGTGCGCTAAGGACAAGTTATCTTGTTTTCTACATTTGTCCGTTTCATATTTTATTTTATAACTAGTTTACACATTTTAAAAACACAAATTGCACAAATTGTGCTTATTAGTTGCTAAAATCAGTGTAAAAATTGTTTTAAACTCATAAAAGAGCTAAAATCCTACATGTTTCGGCTTTAAACTTAAAGCCATCATCGGGGAAGAGGAACAACTGATCTTTTAATTTTCAACACGAGAAAATTGAAATCAACAGTATGGAAAAATTTAAATAAAATAAGCGGTCGCTCTCTGTTGCCAAAGAGCGAAAAACAAAACAATGAATTAACAAGGGGTTAAAAATGTATCCCATAAACTAGGTATGTTGAAAGAAAAGTTATCATTACAAATACAATCTTTTCTAATTTTAATTTCCAATGATTCCCTAATGGCGGCTTTAAATGGGTTATTGAACCTATGGATAATTCTTGCTTTATCGAAATTAATTACAGTATCATTATTTTTAGCGTAAAACCGGGAGAGTGCAGTGGATAACTTTCCAAATTTTATGTTGTTTTTATGTTCTTTTAACCTTTCCAAAAACTTTCTTTTAGTCATAACCAATGTAAAAAATTATACTATTATTATTTAAGCTAATGGGGATTTCATAAACACCTGCGAATTGATCAGAGGGGATAGGATCTAATTTACATGAAACTAAGTCAACCAATTTTCTGGGAAGGGACAGCAATAAGATGGATATTGTATTTACGGAGGGCCCTTTTAATCCTTTCAAATATAATAGGTATATATTGGAATTTACGATAGTTTGGTTTATTATTGCTAGGGACAGGATGCTGAATTAAATGGCCATTGAATTTTTTTATAATTTTCTGTACGTGATGAGCGGGGAAACCATGGTCAATGGCGATATCTCTGATAAAATTAAGTTCATCTTGGATGAATTCACTTGAGCAAACCAGAAAAGCACGCTTGATGAATGAATTGAAGGCAGCAATCTTATAAGTGAAAGTTGTAGAGGCATTAAATGGGATTATTGTGTTACTTCTCATCGGTTTACGATAGACTTTACGTTTTAGGTTGTTCTCATCTTTAATTAAATATCCAGGAACGGTAGTGATGAATTTTCTTCTATTCCCAACGTAAACTTAATATTTTCATCTATTTCGTTTATTTTTGAGAGGAAAGATAGGAGTTCTTGCTTTCCATGATTCCATGTGATAAAGATATCATCCACGTATCTTAGCCAAATTTCTGGTGTTAAATTCAAACTTTTAAATATAAATTCCTCCATCGGTCTAAGTTTAAATTCAGCCGACAGACCGGAAATAGGAGATCCCATAGGCGCTCCTTTATTTTGTCTGTAAAATTTCTTATTAAACATGAAAACGTTGTTATTAATGATAAGGTTAAGTCCTGACATTAGAGATGTTTTTACGCTATCACTTAAATTATTTTGTTTATCAATTTCCAAATTAATATTTTGTACAACTTCATTTGTATCAATAGATGGGTAAAGAGACACAATATCTAAACTAGCTAGAACAGTTCCTTTAGAAATCTGAATATTTTCTATTTTATGGATAAAATCTTTGAATTTCTACGGACTTGTAAAAGTAAGAATGTTATTCCCAAATTTTTGGAGATTAGAAATAAATGTATCTCATATAATCACCCTAATGTTAAGCGTAAGTTTGAAGAAGATGTCTTAATGTATGTATCAGGAAAAAAATTCGCCCTTGTAAATACTCTTTCTATTCGCACTTTCAAGCTTTATTGCATTTTTGCTAAAGTTACACCTGTGGCGATATTTGACATTTGTATGAAGTTACTAGAGGGTTTTCGACATTCTCAGCGTAAAGCTAAAGTGGTTAACCAATATAAAAAATTAAGTTGTCTAATTTCCAAAGTTGAGAAGCCTAATCACTATCAAGTGAAGCCAGCGCCATTTGTTAACTATTCAAGTAAAGTGTTTTCATATAAAGAAAACCAGGTGTTATCATTAGGTCCTAAATTTGTTTTTCAAGAAAGGCTTGATATCAAAGACTTGATTACGGAAGTGGAATCTACTATTAATTCTGTATCAACCACAAATAGAGAAGAAGCACGTAAGTATATTTATAATCTAATTAAGAAATATCCAATAATATACAAATACAATCCATACCGGACCTATTAGAACTATTTCCAGGTTAAAGAAAGACAAGCAAACTATTTTCCTTAAGACGGATAAATCTAATAAAATGTCTATTCTAAATAAAACAGACTACATTAATAAAATGAATGATTGCATTGACACAATGGACTGCACAGAACTAAAGAAAGACCCGAATCCCTTGATTTTCCGGAAGACACAAGAACTTAATAGAAGAGGAGCCTGGCCAGAATACATGAAAAAACTTATTAAAATTAACAATACAGGAGTTACCCCTCGTTTGATTGGTAGACTCAAAGACCATAAACCAAATCTCCCTATGAGACCTATTGTTTCTAGGTGTTCTGGCCCAACATATTTTATTGAAAAAGCTTTCGTTATATTCCTAAAATTAATTTTACCAAGTTCAAGCAAAACTGTACAGTCAACAGAAGATTTTATCCATAAAATAGAAAATATTCAGATTTCTAAAGGAACTGTTCTAGCTAGTTTAGATATTGTGTCTCTTTACCCATCTATTGATACAAATGAAGTTGTACAAAATATTAATTTGGAAATTGATAAACAAAATAATTTAAGTGATAGCGTAAAAACATCTCTAAAGTCAGGACTTAACCTTATCATCAATAACAACGTTTTCATGTTTAATAAGAAATTTTACAGACAAAATAAAGGAGCACCTATGGGATCTCATATTTCCTGTCTGTTGGCTGAATTTAAACTTAGACCGATGGAGGAATTTATTTTTAAAAGTTTGAATTTAACACCAGAAGTTTAGCTAAGATACGTGGATGATATCTTTATCACATGGAATCATGGAAAGCAAGAACTCCTATCTTTCCTCTCAAAAATAAACGAAATAGATGAAAATATTAAGTTTACGTTGGAAATAGAAGAAAATTCATCACTACCGTTCCTGGATATTCAATTAATTAAAGATGACAACAACCTAAAACGTAAAGTCTATCGTAAACCGATGAGAAGTAACACAATAATCCCATTTAATGCCTCTACAACTATCACTTATAAGATTGCTGCCTTCAATTCATTCATCAAGCGTGCTTTTCTGGTTTGTTCAAGTGAATTCATCCAAGATGAACTTAATTTTATCAGAGATATCGCCATTGACCATGTTTTCCCCGCTCATCACGTACAGAAAATTATAGAAAAATTCAATGGACATTTAATTCAGCATCCTGTCCCTAGCAATAATAAACCAAACTATCGTAAATTCCAATATATACCTATTATATTTGAAAGGATTAAAAGGGCCCTCCGTAAATACAATATCCATCTTATTGCTGTCCCTCCCAGAAAATTGGTTGACTTAGTTTCATGTAAATTAGATCCTATCCCCCCTGATCAATTCGCAGGTGTTTATGAAATCCCCATTAGCTTAAATAATAATAGTATATTTTTTTACATTGGTATGACTAAAAGAAAGTTTTTGGAAAGGTTAAAAGAGCATAAAAACGACATAAAATTTGGAAAGTTATCCACTGCACTCTCCCGGTTTTACGCTAAAAATAATGATACTGTAAATTAATTTCGATAAAGCAAGAATTATCCATAGGTTCAATAACCCATTTAAAGCCGCCATTAGGGAATCATTGGAAATTAAAATTAGAAAAGGTTGTATTTGTAATGATAACTTTTCTTTCAACATACCTAGTTTATGGGATACATTTTTAACCCCTTGTTAATTCATTGTTTTGTTTTTCGCTCTTTGGCAACAGAGAGCGACCGCTTATTTTATTTAAATTTTTCCATACTGTTGATTTCAATTTTCTCGTGTCGAAAATTAAAAGATCAGTAGTCGTTTGTGTTGTTCCTCTTCCTCGATGATGGCTTTAAGTTTAAAGCCGAAACATGTAGGATTTTAGCTCTTTTATGAGTTTAAAACAATTTTTACACTGATTTTAGCAACTAATAAGCACAATTTGTGCAATTTGAGTTTTTAAAATACTAGTTAACAGTGTAGTGTCCAAATGGATTCAATAGCTTACACATGTTTTATTCTCATATTTTATATTATGCATATCCATGATGGGTAAGTATTACGGTGGCCCCCAACGACTAGTTTCAATTGGAAATGAGACGGTTAATCCGACGAAGTAAACCGTTAGTTAATATGATTAACAATTTTGGAATTATAAGGATGTTTCTTTTACGCGATTCAGTAATAGAGCATTTAAAGTTTATGACGTCATCAAGCCACGATTTGAGGCTAACGAAAGAGAAAGGCTACCGCGGTGCATTCCACTTATATTTTTTTACAGACCGCTAGAGTGACGTGATGCTCTTTTCGTACACCTGCATTGGTGCATTCGAGCATCACGTGACTCCCGCGGTCTGTAAAAAAATATACGTGTAAAGCACCGCGGTAGACTTTCTTTTTCGTTAGCCTCGGCCACGATTTTATTCGAATTGCAATGCATTTTAAAAATAGTCTACACATGTTTTATTTTCATATTTTATATTATGCATATCCATGATGGGTAAGTATTACAGTGGCCCCCAACGACTAGTTTTTTCATGCTAAAAGCAAAATAAACACGTTTTAAGCGAATTCTTATGGTAACAACGCTATCGCAGTGTTCTTCAACCCATGAATGAATGAAAAATGTTGGTACTTTTTTATTTATTAATGTAATAAAAATTTATATTTTCAGTAATTAACATTATAATTTGTCCTAATTAAATTTAAATTAGGTATTTATAAATACCATGTGTCTTTATTCGATTAAAATTCTTCACGAACCGGCACCGATATGCAGACTGCAGGAAACCTTCCTTAACAAAATAGCTACACATAACGCGCGCTATAGCTAATATGGGTGTGTTGAAAATGAGAGAAACCCTGTTCTATATTTTGAGATCATAATATCTTTATTTTAGAGAATTATATGAGAGAATAATATCTTTATTTTATTTTATTTTTAGCATAAACTTTTGCAAGGTATACATTTTCAAATCAAAGTTCTTTGGAGGAAAAATTAAAACCGCTTACAAATGTAAAGCTTTATTTTACTCATTTTCTTTACTTCAATATTTCTGTATTACAAAATGCCTTATCTGTTTTTTATTAAATCTGGAGATATTTTGGTGCTAATTTTTGATATAATGAATTTTGCTCAGCCTCTCATTTAAATACAATAGATTTCGGTAATTTTTGAAGAAATCGAAAATTCTTGAAAACTGGAGTTAAAAATAGATTATAGAATATTTAATTGTAATTGATTTAGCGCTAACATTAAAGCTGACTTTCGTTATTACAACAATTTTATAGATTTGAAGTAAACAAAAATATTACGTCTGAACATATTTATATTAAAATCATTAAAATTACAGACATTACATTACAATTACATAAAACATTAAAAACATATTAAAATTGGACGTTTCGGAAATACATGAAAATCCCTCATCAACAAAAAATTTTCTTAACGTAAGTCACAGTTCAAAAATATCAACACATAGAAAATCCAACGCATCAAAATGTCGAGGCCAAAGTTACAGTTATAATAACACGGAGTATACATTCGGGATTGCACCTGCTTCGTTAAGACGTAAATCTGTAATTTTCGTATACCATGCTTCTAAGAAAGTGCGAATTCTTTAGTCACTGCACCTCGATCTGATTACAAAAGATTTAGCAAATCTGGAATTCGAGATTTTTTTAAATCTTTTGTCATCAGATCGAGGTGCAGCGACTACAGAACTCATACTTTCTTAGAAGCATGGTATCAAGGCAACACTAGATACCGGGCTTGCTCATTCACTCTCAAAACGTCACAAATGGTGGCTGACCGCGACCAGCGATTGGTCCAAAGCAAAGCGCCCATCGTTTTGTGCCAATCGCTGTATGTCTTTCCTCCTAGTCAGCCAAATTTTGTGACGTCATCATAATGAATGAGCAAAGCCCGGTATGTAGTGTAGCCCTGATGGTATACGAAAATTACAGATTTACCTCTTAACGAAGCAGGTGCAATCCCGAATGTATACTCCGTGTTATTATAACTGTAACCTTGGCCTCGACATTTTGATGCGTTGGATTTTCTATGTGTTGATATTTTAGAACTGTGACTTACGTTAAGAAAAGTGTTTGTTGATGAGGGATTTTCATGTAATTCTGAAACGTCCAATTTTAATATGTTTTTAATGTAATTGTAATGCAATGTCTGTAATTTTAATGATTTTAATATAAATTTTATAGCTTTTTTAAGCAAATAGAGGGCCTTATATAACTCCAGAAAAATGAAAAAGACGTATGATAAATATTCAATTTTTTTTTATAGTTCCGAATATCTGACATAACAGGAGTCTAATGCATTGTAATTGTTTTAACTAACAAAAAAATGTTACTTCCGGTATTACCAGTTGCATTTTTTTTTTTTTTTTAAGAAAGTGACAAACCTAATATCCTCCAGAGAATATAAAAAATTGTTGGATAAACAATCGAAACTTCATTTTATAGTTCTAAATGTACAAAATAACAGGTAAATAGAATACTATTGAGCACTTTTAATTATCAGTATTTGTTTTAACAATACATCTAACTTCAGTCATACACAAATTGATTTTTTCCATTTAATTTTAATTGAAAATAACAAACTTTGTATACTCCAGAAAATTCCCAAAATCAAAAATCCCAGACAACAATATTTAATATTGGTGTGGATGATAGAAACCGTATTCCTTTTACTTATTTTAAAAAAAAAATCGACTTGGAAAACTTTGCACGGGAAAAACGGCACCAAACAAAAAAAAAAAATGCATAAAGATATTCGCGAAAACTTAAAAAAATCTCTGTACGAATTTCGAATAAACTTTTATTTTTTTTTTAAATCAACCTCAAAATACATATTGTGATGGCCTGGGACTATCATAACTCATTGTAGTAGGATTAAGGTAATCCCAGAATAGGGGAAGAGATGGGTCTTGAATGGTACCTATTGTAAGAAGATTTCCCTAGCTAAAAGATCACTTTTGTTCATCTCAAGTAAGAATGAAAAAAATTTCATACATTTTATGGCCTTTCTAAGTGTGTGTGGTCTTTTCTGGAACAAGATTTCGTGAATGGGTTTACATTGTGCTAGAAAGGTATTCGTATGAATAGTATGACCAAGACTCCCTTAATAGATAAGACTTGACAATCCGGAGGAAATCTATGGGAGAAAATGTCCGCGGTAATTGCCACTTATTAATTGACTTTCTCCGGAAAGTATCGCCGCCTGGTGGATACTACCGCAGAGTTGCCAAGTCTCCGGCTTTTTGAACACCAGTATATTTTTAGAGAAAATGTTGTTCTTTTAAATCCCAGAATTCTCCGATCAAACAAAACGAAATTGTCTGTACTAAAAAACTGGTATCCAAAAAGAGAATAGAAAAATCTAGCAGCTCTGCTACCTCACAGCTGCCAACTTTTACGCTTTTTTCTTACCACTAAAAATTAATAGAATTTTGTTCGTTATGTAATCACACGATCTTGTCAATTTAATAAGATAAAATTTAGTATAAAATTTTAGTGGTAGGAATTAAGCGTAAAAGTTGGCACCTATGCTACCGATACTAGTTCATAAGCAAATGCATAGAACAAATGGAGCTGTGAAAAAATTTCATGTCGAAAATACTCCTATTACTGACGATTGATGGCGCTAGTAGCAGGAGAATATAGCGGTCAAAGGAAACTTGCTGATTGTGAGGCCTGATACTATGATAAGGAGGCCTTGAGTATGACAAATAAACTGTTTTTGGAGAACACAGAGATAAGAACAGAGCGGAGAAGAGAAAAGGGGCGAGTCAATCAAGTAGAAACTTAGGTGCTATGCAGAATGGAAAGAGATGGAGTTTTTCGACATTGAGAAGCTAAAAGGATTTGGTGTTCTGAGGGAACTGAGTAAGGAATGAGACGGATCTTCGTTTTGAGGATAAGAAAGAATGAGTTCCTTAGATGTACGGGGGATGTTTTGCAATATTATCTAAATTTTAATTATCATGTTTTTACAATTTGTGATTTATTAATAAAACTTTTTCGTTTAATACAAACGGATATGTATTAATTATGTGTATGTGACCACGACACCACAATATATATTCGAAATTAATTTCTGAAAAAAATGTGAATTGTGACATACGATTTTTTTTAACAGAAATAAATCTCCAATAGCTTTAAATGTTCGAAACAAAATTTACAACTCATTCCGGTAAATAGTTTTTGAGTTATGCTTTAAAAAACTACTAACATTGAAATATTTTTTTTTACAAAAAATGCAAATGAATTTAACATTGGAGTTCCGATATTTAAACATTAATCATTCCTAAACTATTTCACCCAATTATTTCCCATTTCATGTTAGGATACTTAGATAAAATTTACTGGAAAAAAAAAAACTAAGTATGCTGTCATAATTATGTGTTCGTATTGAAAATTTCAGAATATGGTACAATTTACGCGTGAAGAAAAATACCCCTTAGTTTACTTTTTAAACATAAATGAAAAGAAAATATAAAATAACTATTTATTGTCCATACTACCAATTTACATTCAGACATTATCTAAAAACATGGTTAAAATTTTTCATTAAAAACGTCCCTCATTTCAAAAATGTAAAACAGTTTCAAATAAAAACTTCACAAATGGTGAAGTTTGTATTTGAAGCTGTTTTACATTATTGAAATGAGGGACGTTTTTAATGAAAATTTTTAGCCATGTTTTTAGATAATGTCTGAATGTAAATTTGTAGTATGGACAAAAAATAGTAAATTTACAGACATTACCAAATGAACACCTGTTTTTAATGAAAATATAAAATTCAGCCGAATGACTATTTCAGTTTTTTTTTTTTTTTTTTTTTAAAGTCAATTTGATGGTTGAAATGCATGAAGATATTCCATGCACATTTATTATTATGCTTTATCATGTAGCCCACTAATATCGTAAAGTAAAACAAATGACTGACATAAAGCTGAACATCAAATCTCGGAATAAAACATAATATTTTCTTGTGTAGATAAGCCTCTTATGATTGATAGTCTAAGAAAAATTTATAAGAATCAGAGTTTTAAATCAATATTATCTGCCGAAGCGAATGCTTTTCTTGATACATCAATAAAACTCAGTTGCTTCTCGTTTCTTATTTATTATTAAATATCTCGTATTTTATACAATTTTTGTGAATTTTAGGTTGGTTTATTTAGAAATACACCTACAACAATCACATTGTTTAGAACTATATCTGTCTATATGCAGGATTTTCAAAAAATGTATACACAATCTAAATGATATAACTTTCTGCATCATCTTCATTGACAGCGTAGACGATCTTGAAATGTAACTTTTCAAATGAATTGATGTCAACATCTCGATTTTGTTCCAGTGTCTGACGCTATTCAAACGTATTTTAACCCTTTTAGTGCGGGAGTCGACAAAGGTCGACATACTGTTAAGACATAACTGTTTAGTGATCTTGCAAGTATCTTGAATGAGTTCGTTAATCACGTATGTAGCTCTTATAGTTCATTTACAGTGTCACACAAAATAATTGCGTTACATTACAGTCTATTAGGAAGAATCGTTTGGGGTGAATTTTAATGATGTTATACAGGGTGTCCATAAATATTTGTCCCGGTTTCCTTACCTCATAACTTTTTTATTTAAGAATATGACGAAAAATATGAGATATTCGTAAATTACAAGTCAAAAAGTTTTTTCAATAACATAATTCAATTAAAATAGATAAATGCTTAAGGGATACAAAGAGGAACACAAAAAGGCATTACAAAAACATTTTAATGATCGACATATGTTTCAGTGCTCATATACGGCGCCATTTTCAAGATATAAAAGAGATAAACAAAGAAACGTATTTTTATCTTTAAAATTGCGCCGTATATGAGCGCTGAAATATATGTCGATCATTAAAAGGTTTTTATAAGCTTTTGTGTTCCTCTATGTATCATTTGAGCATTTTATTATTATTACTAGCTGACCCGCCCGGCGTTGCCCGAGTCCTTGTAATAAACTTAAATCTCTTAAAAAATGAAACTCTGGCCACGGTCTACCATGGCTGCGGAACCGTATACCCGGCATGCTCGTACGCTCTAGAAAATCTTATTCCCCCCTACCACCGCCAGTGGAGCATTCTGTTCTAAACAAACCTCTTTCCGGACGAACTTCTGAGACAGGTCCCCGCTGCCTACGTTACTGTAAAGTAGGCGCACTACAAAATTGAGCTGGTTTCGAGAAGATTGGAACATTATTAGCCCAGTTATTGCAATAAGGCACAGTTAGAGAAAATAACCTTGAGTGAGGTGCCGAGAGGAAGGTATGTTCCAGTGTCCTTCAGAAAATGGACTAATTAGTTGGCCCACTATGCATGCATAAAAATTCGTTCATTTTGTTAAGCTAGGAACTTAATTACAAAGTTAGCTTAAATTCTTATTTGTAAATAGCGGTAACGGCTACTCATAAATTTAATTTAATGTTAAAAAGGGTGACTATTAAGTTAAATGTAATGTTTGGAATCACTTGCGTTGAAATCGGAAAGATAGTTGCTGAGATATGGAAACGGAGCATAGTTAGAGAAAAAAACCTTGAAGGGAGGGCCGGGGGGGGAGGTGATGTTCAGGTGCCCTTCAGCAAATGACTAATTAGGAGGACCACTATTCATCTTTCAAAAATCGTTCGTCTGCTTAAGCTTTGAACTTAATTACAAATTTGGATTACACAATTATTCGGAAATAGTGGTAACCGCTACTCATAAATTTAGTTTAATGTTATAAAGAGGGACAATTAAGTTAATTATAATGTTTGGAATCACTTGTGTTGAAATCGGAAAGATAGTTGCTGAGATATGGGAACGGAGCATAGTTAGAGGAAAAAACCCTTGAAGGGAGGACGGGGGGGGGGAGGGGTTGTTCAAGTGTCATTCAGCAAATGACTAATTAGGAGGTCCACTATGCATGCATAAAAATTCGTCCGTTTTGTTAAGCTAGGAACTTAATTACAAAGTTGGCTTAAACTCTTATTTGTAAATAGTGGTAACCGCTACTCATAAATTTAATTTAATGTTATAAAGGGTGACTATTAAGTTAAATATAATGTTTGGAATCACTTGCGTTGAAATCGGAAAGATAGTTGCTGAGATATGGAAACGGAGCATAGTTAAAGAAAAAAACCTTGAAGGGAGAACCGGGGGGGGGGGGGAGGGGATGTTCAAGTGCCCTTCAGCAAATGACTAATTAGGAGGACCACTATGCATCTTTAAAAATTCGTTCGTTTGGTTAAGCTATAAACCTAATTAGAAATTTGTCTTAAACTGTTATTCGTAAATAGTGGTAACCGCTACTCATAAATTTAGTTTAATGTTATAAAGAGACACTATTAAGTTAATTATAATGTTTGGAACCACTTGCGTTGAAATCGTAACAATAGTTGCTGAGATATGGAAACGGAGCATAGTTAGAGAAAAACCCTCGAAGGAGGTCCCGGGGGGGAGGGGCTGTTCAAGTGCCCTTCTGCAAATGACTAATTAGGAGGACCAATATGCATCTTTCTAAATTCATTCCTCTCCTTAAGCTTTGAACTTGCTTAAGTTTTGAACTTAACTACAAATTTGGCTTAAACTATTATTCATAAATAGTGATAACCGCTACTCATAAATTTAGTTTAATGTTATAAAGGGTGACTATTAAATTAATTATAATGTTTGAAATCACTTGTGTTGAAATCGGAAAGATAGTTGCTGAGATATGGAAACGGAGCATAGTTAGAGACAAAGAACCTTGAAGGGAGGGCCGGGGGGAGGGGTTGTTCAAGTGTCCTTCGGCAAATGACTAATTAGAAGGACCACTATGCATCTTTCAAAATTCGTTCGTTTGCTTAAGCTAGGAACGTAATTACAAATTTGGCTTAAACTATCATTCGGAAATAGTGGTAACCGCTACTCATAAATTTAGTTTAATGTTATAAAGAGTGACTATTAAGTTAATTATAATGTTTGGAACCACTTGCGTTGAAATCGGAAAAATAGTTGCTGAGATATGGAAACGGAGCATAGTTAGAGAAAAAAAAAACCTTGAAGGAGGTCCCGGGGTGGGGGGGGGGGGGGAATGTTCAAGTGCCCTTCAGCAAATGACAAATTAGGAGGACCACTATGAATCTTTCAAAATTCGTTCGTTTCCTTAAGCTTTGAATTTAATTCAAATTTGGCTTAAACTGTTATTCGTATATAGTGGTAACCGCTACTCATAAAATTAGTTTATTTTTATAAAGGGTGACTATTAAATTAATTATAATGTTTGAAATCACTTGCGTTGAATTCGGAAAGATAGTTGCTGAGATATGGAAACGGAGCAGAGTTAGAGAAAAAACCTTGAAGGACGGGCCGGGAGAGGGTGGTGTTGTTCAAGTTTGCCTTCAGCAAATAACTAATTAGGAGGATCACAATACATCTTTAAAGATTGATTCATTTGGTTAAGCTAGGAACTTAATTTGACATTTGGCTTAGACTATTATTCGGAAAGTCTGGTAACTGCTTTATAGAAATACACCTTGAAGCTTAAATGTAATTAGACCCTTGCCCCTCTTCATTCCCGCAAATATAAAAAAGAATCTGTTAAATAAAGTTTTCTGTATTAACAATCTCCATCATAATAATAAATGTCATGTAAAAAAAAAAAAACGACTAATTGTCATGAAGAAAAATTTGCCTGGAAAATATTTCTATCAGTGGGACGTATGTGTAATTTGTCATGTACAGGTGGCGCGGCATTCGCATGGCTCTACGCTGAAAACTTCAATCCATATTGACACTATTTAGTTAGAAATCCTTATTTATGCATCGCTACTCTGGTTTATTTAATTACTTGTGTGAAGAATCGATGCAACCAACCAGTGAACCAACCAACCCAAGAGAATAAAAGCGTATTTTTTGCAGTTTTTTTGCATAAATTAAAAAAAGTTACCGACCGAGTTTTTCAAAAATCACATGGTCAGATGCAGAATATTTTTTTACATATGCTCAGAAGTTTTCAAATTGATATCTCAATTAGTTTTCTTAAAATTCGCTAATTAGTAAAATAATTTCGAATTTGTTCATTTCCGCTCGCAAATCCAACGCGCCAGTTCGTTTCATTCGCCATTTTGTTTTAAAAGATGACATTTTAGAAGCGATGGTTAATGAGAATCTAATTAATATCTATGCTAACTATCAAAATATTAAAATTCGGAGGCTCAGGTGCACATGGCCAGACCTTGGACTATCCACACCTAAATTTTCAGACTTCTAGGTGGGCTAGATTTTGCTAGCCATCGCCAACAGACAGACACACACACACACAGAGCGAAACTTTCTTTTATTAGTATAGATAATTAGTAATCATATTATTAAGTGATTATGTAACATAATTCAAGTTGCATATGCGTAAAGTTCCAACTGAAAACTTCATTAAGCAAATAACGATTATAATCAAATAGTAATTAAATTTTTATCACATTTCTCAAAATATTATTAATGAATTATGTAACATCTATCTAACTTTGTACACATAATTCATTAACAGCTTTTTGATAAATTGGATAAAATTTAATAGGTACTTCTCTATTATCCCGTCGGCCACTTTTCATAACGAAAAACTATCGCCAAACTAAGATTAAACGCCAAAAATGCAGTCCCATTTACTTGATGTCAGAAGCTTTATACGTGTTTGTTATGTCATCCAGTGCTTTTTAATTTGACATTTGCGTGTATTTTTCGTTATGTTTCAATGATCTATTCGTTATTTCATTAATTAAAATAACAATTTTGTCCTTAAATTCTTATATTTTATTTCGGTACTTTTCTATTATCCCGTCAACCACTTTTCATAACAAAAAACTATCGTCAAACTAAGATTAAACGTCAAAAATGCAGTCCCATTTACTTGATGTCAGAAGCTTTATACGTGTATGTTATGTCATCAAGTGGTTTTTAATTAGACTTTTGCGTGTATTTTTCATTATGTTTTACTGATTTATTAGTTATTTCATTCATTAAAATAACAATTGTGTCCTTAAATTCTTATATTTTATTTATTTATTTATTTTGATATTCCAATGCCAATGTTCTCCCGTTTATTTGGCGTTACAGTTTGGCGATAGTTTTTTGTTATGAAAAGTGGTCGACGGGATAATAGAGAAGTGCCTAATAATATTAAATAATTATTTGATTATAATCGTTATTTGATTAATAGCGTTTTGAGTTGCAATTTTATCCATATGTAACTTACTTTGTGTTATTAAAAAAAACTTTTTGTAATTCGTAAGGTGAATTGCAATTTCCGAATATGTAATAATATTTTTCGTCATATTCTTAAATCAAAAGTTATGAGGTAAGGAAACAGGGACCATCATTTATGGACACCCTGCATTATAAAAGTCAGTCTAGTTCAGTTAAAAGAGTTGGGTTATTATCTACCTATATAATTACAAAATTTTGTCATCGTGATAATATCCGAAATAGTGAACCAATTCGAAACAAATTGGAATAATGTATCGATCTTGCAGATATCTTGGATGAGTTCGTTAATAAATATGATCCGGTAATTCGTTCGAAAATAACGGCCATTTGAATATCCGAAAATGAACAACGAGACTATACTTTATATTTAATATAAAATATATAAGAATCATTTTATTATTAATAATAAAATTCTCCAAATTTCAATAAAAATGTTTAGTTGTTTTTTATTGTTAGGCGAGATATTAAAATTTTTACATTTCAATCATTTAAATGGTATGGATTAGAAATCAGTTTGAGAGTTAGAAATATATGTCCTATGGGTGATTTTTAAACTATGATTTCAACAAAGTTTGAAAACTTTTTTATGTAATTTTCAAAATTGTGTGTTCAATTGAACTTCTTAAGCTAAATTTAAAATTCTCTTATACAAGCGTCGTAAAAGTTTTGTGCCCAACTAGCCTCATGGTAACATTTGTCACCAGATAGCATTATAATTTAAAAACAGAATACTAATTTTTTTGTAATGAAAACTAGGGTATATTTACAAGACTACATATGTTATTTAAATCAGTAAATATGTCACTGACATATTAAATTATTTTATTTGTTTGTATTTTACTGATTGATCCAAAATTCGCGAGTAGAAAAATACGTGGAAATTAAATGACACCACATCACCAAATTAAGGATTAAAGAAAACATGTTTTATTCTATATCATTTACACATTTTGTCCATCAAAAATATATTATTGATTTGGATAGATTTGCAATTAAATTTATTTTTGATTAGTAACTGCACAAATTTTGTTGTAGATAAAATATTTTAGAAAACTTTAATCGCATGACAAGTTTAGAACGTCTTTCTACCGCTTGGCATTAAAAATGAATTCAGACTTAAACGCGTCATTTTACTGGAAATGTTTAAATGAACTGTGTGGTGTTTTAAGGCGTATATGATTTTTTTTAATTAATACTATATAAGGAGACAAATTATTTTCACAGCTTTAATAAATTGATCACCCGCCAAAATGTGAGAACCCCAAAAATTAATTTTGCGTATTATTGCACTAATAGGTCAGACTTAGATGAGCCTTGTTACAGGAAAAATATAATTGTATTTATGCGAAAAATCTCTATATTACGCTAGATATCATTTTGCTGCCACAGAAGTGGGACAAATTGCGTGGGGGAATAAATTTACACAATCCTCTGAAACTCTTCTACTACTTGATTTTTAAATGTTTTGCGCTTTTATCTAGTCTTTTGCAGCTGCATGCAGAGACTTTGTGCTATAGTAAGCTGCATAGTAGCTATAGTAGTGTTGTTATAGTAGAGTTGTGCTATTGTAGAGTTTTGCTACAGTAGCGTTGTGCTATACCTTTATGCTATAGTAAAAGATTGCCGATTTTGCAGCATTTTTGAATTGTGTCACTTTTCTTGTGGGTGAGCGAAATAAAAATTAATTAACACTCGTTATTTTATTAATTTAAAAATATCTCTGTTCTAGCCTTTGTTGTATTTGTTTATTAATTGTTGAAAAAAATTATACTAAGCATTTTAATAAAAAAATAAACCATCGAAAAATTCAAAGAAATTTTATTTATAAATATAAGCAATTTAGGATCAACGTAGATAATATCAAAGAGTAAAGCACAACAATTTCAAAGCAATTGCAAAAAATAAAAAAATAAACCTTTACATTTCATTTAAATATATATCAAGCTACTGCAGCATCTAAGTTGTAATTGTTTTGTGATGTATATACATATTTAAAAGAATTCACTATGGATTTGAAACCAAACATAAAGGTTGCTGCAGTTGGAAGCTGTATGAGTAATAGGAGAGAAACAGTACTAAACGTATCCAGAAGCTGTGCTTTGTAATAGTAATAGATCAGCATTTCAGTAACTACAGAAAAAATGAAACATATCATGCCATTCAAGACAGCTCTGCCATCGTACACGTGAATCATGATCACAGTGATATATCTGAAAGAGAAAATAAATTTTGTTAATTACACACATTATGCTGTATATACAGGAGTCACCTTTCATACATTGAATTCTCGTTAGTGCGGGCTTTCAAGGGACGCCATGTTTTGTCCACAAACCGAAATCCGCATAAAACAAAACAATCATTTGAGTTGTTTTAAAATAATCCCTTGAGTTTAATTAATCGAATTCAGTTTTTCATAAAAAAATTCCATACGTTATAACTTTATGTTAAAAAGCAATGCTCTTTTAATTTATTGTTGTAGTAAAAAGGCCAATTAACTCTTAATCACAAACTATAAAAAACTGAATGACCTTAGAATCCCAATAAAATTGCCCATAATTCTAGCTTTATTATACCCCTTTTTGCTCTTCGTAAGTAGATGTCCTACTGCTTTCTCCCTTTATTCAAATTTCGACAGGTGTTACGCTCTTCGTGAACGATGCTCCAGTTAATGGGAAAATAATTTGTTTTTCTTGTTGTACTGTCAATCAATGCCAAACTCTTACCCCATCCATCTTTGAGAGAGGACCCCCCCCCCCCCTTGACAGCACACCAGCCCACTTAAGGGGTAGGAAAAACCTTCCAGCTATAGATGGATATTACGTGACTAGGAGCATCGGGATGATTTCGGCTATTATGGTTTTCAAAAGGTTATGACAAAAAGGTGAATACAAAAAAAAAATACTCAAGACAAATAAAATATACCAATAAATTGCCGTACCTGAATAACTTAAATTGCTAAGTATCTTTTCTTTGCAATAGTAAACAAGTTATCTTTTTACAAGATCGTTTATAATTTTGTGAAATTCCAAACTTTGGTCTGTTTCATCAAATTTCGATTTATAAATATCGGCAAACAGCCGGTACCATTGTTTGAACCTCTCACCTTGTCAGTGGAGGATTTTTATCTTTCTCTTGTCAACAACAACTTCTTTATATCTCGATAAAATTTGCCACTACAAAATTACTTTTTAAAAGTAATGTAGAAAAGGAGTGTGCTTAGATTCTGTCCGATCAATTCTGAAAAATTTTTAAGCATTATCCGATGAGTTGTACGCATTAAGATATGTTCTTTATTTTAATTCAAAATATATAACGATGGGAAAAACGATATTGTCCTCATTAAACTGAGATAAGACGCATTAGACGCATTAACGAGAGTCCAGTATATCACGCATGCTTAGAAACAGGAAAAGGGACGAAATAACTGAAACTGCAATATAATTGATGTCATTAAAAAAAAAGAAAGGTCCTAACCTATAAAGAGAAATGGTGACTTCCGTATTAACCGTATAGTATTGAAATTTAAAGCTCATTAATACCAACGAATATTCTTTTTTCTGGTGGAAAATGTTTGTCATTATAGTTTTTTTTTAAATTATGCAGATTATATATATGCATATAATTCATTTTTACAGGTGAATCATCCGTAATCGTTGTACATGATGAGTTGCTGAGTATTGGCGTCAAAGACGAGTAATCTAAGAAGTAATTACATATTTAAAATAGAAGGCAGTTTTTTTTCGTTCTCTGCTCAGAATTTTCCATTTAATCAGATTTAATAAGCAATTTTTAATATAAATCTGTTTATTTGAAGATGAGACAGCATTAGCTATTTTTAAATATTTACATTCTTCTATTACTTACCCATCATGCGTAGTATAGGGTAAGTCTTGTAATCGTTTTGAAAATCGAAAAAAAAAATTTTGACGGATTTATACGTTTCAGACACTGGAGATTCAGAAAAACATTTTTAGAAAAAAAAAAATTGCCATCCGTCTGTGTGTGTGTCTGTGTGTCTGTAAACGCTCTATCTCCCGAAAAAAATTGAGATAGAGACTTGTAATTTGGTATGTACTTAGTATGTAATAATGGGAAGAAGCCTATTTAATTTCAATAACCTCGATTAAACGGAACTATTTTTTTCGGACTCTCGAAATATTCGTTCTGATAAAAGGTATATAAAAATTTTCGAAATTGTTTATTTTAAGAAATGACTATAAGAGACAATAAAAAAACAAATTTTGCATAAAGCATGAAGCCGATCGGATGATTAGTTGTCGAGATATTTGGAATCTTATTTGCCACACTCTTCGATTTTTCATGACCATGTATTTCATTCAAATTTCACTTCAAAGATGTATTTTAATTAGAAATTTGACGCTTAATCAGATGCAATAAACCGCTAGTTAATAGGATTATTATTTTTGGAGGTATAAGAATGTTTTTTTTAAGCAATTCAGTAATCGAGCCTTTAAAGTTTATGACGTCATCAAACCACGATTTTATTTGAATTGCAATACATTTTATAAGTAGTTTACACATTTTTATTTTAATATTTTACATTATGCATATTCATGATGGGTAAGTATTACGGTGACCCCCAACGACTAGTTTTATTTGAAAAGATTTTAATGAAATTTCTTGAAAATAGTGCAAATACGGTTTCTTTCCATTGTTCCAGAGTAAAGGAAATAATGCAATCATATATTTATAGTTGAAAAGTCTTTACAAATTTAACTTTTTCAATACAATTAAAAATAAAACATTTTAAATTTGAATCGATTGTGTTTATGAAAATATAGACACTGAAGAGCCATAAAAATATGACAAAGGTTTTTGTCTTCGTAAGCAACTGTTTAAAAGCATGAAACTAACATTTTATTGTAACTGCGACAAAATGACATCGCTTTCTGATATTTTTCATTTCACTATCTCTGACATTAGAGGCCAAATTCGAAACTGATAGACCGGGAGGCGGCAGCACAGACATTCACCTCATCGAGTTCACGGCTGAAATTTCAGAATTAGTTAAAACTCGATTCGCATATTAAAACGCAATCGGTCTGCCAAATCATATCTTGATGGAAAACACCTTAAATACCGGATTTTAACGGTTGACCCGTAGGTTTACCGTTGTGTTTTCCTGCACCCAAAGGTATGAAAATGTAGAGGACTGGGAGCAGGAACACACAATGGTAAACCTACGAGCCAACCGCTAAAATCGGGTTTTCGGGTGTTTTCCTCCAAGTTATGACTTGGCAGACCGATTGTGTTTTAATATGCGAATCGATTTTTAACTAATTCTGGAATTTCAGACGTGAACTCGATGAGGTGACTGTCTGTGCTTATGCACTTGTGGTGCAAGAGGGGATTCGCTACATTACGTTCTCGCATGCCCATTGACAGCTACTCTACATTTGAGGAAAACAGACACCATCTCTCTGTCGAATTGGTTCAAATCAATCTCGTCGAATTCCTCATTGCTTCAAGAGATAATTAGCTGCATGTCTTTAATAGAAAAAAACCAATTGTTATTCCAAATGCCACCAGTACACATCATTGGTGTTGATGATGATGATGATGCTTTTCCTGATGATGAAGAAGTTTATTGAAAAAATGCACTGTCTCTACTTTTAAAATATTTTTCGCTAAAAATCTGACAATTTCAAATAATTTTTAAACTCTTATTAATTGTGACTTTTCTGCAGAGTATGACTTTTGAGTATGACTTTTTGAGTATGACTTTTCTGCAAATTAAGCTGGGCTGCTTTGTCAAATATGTAAAAATATGTAATTTTTTTTTAATAAACTTGCCAAGCAGGGGCTATAGCCATATGGTAGGCCTCCCTGCTTGGTTGAATCTGAAAAAAAAATCTGAAATCTGCCGCCTCCCGGTCTATGATGAAATTGAAGAATCAAGATTAAAAAATATCAAAGATTGAAAAATTAAGATTGATGAAATGAATATATGAATTTAAAAAAGGCATACTAAAAACGTACATTTTCTTTCATAAAATTGCAACTTTTTTCAACTTTTGTATCTAAATAACGTAAATTATATTGGTTTCTTACATTCCTGCTACATACGACGATTATACCAGAATGGTTCATAATTTCCTCACTACAAAACAAAGCTTTCTAAATCCCAGAAGGGTGGTATTCTTCTGCCAAAGAAAATTACGACATGTTTAACAGAAAATAAGCATTTTCTTTCATAAAACTATTAAATTCAATAAAATTTTTTTCAAACGTTTGCAGTTCAACTACTTTTCATTCTTTTGTTACCGAGTTTTAGGTATTAGAGTTAAACCTATACTAGTGAAATGAAAAGGAAGCAACAATTTACGTCACTTTGACCCTATCCTAGTACTTTTAAGTTTTTTGAATGAAAATGTATAATGATGAGATGAAGTATGTTTCAACTAGGTAAATCATATTCAATCGTTGGAGTATCATAGTTGAGATTTATTCCAACAGAGAGAAAAATACCGGTACCAGGACTCCATGTACGTGTTGGGATAGCTGAGTAGGAAGAGAGTTGGCACGCAAGCCGAAGTTCCCAGGTTCGAGTCCTGGTCCCTGCATTTTTTGCTCTGTTGAAATAAACCTCAACTATGATAAACCAACGATTGAATATGATTTATCTTAGTTGAAAAAAAACTTCCTCCCTTCATTATGACATAACTAGTGTAAATGTCCGTCCTAGGTCCCTGATGGTTTTCACTTAAAATTTGAAATAATTGATCAAAATATTCATGTACTATTCATCGACAATAACTTATGTCCGTTTTCAGTGCCTGATTAACGCATACGCCTCTGGGGTTTTAGCAACAAATTTGTATCTTATGTAAATAAGATGGCAAAACGGAGAAGAAATTACAGATCTATCTTTAAAAAAGTAAAACACATATAGATTGAATTCAATATCAGCACGAATAGCTTTTACTGACTTGTATTGCAAGACATATAAACATGTTATATAAAACATATATTTATATACATTTTATAATCCGAAATCATTATTTCAATTCTTCACTAAGAATCAGCTTTGGAGACCTGAAAATTTGTGCAAATTCTAATATACATGCATAAACACGCGTACATCGTATCTGGAATAGATTTAAAAATAGCGAAAAGAAATTCACAGAGCCTCAAAATGTTAAAATATTTCAATAATCGGGATTTTATTATTGTTCAATACGTTCCTCAAACTCAGATGACGTTATATACTCACCTGCTGAGTCATATTTACCTGCTTTCTGTACTTACACATACTCATACTCCTTGTATTATTGGGAACTTTTTGAAAATCTCTTCTTATACAGGGTGTTTTTTTTTTTAACTGACGCTATTCAGAGCCGCCTGTAGCTCGTTATAATAACTGGATTGATACAAAATTTTGTGAATGGACTAAGAAAACCATGGGAAAAAAAAAGATTCCAACAAAAAAAAATTAGTTCCAATCACCGCCGATAGGGGGAAATGTGGCGCTGTACATTGAAAAAAACCCATCAGAAACAGACAAAATTAATAATTTGGATAAAATTCCATGTTTTATTCATCATTTACACTTTCCCTTTCGTTGATTGCAGTTGAAACATCCATTATCACTTTTTCTGCCACCGGTTTACGTCCTCTGCCTGACCGAACTGCTAGCGAGCCTGTTTCTTCGAATTTCAGAATCATTGCTTTCAATACATTAATGGATATATGTCCTTTGCGCAGTTTATGGCGTGATCTAAGTAAACGAAGAGCGGCTGGTGCATTGCACTGGTTACAATAATAGAACTTTACAAGTAACGCGCGCTGCGGTAACGTGAGATTCATTTTCAACCTGAGCTGAAATTGTTTCTCGGTGTTTTTCGCATGCATTTATAACTTAAACTATTGGCGCTACTGTCGCTTGCGTAAGTAAAAATTTGCATTTGCATTTATTGCCCGTATTTTATGCTAATTCTCAGTTGTATAAATTACCACAGCGCCACATTTCCCCCTATCGGTGGTGATTGGAACTATTTTTTTTTAATCTTTTTTACCCTTGGTTTTCTTAGTCCATTCACATAATTTTTTATCAATCCAGTTATTAGAACGAGCTACAGGCGGCTCTGAATAGCGTCAGTTTAAAAAAAGCACCCTGTACTTCCCGAGGCTAACGAAAAAGACAGGCTACCGCAGTACATTCCACTTATATTATTTATAGACAGATAGAGTGACGTGATGCTCTTTCCGTACACCTGCTTTGGTACATTCAAGCAACACGTCACTCTAGCGGTCTGTAAAAAAAGATAAGTGGAATGCACCGCGGTAGCCCGTCTTTTTCGTTAGCCTCGATACTTCCCGAGGCTAACGAAAACGAAAGGCTACCGCGGTGCTTTATTCATATCTTTTTTTAGAGACCGCGGAAGTCACGTGATGCTCGAATCCACCAATGATGGTGCACGAAAAGAGCAACACGTCACTCTAGCTGTCTGTAAAAAAAGATAAGTGGAATGTACCGCGGTAGCCTGTCTTTTTCGTTAGCCTCGGATACTTCCAATATGACGTCATTCTTTTTCATTCTTGAAACTTCCTATTTCATTTTCATTTTTTACGTGAAAATCTTTCAATAGAAAATTAATTGTTGCGGAAAGAATTTTATTGTGGATTTTTAATTGTTGGTAGCTGTTATAATGAAAAATGTTTCATTTTGATAGTAAATTAATGTTAGAGGGGTTCTGCCCAGAATCACTTGCTTATTATATAAATAGATAATATGGTATACAGGAGTTTTCGTATTATTTAGCATTAATCAAGTAAAATATTATAGTGAATGAAATTAGCGCTGCAGTTTGCAGCCATGTCAAACAAATAAGAGTGAATTATTTCAGTCAGGATATCGTTGGGATAGCTCAATAGGGAGAGCGTCGGCACGGCAAGCTAAAGTATTCAGGTTCAAGTCCTGGTCCCGGCATTTTTCGCTCTGTTGGAATAAATCTCAAATATGCTACTACAACCATTGGATATAATTTACCTAGTTGAAAATACTTTCCTCTGTTCATTACCACAATAATGTATTTAGTGTTTTGTTAGACGTACGGGTTACTATGCGTTCTACTATAGGCTGTAAATATGTCTAGACCAGGCAATACGCAAGTGATAGGTAGTTGGAGAGTAGCGTTCGAGTTGCATCGAACAACGTTTGGAGTGTTGTATCGGATAGAATTTTACAGATTTAAAAAGTTAAGGGGACAGGATACGTCCAAAATCACAAATTAGACTAAAATATCGATTTTTTTTTTGGTATTTGGATAATTATGAAAATAGATGCTCAAGTTTATCTGATGCAAAAAGGATGTTTCAATTATTACGCTTCTTCACAGATATATAGGGGAAGTTCGGGTATCCCCGGACGGCGTGTAACCGTGGACATTTCAATTTCTAAGAAATTCAAATTGTTGCGTAAATAAAGAGTTATTGTAAATGAAAACCCTCTAGACTCGAAACAAATAGAGTTTAATTGCGACGTGAGTGCCGAGTAACTTAGTCGTAAGTGAGTGTTTTGTTTTCGTCAATAAATTTTCGTTGCATTCGAGACAGAATGCATCATATGCGAGCCAAGAATGCAAAGACTGGGCCCATGAAGATTGTGTTTATGTAAATGCATCGGATTTTTATTATAATTGCGATGTTTGTAAGGCCAGAAAACGGTTGGGACACCATTGATTAATATGTCCGGTGCTATCCGCCGTTTCTTGTGACGCCACATAAAAAAAAAGCCCAAACTATTTTCAGTATATTTCGTTAAATAATTCGATATTATTAGCAATGTTTAGTTAAAATCATTATAGAAGATCGTAATTTTATTTTAAGTATAAAATAAAGACAGAAATTTCCTTCATTTGTTTTTTATTTGCAATTTATCCAAGTGTCCGACGCCACCCGATCTTCCCCTAAGTTTTTATATTTGAAAAAACTATATATTCATACAGTTTTCATTACTTAAATTCTGTTTTCTTAAAATAAAAAAAATGGCACATTTCTAAATTTTGAAACGTTTCGTACGCATTTCTAATTATCAGATTTGTTTGAAATTTATACTGTATATAGGCTATACCATAATAAATGTTAGCATAAAAAGTTGCATTTCACGGGTTTTTTAGTGTTAAAATTTGTGTGCAAATGGAAATATATAGCTAATTGTTTAGAAAAACAAGGCATAATTATAAAAATATTTCTTTTTCTGCTTCTATATTCAGCGAACTTTTACAGTTCATGCCAGCTTCCAATGTAAATTATAAAAAATATCTCATAAATATTGTCATATTCTATGCAAATGAAATGCGCATGGGACATTTAAAAATATTACAATTATTCGTTATTTTCAAAATTTAAAAACTATTTTAACACCAAATTTTGAATATAAATATTTGAGCTTGCCATTAATAAGTCTGCCATTTTTCAAATGAATCCATTAAAAATTGAAGGATTTCGTTTTTAATGTCCACTGTCTCCTTAAAATTCTTACGGTTTTCTCGATTTTATTCTAGGATTGAGAAAATACGTCATAAGTGGGATGAGAATCACATGAAGAGAGCTTTAGAAATAGACTTCAAGTAAAGGTAATCAGGGAAGCCAGTGAAAGATATTGTGTACCTGAACGTACCGAAGGTGATAGACTGAAAGCAGTTAAAGTTAAAAGTAAAGTCCACAGCAAATAAACAACAGAAGAAGAGTGTTAGTCCTAGTTCTAAAACCGAAAACAAACCTGTTGAAATAAAAAGTTAGAACGTCTTTGTAATCTGAAGAATTCTGGGAAGAGAATCAATCGACCGATTGTATTATTTGCAATGAAATTTTACAAGACTGGACCCCAGTGCAATATTTACAAAGGTTGAGCCCATGAAAACTATGCTGATCTTGAACTTAAACAGCTTTTATTACGAGTGTGATACTTGTTTTTATATTAAAAAAAGAACATATGAGGGGTCGGGGCAAGAGAGTGCCAAGCCACATTTTTGAACTTCTGATATATTTCAATTTGAAAATTTGATCAAATACTCAAATCAAGTTATATAACCTAAAGTTTTTTCGCCAATGTCTTAGTAACATTTGAGATATTCTGAGTAACAATATGGCATTACTTTAATGATATTACTATTACTTTTTTTGTAAATTAGCTATCTTCATTGGGGACATAAACATCTGGGGCAAAAACGAAACCTGTCACATAGGCTGCCACCAAGGGACATTAGAAACAAATTATATGTTGGATATTATAACTTACAATGTTATGCAAAAGATTAGTGTTATATTTTTTTCACCAAAAATGTGGCTTGGCACTGTTTTGCCCGGACCCCCTCATATGTGTCATTATTTAAATATTAAAATGCCCTTTCTTTCTACATCTGATAAGTAATGTCAGTGTAATTTTTTTATATTTTTGTATAACAAATGTAAACATGTAGTAATAATAAGCTGTTTCTAAATCTTAAAATGACGTGTATTCAAGCACAACTCCATGTCAGATACAACTCTTCATAGATAAGAAAGGTCAAAATGTAAGGTTTTGAAAAAGTAAAAAGAAACCCAATGAAGACGATTGAAAGAGAATTGAGCTTTATAAAGTTTCGAAATAAGATGTTAAAGTTTTCATTAGAATAAAAAATATTCAAATTTAATCAAACATTTCTTGAAAATTCGAAATAGCTTAAGCGTTCAATGTTATCCGATTTTCACCTACATTAATTTTAAGGCATTATTCGGTTAGCCTGCTCCAGGGAATAAATCACAGAATATTCTTCATGGTTACAATTGTATATGAGTTATAACAGCAATTAAATTATTTGCCCAAACCACGCTCGCCAAAAAAAGGTCCACTGGCTGTGAAACTGCAACAACGAAATATTTTAAATACTAAAGAATAAATTTGAATGAAAAATAAAGATTTCTATATATTTGAAACATACACACTTCATTGATTTAAGAGTTTCAATTAACTAAATTGCGATTTTACACTGAAAAATATATTTAAAAATACTAAAACGATAGTTTAAATAAAATCGAATTATCTGTTGCCTGTTGCCATATCTAAAAAATGAAAGAACAAAAATTATATATTTTTTAATGAATTTATTAGCTTTCACTTTCTACCAAACATAATAAAAAAACTGTAAATTTTCCATAATAGAGTTTGGTGCCAACGCCAAATTAACGTATTGTAACTGATTTTATTTTTTTTTTGGGGGGGGGACATTAATTGCAGTCATGAAATGATCCGTGATTTTAAAGATAAACATTTAATGCTTATAACTTTTTCTTTTCTTTTCTTTTTGTTTTAAACTAATTTTACTTTTAAATTTAATAATTCTTATTTCTTGTCGAAGGATCAATTTAGAGTTTTGCTACTTTCAAAACTGTAAAATAAATATATTGAACTCACTACAGCAGTGCGTAAGAAATAGGTAATATCAGTTGTCTTCCATAGGATTTCACAAGTCTTGTTTACAACCATAACCTTCTCACTGCCGTGAACTGATATATCCGTTCACTATGCTCTAGATTTCACTGCAATATAAGCATTATTTAAATTTATAGAATTCTAAAAATATAATATAGTTTTAAAACATTAAGTAGTGATTGATAGTCTCAAGGATTATATTCATATACGTAATTAATTTATATGTATATATTATTTCTCTATTTTATGGGTGTGGTTGTCCCAAAATCATATTCTTTAGCTTTATTATGGCTAATATGCTGATGAAACCACACATTTTATTTGTGGTGCTTTAGGCATTTGGGACCTGATGATTCTGTCTAAGTTCCACAATTTTCATTTTTTCAATTTCTGTAATTCAATTTCTCTCTTCTTTCTTTCTTTCACTTTTTTTTCACTATTTATATGGAATCTATATTCAGTGTGTTGGGGGGGAACTGCATTGTTGTCAATTATTATATTTTTATTCACCATTTCAATGTTTTTGTTGGTGTATCAGTAATGTTTCATTAATGGTTTTATATATATTAGCAAAAAAAAAAAAAAAAAAAAAAAAGGAATACATTGCAATTTTACCCTTTTGCTCGGTGGTCAGAGGGTTAAGAACACAAGAAAATTTGTTGAAGTGATCTAAAAAGGGATATGTAAACACACACTTAAACACATGCATGCACTTAAGTGGAAGTGAACAATAATACCAGATATAATGGAAGGGACAAACGTCATAATATTCCTACAGGTTACTTACACTCTAAAAAATTGGAAATACAGGCTTTACAATGAATTGTTACAGTGATGTTATGGGAAATGCCGCTTTTTTAAGCGAAACGATCAAATCCAGCAAATTGCACGTTTTTCGGAGTAAAATACGTTTAAGGGCCAAAGCCAATTTATCTATGGATAATGTCCATTCTTTTATGGGACTTGGAATGAATCTCTAATGCATGCAATTTACTGCTGAAATTTTTTACAATATTATGTAAAACCAAAAAGAAAGGCAGTACAGTATTAATTTTGCACATTGGCACAAGAAGGAACAGCGTTCAAAACTATATATTTTATCTCTATCAGTTTACAATAGTCATTATGTATAATATAATAGAAATATAATGCTGCCTTTAATACAATCCATAATAATCACCATTATTGTTTTACTATGTCAACCAGCCACTTCACAATAAACACAAGTATAACAGAAATATATGCTGATCCCCCCCCCCCCCCCTTTAAAGTATTCTGCAAATGAAATTATATTTTTCATTAATAATTGGGAGAAATTTTCAAAAATAAAAACCATTAAATCTGTCTTTTTTCAAAACGTCACTATCTAAAACAGCACTTTTTCTATCAAAATACAAAAATATCGTTTAAAAAGTCAACCCAGCTAAAATACGTCAAATATAAAAAGAAAGAAGAAAAAAAACCTTGCACAAGTCTAAAGAATTAAACACTTCTGCCGATCAATAAGGTGAAACGCATAACACGTGTATGAGGTGATGTTAACGGGGGAACAGGTGTGTTACACTCACGCACCGATATTTAGCGATTTTTTGATTGGCGATATTTACAAGCCGACTCCAAACCAATAACTTAATACCATTACCAGGTTACCATTAAAGGAAAAAATCCCCAAAATTTGGCGACCTATTTTCCTTTTTATAACAGATTTAAAAAAAACGGTGCGTGAGTGTACGACATCATAGCCTTAACGGGTATCACAAAGTCAGTCTTCGTACATCTATGAATCAATTATGTTAGAGTTCCCAAAATATTACATTAAGTATTAAACATAAAACTCATTTTTTTTAATGGAGAACATACATCTGACTTGTGTGCTTGACATCAAGTGTCTGCTTATAAGTCATCGTCAATATAAAAGGACAAGATATCTACAAAGAAATTTACAACGACAGAGAACTACAACCGAGATTGGAGCAATGGAGCTGACGGGAGTGAAATCCGTCGTCCTGACTCCTCTGCTCCCAAGCGATTAGCGGAATGGTGTCTTAACCATTTGGCTACGGAGGTCCCTCAAACTCAAATGAAAAATGGTAATGAATGCTTATAAACAAAAAACCACATTTAAAACTAAACTTTGAATTTCGTATAAAGCAATAGAAATGATTCAGTAAATTAATCAAAGTGTTTCAATCTGAATAAAGCTATGCCAAAACAAATACATAAAAAATCTACTGTACATTTCACTAAGGTTACTTAAATCATTAAAATCCACAGAATAAGTGAGGATGGTCAGACAAAATATTTATGTAACTCGTGTGATACGTTACGTAAAAATTAAAATAATTCATTTAACAAATAATCTAAATACCTGATTCTAAGCTTTGTTCGTATACATTAAATGTCGATCGTGAAATAACAATTTTTATTGTGAAATTTATTTTAAGAGTTCATTAGCTTTGATATCAAATCTGGTTGGTTGGTTGGTTGGTAGTACACACGTACATTCTAGTTCAGGTGGCTGATGCTCGTATTCACCATTTACCTCAACTACAGTGCCTAGAATCGCGACCTACGTTATACCCGGCCGGTGCATGACGTTTAAAACGTCCCATGGAGTGGATCATTTTTAAACGGCAATTGGTGTAAAGAGCCGCGCCCGCCATTTTGCACCAATCGCCATGTAAAAATGTTCCACTTCATGTGACATTTTAAACTAGGTCGCGCTAGAATACATAGTGTGGAAACCGGCTACCCCAGTAATGCTTTAAAAAGTGCTAAAAATTGTAGCCGATAAATGTGCAGCGATACTGTACGATAATAGGGTGATTGCAGTGATATCTGCTAGCTCTTTTCAACGCAAACAAAAATTTAGCAAATTATCATCTGTAAATATCGTTTTTCAGCCATGATCACTGCCTTTCATAATTTTAAAGCTTGTGAAAATCACTATCTAAGTCAGATGAAACAGGATATAATTTAAGTATTTAAAATACTTGACTCTGGTCGAAATGTTTTCTCAGTTTAGTTCTTATGCAATGTTTACGTTGAAAAGTTCTAGCAGATGTCACTGTGATCAACCTCTTATCGTTCAGCATTGTTGCACATTTATCGGATTAAATTTTTAGTAGTACTTAGTAGTCTGTTTCCACACTATTTATTCTAGGCGCTGTATCTCAAACTAGAAAATTTCGGGCGAACGCTCAAACGGTATTTATCATTAATCCGACTGGACTTCGGCTGCGATCAAATTTAATTGGTTAATCGTGACTTCATTTGAGCGTTCGACCGAGGTTTTCTAAGTTGAGGTAGATGTTGAATACGAGCATTGATCTTTCATCTCATTATGCTTTCGATATCGTAATTAATATAAAAATGATGTAGCAAACTTGGTTTTTGTTCTTCTTAGTCTGCCTGTATATGAGAAAAGCCGTTTACGCACAATGCTCTCATGCTCAGATTTTGCTTAGACAGTCGTTTCTGTCAAAACACTTGCAAACCTACATTCCATACTTGGCGATACTCGCCTAGACGATTTAAATTGTACTTGTGAGACAAGTTAAGAAGCATTAGCTTGGCGATAATAGCAGGTTTGCCAAGATGTTTTGCGATTCGTTTATGTCCGTCTTAACAAAGTATATTTTATCTCTCCTATGTCGCCAATCTGATATCGAGGCAACCAGGTTCCACCACTGAGCTCCATAATAGTACGGAGGGCTCTCTTCCTATTCTGATACATTGAATCCAGCGTGTCCTCCAATGAATACAATGCCAAAGATAAGATTTTTAGAGGAAAATGCATGGCACAACACAGATTTCCTTCCATAGGAGAGGAGTAGTATGGAGTAGATACTTTCAAATTGGATTATCTTTTAAATTTATTATGAAGTTGTTAAAATTTTCAGTGATATATATTTTCTTAATGAAACCTAAAGATTTCATTTAACCGTATCGGTACTGAAACGCCCACACTGTAAAAAATCTTCAGCTTTTGCAGCAGATACATTCTACCGTTTTTAGAGAAAACAGTTACTTTACTATATTATGGAACATTTTCACTGTTCAAAATAGAGATATTCTATAAAAGCGGTGGAGTTACTATACAACAAAAGCTGCAGAGTTTTTACAGTGCAAGACGCTCGGTCATGTTCAAGTCCTGGAAGACCGCCCGGACGCCTGTTACATTTTCTCGCCCTCGTAAATATCCAACTATTGTACAGAGCAGGGATGTATTAGAATTAATTGGTGGGGAGCAATTTGTACTAGTTATATTAGGAAGGTTCCACTTTTACCTCTTATTGTCCTCCTGACAAGTAGCAGGTAGAAGAAAGAGGGAGAAATAATCTCACAGCGTATTTCACGTTCGGGCGTTAGCCGTAGTTTGAATGCTATGGTGCTTTCAGACTTCAATATTCAAAGGGTTAAATTCATCGCAAATATTAAATTTAATATTAGTTAAAAATGAAATTTTATGTAAGCTCAACAACAACAACAGAATAAATATTTGTTAAATATTACTCATAAAAATGTATAAAAAGTGTAGAAATTTGCAAAAGTGATAGAAAGTATGCGAAAAAGTTTTTAAAAATGCCTGCCTTATTAAAAATATTGCAGGATTCATTGCTTGCGCGCATTGAAAGTGTGATGCGGTTGCGGTAGAAAGTGGACCGGTGAGCCCTCTGTTCTATTATGGAGCTCAGGGATTCCCACTCGTCTAATCGGACTCATCCAGGCGAGTATAGCCAAGTTGTGGAATGTAAATTTGCCAAAGCTTTGACAAAAAACGTCTGTTTGCGCCCAGTCTGAGCTTGGGCCTGTGCGTATATTGCCAATCTCATACACAGGCACTCTATACGACGACTGTGTTTCATTACAACTAAATCATGAACTTTTTGTTTTACGCAGAAAGCTGTATGGCTTGAATATACACTGTAAAAAATGTTCAGCTTTTGCTGCATAGTCACTCCACCGCTTTTATAGAATATCTCTTCTTTGACCAATGAAAATGCTCCATAATATAGTAAAGTAACCGTTTTCTCTAAAAGTGGTACAGTGTGTCTGCAGCAAAAGCTGAAGATTTTTAAAAGTGTATCGTCATGTTGCCTCTATGCACGGCCAACGATATACACGGCCGGTTCTTGACTATTAAAACGTCACAGGTAGTGGATCATCTTCACCCGGCGATTGACTGAAAACTATGGGCGCACCGCTTTGTACCAATCACCATGTAAAGGTGATCCACTCGGTGTGACATTTTAAACGACCTTCATTTAGTTGGTCACGCTCTGTGTGAGAGTGGCGACAAAGGGCAAATAAAACTTCATTAGTCAAGTCGATTTTGAGCAAACGCGTATCGCCAGGCATTTCTGCCAGACTGCCTTTATTGCAGCAGCGTATTTCCAAACTGCGGAACTTTTCGCCGAATTTTGGGGAGTTTGCAAGATGTAGAAAAATCGCCAAATCACGTGACCACGCAGTTTGCTTTTCAACATTGCCCGCGCCGCCGCCGTGATCATTGGTTTACACACCTGCTATGCGATGGCTAACGCCAAATTTTGGCGAAAAGTTCCGCAGTTCAGAAATATGCGTATGGGAAAATTTTGGAAAGTTGGTTGCCAGAATATGGACAAGTACTTCAGTTTGCGCATGAAGCTTGTGCATATATCGCCCCTCTCATATGGAGGCATTCTATTAAATTAGAAATAATCTTTTCTAGTTAAATAAATCAGGCAATCCTATACATTGGGCTATGGCAGGGCTACACTAGATACCGGGCTTGCTCATTCATTATCATGACGTCACAAATGGTGGCTGGCAGTGACGAAAGACATACAACGAATGGAACAAAACGATGGGCGCGTCGCTTTGTACCAATCGCTAGTCGCGGCCAGCCACCATTTGTGACGTTATGAGAATGAATGAGCAAGCCCGGTATCTAGTGTTGCCTTGGCTATGGTGCCTTTATACATAACAGAGTGACGACATACACATACACACGACGCATGCTCAGGTAGAAACTTTTGTCTAAACTATGGCAAAATTTCCACCACCTTTCAGAAATTGGAGATACCAGACCGGATAGAATTGAGTACTTTAGTGAGACAAGTAAACAAACATTAGTTTGGAAGTAATGAAAGGCTATTAATCTAATGCCAGTTCGTCAATTTCTTCACAAATCAAACTTTACTGACCGTATTTCACCAATCTGTTATATATAAATGCAATATAATTCTGCTTAAACTAAGAAACTTTGGTTAGTTAATTATACTCCGTCCATGAAAAGTTGTCCGATGCGTGACGCAAATAGAGCTGAAAATTATATTCTATTATGTTCGCATCTATAAACTAGAAGAATCAAGTTTTCAATTAAATTATGCTTTTTCTTTCCAGTTTGTGTCAGTTAGATTCTTCCTTTTCCCGTAACAACACGACATCATTAAAGATCACTGGCGGACTTATCGGAACCATAGCAATTTACTTCCAACTATTACCATTTCCACTATAAAATCATTATAACAAATAAAAGTTTATTATTTTTTAAATGGTATGTGTTATAGTATACTGTTACGTAGCGACCAACAATATACACGGCCCGACCTACGTTATACAAGGCCGGTTCATGACGTTTAAAACGTCACTAGGAGTGCATCATCTTTGCACGGCGATTGGCCCGAAACGAGAGGCACGAAGCTTTGTACCAATTGCCGTTGTAAAAATGACCCACTCCTTGTGACTTTTTAAACATCCTGAACCGGCCATGTATAACGTAGGTCGCGTACACGGTCAGGTCATGACTTTGAAAACGTCACACCAAGTGGATCATCTTTACACGGCGATCGGCACAAAACGGTGGGCGAGTACTAACGCGACCTACGTTATACACGGCCGATGCATGACGCTTAAAACGTCACATGTAGTGGATCCGAGGCTAACGAAAAAGACAGGCTACCGCGGTGCGTTCCACTTATCTTTTTTTACAGACCGCTAGAGTGACGTGATGCTCTTTTCGTACACCTGCATTGGTGGATTCGAGCCTCACGTGATTCCCGCGGTCTGTAAAAAAAGATATGCGTAAAGCACCGCGGTAGCCTTTCTTTTTCGCTAGCCTCGTAGTGGATCATTTTTTCACGGCTATTGGTGCAAGACGGGGAGCGCGTCGCTTCGTACCAATCGCCGTGTTAAAATGATCATCTCCATGTGACGTTTTAAACGTCATGCACCGGGTCGTGTATTACGTAGGTCGCGGTACTAATCGCTGTGTAAAGATAATCCACTACCGTATGACGTAATAAAAGCCATAAATAGGCCGTGTATTTAGTTGGTCGTGGTAGACATACGGTAGAAATAGGGTGCCTCTGTATGAAATTGGCGAGATATGGGAATAAAAGTTGATTGGTAGAGACAATTTTAGAAAAAATAATCGAATTGCCAAGCATCCAGACGAGTCTTCCCGCGACCTACGTTATACACGGCCGGTGCATGACGTTTAAAAAGTCACATGGAGTGGATCATTTTTACACGGTGATTGGTGCAAAGTGGCGCGAATTCGGTTTTGCACCAGTCGCCATGTAAAAATGATCCACTCCATGTGACGTTTTAAACGTCATGCACCGGCTGTGTACAACGTAGGTCGCGGTCTGCCATTATAGTCGAACCTAATGATTTTTACTTGTTTATCAAGTCTAACAGAACTTCTGCAAGTGAGTATCGCCAAGCTCTGGAAAGTGCGTTTGCCATAGTTTGGACAAATATTCCAATCTGAAAATTCGCCTTGTACATACCCTGTAAAAATCTTCAGCTACTGCTGTATAGTCACTCCACCGCTTTTATAGAATATTACTATTTTGACCAATGAAAATGCTCCATATCACGGTAAAGTAACCGTTTTCTCTAAAAGCGTCTGCAGCATGCGTCAGCAGCATGCGTCTGCGGCATGCGTCTGCAGCAAAATCTAAAGATTTTTAACAGTGTATGTTGCATCTGTTTTATAGAGACACTCTAAGTAGAAATGTTGTTAACAGAACTTTGATATACAATAACAAATTCCGCCGGCTTTCGTTACAGATGAAACATTTTCCAACAAAACAGATCACAAAGTTTTTGTTGCCAGTTGAAAATTTTGAGACAGCTTAGAATTTTCCGCTAGTCGATCGTAAATTAAACAGACCAAACAATGGGCATTTATATGAGAGTGCCGACATACGCACAGGGAGCATATCGCGACCCACAAAATACACGCTCGATTCATGACGTTTAAAACGTCACAGGGATTTGATCGAGGCTAACGAAAAAGAAAGGCTACCGCGGTGCTTCAAGCTTATCTTTTTTTACAGACAGCCGGAGTCACGTGATGCTTGAATGCACCAATGAAGGTGTATGAAAAGAGCATCACGTCACTCTAGCAGTCTGCGAGGCTAACGAAAAAGAAAGGCTACCGCGGTGCTTTACGCATATCTTTTTTTACAGACCGCCGGAGTCACGTGATGCTCGAATGCACCAATGCAGGAGTACGAAAAGAGCATCACGTCACTCTAGCGGTCTGTAAAAAAAGATAAGTGGAATGCACCGCGGTAGCCTGTCTTTTTCGATAGCCTCGAGCAGTCTGTAAAAAAAGATAAGTGGAATGCACCGTGGTAGCCTGTCTTTTTCGCTAGCCTCTAATTTGATCTTCTTTACACAGCGATTAGTACAAAGCGCCCATCAATTTGCGCCAATCACTGTGTAAATATGATCTACTCCGAGGCTAACGAAAAAGAAAGGCTACCGCGGTGCTTTACGCGTGTCTTTTCTGACAGACTGCCGGAGTCACGTGATGCTCGAATACACCAATGCAAGTGTACGAAAAGAGCACACGTCACTCTAGCGGTCTGTAAAAACAGATAAGTGGAATGCACCGCGGTAGCCTATCTTTTTTTTTAGCCTCGGATCTACGTCGTGCGACGTTTTAAATGTCATGAAGCAGCCGTGTATTTCGTTGGTCACGAGCATATTCGGCCTGTGCTGATACAGAAAATATGACCTAACACTGACATCCTACATTCCATAACTTGGCGATACTCGCCTGGTCGAGCTCGATTGGACGAGTGAGACAAGGTAACGAACTTTACCTTTGTTCTCAATTTTCGAGTAAGTTTAGACCTCTTTCAGTACTCTCACCAATATTCTTTATGGTTACACTTGTATATGAGTTACAACAAAAATGGCTTTAACGATGCATCATATCACGCTTGAAAAAATAAGCCAGCTGGCTATGAAACTGCAACAATGAATTATTTTAAACATTAAAAAGTAGAAAATATGATTAAAAAATATAATGTGGAAAATGTTTTTTTAATGCTCTTTAATCAACTAAAAGTGTGAATTAAAATTGTTAGTTAAATTACGATTATACGTGTCAAAATCAATCTAGAAATCATAAAAATATAGTTTAAATAATGTTTGTTTTTCTTTTCTCTTAGCCGTATATAACTTCAGCATATGCAAAGAAACAGAGCAAAAATTATGAAAAAATCGCTCATTTTCTACCATGCATAAACAAGCGGTAAAATTTGCGTAATCTGATTCTATATCCACGCCAAATTAACGCAGTATAACGGACATATTTTATATTAATTATGAATTGGAATAGTGATATTTGACATGAGCTGCAAGATACACATTGATTGCTTACAAAAGAGTGTAAAAAAACTCTTTTTACTGTTATAGTACTTATTTTAAAAGAAGCATTCACCGTATATTTCTATGAGTCTCTCACATATTTGTTAAGATTTTTATAACGGTTTTAGCAACCATAAAGACATACGCTTAAAAATAGTATAATGTTTTGAAGCGACATTATTTAAATGTAACCTAAGTAAATTTTGCTTAGTGTATTTGAAATTATATATGCTCAGTAAATATTTGATTCCTAACAGTTTAATATTTTATTAGAAATTACTTTATTACTTTATTTCAGTTCTTTTATCGCTCCCTTGTGGATATTGTATAACGCTCTAGAAGACACATAAAATACAATATTTCCCTTAATACTAAATTATAACCAGCTTTCAATAAGTCATATAACTCGTAAAAGTTGAAGTAATATCATAAATACGATATACTTCATTGAAAAAGGGATGCTCATTTAATAACATTACTATCCCCTTCGTTATAATAAATATTATATAAAGTACGTTATATGAAATGTACACTCTGTGATTTACATTAAACATATTATTTCCAAAATATTGTAATGTTAATATTTTATCTTTTATCTCATTTAATTATATCTTAAGAATTTTTTTTTTATTTGTATCATGTTTAAATTTAAATAAACTTTGAAAAATAATAATATTTATCATGTTTATTTTTACCAATATATCGCTTAAAGGCTGAATTAATATTATTAATACAATATAGTACTACAACATATCATGCATACAACATATCACGTACTCCATACGACAACATATGAGTATCAACATATCACGTATACATTCAAAAACAGATGATTAATAAATAATATTACTATTCTCCCCGTTATAATAAAATTTAGATAATGTACGTTATTTGCAATATACGCTCTGTGATTTGCATTAAACATTTTATTTCAAAAATATTCTAAAAATAATTTTATGTCTATTAGCTGGCTTGATTTCTATTTTCAGATATTTTTTGGATTTGTGTCTAAATTTAAATAAACTGTGAAAAATAATAATCTTTATAATACGAGTAGTAATTTTCCAACTGGACAAAAAATGTCCGGGCTAGGATTCGAACCTGGGATCGCTTGTCTGAAGCCGCCACGCTCTACCACTGAGCTATCCCGGTCGAATCTGGAGGGCATAATTCATCCAGTTAACCTTATTGATCAGAGAATCTGGTCTGATATTTTAATCAGCTCAACAGAAAAGATCGCAGGTAAAGGAACTCCAGTAAACGCTGGATACGTGATTACACTAGATTAATTTAAACACAATTATTTCAAATTGGTAAATAAATCATACGAGTAGTAATTTTCCAACTTGGAAAATTACTACTCGTATGATTTATTTACCAATTTGAAATAATTGTGTTAAAATTAATCTAGTGTAATATTTATAATGTTTATTTTTATCATTTTATCGCGGAAAATCTGCATTAATTTTGTCAATACGATATAGTACTTCATTCTAAAAGAAATTATTAATAAATAATATTACTATCCTCTTCGTTATAACAAAATTAAATAATGTACGTTATTTGCAATATACACTCTGCGCTTTACATTAAACATTTTATTTAAAAAATATTCTTTAAAACCTTTTATGTGTTTTATCTCATTTAAATCTATCTTCAGATTTTTTTAAAAATTTGTATCACGTTTGAATTTAAATAAACTTTGAAAAATAATAATATTTATCATGTATATTTTTACCAATATATCGCTAAAACACTGAATGAATATTATTGATACGATATAGTACGTCCATCAAAAACAGATTACTAATAAATAGTATTACTAACCTCTTCGTTATAATAAAATTTAGATAATGTACGTTATTTGCAATATATACACTCAGTGATTTACATTAAACATTTTATTTCAAAAATATTCTAATCACAATTTTATGTATATTATCTGGCTTGATTTCTATCTTCAGATAATTTTTTGATTTGTATCACGTTTAAATTTAAATAAAGTTTGAAAATTAATCATCTTTTTCCTGTTTATTTTCGTCATTTTATCACGTAAAAACTTAATTAATATTGTTAATACGATACAGTACTTCATTCAAAAAAAGATGATTAATATGTAATATTACTATCTTCCTCGTTATAATAAAATTTAGATAATGTACGTTATTTGCAATATACACGATTTACATTAAATATTTTATTTTAAAAATATTATAACAATAATTTTATGTTTCTTAACTCATTTAAATCTATCTTCAGATCATTTTTTTATTTGTATCACGTTTAAATTTAAATAAACTTTGAAAATTATTCATCTTTTTCCTGTTTATTTTCGTCATTTTATCACGTAAAAACTTAATTAATATTGTTAATACGATACAGTACTTCATTCAAAAAAAGATGATTAATATGTAATATTACTATCTTCCTCGTTATAATAAAATTTAGATAATGTACGTTATTTGCAATATACACGATTTACATTAAATATTTTATTTTAAAAATATTATAACAATAATTTTATGTTTCTTAACTCATTTAAATCTATCTTCAGATCATTTTTTTATTTGTATCACGTTTAAATTTAAGTAAACTTTGAAAATAATAATTTTTATCCTGTTTTTTTTTCCACTATTATATCGCGTAATAACTGAAATAATGTTGTTAATAGGATGTTGTACTCCATTCAAAAAGAGATGATTAATAAATAATACTACTATAGTTTTCGTTATAATAAAATTTAGATAATGTACGTTATTTGCAATATATACACTCAGTGATTTATATTACAAAACATATTTCAAAAATATTACAATAAGAATTATATATATAATTACGGACTTGATTTTTATTTTTAGATATTTTTTATAAAATTTGTATCGCTCTGAATTTCAAATAAACTTTTAAAAATAATAAACTTTATCCTATTCCTTTGCACCATTTCAACTCGTAAAAGTTAAACTAATATTATGTATTATACATATTTGATTAAAAATAAAGGATCATTAAATAATATTCATATCTTCCTTGTTAGAATAAATCGTAGATAAATTACGTATACATTCTGGGATTAAATAAATGATTTCATGAAATCCTGAAATCATGTCATTTTAAATAAGCTTTAAAAAATAATAGCTTTTATGAGGTTTATTTGTGATTTTTATGGGTTTCGTGATTTTTCATGGCACATCAAAGTGTCGAGGCACACCAGTTGAGAACAACTGTGCTAGAATATCAAGAGTCAGTTTTCACGTAATATTTGATCATGAATAATAAAATATTTTGACTAATTTTTCTGTAGTTTTAAATACGCTTTAAAAAATAATATATTTTATCATCATTAAATACCATGCGTATCTTCCTTGTTCGAATAAATCGTATAAAAATTATTTATGAAAATACAATCTGGGATTTGTCATGATGAAACCATGTCATTTTAAATACGCTTTGAAAAATATTTTTTATTAGCTCACAGGCTATCAAAGCCTGAGAGCTTATGTGCCCGCCCGTTCTGTATGTATGTATGTATGTATGTATGTATGTACGTATGTACGTACGTAACGCGATAACTCTTGACAGAAATAACCGGTTTGCTTCCAATTTATTTTATAGGTTCCTTGTGATAAGGCGCTTCCCTGATTAGTTTTGGGGATTGATTGTTTAACTATAAACGGGGGAACGGGGGGGGCTAACCCCCCTTAATTAAGATAAATGATTTTTTCATGCAGAATTGTCCAATTTTCTTCAAATTTTGTATATAGGTTCATTGTGATAAGGTTCTTTCCTGATTAGTTTTGGGGGTTCATAGGTTAAGTATAAAGGGGCTAACGGGGGGGGAGGGAACCCTCCCCCTTAATTTAGATAAATGAATTTTTCATGAAGAGTTATCCGATTTTCTTCCACTTTTGTTTATAGGTTACTTGTGATAAGGCACTTCCCTGAATAGTTTTGGGGATTGATTGGTTAACTATAAAGGGGGGGGGGAACGGGGGCTAACCCCCCTTAATTTGGATAAATGGTTTTTTCATGCAGAATTATCCAATTTTCTTCAAATTTTGTATATAGGTTCATTGTGATAAGGTTCTTTCCTGATTAGTTTTGGGGGTTCATAGGTTTAAGTATAAAGGGGGTAACGGGGGGGTTAATCCTCCCCCCTTATTTTAGATAAATTATTTTTTTCATGCAGAGTTATCCGATTTTCTTCAAATTTTGTATATAGGTTCATTGTGATAAGGTTCTTTCCTGATTAGTTTTGGGGGTTCATAGGTTAAATATAAAGGGGGTAACTGGGGGGGGGGGTTAATCCTCCCCCCTTATTTTAGATAAATGATTTTTTTCATGCAGAGTTATCCGATTTTCTTCAAACTTTCTATATGGGCTTATTGTGGTATGGGGCTTCCCTGATTAGTTTTGGGGGTTCATTGGTGAAGTGTAAAGGAGGAAAACGGGGGCTAACCCCCTTAATTTTGATAAATGGGTTTTTCATGCAGAATTATCCAATTTACTCCAAATTTTGTATATAGGCTCATTGTGGTAAGGCACTTCCCTGATTAGTTTTGGGGGTTCACTGGTAAAGTATAAAGGGGGGAACGGGGGGGACTAACCCCCCTTGATATAGATAAATGGGTTTTTTAAGCAGAATTATCCGATTTTCTTCAAATTTTATATATATGTTCATTGTGATAAGGCGCTTCTATGATTAGTTTTGGGGGTTCTTTGGTTAAGTATAAAGGGGGGACGGGGGGGCTAACCCCCCCTTAATTTAGATAAATGGATTTTTCATGCAGAATTATCCGATTTTTTCAAATTTTGTATATAGGTTCGTTGTGGTAAGGCGCTTTTCTGATTAGTTTTATGGGTTCATTGGTTAATTATAAGAAGGAGAAACGGGGGATGGTTCCCCCCTCTTAATATATTGTCGATTTCTTCATTTTTCGAGGGCTTATTTCAATTTCTTTGAAATAAGAATATAATTTACAGTTAGTGTGAATAGCCTGTGAGCTCAATGCCGTCAGTTTAACTGGGCAGTTTTCTTTTATTATGATTATTTCTGATTTTCATGGTTGTCGTGATTTTTCACAGCACATTTAAGGACATCTCCGGCATACCAGTGTGTCGGGGCACACCGGTTGCAAACAACTGTCCTAGAATATCAAGAGTCAGTTTCCACTTAATATTTGTTGATGAATAATAAAATATCTTGACTAATTTTTCCGTAGTTTTAAACACACTTTAGAAAATAATAGATTTTATCATCATTATTAAATATCCATCTCTTCCTTGTTAGAGTAAATCATATATAAATTATGTTATTTATGAAAATAAACTCTGGGTTTTACCAGCATGAAATAGATGATTTCATGAAATCTTGTCATTTTACATACGCTTTGAAAATTAATATTTTTTATTATGATTATTTTTTATTTTCATGGTTTTCGCGATTTTTCACGGCACATGTAAGGACATCACCTGCACATCTATGGATATCTCTGGTACATCAGTGTGTCGGGTCAAACCGGTTGCGAGCAACTGTGCTAGAATATCAAGAGACAGTTTTCACGTAATATTTGAACATGAATAATCAAATATCTTGACTAATTTTTTCGTAGTTTTAAATACGCTTAAAAAATAATAGATTTTATCATCATTAAATAATATTCATATCTTCCTTGTTAGAATAATTTATATATATATTATATTATTTCTGAAAATACACTCTCGGATTTACCATCATGAAATCATGTCATTTTAAATATGCTTCGAAAAATAATAATTTTTACTATGATTATTTTTTATTTTCATGGATTTCATGATTTTTCACGGCATGTCATGGGATATCTCCGGCACAGCAATGTGCCGGGCACACCGGTTGCAAACGACTATGCTAGAATATCAAGAGTCAGTTTTCACGTAATATTTGATCATAAACAATCAAATATCAAGAGTAATTTTCCAGTAGATTTAAATAATCTTTAAAACATAATAGTTTTTATCATCATTATTTTCTCTCTTATAATATTTCTCGATAATTATATTTTAAAATATAATCATTAAAACAAATTTATATTTGGACACTTATTAAAGTCATTCTCACTAACGAGCTCGCTGAAGCTATCAAACTAAACAAATTATCACTTTATTCTTCAAAAATGTTATGCTGATTTTTGTCTGTTATTAAAGATCAGAGGCGTTTTCAAACAAACTGCTAAACCTAGTTTTTCTTGATCTTTTTTATATGGCGGCAAAGACGAACCTTCTTTGCCAAACTAAACATTATAATTATTAAAAATCTATTTAAAGAATATGTGTCGTTACAATTTATTTCATAACACAAACTAAATGTTCCATCCTAAATAAACGAATTAATTTGTTATGATTTGTAATAAAAAACTTTTCTACATGCTATTTCAGAGCATACTAACTATTAAGGCATACTAACAAAACTTCTTCTAAGGAACTACCTCAAATTCATTTTCGCTTTAAACATTTATTCGCGTAAGAAAAACTTATTTCTAGTAAATATGATACGAGAACGCGAATGATATTTTTTGTAACAATTGTAACTTTGCAACAGAGGTAAAAACAATGCATTATACTATTTTTTTATTATTATTATTTTAGAAGTACTAGGGGATCGAACCCGAGCTTTCCGGTGCACAAAACATAAGTGAAAAGTATTTTTATTTGAAAACTCTGATATATTATATCCAATGGTTTGAGTATCATACTCTTATTTGTCCATATTTATGTCTTATTTGTCCGTATTTTCGCTCGGGTGGAAAAATCTCAACTATGATACTCCAACCATTGGATATAATTTACCTTGTTGAATATACTTTCCTCTGTTCATTATGGCTCTGACAGATTTAAAAAAATATATATTTAATATATTTTTACTTTACTCAGTCTTTCAGGAAGGAATTGTTGGATTCGTGAAAATTTACGACTTCCAGTTATTGACAGATTTATACGTTTTAGAAAGTCCTGAACACGATTTGACTGCTTTTAGAAAATGTCTATTTCTGAGTCTGTCTGCCTGTCTGTGTGTATGCATGTGTGTGTTTGTATGTGACACAAACTTTGTGGGCGCTCTAACTCAAGAACTAATGCATGGAATTTATTAAAACTTTAGAGTTAGTTAGACCTTTATATAAATTCGTGCTAATTAGTTTTGCGTGTAAATCGCTCAACAGGTAGCGCTATGTTGCATTTTTCGCAATCTCCGCAATAGCTCTATCTCAAGAACTAATGCTCGGATGATTTTCATCAAACTTCAAATTCAGTTAGACGTTGGCATAAGTTGAGTTTTGCTTCTGCCTTCAAAGTACACTGTAAAAAATGACCAATGTTTCTTTTTTTTATGAAAATATGCTATAACCACGAACGAAAATATAATATAATCTTCTGAGTTATCCGAAATTTCAAATAGCATGTTACATTGTCTTTTGAATCCCCAGAAACGAATACATTTTCAAAATTTAAAGAATAATTTATAAAAACAAAGTATTTTTAGCTGCCCGAATTTGTCAGAAACGTTTCCGAAGAGTTTTTATAGTGTATTAATGAGTGTACTCAGGCTGGAATACCTGTTTATTGAATGTTATCCATTCTCAAGTACACGTTTTCAGCCGCATAAGTTAATTTATACATGAAAGAGTAAAGAAATAAACTTAATTTTAATGTTATTGTTAACGCTGTTCATTTTGCATGTTTGTCTGTTAGACATTTTTTTAGCATGAAAATGTTTACTTCAGAATGGATAGCATTCGAAAAACAGGTATTCCAGGATGAGGACACTCATTAATACACTATAAAAACCCTTCGGAAACGTTTCTGAAAAATTCGGGCAGCTAAAAATAATTTGTTTTTATAAATTATTTTTTAAATTTTGAAAATGTATTCGTTTCTGGGGATTCAAAAGACAATGTAACATACTATTTGAAATTTCGGATAACTCAGAAGATATATTATATTTTCGTTCGTGGTTATAGCATATTTTCATAAAATAAGAAACATTGGTCATTTTTTACAGTGTAGTAGCACGTCTTATTTGCGGCTGAAGAACAATGTCAAAGTTCTTTCGAAAGACCTAGCGCAATCCTTATTTTATTGTGTTTTTAAGAAGTTTTTATGTTTTTATTTTATAAGATGTTGCTGATTAGATTTGCATAGTCAAATAGCCCCGTGCAATAACCCACACTGTAAAAAATCTGCGCAATGTTCCTTACGTTTACTGTGTAACATTCTTAGGTTTTCTGGGATTATTTTTGCTGATCAGAGAATACCGAGAAATCTGGTGTAACATCTTCCAAAATGTTGTGTAACTTTTCGGAATACTTGAGAAAGTGAAATTTACTGATCAACTATGAAACATTTCATATAATTTGTGTGTAACATTCCTTAGTTTTCTCAGGTATACTTTTGAACTTCTGTGTAACTTTTCGGAATTATTGTAAAAGAGTGATCGGTGATCTGTGTAAAGTTCCATATGTTTTGTGTGTAACTGACTTGTGTAAGTTTCCTGGCATTTCTTTGGTAAAATTCCTAGGAAAACTTGTGGCAGAAAGTTGCCACAAGTTTTCTCAGGAACTTTACACCAATTTTTTTACAGTGCAATAGGTGGATCTGCTACACTGCATTTTCAAGATTCACAAGATTTTAGCGACAATCATATCTCAAGAATTAAGAGCCTACGCTAGTCACGCAAAGAAACGCTCAAGCTAATGTTAAGTCTATGGGAAGATTCTTGCGCGATTTCTCGCTTGCATTTTAATATTTTTAGATGATTGTTTTTGCATAGGATAGCTGAGGCCGATCCCTATCGTTGTTAGTTTTTACTTTTTATGATTTTAGTTACAGTTTTTTTTATAAGCGGACATTTCCAATTTGGGAAGAGGTTGTAACCGGTTCTGAAAGTAAAAGTACCCTTATAGAAAAAAGCTGAAACCGAAATCGAAAAAGTAAAAACTAACAACGTTAGAAATCGACCTCAGTTAAAAATATTAAAATGCGAGCGTGAATTCGCGCATGAACCTTCCCATAGACTTAACATTAGCTTGCGTGTTTTTTCGCATGACTGATGTAGGCTCTTAATGTATGAAATTTCATCAAATTTCATATTCTTGGCATATGATAGTGCTGATTAGGTTTTCGTGCAAATCATAAAACATGGGCTGTTGTTATGCTGTATTTTTGTATTCTAGAATGCATAATTAAAAGAATACGCTTTTTTTGAAAAATTAGCATTTATGAGATAGAAGAAAGTCATGGGATTGGCACTTCCGGCTAGTTTCAGATTACCAACAACATCAAAAATCATTTTTAGGTGCAAAATATCAATTATGTATTCATTATAAAATAGCCATATTTATAAAAAATACAATAATTTCACACTGTTAAAAATTTGCAGCAAACTGTCCAGTCATTTGACCGTTTTTTAAAAAAAAAAACGGTTATATAATCGTAATTTACCGCTATTCTGACCATAAAAGCGGGGATAATGTGGTCAGAATAGTGCTAAATTACGGCTATGTAACCGTTTTATATAAAAACGGTCAATTGACTGGACAGTTTACTGAAAATTTTGAACAGTGCAGATTAGCCGTATGTCAGAGCATAATAGCCAAGCAAATCAGCAACGAAATCAATATCTACAACAGTCTTTTTTATTCTGATTATTTCAGTCTTTAAGCGCGTACTTTGATTACATATCTGTTAAACTTGCGCTTTGTTTATTTATTTATTTAATGTTCAAGTATAATTTCGTTATGGAACATTAACCGAAAAAAAAAAAAAAGAATGCTGAACAGTTTATGTTGTTTTTAATACAAACGGGTTAATCTTCCGTAATCGAGCTGCACGTGATAGAGATTGATTTTTTTTAAAATGCATGCTTGAAAAATTTTTTCAAAACCAAAAAATATAAGTCAAATGAGACACAGCTTTAAAATAAAATGGGATTTGAAAAAATAAATATATATTTTAGTCGATCGTTTAAAAAAAAAAAAAATTGTGCAAAGTTTAGAAATTCGAAAAATTGCAGTAAAAAGCTGAATTTATTAGTTAGTTTCATTATTGACTGTCAAAATCCATCAGTTTTGTTTTTGGACACACTGTAAAAGCAATGTTATTTATCAGGTTATCAAATGTGTGATTTACCAGTGTTAAATGTTTTATTCTTAAAATAATGTTGCGTTAGATTTATATTATCTAAGGCATTTTTAGTTAATTTTTAAGTAACGTGTAACTTTAAATACATTTTGAAGGATAATACTCTTAATCATGTTTTTTTTTCAAATTCTAAAACTGCTCTATAACCAGCTTTTGCAAGGTAGTCGTTAAAAGAAATTTATATTTTGAACACCTAATTAGATTTGTTCTAACTAATCAGTTTGTTGAAGTGATACGTTAAACAAATTACTGACATGAAGCTTCAATATAGTTTTCTTTACTAAAGTGAGGTCCTTCACGAGGCTAATTAAAACATATTCTGGAATTATCGTATATATTATTTCTCCTGTCAACATCCCTTTTTCGAAGAAAATACGAAACGCAGAACGACGAATGAGATACCATATGAAATGATTTTGAACAGGCTTCTGACATAGCACACTTATATTTTCTTAAAACATGGTTTTTGATTAAAATTTTCTGATAATTAAAAATTAAATCGGCATTGTTTTCATAAAAGAAATGAAAGGTTTTCCTCAAATTACTGTTGCCACAAAAATAAAATACCATATTATATAATGATCAGCAACGATTATAAAAAACACCGCATGGGTTTATTTTATATTTATGATTAAAAAGCGAAACTAAAATTGATATATAATTCACATGGAACGTGGAGGATTTTGCACCCACGACGAATTTTACATGCACCAGGTGCCATTAACCCACTTGATCGCCACGCCTGGAAAGGAATGAGGTTAGACATTTTATAACACTTTTAATAATAGAAACTAGGTGCTACTTTTATTCTTTAAGTAATATTACTTTAGTTGATTGTTTAACTTAATTTACCTTATATTGGACGGGCTAAATTGCGTATTTCCCTGATCTTCCAAAGTTCGTCTGCGATTTTGATCCACTGATAAAATTCAATCAATTCTCAAAATTCAATCGTTGAGCCTATACAAAATCGGTACTTTCTTGTTATAGCGGCTTCCGAGGATTAATCGTCAAGGGACAGAGATGTATTGCCAAGTTATCTGACATGTACGATGTTATCCCTTTAAGATCTGAAGAGTTTTGGTAGAAATTAAAAGCATATAAAAATTATATTTGATTGAAAAGAAATATTTTAAAAAAATTACGCTGTCAGGTTATGTCAGGGAGGATCTACATAACTGTGTGGTGCAGGCTAAGCTTTAAATCACAGGGAAAGAGGAAATTGTTTTTTTTTTCCTTAGGATCACCTACACAATTGTGTAGGTTAGGTCATATATGATGTATATGACATTTTTTACCTCTACGACCAATTTATCGTCATATTCTTCATCCTATTAAATCCTATCATAAGTAATTAATTCAATGATATTCCATGATAGGTAACGATTCCAGGTGGCCATGTTGATTACGTTATATTTAAGATGGAGTCATATTATTTTCCTACTACTGAATTTAAACCCCGAATTTGTATACTAAACTTGTTTAATTATAGCAATCCTATAACTTGCCAACTGTTTTTTTTTATACATGTATTTTGAGAAATACATATTAAAGGGAAAAAGAGTCTAAATGTGGATTTCAAGTTCTGAGATTTTCAAAGCTAGGCTTAAATTTCCCTTTAGAATTTTCAGTAAATTTCAACTAATGTTAAAATGTTGTCAACTTAATATGTACTTATTTTATTACTAAAATTAATAATATCATAATAACAGACGATATAATTCATTTCACTGAAATATTAGCAGTACGAACGCACCTCATTTGAAGTACAATTTCCAACTTTTTTATTATTCGGTACGTGGAAATTTATCTCCTATGGAAAAACTTATTAGCTAGCAAGATATATTGAAAATAAACCTGGTTAATGATAAGATAATTTTTGTTATTTTAAGGTTATTATCCCGGAACTGTGCATCGCGGGCGAGTCTACTAGTATTATATAAAAATTCTGTAATACGAAAAAATATTTTTTCGCTGCATCGATCATTTGCCACAGACAATATATTTAAATTCGCATTAATACTATACATTAGGTTGTTTGCATTCTCAATATTTTATTCATCAATTGTTACAGAATATTGAAAAAGTGGGCGAATAATCTGATGCGGTACACTTTCGTATATACATCGTGACATCAAATTAATTGACTGTTTTTAAAATTCAAAAACAAATAAACGGCGACAGCTAATACAATTAGATACAGGAAAGTCATATATGTAGCTAGAAATTAATTTACTATGCTTTATTCCTTTAATTCCAAATATCACAAACAGGCGGTGCTGCCATGTTTCATATTTTATAGAGTTTCAAATAACCTTGCAAGTTCAAAAAGCAAACAAAATGTTTAAGGAGGGGAGAAGAGGTTCAAGAGATAAACTGTTTGAAGATGAAAATTTGTGTGAACTTTGATCCATTTTCATTCGTTATTTGCATCGTTTTGCGACAGCAGATAACTTATCTGTATGTGATATTTTGAACTAAAACAAAGAAGCGAAGTAAATACATTCTCTACTTCACACAGTTAACACCTTCAGGAATAACCTTCAGGAATAAGTTATCGCTTGTTATTTGAATATTAAAAACGATCTTATACATTATAAAAGGCACTGTATTTAAAAGCAAGAAGCACTGGAAAATAGTATAAATATCAAAAAGTTGAATTTAACCACACATGCGTTCAAATAATATAATTGTTAATAATTTATAATGACAAAAATATTTTATTAGTTAAAAATAAACATTACTATATTTAGAACACAATCGATAAAATGCTTCAATGACATCACCAAGCCCAATGACATCACCAAGTAACACAAATTATAGTCATTCTCTTAACTATTCAGACAGAGAAGAAACGCTTTGTTTCTTTTTTTAGAATTCTTACAGTTGATAAACCAGGACGAAATTAAAAAACTTTGAATTTCAATCAATATTATCTTCTGAGGAGAATTCGTTTCTTCTTCTGCTCGACAACCGCCATCAAAATTCTAGGCTTACTGTCCCTTGAATTTTTATAACAGTATTTTCTAAAAGAATCCTTAGCCTTATTTAATCTTATAAAATGAAAGCAATGAATACCTTTAGAAAATACTGCTATTTAATTTAAAGGATCCGCACAAATGCTGAAAAAATCCGCCCACGAGAGACACTATTTTTGTGTCAGAGCGTAGACCTAGTATTCAGGGAGCAATTCGCTCGATAAATATAACATACGTAAACATTTCTTTTCTTTTGCTGGTATTCAGAAATTTAATTTTTTTACCAGAGATTTTTTTATAACTCCTTTGAAATTTTAAAAGGCAGAAAACGAACGTTAAAAATGCACAAATAATACACATAAAAGCAGAAAACAGCTGTTTCGAATCCGCAAGCGAGATTCTTCTTCAGTGCCACAAAGAGCAAAGCTCAGCGTGCTAGGAAAAGCAAGGCTGGGCATAACGACAGAGAGGCGGTGGCTTATATACCCGATGGGGGTAGAGAACGTGCTAAAAGCAACAATGTGAAGAAAGCAGTATGAAACAATTGAGTGGACAAGTAGAGACATCTACTTGAGAACGAAAGAAAAAAAAGAAACCAAAAAAGGGAAATTAAATTAATGCTTTTCAAATACTTGGAAAATCAGGAGTACTACACAAGTCATTGTCTAAGGATTGAGAATTTGTAATGATGTGGTAAGTTTCTTAAAAATCAAGAGCAAGGTTAGAAGAACATTTTTTGGATACTGGCTGAGGAAAAGTTGAACCTATGTTGAAAAGACCAGCGACTTTGAGCAATAGCACTGTAAGAAAATTCTGTAACCTCACTAATTATTTCCAGGAACATTCCGTGATTTCATAAGTTTCTATCAGATTCCTGAGAAAAACAAATTTCTTTCGCATATAGTTTCCTGAATTCAGGGATTAAGCTTTTTTTTACGTGGCAACGTCTCTGCTATTAGCTTTCGCGCTCCGCAATCTTGGATCCCTTGCACCAAAGCTTACAGCAGCCTTGAGTTAAAAAATATATTATTGAAAGAGATGTTTTAGGAAATGAAAAACTTTCCTGAAAATGTTTTGCGGAAGTGAGGCGGTAATCTAATCATCTGCAGAAGACGAACAATGAATAAAACAGCTGTCATACTGGACACCTGGTCAAAAACTTGCCATTTTATTCTATCAACTACAAGCCGGTAGACGTACGTTCTTTTGGCTAGCGAAAATATTTTAAAATATAATTTAAACCTGATTTCACGTAATAATTAGTCAAATGGTAACTGAGTTGGCTTGGCGAGGTGTTTTATATATTTCCTCCATTGTTACTCGGTCGCTTTTTAGCTTTATTTCATTAATTGTTCTTGGTTCTTGGATTACAATCTTCTTACGATTCCCCAGAAAAAGAGTTGGATAACAAAAAAAGGTATATACGTAATTTAATATAATTAAAAATATTTCTAATCATTAATTAATGGAAATTTTTTTCATAATTCTATGTTTTTTCCCCCCTTTAAGCTACAAGCTTTTAATTTCTACAAACTAAAATTAGTAAACATTACAAACTGTTTAAAAGTATTATTTTTTTTTTCATGCTTCTGACTTTTAAATTTGTTTGTGTAACATTTTGTACCATATAAAATCCATAAATGGGAGTGTAAAATAATAATAATAATAATAATAATTATTATTATTATTATTATTATTATTATTATTATTATTATTATTATTATTATTATTACTTTTATAATCTGATGCATACATTGAGAGTAAAAGAAGGTAAGTGTGTAAAATACTTTTTTCTATCCTATTAAAAATCACCCGACAATCTGAAAAAAAAAAGAAGAAGAGTTAAACTTATATTGCAAGGATTATAATATATTTTAAAATGTACATTTACTCATATATGAAGAATATTACTATGTTTGTATATTTGAAATATGCCTGCTTTTTAAAAGAAATTTAATTTTAATCTTCAAAAGATTAACTTTTTCGAAAAAAGAAAAAAAAAACACGACAGAACAACATTGTTTGAGCATTTTAAGATAACCTGTATTAAAAATTCTGTATTTAAACGAGTTATAGATAAGAAAATGAAAATGTTGTTTTCACTGTAAGCAGTGATTAAACAGATACTTTAAAGTGGTCTATCTCAAAAAGTTAAAAACGTACTTTGTTTAAATTGGGCAGAATAGTTTTATAAAATTAGTTAATGTTTCTACCTGCAATATTTGTGAATTTATTATATTAAGACTGAACCTAAATTTGTGTATATTTTAGCAAAATTTCTGTATAAAAATAAAGTTAGACAGGTTGCATATATTTTTTTCGGATTTTATCTATGCTTTTTTTTCTGGGTTTGGAATTATAAAAAAAAAAATTGGCCCAATCTTAAGACATACATATAATCTCTGAACCCATAAACTAATTTTTAATGCATTTCATGAATTTTCAAAATATTTAACTTAAAAAGAAAACATTATACAATTTTTAAATGAAACAACATATATTTATCTTAAAAACAAGTTTATTTTTAACATCTAACTATATTTTGTAAGAAAAAATTTAAATACAATGACATTAAAAAAAATTACAGATTTTGATGTTATAATTAAACAAATATGTTTATAAGATAAATATTAAAATTTTAAAAATACTTTTTATGTTAAATATTTTAAAATATTCTTAAAACCCACAAAAATTACTTTGCAAAACTTTTAAGCTAATTAAATTGCGAGCTACATATCAACAAAAATCATATTGCTGTATCAGAAACATCCCTGAAATATACATGCTGTTTCATTATATTTTCAAGTACTATTACTGGCTTTATCAGGGACTTTTCTAAATTCTTAAAGAATGTTCTTGGTTTTTATCAGGAAAATGACAGGAAGTGAACATATCTAATTTTTTTTTTTTTTTTTTTTTTTTTTTTTGGAAGATTGCTGATTTATTCCAGGAAGGTTACTGGATTTTACTGGGAAGATTTTAGTATGTTCATGTTTTTTTCCAGGAAGTTCCCGACTTAAACCTGGAACCTTTCTGAAGAATTGAGAAACCTTACCACTATAATTCCAGGAAAGTTACTGACTTTTAATATTAACTTTTCTGAATTCTTATAAAAGTTTTCTATTTTTTGCCAGAAATGTTACTGGTATAAATTAGGCACATTAGCTGCCCATTATTTTCCAGGAACGTTCCTGAATTTTTTTTACAGTGAGAAACGTTTAAGCTCCTGATTTTTAACATAACTTTCATGCTCTTTTAAACGAGCACTAAGAGCACGTTTAGTCTGACCAATAAAAGAAGCTTTAATAGGAGGATCGCACAAAGGCTTTTTTCTATTTTTATCCTCTGAAATTTTGTCAGATCGTAAGTACTAAAATTGTAGTTGCTCTATTAAAACATAAAAGTGAATGATGTTTATGGTTTTGGCTTTATTGAAATTTATTACGTACCAATCATACGTAGTATAGGGTAAATCTTGTAATCGTTTTGTAAATCGAAAAAAAAAAATCACGGATTTACACGTTTCAGACACTGCAGATTCCAAAAAACATATTTTTAGAAAAAAAAAAAAAATGCCGTCCGTCTGTCTGTGTGCCTGTGTGTCTGTGTGTATGTCTGTAAATGCTCTATCGGCCGAACAAATTGAGATAGAGACTTGAAATTTGGTGTGTACTTAGCATGTAATAATGGGAAGAAGCTTATTGAATTTCAGTAACCTCGATTATCCGGAACTATTTTTTTCGGACTCTAGAAATATTCGTTCTGATAAAAGGTATATAATTTTTTTCGATATTGTTTATTTTAAGGAGTGAATTTAAAAGACAATAAAAAACATAAATTTTCCATAAAGAATGAAGTCGATCAGATAATGTGTTGCCGAGATATTTGTAATCCTATTTCCACACTCTTCGATTTTTCATGACCCTGTATTTCATTTAAATGTCAATTCAGAGATATATTTTAATTGGAAATGAGACGCTTCATCCGACGCAGTAAACCGTTAGTTAATATGATTATCATTTTTGGAGTTATAAGGATGTTTCTCTTACGCAATTCAGTAATAGAGCATTTAAAGTTTATGACGTCATCAAGCCACGATTTTATTCGAATTGCAATGCAGTTTATAAATAGTTTACACATGTTTTATTTTCATATTTTATATTATGTATATCCATTATGGGTAAGTATTACGGCGGCCCCCAACGACTAGCTATGTTTCGTAACTGTAACTGATGTCTAGTTCTATTAGTATATTTCAAAAGAAAACTACGTGTGAAGTGGAAATAAAACTAATAAAGGTAGCGAAAACTATAAAATAAATCAAATATTATAAATAATAAAACAGTGATATAAATAGGCTCCCTTTTATATAATATAAAATGCTTTTATATAAGTCGAATGACGTCACCTGGTAACACAAATTACAGTCATTTATGCTTTCTTTGAACTTTTGACACAGTATAGTTTTTTTTTCTTATTTGACTCTTTGCAGTTGGTACATCATGACGTATCTCAAAGTTTGCGGTTTTCAATAGATATTATCTTTTGATGAAATTTTTTTTCATTATTCTTATGCTGGTTAAATATGACGTAGTCAAACATTTCTTTTCATTTGCTGGTACTCAGACGCTTTAATATTTTTTTTTTTTCAGAGATTTACTTTTTTTAATTCTAACATTTGATATTTGTAAGATTGTGCAATCAAATACTAAAATTTATTTGATGTAATAAAATATAAAAAATAATAATGTTTACAATTTTAGCTTCATTAAAATTTATTTTCTTTGGTAATTTCGCAACTGGCATTTCTAACTATTAATGTATGTTTTTTAAATTACAAGCAAAGTAAATATAAAACTAATAAATGTAACTAAAATTACTTAAACTAACGAGATAGCATAAATACAAACAAGTTGGAAATTGTACATTAACAATGTAAAAAAAAAAATCATTTAAAAAATCAATTATTTTAGTGAAATAAATTATATCGTCTGCTATGAGCGAAATGAGCATGCCATTTTGTATTAGGGTTTCGTTCATCTCACGAAACCCTATTACTCCCGCTCCGTCGTCTGTCCGTCACAGAGACATTCTCAGAAACTACGTAACTTACAGAACTGAAACTTTGTGTATATATAGCTGAAAACCAGCTATGAAGCTCAAAATATTAAAATTTGAAAAAATCGTATTATTTTAATAAATATAGATTAAAAAAAAATTCTAACAGCCTTTTCCTATTAAATTTAAACATTTTTCTTTAAAGCAGTTGCCAAAAATTAAAAATCCACAATGAAATTCTTTCTACAGTAATTAATTTTCTATTGAACAATTTCCACGTGAAAAATGAAAATGAAATAAAAAGTTTCACCAATTGAAAAAAAATATATATTAATATGAAATAAAAATGATTGACATCATAGTGGTAATAAACTGAATTTTTCAACGATTTCTCAATAATACAAGGAGTATGAGTAGATTACGTGTATGTACACAAAGCAGATTAATATAACGTCATTAGAGAATTAAAAAGAAAATCTGACGTCATATTGGAAGTTTAACAAGATTTTCAAATGTTTGAGAATAATACAAAGCGAGTATCAATAGGAGTAATAGAGAATAGTAAATATATGAGTTTAAGAAACATGTTGAATCATGATAAAAATCCGATTATGGAAATATTCGCATATTTTAACATTTTGAAGGTGTACAACATGTTTAATTTTGAAATTATTTTTTTTAAATATCGCATTTATTCCGCATGACAGATATTATTATGACAGAATATAATAGCGCGCTTTGCCCGCTATCGGGCTGGTTTAGATAATAGAAAAAACGAAAAAATAGACCAGTAAAATTTTACTTTATAAAAAACGATTTTTTTTTTTGCTGTTGTTGCTAAATGAAATTTATATGGATTTATTAATGAAAGGATAAAGTGTTTTGAAAGGAATATTAATCGAATCCTTTAAGCGATCTTCGATCACACTTACACACTTGTTAGGGTTTCGGTCATCTCACGAAACCCTATTAGTCCCAATCCGTTGTCTGTCCGTCACAGAGCCATTCTCAGAAACTATGTAACTTACACAGTTGAAACTTTGTGTATATTTACCAGCTGTATATCTACCAGCTATGTGTATAGCTACCAGTATAATACTAGCTATGAAGCTCAAAATTTTAAAATTTGAAAAAATCGTATTATTTTAATAAATAGAGATAAAAAACGAAAATTCTAACAGCCTTTTCCTATTAAATTTAAACATTTTAAGTTAAAGCAGTTGCTAAAAATTAAAAATCCACAATGAAATTCTTTCTACAGTAATTAATTTTCTATTGAAGGTTTTCCACGTGAAAAATGAAAATGAAATAAAAAGTATTACCAACTGAAAAAAAATATTAATTAAATAAAAATGATTGACGTCATAGTTGTAATAAAACTCGGAATAAAAACGGAAGTTTTAATAAAAACGGAAATTTTCAAAGATTTCTCAATAATACAAGGAGTATGAGTATGTGTATGTACAGAAAGCAGATTCAGAAAATTAATCTGACGTCATATCGGAAGTTTAACGGATTTCTCAAATATTTGAGAATAATACAAAGCGAGTATCAATATGATTAATAGAGAATAGTAAATAGATGAGTTTGAGAAACATATTGAATCATGATAAAAATCTGATTATGGAAGTATTCGCATATTTACAAATTTTGCAAGTGTACAACATGTTTAATTTTGAAATTTTTTTTTAAATATTGCATTTAGTCCGCATGACAGATATTATTATTACAGAATATAATAGCGGGCTTCTCCCGCTATCGGGCTGGTTTAGATATTCGAAAAAACGAAAAAATAGACCGGTAAATTTTTACATTATAAAAAACATGACTTTTTTTGTTGCTAAATGAAATTTATTTGGATTTATTAAAGAAAGGATAAAGTGTTTTGAAAGGAGTATTAAACGAATTCTTTGAGCGATCTTCGATCACACTTACCCACTTGTTATTATTCGTATGCCATTTTTGCAGATGCTAAATTTTTTTTACACCATACAGCGCTGTAAAATTCACCGTGGAGATTTTCTTTTCGAATGATTACCCACGTGGTTTAATATTTCTATGACTCACGAGGAATGAATCTTTTGTTTATTTACTTTAATTGAGATATTCGGCTGTTAACCAAATCATCCCTGAAGTTATCTCAGAATCTATACAATTTTTTAATGTAACTCTTCTCTCAAGCAAACAATTTTTTTCAACGATCTTTCTGAAAATGTAACTTTTTTTCAATTTTATTCAAAAAAATAATTTTTAATAATAAAAGCCGCTTGGCATATGGAAAAAAATGTGGTTAACCCGTATTTATTTTCCTCAGTCACATTACTTGTGACATTATGTTATGATAGGATTTAATAGAATAAAAAAAACTTTTATTAATATCATTTTAAGTTTTGATTCGATTATCATAAAATTTGAAATGACTAGCCAGAATTCTGCAACGACTATATATATATTACATTTCAAAACATTCGGTTGGGTAGTTTTTGGGCTGTTATATGCTGACAGATGGATAGACGGACAGACGGACGGACCAGATGACGACTATAGGTGCTACGTATTTATATAATTACGAACGTAGCTAAAAAGAGTGACCTAAATATACATACAACAGTTAGATTTATATTACAGTTAGTTACGTAAAATACAAGAGCTATTTCATTAATAATGCTCAAAAGTATTTAGGTAAATATAGTCTTTAATATATCCAGAGCTCAATCACTAAAATATTAATGGGTAAGGCAAATGACATCACTAAGTAAATATATATTTTCCGATACATGGAAAGTAGCAAAATTATAAAAGAAATAAAAATAACATAAATACAAAAAAGAGCTATCTCAATACACAGCTTGTTAAATAATGTATAACAGTTAGTAATTTATAATGATAGAAAATCAATGGCAATTTTACATGGCAAATCATTTGGTCAAGTAGTTTAATAATTATGCAGGCTTAAAGTTTGGAACGCCTAATCTTAAACTGATTTTTAACCGTTGCAACACAGATTTTTTTTTTTTTTTTTTTTTTTTTAACACATATCTGACAAGAACGAAAAATCACGCGTCAAGCATAGATTATGTAACACTTTCCAACGCTTCCAAAATAATTATTTTACAAATCATACCGTTTAATAAGCTGAAAGATAACATCTAAGTAAACAAATTGGAAAACGCATAACATATTTAAAAACGTAATTTCAGGAATTTCCAACGTATACAATATTCGGAAAAATATACGAATACTTTTATTCAGTCCTGTATAGGATCTATAGATTTGTATATATACTACATAGAATCCTAAATTTTAGAGTTCAGTTAAGAAACGCGTAGCACAGTTTCAAATTTTCCTTTTGGAGTTTCTGTCAATAAAGGGAAATGTGTTCGCGAACTTTTGTGCTTCCCTGTATAGGATCTACAGAATTTATACACACCCCATAATAAACAAAAAGTGAGTTAAATTTAAAATCGCGTTTAGTAACTTAAAACGTACTTCCAGGAATTATTGTTAACAGACAGTAGAGAATTCTTTTGTGTGTCCCTGTAAATGAACGATGACTGCTATACACACAATATTCTGTAGTAAGCCTCTTGTAATGCCCCTTAGTGATATGTATAAATTTCAATGCGTTTAAATAGTGCAACATTATTTAAATAAACAGCAGACGATTTTTCTCCATAGACGTAATGTAACGGAATTCTTTTGACTGTCCCTGTAAATTCACTATAAGTGCTATGCACACCGTATTCCATATTAAGTTTCTTGTAATACACCTTAGTGATATATATCAATTTCAATTTGTTTGCAATTGTGTAACGTTATTAAAATAAAACGCAAATGATTTTTCCCCATAGACCGTCATGTAACGGAATTCTTTTGACTGTCCCTGTAAAAAAACTATAAGTGCTACACACTTCCGTTGAAATAGGGAACATGCTATAGATAATGACAATAACATATAAAAATTGCAAGGCAATCCGAGCCTATTTACGGGAGTTAGAGCACGGCCAGACGGCCAGACGTCCAAACAAATCGAAGTCATAAACACTTTTCAACTAGGTTGGAAAGTGTTAAAAAATTACTTAGCGGAATGAGCTATAATTTTGGAATCGCATATTTGAAGCTTCAGGAAATGGATTTCTGTTAAAAAATTTCATAGGTTATATTTCTTTTATGTAGTTTTATTATTATTATTATTATAATTATTATTAAAAGGTTATATTTCTTTTATGCAGTTTTTATTATTATTATTATTATAATTATTATTAAAAGGTTATATTTCTTTTATGCAGTTTTTATTATTATTATTATTATAATTATTATTAAATAATTTAAAAATTATATATTATTTCAAAATATTATTTTCCAAAATAATATTAATTGTAACTTGTAAACTTTACAACAGAAATTGATTTCTAAAAGTTTTAAATATTGGAATCATTTCGGGAAGTAGTGTTTGTGAGAAAGCCTTACAAAATTACCCGCATTCCACTCTATTTTGCAATGATTAACAATGAATTTAACCTAAGGTATTAAAAAATTTAAACATGCATAATAATTAAACTAATGATCGAATGACTTGACGTTTGGCATCCAGAATTTTAAATCCAAAAATGATGTCAAAATTAGTCGTTAGTAATGAAATGTTTCCCGCTTGGTAGACTTCCTCTATGTAGACGAACCCATAAGCAAAATTTTTGTGTAATGTCAATTGGTAGACTCATTACTATTTGATTGGTACTAGTACGATACGTTTTTATACGATAATTTAACGCCGAATTAGTATAAGGTGCTCTTTTTTACTTACCCATCATACGTAGTATAGGGTAAGTCTTGTAATCGTTTTGAAAATCGCAAAACATTTTTGACGGATTTACACGTTTCAGACACTGGAGATACCGAAAAACATATTTAAAAAAAAAAAAAATCGCCGTCCGTCTGTCTGTCTGCGTGTCTGTAAACACTCTATCTCTCGACGAAATTGAGATAGAAACCTAAAATTGTGTATGTACTTAGTATGTAATAATGGGAAGAAGCTTATTGAATTTCAGTAACCTCGATTATCCGGAACTATTTTTTTCGGACTCTCGAAATATTCGTTCTGATAAAAGGTATATAAATTTTTTTTAATTGTTTATTTTAAGGAGTAAATATAAAAGACAATAAAAAAAACAAATTTTGCATTAAGATCGAAATTGAACGGATTATTAGTTGCCGAGATATTTGTAATCACATTTACCACACTCTTCGATTTTTCATGACCCTGTATTTCATTCAAATTTCAATTCAAAGATATATTTTAATTAGTAAAGAGACGCTTAATCCGACGCAGTAAACTGTTAGTTAATAGGATTATCATTTTTAGAGTTATAAGGATGTTTCTCTTACGCAATTCAGTAATAGAGCATTTAAAGTTTATGACGTCATCAAGCCAGTATTTTATTCGAATTGCAAAGCATTTTATAAATAGTTTACACATGTTTTATTTTCATATTTTATATTATGCATATCCATGATGGGTAAGTTTTACGGTGGCCCCCAACTACTAATTTTTCATAGGATTGTGTATAGTGGCCAAAGACAAATCAATGCTCCCCATCTTTTTCCTGAATACTGTGAACCCTTAGAATCTTAGCATGTGTTTTGCAAGTCGCCGTTCACAAAAAAGGTGCCATTTTTTACTGTTCCATTTTTTCAGGTTTAGTTTTTTAAGCCTACAGTTTTAGATACTCTTTTTCCGAATTATTACCTGCTTAAAATTAATAATATCTGAACATCAACTAAAAATATTTACACAATAAATAATAAACTATATCAACTCATTTTCGGAAATTAATTTATGTCTTCTGATTTCGACCACATTCTTCTTCAGCCATTTAAGGATTTTTTTCAATTTTCTCATGTTCCGAAGTTTACAATGATGATTTCTATTAATATATTTTTTTAAATATCATTTCACAAAATCTATGCCAATTTCAAGAGGAATTTAAGAAGAAAACTGCGCATTTCTGCCCTAAAGTGCAATTCTATAAAGGACGTCTGATACTTTGAAGACGACTGGTTCAATATAAATGACGCCTCTGCTTTAAAGATATGTCTTGACCTTTGTTTAAAAACAAAGAGATGATTTTTAAAAGTCTGAAACTTGGAAGAGGGGTACAATCGCTCCACCCTGCTCTCTATGAATGACGCCTGTGCTTTAACGAAAAGTCTTGACCTGAAATGTAATGTACATATGTAATCTTATTTGCTGGCAGAAGTAAATAAATCCCCAAGAAATGGCAGATTAATATTACAATGGGAAGGGCAATACCAAATGTAAAGCACAATCTTTAAAGCATCAGCATCATTTCAAATTTTGCTTGAAAGGGGACAAAATTTATTTCCAAACGAATATTTTAATGTATATAATGTATTTACATACAATATGTTTAAAAACAAAGAGATGATTTTTAAAAGTCTGAAACTTGGAAGAGGGGTACAATCGCTCCACCCTGCTCTCTATGAATGACGCCTGTGCTTTAACGAAAAGTCTTGACCTGAAATGTAATGTACATATGTAATCTTATTTGCTGGCAGAAGTAAATAAATCCCCAAGAAATGTCTGATTAATATTACAATGGGAAGGGCAATACCAAATGTAAAGCACAATCTTTAAAGCATCAGCATCATTTCAAATTTTGCTTGAAAGGGGACAAAATTTATTTCCAAACGAATATTTTAATGTATATAATGTATTTACATACAATATGTTTAAAAACAAAGAGATGATTTTTAAAAGTCTGAAACTTGGAAGAGAGGTACAATCGCTCCACCCTGCTCTCTATGAATGACGCCTGTGCTTTAACGAAAAGTCTTGACCTGAAATGTAATGTACATATGTAATCTTATTTGCTGGCAGAAGTAAATAAATTCCCAAGAAATGTCTGATTAATATTACAATGGGAAGGGCAATACCAAATGTAAAGCACAATCTTTAAAGCATCAGCATCATTTCAAATTTTGCTTGAAAGGGGACAAAATTTATTTCCAAACGAATATTTTAATGTATATAATGTATTTACATACTGTTTAAAAACAAAGAGATGATTTTTAAAAGTCTGAAACTTGGAAGAGGGGTACAATCGCTCCACCCTGCTCTCTATGAATGCGCCTCTGCTTTAAAGAGACGTCTTGACCCAGAATGTATTGTGCAAAATTTCATACTGCTTTACATTTTAACTATATTCCCAAATTTTCAATTTTCGTAAATGATAAGACAAATCTTTTGACACAATATTAAACAAAAAAGAATCATCCTAAAGTTTCATTCCTTATCTTTGTGCCATTCTTTGTTTCTTTTGAATCGTATTTTTTCTTTTTTTTTCTCTTTTTAAGAGAGACGAGTACTTGAATTACAGTTATTTTAATATTTTAACTTCTGGAGAGTTACTAATAAACCTAATATTTTTAATTGCAACTTAAAATCGATAGGACCTGTTTCGTTTTAAGAATTTAGTACTATATTTTAATCTTGCCAAAATTAAAGAAAAATTAAAATGAAGTACCAATAAAGTTAAATTATCTCTTACATGAGTGAAAAAATAATTTAAAATTTCTTTATATTTTCTCTATATATTCAGAAAAAAGCAATAAACATGTAAAAGTAATGACGTGTTTTAACAATTTACAACATAGTTTAAAAGTGTTTATGAATTCGGTTCGTCGATCTGCCGTCTGCAGTTTCTCCATGCTCTATACTGTAAAAAACTAGTAAATCTGCAGATCAGGAGCCTCAACGTCAGTTCTGCAAGTCATTTCTTTTTAAATCTCATTTTTGATATCATTTAACATCGTATAATACGTAATTATTATTTTTTCAATTGCGTGCATATTTATAAACATATAAAATCCTTCGAATATTCCAGAAACTACAATCATTAAATTAAACACGATGTTATACATTGATATTCTGAAATTCTGATGAACTGCTTATTCTTTTAATTTTTAAAATTAAATAGGTATTCATCCCCCCGTAGTCTCATTCAGTTTTCATTCGTTTTGATTTAAGTAAATATATATATATATATATATATATATTTCACTAAAATAGTGCGAGTTCCTTGAATTTTATACTCTTTGAAATTACCCTTTGAAATACCCTTTGAATTTATACTCTTTGAAATACGGTTACTAAGCAACAAATAAATTAAAGTAGTAAGTAAAAATAAACGCTTTTAAAAATGTAAAAAATATGAAAATAAGATGTTTATAATTCCGAAATATTTTCAAATATTTTAAGCAATTGATTTCTAAATTCTATTAAATTTATCGACAAAATTTTAAAACTATTGGAAATCCATATCGAAAATTTAGCATTCACAATTTTACGTCTAAATCTTTCCATTTTCATTTCATATAAAAATGAAATATGAAAAATCTTCTGCATCCCCGTAGGAAAGTATTATGACCTAAAAGAAATGTTCTATATTTTCCGAACAAATGAATCAAATGTAACTAAAAACTATACAGCTAATTCCGGGTACCTCACCAACATACCCACTAAAATCAACCTAATCGAACGTTTTTTTTTTTTTTTTTTTTTTTTTTTTTTTACAGCAGTTAGGGCGCAACAGACAGAAACCAAAAACTTTCCACGGCTCCACAGTGAGCTTTCACTGAAGTTTCGGCAATAAATACGTGAATTTACGGTAAAACTACTGGCAGCAAAGTTGCCGGATTTTTTTCGTTTTGTTAGTAGATTTTCCGTCTTGGAAGATAAAAGACGGAATAATTCCGTTTGAGGAAAATGTAGTTTTACTTTATAAAGAGTTATGATATCACAATCACAATTAGTACAAACTTATCACTTATATTCAGTTTAAAACTATGATTTAAACTATAAAAGCCAAACACTTACTTCAGATCTTAATGGAATCCATGCGGTGAACGTGAACAAACAACAAATTTGTCTTTACGAGATCGTGTGGATCGCAGCCAAAGAATATAGTCTGAGATCCTGATGAAAAAACAATACAGTTGAAATACAGCAACACGATACAAATCACACAAATAAGCGAGGATTCTTTCATTGAGCAACATGCGGGTTTTTTAAACATTGAAAATAAATATGCAGCAGATAATGGAATATCGCTCCATTCGTTCCGTTTTTTTTTCAAGGAAATATGATGACATTTTCTGTTTTTTATCGGAAAATGCCCCGTCGTTGTGAAAAGGGAATTTTTCTGTGAAATTCAAAAAGAAAATATCCATGAATTTCAGATTATTTTTAACATTGTATCTCGCGATAATATACTCGGATTGGCAGGCAATCGATATACGAGTATGTTATGCAGGTTTACTGTGGCATGTTTGGTATTGAAAATGAAGAGTGTAGCATTTAGTGTTCGTTTACAGGGACACTCAAAATAATTCCGTTATATACGGTCTAAAGCGAAAAATCGTTTGTAGTACATTTTAATGATGTTACACTATTAAAAACGTATTGAAATTGATATATACACTACAAGAAGCTTACTATAGAGCTGTCTACATAGTATTCATCATTCATTTACAAGGACACACAAAACAATTCGGTTGCAGTACTGTCCAAGAATAATTAATAATTGTGAAAAATACGTTTTGTGAGAAATATTCTGGTACTTAAAAACTGAATTTTTTTATCGGTGATTTCGTTTTTAATATGATTACAAATATTTCGGCAACTAATTATACGATTGACTTCATTCTTTATGCAAAATTTATGTTTTTTTTATTGCTTTTTATATTCACTTCTTAAAACAAACAATTTCGGAATTTTTTATATAACTCTATCTGAACGAATATTTCGAGAGTCCGAAAAAAATAGTTACGGATAATCGAGGTTACTGAAATTCAATAAGCTTCTTCTCATTATTACATACTAAGTACACACCGAATTTCAAGTCTCTATCTCGATTTGTTCGAGAGATAGAGTGTTTACAGACACGCAGACAGACAGACGGACGGCATTTTTTTTTCTAAAAATATGTTTTTCGGAATCTCCCGTGTCTGAAACGTGTAAATCCGTCAATTTTTTTTCCTATTTTACAAAACTATTACAATATTTACCCTATACTACGTATGATGGGTAAGCAAAAAGGGTGATCTAAACACACTTTCTTTTATATAAAATAAAATGTTTCTAGATAAGTCCAGTGGCTCTCTGAGTAAGACAAATTACAGTCATTAAGCTCTTACTTTGCTCTTCAGACAGTAGAAAGAAACGATTTTTTTCTTTCTTGTCTTGTTTGATACTTTACAGTTGATACACCATGAAATATAGGAAATACTTCGGTTTTTGATCAATATTATCTTCTGACGAGAATTCATTTCTGCTTGTGCTCAATCAATGTAACGTAGTTAAACATTTATTTTCCTTTGCTGGCAATCAAAAGCTTAATTTTTTTATCGGTGATTTCCTTTTTAAACTCATTTGACATTTATTATCATGGAATCAAATACTTAATTTTTGCTTCGCATAATAAAATATAAAAGATAACAACTTGAATATTTGATTTTTTTTTTCTTTCGCAACTGATGTCAATTTTTATCAATATATTAAAAAAAATAATAACTATTATTAAAGTTGAAATAATACTGAGAAATGTAACAAAGATAACAAAATAAATCAAAATAATATAAATATAAGAAAGAGTGATCTAAATGCACATTTTTTATATAATATAAAAGCTAGTCATTTATAATTACATGAATTATTATTTAAATGTAATCATTACTAAATCTAGAGCATAATCGTTAAAATGCTTCAGCATAAGCCCAATACCATCACTAAATAAGATAAATTACAGTTATTAAGGTTTCCCTTAATGTTTGAGACATAAAGACTTTATCTTCTTTGATTTCTAACAGTTGATACAACATGACGCATCTGAAAGATTTTGATATTTGATCAATATTATCTTTTGAGGGAATTTCTTCTCTTCTAATGCTCGATCAAAAACTTTGCAACTGCTGTTTTATCAATATAGATATTTTTTTTAACTACGAGTAAAGTTGAAATAAAACTTATAAAGAAAGCAAAAACTACAAAATAAATCTAAATAATCTAAATATAAACAAGAGTGATCTAAGTTGAATTCCTTTTATTTATTATAAAATGCATCTAGATAAGTCCAATGGCATCAGTAAGTAAGACAAATTACAGTCATTAAGTTTTCCCATAACTCTCGACACACAGTAAAGTAACTTTTTATTCTCGTTTGACTCTTTACAGTTGATACTTCATGTCGTATTGGAAAAATTTCGGTTTCCGATCGATATTATCTTCTGAAGAGTATTTTTTTTTCTTCTTATGCTAGATCAGTATGACGTAGTTAAACATTTCTCTTCTTTGCTGGTATTTAGAAGCTACAAATGTTACTTTACTTGTGAAGAGGTAAGGGAGTTTAAAAGTTTCAGTTTCCGATCGATATTATCTTCTGAAACGTATTTTTTTTCTTCCTTCTTATGCTAGATCAGTATGACGTAGTTAAACATTTCTCTTCTTTGCTAGTCTTTAGAAGCTACAAATGTTACTTTACTGAGTCAAGAGTTAAGGAAGTTTAAAAATTTCGGTTTCCGATCGATATTAGCTTCTGAAGAGTATTTTTTTCTTATTATGCTAGATCAGTATGACGTAGTAAAACATTTGTCTTCTTTGCTATAGTATTTAGAAGCTACAAATGTTATTTTACTATGTCAAGTGTTAAGGGAGTTTAAAAATTTCGGTTTCTGATCGATATTATCTTCTGAAGAGAATTTTTTTTCTTCTTATGCTCGATCAGTATGACGTACTTAAACATTTCTCTTCCTTTACTAGTATTTAGAAGCTACAAAAATTTGTATTAGATATTCTCTTCTTAACTCAATTGAGATTTGTTTCACTGTACAATCAAACGCTAAAATATCAACAAGTATAATAAAATACACAAGAGAATAATGTCTGTATATTTAGCTTTATTGAAATTTATGTTATTTAGTAACCGTAACTGATCTTTACTTCCATCAATATTTTAAAAACAACAAGTAATATGAAAATAATTTTTTTAAAATCAATTCCTACTTAGGTTAACAAAGAAAATTTTTATTTTAGTTACTTTTTATTAAATAATTACAATTAATATAAATATGTATATACATATGACAGAATCACAATATTAAGTGGCAAAATAGAAAGCGAATTTCCTTTTGAGCATTTGAATTTGAATTGTGCTTTTTAATCATAAATATATAAAATTTAATGTCCCACGTTATTTTTATTGAAATTTTTTTTTATAATCATCGTTGCGGTATTTTATTTTTGTGGCATCATTCATTTGAGGAAAATCTTTCATTTCATTTATGAAAACAATGGGAGAATTTTTTTTCTCCCATATAAAACTAAAAGTAATTAAAGTTAATTAATTAATTAATATTTGAAAAAACTGTATTAACATCCAGTGTCACCCACTACAAGTTAAAAAAAAAATATTTGAACTTGAGTGTGAATACAAAGTATTTTATTAACGATTGAAAATTTGAACAAGATATATAAATATATAAAGAGTGTGAGCTAATAGTAGGAACTGAAAAACTATGGGTAAAGATGAAATAAAATTAATACAAGTAACAAAACTTACAAAATAAATGAAAATATTATAAATATAAAAAAGAGTGATCTGAATACACATTTATTCATATAATATAATATATAACAATTAATCCTTTATAATGATAAAAATCATCACCATACTTCGGAATAATAAACAATGTGTTCTCTCGGCCTATAAAAGTACTTTTGAGAGTTAGCTTCCATTTCTCTCTGTCCAGGGCAATAACAGCTTTTAAAGTTTAAGCATTCAATGACCCTTGAATATAATTTTTCCACGTCATTCTTGATCTACCCCTCCTCCATCTACCTTTCGGGTTCCATCTTAAAGGGGTTTTGGAAGCTGCTCATCTTTCATTCTGCTAACATGCACATATCATCTAAGCTTATTTTGTCCGATTTCATCTACAGCATCCTGTTTGACTTGCATGATTTTCCGTTTTCTATAATTTTTAACTCTTTCCAGCCTTGATGTTCTTACTGATCTTCTCCAGAAGTCCATTTAGGTAGACAGGAGTTGTTGTTTACGGGAAAGATTTAAAGTATGATAATAATTATTAGTTAAATACAGGGTCATTCATAATTCCCTCCGGGGTTTCGAAACGTTATAGTAAAAAAACGAAGACGAATATGAAAAAAAAGAAACATATGAAATTATTCCGAAACTATTCAAGTTTTACTTACATACATTACAGGTGTTCTATGTGTGAACCCTTGGTCACACGGCATACATCCATGCGATAGTCCAGTTCCTGCCATACTCCGTTTCTTTAAATTTCCGGTACCACACATGAATTGTTTTGTCAGTTGGTCCCTGTTTTCGATATTTATTACGAAAGGCCCGTTGAACTGACACCACTGATTCAGATTTAAAGAAACGGAGTATGGCAGGAACTGGACTATCGCATGGATGTATGCCGTGTGACCAAGGGTTCACACATAGAACACCTGTAATGTATGTAAGTAAAACTTGAATAGTTTCGGAATAATTTCATATGTTTCTTTTTTTCATATTCGTCTTCGTTTTTTTACTATAACGTTTCGAAACCCCGGAGGGAATTATGAATGACCCTGTATAGTCATTACTAAATCTATACATAACAACCGCTAAAATCCTTTCAGATAAGCCCCAAAAAAGTAAAATATATTACGTTCATTAAGTTTCCTTTAACTTTTGAGACAGAGAAAAAAAAATAAAAATTCTTGTTTGTCTTATTGTAGTTGATACATCATGACGTATCTGAAAGATTTCTGTTTTCGATCAATATTATCTCTTGAAGGGAATTCTTTTCTTCTAATGTTGATCAGTAATGACATAGTTAAACATTTTTCTTCCTTTGCTAGTATTTAGAAGCTTCAAACATTTTTATCAGACGTTTTCCTTTTAAACTCATTTGATATTTGCTTGATTGTACAATCAATTGCTAAAACATAACGTAGTATAATAAAATGCATAAGAGAATAATGTCTGTTGTTTTTCGCTTCATTAAAAATTATTTCATTAAGTAGCCGTAACTGAAGTCTAGATCTATTAATATTTTAAAAAGGAAAACTGTGCGTAAATATGAAATAAATCTAATAAAATGAACTAAAAACACAAAATAAGTCAAAATATTATAAATATAAAAAAAACTAATCGTTGGGGACACCGTAATACTTACTCATCATGGATATGTATAATATAAGATATGAAAATAAAATATGTGTAAACTATTTATAAAATGCATTGCAATTCGAATAAAATCGTGGCCGAGGCTAACGAAAAAGACAGGCTACCGCGGTGCGTTCCACTTATCTTTTTTTACAGACCGCTAGAGTGACGTGATGCTCTTTTCGTACACCTGCATTGGTGGATTCGAGCCTCACGTGATTCCCGCGGTCTGTAAAAAAAGATACGCGTAAAGCACCGCGGTAGCCTTTCTTTTTCGCTAGCCTCGAATCGTGGCTTGATGACGTCATAAACTTTAAATCGAGGCTAACAAAAAAGACAGGCTACTGCGGTGCATCCCACTTATATTTTTTTACAGACCGCTAGAGTGACGTGATGCTCTTTTAGTACACCTGCATTGGTGCATTCGAACATCACGTGACTCCCGCGGTCTGTAAAAAAAGATACGCGTAAAGCACCGCGGTAGCCTTTCTTTTTCGTTAATCTCGCTTTAAATGCTCTATTACTGAATTGCGTAAAAGAAACATCCTAATAACTCCAAAATTGATAATCCTATTAACTAAAGGTTTACTGCGTCGGATTAAGAGACTCATTTCCAATTAAAATATCTCTTTGAATTGAAATTCGGATGAAAAACAGGGTCATGAAAATCGAAGAGTGCAGAAAATAGGATTACAAATATCTCGACAACTAATTATCCGATCGACTTCATTCTTTATGCAAAATTTATGTTTTTTTATTGTCTTTTATGTTCACGCCTTAAAATAAACAATTTTGAAAATTTTTATATACCTTTTATCAGAACGAATATTATGAGAGTCCGAAAAATATGGCTCCGGATAATCGGGGTTACTGAAATTCAATAAGCTTCTTCCCATTACTACATACTACGTACTTATCAAATTTCAACTCTCTATCTAAATTTGTTCGGGAGATAGAGCGTTTACAGACACACAGACAGACGGACGGCATTTTTTTTTTCTAAAAATTTGTTTTTCGGAATCTCCAGTGTCTAAAACGCGTAAATCTGTCAAAAAATTTTCGATTTTCAAAGAGACAAGACTTACCCTATACTACGTATGATGGGTAAGTAAAAGTGATCCACATACACATTATTTTAAGTAATATAAAATATAACATTTAATATTTTATAATCACAAAGATTATGAGTTATATGTAGTCAATACTAAATCTAAATCACAATCGCTAAAACGATTCTAGAAAAGCCCCATAGCATCATTATGTAAAACATATTACGGTCATTAAGTTTCCTTTAGCTTTTGAGACAGAGAAGAATCATTTTTTTATTGTTTGTCTTCTTGTAATTGACACACCATTACGTATGCGAAAGATTTTTGTTTTCGATCAATATTGTCTCTTGAAGGGAATTCTTTTCTTCTAACGTTGATGAGTATGATAATAGTTAAACATTTTACTTACCCATCATACGTAGTATAGGGTAAGTCTTGTAATCGTTTTGAAAATCGAAAAATTTTTTTTTGACGGATTTACACGTTTCAGACAATGGAGATTCCAAAAAACATATTTTTAGAAAAAAAAATTTGCCGTCCGTCTGTGTGTCTGTGTGTCTGTAAACGCTCTATCTCCCGAAAAAATTGAGATAGACACTTGCAATTTGGTATGTACTTAGTATGTAATAATGGGAAGAAGCCTATTTCATTTCAATAACCTCGATTAACCGGAACTATTTTTTTCGGACTCTCGAAATATTCGTTCTGATAAAAGGTATATAAAAATTTTCGAAATTGTTTATTTTAAGAAATGAATATAAAAGACAATAAATAAAACATAAATTTTGCATAAAGCATGAAGTCGATCGGATAATTAGTTGCTGAGATATTTGTAATCCTATTTTCCACACTCTTCGATTTTTCATGACCCTGTATTTCATCCAAATTTCACTTCAAAGATATATTTTAATTGGAAATTTGACGCTTAATCAGATGCAATAAACCGCTAGTTAATAGGATTATTATGTTTGGAGTTATAAGGAAAAACCTCTTTCAAGCATTTCAGTAATCGAGTTTATAAAGTTATGACGTCATCAAGCCACGATTTTATTTGAATTGCTATGCATTTTATTAGTAGTTTACACATTTTTGTTTTAATATTTTACATTATGCATATCCATGATGGGTAAGTATTACGATGGCCCCCAACGACTAGTTTCTTACTTTGCCAGTATTTAGAAGCTTAAAACATTTTTATCAGACATCTTCCTTTTAAACTCGTTTGATACATGCTTGATTGTACAACAAATTGCTAAAACATAACGTAGTATAATAAAATGCATAAGAGAATAATGTCTGTTGTTTTTAGCTGCATTAAAATTTATTTCATTAAGTAGCCATAACGGATGTCTAGATCTATTAATATTTTTAAAAGGAAAACTGTAAGTAAATATGAAATAAAACTAATAAAATGAACTAAAAACACAAAATAAGTCAAAATATTATAAATATAAAAAAAAAGTGGTCTAAATACACATTCTTTTAAATAATATAAAATATAACATTTAATATTTTATAATCGCAAAAATTATGAGTTAAATGTAATCATTACTAAATCTACATCACAATCGCTATAATGCTTCTAAGAAAAGTCCCATAGCATCACTAAGTAAAACATATTACGGTCATTAAGTTTCCTTTAGTTTTTGAGACAGAGAAAAAATATTTTTTTGTGTTTGTCTTCTTGTAGTTGACACACCATGACGTATCCGAAAGAATTCCGCTTTCGATCAATATTACATCTTGAAGGGAATTCTTTTCTGCTTTGGTTCCATCGATATGACATATTTAAACATTTCTCTTCCTTTACTAGTATTTAGAAGCTTCAAAAAGTTTATCAGACATTTTCCTTTTAAACTCATTTGATATTTATTTAATTGTACAATCGCACGCTAAAACATGACGTAGTATAATAAAATGCATATGAGAGTAATATCTGTAGTTTTTAGATTCATTGAAACTTTTTTTTCAATAACGTTGCAAATGATGCCTAGTTCTATCAATATATATATATATATATATTTTAACTTAAAAATATAGATGAAATAGAAATAATAAACGTAACAAAAAAAAAGAAAATAACAATAATAAAGATAATATAAATATAAAAAAAGATTGAACGCAATACACATTTATTTATATAATTTAAAATACAACAATTATTCGCTTACAAAGAAAAAAATTATGAGTTAAATATAGTCATTACTAAATCTAATCAAAATCGCTAAACTGCTTCTAAATAAGCCCCATGGCGTCACTAAGTAAAACAAATTACTCTCATTAAGCTTCCTTTAACATTCGGGACAGAGAAGAAGGGATTTTATCTTGTTTGACTTCTTACAGTTGATACACCATGACGTTACTGAAAGATTTCGATTTTCGATTATCTTTGGTAGGGAATTCCTTTCTTCTCATGCTCGATCAATATGACGTAGTTTAACATTTCTTTCCCTTTGCAATTATTTAGAAGCTTCAAAAAGTTTATCAGACATTTTCTTTTTAAACTCATTTGATATTTATTTAATTGTACAATTGAACGATAAAACAGGACGTAGTATAATAAAATGCATAAGAGAATAATATCTGTAGTTTTTAAGATTCATTGAAACTTTTTTTCCATAATGTTGCAAATGATGCCTAGTTCTATCAATATATATATATTTTTAAACTTAAAATTATAGATGAAATAGAAATAATAAACGTAACAAAAAAAAGAAAATAATAATAAAGATAATATAAATATAAAAAAGATTGAACAGAATACACATTTATTTATATAATTTAAAATACAACAATTATTCGTTTACAATGAAAAAAAAATATGAGTTAAATATAGTCATTACTGAATCTGCATCAAAATCGCTAAAATGCTTCTAAATAAGCCCCATGGCATCTCTAAGTAAAACAAATTACTCTCATTAAGCTTTCTTTAACATTCGGGACAGAGAAGAAGCGATTTTATCTTGTTTGACTTCTTACAGTTGATACACCATGACGCTACTAAAGGACTTCGATTTTCGATTATCTTTTGAGGGGAATTCTTTTCTTCTCATGCTCGATCAATATAACGTAGTTTAACATTTCTCTTCCTTTGCTAGTATTTAGAAGCTTCAAAAAGTTTATCATACATTTTCTTTTTAAACTCATTTGATATTTATTTAATTGTACAATCGAACGCTAAAACATGACGTAGTATAATAAAATGCGTAAGAGAATAAGATCTGTAGTTTTTAGCTTCATTGAAACATATTTTCTTCAATAACGTCGCGAATGATGCCTAGTTCTGTCAATATATTTTTTTAAAACTTAATATTATAGATGGAATAGAAATAATAAACGTAACAAAAAAAAGTAAAAAAAAACCAAAGATAATATAATTATAACAAAGATTGAACAGAATAGACATTTATTTATATAATTTAATATACAACTATTATTCGTTTACAATGAAAAAAAATACGAGTTAAATATAGTCATTACTAAATCTACATAAAAATCGCTAAAATGCTTCTAAATAAGCCCCATGGCATCACTAAGTAAAACAAATTACTCTCATTAAGCTTCCTTTAACATTCGGGACAGAGAAGAAGTGATTTTATCTTGTTTGACTTCTTACAGTTGATACACCAGGATGTATCTGAACGACTTCGATTTTCGATTATCTTTTGAGAGGAATTCTTTTCTTCTCATGCTCGATCAATATGACGTAGTTAAATATTTCTCTTCCTTTGCTAGTATTTAGAAGCTTCCAAATTTTTTTTTTTATCAGATATCCTCTTTTTAAACTCATTTGAGATTTGTTTGATTGTACAATTAAATACTATAATATCACCTTGTATAATAAAATGCATAACAGAATAATGTCTGTAGTTTTATTGTTATTGAAATTTACTTTACTTAGCACATTCGCAACTGATGCCTAATTATATCTATATATTTTTAAAAACGAGCCTGAATTATCTCTAATCATTCATGAAGAATGTAAAATGTTGGATGTAAAACTTCCAACATTTTAGCTAGACTTGCAACATCGATCTGTATTTCCATTTTAAAATACGTAAAAATATCGTAACACATTAAAACAACCTATACAATCACAATCGTCCTCCAGACATATTATACTCTTCTACAGATCCTGTAGTCTATGAAAACCATCTACTAGATATCCAGAGGATACAGATAACGAATTATCCACTTACATTATCCCTAGTAAAAGCTGTGGATTTTCTTATAGGACACGCATGCGCATAAAAACTTCATACTTAATTTCTTTTCACCTTCCCTCATCCTATAAAGTTTCATAAAATGTCATAGAAGTTCCTGCGTAGAACGTGTATAGGTGTTACAATTAGACATACAGAGACTATCCTGTGTCTGTCTGCAGGATAATTTCAAACCTACAGACGATATCGGGTAGTCTGTATATGATATCCTCTGTATGTTTTGAGGATATCAGTGTGCATTCAGCGAATTCAATAATAATTGGATAATATTTTTAGCATTTTATTGTTTAAATGAAATCAATATATAAAAGACTAATTATATATAAAATTAATTATATACAAAGACTAATTATATATAACAGCGGTACCAAAACTATAGGTCACGACTCAGCAGTGAGTCTCGAAATGATCGAATAGGTTTCCATAAATATATTATTAATTTCATGTGCTATAAAATATAACAAAAACTATGCGTGTTTTGTTTTACTGTACTATCTATAAAGAATCAGGTACCCTTCATAAGTGACAAATTACATGTAAAAGTGGCCCTAATATACACATATATAATAATGCTATTGCTTCACATCTAACTCACTATTGGTATGAAATTTAAAACACATTAACAAAGATTTATTATAACATTTAATGTTCTGAAAAAGAGTGTAGGTGCATATGAATTTGTCTATTTTTATTATTTAATTTGAAATTTAATGTTTTTTAACCTTTCCAACATAGTTGAAAGATAGCAACATACTTGCTAGCAAGATATATAACAACGTAGCATAGATAGCAACATAGTTGCCGTCTGTCTGCCGTCTGTCCGTGATCTAACTCACGTAAATGTAGTTGGATCTTCATGGAATTGATATATGTTATTGAGGTTTACTATGGCATGTTCGGTATTGAAAATGAACTGTGTTGCATATATAGTCAATTTACAGGGATTCTCAAACGAATTCTGTTATATTACTGTCTATGGGGAAAATCATTTGAGGTGTATTTTAATGACGTTACACTGTTTAAACATACTGAAATTGATATAAATAGCAGAGGCGCACTACAAGATGCTTACTATAGGATATGGTGAGCATAGTATTTATTGTTCATTTAAAGAGACACTCAAAATAATTCCGTTACATTACGGTCTATTTCGAAAAATCGTTTGCGGTGTATTTTTAAGATATTACAATTAAATTATTTGAAACATATTGAAATTGATATGTATCTCTGAGGTGAAGGGCTATATGCTTTCGATAGAATAAGTGCTCATGGAATCCATCGTTCATTTACAGGGACGCACAAAAGAATTCGGTTACAGTATTGTCTATGAAGAATAATTGCTGAAAGTGCGGTTTCAATTTTAGTACGTGTTTTTAAATTGAACTAATTTTTAGCATATTATCTGATGTGAATAAATTCTGGGGGAATAAATGTGAATAAAATTCACAGGGCTGCACAAAAGATCTCGAGTACATTTCCGTTAAGTCTTGGAAATTGCTGAAGGAGAATTTTCAACTGTACTATGTGTTTCCTAATTGAACTAAATTTTAACATACCATGTAGTATATATACAAATCTGTAGATAATACACAGGGCTGCGCAAAAAAAATTCGGATATTTTTACGACTGTTGATGGTAATTACTGAAGTTGGGTTTTCAAAAGTTTAAAGCGTTCCTCATATCGGCTAATTAGATAGGACTAGTTCAGCTTAAGCCGAAAGGTAGGCCTCCCCGCCTGGTATGACTTTGACCTTGTTCAATTAGACATCATCTTTCATCTTATTAAACGGTGAATTACAGTATTCTGGCTGTGTTGGAAAGTGTTTCCTAATCTATACTTGACGCATGATTTTTCGTTCTTGTTTAATAAATAAATTCACCTTATATGCCCTGAGCACAGAACTTCTCATAATTGAATTGTCACAGTCAGAATTTTTTTTTTATTATTAAGTAGAAATATATGACGAATTTAAAATGATCTACGCTGGAAAAAATAAAGTTCTTAGTTCTTGAGAAAAAAATATACGAATTTTCGTCAAAAGATGGGGCTGCAGACTGATACATTAAAAATGGTAAAATAAATTTTAAAAATCAAAACTTTTGGGGGGGGGGGGGGTTTCAATCGCTAAATGAAGTATAGAATAAAATTTTAGAGATTATTAATGCAATTTTGCACTTTAGTTTGAGCCTTCATGCAAATTGAAACAGTGCAGTGCCTTCTATTGACGAAAATTTGAACTATTTTTTAAATTTCAGCGTATAAAATTGGAGATCTTCCACATATAAATATCACTGATTTAATCTTCATATTTATTATAGTTAATGATTTCTTGAATTTTCAAATTGAGGCGTTTATTTCTTGTCACCCTGGATGTCGTTGAGTAAGACAAAGCGATACTAATATTTTGAGTTTGCTATAATTATTTATAGAGAAAAAAAATATACAAGGTGACAACTCGTGAAAAATATTTTAATTACAAAATGCATACATGATTCAAACAACGAATGTGAATTAAATTGAGACTGTGATTATTCTGATAAACAAAACTGAAAGAAAATGTATCATTGTCAACGGAGATGGTCAAAATAAGACCTGTTTCCTAAGATTCACGTCGGTATTATCCCATTTGAAGCTACTCTTTTTAAAGATTGAACGCTTATTTGTTTAATCTCATGATCAAGTTTAGCAGTCTTTTATTAGGTGCGTTCGTAATTTTATAAATACGTAGCACCCATAGTCATCGTCTGGTCTGTCCGTCTGACCGTCTATCTGTCAGTATATAACAGCGCAGTTTAATCTATATAATCGTTGCAGAATTTTGTCGAGTCACTTCAAATTCCATAAAAATCGAATAAAAACTTAAAAATATATTAATAAAGGTTTTCTTCATTCTATTAAATCCTGCCATACGTAAATAATTCATTGATGTACAATGATAGGTAATGTTTCTAGATTGCCATACTGATTACGTCCTATTAAGATGGAGTCTTATTATTTCCGTATTACTGAATTTAAAAACCGAATTTTTATACCAAAGTTGTTTAATTATATGAATATACCAACATTTATTTGGGTAGATATTTCCGGAGAAACAGATATTAAATGGAAAAAGAGTCTGAATATGGATTTCAAGTTCTACAATTTTCAAAACTGGGACTTAAGTTTCTCATTGGAATTTTCAGTAAATGCCAACAAAATATAAAATGTAGCCATCTTAAAATGTACTTATTTTATTACGGAAATTAATCATATCATAATAACAGACGATATAGTTCATTTTTTCAGTGAAATAATAGCGAGGATTTTTTTTTTATTGTCTTGTATTGGATATTTGCGTATAGTATAATTTTAATGTAATAGAATTGTAATTAATAGTTTGTAAAAGTGCATTGAAACTTAATTTCATAAGAAAAAATAATATGGTTATATCTATTATATGAAAATCTGCACATAAAATGAAATTTTGCATTTTTGCATCAGAGTGCAACAGCTATTGCACCAAGATCTGAATATTTATAAAACTAGTTATAGTACGAATGTCACGTTTGACATACAACTTGTTTAACTCAACTTTGTTTATATATGTAAAGATGGAATTTTGTAATCCATATTTTAGTCACTATTCTCTTAAAACGAAAGAGCCAAAATAACTCAAATTGAGCCGAAATCCACTCATCTCACGATTTGAAAGTGAGCTTCTCACGAAGAGTTGAAACAACTGGAGTGAACGAGTTGTTTTTAAGCAGCTCATGGTTGAGTGATATCTATTTTACTCATACTTGAGTGTAATCAAATCAATGAAGGTTAAATCCAGTAGCACTTGAGTGATTTATAGCTAAGTCATACTGGTTGTGAAATGAAGTCCTTTAAGACTAAATCCAGTAGCACTTGAGTGATCTGCAGCCAACACATATTTGAGTGAAATGAAGTAATTTAAGGCTAAATCCAGTAGAACGTGAGTGATTTATAATCAATTCAAACTTGAGTGATATGAGGTCATTTCAGATTTAATCCAGTAATCCTTGAGCGATTGGTAAGCAATTCATACATGAATGAAATCAACTCATTTAAGAGTTAATCCAAAACCCCTTGGGTGATTTCTAATAAACTCATTCTTGAGGTCAACTCACTTAAAAATTACAAAAAAAAAAAAAAAAAAAAAAAACTCTTGAGGAATTTCTAATCAACTGACTAAATAAAATCAAGCCATTTAAAATGAAATTCAGGTGGGGGGAGATTCATAGTAAAGATATTATATTTTAAATGTATATATAGTCATTCTTACCAGAGCTTAAATTTTTAGATTTATTTTTTAACAACATTGGAAATTAGCATTTCAAAATCTGTATTATAGCTTTTTTTTTTTTTTTTTTTTTACTAAAGGAAATCAAACCAGAAATTTTATTAAATAAAATAAGTGAATCACATAATAACGTTTGACAGTTCATTAAATAATTAATTATTTGGGTTCAAAATGTGTTTTTGTTAACCTAATGTTTTGCTGGTATACAATATATATAATATTGTACACTGTTGAAGTAATTCTTAAAACAGATCTTAAAACTGGTCGATCTATAACTTAACATGGTAATTAATAGACTGACCTAATAATTTTATACTTCAGAGGAAAAAAAATCACTAAAATTTGTTCTCATGATACACATCATAAGAAAGTGGTGAGTCTTACAAAGAAAAAAAAATGAAGGTGTCACGTATAAAATAATTTGTTTTGCTGATTTTAAAATGAGTGCTTTTACTTCATGGGTAAATATTCGTGTTTGAAATGAATAGTTATCTATTTAAATAAGACAATGTTCGTGTAAATAAACATAAAATAACATAATTTCATGTAAATCAGGGGTCGATGCAGGGTTTTTTTTCTTGGGGCCCATTTTTGAAAAGTAAAGGTTATTTTTTGTGAAAAGTAACATTTTCTAACGAAAGTTGAAATCCAGTTAATCAAATTCAAATCAAGCATTTATACACAAAAACTTTTTAAAATCCTTTTGCTGAAGTTTTCCTCTCTGGTGAATGTGTTTGTTTACAAATTACACATTTTAAAACATCACAAAATATTAAATAAATAATAAATAGTATGTTTTTATGGAATAGAATTTTGTGAAGGAGTCCATTTTATCAAATTGATTTTTGTGAAGGGTCCATTTTATTAAATAGATTTTTGTCAAGGAGCCCATTTTATTAAATAGATTTTTGTGAAGGAGCCCATTTTATTAAATAGATTTTTGTGAAGGGGCCCTAAATAGGCCTCAAATTTTTCCTGGATCGACCCCTGATGTAAATAATCATAAAAGAAAAATACCGAGTTTTATATGTATTTGCTTTGATTTTGAAATAGGATTTATTTTTTGAACTATTTTGAAATATGATGCTGAAAGCTTTCTTAAGTTTCTAGCTTCCGGAATACAAGTTGTTTTCGAGAAAGGAGGGGGAAGGGGAATTAAATTTCATGGTAAAATGTAATATTTTATTGTAAAATAATAAATTTCATGAACAGGTAGATTACTATTTTAGAAAAAAAAATGTAATTTGCATTTTGAATGTATACATATTTATGTTATATATGTATATATTCAAAAATTAAGTGAAAAGTATCATTTTTTTGTCGTTGTTTCTGAGCTGCTTGAAATATAACCCCCCCCCCTCCCGACCCAAAAAGAGAATTTTAAAAGGAACATTTGAAAAGATAAGTATTTCTGCTAAATTAAATATTTTAATCTTTTTTTTTTTTTTTTTTTTTTTTTTTTTTTTTTTAAATAATGATTATGTTTTCTATGCAATATTATTCGATACATTGCATGATATTTTTCAGTTTATATCACTATTATCATTAAATATGTTTTAATACTAATACTATTTAGGAATATTCACACCGTGAATATCCGGGAATGTAGATATTTACCTTATTTTTAACAACATATGATAAAAAATATGGGATTTATACAGTTTCATAAATCAAGTATATTTTAAAATATTAGAAAAACAGCGTGTATACTAATAAAGCTACTTTTCAAAACTTTTCATTAACATGAAATAGATATACTAAAGCCTTTCTTATATGTTTTAGATACATTTCAAATAATCCAACTCTCAGCAACATAAAATGACGGAAATTTATGTATGCACTTTCGAAAAGCAAGGCAGGTCAATAAAAACATCCAGGAAAAAAAAAAAATTCAGACTGAGAATAAAATAAGAAATATAATTTGTTTACTTTAAAACAATATTTTTAAAGTCAGACAAGTCAATTTTCAATTTAAAATATTATAAAAGTTAGAGTTTTGAAACATCACTAAAAATATATATATAAACGAACGTACAGTACCGCCGAGTCATTTTCTTTAAAAGTTTAAATTGCTACTAAATGCTATTTATAAATCATATTTATAGAAACTACATTAAAAAACATAAAGGACAGGCAAATGATTTGTTTCATTATATTTTAGAGTATTTTTAACTCACAGGCTATCAAAGCCTGAGAGCTAATATGCCCGCCCGTTCTGTATGTATGTACGTATGTACGTAACGCGATAACTCTTGACAGAAATAACCGTTTTCTTCGAATTTTGTTTATAGGTTCCTTGTGATAAGGCGCTTCCCTGATTAGTTTTTGGAGTTGATTGGTTAACTATAAAGGGGGGAACGGGGGCTAACCCCCCTTAATTTAGATAAATGCTTTTTTTCATGCAGAATTATCCAATTTTCTTCCAATTTTGTATATAGGTTCATTGTGATAAGGCTCTTTCCTGATTAGTTTTGGAGGTTCATTGGTTAAGTATAAAGGGGCTAACGGGGGGGGAGGTGATCCTCCCCCCCTTAATTTAGAAAAATGAATTTTTCATGCAGAGTTATCCGATTTTCTTCAAATTTTGTATATGGGCTCATTGTGGTAAGGGGCTTCCCTGATTAATTTTGGGGGTTCATTGGTGAAGTGTAAAGGAGGGGAACAGGGACTACCCCCCCCCTTAATTCAGATAAATGTTTTTTTCATACTAAAATCCGATTTACTTCAAATTTTGTATATAGGCTCATTGTGGTAAGGCACTTCCCTGATTAGTTTTGAGGGTTCATTGGTTAAGTATAAAGGGGGGAACGGGGGGACTAACCCCCTTTAATATAGATAAATGGGTTTTTCAAGCATAATTATCCGATTTTCTTCAAAATTTTTATATATGTTCATTGTGATAAGGTGCTTCTCTGATTAGTTTTGGGGGTTAAGTACAAAGGTGGAGACGGAGGGCTAACCTCCCTTAATTTAGATAAATGGGTTTTTCATGCAGAATTATCTGATTTTCTTCAAATTTTGTATATAGGTTCATTGTGGTAAGGCGCTTCTCTGATTAGTTTTAGGGGTTCATTGGTTATTTATAAGGGGAAGAAACGGGGGATGGTCCCCCCTTAATATATTGTCGATTTCTCAATTTTTCGAGGGCTTATTTTTCGAAATAAGAGTATAATATACAGTTAGTGTGAACACCCTGTGAGCTCAATGCCGTCAGTTTAACTGGGCAGTTTTCTTTTCTTTAATATTTATCCTTCCAACTTAAAAGATCTCTAAATGTTCGCTCGTATAAATAGTCCTAAATGTTAGAGTTAATACATATTTAATAAAAATATTGATATAAACTGAAAAATATCACGCCATATATAAAATAACAATTAATATAAAACAGAATCATTATAAAAAGCATAATTAGAGTATTTAAAACAGCAGAAATTCTTACCTTTTCAAGTATTCCTTCTTTAAAATTGTCTCTGAACGGTACGAATAATACTTCCATGGTCAACAACGTGCTGTTAGCCGCGTAAACTACACACACCAGACGGAGGCGAGTTGTCCCGAAGGCGAAATGCTTGCCTCCACTCGATGATGTCACACGCCTGCCGTCTGCTCAGCGGATAGGCATTGTAGACGGGGCAGTGGAAATCACGTCAGCTGCGTCAGCCATATTGGTCTTTCGATTTCCGCTCGCCAATGATTGTTTTTTTATCGAGTTGAGTTGTTTAGTATTCGCTCTTCTGGAGTGCATTGAAAATAAAAATTCAAATCAACATGAGTGAAACATTTAAAAATCAACTCAATCACGATCCAATAAATTAGAACTCTTTTCTGAGAAGTCAAATCCACTCTTTCGTTTTAAGAGAGTACCTAATAGACTAGAATTATAAAAATTATGTACAAGGGTGTGTTTCCAATGACACTAGAGCATTTTAATATTTTGAAAACTTAATTATAAGTTAATAAATTAATTTCAATGCATTTTCAGTTATCCGACTCCAGGGTAAATATCGCCCAACATTCTTTATGGTTATAATTGTATACTAGTTAAAAGAACAATGGATTTATTTTTGTGACAAACCATTGTCAAAAAAGGCCAACTGCTTGCGAATCTGCAAGAACGAAATATTTTAAACACTGAAAAGTAGAAAATATTCTTAAGAAGTACGCTTTAACACTTTGAATACTGAAGTCTAAAAACGCAATAGTATTCACAATACGGCAAACGCCCGAACACTGGAATATGCTGCGTGATTTTTTTCTCCCACTTTCTTCTTGCCTGCCAATTTTCAGCGACACAATAAGATGGCAGCCATCTTCGAAAGTGGAACCTCCCAAAGATCACTAGCACTCTCCACACTTTGATTGACTTTGCGACAGTACTTGGATATTTCCGCCGGGGAGGAAATAGAACACCTGTTTCTGAGGCGCTCAGGTATTTTGGCAGTAGTTTGCCTGGCCTGGCATCTTGGGCGGTTTAGTAACGAAAAGATTAAACAATTGACAGTTTCATATTAATTAAATTATAGTTAATTTTTAAACGTTTTCATGACCATACAACGTTTTAATATTTTTAGAAAGTAATTAAAAATTAATAAACTAATTTAAATGAATTTTTCTGTTAGATGGATTCGGGTGATAAATTGCTCAAAATTCTTTAGGGTTACAAATGTATACGAGTTCTAACAACAGATGAGTTGTCAAACCACACTCGTCAGAATAGCTGGTAGCGAAACTGCAATAATGAAATATTTTAAAGATTAAATAGTAGAAAGTAAAATATCAATAAAAATTAAAGTGTAATAATTAAAAGAAATACGCTTTTATCAATTATCAGTTTAATATTAATTAACTTATTATTATATGTTGAGAAAACAATTTAGAATTCGTGTATAGGTAGTCTCAATAATGTTCTTTTTCTTGTTGCCCTATCTAAAAATAGAAACCAAGCAAAAATTACAATTTTTGTGAAAATTTCACTAGTTCGCGCTTTTTACCAAACGTCGGTGAAAGCGTTGAACTTTTCCATAATCAAAGCCTACGCCAAATTTACGTATTGTAAAGGATTTTCTTTTTCTTTTTTTTTTATAACATGAATTACATTCATGTAGTAAGCGTTATTTTTATGGTTAATGCTGAATGCTTATATAAGAGTGTTAAAAAAGAACTAATGTTACTTTTATTGTTATTGCTTTTGTGTTATCATAATAGAGAATGTACTGTTCCTATAATCTTGCAATTTTTGGTAACCCTCATACAAAGCAATCAGTGATAGGAACAAATAGGGGGATAGTAGAAACTAGAGTTTATTGGAAATGAGACGCTAATCAGAAACATCTGTCAGAAACGATGTGTCGTTAGATGTCTGTCGAGTTAAACACTCCAATGACTTTAATGAAAAATGTTGTTGCAAAATAGTTTTCACTAATAAAATCTCTTTGTGGTTGAAAAACTTTTACTTCAATTTTGCTCCAGATGAACATTTTTCTTTTTTTTTTAAAACTTAAACTGCAAGTGAAAGGATCAGGGTCCACAAGCCGTGTTTTTGACCCATGAAATAAGACTAAAATTCGATTTTGTTATACTGACTTAATTATTTCACTTTTTAGTATTAGAAGGTTTATCATGTACAATTTCAACAATAGTTTTTGCATTTTGTTCGGATTTATATGACTTACACAAGCTCAAAGATCGTATTATTCGTAGTTTTTGACGAAAAATACGCAATTTATCTTAATTTTACATCAATTTTTAATATATTATTTAATATTTTACTACGAGCGCAGCTCTTTTTCATTTTTACATATGTTATACATTTTGCTGTATTTTATAACATATATGTAAAGAAGAAAGTGTTACACGATTGCGCTCCTATAAATAACTGAGGTAAAATTAGTAGAAATTACGTATTTTTCATACTAATTTTTCATAATAATTCTTTGCTGTTGAAATAAAATGCTTGAGTTTATGAAATAATTTATAATAATAATAATAATTATTATTATTATTATTATTATTATTATTATTATTATTATTGAAATGAGTGTACGTTATCGTAACAATTTAAGACATGTATTTTAAATGTATATGATACATATATTTTATATGAAATTTATGTATTTTAAATTAAATGAGTGAAAGTTTTATAATTTAAATGAAATGAATGCAATACGAATGATGGCGATGGAAACAATATTTCGGAATTTATCACTTGCGACCAGCTAACATAAAAATACCTTAAAAATAAATCATTCTTTATTTGGAGAAAAAATTAATTGTTATCCAAAGAATATTGCCATAATAATGATTTAATGCCTGCATTTGCCGCATTTTTATAAATTCTAAAAATATGTTAATAAAATTATCTTAAGCAAATCCCGAAATAATAATAGTTAGTAATGTGTTTAATTTATCGCTTCAACAAACTCATTAGTTAGAACAAATTTAATAAGTGTCCCAAACATAAACTCCTTCTAACGACTGCCTTTTAAGAAGTGATTATCGATAAGTATTATAATGCTGAAAATAAACTTGATAAAGACTGACATTTTTCACGACATATTTAAAATTACTCGTGATTTAAAAAATATTAGCAAACGCGTTCGTTTAACAGAAATAAAACTAGCATTATATTATTTTGGGAATAAAACGTTTAATGCTGTTAAATCAGTGAATGATTAAAAAAAAAAAAAAACGTAATTTATCTAATATGTATTATATTAAGGATGGCAGTAATTTTACTTAACGATTATCTATCTCTTTTTGAAAGATGTATATCGTATTTAGGGTATTAAATTTATTTTTACAAGTTAGATGATATATGGGAAACTGGTTATTATTTAGTATCGGTAGAAATATTGTATTTTATGTGTTCTCTAGAAGGCTATGGAATTTACACATACACTCTCAGAAAAAACTGTAAATTTATGAGCGTTTGCCCTTCAATTTTCACGGGCAACAGCCTTATTTGATGAAAAACGGTCTGATCCACTAAATAAGCAGCCTTATCCCTTAGATACTTAAAAAATTAAGAGCAATCCATATATAGTCTTACAGTTCTAGCCCATATGTTAGCAAAAATACAGTACGGCCCCATACATTGTCATCCGCTAGGGTGTAGCCCTTCATTTTACTTGTGTTTCGGAAATGTTAACCTGCCAAAACAGCGATTCTGTGATGATTATCTAACGTGCTACGTGCTACGGAACAGTACGCAAAGTGTTATTGTGTTTTAAGTACATTATATCCTGTGCATTGTAATGCTATATTACTTTGCCCCGTAAAATTACGGGCTTCACAAAATGATGGGCATGGATTTTTTTTTGAAGTGAAAACTTCTTTAGGCGCGTTGGGCATTTTTTGAGATGGGAAAAAACCATTGAATTCACGACACTGTTACCGTTACTGTTACCGACACCTCTGTATATTTGGCGACGATTCTGCAATAGCTGGGCCTTTTTTGAGATGGGAAAAAACCATTGAACTCGCGACACTGTTACCGTCACTGTTACCGACACCTCTGTATATTTGGCGACGATTCTGCAATGGTTAGGCAATGGTTAGCTGGTTCAAGTAAGCCACCAGATTTGCTTAAATTAATATCTCACTTTGACAGCAAAAGTGATATTAGTCTCTATTTAGCATTATTTGAACGACAAATTTCTCGAATGAATATAATAAAAGAAAATTGGGTCACACATTTGTTAAGTTTAATTCCGTTAGAAATCGCCAATATTATAGCTAGAGAACCAGAAACATTGGCAAACAATTACGATTACGTAAAAGATTTACTTCTTAAACGCTTCAAAATGACGCCAGAAGAATTTAGACAGAAATTAATGTCACATAAAAAGAATCTTCAGCCACTTGGCGCGATTTAGCATTTGAATTAAGAAATTATTTGGAAGAATGGATTAGCGGTCTTAAAGTATCTGATTTTGAATCCTTAAAAGAATTAATAATAGTAGATCAAATTAGGAAAAGGTTACCTATAGAAATGAAAGCATATTTTATTGATGATCTTCCAAAAATTAAAAATGTAGACGTATTAGTAAGTAAACTAGACGATTATGATTCGGCGAGACGTAATGTTAAAACCATGAATATAATTTCACACCACTTTGAAGATAGAAAACCCGAAGTAAGTAAAAATGAAAATTCACAATCTTTCTTTCATACCCAATACCAAAACAAAAGAAATAAATCTCAAATTAGGTGTTTTAGGTGTAACTCTCAAAGCCACATAGCGTCTCAGTGTAATAATAGCAATAACGGTCAAACTAATGACTTCAATCAAGACTCTACCGAAAACTATTGAAATTATAATCGCCAAAATCACATTTCTAGTGCCGATGTACAAGAAAAAGCTAACATTGCTACAATTCGAATCAGAAATAAGTCTAAACCTAATGGAATGGGTAAAATAATTAATATCAAAGGCAAAGAAGCAAATCTATTGTTTGATACAGACAGCTATATTTCTTTATTCAGTTACGAATGTTATGTCATATTGGGTCGCCAAATTTGTCTTCTGTTAATATCTTATTAATTGACATTGGCGGAGAAACTGTAAATCTAATTTGATATTTTGTGTATGAAATACGTGTCGATGGGTTTCTTATATCAACGAAATTTTATGTTTCAAAATCTCTCGCATACGATATTGTAATAGGGCAAGACGTGATAAGCAAACTAAAGTTGGCGATAGATGAAGAGGGAATTAAAATTGTTGGCGAGCGCAATACTTTTCAAGCAGGTTGCCTTAAAGTTGTAAATAATTCCGATAAAAAATTAAATTATGTTGCCAATTCATACAATGAAGAGAAAGTATCAAAAGGAAATAGTTCACGTGCAGAAAACGAAATGATTGGTATTATGAATAAAAATAATTCAGAAAATAATTTCAAGATAAATTTAGCACGCGCGGTGAAAACAGATAAAAGTGACTCAACTCGCGAGACCAAATCAAAAGATGAAAATGAAATAACAAAACACGGAAAAAATTATAATTTAACGAGCAAGAGAAAAAAAATAGACGGAAGTAATATAAAATGAAAAAATGAAAAAATGAAATATTTCAATGTACAATATAATATTATAATGTACAATAGCGCATTAAATGAAAATTGTAATATAATTTTTGTAGTAGTAGTTTATAATGATGAATAAAAAAACACCTTATTTAAATGTATTTCCTGCACAATAAAACGTTTACTGACGATTCAAAAAATACACACGTAATTGTTCAAGTTTTCACTTCTGTCGGCACTCCCGGAGAGCCATTGCTTTTTTTTTTTTTTTTTTTTTTTTTTTTTTTTTTTTTTTTTACGGGGTATGACTGCAAATTCCTGGTGCCGGCCTCTGCCCGTAATTTTACTGCAGTTTTTTTACAGTGTATGAACGACAAAAGAACTATGAAATTAAGTATATCAAGTAAAACTATTTCTATGAAAATACTGAAATGTTTAATGAAAATATCTTCATATAATATAATATATAATGAATAAAATAAAGTTTGTAATATATTGAAGATTACATAGAAAATTGAATTTATTCTTTATAAAGTTTATCCAACTGCATTCAAAATAAAAACTTTTCACTGTTTTTTCATTATTTTTCTATTCCCAAAATGAGCTAGCCTCTCATCGAAATTTTTAGGTTATATTTTATAACAGAGACTAAAGACGTCCTTTTTAAAATCTATTCCAAGATGATAACTTTCACATTTATGTAATTTTAGTTAAAAGAGAAGTTTGAAATTCCAACCCCTCGAGTAACTGCCAACTACTACGATTTTTTGTCACCGTGTTTCTTCGTATAGTTAATTTCGTCTTATATAGTCACATATTTCTGCGATTAACTCAGTCGAAAATATTTGTACAAAACTATTGGTGACCAAAAAGTGGTAGCAGATGGTAGCTAGGCTCTTGTCATAGGTATTCCTTTTGACGTATCAATAAGCATACAAATTTTCAACCCGTTATGACAAAATAAAAAATATTTACATTTTAACGAGTTGAACATGCTAACAGTTTAACATGTTGAAACATAAACAACTGAATTAAAATGTTTTTCTGTTAACTAAAAGTATTAGGATCTTCTCTATTATCCCGTCGACCACTTTTCATAACAAAAACTATCGCCAAACTGTAAGATTAAACGCCAAAAATGCAGTCCCATTTACTTGATGTCGGAAGCATTATACGTGTTTGTTATGTCATCAAGTGGTTTTTAATTCGACATTTGTGTGTATTTTTCATTATATTTTACTGATTTAATAGTTATTTCATTAATTAAAATAACAATTGTTTCCTTAAATTCTTATATTTTATTTATTTATTTACTTTGATATTCCAATGGCAACGTTCTCCCTTTTATTTGGCGTTACAGTTTGGCGAAAGTTTTTTGTTATGAAAAGTGGTCGACGGGATAATAGAGAAGTACCAAGTATTATTATTATTCTAAATCTACAAATTTGCTCTAAATTCAAATTTTCATCAATTTTAGTTTTCTACCAAAAATCTGGAGGCACGGTAGTGCCTCGCCAAATCGAGAAAGCACGGCCGTAAGCATCCTTTTCTGGAAGCAAATCAGGGCACTTTTGACCCCCCCCCCCCATATCTCCGCGCTGGAGTATCCCAAAAATTTGAAAATTTAAAATTACAACTTTCTGTCTTTTCTAGTTCAGACGATATATGAACTCAAACATTCGATTTTTTGTAACTCACTCACTCACTCGTTCAAGCGTCATCAAAAAGATTAGGTAGATCCCGTAGCCCTAGAAACTTGGCATTTGGAAAAAAGGTAGTGTTTAGGATGCAAAGAAAGAAAAAATTATAAAATCCGGAAAATTAAAAAAAAAAAAAAAAAAAAAAACATTCGAAAATTCAATAAATTTTATCAAAATTGAAAATTGAAAATAATACGATCTTGTAGTCTTAGAAATTTAAGAATTGGTGTGAAGGTAGTGTTTAGCATCCAGAAAAAGAAAACATCAAAAACCCCACAAAAATCGAAAATTTGAAGACAATCCGATTTTGTTTTGCTAGAAAATTCAAATTTGGAATAAAGGTAGTATTTAGGATACAGAAAAAGGAAAAATTAAAAAAATCCAGAAAATTCGAAAAAAAAAATTAAAAAATTCGAAAAATTCGAAAAAAATTGAAAAAATGAAAATAATTTGATCTTTTAGCCTTAGAAACTTAACATTCGGCGTAAAGGTAGTGTTTGGAATTCAGAATAAGAAAAAATAAAAAAACAATAAAAATCGAAAATTAAATTAAAAAATCGAAAACATCGAAAATTTGAAAATAATTCGATTTTATAGTGCTAGAATCTTGAAATTGGGAATAAAGGTGGTATTTAGGATATAAAAAAAGAAAAAAAAAGAAAAAATCCAGAAAATTCGAAAAAAATATTCAAAAATTCGAAAAAAGTTGAAAAAATGAAAATAATTCGATCTTTTAACCTTAGAAAATTAAAATTCGGCGTAAAGTTAGTGTTTGGAATTCAGAATAAGAAAAATATAAAAACACAATAAATACCAAAAATAAAATTAAAAAATCGGAAAAATCGAAAAACATCGAAAATTTGAAAGTAATTCAATTTTGTAGAACTAGAAACTTGAAATTTGGAATATAGGTAGTAATTAGGATAAAAAAAATTTAAAATCCAGATAATTCGAAAAAAAAAATCAAAAATTTGAAAAAAATCTAAAAAAAAATTGAAAAAAGATTGATTTGTTGGTATTTTCCTGAATTTTTAATTTTGTATCTGGAGGCACAGCAGTGCCTCCGCGAAGTCGAGGGAGCACAACCGTAAGCACCCCTTTCTGGAAGCAACTCAGGGCACTTTTGACCTCCCCATATCTTTGAGCTGGTGTATCCCAAAAACCTTAAACTTCGTTTATATAGAGTATGTAGCAAATCAGACAAAAATTTAAATTTTCACATTTCTGTCTTTTCTAGTGCAAACGATATATGAACTGAAAGTTTCGATTTTTTGTCACTCACTCACTCGCACGCGTGATCAAAAAGATTAGGTGAATCCCGTAGGCCTAGAAACTTGAAATTTGGAATAAAGGTAGTGTTTAGGATACAAAGAAAGAAAAAATTATAAAATCCAGAAAATTCGAAAAAAAAATCATTCGAAAATTCAACAAATCCAACAAAATTGAAAATTGAAAATAATACGATCTTGTAGTCTTAGAAACTTAAAATTTGGTGTAAAAATTAGTGTTTAGAATTCGGAAAAAAAAACATCAAAAACACAATAAAAATCAAATAAAATAAAAAAATCGACAAAAAAATCAAAAATTTGAAAATAATCCGATTTTGTTGCGCTAGAAACTTGGAATTCGGAATAAAGGTAGGATTCAAAATAAGGAAAAATTTAAAAATTCGGAAAATTCAAAAACAAAATTCGAAAATTCAAAAAAGTCTGAAAAATTGAAAATAATTTGATCTTTTAAGTCTTAGAAACTTAAAATTCGGCGTAAAGATAGTGTTTAGGATTCGGAATAAGTTAAATTGAAAAACACAATAAAATTCGAAAATAAAATCGGAAAACTGAGGAAAATTTTAAAATAATTCCAGTTTTTAGAGCTAAAAACTTGAAATTTGGAATATAAGTAGTATTTAGGACACACACAAAAAAAAAGTAAAATTAAAAAATCTGGAAAATTTGAAAAATTGAAAAAATTTGATATTGTAGCTTTAGAAACTAAAAATTCAGCGTAAACCTAATGTTATACAGAAAAAGAAAAAATTAAAACACAATAAATTTGAAAATAAAATAAAAAATCGAAAAAAATCGAAAATTTGAAAATAATTCGATTTTGTAGCGCTAGAAACTTGAAATAAGGAATAAAGGTAGTATTTAGGATACAAAAAAAAAAAAAAAAAAAGAAAAAAAGAAAAAATCTTGAAAATTCGAATAAAAATCCGAAAAAGTGAAAAAAATTCGATCTTGTAGCTTTATAAACTGAAAATTCAGCGTAAAGGTGCTAAGGTAAAGCCAGGAGAGATTGCGCACATAGAGGTTCGGGAGGAAGGAGTAGACTGGACTCCAGGTAGTTGTACAACAGCAGTAGTGGAGTGTCTACTTGAAAGTGCAAGTTGATTGCTTTGAGCGTCTAAGATAAAGTATAGCTATTTTGTTTTGTTTTCCCAAAGTAAGTGCTTGAATTTTCATAGCTATTCATCAGAATTTCTATACAATGTCAATAGTACAAAATATTTTAAACTTAAACGATTTCTCATAAGGTACTAATCTAGACTAACAATGTGAACATCAACAATTCGTTTTAGTAGCGGCCATGTTTAAATAAAAGGCCGCGCAATCTCGCCTACCGAAATTGGAGAGTTTGCGCATCTGCTACTTGATGATGCAATGCCCCACTTGATGATGCAATGCTACTTGATGATGCAATGCTGCTACTTGAGATGGCGCAATGTTCCCATTAGTTCCCATGCTAGGAGAGATTACGCAGCTTATTGGTAAATTTGGATAAAAAATAATAAATGAAAATGGACTAATTTTAAGTTAAATGTGTTATTAAGTTACATAATTTTATTTTGTAATCTTATCTGGACTTGCTTTTTCCGATTCTTATTTTTTTTTCCTTTAATTAAAAATTTTTAATCGTTTTTAAAATTATTTCCTTTTTCTGATTCTTTAAGCATTAGGTTGAAATATTCACTCCCAATACAATAAAATTTGTTCACAAAAACCTTACAACAATGTCATTTAAGTGTAATTATTATTGTTAACAATTTAATTGTAGTTATTATTAGTAACAATCTCTCCTACCCATGTGCGTAATCACACCAACCCTGTAAGGAGAGATTGCGCAAAATAACTTTGTTGGTTTTATTACAACTGTTCTATTAAATTGCAACATAACAACAAAATAGCAATGGAAATGCATAAAAAACAAATGAAGTAAAAATTCTTCATGGATAGTTTAGCAAAAAATTAATAGTTAGATTTTTTATTGCTATTCTTTTGAATTGTGCGCAGACTATCCTAGCTTTACCTTATAGTCATTTAGGGTAAAGAAAAAGAAAAAAATTAAAACACAATAAATTCGAAAATAAAATAAAAAAATCGAAAAAGATCGAAAATTTGAAAATAATTCGATTTTGTAACGCTAGAAACTTGAAAATTGTAATAAAGGTAGTATTTAGGATACAAAATAAGAAAAAATGAAAAGATCCGGAAAATTAGAAAAAAAATTCGAAAAAAATCAAAAAATTGAAAATAATTCGATCTTGTAGTCTTAGAGACTTAAAATGTAGCGTAAAGGTAATATTTACGATTCAAAAAAGAAACTTTTAAAAATTTGTAAAAATCGAAAATAAAATCGAAAAATCGAAATATCTGTAAATAATCAAAAATTCGAAAACAATTCGATTTTGTAGTTCTAGAAACATGAGTTTTAAGATAATTGTCCTATTAGCTAGTACACCGCCTCTAATTGTTTTATGTTTTTTTCCCCGGATTATGCTTTTTTTTCTTTTTGTTTACGAATTTCGGTATAGAAAAGTTCCGCTATAGACCGGCTACGTTATGGGCGGTTTCTTTATAGACATGTTTGTTTTCTTTCACAGGTTGTACTCTATTTAATTTGCATATAAAATATGGATTGTTAAATTATGTTAGCACCAAAAAAATTTTCACATCTTCCCCTCTCCTCCCGACATTACTGTCTGGTTATGGCTTGATAGTCCTTTCTAAATAAAATCATGGTTACTCTAAGATTATCTTGATTTATCTTTCAATTGAACCTAAATGATCCTAAGAAGACGAATCAAAGAATTACTATATTGGCATGACAATCAGGAAACTTAGAAGTAAAATCGAAAAATCAATAAATTTATAAAAAGTCGAAGGTTTGGAAATAATTTGATTTTGTAGTCCTAACAGCTTGACATTTGGCAGAAAGGTAGGGTTTATGATACAAAGTAAGGAAAAATTTAAAAAACCGAAAAAAAGGACAAAAAAAATCTTCGAAAAATCGAATATAGTTTATGTATTGAAAATTTCCGGAAATTTTAATTTTAGCTTTCTTTTTATTCTAAACAGTACTTTTGTGCTAAATATCAAGTATCTAGGCTGCGAGTAATATCTCAGATGGATTGCACCTTTCCTGGAAGCAATTGAGAGTACTTTTGACTCCCTCCTCCCATAAAGTAGTGCTTGCCTAGTTACATGAAATTTCTTTAAGGTAACTTTTTCGAAAATCAGTGGATGATCTCCAAAAAGATCCCAAAATCAAGAAAAGGAGGATTATTTACAAAAAGAAGTGAAATCTCATCAAAAAGTCACCTGTAAAAAATGCAGCCAAGTCTCGTAACTCATTTACCGTAAAAAGTACTGAGATCGTATAAAGCCAAGTTTAACTATCTTATTAACTCTGAAATTTTCATTCACAAATCACTCCTAGTCTCTACATCTTTAGTTAATGATTATTTTGTGACTTGGCAATTGCGTAGCACGAGAATGGGATGTATATAGTTAGTCTTAATCAAATAATACTATAACATATTAAGGTGTAATAACTTCCCTGTGCGTATATAATTTGCCTTAATTAAATTATCCCATCCCATCCCATCCCATAACATAGTAAAGTGTAATAACTTCCCTGTGCTGAGTAATTGCCAAGTCACAAAATAATTATTAACTAAAGATGTAGAGACTAGGATTGATTTGTGAATGAAAATTTCAGAGTTAATAAGATAGTTAAACTTGGCTTTATACGATCTCAGTACTTTTTACGGTAAATGAATTACGAGACTTGGCTGCATTTTTTACAGGTGACTTTTTGATGAGATTTGTATTTACATTAAGTGGCTATCTCAGAATATCATGTTTCTTAACTTTTCCTATTAATATGAAAGCAATTACCTATTACTGTAGCACGCAAATGCGGTTTTTGGTATGCGGAAATGTTATCCAAAATATTACCAAAATAAGTGCTGTATTTCGGAAAGAAAATTTTAATCTTTCCTTCCAAGGAACTTTGATTGAAATATGTACACTTTCTAGAAAATTATGGGTACTTTTATGTTAGCCAGACCTAAATCTCCCCAATAGCAGCTTTAATTTTTGCTTGTGTAAATTAGAAACAATGCTTTTATGTTCAAATAAAGTGTTTAGATTTAAGGTATTATTTCTTCTTCTTCTTCTTCTTCTTTGTATTATTATTATTGCTATTATTATTATTAATACTATTATAATTATTTTTTAAATGATATGAGTCAAAATGGATGAATTTTAAATGTATTTATTTTAAATGAAATTAATGCAGTAAGAATGATGTTGATAGGAAAAATATTGGGCGATATATCACTTGTGATCGGTTTGGTTTAAGGTATTATTACTTTTTATTATCATTATTATTATTATTATTATTATTTTTGCTATTATTATTATTAATAATATAATTATTATTTTACTTTAAATGGTATGAGTGAAAATGTATGAATTTTAAATGTATTTTTTAAAAATGAAAATAATGCAGTCAGAAAGATGTCGATAAGAGCAATATGTGGCGATATATCATTTGCGATCGGATAACATAAAAATATCAATTTATGTACACAAAAAAGAAAAATATATCTTCACTTTTCAAGAGTATTCAGAAATAATTTGCATGTATTGAAATTCCAAGTAAATTTAAATTGAATAGTAAATTTTCTTTTTGAAACTGAACATCCCCGTGATCATAAGAAATATTCAAAGCTAGGAGGAATATTTTTGTGTTTTTCAGGATTTAAAAATTAAGAAATTTTTATTTGTGTCTTATTAACCATCTTTACTTCATTTACAATTAAAACAGGGGAAAAGTTCCAAAAGTGGATATGTTGCCAATTGCCGTATTTAATTGAACACAGATTGACTGAAATTTAATTTCATTGATTTAACATGGTTGGATTTTGTTTATTTTTGAGATGATTATATAATAAATTGTAAAATAAGGTAAAGCTAAGAGAGTCTGTGCACAATTCAAAAGAATAACAATAAAAAAAAATCTAAATATTAATTTTTTGCTAAACTATCCATGAATAATTTTTACTTCATTTGTTTTTTATGCATTTCTATTGCTATTTTGTTGTTATGTTGCAATTTAACAGAACAGTTGTAATAAAACCAATCAAGTTATTTTGCGCAATCTGTCCTTACAGGGTTGGTATGATTGCGCACATGGGTAGAAGATATTGTTGCTAATAATAACTACAATTAAATTGTTAACAATAATAATTACATTTAAATGGCATTGTTGTAAGGTTTTTGTGAACAAATATTATTGTATTAGGAGTGAATATTTCAACCTATTGATTAAAGAATCAGAAAAAAGTAATAATTTTAAAAACGATTAAAAAAATTTAATTAAAGGAAAAATAAATTAAAGAATAAGAAAAAGCAAGTCCAGATAAGATTACAAAATAACATATTAAGTTACTTGATAACACGTTTAACTTAAAATGAGTCCATTTTCATTTTTCATTTTTTATGCAAATTTACCAATAAGCTGCGTAATCTCTCCTAGCATGGAAACTAATGGGAACAATGCGCCATCTCTCCTAAGTAGCAGATGCGCAAACTCTCCAATTTCGGTAGGAGAGATTGCGTGGCCTTTCATTTAAACATGGCCACTACTAAAACGAACCGTTGATGTTCACATTGTTAGTCTAGATTAGTAGCTTATGAAAAATCGTTTAAGTTTAAAATATTTTCTACTACTGACATTGTATAGAAATTCTGATGAATAGCTATGAAAATTCAAGCGCTTAATTTGGGAAAACAAAACAAAATAGCAATGCTTTATCTTAGACGCTCAAAACAATCAAAGTGCACTTTCAAGTAGACATTCCACTACTGCTATTGTACAACTACCTGAAGTCGCTGCGCGCTCTCTCTACTCCTTCCTCCCGAACCTCTATGTGCGCAATCTCTCCGAAAGCGCCATCTCTCCTGGCTTTACTTTAAAATATATATTCTCTTAATTCTCTGGCAGCTTACCCCGCTATTTTCGCGTGTAACGCAATTGCAGCAAAATTTGCTCATCCCGCATATTATCCTCATATACTGCATATTTCTCCCTTTATTCACTAGCGCTTCCCGTATTTCCCACGTTTAACCAGTATTAATACTTTAAATACAACATTTAGGCTTTGAATTAGATTTTGGCCACCAACATATGTCAGTGGTTGTCTACTGATTATTTTGAATTTGAGTCATTTCATCGTTGTTCGCTATTTTAAAATCTCAAATGGCTGGATGAAATCGTATAATGAATGATAGAACATACAATGCGTAAAAAATATGGCCTCTAGCAATTTTAGCTGATACAGGGTGACAATTATTCAACTATATCAAATAAAACGTAAATTATTAAAAAAACTGCTGAGTGCACAAACTTTATTCAACATGAAAGCGTCACTACAGATATTCGTATTTAGGTTATGACATGTTTGATATGGCTGCCATCATTGGCCATGATGTGGCGCAGACGAATAGCAAAATTCTGCATGACCCGCTGGAGTGTCAGAACATTGATGCTGTCGATGACCTCCTGAATGGCAGTTTTCAGCTAAGCAATGTTTTTGGGGTTATTTCTGTACACATTGTCTTTAATGTAGCCCTACAAAAATGAGTCGCATGGGTTCAGATCCGGAGAATATAGTGGCCAAGCGAGTCCCATTCCAGTGGCCTCTGGGTACCCTAGAGCCAGAATGCGGTCTCCAAAGTGCTCCTTCAGGACATCAAACACTTTCTTGCTCTGATGGGGTCGAGCTCCGTCTTGCATGAACCACATCTTGTCGAAATCAGTGTCACTTTGGATAATGGGGATGAAACCATTTTCCAAAACCTTCACGTATCTTTCAGCAATCACCGTGCCGTCAACGAATACCGGACCAATTATTCTGTCACTGGACATTGCACCCCACACAGTCACCCGTTGAGGGTGGAGAGACTTCTCGATCGCGAAATGCGCTCAAGCACGCTGTACCGTGACATTTTCATGTGCAAATGGCCAACAACAACAAGTTGTGTGCGCATGCGCATACTAATTCCCATCATGCCCTGCGGCTAACCACGAAGTTTGAACTTCATCACACAAACTGTTCAGAAGTTATGACGGTTTAATTTCATATAGTTCAATAATTGTCACCCTGTATATTACAATACAGATCATGTGCTATTTCCTCCGTTGTAACATGTTAAAGGGTCTTGACGTTTCAATTTAAATTTTGGTTTTAATCATAAATATAAAATAAACCCGTGAGAAAAATTCACGTTTTATCAATTTTGTACTATTTATTATATCATATATTTTAATACGAGGAAAAATTGTGCGTGTACTATATGCAAATTTTATCTTAAAAACGGCTCTAACGATTTTGAAGAAATTTTATATCCTACCATTTTGGGGCGCCAGAAAAACATTGGGCTAGGTCACATGTTCGAGAAAATTGGATTTGTGGGTCACCATGGGTCAGGGTCAACTGTATCTAAAAAATGGTTCAAACAATTTTGACTAAATTTTATATCCTACCATTTTCGGGCACGAGAAGACTATTGGGTTGGGTCACATGTTCGAGAAAATTTGATTATTGGGTCATTTTGGTCATGGGTCATAATATTTAAACTCAAAGCTAAATTTTGACCTAGCATAGCTTGGTCTTCCTTGCTCGTAAACATGGAGTAGTTTTATAAATAAAAGTTTTTAAAATGATTAATATAAATTTATATATATATATATATATATATATATATATATATATATATATATATATATATAATGGTAATATTATGATTGCACTTGTTAATTTATTAACTATGTGGTATTCTGTCTACACTTTATTACTAATTATCTCTTAGGAGATTTAATTAGAATGTTACAAGAACTTGATATGTTTTTTGAAATTTCAAAGATATTATAATTATATATATATATATATATATATATATTTAAAAAAATACTTGTTTCCCATATTAATTTAATAATTATAAGCCATTATTAATTATTGATGTAACTTTCTCCAAAATTTGAATTATTAAAATTCAGCATACTACAATTATCTCGCACTCATCTTTAAATAATAAAAATTTAAATAAAGCAACGATATGTCGTGAAAAGTATCCGTAAATAAAACAATAAAAAAGTATCAATAAGATGATTTAATGAAATATATTGATATTAATGAAATAATTATGTCGATAAAAGATTTGAAAATGATTAATCACATTTGATGTACATTTGAAAATATGCATAACACATTTAATAACGCACATTAAAATATTAGACTTTTTTCAATTAATAGCCTATAAATGATAAAAAAGAAATATTCCAAATTTTGTATTATAGTATTTTTAGAAAAGCTTTCATCAGAATAAAAATCTTCTCACAAATTTTTAAATATTCGCAATGTTACAATGACGCAACCCTGTGCCCGGTAATATATTCTTAAATAAAAATGTTAACACATATTTCCCCTTCGTCCTAAAAATAGGATAGCACATATAAACGGACTTCATATAAATTATTTTGATAATTTTAATTCAAATTAAGGACGATTTATTATTCCAGAGTCATTTAATGATGTATTTGTCTTTATCGCAAGTTTAAATTAATGTTGGAAATTTTTTATAAAATTTTTAAAATGGCGATTTTTGCAGATTTTTTTAAAAACTTTTTCAACATACAAGAAGTTTTGAGCTCCAAGCAAAATACTCATATAAATTTATTGAGGTATTATTCCACACTTTTATATCAATAAAAAAACACTGTCCAAAATTATCTAGGAGAAAAATTTCCTTGCATTTTCGACTGTCCTGAAAATAAGACAAATGTATGTAATCCACTACTACCTTATCGGTTAGTAATTTAGGTAGTCCTTTCGTCCCCCGTTACATTCCAAACATTGCTACTCTACAACTAACGCAGGCGCCTAACAGTCTGTCTGACAGGTGCATAACAAATTCATTAGCCTTTTTCTTGCTTTTTAACACCTTCCAACATATATAACAAGTTGGAAATTGTACGTCAAACGTGACAAACGAGGTGCGTTTGTACTATAGCTAGTTATATAACTATTCAGTTCTTGATGATTTTTAATTCTGTGAAATGAATTATATCGTCTGCAGATGAATTTCTGTCATAAAATAAGTATCTCGGTCGCTTGACGGTTAAACCTCGGAAGCTTCTATAACAAGAAAGCACCGATTTAAAAAAAAAAAAATCAAATCTATACTAATAAAAGAAAGTTTCGCTCTGTGTGTGTGTGTGTCTGTCTGTGTGTGTGTCTGTTGGCGATGGCTAGCAAAATCTAGCCAACCTAGAAGTCTGGAAATTTAGGTGTGGTTGTCCAAGGTCTGGCCATGTGCACCTGAGCCTCAGAATTTTAATATTTTGATAATTAGCCTAGATATTAATTAGATTCTCATTAACCATCGCTTCTAAAATGTCATCTTTTAAATCAAAATGGCGAAAGCAATGAATTGGCGCGTTGGATTTGCGAGCGGAAATGAACAAATTCGAAACTATTTAACTAATTAGTGAATTTTAAGAAAACTAATTGAGATATCAATTTGAAAATTTCTGAGCATATGTAAAAATATATTCTGTATCTGACTATGTGATTTTTGAAAAATTCGGTTGGTAATTTTTTTTAATTTACGCAAAAAACTGCCAAAAATCTGCTGGCGCCAGTGAAAACGATCCGAGAAATTTTCAGACAGGGATCGGCTTTCATTAAAAACTGAACTACAAAGAGATCTGTTTCTCGGGCAAATCCCTCCATTTAATTTGCGTAAATGAAAGGAAATAATTGCCAATTTTTACTAATGAACAAATATTTAGTTAACTAATTAAGATATAGATTTGAAATTGAGGTCGGGAAGGGGTGTCATCTGCCGGCTATTTTAGCATAGCGTCTTCGTTATGTTCTAATTGTCAGAAAAATGTAATTCTTTTTTCAATGATCGCGTTAATGTAGGTGACGGTGGTTCTCTTGAACAAATTATTCATTATATTTGCGGGTATGGGGAGGAAGGGGGTTAATGCCTTTCTCCGAGATTGTAATTTGCTCGGGAAATATTTTTATTAATATCTTCTAAAGTTTTGATTCGATTTTCATAAAATTTGAAATGTCTCGACAAAATTCTGAAAAGATTATATATATTATATTTCAAATCATTTGGTTGAGTAGTTTTTGCGCTGTTATATGTGGACTGACGGACGGATCAGACAACGACTATAGGTGCTACGTATTTATATAATTACGAACGCACCTAAAAAGTGTTCATGATTTTGGTCTGTCTATCTGCCGTATGTCAGCATCTGTGCGTGCTCTAACTCGCTTAAATGTACTCGGATTGCCAGGAAATTGATATATGTTAAAATATGACATGTTCGGTTTTGAAAAAGAAATATATAACTTTTATCGTTCATTTACAGGGACTCTCAAAAGAATTCAGTTCCATTACAATCTATGGGAAAAATAATTTGCGATGATTTTTAGTGATGTTACACTATTTCAAATATATTTAAATTGATATATATCACTCAGGTATACTGCAAGAGATGTACTATAGAAGATGGTGTGCATAGCATGCAGCTTTCATTTACAGGGACACACAAAAAATTCGGTTAGAGTAATATCCAAGAATAATTATTGTTGGAAGTGCGTTTTAAGTTGTGGTACATTTTTTAATTAAACTAATTTTTGCGTATTGCTTGGTATGTATAGTGTGCATAGATTATATACAGGGTAGCACAAACAAATTTGAAAACATTTCCGTTTATTGATGGAAATTACTTTTGCTTTGATGTGCGTTATCTCTAATGTTATTTGTTTATGCATTTAAAACAGCATAAGTTGCTTTATCCTCTTGAGTCTTGGGTATCCAAATGGGTACCTACATCCTTTTGCTCATAAAATCTAAAATGATTGATAATTTTACATTTCAACTTCACTTCTATAAAGTTGAATGCTTTTGCTTTAAAATGAAACCTATAAATGGCAGCACCGATGTCGATTTCCTTATAAAATAAATGTTATTTTAACCTGAGTTTGCAAAATGCTTTCGGAACAGTGCATCCAAGAAAGTAAGTAATTTTCAAAAATCTTTAACTTAAAAACTTTATAATAAAAAAAATTAAGAATTTGGAGATTATTCACTTATTTAAAGCTGTTATTTTTTCATTGTGTAATTTTAGGTTATTGATAATTAAATTGATATTTTTTTTTGGGGGGGGGTGGCTAGTAATTTTATGTTCATATTTGTGAACCTAAATTATAAGCCCCCTAAAGCAATAGATTTAAAAAATATATATTTTTTGTCATTTATGATGTCATTTTGTTTGTTTAAAAGCAAAGAATGAGTATTTGTACTATTATTTTAACTTCGGGTCTTAAGAGGATATGGAAGCTAAATCAGATATTTAGTGATGATAGTCTGAGCCTGATTTATTTTCGAAGATATATAACAATTGCCTATTTGGGACTTTCTATTCCAAGGAAACCATCTTGCAGAAAAAAGGGTGTTCAACATGTTAATGAAGCTTACAAATGAACATGTTATTGTAAAAAAATCCGGAAAACCGACAAAGACAATGACAGCTAAAAATCTGCCCAGCAAAACCAACTATTCTGTGTAAAAAATGTAACGCTGAACAATGCCTAAGATGGTTTTTCCCATTTCATCTAAGTAACAACGAATCGCAGCAATAATAGTTTGGTAAGTTTTCTGATTTTGTGTGTATACATACTCTTAGAGAAACACATATTTAAGATTTTATAATAAAATATTAATTTTTGTAATACCTATCTACGTTCACCTATCTACGTTAAACTGAAGACTGGCATGAAAGAAAGGCTTTATCATGATGCAAAAAAAAAGTATTACTCTAATTATGACGTGATAACACGTAGCCAGTATCAAAGACTCTCTTTATTAGTGATATCGAAATGGAATGGTGAAAGTGGAGATTGATAACACGTCTCTATAACATTCATTTTATGTTTTAATCCTGATATCATTACATAAATAAACCAATCGTTGGAGGCCACCGTAATACTTACCCATCATAGATATGCATAATATAAAATATGAAAATAAAATATGTGTAAACTATTTATAAAATGCATTGCAATTCGAATAAAATCATGACTTGATGACGTCATAAACTTTAAATGCTCTATTGCTGAATTGCGTAAACGAAACATCCTTATAACTCCGAAATCGATAATCATATTAACTAACGGTTTACTGCGTCGGATTAAGCGTCTCATTTCCTATTAAAACATATCTTTGAATTGAAATTTGAATGAAATACAAGGTCATGAAAAATCGAAGAGTGTGGGAAATAGGATTACAAATATCTGGACAACTAATTATCCGACATTATTAATTTTTTATGCAAAATTTATAATTTCTTATTGTCTTTTATATTCACTCCTTAAAATAAACAATTCCGAAAATTTTTATATACCTTTACAGAACGAATATTTCCAGAGTCCGAAAAAAGTAGTTCCGGATAATCGAGGTGACTGAAATTCAATAAGCTTCTTCCCATTATTACATACTAAGTCCATACCAAATTTCAAGCCTCTATCTCAATTTGTTCGGAAGATAGAGCGTTTACAGACACACAGACACAGAGACAGATGGACGGCAAATATTTTTTTCTAAAAATATGCTTTCCGGAATCTCCAGTTAGCCCAGTCAAATAAGGATACAACCTCGGAATGAAAGATAACAAGCTGAAAATTTGCAAAAATCTTTGTTTTGACAATCTAAAAGTAAGCTAAAAAGTCTCATATAATCTCGTGTCCGCGTCTCGAGATATTCAAGGTCAAAGGTCAAGAAAATCGGTTTTTTGCTTATAACTCAAAAACTGTGCATTTTATTTAAAACAATCCAATTACAAAATTAAAGTAGACAAAATTCCTATAAAATACATATATTATCTTTAATTTTCTGACAAAGGGTTTAGGCGCTAGAGCGCGCTGAAGAAAGACAACTTTTTGACCTTCAGACCAAAACGAGAGAAGCTTCATCTTTCACCCTCGATTTCTCAAAAACTATGCATTTTATCGAGAAAACATGTTACAAAATTGAAGTAGGCAACATTTTCTACAAAATTCATAAATTAACTTTAATTTTCTGACGAAATTTTTAGGCGCTAAATAGCGCTGGAAAAAAGCGACTTTTTGACCTTTGAGCCAAAAAACTAGAGAAACCCCCTTTCCTACCCTCAATTACACAAAAACTAGGCATTTTATTGAATAACATCAGCTACAAAATTAATGTAGACAACATTTTCTGCAAAATGCCTATATTAACTTTAATTAGTTTTTGGCCCTCTGGCCTAAAAGGGAGAAAAACCCACTAAAGATTTTTTTCTTATATTTCAAATGATATTTGAAGCTATTACAAAACTTGTAGAGAATAAAATTATCTACAAATTTAGTCTTAATTAGTTACATTATTTACTTATTAATAAATATTAATTATAAATAAGAATTAATTACAAATAAATTTGATAATATTTTGTTAAATTATGTATAAATAATAACATACTGAAATAAGTTTTTATGTATTGCAATTACATTTTTATTTATCATAAGATTATCAAATCTATTATATTTTGTTTAAGTTAAATTATAAGGCGATTATTACCTCTGATTATCAATAGCAGGCATACAGCTTACGTTTCCTCTTGTTCGTTGTCGTCTCCTTCTTCTGGTCGTCCATATAAAATTTCCAGATCGTTATCATCATTCTCGTTGTCCGTAATACTTGGCTCTAAAACCTGAAGAACCTCAGGTACATATTCACTTTCTTCATCAAGATCACTTGGATATGATGAAGCGTTGAGACATGCTTGTCCGTTTCACTGGCCACAAACTGAGGAGCATTTCAATCCTACTTTTCTACATCCACAGTTCGCGCCACAGCCTTTCTTGCAATTGCAGAAGATCGTACTGAGTAGTTCTTCTGTTGCTGAAGGTAATAATGTTGTTGTGGGTTCTAGGATCTCGTTTTGTATTACCCACCCCCATTCTCTGGGTTCTAAATCTTTCCCTAACCAAGTTTGGATCTGATAGTAGACACGATAAATAGTTGGTGGAAGAGATGATAATTGCACCGGTTTATTGAGTCTTGTTGATTTAATAAATTGTGTGTACCTAAAATTGTCAGTACTATGTTCTGATTTTGGAGCATTATACATTGCTAAAAGAACACGTATTCCATTTTCAAATAATGTGTTTGGAGAGCAGTTGTCTTCCTGAAACAATTGAGCTGATTCGTGCAAATTGGAATCTTCCCTGTGATATCCTGAGTTCCATTGTCTCCTTTGGCAATGCAATCGACATACAATAGATAATCTCCTTAGGTATGCAATAGATAATCCCTTTACAGAAGAGGGGTTCTTTTTGTTGACGGATTACAATACTGAGTTCAATAGTCACCTTTGAAGGTAAACAGTAGATAATCTATTTACAGAAAAGGGGCCATTTTTTTAGGTACAATATGCAGCATGAAATCCACCAGATAATCTTATTGGAGTGTTTTACCTTGAAGGTAATCCCTACCATGAAGTAAAGTAGAAATTTTAATACCTCTGATAATTTGAAAAGTTTACTGAACTGTTTAGAACTTTCTAACCCTAGCTCATGTGTGTTAATGAACACGGTGTATGATTTGAACGTATGGGATGCCTCATGCTTAGTTTGTGGCTGTATTATATTACTTAGAATTAAGTATTTTTGTTCTAATAAAGAACTTTTAAGATTCATAAGATGTATGATTTTGGATATCAGTATATATATGTTATATAACAAATTTATTTCATTCGCAAATCTTTCACATTTATTTCGCATTAGTCCTTTAAATTAATCTAACTTCTGACATAGTCAGTATTTCCTTAATTCTTAATAATATTTATTCTTATTTAATGTCCTTTTAAAAGTATTGACCCGTATATTAATAATTATCTTATTCCAAATCTTAATCTAAAATTTTAAGTTCATTCGTAACTTTTATCAGCTCCCCAATCTATAAAATTCCGAGAGACGCTTTCTCATTTCGAATGTTTTTAAAAGCCATTTATTATTATTATTATTATTACTGTTCGATGCTCGGTTTCGTGCGCTGGGTATTTTTCACTTCAAAATTAATGCGCGGCTCGAGAGGAATTCTTTCGCGTTAGAGCTTCTCCCTCGCGCCTCATTCGCTGGGCTGGAGCTCGCCTCTCACTCATTGGTTTGTGCGCACGTGACGTCGTATTTCTGTATCACTACGCTCAGTGAACAAAACTTGCTTCCACGCTTTGAAGGGTGGATTTTTGACGTGTTTGGAAGTGTAACCAAATGGGTATCTGGTGTTGTAGTCACGTAGAATTTTCATTCAGCTCTTAAAGATCTTTTAAAACGATGTAGTGAGCCATCGTGAAGCCTGAGGGCTATAAGTTTATACCTGTGGGAACTGTTACTGCATAGCTCTTATTTATAAATAAACTATTTGTCTGGAAATTGGCTGGTCTTTACTGGAGAAACTGTTCTGGTGTCTTTTCATTGCCTCACCTCTTCGCCATGATTATTGATATCGACTGCAACCTTCTATATCTTTAACAAACTGCCATTTTCTCGTGGAATATTACATCTCGTGGTATCTCATCTTCGTAAAAACGCCACATATATATATAACAGAACTTTAATAGGACTGTGGCCACTTCATCACAGCCATTAATATATATAGAAAAAAGAAAATGGTCTTATAAGGAGACCGTGTTTCAGAAAATAATATACGTAGTTATATCCAAGCACTTACATTGTTCGAAAAATAAATACTTAATCCCTTTCCTACTTAAAATATAATTATTATAAACAAAAATGTAATTACAATGTATTTAAACTATTTAATTTCAATATCTTATTATTTATATAAATTAATTAAATATTATCATACGATTGTCTTATTTATGAATGTCATTTATAAATAAGTAAACAATTTAAATTTCTTAATTTTGTTATATTTCAAACACCATTTGAAGCGTAGGAAACAATCTTGAAGGATGTTTCTCTTGTTTTGGCAGAGGGCTTTAAACTAGCCCTTTTTCAGCGCGCTTTAGTGCCTAAACCCTTTATCAGAAAATTAAAGTTACTTTTGCAATATTCAGATAATGTTGTGGACTCTAATTTTGTAATTAATGTTCTTTGATAAAACGAACAGTTTTCGAGTAATCGAAGGTAGGAAAGGGCCGTTATTCTTGTATTGGCTCGAAGGTCAAAAAGTCGCTTTTTTTTCCAGCGCTATTTAGGGCCTAAACATTCCGTCAGAAATTAAACTTAATTTATGAACTTTGTAGAAAATATTGCCTACTTTAATTTTGTAACAGATGTTTTCTCGATAAAATGCATAGTTTTTGAGAAATCGAGAGTAAAAGATGAAGTTTCTCTCGTTTTGGTCTGAAGGTCAAAAAGTTGTTTTTCTTCAGCACGCTCTAGCGCCTAAACCCTTTGTCAGAAAATTAAAGGTAATATATGTATTTTATAGGAAATTTTGTCTACTTTAATTTTGAAATTGGATTTTTTTAAATAAAATGCACAGTTTTCGAGATATAAGCAAAAAAACGATTTTCTTGACCTTTGACCTTGAATATCTCGAGACGCGGACACAAGATTATATGAGGCTTTTTAGCTTACTTTTAGAATGTCAAAACAAAGATTTTTGCAAATTTTCAACTTGTTATCTTTCATTCCGAGGTTTACCCCTTTTTTCACCTTATTTGACTGGGCTAAGTGTCTGAAACGTGTAAATCCGTCATTTTTTTTCTTTTTTTCAAAACGATTACAAGACTTACCCTTTACTACGTATGATGGGTTGGTAATAAAAGTTCATTTCTAGGCACTCTTTTTTAAGTATTTAATGTTTATCTTTAAAATCACGCATAATTTTATGGCTGCAATTCATGTAGTTCCAAAATAGGTTAATTTTGCGTGATATCCGATTATTGGCAATTCATTATATTGGCTTATGCTTGATAAAAATTGTTATCCATTGAATTTATTAATATATGTATATAATTTTTGCTCTGACTCTTTTTTAAAGATGTGGAAACAGGATTAAAAATCATTAATTAAACTATCTATCCATGATTTCTAAATTGCTTTCTCAACGTATAATCATAATTTAATTAATATTAAACTATGTAATGATTAAAGATATATTTTTTAAATAATTACACTGTTTATTGTTTATTTATATGCTCTACGTGTTAGTGTTTAAAATATTTTGTTGTTGCAGTTTCACATCTGGTTGGCCTATTTTATCGAAATTGTTTTTACGCGTCATTAACTCCATTGGTTTTGTAACTCGTAAACAGTTATAATCATAAAGGTTATTTGGAAATTGTTGACGTAATGCCGGCTAATGGTAAAATTCCTTAAAATTAATTTAGTAAATTATAATTAAGTTTTACATATATTAAAATGTTGTATAGCAAAAATGCTCCTTTTTTTCGCCATTTGACAGTACATCTAGTCTATGATATATGCCAAAAATGCCAAAATTATCTATGCTAAAATTGTTTGTAAAATTGTGACGCTGAGGTAGATATCAAAAACAAGCTCTTTGTAGATTTCATTCACTTTTTAACACTTTCCAACCTAGTTGAAAAGTGTTTATGACATCGGTTTGTCTGGCCGTCTGCCGTCTGGCCGTGCTCTAACTCCCGTAAATATGCTCGGATTGCGCTGCAATTTTTATATGTTATTGTCGTTATCTGTAGCATGTTCCCTATTTCAACTGAAGTGTGTAGCACTTATAGTGTTTTTACAGGGACACTCAAAAGAATTCCGTTACATTACGGTCTATGGGGAAAAATCATTTGCGGTTTATTTTAATGATGTTACACAATTTCAAATACATTGTAATTGATATATATCACTAAGGTGCATTACAAGAAGCTTAATACGGAATAGGGTGTGCATAGCACTTATAGTTACTTTACAGGGACAGTCAAAAGAATTCCGTTACATTACGTCTATGGAGAAAAATCGTTTGCGGTTTAATTAAATAATGTTTCCCTATTTTAAACGCATTGAAATTTATATATATCACTAAGGTCCATTACAAGAGGCTTACTACAGAATATTGTGTGTATAGCAGTCATCGTTCATTTACAGGGACACACAAAAGAATTCTCTACTGTCTGTGAACAATAATTCCTGGAAGTGAGTTTTAAGTTACTAAACGCGATTTTAAATTTAACTCACTTTTTGTCTATTACTTTTTGTGTATAAATTCTGTATTTCATATACAGGGCAGCACAAAAGTTCGCGAACACATTTCTGTTTATTGACAGAATCTCCAGAAGGAGAATTTTAAACCGTGCTAAGCGTTTCATAACTAAACTAAAATTTAGCATCCTATGTAGTGTATATACAAATCTATAGATCATATACAGGGCTGAATAAAAGTATTCGGATATTTTGCCGAATATTCTATGTGTTGGAAATATATGTTGGAAATTCCTGAAATCAAGTTTTTAAATATGTTATGCGTTTTCCAAATTGTTTACTTAGATGTTGTCTTTCAGCTTATTAAACGGTAATGATTTGTAAAATTATTTTGGAAGCGTTGGGAAGTGTTACGTAATCTATGCTTGAAGCATGTTTTTTCGTTCTTGTTTATCCTGAAATCATTTTGACAATAAAAAAAGTATTTTGATTGAGATGATTTTAAGATATTTCCAAAGTTTTGTGTATAATAGCTTCTCTTCCAATAAATAGAAGATTTCTGAAATACTTTTTTCATACATGAACGTAATAATTAAAAGCCTTTAATAATTAATAAACATCCTTCGACAATGTATTTTTCTAACGATGGAATTAAAATATTTTTAGAAAAGTTTTTTGCAAAACAAGTAATGTTCAACTTTTAACAATAAATGTTAAATTCCTTTTTGAATGACATTTTATCTTCATTACATCCAATTTATAGTAAACATTGACGTAAAATTAAAGTTCATAACGTGATAGATACAATATAAGATAATATGTATTAGTCAATTTCAGTAGAAATATCCAAGAGATCGTATCAAATATTCTCGTTATGAATGACAACGACGTTGAACTCTGAAAGTAGATGGAATTAAAATATTTTTAGAAAAGTTTTCAGCATAACAAATAGTGTTTTGTTTTCAACAATAAATGTTAAATTTCTTTTTGAGAGCCATTCTATCTTCATTTATTCACGCATCCAACTTAGACTAAAAACTGACGTAAAATTAAAACTCATAACATGATAAATACAACAGAAAATAATATGTATTACTCAATTTCAGTAGAAATATCCAAGAGATCAAAGATTCTCTCTGTGAGTGACAACGACGGTGAACTCTGAAAGTAGAGATCAATAACAAGTCTCTCGAACTTTCATTCTCTTTTTTTTATCCTGAGAACCTTATATAAATAAAAAATGTTTTTGCAAGATTTCAGAAGTATTAATGGGAATTTACTAACATTATTAATACAAACATATTTCCTTTTGAGAATAAATAGTAATTTTTAAGATCTTAAATTTATGTATTCTAATATCCAAGTTATATAAAAGACCGACGTGGAATTGAGGACCATGCAACAGAAAAAATATATATATTGCTCAATTTAAAGAGTAATACCCTGGGACACATTTCAAAGATTCCTTGTTATCTATGTCAGCGAAATTGAATTGGTGATTGGTGATGAATTACAGGTCTCTATAACTTTCATTTTCTATCCTAAGATCTTTAAATCAATAAAATTTGTTTTTGAAAGATTTCAGAAGTATTAGTGTAAATTTACTAACATTATATTCCAAACATTTTATATTTTAACAATAAATGTTATTTTTTTATAAAAAGTGAGGTCCTATCTTTATGTATTATCACATCCAAATCATATTAAAGACTGGCGTGAAATTAAGGACCATGCAACAGAAAAAAATATATATTACTCAATTTAAAGAGTGATATCCTGGGACACATGTCAAAGATTCCTCGTTATCTGTGTCAGCGAAATGGAATTGATGAATGGTGATGAGTTACAGGTCTCTAACCCTATAACTTTCATTTTATATCCTGAGATCTTTAAATCAATAAAATAATTTTGCAAGATTTCAGAAATATTAATGTAAATGTCCTAACATTATCATTCCAAACATATTATATTTTAACAATAAATATTATTTTCTTCTAAAAAAGTAAGGTCCTATCTTTATGCATTCTCACATTCAAATTATATTAAAAACTGACATGAAATTAAGGACCATGCAACAGAAAAAAAAATATATTGCTCAATTTAAAGAGTGATATCCTGGGACACATGTCAAAGATTTGTCTCCATCTGTGTCAGCGAAATTGAATTATGAAGGTAGTGATGACTTACAGGTCTCTATAACTTTCATTTTCTGTCCTGAGATCTTCAAATCAATAAAAAAAATGTTTGCAAGATTTCAGAAATATTAGTGTAAATTTCCTAACATTATCATTCCAAGCATATTATATTTTAACAATAAATATTATTTTCTTATAAAAAGAAAGGACCTAACTTTATGTATTATCACATCAAACTTATATTAACGACTGACGTGAAATTAAGGACTATTCAATAGAAAACAACATTTCACTCAATTTAAAGAGTGATATCGTTGGACTCATGCTAAAGATTTATCATTATCTGTATCAGCGAAATTGAATTGGGAAACTGATGATTAATTACAGGTCTCTATAACTTCGATTTATGTTTACTTCTAATATCATTATATCAATAAAGAAAATGTTTTTGAAGATATTAGAAGTATCTGGTGGGGGGGGATTTTCTTTCAATCAAACATTTAGACAAGCAAATAAGAAAATACATTTAATTGAATAACTCAGATATAAATTAAAATTTCAATATTTTTTTTCTTGTGAAATTCTTCTTTTACATGTAAACGTAATTATTTATCGTTATTTATATTTCGTAATATGACAAATATAAAGCCCGATGTCGCGTCCTAGTCCAATATAATTTCAGAAAAACATATTTAAAGAACGCAGATATTTTGAAATCCGTTATTTTTTTCGTTTCTAAAAACATTCCTTAATATTTACTAACGTTGTAGTTCCAAAATTGTTTCTGTTTAACAATATATAATACTTCATACTGGCTGGGAAAATTAAATGAACAAGCACAAAACTCATTTAACATGAGTGATTTTGCAACTAAAAACATGGAACTTGCACACGATCTTTTATTTGTCATGTCTGATATACCTTCAAAATGTAGAATATCCTGTTTCTACAAAAATACATTTTTTAAAGAATGTAGGAAAACTGACATAAAGACAGGAAGGAAAAATTTTATGTTAGTTCTTACATCTTTTTAAAGATACGTAGAAAACTTTTACAAAGTGTCTAGATACCAATTACCAAAATGCAAGCTTTACAGTTTTAGAAGTTTACTGTTCTCCATCCATTCTTCCATTTACACACCATTTCTCACTAGCAGCCAAATGCCATTACAAGGACATGTTCCACCTTCCACGAGCGAACGTTTTATCGAATTTCCATGTTTCTGTGTAGAGAAAGTGTAAACCATTGAACTAACGTCATAGTTTTGACCACAAGTTACAAACCTACTATCTTTCTTTGGATTTCACTTAATAGAATTAACATTAAAGTAACTTTCTATAGATGTTTCTTTAAATTTTTCTGCCAGTATATTATATTTTTTAAAGTTATGCGTTTTCCATACGTTGTTTCACATCCACGTTAGAGTAAAGACTGGCGTGAAAACAAACAATAAATATATTTCTTGGTACAATTTATGGTACTTTCGTGTTATAGCGGCCCCCACAATTACGATTATACCTAGACTGCAGTTACGCTTTATCCAAGATCATAACAAAGCTTATATATGCATCATATATACGTATATATATACTTCTAATCCTCATATATGTACCATATACGTCATTATATACGTATTATTTACATCTTATATGCGATAGACACATCATGTACATCATATACACATGTCATATATACGTCATATATGACTATAACTGGGCAATATTCATTATGAAATGCTATATACATCATATATGATTATATTGTCATATATGCATTATAATTTGGCGATAAATCTTGATCGCTTCGCGATTCAACCTCGGGGTCCGCTATAACACGAAAGTAACCAATTTATAGTTGTAGGGCTCGTATCAAAGATTCTTGTTATCAGTGAAACTGAACTACGTACACTGTTAAAAATTTGCAGCAAACTGTCCAGTCATTTGACCGTGTTTGTAGAAAACGGTTACATAACAATAATTTATCTCTATTCTGACCGTATTGTTGCTCATTTTATGGTCAGAATACAGTTAAATTATGGTTATGTAACCATTTTCTACAAAAACGGTCAAATGACTGGACAGTTTGCTGCAAATTTTTAACAGTGTAGGTACAGATCATTAACATGTTTGTATAACTTCCATTTTCTTATTTAGCTTGAGATCATTATATTAATTTAAAAAATATTTTTGGAAGATCTTGGAAGAATCCTTGTAAATTATGTCAATCAGTAGTTTAAATCAATAAAATGTATTCCAAAAATTTATTAGATGTCCTAAAAATGTATAAAAATGTATTTGAAAAGGTGTTTCGTTCTCTAACTGAACACTTATCGGTAGATGGACAGTCGAAGATTGATGATTGAACAATTTACGCTGCTTTCCAAAAATTAAGGGGCAGTGAGCGGACGCTTTCGCTTTTTACACGGTTTGTCGAAAATCTACTGAAATTCTTGGCGAATTGTTTTTGAAATTCGAGGTTGTAAAGCACATGTTTGACTTCAAAAAGAGTAGAAACAGTAGACTGCAATTAAAAAATTTATATATTGAATATTGGATGAGATATGGACATTTGTATGAAAACTTTATAACTGCGCATGCTCGAACTATACCAAAGATTTTTTTTCATGATTTGGTAGTCAATTCCATAGAGTAACGCATATAAAAAGACTAGTCAAATATCGTTAAAACTCACAAAATTGCCAACAATACAGTGAACTAATTGACAAATTTGGGAAGAAAATCAAATTTAATCCATTTGGATTTTGCAGCCTATTTTTCACTTGCTTTCTCATATGCTAGAAATATAAACATTATGTACAAAGGTGTGAATCCGATAACTGCACAACATTTAAATAGCTTTAATAACTTAATTATAGTTTAATGAATTAATTTTAAGGCATTTTTCCGTTCGACAGACGCTGTTGATAAAATCGGCAAACATTCTTTATGGTTACAACTGTACAAAAATAATAGAGTTACAAAAATAATGGTGATATTTTAATTAATGGAGTGTGGTTTGCCGCATATATGTGCCAAACCAGTCAAACCGACTATGAAACTGAGACAACGAAATATTTTAAACGCTGAAAACTAGAAAATATAAATAACAAGTGGGTAAGTGTGATCAAAGATTCCACAAAGGGTTTCGTATAATATTCCTTTCAAAACACTTTATCCTTTCTTTAATAAATCCAAATAAATTTAATCTTCCAGAGAAAAAGTCATGTTTTTTATAAAGTAAAAATTTACTGGTCTATTTTTCTCGTTTAAAAAAAAAATCTGAACCGGTCCGATAGCGAGCCAAGCCCGCTACTATACTTTCCCATAATAATATATGTCATGTGTACTAAATTCGATATTAAAAAAATCCGTTTCAAAACTCATTCACTGTTGTATAGAGACCTTCAAAATGTTAAAATATGCCAATATTTCCATAATCGGGCTTTTATCGTGATGAAATACGTTCCTCAAACTCTTATGACGTTATAATCACTATCTGACGTCATATCTACTTGCTTTCTCTATTACGGATATTGATACACCCTTTGTATTCTCAAACATTTGAGAAAGTCCGTTAAACTTGCAATACGACGCCAGATTAATTTTCATTTTAATTCTCTAATGACATCATATTAACCTGCTTTCTGTACTTACACATACTGATACTTCATGTATTAGTGAGAAATAATTGAAAAATTCCGTTTTATTAACAATATGACGTCATATATATTTTTTTTCAATTGGTGAAACTTTTTATTTCATTTTCATTTTTCACGTGTAAATCTTTCAATAGAAAATTAATTATTGTAGAAAGAATATTATTGGGGATTTTTAACTGTTGGCAACTGTTAGAACGAAAAATGTTTAAATTCAATAGCAAAAGGCAGTTAGAATTTTTGTTTTTTATCACTGTATATTAAAATAATACGATTTGTTTTTAATTTTAGGATTTTCAGCACCATAGTAGGTATTCAGCTAGAAGTACACAAAATTTCAAGTCTGTAAGTTATATAGTTTCTGAGAACCGGCTCTGTGACGGACAGACAACCAACGTAGCGGGAGGAATAGAGTTTCGTGAGATGAACGAAACCCTAAAAAAGGGGGTGTTATATATATTAATAAAAATATTTTTTTATCAAAAAATTGTTTAATATAAATTAAATTATAATTATATGTTTAGAAAATTATGTAGAAATCCTGAATAGATAATAAATAATTTTTGATTTTATTTCTCGTTGTCCCATCTTAAAAAGAAACAAATAAAAAATTATAAATGTATTTTGTATAAACTCAATAGTTCGCGCGTCATAAAAGCGTAAATCAAAGCGGGAAATATTACAAAATTGCGATCCACAAAATAATATAACGGATTTTTCTTTTTTTTTTTTAACAACTTGAATTTAGTATTGAAATTATAATGAATTTTAAGATAAAACTTTAATTCTTATAAAAACAGAATTTAAAGAAACTATTTCTACTTTTATACTTATATACGAGATATTTTCGAAAACTATATGAAAACTTAAATTTATTGTATGGGACAATAGGGAAATTTAGGTTTGAGGTTTTTTATTTCTTTTCTGAGTTATGACTTTTAATGTATACTTTTTACAATCCTTTTTTTCTACAATTAAAAAAGTATGGTGCAGGATATATATTACATGATTTTTCTATTTTATTATTGTTTTTTTTTACGAAATAAAAAATTATATGAGCATTATACAAGAGTGCTTATTATATATGAATAAATAAGGTAATTGATTTTCGGAAAGAAATTTCAGTCTTCTTAAAAAAAAAAAAAAAAAAAAAAAGGAAAGTCGTGATTTAAATTTAAGTTTTAAAATATTGCGAGAAGTGTGACTTTATTGATGTTTTTATGTGCAGGATGTCCATAATTAAACGATCCCAATTTAAAATTGTCTACACACGAAACTATTGGTCAGAAAGTTGTGAAATTTTGTGGAGAACATAATAAAAGTATGGGAATTTGTTTGAGCGATAAAAAATTAATTCGAAATTTCGCCACCAGAGGGCATTTTTTAACGAATTAAGCATTTAGCATACATTTACGATAGTTTAAATTTTTATTATAGACCGGAGGGCGGCAGCACAGACAACCACCTCATCGAGTTCACGGCTGAAATTCCAGAAATAGTTAAAACTCGATTCGCATATTAAAACGCAATCGGTCTGCCAAGTCATATCTTGGTGGAAAAAACCTTAAAACCCAATTTTAGCGGTTGACTCGTAAGTTTACCTTGTGTTTTCCTGCACCCAAAAGTATGAAAACATGGAGGACTGGGAGCAGGAACACACAATGGTAAAGCTACGAGCAAGGCAACACTAGATACCGGGCTTGCTCATTCACTCTCAAAACGTCACAAATGGTGGCTGACCGCGACCAGCGATTGGTCCAAAGCAACGCGCTCATCGTTTTGTGCCAATCGCTGTATGTCTTTCCTCCTAGTCAGCCACCTTTTGTGACGTCATCATAATGAATGAGCAAGCCCGGTATGTAGTGTAGCCCTGCTACGAGCCAACTACTAAAATCACGTTTTCGGGTGTTTTCCACCAAGATATGACTCGACAGACCGATTGCGTTTTAATATACGAGTCGAGTTTTAACTAATTCTGGAATTTCAGCCGTGAACTCGATGAGGTGATTTTCTGTGCTTCGCCTCCCGGTCTATTACAACATATCATGTTCCACAAGACGGCGATCATTTTCATCTACTATCTGGAATCGTAAGATATCATGTTCCACAGTTGACCGCAGTGTGTTTTGGGAAATGCTAAGAACATGTCGTGAAAAAAGTTTTGTTGTACATCTTTTGTTGTAATAAATTTGTAAACTATCGCAAATGTATGTTAAATGTGTAATTCATTTAAAAGCTCCCACTGGCGGTGAAACTTTGAACTATTTTTTTTCGCTCAAACTAATTCCCATCCCTTCATTATGTTCTCCACAAAATTTTACAACTTTCTGACCAATAGTTTTGCCTGTAGACAACTTTAAATTAGGGTCGTTTAATTATGGACACCCTGTATGTTTTGAGCCAAAAAAAAATCAAAATATTTAAGTATATATACCTATTTTATATACTATTCAAACTGTTTTACTGTATCCTACAAAATAATGCGAATAATCAGTCAAGTTTTCAGATATAAAATAAAAATTCTCTAAAAAACCTGTCATGTGGTTTGAACAATTGGTACTCAGGAATATTCCCAAGATTGAATAAAAGAGTCTAATTCGGAAATATATGCATTTTACATCCCACGTTTCAGAGGCGTTTTAAATCGTCGCTTCCATGGATATTCTTCCATTGCGTTTCTAGATCATTTTCAAATAAATTTAAACTAAAACATGTTGGAAATTGTACGTCAAACGTGACAAGCGAGGTGCGTTCGTACTATAGCTAGTTATATATATATTCAGATCTTGACGATTTTTAATTGTGTGAAATGAATTATATCTTCTGCAGATTAATTTCTGTAACAAAATAAGTATCACGGTCGCTTGACGATTCAACCTCGGAAGCTCCTATAGCAAGAAAGCACCGATTTTTTTTTAATTCAAATTTCTTAATAAATATTTTTATTAATATCTTCTAAAGTTTTAATTTAATTTTCATAAAAATTGAGAAGTCTTGACAAAATTCTACAAAGATAATATATCTTAAATTTCAAACCATTCGGTTGGGTAGTTTTTGCGTTGTTATATGCGGACGGACGGACAGACAGACGGACGGACAATAGGTGCTACGTATTTATATAATTACGAACGCACCTAAAATAACGTATTTTTAATGCCAGAAAACGATGAAAATCATAAAATTCCTAATATCCCAAATTTGAACCTTTGATGAATGAAATATTTTGAAAAACAAAACAATTTTCATTGTTTGTTTTGTCAGAAAATGGAGAAGGTTGGGCTAAATATGACTTACAGGATCTTAATCTAAAAGAATACAAGAACGAGAAAAACGCATTAGGCATAGGTTATGAAACACTATCCGAATATGATTAAGAAATTTCCTTTTTTTACATATAAATAAATATCTTAATAAGCAATGTAATTAAAATGCACCGTAAACTATTCTTTTCCTTAGACCATACAATAACGGAATTCTTTTTTGTATCCCTGTAAAAGATCTGTAAATGCAACATATTTCATTTACATTAGCGAACATTCTATAATGAACAATAATAACTTATAAAAATTTCATTTCAAAGTATATTTACACGTGAAGTAGAACAAGGGCAGACGGACAGACAGACAGACAAACCGAATTCATAAACATTTTTCAAATATATTGGAAAATGTTTAAAAAACTATTTTGACGAAAATGGTTTTTAATATGGTGAAGAACAACATTTGAAACATTACAATTATACCTTTTGAAAAAAAAAAAAAAAAAAACCTCTGGTGTTGTTTTGTGGTGCTTTTGCTACGATTGATTAAATGCGTGAGTGATATAGGCCTAAAAGTGAAATGCCCTCCGTAAGAAGGGAGTCTTTGTATGTGAACCTAACACATATTTAAGCAAGCTAAGCACGATTTGAAGAAAACCACTAGAAACTCCGATCGGTTAGGCCAACGAGAGTGATATGTGCTCGAACAAGACTCCTGCATCAAGTCAGGTAACCTGATTTTACACGAACTCGACACGACTAGCGGTTCGGGTCTGATCGGGTTGAAACTATTTTTTTTCGTTGAGAGTTACGTTGATGTTAAATGTTTCTGGTTCGGGTCTAATTTGGGTTGAGTTTTTATTACTTCGAGTCCTGTTCGAGTTGAACAAATTTTCCAAAAGATATTCCTGGATATTTTTTAAATTGAAAAGTACTATATGAATATTATTTATTGCATATAATGTTCATTTGTATACAAAAAAGATAAAATTGATATTAGAGATAATTTTGTGGAGTACGGCTACTTTTCCATAATTGTATTAAAATATGGGTACGTTTACTTTCATTTCCAGTTCGGGTCAGGTTAATGTTGGTTTTCTTTGAACTGTGTCAAGTTTAGGTCGTGTTTTTTTAACGAAATGTTTTTTGGTTTCGGGTTCGAGGTTGACTTTATGCAGAATATTCAGGTTCGGGTAGAGTACAACCCGACCCGTCAATGATTCTAGTTAAAACCCAACACCACCAGTCTACCAGGTTTTGAGAATGGAACCTTTCAAACGCTGATGTTACTGATCTATACCTCTATAACTAACGGTTTATTTAAGACTTAGCTACTGGTCGACGATAATAAAATGCTACAATGGGAAATGCTACAAATGGAACTTTTCAAACGCTGATGTTACTGATCTATACCTCTATAACTAACGGTTTATTTAAGACTTAGCTACTGGTCGACGATAATAAATGCTACATTGCATTTATCAACATACCTATGCAATTAATTTTAAATCATACAAACTCTTTTTAAAAAATTGCTGTTTAATTCATATTTTAGATACAAATTATGTATTGGTATTGACGAATCCGTAATAATCATAGCCTGCTCTTTATATAATATATATTAAGAGTAATTCACCATTTATTAAATACATCAAGCGAAAATTATTTATCATGCAATTTACCAGTTTTAAACGCTTCATTCACTAAGAAATAGTACGTAAATTTTACTTTTATAACTGCAGCATTTCCTAAGACAATTTGTTTCAATTTGCCTCATCACAGCTCGTAATTCTAAACAGACATTGCGAAATAAATTATGGTCTTTATCAAATCGTTATTCATTATTATTAAAGTGCATTGGCGCAACCTCTTATCTGCAAAAGATGATCATTAAATGGAACTTGTTTAAGATTACTGCTTAGGATATTCTAAATAATGAGTTAGATGAAGCTTTAAGTAAAATAAATGGCCGGTATGAAATTTCAGCACTTTTTGGATTTAGGAAACTGCTATTATTTTCTTCTACTCAATAGGTTAATTCAAGACTGTTGTATTGGGATGGAATCTAAGGTAATGTCATTCAATAATTCAACTCAAAAATCAAAGTAAAAAATGTTTAGTTCATTTTTCGGGCAATTAGAAAAAGTAATTTGATGGTGAAATAAAATGTTTTGGTTTATGTAATTATTTCTTATATTTATTTTTATTTATATATTTTATTTATTTATTTATTTGTACTTTAAACGAAATAGGTGAAATGCATGTATTTTAAATGTATGTATTTGAAATCAAAGTTCTGTTCTTTAAATGAAAATATTCAAAGGTTTATATTTTAAATAAAATGAATGCAATAGGAATGATGCCGATGAAAACAATATTTGGCTATTTATTACTTGCGCATAACTAACATAAAAGTACCCTTTTCCACTCTAGGGGGCCTTGGTGTTTTGTTTAAAGTTTTGTAGGGGCCTTGGTGTTTTGTTGCACAATTCGGACTAAAGAAAGTGGGGTTTTTTTTGTCAAATGATATAAACAGCAATGAAAAGAAACCTAATGAACTTTTATGCTTGTTTATATATGCAATGATGTAGTTGTTAAGAAACACAGTGTATAGAGAATACATGCTATAAAGCTATACTTGAGAAGCAGGGGATATACGGACCTTCTTTCAAAAATTCAGAAGGTTTACGGCGTCCCCGTAAAATTACTATTCGTGTGGACAGAATTATCCGGAGAAAATCAGTTGAGAAACCACATAATAAATGCCGCTGCAATATCCCACGATTTACGGAGTTAAAATATTTCTGAAATAAGTCGTTCTATGTGAAGACGCTTACGTGACGTAGGTCTTTATGGAAGAGTATGTGTTAAAACACCTTTCATAAGTGGAAAAAAAAGTCATCAGGCCCAACTTGCGATTGCCAAGGAACTCAAAGACTGGTCAGGTGTAAACTGGAAAATATTATTTTCCGATGATTCGAAGTTCAATCTTTTTGAGAGTGGCAGACACTACGTCCGTCGATAATGATATGATTCGAGTTATGTTATTCCATGGCAAAGGACACGTTATACTGTGGCGAGCATTTTCTTGAAAAGGTGTCGGTCAGTTAGTTGAAATCCACGGCAAGATGAATGGTGCAATGTATAAGGATATCTTGCAAAATCATTTGTTGCCTTATTGGGGGGAAAATTGTGGTCGCAACTATCTGTTTCAGCATGATAACGACCCAAAGCATACATGCAAGCTCGTCAAGCAGTGGCGTTTGCACAGACAAAGTCCTCTTTTAAAATGGCCAGCCCAATCACTCGATCTGAATCCAATAGAAAATTTTTAGAATGAACTTGACAAACGCGTGCGGATGTATAAATATTCGAATTCAGCAGAATTTTTCCCTAAAGATGCAAGAAGAGTGGAAAAAACATACCATAGACGATCTTCAACCATTTATAGAATCGATGCCACGTCGCTGCATCGCAGTACTTATTGCTAAATGTATGACGACAAAATACTAATTGTAAATGTTGTTGAACACTGATATTTTCTATTATAACACCATTTTTTTCCAAACTTGCCAAGATGGCCGGAAACTTTTGAGAACATGCGTTTTCCTTTGCAATTGATTTTGTCAATTAAATTTATTGATATTTATTTGTTATTTTATAAATAAGTTCCTATTATTTTCATATTTACTATTTACTTATTATTACATTATATTATATTATATTTACTATTTACTTATACATTTTTATGTCAATAAAATGTATAAGTATCACATTGAGATTCGCTTTCATATGGGTATACTTACAAATTAACCAAAAATTTTATGCTGGGTGGAAATTTTTGACCGCCACTGTATATTATAAAATAAGAGTCCCTAAAAGTGTTTTTCTGTATGTCCAGACTAAAACTACGGATTAATTTTGGTCATTATGATGTATTATATACTAATGTAACCATGATTTTTGATAATAAAATTTGGTATTTTATTCTTATTTTGTACGAAAAAATTGCCATTGGTGTACGTTTTGGATCATTTTTTACGTTAAATAGTTGAAACGACTATACATATATATATAAATACAAACACCTCGAAAGAAAATGTTATTGATTTTATTTCAAATACAAAGAAAAGGTGTTTTAATGAGAAACAATATTATAAAATGAAAATTTTTAATTTAAATATGAAAGGAATGTTTGTATTACTTAATTTTTATTTATTGTCAAATACATGATTGAAAAATATTTTGCGATTTATTATTATTGTTGCCATTTGGCGCCTGGTAAAACAAAATCTGCCAGATAATTTGATCACATAAAATCGTAATTATGCCCATTTTTTTTTAAGTTTTCTGTTTCGTTCCTTTCTTATTCTTTTCTTTTTCTTTTTTACAAAATATAAGTTTTATTTTAGATATGGCGCTATTTTTATAGAGTTAAAAATATTGACTGCTTCAAGAATTCAGAATTACAGATTATCCTTACGGATTTTTTTTTGCAATCATGTACTTATTATTATTTGCATAAATGTCACGATTGTGAAAAAAAAAAACAAAAAAAAAACATGCTTGCTAAAATAAAGTTTTTATGGTCTGTTTGTTATTATACAGCGTATCAGAGAAAGGTCTTAATCATTCTAAAAATTAATAACAAAAATACTAACAGGTAAAATTAAATGCAGTTTGCTTCAAAAGAATGAAGAAAGCTAAGAGTTTCTTTTACAATACCTTCAATGTCGCTGTACGTACGTGAGCTCCGTTAGTAGCACGAAAAATGTCGGGCCTTTACTCGATTCCCCTTCAAGTACTTGTTTAACATTTGCGGTGTAACAGTGACGATTGCTAATTGTATCCTTTCATTTAAAACGGATATATCAGAAACACCTGTTTGATAAACACTTTCTTTAACATAACCCCAAAAAAAGAAATCCAGTGAAGTTATGTCAGGCGATCGCGGAGACCAAAGTTTGGGTCCACCACGACCAATCCATCGTTCGTTAAATACTCTGTTAACTAGCGCGATCTACTTCAGGCAATTGATACCAGAAAAACTCTTAGATTTCTTCATTCTTTTGGAAAAAATTGCATTCCATTTCATCTGTTAGCATTTTTGTTATCGATGTTTAGAATGATAATGACCTTTTTCGGACACGCTGTATATTATTTCTTTATTTCTTTACAGTTTTCAGCCGTATCTTGCGTTTTTATTGGGTAGTTGCGTTCGGAGTTTTCCGTGGTTTTCTTCGAACCTTGCCGTAAATACGGGTTAGGATTCCTTAGAAAGACCCCGCGGAGGACACGTCCCCCTGGGGCCTATATCCCAAGAGCAGATAATCGGCCGTCATAAATCAAACAACCAACAAACCATCGACCCGATCGTTAATAATATTTTAATAGAATTTACACTGTTAGTTATATAATTTGTCTTGTAAAAGTTTTAATGTATAACATATCGTTCTAAGCTGCTTAGTTATATAGATGCGGGGTATGTTCTAAAGTTAGGTGAACCCAATCATGAAAGATCACCTTTTATAAAAAGTTCTAGGGAACGAATTTTCATTTAAGTGGCACTGCTAAACATTTTTTCAAGGATGGTGTTAGTATATCACATAACATTTTACGTTGCTTTGTCATACAGCTATTAGGGAATTTGAACGCAATTATGAAAGATACATCTACTATATATCTAAAATAAAATTTAGTATTTCATTCCGTCCTTTTATAATATTTGAGTTCGGCTGAACGAATTTTGACGTTACTCACACTGTTAGGTGTTTTCTGCAGCGGTTTTCTTCTGTGTTGTTTTTTCTGAAGCGAAAGATTGACAACGAATCCGATTACAGAACATCTACTATTTATGTAAATTTACATCTACTATAAATATACATATAAAATGCAAATCCATGTTTTATTCCGATCGATTATAACCTAGATTCAAATGAATTGAATTTTATAGGACTTACACTGTTATATAGGCAATTTGTTTTGGAAAAATTTTAATGTTTAACACATCGTTCTACGTTGCTTAATTATAGAACTACGGGAGAGCGTTATAAAAGCAGATGAACCCAATAATGAAATATTATCTTTATTTAAAGTGCTACTGAAAGGATTTTGATGTGAGTAGCAAAATAAATTATATAATATTTCAGGGATTTTTTTTTATATTTAGCATATCATTATACATTGCTTAGTTTTGGGGAAATATCTATAATCAGGTGAACGCGATTATGAAAGATATATATATATATATATATATATATGTAGGATTCCAGTTTGAACACTCCATGTAAATGATATGAACTGACACTCTAGTGCTATTATCCATGGTTAGGCACTTCACTTCATCAAATGAACTAACTACTATTATTATCCATGGTTAGACATGCGCGAGTTGTAAATAGTTTGAATCGCGAGATTTGGCTAAGAGCCAGTCTTCTAATTTTTGTTATGAAGCAAGATATATAAAATGGATATAGCCGGTAAAGGCGCTATTAGGCCTAGTTGGATTATTGTAAGGTAAAATTGTTATATAGTTTTAACCAAAAGTGTATTAGTTGAAATTAAAGTTCGTATTTTGTTGTTCATCGATTATTGGTTCAGTAAAGCGGCTATTTACATATCATCTACTTACATATATATATATATATATACCAGGTGAATCAAAAGTTCGTTAAAACTTTAAAATTCATAAAAATGTTAGAAATGATGATAAAGAACTACGGTTTGCAAGAAAGTGCTGACAAGGTAGTCGGATTTTTTTCAGCAGCAAAAAAAATTCTAGTTAAAAATGTCACTGGTAGAGGGCGCTAACGACCCGAAACACAATGAACAGGACAACAGTACACTCCATCCATTTATTCTTGCAATAACAATTGTTCAACATAACCTCCAGATCACATTCTTCGTCTTCAGTCCTTCCGCCGTGCGAAATTTTCGCAACTCAACAGTTACTGACTCTCCATTCAAATAGAACGACTTCACCAACAACGCTCGATCAGGTAATGATAACATTCTGAAAGCGAATGAGAAATCTTCGTGTATCCCGGTTTTTACTGCAGGATTAGTTTGCATAATTCTGCTGAATCTCTCGCATGTTAGCGCAATCTACAGGTAACTTTTTTAACTAAAATCTTTTTGCTGGTAAAACAAATTCGCCTACCTTGTGAGCCCTTTCTTTCAAACCGCACTTCCTTTCATAATGTCTTTCTTTTTTATGAAATTTTAAGGTTTTAACGAACTTTTGACTCACCCACTATATATTTATGTGTGTGTGTGTATAAAAAGCACATTCTTATTTCACTCAGGTCATTTATCACTTGAGTTCTGCTGAACAGATTTTGATAAGTCTTACATACACTCTTAGTCAAGTAATAGTTTGGGAATCATTGGTACTTTCTGTTGGCCGGTCGCAGATGATAAATCGCCACATAGTGTTTCAGTCAGCACCGAAAGGACATACTGGATTGATCTGACTGTTTTACATCTTAGTAAAACGGACTTAACTGCACGTGTCGGAAAATATAAATTTTCATCTCTGACCAATCTAATTGTTTGGGGGGTTAACATAGGCCAACTGGCTGAGAAATTTCAACAACGAAATATTTTAAACATAAAAATTAGAAAATATAAATTAAATATAAAGAATGTAATATATTTTTAAAACAATACACTTTAATTAGTTGATAGTTTCATATTAATTTGATTATGATTAGACGTTGAGATATCAATTTAGAAATGTTAAGAAGACAATTTAAATAATGTTTTTTTTTTACCTTTCTTGTTGCCATATCTCAAAAATGAAATAGAGCAAAATTATATTTTTGTAATAATTGAAACTGTTGTAAAGTACACACACATTGCTAAATGATGTATTACGTTAAAAAATATAAAATTACATTATAAAACACGAAAAATTTTAATGCAATTTTATACATGTTTTAACCTAATACATCATTTAGCAATGCATGTGTATTTTACCACAGTTTTATTTATAAAACTTGTATATGGTGTAAGAATGCAAGATTGGTTTTATATAAGTTTGTAAAATAATTTTCTCTCGCTGGCGCTTTCTACCAAGCATAAAAAAGCAGCGAATTTTCCATAATTGGATTCAGTTCCCACATGAAATTAACGATTAACCTATTAAAATGGTATTTCTTCGGAAAAATCACGAATTGCAGTCATGTAATTTGGCGTGTTTTTTAAGATAAATATTGAATGCCTATAAAAGAGTGTTTAAAAGAAAAAAAAATACTTTTACTTATATATATCCAATTATTTTTACTAAGAAGCGTATTTTATTCCATTAAATCTAAATTTATTTATGAAATACAAAATTTAAATTACTCTGAATTCGTTATTTTCCAAGAAGTCAGAGTATAATCTATTTCATTCCTCATCTGCTGCTCATTTAATGCAATTTTTTAAAAATATTTTTATTTGAAATGTGTGTTTACATTTAAGAATTTATCTTAAAATCACGGAATAATAAAAAGAAGTTTGATAGCTTCATTCCAATATAGAGACTTCCTTATATGGTAAATTAATTTTAATAAATGCAATTTCTCGTTTAGAAATTTATATCGGAATAGCTTGTTATTTGAATCCAACGTCCATTTAAATTCTAATAAATATCTTTTGAATAAAAATAATTTACTTTTCGAAGCTTTTTATGCAAATTAAAATAAAAAATCTACAAATCCATTAAATAGTTCAATTAAGTAAATATATTAAGTAAATATTGAAATAATAAACAGAATTTAATTAAATGTAAAGATTTCTTAGAAATTTCTTTGATTTGATTACTAGATTAAAGTAAATTACTGAAAGCTATTTCATTTGAAATGTCCTATTTTTGTTTTAGCTGGTGTTTTAATTTAGCAAATTAGATGCACTGATTAATAATCATTAATCAGAAAATAAAAGCACATAATCTGCTTTAAGGGATTTCTGAGAAATTACCTTTTTTATTTTGGGCAAGCATTTTTAGGATAAATTTACATTTAATTATGAAGTATTATTATTCATAGCATTCTACAGTAGCGGATATAAATTAACCCGCCAGCAATGAAAACTACTACAATGCATTCAAATACAACAAAACGCATTTGTGATGTTTTTATAACTATTAGGCTGTATCAAAAGTATTTTCTTTTTCAGAATGCTTTTACACCAAACCATGTACGTAGCTGGCACTTAGACCCCTATTCTTGAACACAAAATGCTACATAAGAGGATAAATGTCCCTCTATATTCTAGAATCATACATTATACTTTCTTTCATTTTTAGGTCACATAAAGAGTGATACAAATGTTGTGATTTTATGCATCTTAAGGCATGATTTTAAACTAGGCCTTAAAACCTATAAAACTGTCCTCAAAACTCGTGCAGTTGGAGACCAGGACAAGAGTAGTGTCCGGGCAGTTCAAAACAAATATTCAACAAAAAATAACTTTATATAATAGTATAGATATAGATTGTTCTGCATTGTTTAGTTATAGAGCAATGGGGTAAAGTCTGTAATCAGGTGAACCCGTTTATAAAAGATCTCGGATGACAGCTTTGCTATTTGACTAACCATCGTCGATTAATGGAAAAATATTTATAAATAGGTTCAATCAATCAATTCCTGACTGATATTTGACGACATGCGAGGCTGTAAATCAGTAATATACGCGTCGGAATTGTATCTTTTATGATTTTCACTATTTCCTTACAAAGCCGTTTTCCCGTTTCGTTTTATATTTTTCTTAGAAATGTCGTAGAAACACTCTACATGATGAGGTTTTCCGTACTTTTATGTTAGCCGGGTGCAAATCTCGCCAATAGCATTTTTTTCTCGGCAGTAGCAGATTTTATTTTTCGCGTGTGTAAATTAGAAACAATACTTTGATGATGAAATGGACTGTTTTGGTTTGTAGCATTATTTCTTATTTTTATTCTTTTGTATTTTTAATGTAAGTTGTGAAAGACATATGTTTTAAATGTATGTAATATGTGTATTTTAAATTAAATCAGCGAAAGGTTTATATTTTAAATGAAGTTAATGCAATAGGAATGATGGCGAATGAAACAATATTTGGCTATTTGTCACATGCGCCCGGTTAACATTTCCTTGCAATTGTTGTAGAAACTTATCACGAGAATAAATAAAAAAATATATTGGTGGCCAAAGAAAGGACTGCTCCGAGGACTGTTAATGTCAGGAATATTGCTAATATTGAATGTTATGATAATATTTCGTTGGTCAAACTAAAATACCGCTACAATGACAGACATATTTACATCTAGCCGTAACCACTAATCCTGAGTGAAAAGTAGGTGTAGTTTGTACTATATGCATTAATTAAATAGGCAAATTACATAATCGGGTTTCAGAAAATCAGACAATTGTCTAAGTTACCAGGCATTGTTTGGTGCATAATTAACTTAAAAAAACGGTTAAGTTAACTCTATGCTTTTAAAGTGGACTTATTCTATAATCGAGTGTACAGAGAATTGGCGTAATTTGGAACAAAGTTATTAGATAATTTTTGTTAATTTTCAGTTATACCAACATCATGCCAAAATGAATGCGCCATTTATTTCAATTCCGAACCGGCAAAAAATTTTTATTGCAAAAAGAGGCAAACATTGCTACTCGGTATTTATGGAATGCAAATCTCTTTTTTTAAGAAAATATTATTTAATCGTATGCATGTAAAAGTTTTAAATTACGTCATTTCGACCAAATGCAGTACTTATTCAGAAAAGACAACAAGACATAACTAGCATTTTCATGAATTTTAATGATCAATATTATTATATCTTTTTAGAGAAGGTTTTAGTGTATAAGCATATCGTTCTACGTTGTTTATAGTTAGAGTTATGGGGAAAAGTTTTACAATCAGGTGAATTCGAATATGAAAGATTAGCAATTTTAAAAAGTTCTACCAAACGGATTTTAATGAGACTTGCATTGCAAAGTAGATAATTTTTCAACAATGGTTTCAATATATTGCGTACCATTCTACGTTGCTTAGTCAAAGAGCTATGTGCGGAGATTATATAGTAAGGTGAACCAGATCCCGAAAGATTAGCCTTTTTAAAAGGCTCTACTGATTAGTTGGATAACTTTTAGATAAGGTTTTAGTATTTGCATATTGTTCTATCATTCTTTACTGAATCCTACTGCAAATGATAAAAAAAAGAGATGGTCCTTAACAGCTAAAATTTTAACTGCTCATTAGAAAATATAATAGCACTATGTCGTTCGTATCGTTTTTAGTAATGCGGAAGGATATTTCAGGTAAAGGTACAGATTACTTTAATAAACAAGGTCAAATTCACCGATATATGGCATTTGATTCAAGGTTCGTTTGGAGAAACCGACCAGCGCAGCGGGCGTAGCCTGCTAGTTAAATAATAAAATAATTTTATAACATAGAAATGGAATCATTGTACTATTTTTAGCATTAATCTTTATTTTTTTTTTCTTTTCGCTGTCGTATTTTTATATTTTTACTAATAAATTATTGCTTATATAAAGTCGGGTTTCAATGATATTTGTTTTCATTTTAAAGAAAACTTAATGCGTTTTTTCTTTCATATTTAGTATGTTCTCTTATAAATTTTATAAAACATGTAATATCACTATATTGAGGAATTGTCGTAACTAGCAAGCTACACCCGCTTTGCTGGTCAAATTTTCCAAACTAACATCGGATGTTTAAAACATTTTTAGTTCCATATTCCGTCGCCAGGGGACTCAATCTGTTCTGAACAAACCTTTTTCCGAATGAACCTCCGGCACGGTTCCCCTCTGTCTACCGCACCGTATAGCAGGCGTTCTGTGCACACGCTGCAAAATCATTTAGTTCCTCCATCAACCGCCGGGGAAGGGGGGGGGGGCGCATTCTGTTCTAAACGAAACTCTGGCACGTGTCCCCACTACTTACGGCACCGAATATCAGACGTGCTGCGCATGAGCTGCAAAAATAAATTAGTTCCATCTTCCCCCGCCAGGGGGAGCCAGATCTACAGGGTGTCTCAAAAGGTCGTTTACAAACTTAACATGCTGGTCTGTCATATCATGATGAATAAGATTTACATAGGAACTTGTGTTCGAAAATGCAATCTGCGACCGCTAGAGGGCGATGAGCGCAGGTGTGGTGGGGAAGAAAGAATAGGTATCGAAAGAGGTATTACTATGACTTTTATTAAAGAACATAAATTTACAGAAGATGTTCAAAATTCTTTCCATTCGCCGCAATGCATGCTTCACAACGTCGACGCATGGATTCACCGACCCGTTCAAAGTGGACAGGTGTGTCACGGACACGTGCCGCTGCTTCCACAATCCTAACGACGAGATCCATATCCGACGTTACGGGTGTCTCGTACACCATGGACTTGTAAGTGGTAGGGGTGTTGCGTGTCCTCATGCAGTATGCATGCGCATAATGCTTTAACGATGTACATCCAAGACGCGTCCGCTTGCTCGGAGACTTGTTTGCGAGTTCCTGTCAAATTCCCAGAGCAAGATTTCCTCTACGACACGCGTGCGTGTACTGCGTTCTCAACCGACGTGGCTACGTAGTTGGAAAGCTCCTGCTTCACGCAATCTGCGGTGCAATTGTCCAAGAAAAAATGTCTTGCCTGACGTCTGCTTGGAAAGCGCTCAAGGTACATCCGTACCGCGGCTCGTGCATTGCCATCACGGCGCCATATACGTAATGCATATCTGCCCATTCTGCGTTACTAAACCGATTCACCCTTCTCCTGCAACGTCCTCGCCTGAAATTATTACGCTTCCCACTCTCCCGTAAACCTGCACTCATCGCCCTCTAGCGGTCGTAGTTTGCATTTTCGAACACAAGTTCCTATGTAAAGCTTGTTCTTCATGATATGACAGACTAGCATGTTAAGTTTGTAAACGACCTTTTGAGACACCCTGTATATTAATTTCAAAATTAACGTGATATTTATATTACGACCGAGCTCCCTCACCTCAAAATTTAACCATTGACCTTTAACATTAATAAATATCGGTAACTTTTCAAACAGAAACAAAATGGCGGGTTGGTTTGACTGCGCACTTTATTTTCTGTCCTTTTCAGACGTCTGAGGAAAAGGGATGTCTGAAGAAAGGTTTTTCAAAAATTAAGGAAAATTACTCGGCGATTTGTACAAAAATTTGATTTTCGGATGAATTTTTTTTTCTACATAATAGTTTTAAATCGATACCTTAAATTACTTTTATAAAAACATTCATAAATAATGGAAAACAAACGACTCATTGCCATCGGGAAATAACCGCTTTTTTTGCATTCACGTATCTTAGCGTTTTATATATAGATTATGTATATTTATTAGTTTGAATATTATTAAGTAAATAAATATTTTAAAAAAATCGCCTCTCTAGTACAACGTTACAAAATTTAGTTTAAAAGAATCATGCTATCATCTGAAATTTGGATCTTGCTGAAAATAGAAGATTCAGTGTAATCACAGGAAGCCAAAAAATTTCATTGTTGGACATGTCAGCTCTATTTTTTATTGAATTTGGTTTAAAAAAAAAGCGTTATGATCTTTGGAGGAATTTAAAATGTTGCATTTTAAGATGTACATTTCAAAAATAGATTTATAATGATGCTGTAACGTTTATTATGTAGAAAAAATAATTTGCCTTGGTTTTTAATTACTTTTATTGGCCTTTCAATAATTTTAATAATGTTAATTTTTTTTTATGCAATTATGTTTCACAGCGAAATAAAAATTAAATACAGTACTATTACTTGGTATGTATTTGCAGGATTACAAAAAAAAAATTATATTGATGCTTTCTTATTAATATTAATCATTTTCATTCATTATTTATTCAAAATTTCTTCAATACTTATTCATAATTAATACAAACTGTGTGTGTTTTGTTTAACATATATCATATTTTCGGAATTTTCTAATAAATTTTCAAAAATGTAACATCAAATAATGTTTATAAACATGCTTTACTATTTAGAATTTTATTAAGATATAGGGTACATTTTTCCTTTTTCTCAATTTAAGATTCTCATTGGTTTTTACAACTAAATGGGATCAAGTTAAAATATTATATTAAAATATTCCATCGTCACGAGAATGTAATTGGAATATAATTTATGATAGATATTTCTTTAATTTGTTATTAGAAACTACAATGAGCATTTTCTTCTAAAAATTAATCTCAATGATGATACTAGCCTTACGTAATGTTTCGAAGAATTGTAACAGCTCTTAAAACAACATCAATCATCTAAAAACACGAGCATTTAAGTCAAAGTTCAGGTAATAACAAAGACAGAGCGGTCATTAAATTTTATGGCTGTGTGTAATAAATCTCATTAATTTTTTTCGTTTAAAATATTTTAAAGTTACGGTTTGTACATTATTACCAGAGATCCAAACTGTGATTCCCCTGAAACAGAAAATCAATGAAAATAATTTTTTTTTCTAACTCTAACAGATATTTTACGTTTAATACATGAACTTAACAGGGAAATCCGAATCACGTTTCCAATGACAGGTAACAAAAGGGAAATTTTTTTTTTCAAACTCTAAAATATTTTTTACATTTTATATATAAATTTAGGATTCCCATCAGTAACACTAAAAATATCAATAAAGTATTCAATTAAAGTTTTGAAAATTATTAAAAGCCATGCATTCTTAAGCCGCATGTCAGGAGTTAAAAACCGAAGCATTCGTCAGAGATGTTAACTTACTTACTGCAGCCGTTTTTATTCAATTCCTACTATTAGCTCACACCCTCTATATATTTATATACCTTGTTCAAATTTTCAATCGTTAATAAAATACTCTTTATTCATCCATTCAAGTTCAAATACATATATTTATATATCTTGTTCAAATTTTCAATCGTTAATAAAATACTCTTTATTCATCCATTCAAGTTCAAATACATTTTAAAAACTTGTACTGGATGACAATTGATGTTAATACAGTTTTTTTTAAATATTAATTCATTAATTAAATTTAATTAATTAATTTTAGTTTTATATTTAATTTCTGTTCAAAAGTATAGACTCACTCCATTTCATTTTTGTTCAAAAGTATAGACTCACTCCATGTTTTAGTGCCCTTCGCCCGCGCGCCGTTTGATCTTTGTCCATGAACAGTCCCATTATCTTTTTACGCATGAAGGTTTCGCTATGATACTTCATTGTGAAGTTTGGTAATTTTTGAAAATCAATATTTGAAAACCGGCACAATCATTCAATTTGAAATTTATATCAAGAAAAATACAATTTTTTACCTTTCTAACGCAGTTTGTCTAACAATTTTGTGAGAAATACTTTTCGAGCTATTAATTTTTGATATTTTAGCTATTTATTTTTTATTTAATTTTTGATACATTTCAAAAATCTCTCTTATATAAGATATTTAGCAGGATATAAATTTAGGAATAAACACCATCACTGGCGAAGCGTGTAGATCGCAGGAAAAAAAATTCTTTTTGACCTAAGTAGGAATTGACTTAAAAAAAAAGTACTTGTTACGTTAATTTCAGCTGTTTAATCCTGTAGTTCGATTACATTTCTCTTAAATTTGTGTTTGATTTATATTATATTATATTATTTATTTATGAAGTTTTAATTTTGTTATGGAATATTAGCCGGAAACAAATGCTGAACTATTTATGTTGTTTTAAGTGTTATGGTGTTTTAATCTTTTCTAATCTGGCTGCATGCGATTGAGGTAGATTTAAATATAATTCGTGTTTTAAAATTATTGTAAAAACTATAAAAAGAAACAGTACATTGAGATACAGTTTTCAAACCTTTTTTTTTTAAGTAAAGTTTTTTTTTTCTATCTGGTGGTGTAAAAATTTAAATTGTTCGATTAAATATTTAAATATGTGCTTTATTTTATTTTATACTAGCTAACCCGCCCGGCGTTGCCCGGGCCCGAGATAATTACAATCGCAGAGAAAGGCGTTAACCCCTTCCCTCCCCATAGCCGCAAATATAATGAATAATTTGTTCAAGAGAACCACCGTCACCTACATTAACGCGATCATTAAAAAAAGAATTACATTTTTCTGATAATTAAAACATAACGAAGACGCTACGCTAAAATAGCCGTCAGATGAAACCCCTTCACGACCTCAATTTCAAATATATATCTTAATTAGTTACCTAAATTTTTGTTCATTAGTAAAAATTGGCAATTATTTCGTTTCATTTTCGCAAACTAAATGGAGGGATCGGCCAGAGAAACAGATCTCTTTGTAGTTCAGTTTTTAATGAAAGCCGATCCCTGTCTGAAACTTTCTCGGATTGTTTTCACTGGCGCCGGCAGATTTTTAGCAGTTTTTTGCATAAATTTAAAAAAAATTACCAAACGAATTTTTCAAAAATCACATACTCAGATGCACAATCTTTTTTTTTACATATGCTCAGAAATTTTTAAATTGATATCTCAATTAGTTTTCTTAAAATTCGCTAATTAGTAAGATAAGTTAGAATTCGTTCGTTTCCGCTTGCAAATCCAGTGCGCCGCCGGTTCGTTTCTTTCGTCATTTTGATTTAAAATATGTCATTTTAGAAGCGATGGTTAATGAGAATCTAATTAATATCTAGGGTAATCATCAAAATATTAAAATTCTGAGGGTCAGGTGCACCAGGAGAGGGTTTGGACTACCTAAATCTAAATTTACAGACTTCTAGGTCCACTAAATTTTCCTAGCGATCGCCAACAGACACACAGACACACACACACACACAGAGAGCGAAACTTTATTTTATTAGTATAGATTATTTATATTTTTTTTTATTGAAATTTTAGTTTCATTTCGAAAAATAAGCCGGAGACAAATCTTGATTCATTTATATTGTCTCAAAAGGGTTATTATTAATTATCCCTAATGAATCCCAAGGATTAGAAAAGATAAAAAAAAATAGATTAAAAATTTCATGCTTGACAAATATTTTAAAAATCACAATAAATAAGCGAATTGCGATATAGTTTCCAAACAAATTCCATTTGAAAATGCATTTATTGCGTGTACAACGATGTAAAAATTAAAAATGAGGGATGTTTAGAAGTTAAAAAAATTGCAGTAGCAAAAATTGTAAAACCGATTTTTTATCATCAGTTGTTGCTAAAATCCAAATGACGTCAGCATTACGCACGGACACGTTTGCCCTGTATAATATAGATGAATAGATAATAAATAACAGGTTTGTGGCAAAAGCTTGATTATTCTACCAGATGAATGGATAATAAATAACAGGTTTGTGGCAAAAACTTGAAAATGCCACCTTTTTACTCACACATCCCATCATTCAAATCGCTTTTACAACAGACACTGTTGAATTTATGTATTTTAAATAAAAAAAATATTCTATTCACAAATTACTGAATTGTTAGCATTGTTATCGTCTCGTTATACCAAATTTTAAACGTGATTTATAACTTGTTAAAGATACTCTTATTAAAATTGTATAGCCTACATTTTATCACCTTCAACAATTTATTCTCTAAATAATGAAACGTTAAATAATAAATTATTTTCATAACTTCAGCAATTTCCAGATAATTTATTTTAATAGTGATGGTGAAAGCATTTAATTTTAAACATATTTTGAAAATAAATTAATATCTTTACTGTGCCATTATTTATTAATTTACTACATCGTAAAGAGCCTCCTATCTAGAAAAGACGATCATTAAATAGAACGTATTTAAAGCTGCTGCTGAAGATTTTCTAACTAATGTGTTTGGTGAGGCTTTAAGTAAAACAAATGACCAACATAAAACTTCAGCACCTTCATATTGAGTTTCCAGTTTTTTTGCCTAAAATGTATTTAGATACCACCAGTATATTCTGGTAAAGTTACGTGAAAAATCCGATGATAGGAAATACGTGAAAAAGAATTTTTACTGCATCCATTTTTCTTTAAATATATCAGAGTTCAAATCTTTGGATATATTTTTCTAAGTCAGATTTTTTATTTTTTTATTTACTACCTTTAAGATTCTTAAACTTCAACAGATACTGTTTGTTTTCGAAAAACAAACCTTCCGCGCATTTGCGCATGCGTCAAGTTTGCGCTGATTGTATCAAAATAGGGGTGAGTGGAGTTTGTTTAGCTGCGTTTATTAAGAATGCGCTTTTGAGGAAATAATATTGATTTATGTGAAAACGTTTTTGTAGTTAATATTTATAAAAAAACCAAAACGTTAAAAGTTGCGAAAACGTTAAAAAATTATACAACATTTTTGCTTTTTGCGATGCAAAACAAAATTATCTTTTTTAAATTTTTCTTTCAATTTACATTAAAAAAGCTTATTTGTTAAAATATACGTTTAAATGTAATCCTCCTCATCTGCTGAAATTGTAGCTTCACTATCTCCTGAAAGAGTGGTTTCACTATCATAGTCAGTGTCACTTTCGTCAGTGTCTGTTAATGAAATTTTCAGGGATTCACACATTTCTTCGATAACAAAGTCTTTATCACAATATTTTAATTCAAGATTTTGAACATGATTGCAGTGATATTGCCACCTGATAAAAGGATATTTTATTTTTAGCCTCTTCTGTTTCTCTAAGTAGTTTACTCATATTCATATCAACTGTAGGATTCATGTTCCGAATATTTCTTTTCAGGTCTGACCAAATAGTCTCAGTTGCGTTAAAGTCAACAATTGTAAACAATTGTAGGAACGGAGGCGAAGTATTTGAAATCCATGCTCTTAAAGTAGTTGATCAAAATTTATAAGTTTTAAACGTGGGAGTATTTAACTTTACGAGTTCTAAAAATTCCACTTTTAACGCATGTAAGGAATTAATAATTGATTTCGTAGCAAGCCAATCTAAATTTTGCGGCTGTTGGAATTAGAAATTTTGTCGCTGTGCACGGCGTGATAGGGCGCATTATCAATGATTACAGCATTTTCTGGCAAATTGTTCTCGCACCCATTTCACATTGATTTCCTAATAACCTTTTGTTGTATTAGTTTTATAGATAAACTTTGTGTTCGGCGAAATTGCGATCGAGTTCCCTGCACATAGCACGTTAAAACGTCGTGAAGCATTTCCTGTTTGGAGTATGCCATCTACTTCCCTGCACACAGCACGTTAAAACGTCGTGAAGTATTTCTTGTTTGGAGTATGCCATCTACTTCTTCTGATTGCCAACATTTACTAATAGTTGAATTACTGTACACCCAGGTTTTGTCGATGTAAATTATGGGTCTACCTTTTGTACGATATCTTTTCATATTTCTTAAAAATTGGATTCTATTGAGAATAATATCCTCTCGTTCCAATAGTGTTTTTCTTTTGTTTTGGTATATTTTCCAATTAAATCCAATTTTATGGAGTAATTGACGAAAGTTTCTATATTCCAATTAAAACTGATCGTTTCTTTTAAAACAGGAAGCAATTTATTCAAAGAAGAGATCTTTTTTTCTCCTTGACATAAAAATCGTGTACAGTTCGTCTAATTACGCTGCAATCGAATTCATCTATAGCTGTTTTTTCAAAGACATCCTATTAAACTCTTTTTTTAGGTGAACAAAAAACCGTATTATGCTCATCTCCTGCTTCTCGGCGAATCTTTTTTACAGTACTACTAGAAACTCCGGCAATTTGACTGGCTTGTTTTGTAGAATGAACTATCGGAAGAATGAATTCTTCTTTGTCTGCTTCTTGATCACAAAATTGAATGACATTATATACAATCTTATTACTACCACTCCTGAAAGATTTTTTTTCCAATCGAACTAGCCATTTGAACACTAAATATAGAAGTTTTAATTTGTATTAAAAATATATATTAATAGGACTTTGATTCGATATAACTTTGATTCGAAATGAAAAATAACAAATAAGTGAGCGGCAATCTAGCGCCAATCTAACTTCGTACAAGTGAACGCCGGAGTAGAACTTCGAAAAATACCCATCTCACCGTAACACCCCTTTGGATAGTAGAATCGTCCCAGAGTGCTAATCGCGGATTTCAAAAACAAACAGTATGAAAGAAATGTCAACTATATGGTTTCAAATTAAAACTAAGCCTTCATGCATTTACGGAACTAAGCATTTGCATCAAACAGTTAGGTTATCATGATGTTTACCAAAGGAATTACAAACAATAATAGATCCCGTAATTCAACGAAATGGTTATTTTTGTAATCCGCAAAATATTTTTATTGCCATGTTGGCTGACGATAGGGACTATGTAAGAGTGTTGGCACTACGTAGAATAATAAAATCTCGAAGGTCAAGAAATTCTTCACGTACGTTCAAGTCACCTGAGATCAATTTTGAAGACAAAGACTATATCAATTTTATAAATTGGGCTGAAGTGACCGTGATAGAACCACCATTAACTAAGTAATTAGATCATAATATTCTTACAAAGTGTATCCTAAATCCAAAGGCAATAGATGAAGACATCTTACCTACGATTAAACTATTCCCTTGTCACAATCAAGCCACTGAAAGATGTGTGAAACTTGTGAAAGATGTGTAGGCTTCTTCAGCTGTTTGTAGTCCTTTGAGACGTAATGGGTTCATTAAAACTTGTCTGGAGTCTCGGAAAAAAATGCCAGTTTTTGAAACCAAAAAACAGTGTTGACTACTATAAAATGGTAACTTCATTGCTTGTAAATTGTAATAGTAAATTATTTTTTACCTTATTACAATAGTTCTTTAAAAATAATTAGAAATTATATTTTCTTACATAGGTTATGTAAAAAATATAAAAGAATTACAATTACCCAAATTTCATATATTTAAAAAATATATATTCGTTGAGTTAGTATAATAAAATCGAATTTGATATAAATATTACATAATTTTACTATAAATATATAATAATAATAATAATAATTCGATGATCATCCTTTTAAATTAAATTATTATTAATAGTTTGTATATTTGAGGAAAAAAATGGGAAAATGCACAACTTTTACGTTTTTTCTCAATATTCAATGACCTTGGGGCAGTATTTAATATTAATGTTTTTCAAATATATTTTATATTTAGAATGAGGATATGATAGATCAACTTTCCCACACCATCCCATTTTGATTTGGTGAAAACAAAAATTTTTCATAGGCGAGCGCTTTTACGTTTTTTCTCAATATTCAATGACCTTGGGGCAGTATTTAATATTTATATTTTTCAAAGATATTATATATTCAGAATGAGGATATGATAGAGCAACTTTCCCACACCGTCCCATTTTGATTTGGAGAAAAAAATATTTTTCCATAGGCGAGCGCTACACCATAATATATAATTCATAATCGAAAAGGTATATTCAACAGAATTATGAATGGACTGTGCAATTGAATTAGTACATGTAAAAGAAAAAAAAAAGGAAGTTTTTCACTCAATTTTGGAATATAGATAAGGACGTTTAATTTTTTTCATAATCTAATGGATTTATAGCAAAATCAGTTTCTAAAATTATGAAGGATACTCCTGTGCAGATAATGTCAAATATATATATATATATATATATATATATATATATATATTTACATAATCCAAAACGAATATTCAATAGAATTATGTACATACAGTGCAATAGAATGAGTACATGAAATAAATTTAATTATGAAGTTTTCCCTCAATTTTAGCATACACTCAGACAACACATATGTTCAGATTACATACATTTTTCATCTACTAAGTCCGAAATACGTCTATAGATAATTTTGGACGTAGACCGCTTGCCGGCTAAAATACTTCCAGATTTTTTTCAATGTTTGGCAAATAGGTATAGACATAATATGTACAAAATACTTACGTCACTTTATGACGTAAATTGGATAAAAACCGAACATACCATCACCATGTACGTTTAGACGAAATATCTACAAAATATAGGCGTCAGTTTAGGAACATAAATTGGATAAAAACGCAACTAATCTAATTATCGTCAATTCCGGAAATGAATCTTAACAAATTTGTCCCTATTTTCTGTTTTAGGAACGTAAACTGGATGAAAAAGTTACTAATTCAATTTGCATAATTTCCAGAACAAAAACCTGTTCTTGCTATGTACGTATGGAGGAAATATCTAGAAAATCTGCACGTCAGATTAGGAATACAAACTGGATGAAAATTGAACCTGTCAATCGCCCTTTTTTTATGGCTGAGAAGTTTTCAACTGCTAAACATAACAGATTTCTAGGATTTATTTTTGTTTATTTTATAAATTGGTTTAAACTATTAGTAAATCCCTATTCATTTTTAAATATGTTGCGTTTAGCTCCACACCTGTTAATCAGTCAATCACTATTTGGAAGTTTTTGTTTGTTGATCTTTATAAAAGCGATGTGACAAAAGTTGGTAAGTAAATATTATATTTTGTTTTCTAGATTTATCCTGGTATTTAATTTACTAGTGTATACTTTAAATAAAACATTTCTGTAAGGACTCTTTTTTCTTACTATTTGATTTAGTTAGTTTCGAAATGTTCTGAGAAATCAGAAATTCTAGAAATAGGTCGAGAACAGCTTTTGTTTATATGTATTTTCTTCCCCAATCATAATGTATCTTTATAGAAAACAAACAAACATTTATAGTGTTGAAACGAATCATACGTTGATTTGAAGACAAATTAAAAGAAAAAATCTTTGAAAATTATTACAATTTGCTTATTATTTGTTACAAGTACTGCAGTTTCTTTATAAAACTTAACATTTGATAGCAACTTTTTATTTATTTCTGATTTAATTTTATATTCATCCATGTCTTACTTGGACCCAAAATCTTTTATATTTAAAAATTTTTTAATACATCTGCTACAATGAAAGGTTTTACGCAAATGTGCTTTAATTCTTTATCATACAGTGTTTCTGAATTTTCCGACTTACTTAATACTACTAATTTTAAAAGAATGTCTGATTTATTTTGCCAAACAACATGAATTATTATATTATTATGTGCATGGGCTGTCTTTTAAATAAAAAAAAAATAATAATTTATATGATTTTACAAATCATACGTAAGTCGTAGAGAAATAGTGGTTTGTTTACTTTTGAAAAAGAAAATTTTGTAATATATTTTGCATTGTTGTGTATAATGAGTAGTAATATTACGTTATCAAGCATTATAAGTCTTTAATCCATTTTTTTTTAAGTTTTAATGTTTTTAGAAACACAAAAATCCAGAAAATTATTGTCGGTTAAAAACAAATCTAGTCTTGTAAAAATGCTATTTATTCCAACAGATTTATGTAATATATTTAGTAAAGATTTTGTTTTTGCTTGATTTAAGAATATATAAGTTTTTTTCATGCCTCTAAATTAAATTAAACATAGTTTATATGATTTTAGAAACCATAGCTAAACAGAAAAAAATTAAATCGAGGATTAAAGGCTGTTACCTTACTTTTCAATAACATAATTTTGCAATTAGTTTGTATTCTTATGTACACTAAGTGATAATTAAGTAAAAATATATTATAAGCCTTTAATCCAATTAAAAAGTCCTGTTTTATTTATTTATTTGGAAATTTTAATTTCGTTTGACAATTTCGATATGGAATAATATGTGGAAACGACAATTCATGCATTATTTACAAAGTTTTTAAATTTCAAACGGAATAATCTTTCGTAATCGGGCTACACACGTTAGAGATATATATATTTAAAAAAATAATGCTTGAAAATTATGTAAAACCGTAAAAAATCAGCCAATTGCAATACAGATTTCATACAAATTGCATTTGAAAGTACATTATACTTTCTATTCGCAGGTGTAAAAAGGGAAATTGTGCGACGTTTAGAAGTTAAAAAGAAATTGCATTAAAAGCGAAATGAATTGCTCCGGGCGTTGCCGCCTTAAATATGACACCAGCGTTACTCATTTTTTTGTTTAATATAGATAAATTGTAGTACATTTATTAGATTGAATGCGTTACTTTTGTCCTTAGTCTTAAGTGTTAGGATGGATCAAATGAAAACGGAACAGAAGCCACAGAATGAAATGAAATAGTTTACTTCAAACATAATCTGCAAAGATACACAAGCAATTGCCTCACTGTTCAAACAAGTGGTGAATACCTTGCTCATAGAAGTGGTTTGGTTGAAATCGGAACTAGTTTCGAACATTTTCCATGACATCGCTGTACGTGTGAAAACGGCGACCCTTCAATGCCTTTTCAGCTAGACAAAAGCTGGGAAATTATATGACAAAAGATCTTGGTTATACGGTTGTTATTCGACACTGTCCACCGAAACTTCACCAGATTCCATCTCGGAAGTTCTCGTGTCCGTCCAGCACACGAGACAATGACAGTACATTTTCTAAGTGCACTTCCTTCATTCGCATATGCACTTCACGAAATCCAACTCTTTCTGCCACTAAATACCGAATATCATTATGTTGCTCCTTTTTACGCTCAAACATTCCGTAGAGGCACAGAAATAACAACAAGCTATCTCTGCCGACCGATACCGTTGGATGAGCGCCAGTGCATATGAAGTGTTTCTGCGTGGCTGCCTAAAACAAGTTCATTTCCGCAGTAAGAGTTGCCTTTTTTTCCAACCGCTCTACCTCTACACAAAGTTTCATCACACTCATACAAAAGTAAACCAAAGTATAAACAGTGTTCCGTTTACATTTGATCTACCCTCATATAATTTGTTCCTTTATCTAAACAAATATGGATTTGATAGGTACTGTTTACTATTATTTTTAAAAAGTACAATATTTTAAAATAATTCCGATAAACTTCCGTGATATTTTTCTTTTGTAAATTCCATAACAATTGAGAATACAAATATAAATCATTGCACAAAATCTTTACGATCAATACAAATAATTAATAAGGTTCTATTTTCATTTCGTCTCTGGAATTGGTTTTCTCCGAAAATATTTTGTTAAGTAATGAAAGTTTAATTTAAAAAGTCCAGTTCCGAATTAATCTGAATTTCATTCAGCTTATTTTCTGTTGAATCGGGACCATTACGAAAGCTTATAATTAAATGTAAACTAGTTTTAATTGTTTTTGATACAGAAAAAGATCAAAGAGATTTCCTTTGCAATTATTAAAGTAGAGATTAAGAGTTCGAATATTTATTCAATAGTTCTTAAATAGGATTATATTTATTTTTTCTAAAATTAAATTAAAAAAGCACCGTGTGGAAAAGTTTGCTTTCCTATATCTTCTTTTTAAAATTTTAGCTAATGTTACTCGAAAGCAGCAAGCTAAAATGCAAAGAACCGTTTTACAGAAAATTCGTTAATACTGAATTTGAATAAGAAATTCGTCAATTAGTCAGCTATAGCCAAATTGGATTCAATTATGGAGACTTATTTTTGGTCGCCAAATTTGGAGATATTTCGCCAAGTGTCGCCAAACTTGGCGAGAATTTGAAGCTAACGGATATGAATATACCGGGTGTCCGAAATAGGTTGGACTGATTTGAAAGAATCATAACGCTAAAAATAATTGAGTAAATGCAATTATTTTCTTTTCAAAATACCCGTCAAATAACCAAGATTTATTAGATGTAGCTGTTTTAAAGTCGTAACATTCAGACGATGCGCAGAATCGATGATATGTAAATGCAAATCGCACCACACATTCGATATTTCTTCGATGATTCCTTCGTGGAAAGCGCATAAGTCTAAAACTATTGGAGTTATGGGTAAAATGTCAATTAGAAACTTCTTCAGCATCTTCGACTTAGAAGGAAAGGATCCGCTATGTACACAAATAATCTAACAAGGAGTGTGCCAAGCTTGGTAATCACAGATTTTGATTCTTTTTATATATGTTGTATGGTAGAATCCCCTTAGTCTCAGGTTCAATGGATTTTATACAACGCTCCTTAGTTTTCGAGAAATGGGGGGTCTAATATTATAACACAAATTAAATACTTACTTTGTAACGAAGTAACTTCGTTGGTCATAGCTCAGTGGTTATGGCATCTGTCCGTTGATCCAAGGGCCCGGGTTCGAGTCCGGAACGTGCTACGTTTGTTTTTCTCATTTTTTTAAATAAATATACTTGTAATTATAATTTAATAATCTCAATTAAAAATTATAATATTTTGCATTAATTATGATGTTAACCTATTTATTTTTTTATCTGTAACCAAATCGTTGTATAAAACATCATTAAATGGTTAATTAAAAAAAAAAAATCACTTTTAAAATGTAAATATATGCTTTATCGATGCAATGATATTGAACAATTGTGCCAATTCGTCATTGTAAAAAAACATCATTTATAATTGTCTTAACAAGAGAAGTCAATGCGATGATAATACTACCCTGTTTTTAAAGTATGAAGCAAAATTCTATTAAAAATTAGCATAAGAATTTAATTAGAGCATATTTATGTTTTATTTTATTATAACTAGAGGGCGCCACAACAGACTTTGGTTATTTATTTTTTTCAGTTTGGTGCAGTTAGGTGATTCTTGTTTTCAATCTTTATCGCACAAGTGCGTATCATTCTATAACAGCTTATAATCGTATAAAAATGGAAGAAGAAAGCCGTAGTTCACAAGAAGATCAATTTGAAGTGTCAAGATTCGATGAAAATCAGAAAAGTGATGTCACAAATGCGTTGAAGTACTGTAAAATTTTATTGCAAAAGAATGGATTTTTAACAAATAATCCAGCATCTGAAATATCTTCGTTTTCTATTGCGATGGGAGAAGAATTCTATAATTAGATAGTAAATATGCTGATTTTGTAACGATTTTTGAATTTTTACTAGTCAATAATTGATCCAATTTTTTCAAATCTTTTTACATGATGAGAAATGTTTAATAATGGTTTAAAAATAAAAATAAAAAACTAAATTAAAATTTGATTATGTTAACAAAATTTTTTATTTAGATAATTAAATTATAATTACAAGTATATTTATAAAAAAAAAATGTGAAAAACGAACGTAGCGCGTTCCAGCCTCGAACCCGGGTCCTTGGATCAACACTCAGACGCCATATCCACTGAGTTATGACCAACGCGTTTGTTTCGTTACAAAGTAAGTATTTACGTTGTGTTATAATATTAGACACCTCCCCCATTTCTCGAGAACTAAGGAGCGTTGTATAAAATCCATTGAACCTGAGACTAAGGGGCTTCTACCCTACAACATATATAAAAATAAACGAAATATGTGATTACCAAGCTTGGCACTCTCCTTGTTAGAAAAAAGTTAAAATTGCGAAAGTGTAGTGCGATTTGCATTTTCCGATCATCGATTCTGCGCATCGTTTGAATGTCACGATTTTAAAACAGCTACATCTAACAAATCTTGGACATTTGACGAGTACTTAAAAAAAATAATTGCATTTATTCCATTATTTTAAGAGTTATGATTCTTTCAAATCAGTCCAATCTTTTTCGGACACACGGTAGTTTTATGCGTATGAATGGGAAAATTATTACAACAATGAAATATAATAATTTCCGGGAAATCCCTTTCACTAAAACTCATAAATTAATCCTAGATCTGTTTTATCCAGCTGTCTTGTTTCAAAATGTCAGCCATCCTAGAATTTCAAACTGCTATATCTCAGCCATTTTTTAAGATAAAAGATTAAAGATTAAACAAAAAATGCTCCGGATTCCTAGTATCAATGCCTAACACTTAATGGAAAAACATTGAAAATTTTTTTAGTTTTAAATTTTTCATTGGCTACCATTTTGAAACAAGATAGCGAACCAAGCTGGCCAACGAACTCGGAATTGTATTACTTTCGTATTAACCACATTTCAGCAGTTAATAGCAAACAAATTGAAAAAAAATCCCTTTTTGTAGCAACCTCATGAACTTTTTTATGAATGAAATTTTAAATTTCGTACGCCGCCTGCTAACATTTAAAAAGGCAATCTACTGCTCCCTGCTCAAGTTTGAAACGCAGTAGAAAATTATATATCAAAATATTTTATGTGTCACAAAAAATATCACCACTCAACAAGAATTAGCTTATCGGTAATCATAGGTTCGCCAAGTACTCGCTATGTTTTTTATTGCTGTATACACTATGGAAAACGCATCTTTCCTTACGGAGAGCATCATCATATAATGTAAACGTAAAATCAGCCTAATGTACAGTTTAAAGACAAATAACGCATCAACAAATTATTGTAAAAAACAACTTTTATATAACATTCATGTTGACATGAAGTTATATATATTTCATAACTTATATATATATATGTATATACACACACACATATATATATATATAGTAGTTCAAATATATAATAATGATAAATTGTTCAGAAGCAGCACATAACATATGCTACAAGAATATAAAATATTTCATAAAATTTAAATATTTCATATTTTGAGGTATTATATATGTGAGATAAATACGTATAAATAGGCACTTTACTGAACCAATATGACAAATAATCGATGAACAAGAAAATATACACTTTAATTTCAACTAATAACACTTTTGGTCGAAACTATACAACAAATTTACATTACGATAATCCAACCAGGCCTAACGGCTATATCCATTTTTACATCTTGCTTCATAATAAAAATTAGAACACTGGCTCTTAGCCAAATCTCGCGATTCAAACCATTTATAACTCGTGCATAGTTAGTTCATTTGATGAAGTGAAGTTTCTAACCATGGGTAATAACACTAGAGAGAGAGAGTCAGTTCATATCGTTTACATGAAGTGCTCAAACTGGAATCCTACAAATCGGTCATCCTGACGTGATAGCGTCTCGACATCAGCATCTTGATTTGTTAGATTTTCTTTTCTTTCTGGATATTTCTCTCTGCCTTTAGAACCTGCATATCTAATATCTCTGTAATTTCTTTCCGGATATTGCTCTCTATTTTCAGAAGCTATATACCTATTGCTTCTAGAATGATAAGAATTTGAATAATCATCTCGTCCACTATCGGCTCCTTTAAATCCGTGATAAGAATTATTCTTATGTGATGGTTGCGAATATCTTTGTTCATTATAACTAGCTTTGCACGATCGTCGGCCACCATAATTATAATTATTTCGACCATGATAGTAGTCTCTATTCATGTATCTAGGGGAAAATTTTGGATTATATCTTGCTTTTGAATAAGGTGAAGCATCTTCTGTTATGTCTTGAGGTATCAAAGAATTTTCAGTCTCAAAGTTTTCAGGAATCTCAGACTTATTTTGGTAAGAATTCTCGGAACTCTGTTTCCCATATCCATATTTATTGTAATTTCTATGGTTAAATGATTGTTTAAAATATCTCTGGCCATATCTATTATTGCTTCTGTTGTCAAATGGTCTATTAAAATTTCTGTTCTTTCCCTTATAATCAAAATTCCTATTGCGATCTTTCACATAGTCTTTTCTACCACGTGCAGGACTACTACTGTCACAATTTTCTTCTGGAGATGCATTCCATTCATCGGATAATCCTGTATCTTTTGTTCTATTCGGCTTATATAGTTTTATTAATTTCCTTATTTTCTTTCTGTTCACTAAATTCGTAATCTGAGTCAAATTCACCCCGTCATTTACGCAGTCGATTTTAACCATATCTTCACAACCTCGATTATCGTTGTTTATACTTGCTTCATTAATTTTTGTCGGTACTTCGTTAATTTTAATGTATCCTACACGAACTTTGTTGCCGCTTGTTATTCTAACACTATCTTCCGTTACTTTTAACGTCATGCCTTCTACTGCTTTCCTACCTATTATTAAATTGCAGTCCGCCTCTTGTACCACGTAAAATTTATCCTGGATTTCTGTTTCATCCACGTAGACTTTATGCCAGAAAAAACCTGTTGGCTTAATTTCTTCTCCACCTATGCCTGATATGTATATATTGTCTCTGGTTAGTTTTGGCGCGTTTATTGCAGTATGATATCTTGAACTGGCAATTGAAATATCGCTTCCTGTATCAATTATTACGCTTGTTTTTATTCTGCTAATATCTAAGATTCTTCCTTTTTTACCATTTAACATGCCCATATTAACTATTTTTCTTTGCGCGTTTTGGGTCTCATTTTGACATTTTGTTTCTCGCCAATCTTGATTACGTTGCGGGTAAAAATTTGAATATTCTTGTTCTGTATTATTCGCCATGGCACATTTCGCACTGACGTGACCAGGGTTGCCACACGCAAAACAGATTATATGCGACTCTTTGCTTCCATAATTCATACTGTGTCTATTGTCAATTTGGCGTCTTTTCAAATTGGCGTAATCAGCCACTCGCGATCTTCTGTCATCAAAATCGCTACTTGTATCCTTAACTGATTGTTTATTGTAAACCCTTTGTGCTGTTTCGTAATTATCTAATTTATTAACTAAGTCATCAATTTTCTTTATTACTAATAATTCCTCTATGAAATGTGTTTTTGTTTCCGTAGGTAAATTATGCCTGATTTGATTAACAACAATTAATTCCGCCAAATCTTCAAAGTTATTTACGTGAAGGCCTTCAATCCATTGTTGAAAATACACCTTTATCTCATAAGCGAAATCTCGCCAATTGGCTGATGGCTCCTTTTTAGATGAGAAAAATTTCAGCCTAAATTCCTCTGGTGATAGCTTGTAGAGTTTTAGTAGTATATTTTTTATGTAATCGTAATCGTGAATTTCAGGTTCGTTTTCCCTTGTTATTATATTTATCACATCTAACGGCATTAGATTAATTAAATAATTTACCCATTCTTTTTTATCAATGCCTGTTTGCGCCATTTGCCTTTCGTACATAGATAAATATAAACTAATATCATTCGAGCTATCATATTTAGTTAATAATCTAAGCAATTCGAATTGCTTACCTGGATTTGTCCTTGGGTTATCCTCAATGTGTTCTCTTGAATTTTCTTGTATCTGCATTTTCTTGATTGCAAAATCTTTTTCGCTTTCGCGGTCTTTTTGCTCCATTTCTACTTTCCATTTTCTCTCTTCCAGTTCTGCTTGTAATTTCTTCTCTTTCTCTTTCTCTTATCTTTCTTCTTTCTCTTTTCTACTTGCTATCACTACATCCAATCGATCTCTTATAAAATCTTCTTCGTAACTCTCCCAACTCTTGATCAGCTTTATTAGGACAGGAATTGTCGGTTTTTCTGGTGCTTCAATTCCGCATTCCTCGCAGAGGTTTATTAGATCAATTCTCTTTGCTTTATTTAGAGTTCCCATCTTTCAAAAATTGTGCTTGAAGTGATACGATTACGGTTTCACCTTGCTAATTCGTAACCAAACTTTTGATACTGGCGTTTTACAACACTTTACGTTTGGTTTCCAATTCACTACTAGTGGCTTTTACTTTTTAATAATCCCGGCATCCGAGCCCCCAAAATGTGAGATAAATACGTATAAATAGGCACTTTACTGAACCAAAATGACAAATAATCGATGAACAACAAAATATACACTTTAATTTCAACTAATAACACTTTTGGTCGAAACTATACAACAAATTTACATTACGATAATCCAACTAGGCCTAACGGCTATATCCATTTTTACATCTCGCTTCATAATAAAAATTAGAACACTGGCTCTTAGCCAAATCTCGCGATTCAAACCATTTATAACTCGTGCATAGTTAGTTCATTTGATGAAGTGAAGTTTCTAACCATGGGTAATAACACTAGAGAGAGAGAGTCAGTTCATATCGTTTACATGAAGTGCTCAAACTGGAATCCTACAAGGATTCCAGTACGATTAGTACTGGAATCCTATAGTAGTTCAAATATATAATAATGATAAATTGTTCAGAAGCAGCACATAACATATGCTACAAGAATATAAAATATTTCATAAAATTTAAATATTTCATATTTTGAGGTATTATATATATATATATATATATATATATATATATATATATATATATTATTATGGTGTTTGTTAATTTTTTCCTACTTCTTATAGACTTTATGATGGAATGCTACAGAGTGATAATTTGAATTTAAGTCTGACTGCATAGGATTTACCACTATATTGCTGTTTATTGATTAATATGAGTATTTTAAATTATCCGAGACGTATAGTATTTATTTTGCACCTATGACTCTAAGGATCTGATATGATAATTTATACTTAGAGAATTTTATTAGACAGATTATCAATTAATTATAGAAAAGAAAAAGTTGCGTTGTGAATTATTTTTGAAGTTCGGATCCTCTTTGAGCCAATTACAATCATCAAAGGTTACCTGCAGAGAGTTATGTAACATTAAATAAATAATGGCTTATTTTAAAACCTAGATTGTAATATTAAAGAAAACATTTCCTAAAATAAAAGACTTAATATTAATTCAATAAATTAAGTAAACAAAAGGAAAACTGACTAAAATTAATTGAATATAAAATTGAATTTATTTACAAGGTAATTATAAGCATATAATTAAAACCAAACATAAATGTTTAAAAAAAAAAATATTCAATCCTAGTTGAGAACTGTATTCTCAACATTTATTTTCTGAGAATTACAGTTTATCTTACTGAATTAACAAATTCGATTTTGAAAGGCAGAGTTCCATACCCTAGAAGTATTTATTTGATTAGCCTTTTTATGTTTAGATCGGGGTAGGATCTTCATACACGCGTAAGTTCGTATTATTAAAAGAATATAGCTTAATTAAATAAAATGGAACAATGGTGAAGGAAGATTGTTTGTTACCTTATATTACTAGATAACGTTGACAGCAGGAGGTGATGGCTGACGCGTTTTCGCTTTTCCTTAGCGCACACATTTCCATCTATTGGCACACACACTCAAAATCTGTTTTTAGTTAGAGAGCAGTCAACCTTCTACTTTTCCATCTTTTTTTTTAATCTGAACTCTCAAGAAAAATCACATTCTTTTCGTGGAGCAAAAAAAAAAGGGATGGAATCATTCTTCCCTTTTCACATAAAATTAAGGCCTTATACATTTAACTTCCTGAAAATTTGCATGTTTCGGCCATACCTCTGATTTTAGAGAGATGACCATTGGCAGGCGGGAGAAATTTGGTACTCCCCTTGAGTGTTTCATAGGCCCGTCGGTACAATAGTGATTCCTCTTGACGCCGTGCTGTGTCTGGGAGGTAAAGATGCTTTGACTTGGGAGGTCTTCGTGCCTATTTAAGCTGTCATAAATAAATGTGTCATATTATTGTTCTGACAATTTTCTCCATGACATTTTTATTAGGTGTAGTTAAATCATTCGTGGGAACGGAAAAACAAATATTTTCTTGACTGCCGTGGTTCACTTTGTTCCACAATTATCTATCTGTATGCGCTGATCCTAAAATGGATCATTAATTTGTATTGTTCACTGTTCACTGATTAAAATGATACCAAATCCTCTGCTAATATGCAGAAAAAAAACCAAATACTTTTTTTTATAGTGTGTGCTAGTTTAGGTCTAGATGGTGGTATTTCTCACCATCATCTCTTCCCCCGACATTAGAAAAAAAAAAGGTCAACAGTATCTTTTTTTTATATATATGTAGCCACAAAGTACTCGATGAAAGTCCATCGTCGTATTATATTGAAGATCAAAACTGAAAATGTTCAAATGGAAAAGTCTAGGAACTTGGGATAAGCTGGAGTGTCCCTAGGTTTGGAGTGTAAGTAGGTTTGCAACACCCGAAAAAAAGTTTTACACATTGGTGAAATAAAGCGTAATCAAAAGTTCACTGTTGAAAAATCTGATGAAAGACATGACTTCTTCAGCAAGTTATCATGTGTAGTTGGTTTCAATTTCCATTGTTCCAAAAACATTTATTAAAATTTTGAGTTTTAATAGGTCCAAATCCAAATAAAGCAGGAAAATTTGAATAAGCCAAATAATAAAATAAAATGCACGAGAAAAGAAAGAAAAAAAAATTATTTTTCTTTTCCATTCTTATATTTTGCTTTACATACATATAAATTGGCAAATCTTTTATTTTAATTACTACAAGCTAATTAGGTACCCATGAATGGAAACACAATATACCGAATCATTTAAAACAAATACTCAATATAATCAGTAAGCTGTATGCATTGATAATGAATACCATACAATTAAAAAAAAATTATATAATATATGAAAAACATTGAGAGAAAACACATCTATATAATCACATGTCTGTTGTACTACAATCTTTATTATAAACATTATAATATAATTCTCACTTGAATTATTTTCTCTTGAGCAGAAAGGAAAACTTCTTTTTTTTTATATATATATAAAGAAAATGTTATGTTAAAAAAAATCTTATCATTCTTACTAAAACAATTGTTTTGGAATATGTGAAAAGGCTACTTTTCTGAATGAAAGATATTCTCAATAATAATATATTTTCATAAAGGAAACAGATCGAAAAAATGAATTTTTTTTTCTTCTTTCGATACCAGAAATTTAAATATCCGTTGATAAAGTCAAACACAATACCCTTTTTAACTGTCTGCCTTGGAATGAACGGGGTTGGAAAAAAAAAAGAAAAAGAAAAAAACAGTAATCTTTTCTCCCTCTAATCCATCACCGCTAAGCCGAAGGATAGAGAATGACAGCTAGATGACCCTACCTGTGGACAATGACCCATCTCCCTACCTTCGGATTCAGTTGTACACGGGGGACGATTTGCGAAATGATAAGCCGTGTATTAGGTATCTTTCCTCACCTGTGGGTAATGTTTACTAAACTCCTGGATTACTGACAGTGGAAAAAAAAAATCAGTGAAACGATTTGATTGCACGTGTGTCTGTGAAAAGGATTACTCGCAAAAATCCAGCTATCTGTTTTTTATTGTTAAAATAAAATTAAATGTGTGATTAAAATAAAAAAAGTCGTGTATACCCGGCTTGGATTTAACAAAAAAAATGGAGATGTGTATATCTGCTTAATTACAGAGAATAGTTCTATAAAAAAAAATCGGTACAAGTGGTAACGTGGCTAAATCCGTTTGCATCGCACTATCTTCTCGTCAATTTATATATTTACTTATTTATTTATATTGTGTATAAAAACGTAATGTATTATAATATATATATATATATATATTTAATATAATATTGATTTTCTAGTTACAATTTAAGTTAGCGAGAACAAGCGTTGCTTTGCACAAACGAAAATGTGCATGCAATTGTAAAGTGTTTATTTAATTATTTATTCTTTTTATTATTATTATTTTAAAATATATTAACGAGTAAATATACATATTTAAGGAATGGAAAGCGAGCGTTCGCTTTTCTTTTCTCTTATTTTTTTTTTGTTTTATAAAATATTACATATAATAGTTAGAGAAAAAAAAAGATTAAACAAATTCTTTTTTTTTTTGTAAAGTTTGGAAATTTAGTTAATTAGAAATATCTCAGCTAAATGCATTATTAGATGCTCTGCGCAGATAGTCTCAATTTCGCCTGCAAAAACGAGACTTTAACATCCAATAAATTGCTGAAATGATCATTGACATGTATCCAACACCTTTTATTATTATTATTTTTTAAGTATGAAATAATTTACCTAAATATTTAAGGTATAAATTAAACATCCAATTTATGTTTTGTAATAATTGAAACGTTCAATGGTATTTTTTTATTTTTATTTTTTTTGTAATTAAATTATCTGAAATGTTAATCCTTAGGGACAACTAATAATTTTTTTTTACTTGTTTGTTTTATAATATGAAATCGTACAATTATTCTAAAATTAAAATTGAAACGCGTTGTTCTAACCAAGTTATAGATTATATCATAAATATTAAACTAAAATAATTTTGTAAAATCTGACCGATTTTTTTTTTGTTATAATAATTCAAGTGGATTCGTCAATCCGTGGCTTTAAGCAAAGGATGAATTATTATAAATATTGGTCAATATAAAATGTTGTATTATTATTATTTATATTTGTGTCGCCGAGTGAATAGATGTTGACTTGTAATTTTAAATCGATTAGTTATATGTTTTGTGCTACATATAAAGACTTTATTTTCACTTTTAGTAGAGGGGGTAAGGTTATATATTAAAAAATTTTTTGTTTTGTTATATAAATTAGTATAAAATGGGTTTGAAAGGGTGATACCCTGGCAAGGCTGCCTCTGTTTTTATTTTTACCGTAATTATTATTATTTTTTTATTTAACGTGCATATTTGTTCATAACTCCCTCTGATGAGCCATATTCCTCAGTAGTACATTGTGTAGAAAAGAAAAAAAAACTTGCAGTATCCTCCCTAAACGATCTTTTTTTTTTTTTTTTTTTTTTTTTTTTTTTTTTTTTTTTTTTAGTAACCTGTCCTCAATGTACTGTAAATAAACAATAATAGAAAATTATAAAATGTGTACTAAACTAAAGAAAAATAAGACATCTATAAACAATAAAAAATTTAAAATAAATATATACATATTGCCTCGACAGCAATAAAAGAGAAAAAAAATTTCTCGCTTCCTTATCTAGGAATTTATGTGTATAGTCTGTGATTCCACTTTCGTTGGTGAGAATAATTTATTTATGTGGCGTTTAATAGTCGCTTTATCTGGGAATGCAATTTCCTTTAATAGGTAATTGTTATTCCTAAGCTTCCTTACCACCTCGAATGGTCCCAAGAATTTTGGCTGAAGTACGCCTGGTTTACCCACGACTTTTAAGTAGCATTCTTGTCCCGTTTGTAGAAATTTTACTTTTTGGACTGGGGTACTGTCGATGTACTCCGCCATCATTTTTTTTTGGTTTTGTAAGGCTAATTTCTTTATTTCCTCAATATGTTGGACTCTATTTTTAACGTAGGTTTTGACAATTATGTCTTGGTTAGGCAAGTGTATGGAAAAAGGGGTTCTTACTTCCCTACCGAAAAATAGAAGTGCCGGAGAAAATCCCGTAGCTCTATGCGGTGCACTGTTATAATTAATTTTAAAAAAATCAATTCTGGTATCCCATTCCAGAGAGTTTTTACACATGGCAACAATTGAATTTTTTAATATTTTATTAGATATCTCACAGAGCCCATTACTGCGTGGATTATTCACGGACGTAAAATCTAGGTCTATGTTAAGAGAATCCATGTATTCTTTGAATAAATCGGAGTGAAAATACCGGCCATTATCCAATTTTATGGATCGCGCCAATCCGAAATTACTAAAATAACGATTCAATACATTTAGAAGTGTTTGTGATTCACAATTAAGAAACGGTACAGCCTCCAAGAAACTTGATGTGGAATCAATAATCATAAATACAAATTTATTTTTGCGTAGCGTCATTGGAAGCAAACCAATTAAATCTATATGCAAAACTGATCCGATTTCTTTATCTTTGATTATTTTTTGTGTGGGAACTTTAATAGTTTGATGTTGTTTAGTCGTGTTACATGGTATACATTTAGTACAATAATTCTTTACATCCTTGTACATCCCGTGCCAGTAGAATCTAGCTTTTATTATTTGATAAGTTTTAAAAAATCCGAAATGCGGTTTATGAGCTTCCTGTATTATTTCAGCTTTAAGTTTATCCGGAGCAATTAATAGTTCATTTGTATCAGAGCCTGGCTTTAATATTAATATTTCTTTTTGATTGAGAGTGAATTTTTTAGTGGTTTTGTTTTGTTTGTCAGTTTTAATTTTGTTTATTATTTTATTCAATTTTTCGTCATCTAATTGTTGTAGTTTAATGTTTTCATCTGATAGAGCTTTGTTTACCGTAAACAATGAATTTTGCAATTTTTCTCTTGAAATTATATTATTAATGTTCCTCGAAACATAATCAGCAGGATTTTTAGATCCCTCGATATGCTGAAAAGAGTAGTTAAAAGGGGACAAATTGTCCAACCACCTTGCTACAATGTCTGGTTGCTTTTCCAAATTTAAAAAATACGTTAGCGCTTTGGAGTCTGTATAAATATTAAATTTTCTCCCTGCGAGAATATGCTTGAAATACATCACCGCTTCATGAACCGCCAGTAGTTCGAGTTTGAAACTGGGGTAGTTCTTTTCGGGATCCCTTAATTTTCGCCCAAAATGTTCAATTGGCAGCTGTTCTCCGTCGTATTCTTGTGCTAAAATTCCAGAAATAGCTGTTTTAGAAGCGTCTGTGATTAAAATGAAATCTTTTGAGAAATCCGGGGGTTTTAATGTGGGATTTTTAACTATCGCTGCTTGGATTTCTTTGAAAGCATTTTCTTCTATGTCAGACCATTTAAATTTCACTTTGTCTTTAGTAAGATTAATTAATGGGTCAACTATTTTAGAATAGTCTTTAATAAGCGATCTAAAATAATTCGAAAGACCAAGTAGAGATTTAACTCCCTTCTTATTTTTAGGTTTAACTAAATTTTGAATTTTATCTATGTTTCTTTTTGAAGGAGAGTATCCTTCGCTATTTAGGGTGAAACCGAGAAATTCGATTTCTGACATACAGACTTGTATTTTAGTAGGCTCAATAGTTAAATTATTTTCAATAAAAGCTTTAAGGACTTTGTCTAACAGATCTAACATTTCTTCGAGTGAGTCGGCTGCTAGGATCACATCGTCAATAAAATAAGTGACTTGATCTTCATTAAAGTGGCCCAACACTTTATCAATTAATTCTGCAAACACCGCAGTACTGAGGCGCGTTCCAAAAGGCAATCTTAAAAAGGAGAATTTACCGTGCTCCGTTATGAAAGCTAAATTTTCAGTGTCTTCTTCACGTAAATTTATTTGGAAAAACGCACTGTGTAGATCCAGTACTGTATAATATTTTTTCCACTCATTCTCCGCAGAATCTCTTTAATTTCGGGTATGGGGTACGCATAATTTTGAAGTATTTCATTTAAAAGTCTATAATCGACCGCCATACGATATTTAACTTCATTAGCCTGTTCGTTTTTCTGCAAAGATTTTTTTTAACGAAAATAACAGGGAAAGCGTAATCAGAGTTGGATTTACGAATGATATTTGCTCTCAAAAGTTTTTCAATTTCTTTTTTAGCATACTCCTTAACATTGTGTGCAGTTTTGTATGGTTTAGTCTGCAGAGGATAATTATGTATTAAATTAAATCTCGGGACGACTAATGAAGATTGTCCGAGTGTATCGTAATTCTTAGAAAAGGCATGTGCATTATTTAGAAGTATTTTTTTTAATTTTTCTGCTGTGTCCGAGTCTAAATGTTGTAAATTAAAGTCGTCTGATCTAAGCTCTGCTTTTCTCCGTTCACGAACTTGCTCTAAATTCAGATTATTAATGTGCACTACCTGCTTCGTTACTTCTTGACCCTCAGTGTCAACTGATTTTATTTCAAAATGTTTAGAAATTTTGCCAATGTTCATTCCCTCTGTTAAGATTAATTTCTGTTGTGATTTGTTAGTGATTATTTTATGAATTTTATTATCCTTGGAAATTTCGTGAATTGATGTTTTATAATAAATTTTCATATTATGTTTAATCGGTTCCAAGAGTATTGTATTTGTAGTTGCGAATTTATCTGGATCTAATAGTAATGCAACAATTTTTTTTTCGCCTGGTAGTAACTCCGTTGTCTGTGTTAGTTTTGCTGTAACAAAATTTTTGTGCGAGATACGTTTTTTTTTCTTTTTGCGTATTGTTTCTTTATTTTGATTCTCATTAGAGTTAGCAGTTAAGTTACTTATCAGACTTTGAGGTTCATTTTCTAGAAATTGAAGTGCAATGTTTTTGTTTTTTAATTTCATGGTTTTATCTTCAAAATCTAGGATAATATTGTTTGTTTTGAGGAAATCGAATCCCAATAGCATATTGTAATTCCGACCAAAATCTTGAGTTGTAACATAGAATGCCCCCGATACAAAAACGTTTTCCAATTTGAAAGTTAATTTAATGCATTGCTTAAAAGAGATTGTCGAATTTGTTAAAGTTTGAATTTTTACCTGATTTTTATATTTTACGTGTGCATTCTTTAATTGTTCGAACAATATAGGTGATGCCAAAGTTACTGCTGCCCCACTGTCTGTCAAAGCATTAATCTTAACACCATTAATTTCAAAAGTAATAATCGGAAGTTGAGAATTGTCATTACTTTTGACACTAGCAATAATTTTGTTATTTTTTTTAGACCCGCAGTGAGACTTACGCGGGTGCCTTGTATTTGAGAATGTAAGTCCCGACTTTAGTTTCCCTTATTGTTACTAGAATTCTGATCATGATCTTTATCTTGTTTATTGTTTTCAAATGTCTGCTGTGAATTATTTTTTTTGTATAATCATGTTTTTTATAATTATTTTGCTTGTAGCCCCCTCTATGCCCTCTATAATTTCTTCGCTGGTCATATGATCTCTGTTCGTTGAAATTGCCTCCATAATTTCCGAAACTGGGATATGATATCGGCATAAATTGTTGGTGGGGTGGGGGTGGTGCATAGTACATGTACTGAGGAGCAGAATATTGCATAGGGTTGAAGTTTTGGTGCGTGTAATTTGGGTTTTGCTGAAAGTTTCCCTGAGCTTGTTAGTTTCCCCCTTGATAAAAATTTGGTTTTTCGATTTGAATATTCTCAGGAATTTTTTTATTTTCGTCCACGTAATTACTGCTGTTTTGTTCGTTGCCCTTGTAAAACCAACAATGTGGGTTCGTATGGGATGTGGATTTACAGTACTTGCAAAACCTAGTTGTATCATTGTTAGTGGCATTTACCTTTAATTTTATGTTATTTAATTCCGCGGTTAATAATTTTATATTCTCTGCACTTTCTACATTGAGTTTAAGCAGTTCATTTAACAAATCAGAATCTTTAGTTTTGGAAATGTTGTTGATGTCCTTTAAATTGACATGTGAATAAGCCTCCTCTAATTTTAAAGCTATGTTGCACGCTGTTTTAAAGTCCGGCGGAGAGTTTTTTCTTACTTCCAGACTTAAATCACTACGAATTGATCCCAAAAACTGAGATAATTTGATCATTTCCATGAATGTAGAGCTGTTGTTAGCTCCTATATCTTGCCCACTTTTTTTTAGATAAAGGTCTGCTGCCGCATTAAATTCTAATATAAATTCGTTCATGTTTTGTTCCGGTTTTTGTTTGAGATTGCAAAATTTCTTTTGCGCTTCTAGAAATGTGGTTTTGGGTTCGAATAATTGTTTTAACTTTGTTTTAAAGGTTTCTAAGTTCTGTTCCACGAACAAATTTTGATCCCTCATCAATTTATCTTTAGCAGGTCCTACAATTTTCGCCTTTAATATAGTTAATTTAGAATCATTATTCAATTCAGTTTTGTTGATGAGATTGTCAAATTGTAAGAAAAAATGGTTAATATTTGCTTCCTTTTTTCCATCATAGTATGGAATCAGATTAATTAGGCTATCTGCATTTGGGGTGTCCATTGTAGTAATTTTAGGAGTAGCTTTTTCAGAATTTATAATTTTCTTCTCTTTCGTTTTTTTCTTATTATTATTATTCTTATTATTACAAATAATATTAGTGTCTACAGTTTGATTATTTAATTCGCGTAATTGTTGTCTAGTTTTGACACCAGTATCTATTCTACTAATTCTTTGACTTTTACGCTTATTCATCCAATTAAAGTACAAAAATCATAAAATAGAGAGAGAGCAAAAAAAAAAAATTGTTTAACATAAAATAAAAGATACCCAATGGTAAATTGTTATGCACTGTTCGAGAAATTAATTATATATAATATATATCATTTCAATATTTGAGCATTATTATGTATTTATTTTATATTTGCTGCTGTTGCAGTATATGTAACACAAGTCATATTTTCAATTATTTTGTTAATACAAATCAATCCAATAACACTTATTATTATTTAATATATCATTATATATTTAGTGAGGTACCCAAAAAGAGTTGCCAAGTATATGCATGTTACAGAGTGTGTATGAAGATTCCCCAATGAATGCTTAATTTTTTTTTTTATTAGTTGTTGAAAAGAGGCAAAAAAAAATTTTTTTTTTTAAGAATTTTAAAATTAAGAACATTTATGTTAGCAAAATTTTTTTTTTTTTTTTTTTTTTTTTTTTTTTTTTTTTTGCAGTCTTAATATTGCATATATATTTTTATATTTAAAAAAAATTATACAATAACCTAAAGTTCTATTTCTAAAATTAAATTAATATATTAAAATAATTTAGAAAGAGGTAACGGTACCACTTCTAATTCTGTAAACCCTATGATGGAATGCTACAGAGTGATAATTTGAATTTAAGTCTGACTGCATAGGATTTACCACTATATTGCTGTTTATTGATTAATATGAGTATTTTAAATTATCCGAGACGTATAGTATTTATTTTGCACCTATGACTCTAAGGATCTGATATGATAATTTATACTTAGAGAATTTTATTAGACAGATTATCAATTAATTATAGAAAAGAAAAAGTTGCGTTGTGAATTATTTTTGAAGTTCGGATCCTCTTTGAGCCAATTACAATCATCAAAGGTTACCTGCAGAGAGTTATGTAACATTAAATAAATAATGGCTTATTTTAAAACCTAGATTGTAATATTAAAGAAAACATTTCCTAAAATAAAAGACTTAATATTAATTCAATAAATTAAGTAAACAAAAGGAAAACTGACTAAAATTAATTGAATATAAAATTGAATTTATTTACAAGGTAATTATAAGCATATAATTAAAACCAAACATAAATGTTTAAAAAAAAATATTCAATCCTAGTTGAGAACTGTATTCTCAACATTTATTTTCTGAGAATTACAGTTTATCTTACTGAATTAACAAATTCGATTTTGAAAGGCAGAGTTCCATACCCTAGAAGTATTTATTTGATTAGCCTTTTTATGTTTAGATCGGGGTAGGATCTTCATACACGCGTAAGTTCGTATTATTAAAAGAATATAGCTTAATTAAATAAAATGGAACAATGGTGAAGGAAGATTGTTTGTTACCTTATATTACTAGATAACGTTGACAGCAGGAGGTGATGGCTGACGCGTTTTCGCTTTTCCTTAGCGCACACATTTCCATCTATTGGCACACACACTCAAAATCTGTTTTTAGTTAGAGAGCAGTCAACCTTCTACTTTTCCATCTTTTTTTTTAATCTGAACTCTCAAGAAAAATCACATTCTTTTCGTGGAGCAAAAAAAAAAGGGATGGAATCATTCTTCCCTTTTCACATAAAATTAAGGCCTTATACATTTAACTTCTTGAAAATTTGCATGTTTCGGCCATACCTCTGATTTTAGAGAGATGACCATTGGCAGGCGGGAGAAATTTGGTACTCCCCTTGAGTGTTTCATAGGCCTGTCGGTACAATAGTGATTCCTCTTGACGCCGTGCTGTGTCTGGGAGGTAAAGATGCTTTGACTTGGGAGGTCTTCGTGCCTATTTAAGCTCTCATAAATAAATGTGTCATATTATTGTTCTGACAATTTTCTCCATGACATTTTTATTGGGTGTAGTTAAATCATTCGTGGGAACGGAAAAACAAATATTTTCTTGACTGCCGTGGTTCACTTTGTTCCACAATTATCTATCTGTATGCGCTGATCCTAAAATGGATCATTAATTTGTATTGTTCACTGTTGACTGATTAAAATGATACCAAATCCTCTGCTAATATGCAGAAAAAAAACCAAATACTTTTTTTTTTATAGTGTGTGCTAGTTTAGGTCTAGATGGTGGTATTTCTCACCATCACTTTACATATAAATGCTCCCCACGGTAAGATGTCAACTCACTCCTACGAATGGAGCATTGGGATAAGTTTGTACCAATAAATCGCCAGCAGCATAATGTAACAACATATGGTGGATTTAAAAGTTCTGGAATAGCTTATCATTGATGGAACAACGTGTGTGACACTCATTTTCTAGGTTAACATATGAACTATATGGAACTATTTGAGAACTATATGGAGATTCTGATAGAATTTTAGATGCAGGTCGTGGGTGGATATTTAGCTTAAGGTTTAACATCTTAACAGATACATTATGTATTAAACCATTAGACGGAAAAGTTTGATCCTTCTTTTATAGACAAACTCTGTATAAAAATGATTTCAGAGAAGATTTACTGCTTAATAAATTTTGTAATTCCTGAATTATCATCGATTTATTTAAAGTTCGACATGTGCGCCCTTATTTCATTTATTTGATGAGGGTGTGCTATGTGACAGAATCCTATGATTCCGTCCTGCTGACGGATCTCTGTGATCCTGTGCCCTGATGTCTCGTCGAGTTTTGTGTAACTCCCAAATACTTGTTTTTCGTTATTTTGTTTAAGTACTTATATATGGTATGACACAAGGAAATGATACTTTGGCCGGATCAGTTTTTCTGTGAATTATTCTAGGGCAATTGATGCACTCACTTAAAATAAACCTTTTATTAAATATAAAAGTAAGTAAATAATAAAAAGTGCAATCCCATCAAAAAAATTTCTATAAAATAAAGCGCCAAATTATCCTTAATGTTTCGGCCGCAAAAAGTACTGATATCTGATGTTCGCCCAAGTTAAAAGTCAAACATTCGAAATCTCTCAATGAAAATGGCTTCCTGCAACTTACTGAAAAAAATAAATTACAATACTGAAACAAATACTGAAAAAAATAAATTAGAATATATAATACACCCTGATTGATGTTAAACCTATCATATCTTTCATTTGAAATAAACAATTACGTCGATAAATCATTTCAAAATTAATCATTGGAAATTATGCAAATTGGAAGTTTCTGTTAGATAAATCAAGAACTCTTTGCGATCATGGCAGCATATCTTATATTTTGTGTTGTTATGCATTCCATCTTTATTGGCAATTACCACTTAATTTATTTAGGCATTTATGCTTCATGTCCGTGTGCATCGTTACGCTCTCTAATGAGGAGATTTTTAATCATATAAGTCAGCTTCTGTAATTGCCACTGCCAAATGGCATATTTTAGCAATCATGATTTGGTGCAAGTGAAGTGATTCTTGTTAAACGTTTTTAAAGCTATCCACATTTACAGTAAACCATATTGATGCTAATATATTTTTCCTTTCATTCTAATATTGACACGATTAAGGAAGATTAGAAAATCTATGGAGACACGGCCGTTCTCCATCTAGAAAATCTATCGTTATTCTCATCTAATCGTCTTAGATAATGTATCAATGTGTCTTGATTTTAAGATTTTAGCTAATTTTACTCGAAAATCTGAAGCTGAAATGCGAGGAACCCCATTACAGAAGATTCATTCTATAGCGTACATATCGATAAACTGGAAATATATTATAAAATTATAATAATCATAAGAATAACTAACAGATTCGATGCTTTAATTCTGAAAATTCTCTTTCTATAATAAACTTTTAACATAGTAAGGACTATCAAAACAGCAAGAGTAAGTACAACAGTACAATATAATAGCAAGCGCAGAGGTCTTGTGCACTGACGAAACGATTGAAACTTTATTAACATTCGTGCGTTATGCCATTTAATTAACCACATAATATTAGTAGATGGTTCTTCACCCTAAAAATTCTCAATGAAAAATAGCCTTTAATTCTCGCAAAGCTTGGCGACACGTAACGAAATATCGCCAAATTTGGCGACAAAAATACACTGTTGACGTTATAATGATGCATATGTATTATGTATTATATGTGTGATACATATGCATATATATATAGTATGTATATATTTATATATTTCAAATAAAATACCATCTGTGTACATATATATATATATATTGTTTATTAATATCATTAAAATGCACCTAAAGAAATAAGAACCCATAAATAGAACCAGAATTTTGCAAGATTGACTAGAGTGCTATTGCAATTAGAATACCGATATGTATAATAAATTTATTTTAAGGAAGAAAAAGATAGAAAGAAGGACAAATAAATTAAAATATTTGCCTTACCAGTATTTTTTAAAAAGCATATAAAATTTCATTCTAGTTGAAACCATATAACACCTTCAGACTCAGGCTAATTTTCTGTAACTGGGTTTTTGCGACCAAAGTTAGCGTCAAATATGAGCGAGTAAACAATTATCTACGGAACCGTTATTACTTAAATGTTTATCGTACAACAAAAACACAAAGGGTTGCAACAATGTAATTAGTTTAATATGCCAATTGAAAGTGTTACGAACTGTATATAGCGGACATATATTTTCGGATTTTTCTGGTTAATTGTGCTACAAAATCTACTTACTTGTCAAATTTCATGATTCTACGACTGTTAGAAGTACCTTAGTTATTTGATGATCACCAACCTTAGTTATTTGATGATCCCCCGTGAGTCAGTGACAAAAAGCCCTTTTTCGGAATCACATATTTAGAAAAAAATTAAATACAGAAACACGAAATCGCGGAACCAAGTTCAGTTTGATTATACTAATGTGTGTTAAAGGAAAACTATGTAGCTCTACCCAAAACGAAGTTATGAGGGTGTGAAAAGTATGACGAAATAGTTCAAGAAAAGGTAGCTATGGCATGTGCGAACTTGGCGGACGCACTGCCGTGCTCCCAGATAATCTTAATGAAATTAATCATTAATTCATTTAAAGTTCGCCCTGTCGTTCCTTCATTTATTTATTGATGAGTGTTTGCTGTGTGACAGAATCCTCTGTTCGATTATTGATGAGGGATTGCTGTGAACCTGTGCCCCGATGCCTCGTCGATTGTTCGTATTTATTTCAATTTTTGGTACAGCACTAAAGCTCAAGAGCTTAAGCTGAGCTTCCTTAGTACTCATCAATATTTTCGTGTTCCGACACTTTTATTTATAAAAGTGCTCTACTAGCTTACGTTTGGCACGCAATCGACAATCATATATAAAAATTTGTGATGTGTCCCTGTAAAATAACCTGCTGCACTTGAACTGTTGTACAAATCCATTCATCAGATGTTGAGAAAATTTAGTTCGTACATATGTAGTTACACAGCGTTCATTTCTTTTAATCCTTTCAGGAGTAAATTAATTATGTTGCTAAAATGTTGTGATAATTGTGTTCACCAGAATGTACGAAATTGATTTGAAAATAAATGAATTCTTTTATTCATGTATATTATAAAAGCAAAATTTTATTCAAAAATATGTGGGTGCCATTTGGCAATTTAGAATTAAAATCAAATGGTATAAATAATGAACCATTGGACCTTCAAAGAGTTAAGACGCTTAAAAATAAATCATCTTCTATGCTAGAAATTTCGAGAAAAGTTCTCAAAACATTATTTGAAATATGGAAACCAGTGATCTAAATTTGTTTTCTTAGTTCATAAAATACAAAATGTATCATTGCTTTTTTTTTTTATAGTTATAAATATGGAAATAAATTAAAGATGTATATATATTAATATACTCATTAATCTATTTAGACGGCATTGTTTACCATTCTTCAACATGAATTGATGCGATATTACAAAATAAGAAAATTACTGCCAAATAACTTACGAGATAAAGGAGTAGATATTTCCTTAATAAGACAATCTCCTTTTTGGTCGATATTTTCAAATATCATATATCTGGAACATTTGATTTTGGATCAATACTATCTGTGAGAAGAACCCTTTTCTATACGTGTCTGATAAGTGGTAGTTGCCGATGTTTAATTATTACCGGTATTTTAGAAAATATTAAGGCTATAAAAGAATAAATAAGAAAAGTGTTACATTTCATACCAAAATTGTTTTCATTTTGATAAAAATCAGTTTTGCCTCCAATCGACATTCCAACATTGTGTCCAGAAAGTAACAATAAGTACTATATAAATATAAGAATTATGAATTTCTGACACAATGAACTCGACTGCGTTCGGAAGCTGGAACTTCAGTTTTGAAACTGGAGACGTTACCTCTTCTCCACTCATGCTATCTTACATCGGTAGTAGAAAAAAATTTAAATGTTTGTATTTAAAATGCTAACAAGCCTCTAAATTTCTAACAATTTTATTACAATGGAAGATCGATTTCTCAATTACTTTCCGCCTAAACTTTCATACGTTCCTTAATTCCTATTTAAGAATTTTTACCTGATTTTATATAGTATATTTTGTTAAATTTCTTGAAAATGGTAATGAAAATTATAAAAATGTTATCTGCCTCATTTATATAGACAGATATTTATTTATTATTTTATTTTGGAAATACTCAATGTATTTAAATAATGTGTGATAATGTTTTTATTAATGATTTAGGCACATGGCATAATTCAATTCTATATTTTATGAGGTTTTTTTTTCCAAACTCATTCTCCGATCACTCCGTGAAGTCACAGAGTGTTAGCATTTTGTTCATAGGTGTGACGTGACTTATGTGGCTTGCAGTGACGTCTTTGCAACATCACAAAATGTTTTAAAGCTGTAAAAAGTAATTTTCTTGATGTCATAAGATGTTCTAAAGTTTATTTTAAGTTTTCTTAAGATCTCCAAGACGTTCACATTTTGGCTCAGTGTGACATTACAAAGTGGTGGCATTTTGGTCACAGATGTGGTGTGACTTCCAGTGACGTCACTGTGACTGTGCATGTTATGCGGGCTAGAATTGTTACATATACTACATAATATGCTAACATTTAGTTTAATTAGGAAACGCATAGCACATTTGAAAATTCCCCTTAACCAATTTCCGTCACTAAACGGAAATTGTAATTAATACTTTGTGCTGCGCTGTAATATGATCTATAGAATTTAAACACACCAAGTAATAGGCAAAAAATTAGTTAAATTTAATATATCGTACCACAACTGAAAACGCACTTCCGGCAATTGTTGTTAATAGACAGTTCTGTAACAGATTTTTTTGTGTGTCTCTGTAAATGAACGATGAACGCTGCGAAAACCGCATATTCTGTAGTAAGTCTCTTGTAGTGCACCTCAGAGATATATATAAATTTCAATTTGTTTGAGATAGTGCAACATCATTAAAATACACGGCAAATTTATTTCCCCATAGACCATAATGTAATGTATAATGTAATGAATTATTTTGTGTTTCCCTGTAAACGAACTATAAATGCTAAACATTTCAATTTTTATAAACAAGCATGCCATAGAAAACATCAGTAACATATATAAATTGCATGTCAACCTGTGTATATTTACGAGAGTTAGAGTACCGACCGACAGACGGACGACAGACAGCAGACAGACAAACAAATCGAATTCATAACCACTTTTCAATTATGTTGAAAACTATTTTAATACAAAATCCGACATGATTAGTTCCCACTGTTAAAAATTAATCCGAATCCGTTAATTCACGGTAGAACTACTGGCAGCAAAGTTGCCGGACTTTTTCCGTTTCGTTAGTAGATTTTCCGTTTTGAAAGATAACAGAAGGAAAATCTCCGTTTGAAGAAACGGTAACTTTCCGTAATGAATGATCTCGGTTTTAAAAAATTACCTCTATGTTTGTGCTGCCATCTGTTGACTATAACAGGAGTATTTAATATTTGATATACTTCAAGAATATTTTCTGGCTGACCTTAGGGTTCGAACCATGGACGATAGCGCCTAGAGCCAATTGTTTTACCGCAAGACCAATGGGCCCTTGCTAGAATAAGAAATTGAAATAATGATACGGGATTTCTTCAAATCGCGGCTCGGAACTTAAACAATCTGGGGTTTAGAAATATGGCAATTTCGAAATTAATGTGGTGGATATTTTGTTATAAGATTATGATTGAAAACTTTAGTATTAATACAGGATTAAAATATGAATTATATATATTCTTAATTTGATTGTTAGATGCAAAATTTGAATACTATATTTTGAATTAAATTCGTAAAAGTATGTTTGATTTTCTGACAAAATCGATTTTTTTCAACTATTATATATTTTTAAAATGTGTTCGGTTAGAATATATTTTCAGTGAGTGTGTTTTTTATAACTTTAAAAAGCATATTGCGAATAATTTCAAAGGAATGAGAAAATTATTTGTTATTTTTTTTAATTCGAAAGCATTATCATTATATATATATATATATGTATATATATATTAAGATACTTGTTTAGAATACATTTTAAGTGTGAATATTTTTTTATAACTTTAAAAAATAAATTGCTAATAATTTTAAAAGCATGGGAAATTAATTGTTGCTTTTTTTAATTCGAAAGAACTATTTTGTTCTTTTAAATAAACTCGAAATTTTAATTTATTGAATTTTTAGTTTTTCTGTGCTGCAACATGTCAGTTTTTTGAACATTGAAAATAAATATGCAGCACATAACGGACTATCTCCGTTGCCTACTTTCTTCTCCGTCTGTACCGTTGTTTCAAGGAAATATGAGGAATTTTTCTGTTTTTAACGGAAAATGCTCTTTTGTCGTGAAAAGGGACTTTTTCTGTGAAAATCAGGAAAAAAATACTCGTGAATTTCAGATTATTTTTAACAGTACACTGTGTATACGTTTCTATATAAAGTTATTTTGATTCGAACTATGTGAATGCAGTCACAGTTAACATTATCATAACTAAGATGTGATAATTACGTTCAATAGGTTAAAACGACATTAAATGCATAGTTATTAACATGTAAACCAACATTCTTGAAAAAAAAATTACTGCCGGCTCAAACTACAAGCACATGTAGATTTCGAAGTTAAGTACTAATTTTACCAAGAAAAACTAAATCGAGATTAGAGATAAATGATTGCTTCATTAAAAGAACCACACAATATATTTTAAATTCTGACGTTCTTTTATTGAGACAAGCACACGCTTAATAATGCAACCCTATATACAGCATCTTTGAGGGTTGTAAAAATTTTCATCACGCTAATGATACTTTTTTATCGCCTTAGTGGCGGATTAACAAAGATTTTTTTTTTTTTTTTTTTTTTTTTTACTGTAAGAGTTGGTCCTATCAAAAACTTATCAATATAAAAGTTGTAAATAAGGTAAAGCCAGGAGAGATGGTGCGGTCGGAGAGCACATAGAGGTTCGGGGGGAAGGAGTAGAGTGAGTGCGCAGCGACTGCAGGTAGTTGTGCAACAGCAATAGTGGAGTGTCTACTTGAAAGTGCACGTTGATTGTTTTGAGCGTCTAAAATAAAGCATTGTTATTTTGTTTTGTTTTCCCAAAATAAGTGCTTGAATTTGCATAGCTATTTATCAGAATTTCTATACAATGTCAGTTGTACAAAATATTTTAAACATAAACGATTTCTCATAGGCTACTAATCTAGACTAACAATGTGAACATCAAAGATTCGTTTTAGTAGCGGCCATGTTTAAATAAAATGCTTCACAATCTCTCCTACCGAAATTGGAGAGTTTGCGCATCTGCTACTTAGGAGAGATGGCGCATTGTTTCCATTAGTTTCCATGCTAGGAGAGATTACGCAGCTTATTGGTAAATTTGCATAAAAAATAAAAAATGAAAATTGACTAATTTTAAGTTAAACGTGTTATCAAGTAATTTAATGTTATTTTGTAATTTTATCTGGACTTGCTTTTTCTAATTCTTTATTATTTTTCTTTTAATTAAAATTTTTTAATCGTTTTTTAAATTATTTCCTTTTTCTGATTCTTTAATAATTAGGTTGAAATATTCACTCCTAATACAATAATATTTGTTCACAAAAACCTTACAACAATGTCATTTTAATGTAATTATTATTGTTAACAATTTAATTTTAGTTATTATTAGTAACAATCTCTCCTACCCATGTGCGCAATCACACCAATCCTGTAAGGACAGATTGCGCAAAATAACTTTCTTGGTTTTGTTACAAAAGTTCTATTGAATTGTCAACCTAACAACAAAATAGCAATCGAAATGCATAAAAAAACAAATGAAGTAAAAATTATTCATGGATAATTTTGCAAAAAATTAATATTTAGATTTTTATTGTTATTCTTTTGAATTGTGCGCAGACTCAACTAGCTTTACCTTAATAGTAAGAGGATTTATAATAAATTTAAGTGGACATTATATCCTGTAAAATGTCGAAGTTATGATTTTTTTTTCTTCTTGAAAACCTATTTTTTTTGCGCCCCTTGAGGCCACTTTTAAAGATATCAAAAAACTGACTTACATAATTTTTTGTCCGTTTTCATAGAAGTAATATTAACTTGAAACTGATTCGTTAAATATGAAATTTCAATAAACATTTCATCTCTTGGAGAAAAGTTCCTATGCTTAACGGCTGGATCTCCACACTGCAAAAAAATGCTGATTTTACGGTATAATACTGGAAGCTGGGATGTCAGTATTATACTGTAAAATCAACATTTTTTTTCAGTCACGAGAGAGTGATTTAATTTCATTTTGTATCATAATTAAGGTTTTTTCTGTTTTCACATAAACCCTCCCTATTTCCACCCCCTCGGACTGATTTTACCCATTAACGAACTTGACCGAGATTTTCTCCCTCTTGATTGTATGTATCAGTTTGGAAGAGATTTGTGCAGAATTATGGGAGTTATCGTATCAATAAAAAAGTGATATACACATATAGATAGATAGATAGACAGATAGATAGATAAAGTTTTAAACTGGAACTGGTTTGATGTTCTAGGAAAAAGGGTCATGATCGGCGTAGATCAAACTTTTTAGAAATTCCAACCTATGGGAGAATGTAATAGTTAGTATTTCTTATGAAATCTACCTAAAATTGAGTTGCTTGATTTATAGAAAACAGTGATCTAATTTTGTTTACTTCATTTAAAGAACACAAAGCATATCATTAATTTTAATTACAACTATGATTATGGAAACAAAGATTAAATATTATCATTATTCTGTCTAGACAGAATCCATTACCATTCATAAAGTCTACTGATATCCGCAAAATAAGACAGATTACGGTCATAAAAGTATACACAACTTATGAGATAACACAGCAGTTTTTTTTCTTATTACGACAGGATCTTTTCGATTGATATTTTATGACATAGCTGGAACGTTTTGGATCAATATTATCTGAGAAGGAGAATTTTCTTCTACTGGTACACATTCGATAAGTGTCTGTTATTGCTTTTTCCACTCTTTTATTTAACTCTTCTTTGTTTTTATATGTAAAGACTGAATTTTGTAATTGATATTTCAATTAATAGGTTATAATTATAAAAAGTATGTACAAATAATGTTCGCAATGACAATACAACATTTCAATACATTTAGAACTAATTATAATTTAACACTAGAACCACGAGAAATTTTACGCAAATTTTATAAAAATAATTTACACCAGAATTTTTTTAAAAACTATTTAATGTATTTATTTAACTTATTTTTGTGCGTCATATATTTAACTTATTTTATGAAAAAATTTCTGGTTCGAATCGACAATTATCCAATTACTACGGATCAAAATGACCCGCAGAGTTCCCAAGTCACCGGCTTTTTGCATACCAGTATCATCTTACAGAAAATGTTGTTCTTTTAAATCGCAGAAAGTTCCGATTACATAAAACAACATTTTCTGTACTAAAATACTGGTATCCAAAAAGCCGGAGATTGGCAGCTCTGGACCCGTCATCGCGGAACGGTGAATGTTCTATAATCGTGTTCTGTGCCAAAGCCAAATTAAGTAATAGCCAAATTAGTAACTAATTTAAATTAAATTTATTTTTTTAATTTGAAATTTTTTTAAATAGCAGTCATGAAATAAGGCGTGAATTTCAATATAAACACTGAATGCTAATAAAAGAGTCTATTTAAAAATATATGGATTTTTAGGTGCGTTCGTAATTATATAAATACATAGCACCTATATTCGTCGTCTGGTTCGTCCGTCTGTCCGTCCGTCTGTCTGTCTGTCTGATATAACAGCGCAAAAACTATCCAACTAACTTATTTCAAATTTAATATATGTAATCTATGCAGAATTTCGTCGAATCATTTCAAGTTTTATGAAAATCGAATCAAAACTTAAAGTGATATTAATAAAAATATTTATTAAGTAATTTGAATTTTTTTTATAATTGGTACTTCTTTGTTATTGCAGCTTCCAAGGATTAAAAGTCAAGGGACCAAGACGTATCATTCTATTAAATCCTATCATACGTAATTAATTCAATGATATCACATGATAGGTAATGATACTAGGTTGCCATGGTGATTACGTCCTATTTAAGATGGAGTCATATTATTTCCGTATTACTGAATTTAAAATCCGAATTTGTGTACTAAAATTGTTTAATTATAGCAATCCTATAATCTACCGACAGTTTTTGAATAGATGTTTCCGGATAAATAGATATTAAATGGAAAAAAAATTATAAATATGGATTTCAAGTTTTGAAATTTTCAATGCTAGGATTAAGTTTCCCATTGGAATTTTCAGTAAACGTCAACAAATTATAAAATGTTGGCAACTTAAAATGTACTTATTTTTATTACAGAAATTAATCATATCATAATAGCAGACTACGTAATTCATTTCAATGAAACTAGTTAAAGAACGAACGAACCTCATTTGTCACGTTTGACGTACAATTTCTAACTTTTTACTTCTACATTTATTACATTCTTTGATTCAACTTGTCTCACGTATGTAAAGCAGTAACTTTGTAATAGATTTTCCAAGATATCATCCCACGGTTTTGAGATTCCACACACTTTTTAATTAAGGGAGTTCGCAACTTTCCCACACTACCGGAAGAAGATCTAAGAAGTTTGGATTTTTCGATACGCATGTCAAGCAGGGCGGTCGCTCTGCCAAGCCAAGCTATAAAAAAAAAAAGCGCGAAACAAACAACGCCAAGAACTGGACTTTAGACCGCTACTGCTTACTTACAGCAATCAACTTCGCAATGTTAAATCGACCAAACATGTCAGATTAAAATATCAGATATCGAATGAACCAAGCGTCACAGAAAACAAAAACGAAAACTAAAAGAATCTAATGAAGAAATTCTTCAATTTGAGACCAAAATCATCTACATAAGTGATTTATAAACAGTTATATATATATTTTTTTTTAAACCGTCGAGTTACTTAAAATGATCACTATTTTCTTCGTCAAACTTTTTTTTTCAAACAACCTACAGAAATAAATGTAAGTAATTGATATATAAATAGTCACTTTACTGAGCCAATATGACAAATAGTCGATGAACAACAGAATACTAACTTTAATTTCAACTAATATACACACTTTTGGTTAAAACTATATAACAAATTTACATTACGATAATCCAGCCAGGCCTAAGTACACCTTTTCCGGCTAATTTCCTTTATATCTCCCTTCAAAACAAAAAATAGAAAACTGGCTCTTTGCCAAAACTCGTGATCCAAAGTATTTTCAGCTCACGTATTTAAATCATGGACAATAGCATTAGAGTATCAGTTCATTTGATCAAGTGAAGCGTTCAAACTGAAATCCTACAAATCGGTCATCCTGACATGATGGCGCCTCGACATCAGCATCTTGATTTGTTATGTTTTTTCATACCTATTGCTTCTGGAATGATAAGAATTTGAATAAGTTTCTCGTCCACTATAATCTTCTTTAAATCCATGATGAGAAAAATTTTTATGTGATGGTTGTGAATATTTTGGCTCATTATAACTAGCCTTGTATGATCGTTGGCCACCATAATTATAATTATTTTGACCATGATAGTAGCCTCTATTCATGTATCTAAGGGGGAAATCTGGATTGTACCTTGCTTTTGAATTATGTGAAGTATTTTCTGTTATGTCTTGAGGTTTCAAAGAACTCTGTTTCCCATATCTATATTTATTGTAATTTCCACGGTTAAATGACTGTTCAAAATATCTCTGGCGATATCTATTATCACTTCTGTTATCAAATGGTCTATTAAAATTTCTGTTCTTTCCCTTATGATCGAAATTCCTATTGCGATCTTTCACATAGTCTTTTCTACCATGTGCAGGACCGCTACTTTCGTAATTTTCTTCTGGAGATGGATAGTCAACATTCCATTCATCGGATAATCTTGCATCTTTTGTTTTATTCAGCTTACATGGTTTTATTACTTTTCTTATTTTTTCTCTTATTTTAATGTATCCTACTCTTACTGTGTTGCCGCTTGTTATTCTAACACCTTCTTCCGTTACTTTTAACGTCATGCCTTCTACTGCTTCTCTACCTATTATTAAATCGCAGTCCGTCTCTTGTACCACGTAAAATTTATCCTGGATTTATATTTCATCCACGTAGACTTTATGCCAGAAAAAACCTGTTGGCTTAATTTCTTCGCCACCTATGCCTGATATGTATATATTGTCGCTGGTTAGTTTTGGCGCATTTATTGCAGTATGATATCTTGAACTGGCGATTGAAATATCGCTTGCTGTATCGATTATTACGTTTGCTTTTACTCCGCTAATATCTAAGATTCTTCCTTTTTTACTATTTAACATGCCCATATTAACTATTTTTTTTGCGTGTTTTGGGTCTCATTTTGGTATTTTGTTTCTCGCCAATTTTGATTATGTTGCGGGTAAAAATTTGAATATTCTTGTTCTGTATTATTTGTCATGGCACATTTCGCACTCACGTGACCAGGCTTGCCACACGTAAAACAGATTATATGCGACTCTTTGCCTCCATAATTCATACTGTGTCTATTGTCAATTTGGCGTCTTTTCAAATTGGCGTAATCAGCCACTCGCGATCTTCTGTCATCAAAATCGCTACTTGTATCCTTAACTGATTGTTTATTGTAAACCCTTTGTGCTGTTTCGTAATTATCTAATTTATTAACTAAGTCATCAATTTTCTTTATTACTAATAATTCCTCTATGAAATATGTTTTTGTTTCCGTAGGTAAATTATGCCTGATTTGATTAACAACAATTAATTCTGCTAAATCTTCAAAGCTATTTACTTGAAGACCTTCAATCCATTGCTGAAAATACACCTTTATCTCATAAGCGAAATCTCCCCAATTGGCTGATGGCTCCTTTTTAGATGAGAAAAATTTCAGCCTAAACTCCTCTGGTGATAGCTTGTAGCGTTTTAGTAGAATATTTTTTATATAATCGTAATCGTGAATTTCAGGTTCGTTTTCCCTTGTTATTATATTGATCACATCTAACGGCATTAGATTAATTAAATAATTCACCCATTCTTTTTTATCAATGCCCGTTTGCGCCATTTGCCTTTCGTACATAGATAAATATAAACTAATATCATTCGAGCTATCATATTTAGTTAATAATCTAAGCAATTCGAATTGCTTACCTGGATTTGTCCTTGGGTTATCCTCAATGTGTTCTCTTGAATTTTCTTGTATCTGCATTTTCTTGATTTCAAAATCTCTTTCGCTTTCGCGGTCTTTTTGCTCCATTTCTACTTTCCATTTTCTCTCTTCCATTTTCAGTTTATTTTCTTCAATCTCTGCTTGTAATTTCTTCACTTCTTTTTCTCTTTCTGCTTGTAATTTCTTCTCTTCTCTTTCTCTTTCTGCTTGTAATTTCTTCTCTTCCAGTTCTGCTTGTAATTTCTTCTCTTCCAGTTCTGCTTGTAATTTCTTCTCTTCCAGTTCTGCTTGTAATTTCTTCTCTTTCTCTTTCTCTTCTCTTTCTTCTTTCTCTTTTCTACTTGCTATCACTACTTCCAATCGATCTCTTATAAAATCTTCTTCGTAACTCTCCCAACTCTTGGTCAGCTTTATTAGGACAGAAATTGTCGGTTTTTCTGGTGCTTCAATTCCGCATTCCTCGCAGAGGTTTATTAGATCAATTCTCTTGGCTTTATTTAGAGTTCCCATCTTTCAAAAATTGTACTTGAAGTGATACGATTACGGTTTCACCTTGCTAATTCGTAACCTAACTTTTGATACTGGCGTTTTACAATACTTTACGTTTGGTTTCCATTTCACTACTAGTGGCTCTTACTTTTAATAATCCCGGCATCCGAGCCCCCAAAAATGTAAGTAATTGATATATAAATAGTCACTTTACTGAGCCAATATGACAAATAGTCGATGAATAACAGAATACTAACTTTAATTTCAACTAATATACACACTTTTGGTTAAAACTATATAACAAATTTACATTACGATAATCCAGCCAGTCCTAAGTACACCTTTTCCGGCTAATTTCCTTTATATCTCCCTTCAAAACAAAAAATAGAAAACTGTCTCTTTGCCAAAACTCGTGATCCAAAGTATTTTCAGCTCACGTATTTAAATCATGGAGTATCAGTTCGTTTGATGAAGTGAAGCGTTCAAACTGAAATCCTACATAAATATAGGGCAGAAATGAAAAAGGATTGCATTTTTGGACAAGTAATAACCTAATGTACGTGCTTTTATAAAATACAGTGAAAAAATAAATACATTTTTATCCTTAATTAGCAAAAAACTGTTAATTAACTTGGCAACTAAAAAATTATGCCAAAACAGAGATAAAACCCCGCCAACTACCGTGTACCATCTGTATTATAATAGCACAAATCAGTTAAGGGTTAATCATATCAAATTTCATCTGCAAGTCAGCCATTTTTTCTGAAGATATTTTTTTTAAATAAAACTTCATGGCTTAGATGCTTTACACTCACGCTAAAAAAAAAAAAAAAAAAAAAAAAAAAAAAATCGGTTAAAAAAAAGAAAATAGTCGCCAAACTTTGGGGACTGTTTTTCTATTATGGCAACCCGGCTATTATGCTTGTATTTAGTTACTGGTAGTAACTTGGCGCAGTCTTGGAAATCGGCCAGTCAGTCAACCAAACAGTCGCCAATCTTTTGTTTACATTTTAGCGTGAGTGTAACACATCTGTTCCAACTTCATAATTATAAGAACGCACATTTTATCAGACAATTAAATGTGACTGCAAATTGTGGCCAATGACTGTTTCCAACAGGAATAAGAATGATAAATTGCGGAGTTAGAGTATCGATCTGGGTGGCTTAGTTGTAAAACGTTAGCACATTACGCTGAAGGTCCCAGGTTCGAGTCCTGGCGCAGGTCAATTTTTCACTCATGTTGGTTTAGTGCATTTAATTGTCTGATAAAATGTGTGTTCTTATAATATTGTAAAATAAAGTAATCAGACGTAGTGTTCATACTTTTAATATATATAAAATTTACATTTTTCGAAAGATCTTTAAAAAAAAATTAATTTTGAGGGAAGAGGTACCTTCCGAAATGTATACATTAAGATTTATCGGCATTTAAAATTTCTTTCCAAACGTAAACAAACTTTTCGAAAAGGAATTGAATATGATTAATTTATTTCTATAAAACCACGGTAAAGGACAAGCATTTCGTTCGCAGGCTGAGATCCTTTGACGTCATTTTTCTATAAATTAATTGAATCCAGTTGTTAAATTGTTTTTGTTTTCGAAGTTAAGTTTCCATTTAAATTTATTGTAAGAGTACAGTGTTTAATTGAATAAAATAATGTAAATCTAAGAAATTTCTAAGATATTTTACTACTTTTCACCATTAATTACGTTTTATAAAGATTCGACAATCAATGTGATTTAACGCTAATAATAAAAGAGCATGATATCACGTTTGAATTCAAAAGTAGCGCTAACGCGCCATGTACATATTCCATTTTTACTCATCTCATGGATTAGGCAATGATATTTTTTAACGAAGGATAACAAGTATTATAACAAGCCACATTTAATATGTTGTTTTTAAGGGTGTAATTAGTTTAATTGAAAAATCTACTGGTATTTCTAGTTAACCCTTTAAACAATAACTGAAAGTAAAATGTAATTTTACATAACATTCTCATGTTAATTTCATATAGTAGATTATTTATATTATGTATAATCTATTTTTAAAAAGAGAAATGATATCTACAAAAAATAACTTTTCAAAAGTAAAAAATCAGCCAAGCTAAAAAAAAAAAAAAAACGAAAGTTGTGGCTAAAAAATGGTGTGATATCAAATTACCAAGATTTTATTATAGTACTTATTTAACTTTTTTCCATTAAATAAGTTATCATATATATAAGTCGAGTGCTACGTATATGTTAATAGAAATCGTTTTCTCCTGTACTAAATACATCCTAACGTGTTTCTGAAAATTCAATCTTTTTCAAATTATGCATGATGGACTTGGCGGCCATCTTTCCATATTTCTAAGCACCCAAATTTCTAAAAGCGTAATATGTTTGCAATGTAATACGTTTGTAACAATGTCGAACTTCAGATTTTAACTACGGACAGATAAATTGAGAAAGACTGATATTTTGATAAAGTGATTTTTACTACTTTGAAATGATTAATTACTCTAAAAAATAAATCATAAGATGAATCCTTAAGATAAGTCATCATTATTTTAAGACACAATTTTCAGAACGTACAAGTCCATAAACGAAACTCTTAAAATATTTGCTTAAGTTACAATTTTGAACTTCGGATTTTAACTACGGATAGGGGTGCTTAGAATTTTGTGTATAATATGGAAAGATGGCCGCCAAGCACATCATGCATAATTTGAAAAAAATTGAACTTTCAGAAACACGTTAGGATGTATTTAGTACAGGAGAAAACGATTTCTATTAACATATACGTAGCACTCGACTTATATATATGATAACTTATTTAATGGAAAAAAGTTAAATAAGTACTATAATAAAAGCTTGGTAATTTGATATCACACCATTTTTTAGCCACAACTTTCGTTTTTTTTTTAAGCTTGGCTGTTTTTTTACTTTTGAAAAAGTTATTTTTTGTAGATATATATATAATGTGAACTTTTTACGAAAGATAATTTTATATTCCACGTGAAAATGGCAGTTTGTTAAAGATGGGGAATTATTGCAGTCGTAATCAAGAATCATGGCGAGAAAGTTAGACAATGATGAATCACCACAAGAATTTCTTCAATAAGATGCAGCCAAATTCCAAATAAATTGTTTATTAACAAGACGATGCCAGTAACAGTTCCCACAGTATCAGGTATACTTATAGTCCTCAGGCTTGACGATAGCTCACGACATCATTTAATAAATAGATCTTAAAGAACTGTTATGAAATTCTAAGTCAGTTGAACACCAGATAACAATTTGTTCAGCACTTCAAAACACGACAGAAATCTGTTCTCCAAAATCTTGCAAGCGAGTTTTGTTCACGGCGCGTAGAGTTACTGAAAACGACGTAACGAGCGCACGATCCAATGAGTGAGAGGTGAATTTAAGCTAAGCGAATGAGGTGCGAGGGAGAAGATGTAACACGAAAGAATCCCCATCGTAGCTGCGCATTGATTTTGACGTGAAAAATACCCAGCGTGCGAAGCAAAGCATGGAATAAAAAAATGACTTTTAAAAACATTCGAAATGACAACAAGCGTCTCTCAGAATTTTATAGATTGTGGAGTTGATAAAAGTTACGAAAGAACTTAAAGTTTTAAATTAAGATTTGGAATAAGATATTAATATACGTGTTATTACTTTTAAAAGGACATTAAATAGGGATAAATATTATTAAGAATTAAGGAAATAATGACTATGTCAGAAGTTAGATTAATTTAAAGGAATAATGCGAAATAAATGCGAAGGATATGCGAAGGAAAGAAAATTTTTATATAACATTAATATATATATATAAATCGCTTTATATTTTCTTTACTGCTTCGTTATTGTTGTGCGCTCTACATCCATCTATAGTTCCATTAATAACATTCCCAATGAGTTACTTTGTATATCTTCTTTGTATGTACTCAAGCTGTAGAAATACACGTGAAGGAAGTCACAGCCAGCATCATCCAAAGTCTATGGATACGAAAGAAGAGATGAATACACCAGGATTAGGTTGATATACAGAAAACTTGTGCCAGTCTGATAAAAAATTACAATTCATTGTATAAATATAACACTGTGCACAGATGGTAGGGTGGTTGTGCTGGGTACGGGTGGGACATGATATACACCCACCTCCACGTGGTATGTCCTGGGTAGTTGTAAAAGCAACTAGCGAAGAGCTCGATTTAAAAAAAACGATTCGTTGCATGCTGTACCAGAATGACAACGCCCTTTTTTTACCGAAATTTGTCAGTTTTGGTCCAGTTATACAGAATAAAGATATCGTTTTACCGTTTCACTATTTTAAATCTTTATTAAAAAGGTTCAAATGCCCCTTTTAAATCATAACCAGTTCAACAGAATTTTTTTCTTTTTTTTATTGTCAAATTTAACCTAAAATTTCGACATTTGGACCAAAAACGTAGACCCAAGCCATTTTTTTTCAACAGTAAAATTTCAGATATTTGAAGTACTAGTATAAAGGCAACTTTTGGCACCTACCCGTTTTTTATAAAAAAAAGTTACATTTTTTCGCTCCACCCTAATATAAGTCAGAGAGTGTGTGTAAATGAATATTTAATGTACTTATAGTGTTTCTTCTGCCAAAATAAATTTACAAGTAGCATGTTATGTAACACAAAAGCGAAATATAAAAATAGTAGAACTTGAAATAAAGGATAAAACTAAAAGTATCCTGATCAACAAAACGACATACGGTGAGATTATTTCATTAGTTAGATAATAAAGCTAATACAAATAAAATTACTCATAAAAGAAACTTTTAGGATTATATACTGGGGAAATCTCGGGAAAGCTTACTGATTAGACGTAGAATCGAAATAATAATCAATGTCAGTTGTATCTATTAAACAAAGGGGAAAAAATGAGAAAATATTTCTATCAATATCAATACATTTATGACGAAAATAAACTTATTAGAATGATATCTAAATTTTCAACGCAAAGGATTTCTGATATTATTATTATTGTATATATTATGCTAGAAAATATCGTCTGTTGCAGTGATTGTTTTCCTTAGCAAGCTACGTTAATACACAATTATACATTAAAGCTACGCGAATGGTACTGTCTAAGAATATACTTAATATCAATATTTTAAAACTTATTAAGGAAATAAATTCACTCCAAAATTATTTATATTTCTCAAAAGAGTTATTTAAATTATATTTACAAAATTAGTAAAGCTAAGCAAATAAAACAAACCTTAGAAAACTATGATCATACATCTGAATCAGTAAAACAATTGCACGCATATTTTAATTAATATTTAATATAGTGTAAGTAAATATTTTTATTTTTAAATTATTTTATTTAGATTCCTTTCCTTTAAATTTATTTTGTATATATAATTGTGTATGTACATGTTGACAAACAAAATTGATTTATTTGTTAAATCTTGCTTAAAAACATTTTTTTAATAAAGGCGAAAAACTTTTACTTCTAGTAACAATAGATACATACAGATTGGCGTCATAAACAGAATTAAAACAGATTATAAAAATAGGGAATTCATCATGCATTTTCAATTACACAGATCATGCAATGTTTTTTAGTTAAAATAAAACATTAATTGTCGGAGTACAGCTGCGGCTCATAGACAAAAATTACACATTTGTCAATACAAAAGTTCACAAAGAATTACTCGCATTGACACCAAAATTAGACTGGAAGTCGAAAGAACCAAAATCTCACTTGGGAGTCAAAATAAAAATCATTCGTTAACCAAACGTCCGAGAACAACGCCCCAAATATATGGATTTTTCCCATTAAAGATAACATTGCGATTGTTTAATTATGATTGAAAAAATACCTCCATTGTTGTAACTCTAAACCAGCCATACTAAACCTGCGGCCCAGTGGCCAGAGGATGAGTTTGGCCCGGCGGCCTGTTATATGCGACCCGAGACTCATAATCATCAATCCATATTTACAAAAATAACTGATGTACATAAAAGGTATTAGACATTCATTGTTCTTTTTTCAATTCCTACTAGCTCACACCCTCTATATATTTATATATCTTGTTCAAATTTTCAATCGTTAATAAAATACTTTTTATTCATCCACTCAAGTTCAAATACATTTTTTTTAAACTTGTAGTGGATGACACCGGATGTTAATACAGTTTTTACAAATATTAATTTATTAATTTAATTTAATTAATTAATTTTAGTTTTATATTTCATTTCTGTTCAAAAGTATAGACTCACTCCATATTTTAGTCTTCTTTGCCCGCGTGCCGCCTGATCTTCGTCCGTGAACAGCCCCATTATCTTTTAACGTGTGAAGGTTTCGCTATGGTACTTCATTGTGGATTTTGCTAATTTTTTGAATTCAATATTTGAAAAACGGCATAATCATTAGATTTGAAATTTATATCAAGAAAAATACAATTTTTTACCTTTATAACGCAGTTTGTCTAACAATTTTGTGAGAAATACTTTTCGAGCTGTTAATGTTTGGTATTTTAGCTATTTATTTTTTATTTAATTTATAATACATTTAAAAAATTTCTCTTATATAAGATATTTAGCAGGATATAAATTTAGAAATAAATACCGTCAGGGGTTAAGCGCGTAGATAGCTGGAATTTTTTTTTTTCTTTTGACCTAAGTAGGAATTGACTTTATTTATTTATTTTTTTATATGACTTGTTTTATATATTTTTTTCATGTGCAGACAAAATCTGTCCTGTTATTTATAATTCATTTTAAATTATGTTAACATCCCAAATGCCGTTTGCTTAAACAAAATTAATTTTTACTAGTTGTTTTATTTGTGCTACAGTGTTGTATAAATTTCTTAATCGTCAACACTAATTGAACATTATTCAAAATTAAATAAATGTATATCGATATTTAAAAATATATATACAAAAATTAAATTGGGCAAAATACTAATTTATTAAAGATATAAATAATGCTACTTATTAGGATTAAAGGATTGTCGCGGATAAAATTGGCAAAAAAAAAAAAAAAAAAAAAAAAAAAAAAAAAATACGCCAGAGTTTCCAAACAAGAATCTTAGCGGCATATTTCTACAACATTTCTATAGAAATCAACCACGCGAAGTATATTGTTTGAAAAATGTGATGTTAAAATTACTTTTTTAACAAACGTACAACCCTACTGATAATATTAACTTTGTTATACTACTTACACAACTTATACTACTTATTACTACTTTGTTATACTACTTGCTTTGTTATACTGTTATCTGACTATTTTAATTACCCTTTTTAAAAATTATTATATAAGTATGTTGCCCACCTAACATCGCATGTTTGCGGGCCGCGAGAAAAAAAGGTTGAGTATGACTGCTCCAAACCAAATTACTGCCCGCATCGTTATGGCAGCAGCATTATGAACGGGCACATTTGCGTTTTATTTTATAGATTGGGTTTTAAATGTATACACTTCTAACGTACGGAGCGGTTTATTATTACTATTATTATTTATTTGAACAACGAACTGACTGGTAGACAAAATAGGCGTTATATTCTACGATTATGTACGTACTATTCAGCCTATGTATATATTCATGCACGTATGTAATAATTCATTCCTTTTAACGTTTTCGTTATATGTTTGAACTCTCCCTAAGAATAATTGTTAAATATTTTACGCACAAAAGTAAAACTATTCTCATAATAAAGAACCCGAACCTTTGCCAATAGCATGTGGCTGATGCGAAAATATCAAAGTTGCTTTCTTTTTTGCCTAGTTGTGCTTATTTTTGTAGTTTTATTAAGAGCAAATACTTCGTATATCTTATGAAAATGACGTTATCATTTATTTCAGACTTTTAGCAGATATATAATCTTGTCGATTTTCAATTTTCACATTTGAACGTTTCAAATCTGAAATGAGAATCCTATATGCATTGTAAAAAATTGCTCACACAATCGTTGCAAATGAAAAGACGACACTTTTGCGTGGAATTCATAAAATTTCCCTGACGCAATAGGTGTTACATTCTTCATAATTTCAAAAACTATATAATTCTGTTTGAATTTCAAATCTATTTCTTATTTGTACCAACAATACTTATATGACTATGTATATACTATTCAGCCTATGTATACATTCATGCACGTAATGTAATGATTCATTCCTATTAATATTTTCATTATATGATTAAACTCTCCCGAAGAATAATTGTTAAATATTTTACGCACAAAAGAAAAAAAAATATTTTCATAATAAAGAACCCCAACTTTTGCCAATAGCATGTGGATGATGCGAAAGTATCGAAGTTGCTTTGTTTCTTGCCTAATTGTGCTGATATTTGTAGTTCTTATTAAGAGCAAATACACTGCTCAAAACAATTAAAGGATATTGCAATTTTAGGTGGATTTTGTATCTGGGAAACTTTTTAGCTGATTGATACATGGTCGACAGACATAGTAGGTTATATGAGAATAAATTACACATGTTTGGCAGAAAAAAATGCATTTTATTGCGCATTTGTGTACAAAAGGAAAAAAACACAATTTGTGCATATGAGAAAAAAAGAAAAAGAAAAGGTGTTTTCTTCAAAGAAAATCATTTTCAGTAAGGGGTATGGTTTCCACGGGCGGCCAGCAACGTTGAACACCTTTGTGGCATGGACTCAATGAGGCTATTAATAACGAGTTGGGGTATTCTGCCCTACTCTTCCAGAAGAGCTCTTTCCAGTTCTTGGACAGTTTGTGGGGGTTGTTGGCGGCCAGAAACTCGTCTTCTTAGAGCGACCCAAACGTGCTCGATTGGATTCATGTCTGGAGAACACGCTGGCCATTCCATTCGAACGATTCCTTCCTCGAAAAGGAAATCCTCCACCAGGTTTGCACGATGTGGCCTGCAGTTATCGTCCATTAAAATGAAGTTATCTCCGATTGCTGCAGCGTAAGGGACTACAATAGGTCTGAGGATCTCATCCCTATATCGGCGACCAGTCAGAGCTCCATCTCGAATGATGTAGAGGTCAGTGCTCCCGTCAATGGAGATGCCACCATACACCAACACTCCTCCACCGCCAAATCTGACACTTTCGTGCACGAACGCAGGATTATTCCTACTGCCACGGTCCCTCCAGATGAAAATACGCCTATTATCCGGATGCACAGAAAAACGGGACTCGTCAGAAAACAGAATATTGCTCCATTCATTTCTCCTCCAGTTGACATGTTCAGTTGCCCAATCCCTCCGATCGCGACGATGCCTTGATGTTAATCTAACACATACCATCGGTCGGCGAGCATACAGACCTACAGCATGGAGCCGGTTTCGGACAGTCTGAGTTGAAATCGTGGTGCCTGTAGCCGAGCGAAGGTGTTGTTGGAGAAGAGTAGCGTTCATGTTTCGGTGTCTCCGAGCTGTTAACGCTAAATACCGATCTTCATTGGGCGTTGTTGCCCATCTACGACCTTGCCCTGGTCTTTGGCCTGCACATCCACTCTCCAAAAAACGGTTCCAGATCCTGGAAATGACACTTTGTGACACTCCAATGGCTTGCGCTATTTCGGCTTGAGTTTGGCCCCCTTCTAACCTACCAAAAATTCTCCAAGCTTCTGAATCTGTCAAATGACTTCGCTGAGACATCGTACTCATCGAAACAAAGCAATCACTGAATGCCGATCATCCTTGTCTTCATTCTCTTTTATCCAGTTGAAAGTCAAATTTCATTCGCTGCCGCTGAAGCGACGTTTTTGACGTCGAACTCAAAATTTGCATACTCCACAGTTTGAAAACCAGAAAAATTTGCATTTGTGATTCTCTTCTTCTATTTTCGGCAAAAAAAAATTCGTTTATATCTTTATTTTACATAAAACTTCAAATATCCTTTAATTGTTTTGAGCAGTGTACTTCGCGTATCATATGCAAATGACGATACCATTTATTTCAGACTTTTACCAGATATATAAACTTGTCAATTTATAATTTTCACATTTGAACGTTTCGAATCTGAAATGTGAATCCTACATGCATCGTAAAAAATTGCTCACACAATCGTTGCAAATGACGCTTTTGCGTGGAATTCATAAAAATTCCCTGACGCTCTTCAATTTCTCCGTATTTTTTGTGCGCTCTAAAGGAATAGAAAAGACCACCGAGGAAATTGGAACTCGCATTTAACGTTCATTTCTGGATTACAGAAAAAACGTATGAAATGTGCGAATACAGTTGACTTTGGGGAATCTGTCATTACATGATCAGAGCCAGAGTACCGCAGAAGCACTACTTCTACTACTATTTTCAATAGTAATCGTCTCCTTATTTAAAGACAAAATGTCTGCAGCAGTTATAGCGAAAACAACTATTTGAATATATTGGTGGAAATTTACCTCTTCCTTAATCAGGTACTGTATATAACAGTGAAGAATTTTAAAGAATAAATAGTATTACGATGATTCTATTTATAAAATAAAGAGGATGAAGACTAAATGAAAACAATATAAATTTTCTTCAATTTAAATGTACAAAAAAATATATTTTACATTATATTCAAAATATGATACATACAAATTTTGTTATATGTAAAAAAAATTATTACTTTTTGTCTCAGTCATATTTTTTGCTTTAACATCAAACAGGGCTGGCTCTTCATTCATTGAACGGAAGGAACCCATGAACATCCAAACATCAGGTTCTGTGCCAAACTGGAAAATCTGTGACTTTGTGAGAAGGAAATCCAGGCACTTAACAAATGCGATGTAAAATGTCGTAAGCCATGTTTTATACTATGAAAGGCTAATAAAGGAAATACAAGGTGTGTATTTGAAGTAATGAGACTGACCGCCAATCGCTACAGCGCAATCTACATCGGTGGGAATTGTGGTGGTGGGATATAAGCTAAGTGACGTACCGCACGTCAGTTGACTCTGAGCTGTGACGGGGAATGTATGGCTAGTGGTGCAGAGTGCTTATGTGAAATTTGGTCACGGAGGGGTGGTACCCAAAGAGTTCGTCCCTGCAGGACAAAGCGTCAACGCCACTTTCTACAAAAAAGCGTCGAGAGACTGCGCAAGAACATCAAGCGAAATCGACCAGCGGTCGCCGATCGATTTGAGCCCCATCACAGCAACTCGCCTCCCAACATCTACTTTGTCGTGATCTCCTACATGACTGTAATCGGGGTTTCAACGTTGCCGCAACCTCCCTATAATCCAGATCTGACTCAGGCCGACGACTTCTTTTTGTTCCCCAAGCTGAAGACTCCCTTGAAAGGAACCTGTTTTGAAAATTGTGCATCTATCCAAGCAACCGTGACCAAAACTGGAAAGGACATGTTGGTAACTGACTTCCAGGGAACGTTCGAAGCGTGGAAATATCGCTGGCAGCACTGCATTGACGCAAGGGGAGAGTACTTTGAAGACTTTTAAGTCGCTGTAACGATCGAATAAATAAACCATTGTTTCCAAGCCCTGTCTCATTACTTAAAATAGAAACATTGTACGCTGTGGTGAAATAAATTGTACTAGTTATGTATGAAGACTTAGCCCTGAACATGTTATTGTCGTAGCTCATACTGGCGTTGCAGCTTTTAACACTAGAACTACCGAAAAGGTTATCTATGACCCAAAACGGGATTTTTCGCTCGTATTAAATAAATAAAATAAAACAGTGGTCTCACTAAGACATGTTTTAGTCTCTTAATATTGATCATGCCACTACGTTATCAATAATTACGAAAGGCCACCTTTTTAAGAGAAATAGTGTGATCATTATTGAATATAAATTACATATGATTTAACACGATTCAACCTAATTCCATTTATGGATAAGTAAGACAAATTAGTTTCATGGCGATGAAACATAACTCTAGCTATAGCTGAAAATATTTTATTGGCCGGATGATCTCCGTTTGATTGATATTCTCTGACATACCTCAAATATTCTGATTTTGGATGAATATTATCTCTGAGAGGAATTCTTTGCTTTGTGCTCACAATCAATATGTGACAGTTATAGATTTTTTTTCTTAAAATATAGATATAAATGCTTAAAGTGATAAAAAGAGAGTACAAAAGTCTTATAAAGATCTTTAAATATAACCATCGACATGTTTCTAACGCACATACCACGCCATTATCAAGATTTAGACGATAACAAACTATTCTCGCAAAAATTCCAAAATAAACTTAAAAAACATACACCACGAGGCCATATGTGTAATAAAAACTGGTACTTACAAATAGTGAAGAGTAAATGTGAAAATTAATATTTCTTTATTGTTTTTGTAAAATTGAAAAACTTCTCGTACCAAATTTTAGGTAATTTTAAAAAGGCTGATTTATTGCATACGTTCTCGTTACGCACATAGATTTCCTTTTATTCACGGATAATAGATAAAGTCTTGATGAATAAATTATTTTACTATGCTTAAAAGTATTATTTAAAGTCTCGGTTCTATGTAGTCTTGCCAAATCTCTAGTTTTTCTGTCATATTTGATATCTGCCATACCAAGAAAATAGCATGTCTCATATTTGTTTTGCCTAAATGTTAAAGGTAATTAAATGTCGAATTGATATTTGTTTGATTTGGATTGTTTCATTAATTTTTGTTGCTATGATGGGATCTTTAATTTGTGTGTCACTTACTGTTAACTTTATATATATATTTTTTTTACTCTTTTTTAGTAAAAACAATTCAATATAACTGATAAATAAATAAATATATATATACATATAATTTTACGTATAGGCGTTGGAAGGATTATCTATTTGAAATATGCAACTTATTCCTCATCATGAAAAAAAACATCTGAGAGCAGAAACAATGTACATTAATTTTATGAAACTGTTTTCAGATTGTTTATAAAAGGATTTCAATTGTATTTAGAACTTTTAAAACGCTTCAACACAATTATCTTGAAATGTATAAGTAACAGAAATTTAGTTTTGTAACACTAAAGTTTACCTCTTGGTATAAAATTAGAGATACATTTTCTTTCTTGAGTGGATCATCTTCGTTTGATAGGCATATTTTGGCATATTTCAAACGCAGGGTGGACGGATATTTAAAAATCAGTTTAAAAACATTTGATGCAAGTGCGATTAGGACAAGCACACTCAGTGTTCCGTACCTATATGCTATATTACCATTACAAAAGAGTTCGTTACAATGAGTTAATTTGGTGCTAGTATCAGTAATGGGTATTCATGAGTTTGTCGCGTAATAATAAATCGACATAGATTCTATTCAAAGGTTCTAGGTCAATTTGAAGTTCCCTAAGCGTTTTATTCTCAAAACATATATGGTACTTGCACTTGACCAAGAACCTTGATATTTTTGACGAAAGAAGGTCTTTTAGTACGTGTAAAGGATAAAAAAATACGAAAATCCTTAATTTATAATTCTAGTCGTTTCCTTATGTAATAGGGATTTCTAAAACAAGACTATAGGAGTTCCGTTTTATCTTTTTCATGTGCGGAACCTTAAAATTGGTAATGACGCAAGAGTGTGTTGTTTTGAATAAAAGCCTTCTGTTAATGAAACATTTAATTTCAAGTATTAAAAAATTAGTTGCAAATTTTGTCGATAAATGAAGGTCTATTTAATAAAGCCGACAAAAAGCATCAAAACTCTCTTGAAATAGTGCTATATAGGGATCTGAATTGCGCAATGTAATCTTTCGTAATTGCCTGCCTACCTGCCTGCAAAAAAAATGTTCTAGACCTGCTAGGTTTGTGTTTTTGATTGTTTTACCATGTTTTCTCAGATATAGCGCCACATATCGTTAAAATTTAGCTCTAATCTTTTCCATTTGCTGAAAAACAATCTTCTCGTTTTCGTAAGCATTTCCCTCCAAATCGCACACTCGTACGCTAATAACTTGATTTTACATTGAATTTTTAAATATCTGTTAATGAGCGCCATGTATATGATCATATGATCAGTATAATCTCTAAGAAGAATTATATCTATCCTCACATAATCAATAAGTGGCAGATCTCGCTTTGTTTCTGTTGTTGGAATTTTAGAAAAAATTTCTGATTATTGATTATGCGTAATTTGCTATTTTATGAAACCATTTGAAGTTCTTTTGATTGCAAATATGGGAAGCCATAAGCAATCATCTTTATCTTATGCAACGTACGTTAATGATGTATAAAGTTACATCTAAATCGAACTTTTCTTTCTTAATCCTTTTGGATTTTACAACTTATGCCTCATTATGAAAAAACTTTTTAGAATGAAAATGCTGCATAGAAATTTTATGAAGAATGGTTTCAGATAGTTTAATAGATATGCCTTTAATGCTAAAATGGAAATTTTAAGTATAATAAAAGAGTTTTAGACTTTAAATTAAGTGAACTCAGTAATTTTCTTTCATGTATTGTTATAAAACCTTCTGTGATTTTTTTAAAACGTCCGTTAAAGTGTAATTCAGTACCGAATTGTACTTTATTTTATCTATAAAAAATTTTTCAGTTTGGGTACAGAAAAACTGTATTAAAACTTACAAGAAGCAACGTTTAAGGAAAAACTAAAACCAAAATCAAATTATTGTTTTGTAACTTAATGCTCTGATTTCGATTCTTGCATCTCAATTGGCATAGTTTGATAAGTTTGGTTTAGAATAACAGTGTTTTTGTAGCAACACGTTATTGTTATCTACTCTCGTTTTAAATCTCATTCTTGCCAACATCCCTCCTTTTGACGCACAGTAGACGATCATATATTATTTTCTTTAGATATCGCTGTAAAAAACATGATACGGTACGACGGCTAACATATATAAAGTAGTGCAGTGTGAACAACAGATTGAAATTAGTAAAATAGGTTCAAAGTGACAACTTTAACAGAATTTTCTGAAAGATTATTTGCATGTATCGAAAAAAGGTATACGCTATTCGATTTCACAATTTCTGAGAACACCTGCCAATTTTATGCGTTTACGTATAAAAGTGAATTCTGGAATTTGTCAGAGATTAGCATTAGGTTGCATTTGAGAACAGCCGCAATTAACGACGACAATTTGTCGCGTAGTTTTTTCGAAACATATACAATAATTTTCTAAATACTAATATTCGCTTTATTTAATGAACGCCATTTAGTGACTAAATAAAGCAAAGGTTACAATTCGAGAAATTCTCTTAGTTGTTTTGGACAAAATAGTGTGCAAATTTCGGAACGCTGGCCTTAATACACACACTTTCTAAACACGTGGGTCACTCTGAAATTTTTGCGAAGGAATTTAACATTAGATTCGCAGCTATACATAAAATTATTCAGGAAGAACTGCGGATGAAAAAATTTGTCCCCCATAATTTAAAATAACACTAAAATCGGAGGAAGTGAGAATTAATAAACAAACCTTAAAATTACTTAATGATGGTGGCCACCGCATTATTTCTAAAACACTCATAAATAGTGATGAGACATACATACCTTTTTTTAATGTTCCAGCATGTCAAGAAAGTAAAGTATGGGTATTTGAAGATAATCCCAAATCAACAATGGTGAAAAGACAACGAGCAATGAAAAAAGTGATATGTCGTGTTCTTCAGAAGTACAGGTCTTGGTCAAAGCCATTAAGCTAGAGTGACGGACGACAGTTACAGCTAACTGTTACACCACTAAGTGTCTTCCAGAAATTCTTCAAGAGGTGAACGTTAGTTGACTCGTGCTTCATCATGACATTGCATTTTCTCATTCAGCAAAGATTACTAGTCGAATTTCTATAAAAAAAAAAAAAAACGTCAAAGTCATAGAACATCCATCTTATTCTCATGATCTTGCAATATTTGACTTTTGGCTATTTTTAATACAAAAAAAATTACGTGGACGTCGTTTTCATTCCGCAGAATAGATTGATGAGGCTATAAAAGAATATTTTTCGTCTATTCTAATGAATGGATAGCTCGAGGCATTTAATCATTAAAAAATGTGTCTACAAAGGTGCATTGATCTTGAAGGGAACTACTTTGAACACTCCTAAGAGTTGGTAAGTTTAGCTTGTACCATTTAGCCGTATCTCAAAAATTTTGTTGTGACCCTAGTATTCGCTTATACTACAAAGTGTAAAGAAATTTCCTCGATATCGTAATCCATTGAAATAATTTACACAACATCATATTTACTGTTTTTACATAATACCAAAGAAGTTGACTAAGTTTTACTCGGGAAGAAAGAAAAATTCTCTTTCTTCAGTTGATTTCCTGGGAAAATTTTCCGTAATCTGTTCCAAAGCTAATTGGCGCATATAATACCGTTCTTATGCACGCTTATGTACGAAATACCGCTTATGCACGAAAAACCACGTGAACCACGAAAAATAACATCGAGTTCGACACCCATTGGAATTAACTAGCAAATCTAAGGATTACGTATAGATATACAAAAGTTCTTTATTCCTGTCTTTACAACTATACGTAGGACTCTCTTCTAAGAACCTGACGCCTAACGACAATCTTCACAAAACTAATATAGATTAAACATTTAAATAATAAATAATTTAAATTTGTGGAACTCAGCATATTGACACACTGTACTGACGCTGTGAAAATTTTTCAATCAGGCGACACACACATAAATTTCTTTCAGATCTCGTGCATCTCGTTTTAAGCCCTTAGCGGACGACCACAAATATTCACAGTACATAAAGAATTTATCCTATCAAAAGACTCGATTAAACTATCCAGTGATATTCTTTAAAACAAACGAAAATGGATTTTTTTCTGGCATAGTTTCCGTGTAATGAGGTTTCCTAAAACGCCAGAAAATAATTTTTAGAAGAATATCATAATACCTGGCTTGTAATACAATGTCCCGAATAAAAATACATTGAAAAGAAAATATTACTGGCGTATTGCCAAATTAAGAATATATATCTGACTCGTTGAAATCACAGATTTTTTGAAAATTTAAAAAGAATAATAGTATTTTTTAAGAAGGTGAAAGTTAAATTGGGAAAATTTAGAATATATTTAAGAGAGATTAATTAATAAAATATGTTATATGTATATAGATATATATATATATGTGTGTGTGCGTGTGTGTAAATTGCTCGTTTAATAGTACAAGATTTCAGTTTTGGGAAACTTTGGTATGCCTTATACACATTCTTCAATTTTTGTGTTTGAAAAAAGTTTCTTAATCGGGTCCACAGCCAATTTGCATAGGTTGGGCCAAAAAACAATTTCATTTTTGAAAGCCATTGTTCAAACTCTCATAGAGTTACAATTGTATATTGTTATCTTGTTTTAAACCAATCATGGCTACGGATTTTATTACAGGTTATTAGCAATTTTATCCATGCTATATGCGGGTATAATATAATAAATTGTTTCATTTCGCATACAATATACTATTTCTAATATTTTTATACTTCATTTTCATATACACTTTTAATTTCTTTCTGCAATCTTTTCTACCTACGCGAATAGCTGGTATTACGTGAAAATGATGACCCGGAGATGACACACTCTCGGACCGATTTCTAGCCAGGAAAATAATCCATATTCGTTGATTTTCGTGAAAATCGTTAGTGCCATTTTCAATAACCCAAAACTACATAAATAAATAAATCTTATACCATTAAACAAGCAATTCTTGTTTATTTAGTTATATATTTTTGAGTCTAGACATCGAGATGCACCCAGTAAAAGGATTTGATTAAAACAACAAAACATATTTTGTTGAGTACATTTTGGTTGTTTTAGCAAAATTTTTAGTTGAAGTAAAAAAATTGGTTTTGTTGCTTGGACAAAAAAATATTGTTCACACTCTTACAAAATTTCAACAAAATTTCATCAATTCTACTTAATTTAACAAAATCGGTTTTTTAAATTTTAGAATAATTTTGTAATTCTAGCATTTTTTTTTTGAAAAATTTAAATTGTTGTGTAGTAGCCATAACTCTCTCATAACTCGAGCCATAACTCGATTTATTTGATTATATAGCTATATAATTAAAGGATTAACATAATTTTTGGATAATTAAAACTTTTTTTCATTGGGACGGACCAAAGTAGTTTTAAAAATCCCCCTGTCCCATTTATTACTTTCATCTATTTTTACAAGAATAAAGTATTGGAAAAATGAAAATTTTCGACTTCCGGTTTCCGACGGATTTTAGAAGGTCCTGAACACGATTTGACTGTTCTTAAAAAATGACTCTCAATGACTCTATCTGTCTGTATGTGACAAAAATTTTGTGGCCGCTCTATCTCAAGAACTAATGCACGGAATTTAATAAAATTTTATATTCAGTTACTTCCTGATATAAGTTGTTGCTGATTAGTTTTTGGTGTAAATCGCGCAACAGGTGGCGCTGCTATGTTGCATTTTTCGCTATTTCTGCGATAGCTCTATCTCATTTTCAGCAGTGAATTACGCCTGTAATCTTTGAATAATAGCCAGTGAATTTTTATCCTGCTTTTTGCAGGCGTAATTCACTACTGAAAATGAATTAAAAATTAACTATGATTTGCCGTATGCTGGGCTTTGTATTGTCGTCTCATGTTTGCCGCAGAAATTTGCGTGCTCCTGATGATATTTCCATCTTGTGCTGCGGTTGCAGCCTTTCCGACATATATAAGAATGAGAAATGCCGAGCTCAGGTATCATTCCTTGTAGCTCAGTGGTAGAGCATCAGAGCGCTGTTCTGAGGACCTGGGATCAGCTCCCGGCTTGGGCAATTTTCACTCTCTCGGTTTGCGCTTGAAAAAAAGCAGGATAAAAATTCACTTGTTATTATTCAAGGTTTACAAGCGTAATTCACTGCTAAAAATGAAATAAAAATATTTAAATCGGTTCATTTAACAAAAGTTTTTGTAATATAAACAAAACAAGTTCGTAATATAACATATTTTATTATTTAAACAAACAAAATATATTTTGTTGAAAAAAGAAAATAGCTTGTTAAAATAACACATAGTATATATCTATGTAACAAAAAGAATTTTGTTAATTCAAGTAAAATTGAACCATTTTACTTGAATTAACAAAACATTTTTTTTTGCTGACGATACAAATTTTTTTTTTGGAATTGCAAAGAAAATCAACAATATTTTTTTTTTTTTGATTCAAACAAAATTTCCATTGACCCATATTTAAACGAAAAGTTTTGTTGGGTCAACCAAATTTTTGTTGATTCAACAAAACTTTTTTCTGGGTGTGTTAAGGGTCATTTCTGTGAAAAACAGTTTTCATGGAATACCCGCTCTTCGCATTTGTACAAAACCGTAACAATAAATAATTTAAGTCTGTTGAATATATCGGTGAAATATCTTCAATGCCGTTAATGGTGTGAACGAAAAGTCGAGTTGGACTACCAGTGAGGCACCTTGTATTTATCTCTGAATAAGAGAATTGCGATCAAACTTTTTTATACAAAAAATCCTTGTTGGAGTGAGCTGTACCACCCCTCAAAGTTTGGGCACGTGGTAGTGAAGAGTGTGAAGAGTTAGTGTGAAAACTCGATTAATTAGAAGAATTCCCAGCTGGGAGAATCCCCATACAGAATGTTCCACAGTCCACAGTCGATGATGAAAACTTAAAAGCGATCAATCCATCTATTATTGTGAAAGTTCTTTGGTACTATACCGAAATAGAGTTAAGCCTGGTTCACACCCTGATGGATGGAGAAATATCTGGGAAAAGATAACGAGGACAGAAAGATCAGACGGCTCCTCCACTCCGAGGTGAAGCGTGAGAAATTTAGAAGGCGAATCCTAGTGCTTTGCCGGGAAAATCCTTCCTCTGTGGTCACAAGCTCTGCGATGAAAGCCTCCTCTCCCTGTTGATTTTTACCCTAAAGAGATGTAAAGTTAGACGATGCTGAAAAAATTGTTTACTTTTTGATTTTCATCAATGAAGAGTGTGCCTTAGCTCTTACTAGCTGATCTCTCTCTCCAAAAGGGTAGAACAGAATTCGTTGTGATATTTGTGAAGTCCAGCACCTGACTTGGGTAGAACGGAGTTCATCCTGAACTCTAGCGAAGAAATATCATCAGACTATCCGACGATTAACAACTAAGTGTTCTTACTGAACAGTAATATAGTTCTCATCACAGACAGTATCCAGAGTTCCTTAATAACAAAATTAACTGAATTTAGGTTTCATAGAACCTCCTTACTAAAAAGACTGATTTCATCGTACGAAAGAGAAATCCCTGTTATTACACCACTGATGGGTTTCGAGAGTTAATCTTATTTTTCTACCTGGGTTATAATATCACCCACACCTACATTTTTTTTTTTTTTTTTATATAAAATCTGCAAAAGTTATTTTAATTCAAGCGTTATCTATATTAAATTTTAATAAAAAAAATTATTTAATTTTATTATTATTTTTGATGTCACCTGATACGCCTTTACTCTATCAAACCATCTCACTGTATCTAAATATATTACAATAGGTCTTCGCTATTCGGGAGTGCCTGTTATGGGGGTTCAGTAAGTTGTGATGGTTTTTTTCAAATATTTTTTTTATTCGTCATGCAGGGAATTTATTCGAAAAAATTTCTTTTTAACATCCCATAAATAATAAAAAAACATTATTTTTAATATTAAGTGTCTCCTTAAATAATTTTTTTAAAGTATTGTACAATGTTTTCCAAATATATACTGCAAAACATATAAAACATTTTCCCTTCTTCTTGATAAATCTACTTTTAATATATATATATATATATATCTTTACGGTAGTTGTTTTTTGGTAACTAAAAACATTTTCTCCGATTAACCAGATACGATACTGACACCTTTCCCAAAAGTTTTCGGCTTTTATACTTTACTTTTTCCTGTGAGTGGAGATTAATGTGACATCTCGAAATAAATGCGAGTTTTATTACGTCATGTTCATACTCTCTAGTTAAGCGGGTGCACCATATTTTTTCGTACGAGCATTCACGCTTCATACGTTTTACTACATAAGTGTTTTGCTTGGTTATTCTTTCAAAAATTCATATTTCATAAGCTAACTATTATAAAAGAAAAGCATGTCCGTGAGTAAAGCTGACGTCATTTCGGCGGTGGCAAATATCTTAAAAACCCATTTCGTTTTATCCGAAATGTTTTCATCGTACAATTTAGATTTCTACGTTGTCAAATAGAAAAAAATATGTACTTTCAAATGCAAATTGTTTGAAAACTGTATCTCATATAAATACATGAAAATTTTCTTTTACTTAAGTAACGTGTCGAAATATACATAAAAAGAAGTAAACCACTGGCATGTTTCGGTTTTCAAACCATTATCACAAGAATACAATATCGATCAAGACGAATGACACTTTACAGCGAAATATATAGAACATACAAAACACATAATCTCCCTCTATCATCAATCATGAAAATAAACGAAAGACATCGAATTAAGATTGTTTACTCACGTTGAACCCCCTGTTTAAGTTTTCTTTAAAATATTTGTTTAGTAATTCCAACTATAAATTTGGAATATTATAGGAAAAGGTATCTTTGCAGATTGAACTTCTGGTGTGGCATTTCACTTCCATAGACTCCCTAATAATAGATTTTAGAAAACATTTTGATAAAAAAATCAATTTATTGTCATTAAACAATATTCTAATCTCTCCTAGAAACATTAGTAAAGCTGTTTTTGCACGACCAAATCCAATGTCGGACACATGTATCCCTTTCCTTTTTTCCCTTTCCTTTTTTTCAGAAATTATCCTTAAAAAAAAAAAAAAAAAGACTGATTTGTTTCTTTTCTTGACCTGTGTCCTTGCCCATCATGACATGGTGTATTATTATTACTGAACTGGTGCTAACAAATTTTTTAACTTATCTCTTTATTAAACTTTTGTAGTTGTTCCAGTAACTACAGCTATACTTTAAGTCAACCCTATTATCATTTATTTATCTTTATCTTCACCCATTTATATTTTAATCCTAATTTTACTACTTTATTTTTTTGCTTACTTATCAATTTAAATATTAACTTTAACTTATACTTTTTTAAATTCTTAAATGTTAAATCATTCTTTTCTTCTATAGTAGTTTTAAACTACAGTTTTATCTTACCCAATGGCTCACAATATAATAAGGCATCTCATCAATAGACTGGGCGTAGTTGACAACAACTAGGAAGCTCCTCAATGCTGCTCCACTGTTCAGCACTGTTTAGTAAAAAAAAAAAAATCATAACTTCGTCAATTCACAAGACATCAAATCCGCTTAAATTTATTATAAATCCTCTTAATATTATCTAAAACTTTTATATTGACAAGTTTTTTATAGGACCAACCCTTATAGCAAAAGAAAAAAATCCCTTCCGGCTCCGCTTGCAAACAAGTTAGGTTTCGAATTGGGCGTTTCCAAAAAAAGTTTCCACAACAATCGTCTGAATAGTTTCTCCTACAAGTGATGAAAGCGGCAATTTAAGAACAATATCGTCAAAGTCCACCAGGCTTACATCTGGAATGTCTGGGAAATAAAATTTCCACACATTATATTTTCTTTAAAAAATGTATTTAAAAATTCAATTCTTCTTTCCCTTTAGTAATTCCTACAAAATACTTACAAGTTTTCTTTGTTGTAAATTGTAAATTTACACAAAACACAGTCATTGATTTTTAGTTTAGTTAAATCAGTAGGATCATACATTACAACGACTTGTGGACTGTCTAAAGTGTCAGAATCATCATGAACTGAATAATTATGTTCTGTACCTGAACTTTGTAGAAAATTTGTAAATTTTGACTATTCTTGACAGATAACATGATTTATTTTTCAATTTTAGGTGGTTTCAAGACTTTTGATAACGTTATCAAACATACTCAAATTACTGTGATAAAAAATGCCCCATATCACCATGTGGAATATTTTGTTCTATAACTTTTGTTTTAATAGTTGAAATAGATTGCTAATTTTACATATCAATAGATGTTTATTGCTCTGGTATATTATAAAAAGTGTAACTTATTCCCTGTTTGTATAAGAACCTGACAGTAGAAAAAAAAATTACAAATCAAGAGCAAAAAATATCTAACATCTTTCATTTGAAGAGAGTAAAAAAAGAAAAGAGCGCAGTGTGTCAGAGGTGTGTTTCACAGTTTAGTAATATGGTGAGTAAAGGAAGTTGTAACTAAAATTATAGAAGTTAGCAACATTTAGACTGATCAAAGATACCCAATAGTCAAATATTACACACACACACACACACACACACACACACACACACACACACACACACACATATATATATATATATATATATGTCATAAATTCAAGTTCGAATTCGGTGTGAATGGCAGTCGGAAGATCGTTGATAAACATGTTTAACTCTGTGCAAGGTTTCCCTTCTCCATCGCATCAGGAGGTCGTGTGGTGTCACCAACAACAAATCACTTCAGTCCGTTTTCAGAAGAAGAGAAACTTGACAGTTTGAAGACATTACTTCAGGAGGAATGCTCGGTAGGCTGTAGTTAAATCTATGCAGCAGTACGATCCATTGCGACAGTCAATAAGTGTCCCAAATTTAAAGACATTATTTAGGTGAATGGATTGAATCCACTGGGCACGAAACCCTTCTAAAACTTTATCAAAACCCTCTACATTATTAACTGAAAAGACGATGTTGCGATGAACCCAGTTAAATTTTTACTCTGCGCGTTAGCCAACGCTAAACGTCAAAATTTTCCACTCTCCAAGTTCTCTCCGAATCAGGATGTGCGATAGTTTTAACCTAGCTCGCGTAAGAACACAAAGCACGTCACGTGACCGACTTCATCAAATCACAAGGTTTTTTAAAGAACTCTATTAGCATTTCCGGTGAAATTATCTTGTCGAAAAACGGCTTCCTTAGCGCGAAAAATGTTCTACACTTCTCTAGAATATTCGATAATCTCTTACCAGACGCCTGCCATATCAACAAACCAATTTATCTGTTTTGAGGCTGTGGTTAAACTTCGAATTCAATACGTAATAAAAAATAAATAAAAAGGGAAAATGAATCTTTGTAGAAGAAAAAAAAAAAGAGTTTAGTTTTTCGGAAATATTTTAATAGACATTTAATATTTAATAATAGAATAACTTTACGGGAATAGGATTTTCTGAGCGGAATAATTTAAGAGATGAGATATTTTAGCATTTAAATAAAGAAGTTATAGCAATTTGATTACACGGGAATAATAATAATAAATTTTAATAATGGATTAAAATAAGGATTTTCTATTTAAAGAATAAATTAAAAAAGCTATCACCATTTTTAGATCTAACTACTTTCGAATAAATATTATTAAGTGGATTAGGATAAACTGGCTTTCCATATGGATAGTAAAAGACTATTTTAAGAATAAGAATTATTTAAATAAGGAATATTAAATAAAATACGGATAATATAAAAATAATATAATATAAATATATAATATAATATAATATAAATATATAATATAATATAATATAATATAATATAATATAATATAATATAATATAAAATACGGAACATTATTAAATGGAAAAAAAGTATAGAATAATTTAGCCGATTGCGGAAAAAAAATTAAATTTTGTAATATATATATATACATTACAAAATTTTAATTGCCATACCTTATTAAATTTATTGTATAAAAAATCCTTTTATTAATAATCCATTTACAACTCTAATTTATTAAAATAATCCCTTTCTTAAAAATATTCCATTACTGTCCATATTTAAAACATTTTTTATCCTAAACTACTTAAATTCACTTTTTATTTCCTGAAAATTAAGATGTAAAAATCACATTTCAGAAAAATATTTCTTCTTAAAAAACCTATTTTATTAAATTCTTAAGTATATTAAATATTTCCTATTTATTACCGTATTTAAATCTTTTTTATTTTTTTTAAGCTGTGTAAATTCACTATTTCCCTTTCCTAATAGTCTCAACAATCATTCTTTTAAATTGTATTGTAATCGAAAAACTTATATTCTCAATACGCAAAAGGCGAAAATTATTCTATTAATTTCTCTACACATATTCTACAAATATCTTTATTTATTTTTTCCACTTACTTCATTTTGAGAATTTTACATTTTCGGATATATGTCTTTGTATTGTATTATAATTATCGGTTCACATACTGTCAATTTTTTATGAGATTTAATGCTTATATAGACAAAAGTTTTAATATGTATGTATATGCAAATCAACATTTGGGCGGAGGATGGTTTTTTGGTTTGTGGGTTATAATCGGTAAAGATATACCGACCTTTTCCGGAATTGCGGGCTGCAATAGATAGTCTTTTAAATTTTGTAATGGAAGCTACCTAAAAGAATAATTTCCTGTGGCACAATATATAGTTATGTCGTGGGTACTTTACTTACAATATCTCACCCCGCAGCAAAGCAATTGCCATTAAATCATAAACAATTCTATCATAAAGCTGAAATTCAACTCTTTTGGGATAAAAAAGATAGATTCACATTTTCTTATTCGGATAATATTCTCTTTCTGATTGTTATTCTTTGGCACATCTCAAAGATGCTTATTTTCGATCAATATTATCTTTTGTGGTGAATTATTTTTTTTTCCATTTACGTAGTAATGTGACCGCCAATTTTTTTTTCTATTTTGCTTTTTTATAGCTTGTATTGTTATAAATTTGTCATTTACTATGAAAAATATAGATATTAGTTTGGCTACATTACAAGCTGATGCTGAAACAGAAATTGTGTTTTATAAATATGTTATTTTAAATAAAATATCACATTTAATCAGACATAAAATTTACATAAAATTCACAAAAAAAAACATTAAAAATACTGCAAACGTTTTAGGCTATAATTTAGCCCCTCATCAGTGCAATCCCGATTCACAATAATCCCGAATAATCAATTGCACTGATGAGGGGCTAAATTATAGCCTGAAACGTTTGCAGTATTTTTAATGTTTTTTTAGTGTATTTTATGTAAATTTTATGTCTGGTTAAATGTGATATTTTATTTAAGAATTGCACTGATGAGGTGCTAAATTATATCCTGAAACGTTTGCAGTATTTTTAAGGGTTTTTTTTTTAGTGTATTTTATGTAAATTTTATGTCTGATTAAATGTGATATTTTATTTAAGATTTTTATTCATCAGACGTTAAAAAATGTTTAGTTATGTTATTTTAATTACATTAAATAAGAATTCTATTTAATTTTTTCATTCCTAGACATTATTAATTTTTTTTTCAGATCATACGCATAAACATTTTTGAACAAGGCCAGATATGAGATTCAAATTACATGATATTATACTCTTGCAATAATGATTGTAATCATAGCCGCAATTATATATTTCATTAATATTGTAACTATTATTTAATATAATCTATATATATATATATATATATTAATTTTATGTGTCATTTGGAATAATATAAGTATTTGATACTAATGCTCATATACATATTAATGTATATACAGAGTGTCTCAAAATTGATTAACTGCGCTTTAATATTTGACCAGTTGGTGGTAATTCAAAAATGGAAATTGTAAAAGTGTTCTCATAATATTTTAGAAAAGCGTTTTAGTTAGCTTTCGCTCCGTCATTGTCGCTTGGTGCAAAGTAGTGTTCGTCTAACTGAAAAGTACCCCTTTTTTATAGTATTTTAAAGTAACGTTGGAACTAAACGAATTTCCGAAGAATCATATAGCAAAACAAAATTTTATTTTAATGGTTTATCATTATTTAATCTCTCTACAGACATTACTCATTGGAGCTTGGGGCTTGAACATTTGAACATTTCAATATCTCATTTAGTTCAACAATTTCTCCCAAATTTCATATTTTAGGGCTTATAAATTTTTGCGATTGAATTTCAATGTTAAAGAGAATATTGCACTTTAATGTTATATTAATTGAACAACTAGACTTCAAAATAACAAAAACAAGTACTTTAATACCACTCTAGGAAATCTATTTCACAACGATTCGTTGGTTATTTCTTTAAAATATCTTACACTTCTCACATAAAACATACAATATTCTTATGGTCACATATAGTCCAATTAGGCCTAGCAGTACTCTAATTGACTCATTCACACTTCGACGCTTCTTTGATGATAAAAATTATATAACTGACTCTTTTCCAATTTTGAAGATATTAAAATGTTGATCTCGTGATCCAAAATATTTATAGCTCGTGTATTTGAAACAGGGATAATAGTAATAGCACTAAAGCGTCAGTTAATATGACGATCATGACGTCATAAACCAATTGAAGTATTAACGTTGAAATCCTACATATATATATACATAATATTAAACGATATACGACAGAGTTTAGACAGATAATAGCAATCTCCTATATACTTGAAATTTATATAGTTCAGTCGTGTTAGAGTCTTAGTCAAGCAGAAGAAAACATGATACGATATCATTGTGATTTCCCAATAATAAGCAGCACCGATTAGTAAGACATGAATTTAGTTAGTTACAATATTAGAGAATGACAGACAAAATCTTCGAAGATAATATATATTAGCAATCTACGAGTAAACGGGGTGACATGGCTTTACGAGTCAAAACAATTCAGATATTGTTCTTCCATCGAAGCTTGTTCAGACGTATTAACATCTCGGGCGCAAGGATAAAAAGGAAAACAGGAGTTAAAATAAGCAACAGCGCGCGAAAACTCCCTACCAGAATATCTTAGAATGTTCTAGCGAACCGTGGAATTTCTGATATAAAAATAAACGATAAAATTAAAGGGAAAAAAATTAGAAAAGTAATTTTGATGATGGGAAAATATTACTGGCGGGCCAAACAGCAATAAAGATAAATAGAAAAACAAATAGATTTTTGAAGAGGAAGGGGGAAGGAATTACAGTATTTTAAGACGAATTACAAAAATTAAATAGAATAGATTTTGAGATAGGTAAAAGTTTTTAAATATCTAACACACACATACATATATATATATATATATAACTTTATAATTGCAAATTTTTTACAATATTTCAATATTTATTTTTTTGATCTTAGAAGTGTCTTTTCATTTTTCTTTGAAATTGTTTAAAACACGTTTTTTGATTATTTTAGTGAAAATGAATGTGAAGAAGAATTGCATTTGGACAGAATATTCTAACCAACTGAACAACTTTATAAAATGCATACTCTAAATATTTCATTAGTGTAATCATTCTTTTTAGTTGCTTTTAGATGAGACTAATTTTTAAATACCTATTTATATAAAGAATTTTTTCTTGCTTTCCGCATGCACTAAATGTTTATAAGCCTTTTTTAAACACTATTTTATAACATTTGTTTAAAATAATAAAGCATAAAAATATTTCCTCATATTTATAGACGTTCTCATTAAAAAAAAAGAATCTTTCTGCTTTAGCAAAGTTTCTAACTAATTAAAAAATTTAGACAATTTCTTTTGTTAACCATGTGTGAAAAATGTTAAGAACTTTCTCCGAATGTTTTTGATTTTTGCTTTAATTTTTATGCAACATCTGGAAATAAATACGATCGCATCTATAAAGATGCGATCTTTGTAAATTCCTACTCTTATTCTTAAATCATAGTCAATGCTACCAAAATAAGATCTGTATTTTATCATTTATTGATTAAAATTCCAAAGTAAAAAAAAAAAAAATTTTTGAACATACAGGGTGCGTCAAAAAAATGTATACATATACACTGTTTAATGGGTTATAACTTTCTAATTTTTCTTTCTTTTCAAAGTGTCATTAATTGGAAATAATGAATGGACCAAGATTAACTTTTGATAAAAGAAAATTTATTTTAAAATACTATTGTAGGCATGAAAATGTAGCAGAAGTACAAAGACAATTTCGCAGGGAGTTTAGATAGATCCACCTATGCAATTTACAATTAATCAGATAAAAGATGAGTTCGAAAGGAAAGGTAATTCTTGGACAACTTTTCGGAACTGCAATTGAGCAAGAATGCAGCACAGAACCAAATGAAATGTTTGTTGAAGTTTGTGAATCAATAGTCCACTGTTATTAACAGTGTATTGACCAGAGCGGTAGTAATTTTGAACAGCTGCCGTATTAAGAAAAGTTATACAGTATATGTAGATTCTTTTGCAATTTAAATATTAATTATAGGTGAATAAAAACTGGAGATATAATCATTTAAAGTGTGTATAAATTTTTATGACGCATCCTGTATAGTGTAAGAAAATTTTGTAATCATGATTTGTATGAGTGAATACGATAATTTTCAAACGGTACTTTCAATTGTTCTCCCATTTGGCAACTACTTTATAGAACACTGTCGAAAGAACTGTATAGATTTTCGTTTAAATTATGTCGGACGGGTTACGTATTTTATCCATTTGTAAGGCATTTTCAAACCATTTTGGAACTGATTCTATAGGGAAAATCACCAAGTAAATGAGACCAGATATAAGTGATAAATATTCCGGCTATATACAGGGTAAGTCAAAATGAATATAGCGATTACAAACGGCTATAACTATTTAATGGAAAAGAATTTATCGATAAGATTAACACATAATGTAGACGGAACTTCACAATTTTGTATACATACGTCATAGATGTTCTAAGTGACTTCCCGTGGTCACACGGACAACATCTAGGCGGTAGTCCATTTCACTCCATACATTCTGAAGCATTTGTTCAGTCACCGACACAAGCACATTACAAATGCGTTATGTGAAAGACTTAATTGTATGTGCCTTCCATGACCAAAACAATTGAAGAACTCACAGTCCGCATTTGTAATGTGCTTGCGTCGGTGGCATAGAACATATATGAGGTATGTATACAAAATTTTGAAATTCCGTCTATATTCTGTGTTAATCTTATCAATAAATTCTTTTCCATTAAATAGTTATAGCCGTTTGTAATCGCTATATTCATTTTGACTTACCCTGTAGTCATTAGCGGCGTGGAAGTAACATCCCCAGTTCCAACATTGGAGATTAACGTTCGAATCCCATCGCTTCCATTTTGTCAGAAATTATAAAAAACCTCTTTTTTTACTGTTTGGACACCTATACCGGTGTTCAGAAAGTCGAGTTGATTTTTCAGATTAAATATATATATATATATATATATATATATATAGATTCAATATTAAGATCTATATTTGTAAAATAATCTGTGTACAATACGATGACTTTGTTTCATACTTGCCAACTTTCAACTAAACTTCCGTAAAATGTGGGTTAAATTAACCGAGGTTAAACACGTTTCTGACCAGGAAATATATCTGATGCAATAATATATATTTAGTTTCATGTTCTTATGTGGAACCTATTTGAATGCATTTCTTTAAAAAAAAAATCTGGTTTGAAACGTGTTTAACCTCGGTTAATTTAACCCACATTTTACGGAAGTTTAGTGTGAAGTTGGCAGGTATGTAGTTTATATCCATTCCTTGTGAAGGGTAATTCTAGTTTGAAAATTTAGATTCGAATTTGATCAATGGTTGTTGAAAAACTTGCTGGCATACATATATACATACGTAAACACATGCAAAACGGCCAAAAATAGAATCTTCTTTTTTAAATCACTTTAAAAAATAACGATTTATTTAATTAAAACTATGAATTTTTTCTTTTATTGCTTAAACATAATCATTTTTCTGTATATGTTGCATTGACAACATTTTTTTTATTATACAATCTAGCGATATCACAAAGTGCGATACATTATTATCATAGAACTTATGGCATAATGGAATAGGTATTTTCTTATATATAGGAATGTTTTCTTTGTTTGTTATTATATCGCATATCGGAAATATTCCAATTTTGAATTAATATTACCTATAAGGGATATTCTTTTCGTCTTGCAACCATTAAATCAGTTGATATTATCGATTTGACATTTACGAAAATATTTGAATTGTTGATTATATGTAATTTTCTCTCTGAAGACATTCGATATTCCTTTGCTTGAAGATATGAGAATGCGGGAGCAATGATTTCTATAATTACGTACAATAATAATATTGAATATGTTCTAGAATCCTGCGATGGTCGAGTTGTTCCGAACCTAAAAGAAAAAACTACTTAAATGTCGTCCAAATACGGCAAAAAAAATCAATTTCATCAACGTCGAATCAAACACAAACCCGAAGGGAAAGAAAATTAATCCATATTTTTATACAATTATCGAAAAGTATTCTACTATTATTTCTAATATATATCAATTTTATAATTTTTTTATTGAAATGAACATATATACGAGGGCGGTTTGATAACTCCGTGACTTTAAAAGAGGTGGCGGTCTGATCGCACTCTTATTATTATGTTTTCAATTTATTATTATCTGCGGCAACATTCGTGCAATTTGCAGACGATATTTTAAATACATTGTGTTCTATTGGATTCAAAAGCAAACGGTTGGCGTGTTTGTTTTGATTATGGAAAAAAAAGAATTTCATGTGTTGATAAAACACTATTTTTTGAGCGGAAAAACAATTACCGAAACTGAAGAAAAATTTAAAAGATAATATGGGGACTCTGCTCCATCACATGGTAGGGTTCACTATAGTTGTTTACGGAATTCCGTTGTGGCCGTACGAGCACAACAGATGCAGAACGTTCTGGACGTCCAATTGAGATCACGACTGAAGAAATGGACAACAAAATCCATGATATCTTGTTAAAAGACCGCCGTGTGAAAGTGCGTGAGGTGGCTAAGAAGGTAAATTTTTCAAATGAACGTTTATTCAATATCTTGCATGAAAATTCGGGCATGAAAAAGTTATCAGCCAGATGGGTGCCGCGATTGCTGACAGTGGATCAAAAGCGGACTCGTGTAATCATTTCAAAGCAATGTTTGGACAAGCTCGAGCGCAATCCAAGCGAATTTTTTAGGTGTTATGTTACAGTTGATGAAATATGGATACATTACTACACACCAGAAATGAAAGAACAGTCTAAACAGTGGACTTTTCTAATGAACGTGCTCCGAAAAAGGCAAAAACAGTTCTATCGGCCGGAAAGATTATGGCCACAGTTTTCTGGGACGCAAAGGGCCGTAATTCCCATTGACTATCTGGAAAAAGGAAAAAAGATCGCAGGACAGTATTATGATGATTTAGTAGATCGTTTTAATGCAAAATTGAAAGAAAAGCGGCCCCATTTGTCCAATAAAAAAGTGCTTTTTCATCACGATAATACACCGGCGCACTCGTCTAGCTGCTAAATTGGTTGAATTACGATACTAATTGCTCCCTCATCCACCCGAATCTCCTGACTTGGCCCGCAGTGACTTTTTTCTTTTTCCAAATTTTAAAAAATGGCTTGGTGGAGAGAGATTTTCGTCAAATTCTGAGATCATTAATGCCACAAATGTCTATTTTGTGGAGTTTGAGAAATCTTATTTTTTGGAAGGATTAAGAAACTTAGAACATCGTTGGAAAAAGTGTAATATTACGAAAGGAAATTATGTTGAAAAATAAAATGCATTTTGGTATGTATATATTTTTTTTTATTTCAAAGTCACGGACTTACCAAACTGCCCTTGTATGCGCATTATTACTTAAATATATGGTTTCTTTTATTTGAAAACATTCATGACTTTCCTTGGAAAAATCGAGTCAACCCGATTTCAAACCGACAGTTTCAAAACCCAAAACTAAAACAACCCAAACCCGAACATTCAAAGTCATCTAGATCCGCAATGATAGAAATGAACGTTTATTCGACCTGATTCAGAATTCTATCCAAGTTGCACAGTTTGTTGGCCCATCATTGGAAGTTGTGGAAGTAGTTGGTAAATGCTAGGATTGAGAATTTTAAAGTTGAAAATGGTTGGTAAATGGTAGGTGGAGAGATATGTCTAATTTGAAGAGCGCCTAAAGCAGTGAACGGTTGGGTCACTGTCGGACTTCTGTTGACAAATAATTCGTTGGCTAATGGTACGGAAACGCGAGCGGACATTTATTACTGAGGGCCAACGTAGAGCTACAAATATCCAACAATTTTTCAACCTTGGCTCAACCATTTTGAGCTATTTTGGTAATATGTTCCTCATTGAAGTTTTTTCTTTTCTTAATCTTTTTCATGAGTGTGCCATGGCACAGCGCTTGAAAACAGCTGCACTTGTGAAAGCGCCAAGATGTCATACAACTTAAGACGTTTCTCAAAATATATTGAAATGGCTGTATTTGTTCCTGAAAAAAAAGGTCATCTTAATGTCAGCAATTTCTTTTCGCAACTGCTGTTTCCTATGATGACTGTTTTAAAATACAAACTGTCTATTTTCTTACGCATTTATGAATTCATTTTTATTCACAAACGCATTATTGTGGTGTGTGCTTTAATTCAGAAATCATGTAATCAAAAAGTGTTTTCAATTTTTCGATAAATGAAGGAGATTTAAAGAAAAGATCACTGAAGGATGTCCGAAGGACAAGTTTTGGTTGTCTCGACTATAAGATTATTCCTATAATTTATCTTACATTTTTTTAAAAGCCTGTAAATAACACACTGTAATTAAAAATACTATGTTTAGTTGATGCGATTTGTCTTGGTTATCTTTGTCAGGTATATAAAGAATTTATTTTCAAGCAAATTCTTTTCGTTAATTGGAGTAAAAATATTTTTTCAACTCCTAATTAAGTGATTATTTTTTTGTCCAGTTTTTAGGTGCGTTCGTAATTATACAGGGTGAATCTAAACTCTTGGGCAAAACTTTAAGGGGTGATAGTACACATCAAGACAAACAATATTAAATAGGAAACTAAGGCTCCCAAACGTCTTCCGAAGGAGATAGGCGCCATTAAAGTTTAGGGTCCAAAATTTCAAATAATTATAAAAAACGGAAATATTGGTCGATTCGTTTGCGGTTTTCGCTAAAACTATTCTTTATGTGAGTATTTTCTTAAAAATAAATTTTAAAGAAAAAGTTTTAAAAAATGTCGATAGAGGGCGCTTTAGACTTTGGAGTAACAAACAACTATTTTTTACCGTTATTTTTTGTATCTGATTAAATGCTTTCAAAAGCTTAGACTTAAATTTTGAGCTTAAAATCTGAATCGTTGGGAGTGGTTAAGTAGCGCAAACTGAACTGTATTCAGGAGCTGAAATTTGAACCCCCCTGAACACAGTTCAGTTATTCCCGATCTTGGTGTCGTAGACCAGGCAGAAACTACTACCCCCTACACTTAAAATAAACGATAGAGGGATGACAAAATTAAATAAAAAAATTATTTTAACAATAATTTTTAAAGATAAAGTTCAAAAATGCCAATAGAGGGCGCTTTAGACTTTAGAGTAATAAACAACTATTTTTTACCATCAACTCCTACGAGGACCTGGTTGCGAGGATTGCCGTCATAGCAGGTAATTTCCGGGAGATGCCCGGGGTATTCACTAATGTTCGAAACTCCCTCCGCCGGCGGCGTGAGGCCTGCATCGTTGCTGGTGGGCACTCTTTCGAGCAGATTTTGTGATTCTACATGAACATCATGCGTGTACCATTTTCTACGTCTCAACATTCATTCATATTCCGCACTACATGCATACATCAAATTGTTTCTTTTTATTTTGCGCGGAGAAATTGCTCATGTCTGTTATAATAAATTTTCTATTTAATTTTGTCATTACTCTATCGTTTATTTTATGTGTAGGGGGTAGTAGTTTCTGCCTGGATTAATTTTAACACAATTATTCAAATTGGTAAAGAAATAATATGAGTTGTAATTTTTTAACTGCACGAAAAATGTCCGGGCCAGGATTCGAACCTGCGATTTCTTGGCTGAAGCTGCCATGCTCTACCAACCGAGCTATCCCGGCATTAACTGGATGAATTATGCCCTCCATATTCAACCGGGATAGCTCAGTTGGTAGATCATGGCAGCTTCAAGAGATACCAGGTTCGAACCCTGGCCCGGACATTTTTCGTCCAGTTGGAAAATTACAACTCATATTGTTTCTGCCTGGTCTACTACATCAAGATCGGGAATAACTGAACTGTGTTCAGGAGTGGAGAGGAGGGGGAACAGGTGTTTCAAATTTCAACTCATGAACGCAGTTTAGTTTGCGCTACTTAATCACTCCCAACAATTCCGATTTTGATCTCAAAGTTTAAGTTTAAGTCTAAGCTTTTGAAAGCATTTAATGAAATACAAAAAATAACGGTAAAAAATAGTTTTTCGTTACTCCAAAGTCTAAAGCGCCATCTATCGGCATTTTTTGAACTTTTACTTTAAAATTTATTTTAAAGAAAATACTGACATAAAGAATAGTTTTAGCGAAAACCGCAAACGAATCGACCAATTTTTCCGTTTTTTATAATCATTTGAAATTTTGGATCCTAAACTTTAATGGCGCCTATCTCCTTCGGAAGACGTTTGGGAGCCTTAGTTTCCTATTTAATATTGTTTGTCTCTATGTGTACTATCACCCCTTAAAATTTTGCCCAAGAGTTTAGATTCACCCTGTATAAATGCGTAACACCTATAGTCGTCGTCTGTTCTGTCCGTCTATCCTCCTGGCCGACTGTCTGTTCGTCTTTCAGTCCGTCCGTCCGCATATAACATCGCAGAAACTACAAAACCGAATGTTTTAAAATTTAATGTATATTATCATTTCAGAATTTTGTCGAGTCATTTCAAATTTTATGAAAATCGAATCAAAACTTAAAAACATATAAATAAGAGTTCTTTATTCTATTAAACACTATCGTACATAATCTACATAATAAAAGCACAGTTCATGTGACTGAGGAAAACAAATACGGGCAAACGAATTCTTTTCTCATATGCCATGCGGCCATTTTTATTCAAAATTATTTTTTCGAATAAAATTGCACAAAAGTTTCGGTCATAGCAGATGATGTAATTCATTCACTGAAATAATAAGGATGATTTTTTACATTGTGAAACTAGTTATAAAACGAACGCACCTCATTTGTCACGTTTAACGTATAATTTCAAACTTGTTTAATTTTCAAATTACTCATGTGAAGAATAATAAAATAAAACAAATCTTATAAAAATCAATTAATGATCTCTTTCAGGATTGCTCAAAATTTCCATCCAGTGATAACGGTAATCTCTAATGTGAGCTCCAAAATATCACTCCTCGTTAAGTCTAGTAGAGGATTTTCCTTTTCTCCTGCGCCATCTGAAAAGCTGAAATTTGACAGCAGTCATTTATTTTACCTTTTCTTAAAAAAAAAAATGGGTGGATAATCTTCCAACAACATACATTTCAGAACTCTTGTTGGATTGTGATGATACTGAAGGACTGCGATTCAATACTGGGAATGCGAATATACAGGACGTTTTTAAATATATATCTAATATACTTCAGGGTGTCTTAAAAATAGGATCTCGCTTTAATTGTTCACCTGTTGGACAAACGTATGCAATGTAAGTTTCAAAAGTGTTCAAAATAAGGTAGGAATTCAGGGCATGTGGATGAAACATTCCTTCCATTTATTTTTAAAAAGTTGCACTTTTTACATTTTTAGACTGCCACTGGGTTTTATAAGTTAAGTTTTTTTTTAATGTTAAGTATGCTCTGAAAAATAAATCTGTAAAAAATTCCATTCTTCTACAACCGAATATCACCGAGTTATGATAATTTGAATTATATGAAATTTCGGATCATATCGTCACTAAAAAATATGTGTCAGTTTTTTTGTGACAGAAAGTTCAGAAATTTTATAAAATTCCAAAATATCGGAATAGATAAGTATGTTTCTAAAAAATTCAAAAATCTTCTAATTTTTCTTTTTCTTTTTTTCTTATTTTTTTCCTAAATATAATTTATAGCTCAAATGGACCGTTGAATGGACCATTGAAAACTAATAGCAGGACTATTTCATTAATATAATCCTTCCTTTTTTTTGAACACCTCTGTAATTTGCATTGTCTTTGTATCTCTAACAGGTAAAAAATTAAAGCGCATTTCAATCTTTTGGGGTCATCTTGTATAACTGTTATATATAAACAACAAATAATAAGTTATGTTCAGAAAAATTGTAACCATGCTCTGACAAATAAACCTTTAAAAATTACCTTCTTGTTACAACCGAACTATGATTCCTATAATAGGAATGGGGGGAATGCAAAATAAAACAATTCTTTTAAAAATGTATTAATGATCACTTTCACAACTGTTCAAAATTTTCGCGCGCTGATAACGGTAATCTATAATGTGAGCTCAAAGATATCGCTCCTCCTTCAGTCCAGAAAGGAATTTTTCCTTTCTCTTGTGTCATAGGTAAAGCTTAAATTTGACGGCCGTCTTTTATTTTATTTTGTCTTTGAAATAATAGGTGGAAAATCTTCCAGAACATACATTTGAGAACTCGAATTCGAGAGTGATCATTCTGTAGAATTGGGATTGAGTTCAGCGATTGTGAATATACTGGATATTTCTAAATACAGGGTCATCGAAAAAGGTGTCCCTGAATTCGAATTAAAATAACTAAGGCCTTAATAAAGATAAACCATTTATTTTTATACTCTGAGATTGGAAAAATCTGTGAGTTTTTTTACACTACTTAGAAAACTTCAATATGAGCTCCTCTGTTACACGGCAAACATGTAATCGGTAGTCGACCTCCTTCCAAGTGCGCTTAATCATGTCAGGAGTTACAGTTGCTATTAATGCGTAAATTCTCTTGCTTAATTTTTGCAGATCCCAAATTTATCCAGGATAAACAATGTCTTTGAGATGTTTTGACCATGATTTTTATGAACTGACTGATGAGTGAAATGGCATCGCGTCACGAAGTGGTGTTGGTGCATGCGTGCAGTCACGTCAAGGTCAACGCAATCACTACTATCAAAACTCCTTCAGAAGTTCTACAATTTCAGGTTGGTTTTGTACCGATTTTTTGCATGCTTCTCGTGCAATTAATTTTTTAAATCCGAGATACCTTTTTCGATGACCCTGTATATTTATACAGGTTGGCCCCAAAAAATTAAACGCATTTTTTTTTGCTCCTGTTGGTGATACGTAAGCAATGTAAATTGCAAACCTGTTCAAATAAGGTAGGAATTAAGTTAATAGGGAAGAAATAGTCCTGCTTTTCATTTATAAAAAGTTACACTTTTCAAATTTTTACGGTCAATGGTTCCTATAAGATATAGTTAGAATAAAATTAACCATGCTCTGTTTGACAAATAATTATAATTTTCCTTTTTTAAGTGTTTTGCTCTTAAACGTTTTCTAAATATAACTTATACGATCCCAAGAAGCGTATAAAAATTTAAAATTTTCTATTTAAAAAAAATAATGCCTGTACTATTGCGTTAATATAATCTTAAGTCCTTATTTATTTCCAACACTTCTGAAATTTACCTTGTCTGCTTATCTTCAACAAGTAAAAAAATAAAATGCATTTCAATCTTTTTTGGGACACCCTGTATAACTTTTATATATTAAGAACAAATAAATTTTGATTAGAAAAATGTTAACCATGCTCTGACAAATAAAGATGTAAAAATCCATTTTTCTACAACTGAACGATAACTCCTATAATAGTTATAGAAAGAACTAGTCGTTGGGGGCCCCCGTAATACTTACCCATCATGGATATGCATAATGTAAAATATTAAAATAAAAATGTGTAAACTACTTATAAAATGCATTGCAATTCAAATAAAATCGTGGCTGGATGACGTCATAAATTTAAAGGCTCGATTACTGAATTGCTTGAAAGAGGATTTTCCTTATAACTAAAAAAATAATAATCCTATTAACTAGCGGTTTATTGCATCTGATTAAGCGTCAAATTTCCAATTAAAATATATCTTTGAAGTGAAATTTGGATGAAATACAGGGTCATGAAAAATCGAAGAGTGTGGCAAATAGGATTCCAAATATCTCGGCAACTCATTATCCGATCGACTTTATGCTTTATGCAAAATTTATGTTTTTTTATTGTCTTTTATGTTCATTTCTTAAAATAAACAATTTCGAAAATTTTTATATACCTTTTATCAGAACGAATATTTCGAGAGTCCGAAAAAAATTGTTCCGGTTAATCGAGGTTATTGAAATGAAATAGGCTTCTTCCCATTATTACATACTAAGTACATACCAAACTGCAAGTCTCTATCTCAATTTTTTCGGGAGATAGAGCGTTTACAGACACACAGACACACAGACATCCAGACACACAGACACACAGACGGACGGCACAATTTTTTTTTCTAAAAATATATTTTTCGGAATCTCCAGTGTCTGAAACGTGTAAATCCGTCAAAAAAATTTTTCGATTTTCAAAACGATTACAAGACTTACCCTATACTACGTATGATGGGTAAGTAATAATAAATAAAACAATTCTTATAAAAATCTATTAATGATTTTATTCACAACTGTTAAAATTTTTCATCCGCTGTTAACGATAATCTCTAATGTGACCTCCAAAATATCACACCTGCTTAAGTCAGGTAATGATCTTTTCCATTTATCTTGTGCCATCAGAATAGTTTAAATTTGACAGGAGTTCACTTTATCTTTGACAGAATAGGTTGAAAATCTTCCTACAACATACATTTGAGAACTCGAGTTGGAAAGTGATTATTCGTAGGATTGTGGTTGAGTTCTGCGATTGTGAATATAATGGACGTTTCTAAATATTTAACTATACAGGTTGACCGAAAATAATTAAACGCACTTTATGTTTTTTTTCTTTTTTTACCGGTTGGAGTAATCAATCTAAATTGCAAAAGTGTTCAAAATAAGGTAGGTATTAAATTAATGTGGATGAAATAGTCCTGCTATTTATTCAAAAAAATTTACACTTTTTAAATTTTTTACGGACTCTGGTTCCTATAAGTTATGTTTAGAAAAAAAAAACTATGCCCTAAGGATCCCAGGGACCGTGTAAAATTAAAAAATGCAATTTCTTTTTAAATTAATAGCAGGACTATTGCGTTAATATAATCTTAATTCCTACCTTATTTTGCACACTTCTGAAATTTACGTTGTCTGTTTATCTCCAACAGGTAAAAAAAAATAAATGCGTTTCAATATTTTTTGAACACCCTGAATAACTGTTATATATTAACAACAAATAAGTTTTGTTTAGAAAAAAATTCATCATGATCTGACAAACAAAGCTGCAAAAATTCCCTTCTTCTACAACAGTACGATTTCTATAATATGCATAGGGGGTGGGGGGAATAATGAAATAAAACAACTCTTAGAAAATCTTAGAAAACTTTTCACCATGCTCTGACAAAGCTGTAAAATTAATTTTTTCTACAACTGAATTATAACACCTATAATAGTTACAGAAAGAAAAATTAAATAAAACAATTCTTATAAAAATCTATTAATGATCTCTTTCACGACTCTTCAAAAATTTCACCCGCTGATAACTATAATCTCTAAATGGGAACTCCAAGGTATCACTCCTTCTTAAGTATAGTAGATAATTTTCTTCCTCTCTTGTGCCATCAGAAAAGCTTAAATTTGACAGCAGTCATTTATTTTACTTTATCTCCAAACGAATAGGTTGAAAATCTTCCTGCAACATACATTTTAGAACTGAAGTTGAATTGTGATTATTCCGAAAGAGTGTGATCGAGTTCTGTGACTGTGAATACAATGGACGTTTCTCAATATATAACTATACAGGGTGTCCCAAAAAGTTTGAAACGAGCTTAAATTTCTTAAACGTTGGAAATACTTAGACAATTGGAATTGCAAAAGTGTTCAATATAATTTAGGAATTAAGGTTATATTGATAAAATTCTTTTCAAAAAGTTACACTTTTTAAATTTTTCTATGGTCACTGGATCATATAACTTACGCAAAAATTAACCACGCTCTGTCGAATAAATTAGTAACATTGTATTGTTTGATGAACAAATAGAGATCCTGTGACAGTTCCCTGTTTTTAGACCAAAAAATTTTCAAAATACCAGATGTTTTACTTTCTTCTATCTGTAATAGAATAAATTATTTTCGACTTCCGGTATTCAACGAATTTGTAAGTTTTAGGGGTCCGAAACTTCGAAACACATGTTTTTACAAAATTTCTGTCTGTCCATGTGTCCGTGTGTATGTCATCTTTGTATCATCGAAAAGTGTATGAAGTTATGCCTAGAATTGAACCAAATTTCATTTATAGGTATTTGGCTATGGCCAGCATGTCTCACTTGAATTTGGGGATATTCCGACAAAAGGGGGCGCTGTAATAGCGATTTTTGTTCCATTTTCATTATTGTATCTTCGAAAAGTATATGAAGTTATGCAGAGAATTGAACCAAATTTTTTGTATATGTTTTTGAGTATGGCCTGCAGGTCCCAGTTAATGCTGGGAGTATTCTGCCGGAAAGCAGTGCTGTAATAGTCATTTAAAAATTTTAAATTCAAAAAGATGTAAAAAAATTAGAAATCCTAAAAAAAATTTCCGTTAAATGTTCGACCTCCATCCAAGGATTCCGGAGCGATTTTTGTTTTGCCTCTATCTTAAAAAAATGTCTGAGTTTGAAAGCAGTTTGAAATTTGACGGTGGCTGAAACAAGACAGCAGGATTCCTCCATAAACGGGTTTAATTTATGATTTTCAGTGAACATACTTTCTCTAAAATTTTCTTTCATTGTTGTAATCCTCGTTCCAACTCTTATATGTTTAACACTATATATTGATATACGCCAATGTCAAATTCTCTCCACGCTTGGCGATATTTCACCCAAAATAGGTTGCCGTAAATGAAGCTAATTTGTTTATCCCTTGCTAATTTCATTGACTTCAGATTCTAATTCAATGTTGAATAGAATTGGGAATGAATTTTCTGTAATCCGGTTACACAGATTTTAGCTTCATGTTTTCCAGTAAAATTAGCTAAAATCTTAAAACCAAGGAATACAGAGGCTATATTTTCCCTCAGGTACGGCCAGAAGGAGTTTTCTGAATCGTGTTGTACATCGGCTGCTCATACAACGAAAGGTGCCTCGCATCCAGCTAACCCGATGTTTCACAAGTAGCTGACGTACAAGATAATGACGAAAAATCTTGACTTTTTTGGCGATGTGATAGCGAATTTTGAAGTATTAACATGCATCAGATAAAAGGAAATTTTGGGATTGGAACGTACGACTAGTTATACCTGTCGTTTTAATTTATCTCGCAGGTGTGTTTTGAGTGCACGAGTATATTTTTTTATACCTGTGATGATTAACTGTTCTTGCAGGCAGCGTATTATTTTCCTATAATGGGCCTTGAAAGTAAATAAAAACAATTCACACAATAATCTGTGTCTAACTCATGTAATTTTTCATCCACCAATATGGATATTCTCTATTTTGGGTTCCAATGTATGATTTCTCCTTAAATATAGTTAAATAGTTTATTTTTAGACTCTTTTTTTTTTTTTTTTTTACTCTCAACTTCATGCATTTTAAATTAACATGATTTTTAAGATGGCATTCTATAATAGATTTTCTGTCAAAGGTCTGTCTAAGGTCTTTTATCAAAGGTCTGTCAAAGGTATGTTCACATAAAAATCTGTCAAAGGTCTGTTCATAAAAACATCTGTCAAATGTCTGTGTCAAACTCGTCTAATTTTCCCATCCACCAATATAGATAATATTTATTTTTGAACCCAATATATGACTTTCTAAATATATTTAATGAGTTAATTTTTTAGACTCTTTTACATACACTTAACTTTATGCAATTTAAATTAACATGGTTTTTGTATGTAAAGATGATATTCTATAGTCGGTTTTTTCAATCAGTTCTTGATAGGGTACACTTATAATAGAACGTAGGTGAAAACTATATTTTTTTTAATTGAAAACTTTAATTGATATTTTAGATAATTACCTGCACAAGTGTCTTTCCGATGACAGTAAAACGCTTTAAAATTTTTAGAACTTAAATTTAAATGAAGTTTTGAAATTTATTAAAAGCAATACTTTGCATTTGCATCATTTCACGGGATAGCAACCGAATGAATCGTCGACGATTTCGTTATTTACAAAAACCTGTTTGATTCCGATAATTTAAGTGCGCAGTTCGACATATCTCTTAAATTTCTGTTTTATTCATTTTATGTTGTTTATTTATTTATTTATTTATTTATTGGTGAAGTTTTAGTTATGTACAGCCTATTAAAAAAAACAAATGCTGAACCATTTATACTGTTTTAAGTGCAATGCTGATAGTCTTCTTGAATCGGTCAGCATGCAATAGCTATTAAAAAATCAGGCTTAAAACCTGTCTTAAAGACATAAAAATTAGTAAATTATGTCATAGTTTTCAAACTCAATACATTTGAGAAGACATTTTCCTCCTATTTTATGATGTAAACATAGAAGTTATGCTTTGTTTAGAACTTAATACATTTCCAATAAAAGAAATATTGATTGCCCAGGTCGTTGCCCCTACCGTCCATATGATGTCAACGTTACTCACGGCAGGTTTTTAACACGTTCCAACCTAGTTGAAAAGTGTTTACGACTTCAGTTTGTCTGCCGTCTGCCGTCTGTCCGTCTGTCCGTGCTCTAACTCGCGTAAAAATACTCGGATCGCCCTGAAATTTTTGTATGTTATTGTTGTTTACTATAGCATGTTTAACATTTTAACTGAAGTGTGTAGCACTTATAGTTTTTTTACAGGGACAGTCAAAGTGTTCCGTTACATTACAGTCAATGGGAAATAATCGTTTCAATTTCATTTTGATGATGCTACGTCATTTAAATCATGATGAAAATGATATATAATTATGAAGCGCATTAAAACATGCTTTTTGTAGAATATGGGGTGCAAAGCATTAATTATTCATTTACAGGGATAAACAAAAGAATTCTGTTACACATTGTTCTATGGAGAAAAATCGTTTGCGGTGTAATTTAATGACATCTCACCATTTCAAACACAATGAAAATTGTATGCATTACTGAGGCTCACTATAAATTGCTCTTTTGAAAGTGTGGTGAGCATTGCGTTTATTTACAGGGACACACAAAAGATATCGGTTACAGTACTTGTGCGATATTTACAGTCTATGTGTGATAAGCGCGTTTTCAACTTCGGTTTGCGTTTTTAAGCTTAACCCTCTGAGCGTTTTGAAAAAGGGTAAAATTGTAATGTTGTTTTCTCTGCATTTTGTTTTAAATGCTAAAAAAATATGATTCTTTCAGCATTATAAATAAAACTTAATTACAAATATGAATGTAATCCTTGAGAGTAGTAATCATTCTTCAATGTTTTGAAAATTCATTAAATCTATAGAATTATATTATCTTAAACATTGCATATATTGCAGTGAAACCTGGAGCTTAGTGAACGGAATATTACGTTTCACACGCTTAGAGGGTTAAATAAATTTTTTCATAGTAGTATATGTTTGTTTATAAACGCGGTTGTTCATATACAGGGCTACACAAGGGAATCCGTAAGTATTACAGACTATGGGAGTGAATTGCTTAAAGGTAGTTTTTAATTCTATTACGCATTTTCTTGCTGAACTATACTATATTTAGTATACTAATATAAGTTTCTGGAATATAAATAAATTCATATACAGGGCTACGCAAAGAAAAAGATACATTGTCGTTTACGGTTGGTAATTGTTGCGAGTGAGTTTTAAGTTGCCTTTTAGCTTAATATGTGGTGTGTAAAAAAGTCTTCAGCTAATATACAGGGCTCTACAAAGGCTTTCGAGTGCATTTGCATCGATCGGAGAAAATTACTAAATGTGAATATTCTAACTGAACTAAATTTTATCATGTTTTTAATCCACATCTATTGATCCTATACAGGGCTGCACAAAATAATTCGACTACCTTTTGAACCTGGAAGGTAATTTCGAAAACTGTATTTTTCAATGTGGTATATGTTTTCTAAACGGTTTACTTACATATCTTCTTTCACCTTCTTTAACGGTGAAGTTTCGTTACAGTTTTCTGGCTGTGTTAGAAAATGTTTCATAATATATGCTTGAAGCGTGATTTTTCGTTCTTGTTTCTTTATAATATTGATACATAGTAAAATCCGCATTCAGCTTGCAGTGAGACGTTTTCCCCTCATTTTTAGGGTTCCGCTCTTAAAAAGTAAAAACTACACTATTATAAGATCACTCGTATGTATGTCTGTTTGCCTGTATGTTTGTCGGAGGCGTTGTTCTTGTAATCTATGGAGCGTAGAAAGTTCAAACTTAAGAAAGTTATAACAGCTAGTAACCCACATAATTATAGATTATTAACTATTCACAAATATTTGTAGGGAAATTTTTATGGGGCTAATTAAGTTACTTGAAAATAAATATTTTCGAATATCGTGTGAGGTATTGTGCGAAATATCCCGCAACTCCGAATGTTTTAATTTTAGGTATTATATTTTCAGAGACATCGTCGAAAATGCAATGGAAAAATATGTTCCACACCCTCAATTTCCGAATCTACTGAAACTAAAAATATGAAAATAAATATGCGTAGTAGGAGTTTATTTAAATCTTGCAGAAAAACTATAGCGATTATCCTAGTCAAATTATGTTTGAGAAAATTGTATTTTTCCGTTATACACAAACATTACTTAGCGGTCTCTCAGCTAGAGTGTTGACGGGCGCTGGAGGCTGAATCTATGGACGCAGAATCATCCAAGGATTGTTGATAATGTTCGAAAAGAACTGTCGGTAATTAGCCCAGAAATTAATTGAAAACCTATCTAGAAAAATGCGGTACGAATAAAGGAGATTTTGCAGCTTTGCGACTGTTTTGCCATGTTTATACTATGTACAAGGTATTTGTTTTAGGTAAGGCGAATCATAGTGATAAACAGTGAACGTTTTTATACCAATTGGAACTGAATTCACATATTAAATGCAATATTTAAAAAAAGAATTCATAGAATAATTCCAAGACATTAAAAGTGAGTAGTTTTGAGACAACAATCGCTTATAAATGAATATGTAATTCATTTATAATGGAAAAACCTTTCGCTTACAAATCACTTCAACAATCATGCTTTTGTGTCAAAATGTTTCTCGTAATTTTTATAACTTCTTTTTTTTTTAAATCGCCTAAAAATTGTCTACTGTTACTGCTGCAAAAGTCTGTATTAGCCTTTAAAAGTTGACAGAAGAGGATAGCACTAAAGCGTGTCCCCTTAAAACGGTCGTAAATATTCGTTTTTGTATTTTCGATTAAGACTTTTAATTATTTTTCAGATTTTGAGAATTTTTTAATACTGTGTAATCTATATTATTAATACCTGTATTATTTTTCGATTTCATTGAAATTACTTGATATTTTGTTACTCTGCAAATGTTGTTATTCTATGATTATTTGATATGTGTACTTGTATGATTTGATGTGATTATTTGTCAGCATTTGGCGTGATAAGTCCATAAAATTGATTTGTATTAGTAATTTTGTTTTTTCAGCAAATTCTAAGATTTCAGTTCTGTGAAGTATAAAGGAGATTGTGAAGTATGTGTAGATATATATGGGGCGATGTATTTTTGTAAGTCCCCGATATAAAAAATTTGTGATTCGTGATAATACACATATTAAGCATTATCAAGCGTCTCTTTATTTTTACCTGAGTAAAACATATAATTAGGTGTTTTAGCTATAGCGATGCCGGACAGCCCAAGTTAAGTCTTTTTTTTTTTTTTCATTTATTTATTTTCTTATGAATTTGTGACAGTTGTTTGTCATTAAATATGAAAAATAGTGAGAAATTTTTCTGTAATAAAATAGAGAATGCCCTTTTCATTTCCTGTAGTAAAAACAGCTAGTTTTTTTTCTGAAAAATATCAAATGTTTTGAGACAAGAAGTAGTTCTGACTTTGATTTTTCCAGACTGGTTGTTCTCTTGACAGTTAGGTCAAATATGATTGAGAGGTGACTTCTCGTGATCAACTCTGTGACCTATTTCCGAAGCGTGATTGGCTCTAAGTCAAATTAAAATTTGTAGAATGTATTTGTCTCAGAGTGAGATTTAGTTATCGTTTTTCATTCCAATAGAAATCAATTATTATATGTGGTGTTGTTTTACGTATACGAACATATTTTCTTTGAATAATTCGGATACTTTGTTTAACGATCTACTTTTTAAAAAGTATTTTGTTGTTTTCAATTTTTTAAACTTTCTACCATATTCGTATCGCTTAGATAATACTAGGTTTGTCAGGGTATGTCAAAATTTAATAAATAATCGCTGGTGATTTCAATGTGAACTTCAGACACAAAAATAGAATAGAACTGTAGAATTTTTTTTTTTTTTTTTTTTTTTTTTTTTTTTTTAATCTTTTGGTCTAATTCCTATCATTCATACTGTCAGAAATGGATGCTCAAATCCCACGAAATTTTCTTTTTTTTTTATGAAACTGTTTCTTGGGAAATGCTCCGAGCGAATATTTCGTCAAACCGAGTAAATTTATATCATCAAAAAGGTGAGGAAATTGATTTCGTCAAATTGCTTGTTAGAAAGTGTAAATAAAGGCCGGTGGTGCCATCTATTGACAATTTTAGAAGCATCTGTATGTGACAGAGGGAAAATTACGTCGCTTTTCTCAAGTCTTCAAGGGGATTCAAACGCGCGACCTTTGGTGCAGAAGAACGATGCGCTGCCTTCCTCGCCAGCGCGACCTTGCGTGAATTTGATTTTAAATGTATCTACGGGATGTTGATGTCTGTTTCTATTTTTAGAAGGTAGATTGTATTTTTATCGGTGCTTTATAATTTCTGCGTGTTTTAATTAATAAGGCTAGATCATTATTATGTTTTTTCTATGGTTAATAAATAATTAGAATATGGCTTGATTAATATTATTTATTAGAGAAATTCCCTTCGTTCAACGAATGATTAGAATATGGTCTAGTTAATTTGTTAGTCAGAAATAATAAATTTTGAAGTGTATATTGGAAGACAGTTTATCGATTTTAGATGATAAGATTTTAACACGTTACTGTTTATAGAGGGGAAAGGGATCAGTTATTCATATTTTAAATTTGATTGTTATATGAATATATTTCTTAAATAAAAGAAAAATCTTTGAAATTTTGATTTTTTTTTAATGATTTTGTAACAACAAAAATAATCTGGCCGTGAATGGGGAAACAGTTTCATCAAATATTTGAAAGTTTCCATTTCATTAAAAATCACTTAATTTTGAGACGAAATGATTGTGAAAAATGATGAAGTCTAGCTCAGGAATTGCTGAATCGTCAAAAATGAGAGTTTTATTTTTGACAGTGATGAAACAGTGTCGTCAGATATTTGATGTTTCGCGTTTCGTCAAAAAACACGTGTCTCTGTGACGAAATGATTGTCAAAAATAACGAAATAAAGCTTAAGGTTTGCCGAATCGTCAAAATTGAGTGTTTTATTTCTGAAGGTGCAAGAAACTAGTACCAGGGAAAACACAATTATTGACAAGGTATTCAACAACATCCTCGTGCAGTGCGGTGTTAGTCGTTCATTTTTAGTCATCATAGACAGATTTAGATAAGGATTTTAAAAAAGTCATGCAGAATAACGCTATTTGGCACGATATAACTGCATATCTTTCTGGATGTTCCTTATATCCATATGTACTTTTTAAATATGTATAGCGAAACCCAACCCTACGTTGTACAGTTTTTTACAAAGTGATATTAATCTCTTACCAGCTGTTTTTTTGTATTATTGCAGTTAGTAATTAATAAATTTCAAGTACGGAACCCTTTAAACACGAATAATTCTCGCATTTGACGGATTTATTTTTGGAATGAATAAATAAATAGATATCCTGGTTTATTAGACACTGATGTCCAGAAATTAAGGAGAAGTGACCGGACACTTTCGATTTCAGACGTTTGGGAGAATATCTACTGAAATTCGTGAGGAAATTCCCGAAATGTCCTTGAACTTTTAGGATGTAAAGAATATGTTTGACTTCATGTTTTTCAAGGAAGATTTAGTCCCGGTGACACTTAGGGGAGTAATAATAAATATAATAAAAAAATAATATTTGCTTGTCCCCAAGAAACAGAAAAAGCTCAAAATGATCCGTCACTGTAGCAAATGACTATGTAGGTCTTGTTCAACGTTTTTGTGCATTTGTGTGAATAGCACATATTTTCTTTAAGATGTTAAAGTTTCTGTGAAATATTCAATTTTTTTATAGCATGCATATTTTTCAACTGAATTTAACACTTTCCGAATTTTCCACTTTCCGAAAACTTGACAAAGAACAGTATAAATAGTATATAAACACTATAAAAATATTTCCTGAAAAAAAAAAAAACGGAAATTCTACTGGTAATCGGGATGCCAGTACTATTTCCATATTTTAACGGGAAAAAAATCCGTAAATTTCCAGAAATTTTCCGTTATTTCTGTAACATCCGTTTTTAAATTTCCGTTTTATAACAGATAGCTTCCGTATTTTTTAGAATTTTTTATGTCATTAAAATAAATTTTAAGGACTAAAAAAATATATATATTTCTCAAGGATAACCTTGTAAGAGATAGATACATTTCTGCTTTTTTTTTTTCTTTTCTGGGAGAGTTTTCAATAAATACCCAACCCTTGACTGGAGTAGAATCGAACCCGCAATCTCCCGTGTACTAAATTGACGATCTCGACCACTACACTATGGCTTGACACATGAGCTTCTTAAATGTTATTACTTAATTTAGTCACCTTTTATGATGCAAAAACTTTAAGGTTTCGTCGTCAGATGTCTTTTTTTTCAGAGTTCCAATGTTTTTAATATTTTCTTTTCATGATTTTCAAAATTTTGCTTTATTATTTCATACTTTATAACAGATAAATTTTAACTTATTATATATTATATGCGTAAAACATTGTATTAAAATTAATATTTCTTCTTTTTGCAATAGTACCAACAGTTTATTTTTTTAACATATAATTTTTTTAATTATTTGTCTGTTGATCTATTTATCGATTCCAATAAAAATAATAATAAATATCTTAAGTAAGCAGACGTTTTTTTCCTTTGCTATTAAAATAAATTTTTTTATAACTTATTTTAAAAAACTTATGTAAATAAACAATTTTATAATAAATTAATTTATTATCTGTGAGATATGCTAACAGCTTTTGTATATGGTTCTCTTAAACTGAATAGTTTTTAAAATATTAAAACGAAAAATAGATTCTTAGAGAAAATTTTGAAGTTAATTACTTTGCGATAAGAAAGTTTAAATTTGGACTTATTAATTTAGTTTAATTTATACAATTACAAACTTTATAAAATTATAAACTTGATTTTTATAAAAGTAAAGAAACAATTATTAAGTATTTTTAATAATTTAAGGAGGCAATTATACATTTTGTAAAATTATAATTTATATAATAATAAATTTTAGATTAATTCAGAAATTTATAGGCCAAATCAGTTTAATTTAATACCAATTTATTTAGCAAAAATTTGCAGAGATATTATGTAATGAAAACTTTAAATAACCCAATATTGCCTCACGTTAGAATAGTTAAAATTAAATTTTAAAAAATTAGGTGAAAAATCATAATTTTGAAGCACTATCAAGGAAACAAAAAGGTTAATTCAGAAAAATATATTTTTCTGTAACTTATAAAAAGAAAATTTCGAAATATTTCATTAAAATATATAAATATTCCTATTATTTTGACAAAGAATTACGGTCCAGACATGGCCCCGGTTAAAATGGGTAAGCGGGTCGAGCTGGGCCTGGCATGGATACTTGAAGAACTGTAGCAAATGCACCAATCTTGATTCGTATTTCAAACAAGGCCATTTTTGTAAACAGACCTCTAAATGTCATTTAAGGAAATTGCACTGTTTTGGAAAAAATACGGACATTGTACTGTTTTGAAAGAACTATGGAAAAATTCCATTAAATTTACGGAAAACTTTCTGCATATTTACGGATTTGAAATCTGCTTTACGGAACTAAAATCATTTACGGAAATTCTACTGCTGTTTGGAAAAATGAAACTTCGCCGTAAAATTTTACGGAAAATCTCTTGCATTTTCACGGATTTTTTTTTTTTTACAGTGTAGTCCCATAGGATTATATGGAATTTTCTCCCCCATCTATCAATTAGCTCACTTTACTGCCTGTATATTTTGAAGTTTTCACGATATTTGACTGATCGTTTTATACGTGTTGCACTATAGTATTCACTACCAAATCATAAAAGAAATCTTTGCTGCAGTTCGCGCATGCGCAGTTAAAATTTATTTCAAACAAACACCCTTATATTATCAAATATTCAATATATATTGATATTTTAATTGCAGTATACTATTTCTACTGTTCTTTGTCAAGTTTTTGGAAAGTGGTGTTAAATTCGGTTGAAAACTCTGCATGCTATAAACAAAAAAACTGTTGAATTTTTCACAGAAACATTAACATCTTCACGAATATACGTGCTATGCTTACACAAATGCACACAAATGTTGAACAGGACCTACATAGTCATTTTCTGCTGTGACATATCATTTTGAGCATTTTCTGTTTCTTGGGTGATCGAAAATATTATTTTATTATTAAAATTAATATTGCCCTCCCCTAATTGTCCTCGCGACAAAATCTTCACTGAAAATTATGAAGTCAAACATGTTCTTTTCATTCTTGAGTTGCAAGGACAATTCGTAAAAAAATCGACAAAACGTCTAAAATAAAAAAAAAATCGGTCACTGACCCTTAATATTCGGATATCAGTCCACTAAAGATGTTCATTAGAGCATATTGGACTACCTCCTAAAGTTTGTCGTAATGTTTAAATGATGCAGTTTTTCTCGTTTATTTTTATCAGTCAGGTAACAGGAAAGTATTGATTTTCATATAAACTTTCCTAAATATTTTGAGCAAATAAGAATTTCTTTCAGAACCTAATTAAGTTTTTTTTCTCGGTTTATTAAGTCCTATAATGATGCGGGAGAGAATAATGAATGAAAACGATTCTTATAAAAATCTATTAACGATCTCTTTAACGACTGTTCAAATTTTTTTCACCATCTGATAACGATAATCTCCAATGTGAGCTCCAAGATATCATTCTTCCTTTAGTCTTGTAAAGAAGGTTTTCTTTTCTATTTGTGCTTCGATAAAAGCTTAAGTTTGACAACAGCAATTTGTTTTATCGTATTCACTTGTCTATGTTACACACTTATTTTGGCATTACTTGGCTGTCAAACATGCAAAAAATGCGCGAGTTATTTCTTTTAACTATTTATTTATATTAATTTTTCTGGGAGAAAAACTCGGAAAAAATAAATGAATGATTCTTTTTAAGTTGGTTATATTATATTATTTTATTAATATCAAATTTTAAATGTTCAGATAATGATTTATTTTGCGTTCATTGGCTGTTAAATGATATAGTACACTGATTGTAACTTTAGATGAAATAGTAGGGGAAGGTGGTGTACCTCGGACCTATTTTGACCTTTTAAGTTTTAGTTTTAAAACAAATCGCCAAAACTAAAAAAAGAAAAGATTTTAGAAAACTTTATGTTGTTACAAACAACATATATTTGTCTTAAATTTTTATATAAGTAATTCCCATGAAATTTTTTGAATTAAAAATAAAATGAAAATAGGACCTAGGTACACCACTAGTGGTGCCCAGGTAAAATAGTCAGCAAAAAACCTTTAAAAAAAACCTTAAGGAAAACTAAAGGTATTTCGGACAAAAAAACCTGCATCTTCCCTTTAGGCAAAAGACCTGTACTTTCCCTTCACTTTTTTGTCCGAAATACCTTCAGTTTTCCTTAAGGCAAAAAACCTATACTTTCCCTTCACTTTTTTGTCCGAAATACTTTCAGTTTTCCTTAAGGCAAAAAACCTGTGCTTTCCCTTCACTTTTTTGTCCGAAATACCTTCAGTTTTCCTTTAGGCAAAAAACCTGTACTTTTCTTTCCCTTTTTTGTCTGTAATGCCTTTACTTTTCCTTTAGACAAAAAAAATCTGTACTTTTTATATGCAGAATTTTTTTTTTTTTTTAAATAAGGCAAAAATACTCTTGCAATCATTTGCACGGTCAAGGTTAAAATAAATAGCATATTAGCATACAGTATTATGTTGTTGGTATAGTTGGAAAGAACCTAATTTGTGAACATTTCCAAGTATTTTAAACATTTTAGAAATTTCCTTATATAAAAAATCTTCAAAGGGAGAAGTAGTAATTTTCAAACGTTTCTTTTTTAAAGTTTTAAAATTTAAATTTAACATTTAACCTTCAGTTTTAGGGTTTTTTTTTCCCATTTTGCTAAAGTATTTAAAAAAATGTATGAAAATGTGTCAGCAAAATTTTTGCTAAAATGCAAAAATAGAAAAACAAATTATAAAAGTTAAAACGTTCTAATTCTTATGCAAATGTTTGCAGGGCAATAATTATGTAGTGTTGAATTCAGGGGGTGACCTGGGGGGGGAATCCCCCCTGGAGCATTGAAATGTCCCCGTCGAAAGATTTGAGATTTTATACTTTCAATGGTTAAAAAGTGCAATCGCCCCCTCCCCCTTGAAGCCCAGAAATCCTTCCCGGGGAAAGATGTCTGAATTCAACACTGATTATGTAACATCTATTGTAATTTAGATTTCAACTTTTCTCAAAGTACTCACCCCCCCCCCCCCCCACCACACACACACACACTCTAAAAAAAAACTTCTTTTTAGCAGAGCAGCAGAGTTGATGGAAAAAATGATTGACTCCGGGATGGTGAAAGTACTAATATTGCCTGTTGGTTCCTACTATTATTCAGATTGCTTCATTGCTGACATTTGTTTTGAAATAGTAATAGTCGCTTTATTAAATTTGCTATTAAATAAAGGAAATTTTACTATTTTTAAAAAGTGGCAGCAATCAATTAATTGGAATTTAAAAAACCGTAACTAGCAACACTGGAACTACTGGTACATTCCTGTTTGACCTTGAAACATATGATATACACATCAACCAATTTTTTTTCTTTCTTTTTTCCCCCGTTTCATTTCTTTGGATATGGGTGTAAGCTATGATGATAGGTAGTCAAGACCAGGACCCAGTTACTGCAGTGGCAAACTTCCAGCAATATTTTAGTATAAGTGTCACTTTTTTAAACGCAGGATTTTTTTTATTTTAAATAAGGCAAAAATACTCCTATAAAATGCCTGCGGAACTTTGTCCCTGCATTAATCGGCACTAATCAAGACTGAAAATATTTTGAACATCCTCCCCCTCTTATCAGATAATCCATGCACACTCACACAAAAACACAACATGCATTAAATTTTTTTAATTTAATTACGTCAAAACTGTGCAACAACTGTACGTAAAATATTTTTGTATGTGTAAATTACAATCAAAAAGTTAAATTTGAAGGTATTAGATAGAAACAACGGTTGAAATCTCATAAATCTCCAAAATTTACTTTGAACAACACACACAAAAATCTATTAGTTGAATCCAAACATATTATGTTGATATGTCGACAAAATATTTTATGCCAAATATGGGGGGGCAATATCAAATATATATTATACCAAAATATGGGCGAAAGGATGTTTAATTTTGGCTCCATATCTATTCCTGCAGACCCTAAAAATAGAAGGCAGAAATTTTACAGTTTAAGTATCATTTGGGGTCTCCAGACTGAAAAATTATGAGGGAACACAAGAAAAATAAAAGTGAAAATTCTACTATTTTGGCATTAATTCTGTTCTTACAGCTTCATAAAAAAAGGCAAAAATTTTATATTTTCAACATCATTAATTGTACAATTTTGGGTTCTGCCAGGTGCATAAAGTTAAAAAAGGATGTTGGCACTGCACCGTACCCATATGCTAGAGTCAATATTATTCTAGAGAAAGTGATACTTTTTGACAGGCGAGAATGTAAACAATACAGAAATTGACATGAAAATAAAATTTATCTACACTTCTACACATAACAAAACATATGAATCTGCTTAAAGCATAGAAGATTCTCACCACAATTCTTTTTAATAATAGCTTTGTATACATCAATTACATTAAAAAAAATAAAATAATTTACTTACCAATGAAATGGTATCCCAAGACTAATTATTTGTGAAACCATATGCAGCATAACAGCCCTACATTTAAATAATGAAATTACTCACTCAAGGGGTTGATCCAGGAAAAATTTCGGGCCTGTTTAGCACGCTTTCACATAATTCTTCTTAATAAAACAGGACCCCTTCACAAACTTTATTATAATAAAAATAGCAACTTCACAAAATTTCCCATAAAAACATAGTCTTCATTTTTAAAATATGTAATTAGCAAACAAAACAAGTTCACCAAAAAGGAAAACTTTAGCAAAAGGACCACTTCAGTTGCTAGGGTGATGCTGTTATGTTTCCATGCACACGTGTGGACCCAAAGATGTGATGCATAAAAGACTTTCTGCTAAAGGTGAAAATAAGCACTCGCCCCAGTGGCAGAACTATCTTCAAGTGTCTGCAACGCTAATAATGTTTTCAAAAATAGTCTGCAATACGCAATATATCATATAAATCTATTCTTGCTGCTGTTGTAGTTGTAGTGCTAATTAATTAAGGCATCAGCATTTATCAGCCTTTCCGAGTAAAAAAAATTTCTGAAATTCACAGCAAATATTCTGAAAGGTTACAGCAGAGGGATTAGGGGAGAAAATCCCCTCTCGGCAATAATTATTCCTGTTGCATGTTGGATTAACTCTGCTTTTCATTAGAGTCGATTTCAGGCTGAGTGTAGATCCTTGCAAATTGGGTTCGGATTAACCCAGTTTTTCAAAAGTTAGTTCAGGATATTGTTTCAGATTAAAAACTATGCATAAATTAATAAGCATAGAACTTTGTACGTCTGCTGTTTTCTAAAGAAATGCTGCAAAAATAGCGTTTCTTTTTTCTCCCGTGATCCTTTGACGAAATTCATGTTTTTTTTTTTTTTTTTTTTTTTTTTTTTTTTTTTTTTTTGTGGCTCTTTGACGAAATTTGCATTTTTTCTGTGATTCTTTGACGAAATTAGCAGTTTTTCCCACGATTCTTTGATGAAATTTGCATTTTTTTTCTGCGACTATTTGACAAAATTTGCATTTCTCTGTGGCCCTTTGATGAAATTCGCTTTTTTTTCCACGATCCTTCAACGAAACTTTTTTTTTATATTCTTTTGATGAAAATGAAGTTTTTCCGCAGCCCTTTGACAAAATTTGCGTTTTAATCGCAATCTGTCAACGAAATTAGTCATTTTCCCAGATCCTTTGATAAATTTCATCTTTTTTCTTTTGGCCTTTGGACAAAATTCGCATTTTTTCTGCGATCCTTCGACGAAAATTGGCGGGTTTTTTTTTTTGAGATACTTTGCTGAAATTTGCCGTTTTTTCGAAATAATTCGACGAAATTTACCTTTTTTTTCGAGATCCTTCGACAAAATTTGCCATTTTTTCGTAATCCTTCGACGAAATTAACAGTTTTTTCCACGATCCTTTGACGAAGTTGGCGTTTTCTCCATAGCCCTTCGGCAAAATTCACATTTTTCTGCGATCCTTCAACGAAACGCATGTATTTTTGACGGCCTTTTGACGAAATTCACGTTTTTCCACAGCCTTTTGATTAAATTTGCATTTTTTTCGCGACCTGTCAGCAAAATTAGCCATTTTTCGCGATGTTTAAATAAATTTCGCGTTTTTCTCGCAATTCTTCAACGAAGTTTGTCGTTTTTAGTCTGCAGGTGTTCTAAAAAGTCTGCGGCGCCCGCCGCAGCGTCGCGTACATTCTGCCACGAGGGCACCTGCCAGTCGCCACTCGTCAATTAAACTTGAAAAACTGGTGATTAAAAATATGAAAAAAACCGGCCAAATGCAGGTTTTTCTGATATCCTTACTGTACTCTAAAATTCGTGAATTTTTCGCCCCCGTTTGACAAAATTCATAATTTTTTCGTGCCCGATTGCAGAAATTTATGATTTTTTTCGCTCCCGTTCTTTGAAATTCATGATTTTTCCGTGTCTGATAGAAAAAATTTATGGTTTCTCTACGTCCGATCAACGAAATTCAGGATTTTTTCACGTCCGATCGAAGAAATTTATGGTTTCTCCGCGTCCGATCAACGAAATTCATGATTTTTTCGCGTCCGATCGACGAAATTCAGTATTTTTCTTCATCCGATCGTCGAAATTCGTGATTTTGTTGCAGCCGATCGCCGAAATTCCTGATTTTTATGCTCCCGACTGACGGAAATTCATCATTTTTACGCTTCTGACCAACGGAAATTTAGGATTTTTACACTCCCGATTGACGAAGTTTGCAATTTTTTCCGGACTAATTGACGAAATACACAATTTCTGAAGATGTTGGCCACTTTTGGTTCACAGGTCACTCAAAAAAATGACTAGCTTGTCGAGGTCCACAATCATACTTGTTAAACAAAATTCTCAATTTTTACGCACCTTATTGGTGAAATTCGCGATTTTTATATGCCCGATCGGCGAAATTCACAATTTTTGCAGGTCCGATTGGTGAAATTAACGATTTTTGCACGCCCGCTCGACAAAATTCACGATTTTTACGCACCTGGTAGGCTAAATTCACGATTTTTACTCGTTCTATCGGCTAAATTTACGATTTTTACACATCCCATCGACGAAATTTGTGATTTTTACCTGCTGATCGGCTAAATTCACAATTTTTACATGCCTGATCAGCTAAATTCATGATTTTTTACGCAACTTATCGGTTAAATTCTTATCAGCTAGATTCGCATCTATTATTTTCCGTAATTTGTTTTAACTTTGACAATATAATAATTAACACCTTAATTTATTTTTTAAATGTTTATACATTGCCAAAAGATGGCTGAAAATATGTACCGACAGACACCTCTTCAAAACTGGTCTATCTTTTAAAAAATTAGATAGATTCAACGTATTTATAAAAAATACCGAGTCCTCAGTAAAAAAAATATTTCAGAGGATATTTGTATTTACAAAGTTTCGTTCATATTATCTTATTTTAGACTTTTTTTTTTATACTTTAATAGCGATGCAGTTAATTTAAAGTTTGTTATTGGGAATTCAAATAACTCATATTTATTATTTGCAGTTTAAATTACTTTTAATCATAAATAATATACCAGGAAGAAAATAATTTTATAAAAATTATGATTTAAAGTAATACTATTTTAAATATTGTCCACTTGAATGATGGTATGTTACATGAAATGTTATGAAAAGCTTTTTCTTCCTCCAGTAGCACATTATATTGGTGTGAGTAGTGCCCTTTCTTTCTTTTTTTTTTTTTTTTTTTTAGATTGAACACTGGGTCAGATAGGGTAAAATAGGCAGGTTTCAAAACTAAATTTATAAATAACACAAACTGTAATTATTTGCAAAAAGTAGCAAAAAAAAACTGTGGGGTAAAATAGTTACAAACCTTTCATTGTTTAAAACCCGCAATATCATTTGAAAAGTTATATATATATGCATATTTCTTTTAATACTATAATTTAATCAATAAAAAGTTTAAACTGATTCTTCAACCCTTTAACATACATTTGACATAAATAACATCTCATGTAACATACCATCGTTCAAGTGAGCAATATTTAAAATAGTATTACTTTAAATCATATTTTTTATAAAATTATTTTTATCTTGGTATATTATTCATAAACTTAGATTAAAAGCAATTGAAAATGCATGTAAAAACCTTGAGAAATCATTAATTGGGTTGACAATTAATATTAACACACATGCGAAGTAGAATAAAGATCAACCAAAACGATACTTTAAATTCCACTGTAACGATACAAGGCTCAAATATTAAATTTAATTTAGTAATAAATATGAGTTACATGAATGTATAAAGTTATGAACTTTAAATTAACTCCATCGCTATTAAAGTATAAAAAAAAAGTCTATAATAACATAATATGAACAATACTTTGAACTTACATATCTCCTCCGAAATAATTTTATTTTAGTAAGGCCTCGTGGTATTTTTTATAAATATTTTGAATCTGTCTATTTTTTTAAAAGAGAGTCTAGTTTTATAGAAGTATCTGTCGGTACATATCTTTATCCATCTTATGGCTATGTATAAACATTACAAAAATTAATTAAGGTATTAATTATTATATTAACAAAGCTAACGAATTACAGAAAATAACAACAGACAAACGTTACCGCTTAACGCCGGGAGTCAAAACATAAACACGCTCAGCTCAGAGTTGAGTTGAGTTGTAGTGTTTCTTCTACCATTGGAAAATCACTGTGGAGTCGGAACTGCCGTGTCAGTTGCGAAAAAAAAAATCGAATGTTCTAAAGGAAATTTTAAATAAATTAATAAGAATAATACATTTTTCATTTGTTTTTTTGAGGTAATTTTCATAAAAACTGGAAGTCACGTCTGTAGTTAATAACCCCATACTTAAAATAAAATAACTAAGAATTTTTCGCATGGATGGGGGGATTAATTACTATTTCCTGAATTCGGGAAGTGGGGAATTTCCCCCTAAATCCCCATAAAAGTTATTTATTTATTATTTTTTATATTTATGTGTTAAAAACTTATCTCAAAGAGGTGGTTCAAAGCAGTGTTGAATTAGGGAAGGGCTGGCCCGCGGGATTCTTGCTCTCCCCCCGGAGGATTTGGAAATTTGCTAAACAAAATTTTCATTTTTCTTTGAAAGAAATTGTAAAATTTATTGTGTTTTTTCTTGAGTAACTTAAAATAATTAACCACTAAGAGAAAGAGAACTAAAAATTTTTTGTTAAGGGACGGCTCACCCCCCCCCCCCCCCCGTGTAAATCCCCCATGGAAGTAAATTTTTAACTCTATTTTCGTTTACATGTTTGTCTTTAAAAGTTATCTTAAGCGGAGGTTCGGGGGGGTGTTGAATTCAGTGCCAGATGGGAAGGGGAGCACCCCCCCCCCGGATTTTAAAATTTAATTAATGTAATTTTCTTTTTCGCTGATTTTGAAAGAGATAGTGAAATTTATTCTTTTCGAGTATGTGTTTAAAAAGTACCTTAAGATTCAGGAAAGTGATGAAGTCAAAAAGAAGCCCCCCCCCCTCCCCCGCAGATTTTATAATTTTATTGACATAATTTTCTTTTTCTCCAATTTTTAAAGACAGTAAAATTAGCTTTTTTGAGGAACTTAAAATAAATAATTAAGTATTAGGAGAAAGATAAATTATGAATATTCATTTTGTAGTGTGCGTGGGGGGGGAGGGGGGTGCTCCCCTTAATCAGTCATGGCAGTTAATTTTTTGTCCTGTTTTTCTTTTTACTTTTATGTTCTAAAAAACCCCTTAAAATAGGGTATTTCAGGGCAGTGTTGATTTCAGCCCCCCCCCCCCTTGAATTTTGAACAATTAATTAAAAATTTAACTAATTTTCTTTTTTAAATTTATTATCTTTTTGAATAACATAAAATAATTAACCACTGAGAGAAAAAGGATATAACCAACATATTTTTTTTCTTCTGCTCCCCCCCTCCCCACACCCTTGTATGTGGCCCTGGCCTTTTCCAGTAAAAAGCTATTTGAATATGAGTTAGATACTTAACCATTTAAGCTCTAATAAAACATTTAGAAAAGTATTTAAAATTTTCTGCATGAAAAGCAGTTTTTTTCTTTCAAAATACCTGTAGTGATATTAGGACAGATTTGTTAAGTCACTGAAGGTAATTTGTAGGCCATAAGCTTGCTGAAATAAACCTGTATAAAAGCTTTAAAAAAACCTTCATATTTCCTGCATGAAAAGCTGTTCGCGTTTTTCTTCAAAATACCTGTAATGATTTTAAGAAGATCTGCTAAGTCAGTGAAGGTAAATTGAAGGTTATAAGCGTGCTGAAATAATCCTGAATAAAACCTTTAAAAAACCTGTAATATTTCCTGAAGGAAACCTGCAGTTTTCATTTTCCTTCAAAATACCTGTAGAAACCTTCAAAATACCTTCAAAATCATTAAATTTTTAAAGGTTTCTTGCTGATTTTTTTACCTGGGTGTACCTTGGTCTCATTACTAACAAGTGGAAAAAAACTTGTTTTTTAGTAAAAAAAATCCACATTTATTAATCAAGAAGCTACATATATAATTTTTTTCCCTTAAAAGCAATAAAAAGATTGATACATTTCATTTATTATTAGGTTTAAAAAATAAGAAAAGTCTAAATAGACATAAAACCTCAGAGCAATTACACTTATTATAAATAGAAATGACATTAAAACTTATTTATATTTGTAATAACACTTAATTTTAGCCAAGTTTTTTATTAGATAAGTCAATTCCAAATGATAACTTCTTGAGCTACCTTTCAGATCCACCAGGCAATATTGGATGTGGCAGCTGGAACTGATATCATTTTTTGTCAACTTCATAAACAGTAGGATCTTCTCTTTTGAACTACTGAGAGTTTGGATCTCCTTTTAGATATTGTACTTCTTATACATTATCAGTAATTTAAATAATTTCAGCAATAAAGTATTTAATACTTTTTTTACCAGAAAACTTCGCTAGCACAAAAGCACCAATCTGAATATTATCTGATTCTTCCAGTTCACCAAAGTCTTCCTCTGAAAAACCAGATTCCTCAAATAAATCATCTATATCATTGTCTTCAGATTCTGTTGAATAATAATAAGGCCTCTTTATAGCTGGCTTAGTAGGAAGTTGTACTGTTTTACTTTGTTTTATTTTTTCCCTTTTTTTTACAACTAGGTTGAAAGCAAAACTGGTAGTAATCATTAAACCATAACTATTTAAAATAAACCATGTTGCTATTAAAAACATATTTTAAATTTTTAGATGCACCTGTAAAACTGATTTTGTATCAATATAGTTAAAATTATGGGGTTAACATAAACCAAATACATATATAAAATTTATCACAAAGTAGTCCTAACTTGTTGATAGACTTTAAATAAAATACTAATTTGAAAGAAAACATTTTACTTGAATTTTAAAAAGATTTTTCAACATATGCATTTTATTATCTGAAATGCTTATTTAGGTGGTGTACCTTGGACCAGTCCAAGGTACACCACTTTTACTAGGTTCAAGGTACACCACTTGACATTTAAAAACAAAACTGCCAATAATGATGTTAAGGTTAGACCTAACTTTATTTAAAGTACATGGTGTAGTAGCTAGAACATTGCTTTATAATGCATAACCCTCATTTAAAAATAATTAGATATGTTTTAGTATAAAAATAATATAGAAATATCTAAGAAAAACTTACTTTTGAAAGGTGAATTTCTTTTTTCAAAAATTGTACAATTAGTTGAGCTTCTAAACAAATGCCAAGAACTTAAATGAGACCTCTTGTGGCAAATATTTAAACTACAAATGTTGTTATTTAATTATCTAAACAAGTAAAGCTAGAATTAGCATAGGTCCGAGGTACACATATGTCCAAGGTACACCACTCTCCCCTACACTGATTGTAACGTTAGATGATATAGTACACTGTATAAAAATACAAATACTTCTTAATGTAGGAAAATATAATATAAACAGGTACAAAAATATAAAATAATATACGAAAATATATAATGAGCAATTTACAAATATACAAAAATCTATAATGAGCAATATACAAATATAAAAATAATGCAATTATGCGAATATATAAATATACGAAAATATACGGTGAGCTTTTTTACGTGCATTGCATGTTAGATGATATAATACACTGGTTGCAATGTTACATGATATTGTACACTGTATAAAAAGACAAATATATTTCAATGTAGAAAAATATAATATAACCAGGTCAGAAACATACATTAATATAGGAAAATATACAATGAGCAATATACAAATATACGGATATACAAAATACGAATATTCAATTATACGAAAATATACAATTAGATTTTTTGCGTGCACTGGGTGTTAGATAATATATTAGATAATATATTTATAAAATTGAAGTGCTAAATGCTGTGTTTGTCTAGGTTGCAGTGAATTTGATAATTAAAGGTTTTGCTTAGGGAGATCTCAAATTACACTGTTTAATTAACTCCGATGCGATACTGCCGATAAGATGGTAGTTTTTAAATATCTCATCAGGAAACTAATAATTTAATTTTATTCTACTGTTTACTCTGTTTAAAAAATATATCTTTCATTTATACTTTAAACTAATTCTAAAATACATACTGAATTATATTTGAAGTTTTACTCACAGCTCGTCAGCTTTTAACACATAAAATATTAAAAACAAGCTGGAAATTGTACGTCAAACGTGACAAATTAGGTGTGTTCGTACTATAACTAGTTTCAGTGAAATGAATTATATCGTCTGTTATTATAATATGATTAATTTCCCTAACAAAATAAGTACATTTTAAGTTGGTAACATTTTACAGTTTGTTGACATTTACTGAAAATTCAAATAGGAAACTTAATCCTAGCTTTGAAAAATTCAAAATTTTAAATCCATATTTAGATTCTTTTTCCATTTAATATTTCTCCGGAAAACTCTATTAAAAAAACTGTCGGTACGTTATAGGATTGCTATAATTAAAAAAAAATTAGTATACAAATTCGGTTTTTAAATTCATCAATACGGAAATAATATGACTCCATCTTAAATAGAACGTAATCACCCAGGCAACCTAGAATTATACCTATCATGGGATATCATTGAATAAATGACGTATGATAGGAGTTAATACAATGAAGAATGTGACTATAAATTGGTGGTAGAGGTTAAAAATGTCATATACATCATATATTACTATAACGTCATACATGTCAGTTAACTTGGCGATACATTTCTGTCGCTTGACGATTTATCGTTAGCAGCTGCTATAACAAGAAAGTACCGATTTAAAAAAAAAATTCAAATTACTTAATAAATATTTTTATTAATATCTTTTTCAGTTTTGATTCGATTTTCATAAACATTGAAATGACTCGACAAAATTCTGCAACGATTACGTATATTAACTTTCAAACCATTAGGTTGGGTAGTTTTTGCGCTGTTATATGCGGACAGACGGACGGACCAACCGACGGCTAAGGTAAAGCTAGGAAAGTCTGCGCACAATTCAAAAGAATAAGAGTAAAAATCTAAATATTAATTTTTTGTTAAACTATCCAGGAATAATTTTTACTTCATTTGTTTTTTATGCATTTCCATTGCTATTTTGTTCTTATGTTGCAATTTAATAGAACAGTTGTAATAAAACCAAGAAAGTTATTTTGCGCAATCTGTCCTTACAGGGTTGGTAAGATAGCGCATATGGGTAGGAGAGATTGTTACTAATAATAACCACAATTAAATTGTTAACAATAAAATTACACTTAAATGACATTGTTGTAAGGTTTTTGTGAACAAATATTATTGTATTAGGAGTGAATATTCCAACCTAATGATATAAGAATCAGAAAAAGGAAATAATTTTAAAAACGATTAAAAAATTTTAATTAAAGGGAAAAAAATTAAGAATCAGAAAAAGCAAGTCCAGATAAGATTACAAAATAACATTAAGTTACTTGATAAACGTTTAACTTAAAATTAGTCCATTTTCGATTTTCATTTTTTTATGCAAATTTAACAATAAGCTGCGTAATCTCTCCTAGCATGGAAACTAATGGGATCAATGCGCCATCTCTTCTAAGTAGCAGATGCGCAAACTCTCCAATTTCGGTAGGAGAGATTGCGCGGCCTTTTATTTAAACATGGCCGCTACTAAAACGAGCCTTTGATATTCACATTGTTAGTCTAGATTAGTAGCTTATGAGATATCGTTTAAGTTTAAAATATTTTGTAATACTGACATTATATAGAAATTTTCACGAATAGTTATGAAAATTCAAGCACTTTCTTTGAGAAAAAAAAACAAAATAGCAATGCCTATCCTAGATGCTCGAAACAATCAACTTGCACTTTCAAGTAGACACTCCACTACTGCTGTTTTACAACTACCTGGAGTCGCTGCCGGCGCACTCTACTCCTTCCCCCCAAACCTCTATGTGCACAATCTCTCCGACCGTGCCATCTCTCCTGGATTTACCTTATAGGTGCTGTGTATTTATATGTTTACGAATATGCCTAAAAATCGAGAAGAACGCTATAACAAACAAGTATCCAAATTAATTTTAATTGATATTTAAAATATCATTTAATATAAATTTTGATCTTTATCATGTTGTCTATTTTGTATTTTAATATATTGGAAGACAGTTTCATCCATTTAATTTTGCACGTCATTATTGGCTGAAAACACAACCTCTTTCTTGGAGCAGGTGCAGAGAAAACAAAAATTGGGAAAAAAAAAAAAAAAAACACTTTATCCTTCCGACACATGAAACAAAACTGAAACTTTAAGTTTTTTAATTATTTTGTGACGTGAATATCGTCATGCTGTATGCCATTAAATAAAAAAAAAGTAATTTATTCCTGATAAATGTCATGTGAAAATTACAAAAGTCTTTATTTTTTGCCGAAATTAAGAGGATGCATAAAATATGTGCGTTCGAAAATTATTTGACTAAAAACGGTATTTTTTTTTAAATAAGAGACTGAAGATCTTTAAAATCTATCTTATAATATACATTTTACTGCTGGACTTAAGAAATAATTATTTAAATTTTTTGTGTAGTAATAAATGCATGTGTGAATTACTTGGGTAATACACACATTTATATTATAGTTAAAGGTGTATTCCTACCCATATACTAATTAGTCTGGTATGAACATAATATTCAGCTAATATTTTTTGGTATATCTTGGCCAATATTGCCAGTATTCACATAAAATATTACCCCAACATTGAGATAGATATAACTAATAATGTATAAACTTTTAACTATAATGTAGAAATATTGGCCAGAAATATTTCAACATTTTATTGCGAATGTTTTCAAAGTAGACTTATACTAAAACAAAACCTCAATATTATTGGGTTTTGATGAAAATAATTCTAATGTAAAGCTAATTATGTGTACTGACTGAAGTATCTGTGGTATGTTTCACAACAAATATTGCAAGTGTGAAGATGATGTTTATACAGTGCTAATATCTAAGTGGAAAATTTTCCCATTAATGCAATGTTTGCGTAATATTAGGCCCGAATATAACCGGTATAAATTTACAACTGTAAAACTATCTATAAAATAATAATAATAACAATAAAACTTGTTTTAAATATACAATTTTTCATAGTGAGGTTTATAAAGTATTATTTTTCTTAAATTTTATTAGTTAATTTAAGTAAATGCGAATTTATGTTAGATACTGATTTAGTGGTCGTTAGCACAGCTTAGTTATTCTTAATGTCACGAACTCATACTTTTATCTCCTTGGTTAACTGTGATTAGCCAACACTCGTTCTGCCTGCAAAATGACAGAACTGCCTTGATAGAGGGAAAATAAAAGTAGAACGTTGTTGAATTTGACATATGTATGGGAGTCTGAGTTACAGATAGAAACTTCAACATGTTAATCTTAAAAAGTTTGTTTATAAGTATTTGTAAATAATGTAAATAAAAGCTTTTTTTTAAAAAAATATTATACTCTTTATTTTTGATTTATATTTTATTTCCTACTTTTTAGTGTTTAAAATATTTTATTGTTGCAGTTTTACAGTAAGTTGGCCTGTTTTAGCCAGTGTGGTTAGGAGCATAGCTAACTCCATTGTTGTTCTAACTCGCAACGGTTCTAACCATAAACAATATGAGGCGATTTATCCCCTGCGCCGTCTAACGTAATATTGCGATAAAATTAATTTATTAATTTATAATTAAGTCTAAAACTATTAGGATGTTATACTGTCATAAAAAACACACCTGTTTACATAATTGTTACAATTCTAACCTATCAGAAACTGAGTGAAAAATCGATTATAAAATTCCATCTTTAAATACAAAGACCAAATTAAGTTAAATAAAAAGTGTAATTCATAAGTGTTTTTTGTGTGTATCTAGTTCCCATTATTTACAAGAATTATAACAATGTATAATTTTCTGCAATAAATATTCGCATCCCCAGGCATTTGACAGAAAATACATGTAAGTTATTTTATTTCTTTTTTTCTTCAATTATTGAATAATTTTAAAGTTGAATTTATAATTGAAATTCTAAAAGGGACACATATAATGAATCTGAGAAGAAAATAAAAGAACACTATCCTGATGAAAATTTGTTAATGTCTTTTTTCCCGACTGTTTCAATTTTTTTTTCACCCACAGATAACAATAATCTCTGATGCGAATTCAAAGATATCACTTTTCTTTAAATCTTGTAAAGAAGTTTCTTTTTTTCTTTGTTCTCAAAGATCAGCTTAAATTTTACGGCAGTCATTTATTTTACTCTTATCTCCAAAAGAATAGACTGAAAACCTTCCTACAACAAACAGGTTAAAACTGGAAAATAATCTTTTGCCAAAAAGGAAATAATATATATTTTTTTAAATATTGTGATCGAGTACTTTAGGTGTGTGTATGCATACTGGTCGTTAAAAAAGTATGGGTAATTAATTTGAATCGCTAAACTAAATGCAGAAATACTTTAATTAAACCACAAAAACAACACGATATTGGGTTTTTGTTATTTATATTGGCTGTATCTTATGCCCGAAATGTCCTTGAACTTTGAGGATGTAAAGAACATGTTTGACTTCATGGTTTTTAGTGAAGATTTTGTGCGAGAACAATTAGGGGGCAAGAATAATTTTAATAATAAAATAATATTTTCGATCACCCAAGTAACAGAAAATGCTAAAAATGGTCTGCCACTATATCAAATGACTATGTAGGTCCTGTTCAACATTTGTGTGCATTTGTGTAAGCATTGCACGTATATTCGTGAAGATGCTAACGTTTCTGTGAAAAATTCAAAAGTTTTTTTTTTTTTTTTTTTTTTTTTTTTTTTTTTTAAGTATGCAGAGTTTTAAACCGAATTTAACACCGCTTCCTAAAAATTAGACAAAACATCGTTTCTGTTACATTTCCTGTTAATTGGATGATCGAAAATATTATTCTTTATTAAAATAATTATTCTCCCTCCCTACTTGTCCTTGCGACAAAATCTTCACTGAAAAACATGAAATAGAACATATTCTTTATATCCTCAAAGTACAAGTCAAAGTTTCGAGAATTTCCTCACGAGTTTCAGTAGGTATTCGACGAAATGTCTGAAATTGGTCACTGCCCCTTAATTTCTGGCCACCAGTGTATTTATTAATTTCATTGTCAATATCAACACAGTAATGACATTATTTAACCAACATTGATATTTTATTCATTTTTTATGAATGTTATATTGGCTTAATATATTCCCTATTTTAACTGATATTTAATGTAAATTGCGAACTATGGCAATTGGTGCTTCTCTTAATTTGTTAGATAAATCTTTAATTTTATAACAGTTAATTTAGGTAATGAAAGTTCTCCCGGTCTGGCCGGACCACCGGGACGAAACTATCGCACTACCTGTTTCGATCCCTTCACTTTTCGCTTTTTTACTAACTTTCTCCCGGCCCTACGGCTCTGGCGGCTTGGTCACCCGACAGCGTGACGGGGGTCGGAACCCCTTCCTAGTTTTTTAGCCTATCTGTGTTTACTAACCTAGTTTTTAAGATGTGTTTGTCCATTCCCGACAAGAGAGACATGAGATCACTCGTGTGAGTTGTTCTCGATCTCGAATTGGGATACAGCAAATCATGGGAGGGAGTCCTTGACTAGTAGCTGGGCCCTGGTTGCTCTTGTGAGCTCTCCAGACAAGTTCGGCTTCGAGGATGTCACGGACTGTCTTTCATGAACCGAGCCTGTCCGGCCACTGTCGTACTCATGAAAGGGGTTACGATCGCGCCGATACAGGCATCAGGAAGTTAAAGGGGGCAATATCCAGTAGTGGATGGGTGCCGCGTCTTTTTTTAAGACACCTGCAGTCGTTTTATTTTTTATTTTTTACCTGTTAAATCCGCGGCGAACATCATTAATCCAATATATGACGGAACGTCACGTAATCCGTTTTATTATGATATGATGATTCCACAAACACAAGTATTTCACAAAACTGATTAAACTGCAATACGTTGATTCACACTATTTAATTACACTATTAAAGAAAAAGAAAACAGAATTATTAAATTTACATTAAACTATTATTAGTTATAACAATTTATCTGCAGAGAATTTTTTTTCAGTTCTTTAATCAAACAGAGCTAGTTAGAGACTGATTTTATTTAGTTCTAAGATGAGAAACACACAGTCAAGTTTGACGTCACTGAGCCTTGAACTTTTAGAGTTCACACGAGTCAGCAGTTCTTTAACGAGTATTTCACAAATGTAGAAAAATACTTCTTTGCCGGCACACGTGTTCGATTTCCTCACCTCGTTGCAGTCTTTTATTTATTCTATCGGAGAATAATTAGGTTGACTCATGATAAATGATAAAATGTTTATATTTCAGAAATTACTTTTCTAACAATATTAATTTGGTAAAAGGAAGCGTTCTACATTAAAAAAAAACTTCATTCAACCTTTCGTTTATATTATTTAAATACATAAAGAACTCGAAATAAAATAAATAATCTTTCATAATTTTGAGTAAGAATTTTTTCAACTTCTTTATTAAGTGATTTTTACCAAAGTTTATTAATTCCTCTAGTGATTCCTGGAAGAAAAACTAAGGAAGCAATTCTCATAAAAAGCTATTAATGATATATTTCAGACTGTTTGAAAATTTAACACGCAGAAAACGATAATCTCTAATGTGAGCGGCAAAATATCACTTCTCCTTAAATCTAGTAAAAAATTTCTTTATCTCTTGTTCTCGGAGAAAATCATAAATCTAATAGCAGTCATTTATTTTACTTTATCTCCAGAAGAATAGAATGAAAATTTTTCTACAACACAAATTTGAGAACTGCAGTTAAGAAATGATTATTTTGAAGAATTGTGATTTAGTACTGTGTGTGTGTGTGTGTGGATTGTTAAAAATCAATAGGCTAATTTTTGAATCACTGAAGATTGGTATATTTTATTATGAAAAAAATGTAATTAATACATAGAAACAGATAAATATTGTGTTATTATTATTTATATTAGATATATCTTCTATACACCCTAGGCAATATTGTCAATAGATATGGCCCCAGCTAAAAATTATTTATTTTCTTTGACTATTGCTGAAATATTACCAATTATATGACTTTAATTAACGCATCAAAGCAACAGAATATTGGAATATTATTCTTCGTGTTGGAAATGCCTTTTGTTATATCCTATCCAATATTGTCATGAAATAATTACGCAGAATTGAAGTATTTACTTTTTGTCACCGTTGCACAAATATTGGCAAATTTGGATATTTCATTGTCAATATTTGGAAAGTAAAGCCAATATTTAACAAACATTGTTATATTATTAGAGTTTTTTTCGATGAATGCTGTCCTATAGAGGATCCCAATTTAGCTAAAATTTGTTTTGCTAATTGGCGGCTTTATATATTTACAAAAGACATCTTCAAAGGATGTATCTCGTCTCACTTATCTTAGACAAGTTTATAAAGGGTTATTTTTCTTATAAATTTACTTTCATAATTTTGAGTAAGTAAGAATTTTCTTCAACTTCTTATTTATTGATTTTTAGAACAATTTATTAACTCCTCTAACGATACGTGGAAGAAACACAAAGGAAAAAGATTCTCATAAATATCTATTAATGTTCTATTAGTGAACTGTTCAAATATTTCACCCCCAAAAACCGATAATCTCTAATATGAGCGCCAAAATATCACTTCTTCTTAAATCAAGTAAATAAATTTACTTATCTGCTGTGATGTGAGTAAAAAATAGATCTGATAGCAGTCATTTATTTTACGTTATCTTTTGAAGAATACACTGAAAAAAATCCTACAACACAAATTTGAGAACTGCAGTTAAGTGCGTGGAAGAAACACAAAGGAAAACGATTCTCATAAATTTCTATTGATGATCTATTTGTGGACTGTTAACTATTTGTGGACTTGTTTTGAATCACTAAAGATTAGTATATGTTATTATATTTTTAAAAAAAATTAACACATAATTAATACATAGAAACAGATAAATATTTTGTTATTATTATTTATATTAGATATATCTTGTACACACCCTAGGCAATATTGTCAATAAATATGGCCCTAGCTAAAAATTATTTATTTGATTTGACTATTGCTGAAATATTACCAATTATATGACTTTAATTAACGCATCGAAGCAACACAATATTGGGCTATTATTCTTCGTATTGGAAATGCCTTTGGTTATATCCTATCCAATATTATCTTGAAATATTTACGCAAAATTGAAGTATTTAGTTTTTGTTACTGTTGCACAAATATTGGCAAGTTTGGATATTTTATTGTCAATATTTGGAAAGTAAAGCCAATATTTAACAAATATTGTTATTTTAATAGATTTGTTTCGATGAATGCTGTCCAATAAAGAATCCCAATTTAGATAAAATTTGTTTTGCTAATTAGCGGGTTTACATATTTACAAAAGATATCTTGAAAGGATGTATCTCGTCTCACTTGTCTTAGACAAGTTAATAAAGGGTTATTTTTCATATAAATTTACTTTCATAATTTTGAGTAAGTAAGATTTTTTTTTTACCTTCTTATTTAGTTATTTTTAGCACAATTTATTAACTCCTCTAATGATACGTGGAAGAAATACAAAGGAAAACGATTCTCATAAATATCTATTGATGATCTATTTGTGGACTGTTCACTAGTTGTGGAATTGTTTCGAATCACTGAAGACTGGTATATGTTATTATATTAAAAAAATAATTAACACATAGAAACAAATCAGCATTGTGTTATTATAATTTATATTAGATATATCTTCTATATATCCTAGGCAATATTGTCAATAAATATAGCCCCAGCTAAAAATTATTTATTTTCTTTGACTATTGCTGTAATATTGACAACTATATGACTTTAATTAACGCATGGAAGCAACACAATATTGGGCTATTATTCTTCGTATTGTAAATGCCTTTGGTTATATCCTATCCAATATTGTCATGAAATATTTACGCAGTACTGAAGTATTTACTTTTTGCCACTGTTGCACAAATATTGGCAAGTTTGGATATTTTATTGTCAATATTTGGAAAGTAAAGCCAATATTTAACAAATATTGTTATTTTAATAGATTTGTTTCGATAAATGCTGTCCAATAAAGAATCCCAATTTAGATAAAATTTGTTTTGCTAATTAGCGGGTTTATATATTTACAAAAGATATCTTCAAAGGATGTATCTCGTCTCACTTATCTTAGACAAGTTAATAAAGGGTTATTTTTCATATAAATTTACTTTCATAATTTTGAGTAAGTAAGATTTTTTTTTTACCTTCTTATTTAGTTATTTTTAGCACAATTTATTAACTCCTCTAATGATACGTGGAAGAAATACAAAGGAAAACGATTCTCATAAATATCTATTGATGATCTATTTGTGGACTGTTCACTAGTTGTGGAATTGTTTCGAATCACTGAAGGCTGGTATATGTTATTATATTAAAAAATTAATTAACACATAGAAACAAATCAGTATTGTGTTATTATTACTTATATTAGATATATCTTCTATATATCCTAGGCAATATTGTCGATAAATATGGCCCCAGCAAAAAATTATTTATTTTCTTTGACTATTGCTGTAATATTGACAACTATATGACTTTAATTAACGCATGGTAGCAACACAATATTGGGCTATTATTCCTCGTATTGTAAATGCCTTTGGTTATATCCTATCCAATATTGTCATGAAACATTTACGCAGCACTGAAGTATTTACTTTTTGTCATTGTTGCACAAATATTGGCAAATTAAGATATTTCATTGTCAATATTTGGAAAGTAAAGCCAATATTTAACAAATATTATTATTTTAATAGATTTTTATTCTATGAATACTGTTCAATAAAGGATCCCAATTTAACAATATAATAAATTATAACACCTTGTAAGAATATATTTGTTTTAATTGCTTAAAGGTGTAAATTAACAACATAATACAAATTAAAATAACTTTTATTAGGTTGTTTTACATGTTTCGACTCATTTCAAATAAGAATATTCCATAATTGCACGGGCTTTGAAGTTATTATTTTCATGTACTTTTTTAGAAATTACGCACGTTATCTTTTTTTTTTTTTTACTTGGTTATTTATTTTTATTTCTGTGGCCATGGAGTAACTCGAGCCACACTTTCGGCAAATTAAAAGATTCCGCATCGATACTAACAAGCAAATATACAATATGTAACGATGCGACATCTTTTAAATTGCCGAAACTGTGGCTCGAGTTACTCCATAGTCACAGAAATAAAAATAAACAACCAAGTAAAAATAAAAGATAACGAGCGTAATTTCTAAAGAAGTACATGAAAATAATAACTTCAAAGCCCGTGCAATTATGGAATATTTTCATTTGTTTTTGAAAATGACTCGGGGTGATTCGAAACCTGTAAAACAACCTAATAAAAGTTATTTAATTAAAATATATCTTTGAATTGAAATATGAATGAAATACAGGTTCATGAAAAATTTAAGAGTGTGGGAAATAGGATTACAAATATCTCAGCAACTCATTATCCGATTGGTTTCATTCTTTATGCAAAATTTATGTTTTTATTTTATCTTTTATATTCATTCCTTAGAATAAACAATTTCGAAAATTTTTATATACGTTTTATCAGAACGAATATTTCGAGAGTCCGAAAAAAATAGTTCCGGATCCGAGGTTACTGAAATTTAATAAACTTCTACCTATTATTACATACTAAGCACATACCAAATTTCAATTCTTTATCTCAATTTGTTCGGAAGATAGAGCGTTTACAGACACACAGACAGACGGACGGCAATATTTTTTTCTAAAAATGTGTTTTTCGGAATCTCCAGTATCTGAAACGTGTAAATCCCTCAAAAATAATTTTTCGATTTTTAAAACGATTACAAGACTTACCCTATACTACGTATGATGGGTGAGTAAAAAATTCTCATAAAAATCTATTGATGATCTATGTGTTAACTGTTGAAATATTTCACCCCAAAAAAACAGATAATCTCTAATATGAGCGCCAAAATATCACTTCTTCTTAAATCTAGTAAAGAAATTTACTTATCTGCTGTGTTGTGACTAAAGAATACCTTTGATAGTAGTCATTTATTTTACATTAGAAGAATACACTGAAAAAAATCCTACAACACACATTTGAGATTTGGAGTTAAGAAAAGATTATTTTGAAGAATTGTGATTGAGTACTCCGCGTGTGTGAGAGGATCGTTAAATATCTGTGTTCTCAATTTTGAATAATGAAAATTTACATATGCAATTAAATTAAGAAAATCTTTAATTAAATCAACGCAATATTGCATTATATTGAGTTATTGTTATTTATATTGCCTATATCTTGGGTATACCCGAGGAAATATTGGCAAGAAAAATGCGCCCCAGCATTCAAGTATATACATTCTGTCACTATTGCTCTACTATTGTAATATTATACGATTTCTGTGCTGATCGTTAAAAATTACGGGTTTCATTTTGAATCACGGACGATATACACATGATAATAAAAGCAGAAACCTTTAATTAAACATTTCAAGAAACCCACTATCGGGATATTATTTTTTGCATTGGAAATAGCGTGGGTATGTTCTGTCCAGTATTGTCATAAATTACTTCTCCAGAATTGAAGTATTTACATTTTGTTAACAGGGATCTGTTTAGGAAAAAATTGGGTCCTTTAAAGGACCCTTCACAATTTTTTTTATTTCAAAACAGGACCCTTCACAATTTTTTTTATTTCAAAACAGGACCCTTCACAATTTTTTTAATTTCAAAACAGGACCCTTCACAAAACTATTTTCCCTAAAACAGGACCCTTCACAAAACTATTTTTCCTAAAACAGATCCCTTCACAAAATTTTTTCATCTTTAAACTGAACATTTCACAAATTAATCATTTAAAAGTAAAATCTGACCTGTCACTTTTACACATATAAAGAAAATATATGTATTTTACATCCATATGTCTTCTTAAAAATGTATAAACAAGAACCTGAATATAACGATCATTTCAAATTCACAAAATTATGACTAGATTTTTCACAAATATAAAAAGTTGTTCACAATTTCACAAAAACAGGACCCTGGGAAAAAAGTCTGGACAGACCCCTGGTTACTGTTGCACAAATATTGGCAAAATATTTCAATATTTTAGTGCCAATATTTGATTTTTAAAGCCAATATTTAACCAATATTGTTATTTATTAGATGTTTTTTCGATGAATGCTATATGATCCAATATAGTCTCTAAATGTAACAAAAATTTGTTTTGATATTAGACATTTACAAGTGACATCTTTAAAAGATGTAAATTGCCTCGCTTATCTTAGTCAACTTTATATACACTGTAAAAAAGGGGGAGTATTATTACGCTTAATTTGGGTTTACGAAATGCCAAATAAGGTTTAAATATGCACTAATTTTGGTGTCAACACTGAATTAAGTGTTATAATACACTTAAAATAGTTTATCTTTACTCTTTCAATAAAAATCGGTGATATCATACACCAAGAATGACGCTTTCAAATTAATTTGGGAAACCAAAACTCCAAAATAGGTGTACAATTATATCTCGCTGCAGCGTTTGGTGTTTGAATACACGATGACGTAAGAGTGTTGCGTCAGCAGACAACAACAGACAACGAGAACGGAACAGTCGCCATTTCGCTTTCATTTTAAAACGTTTGATTTGTTGTAGAAAACACAAGGTAAGCGAAATAATTATTCCTTATTTATTTAAGAGTACTAAATAGCAGTGGTGCCAACTTATATGGGCTGGTGGGGCCCAAGTCCACCCAAAAATTTGCTATCCCAGCTTACCCAATTTCTATTGTTCTGTTATTTATTTACCTCTGAAACGAAATTTCATTCTATTGACGTTCTCAAAATTGTTTTGTTGGAAAAACAGTAAGACAGACAGGGGGACTATAAGTAATTAAACAGACGTATATTTGGGTTTAATTTAAAATTATTTTTCCTGCATATTCTATTTGTGAGTATAAATCAATGGTCTCTTGTATTAATGCTCTGACTCACAACCATAAATCACTTAGATAAATGCATTTATTTTCTCGATGTTCAGCTTTTTACGCATTTTATTTGTAATCATATCCATTGTATGATAATTGTGATAAATACTATTTTCTTTATAAGGAAGAGCTCATGAAAGTATAATTTAATAAAATTACTATTTTCATACATTAAAAAAATGTTAGATCCCCTTTCTGTTTGCAGACCACAAACACATCTAAGCCGAAATTTCTTATGAATTTGGTAGCAAGCTGAAAAGAATATAACGGCATCGTCAGATGGGAAGTGGGGGGGGGGGGTAGCTTATTTGATCAGTATCCTATAGCAGCAATTTTAGTTTTTATCACACACAAGATGTAAAGTTGTATAAAAATGCAACATTTGTAAAGAAAATTTGAAAAGTAAAGAACATTTGTTATCAACATTTACTATGATTTTCTAAACAAAAGGTTTGTGAATTATTTAAAAAAGTAAATAAAAAATAAAAAGGAGTGATTATTTATTGTTAGGAAATTAGCTGAAGAAGAACCAATTTTTTTCAAAATATTTACTCTTTATAACAGATAGTGATAAAGTTTTTTTTCCTTAGAAGATTATGGGGGGGGGGGAGGCGAGAGTGTTTTAAATGATCATTTTGGTGTGTATAAAATAAAAAAATTGTCTAATAAGGACTATTCAAGATTTTTTTGGTGTATGCAAGTCTCTTGCAATTTAGATACCATTTTTCAGCTACTACACAAATGGAAACTGGTACACTGTTTTAAAGCATATTTTGGTAACATTAAATGATGTTTCATGCATGGAATGCAATACTTAAGAAATTTTTTTACATATAAAAATTGTAATATTGTGTGTAATATCAGCTGAGCAATTTTGTTAAGCTAATATCAGCTTAACTTAATGTCAGCTAATATCAGCGGAGCAATTTTAACAGTAAAAGTCCAAAATTACAATTTTAGAAGAAAGTGAAAAATTTGTGTAAGCCTGTTTTATGTTTAACTGGGTATAGGCTATTTTGGTTAATATCAATGTATTTAACCATGAAATGTGTTTTGATAATGTTATGTAATAATTATATGCTGTTTGATTTGGTACACTGAAATATGCATTTTTTTTTTTTTTTTTTTTTTTTACAATTACGATTAATTAAAACAGTTCTTTATTTTTAACCTTGACTTATGCTCTTTTAAATGCTTATTAAAATCACTTTTTATTGTGAAATTGCAAATATATTGATTAAACCAAAGCCTTACTATCAAAACCGCCTACCTAAGATATGAGTATGTAAATGTCTATAGAGAAAATGCTATAATTTTTATGCTAACTTTATCTGAGAAAAGTATGTGTCTACCCATTGGTCTGATAGCCGTTAAGAATTATTATAAGCATTGCCTACCTATCCAAATTAAGTTATGTTATTTTGTTTATTAATGCATTCAAATTTCTTTGAGATATTTTGAATTTAACTTTTTTTTCTTCACAGTATTTCATTATTTCTTACTTAGTTATTACATTCTCTGATTATTATACAATTATTTACATATACTATTCTTAGTATTGACAAATGTGTATTATACTTTCCAATTCAGTATTAGTTAAATAAATATCATAAAAGTTATTTTGTTCTTAACTCTTGCTATTAAAATTTCGAATAAATTCTCCATACATGGTTACCTGATTATTCTATTGGCCAAGTAAGTTATAACCGGAAATGTAAGATGTGTTAGGGTGCCATAGTTAAATATCATTAACAAGTAATACTGAAATTAAATTCAGTGCATTTAAGCCTCTTAAGAGTGATATTTGAAAATTGACTTTTATTTAAAGTGAGTAACATTTTCCTTGGGGTATTTTTTGAGAAAAAAATTGAGAAATTAAGCCAAAACATTCATTATTGGGATAATAAAATCTTATGTGTTAATAAGAGTGGGGGATGGTTAAAACTTCTACAATGCTATATTGAATGTTGTTTAAACCCTTTAACTAGTAAAAATAAGTGCAAATAGTTCCGTATGGCTCCATTGTTAAATATGTAAGTATTTTGATATGAAAAATACAAAGTCTACATTTTTACTTCTACTATATTTTAACTAACTAACTACATTTCAACTAACATTTATATAATCATAACATTTATGTTGTTAAATTTCTATGGAATTCTTTTTAATTATAACTGTTATTGAATAAGCCTTTATTAATGGTGGCGACAAAGTTGCTATCATAATTGTTGTAATTAAACACCAGATAAATCTTACAGCACCAAATTATTTTTTAAAGCTCTATCAAGTCTTTGACCGGAAATTTGTCGTCTCAAATTATCCTAACAGAAAAAGTGAATGAAAGGTAATGGATATTTACGTAAAACTACAGGCATTTTTACTGTATTTTTCCCCTCTTGATTAAAAGATAGCATTTTTTGAAACATAAGTAAACTTTTATAATTGAAATTAAAAAAAAAATAGTGAGGGTTTCAATTAGAGATTTGCGAACTGACTTTTAACTATCCTTTTCTGAATCAAAGAGAAAAATATGTCTAAGTTTTATGTAAATGTACAACAGTGCAAACATTTTTTTCCATCAGGATAGCAGGGGCAGTGAATTTATTGAGCAGATTTGGAACACCAAATTTGGTGTGATACTGCATCTAAGTGGTATATTCTAAATTAGTTAGTAGAACACCCAATTTGGTGTTAAAGCACACCAAATCAATGATGGTGCTTTATTACACCACTTTTGGTGGCAACAAAGTTGCCACCAAAAGTGGTGTTTCTTTACACTAATTAATTTTTGGTGTTTTATTACACCAATTTACAAGTGGTGTTTATTTACACCACTTTTGGTGGCAACTTTGTTGCCACCATTTTTGGTGTAAAGTAACACGAATATTTTTTACAGTGTAGGATTCGTTTTCATGTAAATTTTCTATAATTATTTTGATTAAGTAAATTATATTTTTGCTTTTTATTAAGCGACCTTTAGCACAGTTTATTAATTACTATAATGGAACTTAGAAGAAAAATAAAGAAAACGACTATCACAAAAATCTATTAATAGTCTTGTTCAGGACTGTTAAAAAATGTCACCAACAGAAAACGATAATCTCTAATGTGAGTCAAAGATATCAATTCTCCTTCAATCTAGTTTAGTAAATAAGCTGCGTTATCTTTTATGCTATGATAAAAACTTAAATTTCATAGTATTCATTTATTTTCTCTTTTGAAGAATTGACTGAAAATCTTTAAATAACATAAAAAAAAACAATTTTGAATTAATTTTAGAGAAAACTATGAGTTTTTTTTAACAGAAATCCAATTTTATAAATTTAAATAGGAGAATACAAAGATACAGATCATATTTTTGTGTTATACTTGTAAAACTACAAGAATTGCAACCTGTTTTGCAAGGACTAAAAATAAATTTAACATTAAGAGTTCCAAATTTTAAACATTCATAATTTCTAAACTTGTGGACCAAATGAATACCCGTTTGGTACCCGAAAGTAAAATTTGCGAAAAAAAAAACAAATATACTGATAAAATTGGGTGTTCGTATTATCAAGCCACCAAGGCTTATACCTTTTACATAAATTAAAATAAACTTAATGTCCAGTAAAATGTCTATTTCTGTTTTTTTATGGGAGAATTTGGAGATTAAAATGTATGGAGTGCTTTCTTTTTCTTTTTTCTTTTCTTTTTTTTTTTTTTTTTTTTTTTTTTTTTTGGCCGACTGTACCTATACTATTTTGTCTACTATTATTTATGGCAAAAATCGCAGGGTGTGTTTAATATTTATTTCAAGAATAGTACACTCATGCTTTAACATTGAATCATTGTGCCTTGATTTTCTTTTATAAGGGTACTCTAGTGGTCGAGTGAGTTTTGACATTTTGCGAGCGATCGTGGTGTTCTGTATTCTAATATTTGTGCGTGAATGTGATCTATTCTTTCATTTCTTTAAGTTTCGCAAACTGTGTGTGAATCTCCGAAATGTTAGGGTCATAGTTATTACCATTTATATGTTAATTAGGTAGATGTGGTTTCGTAGTTGCTATATAAAGTGTGATAATCTAAGAGATGTAATCGATTGATATGATCTTACCTTACATACTTTTATTCTGGATTTTAAACACATCCTGCCCTTGTAAAAAGTTAGTTCTCCGCGTTATTCTTCAGTGGAGTTTCCAATTTGCGGAGATGAATAGAATCTATGGCTGTGAGTGTCTTCCAGTTTGGTAATAAGTTAAAGCTTAGTATTACGGATAAAGAGTTGTAGGAATCCATGAAGTTTATATGTCACAGTGAAACTTCTTCTTAAAATAACATTCTTTGGATAATGTAGAACCGACGGCGAGGTCATTTTGTTTTGAGATATGTGATTTGAATTTAATCAGATTATTTTTCGGAAATGATTTTCTCCTTCGCAAACATTAGTAAAACTGAGTTCATTCACGATCGTTTTTATTTAAATGCTACCCGATCCTCTGCCAGTTTCCTTGTTTATCGTTATAAATATTTTTTTTTTATCTCTGTCATGACTTCATTTCAAGTAAACATCTCGGAAGGGTGCGTCACAGAATGCAACCCATTAATATCGTAAAGTAAAATAAATGACTGTCGTAAAGTTACCATCATATATTGGGATAAAGCAGATTTTCGTTTTGCTCGGATAAGCCTCTTATGATTGATATTCTGAGTTTAAATCAATATTATCTACCGACACGGTTACTTTTATGTTTCCTGTTGAATCAATAAAACGCAGTTCCTGCTCATTTCTTTTTTATTAGTAGATATGTCTTTTTTATGCGAATACATATTTACGTGAAGATATAATTTCCAATAGCATGACTATTTATGCATTTCTATGTGACTTTGGAATTGGAGTAATGATTATAGTTTGGATTTTTTTGGTGTGGTATAGTACAATCAATACATCTTGATTTTGAGGAAAATCGATAAGTATATTCAGTTGAAACAGAAAAAAGAGCTTTTGAATTATTTTTTTTCAAGCAACAAATATTTGTTTTGGTTAAGTCTGATTCCGCTAATAAAGAGGACATGATGTTGTAGACTCAAATGCGTACAATAGAATTAAATTTCGTATTAATTTCTATTGTTATGTGAACTGTTGCTGATTAGTTTTGGGCAAAATCCCCCAAAAGGGAGTGCTGCAAATCGATGATTTGTATGATGATGTGATGCATATATCTTCCGTTTATGTGCGCAGAATCAAATTTAGAATTCTCGTGATAGGTTGGTCATTCCAATTGAGAATTTCATTCAATTGATTGTCATTCAATTATGTTTTGGGCAAAATTCCCTTAAGGGAGTGTTGCAAATCGACGATTTGTTTGATGATGTGATGCTTATATCTTCCTTTTATGTTCACAGAATCAAATTTAGAATTCCCATGATAGGTTTGTCATTCAATTGAGATTGTCATTCAATTTATTGTCATTCAATTTTGTTTGTTGTCAATTAAGAGTGTTGCCAAAATTCGATGGTTTCTTCGAAATATGCGAAGCTGATATGTCCAATATCTAAGTTTATATGTACAGAATTCAACGAAACATTACGCTTAGCATCCTGAGTATAGGAATATATTGTGTGAAAATATATTTTGCTTAATCGATGTAAGTTCTTCTGCGATTTAAATTAATTAATTGACTTGATTTATATAGAAGAAAGTTTTGTGATGGGTACATGATAGTAGTTTTTACTACTAGTACTTTACTACTAGTCGTTCTGTATACTAATATTTTTAGCCTTTTTAATCGTAGAAAATTTCCTGCTAATAAATAAGGTGAAGATTAGTATTCGAAAATACTGTTAGTAATACACTTACAAAAGGGGTTTGGCAGAGGAGGACTTTTGGAAAAATAGCATCTTCTGAAAAATAACATCTTCTAGTTGTTCTGTATACTAATATTTTTAGCCTTTTTAATCGTAGAAAATTTCCTGCTAATAAATAAGGTGAAGATTAGTATTCGGAAATACTGTTAGTAATACACTTACAAAAGGGGTTTGGCAGAGGAGGACTTTTGGAAAAATAACATCTAATTGTTCTGTATACTAATATTTTTAGCCTTTTTAATCGTAGAAAACTTCCTGCTAATAAATAAGGTGAAGATTAGTATTCGGAAATACTGTTAGTAATACACTTACAAAAGGGGTTTGGCAGAGGAGGACTTTGGAAAAATAGCATCTTCTGGAAAAATAACATCTTCTAGTTGTTCTGTATACTAATATTTTTAGCCTTTTTAATCGTAGAAAATTTCCTGCTGATAAATAAGGTGAAGATTAGTATTCGGAAATACTGTTAGTAATACACTTACTAAAGGGGTTTGGCAGAGGAGAACTTTTGAAAAAATAGCATCTTCTGGAAAAATAACATCTTCTAGTTGTTCTGTATACTAATATTTTTAGCCTTTTTAATCGTAGAAAATTTCCTGCTAATAAATAAGGTGAAGATTAGTATTCGGAAATACAGTTAGTAATACACTTACAAAAGGGATTTGGCGCAGAGAAGGACTTTTGGAAAAATAGCATCTTCTGGAAAAATAACATCTTCTAGTTGTTCTGTATACTAATATTTTTAGCCTTTTTAATCGTAGAAAATGTCCTGCTAATAAATAAAGTGAAGATTAGTATTCGGAAATACTGTTAGTAATACACTTACAAAAGGGGTTTGGCAGAGGAGAACCTTTTGGAAAAATAGCATCTTCAGGAAAAATAACATCTTTTAATTGTTCTGTATACGAATATTTTTAGCCTTTTTAATCGTAGAAAATTTCCTGCTAATAAATAAGGTGAAGATTAGTATTCGGAAATACTGTTAGTAATACACTTACAAAAGGTGTTTGGCAGAGGAGGACTTTTGGAAAAACCAGCATTTTAAAAAAAGCAGTAACGGACAGCTAATATTTATATTAAACTAGCTGTTACCCGTGACTTCGTTCACGCAACATTAAAAAAAGAATAAATGCATTAGTTAAGCAAAATATTTCACTCCAGCTAATTAAAAACGTAAATAATTAACTAACTCTTTATCACATTTCATAGGAAACAATACGCTATTTCTTTGTTATAGGGACCTTGACATAACTCAGTCTTTAAAAAGTGAAAATTTGTACCAAATAATCGCGAAAATGAAAATGCAACCAATTCAAAATGGAGGTCCAAATAAAAATCGTTGAAATCGACGAATTGAGTAAAAACAAATGCAATTTTTCCTGATAAACCATTTTATTTTTAACTCTTTTGTGAAACGTTTTAACAACCGTCCTTCAAAAATAATTAATTGGAAATATTATATTCTTTTTCTTTAAATTCAATTCTGTCTCCTTGATTTAATGCATAGCTGAAACAAATCTTTTTTTCTAAAAAACAATATGTTGACAGACGATTTTTGTTTTACCGAAAAAAATTGACTCATGAAGTTTGAATATGCGAAAATATGTTTTTATTTTCGGATAATTTACTGAAATCAAGATTTTGTTTTCACCATCTATTCAAATTGAAAATAAATTTGATGGCGTAAAAAATGGCGTAAAAAATATATTGATCTGTTTTATTTCTCCTTTTTTATCAACAAATACGGAGTAATTTACTTGCCGTTTTTAGAGAAACTTCGTTAAAAATTTACAACAATAATAATAATATATAGAAATCTAATTCATTTTTTTAAATTCTGGGAGTTTGTGGGACATCCTCGTCTCAATGATACCCGATGTTAAGTAAATCGCATTGAGTTCGATAGTCTAAGAAGAGTAGTTTCAAAATACAAACAGACGGTCAGATTTTAATATAATAAATTTGTTTGAAAACGATAAATAAAATCTACCTTATATTCATTTCTGGGTTATAATCCATCTATATGCAAATGTACAGGGCCATTAAATACACCGTTTTGACGAATACTTCAGCCAAACATTTACACACACAATCAGATTTATAATATTATTAGGATTAGGATTAGGATAGGATGAACATTCAAAAAAGTTATCTATTAAAATGACAATAAACGTTTACTCTTTTAAAACTAAAAGAAATGCAAAAATAAAATCCAGTTTCCAAATTACGATTTACAATATATCTTGATTGTAACAATATACTTCACGCTCTGGAGTCTTAATTTCAATTTTGGCATATGGGAAATTCTGTTACGTTAACGAAATAATAAAGCTTTAGGTTTTATCAACAAAAATGGGCCTATTAACATTCCTGTTTTTTCTTCAGGTAATCGAGTTATTATTTTAGTTTTAAGAACGAAAATAACTATTTTCCGCTATCTATGACGTCATTTTCGACATAGATAACATTGCGGAGCATATTATTCACATTTTCTATCTATTTTCTTTTCAAACTTCTTTTTACTTTTTAAAAATTTAAATAAAAAATACTGTATAGTTATATTAGCCGTGCGCAGACGGTAAAACGCCAAGTATTGTTACCGTACAAAAGAAAAAAAATAAAAAAAAAAGAAAAGAAAAAAAACCCAAAATCATTTATTTCACCATCAAAGCATATCCGGTTTATTTTCGATGTATGACGCCATATTCCATGTTTCCTATAGTTACATATATTGAAACCTTGTATTATTATCAAAAACTAAAAAAAGTACGTTTTATTTCTAATAATATTATTTAATCTTCTTTTTAATTCTTTAATTTTTTAATTTCATTTTCATTTTTCACGGTAAAGTTTTTCTTCTTGAAACTAAATTGTTGAGTAAAAACTATTATTCCGGGTTTTGATTCAGTTTTGGCAGCGATAAAGTATTAGCAACGGTAAAGTAAATTTAACCATTTTAAAATATTATACGAAAAAAATGTTCATTTATTATCTATGAAAATAACCAAATTTTGAGTTATTAAGAAAAATATTTGAATAAAATAAACAAAAGCCAGCCTATGTTGATTTCCGTGTTAGAATCAGCCTATATGCAAAGATACAGGATCATTAAATTCTCCATTTTGACGCTGGCTTCAACCGAACATTTGCACACAATCGGATTTATAATATTATTAGGATGTTTATATTTCTTCAGTAAAATCTCTATTGATATTCCATGTGATACATTTTCCCATGACAGGGTAAATTTTCACACTATTCCTAAATTTTAAACATACTAAAAGGAATATTTTAACCAAAAAATATAAATCAACAAAACAAAAAGTTTGCAATAATAATGATAGTTTTACTATTTTAAATATTAGAATACGTACATTTTAAAAATTAAAAAGAATGAATTTTGTGACAATCGTCCCCTGTCTCCTCTACGTATCTGGTTCGGGTTGACGATAAAATTTTAATTGCGTGTCTGCTGTCTGATTGCCTGTCGGGTTTATTCGGGTAGGTTACGCGTCTCGAAAATTCGAGAACGGGTCGGGTACAACCCGATACGGATAGGACTTTGCTTTATTATGTCTATTTTTATTTCAAAAAATTCAGTTTAAAACGTCCTTTTGTTTTTATAAAAATGAATGGCTCACCAAATTTATACATTCAGTTTAAAATGTTTGTTTGTTTGTTTAAATGTTTGTCCCTTTTTGTTTGTTTCAGAACCATCGGTACCAAGTACTAGTATCCACAAGTCAGAAGAAGTACTGTGAATCATTTTCTTGTTTTGAACTTTACGATCACGAGGTAAATTTTGTTGTTTCATTTTATCTAACGGCAATTACTTCCATGGCAGCGAACGTAAAGGCGCTCGTCTGTCAAGGTTGCTGTACCGAATCCAACTCCCGTTTACTCCGTTGCACACTTGGTGACTCAACATGAGACTGGGAATGTACACACAGGGCGCATTATTATACAGTGTTCAGACACAAATGTTTGGCAAACTATGGCAAACCTACATTGCATATTTTGGCGATACTCATCTCGACAAATTTTCTTAAGCGGGCCAGACAAGTTAACATGCATTAGTGGGATAAGATGATCGAAAGTTGGCCGAGTTGCTTGAGGATTCGTTTTTTTAGGTAGCTTTCAATACAAAAAAGTATAAAGCTACCTATTGCAGCCGTTCGGAGGAAAGCAGTTCCGGAAAATTTCGATATATTTTCATCGATCATGACCCCCAGACCCCAAAACCACCCTCCGTTCAAATGTTGATTTATATATATATATATATATATATATATATCTGACCTATGTCATACGATAACGCTCGTATTTATAAATCAATTTTGATGAAACTAATTGTGTGTATTAAGCTCACAAATGTCTCGACCGAGTTCGTTGGCCAGCTTGGTCCACCATTTTGTTTCAAGATGGCGGCCATTTAAAAATTTAAAACTAAACTAAATATACAAAAAAATTAAAAATTCAAATTTATTTTTTAATTAAGTGATAGGCCTTGATACGAGGATTCCAGAGCATTTTTTGGTTTACCTCTATCTTAAAAAATGGCTGAGATAGAGCAGTTTGAAATTCTAGGGCGGCTGACATTTTGAAACAAGACAGCACATTACAAAAATTTTCATTGTTGTAATAATTTTTCCAATCATACGCATAAAACTATATATTCATATCCATTAGCGCCAAATTCTCGCCAAACTTGGCGACATTTTGCGAAATATCGCCAAATTTGGCGACCAAAATAAGTCTTCATAAATGAAGCCAATTTGGCTATTGCTCAATAATTTGGCGAATTTCTTATTCAAATTCAGTATTAACGAATATTTTGTAAACGTTTTCTTTGCATTTTAACTTGCTGTTTTCGTGTAACATTAGCTAAAATTTTTAAACGAAGATATAGGAAAGCTACCTTTTCCTCCCGGTACAGGCCGGAAGGACTTTTTTTTAATCGTATCAACCAATCAAATATTTTAAACCGTATAATATATCGCATCTCTCATATAGAGGCGCCCTAAAGCACAGTTTTTCTAAAATTTATGTCTGTAATCTTCTGTGATGCCTATTTCCTTGTGTCTATTCAGTCCTTATCTCGAATAAGGCTTATTACTGGGCATAGTAGTGAAGAAAGCAAGTTTGATGTATTTTCTCAATAAAATAAAATAAATAAAACGCCTTGATTTAATCTAATTAATAATAAAGTCTTTTTTTCCAGAAACTTTACAAAACTTATCTTAATTTAAAGGATACTACACCAGTATTTTCCGCACCTTTTAATTTCTGCCTTTTTATTCAAAACTGTTTTCAAATACAAAAGAGCTACTTTTTGACACATTTCTGAGTGCATATTTTTTCGGAAACGCATGAAATTGGCAGGTGTTCTTGTTCACAAACTATGCAATTGAAAGACGTTTTCTATTTTTTGTTAAAGACAAAAGATCGTTCAAAAAATACTGTTAAAGTCGGCGTTTTGAACCAAACTCCGAAGCGGCAACACGAGAAAAGGGAAAAACATTAGAAGAGGGATTGGGAAAAACTTGTCGTCACTTGGCAAAAATAGCTTATAACTCGATAATTAATTTATTTATCATACAAATAGAAAACGCTATTTTATTCCAAATCTTTTTCATAGCCTGTCAATTTTATGACTTTACGTTTAAAAAGAATGTGTCAGAAAGTTTTGCATAGTTGAGCAATATATTTAAGAACCGCCTTAAGGAAAAAAATTGTTAAATGGCCCAACTTTTACGTCGTCAATTGGCAAATTTACTGTAATATATATATATATATATATATATATATATATATAAATTGCAAATGAAAATTTCATTCCGAACGCATATAACTCACGTCCTGTCAAATAGACGTTTAAGGATTTTACATTGTTAGTCAGTTAATAATTGAGGAAATTTTTTGATCACGCATCGTACGTTCCTTAGTTATAAAGCTTTGGTAGAAAGTTCTGTAATTAGATGAATCCGTTTATGAAAGATCACCTTCTTTAAGAAAGTACTCAACGGATTTTGATGGGAGTTGCACTGTTAGTTAAACAATTTATGCAGAAAATCGTAAAAAGCATATGTAAAATTACTACAGTAAACCCTCGATTTAACGGACTAATTGGGACTAACATGTGTCCGTTAAATCGAAAGTCCGTTAAATCGCAAAGTACTATTTATAATATTATTTTGTTATTATTATAATACATATATATATATTATTGCGTACTTGTAATTACATATATTATTACAGTACAAAGTACATATATATAATATATATACAATATATAAGTGTATATACATGTATTGTATATATACAACATATGTATATACATAAATATATATTGTATATACATATATACTGTATATACATATATACTACTGTATATATATATATATATATATATACATATATATAAACACAACACATTACTTTTAATAATACAATATTAGTAATGAAATACAAACGAATTAACACCTATGCAATTTTTATGGGAATGAAACACTTTTTGCACAGAAATAATAATTAATGAACAGGCAATAAACAAATGGAAAAAAATTACAATTCCCCAAAAAGAACAGGCATCATTTTATGTTATTAACATCACATTAAGGTCGCTCCATACTGCGGGATTGAAAAAAGGCGTCTAGTTTTAGTTGTTTCCCGCTTGAATGCTGTTCTTTTATTACAAGAGCTCGAAATTGTCTAAAGTGTTCGTAATACGCAAACACTTCGGGATCTGAAGATGCCCGTACGTAAACAATGACGTCATCCATATGCTCCCGTACAGTAGATAATTTCGGTCGAAATTCGCTTAATTCTTCTTTCTTGTCGTCCTCGTCCTCATTTTCATTATCATCATGCAAAATACTTTCTGCGATCTCCTCCTCCTTTAGAATCTGGTAAACTGGATCTGCTTCGTCATTCTCGAGCCACTGTTCTATATCTTTCTCAGGGATATCATCACCAGCCTCCATTATTGTACTCCTAAAATCCGAAATCTCAAACCCCGTAAAATCGTAGTCAGGGTCTGCGTCGTTGAGTAGTTTTGACCAGCCTTTAGCCAGTGTGGATACCTTGATCTCCCTCCACACAGCAGCAAAGTTAAAGATAGCGGATTTTAAATTGTAGATGCGCAAATTTTGCAGCGTTCTGGCTCCTCTCAAATCTTCTACTGCATCATTTTCATCTTCCAACACTACCATTACTTTTTCAAGGAATTTCTTCTTATAAATCCTCTTGCAGGCAACAATGACTCCCTGGTCCATCGGCTGAATTAATGAAGATGTGTTTGGAGAAAGGAAATCACATATTATTCGTCCATCCCCACTAACTAACTTTTCCGCGTTAGGATGGGAGGGAGCATTATGAAGCAGTAATAGAGCTTTTACTTCGTGGGAAGGTATTTTCATAACCTCTTCTTGATAGTGACGTACGGAAGGAACAAACTGGTTAAAAAAACCAATCAGAAAAAATATCGCCTATGAACCAAGCATTCTTTAAACTAGAATAGATGACTGGCTGTTGTTGCATAATATTTTTTTAGAGTACGTGGTTTCCTGGCCTTTCTAACTACCATTGGTTTAAGACGATGACTACCATCAGCATTAGCACAAAGGAGTGCTGAAATACGCTCCTTGTTTAGCTTGCGGCCAGGCGTCTGGGCATCATGTTTGTACGCCAAGGTATTTTCCGGCACAGAACGAAAATAGAGGGCACTGTATAACTGACACAAAAGTAGGCCCTCGGATTCTATCAGTTTCTTTATCTTTTTTCGAAAAGGCTCCACCTGTTCGATGTCGGCGCTGAAAGATTCACCGCATGTTTTTTTGTTAGTGAAACCATGGCGTTTACGAAAGCGCCAAAATCAACCATCACTTGCACGAAATGACACTAAACCCATATGTTTCGTTAATTTTTAGCTCACAGGCTATCAAAGCCTGAGAGCTTATGTGCCCGCCGCCGGTTCTGTACGTATGTACGTACGTATGTATGTACGATAACTCTTCATAGAAATATCCGTTTTCCTTCAAATTTTGTTTATAGGTTCACTGTGTTAAGGCGCTTCCCTGATTAGTTTTCGGGATTGATTGGTTAAGTATAAAGGTGGGAACGGGGGGGGGGGCTAATCCCCCTAATATAAATGGGTTTTTCATGCAGAATTATTACGTTTTCCTTCAAATTTTGTTTATAGGTTCACTGTGTTAAGGCGCTTCCCTGATTAGTTTTCGGGATTGATTGGTTAAGTATAAAGGGGGGAACGGGGGGCCAATTCCCCCCCTAATTTATATAAGAGGGTTTTTCATGCAGAATTATTCCGTTTTCCTTCAAATTTTGTTTATAGGTTCACTGTGTTAAGGCGCTTCCCTGATTAGTTTTCGGGATTGATTGGTTAAGTATAAAAGGGGGAACGGGGGGCTAATCCCCCCTAATTTATATAAATGGGTTTTTCATGCAGAATTATTCCGTTTTCCTTTAAATTTTTTTTATAGGTTCACTGTGTTAAGGCGCTTCCCTGATTAGTTTTCGGGATTGATTGGTTATGTATAAAGGGGGGAGCGGGGGGCTAATCCCCCCCCTAATTTATATAAATGGGTTTTTCATGCAGAATTATTCCGTTTTCCTTCAAATTTTGTTTATAGGTTCACTGTGTTAAGGCGCTTCCCTGATTAGTTTTCGGGATTGATTGGTAAAGTATATAGGGGGGAACGGGGGGGGCTAATCCCCCCTTAATTTATATAAATGGGTTTTTCATGCAGAATTATTCCGTTTTCCTTCAAATTTTGTTTATAGTTTCACTGTGTTAAGGCGCTTCTCTAATTAGTTTTCGGGATTGATTGGTTAAGTATAAAGGGGGGGAACGAGGGGTTAATCCCCCCCTTAATTTATATAAATGGGTTTTTCATGCAGAATTATTCCGTTTTCCTTCAAATTTTGTTTATAGGTTTACTGTGTTAAGGCGCTTCCCTGATTACTTTTCGGGATTGATTGTTTAAGTATAAAGAGGGGGAACGGGGGGGGGTCTAATCTCCCTTTAATTTAGATAAATGGGTTTTTCATGCAGAATTATCAGATTTTCTTCAAATTTTGTATATATATATTCATTGTAATTAGAGACTTCCCTGATTAGTTTAAGGGGTTCATTAGTTAACTATGAGGGGGTAACGGGGGGATGACCCCCCTTTAATATATTGTTGATTTCTTTATTTTTCGAGGGGCTTATTTCAAATTATTTGAAATAAGAATATAATATACAATTAGTGTGAATAGCCTGTGAGCTCAATGCCCTCAATTTAACTGGGCAGTTTTCTTTTTATTCTGCGGCTGCCCGCAACTCAACACCACGGACGACGACGCCACATGACCGCTGTTGTACAAACCATTTGTATACTGCTTCCTCTAGGTTTTTATTTAGAGCCACTTTTACATGTTTCCTGTCCGCCACTGAGAAACCACTTTTTGAATCACCCACGCTGTATTTAAGAGAAAACTGGACTAGTTTTTCCTTATTCTTGCGAATGTCTGAAACGGTTTTTTTTTAACTCCGTATAGTTCGCAAACACGTGCAACCGGCACACCAGTCTCCAACTTCTCTATCAACTCAAGTTTCTGTTTTATAGATAAATTAACGCGTTTTTGTTTAATTTTACAGGACATTTCAAAAAAGCACTAGTAGCAAAATACATTTGTGAACTGAAGCGCGAACTGAAACGAAAAGCGCATGCATAGAACAAAATGCAGATCACGTGCCCTCATAAGTCGCCAGTGTCATTGCGCATGCTTAGAAAGAAAACCACGCTGCAGTGAGAATTAAAGCGAGCGCTTTCGGCGTTTCGTTTTCTTTCCCCTTTTTTCACTTTAATTTTTATTTAATTTTTATATTTTTTAATTTTTTAAAAATTAGTCCGTTGAATTCGAAGTCCGTTGAACCGAGGTCCGTTAAATCGAGGGTTTACTGTATTCCGAATTGTAAAACGTGCTTTCTACGTGAGTGGGTCTGTGGGTCCTGGCTACATTTCCAACTAGTTTACTATTTTTTATTGAAGTAGTACGTTAATAAGAATAGTAAAATTTTCGTTACCAATATTAATTATCGTTATACATTTTGATTAAAAATACAAGGCATGGTTTTGATACGTGTTATATATCCCATATATATTAAAACTACAAGTTAATATGCTAATTTTCAGCGCAAATTCGACGTTTATGTGCATGCGTGAGATTAAATCTAAAACCTGTTCAATTTTAAGATACACTCGAACACGGTCTGCGTAGCAGTGGTCTAATAAGACGTTAATCTAAACTCTGGCTCTCTACATAGATCGTGAGTTCGAATCCTGCTACCGACAGAATGATGTCTGCATTACTTTCAGCTATAATTTGTTATCATATTTTCAGGAAATGAAGTTATATGACTTGTATTTTTTTATTCGAATGTTTTTTAATTAAGTTTATCACCCAACAATATTTTTACAAATTAAAAATTGTATTAGAAATATAATAATATAAATAAAAAATATTTATATTAAAAATATTTAAATTAAAAAAAAATTGCATGTAATTATCGATTGAGAAAATTGAACTGATCTACAATTTTTACTATATTTCTTATGAGCATTATCAAGAATATATTATACGTCTATTAAGAAAAATATGCGATTATTTTCCATAAAAAAGAAAAAGAAAATAAGTGAAAATAAAAAGAAGAAAAAACATTCTTCTAACAACTATAAAATAAATGTTCTTGAATTCTATGGTTTAATAATTAAATAATGCATAAAAACGTTAAATTAAATTCAAGTAATTAAAGAAGTTAGTTTAAATTATCCTAATAATATTATAAATCTGATTGTGTGCAAATGTTAGGCTGAAGCCAGCGTCAAAATGGAGCATTTAATGATCCTGTATCTTTGCATATACATTGATTATAACCCTCAAATGAACATAGACTGGTTTTTGTTCATTTTATTCAAATATTTTTCTTAATAATTCAAAATTTCGTTATTTTCATAGAGAATAAATGGACATCCTAATAATATTATAAATCTGATTGTGTGCAAATGTTAGGCTGAAGCCAGCGTCAAAATGGAGCATTTAATGATCCTGTATCTTTGCATATACGTTGATTATAACACTCAAATGAACATAGACTGGTTTTTGTTCATTTTATTCAAATATTTTTCTTAATAATTCAAAATTTCGTTATTTTCATAGAGAATAAATGGACATTTTTCCATAAAATTTAACCATTTTACTTTATTGTTGCTAGGGCTTTGATCGTTGCCAATAAATAAAAACACGGAAAAAAAATTTTCCTCAACAATTAATTTTCAATTGAACGATTTTCACGTGAAAAATGAAAATGAAAAAGAATTAAAAAAAAGATGAATTTCCGTGATATTTGAAACAAAAATATGGAGTATTTGTTATTATACATGAAGTATGAATATCGGTTACATTAAAAAGATCTTTTTCTGTCAAAAAACTGCGTTATAATTAGAAGGAAAAATGAACAATAATTATATTCTTAAAAATAGATTTCGCTTGGACCATGGACCTATGAAAATGATCCTTCTCGGCTTGGACAAATATGACGTCATAAATAAAACATGTATTTTCAAATAGTCGTAATAATACAAGGAACATGAATATCAATGTATAATGAAAGTAGATCGATAATGGATAATATTTAAAATGAAAAACTGAAATATTTTTTATCGATACTGATTAATAATTAGCTTGAGTACCAGTTACATACAAATGTGAGTTTTCCGCTAAAATTTACGTCCTGATTGCCAAAAAAAGAAAATTAACAAGAATTATGGCATTGAAAAGAGATTTCTCTGAGGAAAATGTGACGTCATATTTGAAATAAAACGGGAATTTTCAAATGTGTTTTACATCGAGCGGGAATTAATTCCGTACATTAATAATACAAGGATCAATAAGTATAGAAAGTAGATTAGTTTCACGACATATTTAAAACGAAAAATTGAAATGTATTTTTTATCTATACCGATTATTAAGCATGAATATCAGTTATATGCAGATCAGAGTTTTTTGCCAAAAACCACACCATGATTATTAGGAAAAGAAAAATAAATACGAATCTATTATATTAAAATCTGATCGCCTGTTTGTATTTCGCAATTACTCTTTTCAGATTGTCGAACGCAACGCGATTTACTTAACACCGGTTGTCATTCATCCGAGGATGTCATAAACTCTCAGAATTTAAAAAAAAATTATTTAAATTCCGATATATTATTATTATTTTGTAAATTTTAACGAAGTTTCTCTAAAAATGGCAACTAAATTATTCCATTTTTGGGGATAAAAAAGAAGAAATAAAACGGATTAATATATTTTTTCTCATTAAAACTGAAAAAAAAAAATTATTTTCAATTTGAATAGATGGTGAAAGAAAAAAAAAAATCTTGATTACAGTAAAATTTTTGAAAAATAAAAACATATTTTCACATATTCAAACTTCATGAATCAATTTATTCTGGAGAACAAAAATCGTCTGTCAACATATTTTCATTTAGAAATAAAGATTTTTTTTCAGTTATAGATTAAATCAAGGAGGCAAATTTAAGCTCCTTGCATTTAGATCTACAATAATTGCTCCCTATTCACAAGAATTGAATTTAATGATAAAGAATATACTATTTCCATTATCTTTGAAGGATTGCTATTATAACGTTTCACAAAGGCGTTAAAAGTAAAATGGTTTACCAGGTAAACTTGACATATGTTTTTATATAATTTGCCGATTTACACGATTTTATTTAGCCCGCCTTTTTCCATTGGTTGCAGTTTCCTTTTCGTGATTATTTGTCACAAAATTTAACTTTTTTGAAACTTAGTTATGTCAAAGCCTCTATAACATATACATAGAAATACTGTATTGTCTCCTATGGAATGTGATAAAGAGTTAGTTAATTATTTACGTTTCTAATTATCGGGAATGAAATATTTTGCTTAATTAATGCATTTATTCTTCTTTTAATGATACGTGAACAAAGTCACGGGTAACAGCTAGTAATATTATAAATCGTTAGCTGAAAGGAGCAAATTTTAATTCTATGGTTTTAGAGTGAGACTGTTAAAAATTAAATTTACAAAATATTTTTAAGGTCGTGTCGTTTAAAAAAATACTAAATATTGTTATTTTTTCAAAAAATTGAGACTGTAATAAGTAAATGTCCTACCCATTCAATTAATATTTTCAGTTAGATGTCTGAAAAAAATGCATGATATGTTAAGTTTAAAATTCTTTCACTTCACTAATTGAGTATGTTCGACTGAGAACAACATCTATCGCTTTATATCTTTAGGAATAGCTTATAGAATATAGCAATTCTTCAAGTTTTTCAATACTTAATTAATTTAAAAGCAACTAATTAAACTAATTAATATTTTCCTAGTGAAACTTTCAAGTTGTTTACCGTGAAATCTTGACGGGTACTGTATAGTAGTACTAAAACGCAGAGCAACGTTTTAAGAACAAAATCGACAAATATGCACAAGCGCGAAATGAGCTTTGCAAGTTGTTTCGCTTTCGAATGTTGCTGCACCTCGTCAGCTTAACAGAGTTGTCTGGGGCGACAGATATGGTTCACAAAAGAGAGCATGGTTCTAACAAACAATAGGTCGGTAAAGTTATCGGTGTTTAGATATTTTCTTTAAATAATGAAAGTAAAAAACATTATTTCATGCAGTAAAGGTGTAACCTTTGTATTATTATTTTTTTATCTGAATGCTTTATAATTATTATTCAGTAAAAATTACGTCCTGACAATAAATATATTTTTAAATTATTGCTCCTGTATTGAAAGTATTTCAATTAAAAGCTTTGGCATGTGGTGCTTTAGAGTCAGAATAATAAGAAAATATTAATGGGATTTTTTAAAAGTCGTGTAATTTAAATTATTTAAAAAAATACTAATAAATAGTGTTATTTAAAAAAAAAATGAGACTGTAGTGATTAAAAACTAATGCGCTATCCAATCAACTAATAATTTTAATCAAATTCATGCTAAACAGCAAAGATAATAAGTTTTTAATTACAATCTTAAAATTCTTTCACTTCATAATTTGACGCAGTCGAACTGTCAGCGCTATCTTTCGCTTTAAATATATTCGCTTATACGCAATAAAAAATGCATCAAGTTTTCAATATATAATTTATTTTAAAATAACTAATTAAAAAGTCTAATATTTTTCTATTTAACTGACAAGCTGTTTATTGTAAAATTTTGACGTGTACTATCTAGTATATTGTAAAATTTTAAAGAATGAATTTTAACCAAGGTTTTAATTATAAAATTTTTATAAAAATGTATACTTACAAAACTTGGATAAAAATGTTATTTTTGATAAGTACACTTTACTAAAGTAAGTAAAAAAATGCATGCCTATTTAAGAAATGTTCAATATGATATCACTTTCAAATACAGGGTTAATCTAAACTCTTGGGCAAAACTTTAAGGAGTGATAGTACACATCAAGACAAACAATATTAAATAGGAAACTAAGGGTCCCAAACGTCTTCCGAAGGAGATAGACGCCATTAAAGTTTAGGGTCCAAAATTTCAAATAATTATAAAAAACGGAAAAATTGGTCGATTCGTTTGCGGTTTTCGCTAAAACTATTCTTTATGTCAGTATTTTTCAAATTTTAAAGATAAAGGTAAAAAATGCCGATAGAGGGCGCTTTAGACTTTGGAGTAACGAACAACTATTTTTTACTGTTATTTTTTGTATCTAATTAAATGCTTTAAATAGCTTAGACTTAAACTTAAATTTTGAGCTCAAATTCGGAATCGTTGGGAGTAGTTAAGTAGCGCAAACTGAACTGTGTTCAGGAGTTGAAATTTGAACACCCCTGAATACAGTTCAGTTATTCCCGATTTTGGTGTCGTAGACCAGGCAAAAACTACTGCCCCCTACACGTAAAATAAACGATAGAAGGATGACAAAATTAAATAAAAAATTTATTTTAAAAATAAATTTTAAAGATAAAGTTAAAAAATGCCAATAGAGGGCGCTTTAGACTTTGGAGTAATGAACAACTATTTTTTTACCGTCGACTCCAACGAGGACCTTGTTGCGAGGATTGCCGTCGTAACAGGCGATATTCGGGAAATGCACGGGGTATTCACTAATGTTCGTAACTCCTTCCGCCGGCGGTGTGAGGCCTGCATCGTTGCTGGTGGGCACTCTTTCGAGCAGTTTTTGTGATTTCTCACGAACATCATGCGTGTACCATTTTCTACGTGTCAACCTTCATTCATATTGCGCACTACATGCATACATCAAATTGTTTCTTTTTATTTTTCGCAGAGAAATTGCTCATGTCTGTTATGAATAAATTTTCTATTTAATTTTGTCATTACTCTATTGTTTATTTTACGTGTAAGGGGTAGTAGTTTCTGCCTGGATTAATTTTAACACAATTATTCAAATTGGTAAAGAAATCATGAGTTATAATTTTCCAACTGGACGAAAAATGTCTGAACCAGGATTTGAACCTAGGATCTTTTGGCTGAAGCTGCCATGCTCTACCAACTGAGCTATACCGGTTGAATCTGGAGGGCATTAGCTGGATGAATTATGCCCTCCAGATTAAACCGGGATAACTCAGTTGATAGAGCATGACAGCTTCAGCCAAGAGATCCCAGGTTCGAATCCTGGCTCGGACATTTTCCGTCCAGTTAGAAAATTACAACTCATATTGTTTCTGCCTGGTCTACGACACCAAGATCGGGAGTAACTGTGTTCAGGAGTGGAGGGAGGGCGAAGGAGGTATTTAAAATTTCAACTCCTGAACGCAGTTCAGTTTGCGTTACTTAACCACTCCCAACGATTCAGATTTTGAGCTCAAAATTTAAGTTTAAGTCTAAGCTTTTGAAAGCATTTAATAAGATACAAAAAATAACGGTTAAAAATAGTTTTTCGTTACTCAAAGTCTAAAATGCGCTCTATCGGTATTTTTTGAACTTTATCTTTAAAAATTATTTTTAAGAAAATACTGACATAAAGAATAGTTTTAGCGAAAACCGCAAACGAATCGACCAATTTTTCAGTTTTTTATAATCATTTGAAATTCTGGATCCTAAACTTTAATGGCGTCTATCTCCTTCGGAAGACGTTTGGGACCCTTAGTTTCCTATTTAATATTGTTTGTCTTGATGTGTACTATCACCCCTTAAAGTTTTGCCCAAGAGTTTAGATTCACCCTGTATTCACAAGTTTCATAATACATTTATAGGTATAATAGATTATCAAACTCAACTTTTTTATTTACAAATAAATTCTTTGAAAATTACACAAAATGTTTATATTGTTATTAGATATCAGTATGAAAAGTTAGGTTAAAGTTTATTAATATCCCGAATAATAAGCATTCTTCAAAATGATCCATGCGCAATCCCTTTTTACGTACAGATTCCAAAATTTCCCGCAATAATAAATTTTATTTCGTTTAATCTTTTTTAGTTAAATTTAATTACCTTTAAATGACATTATTTGAATAATTTCTGTTTATAGGTATGTAGGGGGCTCTGTGTGAAATTTATATACAAATGGAAAAAAAAATAATAAATAGGCATAGAACATTTTTAATTCATGAAAAGGTGGAAAAATCGTCAATCTTCTCAATGATTGCTTTAAATATACGTGGCCGAAACAGCTCTTACTTGCGGCTGCACACGTATGAGCATAGCTCTTTAAAAAATTATTGTAATCGGAAAGAAAATTGAAATCTGAAGCTGTGGTCTTAAATATTATTATTATGGTTAAAATTAAAAAAATGATATTTTGAATGATTTTTCGCCTTTAAAAGTCAACTTAATTTTCAATTAAAGTTAAGAATGTTCAGCTAGCGTGCTTGAAAATGAACTTAGAAGATTTTTTAATATCATTTAGTAAACCAATTTAAATAAAATTATATGCAAAAATATAATTATGCTTAACATCAGGTAAGACATATACAAATTTCCCACCACTTTTTCCGAATAGAATTTTTCGCGTCAATTATGACAAAAAAAAACCTGCGTTTTTTATAAATAGTGATAGTTATTTTTGAGAAAAAGTGGTATTACGTTTTTCTGTGCCACCCTCTGTCTCTACTCCTAGTGAAAATGCGTCGAATTTATAAACACATTAAATTGAGGGGGTCGGGGCATGAGAGTGCCAAGCAACATTTTTTGTGAAATAAATCTAACACTGTAATCTGTTGTTTAATATTATAAATTATAATATCCGACATATAATTTGATTCTAATGTCACTTGGTAGCATTATATGTGACAGGTTTCGTTTTTGCCCCAGATGTTTATGCCCCCAATCACGATAGCTAATTTACAAAAAAGTAATAGTCATATCATTAAAATACTGCCATACTGTTAGTCAGAATATCGCAAATGTTACTAAGACACTGGCGAAATTTTTTTTAGGTTATATATCTTGATTTGAGTATTTGATCAAATTTTCAAATTGAAATATCTCAGATGTTCAAAACTGTGGCTTGGCACTCTCTTACCACGACCACCTCAATTGACCATAGCCTTTTGAAATTTACTTCTATGGAAAAAAGCGTTGAATTTATAATCACCTTAAATTGACCATAGCGACTTGAAATTTGACAGCTTTCAAAGGGTGTCATTTAGGGGAAACGAGAAGAGGCGGTCCCATCCTTCGGGAATTTGATTTTCCGGAATCTACCAGTCATCTGAAGTAAACAAAATTCCGACATTGCACAAAATGTAAACTAATTTGTCATATTTCGTTAATAGAGACATTATGACTAAATCACTGGCGCAGAGAATATAGGATAACAGTTAGGATTTAAACACTGTCCCAGAGCATTTAAATTGATAAAATGCATAAAATCTATAAATAAACGTGACTCACCACTTTGTATCTGTGATTCACAATCAACATCTTTACACTACATTCTGAATTGCACACTAACTTCACATTACCACTTTAAAAAACCTAACGCTATGAATTTACGTGATTTGCTAATCTACCTGCTCAACCGGCCAGTTCTTTTGAATAGAATAATAAATTGTATGAAATTTCTAGAAAATAATAAATTCCTTTTCTCAAATCCTCAGCCTCTTTAGTTTTCGCCCAACACTCCTCTTCTCACTCACCCGAACATGAGTTCGTTAACTGTTTTAATTTGTATTGTTTTATCAGAGATGGTAAATTCCGGTGTTTTTCCCATTGTAAATTTTGTACATATTTATCAGTTTATATTATTAGTTTGTTATATTAATTAATCTATGTAAAGTAATATTGTCAACTTGCTTAGTATTATTATATCACTATATTTCTTTACAAACATTGTATATTGTTTCTAAATCATCTTTTACCTTTGCCAAATTTGTTAAGTTAAAATAATGTGCATCCCTAATACAGTTGAGTGTGTAAACACTTGGTTAGACATGTTTAGTTAAATAATTGTGCACTTTAAACATTGCAAAAACTGTCTAACCTTCAACACATTGCATGTATCTTAAAGTAAACCACTACCTCCTTAATACTAAATGCCGATCGTAGTCACGTTTTTCCCATGTATAAATTGAAAGTCAATTTTTTTTCAGAGTACAAGTGCCATCTATCGGTGACAACTGACATGATCTTTCAGTACATATCAGTACGCTACCTCTGTAATACATTAACGCATAGAATACGGTGGTAGTGATCAGTAAATAATGTAAACAAAGGCTGTATTGAGAATCTTTCTTTGGAAAGTTTAAAAATATAGTTTAAAAAATAAATTTGTAATTCATTTCTAGAATTTCACAAATGTATTTATTATCTTTTTTCTATAAATAACAATTTAAATTACTGTACTAACTGATACTTTTGATTTAAAATTTTTAATATAATTTAATAAATTTTTAATATAAAAGTTCTTTTTTTAATTAATTATAATATATAAATTAATAACACTGATCTTTATTTATAAATAGATTTCCATAAAAAAATAACACAAACGTTTATGGAGCAAAAATATTTATTAACACTATAAAATTTAATTAATAGATCAAAAACTATGAGTGAGTTTTAAAAAGATTAATGCAAAATACCAAAGTAGTGGATTAAATTAAAATTACTGGTAGCAACTGATAATACATGTCCCAGCTGATAGCACATAGGTGGCGCTAAAATCTGGGACATGCTGACTTCCATTTTTGAGACAAATACGATAGGCATTTAGTTATGTAAACAGTGGGTTTGTGCCTTCGCCCCGGGATTGCACTTATACTCTAAAGCGAAAGCTGCTTTAATGGGGTGGTCATCCCTTGTTAACAAGAATACAACATGATGCATAAAACAAACATAAAGAAAATCATAAGAGCTGAAACATTTTAGCATACAACTATTTCAAAGATTCGTAACACTACAGGACAAAACAGAGAGTAAGGGACAGTTCTAGAAAGTACTCTTACTAGTAATGCTGTTTTTCATTCATTTTCATTCATTTTCATTCATTTTCATTTGCTTTTTTTCAATTTTGCTCTGAAGTTTGAAAATGTGACTCCTTTTAGGAATTCTTGAAGCAATTTAACACTAAACTTATTTTGAATGCATTTAACTTCAGCAAACATTTTATCTTATTGGTGACTCGGAACATTTTTTTCTGCAACATTCGGGAAAGGTGTGTAAGATTTATCACATCTGGTTTGAGAAAAAATGTTCCGAGTCACCAATAAAATAAAATGTTTGCTGAAGTAAAATGCATTCAATGTTCAAAATGAATTTATTTTTATTTTTACTCATTACATATTTACTGAAAATTATTTTATGAACATCTAAAACAATGAAATTATTTATTTTATGGGTAGTAATGATTCTGAAACCTTCATATGTGAATATCCTGGCTGTATTTATGCTGATAAATTAACAATTATCAATAATATTTTCTGAATACCTGCTTTTAGAAAAATTCTGAAACTGAGAAACATTTATCATTGAGTACTTTATCTAGTTAAAAAATATATATGTGAAAATAAAACTGGATCAATTGATTTTCATTTGTGCACAACAAGATCAAAAGTAATCTTCGCACCCTTTAAAGAAAATGCCATCCTCCCCCAGCCCTTACAAGGAATTGTGAATCTGAAATGGCACGCCAGCAGCATTCACCTCAGAAAAAGTCACATTTCTTTTCAGAACTTGCATTAATCTTCACTTACAAGAAAACGCAGAGTAGAAAGTAAAAAGTTGAGCAAAAACATTCGGGAAAGGTGTGTAAGATTTATCACATCTGGTTTAAGAAAAATGTTCCGAGTCAACAATAAGATAAAATGTTTGCTACAGTAAAAAATAATCTTTTTTGCTGTCACAGACTATAAGTACAGGAAATATTTTATATGCTAGCAGTAGTTTTGAAAAATATTATAAAATAGTGTTGAAAAGTGATTTTAAAAAAGTGCTTGTAAGCGTGCATCGATCGAAAGGTATTTTAAAATTAGTTTCTCTATATTTAAAAAAAATATATTATTAAAACTTCCGCTGACGTTATTAATTCTATTGTGTCCTTTTCACTTTCTCAGCTTATACTGAAACAATTATTGCATATAAAAACATTTAGACTGGTATTTTTATAGAGAAATGTGTGGTAAAAATGCTGAAGCAGACAGTTTTTAAACCAAATAATTATTTTAAACGCTGTTTAATATTGAAAACGATAATGATATTTCAGTTACATTAAGATTTTTAGCATCGAAACCTATGCAAAGAAATTTAATCATCTTTTGCAGGCATATATTTCACTAGCTTGTGTTGTGTAGTATCCAATCATTTTCTTTAATTTGTCTAATTATTTTATTTATATATTTAAATTTGTGTTTTAAAATTTCATTTTCTGAATACATATTTGCTTCATATTTCGAAATAGCCATTTTAATTCAACTGTTGCCAGATTAAAAAAAATCCGACTAAAAATATTTCTCATCATTTCATGTTCAACTGAAATATATATTTGCACATGAGATTTGTAATAGAAATCATAAATTTAAAATAATCTAATTATTACGCAAGAAAAGCAATTGATGGTAGTACACATTAATTGCTTTTCGCAATCAAACCAATTTATACCTTTACAATTCTTAAACTACATGATCAAACGATTTTAAAATAAACCGAGAACGCCAAATATGATGTCAAAATTGAGTGCTCGTATTGAAAATTCCAGAATTTAGTACAATTTCACTATGAAGATGTCTTCCGAACATGATTCTAGTCGAATGGCTATTTTCGCTTTATTGTTTTTTTATATGCGTTCGTACTTATATAAATACGTAGCACGTATAGTCGTCGTTTGGTCTGTCCGTCCGTCCGTCTGAAGGATACGATTGTCTGTGCTTATTTAAAAAAATGAATCATAAAAAAGTGAGTATTTAAAGCTGAATTGTTTGAATACAATTAAAATAACGCTATTTTCACTGCCTTTTCATTTTATATACCAGTTGCAATCATGTAACCTGTGACAACTCCGACTGCCTATATTACTTTTCAGTCAAAGTTGACAACATATAATTTATCAATTTTAATCCAATTGATTTCTAAAACTAGTTAAAATAAAATTGGTAAGATACAAATTTTCTTACCTCTAAATTCCAACGGCACATCGGGGCTCCGAATCTAATCCATATCTTTCACCAAACGAAACATTTATTCCGCATGATACCACTCTTGACACAAAATAAATTTCAGTATATTATTATACATTACTATTTTAATATCACACCACACGACGAACACAAATTATTATATAATTTTTTGAACTGAGCGAAACGCTCTCAAACAATCATAATCTCAAAACTAAACTAAAAGTTCTAATAAAAATATTCTAAACAGTTACGGAATAAACATAATATTGCGCGCATGCATCACAGTCTCATTGTCTCTTTATCAGCGAATCAAAGTACATTTATACTTCTACACTGCGTAGGTGTAATTGTCTTTTGATCTTGCAAAACTTTAAGCAGAAAGGGGGGGGGGTTGGATGATGCAAAATGAAATGTATTCCAAATTACAACATAACCATTAACCTGGAAAAAACTTCGATAACTGATTCGGATAGAAAAATAAATCTGTAGTTTATGTCAAATAAAATCTTCCTGGTCTTCCGTATTCGGGTCCACAGCCAAGTTTGAAGTTAAAGATTAGAAGTTTTTGCAGTGATATGGTTACAAATATACCTGAGTTATCTACAAAACGAAGTTAATTAAGCGCCAAACTAGGTTCCATGAAATAATGTCAAATTACTGTTGACTGAATTATAGATATTTCACCAAAAAAACTACTTGAAAATTATAAATGAAATTAGTTATGCAAAATTTTTAGTAATAATCCTTTTGGTGAATACTTTTGAACTGAAGCTTTTTTTTTTCATTTCTCTAATGAGCATAGTAAACAAGAACGAAAAATCATGCGTCAAGCATAGATTATGTAGCACTTTCCAACGCTTCCAAAATAATTTTACAAATCATACCGTTTAATAAGCTAAAAGATAACTTCTAAGTAAACAATTTGGAAAACGCATAACATATTTAAAAACATAATTTCAGGAATTTCCAACATATACAATATTCGGAAAAATATCCGAATACTTTTATTCAGCCCTGTATAGGATCTATAGAATTGTATATATACTACATAGGATGCTAAATTTTAGTTCAGTTAGGAAACGCGTAGCACATTTTAAAATTCTCCGTCTGGAGTTTGTCAATAAACAGAAATGTGTTCGCGAACTTTTGTGCTGCCCTGTATAGGATCTACAGAATTTATACACACCACGTAATAGACAAAAAGCAAGTTAACATTAAAATCGCGTTCAGTAACTTAAAACGCACTTCCAGGAATTATTGTTAACAGACAGTAGATAATTCTTTTGCGTGTCCCTGTAAATGAACGATGACGGCTATACACACAATATTCCGTAGTAAGTCTCTTGTAATGCACCTTAGTGATCTATATAAATTTCAATGCGTTTAAAATAGTGAAACATTATTTAAATAAACCGCAGACGATTTTTCTCCATAGACGTAATGTAACGGAATTATTTTTACTGTCCCTGTAAAGTAACTATAAGTGCTATGCACACCCTGTTCCATATTAAGCTTCTTCTAATGCACCTTAGTGATATATATAAATTTCAATGCGTTTAAAATAGTGAAACATTATTTAAATAAACAGCAAATGATTTTCCCCATAGACCGCAATGTAACGGAATTCTTTTGAGTGTCCCTGTAAAAAAACTATAAGTGCTACACACTTCCGTTGAAATAGGGAACATGCTATAGATAACGACAATAACATATAAAAATTGCAGAGCAATCCGAGCATATTTACGGGAGTTAGAGCACGGACAGACGGCAGACGGCAGACGGCCAGACGGCAGACGGCCAGACGGCCAGACAAACCAAAGTCATAAGCACTTTTCAACTAGGTTGGAAAGTGCTAAAAAGGAAAAATAAATTGTCTTGCTATTTCTTTTACTTTTAAGATTAGATTATTTTTTATTCTGTTGTTTAAATAAATCCCATAATGAAATTATTGTTAATTTGTCACTAAGTTTAGCGGATAGGGCTGTGCGTTAGCCGAAATTGCTTATTGATGATCAAAATTTTATCTAATCTAAATTCCAGGTACTTTTTATCTTATCTAGGCTAAAATGATAAATCAGCAAATATTGTTACTCGGCGACCATTCGCATTTCAAAGTGTTTTTAGCACATTGATTGTTTAATGATAGTAAAATAATTGCAAATTAAAAAAATATATAATATTAATCAAATTAATTAAAATCAAATTGTTTGGCGACAAAAGTACATAAGAATACAACAACCTTAGCTATAATACCAGAGAGCTTTGATTAATATGCAATGGCCACCTGGTTGTAACTAGAGCTCCTACACTACCATCTGAATCATACCGCCATTTAATAACCCAACAGACCTCGGCGAGTGTCAGTGACATGGACGGCAAGCATCTGCTTGGCCGATTTCGTAATGCTGAGCTGGGTTACAATATGGCGGTTATTTTGGGCAACAAGATGGATATGCGTCAGTTCCCCTTATAGAGTCTTAGTTGCCACGTCAGGCAAAAAAATCGACATTTTGGTGTCAAAAAGATACCCCAGTGCCTCTGCGAAATCTGTACCATATTTTGTATATAATAAAATAGTTATACTTTAAATTTTAGTTCATGTTTATCATTTGGATTACCATTCCTAATTTCTACCTATGTCAGCTTCCGCTTTTCGGAATTATTTGTGCTTTTCATGATTATTTGCGAATGGCTTCTTTGTTAGCTTTCGCGTCAAAAGTTCCACTTGGCGCAAACTTTTGTTCCTCTAACGGAATATTACCAAATATTTAGCATTCGATTTAGTCTAAAAAAGATTTACCCTAGTATGTATGAGTATATCGATCGACGTATAAAAAAACTTTTGCATGCATATACAGAATACTCACGTTATTCATCATAGGCTTAAGAGAATCATAGCACCGTATGATATACGGACCATCGTGTTATTCCAATAAAATTTATCCAATCATCTGGAAAACGAAATTGTATAAAGCCAAAGAAATAACGAATAAAATAGTTTCAGCTAAAGAAGATCTAAATGTAAACATACAGTGTGTTTCAAAAAGGAAACACATAAAAAACTAATATATTTAATTATAATAAACCAGTGGACTCGTTCTGAGCTTTCGCACTGAAATCTTTGAGACTATTTGCTGATACGTTGATTTATTAATTTTTACTATAATATTATTTCGAATGCCTGTTCAAAAGACTTTCGTATGATACGATGATTGTGTGTTTTTTATGCACATAGAAAAAATTATATTGGCATCAGAAAAAAATATGTACGTTATAAAGATTAGATAAGTAACATAAAATAAGTATTATAAGGAAATTCATCAATTTTATATAAAAATGTTTAAGTATAATTGAAATTTTAACCAAAAGTTTGCGCCCCCGTTTAACGTTCTCTCAGAAACTCCAAACAAACTGTAACCCATCAAATCTCAATATTTTTTCTGTGTTTAAACAGCTAAACAGGATAAAGAGAGGAAATTAGGCTTTGATCCATTTTTACACATCCGATTCAGTTTTGTTACAGGTTGAGTAATGCAGCGCCACCGCCCCACAAAATTTTAACTAATTGTAATTTTACTGTACAAAAAACTTACGAGCATCCTTATACATATGTTACTTATTTTTCGTTTGTTACAATTAAGGAAATATTGAGTATTGTTCGGGTGTCGTTTTAAGACATCCTGCATATAGTAAACTAGCTGTTACCTGTGACGTCGTTCACGTAACATTTAAAGAAAAATAAATGCATTAATTCAGCAAAACATTTCACTCCCGTTAATTAAAAACATATATAATTAACTAACGCTTTATCACTTTCTGTAGTTGTTGTGTGGTTTGGGGTTCTTTCTAAAATAACTTACTTAAACTTAAAAGGCTCATTTGTTACTCAATCTTCACTTGACATTTAAGTATTTAAAAAAAAATAAGTATACCCTGATTAGCTCTACTGAAATCTGTTGCCAAGGAAAAGGGAGCAAATTATATTAAACTAATTAAAATATCAAGACTTAAGAATCCGAATAGGTTAATACAACAATGATAATTTTGAACTCATCATTTTAAGACAATATTAAATGTAGTAAGGGGCAACAGATTTCTAAATCAAGTAGCATACTGGATTGCATAAAGAACATCCAACTCCACTCCAACCCGATCAAGCTCAAATCTCCATATACATTAAATTAACAAAAGTGTAATCATCATATAATTTGGAAAAATGCAGACAACCTGAAATTCCTCCAATATGAGGACCAAAAGGAGAAGGAGTTAAATCCGTTAATAGAATAGGGATATGATGATGTACAAAAATTTTAGAACAACCATGGAGATTCTGAACAAGATCCGATCGGTTAGCCAAGAATCGTATAGTGGTATAAAATAACTGGAAACTTTTTTTTTTTTTTTTTTTTTTTTTTTTTTTTTACTTTTTAAAATAAAACATTTTTGGTGTATATTTTAGAAAAACAATGTTTCTGAAAGAGGAGCGTTAAAGCTTAATTTAACATTTATGAACTTAAATTTAATATTACTGTTTCACTTATTAATCTATCCATCCTTAAATCAAGATCAAAAATACGATTGTATAACATTGAGTGAACCTCAATTAATGTTCATTAAAACAGTCAGTTATGAATTTAAACTTAAGAAATTTTAAAGTCCTAATTTAATAAAGTTGGATTCTCTCTCTTTTTTTTTTTTTTTTTTTTTTTTTTTATTACTCACAGAAAGGTTAAGCCTTTCTTATAGGTTTACTGTGAATATAAAATATTAATTATTTAGAGATTTGTACAAAGAAAAACATACCATTCTTGATAATAAACAAAAAAACTCAATTTATTTGAACATTTTAGATTATGAAGCAACTAAGTTATCAAAGATAATCTTAATAAGACAATATAACAGCTGATCTTTTAAGTTGAAACCACTCACTGGTTACTTTTAAATTACACATCATATTTTTAAAAATATCATCACATTACCATTTAATGGTCGTTCAATTATACAAACATCATATATTAACCTACAGACTATTTCTATTCTTAATATAAATTCTTATTGAAATTATCTAAAGATATTCATTTCACTTTTAAACTCTGGTATAGCAAACATATTTTTTTTTTCAGAAAGATGTACAAATTAAAAAAAAAAAAAAAACTATGCAAGGAGTACTTACAATAAGTGGAGAGTTCTACAATTTTAGTCAGTGGGCACTTAGGAGCATTTCGTCCTTTTTCAAAATCTGTTGAATGCACTTAAGCTGGAGTACTCAGGCTGGGGAAAAAATTGCTACTTCGTACCTCTCATCACTCTGCATCACTTGCCATCAACTACTAGGTCCATCATCTTGTCAGGAGGGGGAAATTGTCCCACGATAGAGACCTTTACAGTCAGATTTCACACTACCAACATCAACTATAGGATCACTGAGTTTTCTACTACTCGGTTGACTGAGATGTATCTTTATTCTAAAATAACAATCATGTTAATTTTGGAATGACACACTGACCACACGCTCAAATATTCGCAGGGGCATACTCGGCGTCACCGTATCAGAACTTCCCTTAAGTCCTCTTTCATGCTTTTCACGTATCTCTGGTACTATCACTTCATTTCAACCTTTCCTCGCCGGACTCCTTTCTTTTTACAAGAATTTATTTTTTCATTCAGTTGCATTCTACCGGTCACGAATCAATAATTATTTAAACACGAGAACCGACTGCCGTCATAAAACACGGGTGTTCGCATGCTATTCCCAGTGTTTCATCCTCCAACCAGCTCACGATCCAAACAACCAGTCAGTTTACGCGCCAAGTAATAATTCGTAATTTTCACGAGCCAAACGACAGGTATCACAGCCAAGCAACAACTACTGTCGTAAACATTCACTCTCCCGCGCCGTTTGAAAACGGGACCGATCCACTCTGCCAGGGGTACGGGAGTGGAAACAAAAGGAAAAATGGACTCTTCCTGAAGGCACCAGCCTGTCGCTCCACACTGTCGGCCGCTTCATGGGGGAAGGCAGCCATGCATCACCCCCATGGCGTGTGCTGAAGGGGGTCCTGTGAGCCTCTGTTTACATGGGCGCCAGCTATCCGCCTGATAGCAGAGCCAATTGAAGCCTGACGTAAACTTACAAAGCCTAATTGCGTGTATAGTACACTCATAAGATAACGTAATTCTTATACAGGGCGGTCGGTCATTCTTATATCAAAGTCAGACTAGATGACTCCAAATTTTCCACCTGTGCGGTCTTTAACTGACAAAACATCCCTCCCTTGCTGTCTGCTTTTCGTATTTGAAAAACAGGAAGCTACGTTAGACTATGAAAGTTGAAATTGCTTTGCTTAAAAGAAATGGAAAGAAGAGGAAAAAAAAACTGCTTTTATTATTAATATTACAATTACATTTATTTATATATTTATTTAAAACAGAAACAAAAAGAAAACTTCTAAATAAATGTTGAGAGAGTGATTTAAGGTAATTAATGTAGATTTAAAAAAAGAAGGTTGAAACCAACCGTAACAAGATTGCTCCCCCCGGCTAATTAAAAAAAAAAATTTGAGAAAACAAATTATTTTTTTGAAAGGTAACTGGGTACCACATGGCATGCTGGGATCTCAACACTGAAAAAACTGACCCACAAACACAAATCATACATCGATCCGGGACGGGATCCAGAGAGTTCACCGCTGAAATACCACCCTGACAATATATTCCGGATATATACAACCAGAGCTACCTGAAACATGACCATAAAAGAGTACTACCAGAGGAGGGACCACAAGGCTGATTTTACCACTAAAATGACCAAGATATTTTCTGCACCTGTAAAAGAACACATGTTCCACCTGACTGTGAAACCTCACTTCCCTACTACTGTCATTCCTACGCATAACTGCATCCTACCTGAAATTTCTGGTAACAGAACTGTAAATAATACATAAATTGAATTTTGAAAAAAAAATTAGCCGAAAAAGAAGAGAAGTGCCCACTGATTAATTGTCATTATACTGCTTATATACATAACTTCAATAATTGGCATCATAGTATATTACAACACTATCTATTAATGTAAATAAGTACTAGTAATATCATAGTTACAACACTGTAAATGTCAATGAAATTTGTAAAACACATATTAATTCTATTATACAAAAATACACAAGAGCAACTGGTGACACACAAAAAAAAAATATACATATACATCTGCAAGACACATATTATGGTATCACAGACCATGTTAGAGAATTACGCACATAATTGTAACAATTTTATATGAGAACACATGTTTGTTTTCGAACACAGTCTAATGATTCGGGATATTATGTAGATTTTACAAATGCACGTACAAGTAATGTGCATGGGAAAGAGTATCTCTGCCTCTGTGCTACTTATAGCAAAAAGCAGTTTCGGGCTTTTGGGCACTACAGGGAAAACATTCCACAAAAACTTATAAAAACAAGAACGAAAAATCATGCGTCAAGCATAGATTATGTAACACTTTCCAACGCTTCCAAAATAATTTTACGAATCATACTCTTTTATAAGCTAAAAGATAACATCTAAGTAATCCGAATACTTTATTCAGCCCTGTATAGGATCTATAGATTTGTATATATACTACATAGGATGCTAAATTTTAGTTCAGTTAGGAAACACGTAGCACAGTTTAAAATTCTCCGTCTGGAGTTAAATAATACGGAAATGTGTTCCCGAACTTTTGTACTTCCCTGTATAGGATCTACAGAATTTATACACACCACGTAATATACAAAAAGCGATTTAAAATTAAAATCGCATTCAGTAACTTAAAACGCACTTCCAGGAATTATTGTTAACATACAGTAGAGAATTCTTTTGTGTGTCCCTGTAAATGAACGATGACTGCTATACACACACTATTCTGTAGTAAGTCTCTTGTAATGAACCTTATATAAATTTCAATGCGTTTAAAATAGTGAAACATTATTTAAATAAACCGCAGACGATTTTTCTCCATAGACGTAATGTAACGGAATTCTTTTGACTGTCCCTGTAAAGTAAGTATAAGTGCTATGCACACCCTATTCCATATTAAGCTTCTTCTAATGCACCTTAGTGATATATATAAATTTCAATGCGTTTAAAGTATTGAAACATTATTTAAATAAACCGCAAATGATTTTTCCCCATAGACCGCAATGTAACGGAATTCTTTTGAGTGTCCCTGTAAAAAAACTATAAGTGCTACACACTTCCGTTGAAATAGGGAACATGCTATAGATAACGATTATAACATATAAAATTTGCAGGGCAATCCGAGCATATTTACGGGAGTTAGAGCACGGACAGACGGCAGACGGCAGACGGCAGACGGCCAGACGGCCAGACGGCAGACGGCCAGACGGCCAGACGGCAGACGGCCAGACAAACCGAAGTCATAAACACTTTTCAACTAGGTTGGAAAGTGTTAAAAAAAAAGGGTGGTGAAGTACATCACCAGGAGGGAAAACACACATTCCACAAAAATAGGAAGTAGAATAAAGAAAATAGTTAATTTTAGCACTTTTAGCCACACACAACAACATACAGGCATGTACATGAGACAGTATGTACAAGAAAAAGAAAAAGGGCCCACACTCCTTAAAGTTTAAGCTCAAATAAAACCACAAACTGTATAGTAAATAATAAATCTATCTAGTTAAAATGTAGAAATTAAAGTAAACACATACTTAAAAGTTATATACAAAACACTGATGCATTAAAAAAACTGAACTAAACAGATCTACCTCGGCAAAAGGGCATACAAAACACAACATCCTAAAAAAAATTTAAAGTAATAAAAATTACATTCGTTTTTTTTTTTTTTTTTTTTTTTTGCAAAAATACACCCAAAATCTAAGAAAACGGGGTGCGGACGGGTATATACCAAATAATCTACCATAAAACAGACAAAAACCTTAAGTATAGGCATAAAAAGGGTTAAAAATGCCTACATGAAAGTATCAACACACAACCAAAACAAACCTTTAATACGCTAGAAAAACTAAGTTCCGTTTTAAAAATGTCAAAAAAAATAATTAAATATACATACACATTAACTAAACTATAAATAAATACAAATAAACAAGGTAAAATTGAATAAAAATGCTTGAATAACGAAAAAAGGTAGTTAGTATTTATAACTCGGACGGTCTCGTCTATCCCGTAGCGAATAGTCGGTTCTAGAAATCGATATTGAACGACTACTTCTATTCGATTTAGCAGCTGGACGAATCGATGAACGAGACCTGCGCGAATCGCTGTGCTCAGCAGTTGAACTGCTTTCTGCCGTGGCTGAATTTTTACCTACGCGCATTTCGCTGCCTTCTGCCGTTGCTAAATTTTTATTTACGCACATCTCGTTATTCTCTGCCGCTGCAATCTCCGGAGAAATGGGAGGTGGGGGAGAGGGATTTATTATTTCAGTCGCGTCGCTGTCTGTTTCCTCCACTTCCGGCGCTACTGGAGTTTCGTTATTTTTGACGTTCACTACTGCTGGTGCGCGGTTATCATATGGTGCCCAAGGAATGGATCGGTTACGCTTGCATCTGCGTACAGGAGGAGAAACGCACGATTGTTGTGGTGAATCGATGGTCACGTTTTCAGTCGATCCCAGGTCAATTGTTTGTTTTGGTTCACTGGACCAGATGGGGAGTCTGTCTTTGAAAGAAGACAACCTGTCAACATGGACAACCTGACAATTTTTGGGATTAGCAACTAGCGCTATTTTAAAATTAACTTCATTTAGCTTCTCAATTATAGTAAAAGGACCATTATTTTGCTTGCTTAATTTTTTTGTATTACCAGGGGCGACTGTGGGTGTAAATAACCACACAAGATCTCCTATTTTAAAATTTTTATCAACAGCTGTCTTTTCACGGTATTTTTCCTGCTGCTCAGAAACTTTAATTAAATTACTATGTACTTCAGTTTATACTTTTTGAAGAGCTGGGATTAAGAGTTCGCAAAAAGAGGGTGCATCATTATAATTAAAAGAAGGTGGCTGGGAAAAGAGATTATATGGTAGATTCATATTTCTGCCATACATAACTGCAGCTGGGCTAAGTTTAGTTGAAGAGTGGACAGCTGAACGCATAGCTAGTAGTGCAAATTTGAGTTTAGTGTCCCAGTCAGATTGATTTTGATTGACTATGTGACAAAGTGCATTTTTAAGAGTACGATTTTGTCTCTCCACTTGCGAGTTGCCAGCCGGGTGATAAGATGAGGTCTTAATATGTTTAATACCAAACATTTTATACACGTGTTCAATCGCATCTGAAATTAGATTCTTCGCGTTGTCCGTCGTAATAAAACAGGGCGCTCCGTAGCGTGAGATGAAATCAGCTAAAGTGTCCGCAATGACATCTGAAGTGGTTGAACTAACCGCATATGCCTCTGGCCACTTAGTAAATGAATCTATATATGCGACAATATACTTATTTCCCGAAACAGTTTGCGGTAAGGGTCCAATGAGATCCAAATGAACCTTGTTCATGGGAAACTGGGGGGTCGGCATACGTTGCAGAGGGGCGAGCTGGTTCGCTCTGTAAGCTCTCTTCTGCTGGCAACTAATACATGACTCCACTAGATGCTTGACATCTGACGACATTCCTGGCCAATAGAAGTGCTCACGAATGCGATCAATGGTCTTTTGAAAGGCTTGATGACAAGCCGCTAGGGACTCATGTGTTAGTGCAAAAACTTGAGTAACCAATTCTTTTGGCACGACTAACTTTACAGATTTATTCAAAATAGCTGACTCCCTCGTATCCTCACAAACTAAAATGTCATCTCTAAAAAAAATTTCATGTATTTAGGAGCAATTTCTACACCTTGGTCTAATTTTCTTGCAATCTCGCAGCATTTCTTGTCTGATTTTTGTAATTCACCAATTTTTTCAAGTAGATTGGAATGAGGCATAAAAGTAACTTCCTTTTCGACTTGTATACAAAAATTACAATTAACAGTATCATTGGAGTTATCATTGTTGACATACCTCGAAAGGAAATCTGCGAGACTGTTACACTTACCTTTAAGAAACTTGATTGTAAAATTAAAGTCTGAGAGAGTGCAGATCCATTTAGCCATGCGAGATGTAGGGTCGTGAATTTTTAACATAAATGTTAGAGGCGCATGGTCTGTATAGATGAAAAAATGGGTATTAGCAATGTAACATTTGAAGTGGGCAGTAGCCCAAACTAAAGCTAGTAATTCCCTTTCAGTGGTGGAGTAGCGGGTCTCAGCATCTTTCAATTTTCTGCTGGCAAAGGCAACAGGATGGAGCATGTTATTTTCATCTAATTGTGATAACACTGCCCCTAATGCTTCGCCACTGGCATCACTATATAAGTGGAATTCTTTCTCAAAATCAGGGAGTGCAAGACATGGTTTTGAAATAAGAGCCATTTTAAGGTCTTCAAATTCTTTCTGTGCATCTTCATTCCACGAAAATTTTCCTGTCTCTTTCGTTAAGTTGATTAGATTTTTAGCTCTCTTAGTAAAATCTGGTATAAATCTCCTATAAAAGGATAGAGTTCTAATGAATGACCTAACAGCCTTTCGGGTAGTTGGAGGTTTAAAATTTTCTATTACGGCAATATTTTTATTGATAGGTGACACTTGGCCACTACAAATCTCAAAACCTAGATATTGTATTTTATTCGAAAGGAAAGTGCATTTACTGGGCTTAAGTTTCAATTTATGCAGTCTTAACCTTTCAAAGACCATGCTAAGCTTCTCAAAATGAGAATTAACATCACTGGAGGCAATTACAATGTCGTCGATATAAACAAGAATTCCAAGATTGCCTAAATCACCGAAAATAGCATTCATAAGTCTTTGGAAACTGTTACCTGAATTTGAGAGTCCAAAACAGTTACGGGTCCACTCAAAAAGTCCTTTGTGGGTGATTATAGCAGTTTTATGCCTATCCTCTGGGCGAATAACCTGTTGAAAAAAACCACTAGTTAAATCTAGCGTTGAAAAAAATTTAGCCCCACTTAAAGCATCAACAGAGTCGGTGATGTTAGGAATTGGATAAGCATCTTTAACAAGATTTTTATTTAATCTTCTGTAGTCAACAGCAAGTCGATAGGAACCGTCTGATTTCCGAACCAGAATAACCGGAGAAGCAAATTCAGACATGGAAGGGGAAATTATGTCCGCCTGTAATAAAGTATTAAGTTGGTCTTCCATTTCTTGACGTAATTTGTAGGGGACTCTATAAGCTTTGCCTTTAACTGGTTTATTTGAAGTTAAGTTTATTTCATGCGGGATTGTATCACAGCCGGGTAAATCTAAGACCGATGCTGCAAATACATCTTTCTTTTTGTTTAGAAAATTTTGCATTTTAAGTTTTAATGGGGGTTCTAAATGATCTAAATTAATTTCAGAGCTCCAAGTGAGATCAGCGTGATCAAAGTCACCAATTGGAGGGGCCAAATCTACATTACAAGTAAGGTTATTTTTAGTTACGGGTATATTTGACTGGTCTACACATTTTTGAATTTTGGCAACAAAGGTTCCTTTATTTAAATGGATACCATTGTCTGAAAAATTTGCAAATGAGATATATAGGCCATGTTCTTTAGTGCAAATGGCTCTGGAGGTAAGGAGACCTTGATTTAAATTTTTCGCCAAAGGTTCTAACATAACAATATCATTTTCCTTAATAAAATTTTCCTTATAGCTTTTAACCTGGGCTAACATTTTTGACTGCGGGGGAATTGAAATTTTACTACATAACACAGCGAAACTTATATTTTTATTTTTATTGGTTTTATCACTACTGCTATCTTCATTGCTCTCCTCCTCGACTTCAGGTACCTTATCCTCTATACTTACCAAATCTTCACTTTCATCAATATTACAAATTTCAGTAGTATCTTCAGCTAAATTACCGTGGGTTACCTGATTCGCTGCTGATAGATTGTTGTCGACACTTTGAATACTTGAAGAATTTTCAGTATTATTACCTTCAGAGCTACCACCTGATATTGTTTGCATGCAAAAGTTCTGCGCAACACTTTTAACTTCCTTATCTGACTCAGTTTGAATGATTATCTCAACATCTTTTCCCATATTACTCAACTGCGGGTCCTGAACTACCATATCTTCACTACTATGATTCCCATTTTCAACACTGACTGAGTCATGAACATTAATACATGCAAAACTTTCAGAGGGGCTATTGGCATTACTACTTTTTGAATTCTCCCCTACTTTGTTGACACATTTTATATTTACAGAATTATTTTTAACAATATCATTATTCACACAATTATTATTAGAATTTACACTATATACAGAATTAGAAATATTTACAGAATTAGTAGCAAGACAAGTATTAGACCCTGAAGTATTACTTGGGGTTTCTACGCTTTGTTTACTTTTGCCTGTAACTGGCACTTTAAGAGCGACAGCATTTGTATCACAATTTATACTTGCCCGGTACTCTTTCAAAAATGGCATTCCCAAAATCATATTAAATTCCTCTGCTAATTTACCTTCCACTACATAGAATTCAGCTTGACATTGAACATTATCAAAAACAAATTTTAAAAATATCTTCCTATTTAGGTGCACTTTCTCACCGGTGACAGTCATAATGGGGATATTGCAATTCTCCGTTTAAAAATTCTCTAAATAGTTACAATCAGTACCACTCAGGAGATTAATTGCCGAACCAGTGTCACATAATGCATTCAGGCAAACTTCATTTATGTAAATTCTTGCAGTTGGTAATGTATATGATTGGGGGTGAAAAACGCTATATACAGCTGGGGGGTCCAGGGGCCTGTTGGGGATCGACATGACCATATCTGATCCGGCCACTAATAGTTTAAAGCCTCACTTTCATTGTTAGCTACTGGGGTATTATTTACCGCCTGCTCCTCATTTCTGTTCGCAGCTGTGTTCCTACTGTTTTGGTAATAACCACCTCTTCTTCCCCTGTATCCGCCTCGCTGATTGTGGTTCCCTCTAGGATTTTCACCTCTGTTTCTATAATTTTGCCCACGGCTCCTGAAATTTTGACCACCTCCCCTTCTAAAATTATAGTCGACAAAATTTAGTGGACAATCTCTGGCATAGTGGCCTTGTACGGAACACCTATAGCAGGTTACGGGTCTTATTTCCTGGTTTTTCTCCTGTACATCCCTAGCCCTAAGATCAACTAAACTGTCTATCTTTGCTGCTAAAACATCAATTTGTGATTTCAGCTGGTCTATCTCCTTCTTTTGTGAGCTATCTTGCTGAAAAACTGCCGCACAGGGTAGGTTTTGGGTCAAATTTGGGTTGAGAATTTCCTCGCGGTGGTTGTAAAAAGGGTTAATGCTTCTATAAGCTTTTTCTTCCAGAAGTGCAATTTTGAGAACTTCTTCTGGGGATTGTGGATTTCTCGCAATTACCCCCTTTCGCACTTCTGGTGTAAGGTTGCTCAAAAGCATGGAGTGGAGTAGAGCCGTTCGGCTTTTATCGACTACTTCACCCTGGATACCTTCAATTACAAGGGCTCTTAATGACATATCATATGCCTTGTCATAAAACTCCTGAACACTCATATTGGGTGGCTGTTTAAAATTTAGAAAGTGACTGAGTGCAACATCTGGTGTGGCCTGTGAAGTGTAACTCTCTGTTAGTATTTTAAATAACTCATCAGATGTTTTCGCTTTGTGAATTTTTATCCGCCTAGATGCAGCTCCTGAAAGTCTAGCAAGTAAAACAAACTTCTTTTCCTCCTCAGTCCAGTCGAATAATTTTGAAAAACTCTCAAATTTCTCAGAAAAATCTGAGAAGCAGACTGAGCTGGCCTCTCCATTGATTGGGGGAATGTTAGACAAATTGTCCACTAATGCATTTTTTCGCTGAATAGTGGCAATTGCCTCTGAATGTTTATCAGCCATGGTTAGAGTTAGAAAATGACAAACAGACCCAAAAAAAAAGAAAATTGTGGGGGGGGGGGCAACTTAAAAATGGGATAAAGAGAGGAAAAGAAAAAACCCTTACAAATACATAAAACTTAAGTATAGGACTATGATTTTTGTAAATAAGAAAAGGTTATGCTCACAAGACATAATTTTGACTGGGAATTGTAATTAATAGCACAGAGAGAGAGCCTAGACCCCTTTTTACACTTGAACATATAATAAAATTTTAATTGCAAAAACACCCAGTTGCTCTTTGATACATAAATACATACAAGTAAAAAAAAAAATCAATAACCCAGAGACCGAAATGTTGCGGCTCCATTTGTTGTGTGGTTTGGGGTTCTTTCTAAAATAACTTACTTAAACTTAAAAGGCTCATTTGTTAATCAATCTTCACTTGACATTTAAGTATTTAAAAAAAATAAGTATACCCTGATTAGCTCTACTGAAATCTGTTGCCAAGGAAAAGGGAGCAAATTATATTAAACTAATCAAAATATCAAGACTTAAGAATCCGAATAGGTTAATACAACAATGATAATTTTGAACTCATCATTTTAAGACAATATTAAATGTAGTAAGGGGCAACAGATTTCTAAATCAAGTAGCATACTGGATTGCATAAAGAACACCCAACTCCACTCCAACCCGATCAAGCTCAAATCTCCATATACATTAAATTAACAAAAGTGTAATCATCATATAATTTGGAAAAATGCAGACAACCTGAAATTCCTCCAATATGAGGACCAAAAGGAGAAGGAGTTAAATCCGTTAATAGAATAGGGATATGATGATGTACAAAAATTTTAGAACAACCATGGAGATTCTGAACAAGATCCGATCGGTTAGCCAAGAATCGTATAGTGGTATAAAGTAACTGGAAACTTTTTTTTTTTTTTTTTTTTTTTTTTTTTTTTACTTTTTAAAATAAAACATTTTTGGTGTATATTTTAGAAAAACAATGTTTCTGAAAGAGGAGCGTTAAAGCTTAATTTAACATTTATGAACTTAAATTTAATATTACTGTTTCACTTATTAATCTATCCATCCTTAAATCAAGATCAAAAATACGATTGTATAACATTGAGTGAACCTCAATTAATGTTCATTAAAACAGTCAGTTATGAATTTAAACTTAAGAAATTTTAAAGTCCTAATTTAATAAAGTTGAATTCTCTCTCTTTTTTTTTTTTTTTTTTTTTTTTTTTTTTTTTGTTACTCACAGAAAGGTTAAACCTTTCTTATAGGTGTTTACTGTGAATATAAAATATTAATTATTTAGAGATTTGTACAAAGAAAAACATACCATTCTTGATAATAAACAAAAAAACTCAATTTATTTGAACATTTTAGATTATGAAGCAACTAAGTTATCAAAGATAATCTTAATAAGACAATATAACAGCTGATCTTTTAAGTTGAAACCACTCACTGGTTACTTTTAAATTACACATCATATTTTTAAAATTATCATCACATTACCATTTAATGGTCGTTCAATTATACAAACATCATATATTAACCTACAGACTATTTCTATTCTTAATATAAATTCTTATTGAAATTATCTAAAGATATTCATTTCACTTTTAAACTCTGGTATAGCAAACATATTTTTTTTTTCAGAAAGATGTACAAAAAAAAAAAAAAAAAAAAACTATGCAAGGAGTACTTACAATAAGTGGAGAGTTCTACAATTTTAGTCAGTGGGCACTTAGGAGCATTTCGTCCTTTTTCAAAATCTGTTGAATGCACTTAAGCTGGAGTACTCAGGCTGGGGAAAAAGTTGCTGCTTCGTACCTCTCATCACTCTGCATCACTTGTCATCAACTACTAGGTCCATCATCTTGTCAGGAGGGGGAAATTGTCCCACGATAGAGACCTTTACAGTCAGATTTCACACTACCAACATCAACTATAGGATCACTGAGTTTTCTACTACTCGGTTGTCTGAGATGTATCTTTATTCTAAAATAACAATCATGTTAATTTTGGAATGACACACTGACCACACGCTCAAATATTCGCAGGGGCATACTCGGCGTCACCGTATCAGAACTTCCCTTAAGTCATCTTTCATGCTTTTCACGTATCTCTGATACTATCACTTCATTTCAACCTTTCCTCGCCGGACTCCTTTCTTTTTACAAGAATTTATTTTTTCATTCAGTTGCATTCTACCGGTCACGAATCAATAATTATTTAAACACGAGAACCGACTGCCGTCATAAAACACGGGTGTTCGCATGCTATTCCCAGTGTTTCATCCTCCAACCAGCTCACGATCCAAACAACCAGTCAGTTTACGCGCCAAGTAATAATTCGTAATTTTTACGAGCCAAACGACAGGTATCACAGCCAAGCAACAACTACTGTCGTAAACATTCACTCTCCCGCGCCGTTTGAAAACGGGACCGATCCACTCTGCCAGGGGTACGGGAGTGGAAACAAAAGGAAAAATGGACTCTTCCTGAAGGCACCAGCCTGTCGCTCCACACTGTCGGCCGCTTCATGGGGGAAGGCAGCCATGCATCACCCCCATGGCGTGTGCTGAAGGGGGTCCTGTGAGCCTCTGTTTACATGGGCGCCAGCTATCCGCCTGATAGCAGAGCCAATTGAAGCCTGACGTAAACTTACAAAGCCTAATTGCGTGTATAGTACACTCATAAGATAACGTAATTCTTATACAGGGCGGTCGGTCATTCTTATATCAAAGTCAGACTAGATGACTCCAAATTTTCTACCTGTGCGGTCTTTAACTGACAAAACATCCCTCTCTTGCTGTCTGCTTTTCGTATTTGAAAAACAGGAAGCTACGTTAGACTATGAAAGTTGAAATTGCTTTGCTTAAAAGAAATGGAAAGAAGAGGAAAAAAAACTGCTTTTATTATTAATATTACAATTACATTTATTTATATATTTATTTAAAACAGAAACAAAAAGAAAACTTCTAAATAAATGTTGAGAGAGTGATTTAAGGTAATTAATGTAGATTAAAAAAAAAAATTGGTTGAAACCAACCGTAACATAGTGGACAATACGTCATTCTTTGTTATATGGGCATTAATATAATTCGTCATAAAAAATTGTGCCCCAAATAATATAAACAATCGCGAAAATGAAACTACAACGAATTGAAAACGGAGTCCAAGGTGAGTGAAGATATGATCATCTAGAATATACTACGGATCCGACTACAGTGCCTTACCATCATATTTCTGGCTATTTTCTACCTATTTGTGGAAAATATCTGCTATATACAACGCACTTTCACATTTATAATAGTAGGAATATGCTTATGTTTAAGAGTTGTGACGATCGTCTTGTTCAAGTCTACGCAATTCGACTTGAAAAACATTTTCATTGCCTGTTTTATTTCTTCTTTGCACTTTCATTAAGCGAATATTTCGATAAATTTTATTTTCATTTCGATAACATCGTTTTTTATTAAAATTTTAAAAACATTGTAAATACATTTCAACATTGTAATGAAATAAATGTATGCCATTTTTCCCATCCTATAAAACTTTACTAAAATCTATTACCATACTAATAATAATGATAATAATAATAATAGGAAAGCCATTTTTGAAAATGACGACAAAATTTTACTCCTTTAAAGCTGAAAGAAACTTGGAATTAAAATTTCGTAACCAAACCTCGATCTTCGTAACCAAACCTCGAAAAAAATTAAGTCATTTTTATTCAGATTTTCTGAGATGAATGTCTTTAAGAATTAACGATCGTCAAATATTGTTTTTTTTCCGTCAATCGAGATATTTTTTTTTAGTTTCTATGAATGAAAATAACTACATCCATTACATCATTTTCAACATGGATAATTTTTCGGGGCATATTCAAAGGGTTCAAAGGTGCATATTTTCAAACTTTTTTGAACTTTTTGGAAATTTGAATTAATAATAGGGTATATTTCTTTTAGCTGCGCGCAGTCATTTAATTTTAAACACAGAACTTTAATTTAAAACACATATATTTAACATACATATATTACATTCATTTAAAATGCATATAATACATACATTTAAAATATACTCATTTCGAGTGAAACACAAAAGAAAAAAAATTAAAAGAAAAGAAAAGAAAGAAAATAAGAAATAATTTGATAATCCAAGATCATTTTCTTTCAACATCAAAACATATCCGTTTTAATTTCGATATTTATAACGTCATATTCACCGTCTTTCCGTACTTACTCGTATTCATGCATATTGCATTATTTCTAAATGCATGAAAATGTGCATTTTATTTCTAATATCGTTACTTCATTTTCATTTTAATTCCGATTTTTTATTAATTTCATTTTCATTTTTCACGTGGAAATTTCCGATCGAAAAAAATTGTCGAGTAAAAATTATTATTCCGTGTTTTGATTTAGTATTGGCTAAGATAGAGTAAATTTGAATATTTAAAAATTGTACACGAAAAAAAATGTCCAATTATTATCTATGAAAATAATTAAGCTTTGTTTTATAAAAAATATATTTGAAAACAAACAAACAAAATATAGCCTATGTTCATTTCTGGGTTATAATCCATCTTTATGCAAAGATACAAGGGAATTAAACTATCCGTTTTGACGCTGGCTTCAGCCAAACATTTACACAGAATTTCACATTTATAATATGATTAGTATAGGATGATAATTCAAGTGTGAGACCGAAAATGGCAAGAAATACCTATACGTATAGTATAGTGGTTAAAACTAAAAGAATAATTATTTTGCCTCACTGCGCGTTGTGAATACAGCTGTTTGAAAGGTAATACCCCGGTTTGAACTCTTATTATCATCTGCAGGACTACTTGGTGAAAAATAATAGAATAAAAATACAGCACAAGAGAGAGAAAAAAAATACATGCATATACAATTTAAAAAAGTATTTACTTTAATTACTTAGTTTCGTAATTCATATACATATTATAAAATTTATTTTATCGTTTTATTGCAAAATATTTTTGTTTCCCAGTTTATATCATTTGGTATTTTGGTATTTTTACTTTTATAGATATGAAAAATCTAATTTTATATAAAAAAAACTTATTGGGTTATTTATCATCCCTAAAATGAAACGAATTTATTAAAGAAATACAGTTGAATTGGCCAAAAAGATCCCGCCTCTTATTATTTTATTTTGCCAATAATAATAAATATGTATATATGTGCAGTATATAAGCCATCATGATATAGAATTATATAAAATGAGTCTCACTTATTCGAAGCTTGCGAAATGTAATTATTGCCTTATAAAGTAAAGGTTCTCACTGGTAAAGCTACAAGACTTAAATTAAAAGTTTTTCCCCACGGCCTCAACTCCGGCGGTCCAGAGGACTTCTTCAGAAATTCGAACAGAATGATTGCTCTTCTGGGAAAAACCTCATTTTAGGTGCGTTCGTAATTATATAAATACGTAGCACCTATAGTCATCGTCCGATCCGTCCGTCCGTCTGTCCGCATACAACAGCGCAAAAACTACCCAACCGAATGATTTGAAATTTAAGATATATTAGCTTTGCAGAATTTTGTCGAGACATTTAAAATTTTATGAAAATCGAATTAAAACTTTAGAAGATATTAATAACAATATTTATTCAGAAATTTGAATTTAAAAAAAAAATTGGTGCTTTCTTGTTACAGCAGCTTCCGATGTTTAATCATCAAGAGACCGAGCTACTTATTTTATTACAAAAATTATTCTGCAGACAATATATTTAATTTCACAGAATTAAAAATTATCAAGATCTAAATATATTTATATAACTAGCTATAGTACGAACGCACCTCGTTTGTCACGTTTGACGTAAAATTTCCAACTTGTTTTTGTCTGTAAAAACATAATTTTCTTTTTATGGTTCTGAAGGCTATTCGGCCGATATTATTAGAGGGAGCGTAGCCGCTCTTCCAACCGATTGGCTTTCCGTCTTGTTCCCCCATGATAAAGTTATTGGAGGTGTGTCCAACTCCTCTAAATCATTCATGCCCTAAGTTCAATGTAATAAATATTTTTTTATTAATTGTTGTATATCACCACTGGCAGTTTTGCGAGGATGCATAAACGTGCACTCATTCTTAAGATCCTGGCGTGTTTTCTATTCGATGCGTCTAAGTATGGGTAAGATCGTAGAAACAACTCTATACTCAAACAAATTTTAATTAATATAAAATAATTCATTAAAAACTTTATATATTCATAAACTAACTATTTATTCGGAACCGTTGTACATTATGGAATAATCTTATATTCGAATTCATATTTTTGTGTTTAAAATTACTCTTTATATATATATATATATATATATATTATATATATATATACAGTGGAACTCCAGTTATACGTTTTGCCCGGGACCGGACAACAGAACGTATATCTCGGTAAAACGTACAACTCAATTAATGGTGTACCGGAACAATTTTTTAAAGATATCGTAAAAATTTTGTTCCGCTGAAGAGTTTGATACCTTTTATATCGAAAACGGAAGTTTTCTAAGTATCACTGCACATATTTTCGGAAACGGGACAGAATAGAAAAAAGGTGCATAAGAAAAGTACACATGAAGTTATTTTATCATAAAAGCTTTATCAAAAATATTTTTTAATATACATAGAGTACTTAAAAGAAATCATTGGAGTCGGCTTGGCATATAAATCATTTATCAAAAGACATTTCAGTAGTTTACTGAATCTTGTTAAAATAATCACTAATCTCCGATTGTTTCTTTTCGGCAGAGCCGACACTGAACAGCAAACTTTGCATTTTTGTTAATAATGCAGCCGCCTTATCGTTACTGCTTTTATTACTGACGAATTGCTTTATTACATCAAAAGCCCTCAGAGTACCTCCGAAATTTGAGTGGGATCTTTCAAATCAGATTCATACGATTCAATGTTTCCGGTTACAAAATGTAAAAATGAGATAAAATTTCGTCTGGGGATGCAAAAACGTAACGTATAACCGAGGGAAATGGATAACTCAAAACGTATAACTCAGCTGATTTTTAATAGCAAGCGGTCGGGACCGCTGAGTTGAAACGTATAACTGAGGGAAACGTATATCTCAGGTAACGTATATCTGGAGTTCCACTGTATATATATATATACATATTTAATGAAATTTTCAATTTTGATAAAATAAAATACAGATAAGATTTGTGCTGACTTCAATGCAACAATTAATACCTACATTTTTTTTAAGCCAATTAAAATTGTATACACTGTTTAATTATATATACAAAAACTAACCCTTTATTAGGAACCATTGTACTGTATGGAATAATTTTATATTCGATTTCATATTTTTGTGTTTAAAATTACTTTTTTAAGTCAATTAAAATTGTATACGGTGTTTAATTATATATACAAAAATTAACTATTTATTCGGAACCATTGTACTTTATGGAATAATTTTATATTCGATTTCATATTTTTGTGTTTAAAATTAATTCTTTTTACATACATATAAAATTACTCTTCTTACATTTTTAAGGAATTTTTCAATTTTAATAAAATAAAATATAGATAATCATTTGTGTTTACTTCACCGCAACAATGAAACCCTTCTTTTTTTTAAGTCAATTAAAATTTTACGCCCTGTTTAAAAATATAGCAGTAATTTTCTTTACTGAGAAGCTATAAACAACAAAATAATTAAAACAGAAAGTTTCTTCGAATTATTTATCGTTATTTAAGATAGAAAGTAAGAATTTGGCACTCTCAATGCATCCGCCTTCGATAAAAATCGCATTTATTTCGAGATGTCACATTAATTGCCACTCACAGGAATAAAAGTAAAAGAAAAGCCGAAAACATCCGGGAAATGTGTCACTATCACATCTGGTAATTCGAAGAAAATGTTCTTACTTACCAAAAAACAACAGTGTTTGCTACCGTAAAGAGAATTTTTTATTAACTATAAAATTACCTAGAAGAGGAAAAACTATTTTATATGTTTAGTATTATATTTGGAAAATAGTGTTTCAATACTTTTCTTAAAAGGTTTTGAATTATGCCCAAAAAAGTGTAAATATACCGAATATATTTATGTGTGAGTAATTTTCTGACGCTATGTTTGAAATAAAGTTAAAAATATTTTTTTTAAACAGACTTTTATTAGCAGTCAATCTTAAAGGTCACGCCTAATTTCATGACTACAATTTATGTAGTTCGACGCAGCGCAGATAACACCACGGCGTGATGACGTCAGAACGAAAAGTTTGTATTTGAAGCTTGAAGTCAAGTAACGGGGCTATACTATCGTACATTTAACAGTTAATGTTACTGCTCGGGCACAATTCGTCGCGCACAATTCATCGCGGAACAATTCATTGCGCACAATTCATCGCAGCGTCAATTCGTCACAGCGTCAATTCGTCGTGGTGTCAATTCGTCGCAACGAAAATATATTTGAAGACTATGATGATAAAAGCAAAGATAATTTAGTAAAATTATTTAATGATGTAAATTGTTAGTTATAATTCTCTATATCTAAAAAACAAATTATCATTAAATAATTTTACTACATTATCTTTAATTTTATCATCATAGTTTTCGAAAAATATTTTCGTTGCGACGAATTGACGTCGCGACGAGTTGACGCGTCGATGAGTTCTCGCCGCGACGAATTGACGCTGCGACGAATTGACGTTGCGATAAATTGTGCGCGACGAATTGACGCGACACCGCCATGGAGCCGAGAAAAATATTTCGTGACATTAATATTCCGAACATAAGGGGTTAAGCTGTATGACGTTATCACGTCAGAAAAAGTAAACATGATTTTATGTAATTCAAGTAAATTTTTTCGATATCTAGAGGATTATTTTAAAATCATTCAAGAATATCAGAGAAATAAGAAATTCTATGCCTTAAGAAGAAACTGTAATTGAAAGTTGTACATCGTTTTATGTAATTTGCTTAATTTTTTTCGATTTCGCGAAGAATATTTAAAATAAATTTTAGAATATTGGAGAAATTAGAAATTATATGTGCCTTAAGAAAAAACTTTAAGTGTAAATTTTTAGATGGTTTTATGTAATTCAATTTATTTTTTTCGATTATCTAGAGCAATATTTAAACAAAAATTCTAGAATATTGCAAAAATTAGATATTATGTACCTTTAGAAGAAACTGTAAGTAACATTTTATTTGAAGTGTATTATGAAAATTTTCATCTACGTAGATTAAAATTGCGACACGGATCTTTTGCCGTAGATCAATGTCAGCATAAAAGCAAATTTGTGTCACCAAATCAGATTCCTAAATCTATTTAAAACTAGTTTTATAGATCTGTTAACTTTTTTAAAAAGTGAGTGATGTATGCATTCTTTCATGAAGTGATTGAATATGTATGCACGATTTCAAAAAGTAATTGAATTTGAAGATTTTACAGCAGATCATTTTCATCGTAAATGCAAACCCCCGTCACTAAACACGTTGTCTCAGTGGATTTAAAACTAATCTATATTATGGAGCAAATAATAAGTTCGTGAGTAACGCTGACGTTATATCGACAGTGGCTCTAATGTAATCAATACATTTCTCTTTTTCCGCACATTTAATTACTTTTAAATATCTCTAAACTTTAAATTTTACACCATCGAGTGCAGAACAAAATTGGAAAACGCATAACATATTTAAACAAGTTGGAAATTGTACGTCAAACGTTACAAACGAGGTGCGTTCGTACTGTAGCTAGTTATATAAATATTCAGATCTTGATCATTTTTAATTCTGTGAAATGAATTTTATCGTCTGCAGATTAATTTCTGTCATAAAATAAGTATCTCGGTCACTTGACGATTAAACTTCGAAAGCTCCTATAAAAAGAAAGCATCGATTAAAAAAAAATCAAATTTCTTAATGAATGTTTTTATGAATATTTTCTAAAGTTTTGATTCGATTTTTAAGAAATTTGAAATGTCTCGACAAAATTCTGCAAAGATAATATATCTTAAATTTCAAACCATTCGGTTAGGTAGTTTTTGCGTTGTTATATGCGGAAGGACGGACGGACCAGACGACGACAATAGGTGCTACTTATTTATATAATTACGAACGCACCTAAAAAGCAATTTCAGGAATTATCAACAATAATCAGAAAAATATAAATGCTGGACCATTACACCATGAAACAGTACTACATTAAAGACGTGAGTATAAAATATCACAAATTTACTAAATGGTGTATACAAATGTCAAATTAAAAAATTATACATACATTAAAATAAAATTAAAAATATCAACGTTTTGACCAACTTCTATGGTCATCCTCAGGAAAAAGTTGTTACATTGCTTCTAAAGTTTCAAAGTCGGAAAACAAGCCGTCACAAATTCCTGTATTTCCTGAGACATTTCCTGAAAAAAATTTTTTTTCCTTACAGTCTTTCCGAGTTTCGCGCGATCGTTTATTTTCTCTTTAAAATGCATCGGTTAGAATGTGTTAGAACTATGTACTTCATCATCCTCATTGATCATGACGTAGATTGTACACGTATTCCATATTCTCTCATTTGTTAGAGGGCGCACTACGTCATGATTGGTATCTTTCCGCTTATTCACAAAAAGCGAGTGTAAACGTGCTTCCCTCAGATTTTAGCCAACTTTGCAACTGTTAACAGTCCGCTGGCTGCGTCTTTTACTCATCTTGTATTCTAAATAATTTTAGCCTAATAGTTTGTCGAGAGTTATGATCATATTCAATGTATTTTAATAACAGCTTGTGACAACTAATTCAGTGAGAGATGGCACTGCCCATATAAATCATGTGAGGACTGCTTCCATGACGATTAATTAAGTAAAAACATGGAATCCTGAATACCTTGTTTTTTACATCCTGGAGAAACACCCACGATGTCAATTCATTGCCTGGATCCTCTACGACGACTGCCACTATATTTATGCTTCTAATAAACGACGACTGCGACCATATTTATTCTACAAAGGAACAACTAGTTTCACATATATCATGCTGCTGCAATTCCATACAGTTTATCGCCAATCTCCTTCAACGGTTTCATGAATTATAATACATATATATGTAATAATAAAAAAAAAAATTCGCCATTTTTCCTTAATTAATTTATTCCAAATTCTTACAATTCTAATTTTTCCCTCTCTTTTAACATATCTTTTAAATCTAAATTATATTTTTATTCCATAGCTTTAATCGAAATATTCTTTTAATTATCATTCTAAAAATCTTAATCTGTTAGAATCTACACGTATTTGTAAAAACCTTATTCTATTAAATACAACACTTCTTTTAAAAAGCACCTGTTTAATTTCTTCTTATTTTGAGACGCTGAAATTTTATTCTTTTGGAGCATTTTATATACCATTTTTTATTTCTATTTAATTTTATTTCGACATCCCATCATCCATCGCGTCTTCCCGCTCAAGGCGTTTCACCTTTTTCATATACCGCGTCTAAAGAAAGTGTTTTGACAATACGTCAGGTACTCTTGGCCTCATTTCTTCAACCATTAGCGAGCAAGTCATGCCTTTTCTGCCCCCTTTTTTTCCCACCGTACACAGCTGTCGTTGGGCTAGCAATACGCGCTTCTGTAACCTTGAGCAGAGTCTTGTAATATTTATATGGTTGCACTGGCTTTGAAGAGAGACTTTTACGCATTTTCCAAGTGTCAACTAGGCCCGGTCACTAGGGGGTCAAAATTCTTATGTCGTCGATAGAGAATTCTTCAACAACGTAGCTTTGTTCAGTCACCTAATGCATTAAATATCTTCAAGTTTTTGATGAGGTTTAGTGGAGTTTTTAACTCAACGCTTAATGGTAAAAACAGTTGTCTCTTCAATGCTGTTGTTACTGAGTGGGAAATTACCTGGATTCTTCTATTTTACCTTTTCTCCGGTTACGTGCGACTGCTTATATGGGCTATAATTTGTGATATTCCGTCATCAGCTAGCATGGAACAGCTTCAGTAACTTGTGGCGGTGGAATAATATGGCTATTATCTGGTGTAAATTTATGGAGATCGTGGCTGGCCTGTTAACGGTTGCGGAATCTAGAAAAATTCATCTCATATATATACATATATATTGAACTGAAAAACATGATAATTTTCAAAATTGGAAAGGAAATGATGAATAATCAAACAGTGATTATGCCCTGCGGTGCTAATTTTGAACTCATTTGTTTATGATGCAAGTCAAAAATATCTTATAAGAACCTTATTAATTTAATATCGTCGTTTTCTCTAAGGAAAGAAACACGTTAGTTAAAAAACTCGAATTAAGATTAAAAAAATTATTTTGAAAGAAAATAATTTAGATTTTGTTATACATATTAAAGAGTGTAAATATATAGTTGAAAATTGTTTATGAATTCAGTTTGTCTGTCCGTCTGTATGTCTGTCGGTCCGAGCTCTAACTGGTGTAAATATACCAGAGTTTTTATATAATTAACGTATTTATTTAGATTTACCATGTAATGTTCGGTATTGAAAATAAAGTGTGTAGCAAGGTCACTCAAAAGAAATCCGATACTTTATTCTCTATAGAGAAAAATCATTCACAATGTATTACACAATTTCAATGATGTTACACAATTTCAAAAATATTGAAATTGATGTACATCAATGAAGTGAATTCCCACAAGATGCATACTATACAATATTAGACCGGGAGGCGGCAGCACAGACAATCACCTCATCGAGTTCACGGCTGAAATTCCAGAATTAGTTAAAACTCGATTCGCATATTAAAACGCAATCGGTCTGCCAACTCATATCTTTATGGAAAACACCATTGTGTTTTCCTGCACCCAGTTCTCCATGTTTTCATACTTTTGGGTGCAGGAAAACACAATGGTAAACCTACGAGTCAGCCACTAAAATCGGGTTTTAAGGTGTTTTCCACCAAGATATGACTTGGCAGACCGATTGCGTTTTAATATGCGAATCGAGTTTTAACTAATTCTGGAATTTCAGCCGTGAACTCGATGAGGTGATTGTCTGTTCTGCCGCCTCCCGGTCTATATTGTACGTTTAGCACTTATAAGTTGTTTTCAGGGCCATTCAAAAGAATTTTATTATATTACGGTTTATGGAGGAAAATCTTTTGGGGTGTATTTTAATTATGTTACACTATATCAAATATAATGAAATTTACATGAATTACGGAGGTGCACTATAACATGTGGTCTGTGTAATTATGGAGTGTAAAGCATTTATCAGTCATTTACCGGGCCACACAGAAGAATTCCGATATTAGTACATAATGCTGTATGGGGGAAAAACTGTTTGCAATGTATTTCTAAAGGGTGGTCATAAAAAAATAAACTTTGCCGATATATGGAGCTCTAGCGGCCGGTCCGTTCAACCGATCGAGGTGATATTTCAGATATAGTTATTCAGAGGTATGGGCTAGAGATTCTGTGAACGGCAAAAAAGTGGTGCTCACGGTTACGGTTATAGGTACAGAAACTCGAAATTTTCCAATGGAAACGCCCATTTTTTTTCATCGCAAATAATTGTGAACAAGTGGTTATCACTTGCGATAATCCCAAGATAAAGGAACATTTGGGTGTCCAACGCTTCTGGAGCGACGACGACGTCAAAGAAGTGGTGAAATGCTTCTTCAGCGGCTTGGCGGCGGAGTTCTACGACATTGGATACAGAAATTGGAGCACCGTCTACAGAAATGCGTAGAAAAAGATGGCGATTATGTAGAGAAATAGAGATAACTTTCTTCTTTCCAGCGATGTAAATTCCTATGAGAATAAACAATGTTGTCTATTTGTAAATTTGATGGGAACCTTATTTCTGGATCGACCCTCGTATGTTCAAATGCATTTTTAAAAGATATTTTTAAGATCAATGAAAGTTTTGAAGTACATATTTTAAGTTATTATTTAATTAAGCAGTGATAATTATAAAATCATTTTATTTGATACGCTTTATTATACGTTAATATATATATATTTGTTTATTTTGAAAAATAATTTTAACATAAAAAAACATTTTGGAAAGTATTTTAAAATTAAAACAAGTTTTTTGTGCCTAATTATATATATATATATATGTACAATAAGTGTTATGAGGTAACACCGCAGCCTGTTTGGAAGTTTTATTTAATTATTTTCCTTTGTGAATAAATCGGCTTTTATAAAACATTTATTTTGAGAGTGTTAAAAATTATTACGTAAGAAAATTTTTAAGTTTAGAGAAAAATGTTTCATATGTTGATATCTTAAAGGCATGTAAATATTTTTCTGTCAAGTTGTATTACTTTTAAAACTAAGAACGTGTTTAAACATATGCATTAAATCTACTAAAAATCATTTTTCTATTAAAATATCAGAGAATATACCTCATTTATTTTGCATAAATATATATACAACTAGCTGTTTAAACGGGAGTTCATGAATTTAATTCTAAAATGTGAATAAAATGAATTTAATTCCCCTATTAAAGTGTTGAGTTATTCAATAACTATACGATTTAGAAAAAAAATTACTATTGCACACTTTTTTTTAATGAAACTTAATTTATGTTGCTATGGCAACAAACGATAAAGCGGTACCTTTGGAATAAGGGAATAAATAGAATTAAAATGTTGTTAATATTTGTGATAAAATGTGTTTCTTTGTTAAAAAAAAAAGAAGGAAATAATGAAGCGCAATTATATAATCTCTAATTATTTGCATGCGAGGTAAAAGAATTATCGTAATACCCGCTACAGCTTCTTAGTATTGCAGCATGGCGTCCGTAATATGTACATCTCACATTGCAGTAAACATTTAGAACTGGTTAGAACTCGCGCAATTACGAGTTGACATAAAAAAAGGAAAAAATTCGTCAAAAACATAAAAAAAAGATCTATTTAATTTTTTTGAATTTTTTGCCTCAATAGTTCATGGGCTCCCTACCAGCAACCCGTGTGCCAAATTTCGTAGCCCTGCGCCCTGTGGTTTTCCGAGTTTTTGAGGTTACATAGATAGATAGGCGCACGGATTTTAATAGGGTAAATATTATTCTAGCTGACCCGCCCGGCGTTGCCCGGGCCCGTGTAATAAACTTAAATCTCTTAAAAAACGAAACTCTGTCCCGGATCTCCGATGCCTTTGGCACCGTATACCGGGCATGCTCATACGCTCCTGAAAATCTTTTATTTCCACCTTCCACCGCCAGGGGAGCATTCTGTTCTAAACAAACCTCTTTCCGAACGAGCATCTGGCACAGGTTCCCGTTGCTTACGGCACCGTAATAGTAGACGTGCTACAAAAGCGGTTTGGAAAGTTGGGAACATTATTAGCCGTGTTATTGAAATAAGGCACAGTCAGAGAAAATAACCTTGAGAAGGGTGCCGGGGGGAGGGGATGTTCAAGTGTCCTTCAGAAAATGACTAATTAGGAGGACCACTATGCATCTTTAAAAATTTGTTCGTTTGGTTAAGCTATGAACTTAAATACAAATTTGGCTTAAACTATTATTCGGAAATAGTGGTAACTACTACTCATAAATTTACTTTAATGTTATAGAGGGTGACTATAACATTATATGACTATAACATTAATTATAATGTTTGTAATCAGTTGCGTTGAAATCGGAAAGATAGTTGCTGAGTTATGGAAACGGGGCATAGTTAGAGGAAAAAAAACCTTGAAGGAGCTGCCGGGGAGGAGCGGATGTTCAAGTTCTCTTCAGTAAATTACTAATTACGAGGACCACTATGCATCTTTAAAAATTCGTTCGTTTGGTTAAGCTTGGAACTTAATTAGAAATTTGTCTTACACTGTTATTCGGAAATAGTGGTACCCGCTACTCACAAATTTGTTTTAATGATATAGACGTTGATTATTAAGTTAAATATTATGTTTGGAATCAGTTGCACTGAAATCAGAAAATTAATTGCTGAGATATGGAAACAGGTTAGGCAAAAAACATTGAGGGAGGGTCGGGGGGAGCGGATGTTCAAGTACCTTTCAGCAAATGATAAATAAATAGAGCCACTATATGCATCTTTAAAGATTGATTCATTTGGTTATGCTAGGAACTTAATTTGAAATTTGACTTAGACTATTATTCGGAAATACTGGTAACTGTTTTCTAGAAGTACACCCTGAAGCTATGAATGCTGATTTTTATGATAATTTAGCAAAATGGAACTGGTTTGGAGATGTTCGGAACATAATTACCTGAGTTCTGGAAATAAAGCACAGTTACAGATAAAACTTTGAAGGAGGTGCCGCGAAGAGGCGCGCGGTCAAGTGCTCAAAAACAAATCACTAACTTTGACTGTTGGTATGCATCAACTGAATACGGGCTCTGTACTTTTATTAGGAACATAACTTTAATTTTTACGAAAATGTTTATTCTAAAATAGCGGTATCATCTATATAAAACAGCGATTAAACGTTACGGGTGAATTAAAAAAATGTTAAATTTGTTAAATGTAATTAGTTCTGTTGAAATTAGAACATTAGATTTGAATTTATTAATAATGAGGGTCAGTTAATGAAAAAGTCGCTGCCAGGTGGCGCGCGGTCAAGTAAAATAAATGTGATAGTTAATAAAAAGGCGTTTACCCCCACCCGTCCCGATCCCCGCAAATTTAACAAATAATCTGTTAAATAAAGTTTTTTGTATTAATAATCTCTATCATACTAATATATGTCATGTAAAAAAAAAAACCTTAAACCCAGCTAATTATCATTCATTAAGTCGATAAAATCTTTTAAAATTAACTTTTTGGCATTTGGCAACGGTCAATAATTAAGTAGATTGTCTACATCTCATATAATCTCTGATCCATCGATTTTAAATACTCGACTGGGAATTGCAATGATCCCTACCTTGATTTATTTAATGACTTCTGTGGAGATTTTATACAACCAACCAACCGAAGATAAACAAGTTGGAAATTGTACGTCAAACGTTACAAACGAGGTGCGTTCGTACGCACGTTTTAGAATTAAATTCATGATATCCCGTGCGTAGAACGGGTTAAACAGCTAGTTAAGTATATATTTTATGACACTGTTCATACCAATATCTTAACTAGTTATATATATATTCAGATATATATGTATCAGCTAGTTATATAAATATTCAGATCTTGATGATTTTTAATTCTGTGAAATGAATTATATCGTCTGCAGATTAATTTCTGTAATAAAATAAGTATCTCGGTCGCTTGACGATTTAACATCCATCGGAGCTCCTATAACAAAAAAGCACCGATTTAAAAAAAAATCAAATTTCTTAATAAATATTTTTATTAATATCTCCTAAAGTTTTGATTCGATTTTAATAAAATTTGAAATGTCTCGACAAAATTCTGCAAAGATAATATATTTTAAATTGCAAACAATTTGGTTGGGTAGTTTTTGCGTTGTTATATGCGGACAGACAGACAGACAGACGGACGGACAGACAGACAGACAGACAGACGGACGGACAGACAGACAGACAGACAGACAGACGGACGGACAGACGGACGGACCAAGCGACGACTATAGGTGCTACGTATTTATATAATTACGAACGCACCTAAAAAGCGTATTTTTGATGAGATCTCTTTGTGGATAGATTTTAATTAATATTTAATCTATCAAAAATCTATTTAAAATTTTCGATTTTTTTGCCCCATTCGTTCATGGGCCCCTTAACAGCCAGCCGTGTGCAAAATTTCCTAGACTTGCGCCCTGTGGTTTTCGAGTTTTTGAGGTTACATAGATAGATACGCGAACGGTTTTTAATAGTATAGACTAGCTGTTTAACCCGTTCTACGCATGGGAGTTCATGAATTTAATTCTAAAATGTGAATAAAATGAATTTAATTTCCCTGTTAAAGTGTTGAGTTGTTCAATAACTATGCGATTTAGAAAAAAAAAATACTACTGTGCATTTTTTTTAATGAAACTTAATTTTTGTTGCTATGGCAGCAGACGATAAAACGATATCTTTGGAATAAGGGAATAAATAGAATAAAAATGTTGTTGCCGTTTGTGATAAAATGTTTTTCTTTATTTTAAAAAAATGAAATAATAAATCGCAATTAAATAATCTCTAATTATTTGCATGCGAGGTAAAAGAATTATCGTAATACCCGCTACAGCTTATTGGTATTGCAGCGTGACGTCCGTAATATGCATATCTCACATTGCAGTAAAGGGAGGTGAAGGAGGAAGGGATGTTCAAGTTTCTTTCAGAAAATGACTAATTAGGAGGACCACTATGCATCTTTAAAAATGTGTTCGTTTGGTTAAGCTATGAACTTAATTACAAATTTGGCTTAAACTATTATTCGGAAATAGTGGTAACTACTACTCATAAATTTACTTTAATGTTATAGACGGTGACTATAAGGTTAATTATAATGTTTGTAATCAGTTGCGTTGAAATCGGAAAGATAGTTGCTGAGTTATGGAAACGGGGCATAGTTAGAAAAAAAACCTTGAAGGAGCTGTCGGGGAGGAGCGGGTGTTCAAGTTCTCTTCAGTAAATTACTAATTAGGAGGTCCACTATGCATCTTTAAAAATTCGTTCGTTTGATTAATCTAGGAACGTAATTATAAATTTGTCTTAGACTGTTATTCGGAAATAGGGGTACCCGCTACTCACATATTTATTTTAATGATATAGACGTTGATTATTAAGTTAAATATGATGTTTGGAATTAGTTGCAGTGAAATCGGGCAATTAGGTGCTGAGATATGGAAACAGGGTACAATTAGACAAAAAGCCTTGAGGGAGGGGCCGGGGGGAGCGGATGTTCAAGTAACTTTCAGCAAATGATAAATTAAAAGAGCCACTATATGCATCTTTAAAGATTGATTCATTTGGTTATGCTAGGAACTTAATTTGAAATTTGGCTTAGACTATTATTCGGAAATACTGGTAACTGTTTTCTAGAAGTACACCCTGAAGCTATGAATTCTGATTTTTATGATAATTTAGTAAAATGGAACTGGTTTGGAGAAATTCGGAACATAATTACCTAAGTTCTGGAAATAAAGCACAGTTAGAGAAAAAACCTTGAGGGAGGGGCCGCGAGGAGGCGCGCGGTCAAGTGTTCAACAACAAATCACTAACTTTGACTGTTGGTATGCATAACTGAATACGGGCTCTGTACTTTTATTAGGAACATAACTTTAATTTTTACGAAAATGTTTATTCTAAAATAGCGGTATCATCTATATAAAACAGCGATTAAACGTTACGGGTGAATAAAAAAAAATTTTAACTTTATTAAATGTAATTAGTTCAGTTGAAATCAGAGCAGTAGATTTGGATTTATTAATAAGGAAGGTCAATTAATGAAAAAGCCGCTGCCAGGTGGCACGCGGTCAAGTGAAATATATGTGATATTTAATAAAAAGTCGTTTACCCCCACCCCTCCCCATCTCCCGCAAATTTAACAAATAATCTGTTAAATAAAGTTTTCTGTATTAATAATCTCTATCATACTAATATATGTCATGTAAAAAAAACCTTAAACTTAGCTAATTATCATTCATTAAGTCGATAAAATCTTTTAAAATTACGTTTTTAGCATTTGGCAACGGTCAATAATTAAATTGATTGTCTACATCTCATATAATCTCTGACCCATGGATTTTAAATACTCGACTGGGAATTGCAATCATCCCTGCCTTGATTTATTTAATTACTTTTGTGGAGATTTTATACAACCAACCAACCGAAAATAAAAAAGCGTATTTTTGATGAGATCTCTTTGTGGATAGATTTTAATTAATATTTAACCTATCAAAAATCTATTTAAAATTTTCGAATTTATTGCCCCGATCGTTCATGGGCCCCCTACCAGCTACCCGTGTGCAAACTTTCCTAGCCATGTGCCCTGTGGTTTTCGAGTTTTTGAGGTTACATAGATAGATACGCGAACGGTTTTTAATAGTATAGATAACAACTTATTTCATGTATGTGAATTTCAAAAAGTTTCATGATAAATTTAGTTTGTGAAAAGTTTTTAAAGAATATTTTACAAGTGTTAGGCTTAACTACGCAAAATCCTTCAGCCCAGAAGGAGAAATCAAATTTCCCGTTCCTTCCTCAGAATGCGTGCGCTGTCGCGAACGGGATAAGAAGTGGCATTGTCAATTCATCAGAATTGTCCTGTAGTAGCGTGTACGAATCAACTTGTCCCAATGATCAGAAAAATATTTATATTTTTATCGACATTGTTGTTTAAAGTTTGTTTAATATTCTAATAGTGATTTCTGTTTGAAAATAATTTGTCAATTTTTCGCACAAAAAAACTAAAAAAAAAAAAAAAAAAAAAAAATTCATCGCAATTATACAAACTTTTACCGGCAATATAACCTCCTCCCCCTTTAAAAAATTGAAAAAAGATTTTACAATTTATTCCTTCATAGATACGAGGCGCTCCAACCTGGGCTAACTGAGTTAACCCTTTAACGTTCATTGGTTTCCCTAGGAAACCACAAAACTTTAATTACGAAATTGAACAATGACAGCAGAATTTTAATAGAAATGTTTTCCATTTATTATATATGTGAAATATCGCTTTTTTATTATATACAAATAAATTTGTTTATAATTTCCGGTGTCAATCAGTTATTTCAACATTTTAGCAATTGAAGTGCTTCATCCGTTAAAGGGTTAAAATATACTGACCTGTGCACATAACGTACAATGTAACCAAGAAAAAAACAAAAACAGATCATTTATATTCCACGAATATATAATATAAAATAACCTTATCCGAGTAACACACGATTTCGAAAATTGTGTTTTATCTTTAGTAACCTTAAAGTGTTATTACACGAGGCGTCGAAGTTGCCGCTACTTTCGGGCGACACCATGTTAAACCCATGGTTTAAAAATAGTTGCTCGAAAACCAAGCAACTTTTTATTGTAGGAGCAATTTTGTCGCCTGTGGTGCTGCCTCTATTTACGTCCTACCAAAATCGCCGGAACAGCCAATGAAATGCTTGGAAAGCAGACGAAGGAAAAGCTTTTCCTTAAACAGCCAATGAATTGCTTGGAAAAATGACGAATCGCTTCACTTTTTGTCGCTTCAATTTATCCCGTGGAATAGCACTTTTAGAATACCTTTCTATTTTTTGAGATTTAAAGACCATTTATATAGAAAAAAATACTTTATCTGTTACTTATTTTCGGAAACTTATCTGAATAGTTTTTATAGAGCATTAATCAGTTTTCTCAAACCCGGAATGTAGGTTTTTACGATGCTATCCATTCTGAGTTAAACTTTTCCATGTTCATGTTCAAGAAACATGTTTTACAGACAAACATGGTAAACTAACAGCATTACAATTAACATTAAAATTAAAATTATTTTCTTCTTCTTGTATGTATAAATTAAATTACGCAGCGAAAAATGTTCAATTGAGAAGAAATAGTATCCGAAAGAAAAAATATTTCGGTTTGAGGAAAATGGCTAATACGATATAATAAAACAAGAACGAAAAATCATGCGTCATGCATAGATTATGAAACACTTTCCAACACAGCCAGAAAATTGTAACGAAACTTCTCCGTCAAATAAGGTGAAAGAAGATATGTAAGTAAACAGTTTAGAAAACATATAACATATTGAAAAATACAGTTTTCGAAATTCCCTTCCAGTGTCAAATAAGTAGTCGAATTATTTTGTGCAGCCCTCTATATGATCAACAGATGTGGGTATATAGTATGATAAAATTTAGTTCAGTTAGAATATTCACATTTAGCAATTTTCGCCAATCGATGGAAATGCACTCGAAATCTTTTGCACAGCCCTGTACATGTACTGTAACCAATACAAAAAACGAAAATTTACTTCTGTTAGAATATAAACTTTTAGCAATTTTCGGCAATCCATGGAAATGCACTCCAAATCTGTTGCACAGCTCTGTATATTATGTGAAGACTTTTGTACACACCACATATTAAGCTAAAAAACAACTTAAAACTAGCTCGCAGCAACTACCAACCGTAAACGACAATGCATCTTTCACTTTGCGTAGCCCTGTATATGAATTTATTGATATTCCACAAACTTCTATTAGTCTTGTAAATATAGTTCAGCAGGAAAATGCGTAACACAATTAAAAACTACCCTTAAGCAATTCACTCCCATAGTCTGTAATACTTACGAATTTCCTTGTGTAGCCCTGTATATGATCAACCGAGTTTATAAACACACAGGTACTATGGAAAAGTTTAGTTAAACTTAAAAACGCAAACCAAAGTTGAAAACGCACTTATCACGCATAGACTGTAAATATCGCACATGTACTGTAACCAATACATTTTGTGTGTCCCTGTAAATAAACGCAATGCACACAGGAGAGAAATTTATAGTGCACCTCAGAAAGGATATAATTTTCATTATGTTTTAAACAGTGAAATATCACTAAATTACACTGCAAATGATTTTTTCCACACATAACAATGTTTAACAGATTTTTTTTGTTTGACCCTGTAAATGAATAATTAATGATTTGCACCCCATATTCCACAAAAGAAAAACGTTTTAATGCGCTTCATAATTATATATCAATTCCATCATGTTTTAAATGACGTAGCATCATCAAAATGCAATTGAAACGATTATTCCACATTGACTGTAATGTAAAGGAATACTTTTAAATGTCCCTGTATAAAAACTATAAGTGCTACACAATTCCGTTGAAATAGGGAACATGCTACAGTAAACGGCAATAACATACAAAAATTTCAGGGTGATCCAAGTATATTTACGCGAGTTAGAGCACGGACAAACGGCAGACGGCCAGACCAACCGAAGTCATAAACACTTTTCAACTAGGTTGAAAAGTGTTAAAAAGAAAACTGGCCAGTTAAACTGATGGCATTGAGCTCACAGGTTGTTCACACTCATTGCATATTATACTGTTATTTAAAAGAATAATGACCCTCGAAAAATAAAGAAACCGACAATAAATTAAGTGGGAATTAGCTCCCCGTTCCCCCCTCTTTATACTTAAACAATGAACTCCCAAAATTAATCAGGGAAGCGCCTTATCACAATGAACCTATATACAAAATTTGAACCAAATCGGATATTTCTATCCAGAGTTATCGCGTTACGTACATACATACAGAACGGGCTGGCACATTAGCTCTCAGGCTTTGATAGCCTGTGCGCTAAAAAAGTTCTCGGAAACATTTCCGAAGAAACTACAAAACTTTTTTTGGAATCATGGGTAACCCGGAAGAGATTATTGGACTTTCGTTCTTGATTATATTATATTTTCGTAGAAGAAACATTTGCCTTTTTTTTCCAGTGTAGGTAAAAATCGCTTTTAATTGAAAACTCTGATAGATTTTTTACATTTTGTATATTTTCTTACATTGTTTTCCATCTACACAAAAAAGCATTTTTGGTACTTTTGTATTAACCGAATGTCAGTTTTTAATTGCTGAAGATTTAGCTATTTATAGGAACATATTTTTTGCATTATTTCATTGTTTAGGTGAGTCGTTCGATTACAGTCTGTTAAATTGTGGTTATTTACTAATTTATTTCTTTGTGAAGTTTAAATTTTGTTTCACTTGTTAGTTATGGAGCCTAAGGAAACAAACAAATGCTGAATTATTTAAGCTCTTTAAGTGAAAATGGGTTAAAATTCCACTATTGCATTTCTGACATTTTTTATCAGACATCATTTCTTTTTGTTAAATTCCTGTTTGGAAATTACATTGAAAGCCACAAAATATTAGTAAATAAAGATAAAGTTTCTAAACTAATTGCAATTGAAAGTTTTTTTTTTTTTTTTTTTTTTTTTTGACTATGTCAAATTTGAAATTGTGCGATGTTTATTAATTAATAAATTTGAGTATAAGAGAGAAAAATTTATTACTCAAATGTTTGCCACTGTCGATATGACGTGAGCGTTATTCACGGACATGTTTTTGCTTTATAATTTAGATTTATTGATAGATAAATAAATCCAGATTATTGAAAACAAACAAATTAAATATTCATGAAATATTTTATATATTAGTAACTTATATATTTGAAGTTGTTTTTTATGTAAAAAATAGTATATCAAAATGTATTCACAGTACATAATATCATATTTATGTATAAAAATATCGTCACTCTAAAAAGTTTTGAAGGTTGGACAAGATTAAATTAATGGAACGGTAGATTTCGAAATGAGGAAAAATCACCCGATAAAAAAATATTTGTTTCTGTGTTAGTAATTTGCCAAACCTTAAAGAATGAATATATATTGCTATATTCTTGAAAGAAATATGTTTTCGTGCTTTTTAAAGGAAAATAATGGAAGTAGCGTATCCTAATGTATTTCAAAAGCATTTCGAAATTTTCCGTATGCTAGACATTTTTAAAATGTCTAATACGTTTTCGTTTAGTTATCATTACTTCTAAGGGAGGCAATAAGAGGTAATGATAAAAACATTTTTGTAATTTTAAGGTGGCACGGAGTTTAAAATTTCAAAAAATCAAATTTCCCTTATCGTTTTATTCTGAATCTTTAACCAATTCTAAACAGTAATCAAAAACCGCATTCAAAAATCTGCATTATTACTTGAATTATAATATTTTATAAGTGACAAGTAACTGAAGGTAAATGGGTACTGAAACATTAAAATATGTTGCATAAATTTTGATTTTGCTCGCACTGTCACTTTCAAACTATATAAGCTACTTCATAGTCCGCATGATAAAAGAAAAACAAATTGATTTTTTTTTTCACTTGAAAAATATGAAAACGTTTCTGAAACTTTTGAATTATTTTTAATTTTTTTCTTAAAATTAAATTTTAAACAATACTTTTTAGGCTTTTTTTGTTTTCAAGTTAGAAATGAGAGTTTTATAAGTTTATTTTCGGCAGAAATTGTTTTCTATATGCATAATTTTCAGTTTTATAATGCGCGCAGCACTTTCTGATTTTCATTGATATATTAATGATTGTGGCAACATTGTAGTCAGCGCATCGCGCTACCTTACTACTTGAACACAGTTCGATTGCAAACTGCGGACTGAGCAAGGTTCACTTAACTTTTCATCTCTTCGGGGTAAAATAACTATAAATAACTAAAATTTTCTTGGGAACTAAACACTGAGGGCCCCACGTAATCCTGACCACGTGATCGTGACATATGCTGTATAACACCTCAGGGCCATTGGCAAAAAAAAAAAAAAAAAAAAAAAAAAAAAAAAAAAAAAAAAAAAAAATCCGTGAAATTAATTATATCGTCTGTTATTAAAATATGATTAATTTATGTAAAAAATAAGTGCTTTATAAGTTGCTAATATTTTGTCATTTGTTGACATTTACTGAAAATTCCAATGGGAAACTTAAGCATTGAAATTTTCTGAACTTGAAATCCATATTTAGACTCTTTTTTTTTCCCATTTAATACTTATTTCTCCTCAAACATCTATCCAAAAACTGTCGGTAGATTATAGGATTGCTATAATTAAACAATTTTAGTATACAAATTCGGTTTTTAAATTCAGTAATACGGAAATAATAGGACTCCATTTTAAATGGGATGTAATCACCATGGCAACCTAGTATCATTATCTATCATGTGATATCATTGAATTAATTACGTAGGATAGGATTTAATAGATAATGATATATCTCGGTCGCTTGACGATTAATCCTCGAAAGCTGCTATAACAAAGAAGTACCAATTTTTAAAAAATTCAAATTACTTAATAAATATTCTTATTAATATCTTTTTAAATTTTGATTCGATTTTCATAAAATTTGAAATAACTCGACAAAATTCTGCAAAGATTATGTATATTAAATTTCAAATCATTTGTTTTGGTAGTTTTTGCGCTGTTATATGCAGACGGACGGACAGACAGACATATGGACGGACCAGACGACGACTACAGGTGCTGCGTATTTATATAATTACGAACGCACCTAAAAAAAGCCTGGACACTGTAGTCCATAATTCTTAATGGATTGTAGTGCCACCAGTTTAGTTTACTTTTTATTAGTCATATGATTTTTTTAAATTTAAATTTAAATATTGCTTTTATATATACAACATTTACTTTTCTGTGTAATATATGTAAGAATGTGTACTTTAGGCAGAAACGAAAAAAATCATAATTGCATATTATTTGAAGTTTGATACTTTGAAAATGGTGATGTGTTTGATTGTTTCGACAAACTCAAAGATTTTGTGACTTCTTAACTATACATCTAAAAGTAATAGCTTAGGAATTAACCAATTGGCCACGGATAAACAGAGAAGTGTATGTATATGTATAAAAATGACACATTATAAAAATGTGAAATAAAATCCATTTAAAAAATTCTACAAATAGACAATTTCATAAAAATAACATGTTTGGAAAGGCAAACGTTAAAATATTGATAAGGGATTCTAAAGCTATTTGAAATTGTAAAGCGCAGAAAAAGTCAACAATCGATTTTCTTGTTTGCAAAATATTAGCTTATATGCACAACATGAATATTTGAAATATCATTCTTTGAGAGTATTTTTTTCTTCTAGGTTTCAAGAGAAATTTCTATTGATTTTCTATATTATATTTTCAAATATTTGATTACAACTTTTATGTTATGTTAAGCTATACTAACTATGTTTAAATAAATATTCTTTTAAGCATCAAATTTCATTTGAGATAGGGTTTATTTCTATTTTTGTAAACTGCATATAATGTATAATAATTTTTTTGAACGACATTTTATGTATACGTGATTATCTTATTTCGATTGAGGATATATATATATATATATTATGGTCAAAATGATTAATCCGGTCATTATTAATAATAACCGGTTATTATTAATAATGACCGGATTAATCATATTGACCGTAACATATATATTTAATTTCTGACCTTTTGGTACAGGGAAAATGATAAAACAACAAACTGTCATTCTTAAGATAACAATAAAATTAGTTAAACCTAATTAATACAATTTTAGTTGCAGAGGAAATTAAAAAAAAATAAGTTGTTTATTTTTTATAACAGCTTAAAATATTCGAAAACATGACTTAATAAATTACAAATTCATCTGTGGATGTTCTTACTACCACACTTAAGTGTGTATGCGTGCGGGGGAGGGGGTGCCGCTGTAACGCCATTTTATATCATTTTCTTAGATTTTTTAAAACAAATTGCAACTCTATTTTCAAATGGAAAACTCAATAGATTATATAATTTCTAAAAAAAAACAAAAAACGAATTATATAAAAACAAAATTAATCCCATCATTATTGAAGCTCAGACTATGAAAATGATTCGTTGTGTCCCATCAGATTGGTGGGCACTACTGCTTGCTAACGGCTATTCTAAAACAAACAAGCAAGTGATTACTACCAATAAAACATACCGTTACGTGTTTACTTTTAGGTAGTTTTTATGAATATTATAAAACAAAAACATTTCCGTTAATAACGCTGACGTCATATTCACGTTGGCGACACCTAACCAATAAATTTCCCTTTTACTGCATATTTTTGACTCCTAAACATCACATAATTTCAATTTTTACAGACTCGTATCAAATGCAATTTGTTTTAAAAAAATTTATCTCAATTTACTGGTTTCTAAAATTAATTTTGAAGCATGAATTTCTTTTTAATCTATCTTCATCCCCTGCAGCTCAATTATGAAAGATTAAGTCGTTTCCATTTAAAACAATATAAATAGTTCAGAATTTGTGTCCAGTTAATATTACATAACGAAGAGCAATTTTCGTTAAAAAATAAATTAATAAATTAATAAATTAAAATTAAACACAAATTTAACAGACAGGTAATCGAACTACACACTTAACGTGTATCGACTATTAACATCTAGCATGAGTGAAATACGAAACCATTACTTTAAATAAATTTCAAAATTTTATTTGAATGCATTATTGATATTTTTCATATAAAATATCTTTTTGCTATTGTTAGTAGGCACTCAATAAAACTTAATATGAAAAATCTATTAAAATTTTCGAAAAAAAAGTTTTTAACTATGTTTATCAAATGGTGAGCTCCAGTTGGATAGCTTAGTTAACATAAAAGTAAACTGAATTGGCAAAAAGATTAAATAGCATGTAGGTTATTTCTTTTCCAATTTCGTTTTAAAAGACATGTGTTATTACAAGGTGTTATAATTTATTATATTAGCATGTAGGTTTTATTTGTATCTTCTTAAATTGTTATTACATATTCCATTTTTTTAGATATGTAAACCATTTATAATAATTGGAAATTTCTTCCATGTCAACTCTGAGATACTGTCTTGTGTCACGTTATAAATTACTTCATAAAATGTTTAATAAATGCTTCATGTTTACTTTCTCTGGAAGTATTAAAACAAAATATTCCATTATTTATCATTTTATTAATAAAAACTATTCAGATTGTTCTAACATTTGATTGCAGAAAATGAGACACCAAATTACATTTATTTAATTCAGATTTCTCACAAAACTAAATTATTTTATCTTTTTATATTAATTTAATTACTGAGAGAGATGAAATATTAAATACTAAATTAATTTGTAATTGTATATCTTTTGTTTGTTTCTGAATATGATTATAAAAAGGATAAACTTGAAAGAAAGAAACACAGATTTTTTTAACCTCTTTTATTTTCATGCGTAGCACATTATTTTAGAAATAAGAGTTCGAATGCAACATCAAGTTCAGTTTGTGATATATATTTATATTCTCGTTCAATAAATGTATTAAATTATCTTTGGATTATATATAATATTAAAATGTAGAACACGCATTCTAAAAAGTATGTAATAAGAAAATTCCTTATCGCTACTCAATATATAAACTCGATTTTCATCAGTAAAACAAAAGTGTTTTTTTATTTGTAGTTCAAATATACCTTCTTCGCAAATGTTTTATTGAAAATAAAAGTTCTTTACAAATAATATTTTATCGAAAATGTCTCTATTTGTTTAGTTTTAGAGTTTACGCTAGACAGTCGACAAAACTCTCAAGTTAATATTAATTTTATGGTAGTTTTTTTTTTAAGTTTCTCGTTTGCATTTCAATAGTTCATTTTCTTGCATAGGATAACTGAAGTCGATTTCTAAATGGGCCCTTTTTTTGCTTTTTCTATTTTGGTTGCAGATTTTTTATGAAGATATTGTAACTTTTGAAATCGGTTTCATATGAGAAAATGACCTCATAAAAAAATCTGCACCTAAAATTGCAAAAGTAAAATGTAGAACGATTACAGATCAACATCATCTATGCTGCTCAAAAAAATCATCAAAAAATAATGAAATTCAAACGAGAAATTTGAAAAGAACACTGCCATAAGCTTGACATTATTTTGTTAAATTCGCCGCGTGACTAGTGTAGGATTATAACAAATAGTATCACACGGTATAAAAGGGGTACTACATACATTTAGTAAATGATCGGGGGGGGGGAGGGAGAGGCTTTTTCTATTTTCGTTACGGTTTTTTTTATAAGCGGATATTTTCAATTTTGGAACCGGTTGGAACCGGTTCTGAAAGTAAAATTACTCTTATATAAAAAAAACTGGAACCAAAATCGAAAAAGTAAAAACTAACAACGTTAGAGATCGACCTCAGCTATCCTATGGAAAAAAATCATTTAAAAATATTAAAATGCGAGCGAGAAATCGCGCGATAACCTTCCCATAGACTTAACATTAGCTGGAGCGTTTTTTCGCATGACTGATGTAGGCTCTTAAGAGACTACTTCACTCAGGCGAAAACAACTGCTCGCTAATGTTAATCCTATGGGGGAAATATTTTACGATATCTCGTTGACATTTCTATATATATGTATATATATATTTTTTCATTGGATAGCTGAGGTCCATCTCTATGCACGCTCCTTTGTACTTTTTCGATGTTTGTTGCAATTCTTTTAATTGAGGATACTTTCACTTTCGAAACCGGTTCCGAAAGTAAAAGTATATTAATCAAAAAAATAAAAACTTGTAATCAAAATCGACAAAGTACGAAGGAGCGTGCATAGAGATTGACCTCAGCTATCGAATGCTATCAAATCATTTAAAAATATTGAAATACGACCGAGATATCATAAATTATTTACCCCACAGTATTAACATTAGCGAGCGGGTATTTTTGCCTGAGTAAAGTAGCTTCTTAACCAAGGTCCAGATGTAATTAAAAAGTACCTTGACGGTAGAGTGTTACTATCCCTATATTGACCTCTTTGTCTTAATAATTATTGGTTTACATAAAAAAAAATAGAAAATCATATTTTTCGCAATAACTCGTAAAATAGAATCCGGTGGTGGTATAAGGGATGTACTTTTTTAAATTTTACATCGATATCTGAGGTACCTTTGTCACAAATCCCCTATTGTGAGCATTTAAATCATATTTGTAGTTAGGTGACAAAGTTAGCCCAAACCCGGAGTAAGTTTGTCCCCCCCTCAAATTTTATATATATATTTTTTCTTACAATACTTCTAGTATACATTTGAATTCGCTTTGATGTTCAATGGAATAGTTTTGTCGATACGCCTTTTTTTTTCTTTTGAGACTCAAATTTGAAAAATTAAAAATACATATGTACAAAAATATAATATGTACAAAAATATGTCTGTAACATGACAAAGTCTGCTACTTCAATATCTGTGTTTTCCGGAAGATTTCGCAAATGTTTTTGCTGTCTTGAAAAAATACGCAAATAATAATAGATTACGATGCTTTAAAACCTTTTTAAAATTCAAAGTCTAATATATAAAAAGGAAAAAATTTCTGTCTGTCTGTATTTATATACATATCCACAGTTAAGAAGCAAGAATCGTGAAATTATACGCACAGGCGTATTAAAACACAGCCGAGGCAACTAAAGTAATCCGATATCGAAATGAATTATAGTTAATTTTTAATTAATAAAAAACTACCATTCTAAAAATCATTTCCAACCATATTTAAACATTTTTCGTTTTAGCAGCTGCCAACAATTATCCACAATAAAATTTTTTCCATAACAATTAATTTTCTATTGAAAGATTTCCCCGTGAAAAATGGAAATGAAATAAAAAGTTTCAAGAATTGAAAAGAAGATCAATATGACGTTATATTGGAAGCATAACAGATATTTTCAAAAAGTTCTCAATAATACAAGGAGCATAAATATGCGTAAGTACAGAAAACCAGTAAATATAATACGTCATATGAGTTTGAGGAACTTATTGAAACATTATAAAAACCCGATAATGGAAACATTGGCATATTTTAATATTTTGAGGTTCTGTGAATTTGTTTTCCCATTTTAAATCTATTCCCGATATATACGTGTATGTATGCGTGTATGTATGCGTGTATATTAAAATTTTACCAAAAGTGTAGGTTCCCAGAGTTCATTCTTAGTGAAGAACTGAAATACAGATTTCCGATATGTTTAAAAATAAAATTCATAAATTTTTTGTCATTAATTTTTAATCGTGAAAAACGTATTTAAATAATAAAATACTCAGAAGCAAATTTTCAACAAAAGGTTTTAATCTCGGTCTAAATCCGGACCACAGATTATATTTACTGAGTAAGTAGGTAATCTGTCGGCCTGATTACATAAAAAATAGTTAAAATATGTAAATTAAAAACTCAAAATAACGCAAATTAAAACGTTATTTTTTTAGAATTGCAACACGTGTATTTCGTTTACACGCAAAGATAAAGGAGAATCTTTGCAGTTTTGAATTTCCAGCTTTTATTGCTCCAAAGAGGAATAACGCTAACAGGTTTACAGCTGATTTCTGATGAGTTTATTATATAAATTTATATGTTTCTAAAATAGGTTTTTATTTCATTCATGTGTATAATAATGCGGACGTTTCTTTTATTATGATTTTATTAACTGGATTATATGGGATTTCCTCCCGAATTTGTCGAATTTGTTTTTGTATTGCATTTGAAATATAATTAGTTGTAATATGGGTCAAAATATTGTGTAATTTATAAATAGATAGAAATATGTTTTGCAAAGCTAAAACTTTACTCAATGTTTGTAAGAAGATAAATTGTAAACATTATTGCGATAATTTTTAGCAAAAATAAGTCAGATGAATTGTGATTTTTCCCTTTTCATTCTTTAGTGTACATATTTTGTAAATAAATTTTAGTGAAATTTCATTAAGAAGATTTTACTTTTTCTTTAGCATTATCTGTGTATTTCTTTTAGTTTTAAGCCTTTAAACTCAACATTGGACAAGGATTGATTTTTCTCAAAAAGGGTTTAAATAGGTTTCTACGAAAAATTCACACAGCGCAATGTTCTTTGTAACTTACAATTGAAATTATTCATTTATTTAATTTCTAAACTTTATTAAACTAAAGTTGGTTTATTAGCCGACCCCAGAGAACTCTTAATACTCATTAAGTAAAGACTTAACTATTTGAAATAATCTTGTCTATACAAAAATGTTATGATGGAATGGGCAGGAAGTAAGGGGATATTGAGAATAATACTAACAACTAATGTTAGTCACTGAGCCGTGCATCTTTCTCTTCAACAAGTGTATAAAAGCGTTTTCACATATGTTCTGTAACCCGGAAAGCCCGGGTTGAATCCCCCTCCTCTTTTTTCAATATATTTAATTCAAAATATTTATTAAATTCGTTTTTTTTAAGTAAATTATTTTTTATTAAATTATATGTTTATAAGAGCTTGTTTTTAATTAAATAAATTCAAAAAGATTTGTTTATTTAATTCAGTTTTAAATCAAATGACCATTTAATTAATATTTATGCAATGTTCGTGAAATATATGCTAAATGCTATTTAAACAATAACAACACATATAAGAAAGTGTTTTTTTCTTTAGCTATTGAAACTTCAAAATATGCAATCTTCTGCACCCATTCTGCTATAGGTGTTGCATATAGAGGAATACATTATTTTTACATAGAATGATTCTTTGAGAGGCCAATATATATCACGAATATTAAAAAGAACTCTTTTAAACCAGAGTAAACTTATAAATTATTCTGAAAATTGCATATTTCTTATTTCCATTATACATAAAAACAGAGTTTAAACTTTGAAAGTTCCGAAAAAATATTATTTCCTTATAATTGTGTAAAATGTATAATAGCGTGAGATTTCATTTCCTCCTGGAATTCCCTCCATATACCCTTCCCCTCCACCTTTAACTGCTTCACAGAAGTAACTATCCTAATATCCCAAGTATTTTCATATTAAATTGGCAAAGGATAGAATTGAATATAAATGACAGATAGTCTACTGAATGTTTGACGTAGTCTATGAATTTATTCAAACCAAATTTATTACGAAATGCATCACTACATATGTGTTGCGAATTTAAAAGGTCGTATTTCAATCTTCAAAAGTTCTAAGTTATTATGTCATATCAATGTCGCACGTTCATTTTCCAAAGACATTTTAGTTTTAAGTTTTAAGTAATACACCTTTAAAATAAAATAGTACACACAAATGATATTAAAAATGAAACTTTTAATTCTAACATAAAATGAAAATAATTTCAGTTTAAAGTATTTTGAGGCGAAATTTATGTATGAAAGCTATTTTGTTTCTAAAACATATAGTAAAGAATACATGAACTAACGTAAGAAATTCATTGGCTCAAAATTTTTGAACGATGCTTATTACATATTTCAAAATGTGAACGCCCATTTGCGTGTAATTTGTAAACTGATTGTGGTCAATTACAGTACGTCTTGTGGTGTTGGTGATAGCTGCCAATTTCTACGAATTTTTGTCACCGATATTTGTGCAGTAATCCTCACCTTATTCAATCGCAGAAATCTGCGATGTTTCAGTTTATTGAATATCCGTAAAATATCTTCATTATTGTTAAAATTATGAACAAAAATCCAAATATAGCTAAGGGTGAGATTATCTGTATACTTAATAAATGAACTGCAACACGGTTTCTTGCATTTTTTTTTTACTTTAAGCATACTATCAGATTTTCAACTTGACACATTAACAGAACATAACCCTGTATATAGTCCTCAGATGTAAAAGTGCAAATAACTAGGTTGGGGGAGGATCCAGTATTAGTAACTGAATTGCAGCAGATCAGCTTGTGTCTATGGATTATGGATAACTTAACGTACTGCTAGTGAAAGTGGCTCTTATACATTTGAAGGATGGTGGAATATTATTTATGTCACTTTATTTTAATCTCTAATTGTCACAATCGCACCGACATTTTGGATTAAAATTTTGCTTTTATATTTTATGTGGAGAAAATTATTTATAAATTTTCAAATAAATTTGTTCGTAAATTCTGCTGTCACTCAATAATTTTCACATTTTCGTAACAGAAGTACATTGCCCTTGAAAGGGTTAAGAGAATACGGAATTTAAAGAAAATATACAAAAATGAAACGTATAAAATTAATCACTACAATTTAAATTTAATTCTAAATTATTTTTATCATGAATACAGAGGATTTCAAGTATCACTTACTACATAGTGTACAACCAACAGAGTGAAAAAAAATTTCCAGACCGGGATTCGTATCCGGAACCCCTGGAATTACGCACCAATGCTCTACCATTTGGAGCTATACGGACGACATTCTGTTGAGTATTCTCTCACGCTTATATGTCAAGTCTACAATTTTGCAGCACAAGATGGAACGTTTCTCATGAACATAACTTCAGTGGCATGCATCAAACAAATTAAACCCAGTATCGGTGAATACTTATATCGAATCCGGGACCCTTGGTATTTCGCACCAATGCATTGGTGCGGTGTGCCATGGGTTCCGGTTTCAAATCACGGTATGGAATTTTTTTCTTTCTGTTGGTTATACGATAGGTCACATACTTTGCATTCATAAATTTCCAGCGTAATTTCAGCTCGGCTGAAAATTTAATTAGATACATTTATCTCATTTTGAAAAACGGCAGACACCTATATATACTGCTACAAAGCCAAGCCCGACTACAAAAAATCCCACCTGAAATAGTTCACATCTAATTTCCTTAGGTAAAAGGAATCCAAAAGAGCGTATTCGCACTATAAATAGAGGAGTCTTAAATTCAGACACATATGTGTCTGAAAAAGAAATTCAGACAATTAAGTGTTTGAATGGGAAATTTCAGACATCATACATGTCTGAAATTAAGATACATGAGTGTCTTACTATGACCAGGGTATAAAAGAACTGAGAAAAATGACTGAATAAGAATGATATGTCTGAAAATAAGACATTTAGACATTAAGACAGTTAAATGTCTGAATTTGATAGAGGACCGTAATCAGATAGGGGCAGGGTGGACAGATCCCCTTCTAGCAACGTCTTGAGCCCTCTCTAGACTTCATAATATTTCAATACAAATAACATTATTTATTACATTTAAGAATTTTAAAATTTCATAATTAAAAGTTTTATGACAGTTGGGACGTACTTTCTTATTCTGTCTATATTTTTATCTCCTTAAAATAGAAGGGAAAAAGACAAGCTGTAAATTTGCAACATTAAAAAAATTCAAAGGGCCCCACCTTGACTCTGCCGATTGATTACGGCGCTGCTTTGGTATAATGGTATATGCGGGATGGTTGTCATACAACCGTGCCACTGTAATATGCCAGCAATATCAGACAATGTTTCCCAACACATGAATGTTGTTTAAAATACTGTTCCATCTACTAAATGTTTATAAATATCGAATGTCAAAATTATACTTTAAACCACGGAAATATTTGACAAATCGGTAACAAATGGCGACACATATCATTAGATTTCAAAAGCAATGAAGAAGTAATTATTGTGAACTATAAGTAAGCTAAATTAGGATTTTTGTCTCAGAGCTCCTTGCCCAAACAATTTGTAACATAAAAGTAAAATAAAAATTTAACAATTAAGAAATATTAAATATTCGAATATAGGTTTTTAACAAAATATAAATAAAGAAATAAAAATAAAGAAATAAAACTTTTTTTTCAGGAGGCTCTGATCTTCTAAGCTAAAATAAAAACACATAACGTTCAAAAACATAAATTAAAATTGGCTTTTAAGAGGAGTTCAGTTTCACTGACAAAAAATGCGCAGTTACATCTTCTGTTAATGTGTAATAATTAATCATTCTGAAGTCATTTGGAAGATTAAATCTTATAAATTTAATAATAGCATTTAAATTTCAAAACCTAGTTGGGAGGGGAAGGATGACACCGTCACCGCCTGAATTCAAAACTGCCTTGAACCAACCGTTTGTGATAAATTTTGAACACATAAACATAAAAAAAATCCATGGTGGATTTACGGATTTTCATTTCAGAAATGTATTAAATACCATCTAATTGAAAATGTGTATAATGCATATCTCCTCTCCCCACATTAATCATAAAGTTTTATAATCTTAAATACCATCTCAAACTGACCAAATTCCCCCAAAATACTCTTCAAAAATTGCAATTTTCTCATCCACAAATGAATCAATTCTTTCTTTAACCTTATGTTAAGGAAATAAATTTTCTGTAATAAATTATATTAATCAAATTAGCATAACCATGGAAACCATAGAAAAATTCTAGTAATAAATTAACCTCATTAATTAAAAAGAATAAGTTTTACTATGACAACGCCGATAAATTACAATCTTCCTATAAGAATATCAACACGCAGCCCAATCATTAATTTACTTGCATTTAAAATGAAAACTTCTCGTGTTACGAATGACGCGATCGATAAGGGTGTTAGTTTTCTAATCCTCAGGTCCTTGGTTTGATGCTCGCCTTGGCGGAAAAAGAAATTCTCCCGTATCATGAAATCAAATTGCTTCAAAAGATGGCAGCAGTAGCGCTTATTTACTTCTTTTGCATTTCTTTGCCCGGGTAAAAAAATGGCAATATTTCAGACACTTCAAATGTTTTAAAAATTAAGACATTACAAGTGACTGAAAAATTAATTCACTTTAATGTGTCTTCTTTTTGAACCATCCGTTTAAGATGCTTAATTGTCTGGATTTCAGACATTTCAATTTGAGGTGCGGGAGGGTTGCGACATTTAATACGTCGACGCTCGAGATGTCTCCGAGCTTATTCATTGCTCTTGGCGATGGTCGTATCGGGCGAAGCCTATATAAACCTCGGCAATGTCTGTACCGATTACGGAAGATGGTTGCACATAGCATTAGAAATTTGACCCTTAATTACTCAGGTTACACATCGAGTTTAAAAATGCGAGTCACGTTATTAATCCTGTCTTACTAAGATCTATGCTGTGGTAAGTCACATTGCTATTGACCGAGCAATGACCGAGAAATCGTGTTCATTTCAATATCAGATTAGAGTGAATACATGGAATTTTTGGAATCTCTGCGCTTCTATGATAGTATAATTATTTTATAAAATATCATCTTATTTTAAAGGAAAACTGAGGCAAATAGTTTACTTTTATCAAATTATTTGTTAATAAAAACTTAGGGGTCTAAATTTATTGATAAATTTTGTATTAGCTTATTATTTCAGATATTTGCACGGGGAAAATGTAGTTATAATGGTACGTACTTTCTATAAATTTTCGCTAACGCCAAAAACTTAAAACATTTATTTTTAGATGCGTTCGAAATTATATAAATACGTAGCACCTATAGTCGTCATCTGGTTCGTCAGTCTGTCCGTCTGTCCGCATATAACAGCGTAAAATCTATCCAACAGAATGATTTGAAATTTAAGATAAATAATCGTTGCAGAATTTGTCGAGTCATTTAAAATTTTATGAAAATTGAATCGAAATTTAAAAATACGTTAATAAAAGTTTTCTTCATTCTATTGAATACTATAATACATAATTAATTCAATGATATCCCATAATACAATTCTACGTTGCCATGGTGATTACGTCCTATTTAAGATGGAGTCATATAGTTTCCGGTAGACTGGCACTTTGCGCATGCGCTGTGACATGTGTCCCTCCCTTTTCGGCGTCGGCAAGTGAAATCTACGGCTGTGAGTGAATCGACACATGTAATGTCCAAATTGTCCATGTTAATTAAGGACTGAACACTGAGCTATAATGAAACAGGTGTGCGGACTTAGCGATCCGATTTGTGTGACCGCATTCACCGCAGACACTTAAGTACCTGAATGTAAAATTTCAGACATCATAGATCTCTGAATTTCAGATACACAAGTGTCTTATTGTGATCATGTCATAAACGAACTGAAAAAAAGTCTGAAAAATGATTATATATCTGAATTTAAAGCATTTAAAATTTTAGACATTTCGGAAATTCAAACAATTGTATCTGGAATCACCCACGAAGTGAAGTGAGAGGATTTGTTTGTTGTGTGTTACCAGGAGTGGTAGAGCCGATCTTCGACACCTCGTCCGCGTGCGATAAATTTGATTTTTGCTGTTTCATTTATGCAGTATCTCATTGTTTCTCTTCAAACCCCTACTGCTACAAGTACGTCACAATAAGACCTAATGGATGTACTCTTCTTACATTATCCGGAAATAATAAATATGTGTGATTGGAGTTTCTTTCTGTAGGTAGCATATTACGCTTAAAGCGAGCAGCAGTCACATCGTACAAAATGCTAATAATAATTGTATTGAGTTTCTTCAAGCAACTGGCGATTCTGTTGCATACTATATCTGAATTGCAATCTGGGTGAGATTTTGAAATATGCAAATTCCTATAGTTTGTAGCTAAAATTTGCTAATGCGGCGTTATAGTGCAAGAAAAAAAATCATAATTTATCTACGAAAAAAGGAAAGATCTATTTCAGGTAAAAGAATCGAATCTTTTAGAAGATGCAAATATTTCATTCGTCAAATAAATATTAAAATTAATAAACAGTTCATAGATTATGTAATAAAATCTCGTGCACAAGGTTGCAGAATTTTCGTAAAATCTTACCAGCCAAAGATTTGTTTTTGTCAGTCAGCAAGATGTAATAATACAGACAAAAAATAATTTTGAGAAATCACCATTAGTGCAAAAATAAATCTTCTTATCCTTTTACCTATTATATGCAGCAATTACTACATATAATTTGCCCATAATCAGAATAAAAATATTTCTTTTTTTTCAGAATTTAAAGTGTATTTTCAAATTTTCTGAAAATGGGATAGAGTGTAATTAAACATATTTTTTTCATGCAAGAGATCTTTTAACAAGAAAATTAATCTTGAAATAATTTTACACTGAAAAATATTATTGAAAAATAAAGCGGGTTCAGTTTGATTGCAACACATAAAATAAAGATTAATTTATATAAGAAACACTCATTTATATAAAATTTAGGAATTTTGGGTATTAACAGCAATTTTTTCAATGTTTACCGTTCAACAATTTCTGCCCTTTTACATTTTTGGTATCAAAACAAAGTAAATTATTATAAACATGTTTAAATTTTGTTTTAAAACAATGTTTTGGATTCATACTGCGTGTAATGCCCTCAAAGTTTGTTAGAAGTTTTAAGTAATATTGAAACTCTCTATAAAATCACAATTTTCCCTTAAAAAAATTCTTGTTTTTTCTCGTAAATGTATGTGAAATGTAACTTTTTCACTTTAAACATTACTTTTAGTTTATTACACACAGCTAGAAATGACACGCTAACATAAAACTTTCAGAAGCATGTATGTAAACAATCACAAACTATGTATTTAGATATTCGTGTGAGTAAAAGACTGTTGCAAATGAAAAGTCAGTGTTTTTCTAAAAATGATTCTTAAATTTGTACATTTTAAAAATAAAGTGTGCTCAGATTGATTGCAACAACTAAAATAATGAATACGTTATATAAGATACACTCCTTTACATGAAATCTATGAATTTTGGGTATTAACAACAAAACTTTCAATATTTACCGTTCGACATTTTCTGCAATTTTACTTTTTTTGATATCAAAATAATTAAATTGTTATAAACATATTTAAATTTTGTTTTAAAACAATGTTTGGATTCATACTGCGTGTAATAAACTTAAAGTTTGTTAGGAGTTTTAAGTAAAGTTGAAAATCTCGATAAAATCAGAATATTCCCTTGAAAAATTCTTGTTTTTTCCCGTAAATGTATGTAAAATGTAACTTTTTCACTTTAAACCTTACTTTCAGTTTATTAAACACGGCTAGAAATGACAACTAACATAAACTTTCAGAAGCATGTATGTAAACAACCACAAACTATGTATTTACATATTCATTGTATTCAGACTACATTGTGTTCAACTAAAATAAGGAATAATTTATATAAGAGGCACTTATTTATATAAAATTTGGGTATTCTGGGTATTTCATAATTCAAACCAATAAATACAATTTCTAGTTAAAGAGGGGTGCCATTATTCTCTCCTGTGGATCCATCCTTTCACCCCTTGGGGAACGTTGGATTAGGGAAGCCAATTATTCTTCCCTAGGGTGTCATCTTTTCACAACTTGGGGCACCCTGGATTAGGAGTGCAACTCTTTCTTTCTATTCAAGGGTGCTATTCTGGCTCCCCCAGAGGTGTCTCCAGTGAGACAAGCCTTTCACCTAGAGTTGCAAAGGCTAGAAAAAAACCGGTTTAAATGTGGGAATAAACCGGATTTTTCGAGAGTAAACTTGGTTTTTTCAGAATAAACCAGGTATTTTAGGAATAAACCTGGGAATAAACCGGGTGCATTGGAAATAAACCTGAAAAAAAAAACCCGGATTTTTGAAACTCTACCTTCACCCCTATGGGGTGCCATGTGTCACCTGTAGTTTTAACAGTGTATAAAGTAATTTCATTTTGTGGATGGAAAAGTATTTTAAACACATTTCATCTATTAGAAAACATTTTCTGATTATGATGGCATATATAGTAATACAATTGTATCACAGTCACTGCACATAGCAAGGAATTGTATAAAATTCACAGAAATAAGTGTCTGAATTTCGTAATATCTTAATTTCAGACATATTAACAGTATTCAGGCATTTTTCTCAGTTCATTTATACGATGATCATAGTAAGACACTTGTGTGTTATAAATTTAGGCATCTATGATGCCTGAAAATTCAGATTCAGGCACTTAAGTGTCTGAATTACGTTTTTAGACACATAAGTGTTTAGATGTAAGACGCCTCTATTTCTAGTGTATTGCATTTTGTTTTTATGCACATACTTACATATACATGGCGTAATAAATTTTACTGGTTTTAATGGAAACACTTTCAATTTAAAACCAACATTTAGCAACTGTTGGCTTATCATTGGAAATAGTTCTAATGTACAGCCAGTAATGATGTTTCACTAGAAACATTTGTAATTTAAAACTAATATTTGTGTAATTTTCACGTTGCAGTAATAAAAATTGCAGGGGGATTCAATATCTGACAATATTGGCTATTCTTTGGAAATATTTTCTAAAGCAAAACCAACAGTTGTTCAGTATTGTATTTTAATGAAAATATTTGCAATGTAAAACAAGTACATACTACTACACTAAATTACTTCGCATTCCAAACACAACGACTTCTCTAAACATCGTTTACGGAAATTGTACTGTTTTGAAAGCAATACGGAAATATTTCATAAAATTTACAGAAAACTTCCGGCATTTTTACGGAGTTGTATTCCCAAAATGTCAATTATAAAAATTGCATGTTTTTTTTTTTTTTTTTTTTTTTTTTTTTTTTTTTAGAAAAATGGAACATTTTGTGGAAAATGTCTTGTATTTTTACGGACTGATTTACAGTGTATATAACACACCTATAACCACATATAAATGCTACTTACTCTAATACATTTTAAAAAACATGTTGTAGTACATTTCAGCTATGCATATAAAATCATTATGTTTGAAGTATCGCAACATTTTACAATACACCACCAAAGACTTTCCCCCATAGACTATAATGTAACGGAATTATTTTGTGTGTCCCTGTAAAAATGAACTATACATGCTAGAATTTTTTTAATACCGAACATTCTATAGCAAACCTTAATAGGTTATAAAAATTACATGGTACTCCAAGTATTATGTACTAGAGTGCATTGACAGGCAGACAGACAGACAAATAATAGTCATAAACTCTTTTCAACAATGTTGGAAAGTTCTAATAATAATAATAATAATAATAATAATAATTTAAGATTTTAAAAACAATAGTTTTCTATAAATATATGTTGTTTGTTTTATAATAACCTGAAAGCGCATTTTTACTTAAAATAATTGTAGATGACGTAATATTTGAATGTTTGATGACAGAAATTCGAAAAACAAATATATAAAAGTCAAATTTTATTACACTTTCAAATATGTAATAAAATTGCATGTGGATTAATCATATTTCCTGGTACCTTTGAAATTTTTAATGTACAATAAATGTATATAATTACAAGAAGGCGTTATATTAAATATTCCAAAAAAAATCTCAAGTACTTTAAAACAATACATTAATACTTAGTAATTCGTATACAAACATGTTTCCAATTCTTAGTAATTTAATAACAGCGTTTTAATCTTTTCTTTTTTTAAACAGAATTATATTGTCTGTTTTTTTTTTTTCGACAAAAGATTTACTTTTGTTGTCTCTACCTTGTGCATTTATTTATACTATATTTAAACTTAATCCCATTTTATTTCTTTCGGATACTCTTAATTAAATAGAAGCGCTGTAGTTTATCATTCCCCAGAGTATGAGTCACTCTGTGGGATTTTGCACATAATTTGTTTATATAATTACACGTGGGCATTATTTTGAAAAAATAACGAAAAAAAGTATTTTATTTATTTATTTTTTGTTGTTGTTCTTTTCTGTTTACATTTTAAAGGTTACAGGTGAGAGTTAATTTGATGCAGAGACTTAAGTACTTTAACGATACATTTTACTTTTTTACATTTCTAAAACAGTTACGGAATACTATCGAAAGAAGATGATAATAATGTACTTTTTTTCATGAGCTACAGAAAGGATACCAATTTATCTATATTTTTTTATAATAAATTACCGTATTTCGATTGATATGTTTTTTCCTAAAAATTCAGATCCTTTTAGTAATGTTTATTAAAAAAATCCAAGAATTATATACTATATATGTATGTGTGTGTGTGTGTTTGTATGTGATTTGGGGAGCACTATTGTGAACTTTATGTTGATCGTTTTGTTTCCAAAAAATCCATTTTTTTGTAAAATTAATACAAAAAATTCAAATTTTAGTGAGTTTTCGGCATAATGAATTGTATATCGATTGAAAATTACAAGGTATATTATATTATAAATAGCAATATTTCGATTGTTATGATTTTTTTACAAAATTCAAATCCTTTTAGTAACATTTATTTAAAAAATTCCTAGAATTATAGATGTATAATTTTATATATATATGTATATATATATGTGTGTGTGTGCGGGTTTGTGTGATTTGGGGACACTATAGTGAACTTTGTGGTGATCGTTTTAATTTCCGGAAAAATCGATTCTTTTTAGTAAAATTAATAAAAAAAATAGAACTTTTTGTTAATTTGGGACATATGTAATTGTATTTTTATTGAACGTAATGTGGTATATTGTATTATAATTAACAAAATTTCGATCGTCTTGTTTTCTTGGAAAATCAATTCATTTTTAATAACATAAAAAAAAGCTAGAATTGTATTGTTTGTTTGCGACATAATGAACTTTATTTCAATTGAACGTAACGTTTGCGATATCATGAGCTTTTCGAGCAGACCGTGCTATGCTCGGTCAAAATTAGATTTGAGTTCAAATATCATGACCCATGACCAAAATGACGCACTAATAAAATTTCCTCGAACATGTGTCCGAGCCCAATTGTCTTCTCGTGCGTGAAACCCGTAGGATATAAAATTTAGTCAAAATAGTCTGAGTCGTTTTACAGATAAAATTAGCTTGACGCACAGTCACCCAAGCATAATCCACTAATCGGATTTTCTGGAGCATGTGACCTAGCCCAATGATTTCCTCGAGCCCAAAAACCATCGGATATAAAATTTAGTTCAAATCGTCTGAGCCGTTTTTAAGATAGAAATAGCTTGACCCATAATGACCCACGACCAAAATGTTCCACTAATCGAAATTTCTCGAACATGGGACACATCCCAACAGTCTTCTTGAGCCCGAAAACCACAGGGTGCAAAATTTAGCCTAAATCGTCCGAACCATTATTTAGATAAAATTAGCTTGACCCACAGTGACCCAAAAATGACCTAATAATCTAATTGTTTCGGTATTGTGACCTAGAAATTAGTGAATTTAATCAAAATAGTTCGAGACTTTTTTTGATAAAATTAACTTGACCAGCGTTGACCCAAAATAGACCCACTAATCGAAAGTTCTCGAACATGTGACCCAGCCCAAAGTTCTCTCGTGCCCGAAAATGGTAGGATACAAAATTTAATCAAAATCGTTTGAACCATTTTTTCAATACAATTAGCTTGACCTTGACCCATGGTGTCCCAAAATGATCCACTAATCGATTTTTCTCGAACATGTGACCTAGCCCAATGGTTTTCTGGTGTCTCAAAACGGTAAGATACAAAATTTCGTCAAAATCGTTAGAGCCGTTTTTAAGATAAAATTTGCATATTTATATAATCACACACATACACAAGATTTGCTCGTATTAGAATATATGATATAGTTGTATTATAATGCACTATTACTATCGATTGCTTTCCTTGAAAATCAATTTCTCATTATCGACGTCTATAAAAGATATGGAATATTGTTGCCATATAATAAATTATATTCGGATTAAATGTAAAGTTTGCGACGTAAGAGTTATATTGTATTAAAATAAACTGTATTTCGGGTGTTTTGTTTTCCTGAAAAATCAATTGCTTTTTAGGAATTTTAATATAAAATACATAATTGTTGTTTGCGAAATCGCTCCCCTATTGCCTCTTTTATTTTGATTTCTTGCGACATGATCAATTTATAAGTTATCTCCTTCCAAAACTATTAAGAAATTATTTAAATCATTTCAGTAGTTCTCAGGAAAAAGGTACTTCAATATCTGTTTTCCGGAATATGTCGTAAATGTTTTTGCCGTCTTAAAATAATACGTTAATAATGATACATTAAGATGCTTTTAAAACGTTTTTAAAATTCGCACTATTATAACCCGGGAGCACAAGAGCTGAGTATGTCTAACCCGCTGCATTCATCCTTACCTTTCTCCCACTCTTCTTTTCAGAAATGGGTCAAACCTCGTGTAGCTGAGTTGAAGGTCATCCTCTTGAAGAGAAAGAATTCCCAAACTGCAAAAAAAAAAAAAAAAAAAAAAAAAAAAGTTGATTTTACAGTATAATAGTGGCTCCCAGCTGCCAGTATTGTACCAAAAAATTAACAGTAATAAACTGTAAAATAAGCAGTAATACATTAACGCGCATGGACGGCAGTGTATTACTGCTTATTTACTGTTTATTACTGTTAATTTTACGGCATAATACTAGCAGCTGGGGTGCCATTATTATACTGGAAAATCAAAAATTGTTTTTTTGCAGTGTAGAGGGAAATTCCAAGAATACTTTTTACGCGGACGTACTCAATGGGTGTGTGAAAACCGTGCGACTTCTGGAGACAGTCAATTTTCGCGTATTTACTACAAAGTTATTATTCTTTTAAGTTAAGATGGCGAAATGTTACCTTATGTCCATGTAACAAGGGCGGAAAACTAGATACGTGCTAAAAAATAGAAAATGCATATGCATGGATCATATCAGTCTATTCTGTGAGCAAAGGGCCATAAAAGCGTGAATGAATTTTTTTTCTAATATAAAAGTGCTTATTTGTCAATTTTTGCGGGTTGAATTTTTTCAATATTATTTTGTTTATTTATTTTTTTCTAGAAAATACGTAACTTGAATTTCAAGATATTTAAAGGTTAAAATCTCCGTCAGGTATGACACACCCAGCGCATCTTCTCGTGTGCAATTTCTTGGTGCGCCTTCTCCCGGGTTAATAACAATGATTTCAAGAACTTTCTCTTTTATAAATATGTTTTTCCTACCACTTTCGAAGGATTTACTGATATTTTTTGTTCCGTTTTTACATTAATTTATACTTAACTTAATATTAATCCCATCTTCTTACTTTTAAATGCTCCTAATTAAGTAGAAGTTCTGCACTCTCCTGATTATGTGTCTCACTTTGAAAGAATTCGCAAGAAGTTCATTTATATAATTACATGTGGAATTTATTTTTTAAATGTGTTTTTTCTATGTCTTTTTGTACTTTTCTTATTGTGTTTCTTAATGGTTACATGTGAGTATTAAGTATATGAACAGATTTAAAGCCTTTTTCCGACGCACTAAAATATATAGTTTTTTTTTTTTTTGTACATTTAAAACAAGTTGGAAATGTATGAATTATATAATTCCATTCTATGAGGAAAGTGCCATAAAAATGTGAATGCATTTTTGTTCTAATAACAAAAGTGTTTATTTGTCAATTTTTATGGGTTGAATATTTTAACGCTATTTTGTTTATTTATTTGTTATAGAAAATATGTAATTTGAATTTCAAAATATTTAAAGGTTAAAATCTCCGTCAGGTATGACAGACCCAGCTCGCCTTCTCGTGTGCAATTTCTTGGTGCGCATTCTCCCGGGATAATAAAAATGTTTTCAAGCATTTTCTCTTTTAAAAATATTTCTTACCTACCACTTTCGAAGGACTTACTGATTTTTTTTGTTCTGTCTTTACATTAATTTATACTTTACTTAAAATTAATCCCATCTTCTTTATTTTAAATGCTCCTAATTAAGTAGAAGTTCTGCAATTTCCCATTCTAATGCAATGTGTCTCACTTTGAAAGAGTTCGCAAGAAGTTCATTTATATAATTACACGTGGGATTTATTTTTTTTAAATGTGTTTTTTCTATGGGTTTTTGCTCTTTTCTTTTTTTTCTTAATGGTTACAGGTGAGTATTAATTAGATGAACAGATTTAAAGCTTTTTTCCGGCCCACTGAAATATATAGTTTTTTTTATTTACATTTAAAACAAATTGGAAATGTATGAATCATATAAATCCATTCTGTGAGGAAAGTGCCATAAAAATTTGAATGCATTTTTATTCTAATATAAAAGTGTTTATTTGTCAATTTTTACTGGTTTAATTTTTTCAACATTTTTTGTTTATTTATTTGTTATAGAAAATATGTAACTTTAATTTCAAGATGTTTAAAGGTTAGAAACTCCGTCAGGTATGACAGACCCAGCGCATCTCTCGTGTGCAATTTCTTCGTGCGCCTTCTCCCGGGTTAATAACAATGATTTCAAGCACTTTCTCTTTTAAAAATATTTTTTTCCTACCACTTTCGAAGGATTTACTGATAGTTTTTGTTCCGTCTTTACATTAATTTATACTTAACTTAAAATTAATCCCATGTTCTTTCTTTTAAATGCTCCTAATTAGGTAGAAGTTCTGCAGTTTTCCATTCTCCTAATTATGGGTCTTACTTTGAAAGAATTCGCAAGAATTTCATATATACAATTACATGTGGGAAATATTTTTTAAACTGAGTTTTTTCTATGGCTTTTTGCTCTTTTCCTTTTTTTTCTTAGTGGTTACAGGTGAGTATTAATTAGATGAACAGATTTAAAGCTTTTTTCCGGCAATCTGAAATATATAGTTTTTTTTACATTTAAAACAAATTGGAAATGTATGAATCATATAAATCCATTCTGTGAGGAAAATGCCATAAAAATTTGAATGCATTTTCATTCTGATATAAAAGTGTTTATTAGTCAATTTTTACGGGTTGAATTTTTTCAACATTTTTTGTTTATTTATTTGTTATAGAAAATATGTAACTTGAATTTCAAGATGTTTAAAGGTTAGAATCTCCGTCAGGTATGACAGACCCAGCGCGTCTTCTCGTTTGCAATTTCTTGGTGCGCCTTCTTCCGGGTTAATAACAATGATTTCAAGCACTTTCTCTTTTAAAAATATTTTTTTCCTACCACTTTCGAAGGATTTACTGATATTTTTTGTTCCGTCTTTACATTAATTTATACTTAACTTAAAATTAATCCCATCTTCTTTCTTTTAAATGCTCCTAATTAAGTAGAAGTTCTGCAGTTTTCCATTCTCCTAATTATGGGTCTCACTTTGAAAGAATTCGCAAGAAGTTCATATATACAATTACATGTGGGAAATATTTTTTTAAACTGTGTTTTTTCTATGGCTTTTTGCTCTTTTCTTTTTTTTCTTAATGGTTACAGGTGAGTATTAATTAGATGAACAGATGTAAAGCTTTTTTCCGGCACTCTGAAATATATAGTTTTTTTTAACATTTAAAACAAGTTGGAAATGTATGAGTCATATAATTCCATTCTGTGAGGAAATTGACATAAAATGTGAATGCATTTTTATTCTAACTAGGGCATCCAACCCGGGCTTCCCGGGATAGAGAATATAGGTGAAAACCATTTTTTTTTATTGAAAACTCTAATAGATTTTTTACATTTAATTTTTTTTTCAGATTGCCCCCTAAAAATACTAAAGTGCATTTTTATATGAAGTATGTCAATTACATATTCAAATAAAATTTTGAAACTTATTAAAAGCGGTAATTTCGTATTGGCCGTGCCAGAAGTTAATAGTCGGAGAAATCGCTAAAAATTTCGTTTACTACAGCATTTAAAAAAAAAAATATTATTCTGATATTTTACCGGTTTTAAGCGCTTACTTCGATCACATGTCTGTTAAATTTGTGTTTTATTTATACAATTTCATTTATTACTTAATGAAGTTTTAATTTAGTTATGGAATATTAAATGGAAACAAATGCTGAACATTTTATATTGTTTAACGTGCAAACGGATTAATATTTTGAAATAGTCTTCAAGTGAAAAAGACAGATTTTTTTTTTTTTTTTAAATCATGCTTGAAATTTAATTTAAATGCTATAATTAATGAGTAAATTGCGATACAGTTTTTAAACAAACTGCATTTGAAAGTAGATTTTTTCCCTACATAACGGTGTAAAAATTAAAAAGATTCGCTGTTCAGCAATTAAAAAAATTACAGTAACAATTAAAGTCGCAAAACTGAAATCTCATCGTCAAAAGTTTTGCCATTTGCCGAGGCTAACGAAAAAGAAAGGCTACCGCGGTGCTTTACGCGTATCCTTTTTTACAGACCGCGGGAGTCACGTGATGTTCGAATGCACCAATGCAGGTGTACGAAAAGAGCATCACGTCACTCTAGCGGTCTGTAAAAAAAGATAAGTGGAATGCACCGCGGTAGCCTGTTTTTTTTCGTTAGCCTCGGCCATTTGCAAAATGACGTCATCGTTACGCACGGACACGTTTGTCCTTTATAATACATTCAGAAAAAGAAACTGATTAAAACTACAAAACATATTTTGGAATACATTTTGTTGTTTTAGCAAAGTTGGAGTAAAATTGAACCATTTTACTTCAATAAATAAAACATTTTTCTGACGATACAACTTTTTTTTTTTTTTTTTTTTTTTTTTTTTTTTTTTTTTGGAATTGCAAAAAAAAAAAAAAAAAAAAAAAAAAAAAAAAAAATTGTTGATTCAAACAAAATTTTTATTGACCCATATTTAAACAAAAATTTTGTTTAAATATAGGTCAATGGAAATTTTGTTTGAATCAACAATTTTTTTTTTTTTTTTTTTTTTTTTTTTTGTTGAAAACCACTTCTTTTTGCAATTAAAAAAAAAAAAAAAATTGTATCGTCAGCAAAAATGTTTTGTTAATTGAAGTAAAATGGTTCAATTTTACTCCAATTTTGCTAAAACAACCAAAATGTACTCAAGAAAAATGTTTTGTAGTTTTAATCAATTCCTTTTTCTGAGTGTATAGATATTAAAGTGTTTATTTGTCAATTTTTACTGGTTGAATTTTTTCAACATTTTATTTTTATTTATTTGTTATAGAAAATATGTAACTTGAATTTCAAGCTATTTAAAGGCTTTAGAACCTCCGTCAGGTATGACAGACCCAGCGCGCCTTCTCGTTGCAATTTCTTGGTGCGCCTTCTCCCTGGTTAATAAAAATATTTTCAAGCACTTTCTCTTTTTAAAATAATTTTTCCTACCACTATCGAAGGACTTACTGATTTTATTTATTTATTTATTTATTTTTTTTTTGTTCTGTCTTTACATTAATTTATACTTTACTGTAAATTAATCACATCTTTTTTCTTTTAAATGCTCCTAATTAAGTAGACGTTCTGCAGTTTCCCATTTTCCTAATTATGTGACTCACTTTGAAAGAATTCGCAAGAAGTTCATTTATATAATTACATATGGGATTTATTTTTTTAAATGTGTTTTTTCTATAGCTTTTTGTTTTCTATTTTTTTTATGATTACAGGTGAGTATTAATTAAATGAACAGATTTAAAGTCTTTTTCCAACACACTAAAATATATAGTTTTTTTTTCTTTACATTTAAAACAAGTTGGAAATTGCACGTCAAATGTGACAAATATAACTAGTTCGTAATATAACTAGTTTCGGTGAAATGAATTATATCGTCTGTTACCATGATATGATTAATTTCCGTAATAAAATAACTACATTTTAAGTTGAGAACATTTTATCTTTTGTTGACATATCCTGAAAATTTCAAAACTTGAAATCAATATTTAGACCCTTTTCGCATTTAATATATATTTCTCCAGAAACATATATACCCAAAACTGCCGGTGAATTATAGGATTACTATAATTAAACAATTTTAGTATATACGATTTTTTTTAAATTCAGTAATACGGAGAAAATAGGACTACATCTTAAATAGAACCTAATAGCCATGACAACCTAGTATCATTACCTATCATGTGATAGCATTGAATTAATTATTTCAGTGAAATGAATTATATCGTCTGTTATTATGATATGATTAATTTCCGTAATAAAAGAAGTACATTTTAAGTTGGCAACATTTTATCTTTTGTTGACATTCACTGAAAATTCCAATGGGAAACTTGAGCCTAGCTTTGATAATTTCCGAACTTGAAATCCATATTTAGAATCTTTTTTCATTTAATATCTATTTCTTCAGAAACATTTATCCAAAAAACTGCCGGTAGATAATGTGATTGCTATAATTGAAGAATTTAGTATACAAATTCGGTTTTTAACTTCAGTAATACGAAAATAATTTGATACCTTATAACCTTAAATAGGGCGTAATCACCATGGCAACCTAGAATCTTTACCTATCATAAGATATCATTGAATTAATTACGTGTGATAGAATTTACTAGAATGAAGAATGTGACTATAACTTGGTCATAGCGGTTGTAAAATGTCATATAAGTTATATGTGACTATAACGTCATACATGTCAGGTAATTCGGCGATACATCTCTGTCGCTTCACGATTAATCCTCGGAAGCTGCTATAACGAGAAAGTACCGATTTAAAAAAAAATCAAACTGCTTAATAAATACATTTATTCATATCTTTTTAAGTTTTGATTCGTTTTTCATAAAATTTGAAACGAATCGACAAGATTCTTCAACGATTATATATATTAAATTGCAAACCATTCGGTTGAGTAGATTTTGCGCTGTTATAAACGGACAGACGAATGGACCAGATGACGACTATAGATATTGCGTATTTATACAGGGTCATTCATAATTCCCTCCGGGGTTTCGAAACGTTATAGTAAAAAAACGAAGACGAATATGAAAAAAAGAAACATATGAAATTATTCCGAAACTATTCAAGTTTTACTTACATACATTACAGGTGTTCTATGTGTGACCCTTGGAAAATAAAACTGTAACTTTTTGAAAATTAATGGTTGGACTATTTTATCAACATAATCCTATTCCTACTTTATTTTGAACACGTTTGCAATTTATATTACTTATCTCCAACAGAAAGAAAAAAATGTGTATTTCAATCCTTTTGGGATACCCTGAACACAAGTAAAATAGTGTATAGAGAAATCACATACAGTCGGTTTTATTTTTATTTTCTTAAATATCACTTGTTTTTGTAAGCATGAGAAGCGTTCAAAATCATTTTTTAAGTTTTTCTTCAAAATGCTAGACGGCAAGTTGTTTTTTCAGAAAAAAAGGATATATTCCAGTACACTTTACAGTAAAAGGACTTTAATCTGTTAATCTAATTATACTCATCTGTAACATTTAAAAAGCAGTAAGAAAAGGGAAAAAGACATAGATAAAAACAATCGTTTCTTTAAATTTCCGGTACCACACATGAATTGTTTTGTCAGTTGGTCCCTGTTTTCGATATTTATTACGAAAGGCCCGTTGAACTGACACCACTGATTCAGATTTAAAGAAACGGAGTATAGCAGGAACTGGACTATCGCATGGATGTATGCCGTGTGACCAAGGGTTCACACATAGAACACCTGTAATGTATGTAAGTAAAACTTGTATAGTTTCCGAATAATTTCATATGTTTCTTTTTTTCATATTCGTCTTCGTTTTTTTACTATAACGTTTCGAAACAGCGGAGGGAATTATGAATGACCCTGTATAATTACGAACATACCTAAAATAAAATATTGATGAGTAGCATTTTTAAGGAGAAGCTTCAAAAATCTAAATATTAATAAACGTTTATCATACTCATGAACACAAGTATTTTTTTAGAAAATAAAAAGAAACTTCAAATGATTGTTCCGTATAATGTTATAATTTATATAACTTACAGGGTGCTTTATATAACTTACGCTAAAAATTTGTAAAGCGCCTTAGTTTTTCTCCCGTTGGAGATACGTAGGTAATTCACTGTTGCATCTTTTATTTTATTTCTTGTCCAATGAAAAATTGATAAATTAGCTACTGCTAAAACGATTAAGATATTATTGACACAAGGGCAGACAACCTGGGCTTCCCAGGATAGAGAACATATATATGAAAACTAATTATTTATTTAATTTTTGAAGACACCAATAGTTTTTTTACATTTAATATACTTTTTAGATTGCCCCCTACACTGTTAAAAATTTTCAGCAAACTGTCCAGTCATTTGACCGTTTTTATAGAAAACGGTTACATAACCGTAATTAAACTCTGTTGGGACCATATTATTGCCCATATTATGGTCATAATAGTGTTAAATTACGGTTATGTAACCGTTTTCTATAAATACGGTCGAGTGACTGGACAGTTTGCTGCAAATTTTTAACAGTGTAACAACACCAAAGAACATTTTTACATGAAATATGTCAATTATTTATTCAAATAAAATTTTTAAATTTATTAAATGCGGTAATTTCGTATTGCCCTTTGGCAGAAGTTAATAGTCGAAGAAATCTCTAAAAATGTCATTATCTTCAGCAGGTTTTCTTTATTCTGATAATTTAAGCGCTAATTTCAATTACATGGCTGTTAAAATTGTCTTTTATTTATTTCTTAATGAAGTTTTAATTTCGTTATGGATATTAGTTGGAAACAAATTCTAAACTTTTTATATTGTTTAACGTGCAAATGATTTAATATTTTACAATCGTCTGCAATTGATAGAAATAGATAAAAATAAAAATAAAAAACATACTTGAAATTTAATTTTAATGATTTCTATTAATGATTATAATTAATAATTTTAATTTCAGTATTCAAACAAATTGCATTTTAAAGTAGATTTTTTTTCCTATATAAAGATATAAAAATTAAAAATATGCGATATTTAGAAATTTAAAAAATTGCAGTAGCAAAAATGGGAAATTCGAAATTTCATCGTCAAGTGTAGCCCTTCGCAAAATGACGTCAGCGTTACGCACGGACACGTTTGTCCTTTATAATATAGATAATTTCACAAGTTCTCGGTAAAAAGATACTTCAGTATCTGTTTCCCTTAATTTCGCAAATGTTGTTGCCGTCTTAGAAAGATACCCTCTAATTATAATGCATTCCTATGCTTTAAAAACTTTCTTTAAAAATTCGCAATAACTTAATAAATATATTTTCAAGCACTTTTTCTGATTTTTTTCTACCACTTTCGAAGGGCTTACTGTTTCCTCTTTTTTCCGTCTTTACGTTAAATTATATATTACTTAAAATTAATTCCATCTGCTTTCTTTTAGATGCTCTTAATTAAGTAGAAGTTCTGTAGTTTCTCATTCTCCTGATTATGTGACTCACTTTGAAAGTTTTCGCATGAAGTTCATTTATATAATTACGTGTGGGATTTATTTTTAAAAATGCATTTGTTTTTATCTAAGTCTTTTTCCCTTTTCTTACTGCTTTTTAAATGTTACAGATGAGTATAATTAGATTAACAGATTAAAGTCCTTTTACTGTAAAGTGTACTGGAATATATCCTTTTTTTCTGAAAAAACAACTTGGCGTCTAGCATTTTGAAGAAAAACTTAAAAAATGATTTTGAACGCTTCTCATGCTTACAAAAACAAGTGATATTTAAGAAAATAAAAATAAAACCGACTGTATGTGATTTCTCTATACACTATTTTACTTGTGTACAGGGTATCCCAAAAGGATTGAAATACACATTTTTTTCTTTCTGTTGGAGATAAGTAATATAAATTGCAAACGTGTTCAAAATAAAGTAGGAATAGGATTATGTTGATAAAATAGTCCAACCATTAATTTTCAAAAAGTTACAGTTTTCTTTTTAATGTTTATACGATCCTTGGATCCTATAAGTTAAATTTAGAAAAAAAAATATATTCATCTCTGACAAATACAATAATGAAACTTCCAGTCTTCTACTACCAAATTTATTAACTTACGATAATTTGACTTTTATGAAATTTTGGAGCGTTACGTAAAAATAAATGTGCTTTTTTAGTGACAGAAACCTCCCAAATATCATAAACTTTAAAGTGTCATAACACGGTTGGTTTGGGTAGCAGAAAAATTAATTTTTTACTATTGTACTTATCAGAGCATGGTTGAAACTTTTCAAAATTTATTCGGCTGTATCAAAATGATTTTGATTTTGGAATTTTTTATACCAAAGCATGTAGCTGTCACTTTCTCTCACCTATTGTGGAACATAAAATGTTATTTAATAGAACATCATCATCATCATCATCATCATCAATCGAATTCAATACACTGCTGAATGTAGGTCTCCCCAAATTTTTCCATTGTTTCCTGTATAATGCTTTAGTCATCCAATTAACACCTGCCCCTTTTCTGATTTCGTCACTCCAGCTTACTTGAAGTCATCTTCTTGTCGTTTTTTATCTCTATGTCGCTCTATGTCTTATAATAATACTGACTTCTTTCTTTCATTTTTAGGTCACATGAAAGGTGATATAAATGTTGAGATTCTATGCATCGTGAGGCTGTATTTTAAACTAGGCTTTTAAAACCAATAAAGTTGTCCTTAAAACTCGTGCTGTTGGAAACCAAGACAAGAGTACTGAACGAACAGTTCTAAACAAATACAAACGTTTTAAGGAAGGTGACCTCAGCCTTGAAATTAAAGACAGGCTTTTCGTTGTGAAATTTGACCAGTTAAAGAGAAAAAAACGGAGAATCTATTCACCACAATCGATTTTGATGCTATAAATTACAAAACTAAACATTCGAAAATTAATAATATTTGTCCTGGCCTCAATTACACAAGTTTTGAATACAGATTTATTGGTTTTAAGGCCTAGTTTAAAATAATACTTTATGTTGCATAAAATCTCTACATTTGTATCACCCTTTATGTGACCTAAAAAAGAATGAAAGAAGCCTGTATGATTATAGAATATAGTGGGACATATATCGTATTAAATAACATTTTATCTTTAATAAAAGGGGTGAGAAAGTGCCAACTGCATCCTTTGGTTATAAATAATTCCTAAAAATGAAAATAGTTTTGAAATAGCCTAGTAACTTGGACCAAGGGACATTATAAAAAAAATATTGGAGTAAATTTGACAAATAACGGCAAACTTATTTATCAAGATAATTTTAATTCTTATCTTATTTTTATGACCTTTTATATTTGCATTGCGTACGTTAATCTAACAGGTAAACAAATGGAATCGCTTTTCTATATTTTGGGGACAGTCTCTATACTTATTGTACGCCAGTTGGCGTAATTCAGTGAGAGACGTTTAGTACAACAGAGTATTTTTTTGTCATAACCTTTTTTTCTGCATATTTATTTTGAAACCTACTGTTGCAATATTGTATGCATAACAACAGGTGATCTGAAATAAGATCAAAAGAAAAAAAAAATAGGAAAAGAAATTCCTTTCACAAAACTTATTAAATTTTAACTCGCATAACTCTACTCTCAATACCCTCATCGTTCGTTACACAGCAACCGAATATATCTATTTTAGAAGATAATATAAACTATAAATGAATTATCGTGAATCCCGATGCTTCATCCTTTGAAACAGAAAGTCGAACATCTTACAAAATAGGCAAAAACTCACAGCCACTGACTCTATCGGAAACTGCTAGTCCAGAAATCCACTCGAAGTTAACACGTGACATAAATCGCACGCTAGCATTTGATTACCTGAAAGTGAAAATCATTAAAAATTCGCTGCGTCCTATTACTTCAATACTATCGATAGTTACTACACAACCACAATTGTCCAATTAACATACCAGTTAAAAAATAACTGTGACAACCAGATTTCCAAAGATACATGCACTTAACGAAACTGAAAGAAAGACAGAATAGCTAGACCATTCATGACAAATGTTAGTAATTCAACCAATAATATCACACGCAAGATCTCAAAACTTATTCGTCCATTAGAGTACACTTATAAAAGAATAACTAGGCACTCTACCATACCCTTTCTCCGGAAACTGAAACAAAAAAAAATTCTTGATCTAATAAATATTCTGATATATTTGATTTTAATTCAGAGTCTTACAACTAATAAAACATATGATGGGCAACCACTTTACAAAATTGTCGTAAATTCAATTCTTTATTTTAATTCTCAATTACACAGAAATACTGTTGTTATATAGACAGGCAATTTAGATCTACTTCTTTTTTTATAAATTTTAACAGGTAAATGCATCAACTTTATGTTCTCAACACTCGGTGAAAAAAAAGCGCTGAAATCACTTCACTGCGTGCTTAAGCTGCAAAATTTTAACGTTACGAAAATTTAAATAACTTCAAAAATAAAACCCGACATTAAATACATACTTACTTCATACTCTCAAGCTGAAAACCCTCACTCTCATCTTAAATCCAAACGTCTAAGTTGCTGGTTCTTCATTTTACATGCATGCTCTACATCAAAAATTCGCAAATTACTACTGTCTAAATGAGAAAAGTTTCACCGGTATCTACATGTGAACAAAGACTGACAGCAACTTTTCTGCATAAATCAGCATGCATCTCTCTCTACATGTGTAAATAGACGTGTGTGTTCCTATATTTCACTATGCAGTCACAACTATACACAGCGCACACCACTCGTGTTTATGTGTGGTAGTAACTTCGAGCCTCCCATAGTGCACTATGGTAGTTGCATGGCGGTAGCCGTGGTGGTATGGAAAATAGGTTTGTTCAAAGTGGTCGTCCTAGGGTATTTTCATATTTTCACCAAAGTGTTCTAAAAAATGTTTGGAATTGTTTCATTCAACTTAACATGAACTCATTAAGATATTTTCAATTAAGTAAGAAGATTTCGTGCCCCCCTAGCTTTGGAAATTGAAACTAAACGATATTGCAGCGCGTGCGTAGAATGTCTATATAATGCCGTAGGCAGCGTGGACGGCTGTCGGAGTTTTGTTCGGAAAGATGTTTGTTTAGAACAGAAAGTGCGCCGAAAATGACTATTTTTATCGGAACTGCAAAAGAAAGTTACTGATTTCCGGACAACGCCGGACGGATCAGCTAGTATATTTAACAATATAATTGGCGTTAGACATTAAAAATTTCGCTGCATAAACAACACTTGTCCATTTACTAGGGGTGGGAGGAGAAGGTAATCGTCATATAAAATTCCATAAACACAACAATTATAATACTGGAAGGACAGAACAGCAAGATGTAGTATAGCAAATCGTTAACAAATTATGTTAGAATTGCACTGAAAAAGAAACAGTTAGTAGATTTTTCTCGAATCTGTTTAGAGGATTTCATTCTTTGTGACTTTGAATGTAAAATGTTTAGAAACTTGATAATCAAATTTAGGATACACTAGCTGTTTATATCAATTAAATTTGGTGACTTAAATGCGGTGTATAGAATCTAGTTTTGGTAGACTTGCAAGAATAACGTGTTTAACTCTATATACATGAGAAAAGGATAAACAATATTAAGAGTTTGTCAAAAATCAGTGATGTCTGAATACTTTTGATTCTTTAGTAAAAGAGATATAATATAAGAGTCAAACTTTTATTAAATTTTCTTATCAGTTTCTTTAGCGAATATATAAAAATAAAATTTTCTTTGTAATATTTTTTATTTAAAATGAAACTTATTCTTCTAGTATTGAATAATATTTTCAAACGATATTTCATAATCAAACTTAAAGTTTTAAATAAGATCCTATTTCGATGTGAACCAATGTAATTTTAATGTACTTATTCGCGAATAAAAAAAAGGATCTTTTAAGCAAATTCTTCTTTTAGAACGTAAAACGATTTATAGTTCACAAAAGTTTGCACTGAACTAAGTTTGAAAGTTTAGTTTCAGAAAAAAAAATTGAATTGTTGAATTACGAAGCAATATACTAACTTTAGCTAGTGTAAAAATTCCACGGTACAACAAGTTTAAAAATGAATACCTTTTTAAGGAATGTCTTTCTGAAAATGATATGTGACATTTTCCGAAGAAGAGGCATGTTTATATTAAAATAGATTTGAAACATAACTTTATTTTTGTGTTTTTGTATAGAAAAAACTATTTTACGGGATTTAAATGGGAAGGAGATTGATATAAAAGCATTAGTTTTTTTCCCCTCTTTACGCTATGCTCAAAATCAATTTATCTTTTCTTAAGACGTTTTGAATGCTTTAATATATAAGGTATGCATGTGATTCTTCTTTAATTGGTCTTTGTTTAAATGACTAGGGAACCCTGTCCTCATCGAGCTGCGCTCGTCAACTCCCGTACAGGCTCTAAAAGCATGATAATTTGATGTAGTTTAAAATGATTAGAAGATTATGAAAGATTGAATGATATTTTAACAATCAATCGCAATCTTCAGTAATGGAGTTGTCTTTCAGTTACCTTTGAGTATAAGATTTTTTAGGAGATCGCATCCATCGCTGTCTGTACAGCTGATGGGTGTGTTCCTGCTTGATTAAGTAAGATAAATTACAGATATCGAAATTAGCTTGTACAAAATGGTTAAAAAAAATTGTTGATGATTCCAAAAATTGTATAATGTCTAGAGAAAAAGGTCTCTTTTAGACACTATAATACAATCATTTGAAATATGGCGGTTGAAACATATCGTTTCAAATATGATGCAATTTTTACCACTAAAGGCTTTTTGATAAGCAATAATTGAATTAGTTTAAAGTTACCCTTTTTTTAATATTCAAGTGTAAATGTATTTTTCAATTAAAAAATGTTTGGAAATAGTGTTATTTGGGAATATTATTAATAATAATGTCATATGCGTTAGTTTTTGTATTATAAACCGTGAAGTAAGAATATCACAATAAATTCAATTATTACAGCAGCAGCATTATTATTGTTTTTTTTTTTTTAAATCTCGAATAGAGAGATGTTTAAATGCGTTATATAATATTATATTCATAAGTTTGTTTAGAAATTTTTAATTTACTTCAGTTATGTCAATGTGAATCTTTTTAATATTAAGATATTATGTTACCATCGTAGTTTTTTATTGTGTGTTAATTTATGTGTAATAATGTTATATATATGTGCAAAATACAGATATATAATTTTCGAAAACGTTATGAATCGCAACCTATATATATATATATATTTTTAATTAAAAATCCTTTTGTAGAAACATCAAATACGCGAATCCAAAATTACAGCTCATTCCGCCAAGTAGTTTTTGAGTTATGCTTAAATAACTACACGCATTGCAAATCTGTTTTACAACGATTACAAATGATTTGGTCATTTCAAAAACTACATGAGTCAAGGTTTTTTTTCCCAAAGATTCCTTTTTTGTTGGAAATGCTTCCTAAACTCCCTGACTGCCGAGCAAAGGGCAAATTTGTAATGTTGTTTTCTCTTTATTTTTTAAATGCTAAAAAAAGATGAATTTTCAAATTTGATATAAAAACGGAATTACGTATATAAGTATAATCCTTGAGAGTATTAATCATTACTCCATGTTTTAAAACTGCATTATATTTGTAGAATTATATTAACTTAAACAATGCTTCAATTGCCGTGAAACCTATAGCGTAGTGAACGGATGTATCCTGGATAATAACCACATAAATCAGCGTATTCCTTCCCCTTCAAACAATTCCTTCTTATTTTCGTTCATTATCTAAACAACATACAGTCAGCGACTTACGTGGTTTTTAAATGCAATACCAGATTACATGCGGATACCATATTACATTACCGTATTACCACATTTGCATGCAATACCATATTAAAAGATAAAAATCTTTCTATATAAGTGGTATATTCTTAAATGTTATTAAAAATATGTTTAAATGACTGTTTTGTTCCAATTATATACCACGTAACCTTGTTTCTTGCTAAAACAACATAAGTCAGGAACAGTTTTTCTGTTCTTCTTTTTGCATTCATAAATTATAAAAAATATTCAATATTTACAAACTTTGAAGTCTAAACTCTATATTCAGCCCAAAAAAACCCATAAGAATTCTTTTACTTGTGCATAATCAGAATAATAAACTCTGAAAAATTCTGATTCTGTGACTTATGTGGATTTTGAAATGACCGATTCAAATCAATTTAGCATTATGAGTTCCGAACTTTAAAACCTTCATAATTTCTAAACTAATTGTTTGAATATTTTCCCTTTAGGTATAGACCGGGAGGCGGCAGCACAGACAATCACCTCATCGAGTTCACTGCTGAAATTACAGAATTAGTTAAAACTCGATTCGCATATTAAAACACAATCGGTCTGCCAAATCATATCTTGGTGGAAAACACGTGAAAACCCGATTTTAGCGGTTGACTCGTAGGTTTACCATTGTGTTTTCCTGTACCCAGTTCTCCATGTTTTCATACTTTTGGGTACAGGAAAACCCAATGGTAAACCTACGAGTCAACCACTAAAATTGGGTTTTACTGTGTTTTCCACCAAGATATGACTTGGCAGACCGATTGCGTTTTAATATGCGAATCGAGTTTTAACTAATTCTGGAATTTCCACCGTGAACTTGATGAGGTGATTGTCTGTGCTGCCGCCTCCCGGTCTAGTATGCAAAGATAAATTTACCGATGAAGTCAAATAAGATGTAAAATTCTGACGCTCGTATAAAAATTGCAATGTTTGGTATAATTTTAATATGAAGAGACTAAGCTTATTTATTAGCACGAATTGAAAAAAAAAGACATAATTTTCTAGTCGAATATCTATTTGCGTTATAGGTATCGTTCGTAATTATATAAATACGTAACTCCCATAGTCGTCGTCTAGTCCGTCCGTCTATTCGTCTGTCTCCATATAACAGAGCAAAATCTACCCAAGCGAATGGTGTGAAATTTAATATATATAATAGTTTCAGGATTTTGTCGAGTCATTATAAATTTTAAGAAAACGAATCAAAACCTAAAAAGATATTAATAAAAGTTTTCTTCATTTTATTAAATCCAATCATACGCAATTAATTCAATGATATCTCATGATAGGTAATGATTCTAGTTTGCGATGGTGATTACGTCCTATTAAGATGCAGTCACATTGTTTCCGTATTACTGAATTTAAAAACCGAACTTCTAAACTAATTTTTTTAATTATAGCAATCATGTAATCTACCGACAGATTTTTGGATAGATGTTTCCGGAGAAATAGATATTAAATGGAAAAAGAGTCTAAATATGGATTTCAAGTTCTGACATTATCAAATCTCGGCTTAAGTATTTCCCATTGGAATTTTCAGTAAAGGTCAACAAATGATAAAATGTTGGAAACTTAAAATGTACATATTTTATTACGGAAATTAATCATATCATAAAAAGAGACGATATAAATATATATAAAACTAGTTATAGTACGAACGCACCTATTTGTCACGTTTGACGTACAATTTCCAACTTGTTTTTTTTTTCTGTTACAATTTTGAAGTTTTAAATGTATGGGATATCTCTTTTTAAAAATCTCTCTTTTTTTTTTTCGAAGACAGTACTTGCTATTTGCATTGCAGTTAAAAATTTACTGTTTTCTATGCCCAGATTATAAAATACATTAACATTTTATTTTACGTTAAAAAAAAAAAAACCTAAATTCATTTTGATAAGAATTCTGATGATTTTCCCTTATTTGAAATAATTTCACTTTTGTAAAATTACGGTTTATATTTTTATTTATTTTTATACTACTATATAATTTGAACATATAACATTTTGCAAAGTGTTTTGTAAGTTCAGTAGGGTCACTCCAGATTTTTTCATTGATTTGAAGGGGGATGAAGTTCATGTATTTCCAGAAATAATGAAAAAAAAAATAAGATAAACGATTATATATGTTTCGTGAGTTAGAGGGTTTTTTTAAACAAAATATAGTAAGCAATTTTACAATAAGTGTATTCCTGACAGACCTATGTCTATTCATACGTTTGCCAAGTTTTGTGCTCTCGACTCTAGTATAATGCGATGCAGATTTTAAAAGTAATATTTATATCAAAATATACACAAAATTATAAATTCGTTATGATCCACTTCTTATATCTGGAGATATCGCATTCTATTATCGTAATTTTAAACACGGTATAACGCAGCACAAAATACTGTGTCATATATTTCTTACTTCTAATATATTTTCTCTCGATTACTGTACCTTCCGTTGGGAATAAAATGCATCAGTAAGTAATAAATAACTTTAAAGAGATTTGCATCGCCTGGATAAAATAGATTTTCTTACATCAAGCCTTTCAAGTGAATTATACAGATGACTGGAATAAAACGGCCCTCATATTTTATCATGTAAGAGAAATCTATCGATACTTCGTCTTCAAAATATAAATTATTTTTAGATTTGAGAGAAAATTGTATAGTTTTATGTTCATTAATAAAAAATGCTTTGGATAAAATATATTATTCGTATAAAATTGGCACATATGGAAAATCACGTGCTGATTAAAAATTTTGAAAAATCGAAAAAACTGGCCGGTGAGTTAATATTTTATATTAAAAAAAATTTTTTTTTTCATTTACTTTCAGACACAAAATATAAAAAAAGCTATTTAAAAATGTTAAAAACTGCACTCACAAATTTTAACGCATGTTCAATTTTTTAAAACTGTATAATGTAAATATTTGAAAATTGGTATATATACGCAAAATCATATTTTATTTAAAAAAATTCAGAAAATCGAAAAAATCGACCGGTAAATTTGTATTTTACCAAAAATTTGATTTTTGCAATGGAAAAAAAAAATACTGCGATTTTATTATATCTTTTAATCTATAGACCTTCTTCGATGGGGTGGAGTGGGGGAGGGGGGGGGGAGAAACGAATTGACATTTTACTTTTAACTTCTAGAGCACTTGGTTGCCACTATTTCAGAATATTTATCTCTGAGTGGGGGGGGGGGGAGAGGTTTTCGGATTCTATGGGCTCAATCACAACAGGGTTTGGCTCATTCGACTTACTTTTCGTTCGTCTTACAGATTTTTGTTTCTCCTTCCACCGCCAATGGGCGCATTCTTATCTCGGGTTCTATGGATCAGATTTTCTCCTCTATGGCTCGATCAGAACGGGATTTGGCTCATTCAACTTGGTTTTCGACTGTATTACAGATTTTAATTCTGCCTTCCACCGCAAAGGTTGCGCATATTTTTCTCGGTTTCTACGGGCCTGATTTCAACGGGAATTGGTTCATTCAACTCCTTTATACAATTGGTACCCGAGTTGGATGTTCGTATAGAACAGATTGCGCGCCCTGGTGGTGGAAGGTGGAACTAAAGTATATTTCAGCGCGAGTGCAGCACGCCTGCTATACGGTGCCGGTGGTAACGGGGACACGTGTCCGAGTTTCGTTCGGAAGGAGGTTTGTTTCGAACAGAGTGCGCTCCCTGGCGGCAGAAGATGGAACTAAAACATTCTGAATCGCCACGCCCGCTATACGGTGTTCCAGGGAGGGGGGACACGTGCCTGAGGTTCATATAGAACAGATTACGCACCCTGCCGGCGGAAGGTGGAAATAAAGGACTTTCCGGCGGGAGCGCAGCAATTAAAAAAATATATTCGTACAGAATCCGATTAAAGATATAAAATCATATAAACATGAGGTTTGTTTTAATTTAATATCTCGGACCCGGGGAACGCCAGGAGGGTCAGCAAGTACACTATAAAAACGACTCGGAAATGTTTCCGAAAATCAGTGGCAACAAAAGGAACTTTGGATTAATAAATCCTTATTTCAATCTCGAAAATATATTAGCTTCTGAGGTTTCTAAAAATAAAGAGCGGGTTTTGGAATCGTGGGTAACTCGGAAGAGGGTACTGTATACAATTTAGTTCGTGGCTACATTATATTTTGGTATATTAAGAAACATATTTGTCTTTTTTTAGGTGCGTTCGTAATTATATAAATACGTAACACCTATTGTCGTCGTCTAGTCCTTCTGTCTGCCCACATATAACAACGCAGAAACTACCCAAACGAATGGTTTGAAATTTACGGTATATTATCTTTGCAGAATATTGTCGAGATATTTAAAATTTTATGAAAATCGAATCAAAACTTAAAGAGATATTAATAAAAATATTAAGACATTTGAATTAAAAAAAATTGGTGCTCTTTTGTTATAGGAGCTTCCAAGGTTTAACCATCAAGCGACCGAGATACTCATTTTATGAGAGAAATTAATCTGCAGACGATATAATTCACTTCACAGAATTAAAAATCATCAAGATCTGAATATTTATATAACTAGCTATAGTACGAACGCACCTCGTTTGTTACGTTTCACGTACAATTTTCAACTTGTTACAGTCTAGTGAGAATAGCTACTTGACGTGACGACCTACTCGCCGGCATCGTAAAGAATTTCTGCTGCCATTCGTGTCATATGGTAGCTTAACCCCTTCGGGACCGGCGTCTTTTACACAAATTTTATTCGGTTTACACCACTTTTTTTTAAAAAGCTACCTTTACTTAAACTATCACAAAAATGCTCTAATTAGAGAAAACAAATATTACTTTTATTTTTTATTGGTGCCTAAAATAAATTCTGTATGCTCTTTTTGAGGATGTATATATGCACCCATGGTCCCGAATGGGTTAAAAAACCACAGATAGCAGCTTTTCGGAACATTACAGCACTAACTTTTGAAAAAAATATATAAACATCCGGGTAGTTAGTATTAGTATTATTATTATTATTTTCTGTCTATAAAAAAAAGGAAAGAAATGGATTCCTGAAAAAATTCGACTTCCGATTTTCGACGGAATTATATGTTTTGCAAGGTTCCATCACGATTTGTGTGGTTTTAGAAAATCTCTGGCCGCAAGTCTGTGTGTCTGTCTCACGGTCTCTATCTGGCACAAACTTTGTGGCCACGCTATACCAAGAACTAATAGACAGAATTTAATCAAATTTCAAATTTAGTTAGACATTGAGATAAATTGTTGTTGATTAGGTTTTGGTGTATATAACTCCGCAGGTGATCCTGCTGTACAGCCTTTTTAATGAATTTCGCGATATCTATATTTGAAGATCTGAAACGTACGGAACTTTAGGAAACTTCGGATTCAGTTAACCCTTGAGATAAATTGTTGCTGATTATGTTTGGGTATATATTGACCAGTAGGTGTCACTGCTATGCTACATTTTTCACGATTTTCGAAATAGCTATATCTCAAGAACTAATACACGGAATTTCAACAAACATGAACTTCAATTAGAAATTGACATAAATTGGTGCTGATTAGTTTGGATGCATATTGACAACAGGTGGTGCTGCTATACTGTATTTTTAACGAAATCCGCGATAGCTATAGCTCAAGAACTAACGCACGGAATTTCATCAAACTTTAGATTCATTTAGACCTTGTCATGAATACATCCTTATTATATTTGGATATATATCTCCCAACAGTTGTCGCAGCTATGCTCTATTTTTTAAAATTTCCGCGATAGATATATCTTAAGATCGAATCGATTGACATTTAATTTTAGTTGCAGACGATTTGATATACATAGCAGAAAGTTTTGTTATGGCCACATCAAAAAATCATATGTCTTTTCATGTGAAAACAGTATCATGTTACCTTCTACACTTTACGCGCTGTTCAATATGTATTTCTTATTTATTTATTTATTTATTGGATTACGCTATTTTGAATATATAGAATAAATAATGCATTTATTACGGAGAAATCGCAGCTATGCTGTGTTTTTCAAGATTTACGCGATAGCTATATCTTAATATCGAATGGATTGTCATTTAATTTTAGTTGCAGACGATAAGATTTACATAGAATAAAGTTTTGTGAAGGCTACATCAAAAAATCTTACGTCCTTTCAGTTGAAAACAGTATCATTTTACCTTCTACACTTTACGCATTGTTCAATAATTAATTCATATTTGTGACATTTGGATCACGCTATTTTGAATATATAGAATAAATAATGCATTTATTACGGAGAAGATATTTTAATATCTATTTCTTTAAGTGTTTCAATAACAGATTTGTAACAAATTTGGGTACTTTCGTGCAATAGCGGCCCCAACAATTACGATTCTGTCAATGTTGCAGGTATGATTTCGCCAAAATCATCGCAAATCTTATATATGCGTCATATACTCATTATATAAACATTATTTACGTCTTATATATCATACATACATCATATACATATTATACATATGTTATATATATATATATATATATATATACATCATATATGCGTCATATATGATTATAACTTGGTCATATACGTCGTCAAGATCATATATTATACTGTCATCAATGCTTTATAACTTGGCGGTAAATCTTGGTCGCTTAGCGATTTATCCTTGGAGGCCTCTATAACACGAAAGTACCCAAATTTGTTAAACTGAATATTTTAAATATGGGAATAGTTTTCAAATAGATTTTGTAAAAAGTATGATCTTTCATTGTAAAAAAAAAAAAAAAAAATCTCAAATTGACAGAAAAAAAGCTGTCAATGTTGGCTCCAGTGGAAAACCGTTTAATTTACAGAAAATATCTGTATATTTTCATTAAAACCGATTTTTACTGTAAAAATATAGATTTCCTCTGTAAAAATACAACATTTTTCTGTCAAAATTACAGATTTCTTTTACACTGTTCTAGTGCCTGGATTCGAAAACTTTTCTGATTGGAATTGATATGACAAAAGACTATTATCGATTCGTAACATGGATTTAATGAATATTCGTATCAGATATTCTTCTCATTATAAGAGTAACAAATTTTCCCTAAAGATTTATTCCTCCGTGCAATAAGTAGCATTACCATTTGGTACAGGGGAATAGATCTAGAATGTACTAGCTTTTAATATGCATATATGTATAAAGCAAATTACCTGAAAGCAACGCACGTAAATATCAAAAGAATTATTTAGGCGTTTAAATATATTCAGGACATTCATAAATAATACTATAAAAGGTTAGAATATTACTTTACTTAATCTTTTATTTTCTCATGCATACTTTAAGAACATAGCATTGATATAACTTATTCAAAATTGCATCTTATTCGTGTTCTATTTCGTTTATAATACATCTTTATCTTTTTTTTAAGCAGACAAATAACAACTTTTTTATAGTTAAAAAAAATATAAATTACACATTATTAATTTGTAATAATGATTTATACATAGGAGGGAATAATGAAAAGATTTGAGTGCCACATGGAAGATTTGACGCTTGTAATCTGTAATTTGGTGATATTATAGAGATATTATGCCAAATTTTATTTAAAAAAAAATATCATTTTTAATGAAATAAAGTGTTGAAAAAAAATATATATTCAAGTGAAAATAATAAATCTTTATGAACTGAAAAAAAGTTTATATTTTAACTGTTTTAAATTTAAGGAAAAAAAAACTTATTTAAAATAAAATTAATAGTTTTTGTTTCACAATTAAAATAAAATAACTTTTAAGAATCACAAAATTCAAATTATGGCTCCTGAAATTAGAATTTCAATTTTTTTAATAAGTAGAAAAAAAATTAAGCAAATAATATATTCCAAGCTCGTCTTTTCTGAGTGGTGTAACTTTTGAAATCTAAGAAAATTCTTTAGGATTCGCTTTTCACGTATTCTCTGAATTTCTGAAAGAACAATAAAGCTCTAATAGAAGATATATTTTCTGCTAAGAAAGAGAGTGCTTTGTGTGAAGCATTTTTTTGAATTTTGAAGGAGTTTCATGATTTATAACCGAAATACAATTTATTTTGCATGTGACTTCTTTTTCATATATTTTTATGAATCATTTTACATTATGGGAACGTGGTACCCTTAAAATTGTTAAAAATTACGAAAAAAATATTTTCTAAATTCTTGCTAAAAATAATCTTTCTAAAAATAAAACTTTGGCACCTCTAGTACATATTTGAGCTAAGTTTTGGAAAGAATCTAATAATTAGAGGATTTTTACACGTATTGGGAACGATTTTGATGTTAAATTAAAGCGTGAAGCAAGAGGTAAAAAAAATCTGGCAACATGTAATAATGTGATAACTCAAATATTGGCTGCTATGAAATAATATAGTCTGCTACTGAATGACATGCGAAAGAAGCGAGTGGCTTGAAGGTTATATATATTTGCTGTTTCCGAAAAGAATTATTCATATTCCATTATATGAAAAAAATTTAGCAAGTGATAAGTGGAAAAAAAAATTCACAATGGATGAAGCGTGGATTTATCTAAATGACTGTAAAAAAAAAGATCCATTTATTACCGGAAAAGAGGCCGAAAAGAATTACAAGTTTGGTTCAAACACTGCAAAGAAAGTTTCTTTAAAGGATTTGTGGTGATTGCTGGAATCTCATACAATGAAAAAATAAATATCAGAAAAAGTTGCGAAAAATGTCAAAATTTACTCTTCTTATTATCAAAACAATGTTTTAATTCCTATTGTTAAAGAATAAATTCTAAAACCTTATCCTACGTACATTAAGATTGTTGAGTTCCACAGGATAAAGCGAGCAGCCGTACAACCAAAAGTACAGTCGCATTTCTCGAAAAAATGACAAGGGAAACTGGAATCAAGTGTATACCGTTTAATCATATTCCAATCAAGTTCCCAAATGTTTCACCAACGGATTACTGTGCTTTTGTACTATTAAAACAAACTCTTGCGAAACGCTGACCAACTATTTTGAGTGGACTCTGGAAATGTGTGGTGGAGGACTGGAACAAAATTCCACTTACAGTTTTACAAAAAGCCCTACTCTCTTGGAAATCCCGCTTCAATATGATAGTCCACAACAAGGGTTACCTGATAGAATATATTAAGAATAATAATTATTTTAATTTACGTATTTTATTTTTGTTGTCAAAATCGTTCCCAATATGTGTAAACGCCCTCTGTATAAATGTGAAAATACTTTTTATTTTCTTGCCAGATCTTTAACTGTCACGTTATATACACTATTCTTACAATAAAATTTTCAGATGTAAAATACAACTGTAATAACTGTAACTTTGAGGTATATAAGTAGCAAAGATAATCGGTTAGTATTAAGAAAAATGGAGCGATTTGTTTGAATATTTTCAAAGCATAAATCTTTACATTTATTTTTACAGTTTTCTCTTTTTTGAAAACTTGCTGTATTTTGAATGCTAAAATTTCAACAAATATTTTTCAATTGTCTTGAAAATATCTTCAGTATCATTTACTTAATAAAATTATGAATGGATTTTGAAACAAAATGAAAAGAAAGAAAAAATTAAGAGAATCTGCGTGTTTTTGCCAGAATTTTTCCATAGCTATGTGCTTTGTATATTTCCCCCCTAAAAAACTAGTTAATTAATTGCAAAATCGATCCTTAAAGTTGTAGATTAGACTCTGGTAAACGCAGTTAAATAAATAGTGCTTATTATTTTAAATGGAATGAAAATAAAGGATTTTAAAATGATTGTATTAAAAATAATAATTATTATTTTTACCAACAAATTATATTTTGCCAGTTAAAACGAGTTTATTGTAATTACTTCTAATAATATTCATAAGAGGTAAGTAAAAAGGTTTTAATAGAAAAAAGTTCAAAGGGTATCAATTCCTCTTAATTGGATAACTATATAACAAATATAATTTGCCTTTTGAAATTATGAATAATATATTTTAACATGTGTGTATTAAAAAACTTTATTTTATAATCCTATAATATTGTCTTAAAATTCCTGAATAACATTTGTTTTCTGCAAAAAGTGTTCCTTCTATCAAAAGTACACTAATTAATAAGGAAATTTTTGAACATAAAATTATTATTTTAGTCTTTTATATATCGGTTATACGTATTTTTGTAACTTTTTGTATATCACAAAAACAGGTTTTTTCCAAATTTATTTTCTTCCAAAGTATGTTTAATTATGGCAAATCAAATCCATTACCGTTTCATTATGTCAGTCTTTGGAGAAAAACGATATATGGAAGTGAACAAATACTGCATTTTTCTCACAAATAATGTAAATTAACAAATATTAGCATTGATTATAATCAGAAAGGCATAAGAATAATTAGTATATAATACTTTACATCTCTTTTAATAATTTAAAAAATCATGCGTCAAGCATAGATTATGTAACACTTTCCAATGCTTCCAAAATAATTTTACAAATCATACCGTTTAATAAGCTGAAAGATAACATCTAAGTAAACAATTTGGAAAACGCATAACATATTTAAAAACAGAATTTCAAGAATTTCCAACGTATACAATATTCGGAAAAATATCCGAATACTTTTATTCAGCCCTGTATATGATCTATAGATTTGTATATATACTACATAGGATGCTAAATTTTAGTTCAGTTAAGAAATGCGTAGCACAGTTTAAAATTCTCCTTCTGGAGTTCCTGTCAATAAACGGAAATGTGTTCGCGAAATTTTGTGCTTCCCTGTATATGATCTACAGAATTTATACACACCACGTAATAAAAAAAAAGTGAGTTAAATTTAAAATCGCGTTCAGTAACTTAAAACGCACTTCCAGGAATTATTGTTAACAGACAGTAGATAATTATTTTGTGCGTCCCTGTAAATGAACGATGACTGCTATACACACAATATTCTGTAGTAAGCCTCTTGTAATGCACCTTAGTGATATATATAAATTTCAGTGCGTTTAAAATAGTGAAATATTATTTAAATAACCCGCAGACGATTTTTCTCCATAGACGTAATGTAACGGAATTTTTTGACTGTCCATGTAAATTAACTATAAGTGCTATGCACACCCTATTCCATATTAAGCTTCTTGTAATACGCCTTAGTGATATATATCAATTACAATGTGTTTGCAATTGTGTAACATCATTAAAATAAACCGCAAATGAATTTTCCCCATTGATCGTAATGTAACGGAATTCTTTTGAGTGTCCCTGTAAAAAAACTATAAGTGTTACACACTTCAGTTGAAATAGGGAACGTGCTATAGATAACGACAATAACATATAAAAATTGCAAGGCAATCCGAGCATATTTACGGGAGTTAGAGCACGGACAGACGGCCAGACGGCCAGAGGGCAGACGGCAGACGGCCAGACGGCAGACGACCAGACGGCAGACGGCCATACGGCCATACAAAGCGAAGTCATAAACACTTTTCAACTAGGTTGGAAAGTGTTAAAAAGCATTAAGATATTCCTCCGGGCTGGTTTTAGAATATTTTTCACGCATAATATATTCCCTTCTGTTATGGAAATAAATTAATTTCTGTCTTTCTGTTGCTTAAAATTTATTCATTTTCTGATTTGAATTGATATGGTGATTGACTATTATCTATTCTCAACCTGAATCTGTTGAAATATTTACTTCGTTGTTCTTATTCTACTAATTTTAAGAGTCACAAATTCTCCCTACGGATTTATTCTTTCATAAAATAAGTTACATTACTATTAAATAGTTGAGAATATTTATACAATGCAGCTGTTACTATACACATCTAGATAAAACAAATTCCATGAAATCATCACACATAATTATTAAACGTTTACTTTAAGCGTTTAAATATTCAAGACATTCATAAATAATACAATACAATATTAAAATACTGCTTTACCTTATCGTTCATTTTCTCATGCATATTTTATAATTATTTTAATAACATACCATCGATATAATTTATTCAAAATTGTACGAGTTGTTTTCGAAAAGTTAAGATACACCTCAGATCGAGGAGTTTTACACAACACACAGTATAGGTCAAGAGGGGTGTGGCGGGCTGTCATGGGAAGGAAAAGGGAGCTGTCCCTCAGTTTTCTTCATTTGGATTAACCTATAGAAGGTCCACAGAAGCATCCATTTTGTAGACAGGTGGAAGTATAGAATAAGCAAAAAATAGAAATTGAATGTGAAAAAACCCCTAAAATATAATGAAAAACGAAATAGCTTTCTACGATATAAATACTGATACAGACGGTATAAATACCGATTTTCAACAGGTCAAAAATGGTTAAATTTTTATTCATCTGAAACTATTCCTTGTGTTCAATAATTTATAGAGCAATATTAAAAAATTCTGGAATATTTCCAGTTTATTTTTTTTAACTGGGCCAGTAGTTTTTTTTATTTTTTAAACATATTTTATAACTTTTTATTACGTTTCAGTTAACCGCTGCCTCAATATTTTTACGGAAATTTGTTACTTTTGTTGATAAATTATATCAAATATATTTCTGCACCAAAACTTCGTAGCAGGAAAGACTAGATAGCCGGAAAGAAAAGTTTTAATGAGCGCGTTGGCAAGACATATTTTTTATTTTTTAAACATATTTTATAACTTTTTAACCTTGAACATTTCACCCTTCCCTAGCAGTCATTCGTTATTTGTGCGGTGAATCTGTTTCTTGTAGCACGTGTTTATAATGGCTGCGTCAATTCAGAGTCCTGCCAAATGTGAAGTACGTTCCGTCATACATTTTATTCATGCAAAAATTGAGAGTCAAGCGGATATTCACAATGAAATTGTTTCCATCAATGGGAATATTATTAATCGACAAAATGTAACGAAATGGTGACCAATGCTTATGAAGAACCCAAAACAGGTATGCAATCTGAACTTGCACCCAGCGACTACTACTTATTCCTTTACCTGAAGAAACATCTTACAAGGCAAAACTTCCACTACGGTGATGAGATCAAACTCGAAGTTGAAATGTGGTTTCGACAACAGGCGATAAATTTCTATGACTGTGGAATACAAAATGCTAAACAAATGCTTGGAAAATGACGGCAACTATGTCCAAAAATGGGGCATATAACAGTAAGTAATTTATAATTGACAATTTATAAATTAAAACTATTTGAAGGAGTATGCGGCATTGGATCATTACTTTTCGAAAACACCTCGTATTTCATTTGTATCCTATTTCTTTTGTAATCCATCTTTGATTTTTTTGTTTGAAAAACTAAAAAGAAATGAAGACATTTTTTAATTTAAAAGAAAATAAAAATGACAGTTTTTAACTTGTAGTAATGATTTGTACATGCGGTCAACTAGTTAAAAGTTTCAAAACTCACAAGATCTTTAATTTGTAAGATTATAGAGCCGAGTTAGTTTAGTGCTATATGTTATAAAAATAAGATTTTTAAGGAAAAAAAAAAAACGCAGTGAAGTAAATTTGATAAATAATATGAACACCAAAAATAGTTTAAACTTTAACTATTTCACATTTAAGAAAAATAGTTTTCGAAAATACACAGAATATCCCTTTTCTTTTAACTAAAATAATACTTTTTGTTTCACAATTAAAAAAGTTTTAAGAATTAAAAAAAAAGAAAAATCATCGCTACTAAATTTAAAAATTCATTTTCTTAGGTTTAAATATTCCAAACATTCATAAATAATGCAATTACTAAAATATAGTTTATATTATTAATATATAGTTATCGTGAAAATTATGAAAAAAGTAGCATAGCTGCGGTACCTGTTGGGCTAGTTGCACCAAAACATAATCAGCATCTATTTTTGTCATTGTTTAACAGAATCTGATGTTTGATTAAATTTTGTGCATTAGTTCTTGAGATATATCTATCGAGAAAATCATGAAAATAGTAGCATAGCAGCGCCACCTGTTGGGATATATACGCCAAAAGTTATTTAGCGTCTATTTATGTAAAGGTCTAAATGAATCTGAAGATGAAAACCAGTACATTAGTTCTTGAGATCGAGCTATTGCGGAAATCAGCGAAAATGCAGAATAGAAGCGCCACATGTTGAGCGATTTACACCAAAAACTAATTAGCACCAATTTATATCAGGGACTAACTACATATGAAATTTTATTAAAGTCCGTGCATTAGTTCTTGAGATAGAGTGCCCAAAAAATGTTTGTCACATACAAAGAGACAGACTCACACACGCACAGACAAACATTTTCTAGAAACAGTCAAATCTTGTTCAGGACATTCTAAAACGTATATCCACGATAACCGAAAGTAGAAAATTTTCATAAATCCAATACTTTCTTCTTGTAAAGATATAAAAAAGTATGAAAATTTTGGACTTCCGGTTTTCAACGGGCTTATACGTTTTAGAGTATCATTTACATGATTTGACAGTTTTTAGAAAATGTCTGTCTGTGAGTCTGTCTGTCTGCATGTGACAAACATTTTGTGAGCGCTCTATCTCAAGAACTAATGCAGGGAATTTAATAAACTCTGGAAGTCGCTAATATAAATTGGCGATGATTAATTTTTGGTTTTAATGCTATTTTTTTCATGCTTTTCTCGATAGCTTTATCTCAAGAACTACTGCACGAATTTTCACCAAACTTCAGATTCAGTTACATGTTAACATAAGTCGTTGCTGATTAGGGTTTGGTGTAAATCTCACCAACAGCTGGCACTTCTATGCTGCATTTTTCAGGATTTGTACGATTTAATCGATTGTCATATCTCAAGAACTAATGCACGGAATTTAATAAAACTTTAGATTCCTTTAGACCTTGATATAAATTGGTGCAGATTCGTTTTTAGTGTGTGCGACACTAGTGTGATACAGAAGAAAGTTTTGGAACTCGCACATCTGACTAGTTTTTATATTTCATTATTTTAAAAAAAAAAATGTTATTTCATGTCTGCGAAAATTAAAATTTCATTTTTTAATAAGTAGAAAAAAATGTAAGAAATAAATAAATTCCAAAGTTCTCTTTTTGAGTAGCGTGCATTTTGAAATCGACGAACATTCTTTAAGATTCTCTTTTCATGTATTTGCTGAATTTTTGACACAAAAGTGACGTTCTAATAGAATATATATTTTCTGGTAAGAAAGGGAGTGTGAAGCATTTTTGTGAGAAAAATTTTTGGAATTCTGAGAGAGTTTCATGATTTATAACTCAGATACATTTGTTTTGTATGTGACATGCTTTCTATTTTCATATTTTGAAGAACTTTTAACAGAACTACAGGGTGGTCTAAAAATTTTGAATTCATTTCATGTTTGAAAAAAAGAACAAAATAAAGTACGTACATGTTTATCGTTTTCTTGGAAAAAAACAATTTAAATTAGTTTTACACAACAACATTTTATACATTAAACTAGTCGTTGGAGAGGCCACAGTAATACTTATCCATCATGGATATGCATAATATAAGATATGAAAATAATACATGTGTAAACTATTTATAAAATGCATTGCAATTTTAATAAAATCGTGGCTTGATGACGTCATAAACTTCAAATGCTCTATTACTGGATTGGGTAAAAGAAACGTCCTTATAACTGCAAAATTGATAATCATGTTAACTAACGGTTTACTGCGTCAGATTAAGTGTCTGATTTCCAATTAAAATATATCTTTGAATTGAAATTTGAATGAAACACAGGGTCATTAAAAATCTAAGAGTGTGGAAAATAGGATTGCAAATAACTCGCCAACTAATTATCCTATCAACATCATTCTTTATGCAAAATTTGTTTTTTTTAATTGTATTTCATATTCACTCCTTAAAATAAACAATTTCGAAAATTTTTATATACCTTTTATCAGAACGAATAATTCGGGAGTCCGAAAAAATAGTTCTGGATAATCGAGGTTACTGAAATTCAATAAGCTTCTTCCCATTATTACATACTACGAACTTACCAAATTTCAAGTCTCTATCTCAATTTGTTCGGGAGATAGACTTTTACAGACACACACACAGACACATAGAGAGACGGACGGCAATTTTTTTCTAAAAATATGTTTTCCGGAATCTCTAGTGTCTCTAGAAACGTTTAAATCTGTCAACATTTTTCTTTTTTCGATTTTCAAAACGATTACAAGACTTACCCTATATACTACGTATTATGGGTAAGTAATAAGTTTCACATAAGCCGGTAGATAGCGCGATGACATTGCGCGGGAAAAATTTAGTGATTGCGTCAGTCTGCAAATGGTTACCGTACAGGAAAAAACAATGTGCGTTTTGTGGTTCCATGAAGGCAAATCGGTTGTACCTGTTTAGAGACGTTTAAGTTGAGAATACTCAAATCGTCGTCCTCCAAGTAAGGACTCTATAAAACTTTGCTACCAACAGCTTAAGGAGACGGGAACGTGGAACTTATTTAAGGTATCCACACAAAATCGGAGGGGATTTTTTGAAGTTTTTGAAAATTTCTCTTTATACCAATTTTGTCTAATGACATTTAAGTTAAAACTTTGAAAAATATGTAAAAATTTTAGAAATTACACAGAAATAATTTTTTAAAAGTGAAAAATAGTCAAAGTTTTATCAAAATATGGCATTTGTGCAAAACATGATAACTCAAAATCAAATCAATGCATTCATATTTTGTAAATTGCATAATTAAGACAATACATTTATCTAGGATATAGACTAGTCACTAATATTAAGGACGGTAAACGTCTGTGTGTGTGTCTGTCTGTGCACTCCGCCTTTGTACCCGCAAAGGCTCCTGGACTAATCGACGCACCGACGGCGGACGCGTACCGAAAAATTCGCAAAAAAGGCGCGACGCTCAAGTTTCGATCGGGTCGGGATTCCGACCCGGACCCGGGGAGTTATTAATGAGCGAAAGTGTTTTAAGTACCGACCGAAACCGAAGTTGGAAGAGAAGTCAAAGCAGCGAAAAGTTCGCCTTCCGTTTTGATAATCGCAGACATCCAAATCGTCGCTTTTTAACGCATCATCGAATAAAAAAAAATGTACCGGAGGTATCGATCCAAAAATCGGGGTACACACGCGGCCGATTTTTGTCGTTGCAAAACGTCAAATTTTTTGAAATTCGGACCGTAACTTTTCTTTATTTCGGCCAAAAACTGACCAGACATCCAACATCGACCCCAGACGTAAAAAGAGGTTGCCGTAAAGAATGCAGGTCGACAGATCCGAGATCGAATCGCCCCAGTCCTTTTTGAAACAAGTGGAAATAATGACTCTACATTCGCGAAAATTTGCTAACACGTGTATAAAAAAATCGCGAATTCAACAAAAAAAAATTCGTAAAAATCGACCAGTAATTTTTGAAGATATCAATTAAAACTCATTAATGACACGGCAAATGAATTTATTTCTATTCCGAAGAGACAGCTTCTTTTTTATTTCAACATTCAACGGAGACAAATCGTCTGTGGATAAGTCATTTCTGAAAGAGATAAAATAGTCAACTGCGTTTTTTCAGAGGGGGGGGGGGCATTTCCGAATCTAAGGGGCGCATTAATTTCAAACTTTGACAGGGCGACTCAAAATGGATTCTGCTTTCAGAATATCTAAAAATTATTCTCATATCTTCATTAGGAGCCGATATATTATTTTATTGTATAATTAATCATCGTTATTTGTATAATTAAAGCAAAAGAAAGATTTCCATTACAGTGCCGGCTAGATATTACGATTTTAAGAAGTAGGCCGCGTCTAAAAACTGCATTACGAGTATTTTCAGTTTTTGTTTTAGAGTGGCAACCAGATATTACGATAGGAAAAAGCGGGCTTCGCCCGTTATCGATTTTTTTTTTTTTTAAGTTTTAAGTTTTTCTACAGGTCCCTGTCTTTGAACTAGAACTCAGGTAGTCTAAATCAATTCGACTCGACATCGATAGAGCTTACCGATTTTATTTCGTTTTTTCACCACTAGGGGGCGCTTTCCTATCTTCGGTTCTACGGGCATGAAAACGACGGGGTATGGCTCATTCGACTAGACATCGATTAACGATTTCAGTTATGATCATATAAACAGATTGCGCCACCTGGTGGCGGAAGGTGGAACTAACGTATACTGCAGCGCGTGCGCAGCACGACTGCTATACGGTGCCGCAGGCAGCGGGGACCCGAGCCGCAGGTTCGTTCAGTTAGAGGTTTATACTATTCCATGTGCAATTTAAGGGATTATCCGGTGCATGCGTAGCACGACCGTCATACGGTGCCGAAGGCAGCGGGGACCAGGGTCGGAACGACTGCTATACGGTGCCGCAGGCAGCGGGGACCCGAGCCGGAGGTTCGTTCAGTTAGAGGTTTATACTATTCTATGTGCAATTTAAGGGATTATCCGGTGCGTGCGCAGCACGACCGGTATACGGTGCCGAAGGCAGCGGGGACCAGGGTCGGAGGTTCGTTCGGTTAGAGGTTTATACAATTCAATGTGCTAATTAAGGGATTACCCGGTGCGTGCGTAGCACGACTGGTATACGGTGCCGAAGGCAGCGGGGACCAGGGCCGGAGGTTCGTTCGGTTAGAGGTTTGTACAATTCAATGTGCTAATTAAGGGATTACCCGGTGCGTGCGTAGCACGACCGGTATACGGTGCCGAAGGCAGTGGGGACCCGGGTCGGCGGTTCGTCCGGTTTGAGGTTTTACAAGATTCGAGATTTTCTACAATTCGAGGCACCGATGTAAATTAGGGGCCCGCTGGCGGGCGAAGCCAGCTAGTCACTAATATTAAGCGCGGTAAACGTCTGTGTGTGTGTGTGTGTGTGTGTGTGTGTGTGTGTGTGTGTCTGTGCACTCCGCCTTTGTACCCGCAAAGGCTCCTGGACTAATCGACGCACCGACGGCGGACGCGTACCGAAAAATTCGCAAAAAAGGCGCGACGCTCAAGTTTCGATCGGGTCGGGCCTCCGACCCGGACCCGGGGCGTTATTAACCGACGAAACTGTTTTTATTACCGACCGAAACCGAAGTCGGAAGAGAAGTCAAAACAGCGAAAAGTTCGCCTCCGCCGAGGGTTGCCTGTGGAGACGATTCTCGAAAAAGGCAGGGTTGCCAGGAGCAAATTAAGCCCCAAACCGCAGTGCGTGTTTTTAAACCGACCCGGATCTACGGAAGTCGGGGGGTCAGAAATTCGGAAACGGGACAGACAGATTCAGGAGAGAATTTGCTTTCAGAAATTCGAAAAATCATTCCCGTACGACCATTAGAACTTAAAAAATCCTTTAAAAATCGATCAATAAAAAATAATTTTTTAATTCTTTCGGCGCGGCATGTCGAGACCGCAGACTGCCTGGAACGCAGATGTTTGGAAGGAAGAAAGAGCAAATTCACCTGACAGCTTTCATGTAATGCTCAAGTCCGTTTTAGAAAAACAATGAAAGAATTAATCTCTGGACCCCCAAATCGGCCATCACACGTAAAAAAAAATCCTGATTTCAACAAAAAAAAGATTGTACAATTCGACCAGCAAAATCGGAAGATATGAATTAAAAACCGGTTAATGAAGCAATCTATTTCTAATCATTTGTAACCAATGCAGAAAAACGACACGTGACCGGATATTTTCAGACAAGAGGAATATTTTCAAGAGTAGAGGCGCAATTTTTTTACGGTGGTCACGTGACGTTCAATTGGGTTTTTTTCAGAGGGGTCCCAATCTCTGATTCTAAGAGGCGCAGAAATTCCAAACTTTGACAGGGCGACGCTAAATGGATTCTGCTTTCAGAATATCTAAAAATTATTGTCATATCTTCATTACGAGCCGATATATTATTTTATTGTATAATTAATCATCGTTATTTGTATAATTAAAGCAAAAGAAAGATTTCCATTACAGTGCCGGCTAGATATTACGATTTTAAGAAGTAGGCCGCGTCTAAAAACTGCATTACCAGTATTTTCAGTTTTTGTTTTAGAGTGGCAACCAGATATTATGATAGGAAAAAGCGGGCTTCGCCCGTTATCGATTTCTTTTTTTTTTTTTTTTTTTTTTTTTTTTAGTTTTAAGTTTTTCTACAGCTCACTGTCTTTGAACAACTAGAACTCAGGTAGTCTACATAAGTTGTTTGAGGAAAAGCAGTGTCATCGCCAACCCCCCCCCCCCCCCCCCCGCTTTTCTCTTTTAACTGTGGTCCGTTTCTATAACTAAGAAACTATGTTACGGATGTCCACCAAACTGATTCCAAACATCATAATTAAAGTAATAAGGACCCCCTATCCAGATATTATGATAGGGAAAAGCGGGCTTCGCCCGTTATCGATTTTTTCTTTTTTTTAAGTTTTAAGTTTTTCTACAGGTCCCTGTCTTTGAACTAGAACTCAGGTAGTCTAAATCAATTCGACTCGACATCGATAGAGCTTACCGATTTTATTTCGTTTTTTCACCACTAGGGGGCGCTTTCCTATCTTCGGTTCTACGGGCATGAAAACGACGGGGTATGGCTCATTCGACTAGACATCGAAAGTCTTAACGATTTCAGTTATGATCATATAAACAGATTGCGCCACCTGGTGGCGGAAGGTGGAACTAACGTATACTGCAGCGCGTGCGCAGCACGACTGCTATACGGTGCCGCAGGCAGCGGGGACACGAGCCGCAGGTTCGTTCAGTTAGAGGTTTATACTATTCCATGTGCAATTTAAGGGATTATCCGGTGCATGCGTAGCACGACCGTCATACGGTGCCGAAGGCAGCGGGGACCAGGGTCGGAACGACTGCTATACGGTGCCACAGGCAGCGGGGACCCGAGCCGGAGGTTCGTTCAGTTAGAGGTTTATACTATTCTATGTGCAATTTAAGGGATTATCCGGTGCGTGCGCAGCACGACCGGTATACGGTGCCGAAGGCAGCGGGGACCAGGGTCGGAGGTTCGTTCGGTTAGAGGTTTGTACAATTCAATGTGCTAATTAAGGGATTACCCGGTGCGTGCGTAGCACGACCGGTATACGTTGCCGAAGGCAGCGGGGACCCGGGTAGGCGGTTCGTCCGGTTTGAGGTATTACAAGATTCGAGATTTTCTACAATTCGAGGCACCGATGTAAATTAGGGGCCCGCTGGCGGGCGAAGCCAGCTAGTCACTAATATTAAGCGCGGTAAACGTCTGTGTGTGTGTGTGTGTGTGTGTGTGTGTGTCTGTGCACTCCGCCTTTGTACCCGCAAAGGCTCCTGGACTAATCGACGCACCGACGGCGGACGCGTACCGAAAAATTCGCAAAAAAGGCGCGACGCTCAAGTTTCGATCGGGTCGGGCCTCCGACCCGGACCCGGGGCGTTATTAACCGACGAAACTGTTTTTATTACCGACCGAAACCGAAGTCGGAAGAGAAGTCAAAACAGCGAAAAGTTCGCCTCCGCCGAGGGTTGCCTGTGGAGACGATTCTCGAAAAAGGCAGGGTTGCCAGGAGCAAATTAAGCCCCAAACCGCAGTGCGGGTTTTTAAACCGACCCGGATCTACGGAAGTCGGGGGGTCAGAAATTCGGAAACGGGACAGACAGATTCAGGAGAGAATTTGCTTTCAGAAATTCGAAAAATCATTCCCGTACGACCATTAGAACTTAAAAAATCCTTTAAAAATCGATCAATAAAAAATAATTTTTTAATTCTTTCGGCGCGGCATGTCGAGACCGCAGACTGCCTGGAACGCAGATGTTTGGAAGGAAGAAAGAGCAAATTCACCTGACAGCTTTCATGTAATGCTCAAGTCCGTTTTAGAAAAACAATGAAAGAATTAATCTCTGGACCCCCAAATCGGCCATCACACGTAAAAAAAAATCCTGATTTCAACAAAAAAAAGATTGTACAATTCGACCAGCAAAATCGGAAGATATGAATTAAAAACCGGTTAATGAAGCAATCTATTTCTAATCATTTGTAACCAATGCAGAAAAACGACACGTGACCGGATATTTTCAGACAAGAGGAATATTTTCAAGAGTAGAGGCGCAATTTTTTTACGGTGGTCACGTGACGTTCAATTGGGTTTTTTTCAGAGGGGTCCCAATCTCTGATTCTAAGAGGCGCAGAAATTCCAAACTTTGACAGGGCGACGCTAAATGGATTCTGCTTTCAGAATATCTAAAAATTATTGTCATATCTTCATTACGAGCCGATATATTATTTTATTGTATAATTAATCATCGTTATTTGTATAATTAAAGCAAAAGAAAGATTTCCATTACAGTGCCGGCTAGATATTACGATTTTAAGAAGTAGGCCGCGTCTAAAAACTGCATTACCAGTATTTTCAGTTTTTGTTTTAGAGTGGCAACCAGATATTATGATAGGAAAAAGCGGGCTTCGCCCGTTATCGATTTCTTTTTTTTTTTTTTTTTTTTTTTTTTTAGTTTTAAGTTTTTCTACAGCTCACTGTCTTTGAACAACTAGAACTCAGGTAGTCTACATAAGTTGTTTGAGGAAAAGCAGTGTCATCGCCAAACCCCCCCCCCCCCCCCGCTTTTCTCTTTTAACTGTGGTCCGTTTCTATAACTAAGAAACTATGTTACGGATGTCCACCAAACTGATTCCAAACATCATAATTAAAGTAATAAGGACCCCCTATCCAGATATTATGATAGGGAAAAGCGGGCTTCGCCCGTTATCGATTTTTTCTTTTTTTTAAGTTTTAAGTTTTTCTACAGGTCCCTGTCTTTGAACTAGAACTCAGGTAGTCTAAATCAATTCGACTCGACATCGATAGAGCTTACCGATTTTATTTCGTTTTTTCACCACTAGGGGGCGCTTTCCTATCTTCGGTTCTACGGGCATGAAAACGACGGGGTATGGCTCATTCGACTAGACATCGAAAGTCTTAACGATTTCAGTTATGATCATATAAACAGATTGCGCCACCTGGTGGCGGAAGGTGGAACTAACGTATACTGCAGCGCGTGCGCAGCACGACTGCTATACGGTGCCGCAGGCAGCGGGGACACGAGCCGCAGGTTCGTTCAGTTAGAGGTTTATACTATTCCATGTGCAATTTAAGGGATTATCCGGTGCATGCGTAGCACGACCGTCATACGGTGCCGAAGGCAGCGGGGACCAGGGTCGGAACGACTGCTATACGGTGCCACAGGCAGCGGGGACCCGAGCCGGAGGTTCGTTCAGTTAGAGGTTTATACTATTCTATGTGCAATTTAAGGGATTATCCGGTGCGTGCGCAGCACGACCGGTATACGGTGCCGAAGGCAGCGGGGACCGAAATCACCCACTCGTGGACAGCCACCCGTGAGGTATAGGAACAATAAGTCCACGAGGGGAAAAATAAACGCTACCCGGCACCGATAGCACCCATCCGTTCCAACCCCCACCGCAGGAGGCGCCTGTTTATTAGATTTGAAACAATGAATATAATTACATAACAATAATAAAATATAAAAGGTAAAAAATAACAATTTTTTGCAAATTGAAAGTTAAATATAAAATATTTTCGAAGTACTATAAGTTCATAATGTCCTAAATTTATGGTATTTTAGTTCAGAAAGTCAATGGTCAGTTCAGTCAATTTTTTTTTTTAAAATTCTTTCGTAATGAAAGAGAAATTTTTATTGAGAATATTATAATTCTCTTTTAACTTTTGAGAGTTTGAAGGATTGAAAATGATATTACGAAGGTTATATCTGAGAGTTTCGTTCTTATCAAAAGGGAAGTGATGGATCATAAGAGGGCAGCATCCGAATATGTAGTGAACTGCATCTCCTTCTGCTTTATCGCATGGACATCTAGGTGAGGCTCTTTTTCTTATTTTATGTAAGTATTGTGGGAAACTGCCATGGTTACTCAGATAATACGGCAGTGTTGGCTGTTTGCAGAGATAATTTGGATCGACTTTATTTATAATTTTATAGGTATCTCTGCCCTTATTACATGAGTCCCAAATGGCTTGCCAGTCAGAGATGGTTTTCTTTTTAAAATACAATTTTGCTATTGAAATGGGGAACAACATATCTTTTCTTGATTGATATTGGTCTTGTAAGATGGCTTGCTTTGCTAGGAGATCAGCTCTTTCGTTGCCAGTATCACCCACATGAGATTTAGTCCATGTTATTATAATGGATTTATCAGGAATTTGAAGTAATTGATTGTAAATGTTTTTGATAATGTAGTTTCTAGGAAAAGCAACTTTTAATACTTCCATAGAAGAGTAACTATCTGTAATAATTAGTAGTTTATTGTAGTCGGAGGTAGAGAACCATTTTATTGCTTTATAAATTGCCATTAATTCTGCTTGATATATGTTATTCAGTGGATGATGTCGTATTGCTTCATCATGTATATTATTTCCATCTTTATATATGGTGAAAGCACTGGCTACACCCCCTGGCATGACAGAACCATCTGTGTAGGCTTCCACATCGTATTCTTTTGGATGGATGGATTTTCTATCTTCTATAATTCTGATATTTTGGACTCTGTAGTAATTGAGGAATCGATACGATTTTTCTTTCTGCATTATATTGTTAATGTTTAGCTGTGTGTTATTGATTAACAAATTTCTATTTCCTATTTTCAGTTGGTAGTACTGAAATTCATTCTGTATTTTTATTAGGATTGGTGGAGTTCCTGTAAGAAGATACAGAGCTTCGTGAGAGATAGTCCTATAGGTCCGTATTAAGTTTAATAATGCCAAACGCTGAGTTGAACGTAGTATTTTGCGGCCATCAGTATTCAAGTTTGGATACCAAATTTCGTAAGCATATAGTATTTGGCGTTCTATGACTGTTTGATACCATATTTTCAGGATGTCTGGTTTGATACCTTTATTAAAGAATCGAAATCCTCTAAATCCGTTTACAAAGTTTGCAATCTTTGTTCGAAGGTCTTTCATGTGATCTGTAAAATTGAATTTAGAATCTAACAGTACGCCAAGATATTTAATATTTTTTACTACTTTTATTTTTATATTTTCTAATTTAAATCTCGGAAGTCTTCTTTCGAGGAGATTGCTACCGAAAAGCATTGATTGCGTTTTCTGAGTTGATATTTTTAAACCGAGTTCATCACATATATTCTTAAAATGGACTATTTTGTTGTTGGTTGTAACTTCCAGGTCTATTACGGTATTTCCCTCTATTGGAATCAAAAAATCATCTGCGTAAACAATAATATCTTCATATAGATTTTTATAATTTTTTATTATGTAGTTAGCTATAAGAAGCCATAAGAGTGGTCCAAGACAGGATCCCTGAGGGCATCCTTTAAATACCCTGAACCACTCTATATATTCATATTGATTTAAGCCTATACTTCTTTTGCTTATATAACTTTTTAATAAGGTTTTGAGGTATATGGGTAACGGTGAGTCATCAATTATTTCTGATAATTGGTGCCAGTTTATTGAATCGAAAGCACCTGTAATATCAAATGATATGATGCCCACATAAGTATGTTTTTGTAATAATTGTGCAATTTTCTCTTTAAGTCTCTCCAGAGCTGATATAGTGCTTCTGTTTTCACGGAAGCCGAACTGTTCATCTTTTAGATAGTTTATTGCTTCAAGATAAGTTAAAGTTCTATTTTTTATTAATCTTTCTAGGATTTTACCAATCATGGGTAGTAGTGTAATTGGACGGTATGAATCAGGTTTTGATGGATCTTTGTTTTTCTTTCTAAAATAGATGACTACTCCTTTCTTCCACGTTTCTGGAAAGTGTCCAAGGTAGAGACATTTGTTATATAATAACTTTATAAGCTTCATATTATTTTTTATCAAATTTTCTAAAATTCTGCCATCTACCCGATCATATCCTGGGGCTTTCTTTTTATTTTGTTGGTTAATTGCATATTGAATTTCTCTATGGGTAAATTTAAAATTGTTATATTCTTTTATTGATAGTGTGTTTGTGTTTTGAAATGATGATTCGAATTCTGGGCTTGTATTGTAATGGTAATGAAGTAACGTTTCTTGAATCTCTTTGTATGTATCATTTTGAGTTGAAGATTCCATGACAGAGTGGATGAGATCTGTATTTTTTAAATATTTCTGCTTCAGAATTTTAAAAGCAGTACCATACTTACTGTTTGTTTCCGAACAAAATGTTATCCAAGAATCAATTTTAGCTTTTTTAATATCTAATTTGTATTTTGCTTTGGCTTTTTTATATTTAATCTTGAGTTCTACAGAATCTGGATTTCTTTTATGTAGTTTATATATAGCATTTAGGTGGCTTCGCTGTACTTTAAGTTTGTCAGTATACCAGGATACATTAATTTCATGAGACAACTTTTTCTTTTTAAGTGATTTTTGCATGATGTTTAAAAGGATAACATTAAATTCCTCTGTCCACTTCTCTAACTCTGGAACAGAATTGACTGCTTTAAGTGTTGAAAGTAATGTTTCTTCATGTTTTTGAAACAGTTTATTGAATTTTTTAAACGTTTCATATTTGGTTTTGAAACGGTATAAATTTCTTATTGTGGGTGTGACATTCAGAGTAAAAGTAATATATTGATGGTCACTTAGTGATTTAAATGTCGAGTCTATTTTCCATGAATCTATAATATTTTTTGAATGTTCACCGCAGAGGGTCAAATCTGGTTTGCCTTTAAACTTGTCTCGCGCAAAAGAACATTCTGAATCAGGATCATTAATAATAGTTAATCTGCTCATTGCTAGATAGTCAAGTAGGATATATCCTCTAGCATTATTTCTTTTATAACCCCACGCCTGGAGGTGTGCATTGAAATCACCCCCAAGGATAAGGTTCGATGTATCTTCTATGACTCTGGTCCATTCTCGGAAGTCTTCATCAAGATTTCCACTCGGTTTTGAATATTGTGATCCGACTTTAATGAATTTTGATGACAGTGATAGGTTTATAAATACACTGTTATTTGTTTGTAGAGTCTGAATATGAATTAATAAGGGATTGGATACGAGTATTCCCGACGTCTGATTTATTGAATGGTAGAAAGAACATGAAATTGGGATTCCCGTGAAGGTGTTATTACTTTTGTGATAATCCTGAACTAAAGCTAAATCTACTTTATTTTCATGTATGTACTTCAGCAATTGGAGATTTGCAGCCTTACAATTATTAAGGTTTATTTGAACTATTTTTAAATGATTTGGTGGGGTCTTGGATTCTCCGAAATAATATCTATTGTCCAATGGGATAGTCTGATTTATTATATATGTAGCATTGGTTGGAGGTTCTACAGTTGAATCTTCTATAGAGTCATCAGAGATATTGAGTGATTTTAGTTCTGAGAACATACTTTTGAAGGATCATAGGAGATAGTAATATTTTGTTTTCGTTGCAACAATCTTTGAAAAATTGGGCAGAATCTAGAATTTGCACTATGCCTTTCAATCTTTTCAGGTTTTACTGCGGTTTTATATTCTCTTTCACAGTTGATGCAACGATGACGTTCATAATTTTCTTTTATTTTGCATGTGTCTGTTTTGTGGTTACCTGTGCAATATGCGCATGTTAAGTAATAACTTCTACAATTATCAACTGTATGGCCATACCGTTGACATTTATTACACCTAACCACTGGATTGTAATATTCTATACGGCATAAATTAAAATGAATAGGTAATTTTCTTGTTGAAAATAATGCTTTCGCGTAATGTTCTTCTGCATCAAGTACTATTTGGTATGTTTTCATTTTTTGTTTTTTGAGAACTTTTGCTATTCCTAGAGGAAAATTCTGTCCCAGTTCTTGATGTATCTTATCAATTACTTCAGTCTCAGTCACATCTACTGGAATTCCCAGTATAATGACTTTTTTTCTTTTAGCATCTCTAAGATCTGCTTCGGCCAAGTCTCTGAAACCTTCTATTTGATTTATAAAATCAATTAAAACCGCTGTTTTTTCGTCCGATTCTGTTTGGACTATGAGCGAGTTTTTATCTCTTCCTAACGAACATGAGATGTATTTAAATTTTTTATTCCCTTTTATTTTGTCATTTAACATGTTTCGTATTACATTAATGGGAATATTCGTTGATTGACTTCTTCTTATTATTATTGCTGATTTAGAGTACTTAAAGCAAGGTGTTTTTATAGGTTGATCGGATGTAATTGCAGCAGCATAACTCTTGAGTTGTGCTCTTTTCGATATTTCGGAATCGATTCCATCATCCAGATGGTCTTGATTATTAACTAAGTTTTGTTGATTTTTTATGGTATGAAACATTTCTTCTATAAGTGATGTTTGTTTAATTTTTTCGGTTATTTCAATCTCTTTGCTCTGAAGTTCTTTTTCCATTTTGTCAATTATTTTTGATTGTTGAGTGATTTGAGTTTTCATTTCCTTTATTTGATGCTCTTGTTCGTTTGTCGTAGTTTTCAGGACGTTATTTTCTTCTTGTTCAAAGTATAGATATTCTTTTATCTGCTGTATTGAGTTCGCTATTTGTGTTCGGATGTCTTCATCATAAATTTTTGAATTACTTTCAATTTGATTTAGGATATCTTCCAATTGATGTAGTGGAGATTTCTCTTGTGTTAAGCTCGTTAGTTCTTGCAATGTCATTGGTATACTAAGAGTGGAACTCTCTCCAGAAAGTACCTGTAAATTCAGATGGGCTGTTTCCAACTCTTCCTGAATCATTTCTTTTCCACAGTCTTCCTTACTTAAAACACTTTTATCACCACCTTCATTTCCTTTGTCTTTATCTTGTATGGATTTTCCACTGTGTATCAGTTTTTCATCTTCAATATGTGTTAGACTGTAAGAAGCATTTTGTAATTCAGCTATATTTAATGCCATTTTTGGGGATATCTCTGAGGATGGTGCCTTTAGTATATAGATATTGGTGAAATCTGTCTGTATTAGTTTAAGTCGTCTTTTTAATTCGTCTAAGTATAGGTGGACTATTGCAGATGTTCCTTTAGTGCGTTTTCTTACACCCCTTGTCAACTGCGTAATTAGATCGATAACATCTTGTGAACAACTTGCCTCTTGGCTGTCATATTCTTGAAATTCTCCTTTGTCGGTAATTTCATCGATTATCATGTTGACTATACCTTTTGACAGATGGTCGTCCTCTGTGGCATAATGTTTTGAAATTGATTTTAGGTCTATTTCTAGGCATGAGAGTTTGTTTTTGATTCCTTTTGAGTTGGTGTAGTAGCTTATATAGCTTGTATATTTTTCTAGTTTTACTATAAACCATTCCAAAAATGCCATTGGTTGGATAGCACCTTTTTTGCTTTTCTTTATATGAATATAGTATTGTTGTGCTATATCGCTAAGATTTAAATTCTTCGTGAATGCATCATTGAAAGTCAACTTTTCAGTCTGATTTTTGTCTACAGTTCTAGAGATTGAACTGATTGGGACGACGTCAACATATGCATAAGTATGAGAGGTGTCGACATATGAGTTCATTTTTATCTCAGCATGGGATTGTTGTCTATCTGAATCCACCATTCTAACTTTTATTTGCAAACTGATTAATATACCTCTTTCTATGATTATAAAACTATGACTATCTTATAACTATTTTTATTTCCCTTTTAACTACTTATGCCTCTAATCAATCTAGAACCAGGAATACGGGCACCCCACATATGAGGAAGAATTTTGAATTTTGAAGAAAATTTTGTAGAAGAAAGATCAAAATAAAAGCCAAAAGAATAAGCCAAAGAAAAATGGTACCCCCACGTCCAAACCGGAAAGAACTCCCCGTGCTCATACCAGGAATTTTCATGCCAGAAATAATATTCAATAATAATATAATTCAATATAATTCAATATATAATTCAATATAATTCAATATATAATTCAATAATAAGGAAGGACAATGCTATAGGTGTTTGTACAATTTTTTTTTTTTTTTTTTTTTCTACTATACATGAATAACAAATTGCTATGATATGCAAAACTGTATAATAAGAATTACCCTTATAACAATAATTGAGAAATTGAGATGTATTATTGTTGTTATAATGTTGGACTTTTTTTTTTTTTTTTTTTTTTTTTTTTTTTTTTTTTATATAATTATTTACATTATTTGTTATGAAGAGTTATCAAAATGCCCTAAACTAAAAGTAAAAATGATTGCTCCAGACCAAAGAATCACACAGGGTCACAACTTACCTATGTGGGCCTATGCTATAGATACTCCTCGCTGCGCTTGAACTACATAGAGCTATATAACACCCCCCCCCCCCAAAAAAAAAAAAAAAAAAAAAAACACGCCCACCTAAGCCGGAAGTGAAAATATCAGTGTAGTGCATACAACCGAACCTACGAAATATGGTATTACTATTTTGCAATATGTTTACTATTGAATGAGTTCAGTGATGGGCTACCGGTGCCACAAGGGTTAAAACTTTAATAAAACCGAATGGCTAATAAACAACTGGTAGGACTAATTCTAAACATTATGACTAGAGGAATGATATATTACAACACTAGGACAGAAATTAAAGTAAAAAAGCTGTTAATGTTAGAGGGAAATAAAAATGGGGGGAGGGAACTGCTGCCGGCGGGGACAGTGTAAGGGGGAGTCACTAGAAGGAATGTGCAGAAAGAAACTCTGTTATTTACTTAAGAACAGTGAAAAGTTTAATGAAAATAATAAAGTGCCCCTCCCTGCCCCCAAAGCCGGTCCCCTATATGAGATAGAGAAAAACCGATGATGCCAAAAGATGCAGCGTAAAAAGTTCCCTAGGCGCTGGGGAGCTAAATTGGAAAAATTCTATGCTCTATCTCCCATAGGAAGGGAGAAAAGTGGAGAAAACCGAATTTCGATGTTGGTTAAAAAAAAAAAAAAAAAAAAAAAAAAATGCTGAAAATTGGATGTAAGACCCAAGTTACTGCGAGCAAACCAAGGGTAAAAACAGATTATGAGTACTACATTTCTTAATGATAAAGTACCTCACATAAGCCCCCCATTGTATTTCTATTTGCTAAGTTTTCTATTGAATGAGTCAGTGATGGGCAACCTGTGCAACAAGGGTTAAAACTTTAAAACCAAATGGCTAATAAACAGCTGGTAGGACTAATTCTAAACATTATGACTAGAAGAATGAAATATTACAACACTAGAACAGAAATTAAAGTAAAAAAGCTGTTAATGTTAGAGGGAAATAAAAATAGGGGGAGGGAACTGCTGCCGGCGAGGACAGTGTAAGGGGGAGTCACTAGAAGGAATGTGCAGAAAGAAACTCTATTATTACTTAAGAACAGTGAAAAGTTTAATGAAAATAATAAAGTGCCCCCCCCTGCCCCCATAGCCGGTCCCCTATATGAGATAGAGAAAAACCGATGATGCCAAAAGATGCAGCGTAAAAAGTTCCCAAGGCGCCGGAGAGCTAATCTTGGAAAAATATCTAAGCTCTATCTCCCATAGGAAGGGAGAAAATTGAAAAAAAAAAAAAAAAAAAAAAAAAAACACAAATTTAAAAAAGGTAAAAAAGAGAAATACTATTAAAACGATGTTAAACCTAAAATACTGTGGGCAAACCGAGGGTTAAATCAGATTATGATGACTACATTCTTGATGATAGAGTATTTCTCATAGACCCCCTTGCTATCCAAAAGTTTTACAAAAACAAAGTTTTTTCTTTCCCTTTCCTTTCAAGAAATATTCATTGCCCCCTTAATAAACATATTATTCAAGAACCCTTCTAATATATAACAACCATGTTTATACTCTTAATCAAACTCCATGTTACTTCAGTTATTAAATATATTAATCCATAATATTGTATATTTATTACTAAATACTGAACCTAGACCTTAACATATTAACAGAAACCTTAAAATCCCATAATCCCTTATAATGAGTCCCAATTGGTCTACACCAAATTAACCAATGTGTAACTACTGTAATCTAGACCCCATGTCCACCCTAGAACTTAAAATTCATTATTTCTTATTGATCAAATGTTTATTTGTATCCTTTAATATATATTTTCCCACAATTCCACCTTGAAAACCAATCTCTGTTTTGAAACTGGGCTATATTTTTACCCAGAATCCTAACTTTATTTAGATGCTCCTTGGGTCTGTAAACAATGCTGTATATTAATAACTAAACTCCCTAATACCATAAGGCAAACTAACTCTACACTAAGGTCTGGAGCTAATCACTAGAGATATTTACAATTGAATACTGAGTGACAACTCAACACTACGGAACTTTATAAATGAACCGAAAGTAGCAGCCAAAAAGAAATGGCGTGATGATACTGCAAAGGCATCCATCTTGGATACCACAGAATTTCATAAAGAATTTTTTACTTTAAATATTTATAATACACTTCATATCCAACCAATTTAAAAAATGAAGACTTTTTTATGTACAGCATTTAATCCTACATTAAAATTCAACGTCAAATCTTAAATAATTTTACTAATTCCAATTGAAAAATACAAAATTCCATTTGTTATGAAAAAGTCTATGGGTGAATAGCATTATGACACATACCTAAGATTTACGATAGCACAGTAGGCAGCGGGGACCAGGGTCGGAGGTTCGTTCGGTTAGAGGTTTGTACAATTCAATGTGCTAATTAAGGGATTACCCGGTGCGTGCGTAGCACGACCGGTATACGTTGCCGAAGGCAGCGGGGACCCGGGTAGGCGGTTCGTCCGGTTTGAGGTATTACAAGATTCGAGATTTTCTACAATTCGAGGCACCGATGTAAATTAGGGGCCCGCTGGCGGGCGAAGCCAGCTAGTCACTAATATTAAGCGCGGTAAACGTCTGTGTGTGTGTGTGTGTGTGTGTGTGTGTGTCTGTGCACTCCGCCTTTGTACCCGCAAAGGCTCCTGGACTAATCGACGCACCGACGGCGGACGCGTACCGAAAAATTCGCAAAAAAGGCGCGACGCTCAAGTTTCGATCGGGTCGGGCCTCCGACCCGGACCCGGGGCGTTATTAATGAGCGAAAGTGTTTTAATTACCGACCGAAACCGAACTGGAAAAAGAATCGAAAAAAAATTCCGTTTTGATAATCGCAGACATCCAAATCGTCGCTTTTTAACGCATCATCGAATTAAAAAAAATGTACCGGAGGTATCGATCCGAAAATCGGGGTACGCACGCGGCCGATTTTTGTCGTTCCAAAACGTCAAATTTTTTGAAATTCGGACCGTAACTTTTCTTTATTTCGGCCAAAAACTGACCAGACATCCAACATCGACCCCAGACGTGAAAAAAGTTTGCCGTAAAGAAAGCAGTGTCGACAGATACGAGATCAAATCGCCCCACTCCTTTTTGAAACAAGTGGAAATAATGACTCTACATTCGCGAAAATTTGCTAACACGTGTATAAAAAAACCGCGAATTCAGCAAAAAAAAATCGTAAAAATCGACCAGTAATTTTTGAAGATATCAATTAAAACTCATTAATGACACGGCAAATGAATTTATTTCTATTCCGGAGAGACAGCTTCTTTTTTATTTCAACATTCAAAGCAGACGAATCGTCTGTGGATAAGTCATTTCTGAAAGAGATAAAATAGTCACGTGACTTTCAACTGCGTTCTTTCAGAGGGGGGGGGGGGGCATTTCCGAATCTAAGGGGCGCATTAATTCTAAACTTTGACAGGGCGACTCAAAATGGATTCTGCTTTCAGAATATCTAAAAATTATTCTCATATCTTCATTAGGAGCCGATATATTATTTTATTGTGTAATTAATCATCGTTATTTGTATAATTAAAGTAAAAGAAAGATTTCTTTTACAGTGCCGGCTAGATATTACGATTTTAAGAAGTAGGCCGCGTCTAAAAACTGCCATAACGAGTATCTTAAGTTTTTGTTTTAGAGTGGCAACCAGATATTATGATAGGGAAAAGCGGGCTTCGCCCGTTATCGATTTTTTTTTTCCGTTTTAAGTTTTCCTACAGGTCCCTGTCTTTGAACAAGAAGTCTGGTAGTCTAAATAAGTTGTTTGACATCAGATTTTTTTTTTCCGGCAGTCTAATTCAGTTGTTTAAGGAAAAGCAGTGTCCTCCCCCCCCCCCCCCCCCTTCAAGTTTTTTTATCTTAACTGTGGGGTTCTAGAGGTTCGTTCAGTTCGAGGTTTATCTTATTCGAGGTTTATTTTTTCTATTTGCGCCACCTGGTGGCGGAAGGTGGAACTAACGTATACTGCAGCGCGTGCGCAGCACGACTGCTATACGGTGCCGCAGCCAGCGGGGACCGAAATCACCCACTCGTGGACAGCCACCCGTGAGGTATAGGAACAATAAGTCCACGAGGGGAAAAATAAACGCTACCCGACACCGATAGCACCCATCCGTTCCAACCCCCACCGCAGGAGGCGCCTGTTTATTAGATTTGAAACAATGAATATAATTACATAACAATAATAAAATATAAAAGGTAAAAAATAACAATTTTTTGCAAATTGAAAGTTAAATAAGTTGGAAGAGAAGTCAAAACAGCGAAAAGTTCGCCACCGCCGAGGGTTGCTGGTACACGTCCGGTCCGGGAAGGAAAAGCAGGGGGTTCCCAGGGAGCGATTTAAGACCCAAACCGCAGCGCAGGTCCGACCCCTATCTCCGGAAGTCGGGGGGCCAGAAATTCGTAAGTCGCACGTACGCAACCGGGACGTCGTCAGGTCTCATAAATTCGAAAAATCGTTTCCGTGCGACGATTAGAACCGGAAAAATCCTTTAAAAATCGATCGATAAAAAATTATTTTTCTTTTCTTTCCGAGCTGCGATTCCCAGATCGGAGACGCACGGCCTGACGATTGTCTGGATCGGCATTTTCTTTGACGGAGGTCAGGTCACATGACGTTCAAGTGGGGTTTTACAGAGGGGGGGGGGCATCTCTGATTCTAAGAGGCGCAGAAATTCCAAACTTTGACAGGGCGACGCTAAATAGATTCTGCTTTCAGAATATCTAAAAATTATTGCCATATCTTCATTACGAGCCGATATATTATTTTATTGTATAATTAATCATCGTTATTTGTATAATTAAAGCAAAAGAAAGATTTCCATTACAGTGCCCGCTAGATATTACGATTTTAAGAAGTAGGCCGCGTCTAAAAACTGCATTATTATTTTAAGTTTTAGTATTTTAAGTTTTTGTTTTAGAGTGGCAACCAGATATTACGATAGGGAAAAGCGGGCTTCGCCCGTTATCGATTTTTTTTTTTTTAGTTTTAAGTTTTTCTACAGCTCACTGTCTTTGAACTAGAACACAGGTAGTCTACATAAGTTGTTTGAGGAAAAGCAGTGTCATCGCCAACCCCCCCCCCCCCACCCCGCTTTTTTCTTTTAACTGTGGTCCGTTTCTATAACTAATAAACTATGTTACGGATGTCCACCAAACTGATTCCAAACATCATAATTAAAGTAATAAGGACCCCCTATACAAATATTATGATAGGGAAAAGCGGGCTTCGCCCGTTATCGATTTTTTTTTTTTTAAGTTTTAAGTTTTTCTACAGGTCCCTGTCTTTGAACTAGAACTCAGGTAGTCTAAATCAATTCGACTCGACATCGATAGAGCTTACCGATTTTATTTCGTTTTTTCACCACTAGGGGGCGCTTTCCTATCTTCGGTTCTACGGGCATGAAAACGACGGGGTAGGGCTTTTTCGACTCGACATCGAAAGTCTTAACGATTTCAGTTATGATCATATAAACAGATTGCGCCACCTGGTGGCGGAAGGTGGAACTAACGTATACTGCAGCGCGTGCGCAGCACGACTGCTATACGGTGCCGCAGGCAGCGGGGACCCGAGCCGCAGGTTCGTTCAGTTAGAGGTTTATACTATTCCATGTGCAATTTAAGGGATTATCCGGTGCATGCGTAGCACGACCGTCATACGGTGCCGAAGGCAGCGGGGACCAGGGTCGGAACGACTGCTATACGGTGCCGCAGGCAGCGGGGACCCGAGCCGGAGGTTCGTTCAGTTAGAGGTTTATACTATTCTATGTGCAATTTAAGGGATTATCCGGTGCCGAAGGCAGCGGGGACCGAAATCACCCACTCGTGGACAGCCACCCGTGAGGTATAGGAACAATAAGTCCACGAGGGGAAAAATAAACGCTACCCGGCACCGATAGCACCCATCCGTTCCAACCCCCACCGCAGGAGGCGCCTGTTTATTAGATTTGAAACAATGAATATAATTACATAACAATAATAAAATATAAAAGGTAAAAAATAACAATTTTTTGCAAATTGAAAGTTAAATATAAAATATTTTCGAAGTACTATAAGTTCATAATGTCCTAAATTTATGGTATTTTAGTTCAGAAAGTCAATGGTCAGTTCAGTCAATTTTTTTTTTAAAATTCTTTCGTAATGAAAGAGAAATTTTTATTGAGAATATTATAATTCTCTTTTAACTTTTGAGAGTTTGAAGGATTGAAAATGATATTACGAAGGTTATATCTGAGAGTTTCGTTCTTATCAAAAGGGAAGTGATGGATCATAAGAGGGCAGCATCCGAATATGTAGTGAACTGCATCTCCTTCTGCTTTATCGCATGGACATCTAGGTGAGGCTCTTTTTCTTATTTTATGTAAGTATTGTGGGAAACTGCCATGGTTACTCAGATAATACGGCAGTGTTGGCTGTTTGCAGAGATAATTTGGATCGACTTTATTTATAATTTTATAGGTATCTCTGCCCTTATTACATGAGTCCCAAATGGCTTGCCAGTCAGAGATGGTTTTCTTTTTAAAAACCAGGGTCGGAGGTTCGTTCGGTTAGAGATTTGTATAATTCAATGTGCTAATTAAGGGATTACCCGGTGCGTGCGTAGCACGACCGGTATACGGTGCCGAAGGCAGCGGGGATCCGGGTCGGCGGTTCGTCCGGTTTGAGGTTTTACAAGATTCGAGATTTTCTACAATTCGAGGCACCGATGTAAATTAGGGGCCCGCTGGCGGGCGAAGCCAGCTAGTCCCTAATATTAAGCGCCGTAAACGTCTGTGTGTGTGTGTGTGTGTGTGTGTGTCTGTGCACTCCGCCTTTGTACCCGCAAAGGCTCCCGGACTAATCGACGCACCGACGGCGGACGCGTACCGAAAAATTCGCAAAAAAGGCGCGACGCTCAAGTTTCGATCGGGTCGGGCCTCCGACCCGGACCCGGGGCGTTATTAATGAGCGAAAGTGTTTTAATTACCGACCGAAACCGAAGTCGGAAGAGAAGTCAAAACAGCGAAAAGTTCGCCTTCCGTTTTGATAATCGCAGACATCCAAATCGTCGCTTTTTAACGCATCATCGAATAAAAAAAAATGTACCGGAGGTATCGATCCAAAAATCGGGGTACACACGCGGCCGATTTTTGTCGTTGCAAAACGTCAAATTTTTTGAAATTCGGACCGTAACTTTTCTTTATTTCGGCCAAAAACTGACCAGACATCCAACATCGACCCCAGACGTAAAAAGAGGTTGCCGTAAAGAATGCAGGTCGACAGATCCGAGATCGAATCGCCCCAGTCCTTTTTGAAACAAGTGGAAATAATGACTCTACATTCGCGAAAATTTGCTAACACGTGTATAAAAAAATCGCGAATTCAACAAAAAAAAATTCGTAAAAATCGACCAGTAATTTTTGAAGATATCAATTAAAACTCATTAATGACACGGCAAATGAATTTATTTCTATTCGGAAGAGACAGCTTTTTTTTATTTCAACATTCAACGGAGACAAATCGTCTGCGGATAAGTCATTTCTGAAAGAGATAAAATAGTCAACTGCGTTTTTTCAGAGGGGGGGGGTGGCATTTCCGAATCTAAGGGGCGCATTAATTTCAAACTTTGACAGGGCGACTCAAAATGGATTCTGCTTTCAGAATATCTAAAAATTATTCTCATATCTTCATTAGGAGCCGATATATTATTTTATTGTATAATTAATCATCGTTATTTGTATAATTAAAGCAAAAGAAAGATTTCTATTACAGTGCCGGCTAGATATTACGATTTCAAGAAGTAGGCCGCGTCTAAAAACTGCCATAACGAGTATCTTAAGTTTTTGTTTTAGAGTGGAAACCAGATATTATGATAGGAAAAAGCGGGCTTCGCCCGTTATCGATTTCTTTTTTCTTTTTTTTTTTTTTTAGTTTTAAGTTTTTCTACAGCTCACTGTCTTTGAACTAGAACACAGGTAGTCTACATAAGTTGTTTGAGGAAAAGCAGTGTCATCGCCAAACCCCCCCCCCCCGCTTTTTTCTTTTAACTGTGGTCCGTTTCTATAACTAAGAAACTGTGTTACGGATGTCCACCAAACTGATTCCAAACATCATAATTAAAGTAATAAGGACCCCCTATCCAGATATTATGATAGGGAAAAGCGGGCTTCGCCCGTTATCGATTTTTTTTTTTTTTTAAGTTTTAAGTTTTTCTACAGGTCCCTGTCTTTGAACTAGAACTCAGGTAGTCTAAATAAATTCGACTCGACATCGATACAGCTTACCGATTTTATTTCGTTTTTTCACCACTAGGGGGCGCTTTCCTATCTTCGGTTCTACGGGCATGAAAACGACGGGGTATGGCTCATTCGACTCGACATCGAAAGTCTTAACGATTTCAGTTATGATCATATAAACAGATTGCGCCACCTGGTGGCGGAAGGTGGAACTAACGTATACTGCAGCGCGTGCGCAGCACGACTGCTATACGGTGCCGCAGGCAGCGGGGACCCGAGCCGCAGGTTTTCGTTCAGTTAGAGGTTTATACTATTCCATGTGCAATTTAAGGGATTATCCGGTGCATGCGTAGCACGACCGTCATACGGTGCCGAAGGCAGCGGGGACCAGGGTCGGAACGACTGCTATACGGTGCCGCAGGCAGCGGGGACCCGAGCCGGAGGTTCGTTCAGTTAGAGGTTTATACTATTCTATGTGCAATTTAAGGGATTATCTGGTGCGTGCGCAGCACGACCGGTATACGGTCGGAGGTTCGTTCGGTTAGAGGTTTGTACAATTCAATGTGCTAATTAAGGGATTACCCGGTGCGTGCGTAGCACGACCGGTATACGGTGCCGAAGGCAGCGGGGACCCGGGTCGGCGGTTCGTCATGTTTGAGGTTTTACAAGATTCGAGATTTTCTACAATTCGAGGCACCGATGTAAATTAGGGGCCCGCTGGTGGGCGAAGCCAGTGACAGGTTTATACTATTCTATGTGCAATTTAAGGGATTATCCGGTGCGTGCGTAGCACGACCGGTATACGGTGCCGAAGGCAGCGGGGACCAGGGTCGGAACGACTGCTATACGGTGCCGCAGGCAGCGGGGTCCAGAGCCGGAGGTTCGTTCACTGACAGGTTTATAGTATTCTATGTGCAATTTAAGGGATTATCCGGTGCGTGCGTAGCACGACCGGTATACGGTGCCGAAGGCAGCGGGGACCAGGGTCGGAGATTAGTTCAGTTAGAGGTTTATACTATTCGATGTGCAAATTAAGTGATTATGCAAATTATGGGATTATCCGGTGCGTGCGTAGCACGACCGGTGTACGGTGCCGAAGGCAGCGGGGACCCGGGTCGGAGGTTCGTTCGGTTCGAGGGGGATGCGAGCCGGAGAATACAAAAGTTTCGAGGCACCGATGTAAATTAGGGGCCCGCTGGCGGGCGAAGCCAGCTAGTCACTAATATTAAGCGCGGTAAACGTCTGTGTGTGTGTGTTTGTGTGTGTGTGTCTGTGCACTCCGCCTTTGTACCCGCAAAGGCTCCTGGACTAATCGACGCACCGACGGCGGGCGCGTACCGAAAAATTCGCAAAAAAGGCGCGACGCTCAAGTTTCGATCAGGTCGGGCCTCCGACCCGGACCCGGGGCGTTATTAATGAGCGAAAGTGTTTTAATTACCGACCGAAACCGAACTGGAAAAAGAATCGAAAAAAATTTCCGTTTTGATAATCGCAGACATCCAAATCGTCGCTTTTTAACGCATCATCGAATTAAAAAAAATGTACCGGAGGTATCGATCCGAAAATCGGGGTACGCACGCGGCCGATTTTTGTCGTTCCAAAACGTCAAATTTTTTGAAATTCGGACCGTAACTTTTCTTTATTTCGGCCAAAAACTGACCAGACATCCAACATCGACCCCAGACGTGAAAAAAGGTTGCCGTAAAGAAAGCAGTGTCGACAGATATGAGATCAAATCGCCACACTCCTTTTTGAAACAAGTGGAAATAATGACTCTACATTCGCGAAAATTTGCTAACACGTGTATAAAAAAACCGCGAATTCAACAAAAAAAAATTCGTAAAAATCGACCAGTAATTTTTGAAGATATCAATTAAAACTCATTAATGACACGGCAAATGAATTTATTTCTATTCCGGAGAGACAGCTTCTTTTTTATTTCAACATTCAACGCAGACGAATCGTCTGTGGATAAGTCATTTCTGAAAGAGATAAAATAGTCACGTGACTTTCAACTGCGTTCTTTCAGAGGGGGGGGCATTTCCGAATCTATGGGGCGCATTAATTCTAAACTTTGACAGGGCGACTCAAAATGGATTCTGCTTTCAGAATATCTAAAAATTATTCTCATATCTTCATTAGGAGTCGATATATTATTTTATTGTGTAATTAATCATCGTTATTTGTATAATTAAAGCAAAAGAAAGATTTCTTTTACAGTGCCGGCTAGATATTACGATTTTAAGAAGTAGGCCGCGTCTAAAAACTGCCATAACGAGTATCTTAAGTTTTTGTTTTAGAGTGGCAACCAGATATTATGATAGGGAAAAGCGGGCTTCGCCCGTTATCGATTTTTTTTTTCCGTTTTAAGTTTTCCTACAGGTCCCTGTCTTTGAACAAGAAGTCTGGTAGTCTAAATAAGTTGTTTGACATCAGATTTTTTTTTCCAGCAGTCTAATTCAGTTGTTTAAGGAAAAGCAGTGTCCTCCCCCCCCCCCCTTCAAGTTTTTTTATCTTAACTGTGGGGTTCTAGAGGTTCGTTCAGTTCGAGGTTTATCTTATTCGAGGTTTATTTTTTCTATTTGCGCCACCTGGTGGCGGAAGGTGGAACTAACGTATACTGCAGCGCGTGCGCAGCACGACTGCTATACGGTGCCGCAGCCAGCGGGGACCGAAATCACCCACTCGTGGACAGCCACCCGTGAGGTATAGGAACAATAAGTCCACGAGGGGAAAAATAAACGCTACCCGACACCGATAGCACCCATCCGTTCCAACCCCCACCGCAGGAGGCGCCTGTTTATTAGATTTGAAACAATGAATATAATTACATAACAATAATAAAATATAAAAGGTAAAAAATAACAATTTTTTGCAAATTGAAAGTTAAATAAGTTGGAAGAGAAGTCAAAACAGCGAAAAGTTCGCCACCGCCGAGGGTTGCTGGTACACGTCCGGTCCGGGAAGGAAAAGCAGGGGGTTCCCAGGGAGCGATTTAAGACCCAAACCGCAGCGCAGGTCCGACCCCTATCTCCGGAAGTCGGGGGGCCAGAAATTCGTAAGTCGCACGTACGCAACCGGGACGTCGTCAGGTCTCATAAATTCGAAAAATCGTTTCCGTGCGACGATTAGAACCGGAAAAATCCTTTAAAAATCGATCGATAAAAAATTATTTTTCTTTTCTTTCCGAGCTGCGATTCCCAGATCGGAGACGCACGGCCTGACGATTGTCTGGATCGGCATTTTCTTTGACGGAGGTCAGGTCACATGACGTTCAAGTGGGGTTTTACAGAGGGGGGGGGGCATCTCTGATTCTAAGAGGCGCAGAAATTCCAAACTTTGACAGGGCGACGCTAAATAGATTCTGCTTTCAGAATATCTAAAAATTATTGCCATATCTTCATTACGAGCCGATATATTATTTTATTGTATAATTAATCATCGTTATTTGTATAATTAAAGCAAAAGAAAGATTTCCATTACAGTGCCCGCTAGATATTACGATTTTAAGAAGTAGGCCGCGTCTAAAAACTGCATTATTATTTTAAGTTTTAGTATTTTAAGTTTTTGTTTTAGAGTGGCAACCAGATATTACGATAGGGAAAAGCGGGCTTCGCCCGTTATCGATTTTTTTTTTTTAGTTTTAAGTTTTTCTACAGCTCACTGTCTTTGAACTAGAACACAGGTAGTCTACATAAGTTGTTTGAGGAAAAGCAGTGTCATCGCCAACCCCCCCCCCCCCCACCCCGCTTTTTTCTTTTAACTGTGGTCCGTTTCTATAACTAATAAACTATGTTACGGATGTCCACCAAACTGATTCCAAACATCATAATTAAAGTAATAAGGACCCCCTATACAAATATTATGATAGGGAAAAGCGGGCTTCGCCCGTTATCGATTTTTTCTTTTTTTTAAGTTTTAAGTTTTTCTACAGGTCCCTGTCTTTGAACTAGAACTCAGGTAGTCTAAATCAATTCGACTCGACATCGATAGAGCTTACCGATTTTATTTCGTTTTTTCACCACTAGGGGGCGCTTTCCTATCTTCGGTTCTACGGGCATGAAAACGACTGGGTATGGCTTTTTCGACTCGACATCGAAAGTCTTAACGATTTCAGTTATGATCATATAAACAGATTGCGCCACCTGGTGGCGGAAGGTGGAACTAACGTATACTGCAGCGCGTGCGCAGCACGACTGCTATACGGTGCCGCAGGCAGCGGGGACCCGAGCCGCAGGTTCGTTCAGTTAGAGGTTTATACTATTCCATGTGCAATTTAAGGGATTATCCGGTGCATGCGTAGCACGACCGTCATACGGTGCCGAAGGCAGCGGGGACCAGGGTCGGAACGACTGCTATACGGTGCCGCAGGCAGCGGGGACCCGAGCCGGAGGTTCGTTCAGTTAGAGGTTTATACTATTCTATGTGCAATTTAAGGGATTATCCGGTGCCGAAGGCAGCGGGGACCAGGGTCGGAGGTTCGTTCGGTTAGAGATTTGTATAATTCAATGTGCTAATTAAGGGATTACCCGGTGCGTGCGTAGCACGACCGGTATACGGTGCCGAAGGCAGCGGGGATCCGGGTCGGCGGTTCGTCCGGTTTGAGGTTTTACAAGATTCGAGATTTTCTACAATTCGAGGCACCGATGTAAATTAGGGGCCCGCTGGCGGGCGAAGCCAGCTAGTCCCTAATATTAAGCGCCGTAAACGTCTGTGTGTGTGTGTCTGTGCACTCCGCCTTTGTACCCGCAAAGGCTCCCGGACTAATCGACGCACCGACGGCGGACGCGTACCGAAAAATTCGCAAAAAAGGCGCGACGCTCAAGTTTCGATCGGGTCGGGCCTCCGACCCGGACCCGGGGCGTTATTAATGAGCGAAAGTGTTTTAATTACCGACCGAAACCGAAGTCGGAAGAGAAGTCAAAACAGCGAAAAGTTCGCCTTCCGTTTTGATAATCGCAGACATCCAAATCGTCGCTTTTTAACGCATCATCGAATAAAAAAAAATGTACCGGAGGTATCGATCCAAAAATCGGGGTACACACGCGGCCGATTTTTGTCGTTGCAAAACGTCAAATTTTTTGAAATTCGGACCGTAACTTTTCTTTATTTCGGCCAAAAACTGACCAGACATCCAACATCGACCCCAGACGTAAGAAGAGGTTGCCGTAAAGAATGCAGGTCGACAGATCCGAGATCGAATCGCCCCAGTCCTTTTTGAAACAAGTGGAAATAATGACTCTACATTCGCGAAAATTTGCTAACACGTGTATAAAAAAATCGCGAATTCAACAAAAAAAAATTCGTAAAAATCGACCAGTAATTTTTGAAGATATCAATTAAAACTCATTAATGACACGGCAAATGAATTTATTTCTATTCGGAAGAGACAGCTTTTTTTTATTTCAACATTCAACGGAGACAAATCGTCTGCGGATAAGTCATTTCTGAAAGAGATAAAATAGTCAACTGCGTTTTTTCAGAGGGGGGGGGGGGCATTTCCGAATCTAAGGGGCGCATTAATTTCAAACTTTGACAGGGCGACTCAAAATGGATTCTGCTTTCAGAATATCTAAAAATTATTCTCATATCTTCATTAGGAGCCGATATATTTTTTATTGTATAATTAATCATCGTTATTTGTATAATTAAAGCAAAACAAAGATTTCTATTACAGTGCCGGCTAGATATTACGATTTTAAGAAGTAGGCCGCGTCTAAAAACTGCCATAACGAGTATCTTAAGTTTTTGTTTTAGAGTGGAAACCAGATATTATGATAGGAAAAAGCGGGCTTCGCCCGTTATCGATTTTTTTTTTTTTTTTTTTTTTAGTTTTAAGTTTTTCTACAGCTCACTGTCTTTGAACTAGAACACAGGTAGTCTACATAAGTTGTTTGAGGAAAAGCAGTGTCATCGCCAACCCCCCCCCCCCGCTTTTTTCTTTTAACTGTGGTCCGTTTCTATAACTAAGAAACTGTGTTACGGATGTCCACCAAACTGATTCCAAACATCATAATTAAAGTAATAAGGACCCCCTATCCAGATATTATGATAGGGAAAAGCGGGCTTCGCCCGTTATCGATTTTTTTTTTTTTTAAGTTTTAAGTTTTTCTACAGGTCCCTGTCTTTGAACTAGAACTCAGGTAGTCTAAATAAATTCGACTCGACATCGATACAGCTTACCGATTTTATTTCGTTTTTTCACCACTAGGGGGCGCTTTCCTATCTTCGGTTCTACGGGCATGAAAACGACGGGGTATGGCTCATTCGACTCGACATCGAAAGTCTTAACGATTTCAGTTATGATCATATAAACAGATTGCGCCACCTGGTGGCGGAAGGTGGAACTAACGTATACTGCAGCGCGTGCGCAGCACGACTGCTATACGGTGCCGCAGGCAGCGGGGACCCGAGCCGCAGGTTTTCGTTCAGTTAGAGGTTTATACTATTCCATGTGCAATTTAAGGGATTATCCGGTGCATGCGTAGCACGACTGTCATACGGTGCCGAAGGCAGCGGGGACCAGGGTCGGAACGACTGCTATACGGTGCCGCAGGCAGCGGGGACCCGAGCCGGAGGTTCGTTCAGTTAGAGGTTTATGCTATTCTATGTGCAATTTAAGGGATTATCCGGTGCGTGCGCAGCACGACCGGTATACGGTCGGAGGTTCGTTCGGTTAGAGGTTTGTACAATTCAATGTGCTAATTAAGGGATTACCCGGTGCGTGCGTAGCACGACCGGTATACGGTGCCGAAGGCAGCGGGGACCCGGGTCGGCGGTTCGTCATGTTTGAGGTTTTACAAGATTCGAGATTTTCTACAATTCGAGGCACCGATGTAAATTAGGGGCCCGCTGGCGGGCGAAGCCAGTGACAGGTTTATACTATTCTATGTGCAATTTAAGGGATTATCCGGTGCGTGCGTAGCACGACCGGTATACGGTGCCGAAGGCAGCGGGGACCAGGGTCGGAACGACTGCTATATGGTGCCGCAGGCAGCGGGGTCCAGAGCCGGAGGTTCGTTCACTGACAGGTTTATAGTATTCTATGTGCAATTTAAGGGATTATCCGGTGCGTGCGTAGCACGACCGGTATACGGTGCCGAAGGCAGCGGGGACCAGGGTCGGAGATTAGTTCAGTTAGAGGTTTATACTATTCGATGTGCAAATTAAGTGATTATGCAAATTATGGGATTATCCGGTGCGTGCGTAGCACGAACGGTGTACGGTGCCGAAGGCAGCGGGTACCCGGGTCGGAGGTTCGTTCGGTTCGAGGGGGATGCGAGCCGGAGAATACAAAAGTTTCGAGGCACCGATGTAAATTAGGGGCCCGCTGGCGGGCGAAGCCAGCTAGTCACTAATATTAAGCGCGGTAAACGTCTGTGTGTGTGTGTGTGTGTGTGTGTGTGTCTGTGCACACCGCCTTTGTACCCGCAAAGGCTCCTGGACTAATCGACGCACCGACGGCGGACGCGTACCGAAAAATTCGCAAAAAAGGCGCGACGCTCAAGTTTCGATCGGGTCGGGCCTCCGACCCGGACCCGGGGCGTTATTAATGAGCGAAAGTGTTTTAATTACCGACCGAAACCGAACTGGAAAAAGAATCGAAAAAAATTTCCGTTTTGATAATCGCAGACATCCAAATCGTCGCTTTTTAACGCATCATCGAATAAAAAAAAATGTACCGGAGGTATCGATCCAAAAATCGGGGTACACACGCGGCCGATTTTTATCGTTCCAAAACGTCAAATTTTTTGAAATTCGGACCGTAACTTTTCTTTATTTCGGCCAAAAACTGACCAGACATCCAACATCGACCCCAGACGTGAAAAAAGGTTGCCGTAAAGAAAGCAGTGTCGACAGATATGAGATCAAATCGCCCCACTCCTTTTTGAAACAAGTGGAAATAATGACTCTACCTTCGCGAAAATTTGCTAACACGTGTATAAAAAAACCGCGAATTCAACAAAAATAAATTCGTAAAAATCGACCAGTAATTTTTGAAGATATCAATTAAAACTCATTAATGACACGGCAAATGAATTTATTTCTATTCCGGAGAGACAGCTTCTTTTTTATTTCAACATTCAACGCAGACGAATCGTCTGTGGATAAGTCATTTCTGAAAGAGATAAAATAGTCACGTGACTTTCAACTGCGTTCTTTCAGAGGGGGGGGCATTTCCGAATCTAAGGGGCGCATTAATTCTAAACTTTGACAGGGCGACTCAAAATGGATTCTGCTTTCAGAATATCTAAAAATTATTCTCATATCTTCATTAGGAGTCGATATATTATTTTATTGTGTAATTAATCATCGTTATTTGTATAATTAAAGCAAAAGAAAGATTTCTTTTACAGTGCCGGCTAGATATTACGATTTTAAGAAGTAGGCCGCGTCTAAAAACTGCCATAACGAGTATCTTAAGTTTTTGTTTTAGAGTGGCAACCAGATATTATGATAGGGAAAAGCGGGCTTCGCCCGTTATCGATTTTTTTTTTCCGTTTTAAGTTTTCCTACAGGTCCCTGTCTTTGAACAAGAAGTCTGGTAGTCTAAATAAGTTGTTTGACATCAGATTTTTTTTTTCCGGCAGTCTAATTCAGTTGTTTAAGGAAAAGCAGTGTACTCCCCCCCCCCCCCCCCTTCAAGTTTTTTTATCTTAACTGTGGGGTTCTAGAGGTTCGTTCAGTTCGAGGTTTATCTTATTCGAGGTTTATTTTTTCTATTTGCGCCACCTGGGGGCGGAAGGTGGAACTAACGTATACTGCAGCGCGTGCGCAGCACGACTGCTATACGGTGCCGCAGGCAGCGGGGACCGAAATCACCCACTCGTGGACAGCCACCCGTGAGGTATAGGAACAATAAGTCCGGAGGTTCGTTCAGTTAGAGGTTTATACTATTCTATGTGCAATTTAAGGGATTATCCTGTGCGTGCGTGGCACGGCCGGTATACGGTGCCGAAGGCAGCGGGGACCAGGGTCGGAACGACTGCTATACGGTGCCGCAGGCAGCGGGGACCTGAGCCGGAGGTTCGTTCAGTGACAGGTTTATACTATTCTATGTGCAATTTAAGGGATTATCCGGTGCGTGCGTAGCACGACCGGTATACGGTGCCGAAGGCAGCGGGGACCAGGGTCGGAGATTAGTTCAGTTAGAGGTTTATACTATTCGATGTGCAAATTAAGGGATTATGCAAATTATGGGATTATCCGGTGCCGAAGGCAGCGGGGACCCAGGTCGCAGGTTCGTTCGGTTCGAGGGGGATGCGAGCCGGAGAATACAAAAGTTTCGACCGGTATACGGTGCCGAAGGCAGCGGGGACCAGGGTCGGAGATTAGTTCAGTTAGAGGTTTATACTATTCGATGTACAAATTAAGGGATTATGCAAATTATGGGATTATCCGGTGCGTGCGTAGCACGACCGGTGTACGGTGCCGAAGGCAGCGGGGACCCGGGTCGGAGGTTCGTTCGGTTCGAGGGGGATAAGAGCCGGAGAATACAAAAGTTTCGAGGCACCGATGTAAATTAGGGGCCCGCTGGCGGGCGAAGCCAGCTAGTCACTAATATTAAGGACGGTAAACGTCTGTGTGTGTTTCTGTCTGTGCACTCCGCCTTTGTACCCGCAAAGGCTCCTGGACTAATGGACGCACCGACGGCGGACGCGGACCGAAAAATTCGCAAAAAAGGCGCGACGCTCAAGTTTCGATCGGGTCGGGATTCCGACCCGGACCCGGGGAGTTATTAACAGACGAAACTGTTTTTATTACCGACCGAAACCGAAGTTGGAAGAGAAGTCAAAACAGCGAAAAGTTCGCCTCCGCCGAGGGTTGCCGGTTCACGTCCGGTCCGGGAAGGAAAAGGCAGGGGGTTCCCAGGGAGCGATTTAAGCCCCAAACCGCAGCGCAGGTCCGACCCCTATCTCCGGAAGTCGGTTGGCCAGAAATTCGTAAGTCGCACATACGCAACCGGGACGTCGTCAGGTCTCATAAATTCGAAAAATCGTTTCCGTGCGACGATTAGAACCGTAAAAATCCTTTAAAAATCGATCGAGAAAAAATTATTTTTCTTTTCTTTCCGAGCTGCGATTCCCAGATCGGAGACGCACAGCCAGACGATTGTCTGGATCGGCATTTTCTTTGACGGAGGTGAGGTCACATGACGTTCAACTGGGGTTTTACAGAGGGGGGGGGGCATCTCTGATTCTAAGAGGCGCAGAAATTGCAAACTTTGACAGGGCGACGCTAAATGGATTCTGCTTTCAGAATATCTAAAAATTATTGCCATATCTTCATTACGAGCCGATATATTATTTTATTGTATAATTAATCATCGTTATTTGTATAATTAAAGCAAAAGAAAGATTTCCATTACAGTGCCGGCTAGATATTACGATTTTAAGAAGTAGGCCGCGTCTAAAAACTGCATTACGAGTATTTTCAGTTTTTGTTTTAGAGTGGCAACCGGATATTATGATAGGAAAAAGCAGGCTTCGCCCGTTATCGATTTTTTTTTTTTTTTTTAGTTTTAAGTTTTTCTACAGCTTGCTGTCTTTGAACTAGAACACAGGTAGTCTACATAAGTTGTTTGATGAAAAGCAGTGTCATCGCCAACCCCCCCCCCGCTTTTTTCTTTTAACTGTGGTCCGTTTCTATAACTAAGAAACTATGTTACGGATGTCCACCAAACTGATTCCAAACATCATAGTTAAAGTAATAAGGACCCCCTATCCAGATATTATGATAGGGAAAAGCGGGCTTCGCCCGTTATCGATTTTTTTTTTTTTTAAGTTTTAAGTTTTTCTACAGGTCCCTGTCTTTGAACTAGAACTCAGGTAGTCTAAATCAATTCGACTCGACATCGATAGAGCTTACCGATTTTATTTCGTTTTTTCACCACTAGGGGGCGCTTTTCTATCTTCGGTTCTACGGGCATGAAAACGACGGGGTATGGCTCATTCGACTAGACATCGAAAGTCTTAACGATTTCAGTTATGATCATATAAACAGATTGCGCTACCTGGTGGCGGAAGGTGGAACTAACGTATACTGCAGGGCGTGCGCAGCACGACTGCTATACGGTGCCGCAGGCAGCGGGGACCCGAGCCGCAGGTTCGTTCAGTTAGAGGTTTATACTATTCCATGTGCAATTTAAGGGATTATCTGGTGCATGCGTAGCACGACCGTCATACGGTGCCGAAGGCAGCGGGGACCAGGGTCGTAACGACTGCTATACGGTGCCGCAGGCAGCGGGGACCCGAGCCGGAGGTTCATTCAGTTAGAGGTTTATACTATTCTATGTGCAATTTAAGGGATTATCCGGTGCGTGCGCAGCACGACCGGTATACGGTGCCGAAGGCAGCGGGGACCGAAATCACCCACTCGTGGACAGCCACCCGTGAGGTATAGGAACAATAAGTCCACGAGGGGAAAAATAAACGCTACCCGACACCGATAGCACCCATCCGTTCCAACCCCCACCGCAGGAGGCGCCTGTTTATTAGATTTGAAACAATGAATATAATTACATAACAATAATAAAATATAGTCGGAGGTTCGTTCGGTTAGAGGTTTGTACAATTCAATGTGCTAATTAAGGGATTACCCGGTGCGTGCGTAGCACGACCGGTATACGGTGCCGAAGGCAGCGGGGACCCGGGTCGGCGGTTCGTCCGGTTTGAGGTTTTACAAGATTCGAGATTTTCTACAATTCGAGGCACCGATGTAAATTAGGGGCCCGCTGGCGGGCGAAGCCAGCTAGTCGCATTATAATAATATCTCTATTTCAGAAGCTATGGCACTTGAAGTACTACGTAATGAAAAATTCGTAAAATTTCTTCCAACTTTTTAACTTATACCTGTGTAAATATAAAATTAATTAATATATCATCAGGATTGTAGTCTATTTCCTCAATAAACATTTGTAAAATAAGTAAAAGAAATTTCAAGGAATTTTATGCATAATTTTTTGCTATAGGATGTTTAGCATACAGTAAAAATCTGAAAAGCTTCATTTAGAGTAAAAGTAAAAAATAACTTTTAAAGGCGGTTCTTGTTATAAAAATAAATATTATTCTTTAAAGGTTTAGTTATATACTTCATGTTTTTCTTGAACATATAATCCAATTTAAATGCTAAATCTCGAACATGAAGAATGTAAACATACATTTCAGCTTTCTTCTGGGTTGCAGAACGATATTTCCGGTTGTAAAATTCTTCGGAAAGATGTAATAGATGTAACTTTAGAAAGCGGTTCGGCACTCGGGCAGACACAATTAAAGCATAATTCGATAGATGAAAGATCGGATTTTAATATTATTGCAAAAATGAAAAATCGATATTTTCATCGAAAATGACGTTTTAAATGTGTGCGGATAACTCAATGTTTAAAATATTGTTGTGTAAAACTGTTTTAAATTGTCTTTACAAGAAAAAAATAAACATGTACATACCTCATTTTTTTACAAACATGAAATACGCTCAATAATTTTATATCACACTGTATAATCGCATTGCTCAGCTATACAACAAATATAATTCCCTTTTTTGAAATTATGAGAAATATTTATAATATTTATAAGATTGTACATTAAAAAACGTTATTTTATAATCGTATAAGGCAGTCAAAATTCCTGAAGCACATTGGCTTTGTTTAAATGCTGTTCTTTCTATTAAAACTATACTAATCATATAACATTATAAAGAAAATTTCCAAAATTGAATTCTGCCTCTCTTGTCTTTTATGCATAGATTATATGCATTTATTTAAAACTTTCTATCCCATTTGTATTTTGCTACAATGTTTTTTTTTAATTATGACAAATCTAATAAATTCTCTACAGTTTCTTTTTGTCAGTATTTGGAGAAAAATAGCACCTAGAATTGAACAGAAACTCCACTATTATCAAAAAATTGTGTATTTATAATTGTGTATTTACAGTAAAATAGATTACCTGTGGGCACGTGCAAAGGTTTCACACTGCAGTCTAATATTTTTAAGCGATATCTAAAATATTTTAGATGCAGGTTTAAACTTTTAAAAATAAATGGAAAAAAGAAAATATCCGCAAACAACATTAAGCAAGTCAGAAAATCATATCAATTATTCCATCAAAGTTGTTGGCCCCACTCTTGGCTTCTAACATCGCTTGGCAATAAATGTAATCAGAAGTCGTTTTGTTCTTCGCTTGTTCGGGAGTCTCCAAGGGAAGCTCCGAAGTAAATAAAAAATGGTTCGTTGTTGTAAAAAGAGTTGAAATTTTATCGATAGTAGTATAATTTACAGTCCACTTTAATGTCGTAGTCGACAACGTGGTACCGCTCGCGGAGAATAATCAGCGATCATAGGATTATATTTCGTTTTTGTTTAAAAAGAAAAAAAAATGGAACAATAACAATGGACGTAAAAGTGTTGAATCGAAGAAGGGACAATATAAAGGCCCAATTGACAAAATTATCAAACTTTATAGCCGATGAGGCACAAGAAATAGACTCAGTGGATATTTTGAATAAAATCGAAAATTTGAACAAATTAGAAGATAAATTAGATGATCTAAAGATGGAGTATTATAAAATTTTGAAAGATGAAGAAATCGATAAGTGTGAAGCTGAATTTGAAGAAATCGAACAAGATCTCCAAAATCTCAAGGTAAGATTTAAACGACTTATTGAGAATTCTAAAACTAAAAATGTTGATCTAATAAATGAAAATAATGGTGTTAATAATTCAAAAAATTTAAATGTTAAATTGCCCGAAATTCCATTGCCGAAATTCGATGGTTCGTATGAAAATTGGAATAACTTTAAGACTCGATTTAATAGTATAATTGATTCGAACGAATTGTTAACTAGTGATCAGAAATCTTTTTATTTGCAATCCTCTCTTGTGGGGACAGCGAAACAAATACAAAGTACTGATGACACATATGAGTCATTATTTGAAGCACTTAAAAAAAATTTGACAAAAGATTAATAGTTAACAGTCATATTAAATCTTTATTAATGTTAGATAATATTTGTACTGATTCAGCTGAAAAATTAAGAATGCTGCTTGATTGTATTTTAAAGCATGTAAGAGCTTTAAATGTGTTAAATGTCGAAATGAACAATTTTAGTGAAAATTTATTGATTAATATTATTTTGACAAAATTGGATAGAACAACATGTAAGGAATTCGAAATGACATTAATGACGACAGATTTACCTCGATGGGACAATTTTATCGAATTCTTGCAAAATCGTGTTCAAATATTAGAAAACCTACAAGGAACACAGATAAATTCGCAAAAATTTAAAACCCAGAACAAACAAAAAACTTTTATTCTGAAATTTAATTAATGCCTTGTTTGTAAAAAATTACATGCAAGTCACCAGTGCCCTGTATTTCTAAAAATGACTCCAATTCAAAGATTTGATGCAGTAAAAAAAAAATAAACTTTGTATAAATTGTTTAAATGACTGGCATCTGCTTTCGAAATGCGGTTCAAAATATAGCTGTCAGCGGTGCTTTCTCAGACATAACGTATTACTTCATCGAGATAAAAATAAATCGTTTCAAAATAAAACGTCATTAAAAAGCCCCGATTCTGAAGTTGAAATATTATTCGCGCCAGACGGACGTTCTGGTAAAGAAAACGATGAATCAAATAAACAAAATTTGTCGGAAATATCTCAGAGTTTTTCATCACATAATAATGAAAGTAAAAAAGCTTTTTTTTGTCTACGGCATATATTAATATTTATAGTCCGTTACATAAATCTTTCGTTCAGGCAAGGGCGATCCTCGATAGCGCAAGCCAAGCTAACTATATTACGAAAGAGATGTCCTCCTATTTGGGCTTAAAAAAGAAAGAATAAATGTTTCGGTTAGTGGATTAGGTGGAAATGCCTTTAATGTTAAAGGGAAAGTTAATACGATATTTCGTAATAAGAATTCTTCATTCTCTTCACCTAGCGAATTTTTCGTTGTTTCGAAAATTACTAACTGTGTAGCTTCTTGAAATATTAAAATTGATAAAGCATTGTTACCAAATAGGGTTTTGCTGGCTGATCCTACTTTTGACATACCGGGAAAAATTCACTTAATAATTGGGGCAGAACTCTTTTATGAGATAATAAAAGAAGGAAAAAATCGTATTTCACCAAATTTAATGTTTCAAAATTCGGTGTTTGGCCTTATTGCTACTGGAACTGTTAAAATCAAGAGTTCTAACTCATATTGTGGATTAACATTTAATTATGAAATCGAGAACATTGAATCGAATCTTAAAAAATTTTGGGAAATAGAAAATATTTCACCTGACCGTTTTCTAAGTAAAGAAGAAGAATTTTGTGAATCTCATTTTCAAAAAACGCACAAACGGAATAATACCGGAAGGTTTATTGTCGAAATGCCAATTCAAACTGATCAATTAAATTCATTGGGAAATTCGAGAAATTTAGCAGAAAGGCGTTTACAACAAACAGTAAAGAGATTGGAAAATAATAGTACTATGAAAAAACTTTATTGCGAATTTTTAAATGAATATGAAGCATTGGAGCATATGGAAAGAATTTCAATCGAAGACTCTCGCTCAGTAGTTTATTACATGCATCATCATGGCATTTTTAAACCGGATAAATCCTTTACAAAATTAAGGGTTGTTTTTAATGCCTCTGCCCCTACCACAACCGGAAAAAGCTTGAATGATATTTTGCTTTCCGGTGAAGTTAAGGAAGATCTTTTTGATATTTTGTTAAGATTTCGAAAATATAAGGTTGCTTTAACTGCGGACATTAAAGAAATGTTTCGGCAGATTTTTATAGATCCTTCGCAAAGGGACCTTCTACGCATTCTTTGGAAGGATTACGAAAATAATTCCACAATTGCTTTTAAATTGAACACGGTCACTTATGGAACTAAATGCGCCTCCTTTTTGGCCATAAGGTGCATCAAACAATTGGCTTTAGATGAGAAGGATAAATTTCCTCTTGCAGCAAAAGCTATTCTGCCTGATAGGTATATGGACGACATCGTGACAGGATCCCCTGATTCAGAGTCGGCAATTGCCCTGAAAAAACAATTAATTGACATATTTAGTTCTTGTGGAATGGCTTTGCACAAATGGAACTCAAATTTGAATGAGCTTTTAAATCATGATGAAATCGAAGACGTTTCCTTTTGCACTAAGTCTGACACTTCAGCTAAGACTCTAGGTATGGTTTGGCAATCCAACAAAGACCAATTTATGTTTAGAGTTTCGGTGAAGGAAAAAGAATCATACACCAAAAGACAGGTTCTTTCTGTCATAGCAAAATTGTATGATCCGCTTGGGCTTATTGGCCCAATTATTTCCAAGGCCAAGTGTTATCTTCAAAAATTGTGGTTGTGTAAAATAGGATGGCACGAGAACATCTCGGAACCTCTTGCTAGTGATTGGTGTAACTTCGTAAGTCAACTAAAAACTATAGAAAATATAACAATTAGTCGATACATTTTAACTCCTTCCACAGAAGCAATATTTGTTCTTGGTTTCGCTGACGCTTCCATAACAGCTTTTGGGGCTGCAGCTTATATATATTGTTTAAATTCATCTAACTCGACCACATCAAACCTCATGGCGAGTAAATCTAGAGTGTCACCTTTAAAGACCATTTCTGTGCCAAGACTGGAACTCTGCTCCTGTTTGCTTCTTTCTCAACTCGTCGCCTAAATTCTCCCTTAATTACAACTAGACATTCAAGGAGTAATTTTATTCTCAGACTCAACTATAGCATTGGTATGGATAAAAACCTCTGCTCATCTATTAAAAACTTTCATCGCAAATAGAGTCTCAAAGATTCAGTCTCTCACAGAACAATTTTATTGGAAACACATTCCTTCTAGTGATAATCCAGCTGATATAATATCTCGTGGAACATTTCCTCAGGAACTCTCAGCTATGGAACTGTGGTGGAAAGGTCCATTATTGACTAATAATATCTTGGACTTGACAGAAAAAGAGGAAAAAACTGACTTTCCAAATGATGATGCTTATTTAAACGAACTTAAAAACTGTAATATTAATTTGCATCTAATTAATCAGGACTTTAATAACTTTCTGAACAATTTTTGTGCCTTAAGTAACAGTTATTTTAAGTTAATTTGTATTTTAGTTTATATTTATAGATTTATTTATAATTGCAAGCACAAAGAAAGGGTTGTAGGCAGGGTTGGGTTTTTGACGTCAAAAACTGGTTTTTGACATGACAGTGGTAAAAACCGTGTTTTTACCGGTTTATTCCGTCAAAAACCTATCATTTTCGATTGTCCTCCAATTTATGGTGTAAGTGTAGCATACAATACATTTCTAGATTGATTTTACCTTGTTCTTGTTATTATTATTATTTACAGTTACATTTTTTAAATTTATTTAAAAGAAGATCATTTCCTAAAATGGGAAAGATTTAAAAATACAAGAATAAAAGAAAAGAACAATATTTGTCATAATCTTCACCAATATAGATTCTACTAACTGCAATTAACATTAATATTAAATGATAATAAAAGGTCATTATAATTATTAAATAACATTCAATATACATTTTTAATAAAGTGCATTAAAATTATTTTAGAGATGCAAAAATGTTGTTACATTGTATGAAAATAGCTGTTAAGCTAAGACTGGCAGTGAATAAATTTGAATATTCTTAGATAATATTTTAAAATGCATATCTTATATATTTAATAAATGCAATTACGGCGATTTTCATTTGCAGTTCAATAAGTAGAATCTTAAAGTTTTGTTTTCAACAATGTAATAAATTGTACCGAAATTATACACTGTTTAATCTAATACTTATAGGTTACAGGATTTCTTCAAAAAATCTAATTTTTTTAGACTATGCCAAATTGCTTAAGATTATTGTAGAGATCTTTTAACAGAGATGTAACACGTATTATTCTAATGCAATTCTTTTTTGTTTTTCGTGGATGTATAAATATACTTTAGAGTCTTTCTGATACTCAATATTTCATGTAAAACAACTTAATATTAAAGATAGAATGAAAAAAAAAATGTAAAAACAAACTACTAAAAAAATGGGTTTTTGACAGTTTTTGACAAGGAGGTTTTTGACATGACGGTAAAAACCATGGTTAAAACCGGTAAAAACCGTCATGCGTCAAAAACTTGCCAACCCTGGTTGTAGGGCCTATAACAAAAGAGGAATTTTACCAAGCAAAGATTAAATTAGTCAAATTTGTTCAGGTAATGTACTTCGATAGCGAAATGAAGGCGCTCAAGAAAGGTGAGAAACTAAAGAATAGTCGAGTAAGTAATTTATGTCTTTTCTTGATAGGGATGAAATAATTAGGGTTGGTGGTCGTTTAGATAAATCAAATTTATCTTATGATGAAAAACATCCGATTCTTTTACCGAAAGATCATAGGCTTACACTTTTAATTTTCCAGTATTTTCACTTAAAAAATTTGCATGTTGGTGCTCAAGCCTTGCTTCATTTTGTGAGACAAAATTCTGGCCTTTAAATGGCAGAAACCTAGCCAGAAAAATTGTGCATAATTGCATTGTTTGTTTTAAAAACAAACCTAAAATTGCAGAACAAATCATGGCCTCGCTACCAAAAGAAAGGGTAAATATAAATCCCCCTTTTACAAATTCAGGCATTGATTTATGTGGCCCATTTTATATAAAATACAAAAACCAACGTAAGAAAGTTTTTAGTAAAATTTATGTCGCAATTTTCGTCTGTTTTGCTACTCGTGCAATTCATTTAGAAATAATAACAGATTTAACTTCTGAAGCCTTAATAGCCACCTTAAAAAGATTTGTAGCTAGGCGCGGAATTTCTGCCACCATCTTTTCCGATAATGCCTCTAATTTTGTTGGTGCGAATTCAGAATTGAAAAAATTGCATAAAATTGTAAAAAATCAATCCAAGGAAATGGCTGCTTACTTATTGGCTAATTCAATTTCTTGGAAATTCCTTCCTCCTATATCCCCTAATTTTGGTGTCTTGTGGGAGGCAGGAGTAAAATCCTTTAAGCACCATTTAAAAAGAACAATTGGAGATTTAAAACTAACTTTTGAGGAATTTTTAACTGTCGTTAATCAAATCGAAGTTATTTTAAACAGTAGGCCTCTAATACCTTTATCTTCGGATCCAAACGATTTCGAAACGTTAACCTCAGGACATTTTTTAATAGGCCGCCCTATAAATAGCATCTGTGAAACAAACTTGACTGACCTTGCCAATAATAAACTTAGTCATTGGCAGCAAATTACAAAAAATAATCAATTAATTTAGATTATTTAAATAATCAGTAGAGATTATTTAAATAATCTACAACAGCGAACAAAATGGTTATTTGAAAAAGAAAATATTAAAATTGGAAGTATGGTTTTATTAAAGCATAGTAATTTGTCAATGTGTACCTGGTCAGTCGGTCGCATTTAAGACGTTATTTATGGGAGCGATGGTAAAATTAAGGTTGTGCTTGTAAAAACTCCAAACGGTATTTTCAAACGAACAATTTCTAATATTATCATTTTGCCCATAAATGATCCTTTATTATAATGTAAATATTTATTTTTCTTATATTTCGGTGCATTTATATTTGAAAATTTTTTGCAGTAACTTTGTATTTTAATATTATAATTGAATTGAATTGTATATTTGTATCTACAAAAACAACTTTTCAAAAGTAGAAAAAGCCAAGCGTAAAAAAAAAAAAAAAAAAAAAAAAGTTGTGGCTAAAAAATGGTGTGATATCAAATTTCAAATTTGAAAAAAAATTGCATTTTCAGAAACTCGTTAGGATGTATTTAGTACAGGAGAAAACGATTTCTATTAACATATACGTAGGCACTCGACTTATATATATGATAACTTATTTAATGGAAAAAAGTTAAATAAATAATATAATAGCTTGGAAATTTGATATCACACCATTTTTTAGCCACAACTTTTTTTTTACGCTCGGTGAGATGTAAGCATTAGCAGTCTTTATTCCAGTTCTTGGCATTGTTTGTGTGGCTTTTTTTTTAAGCTTGGCTTGGCAGAGCGACCGCCCTGCTTGATTATTGATTGAACTGAAACTTTTATTATAATTGAAGATTAATTGTTAAAAAAAATTAATTGTTCACAACGAAGGACATTTGTTTAAGATATGTTTCTGAAATAAATATTTCAGTGGTGGCCGGTATGTTGGCGCAGTCGACAACAAAAGTTACAGTAAAACTAATCGAAGATAGCAAAAAACAGGCATGAGGGGAAAAAATTAACAATCGTATTTTAACTGTATCAGAGTATGACATCTACACGTGAAATGTCACTGCTTTGATCGACCAATGGTGTCTTTTTCTTCTAAACAGTTGAGTATAAATTTTTCTTTTTTAATCATAAATATAAAATAAGCATTGTGCATAGACGTCCCACTTTATATTTTTGTTCTTTTTTAGGTGCGTTCGTAATTATATAAATACGTAGCACCTATAGTCGTCGTTTGGTCCGTCCGTCTGTCCGTCCGTCTGTCTGTCTGTCTGTCCGTCTGTCTGTCCGTCCGTCTGTCTGTCTGTCCGCATATAACAACGCAAAAACTACCCAACCAAATGGTTTGCAATTTAAAATATATTATCTTTGCAGAATTTTGTCGAGACATTTCAAATTTTATTAAAATCGAATCAAAACTTTAGGAGATATTAATAAAAATATTTATTAAGAAATTTGAATTTTTTTTTTAATCGGTGCTTTTTTGTTATAGGAGCTTCCCAAATTTAATCGTCAAGCGACCGAGATACTTATTTTATGACAGAAATTATTCTGCAGACGATATAATTCATTTCACAGAATTAAAAATCATCAAGATCTGAATATTTATATAAGTAGCTGATACATATATATCTGAATATTTATATAAATAGTTAAGATATTTGTATGAACAGTGTCATAAAATATATACTTAACTAGCTGTTTAACCCGTTCTAGGCACGGGATATCATGAATTTAATTCTAAAACGTGCGTACGAACGCACCTCGTTTGTAACGTTTGACGTACAATTTCCAACTTGTTTTTTTAATGTTTGTTGGGCACGATATAATGCAGTATTTTATTTTTGTGGTAGCATTGATTAGATAAATACCTTTCATTTAATTTATGAAAACAATTCAGATTTAATTTTTAATTAAATGAAAATTTTAATTAAAAAAACAGGTTTTAACGAAATGTGAGATGTAAGAAGCCGATTCAAAAACCTTTCGAATGATACCTCATTCGATGTTGGGCGTTTCGTAAATTCATAGAAAAAAGGATATTGACAAGAGAAATAACGAATATGATAATTTGAATTACATAATAATGAATGATATAGGTAATATTTTGTACCTTTTGTTAGTCGTACAACGAAAGAAAGAAGTCCAGCACGTACATTTAAATTCATATTAAATTTTTATTCGTACATTTATTACGCTTGAGCCGATCTCCTTCAAATTTATGTCAACAAATGTCACATACTAATTTTTTGACTTATTTAATAGTATGTTTTTACTTACTTCCATTTTTAGAAAAAGAAAGTTTTGGAGTAATGAAAATTTTCGACTTCCGGTTTTCGACAGATTTATACTTTTTAGTAGGTCCTGAATACGATTTGATTGTTTTTTAGAAAATATCTGCCTGTGAGTCTGTCTGTGTGTCTGACTGTATGTGACAAACATTTTGTGGGCGCTCTATCTCAAGAACTAATAAACAGAATTTAATAAAACTTTACATTCAGTTAGACCTTGACAAAGATTGGTGCTCATTAGTTTTTGGTGTAAATCTTCCAACAGGTGGCGCGGATATGCTACATTTTTCACAATTTTTACAATAGCTATATCTCAAGAACTAATGCACAGAATATCATCAAAATTCAGATTCTGTTAGACCTTGGCATAAACAGATGCAGATTACGTTTTGTGTAAATAGCACAACAGGTGGCGCTGCTATACTACTTTTTGCATGATTTCCATAATATAATTATATCAAGAAATAACGCACGGATTTTTATGGAATTTAAGATTCAGTTAATTTTTGCCATAAGTTGTTGCGGATTAGGCTTTGGTGTAAATCGTTCAACAGGTGGCGCTGCTTTGCTGCATTTTTCAGTAGTTACAAGATTTTAGTGACAGTCATATCTCAAGAACTAATGCAAGGAATTTGATGAAATTTTCGATTCAGTTAGACCTTGATATAAATTGGTGCTGATCCGTTTTTGGTGTATGTGAAACTTGCATGAGATAGAAGAAAGTTTTAGGATTGGCACATCCGAGTAGTTCTACATATAACTCTTTAATATATGTATTAATTTATTATATTTTTAGTGCCATTAAATTTAAGAAGCACTATTAGAAGAATTAGAATTATTAGGTGTCGAATTAGCCAAAGATATCCAGTGTATCTTTTCGCTCGTGATGTTGCTAAAAGATTTATAAATGCCTATACTATATCATAAATAAAATTACTAGTGTTTTCGATGCTACTTTCTTCGTGTTTTCCGTACATTAAATATACCAGGCAATCAACAGGGGCTATCTGAGTTCCAGATTCTCAATATATCATCCGGTGTTCAAAACGTACATAAAAATCGTTTTTAATTTAAACCCTTAATAATTTTTTTGCAAATAACATAACAAAATCACTTGTTAAACTTAAATTAAAGATCTAATTACTGCTTAAACTGATAAAAATATTACACAAAAGGCTTGAAAATACCTTTCAATATAAAGATGACATGATTCATGCGCTCTAACGGCGACTTCCTCAAGATCAAAATGATAATTAAAATATTTTCATAAAGTTTTTGAAAGTGATAAACACAAATCACGAGATCATATGTGTAATGCAAGCAGAATATGTACGTAAGCAGCAGTATAATGACAGAAATGTACAGCATTGGCCAGGCTACGTAGAATTAAGCCTTTTCAGATTGATTTGAAGAATAGTAAAATAATTTTTCCATCAAGAGTTTATTTCCCATTTGTTATCCGTGAAACAACAGAAATATATTTGAGAAACGAGAACATATGCAACGAATCAGCCTGTTTTGAATTACCTAAAATTTGGCACGCGATGATTTACGAATTGAAATAGCAATAAAATTATAATTTTCAAGTTTCTAGTTTGACCAATTTAAGTACGTGCTTGCATTACACATGTGTTCTCGTGATTTGTGTTTATCATTTTCAAAAACTTTTCGAAAATAGTTTATTTATCATTTATGATTTTGCAAAAGTCGCCGTTAGAGCGTATGAAACATGCCATAATTTTATTAAAAGTATTTTAAAGCCTTTTGTGCAATGTTTTTATAGCTTTTACCAGTAATTACATCTTTAATTTAAGATTTTTTACATTTTGTACTTTTTACTTACCCATCATACGTAGTATAGGGTAAGTCTTGTAATCGTTTTGAAAATCGAAAAATTTTTTTGACGGATTTACACGTTTCAGACACTGGAGATTCCGAAAAACATATTTTTAGAAAAAAAAATTTGCCGTCCGTCTGTGTGTCTGTGTGTCTGTGTGTGTGTGTGTCTGTAAACGCTCTATCTCCCGAAAAAATTGAGATAGAGACTTGCAATTTGGTATGTACTTAGTATGTAATAATGGGAAGAAGCCTATTTCATTTCATTAACCTCGATTAACCGGAACTATTTTATTCGGACCCTCGAAATATTCGTTCTGATAAAAGGTATATAAAAATTTTCGAAATTGTTTATTTTAAGAAATGAATATAAAAGACAATAAAAAAACATAAATTTTACATAAATCATGAAGTCGATCGGATAATTAGTTGCCGAGATATTTGGAATCCTATTTTCCACACTCTTCGATTTTTCATGACCCTGTATTTCATCCAAATTTCACTTCAAAGAGATATTTTAATTGGAAATTTGACGCTTAATCAGATGCAATAAACCGCTAGTTAATAGGGTTATTATTTTTGGAGTTATAAGGAAAAACCTCTTTCAAGCAATTCAGTAACCGAGCCTTTAAAGTTTGTGACGTCATCAAGCCACGATTTTATTTGAATTGCAATGCATTTTATAAGTAGTTTACACATTTTTATTTTAATATTTTACATTATGCATATCCATGATGGGTAAGTATTACGGTGGCTCCCAACGACTAGTTTAGATTGCTCACTAACTATACCAAAAAGATATTTTTGGTACTTTTGTATTAGCCACTTTCCAGCTGTCAATCGCGAAACATTTAACCTTTTATAGGAACTTTTTTAAAACTGATTATTTCAGTGTTTAAGCGCATCTTTCAATTACATATCTGTTCAAATCGCGTTTTATTTTTTAACACTTTCCTACATAGTTGAAAAGTGTTTATAACTTCGGTTTGTCTGGCCGTCTGCCGTCTGTCCGTGCATCCGTACTCTAACTCGCATAAATAAACTCGGATAGTCCAGCAATTTCTGTATGTTATTGTCGTTTACGATAGCATGATCCCTATTGAAAATGAAGTAAGTAGCACTTATAGTTTGTTTACACGGACTTTCAAAAGAATTCCGCTACATAACAGTCAATGGAAAAAAATGGTTTCAAATCGATTTTGATGTGGCTAAAATATTTGAAACATGATGAAATTGATATACAATCATAAAGCGCCGGAAAACATGCTTTTTGTAGAATATGAGGTGCAAAGCATTTACTATTCAATTACAGGGTCAGATAAATAATTCTATTGCACATTGTTCTACGGGGAAAAATCGTTGGCAGTGTTATTTAATGATGTTTCACTATATCAAGTGTAGTGAAATTTATATGCATTACTGCGGTGCACTATAAATTGTTCACTTAAAAGCATGGCGTGCATTGCGATTACCGTTCATTTACAGGGATACACAAAATATATTGGTTACAGTATACGTGCAACATTCTATGTGTGATAAGTGCTTTTTCAACATTGGCTTATGTTTGTATGTTTCACAAAATTTTTGAATAGTAAAATTCAGTGGTTTATATAACGGGCTGCACAAAGGAATTCATAAATATTACAGACTATGGGAGTGAATTTCTTAGGGTAGTTTTTAATTGTGTTACGCATTTTCCTGCTGAAAGTAGACTTATAAGTTTGCGGAAAATAAATAAATTCATATACAGGGCTACGCAAAGAACAAGGAGTACATTGTCGTTTATGGTTGGTAATTGCTGGAAGTTTGTTTTAAGTTTCCTTGTGCATTTTTTACAGGAATTAAATTTTAGCTTAATTTGGGGTGATAATATGCAGGGTTGTACAACATATTTCGAGTGCATTTCCATCGATTGGCGATTCTAAATGAAAAATAAATTTTATCATGCTATGTATTATATATCCAAATCTATACATCATATACAGAGCTGCACAAAAAAATTCGGCAACATTTCTTACTATAAAAGGTAATTGCTAAAGCTTGACTTTTAAATGTGTTATATGTTTCCTATACTGCTTGCTTACATATCTTCTTTTACCTTATTTAACGGTGAAGTTCATTTACAGTTTTCTGGATGTGATGGAAAGTGTTTCATATCCTACATTTGACGCATGATTTTTCGTCCTTCTTTATTTATGTATTTGTGAACTTTTAATTTAATTAATCAACTTAGTTATGCAATATTACATAAAAATAAATGAATTCTGAATTTTATTATTTTTAGTACAAACGAGTTAATATTCCATAAATGAGGTGCATTCATGTAATATATATATATATATGTGTAATTGGAAATTTTTTTTAAATGTCCTAAATTATCCATAAATTGAGATATAGTTTTCAAACAAATTGCGTTTGTAAGTATATTCTCTTTGCTATTCAACGATTTAAAATTTTAAATACTGCAATGTTTAGAAGTAAAAGGAAGTAAAATATGATTATATTGGTCAGATCGCTGCCACAGGTCAATATGACCTGTTATTCACGGACATGTTTTTGAGTTTTTGATTTAAATTATTTAATGTTTTATGTCATGAGAAATAATTCACTGGAGGAACAAGTAGCATTTTAATCATAACTTTCTAAGCCACGACCACTTCTCAGTTTCCCCCTATTTCATTACATTGATTCTAGCCAGTGATTTTATATGCATTTTACTTTGCTGTCTGTTCTAAATAAATTTAACATGAATATTAATAAGTCGTTTATGGAGAATATACAGAAATTGAAATATATGTTAGTTAGATTGCCTATGAGGTTGTATAATATCTTTCAAATATCATAAAAGGTATTCAAATTAATCATTCGCATATTTTATATTATATGGAAGGACAAAAGCAGCGTATAGTTAATGTCAGAGTTTAGTAAAACTATTACCTAATTACATTCAAATACTTAATGTACCACATATATTTTATTGTAACGTGAAGAGTATAAATGAATATTTAGAAACTATTTTTAAAAAAGTGCTTGTTTTAGAATTTTTTTTTATTTTGTGTTTATCACTAATAAAAGTCTTTAAATTAAAAACTGTTCATTAACCACACGTCTAATTTAAAATCCAAAAGTTAAGAATTCCGGTACGCTTTTTCATTTACGGCGTTTTAAAAATTTATTTCATTTCCTTTTTACACAATCACAAAATAATTACGTTTCCCAATTAAAATGGGATAGTTTTTTAAATATATAATTTGTTAATTTTGGCTTGTTGTTTTAAAATAAAAATTCTCTGGCGGATCTAATTTTTCAATAAAGGATGTATAATAATTTAATTTTTTATTTGCAATCTACGTTTTCGAAATTGGATTTATTTTGTAAACAAATGAACTCTGAAAAATAAAATAAAATAAACATTTTTGCTTTAAGATGTTAAATTACGTATGTATGATGTTAAATTGTAGAATTTCTTTAATGACATTCAGTGAGGTAATTTCATTTCATGTATCATGTCTGTAACACGGTACAATGAAGGGTTAAAACGTTTACACAAATTATTATGACCAACATTAGTTTTTATATAAATCAAATCGCAATCGCTATAAACATAGATGTTTAAGTATATAGCTAATTCCAATCATTAGTATTCACTGTTAAAAATTTGCAGCAAATTGTCGTCATTTGACCGTTTTTATAGAAAACGGATATATATGTAATTTAACTCTATTCTGACAAAATTATTGCCCATAGTATGGTCAGAATAGAGTTAAATTACGGTTGTGTAATCATTTTCTATAAAAACGGTCAAATGACTGGACAGTTTGCTGCAAATTGTTAACAGTGTTGGAGATGTAGTAAAATTTACTTTTCGGCTATCTAAGGGGATCGTCTCTTGTTATTGTTCACATCCACGGAAACAAAATAATCTCAGACCTTCATCGGAAAAAAAAAGAATTTTCCTTCTGAAAATGTAAGATAAATATTTATTCAGAATGCCTGTATAATATTTCTGGTAGTTGAATGCCCGGTATTTCTCGTTGTGACATCAAATTTTATTTTTCAAAATTTATGGATAAACCTGTAATAATATTTCTTTTATAACTATGAATATTTAAGAAAAAGTATATGAACCATACTTTTTAGAGTTTCGTTCATCTCACGGAACCCAAATACTCTCGCTACGTTGTATGTTCGTCACAGAGCCGGTTCTCAGAAACTGTATAACTTACAGACATGAAAATTAGTTTACATATAGCTGAATACCTAGTATGAAGCTCAAAATATTAAAATAAAAAAAATCGTATTATTTTAATATACAGAGACAAAAAATCAAAATTCTTACTGCCTTTTTCTATTAAATTTAAACAATTTTCGTTATAGCAGTTGCCGACAGTTAAAAATCCACAATAAAATTCTTTCTACAATAATTAATTTTCTATTGAAAGAACTCCACGTGAAAAGTGAAATTGGAATAAAAAGTTTCCCCAATTGAAAAAAAAAGATTAATATGACGTCATATTGGTCATAAAACGGAAATTTTCAAACATTTCTCAATAATACAAGGACTATGAGTATGTGTAAGTACAGAAAATCAGCTAATATGACGTCATTAGAGAATTAAAAAGAAAATAAATAGGACGTCCTATGGGAAGTTTAACGGATTTTTCAAACGTTTGAGAATAATACAAAGCAAGTATGAATATGAGTAATAGAGAATAGTAAATATATGAGTTTGAGGAACGTATTGAATCATGATAAAAACCCGATTATGGAAATATTCGCAAATTTTAACATTTTGAAGGTGTACAACATGTTAAATTTTGAATTTTTTTTTAAATATCGCATTTAGTCCACATGACAGATATTATTATAACAGAGTATAATAACGGGCTTCTCCCGCTATCGCACCTGTTCAGATATTGGAAAAAATCGAGAAAAATAGACCGGTAAATTTTTATTTTATAAAAAACTCGATTTTTTTTTTTTTTTTTTTTTTTTTTTTTTTTTTTTTGAAGATGAAATTTATTTGGATTTATTAAAGAAAAGATAAAAGATAAAGTGTTTTGAAAGGAATATTAAACGAAACCCTTTGTGCGATTTTCGATCACATTTACCCACTTGTTTACATATTGCCTTTATTCAACAGACTGAAATACGGTGATAAAGATGGGATGCTACCATCTCAAAATTTGCATTTGGTACAAAATTTCATATGCTGTTGGCCCCATATTGCAAAAAAATTATTCATCTTTTGAGAGTAGACGCAATTCCGTGTGGAACGATCCCTCTGGCATTGCTCCAGCACAATTCCGCAGTTAAATGATATGTCGTGTTTCCTTTTTATTTTGGATGACAGTACAATTTACTAAAAATGCCATTAATGCTTAAAGTGATAAAAACATTACACAAAAAGGCTTAAAATATCATTTAATAAAAAAAAAAAAAAATGGCATGTTCCATGCACTCAAACGGCGACTTCTTCAAGATCAAAAATGATAAATAAATTATTTTTGCAAAGTTTTTGAGAATGATGCATGTCAAACTTGAGACTACATGTATAATGAAATCAGGCGTTTAAAATAGCTTACTTGATCAATTTCGACCTTCAAGAAGTCGCCATTTTATTGTACGGAACAGGTCATTTTTATATTAAAAAGCATTTTAACTCTTTTTGTCTGATGTTTTTTTCACTTTAAGCATTAATTACATTTTTAGATTACAGTTAACAATTGATTGTATAATATTATTAGTAAAATTTACAATAATATGCTTTTTGTAGCTCCAAACTCATCTAAACGGTACTGAGTTTCATTCCACATATAAAAATATAGTTTCATTCTGTACAAAATAATATATTGTAACTGATTGAGTTTTGGAAGTTTTCTTTCGGCAGACTTTAATTTATAGCGCCATCTATGGGATATTTATAGAACTAACTTTTTTATGTCTTAAAAAACTTGCAATAGAAATAGGAATTTCCATCCAAGCCGTGCCCTTGTGCATTTATTATATATATATATATATATATATACATATATATATATATGTGTGTGTGTTGTGTGTGTGTGTGTATGTATGTATGTATATATATATATATATATATATATATACATATATTGAACGTATATATGCATATATTGAATTTAGAAGTGTGGTAAGGATTTTTGTCCAATCCTGATTATTTCTGTTGAAAATTAAAATATTTGAATGGATTAATTTCAAAATACTGGCTCGCAATTTATCATGAGTTTAACAGGGGTGAAACTTTCAATACTCGGGGCCTGTGACAAATTAATATATTATAAGAGTTTTTTTTTCTTTTGAACTACATGAATTGCATTAGTGAAATTAGACTTGATTTTTATGAAAAACATCAAACATGCTTATAAAAGGCTTTTTTTTTTAAACGTTTGTTACTTTTATTTCTTTATGTGCAAATGGATGCGCAAGCTACTGATTTTGAAAATTTAAGCAAAATCTATAGAAAGTAATTGCACATCAACACACCGATTGGGGAAACTTATAGGAAAACTATAAAAATGTACTTTATATTAATTCTATTAAACACAGTACAATGTAAGCTTGTAGTTTTAGTAGGTCAAGGAAAACGGTATCACATAGTACAATTATATTCACTTTCGCTTCACATAAATACGCAAATTCGATACAATTTTCGCGTATGGAAGGAGGAACATGTCGCTGAGAAGGCATGTGACGTTTTGTGAGAAATGACGTTTAGGTGAGAGAATGGAAGTAGGACGGTAAATTTGAAAATCTGTAAAGCTTGCATTTTGGTCAAAATTGTCTACACATTTTTAAAACGTTTTCTTCGTATCTCTAAATAGCTGTAAACAGTAAAATAAACTTTTACTTACCTCACATTATATCCAATTTCCTACTTTCTTATTTTATAATATTTTTTACAGAAATAGGATATTTTGCATTTCGAAGATTGGTCAGGAGTAATAGAATAACGATTTTCTGCATGTTCCATGTTTTTAGCTGGTAAGCCATTCACGTTTCACGTGTTTTTATGTTTGTAACTTTAATTTTTCGTAACAGTATAATAATAGAGAAAACAATATGTCATATTTTTAAAAATCTCACTTTGAATAGTATAAGAATCAATATTCTCTGAACAGTATTAAGAATATTATTTTTAACACAGGAACTTCGATTAGGGGTCATTTTGACCTGTACCAAATGAATAAATAAGAAATTTTTCCGTAAAATAAGTTATATATTTACCGCACACAAATAGGTTAAATAAACGAGTTACATAGATTTAAATAAGAATTCTGGTATAAAATATCTTTATAAAACTTGAGTAAAATTTTTCGTAGTTCTAATGTTAAAAAGGGCTGCTCATCAGCCGCATTCATAAATATGTTATAAAAACTAATTATTGGTATTATCTAAATGGATTCTTTAATTATATATACAATGGAAAATAAACGGTTTTTTTTATTTTATAACCAGATGCATTATTTAGAATTATTCACACAACATTCATCAGGTAATTTTACACATGTTTATTTAAGAAACATTAACTGTTTCTAAATATGAAAGACATAAAGAAAATGCACCTTTATAATTAAAATGCTTAAAATACAATACAATATTTTTAAATTAGAAAATTCCTCTAATTTATGAAAATAATTGAAAATAAAATTCAATATTTGGAAATAAATAAATTAATACCAATATATTTTTTTTTTCAAAATTTAACAATGGAAACAATCTGGGGAATTCCACTGTTAATTATAAAATATATTTTTATTTAACCAAAACAATATTCCGACGATTACGAAAAATTCTTAAGCTTTTTCAAAATTATCTTAATTTGATTTAACACATATTTGATAAACATATTTAAAGTAAAAATTAAAAATCTGGATTACAATAAACCAGTGCATCAACACTAATAAATTTAGATGTATTACGAATCTTTTTTAAAAGCTGAACACGTAAACGTTTAAGAAAGAATTTTAAAACGCCTTAATTAGAGAGAAAGATTTTGTTTTCCAATATCCGCCAAAATTTATTTTACTGACTGTATTTGTCCATTAAATTATACTCTATGTAAACTTAATCCCATTTCGTTTCTTTGAAGAATACGTAAATAAAACAAAAAACATCTTGTTTTTATTTTTTCAATTATGTGATATCGCATGGAATTTATTTATGTAATTACAAGTTGAAGTTGATTTTAAAATGTTTTCTTTCTTTACACTTTATTATTATACTTAACTTGATTTTGTTGTCGGTTTTTCACTCACATCCTGATTAGTCGGAATTATAAAAATTAAATACACAGATATATTTCCTATGATAATGGGGGAATTTAAAAATGGGGGAAGCAAATAGTGAAATTTACGTCATAAAAATGTACTTGCACGTGAATATTAAAAATAGAAATAAAAGTTAATAATAAATAAGTTATTTATAGTTAAAAGCAGTAAATGGGGAAAATGACGCCATATTGAAAATGCTCATATAATATTTCCTAATAGTTCCAAGTTAAAAACATATTTACACGAGAGATACATTTATTTCGAAAAAACGTTTTACCTATTGATGAAAATCTTAAAACAGCACAATTAATAATATTTTTTTTCAATAAAAAACTATATTTTTATTTTAATATTAAAAATAAGAAGAAAACTTTGAAGAAAATTACGTCATATTAGAAACAATACATTTAAATCGTATGATTTAAAAAAGCGTCGTTACAAAATTCACTGATGAAGTGACATTGTTTACTTATCCATTTTATACAAGTTGATTTTCAAATGTTTAAAGGATCTTATTTAATCAATCACGAAAACAGTCGTTAGCTGGTTCGACAGCACTTGATTCTGACTTAAAAACAACAGTCAAACGGAAATGAATGGAAAACAGAGTGAAGAAGGTCACAACTGGTCTTTGAATTATAATTCATTTTTCCTGAGCCATTTTAAAGCAGTTTAATTTAGAGTGTTATTAGAGTCTGCGGTGTCTGAATGAGGATTTTTTTCCATAGACCATAATATAATGGAATTCTTTTGTGTGTCCCTGAAAACGACGTATTAATGCTGCACATTTCATTTTCAATATCGAACATTCTGTAGTAAAAATTAATAATTTATAAAAATTTCATGATAATCCGAGTATATTTATGAGAGTTAGACCACGGATAGAAAGACAGACGGGCAGACAGATCGACAAACCGATATCATAAACACTTTTCAACTACACTGGCCTCCAAAAGTTAAGGTACAACCGGTTTTTTGCGTCTAATTTGCAAATGAATGAATATAGAAACAACAAATTTGGAGGAAATGTGCGCTAAACTGTTATTTATTAAATGCGACATAGAAATTTACTTAAGTTAAACGTATAAATGAAATTACAACAAAAATGCACTCATGGTGGAAAATTCCATTCTTGGAGAAATCAGTACATCGTAGTATTATGCAGTAAAATGTGACAGAAACATTAATAAAAAGAAAACTGCCCAGTTAAACTGAGGGCATTGAGCTCACAGGCTATTCACACTAATTGTATATTATACTCGTATTTCAAAGAATTTGAAATAAGCCTCTTGAAAAATAAAGAAATCGACAATATATTAAGGGGGGGGGTTATCCCCCCGTTACCCCCTCATAGTTAACTAATGAACCCCTTAAACTAATCAGGAGAGCCTCTTATTACAATGAATATATATATACAAAATTTGAAGAAAATCGGATAATGCTGCTTGAAAAACCCATTTATATAAATTAAGGGGGGATTGGCCCCCGTCCCCCCTTTATATTTAACCAATCAATCCCGAAAACTAATCAGGGAAACGTCTTAACCCAAGGAACTTATAAACAAATTTTAAAGCGAATGAGATAATTCTGCATGAAAAACCCATTTATATAAATTAAGGGGGGGATTACCCCCCGTTTCCTCCCTTTATACTTAACCAATCAATCCCGAAAACTAATCAGGGAAGCGCCTTAACACAGTGAACCTATAAACAAAATTTGAAGGAAAACGGAATAATTCTGCAGGAAAAACCCATTTATATAAATTAAGGGGGGGATTAGCCCCCTCGCCTCCCCCCCTTTATACTTAACCAATCAATCCCAACAAAAACTAATCAGGGAAGCCTCTTATTACAATGAATATATATATATACAAAATTTGAAGAAAATCGGATAATGCTGCATGAAAAACCCATTTATCTAAATTAAGGGGGGTTAGCCCCCGTCCCCTCCTTTATACTTAACCAATCAATCCCAAAAACGAATCAGGGAAGCGTCTTAACCCAATGAACCTATAAACAAATTTTGAAGCAAATGGGATAAATCTGCATGAAAAACCCATTTATATAAATTAAGGGAGGGTTTAGCACTCCCCCGTTCCCCCCACCCCTTTATACTTAACCAATCAATCCCGAAAACTAATCAGGGAAGCGTCTTAACCCAATGAACATATAAACAAATTTTGAAGCAAATGGGATAATTCTGCATGAAAAACCCATTTATATAAATTAAGGGGGGGATTAGCCCCCCCCCGTTCCCCCCTTTTATACTTAATCAGTCAATCCCAAAAATTAATCAGGGAAGCGTCTTAACCAAATGAACCTATAAACAAATTTTGAAGTAAATGGGATTATTCTGCATGAAAAACCCATTTATATAAATTAAGGGGGATTAGCCACCCGTTCCCCCCTTTTATACTTAATCAGTCAATCTCGAAAACTAATCAGGGAAGCGTCTTAACACAGTGAACCTATAAACAAAATTTGAAGGAAAAAGGAATAATTCTGCAGGGAAAACCCATTTATATAAATTAAGGGGGGGACTACCCCCCCGTTCCCCCCCCTTTATACTTAACCAATCAATCCCAAAAACTAATCAGGGAAGCGCCTTAACGCAGTGAACCTATAAACAAAATTTGAAGGAAAACTGAATAATTCTGCATGAAAAACCCATTTATATAAATTAAGGGGGGATTAGCCCCCCCATTCCCCCCTTTATACTTAACCAATCAATCCCGAAAACTAATCAGGGAAGCGTCTTAACACAGTGAACCTATAAACAGAATTTTAAGGAAAACGGAATAATTCTGTATTTAAACCCCATTTATATGAATTAGGGGGGGATTACCCCCCCCCCGTTCCCCCCTTTATATTTAACCAATCAATCCCGAAAACTAATCAGGGAAGCGCCTTAACACAGTCAACCTATAAACAAAATTTGAAGTAAAACGGAATAATTCTGTATTAAAACCCTATTTATATAAATTAGGGGGGGGATTAGCCCCCCTGTTCCACCCTTTATATTTAACCAATCAATCCCGAAAACTAATCAGGGAAGCGCCTTAACACAGTCAACCTATAAACAAAATTTGAAGGAAATCGGATATCTCTATGAAGAGTTATCGCGTTACGTACGTACATACGTACATACATACATACATACATACATACATACATACATACAGAACCGGCGGGCACATAAGCTCTCAGGCTTTGATAGCCTGTGAGCTAAAAAACTGGTTCTAATACGGAATGTGTCCACCCCGGACTTAAATGCATTGGCGGCATCGACTTTCCATGCTCTCAATTAAATTGTTGGACACCGAAATAGGTAACGCTGGCCAGACTTGGAGTAAGCCTTGTTCCAGCTCATTTAATGACCTTGGAGGAGGACTTAAAGCCGCAACCTGTCTTCCAAGATAGTCCCAAAGATGTTGTATCGGATTCAAGTCTAGAGAGTGAGCTGGCCATTCCATTCTCTCCAAACCGTGATCCTCAAGATAATCCTCAACAACCACAACTCGGTGTGGTCTCGCGTTATCATCCATTATGATGAAACCATTGCCAATAGCACCGGCATATGGGTGAACATATGAATCAAGGATCTCATCCCGATATCTCGCACCAGTCACAGTTCCTCCATGGAACACATGCAAGTCAGTGTGACCTGCGAGTGAGATCCCTGCCCAAACCATAATTTCACCTTTTCTGTACCTGTGCGTTTCGACAGTGTTTGATTAACGGTATCGAGTGCATTGTTCTCTCCAGATCAGAAGACGTCCTGAATCGCTCTCCAGTGTGAATCTGGACTCGTCTGTGAGGAGTACAGAAGCCCACTGTTGTCTGGTCCAGGAAACATGTTCTGTTGCCCAACATAAGCGGGCCCTTCTCTGTCGTCAGTTGAGGGGGACACACGCAACTGGTAGCCTTGCATAGAGACTTGCATTGTGAAGACGTCTTCGCACCGTAGTATCGGTGATTCTTCTCCCGGATGTTGCAAAGTGGTCTGCAATGAGTTGCGGAACAGTAGTGCGTCTTCTCCTTAGGGCCGAAAGAGCTAGAAACCGGTCTTCTGCAGGTGTTGTAACAGGTGGGCGGCCTTTAACATGTCTTCTGGACACAGAATCTTCGGATTCATACTGATCCCAGAGTCGTTGGACTACACTGCGAGACACATTGAGCCGTCTAGCAGTATCGGCCTGTGACAACCCGATTTCCATCAATCCTACCACCTGCCACCTTAATGAATCGGGCAAAGACTTCTTCTAGACATTTCTAGACTCTACTGGCTGTTGTGAACAAAACTGACAACAATAGTTCGAATACAACAAAACTTACACGCGAAATTACGAAAGTTTCGTAATTGCATATTTTTCTCTCATTCACAAATACCTATTCTTTTCTATAAAATAAGAGTGGTAGCTGTAATTTTTGCGTAATTTTTTTTATAGCTTATTATTGTCAATCATATAAACTATGAAGTTTAATCGGACTGCCATTTTTTGTCTGGCGAGCCTCGAAACACTTGTTGTACCTTAACTTTTGGAGTCCAGTGCATGTTGGAAAGTATTAAAAATTAAATGGGGTCGTTAGGAACCGATAAGCCAGTTCACATGGAATGACACACCTGCAATATGATATCAATTAGCATATATTATTTATTTCCCTTCCTTTCTTTTAGGTAGCTTTCATTACATAAAGCTATCTAATGCAGCCGTTCGGAGGAAAGTAATTCCAAAAACAATTGGTATAAATTCATGACCCTCAGACCCTTAAACCACCCTCCGTTAAAATGTTGATTTATATATATCCAAATTAATTTTTGACATTTGTCATGCTGTAACTCTCTTATTTATGAACCGATTCGGATGTGACTGAGTCTGTGTATAGGACATACCAAGGTCTCTACAGAGTTCGTTCACCATCTTCATCCGCCATCTTGTTTCAAAATGCCGGCCAGCAAAAATTTTTAATTTTTTAAAATTAAAAAAGATGTACAAAAAATTATAAATTGAAAAAAAATGTTTTTGTTAAGTGATAGAACGTGAAATAAGGATTCTGGAACATTTTTTGTTTTGGCCTATCTTAAATAAATGGCTGAGATATGGCAGTATGAAATCCTAGGGTGGCTGAGTTTTTTAAACAAACTGATATTTGTTATGCTGCAACTTTAGTATTTATGAACCTATATGAATGTGACTGATCATGTGTACAGAACATACCAACGTCTCGACCGAGTTCGTTGGCCAGCTTCATCCGCCATCTTGTTTCAAAATGTCGGCCAGTTATTATTATTTTTTTAATTTAAAAAGATGTGCAAAAAATTATAAATAGAAAAAAAATGTTTCTGTTAAGAGTTAGATCGTGATATAAGTATTCCGGAACATTTTTTTTTGGCTTTATCTTAGAAAATGGCTGACATTTTGAAACAATCTGATTTTTGTTATGCTGTAACATTCATGCTGAAGTTCGCATTCAAATTCAATATTAACAAAAACCGGGATTGAATATTCTATAATCGGGTTCCATGCATTTTAACTTCGTAAGTTTGAGTAAAATGAGTTGAATTTTTAAAAACATGGACTATGAAAGCTACCTTTTCCTCCCGGTAGAGGTCGGAAGGACTTTTTATTATCATAACTTCCCCTCAAAAATAAGCCCCCATTAAGTTAGTTTTATTTTTATTTGGGTAGCTCAAGATTAATTTAAGTAATTCTATTTTAACCTCCCCTCTTTCAAAATAACAAAAAAGAAATAATTAAATTATTTTCATGTCTCTCAAGTTATTGCATATTATCCAGTTAATTTCATTTCAATTTAAAAGCAATAGCTTTCAGTAATACGCTTTCAGTTGTAAAAATAAAAAGAGAATAAAATTTATTTTATATTTCAATGACATGAAATCCTTTGTTTCGAAAACTTCTTATTTTCCATTCATTAAAAGGTATTTCTTCTGATTAATTTCTGAAAATTCTCTTTCCTGATTATAAAAAAATCGTTAAATTATAACGAACTTGCGTTTCTTTTATTATTTAACGTAAGATCTCTTTATGATTTAAGCTACCAATGCCCAAAATTTTTGACCGTATAAATCACTAATATAGAACCACACTCATTAATTTCATTTGCTATATATATAATATATAAACGGAAATTTTGTTCTGACTGCTTATCATTCGAGTTCTGCTGAACTGTAACTCAAGTTCCGCTTAATGGATTTGGATGCAACTTGCACTGTTTGATAGATAATTTTAGAGCAAAGGTTTTAGTATATACCATATTGTTCTACGCAGATTAGTTACAGAATTATGATGGAAAGTTCCGTTATTTTGGACGAAAAAGTTACCGTTTCTCATATTTGGCGACCATTATTGTTGGAGATAGAAATGAAACTGCTGTATCATTTAGAAAATAATACAAATACCTGGGAAAAAATTATAATTTAACAAATTGCAACAATCATTTGGAAAATGTTCCAAAAGCTAAAAAAAGAAAAAAAATCAAATTAATTAAAAATATTACTTATTCAAAAATATTCATCGGAACAATTTACAAATAAACGCATTTTTCATTACTACAGTTTAAGAGATCCTGGCATTCTCTGTCCTCGCAAAAATATTCGTTTGAACCATCGCCGCAGTTATTGAAACGCTTTTTCCATTACTATACCTTATCCGTAATATATACCTTAATATTTTGTCGGGTCCTTCCTACAACAACTTTCAATCTTATTTAGATTAATGTCTGAAGCTAAAGGTATTTTGAGGAAATTAAAGTTGAAGACCACGTTTTTTTCTTTCTAAGAAGATTTCTCATCCGACGTCAATTTTTGAATTCGGCTTTTTTTTCATATCTGATAGTTTGCATCTATCCTTTTTGTAATTTTAACATTTTTGTAACGATGTTATGCATTTCTATTGCCTATTCAAAAAAAAAAAATTCATCTAAAGATACAGAATTTCGTTAAAAATGCTTAAAAACGCTTTAAAAAAATAATAAAGTGACGACGTTAAGAGGTCCATTCTGGACCGAAATCAACAACCAACTTTCTCAATGGTTAAAAACCTGTTACTAATTTTATTAAAAAAAGAGGAAAAGAAAAAAAAACAGTTTTATGATAGATAATGTTATAAAATGAAAATTTAATTAAAACCTGAAAGGTAATGTTTAGTAAGTTATTCAATGTGTAATATTGTAATTCAAACAATATTCGGCGATTTATCTTTTGCGTCAGGTTAAAAAAATGCATCTGGAAATTTGATTAGATAAAATCTGAGTAACAATTTTCTTTTTTTAAATTTAATTTTAATTTTTAACTAACTTATCCATCATAAGACTTACAGAAGAAACTAGACAATGTAATTATAAAAATTACTGTACTTGTAAATTACATGTTATTTGTTTAGTTAAGATTTTGAATTTACTTTTGTCGCCAAACAATTTGATTTTAAGCTAAAAAGGCATAGGCATGACATCGGTTTGAGTGACTGTCACAATAACAATTTGGAAATTGTACATAAGACGTGACAAATGATACGATGACTAGTTTTCTATAAAAATCTGATGATTTCGACGATCATAACTCCTTGATCGACTACATGATGCATGACTTGATCGCCACAAAATATCCCATTTATTATGTTTTGGAATTTTTCGCACATTATTTATTATCAACAATCATCATTTAGCATATAATTTTTTTTTCAGACATATTAATAGCAATACCAATTGGCAATATTTAGTGCGAATGCCGAATGCGATAAACGTGCAAAAATTAAATTTTTGAAGGCAAATTCCTTTCTCGTGTATGCAACTTTCAAAAGGGACAGTTTGCGATATTTCAGAGACTTCGGCATATGTTTTATCAAATCTCAGAAAACCTGTATACTAAGTTATTACTATTCACTCTTCTCGCTTTTTACTCGCTCTGTCAATTTCAGATCCTGTTTGAAGGAAGACCACTCCAATGATAAGTAGGGGAAGAATAGTATAAGTAGGGCCTAAAATGATCCCCTTAAGAGAAAAACTTGTGTAAAATAACACGACTGTTTAAATAAAACTTTGGCCCTTTGCTAGTATGTTTTACACTATATTTTGCATTATAAACATATTTTAATAATAAGTTAAACCCAAATTGAGTAAAAAAAAAAATAAATGTTTTTAAAATGTGTCCAAAGAATCATTTTACCCTCACCAAAAGGGCAAAATGATCCTTCATTTAAAATCAGTTGTAAATTGTTTTTTATAGGCAAAATAAATGATAGAAAAGTAATTATGACAATACATATAAGTGTAATTCACATCTAAAGTCATACCACATTAATATATTTATTTTAAATGCTAAAAGTTGTAAATTAACAAGATAAAATAACTTTTATTAGGTTGTTTGACATGTTTCGGTTCACGCCGAGCCATTTTCAAAGAAAAATAAGATAGTGATGAACAAGTGAGCCAAAACATGTCAAACAACCTAATAAAAGTTATTTTATGTTGTTAATTTATACCTTTTTAGCATTTAAAATAAATATATTATTACAAGGTGTTATAATTTATTATATTGTTTTACTCCATTAAGTAATCCAAGTCCTATTTCTGTACATGAAAGACTGTATATCTAAATAAATATCAAAGTTTAGTGCTTACCTTATAACAGATGTTATAAAACTCAATTTTTCAAAGAATTCTATTCAGACGCGTAATACTGCGATCGCATGAATACCGCCTTTACTTCTTCTTCACTTATTACAACTTGTTTATGCATTGCCCTGAAGATAGCGTGACCTGTCTGGAAGAAAACATATGTGGATCGTTTTGTCCGTTAGGATCATTTCAGGCCACCTTTCCCTACTCTTTACGTAAAAGTGCTGCTGTTGTTGCAAAGTTTTTTTATCAATCAAAAAACTACCTTCAGTCTATATCTGTGTTCTTATCTGTATTTCCTGACAGCCTTTTTGGGATTTGAACGCAACGCTTTTATACTTCTTACAATCATCTCTCTCACGATTTTTAGTTGAAAGCAGCAATCATCAATATATGCAAAATGATTCATGTTACATAAGTTTTTATTTTTGTTCTTATAATTTAGCCCGCTATTGTAATTTTAAGTTACATTCAAATCATTTATCAATGTGCTTTTGACCTTTTATATTAAATGCTAAATATTCATTTAATATTTAATTATATTTGTCTTTATAAAATGCGTTTTAAGCGTGGACTTGTAATTAACTTCGTTATATAGTTAAAGATGCTTTAGTGATTTTTTTTTTCATAAATTTCCTCGTAGAGTTTTATTTTAAATATTAAATATTTAGGAATGTTAAATAATTAATTGATTGTTTGTTTAAAACAGAGTATTCAGCATAGAACTGCATTTAAGTTTATTATAGTTAAAGTTTATTTAGGGATCGTTTATTATTTATAAGTATATTTTAAAGTTTTGTTTAGATGCTAAATTTTTAATTTTACTGAATATTTAATTATTTGCTTTTTCTTAACTGCGTATTCATCATAGAATTGTATAGATTTTGTAAGCATAAAACATTTTAAAATAAAGATTGCAAAATATTGACTTGGAGAGAAAAGAATTTGAAATGCAATATATATATATGTATATATATATATTTCATTACTTAACATTAAGAATCATGAAAACACACATTCTGCTAAGTATGTCACAATATTTTGGTATTTTTAAAAATTTTAACACGTTTTCGCAGAAAAACGAAAATTGCACTTTTTGGTGAGTTTTTGCTCAGGCCGTCTTCTAAAGATTATTTAATATTTAATTGCTTGTCACTGGTAAATTAAATGTTTAACACATTAAATAAAACTGAAAACTTTAAAATTTGTTCATTTTTGTTTCGTATACAGACATTTAAATTGTAGATATTTTATACGACAAATAAATATTTGAATGTTAAAAATATTATATCCAAGGGGAGTAGTAAAACAATATTTTTAGCTCATATTTCTATTTGGGTACAGAAAGAAATACATATAATTAAAAGTTTATCTTTAGGAACCTTCTCATCACCGTGAACTGCTATATCCGTTCACTATGCTGTAGTTTTCACTGCAACATTAGCATTATTTAAATTAATATAATCCTACAAATATAATGTAGTTTTAAAACATTAAGTAATAATTAATAGTTTCAAGTATTTCATTCATATACGTAATTAATTTTTTTATATCATGTTTGAAATATCATGTTTTTTTTTAGCATTTAAAAAAAATACAGAGAAAACAACATTAAATTTGACCCTTACCTCGGCGGGATTTAAGAAAACAATGTACAAATTTTATAAGTATGAATAAGTTTTTTGTCTTAAGACATACTGTAAATTATTTTTTGGAAAATTATCACATTAAAGGAATTAAAAAAAATAATAATCCACTTACCTTTGTTGTTTGTTTCACACTGTACGGATAAAAAATGCATGATTTTTTAATACGAATTATTTATCCAAAACACAAAAGATTTAAAATTGATTAAATTTGAAAAATTTATCTACTTAATATGTAGTGTTAACAAATTTCCAGAAATCGGAATGCATAACTAAGTTTGTGAAATTTTTTTAAAAATGTATTAAGTAATTTTATTTGAAAAAAGGTTTTTCGTACACAGTGAAACAGAGACGCTTTTAAAACGCAGTTTGTGTGTTGTACAGGTAGATGTTAGGATATGTTTAATTATGTTTTGTTTTGAATATTCACTGATAATATCCAGTGTGAATGTTGTTTCTTTTAGAAGTTACAAAAATAAGAGGTTTTTTTTTACAAAACAAGCACTTATATGTGCTTTCCTGTACTCTGTGGTCTGTTGTACATCTAAATATAGGGGGTATTTCAGTTTGAATAATATAATTATGTTGCAATATTACTCAATTAAAGACAAAGGATTTAACTGTAACAAAGCCATTTTTTTTAATTAAATCGATGTAGCTCGCATTGAGACATGAAATACTAGTATACAGTCAAAAATTACGTAACGCTGCACTATTACTGTTATATTTATTCTATAATGAATAATATGCAGTTTATTGTATTTTAGTATGCTTTTATTTCTTTCAGACATAGGTGCCAATAGAAAGAGAGCACTTTTTCCCCCTTATAATCACATAGTAGCAACAATGTCCAGTCTTTATAATTATCGAATTTTGGGTCCTTTAAATCTTTCTTCAACGCAGCCGTTGATACTTCAATACTCAGAAATCCAGGCAAAACCATAACGTATACCAGTGTCGATGAATCATATAAAAGCAAACAGTACTGTTTCACTGTGTACTAAGTATTGTACAAATTGAGACAAATGCATATACTATTTAACTCTCTGAATACTGAAGTCTAAAAAATGGATAGTGTTCAAAATACGACAAGCGTCCGAATGCTGAAAAATCCTGGGAGGTTTTTTCTCCCCCTTTCTCCTGTCTGCCTTTTTTCAACAATTTAATAAGAAGGCAGCTATATTCGAAAGTGGAGCACCCCTAAGATACCACCATTAAAAAAGACTCTCCAAACGGGGATTGCAATAATCCTCTATTCTGGAACAATAATTGGATTTTTCCTAGGGGGAGAAAATACAACATCTATTTTCAGGCGTTCAGACGGTCTTGCAGTAGTTTGCTTGACTGGGTGTTTCGGGCAGTTTAGAAGTGGAAAGGTTAAAGTGATCTATTTCTCTGTTTCTGTTTATGTGTTTTAGTAAATTTGGTATGCAATAAGAAGAGTTATGCTAGCAATGCTTAAATTTTCTTGAATCGATTATATCTACAGATTAAAAAAGACAGCTGTATCTTAATGTATTAAAGTGTTATATAACCACGAACGAAAATAGAAAGTACAAACTCTTCTGAGTTACAATAGATTACGATAAATGCTCTTTATCTTTAGAAATTTCATAAATCAATTTATTTCTGAAATTTAAAGAAGACTTCGTAAAAACAAAGTTTTATTTTTGGCTGCCACTGATTTTACTAAACGTTTCCTAGTCGATTTTGTAGTATATTAATTAGTTTTTTCAATCCGGAATATTGCTCTTTAGAATGCTATCCTTTCTAAAGTAAAAATATTCATGTTCAACAATTCTGTTTTTACAGACAAACATGATAAATCAACAGCATTAGCATTAACATAAAAATTATTATTTTCTTATTCTCTCATGTCTGTATTCAATCATGCACCTGGAAAACAGATTTAATAGCATCCGATATTCTTTTTTAAAACCGATATTCTTTTTTCAGAAAACTGATTAATACTCTATAAAGAAATTCTTGGAAACGTTTCCGAAAATCAGTGGCAGAAAACGAAACTTTGTTTTTGTAAACGATTCTTTAAATCACGAAACTATATAGGTTTCTTAGGTTTCTAATGATAAATAATACTTTTCGGATTCATGGATAAAATCGGAAGAGGTTATTTTCGTTTGTTGTTATATTATATTTCCGTTGATTAAGAAACAATTTAAAGTGTATCTATTAATTAACTTTTTTTTAAAAATATCTGTCACTGTGTATGTCACTCCCAGTATATCTCTTTTAAACTAGGTGATATATATAAAAAAAAAACCTGACGGCTAGGCTTACAGGCACAGGTAGATTTCGAAGACGCAGACCCTGGGGCGCCTGTTTATTGGTAATTGCAGAAAGAACACATATTTGCCATGATGTGACAATTGGGACCGCCCACTTTTAAATATACCTCTGCCTGTAGGCAGAACCAGCAGGATTTTTTTTTGTAAGAGTTGATCCTATAAAAAACTTGTCAATATAAAATCTTACTTATAGTAAAATCCGAAGGCAAGAAACTGTATGTAACCATTCCAGGCAGGAGCACTTTGATCTGCGAATCGACCATAGTTAAACGCCATGTTAGGCTTAATGAAAAACATATGCTAACATATGAAGCTAAATGATAATTTCTTCTACTTAAAATCATGTCTGTTCAGCATATTTTTTTATAAAACATGTATATTATATCCAGTTATAATGTTTTAAGTTTTATATTAAAAATAACAGATTAAACACGGATTACCTGATGTAAACAAACAAACACTGTTGCCATTCAGAATCATAAATCCCATATCTAGAAAGAAATGAATGACTCTTTAAACGTTTCATTAAAATATCCAATTATGCTCTTAAAATATTTGTGAAAGCATATTATAGTCTTTAAATATTTAAAGGATATTTTTTAAATTTATTTCTGTAAGCATTTTATTCCTGTAAGCACTTTTTCAGAAATAGCGATGATACCTTTCGAGGCTTTGCGATGATCTACCAGCATTTTAGATTTCGTTCCTAAATACTGTTCTGGCGCCATCTATTGACAATACAATTGACAATAAATACAAATTATACCTTTCTGTTGGAAAAAAATAATAATACAACTTTATTATAATTTACATAATAATAAAGTTTTAAAATAATATAAAATTTACATAAGTATATTTTTAAAATAAGAAAATTCAGGATGTATTGATTTATTACAAGATCAACTTTTTTTAATGATTTAAATTATTTTTATTAACAATTTTGAATGGGAAATATTTGACTTTGTGTAAAAATTAATGCATTCTGTTAGATTATGAAGAAACTAAAAGATCGTTTTCGTATTATTGAGAGCGAACATTAATACCTATAATTTACTTACCATTGTTAATTCTTGAGACCTTGATTAATTATTGAGATCGTTATTAGGATTAAGATTTTAATTATTCAGAAAAATATTTGTAAATTTTGAGTTTAAAAACAAAAATAAAGGAAAAGATTACGTTTCGTAAAATTTACCATTAACATAAGGTACATAAGTTATGTACATTCAAGATGCATTGAATTATTACAAGATCAACTTTTTTTAATGATTTAAATTATTTTTATTATTAATTTTGAAAGGGAAATATTTGACTTTGTGTAAAAATTAATGCATTCTTTTAGATTATGAAGAAACTAAAAGATCGCTTTCGTATTATTGAGAGCGAAAATTATACCTATAATTTACTTACCATAATTAATTATTGAGACCTTAATTAATTATTGAGATCGTTATTAGGATTAAGATTTTAATTATTCAGAAAAATATTTGGAAATTTTGAGTTGAAAAACAAAGATAAAGAAAAAGATTACGTTTCGTAAAAATTACCATTAACATAACTACCATTAACAGTACAGTTTACCATTAACCCTCTATTTTACCTAATATTACCTTAACGGTTCAGGTCAGTTTTCCTTATTGTCGATAAACAGTATATGAATATTTTTATCAATTATTTAAAATTTTAACTGAAAACCCCAATTTCTACCCACCGTCCTAGGACGGGCATTTACACTAGTTTGTAGATAATATTAAGAAGATTTATAATACATTCAAGCTGATTTGATATCTTGTGAATTGACGAAGTTATGATTTTTTTCTTCTGAAACCCTTATTTTCCCCCCCTTTGGGGGCATTTTTAATGAAATCAAAAATCCGTCATACATAAATTTTTGGCCCTTTTCCTAGAAGTAATAATAACTTTAAACGGATTCGATATGTATCAAAATTAAGAAGTTATGGGTTTTTTTCTGTTTTCACAACCCCCCCCCCCCATTTGCCCCCTTTGGTTCGATTTTGCCTATTAACGAACTTGACCGAGATTTTATGCCCCTTGATTTTATGTATCAGTTTATAAGAGATTTGTGTAGAATTATGGAAGTTATCGTGCCCACAAAAAAGTGACTTAGATAGATAAATAGATAGATAGCTAGATAAAGTTTTGAACTGGGGATAGTTTTGGGTTGTAGGAGTCATGATCTGTATAGATCTGCAAAATTTTTTCAGAAATTCCAATTTAGGGGACAATGTAATAGGTAGTATTTCTTACGAAATCTTACCTAAATGAAGAAAGAATTATTTTTAGATAAATATCTCGAAATAACGGGTTTTGAAATGAAGAATTTTAATTTTCTATCAGCTTATTTCATATGCGTAAAATAACTGCAAAACAACATTATTATAAATTCATATTTAATACTTGGAAATTTTTCCAGAGAAAATTTCTTACGAGTTGCATTCATAATATTCAAATTTTAATTGCTTTAATTTTTTCACTATGTGGGCTTTACGCCTACTAAGCAATTAAAATGTTAACATTATTATATTCAAAATAGCTCATGCTTTATGATGGCAAAAGTATTTACTATAACTGTTATCTATATACTCTTCCCAAAAACAGATGCATTAACTAACCAGAATATCGATTACTGGACAATTCAATTTTCAATACACGAATCAAACCTTTTGTTAAATAGACTTCCAACGATTTAAAATATACTGCGGAATCTGGAGGCATATATTATTACAAAAAATATCTTTTGATATTTTTACTTTCTTCTCTTTTTACAAGACGAACGTATTGAATTCAAAGTTTCGACTTCCGCTTTTTGACGGATTTATACGTGTTAGAAAGTTCTGAACATAATTTTACTATTTTTAGAGAATGTATGTTTGTGAGTCTGTTTGTTTGTATGTGACAAACATTTTGTGGGCGCTCTATGTCAAGAAATAATGCACATAATATAATAAAGCTTAAGATTCTGTAAGGCAGTGATATATTATACTTTAGTGTAAATCGCACAACAGGTGCTGCATTTTTCACGATGATGCAACAGCATCTATATCTCAAGAACTATTGCATGGATTTTCATTAAACTTCAGACTCAGTTAGACATTGACATAAGTTGTTGATGATTAAGTCTTGGTGTAAACAGCCCAACAGGTGGTGCATTTTTCAGGATTTTAACGATTTTATTAATAGTCATATCTAAAGAAATAATGTACAGAATTACATCAAATGATAGATTCAGTTAGACCTCGACATAAGTTGTTGCTGATTAGGTTTTGGTGCATACCGCATAACAGGTGTCACTGCTATGCTGCATTATTCCCAACTTTCTGGATAACTATATCTGAAGAACTAGTACACGGATTTTCATCAAACTTCATACTCTGTTAGATCTTGACATAAGTTGGTGCTGATTAGGTTTAGGTCTAAATCATATGAAAGGTGGCACTACTATGCTCATTTTCGAATTCTAAAATTCATAATTTTAATATATATATATATATATATATATATATATATATATATATATATATATATATATATATATATATATATATATATATATATATACATGTTTTTTGAAATATTAATATGTATGTGATAGAAGAAAGTTTTCGATTTGCACATTCCACTACTTTTTATCTAACCGAGGGTACATGTAAATCGCTAGAGAATAAAAAGGGTATAAAATCCTGATACGTGATCATAAACTTAAAATAAAAGTTTTATCATTAAAAGTTCCAAACTTAAAAAAGTACTCTTCTAATATATAGAGAAAACTTTTTTTTTCTTAAAGTTACATTCTTAAATTAAAAACTAGTCCTTTTGTGTTACATAAAAAAACTTTGTTACCCAAGTAACTTACCTCACGGCTAGTCAAAGACAAAAAATTAAAATATATAGAAAAAAAGAATGAAATTTCCAATTCCCTTTGATTTTTTTTACCTTTAAACATTACAAAGTTTTAATTATTGTCTTTAGTTTTTACAGTTTGAAAGACATTCTTGGTAACGTTTAAGTTAATGTTTAATTTTCTTTTGTAAAGTGATTAATAACTACATTTTCTAACTACTTTAACTTTTTTTAATAGTTATTTTCATAATCTTAATTTTCAAGTACGTTTATCATTTAAATATATATTGCACGTTTCAGTCAAACTAAATTCATTGCAAATACTTTCATATATATAGATTAATATACCTTTTTTAGAATTAAAGTAGGTTTGCCACTTATTTCTTATAGTAAAATCTGAAATATATTAAATTATCTTAAATTAAAATTATCCTTTTGATATGCTTACCGTATATACTCGCGTATAAGCCCGTTCGCGTATAAGCCGACCCCCCTATTTTGAAGGACAAAATATTGGTAAAATTCTTGACCCGCGTATAAGCCGACCCCAAAAAAATCCAAGGACAAAAAAAATTCCAAATGTTTTCGGACAAAAATTACATTTTTATTAAAATACTAAACAAGCAAAATTAATTACCTAAAAAATTAAGAAACATCAACTGGTTCACTCAGATTCGGAATCAATATCTGAATTACCAAAAATTTCGATGAAGTCCCGTTCTGTTGCTTCTTCGTCATAAAAATCTGACTCAGGATCTGATGAATTTTTATCATCATATTCGTAGATGAAATCGTCCTCAGTGCCATCCATCGCATTGCTAATGCAGCACTTTTTAAATGATTTAACAATCATATCACATGGAATTGACATCCACGCCTATTTGACCCAAGAGGCAATAACATCGATTCACGCCTTTTTTAAATTGCCACCCTTTGTTCTCTGCACATCTGGCGAACACATCCACTCAATCCAAAATTTTCGTAATCTGTCTTTAAATGGTTTGTTGATGCAAACATCAAGTGGTTGCAACAGTGATGTGAGTCCACCTGGTATAACAACCATCGACGAATTTAGTTTTTTAACTTTTTCTTTCACTTCGTCGGTCGTATGAGCGCTAAATGTATCCCATACAAGCATCGATGGTTTCTTAAATACTGCTCCGGGTCTTTTGCCCCACACATTTTCCAGCCAATCAATGGTTCCTATTTCATCTATCCATCCATTTTTCTGTGCCCTGATAATTACTCCGGTCGGAAATTTTACGTTAGATGGAATTTTCCTTCTCTTAAATATAATTACTGGGGGCAATTTGGAGCCATCTGCTAAGCAAGATAAAACAACTGTGAAACGAGTTTTCTCGTGACCTGTAGTTTTGATCAACACAGATTTTTTGCCAATTGAGTCTACAGTTTTATTGCTGGGTAAATCAAAAGTAACAGGTGTTTCGTCCATGTTTCCTATTTGCGATAAATCAAATTTTTCTTTTTTCGAAGACCAATGACAAACCTTTGAAAATATTCAACTTTTTCTTCGAGCTCTTTTGGTAGCTTTTGGGCGATTTTAGTTCTTTGGCGAAGGCAAAGTCCATAACGATTCATAAATCGTGAACACCATCCAGCTGATGCAAAAAATGTTTCTGGCTTCTTATCCTTGAATTTGTCATCCTTAGATATTTTTAATGCTTGTAAACGTATTCCAGTTCGCGTGATTACACAACCACTTTCGCGACATTGCATAATGCAATGATTTAATTCTTTATCCATTTCAGGAAATGGATTCCCGTTCTCAACGCTTTTTTGGTTTTTGGCATAGCATGTAAAGTCAGTTTATTTTTCCGCCATTCTCTCACATGTTTTTCATTTATTCCAAACTGCCTAGCTGCGGCACAGTTATTATACTCTTCAGCATACTTCACGACTTTTAACTTGAAAGAAGCACCATATGCAGCACGTTTGGTTTTTAAAGTTTCCATTTTGCTAAAAGCAACAATCCAAGAAAGAAAAAAATCTCTTACATAACCAAACGATCACTTATTAGAGCAGAGAAAATTATAATTACCTAGTCAGAGACAAAAGCGTGAATAAATGAACGGAGTCAAGATCAATTTTCCTTCTCCTGTCTCTCTTACGCAAGCGCTCTAAATCACGTGTTTTGACTTCCCCCCTTTTCCCCCAATGCGCTGCTATGCTAGTCAGAAAGCTGTATGGCTTACAATTTTTCTCCTCAAATGTGACCCCCGTATAAGCCGACCCCCCTCTTCATAAGACAATTTTAGGTCAAAATTTCTCGTCTTATACGCGAGTATATACGGTATCTACATATCTGGGTGTAAAGCAGTGGTTCCCAACGGGGGGCGTACGCCCCACAGGGGGGCAATTTGACTTTTGAGGGGGGCAATTTCAGATTTGTTATTATCCCAGTCCCTGTCAGTTTTTTTAATTTAATTTACTTATTTTTTATAAAACTATTTTTGCAGGCTAAAAATATAAATAATACATAATTTTTTTTATAAATAACTGAATAAAAATAAATTTTCAAAAAGTTTCCATTAAAATTTCAAAACACAACTACTACCAGAATAATTATACGATTTTTTTTTTACATATTTAGACACCTTTTTATATATTTACATAATTATTAAATTTTTCTGGTTGCAATATTATTTTAGTATTACACACTTTTAATTTTTACTATTTATTAAAAAAAACTTGTATTTCTATTGACAGAGCAATACGTCACATGAAGAAACTTTTACTTATGAAATTACTTAAAGGTATATCTGAAATTTACTATGTTCAATATATTTAACCTAAAAAAATGTTTGAAGCATCTAAACGAGGAACTACTTTCAAATGAACATCATAGAAATAAATGGATGAAAAGTCTTCTTATAGCTCTTGTGCAGACAAAATACACAGCTTTAAAATTTTAAAATTGGCTTATTATATATGGTGTCCAAATAACCATAACGGGGAAAAAGAAAGTCTGATTTAAAATGGATAAAGGTGCGAATCCGGAAATACTACTTGTGAATTATTCTATACATACAAACTTGGTATTAAATTTTTTTTCACCTGTTCGAAATGAAGTAAAAAAATCAATTATAAACCGTATCAATTCTACCAAATGTAATGCAAAATGTGGGATTCTCTTCAAGAAATTTCACGAAGATAAAAATGCAGACCATATAACACTTTTGTGTCTGAGGTAAGTTGCCAAAGAACAATAAAACTTTTCTAGGTATAAATACGACAATGCATGGCATCATTGCATTCATTGAATTATGTTAAAAACATACTTGTACCGAAAATTTTATTATATTTATAAGAAAAAGGATGTGAAACGGCTTATCATAGTTAATACTCTGTTAGTCTTCCTTTGTGGGAATAAGAGTTCATTTTGTATATAAGAACAATAAATATATGTTACAGAGGAACGGGGGTGGGGGGGGGGCATCATGATTTTAAAGGTGCTTATGTGGGGCGCGGCCAAAAAAGGTTGGGAATCACTGGTGTAAAGATTAGGGAAAAGCAATTTAATCCGAGAAATTAACACTGAATCAATGGAACTTCGTATACATAAATTTTAATTTCCCTCTTTACTTTCCATACATATATATATATATATATATATATATATATATATTCAAACTTAAATGCATCTAAACCTTATATATACTTGTAAAACTAGGCTGTGCCGCCAGACACCAGAGTGGTGCCAGTCAGGCGTGTCAACCGTCGTACCCGGATCCTGAGGGACCCATAACGCACTCGGCTGGGAGAGGCATCCTGTAAGCGCTACGACCGGTCGGGGCACCGCCATCTGCGCATCATCTCGAACCTAACCGAAAAAGGTGACGGCAGAGATCATTAGGATAGGCGGGGTTCCCATAATTAGAGGAGACCTCCACGAAGACACCTGATGAATAGCCAGAGAACATCCGACGGCTTCGTCGCCGTAACCCCATGAGGGGAACCGGTCCTAGGTTAAAAGAAATTTCAAATAAAATTTCGTATGTATTTTGGAATTTGATGGCGTCGTAAAATTCTGATTACCTAAAAAATATTAAAAAGTGCATGTTTTTAAAAAATTAACAATTTTAAAATTTAGAGATTTAAAGTCTTTTACAAAAAATTCCATATTTTAATACAGAGTTAGAGTTATTTTAATATAGAGTTAGAATTATTTAGCAACTTAAATAATTATATTTCCGTAAATGCATAATAACAAATACTCATATATACACTAAGTTTTCCATAAGAATTTCCGTAATATATTATTACACTTCCATATTTTAATTCCAATATAAACTGGGCATTTTAGGAAACCATTCAAATTCTTTCTGAAGCGATTGAATAATCTTATTCAGACTATGTTCACATTCCCATCATTAACAATTTTATGCGGGAATAAAATGCGCTTTTAAAGCTAGTTGAACAAATGTATAAACCTTTATCTAATGATGATGAAGAGCACGAATTTCGAAAAATTCTTCAACAGATGAATGGAGTATATGTTGGTTTTAATGATATAACATACAAACTGCGCACAAGTTCTAACAAAATCGATCCCACAGTATGATGTGTTCAAGCGTGCATCTACTGTTTATGTCTCTTTAATCAAACAGGTTGTTCCATGAGGATTTATTTAAGAGCAGAGAAAATATTTAATTTATTTTTATAAGAGTTAATATTATTATAAGAATTTATAGTATTATTATAAGTTAGAGTAATGCATTTAGCAACTTAAATAATTTTGCATTTTTAAGTGCGATTCATAAGTTTATACCTTGATTTTGTCATACCAATTTGTGTAATGTATCATTACACTTCTATATTTGAAGTCCAAGATAAACTGGTCAGTTTAGTATAACATTAAAATACTTTCTGAAGCGACTGAATAAATTTATTCAGACTATGTTCACATTCCCATCATTAACCAAATTATACAGCAATAAAATGCGCCTTTATGCAAGTTTAACAAATGTGTAAACCTTTATCTAATCATATTAAAGTGCACGAATTTCGGAAAATGCTTCAATAGATGAATTAAATAAATGTTGTATTTAATGATATGCCATATAAACTGCACGAAAGTTCTAACAAAATTTATCTTACACTATGATGTGTTCAAGCGTGCATCGGCTGTTTATGTCTCTTTAATCAAATAGATTGTTCCATGAGGATTTATTTAGGAACATGGAAAATATTTAATTTATTGTTAAGAAAACTAAGTATGTATAAGTATACTTTATAGCGCTTTTGAGCATATTAATTAATGCGATTGATTTTCTAAGAAAGTGTGTAACTTTTTTTAAAACAATGATTTTGCTATCCAACATTGCTCATAGGCAATTGTTATATAGCCTATTTTTAGTCGAAAATCATAATATCTTCTAAATGATTATAAATAATTAATCTATTAAATATATATATATTGAATTTCTGAAAATTTAACAATTATTGATTCTGAATATAACACGGCGTTAATAAATAATAATAATAATAATAAAAATAGGAACGTGAAATTGTACAGTTGTAAATATTGAAATAATTTTCAGATACTTTCCTCCTATTCATTAATTTTATTAAATCATATAAATGGAATCTCTTCTATTGTTTTGTTTTTGTTAAATTTGGAGTAACTGATATAACGCCATGCGTCATTTTCGTAAATATTACCAAATTCTGCAATAAAAAAGGTAGAAAATGTATGCAGTATAACATATTATAAGCTATTCTTAAATACATTATTCAGTTTCAATACTATTTTTTAAACGAGCAAGGCTATTTTGTCAACGTATTATGAAATATATATATAGATAATGTATGTTAATTTATCTAGCTATAATGTGAATAGAACACCATGTAAACAAAAATAAATGCTTTTGTGTGTGTCAATTTACATTATTATCGCTTGGTAGTTTTTTTTTTTTTTTAATGAAATAAACGTGGTTGTGATATCTTTTGTCTTTGTTCAATGTTACTGAAAACTCAATATTTTAAAGTCGAGTATTAGTAATTTATCTTGTATTTCTAAGCAATTATGTCTTACATTTTTTGTTCACATTTTTCTTACATACTCACTTCTATCTTGAATAATAAAAATAATTTATGTATTATATTATTGTATGGTTATACTCCACCATTAGTTATTTTGTGAAACGATTAAAATACTTTCTGAAGTGAATAATTAAATTTATTCATACTATGTTCGCATTCCCATCATTAACATTTTGATGACGAAATAAAGTGCACTATCAAGAATGTTTAACAAATGTTTAAATTTTCACATAATTGTTTTATAAAGCACGCATTTCGGAAAATGTTGCAATAGATGTATGGAAATTATGTTGGTTTTAATGATATGTCTTACGAACTACTTGTGAACACAAACTGCAGCGATTTTATATTATAGCATGTTTATGAATGCACCAACTGTTTATGATTATTTAAACAGACAGGTTCTTTCAAAAGTATTTATTTAAGATCAGGTAAATATTTAATTTACAATTAAGAAAAAAGTTTTAGAAGTATGATTTATAATTCTTAGAAGCATACTAATTAATATAACTGCTAACTTTCAAGTAAAATATATTACTCATCCGACAACAGACAAGAGGGGACAAATAACAATCCTTGCCAAGATAAAACACACACAGGATTTTTTTTAAAAGCTCATGAAATTTTATAATTTATTTATTTTTATTCGATATCATAATCAAAACAATAAAAACAATAATGAATAAAATGTTTTGTGGATAAATATACACGAAAAACTAACGTTTAAATGCACAATATCAAACTGTAGCACAATGAACAAACGTATGTTTCGTGAGTAACTTGCACTCACATCATCAGTGTCAGTAAAAAAAAAAAAAAAGAAAGAAAAAAAACATCCCCTATAGGCATGAAACCAACTCGAAAACCCCAAATGACAGCAAACAACACACCGAAAGCACATCACTAAATCAATTCAGAAAGGTGAGTTGTAAGGTACGCTGGAAAAATCGTTGGCCAGGGAGTTACCAAATTTATGAATATAAATTGCTTCAATAAAGTCTAAATCTAAAAGAGTATTGCATTTCTTACTACTTATTACTACTTACTCTTTATTTTATTTATTTCTCGGCCATTTTTATAAGAAATGCGATACTCCTTTAGATTTTAGAGAAATGTCCATATTTTAATAAAAGTAGATCATTCAAAAAATGCAGTCAAAGTTGGCTTTTTGATCCGACTTCCCGGGTGCGATACCACTGGAAAGGAAAACAAAGCTGCCATCCATCCTGAGAAACGATCACTTATAGTTCATTTTGCAATTCATTTATAAAAGAAAATGAAAATTCTTTTCGATTAAATATTGCTTAAAAACCCACAGCTATTAGTACCATGCTTTAACGTATAAAACTATTTAAGAAAATGTGTCAGAAAGTTACACGTTGTATAGCGGGGGAGAATATGTTTTTGAGAATCGCCTTAAGTGGTTTTACTGTACATAAATCTTTATAAAACACATGAATCTTTATAAAAAATTTTCATTTAGTATGTTTTTGGAAAGTAGCCTCTTAATAAAAAAATTCTGTTAACTTGATAGAAAAAAAAGCTGCTTCTTTGTTCTAGTGGCCCTCACGATTATGATTCGCCAATGTCGCTGTCAAGCTTATATGTACGACATAAATATATGTCTTATATATACACCATACATCATACATTCACATATACGCCATATACGTCCTATATACGTCATGTATATATCATATATGCGTAATATATAGCTAATATTTAAATCTAGTATGTCGTATATACGTCATATGTACGCCATTGTGTTCTAAATCCATGTCATATATATATGTCGTATGTATACATGGGGGATCGAAATGTTTTTTTCTCAATTTCAAGACCTACCTATACGGAAAAGATGTTCTATTGTACGGAGATTAAGAGAAAAATAATTTAAAAAATTAATTTCAAAATTTAATACTTCCGCAATGGTGTTTAAATTTCGAAAAAAATGAAAAAAGTCCCTATGTTGGTTAGACGATTTTTGACTCAAAATAATTGTTTTAATATTAATCAAAACCTACCTATGCGGAAAAGATGTTGTATTGTATGGCGATTATGAGAAAATTAATATAAAAATTTAATACTACCGCAAAAGTGTTTGAAATTTATGTATTTGAGTCTTTTCCGGTAAAAATTCAAACTGATTTTTGTTAATAAAACACACATTTTAGTAATTTTAAATATTAATTGCATTATATTGCATAATATTATTTATTCAATAAGAGGACAATTACTCAGTTACAAGAAAAAACATAGGCTTATTAATTAACAGCTCTCTTATTATTAAATAAAGAAAAACCTATAAAATCGTCGAAATTAAAGTGGTCGATAATCACGTCTGGCTTTGAAAATTGGCATGAAGTTTCGTGATTCGATGCGATTCCTTATAAAACCGTCTTTTCTGTATGGTCTACAGACAGCAGAAGATGCTTCCGTGACTGTTTTGATTATCCGTTCTGTAGCTTGAGAGTGGCAAGGAAACCCCTTGATAGTAGATAATATTGCTTCTGAAATCATGTCGTCACTAAATCGTTCAGTTAGTGGAGGTGGTTCTGTCACATTTTCCCATTTAATCAAATCAATATAATTCGTCGCACAAAGGTCAAAAATTGGTAAATTGAATATACGGATATTATTCGTTGAAATGTTTGGGATTGCAGTAGACCGTTTGACTTCGCGCGTTTTTAGAATTCTTCCATGGGCCATTTGCCTTATGTGAGTTCTGTCGTTAGCTAACATCGATATCTGGATATTTTCAGGATGGCCAAAACCCATTTCTCCTAATAACAGGGTCTATGACGTCCTTCAGATCACTTGAAAAATAACGCGAGAGAACAATTGAATGATACAAATGCTGTGCATCATAGATTACCGATGGTTTCGTTTTGATCTTGAACCACATAGGCGCATATACTTTTACGATGAACGTCGTTAATATTACTAAGTCCTCAGATGGCTTTTCGTAAGCTACATAAAGCCTGAAAATTCTGTTCGCGGTTGTAAGCCACCTTGAGTGGAAAACATTTCCACGGTTTCTCTTCGATAGACTTTCGCTGCAATGTCCGCAATTGATGGCTTCACAAATTTCCATTAAGTACAGTTGATCGGTACTTCAGTCTTTCTTGTTAGTCACTTCGCAAAGTGTGCAATCAATTGACATGAATGAAACTACAGGTAGCTTCTCACATCCAGCCAACAATTTTCCTATTTCACCAGTGAAGATTCTGAGCCCAGTCGTAGTTCCATCCACGTAAGCGGAAAGATGACATAGTGGAAACTCATTGGCGTGTAACTGGCACACAAACCATTGTAGTGGACGCTTCAGAATCAGTTCCAAATTTCGAATAACACCTCCTTTGACACCTGTGTTAATAAATTCTCCGTCGCAACCAATTGCAATCAATTTTGTTACATCTATATTATTGTCAACGCAGGACAAAAGATTTACAATCGCTTTTCCAATGATTTGCGCTCTCAAAACATTTACAAATACGTGTCTGATGTACTCAGAACCCGGTTCTTTTACTAAGCTTACGTGTTCTTCTATTATAACTTTTCTTCTGTTATCTTCTAGTGATATAGTCCTGTCTTTACGTTCATCGAAGTATAAACAAATTGGTCATCGTCAGAATATTTCACAACTGTCTGAGACGGTAGAGTGGTTCTTGCCTTTGTTCTCTCACGTCGAATTTTATTTCTGTCAACGACGTTCGATACATCGCTTTGTGAGATAATGCCCACATCTTGAAGCGCAGCTGACACGATGGCATCGCCTGCTCGGTCGGAAATGCCGAAATGGTCCAATGTCTTTGCTATGGCTGGAAATTTCGTCACTATAGGTGTGACAGTGACACCTCCAGCGTTTTGGGCCCTGCTTTCAATGATAGGTAATGATGAAGAAGAGTCAGTATGCTCTCACATACGCCGCTTCAATTTACACCCGTTATTCATATTCATATTCAAATCTATTGAACTGGAAGAAACATTAGGCAGTGTTTTCTTTCTCTCCACGTATCGCCCTTGATTAAATTTTCGTTTCTCGGCCTTAGTTATTTGTAAAGTGACTTTCCGATCCAGTGACCTGATTACCATTTTTCTTACAGTTCGATGGTCTAATAGAAATTCTCTCTCGTTCATTTATACTTTCCGTTCTTTCTTACAGATGCAACTTTCAAATGATTTACAAGTACATGTCGATATATTAAATAGAGTATTTGCTTTTTCCGGAAAACGTCAATCTGCTTGCGATAAGTTTCATTCCCTTTTCTGGATTTGTAAGACTTAAGAGGACCGCGATATTTGTCGTGGTATGGTCGAATTTTTCTCAAAATGCTATAGTGATCAAGTATTGGGAATGAAGCTCGTTTCCAGGTCTGATCTAACTTATTAGCAACTTCTTCAAATGAGATGGAAAGTGTAGATGTAGACAATGTTTCCTTGCTTCGATTTTCTTTTGAATGACAACATACGTTCTTTATTACGTTTTCGTAGGTAGGAAGCATATTCGTTGGCATAGCTCGGCCAGACCCAAATATAGGGCAAATCATGTCTTTTCTTAACATCGCCATAGTGAAATAATTTTCAAAGTACACTACGCAACACAATACACTTACAAAGAAATCTTACGCAATGAAATCAAAATTTATTTCACTCTGCGAGAATAGCGCCCGATTCCGTAAGCCGCTAGCTTTGAACTGAGCGAGCGAGCGGTGGGAACACGTTTATACACGTTTATTATTCAGAGCCACGTTTGCGTATCGTATGACGCAAGAAATATTACATGACGTAGCGCTTCCAACTTATGGAGGGGTGTCAGGGTAAAGCGGGGGAATAAAAAACGTGGAATTACCCTTTTTTTCGAAAATCCAACCCTCTTGCGGCAGTATTAAATTTTGAAATTATTATTTTTTAATTATTTTTCTTTTAATCTCCATACAATATAACATTTTTTCCGCATAGGTATGTTTTGATTAAAATTAAAACAATTATTTTGAATCAAAAATCATCTAACAAAAATTACGTCTTTTTCCAGTTTTTTTTGAAAATTCTAACTCTTTGAAGCAGTATTATATTTTTAAATTATTTTTTTTTTATTATTTTTCTTTTAATCTCCATACAATCGAACATCTTTTCCGCATAGGTAGGTTTTGATTAATAATTTTTTTTTCACCATATAACACCGATCCACCCTAATGTATACATCACATATATACGTGATTGTATGACTATAATTTGATCATATAAGACCATAACATCATACACGTTATATAAGATGGGTAATACACCTCGGTAGCTTGACAATTCAACCTTGGAGTAAGCAATAACAAAAAAGTAACAAAAATTACAATCTGAATTTTTCTAAGATAAATTATGATAAATCGCTAATAAAAAATAGTAAGGGGTAGATCTTTGTGCCAATGATTCTGGTTTAATAGAGCCAAGTTATTTCGCTCTCTCAATGAAATCCCTGAATCTGAAATAGAACTTAAAAATAAACCCACCACTTTTATCGTATTTTGTGTGTAGAACTTTTTATGAAGTAGTACAATCTTTCACATTTATACACTTTGGTCATTGAACAGCCAAGCTATGCATAATCTCTTGCATCAAAGTTTTTTACGCAATCCTTGAAATTGTCACTTATTCAAGTGCAATGTAAATTCAAGTTTTTCTCGCTTTATGGGGTTTCAGTTAGTGCGTTCATTTGTTTTCTTCATTCGACTCTTTGATTTGTTCAGATAAAAGTCTGATTAGTGCGCACAGCACGGAATGTGATATCTCTTTTTGCCTGCCGAGTGATGCAGAATTTTTAAACAATAAAACAAAAATCGGACTAGAAATGACACCAATACCCCGACAGTCGGACAAATGTCCTTATTATAGAGAATTGGACATGAAATTGCTTACAGTTTAAGAACATATTAATTCTCACACAATTAAATACACTAACCCAACATGCGTGAAAAATTGACCTGGGACATTCATCGCAACGTGCTGCTGCTCTGACCACCGAGTCACCCTGGTCGATATCCTAGCCCGGCAATCGCTCACATTTATACATGTTGGAAAGAGTCACTAGTCTGCAAATTATGCAACTTCAGATGATAATATCAACGATTAATTAATAATTATTCATTGGTCAGAAATTACACACTTTCCAACATGTATAAATGTGACAGATTGCCGGGCTAGGATATCGACATGGGTGACTCAGTGGTCAGAACAGCAGCACGTTGCGGTGAAAGTTCCAGGTCAGTTTTTCACGCATGTTGGGTTATTGTATTTAATTGTGTCTGAATTAATATGTTCTGAAATTGTAAATAAAAAGCAATCAGGCGTATTGCTTACGTGCTTTAATATGAAATTGCTTTTTCACAGTCTCTTGATTATTATTTATTAAAATAGCTAACACGTTAATGTCAATGGAAGTTCATGTAAATTTGACCAACTGTATTTTTAAAGTTTCCAACCAAACGGTAATGTATGCATTTTAACACGTCAAAAATATTATCATTTTAGATGGTATTTTTCCAGTATTGAGATCTTGGCGAGATAAAGGAAATAGCCTTGGTGAAAGAATAAAATTTGGTAAGATATTTGCTGTCAACCTATTCACTGTTTTATATCGCAAGTATTTTTTTTAAATATTTATACAATTTATTTAATATATATAATTCATAATTAAAAACATATATTTATTTACTTAAAAGTTGTTAAAATATTAAAAAACACATGTAAATGTGTTAGGTTTCATAATATGCCTGGGACTTTTCGAGATACACACGGGCACATGACTGAAACAGAAAATAAACGCAGAAAAACGAAAACAAAACAAATTGATGTCACAAAATGATGTTATTTCAAAAGGATACGCATCTAAAAATTCATCTTAAATTTTCCCATCACCCCTCTTTTAGAGAAATAGACTGGCTTCATGTGAGCATGCATAACATCATTTTCTTTTGTTTCCGTTTTCTCGTGAATGTTTTTTCTTCCAGTCTTAATCTTCTTCCCCTTGAAAATGAACGAGTGTACGTCTTAACAGTTCTCGGGGCATATTATGTAAACCTAACATCTTTACACGTGTTTTTAATATTTCATCCCCTTTTAAGTAAATAAATATTTGCTTTTAATCATTATATTATTCAAGGTGAAATTTTTTTTCACAACACTGTTTTATTGGGATTTTATTGTATATATAATCCATTTAAAAATTATATAGAAACAGAAGTAATGTGTACGCAAAGAACAATATATATATATATATATATATATATATATACATATAACGTTTATCTATCTACCTATCTATCTATATATATATGTATCTATATAAATTCATATATAAACAAGCATAAAAGTATATTAGGTTTGTTTTCACAGCTGTTTATATCATTTGACAACAAATCACACTTTATGAAAATCGAATTGTGCCAAGTTAATAAAAAATAATGTCAAAGCCCCTACAGTGGAAAAGTATCTTTTACATTAATATATTGCTTATTTATGTATATGGGAATTAAGAAAATTAGCTATGTATCTATTGTGTATTTTCGAATTAAATGTAAGTTTCAATTAGTGTGGTAATATCGTGGGAACAATTAACAGCAAAAATGAACAGGAACCTGTAATTTAAATATAGTAATTTAAGGGAATTTAAAACGCTGGAAATGTTTTCAAAAGTGCGCAAGTCTAGGCATTGCCTTTTGTAACTGCCTTGTGTGTGCCCTTTGTAATTAAAAAAATAATGTGTATTTTTTAATCCAGTGGCTTGCAAGAGTTTGATTTCCTCAACTTATTTAAAGCGTGTTTTTATTTAAGAATTAAACTTATTTCAAATTTATCCACTGTTACATAAATTACAATATTATTAAAACGCGTTGTAGTTTTAACTGATATCCTTAAATAATAATGCTTTTTACATATAATTAGCTATACAAGGTGCGTCATAAATTCGTGCAAACTTTAAAAAAATCATAATGACGCTCGGAAAAAAATTCGGTTTGCGCGAATATGATAACAGTGATATTCTATTTTTTTTCATGTATAAAAAAAATATATTCCAAAGATAACCGAAAAAGGGCGCTTAAGGTAAAGCTAGGATAGTCTGCGCACAATTCAAAAGAATAACAATAAAAAATCTAAGTATTAATTGTTTGCTAAACTATTCATGAATAATTTTCACTTCATTTGTTTTTTATGCATTTCCATTGCTATTTTGTTGTTATGTTGTAATTTAATAGAACAGTTGTAATAAAACCAAGAAAGTTATTTTGCGCAATCTGTCCTTACAGGGTTGGTGTGATTGCGCACATGGGTAGGAGAGATTGTTACTAATAATAACTACAATTAAATTGAATCCATCTGGACACTACACTGTTAACTAGTATTTTAAAAATATAAATTGCACAAATTGTGCTTATTAGTTGCTAAAATCAGTGTAAAAATTGTTTTAAACTCATAAAAGAGCTAAAATCCTACATGTTTCGGCTTTAAACTTAAAGCCATCATCGGGGAAGAGGAACAACACAAACGACTACTGATCTTTTAATTTTCGACACGAGAAAATTGAAATCAACAGTATGGAAAAATTTTAAATAAAATAAGCGGGCGCTCTCTGTTGCCAAAGAGCGAAAAACAAAACAACGAATTAACAAGGGGTTAAAATTGTATCCCATAAACTAGGTATGTTGAAAGAAAAGTTATCATTACAAATACAATCTTTTCTAATTTTAATTTCCAATGATTCCCTAATGGCGGCTTTAAATGGGTTATTGAACCTATGGATAATTCTTGCTTTATCGAAATTAATTACAGTACCATTATTTTTAGCGTAAAACCGGGAGAGTGCAGTGGATAACTTTCCAAATTTTATGTCGTTTTTATGCTCTTTTAACCTTTCCAAAAACTTTCTTTTAGTCATACCAATGTAAAAAATTATACTATTATTATTTAAGCTAATGGGGATTTCATAAACACCTGCGAATTGATCAGGGGGGATAGGATCTAATTTACATGAAACTAAGTCAACCAATTTTCTGGGAGGGACAGCAATAAGATGGATATTGTATTTACGGAGGGCCCTTTTAATCCTTTCAAATATAATAGGTATATATTGGAATTTACGATAGTTTGGTTTATTATTGCTAGGGACAGGATGCTGAATTAAATGGCCATTGAATTTTTCTATAATTTTCTGTACGTGATGAGCGGGGAAACCATAGTCAATGGCGATATCTCTGATAAAATTAAGTTCATCTTGGATGAATTCACTTGAACAAACCAGAAAAGCACGCTTGATGAATGAATTGAAGGCAGCAATCTTATAAGTGAAAGTTGTAGAGGCATTAAATGGGATTATTGTGTTACTTCTCATCGGTTTACGATAGACTTTACGTTTTAGGTTGTTTTCATCTTTAATTAATTGAATATCCAGGAATGGTAGTGATGAATTTTCTTCTATTTCCAACGTAAACTTAATAATAACGTAACTTAATAATTAAACGTAATAGTATAATTTTTTACATTGGTATGACTAAAAGAAAGTTTTTGGAAAGGTTAAAAGAGCATAAAAACGACATAAAATTTGGAAAGTTATCCACTGCACTCTCCCGGTTTTACGCTAAAAATAATGGTACTGTAATTAATTTCGATAAAGCAAGAATTATCCATAGGTTCAATAACCCATTTAAAGCCGCCATTAGGGAATCATTGGAAATTAAAATTAGAAAAGATTGTATTTGTAATGATAACTTTTCTTTCAACATACCTAGTTTATGGGATACAATTTTAACCCCTTGTTAATTCGTTGTTTTGTTTTTCGCTCTTTGGCAACAGAGAGCGCCCGCTTATTTTATTTAAAATTTTTCCATACTGTTGATTTCAATTTTCTCGTGTCGAAAATTAAAAGATCAGTAGTCGTTTGTGTTGTTCCTCTTCCCCGATGATGGCTTTAAGTTTAAAGCCGAAACATGTAGGATTTTAGCTCTTTTATGAGTTTAAAACAATTTTTACACTGATTTTAGCAACTAATAAGCACAATTTGTGCAATTTATATTTTTAAAATACAATTAAATTGTTAACAATAATAATTACACTTAAATGACATTGTTGTAAGTTTTTTGTGAACAAATATTATTGTATTAGGAGTGACTATTTCAACCTAATGATTAAAGAATCAGAAAAATGAAATAATTTTAAAAACGATTAAAAAATTTGAATTAAAGGGGAAAAATTAAAGAATCAGAAAAAGCAAGTCTAGATAAGATTACAAGTAACATTAAGTTACTTGAAAACTCGTTTAACTTAAAATTAGTCCATTTTCATTTTTCATTTTTTATGCAAATTTGCCAATAACCTGCGTAATCTCTCCTAGCATAGAAACTAATAGGAACAAAGCGCCATCTCTCCTAAGTAGCAGATGCGCAAACTCTCCAATTTCAGTAGGAGAGATTGCACGGTCTTTTATTTAAACATGGCTGCTACTAAAACGAACCGTTGATGTTCATGTTGTTAGTCTAGATTACTAGCTTATGAGAAATCATTTTAGTTTAGAATATTTTGTATTATTGACATTGTATAGAAATTCTGATGAATAGCTATGGAAATTCAAGCACTTACTTTGATAAAACAAAATAAAATAGCAATGCTTTATCTTAGACGCTCAAAACAATCAACGTGCACTTTCAAGTAGACACCCCACTACTGCTGTTGTACAACTACCTGGAATCGCTGCTCCCTCCCTCTACTCCTTCCCACCAAACCTCTATGTGCGCAATCTCTCCAACCGCGCCATCTCTCCTGGCTTTACCTTACACGTCATATTGAGACGTTTAATGCAAATCATGGCAACACGTCTTTGACGATCCTCCAAACTCTCCGTTTCCTCAAAAAGTCGTACTAAATTCAGCACCCCATTCAATGAAATAGTGCTTTTTTGCACCTTCAGTTCTTTCTCCGTGCGAAAATTTCGCAATGCAATAGTTGTGGACTCACCATTCTTGTAGAAAAGTTTAACCACCAAAGCTCGATCTAGTAAGGATAGCATGCTGCCAAGATCGAATAAAGAATCCATTTCAACCAGGTGTTTTATTACTAGTCTGATTTGGATAAAACATCTCAGTAGGACGTGTGAGCTCCCTCTTTCGGTTATTTTTTGAATTATTTATTTTATCCCTGGAAAAAATAATCCAATGTTCCTCTGATAATATTCCCGCAAACCGAAATTTTTTACGAGCATTACTTTTTTATCATGATTTTTTTTAAGTTTGCACGATTTTATGACGCACCCTGTATATTGAGTACTCAATAAAAGAGATCTGTAATATATCAGTGCATTTTCATATTTATACTTCAAGGTAAATCAAGCATTTTTACTAAAAGATTCGAATAACTTTGAAAGAGCTGAATAAATGTATTCAGACTATGATCAAATTCACTCCATCAACCATTTTATGTAGTAATAAAATGCACCTTCAAACGTGTTTAACAGATGTTTAAATCTTTATCTAATGATTTGAAATTGCACGAGTTTCGGAAAATGTTGCAACTGGTGAATGAAATAATTATTTAATTTAATGATATACCCTATAAACAGCGTACAAGTTCCAACAACATTGATCCCACATTATTCCATGTTCATGTGTTTATCGACAGTTTATAGCTCTTTGAACAAACAGGTTGTTTTATGGGGATATATTTAAGAGCAGAGGAAATATTTAGTCTATTATTTATTAAGAAAACTCAGTATAAGTATACTTTATAGCGCTAGAAAGCATATGAATTATTTCAATTGATACATACTAAGTAAATATAAAATCATTTCAAAAATAAATTATATAATTAAAATTAAGCATTTAAAAAAAACTTAGTTAGTTAATAAATAATTTACAATATGTTCCATATGAAGTTTTACTTAAGTATACTTTTTACAACTGTATTCAAAATACAGCATGAAATTGTTCAAAATTTAACCCATCTGTTGATTGTTTTGTATTTCAATAAATAATACAAACAATTAAAAGGCAAAATTTTATTATGTTGGAATAAGCCTTATAAAGCATTTGAAAATATTGTCAAAAAATTTATAAAATACAGGCAGCAAATTTCCAGAGCATCCCTGTGATTGGAAGAGATTTTTCTGTTATTTGAATAAATTTATATACAGTGAAACCCCGATTTTACGTCACCCGAATCATTTTTCCCGCATTATACGTTTTTTTCATCAGGTCCCAGTTTTTCCGTATAATTGTAATGTTAATTTAACCCGGATCGTAAGTTTGTTATTTATGGAATTTCCCGCATTTTACGTTTTCTCTGGAAAGTAAAAAAAAGGAAAAAATGTTCTAAAATAAGCAATAATTTTTCCTTTTGCAGCTTTTTTAAAGCTAATCCACGTTGTTGAAAGTTATGTAATCTATGAAAACAGAAACGCATTCTACAGACTCCTGTCTTTTGAAACTAGTTTCCCCCCCTCCTTTGTTGAACACCTGCTGTCGCGGCCTGCTCCCTTCCCTCCCCCGGACAGTTGGGGGGGGGGCAAACTACAGAAACAACACATTTTATTGGTGTAGGAATGAGATGGGCAGGGGAAGAGACACTCCAGTTATCAATCAGATGGGGTGGTTCATTTCTTTCGTCGGGGAGGGAAAGGGGTCCTTACCCTTCCTCACGTTTTCAGATTCAGTTGCTGTTTAGCACGCGGTGGTCGTATTTCTAACCTTTTTGTGCCAAAATGACGAGTAAAAACGCAAAAACTTTTCTGTTGCTGAGAAAGCCGAAATTGTTAAACAATTTGATGAATTTCACGGAACCAAAGTAGCGTTCGCTCAATCGCAAGGAATTCCCGTGACAACCCTGCTGCAATCCATACTACAGAAAAAAGAATGCATTGAAAAAAACATAGAAAAAGTGGGAGAAAAAAATGCCCTGAAACGGAGAGCATTGAAAATATCGCCGTACGACGAACTGGAAGGTATCTTATTAAAGTGGTTTAAAGAAGCTCGTGCCGCGAATGTACCTGTAAATGGCACGATACTAAGAGAAAAAGCTCTAGAAATCGCCGATAGGCTTGGCGGTTTGAAAGACTTCACAGCTTCAAATGGCTGGATTGATCGGATGAAAAAAAGACATAATCTTGTGTATAGATCGCTTTCGGGAGAATCATCAAGTGGAAATGAAGCTACAATAGAAGATTGGAAGAAAAATCTACCAAATTTGACCAAAGGATACAAGCCAAAGAACGTATTCAATGCGGATGAGACCGGACTTTTCTTTAACCTCCTACCGGATAAAAGTTACGTTGCTAAAGGAGACTCCTGACATGGAAGGAAGATGTCTAAATTGCGTCTTACGGTTTTACTGTGCTGTAATTCTGATGGAAGTGAGAAGCTGACGCCTCTTGTTGTTGGAAAGTCGCGCAACCCACGATGCTTCAAAAACGTGAGAAGTTATCCGACAAAGTACGAAGCAAACAAAAATGCGTGGATAACCAAACCCCTTTTCGAAGACTTTGTGCGCAGACTAAACAAAAAAATGAAGTTGCAGAATCGTAAAATAATTTTGTTCATTGATCAATGCAGTGCACACCCGGTTTTGCCGCTGTCTAATGTGCATGTCGAATTTTTTCCGGCAAATTGCACAAGCAAATTGCAGCCTTGTGATCTCGGCATTATTCGAGCTTTCAAGGGTTTTTATAGAAAGCAACTTGTTCGGAAAGCTGTAGCTGAAATAGAAAATGGAAACCTAAATGACGCCTGCAAATTAAAGTTAAGTGTTCTAGAGGCTATGCATTTTATTTCTGCGTCGTGGAGAAACGTTACACAACAGTGCATTTCCCATTGTTTTGAAGAAAGCGGAATCATATCATCTAATGAACCGAGAACAGATGAAGAATCAACTGCGGTAGACTCGGAGAATGACAACGAAACAGTTATCTATGACTTCGACGATTACATCCCGGAAAACTTAGCAACATGCGAAGCTGAAAGAGCTACTGCTCCATCCGTAGCCGACGTTATGGACTTTTCGTCCACCGATGAAGATGAAGAAGAAGAAACAGAAGCACAGCCCGTTTCTTTCAATATTGCATTGAAGAGCTTACAAATAGTGAAAGACTATTTTTTTTCTCATAAAGACCAGGAAAAAAACTTGCAAAGTATTTCAATCTTGGAAGATGCTGCATTCACTTTGAACTCAGTGACTAAAAAACAATCCACTATTACGGACTATTTTCAACCTAAACGCCAGGATTCGCATCTAAATGTGTTAAAATGATCTTAAAATTGCATGTATAATAATGTTCTTTTCATAAAATATAGATTGTAATACCTTTTAAAAGAGTCATCTTCACTACTTTTAGTTTTTTTCTACGATTTTTTGCTTTCTATGTATTTCTCGTATTTTACGTTTTTTTTACTCAGTCCCTTGAGAAACGTAAAATCGAGGTTTCACTGTATTTAGAAAGGTAAATTTCTGTAAATTTTGAGGTTTGGTTTGCGAAATGTTCGTGTTTTGCATGGAAAGAGACATACGAAAAAATTCCGTTTTTAATATGAAAAGTAATAGGCAGCATTCTCTCATAAGATTTAAATATGTTTTTTAGGCAATTTTTACGTTAAAATGGAGAGTTATCTGTGCTTTTATGGAAATCACTGTAAAAAATTTCGTGTTTTAATTTTCCTGACAAAACCTGTGGCACCTTTCTACCACAGTTTTTCCCAGGAATTTCACCAAATAAATGCCAGGAAATTTACACAAGTCAGTTACACACAAAACATATGGAACTTTGTACAGATCACCGATCACTCTTTTACAATAATTCCGAAAAGTTACACAAAAGTTCAAAAGTATACCTGAGAAAACTAAGGAATGTTACACACAAAACATATGGAACGTTTCACAGTTGATCAGTAAATTCCACTTTCTGAAGTGTTCCGAAAAGTTACACAACATTGTGGAAGATGTTACACCAGATTTCTCGGTATTCTCGAATCTGCAGAAATAACCCGACAAAACCCAAGAATGTTACACAGTAAACGTCCGGAATGTTACGCAGTTTTTTTAGAGTGATTGGACAAATCAAAGCAGAAATTTTCGTGTTTTTACGAAAAGTAAAGCAACGGAAAAAAGATCTTCAATTCATGTATTATTTTTAAAGCATAGCTAGAAGTATTTTACAAATAAATAATAAACAAACGTTATTAAAGTTTTCCTTACTGGAGATTAACGTGCGATGTCTGGAATTTCTTTAGTTTGGTTCATTATTTGAGTACCAAATGTTACTGTCAGATGGCGATGCGCTGTCTGAAACTGTGAAAATGCTCAAGCTAACCTAGAGATTCAAATGTTCTAGAGATTCAAATGTTACTATTCTTTCGGTTTAGCCGTTTAAGCGCGATAAAAATATGTTTACATTTTGAAATGTAAAGTCATTTGCTGCCACTGAGCTTTGGAGAATTCTTAAAGTTTAAATAGCGCAGCGCCATTTATTGGTGAAGTTTAATAAGGAACTAAAGAACATTACTGAAGAATGTCCTGACTTCCGACATTAATTGCCTGCAAGTACGTAGGTTACTTTGAAATTTTTGAAACAGGGGCAGACAGTATGCGCCAAAAGAAATTTATTGGTAAGATATGTAAATTTACATTAATTTATAACGACAGGCAATAATTTGTGGCAATTTAGCTATCGTAGAATGAATTCTGAAAGATGAAAAAATGTTGACTCGAGAGCATTATCAATCTATGGTTTTCTATGATTTTACAGTGGGGCTAAATCAAGAAGAATGCCTTCAACGTCTACAATTCATATATGAAAATGAAGCCCCATCTCGTGCGGCTGTATTCGGATGGTTTACGGAATTTAACCCGTCAGCACACGCGCCCCTTTCCATTACGTTACTACACGCGCGGTATAAATTTTACCTGAACGGGTTTTCTTGTGTTAATTTCCCTCAGGTTTGATTATAAGCAAAAATTTATATTCTGAAATAAACTGTAAATCAATAAAGAACATAATTTAACTTAAAATAAGAGGGTTTTTTTATATTTAAAGCAAAAAAAAAATCTAGCACTAAGATTTTTTCCTGCATATCATTACATACAAAGCTTTTACAATCCAAATTCAGCCATAAAAATACAAAAAAATATATAAAACTGATATATAGAAACTGTATGTGCAAGAGTTGTTAACGTTTAAAAGAAAAATTATATTATAATTTGCACACTATATTTTTTTACATAAACATTTGCATTGACAATTTCCTATCATTATGGGTTACGTTATAACACGTGTGGGGTAAATTTCCTCCCACATGACATTTTTATAACAAAAGAATGGAAAATCTCACAACCAGAGGTAAATTCTTTTTGGCCACATCTTGATATGTTTCAGTTTGAAAGGTACTATAAAGCTTAGAATCATCACGAACGATTTTCGAACATTTTTAAGTAATAGTTGTGAGCTGGGGTAGATTTTATCCCAGCGCGTGTGGTGACGGGTTAAAACAGGTCAAAATTATCTTTTGGATGGAGAACACACAGGAAGACCGTTATCAGCTGTAGTCCAAGAAAGTGCGTCAGAAAATGTTAATCGATGACAATCGCTATACCTACCAACTGATACAGAAGAAAATTAACATTGGATGAACAGCTATAATACGTTTCATGAAGACGTTATTCGTGAAGAACTTCGTACGAAAAAAATAGTTTGTCGTTGGGTCCCCCATGATTTAAGAGAACACCAAAAAGCGGTGTTTGTGAGAATCAGTAAAGAAATCCTAAAATATTTAATGATTTAAGCCACCGCATTATTTCTCAAATCATAACTAGTGATGAGACGTACATACCTTTTTTTATGTTCCGACACGTCAAGAATATAAAGTATGGGTCTTTGAAGATAATCCTAAATAAACAATGGTGAAAAAACAACGAACATTGAAAAAGTAATGTATGCCATGTTCTTCGGAAGTGCAATACAGGTGTGGTCTAAGCTAATCAGATAGAGGGACAGTTACATTTAACTGGCACACTAGACACCTCTAAATGTCTTCCAGAAGTTCTTCAAGAAGTGAATGTTAGCCCCATTATTCACCGTGACAATGCATCTTCTCATTCAGCAGGAATTACAGTTGAATCTTTTGAACAAAAATAAATCAAACTAATAGATCATCAACCCTATTCTCCTGATCGTGCCATGTGTGACATTCGGCTATCTTTTAATCTGAAATAAATTACATGCGCGTCATTTTCATTCCGAAGATGAGATCGATGAGGCTGTAAAAGAATATTTTTCATCTATTCCAAGAAATGGATGGCTTGATGCATTTCATCTTTGGAAAATTAGTCAACAAAAGTGTATTGATCTTGGAGGTAACTATTTTAAGAATTGATAAGTTTAGCTTTTACCATTTAACAGTATCTCAAAAATTTCAGTGTGACCCTCGTATAACTTCAACATCTGTCACCTTTAACTCGCTTACTCATCTAAGCCTCCTGTGATACTCCTAACTTAAGTCATAAAATCAGTAGTTTTGAAATTTCTTCCGACTAACTTTTTTTTGAACAGTCATCTTTAAAGTTTTCATATTTCATGTGTGGCTTCAAATATATTTTATTTTTTATGACATATGAGAGTATACGGAGTTTTCAGAAATAAAACGTTTCATCCCCTATGTTTGAACTTCAGGAGAAGCTGAAAAAATATAATTTGAAAAATAATTATCCATTAGAAAATTCGTACAACACAATGTTTTAGGCACACGACAAGGATAAATTATGTTAAAATATTTTACTGACAATTAGTGTGTTAAATGAATTTTACAATATATTTTCTTTTATGGTACAGTCGGCCCAAAATAAAATGGAAAAGGAAACACTTTGTAACGACCAAAATGACCGAGAAAATAACTAAATAGCCTTTCGACTGGATAAACTTTTTCAATTTATTTTAATGATGTAACCTTAGGGAGTCGTTTTCATACAGAAATTGTACCAAATTCTGAAAATTCCAATACAAACACCTAATTTTTTACACTACAATTGGTTCCATCGCTGAAGTTTAATTTAAGAAAAAACGGAAAGACCCCTTAGATCAAGTTGTTTAGGAATTATAGAGATTTAAAATTTGGAACTCTTAAAGTTACATTCATTTGTAACCGCTGCAAAAGCGATTGAAATGCGGGTTTTTTTTTTAAAGAATAACTCAATAACTATTTGGCAGAATAAGCTGTAATTTTGTATTCGTATATTTAAAAGATCCAAAATGGATTTCTGTTAAAACATTTATAGAATACAACTCATATTTGCATAAAAATTTAACTCGATTTTTTTTTTATTTGTTTACTTTCGAAAACAATATGAATTGCAATCTGTAGACTTTTTAACAGAAATTTGTTTCTAAAAGATTCAAATGTGAGAATTCAAAATTACAGTTCATCCTGCCAAGTGCCTTTTGACTCATGCTTAAAAAACTATCCGAACTGCAAACTGTTTTACAATGATTACAAATGAATTTGAAATTAAGAGTTCTAAATTTTAAATCATAATTTCTAAACTACTTCACCGATTGATTTCTCGTTTGGTATCCTAAGATTAAATTTACCGAAAAAGATAAATATGATTTCCAGATAAGGTATTCTAATTTATGTTTCAGAGTTTCGTGCAATTTTTGTATGATGCTGAACTCTTAAACTTATTTTTTTTAACATACAATTAAGAAAGACATATTTTTTATTGGACTAGATATTTCTGTTTATTTCTGCAATAATTTAGAGAAAATGTATGGGGATTTTTCCTTTTATATTCTTGGAATACTGTACTTGAAAGTATCGCCGGGACATAAAGTATTAATAGGATCAAGATAAACAAATTTCTCTTATATTATTCTTTTCCTACACAATTTAGAGTGGCGTTTAAGAGTAAAAGTACACAGAATGAGATTTTTTTTTTCAAAATTCGAGAGCAATGGTATTGGATTCCAGTCCCATTTTTTTAAATAGATGTCAATTTATTCTGCAACAACATTTTTAAGTGTGACTTTTAAATTTATATATCTTATTTATGCTTAACATTTGGTTCCAGAAATAGTGAACTTCCTTAGGTATAAAACTGAGCTGCGCCGCCAGTCGCCTGAGGTAACCCGTCAGGCACGCCAACCGCCGTTCCCGACGACCAGGTACGACGAGGATAGTTCCAGTAGGCTCTACGGCAGGTAGAGGCGCCGCCACCTGCTGACCACCCCCATTTTACCAAGTACCAAACATAATCTGTTCACTCTCATCACATGCAATTTTTATGTTTTTCATTAAATTTGTCAATTGTGGTTGATTATTTCTTTATGTAAAAGGAATTAATAGTAGTAAACAAAAGCAAAGCAGGAAAAATTCTTTAATTTAATTTTTTTTTAATTATTTCTTCAAAATCCAGATCTTTATATGTTTTAGGAGAAAACTTGTTCTGTAAAAAATCCTGCTTTTTATCTTCTTTTACAAAACTGACTACAAATTTAATGAATCTCAGTGAAAAAAGAAAATCAAAATTTTTCAAATTATTAATTAATTAGGAGAACGTCTTCTTTTACGCAGTTTCAATTTAAATTAATTTTTAAGAAGCCCTAAGAAGATTTCAAATTAGAAGAGTTAAATTTATCTAATTTACTTTATATAAGGAGAAAAAAATCTTCCTCTACACAAAGTAATTTATTTCATGGGTTAAAGGACAGAATTTTAAGAAAAAATTAAATGTTAGGATAGTTTTATTCAAAATTTCAATTCCATTTTTATGAATTTTTCCATCTTTTACTTTTATTGATATTAAAAATTCTAATTAATATTTTAAGAATTTGGGTGACATGAATTCAGAAATGAAGTCAAGGTTTTCAAGTTCATAGTACACTATAACTAAATATTATAATAATTACTTTATTTACACCAAATTTGTTTAAATTGATAATTAACACTTATCATTTATAGTTTTATTTGCAAAACTTTTTTTTATTTTTTATTTTTTATTTTTTATTTATTTTTTTTTTTTTTAAGTAAAATTCGTGTAAAAAGAAAATACCCTTTTAATTCTGTTTCAGATCATACTATAAAAATGTGACGCGTGCCAATCGATTATTAATAATATATACTAATTAATTATATACCTAAATTTTGTATAGGGGATTATCTAGATAGAAGAATTGTAACAAACATTAAAATTTTCCATATTAACACCCAATTTCTACATCATAGTACGAGTTTTCGGTAAATTTTATTTTCTGATACCAAACGGAAAATCATTCTGTTAAGGATGTTATGAATTATGAGAGTTTAACTTTGGAATTCCTAATGTTTAATTTATTTTTCGTCATTTCAAAACAACTCAACAAAAACATTCTTCATGATAATGCTTCGGCCAGTAGCTGTTGAATGTATAAAGCTGAAAATTTCTTCTCACTGATCAACCAATCGGCAGTTTGTGGTGCTTTCCTGAAGTATCGATAATTTGAAAACGAAAGCTATTGGTCAAAACGTTGTATGCTCATTGCTGTCCTCGTGTTGGTTATGACTGCAATGGGGGGAATAGGAGCGATAGGGGCGATCGTCCCTACCAAAGTTGTTTTTAACAGACAGGTACTCATCCGTTATAGGGCAGTTGCAATCAGCTGATCAACCATTGTATTCACTTGGAGGTAAGGGTAATTCCACCAATCAGAACTGCCTATTTGTACTGTTTACCTCCAAGGTGACGTCAATTGCAACTGCCCTATATCATTGTTATAAGGAAAGGCCAAATGACGTCACTGTTGGTTTAACTACGGTTGGTTGGCAAGAAAAACCTGTTTGTTCCTTATGACTCCCACTGTACACATGAAATGGGGAAATTTGATTGGTCTACGTTAAACTGGTCTATAATATGTTTGGCCTACGTCGCCATACCGATTCATGTAACGATAAAAATAAAGTGGTAGATTGGTTGATTGAACTGTTTGTTTGTAAACATGCCGTTTCCTTATAATAAAAAGCTAACAGATTACAAGATACCATGGAAGAGGGATTAATTCTTTTTTTTTTTTAGAATTGTCAGAATCATAGTGATAGAAAAATTATTACGGACTTTGTTACTTTGTTATGTATCTTACTAATTCTTTCTTAGACAATTTTAGTCAAATAGTTCTTTAAAAAAGTGTATAATATACAGTCAAAAATAATAAGTAAAGATACCGATTACCTGTATTCTTCAAGTGCATCGGGCCATCAGATATAATCCGCACAATGATTTCATAAATCCAGAATGGAACAAATATCCAAGTGGCGTTAAATTGATTACACTAAACAGTTTAATAAAAGTTTTTGTTCTTTAATAAAATTAGAGAATTGTTAATCTGTGAAAATATATTTTATTATGATTAAATTTAGTATAAAATACATTTAATTAAGGTTTAATTTAGTTTATTAGAATATCAGTTATTATTTTCTTATATAGCCTTAGGGGACAATTAAGATGTTAACATAATTGAATATGGAATTAAAGTAAATGTTTTACAATTTCTTGTAAAATTTATTACACTAAGGATTGCATAAAACACAGCAGGATTTTGTACACTGGAAATCCTTCTGCGTATTCGAATTGCAATATTCTCTCTTCTCTTGACTGCAAATCTTGTTTATGAGTTTTGGTTAATAAGTTGTGATTATTTCTTAATTAGTGCATCAGTGAAATGTTTATGATTAACTTGAGAGATTACATATCGGAAGGGATTTCCATCACTTAGTGCAGTATTTGTAGAGACCAATTGATAGCTGATAGACCCAAGAATCAGCTTTAACCGAACTCTCCTAAGCAACTGCCACCATCCAAATGAATTAAACGCCGTTTCCTTCCGTGAAAAAAAAAAAAAGCATCTCCGCGAACATAAAGGGGTGTGTAAAATGGGTTATAAACACGAAGCATTAGTTAAAAGAATTTTTGTCGGGACATTTTTTTCTTAATATGTATTTAATCTTATCCTTATCTTCTTCTTATTAAGCTTTTTTTGGGGACTGGTTTTCTGAGACAAATTCCAAATACAGTAAAAACAGTGAAAGCGTAACCTGTCTGAAACAGAATTCTGCTTTAAACGGAAATATTTTTTACCCAAACGAATGGGATGCCCTAAAATTATGCTTGCTAAAACAGAGTTTTTTCGACTCTTAACGATTCCGTCCTCACATGTTTTACTGTGACTTGTAATCAAATTACTTTTGCCGGGGCACTGAAACTTTTGCCTTTAAGACAAGCTTTTATTATAGGCAGATTTATAAAAAGAAATTCCATTAGTAATAAAATAGTTTCGACACAGTAAAACCTGTCAAAACAGAATCACTAGAGACTAAAAAAAAATCCATTTTAGTCATGTTTCTATCTTAACACATATATAGTTGTATGGAATTACTTTTGCCGGAACCATGGAAATTTTCCTTTTAAGACAGGAGTTTGTTATGTGCAGATTCTATTTAACACATTTTATTCTATAAGTATTACTGAAATTGTTTTAAAAATTAAGATTAACTTAATGTTCGCTTTGAAATATTTGGAAATAATCTATTACCTGTACAGATGTCCGCAGCATTATTTTTCAATTTTAAAAGAACTAAATTATTTAACATTGAAGTATTCGAATGGTAATAAAATTCAACAAAACTTGCTAAAGTGGAATTGCTAGAGACTAAGGAAAAGTTCTGTTTTAACCATGTTTTAGCCTTGATATGCTTTCTGACATGTGAAAGCGAGACCGTATTTACCGGAATCCCTACTTAAACGGAAACATTTCACATTCTTGAACAAGAACTACCATAAAAAACTACCTGATAAGACGGGAACCTTTTAATAACGGAAGTTATCCGGACCACAGAGATTTTGTTTTCGCAAATTTACTGTACTTCTAGTTGTAAATCATTAAAAATATTCATAGTAGTATTAGTTTTCTTTTAATTAAACAATTAATAATAATCAACAATTTTAGTAACACCTGTGAAAAAAGATCAATTATGAGCTAGAAAAATATGTTTCATACAGGTTTCCGTTTTAAAAGATGGTATTTGTATAGTTTTCCTTCTACCAAGACTATAAAGTTTTTTCATTTAAGATATGGTTTCGGTATAGGCAGAGTTTCTGCTGTATGAACTAACCAACATAATTTGTGACTGATAAATAATTGTAAAAATTAACTCACTACATTGTTTTACATACAGCAAAACCTGTAAAATAGGAATCGCTAAGAATGAGAATAAAATTCCTTTTTAGACATCTTATCGTTCTTTCAGGTATAATTTTATAATTCTCCTTCTGCCAGAACCATGAAATTTTTCCGTTATAGATAGGTTTCACTTTAAAACATTTTACTATATTATGTCTATTATATGTAACTAAGTATCCCTAACCGCAAACAAAAATAACTCTTTGCATCCGCCCCTGTGCCCCACGTGATTTGTCATTTTCTTCGGGTAGATAAAAGATAAAAAATTTGCTATAGAGCAATGAAAATAATTTGCGATCCATTTTATTTAGAGTTAAATTACGTTGTATATAAATGTTTTGCAAGATACAAATAGTAAACATTTGCGCATCCTTTAAGCGTATTCGTTGATCAATGAGATCGGAAATTCCCATCGCTAATGTTAAACCTATGGGCGTGGAATGCATTGTTATATTTAAAATATCTCCTCACAAAATTAAAATTTTAAAATTATTCATTCTGTGTTATCTTTCCAAAAGAGATCTCTTTCTGATTTTAGTTGACAAACCAGTTCTAAAATATATGTTTTTAGGTGAGTTCGTAATTATGTAAATATGCTTAGCACTTACAGTGGTGTTCGTCTGCTTCGTTCGTCTGTTTTTCCGTCTGTTCGCATATAAAAGCGCAAAAATCCCCCGAACGGAATGGTTTGAAATTTAATATATATAATCGCTACAGAATTTTGTCGAGTAATTTCATATTTATTGAAAATCGAATCAAAACTTAAAAAGATATTAATAAAAATATTTATTAAGTAATATGAAATTTTTAAAAATCGGTACTTCCTTGTTGTAGCAGCTTCTGAGAATTAATCGTCAAGCGACCGAGATGTACCGCCAAGTTATCTGACATGTATGACATTATAGTCATATATGACGTATATGACATTTTATAACCTCTATCATCAAGTTATAGTCACATTCTTCATTCTATTAGATCGTATCATACGTAATTAATTCAATGATATCCCATGATATATAATTATTCTAGGTTGCTATTAGGTTGCCCTGGGTGATTACGTCCTATTCAAGATGAAGTCCTATTATTTCCGTATTACTGAGTTTAAAAACCGAATTTGTATACTAAAATTGTTTAATTATAGCAATCCAATAATCTACTGACAGTTTTTTGGGTAGATGTTTCCGAAAAAATATATATTAAATGGAAAAAGAGTCCAAATATGGATTTCAAGATTTGAATTGTTAAAAGCTATGCTTAAGTTATCTATTGGAATTTTCAGTAAATGTAACAAAAGATAAAATGTTGCCAACTTAAAATGTACTTATTTTGTTACTGAAATTAATCATATTATAATAACAGACGACATGATTCGATTCGCTGAAACTAGTTATAGTAGGAACGCACCTCATTTTTTATGTTTGACGTAAACTTTTCAAGTAACAATACGTAAATTTCGACGTAAAATTTTGTGCTAAAAGCTGACGAGCTGTGATTAAAAACTTCAAACAGAATTAAGTATATATTTTAGAAATAGTTTGTAAAGTATGAATGAAAGCGATATCTTTTAAAAAGAGTAAACAGTAGAATAAAATTAAAATATTAATTTCCTGATGAGATATTTAAAAACTACCATCTTATTGGCACCATCGGAGTGAATTAATGAAGTTAATTTAAGATCTCCCTAAGCAAAATCCTTAACTAACAATTTCAATGCACTCTAGACAAACGCAGCATTTGGCAATTAAATTTTATGAATCCATTATTTTTTTCAATTTTGGGAAATTTTTATTACTTAGCGTAGCTTACCAAACGTAGATTTCCAAATCACAAAAGAAAACGTCCTAAAATTTAACTAATATTTCATTTACTGAAATTTCATGAATATACTTATTTTTCGTACTATTTTTGTGTCAATATGGTAAGGAAGATTTTTTGGATAAGTTTGGAAATAGTCGTATTGCAATCATATTAAACAGACATAACAACTTCCTAGTATGTTTTATTTTTTAACACTTATTATTCGGTAAGAAATGTAGGCTTTATTTCAAATTAAAAAAGTGAAACATATGTTTGAAATAAAATAATCGACAAGGGTGTACATTAACAATGCACAATTTTCTTATTATTATCGTTACTAAATGCTGAAACATGAATGAAATCGAAAAATATATATACATAGACGTATTAATTGGTACATGCAACAAATAATAAAAAAATAATTATTAAAGCAAAATAATACTGAAAGAAACGAGATGTACTAATAATATGATGCAAAATCTGAACTGGTTGAAATTTTAACCTAAACAAAGTTTTGCATAAGCTTAAGATTATTTAATGTTTTATAACACTCTTTTTAAATATAAAATCACCCAAATGTGTATCCTTTTATAAAACTTAAGGTGCCTGTGTGCATTGCACACCTTACAAATGACACGTTTTGGTCTACGCATACGAGACAATATATTATATGTATATACACACACACACACACACACATATATATATATATATATATATATATATATATATATATATATATTGTGTTTTATGTTTTTCACTTAAAAAATAAAAAATAAATCTCAACCAAATTTCATATCAAATTGTTAATTATATATACGTATTAACATTTTTAATACAGGGTAGATGTGCCAGTAATGGACACCCTTAAAAAAATTCTTTAAAAATTCTTTTTCAATTAATAGTTATAATTATTATATTTCAGATTTTTCAACGTTATCTTAATCTATCAACAACATTTAACCATTCTGATAGTCTCATTTCCCAATATGAATAAAAATTTAATTGTAAATAACAGAGAAATATCAAAACACCCAAAATTTCAGTAATGGACACCCCACAAAAAGTAATAAATATAATTGGTTTTATGACTGTGTATAGTACCAGAATTTAATGAAAGCATACTAATGAAACAAAATAGTTATTTTCAAATGAATTTAGCAATTAGGATATCAATAATTAATAAAATATTTGGCGCCATCTGTTATTAAGAGAAGGAAAAATGGAAGTTTTCAACAGATTGACTGACAGAGCAGAAAATATCAATGACTAAAGAGGCCTGAGAGCGACAGGTGAAAATATTTTTACTTTTTACAATTTTTAACAGATTGACTTGTTTTGTGTGATTGTAAAGATGTTTTTTAAGACTTTTGGACATGTATTTACAATAGCTGTGTATATGTAGAAAAATAAAATAATGTCTGTAAAAATAGGTAGTGCAGAGAATTATTATGCAAGACAGAGTTATAAAAAGAATTAATTTGATTAAAATATTGAACGTTTTATTAACCACACGAAATTAATTAAAAGCAGTTATCTATAAAACATTTGGTATTATTACATACTGGTAAGTGCAGTTTAAAAAACTAAATTTGATTACTTAGGTTTTCAGGTAAGTCAAAAGATTTTATGCATTATGTATTTTACTGAAATTGCATTTTTAGCAGTGTCTACATGGGGTGTCCATTACTGGATATTGACTAATCAAGCATTCCAGTAATGTACACGTGTCTTATAAACTTAAAAGTAAATAAAATTTTGTAAATGGCTAGTAGTATATAAATTTAAAGTTTTCTATTACTACCAAAAAAAAAAAATGCAAATTTTGAAGAAAATAAAGAATATGTAAATTTATTAAATGAAATTTATTAAATGAATTTTATTAAATGCTCTTAGCATGTTCATTAAGATTTTCACTGAAAAACAGCGGACCATCAAAATATTATTTTCTGATTCGTGATTGGCTTGATTAGAAGTGTCAACAATAACCCACATTATAAAACATACAAAAGGGAGTTATGAAAAAAAGTAATAAAATATAACTTTTTATTGGTTATTTTTTTATAAACCAAAAACATTGAAGGGTGTCCATTACTGGCGCATCTACCCTACTATTTTATAATTTAAGTTTATTTTTAATAAAATTGGTTAATTATATATTCTGTATATATAACATTTAACTTAACACATTACCTTTATCTAGTAAAAAAAATAATTCTTTATTTTATTTATTTATTTATTTATTTTTTACCTCGACAGACACTTGAATAATTTCTATCCAGTCGATGAAATATTATTTTCCATTGTGGAGATGGAAAATCTTATACATTTATCATAGAATAGGAAACGCATTAAATTTCTTGAATTGGAAATGCTCTCATATTTCAACATACATTGAACATTGGTCGGTACTTACGATCGATTTAAACATAGAGACATTCATCATTCTAGTTTACATTGAAAATAAATTTAATTTATATACTTTAACATACAAAGTAACAATATTTTCGATTTTGGGGAAATTTTATAATTGGTTGCATTAAAGGAACACGGAATACAAAAATGGGCAAAAAAATTACTATACCGGGTGGTTATAATATAATTATCTGTATTTGGAGCTGTCTGTAGCTTGAAGGAATAGCCGGAATGAAACCAAAATCGGTGTATTTACTATTCGAGAAGGGGGGAGAAGTATAGAACAATATAAAAATAATTTCAATTCGACAGATGGCGCTTTTGAGTGTGAAATTTAATGTGTAATATTGTGTACCGTGGAAGTGTCGCAAACCTCAATGACTTTACCGCATATCACAACATATGCGTCACATCACTGCTGATGCTTTACATTCCGCAGATGCGTACGTCGTGCACCGCCTGAATTGTGTCCTCCAGCACTATGGCCACGTGGTACCTGAACATGATCGGAACCGCCATACGAAAGTGAAACCACATTCACTGTGACATTTTCCAGTAAATTAGGTGTACCATCCGGTCTGCGCCTTAATTCTTTGTTCTTGTATTACACATTACATTTCACACTCAGTAGCACCATCTGTCGGTGATTATTGCAATTTATTTTTAATTGTTCCATTCTTCTTCCCCCTTCTTGAACAGTAAGTGTACCGATTTTTGTTTCATTCGGGTTATTCTTTCGAGCTACAGACAGCTCCAAATAGAGATACTTATATTATAACCACCCTGTATGGATGCATTAAAAATTCATGTGAAACTGGCAGCTTGTGAACGGTGGGGATATTTTGCAGTCGACAAATCCAGTCATTTTGGGTGAATTGGTCGGTAATAGCTTTTATAGAATATTTCCCTTTGCGAACACAAGGTGGTTTTTAGCAGTCGTATTTATTAATTCAGACAATCAGGACGTAAGTGTAGTAGGGCAATGATTTGAACAATTCGGAGATTTCTCCTAGTAAAAAACAAGTCACTTGTCGTTCTAAGGCGTTTATTTATCCAACATGAAAAACGTAAAACAAATCCCACATTATGAAGATGTTCGTAAAGCCCCCATGTTTGAATATGAATCACTACTTCATACTGTTAAAAAGTAAATCTTAAAAAGTAAATTTAGAATACTACAAAATTTATAAACACCAGATAACAGGTTGTTAAACTCTTGAAACAAGTCAAAATTTAAAGTTCTGGAGTTATTGTATTCGTTTTTTGTCAAACGCTTTGAGGGCGACAGACATGACGTGGTACTGAAACGAACTAATCGGTGAAAAGTGCACTGGATAGCTGGGTAGCTAAGCCAATGATGCTAGAGGGAGGGGTTTAAGAGCCTACGCTAGTCACGCGAAGAAACACTCAAACTAACGTTAAGTCTATGGGAAGGTTCTTGCGCGATTTCTCGCTCGCATTTCATTATTTTTAAATGAATCTTTTTGTATAGGATAGCTGAGGCCAATCCCTAACGTTGTTAGTTTTTACTTTTTCGATTTTGGTTTCAGTTATTTTATATACAGATACTTTCACTTTCAGAACCGGTTCCAATCGGTTCTGACATTGAAAATGTCCGCGTATAAGAAAACTGTAACTAAAGTCAAAAAAGTAAAAACTATAAACGATAGAGATCGGCCTCAACTATCCTATGCAAAAAAAATATCATTTAAAAATATTAAAATGCGAGCGAGAAATCGCGCGAGAACTTTCCCATAGACTTAAGAGCCTACACTAGTCACGCGAAGAAACACTCACGCTAATGTTAAGTCTATGGGAAGGTTATCCCGCGATTTCTCGCTCGCATTTTAATATTTTTAAATGATTTTTTTTGCATAGGATAGCTGACGTCGACATCTATCATTGTTGGTTTTTACTTTTTCGATTTTGGCTCCAGTTTTTTTATATAAGGGTACTTTCATTTTCAGAACCGGTTCCAACCGGTTCCAAAATTTAAAATGTCCGCTTATAAAAAAAGTTAAACCAAAATCAAAAAAGTAAAAACTAACAACGTGGAAGATCGACCTCAGCTATCCTACGCAAAAAAAAAAAAAAAAAAAAAAAAAAAAAAATATTAAAATGCGAGCGTGAAATCGCGGGATAACCTTCCGATAGACTTAACATTAGCGTGAGCGTTTCTTCGCGTGACTAGTGTAGGCTCTTAACATTAGTTTGCGCGTTTTTTCGCGTGACTGATGTAGGATCTTAAGGAGAAAGAATCCCTTACATGTTAACGGATGGTTTTCGAAGTAAAAAGCGTAACGTCAAAAAATACGCGAGAAGGCAGATACGTGGAATCAAAATAACAAAATGCCTTTTAAAAACATTAGAAATGAAAAACAAGCGTCCCTCAGAATATTATAGATTGAATAGTTGATAAAAGTTTATGAATTGACTTAAAGCTTTAGATTAAGATTTTGAATAAATTAGTTATTAATATACGCGTTTTGAATTTAAAGGAAAATTAAATAGACATAAATAATAGCTATTATTAAGAATTAGAGAAATAATGAATATGTCGGTATTTAGAATAATTTAAAAGAATATCGTGAAGTAAAATTTTTATATAACATATATATAAGATGTCCCTTTTTGTTGGTGACCAATAGATAATTCCTTGACCGTTAGTTTTATTATTTTCGGGAAATAATGAATATGTCGGAATTTATAATAATTTAAAGGAATATCGCAAAGTAAAATTTGTATATATCAAATAAATAAGATGTCTCTTCTTGTTGGTGACCAATAGGTAATTCCTTTACCGTAAGTTTTATAGTCTATTTTCGTAAAAGTTGCAAATGTTTTTTTTTATCATATGAAAATTCTTTATACTCAAATTTTAATTGCTTAATAGGCGTATAGTCAACATAGTGAAAAAGTACCCAAACCGGGACTCAAACTCGGGTCATCAGATTAGCGCACTGACGTTCTACCAACTGAACCACTTGGGAACGATACTCAGCCTGGAACTCTTTCACCATAACTTGTTGGCAAGGCTACAAACATTTTGTGATATTTTCTGGTTTCTTATTTCAATTTCCATGCTGTGAATGACTAATATTTAATATGTATCATTTTATACTGGCAGAAAGTTTTCGAATTGCTTCGTGCTCAGTGCGTTGATAATTTGAATGTATTATCTTTAAATCTATTAAAGTGAATATTTAATTATAAAAACAAGTTCAATTGGACATTTTAATAAAGTGTTCTTCCGATTAAACCATAATACAGAGCCGTACGTAACTGGTTGTCCTTTTGTTTTAGTGTTTCTTGGTTGTCCAGAAGTTATTGTTAGAAAATTTCTTTACATGCTGTAACAAGTAAAACAGGCAAAAATCCCATTCTTCTACGACCGAAACATGCTGAATTATGATACTTTAAATTTCATGAATTTTTGGGGTTTTCTAAATGCGAAAAAAAAAGAGTTTTTAGCATAACCTACGAAATGATTTCAACTTAATAGGTGTTACGCGGTATTCCACTTTAAAATCCTTTACGCTTGCGATGTTCCTTCATTTTTGACACTTTCCAGCATAGCTGGAATATGTTTCTGACTTCAGTTCGTCTGGATGTCTGTCTGTCTCTCAGTGCGTACTCTAAGCCACGTAAATATACTCATATTGCCAACTGACATATGTTATTGAGGTTTACTATGGCATGTTTTGTATTAAAAATAAAGGTGTCGAATTTATAGTTCATTTACAGACACAATAAAAATTCTATTAAATTATAGTCTATGGGGTAAAATCATTTGCAGTGTATTTTAATGATGAGTATTCACTATTTAAAGCATATTTAAACTCATATACAGTATTTAGGTGCACTAAAAGTGGCGTAATGTAGAATAGTATTTGCCATTTATCGTTCGTTTGCTGGGACTCACAAAAAATTCGGTTTCAATACTGAGTTGCTAAAAATACGTTTACAGTTGTGGTACTCGTTTTAAATGTAACTAATTTTTTGCATATTACGTTCTATAGATGCTATATAGGGCTGCATAAAATAACTCGAATATATTTCCGTTTATTCACAGAAATTGTTTAAGGGGAATTTCCAAAAGTGTTAAGCGTTTCCTGAACTAAATTTTAACATACTATGTAGTATATTTACAAATATATTGATTGTATACAAGGCTTCGCAAGAGAATTCGACGACTTTTTGGACTATTGATGGTAATTACTGAAATGTGGTTTTCAAATGTGCTGTGCGTTTTATTGGTAAATTGCATTTTCGGAATTTTGTAATTTCAGAATTCGTATTTCAGTATTGCATAGTATAATTATTGCTTAGTATCACAAAGTACTATACAGTATTGCTCAGTGTAATTAGTAAATTATCAAAATTTACTCCTCCTAAAAATCTCAGTTATTATATCATCAAAATTTGAACTTTTGGAATTTGTGTTTCAGTACTACTTCTCTAATCTCATGGTGGTATTTGATTTGTGTTTATTCTATGATTATTTCATTTGTCGTAATAACGTATTTATTAATTGTTTATCGTTCAATAAGTGAGCTATTAGTCTTGTTTTGTATTTATTGTCTTCTATCAACTTTAATAATTATCTTGAAAAGCTTTGTCACTTAGTAAATAATCATTCTGGGCGGGGCTAGTTGAGCTTAAGCCACAATGGTAGCTTTCCCTGCCCAGCCTGAAATTTGTTTTCATAGATATCATCTTTCACCTTTTGAAACGCTGAAATTTTGTTGCACTATTCTGAATATATTGGAAAATGTTTCATGATCTAAGCTTCACATATGTGTTCTTGTTTAGATAAAATAACCTTTTAAACTCAATAATCGGACCCCAGATATATCTAAAATAGACTTTCTAAAAAAGTAGTGCAAACCTTTGTTGAGAAAGTTCCACATTTTATAGAGATGTAATTATGAAACAAACATGTTATAATCTAAATTTGAGGTAAACAAAAATATTACGTCTGAACATATTTATATTTATATTAAAATCATTAAAATTACAGACATTACATTACAATTACATAAAACATTAAAAACATATTAAAATTGGACGTTTCGGATTTACATGAAAATCCCTCATCAACAAACATTTTTTCTTAACATAAGTCACAGTTAAAAAATATCAACACATAGAAAATGCAACGCATCAAAATGTCCAAACAATTCACATTCTAATTCCAAATGGACATTTTGATACTTTGCATTTTCTATGTGTTTATATTTTTTAACTGTGACTTATGTTAAGAAAAATGTTTATTGATGAGGGATTTTCATGTAAATCCGAAACGTCCAAGTTTATTATGTTTTTAATGTTTTATGTAATTGTAATGATGTAATGTCTGTAATTTTAATGATTTTAATATAAATGTTGTAATCTCCGCTTCTTTAATGAAAGTTAAATTTGGTGGATATTTCAATGACAAAACTAAATCTTTCTTTCTAAAAAATATTTTATTTGCGCACATAAATGCATTTAATTATTTATATTGTAAAAACATTAATTTAAAAAATACACTAACGTAACTTTTAAACTACTTTTGAAGAATAAAATGCCATGAAATTGATTGTTCTCATAAATTTGACTGTTTTTAAAATTGGAAAAGTAAATAAATATCAAAAAGTTTTCCAGTTCATTAATTTTGAGAATTCCAAATTTTGCATTCTAAGTAACTAAACACAATACCATATATTTGTTTCGTATTCTCTCAACTAATACTCTGTATTTCGTCTTTTATAGTCCCACTTTTATTGATTTAATTGAATTGTAAATTCATAGAAAAGTTTTGAATACATTTAAAAATTAATGATTCAATTTTTTCAGATTGTGCCCGCATTTCCAACATTAACTATGCGATACAGATGTAAAATATATGCAGTATAAAGCTTAACGAATGTTAAAATTTCTAACAAGCTGTGCGAAAAAAATAAGAAATTTTGAAAATTGTCCCATAGGGATTCTGTCTGAAAGATTAGAATCCCGAATTGCCCTATAATCGTTATTGTATGTAATTGGCAACATTGCATATTTGAGCATGTAACAATTGTTTAAAGTTTTCGGAGAAATGTAGAATTTTATAAAGAGCTACATAAGATGAAGTACTGTTTCATTGGATTCGTCATTAAAATAACAGGAGAATCGTATATTTGATAAACCTGGAATTGTTCCATTTCATTTAAATAGTCAAAATTAAGTATAAAAAACTGAATTTAAGATTTTTTTACACCCTTGTATTTAACTTAACTTGATTTTTGTACGTAAATATGGAATGTTCTAATCGATTTTACACTTACTTTCAGACAGACCAAAAAAAAATCTCTCAAATTGACAGGAAAAAGCTGTCAATTTTATTACCTGTGGAAAACCGTTTAATTTACAGAAAATATCTGTATATTTGAAAATAAAATGTGTAGCACTTATAGTATTTTTACAGGGCCACTCAAAAAATTCCGTTACATTACGGTCTATGGAGAAAAATCGTTTGCCGTTTATTTTAATAATGTTTCACTATTTCAATCCTATTGAAATTGATATATTTCACTAAGCTGCATTACAAGAGGCTTACTACAGAAAATTGTGTCTATAGCATTCATCGTTCATTTACAGGGGGAAACAAAATCATTCGGTACGTCTGTTAACAATAAGTGCGTTTTCAGTTTCTAAACGCGATTTTAAATTTAACGAATTTTTGGCTATTACTGGGTGATTATAAATTCTATAGATCATGTACAAGGCAGTTCAAAAGTTCTCGAGTATATTTCCGTTTGCTGACAGAAATTTGAGAAGGAGAATTTTAAACTGTGCTACGCGTTTCCTAACCGAACTAAAATTTAATATTCTATGTTGTATACATACAAATCTATAGACCATATACAGGGCTGACCAAAAGAATTCGAATATTGTTGGTAATTCCTGAAATTGGGATTTATATATGTTATCTATTTTTCAAATTATTTTCTTAGATATTATCTTTCAAATTATTAAACAGTAAATATTTGAAAATTTATTTTTAAAGTGTTGTAAAGTGTTACATGATCAATGCTTGACGCATGATTTATAATTCTTGTTATTTTCACACTCAATAATTTTACTTTAATTGTTAAGGAATGTAAAGATGTAAATTTATAATAGAAATTTCACCCACTTCCTTATACGTTATAATTAAAAAAATTGTGCACACAGGTGTGTGATTACAATACACCATTTCAATATCTTTAGAACTTAATTATAAACTAATATTTTTTTTTCCATTAGCCGGGCACATATGATACATCGTCAAATAATGATTACTCTTACAACTGTTTGCGAATAAAAAAAATACAATAGAGTTCATAGTGTATCAAACTACACTCTCCAAAATAGGTCAGCTGGCTGTGAAACAGCAGAAACGAAATATTTTTAGCGCTCAAAAGTAGCAAATGTAACTATAAAAATAGTGTAATAATTTTAAAAAACTTTTTTGTATTTTAATAGTTAAATATATTTTAAATTTTGATTATACATTGAAAAATTATCTTCAAATCCTGAATAGATAGTTTAAATAATGTTTTTTTCCCCTGTTGCCATATTTTAAAAAAGAAACAGAAGAAAAATTAAAATTTTATAAATAAACTTTCTAGTTTGCATTTTCTACCAAGTCTAAATCAAAGCGGTGAACTTTCAATAATCGAGGCCTACGTCAAGTTAACGTATTGTAACGAAATTGTTTTAGAAATACAGGATTTGAACTCATGACATTAGGCGTAATTACAATTAAGATAAGCACTAATGATTATCATATTTTTTACTTTCTTCTATCTTTACAAGAAGAAAGTATTGGATTCATGAAAATTTTCGATTTGCGGTTTTCGACGGATTCATACGTTTTAGAAGGTCCTGAACACGATTTGACTATTTTTAGAAAATGTCTGTCTGTGAATCTGTCTGTATGTGACAAAAATTTTGTGGGCGTCTGTCTCAACAACTAATGCTCAAAATTTAATAAAACTTTATATTCAGCTAGTCCCTGATATAAATTGGTGCTGATTAGTTTTTGGTGAAAATCGGCCAGCTAGTTGTGCTGCTATGCAGCATTTTTCGCGATTTCCACAAGAGCTCTATCTCAAGAACTAATACTGGTAATTTAATAAAACTTTATATTCAGGTAGCCTCTGATATAAATTGGTGCTGATTAGTTTTTGTTAAAAATCTCCCAGTAGGTGGCGCTGCTATGCAGCATTTTGCAGAATTTACAAGATTTTAGCAATAGTCACATCTGAAAAAGTAATGCACGGAATTTAATAAAACTTTAGATTCAGTTAGACCTTGATATAAATTGGTGCTGATTCTTTTTAGTGTATGCGAAACCTGTGTGAGATAGAAGAAAGTTTTGTGATTGACACATCCGACTAGTTTTTAACTATTTTTACTTTTCCATTTTTTACTAATATATATAGAAGTTATTCAAATAGCAATCTACATACTACAGTTTTTTTGTGTAGCTATTATTGAATAAACTGTTATACAAATATGGAAAAAATATATATTACTTAACTCTTAAAGGAGTAAAAACTGCAACAATAAATATTGTGCTGTTTACTATGCAATGAAATTTAGCGTTTGAATACACTTTATGCAATTATTAAAAGTGGATCATGTACTCAGTAAAAGATTCCGTTTTAAGATAACTTAAAAATTAAAGTTATCTTAAAACGTGATCGAAGTGACTGCAATGAAAAATGTACACTTGAAATAAATCCTTCTAATACTTTAAACACTTTGTGTACGATCCCTCGAAGCATAGCCCAACTCATCCGTATTCAGATGCAGAAAAATGTTATAAGTCATGCATTTCAGTGTTTCATAACTCGGTCAATTTTAGAGTTAGATGAATGGGACATTTTTTATGTCTTACTTGTTAGTGTAATAGGAAATTTTTACTAAATATCACTTGGGAGACCGAGGGATCGTACAAAAAATAAAATTTTTTAACTTTTTAAGAATTGCTTTTACTGATCGAAACAAATTTTAAAATAATTGCTTACCTCATTTAAATTTTTTTTGTAATTAGAACTATATGTATATGCCGCACGGTTTAGGAATTAGCCATTAGACACCGTTGACACTGGACACCCTGCATAATATCAATTAATACTTTACAGAATGGTGTCATGCGATTTTCCATAGTATATTATTATGCTTTCCTTAAAAAAAAAAAAAAAAAAAAAGTGGGTAAGTGTGTTACTCATGTTTTTTGTTTTTTATAAAGTAAAATTTTACCGGCCTATTTTTTCGTTTTTTCGAGTATCTATACCATCCCAATAGCGGGCGAAGCCGTCTATTATATTCTGTCATAATAATATCTGTCACGCGGACTAAATGCGATATAAAAAATAATTTCAAAATTAAACATGTTGTACACCTTTAAAATGTTAAAATATGCTTTATCATGATACAATATGTTTCTCAAACTCATATATTTACTATTCTTTATTACTCATATTAATACTCGCTTTGTATTATTCTCAAACATCTGAAAAGTTCATTAAACTTCCGATATGACGTCAGATTTTCTTTTTAATTCTCTAATGACACGATATTAATCTGCTTTGTGTACATACACATACTCATACTCCTTGTAGTATTGAGAAATCTTTGAAAATTTTAGTTTTATTACCACTATGACTTCAATCATTTTTATTTCATATTAATCTTTTTTTCAATTGGTAAAACTTTTTATTTCATTTTCATTTTTCACGTGGAAATCGTCCGATAGAAAATTAATTATTGCAGAAAAAATTTCATCGTGGATTTTTAATTTTTGGATCTGGTATAACGAAAAATGTTTAAATTTAATAGGAAAAGGCTGTTAGAATTTTGGTTTTTTAACTCTATTTATTATAATAATACGAAATTTTCAAATTTTAATATTTTGAGCTTTTTATAGCTGGTATTCAGCTATATACACAAAGTTTCAACTCTGTAAGTTATATAGTTTCTGAGAATAGCTCTGTGACAGACAGACAACGGAGCGGGAATAATAGGGTTTCGTGAGATGAACGAAACCCTAATTATAGGACAATGTAAGGCACTTCATCAGCAACATCATTGGCCAATCATCATAAACTCGTCCCCATTAGACGAAATATTATACAAAACCAATCACAAATGTATCATCGAGATGCCCTTAGTTAGTGATCGTTAGCCGATGTAATTTAGATGGATGCGCTAATTTAATTCCCTGATATTCGATACTTGCCGATGAAATTTCTATTATTATGCTTCTATTGGGAATTTCTATAAAATTCCTTCAGAATCTGAAAGCCAATTTTTCGTAAAATGTCGCAAAGTTTGGCGAAATGTTTTCATTTAGAACCAAGCATGTGTTGAGAAAGTTGTATGTGCCCCGAATGGTTCAATTCTGTTTTCGCGAACGTTCCATGGACTCTTATTGGTTGAATCAAGTATCTCGGCTCCTATATAGAATTTCTAGAAAATTCCTTCAGTTTCTCAAAGCAAATTTTTTCACAAAATGTCGCCAAAATATCTGCAAATTTGGCGATATTTTTTTAATTTGGCGCCAAGCATGTGTTTTGGCATTGGTAATCTTAAACGGCGATTTTCCCGCCAAATCTCGCCAATGTCACCAACATTTCATCATATATCGCCAAATTTGGCGTAATGTTACCAATTTTGCATCTTCGTTTACTGCCAACTGTTCAATAACTTAATAACTATTTCTACCTTCAGTACAATTGAAATGCATTGAACCGTAGTGACCCCAAAATGACCAACTAATCTTCAACTAGACTCTATGACCAACATTAATGACCAAATAGACAATGACCAACAACTTTGACAATGACCAACTAGACTGGAATTTTCTCGAACATATGACCTATCCAAATGGTCTTCTCGAGCCCGAAAGCAGTAAGATGCAAAATGTCGTCAAAATCGTTCGAGCCGTTTTTAAAATAAAGTTTGCATATATATACACACATACAGAGACACAAAATATGTATATATCATAGACTAGCAGGCTATGCCCGCTGCGCTGGTCAATTTCCCAAATGAACTTGTAATCAAACGAAATAGTAAATTCGACCTTATTTTAAGGTTATATGAAAATTCACGTCGAAAGTCTTTCCACATTGCTCAATATAATGCGAACGCCATTGCGATATTATATTCTCTTATGTGTTAGACAAAATTCGGGCTATTAAGAAGCAACTCTCATTTATAATAGAGTTTGGTAGAGATATGTGGTTGTTGTGACCAACAGAAATTAAAATGTTCTCTGAGTCGCCACACTACTAAAATAGAGAGCATTAAAATCATTGCAGCGATTGGCTATTGAACTTAAATAATGGTTAGATTATTCATTTTCGTTTGTTAGTACTTGAACTCCGGGCATCTCAGCTTGGTGCTATGTGTTGTTTTCGTAGCTTAAATATAATCTCACTATATGTTACATTATAAAACGTAATATACGTCATTTTCCAGCAAGTCTGCTACAGTTTTCTATCTTTGAATTCCAGCAGAGTAAATACAGTGGAAAATGTTATAAATTATTTGCACACAAATAACAGTGTTTGACTTTCATATTTAGAAGAAATGTGAATCGTAAAAAGTGAGTTTTTTTAAAGCTCAATTATTTGAATAAAATTAAAATAATGTCATTTTCACTGCCTTTTCATTTTATATATCAATTGCAATCATGTAACCGTTAACCTGAAAAAAAAACCTCGATAACTGATTCTTGTAAAAAAAATATAATCCTCTTATTTACATCAAATAAAATATTCCCAATCTTCCGAAATGGAGTCCACAGCGAAGTCTGAAGTCAAACATTAGAAGTTTTTGCAAGGATATAGTTACAAATGTACCAGAGTTAGCTTCAAAACGAAGTTAATTACGCGCACGCGCCAAACTACGTTTCCTAAAATAATGTCAAATTGCTGTCGACTGAATTATAGATCTTTCAACAATAAAACTCCTCGAGAATGATAAAGTTAGTTATGCAATATTTTTAGTAATAAACTTTTTTGTGAATACTTGAAGTGATGATTTTTGTGTCTTTCTCTAATGAGCATAATAACTGGGAGAAATAATAAGGCTTGCTATTTCTTTTATTTTCAAGATTACACTATTCTTCAGTTTGTTGTCTAAATAATAACCTATTCGTCATAAGGTACATAATTGGTTAATTTGTCACTAAGCTTAGCGGCTAGGGCCGTGGGTTAGCCGAAATTGCTTTATAATAATTAAAATGTTATGTAATTTAAATTACAGGTACTTTTTTCTTATCTAGGCTAAAATGATAAATCAGCAAATATTGTTTCTTGGCCCCCATTAGTATTTAAAAGTACTTTTCCGTACATTGCAAGTATTGCTTTTTTAGTGATAGTAAAATAAATGCAGATAGAATATATATATATATTAGTAAATATTCTTTTGTCCGTTTGCTATATAATGAAAAACCATAAATCGCTGCGTACAAATTTACTGCAATCGGATTCACCATCAAAAGTCTCGTTCAAATATAAAAGAAATTTTCAAAACTACAGTAAATACGTCAATTTGTGGGTGACCCTATTACAGAAGATTAGTCCAATATATTTTAAAAACCTTCAAAAAGAAAGAAAGACATGCAAAGAAAACTAAAAAGAAATAAATAGTGAAAATGGATTTAAATGTGTGTTAATAATTAGTGTTTGGCAGGCATTAACACTAATATTTAAATATTTGACTCCATTTGTGTAATATTAATTGTTATTTATATAATCTACATTTCAATAAAAAAATTTCTCCAAAAATGTTGTCGTACACTTGATAATCATCATTATTGTGAACATGCATTATTGTGCCAGTATTGTAACCGATGTCATCCTTATGCCTTTTTTTTTCTTTAAAATCAAATTGCTTGGCGACAAAAGTAAAATCAAATCATAAATAAACAAATAACATGTGACTCACGATTACAATAATTTTTATAATTACATCTGCTATTTTTTTCTATAAGTCACATGATGCAGGAGTTAGATAAAAATAAATATTAAATTAAAAAATAAAGACAACTCAAAAATAAAATTGTTGCTCAGATTTATCTAATCAAATTTTCAGATGTATTTTCCTTAACCTGACTCAAACGATAAATCGCCAAATGTGGTTTCAATTGCAATATTTCACATTGAATAATTTGTTAATCATTACGAACATTCTCTTACATGTATAAATTAAATAATTTCGCTTTATAACATTATTTTTCAGCAAAATTGTTTTGCTTTCTTAAATTTTATGTAAAGTTAGTAATTTTTTTCTTTTCTTTTTGAGGTGTTTGTGTTATTTTCTAAATGATAGCTGTTTCAATTCGTTTAAGCACGATAGTGGTCGCCAAAATATGACAAATGGTAACCTTTACGCCCAAAATAACATAACTTTCCGTCATAATTCTATAACTAATCTACGTACAACGATATATTATATACTAAAACCTTCCCTGCAAAATTATCTATCGAACAGTATAAATTCCATCAAAATCCATTCAGCGGAACTCGAGTTATAAAGGACCGGAACGAAATTTCCGTTTGTGTTTTATATATATAGTAGATGTATCATATTATATTATATGATATATTGCGAGAATTGAATTAGAATTGTGATGTCACAAGCTATATCACCATCCATTTTACAACATGAACTCGTATCATGCTGAGGCAAAAAACATGTTGCCCAAACACCGAGGATTATAATAAAATCTCTCCAGCACCCGATAGAGGAGCAGAGATTTGTTTCAACAAGCAAGGTGCCTGTTTCAAGACACAGCAACAACAGAAGCCCTCGTTTTCTTTGTTAGTGAGTATAAGAGTTTAAAATTTTCTCACTAGAAAATCATTTCCCTATGCATTTAAATGAAGGAATGATTCTTAATGATTAATTGAATAATGTATTTAGCAAAGGTATTTAACTTTATTTAGTAAGAGGGAGACGGACATGAAAAAGTGGCCTAATGTTAATTTTTACATAATCACCAAAGAAATGTTGCATTTGTTACAACAATTAACAAAGTTTAAAAATCATATTGAAAAAAAAAATGAGCGTCCTTCATATGAAAGACCTTGTTGCGTTTTATTGCTACTTCCATGGTTTAATTTAATCGTTTTTATTATGCGCCTCGCACAGACGATTTTTTGTTGTTGTTGTTGTTGACAAATGAATTTGTTTTAGAACTTTATGAACTGAACTAGAAATGTAATTACGGAATATATTAAGATGTAATATTTAAGAAAAAGATATGATGTGCTTGAAAACGTTATGTATATTTTGTTTGTGATCGTTAATATACATGTTTGTGTGTTTACATTGAGTAGATTCATTTGCTAATTAAATAGTATGAACATTCATTTTCAAAAACACAGAAGAATTTAAGGCCGCCTTTTATCTCCCAAAGGTGGACCTTTTCGGTAATCCTGACCCATTCGTATGTTCTAGTTGTATGATATTTTAACTTTGAAATGAATATTGATAAATTAATATCAATATAAATAATATTGAAGACATAATTTTATAGAAAGGGACAGATTCAATAGACCTGTTTAGCAACTATCATCATTTCTTCATTGATGCCACAAGGCATTCCTCTGAGGGCCTTTATTAATGCCGGAAAAAGGTCGCTTGGCACCAGGAACAGAGTACTCTCACACAGTTGCATCGGCACCTGGATCATAGATTCTTACAAACATTTTGTGCATTTCATTACGAAGGCACATACATTTGCTCAACAGTTCTTACTGATATGTTCGTGATTGCAAAAGATGTCTGTCTCTATATTTTCAGGCACAGGCATGGCCACTTATCGGTGCTTTACGCTAGTAATTCACCAGCGACATATGCATAACTCTGGCATACATGTCTAAATGAAGTATGAATAGCTTTCTCAATAATTAGATGTCTTGTTTTCCCATTTGCCTCATGATGTTTTAGTAAAAGAGACGAAAAAAACCTTATTTTCCGACTTCCTTTGTACGCAAATCAAACGTTCTCAATTTTAAATGCAATCCTTATAGGATTTTTTTTCTTGTAAAAATGCTTACTTCTAGCGAACAAAGATTGGTTAAAAAACTGTATGTACTTTTTAAAATGGTTTCTATAAAAACCGCAACTAACACCGTGGAATTTTTTATAGCAAAAACGTTTTATATAAAAAGTTTATTATATATATATATATATATGTTATATGTTACATGGTTTAACACATACTAGCAGTTAATCAGCTTTCAATTCTTCTATTTCTATTCATTGTATTCTATTCATTTCTAATAATTGTGACTAACGAAACAAAGTGGCGAATGGGTGAAACACAACTTGGCTAAAAAGGAAATTATGTTTTTACTTTCTTCTATCTTTACAAGAAGGAAGTATTGTATTCATGAAAATTTTTGACTTCCGGTTTTCGACGGATTTATGCGTTTTAGAATGTCCTGAACACGATTTGACTATTTTTAGAAAATGTCTGTCTGTGACAAATATTTTGTGGGCGCTCTATCTCGGAATTTAATAAAACTTTATATTCAGTTAGTCCGTGATATAAATTGGTGCTGATTAGTTTTTGGTAAAAATCGCCTAGCAGGTGGCGCTGCTATGTAACATTTTTCGAGATTTCCGCAATAGCTCTATCTCAAGAACTAATGCTCGGAATTTAATACAACTTTAGATTCAGTTAGTCCCTGATATAAATTGGTGCTGATCAGTTTTTGGTAAAAATCGCCTAGCAGGTGGCGCTGCTATGCAGCATTTTTCAAGATTTCCCCAATAGCTCTATCTCAAGAACTAATGCTCGGAATCCATTAAAACTTTAGATTCCGTTAGTGTTTGATATAGATCGGTGCTGATTAGTTTTTGGTAAAAATCGCCCGCTGCTATGCAGCATTTTTCGCGATTTCCGCAATAGCTGTATCTCAAGAACTAATGCTCGGAATTTAATAAAACTTTATATTCAGTTAGTCTCTGATATAAATTGGTGCTGATTAGTTTTTGGTAAAAATCACCCAGACGGGCGCTGCTATGCAGAATTTTGCAGGATTTGCACGATTTTAGCAGTAGTCACATCTCACGAAATAATGCACGGAATTTAATAAAACTTAAGTTTCAGTTAGACCTTGATATAAATGGGTGCTGATTCTTTTTAGTGTATGCGAAACCTGTGTGAGATAGAAGAAAGTTTTGGGATTGATACATCCGACTAGTTTCTTCTACATTAGATTAAAAGAGTAGCTTGCAATGATTCGATACAATTTTTGTTGTTGAATAAATTTTAATAAAATTTTAATCAGAATTTTTAAAATTACCTATATAAGCACTATTAAAAATATTAAAATTCAAAATTAAATCAAAGACAGAAAACAATAGTTAAATAAACGTAAATAATAATAGACCATTTAAATAATTGATAAAGGTATTTATAATCTGATCCCGAAACTATCGGTCTTATCTGACAATACCAAACTAAACACTACGTACGTCTTTTAAGTGCTAAATTCTTAAGAAGATTTTTTCTTTAAATTAATTGCTCTTAGCAAACAAAGATTGGTAAAAAAAATCTTCATATACTTTTTTTAAATGGTTTTTCAAAAAAACATGGAAGGTGTTATAGCAAAAACATTGTAGATATAAAAGGCAAAACTTACACTGACTATAAATTTAATGAATCTAACTAAAAAAAAAGATTAAAGTATTAATTAACTAGGGAAAAAATTCTCTTAGGAAGTTCCCTTTAAGAATAATTTATAAGCAGTTAGAAAAGATTTCAAATAAGAAAATTTAATTTTAACTTAATTTACATTCTTTGGGAAAATAATATTTCTTTACAGAAAGAAATTTAATTCACTGTTGAAGGCACAGAATTTTAAGTAAAATATAAATGCCTGTATAATTTTATTCAAGTATATAAATAATTTTTTATCAATTTTGAAGTGTTTTTATATGCATTATGAATGAAACTTTTAACTGATATTATTATATCAGGTGTTGAAGTCCGAAATACTATCAAATTTCCGAACTTAATACTGCATGAAAATTAATAATATAACAATTAATTAATTTACATAAATTTAGTTCAATTAATTAGTATCCTTCATTAATTAAAATTTAAAATTTATGTACTATTGATACTTTGTTTTAAATTTTCATCATTATTTTTTTAAACAAATATTTTTACATGGAAAAACATATTATAAGCTATAGATTAATATACATTAATTAGTATCCTTCATTAATTAAAATTTAAAATGTATGTACTATTGATACTTTGTTTAAAAATTTCATCATTATTTTTTTAAATAAATATTTTTACATGGAAAAACATATTATAAGCTATAAATTAATAGACATATGTAGACAGTTAAAGTTTTTTGGATATATTCTAAATGTTCTTCACGTTATAAAATCCAATGTTAATTAAATTTTATACTCAAAATCCGAAAATCTAACAATTGTTTTAATTTTTATAAGCATGAAGTCTTTAAAATTATTTAACATATGACATTTATATGTGTCGTCTATTTGCAAAACCGGCCAACTCCTCAAAATTTGAAAATGTGTTTTTTCAGCTTTTTAAGTTCTAAGTAAACATTTATACTATCTGAAAACACTAAACAAGCTTAATCCGGTCAAATCCCTGTGTTATATGGGTTTGAATAACATGATGTGCTGCAAAACCGGCCAAATCCATCAAACGCTGAGATTCAAAAGCGGCCATCTCCATATCCGCTAGAAGGCACTGCTGCTTCTCTCCACAATAACCTATTACTTATTGATTAGATTAACGTTATAGTGTTTTTTCACGCCTGTGACTGCTCTTCCTTGGTGCATACAAAAAGTTTTCAAAAGTTTAGTTTCGTGATTTTACCGACTATGGAAAAGTTTGTGGAAGAAGTATTTCCTAATCAATCAAGGATGAGGAAAAGTGACCCTACGATTTTGGAAAAGGAACAAAACCAAAGTTCAAAGGTAATGTAAATTAAAAGCGTAAAATTATTTCACTTCATTAATTAAGTAGGCTGGACTGACAACACCATCTATCGTCTTATATCTATAGGAATCGCTCACCCAATATAACAATTCATTAAATTTTCAATACCTAATTAATTTAAAAACAACTAATTAAAAATAAAGGCATATTTCTAAAAGAACTTTCAAGTTATTTACTGTCAATTCTTGACAGGTACCATCGAGTTGTTTTTATTCCAAAAATGGTATTTATGCTCGGCTGCGCTGAAAAAAGTTCTTTTGAAAATTAAATACTTCCCCAGGTAATTCACTGATTTTAAAGATTTTTTTCGTGATTTTTTATATTTAAAGCGATGAAAACAATGAAATGAAGAGAAATACTATAGAAATACCTTAATTTAGTAACTCGAGAACTAAGTGACTTATTTTGATGCGTTTTCTACCATTTTTTAAGATGAGAAAAATGAATGATATAAGTTACATGAGACTTATATACTCATTTTTTCCGATTATTTATATCTTAATGAGCCACTATATCAGCAATTATAACCCGAAACGATTGATCACTACAAAGCAGTGGGACCCACACCATTAGCTACATTTGTATATTATTTTAAAGATAATTTTAAGCATATTTAAGTATGCTCAAGTTACTTTAAATTAAAAGACGTAACAGTGATTGTAAGTTTCGCGATAACGCTGTACGATGATGAAGGACTTGAGCAGCCACTACTAGATTAGTTTGTATATTGCATTTCAGGTTATTTCATATGTATTAAAGAAATGCTGGACAACGCCGGGTGGGTCTGCTAGTTATGATAATAATAAAAAATAATCTACGTTTCTTTATAAAAATTTAAAATTTATGTATATGTCAAATAAAAATCTACATCTTCCAATTTGAAAAATAATTTCAGTTGCTCATACAAATACATTTAAAGATTAATCTTTCAGATTCACATAAATTCATAAATAAACTATTTTATTTTTAGAAGATGCATTTTAAATAATAAAGTGCCATGGAATAACTTATTCTGATCAACTGAAATGTTTTGAAAAATAAATTGGGAAAATAAGTAAATTAAAAAATAAAAACTTTTTCAAACTTATTTGTAGCTCATTAATTTTGAATATAAGATGTTTAAATTTTAGTACTGCTTACTAACTAAAAATAATATTAAATCCTTACAAAATCCAATCTCGTACTCTCTCAACTTCATCTACAATTGCAATAAGCAGAAATTCCCTATATTGTCCCTTTATATAACCGTATGTATTCATTTCATTGAATTTTAAATTTCTAGAAAAGTTTTAAACACATTTAAAACTATCCAACTAATTTTATTCAGAATGTGTTCACATTTCCATCATAAATTTTACGATACATACATAAAATATAAGTAACGCAATATTTCACAAATTCTATAATTCCTAACAAGTGTTATAAAAGAAAACTAAGTTTCTAAAATTGTTACATGCATATAGTATATACGAATTCCGTTTGAAAGATTAGAATAGTGGATTTCAAGAAAATCTGGACTATACATAATTGGCAGTATGTTTTAAAGGTATGTTTTAGCATCTAAGAGATATTTAAATTTGTCTGAGAGAGGGAGAATTTTGTAAAGAGTTACATAGGTTGAAAGTAACCTTGCAATGTAACTGTTGGTCTCATTACTGACATAAAACAAGTATCGTATATTTGATGAGCTTGAAATAGCTCCTATCATCCAATTTTCTAAATTCAAATAACTATAAAATCTAATTAAAACCTTTTTTAGAAAATCAGTAGTCTCTTAAAAACCACATACTTGAGATGAAGGTTTTTGTGGATTTCTAAAATTTGTGGATCATTGCGTTTTTTGCTTTTAAAAACACATCAGAATAGTCATATCTTTGAAATAACTAGGTTATATATATTAAAAGGAAGAATACCAATGTTGAAAATGCATAAAAAAACACACACGTAAAGCAGCTGTTTCGAATTCAGACGCGAGATTCATCTTCAGTGTGACAAAGAGCAAAGCATAGCGTGATAGAAAACGCAATACTGGTATTTTTCTTTTTTATTTTCCTAGCACGCTGTGCTTTACTGTTTGTCGCACTGAAGAATAATCTTGCTTGTGGATTAGAAACAGCTGTTTGCTTCTTTTTTGTGCGTTATTTGTGCATTTTTAACGTTGGTATTCTTCTTTTTAATATTTTTGCACAAAGGTTTTATTTGCTATTTTTATATGTTATATATTGTACATAAAAATGCTAATAATAGTCAATTTACCAAATAAAAATATAATTAATTTATCAAAAAACTATTTATTGAATGAATATCTCTGATAAATTTTAATCGCTATTACGACTAGAGTGGAGGTTTTATATATATATATATATATATATATATATATATATATATATATATATATATATATATATACATATATATATATATATATATATATAAGGATAATTTGGTGCCTGGCTGTGAGCGTTTGGTAAAAAGTTGATTTCCCTACTTCAATGAAGAGGTATTGAGAATCACGGAGTCTATCTTGTTATTTAGCTTTTAGAGAGAAATCTGCTTTCTGGTAAAGATAATTGTTCTATATTAATTCTGAAATTAAGCGCAGAACAGTTTAATGCTTGGGGAATAGTCTGATTACGTTTAGAAATTAAAGTTGTTGTTCCACTGTACTTTTAGGTACCTTCAATACAAAAAAGTATAAAGCTACCTATTGCAGCCGTTCGGAGGAAAGCACGATAACGCTCGTATTTATAAATCAATTTTGATGAAACTAATTGTGGGTATTAAGCTAACCAATGTCTTGACCGAGTTCGTTGGCCAGCTTGGTCCGCCATTTTGTTTCAAGATGGCGGCCACTTAAACATTAAAAACTAAAATAAATGTACAAAAAAGTTAAAAATTGAAATTTATTTTTTAATTAAGTGTTAGGTCTTGATACGAGGATTCCAGAGCATTTTTTGGTTTACCTCTATCTTAAAAAATGGCTGAGATAGAGCAGTTTGAAATTCTAGGGTGGCTGACATTTTGAAACAAAACAGCACATTAACGCGATTACTCGCAAATTATTTTCTTTCATTGTTGTAATAGTTTTTCCAATCATACGCATAAAACTATATATTCACATCCGTTAGCGCCAAATTCTCGCCAAAATTGGCGACATTTGGCGAAATATCGCAAAATTTGGCGACCAAAATAAGTCTTCATAAATGAAGCCAATTTGGCTATTGCTCAATAATTTGGCGAATTTCTTATTCAAATTCAGTATTAACGAATCTTTTGTAAACGTTTCTTTGCATTTTAACTTGCTGTTTTCGTGTAACATTAGCTAAAATTTTAAAACGAAGATATAGGAAAGCTACCTTTTCCTCCCGGTACAGGCCGGAAGGACTTTTCACTTTTAGGTAGCTTTCATTACAAAAAGCAACCTATTGCAGCCGTTCGGAGGAAAGCAATTGCAAAAAATTTGGTTTATTTTCACCGATCATGACCCCCAGACCCCCAAACCACCCTCCTTTCAAGATCTCGATCGAGTTCGTTGGCCAACTTCATCTGCCATTTTGTTTCAAATGGCGGCCAGTTAAAAAATTTTAAATTTTTAAAAATTCAAAAACTTGTACAAAAATAATTATAAATGGAAGAAAAATGTTTCTGTTAAGTGTTAGAACGTGATACAAGGATTCTGGAACATTTTTTGTTTTGGCTATATCTTAAAAAATAGCTGAGATATGGCACTTTAAATTTCGAGGGTGGCTGAGATTTTGAAATAATCTGATATTTGTTGTGCTGTAACTGTCGGGTTTATGCAGCGATATGAATGTGACTGATCATGTATACAGAACAAATCAAAATCTTGACCGAGTTCGTTGGCCAGCTTCATGCGCCATCTTGTTTCAAAATATCTGTAAGTTAAAATTTTTATTTAAAACAAAAAGAAATGTAAAAAAAAATTATAAATTGAAAAAGTTGTTTCCGTTAAGTGTTAGATCGTGATACAAGGATTTCGGAACATGTTTGGTTTTGGCTTTATACTAAAAAAATGGCAGAGATATGGCAGTTTGAAATTCTAGGTTGGCTGACATTTTGAAACAATGTGATTTTTGTTATGATTCAACTCTCATGCTGAAATGCGCATTCAAATTCAGTATTAACGAAACCCGGGATTGAATTTTCTATAATCGGTTCCAAGCATTTTAGCTTCGGATGATTGAGTAAAATGTGTTGAATTTTTAAAAACATGGACTATGAAATCTACACTTTCCTCCCCATACAGACCGGAAGGACTTTTTAATTTTTCGTTATGTTTAAATTTTCTAAATGTCCTCATTTCAAGTAATCAGCCGGCAAAAAATGCCATTTAACTAGAAATAAATAATTGTGCATATTTTTTTAATGAACATTAAAAAATATTCCTCCATAAGAAAAGTTACATTTATATAAAAAACAAACTTTTGAAACATTCGTAAAAAAAAAAAATTAACAATTAAAGCTTATATATATATATATATATATATATATATATATATATATATATATATATATATATATATATATATATATATATATATATATATATGTATTAGATTGTATTGAAACGTTACTCACACAAAGTAATTTACCTCATGACTGATCAACTAAAAATAACTTTTAAAAACTCATTAAATAACTTTTAGAAGTCATATTAAATTGTAAGTACTTTTTTGGAGTATTCTCAATGAATCTGCTTGGTTTTTCGCACCACTGCCTATTGAATTTTTTGTGGATCATTTTTATATAGATCTGTGGCTTTATTGTTAGATTGACGGGGGAAGTTGATCTTTTCAATAATTATTTATATAGAAACATTATATTGCACTTGTTAAGTGTATATATTTCTGGGACTAGGAATGAAAGTTGTCCATAGTGAATTTTTACACTCTTTACGTATATATATAAATATATACAGTTAAAATGAAAAACATATGGGAAAAACTAAGAAAGAGACAGTATAAAATTCAAATGAAATGGTACTACAAAATTAAACCCGAAAAGGTGAAAATCAAATATGAAGCACCATGAATAACTTATGGATTCATATGAGGAGCATCATAAGTATAATTCATAGTAAAGATATGTTATTTCCTCAAATATTATCAGCATAAAGCCTAAAAATGACAATATTATGCCACTTATAACATATCAAAATTAAACCCAAGAAATATTAAAACAAAAAGAAATCCAAAAGTAAGTAATTAAAGTTAATAGTTAAGTAATTAAAGTCAATAGTTAAAAAATTAAAAAAGAATATACACAACTCCACAGCAATAAAAAGTTTAGAAATAATTCTACCAAAAAAAAAAAAAAAAAATCATCACAGGGAAAAATAAGAACAAATAGCAGTGCTGCTATATGTCCCTAGAAATAGGAGCAATATACTATAGATTAAGTTATTATTTAAGATAAAATAAATAGATAGAAATATAAAAAAAACCAACTTGATATCCATGGTTTGGTTTAATATAAAAAAGTAAGAAAATGTAAAATAAAATTAAAGAATTAAAAAATATGTATTATAAATTGTTAGTTGCAAACAGAAAATTTTAAGTTCTGCGTTTTAGAGTCAGGCTGATAAAAATAAAACTAATGAAAAATTTTAATTACAAGTAATTAAAAAAATAGAAAATACTAAATATTCATATTAAAAAAAAGACACTGTAGTAAGTAAAAATAAATCATTCAATTAATATTTTTATTTGAATTCTTGCTAAATTAATTGAAGTATAATAGTATGTCAATTAGAAGCGTAAAATTATTTCACTTCATTAATTAAGTCGGCAGGACTGACAACACCATCTATCGTCTTATATCTGTAGGAATCGCTTACACAATATAACAATTCATGAAATTTTCAATACCTAATTCATTTAAAAGCAACTAATTAAAAATGAAAGCATATTTCTAAAAGAACTTTCAATGTATTTACCGTCAATTCTTGACAGGTACCATCTAGTTGTTTTTATTCCAAAAATTAGATTTATGCTCGGCTGCGCTGAAAAAAGTGATTTTCAAAATTAAATACTTCCCCAGGTAATTCACAGATTTTAAACTTTTTTTCCTGTTTTTTTTATATTAAAGCGATGGAAAGAATGGAATGATAAAAAATACTACAGAAATACCGTAATTTATTAACTCGAGAACTAAGTGACTTATTTTTATGCGTTTTATACCATTTTTTAAGGTGAGAAAAAGGAATGATATAAGTTAAATGAGGCTTATATACTCATTTTTTTCGATTATTTGTATCTGAATGAGCCACTACTATATCAGAAATTATAACCCGAAACAACTGATCACTACAATGCAGTGGGGCCCACACCATTAGCTACATTTGTATATTATTTTAAAGATAATTTTAAGTATATATAATTGTGCTTAAGTTACATTCAATTAATATACGTAAAAGTGATTGTAAGTCTCGCGATCACGCAGTACGATGATGAAGGACTTGAGCAGCCACTAGTAGATTAGTTTGTATATTGCATTTCAGGTTATTTTATATACAGGGTGATTATAATTAAAGCTTAATTTTCAAAAAGCTCTAAAAAACGAACCACTGATTAGAATGACGTCAAAATTGAACGGCGTATTATTGAAGAAGGGCGAAAGAACATGAACCAAAAAAAAATAGTTCAAAATTTTAGAGACAGATGGCGCTGTAAGCGTCAGAATTTCGACTACAAATGACAAATCGTAAAACATCGGCTAAGGCGTAAGTTACACGATACACCAACTGTACTGTTTAGTGTGCACGACTGTACAGGTGTGATACTCTTAGTTACGTAAGCTCATCCGTCACAGCAAGGTCTTATCACATCGGATGGTGTAAATCGGTTTTTAATTGTCCTGAGGCCAAAAACAGCATTAAAAGCATCCATCCAATCGGTTTTTAAATTTCGCGAGACTGGCGCAAATCATGTTCAATATACTGTTCACCGCTGTGTGCAACAAGATTAAATCGGGAAACAGCATATTCCACAACCAATCGAAGTGTCACCGGTGTCAAGTTCAGAAAGCGTTGCGCAATGCGTGTCTTCAATTCAGCTACGTTGGCAATCGGAGTACTGAACGCAACATCTTTCAGATAACCCCACAGTCATAAATCACACGGATTAAGATCAGGTGATCGGGCCAACCAAGCTGTAGGGAAATGACGACTGATAATTCTAGCATTTCCGAAATGCCGCCTCAACAACTGCTTCACTCGATTTGCAATGTGCGGAGGAGCGCCATCTTGCATAAAAATGATGCTATCCAGACATACACGCTGTTGCAGAGCTGGAATGACGTCATTACAGACTCATAGCGCTGACCATTGACGGTAACGGTAAAAGGACCGAAAGCACCCGTCTCCTCGAAAAAATATGGCCCTACGATAAATTATGCCGTAAACCCGCACCACGCAGTGATCTTTTCAAGATAAAGTGTTACTGGATTCGTTGCGAGTGGATTTTCTGTTGCCCATATTCGGCAATACTGTGTATGGACGTATCCCGTCATATGGAAATGGGTTTCGTCTGTCCACAGAATTTTCCATATCCAATCATTGTCCACTTGCATGCGAGCAAGAAATTCCAAAGCAGAACCCTCTCTTGCTGGCATGTCAGAAGTATACAACTCCTGCACATGGCAAACTTTGTACGGATATCATTGCAGGATGTTTTGTAGAATGTTATGCACCGTGCTCACAGGCCTGTCCAATGTTCGGGCAATTCTCCGTGTACAGCATGGTTGCACACCACCACTCGACTCCTCCTGAACTGTTGTGGCCACTTCTTCAACTACCGCAGTTTCACATCTTTTCCTTCCTCTACCAGACTTCAAATCAAACGAGCCTGTATTTTCGAATTTTTTCATCCTTTTCACAAGACCCATGACAGTCATCGGTCCAACGCCTTTTTTAATACCCTTGAGTGTCCTGAACTTCTGCAGAGCTACTGGTGCAGAATCACCGTTCTTGTAATAAAGCTTTCCTTCATTGAGACACTCATGGCGAACGTCTGAGACGTGAAATGAGGAAACGCCGTTTACCCAACGCTTTTATAGCACCTGAAATGGCCGTCCGCATGCCAGGTATTTTAATTTATATCTTTTGACGCTTACAGCGCCATCTGTCACAAATTTGGAACTATTTTTTGGTTCATGTTCTTTCCCCCTTCTTCAATAATACGCCGTTCAATTTTGACGTCATTCTAATCAGTGGTTCGTTTTTTAGAGCGTTTAGACACTAAAACTTTAATTATAATCACCCTGTATATTAATGTAATCCCGGACAATGCCGGGTGGATCTGCTAGTTATGATAATAATAAAAAATAATCTACGTTTCTTTAATAAAAATTTAAAATTTATGTATATGTCAATGAAAAATCTAAATCTTTCAATTTGAAAAATAATTTCAGTTATTCATACAAATATATTTAAAGATTAATCTTTCAGATGCACATAAATTCATAAATAAACTATTTTATTTTTAGAAGATGCATTTTAAACAATAAAGTGCCATGGAATAACTTATTCTGATCAACTGAAATGTTTTGATAAATAAATTGGGAAAATAAGTAATTGAAAAAAAACAAAAACTTTTTAAAACTTATTTGTACCTCATTAATTTTGAATATAGGATGTTTAAATTTTAGTACTGCTTGCTAACTAAAAATAATATTAAATCCGTACAAAATCCAATCTCGTATTTTCTCAACTTCAACTATAAATGCAATAAGCAGAAATTCCCTATACTGTTCCTTTATATTACCGTATGTATTCATTTCATTGAATTTTAAATTTCTAGAAAAGTTTTAAACACATTTAAAACTATCCAACTAAATTTATTCAGAATGTGTTCACATTTACATCATAAATTTTACGATACATACATATATAAGTAACGCAATGTTTCACAAATTCTAAAATTCCTAACAAGCGATATAAAAGAAAACTAAGTTTCTAAAACTATTACATGCATATAGTATATACGAATTCCGTTTGAAAGATTAGAATAGTGGATTTCAAGAAAATCTTGACTATATATAATTGGCAGTATGTTTGAAATGTATGTTTTAGCATGTAAGAAATATTTAAATTTGTCTGAGAGAGGGAGAATTTTGTAAAGAGTTAAATAGGTTGAAAATAAACTTGCAATGTACTGTTCGTCTCATTACTGACATAAAACAAGTATCGTATATTTGATGAGCTTGAAATTGCTCCTATCATCCAATTTTCTAAATTCAAATAACTATAAAATCTAATTAAAACTTTTTTTAGAAATACAGTAGTCTCTTAAAAACCACATACTTGAGATGAAGGATTTTGTGGATTTCAGGATTTTGCGAATCATTGATTCGTTTACATTTTAAAACTTCATCAGAATAGTCATAGCTTTTTGAAATAACTAGGTTAGATATATTAAAATGAAGAATACCAACGTTAAAAATGCACAAATAATACAGATTAAAGCAGCAAACAGCTGTTTCGAATCCACAAGCGAGATTCTTCTTCAGTGCGACAAAGAGCAAAGCATAGCGTGCTAGAAAACGCAAGACTGGGATTTTTATTTTTTATTTTTCTAGGACGCTGTGCTTTACAGTTTGTCGCACTGAAGAAAAATCTCGTTTGTGGATTAGAAACAGCTATTTAATTCTTTTTTGTGCATTATTTGTGCATATTTAACGTTGGTAATTTTCATTTTAATATTCTTGCACAAAGGTGTTATTTGCTATTTTTATGTTATATTTAATACATAAAAAATGCTAATAATAGTCAATATACCCAATAAAAATATAATTAATTTATCAAAAAACTATTTATTGAATGAATATCTCTGTTATATTTTAATCACTATTACTACTAGAGAGGAGTTCTTGTTAACACTTTCCAACATAGTTGAAAAGTGTTTATGAATTCGGTTTGTCTGTCTGTCTGCCGTTTGTCTGTCCGTGCTCTAACTCGAGTAAATATACTCGTATCGTAATGCAATTAAAATATGTTATTGAGGCTTACTGTGGTATGTTCGGTATTGAAAATGAAGTGTGTAGCACTTATAGTTTTTTTACAGGGACACTCAAAATAATTCCGTTACATTGTGGTCTATGGGGGAAAATCATTTGCTGTTTGTTTTAATGATATTACAAAATTTCAAACATATTGAAATTGATGTATCACTGAGATGCACTACAAGAGACTAATTATAGTTTGTGGTGTGCATAGCACTTATAGTTCCTTTACAGGGATACTCAAAAGAATTATGTTACATTACGGTCTATGAAGACAAATCGATCGCAGTTTATTTTAATAAAGTTTCACAATTTCAAGCATGTTGAAATTGATATATAACACTAACGTGGATTGCAAGAGGCGTACTATAGAATATTGTGTGTATAGCTTTCATCGTTTATTTACAGGTGACACACAAAATAATACGGTTAAAATACTGATTATTAATAATAATTGCTTGGAATGCTTTTTCAGTTGATGAAAGCGTTTTTAAATTTTACTCATTTTTTGTCTATTACTTGGTATGTATAAATTGTGTAGATTGTATACAGGGCAGCACAAAAATCTCGAGTACATTTCCGTCGGAATTGTCGGAAAATGCAGAAGGGAAATTTTAAACTCTGCTACGCGTTTCCTAACTTAACTAAAATTTAGCATTCTATTTAGTATATATACAAATCTATAGATCATATACAGGGCTGCCCAAAAGAGCTCGGATATGTTTCTGAATATTGTTGGTAATTCCTAAAATTGGATTTTTAAATATGTTATGCGTTTTCCAAATTGTTCAGATAGATATTATCTTACACCTTACGGTAAAGATTTGCAAAATTATTTTGGAAGTGTTTTAAAGTGTTACATAATCTATGCTTGATGCATGTTTTGTTTGAATGTAAAATGATAATTTGCTGCCTAACTGTGAGCGTTTGGTATAAAGTTGATTTTCCTAATTCAATAAAGAGGTATTGAGAATCACGGATTCTATTTTGTTATTTAGCTGTTAGTGAGAATTGCGCTTCCTGGTAAAGATAATTGTTTTAGAGTCATTCTGAAATTAAGCACAGAACAGTTTAATGCTTGGGGAGTCGTCTGATTACGTTTAGACATTAAGATGGTTGTTCCACTGTACTTTTTCACTGTTTAACTATTTGTTTTGATTAAATTGCTTTCATGTCCTCATTTGAAGTAAACAGACCCGAAAGGTCTGCCATAACTTTAATTTTGAAATGTTAGCAAAAAATGACATTTAACAAATAAATAAATATGCATAATTTTTTAATGAACATTAAAAAAAATATTCCCCCATAAAAAAGTTACATTTATATAAAAATCAAACTTTTGAAGCCTTTGTAAAAGAATTTAACAATTAATCTTAAATATACATATATATATATATATATATATATATTAGATTGTATTGAAACGTCACTCACACAAAGTAATTTAACTCATGACTGATCAACTAAAAATAACTTTTAAAATCTAATTAAATAACTTTTAAAAGTCAGATTAAATTGTAAGTACTTTTTTAGAGTATTCACAATGAATCTGCTTGGTTTATTGCATCACTGGCTATTTAATTTTTTTATGGATCATTTGTATGGAGAGCTGTGGCTTTATTGTTAGATTGACATGGAAAGTTGATATTTTCAATAACTATTTATATAGAAACATATTGCATTCGTTAAGTTTATATATTGCTGGGACTATAAATTTAATTTATCCGTAGCGAATTTTAACATTATTTACGTATATATATATACGAGCAGGGAAGACCGAGCTATGCTCGGGCAAAATTAGCTTTCAGTTCAAATATGACCAAAATGACCCATGAACAAAATGACCCACTAATCAAATTTTCTCGAACATGTGACCATGCCCAATTGTTTTCTCGCGCCCGAAAACCGTAGGATATAAAATTTAGTCTAAGCAGTTTTTTAGATAAAATTAGCTTGACCACAGTGACCCAAAAATGACCAACTAATCGGATTTTTTCGATCATGTGTCTTAGCTCAATGATTATTTCTAGCCCTAAAACCATAGGGTACAAAATTTTGTTCAAATCGTCAGAGCCGTTTTTAAGATAAAAAAAGCTTGACCCCTAATGACCCATGACCAAAATGACCCACTAAATGAAACTTCACGAACATGTGTCCTAGCCCAACAGTCTTCCCGTTCCCTAAAACTGTTAGATACTAAATTTAGTTCAAATCCTCTGAGCGAGTTTTTTAGATAAAAATAACTTGACTCATAATGACCCATGACGAAAATCACCCTCTAATAAAATTTTCTGGAATATGTGACCTAGCTCAACAGTCTTTTCGTGCCCGAAAACCATAGGATGGAAAATTTAGTCTAAATAGTCTGAGCCGTTTTTTAGATAAAATTAACTTGACCCACAGTGACCCAAAAAAGACCCATTAATCGAATTTTCTCGGACATGTGACCTAGCCCAATAGTCTGCTCGTACCCGAAAATGCTACGATACAAAATTTAGTCAAAATCGTTTGAACCGTTTTTTAGGTACAATTAGCTTGACCCTGACCCATGGTGACACAAAATGACCTACGAATTGAATTTTCTGGAACATGTGCCCAACAAACACGAGATTTTTGGCCACCTGTTGTAAACGTTGTGGCCAAAAAAGTTTGCGGCAATTTGTATCCAGCCATTAATGTATTTTAACTGAAGCGCCCGCACACCGGATGTCTATCGCCAAATCGTTAACGGGCAAATGGCTGGGAAACTTAATGCAATTTCAGTGCCCAATAGCGAATGAAAGTACGTTTGCGGCCAAGATATACAAATCTATCATTGTTTAAAAGTCAGTGGCCCAGTATAATCTTCTCGACATTTTTATTATAAGAAATAAAAAGTATCTTTACTTCAACTTTTATAAGATGATTTTCGTTATTTTAAACCTGGATTTATGTGAAACTATAAAATATGCTGCATTTAAATATTTTATGCAATAAAAAATACACAAAAAGCACCCTTCTTTAATTTAAAGAGTTTTTATGGGAAAAAAAAATCATAAAAACTGTTAATGTTTTTGCTTTTAAAGTATGCATTAATATCTTTAAATGAATATTTTTTGTGAGCACCTAGAATGAAAATGAATATTGCAATCTTTAGACATACATATTATATAAACATATTAAAAAAATTAATGATAAATGGGAATTTATTTCAATTTCAATTTCAATGAAAAAATATTTGTCAAAAGAAATAAATGCCACTTTGCCAAAAAGCAGTTACTGTTAAACGAGAGAAAAAAAAAAAAAAAAAATTCTTTTTTTTCTTGGGGGGGGGGGGGGTTGATTTTATATTATCTGTATATTATCTATAAATCAGTTCCAAAAAATAAGTTATTTTCATTTTTTGAAACACTCAAAATTTAGATTTAAAAGAAAAAAAAATCTTAACTATCTTAAATAAGCAATAATAGCAAATACCGATCCCCCCCTCCCACTCCTTTCACACGGCAAGTCGGAAAGAATGCAGGGAAAGATAAACTAAGATTTCCCCTTTTCCGACACATTTTTTTTTCCCAGTGGGGATTTTTGTAAATATATTTTTAAATGTTTTCCGCTTTGTAATAATCAGCATTGAAAAATTTCCACTTTTAAAATTATTTAATATTGTATGAGAAATTTTGAAGATAAAAAAAAAAAACCTTGAAAAAAATAAATCTATTGAAATATAGCTTTTTTTCTGCGGTCTCGTAGGGATTTTTATGTCTTTTTTGCAGCGTCATCGCAGCAATGTTTACATTTTCCTTGCCTGGCATAGCATCGTGTTCGTGGCGTCGTCTATGTCTAATAAGTCTCGTCATTCACTGGTTTTTGGATATTTAGATTTACAAATTAGGTAAGAATATTTTTCTATATTATTCCAAGAGTTAGTTAAAAATTAGTTTTCATCATTCTCAGGGACAGATTTAAGTTCAAGATAAAGAAAGCTGAGAAAAAGCATCAGCAATTGTGTAAAATTAACTGCATTGCTTTGCTTATTATGCGACTTAATTCTACAGAAGTGAATAAAAAAAAAAGTTCTTTACTGATCTTACATCTGCCCTGAATATGCTATTAATAAGTTGATTGTAATTATATATATATATCAGAGTAAAATGTGTCCGTAATGAACAATCTCGGAAGTTTTTGGTTTATAAAAAAATTCAGCTTTTATTTTTTTCATAATTCTCCGTTGCCTGTTTTATAATTTGCTTTATTGCTGACAATCTTAAACCAGTCAGGAAGCAGAAAGTAATATTTTACAGCTCCAGTGTCTTTCAGTGAAATTTTACTTCATATGTTAAGATCTGGTTTTAATTAACTAATATATATATATTCTGTATTTTCTGATGATACTGGCATATTTTTGTTTTGATAGTAATAGAAAACTTCGAATTTTATGTACTAATTAATGACCATTTGCAAAATTTCACTTATTTTTAAGATTTTAATAAAGTAGGTAATTTATTTTTAATTCATTAATGTGATTTTTAATTAATCATGTCATGGCAATAGTGCCCAAAATGTTTTGGTTTAGCCGAAAAGCTAAGTAATCTGATTTAATTTTTAAATTCCACTTATCAGAGTGTAATAGGAACACAACTTGGTACTTTTCTGTTATACCAACACATGCCAAAATATACGCTAATCTGCCATTTATTTCTACCCTAACCGTGTAAAGAATTTTTTATTGCAAACTGTACCAAACATTCTGATTGGACTATTTATTGAACGTGAATCTTTTATATTATTATTATTATTTAATCGTAACCTCATAAAACATCTTAACTTGCTACTTTTCAAATAGAAAATATTTATTAAATTATAACTTGCCTTTATTATTGACACTGAAATGAATTTTACCATTAATCTGTTACTTGATGATGTAGAAGCGGCAATAAAATTGTTTTAGGACTTTAGATACATAAAAAAAAAGTTTTTATCAAAAAAACTCATAAACAACTTCATTCAAAAAATGAAATGTTTACAGCAATCCTAAGAGACATTTACAATTTCAAGCCTGTAGTTTAAATAGAGTTTTATTTTATTACCTTATGTAATATTTATTTGTTCTTTTATTTTAAGTGCATATTTGTATTGCAATTTTCAAACGTTTTATTTTTAAGTGCATAAATTCGTGCCAACAATGTTATTTTTGTTTTCAAATGATTCGTTTCATGTGAATTTTCTTTTGTGCCGATTATTACGCTTAGCGACAATGGTGTTGGTATAACAGAAAAGGACCCAAACTTTTTATAAACAGTTGCTTTTAATATATTTTCATGTTGTAAATATTTTTTTAATAACAAACCAGATTAATTTTTAATGGTTTTTTTTTTTCCTAATGAAAGCACATAATTTGTTTGGGTACATTTCGGTTAGCCGGGCACCAGTGATATATATACAAGTATTGTATATATACACATATCTATGTATATACACATATGTCTGCATATACATATATATACATACATATATTTATGTACATATATGTATGTATATACATATATAGGTATATACATTATGTATTTATATATGTTGATATATATCACTGGCACCCGGCTAACCGAAATGTACCTTTTTTTGTTTCAAAGTATTGCATCGTCCCTTACCCCTCATGCAAAAACAAATTTGTCTTTAAGGACGTCTTCCTTTTTAAAACTTGTTTTAAGCCTTTGTAAGTATTTTTTTTTTTTAACCTCATCTCCCCCGAGTCTGAAATTTTCTTTCTGTGTTTGTGACAACATACTCTCAAAGCATGCAATTTCTTTCTTGGAATCCAAAATAGTTGCACACTGTTATACTATACTGTTAATTTTTTTTTTTTTTTTTACACCCATCCAAAATATTAAGAGGAGAGAGCCTGTCTGATATTACACTTTTAATTTTATGTTAAATAAAACATTGGGTACTTTTCGGTTAGCCAGGTGCCAATGATGTGTACAAGTACATACATGTATATATATCACTGGTGTCCGGCTAACCGAAAAGTACCAAACATTGTATCAATTATCTTCCTTAATTACTTTCCTGGAATTATAATTTATCTCCATCTTTTATATTATGTTCTGCAGTGTTTTTCTTTTTCAGTACCATAATTTCAGTAAAAAGCGCTATAGTGCATATGCGTGTAAAAATTTAAAACAGTCTAAGTGCACAGCACTTCTGCTGGTGTGGCTGATTCAGTAATTTTTTTTTCTTTTCCTCCCCATAGCAATATTTAGATAAGATGCCATTTTATTTAATGCAAATTATGTGTGTGTGCATGTTGAAATAAGTTTTGATTTAAAAGAAGAAGAAAATGATTCACTGGCATCAGTTATATACATTAATCAGTTGTACTTTTTCTTTTTAATTTTCTAGTTGAATATGATAAATGCTTAATATTGCAACCTATTACAATTTATTTTCATGTTTTTCAGGAGACTGTGGTGGCGCAGTTCAGAGATGGCAGCAGAGATAGATGGTGTAGAAAAGATAACTATGCAGCATAAACTCGTTTGGCATTCAAGCAAACGTAAGTTGTCAATTTACTCAGTTTGTAATGCAGGGCTTTTATCTTAGGGCCCATTTTGAAAAAAGTAAAAGTTATTTGTGTGAAATTTATTCTTTTTTTTTTTTTTTTTTTTTTTTTTGTGAAAGATAACATTTTGTAATGAATATGAAATTTAGTTACTCCAATTTGAACCAAAAAACAAATTTGTCTTTAAAGACTTCTTCCTTTTTAAAACTCAATTTTTTTTAAGGTGCCTGTGTTATTTAAAAAAAAAAAATGGGAAGAGATCCTGTTTATTAAAAGGTATATTGTGAAGGGACCTGCTTTACTAGGAAGAATTTTGGGATGGTCCCCTAAATAGGCTGCAAATTTTGTCTGTATTGATCAATTTACATTAGTAAATTTAATTTCACACATTCATAAAATAGAAGTGTACTCTTGTATTTTAGCTGCATACAGTTGGTAAACGTTAAAGCTCTTTACAAAGCTTTCCAACCTTTGCACTTTAAGTGTAAGATTTACACTTTTTAACCTTTTTTTACAGCTAGAATGTACTTATTTTTTACTCTTAAAAGTTATAGAAAAAAAAAAAAAGCTATTAAAATATTTTTCTTCTTTACATGCAGTCAGCCATTCATTCAAACTGTTTATTTTAACATGTACATTGTATAAAATGGATGCCTTCACAAAAATCAATTTGATAAAATGGGTCCTTTACAAAATTCTTTATATAATAAAACAGAGCCTTTCACAAAATTCCTTTTAATAAAATAGGTCCTTTCACAAAATTCTATTCCATAAAAACTTATTATTTAATAATTATTTTTTGCGTCATTTTAATTTTAAAGTGTGTAATTTGTAAACAAACAAATTCACCAGAGAGGAAAACGTCAGCAAAAAAGTTTTTATTAATAAAATCTTGGTTTGAATTTGAGTAACTGGATTTCAACTTTCGTTACAAAATGTTATTTTTCACAAAAATATAATAAATTTCACAAAAATAACCTTTACTTTTCCTTTTACTTATTCCTTAACCTTTACTTTTACTTTTTGTATAATAGCGGCCCCTGGGGATGAATCGACAAGCGACCAAGATTTATCACCAAATTATAAATCATCAGGCATGCCGGTAGACTTTTGAAATCCGGAGTCCCTGGGACCCAAACACTTCCAAAAAACTGGGTCTTTTTTTTTTACAAAAGTGGGTCATCCTTTTATAAATAAGACAGATTCTGCATATTTAATACAAAATATGCCACTTTTGAGATTTTTAAAGGGGGGAAATTACACATCCTAAAGGACCCATCAACAATTTTTTTATGCATCCTTTCTCCAGTTTTTTGCTTAAATGATGCGCAATAGCACATCCCTGGCATCACTGAGCATGTATGACATTATAATATGATCTATTATTACTTTAAATCATTACTTTCATGATGTATACATATGACATGTCCATAAATCATATATGATGTAATATGACATATAAGACATAAATAATATGTATATAATGATGTATATGGGTGTTTGGAGTAATATGTGTATATATGATGCATATATAAGTTTTTCGATGATCTTGGTGAAATCAGAACTGGCTGAAACCTTAGTATATAACTGTAATTGTGGAGGCCGCTATAATAAGAAAGTATCAAAAAAGGGTATTGGCTTTACAGTTACTTTTCACTTTTTCATAATGTACAGCTAAAATGTTATTTTGTGCTCGCAGTGAAAACATTTTTTCTGAGGCAGGCGAAATTTACAATAATAAAAGAAATGCCCATTTAATTAATAATTTTTTTTTTTTAATTATTAATTTTTTGCATTTACTGTATTTTCTGTTTCTACACACTGCTTCTTTATGCAAAATCATAGTCTTTTCCAACAGTTCTAAAAATGACTTTTTTTTTTTTTTTAAATATAAAACTAAACTTTAATTTTGCATGAGGTTTTTTTCTTTATCTGTTTTTATGTGTTATAGATGATTTTTTTATGTACCGAGTAAATAGTTTTTATGAAATATGGCATATATTATACATTTATATTCAAATAACTTTTTATAGATCACTTATTGTCTTTAAATAAGCTTAAAAAATGAAATTCTTGCAACTACTCGGCTGAAATATGGCTGATTAACGAGTATATACCAAGTACTTTGTATAGCTCTAGTTTCTGATAAGCATGGCTCTTTTCTCAATTTTCATAGAAAATCAATATCAATGTTTAAAAATGAAAGCTGTGTGTTTTAGAGATTGATACAAAAATGTGGAGAAATCATGATACAAATATAAAAAGCGAGAAGAGGGCTAAAATAAAATGCATTTTTAATATATAATATGCCAATATATTCAAAGTAATTAAAACTTAAGTTTAATTGTTGACTCCAGTTGAACATTAAAATAATTATTCATTACATACATTGCCACTTTTTATCTGGTGTTCACAATTTTACCAAGTATTTTTTTTTTTTTAAATCTTGTACATGATCATGTACTGATACTATTAGTTCTGTTTTTCACTTGAGTGTGTGTGCAGTAATGTTTGCTTCAGTTTGCCTAATTTTGATATTATAGTGCAGAAATTTTAACATGTGCAGGGTAAGGTGTGTTTGAATTCAAAATTCATTATACATTACAAAAGAAAGAAAACTGACAGGAAAAATAGTAAATAGAAGGTTTTTTTGTTTACTTTAATAAAATTTTGTATTATGCACATCACATACTTAAATTTTTCTGGTGAGTTTCAACTTGCATATGTAACATAATTTTAGAAAGCAAGTTTTTCAAAATGATTTATTAAAATGTTGTTTAAAAGGAAATCCTCATTTCTATCTCTTGTGTGAGTTTTATAGAGTTTTTACTGTGTTTTATATATGGGAAAATATAATTAAGTCATTGTTAACTTTGATTTAAAACTTTTAAGACAAAAATATTCTTGTCACCTTGATTTAAAATTAATTACAAAGGAATATATAAAATGAGTACACAAATTACATGTTTCATAAAGAAGTTATTTAATTCATGTAATTTATAGAATTGAAGAATACTCAATACATCATTAAAACTATAATAAAAAAGCTGTTAAATGATATCTTTTAAGTGACCAAAAAATCATTTTTTAAATTTAAGGTATTTTGAAAATATTCTTATGTTTTGCCCAAAATTATTTTGCAAATGTAAGATTCTGGAGAGGGGTTGAAAGCTCAAATCTATGTTTTATAAATTTTTGATTTAAATCAAATATCAAATCATAAACATGTGGATTTTTACATTGCTAACTAAGCATAAAACCGACAGAGTGAAAAATGTCCAAGCCTGGAAGTTTGGTTACGCTTAGTTAGCAATGTAAAAATTCGCATGTTTATTATTCAGTAATTTCATGTGAATTTCACTGCTGAAAATTAATTGAAAAAATAATTAAAATTACTCAAATATCAAGTTTTTACAATAAAATAACTGTGGCATATTATAATTTTTTATGCTGAAAAGAACTTTTCCTAGTATTTTTATTTAGTATCCAAAATATAACTGTTTAATTTTCATTCATTAAAAAAATTGTATATGTGAAAAAAATATTTAACAAATACCACAATTTTGGGCTTATACATGTTTAAAAATAAAATTTTACCTATATCTACCAGTGCGGCATTTGATAATCTGAAGATGTGGTTACATTAATGGGTCATGGGAGTGTTCAACATTGGCTGAGGACTCTGTTTCCCTTATGGGATCCCGGCTACGGAGCCGTTGTTCACTTCCGCGTTCCGCCCAAGTGTGTTGGGGTGGTGTCCTCTGAGTTTCGGCTCCTATAAGGAGAGCTGATGCATATCCATTCTGTTTCCCAAAATAACCGCCATATTGCAACCCAGCTCAGCATTAGGAAACCGCCTGAGCAGGTGTTTGCCGTCCCTGTTACTGTCACTCGCCGGCCACTAGTATGGTAAGCTAACCGGTTTTAGCTTGGTTTTTGGTCTGTTGGGTTATTAACCCTCTGACTGACAAGCCCGTGTTAATACGTTCACTAAGCTCCAGGTTTCACTGCAATACAAGCAATTTTTAAATTTATATAATTCGACAAATATAATGCAGTTTTAATATATTGAGTTATGATTGATAGATTCAAGGTTTACATTCATATATATAATTCAGTTTTTTAGGTAATTTTGGAATAAACATCTTTTTTCACCATTTAAAATAAAATGCAGAGAAAACAACATTACAATTTAGCCCTTTTGCTGGACTGTCAGAGGGTTAAATGGCGATATGATTCAGTCTGTAGTATGGGAGCTCTAGGCTCCACCGTATCATCACAGCGACCTCTGTCGTCATTCATTTGGAAAATGGTGATGAAGCGCAAGAGGCTTAAGACCCTGCTTCTCCCCTGGCCGAAGAGCACCACCTTAGAAGTGTCCGGGTAAACCGGCCCTTTTTGGTAGTGACCTCGTATAGGCTCACGAGAGCCTGGAATCGGCGGTGAAGTACGACTGCCTTCGGCAACCATAGCTTATCATATCTACCAGTACAGTGTATACGAAGCATTCGTGTTTATTATTATTTTTTTTCCTTGGAAAAAAAACCCCAGTCATTTAATGTTGTTGAGTGAACAGCCGAAAACAATATTAAAATTGCTTTTTTCATGGGTCTGCAATAATAATCACTCAAAATATGTTGTGCCCCAAAGCAGAATATTTTACAATGTTCTGCAACGAATCTTCAGCTGATCAAAAATGTTCTGTGGGAATTTGAAAAAAACAAACAGGGAGATGTCCTTGTATATGTATATATAGGAGTGCAATTTCATCTTTTATAGAAATGCAAAAGACGTTTCATAAAGCACTGACACATACACACCAAAAACACGTTATTTTGGGTTAAGATTTATTTTTAAAACTGTCGCATTGACAAAGAATTTACAGTTCTGTCAATAACTATACAAAAGATATATTTTGAGATATCACCTTTATAGAGGAAAAGTCTGGAAATTTGGTCCATACATAGTTATAAGTCCAGCTTTTAGAACTTTTCTAATAGATTTATATCCAAGCGGAGGCCCATGGGATTTTCTTTTGTTACTGAATACATGTTATTAGTAATATTTTTTGTAGCAACTTCACTGTACATGATATTTCAAATTTTTTATTAGTAATGAATATAGTGTTGACTCTAGAACTAAAGCGTAGCCGGATGGAAATATTTTTAAAACAGTCACATTGTTCTCCAAAAGAGCACTCTTGCATCCTGTTCAAAAGATATATTTTGAACTGGTTTGTTTATTATCCCCACTTATCAATAGAATTTTGCGATATTTTCCCATGACCAATTGACTAATTTTGCGACCGACTGACAAATGGGATTTTTTTCACGACCAATTAACAAATTTCACAATATTTGAGATTTTTCACTCGATCGACTGGCGAATTTCACAATTTTTTCTCACAACCGATCAATATAGGTGAAAACTGGGAAATCTGATTAGTAGCCATTGACCGGTAGACTCGGTTTCATTAATGGCCACTTTTTAAAGTACTGACTGATGTTTCAAATTTTCTAGATAAAGTATAATCATATAGAAACATATTTTTGTATAAATCAGAGTTTTATACCAGCGAAGTGTTCATGATAAAAATAGGGAAGAAGTCAAAATTCAGGAAAATTTCCTTAAAATCAGAAAGTCTATCACATTAATTTTTTTAGAATATGTTCATGGATTATTTGTCAGGGGTGATTGTGTTCCAGTTATATACTGGAATTGCAGTATTTTTTTCTTTTTCAATACCAGAATGCCTTTTTTTTCGTATAGATCGGTCATAGGGAAAAAAATCTCGAAATTCGTCAGTCGGTCAGGAAAAAAAAAAAAAACAACCCGTAAATTTCGTCAGTTAGATGCGGAAGAATATTGCAATGATCGTCAATTGGTTGCAGGAGAATATAGCTAAATTTGTTAATCAATTGCATGAAAAAAATCTTGAAGTCTGGAAATTCTTTAGTCGGTCGCATGAAAAACCCCCGCAAATTTCGCTAGTAAGCTGCAGGGAAAAAACACGTAAATTTTCTGATTGGCCGCAAGAAAAAACTGAACAATTAGCCAATTGATAGGAGGGAAAAAAAGCGTGAAATTCGTCAATCGGGTAGCAGGGAAAATTTGAGAAATTTGTCAGTCAATCCTAAGAAAAAAAATCCCCAAATTCTGTCGTTCACGAGGTGAAACTTGTCAGTTGATCAGGGGAAAAAAAATCTTGCAATTCGTCGATCGATCATGGAACAAACCTGCAAAATTTGCCAGTCGGTCAAGTGAAATTATCATGAAATTCGATCGTCAGGGGTGAAAAAAATTGTGCTATTCGTCAAACAAATGGGGGGGGGGGGATAAATTCGTCAGTCACTCAAGGATTGCAATGGAATTTGTAACTGGGAAGTGACCGCATAGGGGTGGCAGGCAATCAATGACAATTTTTTAATCGCCACAGGGCAAATGGCGAAAGTTTCAAGATTTTTTTTTTCTACGACTTATTGAAGAATTTTGTGATTTTTTCCCGTGACTGATTGAAGAATTCTGTGATTTTCTTCTCGATAGACTGATGAATTTCACAATGTTTTTTAGATTTTACCCTTGATTGACAGGTGCATTTCATAATTTTTTCTTGCTACCAGTGAACGATTTTTGCGATTTATTTACCGCGACTGGTTGAAGAGTTTCTCGATTTTTTCCGACAATCCACTGATGAATTTCATATTTTCTTTTCTCAAGCGCCTGAAGAATTTAAAGATTTTTTTTCACGATCGAATAACGAGTTTCGTGATTTTTTTTCCTGTGACTGATTGTAGAATTTTGAGATTTTTTTTTTCCCCCGACAATCCATTGACTAATTTTAAGATTTTTTACCACGATTGGCTGATAAATTTGGCGATATCTTTTAAATGGCCAAAAAATCATTTTGTAAACTTTTTCATATTAAAATTTAGTTAAATTGTAATATTTTAACAAAACTGTATTCAAAAAGTTATCATAAAAAAATCTTCGTCTATTACCAATTGCATAGGAATTGTTCATTTTTATTAAAATTATTTTATTCAAAATTGTTATTTTACAGTTTGTTAAAACAGTTTAGCAGAGTTTCATGAAATGTAAACATCTTGTACAATGGGTCCTTCAAATTACTCAAAATTTTGATGCTACAGCTCATGTGCTTAGAAAATGTTTGCTTTAAATGTTTTAATATTTGTTTCAAGAGTGATGATTCAGTTTTGTGATTATTGTGACACTTCTGGAAATATAGTGCATCTAATCTGGACTTACATTTAATAAAAATAAATTAATTTAAATTTTTGAAATGTAAAATTTAATAGAAAAAGATTGAGTATTTTTTAAAGTTTTGCAGTAATGTGTCAAATAATTTTTGTTAACAGGGTGTTTGACTTTCATGAACTTTGACAATACTTAAGATTACACAGATTTATGCTAAATAATTTTTTTTAATTTATGCTATGTATGTAGAAGAGGAAGGGAGAAGGTGATAAAATTATTTAATCTTCTGACCTCTAAATTAAGGATTTTTTTTTAATATGTTGTCATATAAATTAATTTGGATTTTGATTATATGTATAATTTTTAACAAATTAAAAATAAAGCGGATTCTTTGGAGAAAGGGACCTTCTTTAATACTTTCTTTGACCCTTTTTTCTTAAGAAACTTTAAAAAATGATATTTAAATTCAAGGTATTTTTAAAACATTCTTATGTTTTGCCCAAAATATTTTGCAAATGTAAGATTCTGGAGAAGAGCTGAAGGCTCAAATCCATGTTTTTAAATTTTCCTTTAAATCAAATATCAAGTAATAAAAATGGTGATTTTTTTTCATTGCTAACTAAGCGTAAAACTGACAGTGTGAAAAATGTTCGAGCCTGGAAGCTTGGTTACGCTTAGTTAGCAATGTAAAAATTCACATGTTTGTTATTCAATAATTTCGAGTTAATTTCACTGCTGAAAATTAATTAAAATTACTCAAATATCAAGTTTTTAGAATAAAATAACTGTGGCAATATTTGTATTGGAGTAATTAGTATTTCCCCTAGACGTTTTCGAGAGGGCGCAGCACCCTGCCCATTTTTTTATAGTTGTAAATGCACCCTGCCCGTTTTTATATAGCTGGAAATGTGCCCTGATTATTGTGGATTCGCAAGAATTTGCTTTCGCGAATTTCACCAAAATGTAGTGGGAAAATATCACAAAAATCATCTATCGGTCGTGAGAAAATATCGCAAGATTCGTCTATCGGTCACAGTAAAATATCACAAAATTTGTCACTTGGTCGCAAGAAAAATTACAAAATTCAAAAATCTCGAAATTCGGCAGTTTGTTGTAGGAAAAAAAATCAGGAAATTTGCTTATTTGTCGCAAAACCTCCCTCCCTGCACAATTCGGCAATTGGTAGCAGGAAAATATTCTGAAATTCATCAGTCAGCTGCGGGAAAAATCACGAAACTATTCAGTCAGTCATGGGAAAAAATAGCGAAATTCTTCCATTGATCGCATGAGAAAAATTGCTAAATTTGTCAATCGATTGCGGCCAAAAATAGAGAAATTTATATATCTGTCATGGGCAGGGCATTCGGGGCACGGGCCCAGGGTCCCCGATTTTCAGGAGTCCCCAAATGCTACTAAAAAATTTTCAATTATTGGCCAAAACAGTTTTAACTGTTAAAAAAACAAAATTAAAATGGAAAAATCTGTTTGTCAGACATTGTCTATGATGTGTCAAAGCAGGGTTGGCAAGTTTCTTCCAAAGTGGAAAAAACCGGCTGGAAGAAATAGGTTTCTTCCAAGTGGGAAAAATGGAAGAAACTGTTTTTCTTTAAGAATTTACCATATAAGTTACAACTTTGTAAAATACAATAAAAATAAATGTATTTTCTAATAGATAACCTTACATAAATTTAATTAGACTTATAAAAATTTAATTATGTATGATAAATTGATAATTACACCAGTTTTTTAGCCAAGATCACACACCTGTCTAAAGCTATCCAATCATTGTGTACCTGAATAAAATAAATGGGACTTTTCTAACACCATGCCAAAATGTATGCTAATGTGCTATTTATTTCAACCCTGAACGTGTAAATATTTTTATTGCAAACCGTGCCAAACATTGTGATTTGCTATTTATTGAACATGACACTTTTTAATTATTATTATTATTATTACTTAATTTACTCTGTAACCTCGCAAAACATCTTAATTTGCTATTTTTCAAATAGAAAATATTTAATATTAAGTAGTAACTTATATTTATTGTTGGCACTAATGTGGATTTTACCATTTGGCAGTTACCAGATGATGAGGACGCTGCAATAAAATTGTTTCAGGACTTTGGATACATAAAAAAAGTTTTTATTCAAAAAAAAGTATGAACGTCTTCATTCAAAAAGTGAAATGCTTACTGTAATGCTAAGAGACATTTACAATGCTATGCCTGTAGTTTAAATTGAGTTAATTTTATTAATTTATCATATAATATTTATTTGTTCTTTTATTTTAAGTCTATATTCGTGTCGATTTAATAAAATAGTTCGTGAAAGTCTGTAATTTTCAAATGTTATATTTTTAAATGCTCAATTTTGTGCCAACATTTTTTTTTTCCAATTGAATCCTTTCACATGAATTTCATTTTGTGCCAATTATTGCACTTGGTGACGACAATGGTGTTGGTATAACGGAAATGTACCAAATAAATTTATCCAAAATACACAAAATCAATTAAATGTAATTCAATTCAAAAGAGGCACATTTTTTTTTATATATATATAATTTAAATTTCTGACTTCTGTAACCAGTAGTAAATAGTATGCGGATCATTTACCTATTGTAGAATGAAACTCTTTTAAATAAAAGACAGTGCTTTGAATTTACGCCCATTTTATTAAGGAAACTAATATACAGTAATTACTGTATTGAAGGATTTCATTAAAATCTCCATTTTCCTTACTACAGTGCAACATTGTATAACAAAACAGAAGTAATTTAGCTTTAAGATGCTGCAATCAATTTCTCAACTTAGAATGGATGAATGCAAAAGATGAAAAAAATTCTTATCCCTGTAGAGTTTATTTTTAGAACATTTATCTTTTAAATCAGCATGCTAGTATACATAATTACAAATTTGTTAGTTTTAAGTTTTGCACAATAGTTTTTAAAATATTGCATTTTTATATGATAAATAAAGAATTGGTAGGTTTTTTTTTTTTTTACAGAAATTATATAAACAATAAAAAAATACCCCCCTACCTCTAAAATTGTAAAAAACATAACCTGTAAATACCTGCTGAACCTGAAGTTTGTTATTAAAAAATAACTTATTTTTCCATAAATAATATTTTTAATATTAATTAAAATTTCCAATTTAAATTTCATATAATTAGGTTTTGAATTTAATTCTTTTATATAGTTAATATATTTTAATTTTGAGCATCTGTTTTGTTTTCTGTTGGTTTCTTCCAGTTTTTTCCATTTCTTCCGGTTTTTTCCAGTTTCTTCCGGAAGAAACCCAACCCTGTGTCAAAGTAACTTCATTTTTTCTTTATTGTGTTTTAACCCTTTGAGGCGTGGTGGGATATATTATATCCCACCTAATTTTAATACGATTCAAACCAGAAACTTTGAATTAAATTTTACTTTTTTAACTTTGACGGGGAAAAGTTGAAAAATTGCTTTTCCTTATTTTGAACTAAATTACGGTGAGAATTGAAATGCTATTGTTTTATGAGTGATAATATCAGATTTATAGCTTGGAGGTACACAATGTATTTTCCTACTTTACAAAGCCATTTTGAAGGAAATGTTATGTGAAAATATAAAGTGAAGAAAATAAAGAACTGCTGGTTTCTAGCAATACAAATTCTAGAAACATTGACAAAGTGAGCAATTCGACTTTTATGAAATGAAAGAAAAAGCACCCATACATCATATGTAAAGAATATGAATTTATATATTTGAAGTTATTAGAAAGAATTTATAGAAAGCCTGTTTTTATTTTGTTTTAGTGATTAACACAGAGATAAAGTATTTAATATATACAGCCCCCCCCCTGCTCTTAACACATAAAAATAGAAATAATAATATTGTTAACATGGTTGCAAAAAGAAATGAGAGAATATGATATAACATAAAATTGCCACCATGAAATGCAGTTTCGCACATAGAAAAAAAAAAAAAAAAAAAAAAAAAAAAAGGAATTAGGCGTCATTTGACAACGCTGCCCTTTCATGAGTTTTTGTTAAAAGCAAATATAGGTATACTGCAATAAAATAGTTTCATTGTGTACAAATAACTTGAACTACAAAGCTTTTTGTAAATAGTTTTTTTAAATTATAACTTCTGTTCCGATTATATTTATAAATGGCTAATTAATAAGTGGTGTTTTTAAAGTAAGGCATTTTAATTTTGTTTTGTAAAATTTATTTTTTGTTTTTCAGAAGAAGAAGAATAAAAATCTGGAAAGAAAAAAGTTCTCTGTGAAGATGACTGTAGATTTTCAGCTCTTGTTTATCAACTTAAATTAAGAAACATCAGAAATTTAATTGTAACAGGATTAAATTTTCTTGTAAAATATTTCTGATAAATTTTGAGCATCTTGTAAATACATAAATAAATGTTTTTTGGTTGGTTTGTTTTACATTTGTTGTGAAAAATAAAATTTATATGAAAAAAAAAGCATTCAGTTCTAGTGTTTTTAAATATATATATTTATTTATGCAAGTGATGTTGTTAAAAAGGATGTACTATATATTTTCCCCTTCTTTCTCATTCTAAGAACATTTCCCCTTCTTTTTACAGGTTAAGATATAATTCAATAAAAGTGTTTTATGTAGGCTATATTTTAAAAACTGACAGCCTGATAAACTGTTTTTGTTGGTTGATTATAAATTAGCATTGCTTGGAGATCAGGTATTAAAAATAATTTGCTGTATAAAAACTTTTGAAAATTTTAATAAAAATTTCATCATAATCTCATTAAAAGTTGAGATTAAAATTTTAATGTACATAATATTGTATGAATCAGTTTGAAATTTTGTTAGTCAAAAAGTCACATACCTCCTGCTGGAAGGAAAAATATTTTAAAGATTTCTTCATTGGTAATATATTTAAAAAAAAAAAAAATTCAGTACTCATTACTTGCTAATCTTTAAAAAATAAAAACAATGATATATTATTATTTATGAGTAATGTTTAGTCCATTTAAAAAAAAAAAAAAAGATTTAGTGTATGAATGGTGAACTTGCCGTGTTCTAGAAGATCAACTGCCACTACTATTTTGAAAAAATATTAAACTTATTTAATAAGAGAAATTTTAAGATTACATAAGAAGGAAAATAGTGACAATTGGCTTTCTGTCAATTAGTAATATTTTGTAAATATATATACATTGAAATTTTGTTCTATGATGTGTATAAGGGGGGAAGAGTCCTTAACAGACTAAAACATTACTTTATAGGAATACTGCTACATTTTTCTGATATTAATGCCAAAGAGATGGAGATAGTGAAATGACATTTTTTGAACGGACCTAATTTACATATATGTATAGTTACATCATTAAAAAAAATTCTTAAATTTCAATGATCAGTAATGTCAACATTTTACCAATTTTATAAAATAGAGTTCCTGCGTTTTTGTTTTATTTTCAAGCTGGATAGTTGGAAGAAACATCCAGGTAAGAAATTGTATTATAAAAGCACCAGTGGACCCATGCGAAGATTTCACACTGCAGTCTAATACTTTTTAGCAATATCTAATACTCTTTAGATGCAGGTTTAAACTTGTAAAGGAAAATTAAGGACTGAAACTATCTTCAAACAACATTAGTCGAGCCAGAATATCATCTCGTTCATTCCATCACAGTTACAGTAAAAACTGATCGAGCATAGCAAAGACAAAAATATGTATATATCTATAGTTAATTAACTGCTTTAGAGGATGACATCAGTTTCGGAAAAAACATGGGACAAAGAAAAATAAATTGAGCATTTCAATTTTGCTTTTTAGTCATAAATATAAAATAAACCCGTGCAGCAACTATGTCCCACTTTATCTTTTTTGTAGTATTTATTTTTTATAATCATTTTAAGCATTATATAATGTGGTATTTTATTTTTGTGGCCACACTAATTTGAGGAAAGCCTTTCATTTCTTTTATGAAAACAATGCAGATTTAATTTTTAATTTACAGCAATTTTTAATCAAAAAATATGTTTTACCGAGATGTGAGTGCAGTATGTCAGAAGCTGGTTCAAAATCTTTTCTTATGGCATCTCGTTCATTGTTTTGCATTTCATATTTTCTGAGAAAAGGGGATGTTGATAACAGAAATAATATATACTAGTGGGCCTGTGTGAAGATTTCACACTGCAGCCTAATATTTTTTTAGCAATATCTAATATTTTTTAGATGCATGTTTAAACTTCTAAAAAAAAAATAAAGCCAGAATATAATCCAATTTATTCTTTCACATTTTACAGTAAAAACTGACTGAAAATATCAAGAGCGATATATATATATATATATATATATATATATAAATTGTATTTTAACTACATTAGAGGATGACATAATGTTTTGAAAAAAAAATAAATTGAGCATTTGAATTTAAATTTTGCTTTTTTATCATAAATATAAAGTAAACCCATGCAGCAACCATGTCCACTTTATCTTTATTGAACATTTTTTTTTATAATCATTGTTGTGGAATTTAATTTTCTTGGCAACAGTAATTTGAGGAAAAACTTTCATTTCTGAAAACAATGCCTATTTAATTTATTACTTGCAATTTTAACCAAAATACATGATTTAAAGAAATATGAATGTACTATGTCAGAAGTCGCTCGAAAATCCTTTCATATGGTATCTCATTTAACATTATGCATTTTTTATTTGCTTCGAAAAAGGGATGTTGAATATAATCATTAGATAACAATTTTCAATGGAAATTCTGGCTGGACAATCCACCTGGTGAATTAGCTTGAAGAAACATAAATTGAAACTACTTAAAAATTTACTCCTTTGAATAGAATGTTTAAACCTATAATTTAATTAAAAATTGAAGAAAATTAGTTTTTTTTTTTCGTATTTTCACCATCATTGGTAATTTAACGCTCAATATGTATTTTACACCTTGTGTTGTCAACTTTTTTTTTTATTAATTACAATTATGGCTTTTGCAACTTTTTCAGAATAACATTAAAAAATAAATCATAACCATATGGCCTTTTATTCCGATCTAATGAGATGAGTGGATACGGCCAATTTTTGCCTCCATTGGGACACTTTTTTTTTTTTTTTTAATTATTATTATTGCTTCCAGATTGAAAGTATTCTATACAAGATCTGAAACACTTTCGATTTTATTGTATTTTGACCTTTTTAATATGGGGTGCTTATAACACCATTGCAGTTTTTAACTGAAAAATATTATAATAAAGTGAAACATGTTTGCATAAAAGTCAGGTTGGTGTTATGAGCTCTTGTTAAGAAAAATATTCCAATAGATTAATTTTTTTTTTCAAATTTTGAATAAAATATTTAGGGTTTTCAGACAAAAATTATGGACCAGTAAATTTAGATTCTAAAGTTTAAAATAACTTAAAAAAAGAAAGAAAATTGTCCCTGCCAAAGGAGTAAAAATGGGCCTTTCTTGCTCAACTTTACTTTTTTGAGGACCATAAAAAGTATAATTCTGGCCAGCTTCCATTCATGATATCTAATAGTGGCATGAATATGGCTAGCTTTGGGCTATCATTCATTAATGATGCCCATTGATGGCGACAAAGTGGCTAGCTTTCGGCATGCATTCATTAATGATTACCATTGATGGCAACAAAGTGGCTAGATTTTGGCTTGCATTCATTAATGATGGCAACGAAGTGGCTAGCTTTCGGCTTGCATACATTAATGATGCCCATTCATGGCAACAAAGTGGCTAGCTTTCGGCATGCATTCATTAATGATTACCATTGATGGCAACAAAGTGGCTAGCTTTCGGCTTGCATTCATTAATGATGGCAACGAAGTGGCTAGCTTTCGGCTTGCATACATTAATGATGCCTATTCATGGCAACAAAGTGGCTAGCTTTCGGCATGCATTCATTAATGAATAGCATTGATGGTATGTGGATGGCTGGCTTAAGGCTAGTTTACATTTATGATGACCAATAAATTAACATTTATGGCCAGCTTTGGGGTAGCTTTTATTCTTAACAAACGCAGGTGGCATGGCTGTGGCGATCTTCTGGCTAGATTTTATTCACGATGATCGTTAATGGCCAAACTGTGGCTAGTTTTCATTAATAATTGCCACTTAAAGTATAACTGTGGCCAGTTTTAGGCTATCCGTCAATTATGATTAACCACTTGTGGCACAATTATGGGCATCTTAATGTAGTTATGGCCAATTCTATTGCGGCCACATTGTGGCCGGCGTGACAGTTTTTTTAAGTTGCCGTTACGGCAAACGATTGCGGCCCCTCATCTACTAGTTTGGGCCAAGGCTAACGTAGCCATCAATGGCCCGCAAGTTCTGTGTTAGTTGGGTGACCTATCCCAATGGTTTTCAGGTGCCCAAAAACGGTAGGATTCAAAATTTCGTCAAAATGGTTAGAGCCGTTTTTAAGATAAAATTTGCATATCTATATAACCACACACAAGATTTGCTTGTATTAGAATATATGATATAGTGAAAATGAAATCACATGTGTGAAAAACTAAGAAAGAGACAATATAAAATTCAAATGAAATGATAGTACAAAATTAAACCCAAAAAGATGAAAACCAAATATGAAATACTATGAATAATTTATGGATTAATCAGAGGAGCATCATAAGTATAATTCATAGTAAAGATATGTTATTTCCTCAAATATTATCAGATTTAAGCCTAAAAATGACAATATTATGTCACTTATAACAAATCATAATTAAACCTAAGAAATATTAAAACAAAAGCAAATCCAAAAAATAAGTATTTATCCATATGCAATAGTTAAAAAATCAAAAAATAGTATACACAACTCACCAGCAAAAAAAGGTGTAAGAATGTTTCATCTATATTTTTTAAAACAAAAATCCCACAATACATTACCCTACACTCTTCAAACATATTTTCTGATTCATCACATGGAAAAATGAAAACAAATAGCAGTGCTACCATCTGTCCCAGCAATATACTAAATATTTAGTTATTATTTAAGATATAAGATTAAAGGGAGATAATAAACTAGTAAACAATATAATTAATAGTAAAAAATAGTATTGAAAGAAAAATGTAGGTAAATACTAAAAATGGAATAGGTAAAACCATAATATTAAATAATAATACACAGAAAAATAAATACATAAATAAATAAATAAAATTGGAGATGATTATGTAATTAAAATTAATATTAACTATGTAATAATTTAAAGGGATAAAAATATGGCCATGCATGAGGAATTAATATGTATAATATAGAGTATATTATATGTAAAATCACTATCTATATAAATGATTATAATAAATGCATAAAACCCACTTTTTATTTAAAAAAATTAAACTACATATGTATTCTGTTTGAACTTCGCCTAATCTTTCACATAAAGGAATTGATAGAACAGCCCATGTGCAAATTAAATAAAGTAATATTTCTTTACCAATCAATATGATAGTGTTCCAAATAATAAAAGTGTAATTATTTGTCTATAGCTTATTTGGATTCCTTTACCTTCAGTTATTCTCTTCAGCTGTTTCAGCGAACAGACCAGTTGATATGGCCGGAAGTTTGCATGAGTTAGTTTTGTCCACTATGATGTAGTCTAGATTAGCTCCAGAGGTACAGCATTGGAGATTTAAGTCAAGAAAGTTATTGGGTTCGACTCGCGGCCTTGACTTTTTTTCATTCAGTTTGAAAACTTGTAATTAGTATGATTTTGTTATCAATAAGAGGATTGTGCTCGAAATAATAAAATTATTCCGTTAGGTAGTTTTAGATAACAGAACAGATGCAATTGCCCAAAAGGTTGTCTGTGTAAATTGTTTAGGCTATTACGTCGACAATAGCTCAGTATTGCTAGCAGGTAAAGTACTACAATTTAGTCAAAAAATGTCGTGTGTTCAAAGACCGTCATGGAAAATTTTTCGCTCAGTTAAAAAAATTACAAGCTGTATGATTGTATTTTACTAATCAGAATAGTTCCATTACAATTAAAGTACGCGTTAAATGTCATATAAATACGTATTCATAGAGAATGCAAACATTTTACATAAATAATTTTTAAATTATAGCATTTGAAGCGTTTTCTTCTTTTAATGTAAAATTATGCATACGTGTTAATAAATTTATACATTTTAAAATTATCAAAAATAAATTATCTACTTATAATAAAATCCGAAGGCACGAAAGTGTCTGTAACCATTCCGGGGTAACCACTCTGGTCTGCGAATCGAAAGTAGTTAAACGCCATGTTAGGCTTAATGAAAAACCAATGCTAAATTAAAAACCTATGTTAAATGATAATATCTTCTACTTGAAATCATGTCTGTTCAGCATATTTTTCCTATAAAACATGTATATTATATCCTATTATTATGTTTTAAGGTCTTAATTAAAAATCCAGATTAAACATCGGAATCCCAGATATAAGCCATGGTAATAAAAACTCTCAGGTAGGGAAACGCCGCGTTACGATTTTGACTCCAAAATGAAGTTTGGTAATGCCCAGTAATTCAAGTACTGACCGGTGCGGCCATCTATTGTCTGTATTTGAATTTAAAGTCGAACACCTTTTTTTAAGTATAACTTTTTTAGCTATTAAACATAAAATATATTTAACACAAAATTATCAGCAAATATAATTAAACACAAAAAATATTTAGCATTTAAAAAGAAATGCTGCGTTGTTTTTATCGAGTTTTATAATTAAAAAAAAAACACGAAACATGAACTATTTTAAGAATTTGTGAAATATTTATAATAAGTTTACAAATTACAAATATTTTTTTTTCAACTGTAGGGGAGACTTGGGAGACTTGATCCTTTTTTCAGTTTTTAATTTTTAATTTGGAAAAAAACAATTTTTTTAAAAAATGCTTCCAGTTATTATTAAAGGCTCATGTCTCTTTAATGTTGTAGTATTTTTTTTTATTTTTGAAAAACCATTTTTAAAATAAATATAAATTATTTTCAAAAAAAGAAAAAAAGGGTCAAGTCTCCCCAATTACTGAGACACTTGATCCCTTTCCAATTGAGACTTGATCCTTGAAACAGATGCATTGGAATGATTCAAATTAAGTTGTAGAAATCAAATTTATTGTTGACTAACATCAAAATAAGGGAGAAAAAACACAAAACAAACTCTACATTTGGTAAAAATGACAGTTTTTCCATATGAATGATTATTATTGCTAAACTTAATGATAAAAAAACATATTCAAAGCTTTAAAAGTCAAACGTAAATGTTAAAATTGTTGCAGTTTCAAGAGTTCCACCAAGCATGACTGGTTTAGGTACTTTTTTGACAATGTTCGTCATTGCCCACAACACTAATGTTAACATTTTCTGGATAAATATGTTGGTCGGAATTAAGTCCGCTTTTTCTTAGAAAATTGATTTTGCATTCAGATGATGAAAACTTCTTTACAATTTTTCGAAATGACTAATTTTCTTCTTTCCTAGAAATCGCACAATGACAAAGTCACTTTCATCAATTAACAAATTTTGTGGATCTTCGATGATTTCATCAGACTGTTCATCAAGTGAATCTGGCTCGGTTGAATCATGAACACTACAACTGCTCTCACATTCTGAAGATTCGGGGCTTTCATTTTTAGTGTTTTTACTTTTCTTTCTCGAGATGAAATGAGTTTTTCTTGATTTATGTTTTTTATTCAGTCGGAGATCTTGTATTTCTTCTTCAATCTGTCTTTTAGTTGGTGTGCTTGTCAAAATTTTTGAAGATCCTTCATTTTCCCGTTTTGGGTAATTAAAATTTAGGGAAGGCTTATATGTCTCCTGGAGTCACTATGTTTGTTTTAACTGTAATTGTATTACTGCTTGTTGGGGCTAATGGTTGATCTGTGACGAAAGATGATAAAAAATCATCTTTAGAAAAAATATCCCTGTTTAAGGGATATATGCCAGTGATTTTAAATCCCAGATAACCATAGTCTAAATAATATTGATATTGTCTAAATGCAACTTGAAAATGACAATCAGGAGTAGGGGTTAATAAAATTTAACATTAATTTAGCTTAACTTTGGGGACACTTGATCCCCAGGATCAAGTCTTCCCATACAATGGGGATCATGTGTCCCTAATGTGCAGTGCATGTGTTGGAAAAATAAGTATTAAATCAAAAGTAAAGAAACTGTATTGGATTTAAATAACGACATTTAAGCAGTAAGGAATATTAGTAAATTATATCAATCAACTTTTGTAATTTAGTTATATTTAGCAAAAAATAAGAAACATAAACTACCTACTGAAAAAGAAGTTTAATTGTAAGAAATCAGATATTTCTTTCTTACAACAAAAATAAAAATGGGTGAATGAAATTCTGTTGTCAGATCTGTTGATAAGGAATCACTTAATTAGTGTTGTCAGTTTTAGAGACTTAATTGCAGTTTTCCCCTGGTTTTAGACCTAGGGATTAAGTCTCCCAAGTCTCCCCTATTATTAAAAAGGAACAAAAAATATTAATTTTTATTCAAGACAAGCCTAGAGCGCAGTTATTTTTTTTTCTTTTAAATTTTACTGTACTCAGATAATTTAAAGTAATTAAGACAGTATCTAGATAAAAATTCTGGATACGATTTATTTAGTAATTTTCATAAATATTTCATGGATTAACTTATTTTTTCTAATTAAATCAAATCCTGCAATGTTTTTATACGCGTTTTATTATTATTATTATAATTAAAAAGACATGGACAAAATAATTATTCAGTTTAAGAATTTGATAGATGTTCATAATACATTTTACAAACTACAAATAATTAAAAAAATAATTTTGTTTTATTGTTTTTCTTTCAGCTGTATAAGAAAAAAATAATTCCTATTCAAGACAAATCCTGAAGGAAAGTTATTATTTTTAGTTAAGTTTACTGTACTGAACAAACTATTTAATATATTCAAGATAATATCTAGGTAATTTTATTAATATTTTTTCATTTTTTCATTTTTTTTAAATCAAAATATAAGTTGATGTCTGTGTATATAGTGTGATCAATATATTTTGATAAATTAAACTTCTGTTCCTATATGTGTGCATTTAAATAAAAATGACATAAATAAAGATATGCAGATTTTTGTAAGAAACAATTAACAAGCATTTTTAAAGAGAGAACAAACAGAAAATAAATTTCAATTAAAAAAATTAAACATTTGGATATCGACTTTTGCTGGTGGTGCCATCTGTCACTTCAATATAAAAATAACTCTAGGTTTAAAAAGAATTAATATCAAATTGCTCTGTCAAAATCCTTATATAAAACTGTTATATTATGAGACTTTTAAACAAGACTTCGGACAAAAATAACTGACTTTTTTGTCATAGAAATATTTAGCAAATACAAGGTCTGATTTTATATATTTGCCTTAAAAATTTCATTTAAAAGTGCCTGTTTAACATAGTGTCAGAGTTTTATTATGAATTTTTTTATGAAACTTTTGTATAAACTCTTAAACTGGACTTTTAGAAAGAATTGAAAGAAGTTATTTTAAACCTTATGTTACTCATTATTTTTTTTTCCAAATTGAAATAAAAATCAGTTAAATATTAGATCAGCACTATATATAAGCCTACATTGGGAGTAGAAAACAATGATAGATTTCTTATACTCAATTCATTATTCCGTCTTTCGGCTTTCACATAGTCCGTGTCACATCCGTATACAAAACAGTTTCGAGCCATATTAAAATATAATGTAAAAATAATAATTTATAAAGGAAAAAATAACACATTCGTTATAAAGGAAATAATAACACATGTGAAAAATATTGTTTTGGCGCCATCTACCGGTTTAAAATGCACTTTTCTACATTACAAACCTTTCAATAATAAAATCTTCATTCTGTTTGTTTGTATGAAGTCTTATGAAAATGTAACGCAGATCAACAATCCATCATTTTTGACGGGGGTTATTTAATAGTTAATATTAAATTTGAATACAAACTTTGATGGTAAAAGACAATTCATATTTAAAATAGTACGCTGTGCCATCGAAAAAATTCTTCTATAGATACTATTCTAATATATTAATTTATAATGGCATTAACGATTATAAAAATAATGCATTGTGTGCATTTCCTCAAATTTAATTCGGCATGACAGTCAATAGTAAATTAAATAAAGAACAGAATAACAGAGCCCCTTTCTGATCAATAAAATTTAAAATTAGTCAAATATTTATATTACATATAACTAGAAAAAGTCTTAATTACGTTCATTAAAAGTAACACCATAAAATATATTCCAAAAAACCTTCAAAACATATACTGAAACACTTTAATTGCTTAAAATACGTCAGATATCAATAAAAAACATTAAAATATTCACAGATTTCGATTGATTCACTCAATCATCATCAGAACATACAAAAGACAAATACAATGTATACCAAACTGGAATACATGATCAATCCCTACAACAAAGAGGATTCAATGCCCTCTATATTTTTAAGTTTAACACCGCTCGTAGCTCCATCTGTAGTTCGTTTCCTATTATTATTCAACCATTCAACCATTCAACCCAAATATTTAAAATATGAAATGACAATGTATCACTACACACTTTCTAACTTCTCATATACATTTCAATCTATTCTCTTATTTACAACTATTTGAGAGCCTACCATTATGTTTGAAATAAGTTACTACAATAAAATGCATCGAAATTATTTTTCTGTATTGACCATAATGTAACAGATTTTTTTAGCTTCCCTGTAAACGAACTATAAATTATAGGGGAGATGGGGGATGAATGGGACATTTTCACAAAAATATTTATTTTAAATATTTTATTTAAGCTATTATCAATATTATGTACCACATTTCATACATGAGGTGTTTGACTACATCTTATGAACAATATTTATTCAAGATTATTATTATACAAAAATATATTATGAAATAAAAAAAAGTTCCACTCTGTCCCAATCATCCTCACAGCAGGGATGGATGGGACACGAGTATTTTCTTCCCTGTAATCCCTGAGTCAATGTTTCCAAATTCAAATTTATAATTGTAAACTTATACGTAATTATATTTGTAATATATAATCTTATGTGGCTGTTATATATCAGTGTTGGTAATCTAAAAGTAAAAACATAGTTAATTATGCACGAAAGAGCTGGGATTTATATTATATATTTTAATGAATTATATTTTTAGAACTTTCAGTTGTTGATTCTTCTAAATGTGGTCTGTCAGTTTCATAAGCTGACATAAAATCACTTCAAATGAATGTATTGCTATTAAAAGGGAAAATGATAGTTTACCTATAACCACTGGTTATGTTTATATTACTAGTACTAAAAGCTGACAAAAATGCCTCCTTTACAAAAGCTGAGAGGTTATAAATTGTCAGCCAATCATCTTGGACTGATCTCAGCTTTGCATTAAAAGGCCCATAAATAGAAACATTCAATTGCTGAAGATGGTGGCTACAATGAGGAGGATATGTTAAAAGAATAATTACCATAAATTATTAATTTATCAACCTATATAATATTATTTAGTTAATAAATATGTTTTTCAACATCCTCTAGGGAAGAATGAGACAGTCCCATTCATCCTCATTTGAAATGTCCCAATCATCCCCATGATGTATATATTCAGTTGTCAGCCATTTTGACTCAGAAATTATTGTGTCACAATAGTTAATATTCATTCATTTTAATTACTAATATTGAGCCTTGAAGTAAACAACTACAACATATCTTAATTGTTTATATTGCATAAGATATTTAAGCAACTTCAAATGTTAAAAAAAAATGACTTTTAAGCAGAGTTTTTAGGAATTGTAACTTTGAAGGAAACAGAAAACAGCCATGTAGTCTTGCTTTTGATTCTGAAGCACACTATTGAAATCTATGAGGATAGGAAGCAACTAAAAATAATGTTTATTGCCTGAAATATTGAGAACTTCCCATCCATATGTTGTCCCATTAATCCGCTAGTTATCCTACTTATTCGATGCTTCCGAGGAAGCATTTTTATCCCACCTAATTTATGCATGTTATATTCAGTATATTTGAAGTATTATAAAATCGTTAACATTCACCTGGAACGACTGTTCCACATATATCATTGTGGAAAGGAATTATTTTGTGCGTCCTTGTAAATGAACTATAAATGCGTCACACATTTTCAATCCCGAACCTCAATAACAAAACAAATTACATAAACAGAATGAGAAATCGAATTCATAAATACTTCTCCACTTTGTTGGAAAGTGATAAAAAGTAAAATACCAAAAAAAAAAAAACCATAAAAATTAATTTTTTTATTTAAAAAAAGAAAGAGTCGATGAATTTTCTACATGTAAAAATATAATTTACAACGTATTTATAAATTTTAAAATCCTGCATTAAAACAGCTTTTGATTATAGTCGAATGCATACTATACGCATCAATTATTTTAATGAGTGTTTTACATTATATTTTCAAATTGTTGCTTCGAAATTCTAAATTAAATCATGCATTCAACAACCTCTAGCGTTAAGAAATCATGTTCTCAATTACTCTTCATAAATATGTCAACCTCTAAAACGTGTATTATAATTCCAAAATGTAATATATGTCACGAATACAAAACTTATCTCTCTAAACCTTATATTTAATATCTTAATTAATAAAAGGAACTTAATAGATTGCATTTTGTGTAATTTATATATTGTTTATATATTATAATGAATTTGGGAAAATCTTTATTAACATGGTATCTACTATCTTATTACTTTCTTCTATTTTTACAAGAAAAAAGTATTGGATTCATAAAAAATTTAGACTTCCGGTTTTTGACGGATTTATACGTTTTAGAAGGTCCTGAACATGATTTGACTGTTTTTAGAAAATGTCTATCTGTATGTCTGTATGTGACAACAATTTTGTGGGCGCTCTATCTCAAGAACGATTGCACTAAATTAAAAAAAAATCATATTCTGTTAGACCTTGACATAAATAGATGCTGTTTATGTTTTGGTTTAAATAGCCCAACAGGTGGCGCTGCTATGCTGCTTTTTTTCATTATTAACACGATAACTATATCTTAAGAACTAATGCACGAATTTTCATCAAACTTCAGATTTAGTTAGACGTTGACATAAGTTGTTGTTGATTAGGTTTTGGTCTAAATCTCCCAACAGGTGGAGTTGCTATGCTGCATTTTGCAGGATTTACACGATTTTAGCAATAGTCATATCTCTAGAACTAATACACGGAATTTAATAAAACATTAGATTCAGTTAGAACTTTATATAAATTGGTGCTGTCTTTTTAGTGTATGTGAAACCTGTGTGAGATAGAAGAAAGTTTTGAGATTGACGCATCCGACTAGTATAAAATGCAAATAGGAATTTCACTTTGAACGGTTATATATAACTGACATTTTGCTAAACGGTATTTTATGCAACTTACATTGTCAGTTAGGTAATTGTTGGGAGGGATGATTTAGTGTATAACACATTGTTCTACGTTACTTGGTTATAGAGATATAGGAGAAAGTTCTGTAATTAGGTGAACTCGATTTTATTTATTATTTCTGTTGTCAACATTCCTTTTTCTAAGCAAATAAAAAAAGCAAACGATGAATGAGATACAATATGAAAGGATTTTGAAGCAGCTTATAACATAGTATACCCATATTTAGTTAAAACATGTATTTTGATTAAAAATTGCAATTAGTAAAAAATTAAATCGTCAATGTTTTCATAAATGAAAGGAAAGGTTCTCCTCTAATTAATGTTGCCACAAAAATAAAATACCGCAACAATGATTCTAAAAAAAATTGTTCAATAAATATAAAGTGGGACATAGTTCCTTCGCGAGTTTATTTTAGATTTTGATTAAAAAACAAAATTTAAATTCAAATGCTCAATTTATTTTTTTTTATTCCAAGTTTTTTTTTTAAACAGATGATGCCACCGTCTAATGCTGTTAATATACGATAGATATATGTATATATAGATATATGTGTGTTTGCTATCTTCGGTCAGTTTTTACTGTAACTTTGATGGAATAAATGAGATGATAATGAGCTTGACTAATGTTGCTTAGAGATATCTTTAGTCCTTAAATTTTTTGTTAAGTTTAAACCTGCATCTAAAAAATATTAGATAATGCTAAAAAATATTGGACTACAGTGTGACAGCTTCGCATGGGACCTTTGGGTATAATATATTGTTTTTCTTTTTTTTTTTTTTAAGTTCTACCGAACGGATTTTGATAGGAAGTAAAATAATATAAAAATAAAATTATTCCAAAACGTACGTGTAAATAGGAAAGAAAAGTATTCACATTTTAAAAAATAATATTAAAGTTGCTGACAAAAGTTACATTCTACGGAAGCGGAATCGCGGACAAAAGCTAGTTATCAAATAAAAAAAAATATTTCACAAAAATATAAATTTTCTTTTCTTTTGGTTACAAAAATAATATTTCAAATTATCTTCATGACATTTTGGAAGTGCTTGATTACTGTTTCATAGCATTGTTTATATATATATAAAATATATTTATATTAGTTAAAAGTAAAAACTTTTTGTAACTGACAACCAAAAAAAGAAATAATTTTTTTTTTTGTAAAACAAATTGTGAAATAATAAGTACTATATTTCTTTCATTCAGCTATTACACCCTACATCTGTAACAAAGAGATAAACTTAAATGTAACTTTATCTATATCACACATTCAAGTTAAACAAAAATTGAATTTATTTCATAGTCAGATCTGATTTACTAATTATACAGAAGGTTGTTCAAACTTTATGGAAACGAGTTTCACAATTGATTCCTGCACATATATCCATATTATTTGCGACAATTTTACTTTTGTATATAGCCCTGATTCTTGATTTTAACTCTGGATCGAATTTTCTATCATAGTCGATTTTCCTCTTAGCACAATCACATCAATTTTCTCCCACGCTACTTGGAAAATTTTCCAAAGTCTTCCAATGTGTTGTGGATAGCGCTTTCTAACGCTCGCTTTAACAAACACATAGATGATGATAATTGAAAATTCATCACAAGAGTGGATGAATGGCTTCATTTAATTGAGTGTATCACAAGAAGAGCAATTTTTATCAATTAATAGAAAAAAAAAAGAATTGAGTTTGTGATGTAAAGAAAAAATTCCAAACACATTCATGATTGCAGTTGTATTTTGCTATTGAATTTAATTACATTTTAAAAATTCAGTAAAGCTGAGGTGATTTCTCTTTATTATCAGTAAAATATTTTAGAACCCATTTTTGAAGAAGAAATTCCCTCTTTATATAAAAAGACATTAATTGAGCTTCATATGAATAATGTCTCTCAGCCACTCTTACATAACACAACTGACGCATATTTATCAAAGAAAGAATCTTAAATAGAAATAAATTGTGTCTAAATTGAAGAAATGTATGTAACATCACCTGACAACCCCCCCCCCATTCCTCATGAATGGTATTTTTCTGCATTTGAATTGTTTAAATGGATTCACGAACATTGAAATGACTTCAATTTTTTTAAAGTTTTATAAGAGCTTTCGTGAAAAATTGGCATGTCTGTAACAAGGAAATTCTATAATTATAGAAATTTTGAACCAGAGCTATAGACAAAAGTCAAGGCTAACGAACAAAATCAAATTGTTGAAAAGAATATGTCATTTATGCGTAGAAATTAACTTTGAAAATCGTTTTTCTCATTCACAACTTAAAAACATGTTTTTGTAGCGCATTTTGGCCTTTGTTTATGCAAATTACATACCTGTAAAAAGAGTTAAATAGAAATGTAATTTTACACATATATATTGTCTAGTTAAAATAATAAAAAATTCTTTACTAAGTTCCAATTTATTTACATCAAGGACTTCTATTTTAAATAAGTACAATATACATTTATGTTTTTAAAATTTATATTTGAGCAAAATGTATTTTCGACAAATATATAGTATTACAAATTATGAGATATTATACAAGAGTATGTATAAGATTGTTGTATGCACAGGTTGTATAAGATAGTATAAAAATTATAAGATAAATAGCTCTTACCCGTGACTTTTTTTATGTAGCATTTAAAGAAAATCAATGCATTAATTAAGCGACATATACAATTAACAAACTCTTTATCATATTTTATAGTAATGAGTAAACCTGATAATCACAATTTGCGTATTTATGTTTTCACTCATATGTCCATTTCAATTTATTTCATGAGTTTGAAATTTCAAAATCTTTCACTAGGATTAAGTGTGGAATACATTTTTTCTTTGTTATTCTATTTCAGCATTTCTATTTATTTTATTTTACATTTTTTCTATTAATGGAAGTTGATTTAATTTAAGTTTTAATGTCAAGAAAAAAATTTAAAGTGATTATATTAGTAATTATTTTTGAAGAAATTTTTTATTTAACAAGTCACTTTGATATGACTTTTATTTAATTAGAATAAGCTAGAAATAAACATAAATAATGTTTCAATTCCAAAACACTTCACATCTGGAAAAAAAATTGAAGTTATATGACATTTAGAAAATTAAAACGTGGCTAAAGTTTAAAAATAAATAAGTAGAAACAATACTTTTAACCCTTAAATATTTATTGTAATTTCAAACTGCCAAAGTTTCAGCAGCAGTAGATCTACGAACAATATCAAAATGTTTATCATTCTCCAAAGTCTTTTAAAGCATAAATGTTTATTTGTTAAGCAATAGAGTATGTTATTTATTTCAATGGCGAAAAAAATCTGAAAAGAAGCACCCCAATTATGAATAAATATTGTTATATTGATTGTTGTGTTCATGAATATAGATATAGATATCAGTTTCTATTTTCATGGTTGTCTTGTAGTGTAAGATTATGGGAGTTTCAAAATTTGATAGTAATATAGTCCAATGAGGGGCAAAAAATATCCTGCAGAGATATTTTTTGCTATAGATTTAGATATTGTAAAATTATATGGAATTATATAAGTATCAGAGAAATGTAACTAGTAATACCTGGATTTAATGGACTTTTCTCTTGCGCTTTTCCATAATCATGGTGCCTTTAAAGAATAGGCTGATTTTATTGTTTAATTAATGGAATTTAGTCTTCTATGAATTTCACGTGAACGATGACAAAGGGAAATCCTATTCTCCGTTGAAAATAGCATATGCTAACAACTTTTATATCGGCTTTAATATATATATATTTTTTTCGAAATTTAATCTTCTGGAAGATTGTACGGTAAAAGGGTGTTAAACGTATGTTTTGGAGACCGATACATTCTATGAAAATTACGCCTCTTTGTGTAAATGCTATAAAATTCTAATATTTTCTTAATGAAAACTGGCACATGATTTAAAATATGACGACACTTTCACCGGGATAGTTTTTTTTCTATGAACATGTCTAGTTAAAAATATATATATATTTCACTTCATGAGTCATGTGCAAATATGCATTCTATTTATAGATAATGTGCATGTTTGTTAACAAACTGTTTTGTTGCGTGTCTACTCAACGTAGGAAAACGTTGAGCTAAATTGCTTCAAGTATCGCTAAATTTCTCGTAATTTTCAAGTAGTTAGAATACATTATATTATGTGTAGGAAATAATATATTATGAATTACTAATTCTGAAGAATTGTTATTTTTAGCTTGCAATTAGTTGAGAAATACGCATTTACGCCTTTATTATCTCACGTCAAGTGCGCATTATCTATTTAAAACTTTAACGCGCTTAAAAAAATCCAATATAATTGTACCCATAGAAATATTTTAAACATTAAAATTGTTAAATACTAAATTTGAATATGAAATTATATTTACAATGTAAATTAAACAGAATTTGCTAAAATTGTTTTTTGAAATTATGTGATTTTTGATACAAAACATTATTTTCCAAAAAAAAAAATATTGTTCTTTTAAGAATTGGATAATAATTTCGAAGCAGGTGAAATGAAAATGATGTCACTTTGTCAAACTTATAAAAGATATTTTAGTTTTAAAAGTGAATGTTATACATGAATATTTTACAATGAATGTTTTACATTAAAATAAATTACTTCATTTTTTTTTGCTAAACCATTTTACTCTTAAACCCTTTTGTTTTAACAGCCATCTTTAAAGAAAAATTAATGAAAAATATTATACCGTTTTCTTTAAATTCAGGATTTATTAATAGTGGGCAGTCATTGTCCACCTACATCCAACGAACATAAATATGCCTCCTTGGTTGAAGCTAAAGCTAAAAAAAGTTACGATGTAATGATTTGTAAATATCAATATTTGGCAGGCAGTTTTTGGTTATGTAGAGCAAATTGAATCATGAAATTTGAATACGCAAAAATATGTTTTTATTTCTTGTAAAATTTATTTTAAGATTAACAAACCAGTGGAAACAATTTACCTTTGTAAAGTTAAGAGCTAATAAGTTTTTTTTCAATCTCCAAACAGATTTAAATAAATGTACTATGTCATTTAAACGCACTTATATTAATCTTTTAAATATACGAAAAAATCATATCATCTTCTCATAATGACGTCAGTTTCAATTTTCAAATTATAGTTAAAGAATCTGAATTTTTATTAGTTTATAAAAGTATTGTCAATATGCATTTTGTTTTTATGGCAACGCATTAGAAAATGTATTAGAAATGGAATATATATATATATATATATTTTTTCTAATGAAGATCTATGGGAGATGTTTGAACAAAGCGGTAAAGAATGGACTGATATTTTGTTTTTAGTTGACAGTAATTTCACTCGTTTTCTAAAGCATATGTACATCCAATTTCGTTCAAATCGGATAAAAACTGTAATTTGTATATGCAACATACATACATACCAAGAACGGCTTATGTATATATAGATCTCCAAACACATTTAAATAAATAGTATGTTATTTAAAGTTACCTAATGTAATCTCTCAATTATACGAAAAAAATACCATTATCTTCTCAGAATGAGTCAGTTTCGAATTTCAAATTATAGTGAGTGAATCTAAATTTTTATTGGTACATAAACATGTTGTCCATACTCACTTTGTTTTTATGGCAACGGAAAAGAAACTGCATGGAAAATTGAAAAAAAAACTGTAGTGAAAAACTATTTGAAATGTTTGAAAAAAGTTTTAAAGAATAGTCTGATAATTTTTAAAAGTTTGGCAGTAATTTTACTCGTGTTCTAAAGCATATGTGCATCAAGTTTCGTTCAAATCGGACAAAAACTGTAGATTTGTGTAAGGAACATACATACATAAAAAGAACGGTTTTTATATAGAGAGATAAAATTATTGTCCATACGCAGTTTATTTTTAGGACTACGAGAAAGAAATTTCATTAGAAATAAAAAAAAAATAGATTTCTATAATGAAAAACTATGCGAGATTTTGAAAAAAAAAAGTGATAAAGATTGGTCTGATATTTTTTAAGTTGACAGTCATTTTACTCGTGTTATAAAACATATGTATATCAAGTTTCGTTCAAATCAGATAAAACTGTAGATTTGTATAATGCATACCAGGAACGGCTTTTATATACAGGGTAAGTCAAAATGAATATAGCGATTACAAACGGCTATAACTATTTAATGGAAAAGAATTTATCGATAAGATTAACACAGAATGTAGACGGAACTTCAAAATTTTGTATACATACGTCATAGATGTCCTATGTGACTTCCCTTGGTCACACGGACAACATCTAGGCAGTAGTCCATTTCACGCCATACATTCTGAAGCATTTGTTCAGGCACCGACGCAAGCGCATTACAAATGCGTACTTTGAGTTCTTCAATAGTTTTGGGCATGAGAGGCACATACACCTTGTCTTTCACATAACCCCATAGAAAAAAATCGCAGGATGTCAAGTCCGGAGATCTCGGTGGCCAAGAGCAGAACCCATCGTCGGCTCCACTTCGACCGATCTATGGGGCTATTTGGAAGACATACGTGCCTCACATGCCCAAAACAATTGAAATACTCAAAGTACGCATTTGTAATGCGCTTGCGTCGGTGCATGAACAAATGCTTCAGAATGTATGGCGTGAAATGAACTACCGCCTAGATGTTGTCCGTGTGACCAAGGGAAGTCACATAGAACATCTATGACGTATGTATACAAAATTCTGAAGTTCCGTCTACATTCTGTGTTAATCTTATCGATAAATTATTTTCCATTAAATAGTTATAGCCGTTTGTAATCGCTATATTCATTTTGACTTACCCTGTATATAGATGTTTGAAAAAGTGATAGATAATGGTCTGATAATTTTTTTAAGTTGACTGTAATTTTACTCGTGTTCTAAAGCATATGTACATCACGTTTCGTTCAAATCGGACAAAAACTGTAGATTTGTATTAGGAACATACATACATAACAAAAACGACTTTTATATACAGGGTCATTCATAATTCCCTCCGGGGTTTCGAAACGTTATAGTAAAAAAACGAAGACGAATATGAAAAAAAGAAACATTTGAAATTATTCCGAAACTATTCAAGTTTTACTTACATACATTACAGGTGTTCTATGTGTGAACCCTTGGTCACACGGCATACATCCATGCTATAGTCCAGTTCCTGCCATACTCCGTTTCTTTAAATTTCCGGTACCACACATGAATTGTTTTGTCAGTTGGTCCCTGTTTTCGATATTTATTACGAAAGGCCCGTTGAACTGACACCACTGATTCAGATTTAAAGAAACGGAGTATGGCAGGAACTGGACTATCGCATGGATGTATGCCGTGTGACCAAGGGTTCACACATAGAACACCTGTAATGTATGTAAGTAAAACTTGAATAGTTTCGGAATAATTTCATATGTTTCTTTTTTTCATATTCGTCTTCGTTTTTTTACTATAACGTTTCGAAACCCCGGAGGGAATTCTGAATGACCCTGTATATAGATGTTTGAAAAGTGGTAGATAATGGTCTGATAATTTTTTTAAGTTGATAATAATTTTACTCGTGTTATAAAGCATATGTACATCAAGTGTCGTTCGAATCGGACAAAAACTGTAGATTTTATATGAAGAACATAAATACATACCAATAATGGATTATATGCAAAGGGCATTCCATAAAAACCGAGAGTTATTTTTTTACGTAGTGGCAACACCGCGAAACTAACAAATAAAACTGCAGGCGATTTTTTCACACTCTTAGTTGTACGTTAAAAGGTTTAACGTTTATAAATATTATAAACGAAGCAGAAGATTTTATTTTCCTAGATTCGTGCTTGTTAAAAGTACTGGTTTTATTTTCCCTACAGAAATGGAAGTGAGTGATTTAGAGTTAAAAAACAAAATGCGTTGTGCCATAAAAGTTTGCTATCGTTTGCGCAAAACAGCTCCAGAAACAGTTAAGTTAATGAAAGAAGCTTACAAAGACAAATGTTTGGGTGAGTCTAAGATTTTTAGATGGCATGGTGATTTCAAAAAAGGACGTTTGGCTTCAGAACTGTCTCCTAGTCCTGGCCGACCAGAAAGTGTTGTGAATGATCGAAATGTTAAAACTGTGTGGGCAATCTTAGAAGAAAATCGACGAATGACATGTGAGGAGATAACGGCATCAATGAACATTTCGAAAACGTTGATATTTCGCACTCTACGCAACAATTTACTGCTTCGCCATATTTGTTCCAGATGGGTCCCTCATCACCTTACTAAAGAACAAATGCAAACAAGGATTCATCAATGTTGTGAAAGGAAACAGATACTTGAAAATGATAGGAATTTCCTTAAGACTGTAATAACAGATTATAAAACATGGGTGCATCATTTTGATCCCCTTTCCACGTCCGATTCTGAAGTTATTTCAGCAGTGTAGGGTTCTTTGGAGCAACTTCCAGAAAAAGACTTCTCTACTTGTTCTGAAAAGACGGTTGAAAGATGAGACCGTTGGATATAATCTAAGGGAAGGTATTGTGAAAAATAATGATGTATTTTTTGCTGTAAATATATTTCTTGATTTTTTATGATTTTAGTCTCAGTTTTTATGGAACGCCCTTTGTATATATATATATATATATATTGTAAATATCTTCCTGTTAAATTACAATGCATATATTTTTGCAAGTCTCTGAAGTTACTGCTTTTTTCAGCATTACTTACAACATAATTTTAAAACTTTTCTTGCAAAAAACTGTACATTCTTCTTCTTCTGCAAACATCTCAAATATAATTTAATTTTCTGCAATGATTATCTCAGCTACTGTAATTTTAACAATTGTTCGCATTACATAATTGACGACGAAAGTAGCTTTTAGCTTTTAGCTATTTATTTTCATTAGATATGTAAAATGTGATGTTTGAAAAATAAATAAATAAATAATCGGTGTATAAAATATTAACAACCATTATTTTACATATATAAGTAATTTCCACTTTACTAGTTCTGTTTTCATGTTTTGGAATACAGGATTAATTGAATTTTCCTATAAGATGTAAGATCTCTTGAAATTAGGTTGATAAAATTACTTTTATGGATTATTACAGATTTTTGGTAAAAATAACTATTTCATTAATTCTAGATTTTAGTTTGATTAACTATACTATTATATAGAGAGAACGAATGACTGACTGACTGGCTTATGAACGCCCAGCTGAAACGACTAATTTCACGAAATTTGGACAGTAGATTTCTGTTATGACCTAGTCAAGCAATAAGAAATGACTTTTGAAAATTACCCCCCGAAGGGTGTTAATGTTTTAGGTCATTTTGCCATATCTCCGCTGTAACTTTAGGTAATAGCAGAAATTCAGGATAACAAATCTACTTAAAAAATGGTTAAACGTTTATTTTAGCCATTTTAGAAATTCATCCCCTAAGGTGATTAAATGGGGGGTCGAACGTTTTAGGCCATTTCACCATATCTCAGCAGCAGTTTTAGGTAGGAACATGAAATTCAGATATAGCAGCGATAATATGAAAACAACATTACTTAAATTATATATTCAGTATTTCTAAATTGTTTTCTCAATGTATAATCATAATGTAATTAATATTATACAATTAATTCATAAAAGCATTTAAAAAAACATGTATTTTTATTTTATTTTATTGTGTGCCACTTTTTATTGTTTAAAATTTTCCATTATTTCCGTTTCACAGCCAGTTGGCATACTTTAGCGAGCAGGAATTGGCACACATTTAACGTCACTGTTGTTGTAACTAGTATGCAATGCTAACCTCTCAAAATAAGGGGCGTTTTATCACCTGCCATCATCCTATACAAGACAGGCAGGCGCAATTTACTCTAAGAATTTTCTTGTTTTGCATTAGCATCCGATAAATAGATGACGTAGCCCAACAACATATTAAACAGGTTTAAACTGTTGAGCTACCTCATTAATCGACCGGATACTAAAGGCCTAAAATTTGTCTGAGTGTATTGCGCCTGCGGACTTGTCCAGGATAACTCAGCTGGTAAAGAGTTGGCCGCTAATGTCAAAAGCTCCTATGTTTGAGTCTCTGCTGGGAAACATTTTCACGCAGGTAAAAAAATTTCGACTTTTATGGTTTCTTTATCAAATGGTATGATTGAGTTAAAACAATTCAACGGAAAACATGCATGGACTGAGGCATTTCGAACAACGTCAAAAATAAAATTAGTTTTTTTTTTTTTCTTTATTTAGTTGTTCAATGTTTAAATTAAAAATCACGCATAATTTTATGATTGCAATTCACGTTATTAAAAATTTCAGTTACAATATGTTAATTTGGTGTCGACCACTATTATTAAAAATTCCCCTCTTTTCTTACGCTAAGTAGGAAGCGGAAACTAGTGAATTTATTAAAAATATATAATTTTTGTAATATATGGAAACAGGAAAAAACTGAATGCTAAACTATCTAATCAGGATTTCTAAACAGTTTTCTCAACCTATAATGATAATTCAATTAATATTATATTTTAAAATGATAAAAGAATATATATATCATTAAATGTACTACACTCTTTATTTTATATATATGTATTCTGCATTTTACTGTTTTAAAATTTGTTTCTTGCAGTTTTACAGCCATTCGATTTTATTTTGGCGGATCATTAACTCCATTGTTTTTAACAAATAAAATAACTTTAACTTTATAAAGTATAATTGAAAGGATAGATTCAACTTTGTTTACAAAAATATGAAATTATTCCTAAATGATTCATTATTATTCTTTTTTAAAATACTTTTCAACCTAGTTGAATAGTGTTTATGACTTCGGTTTGCTTCCGTCTGTCCGTGCTCTAACTCGCGTAAATATACTCCGATTGCCCAGAAATTTTTGTATGTTATTGTCGTTTACTATAGTATGTTCCGTATTTCAAGTGAAGTGTGTAGCACTTATAGTTTTTTTAAAAGGACAGTCAAAAGTATACCGTTACATTACAGTAAATGGGAAATAATCGTTTCAAGTGCATTTTGATGATGATACGTCATTTAAAACATGATGAAACTGATATATAATCATGAAGCGCATTAAAACATGCTTTTTCTAGAATATGGAGTGCAAAGCATTTATTATTAATTTACAGGGTCAAACAAAAGAATTCTGTTACACATCTTTCTATAGTGAAAAATCGTTTCCAGTGTAATATAGTAATATTTCGCTATTTCAAACATAAGGAAAATTATATGCATTACTGAGGTGCACTATAAATTGCTCTTTTGTGTGCATTGCATTTACTTACAGGGACACACAAAATATATCGGTTACAGTACATATGCGATATTTACAGTCTATGTGTGATAAGTGCGTTTTCAACTGTGGTTTGCGTTTTTAATTTATAAACTCGGTTGTTTATATACAGGGCTACACGAGGGAATTCGTAAGTGTTACAGACTATGGGAGTGAATTGCTTAAGGGTAGTGAACTAAATTTTATCATGCTATATATCCACATCTATTGATCATATACAGGGCTGTACAAAATAATTCGACTACTTTTGTGACACTGGAAGGTGATTTAAAAAACTGTATTTTTTAATGTGTTATATGTTTTCTTAACTGTTTACTTACTTTTTTTCTTTCACCTTATTTAATGGTGAAGTTTTGTTACAGTTTTCTGGCTGAGTTGGAAAGTGTTTCATAATATATGCTTGACGCATGATTTTTCATTTTTGTTTTTACTAAAATAGGTGTTTAGTGAAAATATATATACAAAAGGTTTTAAAAAACATTAAAACCCTAGATTTTAACAGTATAAAACCCTCTACAAGTGCGCTCGGCTGCAATCCAAGCTATTATCAAGGAGGAACAAATCAGCGGAGAATAAAGTTTGATGTTGATCGAGACTAGACGTTAGACGACAGGAAATTCATTACAGGCATGCGTAGCTGTACAATACCACTATTAGTGAAGAGGAGGTAAAGAAAACGCAATTCCATGAGTCGTTCGAGACTCTATATCTTTCTGTAATCTGAAGTAGTTCGAACCAAATACTTTGTATTCGGTATGATAAAACGATGTTGTAACGATGTTTTGTCACACCAATTACCACGTATTTGTTTCGAACTACTTCAGGTTGCAGGAGGATATGGTCTCCCGAAGGAGTCATGGGGTTGAGCTTTTTACCCCTCACTAGTAGTTGTTTCGTCCACCTATGCATGTATGTTAGAGTTTGTTGTCTAGCGTCTAGTCTTGATCGACGTCAAACTTTATTCTTCGCTAATTTTTTCCTCCTTGATAATGGCTTGGATTGTAACTGAACGCGCTCGGAGAGGGTTGTATTCTCGAAGGGGAATTATTCTCGATTTTATTCTCGATTAACATTTAGGGGTTTAAATAACTTTTGTATTTTTATTTTCACCAAACACCTAATTCAGTAACAAAATTTTAATGAACATGAATATTTTGACATTTTAAGTTTCCATTTTTTTTTTGGTAACTATTAAACATTTGTAACCATAAAGAATATGGTGAATCTATCGTTTCGATTATACAGGGTGCCCCAAAACTCCTTGAAACATTTTAAAATTCAATGAAAGATCAAGCAGTTGGCGTACTAGAGTGCGGTTTGAATGAGAATGTTTCGTATGATTGAAAATTCTGTTTACGCAAATATAAAAATTAGTTGAAAGCTTTTTAGAATCCCTTTGTACATAACAGAGGCGAAAGATGCAGATTACGTATGCAGACATTTTCTCCAAACTATGGCAACACACATTACAGGACTTAACAATACTCGTCCTCCTGAGTTCAATTAGACGAGTGAGGACGGACAGACAAGTATTGTTACTTCTGGAATGTGGGTTGCCATAGTTTGGACAAAAACTGTGCATGGACAATATAACATTTATGAACATGATTCATTAAAATTTTACTAATATAGGTGTTTGATGAAAATATATATTCAATTATAATATATATATATATATATATATTTAAAACCATAGATGTTAATCGGGCTTCTGATTTTAATAGTTGTGCAATTTTCAAATCTTTAAAGATATTATCACATGCAAACAACTGTTGTAACGATGTTTTGTCAAACTAAATACCAAGTATCTTGCTCGAAATACTTCAGGTTACAGGAAGGTATGGTCTCCCTAATATGTCACGGGGCTGATCTTCCCCCCTCACTAATAGTGGTTTCGTCCACCTACGCATGTCTGTAAAGAGTTTGTCGTCTAGCGTCTAGTCTCAATCGACATAAATGTTATTGTTCGCTATTTTTCCCCCTTGATAATGGCTTGGATTGTAATGGAACGCGCTCGGAGAGGGTTTTATACTGTTAACATCTAGGGTTTTACATTTAAAAAAAAAAACTTTTGTATTTATATTTTCACCAAACAGCAATTTTAGTAAAATATGTTTTATTATGATGTCATACACTCACGCACAGTTTTTTTTAAATCGGTTATAAAAAGGAAAAAAGTCGCCAAATTTAGGGGATTTTTTCCTTTAATGGCAACCTAGTCATTGTATTAAGTTATTGGTTAGGCGTGGGCTTGAAAATCGCGCCAACCAAAAAGTCGCCAAACATCGATGCGTGAGTGTAATCAACGCCCCCTATATAAGAAAGCCGTGACACGCGTCACGAAAACGTCATACCAAGCAGGTAAAACAAAGAAAAAAATTTGAACAACTTGCATGTTTCGATTTCGATGGCTCGTGGAATTATTAACTATTAGTCCTAAACAATAATTATTAATAATATGAGCCAATGAAATCGAAACATGCAAGTTGTTCGAATTTTTTACTTTGTTTTGCCTGCTTGGTATGCGTTTTTGTGACGCGTGTCACGGCTTTCTTAACTAGGAGGCGTTGGTGTAATGCATCTGTTTCAAATTTTTAATGAATCATTTTCAGAAATATTTTCATATTTTAAGTTTCCATTGTTTTTGTAACTCGTAAACATTTATAACCATAAATAATACTGGGCGATTTATCATTTTCGGCCAGGTAACGAAAAAAGACTAGAAAATTAATTTATTATTTTTTAATTAAATTCTAAAAATATTAAAATGCTGTGTTTTTGTTGAAAAAATACCCCTGTTTGTAATCTTTATTAATACAGGGAAAAAAAAGACACAAACAAATTGTGTATGTTCTTTCGTTTTTTAGTCAGTAATTCCTTTTCTAGTCAGTAATCAAAGAAATAACATTGAAACCAATGATAAATAGAAGTAAGGTAAAAGAAGAAAAACGCTTTCTTATTTAATTCTGCTAAAACATTACTTTCCAGTTCAGTTTTAATTCTAATAGTTTTATTTATTTTGCACCCCATACTCTGAATTGCATTTAAGTGTAAAGAATGTGCACATCAAAGAAAAACAAAATGTTTTGTATATTTTATACGATATCTTATTTCCGTTAATGAAGTCTTGCCTTCTTTTAATGTCAAGACCACAAGCTACAATTACTCAATGAATAATTATTCTCGAAACATTTTTTTTCTTTCTTAACCTAGCAAAATCTGGAACTAATTAACTAGATAAAAATAATTAGTGCTTTATATATTCAGCAGAAAATTAGCTCTATCAGCTGCATACAGAAAGTAATTTACTATAAAAAGATGGTGATAAAAGATAATCACGTATAATGTAAAATTTTAAGTGAATGTATATCTTTAGAAGTTTAAAAAAATCATTAATCACCAGGAAGGAAATTTGATTATTTTTTTTTTCAGAACTTGGTAAGAAAATTAATTCAAAGGTAACTTTCACTGAAAAAGTTTTATAAATATTAAATATATAACTACTTACCATCATATGTAGTATAGGGTAAGTCTTGTAATCGTTTTGAAAATCGAAAAAATATTTTTGACGGATTTACACGTTTCAGACATTAGAGATTCCGAAAAATATATTTTTAGAAAACAAAATTTGCCGTCGTCTGTCTGTGTGTGTGTCTATATCTCCTGAACAAATTCAGATGGAGACTTGAAATTTGATATGTGCTTAGTATGTAATAATGGGAAGAAGCTTATTGAATTTCAGTAACCTCGATTATCTGGAACTATTTTTTCGGACTCTTGAAATATTCGATTTGATAAAAGGTATATAAAAATTTTAGAAATTGTTTATTTTAAGGTGTGGATATGAAATACAATAAAAAAAAACAAATTTTGCGCAAAGAATGAAGTCGATTGGATAATTAGTTGCCGAGATATTTGTAATCCTATTTTGCACACTCTTCGATTTTTCAGGACCCTGTATTTCATTCAAATTTCAATTGAAAGATATATTTTAATTGGAAATGTGACGCTTAATCCGACGCAGTAAACCATTATGTAATATGATTATGGATTTTAGAGCTATAAGGATGTTTTTTTTACGCAATTCAGCATTAGAGCTTTTAAAGTTTAAGGCGTCATCAAGCCACGATTTTATTCGAATTGCAATGCATTTTATAAATAGTTCACACATGTTTTATTTTCATATTTTATATTATGCTTATCCTTGATGGGTAAGTTTTACGGTGTACCCCAACGACTAGTTGTTTCTTTGTTCTGGGATTTTCTAGTTTTATGTAGTTATTAGTACTACCTGGCAGTGTAGGAACCAGATGTGTTACATTTGCATTTCATGAAATATTTCGATTTTTAAGGAAAAAGAGAAATAAAATTTAATTCAATATTTAGAATAGATTTATAATATTTGTTTTATTTATTTTTTTATTGTAAGTAAGAAGTTTGAAAAGTAAATGAAATGGAAATTACGAAAATTACATTTTGCTAGTTAAGTTTTTTTGATGCAATTATAATTGAATGCCATCTATACTATATATATTTGTCTTACGTGGTGTGGAAATAGGGCTGGATTTCTACCTTATCGTTGGCAACAACCGTAGTTCACAGAGCTTAGACCAATGAACAGACAAGATTGTGTTAGCTCCGCCTCCAATATGCCAGTCAATGTCAGAGCAGTGAAACTCAAGTTAGTAATTATTAAAAATAAAATAATATGAACGTAATCGAAAGCATCTGAGATGATTCCTCATTTTAATTATGAGTAATATTGTTAATTTCACATGAATTCTCAACTTTTATTTAGAATTTATTTACGAATTTCACTCAAACAAAAAATCGGAGATAACAAAATATAAACTTTCTAGAATGCCCCTACTGCCATCTGTTGCTGATTTATTGAAGTAAAAATAATTTCTTTTGCATTCCTACCACGTAGTTTTTTTTTTTTTTTTTTTTTTTTTTAATGAATTTAAGCCGTGCTGTACAATATTATAGGTGCAATAAGTTTTAAACTAATTATGTTTCCAAGATCCTTTTTTCATAGTATTTAAATGATTTATATGCCCATATTAAGTAGCATCAACTAAATGCATTTTTAGTTATGTTTTCAACGGAGTTTTCAATTACTTTTTTACATTAAAAAAATTGTCAATTTCATATGTTCAAATGATTTATTGTAGTACTTATTCCGGCTAGAATTACTAGAAAAATAAAAAGGGGTCAGCGAGCGAAGCGAGCTTTGACCGCGTAGCGGTCTCAATGTGAATTGCTTTGCAATTCATGGGTGGTTGGCGAGCGTTAGCGAGTAGGGGGCTGAGCCCCCTAGTTCTAAGAAAATGGCAACATACAGTCAATAAAATTCCATTGGTCGAGTGTATTTTGAAAAAAAATGGAGAGCTTTTCATTATTACATGCTAATGTTGTTTACCTGTTTAACGCATTTATGCAAATACGTCCAGGTGAGTATGGTCAAGTTCTGTATTCTGGGTTCCCTATTCAATATTGTAAAAGTTAAGATGGAGGGATGGTAAGAAGTTTTGAAAAGTTGGAAATTGTACGTCAAACGTGACAAATGAGGTGCGTTCGTACTATAAATAGTTTCAGTGAAATAAATTACGTAGTTTGTTATTCTGATAGGATAAATAATAATATATTAATAATATAAATAACGTAATAATAATATAAATAATAAATATAATAATAATATAAATAACGTAATAAAATAAGTGCAGTGTAAGTTTGCAACACTTTGTGATTTGTTAAAATTTACTAAAAATTCCAATGGGAAACTTAAGCCTAGCATTGAAAATTTCAGAAAATGAAATCCATTTTTCAACTTTTTTCCCATTCAATATCTATTTTTCAAAAAACATCTATACAAAAACTGTCGTTAGATTATAGTATTGATATAATTAAACAATTTTAGTATACAAATTCGGTTTTTAAATTGCAGTATTACGGAAATAATAGGACTCCATCTTAAATAGGGCATAATCACCATGCCAACCTAGAATCATTACCTATCATGGGATATCATTGTATTAATTACGTGTGATGGAATTTAATAGAATGAAGATACTATAACTTTGTCATAGAGGTTATAAAATGTCATATACATGATATATTACTGTAACGTCAGACATGACAGATAACGTGGCGATGCATCTCGGTCGCTTGACGATTAATATTCGAAAGCTGCTATAACAAAGAATTACAGATTTTAAAAAATGTCATACTGAAATGACTCGACAAAATTCTGCAACGATTATATGTTTTAAATTTGAAACCTTTCGTTTGGGTAGTTTTTGTGCTGTTATATGCGGTTGGACAGACAAACGGACCAGCGAGACGACGACTATTGGTGCTACGTATTTATATAAATAAGAACGCTCCAAAAAACCGCTTTAAAATCAAAAGGTTCAGGGTCCATAAGCCGTGTTTTGGGCCCATATAAGACTAAAATTCGATTTTGTTATACTGACTTAATTATTTCACTTTTTAAGATTAGAAGGTTTATCCTGTACGATTTGAACAATAGTTTTTGCATTTTGTTCGGATGTATATGACTTACACAAGCTCAAATTTCGAATTATTCGTAGTTTTCGTTAAAAAATTTTCAATTTCTTCTAATTTTACCTCAATTTTTAATATATGTTTTAATATTTTACTATGAGCGCAGCTTTGCAACACTTTTATTTTTATATATATTGTACATTTCGATGTATTTTAAAATATATGTAAAGAAGAAAGTGTTACACGACTGTGCTCTTATAAATAATTAAGGGGAAATTAGGAGAAATTTCGTATTTTTCATCAAAAACTACGAATAATACGAACTTTGAGCTTGTGTAAGTCATATAAATCCAAACAAAAAGCAAAAACTATTGTTTAAATCGTACAGGATAAATCTTCTAATATTAAAAAGTGAAATAATTAAGCGAGTATAAAAAAATCGAGTTTTATTCTATTTCATGGGCCAAAAACCCTTATAGACCCTGATCCTTTAATGGTCAATTCGTTGTCACCGTCAAAATGACGTCACCTTTACTCACAGACTTGTTTTTGTTTTATAACATACATATTAGCACAGGCTACATATATAAGGTGCCTCAAAATATATTTAACTGCGATTATTTCTTCAGCGCTGAAAATATAAATCTACTTCTAGTTTTAAAAATTATTACAAAGAAAGTAAACGTTCCGATATGTTATTTCTTTTACAAGTCGCATTATTCATATTAAAATAATAAATTAATTTTTATCCCTTTTCCCTTTTTAAATAAAAATGTGGAAACTTAGTTGCCACCATTACAGAAATTTATTTTAAAAATTCTAAGTCTTTATATGATATCCTCGGATTTATCCAGATAATTTGTGTTCATTTCATCTCTCAACGTTCGATATTCTAAAAAGAGTAGTGGAGAAATACCGACAGTCAGGAATATTTTAATATAATAGATTCTACAGAAGTTTTTACATTGATAATTTTAAATAACCTATTTTATTCGAAGTTGTAAAATGTGAATAAAAACAGATGTAAAAAACACTCACTTTTATTCCTGTTTCCATTTTACTTTTCTGAATTGTAATACTTGAAGGAATCAAGTAAAAAACGGAAAAAAAGTTTCTTTGTTTACTGAGGATTAAATACAAATGCGAATTACGTATGTTTTCCTTTTTTTTTTCCTGAATTTGATTTTCGAAATATTCCAGAGAACTATTTTTTTATTGTCAATTTGATTTTTTTTTTTCAGATTTTCAGATTATTTTCTCCCAATTCATCGTAAAAGTTTTTTCTCTGTTTGAAAAATACAGTTTTTATTATAATGACAGATTCTTCATCTGAATAATAAATTTTAAGACAAGAGTTTTGTCGTTATTCTCGTCTAATCACTCCAGATTTCGTGTTTTTGTGACAAATTTTAACCACCATCTTTAGAAAAATAATTAGTAGAAAACCAGGTTTCTTCGTTAAACTTATCACATCTTAATAGCAGCAACAATTGCCTTTTACGTTTAAACTCTTTAGCAGAATGTAAAACTCAAAACAATAAAGATTAATCGATTTTGCAGATATCAATTCGTCAACACGTGATTTTCTTGCGTTGAAGAAAAAAAAATGAAGTTTAAATATGTCAAACTGTGCTTTTGTTTTTTCTTGAGTTTCTTTCTCGAAAAATATAAACACGATATTGTTTCAACGTTTATTCCAATAAAAGATAATTCCACATATTAACTTTAAATAGAAAATGACGTAAGAAAAATCTAATAGGCCATATTGTTTCTTCTTTTGAAATTCAGTTGCCACCATTACAGAAAAGTCAATTAAAAATTCTATGTACTTATAGGATATCCTTGGATTTATCCCAATTATTTGTTTTCATTTCGTCACGCCGTGTTCGATATTCAAGCAGGAGTAGTGGAGAAATACCAACTGTCAGGAATATTTTAATATAATAGATTCTACTAAAATGTTTACATTGATAATTTTAAATAATATATTTTATTCCAATTTCTAAAAAGGGAAGAAAAACAGGTGTTAAAAAACACTCACTTTTGTTCCTGTTTCCCTTTTACTTTTCTGAATTGTAATACTTGAAAGAATCAAATAAAAAACGGAAAATATTTCTTACATTTACTGAGGATTAAATACAAATGCGAATTCCGGATCTTTTGCGTTCCTTTCCTGAATTTGATTTTCGAAATATTCCAGAGAACTACTATTTTTATTGTCGATTTTATTCTTTTTCAGATTTTAAGATTATTTTCCCCTTTCAATATTTTATAGCTAAATCCACAGTAAAAGTTTTAATTTCTGTTTGAAATATATATTTCTTTAAAGGATAAAGTTGCTACTATAATGATAGATTCTCAATTCGAATTATGAATTTTATGACAAGAGTTTTGAATTCAATTTAGAATAATAATAGAACTTTATATATGCCTACACGCAGAAAAAAATGCTGTAAAATTACGGGCAAAGGCCGGCAGCAGAGATTCCAGTCATACCCCGTTAAAGAAAAAATCCATGCCCATCATTTTGTGCAGCCCGTAATTTTACAGAGCAAAGTAATACAACATTATAATGCACAGGGTATAATTCACTTTAAAACACAATAACACTTTGCTTACTGTTCCGTAGCACGTAGCACGTTAGATAATCATCACAGAATCGCTGTTTTGGCGGGTTAAATTTATCGAAATACGAGTAAAATGAAGGATTACAGCCTAGCGGAGGACAATGTATGGGGTCGTACCGTATTTTTGCTAACATATGGGCTAGAACTGTAAGAATATGTGGATTGCTTTTAATTTTCTAAGTATCTAAGGGATAAGGCCGCTTATTTAGTGGATCAGACCGTTTTTCATCACATAAGGCTGTTGCACGTGAAAATTGAAGGGCAAATGCTCATAAATTTACAGTTTTTTCTGTGAGTGTAGTCATCCTGCAAAAATAATATTCAGTAATACAATTAACATGTACTCACCCATATAAGCTTTTTTATACTATAACTATGAATAATACTTTCATGATTTTTAAAAGATTAAAGAAACTGATATGAGAGAAGATATCACATTAACTGCTTAACTGAGTTTATTGAATTCATAAAGCCTTACGTAACAAATACGTTTCCTTTTTCATTATTTTTTACAGTGAAGACTTTCAGTTGCACCGATTATTTGTTTAGAACGACGCAGTTAAGTAAAACAACATAGAAATTTTCTATATTATCCTAGCTTTTTACAAATCGCACTTTAGGTGCGGAATTTTTATGAATTTTGGACAATAAAAATACATACATTGTTAAAAATATCCCTGTAAAATTACGGGCAGAGGCCGGCAGCAGAAATTCCAGTCATATACCGTAAAAAAAAAAATGCCCATCATTTTGTGCAGCCAGTAATTTTACGGGGCAGATTAATAAACCATTGAAATGCGCAGGATATAATGCACTTTAAAACACAATAACACTTTACTTACTGTTCCGTAGCACGTAGCACGTTAGATATTCATCACAGAATTGCTTTTTTGGCGGGTTAAAAATATGTTATTGTCGCGGGTAAGTGAAATTATTTTTCGAAACACGACTAAAATTAAGGGTTACACCCTAGTGGAGGAAAACGTATGGGGCGTACCATAATTGTGCTAACAGATGGGCTAGAACTGTAAGAATATGTGGATTGCCCTTAATTTTCTAAGTATCTAAGGGATAAGTCCGCTTAATTAGTGGATCAGACCGTTTTTCATCAAATAAGACTTTTGCCCGTGAAAAGTGAAAGGCAAACGCTCATAAATTTACAGTTTTTATCTGATAGTATATTGATGCATACGAAATACCGAGCGCCAAACGTTCGTTAAATGTTTAAAAAATCGGCTAATTTTTTTTATCGGTTATAAAAAGTAAAAAAGTCGCCAAATTTAGTGGATTGTTTCCTTTGATGGCAACCTTGCAATTGTATTTAGTTATTGGTTTGGCGCGGGCTTGAAAATCGCGCCAACCAAAAAATCGCCAAACAACACTGCGTGAGTGTAAAGCATCTGTTCCAAAAAATCATTAAAAAGAAACAAATTATGCTAAAAAAGTGCGGTTGGCAGGAATGGGATTAGAGGGATAGCCGAATTTTTTTCATGAAAATAACTTTTTGTTTCAAAAATTACCGATAGATGTCGCTACAAGCATAATGTGAAGCAGATTTGTGCAAATCAGGCTTTCAATAAAACCCCTCAATGCACACAGATTCATCATTCGATGCTAGCAGTATGATACCGTTAACAAATCAAGCGCTGTTGGTTAAAATCGTTTATAAAAACGATGAATCAGCAACTGGCGCATTCCGAAAATTCTTTACTGTCAAATGACTGAAGACGAGAAAATGGCCTGTTTCATGAAGTTTGATACTGAAGCTTCTCAGACGCTTCGCTGAAATGGATCTTTTACTATAAACATAATTTGCATACATCTGCGTGATATTATGGATGCTACCGCCATCTACCGATAATTTTTTAGCCGCAGATTTTTACTTACCCGTCATACGTAGTATACGGTAAGTCTTGTAATCGCTTTGAAAATCGAACAACATTTTTTGACGGATTTACACGTTTCAGGAGATTCCGAAAAACATATTTTTAGAAAAAAAATATTTTGCCGTTCGAGTGTCTGTGTGTGTGTCTGTGTGTCTCTAAACGCTCCAGCTCCCGAACAAATTTAGATAGAGACTTGAAATTTGGTATGTACTTAGTATGTAATAATGGAACGACGCTTATTGAACTTCAGTAACCTCGATTATCCGGAACTATTTTTTTCGGACTCTTGTAATATTCGTTTTGATAAAAATATATAAAAATTTCGAAATTGCTTTTATTTAAGGAGTGAATATAAAAGGCAATAAAAAAAACATAAATTTTGCATTAAGAATGAAGTTGATGGGATAATGAATTGCCGAGATATTTGTAATCCTATTTTTCACACTCTTCGATTTTTCATGACCCTGTATATCATTCAAATTTCAATTCAAAGATATATTTTAATTGGGAATGAGACGCTTAATCCGACGCAGTAAACCGTTAGTTAATATAATTATCAATTTTGGAATAATAGAGCATTTAAAGTTTATGACGTCATCAAGCCACGATTTTACTCGAATTGCAATGCATTTTATAAATAGTTCACACGTGTTTTATTTTGATATTTTATATTATGCATATCCATGGTGGTTAAGTATTACGGTGGCCCCCAACGACTATTTTGTTATTAAAACAAATCCGATCTCCCTCTAATCGCGTTCCTGGGAGCCGCCTTTTTTCATACATCATCAAACGTTTATCTTTAAGTATTTTTTTTTTTTAATTCTTAACAAACTTTTGGCGCATCTGGTATTTAGGGTCTATCAAAATTCACGTCCTATCAACCTCATCTTGCAAATGATTTGAAATTCTGGAAAGTAGTGAAATACGGGAGTTATCAATCGGAGGGGATCCTTCTTTCAGACATTTGAGGCTTGATGAAAGGGATGGCGTTCATGTTTGAAATGTCAAATGAAAAGATCCTGTCTTAAAATGTTTCTTTAGGGGACTCAACCCTTCATTGTACGAAATATTACGAAAATATCTTTTTTAATTTTTTTTGCTTTACATGTATTTAGACACTTCTAATATACTCTGGAGAAATTAAGTAAATATCTGATGATTATAAATATGTGAAAAAGGATTTTTATTACATCTAATTCCTTTTATATATATCAAACTTTCAATCTTTAAATTATTTTTTCTCATTTTAAGTTATTTACGCTTTGCTACCTTTAAAAGTCTTAAACATGAACAAATATGTAACAAATAACATATAATTAAAAAAAATAATAATAATCAATAAAATAAGGGACGGATTTTGCAGTAGAAGGAATACAAATTTTGTTAAAAATGTAAATATAAAAATATTCTTGTTTCACTTAATTTTAGCATAGATGACGACGTCTCTTTTTATTCTCATATACTAATGGGTTTATAGAAAAATCAATCCCTCAGGACTAGAATGTCCTGTCGAAATTTTATCTTGTTACACAAATTTCTTAAATAAAACCTTATATTTTTTATGTGCTAATTTTTAAAATACGTAAATACGTAGTTTTCCACATATTTCTTAAAGATATATTTGTCAAAATTACTTCATGTACAAAATATTTTCATGTTTGTGCTTGATAAACTATAAAAAGAGAGATTTTGATAAAACAAAAATATTATTTATTCGGCTATAGTTGTTTGAATATCATATTTAGTTAGACATACAATAAAATTAGAGCGTGAAAACAAGTACGTTAAAACGTTATTAATCGAATTAGTTACATTGAGAAAATAATAACTTGAAAATAGTAATATGATTGTTGCTTTGTTAGGGGGAAAAAATCAATAAATGAAACTTTCCGGCTAAAGCTTTTTTTTTTTTTTTTTTTTTGAGGCAGATTAACTTGCAGAAACGATAAGATGAAATATTTTTTTTAAATAAATCATTATTTTATCCTAACATTTTGTTGAAGTGAATTTCTGCATTAATGATTAATTAATTACTTTATGAGAAAGATTTATGTTTGTTTCACTTGAAAAGATTGCACAGCGAGCGTAGAGGTGCTTATTTTGAAATACAACTTTTCCTAATGTAAGCATTTGCCTTAATTAATTGCATAATTCTGAAGCTTATTATATCGAAATAATAATACTGAAATGTAAGCACTTCTTTGCATTGAATTGTAAGTAAATTATTTAAATCATTCTTTATTTCCAAAAACAAATTTGTAATTTGTATAAATCTTTTTGGTGGTATATATCTTATTTGTGTAAATAGTTGTATAAATCTAATACACACAACATTTTCTCGTATTACAATATATGATTTGGCGATTTTCACCAGAGAGCGATGGGAAATTTTGTTAAATCAATATTAAAAAAATTTAACTTGGAGCATGGGTGCCATATAACATAAGAAAAATCAATTTTAAAATTTTAGCTAAGCAATTTCCCAAAAGGGGCGCTTCCAGCGTAAAATATTTATCATGTGAAATTTTTTATTAAACTTAAATTTGATCATGGCAGAACATTCTAATAATTTATATAACCCTTAAAAATCATATTTTAAAATTTTAGTTGCCTATTTTCCGTCAGGAGAGGCTATAAATACAGAAGGAAATTGTGTTGAATCTGTGGCAACTACTTTTAATTTCATTATAGCTATTATACAAAAAAACATAATAAAAACAAAAACAAAAACAAAAAATTACTTAAATATGGTTACCTTATTTCCTACCACAGGGCGCTATAAACGAAAAATTAAATTGTGTTGAACGAATACCACCTACTTCATAATAACCATCTATGCCATTAATACAAATAAGATGTTTCTTTTCTCTTCAGCGAAATCTCTTATATTCTGTTTGACAGAAAATTCTCTTCTGTATGCAACTGATATTCATCCTTAATAATTAGTATCGGTAAAATATATTTATTTGTTTTGTTTTAAATATGAAGTTATATTCATCTGCTTTCTGTATTTACTAATATTGTTCTCCTTGTATTATTATCAAATGCTTGAAAATATTCTTTTTGTTACAAATATGACGGCATATTCATCAGCTTTCTGCTTCTATTATTACCAAATATTTGAAAATGTCCAATTTATTTATAGTATGACGTCATATTAATCCTGTTTTTGAATACTCAAAATAAATAGTTTAATTAAATTTTGCACGTGAAATCTATTAATTGAAAATTAATTGCTGTGGAAAAGTTATCATTACGGTTTTTGAATTATTGGCAACACTAAAGAAACATGTTTAAATGTTATAGGAAAAATATCAATTGATTCTCAGTGAAATTTATGAAAATTTGAATTATTAAGAAAAATATTTGAATAAAGTAAATAAAACATAGCCTATGTTGCATCCTGGATCCACATATATGTAAAGGCACTTAATCATCCGTTTTAACCCTGACGTCAGCCAAACAATTTCACTATTTCAAATTTATAATATTATTAGAATTAGCATAGAGTAAAACTTTTGTGGCATCGGGATAAAACGCTGGGAAGAAGTTAAAAAAGTTATGCTGTCTATATGTGTTACTGTGTAATTTAACATTGAGGTGTCACACTGGGAATATACAGTGTGCGCGCTAAAGTCCGTTGTCACCCCAATAATTTCTGAACGGCAAGAGCTATAGTCATAAAATTGGGGTCTAGGTATAGTAAAGTTGCCATGCGCTACGCAAGGAAACCACTTACAGCGCCACCTGATGGCTAAATTTGGAGTTAGCGTTCTTATTTCAAAAACGGTTCGAGAAACGGAAAAAAAAGTCAATTACAAAGTTGTTCAGCGTCATCAATTTGTTACAAAAAAAAAATCTTGCTCATAAAAACGATACAAATGAAAAGCACAAAGAAAGCGCTCATGTGTTTGATCGCGTTGTACAAAACTGCACTTATCGGAATTGAGTCTCATCTATATGTGAAACTCGAAATGGTGTCCTCCAGCAACAATACACATCTGGACACGGGATTGCACTTCCCGCTGCACATTGTACAACATGGCAGGAGACACGCTGGCATAAGCATCCGTAATATGGTTTCGAAGTTTCTGCGATGTTGGCCATGTTTCATGTATCCGCGCCATTTATACAAAATGGAAAAAATACTTTTTCACGGTATGTGATATTAAGATTTATTTATGTAAAGATGAATACTGTATATCTACTGACAATTGAAACTTTGGAGTGTGACCTTTTCTACTTATGTCGCGTTACAATTTTGGGAATTTCGAAAGAAAGAAACATGCATTTTACGCCTTCTACTTTTAACATTACTTTACGGAAGGTGTCTTCTCTTAATAAATCGATGATGCTGAACAACTTTGTAATTGACTTTTTTTCCCGTATCTCTTACCGTTTTTTAAATAAGAACGCTAACTCCAAATTTAGCCACCAGGTGGCGCTGTAAACTGTTTCCTTGCGTAGCGCAGGATAACTTTACTATACCTAGACCCCACTTTTTTTACTATACTCTTGCCGTTCAGAAATTATTGAATTGACAACGGACTTTAGCGGGCACACTGTATAAGTATTGCGCTGCCGCGCAATACTTAAATATCAGTTGAAAAAAAAATACATGCAACTGATTGTTATAAAGATCTTATATTTACAATTGTTATTATAGTTGTCATATTTGGACTCTATTAATGAACGAAATAATGTCTATCCTATTAATAAACGGAATAATGTATAAAATAAATCCATAATAAACAAAAATCTGTAGAATAAAAGTAATCAAAAAATGCATTAGTTGCAACAAAATTTAAAGATTACTTTTTTTCTTGCCTAGAAAAATTCATAATTTCAAGTATTCTGGTAATCTCAGTTAATAAAAGTTATTTAACTAGGAAAATTTTCCCCACTCTTAAATTTCCTCTTTTGTCAAAAAATGAGCCAGGCTTACAAGATAAGGGTAATTAAAAGGGTATTAAGTATTTTTACGTCGTCTCATAATTAGTAGGATATTGAAGTAAATAAATCGTTATATTTTCTAAAGTTCATAAAAGAAAATTAATGTTTAATAAGAGGCTTTTAATGGTTATTAATTGCAGAGTGTTTTTCTTTCTCAAAACTCATTATTCCCTGAATATACATTCTTTAAACTCGGAAAATTTATATACAAAGTGTTACTGTTACTTAACTTTCAAATTAAGCAAGAACATCAGTAAAATTAAAGACTGTTTGGCGTCAATGTTCGTGACATCACTGTGACCCACGCTGTATCAAAAGTGCAGACTTTTTGAATTTGTTTGTCTTATTAAAAAGTTTCTCTAATTTTGTGATACAGGAAGAAATAAAAACGTTTCTTAAAAATATACATATATACATATTTGTTTATAAACATATATGGAAATGGCTAGGAAATGTCAACACTGTATCTCTATTAGAATAGATACTTTATTAATGCATTAAATGAATTTCTTAAATCAAACCTGTGAAGTCTTTTAAACCATTTTTGGTATTGGCTACTGTTATCATTATTTTTTTAGTTTCTTGGTTAGACGTGATTTGAAATATGCGTTGTTGTTTAATCGGATACTGTATCTTCTTTCATAGGTATCGGTAGGGTAGACCGGGGCACGTTTACGCAGTGCACTTTTTGGGAAACGAGTTATAACTGGCGCGCCACCAGTCATGACAGATTGATGCTGCTCCCTAGCGGGTATTCTCACAAGTTTTTGTGCGTCAGTCGAGTTTTGGTCGAGGCTAACGAAAAAGACAGGCTACCGTGGTGCATTCCACCTATCTTTTTTTACAGACCGCTAGAGTGACGTGTTGCTCTTTTCGTACACCTGCATTGGTGGATTCGAGCATCACGTGACTCCCACGGTCTGTAAAAAAAGATACGCGTAAAGCACCGCGGTAGCCTTTCTTTTTCGTTAGCCTCGAGTTTCGGTCTAGCATGCGAAAGGATAAACTGTTTTCTGCCAAAGTGAGTAAATTTTGTGTTGAACTTATTGAAACTTATTCTGAACTAATAATACTTAGTTAAGGATAAACAAATATATGAACATTAGCAGAATTTTATCCTTTTTGAGAACTGTATTTGTATGCACAAAAATGTTATTAATTTCCGTTGCACGTTAAAAATAAATCCAAACATGGCGACGGGGCACGTTTACGCATTGACATTGAGGCACTTTTACGCACGTTTCTATTGCGTCTGAGACTGATTTCATGCCGTCGTACATGACTGACAGACTAGAACCAACATCGCCCTCTACTAATAGATCTACTAACGCCTCTGGCACTGCAGCAGAAAGCTCTGAAACTTATATGCCTATCGATCCTCAAAGTATTCCTCCCAGTAGGCCTTCCACTTTGTCACATATGTGGACTACCCAACACCTGAACAACTGAGACCATTTGAAACGGCAGGACCAAAGCTTGGCACCAAGAAAGGGAAGAAAAAGAGAAAGTCTGCAATCCTAACTGATACTCCGGTTAAAGAAGCCCTCAGACAAGAGCAGTTAGAAGCGAAAAAGAAACAAATGATGGCACAACAAAACAAAAAGAAGAAAGTACGTAAAAATTTAGTAGTTTCTATGGAAGGAGAACAGGAAGACAGCAGAGGTAAAAGTATGAAACCAAAAACTGCAAAAGGGAAAAAGTTTTTACACTCTGGAAAAAAGAAAATAGTGAATGAATCTGATGACGAAGATGAAAACTGTGTGTATTTATTGATTGAAATCATACAACCATTTCAAAAAAGGACAAGACTGGATTCAACGTCTTAGATGCAAAAGGTGGTCCCATGGCAAGTGTGCAAAAGAAATACTTTATTTTTTGTTTGTAAAAACTGTAACAGTGATGATTAAGATGACTAAATAGTTTCTGTTCTTAATTAGCAATAAGCCCTATGTTTTCCGTTTAGCCTATAAAATGTTCTTAAATTAATTTTCTTTAATTTTTTTATTTTTAAAAAGTGTTTTAAGTTATAAATAAAACATTTCAATTTGATTAAATATTTAATTCAATTACTCCTTAGTATCTTACTTATAATAAAATCCAAAGGCGAGAATCTGTCTGTAACGGTACCGGGCTGTACCACTCTGGTCTGCGAGTCGACCGTAGTTAAACGCCATGTTAGGCTTACTGAAAAAGATATGCTAACACATAACCATTAAAGGATAATTTCTTTCACTTGAAATAATGTCTGTTCAGCATATTTTCGTATAAAACATGTATATCATATCCAGTTATAATGTTTTAAGTTTTGAATTAAAAATAACCGATTAAACATCCGATTACCTGATGTAAACAAACAAATAATGTTGCCATTCAAAAACACAAATTCCATATCTATTCCATGAATGACTCTTTGAACGTTTCATTAAAAAATCCGATTATGCTCTTAAAATATTCGTAAAAGCATATTAAAGTCTTTAAATAATTTAAAGGATTTTTTAAATTTATTTCTGTAAGCATTTTATTCCTCTAAGTACTTTTTCAGAAATAGCGATGATACCTTTGGAGGCTTTGCGATGATCTACCGGTATTTTAGATATATTTCTTAAATACTGTTCTGGCGCCACCTATTGACAATAAATACAAATTATACCTTTGGAAAAAAAATTAATAATACAACTTTATTATAATTTACATAATAATAAAGTTGTAAAATAATATAAAATGTACATAAGCATATTTTTAAAATAAAAAAATTCAGGATGTATTGATTTATTACAAGATCAACTTTTTTTAATGATTTAAATTATTTTTATTATTAATTTTGAAAGGGAAATATTTGACTTTGTGTAAAAATTAATGCATTTTTTTAGATTATGAAGAAACTAAAAGATCGTTTTCGTATTATTGAGAGCGAAAATTAATACCTATAATTTACTTGCCATAGTTAATTATTGAGACCTTAATTAATTATTGAGTTCGTTATTAGGATTAAGATTTTAATTATTCAGAAAAATATTTGGAAATTTTGAGTTGAAAAACAAAGATAAATAAAAATATTACGTTTCGTAAAATTTACCATTAACAGTAATATTTACCATTAACCCTGAACTTAACGGTTCAGGTCAGTTTTCCTTATTGTCGATAAACAGTATATGAATATTTTTATCAATTATTTAAAATTTCAACTGAAAACCCCAATTTTTACCCACCGTCCTAGGACGGGCATTTACACTAGTAACTTATAATATCCGTAAACTTGCCCAGGAACGGGGCAAGTTTACGCAAAAGACTTTTACCTATTTTTCTATTTATTATTTTTTTTCGGTTAAAAACACAAATAGGGCTACAACCGAATACACAAGTTTTGACTTTAGTAAGTGCTTTATAAAACCACGATGTCTAAAATTTCCTAAGTTAAAACATAAAAATTAGAAAATTCATTGGAAAAAAACCGCCTAAATGTGCCCCGGTCTACCCTACTGTTAAGAATTTCTGATTAAAATTACTACTCGTTGAGGGACATTAGGAAAATAAGTTTCCCCTGGCGACTGTGGACAGAGGTGTGTATGAAAGACAAAAAAAGTAATGGGGCATTAAAGATAAAACATAAATTTATTTTGCATCAGCGCCATCGGCGCAGGCTCTGCAACAGCGCCATCTGCTTGATCGCGGTCGACCTCCACCCAATGGTGTATCGGTGTCTTGCACGTTTGCGTTCATCTGCTGTGTCGTCTTTCGCCCATAGCCGTTCAACGCTTCGTCCGTATGCAAAGACCTGATTTTTTCCTGGAGGGCTTTTTGAAGCTTATAAAGCGGTATGACAAATGTATCAATCTACTTGGCACTTATGTGGAAAAATAAAGTTATGTTTTATCTTTAATGTCTCATTACATTTTTTGTTTTTCATACACACCTCTGCCCACAGTCGCCAGGGGAAACTTATTTCCCGACTGCACCTCGTATATATTCGGTGTAAGTACAATTGCATGATAAATGGATGCATGATATGCTCAAATAGAAATAATCATACGTACTTGGAAAAATAACTGTCGATAGATATAAATATAATCTCGTATAAATCTGATATAAAATTATAGATTTCAAGAGAGTTTAATAAATGTTTTTATAGGGAATTTGGTAGTATTTAGTCCGAAGAGCTTTATTTATAAAACGTGCGTACTTTAAATCGTACATTATAGCAGATATCTTAAATGTATGTGACTTTCTCTGTTCTTAATGAATTATGGGAGGTTTTCGCTTTATAAAATAAAAATATAAAAAAAAGCATATTAAAAAGTATGCATGGAGATGATTCAACGTGCGTCAGCAAGGTTGACATATGTAGATTTTTACACAATAAAAATTTCAAAAACCGTACTTCTAATTATATATACAGGGTGTTTCACAAAGGAACCCTAAATTTAAAAATCAATAACCCGGAAACGGCGATAGGGAGAAACATGAAACCAGTAGTATGTTTATTAAAAAAATCGTAGGACTCTTATACATAAATCTCAAAATTTAGTTAAAAATAGCGCCGATAGATGGCGCTGTGATAAATAGGCGTATCAAAGTGATTCAAAAGGTGCACCTTTTACACAACAGACTTATCGCAAACGAAGAATGAAATTGTCATTGACTCTCTGCTGTATGTCACCGGTCTGTTTGTTGACATTTTTTAGAAAGCTCACGAATTGTTTTCCCATCTGGGCTTTTTGCGACTTGAAATCGTGTTTGAAAACATTTCCTTGAGGCAGTAGGACTCTGATTTAATCGGTGGTACTCCAACACAATAAACAAACGTTCCTTCACGGTATACATCACTTTCGGAAGTATTTTCACTATAAGTTAATAGAGGTCAGATTTCAATGGCGAAATCTTCAACGACAAGTCTTTCTATGCTTCTGAACTCTCTGTAGAAGGATTCTTAACGCTCTCAGCGCCATCTGTCGGTACTATTTTTAACTAAATTTTGAGGTTTATGTATAAGATTCTCACGATTTTTTATTAAACATACCACTGGTTTAATGTTTCTGTCTATAACCGTTTCCGGGTTATTGATTTTTAAAGTTAGGGGTCCTTTGTGAAACACCCTGTATTATTGTTGTTGAAACTAAGACAAAATGTCTGCCATGGGAAAATATGTCAAAGCTAATGACAATTACTCTAATCACATAAACATAGCAAAAACAGGACGAAATTGTGCAGAAAATATTTTTGCTTACACTGTTGTCATATATTTTTGCAGTCAGCATACAGAAATGACACCAATCAGCATAATTACATAAAATAACTGTTCACAGGTTCAGTTTCCATTCAGTTCGCATTCCGAAAACTGACGAAATATATCTTATTTTGTAGATATTTTCTCGATACGTATAAGTTAAACAGTTTACATCTTCTGGATGTATTTGAGCAGATGGCCTACATACAAAATTCTTCTATAAACGTATATTGAACTTGGTAGGTGAAAACTGGCTGTAATCTGAACGTAGTATTCTGTGGGTAATAACAGATACAACTGATAAATTTAAGACAAGTATATTACTGATTTTGTATTGTTTTGATGCACCATTTTAAATTGGGGAAATTTTGGTTTTTCGTTCATTAATTAATAAATAAAACTGATAAAATATTTCACATAAACTGTTACAGGAAAATAGTTACCGATTTTCTTTTTTTGTCTGTAAAATGTAAATTATTGACCCTAAACTATATTTTTATGTTTAGCTTTTCATAATTATTTTAAATATGTTTTCTGGAACAATCAGGAATAAATATAGTTAACCAATTATATAAACAGTTGGATTTTTAATTATGCATATATATCTCAGTTATACACTGTGATTTTTAAATTTGTGCGAGAAAAAAAAACAATTTGTTATTTTTTCTGCACAAATAAATATTTATCGAAATATTTTTTTTATACTGGAGATTAGAATTTCTCTTGCGCGATAATTTTTTAATTTTCTAGTTACTTTGTATATTTTCATTTTATTTAATATGCATCTAATATATATTATACTTATTTCTGCACACCAGAAATTAATTATATATATTTTTAGTTTTGAGAAATTTCAAGATTTAGAATGCATCAAATAATTTGAAAGGTGTGTATATTTAACAACTATCTTACATTTGATACTAGCACTCAGTTACAGAAAATTCATTATTTCAATATCAAGTTTAGTAATTTATTTTGCAGCCTTATATAATTATGCTACTTTAAACGCGATTCATAACATATACTCCGATGTATCTTGAATAATCAATAAGAACACCTGTAATATATCATTGCATTTTCATATTTAAATTCCAAAACATACAGAGAATTTTGCGAAAACATTCAAATATTTCCTAAAGTGGCTGAATAAATGTATTCAGAATATGTTCGCAATACCATCATTAGCCATTTTATGCGGGAATAAAATGATCCTCTAAGCATGTTTAACAAACGATTAAATCTTTAACTAACGATTTTAAGGAAATGAATCTCGAAAATTGTTGCAGCAGATGCATGAAAATGAAATTGATTTTAATGAGGTGCAATATCTTGTGTCTAAGTTCCAGAAATATTGATCCAATATTATTGAGTATTCATGTATGTGCCGAGAATGGCGCAACTACGTACGCAGCGCCCTTGAGCAGGGAAAATTGATGCGCTCCCTTGCTTCTTGAAAAAGTTTAAGCAAAGTTTGTTTTAAGGTTTCAAAAAGAATGCATGTACTTAATTTGATTTAAGATCTTACTTAATTTATTTGAAATTCAAGGCATTTTAACAGTAATATAATCAACGGAAATAATATTAAAAAAACGTAAAATATAATTGTTTAAATATGGTGTTTCAACTTATATTTATTATTTCCGGGAACTGATTTCCGTTTTATATGCGACCATTTGCCTAATGCAACATGGCACCCTTCAATTTGTGCAGTCCAGTACATGATCTAAATAATTTATACACGCCGCGTAGTAAAATAAAAATAGTTAAATTTAAAAATGCATACAGCAATGATAAACCTACCTCCGGGAATTATAGATCATAGTCATTTCTGTAACTGAATTCTTTTGTTTTCCTCTGTAAAAAAACGACTAATGCTACGCCCTCCATAAAACATGCTGTAGTGCACCTTAGTGATATTTTTAAATTTCATTGTTTTCAAGTACCATAACATACTTAAAATGCTTCGCAAATGACTTTCCTCCCATAGATCATATTGCAATAGAATACTTTTGTACGTCGCTGCAAACGAGGTACATAATCTATACTCTTCAGCAAACCTTTTGTAGTCTACCTCAGAGGCTCATATCAATCTCATTGTTTGAAATATGGTAACATAAAAAAGTAATACAAGTGATTTTTCCCGTAGACGATAATGTACCGGAAATCTTTTGTGTGTTCCCGTAAACGAACTACAAATGCTACACATTTCATTTTCAGTACCGAATTTCCTATTGTAAACCTCAATAAAATATTTTCAATAGATCGCAACTCGAGTATATTTACTAGATTTAGAGTATGTACAATCGGACGGACAGACAGTCAGACAAGCCGAATTCATAAACAATTTCTACTATGTTGAAAATGTTAAAAAAATCAGGTGTACGGAAAATCTGTTGGAGAAGTTACTTGAAGCTCTGGTGTCTTTGAGACCATCAATAATTTATTTTAAACGAGTTTAGAAACACATTCTAAATTAAAGAATCTGAGATCCAAACCGAAGTGACATATCAAAGGGGATGATTGTAACCAGTATGATCAATCCGTGTATGATCAAACCTTGCGATTAATTGTGTTGTTCTACAAAAACGTTTTTGGCACGCTGGAGTTAATTTTTGTTCAGAATATTTAAACATATATTTTTTAGTGGTTCACATAATGTAACAGATTAAAAAATGTATATTTGAGGACGTGAGTTTCTAAACTCGCCTTATCCAAATAAACCAAATTTTGGGAAATCGCGTAAAACCTCTAACTGCTTCCATTGGTTTTCATTGTAAACCAAGATTTTACAATGCCATAAATACATGCTAAAACTAGTTTTTTTGCGGATTGTTGTGTTTTTTCTGTGCAGATTTACCCATAGAATAGATTGATAGAGAAAACACGATTTTTTAAATTTTGGATAAGGCAAGTTTTGAAAATCACGTCCGCATTTGATGAAAACTGACTATTTCTGACATTTTTATTTAATATTATTTTTTTAATTTTCAATGAACGGTTGTTCATTAGTTGATTGGTTATTGGCGATATGATGATCTTTTGAACACACAAACATACATGTCTGAATTAGGATTGAAACTCGGCAAAATTTATCCAGAAGTCAACACCTTGACCAGAAGGCAAGCAGATGATTTATTGAATGGAGGTATACAAATATACTTACTTTACGTGTTACAACTCTATTTTTTTCTTAACATTTTCAATTATTTTGTGAATGTGTTAAATATGTTATTCAATCATTATTTTTTTTCTATGAAAATTAATTTAAATGGAAATTACAATTTGATATGGAAAAAAAATCATTTTTTCACAAATTGTATTTGATTTACTGTTACAAGCATTTATTGTATCCTCCTTTACAATAATATTCAGTACAATAATTTCCGAAATGTAGTAGCTTCGTTACCTAATATTCAGACGTAGGAGGTATCCATGTTTAATTCCATTTATCAACAGTAAATATGCACATTTGCACATTTCATTCATTTTTAAATAGTCACACTCAACTCACACAACTCTCAATATGTAACGATGTAGAATCTTTTAACTTACCAAAATTGTGACTCGAGTTAATCCATGGTTATAATTATGAAAATAAGCAACTAAGTAAAAGTAAAAGATAATGTTCGTAATTTTTTAAAAGTACATGGAAATTAATTGATAACATTTCAAATAATAACTTCAAAGACGGTGCAATTATAGAATATTCACTTTTGTTTTTGAAAATGGCTCGGAGTGCGCCGAAACATGTCAACAATCTAATAAAAGTTATTTTATTGTATAGTATGCTGTTAATTTACATCTTTTCTCATTTAAAAGAAATATATTATGACAAGGTGTTACAATTTATTATATTTTCAAAAGATTTGGTTTTAATTTTTTTATTGAAATTTTATTCTCAAAAAGTAACATTTTCTGTAGAATGGCCCAATTATATATAGGGCAGATGTGCCAGTAATGGACAGCCTTAAGGAATTTCTTAAAAAAATATTTTTTAATTAATAGTTATAATTGTTATATTCCATATTTTTTAATATTATATTAATCTACAAACAATATTTAACCATGCTCATAGTCACATTTCCCAATGTGAATCGAAATTTAATTGTAAATAACAGAAATAAATCAAAACACCCTAAATTCCAGTAATGGACTCCCCACAAAAAGTAATAGATAATTGATATTATGATTGTATTAAAAACTAGAATTTAAAGAAAACATATTAATGAACTAAAAAAAGCTGAATTTTTATTGGTTATTTTTTTATAAAACAAAAACGTTGAAGGTGGCCCATTACTGGAAGGCGGTCCATTACTGGCACATCTACCCTATATATCTATATCTCTATAAAACAGTAGATGTCTGTCTGCCTTCCCGCAGATTTCACAGTAATTATAACACCTAGGACTCTGAAGTTTTTGTCATGTGTAGATGCTGTCACCGAAAAGTGCACCTCGCTGCCGGATTCTTGAATTTTAATTTAGATTTAAAAAAAAATTAAAACGTGCATATGGAATTTTGGGTTCGAGGCTATTCCATGCTCTCCGCCAATCCGCAGCAATGAAACAGCCAGCCAATGAAATATGAGATATCCAGCTAAGCGACGGCAGTTCATAGTTAGCGTGAGCGAGCGGTAAGCCAAGCCAAGCTGTTTTGATTATGTGATGTTATCTATCATGAACTTTATTTTAAAGCTTATGTTGTATTTTTCTTTCAATTAAGGGTCAGGTAAGTTAGTTTCAATTGTATTCGTTCTTTGTAAGTGTAGTCAAATGTATGTTTTCATTCAGATTTGTTATTGAACTCATTTAACAGGCATGAAATAGTTCCTCCTAAAGGAAGAATTCCACCTTTTTTAAATCAATTTTGCACATTTTCTCGATTGATGCAAAGATGCAAAGAAAATTGTAGGGGGGTGGGGGTTACAGGTGTCTGAAAAATTTAATAATCAGTCATTTCGTCTACTCAAATCCTTGGAGTTTGTTTTTGAATTGCTGTGCAAAAGAGCCATCAAATGAAAGGCAAGCTTATATTATAAATATCTGAATATATAAATGAAGTTGTTTAAAGTGTCTTTGCAGAGTGAAATTTCTTTTAAAGGAAGTTTTCATAAGGTTCTCTTTTTAATAGAATAAATTGTCTTATTTATACAACACTTTTGGATAATTTCACTAATGCATTTTTGAAACTTTATTTCTGGAGCAAAGATTGATTTGACGTGTAAATATTTAGCATGGAGAAAAAAAAAATTCTTTTGGAAGAAGGGGAAAAATCTTGAACAGCCAAATCATCCAGAATAATATTTGTCTTGAAAAATTAATCATTGTACATAAGTTGATCAGATGTATTTGGATTTATACTTTTAGCAAACTGTATTCAGTTTTATGTTTTGATAGTTTAAATTTGTTTTTAGTACTTTCTAAGTTATGGAAACAAATAACAATCATATATACAGTTATATTGCATTTTATTGTATAAATAACTGTTAAAATATGTCTAAATTTTAAGAGTTTGGTGCCATTGTATAGATGAAAAAAATTCTCTAAACTTTTTTCCTGTTTCCAACTTTCATGCCTGATTTAAGAACATTTTTAGTCGCCCAATAATGGAGAGTTTCATATGAAATGAAAACATTCAGCAAATAATAATTAAAGTCTTTATTTCCATTCTTGGGCGATTAAGCTTTATTGATTTCGTAATAGAAACAACTTCGCAAATCATTAATATTTACTTAATGTGAAACTCATAATATGTGAAAAGAAAAGCGATTTTTTTTAATCTCATACTTACAAATTAAAATGGTTTAATGAAAAGATAGAGCTTGAAAATCACTGTTTTTTTTTTCATTTCTTAGCAAACGCATAATATTTAAGAAATATTTATATTATCTTAACTCTGGCCAGAAATCACATTGTTTTTTATATTTTTAAAGACGATTTCTTATTCTTTGTAATTATTTTTTGGTGGGGGGTAAATATCATACTTACTTAGCGACTAAAAATGTTCTTAAATGAGTTCAATAACAAATCTGAATGAAAACATACATCTGACTACGCATACGAAGAACGAATATAATTGAAACTAACTTACGTTAACCTTAATTTAAAAAAAAATAGAAAATATCATAATTAAGGAGTGAAATTCTTTAAAATAAAGCTACGAAAGATAACATATAAACAAAACAGTGAAGTTTGTGGCTTGCCGCCCAAGTTAGCTATGAACTGCCGTCGCTTCTCTGGATGCTAGATCATTATATTTACCGCCTGCGCTATTGACTGACTGTTTCATTGCCGCAGATTGGCGGTAAGCATGAAATATTGCTTTTTTTTGTTGTGATCCTTTAACTAAATTCGAGTATTTCCGAATTGTTTTGTCGAGACTCATGCTTTTTCAGCGATCCTACGACGTAATTTACATTTCTTCAGTGATCCTTTGACGAAATTCTCTTTTTTGTGATCCTTTAACTAAATTCGAGTTTTTTCTGCATCCTTTAGTCAAGATTCATGCTTTTTCAGCGATCCTGCGACGTAATTTGCGTTTCTTAAGCGATCCTTTGACGGAGTTTGGATTTTTTCCACTATCCTTTCACGAAATTCAAGTTTTTTCTGCGATCATTTGACGAAATTTGCTTTTTTTGTGATCCTTTAACTAAATTGATGTTTTCTCTGTTTTCTTTTGACGAGATTCATGTTTTTTCAGTGATTCTTTGACGAAATTTGCATTTTCCAGCGATTCTTTGATAAAATATGCTTTTTTCCACGATTTTTTTCTGAAACAGTATTTTACATTCAGTTCTACAATTTATCACTTGTTATCAGTTCACCGTTCTTGGGGACTAAAAATGTAGTCTAAAACATTAACAGGAACAAGGATAGTAAATTAAATAAATACTCAAAACTTTCGCTTCATTGAATTAGGCCTAAGCTTTGAACTGATATACCTGGCACTATCCAAACATTCAGTAATGTGCAATATATATGTTTTCATTAATATTTCTTATCAAATTCATAATATATGGAAAGTGGAGAGAAAAGATTAGTAAAAGAAAATGAACTGAATGGAAAATCCCAAAATGTTTAATTAATCCCATCGCTTTCGTACTGTCTTTTAGACATGTAATTTCAATGCAGACATAAAAGCGACTCTATCCCCAGATTAAAATAATAAATTAAAAGCATATTGATAACCGAAGAATCTGAGCTAAGATGTTTAAACTCCATTATGGGTAATTAAAGTTTTTCTATTAGAGTGCCGGCCAGGTATTATGATAGGGAAAAGTGGGTTTCGCCCGCTATTGGATCGAGACATTAGATGTAATTAAGAAACATTTGTAATATTTTTGCTGGAATGGCAAGTTGAGGGGGAGGGACGACTTTTTATTAAATATTGCATTTATTCTACATCAACTTGCGCTCACCACCAGGGGGGGGGGCTTTGCTATCTCTGTTTCTATGGGCTGGATCACGACGGGGGTATGGCTCTTTCCAATCGACATCAATAGAGCTTACCAAATTTAGTTTGGATTTTCACAACCAGGGGGCGCTTTCATATCTCTGGTTGGTTCTATGGGCTGGATCATGACGGGTATGGCTCATTCGACTCGACATCGATAGCCTTAACGATTTCAGTAATGTTCGTATAGAACAGATTGTGCCCCCTGGCGGTGGAAGGTGTAGCTAAAGGATTTTGCAGCTAACTCGGGTTCTATGGGTCACATCACGAAAGAGAGTAAATAACAATACTAAAAAATTTTGCTTCATTGAATTAGGCCTAAGCTTTGAACTGATATGCCTGGCACTATCAAAATATTTAGCAAAGTGCAATATATATGTTTTCTTTAATATTTGTTATCAAATTCATAAAATATGGGAAAGGGGAGAGAAAAGATTAGTAAAAGAAAAAGAACTGAATGGAAAATCCCAAAATGTTTAATTAATCCCATCGCTTTCGTACTGTCTTTTAAACATGTAATTTCAATGCCAGACATAAAGGCGACTCTATCCCCAGATTAAAATGATAAATTAAAAGCCTGTTGATAACCAAAGAATCTGAGCTAAGATTTTTAAACTGCATTATGGGTAATTAAACTTTGTCTATTAGAGTGCCGGCCAGGTATTATGATAAGGAAAAGCGGGGTTTGCCCGCTATCGGATTGGGGCATTACATGTATAAAGAAATATATATAATATTTTTGCGGGAATGGCAAGATGAGGGGAGGCGACTTTTTATTAAATATCGCATTTATTCTACATCGACTTGCACGCACCACCAGGGGGCACTTTGCTATCTCTGTTTCTATGGGTTGGATCACGACGGGGTATGGCTCATAGAGCTTACCGATTTTTGCTTGGATTTTTACAACCAGGGTGCGCTTTCCTATCTGTGGTTCTATGGGCTAGATCACGACGGGGTATGGCTCATTTGACTCAACATCGATAGCCTTAACTATTTCAGTTATGTTCGTATAGAACAGATTGTGCCCCCTGGCGGTGGAAGGTGTAACTAAAGGATTTTGCAGCTGACTCGGGTTCTATGGGCCACATCACGACACGGTTTGGCTCATTGGACTTGACATCAATAGAGCTTACCGATTTGAGTTCTGAGTTTCACCACCAGTTGGCGCTTTCCTATCTCTGTTTCTATGGGCTGGATCATGACAGGGTATGGCTCATTCGACTCGACATAGATAGAGCTTATCGATTTTCACCCCCAGGGGTGCTTTTCTATCTCTGGTTTTATGGGCTGGATCACGAAGGGGTATGGCTCTTTCGACTCGATTTACGGTAATATATGGGAGTGTGCATGGCACGTCTAAGGTAGTGGGGCCCCCAATATTAGATTTGTTTAAAAATAAAAAAAATGTTCAACACTGATTTCAGATACATTTAAGGTTGTTGTCACGGGCAACGCCGGGCGGGTAAGCTATATATTTACAAAAATATATAGAACTTTGTAATTTGTGTCCTTGTGAATTGCGCGACTGGGACAGTTTGATGCAACTACTTCACGGCCCCTGTGGGTCCAATATTTTTTGTCTCTTTAAACAAACAGGCGTTACCATAAGTATTTATTTGACAGCAAAAGGCTATCTATAAATTATTGTCGGGCTGACCTTACCTCGTAGCGTTTGATTTAAGAACATGACGATAAGTATTATTACATATTCTTAAATTACAACTTAAAAAGTAATTTTAATAGCTTAAACATTGCATATGCGTAACGTTGCAACTCAAATGTTTATTAATAAAATAACAATTATAAAAAAGTAATGATTAATATTAAAGTTTTATAAAAAAGTTTTTAATGAATTATGCCTATCTATCTATCTAACTTTGTGCTCTTTTTATTTTATCTATACTAATATTATAAAGGAGTAAATATTGTTTGTTTGTTTGTTTGTTTGTAGGGGGCAATCTCTGGAACTACCGAACCGATTTCAAAAGTGATGGTGGCAAATTGACGGTGGCAAATTGATGGTGACAACCCCTGCTCCAACATAGGCTATATTTTATGTCGGTGCCACTACCCCAGGGGGGTGCAGGAGCGAAAAACGTTCTAAAATTCCGATATTTTCTATACTGAAGCAGCTAGAAATTTGAAATTTGGCGTTGTAGTTACTTATAAGATGTAAATGCTCTCTAAGAAAAAAACATCGAAATTTAAAAGGGTGAAATGAGCGAAAAGCGTTCTAAAAACATTCTAAATTACAATTTCTATGGAATCTCTAGAACTACCGAACCGATTTGAAATTTGGCGTTGTAGTTACTTATAAGATGTAAATGGTCTCTAAGAACAAAATAAAAAAAGATTCGAAATTTAAAAGGGTGAAATGAGCGAAAAGCGTTCTAAAAACAATCTAAATTACAATTTCTATGGAATCTCTAGAACTACCGAACCGATTTGAAATTTGGCGTTGTAGTTACTTATAATATGTAAATGCTCTCTAAGAACAAAATAAAAAAAAATAAAAATTTAAAAGGGTGAAATGAGCGAAAAGCGTTCTAAAAACATTTTAAATTACAATTTGTATGGAATCTCTAGAACTACCGAACCGATTTGAAATTTGGCGTTGTAGTTACTTATAAGATGTAAATGCTCTCTAAGAACAAAATAAAAAAAATTCGAAATTTAAAAGGGTAAATGTGCGAAAAGCGTTCTAAAAACATTCTAAATTACAATTTCTATGGAATCTCTGGAACTACCGAACCGATTTCAAAAGTGATGGTGGCAAATGGATGGTGACAAGCCCTGCTCCAACATAGGATATATTTTTTGTGGGTGCCACTATCCCCAGGGGGTGCAGGAGCGAAAAGCGTTCTAAAATTGCGATTTTGTTTATACTGAAGGAGCTAGAAATTTGAAATTTGGCATTGTAGTTACTTATAAGATGTAAATTCTCTCAAAAAACAAAATAAATAAAATTCGAAATTTAAAAGGGTGAAATGAATGAAAAGCGTTCTAAAACCATTCTAAATTACAATTTCTATGGACTCTCTAGAACTACCGAACCGATTTCAAAAGTGATGGTGGCAAATTGATGGTGACAACCGCTGCTTCAACATAGGCTATATTTGATGACGGTGTCACTAACTCCAGGGGGGTACAGGAGCGAAAAACGTTCTAAAATTGCGATTTTTTTATACTGAAGGAGCTAGAAATATGAAATTTGGCATTGTAGTTACTTATAAGATGTAAATGCTCTCTAAAAACAAAATAAAATAAATTCGAAATTTAAAAGGGTGAAATGAACGAAAAGCGTTCTAAAAACATTCTAAATTACAATTTCTATGGAATCTCTAGAACTACCGAAATCGATTTCAAAAGTGATGGTGGCAAATTGGTGGTGACAATCCCTGCTCCAACAGCCTCTTTAATAAAAAACTATGCGTTTCTGACGACTGGGTTTTTCGCTAATTGTTGCCACAGATTAATCTGGGAAAAAGAAACATTTGAAGTTACTGAAAAAAATAGTAGCTCGAAAAGTATTTGTCAGAAAATTGTTAGGCAAACTGCGTTTGAAAGGTAAAAAGTTGTATTTTCCTTGATATAAATTTCAAATCTAATGATTATGCCATTTTTCAAATATTGAATTTGAAAAATTACTAAATTTCACAATGGCAAAACCTTCCCATAGCAAAACCTTCATGCGTAAAAAGATAATGATAAGGGCGACGTGTCCTGGCGTGTACATTGGCTATAGCATGAGTCACAAATTATAGTAGCCTTATTATTCTGTTAAAATATAAAAGTGAATTATGAAATGTCAATATTTTGTTGGATTAAAAGTTCGTTATAAGAAATTGACCAGCGTAGCGGGCGTAGCTTGCTAGTAAATTTGATAAAATTTAAATATTAATTATTAGTTTATTAATAACGTTTTGAGTTGCAACTTTACGCGTATGTATAACATTGTCCGTATTATTAGAAAAAACTATTGAGTTATGAGGTAAGAAAGTCACGACAATAATATATGGACTAATTTAATTTACTATAAAGGATTTTCAGTAGAAGTATAATTTATAATATTTGAAACCATATCAATGTATATTATAAAACAAAAAGATGTTCGTGTTTTACGCTAACGTTATATTACCGATGGCAGCGATTTAAGTATTCCACACACTATTTTTCTCAAATTTAATTACTTTTAAACTTCGCACAATTTTAATTGTTCATAGTTGAATATGAAAAAAATATGCACTTTCAAATGAAATTTGTTTGAAAACTGTACCTCACTTTACTGATTTTGTATGGTTTTAAAATAATTTAAAAAAGCATTTTTCATAAATACATCTTAATCGGTTGCAGCTCATTTACCGAAGATTAACCAGTTTTCACAATATAAAAAGACTTAAAACAATATAAATACTCCAGCTTTTTTTTCTGGCTAATATCCCATAACGATATTAATCCATCATCAACGTATAACTAAATAAATAGAACACAACTTTAACAAATATGTAATTGAACTAGACGTTTAAACTGCGAAATAAATAAAATAAAATAAGCTGCTGTAAATAGCAAAATTTTTAGAAATTTCTTCGGCTAATAACCTCCGGCATTTGGATAATACGAAAGTATTTCTTTTAATAAATACCAAACATCTTTTAGAATATATAATTGATATTTCTCGTATAAAAATAATTTTTAGTAGTGGGCAATCTTAAACAATATATTAAACATAAATTATCTATTAATGTTTTCAATAAAATAATGGTTTTTGCCGGTGTTTTGTACATCAGGAATTATGTTCTGTAACCCGGAATCCCAGGTTTGCTTTTCTGGTTAATATCTATTTTATAAAGCACAAACGTGTCTGTGCGTAACGCTGACGTCATTTTGCGAATGGCAACACTTGACGATGAAATTTCGGTTTTGCGATTTTTGCTACTGTAATTTTTAATAATTTCTAAACATCGCACGTTTCAAATTTTTACATCATTTTATAAGAAAAAAAATTACATTCAAATGCAATTTGTTTGAAAACTGTATCGCAATTTACTCATTTTTTATAACATTTAAATTAAATTTCAAGCAGGATTTAAAAAAAAACTATATCGTTTGCAGGCGATTACAAAATATTAATCAGTTTGCATTTTTAAAATCAGTTTAGCATTTGTTTCCAGTTAATATCCATAAAGAAATTAAAACTTCATTAAGCAATAAATAAAATAGCATAAATAAAACACTTTAACTCATTTTAACAGACATGTAATCGAAAAATGCGTTTAAAACCTCTGAAACAGAATTAAAAAAATGGAGTAGAAAATTAAGTTTAGCATTTGTTTCCAGTTAATATCCATAAAGAAATTAAAACTTCATTAAGCAATAAATAAAATAGCATAAATAAAACACTTTAACTCATTTTAACAGACATGTAATCGAAAAATGCGCTTAAAACCTCTGAAACAGAATTTAAAAAATGGAGTAGAAAATTAAGTTTAGCTTTTGTTTCCAGTTAATATTCAATAACGAAATTAAAACTTCATTAAGCAATAAATAAAACACTTTAACACATTTTAACAGACATGTAATCGAAAAATGCGCTTAAAACTTCTGAAACAGAATTTTTAAAATGCAGTAGAAAATTAAGTTTTTTGCGATTTTTTTCGGCTATTTATTAAAGTTATGGCACGAGACGAATACTAAATTACCACTTTTAATAAATTTCTAGATTTTATTTGAATAGATATTTGTCATATTTCATATAAAATGCTATTTGGTGTTCGTAGTTGGCAATCTAAAAAAAAAACTATTAAACGTAAAATATCTATTAGAGTTTTAAATTAAAAAAAAAAGATTTTCACCTATATTCGCTATCCTGGGGTGCCCAGGTTGGATGTCCTAGTAATCGATAAAAGTAAAAATATAATATTTACTTCAAATAGTTTGAAAAAAATTAAACAAATTTGAAATTTATAAACACATTTATATAGTTCTTTGTTATACTACGAAATTTTAATATTCGGGTTTAGTAATTTATTTAACAATCGTAAATAGCATTACCATTTTAAACATGATTCATAACATATGCTCAGATATATCTTGAGTAATCGATAAGAAGTTTTGTAATATATCATTGCATTTACATATTTTATTTCCAAGGTATACCGGGCATTTTACGTTAAGATTCGAGTATTTTCTAAGTAGATGAATACATTTAAACATACTATGCTCGCATTCCCATCATTAAACATTTTATGCGGAAATAAAATAATTTTTCAAGCATGCATAACATATGTTTAAATCTTAAGCTAATGATTTTAAACCACACGAAATTCGGAAACTTTTGAAGTAAATACATAAAAATGATGTTTGTTTAAATTACATGCTCTATAAAATTTCCAACAACATTGATTCATCAATAGCGCGTGTTTGAGAAGACTGTTTATGGATTTTTAAACAAACAGGTGGTTTTATAAGGATTTATTTAAGGTTAGAGGAAGCATTTAAATTATTATTAAGGAAAGTTAGTAGAAGCATACGTTGTAGTATCTGAAAGATTTTTAATTTGCTGATATTAATTTTAAATAAATCGATCACTTATTTAAATAAATATTGAAATACGTTGTTTAATATTTAATTAAAAGAGGACTTATAGACGAACTCGTTTAGTACGAGCATGGTTAAAATGAGAACACGGTTAAAACGTGCAATTTGTACGTTGGTTCACCAGTTAAACTACATTAAGATTTTCACTCTTTTTACGAGCTACAAAAGCAGGATCATGGCTAATACGAGCAAACTATCTGTGCATTTTAATAACATGTTCTGCGAAAAGTGAGATACAGTTAGAAAAAAAAGTCTCTTTCTTATCGAGCACTGTACTCTCTCAACGATAATATTTCTACATTACAACTACCTATCAAGTGTTTTAGTTTATAAGTTTTACCATACAGAATTTCAACATTCAAGGAAACCACCCCTCCAAAAAATGCAAATTAATATCCTGAGGTTAAAAAAAAAAGAAAGAAATATTGGAGAGATAAATACTTTTCAAATACCGCACTTTTGTAAGATTTACAACTGAGGCATGGAAAACAGCATGGAGCCCAGAAAATATTTTTTTTCTTAAATCTGGATTCTTGGCTATATTAATCAGCTTTTTTATGTCTCTTAAAAAAAGCTCATTTTTCTTATCTCTGCAGTGTTAAAAGGAAATTGATATATGAAATAAATAGCTTGTAAATCGCAGTGACTATCGCAATGTCAGCCTTTTGTATCACCACGTTGCATAACTTCAACATACCGAACAGTTAATGTTAATTATACAGTGGGATTTAAAAGACGATTTTATTTATTGCTGCTATCTTCCAACACAGCAGTTAATAAAATTTGTTCATACATTGTTAAAAATTTGCAGTAAACTGTCCAGTCATTCGACCGTTTTTGTGAGAAACTGGTTACATAAACGTAATGCAACTCTATTCTGACCATAATATGAGTAATAATATGCTCAAAAAAGAGTTAAATTACGGTTATGGAAGCGTTTTCCATAAAAACGGTTGAATGACTGGAGAGATAGCTGCAAATTTTTAACAGTGTAGATTTATCAAGAGACAGCGTTACAGTTTTGATTTTTATTTATCATATGAGCACTTTCACATCGCTATTGATAAAATAAACAGCATAAATTTTGTCAAATTAAAAAGGCTGGAGATGTCCAAAAAAATACTTTTTATAAAGGTAAGTTCGTATACATTCATTTTTGTATTAGAAAATTGACAATATTTATGAGAAGTGTGTTTTTCTGTTTATTGCAGATGTGAAAAAAGTATGTTTTGATCAATATATTTCTTTATTTTTATGTTCTAATTTTTTTAGTTATTTTTTACATGCTTAAAATGATGCATTCAAACATGTGAATTACTATTTTTCAAATTGGCGTTGTTGAGTCCCAAAGGGTTAAACGATTATTCCTGAGGAAATTTTATAAAAACATGTTAATTTTAGCATTGCTACAATTGAAGCAATTAATGATTGTAAGTTTTTTTTTAATTTGTGTGTTTTTAAGATGTTTATTACATCCATGGGTATTACGAATAACAGTTAATACAAGGACATTTATAATTATCTTGCGCCTCGGAGTAGCTGCGTTTGGTGCTCCATAGATATTTGGAAGGTGCAGTTTATAACAACACAATTCAAAATACAACATCAAATTATTACTTTAATTTAACAAACGTAATTTTCAATTTTACAGTTTTTACTACGCCGATCATGACCCCCAGAACCCAAAACCACCTCCAGTTCAAAACTTTCTATCTATCTATCTATCTATCTATCTATCTATCTATCTATCTATCTATCTATGTCACTTTTTTATGGACACTATAACTGCAAACTCTGCACAAATATCTTCCAAACTGATACATAAAATCAAGGGGCATAAAATCTCGGTCAAATTCGTTAATAGGCATAATCGAACCAAAGTGGGGAAATGGGGGTGGGGGGCTTTTTGTGAAAACAGAAAAAAAACACTTTTTTTTTTATACGTACCGAATCCGTTTAAAGTTATTAATACTTCTAGGAGAGGGCCGAAAATGTATGTATGACAGATTTTTGATATAATTAAAAATGGCCCCAAGGGGGGGGGGGGGGGCTGTTTTAGAAGAAAAAAATTCATAACTTCGTCAATTCACAAGATATCAAATCCGCTTAAATTTACCTCTTAATATTTTCTAAAACTTTTATATTGACAAGTTTTTAGCTCACAGGCTATCAAAGCCTGAGAGCTTATGTGCCCGCCGGTTCTGTATGTATGTATGTATGTATGTATGTATGTATGTATGTATGTATGTACGTATGTACGTACGTAACGCGATAACTCTTCATAGAAATATCCGATTTCCTTCAAATTTTGTTTATAGGTTGACTGTGTTAAGGCGCTTCCCTGATTAGTTTTCGGGATTGATTGGTTAAATATAAAGGGGGGAACAAGGAGGGCTAATCCCCCCTAATTTATATAAATAGGGTTTTAATACAGAATTATTCCGTTTTCCTTCAAATTTTGTTTATAGGTTGATTGTGTTAAGGCGCTTCACTGATTAGTTTTCGGGATTGATTGGTTAAATATAAAGGGGGGAACAGGGGGGGCTAATCCCCCCCCTAATTTATATAAATGGGGTTTTAATACAGAATTATTCCGTTTTCCTTCAAATTTTGTTTATAGGTTCACTGTGTTAAGGCGCTTCCCTGATTAGTTTTCGGGATTGATTGGTTAAGTATAAAGGGGGGAATGGGGGGGGGGGCTAATCCCCCCCTTAATTTATATAAATGGGTTTTTCATGCAGAATTATTCCGTTTTCTTCAAATTTTGTTTATAGGTTCACAGCGTTAAGGCGCTTCCCTGATTAGTTTTTGGGATTGATTGGTTAAGTATAAAGGAGGGGGTTCCCCCCTTAATTTATATAAATGGGTTTTCCCTGCAGAATTATTCCTTTTTCCTTCAAATTTTGTTTATAGGTTCACTGTGTTAAGGCGCTTCCTTGATTAGTTTTCGGGATTGATTGGTTGAGTATAAAGGGGGGGAACGGGGGGCTAATCCCCTCCTTAATTTATATAAATGGGTTTTTCAGGCAGAATTATCCCATTTACTTCAAAATTTGTTTATAGGTTCATTGGGTTAAGACGCTTCCCTGATTAGTTTTTGGGATTGACTGATTAAGTATAAAAGGGGGGAACGGAGGGGGGGGCTAATCCCCCCCTTAATTTATATAAATGGGTTTTTCATGCAGAATTATCCCATTTCCTTCAAAATTTGTTTATATGTTCATTGGGTTAAGACGCTTCCCTGATTAGTTTTCGGGATTGATTGGTTAAGTATAAAAGGGGGGGGGACGGGGGGTGCTAAACCCCCCCTTAATTTATATAAATGGGTTTTTCATGCAGAATTATCCCATTTGCTTCAAAATTTGTTTATAGGTTCATTGGGTTAAGACGCTTCCCTGATTCGTTTTCAGAATTGGTTGGTTAAGTATAAAGGGGGGGGGACGGGGGCCAATCCCTCCTTAATTTATATAAATTGGTTTTTCAAGCAGAATTATCCGATTTTCTTCAAATTTTGTATATAGGTTCATTGTGATAATGCGCTTCTCTGAATAGTTTTGGGGGTTCATTGGTTAAGTATAAAGGGGGAAGGGGGGGGGGCTAATCCCCCTTAATTTAGATAAATGGGCTTTTCATGCAGCATTATCCGATTTTCTTCAAATTTTGTATATATATATTCATTGTAATAAGAGGCTTCCCTGATTAGTTTTTGTTGGGATTGATTGGTTAAGTATAAAGGAGGGGGGGGCGGGGGGCTAATCCCCCCTTAATTTATATAAATGGGTTTTTCCTGCAGAATTATTCCGTTTTCCTTCAAATTTTGTTAATAGGTTCACTGTGTTAAGGCGCTTCCCTGATTAGTTTTCGGGATTGATTGGTTAAGTAAAAAGGGAGGGAACGGTGGGGTAATCCCCCCCTTAATTTATATAAGTGGGTTTTTCATGCAGAATTATCTCATTTGCTTCAAAATTTGTTTATAAGTTCATTGGGTTAAGACGCTTCCCTGATTAGTTTTCGGGATTGATTGGTTAAGTATAAAGGGGGGGACGGGAGGCCAATCCCCCCTTAATTTATATAAATGGGTTTTTCAAGCAGCATTATCCGATTTTCTTCAAATTTTGTATATATATATATATATTTATTGTAATAAGAGGCTCTCCTGATTAGTTTAAGGGGTTCATTAGTTAACTATGAGGGGGTATAACCCCCTCATAGTTAACGGGGGGATAACCCCCCCTTAATATATTGTCGATTTCTTTATTTTTCAAGAGGCTTATTTCAAATTCTTTGAAATACAAGTATAATATACAATTAGTGTGAATAGCCTGTGAGCTCAATGCCCTCAGTTTAACTGGGCACTTTTCTTTTTTTATTTTATTAAACCAACACTTATAGCAAAAAAGAAAAGGAAAAAGAAATCGCTGCCGGCTGCTTCTACAAACAAGTTAGGTTTCGAAGTAGGTGGTTCCAACTGCCATATCATGGCAAAAAGGCCATTTCTTTCGCAATTCCCAACAAACAGGCGCCCCACGGTCTGCACCTTGAAATCTACCTTTGCCTGTAGGCCGAGCCGTCAGGGATTTTATTACATTCTTTTGCGTCTTGTATTAGCCGAGTACGGTATTCCATAAATATTTGGAAGGTACAGTTTATAACAACACAATTCAAAATACAACATCAAATTATTACTTCAATTTAACGAACGTAATTTTCAATTTTTCAGTTAATACAAGGACTTATAAAATTATCTTGCATCTCGTATTAGCCGAGCACGATATTCCATAAATATCTGGAAAGTACAGTTATGACAAGGCAATTCAAAATAAAATATCAAATTATTACTTCAATTTAGCAAAAGTAATTTTCAATTTTACAGTTAATACAAGTAATTTTTTATTATCTTGCGCCTGGTAATAACCGAGCTCGACTGCATTCCATAAATATTTGAAAGACACAGTTTATGACAACGCAATTCAAAATACAACATCAAATTATTACTTTAATTTAATAAACGCAATTTTCGGTTTTACATATATTACAACGACTTTTATAATTCTCTTGCACCTCGCCTCGTATTAACCGAGTTGTACTGTCTTCCATGATTATTTAGAAGGTACAGTTTTTAACAACGCATTTCAATTTAACAAAAGTAATTTTAAATTTACTGCATGTTATTTTATTACAGAATTTAAATTGTACATTAAAATTATAATAAGGTTCAAAGGAAATTTTACATTTCAGAGGAAACGTAAACGTTTCAGATTTATTAAGACTTTGACTAAGTTACCGCCAAACTTCACGAAGCAGAGTTTTTGAAACTTTTACTTTTAAGATTCAATATTTCCAAGTAGTTGTATTCTCTTTATTTAATCACAGAATTTCTGTCACTAAATTAGCAAAATATTACTATTAGTAAGAAAGTGTGATCAATGCCAAAGATCTTACGAATGCTGCATAGTTGCGATCACGTACACAACCTATTTGGACATACTCAAGGTGTTAATATAATATTTTGTCAGTAAATAAATTAGTTATTTTAATAATATAAATTTATTTATTTAGTATTTTTTATTTTATAAGATATTCACTAAATGTCTTTATACTTCATGTTGTTTCAGTGTTGGTTTTATTATTACACTAACTGTTACCGTGACTTCGTTCACGTAACATTTTAAAGAAAATCAATGCATTAATTAAGCAGCATGTAAAATTAATAAACTTTTTATCATATTTTATACTTTTGATATGATAATTTTGAAAATACTTCTGATAAGCACAATTTGCGAATTTTTGTTTTTATATTTATGATCATTTAAATTTTTTTATGAGCTTTAAATATTATACTCTTTCACTATGATTAAGTGTGGAATACATTTTTCTCCATTTTATTTTATTTTAAATTTATTCCGTTCATGGAATTTTTTTTAATTTAAATTTTCGTGTCGAAGAAATTTTTTAAAGTGATTTTATTAGTAAATATTTTTAAGGAAATGCGTTAATTAACATGTCACTATAGATATGTTTTATTTAAATAGAATAATCTAAAAATCAATATAAATTATGTCTCTTTTCCAAAACACATCTTGAAAAAGAAATTAAGTAAAATGGTATTTAAAAATTCACTACGATTAAGTGTGGAAAAGAATAATTTTCTCTATGTTATTATATTTTAGCATTTCTATTTATTTTATTTTACATTTATTCCGTTCATGGGATTTTTTTAAATTTAAGTTTTCATGTCGAAGAATATTTTTAAAGAGATTATATTAGTAAATATTTGTAATAAAATTTGTTAAATAACATGTCACTTTAGATATAAGTTTTATTTAAATAGAATTATCTTAATATCAATATAAATTATGTCCCTTTTCCAAAACACTTCACATCTTGAAAAAAGAAAATTGAAGTTATATCTATATTATTAAGGACAAACGTGTGTCCGTGCGTAACGCTGACGTCATTCTGCGAATGGCAACAGTTTACGATGAAATTTCGGTTTTGCGATTTTTGCTACTGCCATTTTTTTTAAATTTCTAAACATCGCACATATTTAATTTTTACACCGTTATATAGAAAAAAATAATCTACTTTAAAATGCAATTTGTTTCAAAACTGCATTTTAATTGACTGATTTATTATAGCATTTAAATTAAATTTCAAGCATGAATTTTTAAAAATCTATCTCTATCGCATGCAGACGATTACAAAATATTAATCCATTTGCACTTTAAACAATATAAATAGTTCAACATTTGTTTCCAGCTAATGTTCCATAGCGAAATTAAAACGTCACTAAGCAATAAATAAAATAGTATAAATAAAACACAAATTTAACAGACATGTAATCGAAATAGGCGCTTAAAACCGCTGAAATTATCAGAATAAGAAAAACTGCTGCAGATAATGAAACTTTTAGGGATTTCTTCGGCTATTAACTTCTGACACGAGATCAATACGAAATTATGGCTTTTAATAAATTTCAAAATTTTATTTGAATATATAATTGACATATTTCACATAAGAATGCTCTTTGGTGTTGCTAGAGGTCAATCTACAAAATTATTAAATGTAAAAATCTATTAGAGTTTTCAATTTAAAAAAAAAAAATGGTTTTCACCTATATTCTCTATCCCGGGAAGCCCGGGTTGGATGCCCTAGTGATATTTAAAAATTAAAACGTGGTAGAGCATAAAAGTTTAAAAATAAATGAAATAAGTAGAAAAAATACCTTTAACCCGCATATATTTTATGGTATTTTATTTCACGGTGCCACACTTTTAACAGCTGTAGATCTATTTACCAACAATAACAAAATGTTTATCACGCTCCTTTCGAAGCCTAAATGCTCAGTTGTTAAGCAATAGAGTTGCTTATTTATTTGGATGGCGAAAACAATCTGAAAAAATCACCCAATTATGGATAAACATTGTCTTATTGTTTGTTGTGTTGTAGTTTAGGATTATGTGAATTTCGAAATTTGACAGGAATGTATTCCACTCAGGGGCAGTAGAGATATGTTTAATTACAGATTTGGATATTTTAAAATTATAAGGAATTATATAAATATCAGAGAAAGATAACTGATTATACCTGGATTTTTAATTGGCTTATCTGTTGTGCTTTTTCATAATCATAGTGCTTTTAAAAATATAGGTGGGGAATTTTCCTGTTTAATTAGTGACATCGATTCTTTAAATTTCACGTGAACGATGTCAAAGGCCAATCCCACTCTGTAATGTAAATTGCGTATGCTAACATATGCTAACAACTTTTACATTGAATTTAATATATTTATTAAATGTTATTTCAATTTAATATTCTGGAAAATTGTACGGTAAAAGGGTGTGAAACTTATGTTTTGCCGACCAATAAATTCTGTGGAAATACGTTACTTTGTGTAATTGCTAAAAAATATTAATATTTTGTAAGTGAAAACCGGCACATGATATAAAATATGACGACACTTTCGGCGTAGATAGAATTCTCTATAAACCGATACTTGTCTTGTTAAAATATATATATATATATTTCACGTCATGAATCATGTACAAATATGCATTCATATTTATAGATAATATGCTTGTTTGTCAACAAACTGTTTTTTTGCGTGTCTACCCAACTTAACGTTGGCAAAACGTTGAGCTAAATTGCTTCAAGTTTCGCCAAGTTTCTCGTAATTTTCAATTAGTTAGAATACATTATATTATGTGTAGGAAGTAATACATTATAAATTACTAATTCTGAAATAATTGTTAATTTTCAGCTACAATTAGTTGAGCAATACGCCTTTACTCGAGCGCATAACGTAGCATGCACATTATCTATTTAAAACGTATAAAGCACTTAAAGAAATCCAATATTATTGTACTGATAGAAAAATACATTAATATTATAAAATACTAAATTTAACTCAGAAATTATATTTACAATGTAATTTAGGGTGTCGCGTCAATTCGTCGCGCACAATTCTTCGCGGAACAATTCATCACGCACAATTCATCGCAGCGTCAATTCGTCGCAGTGTCAATTCGCCGCCGCGTCAACTCGTCATGACGTCAATTCGTCGTCACGTCAATTTGTCGCAGCAAAAATATCTTTGAAGGCTATAATGATAAAAGTAAAGATAATTTAGTAAAATTATTTAATGATAATTTGTTTTTTATATGTAAAGAATTATAACTAACATTTTACAGGCGATTTTTAGAGGAATTTTTTATATTTTTTTCCCTACTGAGAACATGAAAGTTTAGTGAATTAGGGAATCTTATTTAAATTAGAGATAGAATAATACTTATAATTCTCTTAAGCTAAAAAATAAATTATCATTACATAATTTTACCAAAATATCTTTACTTTTATCATCACAGCCTTCAAAGACATTTTCGTAGCGACGAATTGACGTCGCGACGAACTGACATCACGACGAAATAATGCTGCGATGAGTTGACGCCGAGACGAGTTGCTGCTACGGCGAATTCTCGTTGCGACGAATTGACGCTGCGATGAATTGTGCGCGATGAAATGTTTCGCGGTGAATTGTGCGCGACGAATTGACGCAGAACCGTAATTTAGACAGAATAAGCTAAAATTGCGTTTTGAAATTATGTGATTTTTGATGCAAAACATTATTTCTCAATTCATTTTACTTTTATACCCTTTTGATTTAACAGCCATTTTTAAAGAATAATTAATAGAAAATATACCATATTGTTTTCTCGAAACCCAATTTGTAAAAATAGTGGGCAAATATTGTCCACCTGAATGAAAGGTTCATAAATATACCTTCTTGGTTGATAGCTAAAGCTGATAACTTTTACGATGTAATGATTTCTAAATTTCAAAATTTGACAGAAGATTTATGGTTATGTTGAATAAATCGAATCATGAAGTTTGAATACGCAAAAATATGTTTTCGTTTCTTGAAAAATTTACTGTAATATTAATAAACTAATGGAAACAATTTCCCTTTGTAAAATTAAGAGCTAAGTTATTTATTTATATTTCCAAACACATTTAAATAACAATGCACTATGTTATTTAAAATCACTTATATTAATCTTTTAAATATTCGAAAAAAAATCACATTATCTTAACTGAATGACGTCAGTTTCACATTTCAAATTATAGTGAGTGAATTCGAATTTTTATTGTTTTATAAAACTATTTTCTACACGTAATTTCCTTTAATGGCAACAGGAAAGAAATTGCATCAGAAATTCGAAAAAAAAATGTTTTTTGTAATGAAAAACTAGGGGAGATGTTTAAAAAATGGGGTAAAGAATGCTATGAGATATTTTTAATGTTAGCAGTAATTTTACCCGTGTTCTAAAGCATATGCACATCAAGTTTCGTTCAAATTCGGACAAATACTGTAGATTTGTATAAGGAACATAAACACCAAGGGAGGCTTTTATATACAGTGAAACCTCGATTTTACGGTACCCGCTTCGTACGTCATTTTTCACTGGTCCGAACAAATAACCTATACTGATAATATTAAAAAATCCCGGATTCTGCGTCATCCATTTTGAAGATTTCCCGCATCGTACGTTTTCCTGCCGAGAAGCGGAAAATATTTTTTTCTGGAATTTTGGTTGTTAGAAACAAGCACGCCACATTTCACTCTAGAGACATTCACACATTTCACTTTTAATACAGGACTAATCAACACCGCCAGTTAAAAAATCCTTCGACCATAAACAAAATTAAGACCAGTTAGTGTTAGCCAATGGCAGACAGCGGACAACGAATGCGTATCATAGCTAAAATATTAAGAGATGACGTTACATCATCTCTTTTAGGGAAAAAATAGTTTTTCACAATTCTCTTTTTCCCCTGACAAACAGCGGACAGCGAATACGTTTCACAGCTAAAATATTAAGAGATGACGTTTCACCATGTCATCTCTTCTAAGGAAAAATATATTTTCACATTTATCTTTTTACCCCTAACAGAAGGCGAGACAAAATCGAGATCTGTTTTTGTCGCGTGGGTGTCAGTCTTATTCTGTTGCTGTTAATGCAACAATGTCTAAGAGAAAGTGTTTTTCTGTTGCCGAAAAGGCGAAAATTATCGAAAAGGCTGAACATTTTCACGGTACTAAAATAGATCTGGCAAAATCGTTGAATATTTCTTATTCCACATCACAAACAATTTAAAAATAAGAAGTGACATTGGAATTACATTCCGAAAAACAGGGAAAGTTTGCTAAGAAAAGAAAAACTCCCAAAACATCTTCATACGAAAAACATGAAATTTTTTTATTTGAATGGTTCAATGCCGTGCTGGCAGCTACCATTCCGATAAATGGATCTATTTTAAAGGAAAAAAGAAATAGAAATTTGAGCTAGACTTCAACTGAAAGATTTTATAGCATGAAATGGTTGGATAGACCAATTTAAAAAAAGAAATAACTTATGTTTCAAATCTATCTGTGGAGAGTCGAATAGCGTAGAACATTCTACCGTTCAAGAGTGGATTGAGAAAACATTGCCTTCTCTGATAGATGGTTATTCAAAAGAGAACATTTTTAACGCTGATGAAACTGGGCTATTTTTTAATTTGTTTCCAGACAAGACATACACGATTAAAAAGGAAAATTGCCATGGTGGAAAACTGTCAAAAATGCGTTTAAACGTTCTGCTGTGTGCACATTCAGATGGTAGCGAAAAGCTGACGCCATTTGTGATTACAAATGGCGTCAAGGGGCAACGGGAAAGCCAAGAAACCTCTCTGTTTCAAAAATGTAAAAAGTTTACCAGATGATTACGACGCCAACACAAAATCAAAGATGACCCAATCACTTTTTGAAGATTTGGTTTGGAAATTGGATAAAAAGATGCGCATACAAAATCGAAAAAATATTTTATTTCTTTATTTATTTCTCTATTAGCATTACAGAAAGGCACTAATAAAAAAGGCACCTCTTGCACTAGACTCTGGTGATATCTAAGATGCCTGGAAGCAAAATATTAATGTGTTATAAAGCCTTCATTTGATCTGTTCGGTATGAGATAGTATTGTAAAAAAGGTAATTTCCAATGCTTTTGTAAAAGCGAAATTTCCGAAGTCAACCGATCAAGGACCCAGTGAATCACATTCATACGAAACAAAAAAAGAAGATTTTATTTTAAATATTGAATTGGAACATCCGGAAATCGATGGTCATGAATATGTTGAATGTGATAAAGATGTTGCCACTTGAGGAATTCAGGCCATATATGATTTCATTCCATGTTACGACACGTTGTTGAGTGTTTGTCGGGTCACCATTGAAGTGATTGCAGCTGCCAGTAGGAATTGAACCAGAGTTCTCATGTGTGTTCGGGTCAGAGTGTTCGCATGGAACAAAACACCAAGCTAGTTACTCTAAGATAGTAACTCGCTTTATACTTTTCAAGTGAGGTGAGTTCGCTATGACATAATAAAATGACATAAATAAACAACAAATGTAACAGATATGTAATCAAAGTACGTGCTGAAACCAAGGGAATTATCAGAATCAAAACGGCTGCAGCAAGTAGCGAAATCGTTGTCTATTTCTTCGGCTATAAACTGTTGGCAGACGTATAATAGGAATGTATCACTTTTAATAAATTTCGAAACTTTGTTTGAATACACTATTAATATTTTTCATATAAAAATGCTTTTTGGTGTTGTTAGTCGACAATATAAAAAATATATATTAAATGTAAAATAACTGTTAGATTTTTCGGTAAAACAAAAACCGATTTTCAGCTATGCTCTGTAACCCAGGAAGCCCGGGATTTATCAACTACTATTCAATAAAGCCACAAGGACTATTTCAACAAAACTAATAACATTCATTCTATATATTTTAGTAAATGCTATAGTTTTCAATTTTCTCTCAAAACTCATTTCTTTTATGAAAATACTTTCACTAAATGAATTAACGAAGCCTAATTCTATTTTTTAAATTTTCTTTTGTTCTTGGAAATAAACGAAGAAAGTGAATTTTGATACACGAAAATTCATACACGAAATTGCATATACGAAAATGCTTGTGTAACCTAGAATTCTTAAACTGTCTAATTATTTCAGCGGATGAAAAAAGGGGTCAGTAGTTGGAAGAAGAGCTCGATTAACTCTACGTAGGACCCTACGGAAAATTTCAAGTTATAACTTTTATAATCTATAACTTTTTTGTAGCTTCAATTTCTACTCGTTTTAAGAACATTTACTTGATCTTTATCTTTGGGGACAATTCTTAGAGGTGGGGGCCCTATAATATATAAAGTATCATATATTAATTATTCCCCTAGCATTTATTCAAAATTCTTAAAATTTCCCTTCGATGTAATCAAAATTCTTAAATTTCATCCTAAAACTAACAATACATGTCTACAAATATATAATATAAGCTCATACCTGTTTAACGTATTTTAATTTTATATGTTCCCCACATGTAGCTCAAAATTGGACATATTTGTCAGTTGTAAGCATTAAATATTTTCCGTTGAACGTAATTAACTCATATTAGCCTAGCGTTGCATTAGAGTAACATCATAGCTGAAAACACTTTTGTTGTTTGCACACCAGTAATTGTGAAGCGAAATACTTTATTTCTTTTATGACAAAACTCTTCGATAAAGTAATAATAGAAATTTCTATTCTAAAAAAGTGGTGTGAAATGCATTTTTTCTCTATTTAAGAGAAATTAATTGCGGTTATAATGGGTTAAATGAAAAAATAAATAATTAGGTACTTTTCATCTTGCTGCATTACGAAATAACCAATTTTACTTACCCATCATACATAGTATAGGGTAAGTCTTGTAATCGTTCTGAAAATCGATTTTTTTTTGACGGATTTACACGTTTCAGACACTGGAGATTCCGAAAAACATATTTTTAGGAAACAAAAATGCCGTCCGTCTGTCTGTCTGTCTGTGTGTCTGTATGTCTGTGTGTCTGTATGTCTGTGTGTCTGTGTGTCTGTATGTCTGTGTGTCTGTATATCTGTGTGTCTGTGTGTCTGTAAACGCTCTATCCCCCGAACAAATCGATACAGAGACTTAAAATTTGGTGTGTACTTAGTATGTAATAATGGGAAAAAGCTTATTGAATGCCAGTAACCTCGATTATCCGAAATTATTTTTCTCGGACTCTCGAAATATTCTTTCTGATAAAAGGTATATAAAAAATTTCGAAAATGATTATTTTAAGTAGGGAATACAAAATACATTAAAATACATAATTTTTGCATAATGAATGAAGTGAATCGGATAATGAGTTGCCGAGATATTTTTAATCATATTTTCCACACTTTTCGATTTTTCCTGACCCTGTATTTCATTAAAATTTCATTTCAGAGATATATTTTAATAGGAAATGAGACGCTTAATCAGACGCGGTAAACCGTTAGTTAATATGATTATCAATTTTGGAGTAATAGAGCATTTAAATTTATGACGTCATCAAACCACAATTTTATTCGAATTGCATTGCATATTATAAATAGTTTACACATGTTTCATTTTCATAATTTATATTATGCATATCCATGATCGATAAGTATTATGGTGCCCCCCAACGACTAATTTAAAATACTTCCGTGTTACAATTCATTAACAAAATATTAAAAATTCATTTATCTAATTTCCACACCAATAAAAAACAGGAAATATATTTTATTTTCATTCATTCTCTGATTAAACATTTTCTAGCGTATACGAATAAAGATGCATTTCAACATTTGATATATTTATCCAAATTAACAAATCGAACATAAAACATAATAAATATTCTCACCATCATTAATCTGTTTTAGAAAAAAAAATCTGTCTATAAATTCTTTATAATGATTACTTTCTGTCAATAAATCAAGTATATTATCTATTCATTGAGCTTACGTTCCCATTTCGAAGAACACTGTCGCCAGTTTTACCATAGATATGCCATGTGATATAATTAACTAGAATCCGTCAGGCCGAAATGTCGGAGCATTGAGTGGGATAAACATAAAATATAACATTAAAAATATATAATATATATATTTTATTTTTTATATTTACTGTTTAACAGAATAAAAGAAAATTTACAATAAGAGCTGTTGAATCTTCAAGTGTTTATTCGGTCAACAGTTGCCTCGGTTGCTGCTCAAATGCTAATCTATTAGCAAGTATTCTTCTAATTTGGTCTAGTCTATCCTTTGTGAAAGGCACTTCAATGAGAACATCCTCTAAACGGCGAACTCTGCTAAACGCGACATAAGTTGCTCCGAGAGAAAACTCTTTTTGACAAAGTTGTATGTGTTGCATTTGTGTATGGTGACAGCGTATGAAACTGTTAAAGGTAACTGAGTACGAGAATATGAGACATTGTTTTCTTTCCAAGACATTGTATTAGGTGTGACAGGAAAAAGTCTTTCAGTGAGAAATGGTCCACGGTAATCAAAATGAACCATTACTGCCTGTGGCAAGCCTGAGGCCGTAGTCCTGGTCCGTAGACTATATCTTTTACCATACCAAGTGCACCATTGACTAATCCTCTCTCTGTCCACAGATTTGTACACAACATAACTCTGCATCCAATTGCTAAGAATAGTTCAGGCTAAAGACTAGACGCGTGCTCATCTTCACTCCATCTTACTATTTGTTTATTGTGGTATGCCAATATTCTTGCCACTGGCCATTTTGATTTAAGAAGTACTTCTTGATTATGTTCTTCAGCTTGCTTGTTTGTGGGTAAAAGCCATATGGAATCTTGAAATCTTTTAAGTTCAGCCGGAGGCTGTATAGCTTTACGTCGTTGCATAAGGGATGCGTATTGGTCGCCTGTAATTTCGCCTACGGAAAGAGAATCAAGAGTCTCTCTAAACTGTATTTGCTGATCGTCGCTTTGTCTCATTGACTTTGTTAAGGTGAAACCTTTTTCAAACGTCTTAAGAACTGTTTTTCCGCGCAAATCCAAAATATCTTTTATAGAATGTCTCCTATATAGAGGTGTGTCTTTTACAGGTTTTTTTCTGTAGCTGCCTAATATCTCCAATGAGGTAAACAAATAAGCCTCCAAAAGGTTCAATGCTGTCTGGTTTACCTTTGTACATCTTTGTTCAAGTGCAGCCATCAGACGGCATCCGATCATTGGAAATTCATCAATAATGAGAAATGAAACTGGATTCAAGCTGAGCTGTATATTTCTCGCTGCTTCACTTCCTAAATCAGCGAACGATTTAAAACATGTTGTTACTTTTACTGTAGAGTGAATAGTTTTACCCTCAACATTAATTGCAGCAGCACCTGTTGGAGCCAAAACCATAATAGCTTCCGGTCCTAATTGCTCCGTCACTCTTTTACGAATTTATTTTATTACCGTATTTTTTCCAGCTCCGGCTTTCCAAATAATAAAAGTACGTTTAGGGCAAATTATAAATCTTGATTTCAAGGACGAAAGCTGTTGCGTGCATAAGTGAAGTATGTTTTGCTGCTCATCTGTAAATCTGATCTCAGACGTATCGTAATTTTGATTCACTGTAAGTTTTTGTTTTTTACAATAATTTAGAAATGAAGTAAAATTGCGATCTGTGTAACTCTCACTTTTCCACTCACATGCATGATCAATTCCGCGTTGCCCCAAAGTGTCTTCGTTTTTCTGCACAGGAACTATAACAGTTGCGGCCATACATGGATCAATCTCGCGGTATTGTTCTTTCAGTATTTCTGTCTCATGTATCCTGCTAACAGCAGGACATTTTATTTCTTCGTGTGCGTTAATATTTAGATCATTGAATGCTTCCTCCCATGAGTGATACGCAGACGGCAGGTCTTCTTGCAATAAAGAGTCAGAATAATTGAGTAATACATGTTGCCTATAGTATTCTTCTGCTAGAGTTGGGTCGTGGTTGAGTGATATAAGAGGAAAAACTCTGACAACTGCATCTTTTCATTTTTGGTGACAATCGACTCCTCTTACTGAGAAAGATTTTGCAAACTTAAGAATCGTGCAGGAAGAAGTTTGTCCGGCCGCGCGCGATATTTCTGAAGCATGCTTTTTGATGGTATTTCGTCGCATGAAAAGTAGATTTCTTCCCATTTTTTTATCATGAAGCCGTATTGTAACTACCTATCGACTACTGTGATACATTGGCCATCCAATTAATATGTGTACTACGTCTTGGGATGAGTAATCCGTTTCGGAAACAGAAGACAAAATAAGTTTTTGGACTGCTTGAACTACTGGATTTGTTTCGTTCATCTTATTTAAAATCTCAGATAATAATTCCTTATAAGGAACAAAAGCTGATTCTAATTTTGACGCATATTTGGCAATGAAATGCAAAACAGCATTCCTTTGATGTTATAGGACTGAAATCCGTGTTAGCTCTCCAAACTTGTGACGCGAAGCCATTGTAGGTATTCATTTCAGAATTGTTTCTTTTTGGCAAAAAGCTAATTATGCCATTTTCTACTTGAAGATTTGGAGAGTCGCATTCTGCTTTTGGAAAACCAAATCTGCAGCTATAACTATTTGTACCTCTTTTTTTTCCTTAGGCAATAATCTCCATGTCTTGTGTGACGGTGGACTTGAATTAAGAGCTCAGCGAGATCTTTTTCACGATCTTCACTGGAAATGTCTGAAAAGCGAACTCGACAGTGGTGTATATCATTTACGAGGGCATCTTTGTCAGGAATCACAGCGCTGCATAGTTTTTCAAAATATGCGGTAACAGCTGCTATATTTTCAGCGCTACTCATGTCTAGTGTGTCCACGTCTGGCGCCCCTCTTCACTACAACAATCCATGCATGTGAAGACTTCCACTCCACCGCCATTCGAAACGAACCCAGTAGTTCTCTATTAAAAACAACAATACAAGATTTTTCTCAAAAATTTATCACAACGTTTTTGAAAGTGCCAACCAGTCAACAGAGGGTTGACGTGCATTAATTGTCTGCGTTCTGTATCATTCAGCTCATTTGAATCTCTGTTAGGCTCTAAAAGTCTGAAAAGATCAGGCCAGTAATAATCAGCTGCAGACAGTGTAAAAAAATTGATGGAGTTCCAATTTGTCCTACTATGGAAAGGAGTTCCCCACGACGTGCACGCCAGTATCCTTTGGTGGATCTTAATTTGCTAGCATAAATCATAATGTGTTTTGCCATTTCTTGTTGCCTACTCAGAATATTACGCATCTACTCTACCGTCTTATTGCTGAACCTATTTCGTTGAACGATAAAACACCCTTGAGCCAAAGACTGCCACCGAAGAATTGAATTCATGGTGAAGAAGCGAAATCGTGGGACTTTAGCAAATCGCACATATTCATACTTCATCAGGAACTTAAAATACTCATCAGGAGAGACTGCTTTTTGACGAGGTTGTCGTATGTGAGCTGTACCATATGGGAAAAGATCAGGAAAAGCACGTGCTATGTAACCCTCTTCTTGAAATTCGTTGATAGGCTGTGAATTTAATGAAGGGTGAGGCACACGAAATGCGTCATTTATTAAGTTGTTTTTACCTACCTGTTCAAGTAGTGGTCTAAATGATTCGCGTCTTATATCCTCGTTCAAAGTATCAATATCCTCAGTAATATCGGTTGTTGTTGGTAACATTTGAGATACGTCACAATTCTCAGGTAATGTAGCGATCAAATCTTCATCAATTGTGATATTTGAATACTAAGGATTGTGAGCTTTAAGCCAGCTGAGTGCTTCTAGAAGGCGTTGGGAGCGAACAAAAAAATCTGCACATCCTGATAAAGTATCTTTTGTCACTAACACAGTTGAAGCCATATCTGAAGGAATGACAGGCAGGCGCGAAATAAAACACTCGATATTTTATTTAAAGCTGATTACATTTCCGCTGTATCCATACTGTGAGCCTCGTATATGGTAAAGAGAAACCACTGGAGGTATTTGAGAGATCATCATTTGTTGAATGTAGCTCAGATCTTTGAGACCAACAGGAACTGGATCTGGGTCCATCGAATTAGCGGTAGAAAACTTGAAAGCACCGTCCCTAGACTTGCATGTCTGGCAGAGCTTAGTAGTATTTAACGTGATATCAGGGAAAGCTCTGTGACACGTATTACCGAACACATAGGTGATCTGCGATACCTCTCTATCAAACCTGATTGCTTAATTCATTTGAGTTGTCATTATATCGGTAATCGGCAAAAATTCTAAAGGTAACTGACTTCTTGTTGTGCGACTTCTCCACATTGAATTACGATTCGCTTACTTTTTCTCTATTTTCTCTTTCTCTCTTACGACTTTCTCTTAACTGGCATTCTTGCAAATTTTATATAATAAAAACATATAATCCGTTCATATATAAAATGTTTCTTAATATATTTTTTTTTATTCCTGGATTGGCTGGACTATATCAAAATAAACAGATTTATCTTCATACTTTGTTTATACAATAAGCTTGAAAAGAAAAAAAATATATTTTGGCATGAAAATATAGAGTTGAATTACGCCGATGGCTAAGTTCCATTAAAAAAAATTAATTCATGTACTTAATACGATTTAAACTTCATTGTACGTGTTTTCAGATTACAATTATGGGGTCCTTTTTTCCGAACAGTAAAATGCATCCCCTGCTTAAAATTACTTTATTAACTTGTATTTTAATTTATAAATCTGCACCATTTTTCAACTATTTTAATTTACGCAATTTTCAATCCTCTTTCATTTAATCAGGATGATACATTAGCTACTTACTTGGTAAATAATCTTTGGTCTGGATTGAGACCGAGAAGACCTTTTGCTGAAAGGTTGTTTCCGAGTATATTGTTATTTGTTAAATAAGTTTATCTTGATAAAAATGGCAACAATATAAATTCTTCCAATTTTCTTTTTAAAAAAATGAAATGTTTATTTCAGTTCTTCAGTAAGAATGAGCTATGTATATATGTCAGAAAACCTCAAAATGTTAAAATATACCAATATTTGCATAATCTGGTTTTATCATGATTACAATATGTTTCTTACACTGTACGTGTACAGAAAGTTAAACAAAAACAGGTTAACACAATTAAATTAAATTTGCACCACATTCACTAATATGCGAGAATTATTTGCGAACCCGATTACAGAAATTTTCCTATATACATATACGTACATGTAAATACAAACATACCGACATTTCGATGGATTCTAGTACATACATACATGGCATTATATTTTTCTCGATTTACTTTCCTATTATCTGTTGGCATGCAAATAATACGGAAGTATCCAAATTCATATTTCTTTTCTTTTTTTTAAACATGAAATTCAAACCAAATTACGTTGGTTTGGAAGTTGCAAAAAGTGCAAGATTGAATTTGGTCTACGCAACAGTTCGCATAAAAAAAACACGTGGTCGTTAAGTACGTAAGACGTAAAACTTTTAAAAGTCTATATATATTATAAATCACATATAGGGCGTCAGTAACGTTGACGTCATAACAATGATGTTAAAATACGTAAATTACAACAATGAAGCTAATGATTTTATTAATAATTCAAACAATCGCAATGTTATCGCTATGGGAAAAAGAAAAATTCTAGAGCTGAAGTTTCCGGGCGTTAAAATTGGCGAATATTTCTGATTTTCAATCCCCGGCGAGATTTTGGCAATATCGACTTCCTGTTCAATTTTGGTGTGAATAGGCAAATATTTTGGCCACTATCGTGACCACAAAAGTGTAATTTTTTTCCGAGAAGCCGGAGCTTTGCTCCGACAATTATTTTCTAGACTTCCGTTACTTGACTATAATCAATCAATGTTCAATATGCCGATATAGTGTTAACAGGCAATGCTATTTTTGAAATGCTGTTTTCTTTGTTCAAAGAAACACGCTAAATAATGTAACCTTTTGGTGATTTAATGAAATTCTGAAAAGATTAGCATGTGACTAATTGAGATACACTTGCTGCCCGTCCCTTTTACAATAAAAATCTCTAAGCAAGCCCATCTCGGCTTTGTCTGTTCCCTCATGTGTGCGGGATAATCCTTGTATTCAACTATAGCTCCTGAAGTAAATATTTTTTTCTAAAATTCCAGAGGTTCACGTCTACCTGAGTTAATTGCTTTCAAAGCTTTATTTTTAATTTCACTCGTCTCATCAACAGCAACATAAATATGTTATGCAAACTCTTCAAATCTCAATTGTCGACAATGAGTCAATTGTCGACAATGAGACTATACAATAGTCTCGTTACCGCTTGCGATATATAAGCAATGAGGAAAAACTTTTTAATAAAGCAAATAGTAAGTTTTACATTTTATACTAGATTTGATTTTGGCTTGTTATTACTCTGCATTTTTAACACTTTCCAACCTAGTTGAAAAGTGTTTATGACTTCGGTTTGTCTGGCCGTCTGCCGTCTGGCCGTCTGCCGTCTGGCCGTCTGCCGTCTGGCCGTCCTCTAACTCCCGTAAATATGCTCGGATTGCTCTGCAAATTTTATATGTTATTGTCGTTATCTATAGCATGTTCCCTATTTCAACGGAAGTGTGTAGCACTTATATTTTTTTTTACAGGGACACTCAAAAGAATTCCATTACATTACGGTCTATGGGGAAAAATCATTTTCGGTTTATTTAAATAATGTTTCACTATTTTAAACGCATTGAAATATATATATATCACTAAGGTGCATTAGAAGAAGCTTAATATGGAATAGGGTGTGCATAGCACTTATAGTTACTTTACAGGGACAGTCAAAAGAATTCCGTTACATTACGTCTATGGAGAAAAATCGTCTGCGGTTTATTTAAATAATGTTTCCCTATTTTAAACGCATTGAAATTTATATAAGGTGCATTACAAGAGGTTTACTACAGAATATTATGTGTATAGCAGTCATCGTTCATTTACAGGGACTCACAAAAGAATTCTCTACTGTATGTTAACAATAATTCCTGGAAGTGCGGTTTAAGTTACTGAACGCGATTTTAATTTTAACTCGCTTTTTGTCTATTACGTGGTATGTATAAATTCTGTATATCCTATACAGGGAAGCACAAAAGCTCGCGAACACATTTCCGTAGTATTTAACTCCAGACAGAGAATTTTAAACTGTGCTACGCGTTTCCTAACTGAACTAAAATTTAGCATCCTATGTAGTCTATATACAAATCTATAGATCCTATACAGGGCTGAATAAAAGTATTCGGATTACTTAGATGTTATCTTTTAGCTTATTAAACGGTATGATTTGTAAATGTATTTTGGAAGCGTTGGAAAGTGTTACATAATCTATGCTTGACGCATGATTTTTCGTTCTTGTTTTATAGTAGATTAAGAAAGATAAAAAAGATTTAAATGAGAAAAATTTCCATGATCCATTATTAATAAAAATGTAGCAAAACATAAAATAATAAAACCTTTTTTTTTCTAATTTCTGAATTATGATTTCATATACCATTTTGTTCCAGAGACAGCGATCTGTGGCCTAAAAATATCACTGCGTCAATAATACTAATCATAATAACCTTTAATTTTTGACAACCATATAGTTATTTATTATAGTTTATTTGATTCTTATATTTTATAGTTTTTTTGTTATTTATTTATTTTTATTTTAAATAATATTTTACTTTTTAACAATGTAATGTATTTAATAATGTTACATTTCTGTTTTGAATGCCATTGGCAGCGATAAAAATTATTGTCAGTTGACAAACATTTTTGCTGATCTATCTTCAAGGCACAGATAATATGTAAGTACCGCTTTTTTGCTTTTCAATTACATTTTTTCCAAATTTATAATAATTTTATAAAAATAGTTCTAATAAGCAACAATTCAGTGGTAAAAAAAAAAAAAAAAAAAAAAAAAAAAAACCTTCATTTACTTTTTTTAAAATTATTTCTTCAAAATCCACAAATACCACACTCGAATTATTTTTATGACAAAAAAATTGTACTATAAAAAGTCGAGTTTTTCCTTCCTTTCTAAAATTGACTACAAACTTAATGAATCTGAATAAAAAAAGAATATTAAAAAAGTTTAAATTTGTAATTAACTAGGAGAAGGTTTTCTTTAGACAGTTTTATTTAAAAGTAACTTTTACGAAAATTGAAAACGATTTTAAATGAGAAAAGTTAAAATTTAACTAATTTACATTATATGGAAAAAGTTTTTTAAAACGCAAATTAAATTAAATGATTGTTTAATGCACGGAATATTAAGTAAAATATAAATGCTATTGTTTTTTTTTATTTCAAATATATAAATACATCTTTATGAATGTTAGTGTTTTAATATTTATTAAACATACAAAAAATATTATTTTTTTAATGATAGCTGTCGTATCAAGTAGAAAATATCAAAATTTTGATGTTTATGCGACACGAAAACAAAATAATGTAACAATTAATTTGGATTAAATTAATTGATAATTATTATTAATATTTATTTATTAGAGTTTATCCTCTAAAATTTAAGCTTTATTTTACATATAAAATTTGAAATGTCTACAAAAATTTGTATATTTTTTAAAGGATTTTTTTTACATTTTCTATGTGTTCATTATTTTGTAGAATATTTTAAATATGAAATTCCTTTACCTTTATTTTTCCAAATCGTGTTCAAACATTCTTGTAGAAATTCTGAAGAAAATGGCATAATCATAAAATTAGTTTTAATGAGGATTTAATGAGGCTAGAATGAATTTTTAATAAAGATAAAATATTTGTTATACTGCAAATTTTCTTCATGTTATGGAATATTTTTTGTTAAAATTTTTATTAAATGTATAAATTTAAAAATTCATTTAATACTAGTATAAATTCTCATATAATAGTTCAGAATATGATATTTTTATTTCAAAAATTAGGGATAAAATATCGATATATATTTGGAAATGAAGATGTTTTTAATTAAAGAAGATTGTACAAGATTGTACTTAAAGTTCCTGCGACACGAATAAGCATTCGACATAACGAAAAGTTTAAGCTAGTTGAACAAAATAAATAAGAATTTTATAAATGTGTAGAGCAGTGATTTCCAGCGTTGGGTGTAAACCTCACAATAAGAAAAGGGAGGGATTTGATTTTTAAAGTTCGCATTCCAGATTTCTTATAAACCAATTCATTGTAAGTTTCGTTCTGACTTTTTTGAAAAATTAATGTTATAGGCTAACATAAAGGTAATATATGTGTGTAAATTGTTAAACTAAAAACAAATAATAAACTGTTTTATAAAGATTACATACAAAAGCTCAAAATACACCTCAACCGGAATAATTGTAAAAAATATCTTTATGCTAGAGAGGGAGACGAAGGAGTAATAATCTTAAATATGCTTAGGTGGGGCGTGCCCAACTAAAGATTGGAAAATTTTGGTGGTGAGTGCTCTAAAATGCATTGATGTTTTTTCAAAATTGAATAAAAGACAGATGTAGAAGTTATTCTAGCAGGAGATTGATGTGTGAAGTCAGGAATTTCTTTACTACGTTTTCACGTATTAGTTCTTAATTTCACCTATATACGGCACTCTGTTTTCATCCTTTCGCGACGCGTGTGTCATATTTGCGCCAGCTTGAACTCGCGTTTTGCGGCGGAGTGAAGCTCAACGCAACTTTCCAAGTGAAAGATCCGCTGTTACAGTGCATCAATCACAGAGGACGGGGCGTGTCACGCTTTTGCAAACAATCAATGTTATTATTATTATTTTTTGTAAATTTCTTTGATTATCTATGAAATTGTAACTAAAAATGATGCAATCATAAATGCAAAACATACTGAAAATCTTTACATTAAAATCTACACGCAACAAATAAAATGCGTGACTTACCTTGATTATACAAAACCTTTATAGAAAATCAGAGCTTTACCTAAATCTACATTTAAGCAAATCCAAATATGATAAAACATATGATCTAAATATTATTTACATAAATAATTCAGAGAGGAGACAACGTGTGATGATCTTTCAATGAAGGAAAAACACAAAGTCCCACATTGCGTAGTTTACAAGAGTAAAAAGCCTGTCTTAATTTCCATTGACTTCTTGCAAAATTTACGCACTACACATAGCATTCTGCTTTTTTCTCCTCTTTCATTCACATTTAGCAAGGAAAAATGCCTTGCCTTAAAGGTATGGGTGCTTAATAAATTTCCCTTCTATCCAGAAAATTCTATAATTTTCACCTATTTGCTCTAAAACTTTTATTAATTTGTGCTGTATTGTGAGGTGGAAACATAAAAAGCCTCTAATTCCGTCTCACATAAATTGCCTGTATTTTAATCGCTACTGTCAATTGGGGATCTTAATAGTACATCATAGGCTCATAAACCATACGTGTATACTCTTTTTCTGTAATTTTTTTTTTACCTTAGCCATTGTATTCTTATCTAAATTCTCTTTACCAATGCAAAACACTATCGTCTTCTAACTAAATAAGATGTAAATTAAATAAAATCTAAAATTTCTAAAACGATTGCAGCAGCCAAAGAAAAAACACATTTCGAAGCATTTGAAATCTCCCATGTTTACATCACGGTGAACCACAGCTGAGTTTTGTTTACTTTATATGTATTCTTCTTGTATTGAAACAAAATATAAGAATCGGAAAGCACTTTACTGACAAAAAACAACAAACCAAAGCAAAAAAAAAATGGCTTATAAAACCTTTGTGCAATAATATTAAAAGGGAGAAAACCAACGATATATATGCACATGTAAAAATACACACAATAGCAGCAGATAGCTATTTCGAATCTACAAGCGAGATTCTTCTTCAGTGTGATAAATAGCACAGCACAGCGTGGTAGAAAAAGAAAGACAGGGCAAAGAGACGAAGGGGCGGTGGCTTATATACCCGATGAGGGTAGAAGACGCACCAAAAGATACCAATTAGAACAAATCAGCATGGAAAAACTGAGTGGACAAGAGAAAAATCTACCGAAAAACAAAATAAACAGAAACCAGAAAAGGGGAATTAAATTAATGCTTTCCAAATACTTTTGAAAATCAGGAGTACAAGATAGATCATTGATTAAGGAGTGAGAATTTTTAATGATGTGGTAAGTTTCCAAAAAATCAAGATCAAGGTTAGCAGAATATTTTTGGATAATGACGGCTTAAGAAAAGTTGAACATATCTTGATGACCTGTGGATCAGACCGTTTTTCATCAAACAAGGCTGTTGCGCGTGAAAAGTGAAGGGAAAACGGTCATAAATTTACAGTTTTTTTTCTGAAAGTGAAACGTACATACTCCGCGCCGCGCTCATTCATAATATAGTAAACACTGCATACATAGAAGTAATTTCTAGTTTGAAAAAGTTTACTGGCATATCATTACGTTAGCTTTTACAGTTGCTGCTGTTTAATTGGGCACAGGATCGAAAATTATTGGTGTTTCACCAATAATCTGACTCAGGCACAAATATTCATACTGGAAAAATGTTTATTCGATATTTCATATCCGCCACCAACTACGAATTCATCATATTGCTAGAAGGCTAAACGGAAACGGGTCGTTGAATAATTTTACGTTACTAATCCATCATAATCTACATGCATGCTTAGATGTTCAATAAACGAGATACCGTACTATTAAGGGAAACGTAACTTCCTGTCGACGCCCAGAGATTTCAAAAGCAACCTAAAAATCTCAAAATTCTAGCTCTGAGACTCTTGCAACGTGTTTTATACTGAGTACGTCGTTTATTTTACTGCAATGCGGGTCTATTTTTTAGCCAGTTGAGAAGCGTAAGAGAGGAACTACACACTCCGGAGGCGTAGGAGAAATAGGTGTGCATTGGAACATACCATAAAACGGGAGAAAGCTTTTAGAGTACGGTAAAAGAAAAATGGCAAATAAAATGAGATTTGAACAACAAATAATTTTATTAGGAAGAAATCCTATCGGTGTTTCAGATTGTAATAAAAGTGGAAAGATCTTGAAACTAAGTAGACAAGCTAAAAAAAAATTAATGCGTGTTCTTTTTTTTTTTTTTTTTTTTTTTTTTTTTAGTAGGATTTTGAAAGAAGAAATAAAATATTAATGCACGCAATTAGATGAATTTGAAAGTAAGACGAAATGAATGATTGAAATATTTTTAAGACAGAGAAGAATGAAATAAACTAGGGTTGTAAATTATATTAGACGGAAAACATTTTTAGAATACTTCAAGATTGTACAGAACTTTAAAATTCCTAATATTAGATATACATAATTTTTAATATTAATTTTTTTTATGTATGCTTATTTCGAACATAATATAAATATTTTCTTAAAGTTTTCTAATTATAAATTAAAATTTTATGTGAAAAAGTATTCCATTAAATTGTCATGAATATGATATTTATTAATAAATAAAATTAATGCGTACATTGCGTCTCTCGAGCTCATACGATGTGTTTTTTGTAATGGAATAAAAGTATTTAATTAAAAATCAGAAAAAGCGTATTTATTTTCTTGCATAATAACAACGGCTGAAAAAAGTGCTTCAGATGACCACTAAGGCTCTAAAGTCGATGTAACATCACTCGGATTAAAATGCTGTTAAAAGTAATATTTATCCTGAATATTTTGATTACTTAACGGATAGCCAATAGTTAAAGTAGCTTTCAAATGCATTACTTATACGTGTATTTCTTTTGGCTTATTAATCTGTGATACAAATCTTAATACAGAGATAACGTGAGTCACGGAATTCCAGTGTGACCATTCTGAATAAACGATGCTTTAAAAAAGGAAGAAACTAGCCGTGTGGGCCCACCGTAATACTTACCCATCATGGATATGCATAATATAAAATATGAAAATAAAACATGTGTAAACTATTTATAAAATGCATTGCAATTCGAATAAAATCGTGACTTGAAGACGTCATAAAATTTAAATGTTCTATTACTGAATTGAGTAAAAGAAAAATCCTTATAACTTCAAAATTGATAATCATATTAACTAACGGTTTACTGCGTCGGATTGAGCGTCTCATTTTCCAATTAAAATATTTTTTGAATGTTAATTTGATTGAAATACAGGGTCATGAAAAATTGAAGAGTGTCGTAAGTACGATTACAAATATCTCGGCAACTAATTATCCGATCGGCTTCATTCTTTATGCAAAATTTGTGTTTTTTTATTGCCTTTTATATTCACTCCTTAAAATAAACAATTTCGAAAATTTGTACATACCTTTTATCAGAACGAATATTTCGAGAGTCTGAAAAAAAATAGTTCCGGATAATCGAGGCTACTGAAATTAAATAGCCTTCTTCCCATTGTTTCATACCAAGTACATACCAAATTTCAAGTCTCTATCTCATTTTGTTCGGGAGATAGAGCGTTTATAGACACACACACAGACACACTAACAGACACACAGACAGACGGACGGCAAAATCTTTTTTCTAAAAATATGTTTTTCGGAATCTCCAGTGTTTGAAACGTGTAAATCCGTCAATTGTTTTAATTTTTTTTTTTTTGATTTTCAAAACGATTACAAGACTTACCTTATACTACGTATGATGGGTAAATAATACATTCGATACATATTTTATGGGAGAAAATACGTACGCTTTAAATAATCAAATGAATTAGTTTTATTTTTATATTAAAGAAACAATTATCACAAATATATGCACAACTATCAACTTTATAAGCTTTTTTGCCATCATTCGAATAAATCGGATATATTTTTTTCAAAATAATATATGTTTGTATGATTCTTTTATAATTTGATAATAGATGAGATTCATAATATTGAAAAATCTTCCATCACACTAAAAAACATCATATTAAAAAATTGCAAAACTTCAATAACAACACAATAGCTACAACATTATTACATTCACAGAAGGGAAGTTAATTATTTTTAATTAATTGTAACATCTATATTTATTAGTTAAGCAACATAACCGAGCAACGTCTCGATATTAGCATCCTTTTATATTTCTTTCATGACAAACACTTATTTCGGAAGAAATTCTTTACATACCATTACCCGAAAGTCATGCACACTAGTACTGTAACTAAACATTCTTTATTTGTCTGAGTAAGGATTTGAGTAAGAGTTCTTTTATGTACAAGGTGAAAGTAAGTTTGACTTTCCTGCATTAACAGGAGACTAAATGCATTAAAAGGCTTCACACTGTGAATATAAATTTCTTAAGATCACTTTTATCTAAAGATGAAAGAAATTGGATGTTTATTTCTTCCAAATAAATGTTTAGTTGATTTATGTTTCTTTAAATTATGTTATTGAACAAAGATTTACTCCTTACAATCATAATTTGTTAATTTATAGAATATTTGCAGATAAATTTCGATGAGAAAATAAAATACGTTGGTATATTTTAAACATATTGTATTATTGATCTAATAATAATTCATTTGTATCGATATATTTATGTAATACTTAATATACATTAATGGTGATGAAATGTGTAATACGTAACTAAATAACAGGAATAGCGTTACATTCATACATTAGTTCGAAATCTAAATCACGCATTATATTTGAAATATTAACATTAATTAAACACTTCAACGTCCATAAGTAAACTTATATATATTTGTTTTTCAAATTCATAGGTTGCAAAGTATTGTTTTCACTAAAAAAATTAATTTAAGACACATTTTAAGAAACAACAACTAATTAGAGCTAATAATTGGACCTATGGATGACAAAACAAATACAAATTCTTTATGAGTGTAAAAAAAAATGATCAAACATTTGAAATCCCATAATTATCAATTAAACATTTAGTTATCTTTAGCATTCAGGAAAAATAATACATATATGAAATTTGCCGCTTTTTTTATATTTGTATCCTCCAAAAATAAGACCAACTCAAGCCCATGCTTGTTTGGAGGATATACAAAAATTTAAAAGGTTATAGTATAACATTATAGAATCAATGAGATATGTGAATTTTTTCTGTTATTAGTTAAACTATTCTAACTGCCAATAAAGATGCCAGGTACATATACACGTAAAGTGTAAGCCTAGAGGTTCTTTTAAAGCCATGTCACCTAGAGGCGACAATGGGCATTGGAGGGTGGTAAAAACATCTTAGTTGGAAATTTTCGAATTTTTGATTATATAGATTATAGTACAAATGGATAAAGAATAAGGGGAAATAACACTTGAATCAGATGTAAGAAAATAATATATTTATTTATTTACTTATGTGTGTGTGTGTGTGTGTGTGTGTGTGTGTGTATGTCCAGACTATTATTTATGAAGCAGGTTTTGTAAACATATGCATCTAAATTTTGTATAGAAAATTATTTATAAAATTTTATCAGAATTCGTATATTCTTTTTAACAATCTCCAATAGGGTTGAAACAGAACTACGACATCGGTTCATCTGTCTGTCTACTTAGCCGTCTGGTATGTGCGTTTTATTGAATATAATTGGATTGATACAAAATCGATGTACTGGGTGATAAAAATTCTCGAACCTGTGTAATATCTCGAGAAATAGGAGACGGATGAAAAAACCAAGAACTACGTGTGACATATTTTTTGTAAGCTATTTAATGGTGCCAAAATTAGGCAAACCCACCCCAATACGGGAGCGGAGGCGATCAAATTTTAAATTTTAAATGAGGACCCCCTTTGACTTGCACATTCGGATTCTACGGAACAAAATACATTAATTTTATCCATAAAAAGTTTTAAAAATATTTTGTTGTTAATGGTTGTTAATATAATTGTTAAAAATTCAAACTATTGTGAATATCTCTGGAGTGTAATATCTCGAGAAATAGACGTCGGATAACAAAACAAAGAATAAACGTGTGGAATATTTTTTGACAGCTATTTAATGATGCCAAAATTAGGCACCAAAATTTCCAACCGAGATGAAAAGTGTTTATTCATTCCGTTTATCTAAAATAAAAGAACCTCTAAATGCTATACACTGAAAGTACATTTTTACTTGTCGCTTTTGAACACTTTCCAACAGAGCTGAAAGTGTTTATTCATTCGGTTTGTCTGTCTGTTTTTCCGTGATCTAACTCTAGTCAATGTTTGAAATTGAGTGCAGAATGTTCGATCATGAAAATAAAATGTATAGCTTTTATAAATCATGTTCTAAGCGATTTGTGTCTAATAACGACATTATTCGATAGGTTTTCCCCATTTTATTAATGTTGCGCTATTTCAAACATCGTGAAATAAATAAGCGCGATTGTAATGAACTACAGCTTGCTTTTACAGAAGTATACTATGAGTAGAATTTGTTGTTCGATGACATGGCCCGATGTCATTGCTGATGGTGGGCTTCGAACCTCAGACATCCGTCTCACTCGCACACCCTCGTGTGAGGATTCTCTCGTTTGGAAATGGACCGTAGACACGTGTTCACTGGCTCCCAGGGGCGAGTTGGACGGAGACTACCTTTTAGAACAAAGACCCTAACCATCCAGGGACTTCGGGCGACCTTGATAATTGACTCGTGTTCGTTTGGAAAAATCTTACAGAGATGGAACATGCAACTCGTGGGGGGCCCGAGGCAATTTGCACATAGGGTGTTCTAAAACTCTTTGGCCGTAAAAGGGTTTTTTCGAAATAAGACACCTTTCCGAAATAAGACTCCTATAATAGGAGCTGACGCATATCCATTTTGTTTGGGATTATTGTACCCAGTTCAGCATCAATCTACCGCAACCGGAGCTGGGGTTGCCTAAAACTCCTATAATAGAACAGGTTTTCATTAGCTTGGTTTTTCAACTGGGCTCCAATTCGGGTGCCAAATCTGCGAGGATGCGTCAGCCTCAATTATAGGAGTTCTATTCTGAAACCCAAGATCCACCGTGGAGGACGGTGGGTCTCTCAACGTGAAGAGACCCCAAACATGAGAGACCGTCAGACAGAACCTGCGCTTTACACCGCCATAGGGGGGGGGGTCGCACACCCTTCCCGGTGCATTTTTGAGTTAAGATGTTGCATGAAACAGGACTCTCACCTCACCTCTCCCTTCCAAAAATGACAAAATGTTTTAATATATTTCGATATAGAAGATGTTGTTTCTTATCGTTAACCAATAACTAATTCCTATTCTGTTAGTTTTAGACTTATAGTTCAAATTGCAAAAGTGTGTCCAATGTTCCCCTTTAGCAAATAAAAATCGGTGTAAATTGAGTCACCCAGAAGATCAAGATGTTTCAAGGAACTGACCCCTCCGAGATCAAGTATCTCCTCTAAATTAGAACCATTTCACAAAAAGGCGTTTTTACGTGAGAAAATTGCTGAAAAAGAAATTAGGCCCTCCCTCCTACCCCCTTTCTCTGTCTTGGGGATAGGGCAAAGGGGGAGTCGGTGGGCGCCACTGGAAATCGGGGTGGTCTCCCGCACGTCGGGTTTCGAACTCGTCACCGTGTCAGGAAATCACTGTTTCCAGAAAGCTTTCTTTTTGATTTTTTATATATCTCATTTCATCAATGAAAAAAATAAAAATTCCTCAATAATATTCTTTTTGTGTTAGAAAGTGTCTCATAATATATGCCAGATGTATGATTTGATTATTCATAATTGTTGGATGAAATTTCTACTTTGTGTGGACTTTACGTTGTGTCTTTTTATGGTAAATAATTCGGTCTTTTAACACTAGAACGGCGGAAAAATCTTACCTACTGGAACGGTGGGAAGGGGTCATTTTGATCCCTCGATAAAACTATACTGAAATAACAATGATAGAACAATTTTAAATACCATACAATTTCAAAAATATGTAATTTACGTGTATTTAATAATTTATTTTTAATTTACATTTAATATTACAGGATAATTTATTGAATTTTTGAAGTACTGTAAATGCAACTCCTACAGGGCGATCAATTGGATCATACTACAAATGCTCAAATAACTCAATAATTTGATATAAAAATTGATTGGTTTCACAAGATACAACTAATCTAACTAAAATAAAACACACTTTATAAAATAATAATATTTTTTCCTGAATATTTCATATATACATATTCAATTTTTTCGAATATTTCGAAAACTAACAAATCCAGAATGCTGATTTTTTCTTAGAAATGTGTGTTATCTATTTAGGAAAAGTCAACAAATTTCAAACGATTTTCTCCAACTAACCAAAAGTAATCAACGGACAAAACTGCTCAGGGGTCAAAATGATCCCTACCGCCGTTCTAGTATTAATTGAATCGCACCCTATTTTCCTACCAAAACTAAGAATTAACTACAAATGTTTTCGTGTGTAATCATTAAATTTTTTTCTAATTAAATTCTTTCTCGGGGGACGAGCGCTCAAAACATATTGCTGTAGATTCTACCAAGAAATATGCAAAAAGTTAGTTAAATTTAAAAATGCATACTACAATTAAAAACGCATTCCCAGCAATTATTACTCATACCCAGTACTGTAACCTTATACATTTGTGTGTCCCTGTAAATGAACGATAAATTCTATGTACACATTATTCTAGAGTAAGCATCTTGTAGTTCACCTCGTTTATGTATATCAGAATCAATATATTAAAAACAGTTTAACATCTTTAAAATACTCTGCAAATGATTTCCCCCCACATATTATAAATTAACGGAATTATGTTGAGTGCCCATGTAAATGAACTATAAAAGCTCCACACTTCTTTTTCAATACCGAACATACCATGGTAAACCTAAATAACATGTGTTAATTGTACAGCACCCCGAGTATATTTTCGCTAGTTGCCAAACTAGACAAAATGAATGCATAAACACTTTTCAATTATATAGGAAAGCCTTAATTGAAATTTTTTAACTTAAAAATATAGAAATTGACATCAAACAAACATTGATATGATTCATAGTAAAAAAATTACAAACAATTCCAGAAAATGACGTCACTTTGAATCTCAGCCGCCATGTTATATCCCTATGACTACGCGCGGTGCCTCCCATTCTTATATGTAATGTATAAATATAAAGTAGTTACTGACCAATCAGGATATTATTATCGCATTCTGACGCTTTCTATGCATAACACCTTCATTACTAGGTATTTAGTCCATTTTAAAATAATTTTCAGAAAATTTTGCGACTGATTGTATAGCGAAAATTTCCAAAAAAATAGGACAGAATATAAATAAAGAAAAGTGCCCAGTTAAACTGAGGGCATTGAGCTCACAGGCTATTCACACTAATTGTATATTATGCTATTTTTTCAAAGAATAATGCAACTCGAAAAATAAAGAAATCGACAATATATTAAGGGGGGGATAAGCACCCGTTCCCACTCTTTATACTTAACCAATAAACCCCCAAAATCTAATCAGGCAAGCGCTTTACCACAATGCATTTATACACAAAATTTGAAAAAAAATCGGATAATTTTGCTTGAAAAACACATTTATCTAAATTAAGGGAGGTGAGCCCCCCCCCCGTTTCCCCCTTTATACTTAACAAATGAAAACCCAAAACTAATCAGGCAAGCGCCTTACCACAATGAATCTATATACGAAATTTGAAGAAAAACGGATACTTATGCATGAAAAACCCATTTATCTAAATTAAGTGGGGGTAGCCCCCCGTTTCCCCCCTTTATACTTATCCAATTAACCCCCAAAACTAATCAGGGAAGTGCCTTATCACAATGAGCCTATATACAAAATTTGAAGAAAATCGGATAATTCTGCATGAAAAACCCATTTATCTAAATTAAGGGGGTTAGCCCCCCGTTTCCCCCTTTATACTTAACTAATGAACTCCCAAAAATAATCAGGGAAGCACCTTTTCGCAATGAACCTATATACGAAATTTGAAGAAAAACGGATACTTCTGCATGAAAAACCCATTTATCTAAATTAAGGGGGGTTATCCCCCCCCCTATCCCCCCTTTATACTTAACCAATGAACTCCCAAAACTAATCAGGGAAGCACCTTATTAGAATGAACCTGTAAACAAAATTTGAAGCAAAACAGATAATTCTATCACGAGTTATCGCGTTACGTACATACATACATACATACATACATACGTACATACATACAGAACGGGCGGGCACATTAGCTCTCAGGCTTTGATAGCCTGTGAGCTAATAAAGAAAAGTGCCCAGTTAAACTGAGGGCATTGAGCTCACAGGCTATTCACACTAATTGTATATTATGCTTTTTTTCAAAGAATAATGCAACTCGAAAAATAAAGAAATCAACAATATATTAAGGGGAGGGGGGAAAGCACCCGTTCCCACCCTTTATACTTAACCAATTATCCCCAAAATCTAATCAGGCAAGCGCTTTACCACAATGCATTTAAACACAAAATTTGGAAAAAAATTGGATAATTTTGCTTGAACAACTCATTTATCTGAATTAAGGGAGGTGAGCCCCCCCCCGTTCCCCCCTTTATACTTAACAAATGAAAACCCAAAACTAATCAGGCAAGCGCCTTACCACAATGAATCTATATACAAAATTTGCAGAAAATCGGATAATTCTGCATGAAAAACCCATTTATCTAAATTAAGGGGAATTAGCCGCCCGTTTACCCCCCTTTATACTTACGCAATGAACACCCAAAACTAATTAGGGAAGTGCTTTATCACAATGAGCCTATATACAAAGATTGAAGAAAATCGGATAATTCTGCATGAAAAACCCATTTATCTAAATTAAGGGGGGTAGCCCCCGTTTTCCCCCTTTATACTTATCCAATGAACCCCGAAAACTAATCAGGCAAGTGCCTTATCACAATGAGCCTATATACAAAATTTGAAGAAAATCGGATAATTCTGCACGAAAAACCCATTTATCTAAATTAAGGGGGTTAGCCCCCCGTTTCCCCCCTTTATACTTAACTAATGAACTCCCAAAAATAATCTGGGAAGTGCCTTATCACAATGAACCTATATACGAAATTTGAAGAAAAACGGATACTTATGCATGAAAAACCCATTTATCTAAATTAAGGGGGGTAGCCCCCGTTTCCCCCCTTTATACTTATCCAATGAACCCCCAAAACTAATCAGGGAAGTGCCTTATCACAATGAGCCAATATACAAAATTTGAAGAAAATCGGATAATTCTGCATGAAAAACCCATTTATCTAAATTAAGGGGGTTAGCCCCCAATTTCCCCCCTTTATACTTAACCAATGAACTCCCAAAACTAATCAGGGAAGCACCTTATTAGAATGAACCTGTAAACAAAATTTGAAGCAAAACGGATAATTCTATCACGAGTTATCGCGTTACGTACATACATACATACATACATAGATACGTACATACATACAGAACGGGCGGTCACATTAGCTCTCAGGCTTTGATAGCTTGTGAGCTAAAAATAAATATTTTGACAATAAAATTAAGCATTAGTAGTTCAGATGTAACGTCTCCAGTTTCAAAACGGAAAGTCCAGCGTTCGGATACAACCAATTAAATTGTGTGAATGAAAAAAGTCCGGCCTGTACCTGGAGAAAAATGTGAGCTATCATAGTCCATGTTTTTAGAAATTCAACTCATTTTACTCAAACACCCGAAGCTAAAATGCTTGGTACTCCATTAGATTCAATTCCGCTTTTCGTTAATACTGAATATGAATGCAAATTTTAGCATGAGAGTTACAGCATAACAAAAATCAGGCTGTTTCAAAATGTCAGTCACCCTATAATTTCAAAGTACCATATATCTCAGTCCTTTTTAGCTCACAGGCTATCAAAGCCTGAGAAGCTTATGTGCCCGCCCGTTCTGTATGTATGTATGTATGTATGTACGTATGTACGTACGTAACGCGATAACTCTTGACAGAAATAACCGTTTTGCTTCCAATTTTGTTTATAGGTTCCTTGTGATAAGGCGCTTCCCTGATTAGTTTTGGGGATTGATTGTTTAACTATAAAGGGGGAACGGGGGGCTAACCCCCCCTTAATTTGGATAAATGGTTTTTTCATGCAGAATTATCCAATTTTCTTCAAATTTTGTATATAGGTTCATTGTGATAAGGGTCTTTCCTGATTAGTTTTGGGGGTTCATAGGTTAAGTATAAAGGGGGTAACGGGGGGGGTTAATCCTCCCCCCCCTTATTTTAGATAAATCATTTTTTTCATGCAGAGTTATCCGATTTTCTTCAAATTTTGTATATAGGTTCATTGTGATAAGGTTCTTTCCTGATTAGTTTTGGGGGTTCATAGGTTAAGTATAAAGGGGGTAACGGGGGGGTTAATCCTCTCCCCTTATTTTAGATAAATGATTTTTTTCATGCAGAGTTATCCGATTTTCTTCAAACTTTCTACATGGGCTCATTGTGGTAAGGGGCTTCCCTGATTAGTTTTGGGGGTTCATTGGTGAAGTGTAAAGGAGGGAAACGGGGGCTACCCCCCCCCCCTTAATTTTGATGAATGGGTTTTTCATGCAGAATTATCCAATTGACTCCAAATTTTGTATATAGGCTCATTGTGGTAAGGCACTTCCCTGATTAGTTTTGGGGGTTCACTGGTAAAGTATAAAGGGGGGAACGGGGGGGACTAACCCCCCCTTGATATAGATAAATTGGTTTTTTAAGCAGAATTATCCAATTTTCTTCAAATTTTATATATATGTTCATTGTGATAAGGCGCTTCTCTGATTAGTTTTGGGGGTTCTTTGGTTAAGTATAAAGGGGGGACGGGGGCTACCCCCCCTTAATTTAGATAAATGGATTTTTCATGCAGAATTATCCGATTTTTTCAAATTTTGTATATAGGTTCATTGTGGTAAGGAGCTTCTCTGATTAGTTTTATGGGTTCATTGGTTAATTATAAGAAGGAGAAACGGGGGATGGTTCCCCCCTCTTAATATATTGTCGATTTCTTCATTTTTCGAGGGCTTTTTTCAAATTCTTTGAAATAAGAATATAATTTACAGTTAGTGTGAATAGCCTGTGAGCTCAATGCCGTCAGTTTAACTGGGCAGTTTTCTTTTATTTAAGATAAAACCAAAACAAAAAAATTTTTCCGGAATTCTCGTATCACGATCTAACATTTAATGAAACAACTTTTTCAATTTATAATTTCTTATACATTTTTTTAATTTTTTAAAAAACTAAACAAATTTAATTGGCCTCCATTTTGAAACAAGATGGCGCATGAAAGTAGCCAACGAACTCTGTCAACACCTTGGACTGTTCTGTACATATCTGTACTTCTGTACTCAGTCACATCCAAATCGGTTCATAAATAACAGAGTTACAGCATGACAAATGTCATATATATACATTTATATACATATATAAACATTCGAACGGAGGGTGGTTTTGTGGTCTGGGGGGGTTCTGCGTCAATTCGTCGCGCACAATTTATCGCGGAAAAATTCATCGCGCACAATTCGTCGCAGCGTCAATAAGTCGCAGCGTCAATTAGTCGCAGCGTCAATTCATCGCGGCGACAATTCGTCGTATCGTCAATTCGTCGCAGCGAAAACGCACAATTCATCGCGGAACAATTCATCGCGCACAATTCGTCGCGGCGTCAATTCATCGCGGCGTCAATTCGTCGCGGCGTCTATTCGTCGCGGCGTCAATTCGTCGCGACGTCAACTCGTCGCAGCGAAAACGTCTTTGAAGGCTATTATGATAAAAATAAAGATAATTCAGTAAAATTACTTAATGATAATTTGTTTTTTACATTTAGAGAATTGTAACTAACATTTTACAGGAATCTTTTTTCATATGTGATTTTTGTGAATTTCCCTGATGAGAACATGAAGGTTTAATGAATTAGAACAACTCATTTCTTTTTAAAATTAGATATCGAATAAATATTGCTTTAGATTACCGAAAAATTGGCGGAAGATTTAGGATAAAATCACCCAGAGCATGAAAAAATGACGTGAGTCTTAAATCTGTAGATAAGATTGATTCGTAATATTACCATTTGCATGCTTGCATGCAAAATTTTCACTAAGGTTAAGTAGTATATAGTGTGAAAAGTACGTATCTTCAACAACGAAAAAATTCAATAATATTTTCTAAATTTTAAGTCCATGTCCATGTTACAATGAGGCTAGGAGAGGGCAGAGGAAGATTCTTCCCACAAACCAGTAGGGAAAGTTATATAACGGTTGTTCTCAATTCCAAACTGGCTACTTTATGACATAATTTTTAATTCATTTTTGTTCGGACACACATGGAATTGGCTCGTGTTCTTATTCAGAAAGTTCGCAATCCAAAGACATTTTCCAGTTTTTAATGCAAGCAGAAGATCTTTCAGAAAATACTGACAAAGTTGGCGTTTCGAACTAAATTTTCAAAGCCGCAGCACGAAGAATGAGATAAACATATTGCCATGTGACACGAATCAATTATAACTCGATACGTAACTGAAAAAAATATGGAAAATTCATTTTGACTCCAATTCCCTTTCACAATCAGGCCGGCCAATTTTATGCCTTTGCGTCTAAAAATGAGTCAGAAAACACGTCAAGTAGTTTCACATTATTCAGCAGGTCAGCTGAGAACCATCTTAATGAGCGTTTAAAATAAATCCATTGCAGTTGAAATATATAAGGTACCCTTTGCTCATCAAAAAATAAAAATAAAAACTGGTTGGATATGCCAATCCCAAAACTTTCTTCTATCTCATACATGTTAATGCTTCAAAATTCGCCATCACACCGCCAAAAAAAATTCTATATTTTTCGTCATTCTGCTGTACGTCAGCTGCTTCGGAATCGTCGGGTTACTTGGATGCGAGCAGCCGATGTATTATACTAAACTACGAAAAGTCCTTCTTGCCCTGTACCGGCAGGAACAGATATCCTCCCTATTGATTGGTTTTGAGATTTTAGCAAATTCTACTGAAAATACACGAAGCTAAAATGCGCGAACCCGAAGAGTCATTCCCAGTTCTCGTCGATATTGAATTTGAATGCGAATATCGCTAAATTACAAACATAGCCAAGTTGGCTTCATATATAATAACGTACTTTAGTCGCAAAATTTGGCGATATTTCACCAATTGTCGCCACGCTTGGCGAGAATTTGACGTTGGGGAATATAAATACATAGTGTTAAGCATGTAAGTGTTGAAACGATGGTTACAACAATAAAAAAAAATTGGCGAAACCATGTTACTGAAACTAATAAATTAAAACTGTTTAAGGAGGAATAGTGCTGTATCGTTTCAAAATGTCAGCAACCATATAATTTCAAACTGCTATACCTCAGCCATTTTTTAAGATAGAGGCAAATTAAAAAGTGCTCTAGAATACTTGGATCAAGACAAAACATTTGACGGAAAAAGTTTTTATGATTTCTAATTTTATTTTTACAACTTTTTGAAATTGTAATCTTTAAATGGCTATCACAGCGCTTCCTCCAGACGCAATATCTCCAAATTCAACTGGGACCTGCAGGCTATGGTCAAAAACATATACAAAAAATTTGGTTCAATTATCTGCATATCTTCATAAAATTTTCAATGATACAATAGTAAAAATGGAACAAAAATCGCAATCACAGCGCCCTTTTCCGCCGAAATAGCCCCAAATTCAAGTATGACCTGCTGGCCATAGCTAAAAACACAGAAAAAAACAATGGCACTCCGGGAGTGCCGACAGAAGTGAAAACTTGAATAATTAAGTGTGTATTTTTTGAATCGTCAACAAACGTTTTATTGTGCAGGAAATACTTTTAAATGAGGTGGGTTTTTTTTAATTCATTATTATAAAGTACTACTACAAAAAATATATTACAATTTTCATTTAATGCACTATTGTACATGAAAAATAATGCATATTATTTTACATACAAAAACTGCAATCTATTGCTTAAAACGTAAATTTACAAATACATGAAATATGAAATTTAATTAATTGGTATTCTTTGAAATGAATACCAATGAAACTTATGAATTTTCATCCACAATTTAAACAACTCTCAATACATTCATCATTTATTCCATGAGATGTAGTTTCATATCTTTTGTAATAACATTTATCTGCAAAATAGGGTTCCCGCTTCCCATGACTCCAAAAATGATGACTTCTTTGCTGCCTGTCTTGTTTACGGTATTCGTGAACATTATGCTTTTTTCTATCTTCATACTGCGCGTATTGTTTGCGGTATCTATAATTTCTATCAACAAACTTTTCTTTTCTATAAAATTATTTCACTTCATTTCCGTATCAGTAACCACGTTTCTTAAAACTTTCGTGAAATATTTCATTATTTTCATTTTTTGCTTTTTATATTACTTCCGTCTATTTCTTTTCTCGTGATCGTTAAATTATAAAATTTTCCGTGTTTTGTTATTTCATTTTCATCTTTTGATTTGGTCTCGAGTGTTGAGTCACTTTTATCTGTTTTCACCGCGCGTGCTAAATTTATCTTGAAATTATTTTCTGAATTATTTTTATTCATAATACCAATCATTTCGTTTTCTGCACGTGAACTATTTCCTTTTGATACTTTCGCTTCATTGTATGAATTGGCAACATAATTTAATTTTTTATCGGAATTATTTGCAACTTTAAGGCAACCTACTTGAAAAGTATTGCACTCGCCAACAATTTTAATTCCCTCTTCATCTATCGCGAACTTTAGTTTGCTGATCACGTCTTGCTCTATTACAATATCGTATGCGAGAGATTTTGAAACATAAAATTTCGTTGATATAAGAAACCCATCAACACGTATTTCATACACAAAATATCCAATTAGATTTACAGTTTCTCCGCCAATGTCAGTTAATAAGATATCAACAGAAGACAAATTTGGCGACCCAATATTGACATAACATTTGTAACTGAATAAAGAAATATAGCTGTCTGTATCAAACATTAGATTTGCTTCTTTGCCTTTAATATTAATTATTTTACCCCTTCCATTAGGTTTAGACTTATTTCTGATTCGAATTGTAGCAGTGTTAGCTTTTTCCTGTACATCGGCATTAGAATTGTGATTTTGGCAATTATAATTTCGATAGTTTTCGGTAGAGTCTTGACTGAACTCATTAGTTTGACCGTTATTGCTATTATTACACTGAAACGCTATGTGGCCTTGAGAGTTGAAGCTAAAACACCTAATTTGAGATTTATTTATTTTGTTTTAGTATTGGGTATGAAAGAAAGATTGTGAATTTTCATTTTTACTTACTTCGGGTTTTCTATCTTCAAAGTGGTGTGAAATTCTATTCAAGGTTTTAAAATTACGTCTCGCCGCATCATAATCGTCTAGTTTACTTACTAATATGTCTACGTTTTTAATTTTTAGAAGATCATCAATAAAATGTTCTTTCATTTCTATAGGTAACCTTTTCTTAATTTGATCTACTACTATTAATTCTTTTAAGAATTCAAAATCAGATACTTTAAGACCGCTAATCCATTCTTCCAAATAATTTCTTAATTCAAATGCTAAATCGCGCCAAGTGGCTGAAGATTCTTTTTATGTGACATTAATTTCTGCCTAAATTCTTCTGGCGTCATTTTGAAACGTATAAGAAGTAAATCTTTTACGCAATCTTAATTGTTCGCCAATGTTTCTGGTTCTCTATCTATAATATTGGCGATTTCTAACGGAATTAAACTTAACAAATGTGTGACCCAATTTTCTTTTATTATATCCATTTGAGAAGTTTGTCTTTCAAATAATGCTAAGTACAGACTAATATCCCTTTTGCTGTCAAAGTGAGATATTAATAAGCAAATCTGGTTGCTTACCTGAACCAGCTATTGCAGAATCGTCGCCAAATATACAGAGGTGTCGGTAACAGTAACGGTAACAGTGTCGCGAATTCAATGGTTTTTTCCCATCTCAAAAAAGGCCCAACGCCCCTAAAGAAGTTCTTACTTCAAAAAATTGTGGTTCAATTTTAAGCATAACTTCATACACTTTTTGATGATACAATGAGGACAGACAGACGGACGGATGGACATACAGACGAACGGATGGACAGACAGACAGACAGACAACTTGTAAAAACATCTTTTTCGGAATATCTGATTCCTAAAACGTGTAAATCCGTCGAAAACTGGAAGTCGAAAAATATTTCGATTAGAATACTTTCTTCTATAGAAGAAAGTAAAAAATCATACATTGGAAACATTTACTAAATACAACAAGCAGCATTAGCGGATGAAAATAATTAAAATATAAAATTATGGTTTACTTTCTAACTAGGTGACCCACCCGGTGTTTTCCTTCCCTATGATAATAACAATAAACAGAACTCAAGCTTCTATGACTCTTTTAAAAGAAGCTGCATAGAGGGGCCCAAGAAGGGGATTAATATTCAAAATTGGTGGTAGCTGAGGTCCGAGATATTTTTTTGCCGTTCAAGTAGTAGTTGGAAGTCCAAAAAAGTTATCATAAAAAAAAAAAAAAAAAAAAACTAGTGGATCGGTCAATTTTTAAGGGAGCTATATTAGAGGTCCCAAAAATGGCCAAATGATAGTTTTGAGTAAGGCCTTAAGAGGAAAACATCTTAAAAGATCCTAGTACGTAGCGCTTTAGATCTTCAATTAGTCAAAATTAAGCATAGGGTATAAATTAATCATTAGAATAAAATTTGAAAGAAAAGCTAAAAAAGGCCCTAGTGCCACAGTAAAAATATGAAGGCGTTGGCCCGGGGAAAGGAGTCGAAGACTCAACTTAAAAGTTACGCATTGAGAGGGTGAAAAATGCATGGCGTACAAAAGTTTCAAGTCGACACCGCATCGGGCCCCAGGGGGCCAGAGTCCTATCTGAAATGTAGAAATGGGCGGGGAATTTAATGGAGAAAGGCCCACAAAAAGAAGGGAGATCAGATGAAAATGGGGCAAGTTATTAACAATTTAGATGCAAAAACCTTTAAAGGGCCCTAGGGGCCCCGGATCTTAAAATATTAAAAATCTGAGCGTCAGGTCTGTAGGACTTGCCTTGAACTATCCACACCCAAATTTTTAGACTTTTACGTGCGGTAGATTTCGCTTGTCATCGCGCACACGTACACAGAACTCAGACAGACAAACACTATCCTTTTATTAGTAATGAAATAAATGAAAAAACTTATAAAACCAAAATACTGCTTAAGGAAATTGCATTCATGCAGCAATCAGTTCAATCACAATCACAAAAAGTATTTTATGTTTACATCTCTCAATACTTTTTTTACTTCCTAATTCTTTCAAATATAAGGGAGGGGGGTGGGGTTGTACCCTGTGTACACATATGTCAACTAATAATTTTTTTAAAAAAATTCTTGCATTTGTATTTGTCATTTTTTCATGATCTGAGCGATTTTATCTTAAATCCTTCGCCATTTTTTCGGTTATCTAAAGCAATATTCATTCTATCTCTAATTTAAATAAGAAATGACTTGCTCTTATTCATTAAACTTTCATGTTCAGAATAAAGAAGTTCCCAAAAAAATCACTTATAAAAAAAATTCCTCCGAAATCGCCTTTAAAATGATAGTTATAATTCTATATATCTAAAAAACAAATTATCATTAAATAATTTTACTCAATTATCCTTATTTTTATCATAATAGACTTCAAAGACGTTTTCGCTGCGACGAATTGACATCGCGACGAATTGATACCACGACGAATTGACGTCGCGACGAATTGAGCCCACAACGAATTGAGCCCGCGACGAATTGTCGCTTTGACGAATTGACGCTGCGACGAATTGTGCGGGATGAATTGTGCGTTTTCGCTGCGACGTATTGAGCCGCGACGAATTGTCGTGTCGCCGCGATGAATTGACGCTGCGACGAATTGTGCGCGATAAATTGTTCCGCGATGAATTGTGCGTTTTTGCTGCGACGTATTGAGCCGCGACGAATTGTCGCCGCGATGAATTGACGCTGGGACGAATTGACGCTGCGACGAATTGTGCGCGATGAATTTTTCCGCGATAAATTGTGCGAGATGAATTGACGCGACACCGTCTGGGGGGTCATGATCGGTAAAAATATACCTGGAATTTTTGGAATTGCTTTCCTCCTAACGGCTGGAATAGGTAGCTTTTTGTAATGGAAGCTACATAAAAAAAATAATAATATTACATCCTGGGCACGTACGCCAATATTCGGATACAGTGGTGGAAAAAATTATAAAGCCACTTGAAAATATGATATAATTAAAAAAACAAAATATAGAACATTTATGAAATTTCATACATATATATTATATGCTACAAGGAAGTAAAGAAAAAAATAAATTCATTAATAACTACATTAATAAAAGATTAATAGACTTAAGAAAATTTTCTGTACAAAGAAAGTTGGAAACAATTATAAAGTCGATATATGTATTTCATCAATAATCGATGTGAGACCCATTTTTTTCGATGACTTTGACTAGTCTCTTGTTCATTGAATCTATCAGACCACACAAAGTACTTGCATCAATATTGTTTGATCAGTTTTTAAAAGCATGCATAAAATCTAACTTTAAATTGAATTGTTGTCCGTATTTGTAAACATTTCGGGCTAAAATTCCCCAATGATTTTCTATTACATTCAGATCGGGGCTAGGAGCTGGCCATTGAAGGCATTTCACATGATTAGCTTCCAGCCAAGATTTAGTTGACTTCGAAACAGGAACGTAAGCGTTGTCCTGCTGAAATGTACAGTCTCCAGAAGTTATAAAGGGAGCAAAGGGTAATAAATTATCTCCTAACATTTCTTGATACATAACTGAATTCAATTTGTTATCCATGAAAACAATTGGAGTGTCTCCACAGGCAGCAAACGCAGCCCAAACCATTACCGAGCCACCTCCAAATTGACGCTTTGGAAAAATATGAGGCTTCTGTCGTAAATCATGCCAAAAATATTTATAGCCATCGGGTTCATCGAAATTAAAATTTCTTTTCATCGGAAAAGACAACATCTCTCCAATTTGTGCCACCGGTTACATGTTTTTGTGCAAAGTCTGAGCGAGCATTTTTGTGGTGCTTAGAAAGAGGTGGTTTTCCTTTAATTTTTTTAAATTGTTCAATGGGATTGTTACTCAAAACATCTCTTACCATTCGGCTTGTACATGGTAATTGTAAATGTTCTTGAATTTGGGCAGACGACATTTTTTGTCCGCAATGTAGCTTCCAGATTTGTCTTGATTGACTTACGGTTAAAGATTTCGGTCTTCCATTATGCTTCTTACTGCCATAATCTTCGGGATTTCTGAGAAAACTGTTTACTGCAGCCTTGGACCTTCCTATTTTTCTTGCAATATTAGAACCATTCCAGCTTCATTTAAAGATAATATTTTAATTTGTTCACCATCGGATAACTTTTTTTCCTCTTGGAATTGTATTAAACAAACCAAATACAAAATGAATGCGCGTAACGCGTTTACATTTACCTAAACTTTCATGGCGATCTACTTTCTCAAGTCTGGCATTATGCCAAATGAGGCTAGAACCATCGGCTTTATACTTTTTTCCAAGTTGTTTTTCATTGGTTGTAAGAAATTAGCATAATTTATGTTCCCCCTTCCGTTTTTTCTAAATAAAGTTTATGTGTATTATTGCGATGTTGATCATGCAAATGAAAATAGAATTTGCGGTATCAACAATTCCATTACTTTTTTAATTTTGTAAATTTTTCTATCGGCTTTATAATTTTTTCCAGCACTGTAGTCGAGTGTAATCATTTCAGATTTTTCTCCTTTAATACTTTTTTAAAGCAAGATTTTCTGGACAACATTCAATCGGGACACCTGGTATAACAGTTTTTAGTTAAAATATATTAAAAATAAATTGTCCACTATTATAGAAATCAAATTACAAAATGTACAATATTATTTAGTATTTTATGCTTATTATTATTTATGCTTATTTATTATTTGGACATAAAATCTCTATTTTATATCTACATACTACAGTTGCAACTTTCTTTTTTGGCATGCAAGGGAATATTTATTTCTTTTTTATTTTGACAGAGAATTGAATAATTCTTAACCAATAGATGAAATATTCTTATACATTGCATAGATGGAAAATCTTATACATTTATCATTGTATAAGAAATGCATTAAATTTCGAGAATGGGAAATACTATCATATTTCAACATAAATTGAACATCAATCGGTAGTTGCATAGATATTTGAAATGTTTATGCATTCATCATTCCCGAATAGGTTAAAACTGAATTCAATTTATATACTTTAACATAAAATGTAACATTTTTGAGTTAAGATGTTGCATGAAACAGGACTCTCCCACCCAAAAATGACAAAATGTTTTAATATATTTTGATATAGAGAATGTTGTTTCTTATCGTTAACCAATAACTAATTCCTAATTCGTGAGTTTTTGACTTATAATTCAAATTGCAAAAGTGTGTCCAATGTTTCTCTTCATCAAATGAAAATCAGTTTACGAACAAAACAGTCAGTTTTGTAAAAGTTAAGAAATTTAAACTTTTATACGATCCTTGAGTTTCAAATATTGAAAAACATGTCCTTGATAAGTAAAAAAAGTAAAAATTCACTTCTTTTATGAGAAAAACTTACCGAATTATTATACTTTTAATGGCATGTGTTTTCCGGCACTAAAATGTATTTATTAGTTTTTAATAGAAATTTATAGAATTTTATCGGAAAAATAAAATCCTAAATTTCAAAGTGTCAAATGTCAGCTAGTTTTGCTAAAATAATGTTTTTGTTTGTCAGCGCTTGGGTAAAAATATATATATATATAACTTTTAGGCTTAAGGGTCCGTATAAAAATTTAAATTTTGTCACATTTACAATATATATTTACGTATATAGCATCTAAGATGATGAAGACAAGCATTTCAAATATTGGTATTATCTCTAAAATGAATGGTTAAAGAGTTAGCTATCGAACAATTATAAGAAGTGTGACCCTGTATAAATGTATTTGTAAAAAACGAAGGGAAAAAAAAGTATTGGCGACTATTACTGAAATCATATTCTAAAATGTGGATTTTATAGAATTTCCCCAAAAGTTTATGTCGCGCTTTAATTTTTTACCTGCTATAAATACGTAGATAATGTTCACTATAAAAGTGTTTTAAATAAGCTCGGAATGAAGATTATGTTAATAAAATAGCTCTGTCGTTACTTTTCAAAAAATTGCACTCCATAAATATTTATTCGTTCTTTGGAAATTAAGTTTATAAATTTTTACTGGTAATTGGTAGACTTTTAGCGAATATATTTTTTTAATATTCATAGAATTCAAAGTGCCAAATGTCAATAAGTTTTGCTAAAACAATGTTTTTCTTTTGTTTTACTTGTCATAGTTTGGCTAAAAAATAAAGAGTTAGCTATCGGACAATATTTTTTTTTCATTTTAGCAGTCTCTATATTTAGCTGATTGAAAGTTATATGTGAACATGATCTCTTGTATATTTCCACTACATTACCGGTCCTCTAACAGTCATAGTTTTGTGATATTTTCTGAGCTACATTCAATCGGGACACCTGGTATAAAAGTTTTTCGTTAAAAAATATTAAATATAAATTGTCCATTATTATTGAAATCAAATTACAAAATGTACAATATTATTTAGTATTTTATGCTGATTATTACTTATGCTTATTTAGTATTTGGACATAAAATCTCTATTTTATATCTACATACTACAGTTGCAACTTTCTTTTTTGGCATGCAAGGGAATATTTATTTCTTTTTTATTTTGACAGAGAATTAATAATCTTTTTAGTGATCTTTTTAGTAATAATCTTTTTGGTGAATACTTAAACCGAATATTTTCTTTGTATTTCACTAAAGAGCATAATAACACGCAGAAATAAATTCATTTGCCACTATGTTTAGCTGCTAGGGATGTGTGTAAGTCGAAAATGCTTTATAATGATCGAAAAATTATCTAATCAGGATTTCAGCTACTCGTTTTTCTTATCCAGGCTGAAATGATAAATCGACAAATATTATTTATTCCATTCGCCACCATTGACATCACAAAGTTTTTCCGTACATTGATTGGAAACATTGCTTTTTTGGTAAAACTTTGCTGCATAATTTAAAAAACCCCATAAATTTAGCAATCGGTAATTTCAAAAGTCTTCTAATCTTCTGTAATATGAATCGTCGTCCAGAGTAACTTTGAAACATAAACGAAACTTCTAACAATATAGTAAAAATTCCAACTGGCAGGTGGCCGGAATACGGACGATTAGTGCAATATCTTTTAAAAACAATGACGAATCAAAAAGAGCATCGAAAATTTATTTCAGCACGCAATTTTTATTACAAAATGTAGCCTTTTGTGATAGTAATAAAGCATAATTGCACACATCTCCTTAAGAATATTCTTTAGTTCCTAACTTTTGACGTAATGAATATTTCTATAAGTGAAATTGGCGATAAATTAAAAAATAAATAAATAAAGAATAGACAATATTCGCTGATCTGAATTCGAGGCTATAAAAATCATATGTTTGGTGAAAACAAACCGGCATGTTTCCGTAGTAAATTTTTAAATGTCTAAAATTTAACTATTTTACAATATGTGTTTGTGTGGCTGACAATTAAAAATTTAAATATTTGATCGCATATTTATAACAATAACTGCTATTTATAAAATTTGCATTTGAATATAAAAATTTACTCCAAAAAGGATCTTGTATACCCGAAAAAACACTATTATTGCTAATAAAGCTCAAGCTGATGTCACGCTTATGCATTTTTGGCTTAAAATCGCATTGTTTGGCGCCAAAGGTAAAATCAAAATCGTAAATAAACAAATAATATGTAACTCATAAATGCAGTCACTTTTACAATTACATCTGCTGCTAGTGCCTCCTGTAAGTCACATGATAGAGGAGTTATATATATAAAAATATAAAAATGCATTATGCATTTTTGGCTTAAAATCGCATTGTTTGGCGCCAAACGTAAAATCAAAATCGTAAATAAACAAATAATATGTAACTCATAAATGCAGTAACTTTTACAATTACATCTGCTGCTAGTGCCTCCTGTAAGTCACATGATAGAGGAGTTATATATATAAATAAATAACAGAAAGACAAAAAAATTAAAAACAAAAAAAAATTGTCACTCATATAATATCTAATCAAATGATCAGATTTTGTTAACCTGACACAAACGATAAATCGCCAAATATTGAATATTTTTAAGCATTACAAACATTCCTTTGGGTTTAAATTAAATATTTTCGCTTTATAATATTATCCCTCAAAACAGTTTTTATTTTATTTTTATTTTTTTGAGGGGGGAAGGCGGGTATTTTAAATAAAATTAATAAGAGAATTTTTCTTTTAGTTTTCTATGTGTTTGAATTATTTTCTGATATAGCCTTTTCAATTCTTTCGCCAACGATAACGGTCGCCAAAAAAAACTACCTATCGTAACCTTATCGTTCAAAATAACAGAACTTTTCATCATAATTCTATAACTAATCTACGTAGAACGTTGTGTTATATACTAAAACCTTCTCCGAACAAATATCTATCGAACAGTGCAAGTTGCATCAAAATCCATTCAGCGGAACTTGAGTTATAAAGGAACGGAACGAAATTTCCGTTTGTGTTTTATATATATAGCAGATATGATTCAACTAAAGTAATAAATGTCTAAAATAACGGTACTTCTACACTAAAGATGCATTGCATACTAATTTTCATGAAATACTAAGGTTCTCGTACTTATTGTCTTGAATACAATGTTATTTTATCTGTTTTATTACATGAAACAGTAATTTACAGCATGACAAAAGGATGTTTAAATAAACAAATTTTAATCTATATTTCTTTAATAAAAAAAAATGATGCATATAACAATAAGCATACTAAATCTTAAAACTAAATCTTAAATTCTGAAAACATTTTCAGTTATTCACACAAATGCATTTTGAATATATATTTTTCAAATGCATTTAAATTCATAGACAAAATTATTTTTATAAATGCATTTTAAAGCGTAAAGTGTCCTGAAATAACTTATAATAAATTAAATGTTTTTTTTAAATTTTAAGAGCAAATGTATTGTAAAATTGTTCAAGATAATTAATTTTGAATATATAAAATTTTACATTCCAGTACTGCTTAGCAATTATAAACAATACCATACCCATATAAAATCTCATCTCGCATTCTCTAAACCACATATTCAATAAGTGTAAATGTAAAGTATTGTTTCATTTTATTCCCATATATATTCATTTAATTGAATTGCAAATTACTAGAAAAGTTTTGAATACATTTAAAAGTATGTGATTATATTCAGAAATGTGTTCAAATATTCATCATTAACTATATAATACAACCATAAAATAAACGCTCAATAATGCTTTAAAAATGCTAAAAGTTTCTAACAAGCGATATAAAAGAAAACTAAATTTATTAAATTGTTATATCCAGTACATATGAATTCCGCCTGAAAGACTGCAATGAAATTTATATTAAATATAATTGGAGCAGAATTGTGTATTGAAGCATGTGACAATTGTTTAAAGTTTTCTGAGAATTTCGGAATTTTGTAAAGAGTTACATAAGATGAAAGTATTGTTGCAGCGAACTATTTGCTTCATTATTAAAATAAGATAATTATATATTTGATGAAATTAGTATTATTTCATTTTATTCAACTAGTTAAATTTAAACAAACATATAATTTATTTTTAATTTTAGAAATAAATGCCAAAATTTACATTAAAATCACTTATATTTTAATCAGTCTTACTTAAGACTACAATTTTAAACTTCAATACTCCATTACCTATTATAAATATAAATATTTATATGGCAAGTTAAAAATGTTATAAAAATAGTTCAAATTCTCGTAAGTATATAGCACTCTTCTGATTGAATCTGTAAATGCTCAAACTAACGTGCAAAACTGCCCCGAATATCTGTCACATTTTACTATTTTACTCTATTTAGCTATTAAAATGTGAAAAAAAGTTTTAATTTTGAAATCTTTAAGTTAATTTGAGCTTTCTTACAATTTGGGGCATTGAGACGCCACTTATTCTTGAAAAAGTCAACCAGGTAAAAAGTTATTGTATACGAACCATATCAACAATTTGATAAACATATCACTTATTACAAGTTTATATTTATTAAGGGAAATAAATTACGGAATTTGGAATCATTTATGAAGCACATTCAACCTAAGCTAGGACGTGCCTATGAGTTCAGGGAGGCATTTCCCCCACTCTCCCGGGATAGCAAGAGGCTCCTCCTCCTTTTTCGCCGCCCACGAACTAGTTGTATGCTTTGTAGGAGCTCGATGATCGAAAGCGGCGATAAATCAAAAGTCTTTCGGGCAACTTGGCATAAGCTCCGCATAAGGCCTAGGAACAGATTTACTCTTTTGGTCTGTGGTTCCGAAGCTGTCGTGCGACTCCGGCGTACTCCCCAAATGCAATGGGGTGGTTACTTAAGAGGGTAGGCACCACTGCATATCGCAGCGACTTTTGTCGTCATTTCCTTGGGAAAGCGGGGTGGTCAGCAGGTGGCGTCGCCCCTACCTGTCCTAGCGCATACAGGAACTCTCCTGGTCGTGCACGTTAAAAGTTCTCCAGAACTCAGGCGTGATGGTTGACGTGCCTGACGGGCGTCCTCAGGTGCCTGGCGGCGCAGCTCATTTTTTTATGAAGCACCTTGTATATTTCAAGACAAGAACTTGTTGAACTCTCTTTAAAAATGAAACTTCATTTTTTTGACATTTCTAAGGAAAACCCACCAATTGATCACTGTTCAAATGTTCAAGCTAGTGTGATTCATGCTGGGGAGAATTTGGACAAGCTGGCAAAATTCACTACATCAATATCTGGCAGCACGACAGTTCGCACAGGCCATAGCTACCTTTTCTTGAACCGTTTTGGCATACTTTTCAAATTATTATCAAATTACATCCAACAGTAGTCATACATGCTTGGCAACCTCTATGGCGTGATTGGCTGACATAGCTGGCGATATTTGAGGGCAGTAAAGCGGTGCGCCAGTGATCTGCTGCATCAGCAAAAAACGGCATTTGCGCTTAAGATTTTGGCCGTGATGGGTGATTTTACTAATAGCGAAAAGGAAGACATGCTTCTGATGTATGGTGCTTCTAATGGTAACGGCAGAGCAGCGCTACGGCTGTGTCAAGAACAATTTCCAAATAGACGCATGCCAAACCACAAAATGTTTGAGCGATTACATCGGCAACTTTGTGAAAATGGTTCATTTAACGCCAGTACTGATGGAAGGGATCGATCAAGAACTGTACGACAACCACACATCGAAGAAGTGATCTTGGACTATGTGGACGAAACACCCAGCACAACAACAAGGGCTGTAGCATGTCGTCTACATGTCAGTCAGAAAACCGTTTGGAGAGTTTTACACGTAGAAGGCTACATACAGAGGCCTTATACAGTCAGTCCAAGCATTGCAAACGAGTGATTACCCTCTGCGCGTGGCTTTCTGCCAATGGTTCTTGCAGCAGACTGCGTTGCTGCCGGCTTTTACAGATCACGTGCTATTCACAGATGAGGCGATTTTTACACGCGAAGGCATTTTCAATGTCCACATCTGTGGGCAACAGGAAATCTACACGCCAAACGCCCATATGCATTCCAACAACGCTTCTCTGTGAACGTTTGGGCGGGTATTGTGAATGATTACCTCATAGGCTCATATCTCCTACCAACTCCTATCTCCTAGCTAGTTCCATGCCCACCACGATCGCCAGATTTATCGAGTCTTGATTTTTTCCTATCAGGGCATTTGAAAGCCCTCATTTACGAGACTGCAGTTGACTCCATTGAAGAACTCGTTGCTCGACTATCCTGTGCAGCTGCACGCGTACATAAGCACCCAGGGTATGAGAATCTGTTCGCAAATTACTCCACCGTCGCTACAAGCTTGTATTACTGTAAGTAGCCGCAATATTGGGCATTTATTGTGGACATTGTTGTAAAAAAGCATTTAGCGACGACGTTGTAAATAAACAATGTTTTTCATTCCATGTGCTATTTGTGTTTGTGCCTCAACGCGTCACTTGCGGTCATATATTCCTATACAATAATTGTTTGTTATAGTGAGCTATACCACCCCTCAAAGTTTGTCCCATGATTTTAGACACCCCCTGTATATGTGTGTGTGTGTGTGATTTTATTTTTAATATATGTAGATATATATGCATATTCAGTATACATATAAAATATAATACATATGCATCATTATGGCGGGGCAGCATAAACAGGGTATTTGTTATCGCCGGATTTGGCGATATTTTATTAAGTGTCGCCAAGCTTCGCGAGAAATTGACGCTACATGTAAGTTTCATTGAGAATTTTTAGGATGATTAACCATCTATTAATATTTGTCAGCATATCATTTGTTTAATTAAATGGTATAACGCATGAATGTTAATAAAGTTTCAATAGTTTTGTCACTGTGCCAAGATCTCTGCTATTTTTATTATATTTTACTGTTATTATACTTACTGTTACTATGTTGTTAATTTTTATTCTGGTAAACTTCTGTATTATACAAAGATAATTTACAGAATTAAAGCATCGAAAATGCCATTTCTCGTTATGATTATTATAATTTTATAACATGTATCATATTTATCAACATGTACGTTAGAATGAATATACAATAATCGGGTTCCTTGCATTTTAGCTTCAAGTTTCGAGTAAAATTAGCTAAAATATTAAAACCAAGACACATGAAATATTATCTAACATATTTAGATTAAAATATGATAGATTTTGTAATCCTCCTTAATCGTGCCAAGGTTAGCGTAAAAGAAAAAAAATATATTAGCATCAATATTCTTTAATATAAATGTGGATATCATTAAAGGCGTTTCACAAAAACCCCTTCACATGCACCAAATCGTGTATGCAAAAATACGCCAACTGACAATCGCCATTTCAGAAGATAACTTAATAAAATTAAAAATTTCCGCATTAGAGAGCGTAACGATGCAAATGACATGAAGCATAAATGCCTAAGTGAATTAAGCGGTAATTGTCAATAAAGATTAAATACATAACAACAAAAATATACGACATGCTGCCATTATTGCAAATATATCTTGATTTCTCTGACAGAAACTTCCGATTTCACGAAGGATCCTTCGTGATTATATCTACCCTATATATATAAAATCCTAATGAAACGAATTTGTGAAACGATTTTTTGAAACGAATTTATGAAACGATTTTATGAAACGACTGACTAAACGACTGATTATGTTTCAGGGCTATTTTTAATAAAATATTAAACGCTTGATGGTGAAATCAATACCAATTGTCCATAAAAATCCGAGGATGTCAAAACTGGTAATAGAATTTTGAAATTGGAATTAGTTTCCGAGATATTATTTTTTTTTCTAATTTTAATGACATTTCTGTAATGATGGCAACTAATTACTCAGTTTTTTTGTGACAAAAAAGGGAAAAAAATTGAAAAGGATCCCGATAGGGAATATTGATTTCTTTTTATTCGTCATTTTCAAATTGAAATTGAATTTATCTTTTATTTCAATCAATAATGAAGGCAAGATTGTGATTAAATTATGTTTTTCAGGAAAATTTGAAAAAAAAAATCACATTTCTATCGTCAGGATTCAATCGTCTGTCAGCATTTAATTTAATTTATAAACTGAAAATATTTTGAATGAATTCGTCCAAATGACGTCATTTATGTAAACGCAAAAGAAAGGGGGGGAAAGGAATTAATAGTAATTATTATTTATTGATATAATTTTGTTATTTTTTTGTAAAATTTAATTAAACGAATTTATAAAATCACTAATTCGGATATTTGAAACGAATATATAAAATAACAATTGCCCAACTGAACGGAAGGAGAATAAAATATCCTGCTTGGTTTTCTATCCGCTTGGTTTTCTATCCTGCTTAGTTTTTTTCCGCCAAGCATTTTAAAAAAGCGTCAAGACCCCTATAATAGAAAAGCAACAAAAGTTCATTGGGTTTGTTTTCATAACTTTTGGCAACAAATCTATGTATATTAACGAATCTATCCCTTTTTGAAGCTCGAATTACGCCAAACCTAAAAGCAAAGGATCCTATACTGGAAAAGTACCCGATTTTCTTATGAACAATATGCAAGTGACATAACATGGTGTAAAATTATCACGGATAGCAAATTTGTTTAAATATCTCATCAATTGATGCTGAATAAATGCAGGCAAGCATGCACAAAATATTTTATTAATTTTGTATGATAAATAATTATTAGAAAATTCGTATATACATATTAATTAAAATAAATAATTTACATATTTAAAATAACATGAAAATATGCATGATGGTGCACTAAAATAGAGAGAAAATTAAAACTTGTTACTGAAAATGTCTATAACATAGTACTTTTCAATAGCGTAGTTCTTAATGTTATTCACAAGCAGATGGAATTTTTCTCATCCTTAAACGCAAAGGAAGAATAGAATACAGATCGTTGTTATAAAAGTCCGAGAGGTAGCCACAATTTAAACCTAACCATTTTATACAAGCTGGTTTTCAAATTGTAATTGATTTTACTTATCAATCCCGAAAACAGTCGTCCGTTATCGCAACAGCTGTGTATGAGGCCATGATAATAAAAAATGTCCCATTAAAACGTTAAAAGCATGGCAACCAAATTACAGATTTACCAATATTTTTAAAATATAGCACGCTGTCATGTTTTTAGAGGCCTCGAAGTCTGAGCGGGGGTTGGCGAGCGTAGCTCGCAGGGGGCAGGCCCCCTAGTTTATTAATATAATTTTCTAAACCATAATAAAATAATTTTAATTTTTTATATAATAATATGTTTAGAAAACAGCATTTAAAAAAACATACAAAAAGTAGTGATATCCCAAAACAGGTCGCTGTAAAAAAAAAGTTCTTATTAAGTTTAGGTAAAAAAAAATACTGATATCTGATGTTCGCCCATGTTTAAAGTCAAATATCCCAAATCCATCTTTTTAAATTGCTTCCTGCGACTTGGCCCTAATGCAATTTAAAGGGTTTTTCAAATTCTAAAGAATGTATAATGAGCTACATATTAACTACATTTTTTTGAACATTTTACCCATTTTGTTCCAGAAAGTACTGAAATATAATACACAGTTAAAAAAAGCGTAATTTCAAAATCACAGCTTTCGAGGATGGTCCAGTCTGGTTTTTAACGCCTCATGTAATATAACAAGACGTGAAATTCGATGAGAAACATTATCCCTTGGAATTCGTGTGAAAGACCATAGACCGTACAAAATTGCCATTACAGAATGGTAAAACAAAATTATTGTTAATGAAAACTAATGTTTGTTGAAACTCAATCACAAAGTTTTTAATGCCTTCATACGAATTTACGTAATTGCATTCTATATTACTTTTAATATTCAAATAATTTATAAATACATAGTTTCCAATCAAGAGTTTTGAAATGATTTATTGACGTAATTGTTAATTTCAAATCAAACATTTGATATGTTTAACATCAATCAAGGTATATTATGTATTCTAATATATTTTTCTAAGTATTACATTCTTCTAATGTTCTTTAGAATGTATTGAAATTGCTTAATGAAAAAATGAAATGAATAAATAAACCTACAATTTATTAATGGCGAAGTTGCCGGAAGCCACTTTCAATGAAAGATTTGGGATGTTTGACTTTTATTTTGGGCGAACATCAGATATCAGTACTTTTTGTGACCGAAGTTTTAAGAATAACTTTGCGCTTTTTTTGTATAGTAAACTTTTTAATGGGATACTTCTGTCCCCAAACATCTCAAGGATGCTTTAATTCTGCAATTTTTGTAATCGTATTTTTTCTAGTCAAAGCCATATAATTAATAATTAAATAACAATGAGTTGTTTAGTTTCGAAAGAAAGCTTGACTTATGAGGACTACAAATTAACTCCCTTAAATTTTATTAAAACTACAAATAATCCAAACAGTAAATTAGCCTATTAGATACAATAATTAGAACATGATTCAAAACTAAGAAATTAAATTTTAATTTTAATGTTAAAAAATTTTATTTATGTAAATATTTACAACTATGAAAAACCATTATTAAGGAATGAAATTCATTCAGTATGCAAGAGACAGTGCTAAAGCTTTTGCTATCGAAAGGATTATACAATATTAAATTTAGTATAATCTAAAATAATCAAACGTATAAACCAAGAAAAATAAAACTTAACCCATTAGGCGCCGCTATATATATTAAGCTATATTTTAATGAAAAATTTGTTTTTTCTTTAAGAATAGGAAGTCTTTAAGGTATTTCTGAAGAAAAAATTAAAAAAAATTCGAATATTTAGAAAAAACACACACAGCATGTTCCCAAAATAGGAGCAATGGCGCCTAATGGGGGTAATTTTTTTCAAAAATGTTACTTATGCCTCCATGCATTTATGTTTATTATTTCTTAGTTCTTTAGCTATAAAAGGGATAATATCATTCTGAAACTGATATTTTACGAAGAATTCATATAAATCAGTCCAACATCTACATTTATAATAAAATTAAAAAATAAAATTACCAATTCCATAAGCATTTTCATTATCCACCTCTTTATTTTTCTTCATTACATCATTTTTGTCCTACTATTTTACATGAAAATGATTGAAAATTTTTTATGCAGCATTATATTAATTTTTTTCCGTTTTCTGAAATTGTTTTTTTTAACTTTTTTTGTTTTGTTTTTGCATTTTGTTTAGTTTTTTCCATATTCCAATTTGAAGATTCGTCTGAACTTTCATCTAAAATATCAAGCCTGTGTTTAATACTTTGTCACTTTGTTGTTTTTAAACACTAAATCAGATATTTCTTGATTGTCTGTTGATTTAGAATTTACAAAAGTTTTACTCCACCAAATATAACATGGGATAAATCGTCGCATAAATTATTTTCTATTATATGTATGTAATAGAAAATAATTTATGCGACATACATATGAGGAAGATATCTTCTTCACCTATTACAATACAATCGGGTGGCAAAAAAAAAGATTTCCGGAACATCCGAAAAATCCTCCAAATCTAAAAAATTGTTCAATCATCTTCCATGTAAAATAGTCAGAAAAAATGATGTAAAGAGATGGATAATGAAAATCCTTATAGAACTGGTAATTTTATTTTGTTTTTTATTATAAATGTAAAAGTTGGACTAATTTATATGACATCTTCTAAAAATATTAGTTTCAGAATGATATTATATCTTGAATAGCTTATAAATTGAAAAATAAATACCACAAATACACGGAAGCATATGTATAAGTTTTCAAAATCATTACCCCCATTAGGCGCCACTGCTCTCATTTGAGAACAACTTATACTTTCGGTAATTGTGATTGATCTATTACACATTATAATTCCGGAATGAAGTTGTTTAATATAATACACTGTTATAAACATATTTTAAGTAAAAGATACAATTTGATTATTAAGGTTTTTTTTTTTTTTTTTTTTTTTTTTTTGAGATACGGCCAAAAAAAGCTATTTTTCGCCTTTTTGAACACGTTTTAAAAAACAGAAAATTTTAATGAAACTTTAAAAAAAATTCAGATGTCATCTAATATATTCAAAATGCAAATAACATGAACCATTTAACAATTTATAAAATACGCACTTTATAAAAAAAAAATCCTAAAGCAATGTTCTACTTGAACATAAACATATAATTTCCCTACGTTTGGCCTTGCTGATAGCGTACATTGTCAGCCATCATACAAAATTGTAAGTTCCCCCATCATCACGGTCAAGGGTAAGATCTCCTTTAAGGCGACACGCATTTCCGTCCTTAAAAACTTAATGATACTTGTGGTTTTCATCTGTCACTGAGGGCAAAGGGACTATCAATATTCGTCTTTGAATAAGAGACTGTCAAGTTGAAATCGTTTACCCCATCTCCATTTTTATGGAAATAAACTATGACCCAGTAAATCCAGTGGTAATCGTCATATCATCCAATCCCCAAATCCGCAGCCAAATAATCTGACGAAACATCGTGTCGTTATTAATGCTGCAACTCTATTTCAAACATTTCCAAGACCCTTGATATTGAATGGTTGTGAGCTTCCCACCTCTTTACTCCTGCACTGGCAGAGGCGTTTGACCACGTAATTCTGAAACAATCATAAATGACATAAATGTAGTGTTGTAAAAACCTCATGAGTAATGTGCACTCAGATTTATAGCGCAATAATTGGGCGCCGGTGAAAATAAAATTATTCACCCTTTGCATTACGTTCCCCTAGCCAGCGTTATTAAATTATAAAACGTTAACATATAATTGTTCAAACATTACGGAAATTCCTAAATATATAATACTTAATTTCTCAATATTCTATACTAAAATAATTTTTATCTGCTTTCTATGCAGAGATATTACTATTTAAAGGCTAAATTATGCTTGATTTCTTGATATAAGCAAGTACGGCTGGATTATTTATCAATATATTGGTCAAATATTGATATTGTTTAATTATCGAAATAACGATAGCTAAGCTCTGACTCTACCTATATATTCCAATAACAGTTTTTTCCCTCAGCACGACTTCGAAAACCTAGAAAAAGCACTGACAATTCCGTACTAATATTGGAATAATCCTTTCTTCCCACGCATTTATTCGCTGCCCGCTTCATTCAAAGCCTGATATCCCTTCTAACGATTATCTCTCTAACGTTGTTATTTAAATATATCCCGATACATACTCTGTTTCACTTTTTATTCCCACCAACCGCATTTTCCACTGTCCGTTCCTTAACCCCTTCGCGACGAGCGTCTTTTACAGAATTTTTAATCTGTTACCACCGGTTTTTCAAATGAGAAATTTTCACCTAATTAAATCGCAAAAATGCTATGATTAGATAAGGAAAACTTTACAAAAAAAAATAACTGGTGGGAATAATCGAGGATTCTGAGCATCTTATGCGTCACGTATTCGTGTCGCTCGTCCCCAAAGGGTTAATGAACAATACGTTAGAGGACCTTAGAGATATTGCAATATTTCACGCATATTGATAAATCGTGACCAATAAAGAAACACTGAAATATGTACGAGTTTTTGTGGAGTCGTTAATATTACCAGAGCTTAGCAGCAGGGAAGCTCGGTCAATAAGAGTGTCCTAATGGTAAAATTTCGCATTTCGCCCATAGACCTTCTAATATACTTCTATCTATGCTTTGCAAAGGAGAGGACCAAGCTTGGTAATCTCAAATTTTGATTATTTTTATAAATGTTGTAGGGTAGAAGCCCCTTAGCCTGAGGTTCAACGGATTTTATACAACACTTCTTAGTTCTCGAAAAATAGGGAGTCTAATATTTTAACACAACTTAAATACTTACTTTGTAACGAAGTTACTGTGTTGGTCGTAGCTCAGTTGTTATGGTGTCTACTCTTTGATCCATTGGCCCCGTGTTCGAAACCGGGACTATCTACGTTTTTTTTTTCTCATTTTTTGTTTTATAAATATACTTGTAATTATAATTTAATAATATCAATTAAAAATTTTAATATCGCACATTAATTATAATGTTAAAATCTTTATATTTTAATTTAATTTATTTGATTTTTAAGCCATTATTAAACATTTTTCATCATTTAAAGATATATTTTTTAAATGGATCCATCATTGACTAGTAAACATTCCAAAATTGTTACGATATCATACCTTATTTTAATAATTATAAATTAATTCAAAGCGCAAGCATACGTATTGCAAACTTAAAAATCTTTAATACGCAAAAAAATATGTTGTAATTTAATTCTTATGCTAAATTTTAATATAATTATGCTTCTTACTTTAAAAACAGAGTAGTATTATCATCGCCTTGACTTCCCTTGTTAAGGCAAAATATAAATGATATTTCTGTAAAATCACAAATTGACACAATTGTTCAATATCGTTACATCGATAAAGCATATATGAAATACATTTTAAAAGTGATTAAAAAAATAACTGTCTGATGATGTTTTATACAACGATTTAGTTTCAAATAAAAAATAAATAGGTTAACATTATAATTATTGCACAATATTATAATTTTTAATTAAGATTATTACATAATAATTACAAGTATATTTATAAAACAAAAAATGAAAAAAAAATAAACGTAGCTCGTCCCAGTCTCGATCCCGGGCACGCAGATCCACGAGCAGACGCCATAACAACTGAGCTACAACCAACGAAGTATTTTCGTTACAAAGTAAGTATTTAAATTGTGTTAAAATAATATACCCCCTATTTCTCGAGAACTAAGGAGTGTTGTATAAAATCCATTGAACCTGAGACTAAGGGCTTCCACCCTACAACATATATAAAAATAATCAAAATCTGTGATTACCAAGCTTGGTTCTCTCCTTGTGAGATTTCGCCACGTTGGTGAAGTGAAGCCTCGCCACTCTTTCACTGTGATTGGTTACCTTTGAGGAGAGCTTCCTAGCTATTAATGTCTAGTATTGGGTACGCTGAATATCGGCCAAGGCTCATTTCTATGTTCCTCTGTGTTGTTTCATTGGTAGAGGGAGAATGAATCCGAGTTAATTTAATATATCCTGTCTTGATATTTCAGCTTAAATTAAAGTAAAACAATAATTACTATAAAACTATTTCGAAATGTGATTTGAATATTTATATTTCAAAAAAGATTTCAATGTTGTATTTATGTATAGTAAATAGATAGGAAGGTGATTTTTTTCTATTAAAAATGCATTGATACCTTAGAGAAAGATTGAAAAACAACATTTCTACTCCATCTGTCATCCATTGAAAACTTGTTATTTACAAGTATATTACCATTACATGTAGCATTAAACCAATTTCAGTTTTTGCTGTTGCTTTTTACTTTTTTTAATCATATTAAAATCAGCAGCGTCTTAAATTTAAGAAAATTTTATTTGTTTCTTTTTTATAAAATTTTCAATTATGCACGGAGAAATAGTTAAAATAGTGCATACAACAGGAAGAATAGTGAACATGCTATTTTTAACGAAAAGCAGTATCCAAGCAAGGGTATAAGCTAAATAGATATCGAACAATGTGTTCTTTTCCTAAAATATTTTTATTTTGTAAAAATATGAAACTATAATATATAAAGGATGCTTTGTGAGCAAATAAGTATATAGTAATGTTTCGTTGCTTTCTACACCTGTTTGTACTTAAATTGCTGCTACCATACCATTTATCTTTGAAAATTAACAATTTTTTTTCTACTCCCACACACTTGTTGTTGTTGTTTCATATCCTCCATCGTCCATGTCCAGCGACAGCTAGACTTGTTCCATGAGGTTATATACTTGCAAGAAATCCAGAAACAATAGAGGATTTCTATTTATGTCATCGTGGGTGAATTGGAGGCAGTGCAAAATGTGGTCAGGAGAGGCATTCCCTGAAGCACACTTATTGCAAACCGGGTAAACCTTTTGTCCACCATAAAAAGCAAGTACCCTCAAATGACCACTAGAAAATCTGGATAAGATTGTCTGAGATTTTCGGTCGCAAGTGAGGCCCAAGGATCCGCCTGGACTTGATCTTGTCTACCATTCGTTTGCTGGAGGGATCTGCCACTTAACATTGTTCCTAGTTTTCCTAATGGATGATATTTCCTTGAAATTCCAGACATGGACATGGTGCGGGGCCTCTGAACCGTACTTTGAAAGTTTATCTGCAGCCTCGTTTCCCTGAATGTCCACATGTGAGGATATCCACTGCAGTTGTATTACTCGAGTCAAAGAGATCCGTTTCAGCATATTTAGAATTGAAATAGTAGTGCTATCACCCGCATCACTCCAGTCATTTAAATGATGGATTGAGCTCCTACTGTCCGATAGAATCCATACTTCACCAAAGTGCTTTTTCTACCAGAATGGCCTTTAGCCCTACTTCAATGGCAATAAGTACACTTCTAAAGACAGATCAAAAGTGTGAATTTCTAATGCTCATCTTCTGTTCACCATCTGGGGTCTTGATAAAAATACCACTGCCTGATTGGTTATTTTCACCTTTACTACCGTATGTGTATATTTTGATAGCATCTCTCGGTATTCTATCAATAACCTCAAGATATAGCTGTTTGAGAAGCTAAGGGACATTTGAACTCTTAGTCACTAGAGCAAGCGGTTCAGTGTGAAAAAAGACCCTAGTTAATCCAACAGATGGATCAATTCTGAACTTAAGGGAATGAGCCCCCACGTGTTTATTAATTATATCCAGGGAGGCAGCCAGGCATAACGGGCTGTTCTTCTTTAGCCTTTGATTATTTTTCCATTTCTGAATGAACTCCGAAGCGCGATTTTGGTTACCATAATTAATGAGTTTATTATAATATTTGACTAGACAAATGTATCTTCTCATACTTAGAGGTTGAAGATCCGCCTCATATAGTACTGTGTCATTCGTGCAACTGTTTCTTAAGCCAGTTATGATGCGGGCAGCACTCAATTGAGCTTCTTCCAGTTTCTGAAGATTAGAAGTTGAGGCGCTTGAATACATAGGAAATCCATACTCCAATATTGGTCTTATAAGTGACATGTAAGTAGGTCGAAGGGTGTCAGCACAGGCACCCCAGTCACGCCCCAAAATATATTTTAGCAGGTTCAGTCTTCTTTGGCCTCGAAGAACAAGGTTTTCAATATGCTTATTGCACGTGAATTCAGGATGTAGAACAAATCCCAAATACTTGGGGTGCTTTTCATATGTGAGTAGTTGACCCCCAAAACTTATCTGCGGTTTGTAGTTGTAGAGATTTTTGTTGGTGGTGAAAAAACTCACAGTTGATTTAAGAGGATTAAAATCTAATTTATGTTGTTCAGCAAACTCCTGCAAGTCAGAGAGGACCACATCCAAGTTACTTTCTAGCATCTTAATGTCCGAGCCAGAGGTCCAAAGAAAAAATATCATCACCAAACAGTCCAGTTTCACAATTCATAGACACCACTTTCTCAGCATCAGTCAAATACATTGAGAATAAGGTAGGGCTAAGGACTGATTCTTGAGGAACGCCCTGATTCAATTTGAAGCTCCTAGAGAGGGTTTTCTTGTATTTTACTCTTATGACTCTGTTTCTCAAGAAATCGTAGATCCAGGTTAGTGCCTTGCCACTAATGTTAAAGTCATCATGCAGTTTAACAATAAGCTTTTGCTTCCAAACCCTATCAAAGGCTTTTGTTAGGTCCAGGAAAGCTGCAACTATATGGTTAGTAGGTTTACAATTTTGCGAATCCCTAACTCGTTGACAAAAATATAAAACTTGGTCTGTAGTACTGTCTCCTCTTTTAAAACCAAACTCCTCCTTGTGAACCATTTTCTCCATTATTTTACATGTAATGCCAGTCAATGTGATTGGTCTGTAGCTTTCTGGTGAGCTTGACTATTTATTAGGTTTGCGAATGGGGATAATGATGGCCACTAATGGCCACTTTCTCAAGAATTCTTATTCTTATTTTGAACTAAATTCTTTCCTAAGAAGAAAAGTGGCCATTAAGATTCGATAAGACTTTTTTATAGATTATTTTTAAATTATTATTTTCCAAAATTATACGAAATTTAATCTTGTAGATAACCTTTTTTAACACAACACACTTTCTTTAATATATTAGGAGTTTTTTTGTTCATTCTTGTATCCTAAAATGAACTAGGACGTGTATGAATTAGACTGCACAAAAAACCTTTGACTTCTTTATAGGATGAAAATATTGCTTCTACTAACGTTTCGTTAACAAGATCGATATAAATGTTTGTTTGAATATGATAAGTTTGGATCTTAAGGAAAGTGAACGAACGATTTACAATAAAATTGTTGATTCGTTACACTTGTTTTGTGAGGTTTTGCATTGACCAGAAGAAGATGAACGTTTGGATTGGAATAGAACATTTTTAGGACCGCTTTGAAATGATCCAAAATTTAACATTCTTATACTGCATTACATGTACGTCGTTGATGAATTGTCATGAACGACGAATTGTCATGAAATTGTCATGAACGACGTTCATGCAACGTCGTCAAAATTGACGTACGAAATATCCCGTAAATCTCAAACATTATTCGTGAGAACTTGTCAGTTTTTGTTTCAGTGGAATAGTTTCACTTTTTGTGCGTTATTCACTACTGGGTCGCGCTGTTTTCTTTTCGTGGCTATTTTAACCCTTTGAGGGGCGGTGGTATATATTATATACCACCTAATTTTAATCCGATTCAAACCAGAAACATTTAATTAAATTTTACTTTTTTGACTTTGACGAGAAAAGTTGAAAAATTGCTTATTCTTATTTTGAACTAAATTCTTTCCTAAATTGCGGTGGGAATTCAACGTTATAGGAGCACAAGTGCTTTCCCCTGAAAGGGTTAAATAACCTGCGGCATTTACATATCTGAGACTTCAATAAAGTACCATTTCAGAACTGTACATTCAATGTGTGAATAAATAACTTCAAGATGTTTGACATTTTCGTTTGTGGAAACTTCTATCCTTAATCTTTACGAAACCGCACTATACATTTTGTGTTTATTCTTGAGGCTAGCGACTCAATAAATGAATGTATGAAGAAGAAAACAATGACATACAGATTTTTAGACAGTAAACAACTTATCAAAATTGACAAGACAACAAGTAATAAAATATTTTATTGTCATCTGAAAATTCTTTATATTTGATCTACCCTCGTATTTGCATTTAACAACGCATATAAACATACTTTAAATAATATTTCCCTTTCTAGAATTTTTGTATGAAATATTTTCTACAATAAAACAATTTTCAATCATCTTTTTTAATGAGATTATAATATATTGAATCAAATGGTAGGTTAGTTTAATTTATTTTTATGTTGTTAATCTAATTTTTGAACACAGTTTCTTTTCCTTTGCCTTTATTTAAGATAAAAAATTCACCACTTTTTGGGGACAAAATCCCACACTTCACGCAGGTCATTCAATTTAAACAGTTTTTTTTTTCTTAAACACTAATACATGATAAAAAAATAATATTAATATCTAAGTAAATCTTTACATGTTTCCAAGTAAAATATGAGAAATTTTGATAATATTACTTTTGATTACTGTACTCAAATTTATTAAGAACTAGCCGACCCTCCTGGTGTTGCCTGATCCCGTATAATCACCTTAACTCTCTTTAAAAACGAAATTCTGGCCCGGATCCCCTCTGCCGAAGTCGTTTACTCGCCCCCTCTCCATCCCCCAAAATATAACAAATAAACATTAAAAAAAACCTCAATGTAAATTAGGTGCTCGATAGCGGGGGAAACACCGTTTTTCTGCTCAATCATGATAATATATGTCATGTGTACAAAACGCTATATTTAATAAAAGTAGTCCTCCCTTCCCCATATAACAGATACAAACGTTTCTTTATTTATTACAGCAATTGGGCCGTTACCGGGCGAAGCTCGCAAGTCTCTATTGTAATATGTGTCACGTTGACTAAATGTAATATTTAATAAAAAGTCGTCCCCTCCCTTCCCCATCATCGCAAATATAAAAAGTGCAAACGTATCTTTATTATTAAAGCCACTGTCAATTAGATTTTTATTTATTTTCCATAAAAATCAGGATTTCTATTAAAAAAATTGCCGGTGTATTTCTTTCGATTTTTAGAAAATCTTATCTTTATCTTATGTTTAGAAAATCTTCGTCATTGAATGATAGCTTTGACTTCGAAAAGATAAATTTTCATTTGTTTTTCTGCAATCAATTTAATCAAATGTAAATTGAAATATGGTGTTCTAATTATCGGATCTTTACGAAAATGACATTTTTGGAATCAGCGTCAAGAAATAAGCACATATGTATAATTTTCAAATTGATAAATGAAATATTTAAAAAATATTTATTAGAGATTTAAATGTCTCAGTACTTTAAAATTCTGAGGTTTCGTTCCAAATGCGAAAAAATAAATTTTTGGGTTCCGCTCGAAGAAGGCTTCTCATAGATTCATTGCTAGCCTCGGCCCGACGTGCAAATATAAGCAGATATGTACAACTTTCTTTGTTCCGATAAAAACAATCTTTTTCCTGTAATTTCGTTATCGTATTTTTGTAATGTTTGATAAGATTTTAATTAATATGTAGGGTAATTTTCAAAATATTACAATTCTGATTATCAGGTGCACTAGGAGAAGTTTTGGATTATCCTCAAGTAAATTTACTGACTTCTAGGTGCGCTAGATTTTCCTCGCTACCCCACCTACATAGATACACATAAAGAGCGAAACTTTCTTTTATTAGTATACATGTTGCTTTCAAATATTTATTTCAAGAATAATGATAATTGAAACATTTTATCTAAAACTTTTCACAAAACTGTTATTTTAATTACGATGCTGTTGTATTTAGTAAGTAAAAACTTATACTGATACAAAAAAAAAAAAAATTCCTTAATACACGTCATAGTACTTAAATAATTCTGAAAACATATGAATGATATTAATTCTTACATTTTGTAAGCTAAACATTCAACGCTCTAACTTTAAAATTTATCTTTCATAATTTTTTTAATTTGTTACACCATAAAAATTTAAAATAAAATGTTAAAATGTAAATGTTAAAATGTAATGTAGGGTTGGGTTGAGTTGATTATTGACGGCCAATTATCTACACTTGGGATATAGGCCCGGGGGGAGTGCCCTTAGTGGGGGTCTTTCTAAGGGAACCTAACCCGTATTTACGCATGGATAAATCCACGGCTCGAAGAAAACCACGAAAACTCCGAACGATTAGGCCGACAGGCGCGATTGGGATCGAACCCAGCACCTCCAGTCTACCAGCTTCTAGAGCAGAACCTCTCAGCCGCTGGTGGGGCTAAAATGTAATGTAAAAATAAATGTTACACCATAAAACTTCAATGCCACTTAGTCATTTTTTTATGTTTTATTTAAAAAATAATTCAATTTTAAGATATCCTATTCACGGAAATTTAAATGCACTAATGATTCAAATTTATAATTTACATTAATTATCAGTTCACAAACAAACAAAATAATAATAATAATAATAGTCTACAGTGTGGTCTCATGAATTATTTATGCTGTATCTACTGCACCAAAAATATTAGGCCAATGGAAAGTCTTTCATCGAAAACCTAAGTAAAAACAATGGCCATTGGTCATAAAAGCATTCCCCGTAAAATGAAATTCCATCTAAAATTCATCTGAAATGTGTCACCGAGATGTCTTAAACCATTTCGGGACTAACGGGACTTAAAAGTACCTGTCAATTTAAATTGATTTTCTTTAGTCTTAACTATTATTTTTGTTCTTATTCGCATGCATTGATGATGGCATTGCATGATAGTATATGACTATTTATACTTTATTATCACTTCATTTATGTTTCAGCAATTAGTGATAAAAGAAAAATAAAACGTTTGCTCTAAACTCATTGGAGTTTTCGTGATTTTTTTTTAAAACGTACGTTTCATTCTTAAAATTTAAAACAGATGCTACATTTCCGAACAAATAACTTATGTTAAAAATATATAAAACACTGTGAATGTGAATGTGGTAAATTTAACATGTTTGTTGAATGTGAAAATGTTTTCGGAGAATTGATAACTTCCTAAAAACAGATATTCCAGGTTGAAAAAACTTATTAATATGCTATAAAAACTACTCGGAAACGTTTCCGAAATGCAGCGGATGAGAAAACAACTTTTTGTTTTCTTAAATGTTGCGTTAAATTTAGAAAATTTATTGGTTTATGATGTTTCTAAACATAAAGAACTCTTTTCAGAATAGTGCGTAATTCAGATGAGCTTATTGTATTTTTCCGTTCGTAAACATGTTCGTTCGTTCGTATTTTTCCGTTCGTATTGTCTAGATTAAGAAACAGTTGTCTTTTCACAGTGTATGGCGTACATGGCAATAAATAAAAATTGTTTCATTTTACTGATAAATTAAACGTTACGTTCGTTCGTATTTTTCCGTTCGTATTGTCTAGATTAAGAAACAGTTGTCTTTTTACAGTGTATGGCGTACATGGCAATAAATAAAAATTGTTTCATTTTAGTGATAAATTAAAATTCTTCAGTAACCTCTTACGAGTTACCCACGATTACGAAAAGTGTTCATCAATTTTATACCCCTTAGAAACGCATATATTTTCGAGATTTAAAGAAGCATTTATAAAAAGAAATAATACGACTTGATCGAAAAATAAAACTTTATTACGAAAAAAAATTGTTACAATTAACTAAAGGAAGTCTTACAATTGAATTTTATCTGATTTTATCTGTTATTTTTATTTTTAAAACACTGATTATAAATGACAGTTATATGGAAATAAAAGTAAAATCAAAAACAGATCTAAATATATTTTCTTTGAAAATTAAATAAAAAAAATTTCTTCGTAAAAAAACGTTAATTTAGAAAAGAAACTTTTGAAACATTTGAAAAGAGTTTTATTTCTAAAAGTCTAAAAGTAACTTTTAAGGTTGAATTAAAAAATCACTTACACAAAGCAATTTAACTCATGGCTGATCAACTAAAACTATCTTTGAAAAGCTCATTGAATAACTTTTAAAAATCACGAGGAAATTTAAGTACTTTTTATAGTATTCTTAATGAATTTTCGTTGGCTTTGACCATTAATAGCTATCAGTTATTTTTATAAATATTTTTTATTTTATAAATTTCAGATTTGTGGTTTTATTATTAGCTTGACAATAAAAGCTAAGCTGTGTGATATCTATTTATATAGAAACTTTATATTTCTTAAACTTTATACCAAGTGTATATTTACAGTGATTAACAATGAAAGTTTTATTAGACAGAAAATTTCTGCATTCTGTTCGTATTTATACATACATGTATATGCGTTACATTTATCATAAATATGTATTTATAAAGAATGTAAACAGTGAAAATAAATATTTTAGAAATTTTATTATTATAAGCTATTTCTTATTTTAAACGTAACCTATACGTAAATATTATGTCAATTATACGCCTCTTATTTTAAATGTATTTTATTTTAAAATTTATAAAAATAAACTTTGTTGTTATCAATTAAAATTAATTGCAAAAAATTCAATATATAAAAGTATATAATAATAATAATAATAATAAAGATAAAAATACAATTAATATTTAAAAATTTTTAAATTATTCGTTTAAGAAAAAAAATTATTATCTTTTAGTTTTATTAGTCGAGATACCACGTTTTTATTATTTAAGAATACATAATTACGCGTATGTGTGTGCATTAAATGTCATAGAAATACATAATTATATAAAACGGATAAATTTTATTTAAAAAGTTTTATAAATTTTATTTTTATAAATGTCCGTGCTTTGTAAACACAAATTAATACATTTGGGTTGAAATGCATATGTTATGTATGAAAATTTAAAATATCAATATTAAATTCATTTAAAATAATATAATAAGGAAAGAAGACAATTTAAATATAAATATATATATATATATATATATATATCGGTGATACAGTTTTGCTTTATTATTATTGATCATCCTATTTAATTAACATAAAGCGCGTGTTTTAACATTTTGGAGTAAAGTTAAAACGCAATTAAGACTCAATTAAAAATTTGAAAAACGATCTACTGTCATGAAAGTGCGATTTAAAATTGACCACAATAAATATGTCTAGCTGAGTGTATATGGATTAACGACTCATATAAACGGTTCTTCTATGGAATACTCCTGCTTTTGTTTTGTAAAATTGGAGTAATAAAATAATGTGTTATTAAATTATTTAATGGTATAATTTATATATTTTTTTATTATTTATTTGTTTTTATTTTCATATTTAAAAAAAGTGTTTTTAGGTGCGTTCGTAATTATATACATACGTAGCACCTATATTCGTCGTCTGGACCTTCCATCCATATGTCCGCATACAACACCGTAAAAGTTACCCAACCGAGTGGTTTGAAATTTAATGTATATAATCGTTGCAGAATTTTGTCGAGTCTTTTAAAGTTTTATGAAAATCAAATCAAAATTTAAAAAGATATTAATAAAACATTTCTTCATTTTTTAACTTCTATCATACATTATATAATAAAAAGCATTACCTATACATTATCTATATAATTTATCCCAATATCCATTAAAGTAAATAAACACAAGAGAATCGTTCATCGTGAATCATAAAAATATCAAGCAATGGCGATTAAAAAAAATCATTCGCAAAGCAAGATCCCCATGGTAAAATTTTCAGCGCTATCTGGTGTCGAAAAAATATTCGCATCTGTAAACGTGGCATACGTAATAAGAAAAAAAAAAGCATGCTCATTTCGCTCATAACAGACGATATAATTCATTTCACTGAAATAATAGCGATGATTTCTTTACATTGTATAACTAGTTATAGTAAGGACGCACCTCATTTGTCACGTTCAATGTACAATTTCCAACTTGTTCTGTCTTTAGCTAGATAAAATACAATATCGTTGGTTTATGTCAATGGTGCCATATAAGAAACAACTAACTAAGTAAAAAGTTGTAGATCGCACAATAGGGCAATGTACCCGAATGCAGACACTTTAAGGATATGTTTTTACATTTTCGAAGCTGTTTTCGTTATTTCAAACAAAATGCGATCCTAATCAGCTCAAAATGTTCATCGAGATCCCCTCTACGAGCTGCACTAGTAATATTTTGAAAATTGATAGGGTTTCAAATTTTAATATTTAAAATTCAAAAGTGTGTTTTTGCTCCTAATTCCGATACTTTCAGAGTGGGATGTTCCTAATTGGGTCACCTTGCATACCTAATGTCGACACTCGAAAGAAAACTTTAAAAATTAATCGAAACTCTTTATTAACAAATATTTGACACAATGTGTATGTAATAAAGCCATATATAAGAGTAATAAGAAAAACTAAATATTTACTGACAAAACAATGACCACATTTCAATCTACTGACAATGAGTTCGAAAATTGGTTTCTCTGAGTACTATAACCAAAAACAAGAGGAAGGATGAGTTTACATATTAGTTTGTCAGTGAATGTTGTGACCAGAGTTTTTCTTACATTCGAAAAAATATTTTTAAGCCTGTTGGAGGCATGTAGGGGCAACACGTCTCCTTTAGCCTCAAAAAATATTTTTAAAATTTGACATGCGTGCTTTCTGCTCGTATTATCTAATTTCTTCCTACTATTACTAATCAAAGAAATCACAAATCACCAACTTTGATCAAATAAACTGGTTGGTTCTCAACTACAGGGACATCTTGCACAACAGACGCTTCTTCGAAAACAGAGGCATCTTCCAAAACAAACTCATCTTCCAAAACAGACAGGCAGACAGACAGCAACCCTAGGGACCATCTTATGGCTAATGGCCAGGACGAACCCCTAAGCTTAGGGAGGAATCCAAGCAGAGTCCAAATCTGAGGAATCTTTCAAAACAGAAACATCTTCCAAACCAGAAGAATCTTTCAAAACAGGGAATATTTCAAGAGAGTCGGCATTATGGACCAACTTGAATATCATGGGTTCCTAATGCCGACAGAGGCCTAACCTCCAAATCTTATATGATAAGAGCGATTTCAATACTGAATTATTAATCTACAACATTCATTTACTCCAAATAACGCAATGGTACAAGATATACTGCTAATTACTAAACGAAAAACCTTAACTAGTCAACTTTCTTCCTTAGTCAAACGGATAAGCAAAAACACGTGATCCATCGAAATCTCGACAGACGTCTGAAAATTTTCAGTCAGTCGTTTCTAGTATCTCGCCACATCAAAACAGGCCTGTCCACCTCAAAACTGAATATTTTTTTGCATTATGGTGCCAATTTTGAATTTATAGGATCATTTAAAGCCTAATTTTTTCAAGTTGACGTTAAGGTGTCGGCATTAAGAGGGTCGTTAGTATTCGGGTACTTTAACCCTATATCATTTCCTGATTTTCTATAGCAAGTAAAAAAAAAAGAGAGTGCTGCTGCTTGTGTTTCCATGGAAGTGCAGTACGCACATTACTTGCCCAGTAACCAATTAGTATAACGCCTAAACACACGGTGTCGTTTCTGATCGTGCGGCTACGTGTTTATAGGAGAAAATCTCCATTTTTTACTAGCACTATACACAACCTCAGGGTAGACGGTAACATCTTTTACAGTTGATGTATTATATTATATCATACTGCATCAGGTGTAATGCCGCGACTGTCCTTAATACGGGAATGTTCTAATACAGTTGCAAATGTAAGAACGCGGTAAAGATGTTTATAATATCAAAATTATAATCTTTAATTGCGTTCTTTGCAGTAGTGAATTTTACAGTTGAGATTTTAAACTAATTGTTTCATTTATGCGGTACAAAATCCCGTCCCAGAGTCAATAATTATCTGAAAACGACAAGTCTATTTTTTTTATCGCATTATGATATTAATCTGGTCTTTTGGAACATCTTACATATACATGCACAGATTTACAAAAAAAAGTTTTAGTTGTGAATATAAGTTTAATTTTTTATTAAATATTATAAATAACAAATAAAGTATAAAAATTATAAAAAAGTAGATTATTTTAATTAAAAAAGGGAAATAGTAGATGATTTGTTAACTCGCAAAACTACAACTTTCATCGTATTTATAATCGGTACAAATCACGCCTAAGAGCGCATTTGTTTACACCTGAATGCATATTATACGCTTCAGTTACTTTATATGAGTGAATTAGAGCATGTTTTCAAGTTGTTACTTACAACGTGTTAATTGAATCATGTTTTTAAAATACTCTAGCATTAATAAACCATATTATACATTAATCTTTACGATCATATTAACCTCAAACTGTGCCTTGCAATTCCAAAATCAAATACATGTCACGTATACGAAAGATATTTTTTTGAGACACTATATTGATTATGTTAGTTAATAAAATGAAAATAACAAATAACATTTTCAGTAATTGTAATATTGGTCATACAGTGTAATGATTTGGGGTAAATCATACTAATATGATATTCTAAAATATAAGAAATACTATGAAAGAACTTTTTATTATATTTATATGATTACTATAAGAAAGGAAATTCTATTCGATTTACATAAAAGTATTGTCACTTATATTTTTAAAATTATATTAGAATTTGTGCAAAACGTGTTGTGTTGTGTTATCAGTATTTAAACGTGCATAATTTTGTCAACGTTGGCAACTGAACTATGTAATTAAATGTATTAAATTACTTGAGTTATTACATTTATTGTATGTCCATTTTAAAAAGAGAAGAATTAATTTATAATGATTTTTTATGTATACGTATAAATGTGATTCTTTTAAACAGAATTACATTTACCACAAATCTGAATAATTATATTTTCTTTAACGTGCACTGTAATTTTTTCTCTTTGAAATAACAGAGAATCCCATAGTAACCATTTATCGTAAATCTTATGTAAATTTACAGGAACCAAATACGGAGATACTGTTAAAAACACATTGTTTAAAACAGTTATGGAATATTTCAGTAGGATGATTATATATACAGAATATTTTATTTTATGGAGTATTTCTGTATTCTTTTAAACAATACTAGAATTTCAGTCGGAAATTCTACTGTTACAATACAGATATATTCCATAAAGTTTACTTAATGCTTCCTGCATCCTTACGGAGTTGTAATCGCAAAATGTCAATTACGGAAACAGTACTTTTTTTTATATGTAAAAATAGAAAACTTTTCCTAAAAATTTTACGAAAAATTTATTGTATTTTTACGGATTTTCTTTACAGTATATATTTTGTAAATTTATACCTGCAAAGATTCCAAAGACTTTTTGTAAATTTACATGCATAAAAATACTAAGCATCAACACTGAATAAAAACGAAGAAAAATAAAGCCGATGTCGTTACTTATCATTCATATTGTGAGTTATTTCTATCACATTGTATGTTGGGGCACCGTACAGCCGCCAATTATAAATAATTAGCCATGAAACTGATGAAAGTGCAACAAAGACTATGAAAACTGACTATGACTTCACTATGACTTCTATGAGGCTATGACTTCTCATGAAAAATATTAAACAATATTTTTAGCAATTAAGGCTACTCAGGCTTAAAATTTAAATATACCGTATTTCAATGTCCAACAAACACTTTTAAAACAAGAAAATTCATCACAATTTATATGTGAGCTTTTTACGCCTAGTATGGAAAGGAAAGATAAAAAATTAAGAAAAATATTAACGTAAAAATTGAGATCTATACATAAACGAAATGTGAGAAAAATCATTGTACATTCTTACTTAGCATTTACTATATTTCATTTTTAATTTTCATAATAAATATTATAAATTGTAGGGAAATAGAAGTACAGTCTCAGCAGCCGTTACCGAGGATCCGTCCCTTAGCTTTCATGAGGGACCGTGCTGCTACCTCCTGTGCAACCATCCCACATGCAATTTTCGTCTATTTCTTTGGTGTGAAAAGGGTTAACCGTATTTTTTTAAATGAATTTTTCATGCGAGTTTCGAACGGAGAGTTGAAACAATGAACACTGTAGTTTGCATTATTTTAACCACTAGGCTTTCGAAATGCAAGGAAATACAGGGTCATTCATAATTCCCTCCGGGGTTTCGAAAAGTTATAGTAAAAAAACGAAGACGAATATGACAAAAGAAACATATGAAATTATTCCGAAACTATTCAAGTTTTACTTACATACATTACAGGTGTTCTATGTGTGAACCCTTGGTCACACGGCATACATCCATGCGATAGTCCAGTTCCTGCCATACTCCGTTTCTTTAAATCTGAATCAGTGGTGTCAGTTCAACGGGCCTTTCGTAATAAATATCGAAAACAGGGACCAACTGACAAAACAATTCATGTGTGGTACCGGAAATTTAAAGAAACGGAGTATGGCAGGAACTGGACTATCGCATTGATGTATGCCGTGTGACCAAGGGTTCACACATAGAACACCTGTAATGTATGTAAGGAAAACTTGAATAGTTTCGGAATAATTTCATATGTTTCTTTTTTTCAAATTCGTCTTCGTTTTTTTACTATAACGTTTCGAAACACCGGAGGGAATTATGAATGACCCTGTATTTCTAATGAAAATAATTAAATTGTACAGAAAACTATTTATCAGGAAAATATTAAACTGGTATATTATTAAATATAAAAACTTAATTTAAATATATACTTATTGTAACAGAACAACACACTTTTCAACAGAAAACAACACACTTTGAAAAATATTTAGAAAATAAATTTACCAATTTACTGAGAAACGATCCGTCTAGATAAAAAATTCCTTTTTGAGAAGGTTTTAAATCATTTCAAGTCATTTAGATAATTTTGTTTGATAGTATGTTTTAGAGACTTTTTTTATATCACTTGGAGGAATTAATCAAAAACGAAAATAATTAAAAAAAAAAGTTGAGATCAACCTGTCCTAGCTACAATTAATATAATCTATCCAATTTGAATTTCAAAAACATGCGTGCTCCTTAAAAAATATCAGTTTTAATTCTCTAATATCCTCTTATACATCGATGTGTGTCAAAAATTTAACCTACGCTGAATTTAATAAGGGAAATAATAATGAAAAATTAAGAAAAATCCCTCTAATTTAATTAATTTTCTAATATTCTGCTAGGTAGCGGCACTGATGTTAAAAAAAGTCTCTAAGACATACTATCAGAAAGGTTATTTATATTAATTGAAATGATTCAAACCCTTCTCAAAAAAACATTTTTCATCTCGAGAGATATTCTCTCAGCAAATTGGTAAATGTATTTTCTAATGCTTTTTCAAAGTGTATTGTTTCTTGTTTTAAAGTTCTGTTTCAAAAGGTATATCTTTAAATTATATTTTTATGTTTAGTAATATGCCAGTTTATTATTTTTATTTATAAATAGTTTTCTATTCAAATGAATAAATTTCATTAAAAATATTTTATTGCATTTCGACATCATATTGATTAAAATAACTCAAACTACTGTGCTGTGAAAATAATTTTCAATCTTCTGTTTGAAACTTGTATGAAAAATTAACTAAAAAAAAAAAAATTCGGTTAATCTTTTTTTTAACCAGAGGTCGCTCGTTATACTCGAAAGTTGTGTAAGTGCGGTTGCTCGTGAGTTCATGGTGCGCCGTGAACGAAGGGTGCCTCACGGAGACGCGAGGCGGCGGAAAGACAGGCGGATATAAGGCTGAATTGCGGATCCTCGGTCCCTCCTCCTGAGACCATACTCTCCTTTCCCTACTATTATTATACATTTAATGTACTTTATTGTACTTTCATGTTACGCGTCTTACGAAGGTTCGTTTCCAAAGAAGGAGAATGCGCATAATACAAGGAATGTACCTAAAAATAAAACAAGTAATATAAAAACTTTTTTTAAGTCAATTCCTACTTAGGTCAAATAGAAATTTTTTTCCAGCGATCTGCACGCTTCGCCACTGACGGTATTAATTCCTAAATTTATATCCTGCTAAATATCTTACATAAGAGAAATTTTTGAAATTTATTAAAAATTAAATAAAAAATAAATAGCTAAAACACCAAAAATTAATAGCTCGAAAAGTATTTCTCACACATTTGTTAGACAAACTGCGTTAGAAAGTTAACAAAATTGTATTTTTCTTGATATAAATTTAAAATCTAATGATTATGCCGTTTTTCAAATATTGAATTTCAAAAATTACCAAACTTCACAATAAAGTGCCATAGCGATGTTACAGTTAACGATAATACAGCTTTTTCAAATATTAATTCATTAATTAAATTTTATTATTAAATTTTAGTTTTATACTTCATTTCTGTTCAAAAGTAGAGACTTACTCCACATTTATAGTATCTTTTGCCCGCGAGCCGCCTGATCTTCGTCCGTGAACAGCCAGCCCCATTATCTTTTTACGTGTGAAGGTGAGACTATAAATATGGAGTGAGTCAATACTTTTGAACAGAAATGAAATATAAAATTAAAATTAATTAATTAAATTTAATTAATGAATTAATATTTGAAAAAACTGTATTAACATCAATTGTCATCCAGTACAAGTCTAAAAAATTTATTTGAACTTGATAGGATGAACAGAAAATATTTTATTAAAGATTGAAAATTCCAACAAGATATATAAATATATATAGAGTGTGAGCTAATAGTAGGAATTTAATAAAAAGTCTCAAATTTTAGCTGCGCGTAGTATGTGAAAATATACGACAGATTTTTTATGATTTTTTTTTTTTTAATTGGAATTTTATGCTTTGAGTTCTATCTGAGTCGGAACCACTTGCCCATCTAATACGATAATATGTAGTGACTCCACTCAACATTGATGTACACTCTCTGAACACTGATGTACGTATTGAGAAAGTAAAAATCATATATATCTGAGACAAAGGAATTGGTTGGATTTGGACGTTGGACCTGTTTAGAAATGGAAGATGCTCTCCTTCTACAGAAATTACCTCTGTGCTACTAATGATTGATAACATCGCATCGATATTTATCACTTATTTTCATTCACATTTCCTTGGTGATTTCTCTATATAATCGGTTGCAAAATGTTTTGAAAATGGTTTAAAATGGATTAAATACCTAACCGATCAGCCAATTTGTACGAAAATCTATAAATTTCTTGCGACAGTTATTTATAATACGAGGGAAAGTCATTAAGTTAGTAACAAAAAATAATTAAATAATAACTTACAATGATATTCATTTCAAAACTATTTTTATTTCTCAACATATTCTCCAGCAATATTTATGCACTTATATCACCGTTTTATCAGTGCCCCAACACCAACTGCATAAGATTCATTGGGTTGCTGTCTCAGCCACATTATGACTTCAAGTTGAACACAAGAGACAATTCAAAAGTTTGGTTGGCAACTTCTTCAACATCCACCATACAGCTTCGACTTAGCCCCAAGCGATTTTCATCTGTTTATCCACTAAAAAACCATCTTGGAAGCAAGATGATGTTCACAGATGATGAAAAGGTTCAAGTCCTAATGTGGCTGAGACAGCAACCCAAAGAATGATAGGCATCTGGTGTTGGGGCACTGATAAAACGGTGATATAAGTGCATAAACATTGGTGGAGAATATGTTGAGAAATAAAAATAGTTTTGAAGTGAATATCATTGTAAGTTATTATTTAATTATCTTTGTGATTTACTTAATGACTTTCCCTCGTATATTAGCCAAATAGAATCTCAATTAGATTCATCTCAATTGGCCCATTTGACCGATATCTTATTCATTCATGCACACAAATCATGATTAAAATATGTAGATATATATTTTTTTAATTCATTCATGGAGGCGGTAGAAATATAACCGTATCTGGATTTTTATATTATTTATTTTCACATTCAAGCACATATTTTCAAAATCACGAACCTTAAACTTAACAGTCAAAAAACATAAAAATGATGAAATATCTGTTTTAGAACTACTAATTTATAATTTCAATGCATTTAAAAATAGCCTTCTTCTGCCAAAACAACTTCATATTAATTTAATTAAATAAAAAAATAATATCTCCCAGCCTACTATCGACAAATAATAATAATAATAATAATAAATTTACAAAAACGAGCAACCTTTTATGCTCTGCAAATTCTCAGAAACCAAACTAAACTGACTCAATCGTGTCAGAATTAAAAGAATTCTAAAGATGCGCATTGGCGTCGCCTGTTATCTAACAGACTAACTAATAACTATTCGAATATCTAATTGATATAAATTCAAAGTTACACTGAACATAATTTTTTCCTTACAATATGTGTTCGGAAATAATTTTTTTGTTATATCTTATTTGCATTAATTAAGTCTCACTTCCTCATAATGTCAAGAACACTAGTGGAGTTTACCTGATAAATAACTCTTTTCGAATTAATTTATTCTCTTGGAAAAGTCTGAAACTAATGGTGTTTAATTAAAAATAATAAGTGGTTTTTTTAGTTAATTTCAGCAGGAAATTATTTCTATCAGCTGTATACAAGAAGTAATTCATGATAAAAATATTATGTTAAAAAAAGATAATCTCATGCAATGTTAATTTCTGAGTATAGGGTTGAATAAAAAATTTCATAAGTCACTAGAAAGAAACATTTATTAGCTTCTTTAATCCGAATTTCTTAACAAAATCAAGTCAAGGTTAGCTTTTATTAACAAAATTTGTATAAACCTAAATATATCATTTTTGTATTTAGTTGTATAGTTTTCCATATATATATAGGATGTCTCTTTTCGTTAAGTAATAACTAATACGTAAACCGTTAGATTTAAATGTATATATCCAAATGAAACAAATAGAAAAGTGAAAACAGTTTTTGTTAAAAACACTATTTTATAAGCATTCAATAACTATCTTAAAAATCAAGCTTAATTTCAGATGTTTAATTCATGTTGTTCCAGAAAAATTTGTCACAATACGTTAATTTAGTGCCCTTTCTAATTATGGAAATTTAACCACTTTGATTTACACTTGGTAGAAATCGTGATCCAAGAAATTTAATTTAAAAAATTATAATTTTTGACTTGTTTCTTTTTAAAATATGGCAACAGGGAAGAAAAAGAAATCTTTGTTAAAACTGTCTATTCTGGATTTATAAATTCTTTTCTAAATTTTCATGATTTAATCGTTAAATTATTTATTGTAAAAAAAGGGTTAAAAATATTACACTCCTTATTTTTATTTATATTTTCCACTTTTAGTGTTTCATAGTCATTCGGCCTACTTTGTGGTGATTATACTCTAAGAACGACATTTTCAAAACTGAGCTGAAAATACTCAAATCTGAGTATGACTCCGAATCAAAATTACGCAAGTTTGAAAAGTATATGGAGGAAAGTCGGGTAACCGCGGACATTTCAATTTCTAAGAAATTCAAAGTGTTGCGTAAATAAAGAGTTTTTGTAAATGAACGCCCTCAAGAGTCGTAACAAATTCAGTTTAATTGCAACGTGGGCACCGAGTAAGTTAGTCATGAGTGAGTGTTTTGTTTTCGTCAATAAATTTTCGACAAAACGAGACAGAATGCATCATATGCGGAGAAACATTTGAAAAACACTTGACTCAGTGCCAGGAATGCAAAGACTGGGCACATGAAGATTGTGTTTATGTAGAGGCATCGGATTTTTATTATAATTGTGATGTTTATAAGGCCTAAAAACTGTTGGGAAACCATTAATTAATATGTCCGGGACTACCGCCGTTTCTTGTGCCGCCAAAAAAATAAGGCCAAACTATTTTCTGTATATTTTGTTAAATAATTCGATATTATTAGCAATGTTTAATTAAAATCATTAAAGAAGTTCGTAATTTTATTTTAAGTATAAAATAAAGTCAGAAATTTCATTTTTTTGTTTGCAATTTATCCATTTATCCAAGTGTCCGGGGCTATCCGATCTTCCCCTACGCATTTCTGAAAACATGTACACAATAAAAAATAAAACATCATGTGCTCATATTTGAGTATGTCCATGTTTCAAAAATGAGTATGAACTGACTTCTATGTGCACAGTTTTGAGTATTTCCATGTTTCAAAAATGAGTTTGAAGTGACCTCTATGTGCCCACTTTTGAGTATGTCCATGCTTCAATATTCTGAGTATTTCTGGTATTTCAGAATTGAAAGCATTGGATCGTCATATTTGAAACAAAAAAATTGTATAACAAAATGAAAACATCGATTTACTAAGATTTGAAAGTGCCATTTTTTCTCAGTGTAGTGTGTTGTATCCTTAACTCCGCAGTTGTTGTAAATCGTATACAGTTGTAGCCATTTATAATATTTGGTGATTTATCACTTGTGCCCGGCTAACGAAAAAATAAATTAATCTTACCTTACTTAATGATTTGTGAAAGATTAATAATTTAATAATTTCTCTTTTTAATATTCAGACGCAAGTATACTTTTTATTACGTAATATTTTACATTTACTGCTTTTAACACGTGATCTTTTAATTATTATTTTAAAGTTTTATTTCTCTTTTTAATAGTCACGTGCAAATACATTTCTTAATTGAAATATATTGCGCTTATTATGTGCACTATTTTACAAATTGGCAACAATTCAAATAATGGATTTTAGGAAATATGAAATAAATCGTCATCAAAATAATGAAAATTTTGAATAAAAAATTGAAATATAACCTCAAAAAATTACTCAAATTAAAAAAATAATTGTAGTCTGCACACCACAAGCTTGTCAACTATATCTTTATAAATTATGGTTAAATTCCTGTGCATAGTTTCCGTTTCTATAAAACTTTTTTTAGACAGCTATTTTGACCAACTTTAATAATAAATATCTCTTAAAACAATTCTTCGATTTATAAAGTGTCTACATCAGCGTGTTTATCAAACATTTCTTTATAAAACTACCAATTTTCATATTTTTATATGCAATAGATTTCAGAATATTAGTCCAGAAAGACTTCAAGGAACAAAATTGTCATTGACATCGGCTGCGGCTGCGGCGGCGGTGGTCACTTTTTTTAATATAGAGAGATATACTACTTTGGATTTATATATTTGAAACCAATTTTCCATCGAAATTGGTAATAATAATTCTCACTTTATTTTGTTACATAGCAAAAGTATTAAAAATTAAAACAATAAATAACAGAAAGGAAATGAAAGAAAACTTACGAGTGAAAGAAATGTTTTATTAAAGTAAAAGGTTTGACTCCTTGATTGATCAATTTTTCAACTGGCTAAGAAGGCAGCCGTCCAAAGAGTCTGTTTTTAATTTATTACTGTATTACTACTCATAAAGGAAAAAAGGTAAACATTTTTTTTACGCCCTCTTAGGATTAAATACAAATATGAGTTTCGGGACTTTAGCGTTCCTTATCGGAATTTGATTTCTAAAACTTACTAGAGAAACTATAGTCCTTAACTTTTCTTTTGATTTTTTACTTTTTATTTTGAGGTATTTTTCTCTTTTCATTTTTTTTCAGCTGGGTTTTTGTATTTAAATGTTTAAATATCATAATTTGTTAACTATTCAATAAAGTGAGATAATGAAGTCGATAAGCTAAACCATTAAACCATCGAATTATTTCCATAAAGAAAGCAATAATCGAAATGCAATAATCAGAATGTTTCATTATTAGATATAAACCAGAAAAAAAATCAATATATCCAATTTTCTTACCAAATGCTTTTTCCATATCCGAGAAAGATAGATTAATTTGTAAAAGAAAAAAAATGATTTATAAAGATAAATCATTATTTAAACTTAACTTTAAAAAAATTCTCCTTAATGATTAAGTAATTATTTTAAAATTAGGATTCTTAAAAAAAAATCTAAAAGTTATTACCAAAAACATAAAGGCTAATAAATACATTTTAATAAACTACTAGTTTCGTACACACAGTCGGTGACATTCTCACGATCAGCAAAGATAAAATAAACGGTATTCGTTATATACTATATTCTACATTATGGTTTAAAAAGTATTTTTCATGTACGATTTTTTAAATTCTATCGCTAACATGTGCAGCTTCGATTACGAAAGATTAACCAGTTTGCACTTAAAACTATATCAATAGTTCAGCATTTGTTTCCGGCTGATATTCCATAACGAATATAAAACTTCACCAATAAAGAAATAAAATGATATACATAAAGCATAAATTTAACATACATTTAATCGAACTATGCGCTTAAACTTCTGAAATTATCAGAAAAAGGGAAGCCGTAAGTGATAAAATATTTGATGATTACTTCAGCTGTGAACTTTTGACATGGGATTAATACAAATGTATTGATTTCAATAAATTTCGAAACTTAATTTGAATATATAATTGATATTTTCTACCTAAAAATGCTTTTTGGTGTTGTTAGTAATTTAAAACATCTATTATAATTTTAAGTTAAAGATTGGTTTTCACCTATGCCCTGTAACCCGAGAAGCCTGGGTGGAATCCCCTAATATTACGATTAATAAGATTAATGATACGGGATTATTGTTATTGTAATTGGTATTACATAAAGTGCAGCTTAGGTGCAATTTATTTTTTATGGGGAAATATACGGAGATATGTCCAAGTGAATGATGTAATGATACGCGATACACTGTCAGAAAAGCTCGCCTTTATACACTAAAATATTCCTTATTTTTTTAAGAAATAATTTCCGTTCTCCTGGAAAACATGCTTTTTTCGTGAATTCTTTCTGTAAGTCTGCAAAAAAAAAAAAAAAAAAAAAAAAAAAAAAAAAAAAAAAAAAAAAATCAGTTTATTCCTTGCACGCATGCGTATTGGCTCTATCAATACTGAACTTTGAATTTATTTTAAAAATGATAAACCAACAATTCTAAAAAAAAAAAAAAAAAAAAGATTTCTTATTTATTTAGAAACGAAAAAACAAACAAAACATATGTTCACAAGTTTTTCCTTCTTTTTTTAATCATTTTAAAGTATGCTCAATTTATTTTTTAAAGTTAAAAAAATGCGTTTAAAATATATTCTAAATGAACGCATTTAATATATATGTATATATAAATATATATATCAGTTAAAATGAAAAAAATTTTACTCAAAAAAAATTACTTCTTCTCGAATTTAATTAAAAATATATTTTACATCTGAAAATTTAATTAAAAATATGTACAATTCATTTTTTTAACCTCTATTGATAGTGATGTGGTAAAACCCCAACCACCATCCTACAAAGACGAATTCTTACCGAAATTAACTTCAAAATTTGCAACTTTCTGAACAACAAATTATTCAAGCCATTTGACGAAACGCCATATATTTAATTCAAACTGCTCCTTCTCCTGAGCAACTGATGGTACAACGGTTTAAAAGCGAGACTGATATCCCTCAGGTTGCTGGTTCGAATCCAAGGTCGGCAAAATATATAAGTCGAGCAATAAGTACTACCTTGAGAGTTGATAGATGGCAGCACCGAACAATAAAAGTTTTTTATCTCCGCTTCCTCTCTTCAATTGACGTATATTTTACCTTCTGTAACAGCGAAAAGAGATATGGACATTCTTCAAATAACGGAAATATACCGGCAGCACTGCTGCCCGTAAAATTTCCGTGAATTGAAGAAAGTATTCCTGAAATTGTATATCGAAAGTTTACTCTGATCAAAATGTACCCGAATGCTTCATTTAAAATATATCTATAGTAGATATCGTCTGCAAACTTTTATAAAACATTTTTGCGACTTCTATAAACATCATACAGTAGTCAAGAATTTATTTCATGTTATCGTTTGAAAAAAAAATTGTTTCTAATGAGATAAGAATTTTCACTCTGTTGATTTTGAGAAATGGCGACTGTTATTGAGCAACGAACATGCATTAAATTTTATTTTCGCAACGGTATTTCTGCTACAAAAGCATTTGAAATGTTGAAAAAAAGCATTTAAAGACGACTGTTTATCAAAAGAACAGTGTGGAACTGGTATGAAAACATTAAAGATGGTAGTCAAAGTTGCTCAAAAATCAAGATAATATTGACTGCTTTTTAGCTGTTGTGGTGTTGTGCATTATGAATTTCTACAAATTGGCCATACATTCAATAAATATTATTAGTTGAGTGTGTTGCGCCGTTTGCTTGCAGTAGTTCGTCGAAAACAGCCTGAAATGTGGTGATAAATCTCATGTGTTTTGCCCCACGATAATGTGCATTTTCACAGTACAATTATTATTCGTGAATTTTTAACCAAACATTCAACAAATGCGACTCCGCAAGCTCCGTATTCACCTGATATGGCACCATGTGACATTTTCTTATTTTTACGGTTGAAATTGTTTCTTCGTTGTCACCGTTTTCAGTTCATTAATTCGATAAAAGAAATTCTCTGCGAACTCTGAAGGGGTTTCACAAAAACGACTTTAAAGCACATTTTGATGTTTAGAAAAAATTGGCAGAATTGCATTGCAGTCGGATAAGTTTACTTTGAAGGAGATTCAGTTAACTTTGACCATTAAACTGGTACCTTTCGTTTTACGCCACCATTCTGGGTACTTTTTGAGCACAGATTAATTAATAACTTCAAACATAAAATTTGGTACATTTCTACACAAAAGAAAATGAGATATACTGCTGTAATGTGCATCGCAAGACAATAGCAAAGCAACGCCCCCTTTTGAGTGAACGAAGTTAAACTTGAATAAACATAAGTTATAATACATATCTAATTTACATATTAAATTTGATTACAACTCCATACCATAAAAGCCGAAATATAGTTTTCATGGAAATTGAGAAAAGCACAGCAAAACAGCGCCCCATGTTGAACGAACAAATCTAAAACTACTACAACGTATTTTTAAAAAAAGTCTGAAATAGTAAATTTGGTGAAATTTCATCGCACATAGAATCCGAGGTATAGCTGTCACGGAAATCGTAAAAAGCTGGGCATAGCAGGGCCCTCTGCTAAATGAACAAAGCAAAAATATACTCAATATAAATTTTAATAAATATCTCACATATTAAATTTAGTGAAACGCCATTCCATACATGCCGAAATAAAGCTATTATAGAAACCCTAAAAAACACAGCTCAGAAACGCCACCTATTGAGAAATATACACCTAAACAGTTTTAATTTTGTCAAGGTCTAACTAAATATGAAATTTGATGAAATTCCACTACAAAGATACCGAGTGACTGTTATCATGGAAATCTTGGATGCTTGTTGGACTATTTATATGAAAACCTATTAAGAAACTAAAATTGCCAAGATCCAATTGAATATGACCTTTGATGAAATTCCTTTCTATAGATGCACGGAAACCTTGAACAATTCAGAATAGCAGCGTCACCTGCTGAGCTCAAAACTAAAGGGTACCAATTCTGGTCACGTTCTAACAGGATGTGATTTTTGATGAAATTCCGCGCTAAGTTCTTGAAATAAAATGACAACAAAATTTGTGATACTTACATACATAAAGACAGACAGACATTTTCCAGAGATAGCCAAATCGTGCTCTGGACATCCGAAAACATGTAAATCCATCAAAAATCGGAAATCGAACATTTTTACGATTACGGTAGTTTCTTCTTTTGTATATAGAAGAAAATAAAATACAGAAAGTATCTTTAGAGTAAAGGTTTACACTATACACAAGCTATTTTTTAAATTAGGTACCGAACTTGAAGTTAAGTACTTGCTTCATTAACGATATCTGGAAATCTTGTAGAATAGCATCTTTATACTATAACAATATTAAGCCAATTTTGTGTAATTATTCACAGCATCTCGATCAGTATTTCCTGGATATTGAAATGTTTGCATTCGAGCAATATTTCTTCATACTGAGAAGAAATATTTCGTATAATTTCATTACCAATATTTTCGACGTATTTTGATATATTTTCGATTATTACAAATATTTTAGTAATGAGGAAATTTCATTGCAAATATTTTCAATGTAATACTAATATTTCTGAACCTGTGGGATTTTATTGCAAATATATCTGCATATAGACAACGTGTATCCCATATTAATATTTGGTTGTGATTACTTCGGTTTATGTTACATGGGGATAATTTTGGAAAATAAAAACGATAATGGTTCACTACTAAAGAACGAAACTAGTGATTAATTTACATAATTTTTTTGACCTGCTATAACAAGAATAATTAACTTTAAAAGTAGATAGAATAATAACAATCAAACAAACACATTTTATTGATTTTACATAAAATGTAAATAGTATGTTTAAAGTACTTATTTACCAATTCTAGAACCTACAATTTGTTTAATATGACCCTTCATTTAAGGTCCTTACCTATGCAAAAAAATGAATCAATAAAACTTATATGTCGTGCCATTCGAGTATAGATAAAGTAGAACAAAATTTAACTAATGTCACGTTTAATCGCTATAAAGTCAAGTACACAACTAAATACTTTGTATCTCTTGTGATTTTTACATAAACATGTAAGTTAAAAAAATATAAACTTATTCATATAAAATATGAACTATTTTTTTCAATATTTTTTTCACTGTTGAAAAATTAAAGGTTAAAGGTATTTTCATTAAAAGCATATAAACATACCTTTTGACTTAATATGACTATTCGTATTTATATTTATATATTCATTTTTGTTATATTTATGTATGTTTTTTTTTATAACAACATATTAATCAAAATAAACTGTTGACTAAATAACAAAACTACTACTTTCATGTGTAAATAATATGGATAATATTCTCCTCATATTTGAAGGGTCTAGAAATCAATGTCGGTTAAAATGTCTATAAGTTATTTTCACTTTTTTCAAAGTTTACAAAAAGAATGTGTTGGATACTTTAAAAAAATGACTTCAGGTTTTCGATGGATTTATATGTTCTGAAAGATCCTGGACACGATTTGATCGTTTAACACGAGAACGGCGGAAAAATCCTAACTACTAGAACGGCGGGAAAAAGTTATTTTGACCACTCGATGAAACTACTGAAATAACAACGATAAAACAATTTTAAATGCAATACATCGAAAGAAATGTGTAGTTTACGCGTATTTCATCATTTATACTTGATTTATATTTAATATTAACAATTTATTGAATTTTTGTAGTAGTGCAAATGTAACGCCTACAGAGAAATCAATTGGATCATACTGCAACTACTGAAATAACTCATTATTTTCATATAAAAATTGATAGGGTTCACTAATTAAAAATAATGCTAAATAAAATAAAACACAATTTATAAATTAATATCTTTTCATATATATATATATTCAATAGTGTCCAATATTTCAAAAACTAACAAATCTAGAATTCTGATTTTTTTTTCAATACTTGTTATCTATTTGGGAAAAGTCAAAATATTTCAAAACAGTTCTTACAAAAATAATCAACGGACAAAAGTGCTCAGGGGTCACAATGACCCCTACCGCTATTCTAGAGTTAAGAAAGTATCTGTTCGTGAGTCTGTCTGTGTGTCTGTATCTATGTGACACAAATATTGTGGTCACTGTATCTCAAGAAATAATGTACGGAATTTAATCAAACTAAAGATTCTGTTAGACCTTGACTTAAATAGACGCTGATTAGAGTTTGGTGTATATCATCTTACAACTTTCTGCTATGGTGCATTTTTCAGGATTTCCACGATAGATACATCTCAAGAAGTAATGCATAGAATTTCACCAAATTTCATATTTTGTTAGATCTTGACAAAGATACATACTTATTAGGTTTAGTTGTGTACCGCAAAGCACGTGTCTTTAGTATGTTCTGTTTGTCGCAATTTCTGCGATACCTATATGTCGAGAACCAATAGAACCAATTTTGCCCTGCAAATACCCAGCACACATTGAGAACACAATTGGAACACTTGGATTAAAAAAAGTGCTCCAGTTACCTTAATGTGTACTAAAATGTTTTCCGAATAAGCTACTCTTTAATAGAAAGTGTTTAGAAAGTGAGCCGAAAGGTACCGAAAGTGTTCTTCTCAGGATATTTGTTAAATCTAAACTTGGGAACACATTTGAGAACAGATTGGGAGCATATTTGGGCCACATGTGAAATCATCGCTTTCAAAAAGTGCGCTAGAAAGTGTGCTGAACAAAAGAAGTGTTCTCAGAAGTATTCTAAAAAATGTTTCATAAAGTGCGCTTCAAAGTGTACTAAAAAAGGTTGACAAAATAAGTGTTCTAAAAAGTGTTCTGAAAAGTGTTTATAGATTTGCAGTGTGGTTACAGACGATTTGATTTATATAGATATAACTTTATTGATGGCCACAATATAAGAGTTAACTTTGTTTTTGAATGTTAATTTAGAAAAAATATTATGCATTTAATATTCGAAAATAACAAAAATTACTTCCTAGAAGATTTATATATACATATATTTATATATTTATTCACGGATATACAAATCCAAAATTTCAGCACATTCAGCCAAGTAGCTATCTTATAAAAATATCCACATTGCAAAATGTTTTCCAAATTTTAACTAGTATGTTGTGTCCATCAAAACACTTTCTTCTATATAAATAAAACAAATTAAATAAATTAAATTGTATAAGAAATTACTTCAATTTAGAAAATAGGTTATATATATATATATATATATATATATGAAACAAATTTTAATTTTTTTTTCGCCGTTGGCCTCATCAAAGCTATAATTCTGTTTAAATCCCATTATTCTAAATTATTTTCTCGTTCTAGTATTTAGATTGTCAAAATCCCGCCTAGCTAAAAATGTTTTATTCTAAATTCATTCTCTTAAAAAAATGGCTCTAAGTGCTGTTCTGTTAAAATTACACACCTTTCATTCCATTAAATTAACGCATCCTAAAATTCAATTCTTGTAAATATCACTCTCCCAGCTAAATATTTTTATTCTCTTGAAATAACAACCTATACCTTTTTATTTTTATTTCCCTATGTTTTCTAGATAAAAGTATTCTTTCTCAAAATATAAAAGCTAATCTCAGTTTCAATGTAAATTTTTTATCTTGGCACTCTGCCCACACTCGGTAAAACCTAAGTATTTTTTTCTTTCTTATTTGTTCGAAGGAATCAGATTTTTCCGAAAAAAATTCTAGAAGATTCTCCCGCGCTTTTCAGCTTGCAGCTTGATCTCTTCTCTCATAGCGCCATAAAATTGAGTACCGTAGCGCTGATTGGTCGAAAGACTGTTTTAACCACTCTGTATTCGTGAGCGTTAGAGAATAGCAACTGGGTTTCTCTAACGCTCTAACTAAAGTTTTTGGGTACTCTGGGTTTCCCGGCTAGAAAGACAAAAATGTTGCTGGGAGCAGGATGTAGGTGGAAGTCCAACGCGTGGCTCACGATCATGGAATAAAAATCCCCGTAGCTGCCGATATAATCGAAGATGCCGCCCCTTAATAGTTTTGATTTCTTCGAATGGTATTTGGAATACGAAGCGTCTCCTTAGTTCTACTGCATTGAATTATCATGAGAGCTAAAAGCATAACCAGAGCTCTCGGGATTCTAATAAAATTTGAAGTGGACTTGACTGCCTATTTTTTTTTTCAATAAGCACCAACGATTTATCATACTCGGCGTACGACTGAAAACTTCCTGAGTGGAGACCCCCGGTCTTGATTTGATTTACGGAAGGTGGATTGATTGTGAAGTTAAAATGTGACATATATATACAGGGTGATTAAAAAAAACTATCCCGACATTTGGGCCTGTAACTATCATATCATTCACAGAAACTGAATGAAATTCTGGCAAAAGGTATTTTGAGGTATGCGCTCAAGAATGATATGGAAAACAACAGTGTTACTCAAACAGTTACTGTTACAGTGAGAAAATTTCGAAAAAATCAAATGGCAACACCCAGTTTTTTGTATTGGAATGTGATCTCCATTGTGAAAAACCCTAAATAGCGTTAGAACGGCAACTGTAGCATGAAAATCACCGGCGGTAGATAGGCTAAAAGTGAGGAAAACCGATAAGGACAGAGAAGCAGCATAAAATAAAGCATTTTATTGTGTTTAACAAATTTTCCACGTGACCTCCTTTACACACGATGACACTTTGCATACGGCTGATGGTGGATAGCACTACAGCACGTATCATGGTAATAGGAATCTCTTGAATCGCAGTTCTGATGGCATCTTTCAAATCAGATGCAATTTGAGAACGAAACTGATACACTTTGGATTTCAGATATCCCCATAGCCAGAAATCCATTGGTGTCAGATCAGGAGACCTTGGTGGCCACGGAAACGGGAAATGACGGGAGATAACTCTGTCAACAAACTGTTGAGTTAGGACTCGTTTGACTGAAGACCCGACATGTGGAGGAGCGCCATCATGCATCCACACAACTTCAGATAGAGCATTTTGCCGTTGCAATGCGGGAAACGCGTAATGAGTTAACATGTCCAGATAGCGAGCACTCGTTACTGTACACGTTTGCAGATCACCGTCAGTAACCTCTTCATAAAAGTAAAGGCCGAGGATGAATGAACTCGTTATACCACACCACACAGTTACTTTTTCCTCGTGTAATGGACGTGCATTCACATCATGTGGATTACTCTCTGCCCAGTGCAAGCAATTTCACGTTACCAGTTAACGGGAAATGCGCATCATCTGTCCACAGAATGCGTAAAGGACAGCTGCTATCTTCATCGTACCGGATAAGGAATTGATTTGCAAAATCCAGCCGTAATTGATAGTCTCCCGCTTCCAACATCTAGACACGCTGGAATCGATACGGAAACATGTTTAGAACAGAGCGAAGAATCTTGCGTACAGTTGAATTCGGCAGATCCAGAACACGTGAAACACCGCGTGCAGTAGCGGGACGAACTGTGCTTATCGTCTGATGGACTTCTGCAACAGCTTTCACAGGAACGAAGGTCGTCCAGACCGAGGTCGATCGCATGTGCAACCTGTTTCTTCAAATTTATGAATCAAGTCCCGCATAGCTTTGACAGTGCACGGGCCTCGCCGTAATCCATGGTTTCTGTGGTAAACACGCAATGTCTCTGCGGCATTTTGTCCATTCAGGTAATAAATCTTTACGATTACCCCACGTTCTTTCCCTGGAATAGGCATCTTGTTTGGAATGGCAGAGAGGAACATACGCGGTTCGCATTTCGCAGTGCCTTTTCTTTCACCTAGCGGCACGACATCAGTCATGACTGTGTCTTACCTAGAACCCGAAATTTGCGTTTCTTGGTTTCTTCTTCTCGTTTTATGGAGAACTAATTAGGCTGGGATATCAGCCAAAGAAACGGTGTGACGTGTGACGTAAATGAAACGAAAATTAATGCTCTGGTGCACAAAAAAGTCCTTTTTATTTTTCCCTTGCCTAGTTCCGGTGATTTTCATACTACAGTTGCCGTTCCAACGTTATGGTGTTTCACAATGGAGATCACATTCAAATTGAAAAAACTCGGTGTTGCCATTTGATTTTTTCGAAATTTTCTCACTGTAACCGTAACTGTTTGAGTGACACTGCTGTTTTCCATATCATTCTTGAGCGTATACCTCAAAATACCTTTTGCCAAAATCTCATTCAATTTCTGTGAATGGTATGATAGTTAGGGGACCAAATGTCGGGATAGTTTTTTTTATAATCAGCCTATATATATATATATATATATATATAACCATTATTGAAACATTGACGAAACACCAACAAAAACTATGAAATTATGAATTAGAATGTAATAATTAATTGACAACAATAGTGTTCCCCTAACACTCTGAATATAGATTCCATATACATAGTACAAAAAATAAAAAAGGAAAGAAAAGAAGAAATTAAATAAAAAATTATATATATATATATATATATATATATATATATATATATATATAAACGTATAATATTGTCATGGACTCGAGAACATTGAAGAATTTTAAAGCATCAAATTCGATTTTTCTAAAAAATAATATCAAACAAATAGTATAAAATTTAAACAAGCACAAACAAGAAAATCCGCCTGAGAAAAAACGCCCTTACTAATGTAGGTTTTTAGTCTGGTGAAAGAAAGTATTGGCTCAAACTATAATTATAAACAAAATGCTAATGCACCTTTCGCTAAATTATAACATTTATTTGACACACAACGTACAAACTTGAAAGTAAACAGACAGTAATTATTAAATTCGAATTCGTCCACCGAATCTACAGCATAGCAACAATTTGCATTCAAAACCCTCCGTATCCAACAGTTTGAAAGTTCGTGTCGCTGTCAAAAGACATCGAAATGATACTTGATAATAGTCTGCAAGCTTTATCTTTATACTCATCGGCAATCGCTAGAGTACCTTTATGCGCAGTGGAAATCGATAGATTACCTGTAGCACTGGCGTTGAAAGACCGAGACACCGCAAGGTTGTCCACAGCTACACTGACTAGACCCATGGTAGCCACAAATCCTGATCAATATTTATTTGAATCATAGGAATGACTCTCTTTTGTTTACATTTTTAATTCTGGGATTAGACGGATTTCAACTGCGAATGTCTCGAAAGATATGCGTATTTCGATATATGTATTCTCTCAAGATGTGTTTGTTTTTTACAATGTGTCTAAAAAGGTCAATTTTATGCACCACTACTCAAAAAATTAATTGTCTGAAATTAGCCAAAAATGGCTGATAATCAGGTGACTTTACTGCAAGGTCAGCCCGGATTCAACATTTGGCGCTTTTTTTGGTAAATTAAAATTTCGCCTAATAGACGTAGCGTTAAAGTAAAAATGGACACACGCAAGTGGGCAATTAATCGATTTTCAGATTTTTTTCGATTCCTTATAGTGTAAACGAACTTCGTACCACATTTGAAGTCTGTAGATTCAGTAGATACATGAGACCGTTTTGATGAGCGAGTCAGTAATAAAATTATCGATTATCAGACATTTTCAAATATCATTATCTCAGAAACTAATTATGCGTTATTTATCAAATTTTGGATTCTGGATAATTAAGGGGGCCTTACTGCACATCTAAAATTACAAGTACATAGGTCAAATATACTTTCTGTAGTAAAGTGTGGAAATTTGGCGAAAAAAACTTGAAATGGTTCGTGTAATATAACACACTAGTATGTCAGACGAACTTGGCTGGTACACTGCCGTGTGTCTAGGTATTCCATTAGATTTCCTTAAAACAATAGAAATTTAAAAGAAATTGCATCAAAATAGGTCATTCATCAAACGAAATTGTATATACAGTAGATATCTTATTATCCAAACACCAACTAACCGAACTATTTAATTATCCAACATTCATAAAACTGAAACGTTTCAAAACGGCCCTTGAAATCGAAAACGTTCTCCAGATCATTGGAAATGTGGAAACAAAGTGTAATCCGTGCAACTTTTCGCTCTGATCCTTGATATCAGATTTAAATGATGGTGAAATTGTATTATCTATTCAAGATGAAAAAGAAATCAAGATAAACGAAAAGGAATGTAATGAAACTGAACCATGAACATCACATAAAGAAGCCTTTGAATGTTTCGAAAGAGCTATGAAATGGTTGTAATGAAAGGAGAATGCTTATCCTATTCAACTTATATATTTATGAATTCGTGATATGGCTTTAAAGTAAAGCACAATCATTTTTGCTTAAATTTTAAAATTCGCAGTTCAGAAAATAATAAAAAAAAGCTTAGGGAGTTCCAAAAATTATAAAAAAAAAATAAAAAAAAAAGCGAAACACACAATATAATTTTTTTTTTAAATGACAAAAACTAATTTAAAAATATAAAAAATTACAAAGTAAATATACAATTTTCTTACATATCACCTCAAAAGCCAGTCTGTTAAATATGAAGGAAAATTGTGCACTCAAAATAATTTTTACTTTCTTCTATCTAAAACAGAAGAAAGTATTGTAATAAAATATTTTTCGATACCCGATTTTTGAAGGATTTACACGTTTTAGTGGTCAGAAATCCGGAAAGAATTTTTTTTTATAAAAAATCTCTTTGTCCGTGTGTCCTCTCTGTATCATCAAAAGTGCATGAAGTTATGCATAGAATTGAAACGAATTTCATTTATATGTTTTTGAAGTTGCAGGTTAAAGGTGAATTTGGAGTATTCTGCGGGAAGGTGGCGTTGTAATATCAATTTGTTTTCCAATTTAACTATTGTATCATCTAAAAGTTTCTGAAGTTATGCTTAGAATTGAATCGAATTTCATTTATATATTTTTGAAGTTGCAGGTTAAAGGTGAATTTGGAGGTATTCTGCGGGAAGGTAGTGCTGTAATATCGATTTGTTTTCCATTTTCACTATTGTATCATCGAAAAGTTTCTGAAGTTATGCATAGAATTGAATCGAATTTCATTTATATATTTTTGAAGTTGCAGGTTAAAGATGAATTTGGAGTATTCTGCGGGAAGGTGGCGCTGTTATATCAATTTGTTTTCCATTTTCACTATTGTATCATCGAAAAGTTTCTGAAGTTATGCATAGAATTGAAACGAATTTAATTTATATGTTTTTGAAGTTGCAGGTTAAAGGTGAATTTGGAGGTATTCTGCGGGAAGGTGGTGCTGTAATATCAATTTGTTTTCCATTTTCACTATTGTATCATCGAAAAGTTTCTGAAGTTATGCATAGAATTGAATCGAATTTCATTTATATATTTTTGGCTGTGGCCGTCAAGTCCCAGTTAAAATTGGAGATTTTCCGTTTTGATAGAGAATTTGTTTCCGTTTTCATTATTATATAATCGAAAAGTGAAGTTATGCATAGAGTTAAACTCAATTTTAAATATATGTTTTGACTATGGCTCGTAGGTCGCAGTTGAATTTGGGGATATTCCGCTGGAAGGGGCGCTGTGATATCAATTTGTATTCCATTTTCATTATTGTATCATCGAAAAGTATATGAAGTTACACATAGAATAAAACCGAATTTCATTTATACGATTTCGGCTATGGTCGGCAAGTCCCAGTTAAATTTGGAGATATTCCGTTTTATTAGCGATTTTGTTTCCATTTTCATTATTATATCATCGAAAAGTGAAGTTTACATAGAATTAAACACAATTTTAAATATATGTTTTTGACTATAGCTTGTAGGTCGCAGTTGAATTTGGGGATATTTCGCTGGAAGGGGGCGCGCTGTGGTAGCAATTTTTTTCCATTTTCATTATCGTATCATCGTAAAGTGTATGAAGTTTGGCATAGAATTGAACCAAATTCCATTTATCTATTTTTGGCTACGGCCAGCAGGTCCCAGTTGAATTTGGGATATTCTACCAGAAGGAGAAGTTGCGATAGCAATTTTTGTGCAGTTTTCTATATTTTTCGTAGTTGTGTTATTCATCAGCTGCTTATGCAGCAAAGGGTTCTTTGAATCCAGGTAACCCGGCGATTCACAAACAGCTGACGTACAACAGAATGACGAAAAATACTAATTTTACTGGAGTTGTGAAGCAAATTTTGAAGTATTAACATGCATGCGATAGAAGTAAATTTTAGAATTGTCAAATCCGACTAGTTTTAATCTGCCTATCCACGACTATATTTTTAAAAACAAATATATGTTCCTTAAGAAAATTGTTGCACGTAAAATATGCATTTTAACAACTTTGCATAGTCAGGAACATCCCCAAATTTGCCCGTTCAATGATCTGAACTTTTGCTTATGCAAGCTAGTGCCAGTTCCGACACGTTCGAATAATCGGCGCTCTACTGTATTTATATGCTAATATATTTTAAACAATCAATATTGTACTCTTATTTCTTTAATTGATAAAATGAGCGTCAAAAAGATGTGAGAAATCTGATAATTAACTTAATACTAGAACAATAATATTTAAAATGATCAATATAACTTTAACTTTATAAAGGGTAGGGTGTCCCAAAAGTCCTTGACACATTTTAAAATTCAATAAATGATCAAGCAATTGGCGTACGAGAGTGCGTTTTGGAAAAAAATGCTTGTTATGATCTGAAATTTTATTTAGGGAAATAAAAAAAATTGTTCCAAAATTTTCTGATAGATTAGAGAAAGTTATCGAATAGTTAGAATGCATTTATACATAACAATGGCGAAAGACGTATGCGTATGCAAACTTTTTGTCCAAACTATGGAAACATACATTCCAGAACTTAACAATACTCTCCCTACTGAGTTCGATTAGACGAGTGAGGATGTATAGACGGGTATAGTTAACCTCTGGAATGCGTTTTGCCATAGTTTGACAAAAACTGTGCATACGCATTCTGCGTCTTTCGCCATTGTTATGTATAAAGGCATTCTACCTATTCGATAACTTTTCAGAAGTAACTCCATCTATGGAAAATTTTTTGAACTATTTTTTTATATTTGCGTAAACAAAATTTTCAATCATACGAAAAATTTTCATCCAAACCGCACTCTCGTACGCCAACTGCTTGATCTTTCATTGAATTTTAAAATGTGTCAAGGACTTTTGGGACACCCTGTATAATTTAACCGATAGATTCACCTTTGATTACTTAAAATATGAAAACATTCATGAAAATGATTCATTAAAATTTTACTAAAATAAGTGTTTGATGAATATATATATATATATATATATATATATATATATATATATATATTAAACCATAGATGTTAAGCGGGATTCTCATTTTAATAATTGTGCAATTCTGAAATCGTTAGAGATATTATCACAGGCAAACAACTGTTGTAACGATGTTTTGTCATACCAAATACCAAATATCTTGCTCGAAATACTTCAGGTTACAGGAAGGTATGATCTCCCGAAGGAGTGATGGAGTTGAGCTTTCTCCCCTTCACTAATAGTGGTTTCGTCCACCGACGCATATCTCTAAAAAAATTCCTGTCGTCTAGCGTTTAGTCCAGATCGACATCTGTTACGAATGCCTCCTTGGCGCTAGTCAGACGATTTTTGTCTGACTAGCCTTTTGTCTGTTGCTAGTGGAAACGGCCTTTTTTTTGTTTATTCTGATTTCGTTCTTTCAGTAAGATGATAATGTAACTTTCTGAGCCGATTTTTCGGTAATAATTTTGAACGCTCAAACGAGTGTTATAAAAAATAATATTCTTTATTTAAATGTAAATAAATAGTTATTTAAGTTTTTAAGAAGAAGTTTGTTCTGCTGTGTGCTTATACTTTAACGACTCTCGATTTGTTTCATAAAAAGAACTTTGAAAGATATTCGACATGAAAAGAACCTGCAGTCTGATAAAATGGCCATCATAATTTTTTGGCGACCAGCGACTGGATTGTTGAATTGTTCTTTATATTGATTGAGTTAAGTACCTCAAATTGAATTTTGTTGAAATATTGATTCGAATTATTGAATTATATAGAATATATTGAATATTGAAGTATTTTTATTATTTGAAATGGATTTCGAAATACTTAAGAAAAAAAGAGGAAGTATTCGTGCTCAAACTACGAAAATATTTGATAAATTTAAGGAAATATTATTAGATGATACACTAGCATTAGATTTAGAAAATAAAAAATCACAGCTAGGTATTTTAAAACAGCAATTGAATGATAAAATGCAAACGTTAAAATAATTAAATTCACAGATTGAACCACTGGTTCTAGATGCTGAGTTCGAAAAGGAAATAGATAAATCTGAAACATATCATGAAAATATTATAGAATGGAAATTTAAAATTTCCAAATTTATAAATGATAATACCGCTATTACGGAAAATAAACAAGATGTTTCAGACAACGAAAGTGAGCTTAGTAGTAACAATACTTCTTTACTAAAAAGTCAGAAAATTCTAAATCAGAATTTGGTAAAATTACCCAAATTGAATATAAGTAAATATTATGGTGATTCTTGTTTATGGCTCAAATTTTGGAGTCAATTTTGGAACACAATTGATAAAAATGAGCACTTAACTCCGATTGATAAATTTTCCTATTTGAAGTTACTTTTAGGCGATAGCCCTGCCAATACAATTGCAGGTTTTTCGCTGACTAAAGAAAATTATGATCACGCGATAAAATTATTAAAAACCGTTTTGGTCGTAATGACCTAGTGATAAATGGCCACATGACGAAATTATTAAATTTGAAACTTGTAAGAAACGCTAGTAATATTAAAGCTCTAAGAGAGCTATATGATGAATGTGAGATTCAAATTAGAAATTTCAATTCTTTAGCGTAACGTCGGGTTCATATGGACATTTGTTATGTCCGATTCTTCTTAAACTTATTCCATCTGATATTGCATTAGAATTTAATAGAAAACGTACGAAAAATGTCGACTGGGACATTAATGAATTGATTAATTTTATTAAAGAAGAAATTGAATCGCGTGAAACAACATTACAATTAAATTGTTTTGAAAAACCAGTTTCTGATAAACACGAAAATTATAAGAAAAATTATCAAAATTATAAAAGAAGCACTCCTTCAGCTCCTGATTTCACCACGAATATTAAAAATAACTGTGTATTTTGCAAATCTGTTGATCATGATACAGAAAAATGTAGGGCTATTTCCATTCCTGAAATGCGTGAAAAATTGAAAAGAGAGGGTAGAGGTTTTAAGTGCTGTCGTAAATTTCCTGTTTCAAGTTTTTGCAAGTTTTCGAATGAAAATTGCAATGTTTGTGGTAAAACTTTTCATAATAGTATTCTTTGTAACTCTAGTAATCGAAAATCAGAAGTATCTAAACAGCCATACAGTATTATTTCCTCAGTATCGCATTGTAATAATAGCATAAATAACCATCCTAAAAAATAATATTGGAAACTATTCATGTTAATGTAGAATTGGAAGAAAATTCCGAAAGAGCACTTTGTTTATTTGATTCTGCTAGTCACAGAACTTTCGTTACAGAAAATTTAGTTTCTAAATTAAACCCTGAGATCATTAGAAATGAGAAATTATCTATACTTTTGGTCCGAAATCATCTGAGGAGAGTTGCTATGATGTCGTTCAGCTGAAGTTAACTCACTTTACGGATAGAAACCGAAGTATATTAATTGAAGCTTTAGTATCACTAGTGATGGGCGATTCTGAAAAATTTGATAATCGATCAACATCGATACTTTATAAAACAACATCGATTAAAAAAATAATCGATTAACAAATTCTAGTATCGATGTTTTAGAATCGATTCTCACACAGATAGCTTAAAAACAGTAACTCTTAAACTTATCGATCAAATGGCAGGAAATTTGATCATACATCGTGATAACAGGAATTAGCAGATAATAATCGATATTTCTGGCGCTCATTCCTTTTGCATAGCAGTATATAATATATTAGCTACTATCAAATTTTTTTTTCAAAGCCTTTTTCTTTCCGGGTAAAATTGTTATCTTTTCAGTTTAGAGTTAGGGGGTACTAAGAGTGAATCCAGAAAAGAAATAATATTCAAAATATGAACATGAACGATACGCGTAGGGAACCAAAGGGTGGAGGGGTAAGAGGGCTAACTATGTTTTAGGTAGAATTTCTTGTCCGAATTTAATAAAAATTTCGAAAGAGGCAGGGCTGATGCTAAAGCTCCTGAATATGAAAGATCGTGAATGTGAGATAAAAAGGGAGGGGGCCCTCATCCTCCCCCCGAAATCATAACTTTTTTAATTATGGTCAGAATTGAACGGAACCTTTTCTGACATTCTTCCGAAGTCATTTGGTTATTAAAATTGTTAAAAGTAATTCACGTTAAGCGTGTTCGTGTTAACGAGGTTCGACTGTAATTTGAAATAGATGCTTTTGAAGGAATTCAGTACCGATCTGAAATATATTGTTTAAAATTTTATTCATAACTGTTTTCTTGTTTTATAAATATAATTATCTTTTGTATTTTAAGATTTTTAATAAAAAATTTGGATAAAACTTTTTAGCTTTTAGTAATAAAGGGTGGATATGATTTTTAATTTATTAAATGGGTAATTTAAAGTGGTATGTATATTTTATATAGAATAGTATATTTGTTAAATTGCAGTTTAAGCAAGTGATCATATAACACAAAATAATTCGTTTTATTTATTTCATGTTTTCAAAAGTAAAAGATAATTCACCTTTTCAAATTAAATCTGTTTCTATTGCTCCATTTTTTGTAACTGTAATATTTAATTATTCATATGATTAAAATATTTAAAATTAACCAAGTGAATGAGTATTTTTTTTCAAATAAATTTAAAAGAGCTATTTTAGTTTTTAATTTTAATGATTTTGTAAAGGTTATTTTCTCAGAGTAAGCATACAGGTATGTTTACTCTGAGGTTATTTTACTTTAAAATGTGTATTTAAATAATAATAATAATAATAATAATCTGAACTAAATAAAACAAAAATCCGAATTAAAAAAAATTCGATTTATTTATTTTTTATTTTATTTTTTTAATAAAAAAAAATCACGAACATTGCTTTTAAGGCGCTTCTAAAGGGGGAAAAAATCCCGATTCAATAATGCAAAACTCTAGCACATTTCAGTGATTTGAAATCGAATACATATTTTTCATTTTTCGAGAAAGGAATATCTTGAGTTATAAGCAATTGTTGTCTCACAACGACCTTTATCGGGCTGTCGCATCCAGAAATTCTGTTAAAAACGATATTTTTCACCAAGTTTTTCTGATAGGCCTATTTTTAACGAAGAATGGAAAAGCTATTCAGTTCCCGAACAACATGGTTTCTGAATAACAGTATCTGCCAATCTCATGCGTTTGCGAGCAAAAATGGATTCATATATATGTCGGCTCATCTGAGCATTACAACACAATCAAATTTCATTATTACACAAGTATTTTTACTGAAATTCAGACATTCAGAGTGCGAATGAACATAAATCTGACAAACAGAAGTGAAACAATTTTTCATTATAATTTGAAGTGGTAAATAGTGGTATTTTTCTGGTACTTCGAGGCGAAATTGCTTGTCATATAAAAACATTACTATAATTTACAATAATTATATTACTCTAATTTACAGAAAATCTGAGAAAAATTTTAACGATGACTTCGTTGAGAGAATTTTTGAAGAATATCTATGTAGTCAACTGATTTTATTTCAGTTTCAACAATCAATTTTCATAGTATCATAAATTATTTTATCTTTACCTTTTTTTTATTCAACTTAAAATTTCACAACTTGATAAAGTAACTACGCATGTTTATACAGTTTAATGCTTTCTAAGTTTTAGTTTTTAATTATTATTATATTTTTATTTTTTACCAAATATCTTGCATGTCTGAAATATAACGCAGAGTCTGTATTTTTTTTTCTTTAAATCATTAAAAGTATTTGTCCAAAATATACTTAATAAAATCATACAAGTATATTAGAAGTGACTTTGTACAATATTCTTATGTCAATGTTCCATTTATTAGCATAATAGGTTTAAATTGATTCACACCTTTCCAGATTCATGTGTAGCATATTATCCCTTGACTCTTCTCCCTCAAACAAATCTTTTAAGGTAAAAGTGCCTGTTTATAAAATGAAATACATGTTTGAAAGAAAAGTCTAAATAATGTAAATCAACACCTTAAGTCTATTTTTCTTGAAAAATTCTCTGAATGTTAAAACATGTGGAATTACTTGAACACCAGACTAAAAAAAAAAAATGAAATTTTTTTACAAAAAGATCTTTGATGCAATCCGTAATGATTCATTGATGCAATGATATTCAGTCTTCATAAATCCATTCTAAGTTAGTATTAGCACAAAACATGTCCTTTAATTAATAATAAAAGAAAATGTTTTTATTATTATCCTAATAAATCTTCAATGATGGTGTGAGAAATACATTCTACATTATTTAAAATCATAAGATATAAGAGCAAATAAAATAAAAGTTTAAAAAAAAATCTGGGCATTAATTAGATGTGTGAAAACGGTGTTAAATCTTAAAAGCATTTACGCTTTAGTTGAAATTTTATCAGCTATTTCGGGTGTAAGTGTTTTCAAGAAACAATATCCAACATTCAAGCTTAATAATAAATCCTAAGTTCATTCACTTTTAATAATAATGTTTAAAAAATAGTCTTAATATAATAGTTTAAACTTTAACAATTTCGTCTCAAATAAAATTTGTTCCTATTTCAGTACTCATGTTTAAAAGATAACGTTATAGAAGCTTTCTAAAAAAGGAAATATTTTAACAAAACAGAAAAAGAGTGCAGATGCGCAAGTGCCTTTTACGGAAGTTAAAATAATCATTTTTAGTTTCTAAAGATGAAGAACATGTGGTATTTATTATCATTGCTCTGCGACTCTGAAAGGGACTATCTCAACCCAGAAATTTGCATAAATGCAAATAGTTCAGTCCGCTATAGTTACTGGCAGCCTTGTGGTTAAAGAGGTAGTTGACGCACCCTTTCACACTATTGATTGATAATAACACGTCAAATTGTCGTTATCCCCCGAAATCATAACTTTTTTAATTGTGGTAGATTAGAACGGGACCTTTTCTGACATTCTTCCCAAGTCAGTGTTGAATTCCGACACTTTTCTTTGGGAGGGATTTCTGTGGCTCCAGGAGGGGGGGGGGGGATTATACTTTTAACCATTAAAAGCGTAAAATCTCAAATCTTCCGTAGGGGACATTTCAATGCTCCGGGGGGAAGTGTCCCCCCCGGGGCCCCCACTGTATTCAACACTGTCCCAAGTCATTTGATTAATAACTAAACATTGGTATTATATCTGCAACTGCTTTGCACTATTTATGAACGATGATCAGAATTTTCGGCTTTTTTTCCAGTTAAAACACTCTTTTCTTGGATGAGAACCACAATACTCAGGGTTATCGTTAGCTAAATTGTATCTCTCAAGTTTATCAAAATGTTTGTGTAAGTTATATTTTATAAATTTCTCCGTGCTCGGACAAATAAAACAGTAACAATTCCAGTTGTTTAGAGTTTAGAACTAAACCCGCTGAGTTATGATACTTTGAATTTTTAGAATTTTATGCTTTCCGATACTAAATAATCATCTGCTTGTTTTTAATGTTTTTCAAGAGTACACGTATGCTAATGCTTTAAAACTTATTTTTTAAATTAATATATCAAATAATTTAAACAAAATGACGCCGAGAATTTTGTACATTTGAGAATTTTGTTGTTTTATTTCTTATATACAATACACTATACAGGAAAAAGACTACACTTGTGGATGTTCCAATTAAATATTAAGCTTGTATTTTATATAAGAACATCATAAAACAAAAGAAAAATAAAAGTCTTTACAAAATCAGTAATTTCAAATGGATTAGAAAATAACATTATATGAAAAACATATACGAAAAACATTATGCGAAAAACATTTATATATCTTACATATATATTCTGAAAAAATATTTGTCTTAAAACGTAGAGAATTTTTTTTTCAAATAAAATTTCTTCTAATAGCACTAGTTGTAATGTTAGAGCAAGGCATTTTTATAATGAAATTTCCCCTTGTATTAGGACTAGGAGCTCTTATGGGTCCTTTTCATGCACTTGAAAACACCCGCTCTCTAATATTAATCCTATGGGGCATTATTTTTCTAATAGCTTGTTTGCATTTCCATATTTTTAAACGATTTTTTTGGCATTGGATAGCAGATATCAATCTCTATTTCCGCCATTGATTACTTTTTCGATTTTCTTTGCGAATTTTTTTTAGGAAGATACTTTTACTTTCGAAACCGGTTCCGAAAGTGGAAGGATCTTCGACTACTATCAATCAACAAACTATGAAATGAAACAGCATTAAAATTATTCTTCATTCTGGTCTGTGGTTTTGTATTTATTTTTTATTTAACAAGATGGCGTGGCTCTGACGCCTTTCTAAATTCGCTTATCCAACTTTTCTTTTTCGCCCTCCTTGTGCACCGCAAGCGTACTAAATAAGGAATCACTTGCAATGCAGCAAAAGTTTCTATACGCATTATCTGACCTTATAAACAAAGTTTTCCTACATCTGCGATAAAAATACGCGAGCAGACACCCCCCCCCCCCCCAAGAGTGGCGCAGGCGAAAATCATCGTAACACTTAACAGTAGACAATGAATTTCGTTTACAACTTTATCAGTTTTTAAGCGTTTTGAAAAATTACATAAAATATTAATCAATAATAGAGTTACTGCAACGAGTCAGGTTATCCACATTTACACAAAATAGAAAACGACAAGACACGTGGTTATGCGCTATATTTCTTCATTATGGGCTGTCAAGCTGACACAACTTTTTTTTTTTTCTGTGGGTCGGGATAGGAGTTAGGGTCAAGTTAACTTTCATTGTTTCGGGTTCGAAATAAATTTCGGATTGTGTTTTGTTTTGACTTTTGCGGGTCGGTGTCAGCCCAGGCTGACCAGATTTTTTAAAAGAATGTACAAAATATTTTTCCCCATTTTGGTGAAAAAATTATATACAATAAAACCGGAAAGTGGGGAGACCAGAAGACAAACATACTTCATACATGTACCTTTGAAAAACATTAATAACAAACAGACGATTATTTAGTGTCGGAAGGCTCAATATTAAAATTCAAAGTATCATAACTCAACATGTTTGGTTCTAAACTCTAACTGGAATTTTCACTGTTTTATTTGTCTGAGCATGGAGAAATTTTTCAAATATAACTTATACTTTGACAAACTTGAGAGACACAACTTAACTAACGAGCATCATATGTAAAGTGGCTCTAAACCAAGAATGGAGTGTTTTAACTGGAAAAAAGCCGAAAATTTTGATTACTGGTCATAAATAGTGGTGACAAACAGTTGCAGATATAATACCAATGTTTATTTATTAACCAAATGACTTGGGAAGAATGTCAGAAAAGGTCCCGTTCAAATCTGTCCATAACTAAGAAAGTTATGATTGGGGGAGGCAGAGGGAGGAGAAAGGGAACGAATTTGAAAAATACAACTTATTAAACTAGCTGGCTTCCCCCGCTAGTGGGCACCTAATGAACATCGGGGCCTCGAATATTGTAAAACCTCGAATATTGTAAAACCTCGAATATGATAAACCTCGAACCGAACGAAACTCCGGATCGGGTCCACGCATCACCGGATAATCCCATAATTTGCGCATCGAAAAGTGCAAACCTCTAACTGAATGAACCTCCAAACCGGGTCCCCACTGCCTTCGGCACCGCATAATCCCATAATTTGCACATCGAATGGTATAAACCTCTAACTGAACGAACCTCCGGCTCGGGTCCCCGCTGCCTCCGGCACCGTATAGCAGTCGTGCTGCGCACGCGCTGCAATATCCATTAGTTCCACGTTCCACCACATGTGGCGCAATCTGTTCTACACGAACTTAGGGCACTGGAATCGTTAAGGCTATAGATGTCGAGTCGGCACCGTATACCGGTCATAATATGAATAGGTTTGATTAAGTGTTCACAGACCTTTCCAACGATATATCACATGAGGGATGTGTGCAAAATTTACAAAAGTACATCCCCTTGGGAGGGCAAAGTGGGGGAATGGGCACCGGATATTCATAATACGATTAAGCGGTCAGAGACCGTTCCAACGATATAAAACTATCCTGCGCCGCCAGACGCCCTCGGGGGTAGCCCGCGGCACGCTTCCGACCATCGCGCCCAAGCCTCTGAAGGGCTTTTAACGCACCAGGACTTTGTCTCGTCCGGCGCTGCGATCGGTCATGGGCCGCCCCTCTGCGAACCCTAGACCATTTTACTAGGTATCGACCCCATAGGTCGTTGCGGCAGTAACCTTGCTCTGGGGAAACTTCCGCGTGGAACATACACCTGATGAACCGCCAGAGAACCCCCGACGGCCTCGTTCGCGAAACCCCACAGGGGGAAACGGTCCCTCGGTCATATGTCGAGTTACTCCGACGGCTCTTGCTTTCCCACGGCTTCCGATCATAGACATGCATGGATGGGCAAGCTACTGGGCTCATCGGCCGTGAGGTTCACATGTTATGCACTAATAAAAAGAGCAGAAGAAGCCTCTCTCCGACCCAGAACCACGAGGAAATTCGGTTCTTTCCCATAGACGGGATTCGGATAGGTCGTCCCTACGCAGTCTGGCGCGAGGTTGAACCCGACTAGGCAGAACTAGCCGGTAACCCAGCGACAACTCCAGAACTACGAGATCATCCACATATAATATCACTCAAAAACGGAAGAATCCTAAGACACCGCTATCGGACTCTAGAGGTTGCGGAAACTTCCTCTAAGCGCGCCAAAGAGACGGGCCCGATCGAGATTAGTAGCGAGAAAATTAGTAGGCGTGCCACTAGTCCGCCCGCCAGGTGTGGAAATTCCTGGCTGCACAAAAGACGTGCTCGGACTGGGTTTCGGACCGAGGTCTCGAGTTTCGGCTGATCGATGCCGCGTTAGTCGGCAGCCTCCGGCCCGGTTCCTCGTAATCACATGGCAGAAAGAGGGTGGTCCTTTCCGCGAAGAGAACGTTCGCGTCCCTGGCGTCTCTGGCTGACCGCCTTCGGATGCTGACCGTCTCCTCGATTCAGGCACTTCTTGCGGTGACCATTGAGGTCGGCTCACAACTCTCCAGCTGCAGTGGATTTCGTGAGGTCCTCTTCTACGAGTATGGGGGTTCGTGTTGGGACTATTTCACCTCTGCCTCCGTCTCGTCGCAGATAGTTGCAGCTCGCCGTATCTCCCGACGATCGGTGAACTACAGAGTCATCACGATTTCGTGCTCTACAGAGATCGATCGTGCTTCCGTCAATTCCTTAGTCAAGTTTTGGAGGGATCCGGCTGGCATTTGCTAGCCTTTGCCCAAGATCCACGTGAATCTTGGGATTGGCCTACGGAGTCGTCTGCCTGCCACCTACGGAAAATTCCGATCACAGGCTGTGCTCGCGTCGCAGAGAACCTGCGCTTGCGAGGAGGAGACCCACGAGCCCACAACCCAAATGGGCGAACCACAATGGGCCATAGCGTGGCGACTCCGGCCCTGCGGAGACTTCTTTCCCACTGGCGAACCACGATGAGGAACCCAGACCAGTCACCTCCTGTCCCCGTCGTGTCGACGAACACTCCGTATGATAGGCGCTCGGTCATCTTCCCTACTCAAAGGGCCGATTCGAAGTCACCTGACGGTGTGTCCGCGCAATGCTCCGCTCCCGGTCACCGCCTCCACCAAAGGAGTCGGGTCAGGACCACGGAGAGGGACCCGCCAGCCGTTACAACGATATATCACATGAGCGGTGTGTGCAAAATTTTGAAAAGTACCCCCTTGGGTGGGGGGGGGGTTAAAGTGTGGGGGATGGACACCGGAGATGCATTATATGATTTTGCGGTCACAGAACTTTCCAACGATATATCACTTGAGGGATGTGAGAAAAATTTAGAACAGTAGCCCCCTTGGGGTGGCAAAGTGTGGGGGATGGACACCGGAGATGCATTATATGATTAAGCATTCACAGACCTTTCCAACGATATATCACATGAGGGGTGTGAGCAAAATTTTGAAAATTACCCCCTTTGGGGGGCGGAGTGGGGGAATGGACACCGGAGATGCATAATATGATTAAGCGATCACTGACCTTTCCAACGATATATCACATGAGGGGTGCGTGCAAAATTTAGAAAATACCCCCCTTGGGGGGCATAGTGGGGGGATTGAGACATCAGATGTATAATATGATTAAGCGGTCACAGACCTTTCCAAAGATATATCACATGATGGGTGTGTGCAAAATTTAGAAAAGTATCCCCCTAGGGGGGGCAAAGTGGGGGAATGGACGCCGGAGATGCATTATATGATTAAGCGGTCACATACCTTTCCAACGATATATCACATGAGGGATGTCGGCAAAATTTAGAAAAGTGCCCCTGCCGTTTGGGGAAAACGCCCCCCTCCTTCCCATAATTTTTGACGCGGAAAAATTCTTAAAACTTATGTTATGTGTTATAAAATATAGTAAACTTTCAAACAGATCGCCTTATTATATTTCCCAATTTTGTTCGCGCCCCTCCTCCCCCCCCCCCCCACTCGAAATGTGACGAGGGACACACACATGAGGGATCACATGAGGGATGTCGGCAAAATTTAGAAAAGTGCCCCTCCCGTTTGGGGAAAACGCCCCGCCCCCCTTCCCATAATTTTTGACGCGGAAAAATTCTTAAAACTTATGTTATGTGTTATAAAATATAGTAAACTTTCAAACAGATTGCCTTATTATATTTCCCAATTTTGTTCGCGCCCCTCCTGCCCCCCCCCCCACTCGAAATGTGACGAGAATCCCTTATTTATAGGAAATTTGAGAGCAACAGCTGCTCATCTCTGCCGCTAAAATAATTAAAGTGAAAGACTAAATATATGAAATTTAGTGCTAGAGAGATCGATGTATTATCTATAGATTTCCGTTAGGCGTTATCCTCTGATGTCTGATGGTTAATAAGATCGATCTGCAGTGACGATTTGAAAGAAAATAAAAATAAATGATCGATAATATTCGTAGAGACATCGATAAAAAAATTGCTAAAATCGATATGGCCATAGTATCGATAAGAAAGATCGACATCGATAAAAAATTTATAACATCGATTACATCGATCTGCCCATAGTATCGATTAAATCGATTAAAAAGATCGATGTCGCCCATCACTAAGTAACACCGGTGATAACAGATTCTCCCCCCCCTCTTCCAATTAAAATATAGAGAAAACTTTCTAAAATTCGCCTTGACACATGGGGACATTTAGAAAATTCTGATGTTGATATATTGATTGGGGCAGACTATATTTATCAAATTAATGATAAAACATTTCCTATAACTAAATCATTATACATATGTAGAAGTTTATTCGGACATTCTCTCTGCGGGGCAATTGACGTGAATAAAAATTATATGAATAATCAAGCTGGTGTCTTATCTACTCATGTTATGAAACCTATAGAAAATGATTTGAAAAATTTGTGGGAATTAGAATCTTTAGGAATGAATACAGCAGAGCATATGTCTGAATTAGATAAAGAGATAGTAAAAAAATTCGAAGATAATTTGCATTTTCTTGAACATCGTTATGAAGCTAAATTGCTATGACAAGATGATAAAAGGGATTTAGGAAGTAATTATAAAAATGCTAGAAATCGATTTATTAGCTTAAACCGAAAATTGGATAAAAATAAGCAATTATTGCAGAAATATAAAGAAATTGTGGTTGAACAGGAATTAAATAACATAGTGGAAGAATGCCCTAATAAAGCAATAAATAGCGGATATTTTATGCGCCACCGCACTGTTTTGCGGGATGATAAACCCACAACTAAAGTGAGGATGGGGTTTGACGCCTCCTCAAAAGGAAACAATAAATCTTTAAATGAGTGTTTGTACTCTGGACCAAATTTAAACCCTTATTTGTTAGAAATTCTTATTAATTTCAGAAAATTCAATACTGCGTTTTGTGCAGATATTGAGAAAGCTTTTCTTCAAATTTCTGTAGCTGAAGAAGATAGAGATTACCTTAAAATTTTTTGGTTCGATAATGACGAAAGGAACCTTTTTAAAATTTTAAGACTTAGATTTGTACCATTTGGAGTTTCATGCTCCCCATTTATTTTGGATGCCACAATTAAATATCACATAAAGAAATATCAAGATCAACATTCAAGTGTTGTAAAAATGTTAGATAGTTCCCTCTATGTTGATGATCTAATTTCTGGATCAGATTTAGATAGTGAAGCTTATTTTTTATCAACGACAGCTTCAGAAATTCTTAAAGAGGCTGGGATGAAATTGAGAAAATTTCCAACAAATTCTGTTAAACTTAGGGAATTGTGGGGATTAAATAAATTTGGTATAAGCGAGCAAAATCCAGGTAGTATTTTAAAGGTACTAGTTCTAATTTGGAATACTGAATCTGATGTTTTGATGTTAGATGTTCAACCCTTTCAGGAGAGTTATATGAATAATCCCACCAAGTGAACAGTATTTAAGATATTACTGAAAATTTATGATCCCTTAGGAATTTTGAATCCATTTGTTATTCGTATTAAAGCCTTGTTGCAAAAACATGGCAAAGAGGTTTAGAGTGGGATAGTAAATTACCAGACGATTTGAAATCTGAATGGGACACTTATTGTTCACAAGTTGTACAGCTGAAAACATTTGAAATGCCCAGAAAATATTTCCCTAATGGAATAAACATTTCCGAAAAACAAAAGTTTGAATTTTTTGTGACGCTAGCCCTATAGGGTTTGGAGCAGTTGCTTATTTGCGTTGCATTTCATTAACTGGTGAAATCCAAACAAGTTTTGTTTGGAGTAAATGTAGAATAGCCCCCCTCAAGAGGTTAACCATCCCTCGCTTGGAGCTTATCAGTGCTTTAATTGCCGCTAGAATGTGGAAATACTTGAAACAAGTATTACATATTCTAAATTTAAAAATAAAGTCATGGTCAGATTCTGAAATAACTCTATATTGGTTTAGAGGTACGACTACAAATTGGAAACCTTTTATAGCAAATCGGGTAACTGAAATTCAGTCATTGACAAATCCAAATGACTGGAATTATTGTCCTGGAAAAGAAAATCCAGCAGATCTGCTTACACGTGAGGAAAACTTATCGAAGTTAACGGGTAATAAAATGTGGTGGTACGGCCCACCTTGGTTATCACTGCCGGAACATATGTGGCCTTCCAAAAAGGCTATAGAAATTGATCCCGAAGCTTTTATTGAATTGAAATCAAAACCAAATTTAACTCTATTGTATAATGAATCAAATACTACTCCTAAACCAGTTTTTGATATGACAAAGTTTAGTAGTTTAAATCGAGTGTATAACATTACTGCCTGGATAATGCGTTTTATTCATAACGCCGATTCGAGAAACCCTAAAATTTCAGGGCCTTTAACTGCTTCAGAAATAGAAACAGCAGAAAAGTATTGGGTAAAACTAATTCAGGCCACTTAATAAAGATTCTCCTCTATACAACCTTAATCCCCAATTTGATGAAAATAACTTACTTGTATTATCTGGAAGACTTTAATTTTCTGAAGTAACAGAGAAGGAAAAACATCCATGGATTCTTCCTAATAAATCTTATTTTGTAAATTTACTCATTAAGGATGCTCATGAAACAATGTTCCACTTCGGTGTAGCTGTCACCTTAGCTCACCTTCGTGAAAGGTATTTTATAATAAAAAGAAGAAGATGCGTAAAATCAGTCTTAAGATCTTGTATGATATGTCGGAAACTTAATGCTACTCCTGAAAGGTGGAAATAGCCCCTTTACCAAAAGAGAGAATCATCCAAACACCAGTTTTTGAGAACTCTGGCGTTGATTTTGCCGGCCCAATTTATTATAAAAATTCTGAAGGTACTGGAAAGGCTTATATTGTTGTATTTACATGTGCTGTAACTAGAGCGATGCGTTTAGAACTAGTCACCAATCTAAGTACGCAAACCTTTATTTTAACACTACGAAGATTTTTCTCTAGAAGAGGATTCTGTAAAATAATATACAGTGACAATGCAAAGACCTTTTCTAAAGCAGATTTGGTGTTAAAAGACGCTTGGGAGAGAATTTCTAACCAAGAAATTTTTGATTATTTGAGAAAGAATAATATTACATGGAAGTTTATAATCCCCAGGTCTTCCTGGTGGGGGGGGGGTGGCTTCTGGGAAAGAATGATACGATCAGTAAAAACACCTTTGAAAAAGGTTCTAGGCAAAACTTGTCTCACTTATGAAGAACTAGAAACAAAACTTACAGAAATACAGGCTGTGATCACTTCACGTCCCTTATGCTATCTCTACGAAGAAAATACTGAACCATCACCTTTGACACCATCTCATTTTTTAGTTGGTAAACGATTAATGTCCTTACCTTCTTATGGATTACCAGTTTGCACCCAAAAAAATCCAATAAGATCTTGTTGACGAAAAAATACAAATAAAAGCAACAGATTACTGATCACTTTTGGAAAAGGTGGAGAAACGTATACCTGTTAGAACTTAGATCTGCTTTTCAAGTGAAAAACATAAATTCATCGATTCAGTTCAAAGTAAACGATGAAGTGTTAATTCATGATGAAAATTTCCCAAAATATATGTGGAAATGCGGTCGTGTTAAAGAACTTATATGTGGTCGTGACTCTAAAATAAGATCATGTGTATTACAGACTGTAAATGGTGATCTCAAAAGACCCGTGCAACATTTATATAACCTTGAACTGGTCTTGGTTTTCAGATGGACACTATTAACTATATTCTTAAATATTTAATTTCTTTGGTTACTCATATTTACTTTATTATTGTTTAATTTGCATTAATTTCATGTGTTTAATTTTTTGTTCTTAGATTCCAGAATTGTTTGTATTAATTTACCCTTTTGAATTTCTATATGTATATGTACGTATGTAACCGAAAATGTTTTTCATGTATGTAAGTAAACTTTTATGTTTATTAAATTGTTTAAGAATTGTAGATGCTGAACTAAGTGTTCAGCCGGGGGCAGTGTGTTACGAATGCCTCCCCGGCGCTAGTCAGACGATTTTTTGTCTGACTAGCCTTTTGTCTGTTGCTAGTGGCAACGTCCTATTTTTTGTTTATTCTGATTTCGTTCTTTCAGTAAGATGATGATGTAACTTTCTAAACCAAATTTTCGGTAATAATTTTGAACGCTCAAACGAGTGTTATAAAGAATAATATTCTATATTTAAATGTAAATAAATAGTTATTTAAGTTTTTAAGAAGAAGTTTGTTCTGCTGTGTGCTTATACTTTAACGACTCTCGATTGATTTCATTAAAAGAACTTTGAAAGATATTCGACATGAATAGAACCTGCAGTCTGATAAAATGGCTACCATCAACATCAATCTTTATTATCCGGGATTTTTTTTCCTACTTGTTAATAGCTTGGATTGTAGCCGAAAGCGCCCGGAGAGTGTTTTGTACTGTTAACATCTATGGTTTTAAAGATTTTAAAATCTTTGGTATATATTTTTTTCATCAAACACCTATTTTAGTAAAATTTTAATGAATCCTTTTCGTGAATGTTTTCATATTTTATTAAAATTATCAGTAAACGCACGAATTTTCTTTAAAAAATTTAAATTAAAATGTAAAATTTTTCCCTTTTTTGTCTGCATTTTCTGAAAATTATAATTAAATTAACTTTCCCATGAAATTTTTGTACTAATAATTTTTTCGGTTTAATAATAAGCAATTACATATTTTGGTATTTAATACGATTATCAATTTTTTTTGTATAAATAATAACAATTAATTGTAAATACTTTTAATAATAAGCAATTGCATATTTTGGAATTTAATACGATTATCAAAAGCGTTTTAAAATTTATTTTTGTATAAATAATAACAATTAATCGTAAAGCCTTTTTAAAAATATAATGAAAACACCGTGCAAAGAACATCATTAAATTTAGTGTCGCATTTAAAAGTAATTTTGAACGACAATTATTATTTAATTGCAATTATACTTGATTAAATTGCACTTAAAAGTAATTATGAAAGGCAGTTTAAAAATAATTTATAACGTGTTATGCTTTTATGTTACTTTTAAGTAATGTAGAGTGTTATTTTATTTTTTTATTTTTTTATTTTATTTTTTATTTATTTATTTTATTTTGTTTTTAACATTTAAGGAATTGAAATCGCTTGATTCAGGATCTCATGAAATAAAGTAGCATTTTCCAGTATGTTTTGATACGGTGAAGTACATTTGATGTTAATGTGATAGCTAAAAGAAAGTTTTTGAAACAACGCTGTCTTTTTATTATGCTGCACAATTTTAATTTGCTCAAAAAACTGAAGTATACTTTTGTTTTAAAAATACTTTTTACTATTCAATTACTTTCTAAAATAAAATGTTTATTTTTTTTTTATTTTTTTTAAGGAGATAAAAACATTTCTTGTATTTCATAAAGAAAGCTTCCATTTCCCATATCAATAACAAATGCAATTTTGCACATATTTATTTATAGATTTTTACATGTCTGTATATAATTTTAAATAAATTTATAAAACAATTGAATAAATTATAGAAATTTATGGATATTTTCTTCATATTTTACATATTACTACCTTACCCGCCCGGCATTGCTCGGGACCGTGATAACAAATATAAATAAACTTGAAATATTTATGACTTTGTAGCTTTAACCCGATTTTGTAATTTTTTATACTTTTAAACGAAAATATTTCCAAACGAATCTCGTTCTTTGGGGACCGTGATATTTATATATTTAAAAACCGAATGCGTTGTTTGAAAGTAAAATGTACGCTCGTTAAGTGGGTGTTTATATGCTTTTCCGTATTAAAAAAAAAAAAAAATCTAGAACTTTAAAGAGTGTGGATTTTTTTTTTTTTTTTTTTTTTTTTTTAACATCGGATAATTTAATAGTTAAAGAAATAGCTATTATTATCCAACCTATTTGAGATTATTATATGTAATAATTAGAATGGTTTGTGAAAAAATCCTGAAAAAAATACGGATATTTAGTTGTAAAGAGGCTTTATCATTTTCTTTTTTGTTTGTTTGTTTCTTCGCGATGGGTTGTTGGTCCCGCAGTGGCGCGGACGGTAAGCTCGGTTCTCGTAAGATCATCGAAAGCCAGGCAGCATCGACAACGGTCAATGATTGGGAGGGTGCATCGATATCCTCTCTCGCCTGCCTCTGCTGTGGGACCGTGTACATTAATGGGAGCTGGGGCACGTTAAGTCTGTTCGCGGCTCCAATGTCCTCCAAGTTCTATATAAGCGTTACCTCTGGGGGTGCCAATCCAGATGCAGGTCCATCTGGAATTGGTTCAAAAGTAGGAGACCTGTTTCCATGTCAGCTATATACGAGCCAAATGGCTAAGTAGAAAGCTGCAAAAACAAACAAACAAGCATGGGTTGTTTAATATTAATTCCAAAATAGTTCTGATCGTCAGAAATTTCTGAAATTTTTATCGGTTATAAATATGACGTTTCAGAAAACTGCGTATAACTTTCGTGCAAAAATAAGAATATTTTGTCGTAAAAACATTAGAAAAATCCAACACGTATGCACGTTGTGAGCGAAAATGTTGCAGATTTTTTTTTTATATATATACTTCTAATCGTCGTTGAGACTTTTATACGTGATGCAAATCGAGAGTATAAAGAAGTGTAAAAATATTGTGATAAAATACCGACATTTAATTTCGTTTAGCGTACAGAAAATAGTATATCCCGGTGGCGCAAAGTGACTTCCAGTCATGAATTTTTTAGAAAATGTTAATATTCTTATTTTAAAAACGAATTGTGCCTTCGTAGAGAAAAATGTATTCGGAAGTGCGTTGTTTTCGTTTTTCCGTATCTCTAATCTTCAGCCGAGTGCGAGCTTCAGAAAAAGAAAAAAAGAACGTAAAATCGAATTTGCTTTGGGTTTTCTGGAACCCAGTTTTGAAAGCCACACTGTGAGTTTTTGCTCATTTTTGGGGATCTTCATTAAGGTTTTTAATTAATATCTCGGATAATTAAAAAATGAAAAATGTGGACCTACCTTGGTCTATTCTGATCCAAATTTTCACATCTCTACGTGCGGTATATTTTCATAGCGATAACAGACAGACACACAAAGTATCTTTCTTTTATTAGTATAGATTATCAGGTTAAAAGGACCTTCAAAAATGGATAACAAGAAACAAATAATATTTAACGGGATGAGTAATGTAATACATTTCTTTTTTTAACAATATAAAAAAATCATACTAATTAATTTTCAGCAGAGCTGAAATTATGTTTTTAATTTATGAAATACAAAGGATGTGAATTATCATTTTACTGCACAGCGTACAACCAATAGAGTGAAAAACGTCCAGACCGGAGTTCGATTCCTTATCCCTTGGTATATCGCACCAGGTGCTTTACCAATTAAGCCATCCGGACGCCATCCAGTTAAGCATTCGCTCACTCTTAAATGGCTAGACTACAACCTCGCAGCACAAGATGTAACGTCAATCATGAGCACAATTCCAGTGGCATACATGAGACAAATTAAACCCAGTACCGGTGAATATTTATGTACTAATTAATTTTCAGCAGAGATGAAATTAGGCTGTAAATTAATGAAATACAAAGGATGTGAATTATCACTTTACTGCAAAGCATACAAACAATAGAGTGAAAAAATATCCGGACCGTGGTTCTATCCCGCATCCCTTGGTGTAGCGAACCAACTGCTTTACCAATTAACCCATCCGGACGACATCCAGTCTAGCATTCTTTCACTCTTAAATGGCTAGGTTGGGTTGGGTTGATTATTGTCGGCCAATTATCTACACTAGAGGATATAGTCCCGGGGGGAGTGCCCTTCGTGGGGGTCTTTCTAAGGGAACCTAATCCGTATTTACGCATGAATAAATCCACGGCTCGAAGAAAACCACGAAAACTCCGAACGATTAGGCCAACGGGAGCGATTGGGATCGAACCCAGCACCTCCCGTCTACCAGCTTCGAGAGCACAACCTCTCAGCCACTGGTGGGGCCTTAAATGGCTAGGCTACAACCTCGCAGCACAAAATGTAACGTCAGTCATGAGCACAACTCCAGTGGCATACATGAGACAAATTAAACCCAGTATCGGTGAATATTTATATACTGATTAATTTTGCACATAGCTGAAATTACGCTGTAAATTAATGAAATACTGTCCGACCATGTATTGTGTGTAATATTATCAAGGAGAAAATAAGGATGAATCCAAATACAGATGTTTCGCAGGGAGAAAGAAGAAATATAATTACTGGAGAGGCAAAATTCCACCGGTAACTTTCAATAGAATTATTCGTCTTATTTTAACGCCTTATTCCTGCATAATTTCTATCCAGAAAATTTCTATTCCGTTTTACTGGTAAAAGTTTGCCCTTGCGGTAATCAGGCTTAAGTTGTCATCCCTAATAACTAGTCGATTCTTCCATTTCCGTCTTTAAACAGGATACTTACCTTTCCATCTAATCCGTGGTACAACAGTAAAAAGGATCTGAATTATCACTTTACTACATAGCGTACAACCAATAGAGTGAAAAAATATCTAGACTGGTGTTCGATCCCGGATCCCTTGATATAAAACTAGGCTGCGCCGCCTGGCGTCACAGAGTGTCGCCCGTCTGGCGCGCCAACCGTCGTAACCGGATCCTGAGGGACCCATAACGCACTCGACCGGGAGGGGCCTCCAGTAAGCGCTACGACCGGTCTGGGAACCGCCACCTGCGCATCACCCTGATTTGAACCCAAAAAGGTGACGACATAAGTCTTTACGATACGCGGAGATTCCCATAATCAGAGGAGACATCAACGAAGACGCCTAATGAATCGCCAGAAGACACCCGACGGCTTCGTCAACGGAACTCATAAGAAGGGGCGGGTCCTAGGCCATAGTGCCGAGTTCCACGAATTAAGCCAGCCGGAAGACATCCAGTTTAGCATTCTCTCACTTTTAAATGCCTAGGCTATAACCTCGCAGCACAAGATTGAACGTCAATCATGAGCACAACTCCAGTGGCATACACGAGACAAATTAAACTCAGTACCGGGGAATATTTATATAATAACTAATTTTCAGCAGAGTAGAAATTACGCTGTAAATTAATGAAATACAAAGGATGTGAATTATCACTTTACTACACAGCGTAGAACCAATAGAGTGAAAAAATGACCAGACCGGGGTTCGATCCCGGATCCTTTGGTATACCGTACCAAGTGCTTTACCAATTAATCCATCCGGACGACTTCCAGTCTAGCATTCTCTCACTCTTAAATGGCTAGGCTACAATCTCGCAGCACAAGATGGAACGTCAATAATGAGAACAACCCCAGTGGCTTACATCAGACAAATCTACAGTTCGGGATCGAACCCGGGTCTGGACATTTTTTCACTCTATCGGTTGTACGCTGTGTAGTAAAGTGATAATTCACATCCTTTGTATTAAAAAAAAATTTAGTTTTAATTTTTGAAACGGGCATATTGAAATATATATTTTTTCAAAACAATTTCCTATTAAGCAATTAAATATTTCCAATACAATTATCATAAAAAATGCTTTTATATCAATTATTTTCTTACAACAAGATAAACATCTCAAGAAATGTAATTAAATTACTGTGCAAAGAATATCCTCAAATTTGGTGTCGCAGTTACAGAACGGCCATTATTATTTAAATTATATAAAGTGTACTTAAAAGTAATTATGAAAGGCATTAAAATAATTTTGTGCTTTTCATATTTCATGTTACTTTTAAATACTGTAGGGTAATTATGACAAACCTTTTTTTAAGCACTTAATAAGATGAAATGGCTCGAATTACTTTAAATGCCGAAATTCGTGAAATAAAGTGAAATAATTTCTATATTCTTCTAAATTTTTCTGATACTTAGAAGGAATTTAAATGATAATGAATAATCGAAAAGAAGCATTTTGTAAAACACTTTCGTTATTAATTTATTTCATAGTTAAATTTTGCTCAAAAAAGGTATATATAATTTTATTTTAGGGAATATTCCTAAATTCAAAATATTTTTTGGTAGAAATATACGTTTTATTCGGAAAAGTAAAATGTGAATTTCTATCTTGTAAATGTGTTTTATTTTAAGTATTTGGTAATAATTGCATTTAAATAATAATTACGCATGTCTGTATAAATGTATTCAACATACAATTGTTTTTAATTGTAAGTAAAACAAGGAGCTATAAAATTCAACATAAATTATTTATAAAGAAATACGTGCTAGAAATTAAGGGTGTACTCAAATCCAAACTGCTTATCCAAACTTATTTCTAAATTCATTTTTGCTCTAAAACGCTCCAATTGGCAGATTCTCTTATTCAAAAACTGTATAATGTCCGTATTGGTCGATTTTTTCATAAAGACAGAATATGTTTCAAAAAAGTCCTTCCGGCCTGTACCGGGAGGAAAAGGTAGCTTTCCTACATCTTTGTTTTAAAATTTTAGCTAATGTTATTCGAAACAGCAAGCTAAAATGCAAAGTACCCAGTTACAGAACATTCGTTAATACTGATTTGAATAAGAAATTTGCCAAATTAGTCAACTATAGCCAAGTTAGCTTCATTTATAAACACTTATTTCGGTCGCCAAATTTGGCAATATTTCGCCAAATGTCGCCAAATTTGGCGAGAATTTGGCGCTAACGGATATGAATATATAGTTTTATGCGTATGATTGGGAAAATGATTACAAAAATGAAAGATAATAATTTGCGAGAAGTCGCGTTCACTAAAACTTATAAATTAATCGTTAGATTTTTGTAATGTGCTATCTTGTTTCAAAATGTCTGCCACTCTAGAATTTCAAACTGCTGTATCTCAGCCGTTTTTTAAGATAGAGGTAAAACTAAAAATACTTCGGAATCCTTGTATTAAGGACTAACACTTAAGCGAAAAATAAATTTGAATTTTTAACATTTTTGTATATTTATTTTAGTTTTAAATTTTTAAATGGCGCTTGAAACAAAATGGCGGACCAATCTGGCCAACGAACTCGGTCGAGACATTGGTGAACTTAATACACACAATTAGTTTCATCGAAATTGATTTATAAATACGAGTGCTATCGTATGACATAGGTCAGATATATATATATATATATATATATATATATATATATATATATATAAATCAACATTTGAACGGAGGGTGGTTTTGGGGTCTGGTGGTCATGATCGGTGAAAATATACCAAAATTTTCCGGAATTGCTTTCCTCCGAACGGCTGCAATAAGTAGCTTTGTACTTATTTGTATTAAAAGCTACCTAAAATGCTGTCAAAGTGGACATTTTGAACCGAATTTCCCTAACGATAGAGTTGGAAACAAAAGAAAATTACCGTACTGTGAAAATAATTGTTTGTAAATCAATTTGTAATTAATTGAACGAAAAATGAAAACACAAGTCCCTTATAAATCTCTTCATAAATCATGCCGCCAAGTTTCATGTTTTTACTTTTAAAAATGAGTTTGAAAATGTGACAGAAAATTTTGAGTTGTTGATCGTGGAAAAATATTTTTTTTTTAAATACCGCCTTAAGATACTTTTATTGTTTCAAGTCCCCATGTCACGCATTTATATATGTATGTGCTTTATGTTAAAGTCCTGCGCGTATCGGGTTGTACCCGATATTATGAAATATTTTAAACAATAAAAAGTAAATATTGGAAAAAAATAAAGTGCAATATATTTTTTAAAGATGCGCATTTATCAATAAATAGTTTGATATTATATAAATTATGCTTTTACGCTGAGAAAATAGTTAGAAATTCCGAACAAACATTTGGAATAATGCTTTTTGTTTCCTGTTGTCATATTTTACAAAATGAAGCAGCGTAACAATTACATATTTAAAAGAATAAATTTAATAGTTCTCGCTATCTATCCGTCAATAATCGCGGCCCGCGCTAAATTAACGTTATGTAATGATTTTATTTTAATATATGAAAGAAAAAAAGCTTGAATCACAGTTATGAATAAGTCGTGACTTTTACGATAAACATCGAATGCTTATAAAATAGCGTTTTTTTAAATCGTTATTTTTATTTTTATACTTATTAGAATGTTTATTCAATTCATTATATTATTTGTTTTGGTACTTCTCCATAATCTTGCCGACCCCTTTACATAAACAAAAAGTATCGCTAAACTATAGGATTTAACGCCAATAATACAAAAGCTTGATATCACATTTGATTTTAAATGTAACGCTGGAACGTGATGTACGTATTCTGTTTTTATTTATTTTGTGCATAAATCAGTTTAGTTTTTCTAAAAAAGGATATTAGTTAACTGCTATTTCTCTGATTTCTCTCCCATTTTGAGTAACAGGATGAAGATATTGGATCTTCCATCTACAGAACTTGATGCGACAAGCTATTTTCAAGATTCTGCCATAAAAAAGCGTGCAAATAGATAAACAATGGCGATGTAATGTTAAGAACTAATTTTTATAATTTTTTTCCGCATAATTTCAAGGATTTATCCAATGTGCATGTACATTTTATATGTTATACCTGTTTAGATTTTCTGACTAAATTATGATCAACAAATGATGATCGTTCCTGCAAACTTCCGTTATTATTGACGTTTATTACTTCCGTCAGTAAATTTAACTGTAATAGCAGTATACAAAAACATAAACAAGGAATTTGATGCACCAAACAGCTTTCTCCCGCAACTTTTAGGACGAGAGTCTTGCCAATTATTAAATTTTTAGGTGGGATACTTTCTCGACAATCTTCCGTATTCGGGATACACGAATATTGGCTGAAAATCGGAAACAGGTAACAAATCTCACATCAAGTGAATGTAATGTCACAATCATAAATTTTGGCGTTAAATGCCTATAGTTTGGCTAAAGTTTAGTTTATGGGAATTGGTTGACTTGAGACGTACCTTAGTTTCAAATTGTTAGCCGACTTAAGGATCTTAAAGGTAGTTCCAACTAATCTCGCTTAAAATTTAATAAGAAATTTTAAAATTTTAATGTAGCATTACAAATTTGTTTAGTCCATAGCCGATTTGTTTAAAGTTCTATCGTTTATTTATTGCTTGTAACTTTGCAATACCCAATCTTTGTGAGTGACACAATTTTACATCATTTTGTTTAATGTAACTGCAATAAAAAAAATAAAAATAAAAATAAAAATAAAATGAAGAAATGTTTAGAGAAGGAATGTTTGTGTGTATAACGTTTCATACGAAAGAAATCCAGACACCTATGAACTGATATTTTTGAATAACAAAAAAGTAAAATCGTGAACTAAATTTTGTTGCGATATAACAAAAAGTATTTTATCTTGAAACAGCTGCATGAAATAAATTTGTTGCAATATAACAAAGAGTATTTTATCTTGAAACAAACTGCATGATAATAGGTAATCATTTTAATCAAATAAAGGATAATTTGGCAATTACCCATGTATACGCAGTTAATTATCTGTGTCATAAACGGTGATTTATTTTACTTTTTTAGTTTACCCTTCCAGCAGGCATAAATGCATTATGAAGTTTAAAACTTTTCTATATGTACAAATTTTCTTGCAATGAGTTTTAATAATTACATTTCAATAATGTTTAGTAATTACGCTTATAAAATTCAGCATATTTTTGAAGTAAGTAATAGTTTTGCCCTAAAAGAAATTGCATAAAATTTCAAATATTTAAGAAATAAATTAATAATTTACAGCTTATAGTAGTTAGAGACTTAATTATTTATCCTCGGTGTTTCATCGATTATGTACAAAGAACTTTATATTACATAACAAAAATAATTTGAAATTAAATGTTTGCCATTATTTTTTTTATTACGAGGGAACGTCATTATGTAAGTCACAAAAGATAATTAAATAATAACTTATAATAATATACACTTAAAAACTATTTTTATTTCTCAACATATTCTCCACCAATATTTATGCACTGATATCACCGTTTTATCAGTGCCCCAACACTAGCTGCATACGATTCTTTGGATTGCTGTCTCAGCCACATCAGGACTTCAAGTTGAACCTTTTCATCATCTGTGAACATCATCTTGCAACTTCTTCAAGATCCACCATACAGCTTCGACTTAGCCCCAAGCGATTTTCCTCTGTTTAGTCCAGCAAAAAACCATCTTGGAAGCAAGATGATGTTCACAGATGATGAAAGGTTTCAACTTGAAATCCTAATGTGGCTGACACAGCAACCCAAAGAATCTTATGCAGCTGGTTCTGGGGCACTGATAAAACGGTGATATAAGTGCATAAATATTAATGGAGAATATGTTGAGAAATAAAAATAGTTTTGAAGTGAATATCATGGTAAGTTATTTTTTAATTATCTTTTGTGACTTACTTAATGACTGTCCCTCGTATATCTTTTAAGACTTTCAAATTTTAAATTCTTAAATAAATTTATACACATACAGGATGATTAAAAAAATGTATACACAGTTTCAATAATTATAAGTCCAGTTTTTATTAACATATCATTAATATTTAAATTGCTAAAGAATCTACATAAAATGTATAACTTTTCCATCTACCGCAGATGTTCAAAATGATTACCGTTCTGGTCAATACACTGCTGATAACAGTGGGCTGTTGATTCACAAACTTCAACAAGAATTTAATTTGGTGTTGTGGCGTATTCTTACTCAATTTAGGTTCCGGAAAGTTGGCTATGAACATCCATTCGCCTCAAACTTATATTGTATTCGATGAATTGTTAGTCGCGTAGTTGAATCTGCCTTGAAACTCCAAGTGATATTGTCTTTGTACTTCTGCTACATTTTAATACGTCCAATAACATTTTAAAATAAATTTAATTTTTTAGGGTTTCGTTCGTCTCACGAAACCCTACTACTCCCGCTTCGTTGTCTGTCGTTCACATAGTCGGTTCTCAGAGACTATATAACTTACAGGGATGAAACTTTGTGTACATATAGCTGAATATCTACTATGAAGCTCAAAATCATAAAATTAAAAAAAAAGTCGTATTATATTAATATATAGAGAGAAAAATCCAAAAATCTAACAGCCTATTCCTAATATATTTGAACAGTTTTCGTTATAGCAGTTGCCAACAATTAAAAATCCACAATAAAATTCTTTCTACAGTAATTAATTTTCTATTGAAAGATTTCTACGTAAAAAATTAAAATGAAATAAAATGTTTCACCAATTGAAAAAAAAAAAAGATTAATAGGACGTTATATTGGTAATAAAACAGATATTTTTAAACATTTCTCAATAATACAAGGAGTATGAGTATGTGTAAATACAGAAAGCAGCTTAATATGACGTCATTAGAGAATTAAAAAGAAAATTAATCTGACGTTATATTGGAAGTTTAAAGGATTTTTCAAATGTTTGAGAATATTACAAAGAGAGTATCAATATGAGTAACGGAGAATAGTAAATATATGAGTTTGAGGAACATATTGAATCATGATAAAAACCCGATTATGGAAGTATTGGCATATTTTAACCTTTTGAAGGTCTCTATACAACATGTTTAATTTTGAAATAGATTTTTTTTTTTTAATATCGCATTTAGTTCACATGACAGATATTATTATGACAGAGTATACTAGCGGGGCTTCACCTGCAATTGGGTCGGTTCAGATATTCGAAAAAAAAACAGAAAAATAGACCGGTAAATTTCTACTTTATAAAAAACATTTTTTTAAATGAAATTTATTAGGATTTATTAAAGAAAGGATAAAGTGTTTTGAAATGAATATTAAACGAAAGCCTTTCTGCAATATTCGATCACACTTATCCACTTGTTCAAATGTTAATCTTGGTCCACTCATTATTTCCAATTAATTACACTTTGAAAGGAAAGAAAAATCATAAAGTTATGATCCGATAAACAGTGTATGTATGCATTTTTTGGATCACCCTGTATATATAATTGATGTTTAAATATAAATCCATAAGTGGTGACTCAGAAAGGAAAATAAATTAAAACATTCTTTAATTACAGCAAACTTTAACGGTTCATTTTTCTTCTTTTGTCCGGAAGGATTAATAAACTGAAATACATCGGGAATCTGAGTTAACGAAAGTTATTTAACAAGGAAATTTTTCACTTACATTGATTTTCTTTTCTTTCAAACAATGAGCAAAGCTTACGTGATAAGAATAATTAAATGGGTATTAAGTATTTTTCAGATATCACAAGGTAAAGAATTTTCAAGTGAGTAAAAGGTAATTCTAAAATAAAAGTTTAATAAGAATTGAATACTACGCATGAATTTTAATTACTTATTATTTTTTCAAGATTCATTATTGCTTAGAGACATATTATTTATACTCAAAAGCTTTATCTTCAAAGTTTTACTGTTACTTAACTTTTCAATTAAGCAAGAATATACCATATGTATTTTTTTTTTCATAGTAAGAATTTTCACACAATTTGTGAAATTGAAAGAAATTTATATTTGCAGTATGAAATTAAAATTTATCGAAATAGAAAACTTATATCCCTGTTAGAAGCAAGTGTGAAATGGATGGAATAATATCAGAACTATATTTGTATTAGAATTTATATTTTATTTAAGTATTTAAAATATTTCTTAAATACAATCTCTACAACTTTGCGAATTTCTTAGGCACATTTAGGTATTTACGTATTTTCTTTTGTATTTTGATAATACATGCTTGAAAATGTACCTTGTTTTTCCAAGGGATATTTTGATATATATTTTTTTTTCAAATGGACAGTCAGATGGTTTCATAATGCTGAAAAAGTGAGGTGAAGCTCATGGAGGGAAGAGAACCCCAAGAAGTGAGATCCTTATTAGTGTTATATGCGCAGTTTATACACAACCACACCGTTAAGAAAAGTGACTTAAAAATTACCACTTGTTCAACAAATATCTAAATTTTTAGAGATTTCAAATATTTTCTACAAGCTCAATCAGAAGCAATTGTACACGTTTAAAAATTTATTTTTTGATAAATATACATCCGATAACTCATTATTCCATTTTAGATTTCAAGAGTCGTTGTTTAATCTATTATTTTTATGTAATCTATTTTCTGTAATATCATGTAATCTATGCCAACCCGCCCTACCACTGAATGCCTAGTAACCCATCAATTCTGTTCAGACAAGATAGCTTCCTCATTCTTCCATACATGTTTTACAAACAATTTCTATACATGAATACAATCGTTTTTGAACATCATTGAACCAAAAAAACAGAATAATTTTGGGCTTCAGAAAATATTGCTTCCTTATTCTTTCATACAGGTTTTACAAAAAATTCCGATACATGAATACAATCGTTTTTTAACCTCATTGTGCCAATGAAAGCGTATAATGTAAGGCTCCAGACAAGATGGCTTCCTCATTCTTCTATACAAATTTTACAAACAATTCCGATACATGGATACAATCGTTTTGGAATCTCATTGAACCAATTAAAGCGTATAATTTAGGGCTTCACAAAACAAAGCGAAAAATTTTAAGTGAAAAAAAAAATCACGGTAAAACACCACCACAAAATCAGATTTCCTCTCGTCCTGGACCTTCCATTACACTGAAACTACAGTAGATGATGGACATGCAATAATGGGATGCTGTGTAGCGGCAGCAGTGTGTTGACAACTATGATAGAAAACCCAGCAAGCAAAAACGACAGACCGCGGTACTTTACGGATTTTGGTTTCTTTTCAATTTAGTTTGATCACACAACAATTCTGTACTTGTTTGAAACCAGCATATCTTAATTCCATGACAGCTAAGAAAGGAGGAGGCATCACGGCCTGTCTTTTTAGTTGTCTGCAGATAGAACATAGAAGCCGTATTCCAACTTATTCCATATGTCAATTAGCACCGCTCTCCCTACATTTTTAGTAGTAAAATTCATTTCGAATATTTTGTTTTGCTATTTGTATAAAGATACATAAATTAAAAGTATTAAGGAGGGATATCGGTGTAACACGTGTTAAATTAACAATTTGAAAATACATTTTCAAACAGAAATAATTATTATATTGCAGTAATCATAATCAACAAATTCCATAAAACTAAAATAAATATGATCACTAGGTAGAAAAGAACTTGAAAATCAGACCTTTCTGATTAATGTGCGCTGCTGTTTTTGTAACGGTCGTTCTGAAACAAATAAACAAAGCTTTAAAAAGTTAAAATTGTAAGTAAAGGTCCAGTCTTTCTAAAAAAAAAATACATTTTAAATATTATTCTTATTAAGTGAACATGTAGGCAAATTAAAAAATTAAAATAAAAAAGCAATACAGTAGACTCTCTCATAACTGAACTAATATAGACTGGAGTAAACCGGATATGAGGAATATCCGGAGAGATATCCGTAAGAGAGAGGGAAATATTTTTCATTAAAATAGAGTCAAATGTGTCAAATTCGACATATGAAAACGTTTATTTCCACTCTTTATTATATTTACACATTATATTTACACATTATTTTTCCAATTACAATTTGAAGTACATAACTTTACTATTTTTTAACACTTTCCAACCTAGTTGAAAAGTGTTTATGACTTCGGTTTGTCTGGCCGTATGGCCGTCTGCCGTCTGGCCGTCTGCCGTCTGTCCGTCTGTCCGTGCTCTAACTCCCGTAAATATGCTCGGATTGCTCTGCAATTTTTATATGTTATAGTCGTTATCTATAGCATGTTCCCTATTTCAACGGAAGTGTGTAGCACTTATAGTTGTTTTACAGGGACACTCAAAAGAATTCCGTTACATTGCGGTCTATGGGGAAAAATCATTTGCGGTTTATTTAAATAATGTTTCACTATTTTAAACGCATTGAAATTGATATATATCAGTAAGGTGCATTAGAAGAAGCTTAATATGGAATAGGGTGTGCATAGCACTTATAGTTACTTTACAGGGACAGTCAAAGAATTCTGTTACATTACGTCTATGGAGAAAAATCGTCTGCGGTTTATTTAAATAATGTTTCCCTATTTTAAACGCATTGAAATTTATATATATCACTAAGGTGTATTTCAAGAGGCTGACTACAGAATAGTGTGTGTACAGCAGTCATCGTTCATTTACAGGGACACACAAAAGAATTCTCTACTGTAAGTTAACAATAATTCCTGGAAGTGCGTTTTAAGTTACTGATCGCGATTTTAATTTTAACTAGCTTTTTGTCTATTATGTGGTGTGTATAAATTCTGTATATCCTATACAGGGAAGCACAAAAGTTCGCGAACACATTTCCGTATTATTTAACTCCAGACGGAGAATTTGAAACTGTGCTACGCGTTTCCTAACTGAACTAAAATTTAACATCCTATGTAGTATATATACAAATCTATAGATCCTATACAGGGCTGAATAAAAGTATTCGGATTACTTAGATGTTATCTTTTAGCTTATTAAACGGTATGATTGGTAAAATTATTTTGGAAGCGTTGGAAAGTGTTACATAATCTATGCTTGACACATGATTTTTCGTTCTTGTTTAATTTTACATTAAATTTGTCTGTTTAGTTCTTCGCTGAAGAGCTGCTACCTCACGCCAATGCCTAATTACAATTACGTCAGAAAGAGTTGATTCGCGGTGCCTGTTTTACGAATCATAAGATAATCTTTATAAAAAGGAATTAAAAATGTACAAAATTCAATGTCAATTTAAAAAAAAATAATTAAAAAGGTAAAAAAATGCATAACTCTAATGCTTGAGATACTTCCTCCGAAGAAACGCGTTTTTCTTCAACAGGTACTTCATCATCACTCTTTACGTCAATTTCCTTTTTATTTAGAAAATTTAATTGTACTAGGGCTGCAAAGATAGAAAAAATTTGTCTGGACTAGGTCTACTATATTACAGGCTCAATCATCAAACATTTTGTTTCCGATTTAGACCAATCAGCGATTATAAGTGTTGTGGCCAATCGTTCTTCGCCGTTGGGAAATTAAATGGTGGCCTGAGTCAGTCTGTCGTGAAGACGCTAAACGTATTGGCAGAATACTAAAAACAATTAAAAAAATAATTTACAAGCGTGCAATAAATTTTGAGCTTTTATCACTCCGGATATGGGAAAATATGGATATATATATATATATATATATATTAATAAAAATATTAAACCAGGTATGACCTAGAAAAAAATGATATAGTTCTATTTAATGGTTTACCAGGTAATTATATGCACTCTAAAAATAAAAAAAAAAGAAAAGTGAATTGAACAAATTTTTCAATTCCCTTTTTTCGTTAAAACACAAAAATTTCCGCTTAGATTTGCTTCGCTTCCCGAAAAATACGGAAAACTCACCAATCTAACATAAAATATACCTGAAATTCTCCAATGTAAGTCTGCAATTTCTTCAAACCATAGGGGTGTACCGGCAACTGTGTTGCGTGTTACTTTTCTGTATTAGAAACTGAATTTTTACGTATGTTTTTCCCTTCAAAACACGGAAAATTCAAGAAACAAAGGTAAAATTTTCCTGAAATTCCCCAGTCACAAGACAGAAGTTTCTTCAAATAACAGTAAAATCTCTTCCAATCACAGGGGGTTCCGGCAACTTGCTGTCTGTACTTTTTACGGTTTTTGACAAAATTTATTTTGAGGGTGTGTGTCATGTATCTTCATTCCATATTTTTAGTCATCGAGCTCACTCAACAATTTGATTAGCAAGCTGTATACAAATCAAGTAAGTTGGTCCTAAGTTAGTGGGGCTGATCTAGGCAAAATGACAGTGCCAGACCAGAAAGTCCAGAAGATATTCTGGAATTTCTTTGAACGAGAACGACAATATTCTAGTCACTTTGTCTTCAAAAACGTCCCTGAAGGCATCCTTCTCATAACAGTAGTATCAAAACTGGCTTATGCTTTAGCAAATCTCTCCGTCTCATATTCATAATCCACAGAATAATTATAAGGATTAAATGTTAAATTTTGAGGAAAATGTTTTTAAAAATTTCGAAAAAAGTATTGACTCTTCAGCACACAACTCAAAGAGAAGCCTGTAAAAGCACGTAACTATTAGTATTATTATTAATACCCGTATAGCAAACGTGGTAGCGTGGATTTCACTGTAATCTCACTGCATGTCACAGTGTGCACCTGCACATCACTTCTAGAACCAAAATGCCTCAATTCTATAAAAAAATTAAATTTCACTAAAAAATAAATTTTAAAAAAAGTTTCACAGATCTATAATCGAACTGCGCGCTTCAATACTGAAATAATCAAAATAAAATAGTTACGATATATAACGAGATCTTTGGCGATGCCGCTGGCTTGCGGCTAATACGAATTCATATCGTTTTTAATAACTTCAAAAAATTTATTTTATGAATTAATAATTGATATTTGTCATTTCTGGGAGGAGCTAACTAGGATCAATCTAAATATATATGTATTAAATATAAAAAATCTATCAGAGTTTTCATTTTAAAATACTTTTCACGTACGTTCTATACACATAATACTATGTTCTGTAATCAAGGGAATCTGGGTTGGGTTACATTAATTTTTTTAAATATAAAATTGAAAAATGAACATATTATTCATGATAATTAAATGCGGCCCCGATATAATAAGAAAAAAACTGTATTTTTAGAAATATAGCTTTAAAAAAATTTATGTTACCTGCATAAATTTACTGTGTAACTGTTATATATTTTGCAATATCGGAATTTGAAATAAAATGAGTTTGCTTTCGTACTTTAAACTTTTTATAGATTTAACATAACTACAAAGAGTTTAGGAATAATTATAAAACATTTAATACGCTTTGATTAACCAAAGTGTATATCATAATGTTTTTCAGCGTTGAATTATACACAGTAAACTGATTGCCTGAGCGTACTATACTGTAAACAAAATATATATATACATATAAATTCACGGATATTATACCATGAATTGCTGCATTAATTTATGGGAAATGACACTTTTACGAGATAAATGATCAAGTCTCGAAAATTTCATCTTTTTGCGAGCAAAAGACGTTTATCTATAGAAAAAGTCTGTTTTTTTATTGTACATTGCCTGGATTCGCTGCTACGTCTTCTAGGATATTTACCGAGGTGCCTGTGGTCAGCACCACATATCCCCGAAACATAATATCTTGGGATTACTAAGTGGCTGGTAGTCCTTGCTAGTGGCCCAAAACTTAAAATATTTTAAATAATTACAATAAATTTAGAAAAAAATACTGACGATGAAAGATGAGCTCGTAAAAAAAAATGAGGTTGGGTTAGCATCCGGTGGCCCCTAACGCTCAGCGGGTACCCGAAATAGCTCAGACTCTCGCATTGAAAAATGCACTTCGCTATTTGGGTCTCTTGACGCGAGCGTGCGGACCTTTGAATGCTTTGGAGAAAGTGCCACTGGAATCCGATCCGGCGCTATATATATCACAGCTGCCCAAAAGTAAGGGGCTTGCGTGAACCAGTGAAATTCTTGTTCACAGTGAAAATGTGTCAGCAGCAGGAAAATTTCAGTTGGGGAGAAGAAAAAAAAGTCGCTTTTGAGGGCCAGAAAAGAAATTAAGTAACAAATTACTTTGGAGTTGAAAATTTAGAAGTTTAAATAATAGCATCGAGAATCATGGCCACTTGGGGATTCGCTGCTACAGTAATTTTACTACCGTAGAAATTTTACTGCTGAAATGTTTAACACTTTATGTTAACCTAACTGACGGTATAAAAGGATTGAGATTTGTCAACTAATTTTTGTAATGAATTTATGTAAGGAATTAGTATTATTCTCGAAACGTCTGTTGAGGCTCACTGTGGACACCCAAAAGAGTTTTTGGTTTCCGTCTGTCTGTTTGTCTGTTCCACGAGAACTGCCGCAAAAATGATCCGATTAGGTTGGTTTTTGGTAGGTAACCCGGAATTAGCTGTATAGCTTTTAGTTACATTTGGTTCATTCGTTCGAAAAATATAGAAAATTTCTTTTTAGGTCATTATGCTTTCCTTTGGGAATTCAGACGATTTTCAAATTTTCCATTTGCTGAAAATAAATTGGCGCATCTGATTAATGTATTTAAACGGTAAGTTATAAAGACAAAAATGTATCAAGTGATGTATTAAATTTTTCAAATTAATTTAAACTTTTGTTAATACATTTGTCATATTTTTTTTTAATTAGGTGTATAATTTTCGCTGCAATTTTATACATCTGTTCCAATAATATAATACATTTTATTTTATCATTTTTTACAAATTTTAAAATGTCTTTATTTTCATTTTCCCCTTTAATTTAACCGTAACCTTGCAACTGTATTTCAAAGAATATCAAAATAATAAAATTCAAATAATTCTCACTAATTTGCTGCAATATTTTATTATCAAAATAAAATATTTTCGGGTGTTTTTAGTATTTTATTGACACAAATGATAATTTATATTGATACAAATTACTTTTTAACTACTATTGAATGATTATTGAACGTGTATTTTGTATTCATGTCTCATAGTATGAGTTTACATTTACATAAGTGTATTTCTTACATGAAATATTCATTTTCTGGAAGAGAAGTTGATATTTCGTCATTGAAGCATTAATATTATTTTAAAAATAGGATAAAATCTCTCGTACAGCCAGGTGGTTAATCTAAAGAAATAAAAGTAATAAAACGCATCCATACGTATCGTTGAATTCTGAAATATTACAATTACTGGAAATTGGGAACATAAAAAGCTGTAGCTATCACAAAAAATACTTTATCAAATCACATTTGCTATTTAGTGAATTGGTAGCGGACACGATAATGAATGATTATTCAATAGGTTTGAAAGTTTGCAACTGTTTCGTGGTTGGCAGGTAAGTAAATATTGCTATTTCGGTATTAGGATAACATGAAATTATTTTCCAAACTGTTTTTTTATCCTAATAAAACCACAATGTAGAAAGAAATCCGATATATACTATATTCATTCACACAGTTGATAGGAAATCACAAATATAAATTTAATAATATTACGGGGAGTTCAGGGGGGCAGAGCACCCCTGAAGAAATGTATTTTTCTTTTAATCTAAAAAAATAGAAGAATAGAAAGTTAATAAAAATTGCAGAATATCATTGCGCAAACTGTGTTTAGTTTAAAGTTTCTGATTTCTGAAATCTTCGAAGTATTTTATATGCCTATAAATATGTATGTAGTATAAAAAATATAAATTGCGAATTGTAAAATGCTAAATATTATGAAAAGTGAGATTAAATAACAATGACTTTCAGAGCTGACGTAGAGGTTCCTCCGAGGCATGATCTGCAGATTTACTAGTTAACATTAGAGCTACCGGAAATTTTACTCAAGTTTTTTAAAACTATTTCACTTCAGACATTTTATTTAAAACAACTTAACTTATTCATTTAACGTATTTCTGTGAGTTTTATATTTAATTTTTTTTAGAAAGAAATTTCTGGTTCGAATCGGAATAAATTCATTTGGTAACCGTCAAAATGACGGCTCATGGTAATTCTAGTGTTAATTTCAGTTACTGGAGAGCTTCAGTAAGAAATAACTTATTGTAATTAGGATCATAATTCACCTTCGCACTAAATTAATTAATTACTGTAGTGCATTTTTATGCAAATAAACCTGTTTAAGTTAGAACTGCGTGATAGGTGAGACATGTAATACAAGAATACAGGAAGGGAGAGCAATAATATCAAAACGCAATCAGAGTGTCTCAAACAGTTCTCGTTTTAGAAAGTTTCTTGATTTAATGTCTTACATAATATTTTAACTCACAGCATTCATAATATTTAAGAATAAATTCAATATTTACATTATGGGGTCTCAAGAGTCTTAGTTTTCTATTGGAGTTGCAATTTAGCATCATGTCACATTTAATTTTATTTCTGATTTTCTATATAATACAAATGCATAAATATTTTACTACTCACAGGTTAATATTTCTTCTATGTAGCCTAATTATTTCAATATTACACAAAATATATTTTCCTGTTTTTTAAACATTCATTTATTTTATTTTATTTATTTATTTTTTTGGGAGCATCATTTCCCAAAAACTTAGAAGGCAATTTGTGTGAAACGTGACAGATACATTAATTTTGATGCAGGGAATAAATTATACATCAAATTTAGTACCATTATTGCATTGAGTAATTAAAGTTGCATGTGAAAATGAAGTATACGTTTAAGTTACGCTAGTTTTACATCATTATCAATATTATTTAGGGATCAAGAAACAATAGATTTGCTAAAGTTATGCGCGCAGTGAATGCAAAGCAAAAAATAACTTTAAAATTATTATCAAAATTAAAGATTTTTTTAAAAATAAAATGTCAGTTGTAGAATGTTGAAATAATTATGCTGTATAAAACATATATTAAGCTATTAGATGTAATAAATTTACGTATTTCTGTCTTATAGGGCAACAAGAAATAATATTAAATGTGACATATGACGTTAAATTTCCCTTTCAGTGAAAAAGTAAGAAACCTGAAACTCCTTAAGCGTTTTAAAACAAAATAAAGCAAACCAAAAAAGTCCTTCCGGCAGGTACCGGGAGGAAAATGTAGCCTTCATATTGTGTTTTTTAAAAATTCAACTAATTTTACTCAAACACCCGAAGCTAAAATGCTTGGAATCCGATTATAGAGGATTCAATCCCGGATTTCGTTAAAACTGAATTTGAATGCAACTTTCAGCATGAGAGTTACAGCATAACAAAAATCAAATTGTTTCAAAATGTCAGCCACCCTAGAATTTCAAACTGCCATATCAGTTTTTTCAATTTTTTATGTTTTATACATTTTTTTTTAATTTAAAAAAATTAACTTGCAACCATTTTGAAACAAGATGGCGCATGAAGCTGTCCAACGAACTCGGTCGAGACTTTGGTATGGTCTGTACACATGATCAGTCACATTCATATCGGTTCATAAATACGAGAGTTACAGACTAACAAATATCAGATTGTTTCAAATTCTCAGCCACCTTAGAATTTCAAACCGCCATATCTCAGTCATTTTTTAAGATAAAAACAAAACAAAAAATGTTTTGGAATCCTTCTATTACGATCTAACATTTAACGGAACTTTTTCAATTTATAATTTTTTGTACACCAGTTTCAATTTTAAAAAAATAAATTTTTTTAACTCCCCGCCATTTTGAAACAAGATGGCGGATGAAGCTGGCCAGCGAACTCAGTCTAGACCTTGGTATATTCTATACACATACTCAATCATATCCGAATCGGTTCATAAATAAGAGAGTTACAGCATGACATACGTCAGATATATATATATATATATATATATATACAGGGTGTTCTGGAAAGGACTCCCCAACTTTGAAATGACATAACTTCGAAACAGGGAGAGATAGAAATGTGAAACATGTTGAATGTTAGACAGATAGGTCTGGAATTTTTTATACAACAATTTAAAAAAAATAGTTCCAATATTGGACACGAGAGGGCGCTGCAATCACAAAGCTGTGTCTTTGAAATAGTTCCTGAAAGTGAGCTGTTTGAACTGAGATAAAAATCACATTACAATGGTTTCGATATGGTTACCTTTTTCAGCAACAACATGACGCAACCTACAGGTAACGTTCGAAATCACTTGTTGCAATACTTCTATTGAAATGGATGCACATGCATCACAGATGAATTGTTAGAGCTGTTCCAACGTTTGGGGATTCTTAGAATAAACAGCGTCCTTCAAGTAACCCCACTAAAAGAAGTCGCATGGATTCCGATCCGGGGAATATGGTGAATACGGCATGATATTCTTGAATTCCGAATTATTCTCTAATTCTATACAACTTTTTTACACGTGTCAGCAATGAAACAGACGCACAAATGAAATTTCTGTCCTTCTGAGTACCATTTAAGTTCCATGTGCTTGTGCTGCCACCTATTATCCAATATTGGAACTATTTTTTCACATTCGTGTATAACAAAGTCCAGACCTATCTGTTTAACATTCAACTTATTTCACATTTCTATCTCTCACTGTTTCGAAGTTATGTCATTTAAAAGTTGGGGAGTCCTTTCTAGAACACCCTGTATATATATATCAGCATTTAAACGGAGGGTGGTTTGAGTGTCTGGGTGTCATGATCGGTGAAAATATACCAATTTTTTTTAACTGCTTTTCTCCGAAGGGCTGCAATAGGTTACCTTTTTGTAATGAAAGCTACCTAAAATGAGAAGTGGCACACACTTGCAAGTTTTACTGTTTTATGATCTTTAACGATTGTTGTTCAATTTATATGTTGCATTGTGTTACAAGAATTTCTTTTGAAATTTTTATTTAATTGTTTGTTTACAATCTTTAAAACTAATTATTAATAGTATTCAACATTACAGATGTGAAAATATTTATTTCTTTATTCATTTGTTTGAATTGGGAATGTTTATTGAAGTATTTTCTATACTAATATATAATAATATATAACTGCGTATGTTTTTAAAATATTTCTCATTTCAAGAAGGATTTGTAATGAAGACACCACACACTTTTTTCCGTTCTGACTTTGATGAGAAAATCAATATGAACTGTATCATCAATATGAAATCATAATTTTATGCGCAAAATAGTAGTTCTGTCGTAACATTTAAAAACAAATCAAATTGTTACCAAACATTAGGTAGGATGGAAAAGAGCTTAATATATGAAATTTTTCCTCGAGTTTTAATTTTCCTAAATATATAATTAAATTTATTTAAAAAATGTAAGTCTGTTGAAAGAATATTTCTTTATGATTTCTAAAGAGAAAAATAAATGATATTTTATTATGATTATTATTTTCTTATTACTTACCCATCATACTTAGTATAGGGTAAGTCTTGTAATCGTTTTGAAAATCGTAAAAAAAATTTTTTTTAAATGACAGATTTACACGTTTTAGACACTGGAGATTCCAAAAAACATATTTTTAGAAAAAAAAATGCCGTCCGTCTCTCTCTGTGTGTGTACGTCTGTGTGTCTGTAAACGCTCTATCTCCCGAACAAATTGAGATAGAGAGTTGAAATTTGGCATGTACTTAGTATGTAATAATGGGAAGAAGCATACTGAATTTCAGTAACCTGGATTATCCGGAACTATGTTTTTCGGACTCTCGAAATATTCGTTCTGATAAAAGGTATATAAAAATTTTCGAAAATCTTTATTTTAAGGAGTGAATATAAAAAACAATAAAAAAAACATAAATTTTGCATAAAGAATGAAGTCGATCGGATAATTAGTTGCCGAGATATTTGTAATCGTGTTTCCACACTCTTCGATTTTTCATGACCCTGTATTTCAATCAAATTTCAATTCAAAAAATATTTTAATTGTAAAATGAGACGCTTAATCCGACGCAGTAAACCGTTAGTTAATATGAGTATCAATTTTGGAGTTATAAGGATGTTTCTTTTACGCAATTCAGTAATAGAACATTTAAAGTTTATGACGTCATCATGCCACGATTGTATTCGAATTACAATGCATTTTATAAATAGTTTACACATGTTTTATTTTCATATTTATATTATGCATATCCCTGATGGGTAAATATTACGGTGGGCCCACACGACTAGTTTCTTCTTTTTTTAAAGCATCGTTTATTCAGAATGGTCACACTGGAATTCCGCGACTCACGTTATCTCTGCATTAAGCTTTGTATCACAGGTTAATAAGCCAAAAGAAATACACGTATAAGTAATGAATTTGAAAGTTACTTTAACTATTGGCTATCCATTAAGTAATCAAAATATTCAGAATAAATATTACTTTTAACAGCATTTTAATCCGAGTGATATTACATCGCACTTTAGAACCTCAGTGGTCATCTGAAGCACTTTTTTCAGCCGTTGTTATTATGCAAGAAAATAAATTCGCTTTTTCTGTTTTTTAATTAAATATTTTTATTCCATTATAAAAAAAAGTTGTATGAACTCGAGAGACCCATAATGTACGCGCTAATTTTATTTATTAATAAATGTCATATTCATGACAATTCAATGGAATATTAGTTGTTTCTTTGTTCTGGAATTTTTTAACGGGGTTTTCTTGAAAAAAAAGCCTCTTATTCAGAAAAAGTATAAGATCTGATCTATTGTATTCGTTATATCAAATGTTTAAAGTCCCCAGTTTGGAAAAATACTTTACTTCTTACTGTTAGAAAAACAAATCAAATATAACTAATAGAAGAGAACGAGATACAACAATAAAACTTTAAGTTTTCAATTATTTAGGTATTTTATTATTAAGAATAAATTACTTTAGTCGAGACTGTTTTATTAAATGTACATTTTTAGTTTATTAAATTTACAGTTTTTTAAATTTACAGTTTTTTAAATTTACAGTTTTTTAAATTTACTTTTTATGATTTTGAAAATCGTAGGAATACAGGGTGTCTGAAAAAGTTTGGACAGATTTGAAAGATTCATAGATCTAAAAGTAAGTGAGAAAACGCAATTATTTTCTTTCCAAAGTACTCGGCAAATATCCATTTTTTATTAGATATAGTTGTTTTAAAGTCATGACATTCAAACGATGTGCAGAATCGATGATCGGGTTGGGTTGGGTTGATTTTTGACAGCCAATTATCTACACTTGGGATATAGGCCCGGGGAAGTGCCCTTCGTGAGGGGGTCTTTCTAAGGGAACCTAACCCGTATTTACGCATGGATAAATCCACGGCTCGAAGAAAACCACGAAAACTCCGAACGATTAGGCCGACGGGTGTGATTGGGATCGAACCCAGCACCTCCCGTCTACCAGCTTCGAGAGCAGAACTTCTCAGCCACTGGTGGGGCGAATCGATGATCGGAAAATGCAAATTGCACCACACATTCGCAATTTTAACTTTTTACTTAAGTTATTCGTGTACATAGGGGATCCTTTCCTACTAAATCAAAGATGCTGAAGAACTTTCTAATTGACATTTTTACCATACCTTTAATAGTTTTAGACTTATACGCCTTCCACTCCGGAATCACTGAGGAAACTGCGACTATATGGTGCGATTTGCATTTTCAGATCATCGATTCTGCGCATAGTCTGAATGTCACGACTTTAAAAAGCTACATCTAACAAATCTTGGATAATTACCGAGTACTTTGGAAAGAAATAATTTCGTTAACTCAATTACTTTTAGAGTTAAAGATTCTCTCAAATCGGTTCAATCTTTTTCGGATACTCGGTATTTAGACAACTTGCCACTGTCATGTGTGTTTTATTACAATTTGTGGGGTTGCTTTTTACCTGGAATATGTATAAATATTTGGCTAGGAAGTTTAAATATGAAGACTCAATTCGACGTTAACAAATATCATAAAAGACATGTTAGCATTTTTTATTCTTATAATACAAAGAAAATAGGCACGCAGTTGTATAAGAATATTAAAACGATATTAATAAAGACATTAGAATCAAATTAAATATCCATGTAATGAAAATACAGTCATACTTACGAATTCTCCGAGCCAGGAAGATAACTAGCCAAAATTGGTTGTCAATTGCCAATCGTGTTCAAAATTGTAATTTAATATACATTTATTTATTAAGTATATATCTTTAAAATCGTAACTAATTTAAAAAGAAGTTAAAATAACTCAAAAAGTAACTTAATATGTATATATATTTTTAAATGCATAACATAAATTTAGCGTCTTTTAGCAATAAAATTTATTTACAATGGTAGTTTCTTTCCGGAAAGATGTTATGTGTACCGGAATGAAAACTGAAAGTGGTTTGATGATGATAATAATGATGATATATTTATAGAATAAGCCCGGAATAGTTATCCTACTTAAGCGCCATTCACTTTTCTTTTATATAGCAAATATTTTTGTAGTGCGCATGTAACCTATGTACGCCAAATTTTTTGTACAACAACATAAAAAGTATTAATTTAATGTAAATAGCACATAAATTATTATTTTTATATAAAAAAAAGTAATCAATGATTTTGGCCATGTATCCCAAACACCTCACACAGTTTAGACACCTCACGTCACACACCTCACACAAGTCACGGTTAGACACCTCACTTGTTCGGGATAGATGCCCCATACATAAAAGAATAGGAAGCATAGGTAATTAACATTTATAATTTAAAATCTCGATTTGCATTTGACTTAATATCCCATTTACATCAAATTTAGGATTTTGTTTTGAAAAAAAATTAACTTACTGGCTCTTTATACTAATCTTGCATTACAGTCCCACATCAAAGGATATTTGCTATTCCCAATTTTTCGAATAAATGGGTATGCAATAGTTGAAGCCAATCGGACATTTCTGATGAAGGCTAAACTATTTTAGTGTAAACTAAGAGGGATTACCCTCCCCCTTCCTACTTATATTCGATGTAAAAACTCTAAAAACTAATTCTAGAAACAAATATAAAATTCTCAAATGAAATGCATTAGATCTTTATGTTTCATAATGAATGAGTTTAAAATATTTTATATATTCTACGGAAGGTTACATTTATGTAATTTAAATTAAGGGGGGGGGGGGTGAAAAATTGCCAATCATAAAATAACTATTATTTAAATAAATAAAGAAGCATAAACAGGAAATATACCTCTAATATGGGATCAGTTATAGTCTTTTTGAATTTTCTGTGAGAATGATATACTAAAGAGATTTTGGATTTCTATTTTGTATTTAGATTTCTATTTAGTGCTTCTGAATATTTTCTGATATAATGAGAAGGAAAGTTCGGAATATGTGAATTAAAATGTTCTGATAAGAGCTATAAATACCAATCACTTAAATATTTTCCACGTTGAAAGGTTATGGAATTGCAATCTTTTGAACCAGCTTTCTGAAAAAGCTGACTTAATATTCATTCCATTTACATGAAATTTATGATTTGATGAATTGGACTTACAGGCTCTGTATACTAATTTTGCATTACAGTCCCACATCAAAGGATATTTGCTATTCCCAATTTCTGATATAAAGAGAGGGAAAGTTCGGAATATCTGAATTAAAATGGTTTTTGAACAAATGATTTTTTTTATCATTGCTTAAATAGAGAATTTATCACAACGAACACCGCTGTTTGATTTTTTGGTAACCCAGAAGGGGTCAACCAAAAGAAGAAACTGATTTTTGTCTCGCAATCCTGAAGATTTAAAAAATATTCCCACACAACAAAGATATTTGATAATTATAAATCGGGGGGGGGAGTCCTTATTCAGCATCACAAGTGAGGCATATATCCCCGATTATGAAGAAAATCTTGTGTAAATAAATATACACTAAAAACACCAACATTTAACACACAATATTAAACTATAGTACAATAGACCGAATTTCGTTTCGTGAATAACTTGGACTCACATCCTCAGTGTCAATAAAATAAAATTAAACATTATTGTATCCACTCAAAGACATGAAATTGAATCAAGAAACCCACATGAACACAACAACACACCGAAAAAGTCATCACGCATGAGCCACCAATGATATTAAGCCGGAAGTGATTCACTATGACACAGTATCTCAACCCAGAAAAGTGAGATGTGAGGTACGCTTGAAAAATCATTGAGCAGGGAGTTACCAAATTTATGAATATAAACTGCTTCAAAGAAGTCTAAATCTAATGGAGTGTTACATTTCTTAATGATAGTGGCTGAATCAAAGTTAAAATTATGTCCCTCACTCCAACAGTGACAAGCAATAGAGGATTTTGGTAATTACTTTTTCGTAATTGTCTGAGTGCAACGAAGACTCATACACAGCGCAGTATTACTTTTCCCCATATATAGCTACGATGGATATTAAAACCTTTCGTCAAGCATAACTCAAAAAATATTTAACGGATTTCGTTCAAATTTTTACAGCAGGTACATATAAAGGTGACAACGACGTCTATTTATTACCAAGAATAAGTGTCAAACCGTTTGGAAGTTATATTAAAAAAATAGATAAAAAAGCACAATTAAAGTACATACGTCACTAAATTTTGGCCGTACGTCATTTTCACAGGTGGGAAATTTTCGTAGACAATCGGAATTGAAAAGTTCATGGAGTACATGGAGCAAAAAAATATGCAAGCACTAATATTCAGCACAATGAAATATATTTCAATTTAATAAAAATGGAAAGTTAATCTGGATTTTTTTCTGTTTGAAAAGTATTAGAGATTAGTAAGAGTAGTATTAGTATTAGAGATTTGGCGTAAATCACACCATTAGCAGCTTTTTTATTTCGCGTGTGTATGTTAGGAACAATTCTTTGATGTTTAAATAAAAAGTTTCGATTTGTGGCATTATTAAATATTTTCTTTTCCTTTTTAGTATTTTAAATGGAATTAGTGAAAGGCGTGTACTTTAAATTAAATGAGTGAAAGACGTGTATTTTTAATGTATGTATTTCAAATGAAATCAGTGAAAGATTTATATTTAAATGAAATGAATGCAATATGAAGATGTTATGAGAAAAATATTTGGCGATTTATCAACTGCGCCAAGTTAACATAAAAGTACCAATACATATGTGGGTACTTCTCTATTATCCCGTCGACCACTTTTCATAACAAAAAACTATCGCCAAATAAACGGGAGAACGTTGTCATTGAAATATCAAAATACATAAATAAATAAAATATAAGAATTTAAGGACACAATTGTTATTTTAATGAATAAAATAACTAATAAATCAGTAAAACATAATGAGAAATACACGCAAATGTCGCGTTAAAAACCACTTGATGACGTAACAAACACGTATAATGCTTCTGATATCAAGTAAATGGGACTGCATTTTTGGCGTTTAATCTAACAGTTTGGCGATAGTTTTTTGTTATGAAAAGTGGTCGACGGGATAATAGAGCAGTACCTCTATGTGAAATGAAACAAGGCACAGATGTCATATACGCACCACTTTGGCGCGATTTTTCTCTCCACCAGCTTGGGGAAAACTTTGTTTTTGAATATTAGTTACAAATAGTGTAACAAATAGTACACGTGATTTTTTATTTCAATATAAATATAAAATAACGTAATAAATGAAACAGCTTCTATTATTTTAAAAAAGGAAATAAAAATAAATAAATAATAGTTTGATATAAATAAAGGCGCGTATGTCATATACGCGCCTTTGGCGCAATTGCAACAAAATGGCAATTTTATGCCTCACATGGTAACTCGGTTATTTTGTTTCAATTGTTGTTTATTAACTTTTATTTTTTATTTTAATTATATAAATTGTTTTTATTATATATATCAATATTTATTTATATCAAACTATCATTTATTTATTTTTATTTCCCATTTTTGAATAATAGGAGCTATTTCATTTATTACGTTATTTTATTTTTATATTGAAATAAAAAATTACGTGCTATTATTGTATGATATTTGTAACTAATATTCAAAAACAAAGTTTTCGCCAAATTGGCGGGGGGGAAAATCGCGCCAATCTGGTGCGTACATGACATCTGTGCCTAAATTAATATTGATATACATATAAAAATAATCTATAGAATTAAAATAAAAAATAAAAGTAAACAAACAAACAAATAGTTTTCGCCAAAGGGGCGGGGGAAAAATCGCGCCAACGTGGTGAGTATATGGCATCTGTGCCGGGATTTTTACTCTTTTATCTGTGCTTTCGGAAATATAAAAAAATTAAAAAATTCTTATATCAGGTGTATAATGTTTTGCATTTTTATACGGACCACTTCTCCATTTTAAGATTTTAAATGCTATTTATATCAGATATTTCTTTCCTGAGATTCCCACAAATTATTTCCGGTAATTTTTTTAGTTCGCTTATTAATTGTTTACAATTTGCCCCCCTGGCAATAACAATTATTCATCACAAAAATGGGTACTTCTCTATTATCCCGTCGACCACTTTTCATAACAAAAAACTATCGCCAAACTGTAACGCTAAATAAACGGGAGAACGTTGCCATTGAAATATCAAAATAAATAAAATGTAAGAATTTAAGGACACAATTGTTATTTTAATGAATGAAATAACTAATAAATCAGTAAAACATAATGAAAAATACACGCAAATGTCGAATTAAAAACCACTTGATGGCATAACAAATACGTATAATGCTACTGGCATCAAGTGAATGGGACTGTATTTTTGGCGTTTAATCTTACAGTTTGGCGATAGTTTTTTGTTATAAAAAGTGGTCGACGGGATAATAGAGAAGTGCCTAAAAATGGCTTAGTTTTGTTAAATTTGTTTGTTATGTATTTTCATTTCTTATTAAAATATCGAAAATGGCAATAAAATTTTATTTTAGCACCGTACTTATTTTTTTTAAATGGCTCAAAAACATGGTTTAATAAACGTATATTTGTAAATATTTTAAAAAACATGTTTTTCCGCTCTCTAGAAAAATTTGGTAAGATTCTAAAACTGCCTTTGGCACCAACCAGTACATGATACGGAACTTTTCCCCATTCCGATACACAGAAGAGGTGCTAGTGCTAGGTGCTTAATAATGCTAGCTACAATATTGTTTTAACTCTATAAGAGTTAGAAACAATAATGATATTAAATTCTCCGATTAGCTTAGGGCCCGATTACGGAACTTTCTCCTAGAAAAAAAAACTGTAAATGTCTTTTACATTTGTTTCGAATGAAGCTCGATCAACAAAGTATTAATTGATAATACAAACAACACTAATATTAACATGGGGGCAAAAGTTTGAATTTAAGTGTATATATTTGGAACCCTCCCCCCCCCCCAACCACCCACCAAAAAAAGAAAAAGAAAGTTACACAAATGAATTTAAAATGGCGTGAAGCCACGCTTTCTGACATAAGAAATTGGCTGCGAACCCGATTACGAAACTTTCACTTAACTTAATAACATGTATCTAATAGCCCTGAGGACAATTCCCCTTCCCAGTTATACAGACCTTGGGGCTTTTTTAAAAAGCTTGACGCAGTTCGGGTTGAAGAAGTTGAGATTTACTGTCAAATGACATAAACTTCTATGAAAATAAAACTGGTGAATTATTATGCTGGTTTATGTATGTATTTAAAAAAATTGCATCTGATTACACTTTTTAGATAAATTACTCCTGTTTGCATTTAATAACAGATAAACGGCTTCCGTTTACTAAATTGTTTAAATATTGGGAAGAGTTGGCGAGAGATAGATAGACGTGTAAACAAACGGGTAGACAGACGGGTAGAGAGACGGATAGCGACAGAGATAAGCTAACGGGTAGCGAAACGAATAGACAGACGAGTAGCGAGGCAGGTGAATAAAAGGGTTGACAGAGGGGTAGTGAGATGGGTAGGGAGATGAGTAGCGTGGTGGATAGAGAGACGAGTACAGAGACGACTTGACAGACGGGTAGAGAGAGGGTTATATAGACAGACAGACGTGTTGATAGACGAGTAGTGTAACGGGAAGCGAGACAGGTAGAGACACGATTAAAGAGTCGGGTAGAAAGACAGACGGATACTGAGACGGGTATACAGAAGAGTAGAGAGACAGTAGACAGATGAGTTCGGAGAGAGACACAGCTAAGACATACGAGTAGTTAGACTGGTAGACACGTTTGTAGCAAAGCATGTTATCAATGTGGTTTGAAGTATACGAGATTCTATAAATAGTTATACAAATAAACATAGGAAATTTGTTTAATTCAAATATTAAATATTTGATTTAATATTTCAATATTTAATATTTTATTTTTTAATATTTTATTTAGATATTTGTCACAAAGAAAATGTTGCAAAAATTAAATTAAATTTGCGTTAAACTACGCTTGCTAAAATACGCTATTGGCTGCAAATCAGATTATGTGACTTTAAAAATATCGTTTTAAAAGATCCGGCGGTTTTTTTTTTTTTTTTTTTAAGTTTTGGGCAATTCCCGCTTAAGAAAATGAGATGATTTGCCAAATGTTATAAAAAATGCATATGAAAACATAACAGTATATGAATTTATATATGATATTTTGTAATTATATCATTTAATTTGCTATTTTTCATATGTTGTATCTTTATCTATCTCTTGTCTATCATATGCTGATATTCACTTAGATTCTTGTTGATATCTTCTTTATATCGTAATTGTTAACTTTATGTTCTCAGCAATATCACTCAGACTAATCCCTTTGAGGGAAGTCCTAGTATAATTTATGTTTTCATTGAGTCTGAAACGGAGTTTTCATTTAGTCTGTCCTATATAAGGCAAACCACATTGACATTTGATATTGTAAATGCCCCAAAAGTTTTGATGTAAAATTTTATCCTTTAACTGTAAAAAATTTAGTTTATTAACTGGCTTAAAAACAACCTTAAAATCATAATTTCTTAAAATATTAACATAATTAAAATGTTAAAATAATCATAATTTCTTAAAATATTAACATAATTAAAATGTTAAAATAATCATAATTTCTTAAAATATTTACACTAGCATTAGCTATTTTGTAGCTAATGCTATTGTAAAATGGCAAAATAATGAGGTTAGAAAAAGATACTGGAACAACAGAAGAATCCGGATTACTAATACCTTTATTTAGAAAACGAAAAATTAAACGGTTGATATAAGATAACCTAAAACCACGATTAATAGCAACTGATCTAATATAATTCAATTCTGTAACAAGGGAATCATTATCAGAACAAATGGAAATTGCTCTATTAATAAAAAAATGAAAAGTCGAGGCTTTCTGAGAAAGGGGGTGACACGAATTAAAATGAGGCGGGAGTGAGACTGCAAAGGGTTTGCGGTATACACAGGTGTCAAATGTATTAAGCTAACGAGTAACTAACACATCAAGAAAAGATAATTTATTTTCTTGAATTTATATTATCGTCTACTTTGTCACTGTTGTAGTGAGGGACATAATTTTAACTTTGATTCAGCCACTATTTTTAAGAAATGTAACACTCCATTAGATTTAGACTTCTTTGAAGCAGTTTATATTCATAAATTTGTAACTCCCTGGTCAATGATTTTTCAAGCGTACCTTATATCTCATCTTTCTGGGTTTAGTTACTCTGTCATAGTGAATCACTTCCGGCTTAATCTCATTGGTGGCTCACGCGTGATGGGTTTTTCGGTGTGTTGTCGTTTTCATTTGGGTTTCTCGATTCAATTTCATGTCTTTGGGGGAGATGCAATAATGTTTAATTTTATTTTATTGACACTGAGGATGTGAGTACAAGTTACTCACGAAACGTAAGTCTGTCCATTGTACTATAGTTTGATATTGTGTGTTAAACGTTGGTGTTTTAGTGTATATATATCCCCGATGCAGGTGGGGTATGTATCCTTTTAATCCAGGATAGATGACCCAGCCAGTAGCTGTGGAAGTAGGAACAAAAATGGCTGCAACTTATAATTAACGTATTACTCGATACCTGTTTCAACAATATTCACTAAATATTTCACGAAAAATGTCTAGTAAGTACATCATATTTCATAATCTATTTGTTTGTATCTTACAAGAACATAAAACAAAAAGAAAACTTACCTTCTTTGATGAATATACCTTTTATTTGGAGAACTAAATCGCTGTAACTTCGTCTACTACGTTTTTTATAACAAATGAGAGAGTAGAAGAACGTCACTAGCTCTGCCTCACATCCAATAGCTGAAATACAGTAAGTAGGGCAACTAACCCAGTGGGGCATCTAACCTGGATTTACCCTATTATATCACATTCTAATATTGTATATAAATAATGAAATTTCCTTTAATATGGCTACTACATAATATTAAATATACAGTTACAATGTAAAAAGATAAAACGGATCAGTGTAATAAGTATTATAGGCGCAATTGTTCACGCGGTTTATCTAATCTTGCATGGATAATCCGTAAGTAACTTTGGTTGGTAGTAGTGCAAGGTTTATTGTGCAAGTGCTTGCATTCAACGCACTGCATTCAAGTTGCATTGCTCTATTAGTAATACGAAATTAAATTTTAGAAATTTATAAAAAAAATCTTAAATAGTAAATTGTACGAAAATTTAAACTTAATTAATAATACTTACTCAACACGAAAACAATCTCAAATAAAAACTAGTTTTTGGGGGCCACCGTAATAATTTCCCATCTTGGATATGCATAATACAAAATATGAAAATAAAGCATGTGTAATCTATTTATAAAATGCAATGCAATTGGATTAAAATCGTGGCTTGATGACGTCACAAATTTTAAATGGTGTATTACTGAATTGCGTAAAAGAAACATCCTGACATATTTGAAGACAACTCCAAAATTGATAATCACATTAACATACAGTCTACTGCGTCGGATTAAGCGTCTCATTTCCAATTAAAATATATGTTTGAATTGCAATTTGAATGAAATACAGGGCCATGAAAAATCGAAGAGTGTGGGAAATAGGATTACAAATATCTCGGTAACTCATTATCCGATCGACTTCATTCTTTTTGCAACATTTGTTTTTTTCTTTTATTGTCTTTTATATTCACTCCTTAAAATAAACAATTTCGAAAATTTTTACATACCTTTTATCAGAACGAATATTTCGAGAGTCCGAAGAAAATAGTTCCGGATAATCGAGGTTACTGAAATTCGATAAGCTTCTTCCCATTGTTACATACTAAGTACATAACAAATTTCCAGTTTCTATCTCAATTTGTTTGGGAGATAGAGCGTTTACAGACACACGCACACACACATACACACACACACACACACACACACACACACACACACACACACACACACACACACAAACACGCACAAACACACAAACGGATGGCGAATTTTTTATTTTCTAAAAGTATGTTTTTCAAAATCTCCAGTGTCTAAAACGCGTAAATCCGATTTTTTTTTCGATTTTCAAAACGATTATAAGACTTACCCTATACTACGTATGCTGGGCAAGTAATAAACATTTTATCAGACAAAAATATTTTCTAAGGAGAGAGCTCAAGCTAAGCTGAATTATAAATCGTATTTATTCACCTACATTACCAAATCACGTGTAATGTTGAATTGGTGAACGGACACAGCTTACAAGGGGGAAGAAATAAGCTTTTGACAACTAACCCATGTGATATCCCCCCCCCCCGTTTCCCCTACTATTTTTCAAAAAAAGTACAATTTTAATTTTGTGTAAAGAGTCGTGTATAGAAGGTATATTGAATGATTATATTGATAAATTGATATACTGTAAAGAAAATTAAGACAAATCTATATTATAATTAAAATGACTATGTATTTCAAAGAATCTGATCACTTAATGACATCTAATTTAATGATACACCCAATGGACTATTGGAACAATTTAGATCAAAATTCAAACAAATTTCCACTTTCTAATATACTGAAATTATCTTTCCCCATCAAGCTCATTTTTAAATTCTGCAATAATTCCATTAATATTAGAAATTTATGTTTGATTTAAAGTTAGGTAAATATTATAATTTAGACATTAAAGAGCATAGGATTAAAATTACCTTTTCAAACTCTGTAAAGCTATAAGATAACAGAGCGGAAAGAACCTTTATTTGGTATGATTAAAACTCTCGCCGAGTGAAATAATGTAAAAGTCATCCCGCTTCTAATTCATTGATGTTGTGAGATTAAATATTCCTTTGAAAAGATTTTTTTAAAGGATTATTAACAAAGATTGATGTCATAATTGAAGGATTAAATAATTTACATTTAAAATTTTAAACTAATTTCATTTGTCATGCATAGACTTGCGTTGCATTAAACCAATGTAAATAATTTTACAATGAAACATCAATTAAATTATTCGTATGTTTAAAATGTTGTTCTGGGAGAAAATTAATTTTACAATGAAAATTATAAAAAGGAAGACATTGGGTAGCATAAGACTTCAAAAAATGTCTAGAGTATAAACTTCAAAAATTAAGTATAAAATATATATTTAAGCAAACTGTCTTAGAGAAAACAATATATTTTAAAAAGAATGCTCAGATTCAGTAGCAAAAGTTTTATTGGTTTGTTTCATGAGTTTAAAAAGAAACTGAAAAGTGATAAAAAAATGTAATAATTATACACGGCAAAGAAAGTGTTGATTTTACAGAATAATACTGGCAACCCAGCTGCCAGTATTATGCCGTAAAATTAACAGTAATAAACAGTAAAATAAGCAGTAATACGCTAGAGCGCATGCGGGGCACTTTTTTTCTTGCAGTGTACACACCACTTAACAGCAGTGTACATACCACTCTTGCAGTGTACACATCACTACTTAACACTTTTTTTGCAGTGTACACACCTTATATAAATCAAATACTACAAGTGAACTACAGCCTTAGCCAGATTACATAACGGTAAAACTTTACAGATTCATTTTAACAATAGAAAGTAATTTATCTATCAAGATTTTATTCCCAATTCATTTTCTGCGAATCAGTATGTGCTCAATGAACATATGCAATGCACCACTCTCCTTTGAGTTACCTAGTATTTGTCGGCAAATGCTTTATAAACAACTTGGAAATTGTACGTCAAACGTGACAAATGAGGTGCGTTCGTAATATAACTAGTTACATAAATATTCATATCTTTTCTGATTTTTAATTCTGTGAAATGAATTATATCGTCTGCAGATTAATTTATTTCTGTCATAAAATAAGTATCTCGGTTGCTTGACGGTTAAACTTCGGAAGCTCCTATAACAAGAAAGCACCGATTTAAAAAAAAATTGAAATTTCTTAATAAATATTTTTATTAATATCTCCTAAAGTTTTGATTCGATTTTAATAAAATTTGAAATGTCTCGACAAAATTCTGCAAAGATAATATATTTTAAATTGCAAACCATTCGGTTGGGTAGTTTTTGCGTTGTTATATGCGGACGGACGGACAGACAGACGGACAGACAGACGGACGGACCAAGCGACGACAATAGGTGCTACGTATTTATATAATTACGAACGCACCTAATTAAAAAAAACATTAAGATAAAATAATTCACGTTTACAGATGGCTATTTTTATTATAGAACTTGCTTTTATTATGCTTGTGAACCCGTAGTTTTTGTTCATCAAGTTCATTTTTAATTTTTTTTTGTGAAAATATTTTACTTTATAATTTTTTTTTCTTAAGAATGTCGCTGATTGTGTGTACGAAACTAGTAGATCTCGTTATTAAAAGATTTGATAAGCTTTTAACTGTACTGTAATCACTTTTAGAATATATATTTTTATTTTAATGTAACTAGGGCATCTAACCCGGGCTTCCCGGAATACAGCATATATGTGAAAACCTTTTATATATATATTTTTTTTATTGAAAACTCTATTAGATATTTTACATTTAATATTTTTTAGATAGCCCTCTAACCACACCAAAGGGCTATGAAATATGTCAATTATATATTCAAATAAAATTTTGAAATATATTAAAAGTGGTCATTTCGTATTGGTCTCGTGCCAGAAGTTATTAGCCGAAGAAATCGCTAAATATGTCATTATCGAGAGCAGTTTTTTTTAAATTATTATTTTGATAATTTAGCGGTCTTAAGAGCTTATTTCAATGACATGTCTGTTAAATTTGTGTTTTATGTATACTGTAGTATTTATTGCTTAATGAAGTTTTAATTTAGTTATGAAATATTAGCTGGAAACAAATGCTGAACTTTTTATATTGTTTAAAGTGAAAATGGATTAATATTTTGAAATAGTCTGCAAGTGATAGGGATAGATTAAAAAAATCTTTAAATTTAATTTAAATGTCATAATAAATTAGTACATTGCGATACAGTTTTCAAACAACTAGCATTTGAAAGAAGATTTTTTTAGAAGATTTTTTTACCTGTATAACGATTTAAAAATTAAAAACGTGTGATGTTTAGAAATTAAAACTAGTCGTTGGGAGCCACCGTAATACTTACCCATCATGGATATGCATAATGTAAAATATTAAAATAAAAATGTGTAAACTACTTATAAAATGCATTGCAATTCAATTAAAATCGTGGCTTGATGACGTCACAAACTTTAAAGGCTCGGTTACTGAATTGCTTGAAAGAAACATCTTTATAACTCCAAAATTAATAATCCTATTAACTAGCGGTTTATTGCGTCTGATTAAGCGTCAAATTTCCAATTAGAATATATCTTTGAAGTGAAATTTGGATGAAATACAGGGTCATGAAAAATCGAAGAGTGTGGAAAATAGGATTCCAACAATCTCGGCAACTAATTATCCGATCGACTTCATGCTTTATTCAAAATTTATGTTTTTTTATTGTCTTTTATATTCATTTCTTAAAATAAACAATTTTGAAAATTTTTATGTACCTTTCATCATAACGAATATTTCGAGAGTCCGAAAAAAATTGTTCCGGTTAATCGAGGTTATTGAACTGAAATAGGCTTCTTCCCATTATTACATACTAAGTACATACCAAATTGCAAGTCTCTATCTCAATTTGTTCGGGAGATAGAGCGTTTACAGACACACAGACACACACACAGACACACAGACGGACGGCAAAAATTTTTTTCTAAAAATATGTTTTTCGGAATCTCCAGTGTCTGAAACGTGTAAATCCGTCAAAAATTTTTTTTTTGATTTTCAAAACGATTACAAGACTTACCCTATACTACGTATGATGGGTAAGTAACAAAACGATTACAACACTTACCCTATACTACGTATGATGGGTAAGTAAAAATGGCAGTAGCAAAAATCGCAAAACCGAAATTTCATAGTCCAGTGTTGCCATTCGCAAAATGACGTCAGCGTTACGCACGGACACGTTTGTCCTTTATAATATAGATAGATAGATAGGCTTCAAAGGTTAAACTTGGGTATTTTTATTTATTTAATGTCGGTAGAAAAATAATTTGGAAAATTAAACTTCTTAATTTATTTAACATCATTTGAAAAGCACATAGAAAAGCATTTTATGAACTTTTTTCTGTTTGTTTTTTCCAATATTCTCTGTATTAAATTACGATCAAGACTTAATAAAAAAAATTGATTTCTACAGAAAACAGAAAAATAGAATTAGTTAAATCTGTGTACTACGTAAACTATGAAAGAACGAAAAGTATATGAATAAATTTCGAAAATTAATATTTTTGTTATTAAAAGAATTGTTAAATATTATACAGCGAAAGGCCCATTTTTATACTCAAAATATAAGTTAAAAAATAATTTTTTAATTCAAAAAATTATGTTTAAAATATTTAGACCGCAAGAAAAGTGGCCATCAGATTAGGACGTTTTGTATGAATAGAAGTTTTTTTTCTTCTGTAACTTCGTGCATTAACGAAAGTTTACCCTATGAAAGTGCAATAACTACACAGTATCGACTGCGGCCGGCAACACTGCTCATTTTCACAAATAAAATATCTTATGCACGTTTATGTTGATATGTTTTGAACATAATTATATCATCAATTCCGAGCAGCACTATTGACGAATTTTCCCGAAATCATAGCTAAATTGGAATCGTTGTTAGATTTTCTCATTTTTCTTCAGAGGCAAACTAATAGTCAGAAAACATTAAATTGAGAAGAGGTTTATATTTTATAAAACGTGTACCATATAGTACGGTATCATTTTATTATACTCAGGTCATTTCGTATATTTTTTGATTGAATTAATTAAATAATAAAACAGCACTCTTTATCAAAATAATAATAATAATAACAATAATAATAATTGTAATTTTTGAGGCAAAAAATTAGTTCAAAGTTTTTTTTAGTCAAAAAGAACTTACAGGAAGTAATCGTATATAATTCTGAAACAGAGTTTCCTATAACATCCTATAACATTTCCTATAACAGTTTATTATCATGAGCTGTCCTTTTGTTTTGTGTGCAACAAATTTCATCTGATGTATAACATGCTGAGTGTAACAAATCCGAGCGTGAGTGCTCATATTATGCGAGTTTCTAAGCTTTCAAATGTTTCAATGCTAAATGTGGTTTTATTACATTAATAAATTTTTGCAAGCTTGATTAAGTGTAATTACAGATACAATTTTATTTTACAATAATTCCTACGATTCCATACGTGGCGTGGGTTCAGAATCATGCAATCTCTGTAAAATAAAATGAATAGAAAAATAATACTAAAATCTCCTGATGAAATTTAATTAGTTGAAGATTGCATTTCCAAAGTGCGTAATGTTCCACAACAGTTTTCGAATGTACTAACTTTTTTGTCTTATTTAGTTAATTTATCATATAAAATATTGATGTCAAACTTATTGCAAATTTGATAAGAAGATTTGGCGCATAGATTAGCCTGGAGCTAATGAAACAAGTGGATTTTCTGATTAAAAAAATCAGTTAAATTTCTCAATAGATAACAGTACCAGCATTACAGAAGCACAAGTATTGAACACTTTTTTGTGATTAGCTGGTTGCAAGGTGAGAAGCAAAGTATTAGGCTAACTGTGAGCAATTTTTATATTAAATAAATACTTTTTTTTTTATAAAGTATTAGATCCGTTTTTAACGATATGGCATATGAGTATCAAGCTCTTATTCGAATTTATTTATTTGCAATCTTCTTTCTGTGTTAGGTTTTAAAGAGTTTTATTACTTACATAATCAAATAATTTGATGGTGACACTACTCAACAAAATAATATATTTGTATACAACAGTAACTTACGTTTAATTACACCTCTAATCCTTTATTATACATGTAAGAAGATGATATGTAAACAGTTGATTTACTGGAATTATATGAAGACTATGACAGATAATTGCTGAAAATGCGTTTTCAGCCGTGGTATGCATTTTAAAGCTTTTTTTTTTGTGTGTGTATTACGTGATGTATATAAATTTTATAGATCATATTCTGCATTTCATAATTTTTCAAAACAAATTTCTATAAAAATAATTATTCCTATATCTGTCTTTTTTATGTTTTTTGTTCATATATGGTAGCCCGATTTTAGACCACCCAGTGCTTCAAATTGATGGTCAAAGTAGCCATTACAAAACAGAGAAATCGATCGAAACAGGTACTCTACATTAATATCAGGATGTCTTCTTAGAGATAAGATGGAATCTCCTTTACAAAAGAATTAAGAAAGGGGGGGGGGGTAATTAAATTAAATATACCTTAAAAAGTTTCGGGTTCATAAAAAATATATTTCTAATAAAAACAATTCCTACCAACCCACGTGTTGTCAAGGACCAAGGCCATCTGCTCTCCACTCTTTGTTTACTTTTTTCTGTTCCGTTCGGTGCCATCTCCAAGACCATGCACAATTCCCTTCCGCTACTGTCAGAAAGTAGTCCGTATTTAGACCCCATCCCGTTTTGGACCCTTTCCACTAATAAAGATCTGTATGAAGGGTCAGTAAGTAATAAACTTCCTGTGGTAAATTTTACAAAATGAGAAAAAAAAATCTTAAAATAACTATTTAAGTAACATTTTCTTTGCTGAGTTTATAACAGTATTGATAAACTCTTGATTTCACCTGTTAAGGAAACACTTGTGAATAATTAATAACTCCTATTAGAAACATATGGCAAGTCTCAGTAAAGCATGTGCTGGAGGTCAAATGAACAAAATTATATTTACCAAATTAAGGCTATATTTTTCTGTCAATAATAAAGCTATGATTAAAAATATTTTTCTCTATTGATAAGCAAGTGATTAAATATAATAACTAACTAATTTTCTCTCCAAGAAAAAAACTGAGAATTTTATAAATTTGTCTTTCTACAGCAAGCATTTGTAAAACTTGTTCCAATACCTCCCAATTGCAATTTTAATCCTTCAATATTTAAAATTGGAATGTGCATATTTGTAATTTTAAAAAGTATTTATTAGACAATGAAAAAAAAAATATTTGTCTGAAAAAGTACCCAATGGTATTTAAAACGACAATAAAATTCACAGAATATTTTCTGTATCTAATTAAACGAAAAAAAAAATATATTTTATTTTTCATAAAAGCATATGAAAAAAAAAATCGTTTAAGTGTTCTTATCAAACATATTTCAGTGTTAATAATAAATTCAACGTTCCACTTTAAATAAAATTATATAAGAAAACAACCATGTAATTTTTTTTAAATTCATGATTTAAAAAAATTACACGGCCAATAAACGTAAAGAAATCCTGGAAATAAAATACAAAAGCATCCTTAAGATCTTCATTAGATTTAACTTCTCACTTTGAAACAATTTTCAACAATAACCTAAATTCAATTATACAGATTAAAATGGAGCAGGAAATTTTTATGAAAGGTATTTTAATTAAAAAAAATCTCTGCATTTAATTATTTTGCTACTTTTAAAAAATAGCTAGTAATGAAAGTTCCTTTTACATTTAAGTAAATGGAATCGCTGCAATTATTTTAAATTGGAAAATCTCATTGCAGGATCGTTGAATCAACCCATTAACTAAGAGCCATAGAAAACTCTCCAAGAAGGTGACTCTGAAATTTTATCGATATACAAAAATATGTAAAATATTAATGAAATTTCTAAAAAAAATATTTAAAACAACTTAATTATGTGTTAATATGAAGAGCGTTTTTTTCAATTATTTAGATAAAATAGAATCGAGAATATTTTAGAAAAATGGTTTTGTTTTATTTAAAAGTATAACAGATTTATTTTATTTGTTCAATTTATAAATTTATGTTCATGAGTTTTATATTTTATTTGCTACAGATATTATTATTTTATTTTAATTTAAATTCGATAAAAATATATTCCATACATACATAATAATAATATGTAGAAGAACGTTAGATATATATTTCTTTCTTTTTGTTTAATATAGAAATTTACGTTGTTTATTTTATTTATTTCGGATAATGTAGATAAATTTAATATTTTTTAGATAAAAGTATATTCAATAAATCTATTTTTAGAAATAAAAATTTAAAGAATTTTTGAATAATTTTTGTTTTCTTTAATGTAGAAATTGGCGTTGAGGAATTTTATTATATTATATTGTTTCGGATTATATATATTTAATTTAATTAAAACTACATTCAATAAAACTAATTTTAAAAAATAAAATCTAAAGAATTTTAGAATTTTTTTAATTATTACTTCGTTCAGTGTGGAAATTTACGTTGACGGTTTTTATATTTTATTTAATTCGGGTATTATACATTTAATTTAATTTAAATTAAAATAAAATATATTCAATAAATCTTTTTTTTTTAAATTATATATACATGTACAGTTAACTCCCGTTAAAGCACTTCTACTTAAGACGTATTTACGATTAATGAGGACAATTTCGATTCCTCCATAATTTTCTATTTGCAATTAAAGAAATTGCTTAAGAAGATTCCGAGGAAAAATTCGGAAAATGCTGCCAATTTTTTTCACGAACTGACTGAGAAGAATCGAAACTAGTTTTGTACATTAATTCTTACCGAGGATACGAACGGGCGAGGATACGAACCAGGGATCCCTTAGTTGAAGCTGCCAATGCTCTGTCAACTGAGCCGTCCCGCACTAATCTGGGGGAAATAATTCACTCAACTAACCAGAAATAGGTTCTGCAGAATCGACCGGGATGGCTCAGTTAGCAGAGCATTAGCAGCTTCAGCCAAGAAATCCCTGGTTCGAATCCTTGCTCAGACATTTTTCGCCCAGTTGGAAAACTACATCTCATACTACATCTCATACTATGATTTATTTAGCTTTTAGAATAATTGTGTTAAAATTAATCCAGTATGTAAGTACAGTAATATTTTTTTCTTCTTAGTAACTTATTATTTTGGTTAAACAAATTGTCACCGACTTGCTTTTGAGCTAAAATTACTAAATTAAACAAAAAGTTGCTTATTTTAGCATTTTGTTGACATCCTATTTAATTTCTGCCGAAAACTGAATTCTGTTTATTCATCAAAAGGGAATATTTTATATGATTCAAAAGTTTACATCGTTTAATGCGGAATTCGATTATTGAGGACAACAAATGGACTTTCTTGGAAGTTTCAAAAATTGAAGTTTATTCTACTTAAAAATATACTTAATAACAATTATATAAGATGGCGTATCAATAAGTAACGCACATGTCAATTTTTACTTAGGAAAATAATTAGTATAAATGAAATTTTTTACTTAAAAGGGAACGAGAGTGCGCTACTGACTGAGTGCAATGCACGATCTTTTGATTTCAAGTACAGATAGCGTTCGCCAGTCACCGGTAAAATGGCGTTATTGATTACATTATCAACCATGGAGGAGCAAATTACCGTGCAACGCTGTGACGTGCCATTCACGACAAGCGCAGTGAGACAGATTAACACATTCGACTGCTTCATGACAACGCTCTACCGCATGTGTCTCGCCCAGTTCGTGAAAAATTGCAAGGATACACGCAGAAAAAAGTTTTGTTGAATCAACAAAAATTTGGTTGACCCAACAAAACTTTTTGTTTAAATATAGGTAAATGAAAATTTTGTTTGAATCAACAATTTTTTTTTTTTTTTTTTTTTTTTTTTTGCAATTCCAAAAAAAAATTGTATCGGCAGCAAAAAATGTTTTGTTAATTCAAGTAAAATGGTTCAATTTTACTTGAATTTTGCTAAAACAACCAAAATGTACTCAACAAAACATGTTTTGTAGTTTTAATCAATTCCTTTTTCTGGGTGTACGATTGTGAAGTTATGTACCACCTACGATACATCACGGACCTGTCACTTTCCGATTTCGATCTTTTTGGACCCATGAAGAAGTTCTTCGGTGGTAAGAAGTTTCACTCTGACGCAGAACTCAAGCGGGCCATGCGTAGGTGGCTCTTCTTGCAGTGGACGGAGTTCTATGAGACCGGTATTTTGAAACTGATCCATCGTTGAGACAAATCCTTCAACATGCATGGAAGTTATGTGGAGGAGTAATCAATGGATAATACTTTCATTTCTGTTTCATATTGTCTTTAATTACTTTATTTTTTTATTATTACGTTGCGCCCGCGAAAATTAAAAAAAGAGCAGACATGAGTTTACCCATTTATGCTAATTGGATATCTGTGCTGTTTAGGATATTCGGAGAAATAAACGTTGTAGCTCACAAGATTTATACAGAAAAAAATGAACTTTTATTTTTATTTTTTAAAGGTAAACATCCAAAATACGTGTTGCAGTTTCTGACAATACTTGGAGACACTTGGGCCCACCGACGATAAACATGTTAATTGAACTGCAAAGACTTTTATTTATGAAAGATTTGTTCTATGTATTTTTTGAGAGAGAAGTACGATCATACAATGAAAAAAGTGTAGAAGATTATTTATGTAAATATTTTAGTGTCTGTATTTGTGTCAGTGTTCGTTGTATGTCCCTTAAAATGTTTCGTTTCTTCAAGAGCTTACATCGTCCATTAGGATAGTGCTTATTAACGAGATCATCCATTAAATATCATTTTCGAAACTCACAAACAGAGTTATGAAAATTTTATGAGATTTATTGAGTTAAGTAAAGTGATAAGATAGATATTATATTACTTTGAGTAAAAAGTTTTCCGCCAAGGGGAGATACCTTCTCGCAAACAGCTGTCATTTGTGCGGTTGTTAGGTTTTCAGCCAACCAATTATTGCATTCAAAAGCAGAGCACGAGAACTACATGACTGTGTAATTTGTTTGTTAAAAATTTATTATCTTGTGCTTCAAAAAAATGTTTAAAATGGAGCTATCAAGTCAACAGATCAGAACGATTATTTACTACGAGTTCCGTAATAAACTCAGTGCGACTGAATGCCACAGAAAGATGTGTGAAAGTGTAGGAATCAATACTGTTTCTTATGATACAGTCAAAGTTTGGTTTCGGAAGTTTAAAGCTGGAAATTTCGACAGTGAAGATGAACCATGTTCCAGCCTTCCTCTTGAAGTTGATTGTGAGCAGCTAAAGCAAATCACTGATCAAGACAGAAATGTTTCAACACGAACTATTGCATTAGAGCTTAACGTTTGCCAAAAAACAATAGTTAACTCTGTAAAACGCATAAACCTAACGTTAAAGTTCAATCGCTGGTGCCTCACGAATTGACTGCTGAAGACAAGCGCAGGAGAAAAAAATTTTGTTTGGCTCTGCTCAGAGATCAAAGGAAAGACAACATTCTGACAAAAATTGTGACTTCTGATGAAAAATGGGTGTACTACAACGATACAAGCCATAAAGGATGGTGGTCAGCACCTGGGGAATCAGCTGGCTCGGTTGCAAGACGTGTCTTAACTAACAAGAAGGTGCTCCTATGCATCTGGTGAGATTGTCGTGGAATTCTCTACAAAGAGTAGCTGAAAAGCGGAGAGATTATCAACAGTGCAATATACAGCAACATGCTAATCAAAGTTCGCGATGCCATTCGCGAAAAACGAAGAAACGAGTTCAGAAGGAAAGTGGTTCTCTTTCATCAAGATAACGCCCGGCCACACGTTAGTACGATGACCGGCTGGACGCTCTACAATCTGGAGTGGCATTTGATGCAACATCCACCATACAGCCTCGACATGGCCTCTTCAGATTTCTACCTCGTTTGACATCTGCAGCTACATCTTGATGGCACAATCTTCCATTCAAATGAGGAGGTCATAATTGAGGTCGATATCTTTCTGGGCTCGTGCACGCCACAATTTTTCGCAGAAGGGATTGAAAAGTTGCCAAAACGTTGGCAAATGATTGTAGATTTAAACGGAGATTACTATTCTCATTAGCTTTGATGATTTCGTATGTATTTATAATTTTACTATAAAAAAATTGGCGGAAAACATTTACTCAACCTGATATTTTTATTTCGATATGTTTTACACAAACTCCATCTTTTCTAAAACAACTTCATGGCAAAGAAAGGGAAAGTGTTGCGAATTGCATGCATCCTCGAACAGTACGGCATAAAAATTAGTTAAAAAAATAGCATTTTTATTTTAACTATTTTTTTATTACCTTTTATTTCAGGAATTTAAAAATATTCTTATATTTATAAAAAAATCTTATTTTCATGTGTATATATATATATATATATATATATATATCTTTAAACGAATTTATATTCCACTTCAAGAAAAATATGAGCATTGAAAGAATTGCACGTGAGTAAAATTTGAGTTATTTTTGAATTATTAGCACTTGCACAATTTTTTTCTTTATTCATTATTCCTTAAAAATTTCTCAAACGCACTAGTATTATGTTATTTTTTAATAAATAAAACTTTACAGTATACCTTGTTAATTGTTAGTAGACAAATTATTTTAATTTCAAAACACAAAACTTAACTGTTCAAAATTAATTGTAACGGTAGCGCTGACTAAAAACTAATTTTATCTAATCCCCAGTTAGTGAAAATTAGTTTTAAACAGGCAAAATTAGTATTTTGTAACAAATTGCATTTCAGAATCGAATTAACACAGAAGGATGAAATATTCTGTGTTATGTTTCAGATAATACTTGAAATAAATAAATGCGATAAAACCTTTTCAGTTATTAATGTTTCTAGCAGTTAAAATTTGCTGGAGCTGGTCTGTCTGGAAAGCATGTTGAAGTAAAAACCATAAATCAGGACTGTTCTAAAAATGTTCCTCCTCCTTCAACAATGCAAAATGTTTTGACACATTCATTCAGGAACTCCTTTTTATACATAAAAACATCCAATTGATATAAGAACTATTGAAGGTATTTGGAATCGAATTGCGCTTCTCATTTTCAATAAATATGATTTTGAGTAATAATCGTTTGCTATCTCATGATTACTTTCCTCGAGTTGCAGCGTCAGGAATTCTGTACAAAATGACAACTTAGATAGAACTAACAAAAATATAATTTAACTTCATTGGAAAATGTAAAACGTCTCATTTGATTTCTTTCAGTTAAAACTAGAATTAACTAAGTATAATAAGACATAATATTCAATTTTTTTTAATAGCTTAATAGGCGTATAGCCAACATAGTGAAAAAGTACCAAAGCCGGGCTTGGGTCCCGGCTTGGGTACTTTTTCACTATGTTGGCTATACGCCTATTAAGCAATTAAAAATTTTTGAATATTATGAATCCAAGGCGCGAGAAATTTTCTCTGAAAAAATTTCCAAGTATGATAAGACATTTTAGATGGCTTTTATTGACAGTAGTTATAAATAGTTATAACTGAAAAACATGTTACATAAAAAAATACTGAAAACGGTTTTAAAAAATATTTTCCTCACTGAACAATCACAGCAATTTTACTAATTCACGTTCTCATTTTAAAACGTGACAATATTTAAATGGTGGAAACGACTATTGTATTCATTCTTGATCTGATAGTTTTTTCAACTTTCCAAATATTTCAGAATATTTCTGAAATATTTCAAATATTTCAGAAAATATTTCAATGTGAATGTTTTTACGTTTAAGGTGCCTGACTACGTACGGAGCAATTTTTTCCAAATAAGCTATTTAATTATTTTTTGAATTTATTTCTATTAAGATTAGGACTAGAAACTGTGAAAAAAGGTAAAAAATATTTCATTCATTGATGAAATTTTGGTAAATGGGGGATTTTGTGGTAAAATTTAGTGAAATTTGGCCCAATACGCAAAACGCGCTACAGAAAAATATATTGTATCTATCTTAATTTCCTTTTTACACATCATACTTATGACATTGGTGATGACAATGAACTAAAATCTAAGAGATATTATAAATGTTTCAAAATTTATAGCATATCGCACCTTTTTACATGCTGATTTTCTTGAAATTCATCGACGTCTTTCCACGAAAACATCCATAAAACAAATAATATTTATTCTAACATTATATCTGTAGTTCATTGCCTTCACAATAGTATAAACAACATGCATTTTAAATTTATAGTGATATTCTAAAAACTTTTTGAGAAATCATGTTTTGCGTATGGAATTTTCACGAAAAATTACATTTTCCAAAAAATGCATTTAAAATTTAGATTTATATTTTACTACAAGAATTTACACAGTAATATGCGTCTAAATTTAACTGCTTTTATGAGCCATACTCTTTTTTTAAGTATTGAGCCTTTGTTTATTTCTAAGAGACCATAGTTTTGCTTCCCCCTCCCAATTAGTACCTTTAAATAGTACTTCCGGTCCTTTAAACAGTACTTCCGGTTTGAGTGACAGATGTTGAGTAGTTTAAAAACCGCTAAAATTCCGGTTCTATTTCTCATACAATAAAAACAAATACATTTTTGTAAAGGTAAGAAGTTGGGCTTTAATAAAATGTAATAAACCCATTTTAACAATTTTGGTCGAAAACCACTTTTTAAACGTAGTCAGATACCTTAAAAATGAGTACCTGAAATCAGAAAGTTTCGCATTGTTGAAGCTGTTATAAAATGTATTTTTTTCCTCTCAACAATCACAGCTTTCTCACACATCAACGTTCTCATTTTGAAACGTAACGTTACACAATTGGCAAGCATGACTATTGAATTCATTTGGAATCGAATAGACTTTTTTTTTTCCTTTTCCCGATAAAACACTGTTAAAAGTTTCCACCAAACTGTTCAGTTATTTGACCGTTTTTATATAAAAAAGCTACATAGCCATCGTTTAACTCTATTCTTACCATAATACAGGTAATAATATGGTCAGAATAGAGTTAAATTACGGTTATGTTACCATTTTCTACAAAAACGGTCAAATGACTGGACGGTTTGCTTCAAAATTTTAACAGTGAAGTACCAGATATTTCAGAAAATTCTGTAAAATATGGATGTTTTTACGTTTAAAAATGCGTCCCTGAATTCGGAAAGGTTCGCTTTGTTGAAGCGGCTGTAAAAAAATATTTATCCCCACTGAACAATCACAGCTTTCTGACACATTCACATTATCATTTCACAACGTAACAATATTCAATTACCAAACATGACTGTTGAATTCATTTGGAATCAAATAGTTTTTTTTTCGATAAAAACTTTAGATATTTCAGAAAATACTGTGAAAGTTTAGTGTTTTTCATTAAATATGAGTACCTGAATTAGTACTAGTTTTGCATTATTGAAACGGTTATAAAAAATATTTTTCCCCACTCAACAATCACAAGATTTTATGAAACATTCACGTTCTCATTTTAAAACTTAACAGTTGGAAAGCGTGTAAAAATATTTCTTTTTGAGAGCCGCCTTAACTGAATTCTAGTTTTTTCTGTAGCTTGCCTTTAAGTTAAAGCTAGGTTAACTGATAAAAATATTTACTAAATGGCAATGTCTTGTCACTCTCAGTTAATTCTAATTCTCACTGAAACATAACTGTCGGAAATCAAAAAGAGTTTTCCATTTTTTTAAAAAAACTCAAAAGATCTTTAAGAAAATGCTGCCAAAGTTGCCATTTCGAACTGAATTTTCGGACGCAAAAGTTCGAAAAAGGTCGCCATGGGACAGAAATCGTTTATAATTGAATATATAATACATTTATCAAAAATTGAAAAATTGCTATTTGATACCAAAACTGTTAAATACATGATCCTGATAACTGCATGGTTTTACTTATAAAAAAGATACCCCTGAATGTGTCAGAAATTTCGTATTGTTAAGCAGGGAGAGAGATATTTATTTGATTACCGCCTTAACTGATTTCGTGATTTTGCTGTACCATGCTTTTTAGATAGAAAAAGCTTAAAATGCTAAAAACGTTACTATCTGAATATATCTTATATTTCTTTGTTAATTATACTAACATAACTGATAATGTCTCATCAATAGTTTTTAATTCAAAGTATAATTGAAACATGTTAAAGAATACTAGTTTTCTCCACTTTAAACTAGCTTTCATTAAGTGGAGATTAGTAACAACTAGTTTTAACTAAGCACCTCAATTATAACAAGTTTTAGGAGGTTAAAATTACAATTGATTATTTACAACGTGTTTTGAAAATGGGACTTAGTTAAAAATAGTTTTAACTAGTTAAATCCTGTTTTGACTACGTTAATTCGGGTTTTGACTAAAAAAATATATAATGTTTTTGCAATTAACTGTTAATCTAAGCCTCTAAATATAAATAAGTAATCTAATCGTATTATAAGATCTCTCTGTTATCGTTATATATCCATCGGGGGCTGAGTTAGTCCCCCCTCCCGGTGGGGCAGAATGATATATACTATTCATCTCTTCTCTAGTTTTTAGCTACAACTCCAGAAATATGTAAAAAGGCTAAGGTAAGTTAGGAGGTCTTGCCCCTTACTACATCACCGTAACACCATAAGTAATGGATTACACTAACAACACGGTAACAATCAAATTACCCGTTTTTAAGTCATATCCCGTAACAAATCAAGTTGAGCACTAAACCAGTTACACTTGTTAAAGCATGTATGTGCTCATCCAGAACAAATAAAAACCAGTTTCTCCTCATAGGAGGGCTTCAATTCAGTAACACATCGGTTTAATTGTTACTAATCAAGACTAAGATAAGTAGGAAAGAAAGAAATTCTGTTTCCCCCCTCCCCCCGCTGCTGGTGCCACAACAACATCATCCCCCCCTCCCCCATATTCATCACTTGTAAAAACAACAAATCAAAACAGAAACCTTAACTCCCGACCATTGAGGGTTCCCGTATTGCCTATAGCTATTTTAGTGATAATAGTAATTAATTCTATAAAGTATTAAATTACATAGTTCAGTCTGATTCAAGATAGACAAAGTGTAGAATTGTTATTATAACTGCTGGGACCACAAAAACATAAATTGTAGGAAAAACACCAGCTAGACAAAATGCGATTTTCAAGATCGAGTTCCAGATCGAGCTCAGTACATTCAAATAAAAACAACTCACCACCTCTACAAAAATCGTCAACAAAGAAAACAATAACCACTCAAGGCGCACAAAAGAATGACCTAATAAAGAAAGACCTAACAAAACTAAAAATATCTCAAAACACACAAAACACAAAAAATGCAGGGGTCTCGGGTGCATCGGGTGCGAACCAGAAGAGCACAAGGAAAATAAATGAAACGAAAGAAGAAGAAAGAGAGACAGAAGAAAATGTCAGTTCCAGTGAAATAGAAAAATACTTCGAAATATCAAGTGAAGAAGAAGAGGAAAAATATGAAGAAGCAGAAATGGGGAAGAAGCAACTGGTAACAGAAGACCAGGAAGTGAAAAAGCTCAAGAAAGAACTTGTGCAAATATGTGACAAAAGCGGCCTAGCACAAAGAAGATCGGTAGAGATGGATAAAGCCATGAAAGCAGTTAGCTACATAAAAATGCTCCAGAAGAAATCAAAGATGCTAGTACCAATAACCAATGCGATGAACCAAGCACTCCAAATAATCATCAATTCACTCCAGGAATTGGAACACAGAGTAACATATGCAGAGGCAAAAGCTGAAACAATAGAACATCTCATCGAAACCAAACAAGTACAAACCACGGAAAATTACAAACCTACCAACCCCCCAGTACAAACACAGGAGGTCAAACCAAGGGCGCCGGCCACATATGCCCAGGCCATAAGGGCAGCGACATCAACGGTCATAATACAAGGTACAGATGAAAGAAGTGCAGAAGAGGTAGAAAAGCAAGTCACGAATACAGTAAAAGACCACGAAGGAATCAACAGAGTGACAAGAATCAGAAATGGTATACGAATTGAGTGTGAAAATGCAACAGAGGCCACAAGGTTAAAAGAAACACTGAAAGAAAACACGGAAACAAGCTCAAACCTGAATATCAAGACGGCAAACCTGAGGAAGAAAAGAATAATGATCTTCCACGTTCCAAACACGGTAAGTAAAGAAGCCATACAAGTAAAACTGGAAAAACTACTAGGTTTGGATGGATCAAAGGATCCTGAGGAAGTAGTAAATATACTCAAACCAATAATGATACCAACAGAACGAATGCACATACCAGTCACACTCCCGGAGCCACTGGCAGACCATCTCCTCAAGAGAAGAACGGTGTGCCTTGGGCTCAGGGAATGCCCGATAAAAAACTACGTGACGATTCTGAGGTGCCACCGTTGCCAGGGATTTGATCACATTGCACAATACTGCGACCAGCGACAAGTCTGCTCTGAATGTGCTGGAGATCACAAGCATGACGAATGCCCAAAGAGAAGAGAAAGATGTATCATGTGTCTAAACTACAATGAGATGACTAAAGGTTATTTACGCTCTCAGCTATCAACGGATCACACGGCTCACGATGGGAGGTGCACGGTATACCGGAGACTCCTCACTATTAGACAAATAGAATTGGAGGAGGGAAAAAAGAGGTTAACAAGCGGATTAGAAGTATTGCGAGGACAAGCCACAGTAGTAACGTACCGCGGGGTCCCAAGAATACAAAGGAGGACGCAGGAAGAAATAAACAACATGCAACACAGGCAAAGACAAGAGCAACATTTTCGCGGACACCGATAAAAGACAGTGCCCGCGCGACGCAAAACAAACACAAAATACAAACTTAAACACACCCGCCACCACAAACCAAAGTAAATCTCCCCCGAATAAACCAAGCCCAAACACAACTCTCACAAACAATGATACAGACACAATAAAAATGATACAAATAAATCTACACGGTAGTGCAAATGCCACAAAATCACTTGCGGGGTATATGGGAGCAAATGAAATCAACATCGCGCTGATCCAAGACTTTTACCAAAATAGACGAACAGGAGACATAATAGGTTTTAGCTCAAAATTATGGAAAATATCAAAAACAAAAACAAACAAAGCGGCAATAATCACAAACACAGGAACAAACCCAATAACACTAAAAGAAACCGACCACACAACAGCAGTAACACTAGAAAATAAAAAGGAAATAATAACGATAATAAATGTATACGTCCCCCCCTCAGCAGACTTCATGAGTGTGCTTCAAGAGGTCGAAGACACATTGAAAATAGCCAAAGGTGAAATTCTGCTGACGGGAGACTTCAATGCACACTCTCAGGTCTGGGGTTACAATGATATAGACACAAGAGGAGAACAGCTAACAGATTTTTTACTAGCTAACGACTTATACGTACAAAATCCACCAAACGCACCAGCCTCATTTAGCACAATGCGGAGGAAAAAAGTTATCCAAGGGTGGCCAGACCTAACAATAGCAACGACAAACCTTGGGGACAAAATAACGGAATGGGAAGTAAGTGACGACGAGTCCCATAGCGACCACAAATACATTAAATTCAAACTAACATATGACAACATAAGTTATTACAGACACAAACTAGAGACAAAACATGGAAAACATGCAAAATTTGAGAAAAAAATAAAACAAATAGGGAACAAATATATAAATGAACTTACAAGGATAACCAGCAAAGAACAATTAGACAACATAACAATGAAAATACAAAATGAAATCACAGCAATAGCATTACAATGCTACAAACAAAGAAAATCACCAAATATAACAGCTCCAACATGGTGGACAATGGAGATAAAAACAGCCCGAAACCGAGTTAGAGCATTTAGAAGGAAATATCAAAAACAACAAGATGAAGAACTAAAATACAAACAACACATAGAATATAAAAAAGAAAGGGCAAAACTTAAAAAACTAATCAACAGAACAAAAAGGGAAACTTGGAAAAAATTCTGTAACGAAGCCATAGATACATACGGGCCACAATACAAAGCTGCCTCAGGTAAAAAACCAAAGCCATCACGATTAGTAAATGTACTACCAAACAACCAAACAGTAACAATAAAAGAAACACTTAACCACTTTCTAGATAACCTGTACTTAACAAACCCAAACACAGAACATAAACTCACACCGGCGCCACCAAAATTCAGAGACATTAACCCACCAGACATAACAAAACACGAACTTAACAGAATAATAAAAAATATAAAGCAAAACAAAGCTCCAGGATTCGATTACATAGACTACAATTTAATTAAAAAAATACACAAAGCGACGCCAAAGTTAATGCTCTCGTTATTCAACGCATGCCTCAAGCTAAAACACTTCCCAAAAACATTCAAAATAGGTACAGTGGTCCTGTTCCACAAACCGGGAAAAAAACCCCAGGACCCCAAAAACTATAGACCAATATGCCTGCTACCGGCCTTCAGTAAAATCCTAGAAAGAATAATATACGGTAGAATAATGCACCATCTGACATTAAACAAATATTTGAGCAAAAAGCAATATGGTTTTAAACAAGGTACTTCAACAGAACACGCACTAAACAACCTTATAAAAACGATAAAACAAGATAAAAAAGATAAATTCCAAACACTACTAGTAGCAATGGATATTAAAGGAGCCTTTGATAATATTAGATGGCCAATAATAGCAAATATACTAAAAAACTCCCCGAACCCAACTTATTTAACAAACTGGATAATTAGTTTCCTTGAAAACAGGTTTGTCACACTAGAGGAAAACGGAATAAAACAATCAAGACAAACCTTTGGCGGCTGTCCGCAAGGAAGTTGTCTTGGCCCGCTACTTTGGCTGCTAATAGCAGACGTAGCCTTAAAAAAGAACTGGGGTAAAAAGGTTAGAATCCAAGCATTTGCCGACGATTTCATCCTAATACTCAAAGCGAAAACTAAAGAGCAACTGGTAATCTTAGCAAATAAAATAATAGAAGAATTCAACAACTGGATAAAAAGCAACAATCTTACGCTAAACAGGGAAAAAACAGAGCTACTGTATCTAAACAGACCTCGCTTACACAACCTCCCAGATCAAGTCTCGGGAAAGATAGAGGGAATCAAATTAGAGGACAAGGATCTAGAAGGTAAAGACCAAATCAAATACTTAGGAGTCATAATACACCGTAACCTAAACTGGCTGCCACATTGCCAACACCAAACAACCAAAGTACGCAAATCATTCAATATGCTGGGACAAATGGCAAAAAGAGGTTGGGGAATAAAACCAGACATCATAAAAATTTGGTATCGAACAGTAGCAGAAAAAGTGCTAACATATGCAGCCCCAATCTGGGGACACAAATTAAATGCTAGAAGCAAAGCGGCCCTAACCACTTGCCAAAGACATTTTCTGCTGACCATAGTCAAGGCATACAAAACTGCCCCAACAGCAGCCCTACAGGTACTGGCGGGCCTGATTCCAATACACCTACAGGTCAAATATGAAGCAACATATGGAACAATAACAAGGTTAAGAGAAACATGTAAATTATACGGTAATACAATTCAACCAACAGACTACGATAACAAAATAAACATATGGGAAACGCACCCAGCAGAAACAACAGAACCAAAGATAGGCTACAACGAAACAGATATAACAATTTATACAGACGGCTCAAAATTGGAATCAGGCGCTACGGGATCGGCTTTCGTAGCATACAAAAGCGACAAAAAAATTAAACTATGGTCAACACCATTGCGGAAACATAACAGTGTCTTCCAAGCCGAACTACTGTCGATACTAAAGGCAACAGAATGGGGCAACGAAACAGGGATGGATTATAGCATTCACTCGGACTGCCTATCAGCAATATTAGCACTCAGCAAACCATTCAACACAGTAAAACTAATTGCAGACATACAAAACAAAATAAGAAAATCAAACAACAAATTTAAAATTAATTGGGTTAAGGCACACGTTGGCATCCAAGGAAACGAGGATGCTGACGAATTAGCAAAAGAAGCGGCTAAAAATAAAAAAAATGATAGACCCTACCACATAGAAAGACCAATATCAAACCTTAAGCGTATATTAAAAGAGTTAACAATAAAACAATGGCAGTTCGAGTGGGACTATGGGGATACGGGTAGAACAACTCATGGATACTTCCCAAAAGTAGACACAAAACGGCTTATAAGCTGTAAATTACTGAGCCAAATCTACACAGATCATGGAGCATTCCCACAATACCTACATAGATTTACTAAATTTAGCTCTCCAGAATGCATATGCGGGGAATTAGGGTCCATAAAACACTATCTTACGGCCTGCCCACTCACAGAACCACACCATCTGGTCACCATCACAGTTAATAACGAAATACTATGGCACAGACAACTTGCAAACAACAAACATGTACAAAACAAAGGTAGAGCAGTGATCAGATGGCTAATGAACAATGTAGACGACATGAAACAGACAAACATAGACTAATACAAAAAAAAAAAAAAAAAAAAAAAACATAAAAGTCCCAGCAGCCACCATACCTCTATATTCAAAGTGTGTATAACCTCTGTCTAATTAATCTTACCTTCCAGGAAAAAAAAAAAAAAAAAAAAAAGAAAATATATATATATGTATATATGTGTATATATAATAAAATAGCAGTGTAAAGTATACCTCTTTCCTGCGAAAAAAAAAAATCGTTCTTTTAGCGTCTAAGAGGGTGGAAGTTAATAACTAATTAACGGACTAATGGCCAAGGAATATGCCCCACCCCATAGCGCACCAAGTCCTCAAAAAGCTTCATCGAGCTCATGAAAACAGCCATAAGGTATATATGGACTGATCGCCACTAGAGCGCATTCATGACAACAAATTCAACGGTTACCAGTGATGCAACAGAGTATAAAATCAACAGAGAAATATGAGAAACCCAAATCACAATGAGAAACCTGCAACAAATGAGAAACCAAAATAAATGCAACAAAAGAGAAACAACTGCATCACATGAGAAACCAAAAAGCAACGAGATAAACCTAAATGTGCAACAAAAATCAAGCAGCAAAAGAAAAACAACAGGTAACTGGAAAGTACGGTAGAAAAAGTAAGGGAAAAAAACAATCCAACACAGGTAAAAGTAATCATTTCTTCTATTTTTGATGTAAAGTTAAATAAACATGTATTAACCCCCTTCCCTTACAGGGTTTTTTTTTTTTTTTTTTTTTTTTTTTTTTTTTTTTTTTTTTTTTTTTTTATCATGTACGCTAATGGCGCCTGGTGCATGTAAAATCCGTCGTGGGTGTAAAGTCCTCCAAGTTCCCTGTGAATAATACCTCTGGGGGTGCCTAATCAGGTGAAGGTCTCGTCACCTGATCAAGGCTCTAAATTACGAGACCAACTCGCATAACGATGACAGGTCCATATAAAAAGAATAACATCAATTAGCAGCAAAACAAAATGGAAACAAAACTAAGTCCTCCACATAGCCGTCCTGTCAGCAACGGCCAGCCGCTACGCGGCATCTCTTCAGTGGCGCTACGCGCCCCGGTACCAGGCACTAAACCCGTTTAAGCTAGGGAAACCTGGCAGGTAGGGGCCTGGTCGCCGGTCTCAAAAAAAAAAAGATCTCTCTGTTATTACCAGATAATTTGTAAATGATTTATTTATGCATAATTTTCATTCATTTCAAATAGTTTTATCAGCTAATTGCAAATATTTGTTGTTACATTTGCTTGTAGTTTCATTCTGGTAAATTCTAACCGTGAGAAAATTAATCACAAATCCTGACAACTTAAGAATCAAAACATTAATTCAAATTTATTCATGCCAGTAAAATTCTATTTTTACAATTTACTTAAAATAATTAATGTTCTTCAGTACTGTGTAAATCTGAGTTTGCTAAAGTAATTTAATGAAGAATATTTGCATTATCTTTTACTTTTATTCTGTGTTGAAATATTGATAAGCCATCGTCTTATCAATAACTAAAGGAGTATTAAATTCTTTTACGATTTCACAAGTTAAAGAATACGAAGTGCATGTAAAGTATTACGTTAAAATAGTTAATAAAAAGTATTTTCAGAAAATTCATTATTCTCTAGAGAGAAATTATTTAAATACGTAAGAATTTTACAGATACGATTAATTGTACTTAAATTTAGAGTTTGAGATAGGATCATCATGTTAAGGAACTTTGAACAAGTCTGGCAAATTCTTGATATTTCTTTAAATAGAGAGAATGCGTTAAATTTGCCAAGAGGAATAAAAAATGCAGATATTTGCTTCAAACAATTATATGACCAAAAGCAAACATCATCACTAAATCCATATTTGCATGCGTGGTTTATCTGATTAGTCACACCAATTTTTCTCTAAAATGACTGTATATAGTTCGAGTTTCATTTGGCAGCTAATTATTATTAATCATTATTATTTCTAAACAGACAAAATAGTTGATGAAAATGTCAAAATGTGCCTTAAAATTACACCACACGTAACACAAAAGTGCTATAAAATTGAAACAAGTTTGAATCTGCATGTCAAACGTGACAAATGAGGTGCGTTCATACTGTTATTTCAGTGAAATGAATTATTTCGTCTTCTATTAGGATATGGTTAATTTCCGTAATAAAATAAGTACATTTTAAGTAGGCTACATTTTATCTTTTGTTGACATTTACTGAAAATTTAAATGGGAAACTTAAGCCTAGCATTGAATGTTTCAGAAATTGAAATCCATATTTAGAACTTTTTTTTTCATTTAGTATCTATTTCTCCGGAAGCATCTATCCAAAAAACTGTCGGTATATTATAGGACTGTTAGAACAATTTTATTATGCAAATTCGGTTTTTAGATTCAGTAATACGGAAATAATATGACTCCATCTTAAATAGGACGTAATCACCATGGCAACCTAGCATCATTACCAGTCATGGGGTATCATTGAATTAATTACGTATGATAGGATTTAATAGAATGAATAACGTGACTATAATTTGGTCATAGTGTTATAAAATGTCATATTTGTCATATATGACTATAACGTCATACATGTCAGAAAACTTGACGATACATCTCGGTCGCTTGACGATTAATCCTCAGAAGCTGCTATAACAAGGAAGTGCCGATTTAAAAAAACAAATTACTTATAAATATTTTTATTAATATCTTTTTATGTTTTGATTCGATTTTCATAAAGTTTGAAAATAAACGACAATATTTTGCAACGATAATATATATTAAATTTCAAATCATTTGGTTGGGTAGTTTTTGCGCTGTCATATGCGAATGGACGGATCAGACAACGACTATACGTGCTACGTATTTATATAATTACGAACGCACCCAAAAAGGGTTTACAGTTTTTCAAAATTTGTCGGTTTTCTAATGTCATAAATTTCCTAGAGTGGCTTATATTTTATTTTTGCACATTTATAAAAATAACTTTCATGTGTAGATTTGATTTTTTTTTTCTCCATATGAGTTTCTTAATAGAACAAATTTATCATAACTGATAAAAATATTTTACTACACAATTTTTAGTTTTTGATATCTGCAATCTGAAACAAAAGTGATAACCCTTACTAATTGTGCTACTACTAACCGCATAAAAAAGAAACGACGGATAATAATGTCTTCTTTTCGAGTATGAAGCAATTTGTTTTGCATAAAGTGCAGTTTACAAATAAAAATATTGTCAAATTTCTTTTTGCAAATGGTAACACCCTCGTTTCACATTTTGTTTACATTCCTTACAGCTTATCAGCCCGGAAAAGTGCACAGTATATGGATTTTGGCTAAAGTCTACATGAGATGATAAAATTTAAAAAATTGCGCTAACAGATTGTTCACGTTAAAATTTGAAGTGAAATTAAATTCCTCTTATAATTACTAAAATTTGTAAAATAAAAACATAAATAGTGAAATAACTTTTATTAGTCTGTTGACATGTATTTGCCATATCCGAGCCATTGTCGAAACAAAAAAGAATAGTCTATAATTGCACGGACTTTGAAGTTATTATTTCAAACGCTATCATTTAATATTTCACGTACTTTTTAAAATTACGCACATTACTTTTTTTTATTTGAATTGGGTTGTTTATTTCCGTATTTGTGTCAATGGACTCGAGTCAGTAACTCGAGCCACGATTTCCATAAGTTAAATTGCGTTAAATGTGTAAATTTTAAAAAAAGGTAAAATATAAAATCACGTGCGTAAATTTAAAAAGATCGTGAAAAATATATAAAAAATATAACACCTTGTAATAATATATTTCTTTTAAATGTTAAACGCTGTCAAATAAAAGAACATAAAATACAGTAAAATAACTTTTACTACATTGTGGATATGTTTCGTTTCATTTCATGATGATTTGCTAAACAAGTTAGATTTTTATAGAGACATTCAAAACAATGAAAAATAGATGGTACAACAACGCAAGCTACATAAACTATTAAATGACAACTCCGAAAGAAGTTTTAAACCTATTTGCCAACCTGTAGAGTTTCTGAATTTATGAAATCTTGAGCCAAAAAGAATAAGCCAAAAAGAATCTGATGTTTAAGAACTAAGATCTAATATATGTTTCCAGTTATACCAGATTTAAAGAAAGTTATTCCAGAAATAGAAAGTATAATTCAAACTACAACGGATGACAATAGAGAAGAAATAAGGAATCTAATGTTTCAGGAAGTGAGAAAACTTTTTAACAAACTAATAATACCTGCATATAAAGAACTTAAGATTTTAAAAAGTTTAACACAAGACAAAGATATAATTATAGTACAGATTGACAAATCCAACAAATTAGCTATCCTTAATAGAGAGGATTATATAAGAATGAAAATTGCATTAAAGATATGAATTGTGAAGAAGTTAAAAAAAATCCAATTAATTTTATCAACTATAAAGTCAATTACATCATTAAAAATGGAACATAGGCTCGTATTTTTGAAGAAAAATTTAAAGGTAAATAAACTAGTTTTTACTCCGAAGATTTACGGAAGGCTAAAATATCATAAAAGCAACATGCCATTATAGTTTCAAAGTACTTAGGAACAGCTTATTTTTTAGAAAAAAAAACTTATGTTATCTTCTTAAGAGGCATTTTACCAGATTCTACATTAACTATTAAATCAACGGAAGATTTCAGTCAAAAATTAAACATGTACAAATAACAGATAATTATACAATGTCTAGTCTTGATATTGTTTCATTGCATCAGTCAATTGACACGCATGTAGTACACTCTATGATTTGTGATGATATTGAACAGATGGAAGAGTTAAAATAAACAATAAAAAGAGGACTTAATCTAATCATTCATAATAACTATTTCACATTCAATAGTAAGTCTTATAAGCAGAATCATAGATTCCCAATGGGATCGTCTATTTCAGGTTTATTAGCTGAATATACTCTTCGCCCATTGAAAACTAAAATGTTCGGTACATTTGTTGTACATTAGATATGTTGATGATATTTTTATAATTTTACAGTATAGTCTTGATGAACTTAAAAGATTTAAAACTCATCTAAACTCAATTGACAATAATAATAAATTTAATACTGAAATTGAATATAATAAAAGTATTCCATTCCTTGATGTAATATTAACCAGATCAAATAAATGTATGGAAATATCTGATTTCCTAAAACGTATGGCTAACCAATCTACCATACCAAATAACGCATGTTCTCCATTTACGTATAAAATTTCAGCCTACAGTTTTTTCATAGGATGGGCCTTTATAGTATGTACTGAAAATAAATTGGATAATTAATTAGATAATATTCGTAAAATTACTTGTAATAATGGTTTTAAGGTGCACCATATTCATATATTAATCGTGGATATCGTCTATAATAAGAAACCAGAAAACAATGTTGATTTGCAAAAATAGAAACTTCAATATTATCCAAGTTTTTTTGAAAAATTAAAATATAGCCTTAAACGTTTCAATATCTGCTAAATAGCCAAACCTTCTCAGAAATTACAGAATATCATTTGCAATAAAATTGATCCAATTAATATCGAGACATATTCAGGAGTATATGAAATACATTTTATTAAAGAAGACCAATCTAAGAATTACTATATTGGCAAGCCAAGCAGCAAATTTAGTTACTAGAAAAACCACATCTCTGGTAAAAGTATATCAATGAGAAAACATGCAAATGAATTTCAATCAAAGTAAAATATTTTTCCCTCCAGTCTATACTATCCATTCATAATAAGAAAAACCATTTTAACACGCAAAAATACAATATGTAACGATGCAGTATCTTTTAACTTACCAAAGTTGTGGCCAATGAAAACATGCAAATGAATTTCAATCAAAGTAAAATATTTTTTCCCTCCAGTCTGGACTATCCATTCATAATAAGAGAAACCATAGTAACACGCAAAAATACAATATGTAACGATGCAGTCCTTTAACTTACCGAAGTTGTGGCTAATGAAAACTTGCAAATGAATTTCAATCAAAGTAAAATATTTTTTCCCTCCAGTCTATACTATCCATTCATAATAAGAGAAACCATAGTAACACGCAAAAATACAATATGTAACGATGCAGTCCAATAACTTACCAAAGTTGTGGCCAATGAAAACATGCAAATGAATTTCAATCAAAGTAAAATATTTTTTCCCTCCAGTCTATACTATCCATTCATAATAAGAGAAACCATAGTAACACGCAAAAATACAATATGTAACGATGCAGTCCTTTAACTTACCAAAGTTGTGGCCAATGAAAACATGCAAATGAATTTCAATCAAAGTAAAATATTTTTTCCCTCCAGTCTACACTACCATTCATAATAAGAGAAACCATAGTAACACGCAAAAATACAATATGTAACGATGCAGTCCTTTAACTTACCAAAGTTGTGGCCAATGAAAACATGCAAATGAATTTCAATCAAAGTAAAATATTTTTTCCCTCCAGTCTATACTATCCATTCATAATAAGAGAAACCATAGTAACACGCAAAAATACAATATGTAACGATGCAGTCCTTTAACTTACCAAAGTTGTGGCCAATGAAAACATGCAAATGAATTTCAATCAAAGTAAAATATTTTTTCCCTCCAGTCTACACTACCATTCATAATAAGAGAATCCATAGTAACACGCAAAAATACAATATGTAACGATGCAGTCCTTTAACTTACCGAAGTTGTGGCTAATGAAAACTTGCAAATGAATTTCAATCAAAGTAAAATATTTTTTCCCTCCAGTCTATACTATCCATTCATAATAAGAGAAACCATAGTAACACGCAAAAATACAATATGTAACGATGCAGTCCTTTAACTTACCAAAGTTGTGGCCAATGAAAACATGCAAATGAATTTCAATCAAAGTAAAATATTTTTTCCCTCCAGTCTACACTACCATTCATAATAAGAGAATCCATAGTAACACGCAAAAATACAATATGTAACGATGCAGTCCTTTAACTTACCGAAGTTGTGGCTAATGAAAACTTGCAAATGAATTTCAATCAAAGTAAAATATTTTTTCCCTCCAGTCTATACTATCCATTCATAATAAGAGAAACCATAGTAACACGCAAAAATACAATATGTAACGATGCAGTCCTTTAACTTACCAAAGTTGTGGCCAATGAAAACATGCAAATGAATTTCAATCAAAGTAAAATATTTTTTCCTTCCAGTCTACACTACCATTCATAATAAGAGAATCCATAGTAACACGCAAAAATACAATATGTAACGATGCAGTATCTTTTAACTTACCAAAGTCGTTACTCCGTGGTTCCAGATATGGAAATAAACAACCAAGTAAAAATTAAAAATAACGTGTGTAATTTTTAAAAAGTACTTGAAAATTAAATGATAGCATTTCAAAAAATAACTTCAAAGACCGTGCAATTATAGTATATTCTTATTTTTTTTTTATAATGGTTTGGATGGAACTAAAACATGTCAGCAAATTAATAAAAGTTATTTCACTATATATAATATTTTTATTTTACACCTTTTAGCATTTAATTAATGTTATTACAAAGTGTTATAATCCTCTTTAATAAAAAGGTACGTGTTGCTGACGACTGGGATTTTCGATAATCGTTGCCACAGATTAATCTCGGAAAATGAAACGTTTGAAGTTACTGGAAAAATTAATTGCTCGAAAAGTATTTCTCAGAAAATTGTTAAACAAACTGCGTTAGAAAGGTAAAAAATTGTATTTTTCTTGATATAAATTTAAAATCCACTGATTATGCACATTTCAAATATTGAATTTCAAAAATTACCAAATTTCAGAATGGAGTACTATAGCGAAAACTTCACGCGTAAAAAAATAATAATAACAGCAATGTGTCAGCACGAGTCACAAATTATAGTAGCCGTATTATTCTGTTAAAATATAAAAGTGAATTATGATGTCACGAGTGCATGATTTTTATTTAATTCTCGACAAATACTAGATGCGCCATTTCTTTTTAGTTCTGAATAGGTTAATTCGCGTTATTAAAAAATGTAGCTACAAAACATATAAATCAATGGAAAACAGTAAGTAATAAATTTTAAACGTAACAGTAAACCGTGTTAAAAAAAACACAACTTGGTGAAATAAGTATCCGTTTTTATGTTATTTTAGGATATTCCAGGTAAAGGTACAGATTACTTTAAAATACAAGGTTAAATTCACCGATATATTTCGTTTGATTCAAGGTTCTTTTGGAGAAACCGACCAGCGCAGCGGGCGTAGTCTGCTAGTGTGTTATATTTTGAAATGAAATTAGTAAAACGCGCTGTATCAGGGTAAAATTGTTCGATGATATGGGATATCTTTAAAATATGAAAGTACATATTCTAACTGCTTCATATGTAACATTTCGGTCCCTTTATACCTCCGGACATTAAATGTTTTTGGTTTCTAAGAAATAACTTCTAATGACATTTAAAGATGATCTGAATTTAATTAACACACAACATCGTGCAGATGTAGACTGCAAAGAATGAAAAGTTAGCACATAAATTTTTAGCTGTGTCTATTTCGATTACTCTCAACATTCAATAAATTTAGAAATGTAGAATTTTACAATGTGTTGAAGTGAAAATTTCTTTTCTTTTATCATACTTAGTGGCAAACTATTGCTTAATACCTCAATAAATGTAATTTTTTCAGAGAATCCAATAATATAAAAAATATATTTATATCTTAAAATGAGTTAATATATGTATGTAATAAATAAAAAACATCTCTGTATATTACCAATTTTTATAAGTAGACATCATATAGATAGTCATTAGAAACATGAGTCATTAAAATATGGAATAAAGGGAGAAAAGATGTAAGATAAAGAAATAAAAGGGAAAAAACGCGTAGTAAAGGAAATCTCTCAGCCTCCAAAGATCTTATAAACGACAGCACAGAGGTATTTGAATTTACAACTGAGGACGCTCCGGACCGGAGACGAAATCGTTATTATGTAGTGATGTTTTTTATGAAAACTTTTGGCCATTTTTTAATGACTACCTATGTAATGTCTGCTTATGAAAATTGTTAATAGATACAGATGTTTTTTACTATTCAGAGAATTTAGAAAATTTCATTCCATGTACATATATTTGTCACAATTAACATTTTTGCCGAATCTAAACAGAAATCTAGATACAAAGATATATTCTAAGCATGTGACACATAAAAAAACTTTCACCATAAAAAAGAATAGTAATTTTTTCTTATATAACAAGGCTAAAATTACTGTGTTTTTTGCTGGTGGCGCATGCTGTATGTGTTCAGCATACGACCCTGGCTACATAACATCTTTAAGACAGTAAGTATCGTAGGCTAAATAGTATCGTACATATGCTTGTAATTCATTTATGGGTAGTTTGTACAAAATTATATACCTTATATGTATTGTGACACACCATTTCATTTCAGTTGCGCAAATTTCTAATCATGGGCATTAAATATACATACATTTAAAATAAATTTCAAGAAGTTATGATAAGCCAAGAAAAAAAATAATTTAAATATATCCAATCTTTATTGAAATTTAACAATCTTCGTTCTTTCTTTTTCACCTAGAATGATTAATTTTAATAAGTACTTCGTTAGTCTAACTTAACAAAAGTTTTTAAATGAAGATTATTTTCATTATCCTTAATTTTCTTTCATTGTGGAAAAATTAGCTGCACTTACGTGATGAGAATAATTAAACAAATTTTAAAAACTTATATACGATCTTGAATGCGTGTAATGTATTAATTTAAAATAGAAGTTTACCAAAATTGGTTTTCCATATTTTAATTTCACCAAAAGTTTCAGAAAAAGCATTATTCTATAAAAGTATTTTTTTAATTGAAATATTTTTATAGAAAAACCTAACAAGGAAGATCTTTCAGCGGGAACTCCCAATTTTATTTTTTTTTAAATACAACGAGTTGTATTCATGTTACACATGCATAAATAATTAGCTGCTAAATATCAATACTAAATCAGTAAAAAATAAGAAAATAATATAATTTACATTGCTAAATGTAACACTGTTGGCGGAGAAATAGATAATGATGCCAAAAATCATGAGCACAATTTCAATAGGAGTTCATGATAAAAGATATGCAGCATTAACAGTCATTTCTGGCGGATAATTTTCGGTTTGTAAGAATTAGTAGGCAAAATTATTTTTTTTCATTTATTTATTTTAAATAGGTAACTAGCCTCAATTTGTGGCTAATTTACATGTAATTTATCATTAACCTCGTTAACACTTTCATTTTAACCACTGTTTAAATGTTAAGGATTCTTGAAAGTTTTAAGATTCAAACAATTTTTATTTTAATATTTTAAAAGTTTAACCCGTGCACAATAAATGAAAAAACAGTTTGCTTGCTTCTTTATTCAATACTTATGGATACCACTTATTTTTAATTGTAATCTCCGTTTTATTTAATGACAGAAAATTTTGATTAATTAGGAGGATACTTAAGTTTGTAAAAAGTTGTGTTTTGCCTACATTTTTAGTTTATTTCGTTATTTATTTCAAAATAATATATAATGGGTTAACAATACTTATTCAAAATTTACAAATAGCTTTCTTTGAACAAATAAAAATAAAAATTTTAATCTATTTATCGTATTTTGGTTTATCTATCCTGAAATTGTTGCTAAAAGTTTAGAGTTGTCCATTGGAAGTGAATATGTAGGGGAAAGGGACATGAATTTCTAATGACGATCGAGAAAGTAAAAAGATAAACATTTGTCTCAACCGTAAATATTCAGAAGTACAGTACTTATATAAATGTAGAGTATATGTTTCCCCCACCCCCTCCATAAAAGAGCAAAAATTTTGAAGAGGAGGTGACGTGTAATTTAAAAAGTGGCAAAACGAAACATACCTCAGAATTATATTTACATTTTAATTATTTTTATAGACAGAAATTTGTGTTGTGGTGGATGTGGCGCAAAAATGCCCTTTCTGATCTACAATATTATTGTTTCTTTTTTTTCACTATTTTTATTCTATTACTTTTCTTTTCATGAAGAAAAAAACATCGTCATTTTAACAGCCATTAGTTCCAATTTAAGAATGCTCAATATTAACAAAACCATCAAACAATCATCTAATAAACAAGTTATTATTTAAAATTCTACACTTTAAAATGTTGCAATCTTTTAAAGCTGTTCTGAAATCCAAACTCACTACTTTCTGACTCATTTTGAAATTCATTTTTGTTCGCAATCGTATCATATTGGTAGGTTATCTTTTTAAGAAGCTATGTAATCGAATTTATTTCCTTATTCCGCTAAAAGCAGGACGTTTTTTTCAAAAAATGCTGCCAAAATGGGCGTTTTGAACCAAATTTCCAAAGGCAACAGCTCAGGAAAAAAAAAATAGCTGTCCTGAGACAGCGATTTCTAGATCTCAAGAGGTAATGTATCAAAAAAAAAAAAAAAAAGAGTTGAATTACAAATCAGTTCAGTAGTCAGGCCTACAAATATCACGATTTTATCAGACTTTTATGAGACGCTTTTACGAGGCTTTTATTTTTCATATCACAAAGAATTCAAGCACAAAAATAAATAAAACCCAGAAAAAGGAATTGATTAAAACTACAAAACATGTTTTGTTGAGTACATTTTGGTTGTTTTAGCAAAATTCAAGTAAAATTGAATCATTTTACTTGAATTAACAAAAAATTTTTTGCTGACGATACAAACTTTTTTTTGGAATTTCAAAAAAAAAATATTTTTGTTGATTCAAACAAAATTTCCATTGATTTATATTTAAACACAAAGTTTTGTTGGGTCAACCAAATTTTTGTTGATTCAACAAAACTTTTTTCTGGGTGAACCTTTAATGAAGTGAATCCCTTATTTTTATTCCTTACTGTCTTTCTTACCCTAAACCTTACACCATGCACAGATATACATTCCATTCCTCAGTAAAGAATAATATTATTTAAATTATTTAATAAAACAGACAAATTATGATAGATTTTATTTTTTAATTTTTCCTTTTAGAATTTTATTTTGTAACAATAGAAGCATATTTTGGCTAAGAGTACTTCAAGTTCGACATGAATGAAATCGTCGTATACTGTAAGTGTTTCAGAGTACAGATACGAAGTATCCTAGAAAAATCCTAATTGTGCTTTATTTTGTTTAATTATATGCACAAATATATTTAATTTTTCAAAATTAACGTGTAATTTAATTTATAATATCTTAGAAAAAAAAATATTTTTCTTAAGCAGGAATTTTTTTGAAGCACTGGGAATACTATTTAAACTTGATAAAAGGAAGTAGCGGAAAATTACATTTCTTTAAAAAAAAGAGAGAAACTGTAACTAAATATTATAAAAAAAATGTAATTGTAAATTTAATTGCTATTAAAATATCCGAAAAAGATAATAAAAACATTTTTAAAGATATATATATTTTTTTTGCTAATGTTAAACATTACGTAATTAATTGACTTTATTAAAAAGCAGCTGGAACTCTTCTTTTACTCCGGAAAGACGTAATTACAGTATGTTTTTTTAAGAGCGAATATAATGACATATATTTAAAATCATATGTCCTAAAGGACGAGAAAAGAGTGTAGTAAATTATGATAGCTGAAGTGTATAAAGCTCACATATTGCTTTCAAAACATTAATTTGTAATTTATGGATGAAAGGTAAGTGGAATGAATGTATGCGTTAATTTAATAACAAAGAATAAGAGTGAAATCGAGGAAATGATGGCACGGAATTTTTTTCCCCAGTGTCGTGATGAAATAAAGATGAGTGTGATATAGTTAGAACTCTTCTTTTACTTCGGAAGGACATGGATAAAGTAAGTTTTTTAAACAACTCATATAATGTCAAATGTGTCATAAAGGACGAAAAAAGAATGTAGTAAATCATGATAGGTGAAGTATTTAAAGATCATACATTTCTTTCAAAGCGGCAAGTGCAATAAACATATGCCTTAATTTAATAACAAAGAATAAGAGTGAAATCGGGGAAATATGGGACGGATTTTTTTTTCAAAGTCTTTATCAAATAAAGATGAGTGTAATATAGTTAGAAATCTTCTTTTACTTCAGAAGAACTTGGATACAGTATGTTTTTAAAAAACGCATATGATGTCATATGCATCATAAAGGACGAAAAAAGAGTGTAGTAAATCATAATAGGTGAAGTATTTAAAGATCATATATTTCTTTCAAACCTTTAATTTGTAAGTTATGCATCAAAGGTAAGTGGAATAAACATATGCGTTAATTTAATAACGAAGAATAAGAGTGAAATAGGAGAAATATGGGACGGAATTTTTATTTTTTTAATTTTTAATTTTTAATTTTAATAATAAGTCTTTATCAAATAAAGATGAGTGTGATATAGGTTAGAAATCTTTTTTTTTTTTTTTTTTTTTTTTTTTTTCGGAAAGACGTGGATACAGTACATTTTTATAAAAAACGTATATAATGTCATATGTGTCATAAAGGATGAAAAAATAATTTCATTAAATCATGATACGTGAAGTACTTAAAGATCATATATTTCTTTCAAAACGTTAATTTGTAGGTTATGGATCAAAGGTAAGAGGAATAAACATATGCATTAATTTAATAACAAAGAATAAAAGTGAAATCGGAGAAAGATGGGACGATTTTGTTGTTGTTTTTTCAGTATTTATCAAATAATGATGAGTGTGATATACATTGCGAAAGTCAAAATTACACTGCAAATTCCCAGCACACATTGGGAATACATTTGGAACACTTTGATTCAAAAAATGTCTTCCAGTTACATCAATGTGTACTGAAATGTGTTCCGAATGTGTTCCGCTATAAAGAAAGTGTTCCGAAAAGTGTATCGAAAGTGTTCTGCTCAGGATATTTGTTAAATCTAAACTCGGAACACATTTGAGAACAGATTGGGAACACATTTGAGAACAGACTGGGAACACATTATGAACAGATTCGGAACACATTTGAAAACAGATTTGGAACAGATTTGGGAACACATTTGAGAACAGATTTGGAACACATTTGGACGCACTTGTTAAATCATCGCTTTCTTTGTTACAACGACGCTTTGTTGACCTACTTTGTTACTAAGAAGCCTTGATCGCAATCAATGCGGATTTCAAGATCATTATTTTTATTACTTGGGTAAGTTAAACTTTAAAATTTATTTTACAGCTCACATGAGCTCGTTATATTAAGGGTCCTATTATAGTTTTAGTGGCTCCACCAGTGGCTGAAAAGTTCTGCTTTCAAAGCTGGTAGACGGGAGGTGCTGGGTTCAAACCACTATCGTGCCCGTCGACCTAACCGTTCGGAGTTTTCCGTGGTTTTCTTCGAACCTTGCGTAAATACGGGTTAGGATCCCTTAGAAATGTCCGTCATGAAGGGCACCACCCCTCCCGCCGTTCTATATCCCTGGCGCAGATAATTTGCCGTAACAAATAACCAACCAACCAATTGAATCTTTATAGTGATTGTCGTTTGAACGATATACACTCTAAAAATAAATCCGTGAAAATGCAAGAGATTTTCCGTAAAATTTTACGAAGTTTCATTTTTTTTTAAATTTCAGTACAATTTCCGTAAATGACATTAGTTCCGTTAAAGAGACTTCACATCCGTAAATATGCAGAAAGTTTTCCGTAAATTTAATGGATTTTTTCCGTATTTCTTTCAAAACAGTAATATGTCCGTATTTCTTGCAGAACAGTGCAATTTCCGTAAATGACGTTTAAAGGTTGAGTACAGAAATCGTTTTTTTAAATGCGAATTAAGATTGTTATATTTACTAGAGTTCTTCTAGGATACAGGTCTGGCCCGGCTCGACCAGCTGGCTCATTCTAACTGAAGGCCATGTCAATTTATTGTGAAAAGAATAGTAATATTTATAATTTTTAATGAAATATTTAGAAATTTATTTTATTTTTATAAATTCAAAAAAAAATCTAATCTACTTATTTTTTAAATTTACTTATTTTTTTCTTGATAGTACTTCAAATTTATGATTTTTTCACTATTTTTTTTTAATTTATCTTTTTTAATTAATGTGAGGCAATATTGTGTTATTTAAAGATTTAATAACACAATATCTTTGCAAATTATAGCTATGCAAATTGGTATTGAACTAAACTGTTTTGGCTTACAAATTTATGAATTACGCTAAAATTTATTATTTTATAAATTATAATTTTACAAAGTTTACAATTTTTTCCTTAAATTTATAAAATTAGTTGATGTTTTTTCTTTACTTTTATAAAAATCAAGTTTCTAATTTTATAACGGTTTTAATTTATTTCGTTAGTTCATATTTTTATAAATTAAACTAATTTAATTTAAATTAAATCAGTTAGTGCATATTTAAACTTACCTATCCCAAAGTCATTAATTATTATTATTTTTTTTTAATGTAATGTTAAAAATATAATGTTTAACAGAACCGTGCGCAAAAGCTCTCACCATAGCTGAAGTATAATAATTTAATTTATTATAAAATCGTTTATTTGCGTAAGTTTTTTTAAATAAGAGATAAAAAAAAAATTATTTCAATAGCATGTAATAAACAAGTCTCATTAAGATAATGGATGTTTTTATTGGAATTGATTAATAGATAATCAGGCAAATAATTTTAAAAAAGTATATGTTTGAAAAAAGAAAATGTTGGTACCACTGTTGAATTCAGGGGATGGCCAGGAGGGGATATTATCCCTCGGAAAGTTAAAATATCCTCCCCCCCAGAAGATTTGAGATTTTGTACTTTTAATTATCAAAAAGTGCGACCCCCCCCCCCCAAGAGCAGAAATCCCTCCCGGAGAAAAATGTCTGAATTCAACACTAGTTAGTGCTGTTGCAAAAAGAAGCAATTAGTACTCTTAATACAATTTTTTATGCATATAATATATAAATTAAAATTTATCTGTTATAATGCACCAAATAATACAGTAAATTATGAAAAATTATGAAAAGAAAATATTAAAAACATTAGAAAAATCCATCTACAAATGAAATCTCAAGTTTTTGCATTATAAAAAGCGATTCAAATAAGTTACAGCATTTGAGCGAATAGCGCGACGGGTCATAGCGTCGGGGTCTAAGTCATCGGGTTAGTACACGGGACTTCGTGGGTTCGATTCCGATCGCGGGTAGGTTTGGGTAAATTCTATAAACTCACTCAGAAATGAAAAAAAAAGAGGCCGAAATGTATCTGTCCCTTGTAAGGTTGTCCTCGCGAAGTACCTAATTTTTCTTTTTGGGTCCTATAATTTTTTTTTTTAACGACATAAAAATTTCTGTAAAATACGGAAGATGTGTTCCGAAAAGTGTGCTCAAATGTGTTCCCAACAGTGTTCAAAATGTGTGCTGAACAAATTAAGTGTTCTCAAAAGTGTTCTGAAAAGTATTCCAAAAAGTGCGCTACAAAGTGTGCTGAAAAAGGGGACAAAATGTGTTCCGAAAAGTGTTCTCAAATGTGTTCCTAAAAGTGTTAAAATGTGTGCTGAACAAATTAAGTGTTTTCAAAAGTGTTCTCAAAAGTGTTCTCAAAAGTGTTCCAAAAAGTGCGCTACAAAGTGTGCTGAAAAAGGGAACAAAATGTGTTCCGAAAAGTGTTCTCAAACATGTTCACAAAAGTGTTCAAAAAGTGTGCTAGAAAGTCTCAGAAGTGTTCTAAAAACTGTTCCAAAAAGTGTGCTAAACAAGGGGACAAAATAAGTGTTCTAAAAAGTGTTCTGAATAGTGTATAAATATTTGCAGTGTAGAGAAAATATGAAAATTGTAATTTCACTTAAGTTTTCTCCGTTAGGTAAAAATACACTATCAGATCAGAACTATCCGGACACTTTTGATTTTACATATTGTAGAACATCTTGATGCCTTCATCTTGAACTTAGGAAAGTAAAAAATATGTTTGAACTTCTATTTTCAGTCACGGCTTTATCAAAACAGTTATGTGTCAAAATCGCCTCAGGTATTTGAGACGAGTACGTGGTATGACAGTCCATGAAAACCAGTACGGCCAATTAAATGATTAACATCCAACGTAACAACAAAAGAAATACGGAGAGCTACTATCCGTCCACCCATTCTTTCGGGAGAGCAGCAGAAAAGAAAAATTGAGATCTTAAGAAGAATCCGAAGATATAAGTAAAAATGCGTCTCGTCTAAAAATATGTTCTTGATATGTGGTCTACGTTTCTTCATGTTTTTAAATCTACAGGCTCTTCTTTATCTTAATATAATTTGTTTAAGCGACTCCTTTAAAAAGAATCGGTGATGTCCGCGAAGGAATTGGTGATGTACGTGGAGGAATAGGTCGGTTAAAAGGAATCGGTCATGTAGTGATTTACCCTATGCACTACAGATTACGTGCCTTCCAAAAAAAAATAAAAAATAAATAAAGATAACTTATACGCTCAAAAGTAGCGTACTCTTCAAATAATGTCGAATGGAGCATCTTTTCAATTAATTAACCTTACAATCTCTATTCTGTTTTACATTTATATGTCCTTTTAAAATTATTTCTGGTATTTTCTTTTGGCAATTTATCTAAAAGAAAAAGTATTAAAGTAAACTAAATCTAATTATACATATAATATTTTTTATTAATAATAAATTACCTCTATTGCTCCTTTTAATTTATCTGAAATTATTATGATGTGCACCAGCTAATTAAAACCGATTGTGATTTTTCTTTAATATTTATATTTTGTTTTAATTGAAATGAAAATAAATTTTATTTAACTTATCATGGTTTTAGTTTATTTAAATGTGTAATTTCAATGTTTCAACAAAATACGTCATGCTGTTATAAATTTGGGATCACTATGGTAAATAAATGATATAGAAAATTGCAATAATTCCACTTCGTTGTTTTTCTATTTTCAGGACTGGAAATTCGGAAAATATAAACTTGGTATGCATATGCAAATAAATCGTGGCAAATCATCGTCATTCATCACAAAATGTTAATAAATAATTTTATAATGATTGAGAATAAAATACTGACGATACAATATAACCATAAGCGAAAATATACAATAAAGCCTTGCGAGTTACCCACAATTCCGAACATCGTTATTTAAAGTTAGAAACCTCCGAAACTAATATATTTTCAAGATTTAAAAAATCATGTATAAAAACAAAGAGTCTGTTGCTACCATTGATTTTCAGATACGTTTTCGAGTAGTTTTTATAATTTATTAATCCGTTTTTTCAACTCAGAATATAAGTTAATCGGCTGCTATCAATTTTCAAGTAAAGATTTGTAGGATCAGTAAACATGTTTCACAGACTAAGTTAATGAATTAACAATAACTTTACTATTAATATTAATTCACTATTCTTGCATGTATAAATTATAATTATACCTCTCAAAATGTTAAACTAAGAGTTAATAACATCCTAAAAAACGATAATCCGAATTGGGAATACTCATCAATACACGGTAAAGGGAAAATTTTCGGAAATCAGTGACAGCAAAAAATTTTATTTTTATAATTTCTTCTTTAAATCTTGAAAATATATTTATTTCTAAATATTAACTTGGATAACTTGTTACATATTGTATATTCTCATCGATGTTATATTCTATTTCTGTAGATTAAGACGCACGTGCAAAGAAGACCGAGCTATACTCGGTCAAATTAGCTCTTTGAGTTCAAATATCATTACCCATGACCAAAATGACCCACTAATCAAATTATCTGGAACATGTGACCAAGCCCAATTGTCTTCTAATGCCCTAAACCCGTAGCTTATAAAATTTAGTACAAATCCTCAGAGTCTTTTTTAAAATAAAACTAGTTTGACCCAAAATGATCCAAAAATGACCCACTAATTCGATTGTTTCGAGCATGTGAAGTAGCCCAATGATTTTCCCGTGCCCAAAAACCCTAGGATACAAAATTTAGTTCAAATCGTCTGAGACGTTTTAAGATAAAAATAGCTTCACTCATAACGACCCATGACCAAAATGACCCACTAATCAAATTTTCTCGATCATGTCACTTAGCCCAACAGTCTTCACGTGCCCGAAAAACACGGGATGCAAAACTTAATCTAAATAGTCTGAGCATTGTTTTAGATAAAATTACCTTAACCAACAAAGACCCCAAAATGACCCACTAATCGAATCTTCTCGTGAGCTATCCGAATGATTTTCTCGTGCCCGAAACTCGTAGTATACAAAATTTAATCAAAATTGTTCGAGCCGTTTTGTAGATAAAATTATAACTTGACCCGCGTTGACCCAAAAATGACACACTAATTGAAAGTTCTCGAACATGTGACCCAGCCCAATAGTTTTCTCGTTCCCGAAAATGTTAGAATACAAAATTTAGTCAAAATCGTCTGAACCATTTTTTAAATACAATTAGCTTGTCCTTGGCCCATGGTGACCCAAAATGATCCACTAAACGAATTTTCTGAAACATGTGCCCTAGCCCATTGGTTTTCTGGTGCCCCAAAATGGTAGGATACAAATTTCGTCAAAAACGTTAGAACCGTTTTTAAGATAAAATTTGCATATATATATGTGTGTGTGTGTGTGTGTGTGTGTAAAACCACACACACACACACAAGATTTGCTCGTATTAGAATATATGATTTGCCTTGTTTTACAGCACAGAAGAAAAATGTAATATTTGTGTTTCCTTTTTTATTACTTCCATATAATTCCTGATAATCAATGTAAAGCCTTCATCACTTTTCTCAATCGTATTTTTTTTTAAATTAGTATAAATCGTTATTTGTTTTCTTAATTTTTCATCAGTCCCTTTTATACTCGGCGTATAACGTGCCCCTGTATATTTGGTACGTTTATTTTCTCAATAATGCACTTTATACACAGGAATTTACCGTACATACATTTTTTTCACTTAAAAGATGAAATTGACATTAGAAATATCATTGTAGACACTTTTTTATATAATTATAATAAAATATGGATTGATTTTCGTACATTTCGTGCTTCGAGTAGATCTTGGGTTTTGTTATTGTGTGGACAGCCAAAACTATTTTATCTTGTTCGGGTGAACGAAAATTTGTTTTTTTCGGTTAGAGACAAGCTTTAGGTTGACTTCAAACGAGAATTTTTGAGTTCGAGTCAGGTAGAAAACAACCCGTACGGGACTCATCTGCTCACTTCTTGTGTTATCCTTTGACTTTGTGTTAATATAATGATCATTTGCGAGGAGTTATGACAAAATTACACAAACGAAAGAGACAGTTGCATGTTCATAATGCACATTTGTTAGGGTAGAGTGAAAAAAATAATGTTTAAAATTTCGAAATGCAATAGTGATTAAAATTTGCATTTTCACTTCACAGGTAGCACAAAGATATTGGCCAATATTAAAATGTAATATCGGCCAATATCAAAATTTGATATTGACAAATATTAAATGATCACCCTCCCCTCTAAATTGTATACGATAATATCAGAGCCCCACGAGTGGCTGTGAGATTCTGCTCTCAAAGCTGGTAGACGGGAGGTGTTGGGTTCAAACCCCTGTCGCGCTCGTCGACCTAACCGTTCGGAGTTGTTCGTGGTTTTCTTAGAACCTTGGCGTAAATACGGGTTAGGATCCCTTAGAAAGATCCTCACGGAGGGCACTCCCACCTAGGGCCTATATCCCTCGAGAAGATGATCGGCCGTGATAAATCAACCAACCAACCAATCGTTAATATTATTTTTTTTGGCATCTGGCAATGTTGACCTATATTTCCCAACATCTCTAAAAATCATTTTTTGACATTAAGTGATATCTTTTTCTGGCATTGCTGAATATCATCATTTGACATTTGAGTGAGATATTTTCTAATACGCCTGAATAACCTTTTTGGATATTAAATGACGTATTTTTTTCATTACCGAATAACATTCTTAGACATACAAGGATTTCTTTCTCACAGAAATCCCTTGCTTTAGAAGGAGATATATCTGCTCAAGGAAAGTCTAGTCTTGCCTCGTAACAAGAATAAGTTAAAACCTGGTACTATTTGTATGCGATCAGAAGGAAGCAAGTGGAAAAGTATGTCTATAAAAAGTTTTTAACAAAACGTGGTGAGAGTAGATCTCTCTGTTAATAGGAAAAGAAATGTCTGACAAAACTATCATTTAATACTCTAACACTTTTTTAAATCACAATCGACTTACTTTTTTTTACGTACTTTTAGCAAAAATTCATTTAAATATCACTTTTTATTATTAAGTTTGTTAGAAATTAAAAAATATATATATATATTTTACAGCATGTAAAAAAATTAAAACTTAGAAATTTGTAGAAAGTAAGAAATTTTAAAGCTTGCTGTTTAAAACATCATATGTGTTCCCCTTGCACAAAACTGTAAAGAGAGATTTTAACAATCCCATTAACTTTGAATTTTATTTTGTAAGAATTTAAATATACACTTTTTATTAATTTTAATTAATAAATATGTGTGCAATTTTTCAAAAAATAATGTAGTACATACAAGTTAACACGCACGTAAATTATCCTTAAAAGCATATTGTTATTATTTTATATATAATAATTATTATTATTACTTAGATTAATAGTGTCTAACTGAAAATATAATGACATACTTTTGAAACTAAGCTAGTTTTCTTTCAATAATAAAAAAATATAATTCTTATAAAAGTCAAAAATTAGAAATCAATTTAAAAAGATAAAAAAGCATCCGTTTAAAATTTTTAGAAATGGATTTTTTTTCATATTAAAACATTATTAAAAATAGTATCAAAAATAGTGTAAAAATAGTATAAAAACATTTTTAGTTTTTTAGAAGTACCAATTTTTCAAATGCTTTTTTTATGTATAAATAACTATAGACGCTTACAAAAAGTTTTATATAGGCATTTTTTTTCTTTGCAATTTTCACGGCAGACGCCTCCATCAAATGCACTTCGACGGAAACTATTCAAATGGGCGGTCCTTTAGAACTTTATGTTCGCTTCGATCAAAACTACAAACTTGGTCAGATATGTTGAATGTTGACAGATATCTTGTAATGTCTGACAAATAATATTGATTTTCACGAATGTCGACAGATATCTTGAAATGTCTGAAAAATTATATTGTTTTTCACGAATGTCGATAGATATCCCTGAATGTTGTAATATTAATATCCTTTTTACGACATTGACCAATTTAAACCAAATATTAAACATAAGGCATTAAAAATCAAGTTTTTTTGAAACATCAAACTTATTAAATGTTATTGTTTAGAATTCTATTTCTGTATTATAATATTATAAGTAATAAATTCTTTTTTATTGCTTTCTTTTAAAAACTAATTTTAAGTTATGTCTCGGATTATCGGCAGATGTAAATTTGACGTACGACAGTCAGCGACTTAAAAAATATTGCCTAATATTGGGGTGGACATTGGACGGTATCTCTGAACTACCTGAATTACAATTTAACAGAAAAGAAAATCAGGTAAATGGACTAATGTCTTTAGCCCTCTACCAGTATCTGAATTTACGAAAATTGGCAGCAAATTGTGATGTATCGTGTAAAAATAAAAGTTCATAATTTCGAAAAACAATAGTCATCGAAATTTTATTGTTACTTCATATTTAATTGAAAACAATTTCAGGTTCATCGATTAATATCTTGACGCCTCTACCAGGCACTGAATTTATGATGACTATTGTATTTCGAAGTTGTGAAAATTATTTTCATATGATACGTTGAAATGTTCGCAATGTCTGGGCCTGGTTAAGGGCTCAAGATATTCATCGATTGACCTGACAATATTTTTTTGTTAAATAGTAAGGGAAAGTCAAATTTTAATTACTGTTTTATTTCGAAATTTTAATTTTTTTTTTCACTGTATCTTAACACTCGTATATGCACGTTACACCTATACATTAAAACACTTAAACAAAAATTTTTGTCATCTACTTTATTTTCATAATTCAGCTGTAATTTGAATTATAACTGATTTTTTTTTTTGTTTCGAAATTCAGTTAAAGAAAATTTGTGCATTTATCTTTGTAAAATTTTTACAATACAAGAACTTTAATTTTTATTTCAATTAAGAACTAAAATTTTTATCAACTACTGTATTTTTATGATTCAGCTGTAATTTGAATTATAACTGAAAATTGTTTTTTAGTTTCGAAATTCAGTTAAAGCAAATTTGTGCATTTATCTTGGTAAAATTTTTACAATACAATAACTTTAATTTTTATTTTAATTAAGAACTAAAATTTTCATCATCTACTGTATTTTTATGATTCAGCTGTAATTTGAATTATAACTGAATTTTTTTTTTTTTTTTTTAGTTTCGAAATTCAGTTAAAGCAAATTTGTGCATTTATCTTTGTAATATTTTACAATACAACAACTTTAACCCTACAGTGCATAGTGTAGCCAGAGTTGCCAAGTCTCCGGATTTTTGCACACCAGTAATTTTTTAGAGACAAAGTTGTGCTGTTAAATCGCAAAAAAGCTCTGATTAAATAAAAATACATTTTCTGTACTAAATTACTGGTATCCAAAAAGCCGGAGACTTGGCAGGTCTGGTGTAGCCAATTGGCAACACTTTCTATTTAACTTTTAATAAATAACTAAAGTTCTTTGTAACCGCTATATTTATATAGAAATATTAATGCTGTAAAAATAACATAAATGTGCTACTTAATAAAGTTAAAAATCCATCTTAAAATTTCTGGTGTCGTATTCTTAATCTAAGTATAAAAAAAACACATTTCTAAAAGAAAAATACAAGCACTGTAGGGTTAATTTAGATTCTAAATCCAACAATCCTATATATTTTTTCTGTTGTCAACATCCCCTTTTTTTTTAACAAATAAAAAAAGCAGAACGATAAATGAGATACCATATGAAAGGATTTTCAAGCAGCTTCTGACATAGTACAATCACATTTCGTTAAAACATGTTTTTGATTAAAAATTGCAGTTAATTGAAAATTAAATAGACATTGTTTTCATAAATGAAATGAAAGACTTTCTTCAAATTATTATTGCCACAAAAAAAAAAAAAAAAAAAAAACACCGCAACAATGATTATAAAAATGTTCAATAAAGACAAAGTCAGACATAGTTGCTGCATGGGTTTATTTTATATTTATAATTAAAAAGCAAAATTTTAATTCAAATGCTAAATTTATTTTTCTTTATCCCATGCTTTTTTTCCGAAACAGATGAAGACGCCCTCTAATGCAGTTAAAATACGATATATATATATATATATATATATATATATATATATATCTACCCTATATATATAAAATCCTAATGAAACGAATTTGTGAAACGATTTTATGAAACGATTTTATAAAACGAATTTATGAAACGATTTTATGAAACGACTGATTAAACGACTGATTATGTTTCAAGTCTATTTTTAATAAAATATTAAACGCTTGATGGTGAAATTAATACCAATTGTTCATAAAAATCCGCGGATGTCAAAACTGGTAATAGAATTTTGAAATTGGAATTAGTTTTCGAGATATTAATTTTTTTCTAATTTTAATGACATTTCTGTAATGATGGCAACTAATTACTCAGTTTTTTTGTGACAAAAAAGGGAAAAAAATTGAAAAGGATCCCGATAGGGATTATTGATTTATTTTTATTCGTCATTTTCAAATTGAAATTGAATTTATCTTTTATTTCAATCGATAATGAAGACAAGATTATGATTAAATTATGTTTTTCAGGAAAATTTGAAAAAAAAAATCACATTTCTATCGTTGTCAGGATTTAATCGTCTGTCAGCATTTAATTTAATTCATAAACTGAAAATGTTTTGAATAAATTCGTCCAAATGACGTCATTTATGTAAACGCAAAAAAAAGGAGCAAAAAAATATTTATACAATTTGTTTAGCGTAAAATGTCATTTATCCTATTTTATACATAATCAGAAGTAATTTGTATAGAAAAAACAATAATAATATACGTATAATTAAAATACGCATATAAACAAAAAAATCGTCGAATTTCTTTCCATGGCTGTTAATGTCATTTGGCACCAAATCTCACTTTCTGATGCCCGAATTGCGCCAAGCTTTTTTAAAAAAAGCGTCAAGACCCCTATAATAGAAAAGCACCAAAAGCTCATTGGGTTTGTTTTCATAACTTTTGGTAACAAATCTATGTATATTAACGAATCTATCCCTTTTCGAAGCTCGAATTACGCCAAACCTAAAAGCAAAGGATCCTATACTGGAAAAGTACCCGATTTTCTTATGGACAATATTCAAGTGACATAACATGGTGTAAAATTATCGCGGATAGCAAATTTGTTTAAATATGTCATCAATTGATGCCGAATAAATGCAGGCATGCATGCACAAAATGTTTAATTAATTTTCTATGATAAATAATTATTAGAAATTCGTATATACATATTAATTAAAATAAATAATTTACATATTTAAAATAACATGAAAATATGCATGATGGCGCACTAAAATAGAGAGAAAATTAAAACCTGTTACTGAAAATGTCTATAACAGTACTTTTCAATACCGTGGTTCTTAATGTTATTCACAAGCAGAAGGAATTTTTCTCATCCTTAAACGCAAAGAAAGAATAGAATACAGATCGTTGTTATAAAAGTCCGAGAGGTAGCCACAATTTAAACCTAATCATTTTATACAAGCTGGTTTTCAAGTTGTAATTGATTTTACTTATCAATCCCGAAAACAGTCGTCAGTTGTCGCAACAGCTGTGTATGAGGCCATGGTAATAAAAAAATGCCCCATTAAAACGTTAAAAGCATGGCAACCCAATTACAGATTTACCAATATTTTTAAAACAAAGCACGCTGTCATGTTTTTAGAGGCTTCGAAGTCTGAGCGGGGGTTGACGAGCGTAGCTCGCAGGGGGTAGGCCCCCTAGTACATATATATATATATATATATATATTGTATTTGCTATCTTCGGTCACTTTTTACTGTAACTTTGAGGGCATAGATGAGATGATATTCTGGCTTGACTAATGTTGTTTGCAGACGTCGGTACCATGTCAAACTATCGAATTTGAAAATAGCTACTTTTCAGGAAGGCAAAAAAACTGTTTTAATTATGGATTTAAAATCAGCGCTTGGCGGAAGTAACTAATTGTTATATATTTCTTGTGCTGTTTAATATCCTATTTAAGCTTGCTATCGAGAAAAATCATTTGGCTAATTTTATTCGCCAAAAAATCACATTCGATAGTTTGAAATGCTATGTTTATTTGTACTTTTCTCAGTCTTTGCAAAATGTTGCAACTCAAACTAGCGAATTTGCCGTATTCGATAGTTTGATTTGTAAAATTTTGTACTTTTCTCAGTTTTTGCAAAATGTTACAACTCAAAGTAGCGAATTTGCCGTATTCGATAGTTTGATTTGTAAAATTTTGTACTTTTCTCAGTTTTTTGCAAAATTTTACAAGTCAAACTAGCGAATATACCATATTTGTATCAATATGGTTGTCAACCTAGATAGTCACTTATCAACCTAGTTGAAAAGTGTTTATGACTTATGTTTGTCCGTCTGCCGTCTGTCACTCTGTCCGTGCTCTATCTCTAGTAAATGTACTTGGATTGCCCTGAAAATTTTGTACGTTATTGTCGCTTACTATAGCATGATCTCTATTGAAAATTAAGTACGTATAATAGTTTTTTTTTTTTTACAGTGACAGTCAAAATTATTCCATTACATCACAGTCAATGGGAAAAAATCGTTTCAAGTGCATTTTGATGATGCTACGTCATTTAAAACATGATGAAATTGATATACAATTGTGAAGTGCACTAAAACATACTTTTTCTAGAATATGGAGTGCAAAGCATTTATTATAATTCATTTACAGGGTCAAACAAAAGAATTCTGTTACACATCGTTCTAAGGAGAAAAATCGTTTGCAGTGTAATTTAGTGATATTTCACTATTTCAAACATAATGAAAATTATATGCATTACTGAGGTGCACTATAAATAGCTCTCTTGCGTGCATTGCGTTTATTTACAGGGACACACAAAATATATTACTTACAGTACATGTGCGATATTTACAGTCTATGTGTGATAAGTGCGTTTTCAACTTTCGTTTGCGTTTTTAAGTTTAACTCATTTTTTTCATAGTACGTGTGTGTTTATAAACTGAGTTGTTCATATACAGGGCTACACAAGGGAATCCGTAATCATTACAGACTATGGGAGTGAAGTTCTTAAGGGTAGTTTTTAATTGTGTTACGCATTTTTCTGCTGAACTATATTTAGTAGATTAATAGAAATTTGTGGAATATAAATAAATTCATATACAGGGCTACGCAAAGGAAAATATACATTGTCATTTACGGTTGGTAAATGCTGCGAGTGAGTTTTAAGTTGCATTTTAGCTTAATATGTGGTGTGTACAAAAGACTTCAGATAATATACAGGGCTGCACAAAATATTTCGAGTGATTTCAATCGATTCGCGAAAATTGCTAAATGTGAATTTTCTAACTGAACTATATTTCATCCTCCGTGTATTAAATACCCACATCTATAAATCATATACAGGGCTGCACAAAAAAATTCGATTACCTTTTTGACAATGGAAGGTATTTTTGAACACTGGATATTTCAATGTGTTAAATGTGTTCTAAACTGTTCAATTACGTATCTTCTTTCACCTTATTTAACGGCGAAGTTTCGTTAACGTTTTCTGGATGTGTTGTAAAACGTTTCATAATGTATGCTTGACGAATTATTTTTTGTTCTTGTTAGTTGATTTACAGGGGAAATGAAAGGAATTCTATTACATTACGCTCAATGGGGAAAAAGAAGTTTGCGGTGTATTTTAATGATGTTACACTATTTCAACTATAATGAAATTGATATGCACTTATAAAGTGCATTAAAATATTTTTTATGTAGAATATGTTGTGCGAATCATTTATCATTTATTTACAGGATCACTCAAAAAAATCAGTTTACATAATAATATACGGTGCAAAATTGTTTGAAGCGTATATTTATAATGTTACACTATTTGAAACATGATGAAATTATACGCATTACTGAAGTTCACTACAAAATGCTAACTGTGCAATATGACAAGGCATGACAGTTATCGGTTATTTACTGGTATACACGAGATATATAGATTATAGTGCTCTATATTAGCGGTAATTGCTGGAAGTGCGTTTTAAGTTATGGTATGCGTTTTTAAGTTGACCTATTTGCATACTACGTGGCTTATAGCAATTCTGTGGATCATATACAGGGCTACACAAAAGAATTTGTAAGCATTACTCTGTATGGGTGGGTATGCCTTAAAAGTATTTTTTAGTTAAGTTATGCTATTTCGGGCCAAATTATATTTAGAAATTCGTAGTATATAAATAAATTCATAATATACAGCGCTACGCAAAGAACTGGATATATTGTCGGCTATAAATGGTAATTTCTGGAAGTGTGTTTTTAATAGTGTTAAGCGTCTTTCACCTGAATTAAATTTTGCCTTAGTACAGTACAGTAAGTTACATGATGTGTACTGTACATAAAGTTGCAGATAATAAACAAGTCTCTACAAAATAATTTGAGTACACTTCCGTTTAATTATAGAAATTGGTGAAGGTAAATTTTTGACTGTGCTATGCATTTTGTAACTAAGCTACATATCTATTGATCGCGTGTAAGGATAATCAAAAGATTTCGAATACTTTTCCGGATATGGACATTAATTTCCGAAATCGCGGTTTCACTTTGATATCTTCTTTTGCCTTTTTTAAATAGTGTTCCTTACAGTGTTCTGGATGCGTTAGAAAGCGTTTCATAGTCTGTTGTTGACGTATGTTTTTTCTTTATTTTTTGACAGAGCAGCATTTTTAAACTCAATTCACTGTACATAAAGTTGTACATTTGCACCAATTTCCGATCAATCAGTTTGATATTTTTTTTGAAAATTAATCATCAATAATTATATCAATTAACATGACTAATTGTATAATCAATTAATATAACAATATAATATATATAACAATTTAAATTTTATAGTGAAATGCGACACTACTATGTCAAACTATCGAATAAGAATATTAAAACTTTTGTGTGGAGAGCGAGAAAATGTTTTTATTGTGGATTCAACATCAGTGGAATGCTGAAGTTGTTGATTGTTATAGTTTTCCTAATCTGTACTATTTAATATTGACACCGAAATTTACAATTTCATTGTTTTAATCGACAAAGAATACATTCGTTAGTTGAATCACTAAGCTGTTATGTACTTTTTCAAGGTTCCCTGCATCAAAGTAGCGATTGTGCCATACACGATAGTTTGAATTGTTTTTTTAGTATTTTATTTATATTTACATATTCACTATCAAACGCATAACAGTTTTCCTTAGTGAATTATTTGTAAGTAAATACTAATTTAATAGAACAAAATAATTTATTTTCAAACGTTACATAAGTTTTATAAAATGTAGCAAAAATTAATATTAACTTGAATTGTGAGATTCAATTCTATCTTCAGTTCTATCAACTAAATTAATCTTAATCAATTTCTTCTTCAATGTCACTCCAATCAGGTTCTGCTAAATTATCGCGTGCAGTGGAAGAAGTTGGTAGTAAATTGTAGAAATCGTGAAGGGATCTTGGTATTAAATTGTGGGTGCATAACAGCAAAATATTTTTTTTCTTTTCGTTTGAAATTGGTAGACGTTGCTGGTATGGTTTGACTGGTTTGCTATTTAGTTTTCCTTTTCGTTTTTTAATGTATAATTCAATGAAATTTTCATCTTGTATTCGTGTTTTCATAAATATTTTGTTTTCGTTGCTTTTTCGGTACTGAAACCAAACAGCGTCACTAAATTTATATGTCTGCTCATTTTCTCTGTGATTGTTTATTTCTTTTTCCTCATTACTGTCTCCATTTTTTTGGACTTTTTTTTATGTTGCTTTTCTATTTCAAATTTTGCCTCATGTGAATTAAAATTGAGAAAGTCATCATGAAGTAATCTAATAACATTATAAGGACTAGGTTTCGTGCGAGCCATTCTCACAAGCTGTGCCCATTCTTCAGGTGTATATATAGGAGTATTTTTTGCTTTTTTCTCTATTTTTGAGTGAATGGAATCGCATTCCATGTACGAGTGCCCGGGCTCAAAATAAACGTGATCTATGGTGGATAACGTTGGGTGTACTTTGACAGCATGGAGACACATAGCAGAAAAATGGAAATTTTTTTGCTGGCCACTACAGCTGTCCGACATCATTTTTACGTGCTCTATTTCTGGATGGGCCATAATGTAATTGAATATGCAAGATGAAATTTCAATGCTGCCTCTTATTCCTTCGGTTTCATCCCATTTATAGCATTGAACACTCGAATCTTCCAAATTATAAATAGTTAAATTATAGATGGCCAATTTTCGAACATAGAAAAAAGGTCCTGCAGCTCCTTTTGGAGTTGATAAAACTGACTGCAGATCAAAATTGAAAGCCAGTACTTTTTCACTTCCTAAAACGGAGAGTTTGTCTTCGTTCCTTTTCATTCTTGCGTCTTCTTTTCTTTCTTGATGTCGATCAAATTCTTCTCTGTTTGTATTTTTCTCCGCCTCTGAGCTCGCCTCAAAAGTGGCACATACTTTACATAAATCTTTTTTGGGCTGGTGGAATTTTAATTTGAAGGATTTAAATGTTTTCCTATATGATTCATAACATCGTTCTTTTCTGCCTTCTGCTTTATATTTTACCTTATATAGTCAATACATGATATTTATATTTAAATTTGCATCTAAAAATCTAAAATCAGTTGATTTGCGGCAATAATGTGACTCCACAGCAGGAAATGAAAGGATGTGCTGTTTCACATAATCTTCACCATCATTCAAGTTGATCCGTGGGTTACTTCCTGGATTTTTTTTTCTTCTGCACCCCCCTCTATTATCAGACTCTATGACACCAGTCTTGTTAATTTTTTTAAATGCTCCCTTAATTAGTCCCTCACTAATACCAAGGGTATCTAGAAAAAAGGCTCTACAAACAATGTGTTTCTCGTTGCCATAAGTAAATGTGTATGTTTTTGTGAATTCTTTTCTAGATATTTCACTACTATGTCTTTTCGGTTTTTTCCGAGTGATGTGCCTAACAAAGAATTCTCTTTGCTTGTGTAATGAGTCCTGGGAATGAAAATTATCAAATATAATCTTTCTTTTCTCTTCTGGAAATTTTGCACAACATTGATGTTTTCTATTATTTATGCAAGTAGGTCTTCTCATTGGTTTGGCAGGAATTATTTTATGGTTTTCAGTTTCATATGCTGCACCTTTTAATCTTTTGGCTTTATTTACATTTTTTCTCCATTTATGGGGATTGGACTTGTACCGTTTCACAGGCTCGATAATTTCATCTTACGTAGAATCATGTGAACTACAGCTATTTGTAGCAGGACAGCATTCCTTGTTATTTTTGTTGGCGGAAGAGCTAAAAGTATGTTCTAAACCAATGTTTTTCACACATTTTGCAGCCTGGAAATGGTCTAGTTCTGAACGGAAATGAACTTTTATTTTACTTATAACCTTCGTGGGTTTCTTTTTCTTATGAATTGTGATTTTACATTTTCCAGCTCCTAAAAAAACATAAAAATTAATAATTATAATAATGAAAACAACAATAATTTACAGGGTGTTTCAAAAGTTCCTTGGCATTTTCCTTCAAAGTGCTTTTAATAAAGAACTTGTTAGTACAAATAAGAAGTACAAGGTATAATCAATACATTTCAATGTGGTTGCCCTGTAAGTCTAAGCCTAGGCTCCATCTTTCATGGGTGACGCGAAAAGCATCTGCTAGCATATGTGGTGTTATTCGTGCTGCTGCATCAGTTATTCGTTAATTTATTTTTTCAATTGTGTGGATCTTCACTGCGTACACTTCGACTCTATGAACTCCCACACAAAAAAGTTTAAGGGATGTTAAGTCAGGAGACCGCGGCGCCCACAACCGCGACCTATCCACCTATCGGGGAATTGTTCATCCAGGTTGTCTTGAACAATTCATGCGAAATGGGATGGTGCAGTGTCTTGCTAGAAAACAATACCATCACTTTCTAATTGTGGCTGAAAAAAAAATTGCAGCATATCAAGGTCGATGTTTCCTGTAACTGTTGGCTCCGAGAAAATAAAAGGTCCATAGATCTTTGTTTTAGTTATTCCCATCCACACATTCAACTTAGGAATGTACCTTTATACATTTCTTAAATAACCTGAGAAACAAAGGAATCATTATAAAACGTTTTTACATGAAAATGTCAAGACACTTTTGAAACATACTGTAGAGTATTTAATATTATACATAAAGAAAACGAGAAAAGAGATTAAGCCGAACTCGAATTTTCGTTTGAACATTAAGAAAATTTTATATTATAGAGCAAAAATATATCCGTGAGTAACACTGGCGTCATATTGACAGTGGCAACAACGGATCAATAAATGCTGATTTTACTACTTTTTTATTAACTTCTAGGCACAGAACATTTTCAATTTTTATAACGTCGAATAGGCGAAAAAATATTCTTTTAACTACAATTTATTTGAAAACTGTATCTAAAACTGTGTCTGAAAACTCTCTCCATTTTTTATGGCTCTAAAAATAATGTCTAATGTAAGTAGTCTAAGTAAGTAGGTCTAAGTAGTCTAATTAATGTCTAATGTAACATTTGGTGATTTATTTGGCTATTAAATTCGGGCATGCGGCTAATACGAAAGTATCAGTTTTAATAAATTACAAAAATTTCTTTGAATACATAATTAATATTCTTTATATAAAAATGTATTTTCGTATTGTGTATGTAATATATATAAGGTAAAGCCAGGAGTGATGACGCAGTCGGAGAGATTGCGCACATAGAGGTTCGGGTTGAAGGGGTAGAGTGAGCGCGCAGCGACTCCAGGTAGTTGTACAACACCAGTAGTGGAGTGTCTACTTGAAAGTGCACGTTGATTGTTTTGAGCGTCTAAGATAAGGCATTGCTATTTTGTTTTCTTTTCCCAAAGTAAGTGCTTGAATTTTCATAGCTATTCATCAGAATTTCCATACAATGTCAGTAGTACAAAATATTTTAAACTTAAACGATTTCTCATAAGCTACTAATCTAGACTAAAAATGTGAACATCAACGGTTCGTTTTAGAAGAGGTCATGTTTAAATAAAAGGCCGCGTAATCTCTCCTACCGAAATTGGAGAGTTTGCGCATCTGCTACTTAGGAGAGATGGCGCGGTGTTCCCATTAGTTTCAATACTAGGAGAGATTACGCAGCTTATTGGTAAATTTGCATAAAAAAATAAAAAATGGAAAATGGACTAATTTTAAGTTAAACGTGTTATCAAGTAACATAATTTTATTTTGTAATCTTATCTGGACTTGCTTTTTCATATTCTTTAATTTTTTTTTCCTTTAATTAAAATTTTTTAATCGTTTTTTAAATTATTTTCTTTTTCTGATTCTTTAATCATTAGGTTGAAATATTCACTCCTAATACAATAATATTTGTTCACAAAAACCTTACAGCAATGTCATTTAAGTGTAATTATTATTGTTAACAATTTAATTGTAGTTATTATTAGTAATAATCTTTCCTACCCATGTGCGCAATCACACCAACCCTGTAAGGACAGATTGCGCAAAATAACTTTCTTGGTTTTATTACAACTGTTCTATTAAATTGCAACATAAAAACAAAATAGCAATGGAAATGCATAAAAAACAAATGAAGTAAATAATATTCATGAATGGTTTAGCAAAAAATTAATATTTAGATGTTTTATTGCTATTCTTTTGAATTGTGCGCAGACTATCCTAGCTTTACCTTATGTATAATATATAAATTAAATATAAAAAAATCTACTAGAGATTAAAAAAAAAATGATTTTCACCTATGTTAAGGTAAAGACAGGAGAGATGTCGCAGTCGGAGAGATTGCGCACATAAAGGTTCGGGGGGAAGGAGTAGAGTGAGAGCGCAGAGACTCCAGGTATTTGTAGAACAACAGTAGTGGAGTGTCTATTTGAAAGTGCACGTTGATTGCTTTGAGCGTCTAAGATAAAGTATTGCTATTTTTTTTTGTTTTCCCAAAGTAAGTGCTTGAATTTTCATAGCTGTTCATCAGAATTTCTATACAATGTCAATAGTACAAAATATTTTAAACTTAAACGATTTATCATTAGCTACTATTCTAGACTAACAATGTGAACATCAACGGTTCGTTTTAGTAGCGGCCATGTTTAAATAAAAGGCCGCGCAATCTCTCCTACCAAAATTGGAGGGTTTGCGTATCTGCTACTTAGGAGAGATGGCGCATTGTTCCAGTAGTTTCCATGCTAGGAGAGATTACGCAGCCTATTGGTAAATTTGCATAAAAAATGAAAACTGAAAATGGACTAATTTTAAGTTAAACGTGTCATCAAGTAACTTAATGTTATTTTGTAATCTTATCTGGACTTGCTTTTTCTGATTCTTTATTTTTTTCCTTTAATTAAAAATTTTTAATCGTTTTTAAAATTATTTCCTTTTTCTGATTCTGTAATCATATAGCAGTCTTATAGCAGACTATTCGCCCCACCCTACTACAACATAGCTTCCCCACGCTAGCTATTCTAACGACCTACTATAGTATGATCTCGGCAGAAGGCGGTATTACCGCCACCATCGCCTGCTGCTGACGCAAAAATCCCATTTCCTATCTACTGACTTCCCGTTTGGTATCCGAAGGTCGAATAAACCGAAATATTGAAATAGGATGCCAATTTTAGGTGTTAGCATTGACATTTTTAAATTTTGGTACAATTTCTATTTGTAGACCATCCCCTAAGAAAAATTTAAGTATTGCTTTAACTGTTGTTTAGAATGATATCTGAGCTAAAAGTATTTTGAGGAAATTAAAGTTGAAGACCACATTTTTTACTTCATAAGACGATTTCTCATTCGACGTCAATTTTTGAATTCGGCTTTTTTTCATATCTGATAATTTGCATCTATCCTTTTTGTAACTTTAAAATTTTTGTAACGATTTTATGCATTTCTATTGACTATTCAGAGAAAAATTCATCTAAAGTTATAGAATTTCGTTAAAAACGCTTAAAAAATTCTTCTAAAATTACACAATTTCGTTAAAAACGCTTAAAAAATTCTTCTAAAGTTACAGAATTTCATTAAAAACGGTTTAAAGAGTAAAGTGCGTACATCATTTGGTCCATTCTCGACCGAAAGTATCAACCCTTTTCCCAATGGTTAATAAAACCTAGCAATAATAAAAAGATTACTGTCTGAGCCATAAAAAACAATATACAATTAAAATTAATTAAATAATACCTTGGTCGATATAGCTGCCATCTGATTCAGTGGTGTGACTTGGAGAAAATGTTGGGTCTAAATCAGTGTTATCAGATGAGGTTGGATATAAATCTAACAGAAAAAAATGATAAAATCAAGAAAAACGCGTTAAATTTATAAATAAACCTTTGTCTGGCTTAACCTTTTAAACGCCAATGTTCCCGAACGGGAACATCAAATTTAAAATTCATTAAAAAAAAAAAAGTTTCGCTTCAATGGACTTACAAAAATTATTATTTATTAACAAAAGTACATTTATTTTTTTAGACTAAAAACTATTTATGTTATATAATTATTTAAGCTTAAAAAAAATTCGTAAAAAAGTCATTTTTTGTCAATTTTTACTAGGATTGTTAAAAAAATTCACATAAAATTTTTAAAAGATGCAAAATTCATGAAATTTCAGAGTTATGATAAATAAGGTCCATTTTAAAGAATAAGCATGCTAAATAACAGTTTTCAATAAAAATGCGTTTGCTATAAGATATCAAATTCTATTGTTCCCGTTCGGGAACATTGGCGTAATTCACTATACAGAATTGGATCATTTGTACTGTTGATCTATTTTCCTAATTTGTAATATTGAGAGTCTCAGAATTATACTGAATCTCTTTTGCTGTGTTTAAAAGCAGGTCAGTGGCTTTTCGAATTCCACTTACACCCTTTTCACCCCTCCCCCCTTCTCTTGCTTTCTTCCCTCACTAGTGCGGGGGTGAGAGTTTTGTCCAAACAACTGTTTTGCTCAGGATTGAGGATGTTTATGACTTTTTCTAAGTATCCGCGAAGGGTGCTATTTGTTAGCAATAATTTTTACTTTCTTATCGTATGTAAGAGTTTTGAGATAGATCACGTGGTTCAGCACCCGCCCAGTTCTTTTATTTATTTATTTTTTCCTTTTCTCATTCTGAATTTTTTGCATCGTTCATTTGTAAGTAATAGAGGGTGAAGCTAGAACGATATTTTTACTTTGCTTCTTTGATAGATATGGCTAATCGTGAAAGATTTTTAACAGTACAGGAAGCTATTGAATATTTTAACTCTTTATCAGATTCAGATGCTTCGGTTGATTCTGTTATAGATATTTGCCAATTGCCTCCTGATGAAAGTGGTGCTATAACAGATGAAGAAGATGTAAATGAAAATGAATTTCAAAAAATTATGCCTGCAGATGTATGCGAACAATTAGAAGTTTTTACACATAGATCAGTTGATGTATCAGATGATGAAACGATTGTTTCTGTACCTTCTACATCAAAAACTGAATCAAGTTTGAAGGGAAAGAGACTATCAAAGAAAGAAGATATGAAGACGAACTGGAATAAAAATGCATCTTTCAAAGAATCTTTAGAAACCATAAGTAATATGAAGCTTTGCGAATCGTTTCCCGAATTAGCAAATTTATCGCCAGCTGAAATTTTCAACAAATTTTTGCCGATGGAATATTTAGCCCATTTATCAGAAATGACAAAACTGTATGCAATGCAAAAAGGGGAAGATATTGATGTAGACGAAAAAGATATTGGGCAATTTTTTGGGTTACTCTTATTTAGTGGCTACCATACTGTTCCTGGTGAGGATTTATATTGGAGCACTTATGAAGATTTGTCCGTTCCAATAGTTGCTTCAGTTATGTCTAGAGCCCGATTTAGGAAAATAAAGAAATATTTTCATATTATAGATTCAAATGATTTGAAAGCAGGATATAAATTGGGCTAAATTTCTCCCTTTTATCAAGAACTTGAAAAAAATTTTCGGCAGTTTGGAATCTTTCACAGAAAACTAAGCATTGATGAATCTATGGTTCCATACTATGATCATTCAGCAAAAATGTTCATAAAAGGTAAGCCTATAAGATTTGGTTTCAAAATCTGGATGCTTTGTTCGTATAATGGTTACCCATATGCAATGAAAATTTACGGTGGAAAAAGTCCGGAAAGGAGTAATATTCCCCTTGGATCAAGAGTTGTATGGAAACTTTTATCGTGTATTGAAAATCGGAAATAACACGAAATATACTTTGATAATTTTTTCACGTCTTATAAACTTTTGGCGGATTTATCAGACAAAGATTTTAAAGCAACTGGTACAATTCGGGATACTAGAACAGGACAATGGCCTTTGCAATCATTAAAAAAAATATTCAAATGCGAGAGGGGAAAGTACTATTTTCAGTGCGATGGAAAAGTTTATATGTGCCGATGGAACGATAGTTCAGTTGTTACAATAGCGTCAAATTACGATACTCATGAACCTATGGGTAAAGCAAAACGATTTTGCCCTAAAGAAAGAAAAAAGGTAGATGTTTCACAGCCACATCTTGTAAAGTGCTATAACGAAGGTATGGGTGGAATTGATTTGTTAGACAGACTTCTTGGAAGTTACCGTCCTATGTTCCGCAGCAAAAAGTGGTACTGGAACTTATTTAGCAATGCCCTAAACATGGCTGTTGTTGCGGGATGGATTGTACATACTGAATTACACCACAACTCAACATCAGAACTGTCACACCTGAATTTTCGAAGAGAGGTGACTTTGAGTTTACTTCGAATGAAACCCAAGATTCATTGTATACCAGGTCCACGTGCCCATCCAGTAGAGTCTGCACGGCAGTCAGATACGCACTATTTGGTATCATCATCTCAAGGACGCTGTGTAGTTTGCCAGAAAAATACAAGGAAAATGTGCTTTGAATGCCAAAAGCGACTGCATGAACACTATTTTCCCTCTTATCATGGACAGTGATGCAAACTATAAAATAATAATAATAATAATTTGGTAAGATAATTTGTATTTTATATAATTATTATTTATAGTTTTATGTAGTTAATATTTGTAATACATATAATTATTTTATCATTAACTTTCAAGTAGTTATTTGTGCTTTTCTATAGTTGGTTTAAACATTTTTACTAATTCTATTTATATCTATGCACATATATATTATTTAATTCTTTCTTTGTGTTTGATTGTTTTTATAAAGTATAATATTCAACACACGAATTTCACTTAAAAATTTTTTAATGTTATTAAATCTGTCAAATATTATTCATACTTATAAAATTCTAGCATAAGAACCATAAAATTTAATCTATTGAAAAATGTAGTAAAAACTTAATGAATCACGCCAATGTTCCCAAACGGGAACATACCCGAAATCGTACATAAAAATTTTTTTGAGGGAAATTTCTTCTTGCATTGTTTAAATAGATGCATTTAAATCTTATTTTCACAAAGAAATAATATTTTTTATACTTGGAACACAGAGCGGCGTTTAAAAGGTTAATGAGTCACTTACCATTATGCAAAGAAAAGTTTGAAGCCTGTTGATCTGTAAAATTTTTTTCAGCTGCTTTAAAAGTAACATCAAAACTATTAATATTTCTGTACTTTTCTCCAACGTTAGATAATTTGCAGTTTTCAATACGTTAAAATAAACGTAATACGATTAAAATAAACGTAAAATATTATTAGTATTCGAAGAATACAAAACATAGCAAGATAAATAAATAAAGGAATTGTTTACTTTTTTCATTCTCCGCATTGGATATCAGTGTTGAAGGGGATGGTCTAATCAAATTTAAATCGAGTACAGGGTGAATATTCCAATCTAAATAAAGAAGACACAATATACAAAATTAAAACAACATTCGAATTCAAATTAATTACGTTGAATAGCAGAATATTAAAAATAGAATAAATACCTGTGTTAAAGAGGATATCGTTTTTATCTCGGAGTCGAGATGACGACGGCGAACTCGATATACAGACGTCTTTAATTCCAATGTTAATTTCTTCTTGATATTTTTTTAATAAAATCCGTTTTGCCATTTTCGTTACATTGCAGAGGATAGAAATGATTGGAATAAAATTTACCTAACTCAACCAGATTTAAGAAATAAGTTACTAACTACCGCAGACGATTTTAAATTTGATGAAATACAAGTGTATTCTAGAATTAAAGTTTCTTAAAACAAAAACCAGCAGAAAAAAAAAAATAAATTACCGAGTTGTCACGATTAAAGAAATCGTACTAAAAATGTAAATAAGAAAAAAAAAACATCATGCGTCAATCATAGATTATGAACCATTTTCCAACGCTTCCAGATTACTCTAACGAAACTTCAACATTTAATATGGTGAGAGAAGATATTTAAGTAAATAATTTAGTAAAAGGCATTATTATAAAATGATAACCGTCTAGCAATTACCGTCTATAGACGGAAAAATAATCGAATTCGTTTGTGAAGCCCTGTATATGATCTGTAGATTTGTATATCTTCTAGATAGTGTTTGAAAATTTAGTTTAATTTTAAAACGCATAACACAGTTCAGAAATTTCCGCCAATAGACGAAAGTTTACTCTAATTCTTTTGTACAGTCTTGTATATTATCTGCAGATTTTTATACGCGTCACATAATATGATAAAATTTAATTCAGGCAAAAATCACATAACACTGTTTAAAACACACATTCTGAAATTATCATACATAGCCAATCAATTTCATTTTGTTTGAAATAGTATTGTAACATTATTAAATTACGCTTCAAACATTTTCCCGTACGCCATTACGTAACCGAATTCTTTTGAGTGGCCCTGTAAATAAATGATAAATGATTTGCATACTATCTTCTAAATGAAAAATGTTTTAATGCACTTTAGATATGCATGTCAATTTCTATATTGTTGAAATAGATTAACATCATTAAAATACACCGCGAACGTTTTTTCCCCAATTGAGGGTAATGTAAAAGTATTATTTTGAGTGTCCCTGTAGATGAACTATTAATGCTACACATTCCATTTTTAGTAGAAATCATTCTATACTAACATAAAAACCATGCGTCAATTCTGTTAATTTTGAATCCATAATTAAAAGTTTTAGATCTTTGCCTTCCTACAAAGTGACTATTTTCAAATTCGATAGTTTGACATGGTACAAATGGTTAAAAAGGTAAAAAAAATACAAAAATTTACGGCGAAGTATCGAATTTGCCGTATTCGACACTTTGACATGGTAATTTTTTGAAAAAATGTGCAAATTCGATAGTTTGAAATTTGCATTTTCTAAGTTTCAAGTAAGTTCTAATTAAGCTAGAAAAGTGACGATTTGGCAACGTACGCGTCATACACAATATAAAAGATTGGCATAAAATATGAAAAATGCATTTTTTCACATTCGATAGTTCGGAATGGTACCGACGAGTTCCTAATTATTTTAGAAGTTTAAACCTGCATCTAAAAAATTTTTAGATATAGCTACAAAATATCAGACTGCAGTGAGAAATCTTCACACGGTTCCACTGGTATATGTAAAGTTTAAATATAAAACGATTTTTTTGAGTCGATATTAAAATAAAAACAGAATTTTAATTTACATTTTGTATACAAATTATACCTAACATTTTTTTACCAAATTTGACAGAGAACAGTTTTTTTAAATAAATGTTCTATAGATGTAATTATGCATAAATAAATTTAAAAATGTTCCTCGACTTTCTGTAATTGATTTTTTAATACATAATTCCAAATAAAAATACAATAATATTTACTAGTGCATGATTATTAATGTACATAAAATATAAATTTCTAAAACTTACGCGTAATTGCTAAAGAAATGTATAAAAAAGGTTTTTTCTTTTCTCCTGGAGAAATTTACTTTTTAAAAACAGATATAATTAAGGAAATGAAGAAACAATACAGAAAATATTCAGAAAGTTCTGCTCAATACATTTCACTCTCCCGGAATCTTTTAGAATAATCAATTATATATATTGCTTTCACAAAATTCGATTAACTAATACGAAAATTCTGACATCGGCACAGAAAGGCAATTTGAATGCATAACTTAATCAAGGAATTCTTTCCCAAGCATGAACAATAATATACTATATTTTAAATATTTCTAGCAATGGCACGAAGTGTAATTTTTCTTAGAGACAGGGCAATTTATGATTCAAATTCTATATATTTTAATTAATATATTATATGGTTTATATAGTAATCGTCATTACCTTTACTTTTTAATTACCCTGCATGCTGATAATATTTTTTTAATGCATGCATTTCATTTCTAAAAAATAATACCAATAAAATATAACAAAGTGTGCACCAATAACTACAAAAAAATTCGCGTGTAAAATTAAAGGAAATACTACAAAAAGATACGTTTATGTTAATAATTTGAAGCAAAATCCAATGAATGGGTGCAGGTTGGCGACTCAAGGTGAAGGCTATCACTTACAGTCGAATGGTATTCCGCTTCTCAACACAGAAATATGAAAATTCGATATAATTTTCGTACGTGGAATGTGGAACATCTCGTTGCGAATATATTTGACTGATTGTGAGAAGTAAAGAAACATTCGCGTGAAAAATTAAAGGAACAACTACAAACAAAAAGATAAGTTTATGTTAATTCTTTGAAGCAAAATCCAATGAATGGGTGCAAGATGGCTAATCAAGGTCAAGGTTATCAGTTACAGTCAAATGGATTTCCCTTCTGAACCCAGAAATGTGGAAATTCGATATAATTTTCGTGCGTGGAATGTGGAACATCTCGTTGCAAATATATTTGACAGACAGTGAGAAGTACAAAAACAGTCGCGTGAAGAATTAAAGGAACAACTACAAAAAGATACGTTTATGTTAATTTTATGAAGCAAAATCCAATGAATGGGTGCAGGTTAGCTACTGAAGGTAAAAGTTATCACTTACAGTCAAATGGTTTTCACTTCTGAACACAGAAATTTGCAAATTCGATATAATTTTCGTACGTGGAATGTGGAACATCTCGTTGCGAATATATTTGACAGATTGTGAGAAGTAAAGAAACATTCGCGTGAAAAATTAAAAGAACAACTACAAACAAAAAGATAAGTTTATGTTAATTCTTTGAAGCAAAATCCAATGAATGGGTGCAAGATGGCTAATCAAGGTCAAGGTTATCAGTTACAGTCAAATGGTTTTCCCTTCTGAACCCAGAAATGTGGAAATTCGATATAATTTTCGTGCGTGGAATGTGGAACATCTCGTTGCAAATATATTTGACAGACAGTGAGAAGTACAAAAACATTCGCGTGAAAAATTAAAAGAAAAACTGCAAAAAGATACGTTTATGTTAATTCTTTGAAGCAACATCTAATGAATGGTAGCAGGTTGGAAATTGAGGGTCCAGATTATCACATAGTCGTATGGTATTCCGCTCCTCAACACGGAAATATGAAAATTCAATATAATTTTCGTAGGTGGATAGTGGAACACCTCGCTGAGAAGCCATTTGACAAATTGTGAGAAATGGGGTTGAATTCGGATAATGTAAGGAAGACAATAAATTTCTGAAGTTGTAACGTATGCATTTTCGCCAGCTGTCTCCACACACTCTATAAAATGCTTCTACGTATCTCTGAAAACTTGTAAAATGTAACACAAACTTTCCCTATTCAACTCTAGATCACATTTATTATTTTCTTAATAATATGCAGTCTAGTAATATTGCAACTATTTGCTCTTCTTTTTCATTTAATTTTTTAAAAAATCTGAATACAAAATAATATTACGAAATAACAATAGAATGTAATACTGTAAAATTTTTATCATGAAAATATCATGTACTTAATTTTTTTTTTTTTTTAGTCCACCAAATTTCCTGGAAAATGGAGGATCAGACGGGATGGACCAACACCATGGCCTCCTCCCTCACCCGATATTACTCCTCTAGATATTTTTTTTTTTTGGGGGGGGGGTACATAAAAGACAGAGTGTTTGCAACAACAGTAAAAGATGTCGAAACACTGAAAGACAGGATCACAGATGCTGTGCCTAGTGTGACAGCCCAAATGTTGGACAATACGTAACGAGAAATTGAATACCACCTTGACATTCTTCGAGATACCAAGGGTGCTTACGTCGAAATTGACTGACGTAAGTACTTGTATTAAAAAGTTCGTAAATGTCATTACAATATATTGAAACAAGCATATGACTAATTATTTTAGTTTCCTTGCTATAAGTTATTGTAATCAGGGAAAGACTCTATGGCCTACCTATATATTTTAGCTCTTAGCTTTAAAGGTAATTTCAATGCGGGGTTTTTGGGACTTTCTCAATAGTTCGGATTAACAGAAATCTTGAATAAGCTATCTTGAATTAGCTCGATTACATTGTATTACACTAAGAAAGTTAACAGAAACTTTATTAAATAGCTACTTATCTTAGCAGGCTCTCATTATTGCCATTTATTTGACTAAAAACCTCCCTGTTTGAGAATTGGATAAAGTGAGGACGTAAGTATATTTTTATTCTGCGCTCCCCCTATTAAAAATGTTGTAAAGATTTCAAACGTCATAAAAGTCTCAAATTTGAAACTTTTACTATGACATTTTATCCATTAAACAGATTGTTTAGTGTTAAATTTATTTAAATTGGTCATTTAAAAAACTATATAAGGAAAGTTTTTTTTTCTGAAATACACTTTTTTTTTTCCAACGTGTATTTAATGTAGAATCACAGCAGAGGCAAAACTTCATTTTATCTAAACTAATAATAGAAAGTTTCGCTCTGTGTGTCTGTGTGTCTGTGTGTGTGTGTGTGTGTGTCTGTTGGCGATGGCTAGGAAAATCTGGCCCACCTAGAAAGCTGGAAATTTAGATTTAGGTAGTCCAAACCCTCTCCTGTTATAACATTACTTCAGAATTTTAATATTTTAATTACTTTCTGAAATATTAAATAAAATGCACAAAGAACTCTCATTAAAAATACGCTTTTATTCTCTTGGGTTGGTTGGTTCACTGGATGGTTGCATCGATTCTTCACAGAAGTAATTAAATAAACCAGAGTAGCGATGCATAAATAAGGATTTCTAACTAAATAGTGTGAACATGGATTGAAGTTATCAACATAAAGGAGCCATGAGATTGTCGCGCCACCTGTGCATGACAAATTACACATACGTCCCACTGATTGAAATATTTTGCAGGCATATTTTTCTTCATGACAATTAGTCGGGTTTAAGTTTTTTTTTCTTTTTTACATGACATTTATTATTATGATGGAGATTAAAACTTTATTTAACAGATTGTTTTTTATATTTGCGTTAATGAAGAGGGGCAAGGGTCTAATTACATTTAAGCTTCAAGAGGTGTATTTCTAGAAAGCAGTTACCAGAATTTCCGAATAATAGTGTCAGTCAAATTTCAAATTAAATTCCTAGCTTAACCAAATGAAACAATCATTAAAGTATTGTGATCCTCCTAATGAGTTATTTGCTGAAGGCCACTTGAACAACACCCCCCCCCCCACCACCACTCCCTTCAAGGTTTTTCAAGGTTTATTCTCTAACTCTGCTCCGTTTCCATATCTCAGCAACTATCTTTCCGATTTCAACGCAAGTGATTTCAAACATTATAATTAACTTAATAGTCACCCTTTATAACATTAAACTAAATTTATGAGTAGTGGTGACCACTATTTACGAATAAAAGTTTAAGCCAAATTTGTAATTAAATTCAAAGCTTAAGGAAACGAACGAATTTTGAAAGATGCATAGTGGTCTTCCTAATTAGTTATTTGCTGAAGGCCACTTGAACAACCCCCCTCCCCACCCCTCCCGGCCCGTCCTTCAAGGTTTTTTCTCTAACTATGCTCCGTTTCCATATCTCAGCAACTATCTTTCCGATTTCAACACAAGTGATTCCAAACATTATAATTAACTTAATTGTCACTCTTTATAACATTAAACTAAAATTATGAGTAGCAGTTACCACTATTTACGAAAAATAGTTTAAGCCAAATTTGCAATTAAGTTGAAAGCTTAAGCAAACGAACGAATTTTGAAAGATGCATAGTGGTCCTCCTAATTAGTCATTTACTGAAGGACACTTGAACAACCCCTCCCCCCCCCGGCACTCCTTTGAAGGTTTTTTTTCCTCTAACTATGCTCCGTTTTCATATCTCAGCAACTATTTTTCCGATTTCAACACAAGTGATTCCAAACATTATAATTAACTTAAATGTCACTCTTTATAACATTAAACTAAATTTATGAGTAGCGGTTACCACTATTTCCGAATAATTGGGTAAGCCAAATTTGTAATTAAGTTCCTAGCTTAAGCAAACGATCGAATTTCGAATGATGCATAGTGCTCCTCTTAATTAGTCATTTGCTGAAGAGTACTTGAACAACCATCCCCCTCCCCGGCCCCTCATTCAAGGTTTTTCTCTAACTATGCCCCGTTTCTATATATCAGCAACTATTTTTCCGATTTCAACGCAAGTGATTCCAAACATTATATTTAACTTAATAGTCACCCTTTATAACATTAAATAAAATTTATGAGTAGCGGTTACCACTATTTACAAATAAGAGTTTAAGCCAACTTTGTAATTAAGTTCCTAGCTTAACAAAACGAACAAATATTTATGCATGCATAGTGGGCCTCCTAATCAGTCATTTTCTGAAGGACACTCGAACATCTCCTCCCTTCGGCACCTCACTCAAGGTTATTTTCTCTAACTGTGCCTTATTGCAATAACTGGGCTAATAATGTTCCAATCTTCCCGAAACCAGCTCAATTTTGTAGTGCGCATACTATACAGTAACGTAGACAGCGGGGACCTGTCTCAGAAGTTCGTTCGGAAAGAGGTTTGTTTAGAACAGAATGCTTCCCTGGCGGTGGTAGGGGGAAATAAAAGATTTTCTAGAGCGTACGAGCATGTCCGGTATACGGTGCCGAAGCCATCGTAGACAGTGGCGAGAGTTTCATTTTTTTAAAGATTTAAGTTTATTATAGGGGCTCGGGGAACGCCGGGCGGGTCAGCTAGTTCCTTATAATTGAAAAGGTATAACGACGACGTCACTTTTGTAGCCACTATCAAATGACGGTGACTCCTGACTCTGGGTGTCTAGTTTATATTAACGAGCTTAAATTTCTATCACACGTACTATGGTACGATCTAAAATATGAAGTATTGCCTGACGCGTTCTTCCAGCAGATCTTTCGCACTGCAAGTAGGGTTAATTTCAAGACTGAAAAGAATTCACAAATGCAAGCAACACGCGGAGCATTTTGCGAGTAATCGCTGCTAAATAAACTTAAAAGTAAGGTAAAACCCGTAACTACAATTAACTGTTTTTAGAGCGCCCTGATTGATAGAATTCTAGTTTATAGATATCGTAGGAAAAGACAAACAACGATAAGTTCGCCACTGACTAAGTTAAGAGACGTAAAAAATGACACGGTGTGTTTTCAACCATTTCCTTCTTGAAAACAAGATATATATTTGATATATTTAAAATATTTGATATTGCCTACGATAGGATAGTACGTGTGATTACCGCTTTAGTCCTCATTAGATAAAATTTAAACTTGTTAAGACTTTTTTTTTTTTTTTTTTTTCTTTTTTTAATACGGCTATAAATTTTTAATTGAGAACGATTTTGATTATTGGTTGAAATAAATAGATTGCCGACAACCTTCGATTCTACAAACTTTATTAGGTTATTTTTTGATATGGAATTAATATCAGCATGTTTGGTATTACAATGATAAGCATGTCACCAACTAGATTAAATTATTAATAACCACACCAAGTTATCAAGTATTAATTCAAGAACATTTGTTTTACATGCACCTGTTTAAAAATCACCTGGCAACTACAAAGAATTGTAACCAGGCATTTAAGTAGATTTTTATAACTGATAATTATACCAAGCTGCAATACCGTCTACAGCAGTAAGACATGGATGTCACTTTTTTAACGACAGAACGGGGATACCTGAGAGCTTGTATCAGCAGAATTTATCGCGATTTGACAGACGATCTCAGCCATCAATCCCCCACGCATCGTACAGAAATGTATTGTAATAGAATTTTCCTTAGTGCAAAAGAATCATATCAACGTCCAAACAGGTGTGGCCTCACAAGACACTTTATCCAATCACAAAGTTTAAATAAAAGAGGTATAGACATCACATGTAAATTTTTATGCATTTCTTTGTAAATATACTATTTTATGTACACATTTTTAATAGTCAGTATTATGTAATGTTTTCCTTATAGTTTTTCTTTCATATATGAATTAACGTGCTAGCGATGCTCTAGAGCAGGGGTTCTCAAACTATGGTACGCGTACCAGTACAGGTACGCAAGGCTCTAGGGGCGATGCTGGTAGGGCGATGCTGGTAGATAAAATGAAATACCAGCATAATATTATAAAATCAAAAACAGCATACATTTATCACTTTGGAAATTTTCAAATGAAAATGAGAGACGGTAAACGATTTTGATGTTGTTGTTGTTACTAGAAATGTTTGTTATAGCAAATTGTCTGAAATCCGAACACGGTACTTATGATACAACCAGTTTTCCAGAATTAAACACATGTAATTATTACATTTATTAGGGAAAGAGTTGTAAATAATATTTAATTCAAAAATTAACAATTTTAACTGTTTTAAACATGTTTTAGGTAGATTTCGTAAGAAATACTACCTATTACATTCTCCCCTAAAATGTTGAAATTTTAGAAAATTTTTTGCAGATCTACGCCGATCATGACTCCCAGAACCCAAAACCACCCCCAGTTCAAAACTTTATCTATCTATCTATCTATCTATCTATGTCACTTTTTTATGGACACGATAACTCCCATAATTCTGCACAAATCTCTTCCAAACTGACACATAAAATCAAGGGGCATAAAATCTCGGTCAAGTTCGTTAAGGGGCAAAATCGAACCAAGGGGGCGGAAATGGGGGGTGGGGCTTTTTGTGAAAACAGAAAAAAACCCATAATTTCTTAATTATGATACGTATCGAATCCGTTTAAAGTTATTATTACTTCTAGGAAAAGGGCCAAAAATTTATGTATGACAGATTTTTGATATTATTAAAAATGGTCCCAAGGGGGGGGGGGGGAAAGGGTGGTTTTAGCAGAAAAAAAAATCATAACTTCGTCAATTCAGAAGATATCAAATCCACTTAAATTTATTATAAATCCTCTTAATATTATCTAAAACTTTTATATTGACAAGTTTTTCATAAGACCAACCCTTATAGAAAAAAAAAAAAAAATTAAACAAAATTCAATCCCTGCCGGCTACGCCCGGAAACAAGTTAGGTTTCGAAGTGGGCGTTTCCAAAATGCCGCATCATGGCAAAAAGGTATTTTCTTCCGCAATTCCCAACAAACAGGCGCCCCACGGTCTGCGTCTTCAAAATCTACCTGTGCCTCTAGGCCGAGCCGTCTGAAGGATTTTTTTTAAATTGTATTATCTAAAGGTAAAATCTGAAACCGTTAAAGTAGGAGAAGTTAAAACATTTTGTTCTGTGTTAAAGTTTTATTTGAAACATAATTCATTATTTATTTCTGTTAATTGAAATTTTTCTCCTCTTCTGTACCGAATGTGCAAGTTTCTTTCTATTTCATGAAAATTGGTTTTTAATATTAACAAGAACGAAAATCATGCGTCAAGCATAGATTATGCAACACTTTCCAACGCTTCCAAAATAATTTTACGAATCATACCGTTTAATAAGCTGAAAGATACCATCTAAGTAAACAATTTGGAAAACGCATAACATATTTAAAAACATAATTTCAGGAATTTCCAGGATATACAATATTCGAAAAAATATCCGAATACTTTTATTCAGTCCTGTATAGGATCTATAGATTTGTATATATACATACATAGGATGCTAAATTTTAGTTCAGTTAGGAAACGCGTAGCTCAGTTTAAAATTCTCCTTCTGGAGTTTCTGTCAATAAACGGAAATGTGTTCGCGAACTTTTGCGCTTCCCTGTATAGGATCTACAGAATTTATAAACGCCACGTAATAGACAAAAAGTGAGTTAAATTTAAAATCGTGTCAGTAACTTAAAACGCACTTCCAGGAATTATTGTTAACAGACAGTAGAGAATTCTTTTGTGTGTCCCTGTCAATGAACGATGACTGCTATACACACAATATTCTATAATAAGCCTCTTGTAATGCACCTATATAAATTTCAATGCGTTTAAAATAGTGAAACATTATTTAAATAAACCGCAGACGATTTTACTCCATAGACGTAATGTAACGGAATTATTTTGACTGGCCCTGTAAAGTAACTGTAAGTGCTATGCACACCCTATTCCATATTAAGCTTCTCGTAATGCACCTTAGTGATATATATCAATTACAATGTGTTTTAAATTGTGTAACATCATTAAAATAAACCGCAAATGTTTTTTCCCCATAGACCGCAATGTAACGGAATTCTTTTGAGTGTCCCTGTAAAAAAACTATTAGTGCTACACACTTCCGTTGAAATAGGGAACATGCTATAGGTACTGGCAATAACATATAAAAATTGCATGGCAATCCGAGCATATTTACGGGAGTTAAAGCACGGACAGACGGCCATCCGGTCATGCAAACCGAAGTTATAAACACTTTTCAACTAGGTTGGAAAGTGTTAAAAATGGTCATTTGGAATCGAACAAAATATGGGAAGTTCCACTTTTATAGTTTTTCCTTTATTAGCATTACGTTTGATGCCTGGTGGTACGTGGAAGTATGAACTGTGATTTAGTGGTACGTCGGTCTAAAAGTTTGGGAACCCCTGCTCTAGAGAGTACGGTTTAGTTTTAGCCTCGTGTTCGCACTTAAGCAATAAATTTTTGCTCGCGCTTCATGAAGGGAAGTCGCGCTTATTTTCGCATAGACGTTTATTGAAATTAATTATTGGAAGCCATGCCCCATGTTAGTTTCGTAAGAGATCACAAAGCTCTAGATAAAATGCACAACATGAAATTATATTTTGTGCACGTAAAAAAAACTTTCACATGTATTTGAAGTACAGCTCATTATACAATTTTTTTATTTCTATAAAATATGTTTGTAATTTAACTCAATGGAATCTATTTATTACCACAAATTAAATAAAAATATTGTGATCCTCCACCTTCTGACCTCCTGACCAAGAATAACAAGGTTTACTTTTTATCTATTATTCCATTTGTTTCTCTAAATAAATTTATGTTCTTTGTAGGGAAGGGAGTGTATATGGTGAAATATGATTTTATTTTCAAAATACATTATGGAATCTTAATACTCTTAATCTCCTCTATCTAACGCAAAATAAATACTATATCGCATGTTGGAAAGGCATTTTTTATGAGATTAACTAAGCAGATCTGTAGCGTACAGGAAATTATATTATTGTTGAGGATAATGAAATAAAAACGTTTAGAAATATTTATTAGCACTTATCACTCATTTCCGTCAAGTGGAAATTAATTTGGTGTTATTTAAAAAAATTGTACACATTTTTAAATAATACTCTGACAACATAAAAAAATAAAAATAAAAAACAGTTTAACATTTACAGTGAGAGAATTTCAAACTTCAAATATTTAAGAATTAAATAAATAGGGGCCCATGCAAAAATATAAATCGATTCTGTCAACCGAATTTTACAGACGAAAATGCTGTGAAATGTGAAACAAAAAATGTTTCTTCCACTGACATGGGTATTTAATATAATGCTAGTAAAACAGAGAATAATTGTGGCCGAGAAGTTTTCGAAACGGATTTACAAAGTACAGTCGGCCTAAAACAAAAAAAAAAAAAAGAAAACACCAGATATTTTAATTTCCATGTTGTTATAAGAAAAAAAAAACCGCCATTCGACAAGACATATTTTCTTTCAATTTACGTTACATAAATGAGTGTATGTGTTCGTCTTCATACTGAAATTGTAGCAAATTCTGACATTTCCAGTACGAACACCTAATTTTGACGTCAGATTTGACTTTTCCGGTACATATTTACCAAACAGGAAGTCATTCTTTGAAGTACAGGGTGGTTATAATTAAAGTTCCACTTTGAAATGGTCATAAAAAGAAAACTACTAGACCAAATGTTATCAAACTTGGTAATTGTTTAAAGGATGTCATGGTAATTTATTTCGCACGAAAAAAAAAGTTCAAATACTCACCAACAGGAGGGGGGTATGACGCTGCATGCCATATTGTTAAACAAAATAAGGGTCAGAATCTAACATAACCTTTTGTTACATGGGTTTAACATTTTTTGTACCCTTAAGACACATTGACCTAAAGAAACATTACCATTTAAAGAAGTAAAGACGAGAAAAGTCGAGTGCGCCACTCGTGTAATAGAATCCGTTCGTGTTCATAAAAGTTCAAACCAAAAATTAGCGATCACAAAAGTTGAGATCGCAAGTTGCTCGCAAATGTGTGCGCATTCCGGAAATCGTTTTCTTACGGATTGCTAATTTATGATTTTTGAAGCCTCAATTCGGCGTTAAGACACGAAGATATCGGTTTAAAATGTTTTTAATCGTTTCTAAAAGGAAACTGTTTGTTGAGTTATGCAAAACACAATGGCTTGTAATTTGCTTACGGCAGGAAGATGAAAATAGATTTATGCAAATGCGCTTTACACGTCATTTTATTTGTCAGATAAAAATGAACATGTTTGTCGGAGTTCTCATTGTTACGAATCGGCAATGTTTCTAAACATGCATGACCGTGCTTTTCCCCTTTTCACATTGAATGCGATTGCAATGAACGGCGTGTTTGCAAAGTTATCGTTCAGTAAGAGGAGTACATCGAGAGCCAATGACACCGCATGGTTTGACGAAAATTATAGCAAAGTTTGAAGCCAATGGTTTGTCATCTTATCTTTGTTATCGCACATGGGAGGGGAAGGAAACCTGCTTCTGTGGAAACCGAGGAAATTTTTGCATTAGCAGTGGAGAAAGCAACAAAGAAAAGTACATACGGTACATGCTCGGTACGTGCTGTCGCAAGTCAAATGGACGTATCATGAAGTACGGTGTATAAAATTGTCCGTAAAGTGCTGCAGTTCTACCCATACAAAATCAAACATGTTCAAGAACTTCAACGTGCCGATCCTGCTGCAAGAGAAGCTATCGCTTTGGAATTCCTTGCACGGATGGAAGTGGGCTAACATTAACCATGGAACATTTTGTGGACATATGAGGCCAATTTTTACCTAAATGGCGATGTCAACACCTATAACTGCAGGATTTGGGCCAAACAAATCGCTCATGTTATGTACCCAGTTCCATTGCATTCTCCTAAAGTCATCGCTTGGTTTGGTATGACATAAAGTTTCATAATTGAACCATTTTTCTTTGGAGAGCAGTCGACATCTGGACCTGTATACATGCACTGGGACTGCAGCTCGCTTAGCGTCAATGTTAAGACGTTTCGTCATACTTGAACTCCAGCAAAAAGACATTTTAGACTCCACGATTTTTATGCAGGACGGGGCCCCACCGTACATTGGTACATGTGTCACACAGTTACTTACTCAACATTTCAAGTATTAACGGATTAGTATAGACCAAAACTTCCCCACTTCTTGGCCACTCTGGTCACCAGACCTCAACCTCTGTGACTTTTGGCTAGGGAGTTATCTCAAAAGCAGTGTTTAAGGTAATAATTTAAACAATTTGGCGGAATTGAAAGATGCGATACACCGTCATGTACGTAACATCCTCCTGATATGCTAAAAGCTACTGTTGAGAATGCAGCAATACGATTTTACTTGCTTTCGGAAAATGGTGGACGCCACAATGAACATGCTCTGTAGCACGTTTCAGAAAAGATTAAACACACTTTAAACCGATGTCTTCATGTCTTATTTTGTTTAACAATATTGCATACAGCGCCATTTCCCCACTGGTTGTGAGTATTTTTGAGGATGGAAATAAATTCCCATTACCTCCTTTAAACTATTACCAATTTTGATAACGTATGGTCCAGTAGTTTTCTTTTTATGACCATTTCAAAGTAGAACTTTAATTATAACCACACTGTACTTTAAGAATTATGAAGGTGAAGTATTTTTTGGAGCGTCTACTGTTAATTCATTTGTAATCGCTGCAAAACAGATAGCAATGCGGAAAGAGTTTTCAGCAAATATTCGGTATATTGAGCTGTAATTTTGGATTTACATATTTGATTCTTCTATAAATTGATTTGTGTTTAAAACTGCATGAGTTACAGTTCATATTTGGTTCAAAATTTATCTGTAAAAAAATATATTCTTTCGAAATAAATTTTTGAAAACAATATAAATTGTAAACTATGAATTTCCAAATAGAAATTGATTTCTAGAAGCTTCAAATGCGCGAATACAAAGTTACAGCTCACTTCATCAATTAGTCTTTTGAGTTATGCTTAGAAATATACCCACATTGCAATCTCTTTTGCAAAGATTGCAAATGAATTTAAAATTATGAATTCTAAATTTTAAATCTTCATAATTCCTAGACGACTTGACCGAATAATTTCCTTTATTCGGTATTCCTGACAGAATAATTCGTATCCTGTGGTAAAATATACCAAAAGACCAAAAGAGCCAAATTTGCAGTCGAAATTATGCAATCATATTTTGATATGAAGACAAGATCCTAATCTTTATTTTTTTTTTAACATAAATGGAAAGAAGGCATAATTTCCAATCAAATGGCGATTTTCGTTCTTTTTTAAAAAGAATTTGATGATAAAAATGCATTTTCCAAAATTTGTGCCTGCTTATATTTGTGCTTAAATTAGACTAGACATTTGAGAGACATAAATATGGACAGTATATAGATATATAGCATATGATTAAAAAAAACTTTTATTTAGACAATGCTTAAATTATTGTATCCTATGATCTCAAATGCAGTATAACAGTGCAACATGTAAACATCGTTGTAACCGACATTTCAGGATTTTAATTTTTTTTAAATATTTTTATTAATTATCTAAGAAAACAGTTACTCAATAATTGTTATTAAAAGCTGTACAAAAATATAAAAGTATTTTGATGAGTTCTGTTTCAAGAAAAATGAAAAGTTCTTGTAATTTCCAATAACAGTATGTACCTTCAATTACTTAGTTATTTCAGATATTTTTATTTCCCGAGATAAATACTTTTTTTGTCATTTTTATAACATTATTTGCATCGCAAATTGTTACTTTTGCAAGGTCGTTCTTAGAAGTATGTAAAAAAAAAAGTTCCAAATTCTTATAGACTCACAATAACAAGAAATAGTACTTGTCATAAAAGAAGGTTTTTCTCAGAATGAGACAATAATCTCACATTTCTGAGAGGAAAACATATCTTAGAATACAAGAAAAACTATTTTCTTGGAGTTATCTTACTTACCAAGCATTGAAATACATTTTGTTTGCTATGCAAAATAGACGGCAATGTTTATAATTAAATAAATTGTTTTCCATTTTTTTTTTGTCTTTTGCCAAAGTACATTTATTCTTCTAAGGATGTTTGAGTGACATTTTAAATGATAAAAAGTAAACAAATAAATTGAAATGATTGTAGAGTAAGCGCCTAACTACTATTTTATGAAGGTTGTCTAGGATCAAATGGATTGACAATTTTGGATGTGAACATGTCATGATTTTAACATTTGTGTGTGAACGAGCCACCTTTTCTGTCATTTCTTTTACTTTCAAAAAGTGTATTTGAATCTACAGGAATTTGTTTGCTGTGGTTGTTTTATGCAGTAATATGTTAATAAGGATACTGTGGTCGACTATTTGGTTATGGATACAATGGTAGTAGTGAGTATCGTCGGGCTTCGTCAGATAGCATCCCTCATAGAACACCTAGACAAGTTAGAGATTTCAGCAAACCGCCCGAATGTTACAGTTCCATTGAGTTGTTATTAAGATTCTTTCCCTGAGATGTTTGTCTCTGTGTGAAGGTGTTGCGTTATTTATTTCAAATAAAGTATATTCGAAATTCATAGGGTTCACATCAACCATTGACATTTTCTAGGGTGATGTATTTAGGGTTTGGAGAGATATTTTACAGCGAGTTAGGGGGTGCTCCTTTGTTTTCTGCAGACCTATCGACATAGCTATCATTTTTGGAGTTAGTGATAGAATTTTGAGGAATTTCATATTGTTAGATTCTTCTCCTCTCATTATTTTAGTGAGTGATATGTTAACTTGTTCATTCTTAGTTAATTTTTTGCAGCTTCCACTGGCCTCCTGATCTATTATTGTTTTTAGTAAAATGTTTTTAGTGTTAGTATTAAGTCATGGCTAATTTCTTTAGTGACAATCCGGTTCTCCACAAGTTTTTTACCGTAATTTTGCCAATATTATTCATTATAAAGAAATAATTTACAAATTATTTTAGTAATTTTTGAAACTAACAGTTTTGAAATGGAAATGAAATGGAAATTAGAAATATTGTAAACATAGTAATAAATTGATAATTTATGATAAACATTAAAAGTTTTTAAAGTGCATCTCAAGATTCAACTTTTAAAAAATCATGTGATTGATATAAGATACACTGCTCAAAACAATTAAAGGATATTTGAAGTTTTATATAAAATAAAGATATAAACGAAATTTTTTTTTGCCGAAAATAGAAGAAGAGAATCACAAATGCAAATTTTTCTGGTTTTCAAACTGTGGAGTATGCAAATTTTGAGTTCGACGTCAAAAACGTCGCTTCAGCGGCAGCGAATGAAATTTGACTTTCAACTGGATAAAAGAGAATGAAGACAAGGATGATCGGCATTCAGTGATTGCTTTGTTTCGATGAGTACCATGTCTCAGCGAAGTCATTTGACAGATTCAGAAGCTTGGAGAATTGTTGGTAGGTTAGAAGGGGGCCAAACTCAAGCCGAAGTAGCGCAAGCCCTTGGAGTGTCACAAAGTGTCATTAACAGGATCTGGAACCGTTTTTTGGAGAGTGGATGTGCAGGCCGAAGACCAGGGCAAGGTCGTAGACGGGTAACAACGCCCAATGAAGATCGGTATTTAGCGTTAACAGCTCGGAGACACCGAAACATGAACGCTACTCTTCTCCAACAACACTTTCGCTCGGCTACAGGCACCACGATTTCAACTCAGACTGTCCGAAACCGGCTCCATGCTGTAGGTCTGTATGCTCGCCGACCGATGGTATGTGTTAGATTAACATCAAGGCATCGTCGCGACCGCAGGGAGTGGGCAACCGAGCATGTCAACTGGAGGAGAAATGAATGGAGCAATATTCTGTTTTCTGACGAATCCCGTTTTTCTGTGCATCCGGATAATAGGCGTATTTTCATCTGGAGGGACCGTGGCAGTAGGAATAATCCTGCGTTCGTGCATGAAAGTGTCAGATTTGGCGGTGGAGGAGTGTTGGTGTATGGTGGCATCTCCATCGACGGGCGCACTGACCTCTACATCATTCGAGATGGAGCTCTGACTGGTCGCCGATATAGGGATGAGATCCTCAGACCTATTGTAGTCCCTTACGCTGCAGCAATCGGAGATAACTTCATTTTAATGGACGATAACTGCAGGCCACATCGTGCAAACCTGGTGGAGGATTTCCTTTTCGAGGAAGGAATCGTTCGAATGGAATGGCCAGCGTGTTCTCCAGACATGAATCCAATCGAGCACGTTTGGGACGCTCTAGGAAGACGAGTTTCTGGCCGCCAACAACCCCCACAAACTCTCCAAGAATTGGAAAGAGCTCTTCTGGAAGAGTGGGGCAGAATACCCCAACTCGTCATTAATAGCCTCATTGAGTCCATGCCTCAAAGGTGTTCAACGTTGCTGGCCGCCCGTGGAAACCATACCCCCTACTGAAAATGATTTAATTTGAAGAAAACACCTTTTCTTATTCTTTTTTTCTCATATGCACAAATTGTGTTTTTTTCCTTTTGTACACAAATGCGCAATAAAATGCATTTTTTTCTGCCAAACATGTGTAATTTATCCTCATATAACCTACTATGTCTGTCGACCATGTATCAATCAGCTAAACAGTTTCCCATATACAAAATCCACCTAAAACTGCAATATCCTTTAATTGTTTTGAGCAGTGTAGATACAAAGAGAAGAACTTGTCCGAAAAAAATCTATGTTGCGTTGCAAAATTGATTGGGCTTAGCTGTATTGTTACACAGTCTCTACATCTATTTTATTTATTAAGCACCGAAATCTTTTTGTGGTAGGCTTTCGAGGACATTGTGAAAACACCTGTTACTTTTGACGTAGACCTCGTAACAAAAAATCGTAATATTCGATGACAAACTACACGTATCTTGTAAAATATTCGTAAATTCATACAGCATTTTACACTGATGAAATTTTTCATATGACTGGACAAAACCCTGAAACAAAAGTTATACTATTTATTTGCAGAATTTTGTATAATTGTATACAAATTTCCCTAGAATTATAATTTTAAATAAATGATCTTCATTTCTCAAAAGACATATATAAATTTTCTACACTGAGCAAAATGACGCTTTCAAATCTGAGTAAATCGATGTTTTCATTTTGTTAAAAAAAAAAAAATTGTTACAAATATGACAACCCAATGCTTTCAATTCTGAAATACCAGAAATACTCAGAATATTGAAACATGGACGTACTCAAAACTGAGCACATAAAGTTCAGTTCAAACTCATTTTTGAAACATGGAAATACTCAAAACTGATTAGGATCAGTTCAAACTCATGTTTTAAACATGGACATATATTGAATTTCACTGCTCCTTCTTAATAAATATACGTGAAGTTTTTAAACAGTCTGTATGTAACATTTTTTTATACGATTGGATCAGATATGATTACACATGCATACGATACATTTTTTTCATTAAGTGAAGGGTGTCTGTTATGTATATTTATATGCTGATTTCACGAAAAATAGTTAAATTTTTTTTTTAATATGTACAGTTTTAAATTATTTGAGCAGTGGGAAAATTAAAAATTTAGTCATAAAGACATCAGGATTACACATCAGGATTACACAGGGGTAAGTTACACATTTAGTCACAACGACTCCATATACTACTAAACATCATATCAAACCACGTCTAGCCAGTGAAAGTCCAAGCATGTGAGATCTTCATTTCTTACGAACCCGAGTTTACCTCTAACTATAACCTCTACCTCTACCTCTAATATACTGGAATATATAAACAGAATTTGTGGGATCCTGGATGTAGATATATAGTTCTTCTCACTGAAGGCGAGCCAGACATGATGGAGAAATAGAGGTGATCTAGCAGGAATGTGAGTATTCCATGTGCTTTGACAGGGATGCATGTGAAGTAATACTGTAACGCAGCAAGAGGTGGGACGAACCATTTATTTAAGTCTAAATTAGATACAATACTGAACAAAAACGTATGAATATAAAAAAATATGGCAGTAAAATAAAAGGAATGTAATAATAATATATATACATACAAAGCGCATCATCAATATTTTTTCCACTCTACAATACATTAAAAATATAAAAAAGAGTAGTAAAACATAGTTTTAAAGTTAATCTTAAGTTCGCCAATTGCATAAACGGGAAGACGTCATAAAGTATAGAAATTAAAGATATATGCACCCAGAAAAAGGAATTGATTAAAACAACAAAACCTGTTTTGTTGAGTACATTTTGGTTGTTTTAGTCAAAATTTTAGTTCAAGTAAAAAAATTGGTTTTGTTGCTTGGATAAAAAAAATATTGTTAACACTCGTACAAAATTTTAACAAAATTTCACCAATTTTACTTGAACTAACAAAATTTGTTTCTTTTAATTTTACAATATTTTTGTAATTCCAGCAAAATTTTGTTATTTTTGAAAAATTTAAATTCTTGTGTAGTAGCCATATCTCTCTTACGTAACTTGATTTATTTGACTTATATAGCTATATAATTACATGATTAACATAATTTTCGGGTAATTAAAACTTTTTTTCACTGGGACGGACAAAGGTAGTTTTAAAAATCCCCCTGTCCCATTTATTACCGTCTTCTATCTTTGCAAGAAGAAAGAATTGGATTCATGAAAATTTTCGATTTCCGGTTGTCCTGAACGCGATTTCGCTGTTTTTATCTCAAGAACTAATGCACGGAATTTAATAAAACCTTTTATTCAGTTACTTTCTGATATAAATTGTTGCTGATTACTTTTTACTTTAAATCGCGCAACAGGTGGCGCTGCTATGTTGCAGTTTTCGTGATTTCTGCAATAGCTCTATCTCATTTTCAGCAGTCGAATACGCCTGTAATCTTTGAATAATAACAAGGAAATTTTTATCCTGCTTTTTACAGGCGTAATTCACTGCTGAAAATGAATAAAAAATTAACTATGTGTTGCCGTATGCTGTGCTTTGTACTGTCGTCTCATGTTTGCCGCAGAAATTTGCGTGCTCCTTATGACATTCCATCTTGTGCTGCGATTGCAGCCGTTCCGACATATATAAGAGTGAGAAATACCGAACTCAGATATCGTTCCTGGTAGCGCAGTGGTAAAGCGTCAGGCTGCTGTTCTGAGGACCCGGGATCGACTCCCGGCATGGGCAATTTTCATTCTCTCGGTTTGCGCTTGAAAAAAAGGCCGGAATAAAATTCACTTGTTATTGTTCAATGCTTACAAATGTAATTCACTGTTGAAAATGAATTAAAAAATAGTTAAATTTGCATATGTAGATTGGTTCATTTAACAAATGTTTTTGTAGTATAAACAAAACAAGTTCGTAATATAACATATTTTATTGATTAAACAAACAAAATATAGTTTGCTGAAAAAAGAAAATAGATTGTTAAAAAAACACATAGCATATATCTATGTAACAAAAATAATTTTGTTAATTCAAGTAAAATTGAACCATTTTACTTGAATTAACAAAACATTTTTTTGCTGACGATACAATTTTTTTTTTTTGGAATTGCAAAAAAAAATCAACAATATTTTTTTTTGTTGATTCAAACGAAATTTCCATTGACCCATATTTAAACAAAAAGTTTCGTTGGGGCAAGCAAATTTTTGTTGATTCAACAAAACTTTTTTCTGTGTGTGCCAAAAAAACAATTTAAACTTAAACAGTTTAAAGTTAGAATTTGGAACATCAACCATGTGTTTAAGTTTTTTCCTACCTCTTTTGGGAGGTGGAGCGTAATATTCCTCTCTGCTCAAGATGCCGAGCGGTTTATATTTTTTCCAAGAGAATTGGTAACGGTATAAGGTTGGATGGACGGAAGCGCATCGTTGTGAATGTGTATTCGATCTCTATGAAAATTATGCTCCACATTTTTTGATAACTTGAAAATTAAGCTTAATATTGAGATCGGCATGAATGACGTTGTTTGGGACAAACGTTGCTGCTTTGAAATTCTAGGCAATATGGAGTTTTTGGAAGTTGGAATTTTCTGTATCTGCCTTTCACAAACCCTTTGATTCAATGAAGGACTTGTATAGTAATATTTTATTCGAAATTAACGAAAGCTATGATAAGCTAATACCGATTTCAGCGAATCCTGATTTTCGTAATTTTGGGCAGATCATCAAAAATTTTCCTAGCCATGTTTAATGTAGGATATAGGTAAACACCAGGTATTTTTAGTTTGTTCTCCAATGCAAATCATCGGCGTTTAGAGAAACTTTCATGTCGAGGGAGACAGTATTTTTCAGAAAATCTTCAATGCTGCTTTGATTTTCCTGCGCCACTTCCGGAACCATATTAAGAAACCCTGATGATAGGACTGGAGAGTTTTTAATCGAAATGCATGTTACTGAACATGATGACATTCGTATATAATTAAGAAGATGTGGGGAATTAGACGAATATCATTTGTGTATCGCTTGAATAGCCAGGTACTGACTAGACTTACCTAAGGCACACCAGTCTTGATATTGCAAGAGAAGAGATATAAAAATTAACTTTGACAAAATAGGTTATATATTTAAGGAAATTCTTGAATATAAAAATGACTTGAAGGGGACAGAGCTTGGAGCGTAATGAACTTATAACTATGTTGAAAATGCTTAAATCGATTGAAGGCTTTAGCAATGTCTACGAATATGAAAACTACTGTTCGTTTCTTAAGGAAGCCCTTGGAAACGCGTTCAGTTTCTCTCCAAAGCTGGCGTTTTGTCGAGTGTTTGCGTCTAAACCTAAAGAGTTCGGGTACAATAATTCATTTTGAAATGACGAATTCGTTCATATGTCTACTTGTTCCAATTAACCTAACGCAAGCAGTGCAGAGAAAACAAAGTTATCTAGCCGAGGAGGGTATATATATTTTTTTCAGATTAAGAAAAATAATTATAATGATTTTTTAATTTAAACAGATATGAAAAATATGAATATATAAAATAACATGATGACAACCACAATAGCACGGTTTACACAATCATATCACTAACCCAAATGTGTCAACTTTAATTCGTCACAAAAGGTTTTTCATCATTTTGGTCATTAAAATGCGATGTCTTGGGGAAGATAATTTAATAATTTTTAATTCGCCACACACTGGTCCATATTGACATCTCTGTGACATCTATACAACTTATATTCAACGTCAAGTGAAAACAATAACGGCAATTGAAGTTGCATTTCACCACACTAAAAAATCACTCAAGTACACCGTTAAAAATTTTGTGGTAGGTTGAACCAACTTTTGATGCTGAAGTAACTGAAACCATAAGATGGTGAAACCTCTATAATTTATGTACAACTCCGGTTGAACTATAACTTTAAACGTTGAGACAGGTTTTCATTAATTTATTGTTGCACTTAAAATCTCGAAAGAACAGTGAATCTCCCAAATATAATGTCACTCATATGCTCTTTTAATCTCTCAAAATACCTTCGGTTGGTCATACCTATGTAAAAAATCGTTTGATTATTACTTAAAATGATGTGGATATTATATAAACATTCAATATGACCTGGGGGGATAGGGTCTAATTAATTTTAAATCAAATCAATTAACTGACGTGGAGAAATAGCAATAAGATGGATATTACATTTAATTAGAGCATTTTTAAGTCTTTCAAATAATATAGGGATATACCGGAATTTACGATAAATCGGTTTACTATTGCTGAAGCCCCACCCAGAGAAAAATTTTGTTGAATCAACAAAAATTTGGTTGGCCCAACAAAACTTTACGTTTAAATATGGGTCAATGAAAAATTTGTTTGAATCAACAAGAAAAATATTGTTGATTTGTTTTTGCAATTCCAACAAAAAAATTTGTATTGTCAGCAAAAAAATGTTCTGTTAATTCAGGTAAAAATGTTTCAATTTTACTTGAATTAACAAAATTCTTTGTTGAAAGTTTTCTCAAAATAAATATGATTATATGTTACTTTAAGAGTTCTTTTCAGTTTCGGAAACACAAACTTTTGTTTAAAGAACAATTGTTTCGTATAATTTTAAGAATTTTCTTTGTTTTAATAAAACAAGATTTTTGTTACATAAACAATTATAATAATTACTTTAAAACTAAGAACCAATCTAAACTTAACTATTTTTTAATTCATTTTCAGCAGTGAATTACGCCTGTAATGCTTGAACAGTAACAAGGGAGATTTCATCCTGCATTTTTTCAAGCGTAAACCTACAGATTGAACAATGTCCCAAGATGGGAATCGAAACCGGGTCCTCAGAATGCCGATCTGAGACTCTAAGCACTGAGCCAGAAGGAATGATATCCAAACTCGAAATTTCTCACTCTTATATATGTCGGACCGGCTGGAACCGCAGCACAAGATGGGAAAGTCATCAGGAGCACAGGGCCCGCTTAAGACATAAAAGTAGGGGAAGCCCGACGTTATTCTGGGGCCCTCCTCTACCAATTGCTTTGTTATTTACTAAATCCATTTTTGGTATGCTGCAACAATTTGAAATTTTACCATCAAAATTTCGAGTAAACAACAATTTAGAAAAAGTGAGCTTCTTAGATAAAAATTTCGTAAGGAAAAAAATGCATTTTTTACCCTGATTTTTTTTTTTTTTTTTTTTTTTTTTTTTGTAAAAAGTTATTCTGAAAAGTAAATTTGGGGGCACCTTTGTATTTCTTTATTTAAGCACGGGCTTTCCGGGACTATTCGGTAAACAGGCCATGCATGAGCATGCAAATTTCTGCGGCAAAGATGAGACGAAAAAACAAAACTCAGCATGCGGCAACATATAGTTAATTTTTAATTCATTTTCAACAGTGAATTACGCCTGTAAAAAGCAGGATAAAAAATCACTGGTTATTATTCAAGGATTACAGGCGTAATTCACTGCAGAAAATTAATTAAAATGTTGCGTATACTGGGGCCTCAGAGCGCTATTCTGAGGACCCGGGTACGATTCCGGGTTTGAGACATTTTTCACTCTGTCGGTTTACGCTTGAAAAAAATCAGGATAAAAATTCATTGATTATAATTTAAGAATTACAGGCGTAAATGACTGCTGAAAATGTTTTAAAATTAAATCCGTGCATTAGTTCTTGAGATTTAATTAGAGTGAAAATCATGAAAAAATAACATAGCAGCGCCACCTGTTGGGCTATTTACACCAAAGCGTAATCAGCTTCTACTTATGTCAAGGTCTAACTCAATTTGTATTTTGATGTACATCAGTGCATTAGTTCTTGAGAAATCGCTAATCTATTGCAGAAATCGTGAAAATTGCAACATAGCAACACCACCTGTTGCGCGATTTATGCCAAAAACTAATCAGCACCAATTTATATCAGGAAGTAACTGAATATAAAGTTTTATTAAATTCCGTGCATTAGTTCGTGAAATAGAGCGCCCTCAAAATTTTTGTAACATACAGACAGACAGAGTCATAGAAAGTCATTTTCTAAGAACAGTCAAATCGTTTTCAGGACCTTCTAAAATCCGTCGAAAACCAGAAGTTGAAAAATTTCATGACTCCAATACTTTCTTCTTGTAAAGATAGAAGAAAGTAATAAATGGGATAGGGGGGGGGGGGGTTAAAACTACCTTAGTCCGTCCCAATTAAAAAAAAAATAATTATTCAAAAATTATGTTAATCCTTTAATTATACAGCTATATAAGTCAAATAAACCAAGTTACGTGAGAGAGTTATAGCTACTACACAACAAGTTAAATTTTGTAAAAGCAACGAAATTTTACTGGAATTACAAATTACAAAATTATGGAAAAATTAAAAAAACAGATTTTGTTAATTCAAGTAAAATTGATAAATTTTGTTGAAATTTTGTAATGAGTGTTAATAATATTTTTTTGTTAATGCAACAAAACCAACTTTTTACTTCAACTAAAAACTTTGCTTGAAACAACCAGAATGTACTCAACAAAACATGTTTTGTTGTTTTAATCAATTCTTTTTTCTGGGTGCACTGTGTTAATTGGTTAATTAATTTCTCAGTCATCTTGTGGATGTAATAGGGAGTGGAAACCATGGGCTATGTCGTTATACATAATATGGTTACGTTCTTCTTGGATAGAGTCTTTTGAGAAGACAAGAAAAGCATGCTTACTAAAAGAGTTAGTTGCCGCCATTTTGCAGCTGAAATGCACCGGGGTGTTAAAAGGGATTACTGCGTTAATCTTGACATGTTTACGATAGACTGTTCTTTTCAGAGTGTTGTTATCCTTAATTAGCTAAACAACTAGGAATGGTAATAACGAGTTTTCTTCTGTTTCTAGGGAAAATTTAATGTTATGATCTATTTAATTGATCTTTGAAAGAAAGCAGAGAAGCGCTTGCTGTCCATGATTCCACGTAATAAAAATTTCATCAACGTACCTTTGCGAAACTAATGGTTTCAAATCAAAACAATTGAGAATAAGTTCTTCCATGTGTCGGAGTTTAAATTCGGTTAGTAAACCAAAAATAGGGGATACCATAGGAGCCCCTTACTTAATCTGAAAAATTTCTTATAAAAAATGAATACATTGCTATAAATGATGAGGTTAAGTCTTGCTTCTAAGCGTGTTTTTATACTAATATTTAAAATATCTTGTTTATCAATTTGAAGGATAATATTAGGCAAAACTTCATTGGTATCAATAGAGGGATAGAGAGATAATATTTATTTAAATTTTCTAATTTTAGATGAATTGTTTTATAATAGATTATAGTAGAATTTTAGCACATTTTTTTAAAAGAGTTTTCAATTATCTTTATAAATAAAGGATATTACTTATGAAAAACTTGCAAAACAGATTGATATATATTAGATAAGAAGTTGGGGTAATATTTACTTTATGGAAGATATGATAAAACATCATAAGGCTGAGTATGAGATTTTGATTACAGAAAGAAAAGAAAACATAAAAAAATAACTTTCACATTAATATAAAAAAGGCCGAAAAAAAGTTATTTGTAATATCGTAAATTCCAGTATATCCCTATATTATTTGAGAGACTTAAAAAGTCTCTAATAATATTTAATATCCATCTTATTGCTATTTAACCCCGTAAGTATTCGATTTTAAATAAATTACACCCTATTCCTCCAGCTCATTTCGAAAGATGAGATCCTCATTTTTGTAGGTTTATATGAGATCATTTTAAGCAATAATCATACGATTTTTTACATAGGTATGACCAAACGAAGGTTTTTTTTGAGAGATTAAAAGATTATATGAGTGACATTATATTTGGGAAATTAAACACACAGCCTTTTCGTGATTTTACGCTAGTAATAATGATGTTAACTGATTGATGACGCGTGCGCATACACAGAGTATGAAATGTTTTTACTCTGTCGCCAATAAATGCAAATAATTATCGTCACCTTAATCAGGCGCAGAAAATGTTTACAAATAGTCGAAATAAACTCGTCATTACCATTCCTAGATGTTCAGCAAATTATGGCTAACAACACCCTGAAACGTGCAGTCTATTTGTAAACTTTTACACGATTAACGCAGTAAACCCGTTTAACACCCAAGTGCATTCCAGCTACAAGATCGCTGCATTTAACTGTTTTAGTAAACGTGCTTTTCTTGTCTGTTCAGAAGACTAAGTATTGAGGTAGTACGCATATATTTTTCCAAATTTTAAAAATATTTTCATAAATATACGCGTGAATAAAATTACAAAGCTATTTACTTTGACTTCTCGGCTGAATGTATGTTTGAATAATATTTTAATACCATCAAAAATAATTGTGAAACAAAATTAACTGCATTTACGGAGTTCCGTTCTCTAATTTTTTATTATACCTAAATTTACAAACTTTTATCCCGTTCGTTTCATATTCCGCGAGTCCTTTCACGCATGAATTAGTTTTGTGGTTCTGTTTTCATAAAACTTAATTACCGAACGTGGGTAGATTTTGACACTGAATTCGGAAGAAATTTGATAAGAAGATGGTGGAATATTTTTACTTTGTGGAAGACATGATAAAACATCATTAATATGAGTATGAGATTCTGATTACTGAAAGAAAAGAAAACATAAAAGAACTTCCACTGTATTATAAAAATTCGAAAAAAAAATACCGTAATATTGAGATATTATGCATATATTTTTCCAAATATCAAAAACATTTTCATAAGTATATGGGTGAATAAATGTACAAAGCTATTTACTTTGACTTCTCGGCTGAATATATGTTTGAATAATATTTTAATACCAGCAGAAATAATTGTGAATCTAAATTATCTGCATTTATGGAATTCCACTCTGTGATATTTAAATATAACTAAATTTAAAAACTTTTAACCCGCTTGTTTCATTATCCACGAGTCCGTTCACAATTTAATTAGTTTTGTGGTTCTGTTTTCATAAAACTTAATTAGCGAACGTGGGTAGATTTTGACACTTAAATCGGAAGAAATTAGATAAGAAGTTGTGTGTGAGAAGAAAACGTGATAAAATATCATAAAGCTGAGTCTGATATTTTGGTTACTGAAAGAAAAGAAAACATAAAATAACTTTCACTTTATCCTAAAAAATACAAAAGAAGAACGTATTGCTTCGTTATTAAGTATATATATTTTTTCAAATTTCAACAACAATTTCATATGTAAACACGCGAATAAAAGTGCAAAGCTACAGAGTGTTTCACAAAGGACCCCTAAATTTAAAAATCAATAACCCGGAAACGGTGATAGATAGAAACGTGAAACCAGTGTTATGTTTATTAAAAAATCGTACGAATCTGATACGTAAATCTCAAAATTTAGTTAAAAATAGCACCGATAGATGGCGCTGAGAGCGTTAAGAATCCTTCTAAAGAGAGTTCAGAAGCATAGAAAGACTAGTCATCGAAGATTTCGTCATTGAAATCTGGCCGCTATTAGCGTATAGTGAAAATAATTCCGAAAGTGGTGTATACAGTGGAGGACCGTGTGTTTATTGTGTTGGAGTACCACCGATTTAATCAGAGTCCTACTGCCACAAGGAGAAGTTTTCAAAAGCGATTTCAAGTCGCAAAAGGCCCAGATGTAAAAACAATTCGTGAACTTTTCAAGAAAATTCAACAAACAGGCAACGTGGTCGATGCGAATTATTTTCACTATACGAAAATAGCGGTCAGATTTCAAAGACGAAATCTTTGACGTCTAGTCTTTCTATGCTTTTGAACTCTCTTTAGAAGGATTTTTAACGCTCTCTGTGCCATCTATCGGTGCTATTTTTAACTATATTTTGAGATTTACGTATCAGATTCTTACGATTTTTTTATTAAACATACCACTGGTTTCATGTTTCTATCTATCACCGTTTCCGGGTTATTGATTTTTAAAGTTAGGGATCCTTTGTGAAACACTCTGTATTTACTTTGAATTATCGGCTGACTATATATTTGAATAATATTTTAATACCAGCAGATATAATTGTGAAACTAAATTAACTTCAATTACGAAGTTCCGTTTTTTTACATTTTAATATACATTAAATTAAAAAACTTTTATCCCGTTCGTTTCATATTCCGCGAGTCCTTTCACAATTTATTAGTTTTGTAGTTATGTTTTCATAAATCTTAATTATCGAACGTGGGTAGATTTTGACAATGAAATCGGAAGAAATTGGATAAGAAGTTGGTGGAATATTTACTTTTTGTAAGACATGATAAAACATCATAATTCTGAGTCTGAGATTTTGGTTACTGAAAGAAAAGAACTTTCAATTTATCATAAAAAATGCAAAAGAAGAACGAATTATTGAGTTTTTTTTTTTTTCTTTTTTCAAATTTCAACAACAATTTCATAAGTATACACGCGAATAAAAGTACAAAGTTATTTACTTTTATTTCTCGGCTCACCATATGTTTGAATAATATTTTAATACCAGTAGAAATAATTGTGAAACTAAATTAACTTCAATTATGAAGTTCCATATTCTTACACTTTAATATACATTAAATTAAAAAACTTTAATCCCGTTCGTTTCATATTCAGCGAGTCACACTTTAATTAGCTTTGCAGTTGTAATTTCATGAAACTTAATTAGAGAACGTGAGTAGATTTCGACACTGAAATCGGAAGATATCTCCGAAGATAAAATTTTATAAAATTCCATAAACTTGTTTGAATTTGTAATGAATTATAAAAGTTTAAGAGAAAATGCCAAACACTTCATTGCCATTCGAGGGACAGAGAGACAGCAGTATAATCTTTAATATTTCTGTTGTATGTAAACATCCTTTTTCCTATACATTTACAAAACACACAACAATGAATGAGGTATCATTCAAAAGATTTTTAAAGCGTCTTCTGAATAGTACGCTCAAATTTCGTTAAAACATGTGTTTTATTTAAAAATTGCAGTTAATTGAAAATTAAATCAGCATTGTTTCCGTAAATAAAATGAAAGGTTTTCTCAAATCAATGATGCCACAAAAATAAAATACCGGATAATATCGTGCTCAACAATTATATATATATATATATATTATATATATATATATATATATATATATATATATATATATATATATATATATAACTAGTACAAAAAAAGATAAATTGCGACAATGTTGCTGCACGAGTGTATTTTATATTTATAGTTAAAAAGCAAAATTCAAATTCACATGCATAGAAGAAAAGACGCCATCGATCGATGAAAGCAGTTGTATTTCACTTGTATCCTAAAATGTATGCTTAGTGACATTAAATTAACTATTTAAGTAAACTAAAAGTTAAACTAAATTAAGTTAACTAAATTAAGTATTTTATATGTATTCAATTTATTTTTCTTTGTCCCGTGCTGTTCCCGGAGCAGATGACGTCATCCTCTAATGGATTTAGAACACGAATGTTATTTTTTTCCCCATTGCGGATGCATTTTGCTATCCTCGATCGGTTTCTAGTGTAACTTTTTTAATGTGAAAAATGAGATGACATTCTTGCTTGACTAATATTGTTTGCATATATTTTTATTCATATACCGGGTGTCCCACAAATGACTGATGGATTTTAAAATTCAATAACTTGAAAACTGGGGCAGATGTTAAAAAAATTCTTGCAGGAGGGTTACGTATGATGTCGGGAGTTTTTTTACTGCGATTATTGATTTTAGTTCGAATTTCAAACAATAGAGGGCGCTGACAGTGGTTGGTGCTCATTCGAAACCGAAACTGACGTCACTCATCATTGACGTGAAGGAAGGAGATTGAGGCTATGGAGTGGGTCTCATTCGCCAGTACAATCTTGCTCTTAGGACCCGATTCTGAACGCAGACGATATGATTTCAATGTAATGTGTTGTTGCCATGGAAACAACAAACTCTTCGATAGTAGAATACATCTTTCAGAACTGGGCATGAATTTAACAAGCAGTGTTCGAGTTGCAGGCGATTCTACATTTATTTTGTTTTATTTTCTCGGATTAAATTACTTTTTATGGCCTGATTTAAAGAATATTTTATTCATCGTATTTTAAAACTAGTAGGGGAAATAAACCATTTTCAATAAATAGTGTACACTCTTTTAAAAGTACTCACTAGCAGATTGCGTAGCAAAATAACGAATGAAGATGTGACGGATTCGATTTCTGTGCAGCTCTCACATACCTGCATTGCCGTCATTTCGCGAAACTAAATTTTCATATTGGTTAGATAAAATTTCCATAAATACTCATAAATGTAAAATTGCCTGCAAACTCGAATAATGCTTGTTAAATTCATGCCCTAATCTAAACGTTGTAGTCCACTATCGAAGGATTTGTTGTTTCCATGGCAATAACGCATTCCATTGAAATCATATCGAATGAGTTCAGAATCGAGGCCTAAGAGCAAGATTGTACTGGCGAATGAGACCCACTCCATAGCCTTACTCTCATTTCTTCGCATCAATGCCGAGTGACGTCAGTTTCGGCCTCGATTGAGCGCCAACCGCTGTCAGCGCCATCTATTGTTTAAAATTCGAACTAAAATCAAGAATCACAGTAAAAAAACTCCCGACATCATACATAACCCTCCTGCAAGAATTTTTTAAATATCTGTCACCGTTTGCTAGTTATTGAATTTTAAAATCCATCAGTCATTTTTGGGACACCGGTATATATTTTTAATAGTTTAAACCTGCATCTAAAAAATATTAGACAGCAGTGCAAAATCCTCGCACGGTTCCACTGGTTGCGCTAATATATCATTACGTGCTTTTAATATATAAATAATACTATTTTATATATGACATTAATAACAACAAATTTACGCTTAAAATATAATGTATCGAGAAAAAAGACAAAATTCTCGAAAGTGTACATTTAAAGTAACTGAAATATTCAAGTTATATCATTTTGATAATGTAATATAAAACCTAACAATTATATACCTTATTACCTTAATTTTTGTATTTCTGTCAAAAAATGAAATTAGTAAAAAATAAATAGTGGAACTAATAAAAATGACAATAGTAAAAGGAAAACAATCGCTAAGTTATTAAAATGACTCTTAAGGTTTTAAACATTTTATAAAACTTATAGTATATAACTTTGGCAGAATTATGTTTAGTTTTTATTACATATATTTATAATATATTAAATATTTTTCACATATATACACCGAAAAAAAAAAGTTTTCAATCTACGAAAAGATAATATAACCACGAACGTAAATATAGAGTAGCGTAATTAATACACTAAAAAAAAAAAAAAAAACCTCTGAAACGTTTCCAAAAATCAATGGCAGCAAATAAAATATTTTTATTTTATAAATGCTTCTTGAAATATCGAAAGTGTATTGGTTTCTGAGGTTTCCATAGCTAAAAAATACCTTTCGGAATTGTGGGTATCTCGGCTGTTATTGCATATTTTGGTTCGTGGATATATTATATTTTCCTAGATTAAGAAATATTAGCCTTTTTTATAGTGCAGGATATTCAGTATAAGTAATGTGTGAAACAGATTGATTTAAAATTGATACAAAAATAATTGAATATTGAAGACAAACGTTGTGATCAACAAATTGAATATGTGATTTTTATAGCTGAAAAAATCCGCCCATTTTGTCATAAAAAAGGGAAAAAAACGCCATATTAGTGATCTATTACAGATATAATTAAGATATAATTACAGATATAATTACAGATATAATTTACAAATTCCAACAAATAATAATTAACTTATAATCGCAAGTATTCGTGTTAGTAAATATACAATATCCTTTTACATTTCACTTCTTGCCTGACTATATATTAAAATAGTGTTTCAATACCAGCAGAAATAATTCTTTGACTAGAATAACTTCATTTACGAAGTTTCGTTTTCTAGCCATTTTAATACGTCTAACTTTAAAAAGTATTATCCAATTCCTTTAATATTCCGCAAGTCATTTCACTGTAAAATCATTCATTTGGTTTTACTTTAATGTAAAATAAATTTGCAAACGTGCATAGATTTCGAGATTGAAATTCTAGGAATTTTCCCATTTCAAAACTCTATGAACATCTGCTCAATAAATGAGGTTGAATTTACACGGAATTATAAACGTTTCATGGAAAATGGCAAACACTTCATTAGCATTACAAAGGCAGAGAGAAGATGGATACATATATTTGATAAAATTGAACTATTATTTTATTGTTTGCTTTTCAAATATAAAATATACTATTCTAAAAATGAAATTAATAACAGCAAATTTACGCTTAAAATTATAATGTATCGAGAAAGCAGACACATTTCTCGAAAATGAATATTTAAAATAACTAAAAAATATCAAGTTACAAAGGCAAAGAGAGATGGATTCATATATATGTGATATAATTGAACTATTATTCAAATTACTTATTTTTAATATATATTTTAATTTCATTCAATAAAATAATATAAGAGCAATATATTTATATTTTACTTGCATGTGTCAATAATATATTTATATAAAAATTATCTAAACATTTTAAAAATGTTATAAAACAATTTTTGCTATTTTTGCATTTGCAGCAAAAACAACAAATAAAAAAAACCCAACAAATAATAACAGAACACAGTAGGAAAAGGACAAAAAAAAACGAAATTATTATAATATTTTAAGACTTAAGACTATACTGAAATGCTTTAAGCATTTTAACCCTTAGACTCCCAGTGATACACTATGTCCCAGTGCAACTTCAAAAAATACCACTGTACACTTACTCGAATACATAATTCGACTACTTTTTTGACACTGTAAGGTAATTTCAGAAACTTTATTTTTCAATGTGCTATAGGCTTTCTAAACTGTTTACTTACATATCTTCTTTCACATTATTTAACGGTGAAGTTTCGTTATAGTTTTCTGGCTGTGTTGGAAAGTGTTCATAATCTATGCTTGACGCATGATTTTTCTTTCTTGTTTTTATTATTATTCAAGACAATGTTGTGGTATTCTTAAACTCTAAAATTAACACTCACTGTTATGACCCTTTTACTTTATTACATATCGATAAATCTCGCGCAGATTCTGATACCGCTTCATCACTGCGAAGCTCCAAACGAAACTAAAAAAAGTTACCGTACGCGTTTGCTTCACGCACCGGACCTGCGCAGCTGTTGAAATATATAACAAAATATAGGAATAATATCTAGGTATGCAAAATGAATAATTGTAACAATAATTTTAGTAAATAAAGTAAGATGCTAGTTTGTGAGGAAAATAGATAAGTCTTCCCGAACGTGTAACAGTTTTTTTTCTTTTATTTTGGCCAGTATTATAGACCGATTTAACACTAGAACGCCACTATCTCCTCCGACCCCCTAGAACGACGGCGGAGACTCTTCGACTCCTTCCTGTTACGGATGGGAGAAAAATATTCAAAACGCACAGAAATGAATAGAAATGTGTAATTGAACATTTACGTTACATTTGAGATTCATATATATATATATATATATATATATATATATATATATTACAAATACAAGAATAATATTTATATACACATTTTCGATACACATTACGTCACGATTCCGCTTTTTGTAAATTAGTGGCAGGGAGGAGGGACACGTCAGAACCGGTGTCGACTAGAAATGAAACATTTGTAGTCCGGTCTCTAATGAACAGGCGACGTTAATGTTGAGGCAAACAATAAGTTGCGTGTATTCTTTAGTGGTTACTTTTCCCGAACAAGAACATGGTTTTATGCATTTTTCTTCTTTAATTTTTTTTCAAACCGTCGATGATACCAACAAATAGCTGAATCCCGATTATCATTATTACTTCGCACTCGAGATTTACTCCAATTCCTGCGGTATGACGATCGACCTCGCGAAAACGAAAGTTTGTCGATGAACTTATTTAATTTTTCAGTTTCATTCAATAATTTGTCTTCTATCGCCTGATCATTTGAGCGGGACAAGGCTAATGTAGCAACTGGAGTCAAGGTAACTTCCGAAATACGATGCGATATTTCTGCTGCTTTATCAAGGGTTAAGTCAAAAACAGCCGCTAAAATTGACTGAAAAGTATTCAGTAATACCTGCAAAAACAATTCTAACATTAAATTGTCTGGAACATTTAGATATTCCTCGCGACGTTTCATGCTTTGCAATAAGTCTGAAGGTTTCCGATTCCCTGGTTCTTCCCCAGACAATAGCTGTCGTATATCTTGCTGGGATGACTCACACGAGCGAGCAATTAATTCCTTTTCTTAAGATACCATATGAATCAGTAGCATCCAGTTGCATTAAAATATCGCAAATAAATGATGCAACATTGGATGGAAGATGTGAAACAATATAATTGTATTTTGTTACAGGATCTGTTATTGCTTTGAGTGTAACTAAAACAAGCGTGCTTTCGCACATCACAAACCGTAGGGCAGGATCTGATCTGTAACATAAAGAAATTTCTGACGACACTGACACTAGCCATGATTTATAATTAATTATAAATATACAAAATAGCACAAGTAAACCAAAGTAAACCTCTCGCGTTAAGAGTTCTTTGTTTCAAAATACCGGAAATAAAATCAGGGCACTTGTCTGCTTCCCATCGGGCCACGATCCTTGGACGGTGAATCCTTCCGAGAATGAACGATAGATGACCGTATAGTTTTCAAATTGTTAGAAGGTTCATGCTATTTATTCGTGCAATGCTGCTTTTATTTTTCTGTATTTAAGAGCATTCCGGATCCCCATTGTGGTATTCTTGTATTCTAAAATGAACTCTCATAGTTATGATCCTTTTACTTTATTACCCATTGATAAATCCAGCTAGTCCTTTTCAGAGAAAATTGCCCTTTTGTTCAGCTGAAGTGCCTCATTTTTGAAGGAGCACCCTGCCCCTACTGTTTTTTGGGGGGTAACACTATATAAACACCAATTTTGTGTGCACCGACATCTGATATTGTATTACGTCGTGCCGGTAAAAAAAATACCAAAAATGCCACTTTTTCTTACAAATTCAAGTATGTGTGAAATTACATATATAAAACAGAGTATATATAATACATTTCATCTACCTAAATTAAGTGAATTTTATTTTAGGTGCATTAAAAAACTCGAAAAAAAGATTCTAAAAAAACAAAACTTTTAACTAAAAAGAAAAAGGAGAAAATACACAAAACAATTTATATTTATAGTGTTACATAATCAAACTAGAACTTCAAACATGTGACATATTATTTAATACATTTCTAAAGCACGTTTTAATGTTTATAAAAAATAAAATCGATTATACAAACAGAAATATCGCAACAATTTTTATAAAAACTTTCCGTTACAATACGTTTATTTTGCATGGACACCGTATTTAATCATGAAAAATTCACTGCTTGTTTACCCATCGTAGAAAGTGTTAGACAGTGAATTTATTTTTAAAAATATGCATACGGTATAAATATAAGTAAGTGTAAAAAATACATATTTTCTGCTCTTTTTTCGTAAAAAAAAAATGGAAACATAAAATAAAAAAAAAGTATTATTTAAGCTACTTTTTTACGATTTATATATTGAATTTTCAACGTATAATCCTAATTTATTGATTATGAAACTGATAATTTATTACAGCGGCAATATTTTTAAGAATATATGTTAAACTCTTTAGCTACATAGTCTTCTTTTCGTGTTTAAAATATTTCGCTGCTGCAGTTTCATAGCCAGTCGGAATGTTTTGGGCGAGAGTGGTTTGACGTATAATTAAATCCATTGTTCTTGTAACTCGTATACTATTGACGCCACAAAGATTATTTCGCAATTTATAACCTGTCGCGTGATAACGGAAAATAACCTAAAATTAATGATTTAATTTACAATTAAGTTCTAAAAACATTAAAATATTGTATTGTAATTGGAAAAACACTCGTGAATTCTATCCTATCAGAAAGTGAGTGAAAAATCGCTTAAATTTTTTCATCTTTATATACGAAAACCATGTTGAGATAAATAAAAGGGTGATATACGTGAATATACGATATATAATGAATATACGTGATATTCATTATGAAACGTGCGAAAGAGAATTAATTAAGATAAGAAGTTTATAAAATATTTTCTATGTGAAAGACAAGATAAATTATCACCAAGCTAAATATGATATTTCGGTTACTGAAAAAAATTATAAATTCAAGGAATCTTCCCCTTATCATTAACAATAACGATAAATCATGCGTTATTCATTGATTATGAAACACTTTCTAACACATAAAGAATACTGTAAACAAACTTCGCCGTTTAACCCTTTCAGGGCCAAGGTACTTCTATTCGTAAAATGAATGATTGACACCAGAATTTAGAAACAAATTTATTCGAAAATAAGTAATGTATTTTCTTTATGTACTTGATAAAAGTAATTTTGCATTCCAAAATTCTGGTATCAATCTAGCCATTAGGCATTAAAATTAAGTGGTCCAAAAATGAACCACCTCCATTAAAGGGGTTAATAAAGTGAAAGATGATATCAAAGTTAACAATTTGGAAAAATAATAACATATTTGGAACACCAATTTCTGTAATAACCATTAATAATTGGAAAAATATCCAAATATTTTTGTGCACTGCTGTATATGATCAATGATACGAATTTTTAAGAAAAAAAATTGCTGCGGAATCCTGATATAACGTCCGTAAAAGAAATGAAAATTTCGTCTTTTGTTAATTTATCACTGGTGGGCGACACAATGAAAAAAACCTCTTTTATGATAAATACACTTTTAGGAAAATTTTTTTCTACTCTTCATAATGAACTAGTATAAGTACGTTTAAATTAAATAAATACACTTTTAAATCTACGGTTTTGACTCATACATTTATATGTACATATAAAGAAAATTAACGATCGTATTCTACGGTTTAAAACCAAATTTCAATTGATTAACAATGCCCGATTCTGAGTGATATTAATTTGACTTTGATATTGTTAGTGCCGGAAACAACAAAAGAAAAGTATTATTGCCATGGAAACAACGGCATATTCAATATCGGAATGTATAATAAGAACGTTCTTAATCGAGTAGTTATTGATAAAATTCAATTAAAAAATGATCCAGTCGGTGAAACCGTGTAAAATAAATAACACCATCAACTATATATATTATATAAGCTTATAGAAAGAATAATGAACTGTTTAATCGTTTAAATTTAAATTCATAAAGTACTGCACATTTAAACACTCATTTAACCAGGAATTTTCAAATGCATTGAAATTGCTTGCAGTTGACGAGAAAAAAATTTTGTCGCCAAATCGCGTCTTCTTGAGCCAAATAACAGAAAATATTTTATTTTTTCGCAGATTTTCTACTGGGATTATGCAGCTAAATTTGACAGATCCTTTATTACGTAGATGAGTAGTTTCATTACAATTTTTTTTTCAAAATATTCTGAGTATGCTCTTTAAGGAGACATTGCTTGTCAGTGATATATATATCAATTTCAATATGTTTGAAATATAGCAACAGCATTAAAACACACAATAAACGATTTTTCCCTATAGACCGTAATGAAACGGAATTCTTTTGAGTCTACCTCTAAATGAAGTCCGAGTATATTTACGCGATTTATAGCACGGACAGACAGGCAAACCTAATTCATAAACACCTTTCCTCTTTGTTGGAAAGTGTTAAAAATGAAAAAAAAAACCTCCACAGCATTGAGTCACTACACATCTATTGTTTCGAAAATTTAAAGAAAGAAACATTCATAAGCAAATGCGTAATAATTAAAAGCCATATCCATATCATTTCTAGAAAGATTATATATTTGAATAATATTTTAATAATAGCAGAAATAATTCTGACACATAATGACTCCGTTTATTCATTTTCTTTCATAAAACCGTACATAAAACTTTACACATTAAAGTTATTTATGTGATTGTGCTTTCATAAAATTTAATTAGAGATCATACAAAATTTTCTGCTCCAAAATTTGATGGTATTTCCTAATTCAAAACTTCATTAACATTTTCTCGACGAATGTGGTTGAATTTATACTGAATATTACTCAGTGATTAATGAATGTTTAAAGGGAAATGACAAACATTTCACTTGCATTACGGAGTCTGACATATATTTGATATATATATATATATATATATATATATATATATATATATATATATATTAAATAGATTATTTTTAATTTCTATTAACGGATTTAAAGATATTTATGTTAATTACAAATTTTTCAATTCCAAAATTTTGTGGATTTTATGAACACTGTCGTGTATAAAATAGATTGTTACTTTTAATCTATCGTCAAAGCGACATTTCATGATTAACAAAATACTACAAAAAAAGAAAACCTTTCCTCAATCTTCTAAAATATAATATAACCACAAAAACGGAAATAAACAATAACCATTTCCGAGATACCTATGCTTCCAAAAAGCATTATTTATCTTTAGAAACCTCAAAAACCAATATAATTTTGAGATTTCAAGTAGCAATTTTAAACATAAGGTTTCTCTTGATGCCATCGATTTTTGGAAACGTTTCCGAGTGGTTTTTATAGTCTATTAATCAGTTTTCTCAAACCCAAATATCTATTTTGGGGATGTTATCAATTCTTAATTAAACATTCTCAGCTGTAACATTGAACACATGCAAGAATAACAAAATAATACTAATTTTAATGTTGATGTTAATGTATCATGTTTACATGAGTATTGATAGAATCCGAAAAACCTATATTCCTGATTGAGAATACTCATTAATATACTATAAAAAACTACTCGGAAAAGTTTCTGAAAAAAAAGAGGCAGAAAATCAACCTTTGCTTTTATAAATGTGTTTTTAAATTTCTAAACTATATTTCTTTCTGAGCTTTCTAAATAAGAACACATTTCAGAATCTGAGGAAACTCGAAACAGGTTCCTGTATGTTTTCGTTCGCTGCTATATTATGTATTTCTAGTTTAAGAAACATTTGTTTGTATTTTTTTACAGTGTTCCAAATATTTTCCTATATCATCAGATTGATATTTCGCCTCAAAGCCGGTTTGAAACTTTTTAGTGTGATTTCAAGAGAATTTATGATAAGTTTAGAATTTATATTTTATTGTATTGAAATGAATTGCTTTCAATAAGAAGTTAAAATTTCAGTGCAAATTCACCTTGTTTAATAACTAAAATTCATAAAGATACAAATAAATGTAAATATATTGCTTAAAGGTGCGTAAAAACATACATAAAACATTTAAAAGCACATTAAAGTCCTTTTAAAAAATTCAAAACGTTTACAACTGAACTACTCGGTCATCATCAGTGAAAAACTAATTGTTGAGTTGTTGTCTGTTCGCGTTTTCTTGCTTGCCCGGAATAAACTATTTTACTTCAAGGGTTTACATAATAATACATAAAAAATAAATAGTCTGTAACGATGTATTATCATATGATATCCACGCAGTCTGGAATTAATTAATACATCATTGATTACCTTTCCCATCCCACCTTATATTCCAAGAATGAAAATAGTTTATTCCGGACTAGCAAGAAAACGCGAACAGACAACAACTCAACACAACAATTAGTTTTTCACTGATGATGACCGAGTAGTTCGGTTGAAAACGGTTTGAATTTTTTATAAGTACTTTAATGTGCTTATAAATGTTTTATGTACATTTTTATGCACTTTCAAGCAATATATTTACAGTTAGTTGTATCTTTATGAATTTTAGTTATGAATTGCTTTGTTAGCGCATTTTGAAATTATCTGATGTGAAATGTCAGAAATTGAAACAACTTCATCTGTCACCAAATTAAAAATATACTTTTATGTGAATTTCCGTCAAAATACGGATTGCAAATGTTTGGGATGTTTAGTTTGGAACACTTGGATGATAACTCTTGCAGGTAGTCAACTTGGAAAGTTCTCAAGACGTAAAATTTAACAATAACAATATTTTTTAAAGCAATGAATATTGAGGGTGATAGTCGAGCGGGCAGTTTTAAACTAACGATGATTAATAATCGGTCAAGAGCGAATTTTATTGGCACGCAAAAGATTCCTTACAATAATTGTTATAATAATAACTGTAAGTTACAAAAAATCATTGCTGAAAAAAAAATAAAACTTAGAATTACTGTAGGAATTATTTTTCAATATTGAATTCAATTGGAATAAAAAAGGTTGAATATTTTTCACTATGATTTGCCTTACCTAAAATAAAAACCTTGTACAAAGTTTTAACTTGGCATTGTGCCAATCGCTCTTCGAAAGGAAATCGCAAATTTGCAATGCCGACTTGGTCTGTGTCGCGTATTTCTAGATATGTTTTCAATTACTTTCTCAGCTAAATACTGACAATTTTTTTCGAAAATCATTAACAACAATCCTTGAATGATACCGTGTCAATACGTTCCTCGAACCCCTGCAAAGTAAAGTTTTTATGTAACGGAAAAATATAATTTTCTCAAAAACTATGTGCACTAGGATAATCGCTATAGTTTTCCTACAATGTATAAATAATCCCCTACTACCCCCCTTTTTTTAGTTTAAGTAGATTCGGAAATAGGGGTTCGTGGCAACATATTATTGTACATTTTTGACGATTTCTCTGAAAATATAATACCTAAAAAAAAAAAAAAAATGCATTTTTGAGTTCGATGTTACAAGATCTTTCGAATAATATCACAAGAGAAATACAAAAAATATGTTTTTCATAAGTAAGTGTTATGAGGACCGTAATATACGTATAGTGGGGGAGAGGGACAAGGATATAGCAGATAATAGAATTTATAATTAATAAAAAGGTCTAAAAAAATCTTAAAATTATGTATATCTATGATTCCAAAAATTATCAATAAGAAAAAGCTGAGCTCTAAAAAAGGATTTAAAAAGGAACAAAATAATAAGATAAAATAAAAAATTACTGTATTAAAATTGTTTTTTTTAATTTTATTATTTTTTGTTTTTTTTATTGCATAAAAAATGAGTATCATCAATCAAATGGATATAATATAATGATAAAGAAAAACACAAAAAGAGACTGTCATGCCGGTGACGTCAGGTTTATGGCAACCCTTTCTTTTCTCTCTTCTGCTGCGGAGTGACGGAGAAGGTAGTAGAGTTTTTGGCAGGAGGCCAAGGTGTTAAGACGATGCGTGCGATGGGCATGTTATGAAATAAAATATAGTTGGTGATAGAACTGATAAGATTATTATAACTACTGCTGCTACTACAAATATTCCTCTTTATATATTTATGTGTGTCCTTCATGTTTTGCTGTGATGTTTCGTCTGTTAAACAAAATTGTGTTTAATCGAGAAAATGGCTGCATTCCTGTGGTATTATGAAAGCAGAAGAACAACAATGGTATTCATAAAATTTTTGCCTTTGAATTTAAAAGAAGTGTGAACGAGTAGAAACCCGAAGGAAAGAGGGTATTATTAAAGTTGTATGACACGCTCTATTTCGTAGAATCAATGAATGGATTTATGATTGAAGTAAGTTGCATGTTTCTGTTTGTTTATTCCTGAAGTCTAAATAGAAAATAACTTGAATAGAATCATATTGAGAAATATTTTATGTTTGGAAACGATGTGTTAATTTTAATATTATGAACTTTATTTGAAACGAGATAATATAGATATGTATAGAGATATTTAGAGTATTAGTAAATAAGTATTAAGAGTAAAAGTAAAATGTTTAATATTAAAGGTTTAAGAAAAGAAGACTTAGTTGTTGTTGCCACAGAATTAGGCATAAAAGTGGAAAGTGAGCACAGGATAATTGATTTAAAAGCATTAATTGAGGGAAGTGATCAGTATTCAAAAGATAATGAATTTATAAAAGAATTTTTAAATACAACGGTGTCAGACCGCATAGAAAGAGAAAAGCGTGAACTAGAAGTCGCGAAATTCGACAAAGAAATGTCGAAGTCGGAACAAGATACGTTATTAGAAATCGAAAGGACTAAGCTAGAATTAGTTAAAGCTCAGATAGAAATGGCTAAAATCCAGAACGAGTATAAAAATTCTGATACAGGGGTGGATGGACCTAAGCCTAATTCGTTAGAAGCACTAATCAAAAGCGTAAAAACATTGACTATTACAGTCTCCAGCTGGCCTGAATCATGGAATTTATTTTTTACTTCAGTAGAGAAAGCATTCGAAATTAAAAATGTTACAGAGGATTTAAGGTTGAGATTTTGTTTAATTTGGTAGGAAAACGCGCAGCTCATTTGTTAGTGTACGCAAACACGGAAGAAATGAAAGATTACCAAAAGGTTAAGGCGTTAATCTTAAAAGAATTTCAACCCACCCCAGAGGCCTGCCTCGAGAACTTTCTTTTTGCGAAGAGATCGAGAAATGAGAATCATATGCAATTCACTAGTAGACTTAGAGCCAATTGGGATTTCTATTGTGAATTGAGAAAAGTAAATGATTTTGACACGCTTATTGAGTTAATTGTCAGCGACAGATTATTAAGTTCACTAGATTCGGAGACGCGAAGTTATGTTAGATTAAAACAATTAGATAATTGGTTAAAACCAAGGCAAATAGCGGAAGTATGCGACAATTGGTTTACGTCAAAGGGCAGAACATTTTCGGAATTATATGATAAACCGGTAAAACCCCGCAATCATGACGAATCCGGAACTGGAAATTACAATAATGGAAAATATATACCACCCCATGTTAGAAATAATTTTAATTTTCGTAGCGATAAAAAATTAAACACACCAAAAGAGTGTAGACTTTGTAATCAGACGACGCATTTGCGATTTTGTCCCAATAATAGAGAAAAGGATAAAATTGGAAGTTTGCAAAATCAAACGAAAAAAGATTCTTTTGTCGGAAAAAATAAACACGATGGTAAAATAGTCGCCAAGGTTGAAACACTCTGTTTTGGAAACGAGCCAATAAGTATGCAACCACTTCAATTTGAACATTTGTGGATAAAAGGGAAAGAAGTTAAATGTATTATTGATAGTGCGGCAGAAATACCTGTAATAAACTATAATAAATTACCGGATTCATTTAGAAATAATGAAAATTCAAAAATTCAGCTAATATTGGCTTTTGGAGAAAGAATGCTTGCTAATCTTGCGACATTGCCGGTAGCTTTAAAAACCAGAGAGTCAAATTGTATATTTAATAATAGTGTAGACATACTGTTTGCCGTTACGGATAAATTATATGGGACATGTATTATAACACCGGCTGTTTATGAAATCTTACAGTTAGCTAGTAACGAGGGGGGAAAGGGATGTTCTTTGGAATATGATAGACAGAAATGTTCTTTGGCGCTAGTAAATGATACGCGATCGGAAAAGGGAAATGAAATTGAAAGGAAAAAGGGGGAAGGCAACCAACCAGAGGGGGATGTTATAAATATTGAAAATTTATGCTGGTGAGGTGAAAATCAAAACACGGAGAGAGAATTAATGATTAGTTGTATTGAAATGAAAGATGATAGCGGAGATTTGAATGCAGGTCAACGATCAGATGCAAGTATATACAGGGAGCAACAGAAGAGTTGCGAAACATAACAGGGTGCTTTCAAAGATGCGGAAAAAGGTAAAAACGGGTTCGTTATTGTAGATAATTTGCTTTATCATAAAGAAAGAGTCACGGGGGATTGTGTTACGCAATTAGTTGTACCAAAGGTAAGGAGAGGAGAAATTTTAAAAATCGCGCATGAATCGATTTTTGCTAATCATCTCGGCATGAAAAAAACAAAAGAAAGAATTCGTTATTCATTTTATTGGCCGAATATGTCACGGGATGTAGAGGATTATTGTAAATCTGGTAAAGACTGTCAGTTACGGAGCAGAGAGAGGGCTAGCGATCAGATACCCATTGTCTCAATTGAGAGACCGGAACTTCCGTTCGACGTTGTAAATATTGACATAATTGGGAAAATTGAACCACCTTCAGCGCGTCGACATCAATATGTACTTACCTTAGTGGATCAACATTCGCGGTGGCCGGAGGCGGTCCCGTTAAGAACAATTACGGCTAAAGCTACGTGCGATGCATTATTAGAAATATTTATGCGAACAGGGATACCCCGCGTAATAGCGAGTGACCAGGGCAGGAATTTTGTTTCAGGTTTAATACAGGAGTTTCATGCTAGGCTAGGAGCGGCTCCTAGATTTGCGACGCCAGGGCATCCGCAAAGCTCGGGATTAGTGGCGCGAAATAACCAGGTTCTGAAACGCATGTTACACCATATAATTCGGAGCGATTCCAAAAATTGGGATAAACACACTCCTTATTTATTATTTGCCTATAGAGAAATTCCGAATAGTACCACGGGAGTATCGCCATTCAAATTAATCTACGGAAGGGAGGCGAGGGGCCCATTATCAGTATTGAAATCTACATGGTCAGGGGATATACCACTACCCATAAATCTGGGAAAAAGCGCAACTGAATATCTTCAAGAGTTAAAAATTAATTTAGAAAGGGCGGCGGAGCAAGCGGCAATAGTAGCGGAAGTTAAACAAGGCTCATATGCGAAGTACGCTAATCGGAGGGCGATTTACAAGGAATTTAGACCAGGTGACCAGGTATATCAATTAATCCCGGATTCCACGAACACACTTTATGCTAGGTGGATGGGACCAGCCGAAATTGTAGCACGCTGTAAGCCTGATTCTTAGAAAGTAAAATTAATAAATGGGAATGTTAGGAATTTTCATGTAAATAAAATAAGAAAATTTATTCCTAGGCTACGGGCGGTGGGAGTAATCTTCGAAAATGAAGAAGAATTAGGAGAAGTCCATCCCACCCCCAGTGTGAAAGATAACTCAAATTTATTTGACATAAAAGAAGTAGATTTAAAGCACTTAGAAAATACAGAAAGAAAACAGATGTTCGATTTATTATACAAATATAAAGATTTATGTTCAAAAAAGGTACAAATAGCTAAGGTAGGCGAGCTCAAAATTAGATTAAACGGCGAAGAAATGAAAAAGCCATATGTTTATAGAATTCCAGAGGCGTTGAAGCCACAAGTAGACAAACAAATCGAAGAAATGCTAGAGTTAGGACTGATCAAAAAGAGTGATGCGGAGGCGCCACACCCGGTAGTGTGCGTGATAGAGAAAGATGGGGCCCTCCGACTGTGTGTAGACTTTAGAGCTTTAAATGCAGTTACTAAAACTGACGATTTTCCGATGGAAAACGCAACGGATCTTTTGATCAATATTGGCAGGGCCAATGTAATAACTACAATCGACTTGCTAAAAGGATATTGGGCCATACCGCTGGAAGCAGAAAGCCAGGGTTTGGCATGTTTTTAGACTCACAGGGCTCAATATCGCTTCAAAGTGATGGCCTTTGGGCTCCGAAACGCAGCTGCGACCTTTCAAACAGAAATAAATAAAGCACTTTCAAAATACAGGAACTTTGCTAGAGCGTATATAGATGATATAGCTGTTTTTTCGGACACATGGTCTGATTATATGACGCATCTTGACACGATATTTTCCAAACTTCAAGAATTACGGTTCTCAGTGAACCTGAAAAAGTGCGCCTTTGAGAAAAATCAGATTAATTATTTAGGACATGTCATCGGGTCCGGCAGCCATCGAACTGACCCAGATAAAGTGGAAGCCATCAGAAAATTAGCCGTCCCACAAACAAAAAAGCAACTTAAGAGTGTCCTCAGATTGTGCAATTACTATCGCGATTACCTGCCTAAGTATGCTGAAACAGCATACCCTCTGACAGAACTTACTAAAAAGAACAGTCCTGAGAAATTGTGCTGGTTGGAGGAACATGATAAAGCTTTCAACGAACTAAAGAGGGGTCTCGTTGAAGCACCTAGTCTTTATACACCTGTGATAGGGTTACCATTCGCCATTCAATGTGACGCATCTGCAATAGGCATCGGTGCATGTCTATCTCAACAGAAAGATGAGAGACTATTTCCAGTCAGTTATGCCAGTCAAAAGCTCACCAAAACTCAACAGGCTTGGCCGACCATTGAACAGGAGGCCTATGCGGTTATCTGGAGTCTAAAGAAGTTCGAAACTTGGATTTTTGGTTCACCCGTGGAACTTATCACCGATCACAACCCACTGACTTTTATCACCAAAAATGCTCCCCAATTTTCCAAACTGCAGCGATGGGCACTGGCTTTGCAGAAGTATGACATCATTATTTCACATTGTCCTGGTGCAAAGTTGACGAATGCGGATGCACTGTCGAGACTGGAAACAACAGACTAATAAATTGACTGTTAACTTTTTATGAACAATTATTGACTTTTAAGAAAAACTTTTGATAGTTCACCTTTGTGTATGCTGCAGCAGAATTTGTATTTCATATTAATTTGCATTCTGTTCCTCATTTGTTATTTGTATTTAGTATTATATGTATTATGATACATTAATTGTATTTTTATATTGCAGTAGCTAGCAGGAGTTCCAGAATTTTTCCAGAGAGATTATAAGTATTTTTTTTTGTATTTCTTTTAATATATATTGTAGTTTATTAATATTCATTAGTAGTTTACTGTTAGAGGATGAAGTGTAGTGACGTCACCAGTCTGGATTTCAGATCGCAAATGTGGCATACCCCTTTTGCAATCTTAGGTGGGGGGTTTCATGCCGGTGACGTAAGGTTTATGGCAACCCTTTCTTTTCTCTCTTCTGCTGCGGAGTGACGGAGAAGGTAGTAGAGTTTTTGGCGGGAGACCAAGGTGTTAAGACGATGCGTGCGATGGGCATGTTATGAAATAAAATATAGTTGGTGATAGAACTGATAAGATTATTATAACTACTGCTGCTACTAAAAATATTCCTCTTTATATATTTATGTGTGTCCTTCATGTTTTGCTGTGATGTTTCGTGTGTTAAACAAACTTGTGTTTAATCGAGAAAATGGCTGCATTCCTGTGGTATTATGAAAGCAGAAGAACAAAAATGGTATTCATAAAATTTTGCCTTTGAATTTAAAAGAAGTGTGAACGAGTAGAAACCCGAAGGAAAGAGGGTATTTTTAATGGTGTATGGCAGGAACAATAAGTACATATATGCATTATAAAAAAAATCATGAATTAAAATATTTATGATCACAAAAAAAATGGAACAGGAAATTTACGTGTATGGTATGTCTTTTTTTTATATGAGCTCAGATATATACATATTTATTTACTTATCATATATAATCCATTTACCTACCTTTTTGGTAGATAAATGGGTTATATATGATAAGTAAATATATATATATATATCTGAGCTCATATAAAAAAAAGACATACCATACACGTAAATTTCCTGTTCCATTTTTTTTGTTATCAAGAATATTTTAATTCATGATTTTTCTTTTTTTTTTGTTTAATATGAAATAATGCATTATATTCTTGTGATTAATTTCTGAATACATTAGCACATGCAGCAATCAAGCTGCATTATTAGAAGAAATTATGCATTTTTTTATAAAAGATTCCACTAGCACAAGAAGAACAGATTTTCATTATTTTGTAACAATCACAAAGATGAGAAGACTCATTTTTTTCTCAGATTTTAAAATAAACACAGCAGATGCATGAGCACAGCTGGGCGGTACAGGACGAAGAAGTTGAGAAATACTTGACTAATCACACAAGAATCACTTGCACTTTTTTGCCTATTACATGGCATTAGTGGTGTAGTCATTAAAAAACTTAAGGGTATACGCTATAGTTAGAGGGTATACACCAGAGAGTATACGCTGTAACTACGGAGGATACATGGAGTTATCCAAAAGTTATGCGGCGTATACCACAGTGTACCGTACACTACTTCCCTGCTTGGTGTGTATAAAGTCTGTAGATCATATACATGGTAGCACAAAACCCCCATAGTACACTTTCGTTTATTGACGGAAATTCCAGAAGGGGAATTTTAAACTGTGATATGCGTTTTCTAATTGAACTGAAATTTAGCATACTATGTAGTATATATACAAATCTATAGGTAAAAATAATTTCGATATTTTTCAGAATATAGTTGGTAATTTCTGAATTTGGGTTTTAAATGTGTTATGCGTTTTCCAAATTGTTTACTTGGACATCAGATTTCACCTTGTTAAACGGTAAAGATTTCTAAAAATATTCTGGAAGTGTTGGAAAGCATAATCTATGCTTTCCAACACAATACATAATCTATGCTTGGCGAGTTATTTTTTGTTCTAGTTTTTACTTCCATAAAGTGTTGTTTAATCTCTTGGAATATAATTTGTATGGTTATTTCGAGCAACGGTGTGATAAATAGGTGTCTATCGTCGTCTAGCTAGTTTAAAACAGTGGCGGTAGAAGTGAACACTGTCGGATTTTGTTGGATTTCATCACTAGTGGAAATACAGGGTGGTCATAAATTCTTTCTCCGATTGCAATAATTTATTGCAGAAAAACAAATATAATTAGGCGTATGCTTGTTTCAATATATTGTAAAGACGTTTATAATGTTCTTAATACAAGTACTTACGTCAGTAACTTTCGATGTGAACACCCTTGGTAGCTCAAAGAATGTCAAGGCGCTATTTAATTTCTCTCCAGGTATTGCCCAACATTTGGGTTGTTACACTAGACACAGCATCTATGACCCTGATCTTGAGTGGAACTTTCCTAAATATTCAAAAATATGAAAAACTTACTAATTGGATTTATTACAGTGTATCAGGTGAAGGAATTTTGTGTAAACTATGTTCAGTTTGCTTTTGAAAGAGTCCTTGGATTGACCAAGCCTTATGTCCAGGGATTATCCATCCAGATGAAAAAACTTAAGAACATAACTTTTCCATTATAAAAATTTTACGGTATTGTATGCACTGATTATTTCGCAATATATTTTTTTTAAATCAGGGAAATACTTTATGACCACCCTATAGTTTTCTGCTTATGCAAACCATCAGCTTGCCTTTATCAGTGACGTTCAATTTCGACCTTGTTTGCAGTAAGATTCCTCAGTTCAGACTTTACCTACGTGTTATGGAGTTGAGTTGAATACTTCAAAATAAAAGTATATTGGAATCCACGGCGTTCCCTTCAATTAAGGACATTGCCGTATTTTCTAGCAATAGTGTGTATATTGCTATTTTAGATTTACGAATGATAATTTCGTAACAAGCTGGAGTACACATTTCATAGGTTTCGGAATACAATCAACGTAGTCAATTTATTATAGGCTAATGTTTATATTTAGCAAGTTTCTTGTTGTTAGCGTTCCTCGTCTGATTCGATTAGTGTTTGAGCTTATGATTGAGTCATCTGTATTTATTTTTTGCCCGCACCACTGCCTTTTTCATTTTTTCTTGTTTTCAATAAACCGTTTTTAATGTTAATCACGAGTCTGCTCAAGAGATGTTAACTCATAAACTATTCGATTTAATGAGCTGTTCTTTTGTATGCGCATATTTGAAGCTCCAAATAGTCGATTCTTGTTTAAAAAAATTATAAATTACAATTAATGTTTTTTTTTAAATATCAATTAAAAATTTGTGTATTTTTTTTGAAAAAAAGAAAATAATTGTAACCTATGATTTTTTTTAAGCTTAATTTTAAAATCTGAAATTATAGATCATTCAACCAAGTAAAATTTGAGTTGCGTTTAAAAAACTACCAGCCGGTTTTCGGTTTTGCAATGGCTACAGATGAATTCAACCTTAGGAGGTCCAAATTTTGAACCTTCATAATTCCTAAACTACTTGAACGAAGGAATTCCACTTTGCTATCGTAAGGGTAAAATTTGCCTTAAAAGCTAAAATTGATATCAAAATTAGGCGTTTGTATTGAAATTTTTAGAGTTTGCTCAATTTCACTATGAAGATGATCTTCTAAGTTTAAACAAAAATAGCCATTCGACTGGAAATAATGCTTTTTTTCAATTTATATTAAAATGTAAGCTTAGGGGGGGTCGCCTTCATACTGATATTGTACAAAACTCTGAAATTTCCAACACTAACACAAAATTTTGACAGCATATTCGGCTTTTTCGGAGAGGTTTACCTTATACCAAACAAGAAGTTTTTGAATTAGAATGGTTTAAATTTTGGAACGCCTACCTTTAAGTTAAGTTGTATTTGTTTCAAAACACATTGCAATGAGGGTAGTTTTAAACATAACTCAAAAACCGTTTGGCATAATAAGACATTGTTATACAAATTAACTTAGGTGTCGTCTTCGCACTGAAATTGTATAAAACTCTGAATTTCTCAATGATAACACTTAATTTTGACAGCATAGTTTGCTTTTTAATACCGAATATTTATTCAATAAATTTTACCTTAGGTTAGAAAGACATTAGGTAAAACAGGTTAGGATATATGAATGTTTAAATTTTATAACTCCTAATGTCAAATTCCTGTTTAATCGTTGTAAAACACATTGCAAAGAGAGTAGTTATTAAAAAATAACTAAAAAATTACTTGGTGAAATAAACTCTAATTATAGATTCGCATATTTGAAGCGTCTGGATTTCAATTTCTGTCAAAAATGCCAGAGGTTACACGTTAGTCGAATCCATAATTTTATAACCTTACTTTAAATCTTAGTTTTGTGATGATATATAGAAAAACATTTATTTAACTTCTGAAAGAAAAACATCGAATGCTCTTTCAGTATATACTATATAAAAACTATTCCGAGATTTCAGGATTTCTAAATTATTCTTACCTATGAAAAACATAATACAATTTCTATCATAGTGAAGTTAGTAAATATTGTACCTACGAGTTGTGAGATATTTTAGTCACATCGCAAGCTGTGAAAAGAGGAGTTTTCATTTAAAAGCAAGAGTGTGGAGGAGAAAAATCTGTCAGACCATTAATAGAAACATATAAATGAACGAGAAAACGTTTACATATTTTTCAATATTTTCATTACGGAAAAGGTTTTAAGGATGTCTCCAACTTTTTTGGCGCATACCTGAATTAATTTATTTTTGTAAACGTATGCTATTATGGTTGTTCTTACATACAAACTTTTAAATAAATTATTTTGAAACTTGGAATAATATTATACATTTTTTGATCAAAGGAAAGGATATTTCAAAATATGCTGACATTTGTTTAGAGTTTAGATTAACTTTAAGGACGCGACAGAACGAAAAGTTCTTCATGAGTCAGCATTTGTTTCTAACTCATGAATATAAAATCATAGATAATATAAATTTTTTACACGATATTATATGATCACATATAAAATTATATCTGATTATATCAAATTATCACATATGATCATATATAATGATCACATATGATGATCATGGTGGTCAGTTACAATGGTCTCACATGATGATCATGTATAATGGTCGCACATAATCACCACGAGCAGGGAAGACCGAGCTATGCTCGGTCAAAATTAAATTTGAGTTAAAATATCATGACCCATGACCAAAATGAATCACTAATTGAATTTTCTCGAACATGTGACTTAGCCCAACAGTCTTCTCGTGCCCGAAAACCATGGGATGCAAAATTTAGTATAAATAGTTTGAGCCGTTTTTAAGATAAATAGCTTGACCCATAATGACCCACTAATCGAAATTTCTCGAACATGTGACCTAGCCTAATAATCTTCTTGTTTCCTAAACCTGGAGGGTGCTAAATTTATTTCAAATCCTTTGAACCTTTTTTTAGATAAAATAGCTTGACCCATCATGGCCCATGACCAAAATGACCCACTAATTGAATTTTCTCGAACATGTGACCTAGCCCAACAGTCTTCTCGTGCTCGAAAACCATTGGATGCAAAATTTAGTGTAAATTGAGCCACTTTTTAGATCTTGACTCAAAATGACCCACTAATTGAATTTTTTGGAACATGTGACCTAGCCCAACAGTCTTCTCGTGCCCGAAAACCATTGGATGCAAAATTTAGTGTAAATTGAGCCGCTTTTTAGATCTTGACCCACAATGACCCAGAAATGACCCACTAATTGAATTTTCTCGAACATGTGACCTAGCCCAACAGTCTTCTCGTGCCCGAAAACCATTGGATGCAAAATTTAGTGTAAATTGAGCTGCTTTTTAGATCTTGACCCACAATGACCCAGAAATGACCCACTAATCAAATTTTCTCGGACATGTGACCTAGTGCAATGATTTTATCGTGCTCGAATCTCGTAGGACACAAAATTTAATCAAAATCCTTAGAGCCGTTTTTTAGATAAACTTAATTTGTCCCGCGTTGACCCAAAAATGACCCACTAATCGAAAGTTCTCGAACATGTGACCCAGCCCAATAGTCTTCTCGTGCCCGAAAATGGTTGGATACAAAATTTCGTCAAAATCGTTTGAACCGTTTTTTAGATACAATTAGCTGGACCATGACCCAAAATGACCCAAAATGACCCACTAATCGAATTTTCTCGAACATGTCACCTAGCCCAATGGTTTTCTGGTGCCCCAAAACGGTAGGATACGAAATTTCGTTAAAAATCGTTAGAGCCGTTTTTGAGATAAAATTTGCATATATATATATATATATATATATATAACCACACACAAGATTTGCTCGTATTAGAATATATGATATGATATATGACGGTCACATGTGATCATCATATATAATGATCCCATAGGATGATCACATATAATCTATGATTTTATATGATCACATATAAAATCATGTAAAACCATTTTTGTAAATAATCGCATATAACATCAATATGAAAATTCATATCACTTATAACTCAAGATATAAATAAATCATTCGTCAAAAAATTAATAACGCTATAAAATTTTAATTCCATTAAGAATTATCTTAAGCTATTTTGTGGACATTAGTGGCCTGCATTAGACTAACGGTATTTTAATACGGATAAGTATAAGAAAACGATAATAACTATTAAAGTTATTTAGTAAAAAATTAATTGCAGAAAATACTTGCAGTAAATTAATTTGTGAAGGCAGAAATTTCTTTAGTATTCTTACTTGTTTAAGCATTAAATGTCACGGAAAGATGTCTCTGCAGTGTCTGATACTGAAAGAATAAAAATAAAAATAACTTCTTATTTTAAAGGTTTCAAGCAATTTAGCTCAATGTTATGCCTACGTTAAGTTGACTAACATGCACATTATCTATAAGTATAAATGCATATTTGTGCATGATTCAGGAAGTGAAAGAATATTTTTAAGTAGACATGTATCGGTTCAGAGGAAAATCTATCCCGGTGAAAGTGTCGTCAAATTTTAAATGATGTGGCGGTTTTCATTCAGAAAATATTAGTATTTTATAGCAATTACACAAAGTAGCGTAATTTCCGCAGAATGTATCAGTGCCAAAGCGTAAGTTTAACATCCTTTTACCGTTCAATCTTCCAAAATATTAAATTTCGATAAACTTTAGTAAAAATATTGAAGTCGGTGTAAATGTTGTTAGCGTACGCAATTTCCATTGGAGAATGGAATTTGCATTTGCCATCGTTCACGTGAAATTTAAAGAATAGTCTACGCCACTAATTAAATAACAAAATACTTCTTTTTTTTAAAAGCACTATAATTATGGAAAAAAGCAAGAGAAAAGAAATTTAAAAATCCAGGTATTATTAGTTTTCTTTCTCTGATGCTTATAAAATCCCTTATAATTTTAAAATATCTAAATCGATAGTTAAAAATATCTCTGCAGAGTAATTACTGCCCCTTATTGGAATACATTCCTGTCAAATTTCGAAAATCTCATAATCCTAAACTACAAACACAACAATCAGTATGACAATGCTCCATAATAGGGGTGATTTTTTCAGATTGTTTTTGCCATTAAAATAAATAAGCAGTTCTATTGCTTAACAAATAAGCATTTAGGTTTTGAATGTTTTCGAGCGTGATAAACATTTTGATTTTATTGGTAGATCTACAATTGTTAAAAGTGTGGCACTGTGAAATAAAATTACCACCATAAATATATGAAGGTTAAAGGTATTTTTCAACTTATTTTCTTTATTTTTCAACTTATATGCTCCACACATATTTAATTTATTTTTTAAATATCATATAACTTTAAATATCATATAATAATATCATATCATAAATTGTTTTGGAAAAGAAACATAATTTCTGTTGATTTTTTGATTATTTTACTCAAATAAAAATCCTATCTAAAGTGACATGTAAATTAACAAATTTGCTCAGAAATATTTACTCTCACTTTGAAAAATATTCTTTGATACGAAAACTTAAATTAAATCAAATTCTATGAACACAATAAATGTAAAATAGTATAAATGTTAATGCTAAAATAGAAGAACAAAGAAAAAAAATGTTTTCCAAACTTAAACTTAGTGAAAGAGTATGAAATTTCAAGGTCATGAAAGAAATTTAAATGATCATATATATATATATAAAACAAAAAAAATCAAATTGTGATTATAAGATATATTATCTACTGTAAAATAGGATAAAGAGTTAGTTAATTGTACACATTGCTTAATTAATCTATTAATTTTCTATGTTACGTGAACGAAGTCACGGGTAACACCTAGTAGTAAATATATATGATTTTCAACTACAAAAATACATAAAATGGAGTTGTAAAATCTTTTAGAATGCATCTAAAAAATATCTATATTTGATTAAAATTTGAGTTTATGTTTGAATAACGTCAAGTTATTGAAATTCGTTTAGTCATTTCATAAAATGAAATGACAGAAATTATTTTAAATTGTAGTTTCGCACGCAGTAATGAGCAGTCAAGGTATTAACTTATAAAGGAAAAAATGCCTGTAATTTTTTCGAAATTTTTTTATGTAGAAAAGGGCAATAAATATTAATGAAGGTGGAACTTTTTCAACAATAATTTAATTTCTATGATAAAGGTTTACAATAAAAATAAAAGATTTTTTTTAACATAAAAAAGAAAAAAAATTATCACTATTAAATGCTTCGGTTATGTTAACATAGCGAAGAGTAATTTAAACCTTTTAAAGCCATTTAAGTAAATGATATGGCCGCAATTATTTTAAATTGCAGTTTTGCATGCATTAATCCATTAACTTAAAGATGTAAAAAAATCTAAAATAAGATATTATTTTTGAAATTCCATTAATATAGGAACGCTGTTTAAATATTAATGAAGCTGTTAAAATATTAATAAAGTTTATCTAGATGATATACGATTAAAATATGATTGTAAATTTTAGAAAAACACTAAAACATTCTCTAAAATTAGTTTTAATCTTTCTTTATATTTAATATTAATATATATTTTATTTAACCTTTCTTAGTATTTGCGTACATTGTTTACACAATCGAGCCATGAGATATATTTAGCTGACGCTCTTACAAATGCAAGATTTTTCATAACAGTAATGCGATACTTGTTATATGAGCATATATAAATATAATCTTAACACAAATCAAAGAGACCTATCTGCCTACTTCTTCCCCTCTGCAAACTATTTGAAAAACGTCGGTCACTCATTTTCTAGAATCCAAAAATCTTTGCCATTCTAAAATTTTCAGGTTCAGAGAAGGCAGATCAGGTGAAAAGCACTATTAAATATCTTGAATTCTTTTGCTGACAGCATAGCTAATGTAGACTGCACTTTTCTGGTCTTCCAGGACATACAGGTAACCTTCGATAGCATACAGAGTGAAGGGAGATTATTACACAGCTACGGACGATAGCTTGTTCGGGGAATCTGTCTGGATCGTCAAGTCTTATTTATCAGATAGGAATGTCTTCATTAATTAGGGAACAGGCTATATTCCTCATAGGCTGAGAAGTATTTCTTCCAAGGCTCCTATCTTGCCCCTCTACTTTGGCAAATAATAGAGAACCTCTTTGTTATCGAGCTGGAGCTTAAGGGCATAATCGCATATGCATTTGCTGATTACTTCATCCTGGTTCGCTCTTGTCGAGGCGTCTGGGCTTAGAACTGACGGTGGCTCAAGCGCTCATAGCATGTACCAACGACTGTATGCACGCCACCTACACCCATCACCTGGGATATCTGAGGTCCTAACATTCACCACGCCACGCAAGCTAGTACGTGAACCAATAATGCAGCTTAACGTGTCACTCGTCCACTTCTTTGGCAGAAACTGAAAAACATATATGGCCACCTAAACCTACCTCTCAAATATAACTTACAGTACCGGCCTGTCGGTTCACATTTCCTCTAATCTCTGCCATCTGTCGCACGTAGAACTCTAGCAGAAAAACGCGCCATTGTAGTGAGGGAATTTCTCCGGCGCACCCATATTCTCCCACGACCAACTGATATCCTTCACTGACCAGTGTCACGTGGGAAATATATTTACCGTAATGAGGGACCACTCTTGTAATAGTCTTAAACAGTTCTTTTGCCTTGTTCGCTATTCGGATATCTCTGACAGAGGTGTTTCATTCTTACATTTATGGGATTGCCGCCAATTGTTGCGTTTTCCTGCTGGTTTAGCTTCGGCTAAATACTGTATTTATTTTTCGATTTTTCTGAAGAAAGGGGATAAAGAAGACCACGAGGGGCACTATGCTTTGTTTCCTCGTCTGAGGCACTATGCTCAGGAAGGGCACTATGCTCAGTTTCTTCGTCTGAGCAGTCCCACATAGGCAATCAAATCAAATTATAAATATAAGTAGCAAAAATTGAATTTTAAGTTAGGTGAGTTTTGTGAGAACACAGATTCAGAAAAATCTCGTTTGACGCAAAATTTGCGACAGCGTGCCCAATAGAAGGTTAAATAACTTGGACTTTTTCTAGCTTCCTTTATCCATTTTACAAAATAAGGTAGAAGCAGTTTATCATGATCATCAATTTTAGTTTATCATGAATTAATACAGAATCAATCAATTACCGAGGGAAAACACTGTCTTAGGGATTTTTAGAAGAAGTCCATTTGAAAATCACCACAAGTCAAACCACAAACTAAATTTAAAATGTTCGCAGTGTAATTAAACATACATGCGTGGCGAATGAGAACTGTTTCGAATAAGAAGAAGAATTTTTTTTTTATACTTTCCAACATAGTTTAAAAAATATATTTATGAATTTGGTTTGTCTGTTCGTCTGTCTGCCGGCACCAAACTCACGTAAATATAGTCGGATTGTCATGTAATTCATATATGTTACTGATATCTATTATGGCATGTCTGGTGTTGAAAATAAAGTGTGTAGCAATTATATATCGTTTACATAGGAACAAAAAATTCTATTAAATTATAGTCTATGGGGGGGGGGAATTGCTTGCAGTGTATTTAAATGATGTTTTTATATTTCAGACACGTTGAAATTGATATACATCACAGAGGTACACTACAAGATTCTTACTACATATTAGAGTACGCATAGTACTGTCCATTTACAGGGACGCACAACAGAATATTTTTACATAATGTCTATGAGCAATAATTGCTGGACATGCATTTTCAAGTGTAGCATTTTTTTTATATTTAACTATGTTTTTGAATATTACTTGATGTTTATAAATTCTATAGATCATATGCAGAGCAGCACAAAATAATTCGAGTACATTTTCGCTTATTGATGGAAATTGCTGAAAGGGGAATCTCCATCTAGATTATGCGTTTCCTAATTGAAGCAAATTTTTGTATACTGTGTAGTATATATGCAAATCTGTATATCAAGTACAAGGCTGGCCAAATAAATTCTTATATTTTTCGACTGTACATGGTGATTGATAAAATTGGATTTTCAAATAGGTTATGTTTTTCAAATTGTTTACTTATAGGGGAAAGTGGACTAAAATGATCCTCTTAAGGGAAAAACTTGTGTAAAATAACATAACTGTTTAAATAAAACTTTCGTCTTTTGTTAGTATATTTTACACTATATTTTGCATTACAAGTGTATTTTAATAATATTTTAAACCCAAATTGAGTCATAAAAAATAGATTTTTTGGAAAGTGTCCAAAAGAGCATTTTACCCTCACCAAAGAGCAAAATAATCCTTAATTTAAATAATTGTAATTTTTTTATCGGCAAAATTAACATTATAAAAGTAATTATGACAATACATAAGTGTAATTCACATCTAATCACATGCTCCATTAAGTAAACAAAGTCATATTTCTGTACATGAAGGACTGTACATCTAATTAAATATGAAAGTTGGTGCTTACCTTATAACACATGATATGAAACCCAATTTCTCAAAGAATTCTATTCAGACGCATAATTCTGCGATCGCTTGAATACCGCCATTGCTGCTTCTTCATTTATCACAATTAGTTTATGTGTTACCCTGTAGATAGCGCGACCTGTCTGGAAGAAAACGTGTGGATCGTTTTGCTTGTAAGGATCAATTTAGTCTACATTCCCCTATATGATCTTTGACCTTTTAAACGGTGAAGTTTTGTTACAATATTGTGAATATATTGGAATGTATTTCATAATCTATACTTAACGCATAATTTTTCTTTCTTTTTTATCTTTCCATAAGTTTTCTTTCTTTTATTCTTTGTATTTTATTTAACTTTTTTTGAGGATCGTGAATGTTTTAAGGACGGCATTTTTATCCTGTTCACTTTATTTTATTAATAACTAAAATAACGTTTGCATCTTGTTTTAATTCATGACATTATCGATTTTGAAAAACCCTTATAGATGTCTCATAAGTCATTTCCCCCTCTAATTACTAAAATGCAAAGATATTTTACATAATTCGTACTTTGTAATACCTATATTGATTTTAAGAAACCTTTATTAAGGTAAAACTAATATTCTCTTAGTGCTGGAAACAAAAAAAGTCTTTTTCATGATTTTTCCCCTATTGATTTATTGAAATTTTCTCATGGAAGTTATAGTGTTTGTATAGTTTCCCTTTAGGCTGATTATTGGATTATTAATTTATTTTAAGATACTTTTAATGACCGTTTTGTTTTAATAAAGAGCTTTTAATAGTTTTAAAAAAGAAGAAATGTTTTAATGGTATTTTTAATGATTTCCAAAGCATTAAACCGTTTAAGGTGAGCGTCACATATATATATTTTTTTTATTTGAGTATCGCTACTTCATAATAGTAATATCTGTCCTGTTTAGTCACAGAAATTTGGTGATTAAATAAGGTGAACATTTCCATACGGTAAGAGTAGGAATCTAAACTAAAGATTATATGTACTATGCATAACGCGAAAAGATTAAGATATTAAATTATACTGAAAAAGATAACTCTTAAAAGTTTTTTTTGTACTTTCCTGTTATTGGGGCATTGGAGATTGAAAAAGAGTCGTGGTGAGAGATGCAAAATTTTCACATGCAGTTTCTGGCATTTTTATTAACTTATAAACACAAGTTTTCTCTTTTAGTATTTATACAATTTATTTAATATACAGAAGGCATTTATCAGCTATTATATGCAAAGTGATTTCATTTATCTGAAACGTAGTTGTCAGAAGTAATTATTGTAATGCATACATAAACAAGTATTCCAATGGTTGGAGTATCATAGTTGAGAATTTTCCAACAGAGCGAAAATATGCCTGGACCAGGACTCGAACCTGCTTACCGGCATATTTTCGCTCTGTTGTTAAATTCTCAACTATGATACTCGAACCATTGGATATAATTTACCTAGTTGAATATACTTTCCTCTGTTCATTATGAAGTATAATATTGTTTATTAGTTTTGACTGGATAGTTATTTATATCACCAACAACAGGATAGTTACTTATATGCCAATAAAGATAACTTTCTTAATCACAAATTTCGTTAAGTTTTATAAAAACGTGCCAATGCGCCCCAAAAAGAGAAGTACCCTTTTTTTTCAATTGACCTTCTGCCAAAACGTACATTTCGAAAAAGCACTATAGGTAACTCACTCTTTCGTAATTTTTTCTCTAATTAGTTAAATACAAAAATATTTTAAAACTCGTCCTATGTAATAGAGGAATTGATTTTAAGAAAATTTTATTCAGGTTAAACTAATCTAATCCTCGTTCTAAAAACAGAAAATTCTTACTGATGATTTTTATCTACTGATTTATTGATATTTTTGCTTCAAAATTATTGTTTTTCTATAGTTTTCCTTGGGTTTATTTATCGGCTTATTAATTTGTGTTACGATACCTTTGATGACTCATTAATTCAACGAAGAACTTTTAATAGTTTTATAAATAGAAAAAAGGTATATACGCATATTTTTATTCATTTGAAATAGATTAAAAAGAATTTTAAAAAAAATAGTTTACTCTCGAAAAATATACTTTTTCAAGTACCTTCTGACGTACATTTTTTCGATAATTAAAGGATTTTGGAATTTTATATTGATTTTTACTTGTACTAGATAATTACTTAGTGTATTATTAATTAAGTAAAAAACAATAATACTTATACTATTAGTATAAAATTATAGCTGGGTCTTCCCAGTGTATATCCATGTGATTTCATTCAAATAAAATGGTAAGTCAATATTGATTCGGCGTGCATTACTACCAATTTTCTCATGGATAAATAAAATCGCATTTCTTTTTTAATACTATGCTGTTTAGTTTTCATTTATATATATATTTTTTTTACTTTATTTCATTGTTGCACTTAGTCATTGTGTAGTCACAGCCGGTTACTTTCTGGCCTATTTTTGCGAATGAAACATGACACATCATACACTCCAGAACTCCAGCTTTGTAATTCAGTTACAATTGTAACAGTAAAGAATATTTGACAATGTTTCACCCGAGACCGACTCAGGTGAAAATGCCTTAAAATTAAATTATTATTTTATAATTAAGTTCTAAATCTATTAAAATGTTGTATTGTCATCGGAAACACACTCGTGTACATAATATCTTTATAATACAAGCATGTCAGGAAGTGAGCGAAAAATGGATTAAAAAATTCCATCTTTCATTACATGAACCAAGTTAAGATGTGACATGCGGGTTCACGCTAGCACCGAACTAGCTCAGTAGCTACTCCAATATAAGGTAAAATAACTGTTTATTTAAAAGCAAACGGACAGGGTTAGTGGTCAAATCTTGATCGCAAGATTTAGCCTGAACTCACAAATACTTTCAAAATAGGCCTACTAAGAAAACGTGCTCCTTACTAACGCTCACCAAAGTACTTGAACATAATCAACAATTAAAGTTTTCACTTGTGAACACACGATCGCTGGAACACTTCCAGCTTAACTCCAATACTCGTTGAATCTCTTTCACTGAAATCCACAACTTCAAGCAATTTTTTAAGTCTCAGCTAAATCCCTAAAATGGTAGCAGCTCGTGGCTTCTGCAACAATCAATATTGAAACTAATGCATTCAAACTTTCTTATCAACGGCTTTCTTTACTCTATATTGGCTCCACTTCAGACTATTAGCATCGGTTTCCTCGCGAGAGCAGGTTTCATTGTCCACGAAGGCGAGATACCACCAAATCCAACGCTACACACATTTGCATCCCCGTAAATACATTGCTAATTGACCAGGAAAGCCAAAATTTGCGTAACTCCTGAACAAAACACAATCGTAAAACCTGATAGCCTGAACAAACCGCAGAAAACACAACAAATTTCGAAGACCACATGCATTCTTTGACAATTAGAGTAAAGTAGTCTACAGATGTCTCTGCGCGCACATAAATGTTAGACTGCGATACGTGTCAATCAAAACAACGACTGTCTTTTTGAGAGAGTCTCTAATCTACTACAAATATACATAAAAGAGTGTAAAAATGAGTTATTCTCTTTCAACGTTTACGTATACAGTCACAAATAAAAGCATCTTAAAGTGTTTAAATGTATAATTTTTACTTATAGATCGGGAAATCTACTTTTACAATAGAAAAAGTTATCGCTTCACTCGAAATTCAGTGTAACCCATTATAAGTCGTTAGTGTTACCATAATCTCGTAGGTAGAAAAGTATCTTTACTTTATTCATGATCATCTTTTGCGATACACTGTTAAAAATTTGCGGCAAACTGTCCAGTCATTCGACCGTTTTTTTTGGTAATTTAATGGCCATAATAGGGGGAATAATATGGTCAGAATACAGTTAGATTACAATTTTGTAATCATTTTCCATAAAAACGGTCGAGTGACCGGACAGTTTGCTGCAAATTTTTAGCAGTGTAATATGCTATAGATTTACTCCCTTAATACACTGTAAAAAGGGTTGAATACTGCAATACACTGCAAAAGAAATTGTTGATTTTACAATATAATACTTCACCCCAGCTGCCAATATTATACCGTAAAATCAACAGTAAGAAACAGTAATAGACTGCTGCGCTTATCGTAAAATCAACATTTTTTTGTTTTTGTTTTTGCAGTGTAGTATTGCAGAAATAATTACGAAAATCCAGTATAATGTCAAAATTTCTTAATTTAGAAAATCATTTAGTAATAAACAATTCATAAATCTTAGACCATAATACATTTCCAATCTTTCCATAAACGTTTCCAAAATAAAGAGTCGTGTTTGCTATCCATAAATAAAAAAAAATAAAGTTTCGGTTATCTTCGGATATTCATAATTTTCTGATGTTTAAAATTTTTCTTCTTATAAATTTACGTAAAGAGAGAAGAAGAATTTTCAGAATTGGTAACCATTATGAAGATATATTCAATTTTCATTGAAGTTTTTTTTTTTATATCAGGAAAGTTGTAGGTATTTTTATTACAACTTATAAACTCTATTTTACGGAAATTAATTGAAAATAATTTTGAAACTTTATATTAAATTCCATTGTTCATAATTTGGGAAAAATAAATTAAATATTTAAATATTAATTTCATAAGAACATTATATGAATCTTAATTTTCTGATGTAATCTGGGAAAAAATGATTCTTTATCTTCTTAAAGTAAAATATCGATTGAGATATCAGAAGATATATGGACGCAATTCCGATTCCAGTATTCCAATATATCTCTTACCTGCGATAAATGTAATACATTTTCCCTCCTTGTGAAGTAAGAGAAATACAGCAAGTACGAGTTGTGAAATATTCCAGTGATAATTCAAATTAGCAAAAGTGAATTCCCATTCGAAAACGGAAAGGCGATGGTAAAGAAACCTGTTGCAACAAATGTATGAATGATATTACATAAACTAAACGATTAACTAAACAATTTTTAAAAATAGTTTTAATATTTTCATTATAAAGTAGCTTTAACAATTTAGAGAGAGATATTAACATTGTTCGTACATTTTTTCCCCAATTCTGTAATAAAATATACCACTTTATTTAATCGCGGAAAAATATTACAAATTCTGTTATCAAACAAGGCGGCTACGAATTCGGCTATTTAAATATTAAATAGGAATCTTTTTAACAGAAAGAGTGGAACCACAATTCTTACAAATTCCAAGAAATGCACAGATACTGCATTTCTGCAGTTTTTAATTACTGAAAATTGTCTGATTATAGTTTATTTTATGTTTCCTTTCAATTTGTGCAAGATTAATAAAAACTGTAGAGAGATAAGCGCAAAGTTTTTGGAAAAATAATGGGTTTTTAAATATGACAATACTATAAATGAAAGGGAAGAATTTGAAAGCTGATTACTAAACATTAAATGTAATGTGAGTGTTGAACTTTTGTTGGACAAAGGTTTCAGATCACCGAAATTTGTAGTTAATAAATAAAATGTCACCAGGAGGAAAACACGAACATATCCTGCAAGTGGGTATATTTAGATGATGATGTCAACATTTACATGAGAACTTTTGCAAGAGATTGAAGAGAAACACTTATTTTTCTATTTGTAATTTAGTATAAATAAAGCTGTTCTTAATTCTAATCCTCTATTATCATTATTAGATTCCAACATCATTACTACACTTCAACAAAAATTTCTTTCCTGGGGATGGCTTGCGAAATTTTTTATTTTTTATTTTATCACACCAAAAAACTGTTATCTAAAACGAACCATCATAAAATCTCATTTTGCTCATTGAAATATATATATATATATATATATTTCAATGTACTTGTATGGTTAAATTACTTGTATGAGGGGAGCAGAGTATTTAAACAGGTCCGTGGAATCCCAATTGGGGGGAGTTGCAGTTCAATTTTAGCTGACATCTACTTACATATATATGAGAATAACAATAACACTGGTCAACAGCTGTTTTGGTGCCTGGGTTTTTCCAGCTGATTTTATAAGAATTTGATGTCCTAAATTCAAATATGGCATTAATTTTTGCATAGGAGCTCAAATATTTACGGTAAACAACTTTTTATGAAATAGATGTTACACTATTTTAAGTTAAATCCATGAATTAAATAAAAATATAAATAAAATAAATAAGCACTTAATTTTTATTTTTAAATTATGCAAATGTTAATTATTATTATTATAATGTACACATATTCAAATAATAATTTAAAAAATTATATTAAACAAATATTTTTACTTACAAAGATAGAGGAAAAAGTTATTGAAGAGACAAAGTCTTATTGAACATTTCGGAAGCTTCTTTTCCGTGACATTCTTGAATATATTTTAGAACAGTCTCTTTTTAAACTCCAACAGTAATCTGTCATCATATGCGTATCCCATCTTCCTTGATAGCGATCCTCCATAGTCTTAATATCCTGATGAAATCTTTCGCCCTGTTCCTCGCTGGTGTCTCCTAAATTTTCAGGAAAATGCTGTAAGTGGCTGTGTAAATAGTGCATCTTAATGCTCATATTACACCCGAGAACTTTAAAACTACTAAGCATTCCATTTACCAGTTCTGCGTAGTTTTCTGCTTTGTGGTTGCCCAAAAAGTTTTCGACTACTGCAACAAAAGAAGTCCACGCTTTTTGCTCAATTTCATTCATCGAGTTTACGAAGGCAGGATCCTTAATCAGTTGTCTTATTTGTGGTCCGTCAAATATTCCTGCTTTAATTTTTTCATAACTCAATTGGGGCATTTTCTCCCCTATATATGCAAAGCATGACCCGTTCTTATCAAGAGCCTTTACAAACTGCTTCATAAGGCCAAGCTTGATATGCAGTGGAGGAAGTATGATTTTCTCTCGCCCAACTAAGGGGTTATTAATGACATTCATTTCCCCAACATCCATGTTTTCTCTCTTAGGCCACTCTTTTCTAACCCAGTGGTGTGTTTTATCCCTGCTATCCCAAAGACACAAGAAGCAAGGATATTTGGTGTAACCGCTTTGCTGTCCAAGGAGAAAGTTTACCATTTTTAAATCCACACAAATCATCCATTGATGTTCATGATATTTTATCTTGTCAATGGCGAAAGCTATTGTGTTATATTCTTCTTTCATTTTCGTTGAGTGAGCAATTGGTATTGAACCATATTTGTTCCCATTGTGTAGAAGGACACATTTCAAACTTCGCTTTGAACTATCAACAAATAAGCGCCAATCATCTGGAAAATATTCAGGAAGACCCATTTTTTCCAGGAGTCCTCTAATTTCGTGACAAAATACAAGATTGCCTTCTTGGGAGAAGAAGGGTAACAGACTATTTTCTCTTGTGCGGTAAAAGGTAACTTTGGTTCCTTGTTCTAGTAAATTTTTGTCCTTCAATCTTGAAGCCAGTAATTCAGAAGCTTCTTTTGACAAATTGAGATCTCTGGTGAGATCATTTAACTCATCCTGGTTGAAACGTTGAGGCATTGACGAGATCTCTTCATAATCACTGTCACCTTCATATGTATCGGAAGGGTGATCAGAAGGACAGTACTCGTCCTCACACAGTTCTGGTAGCTGGTAAAACTTTGGGATCGGCACTTCCTCTGAGTGAGGAACCGGGCGTCTTGCAGAGGCTAAATCAGGATAAATCCATTTACTACGGTTGTTTCGATTAATTCCAGCAATATTTACTTGGCAGAAATAACAATCATCGAAATGGTTTTGGGGTTCTCTCCAAACCATTGGTAAGCCGAATTTGAGACTTTTTCTTTTCCCGTTAGTCCACTGTCGTAAGTGTTCTGTACAAGTTTTACAGACCTGGTGTGGTGCCCAGGTTTTATCCTGTTCACCAAGTCTCACACCAAAGTATCCAAGATAAGCTCTCTTTACAAAGTCAGTAACATTTTTCTGTACTCTTTTGGCGTGTATTCTCCGCATATGTAGCAAAACACATCAGGATGATTTTACACAACTTCTTCTACTTGAACTCATTTAAATTCTGTTCAACAACACAAATACAACAATCTAAAGCACAGCACGTTTTAAGTTAACTTTATAAGAATTCTATCCTAAACATAAATATCACGGAAGGTCAATAACTAGACTACGCTCCACGGAGAGAAATCACAAACTAACTTTATCTCTTACTGGCTGTCCCCTTTTGGCTGAGCGGCGCGAAATCATAAGCATGCGCAGAAACTCAGTATTGCTTGCCCGTCATTTTTTCAAGGTCTTCTGAAATTACAGCGCCTCTCAAGTCGTTCTAAGCATCGCGACAGGCCCTTGTATCTGAACGCCAATTTAAGCGTTGAAGGTCACGTCAGTTCTAAAAAATGTTTGGTTCTCCTCACATATCTGAAAAAGTAGAGCTGATAGAGAAAAACGGATTTCATATTTAGATTCAGTGTCCCAAAAATATCCAAAAATAGCTGCAAAATCATAGGCACCAAAAAAAAATTTTTTTTTTGTAGGCCTGTGTAATTTAAATAGAGACATATTGAGTTATAGGTATATTGATGATGTTATAATAGTTGGATTAAATAACGAAAATGTAAACCTAGATTTTAAATATTATCCAAATACTTTAAAACTAGAACTCTCCTCCCGAAATATTAAAAACATCAATTATCTGGATGTGAATTTAGTGTTGGAGAATGACAATTTAATAACAAGGGTTTACGACAAGAGAAATGATTTCGATTTTAAAACTTTAAAAATCTTAAATTTTGAATCGAACGTACATATTTCAGCATTTAGAAATGTATTTACAAACGGTTTAGTTCGTATTGAAAGGTTATGTTCAAGATTTGGCGATGCGGTTGGCGAGTTCATGGAGTGGATTAACATGGCATTGATGCAAGGTTACCCTGTGAACTTTGTAAGGAGAAACACGATCAATTTTATAGGTAGAAGTAAATATAGAAATGAAATGAATTCATTTTTGAATGCTAAGGGTGGTCTTGATCAGTTGTTGGATGGATTCAGATAGAGTAGGTTGCTGCTGTGTGTAGCTTGGTATTTTAGTTGATAGCTTGAATTAATTTGGTCTCGGCAGGAGAAGGGGGACGTTGTTAACGTAAAAGCCGGTTTTAACCCTGCAGCGCATGTTGTTAGCCATGCCCTCCTGCCTTCAGGTTTAATTTTCCTGGTATTGATTTTTCGTTAGTATTTTGAGTTTGGTTATTTTTGTTTTATAGTTTTAATTGGTTATAGTTTAGAGTTCAGTTGATATATTGTTATTTGTTTTGGCTACATAGCGTGGTTAATGTAAATGTATAATTGTGTTTAGGTATATATATATATATATATATATATATATATATATATATATATATTTAATCGGATTCTAAACACCAATTCTTTAATTTAAAATTTTCCAAATATCAGTTTATATTAAATGTAACAATATCATGTGAATTGGTGAAAATAACCATCATCCACATACAAACAGGACTGAACTATACGTCCAGTACTTGAGAAAGTTGTGGTTTCGATATTGCGTACAGTATCACTGACTGATTTACTATGCACTTCCATCCCATTAGTAATCTAATTGAATCGACAGAATACAAGGTGAAACTACTGATATTCGCTTTAAAAAAATCTTCATTATTTTGAAAGTAATGAAGAATAAACCGGTACTAGTTTCAGGTCAGACGCACTGTATTTTTGTCAGAATAAATTGATTTCGACGTTTGTTTAATATACAAAAAAATCCTTGTTGTAATGTGATGTACCCCTTTTAAAGTTTGAATCATTTTCTTTATATACAGCCTATATACATATATTTATATATCTTTATATATCTTTAGCCATGTAAGATGGCATCTTTTTGTTTTGGAACGAGCCAAAGTGTTCTTACAATAACGATATTCTAAATCAATGATTTTGGCATCTTTAACAACATTTTCTTTTATTGACAACTTCATGCACATTTTAATCTAAAGCACGTTTATAATATTCGTCATTATTTTTTGTTCATTTTATGAATTAATTATTGTAACTTTTATTGCTCAAAATGATTTTTTAATCTTTTTACTTATATATAATCCTTAAATTTGTGTTTTCGCTTAAAAAACATGCGATTTCAATTTTAATACATACAAATATAATATTCTTCAATTTGTTATTTACGTATGTACTTTTTAAAGTGTATTTACACTAAATACATGACGTTTCCTCAGTATTATATTAAATTTCCAACAAAGTTGAAAGGTGTTTAAGAATTCGTATAAGAAGGTGGTTAAGAATTCGGTAAGTTTACTATGGTATGTTCGGAATTGAAAATGAAGTGTGTACATTTACAGTTTATTTACACAGTCACTCAAAAGAATTCTTTCACATTACGGCCAATGGGGGAAAATCGTTTCTGATGTATTTTAATGATGTTACTGTATTTCAAACATATTGAATTTCATATATGCCAATGAGGTGCAATACAAGATGCTTACTATCGATTATGGAGTACATAGCATAAATCATTCATTTACAGGGCCACACAAAAGAATTCGGTTACCGTAATGACAATGCACAATAATTGCTGGAAGTGCGTTTTCCATTCTTGCATGGATTTTTAAATTTAATTACATTTTTTGTTCTGTGTATAAATTTTGTAGTTCTTATACAGGGTTGCACAAAAGATCTCGAGTACATTGCCGCTCATTCACGGAAATTGACGAATGAAAATTTTTAACTGTGTTGTGCGCTTTCAAACTGAACTAAATTCTAACATACACTGTAATGTGTAATATATATACAAATCTAGTGATCATATACAGGGATACACACAAACATTCCGATATTTTTCCGATTATTACTGATATTAGGTTTTCAGATATATTAAGCGTTTTCCAACTTGTTTAATTAGATATCATCTTTCACCGTATTTTTCTATGAAGTTTTGTTATAATATTCTGAATGTGTTGGAACGTGTTACATAATCTATGCTTAACGCATGATTATTCATTTTTGTTTAAATACAATTCTATTTCAAAAGAAACTATATCCGGATTAACATTTTAAAATAATACGTACGGGTAAATGCGCTGAGAAAATAGCATGAAAATTCACTTAGTCACGTAATTCCTTTACAATATCAGAATGTCTATCAATCAAAGTGTAGCTGCATATCAAATTCGTGACCGATATAAAAGCAATACCTTCAAAATATATCGAAGTCCTGTTTAAAGCATTACAACGTTCTTAATTACAAATCTATACATTTTTTTAATGTTCATTAGATTTTAATTCATTCCTAATTTCCTTTGGAAAAAAAATAAAAGTAGTGTAGTCAGATTACTAAAAAAATCTATAAACTGAATACATTCTTTAAGCTATAGAAATTATACTACTTATGCAATTTTAACCTCCATGTTATGTTAGATGCATAGGGTGATAAATTTGCCATTCTATAAATACAAAAATTGTTTCAAATTTTATGTCATTTTTAAATTTCACAGAATTACAAAGTTAAATATCATTCATGAATTTAATATTTTCCAAAAGTTATGTATTAAAGGATATGAAAATTTGTATAAATTCTATAAATAATTATTTTTCATATAAGAACGCGAAGTAATTTACTTTTCCTATGGCCATTGGCTATTTCAGTTACTTAAAAAAAAAAAAAAAAAAAAAAAAAACATCAAATAAACTTAAGGATTATGTAAACATAGAAATTTATATTTATTTTTTTTACTCATTATTTTTTATTTATTTAAATCTTATTGTGTGCTATAATTTTTTTTTGGTCCCATGTGGAAATATATTTATCTTGGCTATTAAGCTACACTAAAAATACTTTTACATATGATCATAATGGGCATGTATTATTGTATTATGTACGACCTCAAAGGATTATATGTATCATAAATAAAATTTAATTAAACTCCAATAAATTAAAATAAAATCAGTACGATTGTTCATTTCTTTTCATTAACCCAAGCCTTCGTAATTTACGAACCATGCGTATCAGTGACAAGAGCTAAACGTTTGTGTCTAATACACTGATTTCACCTTTCATCTTACACTTTTCAATTACATATTTAACTTGTGGATAATCTAGAACACAAACATTAAAACATTCTTTAGCACAACTTTATGCTTAAACAGAAATCTATAGCATGCACCTAAATATAAATTTATTGATTTAAAAGAAATGCAAAAGGATAGTTAAAATGACCATGTATTCATTAAATTCATTTAAATGACATATCATTTCACGATTCATCCAAAAATATTTGAAATAAATGTTAGGTATTTAAGTAAAGAATTACAACATATCTTTATAAAGTGTATAGGAGTTTTATTGTTTATTACTTAAGACTAAAATTTAAAGGTGACAATCTACATATATATTATTTAAACCAATCTTTAGTAATATGAATCAATATGTATAATCCGTTTTAGGTGCGTTCGTAATTATATAAATACGCAAGACCTATAGTCTTCTTCTGGTCATTCCGTCTGTCCGCCTTTCCGCATATAACAGCGCAAAATCTACCCAGCCGAATAGTTTGAAATTTAATATATATAATCGTTGCAGAATTTTGTCGAGTCATTTCAAGATTTAATGAAAATAGAATCAAAACTTTAAAAAATATTAATAAGAGTTTTCTTCATTCTATTAAATTATATCATACATAATTAATCCAACGATATTGCATGATAGGTGATGGAGTCATATTATTTCCGTATTAATGAATTTAAAAACCGAATTTGTAAACTAGATTTGTCTAACTATAGCAATCGTATAACCTATCGACATGTTTTTGGATAGATGTTTCCGGAGAAATAGGTATTATATGGAAAAGGTGTTTAAATATGGATTTCAAGTTCTGAAATTTTCAAAAATAGGCTTAAGTTTCCCATTGGAATTTTCAGTCAATGTCAACAAAAAATAAAATGTTGCCAACTTAAAATGCACTTATTTTATTACGGAAGTTAATCATATCATAATAACAGACGATATAATTCATTTCACTGAAATTATAACAGTACGAACACGTTTGTCACATTTAACGTACGATTTCTTAACTTGTTAAATCATTGTATTTAATGTCTCTAACACTTCGGATATTTACTATCCGTATTCTATTTGTGAGGTAGCTAGGTGTCTTTGTTTTAAATTTATGTAGTTCACGTTTAAGAGCCTACGCTAGTCACGCGAAGAAACGCTCCAGCTAATGTTAAGTCTATGGGAAGCTTATCGCGCGATTTCTCGCTCGCATTTTAATATTTTTAAATGATTTTTTTTTTGCATAGGATAGCTGAGGTCGATCTCTAACGTTGTTAGTTTTACTTTTTCGATTTTGGTTACGGTTTTTTTTTTTTTTATAAACGGACATTTTCCATTTTGGAACCAGTTGGAACCTGTTCTGAAATTGAAATTACTCTTATATAAAAAAAACTGGAACCAAAATCGAAAAAGTAAAAACTAACAACATTAGAGATCGACCTCAGCTATCCTATGCAAAAAAAAAATCATTTAAAAATATTAAAATGCGAGCGAGAAATCGCGCGATAACTTTCCCATAGACTTAACATTAGCTGGAGCGTTTTTTCGCGTGACTGATGTAGGCTCTTAAAAATTTATTTTCAAACTGAATAAAATGTTAAGATAGCAGGACGAGAATAACCTTTATCGGTAAATTTAAAGTTTTATTAAAGTAATGTATACTTGAATGTCAGTCTTACTTTTGTTCATTGACATGGTGACATTAAATACATTTCTAAATTGATTTTAAAAGGATTTAGTAGAATGATTGACACCCTAATACAAGGATTAAATAAGTTACATGTAATATTTTAGAAGTTATTGATAAGCCTTATGTATTGCATAAGAAGTATGAAATAAATCTAACTTGTACAATAATAAAACATCGATTAAATTATGTCTCGATTAATAGCTCCATTATAACATAGATATTTCTATATAATTCTTTTAAAATTATTTGAAAAAATGTAAATTAATCCAGTAAATGTTATGAAAAATATATAAACAGAAGAAATGTATATGTCTCAGAAAATTACTTCACGAAGATACCTAATAGTAAATAATAATTTGTCAACTAGATCTGCGGTTAAATAATAAATGCTGATATTTCTAATTGGTTAATAAGTAGTTTTCAAGAGATAATAAATTACATTGGTGTGCAAAACTTAAGCAACAAACACAAAATGCTAATTTCTGAACACGTGAGTACTCAAAAGGCAATTCTATAAAAAGCAAATGTAGAAAAGAGGTACTAACCTAACAGCACGGCCAGTTCATGTGAAGTCCCCTTGACGTCACACATGGTTAGAAGTGTCACAATCACTACGGTGAATCAAAATATCGGATATTTCACTGTCTCATTATTACATCCGCACTAGGCTTAGGGGTTCGTCCTGGCCATTAGCCAAAAGCTGGTCCCTAGGGTGGGCGCTGTCTGGCTGTCTGTCTCATTATTACTCTCAAATGATTGTTAACTCTGAAAAGTCACTGTGACTGTCGCTTTGTGGAGAGTCACCAGGTGACAATACAATAAAGTATTACAATAAAGTCACCTTGTGATTCTCAAGTCACTGTCAGTTGAATACTGAACTTTGAAGTCATTGTGAGCAACTCATTGTGATGAGTCGTCAAATAATGTCACAATGAAGTCGTATGGAGACTTTCCGGTGATCGACACTATTGTAAAGTCATCATTGCACTCCTTTGTGAAAAGTCACCAGGTGATTTCATTTTCTGTCACTTGGGAATTCGTCACAGAACAGCTAACATGCTGTCTTTACAATGGAGTGTCAAAATGACAGTCACACGAGAGTCACAAGATGGCTTCATTGTAACGTCACCTGGTGACTCGTCAAAAAGCAGCAGTCATAGTGACTGTTCAGTGGAGTGACCAAATGATGTCACAATGAAGTCGTATGGAGACTTTCCGGTGATCGACACTATTGTAAAGTCATCATTGCACTCCTTTGTGAAAAGTCACCAGGTGATTTCATTTTCTGTCACTTGGGAATTCGTCACAGAACAGCTAACATGCTGTCTTTACAATGGAGTGTCAAAATGACAGTCACACGAGAGTCACAAGATGGCTTCATTGTAACGTCACCTGGTGACTCGTCAAAAAGCAGCAGTCATAGTGACTGTTCAGTGGAGTGACCAAATGAGAGTAAAAATGAGACAAATGAAACATATCATATTTCTGTTCATTGTAGTGACTGTGACAATTGTGACCATTTGTGATGTCAAGAAGACTTCACATCGACTGTCTGTGCTATAAGGGTAGTACCTATTTTCTACACTTGCTGTTTATAGAACCTCCTTTTGAGTACTCACGTGTTCAGAAATTAGCATTTTGTGTTTGTTGCTTAAGTTTTGCACACTGGTGTATAATCTTTAATTTTTTATGTTTTATGAAAAGATAATCGATTAAATTAATATTTTTTAGGTATAGTTCATTTTTGGACAATTGTATTTATATATTTTTATAAAAGTAATTACTGTACTGTAGACATTTGGCAAACACTTATTCTTTGCAAATGAAAAAAAGTGCAATATTTGTTTTAAGAGTTTTTACTTACCAAGCACATAGTGTAAGAAAAGCATTCTAATCATGATTTGTGTTGGTGTGTATGTGAATGAACATGATATCTCACAAACTATATTTCCTACAGTCCCGAAAACTGTATAGATTTTCAATCAAATCGGCCAAGGGATGGCCATGATCCTGATATGGCCACTCCCCCCCTATTATACGTTAGCTAACCAAAAAATTCGCTAAATGACATGAGCATAACGTGAAGGGGCATCCTAGTATATTATGTGATCACTTGTCATTCAGCTAAGTTGTAGAATTCGACCTCAATTTCCTATTTTATATTTTTGCCGTGATATCTTCTTGTTTTATCTGATAATTCTTCCTTTTCATGCTCACTTTTAAAAGATTTATTTTATGAATATCACCATACTCTTTTCAGTTTTTAATGCTCTTAAATAAACTAAAGTTTAGGTAAATAATGTTTCATTTTTTAATAATTTGAAAAATTAAAATTAATCAAAATTGTGGTAATAAAGTTTAAAATAATAATTGTTTTTGTTGTTGGATGTTAGTTATTGATTGTAATGCTTAATTGTAGATTTATTGTAAGTTCATCAAACAGTTTCTTATTAACTTTTCTATTCCGTCGTATTTCTACGGGCGAAACCTCGTTAATGATTAAGTGTTTCAGAGAAAACATAAAAGGCAACACTTTGATCCTAAATATAGACGGGTTTTTAATTACATTTGTTCCACTTCTGTGTGACATTCTTCGTACATGTGAAATATCTAAAAATATCACTTTCAAAGTGCTTAATACGTAACCTTGAAGCAATGAACGCTTAAGCGGCATTGAGGTTCTTTGAAAATATTAATTTACAGTTCAGCTTTTATTAAAGTCACATGTAAGGTTTCTTGGTTTAAGTAAGAAATAATGTGAAAAATGTACGTCACAAAAAATCTATTTTAGAAATGAAATAGTGTACTTAGTTATGCATAATGTGACATAATTTTTATATAATTATTTTTCTGATTAAAAATGTTTAAGAAGTATATTGGTTTAGTTCGGATTTCATTATTATTTTTTGAATTAAATAAGAAGTTTTAACATAAATGAAATTTTTTTAAGTAAGTGATAAGTTTTTAAATAAATGAGAAATTTAAAAATATATGATAATTCTTAAATTTCATAATATTTTAAAATTTTCATAATTATTCATAAAATTATAAATTTAATAATTTAGAACTTTAGACAATACTAAGTAAATGACCCAGAGAAAAAAAAAAATCTGCTGATTTTTTTAATATATTACCAGGGAATAAAACCCGTGCTACCCGTGTTATAAAACATTCTGCTAGATGTACACAGCATAGTTAATATATTTTTTATTAAAATCTGTAATATTTTGTTTCATGTATATATTTTTTTAGATTGTCCACTAGCAACACCAAAAAGCATTTTTCTATGAAAAATTTCAATTATGTATTCAAGTAAACTTTTGTAATATATATTAAAAACGGTACTTTCGTATTAGCTCCATGCCAGTTGCTAATCTTTGATTACAAGCTAGAACTGGCGACTATTTTTATATTCACTCATACCACAATTAACAACAAAAATCCTTTCTAGCAGATTTCCCTTGAAACTATCTTAGTATAAGTATATGGCAGTGCGAATAGAATAAAAAAACAAGAGGGCAAAATTCTGCTATAAGGCCGAATATAGATTGCCACACACGGCTTTTATTTAAAAAATAAATAAACTAGCTGTAACTCAGAATAAAAACGCAATGACAACAAACAATTTTAAAATATCTAAATAACAAATAAAAATTCCCCTGTTAAAGTGTTGAGTTGTTCAATAACCATTCGATTTAGAAAAATATTTTTCTACCACTGAGCAATTTTTTTTAATGAAATTTAAATCATGTTGCTATGGCAGCAGACGATAAAACGATATCTTTGGAATAAGGGAATAAATAGAAGAAAAAATTTTGTTGATGTTTGTGATAAAATGTTTTTCTTTATTTTTTAAAAATGTATATACATAATTCACTTTTATATTTTAACAGAATAATAAGTTTACTATAATTCGTTACTCATGCTATGGCCAGTATACACGATACACGTCGAGCCACAATCCCTTTATCATTATCTTTTTACGCGTAAAAGTTTCGCTACGGTACTCTATTGTGAAGTTTTGTAATTTTTGAAATCTAATATTTGAAAAACGACATAATCATTAGATTTGAAATTTATATCAAGAAAAATACAATTTTTTAACATTCTAACGCAGTCTGTAAAACAATTTTGTGACAAATACTTTTCGAGTTATTAATTTTTTAAGTAACTTCAAATGTTTCATTTTCCGAGATTAATCTGTGGCAACGATGGATTGCTGTGACTTTTCATAAACATGAAAAATGATAGAGATTGAAAGAATAAGCCACCCTGTGTGTGGCTAATAATGGCTGGGACGACATGTGTCCTAACCCCGTAATCAAAGGGTTAATAGCCAACGTGATCGCCAAAGATGTCACTATTTAAATAAACCTTTTTGATTATGATTATTTCAGTGTTTAAACACGTTCTTCGTTTACATATCTGTTAAATTTGTGTTTTACTTAAATTATTCTTTTATTTATTTAGTGATGAAGTTTTATTTTCCTTATGGAATATTAGTTGGAAACAAATAATGAGTGATTTATATTGATTTAAGTGCAAACGTATCAATCTTCTGTAATTGTGTTGTATGTGATAGAGCTACATTTGAAAAAAAACTTGCTTGAATATTATTTTATAACCATTAAAATATCTGTAAATTGGGATACAATTTTCATACAAATTGCATTTGAAAATACATTTTTTCCCATTCTACGGCGTCAAAATTTAAATTATGCGATCATTAGAAGTTAATAAATTTGCAAAAAAAAAACGAAGTTGTTTGTCATGTTGTTTCCATCGTCAATATGAGGTCAGCGTTGATCACGGACATATTTTTCCTTTATAATATAGATATTGTTAAAAACGTAAATTTTAACATATAATAAGTATTCTGAAGAACGCGCAAATTCTAGCACTTGCAAACATTAGAAAGCCTATGTATTCTTTATAAGATATCTACCAGCAGGGAAGACCGAGCTATGCTCTGTTAAAATTAGCTTTGTGTTAAACTCAAAATAACAATAAAATATCTGTACAACATATAATTATCAGTTCTATGTATCCTGATTGGTTGACTTCGCTTTTTAATAACATTCTATGGGCGCTTATTTGTTGAATCATGTCTCTCGGCTCCTATTGGAAATTTCTAGAAAATTCCTTCAGATTCTAAAAGCCATTTTTTTTGACGAATTCGCCAACATGAAAATGCGTAAATTTGGCAGTTCTTTCGTTTGCGCCAAACATGTGTTTTGATATTGATAATCTTGAAATTTGATTTTCCCGCAATGTCTCGCCAAATTTAGCGATATTTTACGAAAAGTTGCCAACATTATCGTCTTCGTTTACTGCCAAATGTTCAACAACTTAATAACTGTTCATGCATCCACATTGTAATGTATCGACCCATAGTGACCCAAAAATGGTCAACTAATCGAATTTTCACGAACATGTGACAAAGACCAAATTGTCTTGTACCCCAAAATGGTAAGATGCAAAATTTCGTCAAAATCGTTGGAACCGTTTTTTAGATAAAATTAACTTGACCCATAGTGACCACGAAATAACCTACAAATCTGATTTTCTCGACCACCTGACCTAGCCGAGATGTCTTCTCGTAATCCAAAATGATAGGTTACAATGTTTAGTTAAAATCGTTTGAGACAATTTCTACATAAAATTAGCTTGACCCTGACTCGTAGTGACCAAAAATGATCAAGCAATAGAATTTTCTCGACTATGTGACCTAGTCCAATGTTCCTCTCTTGCCCGAAAACGGTCGGATAAAAAAATCGTCAAAATCGTTTAAGCCTTTGTTTACATAAAATTAGCTTGACCCTGACTCATAACAACCCAAAATGACCCACTAATCAATTTTTCTCAATCGTATGACCTAGCCCAATGGTCTTCTTGTGCCCGAACACAGTAGGATACAGCCCGAATACAACATTTAGTAAAAATCATTTGAGCCATTTTGTACATAAAACTAGCTTGACCCGTAGTGACTCAAAAATGACCCACTATTTGAATTTTTTCGAACATGTGATCCAACCCAATGGTCTTCTTGTAATCCATAACGGTAGGATACAAAATTTAGTCAAAATCGCTATAAGCGTCTTTTAGATAAAATTAGCTTTACCCGCAGTGACCCAAAAATGACCCACTTATCGAATTCCAAAGATTTTCTTGTAATCCAGAACCGTAGGATACAAAGTTTATTGAAAATGGTTAGAGCCGTTTTACAGATAAATATAGCTTGACCCACTGTGATCCAAAAATGACCCACCAATCGAATTTTCCCGAATATGTGACTTAGCGAAATGCAGTAGGACACAGCCCGAATACAACATTTAGTCAAAAAGTTGTATTCGGGCTAAATTCCTGCTCCATTCCTGTGCCCGAAAATGGTAGGATACAAAATTCACTCAAAATCGTTTGAGCCATTTTTCAGATTTAATTATCTTGACCTTGACCCATAGTCACCCAAAATGACACACAAATCGAATTTTCTCGGCCATGTGACCTAGTCCAATGATCTTCTGGTACCCCAAAACGGTAGGATACAAAATTTCGTCAAAATCGTTTGAGCTGTGTTTAAGGTAAAATTTCCATACACACAGACAGATAGACAGAGAGACACATAAGATTTGCTCGTATTATAATATATGATAATAAGTACGTATATACAAATTTTACATTAATAGAAAAGTACAGTGTTTTTCATTTTGCTGAATAAAATAAAAAGTCTCAGAAAGTGTATGGTTTTTTTCTTTAAATAAAAGTAACCTTGGAAAAAATTTGAAAAACTCACTCCCACTCAATATTGAGTTGTAGCATGGAATTGGTTATATTTGCTTAAACTTATTTCTCTTTCAAATTACTCAATGTGTTATGCGATTGACCATTAGGGGTGTTCAATAATTAACGAACCAAAAGCATTGGAGGTGTAAACATTTGTTTTAGTTCAAAAACATTCATCTCAGTTGTTTCTTTAGCGTAGATGTTTCTGTTTTTATATCGGTACAATGTAGATAACAGCATTCTCGTGAAATTCATGTGCTTGTTTTGAGAACAATTCTTTGAACTATCTCATTGACGTCATCATCCGGGTAGAAACATTGTTTTGTTCAAAGTTTTCATCATCTCATGTTCACTGAGGAATCACAAATAAAAGTTCACCGTATTATAGGAGGATCGACGATTGAGGACATCTCACTTTACTTTTCTAAGAAGGTTTTAAGTTTCATTGTCTGTGTACGTGTTAATATTTTCATGGGTGTGGTGACGCCAATGTATGTAGAACCTTGGAGCCCGAACCAGCTCTCCCAGTCTATTAAATTTCTGTTGTTCAATTTATTTTTATTTTTTTCTATCGCTGAAAGAAAATTTCGACGATTGATGGTCAGAAAATTATCGTGTTTGAACACTGTATGTGTAGCAGGTACAGAAAAACCAGATTATCTTTTCAGAGACATACAATTATTTTTCTCTGTCAAGAAAATTTGCTCAAACTTATTGAAATTTAGCAATCTGATTTCTTTTTTCTATGTCTACAAAGTGTAATTTTGTTAAGTATTGTGGTAATCAGATTTAACAAAAGGGATTTATTAAAAAAATATTTTCTGTTATTTTTTCTTCAGTGTTGAAAAATGCTCTAAACTTACGAGACAAGAAAAATAAAGAAGTATTAAATACCTTTACACTATCAGAACTTAAGAAATTCTGAATACAAGTAAAATAATTATTTTAAAATAGGAGTTTATATGAGACATTATCCATATGTTAATTATTTTCGTAGGTAAAGTTTTAGCAAAATCATTATTTTAGAGAGATATACTTTTTAACTATTAAAATTTTTATAGAATAGATTAAGTTTACTTATTTTGAACTATAGTTATAATACTTATGTTGAACTTGTTAAAAGTATTTTTTTATTTTTTAAACTTTGTAATTTTGTTTATAACTAAAAGTTATTGAAATATATAAATATGAAAAATATACCAAAATACATATATCAGAAATTTGTAGATAAGTACATAATCAATTATGCAAAATTCATCAAATTTCACCACTAAATTTATAACCAATTAAAAATGTTTTTAAAACTTCCCAACAAAATTGAAAACTGTTTATGACTTCGGATTGTCTACTTGTCTGTCCGTCCTCTAATTCACGTAAATATGTTTGAATTGCTATAAATTTGGTATATGAGATTTTGGTTTATCTAAGGACATTCCCTATTGAAATTCGGATGTATGGCATTTATAATTAGTTTAGAAGATAGTACACAATTATTCTAATACATTATGGTCCATAGGGGAAATGCTTACAGTGTATTTTAATGATGTTACACTATTTAAAACATAATGAAATGTATATTTGTAACTGAGGTGCACTACAATATACTATCGGTAGACTATGGAATGCATATAACATAACATTCATTTACAGGGATGCACAAAAGAATTATGTTAAATTATACCTTATGAGGAAAAATTATTTGTAGGTAATTTAATGATATTATACTATTTAAAACGAAATAAAATTGATATGCACTAGGGAAGTACACGACACGTTGCTTATTGTAGAATAAAGAAGTGCATAGTATTTATTTGTTCATTTACCGGAACACACTAAATAACACACTGTCTATTAGCGATGATTGCCGGAAGTACGTTTTCCTCGTTTTTAAGCTTAACCAAATTTTTGTACATTACGTGGTGTGTACAAACTTTACAGATCATATACTTAGCCCAAAAAAGAAGTTGTAAGCATTATTGTCTTTCGATGTGAATTTATTTGATTTTTTTTATTGTATTATGCATTTTTCCCTTGTGTATTAAGAGATGTATGTTTATAAAAGATAAAGGAATTTATCTACAGTTTTACGCAAAAACAGGATATATTGCCGTCTATGGATGGGAACATTTTGAAAGTGTGTGTTTTTAATTTTACTAAGTTTTTTCTCGCAGTATAAAATTTAGCTTAATATGTGATGTGATAAAAATATGTAGATCATATATATAGAGCTGCACAACAAATTCAATACATCGTTGAGCGTATTTTCAACTGTGTTATGCGTTTTATAGTTGAAATAATTATAGTGAACCACGTGGTATACTATAATAATTAGAGGATCCGAAGCAGCTGTTTGGCATTTTATATATTTTATTTGTACTATTTTACGATGATCATTTATTTTAATATAACGACACAAAGTTCAATCCACCTATTTTGAATACATTTACTACGTTTATTCAGAGAGTTTAAAAGGTTTATGAATGAATACCGACACTAAATTACAAACAAAAACAAAGAATCATTCATCAAGCATAGATTATGTAACACTTTCCAATTCAGCCAGAAAACTGTAACGAAACTTCACCGTTAAATTAGATGAAAGAAGATATGTAAGTAAACAGAATATAAAACATATAATAAATTGAAAAATACAGTTTTCGAAATTACGTTCTAATGTCAAAAAACGAGTCGAAATATTTGGTGCAGCCCTGTATATGATCCATAGATGTGGATATATAGCATGATAAAATTTAGTTCAGTTAGAATATTCACATTTAGCAATTTCCGCCAATCGATGAAAATGCACTCGAAATCTTTTGTATAGCCCTGTATATTATCTGGAGACTTTTGTACACACCACATATTAAGCTAAAAGGCAACTTAAAACTCACTGGCAGCAATTAGCAACCGTAAACGACAATGTACATTTTCCTTTGTGTATCCCAGTATTTAAATTTATTTATATTCCACAAACTTCTATTAGACAACTAAATATAGCTCAGCAGGAAAATACGAAACACAATTAAAAAGTACCCTTAATCAATTCACTCCCATAGTTTGTAATACTTACAGATTCCCTTGTGTAGCCCTGTATATGATCAACTGAGTTTATAAACACACACGTACTATGAAAAATTTAGTTAAACTTATAAACTCAATCCAAAGTTGAAAACGAAATTATCACACATAGACTGTAAACGTCGCACATCTACTGTAACCGATATATTTTGTGTGTCCCTGTAAATAAACGCAATGCACACAAGAGAGCAATTTATAGTCCATCTCCGTAATGCGTTTAATTTTCATTATGTTTGAAATAGTGAAATATCACTAAATTACTCTGCAAACGATTTTTCACCATAGAACAATGTGTAACAGAATTCTTTAGTTTGACCCTGTAAATTAATAATAAATGCTTTGCACCCCATATTCTACAAAAAGCATGTTTTACTACGCTTCATAATTATATATTTATTTCATCATGTTTTGAATGACGTAGCGTCATCAAAATGCACTTGAAACGATTATTTCCCATTGACTGTAATATAACGGAATAATTTTGATTGTCCCTATAAAAAAAACTATAAGTGCTACACACTTCTGTTGAAATAGGGAACATGCTATAGTAAACAACAATAACATACAAAATTTTCAGGGCAATCCGAGTATATTTACGCGAGTTGGAGCACGGACAGACGGCCATACGGCAGACAAACCGAAGTCATAAACACTTTTCAACTAGGTTGGAAAGGGTTAAAAAGGAATAAGAATACGCAAGTGGTGAAAACTATAGATTAAGTAACGTTTTCTACGAGAATAAATATTTTATTGCACAAAAATCATAGAAAATTTAGCAAAGCAATTCAAAATTCGATTTAGTACAATGATGGATATACAGAAATGTTAAATTTTCTAATTTGCAAATTGAGGCCTTGAAATTAGAAAGAATTTGTTGGAGAAAAAGAAAACATATCTATTTCTTTTGAGCATATCTATATTATAAAGGAAAAATCATGTCAGCCAATAACACTGATGTCATACCGAAGCTGGCAACGACCTCAGCAATCCAGTTCTTTTTATCAGAAATGTTTTTACTCGTATACATAGCGCAATTTCAACATTTACACAGTTAACTATAGAAAAAAAAAATAATGCAACTTATCTGAAATCTGTATCTGAATTAACTGATTTTTTATAGATTTTTAAATGAATTTCAAGCATAATATTTGTAGAAAATAAAAACGATGTAAATAATTCGTAATATTTCGTAAATAAATTGGCAAAAGTAATTAAAACTTCACAAATAAATGAATACAATTTAGTAATTAAAATATTTAGATATATATATATATATATTTACTACACTTTTAATATTAATATACGTTAACTTATGGAAAATATAGCTTTGAAATACAGATGCACTTCGTTTAAATATAAATAAACGAGATAATTAGAAATCTGAAAATTTTCTCAATAGGAAATGTTTACGAATATGCGTAAGAAAACTTTCAAACTTCTTTTTCAAAGGATCATTGGAATATTTTAACGTCTAATAAGAGATTAAATTTTAAAATAAACTCATAACTTCATATTTTATTTTTAAAAGCATATAAAGAGAAAACATAAGGATTTACCTACATAAAATGCTTAATTAATAAAACAAACATGCAAAATGAATGTTTAACATTGTTCAGAAAAAAAAAATTATTTTGTTTAACATTTTATAAGATTTTTGACAAATTAGGAAAATTATTATAGATTATTTTTAAAAAATCCGAATATAGAATTTTAATGGGACTAATTTCAATGTCAAATTTAATGTCTTATGTTTAATTCTTTTTTAAGTAAAACAAGGACAAAATATACTTAAAAACACAACAAACAAACAAAATTTTTTTCTTTTTTCTGCGTCCGGACCGTATCTCTTTATAATAATTCTCTATTTATAAAAAAAAATGTTTACTATATAATTAGTTAGAAATGCACAATAAAATGTTAATTTAATTGGCATCTAAATGGTTGGAAAGCTACATAGAGTTATTTGGGTAAAGATAAAGAAGTAAAGTGTTACTTTTTTTTTTGCTAATGTCAAACAAGACGCGTGTGTAATTAGTTAATTTAATTAAAAGTCTTTTGATTTTTTTACTCGCAAAAGTCACAATTACAGTATGTTTTTGTCAGAATACAATAAAATGACATACGTTTAGAATAAACGGTTTTAAAAGATCAGGAAAAAAATGGTGATTAAAGTAACCGGTGTGGATAAATAACATATACCTTTTTAAAAAGTTTATTTTTTATAACAGGATCAAGGGGGAACGGGAAAAAATAATGGCGGTAATTAAAAGTGAAATCGGCGTCAGATAAGGTTTTTAACACTTTCCAACACAGTTGAGAAGTGTTTATGAATCGGTTTGTCTTTCTGGCGTCTCTCCGTGCTCTAACTCGCATAAATATACACAGATTTCCATGCAATTGATATATGACATTGATGGCTTGTGTGGTATTGAAAATTAAGTATGTAGCATGTACAGTTCATTTACAGGGACACTCAAAAGAAGTTCGTTACATTACACTTTTACAAATTTGCAGCAAACTGTCCAGTCGTTTGATCTTTTTTTTTTATTATTGAAAACGGTTTACTAGCAAAAGCCATGCTTTGTTTGGATTCGCGAAGCATTATTTCATAAGATATATATTTGAAAGTAACAATAATTATTTTATATTATTTTTGCATCTTTTTTAAGCAAAAACCTTATTTTATGTTTTGGCGCATTTTAATTTTAGAAATGTAAATTCAGCCAAATAACTAAGAACTTCCTCGGAAATCTTTTATTTATGATATAAGAATGGTATAAATAAAAATAATTTCGAAGCAAAATTTTACAAAATATTTTTATATTTTCAAGATGTTTTTACATTTTCCAATAGCCTCTGGTGTTTTCTCAAATGGTTTGAAATAGGTATGTTTCCAATCTTTGTAATTCATATCAAATAATCTTTGATAGCAATTTTAGAATAATATATTCGAAGAGAGCTTGAAGAAAGTTACTTCTTCAAAATCCTATTTTCTGGAAAAACATTTGAATTCTTTTCTTGATGATACTAAGAATTATTAACTGTAAAACTTTTCATTCTAATTTTTTCTTTTTTTCTTTTTTTCTTCTTTCTTTCTGCATGTTAGCATATGAGAATTTTTTTTATTGTAGAATCTCTCGTAAGATTTTTTTTAAGGCTAAACCTTGAAGGGTTTTCACTCTCGAGAACACTACGTACGTTAAGCCAACTGATGTCTCTTTATCCCCAATATCTACAATTGCTTTATATAATGTTAAACCTTGGGATTTATGAATTCTAACAGCAAAAGCTAACTGCAGACGAAACAGTTTTCTTGAGCAATTTATATTTCCATTTTTCCAGAATTTAGTAATTGGTGGAATCGGAACGCAGCCATTCTCATAAGTTGAATGACTGTACTTTTCAAATTTAACCATGATTATTCGCGACTTCTGGTCTGGTGGCCCGTGATTTTCTTCATAAATAATATATGCAACATAGCCTAAAGCCCCGTTTATTAAACCTTTTTCGGTCCGCAAATTAGAATGTAACATTACTTTAGACCCAATTGATAAACTAAGAAATGGTTCACGTCCGTTTGTCATTTCAAAACTAATACATTCCATAAATTGTTTTTAAACGGCAAACATATTATAAATAATACTAATACATGGTAACTACTTCTTAATAGTAAATATGTTTCATTTAGTTCAATTTTCAACCTCCGAATTCGAATAACACTTTATATAACGAATTTAACAATTAATTTTATTTGTTTACAATTCTTTTATTGCCACTTTACAAAAAAAAAATATATATAATATAATTCTTTTAAAATGCGTAAGTATCGTCTGCGTAAATGATTTCAGATAATAAGAATAAATTGTGTATTTGAATTCTTAATACTGAAAAATACTTTTATAATTGAATATAAATAATTGAATTAATTGTTTTTTTTTAATCATTCGATAAGAAAATAATATTGTCAGAATCTACAGATCATATTTTATTTCTATCAAGTCCAAAAATATTTCTTTCCTTAATTAAATTTTAAAAATAGTCTTTGAAATATTTTGGCAGATTTATTTAATTAATCATGATTCTATCTATAATTACTAACTCCATGATTTATTTTTTCTTCTGAAAATATACGTGCTTCATTTTTTATTTGCAAAAATGCGTCCATAAAGGAAAAATATGAAAAATAAATTAATTAAAATAATAAATTTTTTAAATTTATTCTGTAAAAAATATAACATTGTGCAAATCTACAGATCATAATTTATTTTTATGTTTAATTTAAAGTCAAAATACTGAATAGTTTTATTGTAAAGTGTAGGACAAAATGTAATTCATGTAGCCTAGTAGAGGAATCGTAATTTAACTTTATTCTAACCATATTATGTCCATATTATGATCCGAATAGAGTTAAATTGCGGTTTTGTAAACAAAACCGTAATTTCGTTGTCTAAAAATACGGTCGAATGACTGAACAGTTTTTCTGCAAATTTTAAACACTGTATGGTCTATGTAGAAAAGTCGTTTGCGAGGTATTTCAATCATGTTACACTATCTGAAGCATATTAAAAGTGATATATATCGCTGAGGCACACTTAAAGATGTTTAGAATAGATTATAGTGTTAATTGCAGTCATCGTACATTTACAGAGACAATCAAAGGAATGTCGTTACATTACAGTACTATGGGGTGAAATCGTTTACTTCGCACTTTAATAATGTTACACTATGTGAAACATATAGACATTCATATATATAATGAGGACACTGCAAGATACTTACTATAGAATAAGATGTCCAAAGCACTCATCACTCATTTACAGGGGCACTCAAAATAATTCGATTATAGTATACTGTATATTAACAATAATTACTCGCAGTGCATTTTCAGTTATGGTGCGCGTTTTAAAATTTAACTTTTTTTTGCATATTACTGGTGTGTATAAATTTTAAAGAACCTATACAGGGCTGTAGACTGTAGAAAAGATTTCGAATACATTTCCGTTTATTGGCGGAGATTGTTATAGAGGCTTTTCAACTTGAATATGTGTTTCCTGACTGAAGTAAATAGTAGAATACAATGTAGTATACATACAAACCTATAGATCCTATACAGGACTGCACAAAAGAATTATGATGCATTTTATGAGTATTAACGGTAATTCCTGACATTATATTTTCAAATGTGTTATGTGTTTTCCAAATTGCTTTTGTAAGCATCCTCTTTCACCTTATTAAACACGGATTTTTTTTATAGTACTCTGAATATGTTGAAAAGTGTTATAATCTATGATTGACGCAGGATTTTTCGTTCTTGTTTTCTTTTTTTTTTCTTTTTAGTCTCCTATAATTACCTTAACTTAGTTTTCGTATGTAAAGATGGAATTTTCTAATTGCATTTTCACTCACTTCATGATAAGCTAGAAATTAAAAAAAATATGTACACAGGTGAATTTTCGATGGATTAATATTTTGAAAACTTAGATATAAATTAATAAACTAATTTATATTACTAATGAGCAGAGGTTATAATTCACGAAATATTATTCATGGTTAAAAATATAGAGCAGTTACAGCAATGTAGTTCATTATGCAATGCACAACCATTCTCACTAAAATAGGCCAAGTGGCAAAAATAGGTAAACCACGTTTTCAGAGAACTGACTGTAACGACCCACTTCAAATCTATATGAGAGTTTTCTGGATTCAGCGTTATACCATCTGCGCGGTCTGCGTATTTTGATGAAGGCAGGTGTTTGTGTTTCTTCAATTTATCGTTTGCTGGCCTTTATAATTGGCTTTTTAAAATCAATTTTGATATAAGAAATAAAAGTTTATAATAATCAAACTTCTTTGAGTAACTTATTTGCAAATATTTTTAAAGAAATGTTTCATCAGTTCATTGTTTTTAAGATGACTTATATTGTCTTTTTGTGCACTCAAGATGGCGCTTTTGGTTAAAATACAATTTTTTATTCGTTGAATTTAGTTTTGGTAAAAGGTGTTTTAGTCGTTGAAAATCCGTGTGACAACAAACGAAATATTATGACCAATAAAAAACCATCTTTTAGCAGGCTTTTTTATGAATGATTAAATTTCCGAATATAAAACAACAAATATAATACAACCTAACCATTTTTCAACAGTCCAGATTTATTTTCAACGTCATAACAACGTCACGTACTACCTGGGTTTGGGTTTGTTTATTTTCTTTACGTTTATCCTACTTATTATACTTTATAATTATCTTTGTTTTATTTCCATGCTATATAATTTATGAAGGTTTCTTTAAAATAAGGTAGATGGCCGTAATACGACGAATATACCTAAAAATATAAATATATAACCTCAAATAATATGTGCCCGTTTTACGGCGGAGCGCGCTGTACGTTGGAATATACAATAAATCCAAAAAATAACTAGTATGCTGGGACCATTACAAAACGTTTCTCTATATTATTTTAATATGTTAATTTAAATAGAACTTTTACATACCAGCAATTACGAAGTAGAGTGCACTTATTTGAATTTAACTCAGAGTTATAGTAATAAGACACAGGTAAACATCACCTTACGTTTGTTTGGAAATACAAAATTGAACTACCATATATAATTTCATTTCAAATCTTCAAATTTAGAATTCGGCACATTTCTACCCAACAAAAACTCAGATATCACTATAACGTTCATCGTGAAAATTTAGCGTAGCATAGACTCCTATCAAGTAAACAATGTCGAAATTGAATATGCTTTAATCTTTCATATTTAATTCAGTGAAATTTGATTCTGTTTATGCCGAAAACTATCTATCAGGGAAATCGTGATAGCCACGGCATAGTAGTGCACATTTTGATTTGGTAAATCTTGGGAAATTTCATCCCATAGAATCAGAGCCACGGCTATCACAGAAATTGTTAAAAACACAGCACAGCAGCGCCACCTGTTGCTAAAGATGCACACAAACCTAATCAGTACCAACTTATGTCAAGATCAAACTAAATACCAATTCTGATGAAATTCTGAAATAAATCTAACATGAAAATCGTATGAAATATAGCACAGTAGTGCCACCCGTTAGACTATATATATCGAAACCCAATCAGTATATAAATATGTCAAGTTCTAAATGAATATAAAGTTTGATGAAATTCCATGCTACGGATGCCGAGATATAGTCATGTCGGAAATCGTGCAAAACAAAATAGAAGTGCCATCTATTGGGAGATATACAGCAAAATCAAAGCGGAATCTGTCAATCTTATGTTGTAAGGGAATATGCAGTTTTATGAAATTGCATTGATTAGTTTTTAAGATATAACTATCACGGAAATCGTGAAAGGTGCAGAATAACAGCACTACCTGCTGAGCAATATACACCTAAATCTAATCAGCAGCAGTTCACTTCTCGATCTAACAGAATGCAAATTTTTATGAATATCCATTCATTATTTCTTGAGAAAGAGCCGTCACAAAAATTGTGTCACAACGAGACCTACGTTATACACGGCCGGTGCATGCAATTTTAAAGGTCACACTGAGTAGATAATTTTTACACGACAATTGGTGCAAAACGGTGGGCGCGCCGCGCCGCTTTGCACCAATCGCCATTTAAAAATTATCCACTTCATTTGACTTTTAAACGTCATGCACCGGCCGTGCACCGCCCCCTGAATACTAGGCCTGAGCGCTGACAACAATGGCGGCTGTCGCAGGCCGATTTTTTTTCAGCGTTTGAACGGTCCCTCGAAATTTCACACCAATAATTTCTAAAAGTTTTCTTTGCCATGTTTTACGGAGATCAAATAAGTCAAAGATAACTTTTAGATATTATTGGTGTTGAAGTTCGAGGGACGACTGTACAAACGATTCCGCCTGCGACAGCCGCCATTTTTTTCAGCGCGCAGGCCTAGTATTCAGGTGGCGGTGGGCCGTGTATAACGTAGGTCGCGGTAACACACAGAATAACAGACCTACAGACATTTTCCAGAAACAGTCAAATCGTGTTTGGGACTGATCAAAATATGTAAATCCATCTAAAAACGCAAGTTGATAATTTTTGGCGATTTCAACACTTTCTTCTTATTAGAAAGTAACAATGATATTTATTAATAAATGGTTTTAAAATCTTAAATCTATATGATTTTTAAGATTTATGATTGAGATGTAAAAACCAAAATAATACTAATTATAAAAATAAATGAAAATAAAATTGTTCTCCTAATGATATTAAAGTTCACGTCCTTCTTTTCCGAATAAAATTTAGATAATGCTGTCCAATACCTTTTGAATTCTCGGAGTCCTTTGGAACGATAATCAATTTCCTGAGTCTGCTAATACAAAATTCAATTAACTAATACATGGGGCTTCTGAGATTGCAAAAGAAAGGCATTTTTGAATGCATAACGCAATCAAGAATTGCTTTCTTAAGCGTAAAAATTTTTTCACTGCATTCAGCGAATTTTTACGAAAAATGTTAAAACATACATTTTTGCGGGGGAAAGGACAATTTATGATTTAAATCAGGTGTATTTAGATAAACTTTACAACTATTTGTTGTTATGTTTAAATTAAAAAAAATGAAAAGAAATTATCAAGAAATAAATAAGTATTAATCTTATTTGGTAAATGAAAGTGTCGGATAAAAAACTGTTTTTTTTTGTTTGTTTGTTTTTTTCAGATTTTCAACTAAATTATTTAATTGCATTCTGGTAATATTTAAAAAAATAATAAAAGTTTAATTTTTTTTTGCCAATCAATGTTTAAATTTTAGATACGAACTTTAATAACGAAAATTATTTGCACTTATGTCTAATAAAATAAAATACATCATACAAAAAAGTATTGCATAAGTTAACTGAATGTCAAATTTTAAGAAATCAGCTTTTTTAGAAAATGCAATTAAAGTATCTTTTCTATATAGTTTTCTTCAGTAAAGTTAAATCTCTCATATATAACTTTTTTTTTAGGGTTTCGTTCATCTCACGAAATCCTATTACACCCGTTTCGTTGTCTGTCCGTCACAGAGCCGGTTCTCAGAAACTATTTAAGTTACAGAGTTGAAACTTTGTGTACTTATAGCTAAACATCTGCTATGAAGCTCAAAATAATAAAATTTGAAAAAAAATCGTATTATTTTAATATATAGAAATAAAAAACCGAAATTCTAATAGCCTTTTCCTATTAAATTTAAACATTTTTCTTTATAGCAGTTGCCAACAATTAAAAATCCACAATAAATTTATTTCTACAATAATAAATTTTCTATTGAAAGATCTCCACGTGAAAAATGAAAATGAAATAAAAAGTTTCACCAATTGAAACTAATATGACGTCATATTGGTAACAAAACAGAAATTTTCACACATTTCTCAGTAATACAAGGAGTACGAGTATGTGTAAATACAGCAAACAGCTTAATATGACGTCGTTAGAGAATTAAAAAGAAAATTAATCTGACGTCATAACGTATTTTTCAAATATTTTAGAATAATATTAAGAGAGTATCAATATGAGTAATAGAGAATAGTAAATATATAAGTTTGAGGAACGTATTGAATCATGATAAAAACCCAATTATGGAAATATTGGGATATTTTAACAATTTGAATGTCTCTATACAACATGTTTCATTTTGAAATTGATTTTTTTTATATCGCATTTAGTCCACATGACATATATTATTATGACAGAGTATAAAAGCGGGCTTCGCCCATTATCGGGCCTGTTCAGATATTCGAAAAAACGGAGTTTGTTATAAAGAGAGTTACATATGTTTTTAAATATCGGGGGGGGGGGGGGGGAACGTCTTCCTTAATGTATTTATTTTTCTTAGAATGTTACGTGAACGAAATCACGGGCAACAGCTAGTAAAATATAAAATAACTAATCTTCCGTAATCTGTGGGCAAGGTTAGCTCTAAACATGGGCGTTTGCTAGCACTTTGCCCGCTATCGTACCAGTTCAGATTTTCGAAAAAACGACAAAAGTAGACCGGTAAATTTTTACTTTATAAAAAACATGACTTTTTTTTTTTTTTTTTTTTTTTTGAAAATGAAATTTATTTGGATTTGTTAAATAAAGGGCAAAATGTTTTGAAATGAATATTAAATGAAACCCTTTATGCGATCTTCGATCACACTTACCCACTTGTTATTACATGATTTATTTTAAGGTACATTTCTGTATATATGTGGCAGTCGAAATTTATAACTCATTTTTCACACACTTCCTGTTGACATAGAGCTTTGAAATTTGGAATATATATGTTATACAAATATTTTTACTTCGCATATTCCTTTAAATTATTCTAAATTCTGGCATATTCATTATTTCCCTATTTCTTAATAATATTTACTCCTATTTAATTTTCTTTTAAAATTAAAAACGCGTATATTAATAATTATCTTATTCAAAATCTTAATAAAAAACTTCAAGTTAATTCGTAAATTTTATCAACTATCCAATCAATAATATTCTGAGAGAAACTAATTTTTCATTTCGAATGATTTTAAAAGCTACTGTTATTTTTATTCCACGGGCTGCCTTCGCGCGCTAGATTTTTTTTTACTTCAAAAACAATACGCCACTAGATCTAAGATTCTTTCTTATTAAAACCTCTCCATCTCGCGTCATTCGCTTAGCCGCTCAGGTCCTAAATTTCGCCTCTCACAGATTGGTTCGTGTACTTATTACGAAGATTATGTAGTTATCCACGTATCTAACAAAAAGCACTTTTTTTCGGAGCTCATATTTTTGTCTTCTTTTCAAGTGCTGATCAAACGGTTATCTGGCATTTTTATGATTCGGAATTTCTAAACCAGCTATTTAAGATTAACTAAATGATGTAATGATTTATAGTCAAGCCCGCGGGTTTTAAAAAACATCTTCATACTGTGAGAATTGTTTCTGCGTATCTCCTGTGCCTGAATAAACGTTTTATTTGGATAACTGCCTTCGTCTTTATGTAGAAATTCTCAAATGGGTACATTCATTGCCTACACTTTTCGCCATGATTATCGATATTTATCGACTGCAATTATTCACCATCTTTAACAAGCTGTAAGTTTCTCGTGAATTTTTAATTCATACAGCTAAAACCTAACATATATGTATGTATTCCTGAGGGCAACACATGAATTGGACATAATTTTTTTTAATTCGATCCCTAAGGGTAGAGGGTGCGGGGCAACATCGGCCCAAAACCTGCATTTTCCCCATAGAAATAACGATGCGATTGTTTAATATTAATTGAACAAACAGCTCCAATGTTGAAACATTCATTCATGTTAATCACATTATTGCCCGCATTATTATGACGTCAACAATGAGAACATCGCACATCTATGTTTTATAATATAAGTTGACTTTTTGTGATTTTTAATGACAGCATGGTTGTCATTGCATGTTTTTGAAAAGAAAATACATTTAATTTATTGTAATTTACCTTGTTTAAATACCGAACCATTCAAACAATGTATGCTTTTAAGCTTTACGTATATCTTTAGAAAACTTTTTCGATAGCATATTGTTAAAGAAATGTAGGTGTAGTTACTCAAAAATTTTATGAGGTATTTCAAAAGCAATTGTTTAATTATTCAAAAATTAGCCTGGTTAATTACACTGGTTTCAAGTTAAAAACCCCTACATGTTGGAAATTGTACATCTAACGGACAATTGAGGTGCATTTGCACTATAATTAGTTTCATTGAAATTATTTTTACCGTCTGTTATTATGATATGATTAATTTCCGTAATGAAATAAGCACATTTTAAGTTGGCAACTAATTCCAACTTTGAAATTTTCAGAACTTGAAATCCATATATAGACTCTTTTTCCATTTAATATCTATTTCTTTGGAAACATCTAGTCAAAAAACTATTCGTAGAATTGCTATAATTAAACAATTTTAGTATGCAAATTCGGTTTTTAATTTCAGTAATACGGAATAATAGGACCCCATCTTAAATAAGACGGAATCATCATGGCAACACAGAATCATTACCTATCATGGAATACCATTGAATTAATTGCGTTTGATAGGATTTAATAGAATGAAGTATTTTATTAATATATGTTTAAGTTTTGATTCGATTTTCATAAAATTTGAAATGACTCGATAAAATTCAGCTACGATTATATATATATATATATATATATATATATATATATATATTAAATTTCAAACCGATGGGTTGGGTAGTTTTTAGACTGTTACATGCGGACAGACTTGTGGACCAGACGACGACTACAGGTGCTACGTATTTATATAATTACAAACACACCTAAAAAGTGGTTTTAAATAAAAAATATAAAATATGTATTGAAATAAAATTTTGAAATTTAGCGATGCGTTCGTATTAGCCGTATCAGAGGTTAATCGCTGAAGATATTGCCAAACATTTCCCTATTTACAGAAGCTTTTTTTTTATTCTGATTATTTCAATGTTTAAGTATGTAATTTGAATACATATCTGTTAAACTTATATCGTATATATTTATTTATTTACTGATGAACTATTCATTTCTTTATGGAACATTAGAAGGAAACAAACGGTGAAATAGTTAGATCGTTTTAAGTGCAAACGGGCTAATCTTTCAAAATGGAACTGCATGCAAAAGCAGTAGATAAAAAAAAATCATGCTGGAAAATTATTTTTAAAAACATTAAACAGTTTTGAAACAAATAGCACCTGGAAGTAATTTTTTTCTGTATTTGATGGGTGTAGAAAATAAATTACGTGATATTTAGAAGAAATTAAATTTACCAAAAGGGAAAAAGAATTGCTTACGTTACCGATGTCGATATGACGTCAGCATTATACATGGATATCGTTATGCATTATAATATAGAATTTGCCGTAAGTACATTTTTCTTAACTATAAAATATTGCGTTATTTTTCCTTACAATTGTGAAAATTATATATATAAAATATAACCATAGTAATTTATTTAACAAAGGAAATTATATTTTTATATAGTAAGCTACACTGCTCAAAACAATTAAAGGATATTGCAGTTTTAGGTGGATTTTGTATCTGGGAAACTTTTTAGCTGATTGATACATGGTCGACAGACATAGTAGGTTATATGAGAATAAATTACACATGTTTGGTAGAAAAAAATGCATTTTATTGCGCATTTGTGTAGAAAAGGAAAAAAACACAATTTGTGCATATGAGAAAAAAAAAGAATAAGAAAAGGTGTTTTCTTCAAAGAAAATCGTTTTCAGTAGGGGGTATGGTTACCACGGGCGGCCAGCAACGTTGAACACCTTTGAGGCATGGACTCAATGAGGCTATTAATGACGAGTTGGGGTATTCTGCCCCACTCTTCCAGAAGAGCTCTTTCCAGTTCTTGGAGAGTTTGTGGGGGTTGTTGGCGGCCAGAAACTCGTCTTCCTAGAGCGTCCCAAACGTGCTCGATTGTATTCATGTCTGGAGAACACGCTGGCCATTCCATTCGAACTATTCCTTCCTCGAAAAGGAAATCCTTCACAAGGTTTGCACGATGTGGCCTGCAGTTATCGTCCATTAAAATGAAGTTATCTCCGATTGCTGCAGCGTAAGGGACTATAATAGGTCTGAGGATCTCATCCCTATATCGGCGACAAGTCAGAGCTCCATCTCGAATGATGTAGAGGTCAGTGCGCCCGTCAATGGAGATGCCATCATACACCAACACTCCTCCACCGCCAAATCTGACACTTTCGTGCACGAACGCAGGATTATTCCTACTGCCACGGTCCCTCCAGATGAAAATACGCCTATTATCCGGATGCACAGAAAAACGGGACTCGTCAGAAAACAGAATATTGCTCCATTCATTTCTCCTCCAGTTGACATGCTCGGTTGCCCACTCCCTGCGGTCGCGACGATGCCTTGATGTTAATCTAACACATACCATCGGTCGGCGAGCATACAGACCTACAGCATGGAGCCGGTTTCGGACAGTCTGAGTTGAAATCGTGGTGCCTGTAGCCGAGCGAAGGTGTTGTTGGAGAAGAGTAGCGTTCATGTTTCGGTGTCTCCGAGCTGTTAACGCTAAATACCGATCTTCATTGGGCGTTGTTGCCCATCTACGACCTTGCCCTGGTCTTCGGCCTGCACATCCACTCTCCAAAAAACGGTTCCAGATCCTGGAAATGACACTTTGTGACACTCCAATGGCTTGCGCTACTTCGGCTTGAGTTTGGCCCCCTTCTAACCTACCAACAATTCTCCAAGCTTCTGAATCTGCCAAATGACTTCGCTGAGACATCGTACTCATGGAAACAAAGCAATCACTGAATGCCGATCATCCTTGTCTTCATTCTCTTTTATCCAGTTGAAAGTCAAATTTCATTCGCTGCCGCTGAAGCGACGTTTTTGACGTCGAACTCAAAATTTGCATACTCCACAGTTTGAAAACCAGAAAAATTTGCATTTGTGATTCTCTTCTTCTATTTTCGGCAAAAAAAATTTCGTTTATATCTTTATTTTATATAAAACTTCAAATATCCTTTAATTGTTATGAGCAGTGTATTTCAAAAAGAAGGTCCTCTTTATTAAAACCCTCTGAGCGTCCTAGTGCTTTCCTGCATTTTCATAAAAATATTTGTAAAAAATAAAAACAATTTCTTTCCCCGCTTGTTTCTAAAATAAACTTCATATCTCTTTATTTTACATATATCTTAAAATACAATTTTGCTAAAAATATTTTTGTCTAGAGTCGATTTAAGTTGTTTTTGGGAAACGGAAAAAATACAGGAAAAACGCTTAGTGGCTTAAAAAAAGGTTTGAAACATAGTGGCATACCTTATATAAAAATCAGTGGTCTTTATTTTGCTTTTTACTATTATGTTGAGCAAAAATTTCTGGGGAATTTGTGAAAGTTGCGTTTTTATGTGTAAATTAACAACAAAAGCAACAAGGACTATTCTTAAAAGTAGAGACCATCATAGTCTACAACTTTCTGCCATCGTTCTGCCAGACTCCGGATTTGCTGGAAGCACCATGGCGGCACCTTGGAATCGAAAAACTCTTGACATCCTTCTTCAACTTCATTAAAGGATTAAAATCGACGACCCTTTAAAAAGTGTTGCATTGTTCGAAAGAGGCCATAATCGGATGGAGCCACGTCTGGTCTGTGGGCGGGTTGTTGAAGAATTTCGACGCCGTCCAACTGTTCAAACTTGTCCTTAGTCCTCTGGGGATTAAAAAATTCCCAGAAATTTTTCCTCAACCTAATAATAGTGAATTATTTGTTTATTAAGCAACAACCGACAATGAAGATTGGACAAATAATCCATATAACATATTTATTCAAAGATAATACAGTTATATTTACATATACTAATTCCCATTTTCCTATAGAGTGTAAAAATATCCCGACCGAGAGTAGAACCCAGAATCTTTGGCTTAAATTCCAATGATCATTCAGTTGAGCAACCTGGACCGAGAACCTGCGGACACAGTTCACTCAGTCGACCTTTTGACAATAGCATCTCGTCTTTTATCTAAAATAGACTAACAGAATACACAGCAGTAAAGGAAGTCCAATAAACTATGGATACGTTGAAACAGTTTACTATTTGTAACTGAATCATACTCATTGATAAAGATGTCGTACAAATTGACATTTTTACAGTTAAGTGAAAAAGAATGGGTGAACTGTGTTTACCGGTTGTCTTCCAGGTAGCTCAAAAGGCAGAGAATTGGTAAATTAAATCATAGGTTTTGGTTTGATTCCCGCCTTTGACCCATTTTCTCTGAGTTGTAAAAACGTCAGTTCGTATGATATCTTTAGCATCCATCTGTGTGAATGTGTTAAAAATAATTAACTATTGACATATACAAAATTTCCTAGACCTATCAATTCTAAAGTACGAAACTGTATTACAAAATTTCCAAAGAAGGATTACACTTTGACGATTAGGCAGAATCATTTTTTCAAGTTTATTGCGAATGTAAATTGCGTTTTTAGTACTACTATACATTTAAGTCCCGCAAAACATAATTTTTCATATGTTTTAATTATACATAAATATTTTATTTATAGAAATATTTTTTAACTATATATATCCATAGAAAATTTTAAAATATGTGCAATCATGCATAAACTATTTTCGATATTAATTTTTCACCAAATAAATAAAGAATGCGCCTAAAATTCAATTTGGAAATGAAGCATGAGAGATACAATGTATTAAATGCATATACCTATTTTCGAAATGCATGTAGTTTAAAAATATATTTTTCTTTTAGTTGAAAACGCAAAACTTCGAATAAAAATGAGCTTTTACTGGGCATTCAAAGAACAAAAACTTTAAATAAGGAAAAATGTGGAATTTAGATAAGCAGAAAATTTTCGAAACTGACTTCATTTTAATGTTTCAAGAGAAAAAGTTTTAAACTCAAGAAAGAGATTCCGAAAATCCTCGCAATGCATTTGCATTTAATCAAATAAATCTGAACTTTGTGTTTACTTAGAATTGTTTTCATTTAAATATTTCTCTTCTGATTTATTTAAATATTAAACTAAAATACTTTATTTTCAATATATTATGCTTATATATTTTCTTAAAAATTAAAAAATCTTTGTGTATTATTACACCTTTTTTTTAACGCACCTAGAATTTTTCTGAAAAGTAAAACATTGTATTCGATTTTTAACTCACATCATGATAGGCTAGAATTATGAATCAAGTGTTTTCAGCCTATTTGTTTCACGGATTAATGAGTTTTTTTATGTTCTTCTCGAATATTCGCATTATTTTTTTAATATTTGTTATATATGTTTGTATACAATCTGATATTTGTTATGCTGTAACTCTAGTATTTATGAACCGATAGGAATGTGACTGGTCATGTGTACAGCACATTCCAAGGTTTCAACCGAGTTCTTTGGCCAGCTTCATGCGGCATCTTGTTTCAAAATGGCGTCAAGTTAATTTTTTTACATTAGTTCGTTACATTACACTTTTACAAATTTGCAGCAAACTGTCCAGTCGTTCGATCTTTTTTTTTATTATTGATAACGGTTTACTAGCAAAAGTCATGCTTTGTTTGGATTCGCGAAGCATTATTTCATAAGATATATATTTGAAAGTAACAATAATTATTTTATATTATTTTTGCATCTTTTTTAAGCAAAAACCTTATTTTATGTTTTGGCGCATTTTAATTTTAGAAATGTAAATTCAGCCAAATAACTAAGAATTTCCTCGAAAATCTTTTATTTATGATATAAGAATGGTATAAATAAAAATATTTTCGAAGCAAAATTTTACAAAATATTTTTATATTTTCAAGATGTTTTTACATTTTCCAATAGCCTCTGGTGTTTTCTCAAATGGTTTGAAATAGGTATGTTTCCAATCTTTGTAATTCACATCAAATAATCTTTGATAGCAATTTTAGAATAATATATTCGAAGAGAGCTTGAAGAAAGTTACTTCTTCAAAATCCTATTTTCTGGAAAAACATTTGAAATCTTTTCTTGATGATACTAAGAATTATTAACTGTAAAACTTTTCATTCTAATTTCTTCTTTTTTTCTTTTTTTTCTTCTTTCTTTCTGCATGTTAGCATATGAGAATTTTTGTTATTGTAGAATCTCTCGTAAGATTTTTTTTAAGGCTAAACCTTGAAGGGTTTTCACTATCAACAACACTACGTACGTTAAGCCAACTGATGTCTCTTTATCCCCAATATCTACAATTGCTTTATATAATGTTAAACCTTGGGATTTATGAATTTTAACAGCAAAAGCTAACTGCAGACGAAACAGTTTTCTTGAGCAATTTATATTTCCATTTTTCCAGAATTTAGTAATTGGTGGAATCGGAACGCAGCCATTCTCATAAGTTGAATGACTGTAGTTTTCAAATTTAACCATGATTATTCGCGACATCTGGTCTGGTGGCCCGTGATTTTCTTCATAAATAATATATGCAACATAGCCTATAGCCCCGTTTATTAAACCTTTTTCGGTCCGCAAATTAGAATGTAACATTACTTTAGACCCAATTGATAAACTAAGAAATGGTTCGAGTCTGTTTGTCATTTCAAAACTAATATATTCCATAAATTGTTTTTAAACGGCAAACATATTATAAATAATACTAATACATGGTAACTACTCCTTAATTGTAAATATGTTTCATTTAGTTCAATTTTCAACCTCCGAATTCGAATAACACTTTATATAACGAATTAAACAATTAATGTTATTTGTTTACAATTCTTTTATTGCCACTTTACAAAAAAAATATAATATAATTCTCTTAAAATGCGTAAGTATCGTCTGCGTAACTGATTTCAAATAATAAGAATAAATTGTGTATTTGAATTCTTAATACTGAAAAATACTTTTATAATTGAGTATAAATAATTGAATTAATTGTTTTTTTAAATCATTCGATAAGAAAATAATATTGTCAGAATCTACAGATCATATTTTATTTCTATCAAGTCCAAAAATATTTCTTTCCTTAATTAAATTTTAAAAATAGTCTTTGAAATATTTTGGCAGATTTATTTAATTAATCATGATTCTATCTATAATTACTAACTCCATGAATTATTTTTTCTTCTGAAAATATACGTGCTTCATTTTACTTACCCATCATACGTAGTATAGGGTAAGTCTTGTAATCGTTTTGAAAATCGAAATTTTTTTTTGACGGATTTATACGTTTCAAACACTGGAGATTCCGAAAAACATATTTTTAGAAAAAAAAATTGCCGTCCGTATGTGTGTCTGTGTGTCTGTAAACGCTCTATCTCCCGAAAAAATTGAGATAGAGACTTGCAATTTGGTATGTACTTAGTATGTAATAATGGGAAGAAGCCTATTTAATTTCAATAACCTCGATTAACGGGAACAATTTTTTTCGGACTCTCGAAATATTCGTTCTGATGAAAGGTATATAAAAATTTTCGAAATTGTTTATTTTAAGAAATGAGTATAAAAGACAATAAAAAAACATAAATTTTGCATAAAGCATGAAGTTGATTGGATAATTAGTTGCCGAGATATTTGGAATCCTATTTGCCATACTCTTCGATTTTTCATGACCCTGTATTTCATCCAAATTTCACTTCAAAGATATATTTTAATTGGAAATTTGACGCTTAATCAGATGCAATAAACTGCTAGTTAATAGGATTATTATTTTTGGAGTTATAAGGATGTTTCTTTCAAGCAATTCAGTAATCGAGAATTTAAAGTTTGTGACGTCATCAAGCCATGATTTTATTTGAATTGCAATGCAATTTATAAGTAGTTTACACATTTTTATTTTAATATTTTACATTATGCATATCCATGATGGGTAAGTATTACGGTGGCCCCCAACGACTAGTTTTATTTGCAAAAATGCGTCCGTAATGGAAAAATATGAAAAATATATTAATTAAAATAATAAATTTTTTAAGTTTATTCTGTAAAAAATATAACATTGTGCAAATCTACAGATCATAATTTATTTTTATGTTTAATTTCAAGTCAAAATACTGAATAGTTTTATTGTAAAATGTAGGACAAAATGTAATTCATGTAGCCTAGTAAACTTTATTCTGACCACATTATGTCCATATTATGGTCCGAATACAGTTAAATTACGGTTTTGTAAACAAAACCGTAATTTCGTTGTCTAAAAATACGGTCGAATGACTGAACAGTTTTTCTGCAAATTTTTAACACTGTATGGTCTATGTAGAAAAGTCGTTTGCGAGGTATTTCAATCATGTTACACTATCTCAAGCATATTAAAAGTGATATATATCGCTGAGGCACACTTAAAGATGTTTAGAATAGATTATAGTGTTCATTGCAGTCATCGTACATTTACAGAGACAATCAAAGGAATGTCGTTACATTACAGTACTATGGGGTGAAATCGTTTACTTCGCACTTTAATAATGTTACACTATGTGAAACATATAGACATTCATATATATAATGAGGTACACTACAAGATACTTACTATAGAATAAGATGTCCATAGCACTCATCACTCATTTACAGGGACACTCAAAATAATTCGATTATAGTATACTGTATATTAACAATAATTACTCGCAGTGCATTTTCAGTTATGGTGCGCGTTTTAAAATTTAACTTTTTTTTGCATATTACTGGTGTGTATAAATTTTAAAGAACCTATACAGGGCTGTAGAAAAGATTTCGAATACATTTCCGTTTATTGGCGGAGATTGTTATAGAGGCTTTTCAACTTGAATATGTGTTTCCTGACTGAAGTAAATAGTAGAATACAATGTAGTATACATACAAACCTATAGATCCTATACAGGACTGCACAAAAGAATTATGATGCATTTTATGAGTATTAACGATAATTCCCGACATTGTTTTTTCAAATGTGTTATGTGTTTTCCAAATTGTTTTTTTAAGCATCCTCTTTCACCTTATTAAACACGGATTTTTTTTATAGTACTCTGAATATGTTGGAAAGTGTTATATTCTATGATTGACGCAGGATTTTTCGTTCTTGTTTTCTTTTTTTTTTCTTTTTAGTCTCCTATAATTACCTTAACTTAGTTTTCGTATGTAAAAATGGAATTTTCTAATTGCATTTTCACTCACTTCATGATAAGCTAGAAATTAAAAAAATATGTACACAGGTGAATTTTCGATGGATTAATATTTTGAAAACTTAGATATAAATTAATAAACTAATTTTCAGGTATTTCCTCTTTTTCCGAGAAGAGGTTATAATTCACAAAATATTATTCATGGTTAAAAATATAGAGCAGTTACAGCAATGTAGTTCATTATGCAATGCACAACCATTCTCACTAAAATAGACCAAGTGGCAAAAATGGGTAAACCACGTTTTCAGAGAACAACTTGTACAAAGAACTGACTGTAACGACCCACTTCAAATCTATATGAGAGTTTTCTGGATTCAACGTTATACCATCTGCGCGGTCTGCGTATTTTGATGAAGGCAGGTGTTTGTGTTTCTTCAATTTATCGTTTGCTGGCCTTTATAATTGGCTTTTTAAAATCAATTATGAGATCAGAAATAAAAGTTTATAATAATCGAACTTCTTTGAGTAACTTATTTGCAAATATTTTTAAAGAAATGTTTCATCAGTTCATTGTTTTTAAGATGACTTATATTGTCTTTTTGTGCACTCAAGATGGCGCTTTTGGTTAAAATATAATTTTTTATTCGTTGAATTTAGTTTTGGTAAAAGGTGTTTTAGGCGTTGAAAATCCGTGTGACAAAAAACGAAATATTATGACCAATAAAAAACCGTCTTTTAGCAGGCTTTTTTATGAATGAATAAATTTCCGAATATAAAACAACAAATATAATAAAACCTAACCATTTTTCAACAGTCCAGACTTATTTTCAACGTTATAACAACGTCACGTGCTACCTGGGTTTGGGTTTGTTTATTTTCTTTATGTTTATCCTACTTATTATACTTTATAATGATCTTTGTTTTATTTTCATGCTATATAATTTATGAAGGTTTCTTTAAAATAAGGTAGATGGGCGTAATATGACGAATATACCTAAAAATATAAATATATAACCTCAAATAATATGTGCGCGTTTTACGGCGGAGCGCGCTGTACGTTGTAATATACAATAAATCCAAAAAATAACTAGTATGCTGGAACCACTACAAAACGTTTCTCTATATTATTTTAATATGCTAATTTAAATAGAACTTTTACATACCACCAATTACGAAGTAGAGTGCACTTCTTTGAATTTAACTCAGAGTTATAGTAATAAGACACACGTAAACATCACCTTACGTTAGTTTGGAAATACAAAATTGAACTACCATATATACTTTCATTTCAAATCTTCAAATTTAAAATTCGGCACATTTCTGCCCAACAGAAACTCAGATATCACTATAACGTTCATCGTGAAAATTTAGCGTAGCATAGACTCCTATCGAGTAAACAATGTCGAAATTGAATATGCTTTAATCTTTCATATTTAATTCAGTGAAATTTGATTCTGTTTATGCCGAAAACTATCTATCAGGGAAATCGTGATAGCCACGGCATAGTAGTGCACGTTTTGATTTGGTAAATCTTGGGAAATTTCATCCCATAGAATCAGAGCCACGGTTATCACAGAAATTGTTAAAAACACAGCACAGCAGCGTCACCTGTTGATAAAGATGCACACAAACCTAATCAGTACCAACTTATGTCAAGATCAAACTAAATACAGAGTCTGGTGAAATTCTGAAATAAAACTAACATGGAAATCGTATGAAATATAGCACAGTAGTGCCACCCGTTAGACTATATATATCGAAACCCAATCAGTATATAAATATGTCAAGTTCTAAATGAATATAAAGTTTGATGAAATTCCATGCTACAGATGCCGAGATATAGTCATGTCGGAAATCGTGCAAAACAGAATAGAAGTGCCATCTACTGGGAGATATACAGCAAAATCAAAGCGGAATCTGTCAATCTTATATTGTAAGGGAATGTGCAGTTTTATGAAATTGCATTGATTAGTTTTTAAGATATAACTATCACGGAAATCGTGAAAGGTGCAGAATAACAGCACTACCTGCTGAGCAATATACACCTAAATCTAATCAGCAGCAGTTCACTTCACGATCTAACAGAATGCAAATTTTTATGAATATCCATGCATTATTTCTTGAGAAAGAGCCGTCACAAAAATTGTGTCACAACAAGATCTACGTTATACACGGCCGGTGCATGCAATTTTAAAGGTCACATTGAGTAGATAATTTTTACACGACAATTGGTGCAAAACGGTGGGCGCGCCGCGCCGCTTTGCACCAATCGTCATTTAAAAATGATCCACTTCTTTTGACTTTTAAACGTCATGCACCGGCCGTGCACCGCCCCCTGAATACTAGGCCTGAGCGCTGACAACAATGGCGGCTGTCGCAGGCCGATTTTTTTTTCAGCGTTTGAACGGTCTCTCGAAATTCCACACCAATAATTTCTAAAAGTTTTCTTCGCCTTGTTTTACGGAGATCAAATAAGTCAAAGATAACTTTTAGATATTATTGGTATTGAAGTTCGAGGGACTGTACAAACGATTCCGCCTGCGACAGCCGCCATTTTTTTCAGCGCGCAGGCCTAGTATTCAGGTGGCGGTGGGCCGTATATAACATAGGTCGCGGTAACACACAGAATAACAGACATACAGACATTTTCCAGAAACAGTCAAATCGTGTTTGGGACTGATCAAAATATGTAAATCCATCTAAAAACGCAAGTTGATAATTTTTGGCGATTTCAACACTTTCTTCTTATTAGAAAGTAACAATGATATTTATTAATAAATGGTTTTAAAATTTTAAATCTATATGATTTTTAAGATTTATGATTGAGATGTAAAAACCAAAATAATACTAATTATAAAAAAAAATGAAAATAAAATTGTTCTGCTAATGATATTAAAGTTCACGTCCTTCTTTTCCGAATAAAATTTAGATAATGCTGTCCAATACCTTTTGAATTCTTGGAGTCCTTTGGAACGATAATCAATTTCCTGAGTCTGCTAATACAAAATTCAATTACCTAATACATGAGGCTTCTGAGATTGCAAAAGAAATTCATTTTTGAATGCATAACGCAATCAAGAATTGCTTTCCTAAGCGTAAAAATTTTTTCACTGCATTCAGCGAATTTTTACGAAAAATGTTAAACAAACATTTTTGTGGGAGAAAGGACAATTTATGATTTAAATCAGGTGTATTTAGATAAACTTTACAACAATTTGTTGTTATATTTAAATTAAAAAAATGAAAAGAAATTATCAAGAAATAAATAAGTTTTAATTTTATTTGGTAAATGAAGGTATCGGATAAAAAACTGTTTTTTTTTTGTTGTTGTTTGTTTTTTCAGATGTTCAACTAAATTATTTAATTGCATTCTGGTAATATTTAAAAAAATAATAAAAGTTTCATTTTTTTTTTAGCTAATCAATGTTTAAATTTTAGATACGAACTTTAATAACGAAAATTATTTGCACTTATGCCTAATAAAATAAAATATATCATACAAAAAAGTATTGCATAAGTTAACTGAATGTCAAATTTTAAGAAATCAGCTTTTTTAGAGAATGCAATTAAAGTATCTTTTGTATATAGTTTTCTTCAGTAAACTTAAATCTCTCATATATAACTTGTTTTTTTAGAGTTTCGTTCATCTCAAGAAATCCCATTACACCCGTTTCGTTGTCTGTCCGTCACAGAGCCGGTTCTCAGAAACTATTTAAGTTACAGAGTTGAAACTTTGTGTACTTATAGCTGAACATCTGCTATGAAGCTCAAAATAATAAAATTTGAAAAAATCGTATTATTTTAATATATAGAAATAAAAAACCGAAATTCTAATAGCCTTTTCCTATTAAATTTAAACATTTTTCTTTATAACAGTTGCCAACAATTACAAATCCACAATAAATTTATTTCTACAATAATAAATTTTCTATTGAAAGATCTCCACGTGAAAAATGAAAATTAAATAAAAAGTTTCACCAATTGAAACTAATATGACGTCATATTGGTAACAAAACAGAAATTTTCAAACATTTCTCAATAATACAAGGAGTACGAGTATGTGTAAATACAGCAAACAGCTTAATATGACGTCGTTAGAGAATTAAAAAGAAAATTAATCTGACGTCATAACGGATTTTTCAAATATTTTAGAATAATATTAAGAGAGTACCAATATGAGTAATAGAGAATAGTAAATACAGTGACCTCTCACTTATACGACTCTCAGTTATACGACTCTCTCGGTTATACGCCGAATTCTCTTGGTCCCGTCCACGCTTTATGAGAAATAATGCTAAACTTCTCTCAGTTATATGACTGCTTCTCTCACTTATGCGACGCTTTAAACGGTTCAGGCGATTTTACATTTCTCACTCAAGAATTCATTTTTACAATCTTTAAAGTACAAATCATTCACGTTTTCTTTTAGCTTTATCCTTTCACTATTGTTAAAGTGTTTATCAATAATGAATAACATTTCTTATCTACTTTCGTCTGTTATTAAATATGAAATCTATGGCGGGAGGGTGGTTGAATGGAAATCCCTTGTCCCTGCAATTTAACAAAAACCAAATAACCACCTGGAAAAATGTGACATCGCAGACAATTAAGAAATATTTTAGGAAATGTTGTTTTTCATAAGACAAAACTGCTAGTTCAACGAATGAACCCGATTTTGAGAGACTATGGGAATCTTTTAATAACGAAGACTAGGATAAAATGTTTATGGACGAAGGTATTAATTTCAAAGATTATGTAGAATGTGATGAAAACTACTGAGAAATGCTGAAAAAATCTTTGAGGATATCAATAAGGAAGACTTGAACGAGGAGGATGACGAAGATGAGAGCAATGTTATTGCTGGTGTAAATTTTTCAGAAACAAGTGCCGCTTTAAATACAATAAAGAATTACGTCGATCAAAATGATTATTCCCAAAATAGCTTAAAAGCTTTATTAGACTTAAAAATTACATTTTCTCTTTTTGTCGACGACAGAGACAAACTAATATCACTTCATTTTTGAGAAAATCTGATTTGTAAATCTTTAAAATAACCATAGTGAGAAGTGAACTATTTTGTGAACTTTTTAAAAATATATTTTACGTTTTATTTTTTAATTTTATTTTATAAATTTTGTTAAATACTGTTCTTAGTAGTCGAACCTTATTGTTTTTAATATAGTTAAAGTAATTAATGCATATAAAGTTTGAAACTTGTATAATAAGACGATCTCTCACTTATACGACTCTCTCAGTTATACGAATTTTTTCTACGGTCCCCTCAAAATCGTATAAGTGAGAGGTCACTGTATATAAGTTTGAGGAACGTATTGAATCATGATAAAAACCCGATTATGGAAATATTGGGATATTTTAACAATTTGAATGTCTCTATACAACATGTCTCATTTTGAAATTGATTTTTTTAATATCGCATTTAGTCCACATGACATTTATTATTATGACAGAGTATAAAAGCGGGCTTCGCCCATTATCGGTCCTGTTCAGATATTCGAAAAAACGGAGTTTGTTATAAAGAGAGTTACATATGTTTTTAATTATCGGGGGGAACGTTGTCCTTAATGTATTTATTTTTCTTAGAATGTTACGTGAACGACATCACGGGTAACAGCTAGTAAAATATAAAATAACTAATCTACCGTAATCTGTGGGCAAGGTTAGCTCTAAACATGGGCGTTTGCTAGCACTTTGATCACTATCGTACCGGTTCAGATTTTCGAAAAAACGAGAAAAATAGACCGGCAAATTTTTACTTTATAAAAAACATGACTTTTTTTTTTTTTGGATTTGTTAAAGAAAGGGCAAAATGTTTTGAAATGAATATTAAATGAAACCCTTTATGCGATCTTCGATCACACTTACCCACTTGTTATTACATGATTTCTTTTAAGTTACATTTCTGTATATATGTGGCAGTCGAAATTTATAACTCATTTTTCACACACTTCCTGTTGACATAGAGCTTTGAAATTTGGAATATATATGTTATACAAATATTTTTACTTCGCATATTCCTTTAAATTATTCTAAATTCTGGCATATTCATTATTTCCCTATTTCTTAATAATATTTATTCCTATTTAATTTTCTTTTAAAATTAAAAACGCGTATATTAATAATTATCTTAATAAAAAACTTCAAGTTAATTCGTAAATTTTATCAACTATCCAATCAATAATATTCTGAGAGAAGCTAATTTTTCATTTCGAAAGTTTTTAAAAGCTATTGTTATTTTTATTCCACGGGCTGCCTTCGCGCGCTAAATTTTTTTTTACTTCAAAAACAATACGCCACTAGGTCTAGGATTATTTCTTATTAAAACATCTCCATCTCGCGTCATTCGCTTAGCCGCTCAGGTCTTAAATTTCGCCTCTCACTGATTGGTTCGTGTACGTATTACGTCGATTATGTAGTTATCCACGTATCTAACAAAAAGCACTTTTTTTCGGAGCTCATATTTTTGTCTTCTTTTCAAGTGCTGATCAAACGGTTACCTGGCGTTTTTATGATTCGGAATTTCTAAACCAGCTATTTAAGATTAACTAAATGATGTAATGATTTATAGTCAAGCCCGCGGGCTTTAAAAAACATCTTCATACTGTGAGAATTGTTTCTGCGTATCTCCTGTGCCTGAATAAACGTTTTATTTGGATAACTGCCTTCCTCTTTATGTAGATATTCTCAAATGGGTACATTCATTGCCTACACTTTTCGCCATGATTATCGATTTATCGACTGCAATTATTCACCATCTTTAACAAGCTGTGAGTTTCTCGTGAATTTTTAATTCATACAGCTAAAACCTAACATATATGTATGTATTCCTGAGGGCAATACATGAATTGGACATAATTTTTTTTTAATTCGATCCCTAAAGGTGGAGGGTGCGGGGCAACATCGGCCCAAAACCTGCATTTTCCCCATAGAAATAACGATGCGATTGTTTAATAATTATTGAACAAACAGCTCCAATATTGAAACATTCATTCATGTTAACCACATTATTTCCCGCATTATTATGACGTCAACAATGAGCACATCGCACATCTATGTTTTATAATATAAGTTGACTTTTTGGGATTTTTAATGACAGCATGGTTGTCATTGCATGTTTTTGAAAAGAAAATACATTTAATTTATTGTAATTTACCTTGTTTAAATACCGAACCATTCAAACAATGTATGCTTTTAAGGTTTACGTATGTCTTTAGAAATTTTTTTCGATAGCATATTGCTAAAGAAATGTAGGTGTAGTTACTCAAAAATTTTATGAGGTATTTCAAAAGCAATGATCAATTTGTTTAATTATTAAAAAATTAGTCTGGTTAATTACACTGGTTTCAAGTTAAAAACCCATACATGTTGGAAATTGTACATCTAAGGGACAATTGAGGTGAATTTGCACTATAATTAGTTTCATTGAAATTAATTTTACCGTCTGTTATTATGATATGATTAATTTCCGTAATGAAATAAGTACATTTTAAGTTGGCAACTAATTCCAACTTAGAAAATTTCAGAACTTGAAATCCATATATAGACTCTTTTTCCATTTAATATCTATTTCTTCGGAAACATCTAGTCAAAAAACTATTCGTAGATTATATGATTGCTATAATTAAACAATTTTAGTATGCAAATTCGGTTTTTAAATTCAGTAATACGGACTAATAGGACTCCATCTTAAATAAGACGGAATCATCATGGCAACATAGAATCATTTCCTATCATGGAATACCATTGAATTAATTGCGTTTGATAGGATTTAATAGAATGAAGTATTTTATTAATATATGTTTAAGTTTTGATTCGATTTTCATAAAATTTAAAATGACTCGATACAATTCAGCAACGATTATATATATATATATTAAATTTCAAACCGATGGGTTGGGTAGTTTTTAGACTGTTACATGCGGACAGACTTGTGGACCAGACGACGACTACAGGTGCTACGTATTTATATAATTACAAACACACCTAAAAAGTGGTTTTAAATAAAAAAAATATAAAATATGTATTGAAATAAAATTTTTAAATTTAGCGATGCGTTCGTATTAGCCGTATCAGAGGTTAATCGCTGAAGATATTGCCAAACATTTCCCTATTTACAGAAGCTTTTTTTTATTCTGATTATTTCAATGTTTAAGCATGTAATTTGAATACATATCTGTTAAAATTATATCGTATATATTTATTTATTTACTGATGAACTATTAATTTTTTTATGGAACATTAGAAGGAAACAAACGGTGAAATAGTTTTAAGTGCAAACGGGCTAATCTTTCAAAATGGAACTGCATGCAAAAGCAGTAGATTAAAAAAAAAATCATGCTGGAAAATTATTTTTAAAAACATTAAACAGTTTTTAAACAAATAGCACCTGGAAGTAATTTTTTCTGTATTTGATGGGTGTAAAAAATAAATTACGTGATATTTAGAAGAAATTACATTTGCCAAAACGGAAAAAGAATTGCTTACGTTACCGATGTCGATATGACGTCAGCATTATACATGGATATCGTTATGCATTATAATATAGAATTTGCCGTAAGTACATTTTTCTTAACTATAAAATATTGCGTTATTTTTCCTTACAATTGTGAAAATTATATATATAAAAAATAACCATAGTAATTTATTTAACAAAGGAAATTATCTTTTTATATAGTAAGCTATTTCAAAAAGAAGGTCCTCTTTATTAAAACCCTCTGAGCGTCCTAGTGCTTTCCTGCATTTTCATAAAAATATTTGTAAAAAATAAAAACAATTTCTTTCCCCGCTTGTTTCTAAAATAAACTTCATATCTCTTTATTTTACATATATCTTAAAATACAATTTTGCTAAAAATATTTTTGTCTAGAGTCGATTTAAGTTGTTTTTGGGAAACGGAAAAAATACGGTAAAAACGCTTAGTGGATTAAAACAAGTTGGAAATTGTACGTCAAACGTTACAAACGAGGTGCGTTCGTACGCACGTTTTAGAATTAAATTCATGATATCCCGTGCGTAGAACGGGTTAAACAGCTAGTTATGTATATATTTTATGACACTGTTCATACAAATATCTTAACTAGTTATATAAATATTCAGATATATATGTATCAGCTAGTTATATAAATATTCAGATCTTGATGATTTTTCATTCTGTGAAATGAATTATATCGTCTGCAGATTAATTTCTGTAATAAAATAAGTATCTCGGTCGCTTGACGATTTAACATCCATCGGAAGCTCCTATAACAAAAAAGCACCGATTTAAAAAAAAATCAAATTTCTTAATAAATATTTTTATTAATATCTCCTAAAGTTTTGATTTGATTTTGATAAAATTTGAAATGTCTCGACAAATTTATGCAAAGATAATATATTTCAAATTGCAAACCATTTGGTTGGGTAGTTTTTGCGTTGTTATATGCGGACAGACAGACAGACGGACGGACAGACAGACGGACAGACAGACAGACAGACGGACGGACAGACGGACGGACCAAACGACGACTATAGGTGCTACGTATTTATATAATTACGAACGCACCTAAAAAGGGTTTGAAACATAGTTGTATACCTTAAATAAAAATCAGTGGTCTTTATTTTCCTTTTTACTACTAGGTTGGGCAAAAATTTCTGCGGAATTTGTGAAAGTTGCGTTGTTATGTGCAAATTAACAACAAAAGCAACAAGGACTATTCTTAAAAGTAGAGACCATCATAGTCTACAACTTTCTGCCATCGTTCTGCCAGATTCCGGATTTGCTGGAAGTACCATGGCGGCACCTTGGAATCGAAAAACTCTGGACATCCTTCTTCAACTTCATTAAAGGATTAAAATCGACGACCCTTTAAAAAGTGTTGCATTGTTCGAATCGGCCATAATCGGATGAAGCCACGTCTGGACTGTGGGCGGGGTGTTGAAGAATTTCGACGCCGTCCAACTGTTCAAACTTGTCTTTAGTCCTCTGGGGATTAAAAAATTCCCAGAAATTTTACCTCAACCAAGTAATAGTAAATTATTTGTTTATTAAGCAACAACCGACAATGAAGATTGGACAAATAATCTATATAACATATTTATTCAAAGATAATACAGTTATATTTACATATACTAATTCCCATTTTCCTATAGAGAGTAAAAATATCCCGACCGAGAGTAGAACCCAGAATCTTTGGCTTAAATTCCAATGATCATTCAGTTGAGCAACCTGGACCGAGAACCTGCGGACACAATTCACTCAGTTGACCTTTTGACAATAGCATCTCGTCTTTTATCTAAAATAGACTAACAGAATACACAGCAGTAAAGGAAGTCCAATAAACTATGGATACGTCGAAACAGTTTACTATTTGTAACTGAATCATACTCATTGATAAAGATGTCGTACAAATTGACATTTTTACAGTTAAGTGAAAAAGAATGGGTGAACTGTGCTTACCGGTTGTCTTCCAGGTAGCTCAAAAGGCAGAGAATTGGTAAATTATACCATAGGTTTTGGTTTGATTCCCGCCTTTGACCCATTTTCTCTGAGTTGTAAAAACGTCAGTTCGTATGATATCTTTAGCATCCATCTGTGTGAATGTGTTAAAAATAATTAACTATTGACATATACAAAATTTCCTAGACCTATCAATTCTAAAGTACGAAACTGTATTACAAAATTTCCAAAGAAGGATTACACGTTGACCATTAGGCAGAATCATTTTTTCAAATTTATTGCGAATGTAAATTGCGTTTTTAGTACTACAAAACATTTAAGTCCTGCAAAACGTAATTTTTCATATGTTTTAATTATACATAAATATTTTATTTATATAAATATTTTTTAACTATATATATCCATAGAAAATTTTAAAATATGTGCAATCATGCATAAACTATTTTCCATATTAATTTTTCACCCAATAAACAAAGAATGCGCCTAAAATTCAATTTGGAAATGAAGCATGAGAGATACAATGTATTAAATACATATACGTATTTTCGAAATGCATGTAGTTTATTTTTCTTTTAGTTGAAAGCGCAAAACTTCGAATAAAAATGAGCTTTTACTAGGCATTCAAAGAACAAAAAGTTTAAATAAGGAAAAATGTGGAATTTAGATAAGCAGAAAATTTTCGAAACTGACTTCATCTTAATTTTTCAAGAGAAAAAGTTTTAAACTCAAGAAAGAGATTCCGAAAATCCTCGCAATGCATTTGCATTTAATCAAATAAATCTGAACTTTGTGTTTACTTAGAATTGTTTTCATTTAAATATTTCTCTTCTGATTTATTTAAATATTAAACTAAAATATTTTATTTTCAATATATTATGCTTATATATTTTCTTAAAAATTAAAAAATCTTTGTGTATTATTACACTTTTTTTTTAACTCACCTAGAATTTTTCTGAAAAGTAAAACATTGTATTCGATTTTTAACTCACATCATGATAGGCTAGAATTATAAATCAAGTGTTTTCAGCCTACTTGTTTCACGGATTAATGCGTTTTTTTTTTATGTTCTTCTCGAATATTTTCATTATTTTTCTAATATTTGTTATATATGTTTGTATACAATCTGATATTTGTTATGCTGTAACTCTAGTATTTATGAACCGATATGAATGTGACTGGTCATGTGTACGGCACATTCGAAGGTTTGAACCGAGTTCTTTGGCCAGCTTCATGCGGCATCTTGTTTCAAAATGGCGTCAAGTTAATTTTTTTTTTAATTCAAAAAAGATATATAAAAAAATTACAAATTGAAAAAGTTGTTTCCGTTAAGTGTTAGATAGTGATACAAGGATTCTGGAACATTTTTTTGTTTTGGCTTTATATTAAAAAATATCAGATATATGGCAGTTTGAAATTCTAGGGGGGCTGACATTTTGATGCAATCTGATTTTTGTTATGCTGAAATTCGTATTCCAATTCAGTATTAGCGAAAACCGGGATTGAATTTTCTATAATCAAGTTCCAAGCAATTTAGCTTCGGGTGTTTGAGTAAAATGAGTTGAATTTTTAAAAACATGGACTATGAAAGCTACCTTTTCCTCCCGGTACTGGCCGGAAAGGACTTTTTTCTAATAGTTTGTAGTATAATTGTTCCTGAGGTTGAAACGACATCAGCAGTCAATTTTCTGGCACTTAGATAAAGGATTTTTGTAGATTCCCTGTCTACATCTTTCGTTTTTCAGAAACATTCTTCTAAACCACTTCAATCATATTAAACGTTTCAGCATATCATTTGTTTGTGTTTGTGTGCAATGCGGTAGAAAACATTAGTCGATAAACATTTTACTTAATGGACTGTAGATACGCATTTCTGTACATTTTTGCATCGCTCAGAGAGCTGAGATTACTTGATGCCTTGGTGGTTTGATTACATCTACACTGACTCATTACAAGATGAAACATCTCAGAGTGTGCAGATACATGATGAGGTACGTAACGTCAAATAGTGACACGCCAACATACCGCCCCAAGTTGAAATATCATTTCAATGTACCATAACTAAATATACAATGAATAACATACAATACAAAATTAACACACATAACAAAATAATAATGAAAAGAGTAATGTGCTTTATACACTTGGTTACACAATAATAAATTTACATTTGAATGTTTATACAGTGTTAAATGTAACTAACTTTAAGGATAATGTGTCAGTTTTACTGACATGGCAGTAAGCACAATTTGACTACACATCTCTTGAAATTACCTTGCGTGATTTTTACAAAAACCACTCTAACATTTCCATCTGGTCCATTAACTACCCTTTCAACCTACCCAATGTCCACCTGCAAGGCGGAAGATTATCCTCCTTTATGAGATCCATTGAATTGGGGCTAATATTGTTTTTTCAAATTGCCATTTATGCCTAGTTTGTACGTTGTTGAGATAATCCCGTTTCTATTTGTGCCATATAAATTGGACCATTTTGCTTAGCCTTTGCAATATAGTGACAAATAATTATCGCGTTGGCTACTAAGGTCAGTCTCATACACACTGCTAAGAGGTCTACCTTGAGAAAATGGTCTGGTGTTAGAAATTCAAAATCATTGGGGTCAGAAGACATGGGTGTGAGAGGTCGACTATTTAAAATGCCATAATTTTGCGTGGTAAAAGTTAAAATTGTTCAAAGGTTAATCGCGAGTTACCAGCTATTCTTTTCAGATGGTGCTGAAACGACTTTAGCCCAGCTTCCCATAAATCACAAAAATTGGGTGACCTGGGTCGAATGAAATTCCAGGCGACTTCCTCAATCGTTAGATAATGAGCGAAAACATCGGGAGGGTTTCTAATTAAGTTGACCAAACATTTTAATTCTGCGCTAACTCCAACAAAATTTGTGGCGTTGTCAGTACAGATAGATGAACTTTTACCTCTCAATCTGAAAAATATCTTCATTGTAGCTATTATTGCTTCTGAAGTTAGGTCAGTTAACATTACTAAATGAACCGCTTTGGCTACAAAGCAAATGAAAATAGCCACATAATATTTATGTTAAAAACCTTTTCATTGACCCTTATATTTTATATAAAACGGACCACAGAAATCTTTTCTTACATTAGTGAAGTGGGGACTGGGAGAAATTCTTTTCGAAGGAAGATTTCCCATAATTTGCTCAACATATTTTGGTTTGTTTTAAAACATGTTAAACAATCATGAACAAATTTTCTGGCTGTATTTCTACCACTCAATGGCGTATGTATATACAAGATAGAGTAAAGTGTGGCTCCAATGTGCAAATACTTAAGATTAAAATGCGTCATTATTAATAAAGTTAATTTATAATCTTTAATGAGCGATATTAGAAATTTCTTATCAAATGATATATCAGCTTTATTTAATATACCACCTGCCCTTAACAAGTAATTTTTATTAATAAAATGGTGTAAACTACTCACCTGGCCTCTTTTGGGAATTTTTCCCCATTGCAAGATTTTTATCTCAAACCCAAATACCAAAACCTGTACCAAAACCTTTACTAAACAAAACTTGTATAAGTTTTATTAAACACATCTTTGCATTTTGATTTTCATCGGTTGTGAGAAGAGCATAGCGTCTAACTGGATTTCTTAAATTATAAAGGGATCTATAAATATATCTGAGAATGAGTATTAATTTTAAATAATTGTTACTAATATTAAGAAAAACATTAACAAATGAATTTTCAGAAAATTAAAATCATATTCATCTTTTTTTAATTCTAGTAAATATTGTTCATCTGAAGAAATGTCTATATTGTCATTAGTGTCTTTAGAACGTCCTTGCAAATTAGGTGGACCATCCCACCAAAAGAATCATTTATAAAAGTTCTTGAGGACCCAAACCACGTGATATAATATCCTTTGAGTTTAAATGCGATTGGAATGACTCCACTGATATCTCTCAGACAATGTTTGTATATTCGATACTTTGTTGCCAATATAGGTTTTTAGTTTATTCGCCGGTGTATTGATCCAAGCATTGGCTGTTGTTGAATTAGTGTGGAGAGGGATATCATTCACTATCTTTTTTTAGTGACAGACGAATTTTTTCTATCAGTTGAGAGAGGAGGAGACAACATGAGAGTTCTAGAAGAGGAATGGATATTGTCTGTAGAGAGGCAACACGGGATTTGCTGGCAATTAGCTTAGTAGTTACGATACTTGATTTGCTTGTGCACTGCATGTAGACTACAGCTCCGTAAGCGGATTCCGAAGCATCTGCAAATCCTAGCACCAGTAACTTTTGGAAGGAATAGGTTAGAATGCATCTGTCAATTTTGAAGTCTTCGATTAGTTTTAGAGACGATGCAAAATTTGTCCACTCACTTGCAACTTGATTTGAGATTTCATCTTCCCAATTTAATTTCATGAGCCACAATTTCTGAAGAAAAAAAATCTTTGTTCGTGTTATAATTGGTCCTAGTATACCCAAGGGCTGATACAACATTGCAATAATGCTTAACACACCTCGTTTGGTGTATGATATTTTTTTTCTGTTATCGAAATCTTAAATATGAATTTATCTTCAATCGGTTTCCAGATACCTCCTAGTGGTTTAACTATTGACTCCTCATTGACGGAAAAGTTATGTTCCTGCCTTTATGTTCTTTAAGAAGCCTCATTCCATACGTTTCCAGCATTTTACTTAGCTGATGTTGAAGCTCAATCGCTGTATCGATATCATGTGCGCCTGTTACTACAAAGTCCATATAGACATATTTTCTTATGATTTTAGCAGCTAAAGGGAACTGTCATGCTCCATATATGCCTAACTGTTTCAAAGTCCTTATAGGAACAAATGGTGCGCTGGATGTACCGTATGTGACAGTATTCAGTCTGTAAGTAACAGGTTCCTCATTCTCTTCTGTCTTCCACATAATTCTTAGAAGGTTGCGCTGAGATGGATCTGTTAAGATTTGCCGAAACATTTTCTGAACATCCATTGGGAAGACATACCTGTAAACTTGAAATCTCGTCATAATTTCAAATATGTCTTCCCTCATTTCTCCTTTCAGTAGGGAATCGTTGAGACTGTAGCCGGATGTAGCGGCAGCTGATGCGTTGAACACGACACGCAATTTAGTCGTACTTTTGTCTGGTCGGAGGACTCCGTGATGCGACAAGTAATGACATAATTGATTGGGTGGGTTTTTGGATGGGGGGTTCTGCAACTTTTTCTCACATGAGTTGCTGATTAATAATTTGATAGTTTTATCCCTAGTTAATCTTCTCCATAACTGGTTAAGACGTTTGTTGGCGAACTCATTGGAAACACCTAAATTGTCAAGATCCTTGATTGACATCTGAACAATATAACTACCTGCGTCATTTCGCTTGTGTGTAACTTTGTAATGTTCTTCACAGTATTCTTCCTCTTTACTAAGAATTTTTGAAGGCTCATCAATGGTTTCTAACTGCCAAAACGTTTCTAAACATTCATCAATGCTTTGCGACTGCTGGATAAATCCAGAAATTGAGTTTTGCTGCTGGAATTTATGGTACCTCTTGCGATGTATCCGAAAACTGTATTACGGAATACTAAATGACTGCTTTGGAATGCGAATCTCTCCATCTTTTACAATCTGAAACAGGGATTCAACGCTGAGTAACATGCCTTCTTTCCAGGCGTGCTAAATTTAGGATCTGCTAACAGTTGAGGAATTTTTAATACATCAATCTAAATGTGTGACTGGGAGAAAGTCTTATTTTTTAAACAAAAAGAAAATTCAATGTAGTTTCAAAGGGTCCATTTCTATTTACATTTTTTGCATTTATTTTATACTTAACATTAATTTCCTATCCACCTAAATCTGAGATTGGGATTTACAATCTTCTTTGAGGAATTCCCAATCGATTAGTGAATTCTGACGTCACCCTGTTAGTCATGATGCCAGAATCCAAAATTACCCGAGCTTTTAAATAACTTCCAGTGAGTGGATTAAAAACCCAAATTAAAGCCATGAAAAGAATGACAGATTTATTTCCATTGCTGATACAAGAGAAAGAGGGCGAGACATACGAAGTGGTTTCAGATTGTTTATAAAACTCTTCTGTGTTCGGATTAAATTTATGATCTTGCACATGATTAACCTCGTTATCGTGACTCGGAAGGGAATTGTTTATATTTCTATAATGTAATGAGTTATGCCTTCCATACCACCTGCTGCATTACAATTGGCGATCGCGTGCTAAAAGTTTACTCAGTTAAAGCAAAGCTTATTTTTCATTGCTATTCCCTTTCTCTGTGAAGCGTTTAATAAAAAAAACACATTTATAGATTGCATGATTCTGTTTACATAACACACAAAACTTAATCATAATATTAGACTTCCCGTTGAAATCGGACACACATAATCCGAAAAAAGAATGAGCAGTTCGAAAATGGCGCTAGTTTTCTCATTAACGCAATTTTTGTTTTACGGCTTTCATTCTTTTCCCTTACATTAACGCGATCATTAAAAAAAAAAAAAAAAAAAAAAAAAAAAAATTCCGATAGTTAAAACATAAAAAACACTACGCAAAAATAGCTGTCAGATGGATCCCTTTCAAATCCTCAAATTTAAACCTATATCTTAATTAGTTATCTTAATATTTGTTCATTAGTAAAAACTGGTAATTATTACTTTTCATTTTCGCAAAGAAAATGAAATGATAGGCCGGGAAACAGATCTCTTTATAGTTTAGGTTTTAATGAAAGTCGATCCCTGTATATTTTTTGTCTGACTTTTCTAGTGGCGCCGCCAGATTTTTGCAAAAATACGTCTAACGAAATAGCCTATAGCAGAAGAAAAACAGCGCTCGAAAAATGTTTCAAATAGGTCTGATTAGGACAGTTGAGTAACTCGGTGAGTTCAGTTCGTCTACTTAGTGACATTTTCCGTGTTTCGTGCGCAGATTGCGCACAAAAAGGTATTTTAGCACGGTTGTACGCCGGTAAGGGCAGAACCGTGTGACTCGATATTAACACTATATCGTTAGAAGTACTTATCTTTGCATCGTTATTCAGGTTTATTTAATTACTTTGAAAACTTTATACAACCAACCAACCAAAGAAAGGAAGAAAGCGTATTGTTAATGAAAGTTTGTTGTGAGTTTTAATTAATATCTAGGGTAATTTTCAAAATATTAAAATTCAGATTCTCAGGCGCACCAGGAGAGGTTTTGGACTATCCTCACCTACATTGTCTTACTTCTAGGTGCGCTATATTTTCATAGCCATCGCCGACAGACACCCACAAAAAGCGATTTTGTCTTATAATAAGGAGTCTTGTACCTTTTAAGCGCGACAAAAATCGAGAAAAACAATCAAAGTTTGAATTAGTATATTTTCAAAACCTTTATATGTATAAGCATAAAGTTTTGATTATTAATTAAATAGATTAGGTTTTTTATTATAATAGTGTTAGAAACCGACTAATATTTTACTGTATTTGTGCATTGTTGAAATTAAAATAGATCTTTTTTTTACTTCGTAAGTCATTGCGCGTATGATAGCTTGAGAACGTACACAGGGATTTTTATGAAATTTGACTTAGATAACAAGCGCACATGTGTGTTTAAAATGATCTACTTTTAAATATTTACAATGATAAGATTTTTAATTATGACTATTTTAATCATAAAAAAATGTAAAATTTTGAATTTTTTTACAAAAATATTCGTTTTACATGGTTAATGAAATAATTTTAACCTAAGAGTAGGTCATTTTTAAAATACATATGTGCTTATTATCTGCATCAAATTTCATAATAATCCAGTCAAACGTTCTCAAGATATCAAGCGCGCAATGACTTACGGAGTAAAAAAAAGAGCAACTTTATTTTCAACAATGCTCAAATTCTGTAAAAGACTAGTCAGTTTCTAATGGTATTATATCAAACAGCACAATCTGCACAATCAACAGTCAAAATTTCATGCTTTCAAAAACTTTTAAAAGTTTGAAAGTTTTTGTTGATTTTCCGCCTAGTTTAAAAGGTACAAAACTCTATCCTAGCAAACTAAGGTTATAGTGATCGCCCATTTCAACTTTCAGTTATGACCAAAAGTTTCTTGGGAAACGTATTCAATAGAAAACGCCTCTCACTTGAAATGTGAATACGATAAAGGTGAACGATGCGTTTCTGACGCAACATGAAATGATATGAGTAAAAAAATGTCTGCGAATTCGTGAAAGGACTTCCAGAAAGCGATTTTTTTAACCAAAGAAGTCGTTTGAATGGGAAAAGTACCATGAATAATTGCATATATATATATATATAAATATATTGATTCGGAAACGGATGAGACTTTTCAAAAATTGTATAGAAAACGAAAACCATGAAATCGAGATTCATAAAGTATTTTCTTTCTGAAACAGTAAATATTAATATTTTTTAAAACAAAGAAATCGTTAAAAATGCAAAGGTACCATTAATAAATGGGTATTATTATCATTTTTTATGTGTGCATGTGTGTTTCGATCAGGAATGCGGTTGCGGACTAGAAAATATGCAGTAAAAACATTGAATAGACGTTCGGAAAATATTTTCTGAAGTGCAAATATTAGTATATTTTTAACAGATAATAACTTTCAGACCGAGTATTTACCCATAATAATATTATTTTTTATTTTTTTGTATTTCGAGTTAGATCTGGCATAGTTCCAAAATGCGATGAAAAGGATCCTTTTCCTAGTTTCCTAACTCTCTGCTTCAAGAAACTTGGAAATGCCGTCTTGTTACAGACAACAACGACAGAGCCCCATTTTGCGATGTTCATTATTGTTTTTAAATAATATCTCCGCGAATTATCAGAAAATGACAAATCTGAGTGTCAGTTGCATTCGGATCTGCCTTTGTGTATCCTCATCAACATCTTCAGATCTCTATGTGCGGTAAAGTTCCCTAGTCAACGCAGACAGACACACACAAACACACACCCACACATATACACAGAGAGAGAGACAGACATTTCTCTTTTATTAGTATAGATATGCTATGCCACACAACTTTTCATAATGTATAGCTATCTATAAATATTCCTTTAATAGGAAAACTAGCTGGCTTCGCCCGCCAGCGGGCCCCTAATTTACATCGGTGCCTCGAATTGTAGAAAATCTCGAATCTTGTAAAACCTCAAACCGGACGAACCGCCGACCCGGGTCCCCGCTGCCTTCGGCACCGTATACCGGTCGTGCTACGCACGCACCGGGTAATCCTTTAATTAGCACATTGAATTGTACAAACCTGTAACCGAACGAACCTCCGATTGACCCTCTGCGGTGAACATTCAAAAAATATTATAGATTCATGGAAAATAGACTCGACATTTAAATCACTAAGTGACCATCAATATATTACTTTTACTCTGAATGTCACACCCACAATAAGAAATTTATACCGTGTCAAAACCAAATATGAAACGTTTAAAAAATTCAATAAACTGTTTCAAAAACATGAAGAAACATTACTTTCAACACTTAAAGCAGTCAATTCTGTTCCAGAGTTAGAGAAGTGGACAGAGGAATTTAATGTTATCCTTTTAAACATCATGCAAAAATCACTTAAAAAGAAAAAGTTGTCTCATGAAATTAATGTATCCTGGTATACTGACAAACTTAAAGTACAGCGAAGCCACCTAAATGCTATATATAAACTACATAAAAGAAATCCAGATTCTGTAGAACTCAAGATTAAATATAAAAAAGCCAAAGCAAAATACAAATTAGATATTAAAAAGGCTAAAATTGATTCTTTGACATTTTGTTCGGAAACAAACAGTAAGTATGGTACTGCTTTTAAAATTCTGAAGCAGAAATATTTAAAAAATACAGATCTCATCCACTCTGTCATGGAATCTTCAACTCAAAATGATACATACAAAGAGATTCAAGAAACGTTACTTCATTACCATTACAATACAAGCCCAGAATTCGAATCATCATTTCAAAACACAAACACACTATCAATAAAAGAATATAACAATTTTAAATTTACCCATAGAGAAATTCAATATGCAATTAACCAACAAAATAAAAAGAAAGCCCCAGGATATGATCGGGTAGATGGCAGAATTTTAGAAAATTTGATAAAAAATAATATGAAGCTTATAAAGTTATTATATAACAAATGTCTCTACCTTGGACACTTTCCAGAAACGTGGAAGAAAGGAGTAGTCATCTATTTTAGAAAGAAAAACAAAGATCCATCAAAACCTGATTCATACCGTCCAATTACACTACTACCCATGATTGGTAAAATCCTAGAAAGATTAATAAAAAATAGAACTTTAACTTATCTTGAAGCAATAAACTATCTAAAAGATGAACAGTTCGGCTTCCGTGAAAACAGAAGCACTATATCAGCTCTGGAGAGACTTAAAGAGAAAATTGCACAATTATTACAAAAACATACTTATGTGGGCATCATATCATTTGATATTACAGGTGCTTTCGATTCAATAAACTGGCACCAATTATCAGAAATAATTGATGAATCACCGTTACCCAGATACCTCAAAACCTTATTAAAAAGTTATATAAGCAAAAGAAGTATAGGCTTAAATCAATATGAATATATAGAGTGGTTCAGGGTATTTAAAGGATGCCCTCAGGGATCCTGTCTTGGACCACTCTTATGGCTTCTTATAGCTAACTACATAATAAAAATTATAAAAATCTATATGAAGATATTATTGTTTACGCAGATGATTTTTTGATTCCAATAGAGGGAAATACCGTAATAGACCTGGAAGTTACAACCAACAACAAAATAGTCCATTTTAAGAATATATGTGATGAACTCGGTTTAAAAATATCAACTCAGAAAACGCAATCAATGCTTTTCGGTAGCAATCTACTCGAAAGAAGACTTCCGAGATTTAAATTAGAAAATATAAAAATAAAAGTAGTAAAAAAATATTAAATATCTTGGCGTACTGTTAGATTCTAAATTCAATTTTACAGATCACATGAAAGACCTGCGAACAAAGATTGCAAACTTTGTAAACGGATTTAGAGGATTTAGATTCTTTAATAAAGGTATCAAACCAGACATCCTGAAAATATGGTATCAAACAGTCATAGAACGCCAAATACTATATGCTTACGAAATTTGGTATCCAAACTTGAATACTGATGGCCGCAAATTACTACGTTCAACTCAGCGTTTGGCATTATTAAACTTAATACGGACCTATAGGACTATCTCTCACGAAGCTCTGTATCTTCTTACAGGAACGCCACCAATCCTAATAAAAATACAGAATGAATTTCAGTACTACCAACTGAAAATAGGAAATAGAAATTTGTTAATCAATAACACACAGCTAAACATTAACAATATAATGCAGAAAGAAAAATCGTATCGATTCCTCAATTACTACAGAGTCCAAAATATCAGAATTATAGAAGATAGAAAATTCATCCATCCAAAAGAATACGATGTGGAAGCCTACACAGATGGTTCTGTCATGCCAGGGGGTGTAGCCAGTGCTTTCACCATATATAAAGATGGAAATAATATACATGATGAAGCAATACGACATCATCCACTGAATAACATATATCAAGCAGAATTAATGGCAATTTATAAAGCAATAAAATGGTTCTCTACCTCCGACTACAATAAACTACTAATTATTACAGATAGTTACTCTTCTATGGAAGTATTAAAAGTTGCTTTTCCTAGAAACTACATTATCAAAAACATTTACAATCAATTACTTCAAATTCCTGATAAATCCATTATAATAACATGGACTAAATCTCATGTGGGTGATACTGGCAACGAAAGAGCTGATCTCCTAGCAAAGCAAGCCATCTTACAAGACCAATATCAATCAAGAAAAGATCTGTTGTTCCCCATTTCAATAGCAAAATTGTATTTTAAAAAGAAAACCATCTCTGACTGGCAAGCCATTCGGGACTCATGTAATAAGGGCAGAGATACCTATAAAATTATAAATAAAGTCGATCCAAATTATCTCTGCAAACAGCCAACACTGCCGTATTATCTGAGTAACCATGGCAGTTTCCCACAATACTTACATAAAATAAGAAAAAGAGACTCACCTAGATGTCCATGCGATAAAGCAGAAGGAGATGCAGTTCACTACATATTCGGATGCTGCCCTCTTATGATCCATCACTTCCCTTTCGATAAGAACGAAACTCTGTGATATAACCTTCGTAATATCATTTTCAATCCTTCAAACTCTCAAAAATTAAAAGAGAATTATAATATTCTCAATAAAAATTTCTCTTTCATTACGAAAGAATTTTAAAAAAAAATTGACTGAACTGACCATTGACTTTCTGAACTAAAATACCATAAATTTAGGACATTATGAACTTATAGTACTTCGAAAATATTTTATATTTAACTTTCAATTTGCAAAAATTTGTTATTTTTTACCTTTTATATTTTATTATTGTTATGTAATTATATTCATTTTTTCAAATCTAATAAACAGGCGCCTCCTGCGGTGGGGGTTGGAACGGATGGGTGCTATCGGTGCCGGGTAGCGTTTATTTTTCCCCTCATGGACTTATTGTTCCTATACCTCACGGGTGGCTGTCCACGAGTGGGTGATTTCGGTCCCCGCTGCCTGCGACACCGTATAGCAGTCGTGCTGCGCACGCGCTGCAGTATACGTTAGTTCCACCTTCCGCCACCAGGTGGCGCAATCTGTTTATATGATCATAACTGAAATCGTTAAGACTTTCGATGTCTAGTCGAATGAGCCATACCCCGTCGTTTTCATGCCCGTAGAACCGAAGATAGGAAAGCGCCCCCTAGTGGTGAAAAAACGAAATAAAATCGGTAAGCTCTATCGATGTCGAGTCGAATTGATTTAGACTACCTGAGTTCTAGTTCAAAGACAGGGACCTGTAGAAAAACTTAAAACTAAAAAAAAAAAAAAAAAAAAAATTGATAACGGGCGAAGCCCGCTTTTCCCTATCATAATATCTGGATAGGGGGTCCTTATTACTTTAATTATGGTGTTTGGAATCAGTTTGGTGGACATCCGAAACATAGTTTCTCAGTTATAGAAACGGACCACAGTTAAAAGAAAAAAGCGGGGGGGGGGGGTTGGCGATGACACTGCTTTTCCTCAAACAACTTATGTAGACTACCTGTGTTCTAGTTCAAAGACAGTGAGCTGTAGAAAAACTTAAAACTAAAAAAAAAAAATCGATAACGGGCGAAGCCCGCTTTTCCCTATCGTAATATCTGGTTGCCACTCTAAAACAAAAACTTAAAATACTAAAACTTAAAATAATAATACAGTTTTTAGACGCGGCCTACTTCTTAAAATCCTAATATCTAGCCGGCACTGTCATAAAAAGCGGGGGGAGGGGGGGGTGGCGATGACACTGCTTTTACTCAAACAACTTATGTAGACTACCTGAGTTCTAGTTCAAAGACAGTGAGCTGTAGAAAAACTTAAAACTAAAAAAAAAAAAAAAAAATCGATAACGGGCGAAGCCCGCTTTTTCCTATCATAATATCTGGTTGCCACTCTAAAACAAAAACTGAAAATTCTCGTAATGCAGTTTTTAGACGCGGCCTACTTCTTAAAATCGTAATATCTAGCCGGCACTGTAATGGAAATCTTTCTTTTGCTTTAATTATACAAATAACGATGATTAATTATACAATAAAATAATATATCGGCTCGTAATGAAGATATGACAATAATTTTTAGATATTCTGAAAGCAGAATCCATTTAGCGTCGCCCTGTCAAAGTTTGGAATTTCTGCGCCTCTTAGAATCAGAGATGCCCCCCCCTCTGTAAAACCCCAGTTGAACGTCATGTGCCCTCACCTCCGTCAAAGAAAATGCCGATCCAGACAATCGTCTGGCCGTGCGTCTCCGATGTGTCGTTTTTCTGCATTGGTTACAAATGATTAGAAATAAATTGCTTCATTAACCGGTTTTTAATTGATATCTTCCGATTTTACTGGTCGAATTGTACAATCTTTTTTTTTTTGTTGAAATCAGGATTTTTTTTTACGTGTGATGGCCGATTTGGGGGTCCAGAGATTAATTCCTTCATTGTTTTTCGAAAACGGACTTGAGCATTACATGAAAGCTGTCACGTGAATTTGCTCTTTCTTCCTTCCAAACATCTGCGCTCCAGGCAGTCTGCGGTCTCCACATGCCGCGCCGAAAGAATTAAAAAATTATTTTTTATCGATCGATTTTTAAAGGATTTTTTTCGGTTCTAATGGTTGTACGGGAATGATTTTTCGAATTTCTGAAATCAAATGCTCTCCTGAATCTGTCTGTCCCATTTCCGAATTTCTGACCCCCCGACTTCCGCAGATCCGGGTCGGTTTAAAAACCCGCACTGCGGTTTGGGGCTTAATTTGCTCCTGGCGACCCTGCCTTTTTCGAGAATCGTCTCCACCGGCAAACCTTTTCGGAGGGGAAACTTTGCGGTTTTCGATTCTTTTTCAAGTTCGGTTTCGGTCGGTAATTAAAACACTTTCGTTCATTAATAACGCCCCGGGTCCGGGTCGGAGGCCCGACCCGATCGAAACTTGAGCGTCGCGCCTTTTTTGCGAATTTTTCGGTACGCGTCCGCCGTCGGTGCGTCGATTAGTCCAGGAGCCTTTGCGGGTACAAAGGCGGAGTGCACAGACAGAAACACACACACACACACACACACACACACACAGACGTTTACCGCGCTTAATATTAGGGACTATACAATTTGTTTTGATTTCTCGGCATGATTCTACACTGTTAAAAATTGTGTGTTAGGTTGAACCATCTTTTGGTGCTGCAGTAGCTGCAACCATAAGATGGTGAAATCTTGCACCAACATTTGGAGCTACGGTTCATCAGGAGCTTCAAATGTTGTTGCAAGATTTCACCATCTTATAGTTGCAGCTGCTGCAGCACCAAAAGATGGTTCAACCTAGCACAAAATTTTTATCAGTGTAGGAAGCAACACAATTTTAGTGTAGAGTGAAAACTCAAGTTACAATTATTGAATATTCCAAAAGAGTGCGCAATCCTGCAAATCATGTTTGGGCTTGTCATTCTTCATTTAATCTTCACGATTGTTAGAAGCAACACATTTTCAGAGCAGAGTTAAAGTTCAACCTATCAGTCACGTCGTCATTTTTTTGTCCATTGTGAAGAACGTGGAAATATGTTACATATACAACCTTGGGACATTTCGATGGCAATTACGGGATATTTTTAGTTTTTTCACCAATTGACAGTTATAAAATTGTAAATGCTATCTCCGTTTGTTCATAGAAAATCCACCTACTGACAACAAAAATAAAATCGAGAAACAGCAAGTTTAGATGTTTAGCGTGATTCTCTGTTTAAATAGCCTTTGCGAAGTGTCAAGTGGAAATTGTTAGTGTACTCGCATACATTTCGGCTGAAGCACCACTTTTAGAAAAGTATCGATACATATCCAAAATTAAACTTTAAGTCAAAAATAAAGTAATGAAATAGAAATAAGCATGCATTACATTTCCGTATATTAGTCTTTCATGTGTCTATGAATTTCTTCAGGCATATGGAATTTCTTTGTAATAATATGTCTTTTATATTGTTTATTTATTTGAGTTTTTTTCGATCTATATAAATTCCTTTTTTTCTTTTTATAGCGTTACATTGCATCGGAAAATATTACTTTCGCTGGGACTTCTATAGAAGTATTTAATGGAAAAAATCACAAATTCTTATCAGACTTTCAATAGCAAGAAATATATCGTTTCATAAAAGAAATGCATTCGGAGAATGAAACAATGGTTTCCCTTTTTCATTTGGAAAAAAGTATTTTAAGATTAAAAGATAGGAATATTTTTATGGCTTTATCGTGTGTATATCTAATGTATTGAAATACTAGTTCACGTTACGATAAAAAATGTTTCTTCTAAAAATAGTTCGTAATACATACAATTAAAGGTTTTTATATGATTTTACTGGAAAATGTTATCAATTTATGTAATGTTATTTATTGAAAAGAATAAAAACAAATTAAAAATTCATTATGAAAATATATCATCATTTCTCTTTAATAAAAGAAAGGGATTTATAAATGATTTTTTAACATCATTTGTATCTCACATCTCAAAAATTTTAATTAAACGTAAGCTCTATTATGAAACTTAGCAAATATTTAACGATTTCGATAATTCCAAACACCAAATGTTTTAATTATATAGGCAAAAACAGCAAGTATCGTATAATTTTTTAACAGAAGGTTGATAACCACGATGTGAATCCCATTCAAATAGAAAAACATAGTTGAGACTGAAAAGGTCGCGCCGTGTTCGAAAGATGTATCTTTTTACAATAGCCAATCTGATTTACTTAACGTCGATTTATTTCATTGCTGGATCTTTCTGTCTGGGCACTTGAGCTGTAAGTTTTAATGAGACCGACATATCGGCTTGAAACCGTGCTCTATCTTTAATAAAGCTGTGATCACACGTATTATTATTGTGTCGGACAATAGGTGGTGGGGGGGGGGGGGTTGTCCACTAAATGAGTAGCCATGTGACGAAAATACGTTTAAAACAATTTATTTAAATGTAATAATGGTTGAGGAAAGTAGTGGATCCGGAATTTTAAGTTATCGAAGATCAAATTAACACTTTTAAATAACACTGAATGAGACTCATTTAAATTTAACCTCTAACATACGTTAAAATGGCTACTAAGATAGTTTGCAGAAACTGATGAAAAGTTACCCTTAAATTTTTATTTGAAAACACTAAATACCTTATCACGACATTGAAGTTATCCGTCAAAGAACTAGAAACAACTGCTCAAACAGGCCCTGGATAATGTCACATGACGAAATCCAACGCGAAACCCAAGAGCAAATGAAAACTGTTATCAAACTATAAAAATGGTGAGATACGACTCAAATTCAAGGCTACTCACTTCCAAAAGCATATTCATACTTTCCAATTGACCACATAAACCTAACTAGTATCTAAATGCGTAAAAGTAACTGAGACAATCAAATTCAGATAAATTAAATCATACTTTGTAAAAAACAAAAAAGACTAGATGGCTTATAAAACTTCAACAATTCTTTTAATCCTATACAATCTTCATAATGAGAGTATGTAGACACTACCCTATATAATATCTTAGTCAGTAGTGGATATATTCTCATAAACAGGTTTTTCAGAAGGAAGACAGTCAATAACACACCATGGCATAGTTTACTTCTCGTAACATCCTCAATAACGAACTTAATACTGTTGATATCTCATACGATATATATAAGCTAGAATTCATAATATCAGAACCCTCTAAAAATAGTTACTCACAGTTTTCGGGCGTTACATTATTTTTTCGAGAAGGAAACTGTTGAAAACACACCGTGTCACAGTTTACCTCTCCTAACTTCGTCAATGACAAACTTATCGGTGTTTGTACCTTCTAGGATAAATATAAACTTGAAACTATTTTTAGGTTTTTCGAACTTTAAACTACTATTAAAAACATTTTGAAGCAATTACTCGCCAAATCATTCTTGGAGCTTATAATTGCGAATTTCGTTACTACTACCTAAAATCCTACTCCCAGTGCACAGTTGCATTAAGTAAATTAAGTGAAAAACAATAACATATACTTTAGCTCTCACGATAGTAACTTAAAAATGTATTATAAACATCAAGTTATTGTAGCATGGATTCTGACATGAACAATGATCCCCATCCCTAGTATCAATATACTAGAATATCCTTTCCATTTATTTTAATTAAAAGTTCAAGAATATCTTATTTTAAAATATTTTTCGATTTTTTTCGATTCATTTTTATACAAAATAATGTTATCTTACGGATGACTATGTAAAATGATGGACAAATACTTTCGTTTTGGATTTTACATTTAAAAAAAAATAAACTCATTAAACTTAAGAGTGCACATAAAAAAAACAACAACATAGGTTCTTGTAGGGGGCTAAAGGTAATTACAATTTCCCTTTTTTTCAAGGATGCATAAACTAATTTTCTGTCTGAAAATTATTTGTTTTGTTATTGGAATCAATACATCGGTTCTAATTATAAATATTTGAAATATTTCTTTCAATTAATATTACATTTATATAAAAAATACTATGGGAAATGTATTTATTAGAATGTATAAGAACGCACATGCATTTCGAAATTAGACATAAATGCACAAAAAAAAACTAACGGATTAAAAAATATATATTGTTGGGAGTTTCGTATTGTAAAAATATTTTATAGCGTTTATTCTACTATTTTGCTTTAAATATGTTTCATTGAATATAGATTCCATTCAATAATAGAAATTAATAGCATCATACTTATGTAAAATAGGCATTTCCAAATGCTGTATCGATAAAAGAAACGGAATTATCTAACAATTACTGCTAAACCAGCACCAAAAACTTGAATTATATCATTTTCAAATAATATTTTTGTAACACTCATCTTTCTGTTTTCTTCTTTAACGAAACATAAAACAAGTACAAAAAATATAGTCTAAATAAATAATTAAAAATACAATGGAAATGGGGAAAATATCCGTAAACCACTGAAATTATTCTTAATGATTTAACATTTTTAATGTTTAAATTGATATTAGCATCATACTAATATTTTATTCGCTTTAAAAAGTCATTAAATAATATTTATAATTATCTAGTGCTGAGTGTGAAAATTGTGAAACAAATGAAATTAGATAATAATTTGACATAATATATATTTTATTATATGGAAGACGAGACGTCATCAAGCAGAATATGTAATTTAACTTACTAATAAGGTAAATAAAAATAAATATAACTTACTGATAGGAAAAATAAAATAAAATTTAACTTACTGAAAATAAAAATAAAAGGAACTTTAACTTACAGAAAGGAAAATAAAAAGAACTTTAACCTACTGAAAAGGAAAATAAAATGAACTTTCAATTTATCATGAAAAATATAATAAGACACCATGATATTGAGTCATTAATGTTTACAATCTTCTACCGAAAGTTATTCACGCGTAATCATAACCATATGTGTGACTAAAAATGCAAAGCCATTTGCATTTGACTAATCAAAACCTCTGTCAGTCTAGCAAAAGGACTAAATTGTAATGTTGTTTTCTCTGTATTTTATTTTAAATGCTAAAAAAATGTGTTTATTCCAAAATTACATAAAAAACGTAGTTATATATATGAATGAAAAAACTTGAGGCTATCAATCATTACTCAGTGTATTAAAACTGCATTATATTTGTCGAATTATATTAATTTTAAAAATGGTTGTATTGCAGTAAAACCTGCAGCTTAGTGAACGTATTAACACGGGCTTGTCAGTGAGTGCTAACTGTACAGTGTGTCCACAAAGTCTTTTTACAATTTCAAGCTTTTATTTGGCACACAGATGCATCTATGAATAGAAAATAGTACATAATTAGGTGTAATACATTCAATTGTTTTGTATCAATTAATGAACGTCTATATGTTAACAATTGGTTGCATGAGGCACGTGAAGGCGGTCATCCTTAACGTTTTCCTCTGATACTCTTTTTCGTATTTTTATTTATGTCATTCAGGAATTCATGTACGTGGGCAGAAGAATTTCATGGAGAACGGCACGGTATTAGATAAAGCAAAGAGTGGACGAAAAAGAGCATCAGAGAAAAATGTCAACTATTATCGCCTTGAAGTGCTCCGTGCAACCAATGGTTCACATATGGAGGTTTATTTATTGATGCAAAAAAAATCAACATATACTCATAATACTGAACCATTTTCAAGTGTTAATTTGTATTTGTAATAAAAGGTTGAAATTGTAAAAAGACTCTGTGAATTCCCTGTATAATTGTAAAATATTTTAATAGTACCAAAAAAAAAAAATAATAAATAAATAAAAAATCTTAAACTAAAGTGGCTGCATTTACAAAGTTTCGTACTCTGAAAAACATTTTTATACGGCTATGTTTAAAAAATATTATTCGTAAATATTATTCGTTTATCATTTAAATTAAGTGACTCCTTTATACATTAATGTCTGTTAAGTGACTGTTCATTCATAAAATATAATTAGCGAAAGTTTATAGATTTTGCCCCTGGAATTATAATAAATTTCATAATTCAAACGTTTTGGAATATCTGCTCCATAAATGTATTTGAATTTACACTGAATAATAATCATTTAAGACAAAATATCAAATACATATTTGCCTTAAGGGGAAAGTGGGATATTTATTTGATATAAATCTGTTACTTTGCTTTTAAAATATATTTGACTGTCCTCTACAAAAGAATTGCTTTAAAATAAATTTATGTTAACCATAATTCTATAGTAATTTGCTTTTAAAACGACGCCAAAAAATATCGAATTCTATTATTTTCCGAATGCTATGAAATAATTCTCTTTCTTATGGGATTTTATAAAAGAATAAATAAAATAAAATAATAAAAAGAACAATAGTAAAAGTCTGTAAATTACTTAAATTATACTTAGTATTTTTAAAACAATTTACATTTTAATTTTATAACTTGAGCTGAATTATGTTTAGACTATATTTATGTTTAGACTTTATTCATCAATGTATTGACAAGAGTGATAATAATTTTTAACATCTGTGGTAGAAGGAAATGTTATGCATTTTCTGTAGATTCTTTTGCTATTTAAATATTAATTATATATGAATAAAAATTGGAGTTATAATCATTCAAAATGTGTATGCATTTTTCTGACTCACTCTGTGCATATCAGTTTACTTATGGTCTATGGAGGGTAAAAAAAACGAAACACGGAAACACCTATACTTGTTCAAAGACTATCGAGGCAAAACCACTCTAAAACACCGTTTCGAGATAATCACGTTTGAAGTTTAGACCTTCGCAGCTATCGTCGGTTTGCGCGGCTCAATGTTTCAGCCTCGCACGACCCGTAAATTTAAGAATTTTTCTACCGGACCAACTGTAGGATATTCTTAACGATTCAAACATTATAAAAAATAATAATAAATGCATTTTGTCGTCATTTCAAACGTTTCTCCCCCCCCCCCTTCCCAAAAAACTTTAACTTTAACATAAAAAAGCACAAAAGATGCAAATCTGCTGAGTAATATTACAAATCTCTTGCATCAACTTTCTAGAACAAGTAAATAAATATTCATAACATACGCATGAATAATTAAAAAAACTTTTTAGATTTCAGTTCTTCGCTAATTATATTTTTGAATAGAAATTTAATACCAGCAGAAATAAATTTGTAGCTAAAATGTTTGCATTTACGAACTTCCGTTCTCTGCTATTAAAATACGTCCAGAGTTTGGAAAATATTATTCATTTCCTTTCATATTCCACGAGGCTTTTAGCGTAAAATAAGTACTGTGTCTATATTTTCGTAAAATGTAATTTACGAATGTTCATAGATTTCGACACCGAAATAGGCAGAAATTTCCTAATTAGAATATTTATGAGCATCTGCTTCGTAATTGTAGTCAAATTTACACGGAATTATATTCGTTTAATGGAAAATGCCAAACATTCATTGGCGTAAGAAAGAAGTATACATCTATAAATCAGGTATTTGGTTTTATAAAAAGTTATTTACAACTAGGAAAAATATTTTTATAACACTACGTATAATTTAAATGTGTTTTTTTCTTTACTGCATTGACAGAGGCGCAAAATTCTATTAATTTCAAAATATTACAGAAGTTATAATACTGCTACATTTAGTAGGTAATATAAAACTTATATTTCTGGAAAATTTCTAAAGCAAATAAATAAATAAATAAATAAAAGAAGTAATATAAAAATAGGAAATATGAGGAAAATGTTATATGAAAATATTTTTATAAAGCACGAATAATTTTAATATATTTTTTTAATAGTTTAAATTCAGAAGACTGTAACCTTTCCTTTCAATTTGAGTACTAAATTTTGTTATTTTTGCAGAGTTATGTGCATTTTTCTACGTTAAAGAATATCCATAAATAAATGATATTCATTGAGAAAAAAAATTTCAAATCAGGTTGACTTCACTTAAGTAGGATTTTTTATTTTTTAATTTAGAGAAAAACAAGGTAACTCTTTATTAAACGGAATAGTTTGGAGTTTCAGTTTTAAAACAATAAAGAAAAATCATGCGTAAAGCATAATTTTTTTAGTATAGACTTCTAAATGTTTTATAGATTCGTATATAAACTAATTCTTCTAGTATGTTAAAATTTAGTTCATTTAGGAAACGCACAACACAGTTGAAAATGCCCCTCCAACAACTTCCATCAATAAGAGGAAATGAACTCAAATACCCTGTATATGATCTATAAATTTTATACACACCAAGTAATATGCAACAATGTAGTTAAATTAAAAAACGCACTTCGTACAATTATTATTCATAGACAGTAATGCAACAGAAATCCTTTGTATGCCCCTATAAATGAACGATAAATGTTATGTACATATTATTCTACAGTAAGCATCTCGTGGTGCACCTCAGTGATGTATGTTAATTTCTATAGGTTTGAAATAATTTAACATCGATGAAATACACTGCAAACGAGTTTTATCCCTATACTATATAATATAACGGAATTAGTTTGGGTACATCTGTAAATTATCTATAAAAATACCATACACTTCATTTCGTCAATAACAATTAACAATTACATACAATACGACTATATTTATGGTAGTTAGAGAGCAGACAAACCGAATTCATAAATATTTTTCAACTATGGTACAAAATGCTAAAATTCAAGATTTGCTGCACTCCATTTTACAGATACTGGTGTACGTGTCGGGACAATGAAAAAACAAGAACGAAAGATCATGCGTCAAGCATGGATTATGAAACACTTTCCAACACATCCAGAAAACTGTAAAGAAAATTCACCGTTAAATACGGTGAAAGAAGATATGTAAGTAAACAGTTTAGAAAACACATACCACATTGAAAAATACAATTTTCGATATTACCTCCCATTGTATGAAAAATAGTCGAATTATTTTGTGCAGCCCTGTATATGATTTGTAGATTTGGATATATAAAGTTCAGTTAGAAAATTCACATTTAGCAATTTTCGCCAATCGATGGAAATGCACTCGAAATCTTTTGTACACACCTGTATATTATCTAAATACTTTTGTACTAAAATCTAATTCAGGTAAAAAACGCAAAGTGCAACTTAAAACTCACTTCCAGCAATTACCAGCTGTGAACGACAATGCATTTTGTTCTTTGCGTAGCCCTGTATATGAATTTATTTATATTCCTCAAAATTATATTAGTCTACTAAATATAGTTCAGCAAGGAAATGCATAATACAATTAAAAACTACCCTTAAGAAATTCACTCCCATAGTGTGTAACACGTATGATTTCCCTTATGAAGCCCTGTATATGATCAACCGAATTTATACACACCACGTACAAACACGTACACATCACGTACATACGCAAACCAAATTTGAAAACGCACTTATCACACATAGACTGTAATTATCGCACGTATACTGTAACCGAATTCTTTTGTGTGTCCCTGTAAATGAACAATAAACGAAATACACACCATACTTTTAAGCGAGTAATTTCAAGTGCACCTAAATTATCAGTAATGCATTTAATTTTCACTATCTTTGAAACAGACAAACATCATTGAATTACACTGCAAACGATTTTTCGCCGTAGAACAATGTGTAACAGATTTCTTTTATTTGATCCTGTAAATGAACGATAAACGCAATGCATACCATTCTTTTAAGTGAGCAATTTATAGTGCATCTCAGAAATGCATATAATTGTCATTATGTTTGAAATAGTGAAACATCATTAAATTACACGGGAAACGATTTTTCCACGTGGAAGAATGTGTAACAGAATTATTTTGTTTGACCCTGTAAATGAATAATACACGCTTCGCACCCCATATTCTACATAAAGCATGTTTTAATGCGCTTCATAATTATATATTAATTTCATTATGTTTTAAATATGTAGCGTCCTCAAAATGCACTTGAAACGATTATTTCCCATTGACCATAATGTAACAGAATACTTTTGACTATCCCTGTAAAAAAACTATAAGTGCTACACACTTCAGTTGAAATAAGGAATATGCTATAGTAAACTACAATAACATGCAAAACTTTCAGGGCAATCCGAGCATATTTACGGGAGTTAGAGCACAGACAGACGGATAGACGTCCAGACGGCAGGCGACAGACAAACCGAAGTCACAAACACTTTTCAACTAGGTTGGAAAGTGTTAAAAAAGGAGGGGGGGGGTTAAAAATTTCTGACGCAATGAATTCTGCTGGTTAAGAACGCTGGTCTTCCTGTTATTAAATTACATCGACGCAATATTTATCCCCCGTTATGAAATTACATCGACGCAATATTTATCCCTTAAACTACGTTCCCTTTCTTTTTTCTTCTTACATTTTACTTACCCATCATACGTAGTATAGGGTAAGTCTAGTAATCGTTTTGAAAATCAAAAAAAAAATTTTTTTTGACGGATTTACACGTTTCAGACACTAGAGATTCCGAAAAACATATTATTAGAAAAAAAATGCCGTCCGTCTGTGTGTCTGTAAACGCTCTATTTCTCGAAAAAATTGAGATAGCGACTTAAAATTTGGTATGTACTTAGTATGTAATAATGGGAAGAAGCTTATTGAATTTCAGTAACCTCGATTATCCTGAACTATTTTTTTCGGACTCTCGAAATATTCCTTCTGATAAAAGGTATATAAAAAGTTCGAAATTGTTTATTTTAAGGAGTGAATATAAAAGGCAATAAAAAAACATAAATTTTGCATAAAGCATGCAGTCGATCGGATAATTAGTTGCCGAGATATTTGTAATCCTATTTACCACACTCTTCGTTTTTTCATGACCCTGTATTTCATCCAAATTTCAATTCAAAGATATACTTTAATTGGAAATGAGACGCTTAATCAGATGCAATAAACCGCTAGTTAATAGGATTATTGTTTTTGGAGTTAAAAGGATGTTTCTTTTAAGCAATTCAGTAATCGAGCCTTTAAAGCGCGGTGCATTCCTCTTACCTTTTTTTACAGACCGCTAGAGTGACGTGATGCTCTTTTCGTACACCTGCATTGGTGGATTCGAGCATCACGTGACTCCCACGGTCTGTTAAAAAAGGTACGCGTAAAGCACCGCGGTAGCCTTTCCTTTTCGTTAGCCTGGCTTTAAAGTTTATGACGTCATCAAGCCACGATTTTATTCGAATTTCAATGCATTTTATAAGTAGTTTACACATTTTTTTATTTTAATATTTTACATTATGCATATCCATGATGGGTAAGTATTACGGTGGCCCCCAACGCCAGTTTACTCAGTTCTTGCGACAGTGGCGTATAACACATTAGTCCAATGGGAGCTCAATAGGAAATATCGTTTGGATATCGTGTTCATTCTCTCACATACATTGAAATGGAGAATCACAGAGTCCACCATCTTGAAATTAACCTTCTCAAGCGTCATTCGCTTAAAACTTGCTTGCTTTCTACTCTGTTTTCTAGACTCTAACATAAATTAACATCATAATACTGAAGATGATTGTAAATGTCGACCGAAACGTCGATTTTATGTTTTCAATGTTTGTATAAGTTTTATTTATACGTAAATGTTTATACACCATATAGTAAAGTGAGACTTATTTTTCACAAACATTTTTTGGAATAATGTTTTGATGGTGTAATAGTTCATTTAATTCATCAGTAAAAAATATTTAAAAATATAAGTACGATACTACTATTTGCCAACATTACATTACTACCAAATTCACGCATGTAGCTGAATTTAAAAGGGTTGAACAATGATAAATAATTGAAAGTTTTCGTACTCTCTAAAATATTTAATTTTTGAAGTATAAATTTTATATAGGATTTATGGATGTGTGTATATACTACACTGGACAGTATAAATGAAATAATGTTCTTTCTTATTTAATTCATTTTTAACATTATATAGAAAGAAGAATTACAAATACGTATAAGTGGGTAAGAATGCACACTTTTTGTAATTTTATGTATATACAGCGTGTCCACGTATAACCTGACCGACCTTTATTTTCGCAACCGTTGGTCCTAGATGCATACTTCCAATTACAAAAATGGTTTAAATAAGATAAAGAATTATTTTTAAAGCGATTTGGGTTAAGAAAAACATTTATTAAAAAGTTACGAAATTTAAATTTTTATACAGTCCCCCGGTCCTATAAGTGATATTTAGTAAAAATTTACTGCGACACTACCAAGTAAGATAAAAAAAGTCCCACTCATCTAACATTAAAATTGATCGAATTATGAAACTTTGAAATGTATGACTTATACCACTTTTTTGCATCTCAAAACGGATGATTTCGCCCGTGCTTTCAGGGGTCGAATATTAAGTAGTTAAACTTATTTCAAGGTATCTGCGCTTTGAAAGAAATCGTACAACTATTACGATTGACTTAAATTTTATTAGTTAAGTTTCAGATTAGTTAAAATAATTGTATTTTATAATATGTTTTATTTTGTAAGTATTTGAGGCTATGATTTATTTTAAGAAAAATTATATTATTTTCATTAGGTTTTATTTAACTTGCAACGATCGTCTTTCCAGTTTAAAATTTGTACTCGAATTTTAATTCATTTTCAAATGTCCGATCGAAGTTAAATTTTACATACTGACTTAAATCCGATGACAATGTAATATTATTATGATTTTCGACGCTTACCATATTAGAGGATAACACAAAAAAATTCGGATAAATTACCGCCAACAAGTTTAAGAAAATTTTTTTGATTAGATAACATAAACCTGCAATGGTTGTATTTTTTAACTTTTATAATTACGTTTTATGTATTTTTTAACGCGGAATAAAAAAATTACCTTCACTTTTAACCATCATGTCAAGATTTTTCGCAAATCGTAAGTTTCAAGGTTAAAATATAGCGAAAAATCTGATACTATAAAATAGATGTAAGACTTTTTTTATTCAGTTTAATTTTATTTAATTCAATAATTTATTCAATTTTTTGGCTTATACTAGGTTTTTTACGACTAAATAGCTCAGGGGTCCGATGAGGTTGGGAAGGGAGGGGGGGGGGTCAATTTTAACTTTGAGCTTTTTAACTTTGAAATTTTCGATTTGAGAAAAATCCTGACGTGATGGTTTAAAATGATGGTCATTTTCGGATTCAGCGCTAAAAAATACATTAGAATCAATTTTCAAAAGCTAAAAAACAGGGCACAACTCAAAATATGAAAGACAGTGTAATCTAACAGCATTTTAAAATCTTAATTGAGGCTGTTTTTTTTCATCCTTTTATTTAACAAAAATTCTGTTATTTTTATCCTCTTATATGCTCAGTACAAATTGTATATTTTGCATTACTATGTTAGAATGATTATAGATTTCACATTTATATTAGATTGCAATGTTAATTTTGCTCTCAACTATTTTTTTGATATATCTGACGATTATTTATATTTCTACTACATTTGTGAATGACCCCTATTTCGCAACAAAAAATATACTCCAACTTTAAACAGTAATAACTCGGTCAGTTTTAATCGTAGATGAATGGGACTTTTTTTATCTTATTTGTTAGTGTCACAGTAAATTTTTACTAAATATCACTAATAGGACCGGGGGACCGTATAAAAATTTAAATTTCGTAATTTTTTAATAAATGCTTTTCTTGACCCAAATCGCTTTAGAAATAATTCTTTACCTTATTTAAACCATTTTTGTAATTGGAAGTATGCATCTAGGACCAACGGTTGCGAAAATAAAGGTCGGTCAGGTTATACGTGGACACGCTGTATATTCATAAGCATACATATAAGTCTACTGCCGTTATTTCCGGAACCGCTGGCCTTTTCAGAAAAATACTGTCGGGAAGTTTGCACCAGTCATGGAAAATTTCGCCGGAAATTTTTAAAAGTGATTTTCGTTTAATTAAAGATATCGACTTGCGGGTTCAGGAGAGCTGAAACGTTTAATACATTGAACGACCGCTGTCTTCTAGTTTATTAATAACTCTTTGTACTCCTGTTTAAAACGTTCCTGTTCCTGTTAAAAACGTAAACAGCATAATTACTAGTAAATCTGCAAACTAGTGGCCTTAAAGTCAATTTCTCAAGTTATTTTAATTTCTATCTCACTGCATACAATACGAGGGAGTATCAAAATGTTTTTGCCCTCATATAGAAATAATTGAGTGAAATTTATGAATTGCTACATTTTATTAGTGATTTTCTATATAAACACCGTACACGGTAACACATTTCTGGAAACGATATTTCAACTTCCCCAGTTCATCTTTATAGAAGGTGTTACATTGGTTTAAAAACCACTGCGCCACTGTAGCAATGACGTCAGAATTTGAGTCAAAACATCCTCATTTCAATAACCTTTTCATGTTTGAAAAGAGGAAGAAGTCTGAAGGCGCCAAGTCAGGTGAATAAGGTGGATGTGGCAATAATTGGTAACCCTGGCTTTGGACAACATTCAATGTTCATTGGCTTTGTGAGTCGGAGCACTGTTATCTAAAAGGCGGACACCTTTAGGCACTTTTCCACGTCGCTTCACTCTCCGTTGTTCACGAAGTTTTCCCAGCAAGCTCCTGTAATATTCTCCAGTTATGCTGTGTCCATATATGAAGTAATCTGCGAGTATTAGGGCCTTGCAATCCCAAAACGCAGACAGCATAACTTTCTTTGAAGATGGATGTACATGAGCTTTTTTTTGGAGGGAGAGGGGTGGCGGTGAGTCGGAGTGCTTCCATTGTTTACTAATCATTTTTGTCTGTGGGTCAAAGTGGTGCACCCAGAATTCGCCCATTGTCATCAAACGATCAAAAAATCCTCCTCATTGCTATCGCACAAAGCTAACAATGAGGACGCACAATCCACACGCTGATGTTTCTTGAAGGAGGTCAGGAACCTGGGAACCCACCGTGCCGAGACCTTGCACAAGTGCAGTTGGCCATGCAGGATGGTGGATATGGAACCATAGGATATTCCCACTTCAACCATGATAGCATGTATTGTCCTTCGTCTATCGTCCATGACCAGCTTTTACACTTTTCTAACCATGTTCTGGTCAACAGCCGAACATCCTTCATTAGCCTCGTCCTCCAGGCTCGTGCATCCCCATTTTAGATGTCTCTTCCATGTTTTGATAGTGCATAAGGATGAACACTTTCCCCCATAAACACTTTTCATATCCTCGTAAATTTCCGTGGCTTTCAACCCCTTTAAATCGAGGAGCCTGATTACTGAGAGATATTCCATTTTCAAAAGTTTTCCATTTTCACTCATTCCGGTAGGACTATTGCAAAATGCTTCCACCTAAACACAAAAAAATTACACATTAGTTTTACAAGACATGAACACATACAATATATAAATTTCATAAATTTCACTCAAGAATTTCTATGTGAATGCACAAACTTATTCTTACCCCCTGGTATTTAACATCCTGTAATCAGTTTAATGATGATTGATTATATACGTATATAAGAAAATATAAAATTTCAAAAGATTAATAATGCTCTATATTTTAAGAAATGTCGTTTTAAACACGATTCTATGCACTTACGATTTTCAACTGCTTAGTGTTGTAATTTTTAGAAGAGAGATATTATCATCCGAAAATTTATCTTCCATAATTAAACATTTAATTCAATTAATCAAATTCATTTTTTTCAGCGAAGAATGAATATTTAAAATCATCTAAATTCTCATAGAGAACCAGAGTAACATGAAAGATTGTGTGTTATATTATTCGAACAGACGAACCAAATTATATAAAATACTATTCACCTAAATCCGACTACCTTACTACCATATGTACCTACTTTCATCTTAATCGAATACTTTTTGTGACAGATATTACGTACAAAAAGACAAAACAGACACCAAAAACTTTTCATGCCTCAACAATAAACCTGATTGCGACTTACGGAAATCAAACATTTCCCCCTGTCACTTTCAGCAAAATATAAATTTTAACATCTAAAATTTGTTTTTAGCTAATGTGTCTAAAACTTAAGTAATATAAGATTATCATGTATATTCTATTAACGCTGCATAAACATTTTAAATTTAAAAACAATCAATATTTATGATTCACCAAGCTTAAAACGGAAAAATATATTTGAAAAAAAAATATTTAGAAATTCCTTGAATGATAATTTCGTATACCTAATAATCGAAATATGACAGAAAAAAAAAACATATTTCAGTGATATTTACATTTCATAGAATTTAAATAAAATGTCAATGGTAGTTTATTATATTGGCGTATTTTTCATTAAAACATATTATAAAGAAACAAATACTTTAAGAAAGAAATTCTTTTTAACTTAGAAAGTGTATGGCAGATATTAAAAAAACTTTTAAATCTAGCTTTGAATCGTAGGAGAATTGTGCATTTGTGCTGCTGTTTGAAAAACAAACGAAATATCGCACACAAATAATTCTGAACTTCTTTAGAATGTTACTTTCCATTTATTTATTTTAAATATATTTTTTGAAAGATATTTTGTAAGTAAAAATGCGATACTGCTATTTGTTTTTTTAATTTCATTTTTGAAATGCTTCATTTCTTGTTGGTTATTTTTTATTTATCTGAGATTTTCACTACAGAAAAAATTTCTAGATAAAATTATGGATATATTTAATTTGCTACATTCAGAGGTATGTATTGTCAAGATGAAATATAGAGGCTAATGGCATAAGTTGATTCATTGTAATTAATCTCTCTTCACTGTAAAAATATATATATATATATATATGTTATATAAAAATTTATTTCCTTCGTATCCTTCCATTTTATTCGCATTAATATTTTAAAATTAATCTAACTTCTGTCATAGTCAGTATTTCCTTATTTCTTAATAATATCTATTCCTATTTAAAGTCCTTTTAAAAGTAAATATCCCTATATTAATAATTATTTTATTCCAAATCTTAATCTAAAATTTAAGATCATTTGTAGCTTTTATCAGCTCCCCAATCTATAAAATTCTGAGACGCGTTCTCATTTCGAATGTTTTTTTAAAAGCCATTTTCTTTTTATTATTATTATTATGCTAAATTTTTCGCGCACTCCAAAATTAATCCGCTACCAGGTTCGGAATTCTTTACCGTCTTAGCTCCTCCTTCGCACCTCATTTGCTGGGCTGGAGGTAGCCTCTCACTCATTGGTTTGTACGCTCGTGACGTAAATTACTGTATGTCTCCGCTGAAGGAACAAAACCAGGTCGCATCGGTCGGAGCACTAAATTTTTGACGTTTTCGGAAGCATAAACAAATATGTATCTGGTGTTTTTAATTCCGTAGAATATTCAACTGGCCCAGTAACATCTTAATTCAATGAAGTGAAGCAACGTTAGCCCGAGGGCTATAAGTTTTAGACCTTTGGGAATTGTTTCTGTGTTGTTCGTCTTCTAATAAAATTATTTGTCTGGAGATTGGCTGGATTTATTGGAAAACTTTGGTGGACTCATTTCATTGCCTTCTACTTCGCCATACTCGCTAATATCGACTGCAACTTGCTATATCGTTGAAGGACTGCCATCTTTTCATCGAATATTATTCATCGTAATATCTCAACCTCGTCAAAATGCTACATATATATACAAATATATCTTTATCTACGAAACTATAATATAACCACGAATATCTCTTCCGAATTACATATGATCATTAAAATCATTCGTTATCATTAAAAATCTCAAAAACGAATATATTTTAGTGATTTAATAAATCATTTATAAGAAACAAGATTCTTTTACTGCCTCTTCTTTTCGGAAACGTATAACCCTAATAGTTTTAATAGTGTTTATTCACTTTTCTCAGCCCAAAATATTGTTTTAAAATAAGAAAACATCGTAAGTCTGTAAGTTGTAAATAAATTTAAAAAAAAAACTAAATCAGACTTTTTAATACAATACAGTTCATAAAATAAAAATATAAAACATTTAAATTACAAAATAAATTAGACGTTTCGTGCCGCATCGCGACCAGGCCCATGCCCTGGGCACGAAATTTCTGAGGGGCATGAAAATTTTCATAATTTAATCTAAATTTTCATTTAAAAAATCATAATTGTGCCAACGTTTTTATTTCTTTTAGGACTTTTGTTTGCACTCTGTATAATTTTGGTTATATCATTTAATATCCATAACATCATTAATAAGTAGACTTCTTATCATTATTTTCTAGTAATTAATGTACTGTATTTATCAAGTCATTCAATTTTATCATATTGCACATTTATTCGAAAAGTGACACAACTGAAAAAATGTGATATTTGAGATATTAATATGATAAAATGACAAAAATATATCTTAATCTATGGTTAAAAGCACATTTCAATAAATAATAGAAAAAATATTTTATTTTCATTCCTGGAACCGTTTTTTAGTTTTCCGGAAAACGTGTAATTTTTTTAGTTGACACTTTTCAATAAGCGCGCCATATGTAAAAAAAAAAAAAAAAAAAAAAAAAAAAAACTAGTATCAGTAAATCAAACAGTATAAGGGGGGCACGAAAAAGTTAAAGTGCCCTGGGCACAAAAACTTGCTAGTCGGGCCCTGATCGCGACACCTCATCAGTATATACATCTGCTGTCGAACGACAGTGGAAAAGACTCAGAAAACAATCATAAACAGTTACGATAGACTGTTAAACAGTTTATAAAATAGTGTATTCTCCAGGTATATTACAAGACTCGTTTAGTGTGAAATCCTCTATGCGTGAAAACCAACCTTCAAGAAAAACTCTTTCATAATAATTCCTGCACCCCATTTTCTCAATACCTCCAATCTCAAATTGCAGAATATGGACTGTCTCAAGAGCATGGTGTACAATTTTTGAATTCAATTTTTCATTCCGAAAAGCAGATATGTGCTCATCAATTCTAGTCTCAGAAAATCGACCGGTTTCGCCGATATAGGGCGAAACTCCCAGTTGTTGACACTGAACCAATTACTGACACTTGAGAAAAAATCTAACTCAAATAAGCATTTTGTTGTAAAATTCTGCAAAATAGTGTCATCTAGTTGTAGATGAGACACGTATTTTTATTTTTGAGTCAATTTACTTACTACTAGAGGGCCAAGGACGTATTCAACGAGGAAGAAACTTCTGAGAATACAAAAAGCAATCATCTTATTTCTAAAAATATAGAAGTGTTTTTCTAATCTATTTGTAATGCAACTATCCTAAACTATTTTGTTAAAGTTTTACCAGTTGAAATTAGTTTAAAGTTGCATATAATATATTAGGGCCATGCTTCAGGGTTTATAGGTTTCAGGGTTATCATATACAGGGTGATTTTTTTTAAAGGTGTGAAAGTAAAACCATATAACAAAAGAACCACTAATCCAAATGACCTAAAATTTCACCAGTATGCTCCCAAAGCAATGGGGATTTTTTTAGGCGTGGTTAAAAAACAACTTAAAATCGCACCGACAGATGGCGATGTACATGCAGTAAAGGCGGGAGACGAACTTGCGCCCGGCACACGCACATTGGCGATAAAAACGTAAAATACGCACATCTCGTGTTCATTATTCTACGGAAATCCTCGCAATGACTGCGCCATTGACGGACCGTGCGTTGTTAGTGAAACTGTATTATCAGAATAATGACAGCGCAGCAACTGCTCTTAGGAGATTTAGGACACTTAAGAATTTAAGAAAAGGTCCAATGACGACAGAGGGTTTACGGAAGATGGTCTCTCAAAGTATCGTCCATTGTTTTCCTCCCACAGACGATATTCTTTATTTCTGCTACTTTACAGCGCCATCTGTCGGTGCGATTTTAAGTTTTTTTTAACCCTGCCTAAAAAATTCCCATTGTTTTGGGAGCATACAGGTGAAATTTTAGGTCGTTCGGATCAGTTTTTCTTTTGTTATAGTGTTTTACTTTCCCAACTTTAAAAAAAATCACCCTGTATTTAATTTACATTAATGCAGGGTGCCAGTTATTAGTTCCTACAATTTCATTTCACCAGTATCTGACAGAGGTGTTAGTTATCGGTTATATTAATGAAAGTTGAAATCTTTTATTTGAACCCTTTAAAAATGCATAATAATAAATTAAATTTATCTTGTAGTCAACATCATAAAAATTTAAGTTGTTTTATCAGTGTGTGACACCAGATGTCAGTTACTGGTTCATAAATGTCAGTTATTGGATATCTGCATTACTAATAATGCAGTACGAAATATTACTGCTATGTATACTCTTACTATATACTCTGCATTACAAATAATGGAGTATAGCTTACTAAATCCCACTTTTTATAATAAATATTAATGTATTTTGTTTTCTAATAAAGAATTTTTTTTTTCAAATCATTTTAATCTTCTAAAATAAAATGTCAGTTACTGGTTCACTTTATGTCAGTTATTGGTGTTTCAAAATAGGGATGGTGTCATTTATTGTAGTTTTTGACCATAATTATGAATAAAATTAATTTTTAATAATAAAATGTATAATTTTTCAAAATCTTTCCAACAATAATTTTTTAATATATCTCTGCTATCCTTTCAAAAATAAAGGTAAGTATAATATAGATTTAACTTTTTGTAATAGTGATTTGAACATGAAATAATTCTTAAAGTATCAGTTACTGGGGGTTCCGGCCTACATGGAATTGCACTTGCCGAAAAGAAACCGATAAACTACACCATTACACTTGGAATTTTTTCTTTATTTACAAAATATAGTTCTTTTGGATGTTATCCATTATCAAGTAAACATTTTCTTGTTCAACAAACATGTTTTACAGGAAAACATGATAAATTAAAAACATAAACATCAATATTAATATTATTTTATTACTCGTTCATGTGTAAATTCAATTACGCATTACTATTTTATTAATTGAAAATATTAAATTGAGAATAGATAGCATCCAATAAACCTACATTCCAATTAGAGAAAACTGATTAATGCTCTATAAAAAGCTACTCTGAAACGTTTCCGAAAATACTTGGAAGCAAAATAAACATTTTTATAACTGTACATTTTAAATATTGAAAATCTATAGGTTTCTGATGATAACAGAATGCTTTTCGGAATAGTTGGTAACTAGGGAAATGTATTATTATATTTTCGTAAACAGTTATTATATTTCGTAATATTAAACAATCGTAAATTTATTTATATGGGGAAAATGCAAGTTCTGGCCTAGGTTGCTCTTAGCCGACGTTAATATTTGTAAAATATTTGTCCTTATATAATTTGTATAATATTTGTCTTTAAGAAATAATTATTTTTCTACAGTGTAGAACCGTTCCAGACAGAAAGGAAAGCTTTTTATACAAATGTAAATTTTCCAGTAATTTTTGCTAAAACAACTAAGAGTGTTATGAAAACTGCCAGAACATAAACTTAAAGAATGAGAAACGGATGAATAAAGAATACATTTTGTGAGTGCCAATCGCACTTTTACTAATATCGCGAAATATGCTGTGTTCGAACACAAAACAGTCTGCTTGGGAACTGCAGATTTTACAGAGCCACAAATGTTTGTCGGCTTCGAGACTATTCTTATGAATGATCATTTAAATTTTGTATATTCGAAAAGAGTTATTGTAATATAAAAAAAAGAAACATCTTAGAAAATCAATTTTATTATTACATTCGGTACTTCACCATTATCCCCTCGAACGCATTTCATGACAAAAAGCTATCGCCAAACTGCAACGCCAAATAAACATATGGAAGAATGTTGATATTGGAATCTGAAAGAAAAAAAAAATAAATACAAGAAATTTGGAAAAGCCCCACTCACCAGTGTGTCAACTTAGTAAACTTAAACTGCGATGCCATGATTTTAAAAAAGAAAACGCATTGAAAAAATGCTCTGATGGATAGTTACGTACAATAGATCAGGTCACTATTATTAAGAAACTCGACTCAGCCACTATTATTAAGAAATGTAAAACTTCATCAGATTTAGACTTCTTTGAGGCAGTTTATATTCATAAATTTGGTAACTCCCTGGTCAATGATTTTTCAAGTGTACCTTACATCTCACCTTTCTGGGTTGAGTTACTTTGTCATAGTGAATCACTTCCGGCTTAATCTGATTGGTGGCTCATGCATGAGGAGTTTCTCGGTGTGTTGTTGTTTTTCATTTGGGTTTTTAGATTCATTTTCATGTCTTTGGAGGGATACAATAGGGTTTAATTTAAATTTTATTTACACTGAGGAAGTGAGTCCAAGTTACTCATGAAACGCGCGTCTGTTTATTGTACGATGATATTGTGTGTCAAAGGTTGGTATTTTTAGTATATTTATCCACACAAGATTTTATTCATAATAGATCAGTTTCAACTGACGTCATAAATATTTTTTAAAAAGCTAAAAAGCTGTTAGGGATAGTTAAGAAAAATAAATGTAAATAAATAAATATTCAAGATTTTTTTTTAAATGACGCAATTGTTATATTTTAATTAACGAGATAACTAATAAATCAGTAAAATATAATGAAAAATACAGGTAAATGTTGAATTAAAAACCACTTGATGTCGTAACAAAGACATATAGAGCTTCTGACGTTAAGTGACTGTGACACCGCTATCATGTATTTTTGGCCTTAAATCCTATAGTTTGGCGATGGTTTTTTGTTATGAAAATTGGTCTACGGGATAATGGAGAAGCACCTTACATTCTTTCAAATTGTATATATTTAAATATTAGCGTATAATTAAAATGAAAATTTGCTTTTATTTAAACACAATAATAGTGACTAATAATAATAGCAAATAATAGCACAATAATAGCAAATAATAGTGACTAAGCAATGTTTAAAACTAACCTGAATTTTCGAAATACTTCATTAAAAAATAAATACATAATAGAAAACTTTCATTCATATAAGTTATAAAATCCAAAATTTATTCAAACAAATTTGTATAACATTTGTTTCAAATTAATTGGTGTAAAAAGATTAACACCTCCCTAAAAGAGTTAATATGCTTAAAACATAATTCAAGGAAGAAAAAAGAATGTACATATTGACAGCATGTTTTTATTATTTTGTTACTTTTATGTTAGCCGGCCGACAGTGATATATATACACATACATATATATACCCATATATATATATATATATATATATATATATATATATATATATATATATATATATATGTATATATATATATATATACATAAGCATATATGTATATATACACATACATATATATACCCATATATATATATATATATATATATATATATATATATATATGTATATATATATATATATACATAAGCATATATGTATATATACACATATATAAAATCATATTATATATGTATAAATAGGTGTATAAAGTAAATCAAGAAAAAAACAGGATGGAGGGAGAGAGGAGTAGAGTGAGCGCACAGTGACTCTACGTAGTTATACAACAGCCGTAGTGGAGGGTCGACATTAATGTGTACGTTGATTGTTTCGAGCGTCTAGTATAAAGCATTGCTTTTTTGTTGTGTTTCACCAAAGTAAATGCTTGAATTCCGTAACTATTCATCAGAATTTCTATAGAATGTCAATATTACAAAATATTTTACACTTAAACGATTTTTCATAGTCTACTAACCTGCACTAACTGTGCCAACACCACGGGCTCATTTTAGAAGCTGTCATGTTTAAATAAAAGGCCGCGCAATCTCTCCTACCAAAATTGAAGAGATTGCGCGTTTGCTTCTTAGAGCATTGTTCCCATGACACATTGTTCCCATTACTACCCATGTTAGAAGGGATTACGCAGCTTATTCGTACATTTGCTTAAATTGCAAATTACACGTTAAACATATGATTGATTCAATTTTGAAATGTTTTTTTAAAAACACACAATTATCGAAACTAAATTTGGCAATAAATTAATTTGCTGAAAAATACTGGGCAATGAGGATGAGTGCAATGAATGGCCTGGAACTGTACCAGGAGACAACTTCGAGCACTGACTGGATTCAATGTATTACTTGTGGCAGGTGGTTGCACGAAAGATGGACCATTGACAATAATAAGTGCTTCGATTGTGGACGACGACAACTTCGGTCAGCAAACAAGAAAACTCTGAAACTCCGGAAATGAAAATGGACTAACTTTAAGTTAAACGTGTTTCAAGTAATTTAATGTTATTTTAAAATCTTATCTGGGCTTGCTTTTTCTGTTTCTTTAATTAAAATTCTTTAATTGTTCTTAAATTTCTTTACTTTTTTCTGATTATTTACTCATTAGGTTGCAATATTCACTCCTAATACAATAATATTTATCCACACAAACCTTACAACAATGCCATTTAAGTATAATTAATATTGTTAATAATTTAATTGTTGTTATTATTAATAACAATCTCTCCTCTCTCGTGCGCAATCAGAGAAACCCTGCACGGACAGATTGCGCAAAATTGTTTTTTTGGTTTTATTACAGCTGTTCTATTAAATTAGAGTATGTCAACAAAATAACAATGGAAATGCATAAAAAACAAATGGAGAAACAAGTCAAAATTATTCACTGCTAGTTTAGCAAAAAATTAATATTTATATATATATTATTATTCTGTTGAATTGTGCGCAGACTCTCCTAGCTTTACCTTATATCTATATCTATATATATACATATATATATATATATATATATACACACACATATATATATATATATATATGTGTGTGTGTGTGTGTATATATCACTGGCGCCCAGCTGACATAAAACTACCTAGTATTTTTACTTTCTTCTATCTATAATAGAAGAAAGTATTGTAATCGAATTTTTTTTTGACTTCCGGTTTTCGACGGATTTTCACGTTTTAGGGATCAGAGATTCCGGAAAACATGTTTTTACAAAATGTCTGTCTGTTCTCATTGAATCATCAAAAAGTGTATGAAGTTATGCTTCAAATTGAACCAGATATTTTTTTCTATGTTTTTGACTATAGCCTGCAGGTCCAAGCTGAATTTGGGGATATTTCGACGAAAGGGGGCGCTACGATAATGATATTTGTTCGATTTTCAATACAGTATCATCGAAAAGTGTATGATGTTATGCAGATAACACTAGTTTAAATTTTTTTTTGTTCGTGAAATGAAACATATATTACTTATGTAGGCTATGGACGGTAGTTAAAAAAATATTTTTTTATTTTTTGTAACATGTCACAATTTTGAGATATGAAGGTCTTTGTTTTTATCTACCCGTAATTGTTTAAATACGCTTATCGTTTTATTTTGTAAACAACTGTGTGATTCAAAAGTCTTATTTTTATATAAAAATGTCATCTAGAGTGTGTAAACTACATCTAAACCGATTTTGTTATGCTTGTGGCAAAATTGTTCAGTTAACCCGAGAGTAGTCGCGTCTTTTTTTAGAACATTGGTAGTCGCGCTCGGTCCATTTGCCGCCGTTACCATTAGCCCGAAAAAAGAAGGGAAATCTGCCGGCGTTACCATACGATCGAAAACGGAGTACATAGGGGGAAAATACTGATTGAATTTGAAAAGATACATTTTAGAGAAACTATTATTGAAGAATATATTTAAGAACTATGATTTAAGAATTTTATTTAAGAATGTTTTGAGTTCAAATTTAAATAAATGTTTTAATATATATATATATATATATATATATATATATATATATATATATATATATATATATATATATATATATATATATTTACAAAATTTACAGGACTCGACGCAGGTTTTTTTCTTTGGGGCCCATTTTGTGAGAAGTAAAAGTTATTTTTGTAAAAAGTATCATATTTTTGCGAAATTTATTATAAATTGTTGAGAAAAAAATAAAAAATAAAATAAAAAAGTTATGAAACCAAGCACTTAATAACTTCGTTCCTTCTGCTAAAGTTCTTTTTTCTGGTGAACTTGTTTTATTGTAAATGACGCATTTTAAAACCTTACAAAATAAAAATAATTAATGGATAGTATGTTTTTATGGAGTGGAATTTTGTGAAGGTTCCTATTTTATTAAGAAGAATTTTGTGAAAGAGCCTACTTTATCAAGAAGAATTTTGTGAAGGGATGCTATTTTATAAGGAACAACTTTGTGAAGGGCCTATTTGATAAAGAGAATTTTGTGAAGAGCCATATTTTATAAAAAGGAATTTTGTGAAGGGACCTGTTTTATTAAATGTAATTTGTGAAGAAATGGGCCCCAAATATTTCCTGTATCGACCCCTTATATGTTAAAATAATAAAAATTATTAAATAATTATTGATTTTATGAAGACACAATGAATTACTAATTAGAGTAACTTTTCAATTATGAATTTGAAATCGTGTTAGGGATAAATTATTTTTAAAGCCAGAACCGCAGTAAGCTGGTTTTTGACAGTGTACTGCAACTAGGAGCCAATTGAACTTGAAAAGAGACAGACTACTTTATTCATTTATGCAATTTAAATAATCATTCAATTGTGTATTTCAGGACACGTTATTTATAACCAGGGGTCGATCCAGGCAAAATTTGGGACCTATTTATTTTCATTCACAAAAATCCATGTAATAAAACAAACCCCTTCACGAAATTCTTCTTAATAAAAAAGGATCCTTCACAAAATTCATCTTAATAAAAGAGGTCTTTCATAAAATTCCATGTAATAAGACGGATATTCTTCACAAAATTCGTCTTACTAAAACAGATCCCTTCACAAAATTCGTCTCAATAAAACACGACTCTTTAAAAAATTTATTTTATTAACACAGGACTCTTCATAAAATTAATAAAAAAAGCCCCTCACAAAATTCATCTTAAAACAAGGTCTCTTAATAAAGCAAGTCCCTTCAGAAAATTCCTCTTAATAAAACAGGCCTTTTATAGAATTCCATCTAATAAGACAAATTCCTTCACAAAATTCCTCTTAATAAAAGCCTCTTTACAAAATTTGTTTAATTAACGCAGAATCCTTCATAAAATTAATAAAACAAGACCCTTCACAAAATTCCTGTCAAAATAGGTCCCTTTGCAAAATTCCTGTTACTAAAGCAGATCCCTTCACAAAATTCCTCATAATAAAACAAGCCTCTTTACAAAAATTTTTTAATTAACACAGGACTCTTCATAAAATTAATAAAAAAGTCCCTTCACAAAATTCCTCTTAAAAAATATCTTAATAAAACAAGGCCCTTCACAAAATGCCTCTTAATAAAACAGGCGTTTTATAAAATTCCATCTAATAAGGCAGATTCTTTCACAAAAAACTTCACAAAATTCCTCTTAATAAAACAGGCCTCTTTACAAAATTTGTTTAATTAACACAGGATCCTTCATAAAATTATTAAAACAAGACCCTTCACAAAATTCCTGTTAAAAAAGGTCTTTTCGTCAAATTCCTCTAACTAAAGCAGGGCCTTTCACAAAATTCCTGTTAAAAAAGGTCCCTTTTCAAAATTCCCCTTACTAAAGCAGGCACTTCACAAAATTCCTCATAATAAATCAGGACCCTTCATAAAATTCCATTTAATAGGGCAAACTCCTTCACAAAATTCCTGTTAATAAAACATGGTCCCTTCACAAAAATTCTGTTATTAACACAGAACCCTTCATAAAATTAAGAAAACAAGCTCCTTCGCAAAATTCCTCGTAATAAAATAGGTCCTTTTGCAGAAATCCTCTTAATAAAATAGCCCCTGACCTTCACAAAATTTCCTTTATTAACACATGTAACTTCATAAAATTGCATTCCATAAAAACATATTCTTCATTAATTAATTTTATTTTGTTACGTTTGTAAATGTGTAATTGGCAAACTAAACAAGATCACCAGACAGGAAAACTACAGCAGAAGGACTCAAATAACTTATTAATAAATTATTGGTTCAAATTTGAGTAACTGGGTTTCATCTTTTGTTACAAAATGTTATTTGTCACAAAAATATAATGAAATTCACAAAACTAATTTTTATTTTTCACAAAATGGGCCCCAAGACAAAACATTTGCATCGAATAACTGATATCAATATTCTATTTTATTATTTTTTCTTACAATATATCTATATAAAAATAATAAAAAAGAAGATAAAACTAATTACTCTGAAATTATTAATATAAAGGCAGCAATTTTTTTTTTGTGTGTGTATGTGCTGCTGCCTGTGTGTGTATGTGGTGCGGGGGGGGGGGGGGAAATTAGCGATTTTATGCTTAAATACCCTTTTTGAAATGAAAATTTATGAAGATCCATTTATTACTTATTTCAGGATGGAGGCAGGCCTCTTGAGTCACACCTCTTGTTAGAAGCTGCTTATGTATGAAGTAAATAATAATCGTATATAGTAAGTAAATAATAATAAATAACAGTTTATTCAAAGAAAGATGAAAAGAAGAATGAAAGAGCAAACTATAATCCAACCCTTCCCAGAAACTTTCCTGCCGAGAAATTCGCGGAATAGGGAATGAAAAACTGGGAGGGGAAAAAATTACGTTTACCGCAGTGCTCGCGCCACGGTCTTCTAGACCGATTTCAACTTTAGAATGCAATAAATTTCTCAGAAAACGCTGGAATGCCTTGCAACTTTAGTACACAAAAGAACCAACGGTCAAGGTCAGCTACACTGCATTTCATTACTGTAGCTTTAAGGGGAAATGAGATAAAGGAAGACAGCGAATTTTGGCGGGGAAAAGACCAACGCGCGAGTACTGCCGGGTTATATCATGGTTTTCCTATAACAAAACCATTGCAAGAAGCCTATTTACATTATTTTGGATTTTTAGTGTCAAATCAAGATAAAAATTGGGTTCCTCATATGATTTGCACTAATTGTAGATTGGTCCTCAGTTCCTGGTATTCAGGTAAAAATAGATCACTGAAATTTGGTAAACCAATGATATGGAGAGAGCCAACTAAATACGTAACCGATTGTTACTTTTGTTTAACAAAAACTTTTGGTTTTAACTCAAAAAATAAAGATAGCGTAAAATATGTAGACTTTCCATTAGTGGCTAAACCGGTCCTTCATTCAGAGGATTTACCAGTTCCCACACCACCTTGCAGAAGTGGCCAAATTCGCACAGATACATCAAGTAGTATTACAATGCACGAGCATAGTGACAGTGAACAATCAAGCTCAGATAACTTTGTCGATGATGAGGACAGTCCACATTTAATAACTGAACGATCTTAAAAGAGATTTGCATTTGTCTAAGTCAAAAGCGGAATTACTTGGCTCCAGGCTGCAACAGTGGAAATTGCTTGCTCCTAGTACAAAATTTTGTATTTATAAAGAAATTGTTGAAAAATTATTGCACAATTACGAGCGTATGGATGTAAATATGTCACCTAAAAATTCATTTTTTGCTGTGACAGCCATTTAAAGATTTCAAATTCAAAAAGATGTACAAAAAAATTAGAAATCCTAATTTTTTTTTCCGTTAAATGTTTGGCCTTGATCCGGAGAATCCGAAGCAAGTTTTGTTTTGCCTCTATCTTAAGAAATGGCTGAGATATAGCAGTTTGAAATTTTAGGGTAGCTGACGTTTTCAAACAAGACAGCAGAATTCATCCATAAACGGTATTCATTTATGAGTTTTAGTTAACATGGTTTCTGCAAATTTTCTTTCATTGTTGTAACCATTGTTCCCATTCTTACATGCTTAACACTATAGCCAGTATATTCGCCAACGTCAAATTCTGACGAAGTTTACCGATAGTTGGCGAAATATCGCCAAATTTGGCGACAAAATAGGTTGCCATAAATGAAGCCAACATGGCTGTGGAGGACTAATTTGGCGATATTCTCATTCAAATTCAATGTTGACGAGAACTGGGAATGAATTTTCTTTAATTGGGTTTCACGCATTTTAGCTTCGTGCTTTCCAGTAAAATTAGCTAAAATCGTAAAACCAAGGAATAGGGAGACTATCTGTTCCTGTCGGTACACGCCAGTAGGACTTTTCGTAGTTTAGTATACATTAGTTGATCGCATCCCGGTAACCCGACGATTCGCAAGAAGCTGACGTACAACAGAATGACGAAAAATATTGATTTTATTGGCGATGTGATAGCAAATTTTGAAGTATTAACATGACTGAGATAAAAAAAAAGTTTTGGAATTGGCACATCCGACTAGTTTAATGTATGTAAGAGATATTATTTTATTATGAATGATATTTCTTCCTTTTCATTTAATATTTTTTATTAAATTTTGAAAAGTTATATCAAACATATTTTCATCTTCCTCTAATAATGAAACATTACTTCATTTTTTTTTTTAAATCGTTATTTAAAATGTGCTATAAATATAAAGTTATCTCCAATTTCCAACGATTCAGCGGCATGTATTTGTAATTTAAAATTTTAATATTTCTATTATAGTTGTTTAAACTTCTCTTTTAGTATGTCTATATCCTCCTTCTTATTTATCAACTATCCCTCTCCTTTAGTATGTCCTCCTAAATATCGGTATTTTATAATACTTTTAACATGAAACATTCATTATGTGAATAGTAATTAATTAACATACGTAAAAAAAAACTTTAACAAAAATAACTATTTTAAAGCAACACTCTGTTTCGTACATAAAATTTCACATTGTTGTATTTTTACTCGAAAACTGTTATTAATATTATCACGCAGAAACACGCAATGAGGTGTGATTAGGACTTATCACACATCATGTTGTATATTTTATAAGCAAATTTTAAGTTCATGCAAAAGTTCCTATGTAATGTTTGTAGGATACTTTGAATTTTCTTGTTTTTAAAAATCCTATTTTTAGACATACAATAAGAGAGTCTTTTATTTGCGATTACATAAAAAAGATAAAACAATAAACGCATTTTGCTTAAATACACTTACATTTGCTTTAAAACATTCTAAATTTAAGGAAACGTATATAGAATAAGTTTACCGAACATAAAATGTATTTGTACATTTTGTCCTAAAAATTTGCGGTGCAGTGGAAGTTATTTTTAATCATTATATATTTTGAAAAAGAAAGTAAATAAAAATTTCAGCGATAATTTTAATGAAATTTATAATTATAATATTAAAATTTTAATTTTGTAATTTTAATGTTTAGTTGAAAGCAAATTTTAGAAGGCATTTTCACCAGCGTTTTTTACTCTGTTTTTCGAAAAAATCACTCACATAACTGCAACTTTTTTCCTACCAATATTTTTAGAGAAAAAAAATACATTATTTAATCTAAATTTTCGGAAGTAAAATAAAAAGGAAATTCTCTTCAAAAATACTGGTAGGAAAAAAGCGCAAAAAATGACAGCAATGTACTCAAATAATTGTCACATTTCGACACGATTTCTGTTAATTCAAAAATTATAAACAATCTGGCAAATATATGACAATGGGATATGTTTATAATCACTGTATCAAATCCTATCTAAATTTTATCATTTCGTTCAGTACGTTCGAACACTTTTTAGTATAAATTAAAATGAACAAATATTAACTTTTAGCAATGATTTACATTTATTCAAATTCACATAGCACAGTTTAAAATGTACTTCTTCCAGTTTCCTAGTTTACAAACTCAAAAAACGAGAAAAATGCGGGCAAAGAGATGAAGAAATACCACTGTGATTGGAAGAGATTTGTCTGCTGTTTGAAAAACATTCCATCTTTTCACAGGAAAATTTCAGTAAATTTTGAGCTTAGGTTTGCAAAATTTTCATGTTTAAAAAGGAAAGTGACATACATAAAAATTCCGATTTTATTACGAAAAGTCACAGTTGCAAGAGCACCCTGCGATTTGGCGAAAATGAAGATTTAGATGGGTGGATTTCCGGTAATTTTTACGCTATATTAGGGAATTTATTGTATCGTGGGAAAAAAGGAGCAAAACAATGCGGAAATTTAGGTATTTTAACAGAATATAATCAACGGAAAAATTCGTTCAATTCACGGAATTTTTTGAGAGTGTACACGTCATTGTACACAAGTATTTTTCTGCACCCCTTTCAGAGAATTATAAACTCTTTAAGCAGAATATGTTTTAGAGAACATGTTGAAATCCGTTTCAGTAACATATATGAGTTTTAATAGGTTCGAAAGAGTGTAATAACTTTAAAACGCGTTTCGAACAATTTTTATCAACATCACATGTTTTCGAAATCTTATGTACATCTCTGTAAAGAAAGGACAAATTTTATGTACTACACTTCGTATTGGAAGCATATTGTAATTTTCAACAGGTAACATAAAATTTGTTACGTCTAAAAAAGTCTAATATCATTAAAATTTACTTATAATAATTAATGACCGTTCACCCTTATATATTGAGTTTTTTGGGGGTGCTTCTGTAAGCAAATTATGAAGTTTGCATGCCCTATTTTTAATAATCGGACATGCTGTAGTGTACCCGATACAAATTTACGAATGTGAAGAAAATATGCTTACGAAAATTACAAAGCAGACAGAAGGAAAAGACGCACTGTTGAAAATTCCGGAGTCATAAATACTTTTCAATTATATTGGAAAATTGGGAATAATGGAAATACTTCAGCATATATAACCCAAGTATATCAAGTCATGATTTGGTAAAAATGCACCTGAAATGAATTTTTTGTCTATATGTAATATAATTTGTTTGATATTGTAACAAACCCAGTACTTGGTTGAAAATGTGACTGTTGTAATTGTGAATTCATTTCCTGTTGCATCATCCAAAACCCCCTTTTCTTCTCAATGAAACATAAAAAGCATCTACGCAATGTAGAGGTAGGAATGTGAAAGAGACAATGAAACTGGCGCATGCGCGCAACATTATGTTTTTCTTCTCTCCTGTAACTGTTCTTGAGAACTTTTATTAGAACTCTAAGTTTTAGTTTAGTTTAGTTTTTATGATTATGATATTTTGAGAGCGTGTTGCTCAATTAGAAAGCTGTATATAATAATCTGTGTTTTTTCGTCATGTGAAGTATAAATTAAACCGCGATGTCTTCTAATATCCTGAATTTATTTGAGTCAATAGTGTATTCATGCTGAAAAAGGATTTAGATTTTTGAAATATAATGAGCGTTGAAGAACCGGAGCACCGAAGTCCCACTTTTGAACTTAGAGGTAAGAAAGTTTGTTTCTTACTAATTTTATTAGAAATCAATTACATTAAAATTGATTATTTACATGTCGGCAGCTTAGACTGCATTTTAATATAGGCAGTCGGAGTTGCACATAATTGAGGCATCCCCTGCCGGGACCGGTTGCTCCGTAGATGATTGGAATTAGAGATTAGAAAGTTAATTAGAAGTTAGTTAACTAGAATTGAACATTAAGTATGGATAAATTAAAGAAATCAAGGACGCCAGTGCGTTCCAACTTCACAAAGTTGATAAAAGAAATAGAAGATACTTTGCAGGCTAAATGTGATGATATCGATAGTCTGTCGTCTCTTTTAGATAGTTAGAATCAAAACATGAAGAGCTCTCATTAATCGATAAACAAATTTTGGATAATTTATCTGAAGATAAAAATTGTTCACAAGACGCATTCGATGCCGAATACGAACAAACAGATAAATATAACACCAATTATTGGGAGGTGAAAAATAAACTATCTAGATACATTCTTAAATTAGAGAAAGAGAGCAATCAGGATACCTCTTTATCATCAGATGGTATGGTCAGTAGAAAAAAGTTTAAATTACCAAAATTAGAACTTAAGCCCTTTAATGGTGATGTAAAAAATTGGCTATCTTTTTGGGGCCAATTTGAAAAAATCCACGAAGACTCCGACATAGTGAACGAAGATAAAATCCAATATCTTATTCAAGCCACCCAAAAGGGATCTAGGGCAAGGGAAATTGTTGAATCTTTCCCCCCTACAGGCGATAGCTATCCAGAGGCGATACAATCGTTGAAGGCACGGTTCGGTAGAACAGATATTTTAATCGAAGTATACATACGCGAAGTACTAGGATTAGATATAAATAATTCTTTGGGACAAGGCCAGAGACTGTCTCTTGTTAAGTTGTATGATAAAATAGAAACCCACCTTCGGTCATTAAAAATGTTAGGAGTATCGAGCGAAAATTATTCTTCGATTTTAAATCCATTGGTCGAATCAGCATTGCCTTCAGATATTCTTAAATTATGGGAAAGACATCTTGGCACTTTATCTGATAATGATAATGATAAAGATAAGGGAATTGATAAATTAGATACTTTAATGAAATTTTTACAAATTGAAGTTGAAATGGAGCAAAAGGTCAAATTGGCTAAGAGTGGGTTTTCTTTCGATAAAGATGTCTCAGTAAACAGAGAACTTAAGTTCGATCGTAAGGATAAAAATTTTCCCCTTCTTACGGCGGCCGAACTGTATAATGCAGATGATAAAAAATTGGAAGAACAGTGTGTCTTTTTCGAAAATAAACACCGTATCAAAATTGTAAAGCGGTATGGAAAATGACACTCGCGAAGAGAAAAGATGCTTTATTAAAAAAAGGAGCTTGCTTTCGATGCTTCAATGCCAACCACTTGGCTAAAGCTTGTAAAATTAAAACTAATTGTACTCATTGTGGGAAAAATCACCACCAGTTCATGTGCATAGAAAAGAATAAAAGTAATTTAGGCGATAATTCTAAAGAGGATTCTACTTCTAATAAAGATTGTATGCTTGCGAATACAACTTCTAGAAAAAGGGTTTTGCTCCAAACATTGGTTGTACGCATATACAATGGGGATATCGTACGAAATGTTAGAATTTCATATGAAACGGGGTCGCAACGGTCGTATATATCAAAATTTGCTGCTAACATGTTAGGATATAATAGTATAAGTAAAGAAAGAATAGTGCATAGTTTATTTGGGGGTCGACAATGTGAAGAACTACACGATAGATATTTAATTAATTTGGGAAATATGGATAATAGTTATCGATGTAAACTTGAGGTATTAGACCAACAAAAGATTTGCTCTGAAATTTCACCTATACCGGAAGGATCCTTTATTAATGAAATAAAACGGTACGGAATTTTATTGACTGATAGAGTCACTAAAACTAATGATTTACTGTACGAATTTTCTCCTGATGAAATTCATGTGTTAATTGGTGGAGATGTCGCCGAAAAATTATTTACCGGAAATTTAAAACAATTACAGTGCGGATTAGTTTGCATGGGAACTCGTTTAGGTTGGACAATTCTCAGGAAAACTGAAGGTTATGAAAATAAAAATATGAACAATTTAGTTTTCTTGCTGCATGTCAAAGAGGCAAAAATTTCCGAGTTATGGCACCTTGACACTTTAGGAATTCGAGATCCTGGGGAGAAAAAGGGTAGAGAAGAGATAGAGTTAGCCACTAAAGAACATTTTCTTAGTAATATAAGAGTAGATGACGAAGGTAGATATGAAGTTAGTCTTCCATGGATACGGGGCCACCCTAGACTACCCAGTTACGAAAATATCGCTCGACGTAGATTAAAAACATGTGTCGATTCATTAAAAAAGATAGGAAAATTAGGTGATTATTATCAAATATTTAATGAATGGTTAGACGAGAAAATAATTGAAAAGGTTGATCAGAGGAAAACGTTAGGTAGTGAGCATTTCCTTCCTCATAGAGCAGTGTTTAAAGAAAACTCCACTACAAAGGTGCGGCCAGTTTTTGATGGTTCAGCTCGGAAAAAGGACTCACCATCGATAAATGATTGTATTGAAAAGGGGCCTAACCTCGTAGAACTGATTCCTTCTGTTTTAAATAGATTTAGATTGAAGAAAATAGGGGTAATTGCTGACATGAAAAAAGGCTTTTTTACTGATTGGCATTACAGAAAAAGATCGATCGTTCTTGAAATTTCTATGGTATGAAGAAGGGGACCCTCAAAAGTTGCTAACGCTTCAACATAGAAGAGTAATATTTGGCATTTCATGTAGCCCCTACCTTCTAGGTGCCGCGTTAGAATATCATTTAAAAAATGCACCTGAACAATATAAAAACACCGCGCTAAAATTGTTAGAGTCATTTTATGTAGACAACTGTGTTACGAGTGTTGATAATAAGGAACAGCTAAACAGATTTATCGAAGAGTCAAAAACTCTTCTTAACAATGCTAAATTCGAGCTTCGCGGGTGGGAGCATAGTTTTCGAGAAGTTTTTACAGGGGAAAATGTCCCTGTTTTAGGGCTAATGTGGGATTTTAGAAGGGATACACTAGCAGTTGATTTAAAAGAAATTTCAGAGGAAGATCGCCTTGTAACTAAAAGAAACATTTTATCGTCTGTACACGGAATTTTTTATCCTATCGGATACACATGTCCTGTAACATTAGAACCTAAAATATTATTACAGGAGTGTTGGAAAGCTAAAGTGACATGGGACACGGAATTACCTGTTTCTATCAAGAAAAAATTTGAAAAATGGAAAAAACAATTAGGAAAATTAGGGACTATTGAAATACCTAGGTGTTTTTCTCGAGATGCAGATGAGTTGCATTCATTACACGTTTTTTACGACGCTAGTAAAGTAGCGTATGCTACGTGTATATTTATACGGACCGAAAATGAGAACGGTGGTTTCTGTCAGTTGGTTCAAGCAAGAAGCCGAGTTGCTCCTATGAAAACAATTTCTATCCCGCGGTTAGAATTATTGGCTTGTAATATTGGGGCTAGATTAGCAAGTAGTGTTAAAACTGATTTGAAATTAGATAAAATTGCCATTTTTTATTGGACTGATTCGGCCAATGTGCTTTACTGGATAAAAAGAAATGAAAATTGGGCACCTTTTGTTTACAACCGAGTGACCGAAATTCGCTCATTAAGTGATCCTTCAAAATGACACTTTATTCCTGGCCAATTGAATCCTGCTGACCTGCCTTCAAGGTGTTGTACCGCTGAGGTTTTAGCCCGAGATAAATGGTGGGAGGGACCGCAGTGGTTGAGAAAACCAATGGACGAGTGGCCAAAATCAGAAATGTTTCCTGACTTCGAAACTATCGATGCAGAAAGAAGAAAAACAATTATTAGTACTACAAATGTAGATGTTCACAGTGAACAATTTTACACTAGAATTTCTTCCTACGATAAATTAGTAAAAGTAATCGCGTGGATATGCAGATTTTACAAAAATTGTAAGAAAGCTAAAGAAGAGAGAGAATTTAAAATTTTAACTGTAGAAGAGCAGAATGAAGCTGAAAACGTATTATTGAAATTAGTTCAAAAATCGTTTACTGGTCCTCAAGATAAACGTCTAAAGGCATTTCAGACCATGACAGATTCGGCTGGAGTTCTGCGGCTGAAATCACGGATACATTTAAAAGGGGATCTTATGGATTTCAGATTTCCTATTATCCTTCCACATGACCATCCCGTAGTTGAAAAATTAATTAGATTTAGACACTTGAAACTAGGTCATGCCGGGGTGCAAATTATGATGTCTAATTTAAGGGAAGATTTTTGGATCTTAAAATTCCGAAAAACTGTCAGAAAAATTATTAGAACCTGTGTAAGATGTAGACGACACGATTTTAAACCAGTAGAAATTTCCACTCCTCCCTTACCTGAAGATAGAGTAAGAGAAGCTGCCATTTTCCAAATTGTTGGTCTGGATTATGCCGGTCCGCTTATTCTTAAAGAAAATAGGAAAATCTGGCTAGTAATATACACTTGTGCTGTTTTTCGAGCAGTTCATTTTGAATTAGCTACCTCATTATCAACTGAAGTATTTTTACTGTCGTTGAGAAGATTCATAGCCCATAGAGGCAGACCTTCTATTATCTATACAGATAATGGTAAAAATTTTGTAGGAGCGGAAAATTTGTTGAAAGAAATAAACTGGAATTCAGTACAAAATGATAGTATATCAAGGAAAATTATTTGGAAATTTATACCTCCTTCAGCTCCGTGGTGGGAGCGATTGATTGGCCTAACCAAGAGCTTCCTATAGACAAATAGAAAATAAATTAAATAATTTTAATATATTAGAATAACATAATAAAGTAATTATTTAAAATTCATATTAAGTAGAGTTTCCAACCCGGGTTACAGCAGATAAGTTCAAAGATCTTTTTTTTTATATGGAAAACTGTAACAGATTTCTTTCATTTAATATATATATTTTTAGATTGCCTACAAAGAACACCAAAGAGCATTTGTATATGAAGAATATGAATAATGTATTCAAATAAAATTTTCAAATTTATTAAAAGCTATAATTTCGTATTATACGTATGCCAGAAGTTATTAGGGGAAGAAATATACAAAAATTTTGCTACTTACAGTAACATTTTTGTTTTTGATAATTTCATTGGTTTAAGAAATGTAGTCCTATTATATATGCAATAAATTTTTTTTTCACTTATATTATTGTATTATTTTATTTATATATTAATGAAATTTTAATTTTGTTTCTGAATGTTAGCCGGAAATATTTATATTGTTTTAAGTAAAAACGGGTTACTATTTCGTAATCAGGCTACTAGATATTTTTTAAAGATTTTTTTTTTTTAAATCATGCTTGAAAATTATTTTAAAATCCATAAATATCAGTATATTCTGATGTTTTTCAAAGAAATTAAAAGAACATTTTTGTTTTTTTTGTATTTGACGGTGTAAAAATTGAAATTGTGCGATATTTAGAAGTTACAAAAATTTCAGTAAAAGATAAATTTATCGCTCAGGCGTTGCCATTGTTAATATAACAGTGTTATTAACGGACTTTTTTTAATTTTGCTATACAATATAAATAGAGCGGCATCAGTATTTGTCGAAATTTAAATTGCAAGATGTCGAACAATATTTTATGGATTTGAAAACCCGCAAGGATTTCAAAATTTCATCGATGATGCATGTGATGTTTTGCACAATTTAATTAACTAAAGAGCATTGCTTCTGAAGTCAGAATTGGTAGATAGTTTTGAATGCATAAATTTGTATTTCAAACAATTAATATCTCAGACATTAATTAAATTCACTGAGCACTCAATGCATATAGTATAATTCATCAGATGTGATTTGTGTTATAAGTAGATGAATTAAAACACATTTAGCTTATTTAATTGTTTAAATGATAACTTTATTAAGTGTAAAGTATATATTATTCAATAATACGTAAACAATTAATAGCCTTATGTTTAATTTTACATAGAATGCATATTTCAATTATGATATTATGAAATGTACGATATTTTGATTTCTGGAAATAGATAATAATTTGTAAATAATAAAAGACATTTAAATTATAATGAAAATACATGGATAATATGTACATGAAATTGAAAAATTGTAAGGTAGGTCAGTGAACGATGAGCATTGTTAAGCTTTGAGGATGTTTAATAATTTTATGGTTTAGTATGTGTTGCTGAAACGTTTTTTGTAACATTTTACACTAATCTTGAACACATATTAAGTATAATTTTCTTCGTAAAATAAAATTTAATTATTTTTATAGTACAATTTCAAAATTGTAGCTTATGGGAAATCGTTGGAGCACAGTGTTCCAAAGGTGGCAAATATATTGAAATTACTTTTAAAATGTGGAAAAGTACTATTTTTTCTTCTAGAAAAGTATTACAATGTTCCTGTAAATGTAATTAATTACAAAGAAATTACAAGGAAAAAATTACAATAAATATTTTTCAAAATATACATTTGTAATCGGATTCCATGTAGAAAGTGCAGATAAAATTTTCGATTTTGTCTAGTTTCGTAAGTCCCTGATACTCTTCATGCACAAATTGCAAGCATTGATTACACAGTCGCATGTCCATTATTTTGTCTTTCTTGCATAAAAGGCAAAACCAGCTTACTTTTTGCGGCGATTGCACTTGTGCAAGGCCGGGCAGCATCAGCTTGTCTGAGAGTCTCTCTTCTCAGTGTACCGGATTGTTTTCTGATTTTCTTATTTTGCTACTTACTATTATGCTCTTATGATTCTTTCTTTCCTTCTTGATATCTTTCGAGTTTTTTTTCTTAAGCTTGTTATCATCTAACATGAAACGATTTTAAACCACTTTTGTGCACAATAGTTCAAGGCTTTTATTCTACGAATTACTGACTTATTTTGAGGGATCTCTGATATTCTCAATAGTGTGTAAATTGTTGGAGAAGTCATTAACATTCTGTTTTGAAAATTACCCTTACTATAGTGATCCCAATATTTTTTTTTCTAAGATGGGCTCACTTGTCCACCTTGGGAACATGCATATGGTTTCCGTTTGTATCACGTAAAACTATCAATCTGAAATATTTATTAGAATTGAAATAAATGTGGTTAAAGAGGGAGAAACAATCTTTCAGAAAACGCATCATTACTCAAAGTTCTAAGAATTTTAACCCATGTAAATTGAAATATCTTCTTACCTGGAAATTAGAACTACTCCTCAAAAGTGAAATCAATGCCTAAAATGGCGGACGATAAATGTAATCTTTTCAAATTCAGCCACGTGCACCACAGATACATGCTTTACAATGCAGTAGCGCGATTTTGTGAATAAAAATTAAATTAATTCTACTTTTGAGAGGTGGGCTACCTTAGGAACACTGGCCACCAACTTATTTTGTAAAATTAAATTAATTCTACTTTTGAGAGGTGGGCTACCTTGGGAACATTGGCTACCAACTTATTTTGTAATTTTGCGAAAAATGAATACAATATGCCATACTCTCTTTACAAAAGAGCTTAAAACTAAAAAACAAATGTACTTTTATTCAAATAATATTAGATATGTGTTATTTCGAATCCTTTTGCAATGTGAACATCTATTCCATTGCTTTCGAATTGTGTAGACAAATGTTAAACGTTTTGGATGTATATTTAAAAAAAGGTTAATTAAATCGTTGCAGTCGATAATCATGCTTATGAATAATATTATAAATTAATTTTGTTGCATTGTATAAATGAATTAGGATTTTCTTTCATTTATTTTAAACTGTTATATATACTAACGTTTATAAAAGAAAACAAAAATAGAGATATATCCAAAAAATTAGACAAAAATAAATTATCATCTCACAGGTATACTTTCAGATTCGCACCAGGAAAATTGTCTAATCAATCTAACTAAAAAATAAGCTGAAATATATTTTTACCTTTAAAATTATATTTAAAAGGATCTTTCACATAAATTATCTGGGAATTGTCTTCGGTTTTATTATGTGTTCTTAAAAGATTGCAGGTAACGGTCGACTTTTAGCAAGGCAACACTAGATACCGGGCTTGCTCATTCACTCTCAAAACGTCACAAATAGTGGCTGACCGTGACCAGCGATTGGTACAAAGCGACGCGCCCATCGTTTTGTGCCAATCGCGGTATGTCTTTCGTCGCAGTCAGCCACCTTTTGTGACGTCATGATAATGAATGAGCAAGCCCGGTATCTAGTGTAGCCCTGCTTTTAAAATTTCACAAAGTAAAATCCCGCCATTGCTAGAAAAATAATGATTAGATTGACCTGCATATTTACACACCTATGTTTTTCACAATGCCTATTATATTTATATAAAAATCGATATAAAACATAATTCATATTTTTTAATATAAATTTATTAATAATTTTTATAATTAAAATGATTCTAAATCAAAGTGCAATTACTGCTTAAACTGACAGAAATATAACACAAAAGGCTTAAAAATACCTTTTAATACATAGATGGTATGTTTCATGCGCTCTGACGGTGACTTCTTCAAGATAAAAATGATAAATATACTATATTCGGAAAATGTTTGAGAAGGATAAACACAAATCACAGTTGATTTTTGTTTATCATTTTCAAAACCTTTGCGACAATACTTTATTTATCATTTTGATTTTGAAGAAGTCGCCGTCAGAGCGTATGAAACATAGATCATCTATGTATTAAAAGTTATTTTTAAGACTTTTGTGTTATGTTTTTATCATTTTTAAGCAGTAATTACACTTTAAAGTTAACAGCTGATTTTTTAAATTAATTGTAAAATGATTCTTTTGAGTAATAAAATTGCCTAGAATATATATGGGTTTATTAAATGTATTTCACTAAGGGAAAATAATTAATCGGGTGGATATTTGGGAAGGTATAAAATAAAGTTTATTACTTGAATTTAACATTATCACCGAGAAATTTTTACCTCTATAAATTCTTGAAGATTTATCAAAAACACACAAAATAGATACTTTTCCGGGATTATTTAAGAAGAATTAATATATATATATATATATATATATATAATCCAGCAAAAACATGGTTTTGGCCTGAACTAGCGCCACCCCCCTCACCAGAAACAAGACAACACAAGAAAACACAATTAGAAAATATATGTAAAAATAAACAGAAACAAGCTGCGGCCTCATCAGCAGTGGGTAAATTCAAGTGATTCATGAATTTACCCGCTGCTGATGAGGCCGCAGCTTTTTTCTGTTTATTTTTACATATATTTTCTAATTGTGTTTTCTTGTGTTGTGATGGTTACTGCTTATATATATATATATATATATATATATATATATATATATTAAGGTATATTAAGGTAGAATTAATATATATATATATATATATATATATATATATATATATATATATATATATATATATATATATTAATTGTTTCCAAAGTGTGTTTTACCATTGGAAAATCGAATTTGGTGCAATTTTTAATTTGTAGATGACCCTCTATGTCATAAATTGTAACTATATTCGGAAAGGAGAAATTATTTGTAATATAATGACACCTTTGGTGCACTTTTAAATATACACTAAAACACTTTTTATTTTGTTTAAAAGACGTTAACATAAACATTAAAGATGTTAAAATTTAAAATTTACATGTTTCGATTTGTTCATCAAATAGTCATCACAATAGAATATACACAAACCACAAATATAATGTACATAAAAACCAGAGATCAAATTAATTAAAAACCAGAGAGTCTGAACAGTCACTATGAGAAAAAGGTACAACGCCCTCTATACTTTTAATTTTAACACAGCTCTTAGATCCATCTACAGACCGCATCCCACTATTATTCAACCACTCAACCCAAATTTTCGGAATATTAAATGACAATGTATCATTACATGCTTTCCAGCTTCTTAAATAAATTTCAATAGATTCCCTCACAAAAAGTTGAAAATAAAAACTGGAACAATAAATCAATTTAGCTTCATTAAATAGGATGTTGATGATCTCTCTATTATTTAATCTTGATAAGGCAGCATTCCCTCTCCCATACTTAATATCTGCAATAAGCTACTTGCATAAAATAGGAGAGTCGGAAGATATGGTACGTCCTTTAAATTTTGTTCCGTAAATTTCAAAAGGATTTCTGCAGACGGATTCTGAACATATATTCGTTAATTAAAAAATTTCCAAACATCTGTAATTGTGTAATGCAACAACACCATGAATAGTGGTGGAAGCAATCACAATCCACTTCAATACGTAGATAACGCTCAATATGTCAAAATTTGACTTTACATAGAGCATACCGATCCACAATGGCGAATTTCCCCGAAATCTTGGACAAAACTTCAATATTTTTCTGCATTACCAATTTTTTGTGGGAAAGAAGCTAAGAGTGAGAACAGGAAATTGATCTCCTAAATTGTTAATAACATTTTTAAAATACAGGGTGATTAGAAAATGAGTATACATTTGAAAAAATAATAATTCACGGAATAATGTAGGTACAGAAGTAAAAATTGACACACATGCTTGGAATGAAATGGGGTTTTATTGTAACCACACAAAAAAAAGGTTAAAAAAAGTCCGACAGATGGCACTGAACAGCAAAACGTCAGTGACTCTGCTTAGAATCGTGTATAAAAGGAGCTGTAATGAGAGAGAGAATCAGATGCACCAGCAATCGCAGCATGTTGACGTTACCAGAAAAGGCAATGTTAGTGTAGCTCTACTATCAAAATGGGGAATCTGCCGTGATCGACCGACATCAATAGGCATGCAACATCCAACGCCAATTTTTCACCATAACTACAGATATGCTGCACAGTGCTGTGCACAACATTGTCCCACGGCTACAGCTATTGTTGCGGGATGACGGTGGACATGTTGAGCATTCGTTCTGAAGAACATCGTCTTTGCTTTGTCATAATTTGTTATGCAAATTATTGCTTTTCTTATCACACGGAGCGCCATCTGTCGGCCATTTTATGAACTTTTTTGTGAATACAATAAATCCCCATGTCATTCCAAGCATGTGTGTCAATTTTTATCTCTCTACCTACATTATTACGTGAATTATTATTTTTTCAAATGTATACTCATTTTCTGATCACCCTGTATATCAAGATTAATTTTCTCCTTTAAATAGGATTCCATACATAGAATCAATTAATAATTTTAAATACTCTTTCAAGACAACGTTTTGTGAGTTTTATGTCCCGGAAAATATATTTAATATAAAAAAAAATGTTATTTAAATACAACCACTGGCAGAAATCTGCAGAAGTCACAATTCTTATTCTATTAAAATTTCAGGGTAAATATTTGGTAACGGAATTACAGTTCAGAACAAATTTGTAAAATTTAATTGGAATTATATAAAATTAGTTTTTTTTTTCAGTGTTTTGTTTTCTGCAAGCACAATTGGTACACACTAAGAAATCAAAACAAACACTTATAGCAATTTAAAATATATAAGGACATTATTTGGAAATTTTTAAATGATCGGTAACTGAATTACATAAAATCCATTTCTTGTAATTCCGTTACCAAGAACTTAAAATTTTCTAAGTAATGTTATTATATATTACTTACCCATCGTACTTAGTTTATGATAAGTCTTGTAATCGTTTTTATAATTGAAAAAAAAGTTTTTGACGGATTTACACGTTTCAGACACCGGAGATTCCGAAAAACATATAAAAAAAAGTGCCGTCCGTCCGTCTGTCTGTGTGTCTGTAAACGCTCTATCTCCACAACAAATTAAGGTAGAGACTTGAAATTCGGCATGTACATAGTATGTCATAATGGGTAGAAGCTTATTGATCTTCAGTAACCTTGATTATCTGGAACTATTTTTTTCGGACTCTTGAAGTATTCGTTCTGATAAAAGGTATAGGAAATTTTTCAAAATTGTTTTTTTAAGGAGTAAATATAAAATAATTGTTTAAAAACAACAAAAAATGTCAAAAAAACATATATGCATCATTTAATAAAAACTTTTACTTTAGGTGTTTTAAAACATACAAAAAAACTGTACTTCACATTATAAAACCTAGCGCTTTCGAGCCGTCCTGGCTCATCATCAGGGTTAAAAACATTAACACGCAGATACACACAAAAAACACAAATAGTCTGAAACACTGTAAAAATATCATTGTCTGCTGAAGAAAAGGTCAAACCATTATAAACAGGTCACTAGGGGTGGGAAGCATAGGGAGGGATGTGCCAATCTTATTCTATCCTGAACTATCTGTAAAAGTTTATACCATAATTTAGGGATGTTGTAAGAAACCGAATCATTGCATGTTTTATCTTTCCTGGTTAAAATTTATATGGATTCACTTATTATTGCTTGATAAAAAGAGGATGTGGGTTAAATAATTTTAGCTTTATCAAAATATATTTTAATCGACTGCTCTTGTTTTAATCTGGAAAGTGCTGTTTTACTTCTATTGTACTTCATATCTGCAATTTACTCTTTTAAACGAATTTTAAATTTTCTTAAAGTCATACCAATGTAGTCTTTAACTTATAAGATTTATCCTATTTTCAACTATTTCCATGGTAAATTAAAATTATATTTTAAAATTATTATATTTTATATTTTAAATTATATTTTAATTTTTCAAAAAGTTTCGGAATATATTGAAATTTGTAAAATTTAGTTGGTTTTCCTGTTAATTCTTGTTTTTTATCCTGATATTGATATTGACAAATTAACTTATTAACTAACCTCTCTGAAAAACCATTCTCATTTGCTATAATTTTAATTCTGCCAAGTTCCTCATTGATATAACAATCAGTACACACTGAAAATGCTCTACGGATGTAAAACCTATATGCAGCCAGTTTATAACTTAAAGGTGATGATGCATCTCTGGAAATAGTATTATTTGACCGCATATTTTTCCTATAAACTGTCCGATCTCTTGTTAAATTACTATTTTTTATCAGCTCTACATCATGAAAAGGTAAACGATTTTATTTTTCTAACTCCAGGGTAAATTGTATTTTTGTATCAATGTTATTAAGTTTAACCACAAAGTCCTTCAATAAATCTATACCATGCTCCCATATAATAAAAATATCATCTGCATATCTACACCAATATGCAGGTTTTTCACTAAAATCATTCATAACCATATTTTCAATGGGTCTTACTTTAATCTCTGCGCATAAACCCGACATGGGGGAGCCCATTGGTGCACCATCCTTTTGCTTATAATAAATATTATCAAACTGAAAAACGTTATTGTTTTTAATTAGATTAAACCCGGAAATAAGTGCGTTTTTTGTGCTCACGCTAAAAGAATCATTACCATTAATAGCTTCTTCCACGAACAAACCCACATCATTCATATCTATAGATGGATATAACGATACCACATCCAAACTCGCAAAAATGCTGTTCTCAGTAATCTGAAAAAGTGTTACTTGATTAATACACTCCATTGTCGATGAAAGGACGAATTCTGACTGAGGGAGGATAGTTTTTAATAAGGCAACATATGCCCTTTCTAGATAATATGTAGGTCCTATACATTTAGTTACAATAATTAACAATACAATGTCTTATTAAAAACTATACTGCACGGAATGACTTGATTTTTTTTTGTGAGATTTATAAAATTAATTACACTACATGGTACCCGTGAACATTAGACGTGAGACGGGCTCAGCCCGAACCTCTGAGTCTGAGCTTGGACTTAAGCTCGAAATGGACTCAAGCTCGATTTTTTTAGACTTCGGGATCTTACATGCGTCGGCAGGCTGGGGATCAAAGTAAAAAAATTATTTGTTAAAAAATTGAAAAAAACACAAAACAGAAAATTTCAAAGTGATATTTAGGAAACAAAAAGTTTCTTAAACTGTTTAACAAATACTGACAAAGGATCTGAATTAATTTTTACTTTGCTAAACAACGCATAAACAACATAGTGAAAAATGTGTCCAGAATGGGGATCGAACCCAGATACCCTGGTATAGCGCACAAAGTGCGTTAACATTTAACAAACCTTTAAAAAATTGTTTGGAAGGGAATTAAATTTGTATTCATGAGATGAAAATTGAAATATTCTATCTTATTCTGAAACCTTGTCACGTTCAATATTAATAACTTAAAGAACCCGTGGGAGATCCTTTGTCTATTATTTAACGACATAATTAAATAAAAATACGGCTTTTTTTTCAAAAATTTCAAAACTTAGTAACTAAATGTAATTATATTTTAAAAGGAATGTAACAATCTCTTTCTCGGATTTTTGTGTTATTCTTCGTTTGGAAGTATAATGCTCAATTGCTTATCTTTTGTTTAAAATGGCTTTGTCCGAAAATGTGCATCAAGCTGTTGAAACCCTGGCATATATCCAAGTTTCTCTCGGCTATCATACTTCTAATGCAAAGCAATGTGAAAGAATAAATAATTCTTCTTAAAAAATAACGTAAACAATGTTTATTCATCAACTATAAGATATTATTAGGATCGCTTCTCCTAATAAATGTACCATTCTTACATTATAAATTTTAACTTTTAAACAAAAGCTTATACAAATACATCTCTCATTTCATCCGTGATTCACTCGCAACTCTGAAGTAATATCAATTAATTTCACTTGAAAGGAGTGAAAATTAGCAGCGACACTTGGTTTTTATTTAAAAATTTCTTTGGCATTTTCGACACATACTCATACATATATCTATGTAATGCATGTTAGCTGTCTGTTGGTATGGATGTGACGTTAATGTTCAAATTATATAATTATTTTTTAAAAGCTATTGTTTTCGTTTATTCAAGCTGGCATTAAAACTAGATTTTCCTTTCAAATCGTTCATTTCTTTCTGCCTTATTTTTACACGGCCAATATTTAACTATGCTATAATTCTTACTGGGCTAACGAATAATATTGGATTACGCTCCTCCCAAAAATATTCAACCAATTTCCTAGAACAGTCATTATTTTGGTTTCAAATGATGCTAAACTGATGATTATTAATTTTCTGTTTCGTGAAAAAAAAAAAGAAGAAAATTAATTTCACATAAAAAAAAGAATTAAAACTATTAAAAAAATTACCGTCTAATATTCGATTAGTTGCACATATGTCAATCTACTTTTTTGAAAACTATAACCATATGTTGAGATTTTATTTGAACATGCTACCTAAACCCCAATTGCGAAAAGCATAGTTTTGTAAAATTATCACTTTTATTATGTAAAATAAGAGATATATGTCAAACGTTATTATTTAAATCCTAATTAAAAAAATATCTGAATTCGATTTGTAATTCCGTTCTATTTCTATGCCTACAAACATCTTCTACTCTTTCTTCTAGATATTTTTTTTAATTATCTTTGAAAATACATCATATCACGACTTTAAATGTATTACTATATCATGGCTTTAAGGCTGTATTCTGTAATCCGGGAAGCTAGGGTTAGATCCCGAGTTTAAATAATCATGTAATACAATATATATGTCAAACGTTATCATTAAAAACAATTAAAAAAATATCTTAAATCGAATTTTAATTCCGTTTTATTATGCTTACCAAAATCTTCTTATCTTTCTCCTAGGAATTTTTTTAATTAACTTTTAAAATACATATCTTCAATTTATCACAATTTTAAGGCTATATTCTGTAACCCGGGAATCTCAGGTTGGATCCTCCAGTTGCCGAAACTTCAGTGAAGGCTCACTGTGGAGACGCGAAAAGTTTTTGTTTTCTGTCTGTCTGTCTGTTCCGCGATAACTGCCGTAAAAAACGATCGATTAGGTTAATTTTTGGTGGGTATGTTGGTGAGGTACTCGGAATTAGCTGTATAATTTTTGTTACATTTGGTTCATTCGTTCGGAAAATATGGAACATTTCTTTTTAGGTCATAATGCTTTCCTATGGGGATGCAGACGATTTTTCAAATTTCATTTTTATCTGAAATGAAAATGGAATATTTGCATAATGGATTTAGACGTAAAATTATGAATGCTAAATTTTCGATATGGATTTCAAATAATTTTGAAATTTTGCCGATAAATTTAATAGAATTTAGAAATTAATTGCTTAAAATATTTGAAAATGTGTTTGCATATGTTCAGGAAATATACACATCTTATTTTCATATTTTTTTTAATTATTTTTAAAAGCGTTTGTTTTTACATACCACTTTAATTTGTTCATTGCTTACAAGCGTATTTAAAAGAGTATAAAATAATAAAATTCAAGGAACTCGCACTATTTTAATGAAATATATATATTTTTAATTAAAACGAATGTAAATTTAATGAAATTACGGAAGGGGGGGGGGTGTTAAATACCTATTTATTTAAAAATTTAAAATAATAAGCAGTTCATCAGAATTTCAGAATATCATTGCATAACACCTTGTTTAATTTAAGTATTCTAATTTTTGGAAAATTCGAAGAATTTTATATGCTTATAAATATGCATGCAATTCAAAAAATAATAATGGCGGATTGTACAATGTTAAATGATATCAAAAATGAGATTTAAAAAAATAACTTGCAGAGCTGACGTTGAGGCTCCTGATCTGCAGATTTACTAGTTTAAATAATTATGTATTGAAGTGAAAAGTGCAGCTCAGTTAAACCGTTATCTCAGCCTTGACAGTCAGATGGATAATTAAAACACAGAAGCAAAAACTAAGATCTTCATTTATTATGTGTAATTTTTATACTATCAAATACATATTTAAATTTATTCTGAATATCTTCAACAAGCAAATCTTTAAGGAACAAAGTGCCTCATACATATTAATGAAACATCTGAAGAGAAAACATAACCCTGTGTGAATTGCTTATGCAAGTTAATGTACTGTAATTAACGTTTTTCTAATTATGGAGTATCCTGAAGTGTCCTCAATAATTTGTCTTAATTTACATTCCCCAAAGTTTCGTTATTACAAAGTGCTTTGGCAACTGATTAATCAAATTCATTACAAACATATTAATATGAGAGTTGAGCTTCAACGATACATTCAATTTACATATTTATGTAACATTTCATGTACATAGCTGAAAACCTTACGTTTTATTTTTCAAGCGAAGAATCGTGTTTGGAACTAGAATTCATTTTAATATACTTATTTAGAAAAAAGGGCTTATATCTATATGCTTTTTATTTGATTTCCTTTGTTAAGAAAAATTTCTGGTACAAAATGTTTATTTGTCTTTTAAAAACCAGAAAGTTTGCAGTTACGAAAATATATAAATACATATATACCGTTCATTACCAATGTATTTTCAATTGAAGAGAGATTAAATGATTTAGTAATTTTTATATAGCATTATTTTATAGTTTAAAAAATGAAGATGAAATTAGTATGTAGATACTCCATTTTGAAAATAAAAAGTGATATTTTCTTCTCTTTTTTACGTAAAATACACAAAAAAACAGCAAAATTTAAAACATGTAAAAATACTTAAGAGAAATAGAAACATATATATATATATATATATATATATATAAATTCTTTTAAATTCGCTATTAAAAAATATTGAAACAATAACTATGAAACAAAACACATTTTTTACATTTTTTTCTGCAATGTTTTATTTTTTTGTGAAGTGTTGTTTTTTAATTTCATATATTACCAAATCTACACCACAACAAAACTAATGAAGATTCGGGATACTTATTTTTAACATGTTCTAATTATTTTTACCCTTTTCCGCTATTTGGTGTTAAAAATCCATTGACAGCATTTCCTGTTAAATATTTATTAAAGTTCAATTCTGTTAAAAACATTTTTCTCCATAGTCTTTTTAATTTGCACTTTGAGAAATTAAAAAATACGAGTCGCTTAGATGGTTAATTAAAAGTAAACAATAACATAGCAAAATCCAAAAAGAAAACAATAAAAAGATAATTAGATATTTTATATTAATACCATGAATTTCAACATTTTATGAGAAATAATACAATAACAGATATAACAGATATTACTTTTAGAGTTAAAGTCCTTTTGTTCTAGCAACTAGTAAGAGATCGTAAACATGTTTATCATCAGTCAGTTTTTAACCCTCTAAGCGTTTTGCCCGTATTTTTCCGTTTCCTAAAAACAACTTAAATCGGTTCTAGACATTTTTTTTAACAAAATTGTATTTTATGATACATGTAAATTAAAGAGCTATGAAGTGCATTTTAGAAACAATCGGGGGAAAAAAATAATTATTTTAAATTTTACAAATATTTTTATGAAAATTCAGGAAAGCCCTCAGATGCTCAGAGGGTTTTAAAGGGTGTTAGCTATTTAAGTTTTTATTGCAGGAAGAAATTAAACGTTTGATTGCTGGAATTTCTTTATTACGTTTTATTGTTCGATCAGTTATATTATATTCCGTGCCGCTTTCCATGTAAAAACTTTAATTGACGAAACGGAACAATGGAAACAAAATATATGGGTTTTCTCAAAAAAAAGTAACATTTCAGAAATTGATTTTGTCTCGAAATTTTTTTTTTTATTTCATATATATATTTTTTGTAATTTTAATTACTTAAATTAGTATCTCGTGTTATGAAAAATGAAAGTTTTCCCGTACTTTTCTTTTAAAATGGCCAATTCTTGTCAAACCAATGAGCAAAATGTCCACTATGTTACCACTTTATTACGTTTCTTGACATAAAAATTATTTTTAATTCTTCAGATTTATTATATATTTTTTGAAGTAGTGACAAATGTTATAGATTTCAAATGTATTACCAGTTTGGATGGAAAACAAATATATGTCCACTCCGTCACTATGGTTTAAAATATTAGACATATCAATTCCTCTAGAAGATTCTTTACAATAACATGAATTATTACACTAATATTTAATCCACGTACTTAAAATCTTTTACAAAAATACCATAATATAATTTGAAATAATATGAGTTGTAATTTAATGGAAAAACTAATCTAGTAACATAGTGGGAGGTAACAGAGTAGACAAATACTAGGTTTTCATTCCTTTATTTATTCAAGACTTTATTTAGGCTTAAGTAGCCTTGTATTACATAATAGCCCTTATATACATACATAAGCTTACTATTAATTATAATTACCAATCTTAACAGTTATTTATATTCTCTATAGCAAGGTAACATATTGGACAGACAAAAATGTACTTACATACTTTTTTGTTACAAAAATCTGTTTGTTACAAGAAATATTCTTCCACTTTATGAATGCAAATTACATGTGGACTAAATCATATATGCATAAAGGCTTGAGACAGGTGCTATCATCTACTGTGTAATAGGATTATTAGAAAATCTTGGTAACAGAGTGGACATAAGAGAAAAATCATTCTTTGGGGACATTAATTTTAAGCTATATTATTTTTTTATAATTAAAATTTTTTCTCAGTTTGCATTTTAAATGAAATATAAGGTATATAATTTTGAAATGATATATAATTTAAATTCATTTTCATTCTGTATCTTGTATTTTCAAGGCTTTCTTTCTGAAGCTTCTCATTGAGGACAGTCAGTTTTTTGAAAATTGAGCATCATAAACTGACAATACTTAAATGTTTTAACAAATTATTATTCAACAGATATTGCATTATCTTCAAAATATTGCATATATTTCTATAAAATAAGGATTATATCATTATTTTAACAGTAATCGTAATTATATTATTGGACATTGTTTTGTAACATTATTTGAGAATGACCCATAACTCTGTCTCTCTCAATCCCAGTAGTGTTTTGACATTTTCACTTAAGCGATTATCATTCAGTGTGCATTCAACCACATTTATGGAGCAGATGTACAGAAAATTATGAAATAGGAAATTATTTCCAATATGATGTCGAAATCCATGCACAATCGGTAATTACATTTTATGAAAGCACATCTACATAACTGAATTTACTCAGAAAATCCTCGCGGAATATGATAGTATTGAAATTTTATTCATTTATATAATCAAACGGGAAAAGAAAGCTAAATAAGTATTTAAAAATAGCTTTGTATTTTTATTTACATATATATGCTTTTAAAAGTTTTCAATAGAAATTTGCGTAAAAGAGATCGGAATTATTTCTGTTTGCAACGATCCATGCGGATAATTAGTGATAATTTCATCTCGCTGCGCTACATATTCTAAGTGGAGTAATTCGGAAATACAAACAGATAGTTAGATTTTAATATAAAGATACTCTACAGTTTATTTGTAAAAAACAAAAAGGAAATAAAAGAAAAATTCAACACTGAGCATATTATATTAATTTTGAAATTTTTCCTACACACTTTTCAGGAAATTTCGAGGCTAGATTATGTGTCGGGATACACCTATTGATAGAATTTACTCGATGTGGTAATATTTTTAAGCTAAGTTGAGTTTTATCGGAAATATATTTGTCAAACAGACCCCTCACACTCTTCAAATACATCTGTCATCAGAATTTTCATAAAGTGCTCGCAGGAACTCATTTTATTCTATACTAATAATATTAAAAATACGTTTGGTTCTTTATTTGCAGAAGGTATCTCTAGAACTACCGAACCGAATAAAAACATAATGGTGGCAAATTGATGGTAACAGTTACTGCTCTAACATAAGCTACGTTTTATGTCCGTACCACTGCCACCAAGAGGTGTTGGAACAAAAACCGTTCTGAAATTGTGATTTGTATTGCACTGCTGGGGCAAAAAATTTTAATTTGTCATGGTGGTCACTTTTAAGATGTAAATGCTTGCTAAGAAACGTTACAAAAAATTCTAAATTTAAAAGTGTGAAACGAGTGGAAAACGTTATAAAATTGATTCAAATAACATTTTATTTTGATTTTTTTAGGGCTATAAACTTGAATTTTGAAAAGGCTGTTATGTAAGTGCTTTCGTAAAAGCACGACATGAAAATGCTTCGCAGAAAAATATTTTTAAAAAGTTTTTAATCTAAAATGGTGCTTCCACGAGCAAAAAATCTTCCAAAATTTGAATTTCGGTGATACTGTTGGGTTAATTGTTTGAAATTTGGCATGGTGGCTAATTTTGCATACTTAAGATGTTATAGTTTGAGTGGTGTTTTTTAGGCGCATTCGTAATTATATAAATACGTTAGCGCCTATAGTCGTCGCCTGGTCCGTCCGACTGTCTGTTCATCCGCCCGGATATAACAGCGCAAAAATACCCAACCAAATGGTTTGAAATTTAATCTATATAATCATTGCAGAATTTTATCGAGTCATTTTAAATTTTATGAAAATCGAATCAAAATTTTAAATGATTTCAATAAAAGATTTCTCCATTCTATTAAATCCTATCATACGTAATCTATATAATAAAAAGGCGAGTCATGTGACTGAGGAAAACAAATACGGGCTAACCACTTCTTTTTTCATATGCCAATCGGCCATTTTTATTAATAATGATTTTTTTTTTGCTAAAATTGTATAAAAGTTACATTTTTAGAAAGATCGTTCAAAAAAAATTGTTTGTTTGAGAGATAAGTTACATTCAAATATGTATAGATTCTGAGATAACCTCATTTGAAATTAGGTTGACAGCCTAATCTCTCAATGCATTAAAGTAAATAAACACAAGAGATTTGAGCATCATGATTCATAGAAATATTAAACCATAGAGGTAATCATTCGCAAAGCAAGATCTCCGTGGTGAATTTTCCAGTGCTATCTGGTGTCGAAAAAGAAGTAACGTCTGTTAACGTGGCATACATAATAAGAGAAAACGCATGCTCATTTCACTCAAAACAGACGATATAATTCATTTCACTGAAATAATAACAATGATTTTTTTTTAACAATGTAAAACTAGTTATCGTACGAACACACTTCATTTGTCATGTTCAATGTACAATTTCAAACTTTTTTTTTTTCACTTACAATAAAAAACTTTGCCAAAACAGTGACATCTATTAACTTTTCTGGAAATTAATGTGTGCAGTCAGGAATTGCATTAGTACACCTTTTTTTTATCACAAAACACCACAGACAGATTGATCTGCACCCTGTCAAGCCCTGGCAACATTTCTCAAAATAATCTGACCCACCAAAACGTAAGAAACTGATTTTCTTATTTAACAGCTAGGTAGAGCTATAGTCCACTCACGATTACTTGATTAACGCATAATGAAAATATAGATGGGTGTATCCGTTAATTAAGGCAATGATTACTGCTAGAAACGAACGGAATACACTGTTAAAAATTTGCAGCAAACTGTCCAGTCGTTTGACCGTTTTTATAGCAACCGGTTACATAATCGTAATTTAACTCCATTCTGACCATATCATTGACCATATTATGGTTAGAATAGAGTTAAATTACGGTTATGTAACCATTTCCTATAAAAACGGTCAAATGACTGGACAGTTTGCTGCAAATTTTTAACAGTGTAGACTGTTTTGTTAAATAATCCGTTGCCTGCGTCATTTGTGCCAGCGAACAAAACTTTCCCAGTACCTTTCAAAACTCTATCAAAATCATCGGCCAAGTTATAACAAGCGACAGTATTCTTAAAAACTAAATGAACTTTGATCCATATTTATGCATTATCTTGATCATTTTTAGGTGCGTTCGTAATTATATAAATACGTAGCACCTATAGTAGCACAGGTCCGTCCGTTTGTCCGCATATAGCAACGCAAAAATTATCCAGCCGAATGGTTTGAAATTTAATACAGGGTGTTTCAAAAATGACCGGTATATTTGAAAAACAAATAAAAACTAAACGGGCAGCGATAGAAATACACCGTTTGTTGCAATATGCTTGAGACAACAGTAAATTTTCAGGCAGACAAACTTTCGAAATGAGATAAAATTTTCAACAACAGATGGCGCTGTAGTCTGGAAAAATCTAAACCACGATATTTTCCACATATCCACCATGCGCAGCAATAATATGGCGTAGTCTCTAAACGAAATTACCAAAAACCTTTGTAAACGTGTCAAGTGGGATGGCTTCGCATGCAAAAGAGATGTACTGCTTCAGTTGTTCAATTGTTTCTGAATTGTGGTGGTACACCTGGTCTTTCAAGTGTCCCCACAGAAAGAAGTCACAGGTTTACAAAGGTTTCTGGTAATTTCATTCAGAGACTACGCCATATTATTGCTGCGCATGGTGGATATGTGGAAACAATCGTGGTTTAGATTTTTCCAGACTGCAGCGCCATCTGTTGTTGAAAATTGTAACTAATTTCGAAAGTTTGTCTGCCTGAAAATTTACTGTTGTCCCAAGCATATTGCAACAAACGGTGTATTTCTATCGCTGCCCGTTTAGTTTTTATTGATTTTTCAAGTATACTGGTCATTTTTGAAACACCCTGTATCTATAATCGTTGCAGAATTTTGTCAAGTCATTTCAAATTTTATGAAAATCGAATCAAAACTAAATAAGATATTAATAAAAATTTTCTTCATTTTATTAAATCCTTGCATACGTAATTAATTAAATGATATTCCATTCTAGGTTGCCATGGTGATTACATATTTTATAAGATGGAGTCATATTATTTCCGTATTATTGAATTTAGAAACCGAATTTGTATACTAAAATTGTTTAATTATAGCAATCAAGTAATGAACCGACAGTTTTTTTAGATAGATGTTTACGTAGAAACAGGTATTAAATGGAAAACGCATCTAAATATGGATTTAAAGGCCTGAAAATTTCAAAACTAGTCTTAAGCATTCCCGTCGGAATATTTAGTAAATGTCAACAAAATATAAAATGTAGCCAACTTAAAATGTAATTATTTAATTAATTATATCATAATCCGATTATTGAAAACTCACTGATTTGATTTTCGCATAAAAGAGAGTGCAGAATAGTGAATTTATTAAATATTTATATTTATCATTCTGTTTCTTTTTGACATATGACAACAGGAGAGAAATAAAAGAATTATTTAAACAACAGATTAAGGTTTTTTAAATATTTTTCAACGTATAACTTAATTTATTTAATATAAAACTATTAAATGATAAAAGGTCATTTTTTAAAAATATTACACTATTTAAGTATTTACTTTTCTGCATTTTAGTATTTAAATTGTTTGGTTCTTGCAGTTTAATTATCCGTTGACATATTTTGGCGAGTGTGTTTGGGTGCATAATTAGTTTGCTATTTATTGTGCATTATGTTTGTACCTGGTAAATAGTTGTAACATTAAACATTAGTTGACGATTGAACATCTGCGACCATATAACGAAAAAATGCCTTAAAATATTTTTTAAATTTATAATTTCGTTCTAAAAACATTAGAATAATTTATTGTCATTGGAAACACACCTGCGTATATAACTTTTCTGGCATATCAGAAAGTGGGTGAAAAAACGATTATTAAACTCTATCTTTAAATTAAAAAAAAAAACACGTTAAGTTAAATAAAAGAGTGTACAAAAGGTCAAAAGGTTTAGGAATTATTCCGGATACGATGTTTATGTTATGTTTGGAGAGTGTTTCCTAATTTTTGTCTTAATAAAAAAAATCATACTTTCATTTATCATACGTAGTATAGACGTATAGACGTAGTATAGACGTAGTATAGACGTATAGACGTAGTATAGACGTAGTATAGACGTATATGCGTAGTATATATCTCATACGTAGTATAGAGTAAGTCTTGCAATCGTTTTAAAAATCGAAACCAAAAAACATATTTTTAGAAAACATTTTTTGACGTCCGTCTTTCTGTATGGGTGTCTGTGTGTCTGTGTGTCTGTAAACGCTCTATCTCCCGAACAAATTGAGATAGAGATTTGAAATTTGGTATGTACTTAGTATGTAATAATGGGAAGGAGCTTATTTAATTCATAAATTCTGCGTAAAGAATGAATTCGATCGAATAATGAGTTGCCGAGATATTTGGAATCCTATTTCCCACACTCTTCGATTTTTCGTGACCCCGTATTTCACTCAAATTGCAATTCAAAGATATATTTTAATTGGAAGTGAGACGCTTTATCCGACGCAGTAAACTGCTAATTAATATAATTATCATTTTTCAATTATAAGGATGTTTCTGTTACGCAATTCAGTAATAGAGCATTTAAAGTTTATGACGTCATCAAGCCACGATTTTATTCGAATTGCAAAGCATTTTATAAATAGTTTACACATGTTTTATTTTCATATATTATATTATGCATATCCAGGATGGGTAAGTATGGTGGCCTCCAACGACTAGTTCATGTACATTCATGTAAACGATGGGTCCTGAATCTGGAGTGTCAGGTCGCCTCTTGCTTCGACCATTCATGAAACATAAAAAAAAAAAAATAATGCTATTAATTTTTAGCGAATTGGCTATGACGTAGCGTAGTTGCTAAAAATTTAATATTTGGGAAAAAAATTAAAGAATAATTAAAAAACAAAAACAAACAAACAAAAAAAACCAGCAATTTGTCTCTATAAAGATTCGCATAATATGCTTATAAAACGTTCAAAATTTTAAATATAAAACAAGTACTATTTAGCGTCATAGAAAATTCAATTGTGAAAGTCTTGTATTGAAATTGAAAAAGAAATCGGTTGAGTAGTATTAAAACAATCCAATCCGGTCAGGTAAAGAAAAAAGAAAAATTCTCGAAAAATGCGTTTAAAGTTTGGAAATTTAGCGACAATCAGTTACATCGTTATATTTGTCGCTGTAAATTTTGTAATAATTCTTATTTCAAAAAATTATTTATGGGCTATATTTTAGACATTATAAACTATCCGAAAATGAATAAACCTTTTTTTTTTTTTTGATAAAAAGTTAAAATGTCAGTGCAAATTCACCTTGTTTAATAATTAAAATTCATAAAGATACAAATAAATGTAAATATATTGCTTGAAGGTGCGTAAAAACATACATAAGAACATACATAAGAACATTTAAAAGCACAGTAAAATCTTTTTAAAAATCCAAAACGTTTTCAACCGAACTTATTCGGTCATCATTAGTGAAAAACTAACAGTTAAGTTACACCTTTCAAGTAAAATGGTTTTTTCCGGGCAAGCTAGAAAACGCGAAGAGACAACAACTCAACTTAACTATTAGTTTCTCACTGATGATGACCGAGTAAGTTCGGTTGAAAAAGTTTTGATTTTTAAAAGAATTTTAATGTGCTTTTAAATGTTTTTATGTATCTTTTACGCACCTTCAAGCAATATATTTACATTTATTTGTATCTTTATGAATTTTAATTACCTTTTTTTTAATATTTGAAATTTTAAAACCTGTGCTCAACCTTAAATCAGCCTATTGAAATGTAAAATATTATGTGTTTGATCTAATAGGAGTAACATTTATGTAAGACTTTTTTCTTATTATAAAATTTAATAAAAAAAATAATTAATATAACATAACAAAGAATAAGAACATTAGAAAAAAGTGAACACGGGAATTTATTAAAATAATCCAATCCACAGTTTCTTTCTTAGTACGAAACGTATATTTAAATTTACGTTGAATAGATATTTGTTTTTCAATCTATTCAAGATAGGAAAATATTATGTATAGTGAATATTCAAAACATATCTTGATATTCGCGAAATTTTTATCAGTTCATTCCTTATCAAAACTAAGATGCTGTTAATAATAAGGGTTCTTTGATTCTAAATATTTTGGCTTATTTGCATTAATCTCCATTTTCTAAAGATTAATTTTTTAGGAAACGTTCCTAATTGAACCATACAAACTTAATATTTATCATTCTGTGCACATTTGATTAATTTTCATGTAAATTCGTTGAATTATTCATTTCCAGGAAAATATATCTGCAATAATTTTATTATATACACTGATAATTAACAAGATTATAATATATATGTCTAATAAAGGCATAGATATTTTTACGAGAAAAAAAAATTAACCTTTAGCAAAATATAATATTTTATGTTCTCTTTAGCGTACTTTACTTAAATATAAAATAATATAACTACTAATACGACCCGATTGACCTATATGACCACCATTATTATATAGGAGAGTACTAATTTTTTAATACAATATTTGTACGTGATTAAATTTTAAAATTAAGTTCAGTTGATTATCTTGTCAGCTTATCCTTATTTCAATCAATGCATATTAATTACTATTTTTTAAAACTAAGGAAAATTTCTTAAAAAATGAACACTGTCTTCTAAAAAAAGAGGACCAATCTGGCCTTGTTAACTTACCCAAACATTTCTTTTGTTTTCATGTAAAATAAATTTACATGGTATATTTTCTATCTTATTTTAATGTTTAATATCTTAGGTTTGACAAAAGTTTTTTATATAATTTTATTTCAACAACTCTTTTGAACAGACCGAATATCGTTATATCATTTTTAAAACAATATTTATTGTTCGATTGATTATAAATCCAAACATTCGGCAGCGTGTTTTCTCTACATTGTTGTAATATATCATTTAGGATGCTCGTTATTGTTGTACAGATTAAGTAAAAATACAATAAAATTTACTATAAATTAGAAACAGATTAATTTTCAAATATTTAAGATATTTCAGTCTTGGATGTTTGTCTCTCTAACTGAAAGTTCTGGTTGAATATATCTTTTATTACGACAATAAGTGGGTTATTAAACTACCACTACATTTTGTTTCTTTATTAAAGTTTACGCTGAATCAAAGATAGTAAACAATCACATCTATTTCCATGTTCTCTTTTTTAATTCAGTATTTTTTTATGCTCTTAATATTATTATGATTTGAATCTGGACATTGATCATAGCGCAGGACAGTGCACAGGCAAGTTCATATAGCACGCAGTACACTATATATTACACGAAGACATTCGAGCCGTATTCTACCACCAGCATATCAAATATATCTGAACACGAAATATTTACTTAAGATTTAATAGCTTCCGAAAAATGTTTATTTCGGGTTGAAAAAACTGATTAATATTCTACACTGGTGTCCGGAAATTAAGTGGCAGTGACCAATTCCAGACATTTCGTCGAATATCTAACTGAAACTCGTGAGGAAATGCCCTTGAAATTTGAGGATGTAAAGAACATGTTTAACTTCATGTTTTTCTGTGCAGATTTTGTCGGATCACAGTACGAGACACATTATGACGTCTAGTAGCATCTGCTTGTGATTACTCCATTTCCATCTATTCGATTGCCTCTCATCATAACAAACCAGGTAAACGACATATCGTAGATATCGAAGACATCTCCAACATTATTTTCGCACCAAAAATTCTAGATCAACAAGTATAAAAAAATGAAACAAAATCCAAAGTGGGTTGCTCGCTGTTTCTCTCGACTGCCATCAAAGTGACAAATTCTTTAAAAACAAAGGAGATGGGCATAATTGATTCATAACGTTTTATTGAAGTTACTTATGCTCATTCATATAAATCTTTTTTTTTTTTACCTTTATTTTCAATCTTTTAATGAGCCTTAAAAAACTGGTTCTACCTTAACTTTTGGAAGCCAGTGTACAAGAGGGTTGTTAGGAAAGATAAACTTTAGAAATAAAATGGTTTATTTATTCATGATTATGGGCCAGTTTTTGTGTTTCTAATTAAGAATATTTGAGAGTTATATTTGTTTTATTTTAGCTTTACTACATTATTTTCTTTTAAATCGGAATGATCAAAATATATCTGAACTCAAAAAATTTAGAATTTTCGACAAACTTTTAATTAAAATCAATGAAAAAAAATCATTATTATAAAAAATAAAACTGAAAAATTATATTTTTAAACATTCAAATTTTATCTTAGATCAAGTGTTGCGAACCACGCGCACGTGCTAGCACTTGAAACTAGCATAGAAATCCCGAAAACTCTATATACATTTAAGGCTATACACAGTTTGTTTTTTAGTTCATGTTATAGAAGAAAGAAAATGTTAAGGAATATTTGCGGTTTCCTTTCATAACCCATTTTCGGTAAAGATTATAAAATTATAAAATTAATTTTTTTTTTCTTAGTTACTTTTTTTGACAGGTCTTTACGAGATATTTGTGAGTAGTCCAGTTCGGAACAGGTTTCGAAAGTGAAAGTATCTTCGTAAAAACAATCCACATAAAAAAATCGAAAAAGTAATCAACTGTGGATATAGAGATCAATCTCAGCTATCCAATGCAAAAACAGTCGTTTAAAAAGTATTGAAATACAAACGATATTTGAAAATAACTGCCTCATAAGATTAGCAAGCGAGAGTTTTCGCGTGAGCGGAGAGAACCCTTAATAAAAATATGGCCACAATATCGCGTATGACCCGAAACATTTATTTACTATTTCCATGAAATTCTGAATTCTTTATTCAATCGATCTATAATTTTCTGCTCAGTTAGATAAATGATTATCAAATGAGGAACGTTAAAGATCGATGTTTTGCTATCTAAACATATCGAAATTATTTTTTTTAATCATGATATGTAAATCCGAAAAAAACTTTTTTTTTTTGTTGCATTCCTGTACATTGAGTACAGCATTGAAGATATTTCTCGTTTTTCGCAACATGCCTTAAAAGACAGATATTATCATACAACACAGTTAAAAGAATGCAAAGAAAAATAAAACATTCAAATTCATGGGTGTTATCAAATTCATGTATTATGTCCCCTCCACTTTCCTACCTAAAATGGGTCAACACACTGTTGACCGGACATGAGGATATTAGTGTTTATGTAACAAAGCTTCATTGGCAAATGTGTGTTTTCTTTAGTTATGTTCCTCAATGTGCATTGTATTGTACAGAGTGTTATCAAGCCTTCATGTAAAATAATATATATTTATATCATTGAACAGTCATAAGATTATACAATAAAAGCATATGCATTTATATTTCGACCATTCTTCGATATATCGTAAAAAATACATTAATATATTTATATAGCAATATAATTTTTGATAAATAATCTTGAAAAATATATTTAGGCAACCAATGGATTAATGACTTACTTTCAGGTTCGAACTTCCTATTGTTTCACTAACGTAGGTATCACAGATAACTGTCGATCAACAATGAGTTAAAATAAAACTCTCTGTGAAAAAAAATAATAAATTTTTTTAAAAAAAAGTAAAAAAAAAAAAAATAATAATAATAATAAAATTATTCTACGTTTTCTGGGATTTATAAATTATTATTTCATTTTGTTTAACATAACATTAAAATAATTATTAGCAATTAGATACAAGTTGGAAATTGGACGTCAAACGTGACAAATGAGGTGTGTTCGTACTATAGCTAGTTATATAAATATTCAGATTTTGATGATTTTTATTTCTGTGAAATAAATTAAATCGTCTACAGATTAATTTCTGTAATAAAATAAGTATATCAGTCGCTTGACGATTAAACCCCGGAAGCTCCTATAACAAGAAAGGACCGATTTTTGACTAAAAAAAATCAAATTTCTTAATAAATGTTTTTATTAATATCTTCTAAAGTTTTGATTCAATTTGCGTAAAATTTGAAATGTCTTGATAAAATTTTGCAAAGATAATATGCCTTATATTTCAAACCATTCAGTTGGGTAGTTTTTGCGTTGTTATATGCGGACGGACGGACCAGATGACGACAATGGATGCTACGTATTTATATAATTACGAAATCACCTAAAAAGGGAACAGCGAGAGAAAATAATAGAGAGAAATAGCGGAAGAAAAACTTAAAATAAAAATAATTGAATCTAAAGAACATATTTTCATATTTTACGATACAAAGGGTTTTTTCGAACGTTCCACAAATTTATTTTAAAGGAAATGATGCGTTTAAAATATTTTAATGCATTCAAAAGAAGCATCAGCTTAATAAAATTTCTGACAAGTACTTTTAAAAGTCGCAGAAATCGACGTATAAAGCTGTAGTTTGAGTTCTAATGTTATATTTGCTTTGTGCACAAAACAAAATTACTTCATACATAAAATAAAGTATCGAGCTGTTTTTCATGGATGAATTTAAAATTTATTCTTTTAAAATAAACATTGATGTACCCGTGGATTTCATAATATAGAACAAAAGTCGTATTTTCTAGGCATATGTTTAATAGATCATATTCGTATGTTTATGAATCAATACAGTAAAATATTACTAGCTGAGAATGAAGAACATACAACTTTTTAAAAGCATAGATTAGCCATTTTCCCCACTAGAATGATGATGATGTATGGCACAAGACAAATTTAAAATTTAGGAAAACATTTCAAAAACTCCATTAAAAGACGATTTAGTGCTGAGATTTGAAGCACATAAGTCTAAAATTTTACTAAAGAGAAAATTTATCTTTCAAATGGCCAAACCATGTTTAAAGGACGCATAATTTATTCCAAAAGAAAGTCCAAATTTATACTTTCAAATGGCCAACGAATTCTTTAGAGAATATATAATTTATTCAGAAACAAGCATGGGGAATTTTTGACAAGTACTACAGTATTTCAGATTTTCAAAACATAACTTATCCTGTGATCGATGTGATAATTTAAATTTAAAATCTTACTTTAAATGTTAATAAAGGGATTTTTTTCTTTTAGCATGAATATTTGCTATATTTTGAGAATAGTGACATTTGGAACATCGGCAAATATTACATTGTTCTGAAACATCAATGTCATAGAATTGCTTTAGAAAATCAAATATTTTTTGTAAATATTTTACACATTTGTTATAAGAAAGTTTACGGATAAAGTTTCTTTTAGATACCGATGCATTGATAATTTTCATTAAATCGAAATGAAATCCTACAAAAAGTAAAATTTATTTGCAATGTTTTAAAAAATATATTGTTTCAAAATGTTTATTCATATAAAATTAAATACATTCTGTACTGTTTTACTATTTACATGAATTTCGTTTTAGTAATTTATGATACATGTACACTAGGAATTTTATTACATAATATTAAAGATCATTACATGTATTTTACAATATCGAAGAAATATTAGACACGAAGAATTACGCTCTAGTAACTTTAATTTTATTAATAAATTTTGGGATAATTTATATGCTAAATAACAAAAGAATAAATCAATTGAATTAAAATAGCATAATTTTAATTGTGTTTAAGCGGAATATTTATTTGTTATTGCTTTTTTTAATTTACGATTTTTAAATCATTGTAAAATCTTTACATTAATAATATAATTAAAACTATAAAACATAGAGCATATGTTTAAAAAAATTCAGCTAAAGTCTTTAAAAACCGAACAAATAGAGTTATGATCTTTAAAAATAAATCATCATTTCGCATTGTCCATTTACCTGACAGTATCTTGAAGTTAACAGTAGCATATTTTTCATAAAATATATTAAAGTGTTCTTTATCGGTATATTTTTAATTTGTTGTTATTAATGTGCCCTAAGAAAGCTCATCAAAAGAAAAGCCAATCATTTTTAACTTTTTTACTTATCTTTAATATATATCATGTCTATGTTTAAGATTAAACAACAATATAAAATTACTAATCACATTGAAAACTTCAAATGCTCTTGTGAAAAGCTGAAGATTGCGCCAATGATTCTACGAGGATAAATGATGATTTATAGCACAAAAACGATTATTTACGGAAACATTATAAAACCACCATTAAAAGATCATTTGGAGCTGTGATTGAACATTCTTAAAGATGAAATGTCCATAAAGTGCAATTTTATGCTTTCAAAAGCAAACGAATTCACTTGGGTATACATATATTTTTTTAAAAACAGCCATGCGAAATTAATGACAACTACAGAAATATTCAAAAATTACGAAACCCGACTTGATGTGAGTAAATATATGTTCGCTTTAAAATGGTAATAAAGTGAATTTATCTTTCCTTTTTCCAGGCACAATTACTGTAGAAATACGAGGGTTGTGACAAATGGGCAAATATTGCTTAGAGTATATTTTAGAGACGAAGAGATGTTAAAAAAAAAGGCTGTTGAAAAGAAAACATGCTTTGAAAACATTTTAACTAGTAAATATTCTTTATTGACTCTTCATCATTGGATTATATTAAATCGAAATGAAATCACTCGAAAAAGAAGATAAGAGTGTGCTCGGAAAAAAAAAATTAGAACTAAATATATAATTTTTGACTAAATATATAATTTGACTAAATATATAATTTGACTAAATATATAATTTTTGACTAAATATATAATTTGACTAAATATATAATTTTTGACTGAATATATATTTTGACTAAATATATGGTAATTGACTAAATATATAATTTAACTAAATATATAATTTTTGTAGAGCACAAAGCTTGTAGCAGCGATAATATTCGCTAATTTTATAATTGGTTATAATATTAGTCGGCGCAGAATTCGCAGAGCGCGGCGTTTCGTGAGTTCATTACTACGTCTCTTATGCCGAGACACTAGCGGAAGAAAGTAAAGAAAATCTGAAAATTGAAACCGGAGAAATTTAAAATAAAAAAATAACAAATTAAATATATCGTTTAAATGTATTTTACATGAATGTGTAATATGGGAAAAATAGTAACAAAAAATTTCGTTAATTAATTTAGAATGATTTTTTTGAAAAAAATCCTCCCAGGAATAAATTACGATAATTTTTTATAGCAGATTTTAACCGAGCGTACACTTGACATGAACGTTTTAATGAGTAGAAACAAAATCACGCATTATATTAATCCTTATGATATGTGCTGAAATATAAACAATTGAACAACATCCCTGAAATGTTTCAATAAGTCGGTGAAACAACTGAAAATATATCCTTACATGCGAATGTGAGAAAATCCAGTAAAAATTATATTAAATATATAATCTTACATTGGTAGAAACATTTACTGATGAAAAACAAAAATATTTTTATATATATTTTATTACATATCCACTCTAAAATAAGTGGTTGTTAGAAATAAAATAATTGGTTTTATAATCGCTGATTTTGTTTATTAAATGAGGTTGAATCCAACAGAATGAAAAACTATACACTAAAAACCAACGTTTAAACACATAATATCAAACTGTAGCACAATGGACAGACATACGTTTCGTGAATAAATTGCACTCACATCATCAGTGTCAGTAAAAATAAAAAATTATATCCCCCCAAAGATATGAAACAAAAACCCAAATGACAGCAAACAACACACCGATAGACCATCACGTGTGAGCAACTAATGAGATTAAGCCGGAAGTGATGCACTGTGACATAGTAAACCAACCTATAAAGGTGAGATCTAAGGTAAGCTCGAAAAATCATTGACCAGGGAGTTAGCAAATTTCTTAATATAAACTGCTTCAAAGAAGTCTAAATCTAAAGGAGAATTGCTATTCTTAATAATAGTGGCCGAAACAATGTTCAAATTATGTCCCTCACTTTAAGAATGACAAGCAATAGATGATATTTGTGTGTTGTTTGCTGTCATTGTTTTATATCTTTGAGGGGGCGTATTTTTTTGTTTCTACTGACACTGATGATGTGAGTCCAAGTTATTCACGAAACGTACGTCTGTTCACTGTGCTACAATTTGATATTGTGTGTTTGATATTGTGTACGTTGGTCACTAGTGTATATTTATCCACACGAGATTTTTACATTATCTTTAGAGTGAAAAAGTGTCCAAGCATGGATTCGAATCAGGATAACTGGCATTGAGTGCCAATGCTCTACCATTAAGCTACCTGGACTATATCATACATGGCACTTCTCACACTTACACTTCGGCATTTCATCTTGTGCTGCAGGATTGTTAGCCTTGCCAACTTATAAGACAGCCTAATGGCAGCAGGTCGCTTAATTATACAGCATTGGCCCGCAATGCCAATGATACTGGTTCGAATCCAGGCACGAACACTTTTTAACTCTGTTGGTTTCAAGCCTGATTTAGCAAAACAAAAAACAGCGATTATAAATTCATCTAGCTGGTAAATCATATATAATTATCGGTTGTCATGAATAATGTGATAAATTTTACATATGTTTACACGTTGGGTTCAGATTAACTCTGATGTCACAGATGACGGTAAAGGAGATATGAAGATGGTCAAAATATGAGAAAACAGTAAACTGCATCATGATGATTTTCGTCGGTAAACCCAATTCCAAAATCAAGAGAGCTACCCAATGATTTTTAAACACTGTAAAAAAAAATACGAAGTGTAATAGTGAGGTGCAATGGAGATTACGAAATCAAAAACAGCACAAAATTTGAATTTGTTTTGAAGTATCCCCTGTGAGGACGGATGTTCAGAACAAAATGGTTCTCCTTCTAACTCCGTTGATTGTAAACTTATTTCTTATTATGTCTGTGGCGTTTTTGAGCGAGGAAGCACATGCACCGTCAGTATCATAAAGCTCCACCTGATATCCAGAATTAGGGAAGCTATTGCCAGATTCTTTTGGCACATGTGTGTGCCAAATTCCGCAGCCACCTTGAGATTGTTATGTTTGGTGCGGGCGTTTTCTTATAACAACATTTTTTAGGTGCTTTCCTAACTGCATAAAAACGTAGCACCTATAACCGTCGTCGGGTCTGTCAATATGTCTGTCTATCTGTCCATCTGTCCGCATACAACAGCGCAAAAACTACCCATACGAATAGTTTGAAATTTAGTATATATAATCACTGTAGAATTTTGTCGAGTCATTTCAAATTTTATGAAAATCGAATCAAAACTTAAAAAGATATTAATAAAAATATTTATTAAGTTTTTTGATATTTTTAAAAGTCGGTTCTTCCTTGTTATAGTAGCTTCCGAGGATAAATCGTCAAGCAACCGAGATGTATCGCCAAGTTATCTGACATGTATGACGTTTTATTCATATATAACGTATATGAAATTGCCGAACCTCTATGACCAAGTTATAGCCACATTCTTCATTCTATTAAATCCTATCATACGTTATTAAACAAGTTGGAAATTGTACGTCAAACGTGACATACGAGGTGCGTTCGTACTATAGCTAGTTATATAAATATTCAAACCTAGATGATTTTTAATTCCGTGAAATGAATTATATCGTCTGCAGATTAATTTCTGTAATAAAATAAGTGTCTCGGTCGCTTGACAATTTAACATCCATCGGAAGCTCTTCTAACAAGAAAGCACCGATTTAAAAAAAAATTCAAATTTCTCAATAAATATTTTTATTAATATCTCCTAAAGTTTTGATTCGATTTTAATAAAATTTGAAATGTCTCGACAAAATTCTGCAAAGATAATATATCTTAAATTTTAAACCATTCGGTTGGGTAGTTTTTGCGTTGTTATATGCGGACGGACGGACGGACGGACAGACAGACAGACGGACAGACAGACGGACGGACGGACGGACATTCGGACGGACCGAGCGACGACAATAGGTGCTACGTATTTATATAATTACGAACGCACCTAAAAATGATATCCAATGATAGGTAATGATTCTAGTTGCATAGTGATTACGTCATATTTAAGATGGATTCATATTATTTCTGTATGGCTGAGTTTAAAAACCGAATTTGTAAACTAAAATTGTTTAATTACACCAATCCTAAAAGCTACCGACAGTTTTTTGGACAGATGATTCCGGAGAAATATATATTAAATGGAAAAATAGTCTAAATATGGATTTCAAGTTCTGAAAATTTCAAAGCTAGGCTTAAGTTTCCCATTGGAATTTTCAGTAAATGTGAATAAAACATAAAGTGTTGCCAACTTAGAATATCCTTATTTTATATTATTACCCGTAATTAATCATATCTATATTATAAAGGCCAAACGTGTCCGTGCGTAACGCATACGTCATTTTGCGAATGGCAACAGCTGACGATGAAATTTCGGTATTGTGATTTTTGCTATTGCAATTTTTTTAATTTCTAAACATAGCACATTTTCAATTTTTACACCGTTACAGAGGAAAAAAAATTACTTTCAAATGCAATTTGTTTGAAAACTATATCTTAATTGCCTGATATATTATGGCTTATAAAATAATTTTTAAGCATGAATTTTGAAACGCCCAATAAACAAATGGAAGAATGCTGCCATTATAAATTTTTAAATAGTTACAGGTAATAAAATTAATGAATTTTGAAATAAAAACGTCACAAGAATAGGGTGCCTATATATGAGGGTAGCGTTATACCGGATACAGAATTTGATTAGTTCAGACGATTTTGGAGAAAAGGAAGCTTTGTAATAATTTAAAAATTTAAAAGAAAATTATTTGTTTACACCATAAACAAACATCGGATATTTTAACAGATAATATAAACAGAAGATATTGTTTTAGATATTGCATTTTTATGAATAAAATATAAAAAAATTATTTCACAAATTTAATAAAATGCATATAAAAAGTTAATATGAGCAGTAAGAAACAACGTTTTAATTCATATTTCATCAGTATTACAAATAATGTTAACGGTCATTGCGAAGTTGGAAAAAACGAATATACATGAAATTCGTTAATATCCATCATCGCGATCACTATATCGCATGCATAAGATGATGAATAATAAATTAACAAAGAAGCATCACTGGATGCAGCGAACTTCTTGTATTAATAATACCAAAAAATAAAAAATAAACAAAACCCTTGAAATTCGTTAATGTCGCGATCACTATATCGCATGTATGAACGCTTAGTAAAAAAAAAAAACTGGATGGATACCGCATGAGCGCTTCACTCACAAGAAAAGCAAAGAAACCAGTAAAAAAAAATCACTAAATGCAGCAACTTTGACAAATAAAAATATGAAAAATCTATTAGATTTAGGGAAAAAAATCGTTTTCGCCTGCGTTCTGTAACCCAGGAAGCCGGGTTCGATTCCCTAGTAATAATAAACGACGATATAATTCATTTCACTGAAACTATTTATAGTACGAGCGTACTTCATTTTCACGTCTTACGTACAATATCCAATTTGTTGCATTTTTTCAATCCTTATGGGATGCATCCATTTTTCTTTTCACTAAAACTTCTGTTTTAGTCGGATAATTAATCTTCTTCGTCTTTCATCAGCGGCTGCCAAATTTATCCCTTATTTGCAATGTTTTGAAAATATATTGTTCCGAAATCGTCATTCATAAAGATTTAACAAATCTACTATCATTTTTCTTTATTTACATCAATATTTTCGGCATATTATGCAGCATGCAGACATTGAATTTGACAACATTTAAATAATGTTAAACGTTATCAGATGCATTTTAGAAAATTGCAGAAAAATTAATAACTTTTAACTATTTTGTATCTTGATCAATTTAGTGAAACTTTATATGAGAAATAAGAAAAGAAAGAAAATCAATTGAATTTAAATAGCATACTATAATATTTGCTCTAAGGAGATTTTTTTTATTCCCTCCTTTCCAAAAGATTATCTTCAGATTGCATAAATTGGAAAAAAAAATCTCTTTACTAAATAAAAGCATGAAACTGAGTGAATTTGTATAATTTACAGTTCGTGAAAATTATTTTAAATTAACACAGATAGTGGTATAGATCTTTAATTTTAAACATGAATCATGATTTATCATTCTTTGTTCTCTTCATAGCATCATAATATAACAGTATGTCTCTGTTTTTATGAAAACATTAAAAAAGTTCTTTAACAACAACTCTTACGGCTTCCCTTCGTCTTGCAGACGACTTTAGCGCATTCTTTCATAATTTTGTTTTTGCCGCATGGCAACTGTTATTCTCTCCCGTATTTGTTGTGATATTCGCACGAATAATTCAGCATAGAATAAACCGCATAATGGAGCTAATTTATTAGCTTTAATGACTATGGGGTCATTAAATATCGTAAAAATAAGTCATTTCATAATCATAGTAAGGATAATATAGTTATGTTACTTATTAATGATAGTAAAAATAATATATTCATTATGTTCATCAAGTGGTATTGTCCAATCATTCATTATGATAGTGTTCGAAACTGATTATGGTGTCAGCACGTTGGATTTAACGTAATGTAATGTAAATATGTATATAGACATTTTAGTAATTTAGAAACTCTTTTCATTATTCGCATCAATGCAATACATATTTTCTCAATACAATCCACTCAGCCAATAACTTTAGTGCAGCGTCAACAACAATATTTTTTCAATTATGATCTCTTGAGAAATTCAACTGAACAAAAATGCATTTATTGTCTTCCTTTTTTGTGGTATTGTCTATGTTTATAAATAATCAGAGATAATAAATTACTGATAGGAAAGAAGAACCTGGAACTGTTGTAAAAGTATGAATTAAAGCATACTTTCTAAGTGAATTATCGATGATTTATGGTACAAACGTATTAGATAATTTACGAAGACCCTTCAAAACCTCCATTAAAATACGATTTACCGCTGAGTCTGGAAAAGCTTAAAGCTGACAGTTTCCTAATGTGCAAAATTTTGCTTTCAAATGACCAAAGAATGCTCTAGAGTATACATAATTTATTCAAAAAGTGGCATATGAAATTTATGGCAACTACTGCATTATCTGAAATACAGGACACATAAATCGTGCTTTGTAAATATATTTTCACTTTAAAATTTGACTATAAGTATTAATAAAAGAACATTATTTTTCCCTTTAGTAGGCACGTTTGCAGGATTTTGAGAAATGTGACTTTTGGGAGATTGCAAATATTTCTAGTAGTATATTTTAGGTGAACATTGAAGTTAAATAACCTATTTAGAAGAGCTAACATGTTTTGAAAAAGTAAAATATTATTTAGAGGATCTATTAAGCATAAGATTTCATTGAGATTCAGATTTTTTTTTCAATATAAATTAAATAAAAAATAATGTACAATTATGAAAATTTTAGCTTCACTTCTGTCAGAATGTTAAAAAAAAAAAATATGTGCAAATTAAAGCTAAGAAATATCTCATTCACAAAAAATTAGACTTCATTTAAAATAACATATTTATACAGTGTGCCCACTAAAACCGCTTACAGCGCCACCTGACGGCTAAATTTGGAGTTAGTGTTTTTATTTAAAAAACGGTAAGAGATACGGATAAAAAGTCAATACAAAGTTGTTCAGAATCATCGATTTAGTAAGAGAAGACACCTTCTGTAAAGTAATGTTAAAAGTAGAAGGCGTAAAATGCATATTTATTTGGTTCGAAACTCCCAAAATTGTAATGTAAGGCTGAAGAAAAGAGAAAAGGTCACACTGCAGAGTTTCAATTGTCAGTAGATATACCGTCTTCATCTTTACATAAATAAATCTTAAAATCACATACCGTGAAAAAGTATTTTTTTTTTCATTTTATAAAAATGGTAGGGATACATGGAACAGCGAGAGTATGCAACCAATCCACCAACATTGCAGGAACATCGAAACCATATTACGGATACTTGTGCCAGCGTGTCACCTGCCATGTTGTCCAATGTGCAGCGGGAAGTGCAATCCCGTTACCAGATGTGTATTGTTGCTGAAGGACACACTTTTGAGTATCACTGATAGATGAACCTCATTTCCGATAAGTGAAGTTTTGTACAATGCGATCAAACACATCAGCGCTTTGTGCTTTTCATTTGTATAATTTTTGTGAACAAGTTGTTTTTTTTGTAATAAATCGATGACGCTGAACAACTTTGTATTTCACTTTTTTCCCGTATCTCTTACCGTTTTTGAAAAAAGAACGCTAATTCCAAATTTAGCCACCAGGTGGCGCTGTAAGTGCTTTCCTTGGGTAGCGCATGGCAACTTTACTATACCTTAACACCACTTTCATGAATACAGCTCATGCCGTTTAGAAATTGTTGGCGTGACAACGGACTTTAGCGGCACACTGTATATATAAGGTGTGTCCCACCGAAATAAAGCCACCGTGATTATGTGCTGTAACTGTACACGAAACAAACCAATGAGAATGAAACAAATAAATTAAAAATGTCTATGTACAAATACATATTTACAAGGAGTAACTCACTCCCTGCCCCACCTCGGCAGGAAAAATAATTAAAATGTAAAAAAAGAGGGGAGAAAAGTGCCCCGCTGAAATAAAACCACCACCCCTATCAGTATTTATGGGAATTCCCGACATTCGAGTTACTACTGGTCAACAGGTTTATGATGTCAGGAAGTTGTAAAATACCTGTTCTATGCCAGTCGAACTTTGTGCCGACTTCAGAAGGATGTATTTTCCAGCAGGACAACGCCCTCATTTAAGTTGCAAAATCCTCTTGGCAATGGTTTTTGGATAATGGGGTGCATGTCATGGAATAGCCTGCCCTTTTCCGTGATCTTAATCCCCAAGGAAATGTGTGGGGTATTCTCAGTAGGGCTGTATATGGCAATGGCAGACAATTTCAGTCTGTGGCAGAATTGATGGCCGCCGTCATTGAAGCCTGGGATAATATTAATGCTACTGTCATCCAAGGACTGGTAAATAGTATGCCACATCGTATATTCCAAGTCTTATATAAGCATGGCGGATATAGAGGCTATTAACAGTAGTGGCTTTATTTCGGTGGGACACTCCCCCCCCCCATCTTTTTTATAAAAACATTCATTTTTTTCTGCCCAAATGGGGCAGGGAGTGAATTACTCCATGTATATATGTATTTGTATATAGACTTTCTTAATATATTTGTTTCGTTCTTATTGATTTGTTTCATGTCCAGTTTCGACACACAATCACAGTGGCTTTATTTCGGTGGGACACACCTTATCTATATATTAAAAAACATGTTTCAACGTTTATCAAAGTTAACCTTAAATGTCACGTCTAATTATAGGACGACAATTCGGATTATTAAAAAAAAAAACTTTACAAATCTTGAATTTGGCGTTGATTTCAACTATGGTAAATTCAACGCATTTATTTATTTTTAGTCGAAAGCGCGAACTAGCGAATTTATTTTTTAAAAAAATTATAAATATTTTTTTTTTCAGTTTCTTATTAAAACATGGAAAGTGTAAAGACATTAAAGCCTCATAAAACTATCTATTCAGGATTTCAAAATTTTTTCTCAGTGTATAATAATAATTTAATTAATATTTAACATTAATTGCTACTTAGGTTTAGAAAATACTGAAAAATGGTATTGTCAGTAAAAACACACAACTGCATACAATTTGTAGAATTCTATCACAACAATAAATCAGTGAAAAGTGAATTAAAAAATTCCATTTTTATATTCCAAGAACGTTAAGTGAAATCGTGTGTTGGTTGATTTGTCCAATGGGGTTTGATGGCACAAAATCCCTTTAGAGTTATACTGCGCAAAAAAATAGAAGTTAAAATAAGCATAAAACTATTTTTAAAAAGTTATCTTAACACCTTGTAATAAGTTAACAAAAAAGCATAACAAGAAATGAAATATGATGATAATTGTAATTAAAACCATTTAAAGTCAAACATTTAAGTTAAAAAGAAGACAAATACTTAATATCTGTACAATGAGGATTGATCAAAAATAAAGTATAACAAGTCCAAATTATGTATTGCAAGCAAGTCCATACTAAACCACAGATAAAAAAAAATGAAACTAGTTAAAATCCCGTAGGTTCAAATTCCTCAAAAGCAGGGCTTGACAATGTAGTTGCCAAATCACAACTGGCGTCCAAGTTATATAATCTGCGTTTCTTTTCCTTTTTTTTTACAGAAATGGACATAAGAAAATTAAAATTCTGATAATATGTTGCATTCGGAAATGAGAACTGTATATGAACGTTAGAAAGACCAAATACCTATGTATAGGAGGAAATGAGACGTAACTAAATTTAAATAATAACATAAAAATAGGAAGCTGTGAGTATTATAGATACCTTGGTGTTCACATTAATAGAGAAGGCACAGACTCACAGAGTATTAAATACAGAATCTGCCAAGGAAGAAAGGCTCTAAAACTTTTAAATTCTATTTGGTGGAGTGAAGAGATCTCCAGGAAAAGAAAATATAATATATACAATTCTATAGTAAAGAGAAAGCAGAGGGATGGAGAATTATGGAGACAGAAAGAAAGAAATTAGCAGCAGTGGAAATGGATGCCCTAAGAAGATCATGCAAGATATCAAGAATAGAAAGAATAAGAAATGAAAGAATAAAAGAAATGATGAAAATAAACGGAACCGCATTAGATGATTTCCAAAAGAAACAATTAATCTGATATGACCATGTTAAAAGAATGAGTGACGAGAAACTTCCCAAAATCGCATCAATCACAGAACAAACCAAAAGAGGAAACGATGAAGACCACGAAAGACCTGGATGGATGATATAAAAAAGCCATGACGGATAGGGGTCTGGAGGCAGAATGGACCCTTGACCGGAAGATATGGCGTGGTCTCTTGCAGATTTTTCGGATGGCGGCACCTGACGCCACAAACCGAGTTTATATATATATATATTTGTTGCAAAATAACAAAATATTAAGCAATAAACTTAGAAATTATACTCAAACAAAACTTTTATTTTTAATTTGGCAAAAACAAGTACATCAAATGTAAATTTTAAAATAAGAACATCAGAATTATTTCACTGACTTCAACGGGAAAACAGACAAAAAAAAAATGTTTTCCTACTTTACTATTTCATCGATGTCCTTTTCATCAGATGTAGATTTTGTAGCAGTCTACTATCCACACATTTGAAGCATTCGGGAATCAGTATTTGCCAAACATGCAGGTTAATTAAGTCTTTACAGTATTTTTTTTTTCAGAGCTATGTAATTTTGATAAGTTTCCTTAGAAAATTATATTATCTTTTTAACATATGTACCATTCTAAACTATGTAATTAATAATTCTAAACTATTTAATTAATAATTCTAAACTATGTTTATTATTATTTTTTCTCAATTAATTCATAAATTTTTTTTATGCTTTTTGATAATCAATGACGAGGGCGGGGAGGGGGAGGGTAAAAACTTTTTACTGGCAATTAGAATTTTTTGCTAGCTATCCGATTTTATCAAATCTGTAAAGCCCTGCTCGAAAATAACATTTTTCTAAATGTATCCGAGTTATCAGACTCTGCTACCCTAACTTATTCCGCATAGCGGAATGAAAGCGTCTCTATGAAAACGTATGTAAGAAGTTCAAAGTGTCAAGGAATTATTAGCCGTCCACAAATTTGTATTATAGGTGGTAAAGCTGTTAATAGTCTTGAATTTTATAACACAATGTACGAAGCAAATGAAATATGATTTTTTGAACTTTTGACAAACGCTATTAAAAGAAGCAGAAATAATCGTATTGATCTGTCATTTTAAACTGAAATCTTCATTCGGTATTTCTTAAATACTGTATATGTATAATATAATGATTTCATACTTAAAATTGCACTAAAATATCGTTTTATGATAACATATAAAATCGGTTTTTAGTCCTATTTCAAATCATTAACAGCAAATACTATAAGGAATGTGTTTTCAACTTTTTTTTGCTTAAGGTTTTTGCCATCAAAAGATCCGAAATGTGAAATTAGAAATATTTGTTAGAAAAGTTTCTGTCATTGTGTCAGACATTTTTTTAAAATTCTATAATAGTGTTAGCAAGATATTTAATTTAAGAATGCGTATGGGAGACCGGGGCAAGATGACTATGTTAACAATTTTTGTTGTTTATTAATTTATTTTGAAGTAATAGTAAAATTAATTTTACATGAACTGGTAGAGTAAACCTTTGTAGTATTAAATACATTACCATTTAATTTTTGAAATAAAAAAAAATAAAGGATAATTTTATTTTTTCATAACATTAACAAATCGTCATCTTGCCCCAGTACTGGGGCAAGATGACTTTGGCCTTGGGGCAAGATGACAACACTGAAAAAGATTGAACATATTTTATCTTTTGAATATGTTACATGGTTTAACAAATGATAACTGTGTTTTTACATCTTACAAAGTATCAAACTAAGCATAATGAATTGATTGTAACGTAATTTTGAAGTGTTTAGTTGTGCAGCTAACAATAGTCACAAATAAAAATGCCATTTTCATAATTGGAACATTCCTCATGCCACCACTCTTGGCATTTACAGCACTGGATCCATTCTTCTGTTGGTGGGTCACAATGCCGGAAGTTGGCCTTAAACGCTTTTTGAATTTTTTGGGAGGAGGGGGACCATCGGGGGAGGGGGGAGGTCTTGATCCCGTCGAACGGTACTCTCCTCGTACCGATCGGACGCTTGGAAGTTGGGATACGGACCCCGATAGGGTTTTTCTTTCGGGAGGCTAGGGAAGGCTTAGCGGATGGCAAAAATGTCTTCCTCTGGTCGCCCCCTTTCGAACGACACCTCCCTCGATCCCATGCGCCCCTTAGCCCCAGAGGAGATAGAAGCGCAAGGTCGTGCGAACAAACACACAGACAAACAAGCGTTTACAGGATTTAAATAGAATGGACAACATAGTTAGTTTAATAAATTCCGAAACACAGGGCCAAATGACGAGCTCGTCATCTTGCCCCGGACTGCCTGTTTAAAAATATTCGTTTTCATTGCCATGAAGGAAGGCGATTAATTGACATTTATTCATGGTAATAGGTAGTATTTAAACTAAGTTACTCATAAATATTAAAGAGAAACGATATATCTTAGCTGTATCTGTAGCAGAGCTTATTTACACATGTATAAAAGTTATAACGTGGCAGTGGAAAACAATCAAAGCTTCACAACTGACACAAAAATGGCGATTCCAGCGTCTCTATAGTATTGTTTAAAGAACGGCCGATAGGAGAGCCAGTAGTGTCCTGTTGATGCTGCCACCTAGCGGAAAACGGAAAAATTAAGACATTCGTCATCTTGCCCCACTCTACATTTTGCCCCGGTCTCCCCTATTTCTTTTGACGGCTGCGTGAACGCAACCACAGTGAGTAATTTATTAAAGGATAATATCATTTTGTACATACTGTAATTGTGTATTGAGGTTATCATCATAAAGTATGTATTGGGGTTATCATCATAAAGTATGTAATGAGGTTATCCTCATATCCATCATATATTTCCTTTTTACAAATTTACTACACATGAATTTCAACAATGCTTATAAAATGCAGCAACCCATGGAAGGGAACATTTTTATTTCAAAAAATTAGTTTGAAAATGTACCATTGAAAATTTTGCTTTATTTTGCACATTAGACTATTTTCCCAATGAACATTTGCTCGTGGATCTAAACACAAACATGTGCCAAAATTGATTTTTAGTGTATATATATTTAAATCGAAAGATTAAATTATCATACAAATTATTTTAATAACTCTTAATAGTATTTTTTAATTGCTTGTAAACCTCATATAAGTTTCATTTTGTAATTTTGAAATATATGTAATATTGTCAAAAATATCAACATTATTTATTCTTAAAAATACACTTTAATTCTATTTAAGGAATAAATAGAATCTTTAATAAAGAAACATACTCTTCAAAAAAGGCTAAATATTGGCTTCAATAAGGAAATATACTCTTCAATAAAGGCTAAATATTGGCTTCAATAAGGAAATATATTCTTCAATAAAGGCTAAATATTGGCTTCAATAAGGAAATATGCTCTTCAATAAAGGCTTAATATTGGCTTCAATAAAGAAATATAGTCTTCAATAAAGGCTAAATATCGTCTTCAATAAGGAAATATATTCTTTAATAAAGGCTAAATATTGTCTTCAATAAGGGAATATACTCTTCAATAAATGCTAAATATTGACTTAGATAAGGGCGAAATATATTTTTCAAGAGCAAAATTATAGTCTACATAACATAATTACTCCATAAAGAAAATACAGTATCCAGCTTTTTCATGAATCAATTCAATATTCGTTCTTTTACAGTAAACGTTAATGCACCCCTGGGTTTCATAAAATGGAACAAAAATCGTATATTTTCTATGTTCTGTTGACCTAAGTTTAATAGATCATATGTCTAAGTTTTTGAATATTGTAAGAAAAGAAGGCAACTGTTTGAAAAGGTATAGATTAAGCCATGCTTTCTACGAGAAATAATAAAGATTTATGTTAAAAAAATGTTAGATAAATAATGAAAACATTTCAAAAACTCCATTAGGAGGCGATCTAGAGCTGTTATTGGGAAACGATACAGCTTTCAAAAAGGGAAATTTTATGCTTTCAAATGGACAAAGAATTTTATAGAGCATTACCAATTTATTCAAAACAGGCATTAAAAATTTCTGGAAAAAAACTAGATAATTCCTTATTTACTAAACATAACTTGTTTTGTCTAAATGTTATTTCCATTTTAAAATTTTAGTATAATCTATATTATAAATCAAAAACATGTCCGTATGTAACGTTGACTTCATGTCTATACGGTGACAATAATTTGAGAAAATTTTGCATTTTTTCCAAACTTATTAACTTCCGACCACCGCACAATTTTAATTTTTTACCTTCGAATATGGAAAAAAATTAACTTTCGAAAGCAATTAAAAAAACTGTATCTTAATTTTTTATAGTTTAAAAAACATAATAAGTCTGAATGTTTTAAAATTAAAGTCTATTTTGTGCAACCTGATTACGGTAGATTGACCAGTTTGCACTGAAAAAAATATAAATAGTTCAGCATTTGCTTTCGTCTAATACTTTGTGAGGAAATTAAAATACCATTAATAAATAAATAAATAAATAAAACACAAATTTAACATATATCTAATTGAACTACGTGCTTACAAATCGAAATATTCAGAATCAAAAATGCTGCTGTAAATAGTGAAATCTTTTACAATTTCTTCAGTTATTAACACTTCACATGTGGATAATACAAAAGCAATGTTTTCAGTGATTTCTAAACTTTATTTAAATGATTGGTATTTTTCATATAAAAGTGCTTCATCGTGTTATTTGTGGGAAACTAATACAATATATATTTAATTTAAAAAAAAAATCTATTATCCTTTTTCAATGACAAAAATTATTTTTAGCTGTATTGGGTACATCCTGTAATATGTTCTGTAGCTCGAAAAATCTGTGTTGGATCCACTGGTTGTTAATAAAGGGAATTTCTGCTTCTTTTAGCAGACGCGTTTGCGAAATTGCTTCACATGTGACAGTTAGAAAGCAACATATTCTTCGGTATTTAATGTCTTAGCCCTTTCTGGCACAGAGAAATTCTGTTCGTAAAATGAGAAATTACTGACTGACACCAGAATTAACAAACCACTTTTTTAGAAAATAATAACTCCTTAGCTTTCAATATAGAAAAAAAAGTTTATTAAAATATTATTGGTGCCGTATGCAAGTTTGGAATTAAAATTAGGTGTGCCCGGAGTGGGACCACTGTGCCGGAAAGGGTTAAAGCATTAATGTCAAGTAATTTAAATGGAAATTCAAACATGCTTGTAATTATTTAAATGAATGTAATACGATAGACTACGAGCAGGTTTATTTTAACCCGTCAGCACACGCGCTGTGATAAAATCTACCCAAGCTTACAACTATTACTTAAAAATGTGCCAAAATAGTTCGTGATCATTCTGAGCTTTATAGTACCTTTCAAGCTGAATTATATCAAGATGTGGCCAAATAGAAATTACCTCCGATTGTGTATTTTCCATTTTTTTGTTATAAAAATGTCACGTGGGAGGAAATTTACCCCACGCGGGTTGTAACGTAACCCATAATAGTAGGATAATGTTAATGCAAATGTTTATGTAAAAAATATAGTCTGCAAATAATAATATAATTTTTCTTTTAAACGTTAACAACTCTTGCACATACAGTTTCTATATATCAGTTTCATACATTTTTGTATTTTCATTGCTGAGTTTGGATTGTAAAATCTTTGTATGTAAAAAATCTCAGTGCGAGATTTTTTTTTTTTTTTTGCTTTTTATTTTAAGTTAAACTAGCCGCCGCTGGCGACCAGTTTGGTCTCCCTTAAATGTATGTTAAGCATTGTAACACGCATTGATATTTTTTGTATTATTTTAGTTTGATTCCATATTATTTACCATTTTTAATGATGGGTATTTTTATTAGCCGGGAGCATATGATAAATCGCCAAATATTGCTCCTATCACCACCATTCATACTGCATTAATTTAATTTTAAATTATAAACCTGTCACTCATTTCAGTTAAAATACTTAGCTTTTTTCGAATACTTATATTACATACAGTTTAAAATACATGCCATTCACACTTTTCATTTAAAATAGAAAATAAATAAATAAATAAGAAATAATATCATAAATCAAAATATTTGATTTAAAAATCAAAGTATATTTTCTAATTCGAACACACGAAAAATAAAAGCTGGTATCGGCGATTTAAAAAATGGTATTGGCGAGATTTGCGCAAATTAACATAAAAGTATTTAATGATGTTATGTATTTTATAAATGCATATTAAATTACTATTTTGAACGCGATTAGTCATAACAATGGTAAATATGATTGGCGATTACCAATCATTTTCCGTGATCTCTCTTCCTGGCGAGTATAATACACAAATACCAAATTAACTGATAATTCGTTTCGAAATTTCATTCATTAAATGTTATTACATGAGTTCAACTTACATCAAAAAAAGATCTGGAAGGAAGTTGAGTTGTATAGCACAGAATTATGGTAAAATTTGATTGTCTCAATGGTGCGAATTATTATTATTGTTTTTGACACCCAGGCAGCGGTCCAAAAAATCATTCGCGGAGAACTTGCTTTACGGTCCAACCTCCATGGTTGGATATTTTAAACGTTCATGACGAATTAATCTTTTTGTTTTTGTTTTTGTTTACTTTCATGGATAGAGAATTTGAACTTCGATCATAATTTCAACTGAAGCTATTGCAGAATATATGCATAATTGAACGTAAGTCATCTCTCAAACATTAATTTATTTTGAACGATCTTTCTGAAAAAGTAACTTTTATGCAGTTTAATTCGAAAAAATAATTTTGAATAAAAATGGCCGCCTGGTATATGAAAAAGTGAAGCGGACTTCCCGGAACTGTTGATGACAGTCACGTGACTTAGGCTTTTATTATTTTAAGTTAAATTATGTTCTTTATTGATTTAAAGTTTATTTCAAAATATAAATTTTTGTTTATAATCTAACCGAGGGGAAATTGACACAAGAAAACCCATTGAGGTAAAAATTATCCCGCGCGTGTAGTAACGTAATGGAAAGGAGCGCGTGTGCTGACGAGTTAAAATACGGATGAATTGATAACTTACATTAATTCGAAACAGAATCACTAACATAAGAAAGATTGTTTGCGATGTTTTTAAAATACGTCTTTCCGAAATGATCATTCATACAAAATTAATTAAATATAGTTTATTATTTTAATACTTGCCGTCAATATCATTTTCACATATTATGTGGCATGTAGCGACTACGCATTTCATTAAATGCACTTACTATTAAAGATTATTAGATGAACTTAGTAAAAATGAAAGATTAATTTTAAAAAATTACGATTTTGTAACTTTATCTAGATAAATTTCGTGAAAAAGTATTGGGTTGTCCGACAAATTTGTGTCCTGTTTGGGAAAATTAATTCGCACCGGAAAATTCTGCCCGTTAATTATTAGGCATTAGCTAACAGAATTAATGTCTAATAATTTAATGATAGAATTTTCTAGTGTGAATTAATCTTCCCAAACAGCAAGAATTTTCTGGAAAACCCAATATATGCAAAATAACACAAGATATAATAGTTGTTTGAATGTACATAACACACTTTTACAGATGCTTGAACGGATATTTTCTGTTTTTCTACCATTCCCAAAATTTATCTGATGAGAGCTAAAGCATAGAAATTTTTTCACTTTAATAAAAAACTAGTCGTTGGGGTCCACCGTAATACTTAGTCATCATGGATACGCATAATGTAAAATATGAAAATAAAACATGTGTAAACTATTTATAAAATGCATTGCAATTCGAATAAAATCGTGGCTTGATGACGTCCTAAACTTTAAATGCTCTATTACTGAATGGCGTAAAAGAAACATCCTTATAACTCCAAAATGATAATCATAATAACTAACGGTTTATTGCGTCGGATTAAGCGCCTCATTTTCAATTAAAATATATCTTTGAATTGAAATTTGAATGAAATACAGGGTCATGAAAAATCGAAGAGTGTGGAAATATGATTATAAATATCTCGGTAAATAATTATTCGATCGACTTCATTCTTTAAGCAAAATTTATGTTTTTTCTTGTTGTTTTCTACATTCACCCCTTAAAATAAACAATTTCGAAAATTTTTATATACCTTTTATCGGAACGAATACTTCGGGAGTCCGAAAAAAAATAGTTCCGTATAATCGAGGTTACTGAAATTCAATAAGCTTCTTCCCATTATTACATACTAAGTACATTCCAAATTTCAAGTCTCTATCTCAATTTGTTCGAGAGAGAGAGCGTTTACAGATACACAGAGACAAAGACAGACAGACGGACGGCACATTTTTTTTTCTAAAAATATGTTTTTCGGAATCTCCAGTGTCTGATACGTGTAAATCCGTCAAAAAATGTTTTTGATTTTCAAAACGATTATAAGACACCCTATTATACGTATGATGGATAAGTAAAAGGATGAAACGAAAATTTAAAAACGAAGAACAGATAGTATTATAGAACATTATTTTAAAGTAAAAAAAAATTCATTTCACAATGTCCAATTTCCTATAGCGTCATTAAGTTACAATGCTCCGCTGTTTCATAAAACATATAAAAACCTCTTTAAAGCGATAATATTTTTAGTATTTTATTATCTATGTACCACTTGAGAAAACTCAACAAAACAAAAGTCATCCATTTTCAACGTTAATTCGACGTATGTTTAATAAATCTTACGTCTATGTTTATGTATAAACAGTAATAATAGATTATTTATTAATGTTGTGTACTAAGGTACAGTTGTGTATGCATATACTTTAAACTGTTGAAATGTATAGATTAAGCCAATGATGATATATAGCACAAAAATAAAATTTACGAAAATATTAAAAAACTGTTTGGAGATAAGATTGAACATGCATAAAGCTGAAATTTTCCTAAAGTGCAAATTTATGCTTTCAAAAGGCAAAATAAGTCTTTTGGGCATACATAATTCATTCAAAAACAGTCATGTGAAACTACAGCAATAGTTGAAAATTTTAAAACATTACTTGTTCTGTGTAAATATACGTTCGCTTTGAAATTGTACTTTCAATGTTTATAAAGGAAATTTTTCTTTCGTTTTGCAACGTTTTGAAAAATAAACATATTTTGAAAACATATTAACCATTAATTATACGATTAGTTAAGAACAATTATTCTTTTTTATCGATTCATCAATAAATTATATTGAATGAATTATATTTAAATTAAATCACTACAAGGAAGTTTAAAGGTTGTTCAAGAACGAATGTGCAGTTTTTAAAGAGTTTACAGTTATTGGTTGTCGTCAATAATGTTACATATTCTACATATTGTTACGTCATAAGACTAATATTCATTTAATTTAAATAATTTAAATTTTATATTTCAATATATCAAAATTAAAATTAATTATTATATTTTATTTTATTCTTAAATAATATTTTTTTTTCATATTCCCTCACTCAATTATAAATTCATTTTCTTAAATATTTAATTTTTGGCGACTTTATTATTATTTATTAATATTTTAATATTTCTATATTTATGTTTTCCTTCATAACTTTACGCCATTTTATTTTATCGCTATATTAATCTTACTAATAATTCCAAGAAAATAAATAATTCTTCTATTAAATAAATTGTTTTAGTTTAAAATCATCGTCTTAGAAAAGTAATTTCAATTTTCCTATATTTATTCTGTCGATTTTTCTTCCACTCACTTATTTTCCTCCCTCAAGAGACTCACTTTTTAAACCAAAAGCGCTCTTATCAGCAGAAAAATGTAGTTTGTCTAGACCGCGCCTCACACGAAAACGCGGGAGTCTCAGAATTTCAGTTGAGTTGAGAAACACCATTTCTTCTTACCTACTGCCAAAAGATATCTTCCAACTGCCAAACGAATTTTCTTATTGGCTGGAAGTTTACATATCGATATAAGACCGGTATATCGATATGAGATCAGTTTCGAGCGTACATTCACAGCGTCTATCTCTCTTCACATTCCTGTCGGCGGATTGTCCCGCTTGGGATTTCGACCGTTGGGGCTGCAATGGCTGTCCCAATATTTGGTCGAGTTCCACTTTCCTAAAGACCAATTTATAATAGTACAAAAGAATCATCAATCTATATTCAAATTTAAATAAATTGGTTTCGGGAAAATGTTACAAGTTACAAGTTTTGTGATTAAAAAAAAAAAAAAAACTACGCAGTAAATTAGCAGTGTCCTTGTAAAGATGAGGGATGAAATATTAAGGAATCAATTAATTCTGATCATTATCAGTGATCAAGAGGATTATGTCATTTCCGTAATGATGATTTCCCAAGCTATTGATAACACGTGTGTAAACCGAATATTGTTTATACTGTCATCTAATTCAATTGATTCTGATCATTAAAAGTGATCAAGATGATTATGTCATTTCCGAAATGATGACTTCTGGTCATTAAAAATTATCAAGAAGATTATGCCATTTCCGTAATGATGATTTCCCAAGCTATTGATAACACGGGTGTAAACCCCAATATTGTTTATATTGTCATCTAATTCAAATGATTCTGATCTTTAAAAGTAATCAAGAGGAGTGTGTCATTTCCGTAATGATAACTTATGATCATTATAAGTGATCAAGATGATTATGTCATTTCCGAAATGATGACTTCTGGTCATTAAAAATGATCAAGAGGATTATGCCAATTCCGTAATGATGACTTCCCAAGCTATTGGAAACACGGGTATAAACCCCAATATTGTTTCTACTGTCATCTAATTCAATTGATTCTGACCTTTAAAAGTAATAAAGAGGATTGTGTCATTTCCGTAATGATGACCATTATGATCATTATACGTGATCAAGATGATTATGTCATTTCCATAATGATGACTTCCCAAGCTATTGGCAGCAGGGGTATAAACACCAATATTGTTAAAACTGTCATCTAATTCACAAGCTGATATGGTAAAGTAAAATTTTTGAAGTTTTCTGTCCATCTATATTATTACATTACCAAGAAATTTATGACAACAGCTAACGTAAAGCTCAGAATTCGTCTATTATCTAGCAATATCAATTTAAGATTTTTTTTAATCTAATTATGAATGAGACAATATATTGACAAAACATTTTATTGACTGAAAACAAAATAAAAACGTTTTATTGACGAACAAATATATAAGATCTGTTGATTATCAACTTTAAGCGAATATAACATGCACGCATGATATATAATTTACTAAATGTTTATACAGAAATTATTCTAACAGAAATGAATGTAATTGTAGATTACACCATCACATTATATCTATACCTTTTAGCTTGTACAGACAAGTTCACTTAGTATTTCCATCTCAAAATTTTCTTGAATAAATATATTGATATTTCATAATAAATTGAGTGTGAACAAATAAGTGTTTGTTTACTGTCTGTCTTATATACACTTCATCAGTAGTTTAATGTTTGTATATTTTATATTTTTATAGATGTGCTCATAGTAATTAAATAATTTAAAATATTGCATTTGAAGGATAAATAACAGTAAATGAATTTATTTGATACATAAAATTTATATTTATGAATTTATTATTTTAAATCGTGATATGATAATTAAAAATAAAAACAAAATTTATTTATTTAATAAATAAAATTTTATGGAATGGAATAGAGCACATAAAAAACCCTGTTATTATATATATTTGTGTTTTCAGTGCAGCAGTATGATCAGTTCAGTTAAGACGATTTTATGTTTCTTTTCACTATGTTGAAAAACAATAATTTTTATTTTATATACTTAAATTGCAATGCACTATTACCTTTTTATCACTGTTTATATTTTTTATATATTAATCATGGGCCAAATTATCCTCCCTTCTATTTGAAAATTCAAAGTCACAGTCGTTTAAATATTCAAAAATTCATCTTCCAGCTCTATTTTAGAACTACAATTTTTTCCTTTCCAATTTTCTACCATTTCGCCTCTTTTTAGGTGCATTCGTAATTATATAAATACGTAGCACCTATTGTCGTCGTCTGGTCCGTCCGTCCGTCTGTCTGTCCGTCCGTCTAAAAACGCAAAAATTACTCAATCGAATGGTTTGAAATTTAAGACATATTATCTTTGCAGAATTTTGTTGAGTCATTTCAAATTTTATGAAAATCGAATCAAAACTTAAAAAAATAAATAAAAAGAGTTTATTAATAAATAAAAGAGGAGATATTAATAAAATTATTTATTAAGAAATTTGAATTTAAAAAAAAAAATTGGTTCTTCCTTGTTATTGGAGCTTCCGAGGTTTAACCCATTCGGGACCATGGGTACATATATGCACCCTCAGAAAGAGCATACAGAATTTGTTTTAGGCACCAGTAAAAAATAAAAGTAATATTTGCTTTCTCTAATTAGAGCATTTTTGTGATAGTTTAAATAAAGGTAGCTTTTTTCAAAAAAGTGGTGCCAACCGAATAAAATTTGTGTAAAAGCCGCCGGTCCTGGAGGGATTAATGGTCAAGCGACCGAGATACTTATTTTATGACATAAATTAATCTGCAAACGATATAATTCATTTCACAGAATTAAAAATCCTCAAGATATGAATATTTGTATAATTAGCTATAGTACGAACGCACCCCATTTGCCACGTTTGACGTACAATTTCCAATTTGTTAATCTTTCTCCTCTTTCCTTGTTGTTTTTCGTTACACATATGTATATATATGTTGGTTTCAGATGCACCCATGGTGTCAAAGATAATAAAACGGAAGAGAGGAAACTTTTAGAATATTTGAAAAGTGTGTGACTTGTATCATGATGCTCGTACCATGAAGACAGCTACTCAGTGCTCCTTAAACACCGTAATAAGAATACGAAGTGTACACTGTAAAAAAATTGCAGCAAAGTAACCGGTCATTCGACCATTTTTATAAAAAACGGTTACATAACCGTAATTTAACAGTATTATCACCGTAATATGAGCAATATTATGGTCAAAATAGCATTTATGCAATTTTGACGGTTACGTACTTAACCGTACATAACATTACGGTTATATACGGTAAAATATGGTCATTCGAACGTTTTTATAGAAAACGGTCGAATGACCGGTTACTTTGCTGCAAAATTTTTTACAGTGTAATTGTGAAGTGCCACGTAGACTACGAAACGGAAACAACGCAAAATGTCGTGGGTTGTTATGTGTCTCCAGTGTGGAGCATATAATCGGATAATACAGTTTAGTAGGGGCTCGTCGAAATCTGATGCCTAGAGACTTTAAATTTTGTTGCAGAGTTGCTTACTAGGTAATTTCACGATGATATTTTCAGCATTCTCATATTCTAATGTGATGTAATTTTGTCCAGGAATCGTTAAAATTGAAAAACTAAGTCAATTTTAACATTAAATAGTTTTATTGTTAAAGATCGATCTGTTAAGTATGCAATATTTTATTTATATTATAACATTTTCTAAAAGTCAATATAAAATTATAAATTTATAAAAATATGATTTTTTTTTTTATAGCGGCTCTATAACACGTGTATGAGCGCTTCGCTCACATAAAAAAATGACTATATTCTTCTAAATAGTTTTATTAAAATTTCGAAATTCGTTAAAACTACTATGGCGAATATTAAAAAATTCACATTATATAAATTGTTGATATTGTTTGAAATAATTTTTTTAACTTAATAAAATACTGAAAAATAGAAACTTTCCATTTTTTATTCAAATTATATTTTATAACTTAATTCAATTTTGAAAAATTCAATTTTTCCATTTTTTATTCAAATTATTTTTTATAAATAAATTAAATATTGAAAAATAAAAACTTTTCATTTTTCAAATTTTGCGCTGCTTTGAGCCGATCTGGGGTCTACAGATTCAAAGATAAACAACATACCACGTACCTACTATGTACTCATTCTGAAACAGCTTGGATCAAAATATTAAAAACACTACTTTCTAAGGTGGCTTTAGTCTTACAAACTCTTCAAAAGTTAGCCTAATGGCAATTCATAGCAAAATTGAATATTCGATAACGTGATCATATACTTCGACAAATGAGATTCCAGAATCCGATTTGTTTTGTGAGCAGGGAACAACAACGTTTTTCTCTCCTAACCTTCTTGATTGTAAACCTATGATTTAATATCAAAACGTCAGTGAAGGCTCACTGTGGAGACGCGAAACGTTTTTGGTTTCCGTCTGTCTGCCTGTCTGTCTGTCTGTTCCGCTATAACTGCCGCAAAAATCGTCGTATTAAGTTTATTTTTGTTGGATATGTTGGTGAGGTACCCGGAATAAGCTGTATAGTTTTAGTTACATTTCGTTCATTCGTTCGAAAAGTACAGAACATTTCTTTTTAAGTCCTAATGCTTTCCTATGTGAATGCAGATGATTTTCAAATTTCATTTTTAACTTGAATGAAAATCGCATATTTGAATTATGGATTTAAACGTAACATTACGGATACTGAATTTTCGATATTGAGGTCATAAATATATGCAATAGCTTTGGAAATTTTAATAGACATCTATTAGAATTTGTAAATTAATTGTTTCAATTATTGGAAAATTTTTTTCAACTGTTCGGGAAATATAAAACATTTTATTTTCCTATTTTTTACAAATTTTAAAATCCATTTCTTTTTCTTTCCTCTTTATTTTATTAGTTGCTTAGCAATCATATTTTAAAAAATAATGAGAAATGCATTTTTTTTTTTAATCTAAAAAATTACAAGAATAAGATGGTCATAAGAATTTCAGAATATCATTGCATAAATCGTGTTTAATTTAACGCTTCTAATTTCTGAAACCTCCGAAGTATTTTATATGCCTATAAATATGTATGTAACATAAAAAAAATAAATTGCGAATTCTAAGATGCTAAATAATATGAGAAGTGAGATTAAAAAACATTTACTTTCCGAGCTGACGTTGAGACTCCTGATCTGCTGATTTACTAGTTATGTATTTGGCGTTTTTGGAGTGTAACCGCAAAAGAGTTATCAGTATCACAAACGCTCAACTGATTGACATAATGAACACAACTTCTGACTTATTCAAGTGTTACTTCCTGAGACATCTCGAGACGGTTTATAGGTGCTAAATATGGTCTTATTTGATGAAACGTTTTTTTCATTGTTGTAATTTTATGTCAAGAATGCACTTTTCCATTACATATCTCTTAGATTTGGATATTTCATGTTTTCGTCTTTTCCGAACACCCCGTATTTTCAATATATTGGCAATATAGTGTTCCAAATTCGTCATACATAAAAATTAAATATATCCCGTGTTGTTATATTATTTACATAAATGACTTTTATGCATATCATGTAACATACAGGCAATCAATTTTTAATCATTTAAATAATACAAAAAGTTGTTAGTTCATTTTATACAATTGAAGAAATATCAAAGAATTATCCTCTTGTAACTATTTCTATCTTGATAAATTTAATGAAAATTTAATGCAAAAAATAAATAAATTGCATTTAAATCACATATTTTTAAAGGTGCTTGAGCAGAAAAATTGTATGTTACTGCCTTTTTCAATATTTATTCTAAGAGTGCTACAACAAGACTAGAAAATCATCACTTTCAGAAGTAAAAAAAAAAATTAAACAAATTGAATTTGTTTAGCTAAACTTCTGCGAAGTGATTTGAGTATTAGCAGATATAGCAGCATCATACATATTATTTATGTTGTCAACATCAATTTACCTATGAATTTACGAAACGCACAACAACGAATGAGATATCATTTGAAAGGTTGTTGAAGTAGCTTCTGACATAGTACACTTACATTTGGTTTAAATAGGTTTTTTTTAATTAAAAATTGGTGTTAATTAAAATATAAATCGAGATTGTTTTAATAAATAAAATGAAAGGTTTTCCTCAAATTAGTGTTGCCACAAAAATAAAATACCGCATTATAGGATACTCAAGAATGATTATAAAAAAAGTAATAAATAGTACAAAAAAAATAAAGAACGATTTCTCAGCACGGGTTTATTTTATATTTATTATTAAAGAGGAAAATTTAAATTTAAATGTTTAGAAGAAAAATACACCATTGATCGATTTCACGTATAGCCTAAAATGTATGCTTTGTTATATTAAATTTAACCGTATTTAATATGTATTCAATTTACTTTTCTTTGTCCGATGTTTCTCCCGAGGCGTATGACGTCATACTATAATACAATTAAAATATTATTGTTATTTTTTTTTCTCGCGCGTGCTTTTTGCAATCTTTGAACATTTTTTACTGTAATTTTGATGGAATGAATCAGACGATACTCTGGCTTTACTAATGTTGTTTGCAGATTTTTTAATCCTTATTATTTTTTTTTTTTTTTTAGAAGTTTAAACCTGCATCCTACAAAATATTAGATATTGCTAAAAAAATATTAGACTGCAGTGCGAAATCTTCGCACGTGTTCACTGGTCTAACTTTATTTATCCCTTTAATTAATTACTTTATCTTTAAAATATATCATCATTTGACATTGTTAAATAACTTCTTAGCGTCATAATGTAACAGTGTGGAAGAAAATATTTAAAATAGCTTTTTACCTTTGAGAAGTCCCAACGGAAAAAAAATGTCATAAGTTGTATATTATATTTTAAATATTATCTATGTTTATAAATAATCGTCAAAAATATATTACTGATATGAAAGAAAATCCTGGAACTTTTGGGGAGTGTAAATTAAGGCATGTTTTCTACGATAATGATATAATTGATATATGGCACAAAAGTGATACGTAATTTAAGAAGACGCTTCAAAACTCTATTAAAAGACGAGTTACTGATAAGACTGGAAAAGCTTAGAGCTCACATTTTCCTAATGTGCAAATTGATGCTTTAAAATTACCAAAGGATGGTTTGTTTAAAGTATACGTTTTTATTTTTTTTTTTTCAAAAACAGGGATACAAAATTTATGACAGCTACTGCAATATCTGAGATTTACAAATCATAAATTGTGTTCTGTAAATATATTTTCATGTTATATTTGACTTTAAATATTAATGGAAGAAATTTTCCTTTCTTTTAGTAGGAAAGTCGGCATAATTTTGTGGAATGTGATATTTGGGGGCTATAAATATTTTTAAGAGTATATTTTAGAGAAACACTGATATCAAACATTTTGTTTTGAAAAGTGAAACTATTTTGAAAAAAATTAAATAAAAAAATATATATAACTTAACAAATTACAATAACTATTGGGAAAATGTTCCGAAAGCTTAAAAAAATAATAATACCGTACTTTCGTGTGTTATAGCGGCCCCCACAATTATGATTATGCCAAGGTTGCAGATATGATTTCGCCAAGATCATCGCAAAGCTTATATGCAATATGCATCCTATATAAGCATATATATATATATATATATATATATATATATATATATATACAGGGTGATTCATAAAAGATGGGCAGAACTTTAAGGGGTTATAGTACACTTAAAGACAAATAATATTAAATAGGAGACTAAGGGTCCCAGACGTATTCCCAAGGAGATAGGGGGCATTAAAGTTTAGGGTCCGAAATTTCAAATGATTATAAAACATGGAAAAATTGGTCGATTCGTTTGCGGTTTTTGCAAAAAATTTTCTTTATGCCAGTATTTTCTTGAAATAAAATTTTAAAGTTCAATTTCAAAAAATGCCGATAGGGGGCGCTTTAGACTTTGGAGTAACAAACAACTATTTTTTTAAGTTATTTTTTGTATTTCTTTAAATGATTTCGAAAGCTTAGACTTAAACTTAAATTTTGATCTAAAAATCTGAGTCCTAACGAGTAGTTAAGTAGCGTAAACTGAAATTTGAAATTTGAAACCCTTCTCCCCCCAGAACAAAAATCAGTTATTCCCGATCTTTGTGTCGTAGATTAGGCTCTAACTACTGCCGCGTTTTGCTAAAATTATTCTTTATGTCAGTATTTTCTTGAAAATAAATTTTAAAGAAAATTTTCAAAAAATTCCGATAGAGGGCGCTTTAGACTTTGGAGTAACGAACAACTATTTTATACCATTATTTTTTGTGTCTCATTAAATGCTTTCTAAAGCTTAGACTTAAATTTTCAGCCCAAAATCTGAATCGTTAGACGTGGTTAAGTTTCTGGGGAGAGGGGTTTGAAATTTCTACTCCTGAGCACAGTTCAGTTTACCATGTCCACACATTGTGTGCTGTGATACGAGGTAAAAAGACACAAATTAGGATTATGTTACCAAAGCATATTTATTAACATGTAATCACAATAAATGTTCAAAATTGTGACCACCAGAGGTTATGCACGCAGAACAACGGCGACGAATGGAACGGCGAACATTCGCAAAAACATCAGGCTTTTCGAGCACTTCCCCTACAGCGGCGGAAAGTCTGGCGACCAGTTTCTCGGGGGATTCAATGGGTGTCTCATACATAAGAGCCTTCAATCGTCCCCAAAAAAAGAAATCGAGGGGTGAAAGATCTGGCGAGCGAGCAGGCCAAGCAACAGGACCACCTCGACCAATCCATCTGTTCGGAAATGTGATGTCCAGATAGTTGCGGACGTCTCGTACGTAATGGGCTGGCGCTCCATCGTGCTGGAACCACATGACCCGCCGGATGCGTGGAGGAACAACGTTTAACAGGTCTGGCAGCACATGTTGCAGAAATGTGAGGTATGTTTTACCGTTGAGGCGTTCAGGAAGAAGGTACGGTCCGATAAGGTGGTCTCCGAGGATTCCTGCCCAAACATTGATGGAAAAGCGTCTCTGATGAGCATGTGGATACGTAGCATGTGGATTGACATCCGCCCATACATGTGCATTGTGTGTGTTAAATGTACCTTCACGTGTGAAGGTACATTCATCGGTGAAAAGCACAGTTCGTCCAAAATGTGGATTTAGCGCGTTCTGCTGCAGAAACCAGCGGGCGAATTCAATACGATTTGGATAATCCCCTGGAGACAGTTTCTGGACTCGTTGCACATGAAACGGGAGCAAATGTTCATCCTTCAGTACCCTCCAAGTCGTGGACTGTGAGGTATCCACCTGGCTAGCCACTGTTCGTGTACTTGTACTTGGCTGCGCCGCTACTACATCCAGAATGGCTTCTGCAACAACTACTGATTCGTCCTTTTTTGCACGACCTGCATTCGACCGGGAAGCGAGAAATGATACCGTCTCACACAACTGTCTGTGCAAGCGATCGAAAGTTTTGCGGTTAGGCAACCGCCTGTTAGGAAATCGCTCTCCGTACATTCGTTGTGCCTCTGCACCATTTCCATCTGCCGCTCCGTAAATTAAATGCATCTCAGCCTTTTCCTTATTCGTGAAGGGCACCATCTTCCGATTCATTACTACAGCGACTTACACTTGACTCACCGTTCAGTGGTTTTTATGCCTGAATCGTGTCGAAATTTTGCATACGTGTTCTTCTTCTTCCCCATTTGACATTTGCATACTTTCTGTTTCCTTCTTCACCCGGTGACTAGCGTCAGGAATGGAGCTTTAACGTTTGCATGAGCGACGTTTCCAACTGTGCCAGTGCCTTTATGAGTGAATTCCGACTATGCAGTCCTTGACGAAAGTTGTATTTTTGCCTCGTATCACAGCACAGAATCGTTGGGCATGGTTAAGTAGTGCAAACTGAACTATGTTCAGAAGTTGAAATTTGAACCCCCTCCCCTCGCTACTGAACCACGCTCAGCGATTCAGATTTTGAGCTGAAAATTTAAGTTTAAGTCTAAGCTTTAGAAAGCATTTAATGAGACACAAAAAATAACGGTATAAAATAGTTGTTCGTTACTCCAAAGTCTAAAGCGCCCTCTATCGGAATTTTTTGAAAATTTTCTTTAAAATTTATTTTCAAGAAAATACTGACATAAAGAATAATTTTAGCAAAACGCGGCAGTAGTTAGAGCCTAATCTACGACACAAAGATCGGGAATAACTGATTTTTGTTCTGGGGGGAGAAGGGTTTCAAATTTCAAATTTCAGTTTACGCTACTTAACTACTCGTTAGGACTCAGATTTTTAGATCACAATTTAAGTTTAAGTCTAAGCTTTCGAAATCATTTAAAGAAATACAAAAAATAACGTTAAAAAATAGTTGTTTGTTACTCCAAAGTCTAAAGCGCCCCCTATCGGCATTTTTTGAAATTGAACTTTAAAATTTTATTTCAAGAAAATACTGGCATAAAGAAAATTTTTTGCAAAAACCGCAAACGAATCGACCAATTTTTCCATGTTTTATAATCATTTGAAATTTCGGACCCTAAACTTTAATGCCCCCTATCTCCTTGGGAATACGTCTGGGACCCTTAGTCTCCTATTTAATATTATTTGTCTTTAAGTGTACTATAACCCCTTAAAGTTCTGCCCATCTTTTATGAATCACCCTGTATATATTTCAAACACGCCTATATGTGCCATATACGTCATTATATACATATTATTTACGTCTTATATGTCGTATATACATCATGTACACGTGTCATATACAGGGTGATCCTAAAATATATGTCAAAAATGTAAAGGTAGGTAGAGGGGATCTAAATAAGCAGATTTCGTATAGGAATGTGGGTTCGTAAATGCAGTGTTAAGGCAGTAGAGCGCGAAGTTAAGTTCGGCGGATGAAAGCGTTTCGCTGTCTTTAATCGTCTTTCGTCTTTCCCCTCACGGCTTTCAAGCAACAGGCATCGTTACACCAATGCGGAACTTGCCGACATGCATTTCATGTTTGGGGCTGCGCAAGAAAGTGCTCAAAGGATGTACTTGTAACGATTCCCGGGTAGGAATCTGCCGGATTGCCGAACGATTGAGCGTCTTCATCGGGTGTTGTGCGCGAGTGGATCGTTTTATGTTTACAGGTGTGATACGGGCACTCGAAGATATCGCAGCATTCCAGCAGTAATATAAGAAGTATTATGCACAGTAGAGTATAGTCCTTCGACAAGCTCGAAAGCTTTTGAACGTGGGCATCCCTTGAGCAGCCGCTCCATTTCCTTGCGCAGCCCCACACATGAAATGCATGTCGAACACCCCCGCATTGGTGTAACGATGCGTGTTGCTTCAATCGTGGGAGGAATGACGATTCAAGCCAACGAAACGCTTTCATCCGCCGAAATCAACAGCGCCCTCTACTGCCTGAACGCTGCATTTCCACATTCCTTTCCGAAATATGCTTATTTAGATCCCCTCCGCCTACTTTTACATTTTTGACATATATTTTAGGACCATCCTGTATATACATAATATATGAATCATATATGACTATAACTTTGCCACATACGTTAAGAAATGTTATATAGATATCATATATTATTATAATGTCATACATGCTTTATAATTTGGCGATAAATCGTGGCCGCTTGGCGATTCATTCTTAAGGGCCGCTATAACACGAAAATGCCAAATTTACAATATATTAATGAAAACAGAAACAAAAATATTTTATCGGACCCTTCTTACAATAACTTTAACTCTTGTTTAGATTGATGTCTGAGCTAAAGGCATTTTGAGGAAATTAAAGTTGAAGACCACGTTTTTTGCTTTATAAGAACTTTAAAATGTTTGTAACGATTTTATGCATTTCTATTGCCTATTCAAAGAAAGATTCTTCTAAAGTTACAGAATTTCGTTAAAAATTCTTCTAAAGTTATAGAATTTCGTTAAAAACGGTTAAAATAATGAATTCCGAGCATCAAGATGTCCATTCTTGACCAAAAACAACAACCATTTTCCCAATGGTTAAAAATATTAATTAAGCGAGAAGTTATGCGTAAGCTACCATTAAACTACAGATGTACTTTTAGGTAGCTTTCAATACAAAAAAGTATAAAGCTACCTATTGCAGCCGTTCGGAGGTAAGCAGTTCCGGAAAATTTCGATATATTTTCACCGATCATGACCCCCAGACCCCAAAACCACCCTCCGTTCAAATGTTGATTATATATATATATATATATATATATATATATATATATATATATATATATATATATATATATATATATATATATATATATATCCATATATATATATATATATCTGACCTATGTCATACGATAACGCTCGTATTTATAAATCGATTTTGATGAAACTAATTGTGTGTATTAAGGTCACCAATGTCTCGACCGAGTTCGTTGGCCAGCTTGGTCCGCCATTTTGTTTCAAGATGGCGCCCATTTAAAAATTTAAAACTAAAATAAATATACAAAAAAATTAAAAATTAAAATTTATTCGTGTTAGGCCTTGATACAGGGAGTCCAGAGCATTTTTTGGTTTACCTCTATCTTAAAAAATGGCTGAGATAGAGCAGTTTGAAATTCTAGGGTGGCTGACATTTTGAAACAAAACAGCACATTAACGCGATTACTCGCAAATTATTTTCTTTCATTGTTGCAATAAATTTCCCAATCATACGCATAAAACTATAAATTCATATCCGTTAGCGCCAAAATTGGCGACATTGGCGACAAAATTAGCAAAATTTGTGACATTTGGCGAAATATCGCCAAATTTGGCAACCAAAATAAGTTTTTATAAATGAAGCCAATTTGGCTATTGCTCAATAATTTGGCGAATTTCTTATTCAAATTCAGTATTAACGAATCTTTTGTAAACGTTTCTTTGCATTTTAACTTGCTGTTTTCGTGTAACATTAGCTAAAATTTTAAAACGAAGATATAGAAAAGCTACCTTTTCCTCCCGGTACAGGCCGGAAGGACTTTTTTAAATGTAAATTAATCAAAAATAATCTTCAATCATTAAAATGTCAGTTTCGCTTCTGCCGGGATGTAAATATATTTTTAAGAATAAAAGCTAAGAATTATCTCAGCCATAAACAAGGAGACTTGTGAAGGAGAAGTTCATTGCAGAACGCGGTCTAACGTTAATCAAGACGCAAAATCGTTATCATTACTTTAAGATAAGATTTTTCTTTTTACCTTTTCTGACGTTGCATGCTTCATTCATTGTAATACAAGGGTATATTAATCGTGAATTATAATCATTTTATTGATGGCACTTAATCAATTGACTTGTTTGGCGTAGCATATTTTCACAATTATTTTTCGCTTGTGAGCGTAGGAGTCATGTCGGCGGGTTCGACTCCCGCCAGCTCCATTGCACACACTTTGTGGAGCTGCCGGATGTAACTCTCTGGTGTTGTAAATTTCCTTGTGGCTATCTCGTCCCTGTATATTGACGATGACTTATAAGCGGGCACTTGATGTCAAGCACACAAGTCAGATGTATGTTCTCAATAAACAAACAAATAAACAATTACTTTTGCTGAAAAACTAAATGTCTAATTAAAGTAAATTTTGAATTAAGGTGAATCGAGGAGTTAAAATTTAGAATTATATAAAATCAAAATTTTACAGTTACATACATTTCTACACACTACTGATTTGCATTAAAAAGTTACAAACATTATTTAATATTATGGTCGAGCCTTCATTTGCCCCTGTTATTATGTTTATATTCTGAGTAGATCTAACGAAATTTTAAAGTTTTAAAATAAGAATGTTTTTAGAACGTTACGAATTTTCGGAAAGTCCTTATTGCACGGGTTTTTCATAATTGGATAAAACAGTTTATTAAACACACATTATAGAATCATTAAGTTATTAAGAAAGTTTTATCAATGTTCCTTTTGTAGCACGAATAGCCTTTAAACACTTAAATGTTCTTTAGATTATGAGTTGACGGGAAACTCTATTTTTCATTCCAAAATTACTTCCGCTTTCATTTTCTAGTGCAAGAGTTCTGGGGCAAAAGCGAAACCTGGGACATATGCTGCCACCAAGTGACATAGAAACAAATAATATGTAAGATATTATAATATCTTTAAAAAAATCTAATGCGTAGCTGACGACTGAGTTTTCCGCTAATCGTTGCCACAGATTAATCTCGGAAAATGAAACATTTGAAGTTACGGAAAAAAGTTAATAGCTCGAAAAGTATTTGTCAGAAAATTGTTAGACAAATTGTTAGACGATTGTTGCGTTAGAAAGGTAAAAAAAAAAAATCTATTTTTCTTGATATAAATTTCAAATCTAGTGATTATGCCGTTTTTTAAATATTGAATTTAAAAAAAAATACCAAATTTTACAACGGAGTACCATAGCGAAACCTTCACGCATAAAACGATAATGATAAAACGATAATGATAACGACAATGTGTCCTGACCTATGTATACTGACTATAGCACGAGTCGCAAATTATAGTATCCTTATTATTCTGTTAAAATATAAAAGTGAATTATGATGTCACGAGTGCATGATTTTTATTTAATTATCGACAAATAGCATATTTTAGTCCACCTCAGTGAGGCATATCAGTGCAGCATAGCAATGTTTACTAACCTTGAGGAATGGATTTTGGCGGAACTCTTGCACTGTTAGTTATATAATTTATCAGAGATAGTTTTAGTATCTCGCACATTGTTTTACTTTGCTTAGTTATAGATTTATGGGGGAAAATTTTATAATCAGATGAACCAGATTATGATAGCTTAGTCTGTTAAAAATGTTCTTCTGATTTTGACGGAGCCTTCACTGTTAGTTAGATGAGTTTTCAAGGATGGTTATAGTATATACCATATCGTTTTATCGTTATTTACCAAATTATACTGTAAATGATCAACGAAAAGAGTTTGTCCTTAACAGCCCAAATTTTGTCCGACGTATTAAAAATGTAATAAGGCAATGACGTTCGTATCGTTTTCAGAAATGCAGAAGGACATTCCAAGTAAAAGTCCATATGGTTTTAAAACACAAGGTTAAGTTCAAGGTCAATATTTCGTTTGATTAAATGTGCATTAAGAGAAATTGACCAGCGTAGCGGGCGTAGTTTGCTAGTTTACAATAATAAGCAACATATTACAGTGTTAGATTTATTTTACCAAAAATATGTCTTGGCACTTTGTTGCCCCAACCCCCTCAATTCAAACAATAAGATAAACCTTTTTTTCTATTGCAAAAATATCGTTATTTTGTTTATTTCTAACTGTAGAAAATAATTGATATTATTCTACTGTGATTACATATGTGTTTCGAAAAATATAATGACTTTACATTTCATTGTTTTTTTTCTTTTTAATTTCACTGTAACTCATTGCAATTTTCATTAATACTGAAAATATTCGGTGTTAAAATGAATTTTGAAAATGAAAATCAATACCTCGCACATATAGTTTTGTTGTTTGAATTGTTTTCATTTTCCGAAATAAATACATTCCTTTTTCTTTTCTTTCCTTTATATTTTATTGAAAAATATTACATTTAAAGGGACTTTTGTGGAAGTATTGGAAGAAAGGAGTCACAAATTCTTATTATACTCACAATAGAAAGATATATTAGTTTTCACAGAAAAAGAGTTTTCAAGGAATGAAACAATAGTTTCCAATTTTCAAGTAGGATAGATTTTTCAAGATTTCTAGATAAGATTACTTTCATGGATTTATCGCGCTTGCAATGTATTGAACAATTATTCACTTCTCGATAAAATAAGTTTCCTAAAAATAGTTGACAACACATATCATTAAAAATATATATTAGAACAGCTAGCACAGACGCACTTCTTTTGTCCCGATTTATGTTTTGCGCCATTTTGGCGAGAATATCACGCTAAACAAAAAGCAAAAACAGCTTGCTAAAACAGCGCGTTAGTTTTATTTTATTATGAAACAGTTTATTTTATTATAAAATGCACACAATTTTTATTATAAACACACACAATGATTAATTTACAGTAAACTGCACAATATTTAAATTAATATAAAACACACGGAATTCCAATTAAATTAAAATGCCTAACGGGTTGCCATACGTAGCAAAATCTCGCCCTAATCGCCGAATTGCCAAGGCATAAAACGCCATTTTGGAGCCAAAAAGATATCCAGGTGCTTCTGCGACAGCTGTACCAAAATATTATATATACAGGGTGGTTATAATATAAGTATCTCTATTTGGCGCTCTCTGTAGCTTGAAGGAATAACCCGAATGGAACCAAAATCGATACACTTACTATTCGAGAAGGGGAAAGATGGAACAATACGAAAAATAATTGCAATAACTGCCGATAGATGGTGCTTTTGAGTATGAAATGCAATGTGTAATACACGAACAAAGAATTAATCCGTAAAACTGGATGGCATGCCTAAGTTATTGAAAAATGTAACAGTGAATGTGGTTACGCTTTCGCATGGCGGTGCCGATCAAGTTCAGGTTCCACATGGTCATTGTGCTCTAGGACACAATCCAGGCGGTGCACAACGTGCTCAACTGCGGAATGTAACGCATCAGAAGTGATGTTTCGCACATGTTGTGATATACGATCTTTTAAGTCATTGAGTTTTGCGACATCTCCACAGTACGCAACGACGTTTGCACTGACAGGCATCCTAGCGCCATCTGTTGGCGATTATTGAAACTATAGTTTTATTGTTCCATTCTTCTTCCCCCTTCTCGAATAGTAAGTGTACCGATTTTGGTTTCATTTGGATTATTCCTTCAAGCTACAGAAGCTCTAAATAGATATACTTATATTATAACAACCCGGTATATATATATATTGTTGTTGTTAATTTCATCTAATCGTCTGATAAGTTCGTATGATGCTTTTGTATGAACAAATTTAATAAATTTAAAGTATAATTTATGGCAATGATGGTCCTTATTTTTGGATAAAAGAAATAATTTATTAAATTGCTATCGTAAACTATCTGCAACCAACACATTTTTTTTTTAAATTTAAGCAAAAGTAAAGAATATAATCAAACATTAAAAAAACAAACAAAAAAAAAATCCCAAATCTTCTGAACTTGTGTACCACATTGTCCGAATAGAAATATTTGCTTTAATTAATGAGTGGAATTTGCGATTAAATATTATGAAAATTACTATACGGTAATAGTAGTATTCAAACAGTGGAAAATTTGGTAGTAGGAAGATGACGTAGAAAATATGAAAAATCGGTTATTTTCCGTTATACCTACACCATTGACACCAAGCATAATATTTGGCGAAAAATGAAATTCACGTGAAATAAGTCATTTGAAAAATAATATCATTAAATAACATTATTAGCACGAAATTGAGCATTTAAACATAAAACATTTCAAACTTACGGACTTTGATGAACTATTTTATTAAATCAATAGAAAGATTTATTTAAAATTAAAAAGAAACCAAATAAATATTATACGATACAGTAATAAAATGAAACAGGATTTAAACTGCAGGCATGAAAATGTAAATGTCTCTTAACATTGCAGTAAACAATTCATTATTTTTAATAAAGAAGATCATGTTTATATTTTATTTTATATTTTATTTATTTATTTTTTATAATTATAATGTAACAAAACTTTTCTTTATACATTCAAAATCCTGAAGCGTTGTAATTTTTTCATCATCAAGTACTTCCAAATGGTATACGCACGTCTTGGCATCAATAATAAATATAAGTTATAGCATAAAAATAAATATTTTATATTCGAAAAAAACAAATTCAGATGTTTTGCGAGGTTACGATTAAATAATAATAATAATAAAATATTCATATTCAATAAATAGCGAGTCACAATGTTTGGCACGGTTTGCAATAGAAATCATTTGCATGGTCAGGGTTCAAATTCATATTGAGACTCTTTTTTCCATTTAATATCTATTTCAACGGAAATATCTATCTCAAAAACTGTGGGCAGACTGTATGATTGATATAATTAAACAATTTTGGTATACAAATTCGGTTTTTAAATTTGGTAATATGGGAATAATATGTCTCCATTTTAAATAGGACGTAATCAACATGGCAACCTAGAATCATTACCTATCGTTGAATTAATTACGTATGATATGATTAAATAGAATGAAGAAAACTCTTTTTATTTATTTTTTTAAGTTTTGATTCCATTTTCATAAAATTTGAAATGACTCGACAAAATTATGCAACGATTATATATATTACATTTCAAACCATTCGGTTGGTAGTTTTTGCGCTGTTATACACGGACATACGGACGGACCAGACGACAACTATAGGTGCAACGTATTTATATGATTACGAATACACCTAAAAAACCGACTATAATTGAAAAACAAATATGAAATAGGGTGTGATAAAACAAAACAATAAATGTAAATAATGAAATAATGAAAAGTCTTAATTTTTTATATAAATAACTAGGGGGCCTAACCCCTGCGAGCTGCGCTCGCCAACCCCCGCTCAGACTTCGAAGCCTCTAAAAACATGACAGCGTGCTTTGTTTTAAAAATATTGGTAAATCTGTAATTGGGTTGCCTTGCTTTTAAAGTTTTAATGGGGCATTTTTTGATTACCATGGCCTCATACACAGCTGTTGCGACAACTGACTACTGTTTTTGGGATTGATAAGTAAAATCAATTACAACTTGAAAACCAGCTTGTATAAAATGGTTAGGTTTAAATTGTGGCTACCTCTCGGACTTTTATAACAACGATCTGTATTCTATTCTTCCTTTGCGTTTAAGGATGAGAAAAATTCCATCTGCTTGTGAATAACATTAAGAACCACGGTATTGAAAAGTACTGTTATAGACATTTTCAGTAACAGGTTTTAATTTTCTCTCTATTTTAGTGCACCATCATGCACATTTTCATGTTATTTTAAATATGTAAATTATTTATTTTAATTAATATGTATATACAAATTTTCTAATAATTATTTATCATACAAAATTACCTAAATATTTTATGCATGCATGCATGCATTTATTCGGCATCAATTGATGACATATTTAAACAAATTTGCTATCCGCGATAATTTTACACCTTATTATGTCACTTGAATATTGTCCATAAGAAAATCCGGTACTTTTCCAGTATGGGATCCTTTGCTTTTAGGTTTGGCGTAATTCGAGCTTCGAAAAGGGATAGATTCGTTAATATACATAGATTTGTTGCCAAAAGTTATGAAAACAAACCCAATGAGCTTTTGGTGCTTTTCTATTATAGGGGTCTTGACGCTTTTTTAAAAAGCTTGGCGCAATTCGGGCATCAGAAAGTGAGATTTAGTGCCAACTGACATAAACAGCCATGGAAACAAATTCGACGATTTTTTTGTTTATATGCGTATTTTAATTATACGTATATTATTATTGTTTTTCTATACAAATTACTTCTGAATATATATAAAATAGGATAAATGACATTTTACGCTAAACAAATTGTATAAATATTTTTTTGCTCCTTTCTTTTGCGTTTACATAAATGACGTCATTTGGACGAATTTATTCAAAATATTTTCAGTTTATAAATTAAATTAAATGCTGACAGACAATTGAATCCTAACGATAGAAATGCGATTTTTTTTTTCAAATTTTCCTGAAAAACATAATTTAATCACAATCTTGTCTTCATTATCGATTGAAATAAAAGATAAATTCAATTTCAATTTGAAAATGACAAATAAAAAGAAATCAATAATCCCTATCGGGATCCTTTTCATTTTTTTCCCTTTTTTGTCCCAAAAAACTGAGTAATTAGTTGCCATCATTACAGAAATGTCATTAAAATTAGAAAAAATTTAATATCTCGAAAACTAAATCCAATTTCAAAATTCTATTACCAGTTTTGACATCCGCGGATTTTTATGGACAATTGGTATTAATTTCCCCATCAAGCGTTTAATATTTTATTAAAAATAGCCCTGAAACATAATCAGTCGTTTAATCAGTCGTTTCATAAAATCGTTTCATAAATTCGTTTCATAAAATCGTTTCATAAAATCGTTTCACAAATTCGTTTCATTAGGATTATATATATATAGGGTAGATATATCCACAGAGCTTGACAAATCATGGTCAGGTGCTAGTGTACACTGATAAAAATTTCACCGTTGGATTACGGGAAAAGCTTGGCAGCACAGACTCCAAGATTTTCCTGTAATATTACAGTTTGTACCAACAATTATCAGATCTGTAAAGTTGACTTAAAACATTTTTTCATGTTACATTATTTAATGTGAATTCGCTGGTTTGAAAGTATAATCGCAGGATGAATTTCAAAGAGAAATCGGTACTTCTCCATTATCTCGTCGACTAATTTTCATTAAAAAAAACCTAGCGCCAAACTGTAACGCTAAGTAAACAAATGAAACAAATTTGCCATTGGAATATCAAGGTAAATAAATAAATAAACAAATAAAATACAAGAAATTTGGAAAAGCTCCAATCGCCAAAATGTCAACTATCAGTAAGTTTAAATAATAAAATCTACAATATATTAATGGAAACAGGAAAACAAATATCTTTGATTTATTTATTTCCATTAGTTCCTTCATTACCCCAATTAGTTTACTTACTGCCCAATTTTTTTTTTTTATATTTTCAAATATGTATTATACAAAACTGCGCATGGATTTTTATATACATCTAATATTGCATTTAATATATATTTTTTTACTGATATACATAGTGTAAAACGATGAAATCTAACACATTTTCATATACTTTAAAAATATATATATTAATAATCTGAAGGCTAATTCCATGCGTAGATTTATCACATATATAATACGGAACATGTACAAAAAAATTTAAATCTCCATCTCAAATACAAAAAACTCTTAACAGTTTTAAAACATGGAAGTGGAGAAAATATGAACATGGAGAAAAAGCCATTTAAATTTTTATTTGTGAAAATGTACCCCTTAAGGTAGTATTTTGAAATTTAAAAAACTACCTTTTCCTCATAGATGGCGCTGAATGTTGCCGGGAAATTTGAAAGTGGGTAGTACTTTTTTTTTAAAAAGGGAGGAGATTCAGTCTGTCATTCAGTTAACATTAGCCAATAATTAGGTATTCTTTCATTTCATTCTTTCGCGCAAAATGACCAATAGATGAAACGTGTTTCGTAGTCAATTTTGTTTGCTATACAATGTCCAGCTTCAAATGAGATCAGGGGTTTATGTGCATGGGAGGATATCGTATTACGGCTTTTTCAATTAGTACCGAAAGATAAGCATTCCGTGAAGTGTCGTTACGGAAAATTAGATATTAATCAATGAATGAACATTTAATGATTGGCTGGTTTATTAGATGTTTTAAGAGAATTTAAATAATTTTCTCCGGCATTCAACGTTGGACTATACTCTTGAATTAAATAATTTATTTTTTTTTTAAATATGGGAAATCAACGAAATAAGAAAAGGAAGAATCTGAAGTGTGATCAAAAAATTTCTAAGCGGTCGAATAGTCAACGGATTCGGCGACAACGAGAAAGAAATGTATTTGAAGAAAATCGTGAAATTGACAATGAAAGGTAAGATTTACTGTATTATGTAAACAATATTGATATTACATTAAAAAAAAATCGTATACAAGAAAATTTATGCATTATTCCTGTAGGGTTACATTGACTTATAAAATAGTCTTTTGTTTAATTATTGATTCAATATTAAAATTTATGTTTTTTTTCCCCTGCAATATATCTGTCTATAAAAATTACATTTCACATAAAAAATTTCTTTAAAATTTTGTAATTTTATTTTTGAAAAAAATTAAATTTTAAACTTATGTAATTACATTCTTCTATCTTTACAAGAAGAAAGTATTGGATTCATGAAAATTTTCGACTACCGGTTTTCGACGGATTTATACGTTTTAGAAGGTCCTGAACACGATCTGACTATTTTTAGAATATGTCAGTTTGCGAGTCTGTCTGTATGTATGCGACAAAAATTTTGTGGGCGCTCTATCTCAAGAACTAATGCATGAAATTTAATAAAACTTTATAATCAGTTAGTCCCTAATATAAATTGGTGGTGATTAGTTTTTGGTAATAATTGCCCAACAGGTGGCGCTGTTATGCTGCATTTTTCTCGATTTCCACAATAGCTCTATCTCAAGAACTAAAGCCCTTATGTTCCACAAACTTCATGTTCAGTTAGACCTTGAAATAAATAGACGATGATTATGTTTTGGTGAAGATATATCAACAGGGGGCGCTGCTATACCACCTTTTTCTCGATTTTACGATAGCTATACCTCAAGAACGAATGCCCGGAATTTCATTAAACTTCAGATTCTGTTAGACCTTGACATAAATAGATGCCGCTTACAATTTGGTGTAAATAGCCCAACAGGTGACGCTGTTATGCTACTTTTTTCATTATTATCACGATAACTATATCTCAAGAACTAATGCACGGATTTTCATCAAACTTCAGATTCAATTAGACGTTGACATAAGTTGTTGTTGATTAGGTTTTGGTCTAAATCTCACTAAATCTCCCAACTGGTGACGCTGCTGTGCTACATTTTGCAGGATTTACACGATTTTAGTCATATCTCAAGAATTAATACACGGAATTTAATAAAATTTTAAATTCAGTTAGACCTTTATATAAATTGGTGCTGATTCTTTTTAGTGTATGCGAAACATGTGTGAGATAGAAGAAAGTTTTGGGGTTGGCACATCCGACTAGTTTTACTGTTGTTTGCTGTAAAGGTTCCTTGTCATTTGGTCTTCAGAATTTATAAATTTTTTTAAAATTTTACTTAAAAAATTTATTATAAATTTAAAAGTAAAAAAAAAATGAAAATAAGAAAAAAAGAATTTTTGTCATTGCTTTTTACTTCAAAGAATATATATTTTTTAAATCCTTCAAAATTTTATTTTCTTTATTTATGGGCAAATTTTAGTGATTCTTAACACTTTCTAACCTATACTGTCCGTGCTCTAACTCGCGTAAATGTATTCGGATTGCCCTGAAATTTTTGTATGTTATTGTCATTTATTATAGCATGTTCCCTATTGCAACTGAAGAGTGTAGCACTTATAGTTTTTTTACAGGGACAGTCAAAAGTATTTCGTTACATTACAGTCAATGGGAAATAATCGTTTCAAGTGTATTTTGTGATTTTACGTCATTCAAAACATGACGAAATTGATACATAATTATAAAGCGCATTAATACATGCTTTTTGTATGGAGTGCAAAGCATTTAATATTCATTTACAGGGTCAAACAAAATATTTCTGTTACACACTGTCCTATGGGGAAAAATCGTTTGCAGTGTAATTTAGTGATATTTCACTATTTCAAACGCAATGAAAATTATATGAATTACTGAGGTGCACTATAAATTGCTCTCTTGTGTGCATTGCGTTTATTTACAGGGACACAAAAAATATATCGGCTACAGTACATGTGCGATATTTACAGTTTACATGTGATAAGTGCGTTTTTAAGTTTAAAAATTTTTTTTTATAATACGTGTGTGTTTATAAACTCGGTTGATCATATACAGGGCTACACAAGGGAATTCGTTGTATTACAGACTACGGAAGTGAATTGCTTAAGGGTAGTTTCTAATTATGTTGCGCATTTTTCTGCTGAAGTATATTTAGTAGACTAACAGAAGTTTGTGAAATATGAATAAATTCATATACACAGTGGCTTAGCGTCAGGGGGGGGGGGGGCGGGGGACGATCATTTTACTACCAGTAGAATTATATACTACAGTTGGTCTTATTTAATCTTTGAACGGTATGAATTAAAAAATACTATTAGTAAAGTTATCCTGTCCCCCTTGACGCTACGCCTCTGCATATACAGGGTTACGCAAAGAAAAAAAAATACATTGTCGTTTACGGTTGGTAATTGCTGCTAGTGAGTTTTAAGTTGCCTTTTAGCTTAATATGCTGTGTGTATAAAAGTCTCCAGATAATATACAGGGCTGTACAAAAGATTTCGAGTGCATTTCCATCGATTGGCGAAAATTGCTGAATGTGAATATTTTAACTGAACTAAATTTTATCGTGCTATATATCCACATCTATTGATCATATACAGGGCTGCACAAAATAATGTGACTACTTTTTTGCCACTGGAAGGTAATTTCGAAAAATGTATTTTTCGATGCAGTGTAAGTTTTCTAAACTGTTTACTTACATATCTTCTTTCACCTTATTTAACGGTGAATTTTCGTTACAGTTTTCTGGCTGTGTTGGAAAGTGTTTCATAATCAATGCTTGACGCATGATTTTTTCCCCCTGAAATATATCTATGTATAAAAATTACTATTCAGATAAAAAGTTTTTTAAAACATTACAATTTTAAACACAAAGGAAATTTACAACGTAATTTGAGCTCTGTTGAAAAATTAATTAGGTTTAAAATTTTATTTTAAAATTTTAAACTTCTCATATTTTACTACTCATGAATCACTGTCCCTATTTCATTACTTTTTTCCCTATTCACTGCAGGAAAGTTTCCTTGTTATTTTGTCTTCAGAATTTATAAAATTTTTAATAAATTTAAAAGTAAAAAAAGAAAAAAGAAGATATCTTCAGTGACTTTCACTTTAAAGAATATATTTTTAAAATTTTTGTCAAAATTTTATTTTCTTTATTTATTGATAATATTTTATATATATAAATTTATATTTATAAATAAATATATATTTATATATATAAATTTATATATTATATATATATAAATTTATAGATATTTTAATGATTTTTTTACCTGCAATATTTTTTAAAATAAAAATTACTTTTCAGCTATATTTTTTTAAACTTTGAAATTTTGTTTTAAAAATTTAAATTTATTGTTTTTAGTTGAAAATCAGTCGAGTTATGATGTTTTAGGCCGGCCATGGTTTTAGCTTTTATACCGGGCTGGTCGGGTGAAACAAATTGTACGGGGCGGGCCGGACTAGGGCCGAACTTTTTGTTTTTAAACCAGGCCGGGCCAATCATTTTGTAGAGTTATGGCCGGTCCCGGGCCTGGAAATTTCGGCCCGTGCAGACATCTATTGTCAGGCCCAGTATAGAGGTGTGAGGTACTCTCTCCCTCCCCTACATATCCTGCATATAGTATATGCATATAGAGACGGTTCGGAAGTAGCGCGCTACAAGTAGCTAAACTACAGTAGTCGCTACTTTTTACAGTAGTTTGTAGTGCAGCGCCCTATATTTTGAACAGTGTAGTGTAGCGAGCAGCGCGATACATAAATCAGTAGTTTGTAGCGAGTACTGACTCTACTTTTAACGCTACTTCAGGGGAGAGGGGGGGGTCAGCCATACTGCAAATCACGTGGTCGTAACTTCCTTATTTTATGGAAAATTTGTTCTGCTCAACAATTTGCGAATCTCAGCGGCAAATCACAGCTACAGTATATAGCAACGCATCGCATGACGTCATAGATTTTTCCCATTGAAACTTGCTGTTAGAATCAATCAAGTACTAACACACTAAAGGAATATATTTTCTTGCTGTCGACACTTTTTTCTATTTACTCGTTATTAGGTCTTCATGTTTTAACGCTGGGTTTCTTAATATTCCAAATTACTGTATTTACAGATTTATTTATTGTTTGCATTTATAGTTGTTTTTCTATAAATTTCTAAATTATAATATCTCTCTTAATTTTAAATGCGAAATTTGTAATGTGTATCCAAACTACCATTTTGGAGATAAACACGTAACTTTTTCTTGTATATTATTTTTCTTAATTTTTTAATGCACTCGGTTATACAAATAATACGAATTCGGTGTTTACGGAACCCTTTTCAGCTTAGGATCCGATATAATTGTACCTCTTATTGTCCTCCATTAATTAGTGAAACCCACTGTCTGATAAAACGACAATGACTGGGGATTTAGTTTCGATCCTTACTTTTTTATTATAATACTTTAAAAAAAATACTGTTAATGGTTTAATTATATTTCCTGACTTTAATACGTATTGATTACATGGTGGTGGTCTGTTAATGTGGGGGGTAAGTGTTCCCCACCTACCATTCTGAAACCTTATTTACGCCCTCGGTAAAACTATAATTATCAATAAAATGCATAAAAATAAGCTAAAAATTGAATGTATATAAAGTATCAATATTTTAATTTTTGTGTTTGCTTCTTTCAGGAAAAACATGGATGTGCAAGAGGAAAACGAGATTATTGACAGCTCAGAAAATCATATTTTAGCGCCTTCATCATCGAAGCAGTCTATAGAACTCTTTATCACGTCCCAAACCACGACTAATAACGAAAATATAGATGAAACGTCTCGATTAAATTCAGATAACCAAAGTGAGGCGGAATATTGCATTGAATATTCTAAAAACAGACAAGAAAATAAATTTCCCACAGGTCGATTTTTGTGTGATCTGGAGGCAGTTATTAAACAATCTAGAAATGTAGAAACTCACACTTATGAATGTAATTTTGGAGGAAAGTTATTGTACAAAGAAATGACAGTAAATGGACTTATTTGCACATTTCACTATGTATGCAGTAACCCACTGTGTCCAGCGGAAGCAAAAATTGTGAGTGATAACGATGGCGATAGCCTTAACAAATTAGCAGTTTTGGGAGCCATGTCCACAGGTTCCGGATTAGCTCAGGAAGAAGAGAAATTCGGCATTATGGGTGTTAAGTACATGAATCGATATAAATTTTCACAGTATGAAGTTAAAACTGGGGAAATAATAAAATTATGTGCTGAGAACACAATGGAAAGAACTATTCTAGAAGAAAAAACTGCTGCAGAAAATAGGGGTGACAAAGATTCAGAAGGCTACTGTAACATTACAGCCGTCGTGGATGGAGGATGGTGTAAGTGCAGTTACGGTCGAGGGTATAACGCATCAAGCGGAGTAGCTGTGATCATTGGTCAAGAATCAAAGAAGATTATTCTTATTGGCATCAGAAACAAACTGTGTTTAGTATGCAGGATGATTAATAACGGGAAAATAAAGCACCGTGAACACTTGTGCTTCAAAAATTGGAATAGTTCCTCCACAAGCATGGAAAGTGACATCATTGTTGAAGGAATGCTGTATCTTCATGAAATATACAAAATAAGATGCATGAGGTTGGTTGCAGATGGTGATTCAAACACCATGTATAAAGTAAGAGAAAAAATTTCCTACGGCGGCTCTGTCCTGAAAATTGAATGTGTTAACCACGCCATTCGACGTTTCAGGAGAGCACTGGAAAGATTGCAGCCATCAAAAGGAATATATGGGAGTATTCAATCCCAAAAAAAATGTTTAAAAGACAAAATACCTCTTCTAGTTAATACTGTTAGATCAGTTATAAAACATAATGCCATTCCCACACACATTGAACCATCTAAAGATCTGGTAAAAAAATTCATTGGCGAGTTAAAAAATGTACCTCAACATGTATTTGGCAACCATTCTTCCTGTGGAACTTCTTGCAATAAGAAATCTTCTAAAACGTCATCCCTGGATCAATCTAAAATTCCCTGTATGGATTCAAAACTATTAGAGGGCATCAATTTTGAAATTAACAGAACACTTGTGTCATGTGCTAACACCCTAATTTTCAATCTCACCAACAATTATGCCGAAAATTTTATGAGCCAATTATGCAAGACATCTGGCGGAAAGCGAGTTGACTTTTCACAAGCTGGTGGAATTAACAGGCGTGCATACATTGCTCTATTAGCATATCAGACACCAGCTCAAGGGTGGATAGAGAATACATATACAGCTATCACTGGAAGCATTCCAAAAGCTCCAGTTCGTGATTTTGTATCATCCAGGAACAAAAGACATTTAAAAAGAAAACTTTTCCCAAATAAAAAAATTAAACAAAGTAATGAGTCACTAGTGGGAGGTGATAAAAATTACGGAGAGTTTTCTCAAAAACCGGATATTTCAGACGAAATATTTTTAGAATTAAAAGAAAATTTTCTGAAAGAGCTAAAAGTTAAACAATCATCAGATCTAGAAAAAGAAACTAGAGAACAGTACCTTTCCGAAAAATGGCGACATGAAAGACGTAAACGGATTTCTTCGTCTTTCTTCAAAGAGGTTGCTGATAGACGGCTAACCACATCATGTTCAAACCTAGTTAGAAAAATCATCTACAAAGACCGTGTTGACATACCAGCAACAAGGTATGGTATTGCTAACGAAATAGTCGCTCTAAAGCAATATGAAAAAGATTCTGGTAATATTGTTCAACAATGTGGTTTGTTCATTGATGTGGTGCATCCATTTTTGTGTACGAGTCCGGATGGTTTAATAGCCGATGATGGATTGATAGAAATTAAATGCCCGTATAGTGCAAGAAATGCGTCAGGTTTCCAAGAAATATGGAAAAACCATAATATCGGATTAAAATATAAAAGTAACGATGAAGCATTCCTGCCAACTAACCACAGATATTTCTATCAAATCCAAGGCCAACTTAATATCACAGGCAGAAACTGGTGTGATTTGTACTTTTGGTGCCCAAAAGAAACAAAAATTATCAGAATATATAAAGATTATTCGTTTTGGAAGAAAATCCTTCCTAAACTAAAGGCTTTTTACATGGAATGTATTTTGCCAGAACTGGTAGATCCAAGAGCCTGCAGAAACTTACCGCTAAGAGAGCCACATATTAGAAATTTTATAATGAAATTCCAATAAGATAGATTATACCTCTGACAACTGAATTTTTTTTTCCAAGTCCTTCCGACCAATATGTAATCAATCAGCATCTCATCTATTATTACATATTTCACACCCTCATGTACAGGGCTTTACAAATTTGATAAAATCTGGTAGCCAACAAAAAATTTTACTCGCCAGTAGAAATATTTACCCCCCCCCCTTTCTGTCATTGATTTTCAAGAAGCACAAAAGTTTTTTTTATGAATTATTTAAGACAAATGTAATAACAAAGTATGATTTAGAATTATTAGTTAAATAGTTTAGAATAGTACACAATTTAAAAAAATAATATTAAACTAAGTTTCGTGTCGAAAATTATCAAAATGATATATCTCTGAAAATAAATAATAATTAAATAAAAAATAAATAATAATACTATTACTGCAAATACCGAATTAACCGGCATGCTCGGAATGATTACTGCCGAATGCTTAAATGTCCATGTAGTTGAGTGCTACATGAGAAATCTATACCAGATATTACCAAATATTACTAATAGTACCGTGTAAAAGTTGAAAATTTTTATCTTTCATAATAAGTATTTCGAAACATAATTTTTTTTCAATTTTTGTAAATTCTTGCAAAAATGTATTTAACAAGTATTTATAATATATATATATATATATATATATATCTTTTTATTTCTTATTTTTAAGTTAGCCTATTTGTTAAATATGTTAATGTTCTATTTATATTATTTTGCAGTGACAGTTTCAAATTCCCTAATAGAAATTTTAGGGTCACTTTTAATTTCTTGAAAATTTAAGAATAATGATGTAATGTGATAAATCCTTTATTTCACAAATTTTGCTGTATTTGCTCACCCCTGGTCGTTAATTTAAAAAAAAGCATTGTTATTGATCTTAATATAAAAAAGTTATCATTTATGGGTATATTTGATGTACCCATAAATGAAATTTTCCTCTTTTATTTTGATGTATTTTTTATATTTTATATATTATGTCTTTTATCTTTTGTATAATTGAATCGGTCATTTAAAAAAACCACATAAGTCACAGAATCAGAACTTTTTAGAAATTATACAAAAAACTTTATTATTCACAAGTATTTTTACAAATAATTTTTATGGGTTTTATAGAGGCTGATAATAGAGTTTGGACTTCAAAGTTTGTAAATATTACATAATTTTTGTAATTTATGAATAATAAAAATAAGAATATCAGAAAAACTGTTCCTGACTTATGTTGTTTTAGCAAGAAACGATTTAGGTGGTATTTAATTTGAACAAAACAGTTATATTAAACATATTTTTAATCGAAATTAATGAAGTTAGCTCTTATACAGGTACATTTTTATGTTTTAATATGGTATTGCAGACAAATGGTAATATGGTATCCGCATGTAATCTGGTATTGCATCCAAAAACCACCTAACATGTCGCAAGTAATGAACGAAAATTAGAAGGTATTGTTTGAAGAGGAAGGAATACACTGAGTTATGTGGTTATTACCCAAATCATGGCTCTACCTATAAGGAAGCATTTGTGACAAAAATTGTATATTTGAAAAAAAAAGACTTAGTGGTTTTCGAAATAACCGATTCAATTCTATCGGGAAGCGAGATAAGAGTTCCACAAAAGTTTTCCATTTGTAAAAGTTTGTGTATTTCTACTGGTGTATTTCTATTTGTATAAATCTGATTTTAATACAAAACAATAACATTTATAATAAATTAACAAATAGCATTTCCTTTATGTAAAAATAACATTTTTATTTGTATAAGTTTGTATATTTCTATCTATATTAAATTTAATTTTAATAAAAAAAATAATAACATTTTTGGATCTATTAAATGTACAGTATATATTTTCATGTCTTTATAAATATAATTGTAAGGTCTGTCTCAAAAGTTTAAGCACAAGCATAAAATGTCGATTTTCAAAGAATTATAAAAACTTAGAATGAATAAAAAAATTTTATTTGCAGATTTCGCAACATTATTTATGGTATAAAAATAGAAAAAAATAAATTACATAAATGTAAAAAATATAATAAAATAAATTTAAAAAAAAACTGTCTTTTGGAATCGAAATGAATTTTCCATTTTTTGATAAATACTTTACTTATCAAGTTAGAAGCGATTCGAGTTACGTGACGACACGTTTTTCTCCTTTTTCATGCTGTGACGTCGGAAAGTTGATTCCAAACGCTGACTTTGACAGTACTTTCTAAAAGATATTCTGTCTTTACCATAAAATAGAAAACATCTTTCAACTACAAAGTTTCTACGTAAGAACACCGGCCAATCTCATGTGTTTCCGAACATAAATTAATTACAAAATATGTCATAAAGTAGCAAGTTTGTATTTGAGAACAGTCTTAAAGAGTTAAATACACACATAAATGAAATATGATTGTTTTTACTATTTGGTCTTTTACTCTCTCTTTGACACTCTTTGGTCTTTATTCACTCTTTTCTATAATTATTATACATTAAAAAAAAAAAAAAAAAAAAAAAAAAAAAAAAAAAAAAAAAAACTGATTATTTTTTGAGTTATCTAAAATATTTTATCTTAATTTTTAATCATAATTGTACTGTTCTGGAAATGTGGTTGACTCGGTGGATATGTTGGTTCGGGGTTTGAAACTTCTCGCGCGGTCGAGTGGGCTCAAAATCGAGTACTGAATTTTTCTGTTTTTTTTGGATGTATGTGAATACTAGCTCAACCGTCTTACAAAGACTTTCACACGAGTCATAAATCCCCTTAGGTCAATGGGCCTCCTGATAATAATTGGCCTTATTTCAGCCTTTTAATTAACCCTGTTTGTACAGTTTATAATAAACTTGTATTCAACAACAATGATAGTAAATAATGCTACCTATGTGAAAGTGATATCATTTGGTGAAGTTATGTATAATATAAGGCAGTTCTCAAAAAAATACTTTTCGCACTCAATAATACGAAACTTTCTGCAATATTTACGTATTCATTTTTAAACAAAGGATGAAACTTTAGGCATGACTATTAAAATGATTCGTAATCGAACTGTTTTCGTTTTACGATAAATTAATTTCATCTTAAATTATAAGCGATCGTTGTCTCGTAACAATTTTTTTCTACTGTCCTGCATTGTCACATCTGGAAATTCGGTTCAGAACATCAACTTTGACAGCATTTTCTGACACCCACTCTTCCAGTAATGGATACGCTACAAAAAGTAATAGATAACTGTTTTTGTTATTTTATTTAGAAACATATTTTAATGAAAGCATACCAATGAAACGAAATAGCCATTTTCAATTACATTTAAGAATTAGGATATCAATAATAATTACAATATTTATCAAAATAATCAATTGTTCAAATTAAATATTGACATTATCACAAGATCAGTATTTTAATTATTTTAGATGCTATTTTAGATACAAGATATAAAACACTGAATTTGAGAGAATTACAGTTATAAAATTATTGTGACAGTTCGCAAAAGGGGGGGGGGGTGTCCTAATAAAGAAAAAAATCAAGAAAAAAATCAGAATATCAGTGCATAGAATCGTATTTACTAATACAAATTTTTAAAAATTAAATTTCTTGAGTTGCTTGATATATTACGTGTATTAATTAATAATACAAACATGAAAGAACTAAAACGTCACGTTGAATATTTTAAATACTAAATAAAATTGTTTCAAAATAAAACTGCTGATTTGACATTTGATCTCCCTGATATGCAGATTTACTAGTTTCATTACTAATATAAATGCAATTAATATTTATAGTATTTTTTAATGTACAGATATTAATTAATCAAAAATTGGAGACAGGATGTAAAATAAATAAATGAATAAATAACAACTCGCATAATTTCATAACCCATAATTTCATCAATTTTACATTCGGAATTTTCTATTGATTGTGCTATATCATAATTGCTGTGTACGTTAGATTTCTTAATAAAATCTTATATAACAAAGATGCTTATGTAAACTGAATGTAAACTAAATTTACTATAATTTAATCAAATTTAAAAAAATAAAGTTTTTACAATTTTTGTTTCTGAAAACAGTTTTAGTGGTCATACTATAACATTTAGCTGCAAGATCTTACAATACATTCTAATATACACGATAGCAATAACATACTAAAAACACCTAATGTCTCGGCGGTACTGTGCGTTTGTTTATATATATATTTTTTTAATGATGTTTCAGAACTCTAACTTTCATAATACTATAAATTGGAAATTGACTTGTCTGACTTTAAAAATATTGTTTTAAAGTAAACAAATTATATTTCTTATTTTATTCTCAGTCTGAAGAAATTTTTCCTGGATATTTTTATTGACCTGCCTTGTTTTTCGAATGCGCATACATAAGTTTGAGTCATTTTACGTTGCTGAGAGTTAGATTATTTTAAATGTATCTCAAATATATAAGAAAAGCTTTAGAATATCAATTTCATGTTGACGAAAACTTTTAAAAAGTAGCTTTATTAGTATATATACTGTTTTTCTAATATTTTAAAATAAATATACTTGATTTGTGAAGCTGTATAAATCCCATATTTTTTTTTTATCATATGTTGTTAAAAATAAGGTAAATATATCCATTCCCGTATATTCACTGTGTGAATATTCCTAAATAGTATTAGGATTAAAACATTTAATGATAATATTGATATAAACTGAAAAATACCATGCAATATATCTAATAATATTGCATAGAAAACATAATCATTATATATATTAAAAAACCCATGATTAAAGTATTTAAAACAGCATAAATTCTTATCTATTCAAGTATTCCTTTAAAATTATCTTTTTGGATCAAAGGGGGGGGGGGAGGTATATAGTTCAAGCAGCGCAAAAACAACAGCAAAATATATAAATATAAAATGACACTTTTCACTTAATTGTTGAATGTACACATATATGTATACATTCAGCATGCAACTTTTTTTTTTTTTTTTTTTTTTTTTTTTTTTTTTTTTTTTTTTTTTTTTAATAATTAATTCAAATATGAGTTGGCTGCAGATCACTCAAGTGCTACTGGATTTAGTCTTAAAGGACTTCATTTCACTCAAATATGACTTAGTTATAAATCACTCAAGTGCTACTGGATTTAACCTTCATTGATTTGATTTAACTCAAGTATGAGTAAAATAGAGATCACCCAATCATGAGTTGCTTAAAAACAACTCGTTCACTCGAGTTGTTTCAACTCTTCATGAGAAGCTCACTTTCAAATCGTGAGATGAGTGGATTTCGGCTCAACTTGAGTTATTTTGGCTCTTTCGTTTTAAGAGAGTATACCCCTTACATTTTTCTGCTTTATTATACCGCTTACATTTTTTCTGCATTACTATACCGCTTACATTTTTTTGCGTTACTATACCGCTTACATTTTTCTGCGTTTACTATACCGCTTACATTTTTCTGCATTACTATACCGCATACATTTTTCTGCGTTACTATACCGCTTACATTTTTTGTGTTACTATACCGCTTGCATTTTTCTGCGTTACTATACTGCTTACTATACCACTTACTATACCGCTTACATTTTTCTGCGCTTACTATACCGCTTCTATACCGCTTACTATACCACTTATATTTTTCTGCGTTTACTATACCACTTACATTTTTCTGCGCTTACTATACCGCTTACATTTTTTCTGTGTTACTATACCGCTTAATATACCACTTACATTTTTCTGCGCTTACTATACCGCTTCTATACCGCTTACTATACCGCTTACATTTTTCTGCGTTGCTATACCGCTTACTATACCGCGTACTATACCGCTTACATTTTTCTGCACTTACTATACCGCTTACATTTTTCTGCGCTTACTATACCACTTACATTTTTCTGCGCTTACTATACCGCTTACATTTTCCTACGTTTAATATACCGCTTACTATACCACTTGCATTTTTCTGCGTTTACTATACCGCTTACATTTTTTCTGTGTTACTATACCGCTTAATATACCGCTTACATTTTTCTGCACTTACTATACCGCTTACATTTTTCTGCGTTGCTATACCGCTTACTATACCGCGTACTATACCGCTTACATTTTTCTGCGCTTACTATACCGCTTACTATACCGCGGTGCAATAGCGCACAGGCAAGCATGCGGCGCGCCCACCCCGCCCTACCTCATATCTAACTATACACAATACATGTACATACTTATATACAGAGGTGTCGGTTACAGTAACAGTGTCGCGAGATCAATAGTTTTTGCCCATCTCAAAAAATGCCCAACGCGCCTAAAGAAGTTTTCACTTCAAATATACAGAGGTGTTGGTAACAGTGTCGGTTACAGTAACAGTGCCGCGAGTTCAATGGTTTTTTCCATCTCAAAAAATGCTCAACGCGCCTAAAGAAGTTTTCACTTCAAAAATTAAATTTTAGAACGTTTTTCGCTCCTGCACCACCATGGGATTAGTAGCACCGACGTAAAATATAGCCTATGTAGGACCAGGGATTGTCATAAAAAATGTGCCACCATTACTTTAGAAAGGGGTTCAGTAGTTCCAGAAATTCCATAGAAATTGTAATTTAGAATGTTTTTAGAACGTTTTTCGCTCATCTCGCAGTTTTAAATTTCGATTTTTTTTTTAGAATTTGTTCTTAGAGAGGATTTATATATTATAAAAATAACTACCATGCCAAATTTCATGTTTCTAACACCTTCAGTATAAGAAAATCGAAATTTTAGAACGTTTTTTGCTCATGCACTCCCCTCGGGAAAGTGGCACCGGCATGAAATATAGCCTATGTTACAGCAGATACTGTTACCATCAATTTGCTACCATCACTTTTGAAAACGCTTCTGTAGTTCCAGATATTCAATAGAAATTGTAATTTAGAATGTTTTTAGAACGTTTTTCGCTCATCTCACCCTTTTAAATTTCGAATTTTATTAGAATTTGTTCTTAGAGAGAAATTACATCTTATAAGTAACTACCATGCCAAATTTCATGTTTTTAGCTTCTTCAGTATACAAAAAAATCGAAATTTTAGAACGTTTTTCGCTCTTGCACCCCCCTGGGGGTAGTGGCACCGACATAAAATATAGCCTATATTGGAGCAGGGACTATCACCATCAATTTGCCAACATCACTTTTGAAAACGGTTCTGCAGTTCCAGATATTCCATAGAAATTGTAATTTAGAATGTTTTTAGAACGTTTTTCGCTCATCTCACCCTTTTAAATTTCGAATTTTATTACAATTTGTTCTTAGAGAGCATTTACATCTTATAAGTAGCTACCATGCCAAATTTCATGTTCCTAGCTCCTCCAGTATAAAAAAAAATGAAATTTTAGAACGTCTTTCGCTTTTGCACACCCCTGGGGCTAGTGGCACAGACATAAAATATAGCCTATGTTGGAGCAGGGATTGTCACCATCAATTTGCCACCATTACTTTTGAAATCGCTTCAGTAGTTCCAGAGATTACCCCCTACAAACAAACAAACAAAAACAAAAAAACAATCTTTACTACCTTATAATATTAGTATAGATTAGGGCTCCCGGACAATTTTATACATTTTAAGTTACAACGACTGTCTTTTAAATGGAAGTACTATATGAAATAACCTATTAACAGTTTTCAAGTATTTTATATCGGCAGGGGGGGGGGGGGACGTTTTGGGATCGGCTTCGTACTCTCCTTCCCGATATCCTCTGGCTACGGCCTTATTGTCAAATATGATTTCTGTTTACAACACAATTAAATGCCTTTCGTAAGACTCAGTACGTTATTGAAATTTAAGTCACCACGCCCCCGAAATTAAATTCCGGGTACGCCACTGACAATTAGATGTATTAAGCTTTCAATTCCGAACAAAAGCTCGTAAGAAAACCTAAATAATAAAAACATGAAAAAAAGTTTTTGCGTTCTGTTACTGCATATTTTATTCAATGAAAAGGGCCAGAATAGAGCATGGGCACGTTTTCACTGTTTGGGTGGCAGAAACTATGTTGTTCTTTCTTTGTTAGCATTTAAATCCATAGTAATTTTCTCAATAAATCTTTTTTATCTGACCACGATTATATTCAGCAAAATGCAGTCTTGTTTGACTATGTACGTCTTTATCTGACACGTCCCTCCCTATTTTAACCCCCCCCCCAAAAGCATGTAAAAAAATTTAAATCGTATATATATATATATATATATATATATTTTAAACAGTATAAATATTTTGACCTATTTGCTGCTTTCTAGTGATAATAAATTAATAATCAATAAAGTAAATTAACCCTCTCTCGCCAAAATTTATGCTTTCTCCTATCGCGCATGATAGTATACAAAATGAATAAATAAATAATAAATCTGGAGAGAGGGAGTAAAATAAATTGTACATATACCCCTAAAATACCTTCTTAATACCTTTAAAATACTGTTTAACATTGTTTAGTAAGGTACCTAAACGATTTCTCTTATGCGTCACTCTCAATTTGTGGAAAAAAACTTTGTTTCTTTCTCTCCGCCCACACAAAATTTATGGGTTTTTTTTTTCCAAGAATTCCCATTTCTTTACGCATTTCAACATTTAAAAAATATAGTAACATATGCAGATTTTATTTTATATCTTTCGGCAATACACACGCTCGAATTTGCATGATTATTATTATTATTATTATTATTATTATTATTTATTTTTTTTTACGAAAATCTATTTAAACAAACTAGGGGACTTCAGTTTTAATGATTGCCAATTTAATTTATGACATTTAGACAAATTAAATTTGTATTTCTGACCAAAAGTTCATGAGAAAACCTAATTAATATAACACCCCCCCCCCCTCTTTTCCGTCTTTTAAAACCAGTTTGCAAACCAGAATGGCGCAAGCTCCAGAAATCCTGTCTATTAATCAATCATCATACATCAATAACACAGCAAAGAAAAAAAAGTCAAAAGATTAAACTTTTTTTCGCTCATAACCTTATCAGAAAAGTCATTAAAATTATTTCCATGAGAATAAAAATATTAAATAAATGTTATTGAAACCTAAATAATATGAAACGCCCCTCCACTTGCGTCTTTCAATAAGCTTACAAACGTTTGATATTTCGTAAACCGCGCCTATACTTACACACAGCCAATTGAATGTAAGAATTTAACGAATTGACCAATGATGTGACCCTTGGATAAAACACCACCTTTCCTCAAATAATGCACAAAAATATCTGAAAAGCTATTGTAGCGCCATCTGTCATCGTAATGAAGAAATATTCACATACCTATAGGGTTACCATATCAAACATTCTCATAAAGATTTTAATAATTCGCCAAGAGAATTTCACTAAAAAACCTAACTTAACAAACTTCAAATTTTCCAATTTTTATTGGGTACTTCCATAAAGTTAATTTGCATATAATACTGAATTTTTGAATCCTTCTGTGGGAAATTTTCGGAGAACTTAAGTATAAAGTAATTTTCATGAAACACTCAAAAAATCAAACTTAATAAATTTAAAATTTAAAAAATCTTGGTGGGGACCTCCATAAGGTCAATTTGCATAACATACTCCATTTTTGAATATTTTTCTGGATAATTTCTGGAGTTGTTGTCGGAAAAGTGATTGCCTTGGCGACAATTGTTCGAAATACACCCTTAAACGTCAATCCTGTACATATTATGCATACAGCATTGTAAACTGTGTAAATGTAAGTACATATAAAACATTTCATGTACATATCATTCATAAAAAAAATTATGATGGTAAAAAACAATCATCTGTAAATAAAAGAAAATGATCGAGAAAGGCGTATTTTAGTTTAAAATGCACTTTTGAAAGCAAATTTGAATACATTAAACGTGAAACAATATCTGTCACATTAATCAAAATATAAAATGTTTTATAAATATTATATATATTATTTAAATACAAACAATGGTAATTTAATGTGTTCTAAACAATTTTAAAATATAAAAAACAGAAATAATCATTGCTGTTGTAAACAAACTGTTTAGTTGTATCTTCCCTGTTTCAAAAGATTTAAAAATGAAAATCTAATGAGGGAGGCTGAGAGGTTCTGATATCAAAGCTGGTAGACGGGAGGTGCTGGGTTCAAAACCTGTCGCGCTCGCCGACCTAAACATTATGATTTTTCCGTGGTTTTCTTTGAACCTTGCCATAAATACGGGTTAGGATCCCTTAGAAAGACCCCCACGGAAGGCACTTCCCCTTAAGGCCAATGTCCCTCGTGTAAATAATCGGCCGTCATAAATCAACCAACTAACCAACCAAGGAAGGAAAATCGAGAGTCAACTATTCTGACAAAAATTTGGGAGTTTTAACAGATAGCATACAAATCAGAAACACAGTGAATGACAAACAGATGGCGCGTGCGTCAGCTGGGAATGTAAACTAGGGATTTAAAGGGCTGTTTCTGGGTAATTTTGATGGGTATATTAACAAAATTTACAATATATCGCGATATAACTGCGGTATGGGTAAAAATTAGGTGTCAAAATATTCACAATTAAAGAGGCTTTCATTTAATATTTTAAAAAAGCAAATCGATTTTCTGATTAATGTTGAAGTAAACTGTCTTTTAAGCAATGATTAAAAAAAACCCATTTGTTTCATTTCAGAAAGTTGGTTCAAAAGATTGGAATAACCTCACATTTTTAGTGAAAAATATTTAAGGAATTGTTATTTATAGCTCTGATCAGAGCATTTTAAATCACACGTTCCAAACTTTCCCTTTCTTTATATCGGAGTATATTCAGAAGCACCAAATAGAAATCTAAATATAAAATAGAACTCTAAAATCGCTTAAATATATCATTCTCACATAAAATTCGGAATGACTAAAGCGGGGCACCATATTAGATATACTAAAAATACCAACGTTTGACACACAATAGCATCGTGTAATAAACAGACGCACGTTTCATGAGTATCATGGACTCACTTCCTCAGTGTAAATAAACCTAAACCCTATTGTATCCCCCCAAAGACATGAAAATCTCTTACAATCTGGTCCATATGTTAAATTACACCGGGATCCATCTAACAGTTATCTTCTGAGTACTAGAAAACTCATTAAAACTTCTCCATGTATTGATGAAAATACTATAAATTCTTTAACTCCTTTCATAGCTAACTGCAGTCGTTTTTATGCTCTTCCAAAAGTACACAAAATTGGTGTCCCCCTCCGTCCTATTGTATCAAATATTGGTTCTGCTTCTTACCCACTTGCTAAATATTTGGTTAAACGGTTTTCTTTTCTTTCAGTTTCCAATTTATATACTATTCATAATTCAAGTGCTTTTGTAAACCGTATTAGGAACTTCCCCCCCTCCCTCTCATTACGCATGGTGTCCTTCGATGTTATTTCACTGTTTACCCATGTTCCTGTCCAAGGGGCACTCCAGTGTCTCACTTTAAGATTAAAAGAATTCCATTACCCAGATTATGAGATAAACCACATTATTGAGTTATTCAGTATTTGTTTAACGCAAAATGCATTCCAGTTTTTAAATCAATTTTATTCTATGTCAGATGGTTTAGCGATGGGTAATCCTTTAAGTCCTTTCCTAGCAGATTTGTATATGCATTATTTTGAGGATAAATTATTTAATTTTATAAATTTTCCATTTTATTGCAGATATGTTGATGATTCTTTTGCACTCTTGGACCTGTCTATTTCATCCATTGATAACGTCTTAACTATTCTAAACTCAATAGATCCTGTTATTCAGTTTACATATGAAGTTGAAGTTGAAAATAAATTGTCCTTTCTTGATGTGTTAGTCACACGTCAGCCTAATACATTTGATACCTGTGTATACCGGAAACCTTTTGCAGTCTCACTCCCTCCTCATTTTAATTCGTGTCACCCCCCTTCTCAGAAAGCCTCGGCTTTTCATTTCTTTATTAATAGAGCAATTTCCATTTGTTCTGATAATCTTTCCCTTGGTACAGAATTGAATTATATTAGATCTGTTGCTATTAATCGTGGTTTTAGTTTGACTTATATCAACCGTTTAATTTTTCGTTGTCTAAATAAAAATAGTAATCTTGTTCCTTCTGATGTCCCAGAATCTTTTTCTAACCTCATTATTTTACCATTTCACAATAGCATTAGCTATAAAATAGCTAATATTTTAAGGCAATATGATTTTAAGGTTGTTTTTAAGCCAGTTAATAAACTAAATTTTTCACAGTTAAAGGATAAAATTTCACATCAAAACTTTTGGGCATTTGCAATATCCAATGTCAATGTGGTTTGTCCTATATAGGACAGACTAAACGACAACTCCGTTTCAGACTCAATGAACACAGAAATTACATTAAGAAAAAAGAATTACAAAAGTTCTCTATTGCCTGTCACTGTTGGAGTGAGGGACATAATTTTAACTTCGACTCAGCCACTATTATTAAGAAATGTAACACTCCATTAGATTTAGACTTCTTTGAGGCAGTTTATATTCATAAATTTGGTAACTCCCTGGTTAATGATTTTTCAAGTGTACCGTACATCTCACCTTTCTGGGTTGAGTTACTTTGTCATAGTGAATCCTCTACAACCAACCAACCGACTTAATCAGATTGGAGGAGTTTCTCGGTGTGTTGTTGTTTTTCATTTGGGTTTTTAGATTCATTTTTATGTCTTTGGGGGGATACAATAGGATTTAGGTTTATTTACACTGAGGAAGTGAGTCCATGATACTCATGAAACGTGCGTCTGTTTATTACACGATGTTATTGTGTGTCAAACGTTGGTATTTTTAGTATATTTATCCACACAAGATTTCTTTCATTACCATATTAGAGGTACAATTCCTCTTTTTGTAATGTAATCTATTTTGTAAGCACGACATGATTAGCTGCTGGAATTTTAGCGGTGAAAGTGTTCATCTATATCAATAAAGACTGGCGGATACTTTGTTAACTGTATCATATCAGAAGAAAACGATAAAGTTTCTTCTGTGAAGGGAATTGTTCTTTTATGCGGAAAATTTCCCATGCTGATCAACCAAGGCCTATGGGTATCATAACGACGACTGCAATCAACTTTAATTAATACTAGCTGACCTGCCCGGCGTTCCCCGATCCCCTATAATAAACTTAAATCTTTAAAAAAATGAAACTCTCGCCACTGTCTACGATGGCTTCGGCACCGTATACCGGACATGCTCGTACGCTCCGGCAAAAATCTTTTATTTTCCCATACCACCGCCAGGGGAGCATTATGTTCTAAACAAACCTCTTTCTGAGCGAATTTCTGAGACAGGTCCCCGCTGCCTACATTACTGTATAGTAGGTGTACTACAAAATTGAGATGGTTTCGAGAAGATGGAAACATTATTAGCCGAGTTATTGAAATAAGGCACAGTTAGAGAAAATAACCTTGAGTGAGGTGCCGGGGGGTGGGTATGTTCAAGTGTCCTTCAGAAAATGACTAATTAGAAGGCCCACAATGCATGTTTAAAAATTCGTTCGTTTGATTATGTTAGGAACTTAATTACAAATTTCGCTTAAACTATTATTCGGAAATAGTGGTAACCGCTACTCATAAATTTAGTTTAATGTTATAAAAGTGACTATTAAGTTAATTATAATGTTTGGAATCACTTGCGTTGAAATCGGAAAGATAGTTGCTGAGATATGGAAATGGAGCATAGTTAGAGAAAAAACCTTGAAGGAGGGTCCAGGGGGGGGGGAGGAGTTGTTCAAGAGCTCTTCAGGAAATAACTAATTAGGAGGATCACTATACATCTTTAAAGATTGATTCATTTGGTTAAGCTAGGAACTTAATTTGAAATTTGGCTTAGACTATTATTCGGAAATTCTGGTATCTGCTTTTTAAAAATACACATTGAAGCTATGAATGTTGATTTTTACGATAATTTAGTAAAAATGGAACTGGTTTGGAGAAGTTTGGAACACTATTAGCTGAGATTTAAAATAGCGGTATTCTCTATATAAAACAGCAATTAAACACTACGGGTGCAGCTAAAAATGTTAAAATTTTTAAATGTAATTAGATCCTTGCCCCTCTCCATTCCCGCAAATATAAAAAATAATCTGTTAATTAAAGTTTTCTGTATTAATAATTTCTATCATAATAATATATGTAAAAAAAGAACTTAAACCCGGCTAATTGTCATGAAGAAAAACGTGCCTGGATAGTATTTCAAACAAGGGGATGTCTGTGTAATTTGTCATGTGCAGGTGACGCAACAATAGCATGCTTTTACGCTGATAACTTCAATCCATATTGAAAATATTTAGTCAGAAATCGTTATCTATGCATCGCTACTCTGGTTTATTTAATTACTTCTGTGAAGAATCGATGCAACCAACCAACCCAAGAGAAAAAAGCGTATTTTTGATGAAAGTTCTTTGTGGATATTAATTAATAATTCAGTAAATAATTGAAATATTACAATTCTGAGGTTCAGGTACATCAGGAGACGGTTTGGACTATCTATATCTTAATTATCAGGCTTCTACATGGGCTAGATTTTCCTAGCCATCGCTAATACACACACACACACACAGAGGGAAACTTTATTTTATTAGTATAGATAATGATCTTAATATTTCATCATAATATAGCCGTACTTATCAAATTATCGTAACATATACACCGAATGCCCCCAAAATTAGAGACACCCTCTAATAATGAGTTGGTAAACTTTTAGCTCTGATCACAGCCGATACTCTTCCTGGCATAGACTCAACAAGTTGCTGATACCATTGCTGTGGAATGTTGACCCATGCTGGTATAAGGACAGCTGTAAGTTGAATCAGACTGGATGGGGGCGTTTCCAAGCTTTGAAGACCTCTTTCGATTTCGTTCCACAATTTCACAATAGGATTGAGGTCGAGGGACTGTGCTGGTCTAAGATTCAGGTTAAACTCAGATTGACGTACCTCAAACCAATTTAAGACGGATCGAGCACGGTGGCAAGGTGCATTGTCCTACTGAAAGTAACCATCAATTAAAGGAACATTCTAGCTATAAACGAGTGCACATGATTGGCAAGGATATTGAGATAAGCTGCACTGTTCAGATTTTTGTCCATAGATATCAAGGAACGCAGTGTACTTCAGGAATACATTCCCCATACCATAATTCCGCTGCCACCAGCCTGAAGAGTTGTCATTTGGCAGGAGGAGTCCATGAATTCGTGCTGTTTGCGCCATTTTCTGATCCTGCCATCTGAATGATAGAGCAGGAAACAAGATTCATCCGACAAGGCTGGATTTTCCAGTCCTTAAGTAACCAATTTCAACGTTCCTTTGCCCATAACAGGCGTCTTTTCCTATTTTTATGTGATACCAAACACATTCTTGATGATCTCCTGCAGCTAAAGTCAAACTTTTGCGAAGTGCGTCTTGCTGTACGTTGGGATATCCTTTGCAATGCACCTGAATTGATTTCAGCTGTAATTTGTCGTGTTGTTGCCCTTCTGTTGCTGCGGACTATGCGGGAAACTCACCTTTTACCTCTCTCGTTCCCTAGCCTTTTTCTACCAGAATGGTCTTTGTCACTTGATTTTTTTTCTCAACTGCCATTCTCTGAACACCCGAGATACTGTTAGACGAGAAAATCCTACAACAGTCACCGGCTCAGAGATGCTGGCACCAGCTCTTCTTGCACCGACGATCACCCCTCGTTCAAAGTTACTTAAATCTTTCGTTTTACCTATTTTTGCAGTCACATCCATGCTAACTACGTCGTACGAAGCTGAGGGTTCCTTATGTAAGTAACTTTGCGTTGTAACGTCATTCTACGTCACTATGGGAATGGTTTACTTTCAGATAAGAAGTGTCTCTAATTTTTTGGCCACTCAGTCTATATAGCAGAAATAAAGGTAAAATGACGACGTGGGCAAGATGACGAACTCAGTATTCTTTCCGTCCAGTTACACGTAGTAGTCACCCGTGTATTTGTGCGCTTTACTCCATATTCTTTCTTAATTAAATAAGTTTTTAAAATAAATTAATCACTTTCATAATATTACTAGATATTTAATTAAACATGAATATCCTCAAAAGTGTATATTTAGGCTTTAAACGGTGTTGACGTATGGATTGTTGTGCCCATGTTAATATGTTCCTACAAATCGCCCGTGTTATATATTAAAGTAGTCTTTAATTTTTATCATTTTGGTGTTTATTACTTATATACTACTATTGGACAGTATATAAACAAGGATATCATTAAAATTTGCTATTTATTAGGTGCGTTCGTAATTATATAAATACGTAGCACCTATTGTCGTTGCTTGGGCCGTCCGTCTGTCTGTCTGTCCAGTCTGTCTGTCTGTCCGTCTGTCTGTCCGTTCGTCCGCATATAACAACGCAAAAATTACCCAACTGAACGGTTTGGAATGTAAGATATATTATGTTTGCAGAATTTTGTTGAGACATTTCAATTTTTTTTTTTTAATCGAATCAAAACTTTAGGAGATATTAATAAAAATATTTATAGAAATTTGAATTAAAAGAAAAAAAATCGGTGCTTTCTTGTTAGAGGGCTTCCGAGGGTTAATCGTCAAGCGACCGAGATCATAGAAACTCGACAGAGTTTCTCGCCAAGCATAAGAAACAGCAATGCATTGAACCGTAAATGAAAGGAATTTCCGCCAATGGATGCCAAACGATTTTACAAAACATTTTTAGCACTCTGTCTAGTTTATATTTTGCGGACGGGACAAAACGGGTTTTTGACACATCTATATCTCGCGTTCTATTTATGATAGAAACAAAATTCTTGATTCTATGGAATGGGGCGTGCCAAGGAACTAAGAATTCAAAAGTAAAGCAAAATCCGACGAATAGGTTTTCAGTAAATGCGATTTTAAAAGTGCTGTTTTTTGCATTTTTCAAAATCTTGTTCAGACCAAAAACTGTTGACAGGGCTACAGCAATGTGTAATTATCGGATTTTTACGCGGTTTACGTTTTTTGAATTGTTTTTATGAGTAGTTTGGACCTTTGTAAGTTTCATGTAAAAATTTTAGTTAGTTTTTGATTTATATCAGTTTAAAGTTATTGATTCCTATACTTAACATAGAGCAAAAAACTGTTGACAGGGCTACAGCAATGTGTAATTATCGGATTTTTACGCGGGTTACGTTATTTGAATCGTTTTTATGAGTAGTTCAAACCTTTGTAAGTTTCGTGTAAAAACATTAATTAGTTTTTGATTTATATCAGTTTAAATTTATTGATTCCTATACTTAACAAAGAGCAAAAAAATAATAAATGACCCAACTCTTTTAGGAATCGTCGTATACACATGATATTAAGATATGTTATTACACTCGACCCAAGTAAGCTTCCTATTATAAAAAATCGTAACTATTAAGGTTTGTTTACAGGGTCTCACAAAAGATCTTTTGATATAGGGCTAAATAGTTGTGTAATTATCCGATTTTTACGCGGTTTGCAGCATTTGAATTGTTTTTATGAGTAGTTCAAATGTTTAATATTTCGTGTAAAAATATTAATTAGTTTTTTATGTATACCACTTTAAACTGATTTATTCCTATACTTAAGATGAAGCAAAAAAAATATTAAATGGTCTAACTCTTTTCAAAAAGAACGTATACGCATGATGTTAAAATATGTTACTACGAACGACCTAAGTTAACTTCCTATTGTAAAGCAGAATTGTAGAATTTACTGTTCGTTTACAGGGTAACTCAAAAGATTTTTTAATAAGACTAAAAAGTTGTGTAATTAGCGAATTTTTACGTTGAAGTACATGATTCCTGTACTTAACACAGAGGAAAAACAATAGTAAATTGCATAACTTTTGTCAAATTTGCTATATACACAAGATATTCAAATATGTTACTACATCCTCTCTATTGTAAAGCGGCATTGAAGCATATACGTTTCGTTTCCAGAGTCTCTTAGAAGATCTTGATTACATTACTACCAATGTATATTTACTGAGTGAGATGTATTTTAATGATTTTACACTGTTTTAATCTCTGTAAGTTTTCATTATCTTGCTTTAAAATTTAATATGAGTTCATTTTGTCCGTCTGAAATCTCGTCGATGTTAAGCTCTAAATCTATTAAAATATAGTATTTTCATCGATTAAAAAAACTGTGTTTATTTATAAATATATAATTCTAGCGTATCAGGAATTGATTGAAATAGCGATTACAAAATTCCAACTTTACGTTCATGCGCTGAGTAATAGAATGTAAAAATGTTGCTACCCCAAGATTACAAGTTTTGCGTTTAAATATTTGCCGTTCATCGAATCTCCGGCTATGACGAACTTAAAATGCTAAATTTCGTATGCAATAGGTGATCGGTAACGAACTGTTCGGTTTACGAACAAATCGTTTAACGAACACTTTCACGTGAGATTTTGATGTTCGGAGAACGAACACCTCACGAAACAAAGCCATGATGAAGCAATGCCGTGTTTCATATTTAACAAGCTATACTTATTGCCTCTACTGTCAACTTTGAGAACATTTTAACAGTTGCATACATATGTCCTAATTAATTCATGGACTGCCGGAGATTGGGGACCTATAGAGAAGTTGCAATCAGCTAATCAACCATTGTACTTCTCTTGGAGGTCAGGGTACTTCCACCAATCAGAACTGCCTTTTTGTAGTGTGTGACCTCCAACCTGACGTCAATTGCAACTTCCCTATATTTTAGGATCACCGAATTGGAATGAACAGACTATATGAACAGAAATCACTTTAATAGTTTTTATACTTTTGTAAACGTTGCGAATTTTATATTTTTTAAATTCTCGAAACGTTGAGTTAAAAAACTTAAGCAAATAAAAAACTTCTAATGTGCTCAGTAATTTTCAAAAATAATTCTATATAATAAAAGTGTAAGTCATGTGACTGTCATCAACAATTCCGGGATGTCCGTTTCACTTTTTCATATACCAGGCGGACATTTTTATTTAAAATTATTTTTTCGAATCAAACTGCATAAAAGTTACATTTTTAGAAAGATCGTTCAAAATAAATTAATATTTGAGCGATGACTTACGTTCAATTATGCATATAATCTGCAATAGCTTCAGTTGAAATTAGGATCGCAGTTCAAATTCTCTATCCATAAAAGTAAACAAAAAAAAGATTAATTCGTCGTGAACGTTTAAAATATCAAACTATGGAGGTAATCGTTCGCAAAGGAAGCTCTCCGCGAATGATTTTTTGGACCGCTGCTTGGGTGTCAAAAAAAAAAAAAAAAAAACACCATTGAGACAATCAAAGTTTACCATAATTCTATGCTATACAACTCAACTTCCTTCCAGACCTTTTCTTGACGTAAGTTGAACTCATGTAATTATATTTAATGAATGAAATTTCGAAACGAATTCTCAGTTAATTTGGTATTTATGTATTATACTCGCCAGGAAGAGAGATCACTGAAAATGATTGATAATCGCCAATCATATTTACCATTGTTATGACCAATCGCGTTCAAAATAGTAATTTAATATACATTTATAAAATACATAACATCATTAAGTACTTTTATGTTAATTTGCGCAAATCTCGCCATTACCATTTTTTAAATCGCCGATACCAGCTTTTATTTTTCACATTTGCAAATTAGAAAATATACTTTGATTTTGAAATAAAATATTTGGTTTATGATATTATTTCTTATTTATTTATTTATTTTCTATTTTAAATGAAAAGTGTGAACGGCATGTATTTTAAATTGTATGTAATATAAGTATTTTAAATTAAAGCTAAGTATTTTAACTGAAATGAGTGACAAGTTTGTAATTTAAAATTAAATTAATGCAGTATGAATGGTGGTGATAGGAGCAATATTTGGCGATTTATCATTTGCTACCGGCTAATAAAAATACCCATCATTAAAAATGGTAAATAATTAGGAATCAAACTAAAATATTACAAAATGTATCAATGCGTATTACAATGCTTAACATACATTTAAGGGAGACCAAACTGGTCGCCAGTGGCGGCTAGTATATTTAATATGTTAATATAAAAATCCCTTAAATTTTTAGACTAATAGAAATAGGTTCGTAGAAAAAAAAATTGTTGATTTTTCACGGTAAAGTATGCTCCATAAACTTATCGTTGTAGTTGACAGAAAAAAGTGCTTTTTATTTTTCCACATTTTTCTGAAACTGTAGGATTTTAATTAGTTTGTAAACTACTGTAAAATTGTCTAATTTTTTTGTTTTTGAATGTATATAAACGGAAGAGTGATATAAACAAAAGAAAAAGGAAAATAAATATGTAATAAATAATCTGATGAATACAATGTAAGGAAATTAATATAAAAGTTTCCCCGTTGTTATGGTAGCGACATGTACATTGGAATAAGTCACTCAATAAATTGTATAATTCTGATGTATAATTCTGTTTATAGCATCACTATTATTTTTTTGCCTATTTCATCTTTTCCTTTCTGAATAAAAATGAAATCCGTATAATTGAAATTAAATACCTTACAAAAAGGAGTGATATCTCATCAAAAACAACTCGTTGTAAATGATCCCGCCAAGCCCCAAACCTAAAACGTCAGTCACAAAAAGAAGTGATATCACACAAAAAGAAGCGATATAGAAGTGCATACTCCGAGTCCCGTATAAAAATCTATCACCACTCATAATGTTTCCAAAGGACTCGGAGTGAGGTACAGTATGTGAAAACTGCTTGGCGACCTGCATGCTTTTATAATGTTTGCGTTTCCTGCAATTACATATGGCTATATTATTTTTATTTTATTTTATTTTATTTTATTTTATTTATTTATTTATTTATTTATTTATTTATTTTGCTCCCATAAAATTGTAAAAGTTGAAGCTTCTGTGTATGCATGTCCTTTCTTATTTATGAGCTTGAAAAAACAATTTGTTGATTTTATTTACCATTATTTAAACTAAAAACACCACTCTTACGAAGAGGATTTTTTAAGTAAACGTATAAAGATTTTGAGTTTGTAATATATATATATATATATAAACCTTATAATAAACGTTAACTAAATTGAGATATATTGCAGTAATTCTAGCGTAAGGGAATGGCATGGATCTGGGGGAAAATCCGTTCTGTCAGTTCTTTCGCATACAAAAATATTTATAAAAATGGTATAACAAAAATATAAAATTTATTTTTCAATTTTCAAAATTGATATACTACATATATTATAAAAGCCTGCAGGTCGCCAAGCAGTTTTCACATACTGTACCTCACTCCGACTCCTTTGGAAACATTATGAGTGGTGATAGATTTTTACACGGGACTCGGAGTATGCACTTCTATATAGCTTCTTTTTATGTGATATCACTTCTTTTTGTGACTGACGTTTTAGGTTTGTGGCTTGGCGGGATCATTTACAACGATTTGTTTTTGATGAGATACTTATTTTATGACAGAAATTAATCTGCAGACGATATAATTCATTTCATAGAGTTAAAAATCATCAAGATATGAATATTTATATAACTAGCTATAATACGAACGCACCTCATTTGTCACGTTTGACGTACAATTTCCAACTTGTTTTTTTATGCTTTGGTGCGTACAGTACGCCACCCGTGTTTTTAACACTTTTCAACGTATTTGAAAAATGTTTATGAATTCGGTTTATCTGTGCGTGCTCTAACTCTCGTAAATACACTGGAAATGACATGAAATTTTTACACTTTACTGAATTTTAATATAGAATGTTTGGTATTGAAAATGAAGTGTGTAGCATTAATAGTTCATTTACAGGGATACACAAAAGAATTCCATTACATTATGATCTATGGCGGAAAATACAGGGTTATTATAAAATAATCATCGGTTTTCCGAAGCGTTTATTTCGAAACAGAATTGGGTTACAACAATGAGTTATACATGAAAATAAACCGAAATTATACAAGACTGACGTCCATACTACAGATGTTCAAATATGTGCTCCTTGAGTGATATGGCAGATGTCAAGGCGATAGTTCAGTTCGCTCCACACATTACTCAGCATGTTTGGCTGTGGAATGGAAAGTTCGCGGCTAGCACGATTTGTTTATTTCTTGGGACTACGGATGAAATTCACTCTAACCCGGTTTACTGTTTCTTCAGTAACGCTTGGTCGGCCGGAACTATTGCCTTTACATAAACAACCGGTTTCTTTGAACTGTCTACACCAGCACAGAATGCTTTGTTGGGTTGGTGGTTTGCGTTTGAATGCTTTCCGGAATGCTCTGTGAACGGTTATAAGCGATTCACACTTTGAAAATTCTAGTACAGAAAACGCTTTCTGATGTTCAATCGCCATTTTGAATATGACGTTCGTGCAGAAACCATGGCAACCACGCGCGCATGACACATACGCAACGCGAAACTGTAGTTAACGCCATCACGTTTGAGTTGTCATGGAAACATATACGCTTCCTAGGTCGCACGCAGTAACGTATCAAAACCCGATGATTCATTTGTAATAACCATGTAGTTTGCGGCGTATTTTATTGATATTACGATATTTCAAACATAAGGAAACTAATAAGCATTACTTAGGTGTACTAAGGCTAGCTTTTACTGGAGTATACAGTTCGTAGCATTTATAGTTCAAGTACAGGGACGTAGAAAACAATTCCTTTACATTATGATATTTGGGGGAATATCGCATACGGGGGATTTTGAACATGTTATGACACTTGAAACATAATAAAATTTAAAATAATCTCTAAGGTTCAAATACAACTTATTTTCTATAGATTATGGAGTGCGTAGGATTTATCGTTCATGTACTGGCGGGTCCCTCTCCGTGGTCCTGACACGACTCCTTCAGTGGAGGAGGTGATCGGGAATGGAGCATTGCGCGGACATACCGTCAGGTTTGCTCCGAATCGGCCCTTTAGGTAGGGAAAAAGACCGGTCGCCTGAAACACGGAGTGTTCGTCGACACGACGGGGACAGGAATTGACCGGACTGGGTTCTTCATCGTTGGTCCGCCAGTGGGAAATGGTTCTCTGTTGTGCCGGAGTCACCACGCTATGGCCCATTGTGCTTCGCCCATTTATGGGTTGTGGGTTCGTGGGTCTCCTCCTCGCAAGCGCAGGTTCTCTGCGACGCGAGCATAGCCAATTATCGGATTTTTCCGTAGGTGGTAGACAGAGATTCCGTAGGCCGATCCCAAGTTTCACGTGGATTTTGGGCAAAGGCTAGCTAATGCCAGCCGGACCACTCCAAAACTTGACCGAGGAATTGACGGAGGAAGGATCGATCTCTGAAGAGCACGATCTCGTGGTGACTCTGTAGTATGCCGATCGTCGGGAGATACGGTGTATAGCAACTATCTGCGACGAGACGGCGGCAGAGGGGAAATAGTCGTCTCGGACGGCCCCGTGACATCCTCTGAAGCTGGAGAGTTGTGAGCCGACCTCAATGGTCACCGTAGGAAGCGCTCGAATCAAGGAGAAGGTCACTATCCAAAGGCAGCAAGCCAGAGGTCTGCCAGGGACGAGACCTTTCTCTTTGAGGAGGGGACTAGCGCGTCCTGCCATGTGACTACGAGGAACCGGGCCGGAGGCTGCCGACTAATGCGGCATCGATCAGCCAACGCTCGAGACCTTGATCCGAATTCCCTCTCCGACACGTCTCTCGTGTAGCCAGGAGTTTCCACATCTGGCTGGTGGACGAGTGGCGCGTCTATTAAGCTTCTCTCTCTAATCTCGATCGGGCCCGTCTCTTTGGCGCGCTTAGAGGGAGTTTTCACGTCCTCTAGAGTCCGATAGTGGTTCTTCATCCTTCCGTTTTTAGTGCATATATTATGAGAATGATCTCCTAAGGGGAACCGGGTAGCTGGAAATCAAACTGGGCTTGCCCGGTGGGTAATAAACTCCTCTTGGGTTCTTCCTTGGCGAGGGACAACCTATCCGAATCCCTCCTTTGGGAAAGGGCCGAGTTTCCTCGTGGTCCTGGGTCGGAGAGAGGCGCCTTTCGATCTTTTTTAGTGATATGATATGTGAACCTCAAGGCCGATGAGACTAGTTGCTTGCCCTTCCATGCATGTCAATGTTCGGAAGCCGTGGGAAAGCAAGAGCCGTCGAGGGAACTCGATATATGACCTAGCGACCGTCTCCCCTTATGTGGTTTCGCAAGCGAAGCCGTCGGGGGCTCTTTGGCGGTTCATCAGGTGTCTGTCCCATGCGGAAGTTTCCCATGAGCAGGGTTGCTTTCGTAACAAGCAGTTCGTCGACACTTGGTAAATTGGCTTGGGGGTCCGTAGTGGGGAGCGGCCCCGGCCGATCGCAGCGCCGAGGCGAGACAAAGCATCTGGTGCGATATAAGTCGTTTAGAGACTTGGGCGCGATGGTCATATTCGTGACGCAGGCTACCCCCGTGGGCCTCTGGCAGCGCAGGCTAGTTTTCTCGTTCATATACAGAGGCACAGACGAGAATTCGGTTAAAGGACTGACTATGATCAATAATTGCTAGATGCGCTCTTTCCGCTGTGATCTACAAATTTATGTAATTTTTAGTGCATTACGTGTTCTTTACAAAATCTGTAGATCATATACAGGGATGCAAGGAATATTTGGGGTATGGATAGCAATTGCTGAAAACGAATTTTTATTGAGTTACGTATTTTTTTAAATAGCTTATTTAGCTATCTCATTTCATCGTCTGAAAAAATTAAATTTCTTAGTAACATCATGTTAGTGTTACGAAGTATTTCATAATGTATGCGGATACATGATTTTTCGTTTTTTTTATTATTACAAACCATACGTATTTTTAAAGATTAAGAGATGTTGCAATTAAATCTCACGTGAACTAGGATTCCCTACCTTTTTTTAAATAACTGCACCACCCTGTGTTTATGTTATTATAGACTGTAAATTTTAATTGATTGATATATTTATAATTTATCAAATGTTAATGGTTTTCGCTTCTTACAGATCGGACAATAATTGTTATTACATAAGACATTTTAGCAACAAATTTATCGTATTATTATAGCTCAGTTACAAATAACATCGAACAGATATAAAAAAAAAGAACTGTTTTTCATTTAACACCATCTTATTTATTCTATAATTAAATATGCATTGCTGCATGCAATATTTAATGTTGTTTTTGAAAACATACTTTGCTGTTTTTTTATCGGCTATCCATTTCGAAGAACGCCTTTTTTTCGTTTTGAGAAAATATGCTTATTCTTTCCTTCTTTAAAAAAAAATATTAATGGTGGAAAAAATACAATTGTTTTTTGCTCATTATATGCAGAAAAAAAAGCATTATACTTATTCTGATGTTTATTTAGAAGAAATGAGAAAAACATGTTTCTTAATTAGATTGTTTATCTTCCAAATACTAATCTCAGTAACATAAAATTAAATATTTCATTTTAATACAGTTTTCTTTATATTTCTAAATTTTTGGTAAAATATACATTATTTGTTTGTTTTAGTATATTTTTATTTCAATATTTAACGAAAATATTTTATTTTTAATACTTCTCTGTCGTTATTTTTTAACCTTAAAAAGTGCAGGAACACAACTATATATATACTATATTATACAATGTTTGAGCTCTAAAATGTAATTTGTCACTTTCTTGCAGTAGAACGCAGTTCTAATTAAAATTAATGTAACATAACAGAAATTTATAGCTAATAATAAATATAAAAAAAGCTTTACAAAAAATACTTTTAAAGTACTTAGTGTTAATCCTTAAAAATACGTCAAATTTCCTGACTGCAATTCATGCTGTTCCAAAAAATTATTTTACGATACGTTAATTTGGCATAAACCCTGATTATGGGAAACTCACCGCTTTGACTTCTGGTTTGTGAAGAACTAGTGAACTGATTAGAGAGTATGTATAATTTTGGCTATAACGCATTAGATATAAAAATGCGTTATTTCAATTATCTATTCAGTATTTCTATATTGCTTTCTTGGCGTATAATCATAATTTAAATAATATTAAACTATTAATTTATAAAAATGTATATATTTGTAAAATAGTACACTCTTTGTATTTTATATGTATTTGATTTTCTACTTTTTAGTGTTTAAATTATTCATAGTCACATTTCACTGCCAGTTGGCTCTTTTTAACGATTGCAGTTGGCGTGGTTTGATGCATAATTAATCCATTGTTGCTGTATACAGTTGTAACCATGAAGAATATTTCACAATTTATCCCCTGCGCACGGTTAACAAAAAAAAGTCCCAAAATAAATTTATTACTTATAATTAAGTTCTAAATCGGTTTATAAATTGTAATTTCGTCGGAAACACATCTCTGTACATGATGTTTATCTCAATTTCCAATGTCTGTATTTCTACACTTTATTTCCCACATTACCTATTTTACAAACAGACATCACTTAAAAACATGGTAAATGTTCTGAAAATAAACAGTCTATCATTATAAAAATGTTAAAAAGTTTCAAGTAAAAATTGTCACCAATACAAGAATGTTTTTGCTGCAGCCGGAGCATCATCAGTTGTAATTTAATGTATCCTTACATTCTATATTATTTTGTAACTGAGGATTGACAGATTCCGACTAATCGCATTCTTTTCCTTGTGTTTATCCCCGTATGCTAAATTTGCCTGCGAGCGTCTGTCATTGCGCGCGTCATGTCGTAACAGACTTCTACTTTCGATGTGCTGATTTCGATAGATTCCCTTATTAGAGCATTATGTAGGTTGCCATAGTTCGCTATTTTTTCAATTTCCAGTGTTTCGAGTTTAATGGGGGTTATTACATTAGATCTTACAAGGACTGTTGTGTGTTTATTTAATTTTAGATCTATGATATGTTCTTTCCCTCTTTCTTCTATTTTGTTTTCATCGTACCTATGAATATGTTTTTTCGTTTCTGTTATTTAGGAAACTGATTCTATATATTCCTGCTGTTTGTGTTTCGTCTTATTTTTTTTATTTCATTTCAGATTGATGGCTCAGGGTTGTTGGGACATGTTTTCGTAATTTTCTATTTCGCGTTTTATTTTTAAAGAAATGCCACTTATATATAGAATAGTTGAACATCCAACACAGAAGAATCTTACATACATACACCCCATTCGACATATAAATGTCGCAATCCAACAATTTATCAGTTGGACACATATGTAGGACTACGGCGAACCAAAACTTAATTTCATACAAAGCCAATTCTCCGTTAACATACATACAACAGAGCTGCCAAGTCTCCGGCTTTTTGGATACCAGTATTTTTGTGCAGAAAATGTTGTTTTATGTAATCGGAACATTTTGCGATTTAAAAGAACAACATTTTCTCTAAAATAATACTGGTATTCAAAAATCCGGAGACTTGGCAAGTCTGCATACAAGGAGCCCTGAGTACATACATACACACACAGCCTTATATGTTTGTTCAACTGTTAAATTGTTAAAAGAAGAATTAAAAATTATACAAAATATAGGATTAAACACAGGCCATCAAAGAAAAACAACAGTTAAATTAATCGAGAAAGCAAAAGAACGAATTAATCTAATTCAACCAGCACAGAAGAATCTTATATGCACATCTCCCTATTCCATATCAGGAGCTTGGAAGAGAAAGGGCGAACTCGAAAAATCGATTTTTTGTTTTTCGTTTTTTCCGCGTCAGATAGATGTAGGCAACACGTAGGTAAGTCGTTTTGCCCTGGTTCGCACTTAGTATTCTCACAGTGTCAAGCTAAAGTGAGTAGTACCTTGCAATCTTGAACTACTTGCAAAGCTTTGAGCTTGATTTCCCAACCCCCCAATTTCGGGATTCGCCCTTTCTCTTCCAAGGTCCTGATATATTTTCTATTTATTTCTGACTGGGAATCTATCAGTCCCGGGTCAGAAATATATTGAGAAGGAAAGAATATCTAAAATTATAACTGATGATGCTGTTACCGCTTCCCTTGACCTTGGCTGTTGCGCGCGCCTCCAAGGTGCATTCTATTATAATTTGTGTTTTGCCGTTGGCAACATTTAATATTCGTTTTTCGTTTGTTTATCGGCGATCTAAGCGGACCTATGGTGCGTTCGCTGGATCTATAATCTTCGAACAATGTAAAAGCAACATGTATAATATTCGTGTACATAAATCAATTTTGAAGTACTATTTAGTTTTAATTGAACCAGCGACCATTCGTATTCACTCGCAGCATCGACAGATGCTCCGGCTGCAGCTCAAACGTTCTTGTAGTGGTGAGAGTTTTTATATGAAACTTTTTAACATTTTTATATTGATGGGCTGTTTTTTTATATAGAACTTTTACCATGTTTTTAAGTGATGTCTGATTGCAAAATACGTAACGTTAAGAATAAAGTATTGAATTTTATCTTATTTAATCGGAGAATCGTATTCTATAAAGTGAAGTTTATTTTTAAAATTGAATGTTATTCCGAGCAGGACACGTTAGATACATCTGCTTTAGATTTCCTGGTTTTGTTTGTGAATACCCATATGCTCTTTATTATGTATGGAGCTGTACAACAGTTACTGTCCTAGAAGACATTTTCTGCAGGGTTGTTAAAACTATTTTCTTTAAATTGTTTTCTATAATGTCCTACATCTCGAGCCACCAGTAACAGAACGTAATTAATAGAAGTATTTTGTTCCGATGTTCAAATAAGACCAATATTGAGCGAAATATGTTATATAATATCTCTAGAAACACCAAACTAATAAGGAGTGTGGCCATCTCGCTCAGCTTTATTTGCTTCCCACCTATGACGAATGTCAATTTTTCACATAAGTTTGATTATTTTTCTCTATTAAAAAGTTATTTCTGTGTAATTTTTAAAATGTTTATATATTTTTCAAAGTGTTAACTTAAATGCCATTGGAAAAATTTGGTATAAAGAGAAGATTTCAAAGATTTCAAAAAATTACCTCCGAAGGTGATCGGATACCTTAAATTTGAAAACGTACAATGTTTAGAATTTTGAAAATTTGCAATAACAGAGAAATTAATTGTTCAGGTTTTGTCTCCGTTAATATGACGTCCGCATTATTCACGGACATATTTTTTCTTTATAATTTAAATAAAAAGTATCTTTAAATGAATCTTAATTTTCCAGTAGGTAAAATCTTATTACGTATATTCATACTACAAAATTCGAGTGATAATAGGTGTGCGAATTTGTATAAATTTTAAACACCACTATTTCCGAATGAATCTCATAGCCTTATTTAATCGCAAAATTCTGCGATTAAGAGAGGATAATATTACTATTCACAAACAGCAGCTATGAAAATGAGGTGATACTGAACCTTAAAATAAATCTTTAGTATTCATTGTTTAAATAACCTGAGAAGCTGAATTAAATTTAAATATAAATGTTAATTTTCTCCGTAAAGGAGTAGAGCTAACCAAAAGAAAGGTTTTTCTACTATTATCTCACAAAGGTATTTTGGGTATCTCATTTTGTCCAATAAAGCATCCATGATTCAAATTTATTTCTATTTCAATCAGAAAATTTCATTTCAATTTAGAAACTGCCATTTGCTTATTTTCCAATTACGTGAATTTTTTGAATGATTTGAAAGGATTTTTTTTTCGAAAGAGTCACTATCTCAAATTGATTAAACTTCAACGATTTTATGCTACTTTTTTTCTAATTACTTTTTGAAACATTTGTCTATACCAGTGGGCATTACATTTTATTTCAATCAGAACGCCGCCCCCCCCCTTCTTTTTTTTCAAAAGTTCAGAGTTTCTTTTTCATTAAATAAAATTAATTTACAAATTCTTTTAAGCAACTCTTTTAAATTTCGGTATTTGTTTGTTATAGAAGTCTTGGCGAGTTAAAAAAAATCATTTTGGCGAGAATATAAAAACTTTCATGCATATTTTTGATCATTCTATTCTCTGTTTCATGCACAGAAGCAATTTTTTTCATATTTATACATTTTATTCAATCTGAAATACTATTTATCCATTTTTATATACAAAGTGAAATAATTTGTATCTAAAAAACTATATACATATGTATATAAATAAAATGTTTATATATATATATATATATATATATATAGTTGATCCGTCCGGCGTTGCCCGGTCCGTGAAAAAGTAAACCTCCTCAAATGTCTGGATCATTTGATCCTAAGCGAGTCAGTTTTTGGTCAAGATTAAAAAAACACTAACGTTGGATTTTCACAAAATTTGCATTTTCGGAATCAGAAAAATAAACTAAGTACAGACTGTGAGTTTCGATTCAATACTTTTCTTAATACTCGAGGATGAGTGAAAATGAAACTATATAGTTGTCTGGGATTTTCAAATTAGTTTTCTTTTGCGGCTTCAATAAAAATAGCCATTTTCAGCCTACGAGCAGGAAAATATTTTAGTTCCACCGCCATTCTGTTCTAAACAAATTTCCGATACATGTCCCCGCAAAATGTTTTAGTTCTAATTTCAACCACCAGGTGGAGAATTATGTTCCAAATAAAATTCTTTCCGAACGAAACTCCAACACTCGTTCCCGCTGCAAACGGCACCGTATAGAAGGCGTGCTGTGCACGCAAAAAAATCTGTTAGTTCCACTTTCCACCGCCAAGCGGTACTAAATCTATGTCTAAATTAATTAGCTATATCTTAATTAGTTCATGTTAAGTTGAATGAACCGATTCCCGTTGAAATCGGGCCCATAGAACCCGAAAAACTAAATGCCCCCCCCCCCTTGACCCCCGGATATAATATTCACAAATGGTGGTAACCAAGGGCTGAAAAACTGATATCGAATTTTATTTAGTACTCGGTAGAATGTTAGAAAAGATTTAATTCAAATCGGACCAAGATTAATTGCAAAATTTTTCAGTTACATTTTCCACCGCCAGGGGGCGCACTCTGTTCTAAACAAACCTCTTTCCGAACGAAACTCCAACACATGTCCCCGTTGCTTATGGCACCGTATAGAAGACGCGTTGCGCAAGCGCTAAAAATCTTTAAGTTCCACTTTCCACCGCTAGGAAGCACCAAATCTATGTCTTAATTAGTTATCTATAACTTAATTAATTCGTGTTAAGTCGAATGAATCAATTTTCGTTTAAGTCGGCCCTTTGTTTGAGTAGAATCAATTTTAAATGCAAAATCTTTTAGTCCCACTTCCCACCACTAGGGACGCACTCTCTTCTAAATAACACTCTTTCCAATCGAAACTCCGGCACGTGTCCCTGCTGCTAACGACGCCGTATAGCAGGCGTCCTACGCATGCGCTGCAAAATCTTTTAGTTCAATTTTCTACCAACAGGTGGTGCCAAATGTGTATCTGAATTAGTTATCTATATCTTAGATAGTTTATATTAAGTTGAATGAAGTAATTCTCGTTGAAATTGAGCCCATAGAACCCGAGAAAATACCTCACTCGTGGTAAACAACCGAAGTTTATCTAGTACCACGGGGACGTGCGAAAAGGTTTCGTTTGAACTGGACTAATAATAAAAAAGTTCTGATTTTGGAGGCAGGGTGGAAAGAGGGAATTTCGACGCGATATTTAAATTACAACCGGTTACTCACCTCCCCCCCCCCACAAACACACAGAATTAAACGAATGTCTTTAAATAATTAGAAAATTTCATTAAATTTTGAAACGGAAACAAAATTACTTTTTTTTTTGACATACAAAAACTATAAGTTATCTTTGCTAATTTCTGAAATTAAATATAAATAAATGACGTCACGTACTTGCAAAAACTCTAAAAATCACAAAAACAAATCGCGAAAAATTCGCAACTCGCTGTTTGAATTACAATCAGCTCACGTCCTTTTCATCTGCCAATCACAATTGCCCGGTTGACTTCCAGCTGTGCCTACAATTCTATCTGCTATCAATCCTATCTGCCCTCTAAAGGGTTTGACATCTAGTGATCGATTTGTGAAGTCATTTGAAACAAAAAACGCTGCAAAACATGAAAAAAAAAGTTAACAAACTCATAAAAAATGAAATTAAAAGAAATCTAATCAAAAAATCCAAATTTGGCTAATTAATAACCCGCCTAACCCTTTTAAAGTCATGACGTTTTATCTGTAAATAATTATCAACTCTCTCCAAGCTAAAAAGAGAAAAAAAAGTGAGGATTCTGAACGTAACTGCGACGAAATGGAAGCAACCACCAAGCTAATCAAGCATTCTGGAAAAAATTTCATAATGTCAAAGAAAAAAATAGTTAAAAATTCAAAATTCGCTGTACGAATTTCGAATAAACCTTATTGAAAAGAACATAAAATTTACTATAGTAGACTGAAAGATTGGAATCGGATTTCTGTTAATAATGCGGAAAAATTGCATCGAAACGTGAAAAAATGCTAAAAAATGTTAAAAATCGCATAAAAATTCAATTTAAAAATATCTATTCAAAATTTCCAAAATCGGACTTCGAGGTGCAAAACTAGACTCCTAGAGGTACCTTCCCACCAAATTTTGTAACTCTACGTGCAGCGATCTCTTCAGCACAAAGCGCGCAAACACACAAACACACAAACTTCCTTTTTTGTTATAGTTAGGGATAAATAAAATGTTTATACACACACACATATATATATATATATATATATGTATGTAAGTAGATGATATGTAAATAGTCGCTTTTCGGAACCAATAATCAATGAACAACAAAATACGAACTTTAATTCCAACTAATACACTTTTGGTTAAAACTATATAACAAATTTACCTTACAATAATCCAACTAGGCCTAATAGCGCCTTTACCGGCTATATCCATTTTATATATCTTTCTTCATAACAAAAATTAGAAGGCTGGCTCTTAGCCAAATCTCGCGATTCAAACTATTTACAACTCGCGCATGTTAGTTAGTTCATTTGATGAAGTGAAGTGTTCAAACTAAAATCCTACATATATATATATATATATATATATATATATATATATATATATATATATATATATATATATATATATATATATATATTTATATATATATATATATATTTTTTATATATATATATATATAATATAATATATAATTTTATATATATATATATATATATATTTAATTCAGGAGAGATGTGAATGAAAAAGCATCAGCGATTAAACTTTATATATATTTTCATGTCAAAAATAATAATTGCATCTGTGAATGTAAATAAAACAAAAAAGAAAATAATGATAGATTTTTTTAATTATTAACATAGCGTCACTGAAATTTGATATCATTGATTTTAAGACCCATATTTAAAATTCTTAGAACCAAAAGAAACTGCTGCGTCACAACTTTTAACCCGTTAAGGGTTTTTGTACTGATAAATATATATGTAATATATAGACAGCTGACAGTTTTGAGCAGGACCATAAGATGAAGGGTCTGAACTGGAATATAGAAATCTGGGACTAATTGGGAATATAAATTGGAACTATAATCGGTATATCCTGTCGATGTCGAGACGAATGAATCAAACCGCATTGTAATGGGACCCATAGAACTCGAGTTAGCTGCAAAATCCGTTAGTTCCACCTTCCACCGACAGGTGGCATACTCTGTTCCATACGAACATAGCTGAAATTTTTGAGGCTCTCGATTTCAAGTTGAATGAGCCATACATCGTCGTGATCGGGCCCATAGAACCTCATATAGGAAAGCGCCCCTGGTAGTGAAACTTGGAACTAAAATCGATATATCCTGTCGAGTCAAATGAATTAAACTGCATTGTGATGGGACCCATAAAACTCAAGTTAGCTGCAAAATACGTTAGTTCCATCTTCCACCGCCAGGGGGCGCACACTGTTCTATACAAACATAGCTGAAATTTTTGAGGCTGTCGATTTCGAGCCAAATGAGCCTTATCTCGTCGTTACCCGGGCCAATAGAACCCGATATATGAAAGCGCCCCCTGGTTGTGAAACTTGGAACTTAAATCAATATATCCTGTTGATGTCGAGTCGAATGAATCAAACTGCATTGTGATGGGACCCATAGAACTCGAGTTAGCTGCAAAATCCATTAGTTCCATCTTCCACCACCAGGGTACGCACTCTGTTCTATGCAAACATAGCTGAAATTTTTGAGGCTGTCGATTTCGAGACAAATTAGCCATATCTCGTCGTGATCGGGCCCATAGAACCCGAGATATGAGAGCGCCCCTGGTGGTGATACTTGGAACTAAAACAAATATATCCTATCGATGTCGAGTCGAATGAATCAAACTGCATTGTGATGGGACCCATAGAACTCTAGTTAACTGCAAAATCCGTTAGTTCCATCTTCCACCACCAGGAGGCGCACTCTGTTCTATACAAACATAGCTGAAATTTTTGAGGCTGTCGATTTCGAGCCAAATGAGCCATATTCCGTCGTGATCAGGCCCATACAACCCGAGATAGGAAAGCGCCCCTGGTGGTGATACTTGGAACTAAAACCAATATATCCTTACGATGTCGAGTCGAATGAATCAAACTGCATTGTGATGGGACCCATAGAACTCTAGTTAACTGCAAAATCCGTTAGTTCCATATTTCACCACCAGGGGGCGCACTCTGTTCTCGACAACCATAGCTGAAATTTTTGACGCTGTTGATTTCGAGACAAATGAGCCATATCTCGTTGTGATCGGGCCCATAGAACCCGAGATAGAAAAGCGCCCCCTGGTGGTGAAACTAAATTCAATATATCGAATTTCCTTAAAAATTCGCGAGAAAAATTTGCAAATTTTGTCCATAGATCGTAGGAAAACATCATGAATTTCATCAATTGGGTGCATAAAATCAAGAATTGCGTCGACTGGATGCAAATTTCGTCGAATGGGTGTGGGAAAATCACAAATTTCGCCATTTTGTCGCAAAACGCAAATTTCAATCGGTCGACAGAAACTAGACATGCCAAAATCGGAAATTCCGGAGTTGAGAATTCCGTCCATCACTCAAGGGAAAAAAAATCTTGAATTTTGTAAACCACTGGATAAAACCTTGTGAATTTCGTCGATAAGGCGCGTAAAATCGTAAATTTCATAGATCGAGCACGGATAAACAGTGAATTTCATCGCATGGGCGTGGAAAGATGACGAATTTCAATGAACATTCACAGAAAAAATTTGTAAATTGTCCATAGATTGTAGAAAAACATCATCAATTTTGTCTGTTGGGTCTGTAAAGTTGTAAATTTTGGCGACAGGTATGGAAAATTACGAATTTTGTCACCTGGGCATGGAAAAATCAAGAATTCCATTGAATGTTCGCGGAGAAATTGCAAATTTTGACGAACGGTCGCAGAATAAAAAATCGCTAATTTCACCATTGTCAAGAGAAGAAAAATTGTGAATTTCATTAATCGGCCGACGGAAACCATAGATGCCAAAATTGGAAATTCCATAGTTCCGAATTTCGTCGGTTTACTGTGAAAAAAATAATTTCGTCAACAACTCATGGAAAAAATTGCGAATTTTATCAATCACTCTTTAAAAAATCATGAATTTCGTCAACCACTCACAGAAAAAACTGCACATTTCATCAATCATTCATGTTAAAAAATTGCAAATTTTGTCATTCAGCTACAGAAATGTGAATTTCATCAATGTTTATCAGTTGAAAATCATGAATTTCGTCAATCAGGCACAGAAAAAACATGAATTTTTTGGATTGAGGGAGAGGAGAGATCATAAATTTTTTCGAACGTGTGCGTAAAAATCATGAATTATATTTATCGGGCACATAAAAATCACGAATTTCGTGAAACGGGCGCATAAAGATCAAGAAATTCGTCGACCAGGCACGTAAAAACCATTAATTTCGTCCATCGGGCACGTAAAAATCATGAATTTTGTCGATCAAGCATGTAAAAATCACGAATTTTGTAGAACGAGTGCGTGAAAATTATGAATTCATGCGGCCACATCTAGCAACACATATTATTCGCGCCTTTTCCAATGGCGCCACATCACCCAGTCGTCTGTCGTGTCACATATATCCTAAATTTTCTTTTTAAAGCAGCATTTTAATACTAGAAAAGAAAAAAAAATATGTTTCCTCTTCTATTCATTTTGATCAAAATAACAGTAAAACGACTTGAAATGGAATATGTAATTTTTTTAAGGTAAAAAGGGCTATTTCTATTTTTCCTACATGAGAATAAATAAAATTTTCAGTTTCCGAAAGATTGAGCCCGAGCCTGAAGGATGGTATAAAAATCGAGCCCGAGCCCGTGTCGAGCCCGGGCTCGGGCTCGGGTGAGCAGGTCTCATTTCTACTTCCTACGACAAGCTTTTTCACAAAGTAAACATCGATTTTATTCTGTTTTGTGAATATTTACAAAGTTTCAGCAAGTTTTTCTTCACGATTTTTCGACTTTTACAAACTTTTAGCAATATTTTCCTCTTTTTTTGTATTTTTACAAACTTTTAGCATTTTTTTTCCTCTGGATTTATCTATTTTTACAAATTTTTAGCTATTTTTTGCCCCTTGCTTAAATTTTGTAAATTGCAATAAACGGAACAAAATCAATGTTTATTTCATGAAAGAAATTTTCATAGTAACAGTGTAACTAGTGAGTTATCTTCCACAAAGCACACAGTTTATAATTGGGGAGCATCTCTAGATTCCTGATTGTTCGAATGCATGAAACTCATACAGGCAGCGGATAGTAACTTACATATATGTATGCTTCAGATACATTAACAAAAAACCCCTGGATGCGTGTAACTCACCGTGTAACAGTCTCTAGAATGCACAAAACTCATACAACCAGCGGTTAGTAAATTATATATGTACACCTTTTTAATGTGCACTTTTTAATGTACACAAGTACATTAATCGAAAAAAAAACCTGGATGCATGAAACGTAATTTTACATATTTAAATTTCTTTGAGCAAATATTATCTCAGAGCATAAAGTAATGAATGTTCATAGAATACAGAAAAAAATATTGACAACAAACCAAAACTTAACCTACCATTGTGTCAATGTTTAAAAAATTTAATAAATCAGTAAAATTTGTATTATGTAATTTAATTTTTCTTTATATTAACTTAATTATTAAATATATTAAACCAATTTTGCATTATATTTTTCTTTTCTATTGCAATTTTTATGTAATTATTCATAATTATACTCAGATTTTAAAAAATAAAATGTAAACAAAGGGATGATCTATAATTTGCAAAACCCTTGGTCCCTAAGTGTGCGGATTTCACAGAGTTGACTGCATACCTATATATGTAAATCATTGTGGAAAATCTTAAAAAGAATACCTGCAATAGAATTGGAGTACCAATATTTACTGCAAACTAAATTGCAAGTTTTTCAGAAAACATATTTATGATTTAAACTCTTAAAAAAAAAGTATTTCTAGTAATAGAAGATACAAATTAATACCAGTTACTCCCCTTTGGGGAAAAGTGTTCCATATCCTATGCCAGTTGACGCGATTGGCATACATAACCAAAATAACACCAAAGGGCAGTTTTAGCATCTTGTCAAATTTTTCAAGACGGCAGAAAAACATGCTTTTTAAATATTTATGAACAAAAGTTTATTAAACCATGTTTTGTAAAATCTTAAAAAAATAAGTACAATGCTACGGGAAAATTTTATCGTCATGTTAAACAAGTAATGAAAATACATAAACAATAAACTTAAGAAGCCTTTTTATGATAAATAGTGGTTATTGTCAGGGAGACATATTGTAAACAATTAATAAATGAACAAAAAAACTAGCTGAAAATAACTTCTGGAAATCTCAGAAAACATGTGTCTCATATAAATAGCACTTAAAATCATAAAATGGACAAGTTGTCCAGATAAAAATACCAAAAATAATAATTTTATATAAACCTTTTTGTTTTTAATATTTTCGAATGCAGAGATAAAGAAATAAAAATCTCTTTCACAACTGCCATTATAATTTTAAAAAATATATACATACAAAATTTAAGAAGATAGATAAACAAGAACAAAAAATAATGCGTCAAGCATAGATTATGAAACACTTTCCAACACAGCTCGAAAACTAACTAAACTTCACCGTTAAATAAGGTGAAAGAAGATATGTAAGTAAAAGTTTAGAAAACATATAACACATTGAAAAATAGTTTTCAAAATTACCTTACAGTGTCAAAAAGTAGTCGAATTATTTTGTGCAGCCCTGTATATGATCAATAGATGTGGATACATAGCATGATGAAATGTAGTTAGGTAGAATATTCACATTTAACAATTTTCGCCAATCAATGGAAATGCACTCGAAATCTTTTGTACAGCCCTGTATATTATCTGAAGATTTTTGTACATACCACATATTAAGCTAAAAGGCAACTTAAAACTCACTCGCAGCAATAACTAATCGTAAACGACAATACATATTTTTCTTTGGTAGCAAAGTATATATGAATTTATTTATATTCCACAAATTTCTATTTGTTTACTAAATATAGTTCAGCAGGAAAATGCATAACACAATTATAAACTACCCTTCAGAAATTCACTCCCATAGTTTGTAATACTTACGAATTCCCTTGTGCAGCCCTGTATATGATTAACCGAGTTTATAAACACACACGTTCTATGAAAAAAATTAGTTTTAAACTTAAAAACGCAAACCAAAGTTGAAAAAGCACTTATCGCACATAGTCTGTAAATATCGCATATCTACTGTAACCGATATCTTTTGTGTGTCCCTGTAAATAAATGCAATTCACACTACACTTTCAAGAGAGGAATATATAGTGCACCTCAGTAATGCATATAATTTTCATTATGTTTGACATAGCGAAATATCACTAAATAACACTACAAACGATTTTTCCCAATAGATATGCAAGAGAATTATTTTGTTTGACCCTGTAAAAGAATTGCACCCCATATTCTACAAAAAGCATGTTTTAATGTGCTTCATAATTATATATTAATTATATCATGTTTTAAATGGCGTAGAGCTTGAAACGCTTATTTCCCACTGACGGTAATGTAACGGAATACGTTTATCTGTCTAAAAACTATAAGTGCTAAACACTTCAGTTGAAATCAGGGCTGTAGCTAGACGTAAACAATAGGGGGTGCTCAAAAAATGTCGGGGGGGGGGGGGCTCATACTATTTCACTTTCTCTGACACATTCACGCACAAACACAGATATACAAGATCAAAGTATTATACAGATAGGTAAATTAGTGCATATTCATAGTGTAGGCACTATGTTTGTTATTAAATTGTTTATAATAACTTTATTAAATTGTTTATAATAACTTTATTTGATGCTAAGAAAAGTAAAAGCTGCAGACAGGGATATAATACCTTCTGGATTATTTTAAGGAATACCGTATACCCTCTTCTCAAAAACACTATAGCATATACTTTTTAAGGTATACCCTCTGCCTAAAGCATATGCCCTCTGCTTTTTTTACTACTACATCACTGGCTGCAGAATGAAAATTTTCAGTGTATAATTATACTAGTGAAATAATAAGTGATGATGTCAAAAAATAAATAAAAAGCTGTTTCGCCTGTTTCAAAAGAGTCGCAAACTTTAATTTTTTTCTGAATATTCCCCGCCCTTCAGGATTCTAAAGTTATCTTATTATATGATAAAAAACATTAGAATAATCAAGAGTGTATTTTGCATTTTAAAATTATTTTGGGTCTAGTCAAAAGCTAAAACCACTTGTATTTAAACTGGCTATAACTCATTAGAATAACTTTGTTTTATGCTAATAATGGAAAACGCTGCAAAACGAAAAATTTCAGTATATAACTAATGCAAAAGTCAATCTTTGAATCAGCAAAAGGTTGCAAATTCTGAGTATGTGCAGATAGGATGCGCGCCTGTTGAAGCACTTATTTGCAGTTTTTAAACAAATATACAATTTAGTATTTATGCAAAACTGTAAAGAGCCCCCAAAACTAAGTTCAATTTTTGAAGAGTTTCATTTGGATTTTTGAAACAGAATTTCATTTGGCGGCCTTGCCACCTCACCAGGGGAGGAGGGGGGTTCAAAAATTTTCAGGGGGTTCTGAGCCCCCCTCCCTCTCTATCTACGGCCCTGGTTGAAATATTGAACATGCTATAGTAAACGACAATAACATTCAACAATTTCAGGGCAATCCAAGTATATTTACGCAAGTTAGAGCACGTACGAACAAGCCGAAGTCATAAACACTTTTCAACTAGGTTGGAAAATGTTAAAAACGCACAAAAATATATTTACATAATACTAGTTCATTCCAGAACAAGCCGTTTAAAAGAAATGTTAATATATTTAGAAAAATTTTGCGCGAATTTGCTAATGTAAACATATGCTGTCATTTCAATAATGTTTGTTCATCTACAGAAAACATAATATTTAATAAAAGCAACCCAAAAGACTGAAGACTGTAACTGATCGCTTAACAAAAAATTGCCAAATCTACCGGTACAGGATATGGAACTCTTGTTATGGGCATATTTCTTTTAAAATAGTGTTGATGAAAAAATTGTTGATCTATTAATTACCCATCATACGTAGTATAGGGTAAGTCTTGTAATCGTTTTGAAAATCGAAATTTTTTTTGACGGATTTACACGTTTCAGATACTGGAGATTCCGAAAAACATATTTTTAGAAAAAAAAATTTGCCGTCCGTCTGTGTGTGTGTCTGTGTGTCTGTAAACGCTCTATCTCCCGAAAAAATTGAGATAGAGACTTGCAATTTGGTATGTACTTAGTATGTAATAATGGGAAGAAGCCTATTTAATTTCAATAACCTCGATTAACCGGAACTATTTTTTTCGGACTCTCGAAATATTCGTTCTGATAAAAGGTATATAAAATTTTTCAAAATTGTTTATTTTAAGGAGTGAATATTGTAATTAAAAAACATAAAATTTGCATCAAGTATGAAGTCGATCGGATAATTAGTTGCCGAGATATTTGGAATCCTATTTCCTACTCTCTTCGATTTTTCATGACCCTGTATTTCATCCAAATTTCACTTCAAATATATATTTTAATTGGAAATTTGAAGTCATAATCAGATGCAATAAACTGCTAGTTAATATGATTATTATTTTTGGAGTTATAAGGAGGTTTCTTTCAAGCAATTCAGCAATCAAACCTTTAAAATTTATGACGTCATCAAGCCACGATTTTATTTGAATTGTAATGCATTTTATAAGTAATTTACACATTTTTATTTTAATATTTTACATTATGCATAACAATGATGCGTAAGTATTACGGTGTCCCCCAACGACAATTTTTAAAATAGTGCCAATTTGGCAGAGCACAGTTCCTGATGCTCATTTTTTACTACTTTATGCACCCGGTGGAGCTTCTAAAACTACTAATATAGGTATTTCTCTATTATTCTGTCAACTATTTTCCATTAAACAAACTATCATCAGATGGCAATGCATAATAAACAAATGGAATAATGCCATCAACTGTCTGGCTTGTTCTAGGATTTAACCCTGTAAGCTTTCCATTTACTTGTTGATACCACTTATTTCACAAGTATAATTATTCACAAGTTTTACACAGGAAATTTTTATTCTGCGGCACTTTTCTTTTCTTAGTATAAATAAAGTTATTATAAACAGTTTAATAATAAACACAGTGCCAACAGTATGAATATGCACTAATTTATCTTTCTATATAATACTTTATCATATATATCCCCTCGGGGGAGCCTGTAACCCCTAGAGGGCGCGTCCCCGGGTGGCGGATTGGGGAATGCCTTCCAATGTTCACCATTGGGTGGTAGGAGGGAAATAAAATACCTCCCGCGGACCAACAGGTAGAAGTCCAAACTCTCTGAGGCAATGGCAAACCCCTTTCTATGGATAGTGCAACTTATTACCTGACTAATTCTCATGCTATGGATCTTGCTGAAGGACTGGTTGTTTTCTCAGACTCTAAATCAACCTTAGAGGCCATTGGAAACGGAGACACAAACATCACCTCCTCTATAAATGACTTACTTGATCAGCTGTATTGCAAGAGGAAATCTTGTGTGCTGCAATGGATACCTGCACATGTACACATCGAGGGAAATGAGTGTGCGGATGCTTTAGCCAAAGAGGCACGAAATCTTGACCAACCTAGTTCCACCATCACACTTTCAGATGCAAATTCAGTGGCCAGATGTAGATTTTTTAATCAGCCCTCTAGGAAGCCTTTAATCACTGACTTTGGTTGCCCTAGAAATGTAGCAACTACACTGGCTAGGTTAAGAACAAATCACTATAAAGGAATGAAGATCCTTCCTGATGGGGCAAGAACCCCTATTATGTGCAGGAACTGCCCAGAAACTCAGCTCACACCGAGACACATCTTCGAGTGCCCATTCATTACCGCAGATATCTTAAAACTCGGCTGGTTACCGCTAATGGAATCACTTCGAGAGATCCTTTACAGTCCTTAAGCACCAGGGCTGGTGGCAGTGGTCCTCCGGACCTTTGACCATATCTGATCCTTTTTTTTATTGACTTTTTGCATATCCATGGACACGACAACAACGTCATATATATCCAGGGGCCGCGCTAAGATTTTCAAAATGCTAGCCAGTAAATCAGCCAAATTAAAATATTTTAGTCGAATTTATATATAATTAGCCGAAAGTATATAATATATTTTTTATCATTAACTCTTTCAGCTTTGACTTTATTGAATGGGTAAAAAAGCATTTTCTCACTGCATTGCATTTGCTGCATGTCCGAAAATTGTGCTCATTTTTTTCATTTTTCTTTTTTTTAGTTATACTCCATCCAAAAATAAAAGTACTACCTTAAAGCATAGTTTCCAACTGTTCCAATTTTTGCATACCACTGAAATTTAATAGAAATTTTTGCCTTATTTAATTGTCGAAAGGCTGTGGTTAAATAAGGCAAAATTTTCTATTAAATTTTAGTAGTATCCAAAACTCGGAAGAGTTGGTAGTTCTGCTTTAAAGTAAAGATTAAAATTAAACTGTCGCCAACTAAAAAAACCCAAAAAACTGCTGATTAAATTTGAAGTCAGTACCGTTTTATTATTGTTACTTTTGTGGGCATAGCATACATATTTTTCACTACAAACTTTTTAAAAAAATCATCCGCGTTTCAAAACATGATTACAAGAACGAAAAGCTCCCGATAAATTATTCGCCAATTTCATGATATTTCACGAAATTTCACGTATTTGGCGCATAGGCGAATGACAAGCGCGGCACCTGTATATCTGTGTGTAAGAAAATTGTTTTTTGGTATTAGTGTAAAATGTAAGCTGTTAAAAATTGTATTTTGCATACACTAGATTAACAGTTTAGAATTGTATTTTTTATTGTTTACACCCACCCCCTTTATTTATATGAAAATTATTACACAAGATCATCAGTGAGTAGGATAATATTTTAAAAGAAATGAATATCCCGAGTCTGTTTTAGATCTGTCAATTAAACTTGTAAACAAATGGGAAAACTATTTTTATTTTTATTCAAGAGCAAATTAAATGCTTTTCAGTGCTCCGTAATCTTAATTTTTTAGATTTGTTTAGTTTTTAATTATTGCGATACAAAGAAGAATCACATTTTTAATTATAGAACAAAACTTTTTTTTTTTTTTTTTTTTTTTTTTTTTTTTTTTTTTTTTTTTTTGCGAAAAAGAAAAATTACATTAAAAATATTTAGATTAAATTTAGTCGCTCCGTTTTCAATTTCTTCAAACAAATTGGAGGGGGGAAATAAATGCCATTAAAGTTCTATCAGTCACAGAAGTATGGTTAATAATAGTCTTTTTTTTAAGGTATGAAAAATTCATATGAGGTTAGATTTGTAGAATATAATTTAATATGTGACAGCAGAATGATCCAGTGAGTCAGATTTCCTTCATTTAAATATAAATATTAATCTAAATGAAGTTAAATATAAGTAACAATTATTATTATTTATTATAATTTTAAAATATTTAAAATAATATCTATGGGTATTTATTTTAACTCCATGCTTTCTTCACATTAAATTAATTTTAAAATACATTTAAGACATTCTGCGATATTACATTTTATTTTCATTTATCAATAATCAAATAAAAACTGCGAAAGCGAAAATGGTCACCTTAGTATTTTTATTTAAAGACTCATCTGACTACTAATTTCACTTAATGTATAAAACAAATAAAATTCTTTAAAAAAAAATAAATAAACAGACAAAAAACTTTTAAAATCACTATAATTATAATGAGGCATTATTTACTATTTTTGCTTCTTTTTTATATTACAATGGTTAAAACTACATAGACATATCAAAATTTCAGATTTTTACGAAACACCGAAAAACATAAAATTTACCCGTGAAAAAAAGGTAATGGTTTTCCTATTTCGTTTACAAAATGTTTATGCAGATTACTCATTGATTAAACTATTTCTTTTAAATGTATACTACTTACTAATGATCTTATGCAATTCATGTTGAACTGGAGTTATTTTTTCTGTTGATTTCGTGAATAAAATCTTTTAAAAGTTTATCTGTTTCAATTCAACGTGCTGCGAATGCATGATACGCGCATGAATATGAAGAAAACAATCCCAAAGAATAGTTGGTTGGTTGTCAGACAGACTTCCGTTTAGGAACTGGAAATATATTATCCAACCAACGGGAAATATATTATCCTTAAAAAATAAAAAACTTATTATAAATAACAGTAAAATTGAATGCATATAATTAAAAAATATTTCCTCTATTTAAAAAATGAATCTCAATAGTCTTTCAACGAAATACAAATATATAAAATGCGAAATATATTCTGAAGAAAAAAGAAAAATATATAAGCGACAATTTAATTTAATACAATATATATTACGAATTAAAAATATGTTTTCGTATGAAAAAATGAGTCGAAATAATTCATCAGCTACATGCTAAAATTTATTCCGAGCTTAACTGTATACTGAGAGCCGATTTTTAACCTTATGTTTGAGCAGTCAAAAGAGGTGATTCGGTTCCACGAATTCCTATGAGAAAACGCGTAAGAAAATAGTCCGATTTTAAAAGTGGATTATATAGAAAACAAGAGTTTTCCTACGTTAACACTAGAACGACCGGAAATTTTACTCAAGTTTTATAAAACTAATTCACACCAGAATTTTTATTTAAAACTATTTAACTTATTCATTTAACATATTTCTGAGCGCTTTATATTTAATTTATTTTAAAAAGAAATTTCTGATTTGAATCGGAATATATTCATTTGGTAGCGGTCAAAATGATCGCTCATGGTCGTTCTAGTGTTAACGCAAAACCACATTAGCTTCATCTGAAACCGATTAATATAATGTATTAATTTAAAAAAAAATCGTCCGAACCATTTTGGAGATAACAGGTATGACATTTTCAGAGACCTTACATTTACCCAAATTTAGTTAAAAATGGACTTCCAGTTCTTGAAATCTACTGCATGTAGAAATGTATAAATTTCAGGATTCAATTAGACTATAGATATAAGACTAATGTGAAAAAACAAAACGGTATGCCTCATTTTTGCTGAGATATTAAATGTCGGCGTTTAGATTTCCCTTTGATGTCCTTCTACCTGTATATATTGAGTGACGGAAAACTTCGGTTTGGGGCTTTCGGTTTTCGGTTTTTGCTGTTCGTCGGTTTTCGGTTTTTGCTGTTCGTCGGTTTTCGGTTTTTTCGGTTTTCGGTTTCACTCGAGATACTACAGTCTCTCATGATAGGCATATAAAATACTTTGGAGGTTTCAGAAATTGGAAGCGTTAAATTAAACACGGTTTATGCAATGGTATTCTGAATTTTTTATGAACTTCTTATTTTTGTAAGTTTTTAGGTAAAAAAAATAAACTTGTATTAAAATAAATTCTTCATTTATGTCAATAGAATACAAAAATAATTTATTTTGATAATAAAATATTGCAGCAAAATAGCGCGAGTTACTTGAATTTTATCATTTTGATATTCTTTGAAATATGGTTGCAAAGCAACTAATAAATTAAAGAGGAATGTTAAAAAAATGCCTTTTAAAATTCGTAAAAAATATGAAAATAAAATGTTTTATATTTCCCGAACAGATGCAAAAAAATTTCCAATAATTTAAACACTTAATTTCTAAATTCTAATGAATGTGTCAGCAAATTTTCAAAGCCATTGGATATATTTAAAACTACCGTATCGAAAATTTAGCATTAATAATTTTACGTTTAAATCCATTATTCAAATATGCGATTTTTATTTCAGTTAAAAATGAAATTTGAAAATCGTCTACATTCCCACATTTCAGCATTATGACCTAAAAAGAAATGTTCTATATTTTTCGAACGAATGAACCAAATATAACTAAAAACTATACAGCTAATTTCGAGTACCTCATCAACATACCCACCAAAAATCAAACTAATAAGGCGATTTTTATGGCAGTTATCGTGGAACAGACAGACAGACAGACAAACAGACGGAATCCAAAAACATTTTGCGTCTCCACAGTGAGCCGCAACTGACGTTTCGGCAATAATTATGATTTGTATGTATATGAGTGAACACAATAATTCACAAACTGGTACTTCCAATTGAGCTCCGATTGGTGAATATGTTATAGACAATTGTCGCAAGATATGTGTAGAGTTGTGTACATATCTATTGACGGATTAGGTATTTAATTCATTATTAAACCCTTTTCAAACCCTTTTGAAACTGATTGTAAGGGAAAATCACCAAGTAAATGGGACAGTGTAAAATTGAATAATATTGCGACACTGTCATTAAGCGTTAGTAGTTCAGGGGTAAAGTCTTCAGTTTCAAAACGGGAGATGAACCGTTCAAATACAATAGATTCTAATACGTCAGAATTTTTTTTATACTATATACATGTATATATTTATTTACTAAAATACAATTATATATTTACACTAACCACACTATATAGCCAAAAAGAAATAACAATATATCAACTGAACACTAAAATATAACCAATTAAAACTATAATACGAATATAACCAAACACAAAATACTAACGAAAAAACAATACCAGGAAAATTAAACATGAAGGCAGAAGGGCATGGCTAACGACATGTACTGCAGGGTTAAAACCGGTTTCTACGCAAGCAACGTCCCCCCTTCTCCTGCCGAGACTAAATTAATTCAAAATATCAACCAAAACACTAAGCTACACACGACAGTAACCAACCCTATCTGAACTCAACGAAACTGATCTAGACCACCCTTAGCATTCAAAAATGAATTAAGTTCAATTCGATATTTACTTCTACCTATAAAATTAATCATATTTCTCAGTACAAAGTTCACAGGGTAACCCTGCATCAATGCCATGGTAATCCACTTTATGAATTCGCCAAATGTTGAACATAATCTCTCGATATGAACGAAACCGTTCGTAAACACATTTCTAAAAACTGAAATATGCACGTTCGAATCAGAATTTAAGATCTTTAAAGTTTTAAAATCGAAATCATTTCTCTTGTCATAAACCTTCGTTATCAAATTGTCATTCTCCAACTCCAAATTCACATCCAGATAATTGATGTTTTTAATATTCCGGGAGGAGAGTTCTAGTTTTAAAGTATTTGGATAATATTTAAAATCTAGGTTTACATTTTCATTATTTAATCCAACTATTAAAACATCATCAATATACCTATAACTCAATTTTTATCTATTTAAATTATTGTTATTCTCATATATATGTAAGTAGATGTCAGCTAAAATTGAACTGCAACTCCCCCCCCCCCCCCCATTGGGATTCCACGAATCTGTTTAAATACTCTACTCCCCTCATACAAGTAATTCTCTTGCACTACGAACTGAAACAAGTTAATAAACCAATCTTTATCGCTATCTATATTGATGTTTTTGTTTTAAAAATCTATAACCTTGTCCTTTAAATCCAGTAAGTTAATGGTACTGTATAGGTCTGCAAAATCATATGCAAACAAACTCTTTACGTTTTGATGTTTTTTCAATTTATCTAATAAAATGTAACTGTTCTTTATAATAAATGTGGACTCCGTACTAAACACTCTATCAAACGCACTACTCAAAACTCCCAACAATTTCTTATTAGCAGACTCTAGGTATGAACCATACCCACAATTTAGAATTCTAAATTTCACTGGTGTTTTGTGAAACTTTGGCACTAGAGCAAGATATCGGAAACTTTGATTTTTCTGCTTCAACGTAACTTTTTTATATAGTGCCTTAACCCTATTTTCCATCAATGAAACTTCCGATTTGAATAGTTCATAGTTATCGCTGTTATTATAACTTTGATTTAATATTTCACCATATTTTTTTTTTTTTTTTTTTTTTTTTTTTTACAGATTAATGCATAATTTGTGTTAGCCTTATCGACATATGTAATTATAAATTTACTCTGAAGTTCTTTAATGGATTTAGTTAACCTAGTATAATCCTCTTGAGACACACCGTCACAATCTCTAACATAATATCTCTTTAAATGTCTTAAAATGTAGAACTTTCACTCATGAAAAACATTACATGGTAAGCTGTATTTATAAGTCAGTTTTTGTATAAAAATATTTATGTTAGTTGTAAACCGTTTAATGGCTGCACTTTTCGTTACAATTCGTTTCACTCTGAATTTTGTGCCATACTCCATCCTCTTTCTCAGCTCTTGGTCTTTTACAATCTCTAAATTACCAGTAATAACATGTCCATAATATTTATCTATATCATTAATAAATTCTGTATCACTGCAACTGCATGTACTTTCATCAATACCCCTCTTTAGGTCTTTTGCATATCCATTATAATTAAACATAATACGGCATAAAGGCTTCTCATATTTAAATGCCTTAATTATTTTTACTTTACTCACTGGTAGTAGATCACTGTACTTGTTTAAAATTTTACCAAAATTAACACCTTTATGGCAATTCCCCACATAATTCAATATAAAATAGATCTTTTCTTCTGTACTTTTCTGACAGTTCTTTAAATTACAATATATCTGTAAATCTATATACATGTGATTATATATATACATGTGATATATGTATATATGTATACACCCACACTCAATTCTCAGCTATAAAATTGGATAGTTTAAGTAACTTTGAAACTTATTTTTAAAAAAAAATTGAATTGGCAGGAAATTGCATTTATGTGAAACTACATTACTACAAGGTATAACTGATGGTTTAAAACCAGAATATCAAAGTTATCTAATTGTTAACCCTCCTGAGAGTACTACAGAATGGTATAGAATTTTTAAGCAATTTGTGGAAGTTTCCACCCTTGCTGTTACAAATTCATCATTATCAAGTAAACCTAATCTAACCAATTTTGATACTCCTCGATATAGTGTGCAGCCTAATAGACAAAATTTCAACAATTTAATACTCCTAGACATTGGATTCAGCCAAATCGGCTCAATATCAGTTTAATATTCCTCGAAACTTGATTCCTCAACAAAATTATAATGTTCAAAGACCTACGAATTTCCAAAACAGAGTACAAAATATTTATTTTCAGAATCAATACCCATCTAGGCCATGTAGAATTTGTGTAAACAAAGGAGAAATGAATGATTTCCACTGGTAAAAAGAGTGTGTTTTTAAGAGCAATTCAACACCCTCTCATACTCTTCCAATTAGTACTCCTAATGTTTGACAACTAAGTGTGTAGGGATATACGAATAATTACGATTTTCCATGTGTTGTAGATACCGGTTCAACAATTGCAATTTTACCATTAAAGTTTGTTACAAAATTGAATGCTGAAATTGAAATTATACCCCCAGTTATTATTGGTCAGGCAAAAGGATTTAAAAAAATAGTAGTACCAATGTTACCTAGAAAAAAAATATATAGTATAATTTAGCAGATTGCGGGAAAAAAATTAATTTTGTAATATATTAGATTGCGCAATAATTAGACCAAAACAGAATATGGAAAATATCAATTATGAATTTAAATAACACACTTGAAATTTAGTAAAAACGGTATTATTTTCGTATTGGCCACATGCCACCGGTTAAGTAAATTGATAATGATTTCACTATTTATAGCAACATTTTAAATTTTGATTCTTTCCATATTTAACAGCGTAGTTCGATTACGAATATTTTAAACTTGTGTTATTTGATTATTTATCTCTGTATTAGAAAATAATTTGAAATTTTGTTATAAAATATTAGCTGAAAACAAATGCTGACCTTTTTAAATTATTTCAAATGCATACGTGTCTTTCGTCTGCAATCAGGTTAATTTAATCCAAAGAATTTTAAAATATCATGCCTGAATTATTTAAAAAATCATAAAAATCAGTAAATTCATATACGCAGTTATCCAACAAGTTTCTTTGAAAGAACATCTCTTTCGCTATTCAATAAAAAGTTAAAATTTCAGTGCACATTCATCTTGTTTAATAACTTCATAAAGATACAACCAAATGTACATATATTGCTTGAAGGTGCATAAAACGTACATAAAAACATTTAAAAGCACATTAAAATCCTTTTAAAATCAAAACGTTTTCAACCGAACTTACTCGGTCATCACCACTGAAAAACTAATAGTTTCAACTTGTAGTTACTAATAGTTAGAACAACTAATAGTAACAACTCAATAAAAGCAGGTGTCAGCTTTTATTTTCTAAATTTTAACCTCCTATCGTGAGATAAAAAATGTAATAAAGGGGAAAATACAAAAAAACCACGTTGCTATAGTAACGAGCCACGTTTAACAAATAAAATAAAATATCACAGCGTCGTTATTGCCAAAGCCCTACGTATAAAAATTATTAATTGTCCGATTCTTAACAACTTTGATCATTTATTTTAATATAACGGCACAAAGTTCAATCCACATATTTTAAATAAAAATAAACACTTTACAATTTTTTTTTTCTTCGTCATAAAAGATTTTAACGATTAAAACATGGCATTTTCGTATTCCATACAAATATCCTAGAAACGGAACAAGTACAAAGAAGCAGAAAAATTTCTGGATACAGAGTTTCTCGCCAAATATATAGCGCTACGTCACTTGTTGAAAATCGTTGAAAGCAAAATGTTTTTAAAATGTTGATTTATTTATTTATTTGTTTCTGTTGAATTTCTACAAAAATATGGAACTCATTTTGATGAAATTTAAATGGGATCAATTCGAAAGTACACTCTTTCAATTAAAACAAGTTAGAAATTAAACACTAAATGTGACAAATGAAGTGCGTTCTTACTGTAACTAGTTTTACATTTTAAATAAAAAAAATAGTTATTATTTCAGTGAAATGAAATATTTCGTCCGTTATCAGCTCCTAAATTCACCATGGAGGTATTGCTTTTCGAATGATTACCTCCATGTTTTAATATTTCTGTTATTCACGATGAACGAATCTCTTGTGTTTACATACTTTAATGGATTTAGGATAGACGGACGGACGGACCAGACGACAACTATAGGTTCTACGTATTTATATAATTACGAACGAGCCTAAAAAATCCCATGAATTGGTCGCATAGTTTCGGAATAATCGATGAAAATACACACACACACACGCACACAAAAAAAGGCCAAAATACATACGCGTTGAATTGAGAATTTCATTTCTTTTTTTAAAGCCATAAAAAGCAGCAATTTTTAAATAAAAAAGAAGAAAATGCAAGGATTTTTTTTTTTTTTACAAAAAAACCCTCTTTTACTACTACATCTGAGACATAAATCTTATAGTGAATTATATATTATTGATTATATATAATATTTTAAAATATATGATAGTGTAAAAAAATATGTTTTGTGCACTATTGATGTATCAAAAATATTTACGACATAATTATTTTCAAAATATGCATTCGCTATTAATTTAATAAATAGTAAATGGCATTGTCTACACTAAAATATCATTTTTCGCTATTTAATGTTGTCACTAGATTTCTATGGCAGATATCCTATTTTAAAACGTCAACAAAAGTATCAATATATTGAACATTTCCTGAAAATGGCTGTTTTTAAAATAAGAAATCCATTAGTGTCAAAACCATGAAATGAAAAATGATTTCCATTAAAATATTTTTATTGAAGTATTTGACAAATTTTCAGATTTTCTTTGAAATTGTCTAATATTGGAAAGAATGTTCTCCTATGCAGCGTACCAAATAATTTTTAAGGCATTAGCTTTTTGTTCGAGAGTCTTTATATGCTTTAAAAATAAATTATATTTCATTTTTGTATGAGAAAAAGTAACATATTCTACATGTATAAATGGCCATGTGTCACATTCACTTAGGCAGAGAAAGTTACATGAGAAAGTGTCAGTGACTAAAAGTATGTGTCACATTCACTTAGGTTTATTGATAAAGTTGATTAATAAATATTTCCTTTAACACAGTATGAGTGAATGGAGTAGGCATGATTGCCATCAAACTTCTAAAATATTTTAAAATCCATTTTCTTAAAAAAAAAAAAAAAAAAAAAAAAAAAAATTAAAAGTGGTTTAATCTCTGTTATTGATCAGAATAAGTACGTATAAAGAAAATACCTGTATCTGTTAAACTTCAATAATACGAAAAATATATTTCATGTCAAGAAGATTTATATAATTTATAGGTAATTAATATGTACTTCAGTTAAGAAAATGATAATTATAGGGATTGTGTCTAGTATGTTGTGTTGTCGTGCCGGTTGGCAAAATTAATTTATAGGATATTAGATATCGGAATCAATGTCTAATAATTAAATGATAGAATTTTCCGGTATGAATTGATTTTCCCAACCGGCAAGAACTTCCCGAAAAACCCAATATTAAATTATGTCTGTCTGTTTCCATTTCACAACTATTCCTCCTATAAAATTAAACGCATTGCGCTAAAATTAACACCAGTTAGCCACATCTATCCGAGAATGTCATATATGCTCTCAGAATTTCAAAATCTGAATTAGTTTGCGAGATATTTTTTTTTTTGTAAATTGCAAAGAATTTTCTGCGAATCTGTCCACTAAACTACTTCATTTTTGTGAAAAAGAAAAAGGTAAATAATGGGATATTATCTGCTATCTGAAATAGATAACAAATATATTTATATTTGTTTTGTTTGAATAAATCGATTGGATGGTTATTTAGTTAAAATTCTCTTTCTAAATATGTAATATAAAGAATATTCATATGACTTGCTTCCACATTTACTGCACTTATTATTAAAAAGCTGAAAGGTTTTAATATTATTCATCTTCAGAATTTGTTTAAATTGTAAATAAATGGATTTTGATAGAACATGCAGTTTTGCACGTGGAGTCTGAACATACGTCCAGGGAATATGCTCAGGCTAAAAGTTTTTGTCTAAGCCATTACAATCCACACTACAGAATTTGACGATACTCACCTGGCCGTCTTTCTTAGACGGGTTAAACAAGTAATACAAAATTAGTTTGGTAATAATGGCTAATTTTATTGCCCGTATCTCGTCAATTTCATATAAAGACATTCTACTACGATTGCTTCAAAATCTAAAAAATTGCAAAATGTAACTTTTATAACTCTCAGTTCATTTATATTGTAAACATGATTTTTGGCCTGTAAAAATAAATTTAATGAAATTAATATTCTAAATATTTTCGCCAAAAAATAGAAAGATCTCTGGTCATGCAAATGCAACATATTTGCTACGCCTGTAAGTTTATTATGAAAATTATATACATATTTCTACATACATTATTGTACATATTCTTGTACTGCATTTGCACATAATTATGATTTAGAGTATATAATTTATATAAATGTAAGATCAGAGGGTCAAAATGATAGTCACATATAATTAGATAACAGCGTTTCATTGGGTTTTTTTATTCAATCAAGCGTGGGCATTCATTCTTCTTCCTTCTATATACCAATATTCAGCTGCTTTGTTTTTTTCAATGGATTGGAACTATCTTCCCCATTTTTATCTATATTCTACCATGTTTTTCAAAATATTACATTATTTATCATACGCATTGGTGTTCTAAGTAAATGTACTGTTACTAATTAAATGTTTTAAATAGTAAAAGTACATTCGCTTTTCTTAAACCTTACAGACAAAGCATAGAAACAAACCTCCTTTTCAAACGTATAGTTTGAAAAGAGACATTCTCCTTTTGAACAATACAGCGTAGCATGTTAACGTTATTTATTTTCAAATGTCTGTTAAAGCTAATTGCATCGTCGCTATTTATATTAAGAAGACATAGTTTCACAACGAATTAAATAGGAAAATGATTAACGAATTAAATATTGATTTTATATATTCAGAAAATTTTCTTAATGAATATATATGCATTTCAAAAACACATCGACTCTATAAGAAACGTCAAATGTTTCTTAATATACAAAAATATAATATAAACACGAGCAGAAATGTACAATAACCGTTTCTGAGTAATTCATGATTTCGAAAACATTTCTTTCAAAATATTACATTCTTGAAATAAGGTCTCCAAACTTTTGTGCGCTTCCCAAACTTATAGATGCCATTGTCATCTCAATTTTCACAAAATTTTTACTATCATCCTTTTCCTCTTTGGCCCACACACCTAAACGCTTGCTCTTTTTTATCTGAAATGAAGATTTTTTTTATGACCATTGTATTTTTTAAACGAATGGTCATTGTTCTAATTATTTTGTTTAATAATAAAGAGAATATTTTACTGGAACTCTCTCTAGCTGTTAATGAAAATCCCGGCAAAGCAAGATGTAACAAATTACATCTAAACATGCAGCAGATGTTCATGCATTAAAGCAGATGTGATGTTCATGTTATTTAATTCACTGAAAAAAATGATAAATGTTTCTTAATCTATGAAAATATAATATAATCACGAATGAAAATACACAATAGCCTCTTTGGCGTTATCCACGATTCCGAAATGCTATCTAAGTCTTTAGAATCCTCAGAAATCAATATATTTTCCAGATTTTAAGAAACAATTCTAAAAACACAGTTATTATTTATTTATTTATTTATTTGTTTGTTTATTTTTATGTTTTTCGGTTGGGGGGGGGGGGGGGAGATGTACCGATGATTTTCGTAAACGTTACGAAGTAGTTTGTAGAAGGTTTTATAATTTTCCTTAAAACGAAATATTAGTTTTTTGGAGGCTATCCATTCTCGAGTGAATATTTTCAGCTGTGCAACTGAATTTATACATGCAAGAGTAACAAAATAATACAAATTTTAATTTTAATGCTGCTAATTTATCATGTTTGTCGATAAAACATGTTTGTTGCGCATGAAAAATTTTACTCGAGAATGGATAGCATCCGAAATAAACTATATTCTGGGTTTTGAAAAAAAAACTACTCGGTAACGTTTTTGTAACTCAGTGGCAGTAATTTTTTTTATATAAATATTTCTCTAAATCTCGGATTTATTGATTTTTGAGGTTTTCTATAGATAAAGAAATGTTTTCGAAATCATGAATTACTCAGAAACGGTTATTGTACATTTCTGCTCGTGTTTATATTATATTTTTGTATATTAAGAAACATTTGACGTTTCTTACAGAGTCGATGTGTTTTTGAAATGCATATATATTCATTAAGAAAATTTTCTGAATATATAAAATCAATATTTAATTCGTTAATCATTTTCCTATTTAATTCGTTGTGAAACTATGTCTTCTTAATATAAGTAGCGACGATGCAATTAGCTTTAACAGACATTTGAAAATAAATAACGTTAACATGCTACGCTGTATTGTTCAAAAGGAGACTGTCTCTTTTCAAACTATACGTTTGAAAAGGAGGTTTGTTTCTATGCTTTGTCTGTAAGGTTTAAGAAAAGCGAATGTACTTTTACTATTTAAAACATTTAATTAGTAACAGTACATTTATTTAGAACACCAATGCGTATGATTTAAGAATATGTTTGTTGTAAAACTAGTGGGAATTAAACTAATTCTAAATGAATTAATTCAAACATTTATATAAACACGCTGAATACTCGTAGTGGATACCGACTTTCATTCGAGGATATAAGTAACCATTGCATATGTTCCCTAAAGGCCAATTCAAATTATCTCTGTAGATGAAAAGCATAAATGGAGCATTCAGAACCAAACTGGACCAAGTCCAAAAGTAAAAAAAAAGTATTTTGCCGATTAATACATGTTAATGGTGTATCTTTTCAGAGCCATAATGAACCAAGTTCCATTTTCACTGTGTCGTATTCATTTGATCGACCTTATATGAAAAACATTTCAGGGCCAAAGTGGATAAGTCCAGTAAATTCTGATTTAAAATTGAATTGTCACCTCAATTATTGTTTTTGAATTTTTAAATGATTCATATTTAAGTTAATCTTCATACCACAACAATAAAAATAAAATTATCATCTTAATCACTTTAGGGTTCAACTAGTTTTAATAAACTTTAACCTTGATTATCACAAAACTATAATTTATGAACTTAATCCACTTTACCTTTGAACGCCTCAAATGCTCGCTACAAACTTTTCGGAACACTTTACATTTATTTATATTTATTTAAACTGTGTCCAACATTATAAAACTAGACTTCAACTAAAATGTTTTAAGAAATATGTATTTGAACTAAATGTCGAAACGAAAAATTTGAAGTTTAAAATATTTATTTACTAAAACTACATTTGCTTATAGCACAAAAGCGTATGATGTAAGGTTTTGTGCACTAGGAAGGAAATTAAAAAAAAACTCTAAAGAAATTGATTGACACACTTGTAAAAGCACTGGACGTTGGTATCAGATGCTCAGTTTCAATTGTAGTTTTAATTAACGATCGCATGTGTTCTATAAATGACAATTTGAATTGGATGTGTACACGAAAAGTGCAAATGCCAATTAAGAAAATTCTGATCACATTAAATTTATTTATAACTATTTAAATAGTGAACAACTTTATCTACTCTGTATATGTAAAATCATAATTAAATGAATTTGTGTAACAATTTTATGAAACGAAGTTGTGAACCGGTTTCATGGCACAACTAATATATGAATTAGACTATATGAATCCAATTTATGAAATGCTAAATTCGCGGTTTGTAGTATAATTTTTATAGCTATATAGACAGAGGGACAGAGATACAGACACATATAAAGAGGCAGTGATAAAGATACAGACAGAGAAGAAGAAAGATAGAGATAAATATACAGATAAAGATAAAGATACAGATGCGAATAAAGAGACAGCGATAAAGATACAGGCAGAGGTTAAGAGACACAGATAAAGAGATAAAGATACAGTGATAAAGAGAAAGAGACAAACATAAAGAGACATAGAATAAGATACAGATATTAAGAGACATAGAAGGAATGAAGGAATGATTGGAAAGAAATGAACGAATGATTGTAAGCATAAATCGAAACTTTGTGTGAATTTTAATTCATAAACCAAAACCAATTACAACGTTGTAACGCCCAAATAAAAAATTGGCATAAAATCCGCATACGGCCGTTTCGAGGTTTTTTTTTTCGCACTGAGGAAGAGGATTGATGCATCCTTGAAACGGCCGTATGCGGTTTTTTATGCCAATTTTTTATCTGTGCGTTACAACGTTGTAATTGGTTTTGGTTTATGAACGAATGATTGAATGAATGAATGCAAATGAATGAAAATAAATGTAGAGATATAGTTGAAAAAATGAAGGAATTAATGAAAATAAATGGAGGAATGAATGAATGAAATTAATGAAAATTAATGGATGAGTGAAGGAATGAATGGATGAAATATATTAATGTATAAATGATTGAAATGAATGAATCAAAATGAATTAATGTATGAATTATTGAAATGAATGAAAGTATGAGTGATTGAAATGAATGAATGGATGAATCAGCAGGGATGAATGCAGGGAAAAATGAATGAATAAAAAAGAAAGAATGAATGAATGAACGAATGAATGAATGAATGAACGAAAATTTATGAATAAAAAGATGAATGTGGGAATGAAGGAATGAATGAACGAAAATTTATAAATAAATAGATAAACGACAATTTATGAATGAATGTAAATGAATGAATGAATGAACGAAAATTTATAAATAAATAGATGAACGAAAAATTAAGAATGAATGTAAACGAATGAATGAATTAAATACTATAAGGATGTTTTGAAACAGACAGACACATCGAGCGGTAGATTGATATATGCTGGTAAAATTTCGAAAAAAATTTACAGCTAGGTATTTCAAAAATGTATCTATTTATTCAAAAATAAAAAAGATGGACAAATCTTCATTTTTCTAACTTCTAGACACGCATGTGTATGCTTAATCAAGTTCACGAAATCTCGTTTTAGCATGTCAGGTTATTTTATGATAATTTCGAAAACGCTGGATTGTTCGGTCAACTGTTGAGCTGAATAATGTATACTGATCACTATACTTCTATCGAAGCAGTCTTCTCTATTCTTTGAACGATTTTGTGTTATAAAAATAAACTTCGGCAATGTAATAACATTCTTCGAGATAAAACACCATGTTGACTTTCAATGGTGCGGGCGTTTCTATACACTACGCTCAAAAAAATTATTTTGTCAAAAAACTCAAAAAGTATAGGCAGAAATTTGCCAGAACACCCGTGTAATTGAAAGAGATTTTTGGGTTATTTTGAAGAACATCCGTCTGTTAACCAAATAATAATGTTTTGAGGGGGAAATGTGGTTTGGAAAAAATGTGTTTTTAGTACCAAAAAGTTACATTCAGCACAGTTGTTGGAACAAACCTATGATTTTACGAAACTGCAGATTTAGATTGCAGGATTTCAGGTAATTTTTACCTTATATTAGTGAATTTGCTGTGTATTGGGGGAAAGTGGTCAGGGTAAAGAAAAAATGTTTGCGTTTTATACAAATGAAGATAACGGAAAAATACCTTTAATTTACGGAATTTATTTGAGAGGGTACTACCAAACATCATTCGCGACTTGATATTACACACTTCAATGTGACACCTACAGATATTCAAATGTATCTTGTACTTTTCTACCAAGCGTACGGATTTGTTAAATTACCACTTTCGGCCTCTTTGGGACACCCTGTGTACATGTCTATGAAATGTCATTAAAATATTGAATGTGAAATGATTTATGATTTATGAATACATGATTCATGAATTATGATGCATGAACTGATTTATGTCTAAAATCCGAATTTTTTGTTTTACCTGAAAGTCATTTTATTATTGACTTATACATAAAAAGCTAATCGTTAAAATTTGACGAACAATAGAATTTTCTCCCCTTTCGGCGGGTTGAAATTATATCATATTATATATAATTACATCTATCTTTTATTAGAAATGAAATGTTAGGAAAGTTTCCGTGGTTTTCTTCGAAACTTGCCGTAAATACGGGTTAGGATCGCTTAGAAAGACCCCCATGGAGGGCACTGCCCCTAGTGCCTATATCCCAAGTGTTGAGAATCGGCCGTCATAAATCAACCAACCAACCAGAAATGTTAGGAAAAGAGGCTGTTTGCAAATTTTTCAGATGAGTTTATTTTGGTGCAAAAAATTAGTCTTCATAGCGAGAATTTTTTTCACAGCAAATATGTTTTAGAAAGTATAAATTTTCTTATGGCAGCTGAAATTTTTGTTTACATGCAAAATGACTCTTTAAAGAGACAATGGATTGAGCGCTACATTTCTGCACTTTTCGAAGAGAATTATTCGTATTCGGTTATTAAAGAACTATGTGAAAGATATGGTTTTACTATATCTAAAGCCACAGTATGTAATATTGTTAATAAGACAGGGAAAGAAACGTGAACGTCTTGCCTCAAGTGGAAAAAATTTCACACGTGTATAAAAAAAATCATTTTTCACTTAAAAAATAATACTTTTTAATGAATATCTTTGGTAATTACAATCCGATTGTTATAAAAATTAGATATTTGCATTCAGCATTCAAATCGATGCATAGATATGTAAATTTCAAATCGGTAAATGCAATACATTTAATAATTTTATAGATCCCGAAATAATCCCACATGTTTGCGGTTTTTATCACTTTGAGTGTGAAATTAATTGCCTCTCTCCAGGTCGTGGTCAAATAAGATATCTAGATAGTTTGGACGTGGAAAAGTCTGGACGGAGGGTAGGAATCTAAGCGAAAATGTACATTTTAAAGTTTCTGCGTAATTTGTAATTAGTTTTTAATTAATATCTCCGCTAATTAACGTCGAAAATTTTATTAAATTTCTTGTGACAGAAGGTATTTAGCTGTAAGTACACAAAATTTCAAGTCTCTAACGTATACAGTTTCCGAGGATGCTCCTGAGAACTCTAAAAAACTGTGTATAAAATTTATTTAAAATGTCGATTGAAAGGAAAGCATTTTAGTGTGATCTCAGATACTTTCCCTTATCATCTTCCAAAAGCCTTGTTATAACTATATGTAATTATATGTAAACGAAAAAATATTTTTAACTGGGAAAAATTATTTTCCAATTAAATCTCTTCTGCTTTTTTGATGTTGAAAGACATCGAGTGAAAAATTTCACTTCTGAAAGACTCTATATTTATACGTAATTTATGTATAATTCATAAAAGAAAAATAAGGTAATGATTTGTGTAGCATGGTAAATATATTCTGCAAAATCTCTAGAAATGCCGCTCTACTTTATGAATTTTAACTAGCGATATAGTCCGAATATATATTTAATTATTGCAAAAAACTTATAACGCATTTCTGGAAAATCCTTTAAAATGCTTTAGAAGGTAAAACTTTTAATAATTTTTAACTGAGGACATAAAAGGTTAACTCATAAAAAATATTTAGGACATAATTGGGTACTTAGCCATAATAATTGGGTCCGTGCCAGGAAAATTGATCGCCAAAAATGGTTGTCAATCACCAATCAATGTTTTGATTGTTGTTAATCACTAAAAATGGTTGGTAATCACCAATCAATGTTTTGATGGTTTTTAATCACCAAAAATAGTTGTTAATAACCAATCAATGTTTTGCTGGTTTTTAATCACCAAAAATGGTTGTTACTCACCAATCAATGTTTCGATGGTTTTTAATCACCAAAAATGGTTGTTAATCACCAATCATGCACTGTTAAAAATTTGCAGGAAACTGTCCAGTCATTTGACCGTTTTTATTGAAAATGGTTACATTACCGTATTTTAATTATGTTCTGATCATAATATGGTCAGAATAGAGTTAACTTACGGTTATGTAACCGTTTTCTATGAAAACGGTAAACTGACCGGACAGTTTGTGGCAAATTTTTAACAGTGTGTTTTCAAAATGGCTAAATTGCATTTAAAACAGTTACTAAATATATATTTATATAAATATATATTTATTAAATACATAACATTGTCAAAAATCGTAAATAATATAAAAGCAAAGCAAAATAAAGTGAAATAATAATTTAATTTACATTTATTATACCCATAACATTACATTGACGACTTTTCGCTAAAAAAGTATTTACGATGGTAGTTTCATTTTTGTCTGTATGTTATAATAAATATGATATATTTATTATATATCCTAATCACAATCTATATGTATAATATACATATCTATATCTGTATTATATTATATTACACAGTTATATATATCTATGCTTCTGCAATTGCAATTAATATTTTTACTGCATAATATCAACTATAGATATACAATGTAGAAATAAATAAAAAAGGGGGTTACTGTAATTAACATTATACGTGCCATTGTTGGCTCTGTTCTACCTGCTATGGATTACACGTATATACATATAATTCTTTTCAGAATATGTATTCGCAATTAACTGAATAATTCTGCAATTATAAAAATATAAATTAAAATTTTGACATAAAAACATGATAGGTAGTATCGTTTTTGATCATTCAATGTTACTTTAATACATCTATGGTAAAATTCGTTTTTTAAATGTCAACTAAAGTGCCAATATATTGAACCTTTTCAAAAAGTGGCTGTTTTCCAAAATAAGAAATCCATTAGTGTCATAACCATAAAATGAAAAACGATTTCTATTAAATGCTTTTATTTCATTGTTTGTCAAATCTTCAGATTTGTTTTGAAAATGTCTAATAATCAAAAGAATTCTCTCTTTTGTTATGTGCATTAAACTATTTTAAACACATTAGTTTTATTCAAGAATCTTTATATGCATTAAAAAGGGTTTATATTTCATCTTTTATGTTGAAAACGAAACGTTAAAAAATCTTTTACGAAACATTTTTCACATTTACTTATATACACCGATAACTTATTTAGAAAGATGATTGATAAATAATAATTGAGCAAAATGGGTAGCCATACTTCCAGATAAAATTGTAAAACCTTTTAAAAATCCCTTTTCTCATTCATAAACCGGTTTTAATATTTGTTATTTATATAGGAAATAAAAGCAAAGTAGTTTTTTAAGCACTCTTTAATAAGCATTAAAAGTTTATCTTAAAAATTACGCCTAATACATTTTGTTCAAAACGATTTCGCGTTTCTTTGGCGTTAGCCCGATTAGGAAAAATTCGCCGCTTTGATTGACGCTTGTAAAAAACGAAAACAAATGAATTTATTTTAAAAATATATAATATTTCTTCTGTTTCTTTTTAAGATCTTGCAACAGGAAATTAAAAAAGAACATTATATTACTTTTAAATGCTAAAGGTGTAAAATTAACAACTATAATATAAATTAAAATAACTTTTATTAGTTCTTTTACATGTTTCGACTCTTCTGAGTCATTTTCAAAAACAAAATGAGAATATTCTAAAGCTGCACGGGCTTTGAAGTTATTATTTACATGTACTTTTTAAACAAATTACGCACGCTATCTAGTATTTTTTACTTGATTGTTTATTTTCATATCTTTGAGCATGGAGTAATTTTAGCCACAGTTTCGGTAAATTAAAAGATGCCGCATCGTTACATATTGTATTTTTGCGCGTGAGTATCTCTATGGTTTCTCTTATTATGGATGGATAGTGTAGACTGGAGGGAAATATTATTTTACTTTCATTGAAATTTATTTGGATGGTTTCTTCTTGATATAATCTTGCTAGGGCTGTAGTTTTTCTATTGTATTTAATATCAGCTATATGCTCTTTTTTTCTGCAATTAAATTTCCTGCTGGTCATGCCTATGTAGTAATTCTTGGATCCGTCTTCTTTAATAAAAGGTATTTCATATACTCCTGAATAATTCTCAAAATTAATTGGGTCAATTTTACTGCAAATGATATTCTTTAATTTCTTAGGTGGTTTGGCTATTAAGCAGATATTGAAACGTTTAAGGCTGTGTTTTAATTTTTCGAAAAAGCTTGGATAATATTGCAGAGTATAAAGTTTGTATTTTTGTGAATCAAATTTCTTTTCTGAATACTTATTATTGGTGATATCTATGATTAATTTATTAATATGGTGTACTGTAAAACCATTATTATAGGCAATTTTACGAATATTATCTAATTCACTATTCAATTTATTTTCAGTACATATTATAAAGGCTCGTTTTATGAAAAATCTGTAGGCTGAAATTTTGTATGTAAAGGGAGAACATGCGCCTGCATGTATGCGTGAATAATAGATAACGTGCGTAATTTTTTAAAAAAGTACATGTAAATAATAACTTCAAAGCCCGTGCAGCTTTAGAATATTCTCATTTTGTTTTTGAAAATGACTCAGAAGAGTCGAAACATGTAAAACAACTAATAAAAGTTATTTTAATTTATATTATAGTTGTTAATTTTACACCTTTAGCATTTAAAAGTAATATACTATTACAAGGTGTTATATTTTATTATATTGTTAAAAGAACATTATTTAAACTATACGTTATTATATTATATTATTAAGCTATATTATAGTAATTTTTAAATTGGTTTTTCAATGTGAAAAAAAAAAATATTTTAATTATTACTAAATCGTAAAAGAGTACTTATTTTTTAAATTTTTACACTCCATATTTTTCATTTTCTGCACTTGAGGGTTTAATATATTTTATTTTGTGGTTTCACAATCCGTTGGTTTACTTAGCCAGAGTGGTTTTGATGCATTATTAACACCATTGTTTTTATAACTGGTAAGCAAGTCTAATTCTAAAAAATATTTGACGATTAATCATCTGCGGTCGGCTAACGGAAAAACATCTTGAAATTAATTTATTAATTTATAATTAAGTTCTACAAACATTAAAATGTTGTATTGTCATCGAAAATATGGTTGTGTACATAACTTTTGTAATTTTAGCCTATCAGGATGTGAATGAAAAGTCGAATACAAAATTCCAATCAAAAACAAAGTTAAGCTAAACAAGAACTAAAATCATGTGTCAAGCATAGAATATGTAACACTTTCCAATACTTTCAAACTACTTTTACAAATCTTTACTGTTTAATAAGGTGAAGTATGGTGTCTAAGTAAACAAAGTCAAAATCCAACCGGGCCGGGAGGCCTAAATTTTTTGTAAAACGTGCAACACATTTAAAACCAAAATATCATGAATTACCTATAATATTCGGTAAAATATCCCAAATCTCTTGATCTATAGATTTATATATATGCTGCATAGAATGCTAAATTTTAGTTCAGTTAGAAAACGGATAGCACAGTTTAAAATTCACCTTATAGAATTCCCGTCAATAAACGGAAATGTGCTCGAGATCTTTTGAGCTGTCCTGTATGTGTTCTATAGAATTTATACACACGAATTGATGAGCAAAAAATTAGTTACATTTAAAAGCACGTTCCGTAAATGAAAACGCGTTTCCAGCAATTAATTTTAAGAGATAATACTTTAACAGAATGCTTTTGTGTGTCCCTGTAAATGAGCGATGTTTGTTATACTCACAATATTCTATTAGTAAACCTCTTGTAATACACATGAGTGATATATATCAATTTCAATATGCTTGGAATAGTGAAACATTATTAAAATAATCCGCCAACGATTTTTCCCCACACTGTTAAAAATTTGAAGCAAACTCTCCAGTCATTTGACCGTTTTTATAGAAAATGTTTACATAAGCGTAATTTAACTGTCTTCTGACCATAATATGGGCAATAATATGGTCAGAATATTGTTATATTAGGGTTATATGACTGTTTTATATAAAAACGGTCAAATGACTGGACAGTTTGCTGCAAATTTTTAATAGTGTACACTGAAAAAAAATGTAAAGCAATTATTTTGTGTTTCTCTGTAAAGGAACTGTAAGTTCTATGCACACTATATTCTATAGTAAACCTCTTGTAGTACACCCCAGTGATAGATATCAATTTCAATATGTTTGAAATAGTGTAACATCATTAAAGTACACCGCAAATGATATTTTCCCACAGACCGTAATGTAACGGAATTCTCTTGAGTTTCCCTGTAAAGGAGCTATATGTGCTACACATTTCATTTTCAATACCGAACATGCCATAGTAAACTTCAATAACATATGTCAATTGCATGAATATCAGAGTATATTTATTAAAGCACGGACGGACAGACAGACAGAAAGACAGACAAACCGAATTCATAAAGACGTTTCAACTATGTTGGAAAAAGTTAATAAAAGTGTATAAAAACAACGATATTTTTAACTCAAATTTTCGAATTAGATATTTTAGGTCAGAACATAATGAAATTACATAAAGTATATTTATTTATCATGCAGTTCGTTTAATGAAAAATGAATAACATGTGACAATATTTTTATGAAAATTAAATATTTTAGATTTACACATAAATGGCTTTTTAAAGTATACAGGAACTTTGTCTATTATGGAATACTATTTAAGTCTGGGGCAATAAAACATCCCGATATCATTTAAAACTTAAGTGCAATTTTTTTATCGTATCAATTTATTATTTTTAAAAATGTTACTACAGATTTAATATCTCTAAAATTGAATACAGTTACAAATTTCAACTATCTGCGAATAGTTTTTAAAGAGCAAAAATTATTTTACGAAATTTCAACACTTGCAAACAAATACTTATAATAACAAACTTATTTTGAGGGAATTGTGAAATAGGATTAGGGAGAAAAAAAAACAGTTTACGGATTTCCTCTGAAATGAAATCTGTAATGAACTTTCTGTTATTTTAACAGATTTTGCTGTTAAATAAGCGGCGGTTTGCAGATTTATTTTATTTATTTATTTATTTATTTATTTTTTTTTTTTTTGGGGGGGGGTAATATATATATATATATATATATATATATATATATATATATATATATATATATATATATATATATATATATATATATTACTGTTGTTCTGGCTGACAGTGTATTACTGTAAAATCAACAGGTACTTTTTTTACAGTGTAGTGTTAAGTGCGATTGGATTGTTGCTTTAAATAAATCTATTTACTCCGGATTTTATATATATATATTGTTACTTGAAATGTTGGTTTTAAAACCTGATTGTAGTTGAACAAAATTGGAGATTTTTTTTCGTTATAACTAATGTTACTTGAGATACTCGGAAAACCAAACATTCACTTTTTAAAAAAATCTACAAAAAATAGAAAAAAGGAAAATATTACTTTGAAAGAAATATATTTTATATTCCATACTAATAACTTTTCTATAAAAAGATTTTTTCGTAAATAGCTAAAAATGTTTTCAGAAAAAAGTATAAAATACTTGTTCCCGCGACGGAAGTGTTGGCGTTTAATGGTTTAAATAAACGAGGCCTGTTAATATGCGAGAGTCAGTGTTCTTTGCATAGCACTCTGACATCTACATTAGCCTTTGGAGAGATGTAGGCGAAATGCTACAGTATATTATGTGACCTTTTTTAATAAATGAGGCCTGTTAATGTAAGAAGGTCAGAATTTTTTGTAGAGCACTCTGACATCTACATTAGCCTTTGGAGAGATGTAGGCGAAATGCTACAGTATATTATGTGACCTTTTTAATAAATGAGGCCTGTTAATGTAAGAAGGTCAGAATTTTTTGTAGAGCACTCTGACATCTACATTAACCTTTGGAGTGATGTAGGCAAAATGCTACAATATGTTATGTGGCTTGTTTTAATAAATGAGGCCTGTTAATATACAGGAGTCGGTGTTCTTTGTACAGCACTCTGACGTCTACATTAGCCTTTGTATTGATGTAGGCAAAATGCTACAGTATATTATGTTGCCTGTTTTAATAAATGAGCTGTTAATATACGAGTGTCAGTGTTCTTTAAACAGCACTCTGACATCTATATTAGCCTTTGGAGTGATAGTGATGTAGTCGAAATGCTACAGTATATTATGTAAGTTTTTTTTTAATAAACGAGGCCTGTTAATATACGAGGATAGGTGTTCTTTGTACAGCACTCTGACATCTACATTAGCCTTTGGAGTGATGTAGGCGAAATGCTACAGTATATTATGTGGCCTGTTTTAATAAATGAGGCCTGATAATATACGAGAGTCAGTGTTCTTTGTACTGCACTCTGACATCTACATTAGCCTTTGGAGTGATGTAGGCGAAACGTTACAGTATATTTTGTGGTTTTGCCCGTTTTAATAAATATGGTTTTTGTGTCTGGATATGCATAAGGAACAATATTTCACATGGTAAAAGGTAAGATCTACTATTTTGTCCAAAAAATGAAAACGTGATTTGTACAATTTTTGCTTTTCGGTTACAAAGCAAAGAGATATCATTTTCGAACATTTTGCTTTATATTTATTGAAATTTCATTTATATATTTAATATTTGGGCGTAAATTAATATGAATAAGACGCCTTGTGCGGCAGGGATTATCTGATGCACGGCGTGAATTTCCAATCGGGGGACCGGTTTACTTCGGTCAAAAGCATTTGAAAAACCCAGAGAAAAGTTTTGTTGAATCAACAAAAATTTTGTTGCCCCAACAAAACTTTCCGTTTAAATATGGCGAAATGGAAACTTTGTTTGAATCAACACAATTCTTTTTTTGCAATTCCAACTAAAAAAATTTGTATCGTCAGCAAAAAAATGTTTTTTTTAATTCAAGTAAAATGGTTCAATTTTACTTGACTCAACAAAATTCTTTTGTTGAAAATTTTTTCAATATAAATATAATTATCTGTTATTTTAAGAGTTCTTTTTAGTTTCGGCAACAGAAACTTTTGTTTAAAGAACAATTGTTTTGTGTAATTCTAAGAAATTTCTTTGTTTTAACAATAAAAAGTTTTTGTTAAAGAAACAATTATATTTAATTTAAAATTATTTTTTGTTTTGATAACTTAACTATTTTTTTAGGTAATTTTTAATTCATTTTCAGCAGTGAATTACGTCTGCAATCCATGAAAAATAACAAGTGAATTGTTGTCTTGCTTTTTTCTAAGCGTAAACCGACAGATTGAACAATGTCCCAAGACGGAAATCGAACCCGGGTCCTCATAATAGACCTATGAGGCTCTACCACAGAGCTATAAGGAACGATATTCCAACTTGGCATTTCTCACTCTTATATATGTCGGACTCGCTGCAACCACATCACAAGATGGAATTGTCATCATGAGTATGCAAATTTCGGCGGTAAACATGAGACGACAATACGGCAACATATAGTTAATTTTTAATTCATTTTCAGCAGTGAATTACGCCTGTAAAAAGCAGGATAAAAATTCACTGGTTATTATTCATGTATTACAGGCATAATTCACTGCAGAAAATGAATTAAAAATTAACTGTGTAACCATAATCAGCTTCTATTTATGTGAAGGTCTAACTCAATCTCAAGTTTGATGTAAATCAGTGCATTAGGTTTTGAGATAGAGCTATTGGAAAAATCCCAAAAAATGGAATATAGTAAGCCACCTGTTGCGCAATTTACGCCAAAAACGAATCAGCACCAATTTATATCAGGAAGTAACTGAATATAAAGTTTTATTAAATTTCGTTCATTAGTTCTTGAAATAGAGCGCCCACAAAATATTTGTCACATGCAGTCAGACAGACAGAGTCATAGACAGTCATTTTCTAAAAATAGTCAAATCGTGTTCAGGACCTTCTAAAATCTGTCGCAAACCGGAAGTAAAAATTTTTCATGAATCCAATTCTTTTTTCTTGTAAAGATAGAAGAAAGTAATAAATGGGAGAGGTACACTTTTAAAACTACCTTGGTCCGTCCCAATTAAAAAAGTTTTAATTAGTCAAAAATTATCTTAATCCTTTAATCATATAGCTATATATGTTAAGTATACCAAGTTACGTGAGAGAGTTATGGCTACTACACAACAATTTAAATTTTGCAAAAACAACAGAATTTTGCTGGAATTACAAATTTAAACTACAAAATTATTATAAAATTTAAAAAAAAACATATTTTGGTATTCAAGTAAAATTGATGAAATTTTGTTGAAATTTTGTAAGAGTGTTAACAATATTTTTTTTGTCCATGCAACAAAACCAATTTTTTACTTCAACTAAAAATTTTGCTTGAAACAACCAAAATGTACTCAACAAAACATGTTTTGTAGTAACCAAATTTTGATAGAACATACAATTATAGGTCTTATACAAACATTTGGTTTAAAAAATAGATTTTTTTTATCAAAAAATGTAATATTTTTCTTTTAATCTTTTACTCGAAAACATAATTAATCAACGAAAATTATTATTTTCGGTGGTATAAGATCGAGCAAAAACGATTACTTTTCTCATAAAAAAAATGAAAAAATCTGTCGGTCAAGAAAATTGGTCGTTCAGTCTGAAAAGTCTTGGTTTCGAGACTATATTAACATGGTTTCGAGGTGAGTTTTTTTTAATTGTTTTTAGATGGTTTGGAGACGTATTTTCGACATGGTTTTTAGACGCATTTTTGACATGGTTTCGCGAAGGTTTTTCTCGACATAGGTTCGAGACGCAATAAATTTCCAGCGATACAAAGAAGTTCCGATATGTGTCAAAAACTAGCTAGTTCAAATTTTAGGAGTGCGCGCAGAAAACCGTTTTTTTGGCTGCTGTGGCGTTACTTTGGAAGAGCAAAAACGATTGTAAGGAATTAGAATATCACGAATCCTCCTTAGGGCATCAATCTAAACCCTTGAGGCATGACACAAATGCAAAAACAAATCGAACATTTTGAACCAAAGTTGTAGAACCTTCCATTTAATACCGTTGACTACACTATATTTGAATAACTTTAATTTTCCGTTGACTACACTATATAAAAACGCAAAGGTTTCTTAATATAGGAAAATAAAATATAACTACGTGCTGAAATATATAATGATATCTTCTAAATTATCCACGATTCCGAAAAATCTTCTTTATCATTATAAAACTTAATGAACCAATATATTTTTGACATTTAAAGAAGAATTTATAAAACAAGAAAGGATTTATATATTGAGTTTACCCCTTTGAAATGTTTTGATGGACTTGCACTGTTAGATCATTTTTAGGGATGGTTTTATTACAAAACAGATACTTTTATGTTGCTTAGTTATAGAACTATGGAGAAAAATACTATAATCAGGTTAACCCGGTTATGAAAAATAGCCATTTTATAAATATGTTATGTGAGAAAATACATAATGGAAAATGTAGTCAACCTACCTATGTTAAACGTACCGCCTAACTGCTCTGCTTAGAGAACAGAAGATTTTTTTTTTTTTTTACACTCGGCAATATAATAGTGGCTATGCATTTCTGAGGAGTGGATTAAATTCATTGTGAAGCTAGATCACACCTCTGATTCTAAAAGTAAAGGATTTGGCGTAGCAGGACAATTTAATGTTTAAATATTTTGAGATTATACAGACAGTCTATTGTGATATTCCAAGATAAAATGCTACTGAAAATAGGTGTAAACGAGTGCTATATAATTTCCAGTGTACCACTAATCTTCTTTTAAAACTGTGTTAGTCTGAACCAATTCAAACATGTTTTGGACCACACAGTTTATGTAACATCAAAATCAACTAAGTTTCTCAAAGAAACATGAGATTAAAAAAATAAAGAATCATTAATTAATTGTTTTGGATAACAAAATCTGGTTAACGGATGATGCGTTATGATTGGCTTATCTACTCTCTAGGTTTAAATTCGATGGTGGACTCTGTTGAGATATTTAACCATATAATTTTAGATATTAAAAATATTTCATGTTTAACTAGTAAGTCACTAAATAGTATTTCTTAACTTAAAATAAAAATCCAATTCTGAAAATAAATATCGTACAATTATAGAACAAAATCATATTAAAAACTGAAATTTTCTTAAAGAAGAACGAAAAAACATGCTTTATGCATGGATTATAAAACACTTTCCAACATTTTTAGAATACTGTTAAAAATCGTCCCCGTCTAATGTTGTGAAATATGATGTCCACGTAAACAACGAATGGCAAGTGTCAATCCCCTTCAGCAATTTCCGTCAATGAACGGAAATATACTCGAGATCTTTTGTGCAGCCCTGTATATGGTTTAGATAATTTATGCAAACCAAATATTATGCAAAAAAATTGTTAAATTTAAAAATTCATACCACAACACAAAACGCACTTCCAGCAACTCTTGTTCATGTAAAGTACTAAAACCGATTTTTTTGTGTGTCCCTATAATTGAACGATAAATACTATGCACAACGTATTCTACTATAAGTATCTTGTACTGCACCTCAGATATATATATCAATTTCAATATGTTTGAATTAGTGTAACACCATTAAAATACACTGCAAACGTTCATAGTAATATACGCCCATAACATGTAGAAATTGCATGGCAATTCGTGTATATGTAATGTACATCAGTTGGAGAACTTCCAGACAGATGGTCGACAAACAGAAATGCAAACAGAATTCATAAACAGTTTTCAGTTTTGTTGAAAAGTGTTGTAAAATATTATGCTTTTCGAAAATGTACTTTATATATATTTTTTTAATCCAGTGTAAATCAGTAATTAAATCTGATTACATCTTTTTTATAATTTAGAAAAAGACTTGTAGACTGTTGTACAAGAGAAACTGTAGTTTCTCCAGTAAATTAAAAACCCATTAAATGGATCTTTACTCGAATTAATAAGTCAATAATAAACCTATGAAACCTAATTGAAAAAAGATGATTTTCAAGCGGAAAGTTCAATAAAATCAATGGAAAAAAAATCATCACTATGAGTTTTGTACTTCTAGGAGAAAGACCCTATTAGTTTTGCATCAATAATGTTATTTTAAATCAATTCACCCATTACAAGACATGAGTTTTAAAAGTTCTTTGCATTTAGGTAATTAATGGAAAAATGGCGTATTGGGCAACCAACTATGATACATTCCGAAAATCAATCCCACTATTAACAGACGTAAGACTTCACTTTCTTTCTGCTTTAATTAAATAAAGTCAGTTGAAAATAACTGCATTTAATAAAAAGTTATATGAACTCTCCGAATAAATATTTGTTTTCCTATGTGAATTTAATTTAAATAAATGTAAGTTTCCCTATAAATATTTTAATTTAGTCTGTTATTTAGACTGTGGAGTGTTTGAAAAGGAATTCCTCCATAGAAACAATAAACGCAGCAGTATAATTTATTTCATTGTTAATTTCTAATAGTGATTAAAAACTGAATTATTTTTTAATTTCTAGAAGTAAATTAAAATTTGCAATGAAATTTAAGTAAAGCCTATTCAATAGGATGACGCAATAAAATATAACGAATTCAGGTTACTTTTAATAAAAATACTGTACATGGAAAAAATACATTAACAAGTATAAATGCCTTTTGCATATTAAATAATTTTATTTGCACATTTCATATCAATGACGTATTATAAAATTAAAAATGTAGGGGAGACTGGGGGCTAATAGGACAGGGGGATAATAGAAAAAGTGGTTTTTCTCAGTAAATAAATCACTTAAACGTACAGGCTTTCGTCAATACATAGTATTTCCCAGTATACCAGTATTGCACACAATTTCTTTCCATTAGCTGTTTGGAAAATAAGAAACAAAACATACATAGACCTGTAACTGTTAGAATTGTTTTTAATGTATAATAAGTATTTTTTGATAAAATATTAACTGTATTTTTAACAATATTGCTTGCGATTGGGAAGCTTTGAATGTACGCTATGGATTGGCAAACTTCATTTTGTTTAGTAAGAAATAGTTAATTTATCATAAGCTTTATATAAATAAATTCGTTTAAAAAAGGGATGGAGACTAATGGAACATTTCAGATTGTGAGACCTCAAAGTGATTATATATAAAGATTGTCATGTTATTGCATCTAAAAACTTACGTTAAATGTCATATTTTACACGCGAAATAACTTCATGTACCACTTGCTACTTTAAGAATGCTTTTATAAATGTGTGAATTAATGGATTTAGAATGTCTTAACAATAAGCATATTCTATTTTTTTTTATTTCTTTTAAATGTTAAAAGGTGTAAATTGACAATATAATAAATACACAGTAAAATAACATTTATTAGGTTGTTTGACATGTTTCGGCTCACTTCGAGCCATTTTAAAAAACAAATGAGAATATTCCCCAATTTCACGGGCTTTGAAGTTATTATTTAAAATGCTATCATTTAATTTCCGTATACCGTTTTAAAAATTACGCACGTCATCTTTTATTTTTACTTGGTTGTTTATTTTCATATCTGTAACCATGGAAGTAACTCGAGCCACAATTTCGTACCACAATTCCATTACAAGTTACTTCGAGCCACAATTAAATGATGCTGCATCGTTACATATTGTATTTTTTCGTGCTACTATCTCTATGGTTTCTCTTATTGTGGATGGATAGTATTGATTGGAGGAAAAAAATTGTTTTATTTCCATCGAAATTTTTTGGATGGTTTTTTCTTGATATATTTTTTCCAGTGCTGTGGTTTTTCTATTATACTTAATATCAGCTATATGTTCCTCCTTTTTTCTGTAACAAAATTTCTTTCTGGTCATGCCAATATAGTAATTCTTAGATTCGTCTTCTTTAGTAAGACGTATTTCATGTACTCCTTAATTAAATAACCATTCAAATAAATTTCAATGAAAGTAAAATAATTTTTCCCTCCAGTCTATACTATCCATCCATAATAAGAGAAACCATAGCGATACTAACACGCAAAAATACAATATGTAACGATGCTGCATCTTTTAACTTACCGAAATTGCGGCTCGAGTTACCCCATGATTACATATATGGAAATAAAGAACTAAGTAAAAATAAAAGATAACGGGCGTAATTTTTTTTTAAAGTTCATGAAAATTAAATGATACCATTTCAAATAATAACTTCAAAGACCATGCAATTAAGGAATATTCTCATTTGTTTTTGTAAAGGGCTCGGAGTGAGCCGAAACATGTCAAACAATTTAATAAAGTTCTTTTACTGTGTATTTATTATGTTTTTTGTTTACACCTTTTAGCTCTTAATAGAAATAAATAATTACAAGCTCTTATAATTTATTATATTGAAATAAGCATTTTCTTCAATTATTTGCTTCTGCCTTGTAAGCAAATGTATTTTCTTAATTAAAATAGTTTAAGTAGCAATGCTTTTTGTAAAATCTCACGAATAATGTAAGTAAACATACCTCTTTTGAAACATACTATTTCAAACTTTATTTTTATGTAATAGTTATAAAGACTTACAAATAAATATTCAATGGTAATTTATTGGATAAATATATTTCATTCACAAATATTGCTAACGGACATTTGTTGTTTAATGAACACAGTTAATCTTAACTCTATTTTGGGGAAAACATGTATCGTTTAATTATATCTAAACAATAAAGCAATCACCGAACATTCATTGCTACGAACAATCAGAGTGCTTTTACATATGTGTAAACTAATTAATTTAGAATGTGTTCGAATTTCCTTTACATTAACTTCCCGGTAAACATATTCTTTAATTATACGGTTTTGCGTTGTAAGCAAATGTGATTTTACAATTAAAGTAGTTTTAATTGAAATTTTAACTGTTCCACGTTCGTACAATTTATACACACCAAGTAAAATACAAATGATTAGTTAAACTAAAAAACGCATGCCAGAACTGAAACGCAATTGTAGCAATGACCGCTCATAGAGTTACCGAATTATTTTGTGTAACACTGTAAATGAACGAAGAAATCAATGCACATAATATTCTACAGTATCTAATAGTGCTCCTGAGTAACATATATCAATTTTAATAAGTTTGAAATAGTGCAACATGTACTCTGCAAACAATTTTTCACAATATATCAAAATGTAACGGAATTATTTTGAGTATCCCTGTAAACGAAATATAAATGGTATGCACTTCATTTTTAATACCACACATGACACAATAAACCTTAATAACATACATAAATTACACGACGATCCAATGACAATTACGCGAGTTACAGAACGAACAGACAAACAGACGGACAAAAACAATTTTTAACTATGTTGGAAAGTGTTTAAAATAAAAGTGTATTGTGTTATGGTCATAAAACGAAACTGCATTTCATAAATAAAATATACAAATGTTTCTTGTTTTCTCAAAAACATTCTTTTAAATTTTACTTATAGAATTCATGCCATGTCTTTAGAAAATAAACAAAAATTTACTGGCAGTGAATTTAGGTAAAGTTCATTCATTCTTTTATTGTTTTTACATGAGATATATTGTGTCAATATGAAGATAATTTGCAGATTTTTGTGTTTATCTATACTAATTTTACTTTTTGACAAACTATAAGCGAATTTATTTTTTTATTATAGCAGCTGCATTTTTAAAGTCGACAAATAATGTCACATTATTATATTATACATTTTTATTTTATTTTTCATTTCTATTATTTTTTATAAATTTAAATTTCGACTTATATAAGTTAACACTTTTTGAATCATTTCTTATTTTTTTCATAGCCGAAAATAACGAATTTTATTTTACTTTTGAATAATTTGATTCACTCCAGATAATATTTTATGTGCATTCTTCTATAGTTGCGAGTAGTCCAATTTTAAATCAGATATAAATCGAGATAATGTTCAATTTCGTTCAAAAGGACATGTAAGTGTTCTTTTATCTGAATTATGAGAGATATGACTACTATTATGACTACTCTAGGACTGCATCTTATAAAGTAGATTTTTGCTGAATGTCGCATGATTACACATTTATCTGAATTCCGCAAAAATGTCTTATTTTTCAAAAGAGAAAAATAAACAGAACGTTATTCAAAATTGAATTTCATATTTTGTCTACAGCAATGTAATATAGAAAAAGCCACAATAAATAATAATTGCGAAATATGTATGTATAATAAGAATATTAAATTTAAATACTTTTACTTAAATGAAAATTTGATAAGAATAAGTTTTACTTTTTATTTAGTATTTTTCTTTTATTGCATAAATGTTTGTTTATTTATAATAATTACTTATAGAAATTTTTATTTGTTTTGCAACATAGAATTTCTTTCCATTTAAAAGAAAATTTGTTTGTTTTGCATTATCTTTCAAATTTCATCAGATAATTAAGAAGTAATGAAGTATTTATATTCAAACTTCAGTACACTCTAAAAATAACAAAGTAATAATCTGTTTTATCCTTGTTTCGAAGTAATTTATATTTCTCAAAATATTTAACTATTTTCATTCATTAAAAAATATATAATTGAAGTTATATATAATAAAGAAATGTGACTATTTCACGTTCAGTTAAGGAATTATTTCTAAATTTATTAACAAGCAAAAATTCAATTTTTGAAAACAAAAAAAAATGTATATGAAAGAGTAAACATTTCCGAAATTTTTAAAACAGCAGGAATGACACTATTTATAGCTGTTAAATTGCAAATCTTCTAACAACAAAAACAGATGTTGCATGTTAAAAAATAAACACTTACTGTTTAAATGTGCTAAATTTAAAGAGTTAAATGTCATAGACAGTAAGCAGTACGTCAGAAAACATTAAATTATGCACTATTTGTTTATTGGCTAAACATTATTCCACTCAACGTTTACATGTGACCATTGCAACCCCAAACATCATAGTAGTTAACGCGATAATAAACTACAGAATTACGCAATATCTGCTTTTCGTTCAAATAAAAAGGCAAACCTGATTCACACGCCATTTTGATACCCAATGATAATAAAAAGAAAATTTGCACTTCGTTAAATGCAGTACAAGCATGTTTTGCACTTTTCCCGACTGCTATTGCATATAATAGTGATTGTGTAGGTCAAAAGCTTATTGTAAGAGACATATGTGATAGCGGCTTTGAATCAACTTTCGTATCGGAATCAAGTGTTAAAACATTGGGTATTAAAAGAAAAAAATTCTAGATTTCCCGTAAGAGGCTGATCGAATACAGAGATCGCAGTTACAAAGGGTTATGTAATACTCAAGCTACTCTGAATTCATAATGCTGACTCAAAGTTGTCTGTGAAAAAAAATATTTAAAATTCCGTTAACGGTTTAAAAATTAAAAGAATAGCATTTTTCGCAATAAAAAAATTATAGTTGGTAAGCCCACAATTTGAGATTCCAAATAAAGTAGAGTCCTGGGCAAGTAACGTGTTATGAGAGTAGACTAATTGGGCAAAATTGGATTTTTCGTTTTCTTGTACGGGGAAAAATGCTTGATTTTTACACAAATTTAAATTCGCTTCGCAATCTGTATATTTACGAAATTAATATTGATAAAGAATTAAAACATTTTTGCGAAATAGAAGAAGTATTTTATATTAATGAACCAATTTTGTCACCTGAAAAGCATACTGTTTAATAACATTTTCAAGAAACATATTCAGTTACTTCCGAATGTCGGTTTGTTGTAAAATTACCATTTTTAAAATGAAAATCAGAATTATGTATTTCTAGAACAGTCGCAATGTCTCGCTTGTTTGCGATAAAACTGAAATTTAAAGCAAATCCAGACTTTCAAAAACAGCACAAAGTTTTTATTCAGGAATATGAACAAATAGGTCTCATCAAATTGGTGGAACAAAATTATATTTCTAAAAATTAAAATGAACAATTTTTTCTTCCTCATCATGCAGTTATGAAACCCTCTACACTGTTAAAAATTTGCAGCAAACTGTCCAGTCATTTGACCGTTTTTGTAGAAAACAGTTACATAACCGTAATTTAACTATATTCTGACCATAAAATGAGCAGTAATACGATCAGAATATAGTTACATTACGGTTATGTAACCGTTTTCTACAAAAACGGTCAAATGACTGGACAGTTTGCTGCAAATTTTTAACAGTGTAGTAGCACTACAAAATTGAGAGTTGTTTTTGACGCTTCATGTAAAACTTCAAATAGTACGTATTTGAATTCAATTTTGTGTGGTCGCCCCAAGCAACAACGGGGACATTATTGAAATTTCACTTAACTTTCGAGCTCCGGAAATTGTTTTTCCCTCTGAAATAGGTAAAATATATCGCTAGATTTCAGTTTCTAACGAAGGTCAAAATTATTAGAAAATCGTTCGGAAGTCTAAACCTAATGCAGAAATACAAAATTGCAAATTAAAAACGGTAAATTATGGTTTAGCCACGGCTTCATATTTGGTCCCAAGGTGTATTCAACAAATTGCCTATAATTATACAGAAAATCTTGCTTCTTCCCGAATTTTATTAGAAGATTTGTACATGGATGATTTGTTATCAGGATCAAGTAATGTTAGTGAAGGAACAGAAACTTGTAACGAAATTACAAATGCCTTACATGCGCTTGGTTTCCACTTAAGAAAGTGGAATTCGAATGCTAGCAAATTTCTTACCGACTTTCAAGATTACCATGCAACAGAATTGAATATCGAAATTATTCCCAGTAATAACCAAAATTCTAAAATTTATCATTATACTTAAACTCTTCTTCAAATACATCTACTAAGACGTTGCTAACACTTGCGCCGCTTCACACAATGTGTCATATTTTATCTGAATCTGTACGGCTTTTTGACCAATTAGGTCTAATTTCACCATGATTTGTGGCATTGAAAATAATTTATCAGAAGTTTTTCCCTATAAAGGGGAACTGGAATACTCCTATTTAGCAACATCTAACAGATGATTGGTTCAAATTTCAACATTCATTCAATGCAATCAATCAATTTTCTGTTCCAAGATGTGTGAAGCTCTTATCCGGTAATACGTTTGGATTACACGGATTATCTGACACTTCAACATGGGCATACGTTGACGCAATTTATTGTCGACAAGCTCATAATAGAAAAACAAAGGTCTCTCTTTCTTAGTTAATAAAACTATGGTTGCTCCCATAAAACAATTGTCTGTTCCTAAACTGGAGCATTGTTGTGTTCACTTATTATCCAAATTATTTCATTCAGTTATTCACACACTAAAAAATTACAATTTTGATATTTGCGCATGGATTATTCCAAAGTCATCGTTTCCTGGTTATCTGCGCATCCTTGTAAGTGCAAAATCATCGTTATAGATAGACCTTCTCCAATAACAGAAATACTACCTGCAAAGGACTGGACATATTTTCCATAAAAAAAAGATAGGGTTTTTAGCGTATTGACCCTAGATGTCTTCCAGAAACCAACTTATGGTGGAACGTCCCAAGTTTATTACTTCAGGTTCCATCCGATTGGCTAAAAGACGAACTTAATACTGAAGCATTTGATGATCAAGTCAAATCTGAACAAAAATCTGATCCATTTTTTTCATTTCCTGCCCTCATATCAAATGATTTATTTGATATTTTTTTCAAAAGCACTATTAGCTTTCAAAGATTATCCGCATTTTGGCATAGTGCCAAAGATTCGTTAAAATGGCAAAACTGCTAATAAATCTCAATCACTCTTCGACACCACTTACATTTAAAGAAAAAAAATCTACCGAAGAAACAATCATTCTTTGGGTTCAAAAGTTTCACTTTCATGAAGATTTGAAATGCATTTTAAGCAACGGATGACTTTATCTAAGAAAAGTCAATTACACTCCTTTTATCCGTTTATTGGCAAAAACGGCCTTCTACGGGTGGGAGGACGTTTACAAAATTCTCACGTAGCATTTAATCGTAAGCATGCTATAATATTTCCCTCTCGTAACACAAGATAAGTGAATTCATAAAAAACCAACAACTTGCAACTTTATATTCAGGCCTTTCTCTATCATCAAGCAATCGTATTGGATTGTTGGTGGTAAAAAGATCATCAACAAAATTGTCAAGAGATACTTAAAACATTACAAATATAAAACTTTCTTTTTAACGTCCCAATTCATGGAAAATCACCAAAACATTGTGTAATACTAGAACGCCCATATTTCTCCATCGGTGTAGATTATGCCGGTCTTATATCGATAAAATTCAGCAAGGATCGTGGTGCAAAAACAACTAAATGTTACATAGCCTTATCCATTTGTCTTGCTACCAAGGCTGTACGTGTACATATTGAAGTTGTTGGTAATTTAACAGCTGAAGAGTTCAAAGCTGCTATTTATTAATTCAGTGCTAGTTGAGGTGCCCCACGCCATATTTACAGTGAAAAATGCAAAAACATCTTTGGCGCATCAAGGAATCTTGACAAGATACAAAACATTGTCTCTCATTACCAAACAATGAAACCATGTCTCATCATTTAGCACAAAGCTCCATGGAGTGGCACCTTATTCCCCTCTTCCGCACATATTAGAGGAATTTGAGAAGCTGATATACGTTCAACTTCCCATTATTTCAAAACAAAAATTGGAGAAACCCTGTTAACCTTTGAAGAATTATAGCTAGCACAGATTGAATCATTATTGACTTCACGGCCACTTCTACACATAAAGGATGATGATACTGACTTTATCAATGTTCTCACTCCCTCACATTTTCTTACAAGTGATGTTTTGATTTCTACTCCTGATTATTTCTCGTATGCTGCAAAGAGCTTCAAGAATCGCTGAGAACTAGTACAAAATCTACGAAAAGGATTTTTAAATACATCCTGGTAACGATAGCATCATGAGAATTGTTACAGTCCGAAGAAAAAATTATTTATGAAAAACCTCATATAAAAATAATTATTTATTGTTGGGTCCCCCATAATTTAACTTAACAGCAAAGAGCGGAACGTATCAAAACCATTAAAGAAACCCTACAACTACTTCATGATGGCGGGAACCGCATTAGAAGAACATAATGACATATAAAAATAATAATCATATAAAATATAATCATATAAAAATAATTATTTATTGTTGGGTCCCCCATAATTTAACTTAACAGCAAAGAGCGGAACGTATCAAAACCCTTAAAGAAACCCTACAACTACTTCATGATGGCGGGAACCGCATTAGAAAAACATAATGACATATGTTAATGACATACGACGCCCAAAATATAATGGAGTACATTTTATAAAAAATATATATATATTTTTTACTTTTTGTTGGTGGTCGTGGAGTGTTTCTTTAAATTTATTATGTTTATTATGTGTTGTTATAAAAATACATATATGGTGAAAAATCAAAATTGAACTTGTTTTACGAAATATTCAATTACAAAGTGTAAAAAAAAAAAATGTTTCCTTTACTAAATAAAAGTAAACAATGAAACTTTATAGATAATAAGTTAATATGAAACATTTTCTCTCAGCATATACTGACAAGAAGTAAGCATTTTTTGGATTTTACAATAAATCGAAAACTGCTTTATTATTGAAACTGTAAATTGGGTTACATCTCTTTTTTTACTTTCTTTGGAATTTTGCGATGCAAGCAATATTTTCTGTCAAAAACCTGTAAAAAATGAAGAACTGATTTTCGAGTAATTTCATCGAATAATTTTAATCAAGAACAACTGTAAACGTATATATAATATCTGTTCTTTTCGGTGTTTTCTAAAGAAATTTATAACAACTTTACTATGAGCTATGAAATACCTCAATTTTAAAAGATTTTTTGTTGCAAAAATATTACATACAATATATATATATATATATATATATATAATATATATATATAAAACAGTTTATTTATCTGTTTCCATTGGTATACTTTCCTAAATATGTACACTTTTTCACATTTCATTTTTTAAATGGAAATTTCTCCTTAGCTAATATGAGTTTGTACTACGATATTTCACAACTTGCATATCTATACTTATAAAGAAGTAGCTTGATCTTTTCATAATCAACACCGAGCCTCAACCATTTGTCCTAGAACAATGAAATTTGGAAGACATGTTCTTTACACAATGTCGGCGCGTACTAAAAAAGGATTTTTGAAAATTCAAAGCATAAGGGGGTCAAATGGGGGTCGAAAATTTTAGATAATTTCGTCTTTCCGGCATATCTCAGCAGGAGTTTTAAGTAGGAGCCTAAAATTTGGGATAACAATTCTACTAAAGAATAGTTAAACATGTATTTCATGCGATTGTAGAAATTCAACCACTAAGTGGGTTAAATGGGGAGTCGAAAATTTTGTTGATTTCACATTTTCACCATACCTCATCAGCAGTTTCAGGTAAGAGCGTGAGCTTCAAGATAACAAATCTACTAAAAAAATAATTAAACACGTATTTCAGTGATTTTAGAAATTCAACCACTAAGGGGGTTAAATGGGGGGGGGTCTAACGTTTTAGGTCATTTTGCCATTTCAACAACAGTTTTAGTTAAAAGCATGAAATTCAAGATAACAAATCTACTAAAAGTTAGTTAAACACATATTTTAGCGATTTTAAAAATTCAACCACTAAGGGGGTTAAATGGGGTTCGAAAGTTTTTAATCATTTCGCATTTTCGCCATATCTCAGCAGCAGCTTTAAATAGGAACGTGAAATTCAGGATAACAAATCTACTAAACAAATAATTAAACACATATTTCAGCGATTTTAGAAATTCATCAATTAAGTGGGTTAAATGGTGTGTCGCACGTGTTACGTCATTTTGCCTGTTCGCTATATCTCAGAAGCATTTATTGTTAGGAACTCAGAATTCGAGAAAACAAATCTACAAAACAAATCTACAAAAAATATAGATAAACATATATTTCAGCAATTTTAGAAATTCAGGAACTAAGGGGGGTTAAATAGGAGGTCAAATATTTTAGGTCATTTTCCATATCTCAGTAGAAATTAAAGGTAGAATCACGAAACTCAGGATAACAAATCTACTGAAAAAGTAGTTAAACACGTATTTCAGCGATTTTAGAAATTCAGACACTAAGGGGGGTTAAATGGGTGTCGAATGTTTTACGCCATTTTGCTATATCTCAGTAAAAGTTATAGTTAGGAGCGTGAATTTCGGGATAACAATTCTACTAAAGAATAGTTAAACATGCATTTTAGGCAATTTTAGAAATTCAACTACTAATTGAGTTAAATGCGAGGGGGTCGATAATTTTCGATAATTTCACCTTTTCACCATATCTCATCAGTAGTTTTAGATAAGAGCAGATAAATTCAGGGATAAATTCAGGATAACAAATCTGCTATAAAAATAATTAAACACATATTTCAGCGATTTTAGAAATTGACCCATTAAGAGGGGGTCTAAATGGGGGTCGCAAGTTCTAGGTCATTTCTAGTGTTCACAGCATTTTTAGTTATGAGCATGAAATCATAGATTCAGGATAACAAATCTACTAAAAATAGTTAAACATGTATTTCCGCGATTTTAAAAATTCAGCTACTAAAGAGGGTTAAATGCTTGATGAGGGTAAAATAATTTTGCGATATCTCAGTAATAGGTAAATGCGTGAAATTTAGGATAACAAATGTACTAGAAAATAGTTAACTATGTATTTCAGCAATTTTAGATAATAATCCATCAAGGGGGGGGGGGGTCACACTGTGTGTCGAAAATTTTAGGCAATTGTGCCATATCTCAGCAGAAGTTTTAAGTAAGAATGTGAAACTCCGCTTTACAAGTCTACAAAAAAAGTAGTTAATCAAGTATTTCAGAGATTTTAGAGCTAGCGAGTTTGTGGGCAACATCGGCTATGAACCCGATTGCGGAAGATTAGACGAAAAAGAGAAGTATTGCTGATTTTTTATTATATACTAGCCGGTCGCTTCCAAGTGGGGCCCAGATGCAAAGTACTACTTGAGCCCCACCCCTAGATAATCACGGTTAGGGCCCAGTAGTATTTTGTCAGAAATCTCATGAAAAAAAAATTATGTCGCGAAATCTTTATTTAAGTGCTTTTTTATATTCTTATTAGTTATTTCCGTATACTTTTAATTTAAAGTATTTTATTTATATTTTTCTGGTTGCATATAAAATGCACTTTCTGGGCCCCAAGCGAAATCGGGGCGGTACGCTGCACTATGTATCTGGGCCCCACTCTGAAAAGACCGGCTAGTGTAAGATAAGATACGTACCGCTTCTTATAGAAAATGTGTTACATTCATCACACATTACATATATGTTGGAAATGCTTTAAGCGGAAATACTCTCGTATTTCTAATGAATATTCAATCGACATTTTCGTTTTAGAATATACGGAATTAATATATTTAAAATTCCATTCCAAAATTTGAAATATGTATCATGGTATTTATTTAAATAAACTGTTTAACACTCAGAAAAGACTATTAAAATTTTAAAGCCATTAAAGTTAGGCATAAAATTTTTTGTATAAATAAAAGTATCCTGAAATTAGTTCTATACAAAAATTATCTTTTCTTAATACAAAATTAAGAAAATGTAGTCGCTTGATGAGCATTCACGTTTCACGGGCACGCATTCGTATTCCAAATGGTTGTCTAAGTACCAGACGATTCACTGTATTTTTTAGACATACTGTGTATAATTACATCATTGAAAAATTAAAATACCTGTACAAATTTAGATTTTTTTTAAAAATAAGTATATTAATATGTATAGATGTTTGTAAATAAATAAATATGAATTGTTTTGCATTTGTGAGTCCAAGTTACTCACGAAACGTACGTCTGTCCATTGTACTATAGTTTGATATTGTGTGTTAAACGTTGGTGTTTTTAGTGTACATTTTTGTGTATTCCGATATTATTTTATGTACTGAAAAATTACAAAAAAATAGTGCAAAAGTGAATGATATAAAAAATTTTAATTATGTCTAAGATTTGAAATTTTGAAATTTAACAAATGCAATTTTTTTTCAAAAGAATTTACATTTTAAAAGAAATGTTATATATATAAATATATCTTACAAGGAAAAAAACGAATAAAATGTATTTATGAAAAATTGTACAATTTTATCTTCCACACTATCTGACATATTTTTAAATTATACAGGTGTCTATTTTAATATTACGAGACCCTCGGAAAATGCATGGCAAAGTAAACTTGATAATGGATGGTGACGCATTTTTTTCTTAAATGTTCACTAGATTTGAATTCCTTGGAGAATCTCCAAATTATTTAACCATAATTTTTCGCATACTAAAAATCACACTATATTCTTTATATATATATATATATATAAATGCTGGACAATTACACCATGAAACATTACAACATTAAAGAAGTAAGTATAAAACGTCACAAATTTACTGAATGGTGTATACGAATTTAAAATTTTATACATACATTAATATTAAAAATATCTACGTTTTGACCACCTTCTATGGTCATCTTCAGGGAAAAAAAATATTTTGCTTTAAAGTTTTCTTTAAATTCATTACATTTTCAAACTTTAAAGCTATATAAAAATCTTTTTCTGAAGATTACCATAGAAGGTGGTCGAAACGTAGATATTTTAATATTAATGTATGTATAAAATTTTAAATTTGTATACACCATTCAGTAAATTTGTGACGTTTTATACTCACTTCTTTAATGTTGATATAATCTTTATTTTATTAATAAGACAATTCTTCATTCTTAAACTAAAATAAAAGCCCAGTACGTATATTTAATATTGTGCTAGTACAGGAAAAAGTCGCCTTTAAAAAAGAAATGTACTTAAAAAGTTCTCTTTCGAAGAATTCAAATGTAAATCAATAATAAAATATTATTATAATCTTTTTCAAGAATATTTCAAAATATCACTTAAAAAACTGTTATAATCGCTTCATTAAATGAAAAAGCCATTAAATGTATCTTAACATAAATTAATCAGCTGAGAATGAACCTAAAAGAAAATATAGGAAAACAATAACTTCTGGGAAGAAATTTCAATAAATCAATAAAGAAAAATCATCAGCATGCATTTTATGCTTCTGAAGGAAAGAACACATTAGTTTTACACGCAAAAGGTTTTTAAACATAAATTCAATCATTGTAAAATACAAGTTTTAAGTACATTGCATTGGAGTAATTAGAGTGGAAAATGACTTATGGAGCCGTTGTAGTGTTTTCTAGCGATTTGCGTCAACAAAAGAAAAGTATTATTTTAATTATTAATTAAATAATGCCAACTGAAAATGAATGCATTCATAAAAATGTGTATGATATCACAGAAGTAGAAGTTGTTTTCCTATGTCCACATAAATTAAATACGTTTAAAAAAATAAGCGTTTGATAAGAAATTTTTCGTAATATCACTAGCTATAAGTACAATTTAATTCATTATTAATTCTAATATTTTGATAAACAACTAATTTTATTTTTCAGTTGAAACATATGCAGTGTAGTTTAAATTTTAGTTTAAGTAAAACATTCGTATTTTATTTTAAATGAGTATAATTAAGCTTATATAATAATATATATTAAAATATAATAATTATATATTAATATGATAATGTATTGTTTTTATAATATTGTATTTTATTTTAAATAAAGCTAATTTTAAATTCATTTTAATCAGTAAATGTTTTCCGCATGTTAAACATACTTGCAAACATTCCGCATACTTGTATTGACATATTTCATATAAATGACGTATCATATATTCCTCAATGGACTAATAGTGAGTAGCAGGTCATTATTTTTCGAAAAGTACATATGCATTTGATTTAGCCAAAAATACACATAATTTCAACGGAAGTTGTTAGCAAGAAAAATAATGTAAGTGCACAATAGTTGGATTTTTTTTTATGTTGTTAATATTTCTTTAACAGTGATAATAAGTATGATGAATCTCCAAAGTATCAGTGCTGTCTTCAAACTGAAGAGATACTTAAGAAAAACAAATGGGTCGATATTTTAAGAGCAGCAGCTCTAGTTTTCCAATTTATTGGTGGAAAGAACAATTTTTATAAAATATAAAGGAAAACAAATTCAAAATGGTTACCTTCTGACACGTTTATAACACAATGAAAGAAATCTTGTGTGGATAAATATACTAAAAATACCAACGTTTGACACACAATAACATCGTGTAATAAACAGACGCACGTTTCATGAGTATCATGGACTCACTTCCTCAGTGTAAATAAACCTAAACCCTATTGTATCCCCCCAAAGACATGAAAATGAATCTAAAAACCCAAATGAAAAACAACAACACACCGAGAAACTCCTCCAATCTGATTAAGTCGGTTGGTTGGTTGTAGAGGATTCACTATGACAAAGTAACTCAACCCAGAAAGGTGAGATGTACGGTACACTTGAAAAATCATTAACCAGGGAGTTACCAAATTTATGAATATAAACTGCCTCAAAGAAGTCTAAATCTAATGGAGTGTTACATTTCTTAATAATAGTGGCTGAGTCGAAGTTAAAATTATGTCCCTCACTCCAACAGTGACAGGCAATAGAGGACTTTTGTAATTCTTTTTTCTTAATGTAATTTCTGTGTTCATCGAGTCTGAAACGGAGTTGTCGTTTAGTCTGTCCTATATAGGACAAACCACATTGACATTGGATATTGTAAATGCCCCAAAAGTTTTGATGTGAAATTTTATCCTTTAACTGTGAAAAATTTAGTTTATTAACTGGCTTAAAAACAACCTTAAAATCATATTGCCTTAAAATATTAGCTATTTTATAGCTAATGCTATTGTGAAATGGTAAAATAATGAGGTTAGAAAAAGATTCTGGGACATCAGAAGGAACAAGATTACTATTTTTATTTAGACAACGAAAAATTAAACGGTTGATATAAGTCAAACTAAAACCACGATTAATAGCAACAGATCTAATATAATTCAATTCTGTACCAAGGGAAACATTATCAGAACAAATGGAAATTGCTCTATTAATAAAGAAATGAAAAGCCGAGGCTTTCTGAGAAGGGGGGTGACACGAATTAAAATGCGGAGGGAGTGAGACTGCAAAAGGTTTCCGGTATACACAGGTATCAAATGTATTAGGCTGACGTGTGACTAACACATCAAGAAAGGACAATTTATTTTCAACTTCAACTTCATATGTAAACTGAATAACAGGATCTATTGAGTTTAGAATAGTTAAGACGTTATCAATGGATGAAATAGACAGGTCCAAGAGTGCAAAAGAATCATCAACATATCTGCAATAAAATGGAAAATTTATAAAATTAAATAATTTATCCTCAAAATAATGCATATACAAATCTGCTAGGAAAGGACTTAAAGGATTACCCATCGCTAAACCGTCTGACATAGAATAAAATTGATTTAAAAACTGGAATGCATTTTGCGTTAAACAAATACTGAATAACTCAATAATGTGGTTTATCACATAATCTGGGTAATGGAATTCTTTTAATCTTAGTCGAAAGCCTATTACATTAAGAAAAAAAAAAAAAGAATTACAAAAGTCCTCTATTGCCTGTCACTGTTGGAGTGAGGGACATAATTTTAACTTCGACTCAGCCACTATTATTAAGAAATGTAACACTCCATTAGATTTAGACTTCTTTGAGGCAGTTTATATTCATAAATTTGGTAACTCCCTGGTTAATGATTTTTCAAGTGTACCGTACATCTCACCTTTCTGGGTTGAGTTACTTTGTCATAGTGAATCCTCTACAACCAACCAACCGACTTAATCAGATTGGAGGAGTTTCTCGGTGTGTTGTTGTTTTTCATTTGGGTTTTTAGATTCATTTTCATGTCTTTGGGGGGATACAATAGGGTTTAGGTTTATTTACACTGAGGAAGTGAGTCCATGATACTCATGAAACGTGCGTCTGTTTATTACACGATGTTATTGTGTGTCAAACGTTGGTATTTTTAGTACGTTTATAACACCTTCTCCATCTAATTTGAAAATGTTTATGAATGATTTGTCGGTCTAATGGTCTGACCGTACTCTACCTCCTGTATTTTAACTCTAAATTATATGCAATATTTATATGATAATGAAGTTCAAAGTGCAGTGTATAGCATTTATACAGTATCTGCATTTTTCGGTGAAATCGTAGCCAATATTTCGTTAAATGATGTCAAAGTTGGCGTTTAATTTCTTAACCTTCCATTACTCGCGCCACTTTTTGTCTCGTAATCACTCGCGGGGGTGTTGAACACCACAGAACTTTTATCACAATTTTTAAGTTGTAGTGAATTAAAATATGTTTGTGATTTACAAGTGATTACAGTAACTTACTTTAAATCATTTAATTTTAAATAAATAAAATTCCGATTTAAAATAAACATACATAATTTTATAAAGGTTATATAAAATGATTTAATTTTTTTACTACATTATTATTAAACTTATATAAAAGGATTTACATTTACATTAATAGTTCCGTATCGTGAATAGTTCCATACCTGTGCTCAAATTATTACTCATAGGCTGTTCAGATCAAACAGTGCGAGTAATGATGTGTTAACGCATATCAATTCGGTATGAATGTACAGTTAAATAGAAGTGTTCTTTAAGAAACATACGCAATTGTAAATTAAATACACAAGCGAAAAAAAATATCTGCGAGTATTTTTATAAATAACGGAATTTAAAATGTAATTAAATTTAATAAATTAATGTATTTCAAATTCAAATTAGAATTAAATTAAATTAATGTATTTAAAATTAAAAATTCCTTCCCATTAACTTCGTAATAAACATATTCTTAAATCACATTATTTTGCTTTCTGAACAAATCAACTTTTACTAATTAAATATTTTAATTAGCGAAACACTTAGCAGCATATGCATAAAAACTAAACTCCTCCTCAGACATGTAACATAAATAGATACATTATTTTTCTGAACAATACTTGTGTTCAGGCACAGTTAATATACGATTTTTGAAGCAATTTATTTCGCATCGATTTACATTACGTACAAGAGAAGTTGATTTAATATTCAATTTTGTATAAAAGAAATTAAATGTGACAATGATATTTTCGTTTTAAAAATAAAATCCTTTGTACAAGTAGATAATTCCAGACAAAGTTATCACTTATTTTATCATTGTCAATGAAAACAACATAATATTAATAAAAAAAATAAAATGGAGCATTTTTAGATTATTAGACAACTAAAAATTTATAGAAAATTTTCTCCAATATTTTATTTTCAATTTTAGTTATAATGTTCGCAGCGAATAAACAGAATCTCACCGAAGTTGAATTTAAGTGAAGTGGAATCCACATTTTATTTTGTTACATTTAACTTAAACTGTGAATTATTTCATGAAGGTTTTTTTAACTTTTTAAAGAGTTTATCTTTAATTTTCAACGAAAATAAAATGGAGTTTTTTCAGATTATTACACAACTAAAAATTTATAGAAAATCTTCTCCAATATTTGAAAAATATTTTGTTTTCAATTTTATTTATAATGTTCGCTGTGATTAAACAGAAACTCACCGATGGTGAATTTAAGTGAAGTGAAATCCACATTTTTTTGTTACATTTAATTTAAACTGTCAATTATTTCATGAAGATATTTTAAAGTTTTTAAGAATTTATCTTTAATTTTCAACGAAAATAAAATGGAGTATTTTTAGATTATTACACGACTAAAAATTTATAGACATTTTTCTCTAACATTTGAAAAATATTTTGTTTTCAATTTTAGTTATAATGTTCGGAGTGATTAAACAGAAACTCACCGAAGTTGGATTCAAGGGAAGTGAAATCCACATTTTATTTTGTTACATTTAATTTAAACTGTCAATTATTTCATGAAGATATTTTAAAGTTTTTAAGAATTTAACCTTAATTTTCAACGAAATATTTTCAGATAAAGATGACAGTTGGTTTATTAATATAATTGTGAATTTCTAAACTTAGTCAAGTCAATAATAAATAAATAAAGTAATAATAAAAATAACATACGTTTTAATATTTTAGACATTTACATTAACACTTCAGAATCCATGCAAACTTCTTGATTGAGTAATTATTAATATTTAGATTATGCAATAAATCGATTTTAATAAGACCTAACCCCGCATTTCACATGCTAAAAAATTTTTAAAAAAAAAACGTAATTTTTATAAAACAGTTATTTTCTATGATTATCAAAAAAATCACGCACTCATGATCACAATTTCAAGTGATGTATAGTTAGTTTAATGTACGAATTTTAACTTTTTTATTCAGCTAAATATTTATGCATTTACGAATGAAAATCACTTCATAAATGCATTGAAAAGGAAACATTTAAAATATATGAAAAAGTATAAATAAAAGGAGAAAAATTATTTCCTATCCTTATTTTTTGTCGTTTTTTCAGATTTTATGAAGACTGTTTTCAGCAAACATCACATAATTTTTTTTCTGATTTCAACATTTCGTTTTTTCTTTCAAGATGAGGGCCTAAATCGCAGTATGTGTGTAGTATGCGATCAGGCAGGAAAGCCTACCTTTAGGCTTTAGCCTATTCAAATCTCGCCAAGTAAGGATATCAACTGTTGTCGCCAAGTCACGACAGATGAGTCTGGACGACGGACGCGGTCAAGGAAATAAAGAAGACCCTCGGACCGCGAAGAGGCTCCCGAGAGAGCATGAGAGGTCAAGTGTTCAGTCTCCTGACCGTCTACGAAATTTATTTAAAAATTTAAAAAGTATATAAAATTATTTACGTAGCTGGCATTTCATGGCCTTTATTCAGGACAGCTTGTTACTCAATGTTAATTAAACAATAGTTGTCAATATTTGCACAGTAGTTACAGACAGTCAGTGAGGTTTCATAAACATATTTTTAGTGCAATTAGTAATTATTGAATCATGTACAGGTGCAAACAACAAAGTGAGGTTTTAAAATACCTATACTCTATAAGTACATCTCATTAAATATAGTAAATGCACATTTTATATGCAATCAGTTAAGTAGAATATAGACACTAAAGTAGAATACACATCTTTGGGTGCGAACAGTATGTTTAAATATGTGAAACGTTTGAATTCTCTGTAAGTATATCTCTTTAAATACAATAAATGTACATTTTATATGCAAACAGTTAAGTAGAATATAGACACTAAAGTCGAATACACATCTTTGGGTGCGAACAGTAGGTTTAAACACGTGAAATGTTTGAATTGAATTCTAATGGTTAAAAGTAAACATATAAATGAAAACATACAAATATATATACTCTCTATATATATTTCTATATATCTCTATATATCTCTATATATCTCTATATATACTCTATATAAATATTCTTCAGGTGCCAACTGTAATTATTTATATGTTTAAACACATCTTTGGGTAAAAACAATAAAGACATATATATACTCTTTGGGTACAAACAATAAGGGTATTTAAATACTTAAAAGAGACACTTTTTGAATGCAAATTATAAAACAACTAATATTAATAAACATATATTTGAGTGATACATTAATGAGCACATTTTAGGATTATTCGAGTACACAATCAATTTAATTCTAATTAACACATAGTTGAATTCAATCAATTCAATCAAAGTATACATATTCTTTGGGGGCTATCAGTAGTTTTAGTTGCGCTCGTTAACTGGTTGTACACGTGAAATGTTTGAATTAAAAATCTAATGAATAATTGTTAACACTAAATTGAATTCAAACAACAAAAAAAAAATATATACTGTTTGGGTGCTAACAGTAAAAATGCTAAAATTTATAAACACATTTTTGGTACACAATAGATATGCTTTGGGTGCAAATAGTATATGTTAGATATTTGGAATACACAATCAAATAAATAGTAATTAACATAATTTAATTCAAATATTAAAAATAAACATATTCTTTGGGTGACAATAGATTTAGATATTCTTCAGGTATTTAAAAAATTTGGTACTTTTCGGTTAGGCGGGCGCCAGGGATATACATACATGTATATATGCACACAAACACATATATATATACACATATCTACATATACATATATATACATACACATATACATACATATATGTATGTATATACATATGTATTTATATATGTACATATATCACTGGCGCCCGGCTAACCTAAAAGTACCAAAAATTTAAATATAAACACATTATTGAATCTAGATTTTTTTTTTGTACGGGGGCCTATAAAAATTTAAATTTTGTATTTCTTCATATTTTATGCCCTTAAAATTTTAATCGATTTCATAAAACTCTATACTTTTTTTACGAAAATTTGTAATTTATAATAGATGACTATGATCAAAATTTAAGGAATAAACACCGATGTCAATGTTTTTAGGACACACACACACACACACACACACACACACATATATATATATATATATATATATATATATACATATATATATTTATATATATACATTTTAGGAATAAAATAAAAATACGCGAATAAATATAGGTTGTTTTAAATGAGTACATGAATAATTATATATATATTTTTTTAAATAAATATATGTAACGACAATCAAGTCAATGCGGTGCTTAAACCACGTGGATCGCAAAGCCGCCACGCGTAACCTCCATTGAAAATTAAAATTAATATTAAATTAAATTTACAAACAAATCAACGGTCCGAAAATAATAAATAGATTTGGAAATTCTGGTAGATAACTTGAGGAGTCATTCCAGAGTTGAAAGCACATGAGCCCCTATGTGACCTCGATAAAATGGCGGATAGTACATCCAAGAATTTTTGGGTGCCCTAAACAGATGGTTCCATTGACAGACTAATCAAAACGGAGGAAAAACGGAGAATGAAAAGAAAAGTGGTGCCCAGAGGCACAGAAAAGTCTTTAAAAAAGGATCGCCGGGTGTTCAAACTAGAAATGAAATTTTTAAGAACTACAAAGTAAGGTGCCCATATGGCTCACTACTTAATAAATTTGAAAGATTGCCTAGTGACTGCCCCTAATAAATAAATGTAACGACAATGATAGTAAGTACGAATTTTGGATCTAAAATTAATATAACCCCCAGTTTTATTTTCAGATAAAAACGGTACTCTAAAACGAGACATTACTTTCTTTAAATATATTGACAGTTTTAAAATAAATATTTTTTTTTAAATTTGGAAAAAAAAATATCTATTATTTTATGTATTGAAAAATTAAATATATATATATAGGGTGTCCGAAAAGTCTAGAAACGGTCGAGTAACTCGAGAAATATACATCGGATTAAAAAACGGGAAAATGCATGTTCAATAATTTTTGAAAAATCTATTTAAAAGTATCAAACTTGCCCCCCCCCCAAACTCTGCCCCCTTGAGGGGAAAGAGAGGGGAAACTTTGAAATCTTAAAAGACAGCCCCCCTTTTTTTTATTACAGTTTCGGATTCTACGGGGAAAAATACGTAAATTTTGTATTGGGAGAATATTTTCCATTGAAAAGTCTTAAAACGGTCGAATAACTGGAGAAATATACATCGATTTGAAAAATGGAAAAATGCATGTTCAATAGATTTGAAAAATCTATTTATCAAAATTGCCCGCCCCCCCCCCAACTCTGCCGTCTGGGGAGATAGGGGTTCAACTTTGAAATCTTAAATGATAACCCCACTTTTTTAATGCAGATTCGGAATCTGCGGGAAAATACGCAACTTTTGTATTTATTTCTTCGAAAATTTGTAGATGGCGCTATAATCGAGTAAAATTGAGTGAGAATCGTTTCCATTGAAATGTCTTAAAACGGTCGATTAACTCAAAAAATATACATCGGATTGAAAAACGGAAAAATGTGTGTTCAGTATTTTAGAAAAAACGGCAACTTTTATGTCCAGAAATAGATTTTTCTAAAATCTATTTAGGTTATTCTTAAATCTATTCTCACTGCATTTTAATCGATTACAGCGCCATCTGCGATTTTCCGAAGAACATTTTCAATACGTAATTACACGTTTTTACACGTTTACAATGTCACGTTTTTAAATACAAAAGTTACGTATTTTTTCCGTAGAATCCGAATCGGCAATAAAAAAGAGGGGCTATCATTTGAGATTTCAAAGTCGGCAGAGTTTGGGGAGCAACTTCGACATCCGTAATTAGATTTTTAAAAAATATTGAACATGCATTTTTTCATTTGTCAATCCGAGTTATATTTCTCGAGTTATTCAACCGTTTCCAGTTTTTTCGAACACCCTATATATATATATGCAAAACGGTTTATTCTTTCAGCTTATATAGCTAAATGTATGTAAAATATTAAATTTACAAAATGATGTAATTGTTTTAAAGAGGTTACATTTAAAAATAAATATGTAAATAAATATAACTTTCAAGAAAATTAATGAACAAAAAATAGAATTGGTGAAAGACGTATAATTTTTAGGAATAATATAGTATAATTTATAGTATAGTATAGGGTAATTTAGTACAATTCATAGAAAAAGTATGATTTTCCCTTCTACGCAGTCATAAATATTTTGATATTATACAGACAAGTTTATTATACAGAGATTTTGATATTACAAGAGCCTCGGACAGGAGAACATGTAAAAGCATGATGGATAATGCTTGGTAACGCATGATATTTCTCATAATTTTACTAGATTTAAATTCTGTGGAAAATATCTAAATGATTTAACTATAAAGTTTCGGATAATGAAAATCACATTATGTCCTTAATATTATTAATAAGACAATTTTAACCAAAAACGACGCACAATCGTGAGAGACGCATAAATGAAATTCATGTAAAAAATAAATTTGAAATCAATGTTAAGACAAAATTAATCTCTAAATTGTTATAAAATCTGCAGACTAATAAACAAAAATACGATTAATTTAGATTGTAAATAATTGCTAATTCAATTCTATATACATACATCTCAAAATTTTAATTATATACCTTATTTTTTTTTTAAATAGTCTAAAATTGAAACTTGTTTATGAGATTTATGTCTGTCCTTAACCCTTTCCGGCACAGTGATCACCTAATTTTAATTCCAAACTTCCATTCGACACCAAGAATATTTTAATAAGAACCTTTTTTATTAAGAAGCTTTTACAATGAAGCCTTAAAATAAGGAGTTTTTATTTTCTAAAAAAGTCGTTTGTAAATTCCGGTCTCAGTCAGTAATTTCGCATTTTACGATTAGAATATGTCTGTGCCGGAAAGGGTTAAAGATAGATTTTCTAGTTTACTGAAACATGAATATGTTGAAACAGATGCATAATTTCGTTGGATGCAGTGACGTGACGGAGTGTTTCCAGAGCATTTATTGTCTCTGCAAAAGTCAGTGGATTTGTTTTCAGTGGTGTTTGTCAGTGGATTTGTTGAAAGTCAGTGGGAAGTTTTTTTCGTTATCTAATTCACTCGGAGACCGCTGACCAGGTCCCTACATACCGGGATTTGACCCAGTTTGACGGGTTTGAGTGCCTGGAGAGTGGGGCGAAATTTGCCTGATCGCCTCATGGGGCGATCCACAATGACAAGTACCCAGGTCGGCTGACCAATAAAGTCCGGATTTTACTGGGTTGATCACTCCTAAGTTTTAGTATTCTGAGATCTGTTGCCGCACGTGACATACTCGTAATGATAGTTGGAATGGGGCTGGACAATTTAGTGCCGAAACTTTATTACTCAACTTAGCTTGAAAAAGAGGGGAGAATTTTGAGGGAAGACAATTAAAATTACTGAAATTATTTATTTATTTATTTATTTATTTATTTTGCCAATAGCTAAGTCGTACCAGCAAGGAAAATTTTGGGGCCGAATAGCAAGGCAAATGAAAACGCTGACGGGACTGCGCTTTTCTACCGTACCCCACCTGGTAAAAACTGGCTCCGTGGGCTGTCCATTGGAGCGGGTCCGGTAGCTTGTGCGGACAATGTCCATTTGCACCTAATAAAGAGGCGAACAGTCAAAAATAAAATTTAAAAAAACTGCTGCTAAAAAAAAACCTTGTACTACCACTTGGGGCCGGCCATTGGCCCGTCCCAACTGGCAGCACGAGGAACTGCAAGGGGTACCTGGAAGAGAAGAATGTTAGTAACACTTTAAACTGAACTTATTCTGAATTATACTTTAACTACCTTATTGAAATTAATTTACTTTTACTGTACTAATTGACTTGGCTACCCATCCATTGGCCCATGAAAGGTTGTTAAATAATTAACAATTTGCATTTTAAAATAAGTACTTTTGTCGTTAACTGACTAAACCATAGGTCCAATGGGTTGTTGTTGTTGTTGTTGGTTTGGCCCAAGGGCCCCGTTTTGCAGCTTTTTATTTCTATATTGCTGACATGATCCATGTAACTGTGAAACTAGTCTCCTAATTTTGAACCAATTCCAGATGTGAGACCTGCATCTGGATTATCACCCCCAGAGGTAACGCTTATATAGAACTTGGAGGACATTAGAGCCACGAACAGATTTAACGTGCACCAGCTCGCATTAACGTACACGGTACCACAGCAGAGGCAGACGAGAGAGGTTGCATCCTCTCAAGCATTGACCCCGGTCGATGCTGCTTGGCTTTCGGTGATCTTTTCCGGTTTTTCTTCTTCTTCTTCTTCGTCTGTCTTCTTTCCTTTATTTTCCTGTGCACAAGAAAGGACAAACAGTGCCGGGGGCTTTAATAAGCTTTTTACTTCGTAATAATGCACAACTTGCTGAACCGTTGTTGACATATGTCGTGCTTGCAATGCTATGATTGCGGGGCTCCTGTTTCGGGCCGTGGTTCCAGCTGATATTGTGCGACTACTGCACACTGCTACTAGGACGAAATATGATGGACATTTTTATAATTTTTTTTGGTGGCTTTGGATTGCTCCTGGGACTTTAAAAAAACATAAAACACATAAACACATAAATAAACAAACAAACACTTTTTTTTACACATGGACGGACAGACAGTGCCGGGGGCTTTAATAAGCTTCTTACTGTGTCATAATGCACAACTTTCTGATCCGTTGATGGCATACGTCGTGCTAGTAATTCTCTGATTACGGGGCTCCTATTTCGGGCCTGGAAGCAGCTGATATTGTGCGACTACCTCACTCTGCCATAAGGACAAAACTCATGGACAATTTTTTAATTATTTTGGATTGTTTTTAATTATTTTGGCTTTGGATTGCTCCTAGGCCTTTTTTTAAAACATAAAACACATAAACACATATACATATTCGTATTATCGTGATGTTTACCTACTGTCTTCGACTGCTGCTGGGGTGCTAATTATTATTTTGTGTTCTTTTGTATTAGTGTCGTGATGCTGTCGCAGTTTTCTTGGAGACACCTGATTACTATATTTGCCTTATCTTGTACGTGTTTGTTTTTTGCTAATTGTTCATACCATAATTTCTCGTTGTCTATTGTTATTTGTGCCAGGTAGTGCGCTTGGGTGAGTGGACATTGAAGTAAGTAATGTTTTGGTGAACCCATCATTCCGCATTCGCAATCCGGTGTGTCCGCTTTCTTAAACCTGTGTAGGTATTCAGGAAAAGCTCCGTGAGCTGTGTATAGCTGTGATACTAGGTAATTGCTTATTAATCTATTTTTGTCTACTGTTGGGAAGTACCTGTATGCTTCCCTACCTGTGTCCCCATAGTCCCACTCGAACTGCCATTGTTTTAGTGTTGTCTTTTAGTATTCTCTTAAGTTTTGAAAGTGGTTTCTTTAGGTTGTATTTACTGTTGTTGTTTACATTTAGAGCTGCGGTTTTGGCTAACATGTCTGCCTATTCGTTTCCTTGGATGCCTACATGCGCTTTAACCCAGCTGATTTTAAATTTGTTGTTTGCATCTTTTATTAGTTTTTGGATTGTGTCTACTGTTTTGTTTACATTAAATTGTTTACTAAGTGATTCAATGGCCGATCTGCAGACCGAACGGATGCTGTATGACTCACCTGTGGAGTTGTCCATTTTGCTGCTTCTTGTATTGCCAGTAGTTTGGCCTGGATGACGCTGTTGCTGTTCCTTAACGGCACTGACCATGTTTTTATTTTTTGATTAATTTTATATGCTACAAAGGCCGAACCTGTAGCGCCTGATTCCAATTTAGAGCCGTCCGTGTATATCATTGTGTCTTGTATATTGTATCATATCCTGGATTCTATTTTGTCTGCTGGATGATTCTCCCATATGTTTATTTTCTTGTCGTATTCGGTGTGGTGTAAAGTTTCATTGTGTATTGTTGCATTTTTCCTTAATCTTGAGACTGTGCCGTACGCTGCTTCATAGTAAACTTTTAGATGGATTGGCATCAGACCTGAGAGTATCAGAAGTGCCGAAGTTGGGGCCGTTCTATAGGCCCTGACTATGACCAGTGCAAAATGTCGCTGACAGCTTGACAATATTTCTATGCACCTTTTGCTGAGACAATGTCCCCAGACCTCTGCTGCATAGGTTAGCGTCTTTTCCACTACTGTTGTGTACCAGATTTTTAGTATGTTTGCTTTTAGTCCCCAGCCCTTTGTTCTCATATATGCTAAGTTTGTAAAGTTTGCTCATAACTTATTTGTTTGCGTTTGATTGTATTGCAGTATCCAGTTTAGATTTTTGTGCAGTATGGCTCCCAAATATCTTATCTGTTCTTTTACTTTTAGTCTTTGGCCATTAAGTTCTATTCCCTCTATGTCATTGGTATTTTCTGTTGGAGGGTTTCTTGTGTGTCCCCTGTTAAGATATAATAGTTCTGTTTTTTCCCTGTTCAGCGTTAGATTATTTCCCTCTATCCAGTCATTAAATTCTTTTAGTATTTTGTTTGCTAATCTCTTTAGTTTATCCTTTGTTTTACCTCTTAAAATTATAATAAAATCGTCCGCAAAGGCTTGTAATCTAACATGTTCTCCCCATTTTTTTAAGTGCTGTGTCTGCTATTAATAGCCAAAGGAGCGGGCCGAGACAACTTCCTTGAGGGCAAATGTCTGTTTTGTGATTTTAATGCCATTTTCTTCTAGTGAAAAATATCTGTGTTGTAGGAAACTCACTATCCAGTTTACTAGGTACCCTGGACAGGGAGATCGCTTAATGTTGTTAATTAATATTGGCCAGCTTATATTGTCAAAGGCCCCTTTAATGTCCATGGCTATTAGGAGTGTTTGAAATTTGTTTGTTTTATCTTCTTTTATTGTGTTAATTAGATTATCTGATGCGTGTTCTGTAGAGATCCCCTGTTTAAATCAATACTGTTTGTTACTCCAATAGTTTTTTTTTTTTGTTTAAGTGGTAATTTATCAGAACAATTTATTATGCGTTCTAGCATTTTGCCAATCGCCGGTAATAGGCAGATTGGCCTGTAATTTTTAGGGTTTGTAGAGTCTTTACCTGGTTTTTGGAACAATACTACTATGCCTATTTTAAACGATTTTGGAAAGTATTCTAACCTAAGGCATGTATTAAAGAGTGTCAGTAGTAGTTGCGGTGTTGCATTGTTAATTATTTTAATTAAGTTGTAATTTATGAAGTCGAATCCGGGTGGTTTGTTTTTTTTAATGTTTCTGAGTATTCTATTTAATTCCGCCTTTGTTACTACCGGTGGTGCTGGTTCGTAGTTTTCTTTGTCTGCCTTCGTTAGTGTGTGGTGGGTATTTTGGTCTGTTATGTATAAGTTATCCAGGAAATGTGTTAGTGTATCTTTTATGGTTACTTTTGTATTTGGGGGTAGTACGTTGACCAATTTTACCGGACCTGTTCTTTTGTTGCTGGCACTTTTATATTGGGAGCCATATGTGTCTGTGATCTTACTGCAGTAGTCTTTCCATGTTTTAGGTTTTGTTCTGTTTATTAGTTTTTGTAATTTGGCTTGTTCTTTTTTTGAAAATTATGTGTTGTTTTGCTTTTAGTTCTTCATCCTGTTGTTTCTGAAATTTCCTCCTGAGTGCCCTAACCTTGTTCCTCGCTGTTTTAATTTCGTCCGTCCACAATGGGAGGGGGGGGGGCAGTGACCGCAGGTGTGGATTTTTTCTTATAACTTGCAAACGCTATCGATGTGATTTCGTTTTTCAATCTGAGTGTTATGTTATATAGCTGGTCTGTTGTGCTTGCTTTTTGAAGTTCTTTAATGTATTTGTTTCTGATTTTTCTAATGTTTTTGTCAAATTTTGCGTGTTTACCTATCTTTGTTTGTAGACCATGTTTTTGGTAGTCTATGTTCTCGTAATTTTTAATTTTTAATTTTATATATCTGTGGTCACTGAGTGAGACATCATCATTTACATGCCAATCACTTAAGTCATTGCCTAGTGTTGCAGTTGTTATTGTTAAGTCCGGCCAACCTTTTAATTCCCTCATTGTTCCATCCCTGTTTTTTCCTCGTACGGTTTTGAATGTGGGTGGTGCATCAGATGGGTTGTGTAGAAACAACGCGTGTAGCAGGAGGAAATCTGTACGCTCGTGACCTCTGTGATCTATATCATCGTAGCCCCATGCTGTTGAGTGCGCATTAAAGTCCCCCACTAGCAGAACTTCCCCGACCGCTTTACTCAGGGCCTCGCCTATCTCGTCTAGTACTACTGAGAAATCCGCTTGTATACCTTACCCTTGTATACCGCTTGTATACTTTAGTCCCTACTTGTATACCTTTGGCTGCGACACAGCCTGCAAGTGTGCCTGTTGCTTTATTGCTACCGTGTAAGTTAATTTGTATCAAGTTTAGGGTATCTTGCGTTTGTTGCGTATTAGTTTGGTTCATGTCTTGTGGTTTTTGTTGGCTTTGCAGTGCGCTCTTTGAGCGCGTGGTTCTAGTATTTTTTATTTCTATGGCCATAATTGCGGCGCTGTGCGTCGTGTTGTATTCTTGCCTCGATGTCTTGCCTCGTCATTATGACCAACCGTGGTTTGCCTCCGGTGAAATTTAAGGACACCCTAACTTCAATTACCTCTTCTGCGGAGGCTAGTGCTGTGCCCCTGTCCGACTGTAGTTGGCAGACCGTTAGTAGCTGACAACGCACCCAGTATGCACTTGAGTTGGTTTGATGATCTGTTTTCTTCTGTGTTCTTAGTCATCCTCTGTTAACTTCGTTAGAGTCCGATTAAAGTTGTCTGGGGCCCAAGGCTCAGCACCTTTGATGCCCCCCCCCCTCACCGCAATATCGTTGCTAGAATTATTTTTAGGGAGTCTTCGGGAATTATCATTATATATCAGGATATGGTTGCCAAATTAACCAAAATCTTATTTTGGTTTTGGGGAAAATAATGGCAGATTTTTTTTCTAAATCATTTTATTTATTTTGGGGGGGCCATTCGCAGTGGGCCCAAATCCGTATCCTAGTTGGCCTGTGCGGTGATAAGGCACTGGATTTCCCTTCACTGGTATCATCTTGCATTTTTTCGATTATTTCTTGTATGTTACTCATTTCTGATGTTTTTATATTCCAATCAATATCTACAAAATCGTTAAAATGAATCATTCCCAAAGAAAGGGCATTTCATTCTTCCCCTAATACTGGTAGATTTTTGGCAGAAGATACATCATTTTCTTATTCCTTCAGAATAAAGCCTGATTTTTTTTTTTTTTTTTTTTTTTTTTTTTTTTTTTTTTTTTTTACAGTTTTAAATGCAAGTTGTGTACAATGGAATCAAATGTCAAGGGAAACTTGAAATTACTCCGACGCATAAGTGAAAAACACGTGAAAGTGAGAGATTACTATATTTATATTTAATATTGTACAAGTATAGGAAAAACTCGTCTTAAAAATAGAGTTGTAGTCAAAAAATGCTCTTTTAAATAGTTCAATATAAAAAAAAAGGATTGGAATCAAATGTTACGGGAAACTTGAAATTACTCCGACGCATAAGTGAGAAATACATTTCATTTTACGACGCATAAACGAAAGACGCATAAAATAGCCAACGTATAAGTGAGAGTTTACAATATTCATATTTAATATGGTACAAGTATAGGAAAAACTCGTCTTAAAAATAGAATTGTAGTCAAAAAGTGCTCTTTCGAATAGTTCAATATTTTAATAAAAGAAAACTGCTCAGTTAAACTGACGACACTGAGCTCACAGGCTATTCACACTAACTGTAAATTATATTCTTATTTCAAATAATTTGAAATAAGCCCGCGAAAAATGAAGAAATCGACAGTATATTAAGAGGGGGGACCATCCCCTGTTTCTCCTCCTTATAATTAACCAATGAACCCCTAAAACGAATCAGAGAAGCGCCTTACTACGATGAACCTACATACAAAATTTGAAGAAAATCGGATAATTCTGCATAAAAATCAATTTATGTAAATTAAGGGGGATTAGCCCCCCGTCCCCCCTTTATACTTAACCATCGAACCTCCAAAACTAATTATGGAAGCGCCTTATCACAATGAATATACATATAAAATTTGAAGAAAATCGGACAACTCTGCATGAAAAATTCATTTATCTAAATTAAGGGGGGAGGATTAGCCCCCCCCCGTTAGCGCCTTTATAGTTAACCTAGGAACCCCAAAACTAATCAAGAAAGAACCCTATCACAATGAATCTATATACAAAATTTGAAGAAATTTGGATAATTCTGCATGAAAAAACCATTTATCTAAATTAAGTAGGGTTAAATTTATTTTTATTTATTATTAACCAATCCCCAATTATTATTAACAATTATTTACTTTATTATATATAATTATTAACCAATTTTATTATTATCCTTTATTATTAACCAATCCCCAAAACTAATCAGGGAAGCGCCTTATCACAAGGAACCTATAAACAAAATTTGAAGCAAAACGGTTATTTCTGTCAAGAGTTATCGCGTTACGTACATACGTACATACATACATACATACATACAGAACGGGCGGGCACATTAGCTCTCAGGCTTTGATAGCCTGTGAGCTAAAAAAATGATACGCAATTATAAATCAATAATAAAATACTATTCTAACCTTTTTCAAGAATATTTCAAAATATCACTTTAAAAACTATTATAATGTCTTCATTAAATGAAAAAGTCATTAAATTTATCTTACCATAAATTAATAAGCTGATAATGAACCTAACAGAAACTATAGGAAAACGATAATTTCTAGGAAGTAATTTCAATAAATCAATAAAGAAAAATCATCAGCATAAATTTTCTGCTTCTGAAAGAAATAACATATTAGTTTTACACCAAAAAGCTTTTTAAAAATCAATTCAACCATTATAAAATACGAATTTTTAGTTCTTTACGTTGAAGTAATTAGAGTGGAAAATGACTTATGTCGCGACTTTTGACTTATATAAGAAAAAAAAAAGTGTAGTCTATAGCGCTTTCTCGAAAGCAATTCGCGTTAAAAGAAGAAAATTACTCTTTTATTTATTAATTAAATAATGCCAACCGAAAATAAATTCAGTCGTTAAAATGCATAGGAATTCACAAATGTAAAAGCTGTAATCAGTGTATCAGTTGTAATATGTATGATAAAACTCCAAAGTACTTGTAGTATGTTAAACTGAAGGGAGATTTGAGAAAAAAAAAGAGTTGATGTCTTACAAACAGGAGCACTAGTTTTGCAATTTCTTAGTGGAAAGAGCAATTTTTATGAAATAAAAAAGAAAACAAATTTAAACTGGTTACTTTCGAACACGTTTTAACATTTTCCAACTAAGTTGAAAGTATTTATGAATTCGATTTGTTGGTCTGTTTCGACTGTCTGTGCTGCAACTCGCGTAAACATACTTGGAATTGCATGCAGTCCTTGTATGTTAATGAGGTTAACTTTAGTGCGTTTGGTATTGAGCTATTGAAAATGAAGTTTATAGCATTTACACTTCCTTTACGGGCACACAAAAAACAATACCGTCACATCACGGTGTATGGAGAAAAATCTTTTGCAGGCATTTTATTTAGATTTCCCATTTTATGGCATGAGAAAATAAAATTTCTCAATAATAATCTATTGGAGTTTGAAAGAGCTTCATCTTCTATGCATGATTTCTCGTTTTTGTTTCATTTATTTTTCTTCACGAACACACGAAATCAGCAGGTGCTCAAATTCAGAGACTATGTAATCGAAAAGTTTCTACATTTTTCGGTAAAAGCAGCCGATATTACATTAAATGCTGTCAATTTATTATGTAAAAAATATTTACATTTTCCACCGCATTACTATTAAAATTATGTAAAAAATATTGTCATTTATGAAGACAAAACAATTATTACAAGATTTTAAAATGAGATGTAAAAATTAAAATCACAAAACAACAAATAATACTAGACGTTTCGGCTTATCTTTAAAACCATCCCCAGGAGTTAATTTTCATAAATATAAAACGGTGGATAATGTTTACATGCCACATAATTGGGGCAAAATTCAAATAACAATCAGCAATGGAAATTTGATAAAAAAATATTTAAAATAAGTTAAGTTGCGTCATCTATTAACAAAGGGTATTTCAAGCAGTGTAACAAAAAAATTATGCAACAAAATCAATTTTGATTCACATTTTCTTTAATAGTTTCGTACCTTCAGTTGCTCCGTACTTCTGCCCTAGTTTTCACTGATAGGGGGCTAAGAACAACCAGTGCAGCAAGTAATGAAGAGTTAGGGGATATTTATTTGCTATGAATATACAGTTAATTAGCAGTGTTCTTTAGGAGAACACACGCAATGGTAATTCAAATCTACAAGTGAAACTCAACATCTGCAATTATATTAACAAATGACGGAATTAATCTATTTAAAATGTATTCAAATTTCCTTCCCATTAACTTCCCGATAAATATATCCTTAAGTCAGACTCTTTTGCTTTATAAACAAATCTACTTTTACTAATTAAATATTTTAATTAGCAAAACATGGAGAAGCAAAATCATGAAAAGAAAACCCCTTTGCAAACATATAACATAAAGGGAGACATTATCTTTGTAAACAATACGTGAGTACAGGCACAGTTAATGCATGTATTTTGAAGCAATTTGTTTCGCAGCGATTTACATAAAGTGCAAGAGGGATTGTGTCTGTTAAATCACTGTTAAAGGAATTAAATGGAATAATGGACTTTTCGTTTAAAAAAATTAAATTATTTGTACAAGTAGATAATTCTAAACTAGGTTATCACTGAGTTTATGGTTGATTAAGAAAATTAAATGGAGTATTCTAAGATTATTACACAACTTTTTTCTTGAAAATTTGTAGAAAATATTCTCTGTTATTTGAAAATGTATGAAAATGTATTGTTTTAATTTCAGCTTTAAAGTCTTCAGTGAATAAACAGAATTTACTCGACAGAAAATTGAAGAGAAATGCACTTTTCGTTTTATTTTTGTTACATCTTATTTAATCTGTCAAGTATATCACGTAGACATTTTACAGTTTTTTAGAATTTATCTGTACTATACTTAATTCTGTACCAAATATTTGCAGATGAAGATGACCGTTGTTTAGTTAACTTAACTGTTTAATTCTAAAAGAATACAACTGAAGAATTAACAATTTTTGAAAGATAACATAGTACTTTTTTAACATTTTAGCATCTCATCAGCATCCAGGAGGACCTGTTAACTGAATAATACAATAATAACAGTTGGAACTAAATTTCTATTGCAGCAAACTAAACATAAAATGTTCCTTTCGGGAAAAAGAATAGCTCAGACCAGATAACAGTGACAATAGTCTATAATACATTTTCCAAATAGAAGTTCAATAGGAAGCGCCGTTTCGGAAAATGGTGTTCATTTTCTTTCACACACACATACTCACGAATTATACTGTGTTTAAAAAAGGCGGATTAAACTTTGTGCCGTTATATTAAAAGTAAATGAACAACGTGAAATAGCACAAATAAAAATGTATAAAATGGCAAACAGCTGTTTCGGAGCCCCAAAAGCTCCATCATCAGTGCCAATTCAAAAGATTAAAACAGATTTAAATGTTTAAGCCATGTAAATATGCTTGCGTCTCTCGCACGCGCCCGAGATTGAATCAATCACTCGTTATTACCCGAGATTATTCAATCTCGGGTGCGTGCGAGAGACGCAAGCATATTTACATGGTTTAAACATTTAAATCGGTTTTAATCTTTTGAATTGGCACTGATGATGGAGCTTTTGGGGCTCCGAAACATCTGTTTGCCATTTTATATATTTTTATTTGTGCTATTTCCCGTTGTTCATTTAGTTTTAATATAATACTGTGTATTAAGAATTTACTAACAAGTTAATAATTAGTTACTGTTAAAAAAATAAAAATGGTTTATCATTTAAAGGTACCTTTTGCTATTTAATCATCCTATATATAATTTCTGTTGTCAACATCCCTTTTCTAAACAAAAAAAAACGCAGAACGATAAATAAGATACGATATGAAAGGATTTTGAAGCTTCTTCTGATATAGTACACTCACGTTTCGTTAAAATATGTATTTTGATTAAAAATTACAATTAATTAAAAACTAAATCGGCACTGTTTTTATAAATGAAATGACAGGTTTTACCCAAATTAGTGTTGCCACACAAATAAAATACCGCAAGAATGATTATAAAAAAAAAAAATCAATAAAGATAAAGGGGGTCATAGTTGCTGCACGGGTATATTTTATATTTATGATTAAAAAGCAAAATTTAAATTCAAATGCTCAATTTATTTTTCTTTATTCCATTTTTTTCTGAAACAGATGATGTCACCCTCTAATGAAGTTAAAATGCGATTGATAATTTTTTTTTTGCCATCCTCGGACAGTTTTTACTGTAACTATGATGGAATAAATGAGATGATATTCAGGTTTGACTAATGTTGTCGGCAGTTAATTTTAGTCCTTAATTGTTTTAGAAGTTTACTTCTGCCTCTAGAAAATATTAGATATATTTCTAAAATATATTAGACTGCAGGGCGAAATCTTTGCATGGGTCCACTGGTCATATATGTTATTTCTGTTGTCAGCAAGCCTTTTTCTATGCATTTACGAAACGCGTAACAACAAATGAGGTATTAAATTATTAATGTCTGTATATTTAATGTTTATTCTTTATATTATCAATTTTTACACTCAGACATTGCATAAAAGAACATGGTTAAAAGTCCCATGAAAACAGTCCTTCATTAATAAAAATTATAAAAAGTTTCACATACAACTGTCACCATTACACAAAAGAGCTTTCACTCCGGCTGGAGCATCCGTCTCTTCGCTGTATATCTGACTGGGGGAATTGAAGATTGATATCTGGGTGGGACGGGGGTAATCGAATACGAGTAAAGGGAATTTTTCTATCACCCAGTCAGGTATAAGGTAAAGCTAGGAGAATCTGCGCGCAATTCAAAAGAATAACAATAAAAAATCTAAATGTTAATTTTTTGCTAAACTATCCATGAATAATTTTGATTTCATTTGTTTTTTATGCATTTCCTTTGCTATTTTGTTGTTATGTTGCAATTAAATAGAACAGTTGTAATAAAACCAAGAAAGTTATTTTGCGCAATCTGTCCTTACAGGGTTGGTGTGATTGCGCACATGGGTAGGGGAGATTGTTACTAATAATAACTACAATTAAATTGTTAACAATAATAATTACACTTAAATGTTGTAAGGTTTTTGTGAACAAATATTATTGTATTGGGAGTGAATATTTCAACCTAATGATTACAGAATCAGAAAAAGGAAATAATTTTAAAAACGATTAAAAATTTTTAATTAAAGGAAAAAAAAATAAAGAATCAGAAAAAGCAAGTCCAGATAAGATTACAAAATAACATTAAGTTACTTGATGACACGTTTAACTTAAAATTAGTCCATTTTCAGTTTTCATTTTTTATGCAAATTTACCAATAAGCTGCGTAATCTCTCCTAGCATGGAAACTACTGGGAACAATGCGCCATCTCTCCTAAGTAGCAGATGCGCAAACTCTCCAATTTCGGTAGGAGAGATTGCGCGACCTTTTATTTAATCATAGCCGCTACCAAAACGAACCGTTGATGTTCACATTGTTAGTCTAGATTAGTAGCTTATGAGAAATCGTTTAAGTTTAAAATATTTTGTACTACTGACATTGTATAGAAATTCTGATGAATAGCTGTGAAAATTCAAGCACTTACTTTGGGAAAACAAAACAAAATAGCAATGCTATCTTAGACGCTCAAAACAATCAACGTGCACTTTCAAGTAGACACTCCACTACTGCTGTTGTACAACTACCTGGAGTCGCTGCGCGCTCACTCTACTCCGTCCCCCCGAACCTCCAAGTGCGCAATCTCTCCGACCGCGCCATCTCTCCTGGCTTTACCTTATAGCGAAGGGACGGATGCTCCAGCCGGAGTGAAAGCGCTTTTGAGAAATGGCGACAGTTTTATTTGAAACTTTTTAGCATTTTTAATAATGATGGACTGTCTTTATAGAACTTTTAACCACGTTTTTTAGGTAATGTCCGAGTGTAAAAATTGGTAATATGAAGAATAAATATTAAAATAAAATTGTTAATATTTTCTTTCTCACGCCTGCCTTTACCTATCTTCAATCTGTTCCCACCTTCCTGTAACTTTGCTGGAATAAATGACATAATATTTTGGCTTGACTAATGTTGTTTGAAGATATTTTTAGTTTTAGTTTTTCTTTAGATGTTTAAACGTGCATCTGAAAAATGTTAGACGTTGCTAAAAAATATTAGACTGCACCGCGAAATCATCACACGGTACAAAACGCAGAATGATGAATGACGTATCATTCGAAAGGTTTTACACCCGGCTTCTGCCTATCCTCGATGGTTTTTTACTGAACCTTTGATGGAATAAATGTGTTTATATATTGCATTGACTAATGTTGTTTGCAGACAATTTAATTTAATTTGCTTTAAGTTTAAACCTGCATCTGAAATGCATTAGATAAAGATTATATATTATTTCTGCAGCCACAATCGCTTTTTGTCAACTAATCTGTAGTGTACAACGATGAATCAGGTACTATCATTAGATTGGATTTTTGCCTACATATAACACTCCACACTGAATTTTCGTTAAATGGGTCATTTTCAAAATATTCATACATATAAATGTCACCACTTTATGTCAAGCCCGTTACCTTACAATTTTTAATAGTTTTATTGTCATATTTATAATTGTTTTCTATAATTTTTTTATTTATTATGAAGATTGGAAAGCTGTTAAATATCTCTATAAAAGTTAATCATTGCCAGACAGTTTTTCTAGCTTTGATAGAGGGTCATTTTCAATAAATGCATACAATTCTGAAAATTCGGACTTGTATGCCTTTTATGAAAATGATCCTCTATCAAAGCTAGAAAAACTGTCTGCAAATTAATAACTTTTATAGAGATATTTAACAGTTATCCAATCTTCATAATAAATTAAAAAATGCTAGAGAAAAATTATAAATATGACAATAAAATATTAAAAACTGTAAGGTAACGGACTTGACATAAAGTGGGGACAGTTATATATATGAATATTTTGAAAATAACCCTCATAAAAATTATACCAAAGGCTAAAGTGCTTAATTAATTATACTTACAGACACATCTAACATATACGCTATCACCTATTTCATATTTAATGTGAAATTTAAAGTATTTTTCGGTTTCTGATTTTCGGAATTGTATGAATTTTTTGAAAATGACCCAAATTCTTTGTTTGAAATTTCACTTAAATTAAAAATCATATATTTTATTTCTGTTGTCAACATCCCTTTTTCTATTGATTTACAAAACGCAGAATGATGAATGACGTATCATTCGAAAGGTTTTACACCCGGCTTCTGCCTATCCTCGATGGTTTTTTACTGAACCTTTGATGGAATAAATGTGTTTATATATTGCATTGACTAATGTTGTTTGCAGACAATTTAATTTAATTTGCTTTAAGTTTAAACCTGCATCTGAAATGCATTAGATAAAGGTGAAGGAGTGCAATTGGTGGTAGTAGAGTGATTTTCATGTGTTTAGATGGCAGAAACAAACACCTGACAGTGTGCAAAATGAAATGGCGCATTGAAATGTGGAGGTTAATGAAAGTACAATTCTGTAGAGATTGTAGTATTTTAGTATAAAAGCTAGAATTTCAGGAAAAAAAATAACGGTTTAAAATGTTAAAGTGAGCTAAAAGGTATGTTTATAACAGAGAAATAATAGGACCATGCTATTTGGAGTGTTAAAAGTTTGTTTCATGACATTCTAGCATGTAGATCAAAATACTGCACTCTGTATAGAACTGTACTTTGATTTAACTCCACATTTTAGTGCGCCATTTCATTCTGCACCCTTTCAGGGGGTTGTTTCTGTCATCTAAACACAGGAACTTTACTCTGCTACCACCAATTGCACTCTTGCACATTTTCTTGACTTAACCAGTCTTGTTTTGCCTGCTTTAGACATCTCGTTGTTAATTTTCTTCTAATTACCCATACAATTTCTTCATAACCATAGATTTCTACACTTAACAATACTGTTATAAATTGATTTCTGGGTAACGAATCAACTCTTTATGATGTTTTCTTAATTTTGTTATACTTCAAATCAGTTCAGCTCAAAAATTGAAAGGTGTCAAATAATTTTAGCAACTTGATAGCAATCATAAACAAATAGTGATAAAAGTCCTCTTATAGGTACCAAAACATGGCATATATACATATTTTTAATTCCTTTCCTAGCTTTTATTGACAAACTACACATAAAATGTAATCTGTCTGTCACTCCAAACATTCATATGCATTGGCTACATTCAAGAAAACGAAAAGTATTTCGCATCAACCTTAGCTGATTTTAATGCTATTTTCTGATTATTTGGCTTTAACTTTTGATAAAATAATTATAATTGAACAAAGTGTATTGCATGATATTCCTGATTACATTATCTTTACAGTGGTACACAGCTTTTATGGCATTACTAAAAATATTTTATGTTATGAGCCATAAAACCTCAAAAAACATTTTGCCCGAAAGGTGTCCACAATTTTAGCCACCCCTGTATATATATATATACAGTGGCGGACAAAAAAACTGCATCACCTACGAAAAAGTGGAAAACGCTGCAAATAATGTTTTTCAAGTACAGGTATTATGGAAGGGTAATATTGTTACGATAAAATACAAATAAAGGATTAATCTCAAGTAAATTTTATTGGGATTTATAAATTATTTATACATAAGTATTTGAAAAAATGGAAAAAGGTGAAAAACTGAATATTTAAAAAAACTTGGAACAAAGTAATAGATGCACAAATTCTGTAGTTAATGTAAATTCTACATAACTGCAGTCATATTATATATACTTAGATGTGTATACATGCATAAGGATCACTTCAGTATTTAGTAGATCATCCACGAGCTGAGATGACAGCCTTGCAGCGGTCGGGCATAGAAAATATCAATTCTGAATGTAATTCTGGCCAGTTTCATGCAACCAGACCCTAATAATGCTTTCCTGCAGTTTTATCTTAGTAGCAGGCTTCCGAGCAGCAATTTTTGTACCCATTATATGCCACAATTTTCAATGGAATTCAGGTCAGGACTATTCCCAGGTCACTCTAAAACTTTAATGCCAGATTTTGTCAGATAAGCCGCCACCTAAAGGGAGGAAATTGGGTGAAAATTACTTTTTCAATATTCTTAATGTTATGGATATTAAAACTTGTAAATTAGGCAACAAAATAATTCATGAATAAGTTAGATTGTACTTGCCGATTTCGCTGTATGGCAGAGTGCAGAGTCCTGTTGAAAAATACAATTTCCAGCACCTTTAAAATGATCCTTTATAGCTGGTTTTAAACACTCCTCCAAAATCTCAGTATAAACGGATGCATTCACAGTTCCTCTAATAAGTTTCAGACGTCCAACTCCTTTTCTGGATATACATCCCTAGACCATTTGGCTGACTGGGAATTTTACATTAGGCGATATGCAGTCTGGATGATAAGCTTCACTTTCACGTCTCTGAACATATCGCGTACCGTCTGATCCATATAGGTTGAACTTTGATGCTTCCGATAAAAATACTGAATCCCACTGAACCTTTATCCGTGAGACATGCTCTTTTACCCAAGAAAGTCGTTTTTGCATGATTTTTTTTTGTAAGTGAAGGCTTTTTCTTTGGACGATACGTATGCAAATCGCATTCCACAAGGCGTGTTTGGATGGTTCTTGCGCTTAAATTAACATCACAGACATTATCAAATTCGACTTTTAAGCCAGGAGCACTTGCATGACCATTAGTTAGAGATATCCGTTTCAGATATCGATCATCAGGATTTGTATTCACCCTCTTTCGGCCCGATCCAGCCTTTCTCTCAACATTACCAGTTTCACGCTCTAAATTAATCGTCCTCCAAACTGCCAATTGATTGCAACCAATTTTTTTAGTGATCACACTTGTCGAAAATACTTCTTTAACTAAAGCAAGTATCACACATTTTTTTTTCTTGCGTCAATTGAACTTACGAAGTCATCATTTGACCACTTAAAAAACAAGACAAATGACCGTTTTTCCCTTTTGTCGCACTATTTTTTAAAAATTGATGACGCAATACTTCGTAAAGGGTATATTATCCAATAGGAATGTAGAATGATATCATATCTTGCTTTGCACCAACTAAGATTAATTTATTTGAACGAAATAACTCATTAGAATTACAAAATGTTAATTTTTCTAGGTGATGCAGTTTTTTGTCCGCCACTGTATATATATATGTATGTGTGTGTGTGTGTATTATCCCACGGCTATTTAACTGTAGTGTGTTCTCGATCGTGTTAATAATCACTCATAAGTTGACTTTAGATATTACTAGGAATGAATCTTATGGAGTATCTCTGCAAATGTTTTATAGGAGTTTTTCAGTTGAATTGATGATTGTCTCTTTTATACATTTACGTAAAATTTAATCAGTTAATTTATAAAACTCAACACACGAGATTAAATGGATATTTCAATAAATTAAAATTCTTTAAACGTTCTAACCGTCACGTAATTTTATTATTCCAAGTATGATTTAAAAACAACAGAAAAAACGTAATACGAATGTTAATTTTTTCAAGTGCAGAAGATAAATACATAAGTTAATACAATAAAAATCCTCATACGAATGTTTTAATACGAAAGCTATGTTTTTGTCAATCGTATAAAAAATAAATGAAAAATTTTGCCAGACGTTTAAAGGGCTGAAGATTCTATATAAAAGTAATAAAAAAGCGAACGTTTCTTATGAGAAATTTCGGTAAATCAATGGAGGAAAATAACCGATATGACTTTTCTTTTGCAGAAGGATGAAAGTAAGAGAATTGCATCAATAAAACATTTTTAAAATCAATCCAACTATTTCAAGAGACTATCACTTACAATTGGTAAGAAAGACCTATATACGATTAAATTTAGAGGTTATCACCAATAGCAATTTAAAAATTAATAATGAAAAATTCTAAAAGTTTATAGAATTGGCCAAACGTTTAACCATAAAACGGAAACGTGAACTTTTAATTCTTGGACGTGTATTTTATTGGTACTTTCAGTTTCGTATTTTTTTAATTACATCTACTTTCATAAGTGGCGTTGAAGGAATCTCCCATGGCGTTTTAAGGAATTTTTTTATTATATGTTGTTATAATTGTAATTTGTTATAACATATGTTATCTGTAGTTTTATTGAAGTACTATATTTATGCTTTTTAATGTTGTAATGGGACACACCTAGTCATAAGTTTTGAAAAATCGGTTTTCTGTTACACAGTCTTTATCAACATGCACTTTTTTATGTCGTTGGAATAGTTTTTTTAGGTAAGTAAAAAAGCATTAAGTATTTTAATCTAATAAGTAATTTTAATCTCGTTTTTCTCAAGATAGTATTTTTCAAATAGGTGGCCACGATTACTTTAAAATTACGGAATCTGTTCACTTATCATTCTGTCATCTTTTTTCTAAGTAAGAATGCCGTGCTAGACCAAAGCATGGGTACTCTTTTTTTTTTTTTTTTCGCTTTTTATCATAAAAAACAGTCGGGTTTTAAATATAAAAAAAATAATTTTTAAATCAACCAGCAGTCATTTTGAAACAAAAATCAGTTTTTCATAAATTTCATCGCCAAGTCACTAGAATAAACCTTAATTAAAAGCCACTAATTACTTTAATTTCATATAAGCCAAATTTGAGCGAAAACGGTCAAAGCCAAACACCAATAAAAAAGAAAAAAAATTGTCACCAAAACTGATGCAATAACATAATATACACATACAGATATTCAAATAAAATATATCAAAATTATCTTTCAGTGTAAAAAAATCTAATTATTTTCACAATTTTTAAAATACTAAAAAAATACAAATTCAACAACCAACACTCTTAAGCAGCCTGACGCAGTGTTTCAAGACTGCACTAACATATCACTCATTAAACTGTAAAAAAAAAGAGAAATGTTTCTTAAACTAAGAAAACATAATATACCCACTATTGAAAATATAAAATAACCACTTAACAGTTACCCACGAATCCGAAAATTTTTCTTTATCTTTTGACACTTCAAAAACACCTATATATTTCTGAAATTTATAGAAACATTCGTAAAAACAAAGATTTTTTGCTTTTCTTTTTCCTTTTATTTATTTATTTATTTATTTTTTAATGCAACTAGTTTTATTAAATGTTTCCCTGTAGGTTTTTAGTGTATTAATCCATTTTCTCAACCCGGAATATAGGTTTTTTGGATGTTATCCAATCTTAAGTAAGCATTTAAATATTCCAAAAAACATGTTTACAGACAAACATGGCAAATTAACAGATTTAGCATTAAGATTAAAATAAATATTATTTAGTTACTTTTGCATGTATAAATTCAATTGCACAGCTGAAAATGTTTAATTGAAAATTGATAACATCCATTGCACATATTTACAAGTTATGATTCTAAACTGATAAGCTAAACTGTTATATACTAGCTGACCCACCCGGTGTTGCCCGGCCCCGTGATAAAATCTAAATGAACCCCAAATGTGTATTATTTTATGTCTTTAAAACGATGTTGTATGAATTTATATTTTAATCACAGAATCAAGAAAAAGTTCTGATAAGTAGTCATTTGTCACGTTTGACGTACAATTTCTATCTTCTTCCTAAATGTGTATTTGCTACTTGCACTCACCGTAACAAAATCGTTAGCAATGAGATCATTTTATTTACGCATATAGCATGTACAATTAATAACACCTACGCGCATATGGTATAAAAATATTTATATGTTTGCAGTCATATAAACTGAAACTTAAAATCACACAAAAGTACTTTGGAATAGATTTTTCTTAATTATTTTAGTACTTTTCAAATTGAAACATATAATTAAATTCTAGAAAACCTATAAAATAAATTTTAAATGATTAGCTTATTCATATAATAAAAAATGATAAATCATGCATTCAGCATAGATAATGAAACACTTCCCAACACATTCAGAATACTGTAACAAAACTTCGCAGATTAATAAGGTGAAATATAATAATCTAAGTAAACATTTCGGAAAACGCATAACATAAATGAAAACGAAGTTTCAGTAATTACCATTAAATATTCGGAAATATATCCAAATTGTTTTGTGCAGCCCTGTATATGATCAATATATTTTCATATATGTTACACAGTATGGCGAAATTTAGTTCAGTTAAGAAATGCACAGCAAAGTTGAAAATTTACATTCGGCAATTTCGGTCAATGAAAGACAATGTACTCAAAATTTTTTGTGTAGCCCTGTTAATGATCTATAGAATTTAGACACACGAAGCGATATAAAGCAATAGTTAAGTTTAAAAACGCGTACCAGAGCTGAAAATACGCTTCCAGCAATTATTGTTCATATACAGTACTGTACCGAATTCTTTTGTATGTCCCTGTAAATTAACAATATTCATCGTTCCTCAAAACAAAATTGTGAGTGTGACGCCCTAGAATCACCGGATCACTATTATTTCAATTTTTCACTAACTTTAGCTTGGCATCTTAAAAAGCTCCCAACCCCCTTCTTGTTGGCTCCAGAATATTGTTTTCCATTCTAAGCTCCTCCTTCAACTAGCAGAAATGTATTACTTTTTTAAGGCTCTCTCAATTCTTACCTCCTGAGATCCAGTGGAATGCCTGCAGTCTCCATTAAACCACTTCTCAAGTATCTCTCGTGATAACACTGCTCTGGCGTATTTCTATTTTATTTTATTTTATTTTTCTGCTTCAATCTTCTAGGACTGTTTTTGGAACAAGCCTATGTAGGAACTGATGTTTTTCTCACTGTATACCTCTAAACCACAACTTTCCTCGTCCGCTGCCTGTCGCATGCGGACTATGTGCTCCAGCGGATGGGATTTGTTATGTGAATCTGTTTAATTTTTTTGAAAATCTTCTCACTCTTGTCGCGTGGAAGTCACTGACCTGGAAGGACCGACCAATGACCGATGTTTCTTATTTTATGAAAATATGCTATAACCACGAACGAAAATATAATATAATCTTCTGAGTTATCCGAAATTTCAAATAGCATGTTACATTGTCTTTTGGATCCCCAGAAACGAATACATCTTCAAAATTTAAAGAATAATTTATAAAAACAAATTATTTTTAGCTGCCCGAATTTTTCAGAAACGTTTCCGAAGGGTTTTTATAGTGTATTAATTAGTGGATCCTCAGCCTGGAATACCTGTTTTTCGAATGTTATCCATTCTCAAGTACACGTTTCCAGCCGCATAAGTTAATTTATACATGAAAGAGTAAATAAATAATTTTAATTTTAATGTTATTGTTAATGCTGTTAATTTTGCATGTTTGTCTGTTAAACATTTTTTTTAGCATGAAAATGTTTACTTCAGAATTGATAGCATTCGAAAAACAGGTATTCCAGGCTAAGGACACTAATTAATACACTATAAAAACCCTTCGGAAACGTTTCTGAAAAATTCGGGCAGCTAAAAATAATTTGTTTTTATAAATTATTCTTTAAATTTTGAAGATATATTCATTTCTGGGGATTCAAAAGACAATGTAACATGCTATTTGAAATTTCGGATAGCTCAGAAGATTATATTATATTTTCGTTCGTGGTTATAGCATATTTTCATAAAATAAGAAACATCGGTCATTTTTTACAGTGTAGTATGTCTCTAATTTTTTCCTCTCTGTCCCAAGGCCATTGCACTTTTCACCCCTCAGACTGTCGCGCTTGCCCTCTGGTTCATCTTCAGCTAAATCTCTCTATATATTTTTTAACTTTAATAAAGTTACCGGGAGGGACATCTATGCTCTACAGACTGGCCTCCGCGTCTGAGCAGTCCCTCTCAGACAGTGAAATGCTATGCACTCCATGATCTATAGTACGCATCTTGTAATGTACCTCAGTCATATATATCAATTTCAACATGTTTGATATATATTATTATCATTAAAATACACCGCAAACGATTTTTCCCTATAGACCGTAATGTAGCAAAATTGATTTGGGTATCTCTGTAAATGAAATATAAATACTACACACTCCATTTTCAGTACCGAGCATGCCATAGTAAGCCTGAATATCATATATCAATTGCATGGGAATAAGAGTGTAATTAAGCAAGTTAGAGCAAGGGCAGACAGACAGACAAACCCACTTCATAAATACCTCTTAACTTTCTTGAAATTTTACATTCATTTACATAAATATTTTTAAGATCTAATATAAAGGCAAATTTATTTTTTAAAATCAAGATGCGTGGCAACAAACACATGCTTTGAGAATTTAAATCAACAGAATAAAGTGAACATCTGCTACATATTGTTTGAATATTTATAAAACATGCAAATTAATATATTTAAAGTATATCTCAAACTCCAACCAAACTCTTCGAATAAACACATTAGTAAAACACGCTATTTTGCAAGATAAACAGGCATATTATGATTAACTATATACAATACATACAAGTTGCACGGAATTCTTCTAAAATTTACTCTTGAGGCAAGTAAATGAATCCGGTGCTCGATTGTAATTTTTAAAGATAGATAATCATTCAGTGTGTGCTCGTGTCCGGGCATGGTAATGTTGTTTATAAATGTTGAGGAGGAAATTGCTTCGCTGAGATTTATCGTAGCAAATAACTCCAACTTTGTTTGATATATTTCATACATCAAATATCATATTTCATATATCAAATATCATATTTCATATATCAAAATGAGTAGAACAAACTTACACTGTACAAGAAATTTGCTCTGACCGAAAACCAAAGTTAGTTGTTTCTTATTCAGTTTCTTATGCTCATTCCGAACTTAGTTTTAGATTTTCTCCAGTACTTTCAGTTTTTGAGATATTTGCATATTTTTATTTACGTAATTTTGAGAAATTTTTGTACCATAATATGCAAATTTAAGACATAAAGCATTATTAGACTGGATCTTTTGTTTTATGTTATGATTACTGGACTTTACAAAAATGTTGTGTCAGAGATGACACTGACATTTGACAGGAAATATTGCGCCTAATTTACATATTTTTCATTTTTTTAAAATAACGTTTCTGGACGCCCAAATATGACTTCCGCATAAGTACGTTAATATGTTTCTAAACCAGATTTTTACGCTGATTTCAAATCTGGTGACCGTTTTCTTCTATCATGTATAGTTAAAAAAAAGTGAAATTTTATTTTTTTGTCAAAAAAGGCAAAAAATGCTTTTTATGCTACTTTATGATGTATTCTGCTAAATAGGATAGCTTCTACTACTTTTTTCGATTGTTTTTCGATTATACCCATTGATGATTATGATCCTGATAGGAATCTGACACTGTTTATCTTTTTGACAGTTAGGTACACACTCCTAAAAAGCATTTTCTATAAAACGTGTGCCAATACAATACAAAAGTAGAAATTCATTTTACTAAAAATCTAGACGTAATATAAGGAAACGGATTGCAGATTCGAAATCAACATTAAAATATAGTTTAGAAAAATATTACGTCAAATCTGTGGTAACTACTTTAAAGTTGAAAGTAATGTAAACATTCACTATTAAAAAATATGCAAATTATTATATTATTAACTGACAGATAGCTTATTAACTAACAGATAAATGTTAAGAATAAGTAGACTGCGGCATTTATCTGAAGCAAATTGTCCAGTAAGCATAATCTTAGAAAAGTCAATTCAATCTGACATTGATTGTACCTAAAATTTTCATAAAAAGGCACACAAAATCTTAAATTTGCATAAACTTAAATATGCAATTTTCTCAAAAACTGGACAATCTAGAGAAAAACAGAAACTATATTCGGAACCAGCGCAAGAAACTGGCCTGGGATCAAGTAATTTCATCTCTGGGACAGAATCGTTTTTGTCCATTGTTGTTATTATTTTTTAGAGAAATATAATCTTCCTTAAGATTAACTTCTACTAAGCGTGTGCATAACTTATGAGCTTACACTACTCACCGGAAGAAACCCTCAAGCTAATGTTAATCCTATGAGACCTTTCTTATCTCATTTTGTATTTGCATTTTATATTTTTAAATAATGTTTTTGCATATGATAACTAAGGTTGATATGTAAGTTTGTGTGTTTGTATTTTTTCGATTTTGGCTGCAGATTTTATTTATAAAGTTACTTTAACTTTCAGAACATGTTCCGAAAATGAAAGTAGTCTCTTAAAAGAAAACTGCAATCAAAATAAAAAATCACAAACTAACAATCATAGAGATCGACCTCAAATATTCTATGAAAAACAATCAATTTAACATATTAAAATACAAACGAGAAATAAAATAAAACGCTGCCATAAGTTTAACATTAGCTTCCGAGATTCATCGCGTGACTGGTGTCTCACTCGTATGTTAGCGTTCTTTTCAATTTTCTAATTTCTATTTAAATATAGTTAAATGATTTTTTTACACAGAAAATTGAGGTCAATCTCTAACCATTTTTTTTTTTTTTATGACGTTACTTTCTACCTTTCTATTAACGGTTTTGAAAGTGAAAGTATATTCATAAAAAAAATTCAAAATCTGCAACAAAATGGAAAAAGTATGAAAATAAACTAAATACTTGATAAATACTACGTAAAACAATGGATATTGAAATATCATTATTTCGATAACTATGGAAGTTTTTCAATATTTTTTTACTAGCTTACGAATTTTGCCCGAACCCGTGATAATAACCTGTAATAAAATCATTTTTTAAATTGCATTTAACTCTGTGCATATTATATTTTAATATTTTCAACAAGCATCTTTCTGTATTCACGTATTGAAAAATATTGTGAATCATCGAAAAAGAATCACGAAAAAAAAAAAAAAAAAAAAAAAACCTACTGGAAACCTCTTAAATTGCTAAATGATATCCCCGAAATAGTCCTGCGCTGGACGGCTTGTATCCAACTTGAACCCGAGAATTTTTCTTTAAGTCATACAGAAACCGACCTAAAACCTGAAATCAAAGAAACTGGATCCATATTTAATACAATTATGAGAAATTAGTCTAAGATCCTAACTCTAACATTACTTTTATATTTTATGTAAAGTTTCATTCACATTCAAATATATCGTTTTTATCTATAGCAATATTCTAGATTTTTATTGAAAAACCGGTTTAACCCGAACCCGACTCATAAGTATTAATACTCAACCCGAAATTGGCCCGAACACAGAACAATTAGTCAACACGACCTACAGCGATAAAATAAAACTCCAGCAAAACCCGACCCGATCAGTTACTCGGCTCGGGTACGATTCAAAACGGGTTAACCCACCCTATGCAGGAATCTACTCAGAAGGCACAGAAGGAAAAATAATGTGCTATGTGATTGTGAACTAGACAACAGTAAAGAAAGAAAACATGAAAACGACATACAGAAAGTTTTTTTTTCTTATTTTTTTTAAAATAGAGACTGTTCATTTAAAAAAAAAAAAAAAATGAAAGGTACTGTTTTTAACAGAAAAAAAAATCCTATAAGAGGGGGGGGGGGTTATATCTATACGGGCCATGCAAATGGCTAATTCAAACTAAAGAAAAAACGGATAATAAGAAAAAAAATATTTTTTTTTTTTCAAATTAGTAAATTATCATATTTTTTAATGAAAGAGGCCATTGAAAGAAAACCAAATGTTTAAGTGTTTTATTTGGGGGGGGGGGGGATTTCCATCTGGGCCACGTGGATGGCTGTTTAAAATTGCAGAAATAGCAGAAAATATGAAAACGACTTTTGGAAAATATGTTTTTCAAATAATAAATATTACTCTTCTTTAAACAAGTTGTACTGTTGCAACCGGGAAGGTATGTGAAAACATACGTATTTTCATTCAATGTTGTATATATATATATATATATATATATATATATATATATATATATATATATAACTTTATAGAGGGCTAGTATATTGCGATTTTAAAATGCAGAGAAAATAGATAGTTTACTGCGTCTGCGCTTAACCCCTTGAAGGGCACCGGTATATTATATATACCACTTAATTTTAATCCCAAAATGCCACAATGACACCAGAATTTTATAATCAAATTTTGAATTTATAAGGTACATGAGGAAAAGCTTTTTCGTGTTTTACAATAAATTCGTTCGCGAATCCTAGAGTCAATCAATCATTTCAATATTTTAGCTGCAAGAGTACTTTGCCCCTGAAGGGGTTAAAAAAAATCGAATGGCCCAGACATGCGCAGAAACAAAGGAAGCTTCTTCATTAGCGGTCAATGGGAATTTTTTAATCAATGTCCTGACGAATTATCAAAAAACAAAAAAATATATGAGTCTCAGGTGCATTACGTCCTGCCTTCATTTATACTTATCCAAATTTACAGATGTCTACGAGCGACAAAATTCCCTAGCCATCGCAATTTTGGATGCTATGGATTCTCAAGTTAATACTTCCATGTGCAAAAAAACATGTTTTACAGACCAACATGATAAAATAACAGCATTAACCTTAATATTAAAATTATTATTTTTTTTTAACTCTACCATGTATAAATTCAGTTGCGTTACTGAAAATGTTTAATTGAGAACGGACAGCATCCTATAAACCGTTATTACTATTTGAGAAAACTGATTAATACACCAGAAAAACAACTAGGAAACCTTTCCGAAAGTCATTGGCAGCAAAGTAAACTTGTTTTTAAAAAGGCTTGTCTCTCATATATATTGGTTTTTAGGGTTTCTAAAGTTAAAGAATGTTTTTGGGAACCGCGTATAGCTTAGAAGAAATTGATGTATATTTTGTTCGTGGTTGTATTATACAGGGTTTCCGAAAATCCCTTGACACATTTTAAAATTCAATAAAAGATCAAGCAATTGGCGTACAAGAATACGGTTTGGACGAAAACTCTTCTTATGATCTGAAATTTTGTTTAAGCAAATAAAAATAAGTAGTTCCAAACTTTCTCATAGATGGAGCTTCTTCTGCGAAGTTATAAAATACGTAGAATACCTTTATATATAATAATAGCAAAAGACTATGCATATGCACAGTTTTTGTCCAAACTATGGAAACCCACATTCCAGAAATTAACAATAATCGCCTTCATGATCTTGATCAGACGAATCAGACAAGTCTACAAACATTAGTTTTGCGATGATTGAAAACTTGCCAAGATGCCTGACGATTCGTTTTTTTCCAAAATCGTATCGACAAAACAAATGTTTTTTGTCCGTATGTCGCTATTATCTTACAGAGGCCTTAATAATTTAATAATCTTGGCGTGCTTTCTATTATCACCAAACTATTGTTTGCTGACTTTTCTCACTCGTCTAATCGAACTCAGGAGGGCGAGTATTGTTATGTTCTGGATTGCGTGTTGCCACAGTTTGGGCAAAACTGTGCATACGCATTGTGCGTCTATCGCTTTTGTTATGTATAAAGTATGTATTGTTATGTATAATCTACGTATCGGCTCATTTTCCAGAAACAGGGCGTTCTATAAAATATTTTTTGAACTTTTTTTTTTATTATTATTTGCTTAAACAAAATTTCAGATCATAAGAAACATTTCCGTCCAAGCCTCACTCTCGTACGTCAATTGCTTGATCTTTTATTGAATTTTAAAATGTGTCATGTAATTTTCGGACACCCTTTCGTAGATTAGGAAGTATTTCTCTTTTTCTGCAGAGTACACTATAATTTGTTCCTTCGACAAAATACAAAATTTGAATTGACTCCACTCAGCATTGCGAACATTTTATAAAATACTATGAACATCGATAAATTTCTAACACAATAGAATCTTCTCGATTCGAACACTGGACTTCCTGGTTCGAAACTGGAGTCGTTACTTCTCAGCCGCTAATGGTGTACTGCATTGTCGTAATATTTATCATTTACACTCTGTCCAATTTTCTTAATAATTTTTCTATAGAATTAGGTATGTCTCAAAATCGTTTGAAAATGGATTACAAATGGTTTAAATATATAATCAGTTGGCGGATTAGTACGCAAATCTTTACAGTTTACTGTGACGGTGGTCTATAATATATTCTCCTAATGGGAGCTAAATTGCAAGTACTGTTTGAAAAAAAAAATCGAACCATTTTTCAAAAGCATAACCAAAACTCTAAATTTCCACCAAACCCACCACATCCACTGTAAGCTCTTGAAAACAATCTTCAACAGTATAAAAAGAATATTACGTCTTCATCAAACATCCCTCATCCATAGTGAACTCTTAATCATAACAATCAACAGTGTAAATAGAACTTAATATATCATCTGTCAACCACCATTCATTGTGAACACTTTAAATCATAAACTCTGACGAACTTTCTTGTTCATGACAATCAAAAGTGTAAATCGGACTAAAAGTAAAAAGGGCTTAAACAATAATGTAACCAACACCATCCAATGAGAACTCTAAATCATATGAACTTACAAAAACTCAGCCAAATGTGAACCTATTGTAATGTAATTATGGTAATTACCAAAACAGCCTAATGGCCACATTTGTAATTTGTATTTTTTTTTTAATAAACTTGCCGAGCAAGGCTTGTAGAGCTCAAACCATATGGTAGGCCTCCCTGCTTGGTTGAATTGAATTGAATTGAATTGGAAGCTATTATGGGTTTTTGTTACAGAAAAGTTAAAATTAGCTAAAAAAAACTGCTTTAAACTTTTGAATTTATAAAATGCAATTTTCTGGAAATAATGCACATCACGATTTAATGTGATATGGTATATCCTTATACTGCATGCATTGTTTGATAAATGACCAATAAACTAGACACTATCAGTAAAATTGGATATTTAGGGAGTCCGAGAAGGAGACAAAAGTTGAGTTCTCAATTTTTAACTACTTTGGTTTTTGGTTTGCTATGGTGCATGTATTCTTATTAAAAGCAACGTTAAAGCCGTGTAAAATGTCTATTATAATTATAAAGTAGCTTTTTCTGACCTTATTTGAGATTACCATGGTGTATACACTGAGAACATTGAAAACCCTAAAGGAAACTAATAAATTGAAAAAGATTCAATAATTTCATAATAGAACAAATAACTAATCGAAAAAACAAAATAGCTTTCCTTTTCCCAAATTACTTAATGAGAGTTTGAAATGTACTGTCATCTATGGCGCTTTTTAAGTGCGTTCGTAATTATATAAATTCGTAGCACATATAGTCGTGGTTTTGTCCGTCCGTCCGCATATAACATCGCAAAAACCACTCGACCGAATGGTTTGAACGGTAATATATATAATCGTTGCAGAATTTTGTCTAGTCATTTCAAATTGTATGAAAATCGAATCAAAACTTAAAAATATAGTAATAAAAGTATTCTTTATTCTATTAAATCATAACATACGTAATCTATATGATAAAAGCGCAAGTCATGTGACTGAGAAAAACAAATACGGGCCAACAACTTCTTTTTTCATATGTCAAGCGGCCATTTTTACTCAAAATTATTTTTTCGAATAAAATTGCATACAAGTTTTTTTTTTTAAATTTTTTGCTTGAGAAATGAGTTACATTAAAAAATGTATATATTCTGAGATAACTTCAGTGAAAATTAGGTTGACAGCCGAATATCTCAATCCATTAAAGTAAATAAACACAAAAGATTCGTTCATCGTGAGTCCTAGAGATATTAAACCATGGAGGTAATCATTCGCAAAGCAAGATCGCCATGGTGAATTTTGGAGCGCTGTCTGGTGTCGAAAAATATATGACGTCTGTAAACGTTGCATACAAAAAAAAAAAAAAAAAAGGCATGCTCATTTCACTCAGGCGATATAATTCCTTTCACTGAAATAATAAAGATGATTTTTTTTTTACATTGTAAAACTATTTATAGTACTAACGCACCTCATTTGTCACGTCTAACGTACACTTTCCAACTTGTTTTTATTTATTGTTACAGTGTAAACACATAGACAGATTAAATTGTAGCGAGTTCGCCTCTTTGATTCAAAACTTCAGCTTTGAATCTTTCGCGATTTCGTCAGTAGATGGCGCTTAGAAATCACAGTAAAAAAAGCTGTAAACTGTCTTTTTTCCTTTTCGTAAAATAATTACAGCGTTTTAAGCCATAATTTTCGCCGTTATTTTTTACAGTGTGGAAGCCTCTTAAATTGCTAAATGATATCCCCAAAATAGTCCTGCGCTGGACGGCTTGTATCCAACTTGAACCCGAGAATTTTTCTTTAAGTCATACAGAAACCGACCTAAAACCTGAAATCAAAGAAACTGGATCCATATTTAATACAATTATGAGAAATTAGTCTAAGATCCTAACTCTAACATTACCTTTATATTTTATGTAAAGTGCTATGTGATATTATTTATTAGCACTTTCCAACCTAGTTGAAAAGTGATTATGACTTCGGTTTGTCTGGCCGTCTGGCCGTATGGCCGTCTGTCCGTGCTCTAACTCCCGTAAATATGCTCGGATTGCTCTGCAATTTTTATATGTTATTGTCGTTATCTATGGCACGTTCCCTATTTCAACTGAAGTGTGTAGCACTTATAGTTTTCTCAAACACTCAAAAGAATTCCGTTACATTGCGGTCTATGGGGAAAAATCATTTGCGGTTTATTTTTAAAATGTTTCACTATTGTAAACACATTGAAATTTATATAGATCACTAAGATGCATTAGAAGAAGCTTAATGTGGAATAGTAGGTGTATAGCACTTAGAGTTACTTTACAGGGACAGTCAAAATAATTCCGTTACATTACGTCTATGGAGAAAAATCGTCTGCGGCTTATTTAAATAATGTTCCACTATTTTAAACGCATTGAAGTTTATATATATTACTAAGGTGCATTACAAGAGGCTTACTACAGAATAGTGTGTGTATAGCAGTCATCGTTCATTTACAGGGACACACAAAATAATTCTCTACTGTCTGTTAACAATAATTCCTGGAAGTGCGTTTTAAGTTACTAAACGCGATTTTAATCTTAACTAGCTTTTTGTCTATTACGTGGTGTGTATAAATTCTGTAGATCCTATACAGGGCAGCACAAAAGTTCGCGAACACATTTCCGTTTATTGACAGAAACTCCAGAAGGAGAATTTAAACGGTGCTACGCGTTTCCTAACTAAACTAAAATTTAGCATCCTATGTATATATACAAATCTATAGATCATATACAGGGCTACATAAAAGTATTCGGATATTTTTCCGAATATTGTATATATTGAAAATTCCTGAAATTACGTTTTTAAATATGTTATGCGTTTTCCAAATTGTTTACTTAGATGTCATCTTTCAGCTTATTAAACGGTAATGATTTGTAAAATTATTTTAGAAGCGTTGGAAAGTGCTACATAATCTATGCTTGACGCATGATTTTTCGTTCTTGTTTTTTATTTATTGTAAGTGTCTACGGAGTGTGACTAGGAACAAAGTTTATAAGTAATTTTCTTAGTAATAATAAAAGTAGTTTACGTTCTATATGTTCTGTAAGTAAAAATGAAACAGTTACGCGTATTGAATATGAATCGCTCATGTCAGAAACGACATAAGTCAAAATTTTTCCAAATATATATATTTTTTTTGTCGCAAATGCTTCCTTAAAGGTAGACCCATGATCTGGGTAATTACCACATAAGTCAGTGTATTCCTTGCTCTTCAAACAATACCTTCTGAATTTCGTTCATTTCTTAAACGACATAAAATCACCGACTTAAGTGGTTTTTGCATGCAATACTAGATAACATTCAGGTACCATATTACATTACCATATTAGCATTTATGTAATTACCATGTTAAAACATAAAAATATGTCTGTATAAGTGCTATCTTCATCTATTTTGATTAAAAATATGTTTAATATGTATGTTTTGTTCAAATTAAATACCACCAAACCTTGTTTATTGCTAAAACAAAATAAGTCAAGAAAAGTTTTTTTTGCTATTCTTCTTTTTATTATTCATAAAATATTCGATATTTACAAACTTTGAAGTCCAAGCTCTATAATAAGCCCAGAAAACCCTATAAAAGTTCGTTTGCTTGGGAATAATACAGCTTTTTTATTTCTAAAAAGTTTTGATTCTGTGAATTATGTGGTTTTTGAAATGACCGATTCATATATTTTACAAACAATACTTTTTAAATTTTTAAACTAATATGCATTAAATATTTTTTAATTTTCCGCCATTATTCTTCCAAAGAGCATATTCCAAACGAATGCAGTTTGGTAAGCAATATAAATGTACTAGCGGCCCTCCCTCGCTTTGCTTCGGGTTAATCTTGAAAACCTTCATCTCTTTGTGTTTTCTGTAGACCTTTTTAATGTGTACAATAATTAGTACATTATTTTGATAAATCTTGTAGGTTTCAGCCTGCGTTTGCAATGTATAAGCGGAAAAAATGAAATTATTTACGACATCACATTAAAAACCTCAAAAATAACAGTATTTCTCCACTATTTAATGGATGTTATTATACATATAAACCTTCCTCTTGAATCACTCTATCTATTAAAAAAAACGCATCAAAATCCGTTGCGTAGTTTTAAAGATTTAAGCGTACATAGGGATATAGGGACAGAAAAAGCGACTTAAACCTAAAAAATAACAGTATTTCTCCACTATTTAATGGATGTTATTATACATATAAACCTTCCTCTTGAATCACTCTATCTATTAAAAAAAACCGCATCAAAATCCGTTGCGTAGTTTTAAAGATTTAAGCGTACATAGGGATATAGGGACAGAAAAAGCGACTTTGTTTTATACTATGTTAAGATTATGACGAATTATACATATTAAATTACATGGTTTTCTTTAAATTTTTACAATAGAGGCATGTAATTGAAACCTGTGTTAGAATATAAATTCCCAAGAGAGATAATGATTTTATGTTCCGCGGAGCGTGTTTAAGCATGCTAATGTTGTTTATGTTTGTACTGAGATTTAAATTGCATCGCCGTGACTTGCCCTTAAGCTAACGTAGTCTTTGTAAAATGTATTCAATCTTAAAATAAATTAATCTTAAAATAAATTAATACGGCATATGTAAATAGTGTAAAACGATACGGTGTTTTATAAACTAACTACTACTCAGCACATGCATGATTAAATATCCAAATTTCTTCGCGGAGAAACAAATCTATAAATACGACGTAAATTTATTTCCACGAAACGTAACTAATTATAAGACGTAATTTTTGTATATCTTTTTCTTAACAATTTGAAATACAAAGTATTGTGTTCTAGTCTAATTAAATTTATGTAAAGCACTGATATATGAGAAAATTTGCACAATCATTATAAAATTATTCATATATTCATCTATTTTAAACAAATATCTTTACATTCGCGAAAACAATCAATTTGAAAATATCTTTAAAAGGCAGACGCCTGTTTCTAAATCAAAACACGTGCATTGGTAAAAATAAATCTCTAAGTTAAATTGAGTATTTGAGACAAATTGAAAATACTTTTACAAATATGCGAATTAATATATTTAAAGTATGTTCTACTTTCCACCATTATGATTCTAATGAACATATTCGCAATACATGCTATTTTGCATTCTAAACATATATATTATTACAAATTATACACACTCAGTTGCACGGAATTCTTCAAAATTTTCCAATTAAGGCATGTAAATTAAATCAGTATTCGAATGTAAACTTTAAAATTTAAGAAAAAAAAACGTTTCACTGTTTATCGGAACGTGTCTAGGCATAGTAATGTTGTTTACGAAGATCTTCAAGAACTAAATTGCATCGATGTGTGCTTTGACTTGCGCTTTGACGTATATATTCAATATAACGAAATGAATTACGACGAATTTTTTAAAATATATTTTATAACTGACTGCTAATAGTCATGTGCATAAATTGAAGCAATATATAGCACAAGTGTATATACTACGACAATAATCCAGGAAAAAAGTTTCACATTTTAAAATAAAATAACTATATTTCATCGATTTAACTTTTTTTTGCTCAATTCATATATTCGTAATCCGATATACAGGTAGATATTGAAATTGGAATCAATAGACACTAATTACACACATTAACCCTTAGCGTTCTCACAGACTGATGCTTTTTTTTTCAATTTTCATAGTTTAACATGTATTTTTCAGTTTAACTATAGATACGGATGAAATTTTCTTTCGCTTGAACCGTTTTATTTCGTACTATCGTTACAGACTTATGAATAGATGAATTTTAATTATAATAATTTGTGAATTTTAGTATAATATGGGTTAATCCAGCCTTTTATTCATCTTTCGATGAAACGTCACAGACGATGCTAACAATGGTTATGTGACAGTTTCTGTCACATCATTTTAGGGTTAAGTTTCCTGTAATGATTTTACTATTAAAGACAAGTAAATGAAACCGAAGAAATATAACCAGTCCCTTCTTGCTCAGTTGAAAGAATAAGTTGATTCCATGTTAGGTGTGTTCGTAATGAGATAAATACGTTTGGCCCGTCCGCCTGACCGTCTGTCTACATACAAAAAATCAAAATCTTCAAAACCGAATAGTTTGGAATTTAATATACATAGTTTTTGCAGAATTTTGTCGAGTCATTTCAAATTTTATGAAAATCGAATCAAAACTTAAAAGAAATTGATAAAAGATTTCTTCATTTTATTAAATCCTATCATGCTTAATTAATTCAGTGATATTCCATGATAGGTAATGATTCTAGGTTGCCATGGTGATTACGTCCTATTTAAGATGTTCTATAATTTACGTATTACTGAATTTAAAGCCGAATTTATATGCTAAATTTGTTTAATTATAGCAATCCTATAATCTACCGACATTTTTTTGGATATATGTTTACGAAGAAATAGATATTAAATGGAAAAAAGTGTCTAAATATGGATTTGAAGTTCTGAAATTTTCAAGGCTAGGCTTAAGTTTCTGATTGGAATTTTCCGTAAATATCAACAAAAAATAAAATGTTGCCAGCTTAAAATGTACTTATTTTATTTCGAAAATTAATCATAGCATAATAACAGAGGATATATTTCATTTCATTGAAATAAAAACGATGATTTTTTTACATTGTCTTGTATTGGATATTTGCGGATAGTATAATTTTAATGAAACAGAATTGTAATTAGTTGTTTGTAAAACTGTAGTGAAACTTAATTTCATAAAATAAAATTAATATCTATAATATGAAATACTGCACATAAAATAAATTTTGTGTTCCTGCATTTGTGCATAAGAGTGAAAAAGCTATTGCACCAAGATCTGAGTATTTATAAAACAAGTTATAGTACGAGCGCACATCATTTGCACGTTTGACGTACAATTTCCAACTTGTTTATTTTTAAGGGTCACAATTTTATAAGTAAAATATTTCGTGCTACACTCCCATGATCGCGTCTGGGGAAAACAGATTTTAATTAAGAACTTATATTGGAAACCTGTTGTTTGAAGCAGACAAATTTTCATACATCATGTAATGATTTTCTACAGTGTTATCGAAGTGTAACGTTAAAAAAAAAATTATTTCCGATACTGTCTACTAAATTAAGAATACTGATTTTTTGCATTTTATTATTCAGCTTTTAGCAGTTTTTCTTGTAATTTAATTTTGACATTTAAATCTAAGGCAAATCTTTTGGTTGAAAATTAAATCATGCAAAAAATGATTTTGCAGTTCTTTTCGTTTTTTTTCTTTTGAAGCGCCTTATTCTTTCCTAATTTCCTTTACGAGATTTTTTTTAAACTGTAATCAGTGTTGATTTCAAATATAATTAGTTTACAATACATGTGTGAACTACTTTTTTTTTAAGGCAAATAAAAGATGATTAATACATACATTTTTTTACATATTAATACAGAATACTTTATAATTCAAAAACCTCCGTTTATATAATTTACAAGAATATTTACAGTAATCACACATTCTATTTTTTCCGAGGAATGTAATACAGTATGAGATAAATTTTATTAAAAAATGTCCTGTTACAAAAAATAATTTCGTTATTTACGTGTTAAAATGTTTTTTTAAATAATTGGAGGTATAAAATTATAAATGCACACTTTAAAATGTTATTTTAGGAAGTCAATAAATAAAAGTTAACTCAAATTTTATTTCAGATTTAAATATATTTTAAATTATTTGTTTTTCAAGAAATTCATATTGCATAATAGTAAATTAAAAACCTCATTTACAATCAGTGGCGCAGGTCATACTTTCCTGTAAACAAAACCTCTCTTATGCGAAGCCAAAAACACTTGTTACATCGGAAGCGTTTAAAATACAGGATGATTTAAAATGATTGCCCTAAATACAAATTACGGTAAATTCGTTGTAAACAATGATAAAAAATATGCCGTAAAAACAATTCAGAAAGAAAATCAAAGTTTAGTTTGCGTGCTTTGTAATATTTCTGTATGGTTCTTTTAAGTCATACAGAAAATATCTACTATATTGTAAAAGAATTTTGATATAGACATTTAGAGATAAGATGAGCTCAGCCACCACCTGATCCGGGCTCGATTTTTTTTAGCAATTTCATAATGTAATTAATAATATTCTACTGCGTACTATAGGTATCGCTTTCGGAAGGGATCTGGCTCTGATGCCACAAACGCTTTGGTCTCGGACAGGCTTGCATTTGAAATCGCCTTGCCCGGGCTCCGAAATAGACATGGATGTCAGTGTATTGTTCTATGCACACTTTTCATTTCGCTCGCAATTGTAAAAAAATAAGACATTTGGTTAAAGGGCTGACTATGATCGGTCATTGCTGTGATATGCAATTTTAGGTGATTTTTAGTGTATTACGTGTTGATTACAAATTCTGTACATTCTATACAGAGCTGCACGAAATACTTTGAATACGGACATCAATTGCTGAAAATGGATTTTTACTGAGTTACGTATGTTTTAATTGCTTATTTAGATATCTTATTTCATCGTATGAAAGAATTAAATTTCTTAATAATATACTGTTAGTGTTGGAATGTCTTTCATAATCTATGCCGGATGCATGATTTTTCGTTCTTGTTATATATCTCAGCGACTTTAATCCGTTATATCCGGAATTTGGTCCCAAGTTGTGTAAGAAACAATTGATGACGAGTTAAGTAAAGCATTTAAGAAAAACGGTATAGGGTCTTACAAAACTAAACATAAAAATGTTTACTACAAATTATGCGAAACAGCAATTCAGCATTTAAATGAATAATTTCAATAAACACAAATACTAGTTTAATTAGCGCTGCACAACAGATATGAAAATATCAGATCTTCTTATGTGATTATAACCCCAAAAAACAAAAAATATCATTCATAGTTTAAAATGTAGGTAAAATAATCGGAGGCAAAGCACATTTTTATTTACTATATTTCATACTAGCTGACCCGCCCGGCGATGCCCGAGCCCTTCTACTAAACTTAAATCTCTTAAAAAACGGAACTCTATCCACGGTCTACGATGACTTCGGCACCGTATACCGGACATGCTCGTGCGCTCCGGCAAAAATCTTTTGTTTCCCCCTACCGCCGCCAGGGAAGCATTCTGTTCTAAACATACCTCTTTCCGAACGAACTTCTGATACAGGTCCTCGCTGCCTACGTTACTGTATAGTAGGCGCGCTACAAAATTAAACTGGTTTCGAGAAGATTGGAACATTATTAGCCCAGTTATTGCAATAAGGCACAGTTAGAGAAATTAACCTTGAGTGAGATGCCGAGGGGAGGGGATGTTCGAGTGTCCTTCAGAAAATGACTAATTAGGAGGCCCACTATGCATGCATAAAAATTCGTTCGTTTGGTTAAGTTAGGAACTTAATTAGAAATTTGGCTTAAACTATTATTCGTAAATAGTGGTAACCGCTACTCATAAATTTAGTTTAATGTTATAAAGAGTGACAATTAAGTTAATTATAATGTTTGGAATTACTTGCGTTTAAATCGGAAAAATAGTTGCTGAGATATGGAAACGGAGCATAGTTAGAGAAAAACCTTGAAGGAGGTCCCGGTGGAGGAGGGGATTGTCAAGTGCCCTTCAACAAATGACTATTTAGGAGGACGAATATGCATCTTTCAAAATTCATTCGTTTCCTTAAGCTTTGAACTTGCTTAAGCTTTGAACTCAATTACAAATTTGGCTTAAACTATTATTCGTAAATAGTGGTAACCGCTACTCATAAATTTAGTTTAATGTTATAAAGGGTGACTATTAAATTAATTATAATGTTTGAAATTACTTGCGTTGAAATCGGAAAGATAGTTGCTGAGATATGGAAACGGAGCATAGTTAGAGAAAAAAACCTTGAAGGGAGGGCCGGGGGAGGGGTTGTTAAAGTGTCCTTCAGCAAATGACTAATTAGGAGGACCACTGTGCATCTTTCAAAATTCGTTCGTTTGCTTAAGCTAGGAACTTAATTACAAATTTGGCTTAAACTATTATTCGGAAATAGTGGTAACCGCTACTCATAAATTTAGTTTAATGTTATAAGGAGTGACTATTAAGTTAATTATAATGTTTGGAACCACTTGCGTTGAAATCGGAAAAATAGTTGCTGAGATATGGAAACGGAGCATAGTTAGAGAAAAAACCTTGAGGGAGGTCCCGTGGGGGAGGGGATGTTTAAGTGCCCTTCAGCAAATGACTAATTAGGAGGACCACTATGCATGTTTTAAAATTCGTTCGTTTCCTTAAGCTTTGAACTTGCTTAAGCTTTGAATTTAATTACAAATTTAGCTTCAACTGTTATTCGTAAATAGTGGTAACCGCTACTCATAAATTTAGTTTAATGTTGTAAAGGTTGACTGTTAAATTAATTATAATGTTGGAAATCACTTTCGTTGAAATCGGAAAGATAGTTGCTGAGATATGGAAACGGAGCAGAATTAGAGAAAAAAACTTGGAGGATGGGCCGGAAGGAGTTATTCAAGTGGCCTTCAGCAAATAACCAATTAAGAGGATCACAATACATCTTTAAAGATTGATTCATTTGGTTAAGCTAGGAACTTAATTTGAAATTTGGCTTAGACTCTTATTCGGAAATTCTGGTAACTGCTTTCTAGAAATACACCTTGAAGCTTAAAGGTTATTAGACCCTTGCCCCTCTTCATTCCCGCAAATATAAAAATGAATCTGTTAAATAAATTTTCTGTATTAACAATCTCTATCATAATAATGTACGTCATGTTAAAAAAAAAAAAAAAAAAAAAAAAAAAAAAAAAAAAAAAAAAAAAACTTAAACTTGACTAATTGTCTTGAAGAAAAATGTTCCTGGAAAATATTTCAATCAGGGGGACGTATGTGTAATTTGTCATGTGCAGGTGGCGCGACATTCGCATGCCTCTACGCTGATAACTTCAATCCATATTGACACTATTTAGTTAGAAATCCTTATCTATGCATCGTTACTCATTTTTATATAATTACTTCTGTGAAGAATCGATGCAACCAACCAAACCAAGAGAAAAAAGCGTATTTATGATGAGAGTTCTTTGTGAATATTAATTAATATTTCAGTAAATAATTGAAATATTGAAATTCTGAGACTCAGGTATACCAGGAGAGGGTATGGTCTACCTAAATCTAAATTTGCAGACTTCTAGGTGGGCTAAATTTTCCTAGCCATCGCCAACAGACACACACACACACATACACACACAGACACACAGAGTGAAACTTTATTTTATTAGTATAGATATATTGTTCCATGCCAAACAAAAGCAGTATAAAAATTAGCTTAATAGAAAACCATTATTTAAAAGCCTGCAAAGTAAAACTTTTTCGAAGAGGTTACATATCATGAATTTAGTTAAGCGAAAAAATTATTAGTCTTAAATAAAAGAAAACAATATTAGATGTACATAACAAATTGAAGCATTTTTTTCATATTTCTAACCAGAGTTTATCTAAACATTAAATAAATGTAGATTTGAGGAAAAAAAAGAAAAAATAGTGTCTTCTGCAAAAGGAATAATATTTTAAAGTCTCAAATCCAGTGAACTACTTTTTGTTTACTTCATTACATTTTGATTTCTTTTTATATTCATGTACACATATATAACATGAGTCAATAATGCTGACATACAAGAATAGAAATAAAAATGTTTAAAATCCCCCCTAAATGAAATATGCCAATTGGCTTTTGCAAAAATGGTAAACTTTTGGCAGAGCAGTTCAGCGAAACTTTAACAGTAATATATTTAAAATGTCATCTGTGCGATTTATTTTTCAATCTTCGCTAGTGAAAATTATAGTTATTTAGAAATTTTATTCTGATAAACTGTAACAAATAATAATTCTTTAGTATTTTTATTAATTAGAGAAACAAGTCGTATGACTTTTTTTGTGCAATAGTTACTGAAACTGACAAAAAATTCTAAAAATGTAAAAGTAATTTCCAGAACAATAAGTTATATTTTTTAAATACCTCGGATATATTACAATGGGTGTGATACTTTCTACAAGTATATAGTTTTTTTTAGTTTCGCGAAACAACTTAAATAAGATTTTTTTTTTCATATATTACAGCGAATATAAGTTCAAAAAGTCTTTTAATCCTGAAGAAACTTTTGCTAAAAAATTAAAAACGTTTTCACTTTTAAAAAGAACTTTTACATTAAAAGTAATATTTTTTTTTTCATCGTTAGTTTATAAGAATTTGGGTTTTCTGGGGTTTTCTTTGAAAAAGTTGAAATAAAGAAAATTTATTTTAGCATAACACACAGTTCATACAAATAATGAAAACTGTTTTTAACACTCTTTCCCTATTTTATGGTTTTGATTGATTTTATTAAATTGCTTGTAAAACAATGGATAAAATAACTTTTTTCGCAGTTTGATGCTAAAATAAATGTCATACCTTTCAATCGATATACTTTTCCAAACATAATCTTTTTAAAAAATATTTTTGTATACAGTAAATTTAAAATGATTTCAGGAAACGTAAAAACACGGGGCAGCCGCTTAAAGTGTAATTTATTAAAAAAAATAAAGAAGAAAGAGAAAATATGTATAAGTTATAGGCTATTAATATTCAGAATTCGCGGAGCGCGGCATTTCGCGGGATGGTTTTGTGTATGTTATCTGTAGTATTTATACTTACCACTTAATACACATAATGTCAGATAAGTTCCAAAATACATACCACAGAGGAAAAGGCACTTCTAGCAATTACCGATCTTAGTCAGTCATGTAAGAGAATTTTTTTGTGTGTTTCTCTGAAAATTAACTATACACACTATTCACTCCATCATCTACAAAAATGTTGTAATACACTTCAGTGATACCATAATGTTTGAAGTACCACAATGTGATTGAAATGCATAGAACACTATTATTCCTCAAACAGCATATTGCACTGGAAGTATTTTGTTCGTTCCTGTAAACAAACTATAAATTTTACTTATTCTATACTTCTGAGAAAACATGTTTCAGTTCATCTTAGTGATGCATGTCAATCTTATTATTCATGATATATCGCAATATCAACAAAATGTACCGCATTCAATTCTTCTTCATATCCCATAATGTGACGGAATTCTTTTGTTCGTCCTTGTAAACGAACTATAAATGATACACACTTCATTTTCAATACCTATAATTCTACAGTAAACCTAAAAAATATTGAGAATTACAAGAAAATCTGTGTAAATTTACGACAGTCTGAATACGGACAAATAGAATGTGGATGCCAGTCAGAATAACCGAATTCTTTTAAACACTTTTTGTCTAGGTGGGAAAGTTTCAACAACTAAATTGGAAAAGGCTAAAAACAGCTCAAAAAACAATGTACAAAAGTTAAAATTCGGGGGGAAATCCCATTGTATTATATGGGATTTTCCCCCGAATTTGTCAATTAGCTCACTGTATTGCTGGTATCTTTCTGAGTTTTCACGATATTTGACTGATCTTTTTATATGCATTACTCTATAGAATTTACTACCAAATCATGAAAAAAAATTTGGTGTAGTTCGCGCATGTGCGTTATAAATTATTTAATACAAAAGCCCATATTTCATCAAATATTCAATACATTTATTTTTTAATTTCGGTACACTGTTTCAACTGTTCTTAAAGTCAAACATGTGCTTTACATTCTCGAATTTCAAGAACAATTTGTAAAGAATTTCAGTAGATATTGGACAAACCGTGTAAAAAGCGAAACCGTCCGGTCACTTCCCCTTAATTTTTGGACAGCAGTGTATATGATCTATAGAATTTATACAAACAAAGTAATATGCAACGAGTACGTTAAATTTAAAATCACATAAAGAACTGAAAATGCATCTTCTTAAATTAACGTTCATGGACCGTACTCTAACCGAATTATTTTGTGACCCCCTGTAAATGAACGACAAATTCTTTGCACACCATATTCTACAATAAGCATCTCATTTTGCACCTCAGTTACATGTGTCACAGCGTTTACAGACACACACAGAGACAGACGCACTCTCAAAAATGAGTACTCAAATTTCAAGAAATTTTCTTCGTTTTTGACGAAACGATTTCTTGAAAAATGCTCCGAGTAAACATTTCGTCAAATCGAGTAAATTTGCATCCTCAAAATTACGAAGAAATCAGTTTCCTCAAATTGTTTCTTTGACGAAAGTTCCAAATAAAGGTTGGTGCTGCCATCTATCGGAGCTTTTAGAAGCATCTTTAATTGACTACGGCAAAATAAGATCACTGGGATTTGATCGGACTCGAACACGCGATGTTTGGCTTGGCAGCTAAGTGCTCTAACCACTTCGCTATCGTGACTTCGGAATTATTTGATTTTAAATGTATTTATGGGATGTTGATGTGTGTTTATATTTTTAGAAAGCAGATTGTATTTTTATCGGTGCTGTTATACTTTCTGCATGTTTTAATTAATAAGGCTAGTTTATTATTATGGTTTTTCTATGGTTAATAAATAATTAGAAAATGGCTTGATTAATATAATTTATTAGAGAAATTTCCTTTGTTCAATGAATAATTAAAATATGGTCTAATTGTTGATAAGAAATAATAAATTTTGAAGTGCATATTTTGGAGGCGAGTTCATCAATTTTAGCGGATAAGATTACTGTTTATAGAGGGGGGGGGGTCAGTTATACATATTTTTAATTTGATTGTTATATGAATATATTTCTTAAATAAAAAAGAGCTCCTAAAATTGTGATTTTTTTTTTTTTTTTTTTTTTTTTTTTAAACCATTGGAAAAATGTTGATGCTTTCGATCGAAAATGGACCAAATGATGTTCGCATTTTACTATTTTAACCGTTTTTAACGAAATTCTGTAACTTTAGAAGAATTTTTTAAGCGTTTTTAACGAAATTTAATACTTTCGTGTAATTTTTTTTTTTTTTTTTTTTTTTTTTTTTTTTTTTTTTTTTTTTTTGAACGATTTTGTAACAAAAATAATCTGGCCGGGAATGGGGAAATATTTTTGTCAAATATTTGAGATTTTCCATTTCATTAAAAATCACTTAATTTTGAGACGAAATAATTGTCAAAAAATAACGAAATATAGCTCAAGAATTGCGAAATCGTCAAAAGTGAGAGTTTTATTTTTGACAGCGAGGAAACAGTTTCGTCAAGATATTTGAGGATTCGCGTTTCGTCAAAAACCACGTGACTCTGTGACGAAATGATTGTCAAAAATAACGAAATGAGGCCTGAGGATTGCGGAATCGTCAAAATTGAGTGTTTTATTTCTGAGAGTGCGGACGGCAAAATTTTTTTGAAACGTGTAAATCCGTCATTGTTTTTCGATTTTCAAAACGATTACAAGATTTACCCTATACTACGTACGATGGGTAAGTAAAACCACTAGCACCCAATTACTCCTAACACCCAATTCCTCTCTCTTACTCATGTTTCTTATTATATTTACGACACAATAATCATATTATGCTGATTTTTTTGTATAAAAACTATTCCAAAACTTGTATGGAATGAACAATGTGTGCAACAAATCTTAAATATAAATATCACAGATTTGCAATTTTTAAAAAAATTATGATTTGAAGTTTGAAATTGTCATTGAAAACGATTATATAATAAAACCTATGAGTATTTCATTAGAAATCGATTACAAGTGACTTCATGTACATTTGTCTGTCTGTATTATACAAATCAACGTTTGATATATTATCCTAAACAGTTTGTGTTTTTAGTAAATTTAACCATTGTGTGGTGAATTTATTGGATGAAGTTTGGATTCAAAATTAGATATCAATTCTAATGTCAGAATCCACGCGTGTTAGTTAATTGAATTTTGTGAAAGAACACCTTTATTACTGACGACATCTTGAAAATCCTCGCTGGATTTCAAAGGAACGGAATTAATTCATATTTTCTGCATCTTATCCCAAATCAATATTGAGTAAAATGCAGAGAATATGAATTAAGTCATTTTCAAACTTTTTTTATACTACACTAAAGGTTTCAATACTTTCTTTTTTAAATTTTTATTGGATATGAAAAAAAAAATAATAGCTTATGTTTATAGATTAAAAATATAAACAGTACATAATTGTATTTTTATTTTGCAAAAACAGTATAAAATAGAAACGTTAAATCTTAGTTAAAAGTTAACAAAGAATGAATAAAGGTGGTAAAAGATATAGTATGCTGTAACCATCAGTGACATTGTAATAGGAACAATCAAGATTAGTTCCTATAACAACGTCACTGATGGCTCAAGCCTATTATGTGTTTTCCCCTTTTATCATTCCTTGTTTTCCCTTCACTTTCCCCACCATTTCTCATTTCTCTCTCAAGCTATAATCTCACCAGTTTAGTCATTTGATGTCCCTGATGATGGCTATAAATTTTAGCAAAAACTGTTGGAATGATTTAACTTTTAAGTAAGTTTTAACGTTTCTATTTTATGCTCTTTTAGCAATGTACAATTATGTACTGTTGTTTTGCTTTCCAGGGCAGGCAATACACTCAACGGCATGGCTTGCCAAGCCGAGTGGCCTTAAATTATGTGATCTTTATATTTTTAATATGTACATTAATAAACATTGTACAGGTCCAATTTTAATACTTCTATTGTAAGCTTCTCTTTAATTTTAAAATCTCCAAGAAAATCAGGATTGCAATACGATTTCCATTTAAAATTAATTACAAGGCTTTATATATTGCATATTTTGCATTAAATTATAATTTACAACCATTAAATTTAATACTTAGTATTTCGAGAACACCTGAAATTATTATGGAAAACCGCTGAAACTTCATACTTTTTTCTTGGGAACTAATGTTGTGATTTCGAAATTTTTATTTCATTTTTTGGTAATATAAATAGTAATATTTTAATTGTTTTGCATTTCTGAAAAATATTTCCATTTTTAGTAATCTTTCAAATACCTAGATTTTTTTATCAAATAACTATTACTACACATTTTGTATTCTTATCTCTTGCCGAACGATCGAATTAATGAATTAATGTTAAACAACAGACATTTTTTTTTTAATCGCTTCAGTATTTCTACCAGGGGCACCTCATAAAAAGAGGCCAGGAAAATTAAGTCTCCTTTATAAATTTCTTTAAAATAAACAAAAGCCAAATTAAAATAATTATAATATGAATAAAAGATTTTAAGATCACAATTTTGGAATTTTCATCAGTATAATACTTTAAAAAAATCTACAGGGTGTCCCAAAAAGGAGTACATATTTTAAAAAATGAATAAGAAACAAACGAATAGAGTTATTGAATAAATTCTTGCAGGAAACAGTTGTGTGAACTCTGGAATTTTGTTTAGAGTACTTTATTATGTTAGTTAAAATTCTACCGACAGATGGCGCTGCGGCTACTGCATTCATCAGAAATAGTTGAAAATTAAATGACAATATTTTCAATATGTCCTCAATTCATCACAATAACATGCCGGAGTCTTAGAATGAACTTTCACTGACCACGTCTGCTTCTGTCTGGTCTTCACGCATGCTCCGTTTGTTCATATAGCCACCAAAATGTGCTATAGCGCCATCTGTCGGTCAGATTTTGAACTATCATAATAACGTGTTCTAAACAAAATTCCAGACTTCACACATCCGTTTTTCCTGCAAGAATTTTTTTAATAATTCTATTCGTTTGTTTCTTATTCATTTTTAAAAATAGGTACTCCTTTTGGGACACCCTGTACCATTAGTCCATAATGTAGAACAGAATTATTCATTATATCTTTTTCAGAGGCAAAGGATAGAAAAGTTGTAGCCGTCTATAATTTCGATCACAAATGTACGGATATTCGTCGAGGAAGATAGGAGAGGAGGAAAAAGTTATGCGTGAAAGGCTTCAAGTTCTTCAGCCTCACTGTAGATAAAAATGGTTAGGGAACATGCTGTTTTCTCTGAATTGTAATTGTTTTAAATAATATAGTTTTGTGTAAGAAGCCATAGGTACGTCTTTAAAAATGGTCTGTATGGCATGTAAATTATAGGCGTGTGTTTAAAAAATTGCTTTAATGCTTGTAAATTAACTATAAAATGCACGAGATTTAAGTCACTGATTGTATTGTGCAACGTTTTCCTTTAAAAATCTTAAAAATACGTGAATGTTGATAACTTAAAAGTATTGAATGAATTCATAATTCTTCGAGCTTTCAAATATATGCATACATTTTTTTTACATGCATACATTATATGCATACATTACATGTACATATAATGTATTACATGTACATATATACATTACATGCATACATTTTATGCATACATTTATTTGAAAATGTATTGCTTTACAAAGAGATGCATGGTACTTGGATCCTTTTTGTAAAAAGTTTAAAATATTGCTATTTACATGAAATTTATTGCCATAAAACCATAATATTCACCTAGAGAATTAAACTTCACTATTTTCAAATAGTATATTTTTGTGACCAATTTTCTTCACCTGCTGCCACTGAGTAAATAATATTTCAATATGACCTATTTTTCCGTAAGGTTTCAGTAATGTTACAGATCCAATAACAAGATTAAATAAACTAATATAGTTTTCTAAATTCATCTCTCTGTATTTGACACATAAACATTTGATCTATTTTCAAAATGTTTTGAGTTCTCATTAAACTTAATAAATTTGTGGAGCGTGTATTGGTTGAAATATGCATTCAAAATCCGTGAATTGGCGGGATCAAAACACGACAATTTCTACTTTGATTTACTCATTTCTCCACAATAAAAAAAAATAACCAATCTATTGAAAAAATTATCTGAAATCCTGAATCTAAATCTGAATTTATTTTCTAATCACAAGGGTATTCCGGCATCTGTGCTGCTTGTTAATTTAATGAAGTGGTTCCCAACGTGGGGCGTACGCCCCACAGTTGGCAATTTGATTTTTTTAGGGGGGATATTCCAGATTTGTAATGATAGCCGTCCCTACTAGTTCTTTTGTAAAATTAGTTCTAGATTTTAAAAAAATACACATTCAAATTTCAAAATTGAAAAAAAAAATGTTTTTTTTTTAAATTTTCAAATAGTTTCCATTCAGAAGATAAAAATACAATTGTATCCAGAATAATTATATAAAATTCTTTGGAAAATATTTAGTCACCTTTTTATATATTGAAAAAATCTCTATAACTTTTCTAATTCGCATGAATTTTAGGACTTTAGACAACTTTTTCGACTATTTATGGAATGAATAGTTTATTTCTTTTGGCTCTGGGATATGTCAGATGAAGCGACTTTTACATATGGAACTACTGATTCTTCAGTATTGATTGTGTGTGTCTTGTGAAAATGATTCTTATGTATTGTGTTCACAAATGCCAACTGCCACGATATTTTGGCACTAGTAATTAAACACAGAAATATCTTTTTTAAATCGGAGAATACTGTTATAAAATAAGGCAAAAAATCTATAAAGGAGATAATGATGCCGAAAAATCGTAGCAGTTGGCAGCCATGATTTTATTTTTCAAAATGGGATTTAGTGCCTAAAAAACTTCCCCCTGTTGTAAATGAGGTACTAAAATTAATCACAAAATATATCAATGTTATCATATTTAATACTAAATGTGAGTCTCTTGAAAATAAATTGTCAAATTAAAAATACGGACCAACCAAAATTCTTCTGTTCTCTCTTGGATATAAAAGCGAAGATGAATGTCCTCTCTTCATGCTTAAAGTTATTTTACAAATATATTTGTGACAAGAATATTACCTGTTCTATAAGATTGACAAGATTGAAAAATCATGCGTTAAGCATAGATTATGAAACACTTTCCAACACATTCAGAATATTGTAACAAAAATTCCTAGATTAATAAGGTGAAAGATCATATCTAAGTAAACAAATTGGACACGCTTAATATATTTGAAAACCCAATACCATTAATAATCAGGAAAATATCCAATTTTTTATGTGCATGCCTGTATATGATCAATAGACTTGTATGTATACTACATAGCATGTTAAAACTTAATTCAATTATGAAACGCAATAACATAGTTGAAAATTCCCATTCGTCAATTTCCGTCAGTGAACGAATGTATTTGAGATCTTTTGTGCATCCCTGTATATGATGTGTAAAATTTATACACACCAAGCAATATGTAAACAGTTAGTTAAATTTAAAAAAAAAACCTGCAACAACGTAAAACGCACTTTCAGCAATTAATGCTCATAGTCAGAACGGTAAACGAATTATTTTGTGTGTCCCTCTAAAAGAACGATGAATGCTATGTACTCCATAATATATACTAAGCATCTTGTAATGCACCTGAGTGATATATATGAAATTCAATATCTTTGAAATATAGTAACATCATTAAAATACACCGCAAATAATATTTTCGCTTAGGCTGTAATGTAAACGAAGTCTTTTGAGGGTCCCTGTAAATTAACAGTGTTTTCTACACACTTAATTTTCAATATCAAACATGCCATAGTAAACCTCAATAACCTATATCAATTGGATGACAATCCGAGTATATTTATGAAACTTAAATCACGGTCAGAGAGACAGCAGACACACAGACGAACCGAATTCATAAACACTTTTCAACTTTGTTGTAAATTGTTAAAAATATGTGCAGCGACTTGTCATTGTCACTCCATGTGAATAAAAAATCGTTTTAATAAGAATTATATGTTACAGAGGAAGTGGGGGAGGAATAATGATTTTAAATATACTTTGGTGTGGCGTGGTCAAAAAAATTTTGGGGAACACTGTTTTTAATGCATTAGAAATCTAATTTTTTACCTGTGTAATTTCACCCACAAAAGACGAAAAATTCTCTACCCGCAGCTCAAAATTTCATGAACTTATCCCATTTCTTCAAAAATAACTAGTCATTGGGGGGCCACCTTAATACATACCCATCATGGATATGCATAATATAAAATATGAAAATAAAACATGTGTAAACTATTTATAAAATGCATTGCAATTCAAATACAATCGAGACTCGATGACGTCATTAAATTTAAATGCTTTATTACTGAATTGCGTAAGAGAACATCGTTATAACTCTAAAAATAATAATCCTATTAACTAAAGAGTTTACTGCGTAGGATTAAGCGTCTAATTTCCAATTAAAATATATCTTTGACGTGAAATTTGAATGAAATACAGGGTCGTGAAAAAGGGAAGAGTGCGAAAATAGGATTACAAATATCTCGGCAATTAATTATCCGATCGACTTCATTCTTTATGCAAAATGTATGTTTTTTGTTGTCTTTTATATTCAATCCTTAAAAAAACAAATTCGAAAATTTTAATATATCTTTTATCAGAACGAATATTTCGAGAGTCCAAAAAAAAAAATAGTTCCGGATATTCGAGGTTACTGAAAGTCAATAAGCTTCTTCTCATTATTACATACTAAGTTCATACCAAATTTCAAGATTCTATCTCAATATGTTCGGCAGATAAAGCGTTTACAGAGACACACACAGACCGACGAACGGTAATTTTTATTTTATAAAAATATGTTTTTCGGAATCTTCAGTGTTTGAAACGTGTAAATCCGTCAAAAAACTTTTCAATTTGCAAAACGATTACAAGACTAACCTTATACTACGTATTATAGGTAAGTAAAAACAACATTTGTTACAATCACAGGAGTGATCCGGTAACTTGCTGCCTTTACATTTAACGTTTTTTGAGGAAAATGTTTTTAGGGTGAGAAATGATTTTACAGTCAGAATCCCTGCGAGTAAGTTAATTAAAAAACGGAAATGAAATTATCATAAGGTATAATTATCATAAGTATCATTTTGATAAAACATAAGCAATACCAAAGACATTTTGAAAATAATTGTGCTTTATATATTAAATAGATTTAACTATTAATTTATGCATTTTTAACATTTTATCTCAAATTAATATTGAATAAAATGCAGAAAATGTCAATTAATAGAAAACACTGATATTTCAATATGTAAAATTTTTCTTTTTGTGATATTTTGTCAGTATAAGAATAAGAATATTCAATTGTTCCTACTAATTTAGATTTTTTATAAGGATCATAATTCAATATGTATTCGATTTCAAATTAGATACCTGTTTCATTACTTCTAACACAATGATGTATTAAATTATGCATTACAAACAATAAATGTGCCATTTAACACAATTAAATAAGCCAAGTCTTTTTTAACAAATTCATATCGCTTTTTATCACATTTCAAAATTTGATATATTCTATTAAATGCTTTGAGATTTGAGTAAATTTAATAACACTGTGAAGCATTTTGTAGTCCAAATATAAACTTGAAATTACCTATCAATTCTCCTGCCAGAATCCATGTGCGTTAGTTAATTAAATTTTATGAAAGAACCTCCGTATTACTGAGAACATTTCGGAAATCGTTTCAGAATTTCAAACGAACGGAATTAATTCATACTTTTTGTACTTTATCAAAATTAATATTAGATAAAATGCAGAAAATGCAAATAAATTAATCAACAGTAGTTATTATATACTACTTTGTTTAAATATTTTTGTTTATTATATTTTACCAGAATATGAAAATTATAATAATATTAATGAGCTGTTGTATAATTTTGATTTTTTGCAATATGCATACTTTTAATAATTAAATATGAAATTATTATTCATTTCTTCTGCATTTTTGTATTATATTACATAATTTCAAGCAATAAACTTGCAACTTTACTTGCGCATTAACGCAATAAAACAACTATGATTATATATATATATATATAAGTGTATTCCGGTACTTTTGCAGTATAGGGGATTAGCGAGAAATTTAAAATAGACGTGACGAGAGAAAAAAAAAATGGCAACAGATTTACTGTTTCATATAACAAGCAATTTTTTCTATATTTATACATTTTTACTAATATAAGAAGGCATTTATCTAACTATATACATATGAACAGTATACATATATATATATATATATATATATATATATATATATATATATATATATATATATATATGTATTCCGGTACTTTTTTAGTATAGGGGCTTAGCGAGAAAATGAAAATAGACTTGATGACAGAAAAAAAATCTTGGTAACAGATTTACTGTTTCATACACACAAGCAATTTTTTCTATATTTATAAATTTTTACTAATATAAAAAGCCATTTATCTAATTATATACATATGAACAGTTGTAAATTGTATATAAAAACAATAATAAAAAACGTATACAAATATATATACAGGGTGATTCATAAAAGATGGGCAGAACTTTAAGGGGTTATAGTGCACTTAAAGACAAATAATATTAAATAGGAGACTAAGGGTCCCAGACGTATTCCCAAGGAGATAGGGGGCATTAAAGTTTAGTGTCCGAAATTTCAAATGATTATAAAACATGGAAAAATTGGTCGATTCGTTTGCGGTTTTTGCAAAAAATTTTCTTTATGTCAGTATTTTCTTGAAATAAAATTTTAAAGTTCAATTTCAAAAAATGCCGATAGGGGGCGCTTTAGACTTTGGAGTAACAAACAACTATTTTTTAACGTTATTTTTTGTATTTCTTTAAATGATTTCGAAAGCTTAGACTTAAATTTTGATCTAAAAATCTGAGTCCTAACGAGTAGTTAAGTAGCGTAAACTGAAATTTGAAATTTGAAACCCTTCTCCCCCCAGAACAAAAATCAGTTATTCCCGATCTTTGTGTCGTAGATTAGGCTCTAACTACTGCCGCGTTTTGCTAAAATTATTCTTTATGTCAGTATTTTCTTGAAAATAAATTTTAAAGAAAATTTTCAAAAAATTCCGATAGAGGGCGCTTTAGACTTTGGAGTAACGAACAACTATTTTATACCGTTATTTTTTGTGTCTCATTAAATGCTTTCTAAAGCTTAGACTTAAACTTAAATTTTCAGCTCAAAATCTGAATCGCTGAGCGTGGTTCAGTAGCGAGGGGAGGGGGTTCAAATTTCAACTTCTGAACATAGTTCAGTTTGCACTACTTAACCATGCCCAACGATTCTGTGCTGTGATACGAGGCAAAAATACAACTTTCGTCAAGGACTGCATAGTCGGAATTCACTCATAAAGGCACTGGCACAGTTGGAAACGTCGCTCATGCAAACGTTAAAGCTCCATTCCTGACGCTAGTCACCGGGTGAAGAAGGAAACAGAAAGTATGCAAATGTCAAATGGGGAAGAAGAAGAACACGTATGCAAAATTTCGACACGATTCAGGCATAAAAACCACTGAACGGTGAGTCAAGTGTAAGTCGCTGTAGTAATGAATCGGAAGATGGTGCCCTTCACGAATAAGGAAAAGGCTGAGATGCATTTAATTTACGGAGCGGCAGATGGAAATGGTGCAGAGGCACAACGAATGTACGGAGAGCGATTTCCTAACAGGCGGTTGCCTAACCGCAAAACTTTCGAGCGCTTGCACAGACAGTTGTGTGAGACGGGATCATTTCTCGCTTCCCGGTCGAATGCAGGTCGTGCAAAAAAGGACGAATCAGTAGTTGTTGCAGAAGCCATTCTGGATGTAGTAGCGGCGCAGCCAAGTACAAGTACACGAACAGTGGCTAGCCAGGTGGATACCTCACAGTCCACGACTTGAAGGGTACTGAAGGATGAACATTTGCTCCCGTTTCATGTGCAACGAGTCCAGAAACTGTCTCCAGGGGATTATCCAAATCGTATTGAATTCGCCCGCTGGTTTCTGCAGCAGAACGCGCTAAATCCACATTTTGGACGAACTGTGCTTTTCACCGATGAATGTACCTTCACACGTGAAGGTACATTTAACACACACAATGCACATGTATGGGCGGATGTCAATCCACATGCTACGTATCCACATGCTCATCAGAGACGCTTTTCCATCAATGTTTGGGCAGGAATCCTCGGAGACCACCTAATCGGACCGTACCTTCTTCCTGAACGCCTCAACGGTAAAACATACCTCACATTTCTGCAACATGTGCTGCCAGACCTGTTAAACGTTGTTCCTCCACGCATCCGGCGGGTCATGTGGTTCCAGCACGATGGAGCGCCAGCCCATTACGTACGAGACGTCCGCAACTATCTGGACATCACATTTCCGAACAGATGGATTGGTCGAGGTGGTCCTGTTGCTTGGCCTGCTCGCTCGCCAGATCTTTCACCCCTCGATTTCTTTTTTTGGGGACGATTGAAGGCTCTTATGTATGAGACACCCATTGAATCCCCCGAGGAACTGGTCGCCAGACTTTCCGCCGCTGTAGGGGAAGTGCTCGAAAAGCCTGATGTTTTCGCGAATGTTCGCCGTTCCATTCGTCGCCGTTGTTCTGCGTGCATAACCTCTGGTGGTCACAATTTTGAACATTTATTGTGATTACATGTTAATAAATATGCTTTGGTAACATAATCCTAATTTGTGTCTTTTTACCTCGTATCACAGCACACAATGTGTGGACATGGTAAACTGAACTGTGCTCAGGAGTAGAAATTTCAAACCCCTCTCCCCAGAAACTTAACCACGTCTAACGATTCAGATTTTGGGCTGAAAATTTAAGTCTAAGCTTTAGAAAGCATTTAATGAGACACAAAAAATAACGGTATAAAATAGTTGTTCGTTACTCCAAAGTCTAAAGCGCCCTCTATCGGAATTTTTTGAAAATTTTCTTTAAAATTTATTTTCAAGAAAATACTGACATAAAGAATAATTTTAGCAAAACGCGGCAGTAGTTAGAGCCTAATCTACGACACAAAGATCGGGAATAACTGATTTTTGTTCTGGGGGGAGAAGGGTTTCAAATTTCAAATTTCAGTTTACGCTACTTAACTACTCGTTAGGACTCAGATTTTTAGATCAAAATTTAAGTCTAAGCTTTCGAAATCATTTAAAGAAATACAAAAAATAACGTTAAAAAATAGTTGTTTGTTACTCCAAAGTCTAAAGCGCCCCCTATCGGCATTTTTTGAAATTGAACTTTAAAATTTTATTTCAAGAAAATACTGGCATAAAGAAAATTTTTTGCAAAAACCGCAAACGAATCGACCAATTTTTCCATGTTTTATAATCATTTGAAATTTCGGACCCTAAACTTTAATTCCCCCTATCTCCTTGGGAATACGTCTGGGACCCTTAGTCTCCTATTTAATATTATTTGTCTTTAAGTGTACTATAACCCCTTAAAGTTCTGCCCATCTTTTATGAATCACCCTGTATATATATATATATATATATATATATATATATATATATATATATATATATATATAGGTGTTACAATTATATATATATTTATAATAGTAACACCTCTGAATTTCAAAATACAATAAACAAGTTCTTGCAACAAATCTAACCTAATCTCCTATTTAAGAAAGGTAATCATAAAGTGTATACAGAATGGAATTAAGTCAATACAAAAAATTACAACGAAAAGTGCCAACAACAGATTACCAATGCGCCATTTCAGTGATGCCACGCAGCCAAAAATACTGATAGAAGTAAAGAAATTTTAGAAATAAATTTATAACAAAGAATGTTATAATATGCCATTATATATATATATATATATATATATATATATGAATACATTTATAAACAAGAATAAAAGTTCATCAGGTATGTTTTCAAATCTGTTTATATCATTTGGAGACAAATCTCACTTTCTGAAGCCAGAATTACACCAAGGTTTTATGAAAAAACGCCAAGGCCCGTATAGTGAAAAGACAACCGTATTTCTGTTAAATTTACGTATAATACAAACCGACGATTTATATATTTTCCTAAATGCTTTGAGTTCTCACTATATTTAATCCATTTCTGGTATATTCTTTGGAATTTGCTTTCAAAACTAACTATCAATTCTGATGTCAAAATCCCTGTCAATTAGTTAATTAAATTTTGAGAAAAAAGAGAATATGCATTATCGACTACACTTAAAAATACTTGCGGAATCAGAACAGATGTAATTATTATTTTGTGCATTTTGCACCAAATCAATATTTGATAAAATTTTGATAATGGGAATAAATTCATCTGGTTACTGCTGTTTTAATATATTCATTTTTTTTTAAATTATCTATTGACAGCATATGAAAAACTTAAACTGCAATATATCTTATTTACCTTTTTTTTTTTTACTCAGAATATCATGATAGCAGTGTGTATTCAATTAGGAATTAAATATAATGTTACTAATTTCTTTACTGTTATTGTATTGTAATATATATTAAATGCAAAAAAGTTGGCATTTAATAAAATTAAATAACTTAAGATTGTCTTATAATATCATCTCTATGTATAACATAAATCAGCGTGTGTTATTATTTCCTAAACGATTTGATTCTCTGTACATTTAATCAATTTGCGGAGAATTTATTGGTTAAAGTTTGCAATCAAAATTACCTATCAATTCTGATGTCAGAATCCACGCGCGTTAGTTAATTAAATTTTGTGAAAGAACATTACAGGCGACATTATGAAAATATATAAGAACCGGAATTAATTCGCATTTTCTGCATTTTATCACAAAATAATTCTGAATGAAATGCCAAGAACGAGAATTAATTTAATGAGATATTGCTGATCGAATACACTAAAATTTTAAGTATTTTCGTTATTATTTTTTGTTAAAATAGGACAAAAAAACGATAGTATTTAATAGCTCATGTTTAACTTTCAGATTTTTTGAACGATATCATATTAACAATATGTATTCTATTTAAAATTATGTACAATGTTAAAAATAAATGTACAACGTGAAATAGCACAAATTAAAAATATATGAATTGGCAAACAGCTGTTTCGGAGCCCCAAAAGCTTCATCACCAGTGCCAACTCAAAAGATTAAAACCGATTTAAAATCCTAAGCCTTGTCAATTTGCTTGCGTCTTTTGCACGCGCCAAGGTGAAATGGCGGCGAACTCTTCAAAAGCAAACGCGGAGTCAGAAAACACATTTGACGGAGAGACAAATAGGAGCGCCTCGTCAGACCAGGCGAATTTCATGGCTTAGGATTTTAAATCGGTTTTAATCTTTTGAGTTGGAACTGATCGTGGAGCTTTAGGGGCTCAGAAACAGCTGTTTGCCAATTTATATATTGTGCTGTTTCACGTTGTTCATTTATTTTTAATATAACGGCACAAAGTTTAATCCACCTTTTTAGATATATACAATGTTATTTATTTTTTACGCATTTTTTTAATAAATTATACTTTACATGGAATAAATTTCCCACTCAACCCAATTAAATAACCTAAGTAAATTTACAAATCAATACAATAACCTAAGTAAATCTTATAAATTTATTTTGTAAAATCTAATTTAATAGAATGTTATTTTCTGTCAAAACTAAAGAAAATAAATTTAGATTTTATATTTAGACCAGTGTTATTTTTATTTATTTGTTTATTAATTTATTTATTGCACAATGATGAGTGCAACTTCTCTCTATATTTCGCATTTTTTAAAACTATAATTGTAATAAGTATCCTATTTAAATTTTGATAAGAAGCTAAGAAGCTACTCATTTCTTACGAATTATTGTATAAGATTATACCTTACAAGAAATTTGTCGCTTACCTTAATTAAATAAACTGAGATTGTCTTCTAATTTCATCTCTTTGTATAATACGATTTATTTAATTAAAATAATTATTAAAATATACAGTCGTAGAAGAAAAAGTGAACTCCCACTACTAACTCTGCAAAAAAATATCGTAGAAAAAAGTTACTGGTACCAAACGACTGATGGGAAACTACTTTTAAATGATGTGTATAAAATTTGCTTAACAGGCCATCTACAAATAAGAAAACCAGCCCAAACCTTGTTTTTTAATAGCAACAACCAATTTTGACGCGATATTTTAAACCATCGGTACCAACTATGCCAGTAAGCCAAATTTCGCGTCATTTGGATGATCAGTTTTTGAATTATAAGCATTCAAACTTTAGAGCTTCTAACGTTAAATTCTATTTTCATACTTTTATTAATATTTTCTGAACTTAAAATCAAAATGTGCAATTTTTTTTGTTATAATACTTAAAAAGTCTAACATAAATACGTTGAATTTGTAATTTTTTATAATTTTATAATATAAATTACAAATTATGAAATTAATATTCTAAAAAAATATGAATTTCATCCTGGAATTTTTTATGGATTTATACTTATTATATCCTGCTTTATGCGCATTCAAAATTTCAAATTTTCCTTCCATATAGTTTGTCAAGATTCTGGTTTAAGGAGCCGTTTATGGTGTGCAAAAAAGCATAAATTGAAAAAAGTATTTTACTCATTTTATTGTTAATTAGAATAATATTTTGTCTCTTTTTCTGTGTCTGCTTTTAAATTTTTTATTAAAATTACGTAAATCGTATTTGTATGAGATATAATTTTACGTCAGTTTTGTATATTAGTTTATCTTTTATATTTAAATTAACAAATCTCATTAAAAAAATGAACAGTCCAGCTTAGAAAAAATATGTTACTCAGTATTTTTTTGTTACCTTTAATTTAAATTCTAGCTTCTTCTCTACTCTAATAAATCTATTGTTTTTTTTGTTTTTGTTTTTTTTTGTTTTTTTTTTGCGGTATATATGTTTCAAGTAAAGTTTCTTATAAATGCATATGTGTTGTGTATTTGCTGAAAAGTTTTCAAAATATGTCATTAGCAATCGAGTAAAAGATTATATTCAGACTGAAAAGTAATTCGTCTGGGCTTTTTCTACATCGTTTCCTTATACTGCTTCATATTATATTTTATGGTACTTCTCCATTATCCTGTCAACCAGAAGAATTATCGCCAAAGAGTAACGTCAAATAAACAAATGGAAGAATGTTGCCGATGGAATATCAAAATAAATAAACAAATAAATAAAAAATTCCGAAAAGCCTTACACACCAACGTGTCAACTATCAGTAAATTTAAACACCAAAAAATTACAATATATTAATGAAAGTAGAAAAAAAGTCTTGGACATTTATTTAATTACCATATTTTTCTTAATTATTCCTCTCGGCTGGTGAATAAATGTTTGTGACGTCAGTTGAAATTGATCTATTGCACGTAACTATGTAACGCAACATTTTTTCAATGCATTTTCTTTTTAATATCATGGCACAGCCGTTTAATGCGCAATAGTTATTTTAATTAACAAAATAACTAATAAATAGGTAAAACATCATGAAAAATACAGGTAAATATCGAATTAAAAAACTCTTCATGATATAACAAACACGTTTAATGCTGCTGCCGTCAAGTGAATGGGTCTGCATTTTTGGCGTAAATCCTATAGTTTGATGATAGTATTTTTTTTTTCTTTTTTTTATGAAAAGCGGTCAACGGGATAATGGAGAAGTACCTTTTTTTATTCTAAATTTTGTATCGCCGATATTCTTTACATATAAATTTAGAAAAGAACGAGTAAAATAAATTCAAAATCTGATAAAAAGCATTATAAAAACACCTATAAAAGTCCAATCATATTCACATATTCGAAAACTATTTTAATCATACATAACCTTATATATCTATGTTTAATCGGATAATTCAACTCTTGTTAATATTATAAAATGAATATTGAAAAGGAATTTACCGTATATAACAATAGCCTAAACACATTAAGTGAGTAAAATGACCATAATGGCAAGAAATAATACATTAACAGAAGAGACTTTGCCATTCTATAGCATTTCAACAATCGAGTACAGAACTTGAATTTCGATACAGCTCCTAAAATATGCTTATTTTAAAATAATTAATTTATCTGAAACTAATCGTAGGCATTTTTTGAAATTTGGCATCTAGGCATAGTTTGAATTGAAGATTTAAAATATTTTGTGAAAATTTGTCTTGCCAATTGAAAAAAAAAAACAAAGTTTTTGTTTGTTTTGATGGCCCTTTAAGAAACTTATATGTACATCCTTTAAAAGTGGACTTTATTTCTAATCCTTTGGTATCATTAATTTCGGCAATATTTTTTGTTTGCGAGTAGGTGGTGTTCACTTTTTTTCCATGACTGTACCATTTTCTTTTTAGTGAATTATAAAATATGAAAATCCTCGTAATTCTCACAGAAAAGTACTACATAAGAAAATAAAATGTTTTATTATTTTTTAAAGAATAATAATAAAAAAAACCTCTACAGCTAATTCAGGATACTTAATCACCATATTTACCCAACATTAAGGTAATGCTATGCTTTTTATTACAGTTAACGCGAGTAAAATCTACACACAGACAGACATCCAAATCTTTACATCGCTACAGTAAGTTTTAACTTAACGTTTCGGCAAAAATTTTCTGAATTTTATTCCCGATCAATATAGGAAAAAAATGCAGAAAATATTAATAAAAGCATTTTGAAACTACTGTTCTATTACACTAAAATTTGTATTTTAATTAGTACGTTTTTCGCTTATGTGAAACAATTAATAATATTTTATTAACTACTGTTTAATTTTTATTTATTTTAAACAATAACATAAATTTATATATATATTATTTTTAAATTAAACACAAATATCTTATTTTTTTTTACATGTTACTGCATCAGACTGTAGTTTACAATCAATGGATTTGCGTTTTAACACATTTAAATAAGTTTGTCTTAAAAATTCGTCTTCAAGTATAACAAAAATCAACATTTATGTACTTTTGAATTTTGTGTAAATTGAGTGAATTTTTTGAGCATTGATTTGGTGAAATATGCAGGCAAAACTACCTATCGATTCGGGTGTCAGAATCCACCACAATATTTAATTAAACGTTCGCGAAATGTCATCCACATTACTGACGGTATTCGAAAAATCTTTACGAGATTTTATAGGTTTGAGTTCTTGGTTAGTTGATTCGTATTTTTTGCATTTTAACTGAAATCTATATTGGATAAAATTCAGAAAATGTGAATAAATTCATTTAGACACTGCTGGTATATTAAAACAAAATTTTAAATATTCTTGCTATTATGTTATGACAGAATATATAAAAAAAAAAAAAAAAAAAAAAAAAAAAAAAAAACTATTAAAGTTCAATAAATAGTGTTTACTTTAGACCATTTTTAAAGCAGCGTTATCATATAGTGGACTGTCGGAATTATTTATTTTTAGGGTTCCATATTTAAAAAGTAAAAACGGAACCATCATAAGATCATTATAAGAACCATTATAAGATTGCCATTCACATATATGTTCAGGAAAAATTTAGGGGGAAAATTAAATTAATTGAAAAAAAAAAAACTCGTGCGGGGTATCTTGTGAAAGATCTCGTAATACCGAACTGAAAAATAAAATATATTTGTTTTAATTTTAGATATTATTTTGTTCAGAGATATTGTCAAAAATGTACTGCAAAAATATTTCCCCCTCCCTGTATTTCCAAATCTACTGAAACTAAAATTATTAAAAACTTAGGGATAGTAGTAATTTATTAAATCTTTGCAGGAAAGCTATAGAGATTTTGCTAGGTTATATAGTTTTTGAGAAAAACGCATTTTTTCATTACAAACAAACATTACTTTTCGGACGATCAGCGAGGTAGTTGACGGGCACTGGATGTATGCGTCGACGCAGAATCATCCAAGGATATTTGATAATGGCTTTCAAAAACATATTGTCCTTAATTAGCTGTGAAAATAATTAAGTTACTCGAAAAAAAATATATTTTTTTTGTATCGTGCAGGGTACCGTTCGAAAGATCTTATAAATTCGAACTCAAAAGTGCAATTGTTTTAACATTAGTTATTATATTTTCAGAGATATCGTCGAAAGTATACTTGAAAAATATATCCCCGCTCTTTCATATTTTCGAATCTACTGAAAATAAAATTATGAAAATATTAGGGTTTGTAGGAGTTAATTAATAAATAGAAATTAATTATTTCAATGTGCAGAACCCTTTGAGCGCGAGAAATTTTCGCACTGTACAGATATTTTCACGATTGATTGATTACACTCGAGATAACGACAAAAATGTATTACACCGCTGCAGCAACACAAGAACGCGAACGTTTCCATTCCCGACTAACTATTTTAGATGAAATTCAGGATTCCAGATGCATCCATGGAAAATTTGTTTATTGACGTAAAATGAGGTGGCCTATCATCACAGAGATAATCCATCGTTACACTTCAATAGTTCGATGGGAAGGGCCGAATTTTCATCGCCAACAATATTTATTTTGCATCGAGTCATAGTGCCAAAATAGTTAGCTCTTAGCATTTGCACACATTGATTTAAAAAAAAAAAAACGCCAATGACTGCAGGCAAGATTCGATACGAATCTTTACCACATTCGCAGAAGCGAAAATTTGTATAAAGTAGGTGTTGTAAGAAAATACACATTTAAATTATTGTTTTTATATAACAGGAAATTATAGTCACAGAAACTAAATTTTCATATTCATGTATCACTAATTAAATAGGCGAGAAGAATCTAAAACTCATATTCATCCTATCTCAAGAATTAAAGAAATTACTAAAAAAAAAAAAAAAAAAACAATAGCACTCCGGGAGTGCCGACAGAAGTGAAAACTTGAACAATTACATGTGTATTTTTTGAATCGTCAGGAAACGTTTTATTGCGCGAAATACTTTTAAATGAAGTGTTTTTTTTTTTAATTCATTATTATAAACTACTACTACAAAAATTATATTATAATTTTCATTTAATGCGCTATTGTACATGAAAAATAATGCATAGTATTTTACATACAAAAATTGCAATCTATTGCTTAAAACGTAAATTTACAAATAAATGAAATATAAAATTTAATTAATTGGTATTATTTGAAATGAATACCAATGAAACTTATGAATTTTCATCCACAATTTAAACAACTCTCAATACATTCATCATTTCTTCCATGAGATTTAGTTTCATATCTTTTGTAATAACATTTATCTGCAAAATAGGGTTCCCGCTTCCTATCACTCCAAAAATAACTTCTTTGCTGCCTGTCTTGTTTATGGTATTCGTGAACATTATGCTTTTTTCTATCTTCATACTGCGCGTATTGTTTGCGGTATCTATAATTTCTATCAACATCAACAAACTTTTCTTTTCTATAAAATGATTTCACTTCATTTCCGTATCGGTAACCACGTTTCTTAAAACTTTCGTGAAATATTTCATTATTTTAATTTTTTTTTTATATTACTTCCGTCGATTTTTCTCGTGCTCGTTAAATTATAATATTTTCCGTGTTTTGTTATTTCATTTTCATCTTTTGATTTGGTCTCGCGAGTTGAGTCACTTTTATCTGTTTTCACCGCGCGTGCTAAATTTATCTTGAAATTATTTTCTGAATTATTTTTATTCATAATACCAATCATTTCGCTTTCTGCACGTGAACGTCCTTTTGATACTTTCGCTTCATTCTATGAACTGGCAACATATACAGTGGTGTCGGTAACAGTGTCGGTAACAGTGTCGCGAATTCAGTGGTTTTTTTCCCATCTCAAAAATGCCCAACGCGCCTAAAGAAGTTTTCACTTCAAAAAAACAAAGAGTAGAAAACTAGTATTTGGCGGCCACCGTAATACTTACTATTATGGATATGCAGAATATAAAATATGAACATAAAACATGTGTAATCTAACAATGTGTAATATAACAATGTGTAATATAACAATGTGTAAACTATCCATAAAATGCATTGCGAATCGAATAAAATCGAGGCTTGATGACGTTATAAACTTTAAATTCTATATTACTGACTTGCGTAAAAGAAACATCCCAATAGCTCCAAAATTGATACTTATATTAACTAACGGTTTACTGCGTCGGATTAAGCGTCTCATTTCCAATAAGAATATATCGTTGAATTGAAATTTGAGTGAAATACAGGGTCATGAAAAATCGAAGGGTGTGGTAAATAGGATTACAAATATCTCGGCAACTAATTAACCGATCAACTTCATTCTTCAAGCAAAATTTGTTTTTTTATTGTCTTTTATATTCACTCCTTAAAATAAACAATTTCAAAAGTTTTTATATACCTTTTATCAGAACGAATATTTCGAGTGTCAGAAAAAAATAGTTCCGGATAATCGATCGCGGTTACTGAAATTCAATAAGCGTCTTTCCATAATTACATGCTAAATACGTACCAAATTTGAAGTCTCTATCTCAATTTGTTCGGGAGATAGAGCATTTACAGACACACAGACACACACACAGGCGGACGGCACAATTTTTTTTTCTAACAACGTTTTTCGGAATCTCCAGTGTCTGAAACGTATAAATCCATCAAAAAAAAAAAAAATTCTATTTTCAAAACGATTAAAAGATTTACCTTATACTACGTATGATGGGCAAGTAATAAGTAATAAAGAAGAAATTGGAACACAATGGAAGTTACTCGGCTACAACCAAAGGGAAGTAATGGCCCTCATAAAATCATAAATAAGCAAAGAGTAATACAACGTTTCAACGTTAGTCAGAAGCATTACAATGCATAAATTGCGAGGCTTGACAAGTGATGTGTTTATGAGAAGCTGATCCTAGACGAGGTTTGACGGCAAGGTACAGACGCAGAACATTTGAATAAGTTCGCACAGTCTAGGTAAAAACGAATGAAAATCCAGAAGAGGTGGAGAACAAACGGAGAACATGACCGCGCAACACATTGCCTTAGTATGAATGGGAGCCAATAAGACCTACTTTAGCAGGCATTGATGCAAGTGGAGGGATGAAAAGAAATGAAAAGATTCAAAATGAGTATTCTTTAATAGATTCTAAGAGAAGTCGCCACATTGAAGTACCGTATTTTTCGGCGTGTAATCCGCGGCTCAAAAAATTCATTTTAGACCCAGAAATTGTATTTGATAAAATGCAACTGTCTTGAACTCACAGTACACTTAACTTCAATTACTAAATAAAATTTTTGTGTCTAAACTGAATTATTTGAGCCGCGGATTATACGCCGAAAAATACGGTAACCAGCTATGTGATGAGTCGCAATAATGGGTTGTGCTAGCAAGATGGTTACGAAGTTTGAAAGAAGGAAATGTATGAGCTGGACATGAAGAAGAAGGAATGCCTTAATCAAAACTCTAAAGAGTAAGCCTACAGAATGTTGGAGATTAAGCAATCTGTTAGTCAAAAGATCTTTAAAGCAAACAAGCAGCATTTGATAATTAAGATCGGAAGTAAATTGCAGACTGAGACATTCAAATTCGACAGAGTTGCCTGAGACCTGTTGCTTTTCCACCTGAGAAATGTGTGGAAAAAATTCGATGAGAGTGATGAGGGGAAAAGAAAAGCAATCTACCAAGAAGATAATTTATCCTGAACTCCTGTGGATCCGAGATGGAGGTAAATATCTGAATTAACAAGAAAGCAAAAGGTAGACATGTCCAGAAGTGAAAAAGCAGAGGAGTGGAAGAAAAGATGATTTCAACGAAATGGAATGCGCAGTTCACAATAATGACTTTACCGCAGATCTAAAAGACTTTAAGGCGGTATTAAAAAAATATTTTTCCACGCTCATGAACTCAAAACTTTCTGATACATTTTCAGACTCATTTTTAAAAGTAAAAACATGAAACTTGGCGGCGTGATTTATGAAGAGATTTATAAGAAACCTGTGTTTTTATTTTTAGTTCAATTAATTAGAAATTGATTTACAAAGAATTATTTTCACAGTACGATAACTTTTTTTTGTTTCCAGCGCTATCGCTTCGAAAAATTCGGTTCAAAATGTCCACTTTGATATTATTTTATAAAATATATTCTGTCTTTATTAAAAAAAAATGACCAATACCGACATTATAAAGTTTCTGAATAAGAGAACCTGCCAATTGGGTGCATTTTAAAGCAAAAATGAATTTAAAAATAAGTCTCAAAATAAGCTGTTTGGATTTGAGTACACCCTTAAGTGCACAAAAATAGAAGGGAACTTATCTAATAGAACTGTTGTTTAATAGTATCACCGAAACTTTTAAGTGGACAACTTACTCTCTAAAGAAGCCAACATTAAGCGAATGTTCTCAGCTACAACTGCCTATATAGTGAACGTGAGTAGCGAATTTAATTCATTCTGTGACTACGTACTTATAATTGCATTTATGTACTGCCTATTTAAGCAAAGTAAAATATCACCCATAAATCGGTGATTTTTTTAAAGTAATTTGATAGTATTAGCCTCATAGATAAACATATGTATATGAATATGTCAGATTGTAATAATTTAATGAAAATGAATGAAGGTAAAATTAATATTAGGTCTAGTTAAGGCCAATGTAATGAAAAACAATCTAATGGCTAAATGTTTAGTAAATATCTTTCTACTATTTTATCGATACTCGTTCATATGTTTTATATCTTCTTTTTAAAAAAAATTATAATTTAAAATTTAATGATTTCGCCTTTCAGTAGTTATGTTTTATTAAATTTATATTTTACTCTTTTATTGCAGCTATTCTTTACATCTGGTAGTTAACTTAAATATGTGCTAGTGTCTTGAATCATAAGGATAAAATGATATAATGTATGGAATTAGGTTAAACATTTCAAATAATAATATTTTGATTTTAGTGAACCTAATTCATCCCAGATTCTTTATACGATCACCTCTTTTACTTAATCTTTTCCTAAAGACAATAATTTGTCTTATAAAAAGATTAATTTGTGGAGAGTAGATTTCAGAGGGTTTGAAGTAACTTTTCCCAAGGATCACACAAGGACCCGATCTCCCCATCAATGACTGTACTTCATTTGGCAAATAAATCAATTGTAGAAAGTAAGAAGCAACCCTAAAATTAGTGACTGAGGATTCGCACAAATAATGTAAGTATACGGAAGCAGATGGCCAACAAGAATAAGAAAAACGATTTTTATATTTTTCTTGTTTATTGTAATCCGTTGAAATAGAAATTTAAATCATTTAAACTGAAAATGTTGTCTTTATTTATTTTAACTACAAAAGTGAAACGAAATGAATGATGAAAGGTATGATAGGAAAATTAAATTACTTAACATAAATAAAATCCTTTATGCTGCAATAAAAAGAGTACAAAAACTATTGAAAGAAGAAAAGGGATTATAAATTCTAAATCGGCCTAAAAGGGTCAAAATAATATAATTTAGTCCTTAACTTTATGATTTAATTTTATTCTATAAGAAAATTATTTTTAAATCAAAAAGGTGAATGATGGCATGGTAAATTACTTATAAAATGTGTTGCAGTAATGTAACATTGCACAATATACACCCAGAAAAAGGAATTGATTAAAACAACAAAACAGGTTTTGTTGTGTACATTTTGGTTGTTTTAGCAAAATTTTTAGTTGAAGTAAAAAAAAAAATTGGTTTTGTTGCTTGGACAAAGAGATATTGTTAACACTCTTACAAAATTTTAACAAAATTTCATCAATTTTACTTTAATTAACAAAATTTCTTTTTTAAATTTTACAATAATTTTGTAATTCTAGCAAAATTTTGTTGTTTTTGCAAAATTTAAATTGTTGTGCAGTAGCCATATCTCTCTCTATAGCTCTCTCACATAACTCGATTTATTTCACTTATATAGCTATATAATTAAAGGATTAACATAATTTTTGGATAATTAAAACTCTTTTTCATTTAAGGTAGTTTTAAAAATCCCCTTGTCCCATTTATTACTTTCTTCTATCTTTACAAGGAGAAAGTATGGGATTCATGAAAATTTCCGACTTCCGGTTTCCGACGGATTTTAGAAGGTCCTGAACATGATTTGACTGTTTTTAGAACATTACTGTCAATGACTCTATCTGTCTGTATGTGACAAAAATTTTGTGGACGTTCTATCTCAAGAACTAATGCACGGAATGTAATAAAACTTTATATTCAGTTACTTCCCTATATAAATTGTTGCTTATTAGTTTTTGGTGTAAATCGCGCAACATGTGGCGCTGCTATGTTGCATTTTTCGCGATTTCTGAAATTGCTCTATCTCATTTTCAGCAATGAATTATGCCTGTAATCTTTGAATAATAACCAGTGAATTTTTATCCTGCTTTTTGCAGGCGTAATTAACTGCTGAAAATGAATTAAAAATTAACCGTGTGTTGCCGTATGCTGGGCTTTGTATTGTCGTCTCATGTTTGCCGCAGAAATTTGCGTGCTCCTGATAACATTTCCATTTTGTGCTGTGGTTGCAGCCGTTCCGTCATATATAAGAGTGAGAAATGCCGATCTCAGATATCGCTCCTTGTAGCTCAGTAGTAGAGCCTCAGATCGCTGTTCTGAGCACCAAGGAACGACTCCCGGCTTGGGCAATTTTCACTCTCTCGGTTTGCGCTTGAAAATAAGTAGGGTAAAAATTCAATTGTTATTATTTAAGGTTTACAGGCGTAATTCACTGCTGAAAATGAATTAAAAAATACCTAAAATTGCATATTTAGATTGGTTCCTTTAACAAAAGCTTTTGTAGTATAAACAAAACATGTTCGTAATATAACATATTTTGTTATTTAAACAAACAAAATATATTGTGTTGAAAAAAGAAAATAGATTGTTAAAATAACACATAGCATATATCTATGTAACAAAAAGAATTTTTTTAATTCAAGCAAAATTGAACCATTTTACTTGAGTTAACAAAACATTTTTTTTGCTGACGATACATTTTTTTTTTTTTTTGGAATTGCAAAAAAAATCAACAATATTTTTTTTGTTGATTCAAACAAAATTTCCATTGACCCATATTTAAACAAATAGTTTTGTTGGGTCAACCAAATTTTTGTTGATTCAACAAAACATTTTTCTGGGTGCAGTGTAGTTTGAGAAAACCATATCTACACTGGTTATATTTTATTAGTACTTTATAATGGATAATATAAAGAGAGGAAGACCTAGTAACTCTCTAGAGGATTTGATATGTTCCAGAATATACGTTCTAAAATTCGCATTTTTCATTCTTGACGGCCATAGAGGATTTCATATGACTCTTTAAGTTGCTAATTATATTTTATTATAACTTTTCATTAGTTTTAATATCACTTACAATCATCAACAAACATGAAAGCATATTACGTTACAATCAGTGGAAGGATTTAAAACAGTTATTAATCTTATTGTAGCACAAACCAACACTACATTATTCACATGATATCTGGTAGTATCCAGTGAGCTTCGGAAACTTAGATCGTATTCGTTTTTTATTCCAATTTGGACCAGTGGTCAAACCCATCAATTCAAATATCTTTTGGAGAAACATGTTGTGCGGAGCTTTACATTTCCTAAATTGTATCCAGTTCGCTAGAGATCCACTAGGTGTTCTTCTGTTTATGTTATTCTTTTGTCCCACAATTGTTTGCACAAACATGAAGAAATATATGCCTTGAACTTTTGCAATGTTAAAACTTTCTGTTTTTCCTGTCTTGTATTTGTAGCGTTTTGAGTTTTCTTGTATAAAATGCATGCATTGCCTGCTGACAAGGCCAAGCAATGTACCACCCATGTACCACTTTTTGATTAGAAATAAAATTTTATAACGTGCTAGGAAACTCCCCAGTAGATCTGACTATTGTGTTCCTTTTTTGTATGTGGAAAACTAATTTATTTTATTATTATTTTTTTTTAAATATTTTAACCGTTTAAACGAAACAGATCTTTTTATTGACATAAAATTGCGCTATTGTTCTTCTTTATAGCAACAATACAATTATAAAAGTCACAGAATTTTTTTTTCTATTTTTTTAAAATTATTATTTATTTTTGCTATGAACTATTATTGAAACATTGGCTCTTCATATTTTATATTTTTATACAAAATTTTATTAGAAGGAAATATTCAATATAGAGAGAGCTTTTTGTGATATTTACTGAATATGCATGTATTATTACAAAATTTAATCTTAAAATATAGTAAAACAAACTTTGGGACAATCTAAACAAAATAAGTTATATCAATTTCTAATGTCTATGATATATTAAGAAAACAAGTTACATGAATACGGTTTTCGCACTGAAAGGTAGTCCCAAGTTGCAGCCCATAGTCGCAGCAACCATTGTCGGACAGACTGAAACTTTTTAAATCTAGTTTTCTCAGATTTCTTTGATATCGATATCAATTCGTTAATTCAAAATTTTATATCAAAGTTTTTCCATATTGATTCAGCATATAAAACACTATTTACATAGAGAACGAATTTCAAAACACCAATTTTTTCTCTCTTGAAATCATATAATTAATCATTAAATCTTGATATCATATAATTGTAAAAAAAAGGATATTGTAACGTTCCTTCGTTGTTATATTATTATCTTGTGGAATAGCCAATAATACGTAATAAAGAAAACAAAAATTCAAAATTAATATTAGATTTTCTGATTTTTTTATTGTAGAATGTATAAGAGTAATGTTAAAAATTATAGAGAGATGTAAAAAATTATATAAGAATAAAATAATAACTGGCTTTAAATTACCTGCATTCTAGGGATCTAAAGCATTAATCGTTAATTGTAAGTAAATAGTTTCATTTTAAATATTATTTAATAAATTGTAACATTTCATTTACGTTTTTAATAAATTGTTACATTTTAATTATTTTTTTTATTTTAATATATCAATTACATTTTTAAAAGAGCGTAACATTTTGCATACTATTTTAGAAAATTAGAACAGTTTATTTATTTTTCTAGTGAATGACATTATACAGACAAATAAAAAGTCTTCTTTTGATATTTTTGTTTAAAATAGAGAATAAAATGTCATGTTTTATCAGCTTTCTATGTATTTTATGTATTTTAAAAATATATTCAGTTAATTGACAGAAATAGTCTTCAGAAGAAAAAAAAAATACGTGTAAGTATTTCAATAACGTTTAGTTCAAAAGATGAAAATACATTCTTAAAATTTTAGGAAAAAAAAAATACAAACGTTCCTTAATCTATAAACTGCAATATAACCACGAAAGAAAATATACAGCAGCCTCTTCAAACTTACACATTTTTATTCCAAATTATTATCATCCTAACTTAATTGTAATACATTAATTAATATTTTCTTCGCTAAAATATCTCTTTATTCAAAAATCTTAAATGCTATTTCCTTTCATCATATAAAATGCTATCTTTATTAAATGCAGCATGTACAATAAAGATCTATTTTTGATTCCAATTGCGGCTATAACAGATGTAATGTAATGTTTTACAGATGTTCAATTTTACAGCTGCATGGAGCGCCCAACCTTTTTCTGTCCATAAACAATTGTGCAAATCAACGTAATTTCTCAGATAAAAGTTAAACTGTTTTCTTTTTCTAAATCCGTTTCCCATGGTGTTGCCCGCATATGTCTGCTAAAATTTACTAAAATTACGACTTCGCCAAATATGGTAACCATTTTATTTCTCCCCGCGCAAACTTTTACATTAATTGTCTGCGATCTGTTAGCTCAATGTCCATCGAATGTTGGCGGAACAATCTATTTCCAAAAAGGTCAGATCACTCCTAGTTCTCAGTCTGTCAACAACTGTTTGAGTCCTCTAATAACCGAGGCCACCCACACATTCTCACCATCTTACGTATTCTATATATCAATAAATAAAATTTTAGCTGAGATGAGTTCGCCTTCATTTAATATTTTATATCTGCGTTTTTCATGGATTTCGAATACAGTGGGAATTGTTTTCAACGCTTATGTACGAAGTTACGGCTCATAAATTATTCGAATTCATTGTTTAAGCATAAATATATTTCAGCCTAAGATCATCACCACACCCATGATTACAAAAAGTATTCTTTATCTTTATAAAACTCTGAAACCAACATATTTTTGAGATTTAAAGAGTAAAAAGTATATAAAAAAAAAAGTATTTTTCGCAATGATTTTCGGAAACGTTTCCGAGTAGATTTTTATAGTGCATTAATCAGTTTTCTAAACCTGGAATATTGGTTTTTCGGATGCTAGCAATTCTCAAGTAAACATTTTCATGTTCTACAAACATATTTCACATAAAAACATCATAAATTTACAACAGTAGCTTTAACATTGGAAAAAAAATATTTTGTTATGTATTGCATGTTTAAATTCACTTACGAAGCTGAAAATGTTTGATTAAAAATTGATAGCATCCTAAACAACAATATTCTGGTTTGAGAAAACTTACTACTCCTGTATAAAAACTACCCAGAATCATTTACAAAAATCAGTGGAAGCAAAAGACACTTTTTACAAGAGCTCATATAAATTTCGAAAAAATATAATTTTTTGATGATTCTAAAGAGAAAGTAAGTTTTTCGAAATCGAGGGTAACTCGAAAGAGGTTATTGTATATTCTATTTCGTGTTTTTGTTATATCTTTGTCGATCAATAACTGTTTGTCTTTTTTTTACTATGTAGAGCACATGACAGATATTGGCTGAATGTATATTTTAGTATATATATATATATATATATATATATATATATATATTAGATATTGAATATCTTCAGGAAATCTCAGATAAATCTACTATTTTTAGATTCCTGTTTTTAAGGTAATTTTTATTCACTCATAGAAAAAATGCCTTTTCTTGCATGCCCTGAAAATAATGTATTCTTTGTATCTTTACTAGCTTTGTCTATATAAAGGGAAATTAAAATATCTTACGAAACTTGTATGACTTTAATGTTTGCTCTAAGTGAATATAGCATAAAGTGTGATACATTCTTAGTTACACAAGATTGCGTGTTCTTGCATGTTGCTATTATTATCCGCACTAACAATTGCCAGAAAAAAATAGAGTTATAATTTAACTTAAGAGCGTAAAGTGTTTCTGTAAAGTGTATAATTTACAGAAAATTTTTTTAACAAATGACTTTTGATAATTAGAAGTACATTTTGCTGATTATGAACAAGTATATTTTTTACCACTTAAATCATAACATGTTAGAAATTTATAAGTTACAAATATATTTTGCTGAATCTTAAAAAATTCAAAATAACTGACTTTGAGCAGAATTCTTTTAAGGAAAAGTAGTATTTCTAGAAAATGTACGATATGTTGGAAATCACACGTGATAAAGTTTTTAATTCCTTCATAAAAGTTAGAGAAAGAAGAAATTAATATAAATAATAGAATGATATTCCTAATCTTCAGCTTAAATAATAAAAACCTATGGTGAATAAAAATAATTTATTGTACCATCCACCAAATTTTGTAATAAAATATTATACCATCCAAATATTGTACCATCCAACAAATAAGCTAATTTCAGAGACAATCACACTGTTTTCAATTTTTGTAGCCCATTGACATTTGCGAATATTCAAACAATTTATCAAAATTCTATGAGAGTTGATGATTGATACATTCATACATAGAAACATCGTCCGAAGTACCAGAAGATCTACTACATGTTTAATCTAGTTTAAGTATCATTACCTACTTCAGTGCAAAAATATTAGATAAATTCTTCTCATGCATGGAATGGAGAAGCGGATTGAACCCACAGTTTTATTGACCAATAGAATTGCAGAAAATGGAAGGAAAACAGCCAACCAGAATACGGAGAGAGAATATAAAGATGGAGTACAAAAATAGTCGACGTAATTTAAAAAAAGAGGAATTTAATGAGTATTTCATAAATCTGGCTAATCGATGAACAGAAAACTCACGATTAACAACTTTTTTTATAATTTTGTACGATATGAACGGTTCTGAAATGTCTAAGTCAAAAATAGTAATGCGTTATTATTTTCTTGCATAGGAACATAAGGTATATGTAATTTTTTAATTACATTTATTTTGACAAATATGAGAAAGGCCATACTCACAAGTAATAATACCCATAGAAATTAGAAATATGTACAGGGTCTTTCAATTTTAAGATAGTGAATTTATATTTGAAATTGAAAATTACTCTGAAATCATACCACTTGCAAATATAAGGAATGGAAAGATGGATTTCAAAAGATAAGATAGAAGAATATTAATATTAGAAGAAGATTGAGATATGAAATGAAGAAACTGCAGTTTTTGTTTACTCCGAAACTTATTTAATCAACTTGTTTTATCTGTGTTATCGAAAATATAATTAATATTATTAATTGAATACTGAAAAATGTCACTATAACGGATTATTAGAGTATTAACTGCATGTTTACCTACAGAGAATTGTAATGATTATAATTTAAATGTGTAACAGCTACTGCTTTTTTTGTCGAATATTTTTAAACACTGAACGTCGTAATTTCATTCTAAATTTTAAAACCCTCGATTAATTTATATTTTCAATCAATATGTTTAATGTTAATTAATTATAATAAATGTAACAGTGAATGACTTTGTATGATTTCAGTTGTTGTTTTTGTTTTTAAATTAGCTTTTTTGATCTGTGTTCTCAGAAATAAATTATCATTAAGTTAGATTTATATTACTACATATAAATAAGAAATTATATTCGAATAATAAAATATTGCCTCCGGAAAAAAGTAATGATAATGATTCAAGTGCATAACTGCTAAGTATAATGTTAATTTTATCAATCATTTTAAAACATTGGAAATGTAGTAGTTTATTCTAAATCATTTAAAATATCCGTTGAAGTTATCTTCCCAATCAATAATTAATCTAAAATATTTATAACTAATTGAACCACACGATGTATCCCGGGCTCCTGTTAACAACCTTAAATATACCTAAAATCAAGGTTAAATGATTTTATCTTTTTTAATGAAAGTCTATCCAACCTAACTTAAAGTTAAAGCACTTAGACTTCGTATAGCCTCGAATTAGTATGATTTTATATTTTTAAATGAAAATTTATCCAAACAAACTTAGAGTTGCGGTCCCAACTGCTTCTGGCAGTATACACCCTCGAATTTGTAAGATTTTATATTTTTAAATGAAAAAACTATCGAAAAGAACCTACTCTATCTAAAGAAAGGGTCCCACTGCCTTAGACAGTAAACACCGGGCAAGTTACGTACGCTCCCGTCTCCTTTTAATTATATATTTTTCATTGAAAATCATTCCAAACGAATGCATTGTTTGTCCCACCGTCTTCGCCGGCATACACGCTCGAGTACGTATGATTATATATTTTTTAAAGAAAATCTATCTAATGGAGTCTGTAATGGGGACGTCACTGCATACGGTAACGTATACTGTAGAGTTTGTATGATTTTATCTTTTTAAACTAAAATCTATCCAACCGAACTAAGGAGACTATTTCAGACATTTAGATATATTAAAATATCAATTTTAATTCAAAATTTTAAAACCAACATTTCCTGAGAAAATCTAAATAATGTAAAACGCCCCTACCCTACACACTCTTTTAAAACACATATACGATAAAGTTGCAAGATGCGTTTCTGACGCAACACAATTTATATCTGGAAGGTACTGAAAAAGAGTCTGGCGAATTCGTGAAAGGACTTCCAGAATTATTTCATTTTTGAAATAGTAAATATTAATACATTTTTAATAAAGATATCCCTAGAAAGGGAAAGGTACTTTCTATGTGTGGGTATATTTTTTTCATATTTTCGTATACCGTTGAGGAAAGCATATTCAGATTTTTTTTTTATTGCAGAGACAACGAAAAATCTAAAAATGTCATTACGAATATTTTTTTGAAAGGGCTAATATTGATGTACGTTTTAACAAAAAACACCGTTGTAAGCGAAAAGGTACCATCTTAAGTGGGTATTTTTGTTTTTTCATATTTCGTTTAGGAGGGCAGATGCTGTCTTGTAAATACACAGAAGAAAAAAACCATGATTTGAAGTCTGGAATATATATCTACCTATATATATAAAATCCTAATGAAACGAATTTGTGAAACGATTTTATGAAACGAATTTATGAAACGATGTTATGAAACGACTGATTAAACGACTGATTATGTTTCAGGGCTATTTTTAATAAAATATTAAACGCTTGATGGTGAAATTAATACCAATTGTTCATAAAAATCCGCGGATGTCAAAACTGGTAATAGAATTTTGAAATTGGAATTAGTTTTCGAGATATTAATTTTTATCTAATTTTAATGACATTTCTGTAATGATGGCAACTAATTACTCAGTTTTTTTTGTGACAAAAAAGGGAAAAAAAATTGAAAAGGATCCCGATAGGGATTATTGATTTCTTTTTATTCGTCATTTTCAAATTGAAATTGAATTTATCTTTTATTTCAATCGATAATGAAGACAAGATTGTGATTAAATTATGTTTTTCAGGAAAATGTGAAAAAAAAATCACATTTCTATCGTCAGGATTCAATCGTCTGTCAGCATTTAATTTAATTTATAAACTGAAAATATTTTGAATAAATTCGTCCAAATGACGTCATTTAGGTAAACGCAAAAGAAAGGGAGGAAAAGGAATTAATAGTAATTATTATTTATTGATATCATTTTGTTATTTTTTTGTAAAATTTAACTAAACGAAATTATAAAATCATTAATTCGGATATTTGAAACTAATATATAAAATAATAATTGCCCAACTGAACGGAAGAATAAAATATCCTGCTTGGTTTTCTATCCTGCTTGGTTTTTTCCGCCAAGCTTTTTAAAAAAGCGTCAAGACCCCTATAATAGAAAAGCACCAAAAGTTCATTGGGTTTATTTTCATAACTTTTGGCAACAAATCTATGTATATTAACGAATCTATCCCTTTTTGAAGCTCGAATTACGCCAAACCTAAAAGCAAAGGATCCTAATAATGGAAAAGTACCCGATTTTCTTATGGACAATATTCAAGTGACAGAACATGGTGTAAAATTACCGCGGATAGCAAATTTGTTTAAATATCTCATAAATTGATGCCGAATAAATGAAGGCATGCATGCACAAAATATTTAATTAATTTTGTATGATAAATAATTATTAGAAAATTCGTATATACATATTGATTTAAAAAAAATAATTTACATATTTAAAATAACATGAAAATATGCATGATGGTGCACTAAAATAGAGAGAAAATTAAAACCTGTTACTGAAAATGTCTATAACATAGTACTTTTCAATACCGTGGTTCTTAATGTTATTCACAAGCAGATGGAATTTTTCTCATCCTTAAACGCAAAGGAAGAATAGAATAGAGATTGTTGTTATAAAAGTCCGAGAGGTAGTCACAATTTAAACCTAACCATTTTATACAAGCTGGTTTTCAAGTAGTAATTGATTTTACTTGTCAATCCCGAAAACAGTCGTCGCAACAGCTATGTATGAGGCCATGATAATCGAAAAATGTCCCATTAAAATGTTAAAAGCATGGCAACCCAATTACAGATTTACCAATATTTTTAAAATAAAGCACGTTGTCATGTTTTTAGAGGCCTCGAAGTCTGAGCGGGGGTTGACGAGCGTAGCTCGCAGGGTGTAGGCCCCCTAGTATATATATATGTTTTTAAAGAGCAAATATTAATATATTTTTAAATGGGTAACATCGTTAGAACCGGAAAAATACGATGTTTAAGTAGGTATTTTTTTGTTTTTTCGTATTTTGATTTGTTAAGCCGATGCAAGATTGTAAAATCGCAAAAAAATTAACCTTTTTAAAGATTACTAGATGGAACCCGTCAAAACTTGACGGAAAAAAATTACAATAACAATATTAGTAAAATAAGCTTCTTTATTACATAAGAAGGGGTGCTTATGAAACAATCTTTCAAACATTTTATTTTAAAAGTTTTATCCCCCAGTGAATTACAGTACTATTCCCGATGCAAACTCCAAACAAACAATCCGTAAACGAAATGCAAATCAGTTTGACGTTACCGCCCTATTCCTCACGGCAAGAAAGAAAATTTCCTGAACCTATGAAGTGTCATACAAATAGTATATCCCTACGTTCACCTCATATTCTGTCAATAAAAGAACATAGTAAATAAAGCACACATCTCCCACACACCCCCTGTGATAATGCAACCGAATGAGCTCCTATGCGCATGTGCAATAAAAGAACATAGTAAATAAAGCACACATCTCCCCAAACGCACCGTCGACATTCGACGTTAAAAAAAGTTGTAAAACGTTTTGATCAAAATTTTTAAAATGTATTCTTTAATCATTGTTCGTTTCAAATCCATATCTTCTGAAACGCATCCATTGTTTTAAACTAATCAATTTTTCTGTAAAGATGAATAATTTTTTTTACAATAATAAATCAGACTGCAGATAAGGGATATTTTTAATGTTTTCAAGTGTAATTTATTTGTATGGTTTCTTCATTACTTTACATAATCAGGATGATTATTATTATTCCTTTTCCATAATTAAGAGAAATAATGTAAATAAATAAATATCCAAGATTATTTTTGATTCTGTTTTCATTAATATTTTGTAAATTTTATTGTTAAAAGTTACTGATAAATGATACTTTAGTAAATGGGGCTTTTCCTAATTATTATTATATTATTTTTTTATTTTTGAGATTTAATGGCAACATTCTTCCGTTTGTTTATTAGGCGCTACAGTTTGGCGAATTATTTGGGGTACTTTTCGGTTAGCCGGGCGCCAATGAAGTATATATATATATATGTATATTTTTTTTTTTTTTACTGGCGCCGGCTAACCAAAAAGTACCTAATTTGCATATAGTTTTTTTTTCTTAATGGGACGACGGGATAATGAACGGATTTTCGACGGGATAATGAACGGATTTTCGACGGGATAATGAATATTTTTATGGTACCAGAATATTTTTCTGCATTTTATAGTTATATTAAGAAATACATATTTTTATGATTTGCTGAATCACTGATTTGTTTACTTTTTCATGCATTATATTATTAAAAGTTGTTAGTTCTCTTATTCGTTTAAATATACCCTACTTATATAAAAATAGCGTGTGTTCTCTGTGGTGTTTCGCATAATCGAAATTAAAAGTTTTATCCCCCAGTGAATTACAGTACTATTCCCGATGCAAACTCCAAACAAACAATCCGTAAACGAAATGCAAATCAGTTTGACGTTACCGCCCTATTCCTCACGGCAAGAAAGAAAATTTCCTGAACCTATGAAGTGTCATACAAATAGTATATCCCTACGTTCACCTCATATTCTGTCAATAAAAGAACATAGTAAATAAAGCACACATCTCCCACACACCCCCTGTGATAATGCAACCGAATGAGCTCCTATGCGCATGTGCAATAAAAGAACATAGTAAATAAAGCACACATCTCCCCAAACGCACCGTCGACATTCGACGTTAAAAAAAGTTGTAAAATGTTTTGATCAAAATTTTTAAAATGTATTCTTTAATCATTGTTCGTTTCAAATCCATATCTTCTGAAACGCATCCATTGTTTTAAACTAATCAATTTTTCTGTAAAGATGAATAATTTTTTTTACAATAATAAATCAGACTGCAGATAAGGGATATTTTTAATGTTTTCAAGTGTAATTTATTTGTATGGTTTCTTCATTACTTTACATAATCAGGATGATTATTATTATTCCTTTTCCATAATTAAGAGAAATAATGTAAATAAATAAATATCCAAGATTATTTTTGATTCTGTTTTCATTAATATTTTGTAAATTTTATTGTTAAAAGTTACTGATAAATGATACTTTAGTAAATGGGGCTTTTCCTAATTATTATTATATTATTTTTTTATTTTTGAGATTTAATGGCAACATTCTTCCGTTTGTTTATTAGGCGCTACAGTTTGGCGAATTATTTGGGGTACTTTTCGGTTAGCCGGGCGCCAATGAAGTATATATATATATATATATTTTTTTTTTTTTTTTACTGGCGCCGGCTAACCAAAAAGTACCTAATTTGCATATAGTTTTTTTTTCTTAATGGGACGACGGGATAATGAACGGATTTTCGACGGGATAATGAACGGATTTTCGACGGGATAATGAATATTTTTATGGTACCAGAATATTTTTCTGCATTTTATAGTTATATTAAGAAATACATATTTTTATGATTTGCTGAATCACTGATTTGTTTACTTTTTCATGCATTATATTATTAAAAGTTGTTAGTTCTCTTATTCGTTTAAATATACCCTACTTATATAAAAATAGCGTGTGTTCTCTGTGGTGTTTCGCATAATCGTTGTAAAATTCAGGTTATTAGATTTTATCCAACTTTGCTGTCATAACAGCTGATGAAGCAGTCATTTTCGGCGATTTTTTTGTTACCTGTAAAATGTTTGTTTTTGTTATAGCCAGAACTAAGAAAAATTTGAGTACTTTTCCATTATACGGACACCATTGTCGTCAAGCATACATTTACATGTATGGCATAGTGTCGGTATAACGAAAAAGAACCAAAATTTGCGATCGATCAAATAATTGAATTTCGTTAAGCATTAAATTTTCTGGTACTTCTCTATTATCCGGTCGACCACTTTTCATAACAAAAAACTATCGCCAAACTGTAAAATTAAACGCCAAAAATGCAGTCGGATTTACTTGATGTCAGAAGCATTATACGTGTTTGTTACGTCTACGTCATCAAGTGATTTTTAATTCGATATTTGCGTCTATTTTTCATTACGTTTTACTGATTTATTAGTTATTTCATTAATTAAAATAACAATCGTGTTCTTAAATTCTTGTATTTTATTTATTTATTTATTTTGATATTCCAATGCCAACGTTCTCCCGTTTATTGGGCGTTACAGTTTGGCGATAGTTTTTTGTTATTAAAAGTGGTCGACGGGATAATAGAGAAGTACCAATTTTCTTATTAGGTGCGTTCGTAATTATATAAATACGTAGCACCTATAGTCGTCGTTTGGTCCGTCCGTCTGTCCGTCCGTCTGTCTGTCTGTCCGTCCGTCTGTCTGTCTGTCCGTCCGTCTGTCTGTCTGTCCGCATATAACAACGCAAAAACTACCCAACCAAATGGTTTGCAATTTGAAATATATTATCTTTGCATAAATTTGTCGAGACATTTCAAATTTTATCAAAATCGAATCAAAACTTTAGGAGATATTAATAAAAATATTTATTAAGAAATTTGATTTTTTTTTTAAATCGGTGCTTTTTTGTTATATGAGCTTCCGATGGATGTTAAATCGTCAAGCGACCGAGATACTTATTTTATTACAGAAATTAATCTGCAGACGATATAATTCATTTCACAGAATTAAAAATCATCAAGATCTGAATATTTATATAACTAGCTGATACATATATATCTGAATATTTATATAACTAGTTAAGATATTTGTATGAACAGTGTCATAAAATATATACTTAACTAGCTGTTTAACCCGTTCTACGCACGGGATATCATGAATTTAATTCTAAAACGTGCGTACGAACGCACCTCGTTTGTAACGTTTGACGTACAATTTCCAACTTGTTTTTAATCTGAGAAAGAAACAATAATCATGGATTTAATTAATTTTGCAATATGCGGTGCAACCAAAACAATTTTGATTAAATCGGTACAGATATTGCAGACGATCTGGGGTTAATTTTTGGCGCCTAAATGATGATTTTTGCTTTGTATGGCAACCTGGTGTTTTATAATAAATTTGAATATGTGTAAATAAATAAAACAAAATAGGTACTTTTATGTTAGCTGAGCGTCACGAATAACTCTCCAAATCTTGTTACTTACCCATCATACGTAGTATAGGGTAAGTCTTGTAATCGTTTTGAAAATCGAAAAAAAAATTTTGACGGATTTACACGTTTCAGACACTGGAGTTTCCGAAAACATATTTTTAGAAAAAAAATTTTTGCCGTCCGTCTGTGTGTCTGTGTGTGTGTCTGTGAGTGTGTCTGTGTGTCTGTAAACGCTCTATCTCCCGAAAAAATTGAGACAGAGACTTGCAATTTGGTATGTATTTAGTATGTAGTAATGGGAAGAAGCCTATTTCATTTCAATAACCTCGATTAACCGGAACAATTTTTTTCGGACTCTCGAAATATTCGTTCTGATGAAAGGTATATCAAATTTTTCGAAATTGTTTATTTTAAGAAATGAATATAAAAGACAACAAATAAACATAAATTTTGCATAAAGCATGAAGTCGATCGGATAATGAGTTGCCGAGATATTTGGAATCCTATTTTCCACACTCTTCGATTTTTCATGACCCTGTATTTCATCCAAATTTCACTTCAAAGGTATATTTTAATTGAAAATTTGACGCTTAATCAAATGCAATAAACTGCTAGTTAATAGTATTATTATTTTTGGAGTTATAAGGATGTTTCTTTCAAGCAATTCAGTAATCGAGCCTTTAAACTTTGTGACGTCATCAAGCCACGATTTTATTTGAATTGCAATGCACTTTAATTAGTTTACACATTTTTATTTTAATATTTTACATTATGCATATCCATGATTGGTAAGTATTACGGTGGCCCCCAACGACTAGTTTCAATTGGAATCATTTAAATTGCAACATTTTACGTGATATTTGTTATTCATATTGATATGTTTATGTTTAGATATTTTATTATGATTATATTCTAGCTAATTAAGTTATTTTTTAAGATTTTATATTACAATGTTAAAATATTACCTAGTTGATATTAGCCAATGTCAAAAGATTGGCGAACCATAGAGTTCAGAGAATAAACTCTATGTGTCGCAAAAGTTAGAGTTGCCGACTTTATGACGTCATAAGCAGAAGTAAAAGTTTAATTGAAAAATACAACTAATTAATTAAATTTTCAAACAAACGAATGCACGATAACAAATCTGTGTCCAAATATCTTTCATTAAAAAAAAAGAATGGTGTAATTTGATGCAGTAGTTTGTTCTCACGGATTGTCAAAAGAAATCGCTTAGCGTTTTAAATATATAGATTTCTTCCTTACATGTAAATCGTTCGAAATCGCCATGATTGGCGCCGTCTTTCCGTTTTGCTATGTTCATTATGCTTTTTAATTAATATTTCGGCGAATTTTCAAAAAATTATAAATCTGAGGCTCGGGTTCATACCGAACATTCATTGGAATATTTATCATTCAAATTTTCATACCACTATTTGCGGTAGATTTTCCTAGCCATCGTGGACACGTGCAGACAAACATCTTTCTTTTATTAGTGTAGATATACGTGATATTAATTTAAGTTCTATACTTTTATTTTTATTAATATTTTTAATTTACATGTTTCATCTAGGCTGACGGAAACAAATTATCGTTAAGTTGGTTTATTATTACAATATTAATTTTGAAAAATAAGTATTTATAGCTGAATATTAGAATATTCACTGTAAGTTTATTTCTTGTGAAACATAATTATAGTGCTTTAAATGGGAAATTATTCTTTTAATAAAATTATACTGCCATTTGCACTTTTATTCATTATATAAATATTTTTAATTATTAATTAGCTTGGAAAAAAGCTTAAATTTAATTAAAAGTATATTGATGGGGGCGGAAGCTTCATTTTTCTACATATGCTAAAAAAGTATACGAAATCACACATCGGAATGGAGAGAAATTTTTATCTATTTAGTTAGTTCAAAACTTTGTATAAGTTAAACATTTTGCTTCTTTTTATAATTAGATTTGGCATTATATTAATTCCCTAAATCTTGTGCATGTTAGAAAATTATAATTATTAAATAAATAGTTAATCACAGCTACAACAACTAAAAAGAAACAGTACAAAATACACACTCCTGAATACACTTGGCGGAGTGTCTTTTGTTTTATATATATATGCACTATATAATTTCTTAAGATTATGCAGAATGCATTCGTTTAGTTATTTCAAATTTCGTCAAATATAGTTTGGATATTTATCGAGAAAATTCCTCGTTCTTTCTTTTTAATGACAAATCGGTTGCTGGATTTTATAATATATTGATCTGAATGAATTATGAAGTAGTATGTTCATCAGGAAAAAACCTACCTTCATTAGAAAACCATCTTCTTTTAATCAAAAATTTATCGGATTCCCATATCGATACCTTTTGCTTTCGATCAGATACTTTTGATGAGTTTCGGATCATAATTAATCGGTTCAGGAGAAGTATCCCATCAACGGCTGATCATCGTTTCATCGAAAAACGATGACTGGCCTATCAAAGGTGACCAAGAACTAAAACTAAGGTACTAATTATGTTCATTCAAAAATATTCTTAAAATTAAATTAACGCTGAAATGTTATGTTTCGGGCATTAAAAGCATTTCCTTAAATTGTATTAAATCCTATCAAAACGAAACAACGTTTTTTGTCTTGGAATAACAAGATTCTAAAAGACGAAACCGACTAAAATGAGATGACGTCATCTATTCCGGGTCTTAAACTGTGTCATCTACTGCGGATCTACATAGCTGTTCTTATATTATATAGAGTATTTAATCTGTTAATAAATTTAAAGGGCCCCGGGGGGTCAAATTTGTCAAAAAAACCCATTTTTTATTTATATTGCTAATAAAAAAAAAACAAAGTCAAATAAATTTAAAAAAAGCAAATCGCGTATTAATACGTTGATTATAACAGCAGATATAATAATGTTATTGTTGTGCTACCTGTTCTGCCCGGTCCGCAAATAAAACTTTGAGTCCAATTATCTCAGAATGGATTTTTCATAAATTGCCATGCTTCAAATAATATATCTAAACTCTCTTGTAAGATATGGGTACGAAATTTGGTAAATATTTTTATGTCCTGATTTTAATACAATGTTTTCATGATTTTTCATTTCATCTGAAAAATTTTAAAATATAGTCCTCGAAATAAAAATCACTTTCAAAAATCCTCTTTTTTACTTTAAAGTTTATTATAATTTTCTTAATTAATATTCTTATAAATCCTGAAGAAAAATCAACATAAAGCCTTTGCTGCATGCAATAGTGAACAAAGTAATGAAATTCGGCAATTGGTTCACGAGTTATATAAAAAATTAAATATGTATAAAATTTAAAATTTTAATTTAAAAAAATTCAAAGATTTTAATTTTTTTTTAATCTGAAAAGTAATTCTATCCTAATCCTAACCCTAATAATATTATAAATCTGATTGTGTGCAAATATTAGGCTGAAGCCAGCGTCAAAATGGAGCTTTTAATGATCCTGTATTTTTGCATATAGATTGATTATAACCCTCAAATGAAAATAGACTGGTTTTTGTGAATTTTATTCAAATATTTTTTTTAATAATTCAAAATTTCGTTATTTTCATAGAGAATAAATGGACATTTTTTCGTATAATATTTTAAAATAGTTAAATTTACTTTACCATTGCTAATACTTTATCGTTGCCAAAACTAATTCAAAATCCGGAATAATAATTTTTACTCAACAATTTAGTTTCAATTGAAAAATTTTCACGTGAAAAATGAAAATGAAATTACGAGAATTAATAAATTAAAAAGAAGATTAAGTAATATTATTGGAAATAAAACGTACTTTTTTTAGTTTTTGATAGCAATACAAGGTTTTAATATGCGTAACCATAGGAAACATGCGAATATGACGTCATACATCGCAAATAAAGTGTATAGGCTTTGATTGGTGAAATAAAGTGATCTTGGGTTTTTTCTTCACTTTTTTTCTTTTTTTTTCTTTTGTATGATAGCAATACTTGGCGTTTTACCGTCTGCGCACGGCTAATATAACTATACCGTATTTTTTATTTAAATTTTGAAGAAGTAAAATGAAGTTTGAAAAGAAAATGGTTAGAAAATGTCAATAATATGCTCCGCAAAATTATCTATGTCAAAAATGATGTCATGGATAGCGAGAAATAGCTATTTTCATTCTTAAAACTAAAAGAAATAACTCGATTACCTAAAAAAAAAGGACGAATGTTAATAGTTCCATTTTTGTTGATAAAACCTAAAGATTTAATGTTATTTCGTTAAAGTAACATAATTTTGCCTATGCCAGTATTGAAATTAATTGCCTGGTTAAGAAAATTAACAAGAATTAAGTCATTAAAATGGGATTACTCTGGAGAAAAGAGACGTCATATTTGAAATAAAACGGGAATTTTCCAATATGTTTTAAAATGAGTGTGAATCAATTCCTTATATAATAATACAAGGATCAGTAAGTATAAAAAGTAGATGAATTTCACGCCATATTTATAACGAAAGATTTAAATGTTTTTTTTTTCATCTATACTGATTATTAAGTATGAGTATCCGTTATATACAGATGAGAGTTTTCTGCTAAAAATCACATCATAATTTTAAGAAAAGGAAAATGAACACGAATCTATTATATTAAAATCTGACCGTGTGTTTGTATTTCGCAACTACTCCTAGACTATCGAACGCAACGCGATTTACTTAATACCGGTTATCACTGATCCGAGGATGTCACACAAACTCTCAGAATTTAAAAAAATAAATTAGATGCCAAGATTTTTTTTTTTTTTTTTTTTTTTTTTTGTAACTTTTATCGAAGTTTCTCTGAAAACGGAAAGTAAACTACTCCATATTTGTGTATAAAAAAGGAGAAATAAAATGGATCAGTATATTTTTTACACCATTTTCTCATTAAAACTAAAAAACAGAATTTATTTTCACTTTGAATAGATGGTGAAAACAAAATCTTGACTTCAGTAAATTATCCGAAAAATAAAAACATATTTTCACATATTCAAACTTCATGAATCAATTTATTCTGGAGAACAAAATTGCCTGTTAACATACTGTCATTTAGAAAACAAGATTTGTTTTAGCTACATATTAAACCAAGGAGGCAGAATTGAATTAAAAAAAAAGCATATACTATTTCCAATTAAGGTTTTATTGAAGGATGGCTATTAAAACGTTTCACAAGGGCGTTAAAATTAAATTGTCTATCATGTAAAATTGACATTTGCTTTTACCCAATTCGTCTATTTTCCCGTTTTTATTTGGCCCTCCTTTTTGCATTGGTTGCAATTTCATTTTCGCGATTATTTGGCACAAAATTTCGCTTTTTTAAGACTGAGTTATGTCAAGGTCCCTATAACAAAAAATACCGTATTGTCTCCTATGAAATGTGATAAATAGTTGGTTAATTATTAACGTTTTTAATTATCGGGAGTGAAATATTTTGCTTAATTAATGTATTTATTCTTCTTTTAATGTTGCGTGAACGAAGTCACGGGTAACAGCTAGTAATATTATAAATCTGATTGTGTGCAAATGTTAGGCTGAAGCCAGCGTCAAAATGGAGCATTTAATGATCCTGCATTTTTACATATAGGTTTATTATAACCCTCAAATGAACAGGCTGGTTTTTGTTTATTTTATTCAAATATTTTTCTTAATAATTCAAAATTTCGTTATTTTCATAGAGAATAAATGGACATTTTTTCGTATAATATTTTAATCCTAATCCTAATAATATTATAAATCTGATTGTGTGCAAATGTTAGGCTGAAGCAAGCGTCAAAATGGAGCATTTAATGATACTGCATTTTTGCAGAAACGTTTATTATAACCCTCAAATGAACATAGGCTGGTTTTTGTTTATTTTATTGAAATATTTTTCTTAATAATTCAAAATTTCGTTATTTTCATAGAGAATAAATGGACATTTTTTCGTATAATATTTTAAAATGGTTAAATTTACTTTACCCGTTGCTAATATTTTATCGTTGCCAAAACTAATTCAAAACCCGGAATAATAAATTTTACTCAGCAATTTAGTTTCAATTGAAAAAAATTCACGCGAAAAATGAAAATGAAATAAAAAAATTACAGAATAAAAAAGAAGATTAAATAATATTATTAGAAATACAACGTACTTTTTTTAGTTTTTGATAATAATAAAAGGTTTCAATATGCGTAACCATAGGAAACAGGAGAATATGACGTCATAAATCGAAAATAAAGCGGATAGGCTTTGATTGGTGAAATAAAATGATCTTGGGTTTTTTCTTCACTTTTTTTTTTTATTTTTTTCTTTTGTATGGTAACAATGCTTGGCGTTTTACCGTCTGCGCAGGGCTAATATAACTATACCGTATTTTTTATTTAAATTTTAAAAAAAGTAAAAAGAAGTTTCAAAAGAAAATGGTTAGCAAATGTTAATAATATGCTCCGCAAAATTATCCATGTGGAAAATGATGTCATGGATAGCAAGAAATATTTATTCTCATTCTTAAAACTAAAAGAAATAACTCGATTACCTAAAAAAAAATTGACGAATGTCAATAGTTCCATTTTTGTTGATAAAACCTAAAGATTTAATATTATTTCGTTAAAGTAACATAATTTCCCCTCTGCCAGTATTGAAATTAATTGCCTGGAAAAGACAATTAACAAGAATTATGTCATTAAAAAGGGATTTCTCTGGGGGGAAAAAGAGACGTCATATTTGAAATAAAACGTGAATTTTCCAATATGTATTAAAATGAGTGTGAATCAATTCCTTATATTAATAATACAAGGATCAGTAAGTATAGAACGTAGATGAGTTTCACGCCATATTTATAACGAAAAATTTAAATGTTTTTTTATCTATACTGATTATTAAGCATGAGTATCCGTTATATACAGATGAGTGTTTTCTGCTAAAAATCACATCATAATTTTAAGAAAAGGAAAATGAACACGAATCTAGTATATTGAAATCTGACCGTGTGTTTATATTTCGCAACTACTCCTAGACTGTCGAATACAACGCGATTTACTTAATACCGGTTATCATTGATCCGAGGATGTCACACAAACTGTCAGAATTTGAAAAAATAAATTAGATGCCCATTTTTTTTTTTTTTTTTTTTTTTTTTTTTTTTTTTTTAACGAAGTTTCTCTAAAAACGGAAATTAAATTACCCCATATCTGTGTATAAAAAAGGAGAAATAAAACAGATCAGTGTATTTTTTACACCATTTTCTCATTAAAACTGAAAAACAGAATTTATTTTCTATTTGAATAGATGGTGAAAACAAAATCTTGATTTCAGATAATTATCCGAAAAATTAAAACATATTTTCACATATTCAAACTTCATGAATCAATTTATTCTGGAGAACAAAAATTGCCTGTCTACATACTGTGATTTAGAAAACAAGATTTGTTTCAACTATACATTAAACCAAGGAGGCAGAATTGAATTTAAAGAAAAAGCATGTAGTATTTCCAATTAATGTTTTTTTGAAGGATGGCTGTTAAAACGTTTCAAAAAGGCGTTAAAAGTAAAATTGTTTATCAGGTAAAATTGACATTTGTTTTTACCCAATTCGTCTATTTCTACGATTTTATTTGGCCCTCCTTTTTGCATTGGTTGCAATTTCATTTTCGCAATTATTTGGCGCAAAATTTCACTTCTTTAAGACTGAGTTACGTCAAGGTCCCTATAACAAAAAATACCATATTGTCTCCTATGAAATGTGATAAATAGTTAGTTAATTATTAACGATTTTAATTATCGGGAGTGAAATATTTTGCTTAATTAATGTATTTATTCTTTTTTTAATGTTGCGTGAACGAAGTCACGGGTAACAGCTAGTTACTATATAAAAAGATAAGTCAGGATAAGAATTCATTAAAGAATTCTCATTAATAAAGAAAGAAAATAAAATGCTGATACCCAGATTCCCTTAATAATGTTCTAACTACTTAACTGTATATGGAAAATTTAAATTTCCATTTGATTTTCTCAAAACTGTGATCGAAGGAGTTAGACAATTTATTGTATGCTCTCTTATAAGATATATCCAAACCATCTTGGAAGATATGGGTATGAATTTTTACACAAAGTTTTTATGTTCTGTTTTTAATACGATATCTTCAGGAAATTTAATTTCAACTGAAATTTTTTAAAATATAGTTCTTGGAAGTAAAAATCACTTTCATAAATCCTCTTTTTGTACTTTAAAATTAATTATAAGTTGTTTAATTATCGTTTAATTATTGCAATAAACATATGAAAACATTTGAATAAGAGTAAATGACATTTTGATTACTACTGATCTTTTTCCATGTGTAAACATTCCACGCACAGAAAAAAGAAAATCAGAAACGTTCCTTTGAAATAATTTATAGATTGATTTCCCATTATTTCGAAGGGAGGTTTCTTGTAACTAACTGAAATTTTACTGAATATTTTCCACTGAATTATCAGTAAGTGCACTTTGAAACACCAGAATTGTTTCTGTTCATTTCACAGGAATCTTATTGACATTTTAATGCAACATTTCGGTTGTCAACAAAAAAATTTCCTATATTTTTAATTATGCTAAATTACTGCTACTTCAGCGGAAAATTTAAAAATTATCCAGGAAATTTTCTGTTGTCTATACTAATAAAAGAAAGTTTCGCTCTCTGTGTGTGTCTGTGTGTCTGTGGGCGAAGGCTAGGAAAATCTAGGCCAACTAGAAGGCTGGAAATTTAGATTTAAGTAGTCCACACCCTCTCCTGGTGCAACATTGCGTCAGAATTTTAATATTTTAATTACTTTCTGAAATATTAATTAAAATGCACAAAGAACTCTCATTAAAAATACGCTTGTTTTCATCGGTTGGTTGGTTGTGTAGAATATCTTCTCAGAACACATTAAATAAATCAAAGTAACGATGCTTAGATAAGGACTTATAACGAAACAGTGCCAACATTGATTGCAGTTACCTGCATATAGCTAAGCTAATACAGCGCCATCTACTCACGGCAAATTACATAAACGCCACCTGTTTAAGACATTTACAGGCACGTTTTTCTTCATTATAATTATCTGGGTTTAAGGTTTTTTTTAAAACAGGACATATATTATTATGATATAGACTACTATTACAGAAAACTATTTAACAGATTATTTGTTATATATTTGCGGGAATGGCGAGGGGTAGGGGTCTAATTACATTTAACAATTTTAACCCGTAGCGTTTAATTGTTGTTTTATATACAGAATACCGCTATTTTAAATCTCAGTTTCTCAGTAATATCTCAGTAATAATGTTCCGAACTTCTCCATTTAGTTCCATTTATACTAAATTATCGTAAAACTCAGCATTCATTGCTTCAAGGTGTATTTCTAAAAAGCAATTACCAGTATTTCCGAATAATAGCCTAAGCCAAATTTCAAAATAAGTTCCTAGCTTAACCAAATGAATCAATCTTTAAAGATGTATAGTCATCCTCCTAATTAGTTATTTGCTGAAGGTCACTTGAACATCTGGGGCCCTCCTTCAAAGTTTTCTCTAACTATTTCCTGTTTCCATATCTCAGCAACTATCTTTCCAATTTCAATACAAGTGATTCCAAACATTATAATTAACTTAATAGTTACCCTTTATAACATTAAACTAAATTTATGAGTAGCGGTTACCACTATTTCTGAATAATAGTTTAAGCCAAATTTCTAATTAAGTTCCTAGCTTAACCAAACGAACGAATTTTTAAAGATACATAGAGGTTGTCCTAATTAGTCGTTTGCTGAACGAAACTTGAACATCCCCTCCCCCTCCCCCCCCCGAACCCTCCTTCAAGGTTTTTTACCTAACTATGCTCCGTTTCCAAATCTCAGCAACTATCTTTCCGATTTCAACGCAAGTGATTCCAAACATTATAATTAACTTAATAGACATCCTTTATAATATTAAACTTAATTTATGAGTGGAGGCTACCACTATTTCCGAATAATAGTTTAAGCCAAATTTGAAATTAAGTTTCTATCTTAACCAAACGAACGAATTTTTAAAGAAGCATAGTGATCTTCCTAATTAGTCATTTGCTGAAGGGAACTTGAACATCCCCTCCCCCCCTACCCCGGTCCCTCGTTCAAAGTTTTTCCTCTAACTATTCCCTGTTTCCGTATCTCCGCAACTATATTTCCGATTTCTACGCAACTGATTCCAAACATTATAATTAACTCAATAGTAACCTTCTATAACATTAAAGTACATTTATGAGTAGCGGTTACCACTATTTCTGAATAATAGTTTAAGGCAAATTTCTAATTAAGGTCCTAGCTTAAGCAAACGAACGAATTTTTAAAGATACATAGCGGTTCTCCTAATTAGTCATTTGTTGAACGGAACTTTAACATCCCCTCCCCCACCCCCACCCCCCCCGAACCCTCCTTCAAGGTTTTTTTACCTAACTATGCTCCGTTTCCATATCTCAGCAACTATCTTTCCGATTTCAACGCAAGTGATTCCAAACATTATAATTAACTTAATAGACACCCTTTATAACATTAAACTTAATTTATGAGTGGAGGCTACCACTATTTCCGAATAATAGTTTAAGCCAAATTTGTAATTAAGTTTCTAGCTTAACGAAACGAACGAATTTTTAAAGATGCATAGTGATCCTCCTAATTAGTCACTTGCTGAAGGGAACTTGAACATCCCCTCCCCCCCTCCCCCCGGTCCCTCCTTCAAAGTTTTTCCTCTAACTATGCCCTGTTTCCGTATCTCCGCAACTATATTTCCGATTTCTACGCAACTGATTCCATTAAGTTAATTTATGAGTAGCGGTTACCACTATTTCCGAATAATAGTTTAAGCCAAATTTGTAATTAGGTTTCTAGTTTAACAAACAAACGAATTTTTAAAGATGCATCGTAGTCCTCTTAATTAGTCATTTTCGGAAGGACACTTGAACATCCCCGTCACCTGGCACCTCACTCATGATTATTTTCTCTAACTGTGCCTTATTTGAATAACTCGGCTTATAATGTTCCCATCTTCTCGAAACCAGCTCGATTTTGTCGCACGCCTACTATACAGTACCGTAGGCAACGTTAACCTGTCTCAGAGATTCTTTCCGAAAGAGGTTGCTTCCCTGGCGGTGGAAGGGGGAAATAAAAGATTATCTGGAGCGTGCGAGCGTGCCCGGTATACGGTGTCGAAGCCATCGGAATCCTTGGCCAGAGTTTCGTTTTTTAAAAGATTTCAGTTTATTACACGGGCTCGGGCAACGCCGGGCGGGTCAGCTAGTTATTAATAAATGTGACTAGATTTTCTTTTAAATTGCAGTGAAAATGCATTTCTAGCAACTGCAAGATGCGGATGTTAACCCTTCAATGAGCAATGAAACACCAAAGCTCAGAGAGCTTCCTTCTGGCCCATGGCGCCATTAGGGCATGTAAGATTAAATTCAGAAATGCAAGAAAAAATATATTTTACAATGGTTTTAGTGAAAATTGGTGGAAATAAATGTTTCATTAGTAAGTAAACGGAGAGCATACACAACATCGTAAATACATTTGAGAGCTGTAAAACAAATGGTAACATCCAGTTTATATTCCAGAAACATTTGACTTTTACAAATTATATTTTAATACTTAAATTATTTCTTGGATTAATCTGATTTTCTATTTTGAAATATTAATGGCAAACCTTCTGTCATTAGAAAGTAATTAATATTCGGAAATGGTGACGGTGGAAAGTGGTGAGATATGCCCCGCTACCCGCGGGTTCGTCAACACTGGCAAACACAATACGCCTTATGCTTTCTTAAATTTTAAAGGCTTATCAGCTTTCGAATATTTTTACAAAGTGATAATTTTGCACTGCTTCTACTTAATAATAAAAATTCATCACCAACAGTTCACACTAAAAACACTCTTCAATTATACATCCCTCCTGCTCATGTAGTAGCTGAATATGATATGACAAAAAGAAAAGATCATTCAAAAATTGTGGATGCTAGGCGTGGTTTGTTGCTGTACTGTAAAAAAAAAGAAGCGAAAGAAAAATCTAGAAACGTTTATTAAGAAAAGCAGAAAATTCACTGATAAATTCTGAAATGTTCCGCTGAAAAATCTGTAACCTTCCTTTGAAATGACAGATTCATTCCTGATGTTTCACAGGAAGCTTAGAGCTAATTTTGTAGTAGAGTTCAGAAATATCTAGTAAAGTTCCTGTTATTTCCAAGAAATATTACGTGGAATTAATGGGCAACCCAGCTGCCCATTTTTTCCAAGGAACGTTCCTGGATTTTTCTAAAATATATCAGACCACAGATGATGTATTGTGCACGCCGGGTGAGGCAAACGCGCGTGCTAGCGGGACAATTGTCAAAATTACTTCCGATGAGTAATCTTATACTTAAGTTCACCATGTTCTATGAATAGTGTTTCAGAAAAAAAAAATAGAATTTTTCAACGAATTGTTTAATTATTATAAAAGCGCATAAAAAGTAAAAACGTTCCTGGTATATAAATGAAACGTTACTAATTTTTATAGAGTAACTTAATAAGTTAATATATGATAACTTTTGTTTTTTAATATTAAAAAAACTTTTAATGAATCTTAAAAATTTATTTCTATTTTCAGGATATGCTATTAAAAAAAATGCAACTTAAATATTTATTTGTTATAACAACGCCCTTAAATTTAAAATGTAAAATATATCATAGATATGATTACATATTTGTTTTATATCCATATTTAACAGATTAATCTAAAATTTAGTATTAAGATGAGCTATCCAAAATTTTTAGAATAAAATCCAGACAAATCCTTAATACTAATCCTAACAACATACAGCTATTTTTTTTTGTGAAAAAAGTCTTTGCAATCTGAAATTACATAGAACCCAAGTAAAATTTCCTAGATAACATTACATTTGAATATAAACAAGAACGAAAAATCACGCGTCATGCATAGATTATGAAACACTTTCCAACACATCCAGAAAACTGTAACGAAATTTCACCGTTAAATAAGGTGAAAGACGGTATGTAGTAAACAGTTTAGAAAACATCTAAGGGATTTAAAAATTCAGTTTTAGCATTTACCTACCATAATCAGAAAAGTACTCTAATTATTTTCTGAAAAGTTATATGATCTATAGATTTGAATATATAATATATAGCATTATAAAAATTAGTTCAGGTAGATCACTTTTAACAATTTTCGCCAATCGATGAAAATGCACTCGCAATCTTTTGTAAAACCCTGTATATTGTATAAAGACTTGTACACAACATATTAAACTAGAATTTATTTCAGATAAAAAACGCTTAAGGCAACTACTCACTTCCATTAATTACCAACCATAAAGGACAATGCATCTCGGGTTATTTGTGGCTCTGTATATGAATTTATTCATATTCCACAAATTTACATTAGTCTACTAAATAAAGTTCAGCAGAAAAACATTGAAAAATACCCTTAAGAATTTCACTACCATTGTCAGTAATACTTACGAATTTCTTTGTGTAGCCCTGTATATTCCCCGTACAACGCAAAAATTTAGTTAAATTTAAAAACCCAAAACAAAATTTAAAACGCACTTGTCACACATAGATTGTAATTATCGCACAAAGACTGTAACCCAATTATTTGGTATGTCCCTGTAAATTAACGACAAACGTAATCCACGCCATACTATTCAGTTAGCAATTTATATTGCATCTCAGTAATACATATAAATTTCATTATGTTTTAAATAGCGAAACATTATTAAATTACACTGCAAATGATTTTCCCCCGTAGAATATTGGGTAACAGAATACTTTTGTGTGATCCTGTAAATGAAAAATAAATGCATTGCACATCATATTTTAGTAAAAACATATTTAAGTGCACTACACAATTGTATATCAATTTCCTCATATTTCGAATGGCGTAGAATCATCAAAATGCACTTAAAACGATTTATTCACATTGACCGTAGAGTAACTCAATACTTTTTACCGTCCCTGTAAATAAAGGGTAAATGCACACTTCATTTTCAATAGGTATTGTGCTACAGTAAGTGTCAATGACAAAAACATTTTTAGGTTAATACGAATATATTTACGAGACTTAGAGCACGCATGGACGACCTGACGTACCGAAGTTATATACACTTTTTAACTATGTTGAAAGTGTTAAAAATGAGCTGACTTCCTGAGATTATCTTCTTTCGATTTAGTAATATATCAAGGATTTTTTAAATAACAAATAACAATTAAACCGAGGTGGAACCTGTCGGAATCTGACGAAAGCAGATGAACTGTTAGATTGAATTTATAATAAACCTTTAAAAAATAATTATAATAAAAAATAAAATTTTCAATGGCTAGTCTAACTTTTTTATTTTAACACACGATATGCTATTATTTGACACTATAAGTGTGAAGTTATGGTTCCAAACAAACGTTTTCCATGTGTGAATGATTTACTGCCAGGAAAGTATGCAAAATGAGTAGGTAGCAACGCCTTGTTTGGAACAACCAATGACGTCATGAATTTTAGGGTCTATAAATTTCCAAACTTGATGTCACGTTCAACTGCTAAAACTTTGCATCTGAACATTCGCACTGTTGACATGAAGTTCTAATCTGACAAGGGGACCGCCAAACATGATGCGCACAGATTTTGATGATTTTAAGGTATGTTTTAGGGGACTCATACCCCTAACTATTAAAGTCAAAGGTTTCCTTTAAATGGCCCTTAGTTTTTGAGAAATTTGGGATTAAAGTTCAGCTTACGTTTGAAATACCCATTAGATTGCCAATCGCAACGTGGCCTGCGTGGTGCAGAGCTAGCGTTCGCAATTCCAGTGCGAAATGCAAGGGTTCTGTCCCATCCTATGTTCTCTCTCTTTTTTTTTTCTTTTTTTTGCGCGTTGTACGTTTTAAGCAGAAGTGTTAATTCTGCATCTTTGAATTTTTTTACATTTTCCTAATAAATTATATTTACATTTTCAAATTTTTCATAAAAACGTTTAGCTTTTCTGCAATATTAAACTAATATTTCTGCCAACGAAAATCCAAGATAATTTATGTCTAGAAGTCCCGACTTTTTTTAAAACTTACCATTATTGTTTTTATTTATGTTTATATATTTATTTATTTATTTATCATAGATATAAAATAATGCATACTTTATTTTACTTGGATTTTCTATTTATAAAAAAGTAATTGCTTCGAAAAACATTTAAAAAATAATATAGGGATGTTGTATATATATAGGTAATAAATGTTTATCATTACCGTCATTGACATTTTTAATTATATAAATATAGAATTAATTGGGTGATGATGCGTATCGAAAAATATTTAAAACATAAAATGGCATTAAAAATCACCATAAAAGAATTTCTTAACATGAACTTTTTTTTCACAATGTTAGAAGAATGCATAAATTAAGAAATCTTAACTAGAAATATTATCAGATGGCGAATTTTTAAAGAGATTATCATTTTCTAACATTGTCTCGCAATATTTTAGAGCATTTGTTACTTCATATTTTAGTTTTTCTTCCAAACTAGAATTGTCCATATCAGTGCTTGTTCCTTCCATTATATTACAATCTGTAGCTTGATGTCAACTTTCATATAGAAAATTTTCCTTTATACAGCATTACTCCAAACATTGCAACTGACTTAAAAAAAAAACTTATATCAAGGACAACAATTTCATTCTGATATTACCATGAAAATCGCAGCAGACGATTTAAAAAATATATATATATTTGTTTGTATGTATTATAAATTTTATCTCTCATTTACAGACGATTTTTGCATTTCCAGTTAAATTTTTATGCATGATATTGGCAATGTTTTTACTTGTTAGAATGAAAACAAATCTGAAATGTAAAATGTCTTTTTTTTTTTTTGTGGAAATGAAAAATGATGTTGAGTTTGAACTTTACAGATAAATGTATTTGGAGTGCACTAAATATTTATACAACTGGTAAAAGCTTAAATATAAGTGTTACTGCTTTAAAATTTTATTATTTCTTTGAAAAGATCTAAGCTTGCATACGTTGGGAGATTCGAAGTGAAAACTATTTTGTATAAGTTATACAAAAGAAATAGTAATTTTTCATTTAAAATTGCATAACGATTAAAAAAAAAAGTTTTATTTTAGAATTGTGCTTAAAATATATAAAAGTAAATATTAAATAAATACATCTATACATGAATTAGCTTGGAGTTTCGTAAATAGAAATATTAGTTTAATAATTGCAAAAAAATCATAAGTTATTATGAAAAATTCGAAAATGTAAATAGAATTTATTAGGAAAATATAAAAAAGTTCAAAGATGCAGAATTCACACTTCTGCTTAAAACATACAACGAGCCAAAAAAAAAAAAAAAAAAGGGCATCGGAGGGGACAGAACCCTAGCATTCCGTACAGGAATCTCGAACGCTAGCACAGCAGCACGGAGACCTCATTCAAAGTTGCAATCTAATGGGTATTTCAAAGTATGCTGAACTTTAACCCCAAATTTCTCAAAATCTAAGGGCCATTTGAAGAAAACCTTTGACCTGAATAGTTAGGGGTATAACCTCTACAACTCTTAAAATCATCAAAATCTGTGCGCATCAGGTTTGGCGGACCCCTTGTCAGTACCGTCTTGTGAAAATCCAAAAATTTATGTGTCTTAGACGCATTCGTTGCAAAATATTTAATTATATCAACGAAAATGCTCGTTTATTTTTACATATGACATCATTTTCACACATTGAAGCATTTCGTATCTGTCTGACATTAACGTCTCAAATTCAATGTCAGAAGGGGAAAATATTTAATGTAACAGCATTATGAATTTTTTTTTTTTTTTTTTTAAACACTACGTCAATTTCTCACCAGTTTTTTTAAAATTATTTTTAATTAAAAGGTGAAAAAGGGCATTAGGAAAGATATAGTAATAATTCCCATTATTCCATATTTAAATTGAAGCTTCATCTGGCGTAAATTAGCCACGAACAGTAAGGAAGTGGGTAGCGAAAATATAACATTGATATCTCCTCCCCCTTTTGAAATTAAGCAGGCTTACAATCAAAGGGTGCAATAACATTCGAATGTTACGGCATTCGGCAGTATGACCTACCAAATTTTGAAATGGGGAGTATTTTTATTTAGAATAGGGACGTGTACACAGAGGGTGGGGAGGGGGGGGGAAGAGTACACTTATACCGGTATGGAAGCTTGCGGGAGCTCAAGCTAGTTTCAAGGAAATTATAAGAAAGGGGAACCAAAATATTTATCTATATACTCGTAGTTCGGAAAGGACTGCTTGCATACACAAGTAATGTGAAAGTAAAAAACAAAACACGTTGAAAAAATATTTCAGGAAGCCCACGTCAGTTTATGGAGAGTTCTGGTTAAACGAGGGTCGGATAATCGAGGTTCTACTGTATAAATATCTATCTATCTATCTATCTATCTATCTATCTATCTATCTATCTATGTACATAAATTTTGTCATGCGGTAACACTCTTTTTTGTAAACCGATTTGGATATGACTGAGCATTTGTACATACCATGGTCTCAATCTTGTTTATTGGCCAGCTTCAACCGCCATTTTGTTTCGAAATGGCGGCAAATTGCAGATTTCAAACTCAAAAAGGTGTTCAAGAGAATCCTAAAAGTTTTTTTTTTAGTTTTCGGCCTTGATACAAGAATACTGGAGCATTTTTCTATTTCTCCTCTTTGTTGAAAGAGTGCTGATATATAGTAAGTAGTTTGAAATTTTAGAATGGGTGACTTTTTGAAACAAGACAACAGATTAAAAGTAATGGATTCCTTCATAAACTGGTTTAATTGATAAGTTTTAGTACACGTGGTTCCTGGAAAATTTTCTTTTACTGTTATACATATAGTGCCAACTCTAATACGCTTAAAATTACATAGTCAGAATCAAAATCTTGTCAGGCTTGTCGATGCATGACAAAATATCGCCAAATATGCGACAAAAATAGGAAAAGAATTTCATATTACCTGCATATTCCCAATCAAATTAAATATTAATAAAAACTGTGAATCCTCTATAATCGGGTTCTACCAATTTTAGCCTCATCTATTTGAGTAAAATTGCCAAATTCTGAAAAACAAGGAATAAGGAAGGTATCTTTTTCTCCTGATAAAGACCCAGATTACTTAGGTATCTTTTTCTCTTAGTCAGAAAAGAAGGATATTTTTAGCTACAACAACTTACAAAAAAGCAATGTTTCATCGGTGCTGCTAAAGTTTTCCATTTATCATCATTTAGCTGTTTTTAAAGCAAGCTCTAGTAAGACATTGAAAAGAATTATGAATGGCGCGCAACAGGTGTGTGAAATATTTATATGTTGTACTAATAAAATTGTTGCTATCATAGGAAAGTTCGACCCAAATCTATTATCGAGAGCCAAGGCTAATGAATCGTGTCCAATTGTCGCATTTAGGCGAAAATATTAACTGTAAAAATGCAAGTGAGCTGCTGTAAAATTGCGCATTTGAGCAAATTGAGTACATTTCATATAAGCAAAGTACGCAAATTCCCGGATGTCCTTAAATCGGCAAAAAAACTCTGCGTTTTAAGAATTGAAAATACTTACGAATTCTAAAATAATTTATTCGCTGTGTAGAAAACTTTCTCGTTTCTTTTGTCTTTTTTGCTGTTTTACTTATTTTCCTTTTATACTTCAGAAAATATAACGCACTGATTTTTTTTTTGTTTTGTATTTTTTAACTCGCAGGCCTGAGAGATACTCGCAGGTTCTGTATGTACGTACGTACGTATTTATTTACGTAACGCGATAACTCTAGATAGAAATTTCCGATTTGTTCAAATTTTGTATATAGGTTCATTGTGATAAGGCGCTTCCCTGATTAGTTTTGGGGGTTCATTGGTTAAGTATAAAGGTGGGGAACAGGGGACTAATTCCCATTAATTTAGATAAATGGGTTTTCCATGTGGAATTACCCAATTTTCCGTAAAATTTTTATATAGGTTAATTGGGATAAGGCGCTTCCCTGATTAGAATTGGGGGTTCATTGTGTAAGTATAAATGGGGAACGGGGGGCTAATCCCCCCTTAATTTAGATAAATGTAGTTTTCATGCAGAATTATCCGGTTTGCATCAAATTTTGTATATATGTCCATTCTGGTAAGACGCTTCCCTGATACGTTTTGGATGTCCATTGGTTAAGAATAAAGGTGGAACTGGGGGCTAATCCCCCTTAATTTAGATAAATGTGTTTTTCATGCAGAATTATCCGATTTGCGTCAAATTTTGTACATAGGTTCATTCTGATAAGGCGCTTCCCTGATAAGTTTTGGTGTTCATTGGTTAAGTATAAAGTGGGGAACTTGGAGCTAATCACCCCATAATTTAGATAAACGGTTTTTTATGCAGAATTATCCAATTTTCTTCAAATTGTTTGTATAGGTTCATTTTGATAAGACGCTTCCCTGATTAGTTTTTGGTTTTCATTGGTTAAGTATAAAGGGGGGGAAGGGGGCTAATCCCTCCGTCGATTATTGTCGATTTCTTTATTTTTGATGGTAATTATTCTTTGAAATAAGAGTATAATATACAATTAGTGTGAATAGCCTGTGAGCTCAATGCCATCAGTTGAACTGGGCACATTCTTTTTCTTTTATCAGTATTTTTAATGCATTCAGAATTTAGATTTTTGGTGTTGTTTTAAAAAATAACTTTTTTAGAAAATTTTGTTTCTTTTACCAATGCAATATTGAAAAATGCGTATTAAACCGAAAATGCTGCTGTTAAATTAATTGATAGTATAGAATTAGTTTTATTACAAGAGAAAGGGATTTGAATTTTAATATGAAATGACTATTTACTTCTGCCACTTTGATCAAAGAATGCTTGATATTTCCTCCTAAACGATTATAATTCCTTGTAAATCCAACCACATTTATGAAGCAGATATTAATAAAGAAATTCCTTGCAATTTAGGTATCGCAATGTAAGCTCGGTCGCTAATTAAATTTTATGAAAACACGGCAACATAAATGACTTAACTGTGAAAGCCTAGCGGAATATGAAAGGAACTGAACAATATTTTCCGAACTTAGATGCATTAAAATGTCATGGTACGGAACTTCGTAAATGCGGTAATTTCAGTTTCAGAATTATTTCTGTAGGTGGAAAATTTCTATTCAAATATACAATCAGCCATGTATTGAAACATGAATTACTATATTTAAATGATTTTGCATTTTTATTCACACTATACTTAGGAACTTTTTCTTTAGAAACTGAAGTTATTTGTCTTTGTGGAGCACTACAACCGTAATGAATGTTATTGTTTCTTTGTAACTATTTTTGATACTTATTGAAAGGCACCGTAATGAACTAAAAATTTGTTTCTTTTAAGTATTTGAAACAATATAATTGAATGAGTGTTTTTTTATACGATATATTTAAAATTATCAGATCTTACAATTTTTCACCAATAAGAGTTTCTTTTAAAGTAAGGAACATAAAATAAAAATTAATATGAAATCCGAGCATTTTTTTTATTAAAAAATATCAATAAATCCAAAGTGTGTCATAAATATACCCCATGTACATAAAATCCTAATGAAACAATTTTACAAAACTTTTTTATGTAACGATTTTATGAAACGAATATATGAAAATATTATATGAAACAAATAAATGAAACACTTAAATTCGCGGTTTGTAGTATAATTTTGATAGATAGATAAATAGGTAGACTGACAGATATATAAAGAGACAGACAGATAGACAGATAGATAGATAGATAGATAGATAGATAGATAGACGATAGAAAAACAAATAGATAGATAGATAGCTATCCAGGCGGGTAGATAGATAGATAGACGATAGAAAAACAAATAGATAGATAGATAGCTGTCCAGGCAGATAGATAGATAGATAGACGATAGAAAAACAAATATATAGATAGATAGCTATCCAGGCAGATAGATATATATATATATACAGACACACAGATAGACAGACAAAAATTCCGGAGACAGGTATCAGAGCCCCCTTGTATATCTGTATACACTCAGAAAAAGGAATTGATTAAAACTACAAAACATTTTTGTTGAGTACATTTTGGTTGTTTTAGAAAAATTGGAGTAAAATTGAACCATTTTACTTCAATTAACAAAACATTCTTTGCTGGCGATACAAAATTTTTTTGGAATTGCAAAAAAAAAAAAAAAAAAAAATGGTTTACAACAAAACAAAATTTTTTGTTGATTCAAACAAAATTTCCATTGACCTATATTTAAACAAATTTTTTGTTTAAATATAGGTCAACAAAAACTTTGTTTAAATCAACAATTTTTTTTTTTTTTTTTTTTTTCCCTTGAAAAAAAAAAAAAAAAAAAAAAAAATGTATCGTCAGCAAAAATGTTTTGTTAATTGAAGTAAAATGCTCCAATTTTACTCCAATTTTGCTAAAACAACAAAATGTACTCCAAAAATATGTTTTGTAGTTTTAATCAGTTTCTTTTTCTGAGTGTAAGATAAATGTATATAGCATATATATATATATATATAATATTAAACAAATTTCTTTTAATGAAATACAACATAGTTAAAAAAAATCATATATTCTCTGATATATTAGTTAGTCCATGTTAAAATCTACAGGACGGATGGGTGGGTACATGTTAGAGTATGGAGGAGGGATGTGTTGTTTGGAAATATTAAGTGTTTAACTCAGTGCTCAATTTTATATTATAACATTAAAATTAAAATTAAAATTAAAATTAAAATTAAAATTAAAAATAAAATAAAATAAAATAAAATAAAATAAAATAAAAATTATAAAAGGAAAATAAAACAAATAAATACAATAGGACGCCTGGGAGGGAAGATGTTAGAGTATGGAGGGGTAGCGGTGTTGTATTGCTAATTAATGAGCTATGGTTAATTTATTTTAAAAAATATGGTTTATGTATTTTTAATGCAATCATTAATTAGTTGCATTATTTTTTTGATTCAGAACACTTTATTTATATTAAACAGAATTATTTCATATTATCTAATTTATGCAGTTTTAATTTAATCTATTGATATTTAATTAACTTCTTTGATTTGTGAGGGACATTCTCGTATCTAAATTACTTATCATTCATGTTACTATAATACAATACATTATTTACATTACATTATTACATTACATTACATTACATTATTACATTACATTACATTACATTATTACATTACATTACATTACATTATTACTATAATACATGATTTGAAATTATCTAATTTATGCAGTTTTAATTTAAGCTATTGATATTTAATTAACTTCTTTGATTTGTGAGGGACATTCTCGTATCTAAATTACTTATTATTCATGTTATTATAATACAAACATATTGGTCTTACGTAAATGTTTCCTTTCTGAACTTCTTTAATTATTATTATCATTGTATATTTTTATATATAATATTACACACTGTCATTGAATCAATTTCTTTTATTATATTTTTAACAATTTATTAATCATTAGTTTAATTAATTTATTGTCATACCTCTTAACTTTTCATTCATAATATACATTAATTTTATTTATTTATTAACTTAAATTATACACATAATTTAAACTGTTAAAAACATTTTACACCTGTCTTGAATAATTCTGATTTTCAATATTTAACTAACCAATGAATGGCAGTAAGCTTCCATCTGGCGTGAATAATTCAGATTTTCCCAATATATGGAAGTAATGTTCCTGAACTTCTGGTATTATCATGTTGCACGTATAACTTATTTCCAGCATTTATAAATATTTTTTGGCAACATGAGAAGATTTGTTAAGTCATGTTTCCTTTGCTGTTTTTTATAAGGATATTTTCACTCTACTAACTTATTCATTTCGTTTTTTTATTTCCTTTCTGGTATATTCAAGTGCAATAGCCCGAATCTTGTATGATTTTAACTCATTATAGCTGATGCAAGGATGAAATCGCACTTATTTTGTGAAATCTGCAGTAATAAGCGCCTGAGGATTCTGCTACAGTTTCAGAAATATTTCATTAAATTATTTCATTAATTTATATTTTCCAATTAATTTTTCCAATTGATTTATCTGTTCTTGGTAATATTTTATTTATATTTTCTTCTTACTTATCTAGATATTATTCAAACAGTTCATATTTCATTTTAACTTTTATTACCTCATTTGTGTATAATGTTTCTGTGCTGTCTGGTTATAGGTATATATTTATATAAGCTTTAAATATAATTACCAACAAAAACAATGATATATTCATGTGAACTGATATGTTCATGTAAACAGAGCTTACACGCTGCATAGTTGAACAGACAAATAAGACATAATCCAGCAGTAAAATGTGTTTGGCCTGAACTAGCGCCCCCGCCCTCTCACCAAACAAGAAAAAACAAAAAAACAACTTAAAAAATTAAACATTACATAAAATAAAATCATCGAAACTAACCAAAAAACATGCTACGGCCTCGTCGACAAAGGGAAATTTAAACAAGCAGCCATGCACTCTAGACAGAAGTAATATATATTCAAGAACCTATACCCACTGCCACTAATATATAGAGTAAGGAGGCAATGATCCACATATGTTTTCTTCCAGACAGGTCGCGCTATCTACAGGGTAACATATAAACTAGTTGTGATAAGTGAAGAAGCAATGGCGGTATTCAAGCGATCGCAATATCACGCGTCTGAATAGAAGTCTTTAAAATATTGAGTTTTATAACATATGTGATAAGGTAAGCACTAACTTTCATATTTATTTAGATATAAAGTATTTCATGTACAGAAATAGGAATTGGTTTACTTAATGGAGTATGTTTTGAGATGTGAATTACACTTATGCATTCTCATAATTACTTTTATATCCTTTATTTTACCGATAAAAAACAATTTACAATTATTTTTAAATGAAGGATCATTTTGCACTTTGGTGAGGGTAAAAGGCTCCTTTGGACACTTTTAAAAAATCTATTTTTTTCATTATTCAATTTGGGTTTAAAATATTATTAAAATATGTTTATAATGTAAAATATAGTGTAAAACATACTAGCAAAGGGTCAAAGTTTAATTTAAACAGTTATGTTATTTTACACACGTTTTTTCAATTAAGGGGATCATTTTAGGCCACGTACCCCTATTATTTGTGTCTAGAGTGCTTGGCTGTTTTTCTAAATTTAACCCTCTGCTGACGACGACGACGCAGCCTATTTTTGGTTACTTTTCGATGGTTTTATTGTATTTTTTTAGCTTTTTAAGTAGTATATATATATATATATATATATATATATGTACTAATAAAAAAAAGTCGTCATTTTTCCTTAATTAATTTATTTCAAATTGATACATTTCTACTTTTTCCATGTCTTTTAAAATATATCTTAAATCTAAATTATATTTTTATTCCATATCTTTAATCAATATATTCTTTTAATTCTTATCTAAAAATCTTAATCTGTTAAAAGCTACACGTATTTGTAAAAACCCTTAATTTTTTTCTTCTTTTGAAACCTCCAATTTTTGTTTCTTAGAACGTCTCTTAGGATCATTTTTATTTTTATTAATATTATCATTCGATATGCCGTAATCCATTTCGGTTCGCGCTTCTAACTTGCTCACCTCAAAATTATGCCGTATATAGTAATAAGTTCCACGGCTTTGGAAGCAGCTTATTGGCTATTCTTCACCTGCATTGACTAAAATATTCCTACGCTTCGCTACCTTTAAAAAACGGTTACGCAGGCTCGGAACCCACAATTCGTACTAGTTTTCAACTGTCAAACAAACCCAAGTCACTTGGAGGAGAAGTGTTTGTCGAATTCGTGTAATTTCTCTAATAATTTTAACATCTTTATGCTGTTTCTATGGCATAACACAACTCCGATATGATTTCTGAACTTGCTCATTAGTGGAATTGCCTTTAATTAGTAAAGCGTCAATAAAAGAATTGATACTGATTCATCATATTGTTATTTCTACCGGAAAACTCATAATGTTTTTCTGAACCATCGTCATGCATATATATATATATATATATATGTTACATTATTAGATCTACTTTCACGATTTTCCCTGCTTTATTCTGAATTACTACCCTATATTCATTAAATCCTTATTCTTAAATTAGCTCTATCGTTAACTCTGTTAAATTCCCTTTTAGTTAATATCTAGTTTGTCCAATTTACTTAAATATAAAGCTTTTAGTTATTCTTAAATTTTATCATGATCTCCGATCATTTCTGGGGTTTTAGAATGTTCTTTGAGAGCCATTTTCATTTTTATTCCGAATTTCATTTCCCGCTCTAAGTTACTTTTTACTATAAAATTCATCCACTGCATCTTTGTCCGAACTCTGTACTAATTATCTTTTATTGGTCGTGACGTAGCATGACACGTCTTCTTTAATTCCTCATTGGTTCAGTACGCGTTCTACGTCATAACTTGTGTTATTGCGCTAGGTAACAAAAAGCAGCTACTTGCGATTTTCCCTCAGAAATAAGTCAAATTTTCACTTGTCAACAACTCCCTGGCTGCTCGTATGACTAAATTTAATATGTTCTAAATGCTTACCCCAATAAATTGATGACGTAGCGATGATACGGCTACTCTTGTTAGGTGGAAACTGCACAATAGAAATACTTGAATAAAGCATTGGATTTGAAAAGACCTTGTTCGTTTAATTCATGGAGAATCGCCTCTTGTTATTTCATTCTATTGCCTATGCCACCACGTCGAGACTGCAACGAGAGTATTATGCATTTTACGACTGTTTATAACTAATTATATCATCAAATAACGCAACTGACGTTCTTATTTTCATTGTGCGACCATGTGTGCTCCTGCTTCTATTATCAGCTTTACTCCCACTACAACATATAACATAAATAATCGTTATATATATATATATATATATGAGTTTCTAAACTTTCAATTAAAAAAATGCATTAAAAGTAAAATGTCTGATAGAGTTTTCTGTTAAACGAATTTGACCTATGTTCTGTATACCGGTAAACATATTCGATAACCGAGATAGGTCGAATTAGAGCCTCTGGTTTCCTTAGTAGATATAAAAAAATAGGTAATATTTTGCAATTACTCTCATAAAAATCTTACCTGTGAATGCCTTTTTTATTTCAATGTTTTCTGTAGGAGAAAATTTTAAAATGTGTGATTATATAATTATTATTAATATATACATGCACATTTTAGTATTATAATTTTCACAACTCATTGTAATGAGAATAATTTAGTTGTGCACAAAAGATAGATACTTGACATCAGGATAAAATTACCAATACAATATTTATATATATATAAAATAAATAACAATTCATATGCTAGCATAGCAGATATTTTAGCCGTAAATGTTGTGTTTAGTTTATTCATTTAATGATTTGAACCGATAAAACATAGTTTATGTTTCATTCTTATTAATTTGATGAAGTAAAAAAAAAAATCATTTGTAGTTTTTATTTACAGAAAATACTTAAAAGAAATGCTTAAAATCTTTTATATTAGAAACCAATGTATTGATTTCATTATTAAAACAAAGGATTTTTCGACAAAATAGTAATTTTATGCATCATTGAAAAGGGGTAAATTGAAACTACTTTTACAATTCGAGAAAAATCCAATTTTTTCGGGTAAAAAATACTCGCAGTTTTAAGCTTTTTGAGCTTTAATTTCGAATTGAAATATAAAACGAAATTACTTTTCCACCGTTTAGGCTAGTCATCCGAATGATTATATACTTTTCTATAGGAATTACTTTAAAACATATACTTTTAAATAATGCATTCATTTTTTTTAAAAATACAGTGTGACATTGCAAAACCTTATACTATTACCTACTAATGATTTAGATTTTTCTTTAAAACAGTAGGTATTAAATAAACGATAAGCAAACATTTGTTCTGAATATGTCAGAAGTTTTTAACTCACCGGTTCCCAAATAAAATCTGCCGGTGAAATAAGTTTTTCAATTGATTGTAGTTATTTAGCCTTTTAATAAAACAAATAATAGAATATTAATGTTTTTAATGCTTTTCCACATAGTTGAAAGGTATCTATGAGTTCTATTTGTCTGACCGCCTGTTTCTCTTTCTGACTGTCTGTGATCTAACTGTTGTAAAAATAGTTGATTTTCCACGAGCTTGGTATATGTTATTGAGGTTTACCATAGGAAACTCCTCATTGAAAACGAAAAGTGTAGCGTTTATATTCTGTTTACAGGGACACACAAAATATTTCCGATCCCTTATTTTCTATGTGGAAACATCGTTTTAGAATGCATATTAATAAAGTTAAACTGTTTCAATTCTTGACAATTAATCCATGCCAGAAGCAGCGATCATTTTCGTATACAGTATTTATGAAGGTCTACCAAAGTTTTAAGATGACATTCAGCCTACTTGCAAATTACATGTCAGCTGTTTTACGTGTGATTACGCAGCTGTTGTCACTTCCTTATATGGAGTTCAAAGAAAGAAATTGCTTCTTAAATTGCACTTTCTGCCATCTAATTTTATCCACAGAACATTTTTTTTCTTTTATACGCATGTGTGAAGCTTTAAAAAAAGAATAAAACTCAAATTCTATAAATGATCTACTTTTCAAGAATTCCATTTGCTTCCAAAAAATGGTAGTAATTATAGAAAATCGATTTTGTGTAAACTAAAGTATCGAAACATATTTGTGTGCAATTTTTAAAATTAAAAAAAATCTCTTTTTTCTATCAAAGAATAATCTTTATTCTATATTCTCAATAAATTCTGCAATTTTTATTCCTTTCAAACCAGCTTATTCAAAACAGAGGCTTCCACGATTCTCTCTTAACAATAGAACTGACGGAAAATTAACTCAATTCTGATATAAATATTCCGCACCAGAATTTTTATTTAAAACTATTTAAATGATTTATTTAAATAGTTTTTAATTTAGTCTTTTGCAAACAGTTAAATATCTTTTGTCTTCATCTTTTTATTTATTTTTCTACGTAATTCTTATACTTCTTATGCACTGCTCAAAACAATTAAAGAATATCGTAAGTCTTATATAAAATAACGGTATAAGCGATTTTTTTTTCAATAAATAGAAGAAGAGAGTCACAGATGCAAATTTTTCTCATTTTCAATTTTCGGAGTGTGAAAATTTTGAGATTGACGTCAAAAACGACACTTTAGCGGGAGCGAATGAAATTTGGCTTTCAACTTACAGAAAGACAAAGCGGAAAACAATGATCGACAGACTGTAAGTGCTTTGTTTCAATGAGTGCGATGTCTCAACGAAGTCATTTAAATGAATCAGAAGCTTGGAGAATTGTTGCTCGGTTAGAGAAGGGCCAAATAGAAGCCAAAGTAGCAGAATCCACTGGACTTTCACAAAGTGGGATTTCCAGGATACAGAACCGTTTTTTAGAGACTGGAAATCCAGGCCGAAGACCAGGGCAAAGTCATAGACGTGCAACAACATCCAATGAAGATCGATATTTAATGCTAACGGCTTGGAGACACAGAAATATGAATGTCACTCTTTTTCAACAACGCCCTCGCTCGGCTACTGGCACCATAGTTTTGAATCAAACTGTCCGAAATCGACTCCACGCTGTAGGTATATATGCTCGCAAACCAGTGGCATTTTTGAAAAAAAATTTCTTAATCAAATGTCAATAAATTGAAATCGGATTTTTTCTCAATAAACGTTGTCTTTTTCTTGATGGTGTGTTTAAAAAATATAAAAACTGGTGGCAGTATCCTCATTTTAAACAGAGAATAATTTATAAGAAATAAGAAAAATATCAGTCACTCAGCAATTTCCTTCCAAGACCCATCTTCTTATGGAAGTAATTTTCTAAATTACACATATTTTGAAGCTTAACACTGATTTTTATAAATTTCGCATTCCGGATATTTGTTATCTGGTTATGTTTAAAATATTAGAAGATATCTTAAACCTTCAGATTTCCTTTAGGCACACAGTAATCACAGTCAGTTACGAAAAAGAATATTTATTTAGCAGTTTACTTCATCATGATAAAGGACACTTAGGCTCTCTGATACGTGCCAAGGTAAGTGCTTGAATTTTTATAACTATTCGTCAGAATTTCTATAGAATGTCAGTAGTACAAAATATTTTAAACTTAAACGATTTCTCATAAGCTACTAACCCAGACTAACGGTGAGAACACAAATGGTTAGTTTTAGAAGCGTCCATGTGTAAATAAAAGCCCGACCAATCCTTTCTACCGAAATTGGAAAGTTTGCGCATCTGCTTCTTAGGAGAGATGGCGCATAGTTCCCATTAGTTTCCGTGCTAGGAGAGATTACGCAGCTTGATGGTAAATTTGCATAAATTGAAAATTACATGTAAAACATATAAATGAATCAATTTTGAAGTAAATTTCGAAAAACACGTATTATTGAAACCTGGAATTAACCCTTTAAATAGTGAAGTGTTTTTAGAAAAGGCATATTTGCTAGGCTGTGATCAAGGCATGAATTAAACTCTCACTGAAACTTTTGAGTTACCACCAGAATCCACACCAATCCATTTCAACAACAGTACGCGTTATAAACACTGAAACCCAGTCTTCTCATATTCTAGACATATCCACGCATCCCATTGCAGCAGCTACATGCATTTCTTAACCATTAACTTCTGAGGAGTCTGATGTTACTCTCAGAAATACACCTACGAAAGTTTTGTAAAAGCTTTTACCTACTATTCAAGGTAGTTTTATGCCATTGAATTAAAAAAAGGAATCAGAGTGCAACGGATGTTACTGATCCACAAAATATATGTGAAAAAAATACTTAAGAAGGAAGCAGCTACAAAAAAAAGCAAACAGCTGAAAAAAAGATGCTTCCAGAAAAAGTGCGATAAAAAAACTGAAGGAAAGAAAACGAAGGGCTATGAGGATGATTGCAATAAATGTCGAGAAATGTACCAGGATACAACTTCGAACTGTGTCTGCATTTAATGTATTATTTGTGGCAGGTAGTTGCACGAAAGCTGCACCATTTACAACAGTAAGTGCATCGATTGTGGACGACGTCAACTTCTGTCAGTAAACAAGAAAACATGGAAACTGTGGAAACGAAAATGGACTAATTTTATGTTAAACGTGTTATCATTTCACTTAATGTTATTCTGTAATCTTTTATAGGCTTGAGTTTTCTGATTCTGCATTTTTTTTTCTTTAGTTAAAATTCTTTAATTTTTCTGAAAATTCTTTCCTTTTTCTGATTCTTTAATCATTAGGTTGAAATATTCAATCCTAATACAACAATATTTCTTCACAAAAACCTTACAACAATGCCATTTAAGTGTAAATATTATTGTTTAAAATTTAATTGTATTTATTATTAATAATAACCTCTCCTACCCATGTGCACAATCACACCAACCTTGTAAGTACAGATTGCTCAAAATAGCTTTCTTGGTTTTATAACAACTGTTCTGTTAAATTACAGTATAACAACAGAATATCAATGGAAATGTATAAGAAACAAATGAAGTCAAAATTATTCATGAATAGTTTAGCATGAAATTAATATTTTGATTTTTTATTATTATTCTATTGAATTGTGCGCAGACTCTCCTAGTTTTACCTTATATGTAATATCAATATTAAATATTTTATCTTTTGAACATGAGACAAAATATACATTAAAAAAAATCTTGAATCGATTGCATTTACATAAAAAAAATTGGATTGGCTGGATATGGTGCAAATAAGTGCAAAGAGAAATAATAAATATTGAATATCTTTGCAATGATTTTCAAAAGTTCAGTAAAATATAACATACGTGCTCAAATAACAGAAAGATTATTCAGGGATTCAGTGTTTGCGTAGATTCAAATACTTTAGAACCAAGAAGAAATTATTGTTGACATATGTCCTTTTTTAGAATTTCAAATCGTGATAAAAATCTATCACATGTATGTTTGAATTTATGTTTTTGAGTTCTCAATGCTTTATAAGAATTTTGATTTTATAGTATCTTTTATTTTTATTAACTTTTTTTCTACCAAACATGTACTTTTAAATTTTAGATGTATAAATAAAATTAAAGTTAGTACCCAGATTGGAAATACAATTTAATTTTTCTTTCGAGGATATAATTTAAGTATCTGGTATTGTTCACAAGGAAAATCTTAATAATTATCTCTTTCGTTCAAATGTAGCATTCAAAAGAAATTTAATACAAATATTCAGAATTATTTTTAATCATTTTACTTTTAGTGTAAAATATGAAAACCTCAAACAGTTTGAGGCAACACAGTGCCATCTATCGGTGATATTTGAGCTAAAACAAGGAAAGTTCACACATGAATGTCCTGTAAGATTAATATTAATATCTGTCGCCTTTTATTTAATTAAATAGAATGTATCTCGTCAATTTGCAAGCTTTATCTACAGTTTTGTGAAGCTCATTAAACACATATATTAGTCTTCAAATATTTTGCTTGATGAATATAAACATCAAAGAACTTTTAATGTATTTTGTAAATTGTAATTCTTGAATACTTTACCGTAAACCCTCAGTAATTCGAATTAATTGTTGACCTATTCAGACTAAATTAATGAAAGTCTAGATTAAAAAAAATAACCGATAAAATGTGTCAAAGTATAAATAAATATACTGTGCAATAGCAAAAATGTCTCCTTGTACATTTGAGATAATGTAAAAATAAATAATAAGTAAAACATTTTACAGTGATCGCGTCAATATGTCGTCATATTCAATAGACTTTTCCCTTCACGTAAATGGCTGAACCCCTACAATTTTTGGAACGTTCACTTGGTAAGTAAATTAATAACAACAAAAAATCAAGCATCAAACATATAAGGTAGATGACCCAAAGTTGGCCATAGTTAATCTTTGAGGATTTTTTTATTATTTTCTCGTTATGTGTGTGTGGCTGAATTTTTGGTTGTAAAATTTTACGCTTATCTCTAACACATATGAAGTATAATTTTTTTTGTCAAATAAAATTTAATTAGTTTTATAATACAATTTCAAAATTATTCCAATGTGTTCTAATGGTGGCATTGAAATCACTTTTAAAATGTTAAAAAATACTCGGCAAAGTATTTAGCTTAGTATTATACTCTGATGATCCTTTCTTTCTTTTGATATATTTCGAGTTTTTCTTCTTAATCTCCTTATGACACGAAAAGACCTTGAACCCCTTTTTTGTACGGTAGTTCTGGGATTTTTTTCTGGGCGTTAATAACTTCTTTTGAGTGATCTCTGGTGTTAACAATAAATGATAATAAGTTTTTCAGATATTTATGTAGAAATTTTTAAAATTACCCTTACTACACTGGTTTCCACATTTGTTTTCTAAGGTGGCTACTTTGGGAACATGCGTATGGTTGCCATTTGCACGACGTAAAAGTATTAATCTGATAAATGCCTTAGAATTGAAGTAAATGTAGTTAAAAATAAAGAAATAATCTTTCAGAAAATATATTGTAACTCAAAGTTCTAAGAATTTAAACACATGTAAATTAAAATAACTTCTAACCAGTAAATTAGAACCATTACTCTTCAAAAGTGAAATCATTGTATAATACGTCGGAGGGTCAAGGTGGTATCTTTAAATTCAGCCACGTCCACTGCAGATACATGATGGACAATGCGGTAGCACCAGTTTGTGATTAAAAATTAAATTAATTCAACTTTTGAGGGGTGAGCTATCTTCGCTACATTGGCCACATTTGGTTCATTATTTATTGGTATTATGAAACACATTCCAACATTAACAGAATATTTTAGGAATTTTCGTTTTTTGATGCAATGAAACGAATGATACTCCGTCCTGTAATCGAATTATTTTGTGCGTCTCTTTAAATAAACGATAAATGCTACGCAATCTACAATCTATAGAAAATTGTTGAGCGATCATTTTTAGCTCATAGGCTATCAAAGCTTGAGAGCTTATGTGCCCGCCGGTTCTGTATGTATGTACGTATGTATGTACGTACGTATGTATGTACGTAACGCGATAACTCTTGATAGAATTAACCGTTTTACTTTAAATTTTGTTTATAGGTTCCTTGTGATAAGGCGCTTCCCTGATTAGTTTTGGAGGTTCATTGGTTAAGCATAAAGGGGGAAAATGGGGGGTTAACTCCCCATAATTTAGATAAATAGGTTTTTCATGCAGAATTATCCCATTTTCTTCAAATTTTGTATATACAGTGAAACTTCCATTTAACGAAGTCTCATCATTACACTTAAAAACTTCGTTATGAAGAAAATTCGTTAAATAGAAATCAACTTAAATTCATCAAAATTTTACTTCAGATATAACAAACAGGTATTGGATTCAGAAGCATTTGATTCAGATTCAATTATGAAGCCGGCTTTTACAAAACATTTGTGTACGGTCTATGAAATCATGTCACATTCCGAAGCCTTGGCTCAAGCTTTCATCAGCTCTCAAGCTAATGTTTTCACTACATTGTATTTTTCGATAAAGTACTTCAAGATTTTTTATTATTCCTTAGAGCTTAGATTAATGGCTGAAGTTTAGAAGTTGTATTCAGGGTTCGTACCTTTTTACCACAATTATTTTTTAATAGAATATTTTGCCTTATTTAAAAACAAATCCTGGAATTATACGAAGGGCCTACAATTTCTGCTTTTTGAATTTTAAATAGAAAATTTCTATTAAAAATTGTTGTAAAAGCGCACGAACCTTGGTATTGGCAGGAACAAAAATTACTTTGATGTTCTACGATTTGCATTTTGTCTTTTGAAGCACATTATTGTGGATGCACAAAGCAATTGTCTATCAGCAATGGAAGGTTAGAATGGTAACTGTTTGACTGTAATTGATATTTTTTGCTTCAATGCATCTGACGCCATTATGTCACTGCCACCTCATCTTCTATATCATTGAATGTAAAAAGGGGATTTATACATCCCCCAACTGCGTCTCAGTGTGGGCGAGTAATGATAACAAGTGTTTTTCTTAGTGTGGAAAAAAAATTGTTTTATTTAGCACTAAGCAGAATGGAAATTATTTAAATGTATCCATTTTCATACAATCCGCTGACATAAAATCGCATATCCATTGCAACATCAACTTCTTAGTTTGAATTCTGTATAGGTACAAAAGTGGAATAAACTTCGTTATATAGAATATATTTTTCGTAATATGGAAATTAATTTACATGCTGATGGTGTTCAAAATCAAAGTTCTGCAGAAAATTTCGTTAAATAGAAAACTTCGTTAAATAGGGACTTCGTTAAAGGGAAGTTCAACTGTAGGTTCATTTTGATAATGCGCTTCTGTCAATAGTTTTGGGGGTTCATTGGTTAAGTATAAAGGGGGAAAGGGGGGCTACCCCCCAATTTAGTTAAATGAGTTTTTCATGCAGAATTATCCGATTTTCTTCAAATTTCGTATATAGGTTCATTGTGATAATGCGCTTCTCTTAATAGTTTTGGGGGTTCATTGGTTAAGTATAAAGGGTGAAAGGGGGGCTAATCCCCCTTTAATTTAGATAAATGGGTTTTTCATGCAGAATTATCCGATTTTCTTCAAATTTTGTATATATATTCAGTGTAATTAGAGACTTCCCTGATTAGTTTAAGGGGTTCATTAGTTAACTATGAGGGGGTAACGGGGGATGACCCCCCCCTTAATATATTGTTGATTTCTTTATTTTTCGAGGGGCTTATTTCAAATTCTTTGAATTAAGAGTATAATATACAATTAGTGTGAATAGCCTGTGAGCTCACTGCCTTCAGTTTAACTGGGCAGTTTTCCTTTTATTTATTGAATTATCGTTTTTACTTCTTCATTCACTACAGTTTTAGCTAATTCTACAAATTAAGATTCTAATTAGTTTGTGAATTTCGGTTTATATTTTATTTACTTTCTTTTATCTTTACAAGAAGAAAGTATTGGATTCATGAAAATTTTCGACGGATTTATACGTTTTAGAAGATCCCGAACACGATTTGACTATTTTTAGAAAATGTCTGTCTGTGACGCTATCTGTGACTGTTACTCTGTCTGTCTGTCTGTATATGACAAAAATTTTGTGGGCGTCTATCTCAAGAACTAATGCTCAGAATTTAATAAAACTTTATATTCTGTTAGTCCCTGATATAAATTGGTGCTCATTAGTTTTTGGTAAAAATCGCCCAGCAGGTGGCGCTGCTATGCAGCATTTTACGCGATTTCCGCAATAGCTCTATATCAAGAAATAATGCTCGGAATTTAATAAAACTTTATATTCAGTTAGTCTCTGATATAAATTGGTGCTCATCAGTTTTTGATAAAAAATCGCCCAGCAGGTGGCGTTGCTATGCAACATTTTGCAGGATTTGCACGATTTTAGCGATAGTCATAAGTCAAGAAATAATGCACTGAATTTAATAAAACTTGAGTTTCAGTTAGACCTTGATGTAAACTGATGATGATTCTTTTTAGTGTATGCGAAACCTGTGTGTGATAGAAGAAAGTTTTGGGATTGACTCATCCGACTAGTCATTTCATTATGATTGAAGTATCTTAACATCATTCAAGTGAATCGCAGACGAGCTTTCCTACTAGATCATACTGTAATGGAAATATTTTGTGCATTATTGTAAATGAACTATAAATGCTATTTGTTCTATACACTTGAGAAAGTATGTTTTACTCTACAACAGTGATACATATCAATTTCATGAAGTTTTAATAGTTTTAACATCATTAAAATGAATTAGAAACGATTTTTTCTCCTAGGCCTTAATGTAATTATTTTATTGGTCCCTGTAAACGTACTATAAATGCTATAAAACTTCATTCCAATACCAAACATTTATATTAAGCATTTATAAAATGTACAATTTACGTGGCAATCCAAGCAAATCTACAAGAGTTACGGACGGACCGAGAGACAAATCGAATTCATAAGCATTTTTCAATTGATTTTGGAATGTGTTGAAAAAGGAAAAATTAATAATGTTAGTATAAAACGATTTTTTGGTTTCTCTCTATTTTTTTTTTAAAGTAACAAAAGCTGTTGCAGCAGTAAATGATTTTTTTGTGAAAACTGATAAATTTTATGCTGGGCTCATAACCATGATGAATTTTGTGCAAGGTATTAACCGTAGTGGATAAGGCGTTTGCTGTGTCTTCAAAAAAAAAAAATATATATAGCAGAAAACTGTTCAGATCTATCTATTTTTATTCATTCGACTGGAATGATAAACCAAAATAAGACGGGTATTTATATGTACATCTAGCGTTTGCTGATAAACTTCTTTACTATCACATACTGTCAAAAAATAAAAAACTCATAACAGTCACGAAGATTAACTATTCTCCGTCACTTTTCTTCTGACTCTCTTTAAAAGGAGCTTAGTACATCTACTTACTCAGTGCATTAAACTAGAAAGAAATATGCATACAGTTACAGGTAAAATAAATAAAAGATTGCCTTTACTACCGAAACACAGACAAAAACTGGTTCGGAATGACATCACTTCCGAACACACCACATAATAAAATTTCTAGAGACAAAATTTTGTCCAGATTTCCAACAAAAACTATTGCACATAAAAATATAACAATTGGTACTGCTATACAGAAATGTTGGATAAACTCGCTGAAGTAGATAGTTTTTAAATCTAGGAATTATTTTAAGAGCAATTTAATGTGGAATTCGGTCAAATTAGTTCGTCAAAAAATTTATATGAGCAAAAACTATGCGTAATAATTTAGCCTTAATTTGCACGAACTTACTTGGGAATCTTCCGGTATGAAGTGTGCAATCATTTTTCAAATTTGACTATTTTTTAGGTTTTATTTACAATTTTTTTATTCAAAGTTTCAGCATTTCAATTAAGATTTATTTCATAATTCGAAAAGGCCATGTTTTACATTATTGCCAACTTGTAAAAGAGCGCACAATAATACTCCCTTTCAATTAAAAACAGTGTTTACACGTGACTATTAAAAACAGAAATAAAACTTTAAAATAACAATTAAATGATCACACCTTAAAAGCAGTCAATGGGGAAAATTGAGGCATAAAAAATGTACTTACACGTGGATATTAAAAAGACAAATAAAACTTTAAAATAGTAACTCAACTATTACGCGTTAAATGCAGTAAATGGGGAAAATTATTTTATATTTAAAATGTTCAAATAATACTATTTCCAAACTATATTAAATGAAAAATTATATTTATTCGAAAGATTTATTTATTAAAAAATGTTTAGTTACCTATTGTTGCAAATTTTAAAACGCGCCACTAATATTTCTGTTGAATATACTCTATCTGTGTGACGTCACAGGCAGCCCCTCGTATCAACAGAAAATTGGATCTAAAGAAACAATTCAAACAATGTTAACACACTGCTTTGCAACGGTTTGTGTTGATCCAGTTTGCGGTTGATATGCGGGGTTGTGTTGCCTGTGTCGTCACCACTAATGGGTTCCATTAAAATATAAAATTTCAATGAAAATTAAAAATATTAAGAAAACTTTGTTGAAAATTATATCATATTGAAAACGACACATTTAAAACTTCTTATTTAAAACAATTTCTTATAGCGTCGTTATTAAATTGCATGAGGCGGCGACATTGTCACGGAAACAGCCGTTAGTTGTCGTGACAACAGTTGATTCGTCCTTAAAATACCCCCAGTCAAAGATAAATGAATGGAAGCCCGATTACAGATGATCGCCACTGGTTGTTTAATTATTAATTAAATCTTCCGTAATATTTTAGGACATAGCAAATTAGCATGTTTTTACACCATATGGTGTCTGAACAGGTGTTGACGAGAGTAGCTAACAGGGGAGTAGGTCCCTTTTTAGTAGAAATAGCTATAAAAATATTTTCTGTGATGTGTACTATTTATTTAATGTGTACTATTTATGCAATGCATGCGGCTTAATGTATGTTCTCGTGGCTTATAGGGCTTTTGCAATGCAGAGGCAAAAAGCGAGTATACTTTTGTAAATACTAAACTAAAAAATATGTATGACAATCAGTTCAATTTCATAAGCCTCTTAAATTAAGAATTTCCATATCATCAACTAAGCATTGAAATCCTAATTATTAGATAATGTTCTATTAAAAGAGCGAATTATGTTTTTATGAAGCAGAAAAATAGAAAAGCGAGTTTGATTGCACAATAATGACCTTTGCTATGGCTCTGGTGTTTAATCAAATCGTTTTTAGGTGCTTTCTTAATTATATAAACACATAGCACCTATAGTCTTCGTCAGATCTGTCCGTCCGTCCGTCCTGTCCGCATATAACAGCGCAAAAACAATCCAGTCGAATGATTTGAAATTTAATACGTATAATCCTTGAAAAATTTTGTCGAGTCATTTCAAATTTTATGAAATCGAATCAAAACTTAAAAATATATTAATAAAAGTTTTCTTCATTCTATTAAATCCGATCATACGTAATCTATATAATAAAAGCGCGAATGTGAATGAGGACAACAAATACGGGATAACCATTTTTTTTCATATGTCAGGCGGTTATATTTATTCAAAAATATTTTTTGAATAAAATTGCAGAAAAATTACATTTTTAGAAAGATCGTTCAAAATAATTGTTCGTTTGCGAGATGAGTTACATTAAAAAATGTATAGATTCTGAGATAACTTCTGTTAAAATTAGGTTAACTGCCTAATATTCATTAAATTAAATAATCACAGAAGATTCGGTCATCATGATTCACAGAAATATTAAACCATGGAGGTAATCAGTCGCAAAGCAAGATCTTCATGGTAAATTTTGCAGCGCTAACTGATGTCGAAAAAAAATTCGCATGTGTAAAAGTGGCATACGTAATAAGAGAAAAAAAAAAGGCATGCTGATTTCGCTCATAACAGACGATTTAATTCATTTCACTGAAATAATAACGGAGATTTTTCTTTTACACTGTAAAACTAGTTATAGTAAGAACGCACGTTTTGTCACCTTTAACGTACAATTTCCAACTTGTTTATGTTTAGAGAGGGCAAAATATAGTCAGGGAGTTAAATATCTTTGTGAAATTCTAGAGGTTGATTTAAAAAAAATATATTATAAAGCAAAAACATACCCGTGTGTAACGCTGGCGTCATATTGTCGGTGGCAGCATCTGACTATAATTGTTTGAACTTCTTGACATCGGAAAACTTCAAATTTTACACCACTGAATAGAAGTAACAAGTTGGAAATTGTACGTCAAACGTTACAAACGAAGTGCGTTCGTGCGCACGTTTTAGAATTAAATTCATGATATCCCGTGTGTAGAACGGGTTAAACAGCTAGTTAAGTATGTATTTTATGACACTGTTCATACAAATATCTTAACTAGTTATATAAATATTCAGATATATATGTATCAGCTAGTTATATAAATATTCAGATCTTGATGATTTTTAATTCTGTGAAATGAATTATATCGTCTGCAGATTAATTTCTGTAATAAAATAAGTATCTCGGTCGCTTGACGATTTAACATCCATCGGAAGCTCCTATAACAAAAAAGCACCGATTTAAAAAAAAAAAATCAAATTTCTTAATAAATATTTTTATTAATATCTCCTAAAGTTTTGATTCGATTTTAATAAAATTTGAAATGTCTCGACAAAATTCTGCAAAGATAATATATTTTAAATTGCAAACCATTTGGTTGGGTAGTTTTTGCGTTGTTATATGCGGACGGACAGACAGACAGACGGGCGGACAGACGGACGGACCAAACGACGACTATAGGTGCTACGTATTTATATAAATACGAACGCACCTAAAAATTGATCTTTCCAATGCATTGTGTTTGAAAATGTTTCTCAATTTACGTTTTTTTTATGGTTTTTAAAAATAATTTTCCTGCATACTTAAAAAAATATATTTCTCTATTGCGTGCAACCCGATTGTACTTAATAAATACATAAACATAATATGTGTCCGTATAACATTGCATAACGAAATTAAAACTTCATCAATAAAATAAATAAATAAATAAAATAATAAAATAATATAACTAAAACACAAATTTAACAGATATGTTATCGAACTTATAAACTTAAAACCCTCAAATTATCTGAATATAGAATGCTGCTGTAAGTAGCGAAATTTCGTGGCGATTTTTTCAGCTATTAACTTCTGCTATGCAGGTAATGTAAAAGTATCCCTTTTAATAAATTTCAAAACTTTATTTTAATACATAATAGGTATTTTTCAAAAAATAACAAATTGTAACATCTTGTAATAATATACTTATTTTAATTGCTAAAAGGTGTAAAATAAATCTCTATAAACAGCAAAATTATTTTTATTAGACTTTTGACATATTTTGGCTCCGACGGAGCCATTATCAAAACAAATAAGAATATAATTGCACAGTCTATGAAATTAGTATCTGAAACGCCATTATTTAATTTTTCACGTATGTTTTCAAATTACTCACGTTATTTTTTATTTTTACTTGGTTGTTTATTTCCATATTTGTAACCATGGAGTAACTCGAGCCACGACATAAATAATGTATAACTATCCATAAAGATTGTAACACATAAAAATACAATATTTAACGATGCAGAATTAATTAACTTACCAAAATTGCGGATTGAGTTACTCCATGGTTACAGATATGGAAATAAACAATTACACAACAATAAAAATCAAAACAAACGTGTGTAATTATAAAAAGCATATGAAATATTAAATGATGCCTTTTCAAATTCAAAATTCATAGACCGTTCAATTATAGAATATTCTTGATTGTTTCGATAATGGCTCCGATGGACCCGACACATGTCAAAAGTCTAATAAAATTTATTTTACTGACTGTTTATAAAGTATTTATTTTACGGCTTTTACCAATTAAAACAAGTAAATTTTTTCATATAAAAATGCTTTGCGGTGTTGTTAGTGCACAATTTACAAAATATATTAAATGTAAAAAAAAATCTATTAGAGTTTAAAAAAAAAAAAGAAATCACGTATTTTATGTAACCCGGGAACCATGGGTTGTATTCCTAGTATATATATTGTAAGATGTATATTGCACATGATAATTTATTCTTACCTTCAAAAGTTACATATATTTTTTTGCCAAAACCTATGTTTCGTATCAAATATCTTTATACTGCGATTATGTAACAGAAAAACTCGCAGAAAATTTCGATTTTTCCGCATCCACCGCGGCCAAATGGATTTCCATTCATCATTTGAAACGTCATATTTCTAAAGGCGTTGCAGCGTGTTCTGCTTTTTATACGAATCAATAGGCAAAAGATTCGAAACACAATCAGCTTAGAAATGCTTTTAGAGAAAGGAAAGAAATAGAAAACCATTTCCGGATTATTGTATTGTGAAAATATAGTAAAAATGTCCCTTACATTATGGCATTGAATATTTCTGTCATTCTAGTGGTATTTTATTTATTAAATTACGTTTTATTCAATTTTTAACGTAAAAAATTATCGAAAAATTTCCTATTGATTAACATCAAAAGTGCATGAGTGATTTAAGAGTGCATGATATTGCATGTAAGATTATGCATGTAAGAGAACACTGTAAAAAAAGTCTCACAAATTGACAAAAAAAAAATTGTCAATTTTGGCACCAGTGAAAAACGATGGAATGTCGGGTATCCGCAGACGGCGGGTAACCGCTGACATTTCAATTTCTAAGAAATTCAAAGTGTTGCGTAAATAAAGAGTTATTGTAAATGAATGCCCTAAAGAGTCGAAACAAATACAGTTTAATTGCGAAGTAGGCGTCAAGTAAGTTAGTCGTGTGCGAGTATTTTCGATAAAGAAGAAAGGAGAAAGGCCTATGAAGACTAGGCTCATGAAGATTGTGCTTACATAGATGCATCGGATTTTTATTATAATTGTGATGTTTGTAAGGCCAAAAAACGGTTCGGACACCATTGATTAATATGTAAAGGCTACACGCCGTTTCTTATGATGCCAAAAAAATAAGGCCAAACTATTTTCATTATATTTCGTTAAATAATTCGAAATTATTAGCAATGTTAATTAAAATCATTAAAGAAGTTCGTAATTTTATTTTAAATATACATAAAGATGGGAATTTCATTCATTTGTTTTTTATTTGCAATTCATACAAGTGTTCGGGGCTGCACAATCTTCCCCTATTTAAGACAAAATATCTGTATATTTTCCCTAAAACAGTTCTGTGTACAAAATATAGATTTTTTTTTCTGTGAAAATTACAAAAACTACGTTTTTTTTTTTTTTTTTTTTAAGGAAAAACTGTTTTTTTTTTAAAAAACAGATTTTTTCTGTAAAAAATAAAATATTTTTCTGTCAAAATTAAAAATTACAGATTTTTCACAGTGTCATTTTTTATTTTAAATCTTCATACCCAAATCTAGGTAGGAGTTGCATGCCTTTTTTTTTTTCTTCACGATTACAATTAATATAAATCTAAATAAATTAAAAGGGTCAACCTCATACTTTCTACTTGTTTTTGCATGGTCAATAATGCATGGTAAACAATGGAATAGAAAATACTTAGTTCACAAAATCGTTTAAAATGTAAAGGAATCAGACATTTTCATATTAAATATATGTGCTGAAGAGTAAAGGTATGAATGTATAACTGCATCATGTTGCACGTAACAGCATGTAAGAGCATGTACACTCCTTGGAATTTCCAAGCAGACTAGCACTATTATTTAGGAATAGAAAATTCCTATTTAATGTTTCATTCGGAGAATGTGTAATTACCTAGTTTAATCGTAGAATTTGTAGCATTTTCTGCGCTTAAGTGAGGAAAAATGTCTGTTAAAAAATTGTGTTAAAATTGATTGCAGCCTCGATATTGCATGTAAAATACTGGATGTAAGGTTATTTTACATATTTTCATACTCGAATCTTATTGTTACGAGATACATGCATTCTTTACTTACAGATTATATTTAAATAAACCTAAATAAATAAAAATCTTGAACCTCATACTTTCTACTTGTTCATACATCTTCAATAATGTGTTTTAAAAAAGGAACTAGAAAATACATAGCTTATAAAATCGTATAAAGCATAATGGAATCTGACGTTTTCATATTATTTATGTGCTGAACAGTAAAGGAATGCACTTATGTGTGCATTCTACAGCATATAATGGCATTGCATGTGAGATACTCAAGTTGCATATACTCTTCGAAAATTTCAAAAAGTTTGGCACCACTATTTAAGAATAGAATTCTAATTAATATTTTAATTGCAAATACCATACTGCAAGTACAATTTGGAAATACCTCGTTCAATCGTAGAATAAAAAAAAAATTATGTAGTTAAATAAGGTAAATGTTTGTTGCAAATTTGTGGTAGTGCTGTACACACCCTGGATATTGCATGTAAAATGTTGCATGAAAGGGAATTTTTCTTATGTTCATAATCGAATCTAATTGGCGCGAGATACACACGTTTGTTGCATCTAGACTACAATTTATATAAATCTAAATAAATAAAAATGTCCAACCTCTTGTTTTCACCTTGATATTGCATCCTCAAAAATATTTGAATAACAAACAATTAAAAATTAATTAGTTAAGAAAATTGTATAACGTGTAAAGGAATCACACATTTCCATATTAATTATGTGCTGAACACTAAGATTATGTATTAAAGAGTGCATGATACTGCACGTATGACTATTGCATATAATATACTGCATGTAAAGTAATGCTTGTAGGGGCATTTTTCTTATTATCATAATCAAATCTAATTCGCACGAGAAACATGCATGTTTTACTTCCAAATTTCAACTTAAATAAATATAAAGATAATAACAATGGACAACTTCATACTTTTTACTTCTTCATGCATCTTCAATAATATGTGCTAAACAAGGAAATAGAAATTTATTAGTTAAAAAAATCATATAACATGTAAAAAAATCACCATTTCCATATTAATTATGTGCTGAAAACTAAGATTATGTATTAAAGAGTGCATGATACTGCACGTATGAGTATTGCATATAATATACTGCATGTAAAGTAATGCATGTAAAAATTTTTTGTATATTCGAATCTAATTCGTACGACGTACATGAAGTTTTTACTTCCAAATGTCAACTTAAATAAATCTAAATAAATGAAAATGGCCAACCTCATACTTTTTACTTCTTCATACATGTTCTATAATATTTGATAAACAAGGAATTAGAATTTATTAAGTAAGAATATTGTATAACATGTTACGGAATCACAAATCCATATTCATTATGTTCTGAACAGCAAAAGAATGCGTGTAAGAGTGCATGATACTGCACGTAAGAGTACTGCATATAAGATACTGCATGTAACGTGCTGCATGTAAGGGATTTTCTCTTATCGTCGTAATCGAATCTAATTGGTACCTAGTTTAAAATATATATGACAATTTTGTTTTATTTCATATACTTTCAACACAGTGCTAAAGGAATAACTTAAGAAATTAACTAAATAATTCGGAAACTATGGTTTCTTCTTTTATAGACTTTAAAAATCTGATATTTTTATAATGAATCTGAACTACTTATTAGACATTATCGTAATTTTAAAGAATTATTTGTTACATCTAAATCTGAATAACTGCAAAAGTTTTAATGAAGACAATCATATATTTCTGTAATTACTTATTTTTATTTTTCAGTCATATTACCTCATATTTACAATTTCTACATATAGCTAAAGGAAAACGAAAAGATTAAGTTATGCATCAGTGCAGAAGAATTTATGCATCAATTTTGTTTTATGTTTTAAAGAGAATTTATTGTTGTGACATTTGCTTAACAAGATTCTATAAACTTAACTACTCTCCAAAAGAGTAGGTTTAGTTGGGGGTAATTACGAACATGTGGTAATTCAGAAAAAGCGCTATTAACACACCTGTGATAGTATCTGAAACTGCAGTGAAGTATAAATGAAGGTGCACAGTCCTGTTAACAGGATTGGAGTATTCCTGACGTTTCTGCTTCACGATTGGTACCCTTGGTTGTACTGTAAATTCCTTAAAAATTCCTACGATTCCTACAAAGTGACAAACACTTTTGTAGTGCCGGTGAATATTCTCCGTTTCTCTCAGATAAAATCAAGGTAAGTCATTGTTCTTAGTAAATGTTAAGTTATTATTCTAACAGAATATTACTAGGATTTTGCTCTAAATAATTTTCAAGGATTTACAGAACCAAGTCTATAAATACTCCAAACATTTTGTGATATGGTGTAATCATGAACAGTTTTTGTTTAAGTGTGTAGTTACATGTTACGTCGCATTAAGCCGCATCTGAAGTCATACTTGATTTTACAGTTGTAATTGTAGGTTACCTCAGGAACCTACAATTACAACCGTGTTCAGTGCTGAAAGTTTAATATATCTAAATTTCAGGAAACAAAGCGGCAATCATTGTAACGTGAACCAATCAATTTGTTTGGCTATAATCTATATATTTAAAACGCTAAGCGTTTTGTTTCGACAATCCGTGAGAACAAACTACTACATCAAATTACATCATTCTTTTTTTAAATGAAAGATATTTGGTCACAGATTTGTTATCGTACATTCGTTTGTTCGAAAATTTAATTAATTAGCCGTAATCTTAAATTAAAATTTTACTTCTGCTTATGACGTCATAAAGTCGGCAATCGGATTAACGCCCACTGTTGCGACGTACAGAGTTTATTTTCTGAACTCAATGATTGCGAGCATAAAATATAAATATTAAATATTAAAAGCACGTGACTTTTAGGCCGAATTTTTTAATTTGTCAGTTAAAATATAGTTAAAATATTTAAGTATTTCGGTAAAAATATTTATCCGTGTGTTTTATAAGCAAATAAAAATTCATATTTACTGTGACGTCACGGAAATATTGTCCATTGGGTTCATTTTATCATTAAGTATTATAACTTTTTTGATGCCATTTTTTTTCATTACAATTAAATGCAAGATATATTTTTATTTGTATGCATGGTGCTTAAGCATAAATGTACGTGTGAAAAGTTTGTACCGGTGAAAATGACGTTATGCTTAGCTTGAAATGCATTTTAACATTTATAAAACTAAAAAGAAAAAATTATATGATTGTATCAACATGGCGTAATATTAACTGATATTTAAATTTTTAATTTTAAAGATTAGAACTGGAGCCTTTATTGGTTGCTTCATCTTGATTGCATACCTTGATTACATGTTACCAATTACTGTTTTTTTAATTATAGGATTAAGTTATAGGAATTATAGGATTTAAATTATTAAGATTTCATTTTTTAATAAAAAAAATTCCCAAAAGTAAAGAATTTCAGGAAAAAAAATTGAAATAATGATTGTATTTTTAGCTAGAATAAACAATGTAAGGCTAATATTTTATAGGAATTATTTTGGTAGGTTTGTTATAAGTTCATTTAACAGTTCCTTATTAGCGGCAAAGTCTTATTTCTTTCACTGTGAATTTTTCTTTCGATGTCAAAAAATTGTATTCTACTTTTGGACGCCAACCAAAACACAGTGGCAATATTTAGAAATGTATAACGGTTGTGACAACAAACGGCACTATCGCTTTAGCTTTCATCGCGCTTACATCACTTCTAAATACTAAAAATTTAATTTTCTTACTACATTTTACAATTTCAATTCTTACATCCTCAATTAGAAAAAAAAAATTAGCTTTCGATTGAAATTTATTTGAAATCTGCCGCTTAATTTAACGACTTTTTAAATAGTTTTCAAGCATGAAATATTTTTCAATTCTATCTCAACTATGACCATCCGTTTGTTTTAATAATGTAAAATGTGGAAAGTTGGAGCTTGGAAAGTTGCAACAATTGAAAATAGGTATCCCTAACCTTCATGAAAAGGGAAAAAAATAATAATAAAAACCTGATAAATCATAAGATTAGATTATCCATAAGATAGAGTATTTTGGCGCTAATATAAAATCTGTCAAAAGAAAAAAAACTATTTTTAGTTTATGATTAACATAAAATTGATATGTTGAATTCGTTGATGTATATGTTGAATCAGAATATGCTAGGAACTGTTATTTATTATTTTTTAAAGATCCATTTGATATTTAACTGTATAAGAGACCGACTGTGATGGAAAAGGAATAATCATCCTGATTATGTAAAGGGATAGAAGAAACCATACAAATAAATTACAATTGAAAACATTAAAATTCTCCCTCATCTGCATATTAATTTATTATTTTTAACAAAAATTGTTCATTTTTACATAAAAATTGATTAGCTTAAAACAATGGATGCGTTTTAGAAGATATGGATTTGAAACAAACAATGATTAAAGAGGACATTTTAATACTTTTAATTTAAACATTTTAAAACTTTTTTTAACGTCGAATTTCAACGGTGCCTTTGGGCAGATGCAATACATATGCGCATAGAAGCTCATTCGATTGCATTATCACAGGGGGGGGGGGTGCTTATACTATGTTCTTTTATTTACTGAATATGAGATGAAAGTAGGAAATTTGTATGATACTTTATGATAGGACTATCTGTATGATACTTTATAGCTCCATGACCTTTTTTTTGTCGTGGGGAATATGGTGGTAATGTCAAACTGATTTGCATTACACATTTGTTTACGGAGTGTTCATTTGGAGTTTGCATCGGAAATAGCATTTCACTGGGAGGGGGGGGGGGATTTTTTAAAATAAAATATCTGAAAGACTGTTTCATACGAAGCCCTACTTAAATAATAAAGAAGATTATTTTACTGATATTGTTATAGTATTTTTTTCCGTCACGTTTTGACGGGTTCCATCTAGTTTTGTTTAAAATTATAAGGCAGCGGATCCCACAACTTTAAGTTTGAAAAGATTTTCGTTTAGAAATATAAATTAAAAACAGTCCGGAGCGTGCGTATAGCACGCCCTTTTCATGCTGCTGGAGACAAGGAAGGGTAGAGGTCTCCCAACTGCAGATACGTGTGTATAAATGTTCACTTAAAAATATAAAATCAAACAAATTCTAGGGTGTACGCCGCCATAGGAAGTCGGGTCTCCGAACATTATGTTTGGATATACTACGCAGTTTTGTGGTGCTTGCGATAAGGAGTTATTAACTATTACATTGCGAACGCACAGTGTAATACACTGTTAAAAATTTGCAACAAACTGTCCAGTCATTTGACCGTTGTTATAGAAAATGGTTACATAATCGTAATTTAACACTATTCTGACCATAATATGGGCAATAATATGGTCAGAATAAAGTTAAATTATGGTTATGTAACCATTTTCTGTAAAAACGGTCAAATGACTGGGCAGTTTGCTGCAAATTGTTAACAGTGTAGTGTAAGGAAAATATTGTAACCATGATGTATGTGTGCGTGTGTGTGTCTGTGAACACGATAGCTTCTAAATGGTAAATCCGACTAAGCTTCCGTTTAGCGAGTGTCATATAGATCTCTGTCGCTAGAACTGCGTATATTTGCGTACAAATAAAAAGACGGATTAGACATTTAAACTTTTTAAAAACCATTTTGCAACAGTTTGTATGGTAAAAAATTACCAAGGGAATGTGGCAGATCGATAAAGATTGCAGATATGTAGTGTCAGGCACTAGTAGCTTAGAGTTAAGTAAAGTCTCCGAATTTGAACTGGATGCCCCAGTGTTCGAATGCAGCTGATTAAAATGTGTTAGAAAAAGTGTTCTTTAAAATGTTTGTAAAATACAGATGAGACACTTCAGATTTGTTACTTTTGTTATTTTTTTTATTATTAAAAAATTAAAGAAACGTTATTTTATGTACAACGTTATAATTCAAGATAAAATAATGAATGTTGAAAACGGCGGCGATGAACCAGCTGTTCTTTCTCCCTCCTATCTTCTTCCCTACCAAAATGTGACAGTTTATTTTATGAAAATGAGAAAATATTTCTTTTTTTTCCCTTTTTTAAATTTAAGTACATCTGGTCAACAAAAGCATATTATTAAAAAAATAAAGAGAGAAAGAAATAAATTAACACTCATTTATGTCTTTTCATAAAGAAATAGATGAACGATTTCCAGGAAAATACTATTTTTGTTTTCAATTATCACTATTTCCGTAGGGAAATAGTCGACTTATTTATTTGCAGATATTTTGCAATAAAATCAGGCGAATAATCTTATGCGAAAATAGTGGTATTCCAATTAAAATTTTTCGCGAAAACCTTGAATAGATGAACCATTATAAAATATTACCTCTTGATTAAATTTAATTTCCTCAATAGAATATCTGAAACCCCATCTAAAATTTTGTATGTATAGATATAGAAAAGTCTAAGAAAGATTTCCTAATTCTTAAGAGATATATCTATTGTAACTCATTAAATCATAAAGTGAAATATATATCGAATGACTGAAATATTGACTGCCATTATTACAAATAATAAAGAGATAAATATTGAAATATCGATTCCCTAATCTACCTATTTTTCCAATTCCAGTTCAAATGACTTCTCACTGCACTAATTTAAAAATTAACTTTTTCCATAAAACTTTTATTATGATCCAATTTTTGAAAAGATTAAAGTTGTTTTAACTCTGATATTTAATATTTGAACAGTAAATTTAATTTACATATAGCAAAAATCGTATTATTATTTTTTTCAATTATCAATAAAATTATTATCATCACTGATAAGAATTTAATGAAACAAAATATATAATGATGTGTTTATAAAATCATGGAATGAAGTAACATTATATCTACCCTATATATATAAAATCCTAATGAAACGAATTTGTGAAGCGATTTTATGAAACGAATTTATGAAACGATTTTATGAAACGACTGATTAAACGACTGATTATGTTTCAAGGCTATTTTTAATAAAATATTAAACGCTTGATGGTGAAATTAATACCAATTGTTCATAAAAATCCGCGGATGTCAAAACTGGTAATAGAATTTTGAAATTGGAATTAGTTTTCGAGATATTAATTTTTTTCTAATTTTAATGACATTTCTGTAATGATGGCAACTAATTACTCAGTTTTTTTGTGACAAAAAAGGGAAAAAAATTGAAAAGGATCCCGATAGGGATTATTGATTTCTTTTTATTCGTCATTTTCAAATTGAAATTGAATTTATCTTTTATTTCAATCGATAATGAAGACAAGATTGTGATTAAATTATGTTTTTCAGGAAATTTTGAAAAAGAAATCACATTTCTATCGTCAGGATTCAATTGTCTGTCAGCATTTATATTTAATTTATAAACTGAAAATATTTTGAATAAATTCGTCCAAATGACGTCATTTAGGTAAACGCAAAAGAAAGGGAGGAAAAGGAATTAATAGTAATTATTATTTATTGATATCATTTTGTTATTTTTTTGTAAAATTTAACTAAACGAATTTATAAAAACTAACATATAAAATAATAATTGCCCAACTGAACGGAAGAATAAAATATCCTGCTTGGTTTTCTATCCTGCTTGGTTTTTTTCCGCCAAGCTTTTTAAAAAAGCGCCAAGACCCCTATAATAGAAAAGCACCAAAAGTTCATTGGGTTTATTTTCATAACTTTTGGCAACAAATCTATGTATATTAACGAATCTATCCCTTTTTGAAGCTCGAATTACGCCAAACCTAAAAGCAAAGGATCCTATAATGGAAAAGTACCCGATTTTCTTATGGACAATATTCAAGTTACAGAACATGGTGTAAAATTACTGCGGATAGCAAATTTGTTTAAATATCTCACCAATTGATGCCGAATAAATGCAGGCATGCATGCACAAAATATTTAATTAATTTTGTATGATAAATAATTATTAGAAAATTCGTATATACATATTAATTAAAAAAATAATAATTTACATATTTAAAATAACATGAAAATATGCATGATGGTGCACTAAAATAGAGAGAAAATTAAAACCTGTTACTGAAAATGTCTATAACATAGTACTTTTCAATACCGTGGTTCTTAATGTTATTCACAAGCAGATGGAATTTTTCTCATCCTTAAACGCAAAGGAAGAATAGAATAGAGATTGTTGTTATAAAAGTCCGAGAGGTAGTCACAATTTAAACCTAACCATTTTATACAAGCTGGTTTTCAAGTAGTAATTGATTTTACTTATCAATCCCGAAAACAGTCGTCAGTTGTCGCAACAGCTGTGTATGAGGCCATGATAACCGAAAAATGTCCCATATTAAAATATTAAAAGCATGGCAACCCAATTACAGATTTACCAATATTTTTAAAATAAAGCACGCTGTCATGTTTTTAGAGGCCTCGAAGTCTGAGCGGGGGTTGGCGAGCGTAGCTCGCAGGGGGTAGGCCCCCTAGTATATATATATCTTTATTAATACAAATGAAGGGGACTGAATATAATCATGAATAAAATTTCAGAAACAGAAAAAGATAAAATGCACGGAAGTGTAAATACACAGATGCGAAATATTCATGTTTTGAGCACCACTATTTCCAAATAAATCATTCAAATAGATCCAAATGGATAATCTTCATCTCATTTTCTCGTAAACTTTTCTCATTATGTAAAGCAAATTTTACTATTTTAAAATAGTGGTGTTGAAATATTGGCTAGTTTGACAATTATATTCATACCTCTAGATATACTGAGACACTGAACGTACAATTAAGCAAATATATACATTTTTTTATGAACAGAGATAGTGAAAGAAAGTTTAACAACTAAACATATGCTCCTGAATAAACTAAATTATTTTATCTTCCCCACACCTGCTAAATATGTCAGAAATCGACATAGGAAGCAAAAAACATAATGACAATCGGTAAGGGTTATGCTGTTAGATGGTATTTATGAATATTGTTTAAGAAGTGTAACCCAATAATACACCTAATAAAACAGTAACGCTGAAATTTTCAATAGCAGAAAATATATTTATATATTATTTCTTACTACATGATGGAAAGCATGTTTTATCCACAAGTGTTAGGAATCGGTGAATTAATATTTTTATTTGTGCAGACGATTTTAGCTAACGCCGATAAAATTGTTTCTTTTATATTTTATTTTATATGTTAAATGCGGCTCGTTGCTATAGCAACTTAGTTGTTTTTTCTTTTGCATTCTTTTTACATTTTATTATCTCAAGAGGTTAAAAAATTAGGAAAAAGAAATTGGCATCTGTTTTTTTGTTGTGTAGTGAAAAAGAATGTTTTGTTAGTAGTAGCTACGAATGTGAATGAAAAGAATACCGTCTAATTTCCAGAAAGAAGAATGACGGGAAGTGTAACTAGCAGAAAATAATTTATGATAATCTTTTATTGGATATAGTACGATGATCTAAGGTAAAATTATCCAAGGTAAAATTAATTTAGAATTTGTACATATGTAAATAATTGTCTATTTCAACATCTCGTCCAATGTCCCTCATCTGTATATTATAAGTGTGTAAATAAATTTCGTGATAGTTAAAAGGATTGAATATTAAAATATATCAAACCCATCATAGTGTTTGATAAGATGCAAACAACAAGTGTGATGCACAAATCATCTACAACAATTACGGTAATTTCTTTTTTATTTATTTAATTTGTAATTTAGTATACATATTAATATAATGCAAACACTCTACAAACTCAGTGTCTCTGTTTTGAAAATGGAATGTTTAAAATAAATTCCATTCATTGTTTGCACTTTTTAGGTGCGTTCGTAATTATATAAATACGTAGCACCTATAGTCGTCGTTTGGTCCGTCCGTCCGTCCGGCCGTCTGTCTGTCTGTCTGTCTGTCCGTCTGTCTGTCTGTCCGCATATAACAACGCAAAAACTACCCATCCAAATGGTTTGCAATTTAAAATATATTATCTTGGCAGAATTTTGTCGAGACATTTCAAATTTTATTAAAATCGAATCAAAACTTTAGGAGATATTAATAAAAATATTTATTAAGAAATTTGAATTTTTTTTAAATCGGTGCTTTTTTGTTATAGGAGCTTCCGAAGTTTAATCGTCAAGCGACCGAGATACTTATTTTATGACAGAAATTAATCTGCAGACGATATAATTCATTTCACAGAATTAAAAATCATCAAGATCTGAATATTTATATTACTAGCTGATACATATATATCTGAATATTTATATAACTAGTTAAGATATTTGTATGAACAGTGTCATAAAATATATACTTAACTAGCTGTTTAACCCGTTCTACGCACGGGATATCATGAATTTAATTCTAAAACGTGCGTACGAACGCACCTCGTTTGTAACGTTTGACGTACAATTTCCAACTTGTTTAACATTGAACTTTATCCGCAGTATACTTGAAGATATATCGGATTTGTGATATTTTTCCAAAATCAGAAATTTATGTGCATGGTTAAACAGCTTGTAAATGGTTATTATGTGTATGAGTGAATTTTGAAAAAGGAATCATCCAGAAGTTGCTGCATCACATACCTATGTACAAATTCTGTATTAAATCGTTTGTGATAGAAAGATCTTTTTAAATTAGAGCAATTTCGATTAATCCATCCTATTAATCGAACGCTGTTTAGTCATTTTTAATCGGTACGATTTATTCGATTTAAATTTTTCAAAATTCGACTTTTTTTATTAACAAACAAGGATTAAAATTTAAAATGTCTACAAAATAATTTCCATCACATTTTTCACAAAATAATATTCTAAAACTTTGCATCAAATTACAATGCAATACATTTGTTTTTAGGCAAAAAAAAAACAAATTCCCTGGTAGTTTGTTCTGGGGGTGGATATTCTAAATGTTCAGCGAAACAAAAGGAATATTTATAGATGTGGAAGTATATTTGCAAGCACAAACGACCAAAGACGATCCAAGAGTCATCATTCGATTTAAACCGTTTTAATGGATAATATTAAATGAAGAATGTAGAATTGCCCTTATCTTCATATTTACAAAATTTCTACAGTTCTCAGATTCGAGATTTACGTCCTTAAATACCATGTCCCCAGAATGGAAATATATATATACTGATATTATAAACAAGAAACGTTTGTATGTTTCTGTGTTTCCTTGTACGTGTAATCTCGGGAAATACCAAAAAGATTTCAAAAATAAATATGGAAAAATGAAGATGGATATCTCTGCTCTAACATAGAGTATAAAGTAAGCTGGGGTACCTGGACCAAGGGTGTAACTGGGCCATAGGCTATTTTATAAGAAACTGTTGGTCTCTTTTAAGATTTGTCAGTTGACAACATTGCAGCGCTATCTGTACTACTTAAAACAACGCGTGTGTGCTCAATTGTAACTCTGCCTTTGCTGTGATAGGCTGCCGAAAATTAAAGAGGGTTTTTTTTATAAAGAATGTCGATTTGGTTAAACTTCCTCGGCTTTTTATCAAAATACGACAGGAAATTTTTTTCAAACAATCGTTTTTAAAAATTAGGTATAAATACATTAATATTATTATGTATCTATACATATTTACTTCATGTTTAAAACGTCATGTTTATTTTTTTTTCAAGAATGGGGTAACTGAGACCTGTATCAGGGGTAACTGGATCACATAGTCCCCAGTAACCCCAACAGTTATAAATAATTTTTTGGAGTTGCTGTTACTACAGGAAATGAATTTCTCCAATGTTGTTTGCTTGCAAAAAAGAAAATTATATAATACTTACAATTTTTTAACTGAACAATGTTTGCCAAACAAAATTTCTCTTATGACCTAGCTAAAAGTTTACGATACAGATGAAGAGGCGTACATAATAAAAAGTGCCATTATTAGACAGTTATCGAAACCAATATAAAGTAGTTTCGCTCGATATAAAAACATGGTTACAATTTCCCCAGATTTAGAGAACTTATCTAACATTCATTGAGTTAAATAAAAACATACAGAGATGTTATAGGAGGTTCAAATTTGACAAAGTGGTTACTTTTAAGATGTAAATGCTCGCTAAGTATAGTTTCTTAAGATTTCGAAATATAAAATGCTGAAATGAGCGGAAAACGTTATAAATTACGATTTAGTTGGAAATAATAGTGTTAGAAACTTGAAATACCAATATGGTGGTTACTTTCAAGATGTAACTGCTGATAAATATTTCCTGATAGATTCGAAATTTAAAGATGTGAAATGAGCGGAAAAAGTTCTAAATTACAATTTAAGAACTGTTAGAAATAGAAACTTAAAATTTAATATGTTTGTTATTTTTGAAACGCAAATGGTCGATCAGAAATTTTTTTAATTTGAAAATTTAAAAGGGTACAGAAGAAAAAAAAATGTTCCAAAATAGCGATTTTTGTAATACTGGACTCGAAATTTGGCATGAAGATTGTTAGGTTCTCACTTTTTAGGTCCTCGCTCCAGCTTTTAGATTATAGGTTCTCACTAGGAATGGTTTGTAAAATAGTTAAAATTTAAAGGTCTGAAATATCTGAAAATGTTCTAAATTACGATGTATTAAGAATTTCTAGGGAGTACTCTTAACATTTGACATGTCTAACTTTTAAATGCTCGCACAGAACAGTTTTTACCAAAATCGAAATTTAAAAGTGTGAAGGAGTAAAAAACTTTCCAAAGTTGCAATTTCTGTGACATATTAGGGACTAAACGATTGAAATTTGGCATGATGTTTATTTTTACGTTCCAAATGCTTGCTAAGAATGGTTTAAAAAAATTTGAAATTATATCGTGTAATGAGTGGAAAACGTTCTAAAAACATTCTAAAATACGATTTGTGTAAAATTGTTAGTGACAGATATTTGGAATTTGCCATAGCTCATACTTTACAGATGTTAAAGCACGCAGAGAAAAATTATTTTGAAAATTTAATTGAAATTTAATTGAAAATTTAAAAGACTATAGAAGCAAAAAAGTTCTAAAAATGCAATTTTGGTGATACAATTCATAAGGAAACTTTGATAATAATGATTACCTTTAGTGGTACTTTTCTAGTGTACAAGTGGTTACAAGATCGTTAACAGTAATATTTCATTTAACAAAAATAGGCACACATATAACACTTCGCATATTTCAACAGCTACGCGTGTAAGACGGCGGATTTTGCTAGTCATTAATAAAATGTTTTGCAGCAGTTGAACCAATGTAGGAGTGCCACTCCGTTTCAGGATGCACAAAATGATATTCAAGAAAAACGAATATAACTGCGTTTTGACTCTTTGCACAGTGTATATGTACTCTTTGCACATATGTATAAACTCAAAAAACTTCGTCTTCTTATGACAATGAACAAAAGCTATGCAAAGTAATGGCTGAAATACACTGTAAAAATACAAATGGTTCTCAATTTACGAAAGCATGATATAACCTCTTCTAATTTACCCACAATTCCAAAAAAGATTTCCTTTAGCTTTAGAAACCTCAGAAACCAATATATATTTTTAAATTATTATTATTTAAAGAAAGAGTAATAAACACTACAAACTTGAACCGCCGCGGCAAACGGCCAATTTCCTTCCGCAGCCGCGCCTACGTCCGGTATACTCGAGTCTCCACACCAGTCGAGAGCCACGCCAGACGTCCTTGCGTGCCACCCGTATGCCTTAGACTCTAAATAGAAAAGAAAAAAAAACTGAAAAAATTGATACCGGACAAATTTAAAAGGAAAAATACATAAATTAAAGACACCGAAAAGCAGGAAGGGTTGGGCTCGGGACCTATTTTTGTACATAGTATTTGAATGAATGTGAACTTCCAAAACGAAAAGGGCCAATTGATCTTTAGAAAAATAATAAAAAAGAAAACTGCCCAGTTAAACTGAGGGCATTGAGCTCACAGGCTATTCACACTAATTGTATATTATACACTTATTTCAAAGAATTTGAAATAAGCCCCTCGAAAAATAAAGAAATCGACAATATATTAAGGGGGGATCATTCCCCCGTTCTCCCACCCCCTTATAGTTAACAATTGAACCCCCAAACCTAATCAGGGAAGCCCTTTATTACAATGAACATATATACTAAATTCGAAGCAAATCGGATAATTCTGCATGAAAAACCCATTTATCTAAATTAAGGGGGATTACCCCCCCCCCCCGTATCCCCCTTTATACTTCACCAATGAACCCCAAGACTAACGAGGGAAGCTCCTTACCACAATGAGTCTATATACAAAATTTGAAGAAAATCGGATAATTCTCCATGAAAAAAACATTCATCTAAATCAAGGGGGGAGGGTAAGCCTCCCCCTTTACCCTCTTTATACTTAACCAAAAAACCTCCTAAACTAATCAGGAAAGCGCCTTATCACAATGAACCTATATACAAAATTTTAAGGAAATCGCATAATTCTGCATGAAAATTGCAGTTATCTAAATTAAGGGGGGGGGCAGCCCTCCGTAACCCCCTTTATACTTAAACAATGAATCCCCAAAACCAATCAGGAAAACGCTTTATCACCATTAACCTGCATACAAAATTTGAAGAAAATCGGATAATTCTGCATGAAAAACCCATTTATCTAAATTAAGGGGGATTAGCCCCCCTTTCCCCCTTTATACTTAACCAATCAACCTCCAAAACTCTTCAGAGAAGCGCATTATCACAATGAACCTATATACAAAATTTGAAGAAAATCGAATAATTCTGTATAAAAACTCATTTATCTAAATTAGGAGGGGGTATCCCCCCTTTCCCCCTTTATACTTAACCAATCAACCCCCAAAACTATTGACAGAAGCGCATTATCAAAATGAACCTATATACAAAATTTGAAGAAAATGGGATAATTCTGCATGAAAAACCTATTTATCTAAATTATGGGTGATTAGCCCCCCATTTCCCCCCTTTATGCTGAACCAATGAACCTCCAAAACTAATCAGGGAAGCGCCTTATCACAAGGAACCTATAAACAAAATTTAAAGTAAAACGGTTAGTTCTATCAAGAGTTATCGCGTTACATACATACATACGTACGTACGTACATACAGAACCGGCGGTCACATAAGCTCTCAGGCTTTGATAGCCTGTGAGCTAATAAAAGAAGCAGACGATAAACAGTTTACAAAATGTTGTAACGATGACATAACATTTTTCGAATATTTTTCAATAAATTCGCTAATAAATTAAATGAAATCTGCGTACACTTATAATTAGATTTCTGATGCACGTAATTTTTGGAAACGCTACCGAGAAATTTTTTCGGTGTATTAATCAGTTTTTTAAGCCTAGTTTATAGACTTTTTCGGACGCTATGAATTCTCTGTAAAATGTTTCAGCTGAAAAACTGAATTTACGCATGCAAAGGTAACAAAATAATATTAATTTTAATGTTAATATTAATACTGGTAAATTAGCATGTTTGCCTCTTAAAAATATTTGTTGAACATGAAAATGTTTACTTGAGAATTGATACCATCCAAAAAACTTCTATTTCGGGTTGAGAAAATTAATAAATCGCAAAAAATAAAAAATCGCACAAAAATCGTTATCACAGTTCTGCCTTCAGGGAGAATATCACCAATTTTATCTGAGACTTGACGGCCATTGAAAAACATATATACACAAAGTTTGAATCAATTCTATGCATAACATCGTACACTTTCCAATGATACAATAACGAAAATTACAGAAAAATCGCTATCACAGAGTGCCCTTCTGGGGGAAAATCCACATCAACTAGGACTTGTTGGTCGTAGCTAAAAACATATACATGAAATTTGAATCAATTCTAGCATAACTCCATATACTTTTCAATGATACAATGAGGACACTCAAATGGACACTCGGGCAGACTGACATTTTGTAAAAACATTTTTTTAATATATCTGACTTCTAAAACGTGCAAATCCGTCAAAAACTGGAAATCAAGAAAAAAATCGTTTACAATACTTTCTTCTGTTACAGGAAGAAGAAAAGAAAAATTATACACAATCACCCAATTATCCAATCTAGGTTTAATATGCATGTTTGTAATAATAAAGCAATTTCACGTTTTTACCGTTGATTAGAATCCCATTATGATTTGTTCCACTCCTTCCGACAGTTTAGAAACATTTATTGACAAAAAAAATACATTTTTTGTAGTTTAAACATGTATAAGACAGTTTTAAATTTGCGCATCCGAAAAGTTTGGTCTGTCTGTCTGGAATAGTGTCAGAAACTGTTGCATGACGAACACAAAACTTGTTAGGAATAGATCGATAATGTTTCTGGCTACAATCTGCTGTGTGTCGAATTCTTCAATCAATCAATCTTTGGTACTTTTCCAGTGATTTGGCAATATAGAGAAAATAGCCTTGATGAGAGGAGGGAATTTGGCCACATTTTTTCTGGCAGCCTATTCCTTGTTTCGTCTACAGAAGAAATTTTTTTCAACATTTATACAATTCTTTTAATATAATAAGACAATTATGCATTTTTATATACACACTGAAGTAAATTGCATATAGTAAATGGAAAAGAAAAAATTATGTGTGTACAAATGTTTGTAAATATGTAGGATTTGAGTTTAAACATATTTCATTTCCTTTATGACGTGCGTGATCATCAAATTAACTAACGCCCTAATATTTTTATTATCCATGATTTCAAAGCACGAGTTATAAAAAGTTTCGATCGCAAGATCAAGATTTGAATATCTTCAAAATTGGAAAAAGAGCCAGTCTTATAATTTTTATCACCGAGGAAGCACCGAAGTATTGAAGAGTCAATTAAGGCACTACAGGCCTAATTGGACTATGCGACAATAAGTATATTGTATGTTTTGGGTGAGAGACGTGTAATATATTGTGAAGAAATAACCAACGAAGCGTTGTGGAATTGTTTTTCTTGAATGGTATTAATGTTCACGTTTTTGTTATTTTGAAATCTAGTTGTTCAATTAATTCAGTAAATTAACTTTTCACATTTCACCTTACTAAAAATTTGGGGGCTCGATGCCAGGATATTAAAAGGAAGGGCAACTCTCGTTGTCAGAATGTTAAACGGAAAAGCAAATAGTAGTGGAATAAATAGTGAAATGTGAATCAAAGCTAAAGTGCTGTAAACCGCCAGTATCAAAAGTTGGGTTATGAATTAGCAAGGCAAGTATGAAAACCGCAATCGTATTACTCAAGTACAATTTTGAAAGATAGATATGGGAACGCTAAATGAAGCTAAGAAAATTGATCTAATAAATCTCTGTGAGGAATGCGGAACTGAATCACCAGAAAATCCATCAATCCCTGTTTTAATAAAGCTGATTAAAAGCTGGGATAATTACGATGAAAATTTTATAAAGGATCGGTTAGAAATAGTTATAGCAGCTAGAAAAGAGAAAACAGAAGAAGAAAGAGAAAGAGAAGAGAAAAAACTACACGCACAATCGAAAATTAAAGAAAAGAAATTACAAGCAGAACTAGAAGAAAAGAAATGGCGATTGCAGATTGAAAAGAAGAAATTACAAGCAAAGATTGAAGAAAAGAAATTGAAAATGAAAATTGAAATGGAAGAGAGAAAATTAAAAGTACGAAGTAGTATAAGAGAAAATGAAAAGTAAAATTGAAGCAAAAAGATCGCGAAAGAGATTTCGAGATTATGAAAATACAAATGCAGGAAAATCCAAGAGAACACATCGATGTGAACCCAAGGACAAATTCAAGTAAGCAATTTGAATCGCTTAGTTTATTAACAAAATATCAAAGTTCGAATGATATTAGTTTATATTTGGCTATGTACGAAAGGCAAATGGCACAAACGGGCATTGATAAAAAAGAATGGGTAAACTATTTAATTAATCTAGTAATTCAATTAGATGTGATTAAAATAATAACTAGAGAAAACGAACCTGAAATCCACGATTATGATTACATAAAAAATATTCTTCTAAAATGGTACAAACTATCGCCAGAAGAGTTTAGGCTGAATTTTTTCTCATCTAAAGAGGAGGCATCAGCTAATTGGCGCGATTTTGCTTATGAGATCAAAGTGTATTTTCAACAATGGATTGAAGGTCTTCAAGTAGATATCTTTGAGGAACTATTGGAATCTAGACACACGCCAGTGTGTTAGCCAAGTTCCCAAAACAAAAAAGGTCGATACACCGGCCGTGGGTATATTTACACAAACCATTTCGAGCTGTTTTCGCCAAATTTTGACACTCTACTACTGAAAATCTATTTGACCTACGTACTTGTAATTTTAAATGTGTAGTAAGGCTCCCTCTCCCTTAATTATCCAGAATCTAAAATTTTATAAATAACGCATAATTAGTTTCCGAGATAATGATATTTGAAAATGTCTGATAATCGATAATTTTATCAGTGACTCAATCACACATCAAAAAGATTTCATATATTTACTGCACTTACAGACTTAAAATTTGGTAAGAAGTTCATTTACACTATAAGAAATCGAAAAAAAATCCAAAAATTCTGAAAATCAATTACTTACCCACTTGACAGTGTCCATTTGTACTTTAACGTTACGTCTATTAGGCGAAATTTTAATTTTCTAAAAAAAGCGCCAAATGTTGAATCCGGGCTGACCTTGCAGCAAAATATTTGATTATCAGCCATTTTGGGCTAATTTTAGAGAATAAATTTTTTGAGTAATGGTGCATAAAATTTACTTTTTTAAACACATTGTGAAAAAACAAAAACAACTTGAGAGAATACATATATCGAAATGCGCATATATTTAGAGACATCCGCTGTTGAAATTCATCTAATCACAGAATTAAAAATGTAAACAAAAGAGAGTCATTCCTATGATTCAAATAAATATTGATTATGGATGTGTTGCTACCATGGGTCTAGGCAGTGTAGCTGTGGCAAAATATCAGCTCATTTATTCCATCAAACTTACAAAAAGGCACGCGCGAGAAAAAAAATATAACAATCGTATTTTAATTGCATCGAAAAAAAAACATGGGACAATCCATGGTGTCTTTTTCTCCTAAATATTGCAATTTCAATTTTGCTTTTTTATCATAAAATATAAAATAAACACGTGCGGAGATGTCACATTTTATCTCTTTTGTGCTATTTATTTCTTTATAATCATTGGTGAGCATGATACACTCCAGAATTTTATTTTTGAGGCAACACTACTTTGAAGAAAATTTAATTTCATTTATGGAAACAATGAAGATTTAATTTTAAATTATCTGTAAATTTTATACTATTTGTTTGATATTATTTGGATAGTTTCATCATTTTATTTGTAAATATGAATCGGACTGTTGATTTATATGTTAATGAGTCTGTAATGGTAAAACATAAAATTATATCAATATGATTATTGGGCACAGATGTCATATACGCACCACATTGGCGCGATTGCAACAAAATGGCAATTTTATGCCAAACATGGTAACCCGGTTATTTTGTTTATGTGTAATTAAGTGTTAATATTTACGTTTTATTGTGATATTTATATTTATTATTATATTTATTATTATGTTTATTATTTATAACTGTTTATTTATTACTGCATGCTATTTGTAACTAATATTCAAAAACAAAGTTTTCGCCAAATTGGCGGGGTAAAAAAATCACGCCAATGTGGTGCGTATATGACATCTGTGCTTATTAAAATACAAATTTTTGCCGCAAATTGACAGCCAAATATTTTGTTGTAGGAATTTTAAATTAAATTGAATGTTGCCTGGTAAATAAAATAGTCACTTGTAAACACATTAAAAACCATTAAGTATAGTGTTTAAGTATATTGTAACTGCACAAAAAGTAATGAAATCCCATCAAAAACATACATGTAAAAGAAGGCCAAGTTCGTTAACGGTTTCGCTAATAAAAGAAGTGAGATCTAACTGGAAACCAAGTTCTTTCGAAGCACCTTAAATCATAGCTCCTGGCATGCATAACGTTCTTCAATTGCTTAAAATGATTTGTTATGTTATTTGCTACTCAATAGAGCGACTTGGCAAGTTTTCTCTTATTCAAATTTCTCTCCTTGATTGATCTGAACTTAAAGTTAATCACTTCCTTAACTTATCAATACCTTAACTTCGATATACTTATTCGAATACTTGATTGACTACATCTATGCCAATGACATACTAGAGTAAATTGTACTCAGACACAAATATTAAAGTTGGTGCGTGAAAACTTGCAAAGTCGCTCTATTGAGTAGCAAATAACATAACAAATCATTTTAAGCAATTGAAGAAAGTTATGCATGCCAGGAGCTATGACTTAAGGAGCTTCGACAGAACTTGGTTTCCAGTTAGATCTCACTTCTTTTATTAGCGAAACCGTTAACAAACTTGGCTTTCTTTCACATGTATGTTTTTGATGGGATTAATTTTAGTTAATCAAATCAGGCATAATTTAACTGCGGAAACAAAGACACATTTCGTTGAGGATTTATTAGTAATAAAGAAAATTGATGACTTAGTTAGTAAACTAGATATTTACGAAACGGCACGAAACGTTTGCAATAAACAATCAGTTAGGAATACAAGCGGCAATTTTGAGGACAGAAGATCAATAGCGGCTGACTGCGCCAATTCGGAAAAACGCCAAGTTGACAATAGGCACAGTGTGAATCACGGAAGAAAATAGTCGCATATAATATATGTTACATATGTCAACCCTAGTCACATGAGTGCGAAATGTACCATGGCGAGTAAAACACAACAAGAATATTCAAATTTTAACTCGCAGCGTAATCAAAATTGGCGAGAAACAAAATACCAAGATGGGACCCAAAACACACAAAGAAAAATAGTTATATTGGCATGTTAAATGGTAAAAAAGGAAAATCCGCACATGTTCACGGAATAAGAACAAACGTAATAATCGATACAGGGAGCGACATTTCAATCGCCAATTCAAGATATCATACTGCAATAAACACGCCAAAGCTAACCAGTGACAATATATCTATATCGGGCATAGGTGGAAAAGAAATTAAGCCAACGGGTATTTTCCGGCATAAAGTCTACGTAGACGATATAGAAATCCAGAATAAATTTTACGTGGTTCAAGAGACGGACTATGATTTAATAACAGGTAGAAAAGCTTGACGTTAAAAGTAGTGGAAGATGTTGTTAGAGTAATAAGCGACAACACAGTACGAGTAGGATACATTAAAATTAATGAAGTTGCGTCTCCAACTGACGAATTAGCTAGATCAAGTATAAACAACGATAATGGTGGTTGGAACGATATGGAGTTAGAGGCTTTGCAGTCCATCTTTTTAAATGAATTAGAAGTAAAAGAAGACGAGAAATTTACTACAGTTTCAATAGATCTGTATCGCTTCTATTGCTGATAAGTTAGATGAACAGTGTGTGAGAATGATCCTTCAGTTCATTCTGAATGAAGAATATCCAGAGAAAATTCCCAAAATAAAAATTCGAAATCCACGAGGATTATCTGATGAAGAATTAAATAGCACTACGCAGGATTTGTTGATAATCTCTGAAATAAAAAAGGGTAGTTCAATCTGGGCCTCCGAGATCACGCTGTGCATTTTCTCAGCCAGGGCTGCTATAAGTGACGTCACAACCTGCTGACGTCGCAAGAGTGATCCCGAGGATAACGAAAAAGACAGGCTACCACGGTGCATTCCACTTATCTCTTTTTACAGACCGCTAGAGTGACGTGATGCTCTTTTCGTACACCTGCATTGGTGCATTCCAGCATCACGTGACTCCGGCAGTCTGTAAAAAAAGATACGCGTAAAGCACCGCGGTAGCCTTTCTGTTTCGCTAGCCTCGTGTGATCCATACTACTTAAAATGTTCCATGTACTTTGTTCGTTTGTACGGATTCTTTACGATAGTATTTTGATATTATTTATTGTTTTATTTAGTAATTAATAATATTTTTCAGTGTATTTAGATTATAACGCTATTAATAATTATTGATTATAACTATTAAAGAAAGTGTAGATTATATCTATAAAATAATGAGAAGAAAATGTTGCACTTCTAGTTTCAAATCTAAGTCTTCAAATTCCTAACTTATAATGAAAAGAAGAAATGTTAGTTACGAAAATTACATTGTGGTAATTTTACTCATATTTCAACAGCAGTGGTCTGCATTAAACGTATCGAAATATGTTTTATAATCCGTGAAGCTAAAATTAATATGATGGTACTGAACTTGTTGTGAGGAGGAAAAAGTTAACCATAACAACGAATGTGTATTCTACTGTAATGAAAAAATTCCGGCATATTTGAGTTAATGTGTACTTCCAAAACGAAAAAAGATAAATGATCTTTGGAAAAAATAAAATAAGCAGATGATAAATAGTTTTAAAAAGCAAAATGGTGCAACGATGACAACAGACCTTCCGAAGATTTGTAAATATACGGTAATAAATTAAATAAAATCTGGATACACTTAGTTAAAAGTGAGTGTGTTTTGTTTAGAAAATTAAAATTAACTGATTTCCCCAAATTAATAGCTCCATTTAAAATTTTAGCTAACTTAAGAGTACAAATATATTATGAAAATAAATATGTTGATAAGTTCCTTTGAGTGGTTCTTATGTTCCGGACACAAGTACAATAAAAAAGACAATTTTTGAAAAGCAAATACAGGCGATTTAGAGAAAATGGCTTATGGCGAAAGAAGGAAGTTTGGCAACATATTTTCTGGCAACCTATTTGCTGTTTTATATAAATAAGCATTTTTTTTCAATTTTTATATATTTTTTTAATATAAAGAAGCCATTTATCTATTATCATATACAAATAGAACAGAATTGTATATATAAATAAAATTAAAAGTTCATTAGGTTTGTTTTCATAGCTGTGTATGTAATTTGGAAACATATCTAACTTTCTGAAGTCCGAATTGCGCCAATCTTTAAAAAAAGCGCCAAGTTCTCCATAATTGAAAAATATCGATTTCTCTATTTAATTTGATATTTATTGTATTTTGGTGGTTAAATTATGGTATGTAGTCGTAAAAGGAGGTGATGAAATTGATTTTGTAAAGTTTTTGGTAGATTTATTATATTTTTTGTACGTATATTTATTGTAAAATAATGTTTTTAGGAAAAGGTAAGTCAAAGTTTTCAATCTGATCTGTTAATCTTAGCATTATTTTTAATTTAATACTTTTAATTTCCTTTTATAAAACAAGTTTATTAACTGCCTTTTATTTCACGATTATGAAATTTAGTACTATTATTTATATAATGACAAATTTTAAGACAGAAAATTCAAAACATCTCTCGTTATTAAATCTTTCTGCTAGGATACATTGACCAAACTGGATCACTCTTGTGACATCACTAATACTTGTGGCAGGCCCGGTTGAGAAAACACACAGCGTGATCTCGGAGGCCCGGTTCAATGCTGTTTCAAATGATTGATGCTGCTAAAGAGCATTTGACTGATGGAAACCGACAAAGTGGAGATTGCGCAATCTGTTTGCATGGATTTAGAGACAATGATGAATTTACAAAAACTGAATGTTACCTTTATTTCCATTCTCATTGTTTAGCTAGATATGCTAAGAACTTTTTGGAGAATCCAAGAAACAGTAAGGATGATGCTGAAAGTAAAGTGAAAAGTGATGAATTATTATGTCCAATGTGTCGTACTCCGATTGACTTTGATGAATGGAATGTTGACTATCCACCTCCGAAAAAAAGTGATGAAAGCAATTTTATTTTATCTGAAGATATAATTAAACTTCCAAAGAAAATGGAAACTACTAAATGATGTCTTCATTGACTAATTTATATCTACGTTTTGTAGTATTAAATAAGGTAAATTGCCATAATTTCGTCTTATTTCCTAATTATCGTCCTCCTTTACTCCTCGGCTTCTCCGAAAGTGGCTCCACTTATCACGCAAGACACAAGAAACGGAAGGTAAAAGGCATCAGTAGTGAAAGTTTTGTTCTCCAAGACGCATGCATATAATATAGACGCCGGATTTCCTATTTTTAGAAAACCCGAGTTCGTATTACGTCATTTGTAGAACGTTATTTACTGTACTGTAAGTATTTATTTCCTATTCATTGCATTTATTCTACGTAGGTAAGATGCAAACTGTAGCATAGAGTGAGTTTTAGGACGTTCATTTCATCTTACAAGAACTGAAGTTCCGCCATATTGACAGTAACGTAGTTTCAATTTCCTCCCCCTTGCAGTTCTTATTTTCGTCACGGGGACGAAATTAGGAACGCTTTTTTTTTCAAAATTAAAATAAAGTTTATTACAAAATAAAATAATGCGTATAATGAACTAAAATTCAATAAAATTAAAAACTTTAAAATAAAATTAAAAATAAAATAATCTTTTTACTTTTAACAAAACTAAAAATACTGAAGCAATAGAAAGTTGGCTGTCAAGCCATCCTGGTAGAAAAGTTGGGAACATACAAATCGCACAATTTTTCATTAATGTCTACCAGCGTGCTTCTGTTCTTAAAATTGCTGTCAATGGTTTAAAAACGACTGGTTTAAATGGTTTAAAAAGGACACCATGCCATTTTACCCTAACATTTTTGGACGTGAAGATTTTTTGGCGAAACCTCATCCCTCTCCGTCTGGTGAAAATTTCACGGTAGCTGATCAACCATCATCAATTGGTCAGATTCAGCAAACTGTTGCTGCCATCAGCCCTAGAGAGATCAGTGAAGTGTCACTGTTCACACTAACAACTGCGAAGAGGTTCGGCTACATTGATCACTGGATCTCCGCATAAAACAAAGTGAAAGATTCCCAGACGAAGAAGAAACGCTCAGCTGAAAAAAAAATTCTCGCCCCCACCACTCTCAAAGGGGAAGAACCCACCATATAAAAAATCCAAACGGGACCTACACAGCGACTCTGATGATGAAAGTGACAGGCCTGTTGACAATCCTTATGATGATAATGCAAGCGATAATAATATCGACAATGATGCAGAAATAATTAGGAGCATTTTTTCTTTTCTTGCTCTATGTGCTGGAAGCGTTTTCTTTTAAGATAAACATGAAAAATAATGAGTTCATATCCTTCAATGATGCACTTGGTACACGAAACATGCTCAGGAACAAAAAACAATGCAAAATTTATATGTTCTTCATGTTTGGATAGCTAATGTTTCTTTATGTTATTCTTCCACTGATTAATAGTTCATTTCTGTGCGCCTTAATTTAAGGTAAATCAAAATACTTACTCATTTTTATATAAATTTTGATTTAGTTATAAGTTAAGCTACGGCGTTTTGGATTTTTTGAGGAGAGCGAAATAGGGACATTTTTTTTTTCTTTTCTTGCCATATATCGATACGTTTGAAAAACAGTTTTTCGCATTGTTAAATTTTTTTGTACGAGATTTGCCTATGTTTCTATGCACATGGGTAGCTACTCAAAGTAAAATCCAAATTTGGTATGTTTTCACTGAAAATTACAACTTCCCTGGGCCTAAAAGTGACCTTATACATTAAGACAATACAACAATGATATGTATTACATTATATATATTTAACGAATATAATTTTGTTAATGTTTGTATCGCTTTTCTTTTATAGAGTATTACTTTATTAGAATAGCAAAAATATTTAAGCAAATATCCTACATCTTCAGTAATATCATGCATATTTTACTAATTTTTTTAATTTTAATCGGGGGTATTTAGTAAATTTTATTAAAATAAGAAACTAGAAACTCGTAATGAGAAAAAAAAATTAAATTAATTCAGAAATTTCATTTGGCTTGTGTCCAATTATTTACAAAAAAATTCAGAGTAATATGAAAATGTATGTATTAAAAAAGTTCGAAAAATAGACATTTTATTATGAATAATGGTGTAAACGGTTTTTTTTTCATATGATTCATTAAACAACATCTTATTACATTGAAAGCTTCACATCATAGAAAAATATTTATTTAAATCTGTGAAAATGAATAGGTAGGCTTTTAAATACCTGGTAAAGAGACTTTTAAAAGAATTTAAAAATGATTAAAGTATACATCAACAATTAAAAGAATCTTTTTCCAGTGTGCTTGTAATTCCAAATCTTTATTAGCTTCTTGTCTTTCAGCAAAGTTCCTCCAACATTCTCCTTTAAATGGCTTTAAGCTTTCATAAAATGGTAAATGTTTTCAGAACGCTATTTCTCTTTAATGCATTCCTTAATGTATGAAAGGATAGAAGTGTACTAAATGGATAAGTACAGTTTGAAATTTGTAGTGAAAAATATTATTTAGTTTCAAGGACGTGTGTGTTTTTAGTGGCTTGTGCAAATCTTAAATACTAACATTGATAATCTCCTATGATATTATTTTAAGTTAAAAAAATTTTGAATACTTTCATTAGAAATGAATTTAATGATCAAGTAGTTTATTAAGGTGCTTAAAAACTTGCAAAGGCTCTTTTAAAGCTATATTAAATGACTAAAGCGTGCATCTACTATTAAATGTAATTATCCACCAGGCTACATGAAATTATAATTTTAGGAATAATACATAGGAAGGCCAATTCATGCCGCTTCCCATATGCTTACAATAAAGAATCTAGGGAAATGTCACGGTCATCGAAATGTCCCAAAATTATGGGAGTGCATTTGAAAAATGAAATAAAGAATAAGGAAAAGAGATATAAATGCATAGTTTGCTGCTTTCTACTTGGGAAAACAGTACATTTTCAATTGCATACAATTTCAAATTTCGTTACCAATTTGACAACATATGGAGCTCCTAAGTAAGAAAACTAGAAAAGAAGTATGTATGAGCATGTTGCGAAGAAGTCTTCGAAAACTAAATAACGATATTTTTAATAAATCCGTCATTTTCAACAACAATTGGCGCAGTCTGGATACAAAATTCGCAGAAAACTTCGCAGAAACATTCGCAATGTTTCAGCTGGAATGGTCTCACATGCAGCCAAGATTTGTGTATTTTTTCGACACCCCTCATCACGTTGACATTCATGACGTAAACTAAGTGAAAAACCATAACATGCTAGATACAACACACGTAACAGTAGTATTCAAAAGTTATGATATCCAGATAGTACGGAAATGAGTGTACAGTTACGTACGTAACGGCTGATTACCCCACAGATTCGGATTTATGCAAGCACTACGGTTTATGGCATTCAATATTTATTTCTGGATAATGTTCAAAACAAGAAGCAGATTAACATTATATTGTATACTATGCTTCAAAACAATAATTTCATGGAGAGACATTCTTCTGGATGTTTTGATGTGCTAATTGTTCAGACATCTGTAGAGAATTTACTATTAACCATTGTTACTCAAGACATATATATATCCTGGTAATCTTAACTGCTTCTACGGCACCTGAAAAGCCCGTACTTTTCTTAAAACCTAAAACATAGAGTGCGAAGAGGAAAGAATACTCTTCCACCTTATTACAAAATCAACAAAGTGGGATGAAAACCTCCTCGCACATTCGTTTAGCGGGTGTGATGCAACCAATGCCGTACACGGCGAAGGTAAAAAGCTACTTATGATGTCGATAGCTAGAGAAAGCGCCTTGAAATAATGTATTGACACTTTCAACAGAACGAACACTACGTTAGACGAAGTGAAGAAATCAGTTGAAAATATGTTTCTTCATCGCTCTGAAACTAAGGAAGAAAATCTCACACTGGATGCACATCGTTATACTCAGTTCCAACATTCATTGAAAAGGAACGCAACCAAACTAGAATCCCTCCTCCTTACTTCCCCTAGTGCTGTTAGTCATTTAGGGTTTACCATGAAATCCAAAAATGGCTTGGAAATAAATTGAAATACGAACAGAGGGGATGGGTATGTCAAGACGGTGACTTATATCCTGTTCGGACTACTCTACTACTACTTCAGACTACTCCTGACGAGATTATCAAGCTTATATCTTGTTGCTGCAAAATTGATTGTTCGTCAGCCCAGTGCAGTTTCAAACAAGCGGGTAAGTGTGATCTAAGATGACACAAAAAGTTTTGTTTAATATTCCTTTCAAAGCACTATATCCTTTCTTTAATAAATCCAAATAAATTTCATTTTCAAAAAAAAAGGAAAAATATTAAGAAAAAGAAAAAAGAAAAAAAATAAGAAATTAAAATAACCATAGGAAAAATGTTCCAAAAACTCAAAAAACAACAACAACAAAAAAAAAACGCACTTTTGTGTTATAGCGGCTCCCACAATTATGATTATGCCAAGGTTGCAGTTATGATTTTGCCAAGATCATCGCAAAGCTTATATATGCATCCTATATGCGCATATAATTATTCCAAACACTCCTATACGTGCCATATACGTCATTATACACATATTATTTACGTCTTATATGTCGTATATACAACATATACACATGTCATATATATACATTATCTATGCAAAATATATGCATCATATATGACTATACCTTGAACGTCAAGAAATGTTATATATATGTCATATATTATTATAATGTCATACATGCTTTATAATTCGGCAATAAATCTGGGTCGCTTGACGGTTCATCCTTGAGGGGGGCGCTATAACACGAAAGTACCAAATTTACAATATATTAATGAAAACAGAAAATAAAATATTTCATCATTGGGAGCTGCTATAACAAGAAAGTATGAAATTTCTACTTCATTTTTCATATCTGATAATTTGCATCTATCCTTTTTGTAACTTTAACATTTTTGTAACGATTTTATGCATTTCTATTGCCTATTCAAAAATAAATTCTTCTAAAGTTACAGAATTTCGTTAAAAACGCTTAAAAAATTCTTTTAAAGTTACAGAATTTTGTTAAAAACGGTTAAAATAGTAAAATGCGAACATTATTTGGTCCATTCTCGATCGAAAGCAACGACCATTTTAACAATGGTTTTAAAAAGAAAAAAAAAAACATGTTTTCTATAAAGTAATAATTTACCGGTCTATTTTTCTCTTTTTTTCAAAAATTTGAACCGGTCCGATAGCAGGCGATGCCCGCTATTATTCTATGTCATAATAATATCTATCACATGTGGACTAAATGCGATATTAAAAAAAAATCAATTTCAAAATTAAACATGTTGTATAGAGACCTTCAAAATGTTAAAATATGCCAATATTTCCATAATTATGTTTTTATCATGATTCAATACATTCTTCAAACTCACATGACGTTATAATCACTTGCTGACGTCATGTCTAGTCGCTTTCTATATTACGCATATTGATACTATCTTTGTATTATTCTCAAAAATTTGAAAAAAGTCCGCTAAACTTTCAATATGACATCAGATAAATTTTCTTTTTATTTCTCTAATCACATCATATTAAGCTGCTTTCTGTATTTACGCATACGCATACTCCTTGTATTATTGAAAAATCTTACAAAATTACCGCTTTATTACCAGTATGACGTCATATTAATCTTTTTTTCAATTGGTGAAACTTTTTATTTCATTTTCATTTTTCACGTGGAAATCTTTTACTAGAAAATTAATTATTGTAGAAAGAATTTTGTTGTGGCTTTTTAATTGTTGGCAACTGCTATAACGAAAAAAGTTTAAATTTAATAGGAAAAGGCTGTTAGATTTTTGGTTTTTTATCTCTCTATATTAAAATGATACGATTTTTTCAAATTTTAATATTTTGAGCTTCATAGCAGGTATTTAGCTATAAGTACACACATTTTCATGCCTGTAAGTTATATAGTTTCTGAGAACGGCTCTGTGACGGACAGACAACGGAGCGGGAGCAATAGGGTTTCGTGAGACGAACGAAACCCTAAAAAAGCAACAAAAACCTGCAGTAGGATGGAGCGCAATTTTTTTTCTTCAAATCAAAATTGGACGGGGTGAGAAAGTTGCTCTATCAGATCCTCATTCTGAATATAAAATATCTTTGAAAAATATTAATATTAAATACTGCCCCAAGGTCATTGAAAATTGCGAAAAATTGTAAAAGTTGTGCATTTTTCCATTTTCTTGTCAAACATATAAAATGCACAAATATTATTTATATTAAATTAATTTTAAAGTATACTTAAATTATTATTATTACACGCTTATAGTGAAACTATGTAATATTTATATCAAATCCAGGTGTCTTATACTTTCCCAATTACTTCAAAAGTTTGAAAAATGTATAAAAATTGGATAATTGTAAAGCATAGTCAAAACAACAAAATTGTGTTATATTTTATACTTCGTAAGAATATATATTTTTAAAATTTTACTTGAAGATGAAGAATAATAAGAAAAAATAATTTATTATTAGAATTTACAAGCATTATAAGCTTAATAAAAGAACCAGGTTCTGAGTATTTGGGCACCTTTCATTACAATCTGGAAAGGCTTTAATTTTAAGTGAAGAAAAAAAAATAACTACAAAAAATATTGATACCAGTAAGCATGTTGCAATTAGCTGTGTCGGAACTACAAATAACACGGGTTACAAAGAAGGTGTCATGCGATTTCTAGAAGAAAAAAAAAAGAAAACCTCTTCAATGGCTTATTTGCCAAATACATGCCAATGAGCTCATCTTGAGCCATTTGCTCTAGCATCTTGACGGTACAACAAATGGGCCTCAAAGTTTTACAGGATCTGTTGGCAAACCTCTAAAAGATTGTGAACTTCTTCCTCTTGTACATTATAAGGGAATAAGCTGTGCTTTGCTAGAAATTACTAATAAAAGGGATTTAAGCACGGATCAACTCTATTTGCTTGAGATATGTGAAGCAATTTCTTCGGGAATGTGTCCCGAAAAATTGTATAAAAGACATCCTGGTAAAATTGTGCATTCTAGGGGGCTTACAGTGGCAAATAAAATTCTTAGGCTATAAGTTTCTTCAAGTGAACCGTCTGAAAATTTGTTAATTCTGACAAATTTTATACTAAGAGTTTATTCAAGTGTATGGTTTCAAATTAAAACTAAGCCTTCATGCATTCACGGAGCTAAGCATTTGTATCAAACAGTTATGTTATCATGATATTTACCAAAGGAATTACAAACAATAATAGATCCCGTAATTCAACGAAATGGTTATTTTTGTCATCCGGAAAATATTTTGATTGCCATGTTGGCTGACGATAGGCACTATGTAAAAGTGTTGGAACTACGTAGAATAATAAAATCTCGAAAATCAAGAAATTATTTACGTACGTTCAAGTTACCTGAGATCAATTTTGAAGCCAAAGACTATATCGATTTTATAAATTGGGCTGAAGTGACCGTGACAGAACCAATATTAACTAAGTAATTAGATCATAATATTCTTACAAAGTGTATCCTAAATCCAAAGGCAATAGATCAAGACATCTTACCTAAAATTAAACTATTCCCTTGTCACAATCAAGCCACTGAAAGATGTGTGAAACTTGTTACGTAGGCTTCTTCAGCTGTTTGTGGTGCTTGGAGACGCGATGGGTTCATTAAAACTTGTTTTGAGTTCCGGAAAATAATGCCTGTTTTTCAAACCAAAAAACAGTATGGACTACTATAAAATGGTAACTTCATTGCTTGTAAATTGTAATAGTAAATTATTTTTATTACAATAGTTCTTTAAAAATAATTAGAAATTATATTTTCTTACATAGGTTAAGTAAAAAATATAAAACAATTACAATTACCCAAATCTCATATATTTAAAAAAAGTATAGTCGTTGAGTTAGTAAAATAAAAGCGAATTTGATATAAATATTACATAATTTTACTATAAATATATAATAATAACAATAATAATAATAATTCGATGATCATCCTTTTAAATAAAATTATTATTAATAGTTTGTATATTTGAGGAAAAAAATGGAAAACTGCACAGCTTTTACGTTTTTTCTCAGTATTCAATGACCTTGGGGCAGTGTTTAATATTAATATTTTTCAAATATATTTTATTTAGAATGAGGATATGATAGAGCAACTTTCCCACAACACCCCATTTGATTTGGTGATTTTTTTTTTTCGTAGACGAGCCCTTTTACGTTTTTTCTCAAAATTCAATGACCTTGGGGCAGTATTTAATATTAATATTTTTCAAAGATATTTTATATTCAGAATGAAGATATGATAGAGCAACTTTCCCACATCGTCCCATTTTGATTTGGAGAGAAAAAAAAATTTCCATAGACGAGCGCTCCACCCTACTACACAGTGCAGAATTTGTCAGTGATTAGTCTGCTGCAATACATTGCTTGAAAAAGAAGAAGTTACAGTGACAACTGAAGTCGATATTGACAACTTTGATGAGATTGAAAAAGACTCTTATGACCCAGTTTTTAATTGTTCATACGTTGAGGATATTTAATAAGTTCAAGAGTATTCAATATGATATACATAATACGTTTTAAACGTAAAATAAATGTAATAAAGTTGTGTTTTCATAAAGTATAATTTCCAATTTTTTATTCATAAATCCTGTCGTAACTTTGTAACAATTGAATGGATCTACTTGCGAATTGTGGCATTCGATTCTGAATTTAAACATACTTGATAAAAGATATCGCACTTGACATATTTCAGAAAAGTTGAGTGCCCACACCAAGTATAAAATCCCCCTTTGCCTGCAAAACATAGCAAAACAACTTCTTTTTAGGGAACTCATCGGATCTTCCCAAAACCAATTTTTGTGAATAGCAAACAGTTGTCGTTGTAAAACCCTATTTTACCTGTATATATATGAAAAAAAAATTATAGATATGAAAAAATAACCTCAATGAAAATCGTACAAAAATAATTTTACTAAAACCTGTGAAAATAGTGACGGTTTTAAATAACTGTTAAACATACTTAAAAAAAATGATTTTAACAAAACATGGATCTACTGATAAATGACACTATACACCATTGTGCTTCTAATTCAAACTTCAGGAATTATGTTTAGTAGCTTCATCTGTGTAAAGAAAGTGAACTTAAAACACTCTTCTTTTGAATGAATTTAAACTTTCATAACGAGATGATGTTTATTTCAATAACTCTATTTCTATTTAATTCCCTCTTTAATGTTTAAAAGGATAGAAAAGTACCGGATGCAATGCATAAGTGCATTTTTTAAATTTGTAGTGAGAAAGAGTATTTAATGTAAAAGGCGTACGCTTTGTTAACTAGTGACACGTTTAAATCTTAAAAGTTAATATTTATATTTGTTTATTATATTAGTTGAAACTAAATACAGTTGATCATTTTTATTGAAAAAATGATATGTGTTAAAATTATGTAATTTTTTTTTTTTAACATTTATAAATGAATAATGAAATAACACAATGAAGCGTAAACTACAACATTAAATACCATTACATTGTAATTAAAAAAATACTCACAATGAAAATTTTATAGAAAAAATATTTTAATTAAAATCCGTGCAAGTAAATAGCTAGGCTTTTCAAAAATTGACGAACTAACTTTTCAAATAATTTTAAGTGGTTATGTATGCATCTACTATTAAATGAAAATATAAGATAAATAAATATTTAAATATGTGTGTACATTGATATAAACTTTGTTTTGTAAATGATTAGTTGATTATCTAAATAATACCAATGAAAGTTCTAGAAAGAAAATTTTTGATTAAAATCTGTACAAATAAATATTCAGGCTTTGAAATGACTGAAAATTCATTTTTTAGCTGAGTTTAAATTGATGTAAATATCTATCCCGAATTATCTTTAGTAGCGTTTTAGGGTTCCGTACTTAAAAAAAAACGGAAGCATTATACAAACACTTTTGTGTCTGTCTGTCCTTCTGTCAGAGCCCCTTTTCTCGTAAACTATGGGACGTGGAAACTTCAAACTCGGGAAAGTTATAAAGTCTTTTTACTCATATATTTTTAGAATATTAGACATTCACAAATGTGTTTAGGAAAAATTTAGTGTGCTAATTAAGTTACTTGAAAAAAAAAGTTTTCTTTTTGTACATCGTTTGGGGTATCGTGTGAAAGCTCTCGTAATACTGAGCTCAAAAATATATTTATTTTAATATTTGGTATTATATTTTCAGAGATATCCTCAAAAATGCACTGCAAAAATATGTTACCTCCGCTCTGTTTCTGAATCTATTGAAAAAAAAAATGTATGAAAAAAATACGGGTAGTAGAAGTTTATTTAAACCTTGCAGGAAAACTATAGAGATTTTCCTAGGTAACATAGGTTTTGAGAAAAATTCGGACAGCGGGGAAGTTGACGAGTGCTCGAGATATCTATCGACGCAGAAACATCCAAAAATTTTCATAATTATTTTCAAAAAAAAAAAAAAAAAAAAAAAAAAAGATAGTAATTAAGTTACTTGAAAAACAAAATTATGTACCGTATAGGGTATCGTTCAAAAGATCACGTAACATCTAACTCAAAAATATATTTGTTTTAATTTTATGTTTTATATTTTCAGAGATATCGACAAAAGTACCGAAAATGTACGCTGCCCTTCATATTTCCAAACCTACTGAATATAAAATTATGAAAAAATTATGGGTGGTGAGAATTTATTAATTAATAAATAGTGATTAATAAATTCAATGTACGGAACCCTTTGAGCGAGAGTTATACCAACGCCCCCTAGATAAGAAAGCCGTGAAACGCGGCACGAAAACGTTATACCAAGCAGGCAAAGCAAAGAAAAAAATCAAACAACTTGCATGTTTCGATTTCATTGGCTCATAGAATTAATAATTATTGTTTACGACTAATAGTTAATAATTCCACGAGCCATCGAAATCAAAACATGCAAGTTGTTCAAATTTTTTTTTGTTTTGCCTGCTTGGTATGACGTTTTCGTGACGCGTGTCACGGCTTTCTTATCTAGGAGGCGTTGGTTATGCTCGCACTTGACAAATTTATTCTCTTTTAGAAATGCACTTAAAATATATTTCTTCTAACTGGCTTTAAACTCTTATAACGAGATAATATTTTAAGAACTGTCTCTCTTTTTAATTCCCATTTAAAAGCATTATTTTTTTTAATTAAAAATATAAAATTATCCTCAAGCTACAGTAATATAATGCATATTTAATGTATTCATTAATTTTAATCCCGGTTACTTAACTGAACTTTTGTAATATAGGAAATTTATTAGATACGATAATAATAGAAATAAAATTAGACAAAATTTTTAAATCCAATTTAATTTGAGGTCACTTATTGAGATATTTATCTTGAGTAATACGAAAGATGCATTGGAAAATTCTGAAAAGCGATAGCATTTTCTTATGATGCAAAAACAATGTATGTAAAAACCGTAATTATTTATAAAAATGTTTTTTTTTTGTTTCGCAGTGATTAATTAAATAGTGTATTTAACTATATCCAAAAATCCAAAACAAAATTCTACAAAAAATCTTGTTAAAAAATTTGACATGAAAGTTTTAAGGAAACATAAACATAATTCAAATGATTTTTTCTTACATTACAGCACTGATAATTATTTATTGCACAAAAATGTGTGTATTTTAGTGAGAAAAGTTCAGCCAAATAGACTGTTGTTGATTTTCTTTTTCTTTTTGTGTCATCCACATTCTCTTCATATCTTTTTGTTGTCAATATCGTTCATTTTAATTAACTGTAGACGATCGAATATTATATTTTTTATGTGCCCCTCTAAAAAAAACTGCACAACGACTGTTTGAAAAACAGGAAGAAATACTGTATACCTTAACACGATCCTCAAAATTCGGGATGATTGATTAATTTTTACAGTTGATTTGAATTGATTGATTTCAAAGGAAAAAATCATTCGCAATCTTTTCAATCAATCAACCGTTAAATCCAACCAATCCTTCAATCAATTAATTAACCAATTAATCGTTAATCCTAATTGATCAATCATTTAAAATCAACCCTTTGTTGAAATCAGTTCAAAATATTTTATGATTGAATGATTTTAAATTAATAAATTCTAATTTATTTTTACGAAAGTCCCCAAAAGGTAAGAAAATTAACTGTCAGAGGAATTATATTTTTCATATTGTTATGAATTTTGTAAATACTTCATTCTTTTTAATTTATTTTATTTTATTATTGTGAAAATTGCAGTATTATTAATGTATTTCCTATTGAGCATCATGTAACTCAATGCTAAAGGCCTCAGGTGCTTTGCAAGAAAAACAACCTTACAACATCGGTTTTATAATGGAGTTCTATTGAAAAATCGCCAAGGAATGGGTTTTTCGCCAAGTTGGCGATGGTTTTGGCGACTTATTTTTGTCGCCCAGTTGGCGACGGATTTGGCGACTTTTTGTGCAACCACCCCCCCTTATACCTGTCATTGGGATCCTTTCTCGCTTAGATTCTCTATCGAAAGTTAAAGCACTTTCTGGTAATTTCTAGCATCTGAAGGCCCTGGAATAATCTGGAAAGATCTCTGAAGTCTATATAAGGGACCTCCATCAGTTCAATTCAGTTAGTTGTCTGTCAACTGCGATTAATTCATACGAAAGGCTTTGCATTGAGAACTGTGTTTCTCGGATCGATTTTGTCGTTGATACGTCGTATTGAACGCATTGTTTCTGTGTGAAATTTTGCTTAGCTTTTATTGGATTTGAAGATTACTGAATATCTTGTAATTTTCAGAAGATATTTGTGATCGTATTGCACTGTTTATAGTGAATAAAGCCTTTTTATTGTTCTTATATATTGCATCAGTCCTTTCGAACCCCGAGCTCACAACATTTGGTGTCAGGAGTGGGGTTGAATGCCGATTACCAGAGCAATGGAAGCGCAACTGAGTAAATTATTGGAGAAATTAGGAGAGATGGATGAGAAAATGACTGCGAATCAGGCTGAAATGAAGAAGGATATGTCAGCGATGGATGAGAAAATGACTGCGAATCAGGCTGAAATGAAGAAGGATATGTCAGCGATGGATGAGAAAATGACTGCCAACCTTGGCGAGTTAAAAGATGAAATGAAGAAGGAAATGTCAGCAATGGATGAGAAAATGACTGCAAATCTTGGCGAGATGGATGAGAAAATGACTGCCAACCTTGGCGACTTAAAAGATGAAATGAAGAAGGATATGTCAACCAACCTTGGAGAGTTGAAAGACTTAATAGAGGATAAAATAACATCTTTAAATGACAGAATTGACGGCGTGGAAAACAAAGTTGAAGGAAAATTTCAAGAAATAGAAGGAAAAGTAGAAGGAATTTAAAGGACAGCCAATACCGTAGAAGAAAGAGTAGAAGAAAAAGTTCAAAAGATCGCCGAGACCGTTGAAGAAAGAGTAGAAGAAAAAGTTCAAAAGATCGCCAAGACCGTCGAAGAAAGGATTGAGAGTGTAGAAAAGGAGTTGGAAAATGTGAAGAAACAAAAGATAACTGCCGAAAACTATCCCGAAGATGTCAAGTATCAAGCTATGCTTCCTCGGGCCTCTATTAAACTCTCGACCTATGACGGAAAATCCTCATGGTCAGTTTTTAAGACACAATTTCGGATCGTAGCGGACGCCAATGGATGGGATTCCCAGACAAAAGCTTGCCAGTTAGCTGCTTCTCTACGAGCTGATGCTGCCGACGTCTTACAGACTTTGCCTGCAAATGAACCGCTGGATTTTGAAACGCTCGTCAGTGCCTTAGAGTTGCGCTTTGGCGAGAAATGCATGAAGGAATATAGCAGACTCCAGCTCAAATCTCGACAGCAGAAATCCACTGAATCCCTGCAAGATCTCGCTACGGATGTCGAGATACTTTCCTATCTGGCTTATCCTGACTGTCCAACTGAAATTAGAGAAAGCTTAGCTCTACAGCATTTTATCGATGGTGTGCGTGACTCTGAGATCCAGACAGCACTCCGGATTGCAGATCTCAATGATCTAAAAGGGGCTTTGGTTTACGCTCTGAAATTCGAGGCAGCCCAGCAAGCTACTAGGAAAGATCGACACTTTGTGCGAGCAGCTAACCTGCCTGAGACGTCGGATAGAGCTGTGGAGTGCTTACAGCAGCAGATGAATGATATAATGAGAAAGATGAACTCCTTAATGGCCAACAAACCTTACAGGAAGATCAAGTGCTGGAAATGTGGTGGAGAAGGCCATATCCAAATCGACTGCCCAAGACGACCCAGCACCGAAGGTAATAGCTCGCCCGCTAACGGAGGAGCAAGAAAACGGATTATTGACAATCTTGCGGGACGGAGGTTTCCAGATCTTAAGCAGCCTCATTTTCAAGTATGTGGAATTTCTGCAAGAAGTTGCGGCGGGAACGGAGTTTTTCTAGTCGGAAGTGTGAATGATTTGCCCTGTAATATGATCATCGATAGAGGAGCCAATGTGACCATCATTCGGAAAGATCTAGCTCAGCGGCTGAAAGAAAAACTCTCCTGGACCCCGCCACGTGTAATCATTCAAACTGTGACAGGAGATAAGATCGACATATTTGGAAGAATGACACTGGAAATAAAGTTTGGGAACGCCGCTTACCATCATACAGTCTACGTGGCCGATATTTCAGATCCTTTCATACTCGGACTGGACTTTTTAAAAGAGCATGGATTTACACTGGACTTTAAGAATAATGAGTTACGCTCTGCTCAATAAGATGTCACTATTTTCAAACTTGGAAATGAATCCGAGTCTATTCAACGAATCACAGCCAAGGCAGATGTTATCATCCCTCCTCGGACCGAAATGATGATACCTGGATTAACTGAGAACGAAAGAAGTTTTCAGTGTGGCTTGGTTGGATATCCTGAGAAGAGCCCAAAAGGAGTGCTAATAGCATCAGAGCTGGTAGATCTGTCGAGAGATGTGATACCCGTGAGGATTGCAAACGTAAGTGAAAAGTCTAGAATTATCCAGAAAGGTGAAGTGCTTGCAACCTGTGCTCCAGTCACCTGCGTTTGCAAAGACCCGAGCTTGACGTTTTCGGAGCCGCCTACAAGTTTAACACCTGTAATTGGACGAAATGAAAATTTATCTCCTGAACAGAAACATGCCGCAGAAAGACTGTTCCAGGAATTTAAGGATGTGTTTTCACAAAACGAGAGTGATATAGGGCGCACTTCACTGACACGTCATAGAATTGATACTGTCAACCATCCACCGATTAAACAGCATCCAAGACGCTTGCCGTTCGCAAAACAAGAAGAGGTTTCTAAGCTCTTACGAGAGATGCAGGATAGTGACATCATCGAACCGTCATCAAGTCCGTGGGCCTCTCCCATCGTGTTGGTCCGAAAGAAAGATGGCTCCACAAGATTTTGTGTGGATTATCGTAAACTTAACGATATCACGAAGAAGGACAGCTATCCTCTACCAAGAATAGACGACACGCTAGATACTCTTTCAGGACATAAATGGTTTTCCACACTGGATTTGAAGAGTGGATATTGGCAAGTAGAGATCCATCCTGATGACAAAGAGAAGACCGCATTTACTACTGGACAAGGACTTTGGCAATTTAAAGTTATGCCGTTCGGGCTCTGCAATGCTCCAGCAACGTTCGAGCGCCTCATGGAGACAGTGTTAAAAGGTCTGACTTTTGAAGCTTGTCTCATCTACCTAGATGACGTCATCATTGGTGGCCGCACGTTTGAAGAACATCTAGAGAATATTCGAAAAGTGTTAACGAAACTAAGAGCGGCGAATTTAAAGCTGAACCCTTTGAAATGCAAGTTCTTCCAACGAGAAGTAAACTATTTAGGACACATCATCTCAGCTGAAGGTGTTCGAACAGATCCTGAAAAAGTGTCTGCAGTAAAGCACTGGAAACGTCCGGAAAATGTCCATCAGTTGCGAAGCATTCTGGGACTATGCACTTATTACAGAAAGTTTGTACAGGGGTTCTCCAACATCGCAAGACCCTTGCATAGGCTCACTGAAAGCAACCAGAAGTTTCTATGGACACAAGAATGCGACAATTCATTCCAGCGGCTGAAAGAAGCTCTCACATCCTCTCCGGTCCTTACCTATCCAGACCCCGACAAACAATTCATTGTGGACACGGATGCCAGTCAGGAAAGTGTCGGCGCTGTACTTTCCCAAGAAATAGATGGCCAAGAACGAGTCGTAGCATACTGGAGCAAATGTTTATCGAAACCAGAGCGGAATTATTGCGTCACTCCTAAGGAGTTATTAGCTATAGTGAAAGCCATAGAACACTTCCATCACTATCTCTATGGCAGGAAATTTCTCCTTCGTACTGACCACGCATCCCTAACATGGCTGATGAATTTTAAGAACCCAGAGGGCCAAGTAGCCAGATGGATACAACGACTCCAAGAATACGACTTTGACATCAGGCATCGCAAAGGCTCATCGCATGGAAACGCCGATGCCCTATCAAGAAGACCGTGTCCCGAGAGCTGTCGCTATTGTTCCAGAGCGGAGAGCAAGTATAATCCCGAATATGTCATACGCCAGACGAAGACTTCACTATTGACGCCACCAGATCCCTGGAGTGATGAGAAGATTCGACAAGATCAAATGGCAGACACTGAGATCAAACCAATCTTGGAGTTATTAGAATCTTCTAGCACGAAGCACAGTTGGAAAGACATCTCGACTTACAGTCCTACGACGAAGCAATATTGGGCTCTTTGGAACTCTCTCCACGTCAGGAATGGTGTCCTGTTCCGAAAATTCGAATCGGAAGATGGGAAGACATCTCGGTGGCAGTTGGTACTTCCTCGATCCCGAATCCCAGAGGTCCTCAAGGAATTACATGGCAGTCCCACTGGTGGCCATTTTGGAGTCATGAAAACATTACACAGAGTCCGAGAACGCTTCTTCTGGGGAAAAGCGAGAGCTGACGTCAAACAATGGTGCAAACCTTGCGATGCATGTGCGGCTCGGAAAGGACCAAAGAAACGTAGCCGAGGAAGACTACATCTCTACAATGTAGGAGCACCTTTTGAACGCATCGCCATTGACATCATAGGTCCTCTGCCAAGAAGTGCTGATGGCAACAAATACCTCCTTGTTGTCATGGACTATTTCACAAAATGGCCTGAAGTTTATGCCATCCCTGATCAAGAAGCTTCTACGGTTGCGGATGCCTTGGTACACCAGTGGATATCAAGGTATGGAGTCCCTCTTCAAATGCATTCTGACCAGGGGAGAAATTTCATCTCTGCTGTGATTGAGGGTCTCTGTCAACTTCTCGGAATGGACAAAACTAGGACGACGCCTTTACATCCGCAGTCGGATGGCATGGTTGAGAGATTTAATCGTACCATCCTCAACAATCTCTCACTTCTAGTCTCAAGAAACCAGCAAGAGTGGGACCAAAAACTTCCCTTGTTTCTTCTCGCCTATCGCAGCGCGGTCCATGAAACAACCGGCTATTCCCCGTCTCAGATGCTTTTCGGTCGTGATCTTCGTTTACCTTGTGATCTGCTGTTTGGTCGCCCTACAGATGCGCCTTCATCGCCAGAGGGATACGTGCAGAATCTCCAGGCACGATTTGAAGACGTCCACAACTTGGCTTGAGAGCGGATCAATATACAGACGGAGAAGATGAAGACCAGGTACGACACGAAAGCCACAGGACATCAATTCAAAGAAGGTGACAAGGTTTGGTTTTATAATCCGACTCGACATAAAGGACTTTCTCCCAAACTGCAATCGCACTGGGACAGTCATTATACAGTCCTAAACAGACTGAACGATGTCGTAATACGGATCCGAAAGTCACCAAGTTCGAAGCCTAGAGTCGTTCATTACGACAGGCTGGCTCCATACTATGGCCATAGTACTTAGTTCATTGATTGTAAATAGTGTAATGTAAATAATGTAAATTAGTATGACCATAGTCTTGTATATAAATTAATGTAATTATTTATTTTGCTTAGCATTATCATTATTATTGTTATTATTATTTAAATACTTGTATGTAATGGTGTCTATGCTTTATAATTCAGTATTATGAATGTGTTTAATTGTTTGCTTTAAGTGCTTTGAATAGTATAGCATTTGTTGGTAACGGGTTTGCTTTCCGATCAAAGGTTGAACTGCCCGGGACGTGCAGTCCTTGAGAGGGGGGCAATGTTATGAATTTTGTAAATATTTCATTCTTTTTAATTTATTTTATTTTATTATTGTGAAAATTGCAGTATTATTAATGTATTTCCTATTGAGCATCATGTAACTCAATGCTAAAGACCTCAGGTGCTTTGCAAGAAAAACAACCTTACAACATCGGTTTTATAATGGAGTTCTATTGGAAAATCGCCAAGGAATGGGTTTTTCGCCAAGTTGGCGATGGTTTTGGCGACTTATTTTTGTCGCCAAATTTGGCGATATATCGCCAAATGTCGCCAAGTTGGCGACGGATTTGGCGACTTTTTGTGCAACCACCCCCCCTTATACCTGTACATTGGGATCCTTTCTCGCTTAGATTCTCTATCGAAAGTTAAAGCACTTTCTGGTAATTTCTAGCATCTGAAGGCCCTGGAATAATCTGGAAAGATCTCTGAAGTCTATATAAGGGACCTCCATCAGTTCAATTCAGTTAGTTGTCTGTCAACTGCAATTGAATTCATACGAGAGGCTTTGCATTGAGAACTGTGTTTCTCAGATCGATTTTGTCGTTGATACGTCGTATTGAACGCATTGTTTCTGTGTGAAATTTTGCTTAGCTTTTATTGGATTTGAAGATTACTGAATATCTTGTAATTTTCAGAAGATATTTGTGATCGTATTGCACTGTTTATAGTGAATAAAGCCTTTTTATTGTTCTTATATATTGGCATCAGTCCTTTCGAACCCCGAGCTTACAACAATATATTCAAGACAATCGAATATGATTAACCACAGGACATTTCGAACAAATAAAATTGTTAAAATCGAATCATAAAATCAAGAGTTATGCGTGGACATGCATGTGACGATGATTTAAATGTCACATATTATATTTATAAATATTATATAAATATTTAATTAACAGTTATTATAGCAATTATTATAACAATTATTATAACATTATTTGATAATGTCAAAAATAATATTAATCTTTGACTAAAACTTGTTTTACACACACATATATTTTCCGTATTCTAAAATTAACTGTTCTCAAATCCAAAATAGCTAATTTCTGACATATTTCTGAATTAATTTTTATTCGGAAACACATGAAATTGGCATGTGTTCTTAATCAGAATATATTTAATAGAATGGCGTTTTCTATTTTTTGGTAACGACAGATGATGTTTCAGAAAACACTATCAAAGTCGGTGTTTTGAGCCGAATTTCCTACGCGCAGCGTGAGAAACGGGAAAAACGTGACCGAAATTGATCTTAAGTATTTCATTTATCTAAAAATTGAAAACGCTATTAATTCCAAATCGCTTTAATAATCAGGCATGCAAGTGCCATGCGTTTAAAAATTTGTTCATAAATGTGTCAGAAAGTTTCGTGATACTGAGAGAGGGGAAAGTATACAAAATAAACTTTATTGGTTGGAGAGAAAACAACTTTGAAACTAATAGGTTTAGTTTGCAAGTTGTTTTCTCTGCAACCAAAAAAAGTTTATTTTTCCAGCCTTAAAGATCTAATTGATGAACATAATACCTGGGGCATTTACAGAATTTTTTGTGAATGCGACCTCTCTTACATTGGGCAGACGAAGCGTGCTCTTAGAATTAAGCTGAAAGAACACCAAACTTATGTTAAAAAGCAGGGTTGTGAGAAATCTACAATAGCTAAACATTGTTGGGATTCCAACCACAGGTTTAATTATTCAGAAGCTAAAAATATCCAATAATGTAATTCAGTTCTGGACTTTTACGAAGCTTGCTTTATTCACAAACACGGTTCATCCTTGGTGAATGATATGACCAGCACCCCTTTTCTCTCGCACGTGTGGAGGGATCTTGCGCAGTGACTCCTTTTTTCAGTTATTTCCGGTCAACTACGTCACTTCTTTGGTATATATAAACTCTTGCTTTAGCATTTTCATTCAAGCCAGTACACGGAGCTATAACCGAGTGGTTCTTTGAACCCATTTTTATCCTTTTTTTCCGCACTGAGGAAGGGGATCGATGCATCCTTGAAATGACCGTATGCAGTTTTTTGTGGCAATTCTCATATTTGTGCGTTACAACGTTGTAATTGGTTTGGTTTATGAATTCGCACAAAGTATTTAATCTATGTTTAGTTTCAGTAGATTCGGAAATAGAAGGGTTGGAAGATATTTTTGGAGTGCATTTTCGCGATATCTCTGAAAATTTAATACTTAAAATTTGCAAAATATATATTTTTGAGTTCGATATTACGAGAATCGTTTACACGATACCCCACACGATTAAAAATAGGTAAAAAATAAAAACTTTTTTCCTTCAAGTAACTTAATTAGCACACTAAATTTTTCCTAAATATATCTGGGAATGGCTAATAATCTGAAAATATGTGGGTAGGACGGCTTTATAACTTTCCCAAATTTCAACTTTCCACGTCCCATAGTTTACGAGAAAAAGGGCTGTGACAGACGGACGGACAGACACAGGAGCGAACTTATAATGGCTCCGTTTTTACTTTTTAAGTACGGAACCCTAAAAATAATCAAACGAACTCTTTAACGCCCTTTGATGGATGTAAGTTAATAAAAATTGATGTATATATATATATATATATATATATATATATATATTACATTTCCAAATGAATAATTAAGAAGCCCATTTAAATGTAAACTAAAGCAAAAAATGTATTTAAAAAAGTGTGCATATCCAAATAATCGAAATGAAATATAAAAAAAAGAATTTGGTTCAAATCTGTGTGTGTAAATATTTAGGCTTTTAAACAATTGACAGAATAACTAAAAAATATATTTTAAGAAACATGCATGTACATTTAAAAAACTATATCAACCAACGTGCATGAAATTATAACTTTTGGATTTATCATTAGCGGCTATTTCTGCTTAAGGAAAAAACATTATATTTTCTTTTTCTAAATGGCATTAAACTTTCATAATGAGCTAATGTTTCACGAACGATATTTCTATTTAATTTCTTCTTTAATTTCTAAAAGGATAGGAAGGTATCTGATGGATAAGTGCACTTTTGAAATTTATAATGACAAATTTTACATTTCAAGGGCGTACATGTTATTAACTTGTTGCTTAGCTAAACCAAAAACACTAATAAAATTTATAATTTATTATTTTAGTTAAAATCGTTTATATAATATTTATAACTTTCGATTTCTTTCATTAAAGCATTATACATTTTTTAGGAACAAATATTTTTTTTTTCGAAGAAACGAAAAAACAAGGGTTTTTTATCGTTTGACAATGATTAAGTAGCATATTTAATTTTAGCTAAAACAGAAAATATCATAATATTATTTGTATCCCAAATATCCGAAATAAAATTCTACAAAATATTTCTTTAAAAAAAATTTGACATATAAGATTTAAGAAAAAATAAACTGAATTAAAAGGATAGTTTCTTACATTATTCCACTGATAATTATTTATTACTTAACAGAGAGTGTATTTTAGTAAGAAAATTTTAGCAAAGCAGGTTGTTGTTGAGGTGATTTTTTTGTTATCCGCATTCTCGTGGTAACACATTGTTGTCACTGTCGTTCATTTTAATGAGCTGTAGACGATCACATAATATATTTTTGATTTGCTCCTCAAAAAAAAAAAAATATATATATATATATAATTAAAATTAAAATACTGACGAGACGATCACTCACTGAAAAACGCGAACAAATACTATATTCCTTAATACTTCAATCGAAATTTGTGACGATTCACAGCGGGGCAAAATCCCAGAAAGCTGGCCAAAAGTCGAAAAATAAAGTTACTAATTCGGGATTTTATTATACAGTTAGATAGAATAATGTTGGAGCGTCAAAATCTATATTTACAAATAGGTTTTCGCGTTTCTCTGACAACCTGCATCATTTCAAAAGTGACGCTTGGGCGAGTGTCATCTGAGGCACACAAAAAGCGAAAAACAACGCTTCCTTTAAACACGTGCTACATATTTCCATATCATGCGATTTTAATGATTTAAAATGGATTCACACGATAGTAATGTGTACATTATTTGAATGTGTTACAAAAATTGTACTAAGCATATAAAAATAATAATTTCATGATTATTTTTGATATATTTTTTTAAATAAATATATTATTTTTGTGCTTTTAAACATCAAAAAGTATAAATGTTCCACGGTGTTCCGCAACGAAATTTAAGGAGATAATATCCTGAACTAATAAATTATTTTAAAAAAAAGAAAAAAAAACAGCTGCCAAAAACTACCATTTTACGTTTCATGCAGGTTTTTGCAACAGCAAGTAGAACTGTCACTTTTTTAATCGCCTCAAATATTATGAAATTGTAAAAAAAGGAGTGTGTATTTTAGAAATTTAGTTTATCATCTGCGATGTTGTTGTCTTATGTTAAAGCTGAGTGCCAGCAATTCTTTGAGCAAAGTTATTTTTTTCTTAAAATGACAGCGTTTTTGATTTGTTGACGTGCATTATTCTATTCTAAAAAAGAATTTTGTAAACCGAGAAGGTTTAATTAAAGTGCGTGATACAGTTCTCTGTTTTCTTCAATTCGTGTTCGAATTAGTTTGAGTTCGTATTTTATTTAATATAAAGATTTTTATTTAATTAATATTAATTAACTAAATATTATATTCTTGAATATGTTAAAATAATGAGTTCGATTATATCTGATTTAATTTAGTTTACAAAATTTACTGACATGGTTATGGACAGTGGTGATAAAATTGGTTTATCACGGAAGGAAATTTTTCTCTTAGTGAAAAGTCACTTAAGTGGTAGTATATCCGTGGTTTATGAAGATATCGAAAAATTTATGCCTGGTCGACTTGCATGTCATTTCACTCAACCGAAAGACATCAAACCAGCTATTCGGAAGTTGATGACCAGTTTTCTTACTAAATGGCAAGAGATTAGATGGACTGAGGATTTATTTTTAAAAAAAATGAGAATTGTCTAAGCATGTTTGTTTCTTTCGGAGAAACCCAGCAGTTTGTAGAAACTCAAAAAAAACTAAATCAAGTCGACCTTCTTTAGATTTTAACACTGCAAGCGAAAGAACAAAACGAAGAAAAACTGAAGACATGCGGTCACACTCAAGTATGGAGGAGTTATGTTTTGCCACGCAAATGAGTCTTCGAGCTTCCGGACAATTAGATGCTGCAAGCATTGTCAAGGATGTAGCCACGGGGAGCCCGTTAAAAGCTCAGAAATACAGAAGATCTACGTCATTCGTCCTACAAAATACTCTTTCAGGTGATTATGCTCTTTCCCTTACGATTGAGCATAAATTATCGAGAAATCAGTACCAAGGGTTGAGAAGTATAAATTTAGAAAATAATTGTAAAATGTATCCATCGTATAAAGTCGTGCAACAAGCTAAGCAAAAATGTTATCCCCATAAATCAGACATAACGATAACCGAAACTGTTGCCGAAGTGAAATTGCAATCTTTGCTAGAACTGCTGATCGTATTTTATTAATGCAAACAGACGTTGTTAAGAATCTGACTTCTGAGAATGTTAGTAATCTGAATTTTTATTTGCAAGTGGGGATGTGATGGCACATCTGGTGAAAGTACTTTTAAACAAAAGTTTAGCGATGATGATGGTAGCAAATTAGATGAAAATATCTTTTTCACCTCTCTCGTGCCACTACAACTCGTAAGTGTTGCGAATAATGCAGAAATTGTTGTCTGAAAAAATCTGAGACCTCCATCTCCTCGATTTTGTAGGCCCATCAGAATACAATTTTTGCACGAAAATAAGGAGGTTACTGTCAATGAAACTGATTATATTAAAGATCAGGTGATTAAACTTATTCCTTTTAAAACAATCATTCATAGAAAAGAAATAGTCGTTAATTACAAACTAGCATTAATGATGATTGATGGTAAAGTTTGTAATGCCATTACTAGTAATTTGTCAACTCAGCGTTGCTACCTATGTCAGGCAACTTCAAAACAGTTTAATAACCTGGATGACATTCTCAAATTGAAACTGAATGAAGATCATTTGCAATTCGGGATATCCACATTACATGCCTATGTAAGATGTTTTGAATGTTACTTGCATCTGGCATAGAAACTGGATGTAAAGAAAATGGCAAGCGCGTACTCCAGATGAGAAGAAGAAAACTGAAATAGCAAAACAAAATATACAAAAAGGATTTCGCTTACAATTAGGACTTATCGTCGATAAACCAAAGCCCGGATATGGAAGCACAAATGATGGGGCAATACAGCTCGTTGATTCTTTGAAAACGCAACTATTTCTGCTTCCATAACGGTCGTAGACGAAGATCTGATCAAACGATTCCACATCATATTACAAGTAATTTCTTGTGGTCATGACATTCATTTGATCAATTCCGAGCACTATTGCTTACAAACAGCTCATAAATTCGTTGAACTATATCCCTGGTCCTATATGCCAACTTCAGTGCACAAACTACTTATTCATGGCAAATAAATAATAGCTTCCTCATTATTACCAATTGGGCAAATGTCAGAAGACGCGCAAGAATCGTGCAACAAATTGATCAAAAGGTGCCGAGAAGATTTCTCGAGAAAATCCAGTAGGACTAAAACAATGGAAGATGTATTTTTACGGCTTTTAATATCCTCAGACCCAATTTCAAGCTTACGTAAATTACCACAGAAGACATTAAGATCATTGTCCCTAGAGGCACAACAATTTCTAATACCGCTAACACGTTCTGCAAACTATTACGACACCCCCCTCTTCTGAAGAATCTACTTATACTACAGATGATTCAGATGATGTTGTTTAGAATATCCTTTCGTTATATTTTAATAATATAACAATTAAACACTGTAATATTTTACTTTCCATAAATGTACTTAATTGTATTTCATAAACAAAAATTCATTGCTTAATTTCGATTCAAAATGTATTAATTTCTTAAAAATTTCCTTGTAATGTTTAGTCTTAAAACGTTATATGTATTATATTTACATCTTATTGTTTTTAACTTTTAATCCACTGTATTAGATCCCCCATTTTTTTTAAACTTTTGATTCGTAATTAACAACCTCAAAAGCATCCGTATATAAGATTTCATAAAAATAAAAAAAAATATCAAAACATTTAAATTTTTAGTCCGTCATATTGTCCACCATTTTGTTTTTTGAAATTTTAACTTTGGAATCTTAATTAGCATCCTGAAAAATACCTGTGTACAAAGTTTTGTGCAATTTGAATAACATTTTCATATTTTGGCCAGCTTTTCGGGATTTTTCCCCACTGTGCGATTGTTTGATTTTTACAATTGATTCGAATAGATTGATTTCAAAGAAATAAATATTTCAATTATCGGTTCAACCGATTAAATCAATAATTTATAATTTATTTTACAAATAAATATTTCCGTAAATCTACAGAAATGTTATGCATAATTTTGTAAAATTTTACATTTAATCGGGAGTTTATAATTGGATTTTGTAATAGAAGAAATTGTATCATGTAAAAAAAAAAAAAAAAAAAATAGAAATTGGAAAATGCAATTTCATTTTATGTCAGTTATCCACAAAAAAATTTAGAGTAATACAAAAAATGCATCTATTTGAAAAATTTTAAAAATAATATTTTTTTCCATGTACAAAACAACATTTGCATTTTTATCCATTTACAAATAATAATTCAGTACATGGTAGATAGAGCTTCGCTTGGTAGTTTTATCCAACATTCATACTGTATTTGAATAAAGACAAAATTTTATTATTTATTTCTACATAATTCATACTCTATTTCAGTAAAGACAATTTTTTTACAAGAAAATACAATTTCTAGTTTCTGAAAGCTATAATAACAAATGCTGTCAATTCCTCTTTTTTTTTGCTTTTTTTGTATATATATTATACTCTATCAAATTACTCTATGTTATCAAGATATAAGTTATGAATTTTGATATGTGTTCCCGCCGTTGTAAAATACCAAATTAGTTTATTGTCGAGGTATTCAACACTTTTTTTCCATATGACATTGTAAATTAATAGAATACTGATAAACAAGTAGAACCTTTCATGTAACCAATGTTTTATCCACAGGGTTTTTGTCGGCTAGAAAAAAAAAATCAAACCCCATATATTTTAATCATCAGATCTTTTCGGAAAAACGGAGATATCCATTCAAATAGAAAATATGCCTTATTTCAATTTATGTTTAAAAATAAGCTGAGGGGTTTACCAGGAAACGATTTTTGATGAAAAAGCTGCTAGTAGTTTTGTGCCAAGCAATAAATGCTGTATTCACAGTAGACTGATGTCGAAAAATTAATGGTCAGTGGCCAGACGCTTTCGCTTTTTACACAGTTTGTCGAATATCTTCTGAAATTCTTGACAAATTGTCCTCGAAATTCGAGGATGTAAAGCGCATGTTTGACTTCAAGAACAGTTGAAACAGTATACTGCAATTAAAAGACTAATATATTGAATATTTGATGAGATATGGGCATTCGTATGAAATAATTTCTTAACTGCACATGCGAGACTATACCAAAAAAAAAATCATGATATTGTAGTTAAATCTATAGAACATCGCATATAAAAAGACCAGTCAAATATCGTGAAAAGTCAGAAAAATACCGGGAATACGGTGAGCTAATTGACAAATTGGGGGGAGAATCCAATTGAATGATAAGTGATTGCCACCCCCGCCCCCCTAAATTTGTAAATTAGCTCACTGTATTCCCGATATTTTTCTGAGTTTTTACGATGTTTAACTGGTCTTTAAATATTGGTTTTCTATAGAATTGACTACAAAATCATGAAAGAAAACTTTCGAATAGTTCGTGCATGCGCAGTTCAAATTTATTTCATACCAATATACAATATATTAATTTTTTAATTGCAGTATACTGTTTCAAATGTACTTGAAGTCAAACATGTGCTTTACATCCTCGACGTGCAAGGTAAATTCATCAAGAATATCAGTAGATATTCGACAAACTCTGTAAAAAACGAAAACGTCCAGTCACTTTTCCATAACTTTTGGACAGCAGTGTAGTTGAGGACCCCCAATTACAAAAGAGTACACTCTTAAAACTGTGCCTCTGATTTAAGAGGTACATTCTGAATTTTTGTGCCTCTGAATATTAAGAGGCACGTGGTTTCTTTGAAATTAAGAGGTACATAGTGCCTTTGAGATTCATAGGCATAGCGTAACTGCCTTTGAAATTAAGAGGCACAGTGTGTCGCTAAATTTATATATTCAAGTGCCTCTTATTTAAAAATGCATTCTGTGCCTCTTATAATGGTGGCACATGCATGTGCCACCATTATAAGAATCACAGAATGTAATTTAATTATATTTTATATTATACTTATTTTTTTACAGTATATTCTGTCTACTGCAGAAAGATTTTCCAGCATGGCATATATAAAGACATAGATTTTATTTTGTCTAAGGCAGAATACTATCTATAATAGAAAATTTTCTCACTCCCAATTTATTGAAATAAATTTGAAATAAATATTAAAATGTGTGTCTATGTGGCCTAAGTCAGTTCTGTGGTTCAATAAAGAACCTTGTCAACATATCACTTTATTTTATACATAACAAAATGCATAAAAAGGCATAAAAGCTTTATTAAAAACAAATAAGACAAACATTAAAAATAATCAGTGTAAAATAATCATAATATTGATCTTGTGATAATGACAACAATTAGTTTCAAAAAGTAACTCTTATCTTAAATATTTCATTACTGGTATCCTAAATGTTAAATTTATTTGAAAATAACTAATTTGTTTCATTAGTATATATTTTGATTATATTGGATTCTGATTCAAATAAAATACGATTATAAAAATAATAGGGGGGGGGGGGGTGAGTTACACTTTTTGTCCACTAAAAAGAATAAAATCTCACACTTTTCGGAGTGGGACATCACTATTCCGGAGAGGGAATCCCCCCTCCCCGAGCCACCCCCTGAATTCAACACTGATTAATATAATACAAAAGAAACTGGACTTTAATAGCTATAACTATTAATTAAAAAATTAAATTTCTCAAGGGAATGATACATTTACCCGGTATATACATATGTTTGTAACATAAAACATTTATTTTAGAGTGTCAATTTTCATACTACACATTCAAAGAAAATAATCAAGTACTAAACTAAATATACTTACTTATTGCAGGCTTTTCTATAACTTGATAATAATCCGCAGGTGATTGCAATAATGACACCATCCATTGTACGTAATGTTATGATTCCTAATATAATTCATTGCATTTTTCACAGGAACATTTTCCTCTGCGGCGTCGTTTTAAATCGTAGGAAAATCTCCTATAATCAGCGATTAATATTGTTTCAATCCTGAACGTCAATGACAACAAGAACCTCTAGAGTCAAAATAATCGTCTTGCGAAAAGGATATATATATAAAAAAACTCGGTTTGTGTCGTTAGGTGCCGCAATTCGAATAATCTACAAGAGACGCTAGACGCCATTTCTTCTGGTCAAGGGTTCATTCTTCCTCCAGACCCCTATCACTTATTGAAAGTAAGTATCCCGCTCAATGCATCATGGGTCAAATATTTGTACGCATGCGCGCTTCCCAACTGTACCGCTGAATAAATGACAGATTTTTTTTTTCAAAGGCACACATTTAGTACCGTGACTCTGATAGATTTCGTTCTGTCATCCGTGCCTCTGATAGGTTTTGAGACCTTCATTTGTGCCTTTCAATTCTTGTGCCTTTGATATTTATCAGCTAATCAGAGGCACTTTGTCTGTGTGCCTCTCATATGCGCTGGTGCCTTATATATATCAGAGGCACAGTTTTAAGAGTGTAACAATCAAATTTTAAAAAATGCTTAAGTACATTATAAACATTATGTACAAAGGTGTGTTTCCGATGACTATACAATATTTTCAATACATTAATTTAAAGGCATTTTTCAATTAGCCCACCACAGCGATAAATCGCTGAATTTTGTTTGTAACGTGTGCAATCGTATGAGGGTAGAAAAAAGAATGGATTTAATTATGCGCCAACAACCACCGAAATATGCCAAAGTACTGCATTAAAACATAACATAAATTATTTCAACGACTAAAAAGTAGAAATTAAATTATAAACAGAAAATTAAGAATGCAATATTTAAAAATATATAACTTTATTAATTAATAGTTTAATATTAATTAATTTACGACTATACGTTGGGAAATCTATTTAGAAATAATATACACGCCAAATTAATGTATTGTATCTTACATTTTGTGGAATAAACATGAATTGAATTTAATAAGTTAGTCGTTGATTTTCAAGATAAACGTTGAATGATTATAAAAGAGTGTTTTTTTTTAATATACTTTTCATTTTATACTTATTTCAACAATGTATGTGAGTAAAGACAAAATTTTATTATTTATTTCTACATAATTCATACTGTAATTGAGTAATTGGATATACTGTAATTGTGAATATTTATTATTTACTTCTACATAAAAGTAACATTTCCAGTTTATAAAAGGTATAAAGAACTTAGATTTTGAATTACATAGCGTTCACTCGAGTACATAAAGGACATTTTTTAAGTTAAAAAATTCTTTGTTTACAGCAGGAAATTTGGGGATTGTGATTTATATATATATATTTTTTTTATGAATGAGTCAGGTATACTTTGAGTTCTATTTTCCATGTTTTAAAAAAAAATAAATGATTCTTTAGTAGTTGTCCATGTCAATATTTGGCAGCAAACATTAGTTATTTGTGCAACGATGTAGTAAGATTGGCAGAAAATTTTTGTCGCTTTTAAAATCGCTGCTAATTTTCCGCCAGGGTGTATCACCATTGCATCAAACTGTAAAGATGTATCTAACAGTATAGTAGTGGATTTAAAAATAGCAAAAGTATAAGTGCAGTTATCTATGAAGAAATGATAGTATATTTTTAGAACGTTCAGGCAAATATTTGCTAATAATTTGCAGAACATTTATGGAAATATTTGCTAATTTTTTGTACTTTTACGTTAGCAAGACGCGAATCTCGCCATTAGCAATTTTATTTTTGCCAAAAGTAGCATTTATTTGTTAAGTTTATGTTGAAATTAAATGATTTGGTTTGTGGTATTATTTCTACTTATATATATATTACTTTTATTGGTATTTTACAAGAATTAAGGATGTGTATTTGAAATGCATGAAATATATGTTTTGTAAATGATTGTATTTTAAATGAAATGAGTAAAAAGTTTCAAAAGAAATGAATACTATACGAATTATGACGATAAAAACAAAAATATTTGGTGATTCATTACCTGCGCCCAGCTAACGTAGAATTATCAAATATTTAAACTCAGCCAAGCAATATTCCGTAAAATGTATTCGATTTAGCCGTATTTGTTGTAGCCAGTTAAAACGACTTTTACCGTATTCGGGATAAAGACAGGCCATTATCTCGCGCTTGATTGGTCATAGAAGGAAAACTGTTAATGTCACCTACGACATCATCCTTTTTCGGGTTAAAGATCAATGACATATTGTATTGCGGAGAATTCCAATTACGGATGTTTAAATGTAAAAAAAAAAAAGAAAATGTTTAAACCTATCAAAACAAATTTATCTGAAATCAAGACTTAGTTGGATGGTTTTCCTTGTATTCGAATAAGCTTAATATATAAAAATTAACAGAAATGTTTCCGATTAATACCTCCATTTTGAATAATGACTAATGAGTTTGTTTTAACCCTATAAAACGAATTTTCTCGAATTAAAGACCTAGCTAGATACCTCCCTCGTGTTCGAATCAGCATAGGAGTCAAGTTTTGTGGAAATCGTTCTAGCCATATTCAAATTATAGAAGCATTTTCAGTGATGTGTTGAGTTTAAAATGTCAAAACCATCTTTCCCGATTTCGGTACCTAGCTAAATCAAATTTTTGTACTCAATTTAGTACAGGAGGTATTTTTCATGAAAATCGTTTGAGCATTTTTCGATTTAAAGCAGGCAGCATTTTAAGCGCTGAGTTTGTCTTAACCTGTGAAGATGGATTTTCTGGAATTCGGGACCTAGCTAAATCATTTTCTCGTGTTCGATTTAGTATATCAGGTAAGTCTTGTCAAAAAACGATCCAGCCGATTACGACATCATCCGTAATCCGTAAAATAGCTTGATCGTTTAATATATATGATGTGTATCACACTTAAGCTGAAGAAAAACAATTAAAAAAATGTTTAGATATCAACTATGAAAGTTCTATAAAAATACAATTACATCACAGAATGTTTAAAAATAAAAACAATTTATATCTATGAAAGAAAATAGCTTTTAAATCATTGAAAATGTAACTTTAATGCTTTTAAAGGCATAAAGTATGCATATATCATTAAATGAAACCATAGTCCAGCATGCTTGTAATTCTAACTTTGAAAATTACCTTCAGTAGCTTCTTCTCTTTGAGGAAAGTACTTCCAACATTTTCCTTCTAAATGGCTTTAAACTTTTAGAACTAGCCAATGTTTTAAGAACTCCTCTTTCCTTTAATTCCCTCTTTAATGTGTAAAATGAGAGAAAAGTAGTAGCGGAAGGATAAGTGCACTTTTGAAATTTTTAGTGTGAAACATTATTCAATTTGAAGGGCGTACATGTTGTGAACTAGCGCACTGCGTAAATATAAAACGGTAATATTTATATTTATCTATAATATTATTCAAAACTTAAAGAAAGTTTAAAACATTCATTAAAACTGAGTAAATGGAAATTTAAAGTCAATATTTATTTAAAAATTATATTGAATTTAGATTTTATTTTTCAAAAATGTATTTAAATGTTTTTTATTGTTATTCTAAAATAAAAGGTTTTCCTAAATAATCTATATAAGTTTATAGAAATGTTTAAATTGCTAGACAGAACAACGATTCTGCTTTAGAACTGAAAAAAAAATGTAAATGTAGAATATATTGGGATGTTGAAAAGTTGTCGCTTTTTTCCAACAGATGGCGTTACCAGAACTGTGTTTGTGTAATTTAGGATGGTAACGCATCTATAAAGAAGTACTATAAGCAAGCTTGAAATTCAGTGTATGTCATTTCGCCGAAGTGTTAACAACATTTTTTTCATACTGTTAAACATGTCAATTTTCATGCCAAAAAAAAAAAAAATAATAATAATAATCTCGGGGAATTTTACTGAACTATTATATTAAAACAAAATCTGCATCTGAAGCACACATAATTCTTGCTGAGACTTACGGGGACCATGCTCTGTCGAAAACAACACTCAGAGACTTGTTTAGACGCTTCAAAAAATTATTTTGATGTTGAAGTTGAATGCTCTGGTAGGTTTGAAGATGAAGAATTGGAGGCATTTCTTAATGAAGATTCTTGTCAGATGCTAGCTGAACGTTTGAAAGCATTAGGTAAAACAATCATTCTAATGCAAAAGCTATGGGTGCCGTATGAGCTGAAGCTGAGAGAAGTCGGACGGTGTCTTTTTACGTGTAAACAGCTGTTTCAACGGCAGACGTTGTTTTTTTTCTTGCAGTTGCAGTTGCAACGTATCGTGTTTTGACTGGCGATGACAAAGTAATACACTACGATAACCCTAAGCGTAGAAAATAGTGGGATAAGCCCAGTAAGGTTATTACAATTGATTAATTGAAATTTGGCAACAGACATTGTTTCACAAGCAGATAGTTGCTTACCTATAAGAACAGAAAATAATGCTAGTTCTGTGCTTTATCCATTAATATGTTGAAACAAATGCCTAAAAGGCAATCCAATTAAATGTAAAAGTTAAATACACTATTGCAAAGCAATCTCTATCTGTATTTCCAAATTTCGAAAAACCCATTTTTCAAGACGTGTCGTAACATCCAACTACAACGACTTCATCTAAGGAGATATTCTTTTGAGAGTGATGTAAAACAACGTTTTTACAAATATCTCTTCGGTACCGGGAGAATAATGTACGGATTAGCAATTGTTATCGAGTTAACCCGTCAGCACACGCGCTGGGATAAAATCTACCCCAGCTCACAACTATTACTTAAAAATGCCCGAAAATCGTTCGTGATCATTCTGATCTTTATAGTACCTTTCAAGCTGAAAGATATCAAGATGTGGCCAAAAAGAATTGACCTCTGGTTGTGAGATTTTCCATTCTTTTGTTATAAAAATTTCACGTGGGAGGAAATTTACCCCACGCGTGTTATAACGTAGCCCATAATGATAGGAAAATGATAATGCAAATGTTTATGTAAAAAATATAGTGTGCAAATAATAATATAATTTTTCTTTTAAACGTTAAAAACTCTTGCACTTACAGTTTCTATATATCAGTTTTATACTTTTTTGTATTTTCATGGCTGAATTTGGATTGTAAAAGCTTTGTATGTAATGATATGCAGAAAACATATTTTATGTTTTCTGCGTTTATGTGTTGCATGCTATATTTTAAGTTTTTTTTGCTTTAAATATGAAAGAGCCTCTTATTTTAAGTTAAATTATGTTCTTTATTGATTTATAGTTTATTTCAAAACATAATTCTTTTTATAATCAAACAAAGGGGAAATTGACACAAGAAAACCCATTGAGGTAAAATTTATCTCGCGCGTGTAGTAACGTAATGGAAAGGGGCGCGTGTGCTGACGGGGTTAAAGAACAAGATAATTCTGCAATGACCAAATACTGATGTTGGTCGTATTTTCTAGTATTCAAGTGCGATGCGCTACCCAAAGTTATTAAACGATTTTAAATATTTTTTGCGTTACTCTTCTAATTACAATATCTGACTTTTATGCCCTATTAGAAGTAGGTCGGAATACTTTTTAATTTTCATCATTAATTTCAAAAATCGATAATTTGGATCACATTTTTTAAAATCCGAGTGCAATGCGCAAACTAAAATTATTAACCGATTTTGATTATCTTTTTTTTAAAGAAAGAAAAAAAAAAGAAAAATAGAAAATGTATCCTTCGTTTATTTACAAAAGGCAACTTTCTCGAATTATTAGATGTTGATCTGAAAAATTTCTGTTTTTCTCGACGCACCCTAATACACATGTAAATAAATGGTGTCTTAAAATTTTATGCTTATTTTTTTTATTTATAAATAGCATGTTTTTTGTTCCTTTCAGTTTTAAACTAGAAATAATGGCGGAAATTAGACTAACCTTTGAGTGAATGATATTTATTCTAAAGTGTTACTGGAAGATCAGAAACGTAGCTGAATTGCAGAGAAAGTTTAGAAGAGTGTTTCTAAAAGATCTTCCTACGACACTTACAATCGCGAGAATTGCAGATGTTTGGGACAGACTGAAAAATCATACCTAATTTCTAAAACAGAAAACACGTTGCCATCTTTACCAGGAAGATCATCAATCATTAATACCTGATTCATTAACATGAAAATCAACATTAAAAATTGATCTATTAGCATTAAACAGGTTAGTGCATAACACCTTCGCGACGAGCATCCTTCACAGAATTTTTAATCTTTTACCACTAGTTTCTCAAAACAGAAATTTTCGCCTTATTGAATCACAGAAATGCTGTCATTAAATAAGGCAAATCTTACAATAAAAAATAACTGGTGGGAATAATGGAGGATTCTGAGCATCTTATGCGTCACGTATACGTGTCGCTCGTCCCCAAGGGGATAACTCATTGCTAACTGATGAATTCTTATCAGGCAAGTCATTGGTGGGTATGACTCGTATAGAAGTATTTAATTGATTTAATTCGTATTTCATATTTGATAAATTTTTATAGCCCTGAATGGCATTGGCATCGAAAGATTATTCTAGAACAGAACACCGATTGTATGTGAAAAGTTCTGTATTTTATTAAAATATTTAGAGCAATGTATTTTGCAATTTTGATCGATTGAAACAAATATTTAAATACACGGTAAAAAATAAAAAAAAAATACTATTGGAGTATCATGTTGAAGTAATTTATTAACTCAATATATCTTAATTAACGACAATATCTTCTTTAAACATCATTTTAGTGCAATATATAAAAGTACCATATAAACTTACCTCTGTTAACCTACCAAAAGTCTCTCCGCATTTAGGACATTCAGTTTGTCTCTAATAGACCTCTGAAGAAAACCAGTCACAAAAATGCATAGAATATTTATGAAGTAGAATTTGAAAACTTGTCGCATTTTCCCGAGCTTACAATTTAGGTAAATGAAATAGATATTTTAGCACTAGTTGTTCATAAGTTCGTTTAATCTTCAAAAAAAAAAAAAAAAAAAAAAAAAAAAGTAAACCATTTTCGGTATTTTTCGCCGCATTTAGGGAATATGGGGGTGCTTTATAGTGAACGATGTGTAATGTAATGGGAAATTTTTTTTAAAGGAAATGTTTTAAATGCAGGGAAATGTTTCGTGTTTTGCTCTTGAAGTTCATGTGTCCCATTATACGATTATTGCGTTAAAAATTTAAGTACAAGAACATTGTTGCATTTAGTGGTCTTCATATTTAGGTACAATGACCTTACCTTTTAGTTGCTTTTTCTAAGACAATGTTTTAACTAAAATAGAAATAGTACAAAAACTGTTATTATTTAAAATCAATATACGTGGATATTATTATTTTCTATTACTTTTTTTAAATTTAAATTCTAGCTTAATTAGTTTATTAATTCTATACATCTTTTTAGATCTTCTCTGTATCACAGACATATTCAGACTTGAAATAATCGGTTAACGTTTAAGTCTTTCCATAAACTTATCACAAATGTTATGTCATTACTCCTGATCATACTTTAAACTCACTTTACGTCTTTTTGAAAAGCAAATTACGGGTATATACAAAATTATAAATAAATAAAATGCGATAAAAAGTAATATAAGTTTACATTTATATCATGTTGAGATTTTTATCCATTTTATCATCACAAAAGTATTAGAATTTGAGATTGTAGTAACATAAACTTTTCTATATTATATAAATTTCATAGCATACAGTAATAAAGAAATCGCACTTTATCGTTAGAAAGTGTTGAAACTTCAAGGAGAAACTTGAAGGATGTTCTTAAGTAACCCTGTTAAGTCACCGCGGAACAGGATTATGCCGACATTAATGTAAAGAGACTTCGGTTTTATCAGTTGAGTGTTTATACTAATTTCATGCTTGATGACTGTTTAATTCTCACAATCTTCATATCGCTGAGCTACCCAATTAAAATAAAATTATATTAAATATTTTAATACTTTTCTTTTAAACATATGATAGAAATTTATCGAACACATTTGGTATTTTCGTCGAAATACTTTTAATTCAAATTATACATACTGATACTAACGTTTACATACATCGACACAAGAACATGCACGTGGAACATGGAGGGCAAAAAATCGCTGATATATTTAAAAAATCATTTATAATATTTAAAATCACTTTTGATGATTTTTTTTACTTCCATAAAGTAATTACATCGCTAAGAAGCTTAATTAATATCAGATAATCCTAACTAATTCGATTATTTTCCTTTAAAACAAGTGAAAACAACTTTTGCCACACGTAGCTTATTTTTTATTTCTAATTATACGCATGTTTACATATAAAAACACATGTAAAATATATACAGAGTTAGCCAAATTCATTTACATACTTTAAAATTGAATATAAATGTGAGTAATTTACATAGGAGAATGCAGTTTGATTAAGATATTTTTAAGCTGATAAGGTACGATTATGTACTTATTAAAATCACATTAATGCGTTTTTCTCGGAACATAAAACTTCCTATCTAATTCCGTTTCTTCAGGACTCCATATATTTCAATATTTGAAATAAAAATACATTTTAAAATAAAAGAAATATTATATTAAAGCAGAATTATATTTTTATGTTACAAATACATCTCTATAAAAAATAGCAATCTCACAGAATATTTTACTCTTCAGAAAATCTGTTACATTGTTACATCTTTTGATAAATTTACTGTAATATTTTGCATACAGACGATTTTCAATTTGCACTTTTCTTCTGATACTTCAAATTCTCTTCTTCTCTTTTTTAAGAATAAATCACAAATATACAAAAACGAAAATATTAAACTAGTCGTTGGGGGCCACCGTAATACTTACCCATCAGGGATATGCATAATATCAAATATGAAAATAAAACATGTGTAAACTATTTATAAGATGCATTGCAATTCGATATAAAATCGTGGCCTAATGACGTCATAAACATTAAATGCTCTACTACTCCAAAATTGATAATCATATTAACTAACGGTTTACTGCGTCGGATTAAGCGTCTCATTTCCAATTAAAATATATCTTTGAATTGAAATTTGAATGAAGAACACGGTCATGAAAAATCGTAGAGTGTGGTAAATAGGATTACAAAAATCTCGGCAATTAATTATCCGATTGACTTCATTCTTCATGCAAAATTTATGTTTTTTTATTGTCTTTTACATTCACATCTTAAAATAAACAATTTCGAAAAATTTTATATACCTTTTATCAGTTCGAATATTTCGATAGTCCGAAAAAAAAATAGTTCCGGATGGTCGAGGTTACTGAAATCCAATAAGCTTCTTACCATTATTACATACTAAGTACACACCAAATTTCAAGTCTCTATCTCAATTTGTTCGGGAGATAGAGGGTTTACAGACACACAGACAGACAGACGGACGGCAATTTTTTTTTTCTAAAAATATGTTTTTCGTAATCTCCAGCGTCTGAAGCGTGTAAATCCGTCAAATATTTTTTTTTTCGATTTTGAAAACGATTACAAGACTCATCCTATACTACGTATGATGGGTAAGTAATAAATAATACCCGATAAAATATAATATAATAATAGGTTTAAATTAAATCAACTGATGATTTTTATCAATTTATTTCTAACAACTTTTACACTTTTTTAAAGGTAACTTAACGGACAAGTAAATGTTTGTGGATTTTATGTAAGATCATGTTGACCTGAATTGCTTTTTTTTTTTTTGCAGAATGAGAAATCTATTCGGTCATCCTTTAAGTTTTGCAAGTTGCGAATAGAATTAAGGACTTTTAACGGTTATTTAGCAAAGATTTTTTAATTTAGTTAATGTGGTTTTGTAGTAGTTATATATAATCAGAGGTGTTATCAAGAATCTCAAGATTTCCAGTGAATCCCACCGCATGAAATATACAATCTGTAATAAAGACATATTTGTTGAGAAAGCCTTTTCTCGAACTTTTCTCGTGTTACCTTGGCACGTGAAGAGTCTGACGAAAACCAAAGGCTACCGCAATATGTTTCGTGTTCGTCTCCTTTCGGACCACCTGTGTCACGAAATGAGCATCACGTGGTTCAGGCGGTCCACGTGTACGGCAGCGCGACAGCCTGTCTCTTTTGGCATCCTCGGTGGGTTAAAAACGGAATTTTTCCAAAACTGAAGAGTGTGAGATGGAAATTGTGTTTTCATCTACTTAGACTAATGTAATAGTTAGACTTACGGAGTATACTGAGTTCAGTGACATTTAGAGAGGATTGTGTTTCTAATAAAGAAACTAATGTAGGTGCGTTTTGAATTTTGTGAAATAATTGAAACTTATTGAAATAGTAAAAAAAAAAGTCTACGGATCTACAGTTCTCCTTATTGAGCTTGGTTGGAGCCGTCTAAACTTGTTCACTCCGCTCTAATGTCGTTAACGTGAATTTACGTAACTGTTGTTTTTGTTGTTAATTATTATCATGTACTTTTTTAAGCCAACAGCGCTGAAAGTTTTGTTACAACTGTAAAATAATTATTTGCACACAAATAATGCTTTTGCACAAGTATATATAAAATGTTTTTTCTACCATTTTACCTACTTTTTAAAATTATTATTACGACGTATTTTATTTATTGTGAACTTAATGTGTTTTGAATATGATATATACAATGCTATAACATTATAAACTTCTGACAATAGTATATATTTCATGTAAGCTAATAAAATTACTCGTAGGTTTAAATTTTAATGTATTAAATTGATGTTAAAAACATATAATGATTTAATTATCGATATTATAGCGCAAGTCATGTGACTGTTATAAAAACTTACGTTCTGACCGATTCGCTTTTCGTATATAAGGCGGCCATTTTTACTCAAAATTATTTTTTCGAATAAAACTGCATAAAAGTTAGATTTTGAAAAAAAAAAAAATGGTTAAAAATATTAATGTTTCTGAGATGAGTCACATTCAAATATGTATATATTAGGAGATAAATTCAGTTGAAATTAGGTTGACAGCCCAATATATCATTCCATCAAAGTAAACAAATCCTGAGATTCATTCATCGCGAGTGATAAAAATATTAAACCATTAAGGCTATCATTCGCAAAGCAAGTTCTCCAGCCATGAATTTTGAAGCACAGTCTGATATCAGAAAAATAATTCGCGCCGATAAGTCAATATAATTTTAACATAAATCTGTTAAGTGTAATGCCCTACAATTAAACTTCCTTAGGAATATTTCCTTGACGTAAGTTAAATGTAAATAAACCTAACTCATGTATTAATATTTAATGAATCAAATTTCAAAAGGCGTCGTCAGTTAAGTTGGTACTTACGTATTATGCGTGCCAGAGAGCTAGATCACGGAAAATGATTGTTAATCGCCAATAATATTTACAATTCTCAATGACCAATCGCGTTTAAAACAGTAATGTAATATACATTTATTAATTATGTAACATCAGATTGACGGCTTTTAGCTAAAATATTTACGATGGTAGTTTTGTTTGGTTGTTATATCCACCAAAATTAATATGATATATATATATATATAGTGCCGAAGTCAGTGACTTACACATTTATGAAAATTGTAGTATGCAGCCCGATTAAGACACATTCAACAATACGATTAGATGAAAATAATGATAGACTTTCTATACTCCGTAATCAAGACTACTGTGAAGGTTAGTGTGAAAGAAAAAATATATCAGCAAAAACATGGTTTAATGTAAATGGGGATATCATTAATAGCTTTTTACAAAAAAGCACTTTATTGCACCAAATAAAATTTGACAATACGGCAATTGGCAGTGCGCAATTAAGGAAGATTACGTAACAAGTTATAAAATCTTCGCATTAGCGTATATATTGCATCTGTTAAGCAAACGGACATGAAGCATAAATGCCTAAGTGAGTCTATCAGTATTTGTAGAGAAAGATGAAATGCACAACAACAAAAAATATACAAAATGCTGCAATAATCGCAAAGCATTATTGATATCTCTATCAAAATTTTTCGATTAAACGAAGAATTGAACAAGTAAAATTAACTATGAACAAAAGTAACTTGATGCAATGCTTACCATACATTTAAGGGAGACCAAACTGGTTGCCAGAAGCGGCAAGTAATGTATAATCATTTAAATGTAATATATTAAACATGTCTGTTATCTACTATAATACATTTAAATAAATCGTAAAACAATATCAATCAAACTTGTAGAAGATATAGATCTTGAAATATATTAATACTGTATGTCGCATTTACGCAGTTAAAAATGTATTAACAACACTACAAAAATTATTCGGAAATATTTCGAAAATCAATAGCAGAAAAAAAAATGTCTTATGAATGCTTAAACCTCAAAAGTAAATCGGTTTCTGAGATTTCGAAAGATAAAATAAGTTTTCGATATCATCGAGTACTTGGAGTACTTTTTTTTCGTGGTTATATTATATTGTCTTAGATTCACAGCAATTTCTTTTGACAGTGTATATGTAAAATAATAACATTTCTAAACGATTTGGCTTCATTATATTGAAGAAACGATTTCCACATAGTAGAAAAATATTTTGAGATACAAAAAGTAATTACAATCAAGGATAACATAGATTAATATTTGGTACTTTCCTAGCTTAACTGAACATTGTATTTTAATATTTTATGACTTGTTTTTTGTTCAATGGCATATTAAATATTAATCAGTTGTGCCAATTCCAAAACTTTTTTCTATTTCATACATGTTAATTCTTCAAAATCTGCTATCAATTAGTCAATAAAATCAATATTTTTCGTCATTCGGTTGCACGCCAGCTGTTTGCGAATCGTCGGGTTACATGGATGCAAAACACCCTTCGTTGTTCGAGCAGCCGATGTACAACACAATTTCGAAATGTCTTTCTGGCCTGTACTGGCAAGAAAGTATGGCCTCCCTATTTCTTAGTTTTAAGATTTTAGCTAATTTTACTAAAAAAAAGCTAAAATACATGGAAACGGTTTACAGAAGATTCATTCCTACTTCTAAATATAGAATTTGAATGATAATTTCGCCAAATTAGTCAGCTATAGACAAGTTGGCTTCATTTACGGCAATTTATTTTTTTCTTCAAATTTGGCGATATTTCTCCAAGTTTCGCCAAGCTTGGCGAGCATTTGGCGCTGGTGAATATGCATACATAGTGTTAAGCATATAAGATTTGGAACTGAGGTTACAGCAATGAAAGAAAATTTGCAAGAAAACATGTTCACTAAAACTCATAAATTAAACATGTTTATGGAGATATCCTGCTGTTGTGTTTCAAAATGTCAGTCACCCTAAAATTTCAAACTGCTATAGCGCAGCCATGTTTTAAAATAGAGGCAAAACAAAAATCGTTTAAGGGAAAAAATTATAGGTTTTCTATTTTTTTTTTTTTACATATTTTTCAGTTTGAAATCTTTAATTGGCTATCGCAGCGCCTCCATCCGGTGAAATTTTTCCTAATTGAAGTGGAACCTGCTGGCCATAGCGAAAACCCTATAAGTGAAATTTAGTTCAATTACATGCAAACTTCATACACCTTTCGATGATAAAAAGACGATACACATATAGATATGCGGAAAGACAGACATTTGAAAAAAAACACGTGTTTCGAAATCTCTGAGCCCTAAAACGTGTAAATCCGTTGAAAACCAGAAGTCGAAAAAATTTTCGATTACAATATTTTCTTCTGTTACAGATAGAAGAAAGTAATAATGCAAAAACGACAAAATGATGTTAGGAAATAATAAAAAAAAAATAGTATGTGTGCGAGAATAGTGGAATTAAAAAAAAAATATTTTTCAGTACATATTCCAAAAACAGATTTTTCAGAGAACGATTCTGAACCACCAATAATTCAGAAATATTTACAAAAAATAATTTACTTAAAATTAAAGTTTTCTAAATGTATTATTTAGTTCAAAAAATGAAAATACTCAAATTCTGTTTTACTTTTATTCTTTTCTGCTATGTAGAATATTTCCCGGAATTCATGTACATGAGTAAAAATTCGACACTCAATAAAATTCGTCATGAAAAAGACATTCTGGACTATTTCTAAAATATATTATTCCCATATATCAGGGAAAGAAGACACTTATGCGCACTTCAGTCAGATATTTCGACATTTTTCTCGATTCACATTTCATTCAAAAATAGATTATTAGCAATTATAGAATAAGATGCATAAAGTATCAAATGAAATAAATTTCAAGGAGGGCAATAAAATCATCCGAAACACTGTAAGAAATTCATGAACCATATTTACTGATATAACTCGATATAAAGAATCTTTTAAATAAAAAAATAAACATATACCTACCATATATGCCGGTGTATAACATGCACCATTGGCGGCTATATTTACATATTTCTTTGGCATATTCTTATTACGCGCATACACACTCTTTTTCTGCATAGAAATACTCACGACATATGTAGTAAAAAACAAAATAAAGAACATTATAAGTAAATAAAAAAGTATTATTTATGTAATTTGATAGCAGACTTTATTCATTTGTAAATAATTACCATGTTCATTAATATACAGGGTTCGTTCACCTCTTGGGATTCAAGCGATTTAATTTAGAAGTTTTCGTAAAGTACTGGTAACAATGGTTTAGAATAAAATTTCTTCATTAAATAAAACAAACTAGCGGAGCTTCGCCCGCTACGCTGGTCGATTTATTTAGTAAGTAAATTTCATTTTGAATCCTGCAGAAACTGTATCAATGTATTTTAAATCTGTGAAAGTTAATTTATTTTCCCACTGGTGAAACTCGGAACTAAAATCGGTAAGTTCTATCGATATTGCGTCGAATGAGCCGAACCGCGTCGTGATCGAACCCATACAACCCGAGATAATTTGAAATGAAATAGCAAAATTCTTAGCGTTTTATTTCTTTTTCAATACGAAAAATCCGGATTTTGCTAAAATAAAAAAGTATGGGCCGAATTCGAAAATTATTTGAAACTCTAAAATCCCATTTAAGCAAAGATGCATAACTTTTCAGATACAAAAATCCTATATTTTTAAAAATTTTATAGGGCCCCGAAATTTGGCAGTATGAATATTTTCAGTCTTTCTGTTAGTAGTCTCATGTCTTGAGTGAAAGTCGGGTGTTTCGGCTATGAAAGGAAGCGTAAAAAAACGAATTAATTAAAACATAAATTATATTCCGCTTCTAATTATCCCATTGTTATTAAAATTAGATATTTAGATTCGTCGTTGAAAAATACTTATAAATGCATAATTTTCACATCCATAAATGCAATATTTCAAAAAATTTAATAAAGCCGTAGTTCTTCTAGTATAAAGAAATGTGGTTTCTGTCCTCTTTCCGATTGAACACCAACGAATGGGGTTCTAGTTTTAAAACCCGATGTCAAACAAAGAATGTGGATGAAGGCTCTTCGACCACGATCAAGGCGTACCGGGAAAGGGTGGAAAAAGTAGTAGTCGTAGAAGGAACGCTAGGGTTACGAACAGTAAGCCAATAGGCGAGCTATTCTTTCCCTAACACTCTTGATTCTTGTTAATTCTATTACCGCCATTGTATTCAACGTTGAAAGAAGTTGAAGATTGCGCAGAAAGATTGGTTTTGAGCTGAAATTGTTGACTTTTTGGCTTGTTGCTTTAAAAAAAACTGGAATTGAAATCATCTGAGGCATATAAACTGTAATGTCTCAGTTCTTATGATATATATATATATATTTAATTTTTCATCTCACATTTATATAACTGGTGTGCAAAGCGCCCCTATAAGTTTCAATCTATTTTCTTGCAAAAAAAAGTGTGCGTTAAAAACCGGAATATACGGAAATTTAACATTGTAATATACGTGCTATTCTTACACAAATGAATACACATATTATATAATATCCACATATTCGTGTGCTGTAGCCATAGATTACTTTGTGCATTATTTGTTACAGAGGGATTCCAAATATTGTTATTTATCTTCGATTCATTGGTGCCCCCCATATATTACGGAAATATATACGGAATATACGGAATATACGGAAATTTAACATTGTAATATACGTGCTATTCTTACACAAATGAATACACATATTATATAATATCCACATATTCGTGTGCTGTAGCCATAGATTACTTTGTGCATTATTTGTTACAGAGGGATTCCAAATATTGTTATTTATCTTCGATTCATTGGTGCCCCCCCCCTCCCCAATGGACCTCCTGATCATGTCGTCGTTGATAAATATGAGGTCAAGCATATTATTTATAAACTTGAAGTTCCAGAAGAATCTAACGAGTATATCTTTAAATATTCGACAAAATATCTGAAATTGAAAGGGTCTGGTGACGAGTGGCCATATAGTGTATATAGTCACATTACATAACATACAGATTTCACAAATTAACTTTAAAAATAGTAAAATAATTTAACCATGAGGATTTTTTATCTCCGATACATTATTTACGAATCAATATAAATCTACAGGGTTTATGAGGCTTCATCGTTCAAATTTGGTGGGGGAAATAATAAAAGAAGGCAATATTACAAAGAAAGTATAGGCGCAAACGAACGCATGACGTTTTAAAGGGCGAATCTACCAATTCTGATCACGCGCAAAGCTCACTTACAAGTGCAGCTGGTCGTCATTCGACAATGTGATTTTGTAGAAGCAACCTGAACCGTTGTACGTTTAATGAATATGCATAAATGCATCTAACTTAAGATACGGCAGGGGAAAGCTGTCGAAGAGTTGCGCAAATGTGTGCACAACTCTACCCTAACCGGCATAAACCTCAGAATCAAATGTTTGCAACTGGATTGTTTACCAGCACCTGTAATGATAGAGAAAACAACCAATCGACACGGATAGTTCCAGTTACAGGGTGTTATTTGGGTTTTTAACTTTGCACCTGTTGGGGTAGCGTTCTTTATACAGTTATGCAGCTCTTCGATCACTTTCCCCTGCCGTACCCTACGTTAGATGCCTATCTGCATATTCATTAAACGTGTAACAATTCAGGTTACTTCTGTAAAGTCACCTTGTTGACTGACGACCGGCTGGAGTTTTAAGAGAGCTTTCCGCGTGATCTGAAGTTGTGTATACACAACGCCTTCTACAACGTCATGCGTTCGTTTGCGCCGATACTTTCTTATGTAAGATTGTCTTATTTTATTATTTTCTACTTCCCTACCAAAGGGTCTAGCCGGATAAGCATAGCGAAATGGCCCCCCATGTCTGATGTTTGAAATACCATATGTGGTAATGAGGCTTATTATGAGAATACATTATAGAGTGTTTTTAGTCTCTGACCTTCAACTGTCTTTGAAATAATCAGGAAAATATGCGCCGGCGACACTATTTTATAAAAGTTAAAAAAAAAATAAACAACGCCAATTGTTGAAGAATATATTAGTTCATATTATATATTTTTTCACATTTTTACGCAATTTGTAACATAGAAAAACAGACAAAAATATATATAAAAAAATATTAATATAGTAATATTCTATTTACACCAACTAAAAAATTACACAATAATGCTCAAAGTATGTACTTTACCAAACAAAGTTTCGTTAAAATCGATGATGCGCTTTTTGAGTTATAACAAAAATAATGCTAACAACGTGTTAAAATATTCCAAACTGTTCCTGTTTGTATTTGCAGAAATACGCTGCTATCAATTGGTTGGTCATTCTACTATATATGTAAAACACAAACGGAAATTTCGTTCCGTTCCTTCATAACTAGAGTTCTGCTGAATGCAATTTGATGGAACTTGCACTGTTGTATAGATATTTTTTCAATGTAATGATAAAGACTGTTTTTAAGTACTAAGGGCTGATATTTTTATCTGGAAAACGGCGCAGTGGCAGTTGTTCTATTATGCCGTGAGAAGGCAAAAGTGTCAGTATGCTTTTCCAACGTATTTAAATTATTGTTTGTGATAAAGTGACACTTTTGAGTTATTATTGCTACTGGAATAACCTAAATAAACTTATTAACCTAAAAAAAATCACAGGAAAAAGGCATACTTACGAATATTTTATTAATGAACAAAAGATTGTTTAATTAAAAATTTTTAAAACAGATGTACTGAATATTTGTTAATTTTGAGTTACGTTATTTTCTATTAAACGAGCGAGATGTCTAATTTTTTACAGGCTACGTATGTGCTTTCAACCCACTTACTGTATTTGTTTTGCAGTAACAATAATACGCGAATACAAATTCAAACAGGAAAAGATGAGAAAAGTTTAACACATTGTTAGCATTATTTTTGTTGTAACTCAAAAAGTGCATCTTCGATTTTAACGAATTTTTTTTTACTTGAAGTACATACCTTGAGCATTATCCTGTAATGTTTTAGTTGGTGTAAATATAATATTACTATATTAATAATGTTTTTAAAATAATATTTTTGTTTACTTTCCTATGTTAAAAATTATGTAAAAATGTGAAAAAAATATATAATATAAACTAATATATTTTTCAATAATTGGTGTTGGTTTCATATTTTTAATTTTTATACTTTTTGAAAAAAATGCATTGAAAAATAGTGGTACCAGCTCATACTTCCCCGATTATCTCAAGGACAGTTCAAGGTTAGGGGCTAAAACCACTCTATATTATATTCTCATGGTATGCTGTATTAACATACATGTTCAAACACATCAAACATCGGCCGTGGGGGCTATTTTGCTATGCCTATCCGGCTAGGACTTTTAAATGATTAATCCTTATACAGATACACCCATGGGGGAGAACATTTGCAATAAAATCAGTATCCTTCGAGTAAACAAAAATTTGATGCAAGCTGCTTCATGATTTTTTTAATAAGATGAAATAAATCCCGTTTACAGAGGATAAGTTTTATTAAAGCACCAATTTCCATGATACCTGATATCGCGTGATGTTTCATTTTTTTTCTCTTTGCGAATATATTTTATTTTATCATTACTGATCTTGGGTATGTCACCGGTTGTGTGTACGAAACTACTAGGACTCCTTAGTAAAAGGTTTTTAGGCCATTACGTTTACTGTAATCATTTTTAGCATATGTATGTTTATTGTTATTGTATTAGTGATTGTAGAATGGGGAAACAGAGCTGATACATTAAAAATAGGATATATATAATGTGATAAATATTTGATAAAAAAATTAATGAATTCAGTGTAAAATAGATTGCGGTGACAATATGTAGATGATGACAATATGTAGACAATATGTATTTTATATTGGTAGAAATTTGCCATGGTTTGTTTGATTTAAATATCATCATTTTAATTAATGTGTTATTTAATACTTAGATATGCTTGTATGTAACTGCAATTCAACGAGTTTACATTACTATTTACTTACATTCCGTAATGGTTTAAAATTGCTTTCTTTTAACAGAAACACTTAAAATAATTAATCTTCGTTGGTAAACAATTTGCTTAGAAGTAAGTTTAGTATAGATAAACTGAAAAAAATATTCATTAAATTGTTGGCAAATTATAATGCTAAATACATTTGGAAACATTTTGAAACATAATTTTTGAAGCAATAATTAGTTTTGTACTTAAAGGGTATATAACATAAACTTTTAAGTTGAGTATTTTTATGTTTACTCTACATTTATCTATCGCAATAAAGCGCCATCGATTTCCTGAAACATCAGATTTATGTTTAAAAAACTGTGGTGCGAGTATGACATTAAACAGGAAAATGATGATTTAAAAAATGGATGCTCCTATACTACTATAGATAAATGTTGGGCAAATATAAAAATATTTAATTCCAAAGTTTGGTCTCTAAGAAATTAAAGTACAAAGTTAATTTACGTGCAGAAAGTGTTAAACACGCCCATACCCGTGCGCATGGATTGAACAATAACGAACATAAAAAAATAAAACGTAAAGTATATTTCATCTGAACTCCTTCTCAGTAAGTTTTTGTTAGTCACCAAGGAGTTGGGAAGAATGCTAATAGTAAAATTAAAACAATGTTTTCAGAAAAAAGTTACATATTTTTAGGACATCTTTAAAGAAGTGTAAAGCACGAAATTCGACGCAGTAATGATTTACAATTAACTTCACATGACATTTATTTTGGACAACACGCACAATACACAAAGTTATACATAGTTACACGTAAGCATTTCACATTAAAAAAATGCACAGGATCTATAGTTTAAAAAACACCTTGAACAGGTGGATTTCATTTTTACTTGTCGTCGGATGCGACCGTATTTCTCAGAGACGGAATCTTATACACTACTTGGTGATAACAGACTATTCCTCGCGAGAAGCCAAACGTTCATAGCGCCCTCTGGCAAAGTGCAGAAGTCGGCAAAAGTAAATGCGAGTTATAGAAGTATATTTTAGTTTCTTCTTAATTTAAAAATACGCACTTTATTATTTTTAAAAATCTCTTTAGATCTTTCAAACAGACAATTTTAAATTTAGTGATACATTAGATTAGAATGCGTTACTTGTAGATTTGTATTTTTAAAAGGAAATAATCATTGTTCTTTGTAATTCGTTTAACAGTTAATTAAGTGATTTAGAGGAGAAATTCTGTTTTGTTATTTTTGTAAATCTCTGCAAAGCAATTTTCCTTAAAATACATTTGAAAATAACATGAAAATACTTGAACCCACTATACTCTTCTGTAAGAAAATGCCTTTTTTTAAACTGTATGTCTGAATAGGATGTTGGACTTCATGTCTTGTCTATAAGTGTAAAGTAAAGCCTTTAGAATTTAAAATATTTAATTAGTGAAAGTGCATTTGCTTTGAACACAAATGCATGTGATTTAAGTAGATGTTTATTGGGAAATTAATGGGAAGGAAAATTTAGCACATTTTAAGTAAATTAAATGTGTTGTTTGTAATACGACTCGCAGATGTTCAGTTTTACTTACAGATTTAATTTACCAATGAATTCGTTTTCGAAAGAGAAAATCAACCTAATTCAAGAAATGAAATGAGGGCTTGTTAAACAGTTTTCTAAATGCATTAAATAAATTTATTTACATCTAACTGCGTTTCAACCCGTCGTGCTGCATTTGTGTTTTACAAAAAAAAAAAAAAAAAAAAAAAAAAAAATGGGGGGGGGATGCTTACCAATCCAGTTTTTAAATATAAAATGTTTAAATTAAAAGCTGAAACTGCAATTACTATCATTTTTAAATCTTAATTAAACTTTTAAATTGTTGTAACATTCCATAAATTTGACCAATTATTTTCCAAGTTTTTCAGCATAAAAAGTTTGATTAATTGCTGGTTTTTCGCTGTTTTGTATAAAACTATTTTAGACAAACTGCAGATTGGTGTCAGAAATATTCTCTATCTACTTCTGATATTTTTACTGTTTGTGATGCAGCCGTTTCTGAGCCTTGTCTGGCCAGACAGATAAAAAAAATAATGTTATTTTAAAGTGTCTACTAAATAATCTAATACATTTAGAAATGGGTGTTTTTTTTATTTTTTAAATAAAAAGCAGACATTCAAATTTTATTAATTAGTATAAATAATTTTATGGATGTCAAACTATATTAAACTATATTTCAACTAAAAAAATTTTAAATAAAAAAAATTAAATTAAATTAAAAAACGCATATTGGAAATAAATGTGCATAAGCTAATATTTACTTTTTATAAATCTTTTTCTGCGGAAATACTGTAGCGACTTCAATATATTTATTTATTTATTTATTTATTTTAATTCTAATTAGCTATATTTATCGAAAATAAATGTATTTTTAGTACCGTGTATTATCGACGCGTGAATATTGCATTTTACTTTATTATTATTATTTCTTAATGAACGATCAATTTGTAATTTGGCCAAACTATTTGAAAACATTGAAATCATTTTAGTTGTTCCAGGGACAAAGGTGCTTCTATATCAGCAGATTTTGATAGGACTTTGCAAGTATTTACAGTCCTCCTAAAATATTTTATTAGTACAAATACATTTGCAAAAGCGTATGGCTTAAGGATATGTTTATTGGGAAATTAATGCAAAAGAAAAATAAATCGAGCCCATTATAAATGAATTTATTGCAATTTTATAAAGCGAAAAAAATTAGAAAAAGGGAGGTCCTGGAACGAGATTGTAAGAAAACTGTTGGAAAGAAGGACGGATAGATAAAAGTGGAGAGGAAGGGAAACGAGAAAAATTTCTGTTACGGGCGCCGACGTATAAGAAAGAACAATGGCGAGCTACCTGTTACTACGCTTACACTTCATTTACATTGATTATATATTCCAAAAACATTTTTTGTACAAATAATTTACATGTGACATCAATAATAATATTCCTGAATGCTTATATCTTTATTTTTGTTGTCAGAAGTACTTATTAAATACATATAGTTTACATAAAACTAACTGTTACCCGTGACGTCTTTCACGTAACATTGAATGAAGAATAAAGGCATTAATCAACCAAAATATTTCACTCCCGATAATTAAAAACGTAAATAATTAACCAACTTTTTATCAAATTTCATAGGAGTCAATACGGCATGTCTGTCTATGTTATAGGGTCCTTGACATAACTCAGTTTTAATAAAGTTAAATTTAGTGCCAAATAATCTGGAAAATGAAACTGAAACCAATGGAAAATGAGGGCCAAATAAAATCGTGGAAATTGTGACTGATAAAATCAAGTCAATTTTACCTGATAAACCATTTTACATTTAACGAAATTGTCAAACGTTTTAACAGCCATCCTTCAAAAATAATTAATTGGAAATAATATATAATTTTTCTTTGTGAATAGGGAGCAATAATTTGTACACCTAAATGCAAGAAACTTAAATTTACCTCCTTGGTTTAGTCGATAACAAATTTTCATTTCTAAATGACAATATATTGATACACGATTTTTGTTTCTGCAGAATAACTTGATTGAAAAGTTTGAATATGTGGAAATATGTGTTTTTTTTTTCAAAAATTTTACTACAATCAAGATTTAGTTTTCACCATCTATTCAAATTGAAAATAAATTATTTTTCAGTTTTATTGAGGAAATGTAGAGAAAAATATACTAATCCGTTTTATTTCTTCTTTTATCCACAAAAGTTGAGTAATTTAGTTGTCGTTTTAAAAGAAATTTCGTTAGCATTTACAAAATAATAATAATAATAATAATAATAATATATTGGAATTTAATTCAAAATTTTAAATTCTGAGAGTTTGTATGACATCCTCGTATCAATGATAACCGGTTGTTAACTAACTCGTTGCGTTCGATAATCTAAGAGGAGTAGTTGCGAAATACAAACAGACGATCAGATTTTAATATAACAGATTGGTGTTCATTTTTCTTTTCCTAATAATCATCATATGAAATTTGGCAGAAAACTGTCTTCTGTATTGTATGTAACTGATATTTTCATTATAATAATCAGTAAAGTTAAACAAATTTTTCGTTTTAAATATGGGTGAAACTCATCTACTTTCTATAATTACTGATCGTTGTATTATTAAAGTATAAAATTGATTCATGCTCCGTTAAAAACATATTTAAAAAATCCCGTTTCATTTCAAATATGACGTCATTTTGTTACCAGAAAAAAATCTTTTAATGATATAATTCTTGTTAATTTTCTTTTCTTGGGAATCATAAAGTGGATTTTGGCTGAAAAATCACATGTATATCTAACTGACATGCAAACTTATTAATTAGTAGCGATGAAAATATTTCAGTTTTTGATTTTAAATATGACGTCATTATCCCATATACTTCCATTATATATTAATTTTCATGCTCCTTGCATTATTATGAATATTTAAAAATGCATGTTTTATTTCCAATATGACGTCATATTTGTCCAAGCCAAGGAGGATCATTTTCATAGTTCCATGGTCCAGAAATATTTTCTTAATAATATAAATATTGTTCAATTTTTCTTCTAATAATTGCGCATTTTTTGCTAAAAAACCTCTTCTCAACGTAACCGACATTCATACTTCATGTATAATAACAAACACTCCAAATTTTTGTTTCAAACATAACAGCAATACATCTTCCTTTCAATTCTGTCTATTTTTCATTTTTCGCGTAGAAATCGTGAAATTGAAAATGATTTGTTGGGGAAAATATTATTGAATGCTTTGTATTTATTAGCAACAATAATGCTTAGCAACGTAAAATGGTTAATTAAATTTGACAGGAAAAATATTCATTGATTCTGTATGAAAATACTGAAATTTTGAATTATTAAGAATAGTATTTGAAAATAATACCTATGTTCCCTACCTATGCATCTACCCTATGTTCATTTCTATGTTACAATCTATCTATATGAAAAGATAGAGGGACATTAAATCCTCCATTTTTACGTTTACTTTGATCAAATATTCACACACACAATCGCATTTATAATATTATTAGGATAAAATTATATATATATATATATATATATATATATATATATATATACATATAGAAACAAGCATAAAAGTTCATCAGGTTTATTTTTATAGCTGTTCATATCATTAGGCAACAAATCTCAATTTTTGAAGCCTGAATTGCAAGACCTTGATAAAAAGAAGGAACAACAACGAAAAATCATGCATCAAGCATAGAAAACGTAACACTTTTCAACACTTCCAAAATAATTTTACAAATCATTACCGTTTAATAAGATGAAAATTGATATCTAAGTAAACGCATAAGATATTTAAAAGCCCAATTTGAGAAATCATCAACAATATTCGGAAAATTCTTTTGTACATCCCTGTGTATCATCTATAGATTTGTATATATACTACACAGAATGCTAAATTTTAGTTCAGTTAGGAAACGGGTAGCACAGTTAAAAATTCTCCTTCCAGAATTTCCACCAATAAACGAAAATGTACTCGAGTAATTTTGTGCTGTCCTGTATAGGATCTATTGAATGTATCCACACCAAGCAATAAACAAAATGTGTTAAATTTGAAAACGCGTTCAGCAACTGAAAATGCTTTTCCAGCAATTATTTTTAACGGACAATAGCGAAAATTTTGTATGTCCCTGTAAATGAACGATTTATGCTATACACACAATATTCTATAGTAAGCCTCTTGCAATGCACCTTAGTGCTATATATCAATTTCAATTTGTTTGAAACAGAGAAACATCATTAAAATAAACCGCAAACGATTTTTCTCCATAAACCATAATGTAACGGAATTTCTTTTGAGTGTCCCCGTAAAGAAACTATAAGTGCTATGCACACGATATTCCATAATAAACCTGTTATTGTGCACCTCTGTGATATATTTCAGTGTGTTTGATATTGTGTAGCATCAATAAAATAAGCCGTAAATAATTTTCCAACATAGACAATAATGTAACGAGTTTTTTCTGAGTGTCCCTGTATAAAAAATAAAATAAGTCAATACTAATTTTCAATACCAAGCATGCCATAGTAAACCACAATAACATACATGAATTGTATGTCAATCAGAATATATTTACAAGAGTTAGAGAATGGAAAGAGAGACAGATAGAAGGCAGACAGACAAATCGAATTCATAAACACTTTCAACTATGTTAGAAAGTGTTACAAAAACACCAAGGTCACTTCAGTGGAAAAGTACCAAGCACTTTAATAGAAAACAATTTTAGTTCCATCAATCTTGTTCTTTCACATCAGATAAAAATTAGCATAAAGGGGAAAATGTATTGTGAAAGGGGGAAAATGACAATAGACTATTATTTGTGAAAAATGTGATGTCAATGGAATTTGTTAGATTGAAAAATTTTTTGAATTGGTGAATCTGAAATAAAAAGTCATTGGTAAACAATTCAATCTGTGAAACTGGCTTATGATTTGGTCACTTTGAATTGACGTAAAAATGAATAAAAGCGAATAAAGGGAGAAATTTTTATATATTTATGTGAAGTATATATTTCTTATAGTTTGAAGTTAAGAGATACATTTTTTAAATAAATAATGTCATTTTCCTTTTTAGGAATAACACTGATTAAAACACTTAAAATAAAGCGAAATGGGATTTTCATATGTTTTACAAGTTTCTTTGCAAGCAGGCCTACTATTCTTTCTCCTATATTTTTGAATAAATAATTTTCGTGCATAAGTGAATATGACTTATGGGGGTTACTTGTCAATTTAGAATATGTTTCGTTTTTAACATAAAATGTAAAATATAAAGGATTTTATTGCATATAAAGATTGTTTTATTAGCAGTTTTGTTTGCGTCTTAAAATCTGATTTTTACATTTAGATATTTAAAATCACATTGCAATATGAACAATAAAGAAAAATCATGTATCCGGCATAGATTACGAAACATTTTCTAACACTAACAAATTATTATTAAGAAAATCATTTTTTTTTCGAGAAGGAAACGATATGTATACATAAGCAATTAAAAAAAATACGTAACTCAGTAAAAATCCATTTTTAGCAATTTCTGCCCACATTCGAATTTTTTCGTGCGGCCCTGTATATGATATACGTTAATTGTAAACCACACGTAATGCACTGAAAATTACTTAAAAATGCATACCACATCAGAAAAAGCAATACCAGCAATTACAGATCATCGTCAGTCCTTTAACCGAATTCTTTTTTGCATCACTGTAAATGAACGATAAATCCTACGCACTCCATACTTTATAGAAAATAAGTTGTAGTAAACCTTAATTATCCTTTTAAATGTCATTATGTTTTAAGTATCATAATATACTCAAAATGTACTGCAAACGATTTTTTCACATAAATCATAATGTAAAGGAATTATTTTGTACGTCCCTGTAATTGAATTATAAATGCTACTAACTGTAACTAACTGTATACTTCGGTGAAAGCATACTCTAACCCACCTCAGTAATGCACAATAATTTCATCATGTTTGAAATATCGTAACACCCATAAAATGCGCCGCAAACGATTTTACCCCATAGAGAATAATGTAATGAATTTTTTTGTTTTTCCCTGTAAATGTAATATTATTGCTACACACTTCATTTTCAATACCGAACATTCTATAGTAAATTTCAATAATGTGTAAAAATTTCATGGCAATCCACGTACATTTACGAGAGTTACAGGACGGACAGACATACAGTCAGACAAACCGAATTATAAACATTTGAATGCGAAGTAATGCAAGTATTAGCAATAGTTATGTTCATTTTAGCACGTTTAAAAACGTTGCTGCATTCTAAATCCTCTTAGTGACGTGAAAGAATGCAGTTACTTAACTCTCTACTTTTAATATTTTACTATGAGCGCAACTTTGCAACACTTTTATTTTTACATATATTGTACATTTTAATGTATTTTATATTGTATGCAAAGAAGCAAGTGTTGCACGATTACGCTCCTATAAATAATTGAGGTAAAATTAGGAGAAATTGCGTATTTTTCATCAAAAACTACGAGTAGTACGGACTTTGAGCTTGCGTAAGTCATATAAATCTGAACAAACTACAGGCCCCACCAGTGACTGAGAGGTTCTGCTCTCGAAGCTGGTAGACGGGAGGTACTGGGTTCGATCCCAATCGCGCCCGTCGGCCTAATCGTTCGGAGTTTTCGTGGTTTTCTTCGAGCCGTTTATTTATCCATGCGTAAATACGGGTTAGGTTCCCTTAGAAAGACCCCCACGAAGGGCACTCCCCCCCGGGCCTATATCCCAAGTGTAGATAATTGGCCGTCAATAATCAACCCAATCAACCCAACCCGAACAAACTACAAAAACCATTGTTGAATTCGTACAGGATAAACCTTCAAATATTAAAAAGTGAAATAATTAAGTCAGTATAACAAAATCGAGTTTAGTCTTATTTCATGGGCCAAAAACACGTCTTATGGACCCTGATCCTTTTCGACGGATTTATGCTTCTTAGAAGGTCTTGAACATGATTTGACTGTTTTTAGAAAATATCTGTCTGTGAGTCTGTTGGTCTGTCTGTAAGCTACAAACATTTTACGATAACTCTATCTCAAGAACTAATACACGGAACTTAATAAAACTTTATATCCAATTACACCTTGATACAAATTGGTGCTGACTAGTTTATGGTATAAATAGCTGAACAGGTGGCGCTACTATGCTGCATTAGTCACGATTTCAAGATAGCTATATTTTAAGTACTAATGCATGGATTTTCACTAAACTTGAGATTCAGATAGACGTTGACATAAGTTTTTGCTGATTACGTTTTGATGTAAATTATCACCCAGGTACCGCTTCTGTACCGCGTTTCTCAGGATTTACTCGATTTCAGCGATAGTCATACATATCAAAAATTATTGCACGGAATTTCATCAAACTCCTTATATTGTTATTTTGAAATATTAACATGTATGAAATAGAAGAAAGTTTTAGTATTGCCGCATATTAGTTTTTCAATGGAGATATTTCCATAACACTTAGAGAAACTTATAGAGCATAGAATGCTTTTGTAATTACTTTTATGAACTTATTTAATGTAAGCACATTTCGTTCATAAAAACGTAATTTGCATATCGGAAAAAATGGAGTAATATTATGTTTCTTAATATTAAGATAAATAATAAAATTATTTTTTAATGAATGTATAAATTAAATGGTTATATTTAAAAATATTATGAGAAAACATTTTGGGCTGAAAAAAGTTTTAAAAAAAAATCAATAAATTTATACAAAATACAATCGCAATTTATAAAACATTTTGTGGATGTAATGTGCACGATAAGATAAAGATAAAATAATTTTTATTGGAAGATTCGTTGATTGTTTCAAAGAACAATACTATTAACTGTGTTAAAACGTTAGTAAAACTCATTAGTATGAGTTTCACAAACGTTTATCATACAATCGTTCTGCCTCGGAAAGATTTAAGAAATTCAGTAAGAACGTTTTAACACAGTTAAAAGTATTGTTCTATAAAACAATCAACGAATCTTCCAATAAAAATTATTTTATCTTTATCTTATCGTGCACATTACATCTTAAAAATGTTTTATAAATTGCGATTGTATTTTGCATAAATTTATGGATCTTTTTCACTTTTTTCAGCCCAAAATCTTTTCTCATAAAATTTTCTAAATCTAACCATTTAATTTATACTTTCATTAAAAAATAATTTTCTTATTTATCTTAATATTAAGAAACATAATGTTATTCCATTTTTTTTCTATATGCAAATTACGTTTTTTATGAACGAAATGTGCTTACATTAAATAATTGATTTTTTGTAAATATGACGTTAAATTTCCTTCCCGAAAATCAATTTATTTTTGAGAGAATCTAGGTAACTAGATGTAGCATTTGAAAAGATTAAATTAGTAAGAGTAAGAAAACTACATGAATTGGTTATTGAAAGAAAAAAAAACTTATAATAATGTCACTTAATCACGTACATTCAATTAATATTTAAGCGTGTTTATCAATAAATGAATACCTGTACCCTAAATTCGTTAATGATGTAAAAATTTTCTAAGAATGTAAATCATTGCCTTGAAGTTAATTAGTCATGAATAATTATTTAAAAATCAATACGATTTTGAACTAGTCGTTAGGGGCTACCGTAATACTTACCCATCATGGATATACATAATATAAAATATGAAAATAAAACATGTGTAAACAATTTATAACATGCATTGCAATTCGAATAAAATCCTGGCTTGCTGACGTCATAAACTTTAAATTCTCTATAACTCCGAAATTTATAATCATATTAACTAACGGTTTACTGCGTCGGATTAAGTGTCTCATTTCCAATTAAAATATATATTTGAATGAAATACAGGGTCATGAAAAATCGAAGAGTGGGGAAAATATTATTACAAATATCTCGGCAGCTAATTATCCGATCGACGTTATTCTTGATGCAAAATTTATGTTTTTTTATTGTTTTTTATATTCACTTCTTAAAATAAACAATTTCGAAAATTTGTATATACCTTTTATCAGAACGAATATTTCCAGAGTCCGAAAAAACTAGTTCCGGATAATCGAGGTTACTGAAATTCAATAAGCTTTTCCCATTATTACATACTAAGTACATACCAAATTTCAAGTCTTTATCACAATTTGTTCGATAGATAGAGCGTTTACAGACACACACACACATAGACAGACGGACGGCAATTTTTCTTTTTCTAAAAATATGTTTTTCAGAAACTCCAGTGTCTGAAACGTGTAAATCCGTCAAAATTTGTTTTTTTCGATTTTCAAAACGATTATAGTTAACTTACCCTATACTACTTATGATGGGTAAGTAATAAAGTACCTCAGTTTGTAATACAATGGTAACTTTTTTTAACATATTTTAGAAAAAACGAGGGTGGTTTTTTGTCAACTTCCGATGGACTATAAAAAAAGATAAAAGTAAAAACAAAATGAATGTATTACCAAACGTTATGTCAAATATGATTACATTTCAACATAATCACCGTGAAACTTGAGAAATTTGTCATAGCGATCTGTGTACGAGCTTTCCGATCCCCTCTTTGAAGAAAGTTGCCGCCTGTGATGTGGGATGGGACTGAACGGTAGCTTGAAGCTCGTAATTAGTCTCGAAGCTTTTGTTTCCGAGCTAGTTCTTTAATTTAGGGAATATATGGAAATCAATCGACGCTAAGTCGTGGCTATATGACGGATGATAAAACACGTCCCAATAAACTGCTCATGCAGCTGTTTGATTACAGCCAAACTGTGCATCACTCAGTCAATTTTCCCCATACATTTGCGTCATTCTTCGGTGAATTTCTGCTGTAGTAGCAGGGGTTATAGTTAGGGGGATGGGCAGTCATCTACAGTGCATTCTTACCTTCTATCACTTGTCTGTTTGTTTAGCGACTCGATCAGAATTTGAAAAAAATAAACGACCCTTTTATAATAAGATTGCTAATTAAAAAAATCACTCAATAATAACAAAATGATACATACAGTTTCAGTCTCCGTGTGTGACGTGATGGGCAGGATAATTTATAGCATGTGTAGGTTTGTAAGATTGTTTCAAAACATTCGAAGAGAGGCTCCAATGCATCTGTCACAAGGCTTTTAATTTTTTTAATTTTATGTTTTTTTTTTTTTATTTTTTAGTGTTTTCAGCGTTCTACACCGTCTTTACAAGATTCATATAAACATAATTTGATTTCAATCTTTTAGCCCAACATAATCAATTTTGTGCTATTTTCAAGAAATGTATTCGAAGTTCGTACAGTAGTTTCTCTGTTTCAGGAAATTTGTTAAAGTTTGTCAAAATTTGCGTGCCCCCAGTCGACGAATTCTTCGGTCTCCCAGCTCACCAATGCCGACCGCAAGCAGAATCCCTCAAGCAATCCCGTGCACGCATAATCCATTGTCTATCCCTTTCGTTTGGTTCTGCCATTTTTTGGTTAAACAAAAGATGTATTACGCCTAATAGTCTTTTGTAGATTGTCTGCCAAATTGTTAATTGAAGTCTGGAATGCAGAGCGATTCAGAACGAATTTTCAATATATTATAGGGTAATAGAGTACACTACAACAAACAAATACTGAATAAAAATCATGGTCCGTCACACAAAAATACAGTTTTTCTCATTCCGATAAAAGTTCTACGCGTATCTGCTTGTGTCCTAACCGAACACAGCATTTCTGCTTAAAGTCAACCCAAACCCGAAAAATATACTTTCGTCGACCTGAAATATTAACCGAACCCGACAAAAAATTTATCGTCGACTCGAATCTTGACCCGGATACGAAATACATTAACTCAACCAGATCCGAAACACCCGAAATCAAAGAAAATCCATCTGCAACATTAAAGAAGTGAATATAAAACATCACATATTTTTACTGAATGGTGTATACAAATTTAAACTTTTATACATACATTAATATTAAAAATATCGACGTTTCGACCACCATCTATGGTCATCTTCAGGAAAATTTTCTTATATTGCTTTTAAAGTTTCAAATGCGAAAAACAATCCGCCCGTTGCCACAATATTATTGCCGTCCACAAATTAAAAACTAACAAGGGTAACACTCAACCATCGTACCAACCAACCACAAGTAGAAACGATGCAGAAGCATCTCCTAACGGACAAAAATCTAACTGCTGTAAATGTATTATTAATGAAGAATATTAAAATAAAGAAAAGCGGAATAAACTATTTCAAGATGTTCATCTAAATTTTAGGGATATTAAATGAAATGCTATCATTACAAACCTCATTTTTCCTAATCATAATTTCAATGGACTCCTTTCGCAGACCCTCAAAGACGTTATTACATGGCATTTTAATTTTAGCGTTATCAAAATCTATGTGGCTGTCAGGATTATTAAAATAGAACTTAGACAGGGCTGTCGTCTGTTGATATTGTGAAATATTCCTTTTATGTTCTTTTAGACGTTCAATAAATTTCCGTTTTGTAACCCCAATGTAAAACTTTTTAGTGCCATCTTTCAATACAATAGGTATTTCATAAACACCCGCACATTCGTGCAACGGTGTAGGATCCAGGTTACTACATAATAAATTAGTGAGGTAAGGAGGGGGAATAGCAATAAGCTGAATATTAAACCCACGAACTATACTCCTTAACTTTTCAAAAATAACGGGAACATATCCAAACCGACAATATGTTGGCCTCTGTTGGTTATTAGGCAAGCTATGAGGGGGTGGACAATGATGCTTGTGAATGATGTTATAAATGTACTTAAGGGGAAACCCATGATTAGTGGCTATTTGCTTTATAAAATTAAGCTCTTGTTTTAATTGCATACCCGAACAAATTAAGAAAGCTCTTTGAATGAACGATTTAAAAGCAGAAATCCGGTATTGGAAAGGTAAATTAGCATTGAAGGGGATAACCATATTTTCCTTCATAGGTTTTCTATAAACATTATAGCTCAGCACCTGATTATTGCGGTGTAATTCAACATCTAAGAAGGACTTAGCTTCTTTACCCTCTAGCTTCTTTAAAATTGCATCAACACAACCCGAACACGACATGCAACGAAAATAATTAGCTGGAACCCAATCTGAACCTTGGGGAGGTCGGAGTCTAGTAAAACTCGGTTTCCCGTCCCATTGCTGGACTCTATTTCCTATACGAATTTAGATTTTCGTTTATAACTTTAGCTTAAAATAAAATATTATAAATTTATGGAATATTTTCTCTCCTCTATGCAATTCAGGGGAAATTAGAAACAGTTGTGGATGTGGCCACCATTCGGATCCAAACAACGTCGAACCTGACAATTGCTTCTCATATTGAACCACATGCCTATTTTGGAGTGTTCTAGTTTCGAATTCGCTGCTAAACACCTACTTACATTAGAGTTGCAAAGAACCGGTTTATTCCCGGGTTTATTTCCAATAGACCCGGTTTATTCCCAATAGACCCGGTTTATTCCCAGGTTTATTCCCAAAAGACCTGGTTTATTCCCAAAAAACCCGATTTATTCCCGGGTTTAAACCGGGTTTTTTCTAGCCTTTGCAACTCTAACTTACATCATTCATTCAGCAAATAGTCACCGCACGCCACGCAAAGAAAAATGTGATGTAATTTTCGTTAAAATGTCTTCACTAGTCTAAAATTTTCAAGAAATGTGCACGTTGGAATTAAAGTAAAGAACCCGTTGCTTTTTACAGGCATACTTTGATGTCAACATATTCATTTATGCCGTTTTAGGTGCGTTCGTAATTATATAAATACATGCTACCTATAGTCGTCGTCTGGTCCGTCCGAATGTCCGTCTGTCCGTCCGTCCGCATATAACAGCACAAAAACTACCCAACCAAATGGTTTGAAAATTAATATGCATTATTGTTGCAGAATTTCGTCGAGTCATTTTAAATGTTAAGAAAATCGAATCAAAACGGAAAAAGATATTAATAAAAGTTTTTTTTATTCTATTAGATCGTAATCTATATAATAAATACGCAATCTATATAATAAAAGCACAAGTCATGGGACTGAGAAAAACAAATACTGGCTAACCACTTCTTTTTTCATATACCAGGCGGCCATTTTTATTTAAAAAATATGTTTTCTAATAAAATTGCATAAAATTTACATTTTAGAAAGATCGTTCAAAAAAATTGTTTGCTTGAAATATGAGTTACATTAAAAAATGCATAGATTCTGAGAAAACGTCAGTGGAATTTAGGTTAACAGCCGAATATCTCAATTCATTATAGTAAATAAACACAGGAGATTCTTTCGTTATCAGTCATAAAAATATTAAACTATGGAGGTAATCATTCGCAAAGCATGATCGCCATGGTGAATTTTGCAGCGCTATCTAGTGTAGAAAAAAAATCGCATTTTTAAACGTGGCATACTTAATAAGGGAAAAAAAACATACACATTTCTCACATAGCAGACGATATAATTCATTTCACTAAAATAATAAGGAAGATTTTTTTACATTGTGAAATTAGTTATAAAACGAACTTACCTCATATGTCACATTTAACGTATGATTTCTAACTTGTTTAATACAAATTTAGGCAATTAATAGTGATTAGATGTTTTGAAAATAATAAATATTTTTTTTTTGTCTAAGAGACTGGGACAAATGATAGCATTTGTAAATGTAGAAAATGTCTCATTTTGCATCTAAACACGACATGTAAAACATTTTAAAGGATTTAAAGATTCTTGTACAAAAAGCTAGTGCTTGAAATGTAATTTAATACACATAACAAAGAAAATAATTATTTCGAGTATTAGATATGTTCGAAGTAAGTTTGAAGATTTGACAAACAACGGAATAAAACAATTTAATTTAAATATTTTTTTTTACTGTATGATTTTGACACTAATGGATTTTTTATTTTGGAAAACAGCCATTTTCTGGGATAATTCAATAAATTAGTATTTTTGTTGATGTTTAAAATATGGTTTATGTGATAGAAATCTAATAATCACATTAAATTGAGAATAATGGATATCCCTATGATGTTTTCATGTCGACGTTTTCACTTACATTCTATATCTATTTTTTTCGATCAATGAAGCATTAACAGTACACAATAAAAATATGTATTAGACTAATATATTTTAAAAATATAATATAAAATAAGCTTTGTGTACGTGACATAACCATAAAAGAGGTTTGTTTTCGCACTTTCTTATTTTCTATTTTTCATTTTTTAACACTTACCAACATATTTTAGTTACCAACAACCAGTTTTTGTCACGTCGTCTGTCTGTCATTTGGCCATGCTCTAAGTCACATGAATATACTCGGAGTGCCATGTACTTGATGTATGATTTTTGGATTACTATGACGTATTCGGTATTGTAAATGAAGTACGTAGCATTTATATTTCGTTTACAGGGACACTCAAAATAATCCCAAATTTTAAGGTACATGTTAAAAAATTGTTTCAATATATTTTATTAATGTTAATTATTAATGTTAATTTTAATAATGTTAATTATTTCAAACATATTAAAATGGATGCACAACTTCCATGACCACTAGAAGATGCTTACTTTAGAATATCGTGTGCACAGCATTTATAGATCATTTACAGGAGAACACAAAATATTCGGTTACTGCATTGTCTATCTGTATTATAAAGAACAAACGCGTCCATGCGGAACGCTGGTGTCATTTTGCGAATGGCAACGGTTTTATATTTTGACGATGAAATTTCAGTTTAGCGATTTTTGCTACTGCATTTTTTCAAATTTCTAATCATCGCACGTTTTTAATTTTTACACCGTTATATAAGGAAACAAATTACTTTGAAATGCAATTTGTTTGAAAACGGTATCGCAAATTGCTCATTTATTATGACATTTAAATTAAATTTCAAGCATATTTTTTTTTTTTAATCTAATTCTATCGCTTGCAGACGATTACAAGATATGAATCCGTTTGCACTTTAAACAATATAAAAAGTTCAACATTTGTCTCCTGCTAATATTCCATAACGAAATTAAAACTTCATAAAGCAATAAATGAAATTGTATAAATAAAATACAAATTTAACAGACATATGTAATTGAAATAAGTGCTTAAAAACGCTAAAATTTTCAGAATAATAATAATAATAATAATAAAAACCTGTAAATAACAAAATTTTTTAAAGATCTCTTCGGCTATTAACTTCTGGCACGAGGCCAATTCGAAGTTAATGCTTTTAATAAATTTCAAAATTTTATTTGAATATATAATTGACATATTTCATCTAAAAATGCTCTTTGGTTTTGTTAGGGGACAATCTAAAAAAATTACTAAATGTAAAAAATCTAGTAGAGTTTTCAGTAAAAAAAATAAATGATTTTCGCGTATAGTCTCCACCCCGAGAAGCCCTGGTTGAATGCCAGTGAATAATACTGGCTGCAAGTGCGTTTTTAATTCCTGATAGTTATTGTTTAATTTAAATAATTTATTGCTTATTATTTGGTTTGTATATCTGTAGAACATACAAGGGAGCAAAAAAATTGTTTCTCTTTATTGACGGAAATTGCGGAAAGGGAAATTTTAACTATGTTTTGCGTTTCATAATTGATCTACATTTTAGCATACTATGTAATATATATACAAATCTATAGGTCATTAGGGAACATTTATTACAGTGTGTTGTTTTCTGTATGGATTGAAAAGGGTTTCATAATCTATGCTTGACGTATGATTTTTCGGTTCTTTTCGGTTAGTCGGACGCCAGTGATATATGTACTTATATAAATACATATGTATATATATATATATATATATATATGCAGATATATATGCATATACATATGTGTGTGTATATATACATGTATACATATCACAGGCGCCCGACTAACCGAAAAGCACCGATTTTTCTTTCCTAGTTAACTAAAAGTGACATTTTTTTAACCTGTGTTTAACCAATTTCAGCGCAATTATAATACTTTATTCTTCAATGAGAACTTCCGAATTTGCTCTATTTTAACCATATCCTACCCGTTTTTTTAGAATCGGAACTATAGTAATAGATTAAAGTGAACCATCTAAAAATAATTAAAAACATGTAAAATAAAGGAGAATTCAAGAAATAAAATGGCAAGCATTACTTCAGAAAAGGTGCATACAAATTAGATTTTTTTTAATTGAAAGAGTATTTGCGGATTTAAAAATATATCCACAAAAAAGAGAAAGAAAAATGACTAGAAATGCTCTTTATTAAAACCCAATGGTATAGAAAATTGTTTCAAACTGTAAACTGGCAGAGTAAGACAGAGTCGTTCCACTTTTAATTAGTTTGAGATTTTTTTAAAAAGAAATCCATTTCAAATCTTTTAAAACTAACGTAACTGGAAAACAAGTAATTGCAAATTCTAAAATAAAATGCAATTTCTTAGCGAATTAATGTGGAAATATTTTTTATGGAAGAAAGTAATGACAGAGGAAGTATTTCTTGTGGGATGCTGGTAAAAAAAAAGTATTCACTTGTATAATCATTCTCCTTTAGGGAGAGTTAATACATTAAAATTTATATTTTAATTCAATTTAGCTTCTCAAGATGCTTGAGGGAATTGGGAGTAAAACAAGATTTATTACAAAGGGAACTTGTTATAGTAAATTTTTGAAATGTATATATACTAAAAGTAGGTTCTGCGTCAAATCGTCGCGCACAATTCATCGCGGAACAATTCATCGCAGCGTCAATTCGTAGCAGCATAAATTCATCACGGCGACAACTAATCGCAGCGTCAATTCTTCGGGGCGTCAATTCGTCGTGGTGTCAATTCGTCGCAACGTCAATTTGTAGCAACGAAAATATATTTGAAGGCTATGATGATAAAAGTAAAGGTAATTTAGTAAAATTATTTAATGATGTAAATTGTTAGTTATAATTCTTTATATCTAAAAAACAAATTATCATTAAACAATTTTACTACATTATCTTTAATTTTATCATCATAACCTTGAAAACATTTTCGTTGCGACGAATTGACGTTCCGACGAATTGGCACCACGACGAATTGACGCTGCGGCAAGTTGACGCCGCGATGAGTTGTCGCCGCAACGAATTGACGTTGCGATTAATTGTACGCGATGAATTGTTCGGCGATGAATTGTGCGCGACGAATTGACGCGACATCCTAAAAGAAGTGCTTTCTTACTGAAAAATGCTTGCTGGGTTTACAAAAATTATTCTTATTTAAATAATACAATTTAAGTTTGGACTGTGTACCTTTCTGTCAGTATAATATATGAATTTAATGAAGTATTACGAGAGTTCACGATTAAGTTATTCAAAATTCATGTTTTAAAAGGATTTATCACTTTTACTGTAACTTCAATTTTTACCTTTATTTCATATATTATAATTTTCTTCATATTTATTCGATTTGAACTTACTTTTTATAAATTATTCTTCACAGACTGATTATTGAATGTCATGATCACTTTAATAGCAATGGATGGAAACTTCATTTCTAACGCTAAAAATATTAATAATATAAAATTTTATTAAACTATTTTAATATTTTTAGACTAAAGTAAGATTAAATAGAACCAATCTAACACAATGCAACAAGAAAAGTATGCTACATGAAATAAACATTAAAAAAATGAATTAAGGGTTCTGTTAAACTAATGAGCACCTTTAATTAAAATTTCTTCTTAAACTTTGCGACTGGCATTTTTGAATCATCAACTATGGAAATTTCAACAGCGAAAATTTTACATTTGAATTTTTATTTATCGTTATCTAGCATAATAAACAATTTAGAGATTTTAACTGACAGTGGATTCGGCTGGATTCAAATACGGACCTCCTTTTATATAAGCGGAGACGTTACCTTTGCTCGACTAATGCTTGACGACATCGAAGCAATTTGTATCATATATAGTATTTTACATTTCCTTGGTAATTTTCCCTATATTATCGTTTTTAAATTTTTTTGAAAATGGTTTGAAAGCACATCCAATTTTTACGAGTTGCCATACAGTTCTTGTGGCAGTGATTTAAAATACACTAGCAAAACCCGCGGCTTTGCTAGTGTAATTGTTGAAATATGCAAAGTGGTATTCGTGGGCCTATTTTTCATTAGAGGAAATTTTACTACCACAGATAATTCAAAAATTACTAATTAAGCCACATTTTGAGTAAATTCTTATACTGCATTAGGCGAACATGACACTTAAATGAATAAGAAGAGCTAAAATTATTTCCAAATTAATGGTAATTTAAAATATATTTCGAAGGTTTTTTGCTCATTTCAGTTTTCATAAGAAATTTAGAAGCTGAAGAAATTAGAAGTTTTTAGGAATTGTTCTAAGAAAATATTTACATCTTAAAAGTAAGCATCATGCCAAATTCCCATACTCTAGTTAAACACATATATGTAATAACTACATCACAAAAATTGCAATTTTAGAATTTTTTTGTTCCTGCACACATTAAAATTTCTAAATTTTTAAAAAATGTTCTGTGGATGAATTTGTGTCTCTAACTTAAGAGCCATGTAAAATTGCAAGTTTCTATCCCCAACAATTTTCAGATAAATCATAGTTAGAAGGTTTGTAGAACTTTTCCAGATCATTTTACTCTTTTAAATTTCGTCTTTTTTTTAGAAACCGTTCTTACCGAGCACTGAAATCTTAAAAAAAGGTACCGTGCCAAATTTCAACTTTCTAGACCAGCAGCATCAGTAATAAAACCGCAATTTAATTTTTTTCTGCTTCTGCAGTTTTTTTTAAATTTCGAATTTTGTAAAAAACTGTTCAATGGGAGAGTTTATGTCTAAAAAATAACAGGCATGTCAAATTTTAAGTTTCTATCCCTAACAGAATAGAAAAAAATCGTAACTTAGAACGTTTGCCGTTCATTTTACACCTTTAAATTTCGAATATTAATAAAATGTTTATATCGAGTATTTACATCTTAGAAGTTTACAGTATACTAAATTTCACGTTTCTAATCCGAATAAATCCAATAAATCATAATTTAGAACGTTTTCTGCTCAATGCATCCTGCTAAATTTCGAATTTTTTAGAAACTGGTCTTAGCGAGCATTTGCATTTTAAGACTAACCACCATGCCAAATACGAAGCTGCTATAACAGCAGTACCACATAAATTGCAGTTTTAGAACTTTTTTTTCTCCTGCACTTTTAAATTTTGCATTTTTAGTTAACTGTTCTGTGTAATTATTTACGTGAGTAATAGCCATGCGAGATTTCTACTTTCTAGCCGCCTTAACAGTCCCAAATAAATCGTAATTTAGAACGCTTTTAGAACGCTTTTCGCACTTTCACACTTTTAAATTTTATTTTTTTAAACTCTTTTGTGACCAGTTACATCTTAAAAGCAACAGCCATGTCAAACTCTAAGTTTCTATCCTTATCAATTCCATAGAGACCTCAATTTAGACCGTTTTTTAGAGCGCTTTTTTAGACCGTCAATTTAGACTCCGCATTTCACTCATTTAATTTTTTTTTTCAAATTGTTCTGTGCGACCATTTATGTCTTTAAAACAACAGCCATGTCAAATTTCAAGTTCTATTAGTAAAAATTTAAATTTATTGTTCAATAAAACTAAGGGATTGAACTCGGGATTCTATGGTTACAGAACATAGGTGAACACATTTTTTTTTTAATTGAAAAATTTTATAATTTTTTTTTACATTTAATATATAATTTTAGATTAACCACAAACAACACAAAAAACATATCTATATGAAAAATAAAAATAACGTATTTTATAAGATTTTCAAATTGATTCAAAGCGATACATTCGTATTAGTTGCATGCCAGGAGCTAACAGCCAAAGAAATCGTCAAAGAAGTCGATACTTACACCTTACAGCCTTTTGGATTCTGATATTTTCCATTGTATAAGCGCATAATTCGATTACATGTCTGTTAAATTTGTGTTTGGTGTATATTAATTTGTTTATTTATTGATGAAATTCTAATTTCTCTAGGGAATATAATTCGGAAAGAAATACTCGGGAATTTATATTGCTTTAATTGAAAATGGATTAATCTTTCGTAATCGGGCTGCACGCGATAAAGAGAGATTCTTAAAAAATCATGTTTAAAAATTATTTTAAAAATTATTTTAAAAATTGTAAAAAAATTCAATTAATTGAGATATAATAAAAAAATGCATTTGAAAGAATATTTTCTTTCCCTGATCGGCAGTGCAATAAGTGAAATTGTGCGATATGTAGAAATAAGAACAAATACTGTAAAACGAAACTTTTTGGTCAGGTGTTGCCACCGTTAATATGACACCAGCGTTACTTACGGACACGTTTTTAACGTTTTCCATCATAGTTGAAAACTGTTTATGAATTTGGTTTCTCTGTCTGTCTGTCTGCCGTCTGTCTGTCTGTTCGTGCTCTAACTCTCATAAATATGCTCGGATCCTCATGCAATTGATATATGTTATTCAGGCTTACTGTGGCAAGTTCGGTATTGAAAATGAAGTGTGTACCACTTATAGTTTTTTTACAGGGAGTCTCAAAAGAATTCCGTCACATTGCAGTCTATGGGGAAAAATTATTTGCGGTTTATTTTAATGATGTTACACAATTTCAAACATATTGAAGTTCATATGTATCACTGAGGTGCACTACAAGAGACTAATTATAAAATGTGGTGTGCATAGCCCTTATAGTTCCTTTAGAGTGATATTCAAAAGAATTCTGTTACATTACGGTGTGTGAAGAAAAATCGTTTGCAGTTTATTTTAATAATGTTTCTCTATTTCAAACATATTGAAATTGATATATATCACTAACGTATATTACAATAAGCTTACTATAGAATATTGTGTGTATAGCTTTCATTGTTCATTTATAGGGACACACAAAATAATTCTATTGAAATACTGCCTATAAATAATAATTGCTCGGAATGTTTTGTTCAGTTGCTGAACGCGTTGTTAAATTTAACTCATTTTTTGTCTATTACTTGGTGTGTATAAATTGTACAGATTGTATACAGGGCAGCACAGAAGTTCTCGAGTGCATTTCCGTTCATTGTCTGAAATTGCAGAAGGGGAATTTTAAACTGTGCTACGCGTTTCCTAACTGAACTAAAATTTAGCATTTTATTTAGTACATATACAAATATATAGATCATAGACAGAGCTGCACAAAAGATCTCGGATATTTTTCCGAATAGTGTTGGTTATTCCTACTATTGGATTTTTAAATATGTTATGCGTTTTCAAAATTGCTTAGTTACATATCATCTTACACCTTACAGTAAATATTTGAAAAATTAGTTTGGAAGTGTTGGAAAGTGTTACATAATCTATGCTTGACGCATGATTTTTCGTTCTTGTTGGATTATAATTTAAATGTGAAAATCCAATTATTTTCAGGAAAAGAAATTCACAATCTATGAAAAAAAAATTCAAAAACAAAACAATTCCCAGTTTAAATAAAATTGAATACGCACTGCTATAGACAGTCGTTTCAAAAAGAATAAAAATAAAAATAACATATTCAAAATAAAAGTTTCAAATAAAAGTAGCATAGAATCACTGAATAGCATTGAAATTGAGATACTGATTCTTTTGAAAATTGCTATTTAGAATCATTTAAAATGTTCACGTAGCTGAAGAATAGGCAAATGTCGTTCCTAAATTGAAATAATGCAATGGTAAAACGTAATTTTCTGAGCGAAATACTTCGGAATTAAATTTAAGTCATGGATGCTTTATTGAACAAAATGGCAAACGTGAAAGTACCTCTTGTTAGATACTAGAATAATAAAACTCAAGAGGTAATAAATGTAAAATTATCCATTTTATTGTTATATATAGTATAAATATTTATTTATTGCAGACATCTGAAAGACTCAAATTTGTTAAATTAATATAAATTCTGGACGATTACACCATGAAACATTACAACATTAAAGACGTGAGTATAAAACATCACAAATTTACTGAATGGTGTATACAAATGTCAAATTTAAAATTTTATACATACATTAAAATTAAAAATATCGACGTTTCGACCACCTTCTATGGTCATCGTCAAGAAGATTTCTTGAGAATGACCATAGAATGTGGTCGAAACGTCGATACTTTTAATTAAATTCCTACTATTAGCTCACACTCTCTCTATATATATCTTGTTGGAATTTTCAATCGTTAATAAAATATTTTCTATTCATCCATTCAAGTTCAAATAAATTTTTTTAAAACTTGTACTGGATAATAATTGATGTTAATACAGTTTATTCGAATATTAATTCATTAATTAAATTTAATGAATTAATTTTAATTTTTATATGGGAGAAAAAAAAATTCTCCCATTGTTTTCATAAATGAAATGAAAGATTTATCTCAAATGAGTGATGCCAACAAAAAATAAAATACCGCAATGATGATTATAAAATAATGTTCAATAAAAATAACGTGGGACATTTATGCTGTACGGGTTTATTTTATATATTTATGATTAAAAAGTAGGAATTGACTTAAAAAAAATTATATTATTTGTTTTAATGTATGTATAAAATTTTTCCTTAGGATGACCATAGAAGGTGGTCGAAACGTCGATATTTTTAATTTTAATGTATGTATAAAATTTTAAATTTGATATTTGTATACACCATTCAGTAAATTTGTGATGTTTTATACTCACGTCTTTAATGTTGTTTGTTAAATTAGTCCGACATTATGTGTGTTTAAAAAAAATCGAGCAGTGTGCGCGAATATCTTTTTCTTCAATAATAACTAAGTACTACAACTGATAAAAGGCCTCTTGTAGCTTAAATTTTTAATCCTAAACAAATCAATATTGAAAGAATGTTTGTTTCAAAATATTTTAAATGACAACATATTTTTATTGCATTATTAAATAATGATTTTTTTTATTTATTAAATAAGATATTTTATCTTAAAAATCCAAAACAGTATTTTAACGAAAGCAAAACAGTATTTTAACGAAAGCAAAACAGTATTTTAAAGAAATCCAAAAAAAGATAAAAGAATATTTTAAAAAAGTATTTGAGTCTAAATATAAAATGCGTTTAGCATTAAAATTAAGCAAAACAAATGCGAATGAGTATTAAAAATTGAAACAAAATGGCCTGGTGGTTTCTTTTATTTAAACTTGTGAGCTGAATATAGTTGCAAAATAACTCAAAAGAATAACCTCTGTGAGAAGGAAAAAAAAACATATCTAAAGTGCAACATGCGAAAACAATGTAATTAGCAAAAACACAGAATAAAAGTATGGTTTAGGAGGTTTCTTTTATTTGAAAGAATTTAAAAATATTAATTAAAACGTCCTTACTTTTCTGACAACAGACGTTTTCTGCTGTTTCACTCTCTGTAATTGACAGTAAGTACGCTTAAAAAAGCGAAACAATATTTAATTAGATTCGGATGACGCTATACATCTTTTTAAATCCTTTCTAATGGAAAAACATTCTAACTCTTTTTAAAGAATAAACTAATAATAAATATAATCAATTGTATCCCCGATAAAACGACTATGTAGGGGGGGGGAGGGGGAAGAACTAAATGTTGAATTAAATGTAAATTAAATAAACAAGTGTCAGACTATAAAAATAATCCTCGCTTAAGGCTAGAAATGTAGCATTCCAGTTTTATTTATTTGTATATATTTACAGAAGCTTTACGTATTTGAATAATGCATGGTTGGTTTATTTTAAAATTTAATTATTGTAGCATTTTAAACAAATGAAAAAAATATAATACTGCTTCTAAAATGCTAACAATTACATGCAACTTTAATGTAGTAATGTTAACAAAAAAGCAACAAAATTTAGTTACTGTTGCATATGTGTCAGGCAAAAATATGCTTAGGTATGTTGGTATTTATTTAAATACCCCTATAGTCGTCGTCTATCCCATGTAATCGTCGTTTGGTCCGTCCGTATGTTCGTTTGCTTGCCCGTCCGTCTGTCTGTCTGTCTGCCTGTCTCTCTGTCTGTCGGTCCGTCTGTCTGTCTGTCGGTACGCATGTAACAGCACAAAAACTACCTAACCGAATGGTTGGAAATTGAATATACACTATATTTCCAATGATGATTGGTCACTTGCGATTTTAGACGTTTTGTTAAATATCTGGAAAGATACATGAGGAATTATCCTGAAACTTCCGGAGTGTAAACAACATGATTGACGTCATATATTCCCGTGAAGATTTTTTCCCGAAACCCCATAAGGGGCCGTCAACAAATGGAAGAAAAACGAATTTATTTTGGATAACCCTTTAAAAACTAATATTGCAAAAACATTCAAACTGTAGATTATGATTAAGTGGATTATTGTAATAATTTAGGTTCATTTTTATGAAGATAGCATGTATATTCGAAGAAAAATTCAGGTTTTATAAAAACGGTTCCAAATTTTATCAAGTTTTTTGCTTATAATTTGCAGAGTTTTTAATATAAAAACAAGTTATTTTCAGAAAATATGAAAAACACAATTGTACACAATACCTTACAATCAGAATTAAAAAATAATCAAAATTGTAGGAAAAAGGAGCAGATTTACTAAATATTGTTTCACTGCGCATGCGCGAATTCAATCAAAATATACTGTGCATAATATATTAGCTAAATATATAGACCAACTTTTATGAAAGTCTCAAAAACATAGCTTGAAAATTCTGATAGTAATCGTCGATAGAATAAGCTCGAAATTCACTGTTCCCAAAAGGAAGCAAAAAGATGAGGGGTTGTATCAAATATATAGAATGAGAGACACTTCATTCTTATTATGTAGACTTTCCTAAGTTAGTATATTTGGATACAACCCCTCATATTTTTTGCTTCCTTTTGGGAACAGCGAAATTCGAGCTTATTCTATCCACGATTACTATCAGAATTTTCGAGCTATGTTTTTGAGACTTTCATAAAAGTTGGTCTATCCATTTAGCTAATATATTATGCACAGTATATTTTGATTGAATTCGCGCATGCGCAGTGAAACGATATTTAGTAAATCTGCTCATTTTTCATACAATTTTGATTATTTTTTTTTATTCTGACTGTAAGGTATTGTGTACAATTGCGTTTTTCCTATTTTCTGAAAATAACTTGTTTTTATATTAAAAACTCTGCAAATTATAAGCAAAAAACTTGGTAAAATTTGGGACTGTTTTTAAAAAAGCGTGAATTTCTCTTCGAGTATATATGCTATCTTCATAAAAATGAACCCAAATTATTACAATAAGCCACTTAATCATAATCTACAGTTTGAATGCTTTTTGCAATAGTAGTTTTTACAGGGTTAACCAAAAGGTATTCGTTTTTCTTCAATTTGTTGACGGCACTTTATGGGATTTCGGGAGAAAATTTTCGCGGAAATATATGACGTTTATCATGTTGTTTACACTCCTGAAGTTTCAGGATAATTCCTCATGTATCTTTCCAGATATTTAACAAAACGTCTAAAATCGCAAGCGACCAATCATCATTGGAAATATAGTGTATATAATCATTGCAGAATTTTCTCGAGTCATTTCAAATTTTATGAAAATCGAATGAAAAGTTAAAAAGGTGTTAATAAAGAGTTTTGTTTATTCTATTATATCTTATCATACGTAATCTATACAATAAAAGCGCAAGTCATGTGACTGAGGAAAATAAACACGGACTAACCAGTTCTTTTTCCACATGCCAAGCGTACATTTTTATCCAAAATTGTTTTTTCGAATAAAATTGAATAAAAGTTATATTTTTAGAAAGGTCGTTCAAAAAATATTTTTGCTTGAGAGATGAGTTACATTAAAAAATGTATAGATTCTGAGATAACTTCAGTGGAAATTAGGTTAACAACCGAATATCTCAATACATTAAAGTAAATAAACACAAGATATTCTTTCATCGTGATTCATAGAAATATTAAACCATGGAGCTAATCATTTGTAAAGCAAGATCTCCATGGTGCATATTTGCAGCGCTGTCTGGTCTCGAAAAAAAATTGCATCTGTAAACGTGGCATACGTAATAAGAAAAAATACGCATGCTCATTTCGCTCATAGCAGACGATATAATTCATTTCACTGAAAGAATAACGACGATTTTTTTTTAACATTGCAAAACTAGTTATAGCACGAACGCATACCATTTGTCATGTTTAACATACTATTTCCAACTTGTTTAAAACTAGTCCGAGCTTTTATATTTGTGAAATTAGGAATTTAAATAAAATGTATTCAATGACTCTCCTGTCAAGTGATAAAATTCTGTCGATTGCAAAAGCATGCCTATGACATAATTACGATAATCGTGATATAGTCATGGCATATCCATGCATAGTTATGGCATTATCCAATAGTAAAGACACTTTACGTTTTGGCACCCTCAATTTACTATCAGATTAACAAATTATTTATTCATTCATGCTTTTCCATTCCAAATGAGCAGTACCATTGTAGTGAAATATCTTATATACAGTCGTCTAGTTATAAAATTCCTCAACCTAATCGCCTCCTTTTTTGTGCCATACAGTGGAGTATTTGAGGTAAAAACTTTGCCAAAAGTGCAAAAACTAAAATTTGCTTAACAATTTTAAAAATCATATTTTATAACAGACTAACTGGTGCGTCGATCTAAATGTATTTCAGGAGCAGGCGTCACACCCGGCGGTTCTTAGCCTCAGTTGAAGCGAATGTTTCATTCTAAGAAAACGTTCTTTTACTTACCCATCATACGTAGTATAGGGTATTTTGTAATCGTTTTAAAAATCGAAAAAAAAATTGTCGGATTTACACGTTTCAGACATTGGAGATTCCGAAAAACATATATATAGGGAAACAAATTTGCCGTCCGTCTGTGTCTGTAAACGCTCTATCTCCCGAACAAATTGAGATAGAGACTTGAAATTTGGTATGTACATAGTATGTGATGATGGGTAAAAGCTTATTGAATTTCAGTAACCTCGATTATCCGGAACTATTTTTTTTCGGACTCTCGAAATATTCGTTCTGATAAAAGGTACATAACATTTTTCGAACGTGTTTATTTTAAGAAGTGAATATAAAAGACAATAAAAAAACATAAATTTTGCATAAAGAATGAAGCCGATCGGATAATGAGTTGCCGAGATATTTGTAATCCTATTTTCCAAATTCTTCGATTTTTCATGACCCTGTATTTCATTCAAATTTCAATTCAAAGATATATTTTTTAATTGGAAATGAGACGCTTAATCCGACGCAGTAAATCGTTAGTTAATATGATTATTATTTTTAGAGTTATAAGGATGTTTCTCTTACGCAATTCGGTAATAGAGCATTTAAAGTTTATGACGTCATCAAGCCACGATTTTGTTCGAATTGTAATGCATTTTATAAATAGTTTATACATGTTTTATTTTCATATTTTATAGTATTTTATTCGTAATGGGTAAGTATTACGTTGGCTCCCAACGGCTAGTTTTGTTATGTTACAGATTTTTTATTATGCTTAAATGTACATTTTTATATGTGTATTTGAATAGTTTTATTTTTAATATAATAAAATATAATTAAAATTAAAAATGGATTATTCTTTAAGCCTTTTTAAATCTAATTTAGATATACTGAAAGCTTTCTAAAGGTGTGTCAGGGTTTGTTGAACCATATTTGAATTATAATTCTATTGGTTATAGTTTTGAAGGCCAATTGAAATAAAAATTCCGCACATAGTTGCCATTTTTATATATTGATGTTTTGAGGGGCCTGGTAATCTATTAATGACCTTTCAAAAACTCGCATCTATATCATATACTCAACTTTAGTAAATACTAAATGCAAAACAAATATATGTTATATGCATTGGTTTATATACGTAATTATATATATAAACTTTTATATATAGTAAAATTAATCACATTTAATTAAACATAACGTGTAATTAAAACCAATCTATCAACAATTACTTTCCTCTTATAAACAGTAAATATTTAAGTAAACTTTGCATTATATATTTATTTATATTAAAAAAACACATTTATTTGTACATAACATTAATTATGTGTTTTTACTAACAATAAGTCAACAGCAATGGTTTTAACTTTAAAACACATGAAAAATAATTTTGGCCAGGATTTTACCTCAAATAATCTATTGCACCCAATTTCCAGCACAGCTGTCGCTGTCGTATTGTTTTTTATTCACAATGAATACATTGGAGCCTGCTTCGTTGAATTCTGTGGAATTTCTTGCATGCACTAGAAAGTGTCTGAAAGTGGAATGAAAAGAATTCAGTGAAAACTATTAAAGTAATACTTTTCTGGAGGTAAATGTGCGATGTACAGAAATTATTTAGTACTCTTTAAGTTTTTGTACTAAATATTTCCGTCAGATAGCACTGCTCCGTTTCAAACTTTAAGAATGCTCAAACTAAGGTATAAAGTTGTACCGGAGTTTTTTAGATACTGAACTTCAAAGACAGTTTTGCTTTTTACTTATTCACCATAAGTAGTATAGGGTAAGTCTTGAAAATCGAAAAACAAATTTTGACGGATTTACACGTTTCAAATACTGGAGATTCCAAAAAACATATTTTTAGAATCTTAATTAATACACTATAAAAACCCGTCGGAAACGTTTCTGAAAAATTCGGGCAGCTAAAAATAATTTGTTTTTATAAATTATTCTTTAAATTTTGAAGATGTATTCGTTTCTGGGGATTCAAAAGACAATGTAACATGCTATTTGAAATTTCATATAACTCAGAAGATTATATTATATTTTCGTTCGTGGTTATAGCATATTTTCATAAAATAAGAAACATCGGTCATTTTTTACAGTGTATCTGTTTGTGATATGTGGTATCAAAATGAGGAAGAATACTAAAGAAATCCCTTTCTTCAAACGGTAATGTTCTGCACAATGCCTTTAATAACAGACACTATTTACCTGCTAAAAAAAAGCTTCATTTTGTTTTACGGTAAACTGTTTTTCCTCTTTTGTCAACTACTTATGAATTATACACATCAGAGAGTCTCTATTTGCGTGCCTTTAAATTCAGCCTATTATTGCTATTAAATTTTAAGCGAACGTTAAGCCAAATGTGCTTAAACAACGTCACTGTATTACAGTAATTTGGCTTTGTAACCAAAAGAATAACCACCTGATTTTTACAATTTTTTTTTAATTAAAATAATAGTAGACATTTAAGATGAAAAAATATATGCTTATTAAACTCCCCTTTTTGGCATCTAATTTTATTCCCCAAAATATTTTTTTAATACTTATCTGTATTAGAAAATTAAAAGTCTAATTTGATAAATGGTCTACATTTCTAGAAGATCATTTTGTCTAAAATATTTGTATTGCGTTAACTTGATCCTGACACGTAAGTATCAAAATCCAAACGGAAACCACCCCGAACCCGAAATAATTATTTTACCCAAAATTTGCCGTCCGTCTGTCTGTGTGTCAGCGTGTGTGTCTGTAAACGCTCCACCTCTCGAACAAATTTAGATAGAGACTTGAAATTTGGTATGTACTTAGTTTATAATAATGAAAATAAGCTTATTGAATTTCAGTAACCTCGATTATCCGGAACTATTTTTTTCGGACACTCGAAATATTCGTTCTGATAAAAGGTATATAAAAAATTTCGAAATTGTTTATTTTGAGTAATGAATATAAAAGTAAAAAAAAACATAAATTTTGCATAAAGAACGAAGTCGATCGGATAATTAGTTGCCGAGATATTTGTAATCCTATTTTCCATACTCTTCGATTTTTCATGACCCTGTATATCATTCAAATTTTAATTCAAATATATGTTTTAATTGGAAATGAGACGATTAATCTGACGCAGTAAACCGTTAGTTAAGATGAGTATCAATTTTGGAGTTATAAGGATGTTTCTTTTACGCAATTTAGTAATAGAGCCTTTAAAGTTTATGACATCATCAAGCCACGATTTTATTCGAATTGCATTTTATAAATAGTTTACACATGTTTTATTTTCATATTTTATATTATGCATGTCCATGATGGGTAAGTATTACGGTGTCCTCCAACGACTAGTTTATTGTAAAGTTAGTGTGAGCATTCTTAGAGTGCACCTAATGTTGCCGAGAGATGGCACTGAGCTATGTCGAAATGTAAGTATGTTCAAACTAACGGTTTGAGCTTGAGAACTTTGAGAATATGGATCAAAGTTTAGTCAGTTTTATCCTTTATCTGATTTAGCTGCTGATACGCAAGAAAAGAAGTTTTAAAAATTTAAAGGGTAATTTGAGCATTTTTTTAGTTTTAAACAGGACAGCGCTATATCTGTTTGTGATATGTGGTATCAAAATGAGAAAGAATACTAAAGAAATTCCTTTCTTCAAACGGTAATGTTCTGCACAATGCCTTTAATAACAGACACTATTTACCTGCTAAAAAAAAGCTTCATTTTGTTTTACGGTAAACTGTTTTTCCTCTTTTGTCAACTACTTATGAATTATACACATCAGAGAGTCTCTATTTGCGTGCCTTTAAATTCAGCCTATTATTGCTATTAAATTTTAAGCGAACGTTAAGCCAAATGTGCTTAAACAACGTTACTGTATTACAGTAATTTGGCTTTGTAACCAAAAGAATAACCACCTGATTTTTACAATTTTTTTTTTAAATTAAAATAATAGTAGACATTTAAGATGAAAAAATATATGCTTATTAAACTCCCCTTTTTGGCATCTAATTTTATTCCCCAAAATATTTTTTTAATATTTATCTGTATTAGAAAATTAAAAGTCTAATTTGATAAATGGTCTACATTTCTAGAAGATCATTTTGTCTAAAATATTTGTATTGAGTTAACTTGATCCTAACACGTAAGTCTCAAAATTCAAACGGAAACCACCCCGAACCCGAAATAATTAGAGACAACAGAACGGTAACATAATTTGTAACGAAAAAAATTTGTTGAAACCCAATCCGAACCGTGGGGGAAGTCAGGGTCGAGTAAAATTCGGTTTCCCGACCCAATTCTGGTATCTTATTCCAATAACAATTAATTTAGATTTTCGTTCATATTTTTAACTATAAGTAAATTATTATAAATTTGAAGAATATTCTCTTTTCTCTATGTAATTTAGACAAAATTAAGAAAAGTGGTGGAAGTGGCCACCATTCGCAACCAAACAATGTTGAACCTGACATGTGTGTCTCGTATTGAACCTCATGCCTATTTTGGAATGTTCTCGTTTCAAATTCGCTGCAATGCACCCACTTATAACGTTCATTAAGGAAATATTATCATGTCACCGCGCGTCACACAAAACAATGAAAAGTGCTATAAAATTTTCGTTAAAATAGCTTCACTAATTTTCAAGAAATGTGCGTGTTCGAATAAAAGTAAAGTGCCCTGTGTTTTTTACTAGCATACTTTGATGTCAACATATTCATTTATGCTTTTTAAATACAAATATATGCAATTAATTGTGATTACGTGTTTTGAAAATAAGAAACCATTTTTGTGTCTAAGTGAATGGAACAAATGACAGCCATTTAAATATAGGAAATGTTTCATTTTGAATGTAAAACATGGTATATAAAACATTTTAAAGCATTTAAAGATTCTCGAACAAAAAGCTAATGCATGAAATGTAATTTAATGCACATGTCAAAGAACATAATTTTTTCGAGTATTACACATATTCAAAGGAAATTTGAAGATTTGACAAACAATGGAATCCATTAATTTAATGAAAATAATTTTCCGCTGTTTGATTTTGACATGATTGGATTTCTTATTTTGGAAAATAGCCATTTTCTGGGATAATCCAATTAAATTGGCATTCTTGATGATATTTGAAATATGATTTTTATCATAGATAACTAATAATCACATTAAATTGAGAAAAATGGCTATTCCTATGATGTTTTTATATCGACATTTTCACTTAGTACAATAGTACACGACAAAAATATTTATTAGTCTAGTATATTATAAAAAGATAATGTAAAATAGGCTTCGTGTACGAGATGTAACCGCAAAAGAGGTTTATTTTCGCACTTTCTAATTTTCTGTTTTTAATTTTTTTACAATTGAGGTGTGTTCGTACTATAACTAGTTTCAGTCAAATGAAATATATCGTTTATTATTATGATATGATTGATTTCCGTATTAATATAAGTACATTTTAAGTTGGCAACATTTTATCTTTTGTTGACATCTAATAAAAATTCCAATCGGAAACTTAAGCCTAGCTTTGGAAATTTCAGAACTTGAAATCCATGTTGAGACTTTGTCCTTTTAATATCTATTTCTCCGGAAGCATCTATCCAAAAAACTGTAGGCAGATTATAGCATTGCTACTATTAAACCATTTTAGTGTGCAAATTCGGTTTTTAAGTTCAGTAATACGGGAATAATATGATTCCATCTTAAATATGGCGTAATCAACATGGTAACCTAGAATTATTACTTATCATGGGATATCATTGAGTTAATTACGTTTGATAGGATTTAATAGAATGAAGAATTTGACTATAACATGGGCATAGAGGATATCAAATGTCATATTTGTCATATATGACTATAACGTCATACATGTCAGATAACTTGGCTTTACATCTCGGTCGCTTGGTGATTAATCCTCGAAACTGCTATAACAAGGAAGTACCAATTTTAAAAAAAATTCAAATTACTTAATAAATATATATTTATTAATATCTTTTTAAGTTTTGATTCGATTTTCTTAAAATTTTAAATGACTCGACAAACTTCTGCAACGATTTTATATATTAAATTTCAAAACATTCGGTTGGGTAGTTTTTGCTCTGTTATTTTCGGACAGACCAACAGACAGACGGACGGACTATAAGTGCTACGTATTTATATAATTACGAACGCACATAAAAATAAACTTTATTAATACTGAATTGTATGGAAAATTGTTAAAAAGTAAGCTAGAAGCATAACACAGACGCGTTCACTTTTAATTAATTTGAGATAATGTTTCTTATTTTTATTTATTTTTTTAATCAATTTCAAACCATTCAAAACTAACGTAACTGGAAAATAAGCGAATGTAAATTCCAAAATAAAATGCAATTTTCTGACTGTAATATGTGGAAATATATATATATTTTAAATTTTTTATTAATGAAAATGACGACAGCTAAAGTATCTCCTGTGCGATACTTGTTAAAAAAATATTTCATTTCTGTAATCATTCTCTTTTGGAGAAAGTTACTATATTAAAATTTATATTTTATTTAATATAGCGTTTCAACATATTTCAGATAATTGTTACTAAATGAAGTTTTATTATAAATGGAATTTCTAATATAAATTTTTTGTAATCGATATATTAAAAATAAAATGATTTTTTACTGAAAAAGTTGACTGCATTAACAAATGCTTTATTTAAATAATACATATTCAATTTAATCTTTTTATCTACCTGTCAGTATAAAGTCTGATTCTGAATTACGTATTACAAAAGTATAGGATTAAATTATTGGAAATTCGTATTTTAATAAGTTTCATCAGTTTTACTGTGACTTTAATTGCAATACTTATTATACACTGTCAAAAATCTGTAGCAAACGTTCCAATCATTTGACCGTTTTTATAGATAACGGTTACTTAATCGTAATTTTAATCGATATTGACCATGATATGCTACATAATATGGTCATAAAACTTTTACAATAATGACAAGTAACTGATATTTACAAATACGGTTTAATGACTGGCTGTTAATAGCTACATAATTTTAACAGTGCACTTTCGTAGTTTCTTCTATCTATAATAGAAGAAAGTATTGTAATCAAAATTTTTTTCGAATTCATGTTTTCGCCTGATTTACGTGTTTTAGGGGTCAGAGATTCCCAAAAACATGTTTATATAAAATGTCTGTCTGTTTATCTGTCCGTCTGTCTGTCCTCATTGTATCCTCGAAAAATGTATGAAGTTATGTATAGCATTCAACCAATTTTTTCAGATAGGTTTGTGACTATGGCCAGCAGGCCCTTCTTGAATTTTGAGATATTCCGGAAGGGGGTGCTGAAATAACGATTTTGTGCCGTTTTCATTAAAGTATCATCAAAAAATGTACAAAATTATGCATAGAATTGACAAAAATTCTATGTGTGTGTTTTTGATTTTTGTCAGCAGGTCCTTATTGAATTGTAACTATTCCGACAAAAGTGGGCGCTGTGATAGCGATTGTGTATGCGATTTTTTCGATTTTTCGTAGTTCTGTTGTAATTCGTACTTCTGTGGTAACCCAGTGATTCGTAAATAGCTGACGTAGAAAAGAATAACGATAAATATTGATTGTTTTGGCACTGTGTGAACAAATCTTGAAGTATTAACATGTATTAGATAGAAAAGACTCTTGCGATTGGCATATCCGACTAGATTTTTTTTTCATATATATTATGTTTCTCCAGATTTATTCGGATTAAACCAACTTTTGAGACAATATACTGTAAAGTCAGATTTTATATATCATGATCCATTTTAATATCAATGAGTAGAAAGTTTTTCATGACACGAAAAATATTAATAATATACAGTTTTTAATAAAATATTATAAAATATTTATTTATTTATATAAAAAGGGATCATGGTATATAATAATCAGACTACAAACAATAATTTATAAAGAGTATTTTTATATAAATATCATTGTGCGTAGACTTCTATCTCGATTTTTCAATAAAATGTTTCACCTTATTTAATATCAGAAAAATATTACAAATCCTACTATTAAACAGGGTGATTACACATTCTGGAATATAAATATTAAATAGAGAATTTCCAAAATGAAATAGTGATGTCAGTATACTTGGCAATTCTAAGGAGTACCTTGTGTTTTGTTCTTACCAAAAAATAATACGCAAAAATGTAATAGCAGAAGCTATTATGCAGAAGCTATTATGTCAGCTTGTGAAATTGATTTTTGATAATTGCATATATTAAAGCTTAAAATATCATAAGATGTTAACTTATGCAGCATTAATTTTAGTAGAGAAATATAAGAAAAATTATATTATGAATTTTAGATAATATCCCTATTTATAAATAAAAATTAATTCAATTTATTAATATAAACAATACTTTTTTGTTTGTTTCTATTGTATATAGTTAATAAAATATCTCACTGATATTGTTCTTAAGACATTCACCAAATGCTTTCAAAATTTCTTAAAACAGTACTTGAAAATATCACTTAATTTAAATATACAATCATTGATACAATACACATTTTATTTCCCTTATGCAATACATATTTTATTACATATAATACATGAAACATATATATTATATATAACACATTATATATAACATTTTATTTAATACATATTTTATTTAATACATTACGTATTTTATTTCTAATATACAATCTAGACAAACCAAAAAGATTTGTTTATATTAAATTGGATTTATTTTTAGGTGTAAATTGAACTATTAACTTAAGTTTTCAATATAAGTTTTTCTTATATTTCTCTACTAAAAATAACTATACATCTTATAATATTTTAAGCTTTAATATATGAAATTATCAAAAATGCTTTACATAAGATGGCATAATAGCTTCTGTTATATTAATTTCAACGGAATTTAACAATAAATATAATATTATTACAAACAAAATAATGGATAATTATTATTGGGAATCGGCACCCTTTGAACTTTCTTTAAAATTCAGTTTTTCAAAATTCAGTTTTTTGTGACATATTATTAAATGATTTTCCTTCATAAAACCATTTAATTAAGTAAAACGTCAAGTCTTGTGGTGAAATTTAAACAAGTGGGTAAGTGTGATCGAAGATCGCTCAAAGGGTTTCGTTTAATATTCCTTTCAAAACACTTTATCCTTTCTTTAATAAATTCAAACAAATTTCATTTAGCAACAACAACAAAAAAAAAGCCATGTTTTTTTATAAAGTAAAAATTCATACTCCTTGTATTATTGAGACATCTTAGACATTTTCCGTTTTATTACGACTATGACGTCAATCAATTTTATTTCATATTTATCTTTTTTTCAATTGGTGAAACTTTTTATTTCATTTTTATTTTTCACGTGAAAATCGTCTGATAAAAAATTAATTATTGTAGAAAGAATTTCGTTGTGGATTTTTAGTTTTTGGCATCGGCTATAACGAAAAATGTTTCAATTTAATAGGAAAAGGCTGTTAGAATTTTGGTTTTTCATCTCTATTTATTAAAATAATAAGAATTTTTCAAATTTTAATATTTTGAGCTCTTCACAGCTGCTATTCAGATTTATACACTAAGTTTCAACTCTGTAAGTTACATATTTTTTTGAGAATGGCTCTGTGACGGACAGCCAACGTAGCGGGGGTAATAGGGTTTCGTGAGATGAACGAAACCCTAAAAATCTAAGTAACTTTTGAAACCTACTTCTCCCACAAATTTGAACATTTTGATTTTATTTTAATACATTTCTTTCAAGTATGTTTTATAACGCTACGGTATAAAAAACAATATTAGTTTAAATATATATGTGTATATTATATTTCTATATATATTATTTCTGTTCTTTAAAAAAAAAAAATGTAATATATAAGAATAAATTTTCCGACTTTCGAATATGAAAGAAAGTATCCACGAAACATGTGAGCCACAGTGGCTGAATACAGTGCATAAAAATGCTAAGCAGGAATATCAAATAAAGAAAATCATTGGAAAGATTTTTGAAAGTCACATGAATATAACATATGCGCTCAAATAGGAAGAAGATTATTCAGGAATCCAGGGTTTGCGAAGATACAAAGATTTTAGAAGCAAGAGTAAATTATTGTTGACGTATGTTCTCTTTTAAATTTTCAAATCGAGAAAAAAATATACTTCTAGTATTTTAATATTTATCTTTTAGAATCACTCATGCTCTATAAGAATTTTGATTTTTATATTAATTTTTAAATTATTCTTTTAATTTATCCTGCTGACTATTTCGTGAAACTTTTGTTTTTAATTTATAAATAAGCATGTATCTATGCTAAAGAAACAGTAACTAATGTTGCTGCACCCGCGCCGCTGGCGTAAATGAATTTATTGTGACCTTTTCTCTTTCTCGCTTCATAATAGTAAAACTATTGCATTTAAAATCTTGAACATTTATAGTTGTTTAGAGAAGCGTATGATAAACACGCTGAACTAGACAGGTTTTAAATAGAAGAAATATTTTAAGCGGTGTTTAATGTTGACATCGATGGAAATATTTCAATTAAAAATGTTTTATAGTATTAAAAACTATGCATAGAAATTAAAAAATCTTTATCCGGCACATACGTTACAAAATTCTCGTGTGCAGTATCCAATCATTGTTTTAATTTGTCTATTTTTTTTAGTTTTATTTTCCAATACTTTAAACAAAATTCTACTATCTGAATAAAAGATTGAATTCAGAATTTGAAATTTAAGAGTTATCCACCGTAGCAAAAATTTAAAAAGCCAAAATAGTGATATTTACCAACACTTTTTAATTGAAAAATATATCTAAAAGTAATTTTTTAAAAAAGTAAGAAAACTTTAAAATAATAGATTACATAATAATTAGAATATGACTTGCGAAAAGCATTTAATGGTGCTCGTATGTCATAATTGTTACATCATATTTAAAGTTCATATTTAAAAATATATTCTTATAGCCTTTTCAACCACTGTATTTTAAATTGAAATATAGATTTACGATTGAATATTGAAAAAGAAAGAAAATTTTAAAAGTTATTAAATTATTACCTGTGAAGAGCATTTAATTTTGAAAATATCATCAGATTTAAAATTATATAATTTAAAATGATATATTTCAAATGATATTCTTATAGCATCTAAAAAAGAATCCTTTCAAATGTTATAAAAGTGCGGGAGGCAGCCGTATTTTTTACTTAACCATTTTATACAAGCTAATTTTCAAATGTGTAATTGATATTCACTAAAACCGCAATCAGCTGTGGCGACAATGGTCGATGTGACTTTGGGAACCAAAAAATCTCACATTAGAGTCCTGCATCAGGTCGAGTTACCCGATTTTGCCCTCACTCGACCCGACCCGACCCAATCCGTGGTTCGAATAGGGTCGGATTGGCACTATATCTTTTCGTTGTGGTTCGGTTTCTGGTCGGGTTGACTTCTACTTTTTTACTGCCGGTCGGTTTTGCATCGGGTTGACTTTCATTGTTTCCGGTTCGGGTCGGTTTCGGGTTAGGTTTTGACTCTTGCGGGTAGGGTTCGGGTTGAACCTCTTTTTCAAAACTATGTGTACAATATTTTTTCAGGTTAAAATACATATACAATAACACCTCCATAATGGACCCTCCCCAAAAGCGGACGCCTCTATTTAACGAACAATTTTTGAATTCCTGACACTTATATATTTGTACGTTTATACCTTGAAATAGTGGACACCTCTAAATATACGCACACATAGCATGTGGGCATGAACTATCACAAATACGATACATACATGTATTTTGGTGTGTATCATAAACGAAATGTTGGTAATGTTTTTTATATTCTGAGAAAAGAAAAAAAATGGTTCTTAACTGCACCATAAAGAAAGAATAGTCTATGATTTACATTTCCTATATACATTTCATTTTTTTTTTATCATGCAGTAAATTGAGTATATACTCATTCATATTCAAATACGTATTTATTTTCATCTGAAACATAGTTCTGTTCAAACTTTTTGTGAAAATCCCCAAAATTCGACTTCCAAAAACTTAAATATAACCCAGAAGAATTAATCTAGTGTGAACCTGACACTGAGAAAGAAAATTAGAGTCATCCCGATACGAAAACAAATAGAAACAACACGACTCGATGCAGGATTCAACGATCTCGAAGTGTCCGCTATTCAGAGGTTTCACAATATTCGAATACTAAATAATATAGGTTTGTTCATTTTTCTATATATAATATAAAGTTGGTATTAGAGATATAATTGTACATTACGTTTCATAATAGCATTAAAACTTGATTTATTTTCCTTTCATTGCGGGTTCGGATCGGGTTGCGGGTTGAAGTATTGCGGGATCGGGTCAGTTGCCGCTTGAAATATGTTGGGTTCGGGTTGTGTTGCGGGTCGGCGAACATTAATTTTGCCGTTTGGATCAAGGAATTTTTTTTTTGTCGGCATATGTTTCGTTGTTCGTTTGGTTGTTTCGGGTTGACTTGAAATAGAATTCGCGAGTTCGGGTCGAGTACAACGCGACCTGTGTAGGACTCTAACCTACAGTCAAAGAAAAATAAAAGACAACCCGATTACATAAGATCGCCACTTATTGTGATAATATCATTTAACATTTTGTAATCGGGTAATATTTTAAAAACAAGGCAAATTAGCGGGTTTTTATAAACTGCAGAGTCTGGACGGGAGTTGGCGAGTGTACGTAGAGCACAAAACTTCTAGTAAATTTTATAAACGTTAATTCAAAAGTTAGAAATATTAGTTATATTTTCTTTTCACCTAGTAATTTAACTATTTGTTATTCCTCACAGCAAAATAGTAATGATTATCGTTAACAAGCATCATTTAATGAAAATTATTTTTTTTTAAATTAATATTAGTCATATCACATTTAATGGAAAGTAAGAAAACATGAAATAGTCAGAAAAACAGAGTTCGAGAATTATTATTTTTGTTTATTTTTAGACAGTAATTTATGCGGTATGATACGTAATTCCTAAAATGGGTAAATTTTTTCTAATATAATTAAAATAAAGTATTTTGTAAAATTATCTGAAAATATAATAGAGTAAGTGCGCCATGAATTGGCAATTTAGTGGAAATTTCTTAAATTTATTTATTTTTTCTGATAAAAATTATCGGTACATTTTTCTGCAGCTTTCTCTACATAGGGAAACTGGAGGATGAATGGCACAAGGGATGGAAGGGACATTCTCAATATATACATTTTTTAATTTGTTTCCTATCCTCATAGATGAAACTATAATAGTGTACTTCAGAGCCAAAAGCAAGACCACGTGGCATGGCTGTTTTCAATTTCCTTCGAAGTTGCATTTCCTGAAAACTTTGCTAAAAAGCAATTTTTTTTTTTTACATTTGAAGTTGTTTACATATTTTATGCATTATAAACAATTAAGATATGTTATAGTTATTTATTTCAAAGGTAAATATTGGTAAATAAAATGAATGAATACCAACCATTGTGACAAAATAATTTCTGAGACAAAATGTTTGATAATTGAATATATGCATCATGGGGATGATTGGACGTTTCAAATGGGGATGAATGGGACTGCTTCATTCATCTCTAGAGGATACTGCCTTTTCTTTAATTAACTAAATAATATTATATTAGTTGCTGAATTAAAAATTTACGTTAGTTATTCTTTTAATATTTTCTCCTCATTGTAGCCACCATCGCCGTCTTCAGCTATTGGATGTTTCTGTTTATGGGCCTTTAAAGGCAAAGCTGAGATCAGTCCAAAAGGATTAACTGACAAATAATCTTGGAGAGCATATTGCAATTTATAACCTCACAGCTTTTGCCAACGAGGCATTTTTGTCAGCTTTTAGTACTAGCAACATAAACATAGCCAGTGGCTTTAGGAAAACTGCCATTTTCCTTTTTAACAGCAATACATTCACTGAAACTGATTTTATACCAGCTTATGCGACTGACAGACAACATTTAGAACATTTTAGACAGACCACATTTAATATGTTAACTGATATTTGCACATCCGTGCAACTTTAACTTTGTAATTCATTAAAATTGTAGTTAAAATATGTAATATAAATTACAGATTTTTAATGCATAATTAACTGTGTTTTCACTTCTTAGATTACTAACACTGATATATAATAGCCATATAAGCTCATATATTACAAATATAATTGCACATAAGTTTATAATTATAAATTTTAATTTGGTATCATTGCATACAGTGAGGAAAATATTTGTGTCCCAACCATCCCTGCTGTCGGGATGATTGGGACAGAGAGGAAGTTTTTTTTTTAAATTACAAAATATATTTCTATATAATAATAATCTCGAATAAATATTGCGCATAAGATGTAGACAAACACCTAATGTATGAAATGCGATATATAATATTAATAATAACTTAAATAAAATATTTAAAATAAATATTTTTTTAAAGTCCCATTCATCCCCTATCTCCCCTACTAATTAAAGTATGAGGATTCATATTCCGGAAACATTTTCTCATTTTCTTTTCCAGAATTTGAATTATTTACAGTATTAGTTAGATATTATGTTGCATCATGTAACACATGGGCTGATAAGTTCCCGGTCTAGTAAAGAAAACACAACTTTTTAACACAACTTTAAAAGTTTATAACTTTAATAAATAATATAACTTTAATAATAAATAATAATAATTTAATACTACTACTACTACTAATAATAATAATAATAATAGTAATAATAATTTAGTAATAATATTTTAATAAATAAATAATAATAACAATTTAATAATAAATAGCATAATTTTATAACGAAAAAGCTTCAAACAGTGCTCAGAATCACCGACTCGTTGTTGTTTTTGGTCAAAAGTCAACTTGCGCGGCACCCACTGGTGGAAAGTATTCACCACCTTTTTTTTGTGTTATACACTTAGAAATGTATATGTAAATATTGAGTGTTAGTTTTTAAATTCTACAATTAGTACAAGTAAATATTTCTCCTTGCATTTATATATTAATTAGTAATTACTGTGTTTTTTATATACATGTTTATGCTACACTGTAATTATTTAGACTTCAGAGCGGTACAATGGTTGGTATAAATTTAGCTAACAAAGTGACAGGCATTTTTATGAGCGCTGTCTGGCGAAAAAAAGTGCACTGGAACCATGTTGTGAAGTTTTTATGACTGTAAATTTATGAGGGGTGTCAGTCACACTTCGTGTGTGGTACCGTGAGTTCGAAGCTAGAGGACTCAGGTTAGACCCATAGGCACCTGTCTAATTTAGGGGGCCAGATAGTTTGTGGTCATTGGCTGGACAGTTCTCCTATGAGAAGCGAAGGTAGGTGTGGTTATTGACACACTGGGCCATTTAGGCACAAGGTCGTAAAAAGTCAAGTAGAGTGGGAGGTGCCATCACCGACTGGTAAAAAAGCCAGAACTTGGAGAAAAAGTCAGTCGATAAAAAAAAAATGTGAACGAGTGCGGTTGAAAAAGAATTAGTAAAAGAAAATAATATGAGAATGTGCTGCAGATCATTCCTGTACAAAATATGCTAATGGGGCTTGTCGATGAGGGTATGCCCATAAGGAGTCACCTACACTAGTCCTCATCAGTGCCTGACCTGGAACCAGTGAATCCCATAATAACTGGAGTGAGTCTGTCTTTTAACGACTCAGGTATGATGTTTTCCTATATAATTACCAACCCCATTGTGTTTCTACCGCTCGAATTGAATTGTAATTTTTGTTCGGCAGGAGAACTTGATCCTATAGTAATTAAGAATGCTTAATGTTTAAAGTAAATTGTAAAGAAAAAAAAATGATTGATTTATATATCCTTACTATGTTTTTTGGATATGTTTTATTTTTTTTAATGTAAATAAAGTAATTGTGTTTTTAGTTTAAAAAATGTGGTCTTAATTTAGTGTTTGCATAATTACTTCTAAAAACCTAAATATTTCTCTAGAATTTTCTAAACTTTAATCTTCGAAGCTTTTACTTAAAAAATTATCTGTAGAGTTATTTTGGTAAGTGTCTTATGGAACTCTATACACTCCATCCCCAAAACCAAATTGTCATATATTAGATACTCTACACACAACGCAACAATTTACTTTCTTTAGATAAATAATTCTCTAGTATCTAATTAGGCAACAATCACGGAGTCTTCTGCAATCTGAAGCCCCTATAAATAATTAATGAGTGATGGTAAAGGTGAACCCCACACCTGATTTTCTCTATGTAGGATGATAAACTTTTAATTGGCAGGTGTAACCGGCCTTTAGTAGGATCTGTCGGTAATCACCAGCACACACTTTGACAACAGATTTTTCATAGACAAATGTTCATTCAAAATAAAACCTACACGTTCCTTGGATATCTTGAGAGTCTGAGCTATCTCCTGCAACTTCACTTTACGGTTCCCCAAAACGATTTTGTGGACTTTTTTATGTTTTCCGGAGTAACCACCTCTTTTGCGTGGTGCATCACTGGTGTCCGTACGACCACGTTTAAATTCAGAAAACCAGTCAATAATGGTTGATTTACCTGGTGCAGTGTCCAGATAACGCTTATCAAGCCAAGCTTTTGTTTGAACGGTGTTTTTCCTATCAAATAACAATTCTTGAAATTCTTGTTTATCCATTTTTTTGTTTATCAACAAAGTCCCTCAACTAAAACCACTCTAACGTTTTATCAACATGGCGAATCGTCATGACAATTTTTCTGCTGCCTTTTAAAGGTTTGTATTTAGTAAAAAAAGCATCGGTTCGGCGATTGCAACGCCATCTGTGTGCCAGACCTGGAACTTTTCAGCACATGTGTTATATATACAGGGTGTTGCACAAAGGACCCCTAACTTTAAAAATCAATAACCAGGAAACGGTGATAGATAGAAACATGAAACCATGGTATGGTTATTAAAAAAATCGTAAGAATCGTATACATAAATCTCAAAATTTAGTTAAAAATAGCACCGATAGATGGCGCTACGATAAATAGGCGTATCACATTAAAAGTGATTCAATATGTGCACCCTTTACACAACAGACATGTCGCTACGCAGAATGAAATTGTCAGTGACTCTCTGTAGTCTGTCACCGGAAATCGACACACAAGCTTGACAAATAGCCTCAACGAGCTCACCGAGTGTTAAAGGATTGTTCCGGTAAACAATGTCCTCTAATGTGATCCACAAAAAGTAATCGCAGGGAGTGAGGCCGGGCGAATAAGGAGGCCACTCCATACCTTTTACCTTCACTGTCGAATAGTTCAACGCAATAACTCTATCGTCGAAGTATTCGTCCATAAACCCTAAAACGTCTTCTATACGATGTGGACGAGTCCCATCTTGCATGAACCACGCCGTGCCTGGTGGATCGTCTAACGTTTGTTGAGTGGCGACAAATTGTTTCAAAATTGCAATATACCGCTCACTCGTCACCGTTTCTTGCAAAAAGGGCCTAATAATGCGTTTGCGACAGATTGCAGCCCAAACTGTAAGTTTTTGGCTATAGAGTGGTCGTGCGTGAGTCAAATGTGGACACCATCGAGATAAAAATGGGCCTCATCCGTAAACCATAGTCGGCTGAGATCGAAACCAGAATAATCAATCTTCTCGAGCATTTCGTTAGCGAAATGCTCTCGTTGTCGTTCAGCTTAAACTGGTATGGCGTTCCGGCATTGAATCTTGTCAGAAAGCATGTGTAATGATTTCCGCAGGATTCTGTACGTGTTGAATGGCTTGATTCCGGATTCAGCTGCATGTCTGCGGACAGATTCATTCGTATTACGGTCAATAACTGCAGCAAGTGTCGTTGAATTTTCAGGAGTAACGACGGAGTCTGGAGTGGGTCCGAACCACATTTCCGACTAACGCATCGGCCACGTTGCCTGTCTGTTGAAATTTTTTGAAAAGCTCACGAATTGTTTTCCCATCTGGTCCTTTTGCGACTTGAAATCTCGTTTGAAAACTTCTTGTGACAGAAGGACTCTGATTTAATAGGTTGTACTCCAACACAATAAACACACCTTCTTCCACGGTATACATCACTTTCGGAATTATTTTCACTATACGGTAATAGCGGTCAGATTTCAATGGCGAAATCTTCAACGGCTAGTCTTTCTATGCTTCTGAACTCTTTTTAGAAGGATTCTTAACGCTCTCAGTGCCATCTATCGGCGCTATTTTTAACTAAATTTTGAGATTTATGTATAAGATTTTTACGATTGTTTTAATAAACATACCACTGGTTCATGTTTCTATCTATCCCGTTTCCGAGTTATTGATTTTTAAAGTTAGGGGTCCTTTGTGAAACACCCTGTATCTTAAATTAAATTTATATTCTTAATTATATTTCTTTTTCATCCCTTCTTTTCAAAACTAAAATACCATTCTTATAAAAAAAAGGTCATTTTATTTAAACTCATTTTATTGCTGTATGCAATCTCATAGATGCATTTGTATATCAGAAGGTGACCGCATGTTACAATAAAAATAAAAAAGTGAAAGAAAGGGAAAATAGTCATAAAAGCATTGATATCTGCATTCACCATATGCCTCTGCACTGGTTCAAAATGAAATAATAATTTATAAAAACAAAATATGTTTTTGTAAGTCACGTATACGTAAAAGCTTAAATTTTAAAATCACAGATGCCTCTTTCAAAAATATCACGCAAAAGGCAGATGTTCTTTCTGCCTTTCCCGTAAGGGTTAATGTTATTTATATATATTTTTTTTTGTGCTTCTGGTAGCTTAACTTTGTGCCAAGTAAATTCAAATCCCCCCCCCCCCACCCATTTGATTAACATATAACGGTTTCACCTGTTCTTTTGGCGCGTTTTTCAAATCTCGCCATTGCCCTTTATTCTACACTGTAAAAAAAAAATCCTGAGGTTACTAAAATGTTTTTCGTATATTTGTATTCCACAGTTTTTTTTAGTAGCTGGTATTATAAAATCGTTGGTAGTTGTATTCTAGTAATGTTGCTAGCTGTTTTCTAGTAATTATTACAGATTTTCTTGTAACTGAGTAAGAATACAAATAAATTTTTAGTAATTGCAAAGATCAATGAGAAAAACTAATTTTTTTTTTGTAGATCGAAACATTTTTTTACAGTGTATCTTGGCTATAAAATGTAACCGTGTTGCTTTTATCACTTCATCGCACTCTTCTCGTAGTGATAAGATCTAATTAAAATCGATTGCGAGGCCATCCCATGCTTGTACGGTGTTCTATCCTATGACTTCGAAGTTATTGTCCTGGCCTTCCAATAAAAGATGAATATGCATAGAACTCAACATGCTTGAACTATTATAGAAAATTTTTTAGTAATTGCAAAGATCAATGAGAAAAACTAAAATTTTTTTAGCAGATCGACCCATTTTTTTACAGTGTACCTTGGCTGTAAAATGTAACCGTGATTCTTTAATCACTTCATCGCCTCTGTTTATGGAGATAAGATCGTATTCAATTCAATTGCGAGACAATCCCATGCTTGTACTGTATTCTATCCTGTGATTTCGAAGTTATTGTCCTGTCCTTCGAATAAAATATACTTACACAAAGAACTTAAGTAGCTGGACTATTATTTGTAACTTTCCAGGATCTACAAACGTCTGACGTTTGTAATGTGCAAACAACTAATTTTAATGATTTCATACGATTCGGCCAGATACCTAACACCAGTAAAACAAATCGCAACCTCTGTATTATCCCGTTGTCCGCTTTTCATAACAAAAAACTATCTCCAAACTGTAAGATTAAATGAAAAAAAAGCAGTCCGATTTACTTAACGTCAGAAGCATTACACGTGTTTGTTATGTCATCAAGTGGTTTTTAATTCGACATTTGCGTATATTTTTCATTATGTTTTACTGAATTATTAGTTATTTCATTCATTAAAATAACAATTGTGTCCTTAAATTCTTATATTTTATTTATTTATTTATTTTGATATTCCAATGGCAACGTTTTCCGTTTATTTGGCGTTACAGTTTGGCGTTAGTTTTTTGTTATGAAACGTGGTCGACAGGATAATAGAGAAGTACCAACAAATCTTACATAACAACTGAAAACAAATCGGCCCTTCGATAGGACATAAATAATTGAGATTCCACCAGTAACTGATCACTTCTTTTCCGTGTAAAAATCGAAATATGAATGTTGGTATTTAAAACAGCTGCAAAAAAGATGCAAAAATATGCTGGGAGATACAAAAGCCAGAAAACATTTTAAAACACAATAATTCACATACTAATAAAAATAGAAAAAAAAATATTTCTAATTTTCCCACGCTAATCTTCAAGCACATCTTTAACTGCAATTATATCTTGTTAAAAAAAAAAAAAAAAAAAAAAAAAAAAAAAACATTTCTTTGGATGCTTGATATGTCCTCTAACAGCCAAAGTTAGAATGTATTCCCATTAATTTCTGTTTTCTGCAGTTTCTATATTTCACTGCTGAATTACTGATGCAGCCAACCTATATGATCTGTTTTACAAGTAGCAGTAAATGTGCCTGATTGGGTTTAAATTTTAATCAACTGTTTTGTGAATAATTCAACATATCTTTCAATCTCTAAAAAACATTTGTGCTAATGAATGTAAAATTTAAAGAATATTTCGTATTTTTTGTACAGTGTGGACCACAAAATACCACATCCGCTAGTAAGAGCATTTCTTATAAAACTATTTAAGAAAAAATAGAAATAAGTAATATAATTATACATTTTTTCACTGTAAATGTTTCAAATGGCCTTCACCGCCATAGGAAAACATTTGGACATAGTTTCCCTGCCAATGTCAGGTTTTTGCAATTAGCATGTTTATTTTTTTTTTCCTTTTTCCATATTCCGCATCTTGACTGTCGGTCTGGTTTTTATGATCAACATTGTAAAATAAGGTGGATGAATACATTAATTAAAGCAATGTGATATTGATACGAAATTTAAAACTTATAGAGGAATTGTTGGTAGAAAAAATTTTCAGCTTTTCAAGAAAATTTAAGAAAGATTGAAATTAATCGCATATTTAATTGCTCCGTTTGGAAATAATATTACAAGCAATATAGTATATATGTTAATTAATAGTTGACACAGTTATCATTTGACTAAACAATACTTAGGGACAATATCTTGAAGTAATGGTTTTATAATAAAGATATATTAGTTAAGCTATTTCTGACGCATCTATTAATCATTTCCAACTATATATATATACCGCTAACCAGGCCCCTACCTGCCCGGCATGAGTGCCTAGCTTGACGTGTTAGCACCTGGGAGCGGGACGGAAATCGCCTGATCACACCATAATATTTATCGTACAACTTACTTATGCATTTAATTCATAAGTACTACTCATGGGTATACTGCTCCTTTAAATAATTGTAATTGTTCGAAATGTCTTCTCTTGCCAAGGTCATTTCCCCTGTCTTGCGAAATCCCTCTATAACAAAAAAGTACCTTTTATTCTTTTATAAAACGATAATTTAAAAAGTGCACCAGTGCGAAGATCTCGCACTGAAATATAATATTTTTTAGATGGCGATTTAAACTTCTAATGAAAAATTAAGGGCAAAAATACCTGCAAACAACATTAGTCAAAACAGAATATCATCTCAATTATTCCATCAAAGTTTACCATGTAAAAATAATTGAAGATAGCAAAAGGCACGTGCGAGAGAAAAAAACTAATCAATCGTATTTTAACTGCATTAGAGGATGACATCATCCGCTTCGGGAAAAACACGGGACAAAGAGAAATAAATTGAATACCTATAAAAGTGCACTTTAATTTAATATTACATAGCATACAATTTAGGCTACACGTGAAATACCACTGTTTCAATGTGTTGTTCAACCACTGTTCTGATTTCAATTTTGAATTTGAATCATAAATCTAAAAGAAACACGTGCGTCCTACTTTTTTTACTGTATTTATTTATTTATTTATTTATTTATTTTTACAGTTATTGTTGAGCGAAATATAATGCGGAATTTTTGTGGCAAAATAGATTTGAGAAAAACCTTACATTTTATTTATAAAAACAATGTTGATTTGATTTTTAATTAACTGCAATTATTAATTAAAAAAAAAACATGTTTTGACGAAATGTGAGTGTACTTTGTCAGAAACCAGTTCAAAATCCTATTCATTGTTGTGCTGTTTGTAAATGCATAGAAAAAGGATGTTGACAACAGAAATAATATATATATATATTGTCAAAAGCTATGTTTTGTATCAAATATCTTTATGAATCAATTATGTAATAGAAAAACACGCAGAAAATTTCGATTTTCTGCCTCTAACGCGGCCAAATGGAATTCCATTTATCATTTGAAACGTCATATTTCTAAAGGCGTTGCAGCGTGTTCTGCTTTTTATACGAATCAATAGGCAAAAGATTCGAAACAAAACCAGCCAAGAAATACTTTTGCAGTGTAAGATTAAATAAAAATCCATTTTCAGATTATTGTATTGTGGAAATATTTTTAAAATGCTCTTTGCACTAGTATCGGAAATTCCAGACCCGTTTTTAGCGCTTTATTTATCCAATTGCATTTTATTCCATTTTTAAAGTAGAAATCAATCAGATATTTCCGTATTAATTATACTAAGGGATACAGAACGGATTACAGAACATAATACCCGATTACAAAATATAATAAATATAAAACTATTTTTTTTTTTTTGTCTTACACACTATTTGAAAAGCATTGAATATTTATCTTCAAAATAATGCCTAATTTCATGTTGTCCCAATCCGATTTCGTTATAATATGCTAATTTAATGTGGGTCTCAATTATAAAAAAATCAGCATTTTTATTTACGGTTCGTAAAAAGTGCAAACGTATGGATTTATTAAAAAAATTGTAATTTTTGCAATGTTTATTTTTTTACATATGGCAACAGGAAAGGGAAAACATTATTAAACTATTTATTGATGATTTTGAAATTGTTTTCTAAATCTGTGTAACATTTCTATAATCATAATTTAATATTAATTGATTAAAGCATATATACAAAAAAAAAACTATTCTTAAATTTTCTACATATTTTCTAAAATTTAGTGCTTAAAATATTTATTTTTTGCAGTTTCATTACCATTGGCATATATTGGCGATCATACTTTGTCACTTAATGCACTTCATAGTTTTTTAACACGTATAAAGTTGTAATCCTAAAGAATATTTGGCGATTTTTCAGCTGCGGCCGATTAACTGAAAATGCCTAAATATTAATTAATATACAAGGTGGCCATAATTAAACTGACGGTACTCAGAGTGTTCTGTAGAGCGATCTAATTGCGAGAATGGTGCCAAATTTTGTAGGAAGACGGGGGACGAAGGTTTCCGCGAAAAAAAAAAATTAGTTCCAAAAGTTACCGCCAGGGGAATAGGTGGCGCTGTGTATTCGAAAAAGAGAGTTTCAAAAAAGAAGAATCAATACTGAAATAAAATTACCGTTTATTTAGCACATCCAACTCAGGTTCGATGTGGCCGCTGTTTTTGTGCACCACATATTGCATTCTGTGCACAGCATTTACAACAGCAGAGAATAACATGTCTGCAGGAATCTCCCGTACAGTTCGCGATATGTTAATCTTCAACGTAGCGAGGTCCTGGATACCTCCGTGATAGACCTTGGACTTTAGGTAACCCCATAGCCGAAAGGCGCAGGGTGTAAGATCAGAGGACCGAGGTGGCCATGCATTTGGAAAACAGCGGCTAATGACTCTTTCTTTTGTGAATTTCTGTCGTAGCATCTGCTGTACCCGCAAAACAATATGTGGAGGGGCTCCATCTTGCATGAAAATGATTTTCTCCAGTCACTGTCTTTGCTGAAGTGCCGGAATAACAAAGTTGTTTAGCATTTGGCGATATTTGTCTCCGGTAACAGAACAAGTTAAGGTCCTGTCGGAGTACTGTTCTCATAGAAGAATGGACCTATGATCATATCTGCTGTGAAACCACCCAAACAGTTATCTTTGGTGAATGCAAAGGAAATACTTGAACATTCTTAGTGACGTGTTATCCCAAATTCGGCAGTTCTGGGTATCTACAGTTCCATTCAGGTAAAAGTGGGCCTCGTCTCCCCATAAGATTTTCCAGTGCCAAGCATCATCCAACTCCATTCTGGCAAGAAAAGTGAGTGCAAAAGTCAATCGCTTATCATGGTCGGTGTGACGTAACTCTTGTACACGGCTGATCTTGTGCGGACAAAAGTGGATAATCTTTGGTAGGAATTTCCATACCGTACAATAAGGCATATCCAGATTCCGAGCTATCCCACGAGCGCTGGAAGTGGTAGCAATATTGTCTAGTGCTCTGTCGACAATCGCCGTTGCCACTTCTTCGAATGCATCCTGTCATACTGGTTTTCGTCCTATGCCTGACTGAACATTTAGAGAACCTGTTTTCTCAAACTTCTCAACCATTGCTTTTAAACCATTACCTTACAAAGGACCTTTTACACAAGCAACTGGCGCATTGCACTGGTTGAGATAAAAGAATTTGACTAGTAGAGCTCGCTCGACTAAAGAAAGAGACATTATGAAAGACAACTTTCAATAAAATTGCTTTTAACAGTAGCACATTACCTTTTAAAGCCGAACAAGCTGGCACTGGGCCAAAAGATGTAACGTGAAATTCGAATAAAGAATTTCTTCTTCTGCTGTTGCTTTCTTTGGGGCTCTGTAAGTGAAATTGCAGATAAAGAAACTTTAGCAATGTTTATATAAATTTTTAGCTTTTTATAAACTGTTACCATTTTGAGCTTGGATTAAATGGCCAAATTCGTTAAATAAACGGTATTTTTATTTCAGTTTTGATTCTTCATTTTTTGAAACTCTCTTTTTTGAATACAAAGCGCCACATATTCCCCTGGCGGTAACTTTTGGAACAATTTTTTTTTCGCGGAATCCTTCTTTCCCGTCTTGTTTAATCTTCCTACAAAATTTGGCGCCATTCTCGCAATTAGATCGCGCTACAGAACACTATGAGTACCGTCAGTTTAATTATGACCACCTTGTATTTAGAAATAAGTTCCAAAAATATTAAAATGATGTATTGTAATTGGAAACTCACCTGCATAGAGTAATTCCGGGTGAGATGCCGTATATTTATTTGAAATTGTGTACAAAATCCCATGGTGCACATAAACTAAAAAAATGTGCTGTGCTATATAATGGTAAATATAGAACATGGGTACTGCGACAAAAAATATAAAAATAATTAATATTTTACAGCAATTTTCTTCTAAAACATTACACTGCGGTGCGACACCCGTACATTCAGGGTGAGACGCCGTACTTGTGCGGCAGTTACGCTTGTCATAGGAAAGGAATGAAATTATAAATAAAACATATATTAATATCTGTACTATAATTAATTATGTAAGAACAAAGAGAAACCAAATGAGTACAATGAAACGTACTGGTAGGTTGAAATCAATATTATTTTGCCTACTTTGTTCACTACAAAATTATCTACTTATTTTTTAAAGACTGGTTTTTACTTGTTATTTCAGCAACAACGTAACATCAGTGTATTAGAGAGGGAATAGAAAAAAGTAAAATATTTCTTCTTTTTGTTTTATTTGTTAATAGACCTATTTTTCGACTGCTATCTACACAAAAAATGTCGAAAATTGTACAATCTCCAAGTAACTGCATTTTACACATAATGCAACGAAGCCAATCACAATTACTCTTTGTTTTGGAGTAGTTTTCTTCAAAATCCTTGCAAAGAACGCCTGCGTCACATGTGTAATCCAGCTTTTCATTATTATCATCTTGACTTGCATCTTTCCTCGCCTCCTTACTTCTTTTTTCATTTTTTTCCTTGGGTGTAGTAAACTTCATGCTATTTGAACATTCATCAATGTCTAATGAACTGAATTTTTATTAATCGCGGCATCCCGTACTATAGGAAACTGCTGCATGTGTACCAGATCGCAGTGAGGCATGTATGCCATTTTGTACGGTACAGACGTCGCACAACACGGTTGCCTGCCCTCGCAAAGGAAAATGGCGTAGCCATACACACAGATTACTGAAACGCGCTAAGTTATTCCAAAGCAGCAAATCGTAAATGACTGATTAGTAATATTCAGTGGTGCTCAATACATAAGAAGATTTAGTAAATTTAATGAAACAGTTAGATTTCATCCCTGAAATGTAAAACGTTATTGTGTATCAAGTATTGATTTAAGTTAAAAATGAAACTAAGCTAATCCATAGCAGACCGCTTGTTAAAGTTAGAAGTTAGAAGTTCAGAAGATATTAGCGTCGTATGAATGTGTAGGATTGTATGAGTTTTAGATTAAAAGAGCACAAGGCAGACATCAAATATGAGAGAAGAAGTACAGCTTTGGCAACACTACATAGGACCAAGACTTTAAAAATTTATTTTAAAATTAGCAAAATATTTATCCAAAAAGAATTTATTAACCACCTATTATCCGTGAATCAATCCTAATCCTAATAAAATTATAAATCCGATTGTGTGTAAATGTTAGGCTGAAGCGAGCGTCAAAACGGAGAATTTAATTATCATGTATCTTTGTATATAGGTTGATTATAACCAGTAAATGAACATAGGCTGTTTTTTTGTTTATTTTATTCAAATATTTTTCTTAATAATTCAAAATTTCATTATTTTTATAGAGAATAAATGGACATTTTTTTTCGTATAATATTTTAAAATGGTTAAATTTATTTTACATTTGCTAATACTTCATCGTTGCCAAAACTAAATCAAAATCTGGAATAATAATTTTTACTCAACAATTTATTTTAAAATGAAAAATTTTCACGAGAAAAATGAAAATGAAATTAATTATTTAAGAAACATAATAGGAAAGGATGTCATATTAGAAAAAAAAACTTGAGTTTCCAAATATTTGATAATAATACAAGGTGCATAAATACAAGTAAGTATGGAAAGTAAGCGAATATGATGTCATATATAGAAAATAAAACAGATTTGCTTTGATGTTGAAATAAAATGATCTTGGGTTATCAAATTATTTGTGATTAATTTCTCTACTTCTGTTCTTTTTCTATTTCACATGAAAGAAATTATTTTAAATGTATGTGTTGTAAATTAAAGTTCTGTATTTTAAATGAAATGAGTGAAAGATTTATATTTTAATACGAATTCAATACGAATGATGGTGATAGGAATAAGACTTGGTGGTTTATCGTCTGCACACGGCTAACATAAAGGTACCATATTTTTAATTTAAATTAAAAAATTGAAAAGATATTGGGCAGCAAATATCAATAATATGCACTGCAAAATTACCCGTATAGAAAAACAGAAAATCTTAATAAAAATAACTGTATTTTTTAAAAGAAATTTTCATTTTTTCATAAAAGCTAAAGATTTAATTGCGTCGAAGTAATAGCATTTTCCCTCTAACATTTTCCCACAATCAAAACACATTTGTAAATGGTCGTTTCGAAGCGGAATTTAATTTTAAATTTCTTTTAGCTTTAAAATAGTAAAAAAATTGTTGTAATTTTTAAATATAGCTTTTTTTTAAAGTTCTGTTTCATAATATATTTTTGTAAAGTCTTGTAAGTTGAGAAAAATGGCACAGATTTTAAAGCAATGTTTAAGTAAAATTACAATATTAAAAACTTAAAAAAACAACAATGTTATCGAAACGAAAATCAATTTTACCGACAAATTCGCGTAATGCAAAAGCAAAGAAGAAATCAAAAAGTAATGAAACTTTTCTTCCAGCCGAATTATGTAAACTTGAACAAGCCGATCGTGCCAATTCATAAAATTATAAATGTAAAAGCACGTTGTATATAGTAAAAAAGGTTTTCCCATATAGGTAGAAAATTTCCTAGAATAGGAAGGTTAGGGATCTGTAATCGGGTCCATAGCCAATTTGCTTTTTTTTTATCAAGTGAAATTTTGCGCAAAATTAAATAAATTGTTGTAACCAGATTTGTTTTTATGTGGTAAACACTTAATGCCATTTTAGATAATCATGTCCTCGCTCATCTTTGAAGCCAACTATGACTTTAAAACATATTAAAAATATCAGACGATAATTTTATAATTTTCTTATTACTTCATGATGTAAATAGACATCCTGGTTCATCCTGTAAACCTGAATTAATCATACCATTGTCGTCCAGTTTATAATCTTAATCCTAACCCTAATCGTACCCTATCCTAATCTTTATAATAACTTTAAACAATATTCTTTGAAACGAATAAGTAAATTAAATCAATACCGATAAATGGAATGAATGGAAAATAGAATAAATAGAAATGACAAAATAAAATAACAAGAAAGTACATTTATTCGACACTTAACCCTAGAAAAAGCGTAAACAATTTCAAATGCACGAAATAAATTAAAATAATAATATATGCTAACAAAAATATGTAAATTAGACCATCATTTTGGTGTTGTCGGTAGTTATTTGTTTAGAGTGTCCTTGACGCGACAGAAAAAATATCGAGGTTAAATTGGGCAGAATTTAAAGTACTTTTTAGCATCCTTTATTTACATTTTAGAATCGCATCAGATTGTTATAACTTTATGAAATATCTATCACTGTGTAAAATCCAGAAGCAGTTTGTTCAATATTTACACCACTTAGCCAGAAGCACTTTATTTAATACTAGCGGCCCGTCCCGGCTTTACACGGGTAGACAATGTAATTAACACTTTCCAACCTAGTTGAAAAGTGTTTATGACTTCGGTTTGTCTGGCCGTCTGGCCGTCTGCCGTCTGTCCGTCTGTCCGTGCTCTAACTCCCGTAAATATGGTCGGATCGCCTTGCAATTTTTATATGTTATTATCGTTATCTATAGCAAGTTCCCTATTTCAACTGAAGTGTGTAGCACTTATAGTTTTTTTACAGGGGCACTCAAAAGAATTCTGTTACATTACGGTCTATGGGGAAAAATCATTTGCGGTTTATTTTAATGATGTTACACAATTGCAAACACATTGTAATTGATATATATCATTAAGGTGTATCAGAAGAAGCTTAAAATGGAATAGGGTGTGCATAGCACTTATAGTTAATTTACAGGGACAGTCAAAAGAATTCCGTTACATTACGTCTATGGAGAAAAATCGTCTGCGGTTTATCTAAATAATGTTTCGCTATTTTAAACGCATTGAAATTTATATATATCACTAAGGTGCATTACAAGAGGCTTACTACAGAATATTGTGTGTATAGCAGTCATCGTTCATTTACAGGGACACACAAAAGAATTCTCTACTGTCTGTTAACAATAATTCCTGGAAGTGCGTTTTAAATTACTGAACGCGATTTTAAAATTAACTCACTTTTTATTTATTACGTGGTGTGTATAAATTCTGTAGATCCTATACAGGGAAGCACAAAAGTTCGCGAACACATTTCCGTTTATTGACAGAAACTCCAGAAGGAGAATTTTAAACTGTGCTACGCGTTTCGTAACTGAACTAAAATTTAGCATCCTATGTAGTATATATACAAATCTATAGATCCTATACAGGGCTGAATAAAAGTATTCGGATATTTTTCCGAATATTGTATATGTTGGAAATTCCTGAAATTATGTTTTTAAATATGTTATGCGTTTTCCAAATTGTTTACTTAGATGTTATCTTTTAGCTTATTAAACGGTAATGATTTGTAAAATTATTTTGGAAGCTTTGGAAAGTGTTACATAGTCTATGCTTAACGCATGATTTTTCGTTCTTGTTTTTTATTACATTTGTTTTCCTGAATTTCGCGCTCCTACCAAAAACTGTTGCTGAGATATGGCGAAATGGCCTAAAACTTTCGAATCCCACTTTAACCACCTTCGGAGGGGGGGGGGGATTTCTAAATTCAATGAAATACGTGTTTAATCATTTGTTTAGTAGATTTGTTTTCCTGAATGTCGCGCACCTACATAAAACAGCTGCTGAGATATGGCGAAATGTCCTAAAATTTTTTAAACCACCCCCTTTAAAACCCTTCGGGGGGAATTTCTAAAATCACTGAAATGCATGTTTATCCATTTTTTAGTAGATGTGTTTTCCTGAATTTCACGCTCCTACCTAAATCCGCTGCTGAGATATGGCGAAATGACCCGAAACTTTTGAATACCCCTTTAGCCACTTTCTGGGGGGAGTTTCCAAAATCGCCGAAATACGTGTTTAAACAATTTTTTAGTAGATTTGTTTTAATTAATTTCGCCCTCCTACATAAGAGCTAAGATATGGCTAAATGACCTAAAAAATTCGACCCCCCCCCATTTAACCACCTTCTGGGGGGAATTTCCAAAATTGCTGAAATATGTGTTTTATTCATTTTTTAGTAGATTTGTTTTCCTGATTTTCGCGCTCCTATCTAAAACTCCTGCAGAGATATGACGAAATGATCTAAAACATTCGACCCCCTTTTAACCCCCTTTGGGAGGAAATTTCTAAATTCGCTGAAATACGTGTTTAACCAATTTTTTAGTAGATTTGTTTTCCTTAATTTCGTGCTCCTACATAAAACTGCTGCTGAGATATGGCGAAATGGCCTAAAATATTTGACCACCCCCTTTAACCACCTTCAGGGGGGATTTCTAAAATCGTTGAAATACGTGTTTAATCATTTTTTTAATAGATTTAATTTTCTGATTTTCGAGCTCCTACTTATAACTGCTGTTGAGATATGGCGAAATGACCTAAAACATTCATCCACCCCTTTAACCCCCTCCGGGAGGGGAAATTCTAAAGTCCCCGAAATACATGTTTAATCATGTTTTTAGTAGATTTGTTTTCCTGATTTTTGTGCTCTTAACTAAAATTGCTGCTGAGATTCGGCAAAATGACCTAAAACATTCGACCCCCCCCCACTTTAACCGCCTCCGGGAGGGGTATTTCTACAATTGCTGAAATACATGTTTAATCATTTTTTAGTAGATCTGTTTTCCTGATTTTCGCGCTCCTACCTATAACTGCTGCTGAGATATGACGAAATGACCTAAAACATTCGACCACCCCCCTTTAACCCCTTCGGGGGGGATTTCTAAAATCGCTGAAATAGGTGTTTAATCATTTTTTAGTAGATTTGTTTTCTGGAATTTCAAGCTCCTACCTATAACTGTTGCTGAGATATGGCAAAATGACCTAACACATTCGACCACCCCCCTTTAACCCCCTTTCTGGGGGGAATTTCTAAAATCGCTGAAATAGGTGTTTAATAATTTTGTTAGTAGATTTGTTTTCTGGAATTTCAAGCTCGTACCTATAACTGCTGCTGAGATATGGTGAAATGACCTAAAACATTCGACTACCCCCATTTAACCCCCTTCCGGTGAGAATTTCTAAAATCACTGAAATAGGTGTTTAATCATTTTTTTAGTAGATTTGTTTTCTAGAATTTCAAGCTCCTACCTATAACTGCTGCTGAGATATGGCAAAATGACCTAAAACATTCGAACCCCCCTTTAACGGGGAATTTTCAAAAATCCCTTCTTATTGCTTGCCTAGGCCATAACAGCAATCTACAGTCCAAATTGCGTGACCCTAACTTTAGTAGTTTCGGCTGGGCGTTGATGAGTCACCCAGTCAGTCAGTCAGTCAGTCACCGTTTCCTCTTTATATAATAGTATAGATATACATAAACAAGACATAAAATAATAATGTAGTAAGAAATATATAACACATGTCTGTACAAATAAACATTATAATAATGCCCATTTAGAAATGAATACCGATGCAAATTTCACACCAAATACCACCTAATATGCAATGTTGTATAGAAGAATTCTCTCCGTGTTATTTTTCGTTTTACGAAGAGGGATTCGTCGATTTTCACGATTGTACTGGGTCCTTCTTTTTTCATTGGTTGCGGTTTCATTTTCTCGATTGCATATATTATTTGGCATGAAATTTCACTTTTTTAAGACTGGGTTATGTTAAGGCCCCTATAGCAAAGAAATACCGTATTGTCTCCTATAAAATGTGATAAAGATTTGGTTAACTATATATGTTTTAATTATCGAATGAAATGCTTTGCTAAATTAATGCATTTATTATTTTTTTACTGTTACGTGAACGAAGTCACGGGTAACAGCTAGTAGAAATCTATATGCGTAAGAAGAATATATGCAAATAATCAGCCTCTTTTGAATTATCGCAAATTTGGCATGAGATGTTTTTCGATTTTAAAAACGCAAACAAGAAATATTATTTTTCACGTTTACAGTTGACCATTTTAAAGTACCCGTTTCATTACGCATATGATCTAGTGGTTTACGCTTTTAACACTTTCCAACATAGTTGAAACGTGTTTATGAAATCGGTTTGTCTGTCTGTCTAGCTGCTGTCTGTTTGTCCGTGCTCAAACTAGCGTAAATATATTCAAATTGTCATGCAATTGATATATGTTACTGAGGTTTGCTATGGCATGTTCGGTATTGAAAATGAAGTGTGTTTTGTTGCAGGGACAATCAAAAGAATTCCATTACATTATGGTCTACGGGGGAAAAGTCGTTTACTGTTTATTTTAATGATGTTAAACACTTTCAAGCATATTGAAATTGATTTATGTCTCTGAGGTGCACTACAAGGGACTTACTACAGAATGTGGTGTGCATAACACATATAGTTCCTTTACAAGGACATTCAAAGTAATTCCGTTACATTACGGTGTATGGGGAAAAATCGTTTGGGGTTAATTTTAATAATGTTTCACTATTTCAAACCTATTGAAGTTGATATATATCAGTAAGGTGCATTACAAGAGGTTTACAGTACAATATTTTGTGTAGAGCTTTCATCGTTCATTTAGAGGGAAACACAAAATAATTCGGCACTGTCTGTTAACAAAAATCTCTGGAACTGCGTTTTCAATTGTTGAACGCGTTTTTAAATTTAACTCATTTTTTGCCTATTACTTCGTGTGTATAAATTCTATAGACCACATACAGGGGAGCACAAAAGATCTCGAGTACATTTTCGTTTACTGACAGAAATTCCAGAAGGGAAATTTTAAACTGTGCTACGAATGTCCTAATTGAACTAAAATTTAGCATTATATGATGTACATATGTTACGGTCAATATGATTAATCCGGTCATTATTAATAATAACCGGTTATTGTTAATAATGACCGGATTAATCATATTGACCGTAACATATATATAAATTCATGTATCATTTACAGGTCTGCACAAAATATTACGAATATTTTTCCGAATATTTTTAATAATTCCTGAATTGGATTTTTAACACTTTCCAACCTAGTTGAAAAGTGTTTATGACTTCGGTTTGTCTGGCCGTCTGGCCGTGCTCTTTTTCAAATTTATTTTCAAATTTATACGAGAATAGTTTGTTTATCGTGTAGATCTTGCGTTCGAGCGTTTGTGCTTTTCGTTTGTGCGTTTTCGTTGAGCGTCTGTGCGTTTGAAACATATCGATCATCATATTGAAAGGTTGTTAAAAACCTTTTGTGTTTTGTTTTTGTCGTTTTAGGCATTTAAATCTTTATTTTAATCAATAAACTGTTTTTTCATATTTCTCGTGTTTCTTTTGAACTTTATTTTAGCTTCATCACGAATCGTGAGGGATTTGAAACAGAATCTTTCATCAATCTGTTATATACAGAAATAGACAATAATTTAAGACATTTGTATCATTTCTCATTTTCATCCGTTTAAAACATATTTTACTAGCTAACCCGCCCGGCGTTGCCCGGGCCTCAGATAATAATAATCCGTTCAATCCCGTTGTTGCTCGGGCCTGAGATAATAATAATCTGTTCTATACGAATATGACTGAAATCGGTGAGGCTATCGAAATCAAGTCGAATGATGCAAACCCCGTCGTAATCGGGCTCATAGAACCCAAGATCGAAAAACGCATCCTGGCGGTCGGAAGTGCAACTAAAATGTTTAAGGCTATAGATATCAAGTCGAATGAGCCAAACCCCGCCGTAATTTGACCCATAGAACCAGAGATACACCTATAGTTCCACCTTCCACCGCCAGGGGGCGCAATCTGTTCTTGAAGAGGCCTTTTCAGAACACTCGACCCAACCAAATTTCCTAGTAGAATTTAAATTTAACTACCGGTAAACATTGCCAAAAAAAAAACGGAAATCGCGAATGTGGGTTACGTAAACGATCGATTTCGAAAGGATTGATGTAGATATTTTTTAAAAGCCAACGGTGCGTTTTGAAGAAAATGAAAGTGTCTATGATCTGGAGTGTACTGTTTGTCCTTATTCACATTTCTAACACATTTCACATTTTTAAACCTAGGCCAAAAAACGAAAACCGCGTGAGTAAGTTTTGGAAAGGAATTTTTCGGAGGGTGAAAATTAAAAATTTTAAAAACGGATACCAGATTGTAAAAAACAAAAGCGCTTTATTTTTTGTTTTTCGTGTCTTGTTTAAAAACGCCGATTCGAATTTTTAAAGATAGGAGAAATAGTTAAAAAGCGAAATTGACTTACGGTAAAAAACATTTTCGAAAGGGTTAACGTGATTATTTTTTTAATTAAAGGTTTCTGCCTAAACCCGATTGAACGTAGATGTCTTTATAGTCTAAGAGCTAACAACGTTTTCGTCACATGATTTTAGCATGGCTCATTTTTCTATATATTCTCCGTCTTTATTGTGTAGTACGAATGCGGCCGGTCTGGCTGGTGGAAGTGGTTGCGTTTACCTGTTGGGGGAGGGGCAATGCAGGTAAAAAAGTGACAAAATTACGTCATTTTAGCATGGATTTTGTTTATAAAACTTGAATCTGCTAACTATTTGTGATATTAAGTAATTAGTCTGGCACCGTTTTAACGTTGCCAACACCCTGCCAGACACTTTTTTATAGGCAAAATGAGGTGTCAAATTCACGTCATTTTAGCATAGCTGAAATTTTAGTACGTTATACTTTGGCTATCAGATAAGCTATAATTAATTTGCCAGACCGAAATTCGGTTGCTAAATTACTGCCAGACGCCGATTTAAATCTGGCAGAGAAAGCACCTATTATGAGTGTTTGCAGCTTTTGTAGTGCTTTGGCTACTTTCAATACACAATAAAGCCGTAATTGTTGCCAAAGCATAGCCGCCAGTCTCGACTTCACGTGGGTGCACAATGTGTCGACTACAATGCAGGGTAGGTGGTAGGTAATTAAACATTATTCTAAATATTATTCTAAAATAATTCTAAATAGGATAAAAGTGGAGGTGAGAAAAACTGCAGTACTTACAAATTTTAAACTTTAAATAAAAGCTTGTAAAAATGTGATAAGTAATGTTTTTCTATTTATGTACATAATGACAATAATAAATTAATTTTAATATAGCAGAACCACCAGGCTTCACCCGAGTTAACCTTGGCCTACCAGGTAACATAAGTAAAAATTCAATATTCTAAAAATACGCCGATCACAATTACGCATCCGCGTCCATAAACCGTCAAAATGACATTCAGAAAAAACATATGTTATTTTGACGCAATCATGCTATATCCCTCAGCTTTAAAATTGATTAAATGAATTTCTTTTAAAAAATGTCTTACGCAAAATATCTAATAAAAAATCAGCAGTAGTTGTCTTATTCGTCTAATCTTCCATAATCGAGTTCATATCCTTTGTTTAACCCCCTTAGTGGGTGAATTTCTAAAATTGCTTTAAACACGTGTTTAACTATTATTCTTTAGTAGAATTATTATCCTAAATTTCATGCTCCTACCTGAAACTGCTGCTGAGATACGGTGCAATGACCTAAAACGTTTGACAATTCATTTAACAATCGTTTGACCTTTAAAAGCAGCAGTTGACATTGCCTATTTCTTTCTAACCACTATAAGTTTATTTAGTAAATTAAGAGAAAAAAATATATGTTGTATAGTTTAAAATTAACAGCGAATATTAATAAAGATTAACAATAATATTACTTAAAAATTAAGACAGAATTTAAATAAATGGTTGACAATTTACGGTGGAGTTTCAGTTTTGCTCTTTTTTCGCTCCTTTGGCGATTTTATACATCTCTATACTTATAAAAGAGCATATCCTCATGACTCAGAATCAACGCCGAGTCTCAACCGCTGCTCCTAGGACTACGAAATTTGGAAGACATGTACCCACTAAGAAAGTATTTTTGAAAATTCAGCCCTACGGGGGTTAAATGGGAGGTTCGAAAGATTTAGGTCATTTCTCCATATCTCTGCAGCAGTTTTACGTAGGAGTATGATATTCAGGATAACAAATCTACTAAAAAAATAGTTAAACATTTATTTCATGGATTTTAGAAATTCAATCACTAAGGGAGTTAAATGGGTGGTTGAGAGTTTAGGTCATTTCCCCGCCATATCTGAAAAGCAGTTTTAGATAGAAGTGAGAAATTCAGCATACCAATTCTACTAAAAAAGGAGTTAAACATATATTTCAGCGATTTTGGAACAAGCGATTTTAGAGAGCCAACATCGACTATGAACTTGGTTATGAAAGACTAAACGAATAAGACATCTATTGCTAATTTTTTATTAGATATTTTGCGTGGCATTTTTCAAATCATAAATATATGTACTTTTACAGAAAGCAACAATCGTTGCTTTGGCGACAATCACGGCTTGGCTGTGTATTGATAGTAACCCACACGAAGTCGGGATGGGCGGCTATTCATATATATATATATATATAGAGAGAGAGAGAGAGAGGGAGAGAGAGAGAGAGAGAGAGAGAGAGAGACTTTTATCTAAAGCAAGGATCGTTGCTTTGGCAACAATTACGGCTTTATTGTGTATTGAAAGTAGACAAAGCACTACAAAAGCTGCAAACTCTCATAATAGGCGCTTTCTCTACCAGATTTAAATCGGCGTCTGGCAGTAATTTAGCAACCGAATTTCGGTCTGGCAAATTAATTATGGCTTATCTGATAGCCAAAGTATAACATACTAAAATTTCAGCTATGCTAAAATGACGTGAATTTGACGCCTCATTTTGCCTATAACTGAGGGTCTGGCACGGTGTTGGCAACGTTAAAACGGTGCCAGACTAATAACTTAATATCACAAATAGTTAGCAGATTCAAGTTTTATAAACAAAATTCATGCTAAAATGACGTAATTTTGTCACTTTTTTACCTGCATTGCCCCTCCCCCCACAGGTAAACGCAACCACTTTCACCAGCCAGACCGGCCGCATTCGTACTACACAATAAAGACGGAGAATATATAGAAAAATGAGCCTTGCTAAAATCACGTGTTTTCTGACGTTGCTAGCTCTTAGAATATTAAGTGTGTTTGTTTTTTGTTTGGTTATTTTAGAGAGCCGTAGCCAGATTTTATGTATCGCAGAAAATCGGAATTTGCAAAAGTGAGTCCTGCGCGAGAATTTTTTTCTAAAAGAAATACAGATATCGAAAAAAGAATAAACGTAGATATTGTCTGGTATTTTTAAATTTTCGTACCTTTCTCTGAACCACCGATGCAAATTTTTAAAAATTGCCAAAATCGCAAAAATCGCGAAACGGCATACAGAAAATATACTTTTTCGAAGGGATGATTTTCGTATTTTTTAAAACCAAAAGTGGCTTTGAAAAGGGAACAATTAGTTCTTTAATTTGGTGACCTTTGTTTTTAAGTATCCTCTGTATTCCGGTGGATGCAAGTCTCGGAAAATGGGAGAAAATAAATAACTTGAATTTGATTGTTATTGATTACTTTTTTTTTGGAAAGGGTTAAATGTGAAATTTTTTCGAACCAACCGGATCGTTCGAAACGCAAAAGTATTTTCTTTCAGAATATGTAGACGGTTTTATAAAAACATAAAAAGAAATGGAATGACTCACGCTGTGTTTCTTCTTTTAACGGAGGAACGAATAAATGGCATCTGCGCATGCGCGAGCTCTTTTCGGAAGAGTGATTTTTTATTTGCGATCTTTGATTAGTTTTTAATTGTTAACTACTCTAATATATAAAATATTAAAAATCTGAGGCTCGGGTGCACCAGGAGAGGGTTTGGACTAAATAAATCTAAATTTTCAGGCTTCTAGGTGGGCCTCTTTCCTAGCCATCGCCAACAGACAGACACACACACACACACAGAGCGAAACTTTCTTTTATTAGTATAGATTTTGCTGTTAGATGCTAACTGATTAGAGCATATCATATTTTTTCTGTATAGTTACACTTTTCTGAGTATTGAAAACGGAAATACCTTTGATAAAGACAGCTACAGATTTCACAGTGTTCTTTATTTTTCTTACTTGTTTTGCAGTTAAATTATCTCATGTATTCAATATTTGTAAATTTTTCATTTAAGTAAGGAAAAGCGAAAAAAGTAATCCATATGTTATTTATTTTAAGTGTTAAAGTGAATTTCAAAATGTAATATTAATTTTTCTTTTGATAAATGTTTCTAAACAATTTCCCGTGCAGTGTTGTGAGTAAAAATAAATACTGCATAAAATGCATGTGATTTTTTTGTCTTTCATTTGTTACATAAAATTTTTAGTATAAACTGAATTCGAAAATTCCTTCAATAATTCAAATAAAATCTAATATGTTTAATCAGCTTTTATTTTATTTTTTTTTTATTCAAAGACGCTCACATTTTTTTTTCTTAATGGCATTTTTTTTTCAAATTTATTTAATAATCAAATTTGTTAGTATGTTTAAATACAGCAAGCATAACATAACATTTCAATTAAATTGCATGTTTAAATGAAAAAAAAATAACAAACAGACATTTTTCAATGTAAAACTGAAATAACATCAGTTATTCTTGCTATTCTCGCTATTCATAGGCATATTGATTCATTTATTTCCGTGATCAAACATGCCATGAAAATAAATTAAAGGAAGATACGTTGGAAATTTCAAAACATTCTACAGAAGAAAAATAAATTATATTCGTTAGCATAATATATAGTTATTTCTATACACAGAGAACATGGTAATGTATAAAATTTACTTTTGTATTCTATCTTAAATTCATGTACAGTTGTTGTTGCTACAATTTTCCTAGAAGTGAGATATTCTGCAAGAATTTAAGCCTTTAATTTGGATTCAAAGTTCAGCCGTTAGTTTTAGGTGCGTTTGTAAATAAATAAATACGTAGCACCTATAGTCGGCGTCTGGTTCACCCGTCTGTCTGTCGGTCTCTCCGTCTGCCCGCATATAATAGCGCAGAAACTACCGAACCGAATGGTTTGAAATTTAATATATGTAATTGTTGCAGAACTTTGTCTAAATAATTTCAAATTTTATGAAAATTGAATCAAAATTTAAGAAGTTATTAATAAAAATAGTTATTAAGTAATTTGAATTTTTAAAAATCGGTACTTACTTGTTATAGCAGCTTCCGAGAATTAATCGTCAAGTCACCGACATGTATCGCCATGTTTTCAGACATGTATAACGTTATAGTTATATATGACATTTAATAACCTCTATGACAAAGTTACAGTCACATTCTTCATTCTATTAAATCATATCATACGTAAGTAATTCAATGATATCCCATGATAGGTAATGATTCTAGGTTGCCATGGTGATTATGTCAAATTTAAGATGGAGTCATATTATTTCCGTGTTACTGAATTTAAAAACTAAATTTGTATACTAAAATTGTTTAATTATATCAAACCTATAATGTACCGACAGCTTTTTGGATAGATATTTCCGGAGAAATAGATATTAAATGGAAAAAAAAGTCTTAATATGGATTTCAAGTTCTGCAATTTTCAAAGCTAGGCTTAAGTTTACTTTTGAAATTTTCAGTAAATGTCAATAAAAGATAAAATGTTGCCAACTTAAAATGAACTTATTTTATTACGGAAATTAATCATATCATAATAACAGACGATATAATTCATTTCACTGAAATAATAAGAGTACGATCGCATCCCATTGGTCACGTTTGACGTACAATTTCCAACTCGTTTTTAAATAGTTGGGGAAAATTTATTATTACTTTTTGACGTACAATTTATTGCAGTCATACAAAATTTCGTTAACTATTGATTTTACATTTAAATAAAACAAAAATTTAACTTTTTCCCAACGCGTAGTTTAAATTTCTGAAAGAAATTACTAAATTTATATAACAATTAAAAAATATAATTTTTAAATCTTTTCTTTTATTGTGCAATATAATATTTTTAAATGTGTCCTTATTTGAATGCAATAGTATAAGTTAGTTTTATTACTTGGCTTGCGGGCATATAATGGAAATTTTGGTGTGAAAGTTTTCCCTAAATAAGTATGTTGCAATTTTTAAAAGAGACTTGATTGTAGATTAACACTTAACTGCTGTTAAATGTCTGTCAGACCACTGTCTGTTTCAATTTTCACAGATTAACTTTTAATTTTCAGTTCAACTATAAATACTAATGAATTGTTTTTTTTTCGTTTTGATCCCTTGTACTATTGCTAGATAATTCTGAAAAACTGCATTTTTTTATATTATTTCAGTACATAATGTTTAGTAAAGAAACATTATCTATGATAAGGCCTTTTATTTATCCTTCGATCAAGCGGCCTTATATACCGCTCATAGTAATTACGCAACAGTTTCTGTCAAGCAGTTCAGAAATTTGGCGCTTTTCGTAGAAATGAAGTCATGGAGGTTGCCAATTTAATTGATTTTAGCATAAGCGGCTGGGGCCTGAACTGCATTTTACCCTTTAATTCAGACCAGAACAAGCCAAAGTAGCTTTTATTCGGCTAACTAGGGCCAAGGACTGAAATTACAGTCGTACAGACCTCTAGAGTGTATGTTAATCTCATAAAAAACAACACGTTGTAAATAATGCTGCCAAGCGTCAAAAAAGAAGCGATATAGAAGTACAAACTCTCAATAAAACAAATACATAATACAATTTAAAATATTAAACGTTTTAAATGCAATTTCTGTTTTTGGATTTTTTTTCATTATTTTGATACATATACTGAATTGCTTTTGGACTCATTTGTTTTAAAAAATTATTACTGAATGATAAGCTTATGGATTTTTATTTGTTTGCAGAGAAGTGTGTGAAATAGGCGCTGACGCAGTGTAAGCTGTAATTATTAAAAACGTTTAAATAGAATTTTTTGTTAAAAAAAGATGCTTCATCTGTTCTAAACACTCATTAATCTATTGTTATTCTGAAAAGACTATGAGAAACAAAAGTCTCCATGACATAATAATTATGTATATATGTTCAAATTATAAATATATTGATTTTAGCAGAACAATTAAAATGTGATATGAGGATTTGTATTTTAAACCTTCCGAATAGCATGACGGAACATTTTAATGGATCCATTGAACCGGATATCTATTTTTGTCGACTTTTGTCATGTGGGAGATTAGTCTGCATTAGTTATCAGCATCATTACATATCAACATCATTACATATCAACATCATTACATATCAGCATCATATTAATCAGTTGCTCATTTGCATGTTTGTAATTTTACATACTTCCACATGACTTCATGATCACGATTGATAATTCTAGAATAGTCTGTTTTTCGGTAGCCGGGGATTAAACTAAGGCTTTTGAAATCAAAATATGCAAAAACATAATAAATGAAATCCATGATCTGAACTCGACTAGTAAAAAGCACAAAAATTCGTTTTATTTTTTACATTTCATAAAAATAAATAATACATAAAATTCATAATAAAACCTGTTATTAATTAAATTTTGATTAAATTTTTCATTAAATAATTAGAAATTATATATCCGATTACTTATTCATTTATTTTACATTAGAGTTACTTTATAATTTATGAAAGAGTAATTAACCATGAAATGTATTTCAAAACAGTTCACCTTAGTCAAAAAGTTAAAAAATTGATTTCCTTTTCTACTCATACATTTTTTTAGACCGCTGAAAAGGCCTGCTAGACTTTTGCCCAGATTAATGGGTTGATACCTGGCAACGGGGCGAGGATTCGCCTGCTCTCCGCTTGCAGAAGATGTGTTTGATTTTGCTAATTGATTTTGGATGAGATGGCTCAGCAATGCGCAGTGTAGCGAAGTCATGCCGGACGGATGTGAGATGCTGGGATATTTACAATTTCGTCGCTGCATCGCTCATCCATACGTCATGCCATCGCTACTCGAGTTGGTCTGCTAATTTAGAACCTTTGTCTGATGACGAGACCTTCACCTGACTAGCCACCTCCAGAGGTGTAATTCACAGGGAACTTGGAGGACTTTACACCCACGACGGATTTTACATGCACCGGGCGCCATTGGCGTACATGATCGCCGCGTCTGAAAAGGAATGGGGTTAGACATTTTATAACACTTATAATACTAGAAACTAGGTGCTACTTTTAGACTTTAAGCACTTAGCTGTGGAAGTGATGAAATGCTTAATATAAGTTAAAAATTGCTAATAAAAACTGCTGAACTAAAACGTACTAAAAATTAGAGGGGATGCTAAAGTTACCTGACAGTTTACAGAGGGGATGAACTTGGATTTTATTCCTTAACTAGAAACTATAATTTATTTTCAATTCTAAAAAATTACTACTAACTATCTTTATTATTTATTTGTACCTTCAGTTATTCTATGCCTACTGACATTGTTATTTACGAAAACGCTGGTGTTTCCATCTCTTTTCGTGCTATATTGCCTGTATCTTGTTTACAATGTTTAATTTTTGCCGTTTATATTGGCTTGTCTCTATCATGGTGGTTTGGCTTTGTCATGGTTATCGCCGCTTTTGTGGGCTAGTCTCTTTTTTGCATTTGTTTACTTTCTGTTAGAGTTTTTTGCCACTTTTATAGGCTCGACCCTGTTGGGCTATGTTAGTCATTATATTTATCTTGTTGTCACTATCTTTTACTGGTATTGTTTGTCACTTTCCAGGAATTGGTCTTATTGCGAATTTTTCGCTGTTTTTTTGTGTGTGTCACTTTCGGTAATTTGTTACATTGCGACTTTTGTCGCTGGTAGTTGTCACTATCTTTGTAGTTGCACACTGTTGCATTTTGTCACTTATATATTTTTCACTTTTATTCCCTTGCTTGCATTTGGATATTTATCATATTTATTTATTACGTGAATGCGCTTTTTGCGATCAGTCCATTGAATCCTAATGGCTTTTATCACTATTTTGTTTTGTGTGCAACTTAGTTGGTTAGTTATTTGAAGAACTTGTTGCACTAATGGGGTGGGGCTTGTTCCATGGCCGTTAGTTCGTCTTTTGCCTATGAGGCTGTTTCACTAGATGAGACACATTTTTTCTATGGTTGCTTTGTGGTTGCGGGTGTACGTTTTGCGTTTCATCCCGTTGGTTTGTTTATTTATACTTATGACACATTTTGTTTGATTTCACTTCATCTTTTTGGTGGTTTTACAGTCCTTCATAGACCACTTCCACTCCTTACTAGCACTGAAAATAACGATTTTTTTTTGGCGTAGCAAAGAGGTTCCCCTGCTTTTAAAAAAATAATAATATTAAATTATACTTACTAAGGGGGTGGGGGACTAACGGAGGCCAGGGTTATTCGTCAAGGATCTCTTTGCTGGGAAGATATATTTACTGTGTTATTAGGTCAATGTTTTCTGTTAACCATCTGATCACTGATTTTCCTTTTGTTTGTACATGTTTGTTGTTCGCTAACTGTTTGTGTCATAGTTTCTCATTTTTGGGTGTTATGTGGATCACATGGTGTGTTTGGGTTAGTGAACAGGATGTTAAAAAATGTTTGGGGGTTTCCAGTTTCCCGCATGAACAGTATGGTTCGTCCTTGCATTTAAACCTATTTAGATAGTTAGGAAACGCTCCATGTCCTGTATACATTTGGTTTAGTAAATAGCAGCTGATAATTCTGCGTGAGTCTAATTTTGGGAAGTATTCATATGTTTTCCTGCCCGTGTCCCCGTAATCCCACTCGAACTGCCATTGTTTTATTGTTAATTCTTTAAGTTTTCTCTTTAAGTTTGATATCGACTTTTTTAGGTGGTATGGAATTTCTTTTGTTTGATTTCCTGCGGCCTTTTTTGCTAATTCGTCGGCATCCTCGTTTCCTTGGATGCCCACGTGCGCTTTTACCCAGCTAAGTTTAAATTTTTGCTCTGAGTTTTTTGCTGTTTTTTGAGTATTGTTAATTAATTTTGTTACATTGAATGGTTTACCGAGTTATTGAATGGCTGACATGCAGTCTGAGAGGATGCTGTATTCCTTCCCTGTGATGTTTCCCCATTCTGATGCTTTGAGTATAGCCAGTAGTTCAGCTTGGAAAACACTGTTGTACTTCCTTAGGTGTACTGACTATTTTTTTTATTTTTTGTTCATTTTTGAGTGCTACAAATGCCGAACCCGTAGTTCCTAATTCCAATTTCGATCCGTCTGTATATATTACTATGTCCTTAAAGTTGTGACTTATCCTGGGTTCTATTGTAGCTGCTGGGTATCTCCCAGACATTGCTCTTTTTGATGTAGTCTGCGTGGTGAACTGTCTTTCTATGTATTTCTGCTGTTTCACTTAATAGTGATACTTTGCCGTATGCTGCCTCGTATTTGGTCTGGAGGTGACCCACTCAAACATTAAATCTTGACTGAATTAGTTATGAATTTATTTATTTATCTCTCTTTCGTGTAAATTGACAAAGTATAAATTCTTTTCCCAGAGTTCCGATGTCACTTACCTATTGAGGCCAAGTTAAATGAAATTGTATTTTATCAATACCACTCAGATATATGTAATGACACTCATAAAAACTATTATTGTTCCTTTTAAGTGTATAATCATTCGAATTTAAAATATGAAATAACTTCAAAAAGCTTATTTTCCTTTTATTTCCATGGTAATGTAATACAATGATAAGCAAAAGAGATTTGTTTTCTTCATTGTTACAAATGAAAATACTAAAAATTTATCTTCATTGTTGGGAAGAGGATTTAACTTCACATATTCCACTTTCATAAAATTCATTCCCCCAATCTCTTACTTTTTTTAAATTTTCTTTCTTTAAAATTATTTTATTTTTCGTGTTATAAAATCTGGCTACTCCCTGTATTTCTCTTTTTAGTAAGCTTTCTTTAATTCATTCGGAATCTTTTCCTCACCGCATAAATCGCTCCGCTAAAAAAAAAAAAAAAAAACAGAGTTTGTTTCTATTTTAACTTACTCTGTTCGATAGGCATTCAAACTTTACTCAGATTCTTTACGCCTACACTTTTGTTCGTTAAGATTTCATTTCTTTTAACATATTACATTATTTTCTCACCTGTCCAGATGCAGTTTCATATAATATCTGTAACGTACCGCTTCTATTTTGAACACCACCTCTCAATTCTTTAAGGTAAACCCATGATAAATGTACGATGCGGTTTCGCTGGTTTACTAAAATTCCTTATCTCCACTGTGGCGCTTAAATTCATAATTTTTCCCATCATCTTTCTCCCATAGGCTTATCATTAACGGACAATCTCCACCTGTCTCTTGTCACATTGTTCTTGCCAAAACAGTACGTTATTTGGCTAATTGGATTAATTATCGCCATGCCTTCACTGTAATCAAAAAAGAAATTGCGTAATACGATTCAGACTCTCTCGCCGCCTGCTTTTCTGCAGTATGAGTGAATTTAAGCCTCCTCTTCATATTGCAATATTTGCAAGCCGGCGACTAATGTAACAGAACTTGGTCTCAACTTCATCATAATAACCCTCTGAGCGTTTTGAAAAAGGGTAAAATTTTAATGTTGTTTTCTCTGTATTTTGTTTTAAATGTTTAAAAAATATGATTCTTTCAGCATTATAAATAAAACTTAATTACAAATATGAATGTTGTAACCTTTGAGAGTATTAATCATTCTTCAATGTTTTGAAAATTCATTAAATCTATGGAATTATATTAGCTTAAACATTGCATATATTGCAGTGAAACATGGAGCTTAGTGAACGGAATATTACGTTCCACACGCTTAGAGGGATAAACAGTATTTGTATTAGAAAGATGTCTTCTTTCATTCAAAATACTGGGGTCCTTATTTTTTACAAAACTGGTTTTCGGCTACATATAACTTACATATTTGACTACGGCTAAACACGGCCACTATTTTCGTAGAGAAATATTGGCCTTATTTAATTTTAGAAATTTTGCGATTAATGTACGCATATAATATTATACGAAAATAAAATTGTAATATTTATCTGGTAAACTTGATTTACCCTTACAAAAATTAAGAAGAACGAAAAATCATGCGTCAAGCATAGATTATGTAACACTTACCAAAACTTCCAAAATAATTTTACAAATCATACCGTTTAATAAGCTGAAAGATGACATCTAAGTAAACAATTTGGAAAACGCATAATATATTTAAAAACATAATTTCAGGAATTTCCAACATATACAATATTCAGAAAAATATACGAATACTTTTATTCAGCCCTGTATAGGATCTATAGACCTGTATATATACTACATAGGATGCTAAATTTTAGTTCAGTTAGGAAACGCGTAGCACAGTTTAAAATTCTCCGTCTGGAGTTTCTGTCACTAAACGGAAATGTTTCCGCGAACTTTTGTGCTTCCCTGTATATGATCTACAGAATTTATACACATCACGTAATAGACAAAAAGCGAGTTAAAATTAAAATCGTGTTCAGTAACTTAAAACGCACTTCCAGGAATTATTGTTAACAGACAGTTGAGAATTCTTTTGTGTGTCCCTTTAAATGAACGATGACAGCTATACACACAATATTCTGTTGTAAGCCTCTTGTAATGCACCTTAGTGATATTTATAAATTTCAATGCGTTTAAAATAGTGAAACATTATTTAAATAAACCGCAGACGATTTTTCTCCATAGATGTAATGTAACGGAATTCTTTTGACTGTCCCTGTAAAGTAACTATAAGTTCTATGCACACTAGGGTGGATCGAAAAGTATACGAAATTTTTTTTTTCGAAATTACTTTTGGCGCGGGGTACAAAAGTTGCCTTTTATGTATATTAGTTGATACGTTTTTTTTTATTGAAATCCATTCATATCTTCCGGTGCCCCAAGCGCCCCAAAAATAATTAAAAATTGAAATTTTTATGAAAACTTACATTTTTTTTTTTTTTTTTTTTAATTACTTTTGGTGCAGGGTGTAAAAATTGTCTTTTATTTATATTAGTTTGCATGTTTTTTTTAATCGAAATCCATTCATATCTTCAGGTGCCCCAAGCGTCCCAAAAATAGTTAAAAATTGACGGTTTTATGAAAATTTTTAATTTTTTTGTTTTTTATTTATTTTTAAAATTCCATTTGGCGTCGTGTGAGAAAGTTGTGTATTGAGTGTATTACATAATTCTGTAGTTTACATATATATTTTTTTTCGAAATCCATTCATATCTGCCGGTGCCCCAAGTATAGTTAAATATTGAAATTTTTAAGAAAATGTATTAAAATTTTTAAATTTACGAAAATTGTTTACAAATTTGGCAAAGTGTTTAATTAATAAAGATAAACTTATAAATAATAATAATTTTATATTAATACATGAAGTAAGAATTTAAAAATCAAAGCACTGAATCATAAAAATTATCAAATTGTTTACTTCATTTAATTTGGAGATTTACATATTTCTAAAGTTTGTAATTCTTTTTGGGAATAAAATGTTTGATATGGCGCCTTGATTTTATTGTATTCAATATGAAACCGAGTTTCTTTTCTCGTCCAGATACACTTTTTGATGCCTCAGGCACTAGGTGAATGCATCTTTTATCATCTTGTGTATGGCATTGATATTTTGACCATTCCTCCGTTTTTCCTACATTTACCATCGCCTCAATTTCTTCGTAAGGCACATTGATCAAAAGAGGTGGTTCAAAACGTCCAACTCATTGCCAGTCAATAAGTTCACAATAATACTTTGCTTTGAAGTGTATTTTTGGTACTTGAAAAATTCTTACTTCTGGTAATCCTCTATTTTCATTTCTAGCACAAAATAGTTTTCGTATTGCTAAAGACCTGATAGGCTCTGTGTTATCTCAGAGCATAGATAATAAAAAAAATCAGGATGAAAAAAGAAGCTATTTAATTGAATAAAAGCGTCTACAAACTTTCTTATATTGGGGTAAAATGGGATAAGTTTCCATATATACCGCTGTCCATCTGTTATGGAGGGTTTTCTTTTGATATGGAACCATATAGGTCCGTACATTCATAATATATGTTGTAAGAATAATGAGATTCTCATAAGGATTTTCTGTGGCCACCTACAACCTTAACGTTCTACCTGCAGTCGTTAGCCATCTTGAGTAAACAACTGGAACAGGGTTTTTAAATGCCAGGTCAGAACAACTTTCACCACGTGATATTTCTACGTAAATATCATATAAATATTGCTGATCATTGCTGAGACCCATTCTACCTATGTTATCTGGCATATTCTCCACACTTATTGAAGAAAAGGAGCTACAGGTATCTCCTCGCAGGTTTTGATTGCTGTATCAATTGGCCCACAAAATTCTTTAGTACCAGTTGTTGCACATCTAAAGAGTGTAGTAAATGTCATAAAGGCCTTTAGCTTTTCCTGTTGCACATGTAACGTGTCCAATATGCAGAGAGTCAGGTTCCTTTACAAGAGTATACTGTTCCCCCTTTGTGATCTTTGTGTAGCACATTGTGATCTTCATCACTAGTATTTTGTATTGTCTTTTTCCCATCGGAAAATAATCCGGTTAAAATAGACAGAGGCTAAATTGCTCGTCTGTGCAACTAAATTTTGAGCCTCTGTACGCTATCGACGAATTTTATTGCGATCTACTAAATTCGTAGTCCCTTTTTTGTGTACAATTCCAATATCTTGTAAAACAGCACTGGCAAATTGAAGCAACTGTTCTATTCAAAATTTTGTATATAACAATACAGTATAAATTTTTTTTTACACATTTACTATAAATGATAAACGATTTGTCATCCCCAGGATCTAATAATTACGCTATACAAATGATTATTTAACTCTTATTTTTACTTATAATTTTAAGTTCAAGATTTGCATAAAAATCAATTTTCGGCAAATATTTAAATGTCTTGGGACACCCGGAAGATTTTTATCGAAGTTAAAAATGCTTTGCATGTGTGCTAGTATGCTTAAAACACAACTTTCGTACTCTACGCTAAAAGTAATTAAAAATATAAATAAATAATAAATAAAAAAAAAAATTATAAATTTTTATAAAACTTTCAATTTTAAACTATTTTTGGGGCGCTTGGGGCACCGGAAGATATGAATGGATTTAAATTTAAAAAAACATGTAAACTAATATGCATAAAAGACAACTTTTGCACCCCGCGCCAAAAGTAATTCTAAAAAATAATAAATATAATAAAATCTATAAATTTTCATAAAAATTTCATTTTTTAACTATTTTTGGGGCGCTTGGGGCACCGGAAGATATGAATGGATTTTAATAAAAAAACAGATGTAAACTAATATACATAAAAGGCAACTTTTGTACCCCGCGCCGATTCGATTATCCAAAATTCGATTTTTCGATCCACCCTAATGCACACCCTATTCCATATTAAGCTTCTTCTAATGCACCTTAGTGATATATATAAATTTCAAGGCGTTTAAAATTGTGAAACATTATTTAAATAAACCGCAAATGATTTTTCCCCATAGACCGCAATGTAACGGAATTCTTTTGAGTGTCCCTGTAAAAAAACTATAAGTGCTACACACTTCCGTTTAAATAGGGAACATGCTATAGATAACGACAATATCATATAAAAATTGCAGAGCAATCCGAGCATATTTACGGGAGTTAGAGCACGGACAGACGGCCAGACGGCAGACGGCCATACGGCCAGACAAACCGAAGTCATAAACACTTTTCAACTAGGCTGGAAAGTGTTAAAAACTGTATCAAGCATTCATCAATTATTGCTTTCCTATTCATGATATTCATATTAACCCCTTGGGGACGAGCGACACTTATATATGACGCATAAGATGCTCAGAATCCTCGATTATTCCCACCAGTTATTTTTTATTGTAAGCTTAGCCTTATTTAATCTTAGCATTTCTGCCATTCAAATAGGCGAAAATATCTGTATTGAAAAACCGGTGGTAAAATATTAAAAATTCTGTAAAGGACGCTCGTCGCGAAGGGATAAGGAACTCACCTGAATTTTCTATTTTTATTTTTTTAGATAAATAAATTAAGTATTAGTAAAAAAGTTATTATAAAAGTTATTTTTGTTTATTTTTAATTCGGTTTGTCGCAGCTTTGAAGTAAGAAAAAATAACAACATACAAATTACAAAAAAATCGAGAAAGTAGTTAAGAATAAAAGATATTTTTAGCCATTTAAACAGTTTCTCAGATTTTAGAAATTATTTACCCTAACTTCTGAAACATTATGTCTCAAGTGAATTAATTATTCCTCCATATATTTATCTCTTTTTTCATTTTAATTGTCAAAGTGTGATTTTTTTTTTTTTTTTAGGATTCCGATTCCAGTTATCTCCTGAGGTTAAATTAAATGATATTGTCTTTTATAAATGCAACTCAGATAAATGTAATGATAGTGAAATAAACTATTGCTCTTATTTTAAATTGTTCAATTACTTTAATTCAAATATCAGATTTCAAAAGACTCTTTTATTTTATATCAATGTCAGTTTAATATATTGATAATAAATTCAAATGTCCTTTTTTAGGTGCGTTCGTAATTATATAAATACGTAGCACCTATAGTCGGCGTTTGGTCCGTCCGTCTGTCCGTCCGTCTGTCTGTCTGTCTGTCTGTCTGTCCGTCTGTCTGTCTGTCCGCATATAACAACGCAAAAACTACCCAACCAAATGGTTTGCAATTTAAAATATATTATCTTTGCAGAATTTTGTCGAGACATTTCAAATTTTATTAAAATCGAATCAAAACTTTAGGAGATATTAATAAAAATATTTATTAAGAAATTTGAATTCTTTTTTTTTAAATCGGTGCTTTTTTGTTATAGGAGCTTCCGAAGTTTAATCGTCAAGCGACCGAGATACTTATTTTATGACAGAAATTAATCTGCAGACGATATAATTCATTTCACAGAATTAAAAATCATCAAGATCTGAATATTTATATAACTAGCTGATACATATATATCTGAATATTTATATAACTAGTTAAGATATTTGTATGAACAGTGTCATAAAATATATACTTAACTAGCTGTTTAACCCGTTCTACGCACGGGATATCATGAATTTAATTCTAAATCGTGCGTACGAACGCACCTCGTTTGTAACGTTTGACGTACGATTTCCAACTTGTTTTTCTTATATAACCCATTAGACTAAAATAGTGAGAAGAAGAACATATTTCTTTTAATTATTATTAATTCAATGCATGGATAAATAAATACACATAAATTAACAAATTAAGATTATTGTTTATTGAAATTCATATTTATGCCAAGTATCGGAACTCTATAATTTGAAATATATATATATATATATTATTTATGGTAAAGTAATTAAGAGAGTCTTTTTACTTACCCATCATACGTAGCATAGGGTAAGTCTTGTAATCGTTTTGAAAATCGAAAAAAAAAAATTGACTGATTTACACGTTTCAGACACTGGATATTACGAAAAACATATGTTTAGGAAAAAAAAAATTGCCGTCCGTCTGTGTGTCTGTATGACTGTGTGTCTGTGTGTCTGTAAACTCTCTATCTCCCGAAAAAATTGAGATAGAGAATTTAAATTTTGCATGTACTTAGTATGTAATAATGGAAAGAAGTTTATTGAATTTCAGTAACCTCGATTATACGGAATTATTTTTTTCGGACTCTCGAAATATTCGTTCTGATAAAAGGTATATAAAAATTTCCGAAATTGTTTATTTTAAGGAGTAAATATAAAAGACAATAAAAAAACATAAATTTTGCATAAAGCATAAAGTCGATCGGATAATGAGTTGCCGAGATATTTGTAATCCTATTATCCACACTCTTCGATTTTTCATGACACTGTATTTCAACCAAATTTCAATTGAAAGGTATATTTTAATTGGAAATGAGACGCTTAATCAGATTCAATAAACCGCTTGTTAATAGGGTTATTGTTTTTGGAGTTATAAGGATGTTTCATTTAAGCAATTCAGTAACCGAGCCTTTAATGTTTATGACGTCATTAAGACGCGATTTTATTCGAATTGCAATGCATTTTATAAGTAGTTTACACATTTTTTATTTTAATATTTTATATTATGCATATCCATGATGGGTAAGTATTACGGTGGTCCCCAACGACTTTATTTTAATCTTAATTTTTTCCTCGCGATTTTCAAATGTATAAAGATGAACTATTGAATTTAAACCCACAGTAAATATTTGTATTACTAAAGAATTTAAAAAATCCACATATACACGATTACTAATTATCAATATTTTTTTTTACGTTAACAAATTTGTATCACATCTGAATAAATAAGTAATTAAATATTAGCGATATAGAAGACCATTTAAACATATTTTAAGATTTTAGAAATTAAATATTTTTCCTACTGAAACATTATATTTTAATATTAATAAAACTAGGGAGCTACCCCCTGCGAGCTACGCTCGCCAACCCCCGCTCAGACTTCGAGGCCTCTAAAAACATGACAGCGTGCTTTATTTAAAAAATATTGGTAAATCTGTAATTGGGTTGCCATGCTTTTAACGTTTTAATGGGGCATTTTTTGATTACCATGGCCTCATACACAGCTGTTGCGACAACTGACGACTGTTTTCGGGATTGATAAGTAAAATCAATTACAACTTGAAAACCAGCTTGTATAAAATGGTTAGGTTTAAATTGTGGCTACCTCTCGGAATTTTATAACAACGATCTGTATTCTATTCTTCCGTTGCATTTAAGGATGAGAAAAATCCATCTGCTTGTGAATAATATTAAGAACCACGGTATTGAAATGTACTATGTTATAGACATTTTCAGTAACAGGTTTTAATTTTCTCTCTATTTTAGTGCACCATCATGCACATTTTCATGTTATTTTAAATATGTAAATTATTTATTTTAATTAATATGTATATACGAATTTTCTAATAATTATTTATCATACAAAATTAATTAATTATTTTGTGCATGCATGCCTGCATTTATTCGGCATCAATTGATGAGATATTTAAACAAATTTTGCTATCCACGATAATTTTACACCATATTATGTCACTTGAATATTGTCCATAAAAAAATCGGGTACTTTTCCAGTATAGGATCGTTTGATTTTAGGTTTGGCGTAATTCGAGCTTCAAAAAGGGATAGATTCGTTAAAATACATAGATTTGTTGCCAAAAGTTATGAAAACAAACCCAATGAACTATTGGTGCTTTTCTATTATAGGGGTCTTGACGCTTTTTTAAAAAGCTTCGCGAAAAAAACCAAGCAGGATAGAAAACCAAGCAGGATATTTTATTCTTCTTCCGTTCAGTTGGGCAATTATTATTTTATATATTCTTTTCAAATATCCGAATTAGTGATTTTATAAATTCGTTTAATGAAATTTTACAAAAAAATAACAAAATGATATCAATAAATAATAATTACTATTAATTCCTTTATTATTATTAATTCTTTTGCGTTTACATAAATGACGTCATTTGGACGAATTTATTCAAAATACTTTCAGTTTATAAATTAAATTAAATGCTGACAGACGATTGAATCCTGACGATAGAAATGTGATTTTTTTTTTTTTTTCAAATTTTCCTGAAAAACATAATTTAATCAGAATCTTGTCTTCATTATCGATTGAAATAAAAGATAAATTCAATTTCAATTTGAAAATGACGAATATAAATAAATCAATAATCCCTATCGGGATCGTTTTCAATTTTTTTCCCTTTTTTGTCACAAAAAACTGAGTAATTAGTTGCCATCACTACAGAAATGTCATTAAAATTAGAAAAAAATTAATATCTCGAAAACTAATTCCAATTTCAAAATTCTATTACCAGTTTTGACATCCGCGGATTTTTATGGACAATTGGTATTAATTTCACCATCAAGCGTTTAATATTTTATTAAAAATAGCCCTGAAACATAATCAGTCGTTTAATCAGTCGTTTCATAAAATCGTTTCATAAATTCGTTTCATAAAATCGTTTCACAAATTCGTTTCATTAGGATTTTATATATATAGGGTAGATTTAATTTAATTATGCATACATTTATTTATATCTTTTTCATTTTAATTAACAAAGTATTTATTTATAGAGGAGAAATATGAGTCTTGACGCTATTTTTTTTCGTTGTGTGTCGCATTCGGTTGAAGTTGGCTTTAATCGTTTTGGACTTGGGTAAGTTTCTGATAAAGGTTTGACTCTTGCAATGCGGGTACAGGATGACCCGATTTCTCAAAATGCCGTACAGCATTTTCTCAGACGAAAACATTAATGAGTATATTTAGGTTCTTGTTTTAACATAAAAGATAAAATTGACATTTAAAACATAATTGCAGGTTGTTTTTCCATAATTGTATTAAAATGAATTAATTTTCTTCCATTCCGGGAGATTTTTTTTTTTGGCCGTGATCGGCTCGAGATTCGGGAGGATTATATAAAATGAAATATAATTTTCCGGTTCGAGTTGGTTTATACTCAACAGGCGCAGGGCTCTAATTTCAATGAAGTTTACCCCCTAAGGCTAAATTAAATGAAATTGTCTTTTATAAATACCATTCAGAAACATTTAATGATTAGTTAGTAAAACGATTGCTATTTCTTAAAAAAAATTTAATAATTTTTTAATTTTATATCAATGGCATCGTAAGGTGTTGATAATTAGGAAAAAAAATATTATAGTTTTCATTTTAAATTATTTTACTGTAATACTTAAAAAGGAAACATCTAGATTCTGTTAATAGATCATTGCATGTATAAATAAATACCTTTATGAATTAAAAAATGTATTATTTACTAGCAAGCTACGGCCGCTGCGCTGGTCGGCTTCTACAAATGAACCTTGAATCAAACGAAATATATTGTTTAATTTGACCTTGTATTTGAAAAAAATCTGTATATTTACCTAGAATATCCTTCCACATTACTGAAAAATGACGCCATTGCGTTATTATATTTTCTAATGTGCAGTCAAAATTTTAGCGGTTAAAAAAAAATATTAAATTATACTTACCAAGGGTGTGGGGGACTAACGGAGACCAGGGTTATTCGTCAAGGATCTCTTTGCTGGGAAGATATATTTACTGTGCTATTAGGTCAATGTTTTCTGCTAACCATCTGATCACTGATTTTCCTTTTGTTTGTACATGTTTGTTGTTCGCTAACTGTTTGTGTCATAGTTTCTCATTTTTGGGTGTTATGTGGATCACATGGTGTGTTTGGGTTAGTGGGCAGGATGTTAAAAAATGTTTGGGGGTTCCCAGATTCCCGCATGAACAGTATGGTTCGTCCTTGCATTTAAACCTATTTAGATAGTTAGGAAACGCTCCACGTCCTGTATATATTTGGTTTAGTAAATAGCAGCTGATAATTCTGTGTGAGTCTAATTTTGGGAAGTATTCATATGTTTTCCTGCCCGTATCCCCGTAATCCCACTCGAACTGCCATTGTTTTATTGTTAATTCTTTAAGTTTTCTCTTTAAGTTTGATATCGGCCTTTTTAGGTGGTATGGAATTTCTTTTGTTTGATTTCCTGCGGCCTTTTTTGCTAATTCGTCGGCATCCTCGTTTCCTTGGATGCCCACGCGCGCTTTTACCCAGCTAATTTTAAATTTTTGCTCTGAGTTTTTTGCTGTTTTTTGATTATTGTCAATTAATTTTGTTACAATATAATAAAATATAACACCTTGTAATAGTATATTACTTTTAAATGCTAAAGGTGTAAAATTGACAACTGTAATATAAATTAAAATAACTTTTATTAGTTGTTTTACATGTTTCGACTCTTCTGAGTCATTTTCAAAAACAAAATGAGAATATTCTAAAGCTGCACGGGCTTTGAAGTTATTATTTACATGTACTTAAAAAAAAAAAAAAAAAAAAAAAAAAAAAAAAAAAAAATACGCACGTTATCTATTATTTTTTACTTGATTGTTTATTTTCATATCTTTGAGCATGGAGTAATTCTAGCCCCAGAAGAAGAAAAGAAGAAACCATCCAAATAAATTTCAATGAAAGTAAAATAATATTTCCCTCCAGTCTACACTATCCATCCATAATAAGAGAAACCATAGAGATACTCACGCGCAAAAATACAATATGTAACGATGCCGCATCTTTTAATTTACCGAAACTGTGGCTAGAATTACTCCATGCTCAAAGATATGAAAATAAACAATCAAGTAAAAAATAATAGATAACGTGCGTATTTTTTTTTTTTTTCAAGTACATGTAAATAATAACTTCAAAGCCCGTGCAGCTTTAGAATATTCTCATTTTGTTTTTGAAAATGACTCAGAAGAGTCGAAACATGTAAAACAACTAATAAAAGTTATTTTAATGTATATTATAGTTGTTAATTTTACACCTTTAGCATTTAAAAGTAATATAATATTGTTACATTGAATGGTTTACCGAGTGATGAATGGCTGACATGCAGTCTGAGCGGATGCTATATTCCTTCCCTGTGATGTTTCCCCATTCTGATGCTTTGAGTATAGCCAGTAGTTCGGCTTGGAAAACACTGTTGTACTTCCCTAGGGGTACTGACCATTTTTTTAATTTTTGTTCATTTTTGAGTGCTACGAATGCCGAACCCGTAGTTCCTGATTCCAATTTCGATCCGTCTGTATATATTACTATGTCCTTAAAGTTGTGACTTATCCTGGGTTCTGTTGTAGCTGCTGGGTATTGTAGCTGCCCAGACATTGCTCTTTTTGATGTAGTCTGCGTGGTGAACTGTCTTTCTATGTATTTCTGCTGTTTCTCTTAATAGTGATACTTTGCCGTATGCTGCCTCGTATTTGGTCTAGAGGTGACCCACTCAAACATTAAATCTTGACTGAATTAGTTATGAATTTATTTATTTATCTCTTTTTCGTGTAAATTGACAAAGTATAAATTCTTTTCCCAGAGTTCCGATGTCACTTACCTATTGAGGCCAAGTTAAATGGAATTGTATTTTATCAATACCACTCAGATATATGTAATGACACTCATAAAAACTATCATTGTTCCTTTTAAGTGTGTAATCATTCGAATTTAAAATATGAAATAACTTCAAAAAGCTTATTTTCCTTTTATTTCCATGGTAATGTAATACAATGATAAGCAAAAGAGATTTGTTTTCTTCATTGTTACAAATGAAAATACTAAAAATTTATCTTCATTGTTGGGAAGAGGATTTAACTTCACATATTCCACTTTCATAAAATTCATTCCCCCAATCCCTTACTTTTTTAAAATTTTCTTTCTTTAAAATTATTTTATTTTTCGTGTTATAAAATCTGGCTACTCCCTGTATTTCTCTTTTTATTAAGCTTTCTTTAATTCATTCGGAATCTTTTCCTCACCGCATAAATCGCTCCGTTAAAAAAAAAAAAAAAAAAAAAAAAAAAAAAAAAAAAAAAAAAAAAGATTGTTTCTATTTTATCTTACTCTGTTCGATAGGCATTCAAACTTTACTCAGATTCTTTACGCCTACACTTTTGTTCGTTAAGATTTCATTTCTTTTAACTTATTACATTATTTTCTCACCTGTCCACATACAGTTTCATATAATATCTGTAACGTACCGCTTCTATTTTGAACACCACCTCTCAATTCTTTAAGGTAACCCCATGATAAATGTGCGAAGCGGTTTCGCTGGTTCACTAAAATTCCTTATCTCCACTGTGGCGCTTAAATTCATAATTTTTCCCATCATCTTTCTCCCATAGGCTTATCATTAACGGACAATCTCCACCTGTCTCTTGTCACATTGTTCTTGCCAAAACAGTACGTTATTTGGCTAATTGGATTAATTATCGCCATGCCTTCACTGTAATCAAAAAAGTAATTGCGTAATACGATTCAGACTCTCTCGCCGCCTGCGTTTCTGCAGTAAGAGTGAATTTAAGCCTCCTCTTCATATTGCAATATTTGCAGGCCGGCGACTAATGTAACAGAACTTGGTCTCAACTTCATCATAATAACCCTCTGAGCGTTTTGAAAAAGGGTAAAATTGTAATGTTGTTTTCTCTGTATTTTGTTTTAAATGTTTAAAAAATATGATTCTTTCAGCATTATAAATAAAACTTAATTACAAATATGAATGTTGTAACCTTTGAGAGTATTAATCATTCTTCAATGTTTTGAAAATTCATTAAATCTATGGAATTATATTATCTTAAACATTGCATATATTGCAGTGAAACCTGGAGCTTAGTGAACGGAATATTACGTTCCACACGCTTAGAGGGATAAACAGTATTTGTATTAGAAAGATGTCTTCTTTCATTCAAAATACTGGGGGTCCTTATTTTTTATAAAACTGGTTTTCGGCTACATATAACTTACATATTTGACTACGGCTAAACACGGCCACTATTTTCGTAGAGAAATATTGGCCTTATTTAATTTTAGAAATTTTGCGATTAATGTACGCATATAATATTATACGAAAATAAAATTGTAACATTTATCTGGTAAACTTGATTTACCCTTACAAAAATTAAAAACTGTATCAAGCATTCATCAATTGTTGCTTTCCTATTCATGGTATTCATATTAACCACTTGGGGACGAGCGACACTTATATATGACGCATAAGATGCTCAGAATCCTCGATTATTCCCACCAGTTATTTTTTATTGTAAGCTTAGCCTTATTTAATCTTAGCATTTCTTCCATTCAAATAGGCGAAAATATCTATATTGAAAAACCGGTGGTAAAATATTAAAAATTCTGTAAAGGACGCTCGTCGCGAAGGGATTAAGGAACTCACCGGAATTTTTTATTTTTATTTTGTTAGATAAATAAATTAAGTATTAGTAAAAAAGTTATTAAAAAAGTTATTTTTGTTTATTTTTAATTCGGTTTGTCGCAGCTTTGAAGTAAGAAAAAATAACAACATACAAATTACAAAAAAATCGAGAAAGTAGCTAAGAATAAAAGATATTTTTAGCCATTTAAACAGTTTCTCAGATTTTAGAAATTATTTACCCTAACTTCTGAAACATTATGTCTCAAGTGAATTAATTATTCCTCCATATATTTATCTCTTTTTACATTTTAATTGTCAAAGTGTGATTTTTTTTTTTTAGGATTCCGATTCCAGTTACCTCCTGAGGTTAAATTAAATGATGTTGTCTTTTATAAATGCAACTCAGATAAATGTAATGATAGTGAAATAAACTATTGCTCTTATTTTAAATTGTTCAATTACTTTAATTCAAATATCAGATTTCAAAAGACTTTTTTATTTTATATCAAATTCAGTTTAATATATTGATAATAAATTCAAATGTCCTTTTTTTTTTCTTATATAACCCACTAGACTAAAATAGTGAGAAGTAGAACATATTTCTTTTAATTATTATTAATTCAATGCATGGATAAATAAATACACATAAATTAAAAATTGTTTATTGAAATTCATATTTATGCCAAGTAACGGAACTCTATAATTTGAAATATATATATATATATATATATATATATATTATTTATGGTAAAGTAATTAAGAGAGTCTTTTTACTTACCCATCATACGTAGCATAGGGTAAGCCTTGTAATCGTTTTGAAAATCGAAAAAAAAAATTTGACTGATTTACACGTTTCAGACACTGGATATTCCGAAAAACATATGTTAAAAAAAAATTGACGTCCTTCTGTGTGTCTGTATGACTGTGTGTCTGCGTGTCTGTAAACTCTCTATCTCCCGAAAAAATTGAGATAGAGACTTTAAATTTTGTATGTACTTAGTATGTAATAATGGAAAGAAGTTTATTGAATTTCAGAAACCTCGATTATCCGGAACTATTTTTTTCGGACTCTCGAAATATTCGTTCTGATAAAAGGTATATAAAAATTTCCGAAATTGTTTATTTTAAGGAGTAAATATAAAAGACAATAAAAAAAAAAAAAATTTTGCATAAAGCATAAAGTCGATCGGATAATGAGTTGCCGAGATATTTGTAATCCTATTATCCACACTCTTCGATTTTTCATGACACTGTATTTCAACCAAATTTCAATTGAAAGGTATATTTTAATTGGAAATGAGACGCTTAATCAGATTCAATAAACTGCTTGTTAATAGGGTTATTGTTTTTGGAGTTATAAGGATGTTTCATTTAAGCAATTCAGTAACCGAGCCTTTAATGTTTATGACGTCATTAAGACGCGATTTTATTCGAATTGCAATGCATTTTATAAGTAGTTTACACATTTTTTATTTTAATATTTTATATTATGCATATCCATGATGGGTAAGTATTACGGTGGTCCCCAACGACTAGTTTGTTTTAATCTTAATTTTTTCCTCGCGATTTTCAAATGTATAAAGATGAACTATTGAATTTAAACCCACAGTAAATATTTGTATTACTAAAGAATTTAAAAAATCCACATATACACGATTACTAATTATCAATATTTTTTTTTACGTTAGCAAATTTGTATCACATCTGAATAAATAAGTAATTAAATATTAGCGATATAGAAGACCATTTAAACATATTTTAAGATTTTAGAAATTAAATGTTTTTCCTACTCAAACATTATATTTTAATATTAATAAAATTTAATTTAATTATGCATACAATTATTTATATCTTTTTCATTTTAATTAACAAAGTATTTATTTATAGAGGAGAAATATGAGTCTTGACGCTATTTTTTTTCGTTGTGTATCGCGTTCGGGTGAAGTTGACTTTAATTGTTTTGGACTTGGGTAAGTTTCTGATAAAGGTTTGACTCTTGCAAGGCGGGTTCAGGATGACCCGATTTCTCAAAATGCCGTACAGCATTTTCTCAGACGAAAACATTAATGAGTATATTTAGGTTCTTGTTTTAACATAAAAGATAAAATTGACATTTAAAACATAATTGCAGGTTGTTTTTCCATAATTGTATTAAAATGAATTAATTTTCTTCCATTCCGGGTTCGGGCTGAAGAATTTCGGTTTTGGGTAGAAGTGTGTCGGGTTCGAGTTGAAGAATTTTTTTTTTTGGCCGTGATCGGCTCGAGATTCGGGAGGATTATATAAAATGAAATATAATTTTCCGGTTCGAGTTGGTTTATACTCATCAGGCGCAGGGCTCTAATTTCAATGAAGTTTACCCCCTAAGGCTAAATTAAATGAAATTGTCTTTTATAAATACCATTCAGAAACATTTAATGATTAGTTAGTAAAACGATTGCTATTTCTTAAAAAAATTTAATAATTTTTTAATTTTATATCAATGGCATCGTAAGGTGTTCATAATTAGGAAAAAAAATATTATAGTTTTCATTATAAATTATTTTACTGTAATACTTAAAAAGGAAACATCTAGATTCTGTTAATAGATCATTGCATGTATAAATAAATACCTTTATGAATTCAAAAATGTATTATATACTAGCAAGCTACGTCCGCTGCGCTGGTCGGCTTCTACAAATGAACCTTGAATCAAACGAAATATATTGTTTAATTTGACCTTGTCTTTGAAAAAAATCTGTATATTTACCTAGAATATTCTTCCACATTACTGAAAAATGACGCCATTGCGTTATTATATTATCTAATGTGCAGTCAAAATTTTAGTGGTTAAGGACAAACTATTTTATTTGGTAATTTACAGTTAGGGTTTGCTAAAGAACGACAAAACTATATGCAATATATTAAAACAATCACTACAAATTATCGAACTAACAATGCATGTCCATTAGCAATCCATAGTACATGGGGTCGCAAACCACGTTTAGTGGGAGATAATCACAAAAATATTTATGAAGGGTGTGACGTCGAGTGGAACAAAAAGAGCCAATAATAAATAGAAAAAAAATATTTTTGACATAAAGCATGATTACAATGCATTACAGAAACAGAAACAGAAACCTTCCACTCGTGGACAGCCAACCTCTCGGCATAGGAACTATAGTCCACGAGGAGAAAACCTATATCTACCAGGAACTACAGTGTCCAAGGACCCGGGGTCCCCAGCAAGTTAACAAAAAACAATCACACGAGCTTCCCAATATTGCTTATTGCTGGGTGAGCCCAAAGTTATTACATGTATATAAGTTCTATATGAATATACTGATAAGATTACATAATATTAAAGATAAATATTTACAGATATTTACAATAATAATATTGTACTGAAAATTTTCAATTGTATTATGCACTAGTCTATTAAGTCTTTTAAAACATAGTTTTTAAAATATACAGATCTAGAATTTTATATAGGTTATAAGAATTCTTTGATATATGAAAAGTTTTTATTTAGGACATTATAGTTTTTATCTAACTTTTCGTAATTGGAAGCGTCTAATAGAACACGTTGTTAGTTTCTCTTTAATGTTTTATTTTTATTGAAGTTAAAATGGTATTCCATAAGAGGGCAGTTACCGAAGATGTAGTGTATAGGAGTTCCAGGGTTTTTGTCACAAGGACATCTATCCGTGGTTCTTTTACCAATTTTATATAAAAAGCTTGGGAAGCTTCCATGATCGCTAAGATAATATGCTGCTGTTTTCTGAACAAATAAAAATTTCATATCTACCTTATTAAGAATTTTATACGTTTCTCTTCCTTTCGTTGAGTTGGTCCAATCATTTTGCCAATCTGTGATGATTTTGTTTTTAAAATAACTCTTTAGAATGGATTCTGGAAATGGTAAGACAGAGATGTCATCATAATGGTCTTCTGTAATTGCATTTTTTGCGAGAAGGTCTTTTCGCTCGTTACCAGTGGTGCCTACATGTGCTTTAATCCAGGCTATTTTGATGAATTTATTAGAGTTTTGTAGTAAACTATTGTAGATATTTAAAATTATGGAGTTTCGAGGAAAAATTATCTTGCGTGCATCTAAGGATGAGCGACTATCTGTATAAATAATTGCTTATGTAAATTGTGATTGTGTTAACCAAACTATTACTTCCTGGATCGCATATAATTCGGTTTGGTAAATTGAGTTAATTGGGTGTAGTCTTACTGCATGATCATGGATGAAGTTATTATTAAGGGAGACTGTATATACACTTGCCACTCCATTTCCCATAGATGATCCATCTGTAAAAATTTGCAGATGATTTTCCAATATTATGTTTTCTGTCAGGTTATCTATAATTTCTATATTTTTCAACTTGTAATATTCTGGAAATTTATAAGTTGGTTCCCGTTGCATAAGATAATTGTATATTATTGTATTGTTGATGTTAAGTAATCTGTTTCCTTGCTTATCTCATAGACTTTGAATTCGTTTGGTATTTTGATGGTAACTGGAGGCACTCCAATTAAAATATTTAATGCGTCATTTGAAATACTTCGGTAAGTTCTTATGATCTTTAACAATGCTATTCTCTGAATTGATCTAAGGATTCTGATGCCGTGGCAATTCAAGTTTGGATACCAGAATTCGGAGCCATAAAGTATCTGTCTTAAAATAACTGTTTGATACCAGATCTTCTTGAGGAAGGGACTGATTCCCTTGTTGTAATTGTGGAAACTTTTAAAGCCCGAAACAAATTGGGCGATCTTATATTTTAAAATACTTAGGTGCGATTGAAATTTTAATTTTTGGTCTAGTGTAATTCCTAAATATTGTAGATTTTTAACAATTTTTATAGATTTCTGTTTTATTTTGAAAACTGGCTTTCAATTATTAAGGAGGTTCCTTGCAAATAGGAGTGCTTGATTTTTTTCTTCTGAGATAGTTAGATTAAGCTCTGAACATATATTGACGAATGTTTCTATACGACTGTTAGCAGTTTGTTCCAATGATGATCTGGTATTGCCTTCAGTGAGTACGACGAAATCATCTACATAAACGATAATTCCAAGAGCCTTTAATTTGTATCTTGTAATTATGTAATTGGCTATTAGTAACCACAATAGTGGTCCTAAACACGAGCCCTGCGGGTAACATTTATGTGTCCTGAACCACTCTATGAATGTGTAATTATTTAAACCGATTAATCTCTCACTGATATAATTTTTTAGGAGCTTCTGTATGTAAGTTGGAAGTGGAGAATCATCTATTATTTCAGTAATTTTGTGCCAATCAATGGAGTCAAATGCTCCCTGGATATCAATTGAGATCATTCCACAATATTTATATATATCTAAGTTTTCTGTGATTAGTGATTTTAATTGTTGTAAAGCTGTTAATGTACTTTTTTCTCTCTAAAACCATGTTGTTCTGGTTGAAGAATGGATTTGCTTTCTAGAAATGTTATCGTTCTTATTTTTATCAGCCTTCTAAAACTTTTCCCAATATGGGAAGAATAGTTATTGGTCGGTAAGATTTATGTTGATATGGGTCTTTGTTCTTTTTTCTAAAATAAATTACAATTCCTTTTTTCCAAGCTTCGGGGAAATGGCATAATTTTAAACATTTATTATAAATTTGTAACACTAGATCTGGGAATTCCTTTAGCATGTTTCTTATAGTTATCGCGTCTACTCTATCATAACCTGGGGCCTTTTTAATGTTCTGTTGTTTTATTGCAAATTTCAGTTCTCTTAGGGTAAATTTGATGTCTTGAAATTATTCTTCTGGAATTGGGGACATATTTATATATGAGTGAATTTCATTTGTATTTTGTACACCAATTTGATGTTGTAATAGATCTTGCTGTACAGTTATATATGTATCTTCTATTGTTGATGTTTTCAAAACTGTATGGATTAGGTCTGCATTTTTAAGAAACTTTTGTTTAAGAATTTTAAAAGCCGTGCCATATTTACTCGTGGTCTCATTGCAGAAAGTTAACCATGATTCTTTCTTGGCTTTCACTATTTTTAATTTGTATTCTGCTCTTGCCTTTTTAAAATCAATTAAATATTTCTCATTTTATGGATTTCGTTTGAGTCTTTTACATAGAGCATTTAAGCATTCTGAGTATTTTTAAGCTATCTGAATACCAGTTAAGTTGACGATCTTGTGTAATTTTCTTCTTTTTTAGAGTCTTGTCCATAGTTTGAGTTAGTAAATCATAAAAAGAGTTCATCCACTCATCTATCCCTTCTGGTGTTTGTACATTTCTTAAAGAGTCCATTAACCTTTCTTTATGATTTTTTAATTCTCTATTGAACTTTTTGAAGGTTTCAAATTTAGTTTCATAACAGAATAAATTTCTTATTAATGGATCCGCCTTTAAATTGAATTAGATGTATCTGGGATCGCTTACTGATGGGAAACTTGTATCTACTTTCCATGAATTGATCAGGTTTCTTGATATCCACCCACATAATGTCAGGTCTGGATTTCCCTTCTTATTATTTGCGGCAAAGGTATTGTCAGCTGCAGGATCGTTTATAATTTGTAATTCTTTATTCGATATGCATTCTAGGATGACATCTCCTCTGTTATTATTTCGAGCATATCCCCATGCCTGAAGGTGGGCATTAAAGTCCCCCCCCCCAGAATGAGATTGGAACTATCTTGTATAATATCACTCCATTCCTGTAAGTCTGATGAAAGGTTTCCTTTTGGTTTTGAATACTGAGATCCCAATTTGAAAGTACGAAGTTTTGTAATTAAATTTATAAATATGCTATTAGCTATTTGAAGTATTTTAACGTGAACGAATAATGGGTTTGCTATTAAGATGCCGGCTGTTAGGTTATTGGAGTGATAAAAGGCCCATGATATTGGGAGGCCTGTGAAGGAATTTTTTGTTTTATGGAAGTCTTGTATCAGGGCTATGTCTATCTTGTATTGGTGCATATATTTAAGTGATTGTAAATTTGCAGCTCTGCAATTATTAAGATTAATTTGAACAACTTTTATATCATTTTCTTTTGGGTCATTTGTAGTGTTGCCAAAGTAGTAAGTAGTTGAGGAAGAGTTTAATTTATTTAATGAAACGATATCTTCTGTTATGTTTATAGACGCGAACGTGATGAATTTTTATTTATTGTGATATCTCTTTGGTAATATATATTTTGAAAAACTTGACAATATGAGGAGTTAGTTGCGTGATTGTTCTGATAAGGGCGGCCATTTTGATGGTAAGAGTGTGTTTAGAAATTTCATCTTTTAATTGACAAACCTCCGATGCATGTTTCTTTGCACAGTATGCGCAAATAGTATATTTTCTGCATGTATCTGCAGAGTGTCCATAATATTGGCAATTATTACAGCGTATGATAGGGGAGTATGGCTTAATTGGCAAGAAATAAAGCCCACATGTAGCCTTCCCTATCTTAGTAGCTTTATCGCCAATGAATCTTCTAGGTCTAGCATTAGCTAGTATGATTGTAATTTATCCGTCTTTAATTCCTTATGTTGGTTATCTGTTATATCTTCGTTAAGGTTTTCATTTATTTTTTGTTTGACTTCCAATACTGTGACTGATTTTTGAATACCTAATATTATGATCTTTTTCCTTTTATCTGCTGCATATTTTAGTATAAATAACGATGTTATTTTCTCATTTGTTTGAAGGAGATCTGATAAGGTGTCTATGTCTTCCTCTGTTTTGGATTTTACTTTTATTGTGTTTTTGTCTTTTGACAATGTACTGAATATTTTTATGTTATTTGTTTTTATATTTACGGCTTTGTTAAGCTCTTCCCTGATCCCAAACATTGTGAGCTGTGTATTTAATTTTCGGGTCAATAGAAGAGCTGATTTGGAGTAAAGCGGTGCAGGTGCTGAGACTACCGATGCATATGTAAAAGTATTTGGGAGATCTTTCTCTCTTCCTAATTTCGGTTCATTTTGAGTGGTCATTTCAAATTGTTCTTGATTTCTGCATAGTAATCCTATTTTTTTGTTTAAATCTTCATATAAGTTTCTCACTGTGTTTAGTGTTTGGTTGTTTTGTTGTAATACTTTATTTTTAATTTCTATTTCCATTTGAAGTTTTTGATTAGATAGTCTTAGCTGGTGGCATTGAGCTTTCATTTCTTCCATGCTCATATCTTCTAGATCCTTTTCTTGATGAGCCTTAGAATTAAATTGTAATTTGCTGTCTTTGTCTTGTACTAGGCGCTTTAAATTTTGATTTTCTGTAATTAAATTGTTCATTTCATTATTAATTGTTTTCAAAATCTCTTCATGAATTTGTTTTTGATTCTCTATTTGAGTTTGTAGATTCTCATGTTCTAGCTATTGTTTTTCTATTAGAGTTTGTAGATTTGCTATTTCGTCACAATGGTTATTTTGAGGATCCTCTTTTTGAGTTGTTCTTGTGCATTTAAGGAGTTGTGTTTCTTCTATTAGTTTGTTATATTATTTCTTTGCTTCTTGAGCATGATTTAATTATTGTCTTCGTAAATGGCGATACATCATATCCAATTGGCTTTCTAAGCTCATATTTTCTTCCATTGCCGTTTCAGTCTATCAGATTTTTCTCTTGTAATGGTGGTTTACGTTTTGATTTTTTAATTGTATTTTCAGTTATATTTTGAGTTGGTATCAACAAGTCAAAATCATCCACCGATGAGCTATTGCATGATTTTGACATGCGGTCATATGTTCTTCTTTTTCGACTTCTTTTTTTATGAGGAGGAAGTTTCTATTTTATTTTCTGTTAAAGAAGCCATATTTAAAGATAAAGTCTTAATCAGTGATTTTAGTGTCTATATCAGTATATATGGTAATCAATTTGTTGTGAGATAACTTTTATTTAACGATTAACAATATTTATAACTAGGTTTTCAATGACTTAAGCTCTAATGATACTTAGTTAAAGTTATAATAATCAATAAACGAACTTAGTGAATTATGCAACTTCTGATAAACAGGCATCACCAGTGCACATCTTCATTATCTACTAAATCGTAACTAAATTTCAATTAAATAAAATGTAAGAATTTGATGCATGCGTATTTATAACTCATATAAATAACCAAAAATAGAGGACTGTACTTTAAATAATTTATTTCACTAAATGAAACAATGCGTAGCGTGCCCTTTAGACAGAACAACAAAAACATAACTTCAGTTCAGTTCGATTTCACTTTCAATCGAGGGGAGTTCGCGACGCCCTCTCGCGGGACTTCTCAATTCTCAGTTTTCAACAATAAACATTCTCCCCCGGATTGAAATTTACAAATTTCAATAACTTAGAATTCTTACAATCATATAAATTTACATAGCACAATTACAGCAAAAATTATTACACAACAAATAGATATGCACAGCATAATAATAAAAATGTAAAGTTAACAATAATTAATCACTATATTCTTTCTTAGGTGTCAATAGGAAGGACAGCTATTTTCGTAATTGAACTCTTTAATTCACCTGATTTAGTGCGAACCTTTACTACCCTGACCTTGCCATCCGCTCCTGTATAAATTTTACTTATGTGGCTTAAGGCCCATTTACATACAGGCAAAAAGTCTTCCTTCACTAATACCATTAAACCTGTAGTTAAATTATCCTTTTCCACAATCCATTTAGATCTCTGTTGTAACGTATTTAAATAGTCTAATCTCCATTTTTCCCAAATTTTCTGGACGACCCTCGTAGTTTTCTGCCAACGGCCTAAACGATTAATATTAACATCAATTAACGACGGTTCGGGTATAGCATTGATTGGTCTCCCGATCAAAAAATGACCGGGAGTCAAGACCTCAAAATCATCGAAATCATTTGACAGGGGAGTAAGAGGTCGAGAATTCAAAATACCTTCTACCTGAATAACAATAGTTTCGAACTCTTCATAATTAAATCGCAAGTCACCCATCGCTCTTTTAAGGTGATGCTTCACAGATTTTACTCCAGCCTCCCAAAGTCCTCCGAAATGAGGAGACTTGGGAGGTATGAATTTCCAGTCGATATTTTCAGAAATTAAATAATTCACCAAAATCTCATTTGGAAAATTTATCATTTTGTAAAACACCTTCAGTTTGGAATTTGCCCCAACGAAATTCCTAGCGTTATCCGTAAATATCCCAGAACATTTTCCACGCCTGGCCATAAACCGTTTAAGAGTAGCAATCAGAGCATCAGAAGTTAAATCTGAAAGAAGTTCAAAATGGATTGCTCGAGTCACGAAACATATACAAACACAGATAAATATTTTGTTCAAAGAACCTTTGCGCTGATTTTTATAAGTTACTAAACACGGCCCACAAAGATCCAAACCGGTGCAATTAAATGCCGGAGACTCATTAATTCTCTCATAAGGCAATTCACCCATTAACTGCGAGCATGGAGTTGGTTTTACCTTAAAACAAATAACACAAGAATGTACCGTTTTTCTTGCCAAATTTCTACCCCCTATAGGCCAAAATTTTAACCTCACAGAATTCAAGAGTCCTTGAGGACCAACATGAAACAGACGCTTGTGCATAGTAAGAAAATAAATTTCACTTAATTTTGGATTTTTAGGCAATATAGCAGGATGTTTCTGCTCATAAGATACGGAAGCTTTGTTAAGTCTTCCGCCAACTCGCGTCATACCCTGGTCATCTATAAATGGATTTAAAAAGTTAATATTACCTGTCAGAGCCTTCTTACCACCTAAATTTTTTGTGAGACTCTAATTAAAACATTTTCAGTTTCCCTGACTTCTTCTAAGGTCAAATGACCTCTTCTTTTAAGAGTAGATCAGCAGTTAAATATAAATCTGCGAATAAAAGAAAAAACATGTAACAGTTTGAAATAGTCATTAGTCAGTTCAAAAAGTTTGTCAAAAAAACTGAAGTTCTCGTTGATAAAAAATGAAGTCACTGTACAGTTATTTGCCTTTTCGGAAGATTTAATTTCACTTAAATAGTTCTCATTTTCACTTTCACTTAGTAAGTCACTTTCAGAAGAAATCGACTGCAAATAACTTGAAAGTTCTGGATCCATCAAAAATTCAGGGCCTGTAAACCAGTTGGAATTGTTCACAAGAGAGTCAGCACTTATTCCTCGCGAAAGAAGATCTGCAGGATTGTCTTTACCAGCACAATGAAACCATGTCTCTGGTTCCGTCAAACTTTGGATTTCATCAACACGATTGGCAATAAAGGACTTCCATTTCTTGCTAGATCCCTTTATCCAGCACAAAGTAATTTTTGAATCTGTCCAGTAGTAGATTTTAGAAATATTTTTTACATCGATTACCTTTTTAATTTGTGATCCTAAGCGAGATGCAAGTAAAGCACCAAGCAACTCTAGTCGCGGGAGAGTTATTTTCTTTAGTGGGCCAACTCTGGTCTTAGATGCTATTAAATTAACTGACACTTGGTCGAAATCTTACACTCTTAAATAAACAACAGCACCATAAGCCTTCTGACTTTCATCGGAAAAGCAATGAATTTCAACATTGTTTGTATCAGATGATAGGAATACAAATCTAGGCACTTTAATTTGCGTTACTAGAGGAAGTTCCGAACACCACTGAGTCCACTTTTCACAAATGTCAATGGGGAGCTCAGCATCCCAGGACAGCTTACGAATCCATAATTCTTGGAATAGACATTTAAGTCTTATAGTGAATGAAGTAAGGATACCAGTTGGATCGTAAATTCTGCCGGAAGTCTGTAAAACAGACCGTTTTGTATTTTTCCTAGTCTTCAAAAATTCTATTAAGCTTGAAATGTCTATGCTAATAGAATCTTGTTTAATGTCCCACGATATGCCCAATTGGGTGGATCGGTGTTATATGGTGAAAAAAAAAATTATTATTAATCAAAACCTACCTATGCGGAAAAGATGTTCTATTGTATGGAGATTAAGAGAAAAATAAATAAAAAAAATTAATTTCAAAATTTAATACTGCCGCAAAGAGTTTGAATTTTCGAAAAAAAAAAATTGGAAAAAGACCTAATTTTGGTTAGATGATTTTTGATTTAAAATAATTGTTTTAATTTTAATCAAAACATGCCTATGCATAAAAAAATGTTATATGTATGGAGATTAAAAGAAAAATAATAATAAATAATAATTTTAAAATTTAATACTGTCGCAAGAGGGTTGGATTTTCAAAAAAAGAGCAATTCCAACATTTTTTATTCTCCCGCTTTATCCTTCCACCCCTCCATAAATTAGAAGTACTACGTCATGGAATCTTCCCCACGCCATACGATTTCCGCGTGGCTCTGAATAATAAACGTGTATAAACGTGTTCCCACCGCTCGCTAGATCAGTTCAAAGCTAGCGGCTTACCGAATCGGGCGCTATTCTCGCAAAGTGAGATAAATTTCGATTTCATTCTGTAAGATTTCTTTGTAAGTGTATTGTGTTGTGTAGTGTACTTTGAATATTATTGCACCATGGCGATGTTAAGAAAAGACATGATTTGCCCTATATTTGGGTCTGGCTGTGATATGCCAACGAATATGCTTCCTACATACGAAAACGTAATAAAGTGCGTATGTTGGCATTCAAAAGAATACTGAAGCAAGGAAACATTGTCTACATCTACACTATCCTCCTCATTTGAAGAAGTTGCTAATAAGTTAGAAGAGATCTGGAAACGAGCTTCAATAATTGATCACTATAGCATTTTGAGAAAAATTCGATCATACCATGACAAATATCGCAGTCTTCTTAAATCTTACAAAGCCAGAAAAGGGACTGAAATCTATCGTAATCCGATTGACATTTTCCGGAAAAAAGCAAATGCTCTATTTGATATATCGGCATGTACTTGTAAATCATTTGAAAGTTGTTTCTGTAAGAAAGAACGGAAAGTAGCAAGGAACGAGAGAGAATTTCTATTAGACCAGCGAATTGAAAGAAAAATGGTAATTGGTTCACTGGATCGGAAAGTCACTTCACAAATAACTAAGGTCGAGAAACGAAATTAAAGCAAGGACGATACGTGGAGAGACACAAACACTGACTGATGTTTCTTCCAGTTCAATAGATTTTAATATGAATATGAATAACAGGTGTAAATTGAAGCGGCGTTATGTGCGAGCATACTGACTTTTCTTCATCATCTGTTATAATTGAAAGCGGGGCCCGAAACGCTGACGGTGTCACTGTCACACTGTTCTGTAGTGACGAAATTTCCAGCCGTAGAAAAAGCATTGGACCGTTTTGGCATTTCCGACCGAGCAGGCGCTGCCATCTTGTCAGCTGCGCTTCAAGATGTGGGCATTATCTCACAAAGCGATGTATCGAACGTCGTTGACAGAAATAAAATTCGACGTGAAAGAACAAAGGCAAGAATCACTTTATCGTCTCAGTCAGCTGTGAAAGATTCTGACCATGACCAATTTGGTTTATACTTCGATGGACGTAAAAACAAGACTATATCACTAGAAGATAACAGAAGAAAAATCATAATAGAAGAACACGTATGCTTGGTAAAAGAACCTGGTTCCGAGTACATCGGCCACGTATCTGTAAATTCTGGAAGAGCGCAAACATTGGAAAAGAGATCGTAATTTTTTTTTGTCCTGCGTTGACAATAATATAGATATAACAAAGTTGGTTGCGATCGGTTGCGACGGAACATTATTAACACAGGTGTCAAAGGTGGTGTTATTCGAAATTTGGAACTGATTCTGAAGCGTCCACTACAATGGTTTGTGTGCCAATTATATGGTAATGAGCTTCCACTACGTCATCATTTCGCGTACGTGGATGGAACCACGACTAGGCCCAGAAGTTTCACTGGTGAAATAGGAAAATTGCTGGTTGGATGTGAGAAGCTACCTGTAGTTTCATTCATGTCAATAGATTGCACACTTTGTGAAGTGACTAACAAGAAAGACTGAAGTACTGATCAACTGTACTTAATGGAAATTTGTGAAGCCATCAACTGCGGACATTGCAGCGAAAGTCTATCGAAGAGAAACCGTGGAAATGTTTGCCACTCAAGGTGGCTTACAACCACGAACAGAATTCTCAGGCTTTATCTAGTTTGTGAAAATTCATCCGTGGACTTAGTAACATTAACGACGTTCATCGTAAAAGTATATGCGCTTATGTGGTTCAAGATAAAAACGAAACAATCGGTAATCTATGGTGCACAGCATTTGCATCAATCGATTGTTCTCTCGCGTTATTTGTCGAGTGATTTGAAGGACGTCATAGACCCTGTTATTAGGAGAAATGGGTGTTTTGGCCATCCCGAAAATATCCTGATATAGATGTTAGCTGACGACAGAACTCACATAAGGCAATTGGCCCTACGAAGAATTCTAAAAGCGCTCGAAGTCAAACGGTCTACTGCAATCCCAAGCATTTCAACGAATAATATCCGTATCTCCAATTTACCAGCTTTTGACCTTTGTGCGACGGATTATATTAATTTGATTAAATGGGAAAATGTGACAGAACCTCCACTAACTGAACAATTTAGTAACGACATGATTTCAGAAGCATTAGTAAGTCCAGCAAATATTCCGGCGGCAATAATATCTACTATCAAGGGGTTTCCGTGCCACACTCAAGCTACAGAACGGATAGTCAAAACAGTAATGGAAGCATCTCATACTGTCTGTGGATCATATAGAAGAGACGGTTTTGTAAGAAATCACATCGAATCACGAAACCTCATGCCAATTTTTAACACGAAACGTGATTATCGCCCACTGTAATTTCAACGATTTTATAGGTTTTCCTTTATTTAATAATAAAGGAGCTGATAAATAAGAAGCTGAATTTTTTTCTTGTAACCAAGTAACTGTCCTCTTATTGCAATTGATATTTAAAATTACTAAAATGTATGTTTCATTTAACATAAATCACTTTGACTTTTTACCGTAAAAAGACTCAAATACATAAATTTCAAACAACTTGCGGCAGAATTAAATTCTGAAATTATTTTTATTAATTATTTTTCTTTTAATCTCCATACAATATAACATCTTTTCCGCATAGGTAGGTTTTGATTAATATTAAAACAATTATTTTGAGTAAAAAAATCATTTAACCAAAATTAGGTCTTTTTTTCATTTTTTTTCGAAATTTCAACCCCATTGCGGCAGTATTCAATTTTGAAATTTATTTTTTTAATTATTTTTCTCTTAATCACCATACAATAGAACATCTTTTCCTTATAGGTAGGTTTTGAAATTGTGAAAAAAAATTTCGATTCACCCTAATGCCCAATACTTTCAATGAATTCATAACCTTATGATTTTGATCAAATGGATAAATTTCGAAACCTTCTTCTAGCCACCGTTCTAGTAACGACTGGTCATTTGTTAACCACTTTCTCAAATTTAAACTGGCCTGACTCATAATCATCTTAGCCTCATGTGAGATCTTCAGAGCTTCTTCAATACTATCAGTACCACTCACTAAATCGTCGACATAAATGCACGTATCAAGAATTCGAAAAGTTTCAAGATATTGATCTTTAAATTTTTTTATATGTTCCTTTATTGTGGCAGCTAGGAGAAATGGACTAGAATTTAATCCAAAAAATAAACGCTTAAAACGATATATTTGGATATTCAAATTATCAAACACTTCATCTTTCGGATTTTCGATAACTTCCACAAAGAGAAATCTGACAGCGTCTCTGTCCTTTTCTGATAATGAAATTTGGAGAAATGCTTTCTCCACATCTGCCAAAATTCCTATTTTATTTAATCTAAAATTAACGAGCAATTGGAAAATACCAGGGTTTAAATTGATACCAGGCCACAAACAATCGTTTAAAGAGAGTTGTCCTACATCGTGAGAACTGGCATCGAATACAATACGCGTTTTCGTTGTAACACTATATTTTCTAATGACTGCTCGATGTGGCAAATAGAATATGGGTCTGTCCTTTGGCTTAGTTGGATCTGACACCCTTTCAATAATATCAAAATTAAGATATTCTTTCAAAATTTCTTTGTACCCTGAGAAAACAAATTATCATCATTACGGATTTTATTAATTAAATATTTGAATCGTTTCTCAGAAATTTTATAGTTATCACTCAAATTAATCCAGTCTTTTTTCCACGGCAGAGCTACTTCGTATAGATTATCTTTACAGGAAACTGTTTCGGTAAAAATTTCTAATGCCTTATCTTCATCATTACAATAAGGGTCATCTCTAATCCCAATTGATTCTAAATCGAAAAAATTACTCAATTGTACTTCTACATTGCAAGTTAGACCACAATATGCATTATGATTAGCATGGTTCGAATCGGTGAGAGAACCTCCCACCACATACCCAAATACGGTACGCTGTAAAATGACGTTAGATTTCTTTAAACGGATTTGACCATTTCGTTATAAATCGTAAAAACACTCAGTACCCAATAAAATGTCAATTTTATTTGGTTCATTAAATTTTGGATCTGACAATCTTACATCTTGAGGCAGCTCAAAAAATGGAAATCTAAAGTCCTGGAATAAAGTTTGTTATTTTTGGAACAATAAAAAATTGCAAAGTGTCACCAAAACTTTTGTTTGCATTAGCGATAGTGGTTATGACATTTTCTTTTATATTCGTAACTGAATCATTCAACCCTGAAACCGAAGCATTTATTTTTGTCCCTTTCAAGCACAATAACTCAGTACATTCCTTAGTTATGAAGTTTTTTGCGAACCTGAATCTAGTAACGCTCTAAGAGGAACAAACTCTCCTCTAGCATTTTTCACATGTATTATTGCAGTTGAAACTAGTATTTGTTTATTAAAAGACGTCATACTCACAACAGTATTGTTGATAGTTGAATGCGTGATGCTAGATGACTGTGTATTCGCACCCAAAGTGGTGGCAGACATCTGGCTATATGGGTAATTATTAGGAGTAAATGCGTTTGCGGTTGGCGACAAATTACTGTTAAGATTGGGAGTACATCTATTTTGATTTGATGACTGACTAGAATCAAAGCTTTCATCACCGCGTTCTAGGTGAATCAATGTGTGATGGCGCTTACTACATATTTTACATGTATTTGAACTCTTACATTGACTAATGTTATGAAAACCTGATAAACAATTGTAGCATAATTTTTTCATTTTAACCATGTTAAATCTCTTTTTTGCAGACAAATTTATAAACTGTGGGCACTTCATTAAAATGTGATCGCCTTTACACAATAAACAATTGTATGGAACTTCAGAAAGTGAAGTTAGAGTCTTAGAATTATACACACGTTTTGGATCTTTATTGAGAGGTATGCTATTTTGAAGGGTACGAGCGTGTTCCTTCAGAAAGGAAATTAATTGCTCAACAGTGACCAATTCATCTTTTTTAAGGGACCTTTCCCACCAACAGCGTGTATTGCTATCCAACTTCTCCACTAATAAATACACAGTTAATGTTTCACCAAAGTTATTTACATCCTGATCTAATACCTTTAAGGATCTTATACATTCATTTATGGTGTCAACAAATTTTAAAATAGATTGGGCGTTATCGTGTGTCTGTTGTAATGAAAGTAACTTTTTAATTACTGCATTAATTAAATCTCTCTTATTTGAATAGCGCTCTACTAATAGATTCCAAGCAATGTCATAATTTTGGTCAGAAATGGGAATGGACTGACTAATTTTAAGTGCATCGCCCTTACATGAACTTTTTAAATACTGTAGCTTATGTGCACTTGTAAGATTTGTATTATTGTGTACAGCTGCAGAAAATAGATCTTTACACTCAATCCATTCAGCCAATTTACCGAAAAATGTAGGAAGTGTTATTTTTGGTAGCTTAATTTCAGAAAAAGAGTTATTTTTAGAAAGGGATTCATTGCTCTTTGAATTGTTATTATTTTTTAAAGAATTTACATCCAATAAATTTCGCTTTATCGCTAAATTAATGTCATCTATGGTTTCAATAATGCCTTCCTTTTCACTAATGAATTCATCTATATCCTTGTCATCGCAATGTACAAATATTGCATCGAATACTGAATTCAATTGCTTTTCGAAGGACAGTATTTTTGCATTATAAAGCTCTAAAAGGACTATATCTGCGTTTTCTAAAGTCGAATTGACCTTGTCCTTAAATTTTGTAACATTTGACTTTAAGCTTTTTTTATTAGTTTTTGCTGATCGAATATCAGACATGTTGACAAAAAATGATGCAATGAAAATAAAAGTTTTTTTTTTTTTTTTTTTTTTTTTTACTCACCGAACTTCCATTATTCTACAAGAGTAAAATATCGTCTGTCTTCAACTTTCGCTTTTTAATTACTTGCGTGCTTTTCACATTATTGCGTAATCGTCATTTCGAACAAACATTAAATTACTTTAAATTACTTGCGAGAAACAGAACAAAATCATCATTTGATAACAAATGCTTGCGAATAAAATAGGGAAAGACAGTCAGCAGTTTATATTTTTAGAAGTCAATATACAAGTTTTTTATTCGAACATTCGATTCTAGTTTGAACATTTTCGAAAAAATACAATAAAAAATATTTTACCTTTTCTCTGCGGCTCGACGTGACCATAAAATGTAGGAATTTGATGCATGCGTATTTATAACTCATAAAAATAATCAAAAATAGAGGACTGTAATTACTTTAAAAAATTTATTTCACTAAATGAAACAATGCGTAGCGTGCCCTTTAGGCAGAACAACAAAAACATAACTTCAGTTCAGTTCGATTTCACTTTCAATCGAGGGGAGTTCGCGACGCCCTCTCGCGGGACTTATCAATTCTCAGTTTTCAACAATAAACATAACTAATAAAACTGTAGTTGGAGCATCACTAGCCCCCGCCATACATCAGTGAAGGAAAGGGATATAGAAAGAGTGTAGCAAAAATCAACAGCCTAAGCTGTTGGAAGTGACTAAGAGAAAATAAATTTGGAAAGGAAAAAGTGACTAATATTTTAACTAAAAAATGAAAACAAAAAATTACAAAGTAACGATAGAGAAAGAAAATTTATAGCCGAACAAAGAAAGGAAGGGGGGGGGGAGAGGGAGGAAAGGAAAGAGGATATTTCCTGTGCTAAGATGATCATACACTTTAAAAACTTTACATAAAATAGCGACAGTAAAAAATAATGAAAATAATTCCAAAAGTATGAGTAAAATAACACAAAAAGTATTAAATTAGTATTAAATATATGGATGAAATACCTTAAAACACTATATTATAGAACCTCAAAAAAGATGCTGCAAACTATGTACAATATTTACAATATTCATGCTATGAAGGCCATAATAATTTATAGAATATAGGTATCAAAACAAAAATACTAAACGAGTGGGATGATTTACCTTAATACATAAATATATTTGAAAATGTTGCAATATCTACCAGGAAATTAATAAATAATATATATACTTTTGTACGGAATCAGACTAAACATGAAAATGACTTATGACGTAATGAAAATCAAACTTACAAAACGCGAAATAAAACTCAGAGGTAAAAAAAATATATAAAACATAATTGATTAAAAATTTTATCAGCTATACACGTTAAAAATATACAAAATTTAATGATTCAAATTAACTGAAGTACAAATCAAAGCCATTAGGCGACTATTAGAAAATAAAGAACAAGAAAAAGGAGACCTTGCCGATCGATGTCCAAAATCCTGGCTGCACTTGAACTTAAGTACTAAATAGTAGGGGGAAAGGGGGGAGAATAAGGGGAAAAAAGGGATGACCCAAACACATTAATAGAATTTTGAAAAATATTAAAAATGCGAATGCGAAGATGTAATACAGGAAATGGACGAAATTAGTGCTAAAAAGCGGCCTCTATGGGCGGAAAATAAACAATTTAGACAAGGAATAAAAAGATCAGGTCAGTACCTATACAACGATACATTACATGAAAAAAAATATATATATACTTAAAAAAGCTTCCTAGGGGCTCAAAAATGAACTAAAATACAATTGCTAGACAGCAATAAATAGAGTGGTCCAGACCTATCTAACGATGTGTCATGTGACACACCTAGGATAAAATAAAATTAAATGTGCTAAAAAGCGCCCTCTATGGGTGAAAAATAAACTTTTAAGATAAGGAATAAAAAGAGCAGGTCAGTACCTAAACAACGATGTATTACATTATAGAGTAAAAATTAAAGCGAAAAAGTACATGAAAAAGCCCCCTGTGGCTAAAAAAATGAACTAAATTTTAATTGTTAGTGAGCAATAAATAGAGTGAGTCAAGACCTATCTAACGATGTGTCGCATGACCCATCTAGGTTAAAGCAAAAAAAATTGCCCAGCCCCAGAAAGGGGAAGACGAGACATTTTTATAGGAATATATTTTAACGCGTCCGGCAATTCTTCGTTCGTCGGTGTCGGCTGCGGATGTGCATGTGCAGTTTCCGTGGCCGCAACTTCGAACAATTGCTATAAAAATGTGTTTTCATCTCCTTTCTGATACTTAAATTGCATTGTAATCATGCTTGACGTCATATAATTGTTTTTTTACTTATTATTGGTTATTTTTATTCCACTCGACGTCTAACCCTTCTTAACTATTTTTGTGATTTTTTATCCCACTAAACGTGGTTTGCAACCCCAAGTTTTCATCCCCTTTATCCCTTCTATCATCCCTCCTAATTTGTTGGTCGGAGTTCGAAACACCCAGTAAAATTAAACTTTTATATATTATAAAATTAAACACATTATTTAACCATTATTTGTAAATAAAACAAATCTCTTAATGATTACTTTCCTCTTATAAACAGTAAACTGTTAATTAAACTTTGTGTTATATATTTATTTTTTAAATAATTACATACATTTAAGTGTATATAACATTAATTAAATGTATTTTAGTAATAGTAAGTCAAGAACAATGGTTTTAACATTAAAACACATGGTAAAAAATTTTGGCCAGGATTTTTCCTGAACCCATGTTTTTAAAGGTAAAGTTAGTATCTCCGGACCTCTCAAAAATAATTTAAATGACAGTAAAAATAAATTCTTAAAATATTGTTATAAATAAATTAGTTAAATTAAATATTTCTTTTTCATTTTCCAATAAATAATTTAAAATAACACCTATACCCTATTAGTGATTTTTTGTGTGTTAAAATTAGTTTCTCTCTTAACAAAGGGAAAATAATTAAACATCAATAATATATGAAAACTTTTAAAGATATTTTAAAATTTTAGAAATTAATTGCCTTTACCATTTAAACATCATATCTCGACTGAATTAATTATATATCCATTTATTTATATCTTTATCATTTTAATTCACAACGTATAAATTCTTTGTCTTTTCCTTGCTGCGATATCCTTTTCCTCCTGAGGTGAAATTAAATAAAATTTTCTTTTATAATATATCACTCAGATAACATTTAATTAGAGTCGGATAAATCATTATAATTTTTACATTTTTTGCCACTCTATTTTATAAAATAAAATAATTTCATTTTTTTTCTTTTATGCCAGTAGTATTTGTTATGTTGATAATTAAGGAAAGTTATTTTAGTTAGCTTTATAACTTCTTAGACTGCAACGAATAATAAGGCAACATAGTCATTTTTCATTACAATAGGAAAAAAAAAACATTGGTAATTTCAAACTTTATTATGCATTGTTATATATCATTATCCTCGTTTACGTATTAATGTAAAGTAATTGAACTTTGAAATTTATATTTCTTTTAAATAAATTCATCAATCATTTATAAAACATTAATTAAGAAAGATTTAGTTTGAACTGTGATTCTTGTGACTTTGAAACATGTCTGAAACAATAAATATGATTAAATCTATAAACAATAATATGTAAAACTGTAGGAAATATTTGAATCAATAAAAATTTTCATTTTTTTAAAGATTAGTAGAGCAGAATTTCGAAATACCGGCTAGGGTCCACCGGCTAGTAGACGTTCTGAGAACTAACCCCATCGCAACCGAGCGACAATAGGTACAGTTTGTACCTTTAATTGACAAAAGAAAGGAACTATCAGTACGTCGCTAAAGCTCGCCACATTTACATTCAGAAAGAGCAAAAACGTTAATAAGACGAAATCTAGTAATCAAAACTTTTTCATGTACGTGTTTAAAAATATATATATTGATAGTATATTGACCATGTGTAGCACTATTGATAGTGTATAAGACACGCCTAGCCCAATATATCATACACAATATTGTGTACACTGCCAATGGAGATGTTAAGTTCCTGTGCAATATCTCTCACATGAATGTGAAAATATGCTTTGAATCAAATCTTCCGCATGACACACATTGTCATCTGTGGTGGACGTGCTTGGGCACCCTGATCGTTCATCGTCTCGTACATCTGTTCTGCATTTATCGAATTCCGTGCGCAAAATCACACCTATTTCCGTCAGATTACACTCGTTCCGTACACATTCATCAGTTGCTGATTAATTTAAGAGGCTAGGGACGTTTTCCTAGAAAAGAACACGAAAGACTCGCCAAGACACGAAAACCTTATCGCACTTCTTAATTTAATGCCGACCACGTTTCCGTAAACGTCCTTATCTTCTAACTGAGACTTCGGCGCGCTACTATACAACTAGCTCTATTTACCGGAATCGTTTGAATGCTATGATTGTCTCAGCTGTATAGACAGATAATTTAATTTCCATGAAAAATTTGTGCAGAGGGGTTGTTAAATAACTTTTTGAAACACTATACAGGGTGATTCATAAAAGATGGGCAGAACTTTAAGGGGTTATAGTACACTTAAAGACAAATAATATTAAATAGGAGACTAAGGGTCCCAGACGTATTCCCAAGGAGATAGGGGGCATTAAAGTTTAGGGTCCGAAATTTCAAATGATTATAAAACATGGAAAAATTGGTCGATTCGTTTGCGGTTTTTGCAAAAAATTTTCTTTATGCCAGTATTTTCTTGAAATAAAATTTTAAAGTTCAATTTCAAAAAATGCCGATAGGGGGCGCTTTAGACTTTGGAGTAACAAACAACTATTTTTTAACGTTATTTATTGTATTTCTTTAAATGATTTCGAAAGCTTAGACTTAAACTTAAATTTTGATCTAAAAATCTGAGTCCTAACGAGTAGTTAAGTAGCGTAAACTGAAATTTGAAATTTGAAACCCTTCTCCCCCCAGAACAAAAATCAGTTATTCCCGATCTTTGTGTCGTAGATTAGGCTCTAACTACTGCCGCGTTTTGCTAAAATTATTCTTTATGTCAGTATTTTCTTGAAAATAAATTTTAAAGAAAATTTTCAAAAAATTCCGATAGAGGGCGCTTTAGACTTTGGAGTAACGAACAACTATTTTATACCGTTATTTTTTGTGTCTCATTAAATGCTTTCTAAAGCTTAGACTTAAACTTAAATTTTCAGCTCAAAATCTGAATCGCTGAGCGTGGTTCAGTAGCGAGGGGAGGGGGTTCAAATTTCAACTTCTGAACATAGTTCAGTTTGCACTACTTAACCATGCCCAACGATTCTGTGCTGTGATACGAGGCAAAAATACAACTTTCGTCAAGGACTGCATAGTCGGAATTCACTCATAAAGGCACTGGCACAGTTGGAAACGTCGCTCATGCAAACGTTAAAGCTCCATTCCTGACGCTAGTCACCGGGTGAAGAAGGAAACAGAAAGTATGCAAATGTCAAATGGGGAAGAAGAAGAACACGTATGCAAAATTTCGACACGATTCAGGCATAAAAACCACTGAACGGTGAGTCAAGTGTAAGTCGCTGTAGTAATGAATCGGAAGATGGTGCCCTTCACGAATAAGGAAAAGGCTGAGATGCATTTAATTTACGGAGCGGCAGATGGAAATGGTGCAGAGGCACAACGAATGTACGGAGAGCGATTTCCTAACAGGCGGTTGCCTAACCGCAAAACTTTCGAGCGCTTGCACAGACAGTTGTGTGAGACGGGATCATTTCTCGCTTCCCGGTCGAATGCAGGTCGTGCAAAAAAGGACGAATCAGTAGTTGTTGCAGAAGCCATTCTGGATGTAGTAGCGGCGCAGCCAAGTACAAGTACACGAACAGTGGCTAGCCAGGTGGATACCTCACAGTCCACGACTTGGAGGGTACTGAAGGATGAACATTTGCTCCCGTTTCATGTGCAACGAGTCCAGAAACTGTCTCCAGGGGATTATCCAAATCGTATTGAATTCGCCCGCTGGTTTCTGCAGCAGAACGCGCTAAATCCACATTTTGGACGAACTGTGCTTTTCACCGATGAATGTACCTTCACACGTGAAGGTACATTTAACACACACAATGCACATGTATGGGCGGATGTCAATCCACATGCTACGTATCCACATGCTCATCAGAGACGCTTTTCCATCAATGTTTGGGCAGGAATCCTCGGAGACCACCTAATCGGACCGTACCTTCTTCCTGAACGCCTCAACGGTAAAACATACCTCACATTTCTGCAACATGTGCTGCCAGACCTGTTAAACGTTGTTCCTCCACGCATCCGGCGGGTCATGTGGTTCCAGCACGATGGAGCGCCAGCCCATTACGTACGAGACGTCCGCAACTATCTGGACATCACATTTCCGAACAGATGGATTGGTCGAGGTGGTCCTGTTGCTTGGCCTGCTCGCTCGCCAGATCTTTCACCCCTCGATTTCTTTTTTTGGGGACGATTGAAGGCTCTTATGTATGAGACACCCATTGAATCCCCCGAGGAACTGGTCGCCAGACTTTCCGCCGCTGTAGGGGAAGTGCTCGAAAAGCCTGATGTTTTCGCGAATGTTCGCCGTTCCATTCGTCGCCGTTGTTCTGCGTGCATAACCTCTGGTGGTCACAATTTTGAACATTTATTGTGATTACATGTTAATAAATATGCTTTGGTAACATAATCCTAATTTGTGTCTTTTTACCTCGTATCACAGCACACAATGTGTGGACATGGTAAACTGAACTGTGCTCAGGAGTAGAAATTTCAAACCCCTCTCCCCAGAAACTTAACCACGTCTAACGATTCAGATTTTGGGCTGAAAATTTAAGTCTAAGCTTTAGAAAGCATTTAATGAGACACAAAAAATAACGGTATAAAATAGTTGTTCGTTACTCCAAAGTCTAAAGCGCCCTCTATCGGAATTTTTTGAAATTTTTCTTTAAAATTTATTTTCAAGAAAATACTGACATAAAGAATAATTTTAGCAAAACACGGCAGTAGTTAGAGCCTAATCTACGACACAAAGATCGGGAATAACTGATTTTTGTTCTGGGGGGAGAAGGGTTTCAAATTTCAAATTTCAGTTTACGCTACTTAACTACTCGTTAGGACTCAGATTTTTAGATCAAAATTTAAGTTTAAGTCTAAGCTTTCGAAATCATTTAAAGAAATACAAAAAATAACGTTAAAAAATAGTTGTTTGTTACTCCAAAGTCTAAAGCGCCCCCTATCGGCATTTTTTGAAATTGAACTTTAAAATTTTATTTCAAGAAAATACTGGCATAAAGAAAATTTTTTGCAAAAACCGCAAACGAATCGACCAATTTTTCCATGTTTTATAATCATTTGAAATTTCGGACCCTAAACTTTAATGCCCCCTATCTCCTTGGGAATACGTCTGGGACCCTTAGTCTCCTATTTAATATTATTTGTCTTTAAGTGTACTATAACCCCTTAAAGTTCTGCCCATCTTTTATGAATCACCCTGTATATATATATAGTGTATATATATATATATATATATAGTGTGTATATATATATATATATATATATATATATATATATATATATATATATATATACAACTATATATATACACTATAATGCCATAAATGATGGGAACTTTCAGTTTTAGACACTTTTTCAAATAATTAAAAATATACATATCAGATTATTTTGGAATTTTAGGATTAAAAAGAACAGGTTTGACTTCATATTTTTCACGTCGATTTGATAAGGAGGACAATTAGGGGACCAACCAAAAATTAAAGAAGAAAAATAAAACTTGGGATCACTCTGTAAAATAAAATGCACGAAATGATCTGTCGCTGCAGAATATACATAGGCAGACATTGTATAATATGTGCATTCATTTGTGTAAGAATAGCATGTATATTAATAGAAATATAGCAATTTTTTTTTAAAAAATTTAAAAAATTATTTCATGTTTTTTGCTTATAACACACAGGGTTTATAACCAAATTTAACGCCAATTTCAGAAAAATTGTCAAAATGTAGTAGCAATAACATAGTGCTATTGGAATATAAATATATTAAATATTTAAGGAAATATGGGCAGTTGCATGAAATAATTTTTATCTGCGCATGCGCGAACGATATCAAGGAACTTTTTGCATAATTTAGTAGTCAACTCTCTGGAGCAACTTAATAAAAAAAATCAGTCAAATATCGCAAAAATTCAGAGATATATCGGCGATAGAGTGAGCTGTTTTTTAGTTTCTGACTAAAACTTGATGAATGATAAGGGATTGTCCACAAATTGTTATTTTTAAGTTATCTGAAAGCATTCGGAAAAAGTTTTTTGAAAAAGTTATTTAATTATAGTTTACGGCTATGTTTAGGATGATTTTGATTCTAAACTACGATGAAAAGGAAAATATATTCCATACATTGATTACATTTAGGTAAATTGAGGTGTTTATATTAAAATTTTGTGAAATTTAGCCCAATACGCAAAACACTCTACAGTAAACTCTATAGCATATATACGTATGTATTTTGTGTATAACGTATATTTATACATTTATATTATACATTTTATTATACAGATATACTTATATTATAAAGATATATCATACATTTTTCATAAGTTAAGAGTCAATAACTTCCAATTTGATTTTTATAGTGATATTTCAATAGCTTTTTGAGAAATTCGTTTTGCGTATGGAATTTTCGCAGAAAAGTGCATTTTCCATAAAATACATTTATTTAACAGAAATATTTACTTAACTATTTTAAACTTTATTTAACATTTACTTAACAGTTATGTGAATTGGAATTTTACTGTAGTTATCGATCAAGGTCTTTTTTTTTTTTTTTTTTTTTTGCTGTTGATATCTAAAAGATAGTTTTGGCAGTCTTTGCACGAAGGAAAAAAATTAACGTTGAAACGTTTGGCACTTCCGGTTTCATTCACTATCAAGTAGTTTTTAAATTCTGATAACTTAGGTTTTATTTATAGTACAATAAATGTAAGCGCAGATTTGGAAAGGTAAAAATGCGGGCTTTGATAAAATGTAATACAAAGAAAACGAAAATTTTAGACAAAAATCGCATTTTAAATGTAGTCAGATATCTTAATATGTATGCTATTTTTCATTGTTTATTGACACTTTAGTTTTTCTTGGAAAACCAGCATGTACATGGCGATTTCTCACAAGACACCTTATTACAGAGCTGAAACTGGCGACTACTTTTTAATTTTTTCTCGTACCACTTTTTCAAAATAAAAATTTTTCCCAAGCGCTTTAACAACATGTGTAAGAGAAACATAATACAAAATTTATTTTTTGAAAAGAATAGTGAAAATAGAATATAAAAATAATTGCTATCGGTAGTCCTGCCATTAAGACCGAAGGAAATAGGGGGGGGGGGATGAATATTCTTCGAAAATCCATATCATTGTATTTGTTAGACGTTTGTGCTGCTCAAGGGTAAGAGGGGGAGAGGGAGGGAGTAGATTCTGAATCCATTTTCAACGCAACTTTAGCGAAGCGCACTTACTTTATGTTATGATGCCAAAATTTGTAAGTGTATTTTCATTTGTTATTAGTTTTTTCTTATTTTTTCAGTATTATTAATGAAATATATATTTTGTACCCTGATGTAATATTTCAAAACATCCTAAAACTGAATTTAATTCTTAATTAAATGAAAATAAAAATGAAATAATGCTTTGAAATAATGCGCAAACACATTTTGAATTTTCAATAAAATTAATTATTAATTAATCTACATTTTTGCTTATTAATGAGAAGCTCTATTATTAATTGATTTTCTTAGTTTCGCAGTTATTTTGAAAAAAACTGAGTTTGAAACTTATTTAGCCACCCCTCCCCCTCTTAATTTTTAAACTGCGATGTTATTGCCCCTCATACTATGGATTTAAAGGGGACTCAGCATAACTTTAGTATCGTGTAAGGCCACCCTTCGCCGCAATAACTGCTGCAACTCTTTGAGATAAAACTTTCTACTAGTTTTCGATACGTTTCTGGAGGAATCTTGCTCCAATCATCCTGTAGAGTAGCAAACAGTTCTGTGGTGTTTTTGGCCGACTTGGACTGGCTCTAAATCGGCGCTCTAACTCATCCCAAAGGTGTTCCAAATTGTTGAGGTCTGGACTTTGAGCTAGCCAGGGAAGGTTTTCCACACCAATTTCTTCAAACTACATCTTAACAACACCTGTTGTCTGACATGGAGCATTGTCATGCTGAAACAGGTGTGGGACAAGACCAAAGTGTTGCCATAATATCGGTAGCGCTGAATTGTCCAGAATTGTTTTGTAGGCTTCGGCATTCATACTCCCAGAAATTAAAACAACAGGATCCCACCTCCGCCAAATTTTACTCTGGGTACGAAACAGTCCTGTAAATATCGTTCGCCAGGCACTCGCCGCACACAAACACGTCCATTAGACTGCCAAAACTACTAGCGTGATTCATCACTCCATAGGATGTTTTTCCATTTTTTCTACTGACCAGTGCCGTCGTTCTTTGAACCACTTTAATCGACGGGTCTTATTCAGATGCGTTATATTTGGCTTGTGAACTGCAGCTCGGCCATGAAAACCAAATGCCACGATCTTCCGCCGGACGGTACGATCACTTGCATCATTAGCCATAGACGATCAAAATTCCCCTGAAATGGCCTCTAAAGGAAGCCTTTTGGTTTGATTTCACAACATGTTTTAGGCATAGACGGTTCCGATATATTACCTAATTTCCCAAATAGCTATTGAAATATAACTGTAAAAATCAAATTACAAGTTATTGACTCATAAATTATGAAAAATGTATAATATATCTTAGATTTTAGTTTATAATCTTCACTACTGGCATACAAATTACGTATATACAGAAAATACATATATATGCGATAGAATTTACTGTAGAGTGTTTTGCGTATTGGACTAAATTTCACAAATTTTTTTATTATAAACACCTCAATTTACCTAAATGTAATCAATGTATGAACTATATTTTCCTTTTCATCGTAGTTTAGAGTCAAAATCTTCCTAAACATAACCGTAAACTATAATTAAATAGCTTTTTCAAAAAAACTTTTTCCGAACGCTTTCCGATAACTTAAAAATAACAATTTGTGAACAATCCCTTATTATTCAGCGAGTTTTAGTCAGAAACTAAAAAACAGCTCACTCTAACGCCGATATCTCTCTGAATTTTTGCGATATTTGACTTATTTTTTTATTAAGTTGCTCCAGAGAGTTAACTACTAAATTATGCAAAAAGTTCCTTGATATCGTTCGCGCATGCGCAGATAAAAATTATTTCATACAACTGCCCATATTTCCTTAAATATTTAATATATTTATATTCCAATAGCACTATGTTATTGCTACTACGTTTTGTCAATTTTTCTGAAATTGACATTAAATTTGGTTAAAAACCCTGTGTGTTATAAGCAAAAAACATGCAAGATTTTTTTTATTTTTTTTAAAAAATCGCTATATCTCTATTAATATACATGCTATTCTTACACAAATGAATGCACATATTATACAATGTTTGCCTATGTATATTCTGCAGTGACAGATCATTTCGTGCATTTTATTTTACAGGGTGATCCCAAGTATTATTTTTTTTCTTTAATTTTTGGTTGGTCCCCTAATTGTCCTCCTTATCAAATCGACGTTGAAAAATATGAAGTCAAACCTGTTCTTTTTAATCCTAAAATTTCAAAATAATCTGATATGTATATTTTTAAATATTTGAAAAAATGTCTAAAACTGAAAGTTCCCATCATTTATGGCATTATAATGTATATGAATTAGAACTTTATGTGCATGTTATACATTTGCTGAAATAATATTGTTTTTTAAAGTGAATTTAAAATATAATAATCATCTAGGAATCGTTGTAGCACACAGCTACGGACGAATTTTGCAGATTTATTTTAGATTTATGATGTTGAACACTGGTAAAATTTATTTATCTTTTTTGGCCCATATTAATTAGTTTGTTTTTAATATCATATGAAGACTTTAATTTAAAGACAATGATAATCCATATTTTGGAACTTTCAGGTGACAGTGACCATCATTAGTTAGCCTGACTATCGTTTGACAGCGTTTGACCGCTTTCATTTAAAAACACAATTGAATATAGGTACTACGGGGGAAGAACTATACAATTATTTTTAAAAACCGCAGATGCAGATTGCTATAATGGAGGGGGGGCGGATACGGTGAACGTGTATGTTCATAAAATGAATAAAGGTCCAACGTAATGTGACTACGACCGTTTTTCCTCCCGATCCTTCATTTCGTTTCTTGTTTATGTAAAATGTTCTTTGAGGAAATTACCATTTATTTCATCAATTTGTCTCTTGGAATACATTTCTAAATGTACGTTCAAAGTATTACTGCTTTTAAAATAAAAACAAGTAGACTTTACACAGAATGGTGAATAACGGTAATCCAATTATCCGTAATTATCATCGTTTTTACTTACCCATCATACGTAGTATGGGGTAAGTCTTGTAATCGTTTTGAAAATCGAAAAATTTTTTTTGGCGGATTTACACGTTTCAGACACTGGAGATTCCGAAAAACATATTTTTAGAAAAAAAAAAATTGCCGTCCGTCTGTGTGTGTGTCTGTGTGTCTGCGTGTCTGTAAACGCTCTATCTCCCGAAAAAATTGAGATAGTGACTTTAAATTTGGTATGTACTTAGTATGTAATAATGGGAAGAAGCCTATGACCTCAATAACCTCGATTAACCGGAACTATTTTTTTCGGACTCTCGAAATATTCGTTCTGATAAAAGATAATTGGTTATTTTAAGAAACGAATATAAAAGACAATAAAAAATCATAAATTTTGCATACAGCATGAAGTAGATTGGATAATTAGTTGCCGAGATATTTGGAATCCTATTTTCCACACTCTTCGATTTTACATGACCCTGTATTTCATCCAAATTTCACTTCAAAGATATATTTTAATTGGAAATTTGACGCTTAATCAGATACAATAAACCGCTAGTTAATAGGATTATTATTTTTGGAGTGATAAGGATGTTTCTTTCAAGTAATTCAGTAATCGAGCCTTTAACGTTTGTGACGTCATCAAGCCACGATTTTATTTGAATTGCAATGCACTTTATAAGTAGTTTACACATGTTTATTTTAATATTTTACATTATGCATATCCATGATGGGTAAGTATTACGGTGGCCCCCAACGACTAGTTTCCTTGAGCGTTAATATGTAGTATGAATCCAAACTCATGGATAAAACTTTTAGGAAAGAGAGAACAGATCTAGATAGCTTTAAAACGCAATACAATACATGGTCCTAACTCAAACAGTTAAGTGCTCCAGTGCGCTGTCAGATTGTGGATCGAAACCTGTTTGCTATAAATATATATCTATAAATGAATGCTGATTTTTTTTGGACGAAATATGTTTTCTTACTAGAATGGTAATATGGGTGGAAATTGGAATAAGGATTTATGAAATGGCAAAATAATTAACTTGTTTGACAAACAACTGTGCCCAAGAGAACGGTGTGGGTAGAGGATGAATATTAAATTGGATCAACTTTTCTTTAGAAGAATAAAGGGCGATTCAGAACGCATGGGCAAAACGTTAGAGGGTAATGTAACACATCTAGAGAAACAATTTTCGTCATACAATGCATGGGCATATCGCAAACGGTGGATCGCTAGATGGCACTGTCATCAAACACATAAAAAGTTGTTTTTTCACACTCATTGTCTTTTCTATCTTGGATTGCAAAAAGGAGGGCTAGTTTTACTAATAGGAAAATGTGGAAATTTATTTCATGTATGGTGCACTTATTGGCTGAAAGCTCAAGTTATATAAGAGCAGGTTTCTCTCTACACTAAGTATTGTATATTATATACTTAAATTAAAGTAATTGAAGCAACATCATTATTAATTACTCGAGGTGGACTTTAAAGACGTTTAATTTACATTTAAATCACAAACACGTACATCAAACATAACACACGTAACAGATATATTTTACAGTGAACAAAACTTAATACCGGTAGGTGACGTAGTTCGCTGTGGTGCTGCCATCTATTAATTACATTTCTAACTAAACACCACATACTCTCCCCTCCTTAATTTGGGAATTTTCAGGGAGCTTTTCTTTTCCTGGTGGATCTTCTAGGTACCTGTTGGGAAGAAGAAGAGTTAATTAAAGTATCTTTAGCATCATCAATAGAAGTACTGGGTAATTTGGAACTGAAGGGATCACTTTAGAGTCCACTGGAGCAGGACTTGGAGTATTTGGGAGGACAAAGTCATCTAGTTTAGGATTTGAAGGAGCTGGGACAACAAAATCATCTGGTTGCGGATTTGGAGTAGATGGGACAACAGAGTCAGCTGGTCGAAGATCTGAGACACTAGGAGGCATTAGCTGAGAATCACTTTGATTAACAACTGCATTATCACTTTTGTGACTTTCTGTACCACTCTCTTCAGAATTTGAATCATTAGTTAGATGTATCTTCGAACCGACATTAGTTATCTGATCAACATGCCTTTTCCAAATATTCGAACCAACTTGAATTCTGTAATGCCACTTGCCCTCTCTTGTAATAATGCAACCAATTTTCCACTTGGCTTCAGGAGTATAATTTCTTACAGCCACTTTCTGGTTAATTTGAAATTCTTTTACTTTAGAATTGGCCTTTCTCGCATTTTGTTTATCATGCACAAAATTTGTAACATTTGGAATGATCAAATCTGTTTTCGTTCTTATATTTCGTTTTAGAAATAGAGATGCAGGACTTTCCCCCGTAGTAACATGAGGCATATTTCTATATTGTAAAAGAAAGTTATTTATTTTCATCTGTAGAGTACCAGATTCTGAAGATAAGGCTTTTAACCCTTTTTTAAGAATCTGCACATATCTCTCTGCCTGACCATTTGTAGCTGGATGGTATGGATCACTAAACCTATGTTTAACCCCATGATTCTTCAAAAATGTCTTAAATTCTTCAGAAGTAAATTGTTTTACATTATCAGATACCAGAGATATAGGATACCCGTATCTGGCAAAAAGAAAAGAAAGACAAGTAATTGTATGTTCTGACGTTGTATTAGTAACAATAAAAACTTCAGGCCATTTGCTATGAGCATCAACCACAAGCAAAAGCATTTTACCCATCACAGGACCAAAATAATCTATGTAAATTCTTTGCCATGGAGCTGTAGGCCATTCCCAATGATGAGTATCTACCTTAGGAGGATTATTTTTTAAATTGACACAAGTAGTGCAATTCCGTGCAAGATCTTCAATATCTTGGTCAATCCCTGGCCTCCAAACAAAACTGCGAGCTAAGGACTTCATTTTCACTATACCAAAATGTCCACCCGCTCGCTCCTCCGAGTGTTCTGGAATCGACCCTTTGAGTAGGGGACAAGACCCGGAGCTCGGCATTGCGCGCAGTAGCTTCGACACGACGGGAGCCGGTGACTGACGAATCTGCACCTCAACGTTGGTGAGCGGGTGGTAGCGCGGTAGCGGAATAGCCAACTTCGCTGGGTGGTGGGTCGACTGGCTGCCCACAGAACCTGGGTTGTTCCCCCGTTTGGGCCGGTTCTCGGCTGCAGGGGGCTTGAGGCCTTCGGGCGGCAAAAAACTACCGCATAGGCTGAATTCTCGCACCTAGACGGTTGACTGTGTGTTGCCGTCTTGGATGGTGATGTGAGAGCAAAGGCTAGCGAACGGAGATAGGACAGTCACCACCTTTGTCTAGGGGAAGATGGAGGGGAGGTCGGACTCTGTATGACAAGGGAACGCAGGTGGTTTCGTAGTGACGCTTGTCAGTGCGCGAGGCGGCATGCAGCAATCCTCGGTACTGTGCAGGCGGCGGAACGTAGGCGAAAGGTGTAGTGTGGCTCGGACAAGTGGCGAGTCATAGACATCTCTGCACCCCATGTGCCCACTGTGTTCTACCTTGTAGCTGGAGTAGTTGTGAGCCGCCCTCAGGGTCGATCAGGAAAGAGAACGTTCAATCCGTTCGTACCAAGAGCGTAGGCGGTCGTCGAGGTGCGGCTTGGTGCGCACGCCCAACATGACCCAAGCGCCTTCTCTGGGAGGAGTCTGAACCATTCTTGGAACTGCTCGACAGCGAGGAACCGGGCCGGTGGCTCGTCTTATGACGGCGACAGAACCTCTCATCGAACCTGGGGCCGAAACCAGTCCAACGCGTCTATGCGTAGTCAGAGCTTTCTGCGCCTGACAAGGTTGGGACTAGCAGAACTCTCATAACAATACCTTCTTTTACTCACCTCCAGCCGGGTCCGTCTCTTTGGCGCACTTGAAGGGATTTTCCACGTCCCTCAGAGTCCGGTAGTGGTCCTTCATTCTTCCGTTACAGTGCATTTTTATGAGCGTGATCTCCCGGGAGTACCATGTCGCTTGGATCTCGATGCCTGGCGGGTGCTCCGTGGTGAGGGACAGCCCAGCCAGACGTGTCTATGCGTTGGGACCAGTTTTCTTCGAGGTTCCGGGTTGGCGAGAAGAACCTCCTGCTCTTTTGTAGTGATATGATATGTGCATGACCCGTTGAATGGTTCGCCATTCGGTGGTGTCAACCCAGCCAGGCGTGTCTATGCGCTAGGGACCGAGTTTCTTCGAGATTCCGGGTTGGCGAGAAGCACCTCCTGCTAGCCGCCCCAAATGAACTAGTCGCTTCCTCCTTCCCTAGAATTTGATATTCGGAAGGGGCTGTAAATTAATGGGAAGTGAGAGTGCTCACCATAGGCTGAGGACCCGTTTTCCCTTATGGGATTTCAGCAACGAGGCTGGGGTTCACTCTCGCTATCCGCCCAAGTGGAAATTAGTGGGCCTTAGAGGGAAGGTTCCACTAATGTTGCTTCGACCTATATGTCATCTACTCACTTGGGAAAGGGTCGTAGAAGTGCAGGTAGGCGTATGCCCCCGCTTCTCCCCCCGGCCGAAGAGCACCACCTAGGAAGTCCCCGGGTAAACCGGATCTTCCCTGGTCGTGACTCGTATGGGTTCTGCACGAGCCTGGAATCGGCGGTGATGCGTGGCCGCCTTCGGCGGTCGCGGCCTCTGTCATACCGAAATGTCCAAAGTGTAAATCACGTAAAATTTGTTTGCAGTGAACTTCTGGGATAATTACTCTACATCCTTTTAAAATACAACTATGTTGAAGAGTAAATTCTTCTTGTTTGCCACCAAAAAGTAAATTTTTAGGAATTGGAGAACCAGAAATTAGATGATGAAAAAGTTGACGTAATAAAGGATCAGATTTTGTAGCTACAGCAATTGATTTGGCGTTTAGAGGCAACGTAGAAATTTGGTTAATTTGAAAAAATTCAGATTCATCAATTACATTACTTGAATTTAATTGTGGGGGTAAATCTTCACTACGTAATGGAAGTCGTGAAAGAGCATCGACATTTCCATGTTCGGATGTTTTCTTATAGAGAATATCAAATTTAAACGCTTGTAAGTATAATGCTTATCTTTGCAGCCAAGCAGCTGAAAGAACAGGAATACTTTTATTTGGGGAAAATATGGACACGAGTGGTTTCCTATCTGTAAATAAAGTAAACCTATTAACATATAAATATTGAAAAAATTTCTTTACTCCAAAAATAATAGCTAGTGCTTCCTTATCCACTTGGCTATATTTTTTTTCTGCATTAGTAAGCGTTCTGGACACAAAACCAATTGGTTTTTCCACGTTATCTGGCATCACATGCGAAAGAACTGCAGAGATACCATATGGAGAAGCATCTGTTGCTAACACTAAAGGCAATTTAGGGTTGAAATGAGTAAGAACTCTTTCTGAAATAATTTCATTTTTTATATTTTTAAATGCTTGTTCACAAACAGGAGACCAAATAAATTTTACATTCTTTTTGAGCAATTGATTTAAAGGATTAGCAATTGTAGATAAATTTGGTACAAATTTAGAATAATATGTGACTAAGCCTAAAAAAGCTTTAACTTGTGACACATTAATTGGTCTAGGAGCTTTGACAATAACTTCAATTTTATCTTGCGTTTTATGAATACCTTGCTTATCAATTTTATAACCACAATATGTAATATGGTCAGCCAGAAAAAATTATTTATCTTTATTTATCCTAATATTATATTCACGTAATCTTTCTAAGACTTCTTTTAGTCTTTTTAAATGAATTTCATCCGTTTCCCCTGTAACACCAATATCATCAATGAATATCACAGTGACACCATCAATACCACTTAATATATGTTCAATAGATCTTTGCCAAATAGCTGGAGAGATAGTAAGACCCATTGGTAACTTTAAAAATTGAAATAAGCCCTTCGGAGTATTTATAGTTAACAATGCCTGTGATTTTTCGTCTACAGGTAACTGAAGATAAGCTTGATTTAAATCAATTTTAGTAAAATGTAAACCACCACCTAAAGTAGCTAACATGTCTACTACACTAGGTAAAGGATATTTTTCAACCTTCAAAAATTTATTTACTGTAACTTTAAAATATTCGCATAAACGTATTTTACCATTTGGTTTTACCACTGGAACTATAGGAGTTGCCCACTTACTACTCGTGACAGGTTTAATAATATCCTCTTCCTGTAACCTTTGAATTTCATCATTTACTGCATTACGTAGAGCATAAGTAACTGTTCTAGCCTTACAAAATATGGGCGTAGAAACTTTTTCTAGATACAGTTCTGCTTTCAAACCTTTTATTTCCCCTACTTTATCCGAAAATGAATCAGAAAAAGCATTTAATAATGCTTTCAATTTATCTGTAGAATTTGCAATTTCATTGACATACGCAGATTTAAAATTAGTGGGAAACAAATTAAATGCAGCTACCCAGTCTCTGCCAAATAAAAATGGGAAATTATCTTCTTTAATTAAATACAATTTAAGCTTTTTAATAATATTTGCAGAAGAAACATCTACTGTTACATACCCCACAGCTGTAAACACCTCACCCGTTGCAGTTCTCAATTGAACGTCTGGTGGAAAAATTTTATTATTCGGAAAAATTCTCCGAAAACGATTTACAGGTACCGCAGAAATTCCGTAGCCCGTGTCTACTTCCTTTTCAGCTTTAGCTTTGTTTTCAATTAAAACCCACACTTTTATAGGTGTAGAACTTTTATCATGGCTGACAGATAAAATGTCGACAGTTTGCAATACATTTGTTTGTTTCTGAGAACTACTTTTACATACTTTACCAAGATGGACTCTTTTTTTTACATATTTTACAAATAGTATTTATATGCTTACAATTGTTGGCAACATGTGATGGATTTCCACATCTATAACATTGTAATTTATTTTTATTTACTTCAAAATTCCCCTTATTTACATTGTTAATTTTCGGTTTCTGGAAATTATTTGAAATTTTATTCGGTTGAACAGTTTTAGAATATGCCAATTTATTAACATTTACATTTTTGTGTTTCAATTCAGAAATATCATGTTCGTTATTTTGCAAAATAATTGCTTTTTCAATAGCTTTCTCAAAAGTTAAATCATCTATTTGTGAAAGTAATTTACTTTGGATACTTTCATATTTTAAACCCCATAAAAATTGTTCTAACAAATTTTCATTTAAAGTTTCACCAGCAAAAGTACAGAATGTAGTTAACTTCTTTAATTTGAAACAAAATCTTGTATGGATTCGTTTTCATTTTGATAAGAATTATGGAATTTAATTCAAGAACAAAATTTATTAGGGGCGGGGCTTAAGTGCTTTAACAGAATTTCAACTATTTCTTCGTATTTTAATGCTTCCGGATTTTTAGGAAAAGTTAAATCTGACAGCAAAGTATATAATTTAGGCCACATACAGGAAATAATAGCAGGAACCTTTTTTTTTTTCAACATCATGTAATAAAAAACTCTGTTCCAACCTCTTAACATATGATTGAAACGATTGTATGGAATCGTTAAATTCCTTAAAATTAGCAAATATTATTACTTTTTATTTATTGCAGAGAAGAAAAAGAAATGTCAGCACTTACCATCCTCGAAATGACGTACGTATTTAGAATATTAATGCAGCATATACTCTTGTAGATGTAAAACCCGAAGCTTCGCCATTTTGCGAATCATTTGGAATTTCTTTTCAATTTAATTCCGGTAAGAAACTTGACCTGCGTCGCCAAAATATTATATATTATATACTTAAAGTAATTGAAGCAACATCATTATTAATTACTCGAGGTGGACTTTAAAGACGTTTAATTTACATTTAAATCACAAACACGTACATCAAACACAACACACGTAACAGATACATTTTACAGTAAACAAAACTTAATACCGGTAAGTGACGTAGTTCGCTGTGGTGCTGCCATCTATTAATTACATTTCTAACTAAACATCACACTAAGAAAGCACCATGTAGCGTTTTACTACCTTGCGACCATGTATTGTATGGTGCTTTGAACTATGCTATTCGTAATCTCTCATTTTGTAATCTCTCATTCGTAATCTCTCCTTCGTAATCTCTCATTCGTAATTCGTTTTGCCCATGAGTTCAGATTTCCCCTGCATATTTTTCACGATAGTAATAATCTTTTTAATTTAATTAGCTTATTTCGACAATGCAAGCTTGTGTGACAAAAATGGAACATTTTGGAAAGAATTACAATTTCTGCACCTTAAATATATTAATTTTATTTTTTTCTCGGTGTTAGCAATCTGTCAATCAAATAAAATATAAAATGCATAGTGTTTTCCAATTATTGATGAATGCTACTTGCTACATAAATCACAAATATATGATAAATATTTGAAAATATTTGATGGGTTAATAAATCTAAAAGAAAAAATGTTTACAAATATAAGTAACATTGAAATGATGCACTGTTTTACTAAATAATGTTTTCATTATTTAGTAGTATTGTTTTATTTTAGTACTAATGTTTTCATTATTTAGTACATTTAAACTATATTTTTGTGTTAATTTCTATAATAAAAATATACATAATAAAATATTAGAATTTCTATGAAAATTGCTTCTATAATAACTGAATGTTTAGTTTTTCATACAAACATTATTTATTTTTATTAGAGAAGAATGAATGTATATTTTTAAATCTACAGTGATATTATGCATACATTTGTAAACGCCTTAATTTTACGGAATATTTAATAAAATTTTGTAATGCAAGAAAGTTGTAATGTGTGATAAAAATAAAATAAATTGAGAAACAGAATTTAATTTGAAGTCGATTACCTACATAATTATCTTGAGTAATAGGAAAAACGTGTCAATTTGAAAATTCAGAAAAAATGACATTTTATTGTGTATAAATTCATGTAAACATTTTTTTTTTTATTTTCGCTTCCAAAAAAACATGCTCTTTTTAATAATAATTTAGTTTAATTTATATTCTTCCTGGCTGACTGACTGTTGGAAGTTATATCAGCTGTTATTGTTACATAAGAGCCCGCCTATTTTTGAAGAGTGCATTTGACCACCAGTGGTTATTCGGCAGCTAATTAAATGTTAAATACAAATATATATATATATATATATAAAGTTATAATATCTATGAATTTCAAAAAACATATCAAGTTCTTGTATCATTCTACTTAAATCTCCACAGAGATAAATAATGATAATGTGTAGACAGAATACCACATAGCTAATAGATTAACAAGTGCAATCATAATATTACCATAGCTTGTGCTTCAATGGTAATTGGCCAAAAATACTGAAATCATGAAGAAAATTTAAAAAAGAGAGAGAGAGAGAGAGAAAAATAATAATAATTTGGAGTTGCTATCAAGTGAATATAAATGGATTAAGAAATAAAATATGAACCATATACAATGTAAAATTGGACAACAAGAGAATTAAATCAGAATTGGATATGAAAAAACACATGTAGATATAATCATCAGCCTGGATGTACCCACATGTGTTTTAAAAAATAATTCAGTATTTCATAATTCTACTGGCATATATGCTAAGATCAGTAGAATCACCCAGGTATACTGAATTATTACCAGAAAACAATTGGAAATATTAAAATTGGAAATAATAAAATTGGAAATAAAAAACCCGTAAAGAACAGATAAAATATTTCACTCACATCAATTATAATAAAATCTGTATACAACACCTCACTGAATTACCACCAGATATCAGTTTGAAATAATAAAATTGGAAATAAAAACCCGTAAAGAGTAAATGAAATATTTTACTCACAATAATTATCCAGAATCCTTCTTCATGATACCACACGTCCACATGGCACACATATGAAACATCTCACACTTGCTGACATAGTCGAGTTGAGAGAAATTATTTGAAAGACAAGTTGAGAGCACATCTTTTGAAATATTACCCCAACTATGACACTCCAACACAAATTGATTCAAAAACACATATATATATACCATGTGAACCAAAAGTTCGTTAAAACTTTAAAAAATCATAAAAACAGAAGAAATTATGATAAAGAAGTGCGGTTTGCAAGAAAGGGTTCACAAGGTAGTCGGATTTTTTTTAGCAGTAAAAAAAATATAGTTAAAAAAGTCACCTGCAGATGGCGCTAACAGGCAAGTGATTCAGAAGAATTATGCAAATTAATCCCGCAATAAAAGACCGGGATAATCGAGTATTTCTCATTCGTTTACAGAATGTTATCATTACCCGTTCGGGCGTTGTTAGTGAAGTTGTTCTATTTGAACGGAGAGTTTCTGCAATTCATTCGGACATGTTACATTTAGCTATAACGGGTGTTGTTAGTAACCTTAGTTGTGTCATACAATGTTCTGGAGGTCATATTGAACAATTGTTATTACAAGAATAAATGGATGGAGCGTACTGTTGTCCTGTTCATTGTGTTTCGTATCGTCAACGCCCTCTACCAGTGACATTTTTTAACCAAATATTTTTTGGTGCTAAAAACAATCCGACTATCTTGTGAGTCCTTTCTTACAGACCGCACTTCTTTATCATAAATTCTTCCCTTTTTATGATTTTTTAAAGTTTTAACGAACTTTTGGTTCACCCGGTATATATATATATATATATATATATATATATATATATATATATATATATATATATATATATATAATGCGAAAACCACATACCATACTTTCAATCCCAAATCTACTGAAACGGCAGAGAAAACAAACAAATAACCAAAAAAATTCGAACTAACAAAACTTTAAACAAATCTACAAACAGAAAAAACACATCCAATGGAGACAGGCTGCAGGGCTAAAGACCTGCATGCTGGGTTATACCGGCATTACACATGAAACTTCCCCCATGCCTGTCACAACCAAACTAACCGTAGGAAACATTAAACCAAGATGAAAAGAACGACTCAGCCGGACGAAGCTCCTTATAAAACCTACACTCACTTGGCGATATTTTTAATCGCCAAAAGGAGAGTATCACTGTATTATTTACCTTTGACAAAACTATTCACCAAACTATTTAACAAAGCAATAGGATAACTTTGAACCATTGCACCATGTTAGAGATTTATTATGTCACTCATTATACTATCATGTTTAGAATTTAATTTTGTTATCCTAATTAAACTGTTGATAAATATATTTCTAAAAATTGAAATATGTACATTAGAATTAAAATTTAATATCTTGATTGTTTCAAATTTGTAATCATTTCTCTTATCGTAAATGCAAGTACGCAAGTCTTGCAATATATATATATATATATATATATATATATGTATATATTCTTAACTATTATAAATAACCATTATTAACATTATGATTGTTCTAAAAACTAATTTTGCATCAGAGTTAGTTTAAATGTAAAAATGTTTAACATCTACGCAATGATTTAAAAAAACTGACAAATCGATTTTTAAATAATTTTAACAAACTTGCATCTACAATTGAATGAAAATATCCAACAGCATACTTGTGATTCTAACTTTGGGGATTAACATTAATACCGTCTTCCATTTAACGAAATTACTCTAAACATTCTTTTTCTAAATTTAAAATTTTATAACGAGCTAATGTTTTAAAAACGCTCTTTCTCTTTAATCCCCTCTTTAATGTCTCAAAGGATACAAAAGTGCCCTATTTATAAGTACACTTTTGAAATTTCAAGTGAGAAATATTATTAAATCTCAAGAGAGTAGGCACAGTTAACAAGTGGCTTATGTATATATAAAATGCTAATATTTATATTTATCTACGGTGTTATTTGATGCTAAAACAAATTTGAACATTTTGATTGAAAATGTGCTAAATAGAAATATAAAGTGAAATGTGTGAATAATTTTTTGCAAAAGTATATTTAAATATTTTGTTTCCTAATGCGAAAGCAAACGTTTTTTTTTTTTTAAATTACTTAAACCATATTTTATAAATATTGGCATTTTACGAAATAATGTTTTATTTGAAGTTAAGTTAAAATTGAAAACTTTGTAAAAGATAATACTTTATACATATATAAAAACGAGATTTATTTTTAAATAATATTGTACTGTAAATGTACAGTATATCCGAAAAATGTTTCACTGATTACAAAATTTATTCATATCCGTTATATATAAGATAAACATGTGAAATAAGCGCCAAATTTTTTGTAAACTAGCACCGTTTCTTTTGTTGCAGGTTTGTCTGGCGTAGCTGTATTGTAGCAGTGTCCGCGTCCAGGAAACCGGAAATTGTTACAAATCAAAAAAAATATTAGAGTATTCTTTGGTATCACTAGACCCGGTCACCAATAAGAGCGATGAGGAATCAGGATATCACATCTTATAATTCAGCGATAACGGATGTTTTGTACAGTACTTTCCAATGATTTGCAATGATACATTATGTCCGAAAAATGTTTCACTGATTACAAAATTTATTCATATCCGTTATATATAAGATAAACATGTGAAGCTGATACCGAAAGTTTGTTAAACTAACCACGTTTTTTTTTTTTTTTTTTTTGTTACAGGTTTCCGTGATGTGGCTGTAGTGTAGCAGTGTCCGTGTCCAGGAAACCGGGAAATGGTTACAAATCAGAAAAAAACTTAGAGTGTTCTTTTGTATCACTAGACCCGGTCACCAATAACAGCGGTGAGGAATGAGGGTATTACATCTTACAATTCAGGGACAACGGATAACCGCAGTCATTAGATTTATCCGTTACATTATTCGTTACATTATAACGTTATCCGTTATATTACAGAATTTCGCTGAACTTAATGTTATAATATTTCAGATTTATCAGTAGACTGTTTATATTATTTAATACCTATTTGGTGGTTGTTTTATTTTCACACACTTAATCTAGCACTGCGATATTGGTTAGTCCATAAGTCTGGGCGCTTTTTTTTAAGTGAACATTTTGTGTGAGAAAAAAAAATGTTCTGGCAATGAGTTTTATGTTATTCGATAGAGTATTATGTACTCTACAAAATAGTTTAGTTTTTTTTTTTTTTATGCTGATACAATTTTTGTTCTTTTCAGGTCATTAAAATGAAGTGTCAAGTCGGCAAAAAAGAGCATTTTTGACACCTTCTTTTTGCGTTTAATCGAGATGCAAAAGCCACAGAAGTTACTCGAGAGCCCTCTTGAATGCATTGCGCGGCGTTTCTTCTAATAATGAAGTGGAATTGAAGGCTTTGTTGGACGATTTCTTCGAGTCGAAACCAGGTGATTTCTACCGTCGAGGCATTCAAAAGCTTGATGGACATTGGGAAGAAGTTGTAAACAACAACGGCGAATACATTATTGATTGATTTGTTGTCCATTTCTTGTTTATTTTGTGTGTGGAAAACTAAACATAAAACAAGTGGGTAAGTGTGATCGAAGATCGCTCAAAGGGTTTCGTTTAATATTCCTTTCAAAACACTTTACCCTTTCTTTAACAAATTCAAATAAATATTTAGCAACAACAACAACAACAAAAAAGTCATGTTTTAATAAAGTAAAAATTTACTGGTCTATTTTTTCGTTTTTTCGAATATCTAAACCCGCCGGATAGCGAGCGAAGCCCGCTATTATATTCTGTCATAATAATATCCGTCATACGGACTAAATGCAATATTTAAAAAAATAATTTCAAAATTAAACAAATTGTACACCTTCAAAATGTTAAAATATGCGAATATTTCTATAATCGGATTTTTATCACGATTCAATATGTTTCTCAAACTCATATATTTACTATTCTCTATTACTCATATTGATACTCGTTTTGTATTATTCTCAAACATTTGAAAAATGCGTTAAACTTCCAATAGGACGTCAGATTTTTTTACATTCTCTAATGAGGTGATATTAATCTGCTTTGTGTACATACACATACTCATACTCCTTGTATAATTGAGAAATCTTAGATATTTTTCGTTTTATTACCACTATGACGTCAATCAATTTTATTTCATATTTATCTTTTTTTCAATTGGTGAAACTTTTTATTTCATTTTCATTTTTCACGTGGAAATCGTCAGATAGAAAATTAATTATTGTAGAAAGAATATCATTGTGTATTTTAAATTTTTGGCATCTGCTATAAAGAAAAATGTTTAAATTTAATAGGAAAAGGCTGTTAGAATTTTGGTTTTTTATCTCTATTTATTAAAATAATACGAATTTTTCAAATTTTAATATTTTGAGCTCTTCACAGCTGGTATTCATCTATATACACAAAGTTTCAACTCTATAAGTTATATAGTTTTTGAGAATGGCTCTGTGACAGACAGACAACGCAGTGGCAGTAATAGGGTTTCGTGAGATGAACGAAACCCAAAAAAAGGCAGAACTTATGGTCCAACCCAATACTTAATTCAAATTCGATTAAATTAAAACATTTGGCAACAGTTTATGGCACATGTTGCATTTTTGTTCGTTAAGTTAGTTATTTTTTTATTTCGGAATTTACATTTTTCCATTTGCGTACACAAACACATTAACATGGGTATGCAACATGTACACAGGTTCAGCTAAATACAGGGTGATTAGAAAATGAGTATACATTTGAAAAATTAATAATTCACGGAATAATGTAGGTACAGGGGTAAAAATTGACACACATGCTTGGAATGACATGAGGTTTTATTGTAACCACACAAAAAAAGGTAAAACAAAAAGGTCGACAGATGGCACTGAACAGCAAATCGTCAGTGACTCTGCCTGAGAATCGTGTATAAAAGGAGCTGTAATGAGAGAGAGAATAAGATGCACCAGCAATCGCAGCATGTTGACGTTACCGGAAAAGGCAATGTTAGTGAAATTCTACTATCAAAATGGGGAATCTGCCGCGATCGACCGACATCAATAGGCATGCTAAAATACAACATCTAACGCCAATTTCTCACCATAACTACAGATATGCCGCACAGTGCTGTGCACAACATTGTCCCTCGCTACAGCTATAGTTGCGGGATGACGGTGGACATGTTGAGTATTCGTTCTGAAGAACATCGCCTTTGCTTTGTCATAAATTGTTATGCTAATTATTGCTTTTCTTATCACATGAAGCGCCATCTGTCGGCCATTTTATGAACTTTTTTGTGGATACAATAAAACCCCATGTCATTCCTAGCATGTGTGTCAATTTTTACATCTCTACCTACATTATTCCGTGAATTATTGATTTTTCAAATGTATACTCATTTTCTGATCACCCTGTATATATTATATGCATTGAACATAAAATCAAGTAAATCACGTACAAGAGGGCAGTTTGAATTTTTTTTTTTTTTTTTTTTTTTTTTTTTTTTTGTACGATGATAGGTTATGACTCTATACTTGTAGAAATCATATTAATACGTGTTTTCTGTTATACAAAATTTCTGATCTTATGTCGTGTCTTTATAACTATTTATATTGAAGATTCTTTACAATAAAAATGAATTTAAGGAGAATACAAATATTATAACATAGTAAAATTATGTATAACTTTATAAATAATTCCAAAAACCCATAAAAAGATTCATTTTTTAACACTGTCCAACATAGTTGAAAAGTGTTTATGAATTCGGTTTGTCTGTCTGTCTGTCTGTCCTTACTCTAACTCACGTAAATATACTCGGATTGACACACAATTGATATGTGTTATTAATGTTCACTGTAGCATGTTCGGTATTGAAAATGAAGTGTGTCGCGCTTCTACACGGACACTGTAAAGAATTTCGCTATATTACGGTCTATGGGGGAAAAATAATTTGCGGTTTATTTTAATGCTGTTATACTATTTTAAAAATATATTAAAATTGATATATAACACTGATGTGCACTAAAAAAGGCTTACTATAGAATATCGTGTGCATAGCACTTATAGTTCCTTTACAGATATACTCAAAAGAATTCCGTTACATTACACCTATGGGGAAAATAATAGTTTGCGATTTATTTTAATAATGTTTCATTATTTCAAACATATTGAAACTGATATATATATATCGGAGTTGCATTACTATAGAATATTGAGTGCATAACATTCATCATTCATTTACAGGGACACGCAAAAGAATTCGGTTAAATTACTGCCTCTTAACAATAATTGTTGGAAGTATACTTTAAGTTGCAGTGCACGTTTTTAAGTTTTACTATTTTTTGCCCATTACTTGGTGTTTAATAAATTCTAGAGATCATATACAGAGCAGCACAAAAATCTCGAGAACATTTGTGTTTGTTTAATCAAGGAAATTCCAGAAGGGGAATTTTAAACTGTGCTATGCGTTTCCTAAATGAAATAAATTTTAGCATTCTATGTAGTATATGGACAAGTCTAGTTATCATATACAGGGCTGTACAAAAGAATTTGGATATTTTCCCCAATATTGTTAGTAATTACTGAAATTGGATTTTTAAATATGTTATGTTTTTTCCCGATTTGTTTATTTAGACATGGGTGGGGCTAGATGAGCTTCAGCCGAAATCTAGGCCTCCCCGCCCGGTTTTACCTTAACCTTGTTTACTTAGACATCACCTTTCACCTTATAAAACGGTAAAAGTTTGTAAAATTATGTTGGAAAGTGTTACATAATCCCCGATATGTGCATGATTTTATGTCCTTGTTAAATTATCTATTAAATTGCTACATCTATCGATAAAAATCAGTATAACACTTTGTACACAAATGTTAAGTAATTACCCCAGCTGATACTTTAAATTCTATTCTTATCATTGATGAACAGCAAAGTCGCATGTATAAAAATCAAAATAATAAATAAATAAAAAGCGATAAAATATACTATAAGATTTCGTTTAAATAAAGTGGTGAATTTTATCCTCTTGACTATCGCAAAATTGTCAGAACATTAACAGTCTAGTAGAATTCTAGCACACAATTATCTATGTAGACACTCTATATTATCTAAATTTGATACAAAAACGCACTACATCAATGCAGAGTGTTGAAACGTAAAGCCGGAATTTCAGGGATACACCCAGATATCACTAAGTATGGAAAATGATTTCGCTGACCTTCAGTTAATGAAACTTATGCTTTATCAGAAGACTGTTTATGCAAACATAATCTTCGATGGCGGATTAATTTTCACACCGCCATTACATCCCTGAGTGAGATATTTAAAATCAAATGACCTTAAATATTTAGGTTTTTATTTTAAAATATTTTATAACAGTTCATCACACGCGTTTTAAGTTGTTTACGTTGAGTCAATTTGGTTTTACTTACCCATCATACGTAGTATAGGGTAAGTATTGTGATCTTTTTAAAAATTGAAAAAAACCCAAAAAAGACGGACTTACACGTTTCAGACACTGGAAATTCAGAAACACATATTTTTAGGGAAAAAAATGCCGCCCGTCTGTCTGTGTGTCTGAATGTCTGTAAACGCTCTATCTCCAGAATAAATTGATATAGAGACTTGAAATTTGGTAAGTACTTAGTACGTAATAATGAGAAGAAGCCTTATTGAATTTCAGTAACCTCGAATATCTGGAACTATTTTTTTCGGACTCCTGAAATATTCCTTCTGATAAAAGGTATATAAAATTTTTCGAATTTGTTTATTTTAAGGAGTGAATATGAAAGGCATTACAAAAACATAAATTTTGCATGAAGAATGAAGTCGATCGGATAAAGACCTGCCGAGATATTTCTAATCCTAATTTTCCACACTCTTCGAATTTTAATGACACTGTATTTCATTCAAATTTCAATTCAAAGGTATATTTTAATTGGAAATGGAATGCTTAATCCGACGCATTAAACTGTTAGTTCATATGATTATCAGTTTGGAGTTCTAAGGATGTTTCATTTACGCAATTCAGTAATAGAGCCTTTAAAGTTTATGTCGTCATCAAGCCACGATTTTATTCGAATTTCAATGCATTTTATAAATAGTTTACGCATGTTTTATTTTCATATTTTATACTATGCACATCCATGATGGGTGACGATTACGGTGGCCCCCAACGACTAGTTTATCTCTGAAAAGAAATTTCATTGTGTTGAAGTTCTCAAAATTGTTTTTTTTTTTTAAAAACAGTAAGACAGACAGGAGGAGTAAAAGTAATTCAACAGGTGTATAGCTTGATTTCATTTAAAATTATTCTTCCTGCAAATTTTATCAGTAAGTATAAATCAATGCTCACTTGTATTAATGCCCTGACTCACAACTATAAAGCACTTGATAACTGAATTTATTTTTTTTATGCTCAGCTTTTCACGCTTTTAATTTGGAATCATATCCATTGTATGATAATTGCGATAAATACTATTGTCTTTATAAGGTAGAACTCATGACTTTATAATTTAATAAAATTACTATTTTATACAATCAAAAAATGATAGCTTCATATTTAGAGTCATTATCTCTCCCCCCACTCAAAGAAAAAAAACTACCCGTGTCATTTTGACAAAACGTTTCTGAGCACTGCCAATATTTTTCAAAAATTGGCGCCATTGTGTTTACGAATACTTTTGAATCTATTCAAATGGAAAATATTAAATATCTAGCAATAACATAAAATGAAGTTACCACACTTTTAAAATGAACTGCTAAAACAGTCGTTCATTTTTTTAACACTTTCCAATTTAGTTGAAAAGTGTTTATGATTTCAGTTTGTCTAGCCGTCTGTCCGTGCTCTAACTCCCGTAAATCTACTCGGATTGTCCTAAAATTTTTGTATGTTATTCTCGTTTACTATAGCATGTTCCCTTTTTGAACTGAAGTGTGTCGCTCTGACAGTTTTTTTACAGGGACAGTCAAAAGTATTCCGTTACATTACAGTCAATGGGAAATAACCGTTTCAAGTGCATTTTGATGATTCTACGTCATTTAAAACATGAAATTGATATATATAATTATGAAGCACATTAAAACAGGCTTTTTGTAGAATATGGGATGCAAAGCATTTATTATTCATTTACAGGGTCAAACAAAAGAATTCTGTTAGACATTGTTCTATGGGGAAAAATCGTTTGCAAAGTAATTTAGTGATAGTTCACTACTTCAAACATAATGAAAATTATTAGCAATACTGAGGTGCACTAGAAAATGTTCTCTTGAAAGTGTGGTATGCATTACGTTTATTTACAGGGACACACGAAAGATATCGCTTACAGTACATGTGTGATATTTGTATTTCATGTGTGATAAGTGCTTTTTCAACTTTGGTTTGTGTTTTTAAGTTTAACTATTTTTTTTCATAGTACGTGTGTGTTAATAAACTGGGTTGTTCTTATACAGGGCTACACAAGGGAATCCGTAAGTATTACAGACTATGGGAGTTATTTTCGTAAGTGTAGTTTTCTGTGTTACACATTTTCCTGCTGAACTATATTTAGCAGACTAATAGAAGTTTGTGGAATATACATAAATTCTTATACAGGGCTACACATGGAAAAATATACATTGTCTTTTACGGTTGGTAATTGCTGCGAGTGAGTTTTAAGTTGCGTTTTAGTTTAATATGTGGTGTGCACAAAAGTCTTCAGATAATATAGAGGCTGTACAAAAGATTTCGAGTGCATTTCCATCGATTGACGAAAATTGCTAAATGTGAATATTCTAACGGATGTAAACTTTATCATGTTATATATCCACATTTATTGATCATATACAGGGCTGCACGAAATAATTCGACTACTTTATTTGACAATTGAAGGTAATTTCGAAAACTGTATTTTTCAATGTAGTATATCTTTTCTAAACTGTTTACTTACATATCTTCTTTCATCTTATTTAACGGTGAAGTTTCGTTACCCTGTGTTTGAAAATGCTTCACAATCTATGCTTGACGCATGAGTTTTCGTTCTTGTTTTAATCTAAATAGGAACAAGCTTTGGTGAACCTTTACATATAGTATTGGGACATGTTGCATTTTATAGCTTTATAGGACAAAATTAGAGTACTGATGAAATTTGTCTGCAAAAATCGTATTATATATATTTTTGTATAGATTTAATTTTAAAGTAATGAATTTTTAATTGTTAATGTAACGTTAAAAACGAGTTATGTCGCCAAATATGTTGTTATACGAGTCCAAACCGCTATTCAAATTCACACACAGCAGACCATTACATTCAGCTAGGGTTGTCAGGAAAAATTCTTTGGTAACGAATGAAATCAATTTCGCGCCACCAAAAAGGAAATTATAATGTTCTACTTTTTCGAAATGAAATTTATAGGTTTTTAACCCTTTCGGGGTCTAGTGTACTATTAATAGTACATATCGTTTCATTGAGTATTATTTCGTCTTAACAATTATTTTTATTATAATCTGCCTGTAATTACAATAGTATATGTCTATACATTTATTGTTATGATTTCTTTTATGTTTCAGCATTCTGTAATAATAATAATAACAAAAGTTTGCGTAATTCTCTTTGCACCGTTGGCTATTATTTTACTTCAGACATACGTTTCACTGTTTAAATTTAAAATTGGGGCTACTTTCCCGAACGGATAATTTGTGATGAAATAAAAAAAAATATCCGAAAAATAGGTACTTCTCCATTATCGCGTCGACCACTTTCCATAAGAAAAAAATTGTCAAACTATAGGATATACAGAGGGTATTCGCACATTTTTTAGACGATTTCGGCGTTGTTTTTTTAACGTTTAAAATATGAATATTGCTTTCTGGAACAATTTATATGATAATCTTGTTTCTTGATTCTAATTTTGCGTAATGCTTTCGATGGTAGAAGGTTTTTTGTAAAATTTACAGGGTTATTGCTTCCCATGCCTCTTTAAAAACTTTCCAGATTCGATCAATCGTGGGGGTTTTGCGGTTTGGAAAAGCTCTTTTCAGCAGACCAAATGCACAATAATCCATAATAGAAACGTCAGGTGACTTCTTAGTAATATGTTGAAAGGTATAAATGCAATACCTGTGTGAGTTTTTAATGTTTTCACCGAATACAGCGGAAGTTTTTGAAGTATTAGCGGTAGCTTTGCTTTGATGCAGTTTCACCCTTTAAAAGTTGTTGAAATAAAGAAAATAGCATTTATTCTGTAAATATCGGATGTAACACATTCTCTTAATAATATAATGAATTGATTGTAATAGTTTTGTCCAATATTCTTATTTTTATTTTCCCATTGTAAGATAAATTTGCGACAGTCATAAATCCTTACCTGAAACTTCGTTTTCAGCCTTGAAATGGGCTCATTTTTTAATGTATTTTTTTTTTCATTTTGAGTCCTTTTACTAAGAATAAGTACTGATTTTCGGGATAACTCTTTCCAATTAATACTGATGTTTATTTTGAACTTAGAAATTTTTATACTATGCACTTTACAATCATTATAAACTTCCGAATAAGAATATTTCTTTTCGAAAAACAAACAAGAACGAAAAATCATGCGTCAAGCATAGACTATGTAACACTTTCCAACGCTTCCAAAATAATTTTACGAATCATACTCTTTTATAAGCTAAAAGATAACATCTAAGTAATCCGAATACTTTATTCAGCCCTGTATAGGATCTATAGATTTGTATATATACTACATAGGATGCTAAATTTTAGTTCAGTTAGGAAACACGTAGCACAGTTTAAAATTCTCCGTCTGGAGTTAAATAATACGGAAATGTGTTCCCGAACTTTTGTACTTCCCTGTATAGGATCTACAGAATTTATACACACCACGTAATATACAAAAAGCGATTTAAAATTAAAATCGCATTCAGTAACTTAAAACGCACTTCCAGGAATTATTGTTGACATACAGTAGAGAATTCTTTTGTGTGTCCCTGTAAATGAACGATGACTGCTATACACACAATATTCTGTAGTAAGTCTCTTGTAATGAACCTTATATAAATTTCAATTCGTTTAAAATAGTGAAACATTATTTAAATAAACCGCAGACGATTTTTCTCCATAGACGTAATGTAACGGAATTCTTTTGACTGTCCCTGTAAAGTAAGTATAAGTGCTATGCACACCCTATTCCATATTAAGCTTCTTCTAATGCACCTTAGTGATATATATAAATTTCAATGCGTTTAAAGTATTGAAACATTATTTAAATAAACCGCAAATGATTTTTCCCCATAGACCGCAATGTAACGGAATTCTTTTGAGTGTCCCTGTAAAAAAACTATAAGTGCTACACACTTCCGTTGAAATAGGGAACATGCTATAGATAACGATTATAACATATAAAATTTGCAGGGCAATCCGAGCATATTTACGGGAGTTAGAGCACGGACAGACGGCAGACGGCAGACGGCAGACGGCCAGACGGCCAGACGGCAGACGGCCAGACGGCCAGACGGCAGACGGCCAGACAAACCGAAGTCATAAACACTTTTCAACTAGGTTGGAAAGTGTTAATAAAAAAAAAGGATCCTCTTATTCACAGCTTGTTTGAATGTGCAATCTGGATAGAAGAATAAATTTGAAAAGTCAGACAATAATATGAATTACAAATAATAAGTTGTTGAAAGAAAGTTTTCCTCTAAAATAATTCCATTTTTTAAAATCATTTATCAAATTTGTCTAAAAAATGTGCGAACTGTAATACCAAAAATGCATGATCGTTGCATCACTTTCACTTGACGTCAAATGAATTACACGGTTTTTTTTATGTTATCAAGTGATTTTTTATTCGACTTTCTATCTGTATTTTTAATGTTTTACGGATTTATAAGTTATTTCGTTAATTAAAATAACAATTACGTCATTAAACGGTGACGTCATAATATTAAAAGAGAAAAAGCACTGAAAAAAATGCTTCGATGCATAGTTACGTTCAATAGATCAGTTTCAACTGACGTCACAAACTTTTATCGACCTGCCGAGAGTGATAATTAAGAAAAATATTGTAAATAAATAAATATCCAAGCTAACTTGTTTCTGTTTGCATTCATATGATGTAAATTTTATTGATTAAATTTACTGAGAGTTGACACTTTAGCGAGTGGGGCTTTTCAGAATTTATTATTATTATTATTATTATTATTTTTTTTTTTGCTTTTCCACTGGCATTTTTTTTTCATTTGTTTATTGGCATTGGTGATAGTCTTTTTTTTATGGAAAGTGGTCAACGGGATAATAGAGAAGTACCGAAAACTATTATGCTATTTAATACGACATTTTCCGAACATCTTCAGAATTTCTTCCTTAGGTTATTGTCACATGAATAAATAGTATGCAAAATAATAACTTTTGTTAGATTTCTATAAATGACATTCAGTAAACTTTAAATTTTATGATTTGGACAGCTACTTTTAATGTTATGAATGTAAAAGTAAATTTTCTCAAAAACGTAAAAAAAAAAATTGGACCCAAAACTTGATAAGGAATTTTTAAACTATAATAAATTGTAACACTTTGTAAGAATATACTATACTTTTTTTTAATTGCTAAAAGGGCGTAAAATAAATACTTTATAAAGGGTAAAATAAGTTTTATTAGACTTTTGCCATGTTTCGGCCCAATCAGTGTCATTAACAAAATAAATAAGAATATTCTACAATTGGACGGTCTATGAAGTCATTGTTTTAAACGCCATAATTTAATTTTTCACTTACTTTTTGAAATTACGCACGTTATTTTTTTTTTACTTAGATGATTATTTCCATATTTGTAATCATTAAACTAAAAGCATTAAATCATTAATTTTTTAACTATTAAAAAATTTCTATTTTAAAGTACTGTTTTAAAAATACTTCTTAATAAGTGGTTAATAATAAGTGGTCCCAAAAACTCCATTTTCAGAAAGTTATGCGACTCTAGAATTCATAAATGCTATTTTTAACTGACATATTTTATTGGTTATCTAAAGTTCTCCTATAGGGCAACGGTTCCTCAATTGGCGTACATGGTGGGTCTGTTGGGGGTACGTGAAAATAATTCTCGAAACGTCAGTTGAAACTCACTGTGGAGACATGAAAGTTTTTGGTGTCTGTCTGTCTGTCAGTCTGTTGTCTGTTTGCCTGTCTGATCCGCGATAGCTGCCGTAAAAAGTGTCCTATTAGGTTGATTTTTGGTGGGTATGTTGGTGAAGTACCTGGAATCAGCTGTATAGTTTTTAGTTAGATTTGTTTCATTCGCTCGAAAAATATAGAACATTATTTTTGTAGGTCATAATGCGAATGCAGACGATTTTCAAATTTTATTTTTAACTGAAATGAAAATTGCATATCTGAATAATGGATTAAAACATAAAATTATTAATGCTTAATTTTCGATATGGAGGTTTTAAATATATATAATAGCTTTGAAAATTTGCTGATAGATTTATTAGAATTTAGAACTTAATTGTTTAAATTATTGGAAATATTTTGTATCTGTTCGCAAAATATGAAACATTTCATTTTCCTATTTTTTTACAAATTTTAAAATGCATTTCTTTTTACTTTGCTCTTTAATTTATTAGTTGCTTAGCAACCCTAATTCAAAGAATATCAAAATAATAAAATTCAAGTAAATAGCACTATTTTGCTGCAATATTTTATTATCAAAATAAATTATTTTTGTATTCTATTGACATAAATGATAAATTTATTTTAATACAAGTTTATCTTTTTATCTAAAAAGTTACATGAATAAGACGTTCATAAGAATTTCAAAATATCAGTGTCATCAATCGTGTTTAATTTAACGCTTCTAATTTCTGAAACCTCCGAAGTACTTTATATGCCTATAAATATGCATGTAATATAAAGAAAAATATTTGCGGATCGTAAGATGCTAAATAATATAAAAAGTGAGATTAAAAAACAATGACTTTTGGAGCTGACGTTGAGTCTCCTGATCTGGAGATTTACTAGTATAGGTAATGGCGGAATCATAAAAATGGTTCAACTGAAAATACGTAAAAAGAGGGGATAGTTTTGGATTAAAAGATAGTGTCATGAGTATATCCAGTATGTTATTCTTGAAATGGAGGAAATTGCCCACTAGACGTAGTAATTTATTAATAATTTAATGTAACTAGCTTCGTCCACTTTTAATCATATTGGACGATTACTTATGTTTTTGTCCATCTTCGAAAAACCTGAAGAGATCCAAGAACTCAGTAATAAAGCATTAAGATAATTGTTGCCTTGATGGTCACATTCACTCTAAAAATGACATTTTCAAAACTGAGCAAAAAATACTCAAATCTGAGTATGTCGCATAGTCAAAATGGCTCCAAATAAAAATTACTAAAGTGTGAAACATGTAACTCATATCTGAAAACATGCACACACTCAAGAATAAATCATCATGCGCTCCTATTTGAGTATGTCCATGTTTCAAAAATGAGTATAAACTGACTTATATGCACTCAATTTTTATTATTACGATGTTTTAAAAATGAGTTTGAACTGATTCTAATCATTTTTGAGTATATCCATGTTTCAAAAATGAGTGTGAACATGCTTCTATGTGCTCAGATTTGAGTATGTCCATGTTTCAATATTCTGAATATTTCTGGTTTTTCAGAATTGAAAGTATTAAATCGTCATATCTGAACTAAAAAGTTTCCTAACAAATGAAAACATACATTTACTCAGATTTGAAAGTATCATTTTCTCAGTGTTGTGAGCATTAAAAGCCATGTTTCACAACTTGTAAATCATGATGCAAAATTTTTATAAACTTTATCGTAAGTTATTTAAAAATCATTTTAATGCTATACTGATGCTAAGCTAATATTATAAAAAGAAAAATTAATTTTAAAATGTAAGATAGCAAAATTAAATGTTAAAAATATCAATGTAATTTGACACGTTTTATTGTTTATCTCTGATAAGAAGATAATAATAATAATAATAATAATAATAATAATAATAATAAAACAAAAAAAAAAACAAGCAAGTTTGTGTATGTGAGTGAGAGTGTTAAAAAAAGGGAAATAATAATCATACTAAAACAACAACAAAAAAAATCAAGCATGTTTGCGTTATGTGAGTGAGTGGGGGCCTGTTAAAAAAGGGGGCATAATAATCATAATAATAAAAAAAAACAAGCATGTTTGCGTTTTGTGAGTGAGTGGGGCGTGTTAAAAAAGGGGCAATAATAATAATAATAAAACAAAAATAATTAAGCATGTTTGTGTTATGTGAGTGAGTTGGGGCGTGTTAAAAAAGGGGGAATAATAATCATAATAAAACAAACAAACAAAAAATCAAGCATGTTTGCGTTATGTGAGTGAGTGGGGGCGCGTTAAAAAAGGGGAAATAATAATCATAATAATAATAACAAAAAAATCAATCATGTTTGCGTTATGTGAGTGAGTGGGGCGTGTTAAAAAAGGGGGAATAATAATCATAAAAAAAACAACAAAACAAAACAAGCATGTTTGCGTTATGTGAGTGAGTGGGGCGTATTAAAAAAGGGGCACTAATAATAATAATAAAACAAACCCCCTAAAAAAACAAGCACGTTTGCGTTGTGTGAGTGAATGGAGGAGTGTTTGTAAAAGAGTGAGTACTGCTTCTAAATGAAAACCATAAGCAGGGAGTACATGAAAGAAAAAAGTCTGGAAACCGCTTCTATATAAAATGCACCGTGCGAGCTACACCAAAAGTGGCTCACTTATAAATAAAATTACTGTCCGTCAATAAATGGATACCTTTCGTATAAAAACGTTTTGTCTCTTTATTATCATAAAATCGAAAAGTTTATTTTACAGATAAAATCATTCCAGAATCTGAAAGACCATGTCAATATCACAAGTTTTCATTTCATCTTCATAATCAGCTGACCTCAGCATGAAAGGTCACTTTCTCTCAGTTTCGCAATCTCTCGTCCGAACAGCTTTTTAGGATGAGCGCATTCCCCTATGACGTTCGGTTTATCCGGTGATGTCACGATCCACCTCATTCGGCAATCACATTTTATCGGATTATCTGAAAAGAAAACACAACATTAAAATCAGAACTATTAATGAAATTGATTAAACTTTTAGATTTAAGCAAAGGGGGGGGGGATGTAAAATTTTGAAAAAAAAAAAAAAGAAAAGATTAGCACATAAATTTGCATGCTTATTTTATTTCTAAACTGTATTCTTATAAGTTCAATTTAAAACTTTTAGAATAATATTTGAAAGTAGTTTACTGTTTACCTTTGTTTAAAACTATTTTTGTACATTGATAACATCTTTATAGTTAAAATATAGATAAAAGGCTTAAGTGATACAAAGAGAAACACGAAAGGCTTATAAAAACCTTTTAATGGTCGACGCATGTTTCTGCGCTCATACGGTGCGATTTTCAAGATATACAACGATAAACAGAAATATTCCCGCAAATATTTAAAAATAAACTTGAAAACATATATCACGAGATCATACAGGTAAAAAGCAGGTGCTTAAAATAGTCAACTGTAAACGTGAAAATCAATATATCGTTATTGCTTTTTTAAACTGAAAAGTACCTCGTGCCAAATTTTAGGTAATTCAAATGAGACGATTCATTGCAACTGTTCACGTTACACATATAGATTTCTATTGATTCACGTATAATAGATGGGAAATAAAGCCTTGATGGATAAATTATTTTACTATTTTTTTTTAAAATAAATTTTAAATGTCTCGGTTCTATGTAGTCTTGCCAGTGCTGTAGTACTTCTGTTGTCTGCTGTAGTACATCATTATAATAAGTTTTTGTTTGTTGCCATGACAAGTGTTGTTCTTTCTTATTGTTGACAAGACGATGAAGTAATAAATGTTTTCTGTTTAAGTTAGATTAAAATTTTATTCTACTGAGAAATGTAATGCAGTTGAAATTTTCTTTTTTCATGTGTTTTTATACTTTTAAGTCAATAAATTGACTGCGCGTTACCAAGTAAGATGAATTATTTCTTTATAACAATATTTATTAACATTCTAATGATTTTGTAACTTAGGTATGAATGATTACGTTACCGTATAAGAGATAAATATACAGCTTGATTGTATCCTTTAACGCAAAATAAACGCGATATAGGTCCAACAAATAACTTCTTGCAAATCTTTGTATTGCGTTTTTCTTAAAGTCACACGTATTAACCTGGTGAGCGTAGTAGAAAATGAAACAATTAAGCTATCAATTTTTAATATGCAATAATGCTATATGCGATGTTTATTTACTTGGTATCATTTAAATTTGTTTTTTAATATTATAATATCTGAGAAAATCTCTGGCAAAAAAAATTATTTTCACTTTGTTTTCCAAAATTTTACCCAATCTTTCACTTAAATTTCTCTTTTGTTTTCATAAATTTCAAATTTCAAAATAATGATACCATATTTACCAAAACTGATTTTAACTGGAAAACCACTGTTGCGCTTGTCACACATATCAGGTACAACTACGGACGTAATATCCAAAACACAAAAGATAGATCTCTTATTCAGATGAAAAAGAAGTTTATCATTAACTAGCCGCCACTGGCGACCAGTTTGGTCTCCCTTAAATGTATGTTAAACATTGCTACACGTTACATTTATTCATAATTTAATTTTCCCTTAATCCTTCGCCAAATCGGAAGATTCTAATAGACAAATCATGAACTTTTGCGATCATGGTAGCATTTCGCTTATTTTTTGGGCACAAGTGTCACATACGCACTTTGGCGCGATTTTTCTCCCCGCCAATTTGGCGAAAACTTTGTTATGGAAATTGTTGTTTATTTACTTTTATTTTTTTTAGTTCTATAAATTATTTTTGATATGTATACCAATATTTATTTACATCAAACAATCATTTATTTATTTTTTTTAATTATGAGTATTTTTGTTAGCCGGGAGCAGTTGATAAATCGCCGAATATTGTTCCCATCACCATCATATTCATACTACATTAATTTAATTTTAAATTATAAACCTGTCACTCATTTCATTTAAAATACTTTAATCTAAAATGCTTATATTACATAAATTTAAAATACTTCACACTTTTCATTTAAATAGAAAATAAATAAATAAATAAGAAATAATATCATAAATCAAAACATTGGATTTCAAAATCAAAGTATCGTTTCTAATTTGTACACGTGATAAATAAAAGCTGTATTAGCGATTTTAAAAATGCTAAAAATCTGATTTATTAAATATTATTAAATGAGTTCAATTTACGCCAAGAAAAGTTCCGGAAGAAAGTCGAGTTGTATAGCACATAATTATGGTAAACTTTGATTGTCTCACTGGTGCGAATAATTTTTTAGACGCGAGGCAGCGATCCAAAAATTCATTCGCGGAGAACTTGCTTTGCGAATTATTACCTCCATGATTTAATATTTTAAATATTCACGACGAATCAATCTTTTTTTTTTTGTTTACTTTCATGAATAGAGAATTTTAACTGCGAACCTAATTTCGACTAAAGTTATTGCAGAATATATACATAATTGAACGTAAGTCATCTCTCAAACATTAATTTCTTTTGAACGATCTTTCTTAAAATGTAACTTTTATGCAGTTTTATTCGAAAAAATAATTTTGAATAAAATGTCTGCCTGGTATATGAAAAAGTGAAACGGCCATCCCGGAACTGTTGATGACAGTCACATGACTTACGCTTTTATTTTAGAAGATGCTTAGAGGAATAGGTCAAAAAAGAAAATTCCCCCTTTAACTCTTTAAGGGTTTCTGCAGTAACTCCTCTGCCTTTACATATGTTTACTGTTATTATCACATTATTGTGTTGAGTTCAGGGTAAAAATTAACAAAGAAGCGCATTTTAGTAAACCTGATCCATATTTTGGCCTGTACAAAAAGAAAAATATTTGTTGAAATTTGGTTTTTAGATTCTTGAGAACTTCAACAATGTCATATAAACTGGTAAACAAGAAAAAAATACCTTTCACAGCATATTAAACTACATCAATGTAAAATATTATGAAACAGTGAAAAATTCTCTAAAATACAAATTTAATCCTGTCTGTTCTGATAGAACTTTTGCAGAGTTGGGCAAATATGTAAATTAAACTATTTGCAATGTAATAAGAATTTAATTGCATGTAATTGATTTATAGTTACACAGATACAATAACAGAAATTTCGTCAAGTTATGAGAAAAGGGGGATGGTTCCAGCTACAGTGCTGCAACAATGTTTAACGGCATCGTATTATAACAATAATTAATTACATATATAATCACAAAATAAGATCACTAATTATAATTAAAATATAGATAAAATGCATACGCGATACAAAGAGGAATACAAAAGGCTTATAAACACCTTTTAATGATCGATATATGTTTCAGTGCTCATATACGGCGCCATTTTACTTACCCATCATACGTCAATTGAGATAGAGACTTGCAATTTGGTATGTACATAGTATGTAATAATGGGAACATGCCTATTTTATTTCAATAACCTCGATTAACGGAACTATTTTTTTCGGACTCTCGAAATATTCGTTCTGATAAAAGGTATATAAAAATTTTCGAAATTGGTTATTTTAAGAAATGAATATAAAAGACAATAAAAAAACAAATTTTGCATAAAGAATGAAGTCGATCGGATAATGAGTTGTCGAGATATTTGTAATCCTATTATCCACACTCTTCGATTTTTCATGACCATGTATTTCATCCAAATTTCACTTTAAAGATATAATTCAATTGAAAATTTGATGCTTAATCAGATGCAATAAACCGCTAGTTAATAGGATTATTATTTTTGGAGTTATAAGGATGTTTCTTTCAAGCAATTCAGTAATCGAGCCTTTAAAGTTTATGACGTCATCAAGCCGCGATTTTATTGGAATTGCAATGTATTTTATAAGTAGTTTACGCATTTTTTATTTTAATATTTTACATTATGCATATCCATGATGGGTAAGTATTACGGTGGCCCCCAACGACTAGTTTTGTTTATCGTTATATATCTTGAAAATGGCACCGTATATGAGCGATGAAACGTATGTCGATCATTAACAGGTTTTTATAAGCCTTTTGTGTTCTTATTTGTATCACTTAAGCATTTTATCTATATTTTAATTACATACAATTAAATTGAATTTACATTGCAGATGATTTCGATAACAATTTTACCCAACTCTACTTTTAAGAATTATAGGAAAAAATCAATATAAATTTATTTAATCAGTCTAATTTTATTAATTTTTACAAAAAAAAAATTAAAATATATGGTTCTGTCCCCCCCCCCCCCCCACACACACACACACACAAAATCTTTCTTGCGGCATTGCTCAGAAGAAGATATAAAATTTTTGAAGAGAATAATAATTTTTTATCGAAATTCTCTGCATATGAACACAGTTGGCAAGACTTCCGATTTTTGAGGACCACCATTTTCTAGAATTTCCATCGTGTTAATTAATATAGAATTTCTGTTATTAAATAAACCGAATATTCCTATTAGTAAATAATGGTAGTAAAAAAAATCCGAAGTTTTGTGAGCTACAATATTATTTTTATCGGACTGAAAACTAACATGAACAAACTTACTTCGTAGTTCTATATAAAGTTTTGGCTTCCATATCGGACGAAAAACAGCTTCAGATAGAACTGATATCCGGTTATTACTTAAGCTTAGAACAGCTAGGTCTGGCATGTCTTCAAACATGTCGTCTGGTAATGACGATATACAGTTATGGCTGCAAAAAATATATTTAATCAAATAAAGAAACATACTATCATTTCATTTAAATATGCAAAATGACCAATATATTGTTAAATCACTTTAACTTTTTATCAATTGGAAACTAGCAGGCAATATAAATTGCAAAAATGTTAAACAAAAAAAAAGTGGGTAACTGTGATCGAAGATCGCACAAAGGGTTTCGTTTAACATTTTTTTCAAAACACTTTATTACCTTTAATAAATCCAAATAAATTTCATTTTCAGAAAAAAAAGTAAAAATTTACCGGTCTATTTTTCTCGTTTTTTCGAAAATCTGAACAGGTCTGATTGCGGGCTAACCCCGCTATTATACTCTATCATAATAATATCTGCAGTATCTGACATGTGGACTAAATGCGAACTGTGAAATAGTGTACTAACATCATTAAAATACACCGTAGACAAATTTTCTCTTAAACCTTAATGTAACTGCATAACTGCATTCTTTTGAATGTCTATACATGCTACACATTTAATTTTCAGTATTAAATATGCCATAATAATCATCAATAATATACACAAATTCGTTGATAATCATATATTCTAATACGAGCAAATCTTGTGTGTGGTTATATATATATATATATATATATATATATATATATATATATATATATATATATATATGCAAATTTTATCTTAAAAACGGCTCTAACGATTTTGACGAAATTTTGTAACCTACCGTTTTGGGGCACCAGAAAACCATTCGGCGAGGTCACGTGTTCGAGAAAATTCGATTTATGGGTCATTTTGGGTCATTTTAGGTCAGGGTTAAATTAATTCTATCTAAAAAACGGTTCAAACGATTTTGACTAAATTTTGTATCGTACGAGTTTCGGGCACGACAAAATTATTGGGCTAGGTCACATGTCGAGAAAATTCGATTAGTGTGTCATTTTGGTCATGGGTCATTATGGGTCACGTTATTTTAAAAACGGCTCAGACTATTGACACTAAATTTTGCATCCTATGGTTTTCGGGAGCGAGAAGACTGTTTGGCTAGGTTACATGTTCGAGAAAATTCAATTAGTGGGTAATTTTGTGTCAAGCTATTTTATCTTAAAAATGGCTCAGACTATTTAGACTAAATTTTGCCTCCTTTTTTTTTGGGCAAACGAAGACTGTTGGGCTAGGTCACATGTTCGAGAAAATTCAATTAGTGAGTCATTTAAATCATTGGTCATTATGGGTCAAACTATTTTATCTTAAAAACGGCTCAGACTATTTAGACTAAATTTTGCTTCTTATGGCTTTTGGGCACAAGAAGACTGTTGGGCTAGGTCACATTTTCGAGAAAATTCAATTAGTGGGTCATTTTGGTCATGGGTCATTATGGGTCAAACTATTTTTATCTTAAAAATGGCTCAGACGATTTGAACTAAATTTTGTATCCTGAAGTTTTAGGGAACGAGAAGACTGTTGGGCTAGGTCACATGTTCGAGAAAATTTGATTACTGGGACATTTTGCTCATGGGTCATGATATTTGAACTGAAAGCTAATTTTGACCGATCATAGCTCGGTCTTCCCTGCTCGTCCGAGTATATGTAAGCAAGTTAGAACACGGAAAGGCAGACAGACGGCGATAGAATATAGTCAAAAATAGTTCATAAACACTTTTAAGTACGTTGGGAAGTGTTAAGAAATATTAATTGTAGAATTTTGTTTAGGAGAGTTAAGTACAAATTTTAAAAGTGTAACATTTTGAAAATTTGGGATATGATGCGTTCTTTTAACATAATCACATTTCCACTTAATTTTTATTAATTTTTGAAATTTACACATTTCCCACAGATCTCCAACACATACAAAAATTAAAGTGCGTTTTTTACTTTTTGGGACATGAAACATATTTTAGATTATTTTACTGTAAATAAAAATGTGAGAAAATAATTTTGTGAAAACGTTAATCACTTTGATCTTACTAATTTTCATATACTACTTATGCTGGTAATGAATACTTAACTCCTAATTTCATTAAATATAAGATTGAAAAATATGTCTTAATTTTTCTGAAGTATTATCATTGTGACATATCATTGAATTTATCATTGTAACAAAAACACTCTGCAATAATATATTTAATTCATAATATTTCCAATTTTAATTGCTTTAAAGGCGTATAGCTAACATACAGAAAAAGTATCTAAGCTGGAACTCGAACCCGGGTCATCAGTATAGTGCACTGACGTTCTACCAACTGAACCACTTGGAACGATTCCCAGCCTGGCACTTGCTAACATGTAATAGTGAGAAGTGTCAGACTGGGTATCGTTCCAAGTGGTTCAGTTGGTAGAACGTCAGTGCGCTAAACTGATGACATGGGTTCGAGTCCCGGCTTGGATACTTTTTCACTATGTTGGCTATACACCTTTTAAGCAATTAAAATTTGAAATATTAAGAAACCAAGGCATGAGAAATTTTCTATGGAAAAATTTCCAAGTATTGAAATATTTAATTCAGTTACATTTTGCTTATTATCACATTTATAAATGTATGGAGTGTCCTCGGTTTGTTAGAATCGATAAACATACAGGGCGAAAACCGTGTGTTTTATTTTGCATTTCACATTACGAGGTTCATTGTCTAATTTTTCAATTTTTTACACTTTCCAACATAGTTGAAAAGTGTTTATGAATTCGATTTGTGTGTCTGTTTTCCGTCTCTCTCTCTGTCTGTCTGTCCGTGCTCTAATTCGAGTAAATATATTCGGCTTGTCATGCAATTGAAATATGTTATTGAGGATTCCTATGCAATGTTGGGTGTTGAAAATGAAGTGTGTAGCGTTTATAGTTTTTTTACAGGGACACTCAAAAGAATTCCGTTACATTACGGTGTATAGGGGAAAATTATTTGCGGTTTATTTTATTAATTTTTCACTATTTCAAACATATTGAAATTGATATGTATCACTAAGGCGCATTACATTAGGCTTATTATAGAATATTGTGTGTGCAGCATTTATCGTTCATTTACAGGGACACACAAAATAATTCGGTACTGCCTATTTACAATGATTGATGGAGTATATTTTCCGTTGCTGAACGCATTGTTAAAGGCAACTCAATTTTTGTCCATTACTTGGTGCATTTTAATTCTATAGATCATATACAGGGCAGCTCAAAAGTTTTCGAGCATATTTTCGTTTACTAACGGAAATTCCAGAAGGGAAATTTTATATTGTGCTACGCGTTTCCTAACTGAAATAAAATTTAGCATTCTATTTAGTATATATACAAATCTCTAGATGATATACAGAATCACACAAAATAATTCATATATTTTTCCCAATATTGTTGGCAATTCCTGAAACTGGGTTTTTAAATATGTTATGCGTTTTCCGAATTGTTTACTTAGATATCGTCATTCACCTTATTAAACGGTAAATGTTTCTAAAATTTTTTGGAAGTTTTGGAAAGTGTTACATAATATATGCTTCACGCATGATCTTTCGTTCTTGTTTAAACATTACTTTAATGTTATGTATTCTGTACTTTCTCCGGCTATTTCGAGATTCTAGTAAATATTTATGTTAGTAAAAACAGACACTCTAATATGCTGGTAAAATGATGATTATCTATACAGCGTGGTCATAATTAAACTATAGTTCTTCTGGGTTTTAATTGTAAAAAAATGTATGAAGTCCACGGAGAACAGATTTATAAAGAAAATGTATTAACATTTTTGACACCAGGATCAAAATTGGCGTTGCAAGCGGAATATAGGTAGTAAAACAGACATAAAAACATTAAAATACAAGTTGGAAATTGTACGTCAAACGTGACAAATGAGGTGCATTTGTACTATAACTAGTTTTATAAATATTCATATCTTGATGCAATAGCTGTTTTTCTTATGCAAAAATGCGTGAAGACAAAATTTGTTTTATGTGCAGATTTTCATATTGTATTTATTAATTTTATTTTCTGCAATTAAGTTTGAATACACTTTTACAAACAATTAATTATAAATCTGTTACATTAAAATAATATTATGCTCAAATATCCCAGATAATAATAATAAAGAAAAAAAAATAAAATAAAAAATAAGACATCGTTATATATTTCAGTGAAATGAATTATATCGTCTTTTATTATCATATGATTAATTTTCGTAAGTACATTTTAAGTTGACAACATTTTATCTTATGTTAACATTGACTGAAAATTCCAATGGGAAAATTAAGACTCGCTTTGAAAGTTTCGGAAATTGAAATGCATATTTAGGCTCTTTTTACATTTAATATCTATTTCTCCGGAAACATCTATTCAAAAATCTGTCAGCAGATTATATGACTGCTGTAATTAAACACTTTTAGGACTAAATTATCATGTCAACCTAGAATCATTACTTATCATGGGATATCATTGAATTAATTATGTATGATAGAATTTAATAGAAAGAAGAAAACTTTTATTAATATCTTTTTACGTTTTGATTCAATTTTCATAAAATTTGAAATGATTCGACAAAATTCTGCAACGATTATGCATATTAAATTTCAAACCATTCGGTTGGGTAAATTTTGATCTGTTATATGAGGACAGACGGATGGATCAAACAACGACTCTAGGTGCTTCTTATTTATATAATTACGAACACACTTAAAAATTAATGTTTGACGTTATTGATTAATATTTAATGGAGTAATATTTTAGATTTTATGCCTATTTTATTGCCAAAAATCAGCTTGTAGCGGCACTTTACCCCTCGTATCGAAAATGTGAACTATTTTATTCTTTATAAACCGGTTCTCCGTAGTCTAAATAGTATTTATTGTGAATGATGTTGCGTTTTCACCAGTACAATCTTTATCTTTAAAATCACAACACTTATACTTTCAATGCGGCCAAAGCTTATATAATAAATAAGATTTCCGAAAACATGCATTGAATTATCTTATGTGAGGATTTTGAGAACAAATATGAAAGTTACTTTTACACAACGATCTAGATCGCTATAAAATAGATTCCGCCAATTTCAATATATGAATGAAAATCAATTATTGTAGGGTTAAAAGTAATAATTGTTTACTGTATTGGTTATACCTTTCTGTTATTTAATCGATTAGTTTAAAGATTTAAGTAAAAGAATTTAGTTGACTTTTAAAACATTTTCACTATTATTTAAAAAAAAAAAAAAAAAACGAACTAATGCAATATGAAATAAACCTATATTTTAAGATTTTTAGTTGATTGTCTCTTGTTATTACGTAATTCGCCATGCACCGTTCACGTGAGTCCTTGTTTTTGAATACCACTATTTCTGAATAATATTATTTGCGTATTTTAATCCCAGAATTATTGTCATTATATACGGCAAAGATGTTGGCGTACTATTAATAGATAATGTTCCTCAAAAATAACGATTTCTTGGAACACTCACATCGGAAACTTTTATTAGTTACAAATGATTAATAAAAGTCTTGCACTCAATATAGCATTAATTAATTTGCGGTTAGTATTTAAAAATATGTGTTATAAAATATATATGCAAATGTTTTTATTGCCATGAACTTTTAAAAATATTTTATTAATACTCACCCTACAGTTTGAAGTGTAACAATTGTTTACAAAAAGTGATACAGTATTGTAATACTTATTTTAAAAATATTATAGTTTAAAATCCTTCTTAAAGTGAAGTAAATTATTAAAATAAATAAATAAACAAAAGTTATATATTTTTACTACGCAGGGAAAAGTATTGAATTTTATTATCAACCTTTACACGACCTTAAAATGAATCAGACTTTAAACCTTAAAATTAATCATAAACAGCATTAAAATTAATGTATTAATTTATAATTAAGTTCTAAACATATTTGTATTGTCATTGGAAACACACTTTTAAACATTTTTTTATATATAATTATAGCCTATCAGTAAATAATTGAAAAATCTATTACAAAATCCCATCTTTAACTGATAAGCATATGTGCCTATTTTTGTAACTTTAGCACACACATGGGGTAAATCTCACCCCTTTTTTCTCCATTATATTTTTTACTAAATACGCTTTAAAAACAAATCTACAGACATATATTTTAAAATGAATCAGTACTTAAAGAACAAAGTCATGAAATTATACAAGTAGTCCGGAATGAAGCGTCAAAATTTTGCAAACTATTCAGTATCGAAGATTTTGGTATACACGATAGATTCGACCGTGCAGATAACGAAACTGACAGTCAGCTTGCGCACAATCGAGGGTTGTTATCATAATTTCCCCACATACCACCGATGTAATGTGAAATGCACGACAATCCTATTATTGATATTACGTCGACTCGTAAGCATCATTAGTAATCGAGTTACCATACATCTCACATTGCATCCGGCTGCGTAATGATGCAAAAACAATTTCAAGAACTAATTTTAGGACTGCAATTCAGGATTTTTAGTAAAAATTTCATTCACTATAAGTTAATTTGGCGTGGGCACCAAACCCGATTAGGGTAAAATTCAGCGCTATTTTACGCATGCTAGAAATATCTTAAAATTATAACTTTTTCTCTGTTTATTTGTTAAGCTAGGTATAACAGGAAAGAAAAACAAACATTATTTCAAATATCCTTTTTAGATTTTTAAAGTGATATCTCAACATATAATCATAATTTAATTAATATGAAACTATTCCTTTATTAAAGTGTATTTCCTTTTAAAAAATTACACTTTTTATTAATAATTAAATTTTCTACCTTTTAATCTTTAAAATGTTTCCTTGTAGCAATTTTACAGGTGAGTGTGGTTTGGCGCATTATGAAATCTGTGGTTGTTGCAACTAGTATGTAACTGTAACCATAAAGAAAATTTGGAGATTTATCATCTGTGGCGCTTGAACTGAAAAAAGCCTTAAAATTAATGTATTAATTTAAAATTAAGTTCTAAAAATATTTGTATTGTCATCGGAAACACATTTTAAACATTTTTTATTTTATAATTCTAGCTTATCAGGAAATGAGTGAAAAATCGATTTCAAAATTTCATTTTTACCCTGTAAGCACACGCGCCTATTTTTCTAACTTTAGCACACACACATCGGTTAAATTTCAAACACTTTTTCCCATTATATTGTTTACTACATACGTTTTAAAAACAAATCTACAGACATATATTGTAAAATGCTTCAGTTCTACTTCTTTGTAGTGAAAACAAATCATCAAAATAAATAAAATTTTATTTCTGGTGGTAGCGCAAAAGGCCTAAAATGTGAGAAAAAAACGCGAGTTTTAGGCCAAAATTTCTCAAATTTTAGGTATTTAGCGCTACCACCAGCAGTAAAAATTTATTTATTTTGTTTTTGCATTTTACTAAGCTACTCTAGACACAAGTCTTTTTCGGTATAGCAATTCAAAACAGAAGAAAAGACCCGGCCCACAATCTGGCCAACATTCACTGAGTGAATACAACTTGATTGTATTAATGTAAGGATTTTTTAAATGCTTTGCGCTACCTCAAATGAAGTAATTTTGCTTCGTTTTTATTATAATGTATTTTTATATCTTTCTTTTAAAGATTTTTCACTATAGCGGGTTTTTTTCTTTTATAGCTTTAAAAAAATAAAGAAAACTATTGCTTTTCAATAAATTCATTTGCGCTGCGCTGCCGCAAAACTTAAAATTTTATTATTTTTTATTTTTTTATTTTTTTTTAATTTTTTTTTTTACTAAGCAACCCTAAAGCCAAGTTTTACGCGGTAGTATACCGAATCAAAAAAAAAAAAGTTTCTTTTCGGCCCACCCTAATATACATGTTTAAATATTTTGTAGCAATTTCTGTAAAAATCACGCTCCCTTTCTTCGATGAAAAAATGTGACTGGGGTGAGATGTACCCCGTGCATGTGCTTACGGGTTAAATAAATAAAAAAAACCAAGTTGAGCTAAATAAAGGAGTGTAAAAATGAAATACTTACTCAAGTCGCAACTGGGATAATTTCGAAGAAGAAGGTAAACTATTTCTTGACACATTTCTCAGATTTGAGTGCGAAATTCGTAGATACGTCAAATTGTTCAAATGTTTGAAGCATTCTGGCTCCAAAGTCGATATATTACTTTGAGCGATGGAAAGAAATTTCAGTGATTTACTCATATGCTGGCTGAAATTCGACGGTATTGTCTGACCAATAGAGGCATTGTATGCAAAAAATATGTCAAGTTTTTTCAGAAAACTTAGCTGACTCCATGACCAATCGTGAGCAATCGAGATATTTTCTAAAGATAGATGATTCAAGACACTCGCGTTCGACACAGCACTTAACTCAGAAGTATTAAAAAGCCTATCAAACGTACTGTTACTAATAATCATTGACTTTAAATGCGGATTTTCTAAAGCTTGTACAGGAAAAGACTTCCAATTCACTAATCCAAGTTCAAATATAAAAGTCGTATCTGAAAAGTTTGCTACAATTTCGTGAAATGTGCTAAAATCACTAATATTTTTACAATTGACGATAAAAAATGGTCCTTCGGAACATGTACAATAACTATTGTTCACCGGACAAACGTCTTCGTCTGTTGCAATACTTGCTGCATGTATTAAAAGCGGGAAAGAAAAACACGCTAAAAGAGACAGTAACATTTTTACTTGCTCGTGTGAATTCATTTTCGAAATAAAGGACTTACGTAGCATTTTGAAATTTAATATATATATGCTGTCAAAAAAAAATTAAAATGTCGCGCTAAGATCAGCAGATTTTGCGCGATAAATACTTTCCCGGGTGGAAGAAGATAAAATCCTTCACAGCTCTCACTTTAGCTGGAGATTTTTTTAGAACGATTCTTGTTCAGCATATTTAGTTCCAGAGAAAATTAACCTAAATATTTTGGGATGGAGTTTGATTTCAAAATTAACTCACTTATTCATCAGTTATTAAGTATGTTTTAATTTCACATCAATTGTAAGCAATATGGTTTTAACTTTCCTTTTCCATTTTTTAAGAAAATGCATGTATATTTCACCATTGATAGCGATAATAAGAATAAAGTGAAAACATGCGTGAAGCATATATTATGAAACACCTTCCAACACATTAAGAATAATATTACAAAACTTCACAGTTTAAAAGTTGAAAGAGAGTGTCAGCTATTACCATATATAGTCTGAAAAATATCAGAATTGTTTTGTGCAGCTCTGTATATGATCTGTAAATGTGTATACATACAACAGAGTATGCAACAATTTACTTCACTGATCAGCATTTTCCGCCGATAAGCGGAAATGCACTCAAATCATTTTGTGTAGCCCTATATATGATCAAAGAATTTATACACAACAAATAATAATAATAAAAACTAGTTACATTTAATAGCGCATATCACAATTCAAAACGCACTTCCAGCAGTTATCGCTCATAGACAGTACTATACCGAATTTCCCCGTGTGCCCCAGTAAATGAATGATAAGTACTATGCTCACTCTTTTCTATATTAAGCATCCTGTAGTGCACCTGAGATGAATTTCAATATGTGAGATTTAATCTTCCCACACGGGTTAAAAAGTCCGGGCCAGGATTCGAACCCGGGATCTCTTGGCTGAATCTGCCAATGCGCTTCCAACTGAACAATCCCGGATGAATATGGCTGAACTAATTCACCCGGTTAAGCTTAGTGATCATAGCATCCGGTCTGATATCTGAATCAGCACAAGCGATTAAATCACAGGTAATGGGACCGCCAGTAAACGCTGGAAACGTGATTACCCTAGATTAATTTTGACACAATTATTCTTTAAATTAAAGTGTAATTACTGCTTAAAGTGATAAAAATACAACACAAAAGGCTTAAAATACCTTTATATATATATATATATATATATATATATATATATATATATATATATATATATATATATATATATTTATTTATATATATATATATATATATATATATATATTATAACAATATAATATATATATATAAGTCCGGGACAGAATTCGAACCAAGGATTGCTTGTCTAAAGCTGCCAATGCTCCACTACCTGAGAAATCCCGGGCGAATATGGTTGAACTAAGAATAACTGGGTGAATTATTTCAGCCATATTCGTCCGGGATTCCTCAGTTGGTAGAGCATTGGCTGCTTCAATCAAGGGATCCCGGATTTTAATCGACTTTTTCGAGGGTTGTGAAGATTACATCTCACATGATTTCTTTACCAATTAGAATAATTGTGTCAAAATTAATCTAGTGTAATTTAAATATGTTTCAAATAGTGGAACATTATTAAATTACACCACAAAATATTTTCCCCAATGGATCACAATGTAGCAGGACTTCTTTTGAGTGCCCCTGTAAACGAATCATAAATGCTATACAAACTTCATTTTCAATACAGAAAATGCCATCGTAAACCTCAATATTTAATATGAATTACTGGAAATCCGAATATATTTACGCGCGTTGAGGCCCGGACAGACATAGACGGCCAGACAAAACGAATACATAAACGCGTTTCAACTCTATTGGAAAGTGTAAACTAGTCGTTGGGGGCCACAGTAATACTTACCCATCATGGATATGCATAATATAAAATATGAAAATAAAACATGTGTAAACTATTTATAAAATGCATTGCAATTAGAATAAAATCGTGGCTTGATGTCGTCATAAACTTTAAATGTTCTATTACTGTATTGCGTAAAAGAAACATTCTTATAACTCCAAAATTGATAATCATATTAACTAACGGTTTACTGCGTCGGATTAAGCGTCTCATTTCTTATTAAAATATATCTTTGAATTGAAATTGGAATGAAATACAGGGTCATGAAAAATCGAAGAGTGTGAAAATATAATTACAAATATCTCGGCAACTCATTATCCGATCGACTTCATTCTTTATGCAAAATATATATATATATATATATATATATATTTTTTTTTTTTTTTGTATTTTATATACATTCCTTAAAATAAACATTTTAAAAAAAATTTATATACCTTTTATCAGAACGAATATTTCGAGAGTCAGAAAAAATAGTTCCGGGTAATCGAGGTTACTGAAATTCAGTTAGCTTCTTCCCATTATTACATACTAAGTACATTCCGAATCTAAGTACATTCCAAGTCTCTATCTCAATTTGTTCGTTAGATAGACCGTTTACAGACACACACACAGACACACAGACAGACGGACGGCAATTTTTTTTTCTAGAAATATGTTTTTCGGAATCTTCAGTGTCTGAAACGTGTAAATCCGTCAATTTTTTTTCGATTTTCAAACGATTACAAGAGTTACCGTATACTACGTATGATGGGTAAGTAAAAGGTTACTCAGAGGTTGCCCCAAAAACATTGACTTTGGCTTTTATTCCTTAAATAATGATCATAGACAAATATTATAAATTATAAAGTTACACAAAAAAAGATACAGAATTCTATGAAATCGATTAAAATTTTATTGAGATAAAATCTGAAGAAATAGAAAATTTAAATTTTTATACGTCCCCCGTACAAAAATTCCCCCAATCAGTAAAATGGGCACCAAACACAAATGAAGGTATGTACAAAATTTCAGCATTTTATCATAAAATGTCGCAGAGATATGAAAATACATAAATGCCGCTTAAACCAATTTTCAATTGCTGGATATGATCGCGTTTCAGGGGTTGTACACAAATTATGAAAAAAAACAACGATTGTATATATAAATAATAACTGTGCTATTTGTTGGAGCTGAAACAACTTTCTCATGTAATGACGCGTCTCTAGCGATTATGTGACGCACAGATCAGAGGCAGACATTTTTAGGCTGTTTGAATGTTCATTGACTGTGCCATTTCCAAGTTTTATTCTGTAATTTATCATGTAACAATTTATGGTATTTTTTATGAATCATAGTTTTGTAAATTTGTAAGTAAAACTAAAGATAAGAGCCATATTTTATTTGCTTATGGTACATTTCTACGTCGCGTCATCTGCACTCCAGCTGTAAACATTTACATTTTGATTTATGATAACCCCTCACAAACTTTGTTTAAATATATCTCTGCGACATTTTATAATAAAATGCAGACATTTTGTATATGACCTTATTAGTGTATGGAGATTATATTATGTATTAAATATATTATGTTATAATTATATGTAATAATTCTTTATATTACGTTTAGTACATTGGGGATTTTTTGCATGGGCGTCGTAAAAAAATTTAAATTTTGTATTTCTTAGAATTTAATCCCCTGAAAATTTTAATCGATTTCATAAATTTCTGTAACTTTTTTTACGTAGCTTTGTAAATTATAGTACATGACTATGATAAATATTTATGGACTAAATGCCTAGGTCAATGCTTTTTGGACATGTATACTTCATAAAGTCGTTCAAAATGGTAAATCAAAGTTTAATTTGTTTTAATTTTATAAATAAACTTATCGCAATCTTATGGACAAAATCTTAATTATTCGCATATATTTTATTTTCCAACAAGATGATAATTGAACACTCAAGTATATATTGTGGAAAATTAAAGAAATGGAATAAAATAAAATAAATAAATCATTATTATGATTCGTTCTTCTAATCTCGTACGGTACCTTAATTTGCACAACTTTGATATTAATTGATATTTTACATAAGTTGCGAAATGTTTATATTTAGTTCGTCAGGCTATCTGTTTTTCCGTCCATTTACCCATTAATTTGTAACTTACATAAAAAACTCACCAAATGTATATATTTTATCGACATGTACTGAAACATATTTTGTCTGAAAATTGTGTGCATATAGTTTACAGGAACACACGGAAGAATATAGTTACACCATGATCCATGGGCGGTAATCGCTTGAAGTTGTTTTTAATGTATTTATACTGTTTCAAACCAAAGTGAGACAAACATAAATTAGAGAAACCCAACACATAATGTCTTCCGTCAAAAATGGTGTACGTAACATAACACACACACATTTATATTTCTAACTATAATAAAGAAGGAAGTGTGTGTGTGTGTGTGTGGACTGTGTTCTGAAGAGACTTCTGCACATGTAAGTAGTAATGCACCTGGAAGACCAATTTTGGAATTTTTTATTATATTTTGTTTATTTAATTTCTTATGCGATTTCTAGCGTTTTTCAGAGTTTTGCTGCGAATTTTCCCCAGTAGTAACAGGATTCTGGTTCCAATCTTTTAGCCCAATATAGTAATTTAGTCCTTTTTCCAATAAAGTTTATGAGAAAACCGTGCAGCGTTTTTTGAATTTTTGGCGATATTTTTCCTTTGCCACTAAGAAAATTTCCCCACAATGCTTGAATGGTTGGTTTGTAGCCTCAATTTCGGCCTCAGTTTTGTCTATAATCGACATTATGATTCTCTTTTTAGTTTGGAGAAGATTGATAATTCTTTAAAGATCTGAGAGTCAAACACCGTTGGAGGGCAGTTGTGATTGGTAGTTGAGAGGATTGTAGGCACGGTTGGAAATCAACCGGGCAATCGTGGTTGGCGGATGAAAATGTCATCAGCTGATTGCAACTTCCTTATAGTAAATTTCGTTATATTTTCAATAAAAATTATCCTGAATTTGAACAGTGATTTGTGAATTTTTCGCGATTTGTTTTATGCGATGTTTAGAGTTTGTTCATATACGTGATGTCATTTATGTATTTGATTTCAAAAAGTGGCTACGGTAACTTACTGTATTTATATGTACAGTGTTACTCTGTGGTTTTGTATGCCAAAACAAAAAAAAGCGTCATTTTGTGTCTGTTTCCACCGCACCATTTTGTTTCTGTTTCAAAAGTTAACGATAATTTTTTATTTTAATTTTCGTTAGTTTAATTTTGAGGGGATGGTGTGGGTGGCCAGTCGTAATCTAAGTCGAAGGCGGAAGGTAACACAACGATAAAATGAATATGTATATGTGTTTATGTGTTATATGTTAAAAAAAAGGCCTAGGAGCAATCCAAAGCCACAAAAAAAAACTAAAAAATTGTCCATGGGTATTGTCCAATGGCAGTGTGCGGTAGTCGCACAACATCAGCTGCTTCCAAGGCCCGAAAAAGGAGCCCCGTAATCACAGAATTACCAGCACGACGTACGTCACCAACGGATCAGCAAGTTGTGCATTATGACACAGTAAGAAGCTTACAATAGCCCCAGTCACTGTCTGTCCGTCCTAGTGTAAAAGAAAAAAAGTGTTTATTTATGTGTTTATATGTTATATGTTTAAAAAAAAAAGGGCCCAGGAGCAATCCAAAGCCACCAAAAAAATTATAAAATGTCTATGTGTTTTGTCCTAGTAGCAGTGTGCGGTAGTCGCACAATATCAGCTGGCACCACGGCCCGAAACAGGAGCCCCGTAATCACAGTATTACCAGCACGACGCATGTCATCAACGGTCCAGCAAGTTGTGCACCATGACACAGTAAGAAGCTTATAATAGCCCCCGGCACTGTTTCTCCGTCCTTGTGTTAAAAAATAAAAAAATAATAATAAAAAGAAGGGGAAGAAGACAGATGAGAAAGAAGAAGAAGAACTGGAAGGAAAGAGGTGATAAGTATAAAGGATAAGCATGGAAAGTAGATCGTGTACGTTAATGGGAGCTGGTGCACGTTAAATCTGTTCGTGGCTCTAATGTCCTCCAAGTTCTATATAAGCGCTACCTCTGTAGGTGCCAATCCAGATGCAGGTCTCTCACCTGGAATTGGTTCAAAATTAGGAGACTAGTTTCACAGTTATATGGATAATGTGAACTATATAGAAATAAAAAGCTACAAAACAGGGCCTTGGGCCAAACCAACAACAACAACAACAACAACCCATTGGGCTTATGGTTTAGTCAGTTAACGACAATAGTACTTATTTTAAATTGCAAATTGTTAATTATTTAACAACCTTTCTTGGGCCCAAAGGACGAGTAACCAAGTCAATTAGCACAATAAAAGTAAATTAATTTCAATAATGTAGTTAAAGTATAATTAAGAATAAGTTCAGTTTAAATGTTACTAACATTCTTCTCTTCCAGGTTCCCCTTGCAGTTCCTCGTGCCGCCGGTTGGGACGGGCCAATGGCCGGCCCCAAGTGGTAGCACAAAGGATTTTTTTAGCAGCAGTTTTTTTTATTCATTTTATTTTTGACTGTTCGCCTCTTTATTAGGTGCAAATGGACATTGTCCGCACAAGCTACCGGACCCCCTCCAATGGGACAGTCCACGGAGCCAGTTTTTACCAGGTGGCGTTCGGTAGAAAGGCGCAGTCCCGTCAGCCCCCGCAGCGTTTCCGTCTGCCTTGCTATTCGGCCCCAAAATTTTCCTTGCTGGTATGACTTAGCTATTGGCAAAAATTAAATAAATAAATAAATAAATAAATAATAATAATAATTTCAGTGGTTTTAATTGTCCTCCCTCAAAATTCTCCCCCCTTTTTCAAGCTAAGTTGAGTACCATAGTTTCGGCACTAAATTGTCCAGTCCCATTCCAACTATCAAAACGAGTATGTGGCGAGCGGCAACAGTTCTCAGAATACTAAAACCTAGGAGTGATCAACTCAGTAAAATCCGGACATTATAGGTCAGCCGACCTGGGTACTTGTCATTGTGAATCGCCCCATGAGGCGATCAGGCGAATTTCGCCCCACTCTCCAGGCACTCAAACCCGTCAAACTGGGTCGAATCCCGGTAGGTAGGGGCCTGGTCAGCGGTCTCCAAGTATCGCGTTAATGCTCTGATCGAAAGTACTCCTTCCCTCTGCCTCCAAAATCAGATTTTTTTTTTAATATTAGTCAGATTCAAACGAAACCGTTTCCTAAATTTTTCTCAGGTCCCTCAAGTACTAAACAATCTTCGATGTAATTTTTTCAGTACTACAAATCGGGACTTACTAATCGGGAACTGCACTTGAAGTCGGCACGTAGCTCGAAATTCCCGAGAGAACTAAAAAATACGGGCACTAGATGCGTTAATATGACTACTATCGCACTATATATTATTACTTACTAAATCATAATTTCACGTTTCTGTGGGTGTTTCGGTAATGTTTCATTAATGGTTATATATATATATATATATACTACACAATCACAGTTACATAATTAACATATTATTGAAAAATAACCGTGACACCCAGATTCCGGAAGATACATACGTACTTATATCAGATTTTAAATAAATGACAGAATAGGTCTCAATCACGCAAATGTTTTAGAATTCAAGACACCGCTATCGAACGCAAAATCTCAAAAATCCGTTGTCAACTAGAGTACCATTTTAAAACAGTAACTAATCGCTTTGTCACCTTATATTATCTATTTTAGTGCAAATACGGTATACCGAAGAAAATTTATTTCACATTGTGAACAATATCAGAAAAGGATTTTTTTAACTTCTGCGATAATAACAACGACACTTTAATTTGAAGTTTTTCTCATTTTTTCTACTTTTTATGATAACAACTTTGTCTGCCTATAAAATATAGAATAATACATTCTTTTCACGCTGCATAAGCTACAATAATGTGTGCCTAAAAATCACCAAATATACAACAATCATTAACAATAGTATGTAGCTTAGCATGCAGTATTCAAAAATATCATAGCGCATTTCCTTTTTTTTATGTTTTTATCATAGAGGGAGAATAATACACATACAAAAACCATTTTTTTTCACGAATATTAATGTGTAATATTTAGCATAAAGTTTGCATTATTTGATTTTTACCAGAATTCGTACACCTTAGCGGATTTGGATACCAGGTTTTTAGTAAAGTAAATTTGCTTTATTTAATTAAGAAATTCTGTTATTTAATATGGCGACAAATACTTTCAAAAAATCTTCTTTTCTAACCCATGTATCCTCTGATCAGTACGACCCCTGTTTAAAAAAAGTTAATTGCTCTGTTTAAGCAGCAGTTAATATACTTAATAATATTAAGATTGAATATTATTAAGTTTATTGACTATGACTTAAGTACAACAATTTTGGATCATAATTCTGAGGGAATTGCCTGAAGAAAACTGAAATATAAAAATAATTTTATTGCAATTTTATGGTGACCCTTTAGGCTTATTTAAATACTTTAGATATTTTAAGGAGACAAGAAACCTTCAAACACTTATATATATATATATATATATATATATATATATTTTAATTTATCTTTAAATACTATTCAAGGGTACACTATATGCATTATGGCACGTATACGTGGAATTTTTCAAAATGCCCCATGCGTATTCCATATCTATCAAAATCACCAATATTTTTTCATGCAGGTTTGGTTTATATACACAAATAAAACTGTGAGCCAAATTTTATATATATTTGAATATAAAGGTAACAAAACAAAATATTTTCTAAATTTTATGAAATTTTCCGCATTTTTGCACAATATTTCTGCAATTAACTACCTTTAACTTTTGTAATTATGTTTAATTAAAAAAAAAAAAACATGCACAGTCTTATAACATATAAAATGACAAACAGCTACAAAAAATTTCAAATCGCAGAGGGAAAAATTATGCGCATTTTGAAAAAATAGATATCGACAAAATGAGAAAAACAATTTAAAGTTTTAGCATTGGCAAACATAATAAAATATAACCTCAAAGGGACTAAAATCATATATATGCAAAACCTCTACATGTTTAATGAATGATTGTAACAAAATAACTATTTATAAACTCCCCCCCTCCCCCCCCCCTCGGTTGAGCGGTTGAAAAATTTAATTTTTTACTGCAACTGACTGATAAGTTTTGAGACTTTTCTTCGCAATGAATTGATGAATTTCTGGGTTTCATCTTGCGATTGATTACCAAATTTCTCGATTCAAACACACCGCCCACTGTTGAACAAAAAAAAATTCGTTTTTTGCTACGATTGACTAATAAATTTTGAGATTTTTCTTCGCAACCAATTCATGAATATCTCGGTTTCATATTGCGGCAGATTACCAAAATTCTGGATTCGTCACCCCCGCCGCCCCCCTTGAAAAAATTCCTTTTTTATTGCAATTGACTAATAAATTTTGAGATTTTCCTTCGCAACCTATTGATGAATTTCTCAGTTTCATCTTGCGACAGATTACCAAAATTCTGGATTCTCCGCTCTCCCCCCCCCCCCACCTCCCCACCTGTTGAGTGACTGAAAAAATTGATTTTTTACTGCGATTGACTAATACATTTTGAGATTTTCCTTCGCAACCAATTGTTGAATTTCTCGGTTTCATCTTGCGACAGATTACCAAAATTCTGGATTCCCCCCCCCCCCATTCTCTGTTGAACGACTGAAAAAAATGCTGCAATTGACTAAGAAATTTTGAGATTTTTCTTCGCAACCAATTATTAAATTTCTGAGTTTCATCTTGCGACAGATTACCAAAATTTTCGATTCTCCCTCACCACCACGATGTTGAGCGACTGAAAAATTCATTTTTTACAGCGATTGACTAATAAATTTTGACAGTTTTCTTTGGAACCAATTGATGAATTTATCAGATTCATCTTGCGACAGATTCCCAAAATTCTCGATTCTACCTCCTGCCCTTTGAAAAACTTCATTTTTTACTGCTATTGACTAAAAATTTTGAGATTTTCCCTTCGCAACCAATTTATGAATTTCCCAGTTTCGTCTTGCGACAGATTCTCGATTCTCTCCCCCCCCCCCCCCCCTGTTGAGTGACTGAAAATATTCATTTTTTACTGCGATTGACTAATAAATTTTGTGATTTTTCTTCACAACCAATTGTTGAATTTCTCGGTTTCATCTTGCGACAGAATACCAAAATTCTGGATTCCCCCCTGTTGAACGACTGAAAATAAAATACTGCGATTGACTAATAAATTTTCAGATTTTTCTTCGCAACCAATTGATGAATTTCTCAGTTTCATCTTGCGACAGATTGCCAAACTTCGCGATTTGGAATCGAAATAAGTTTTGTATTTTTTGATAAATAAATTCCTTATCGAGTTATAAGTGATTCGTGTCACGTGACGACACGTTTTTTCCCTTTTCTAGTCCTGCTGCGTCAGATATTCGGTTCAAAATGCCGAATTAGACAGAATTTTCTGAAAGATCTTCTGCCTTTGCCATAAAATGGAAAACGTCTTTGGAAGTTTCTGAATAAGAACACCTGCCAATTTCTTGCGTTTCCGAATAAAAATGAATTAAAAAAATACGTCATAAAGAAACCAGTTTAGATTTTAGAACAGCCTTAATGCGTTTTCTCTGTTACTAGGCATTTCAAGGGTTAGAACGAGTTCGACGAATATGTTTCACTGACAGTTCGATTATTCAAAACTTCCCATTCTATTTTAAACAATACAATGCAACTTTATGTAATGAAAAAGAAAACTTTTCAGATAATAATAGGTGAAAGTAGTGAAACTGTTTATATTTTATATGATCGCGTTACAATTTTCGTAGATAAAGTATACATTCTTATCATCTTGTTTAAATAAAACCCCAAAGTAATGTAAAACGAGAAGCTAGAATTGAAATGGGCAGATATCCAATATCTGATCAAGGGAAGTATTCTCACGGCATTTGATCAGAATGCGTCATCACGTACTTTGCTCCGAAATTACTTCACATTGATTTTCTTGACTTTTGTGTTACATAACGATGGGAGCAGTTTTGATTACTTGGATTAGATAGATGCTCTTAAGATACTGAAAAGCCCCGGGGATAGACCTTACCCTCTCTTGCCCGGGAGCTCATTTTCGTTTCAAATATAGACGCACTTTAGGAATATCTGACTGTACTAAAATTTGATTATAATTAAAGTTTGAACTGATCTAAAATAGATTTTTTTTTACATATATTATTAGATATTTTTTAGTTAGTTATTATTTTTATTTTTTTACATGAAATGTCAATTTTAGAATATGTGAATAAACAATAGAATTTTTTTTGTATGTGTAAAAATCCATTTCATTTTGATTGAGCGTTTAAAAAGTGTGCTTTGATTTTTGTTGCGCGTAGTAATTATCATAGTTGCGTTATTACCAACGTAAGGTATTTCACTTCAATAATAAAAGACACATAAAAAATAACTACACATATTGGAAATCAAACAAGAACGAAACATCATGCCACAAGCATAGATTGTGAAAAACGTTCAATCAATAAGATAAATTTCATTTTTATTTAGAAATTTCATTTTTAATACAATGAAATGAGATATCAAAATAAACAATTAAAAAAAAACATGACTGAGTAAAAGTCATTTCAGAAATCGCTGTCCCTATGTGTTAATGTGGGCGAATTCTGTCGAGCAGCCCTGTATATTATCTGTAGAAATTTTACACACCACGTAATACACTAAAAATTAGATAAGTTTAACTAAAAAGCACATCACAATGCAAGACTGACTCTAAGCAATTATTGAGCATAGTGAATCGTGTAATCGATTTTTTTGTGTGTATCTGTAAATGAACGATAAATGCACTCCACAATTTATATAAACATGTTGGAGTGCACCTCAGTGATCCTTTGTAGTTGTATTTCATTGTCATAACACATTAAAATGCACCGCTAGAGATATTTCCCGATAGATCATAATATAAAGCAACACTTTTGTGCGTCCCGGTAAATAAACAATAAATGCTACTTATTCTATACTTCTAAGAAAACAGTTGTCATCCAACTAAGTGATAAACACCAATCTCATTATGCTTTAAATATCAAAACATTAATAAAATTCAACGAAAGCGATTTTTCCTCATAGACCATAATGTATTGGAAATTTTTTTGCGTTCCTGTAAACTAACTATAAATGAATGAATTACTTAATGATATACTGCATTTTCAGTACCGGACATTCTATACTGAACTTCAAAAATGTATAACAAGAACGAAAAATCATGCGTCAAGCATAGATTATCAAACACTTTCCAATACAGCCAGAAAACTATAACGAAACTTCACCGTTAAATAAGGTTATGTAAGTAAACAGTTTAGAAAACATATCACACATTGAAAAATATAGTTTTTGAAATTATCTTCCAGTCTGAAAATGTAGTCGAATTATTTTCTGCCGCCCTGTATATGATCAATATATGTGGATATAAAATTTAGTCCAGTTAGAGTATTCACATTTAGCAATTTTCGACATTCGATGGAAATGCACTCGAAATCCTTTATGTAGCCCTGTATATTATCTGAAGATTTTTTTACACACCACATATTAAGCTAAAAGGGAACTTAAAACTCACTCGCAGCAATTCCAACCGTGAACGACAATGTATCTTTTTCTTTGCGTAGCCCTATATATGTGTAACAGAATTCTTTTGTTTGACCCTGTAAATTAATAATAAATGCTTTGCACCCCATATTCTGCGAAAACATGTTTTAATGCGCTTCATAATTATATATCAGTTTCATTATGTTTTAAATGACGTAGCGTTATCAAAATGCACTTGAAACGAAGAAATTTCCCATTATCTGTAATGTAACGGAGTACTTTTGACTGTCCCTGTAAAAAAACTATAAGTGCTACACACTTCAGTGGAAATAGGGCAAATGCTATAGTTAACGACAATAACATACAAAAATTTCAGGACAGTCCGAGCATATTTACGGGAGTTAGAGCACGAACAGACGGACAGACGGCAGACGACAGACGGCCAGACGACAGACAAACCAAAGTCATAAACACTTTTCAACTAGGTTGAAAAGTATTAAAAATTGCATGACAATACGAGTACATTTAGGGGAGTTAGAGCATGGACAGATGAACAAAACGAATTCATAAAAACGTTTCAACTGTGTTGGAAAGTTTTAAAGAGAATTTTAATTCTTGTATTTTGCGATTCATAACGATAGTAGCAATTTAGATTCCAAGGATGAGACAGATGATGCTTTGAAGATACTCAAAACTCTCAGTGAATAGACTTACCCGCACTTGCCTGTGAGTGTATTTTTCTTTTAAATATAGACGAAATTGAAATTTTACTTAACTGAGAATTTCAGTTAGTTAAGACTTGAGGATCGATTTGAATATACAAAACTATGGATATATTTTAAAATAAAATGCCAGCTATTGAAATGTATATATGAAAGTGGACTTTGAAGTCGAACTGTGGTAGAAAAGCTCTTATCTTTCTGGAAGATCTAATTTCGTTAAATATATATGCAATATGAGACTATTTGGCGGGACTAAAAATATTTTAAACACTAGTAGTACAAAAAATAGATATTTTTTACATGAAATGTCAATTTCAACAGTATATAGAGTATGTTCGGATATCACAACATAAATTTTATTGAACGATAATCCTTTTTTATAATACATGAAAACTGCCCAAAGAACCATAACTTCCAAAACGCAAAATTTTTGAGAAGAACATGACGTCACATACGGTGACGAAAATAAGCTTCAATAAACCTCATGAAATTGCATAGCGGATGAGATACAAGATTTAAGAAAAAATATTTTAAAACATAAAAAATGTACCCCATAGGCTTCGGAAATTGGACCAACTTAAAAAGGTGTTTAAGATAGGGGTGTTTCTAATATGCAAATGAAATTCCGCCGAGCTCAGCTCGCTTTAAACGGCGGTAGCTTGAAATTATTCGCAATCTTCAAACAGTGAAAATATATTTCGTTTGTGTGTATTGCGATATGTGCTGTAATTCTGCTTAGTGTAACGGTTATGCATTATAAACTACTAAGGAATTTGTGACTCCATATATTTTCTTTTGCATTTTTTTTCGAAAACTATGTGTCGTCGAGGTATGGCTCTTCAGACAACATTTATGTAGGCATAGCTACTATTTTTGTTCCTTCGACGCAGTTTGGGCAGTGGTATCCTGTATATGGAATTAAATTCGTACTAGAATAGTAATAGACTAGACAATATCATCATATCCCAGCTCATTTTCGTTTTAAATATAAGCGCGATATCAGAATATAAAATTTTATTAATATTTTCTTAAAATTTAAAGATTGAACTACATACAACCACAAAATTTGCCTGAAATTTTAATTTTGCAAATACATTAAAGAAAACAAAAACAATGGTATTTTATAAATATTTTAGTAGATGCGCTATAATGTTTTGCTTGAAAAGACCTGTAGTCTTTTTAATGCACATCATATTACAAGTACAGGATATTGCATTATACAGTAACCAGGGGATCCAACCCGGTTTACCCTGGCTACAGAAAGTACTTTCCGGTATACAGACAAAAAAATTAAATAACTTTTATTTGAAAATTTCTAATATATATTTTTCATTGAATATATGTTTTTAGATTATACTCTAAAAACCCAAAAACATTTTTATATGAAAATTATCTATTATTTATCCAAGTAAATTTCTGAAATTTATTAAAGGTATTAATATTCATTAATATGTTTGTATTAGCCGCATGCCAGGTATATTTGCCAAAGAAATCGCTATTTATAACAGCTTATTTGTATTCTGATTATTTCAGTTTTTATGCGCATAGTTCTCTTACATATCTCTAAAATTTATGTTTTATTCATTTATTATAATGAAGTTTTAATTTCATTGTGGAGTATTTGCCCGAAACAAATGCTGAACTATTTATATTGTTTTATGTGCAAACGGGTTAATCATCCGTAATCGGGCTGAGCACAATAGAGATAAATAAAAAATACCCTACTTGAAAATTAATATAAAATCCATAAAAAACTAATAAATTTTCATAAAGCTTTAAAACAAATTGCATTTGAAAGTGCAATTCCCCCACCCCTCTTCTGCGGTGTAAAAATTGAAATAGTGCAATGTTTAGATGTTCATAAATTTCCGAAAAAATATTTAATTATTTGCTTGGGTCATTGCCAACATGGATATGATGTCAGCGTTACTCTTGGTCATGCTTTTGCTTTACAATAAATATAGGAGACATATTAGAAAAGCAATTGTACATGTACATAGCACTAGTAAAAACCGAATTTCATAACGATGGAAGCAATTTCGATAACAAAAGTATAGGATAGATGATTTGAAGGTACTCAAGAATCCATACCCAAGCTTGTCTGGAAGCTCATTTTCTCTTCAAATATAGACACAATATCAGAATATGCGCATTGTACTTAAAATGATTTTAGCCCATGGACATTGCACTGAATATAAAAGAAATATATTATACAGATATGTTTTACATGATGTGTCAATTTTAGAAATTTTAACCTATTCCCTGCTAATGGTGCGTTTTCGCACCATTCAAAATAAAAGTGTAAGAAAAAAAAATCTGCCAAGCTACCACTATTTTAATATGTTAAAATATACTTTATTGAATGACAAAAACTTTGCTATTAAAGATACAGAGTATTACCTTTTTGAATTTTTGTTGGCAAACCAACTTCAGTACAAACATTGAAGACTCCGCCCATTTAGTTTCGGCAGTTAATGGGTTAATACATGAAGATGCTTTTATTTCGATTAAACCTCAAATGCATTATTTTGTTATTTAATCAAACATTCACTAATTATCGTTGATACATTTACTTTAAAAAATCGATCACACTAATATTATGTTGCAATCGGAATTTTTTGAGTAAGATACTGAAATATGAGCGAATATAGAGAGAATACAAATATCTACAAGACGTATTTATTTAAAAAAAAAAAAAAAAAAAAAAAAAAGATCCATTTGATACATGCGATAAAAGCGAGTATGTATCTTACCAGTTACATTATGAAATACGGTTTAATATTTCAGCGGGAACACGTTATTTATTTTTTCTGCAAGAACAGTCGCTAGTCGTATTTTCTACGCGTAGATGTTTCATGCAATTACAAATGCTAGATATCCCACTATAGCCATTGGAGACATCTTAGAACAACAATTATACGCATTAGTAGTAAACATTGACTTTTAATTGAGGCGCCATTTCTGATAAGAAAGACAAACCACGTTTGTCGTAAAATTTACGACAGCGCTCGGTAACAGGTTAAATAAAACAGAGTTTTAATGTCTTTAAACTTTGCACATTTAATTCTGCTACGTATTTTTTTTTTTTTTTTTTTTTTTTTTTTGCGTCATTAAGAGAATAAAATTTTGTAAAAGTTGTATTTTATATAAGCTTTTCTAAACACTTCACAAAATAAATGAAGTGCATCTAATCTTCTAATTTTTGTCTTGATCATTAATTGCGTAACAAAATATTTCATTCTGAAGCGATGTTGTTTCATAGATGCACATATAAATAGTTGCATTTAATTACAAAATGTCTAAAAATTTCATTTTTAGCTCACAGGCTAACAAAGCCTGAGAGCTAATGTGCCGGCAGGTTCTGTATGTACCTACGTATATATGTATGTAACGCAATAACTCTTGATAGAGATATCCGATTTGCTTCAAATTTTGTATATAGGGTCATTCTGATAAGGCGCTTTCCTGATTAGTTTTGGGGGTTCATTGCTTATGTATATAGGGGGAACTGGGGACTAATACCCCTTAATTTAGATAAATGGGTTTTGCATGCAGAATTATCCGATTTGCTTCAAATTTTGTATATCAGTTCATTGTGAAAAGGCGCTTCCCTGATTAGTTTTTGAGATTCATTGGTTAAGTATAAAAGGGGGAACGAGGGATTAATCCCCCACCACTTAATTTAGATAAATGTGTTTTGAAAGCAGAATTATCCGATTTGCTTCAAATTTTGTATGTGGTTTCATTCTGATAAGGCGCTTCAAAGATTAGTTTTGGGGTGTACATTGCTTAAGTATAAAGGAGGGAAAGGGGGCTAATCCACCACTTAATTTAGATAAGTAGGTTTTCCCTGCAGAATTATCCGATTTGCTTTAAATATTTTATGTAGGTTCATTGTGATAAGGTGGTTAGTTTAGGAGTTTCATTTGTTAATTATAAAGGGGGAGAAGGGGGGTAATCATCCTTAATTTATTGTCGATTTCTTCATTTTTCGAGGGGCATTATTCTTTAAAATAAGAGTATATTATACAATTATTTTCAATAGCCTGTGAGCTCATTGCCATCAATTTAATGGGAATATTTCTTTATTTCTTACTAATTTAAATATTAGTCTTATTGAATATTCTATACATGTTTTCTTTTTTTTTTTGTCAGTTTCTATATCTAATGTATTAATTTTCTTATTGAGGTAATATCTTTATCTGTACAAAAAAGATTGTTATTTTGCTATCCATACAAGTTTAACAATATTAAAATGTCACCGGTGTAAGTGTGTGATGCTGTCACACTACATTCTTTTAGATTATTTGTTGATACTTTTTTTCATCCATTTTCAATCAATCAACAACGTGTTTTGACAAAAATGATAATACGTCAAATGTCTGTTCGAAAACGTTCGTATTATTACTTATACATGGTTGTGTATTTTGTAGAAATAACGGTGGCCGTAAGCGTTTCATTGCTTTAAGGTGTAAAAACCCTACAGTTTCAATCACCTGGTTACTGAAAATGTTTGGTTTTTTAGGATAAACATGAAATTTTACGCCTAGCAATTAAACGCTTTTGTCTTATCGTTATTTTTACTAATAAGTAAGTGAGTGTTGTCCATTCCATCTTACTATGTGTATATTGTATTTGCGTAGAAACTGGGATGTTGACACTATATTGCATAATATATAAGATTGTTTGCAATATCTAATGTACAGTCTTCGAACAAAAAAAAAGATCACCCCCTGTAGTAAATCTGTTTCAAACCCTCACTCAGAATTCTTACTGGTGCTAATCGATTAGTAATAACGTCTACTAATTAATGATATGCTTACATTTGCTTAAGGACTCTTCTATATTCTACCACACTTAATAATATTCAATAATAAAAAAATAATATTGGCAATACAAAGAATGTGAATTATCACTTTACTAAACGGCGTACAACCATTAGAGTGAAAGAATGTCCAGACCGGGGTTCATTCCAGGATCCCTTGGTATAGCGCACCGAGTGCTTTACCAATTAAGCCATCCAGATGACATCCAGTCTAGCATTCTCTCACTCTTACATGGCATGGTTACAACCACGCAGCACAAGATGGAAAATCAATCATGAGCACAACACCGTTGGCATGCATGAGACAAACCCATTATCGGGGCATTTAGTACATATTTATACACTAATAAATTTTTCAGCAGAGCCGAAATTACGCTGTAAATTAATGAAATACAAAGGATGTGAATTATCACTTTACTAAACAGCGTACAACCATTAGAGTGAAAAAAATTCACTCTAATGGTTGTACGCTGTTTAGTAAAGTGATAATTCACATTCTTTGTATTTCATTAATTTACAGCGTAATTTCGGCTCTGCTGAAAAATTTATTAGTGTATAAATATTGACATTGTTTTTTTTCTTTTTATTTATCGGTAACGGTTTTTATCAGCTACCAAGCGGAAAGTCTAGTTTAAAGTTTAAAGTTTCAATCTTCTAAATTCATTTTAAATCGTTGCACAACAGAATTTAATCTGGGTAGTTTTTGAATCTGTAACTGTGGATTAGCATATTTGAAGATTCCAGCAATTGATTTCTAATTAAAAACTCAAAGGTTGCAATTCCTGATTTTTCGAAAATTATTTAAAAAACATAAATTTTCTAAATTAATTTCGAATGAATTTACCTATGAATTTTTAACAGACATAAATTTCTGGAAGCACCAAACATAGAAATCCAGCTCATTTTGCTTTTCGAGAAATATTAATGTAAGCCAAATTTAGGTATAGAAATAATTAGTAGACATTATTACTAATAGATTTGCATCTGTCAATTTTTTTTTTGGATGAGTTAGTAGGAGGTTATAATATCTTATTTTAACTTTAGTACAATTTGATTAAAAAAAATACTTTATATATTATAGCGCAAAATCTACATCAATACATCATCGTTTATCTATTAAAAGTAAATGTTATACAAATAATCATACTGAGTTATCATTCTTTGCAGTTAAATCTTCATAAAAACAAATCTCGTGCAAATGATCGAAAAACATGTTTTATAGTACGATTCTTGCGTAATACATTTTTTTTTTCAATAATTTATTATAAAACTTTATAACATTTAATGAATTATTCTCACCCCATCAAACTTCTCAGCTCACTTCCTCTGGAAAAGTGGTGCATCCTACACAAAATCACGTCCTTTCCCTTTCGATGGTCATGCGAATATCAATGAACACCGTTCAAACCATCGAACCATTTAAATCATAGAAAATAATTTTAGACCAATTTGTTTGTTGCTTCAGATGTTTCTTTGAAAAATGAATGCGTAATTTGCTTATTGACACATAAACACCGGAGAACACCGACGAACACCGAGATGGTTTTACATATTTAAAGGTTCCCGATAAATTATTTGCTTTCTTTTTAGTCCATTTTGATGCTGACATCCAATTTCTTCTGCTGTCATTCGTGCGGACAATGAACATTTTGGATAGTTTCCAAAGAATTCTCGGCCTTCTTGTTATATTTGGCAGTGCCGTAGGTAGTCTGATTCCGCAGAAAAATTACAATAATTATGACGATATGTCCATTCGAACATTTCACTTTGTATTAAAATGTTTTCCGATTATGTTACTTTAGTACCAGTATCCTGTTTACGATTGTTATACAATTAAACGGGTACTTGGGGAGCCTGTGGAATTTAAGGAAATTTTACTTTAGATACATAGGCGAGGTTAAAGTTAGAGTCGTTTTATACATAAGTGAAAGGTGATATACGGGTATTTCATTTTGATGGGTTGGGACGGTTTTAGACAAATACTTGGCGCCACTATTTTGTACGAGGCATGTCATTAACGTCGACTCGAAGACACTACAATTATAGACAACACACAGGTTGTATTGCGTGTTTATTTTTCTCAACCGTCCCTCATTCATCAAATTCTAGCATGCTATTTTACGTAAATCGAACAAACATAATATGAGCAAGCGCTCTCCGTATAAGTTGCGACTTTATTATGTGCAAAGGCATTCTAGTAAGAATCAGTAGTGAGCACTGCAGCATAAAATTGCTCCATTCAAAGTAAAAAAAAAAAAAAAAAAAAAAAAAAAAAAAAAACTTAAAACAGGTAAAAAAAAAAAAAAACGATTTGGGTTGAAAGATTCTTAGGTATGAGTTTAACCAATTTGGGTTAATGCCATCCGTTCCTGTTTTTGTTACCACTGTGTATCCTTTTGACTATCTTAAGGCCAATTCTGGACACCACTCAAAATCGGTATTTAATAGGGCCCAAAATGGATACACAGTGGTAACCAAAATAGGCATGGGTCATGACATGAATCCAAATTGAGTAACATAATAACTAAGAATCTTTCTACCCAAATCGTTTTTTTTTATCCGTTTTAGGTATTATTTTTTCAGTGTTCGCATTAAGATCATGTATATTGTGAATTTTCTTTATAGGTATTTTTGAAATATTGAAATATAGGATGTTCTGCCGGCACCATTGAATTTTAGTCTTGTAAATGTGCTTACTCTTCTACAGTGTGAATTTATATTTTTCGGACGGTACTTTGACACTTGGTAAAATTATTGCTTTAAAAATAATTAATTGCATTTATAAAGGAATTAATTGCTTATGACGCTTATGAATTAAAATTCTAATTATTCCTTTAAAGGCGTTATTTAATGAACGCCAAAATATATTTTTTTTGGTTCAGTGTTTTATGTAATTTGAATTGTTTTGAATTGTTTATTTCATGTTCACAAAATATGTCATTAAATGATTAATACTGTAAAAACATTTTCCTGAAAAAAAAAAGGGAATTGTACTGGCAATCGAGACGCCAGTACTATTTCCGTATTTTAACGAAAAAAAATTCCGTAAATTCCAGGAAATTTTCCGTGATTTCTGAAATTTCCTTTTTTTAAATTTCCGTTTTTTAACAGATATCTTCCGTATTTTTTAGATATTTTTATATCGTTAAAATACATTTTATAGGACCAAAAAAAAATATCTATTTCTCAAGGAACATCTTATAACACATTTTACTTTTTTTCTTTCATTTCTGTGCGAGTTTTCAGTAAATAACCAACACTTGCCACGAAGGGGTTCGAACGTGGAAACTTCTGTGTAGTAAACTGGCGGGCTGTACCATTATGCTAAAACCGGACACTTCGTTCCCTCACATGTTGTTATTTATTTTACATACTTTTAATGATGCAAAAATTTAAAGGTTTTATAGTTAGATGGATTTTTTCAATATTATATTTTCATAATTTTTAATATCTTGCTTTATTATTTGATGCTTTATAACAGATAAATTTTAACTTTTTATGTATTATATGCGTGAAACATTGTATTAAGACTAATGATTGCTTCTTTTTGCAATAGTACATATACTTTTTTAAATTATTTGTCTGTTGATCTATTTATCAATTCTAAAAACAATAATTATCTTAAGTAGACGTATTTATTACATGCTATTAAAGTAAATTTTCTTTATCTCTTATTTTAGAAACTTATGTGAATAAACAATTTTATAATAAATTAAATTAATATATTTAATCTTTACTGAGAGCTTTTGTGTACGATTATGTTAAACTGAATAATTTTAAAAAATCAAAACAAAAAAAATAGATTTTTAGAGAAAGTTTTGAAATTAATGACCTTAGGATAGGTAAGTTTAAATTTGGACTTGATAATTTAGTTTAAATTAATTTAGTTTAATTTATAAAATTATAAACTAACGAAATAAATTATAAACTTTATAAAATTATAAACTAACGAAATAAATTATAAACTTTATAAAATTATAAACTAACGAAATAAATTATAAACTTTATAAAATTATAAAATTCATTTTTATAAAAGTAAACAAAAGGTTATTAATTATTTTTTTATAAATTTAAAGAAAAAAATATGAACTGCGTAAAATTATAATTTATAAAATAATAAATTTTAGTTTAATTCACAAATTTATAAGACAAATTAGCTTAGTTTAACACCTACATACCGATAATTTGCAAAAAATTTTATTTTATGAAACCTTAAAAATATTTTTAAAAAAATAGATTTTTAGCGAAAATTTTGAAATTAATGACCTTGGGATAGGTATGTTTAAATTTGGATTTATTAATTTAGTCTAAATTAATTTAGTTTAATTTATAAAATTATAAACTAACTAAAAATATTATAAACTTTATAAAATTATAAACTTCATTTTTATAAAAGTAAAGAAAAAATCATTAACTATTTTTATAAATTTAAAGAAAAAAATATAAACTTTCTAAAATTATAATTTATAAAATAATAAATTTTAGGTTAATTCACAAATTTATAAGAGAAATCAGTTTTGTTCAATACCAATAATTTGCAAAGATATTATTTTACGAAACCTTTAACAACCTAATATTGCCTCACGTTAATAAAATTAAAATAAAATTTTTAAATGTCAGTGAAAAAATTCATAATTTGAAGCACTATAAAGAAAAAAAAGTAGATTTAAAACAAAAAAAAAATCTGTAATTTATATAAATAAAGTAAATTTCTAAAGATTTCACTAAAAAACAAAAAAATATCATTATTATTTTCACAAAAAATTACCGTCCAGACACGGGTCCGGTTAGAATGAGCTCCAGGATTGGCCTGAGTCTAATGACAGAAAATAGGCCCACGGGTAGGACCGGTCCAGGCCTGGATCCTAGAAGACCCTGGACCCTAGTAAATAAAACAATCTTAATTCGCATTTCAAACAAGACGATATCTGCGTATACAAACCTCTCAACGTTATTTCCGGAAATGGGGAAATACGGACATTGTACTGTTTTGAAAAAAAATCCTTCAAATTTACGGAAAACTTTCTGCATATCTACGGATTTGAAATCTCCTTTACGGAACTAATGTCATTTACGGAAATTGTATTACTGTTGTTTTGGAAAAATGAAACTTCTCCGTAAAATTTTACGGAAAACCTCTTGTATTGTCACGGATTTTTTTTAGAGTGTAATATCCAATTATAAAGTCAAAAGCTTAAAAAATGCACATGGATTAACGGAAGAAAAGGTATACTTAGTTAAAACTAATTAATGTTTTTTTTTTGTTGTTGTTGTTTTGTTAAATTTATTTTATGTAAAATTAGTTACTAAAAAGTACAAAAATAATATTTTTGAAATTTTAAATGTTTACTTTTTATAATTCATTATGAAAACAATAAGATATTAAAATAAATGTTTAATTTTATAATTAATGTTTAGTTGCTCTTTTAATTGTTTCTGCAGAACGAGTATTAAAAGGAAAAAAAACAAATGCTTCTATAATTACAATTGTTTAAGCAAATAGGCAATTTCTTGAGATTATTTTTCATTATTAAAATATTCTTCTTCTGCTTGTTATTTAATGACTGTATATGAAAACGACATTTTCTCGCAAAGATATATCTAAATAATTTGCACACATTATATCTTTTACTAAGGAACAAAAAGCTAAAAAGCTATACATAAAAAAAATCCACAAAAAACGGACGAAAGAATGGGGACATAGAAAATGAGCAATATTGAAATATACTTGCGAATATAATTTAAAATCGGTTGTAAGAAACGAGGCAAGCACGAATTAAATGCTTTCTTAGAAGATGTTGCCCAAACCATTACTACAAATTCAAGATGATCTGAAAAATAAAAGAATTGACTGATTGATTTTCCTTTGTAGGCAATTAATCACATCAAATAAGTGAAAAGAGAAAAACGTGACGTCAGAAATATTTGAAGATAAATTGTTGTTCTGCCACCTACAAAGACAAATTAAAATGAAAAATAGAAAAAAGTTGAAATTAATAGTAACTTTATAATATTGATTTTTGCTTTAAAATGTAAAATTGTAGATATTCGATACGGTCAAGAACAAAAAACACACCTAAGTATGCAGCATGACCGGATGTTATGCTGCCGAAAGCAGTAAGGGTCTCCTATACTTAATCCCTCCCAGAAAAAAAAAAATCTGATTTCAACAATTTTAGTTATATTTAAGATTAGCATCCCGCGCCGGGAAACGCCGGGAGGGACAGGTAGTTTGAAATAAATATAGGTATAGATTAACCAGTTTTCTCAAACTTAAATTTTCAAGTAAACCTTATTTTCATGTTAACAAACATATTTTACAGAGAAACGTCATAAATTAACAGCATTAACATTAACATTAATATCATTATGTTACTCTTGGATGTATGAATTGAGTTTAGCAGCTAAATATGTTTATTTGAAAATTGATAGCATCCTAAGAAATGATATTCTGTCTTGACATAACTTATATGCTATAAATATACTCTGAAAATATTTCGAAAATCGGTTGTAGCGTAATCAATTTTTTTTATTTTAAATTTGTCTTCAATTCCCGAAAATATATAGGTCACTAAGGTTTCCAATGATAAAGAAAATATTTTAGAATCATGGTTAATTCGGAAGAAGTTATTGTATGTTTTCGTTCGTGATTATATTATATTTGCGTAGATTAAGAAACATTTGTCTTTTTGCATACTTTCTTTTAACTTACATTTCTGTATGTATGAGGCAGTTAAATTTTGTAACTCATTTTTCACCCACTTTCTGTTAACGTTGAGCTTTGAAATTTGACATATATATGTATTCCCGAGGACAATACATGAATTGGACATTATTATTTTTTACTTTTATCCCTAGGGGGGGGGGGGGGGGGGGTAGAGTCAACGTCGGTACAAAACTTTCATTTTCCGCATAGAAATAACGTTAAGATTGTTTAATTAAAAAAATAGCTCCATTGTTGCACCATTCATCCATTTTTTCATCAACAAGCTTTATAATATATATATTTTTTGTAAATTTTAATGAAAGTATGTTTTAAAAAATACATTTATTTCATTTACAGTTTAGTAGGCTTTGAAATAACAATGTGTACCCTCACAACTAAATCAGACTCCTTTCCTTAATCGACTTTTTTATAGGATAAAATATTTTGATATTGTTGTTCCATAGTTGCAGAAATTAAATTTACCATTTAACACTTGTCAATTTTCATAGTATCTTTGAAAAGTGGCGTCTAAGCATCTAAGCATACTTTCATTTAAACATCCAAGTAATCCTTCAAGTTTTTAAAATAATATCTGTTTATGAAGCTTAGGAATTAAAAGTCTAGTTAAATGACGTTTTTTTTTTTTTTAATATTTTAATTTTTCGATTCAATACTTTACGTGTAAATTTTAATTCATTTTTTTTTCTTTCTATCTAAAAAAAGAAATTATTGCGTACATGCGCTAAAGACACAATTTAAATATGCTAATCTGGAGACATATGTTATCAAAAGCTTTATAAAACCGCAAAAATTAACTTAATAAAAAATAGGTACCGAAAGCTAATTACCTATTTTTCAGGTACATTTATTTCATGTAAAAATACATAGTAAAAAATACGATTATTAATATATTCTGATTTTAGAACCTCACTATTTTGAAAACAAAAAGGTTATTATTACAATTAATCCTTAGTGCCCCATTTAATTTTTTATGTTACAAAAATCAAGGCTTCGACTTTTAATTAACACTGCACTTCTTTATTCTATGAATTTTTTTTTAGTTATTTTTATACGATTAAAAGATCTTTTTTTCTGCTTAATTTTTTTCTTTCTTTTTTTCTTAATTACTAAAAACTAAAGGAATTTATCTGGTCAAAAGAAGAAAGAATGAAAGAATATACAGAGAGTGAAAATTTAATTTAACACAATAAAACTGTTAATACCTTTTATTAAGAAAAAGTCAGCGTATATTTTATATATAGTTTTGACATTTATTAGCTTCAACTTTCTCTGGAGGATATTATATGTATTTCATGGACAAGCGTATTTTTTTTTAATCATAGGACATTTCAGTTATGCAAGATCCTCTAAAATTAATATTTATATATACAGTCTTACGTGAATCGGATTTTATTTTTTAAATTTGCGATCACTAATATAGATTTGAGATATATATATATATGATAAATTGTTGACATAACTCTGTAACTGCAGTACAAGTAAATACAAACGTGTGGATGTATATATATGTAGAGATATTATTGTTTTCTATCTAAATGCAGATATAATTGTTGCACATCTATAGATTTAGAGTAACGAAAGAATTAGCTATATGTATAAGTGTAAAGAGATGGGTGTGAAGAAAAGGATGTTTAAATGTAGAAAAACATATGCACATGTGCAGATAGAGTTGCAAAAAACCCACAGTTTTTGAGAGACGGGAATAAACCCGGGAATTTTTGGGAATAAACCCGGTATTTTGGGGAATATTGGAAATTTTGAAGAAGTTTTGAAAGTAAACAAAACTAGTCATTTTTCAATTTCAATTTTTTTATTTTTCGAAATTTCAGGCACTGTTCTGAAAATTTTATAATAGGTTTTTCATTATGAATTCACAAAACTTAGGATTTTGCGCTCTAAGTTTTTTATAATTTATTATACCATATCATTTGCTTTAACAATGGTGGCTGTGAATTGGTAAGTATTTGAATGTTTCTTTAATAATTGAAACAGTTTAATTTCTGTTAGCTGGCATATTTACTATCCAGGCATACTCTATATTAATTTTCTTGCGAGTTGCAGTGTAATGCATTGATTTCTTCTACTTTTATTTTTTGTTTGTCTGAATTGGAGAACAAGGGTGATGTTTATATTCATGCCAGGTAAGATGAATCTGTCATCTACCTTTCGCACTTTTTACCTATACACGATTAAAATATCAACTTACTTATGTTATTTTAATTTCTCACTTAATATTTCTGCAGCTTAAGCCTGTATTTCATTAGTTTTCATGTAAACTGTGCCATTTTTCTGTATTTGTGTTATTGGTTTTCTTTACATATGTAAAAGAATATTTTGTTTACAAATTAAAAAAAATCCATGTCTAAAACTTTCTGAAAACTCCCGGGATTTTTTAATATTCCCTTCCCAAAAAACCCGGTTTTTTCCACCCTTTGCATCTCTATGTGCAGATGAAGATGTGTAAATGCTGTTAATGTGGATCGTCATGCGTAAATGTTTATCATATTTAATAGTTTACCTATTTTTTCAGAAGCGTTTACTTAAAGAAAATTGCAATGCTATATTCAGTCATTTTTCTTCGATAATTTTTTCGATTACAACTTTTTAATAAAGTAAAAAAATAGTATTGCCATATATTTGAACTAGCTGTTACCCGTGACTTCGTTCACGTATCATTAAAAGAAGAATAAATACATTAATTAAGCAAAATATTTCATTCCCGATAGTTAGAAACGTAAATAATTAACTAATTCTTTATCACATTCCATAGGAGACAATACAGTATTTCTATGTTATAGAGGCCTGGACATAACTAAGTTTTAAAAAAGTGAAATTTTGTGACAAATAATCACGAAATGGAAACTGCAACCAATGAAGAAAGGCGGACCAAATAAAATCGTGGAGATCGGCGAATTGTGTAAAAACATATGTCAAGTTTACCTGGTAAACCATTTTACTTTTAACGCCTTTGTGAAACGTTTTAATAGCCATCCTTCAAAGATAATGGAAATAGTATATTCTTTTTCATTAAATTCAATTCTTGTGAATAGGGAGCAATAATTGTAGACCTAAATGCATGGAGCTTAAATTTGCCTCCTTGATTTAATCTATAACTACAGCGCCTATATTGTAGGCGCTGTACTACAACTGAAAAAAAATCTTTATTTCTAAATGAAAATATGTTGACAGACGATATTTGTTCTCCAGAATAAATTGACTCATGAAGTTTGAATATGGGAAAATACGTTTTTATTTTTTAAAAAAATTACTGTAATTAAGATTTTTTTTTCGTTCACCATCTATTCAAATTGAAAATAAATTCTTTTTTTCAGTTTTAATGAGAAAAATATATTATTCCGTTTCATTTCTTCTTTTTTATCCACAAAATTGGAATAATTTAGTTGCCATTTTTAGAGCAACTTCGTTAAATTTATTAAAAAATAATAATAATAATCATATCTCGGAATTTAACTCATTTTTTTAAATTCTGAGAGTTTATGACATCCTCTGCGAAATACAAACAGACGGTCAGATTTTAATATAATAGATTCGTAATTATTTTTATTTTCCTAATAATCATGGTGTGGTTTTTGGCAAAAAACTCTCATCTGTATGTGACTGATATTCATGCATAATAATCGCTAGCTAAAAAAAGCTAAAAAAAATTAAATTTTTCGTTTTAAATATGACGTGAAACTCATCTACTTTCTAAACTTGCCGATTCTTGTATTATTAATGTAATGAATTGATGCACGCTCCTTCTAAAACACATTTGGAAATTCCCATTTTATTTCAAATATGACGTCACATTTTCCTCAGAGAAATCTCTTTTAAATGGCACAATTCTTGTTAATTTTCTTTTTCTGGCAATCAGGGCGTAAGTTTTAGCGGAAAACTCACATTTGTATGTAACTGGTACTCAAGCTAATTATTAATCAATATCGATAAAAAAATATTTCAGTTTTTCATCTTAAATATTACATCCATTATCTATTTACTTTCATTATACATTGATATTCATGCTCCTTGTATTATTACGAATATTTGAAAATACATGTTTTATTTATGATGTCATATTTGTCCAAGCCGAGGAGGATCCTTTTCATAGTTCCATGGTCCAAGCGAAATCTATTTTTTAATAATATAATTTTTGTTGCACTTTTCCTTCTAATTATAACGCAGTTTTTGACAGAAAAATATCTTTTTATTTTAACCGATATTCATACTTCATGTATAATAACAAATACTTCATATTTTTGTTTCAAATACCATGGAAATTCACCTTCTTTTGAATTTTTTTAATTTTCAGTTTTCACGTGAAAATCGTTCAATTGAAAATTAGTTGTTGGGAAAAAAATATTTTTCCGTGTTTTTATTTTTGTGGCAACGATCAAAGCCCTAGCAACGATAAAGTAAAATGGCTAAATTGTATGGAAAAATGTCCATTTATTCTCTATGAAAATAATGAAATTTTTAATTATTAAAGAAAATATTTGAATAAAATAAACAAAAACCAGCCTATGTTAATTTGAGGATTACAATCAACCTATATGCAAAAATACAGGATCATTAAATGCTCCATTTTGACGCTGGCTTCAGCCTAACATTTGCACACAATGAGATTTATAATATTATTAGGATTCTAAACAAAAAATGTATTATGTAGACCAATATATGTGACGATTTTAAGAGCCGAGATGGTGAGTGCTACAGCAATACCATTTTTTAATAAATGGTTTTTCAATATTAGATGTTCTTTTCAGAAGTCAACAGAGGAAGTTTCCGCGCTAGGATTTATGGCAGTCGTACTATTCACAGTAGAGGACGTGTGGGTATACACAAGAAGAAACTCCATCCAAAAACACAAACAAGCTTTATTTTAAAGCTTACAAAAATCAGGTGGAGATCTGGTTTCACATGATTCATCTTTTTAGTTTCGATGACAGATTTCGTTTGAAAAAAAATTGGAGGATGGACAGCTTTTTAAAAATTCATTCCGAAGTAGCAGAAGTAAAGAATATTGGTCGTTTCGCCATTACCAGGCAAAGTTTCGATTTGATTACGAATGACTCTCCGAAGCAAGAAGCAGCGATATATCTTTTCAGAAAAAGTATGAATACAGGGTTCACGTGACGGCTTTGTGTGCTAATGGTGAATCGGGATTATTTGCGAAAAGCGCCAAAATTTTGAGGCAAATTGGTTTTCGGTCAGAGAAGGCGCCAAAGACGCATCGAGAATATTCAATGATGTTCGATAAATTAGCTTTGACCCAGAGAGTTTTAAGCTAACTGATTATCGTTAGTTACTGGTTTGAGAATATGGAATGATTTTTACGTTCATGAAAATAAAAAAAAAGAAAATAAGAAAAATGGTTTCTCAGACTTGGATCAAAGCCAGAATGGAATTAAAATCAGATGTTTTACATTTTAATATAAGAAAAAGATTTTATGATTTTGAGAGTTACTTTTAATATCTGAAATTACTAAAATAAATACAGCCTCTTTAGGAATTTAGAAATATAAAAAGGATTTTTAAGGGATGAATATTAGGAAGCGTTTATAATTTAAAGATAAAGACGCCATTTATTGAGCTAATTAGAAGCAATGAAAATATTGAATTTAGATATGAGTTTTTTGGAATAAATAGAGTTAAAATACATTAATAAACGGAGGAAACGAATATTATAGAGTTATTTAGAATAGGATGAGATAAAAATAATTTAGCGGTTTGCGATAAATTTTAAATTTCGTCATATATATATATATATTATGCAGCTTCTGGCGCTGTTCATACGAATATATAGTTGTTTTGTTTGTGATGTGATGGTTACTGCTTATATATATATATATATATATATATATATATATATATATATATATATATATATATATATATATGTCTGTTTATATATATATATATATATATATATGTCTGTTTTCGACAAATTTGGATTCTAAAACATTATGATATTTTTTTTTTATCTATGAACTTATCCAGGAAAATAATTAAAAGTATTAAAATGCAAAAAATATTCACGTTGTATCTTTTAATAGGAAAGTATGGTAAACTGTATAGTCGATGTATATTGATACTTGAATTTTGACCCAACTTGAATAGTTCTCTAACTTGTAATGGTTGATATAAATAAGTTTATGCTTTCGTTAAAGCCACCATTACAGTGCCTTCAAACTGCCATTTATGTGGTTCCTGCGTTTAAAAATTTATTTTATCGTTTTTGTTTTAATTTTTCTAGTTTTCAAAATTCTTAAGAGTTAATGTACCTTTCAAAGTATCAAAAAATTATAATTGTAAAATTTTAAATTCTTTATTCTAAAATCTTATCGTTTAGAAACATTTTAAAAGCAACCCCATGCAAAAAGTCGCTTTGCAAAGGAAGTTATGTTCAAAACAGTTTGAGCACTTTTTATATGAACAAGGAGTAATTTGATCTTAAATTCAATTTTCACAAAACGGTGATTTTGGTCAATGCGCGCATGATTTCTTATATATGTCTGTAGATAATAGACAATACGCACCTAACAAACAAAACCATTATAAGACCACTCTTGTGTCTGTCTGTCCGTTTGACACAGCCGTTTTTCTCTAAAACTGTGAAACGTGGAAAGTTCAAACTTAGCATAGCTATAAAAGCTATTGAGCCACATATCTATAGATTATCATCCATTCACAAATATTTTTAGAACATTTTTAGGTAGTCTAATTAAGTTACTTGAAGAATACATTTTTTGTTTTGTATATCATGCAGGGTATCGTTTGATATATCTGGTGACACATAATTAAAAAATATGATTCGTTTTAAATTTAGGTATTATATTTTTAGAGATATCGTCGAAAATGTACTGAAAAAATATGTTCTCCCAATACCATTCCTGAATCTACTAAAACTAAAATTATATAAAAAAAAAGTTGATTGTAGGAGATTATTTAAACCTTACAAGGAAAGTAATGTGATTATTCTATGTCACATAGTTTTTGAGAAAATCGCATTTTTTTCGTCACACGCAAAGTTTACTTTGCGGGTGCTCAACCGGCAGTTGAAAGGCTATCGACTTAAAAAAAACATGCTCTTTTAATATGTATATATTTTATTTATTTTTCTCTTGCGGCTCTTTATAGAAAATAGTAGCAGATGCCAATTGAAGAAGATTATGGAAGATTAACGGATTTAAATGGAAATTTCGCTAAATTAGCCAGCTATTGCTAAGTTGTCTTCGTATATAGCAACTTATTTTTGTCGCCAAATTTGTCGATATTCAGCCATGTTGGCTAAAATTTGGGGCTATTTTGGTAACCCTGTCATAGTACTTTTCAACAAATGCTCATTGTATTCATATGTATTCATCAGTACATACTCATTCATATATATTTCAAATAAATGCTGACGTCGTAATGATGCGGGCAACAATGCGATCAAAATGGGTGAATATTGCAACAATGGAGCTATTTATTAAACAATCGCAACGTTATATCTATGGGGGAAAATACAAGTTTTGGGCCAACATTGCCTACCCTTAGGGATGGAATTTTAAAAAAAATCAATGTCCAATTGATGTGCATGCGATTAAAATGGATGAAGGTTGCAACAAAGGAGCTATTTATTAAACAATGACAACGTTATATCTATGGGGGGAAATACAAGTTTTGGGCCAACATTGCCTACCCTTAAGGATGGAATTTTAAAGAATCAATGTCCAATTTATGTATTGCCCTCAGGAGTACATATATATTCCAAATTTCAAAGCTCTATGTCAAGAGGAAGTGAGTGAAAAATTAGTGACAATATTTGACTACTACATACATACATAATTGTAAGGTAGAAAAAAGAATGTAAAAATGGCTTACTGAATTAGAATTAATCACGTAATTACTTTTGGATTCGCAACTGGTTTTCAATCCGCTCAATACACCATCCATGTCTTTAAATAGTAATTAAAAACTTATTAAGGAAAATGCGACAACGAGGGTCAAAGGCCGCGTTGCAACTTTGCGACCACATTTCGTAGCGCGCTTGGCACAATGCCAAATTTAAAGTTCGAGTAGGATCTTTGTTTTAGAGTGAGAAATATTCATCGTTTTTCATTTCAATAGAATTCACTTATGACAAGTGGTGTTGTTTTTACATATACGAGTAGTATATTGTTTTTGAACAGTTCTGATAGTCTGTTTAAATAAGTATATTTTAATAAGATTTTTTTTCAAAAGTCTTGCGTTCTACCATATTATCATCTCTTATGCATTACTAGGTATGTCGAGTATTCTTTTAGCAACAATTTTTTGCAATATTGCAGTTAGTAATTAAGAAATGTATTGTACGGAACCCTTTGTATATAAAAGCTGAAGTATGCGAACGCATCCTTTTTATCTTCGCCTTTAAAATATAAACAACCCATTCAATTAAACATCAATAGTCATCATTAAATATGCCTACAATATCCTCTAAAATATTGGTGAAGCAAAAAGCTTCTCAATTTTTGATTCACCAATATTTTAGAGGATATTGTAAGCATATTTAATGATAACTATTGTTCTTTAATTAAATGGGTTGTTTATATTTTAAAGGCGAATATAAAAAAGAATGTGATCGTATACTTCAGGTTCTATACGTCATTTTTAAGATACATCATAAAAAGTTTACCTTGAAACTGAGAGCGTGGTATTGAAGACATAAATAAGAGAGAGATAAGGTACTGTAAATACTTCATGGATTTTATTCTTGAGAACTCGGTAAACTTGGTAGGAAAACAGGTGCTGTCTCTTTCAGGTTGTCAGAGGACCCACGTAATCTGCTAAGACTTTTAATAGCAGCAGCAATGGACATCATGGTGAAAGATGGAAGTTATATTCGACAAAACGAAGGTACGATGCTTTACTTATTAAGTAAAATAATATCTATTATGAGTTTGATTGGCGATAGGATCGGACACTCTAAGTCCGGCCATCTTGGACAACGCTAGGAACTACGGTAAACAAACGACCTACTCCGAACTTGACAATCGCTAGAACTGAATTTTGAACGGCGCGCAACAAGTGCGAGCATGCGTAAAAGTACTTCTCAAAAACTCATTGCGCGGAGATGAATACGCCGAACTGGCAGACTCAATGAAGAGTGAACGCACCAAGGAGAAACAGAAGAACGCCGCGATCGACGACGGTAGACGCATGCGCAGAGAGAGCCGGCTGCACAGTTGGAAAGCTTGTGATCCGAAATTGAGGAAAGATACGAAAATTTGCTAGCTCGCGGCCAAAAGCGAATCTGGGATGGAGAAATTAGTAGAAAAAAGAGAACTTACGTTACGAATGAATTCCTGAAATAAAACAATTAAAGGTGATCGCTTGATCAAACTTAAAATAATGAATGCAAAGAGAGGGAAAACATAAGATGGATTAAATATATTTTAAAATTAAAGATTGAATAATTAAGAATAGGGATTTAAAATATTGAAATACATATGTGGATTAGGGAAATTTAATACAAAATATATCAACATGATAATCAATAAATGCTATGCATACCCTATTCTACAGTAAGCATCTTGTGATGCATCTTAGTTCTGTATATTAGTTTCAATATGTTCGAAATAGTGTAACATTATTGCAAACGATTTTCCTCCATAAACCATAATGTAACGAAATACTTTTAAGTGTCCCTGTAAATGGACTATAAATGCTACACTCTTCATTTCCAACACCAAAATGACAGAAAAATCTTTAATAGCATATGTCATTTACGTCGCATTCCGAGTATATTTACTCGAATTAGAGCAGGACAAGACAGACAAACCGAAGTCATATACACTTTTCAATTATGTTGGAAAGTGTTAAAAATATATGCGTTTCTTTTTTTTTCTTGCTCTTTTTTTAAGTTTTTTTTGCATACATTTTTAAAATTGCCACCTACAAATTTGTGAAAAACATCCACTCATTTTAATGTCTGCGTAAAAAGTTAAAAATTGTTGGCCAGTGATATCATAAGTGCTAATTCTAGCTTAGTGTATATGTGAAAATTGTAACTGTCTTTAGTGATAATGTAATTATTGACACTAGTTTCTTTTATTTGACGTTCAGTGTGTAAATCAATATAGGAAAAGCAATGCATACTACACATATTAATTATTCTGCTAATTATTCCGCCAATTCATCTGGGGGATTCACTGAAGCAATTGAAAGGAATATAAACTTTGAGACGTCTTCTATTAACCGTATTGCAACATCATCAATACAAGAAAAGACGACGACGATATTTCATCAAACTAATTACAATCTATTTACAATACGTGAAAGTTCCTTCTTCATTAATTATTCTAGAGACCTTTTATAATTCGTTAACAAGATTAGAATTAATGATCAATGTGCGCTTAAATAAATTATAGCTGCTAAGTTGTTGACAAATCTAAAATTATTCCAAGTCCATGCTAAATGTTGTACGTGAAAAAAATTAAATGAATTTTTTTTTCATTTCGTTTAAGATGCGTTGATGTTAAGATCTTTATTCTAAAAATTAACTTGAAAAATGTAGGCTACGCGTAATACACTTGAATTTCAGATTTGAATTAGATGGCTGCATTCTGAATAGAATAATAGAATAATGCTAATTACCAGTAGATCTGCAGATATAGATCCTCAACGTCAGCTCTGAAAGTCGCCGTATTTTAATTTCACTCATAATATTTAGCATCTTACAATCCGAAATTTATAATTTTTATGTTACATACATATTTAGAGGCATATAAAATACTTCGAAAGTTTCAGAAATTAGAATCGTTAAATTAAACACGGTTTATTCAATGATATTCTGAAATTCTTATGAACTTTCTATTCTTGAAATTTTTTAGATAAAAAAATACGTTTCTTCAGGCGGGCTCTGCCCCCCTGAACCCCTCGTAATCTTATTAAATTTATATTTGTGATTTTCTATTGGTTGTGTGAATGATTATAGTATATATTGGATTTCATGCTACATTGTGGTTTTATTAGAATAAGCAACAGTTTGGAAAATAATTTCATGCTATCCTAATACCCAAGAGTTATATTTACTTACCTGCCAACCACGAAACACCTGCATCTGATGGATAATGTCTCATGTACAAAAACTAATTATAAAATGTAAACTGAATCTACTATTTTCACTTATATCTATTTTAGAAATCCAGTGTTATTACAATTTTTGTTTCGGAAAAACAGTTTTGATGGTTATTCTATAATATTTATATGTAAGATCTTATCTATATACATCCTGATCTACTAGATAGCAATACCATACTAAAATCCCCTGAAAATAGGCATATATGAAAAAATTTAAAACTATTGGGTAAATTAAACACGGGGTATGCAATCATATTCTGATATTCTTGTGAAGTTCTTATTCTTGTAATTTTTAGGTAAAAAAATGCATTTCTTATTTTGATGTTCTTTGAAATAGGGTTGCTAAGCAACTAACAAAATAAAGAGGAAATAAAAAGAAATGCATTTTAAAATTTGTAAAAATAGGAAAATAAATTGTTTTATATTTCCCGAACATTTGCAAAAAAATTTCCAATAATTTAAACAATTAATTTCTAAATTCTAATAGATTTATCGGCAAATTTTTACAGCTATTGCATATATTTAAGAGCTCCATATCGAAAATTTAGTATCCGTAATTTTACGTTTAAATCCATTATTCAAATATTTGATTTTCATTTTAGTTAAAAGTGAAATTTGAAAATCGTCTGCATTCCCATAGGAAAGCTTTATGACCTAAAAAGAAATGCTGTACATTTTTAGAACGAATGAACCAAATGTAACTAAAGACTATACAGCTAATTCACTCACTAACAAACCCACCAAAAATCAACGGACGATTTTTACGGCAGTTATCGCGGAACAGACATACAGGAAAACAGACAAACAGACGGAAACCAAAAACTTTTCACGCCTGCTCAGTGAGCCTTCACTGACATTTCGGGAATTAATTATTTTAATTTTACTATCGTAAATGTCTAATATTATTCGTATGTCACTTTGTATTTTTGTGTATTTTGTAACAGTTGATAGTATTGAACTTCATGTTTATACGCAAAGCTTCCATTCATATTATGTTGTCACTGGCACTCTGTATGTAAGATCATTTGCCATTCTTTTTCTGTTTTAATATACAAAGCTATATAGCAATAATTTATAAATAATGTTCAATATCATTTGGAATTTTTAGTTTTTGTAAGAATAAAATATTTTTGAACATAATAGACATTGCAAAATGGCGGGCTTTCGCAGTTGTCTGACCCCAAACCGCATTTCTGAATTTCTTTAGCAGAGAGCAAGGAAACAGGGAGAAATTATCGTTTGCTTCTCATTTGTTTTTGCAGATATTCTTAAAATCTTTCAATAAATGTAAATTGTTCAAAAACGTAAATAAAAAAACCTTGTAAATTTTAAATCATATAATTTGTAACATTATCTTTTCTAATGATATAACTTACTTTTATACAGATTGATACAGATTTATCGAAATCATTTTTCAAAATTCATGTCTGTATCAGATTTTGTATTAACTAATAAGCATTTGCGTTCCATCAAAAGTATTTTTTTTTAATAAAAGTACCAGACGGTCAGAGGAATGTGGCACGCCCTTTTCATGTTTAACGTTCAACGCATCTGCAAAATTTATCTAAAAATATATAAATAGGTTTTCTGGGAACAGAGTGTGGAAATGAAAGGTGTAGTAAAACCTTATTATACTAGTTTACTAAATGTAATTTATCATATGTGACTATGTTATTTAATGACATGAACATGTTATTTGTTACTTAATTTCCAACTTTTTATAGAAAAAAAATATTTTTTTTTCTCATTAAGGCAAACGTTTGAAAATATATAATAATTTAACTTGAATTTGTAGGAATATTTTTGTTACTTGCATTTACAAAATTTTACATTTTCAAATGATGAAGAAAAATAAATGTCTATATTAGGTAGATTTCGTAAGAAATACTACCTATTACATTCTCACCTAAGTTGGAAATTTTGAAAAAATTTTGCAGATCTACGCCGATCATGACTCCCAGAACCCAAAAACACCCCCAGTTCAAAAGCTTATCTATCTATCTATCTATGTCACTTTTTTCTGACCACGATAACTGGACAAATTCTACTTAAATCTCTTCCAAACTGATACATAAAATCAAGGGTCATAAAATCTAGGTCAAGCTCGTTAATGGGCAAAATCGAACCAAGGGGGGGGGATGGGGGGCTTTTTGTGAAAACAGAAAAATCCTTATAATTTCTTTATTATTATACGTATCAAATCCGTTTAAAGTTATTATTACTTCTAGGAAAAGGGCCGAAATTTTATGTAGTACAGATTTTTGATATAATTAAAAATGGCCCCAGGGGGGGAAAGGGGGGTTTTAGAAGAAAAAAAATCATAGCTTCGTCAATTCACAAGATATCAAATCCGCGTAAATTTTTAATTAATCCTCTTAGTATTATCTAAAACTTTTATATTGACAAGTTTTTTATAGGACCAACCGTTATAGCAAAAAAAAATTAAAAAGAAAAAAAATCTCTGCCGGCTCCGCCTGCAAACAAGTTATTTTTCGAAGTAGGCAGTTCCAACTCCCGCATCTTTTCGAAACTGATACATAAAATCAAGGGGCATAAAATCTCGGTCAAGTTCGTTAATGGGCAAAATCGAACCAAGGGGGGGGGATGGGGGGACTTTTTGTGAAAACAGAAAAAAACCATAATTTCTTAATTATGATACGTATCGAATCCGTTTGAAGTTATTATTACTTCTAGGAGAAGGGCCGAAAATTTATGTATGACAGATTTTTGATATAATTAAAAATTACCTTAAGGGGGGGGGGGGAGGAGGGTTTTAGAAGAAAAAAATTCATAACTTCGTCAATTCCCAAGATTTAAAATACGCTTAAATTTATTATAAATCCCCTTAATATTATCTAAAATTTTTATATTGACATGTTTTTTATAGGACCAACTCTTATAGCAAAAAAAAAAAAAAAAAAAAAAAAAAAAAAAAAAAATCCTTGCTGGCTCCGCCTGCAAACAAGTTTGGTTTCGAAGTAGGCGGTTCCAACTGCAGCATCATCGCAAAAAGGTCATTTCTTCTGCAATTCCCGACAAACAGGCGCCCCACGTTCTGCGTCTTCGAAATCTACCTGTGCCTGTAGGCCGCGCCGTCAGGGATATTTTTTAGAATTCCAACCTGTCCAGAAAAGAGAGAAGACAACGATTGCAAAATTCCATCTTTACATACATTAATTTTTTTTTTTCATTCTACAATTTGTTTCTTTTTTTAAATTTTCATTCTTACATGGACATTTAAAAAAAATTACTCCAAAAATAATTATATAATGGCTTATAAAAAGACAAAGGAATGTTAAGCCCTTTAAAATACTTCAACCACATTTTATTAAAATATAGTTTAGAAAAAAATTTAAGCTAATTTTCCTGTTATTTAATTTGCATTAATTAAGACATTAAAAAAAATCTTATCATTATGCACAGAGTGTCCCAAAAAGATTGAAACGAGCTTTATTTTTTTTTACCTGTTAGGGAATGTAAATTACAAAAGTGTTTAAATTGAAGTAGGAATTACGTTTATGTTGATGAAATATTTCTAGCACTATTTTTTCAAAATGTTATTTAAAAAAAATTATACGGTTCCTGAATCGTATAAGTTATATTTAGTATAAGACATTTTCTCCACGCCCTTACCAGTAAAACAGTTCTTTATTCTATGACCAAAACTTACCAAGTTATAATACTTTAAATTTTTTTAAATTTTGGCGCTTACCCGCACTAAACACACACAGACAATATTTAAATACAGAAAAACGCCGATATTTCATAAAATTTAAAGTATCATAACTTGGTGGGTTTTGGTTGTAGAAGAAGATTTTTTTTGTGTTTTGTTTGCCACAGCATGTAAAAAATGTATAACATATAGAAGCAAGGCATCATATAAAAATTCTAAAAGTGTAAGTGTTTAAAAAATAACATGAATTCTATTTCATCAATATAATTTTAATCCTTACCTTATTTTGACCACTTTTGGTGTATACAAACCCTACGTATTTTCAACACTTAAAATATGAACGCGTGTTTCAATCTATTTCAGAAAACGTGTACATTACAGTAAACGCCCGCAAGAATTATTGGCGAGACTTTCATTTTTAGGATTTTTCATTATAAGGTAAAGCCAGGAGAGATTGCACACAAAGAGTGTCAGGGGAAAGAGGTAGAGAAGCGACTTAAGATAGTTGTACAACAGAACTAGTGGAGTGTCAAATTAAATGTTTACGTTGATTATTTCGAGCGTCCTATTTTGTTTTATTTTCCCAAGGTAAGTGCTTGAATTTTCATAAATATTCGCCAGAGTTTCTATAGAATGTCAGTAGTACAAAATATTTTAAATTTAAACTATTTATCATAAGCTACTAATCTAGACTAACGGTGTGAACACCGTTGGTTAGTTTTAGAAGCGGCCATGTGTAAATAAATGGCCGCGCAAACTGTCCTACCGAAATTGGAAAGTTTGTGCATCTGCTACTTAGGAAAGATGTCGCATGGTTCCCATTAGTTTCCATGCTAGGAGAGATTACGCAGCTTCTTGGTAAATTTGAATAAATTACAAATTACAGGTAAAATATATGAATGAATCAATTTAGAAATAACTTTCGAAAAACACATAATTATCGACACCTGGAGTTACACTTTAAATATTGAAGTGATTCCAGAACACGCACATTTTCTAGGCTGTGATCTACCATGTATCAAACTGTACCTGAAATCGTTGAATTACCATCAGAATCCCCATGAATCCATTTCAACAACAGTACTCGTTACAATCACTGAAATCCAAACTTCTCATATTCTAGGCATATACTCTCATCCCAATGCAGCAGCTACATGCATTTGTTAACCATTAACTTCTGGGGAGTCTAATGTTACTCTCAGAAATACACCTACGAAAGTTTTGGAAAAGCTTTCATCCATTCCAAGTAGTTTAATGCCATCGAAATAAAAAAGGAAACAGGATGCAACGAATGTTACCGAATCACTAAATATACATGAAAAAGACTTAAGAAGGAAGCAGCTACAAAAAAAGCAAACTGCCGAAGATAAGATGCTTCCAGAAAATGTGCGATAAAAAAAAAATGAAGGGCAATGGGGATGAGTGCACTGAATGTCGGGAACTGTACCAGGATGCAACTTCGATCAGCGACTGGATTCAAAGCATTACTTCTGGCAGGTGATTGCACTAAAGCGGAACCATTTGCAACAATAAGTTCATCGATTGTGGACGACAACATCTTTAGGTAACAAACAAGAAAACATTGAAACTGTGGAAATGAAAATGGACAAACTTTAAGTTAAACGTGTTATCATGTAACTTAAGGTTATTTTATAAGCTTTTCTAGGCTTGCTTTTTCTGATTCTTTACTTTTTTTTCTTTAATTAATTTTTTTTTAATTGTTCTTAAAATTCTTTTCTTTTTCTTGATTCTTTACTTTTTTTCTTTAATTATTATTATTTTTAATTGTTCTTAAAATTCTTTCCTTTTTCTGATTCTTTACTTTTTTTCTTTAATTATTTTATTTAATTAAAAAAAATTAATTTTTTTAATATATTTTTTTTTTTAATTTTCTTAAAATTATTTTCTTTTTCTGATTATTTAATCATTAGGTTGAGATATTCACTTCTATTACAATAATATCTGTTCACAGAAACCTTACAACAATGTTATATTATTGTTTTTTTTATTGTTCTTAAAATTATTTTCTTTTTCTGATTCTTTAATCATTAAGTTGAAATATCCACTCCTAATACAATAATATCTGTTCACAAAAACCTTACAACAATGTTGTATGAGTGTAATTATTATTGTTAACAATTTAATTTTCAGTTATATTAATAACAATCTCTCCTACCGATGTGCGCGATCACATCAACACTGTAAGGACAGATTTCGCAAAATAGCTTTCTTGGTTTTGTTACAGCTGTTCCATAAAATTACAGCATGACAACAAAATAGCAATGGAAATGCATAAACAAGAAATGAATTAAAAATTACTCATGGATAGTTTAGCAAAAAATTAATATTAAGATTATTTATTATCATTCTATTGAATTATGCGCAGATTCTCCTAGATTTACCTTACAAGCTTCTCTTCTTTAAACAGTATAATTGAGGCAAAAATAATAATGTAATGCAGTATAGTTAAAAATAATTCCTACGTAGTAATAATATATCAACAAAGAAATTATTCCATAACTGCAAATGAAGAAAGAGAATATTAAAGTCATGAGTTTTAAACAGGATCCATCACTATCATTTCCTTACAAGTATATTCATTAATGTTTTGATAAAAAACATAAGTTAGAGATTTATTAGCAATTCCGATATTTAATCCGACAAAATATTTGAACAAATACTTTTAATAGCATTCGAAATTTCTAATTTTACAGAAAATGTACTCTTCAAATCCATAATTTATAACTGAATTTTCTTAAAACACTATTTAAATAAAAAATAGATTGTTTCGAAAAATAAACTAAAACCTAAGAAATGGAAAATTTGAAAACAAAATATAAAATGAAGAAAGTATGTTTTTCTTAAGTTACCCTCATGTATTTTATTTTAAGTTTAGAATTTTCTCTAAATGTGAACGGCATTTGTTTTTATTAACGAATATCTGATATAAGTTCTCTTAAAATGACATTTATTCTTGAGTCTCTGATGAGAATCGGTAAATGTAGATTGAAATTGTCCCTTTTACATTACTATAAGGAAAGGGAATGTTTACAAACAAACACTTCCATCAACTAATCTACCACTATATTTTTGTCGTAGCAATCATTGCAGGAATCGCCAAGGATGACGTAGGTCAATCATATCAAAGACCTCTTTAACGTAGACCAATCCAATCACTCCATACGATTTGCACAGTAGGAGTTATAACGAACGGACAGGCTTTTCTTGCTACCAACAATATTTTAACAAACAGTGACGTCAGTTGCGCTTTCTTTATACACGTGAAGTCATTTTCTCGGACATTTCCGCCAGCTGAAATTCAGCCGCTAATCTCAGTAATAGAGGAATAAACAAATATTGTAAATTACGTCAGTTCACACAATAAAATATAAATATAAACGTTTAATGAAAAAAAAATGTTTGTTTTCAGCAGGACGCAATTTTCATAGACAGAAACCTTTTGCATTTCTGAGTTGTTTTTTGAAATCCCATAGTTTTATTGTAGAGCAATTATAGACTAATTATCAAGCTTTATAATCCACAAGACTGGAAAAATTTTTAGCTAACCGTTTCATACAAGATGATTTTCAAATATGTGGCCTCGGAGATCACAGCCTCGTACAACCAAAGCAAAGTCAACGGCAATTCGACTACAGATGTTCCAGTTGCAATCACTAATCAATGACAATCAAGGGTAATCGGGGTACCGTTCATGCCTCTTTGACATTGCTATGCTGCGCATCCAACGCAGTTGCGACAGACGAAAGCTGTTTTCATGATTGATTGAGTGTTATCAATTTTTCGCTATTTCAAGTTTTAAAAAATACGTATTGAACAATTTGTTTTCTAATCATCAAAGACTATTTCTTTTTAGTTAAATTCTTTTATTTAACTTAAATTGGTCCACGTAGATAAAGTTGGATTTTGGTAATCCATTTTTCACTCATTTTTTGAAATGTTAGAACTGTAAAAATGATGCATAGAGGTGTGTTTCCGATGACAATACAACATTTTAATATTTATAGAACTTAATCAAATTATTCATTATCAAATAAAATTTAATGCATTATTCCGTTTTCTAGTCACAAGTGATAAATTACCTGATATTATTTATGGTTACAACTTTAAAATTTTACATCTAATGGAATTATTTATGCACCAAACCATTTTCGCTAATACAGGCCAACTGGATGTGACACTGCAACATTGAAATACTTTTAGCACTAAAAAGTAGAAATGAAATAAAAATAAGTCAGCATTACTTAAAATTAGTATAAAACTAAATCTAGAGTAGTGGTAAAAGAAATTAACGATAAATCATGCGTGAATCATAGATTATAAAACAATTTCCAACACATCAAGAAAAATGTAACGAAGCTTCACAGTTGTATAATGTGGAAGAAGTTATGCAAATAAACAGTGTATGAAACATATAAAACATTTAAAAATTCAGTTTTCGCAATTACCTCCCATTGTCAAAAAAGAATTCTAACTATTTTGTGCTACCCTGTATATCATCTATAGATTTCAATATATACTATATAGAATGCTGCTAAAATTTAGTTCCGTTAGAAAATTCATTTTTAGCAGTTTTTGCCGATAGATGGCAATGCATTCGAATTATTTTGTACCGCTATATATATTATCAAAAGACTTTTGTCCACACTACATATTAAAGAGTGCAAGATGATTTAAAATATACATTTTTATCAATTAATAGTTTTAGTATTAATTAAATTATGAATAGTGAAAACAATTTAGAAATCCTAAATATATATTTAAAATTTTTCTTTCTTCATATTTTAAAAAATAAACAAAGCAAAAACTATAATTTTTGCAATAAATTTCCTTAGTTTTTGTTTTTCTCCTAGCGTCCCTCTGAGTGGTGAATTTTACATAATCAGGTTCCACACCAAATTAACGTGATGTAAGAGAAATGTATTGGAACAATGTGAATTGTACTCATGTAAATATGCTTGATTTTTCAGATGAACATCGAATCATACGATTAAACTGAGTAAAAATGTTGTCAGGCCGTGATTCGAATCTATTTCTAAAATCTTTGGCTTTAATTGTCAAAGTATTTAAAGTGATTGTATGTAAAAGTTCTGGTTTGGAGTCCCAACCTGAACACATTTTCACTCATAGCCAGGAAATGTTTTCTTTGTGTGAGTTGAAAGACATGTGCCATATATTTACAAAGTCAAAACACACAAATTCAACTACTATAATATTAACGACCCCCCTCTCATTTTCTCTCCCTTGAGTGGAGGGATTCTGCGCAGAGATACCTGTTAATCGGTGTTTTCCTTGGTGTGATTTGGTGTGAGGTACATCACTTCTGCTTTAGCTGGTATATAAACTCCTACCTTTGCCATTTCTGGTCAGTCCATCAGCCCATAATTTTACAATCCTATATTAGAACATATTAGAACCCTTCGGCTCTATAGCCGAACGGCACTTTAACCCTTTTTAATCTTTTTATTTTATTTTATTTTGTTTATAATTTCTTTACTTATTTTCTCTACACTGATGAAGGTGATCTAGGGTATCCTTGAAACATCCGTGTGTACTTTAATGGTATGGTAGTTGAATTTGTGTGTTTTAAAGTTGTAAATCTGTGGCACATTTTTACTCAGTTGGAAAAATTACTACAGGTATGATTAAATGTTTTATTACTTACCAATTTTATTATGGTAAAAATATTAAAAGTAAACATTCGATGATCATAAAAAAGTTTAAAAAAATATTTTTACTTTTAAGCCCATAACTTAAAACTTGCGACTTGTTAAAACTTAGTTTTTATAAAATTATTTTTTTTAATAGAAACGTAAATACATGTTCAAAATTTAAAATTTCTTATAGAAAAATCATGTTAGGATACATTTGAAATAAGAACTTAGGAGATAAGATTGTATTTCTAATTTAAGAACCCTTTCTTTCTTCTATTTTAAGCTCAGACTTTTTCAGTAAATGCCAATGATCTTTCTTTTTTATTGACGAACATGTGACGTAAATGCACTTGAATTACTTTTATAGCTGAGTCTCTGACCTGAATCGTCAATGTAGATTGAAATGCTTTTGTTTGATTCCATGAACTAGTAAACGAAACCTATAATAAAAGACGTGGGTTAAAATAGCTTAAAAATGGGAAATATTCATTTAAAATTTAAACAAATGGGTAAGTATGATCAAAGATCTCACAAAGATTTTGTTTTAATATTCCTTTCAAACCACTTTATCTTTTAATTAATAAATCCAAATAAAATTCACTTTGCCAAAAAATCATGTTTTTAATAAAATAAAAATTTTCGGTCGATTTTTAGAATTTTTGAACCTATATGTATTCGCCCCCTGGAGGTGGAAAGTGGAACTAAAATTTGTTAGGCGATCAAAATCAAGTCGAATATGCCAAAGACCGTCGTAATCGGGCCCATAGAGCCCGAAATTGGAAAGCGTCCTCTGGCGGTAGAAAGTGGAACTGAAGTATGCAAGGCTATAGATATCAAGTCGAAGGACACAAACCTCGTAGTAATCGGGTCCATATCACCCGAGATAATAATGCGCCCACTGCCAGAAAAAAAGTGGAACTAAAATATGTAAGGCTATAAATATGAAGTTGAATGAGCCAAACCCCGTCGTAATCGGGCCAATAGAACACGAGATACTTTGAAATGAAAAAAAAAATCATCTGAAATTATTATTTTGAAAGAGTGGTATATTCAACTGAAAGTTAACTTTAATGTTATAGGGTGATTATTAAGTTAATTATGCATCCATTGTCCCGATAGCGGACGAAACCTGCAAGGCTGTATTATAATAATATGTGTCATTTTGACTAAATGCGATATTTAATAAAAAAGTCGTCCCCACCCATTCCCCATCCCCACAAATATACCAAACTCGGCTAATTATCATTGATTAATTTGATAAAATCCTTTGAAATTAAGTTTTTAGAATGTGGCAACGTTTAATAACGCTATCTAATAGATAAATTTTAATTACCCATAATGCTGTTTAAACCTCATATCTGAGATTCTTCCATTATCAATTATCTTTTTACTTCTTTTCTCATAAAAAAAAATCAGGATTTTTATAAAATAAAAATTTGCCGGCCGAATTTTTCGATTTATAGAAAATTTTAACCGGCGCGACGTATCGTCTTGCATCTGTATATCAATTTTCAAAAACGTATCTCATGTAGTTTTAAAAAGTTGTAGATAATTATAATTTCCTACTAAAACTTATAAATACATGCTTCATAACTTTCATCCTTCAACAGATCAGAGACACCGTGTTCCTGGCAACCCCCGACTCGCTTCATCATTGAATGACAGCTGTGCTGTTGATTTCGAAAAAAAATATTTGCATTAAAAAAAATAATTAATAACTTCGGTTCTAATTATCTGATATTTATGAAAAAAAACGAATAGATGCATAATTTTCAAACCAATAAATGCAATATTTCAAAAAAAAAAAAAAAAAAAAAAAAAAAGATAATAGAGCTTTAAAAATATCCAGTAGGTTAAAAATGTGCAGTTTCATTCCGAGACCTAGTACTCCTTTCCTAGGAGACATCCGTCTATTTTCGCAAACACGTGCCAGAAAAAATTGCAGGAAAAATTAAAAAAAATAATAATAATAATATCTCGGTTTCTAATGGATGGATTTTTATGAATTTTGTTTTTCTGAAATTACGATTTTTTTTCCCCCTGTATCCAAATTTTCGAACAGATAGATTAGACAGATTATTCCACGTGTTTCCGAAAAGGGGTCTTCGATGAGAATCTGGAAACACAGCTCTTTACGGCAACCCTGAATATCAGTTGAAATCGAAAGAAGTATGTTAACAATTTCGATAAAAATATTTCTAGTTAGCTGTTATTTTGAGCAATTTTTAATGAGTTTTTAGGATTTTTAAATAATATCTCCAGTAATTAACACCGTATTTAAAATTTTATTATTTGTCCTGTGACAGGAGGTATTCAGGTGTAAGTACATAACATTTCAAGTCTCCGACTGATGGAGTTTCCAAGTATGAACGCTGAGACGTACAGACACACAAAGAAGTGAGACGAATAGGGTATTATGAAATAAACGAAACCCTAAAAAAAGGCTACACATAATGATAGAAATTTTTGAATAAACCCTTTCAAGAATGAATTATTTTTAATTAGACAAAAACATACTTTTACTTAAAATTAGTATAAAATTAAAATTATTATAGTGTTAAAATAAAAAGAAAGAAAAATCATTGCTTCATGCGTAGATTATAAAACAATTTCCAACACATCTAGAAAACAGTAACGAAGTTGTTTACGTTGTATAATTAGAAAGAAGATATATAAATAAACAGGGATGACCACCACAGGAAACCCATTAAACCGGCAGTAGCTTTGTAAATACTGAATGTAACAAACATATAGCACATTTTAAAATCCAGGTTTAGCAATTACATTTCATTGTTAAATTTTATTCAGCCATATACATGATCTACATATTTTGCATGCTGTCAAAATTTAGTTCAGTTAGAAAATTCACTTTTAGCAGTTTTCGCCAGTAGATGGAAATGGTTTCGAACTCTTTTGTACCGCCCTGTATATTACCTAAAGACTTTTGTACACACCACATATTAACTTAAAATTTAATTCATGAAAAAAGCGCACAAGGCAACTTAAAACGCACTTCCAGCAATTACAAAAAATAAACGGCAATGTATTTTGTTCTGTGCATAGCCTTGTATATTGATTTATTTATATGCCACAAACTTATATTAGTACATTAAATATAGTTCAGTTTGAAAATGACGAACATGTAATGTAAGTGCACACGAATTACATTTATCCTTGAGTCTCTGACCTGGATGTAGATTGAAATGTTTTTCTTTTGTTCCTTGAACTAGTAAACGAAACCTATAAGAAAAACCATTGACTAAAATAGCTTAAAAATGTAAAACATTCTATTTTAGGTAAACATTTCATATAGATTAATTTTTTTACTGATTAAATAATTAAATATACCTTGTTTTATATATAAAACTTTATTATCGCAGTTTCCAAATATAACAAATATTTAAAATAATATATATATATATATATATATATATATATAAATTACTTATTAAGTTATAAAAATATTTATTATTATTATTTTTTTTTTTTTTGCTATCCAATGCGAAATTAAAAATAGTAACATTTACACTTCTCCGAATATGTGTCTCACATTATATAAAGCGGTTGATTTTATGGCTAGTTTCAACAAAATGAACAGCAATTAACGAATGAAACAATGTTTTAAAGCATAATAATAAAAGATTTGTTTTAAGAATTCTTGGAAAATAGTATTAAATGAATGCTTCGTTCGAGGACATTAATTACTTTTATTTCATTCTTAAAATAATCTTCTCGGCAATTTAATTAATCTAATTTAACAGTATGTTTATCTTTCATTTAAGCATATTTAAATTAAACCGAGATCTTAAGTATTAATTTCTAGTATTAATTTATATGATTATGAAGAAAAAAGATTTATCGTTACTTTTATTTTGTTGTTAGTAATGTAAGCGCAATTTTCATTAAATTCAAATTTGTACATCTTTCGTAGGTTAGTTTTGTTGTCTCTAAAAAAGAAAACGTTAGATTTTACGTTAAGTTATAAAAATATTTTTTTTTTATTATTTTATTATCCAATGCGAAATTAAAAATAGTAACATTTACACTTCTCCGAATATGTGTCTCACATTATATAAAGCGGTTGATTTTATGGCTAGTTTCAACAAAATGAACAGCAATTAACGAATGAAACAATGTTTTAAAGCATAATAATAAAAAATTTGTTTTAAGAATTCTTTGAAAATAGCATTAAATGAATGCTTCGTTCGAGGACATTAATTACTTTTATTTCATTCTTAAAATAATCTTCTCGGCAATTTAATTAATCTAATTTAACAATATTTTTATCTTTCATTTAAGCATATTTAAATTAAACCGAGATCTTAAGTATTAATTTCTAGTATTAATTTATATGATTATGAAGAAAAAAGATTTATCGTTACATTTATTTTGTTGTTAGTAATGTAAGCGCAATTTTCATTAAATTCAAATTTGTACATCTTTCGTAGGTTAGTTTTTGTTGTCTCTAAAAAAAAAACGACTGTAAATGTATAAAAAACAACAAAAACAGGTAATTATGTATATATGTTATGTGTAATTTTGCTAATAAAGTTATGATATTTTGCAGGCAATTTTTAGCTCACAAGCTATCAAAGCCTGAGAGCTAATGTACCCGCAGGTTCTGTATGTACGTAACGTGATAACTCTTAATAAAAATATCCGATTTGCTTCAAATTTTGTATATAGGTTAATTGTGATAAGGCGCTTCCCAGATTAGTTTTTTGGGTTCATTGTTTAAGCATAAAGAGGTTTCGAGGGCTAATCCCCACCCCCTTAATTTACATAAATGTGTTTTTCATATAGAATTATATGATTTGATTCAAATTTTGTGTATAGGTTCATTATGATAAGGCGTTTCTCTGATTATTTCTGGGGGTTCATTGGTTACGTATAAAGGGGAGAACGGGAGGCTAATACTGTGGTAACTTGTATATTGTAATTAATTATAGCCGAAGCTTAGAACACGGAAGACGACATTTTAATATTGACATAAACAACGAACAAATACGATACAAACGATTACGATTAATATAAGGATGATATAACTACAGTTACAGTTATTACATCTCCCTTCTTTAGAAAGTTAAGCTCGTATCTATCATCCTGTGTGCACTTTAGAAATCAAGTCTCTTTACAGGTTTGATGACTCTGCCGGATCTTGTGGTGACAGTGGCGGGATGGCGTTTAGCATCATGTGTGACAGAACTGGACGAGTCAGGTGTGGGAGAAGGATTGGGTGGTTTGTCTGGTAGTGTTGAGTTTCCTGCATCCATTGGTAGACTCCTCTTCCTTTCTATGTTGAATTTAATTTCAGTTGGCTTTATGTGACTAGAGTTGCGTCTTAATGTGCCAGATGGAGTAACTACGTTATAAGATCTGGGTGCAGTTTGAGAATCTATCTTCGCAGGGATCCAATTTCTGTGTGCTTTTCGAAGCACGACATTTTGATTAGGCTGGAGCGGCAAGCTTTGTGTTGGTTTCGCATGAGCATCATGATAATACTTTTGCTTCAAACGAGCTTCAGCAAGATGTTCAGATGTATTTTGTATGAGCATAGGTTTTAGGAGATCTTCGCTTATAGGAGTTGTGGTTCTCGTTCTTCTGCCAAACAATCTTTGGGCAGGTGATCCGAGGTTATCTCTGGGTGTGTTTCGGAAGTTCAAGAGAGCCATGTTGATATCTTGACCAGAGAGTTTGCATTTTCGGAGAAGATTCTTTGCTGTCTGGAATGCACGTTCAGGTAAACCGTTTCCTTTAGGATATAAAGGGCTAGATGTTTGATGGTGGAACATCCACTGTTGAGAAAATGCTTCAAACTCCCAAGATTTGTAATTGCCGCAGTTGTAAGTCTCTAGAATTCTCGGTATTCCATGTACGCTAAACCAGTCCTTCAGAATTTCGATAGTGGATTTACTTGTCATGTCCTTTAAGGGTTTAAAGTCTATATAGCCTGAGTAGCTATCAGTAATAAGTAGATAATATGTACTTTGAAATGTGGAGACATCGGACGCGAGAATTTCCCAAGGCAGTTTTGGAATTTCCTTTGGAATTAGAGGTTCGGCTGGTGGAGCTCTCTGAGTTCTTTGACAGGTTTCACAGTTTTCTATCATGGAAATTATGTCTTGCGACATGCCGTGCCAAAACATGCATTCGCGAGCTCTTTTCAGACAACTCGATATACCTAAGTGTCCTTCGTGGAGATTCCTTAGTGCTGTGGATTTGTATTTTTCTGGAATGATGATTCTTAGTCCCTTCAAAACTAGATCTTTTTGAACGGATAGTTCATCAACAAATGGAAGGTATTTCTTGCATGAATTTGGTACACAATCTTTATTTTGAGGCAACCCAGTTGAAATAAAATGCTTTACTAAAGTCAATTCTGGATCTGTATTTGTGAATTCTTGAAGAGCTTTTAAACCTTTATTGGTAGTTGGAATTGCAAATAAGATTTGAAGATTGCTTTCTTCTAAAGAATCTTGGTAGTGGCAATCTCTACTTAGCAAATCTGCTATATATAATTCTTTACCACATTTGTATTTGACTTTAGGTCCGTACTGCTGAACTTCTAAGAATAACTTTTGGAGTCTTGGGGGAATTCGATCGATGGTCTTGTTAAAAATAGATTCTAGAGGCTTGTGATCTGTTTCGATGACCACATCTTTTCCGTAGATGTACAAGTGAAATTTCTGGCACCCGAATTTCATGGCTAGGGCCTCTTTTTCGATTTGTGGATATGCCTGTTGTGATGAATTTAGTGCTGTGGATGAATAAGCGATGGGTCTGCCTTCTTGTAGTAAAACAGCACCGAGAGCGTAAGAGCTGGCATCTACAGAGATTGTAAAACTTTTGTTCTGATCAAAGTATGTAAGAGTAGGAGATGCTTTCACCAAATTTTTAATTTCACAGAGGTCTTGGTCTAATTGTTTATCCCAAACCCAAGCGGTATTTTTCTTCAACAGCAGCCTCATGTTGTGGGTTTTATCTGACAAGTTAGGTATGAATTTCTGAAGATATTGTATCATTCCAAGTAGTCTTTGCAAATCTTTCTTACTGGACGGAGTTTTAATTCGATCGACAGCTGCGACTTTATCTGGATCAATCGTGATACCTTCAGGAGTAAGCACGTGCCCAAGAAATTGCACTTTTTGCACTTCAAACTCACACTTGTCTCGATTCAACTTTGCTCCTGCATCTTTGAGTGCTTCAAAAACTGTTCTAGTTCTAGACCGGAGGGTATTTATGTCTGGTGCATGGATTAGAATGTCATCCATCGAGTTTTCTACACCTAGAATACCTTGAAGAATTTTAGTCATATGGTTTTGAAATATTTCAGGAGCTGTCTTTATGCCAAATGGGACTCTCAGAAAAGAATATCTTCCCCAGGGTGTTGTGAACGTGAAAAAAGGTTGTGTGGCGGGTGAAACTCTTAGTTGCCAGAAGCCTTTCTTCAGATCTAATTTTGTGAAGTATTTGCAGCCTTTCACATTAGCAGTGACTTCTTCAAGCGTTTTTAAAGGATAATGACTTCGCAGCAGAATTTTATTAACTTCTGACGGATCAATACAAATCCTTATTTTTCCTTTTTGCTTTACTATGACCATTGGACTAGCTATGGGTGTTGGTTCCTCTACTTTCTTTATAATTTTATCCTGGACCATTTTGTCAAGTTCTTTCTTTACTAATGGTCGAAGAGAAAATGGAATTCTCCTAGGGGGTTTAATGTCAGTTTGGGGACATTCTGTGGAAAAATCTGCTGTATATTCAAAATTTTTGATGCAGCCGATTCCATGAAAAAGTTCTTGAAATTCTTCTTCTAGTGTTTTTACTAAATCTATTCTCGGAATCAGGCCTGCTTCTGTGCATGTTTTGCGACTTAACACTGGGCTTATACCGCCATGTGCGATAATTATACGTAACTGCACTTCTTTATTTTTAATTTTGCAGGGAACTATCGATTCTCCCGCAACATTTATGGCATGGCCAGAATAGGTAAGAAGTTTGCGGACAGTTGAGGGATTTATTTGCAACCCCAGTTCTTTAGCTATTTTATACGGCATAGCGTTACACTGCTCACCTGTTTCTAATTTCATGGGAATGGATTTATTTTTAATAACAACTGTTTCAAACCAATCGTCATTATTATTTGCGTCTACTGCTCCAATGACATAGTTGTCTTCATCTCTCTCAGCCATTGTTTCAACTTTTTCTATTTCTTGGACTTTATATTTTTGCTTTGATCTGCATTTTTTAGCAAAATGGTTAAGTTTTTGACATATGTTGCATTTTTTGCCAAAAGCCGGGCATTCATTCAATTTATGGGAAGAGCCACAATTTCTACACTCATTAATATATTTGGCGATTTTCGGGTTTAACTTATTTTTCGAATGATTGTTTTTCTGCCCTTTCGCGAAATTACTGGAAATACTTGAAATTAATGAATCGGGTTTGCTATCACTAACAATATTTTTTAGTTGCAGGGAAGCACTTTCAGCAGCGAGACAGATTTGTACTGCTTTATCTAGGTTCAGTTCTGGATCACTTAACAGTTTCTCGCGAACATCGATATTGTCGATTCCAACTACTATTCGGTCGCGAAGTAATTCTTCTTCCATAGTGCCCAATTTACAGCGAGATGCTTGTATTTTAAGACGAGTTAAAAAATCTTTAAAGCACTCACCTGACTTCTGATGTATCTGGTTGAATTTATACCGCTCGAATGTATAATTTACTTTTGGCGTAAAGTATCCTTGAAATTTATCTTTGATGACCTGTAAATCTTCTTTTTCGTCATCTTCTAAGGTGAAGGTTTTGAATATTTGTTGAGCATCACGGCCTATACATGCCATAAAAGTAGCTACTTGCACTTTCTTACCCTTCGAACTAAGCGAAACTGCTTCCGCGTACCATTCGAAGCTTTGGAGCCAATCTTCCCATTGTTCTCTTGTATCCGCAGTAATTTGCAATGGCTTTGGAGGACGAAGTCCGCCATCCGACATGATCGAATGCAATTTAGATTCGTATTCGTAATTAAAACAAGTTAAAATATTAATCTGACACCATGTGGTAACTTGTATATTGTAATTAATAATAGCCGAAGCTTAGAACACGGAAGACGACATTTTAATATTGACATAAACAACGAACAAATACGATACAAACGATTACGATTAATATAAGGATGATATAACTACAGTTACAGTTATTACAAATACCTCCTAAATTTATTGTAAATTTCTTCATTTTCCGAGATAATTATTCTTTGAAGTTTATGTTAAAGTGTTTTGGATAAATTGTAAGTAATTTTATAATTTAGTAGCTCATTGCGAATATTTAGTTTTTGTCAAACAGCTGATAAAGTTATTATCTTATTTTGCATGGAGATTGAAAAAAATATATATATACACACTAATGTGTGATAAAATGTTTCATACACTGCTGGCCATCCAAAATGCAACACCATGAAGGAATGCAAATAACAGAATGATATTTGTTGGACAAATACATTATAATGGGTAGGACAAGTGATTAAATTTTTAGAAAATTTGGAGGCATAGATCCTGAGAAAACACTACCCAAAGCAACCACCTCTGGCCGCAATAACAGCATTTCTCTGCCTAGCCATGGAGTCGAACAGAGATTGGATGTCATGTACGGGTACAACCGTCCATGCAAATTCAACACTATGCCACAGTTCATCAACCGTAGTGACGGGCGAGTGGTGGCGAGCCAGTCGCTCAGAAGCCAATGACAGGACATTTTCAATTGGTGAGAAATCAAGAGAACTTGCCGGCCAGGGCAACAGTCGAACATGTTCTGTATCAAGGAAGGTCAGGATAATACGAGCAACATACGGTCTTGCATTGTTCTGCTAAAAAGTAGAGTTGCGGAAGTATCGAAGATAAGGCCGTAACACATCAGACACGCGCCGTAACACATCAGAAATGTAACGGCTGCTGTTGAAATTGACGGCAATGCTAACAACAGCCGTTACATTTCTGTTACGGCCAGTGGTTCTGCCTTATCTTCGATGCTTCCGCAACTCTACGATTTAGCAGGACAATGCACGATCGGATGTTGCTCGTACTATCCTGACCTTCCTTGATACAGAACATGTTCGACTGTTGCGCTGAACGGCAAGTTCTTCTCATTTCTCACCAATTGTAAATGTCCTGTCAATGGCTCCTGAGCGACTGCCCCACCACCACTCACCCGTCACTACGGTTGATGAACTGTGGCATAGTGTTGAAGCTGCATGGACTCATGTACCAGTACATTACATCCAATCTCTGTTCGACTTTTTGGCTAGGCTGATAAATGCTGTTATTGCTGCCAGAGGTGGCTGCTTTGGTTAGTGTTTTCTCAGGATCTATACCTTCAAATTTTCAGTAAATGTGTAATCAATTGTCCTTCCCATTATCCAAAACCTAATCAACAACAACTTATGTCAACTTCCGAAGAATGTACAAATATTTCGCAATAAAAAAATCATTTTATATTGATGATTCAGTTCGCATATTTTCATATCAAAACGCAGAAAATAAGATATTGATTTTCGCTATGAAATGAAAAATATACGAGAGGCAGTCGGAAAATAAGTTTACCCTGGCGAGTGTGGGCAGAGGTGTGTATGAAAGACAAAAATGTAATGAGACATCAAAGATGGCGCTGTTGCAGTCAACACTGCAACAGGCCCTGCTGCAGGCCCTGCAACAGCGCCATCTGCTTGATCGCGGTCGACCTCTATCCAATGGTGTATCGGTGTCTTGCACGTTCGCGTTCACCTGCTGTTTCGTCTTTTGCCCATAGCCGTTCAATGCTTCGTCCGCATGCAAAGCCCTGTTTTTTTCCTGGCGGGCTTTTGAAGCTTAGAAAGCGGTATGACAAATATCTCAATGTACTTGTCTCAATGTACTTATGTGGAAAAATAACGTTTTATCTTTAATGTCTCATAACAATTTTTGTCTTTCATACACACCTCTGTCCACAGTCGCCAGGGGTAACTTATTTTCCGACTGCCTCTCGTATTATGTTATACAACGTTTATTCAATCTGAAATATTTGTTTCTTTGCTGAGAAACAAGACATTTTCATACACTGTAAAAACAGACCAATGTTTCTTAATCTAGGAAAATATAATGTAACCACGAAAGAAATATACAATAACCTCTTACGAGTTACACACGATTCTGAAAAACGTTCTTTCTCTTAGAAACCTATGAAACTATTATATTATCGAGAGTTCAAGAAGCAGTTATAGTAATAAAAAGAAAACTGCCCAGTTAAACTGAGGGCATTTAGCTCACAGGTTATTCAAACTTATTGTATATTATACTATTATTTCAAATAATTTGAAGTAAGTCCCTTGAAAAATCAACAAATCGACAGTATTTTAAAGGGGCTCATCTCCCCATTCACGCCACACTTATAATTAACCAATGAACTCCCTTAGCTAATGAGAGAAGTGCCTTATTGCAATGAACATATATACAAAATTTGAAGAAAATCGGATATTTCTGCATGAAAAACCCATTTATCTAAATTAAGGGGAGATTATCCTCCGCCCCCCTTTCATATTTAACCAATGAACCCCTAAACTAATCAGGGAAGCGCCTTATTACAATGAACCTATATAAAAATTTGAAGAAAATTGGATAATTCTGCATGAAAAACCCATTTATCTAAATTAAGAGGGTTTATCTCCCTGTTTCCCCCTTTATACTTAACCAATGAACAACAAAACTAATAAGGAAAGCGCTTTATCACAATGAACTTATAAACAAAATTTAAAGCAAAACGGTTATTTCTGTCAAGAGTTATCGCGTTACGTAATACATACATACAGAACCGGAGGACACAATAGCTCTTAGGCTTTGATAGCCTGTGAGTTAAAAACTATTTAGGCCACGTTTCAGTCCATAAGGGTAACCTAGGCAATGAAAAGACGGCTATGCTCGCAAAGGAAGTAACTTCTAGAACTCTAGAACAGTTGATTTTTATCTTCCAATAAAACACTCACGCATCAAAAGACTTCTTCAAATTATGAAACAGTGGTAGGATCACTGAGACTACTCGGATAAGGGTAGATATACTTATGATCTGGTCCCAATAGTATCTATGGATCTATTCTTGCTCTCTCCCTCTACTACAGCTTTTCTTACTGGTCATGGTTCCTTTGGGGCCCATCTCTTTAAGTTCAAAAGAACCCTTTATCCTCTTTGTGAATGCGGTGATGTCGCTCTTGCTTCTTTTTATTTCTATATTGATTTTTATATTCCAATAAAACACTCACACATCAAAAGACATCTTCGAGCCCAAATTATAAAGCATTGGCAAGATCACTGAGACTACTCGGATAAGGGTAGATATACTTATGATCTGGTCCCAGTAGTATCTTTGGATCTAATTCTTGCTCTCTCCCTCTACTACAGCTTTTCTTACTGGTCATGGTCTCTTTGGGGTCCATCTCTTTAAGTTCAAAAGAACCCTTTATCCTCTTTGTGAATGCGGGGAAGTCGCTCTTGCTTCTCATTACTTCTATAATTGTCCTTTAACAGCTCGCAGGCATATGTGCCGTCCTCCTGTTTTTCCAGATGGTTGGCTGGCCAATCTTTTATCTCGTCCGCTTATATATTTGCTCTCAAAGCTTAAAAAAATCTTTAAAATTTTATATGACCTTTCTTTATTAATTCAGCACTGAGCCAGGGACTCGACTTCTCCACTTATTCACTGACCCTTGTCGGTTCGCAGTTTTGTATACTTCGGCAGTGATATTATTTTGCATTTTTATCCTTTCACAAATATTGTTTTCGTTATATTCATGAATTTATATCTATTGTTCATACTCCGCCCTCTGTCGCGTTTACCAGCTTGATTTTGTAATTATTTTTACCTTAATAAAGGGCAGCGGGAGGGACATATATGATCTACAGACTTGGTTCCTCCTCTGAACAGTCCATCTCGGGCAGTAAAAGTAAAAGAAGCATTTATAAACACCAACTTTCTTTCACTTCCACTCAGTTATGGAAACGGGTTCCGAATAGTTAATATAGTGTATTATTTTTTTATAAAACCGGAATATAGGTTTTGAGGATGTTCATTCTCAAATAAACATTTTCATGTTCAACAAATATGTTTTACAGACAAACATGATAAATTAACAGCATTGACACTAATGTTAAAATATTAATGTTATTTTGTTATTCTTGGCCGTATAAATTCAATTGCACAGCCGAAAATGTTTAATTGAGAATTTAAAGCATCCTAAAAATGTATATTCCTGTTTAAGGAGCAATTTAATACACTTAAAAAACTACTCGGAAATGTTTCCGAAAATCAGTTGCAGCAAAAGAAAATTAATTTTTATAAATGCTTCATTAATTTCGAAAATATATTGGTTTCTGGGGTTTCTAAAGATGAAGAACTAATTTAGGAATCGTGAGTAAGTCGGAAGAATTTATTGTATATTTTCGTTCGTGGTTATGTTACACTTTACAGATTAAGAAATATTTGTCTCTTTTTTTACAGTGTTCAAATACCTTACACTCTTGTGCATATTAATTGGAACAAACTACTAAAATTCAAAATATCAAGCAAATACTGTATTTTATTTAAATACCTTCAAAATCGGTAAATAACAATACATTATATGATCTGGAGGTTTCGTTATTCACTTTTGTACATGACTGATCATGGAGTCCACCAATGTTTAGTCATTTATGATATTTGTGTCTTTTTGCCACACATGAATTAGTGCCGTGATCAGCTTCTTCGTAGTTATATAGTCTATTTCTAATAGGCGATTTTTGCATATAGCGTAGAGAATCTTAATTGGACATGTATGGGAAGAGTTACCAGATTATGCCAATGTCTCAATAAGATTCTTAGAAAAAAATTTCTTAACCATTTTAGACTTATAGCATAGGGCTAAATCCTGCTGTAAAGTTCCTTATTCATCTGGGTATTGCTTTTTTCAGTTCTGGAACAATGTTGGTATCGAGAACATATATATATTTATTAGAACTCATTATACTGTCAGTAGACTGCTAAGAACCAACCCAATCGTTACCCAAGCAACTCCAAAACACTTTATTTGAGGGTGTTTAACTTGTTGGTTAATCTGGAAATCACGAACAGTTTTGCCCGGTGATTCCCCCATGTGTTGCTTTCGCTTGCCTTGGTTATGGCTACTATAATACAGGCTTACTCGTCAAGCATTTTGTTTCCCACTTAGACCAATCAGCGATTGTTCGCCACACGGCTGGAAGTGTCGTGGTCAATCGTTCTTCTCCTACCGGCAATTAAATGACAGGGTGAGTCAACCCAAATTGTAGGAACCTTAGCTTTGGATGAAAAAATGGCTTTCGTCACGAAATAATACTTTCCTCCAATTTTCGATAGTACAATTCTTATACTTAATAGCCCACAACTGGCGTTTTCTCTGCATGCTGGATCAGAAGGTGTAGGATCAGACCGATAGGTTCAAGTGTCAGATATAAGGAGATTTCTCTGATTAGTAGATGGGCTAAAATTTATTCCATGCTTTTTAAAACCTGTATTTTATGAGTCAGTAGTCTTCCGAGGGTGTGTTTTACTTTGCCTAAATGCAAAGGAATCATTTGTTGGCGTTGTTTGCAATTTGTTCCGACATTTACCTACCAGCTTTAAGGAAATGGATAACGTTACTTTTGTTGCAGTTGTTGTTTTATAATACGGCTCATTTAGTTGCGATACTTATGGCAACTATCTTTGCAATGTCTCTATAAATTTTCGGCGTATGTTTGGAGAGAGTAATAATCTTTGTAGGGTTTCGCGGTGTCACACCTATGTCGGATGGCGTTGACGTGTCAACTGATGTGATCGCAGCTGTGACTAAACCTAGCCAGTGTCTGCGCATGCACTCCAAGAACCCCACTTATTCATGGAAATTGTTGCTGAGTTAAGAAATTTTTTTAAACCCACCCATTTTTCAACATATTTCAGAGTGATTGTCGCAGAACACTAGGAATTATTCGAAGAAAAAATACTCTGTTTCAATTAATTTGAAAAAAAATGCACCTAAACAATCTAGATTTATATAAATTAACAGACAGTTTCATCTTAAAAAGAGAGAAAAAAGAAAGAGAATGCGAGACAGAAATGGTCTTATTTCTTTGCATTTTCCGATGAAATTTTTTTGCAATTGACAACGAAATTTCTTAGAAAATGGTTAGAAGTTAAATAATGCGGTTATACTTTTTCATATTCTGTTTACGCTCCATTACTTTAAAAAGAAGAAAAAGGGGAATTAATATGACCATATATTTCCTAACATTAGATTCCTTTCAATCTTCCTTTATGTACCTTACATCAGCAATGTAGATTTGTATAAATAAACGGTATGTTTAATATTAAAAATAAATGAGTGAGAAAGCGAAAAAATGGTCCTATTTTTGTATAGCTTCCGATGAAGATTTTTTGTAATTGAAAGCCAATTTATCTAAAAAACAGTTAATTGTGAAAAAAATGCAGTTATGTTTTATAGTCGATTAACGCTTAATTGCTTTGAAAAGGAAAACAAAACATGTGATTTAAGTAAAACCAAAAGAATAACGTGAATGTAAAATCAATAAGAATAAGTTGAATGTAAAAACTAGATTAAATTTTAAAGTGATAAAAAATCTGTAATTTTCTTCAAACCAACCTTGCATTTATAAATTGAAAAAGTAATCCCTTTATCTAGTAAGGGAGGCAGTTGAGTAAAACGCGTATTTTGGGAAAATGAGCTATGTTTATTAGTAGAGTGCTTTTGTTTTAAGCTAGTGTAAATAGATTACCTAGGAAATGTAATCAAATAAAACCTAGAAAAGAAACGTCTATTTAAATTTTGTCCATAAAGTTAAAATTTTAAGTTAATACTACGAAGCATTGAAAATACAAATGGGATTTAAGGTTTACTTTAGAATGAAATATTTGTTTTTATTCTAAGGAAAACGCTTAGTGAATAAATTGCTTCAAATCTTAATAATCTTGTAATCACGTGGATGTTTATGTTTTGAAAGAATGTTTTATACATGATTTCCTATAAGAAACACTGGCAATTTTTTATGAGCATGTTAAAAAATATATATTTCGTTTAAACGTAAATTCCTTTAATTTTTCCTTTATTTAGCTTCCATAAGCAATCAAGATTTATTACATCTTTTTTTTAAATGTCATCTATGTTTAAAAACGAAAGAAAAATTAGTATTGCCATTTCTGTGGAATTTTCCATGAAGATTGTTTTTCATAAAAAAATAGTTTATAGTAATAAACAATTTGGTTATTACATTAATATTACAGTTGACAATGTATTTCTTTAAATACCAGAAAATACATATATAAAAGAAAATCGGATAAGAAACGAGATAAACTAAAAACTATGTTTAAAAAAAAAAAAAAAAAAAAAAGATGTGTGAGAGAAAAAAGCTACTGTTAAAAAAAAAATTCTCATTGATGAATACGAAAATAGTTATTAATTTATCCATTAATGGATCCAGTAATTTGGATAATACATACATTTTGGGAAAATGACCCCTGCTTATTCTTTCAAGCAACAGTAAAATTCATGCTTATGAAAAGTCACAGCCATCCATCGTTGCCACAAGTTAATCTCAGAAAATGAAACATTTGAAGTTACTGAAAAAATTAATAGCTCGAAAAGTATTTATCACAAAATTGTTAGACAAACTGCGTTAGAAAGGTAAAAAATTGTATTTTTCTTGATATAAATTTCAAATCTAATGATTATGCCGATTTTCAAATATTGAATTTCAAAAATTACCAAACTTCGAAATGAAGTACCATAGCGAAACCTTTGCAAGTAAAAAGATAATGGGGCTGCTCACGGACGAAGCTAAAGCGGCGCGCGGGCGAAGGAGACTAAAATATAGATGAGTCTATACTGTGAATGTATGCATAGTGAAATTGAAAGGCCTGCGTTCGAAACATTGACTAATTTTCCCGTTTTAGAGATATATTGTTGATATATTGTCTAGAACTGAACTTGATGGCCGAATGGTTAGAGCACTTCTCTTGATTCTAAAGGTTGCGTGTTCGATCGCCCTAAATTTCTGATCGATTTTTCTACTTTTTTATTTAAAAATGTTTTATCGATTGCTATGTATTTTTTTTTTTTATGATAAATGGAATTTATTTCATAAAAGTAAAATTTGATATTAATAACAATTACTTATTTAAATACGACAAATTCAGCTATTTCACGATTAAAATTTTACATTACATATTATTATTAGCCGCACACAGTGCTAATTCTTTCAATCTACAGTAAAATTCATGCTTATGAAAAGTCAGAGTCACTCCATATCTAAAGGAGGACACCCTTTATACATAGCTATACAAATGGTTGTTACTGACAATATTAAAAATGAAATTGCCTCTCTTTATTATTCCGATACTTCCGTTTGTATTTCCTTTTACAGTCCGTAATTTCCCTACAGCGGGCGCAGACACCATTTAAATTATCCAGCGAAGTTAAACTCGTCGTGGCGGACATTTCTAAGGGGGTCCCGTGGCCCTATGACCCTTGGAACAAAGTTACCCCCCGGGGGTGGGGAGACCTCTTTGGTGCTCAAATCCCTTCATGTAACATATCAATAGATAGATCTCGTCAAGCACTATGGTCTGGTCTTACTCTTCTCCTCCCTTAAGAAGCCCCTTTCTCTGTTTCAACTCTTTTTTAATTTTAGTTTTTCCTTTCTTTCTCACCTCTTTTAAGCCCCACAGAAGGCATACGCCTCTTCTAAAGGATACAACAAAGTTAAACTCGTCGCGGTCGACATTGCTAAGATGGTCCCTAGGCTCTATCTCCCATAGGAACGTAGTTACCCCAGGGGCAGTTATTCAAGGTGTTCAAACCCCATCATGTAACATATCAAAAAATTGATCTCGTCAAACACTTTTGTCTGGTCCTATTCTCCCCCTCCCGTCAGAAGCACTTTTCTTATTTATTTTTTTCAATTTCTCATAATTGTTTTAGTTTTTCCCATTTTTCTTTAATCCTATGTGCCAAACAGCTCCAAAATTTCACCAAAATTAGCTGTAAACTGTTTAAAGGCATTTTCTGTCCCGCTTCTTTTGGCACCCTCGGTTTTCAGGTATCTCTCGAGAGGGGGTCAGAGGGGCGCAAAAGGGTCATCCCTTTTAAAGTCCCATCTCTCAATTGCATGTGAGTATTCACTTTAAAGGTCTCGTAGAGAACTTTTGTTTTGTATAGCTCCCTGCTCCCTTTCCCCCCCCACCACTCTTCAAGAGCCCGTCAATTAATGCTAACTCATCATTTGTTAAACAACTTCTCTTAGCTGTATCCATCATAAAAGCTGCTATCATAGAACTTTTCATTACTTTTTTAAGTTATCTATTAAATGTTAAAGTGTCTTGAACCATTAAAAAAAGCTTAAAGGTTGTCAGTAAGTCTGCATATTTGTAAACATCTACCTCGAAAGTCTCAGCCCATTGGAGCATATCTTTTCGCTATTATAGTTATCAAAAATAGTTCTAGTCACCGAATCTTTTTAAAACTTGGTGTGTTCGTTTCTAAAATACTCCGCCAGCCTCACAAAAAATCTTTGAGCGCTAACTAAATTCTAAAGTGGAGAAGTTGGCTTATGCTAACAAACACGTTTTTTTCTTTTTTTTTTTTCTTTTTTTTAGACGATTTAGACTTGGTTGAAGAAATCTCAACGATAAAAGCCGTGGGTGGCCAATCTATATTCTGCCGTAAGGTAGAATTTTTTCCTCTTGTAATTATAGTGTTTTTGGTTTGAGCTAGAGTAGGTTATTACCTACACTGTCAGAATTCTGTAGCAAACTACCCTTTCATTCAACCGTTTTTATATAAATCGATTACAAAACCGTAATTTATCTCTATGCTGACCAATAAGAACGCTTCATAATCTGGTCAAGTAATTGTTTTCTATAAAATATGTTGAATGACTGGGCAGTTAGCTGCAGATTTTTCTGAGTACAGGAAATGTTTTCAAATACAACCTACCTTAGATATCTACATTTGAATTTAGTACATAAAGTTAAAAAAATCTAAGTTAAAACAACATAAGTATAATGATCTTAAAAAAAATAATAATAATGCTTTCTTAATTTCTTTTCTTTTTTTATGGCACTTTATAGTAAATAGTAGGCTATACCAATGCAAGATTAATGGATTTCAATGGGAATTCCACCAAGTTAGCCAGCTATCGCCAAGTTGGCTTCAAATATATCAACTTAAGTTTGTCGCCACATTTGGCGATATTTTGCAAAGTTGGCGAAAATTTGGTGCAATTTTGGTAACCCGGTCATTAGTACTTTTTAACAAATGTGCATTGTATTCATATGTATTCTATAATACATACCCATAATACATATTATATATATATAGTATGAGTATAATACATACGCATTCATATATATTTCATATAAGTGCTGACGTCGTAATGATGCGGGCAACAATGTGATTAAAATGGATGAATTTTGCAATATTGCAGCTATTTTATTTCAATTAATATTAATTTATATCAATTAATATAACAATCGCAACGTTCTATGGGGAAAATGGAAGTTTTGGGACGACGTCCCCCACCCCTCCTACCACTCAGTGATCGAATCTAAAAAAATCAATGACCAATTCATGCATGGGCCTCAAGAATACATATATATTCCAAATATCAAAGCTCTATGTCATCAGGAAGTGGGTGAAAAATGTTTAACAAAATTTGACTGCCACATACATACATAATTGTAAGTTAAAAGAAAGCATGTAAAAAAGAGCGAATAAGTAAATGGAATTTAGAAATATAACACGAAAGTTTATTCTGGGGAAAATGTCTAACGGAAGAAGGTAAATTGCTGAAAATGCTATATTGAGCTATACACTATATATTTTGATGTATTATTTTAATGCTCTATTAAAAGTGTAGAATAAATATTAAGAGTAGTACTAGATGCATATTAAAATATAATAATCCACGAATAAATAAAAAAAAATAATGGTAACACGTCTTGTTTGTGCCTGGTGAAGAAAGGCAACGTTCTATGAAACGCATTATGCAATAATTAATTTATCATATAGTATTATTTATATAGTCTGTATTTATTTCTTCTGAAACATGAAATGAAGGATATAATACAAATACATCCGAAAAATAAAGCATTAAAGTAAAAATTATTTATTTTTTGCAATTAAAAAATTCTGTAATTTTTATCAAAGCATCATTTTAACTAAATATTGTGTTTCTGTAATTTTGAGTTCACACCAGAATTTCGGAACATTTTATTTAAAATTATTTACAGTGTTTTTTTTATTATTATTGAAGTCTTAAAAGTAAAATAAATAATTCTGTTATAAATCTTGATAAAATTTAAGTGGCATAAAAGTATTCCACCTCCCTTCATGGGTTACAGGGATTCGGTACCCTCCCTTTTACGAAATAATGACGAAAAAATAAATATTCCTTCTTTTGTTTATTGCTTGGAGACCGCTGACCAGGCCTCTACCTACCGGGATTCGACCCAGTTTGACGCGTTTGAGTGCCTGGAGAGTGGGGCGAAATTCAAATTTTTTTGTTTATTGCTTAAAATACAGTTAGACATCCCCAGTCGATTATGGTGAAGTTACTTAAAGTTCCGAAGATTATAAATATGCGGCCATCGATTTCCCCTCATATATATCAGAGTTCCTATCTTTTAATACATTTTTCACAGTTCGATTTTTTTTGTCTCATTTAGCTGCATTTAAAAATCTTAAACTTCACCAGATATGTAAGAAATGACATTTTTTTTGGAATAAAAAAATATTCAGCAAAATTAGAGATGGGTTTAGCAGTTGAATGAATGTATTTTATTTTAATGTATCAAATATGAAGAAAATCGTGTAACACTAAAATAGGAAGAAATTCGTGTTTCTCTTAATTTTAGTATACAGGGGATCGGAAAACAATTGGTAAAGTTTTAAAGGATGGTAGAGGGAAATTAACAAGCATTTTTCGTCAGATAATATGTATCCAAAAATGACGCGTTTAAGCACTAGTGACGAAAACGTATGTGGAAGCTGCAATGAAAGACAGCGTGTTAGAGCCAATAGATGGCGCTTATACGCGGCATTTCCGGACACACATTCCTTGTCATAAAATGAGAATTTATATTCCCAGCTACCATCCTTTACAATTTTGCCAGTTAATTTCCGATCACACTGTATAATAAAATTAAGTGAAAACACGAATTATTTCATATTTACATTAATAGTTTAAAGATTTTAACTTTCCTTTATTAGTAAAATATTTTTTTTTTCAAAATTTAGCAATGATTTTATGTTTTGTCGTGATTTTTTTTATTTAACAATTGTATTTTATGATATGTAAAGAGGGTAGAAAAAAAGGCATAAGTAAGAAATTTATCTCGAAGTGTTTCGAATCCCTCTAATACTAAAAGCGAAAACTAAATCGAAAATCTAGCAATAAAATCAGTTGGATAAAACAAGTATTTCAAGGAAATGAGTCATGTTGATTATTACAGTTTTGTTTTTCGGTACAGTTGATAGAATAGATAGAAAATGTAATCAAATAAAATCTACTATAAAAATCTCCATTTCAATTTGGTCCGTTAAGTTAAGAGTTCTAAGTTAATACTACAAAGAAGCGAGTAAATAAATGAGATTTAAAATCTATATTAGGAATATCTAGAATGTTTATACTAAGAAAAATACTTAATGGAGAAGAACAAATTGCTCAAAATAATGTGCGTAACTTAAAAGAGTAAGATACATGTAGCGTGTACAAGATAGAATTAAAAAGTATAATACATAAGTAATAGGATAGCATAAGCTGTGAAAAAAGACAAATGTTTAATCTAGGAAATTATAATATAACCAGGAACGAAAATATACAATAACCTTTTTCGAGTTATTCACGATTCAAAGAAATATTCTTTAACTTTAGAAATCTCAGAAACTAGTATATTTTTTAAAATTTAATGACGATTTTATTATAAATAAATAAATTAATTAATTTAAAAATTTAAAAAAAAGTTTTTTGCTGCCATTGTTTTTCGAAAACATTTCCGAGAAGTTATATAGTGCATTAATCACTTTTCTCAAACCAGAATATTCGTTTTTAGGATGTTATCGATTTTCATTTAAACATATTCAGCTGCGTCATTGAACATATACATGTAAGAAAAACAAAATATTTTTAATATTAGTGTTAATGTTGATGCTGTTATTTTATCATGATTGTCTTTAAAACATGTTTTTTGAACATGCGTACATAATAGTGAATTAAAGAAAGTTATTTTTTATAGATTGAGAAAATTAATTAATGCACTATAAAATCTAAACTGAAACGTTTCCGAAAGTCAGTGGCAACAAAAGAAACTTCGTTTAAATGCTTCTTTAATTCTCGAAAATATATTGTTTTCTGGGCTTTCTGATGACCAATGTTACTTTTCAGAATCGTGGGTAACTCGGAGGAGGCTATTGTGCATTTCCTTTGTGGTTACTTTATATTATCCAACTTTAAGAAACAATTGTATTTTTTGTAGTGTAGAATAAGAATGAACACAACTTTGTATATTTGCATCTCAAGACAGAACAACAAAAATATATATATATATATATATATGTATATATGTGTGTGTGTGTGTGTGTGTGTGCGTGTGTGTGTGTGTGTGTATGAATAGGATGTGGTTATCGTTTCTCATAACAACGCCGACCGCAACAAGAAAGGCGCAGCAGTTCTCACGAGAATTAACAAGGCTAACAAAAACTAAACACCATAAACTTGATGACTTAATGATTCTGCATGTCTAGTCTGGGAGCTGAATATTAAAATCCTTTTCAGATTTCCTTTTCGAGTTGGTATGGACAGACGGTCCAGCCAAATTCTGATATCGGAGATGCATTAACGGCCAATAAATTGCAGCTGAAACCATCCCTTTACCCCTTAAAACCTGTATATAATTTGTATGTATCCTGTAAATAGAATTCATGCCTTACTCCATATATTAAAACCGTATTATTTCTACAAAAGCTAGTCCTGAATTACCAGCACTAATTAACCCAAGGTACATATATATATATATATAAATATATTTGTTGTTGTTTGTATATTTACATCTTTATATTTACCATTTTTGTATTTATATTTACAACTTTTGTATTTAAATTTACAAAGTTTGTGTATTTACATCTCAACATAGAACAACAACATATATATATTACGTATATTTGTTGTTATTCTATTTTGAGATGTAAATATACAAAGTTGTGTTTATCCATATGCTACACTACAAAAAATACAATGTTTCTTAAAGTAGCATAATATAAAGTAACCATGAAGGAAAATGTACAAAAACCTCCTCCTAGTTACCCACGATTCTGAAAAGTGAAATTTATCGTTAGAAAGCCGAGAAACCAATATATTTTCGAAAATTAAAGAAGCATTTAAACAAAGTTTCTCTTGTTGCCACTGATTTTCGGAAACGTTTCCGTGTAGATTTTATAGTGCATTAATTAGTTTTCTCAATCTATAAAAATAAGCTTTATTTTAATTATATCATATTCAAACAGTAAAGAAACTCATAGAAAAACATAAAGTATTTAATTTACCCCCCTGCCTTGCCTTTATTGATTATGAAAATGCATATGATTCGGTTTACACATCTGCAGTAGTTGATTCTCTGGAGGACATTGGTATAGACAAGCCTTACATGGATATAATAAAGAAGATTTACAAGAAAGCAACAGCCACCATCCGTTTGGACAAAGCAAGAGTGAAGATCAATCTTGGAGAAGGAGTACGACAAGGAGACAGCATTTCGCCCAAGTTTTTTTACCGCTGTCTTAGAAAATGTTCTCAAGAAGATGGATTGGGAAAACAAATGGATTAGAATAATTGGGGAATATTTATGCCATCTCCGGTTTGCTGATGACATTTTAATTTTCAGTAATAGTCCTGAAGAATTGGAAAATATGCTAAACGGTTTTGCAGAAGCTAGCATTAATGTGGGATTAAAAATAACTTTGGAAAAGACTAAGGTGATGTTCAATTCTTTTGTATCAAAAAATAAAATCGTCTACAACAACACAGAGATTAAAGAAGTGAAAATTTATGAGTACCTTGGATAGGAAATATCTTCGGACAACAGTATCATGAATGAAATCAATAGAAGAATAAGAAATGGGTGGAGTGCTTTTGGGAAAAACAATGTTATTCTGAAGAGTAACTCAGAATACAGAGTAGCCTCTTTATTTGTAAAGAAAGGTCTTTAACCAATGTGTTTTGCCTGCACTAACTTATGGATCAGAAACATGGACACTAACAAAACGGATGACACAAAGATTACAAACAGCACAACAAAGTATGGAAAGATGTATGCTAGGCATAACTAGAAGAGACAGAAATAGAATAACCTGGATAAGAAGTCAGACAAAAGATTTTGACATCATTAAGAGATATTATGAATTAACTTTTAGTAGTGAAATTACGCCATTATTGAATATTAAACATGTGAAACATGTAAAGTTATTTTTCAAATTGCTCACAAAGCGTAATACCGACAGAGTGAAAAATTGTCCAGGACGCGGATCGAACCCGGATACTTTGGAATAACGCTCCAACGCTCTACTATTGAGCTACGAGGACGATACCCAGTCTGGCATTTCTCACTCTAATATGTCGGAAAGGCTGCAACTTGCAGCACGAGATGGAAAATTCTCTAAGAGCACACAACCTTTGTGGCAAACATGAGACGAAACTAAACCCAGCACAGGTGAACACATATTATGAATTAATTTTTCAATTAATTTTCAGCAATGAAATTACACTATTTAATCGCGTCCTGGACAATTTTTCACTCTGTCGGTTATACGCTTTGTGAGCAATTTGAAAAATAACTTCGCATGTTTCACATGTTTAATATCATTGAGAGAATTAAACGTCTAAAATGGAAATGGGCTGGGCACATTGCAAGAAAATAAGACAATAGGAGGAGCACAAACACCCTACAGTGGTATCCCAGAGATGTAAAATGACCAAGAAGACGACCTCAAATAAGTTGGAGTGACGAAATCAGAAAAGTGGCCGGTATTAATTGGATGACAAGACAGGTACCAATGGAAAAATCTGGGGGATATCCACATCCAGAAGTGGATATAAAACAGTTGATGATGATATAAATCATTTGGAATACACTAATTAGATGAAAGTCCTTTTGTTACTTTTATTTCATAGAAATATTGTGTGTTATTTAAAAAAAATAATCAGCAAATACAAAATACGTACAAAGATGAAAAAAAGAATGTTTATCTAATCACAAAATGGTGATGATTTGTTCAGATGAATTAAAATTTTTACGTTACTCACACTCTATTTGCAGATTTGTATTACTTCTAATTCTGAAAATACCTTTGTGGAGTCATTGAAATATTTATTAAGTAAGAACAATTACAAAATATCTTTATGGATTTTTTATAACCTAGGATCTAAAACATAAATAATATCTTCTTAACATAGTATAAAACAAAGTCGCTTTTTCTGTCCCTATATCCCTATGTACGCTTAAATCTTTAAAACTACGCAACGGATTTTGATGCGGTTTTTTTAATAGATAGAGTGATTCAAGAGGAAGGTTTATATGTATAATAACATCCATTAAATAGTGGAGAAATACTGTTATTTTTGAGGTTTTTAATGTGATGTCGTAAATAATTTCATTTTTTCCGCTTATACATTGCAAACGCAGGCTGAACCCTACAAGATTTATCAAAATAATGTACTAATTATTGTACACATTAAAAAGGTCTACAGAAAACACAAAGAGATGAAGGTTTTCAAGGTAAACCCGAAGCAAAGCGAGGGAGGGCCGCTAGTATATTATAAAGCAAAAATTTGTCCATGAGTAACGCTGACGTGACAGTGACGGTGGTATTGACTTTATTATTACCTTTTGCTTTTACTGCAATTCTTTTTAACTTCTAAACATAGCACTAAATTTTTACACTGTCGAATAGAAACAAAATGCATTTTCAAACTTAATTTGCTTAAAACTGTATCTCAATTTACTGTTTGTTTATGGGGTTTGAAATATTTGTCAAACGTGAATAATTTTAATCAGCGTCCAACCCAATCACGGAAGATTAACTTGTTTGTACATAAAAGGATGTCATTAATTCAGCATTTATTTGTTTCCGTATAATACTCCATAACTAAATTGCCAAAAAAAATAAAACTGCAGAAATACATAAAAATTAATGTAACAGATAACACATAATAAGACTACATTAGTGTTAAATTTAATAAATGAAACACTAATTTAACACGTATCGAACTGGACACTTAAACACGGAAATAATCAGAATCACAAGATTGTCTATAAATAATGGAATGATTCGCGATTGACTGCTTCATTCATCTAATGCGAAAGAACTAAAAGTGCTTTTCGACGTAGTTAGTGGGCAATGTATGAAAATACACTAAATGTAAAAACCTGTTAGAGTTTTTAATTAAAAACAATTTCCATTAACGTTCTATAGAATCGGGCAGTATATAGGAAAATCTTTAACTTGGGTATTCCGGGTTGGTGTTTATGTTTTTTGTCACAGTTGATCAGGGATATAAGCCGAAGGCGAGAATGTCCTCCGTGAAGTTTTTTCTAATATATCACATAGACACAAGCATAGTATATTTCATAGACACAAGCCAAGCAAGATTCGAAGAAAACCACGTGTAAGCCGAAGGGTGCGAAGTGAAATTGGACAGAGCGCCTGACGTCTAACAGTTTTGAGAACAGAACCTCCCAGACACTGGTGGGGTATTCCGAGTTTGATTTCCTAATATTTTATAATAAAAAATTGTTATTATGCGAGAAGACATTCAGATTATTTATAAAAAACACGTTTGATACAACTTTTAATATACTCTAATGGCTTACAAATGTATTCACATAATATTAGTTTTTAGTTGCTTGCAGTAAAATAGCATTTACTTATGATTCTTTATTTATAATTTCTTATGGTATATAAAAAAATATATATATATATTACAAATTCTTAATGAAAACTCCGTAATTGTACGCGAATGTGTGCGAATTCTTTCGTGACCTGTATATGATCCATAGAATTTATACACACCAAGTAATATGCAAACAAGTTTTAAATACACAGGAAAACGCTTCTAGCAATTATCTATCTTGGTCTGTATTGTAACCAAATCCATTTTTGTGTCTCTGTAAATGAACAATAAATGCTACAAATGCCATAATCTATAGAAAGCATGCTGTGGTGCACCTTAGCGACCTTTTTTAACACTTTCCAACCTAGTTGAAAAGTGTTTATGACTTCGGTTTGTCTGGCCGTATGGCCGTCTGCCGTCTGGCCGTCTGCCGTCTGCCGTCTGGCCGTCTGCCGTCTGTCCGTCTGTCCGTTCTCTAACTCCCGTAAATATGCTCGGATTGCTCTGCAATTTTTATATGTTATAGTCGTTATCTATAACATGTTCCCTATTTCAACGGAAGTGTGTAGCACTTACAGTTTTTTACAGGGACACTCAAAAGAATTCCGTTACATTGCAGTCTATGGGGGAAAATCATTGACGGTTTATTTAAATAATGTTTCACTATTTTAAACGCATTGAAATTTATATATATCACTAAGGTGCATTAGAAGAAGCTTAATATGGAATAGGGTGTGCATAGCACTTATAGTTACTTTACAGGGACAGTCAAAAAATTCTGTTACATTACGTCTATAGAGAAAAATCGTCTGCGGTTTATTTAAATAATGTTTCCCTATTTTAAACGCATTGAAATTTATATATATCACTAAGGTGCATTACAAGAGGCTTACTACAGAATAGTATGTGTATAGCAGTCATCGTTCATTTACAGGGACACACAAAAGGATTCTCTACTGTAAGTTAACAATAATTCCTGGAAGTGCGTTTTAAGTTACTGATCGCGATTTTAATTTTAACTCGTTTTTTGTCTATTATGTTGTGTGTATAAATTCTGTATATCCTATACAGGGAAGCACAAAAGTTCGCGAATACATTTCCGTTTACTGACGGAGGTTCCAGAAGGAGAATTTTAAACTGTGCTACGCGTTTCCTAACTGAACTAAAATTTAGCATCCTATATAGTATATATACAAATCTATAGATCCTATACAGGGCTGAATAAAAGTATTCGGATTACTTAGATGTTATCTTTTAGCTTATTAAACGGTATGTTTTGTAAAATTATTCTGGAAGCGTTGGAAAGTGTTACATAATCTATGCTTGAAGCATGATTTTTCGTTCTTGTTATTTTTATTAACACTTTCCAACCTAGTTGAAAAGTGTTTATGACTTCGGTTTGTCTGCCGTCTGCCATCTGGCCGTCTGCCGTCTGTCCGTGCTCTAACTCCCGTAAATATGCTCGGATTGCCTTGCAATTTTTATATGTTCTTGTCGTTATCTATAGCACGTTCCCTATTTCAACTGAAGTGTGTAGCACTTATAGTTTTTTTTACAGGGACACTCAAAAGAATTCCGTTATAATACGGTCTATGGGGAAAAATCATTTGCGGTTTATTATAATGATGTTACACAATTGCAAACACATTGTAATTGATATATATCACTAAGGTGCATTACAAGAAACTTAATATGGAACAGGGTGTGTATAGCACTTATAGTTAGATACTTTACAGGGACAGTCAAAAGAATTCCGTTACATTACGTCTATGGTGAAAAATCGTCTGCGGTTTATTTAAATAATGTTTCACTATTTTAAACGCATTTAAATTTTTATATATCACTAAGGTGCATTACAAGAGGTTTATTACAGAATATTGTGTGTATAGCAGTCATCGTTCATTTACAGGGACACACAAAATAATTCTCTACTGTCTGTTAATAATAATTCCTGGAAGTGCGTTTTAAGTTACTGAACGCGATTATAAATTTAACTCACTTTTTGTTTATTACTTGGTGTGTATAAATTCTGTAGATCATATACAGGGCAGTACAAAAGTTCGCAACACATTTCTGTTTATTGACATAAACTCCAGAAGGAGAATTTTACACTGTGCTACGCGTTTCCTAACTGAACTAAAATTTAGCATCCTATATAGTATATATACAAATCTATAGCTCCTATACAGGGTGGAATAAAAGTATTCGGATATTTTTCCGAATATTGTATATGCTGGAAATTCACGAAATTACGTTTATAAATATGTTATGCGTTTTCCAAATTGTTTATTTGATGTTATCTTTCAGCTTATTAAACGGTAATGATTTGTAAAATTATTTTGGAAGCGTTGGAAAGTGTTACATAATCTATGCTTGACGCATGATTTTTCGTTCTTGTTTATTTACTGCTTAAACTATGCTGTCAACAAAATAAAATTATTTGTACAGTGAAGGTAAAACTGAGAACTGGAACTTGTACCTATAATGGGACAATGATCGAAGTTTTAATCGATAACATAAAGTATTTGCTATTTCGACTGAAAACCAGAATTTTCGGAATAAGTACAAAGAGTATTTAATTTTAATTTCCCTTCCTTAATATTTCCCTTATTTAATTACTATAATTTTTCCTTCCTTAATATTTTGTTTATGCGTAGCAAACATCTTGCTTCCCTCATATCCTCAATGTGACATGGCATCCATAGTTTACCATTGCTTCTTTTATTTTATCGTCTTCTGTTATTTTGTGAATACATATCCCAAATAGTATTTAATTTTAATTTTCCCTTTCTTAATTTTCCTTCTTTAATATTTCCTTTGTTTAATTCTCCCTCTTTAATATTTCCTTCTTTTAATTTTTATTCTTTTATATATTTTTTGTGCATGGAAAATATCCTGACTGCTTTATATCTTCTATGTGGCATGCAATCTATAATATACCATCGCGTCTTTTTTTTTTTTTTTTTTTTTGTGTGTGTGTGTGTGTGAGAAGCTGATCATACCTGATGATATGAAAAGCTTATTTCATTATTTGCAGAAAGTGTGAAGTTTTCTGCGTTTTTTCTAAGTCGAATTACGAATTTGACTTTTCTTTTTCCTTTTTCTTCTGACTTCGTACCCAAGGCACTATTGAAAAATGTTATGTATCTTGTTATAATAAAACAAGTATCTGTACCAAATGCATGTTTTTTCTTCTAAGACAGTTTTTCGCCTCACTGATAACTCACGTTCGCCTCACTGATGTAATATTATTATTTTCTATAAAACAATTAGATTTCATACATCTTTCATTGCTTTCATCATCCAAAAATATTCTATGCAATTTTTCAGTGTAGGATGCATCGTTAAATTTAAATCTGAGAAGTTAGTCAGTATCTATCGTACCGTTATCCAACTTTTATTTGTCATGTTCTATATAATGTATTCTTACAAAACATTAGTAATGGACGAACATTTAAATTTAAATATTATGTAACAATTTAAAATACAACTTAATTGAAAAGTGTCTATAAATTTGGTTTGTCAGGCCATCCGGCCATTTGTCCATGCAAGATTAATTTTAACACAATTATTCAAATTGGTAAAGAAATCATACGAGTTGTAATTTTCCAACTGGATGAGAAATGGTCGGGCCAGGATTCGAAAATGGGATATCTTGGCTGAAGCTGCCATGCTCTACCAACTGAGCCATTCCGGTCGAATCTGGATGGCCTAATTAATCCAGTTAACACGGGCTATGATCAATAAGGTTAACTGGATGAATTATGTCCTCCAAATTCGACCGGGATGGCTCAGCTGGTAGAGCATGGCAGCTTCAGCCAAGATATCTCAGGTTCGGACATTTTTCATCCAGTTGCAAAATTACAACTCATATCATTTGTCCATGATCTAACTTACGTAAATATTCTCGGATTACCATAAGATTGATGCATATTATTGACGTTTACTATGGATTTCTGTCTATTGAAACTGAAGTGTGTAGCACGTATTGTTCGATTACGGTAACACTCAATAGAATTCCGTTACATTATTGTCTAAGGGTAAAGGATGTTTGATATTTATTTTAATGCTTTTACACAATTTCAAAAATATTGAAAGTGATGTAGATCACAGAAGCGCACTACAAGAAGCTTACTATAGAATATAATGTGTATAGAAATTATTGTTTATTTACAGGGACACTCAAAATAATTCCGTTATATATGGTCTATGATGGGGAAATCGTTTGCGATACATTTTAATGGTGCTACACTATTCCAAACATTATAAATTGATATATATCACTGAGAACACTACAAGAGGTTTACTGAAGAATAAGGTGTACATAGAAATTATAGTTCATTTACAGGGACACATAAAAGTGTTCTGTTATGATACTGTACGTAAGTGATAATTGCTAGAAGTGCATTTTCTGTTGCGATATGCACTTTTAAATTTAACTAAACTTTTATCAATTGGCGTATAAATTCTATATATAATATACAAAGCTGCTGTACAAAATTTCGAGTACATTTCGGTTTATTAATGAAAATTTCTAAAACGGAACTATCAACTGTGTTAAGGGTTTTTTAACTGAACATACTATGCAGTATAGGTGTAAATATACAGTTCATACATAAGCCGGGGAAAAAAATTAGATACGTTTCCGATTATAGATGATCATTCTGAAATTGAGTTTTCAAGTATAATATATGTTTTCTATATTATTTAGGTAATTATCCTCATTTTCACCCTTTTTAAACAGCAAAGTTTGACAAAATATTTTTAACCTGTTGGAAAGCGTTTCACAATCTTAGTTTGTTGCATGATTTTCCTTTTTCGACAAAATTGAAAATAATTATCTATAACTAAAACAGTGGTCGGACGTTAAAGTGAGGAAAAAATCTACATTGCTTTTTATGTAGTTGTTTATGTATTTTGAAAACCAAATATATTTATATAAATTAAATTAGACAATATATATTTTATCATTCAATCTTCAAAGATTTTGAAGCTTAAATACAAGAATTTTAGAGGATGTCGAAATAATAATTATTAATTTTCCTTCTTAAAATTAAAAAAAAAAGTTTTTTAAATAAATTAAAACGTTGCAGAAGATTTTATGTTTTCTTTTTCCTTTCTATTTTTTTTGTGTGATTAAAAGCTCATTAATTAGCATTTTATCAGTCTATAAATATCTCTAAGAAATTAATCACTTTCATATTTATGAACAGTTTAACTTTTTTTTTTAATATATTGCCTCATTAAATATATTGAAAGAATTTCACGTCTGAAATTATCGTGACAGAACGGACAAAAAGTTAATGAAAAGGTTTTATAAAGTTGATATTAAATGATTTTACACTAAAGAACACCTTTTGTGTACCATGCTTTTGTACATTAAAGATTATTTTTCTTTATAAAAAAATTAGAAGAAACCGTTTTTTTTCTTGAGTGTAATGAAACGTTTCTATCTTATAAATATTTTTTTAAATATGTTTTACATAAAGAAAATAAAGACAATTGATGAAATAATAATAAAAAAAGAATAAAAGCATTTATCGCAATTATTATAATTTTTGTACTTTTATTAAACATACTATTTAACAAAACTGGAGAGATTTGATAAAAACTATTTTAAATTTCTTTGAAAATGTGTAACGGAAATTACAAACATTGGGTTTTCTATGTCTACTCGTATATATCATGTCTGTTGTCAACATCCCTATTTCTATGCATTTACAAAACGCACAAGAATGAATGAGGTATCATTCGAAAGGTTTTTCAAACGGCTTCTGACATAGTACACTCACATTTAGTTAAAATATGTTTTTAGATGAAAAATTTCTGTAAATTAAAATTAAATCAGCATTGTTTTCATAAATGAAACGAAAGTTTTTTTCTCAAATCAGTGTTGCCACAGAAAAAAAAACTAACGCATTATATTGTGCACAACAATGTTTATATATATATATATATATATATATATATATATATATATATATAAAGCACAAAGAATATACAGTGGGAAGTCTCCGCACGTGTTTATTTTACATTTTTGATTAAAAAGCAAAATTCAAGATTTAAATGTTTAGAAGAGAAGAACAGCTCTAATCAATCGATTGAAGAAGTAGTATTTCACGTGTTACGTTAAACGTATATTAGATTAAATTGTTATGTTACATTAAATTGCGTTATAAATGTATTCAATTTATTTTTCTTTCTCCTAAGTTTTTCCCAAAGCGGATGGCATCATCTTCTAATGCACTTTAAATACACTGTTCATTTTTTTCGCCGCGCGTGCCTTTTGCTATCATCGATCAGTTTTGACTGTAACTTTGATGGAATAAATTAGGTGATATTCTAGTTTGCTATTGTTGGTTGCAAATATTTTTATCCTTAATTTTTCTTTAGAAGTTTAAGCCAGCTTTTAAAAACTATTAGACTGCAGTGCGAAATCCTCGCACGGGTCCACTGGTTAATTTATATTAGTAAAAGAACATTAATTCGTAATGCAGCAAAAGTGTACAAATGAGAATTTGTTTTTAAATATTTCACACAACAGAAACTGTTCTAAGCAATAGATGTAATAAAATGAAACTTGATAGAAATTGTTTTACAGTGTTTGTATTGTCATTACGTTTGAGCCCCAGTAAATCCGAATAGAGAAAAAAGTTTTATTTAATCGCATAAAACTTAACAATTTTGTAATTAAATAAGAGAAATATTAATATAAAGAATTATTGGTGTTTAAAATAACTTAAACCTTGTTTCACCAAAAAATGTGTTTTCCTTCCAACGATTCCCCTTTCTGTGTTATTATACAGGGTGATTCATAAAAGATGGGCAGAACTTTAAGGGGTTATAGTACACTTAAAGACAAATAATATTAAATAGGAGACTAAGGGTCCCAGACGTATTCCCAAGGAGATAGGGGGCATTAAAGTTTAGGGTCCGAAATTTCAAATGAATATAAAACATGGAAAAATTGGTCGATTCGTTTGCGGTTTTTGCAAAAAATTTTCTTTATGCCAGTATTTTCTTGAAATAAAATTTTAAAGTTCAATTTCAAAAAATGCCGATAGGGGGCGCTTTAGACTTTGGAGTAACATACAACTATTTTTTAACGTTATTTTTTGTATTTCTTTAAATGATTTCGAAAGCTTAGACTTAAACTTAAATTTTGATCTAAAAATCTGAGTCCTAACGAGTAGTTAAGTAGCGTAAACTGAAATTTGAAATTTGAAACCCTTCTCCCCCCAGAACAAAAATCAGTTATTCCCGATCTTTGTGTCGTAGATTAGGCTCTAACTACTGCCGCGTTTTGCTAAAATTATTCTTTATGTCAGTATTTTCTTGAAAATAAATTTTAAAGAAAATTTTCAAAAAATTCCGATAGAGGGCGCTTTAGACTTTGGAGTAACGAACAACTATTTTATACCGTTATTTTTTGTGTCTCATTAAATGCTTTCTAAAGCTTAGACTTAAACTTAAATTTTCAGCTCAAAATCTGAATCGCTGAGCGTGGTTCAATAGCGAGGGGAGGGGGTTCAAATTTCAATTTCTGAACATAGTTCAGTTTGCACTACTTAACCATGCCCAACGATTCTGTGCTGTGATACGAGGCAAAAATACAACTTTCGTCAAGGACTGCATAGTCGGAATTCACTCATAAAGGCACTGGCACAGTTGGAAACGTCGCTCATGCAAACGTTAAAGCTCCATTCCTGACGCTAGTCACCGGGTGAAGAAGGAAACAGAAAGTATGCAAATGTCAAATGGGGAAGAAGAAGAACACGTATGCAAAATTTCGACACGATTCAGGCATAAAAACCACTGAACGGTGAGTCAAGTGTAAGTCGCTGTAGTAATGAATCGGAAGATGGTGCCCTTCACGAATAAGGAAAAGGCTGAGATGCATTTAATTTACGGAGCGGCAGATGGAAATGGTGCAGAGGCACAACGAATGTACGGAGAGCGATTTCCTAACAGGCGGTTGCCTAACCGCAAAACTTTCGAGCGCTTGCACAGACAGTTGTGTGAGACGGGATCATTTCTCGCTTCCCGGTCGAATGCAGGTCGTGCAAAAAAGGACGAATCAGTAGTTGTTGCAGAAGCCATTCTGGATGTAGTAGCGGCGCAGCCAAGTACAAGTACACGAACAGTGGCTAGCCAGGTGGATACCTCACAGTCCACGACTTGGAGGGTACTGAAGGATGAACATTTGCTCCCGTTTCATGTGCAACGAGTCCAGAAACTGTCTCCAGGGGATTATCCAAATCGTATTGAATTCGCCCGCTGGTTTCTGCAGCAGAACGCGCTAAATCCACATTTTGGACGAACTGTGCTTTTCACCGATGAATGTACCTTCACACGTGAAGGTACATTTAACACACACAATGCACATGTATGGGCGGATGTCAATCCACATGCTACGTATCCACATGCTCATCAGAGACGCTTTTCCATCAATGTTTGGGCAGGAATCCTCGGAGACCACCTAATCGGACCGTACCTTCTTCCTGAACGCCTCAACGGTAAAACATACCTCACATTTCTGCAACATGTACTGCCAGACCTGTTAAACGTTGTTCCTCCACGCATCCGGCGGGTCATGTGGTTCCAGCACGATGGAGCGCCAGCCCATTACGTACGAGACGTCCGCAACTATCTGGACATCACATTTCCGAACAGATGGATTGGTCGAGGTGGTCCTGTTGCTTGGCCTGCTCGCTCGCCAGATCTTTCACCCCTCGATTTCTTTTTTTGGGGACGATTGAAGGCTCTTATGTATGAGACACCCATTGAATCCCCCGAGGAACTGGTCGCCAGACTTTCCGCCGCTGTAGGGGAAGTGCTCGAAAAGCCTGATGTTTTCGCGAATGTTCGCCGTTCCATTCGTCGCCGTTGTTCTGCGTGCATAACCTCTGGTGGTCACAATTTTGAACATTTATTGTGATTACATGTTAATAAATATGCTTTGATAACATAATCCTAATTTGTGTCTTTTTACCTCGTATCACAGCACACAATGTGTGGACATGGTAAACTGAACTATGTTCAGAAGTTGAAATTTGAACCCCCTCCCCTCGCTACTGAACCACGCTCAGCGATTCAGATTTTGAGCTGAAAATTTAAGTTTAAGTCTAAGCTTTAGAAAGCATTTAATGAGACACAAAAAATAACGGTATAAAATAGTTGTTCGTTACTCCAAAGTCTAAAGCGCCCTCTATCGGAATTTTTTGAAAATTTTCTTTAAAATTTATTTTCAAGAAAATACTGACATAAAGAATAATTTTAGCAAAACGCGGCAGTAGTTAGAGCCTAATCTACGACACAAAGATCGGGAATAACTGATTTTTGTTCTGGGGGGAGAAGGGTTTCAAATTTCAAATTTCAGTTTACGCTACTTAACTACTCGTTAGGACTCAGATTTTTAGATCAAAATTTAAGTTTAAGTCTAAGCTTTCGAAATCATTTAAAGAAATACAAAAAATAACGTTAAAAAATAGTTGTTTGTTACTCCAAAGTCTAAAGCGCCCCCTATCGGCATTTTTTGAAATTGAACTTTAAAATTTTATTTCAAGAAAATACTGGCATAAAGAAAATTTTTTGCAAAAACCGCAAACGAATCGACCAATTTTTCCATGTTTTATAATCATTTGAAATTTCGGACCCTAAACTTTAATGCCCCCTATCTCCTTGGGAATACGTCTGGGACCCTTAGTCTCCTATTTAATATTATTTGTCTTTAAGTGTACTATAACCCCTTAAAGTTCTGCCCATCTTTTATGAATCACCCTGTATATACCATGGGATTCCTTTGTCATACGAATCTTCTTCAGTATAAAATAAAAATGCTTCTTCTAAATAAAGGAATATTTCATGGCTAGTAATACTGCAATAGAAAACTGATTAACAGGAAAATCGTGACATAGTTATATCAATCTAAATGATATATCCGAAAACAAAAACTGATAATATGAAAATAAACAAAAAAACAGTGTTGATCAATGAAAGTCGTTTGTTTTTTTGAATTTTCGAGTCAGAAATAGAATCGGCAATAAACCGCGCACTTGGCTACCACTGGTGACTGTTTTTACTATTAATTTTATTCGTGTCAATTAAACAATATATATAATAATGTTTTCTAAACACATCTTGGACAATTTCAAGAACATTTTCATAAATGAATATAATATGAAAATTATCAAATGTGGCGGCCTTGCACTCAGATTACATTAGATGATTTCTATATGCATATGTACGAACTTATATTTAAGTATAATGCATAGTTAGATTGAATTGTAGTCTTTGTACAGTATATGAATACACATGACATGTAATTATGATAGTCATGCTGTAGATTTTCATGGTTAGGTACCCTCAATTGACTACAAACCAAATGAGTATTGATGATGTATTACAGAAAACTGTTTTCTCTTTTTTTTATATTCCTAATGGTGTCATACTGTAAGTCGATAGTAAGCTGATTGTATTCTAAACTCAAAAGTACCGTATCAATTGACAGGTAAAAAGAAGCATATAAAAACTGTTATTTACACCAAAACAGGATCTCTCCTTGCCTCTAAGGTCTAAAAAAATTAAATTAGTGTACAGAACATCACAAAGGTACTCCCAAAAAATAGAAGCAGTTTATTTTCTCTGACGAAAACTAGTTCAACCTGTATGGCGACGATGGATATTATACTATTTGTGATAGAAAATTTGGAAAAGTCCTAAACATATGTAGCCTCTATTGTTAAATTCCCTTCTTGTCAAATGATTTGGTTATGCATACTGCATCAGGATGTATCTAGATTGTCCCTAGTACAAGAACCTTTAAATGCAAGATGTTATCTTGTATTAATGAAAGCAAAATTGCTGAAAACTGTGAGAGATCGCCTCCGTCAGTATGATACCAAGATATTTATGGCCTAGGTCACGGCAGTTGAACAAACATGTTAAGAGGTAACATACGTATTTATATTACATATAGTTTTGCTAGATAACATGATTATGATGAATTTGCATTTCTACAGGTTATCGAAAATGTTAAAATATTGAATAAACTGGTGTGATACAGTAAAATCATTAAAAAAGTGTCTTAATAACTCCATAAAAATAAGCAATGCGCTAGACCTTTCGAAAGAACTTTGCCTTTCTTCGTCAGGATCAAACGAGGCGTGCAACCACTTTGAAGGCAGGGACAAGACTGAAATGAAATGGGAGGAAAGGCGGGACAAGTTAAGAAGACAGACAATAGGAAATATTTATATTTGTTTATATTTTGTATATTTAATTCCCATTTTACTTACATTTTTTATGTATTTTGTTTTATTTATTTATTTATTTTTTCTTCATAATTTTCCTTATGTTTTGCCTTTTAGTAATCCTCTACTGCGACCGGCTGATACCTTCTACTTTCCTATTGGATATTCTCTTAAATTGCACCTATTTACCTCCCATTTCCTTTCAGTCTTGCTCCTGCCGCCAAAGTGGTTGCACGTCTTCTTTGCGTCTGACGAAGAAAGACAAAGTTCTTTCGAAAATCCTAGCACATTCTTTATTTTTATGGTGCTAGTAAGAAGATTTTTTTATATTTTTATCGAAAATGGTTACATAAGTAGTTCATTAAGTTTCTTATGCGGCAGTGGAACAGCCCTAAATTCAACACTATTGTAAACGTTTGGCATCATATATAATCTGCAGCTAACAAAAAAACACCGAAGACACTCTGTGAACTTCAGGTACCCATAATTTCTATTTTGGTTAGTGAAATAAGCCTTGAATATATTCAAACATTTTTACTAACACTCTGTATAAAAGAGAAATGTGTCTTAATCTAGAAAAATATAACCAAACCACAAACGAAAATATATACAATAACATATCAGATTTATCCAAAATTTCGAGAAACCTTCTATATTTTTACAAACCTTACAGACCATTTTTTTAAAATCAGGATTTAAAGAAGAATTTATTTAAAAAAAAAAAAAAAAAAAAATTGACAATAATTTTCGGAAATGCTTCCGAGTAGTTCTTATAGTGTATTAATCAGTTTTACCAAACCGGAATATATATTTTTTAAATGCTATTACACATTATTCCAAATTAAACATTTTAATTTTTAAACAAACATTTTTCACAGACAAATATAATAAATTAACATCTTTAACATTAACATTAAAATTAACATTATTTTATTACTCTTGTATTTATATATTCAATTACGCAGCTGAAAATGTTTCATTGATAATTAACAGGTCCCTAAAAACATATATTATTGTTTGAGAAAACTGGTTATTACACTGTAAAAACTATTCAGAAATAATTAAAAAGAGAGTGGCAGTAAAAAAAAAATCGTTTTTATAATTTATTCCTTAAATTCTCAAGGCAATATGTTGGTTTTTGAGGTAAGGATCACTTTTTGGAATAACGCATTTAAACTATAAAACATAAACCATTCAAAAAATACTCACTGTAATTTGTTTTCTTTAAAAAAACAAGTCTTGTACATATATGATTTGTATTATATGAAGAAATAATGAAACTATATTTTTTCAAAAGGGGAAAAAATGTGTTTTGCATGTCTAAAAGAAAAAGACAAAATATTTTAGGAATTTTCCAAAACATAAAATAAATCTGGCTTTTCCGCGTACTTAATTTGGAAACTTTTAATAGAGCATTTCATTACTTATAACAAAATTTAAATGTGGTTACATATATAAAATTTGGTTTAAATAATTTTTCTTCTACTATTTTTATAAAAAAAAAAAAATAAATAACAACTCCGTAAAAATGAACAGCATCAAATATTGATAAAAATGCTGCGCAGATACCTGGAAATGATGTTGAAAATCTGTTCAATATTTTTTGCGATATTAAAGTTTTGACTAGATCATAAATCTCCCTAAAAATGCATAGAGAAATATTGATTTCTGATTCAACAAGTCACGTATAAAGCATTCAGGTAAAATCAATTTTTTGATTCCTTTCCATGGCTATATAGATTAGCGATCGCTAATCTTTTGGGCCTTACTGACGAGTATATATTCATAATTTTAAATCCTGTGAAAATATAATTATTTTTGTACAATAATTATGAGATAAGTTCCGTTTTATTGATATGGAATGCATATACAGATGGGTGACAAAATAATAAGAACACTCATGAAAAATGGTGAAAAGAGCAATATCTAGAAAAATAGATGAGGAATTAACTTGAAACTGCAGGTGTGTAAACAGTATAGTATAAGTTATATATTTCCGTGAAGATTTTTTCCCGAAACTCCATAGGGGACTGTCAACAAATTGAAAAAGAACGAATATCTTTTGGATAACCCTGTAAAAACTAATGTAGCAAAAGCGTTCAAACTCGAGATTATTGATAAATGGCTTATTGTAATATGCTGTGTTCATTTTTATGAGGATAGCATGTATACTCGTAGAGAAATTAAGGTTTTTATAAAAACAGTCCCAAATTTCGCCTAGTTTTTTGCTTATAATTTGCAGAATTTTTAATATAAAAAAAAGTTTTTTTCAGAAAATATGACAAACAACATTGTATATAATACTCTGCAATCAGAATTAAAAAATAATAAAAATTGGATGAAAAATAAGGATGTTTACTAAAAAATGTTTCACTGCGCATGCGCGAATGCAATCAAAATATAATATGCATAGTGTATTAGCTAAGTATATAGAGCAACTTTTGTGAAAGTCTCAAAATCATAGCTTGAAAATTCTGAAAATTGTCGTCGATAGAATAAGCTCGAAATCCGTTGTTCCCAAAAGGAAGCAAAAATATAAGGGGTTGTATCCATATATAGTAGTACGTGCAATATTGTGTACGCTATCTTGGCACTAATCAACAGATATTTGATACAACCCCTCATCTTTTTGCTTCTTTTTGGGACCAACGGATTTTGAGCTTATTCTATCGACGATAATTTTCAGAATTTTCAAGCTATGATTTTGAGACTTTCACAAAAGTTGCTCTATACACTTAGCTAATACTTTATGCATATTAAATTTTGCTTGCATTCGCGCATGCGCAGTGAAACATTTTTTAGTAAACCTGCTCATTTTTCATCCAATTTCTATTATTTTTTAATTCTGATTGCAGAGTATTGTGTACAATGTAGTTTGTCATATTTTCTGAAAAGAATTTTTTTTTTACATTAAAAACTCTACAAATTATAAGCAAAAAACTATGCGAAATTTGGGACTGTTTTATAAAAACCTTAATTTCTCTACGAGTATACATGCTATCCTCATAAACATGAACACAGTATATTACAATAAGCCACTTATTAATAATCTCGAGTTTGAACGCTTTTGCTACATTAGTTTTTACAGGGTTATCCAAAAGATATTCGTTATTTTTCAATTTGTTGACAGTCCCCTATGGGATTTCGGGAAAAGATCTTCACGGAAATATATAACTTATACTATACTGTTTATACACCTGCAGTTTCAGGTTAATTCCTCATGTATTTTTCTAGATATTGCTCTTTTCACCATTTTTCATGAGTGTTCGTATTATTTTGTCACCCATCTGTACTTAATATAGTAAAACTATAAATGGTTGTTTAATAATATGAAAATATTAAATAATTTTTTACGCATGAAAAATATCTTTAAATGCTTTTTAATTGTAACAAAAAGGCTAAAACTTAATTAATTACACCTGACAAAAAAGGTGAAAAAACGGAAAATGTACTGGCAGCAATGTTGGCGTCTATTCTTTGTTTTTGGTTTAACCCCCCTTCCTGTTTTTAAGATGGAAATTGTCCACTTTTCAAGATAGGGAATTTCTGTTTTTAGAAATAAATGTAAGCAACAGAACAATATTTTAAAGAAAAGTTAAATAATAATTATATATATAGTGATGCATATTTACACGAGAAAGGTATTTGAATTGGAGATAATCACATTTGGTTTTATCATATTGCTTTTCTCCGATTCGTACCTCAGTATTCGCCATTAGGGGATGAATGATCAGTCCCTTACACCAACTGGCCACATCTGTTAATTATGCTATAGACGCATTTAAAAAGGAGCATTCCATCTTGTCTGACACGAAAAATAACATTTTATTTTGCCTTTTTTTGAAGGAGAATTTACGTTTTTAACTTTCAACGAGGAAAAATAAAGAGGAAATGTCCCGTTAACCCTGGAAAATTTTGCAATTTCCAAGCATTATACAGTAAGTTATATATATACTGGTGCATATTTACACGAAACAGATATTTGAATGGATATTATTATTTCTGGTTTTTATCACTTTGCCTTTCTCCGGATTCTTACCTCGGTACTCGCATTAGAGGATGAATGATCAGTCCTTTACACCAATTGGCCACATCTGTTGACTATGTTATAGACAAAAATATCAATTACGAAAATTTAATTGGATAGTTTCCGTTTCCGCGCAATTAAAAAGGAACACTTTATCTTGTCTATCACGGAAAAGAACATTTTATTTTGTCTGTGTTTGAAGGAACATTTCCGTTTTTAACTTTGAATGACTGTGAATAAAAAGAAAATTATCCGTCTACCCCGGGAAATTTTTTAATTTCCACTCAGAATAGAAATATTCCGCAAAAAGAAAGACATTTCACATAAAACCACCCGTATATATCACGATTCTTTTTTTAGTGCATCACATATTTTAAATATGATATTTGTTTTTGCTTTTTTGGCATAAGTTCATGGATTATATATACAACGACGTTATTGCAAGCTATTTTATTTTCAGTTGATCCGAGATCGTTTCCTAGTATTAATTGCAGAAGAAATGAAGATTTCTTTTCGAACGAATGTGTTGCGTTTTCATTGCCTTTAAAACTCAGAACAGTAAAACCCCGATTATCCGAATCCAGGTTATCCGAAAATCGGCTTAACCGAAAGACCTTAATATATATATATATATATATATTTATATGAATTTTTTTATTTTTAACAAGTATGCTGTTTATGAAATAAATAAACAGCGTCTATTTACTTATTTAGGCCATCGCATAAACGAAGGCATTTTATTGCGTAGACACATATCTCTTCATTTCTTTACAAAATATGTTCTGATTTTTTTTGTTTGTTTTTCAACTTCACATTAATTCAATGCTGCCTTATCACGCCACCTTTTAAATAAGAACATATCTGACGCTGTTGCATTCTCCTGCACTTCAGTATATTGAATTGCTAGTATCAAAAACATAGAAATAGATAAGGCCTTCTAACGAAATAGCCTTTCAAAGAAGAAAACCGTTCTTCGAAAAATGCTTCAAATAGGTGGCGCCTGTATAGGACAGTTGCTCAATACGTCATCATTTCGTCTGCTTGACAGCCATCATCTGGGGGGCATCCTATATGCAGTTTCGGTTTGCTGTTGTAGGTAGCGCTACCTTAGCAGAGAAGCTCGCCGGTTGCACAGAATCGTGCGCGCAGCTGCCATTAAGTTCGAAAGTCGCGACGCGATATTAACACAATTTCGTTAGAAGTCCTCATCTATTTCTATGTTCATGCAGCACATCCTACAAGAAAGCCTCCACACAGGGTGCCTGACGTCACAGCTAGTCGTCCATCATTACTACTCGGGAAATTCAATGGCTATCTTCGGTGTTTATTATTATTATTATTATTAAAAGAAAAATATGTATATTTCTAATAGAATGCAATGAATTTACGTTTATTATGCTTTTTTTAAAAAACTAGACTGGTTTTAAAACAAGCGATATTGCAAAAAGGAATAAGCTTGTTAAAAAAAAAAAAAAAAAAAAAAAAAAAAAAGTAGATTAAAGTATATTCTAAGATAAGTCGAATTTTTACATCAACTATTTATTTTTTATTGATATGTCTTATGTACTTAATGGCAGTATATTCTATTTATATATATATTTTTATTTTATAACCAGGGATTGATCCAGTCAAAATTTGGGGCCTATTTAGGGATCCTTCATAAAAAAAAAAATTCATAAAACAGTTCCTTTCACAAAATTACATTCTATAAAAACATATTCTTAATTATTTTTATTTTATTAGGTTTTTAAATGTGTAATTTGCAAACAAAACAAGTACACCAAAAAGGAAAATTTTAGCAGAAAGACTTAAAGAAGTTATTAATAATAAAGTTTGGTTCGAATTGGAATAACAGAATTTCGTGTTTCCTTACAAAATGTAATTTTTCAAAAAAAAAAAAAACTTTACTTTTCACAAAATGGGCACCAAAGAAAAAAAACCTGGATCAACTCCTGATTAATTTATTTATTCATCAGCTTTAATTTTAATTTTTTATTTTTAACCCTTTTTTAGAACCAATATTCATTTCTATAGTATCTATCATTTTCATGAATTCAATAAAACTACAAAAAAGCATCTAAAGAATTTTCCTTTAAATAAATAAATATATACGTGTATTTCAATTTCATTAATTATATTAACTTATATATCAATCTATGTTCACAAAGCAGACATATGAGTTTTAGTTCTTTCTAATTGAAATTGAATATAAAATTACAAATGAGCATTTCTATTGAATAAGCATCATTTTTCATGCTTTTAATAGAAATTGTTTATAGAAGTTTTGGGAAAAGTTCTATTTTTAATTAAAGAGTTTTTTGAAGGGTTCTTTTTTTAGATGAAAACTTTTGTGAAGGGTTCTTTTAAAGACCCAAAATTTTCCTAAACATATCCCTGTATTTATTGTATAATTTGATATTTCACAGCTATATATATATATATATATATATATATATATATATATATTCACAGTATAATTCTTAAAAATTAAATTTAGGCTTTAAAATAAACATAATTTGTTTATTGAAATATACTAATCTTGAAATGAACAACTTCTGAAGTAAGTACGTATATAGTATAAATGTCGCTGTGAAACAGATACTCAATATTTTAAGGTAAATAAATTTCTTTCTGCTCTTTTTTTTTTTTTTTTTTTTTTTTTTTAAAGAAAGGTAAAATATAAATTGTTCTGGGGAACATAAATATACACATGTAAAATTTTTATGCATGTACAGGTAAAAACGATTTTCTGTCAGAAAGTGTTTATATTTGACTACAGTTTTAATAATTGATGAGAATTAATCTTTTTTTATAATTAATAATACAAGCTATAAAACATCCTAATATGCAATTTACTCAACGCAGTATAATATATATGTTTACATACGAAACTTTTTTTTTCTGTTTCTGTGAGACAGTATAGGAAAGATTGAAATTACGGATGTTGCTATAATCTGATATTGTTTTTCATTTGATTTAGTATCTCAAAACAAAAATTCTCAAACTAATCAACAGTAAAACAACTAATTTTTTATTTACATTGATTATCAGTTAATTTCTTATTACCGTCAAAAAAAAAAAAAAAAAAAAGTTAGTAACGAAAAATATTTGTTAAAAGATATTTCTTATTGAAAAACTTTCATGCAAAAATAAATAAATAAGTATAAAATAAACAAAATTAATTAATTAAATAAATAATATAAATGATTTGCTTAATTTTTATGATAATTTAATAAATAAACACACATGACAACGATATTATTTTAGCTTTTAACAAAACTAACGTTAAAAATTTAAATTTTTCCTAAAGAAAAACGCAACGTAGAATTCAAGCTGATGAATAAATAATTTAAAATAACAATTCTTGTAATAATAATATTTTTAAATTACTGTATTATTTATAAAATAGATTAGAAATACTGCCATAAAATAACTTAAACACAGCAATTTGATATAAATAGTTGATTAAAAAATGGGACTCACCTTTGAATATTTATTTGACTGGACGTTGTCGCTTTCTATGTCTGAAATCCTCTTGTGTTTTGTTATCCATAAAACTGGAGAAATCCTGTCTTTTTATATCTTGTATCCAATTGTTTTTTAAACTTTGATGCCTCTACCAAGTGGACACTACACATTTATCATTCCTTTTATTTTTTTAAATAAATGTATTAGTAATAGGTCTATTTTAATGCGAAATTAAGCTAACACGTGTTAAATATCTAAGTCACGTACAAGATGTCCACATTCACAAAGTTGTTCTGCGGGCTATATCACTCTAGAGTAACCTGTTTGAAAATCCTAGTAGGACTAGTGACCGTGACGTCACAGTCCAGTTTGTGGGGAGTGAGCTGGCTTTGTTGTAGGATGTGTTGGTTCATGGCCAGTATCAAATCTTTTCAACGCGTTGAGCCCTTCATGCTTATAAAAACCCGTTTGTGCTTTAAAGCATTACTCATCGTAAATAAAGTTTCGAGGAAATTAAAACACGTTGTAAACAGGAAGGGGCAATCGCTCATAATACGGACTCTTGCTTCACCTGCAATCACGAACGTGGGGAAGTGAGAATGGTGGATAATGTCATCTGGTAGAATAAAATTAGGCAGCTTCCTGGTTATCCGAAAATTCCTATGGAACCCCGGTCAACCGAAAATCCTTTGGTCCCATGCTTTTCGGATAACCCGGCTGTTACTGTATTAGGTATTCGCATCTTATAGAGAGACTGAAATTAAATACTGACTGTTTTGAAATGGACAAACAAATAACATCTATGATCATAATTATCAGTGTCAGTTATGTTATAAATTTTCAAAAGTAAAAAAAAAACATCTATAATTTCATAAATATCAGAATTTTTTGTCAGATAATTTTTGTTTTCTATATTAAAAAAAATATATATATGAAAATGATTGTTGGGAAGATTTTGGGTGTTAATTCCCTACAAGGTATCACAAGTTGTTAAAAGAGAAGGAATAGTGGTTAGTACAATTTAGAAGAGCTTTATTGCTTAATCGCCGCGTTGTGAAGACGATAAAAAAATAAGCAAGCTCCGGTTCGATATTTTTTAACGCTGATCTAGAATATCTGTGACCGCAAAATAATAATTAAGAAAAAATTGCAAAAGGAAAGGGCATGCACTTAATGCATACAATTACAAAGAAAGAAAGAGAAAAAAATGGAAAAAAAGCATCCTAAAATTTTACAAAATAATAACTTTTTTTATTTTAATTAAAAAGAAAATAATTATGATTGAATTGCTAAAAATGGTTCTCGTGATTCTGAAAAAGAACAAAGACACAAAAATACATAATCTTAATAAACGTATAAATACATTTAAAAAAAAATAATAATTTAAGTACTTGAAATACCCAAATATTTAAAATAATTACACAAACAAATGTTTTTAAAGAATTTCACAAAGTCAAAATTACAATTAAAATTCGTGATTTATTTGTATGGTTACTTTTAAAAATGTACAGACTTGAATGTTACACAGTCACAATGGAACTACATTGTTTTTAAAATGATGAATACTAGAACTTTATACATTCCAGATAATTATTATTTTGGAGACATTGTGGAAGAGGTGAGAATAAAATTTAAAAATAAACTATTAATGAATATGGGCACAATGTTCCCCTGAAAATAATTATTTAAAATTTTGATAAAATAATAGTTAAAAAAATTGATAAATTTGAGAATAAAAGAATGAGGCCTAAAGTTACTGTCACATAAAAATATTAAATTAAATTAAAATGGACCAGCCGGGCACGAGGATCTTATTTTTAAAAAAATGGCTCACCCATACTGAAGCTAAAGAAAACTCCATCCAGGCTTTAGGGCTGCGTCGCCCCGACCCGAACTTTCTATTTTCTTGGACGTTTACATCAGAGCTGTTGCACTTTTCACAAATTCAGGAAAAACTCAAGGCTTTTCAGAGGGAAGCTTACCTCCTCCACTGGGGGCCCTTTTTTGCCGCCCCTCTCGTTCCTCAGAGATTGGCTGGGTCAATTTCTGCAGTGGTCACTCTCTGTAAAAGTGACATTGAGAATGCATACGTGACACTATCATGAGGTCACCTTTCCCAAAACGACCCGTACATTCCTTTGAACTTTGGTGAATATCAAGAGTTGCTGTTGCTAGGGTGAAAATTGCAAATACCCGCTGATCCAAAATAATAATGTTGAATAAACTTTAGAAAATTATATTAATGGAAAAATAAATAAAATATTGAAATTTAACTGTTTAAATGCTTTAAAATGATATCCATATTTATGGATGGAAAATAAAAATTAAAGAAGATATTTTTTTAAAAAAACTTTAGAAAAAAAACAAAGAAAAAGATTGCTAAAATAAAAAAAAACATTATTAATTACAATAAATTAAACTTAAATGAAGAAATTAAAAAATGTGCCATGTTGATTGTTTATCTCCAACATGGCTCTCACCTCTTTGCACAATAAAAAAAAAGGTAAAAAAAAATACAATGAACTGTCCGTTCAGAAAGAAGTGGATGTTGAGCATGGTCTGTCCTCCTCATTCAGAACATGTGTGTTGTAGATTCAATCCTCTTCATCTCCTGGTTCTCTGCAAAAGGAAACTGGAACTTGTTTAGGAAACTAATTCTCACAATCTTGTGTGCTGTTTATGTATGAAAGTGTGTGTGTTTGGGTGGGTGAGCCTGTGATATGTTTACATTTAATTCCACCCGCGCTGGCTTCGCGAAAGAAAAAGTAAAAATGCATAAAATTTGGAACAAAATACCAAAAACCAAATGGGGATCCAAAGTGTGAACATCTGCTATTAACAATACTTGTGCAAAAGAGAATGATAAATATACATAACAATCTGTAAATCAATATAAAAAAATATATATATAATGGACAGCAACTGTTTCACATATTTCAAATTTCTGTATAAAGAAAAACTACTCTTTTCTTTCTTTTTTTTTTTTTTTTTTTTTTTTTTTTTTTTTTTTATTTAATCTCCAATTATTATTTATTAAATAGTAATACTTTATTTTACTACTGTTGTATATAAATGTGACAAATATGCATATACGCTACCGATGAATAAAAACACAAGCAGGCCCTGCCCGGCAGAAAAAACAACAAAAAAAAAAAACAAGGTTTGTTTACCAACACTGAACCGAAACTAGGGGAATGAGTAAAGTTCTCCTAGCCGCGCTTCCCGAGGATGTGCCGGACCGAAGATCTTCACGGCGAAAACGCGCGCGTGGGAGGAAGGGGGGGGGATATTGCCGTAATGTTGTAGCTGGGGATTGGGTAGTTCTCTTGGAGTGTGTATCACTGACAAAAGTATGAATGTGAGAGTATTGTCACAATTTTTGATGATGTTTTGCTATTTTTATTTATTTATTTACTTACTTTTATATTTGAGAATTTAAAGAAAAAACAGGAATATTTTAGATTTAAAACAACTGCCTATGAAGGATTCCAAAATGCCATAAGTATATTATGAATATGAATTGGTAGGAAAAATATTAAGTTATTACATTGAGACATTATGTTATTTAGGTAATTAAATAAAAAGTGTTTTCTAAAATACCTGAAATTCAATTGCTACATTATAAACAGAGCTTCAATTATTAGAGGTTAAATTCCAACAATGCACTTCGGTTAATACTCACAATCGAATGAGAAATATTAAAGAATAAATATAAAAAAAATAGAGTGTTAGTAGGAACACTGAAAAATTAAAAACAATAGCTGGTATCAAAATCCAAGCTCAGTGACCAAAAAGTCGAAAAGAAAATTCAATTAGTTGGTTACGCACATCAGAAAATAATAACAGCTACAATAAGATAATTTTAGAGAGTTCATAACATATTGCAAAAGAAAATAGAGATATATAAAAGTGAACTGTTAAAAAAAATAATGGTTAAAAAAACACATAGAAAATTTTATGAAAATTATAATATGTATAAATATAGTTCAAATCTGAAACAATTACATGTGTGTTTTCATTGAGTATAACGCTGATGGGTGGGTAGCACTGTACCTCCTCTAAAGTCGTGTAGTGTGTGTGAATGAAAAAAATGGCTCGAGAAATACTATACATAATTTTAGCGACAATGTTTCCCTTAGAAGGTTTATTTCTACATCGCAATATAGGTTTACAATTCCCTATGGCCTAGTGTTTATATAGTGTTGTGTGCTGCCCTGAACCAAACGTTTAACAGAATGACATCTAAACAAATAACAATTTTACTAATTAAACCAGTAACATATTTTGTAATTTTAATACAAACTTTTCATTTACTAAAATCCTTCTTAATTAGATTCTCAAAATATCATTATTTTATTTTTTATTTGTTTATTTGTTTATTTTGCTTTCGTATTTGCTTTCGATATAAAATAATTATTAATTGCAAATACAAAAAATAACCGTTACCCACCATATTACAAAAATATTAAACATTGTTGAGCATTTGCATGATGTGCAAAGATTTAGTTAAATCAAAATTAGTTGAACATTTTGTGTGTTATTTTCGATTCTGCAGAACGGATTCACTTATCAATTTACATAACTGCCAGCAGTCATACCCTAGGAATAAGTTGAATTCCATTTCGCAGAGCCGAAACGGTAACATAATGTAAGGCAAGCGCCTGCCTTACAATGTTTAAAATGTACCAATGTTTTTGACCGGTGGCTATCATGCAAGTATGATTGATGCCAAATTATATTAATTTACTGTTGTATTAATTTTAATCATTATTTATTTATTTAATTTTTTTTTTTAATTTTTATTTTATTCTTATTTATTTATTTATTTCTCAATAATGTGAAGTTATGGTTTATTTATTTATTTACTTATTATTTAAAATACATTTGATTATTTATTTATTTAATAATAATTTATTTATTAGTGTATTTTTTTGTGTCAGTGTGTGACTTACTCAGTGTTGTTTCATGCCTAGGAAAAATGTATCTTGTTCAAGTTCAATAGTTATCGTGAGATCAAATAAGCATAAGAACAAGAATTGTCGACGAGAGTAAGTGTGTCATATAACATGAATCAGTGTGTAATGATTGTTTGTGTCTGACGCATTATTAACTAGAAATAATGGCTGGTATATGAGAACTCTGTGTTTGAATGTAATCTTTCCGCAAAACTTCGCATGCTAAATTCGTACCGTGTGTAAACCGAAAATATATACAAAAACACATACAATAACATAAATACACTTAAAAATAACGATGATTTTTTTTTTTCATTTCATTTTAAAATCATTTTTCATTAGTACTAAATTCATTTTTTTTCTTATATTTGTTTATTTTCTATATACAATTTTTCAATAATTTTTATCATCGTTTTTATTTAAAAAAATAAATAAAAGGACATCAATAGGTTTACACATAGCCTGCCTCGAATATCTCTAACCCAAAATGCAAGTTCCAAATAGCGAAAAAATATATACAAGTGAATGCTATAATGAAAAATGCCTCCGATTAGCAAAATCGGCCCTGGGGGGATACTAAAAGTTCTCCCTGTGATCCAAATACTTAGAATCTGTTTTACAGAGACAAGAGGGCTGGGGGGAGGGGAAAAGGTTGCTCTCCACTCCCTAACCTTGACTAATTCTACGAACTAGGAGAAACTGGAGGAAAAATGCTAGTTAGCGAACAGCATCAATTTGAACGAAAAATTCGTATAATCTCCCTACATAAATACACTTCATGTTAAAATTTCTTAGCTTGTAGAAAAGGTGTACTCTGAAAGTACAAAATAAGGCAAAAATGAACAAAAGCATGCATTGTCTTCCATAAAAGCACTAAATTTTGTGTACAGTGTTAATGGTAAACAATAATTTTGATGAGCCAAAATGCAAAAAGGAAAAGAAAAAAATATATATACATATTTATTTATTTTTTACTTTATTTTTTGATTATGCCTAAAAATATTTTTCTGCGAGCAGTGCATGAAGGAATAGAACTTCAATAAATACAATCAAATGCTAAACTTGTAAATAAATTACACTTTTCCGTGAAAATTATTTATCAATTTTCTATTTCTATCTTTCATTTTTCTTTTTTTACATGTATTTATTGATTGTATGGTCGCAGCATTTCATTATTATTCTTATTAAAATGCATATTTATCTACTCATTGTGACTAATTTCCATAATTTATTTTAAATATTTTATTCAATATTCTTTTTTTTAATTAATTTAAAAGAAATCAATCTTTATTGAAAAACATATATGAAATAAAATTTCAGGAAAATTATGCAAATAATAACTCATGAACATGAAACATAGATTTTATCTCATTGTAAATAATGATAAATATAAAAATTTTCTATGACGTTTGAGTATATTATTATTTGACAACAAATTATTTCTATTGAGCAATTGTCGTTTCATTTTGATTATTTAATTTACCTTACAATACCATGAAACTTCTTTTTAGATATACATTATTATTATACATAATACACTAAATAGTCACCACATTTAATTCGTCTTTAAGTATACAGGGCCATAAGACAGTGCTCAACACATTGCAATATATAATAATATATCATAGCTTTTAAAAATAACAACCATAACATTGTCGTGGTGAACGGTTGACTGAAACATTGCATTACTTCCATAGTCATTTTCTTTTCTTTCACAATATTCATATTAATGATCAACAGTGATCATAGTAATATTAGTTAGAAAATTTTCATGTTAGAAAATCATGTATATAAAGCATTTGTTATTTATTTACTTATTCTTTTTTTTTTTACTTTACTTTTTTTTCTATTTTATTTTACATTATTTTTTGTACTCCTTTGAAGGTGTATAAATACATTTTTTTTTAAGTATTTTCAAAAAAATTTTCTGAATAATATTAGATGTAATAGATTTAGATATACTATATTGGAATTTAATTATCTTTTAAGTAAGAAACCATAACAATTAGAAATCTCAATTTTAAAATTAAAAATCATTGGTTTATATTACATTGGTGACACAATAATATCTAGTCCATAGCATCAATTATTAGACATTTTTCTTTATTATTATTATTACTAGCAATAAATTTAAAACACAACTTAAAATATTCAAATTTCATATTCAAAATATTTTGTAGCCTTCAGTTCACACCAAGGGGGAAAATAATAAAATAAAATAAACTTCCACCAATGTCTCCTCTATGTACATATATATTATATACCATACACATATATATGATTTTATTTTTTAAGCTTTATTTTATTATAATGATAGTTAACTACAAAATAAATTAATAGAAAGAAAAAAAATGGTGAAATATATATATAATTAGGAAAAAAAAATAGGAAAGAAAAAATATAATAAACCAGTATTAAATTTGCTAAAATTAAAGAAGAACACAGATAATCAAAACCAACTCCTGGTTCTAGGCACCAGACCAAATACAATGTTGGGAAGATTTTGGGTGTTAATTCCCTACAAGGTATCACAAGCTGTTAAAAGAGAAGGAATAGTGGTTAGTACAATTTAGAAGAGCTTTATTGCTTAATCGCCGCGTTGTGAAGACGATAAAAAAATAAGCAAGCTCCGGTTCGATATTTTTTAACGCTGATCTAGAATATCTGTGACCGCAAAATAATAATTAAGAAAAAATTGCAAAAGGAAAGGGCATGCACTTAATGCATACAATTACAAAGAAAGAAAGAGAAAAAAATGGAAAAAAAGCATCCTAAAATTTTACAAAATAATAACTTTTTTTATTTTAATTAAAAAGAAAATAATTATGATTGAATTGCTAAAAATGGTTCTCGTGATTCTGAAAAAGAACAAAGACACAAAAATACATAATCTTAATAAACGTATAAATACATTTAAAAAAAAATAATAATTTAAGTACTTGAAATACCCAAATATTTAAAATAATTACACAAACAAATGTTTTTAAAGAATTTCACAAAGTCAAAATTACAATTAAAATTCGTGATTTATTTGTATGGTTACTTTTAAAAATGTACAGACTTGAATGTTACACAGTCACAATGGAACTACATTGTTTTTAAAATGATGAATACTAGAACTTTATACATTCCAGATAATTATTATTTTGGAGACATTGTGGAAGAGGTGAGAATAAAATTTAAAAATAAACTATTAATGAATATGGGCACAATGTTCCCCTGAAAATAATTATTTAAAATTTTGATAAAATAATAGTTAAAAAAATTGATAAATTTGAGAATAAAAGAATGAGGCCTAAAGTTACTGTCACATAAAAATATTAAATTAAATTAAAATGGACCAGCCGGGCACGAGGATCTTATTTTTAAAAAAATGGCTCACCCATACTGAAGCTAAAGAAAACTCCATCCAGGCTTTAGGGCTGCGTCGCCCCGACCCGAACTTTCTATTTTCTTGGACGTTTACATCAGAGCTGTTGCACTTTTCACAAATTCAGGAAAAACTCAAGGCTTTTCAGAGGGAAGCTTACCTCCTCCACTGGGGGGCCTTTTTTGCCGCCCCTCTCGTTCCTCAGAGATTGGCTGGGTCAATTTCTGCAGTGGTCACTCTCTGTAAAAGTGACATTGAGAATGCATACGTGACACTATCATGAGGTCACCTTTCCCAAAACGACCCGTACATTCCTTTGAACTTTGGTGAATATCAAGAGTTGCTGTTGCTAGGGTGAAAATTGCAAATACCCGCTGATCCAAAATAATAATGTTGAATAAACTTTAGAAAATTATATTAATGGAAAAATAAATAAAATATTGAAATTTAACTGTTTAAATGCTTTAAAATGATATCCATATTTATGGATGGAAAATAAAAATTAAAGAAGATATTTTTTTAAAAAAACTTTAGAAAAAAAACAAAGAAAAAGATTGCTAAAATAAAAAAAAACATTATTAATTACAATAAATTAAACTTAAATGAAGAAATTAAAAAATGTGCCATGTTGATTGTTTATCTCCAACAATGATTTCCAGATGTTTCTGTGGATCATCGATTATCATCATCTATCATCTATTTTTCATGGAAATGCATGCGGAACTTTTTCATATATTGTTATATTTTTTTAAGGTATTTCATTTCTTATTATATTTCTTTTGCAATTGTAGCTACATTCGATCACAAACTTCATGACTCGAAAAATACGATTTTCACACTGTCGATTAATAAATGATATCTTTATTTCTTATGACAATGCTTTACATTTATTGCAAGAAAGGGTTGGGTTGATTATTGACGGCCAATTATCTACACTAGGGATATAGGCCCGGGGGGAATGCCCTTCGTGGGGGTCTTTCTAAGGGAACCTAATCCGTATTTACGCATGGATATCCACGGCTCGAAGAAAACCACGAAAACTCCGAACGATTAGGCCGACGGGCGCGATTGGGATCGAACCCAGCACCTCCCGTCTACCAGCTTCGAGAGCACAACCTCTCAGCCACTGGTGGGGCTATTGCAAGAAAGGATCAATAGAGAAAGTCGTTCACACTTTATGGAAACGATTTTCAAAGTTAAGTTATTCGCATAAATGACATATTGTTTGCAACAATTTGACTTTGCTGGACTGCCTTGACCTTCGGCTATAGCTCTGGATCGAAGTTTTTCTGATAATTGGATTTCCTTGTTACTGTTATGTCAGTTTATCTCGATACCTCTTGTAATACTTTTCAAAGTCTTTTCAATGTTCGTGAATTCATTTAAACATTCCAAATGGAGAAAAGGCGATTGATGAGGGGAGAGGGTGCGTCAGCATCTTCTCAAACCACTTTCGAACTATGTCATCTAGAATACCACTTTGTCCAAACATAGCACAAATTTTACGAGCAGTCTGAGTAGCATTTTTACATTTCTTGAAATAAAAGAGCATTTCATTTATTTATTTATTTTTTTTTTATTTTTGGGGGGGGGGGTGATTCTCCATTCCTACCACCGCATTGAAACAACAATTATGCCACAAACCAAATAAGAATTCTTCAAAGAAAGAAGAAAAAAATTTACATATCTGGGTAATTCAGAGACATTCCTTATCTGCAATAGCAAAATAACTAAACGAAACTGCGCTTCACTTTTTAAAAATACGTATAACATTCCGGAGGATCCAATATGAAACAAAAAACTGAAGACATAAAGATTTTTTTTTCTTCTGTGTAAAAACTCCTTTGTGCACATTAAACTAATATAGGGCAGAGAGGGGCACGTTCGAACTGGGGAACCTTTGAACACTGTAAATATTTCCCTTGAAATAAATTATATATTTTTTAATATAGATGGCAGCACATTACTACTGATTCAATGAAACAAGGATACAAAGCTTTACCAATTCACATGCACACTACTCTCCTTGCAAGGTATGTATTTTTCTCATTCTTCAATCTAAACTTAACAAAATAAAGTTGTAAGCTTTTTGTTGAAAATCTTGTATCCCTAAAATTTTTATTTACTATTCAACATTTAAATAAAGAGGTTCGCTTTAGCTTATAAGCTTCATTTTAATTCAAATTCTTAAGCCTAATTGAGTAAATAGTTGTAATGCTAAACACTATGTGATGGGGCAGCATTGAACAATTAAAACTATGAAGTAAAGAGTTATGGATGCATCTAAATTTTATTATTTTCGGATTTATCTTTAGAAAATGTGAAAATTAAGCGTTATGATTAATGTCAAAGTTGTACTGTTACAGTGCTGCCAACTACTACACATTAGGTGTAGAAACAACACTTTTTCGTCAAGTTATTTTTTTATGATTTAAAATATATATTATATTATGCAGGTCTTTTTATACTGCATGAAATATTTTAAATAAATATATTTATCTTAGTTTTGGTTTTAGCCAATTTTTTTATCTTTTCATGTAGCCTATTTTAATAAAAATGTCAATTTACCCTAAAAGTTTAAAAGTTGATTATAGGTTTAAATATGAAAAAATATATTTTGAAGCTTTGCATAGTTGTATAAGGATTTTATATTTTTATCAATGAACTTTTTCTTTATGTTGTGTAATATTTTAATGTGTTTCATAAAAAAAGTTAAATTTTTAATATCATCTTTTAGATTTTTTTTTACCTTGAATATATTCAGAATTCATAAAAAGTTTATCATTCAGTTTTTCATAAAAACTCTTAATATTTTCATATTTTGTTTATTTATTCAATGGTGCCCCTAGTTTGTTCAAAGGTACCCTTACATGGGGAAGGTTTGAACAGAAATCTTTCAGCTTTTTAAAGCCTCACAATGTATTTAATTTATTTTGAAAACTTTAAATTCTTGGCTAATATGATGAATAAATACATTGTTTTTCTTATGTAATATTTAAAACTAGCAGATCCGCCCGGCGCTTCCTGGTCCAGCCAAAACATAATACGAAATGCAAAATCACTCTTAAAAATCGCTGCACGAAACCCTTCCACTGGTAACTCTTTGTCTTTCGGAAATTAAATAGAAAGATTGACCCAAAGCGGAAGTAAATTTAATACCGCCTCCTCAAATTTTTGGATCATTTGATTCAAAACGGGTCAGTTTTTAGTCAAAATTTAAAAAAAAGTTATCGTTTCACAAAATTCGCATTTTCGGAATCAGAAAAATAAACTGAGAGTTCCGATTCAAATATTTCAATACTTTTCTTAATACTCCAGGATGAGTGAAAATGAAACTTTTTCGTTGTCTGGGACTATCAAATCGGTAACTCTCTTTTGCGGTTTCAATAAAAATAACCATTTTTGATGCACGCGCAGGACAATCTTTTAGTTACACCGCCAGGAAATGCATTTTGGTCTAAACAAATTATCCGACACGTGTCCCCGCTGCCTACGATACCGTGTATAGCAAGCGTGCTAAGCATGCGCTGAAAAATCTTTTAGTTCCAGTTTCCATCGCTAGGTGGAGCATTCTTTTCTAAATAAACCTATTTCCGAACGAATCTCCGGCACTCGTTCATGCTGCTTACGGCACCGTGTAGAAGGCGTGCCTTGCACACGCGAAAAATCTGTTAGTTCAACTTTCCACCGCCAGGGACTACCAAATCTGACTCTGAAACAATTAGCTATATCTTAATTAGTTCATATTAAGTTGAATGAACCGATTCCTGTTGAAATTGGACCCATGGAACCCGAGAAAATAAATCAACACCCCCTGGATATTAATATTCATAAACGGTGGTAACCAAGGGCAGAAAAAATGATACCGAAGTTTATTTAGTACCTGGGAGACCTCGGAAGAATGTCAGAAAAGATTTCGTTTGAATCGGACCAAGATTAAATGCAAAATCTTTTAGTTACATTTTCCACCGCCAGTGGGTGCACTTTGTTCTAAACAAACCTCTTTCCGAACGAAACTCCGGTACGTGTCCCCGCTGCTTATGATAACGTATAAAAGGCGTTCTGTGCACGCGCAGAAAATGTTTTAGTTCCACTTTCCATCACCACGGGGCGCGAAATCTATGTCTTAATTAGTTATCTATATCTTAATTATTTCATGTTAAGTTGAATGAATCAATTGTCGTTGAAATCTAGCCTTTTGTTTGAATCGGACAAATTTTAAATGCAAAATTGTTTACTTTCACTTCCCACCACTAAGGGGTGCACTCAGTTCTAAATAAAACTCTTTGCGATCGAAACTTTGGCACATGTCCCTTCTGCCCACGACACCGTATAGCAGGCGCTGCAAAATCTTTTAGTTCCATTATATATCTTAATTAGTTCGTGTTAAATTGAATGAACTAATTCTCATTAAAATTGGGACCATAGAACTCGAGAAAATACCACTCACTGGTCATTAATATTCAGAAGTAGTGGTAACCGAAGGCTGAAAAAATGATACCGAAGTTTATCTAGTACCTCGGGAACTGAGAAAAGGTTTCGTTTGAATCGGACTGATAATTAAATAGTTCTGATTTTGGAGGCAGGGTGGGGGGGGGGGGGAAGGAGGGAGATTCGATCAGAGCATTAACGTGATATTTAAACTACAATCGAACATTCACCTCCCTTCCCCCCCCCCCCACACACACACAGAATTAAATCAACGCCGTTAAAAAATTAGGAATTATTAACTTTTGAAACAGAAACAAAATGACTTTTTTTTTTTTTACATACAAAAACAGTAAGTTGTTGTTGTTAATTTCTAAAATCAAATACATAAATAATGTATACATGAAAAAACTCTAAAAATCGCATAAAACAAATGGCAAAAATTCACAACTCGCTGTTCGAATTGCAATGAGCTGACGACCTTTTCATCTGCAAATCACAATTGCCCGGTTGACTTCCAGCTGTGCCTACAATTCTATCAGCTACCAATCACAACTGCCCTTCAATGATGTTTGACTTGTAGTGGGTGATTTGTGACGTCATTTGAAACAAACAATGCTGCAAAACATGAAAAGAAAAAACTAAAAGAAAAAATCTAATAAAAAAATCGGGTTAATAAAAAATCCGCCCTTCCCTTTTAAAATTAAGATTTTTTATCTGTAAAGAATTATCAACTTTCTCCAAGCTAAAAAGAGTAAAAAAAAAATGGAGATTGTGAGTGTATCTGAGGCTGAAATGGAAGCAACCACCGAACCAAAGTCGCCAAAAAATCAAAAATCGCTGTACGAATTTCGCATCAACTTTATTGAAAAGAGGACAAAATTTACTATATTGGGCTGAAAGATTGGAACCGGATTCCCATTATTAATGTGGGAAAATCCCATCAAAACGTGAAAAAACACTAAAAATCACATAATAAATTTAATTAAAATAAATCTATTAAAAAAATCCAAAATCTGGCTTCGAGGTACAAAACTACATGCATAATGGTACCTTCCCACCAAATTTTGTAGCTCTGTGTACGCACAAACACACAAACTTGCTTCTTTATTATAGTTGAAGATGCAATAAATATAATTCAAGTAAGAAATATGTTGATTTTCTTTTTTTTTTTTATGTTCAAACGTGTCTTCCTCTTCCCTACAGTAGTATACAGCATGATTGGAGACAAAAAAAATAATTGTATTTTTATATGTATATTTTTATATGAAAAATGTCAGTTTCATTGTAATATTCTTTGAATATTATACAATAATCATTTGCATAAGTATCTTTGTGTGCTTAAATCTTTTAAAAGAAATATGGAAACTTAAAATATGAGAAATTGCAAATAGCATTACAATATTAAGAAGAACATATCAGGTATTATTGAAGATATGTCAAGAATGACAAATAAAGATCTTATCCTTGTGCAATTTCCGCGTTTTTAGCTACAAAATCATTCAATTTACATGAGTCTTTACATTTTTTCCTATAATTTTTCCCAACCTCCATAATAGATATACCTGAATAGCAAATACCTAAGACGCATCTGCACTGCAAGAAAAAACCGCAAAATATGCAGCAAAATGTTCTGTAAATCTATGAACCCAAATTGCTAGCACTATTTACTGTAAATTAACAGCAAAATGTGCCTTAAAAACTTTTGTTCTGGGAATTTTACAGTAAAATCTCTGCAATTATTCTAATTTTATTGTAAAAATGACTGTAATCATGCTAAATTTTACAGGAAAAATGCTGGCAATTTGGGTGCATAAAATGACAGCAAATTTTGCCGTAATTTTTGCCGTTTTTATTTACAGTGTGATCAGCGAACGCATTTTCAATACCTAACACTACATATTTGTATGTTTGTTTTTTACCTCTGAGTAAGAGACAAATTTTACGGTCCTCATATGTCTGGTATTAAGACGTTTTAATGTATTTCCTTTTAATTAGTGTATAAATGCTGCAAAGCAACCTCTTGATACTGATTTATTTGTATACATTTATATTTAAAACAATATCTAATGATCTATATTTCAGAAAAAACAGACGAAAAGAGTAATTTTATTCCAGCTGCATTTTATTAAAGAAAAAGTATATTTCATTTTTTAAAACAATTCTGGGTTATAATATTAAAATATTTGTAGTGATTACAATCTGATTATCTCTTTGAGACCCCAGAAAGTTTTTGATTCATCAATATGTATAGCCAAAACAAAAGTTTTCATTACCTAGAAATAGAGTTGCAAAAGCTAGAAAAAACCCGGGAATAAACCGGGTTTTTTGGGAATAAACTTGGATTTTTCGGAATAAACCAGGTCTTTTGGGAATAAACCTGGGAATAAAACGGGTCTATTGGAAATAAACCCGGAAATAAACCGGATTTTTGCAACTCTACCTAGAAATAAGCATTGTCACAATCATTATTGGTGCGTATTAAAACATTTCAAGTGTATTAATCGATAAAATAGTAATGGTATACACCATCATGATTGTAGCGGCTGGGGCCTTTTCTCATTATTTTTTAACAATTTCCAACATAGTTGAAAAGTTTAATTATTTTTAACACAATCAACTGTTTGGTAAATAATTTATAAGAGTAGTAATTTTCTCATTTAAGTGAAAATGTGTCCAGGCCGGGACTCGAACCCAGGACATTTGGATTTAATTGCCAATGCTCTTCCAAATGAGCTATCTAGATGACATCTCAGACAATACAATATTCACTCAGAACAACTATTTGGTCATGATATCTGGACTATTTGATGAAAACACTCAACAGAATAAATAGCAGGTAAAGGCAATCCAACGAAATATGGATGAGAAATTTCACTATACTAATTTCCCAACTGTAACATATAGAAAATAAACGTATAATAAAACTAAAATTTAATTAAAAGAAACGATTCTTGTTCTCTTAAAAACTATTAACTTCATAATCAGCAATAAGGAGCAGATGTTATTTCTTAATGAAACCTGTTACCATATCTATTCAGAGACTACTTTTATTGGTAAACAACCATGAAATTTGTGTGCACTCCAAATTTAACGCATCATGTTATATAAAGCGAAGTCAGTTTATTTTGCAGAATTTCAATCTAGGGATAATTAAATCATGCTTAACTCAAACATTTAGAAAATAAGATAAACAGTATTTAATTAAGTATGTATAAAATCAGCTGTGAGAAAATGGTGACATTTGCACATAAAGGCAACTTGCTCTGTATGATAATTAAACGAATACGTAAAGAATTATTAATTATTAATTTGTTGATTTTCTGAACAATTCTAGAGGATGTGCCCAAAAGTCTGAAAGGCGCTTTAGTTTCTTTAACATTTTGGAGATAAGACGGTATTGTAAAAAAAAATGTTAAACGTTCTCAGAAATAGGCGTAGAAAAGTACACAGTAAAAAAAACAAAAACATTTCTTAATCGATAAAAGTGCAAAACCAACCACGAATAAAAATAAACAATTATTTATTCCGAGTTACACATGATTTTGAAAAGCGTTTTTTATCTTTCGAAATTTCAGAAAACAATATATTTGCATAATTTAAATAGCACTTATAAAACGAAAGTTTCTGTTTCTGCCACTGATTTTCGTAAACGTTTCTGAGTAGATTTTCTATTTCATGAATCAGTTTTGTCAACCTGGTAACATAGGTTTTGCGGATGCTATCCATTCTCAAAGTAAACGTTTTCATGTTCAACAGACATGTTTTACAGACAAACATGATAACTCAACTGCATTAACATTAACATTAAAATTAATAGAATTGTGTTACAATTCCATGCAAATATTCAATTACGCAGCTGAAAATGTTTAATTCAGGGTTTATAGCATCAAAAAAACCGATATTACTGTTTGAGAAAACTCATTAATACAATAATTAAGGATTTATAGCATCATAAAAACCGATATTACTGTTTGAGAAAACTCATTAATACAATAATTAAGGATTTATAGCATCATAAAAACCGATATTACTGTTTGAGAAAACTCATTAATACAATACGACATCTTCATTGAATTGCATATACGTGGATCGAATTGTTTATGTATCCTAATATTTAAAAAGGAAATAGTTGTTTCACCCTACACTGCACGAATTTTTGTTTATAAAGTTTTTATTTTTATATTCATACTAGCTCATCAGCCCGGCGTTACCCGGTCCCGTCAAAAAATAGTACGAAACGCGAAAACACTTCACAAATCGCTGCAAGAAACCGTTCTGCTGGTAACTCTTTTGTCTATAGGAAAGTACATAGAGAGACGGACCTCGAAGCAGATGTAAATCCAATACGACCCATTCAAATGTCTGGGTCATCTGATTCACGACGGGTCACCTTTTGGCCAAAATTAAGAAACATTACTGTCCGACTTTCCCAAAATTTGCATTTTCGGAATCAGAAAAATAAACTACGCATATACTGTGAGTATCGAATCGATACTTCCAATAGTTTTTTTAATATTCGAGGATGAGGGAAAATATTTAGTTGTCTGAGATTATCAAATCGGTAATTTTCTTTCGCGGATTCGATAAAAGTATTACTTTCGGCCCACGCGCCGGAATATATATTAGTTCCACCTTCCACCACCAGTCGCGCATTTTGTTCTAAACGAACTTCAGTCACGTGTCTCGGCTGCCTACGGCAGGCACACTCTTTTCGACATTAACCTCTTTCCGAACGAAACTCGGACACGTGTCTCCGCAGCCTATGGCACCGTTTAGCAGGCGCACTGTGCACGGGCTCAAAATCTGTTAGTTACATTTTTCACCGCAAGGGGGGTTCAAAATCTATGTCCTAAATAGTTATCTATGTCTTAAATATTTCATCTTGAGTTGAATGAACAAATTTCCGTTGACAGAACCCGAGAAAATAAATTACCCCCCCCCCCCTGGAGATTAATATTCAGAAGGAGCGATAACCAAGGGCTGAAAAAGTGATACAAAGTTTATTTAATATCTGAGGGACTTCGGAAAAAAATTAAAAGAGATTTTGTTTGAATCGAACGAATATTAAATCCAATATCATTTAGTTCTCTTTTCCACCGCCAGGGAGAACACTCTGTTATAAACACCTCTTTCCGAACGAAACTCCGCCGCTACGGAAACGTATAGCAGGCGTGCTGTGCATGCACAAAAAATCTTTTAGTTTAACTTTCTATCGCGAAGGAGCGCCAAATCTATATCGTAATTTATTATCTATATCTGAATTAGTTCATGGTAATTGGGATGAACCAATTGTCGTTGAAATCGGGCCCATAGAATCCGAGAAAGTAAATCCTCTGCCTGGAAATTAATAATCTTAAATGGAGATAACCAAGTTCTGAAAAAATGATACCGAAATTTATTTAGTACTTGGAGGACCAGGAAAGAACCCGAACATTTGAATCGGACCAAAATTAAAAAAGTTCTGTTTTCGGGTGCAAGAAGGGGGGAGGTTTTGAATAGGGAATTAACGCGATATTTAAATTACGACCGTTCAACACTCCCCCTCAAAATTAAACAAAAGAGTTTTATCATTAACAATTATCGTTAACTTTTGAAACTGAAACAAAATGGCGTGGATGAAATAGAAACAAAATGGAGCATTATATTTCGTTTGACTTTGAAAATAATATTTTTTTTTATTAATTCTTTCCATTATCAATTTACTATAAAAAAATACCCTCTGAGTTTTTCGAAAATTAGATTTTCTGAAATAGAAAATTTTTTTGCGAATATCAAATCACTACATGAAATACTTTAAAAATACTGAATACCTTCTAATTTCTGACTGGCTGTTTCAATCATTCCATCCATTGTTGATTTTTTTTTCGTATCGGAGAGTAAATGCATAGACGGTCCGGTTCCTTTTGCTGAAATTCAATAGGCCCCCCTCAAATGTCCGCATGTTTACTTATAATGATAAAAAAAAAATTTCCCCGACAGTAACAAAAGTTACAATGTGACAAAACCCTCGATAGTGACATAATAACCAGTAAAACTCTCGAAAGATGACCAAGTTTCAAAATATGACAACCAGCTCTAGCACAAGCTAGAGGTAACAATATATCAAGAAAGAGACAAAGCCCAACGAATGATAACAGACAGAAACAACACACAGCAGGGGTGAGCCCATAAAAACGGCAAAAAACCCTGTCAGAGACAGATAAAAACGAAAGTGAAATCAGCTCCCTAAAAAAGGCGATAAATACTACAGCGACAATCCACCATGAGCGTGACAAGTCAACAGAGACGACAAATATGAAAATCTATGTACGCTAAAGGCGCCTGGTGCATGTAAAATCCGTCGTGGGTGCAAAGCCCTCCAAGTTACCTGTGAATTATACCTATGGGGGTGCCTAGTCAGGTGAGGGTCTCGTCACCTGATCAAGGTTCTAAATTACGAGACCTTTAAATCTGTCAATTCAACAAAGTTAAACAGAAACCTTGAACCGACAAACAAAGATAACTGTTACAAACCACAAGAGAGCAAGCACTGCAGCGATGTCAACAAATCTGAAGTCAGGGGGATCACAGCCATGTTGTGAACAGGCGATTTCCGCCCCGCTTCCAGGTACTAACCCGTCAAACTAGGCATTCATGCCGGGCAGGTAGGGGCCTGGTTAGCGGTATATATATAAAAAGATAAAAACATCGCAATTTCGGGAGATATTTAATGAATTTTTTATTAATATCTCAAGTAATTGTGGACCGATTTTTCCGAAAATCGGAACAATGTATAGGTGACAAAATTTATTATATTGGGGTAAAAAATTGAAGCTCTATTCTTTTTATTAATGTCAAAAAATCGCCTCGAAATTAAAAGAAAGGTAAAAATAACATAAAAGTACATATAATTAAAATTTTCAAAATCGAACTTAGAGGTGCAAAACTAAATACATACAGGCACACCTGCCTACCAAAGTTTGTAGCTCTGCGTGCAGCGGTCTCTTTAGAAAACTGTCGAGAGACACACACAAACTTCTTTCCTTATTATTATTGATTTAAGGTTACAAACCTGAAATTTTAAATAGTATTTCTGAGCCTCAATTCATAGCGGACTTCTCAGACAACATAAGGCGAATATTTGTATTTAAATACAGCGGTTAATGGAACTGAATTTATTTATTGAAAGTTAAATTTTAATTCATTAAAATATGCAAAACTGCGCAGTGTAGAAATAATAAATTGCCTTAAATAAAATGTAATGTATATGATTGGTAATGAAAATGTAATGCATAGAATAAAGCAATTAATTTGATATTCAAATTATCATTTGCTTCATTAAATATTATTTTTGGCTGTTTCCCAGTTATGAATATCGAAATGATAAAAGGACTTGAGAACATTATGCAATTAAACAATCTTACATGGAATATTTGTTTTATTCGAGGATTCACATAGTCGTGAAAATTAAAATGAGTAAATTGTAATGAAATAAGATATACTTAAACAAGCTTACAAGCCTAAATATAAGTTATGTACAATAAACCAAATAAATGTTTTATTTATTTCTCATAATTTACTAAAAATATATAGTGTAACATAATAAAAAAAAAAATTTAGTGTTTAGGATTTTGATGAAATTATGTGGAAGTATGAAATTGTAGACGAAGATAAACTTTGTTTTTGTGTAGGTGCTTAAGTATAAAAATCGAATAGTAAATATCCCAGTATCTCACATCCGTGCGGCATGACTTAGCTATACGGCGCTGTGCTGAACCGCCTCATCAAAAATCAATTAGCAACCGGCCAACTAAGCAATTAAAGCAACAAGACGCACTGAAGCCACGTCGGCCTATAGATTTAACAACACATATTCGCCAAGCAGAGAGCAGGCGAATCCTCGCCCCGTTGCCAGGTATCAACTCGTTAAGCTAGGCAAAAGCCTTTCAAATAGGGGCCTGGTCAGCGGTCTAAAAAAAAGAAGTAATAAAATCGAACGTATCATGAATTAATTATATTCTAACTAGGGAATACAACCCCGGTTTTCCCGGGATACAGAGAATAGGTAAAAAGCATTTTTTTAGTGAAAACTCTAATAGATTTTTTTTTTACATTAAATAGATTTTATGTGGATTACCCACAACACTAAAAAGTGTTTTGATATGTATAATATCAATAAAGTTTTCAATTTGTTTTAAATTATTATTTAGTAAAAGCGATACTGTCATGTTAGCGGCATGTTAGTAGTTAATAGCAAAAGAAATCGTCAATGATCGCTATATACAGAGCTAATATTTAATATATGATTATGATTATATCAGTATTTAAACGTGTAGTTGTACCAAAAATGTGTTAAATTTGTGTTTTATTTATATTATTTTATTTATTTATTGATCGTGTATGTCAATTCTGTTGTCGACATCCCTTTTTCTAAGCAAATATAAAACATAGAACAGTAAATGATATACCATACGAAAGGATTTTGAAGCGGCTTGTGACATTATACACTCACATTTCGTTAAAATATGTCTTTTAATTAAAAAATACCGTTAATTAAAAATTAAATCGGCATTGTTTTCATAAATGAAATGATAGTTTTCTCTCAAATCAGTGTTGTCACAAAAGTAAAATACTGCATTATATCTTGCTGAACGATGATAATAAAAAAAAAAAAAAAATAGTACAATAAAGATAAAGTGAAACATTGTTGCTGCACAGGTTTATTTTATATTTATGATTTAAAGGCAAAATTCAAATTTAAATGCTTAATTTATGTTTCTTTGTCCCATGTTTTTTTTTTACAAAACTGATGATATCATCCTCTAACGCAGGTAAAATACATTTTATTTATTTACTTATTTATTTATTTATTTATTTATTTTTGGCCTTTGGTAACTTAGATCAAGTTTTACGATAACTTTGATGGAATAAATGCGACGATAATCTGGCTTGTCTAATGTTGTTTGCAGATGTTTTTTGTTCTTAACTTTTCTTTAGAAGTTTAAACCTGCATCTAAAAAATATTAGATATTGCTAAAAAAATATTAGACTGCAGTGCGAAATTTTCGCACTGCAGTCCGCTGGTGAAGATTTAATTTCGTTATGGAATATTAGCCGAAAACAAGTGCTTAACTGTTTATATTTTTATATTAGTTCAAACGCGTGTAATCTATCTTAATTTGGCTTTCACGCGATAGAGGTAGATATTTTTAAAAATCATACTTCGAAATAATTTTGAAAACCAGTAAAAAATCAATAAAAGGAAATAAAGTTTTCAAACAAATTGCATTTTAAAGAACATATTATTTTCTTATTTGATGGTGTAAACATTGAAAATGTGCGACGTTTAGAAGTTAAAAAAATTGCTGCAAAAGCGAAACTTATTGGTCAGGTGCTGATACCTTCAATATGACGTCAGCGTTAGTCATGGACATACACTGGTGTGCAAAACTTAAGCAACAAACACAAAATGCTAATTTCTGAACACATGAGTACTCAAAAGGAAATTCTATAAAGAGCAAGTGTAAGAGAAGAGGTACTAGCCTAACAGCACGGGCAGTCGATGTGAAGTCCCCTTAACGCCACACATGGTTAGAAGTGTCAAAATCGCTACTGTGAATCAAAATATGGGATATTTCACTGTCTCATTATTACTCTCAAATGATTCTTAACACTGAAAAGTCACTGTGACTGTCGCTTTGTGATGGGTCACCAAGTGACATTACAATGAAGTCACTTTGTGATTCTCAAATCACTGTCAGTTGAAGACTGAACTTTGAAATCATTGTGAGCATTGCATTGTGATGAGTCGCCAAATAATGTCAGAATGAAGTCGCATGGTGACTTTCCGGTGATCGACACTCTATTGTGAAGTCATCATTGCACTCTTTTGTGAAAAGTCACCAGATGATTTCATTTTCTGTCACTTGGGAACGCGTCACAGAACAGCTATCATGATGACTTTACAATGGAGTGCCAAAATGATAGTCACATGAGAGTCACAAGATGACTTCATTGTAAAGTCACCTGGTGACTCGTCAAAAAGCAGCAGTCATGGTGACTGTTCAGTGGAGTGACCAAATGAGAGTAAAAAAGAGACGAATGAAAGATATCACATTTCTGTTCATTGTAGTGAGTGTGACAATTGTGACCATTTGTGAAGTCAAGAAGACTTCACATCAACTGTCTGTGCTGTTAGGGTAGTACCTATTTCTACACTTGCTGTTTATAGAATTTCTTTTTGAGTACTCACGTGTTCAGAAATTAGCATTTTGTGTTTGTTACTTAAGTTTTGCACACTAGTGTATGCTTGCTTCATAATATAGATTTAACGAATTCAAAAAATATTTTTTCAGAAAATGTTAGGATCTAAGATATTTCCAAGTAAATATGAATAATAATAATGATATGTAACTATTTTTGGGTTACAGATGGAGTAAAAGTTGCCGTTTATTTAATACTAGCAAGCTACGCCCGCTACGCTGGTCAATTTCTCTTAACGAACCTTTAATCAAACAAAATATTGACATTTCATAATTCACTTTTATATTTTAACAGAATAATAAGGATACTATAATTTGTGACTCGTGCTATAGCCAATATACACGTCAGGACACGTCACCCTTATCATTATCTTTTTACGCGTGAAGGTTTCGCTATGGTACTCTATGGTGAAATTTGGTAATTTTAGAAATTCAATACTTGAAAAATCGCAGAATCATTAGATCATTTTTCTTTAGAAATTGTTCTTAGAGCGCATTTAGATCTTATAAAAAACAATCATGCCGAACTTCAAGTTTCTAGCTCCTTCAGCATCGCAAAAATCGCAATTTTAGAACGTTTTTCTCTTCTGCACCCCCCTCGGGGTAGTGGCACCAACATAAAATATAGCCTATGTTGGAGCAGGGATTGTCACCATCCATTTGCCACCATCACTTTTGAAATCGCTTTAGTAGTTCCAGAGTTTCCATAGAAATTGTAATTCAGAATGTTTTTAGAAAATTTTTTGCTTATTTCAGCCTTTTAAATTTCGAATTTTTTTAGACTTTGTTCTTATAGAGCATTTAAATCTTGTAAGTAACGACCATACAAAATGTCAAGTTCCTAACTCCTTCAGTATTGAAAATATCATAATTTTGGAAAGTTTTTCGCTCCTGCACCCTCTGCGGGTAGTAGCACTGCCATAAAGTTTAGCATATGTTGGAGCAGGGACTGTCACCATCCATTTGCCACCATCACTTTTGAAATCGGTTCTGTAGTTTCAGAGATTCCATAGAAATTGTAATTTAGAATGTTTTTAGAACGCTTCTTCCTCATCTCACCCTTTTAAATTTCGAATGTTTTTATAATTTGTTCTTAGAGAGCATTTACATGTTATAAGTAACTACCATACCAAATTTGATGCTTCTATCTCCTTCAGTATACAAAAAATCTAAATTTTAGAACGTTTTTCGCTCCTGCACCACCCTGGGGGTGGTGGCACCGACATAAAATATAGCCTATGTTGGAGCAGGGATTGTCACCATTAATTTACCACCATCACTTTTAAATCGATTCAGTGGTTCCAGAGATTACCCTCTACAAACAAACAAACAATCTTTACTACTTTATATATTAGTATAGATAAGGGGGAATTAGCCACTTGTTCCCCCCTTCATACTTAACCAATCAATCCCGAAAACTAATCAGGGATGCGCCTTAACACAGTGAACCTATAAATGAAATTTGAAGGAAATGGGATAATTCTGCATGAAAAACCCATTTACATAAATTAAGGGGGGTATTAGCCCCCGTTCCCCCCCTTTATACTTAATCAATCAATCCCGAAAACTAATCAGGGAAGCGTCTTAACCCAATGAACCTATAAACAAATTTTGAAGCAAATAGAATAATTCTGCATGAAAAACCCATTTATATAAATTAAGGGGGGGATCATCCCCCCGTCCCCCCCCTTTATACTTAACCAATCAATCCCGAAAACTAATCAGGGAAGCGCCTTAACACAGTGAACCTATAAACAAAATTTGAAGGAAAACGGAATAATTCTGCATGAAAAACCCATTTAAATAAATTAAGGGGAGATTATCCCCCAGTTCCCCCCTTTATACTTAACCAATCAATCCCGAAAAGTAATCAGGGAAGCGTCTTAACCCAGTGAACCTATAAACAAAATTTGAAGGAAAACGGAATAATTCTGCATAAAAAACCCATTTATATAAATTAAGGGGGGGATTAGCCCCCCCCCTCGTTCCCCCCTTTATACTCAGCCAATAAATCCCGAAAATTATCATGCAAGCGCCTTAACACAGTGAACCTATAAACAAAATTTGAAGGAAAACGGAATAATTCTGCATGAAAAACCCATTTATATAAATTAAGGGGGGGGGAATTAGCCCCCGATCCCCCTTTATACTTAACCAATCAATCCCGAAAAGTAATCAGGGAAGCGTCTTAACCCAATGAACCTATAAACAAAATTTGAAGGAAAACGGAATAATTCTGCAAGAAAAACCCATTTATATAAATTAAGGGGGGTGGGGGAATTAGCCCCCCCGAACCCCCCCCCCCTTTATACTTAACTAATCAAACCCGTAAACTAATCAGGGAAGCGCCTTAACTCCGTGAACCTTACAAAATTTGAAGGGAAACGGAATAATTCTGAATGAAAAACCCATTTATATAAATTAAGGGGGGGTGGGAATTAGACCCTTGTTCCCCCCCTTTATACTTGACCAATCAATCCCGAAAACTAATCAGGGAAGCGCCTTAACACAGTGAACCTATAAACAAAATTTGAAGGAAAACGGATATTTCTATGAAGAGTTATCGCATTATGTACGTACATACATACATACAGAACCGGCTGCCAAGCTCTCAGGGCTTGACAGCCAGTGTGATAACTGAAAAATCGCAATTTTAGAACGTTTTTTGCTCCTGCACCCCCTGGGGTTAGTGGCACCGACATAAAATATAGCCTATGTTGGAGCAGGGGTTGTCACCATCAATTTGCCACCATCACTTTTGAAATCGGTTCGGTAGTTCCAGAGATTACCCCCTACAAACAAACAAACAAGATTTACTCCTTTATAATATTAGTAGAGATTAGAAGCATAAAGCAATAAATAATGTTAGGAAGAAATTGACAAATTTGTGCAATAAATATGCATTCAACCGATGCTTTAACTAAACTGTTACATAATGCTACGAAGTATCGGAGGTAAATTTTAGAATATACTTTTATTCGAGCTTAGAGAGAGAGAGATTATTTTTATACCATTGGACCCGTGCGAGGATTTCGCATTGCAGGCTAATATTTTTTAGCAATATCTAAAATTGTTCAGATTCAGGTTTAAATAGCTAAAGAAAAATTAAGAATAAAAATATCTCCAAACAACATTAGTAAAGCCAGAATATTATCTCATTTATCCCCCCCCCCCAAGTTACAGGCAAAACTGATCGAAGATAGAAAAAGGCAAAAAAAAAAGAAATAACAACGTATTTAAACTGCATTAGAAGATGACGTCATCCGCTTCGGGAAAAACATGGGACAAAGAAAAATAAATTGACTACGTTCAAACTACTATTTGATCTAATACAACAAAACATACATTTTAGGGTACATGTGATGCTTCGATCGATCGACGGTGTTATTTTCTTCTAAACATTTCAATTTTAATTTTATTTTTAATCAGAATTATAAAATAAACCCATGCGGCGAAATCACACTTTATCTTTTTTTGTACTACTTATTATTTTTTTTATAACTATTGTTGAGCATCCTATAATGCGGTATTTTATTTTTGTGGCAACACTAAGTTGAGAAAACCTTTCATTTCAATTATGAAAACACTGCCAATTTCATTTTTAATTAACATCAATCTTTGATAAAATAACATATTTTAACAATATTTTCGTGTACTATGTCAGAATCTGGTTCAAAGACCTGTCGAATGCTAACACATTCGTTGTTGTGCGTTTCGTAAATTCATAGAAAATGTTGACAACAGAAATAATATACACTGTCAAAAAAGATTTTGTTAAAAACCGTAAAAAATACAGACAGCAAGTTGCCGGAACACCATTGTGATTGGAAGAGACTTTTCTGTTATTTGAAGAATTTTTTGTCTTGTGACTTTGGAATTTCAGGCCAATTTAACCTTCGTTTCTTGAATTTTCCATGTTTAGAAGGGGAAAATCATACGTAAAAATTAAGTTTCTAATACGGAAAAATAACACGCAGCACAGTTGGCGGTACACCGCTGTTGTTTGAAGAAATTGCAGACTTAGATTGGAGAATTTCACGTATATTTTATGTTAGATTGTTGAGTTTTCCGTATTTTACGGGAAACGAAGCAAATCAAAGCGGAAATTTTTGTGTTTTTACGAAAAAAGGCAACGGAAAAATTTGCTCAATTCACGGATTTTTTTAGAGTGTATGATAAATAGCATATAAAGGCTATATTGAAGGGTATATGGTTGCATACACTTCTGGATTTTTTTAAAGATACATATACACTATGTTTCTCTCGTAAATTTATGCAGTACTTCATCTGACAATAGTGCATATACCCTTTGTTTTTCTACGACTACAGCACTGAATATATAGCAAAATTACTTAAGAAAATATATTTAGGCCTTTTTTCAAAAGTCTTTCTATAATTAATGATGAACATAAATACAGGGAAGGTCAAATGTCCTTGACACACTTTAAAATACAAAGTATAGTATCCGCTGTGCCAGTGTATAGTCTGGATGAAAAGCTCCAAAGAAAGGACGGAAATCATTATCTTTATTTAAGAATTTCAAACACACATGAAAAGTGTTTGATTTCGGTTTGTCTTTCTGTCGTCTGTTGTGCTCTAACACTCGTAAATATACTTGGATTGACATGTAATTGATAGGTGTTATTTAAGTTTGTTAGGGCATGTTCGCTATAGAAAATGCAATTGGTTGCATTTATAGTTCGTTTATAAGGACAGAAAAAGGAATTCCGTTATATAACGGTCAATAGGGAAAAAGTGTCTGCTGTGTATTTTAATGATGTTACACTATTTCAAACATAATGAAATTGCTATGCTTTTATAAAGTGCACAAAACCCAGATTATTTTTTAATATGGGTGCAAAGTATTTAGCATTCATTTACAGGCTCGCTCAAAAGTCGATCACTGTTACTTAATTATCTACGCGGAAAACATTTTAGTAGTGTAATTTAATAACGTTACACTGTTTCAAGCATAATGTAATTTATATACGTTATTGAGGTGCAACATAAGATGCTTACTGTAGTATATGACATAGCATCTGTTATGTTTCATGCACAGAAGTACACAAAATATTTCGGTTACAGTAGTGTTTACGAGAGGTAAAAGCTAGAGGTGCATTTACAGATTTAGTATGCATTTAAATTTTTTTCTCAATTTTTATATAATCCGTGGTTTGTATAAATTCTATTGAACACAGATCTACACAAAATATTTCATAGGCATTACTGTGTATGAGCTTGAATTTCATAAGAGTGTTTTTCAATTGAATTATGCATTTAACGGATAAGCTATATTTAGAAAGTAAATAATATTTACAAAGTATTTGTAGTATAAAGTGACATTTGTACAATATAAATAATTCATTTACAAGGATTCGCAATGTACCGGATACATTGCCATCTATGAAAGGTAATTCCGGAAATTACGTTTCCAACTGTGCAGCGCGCTAATTTTGAATAAAATGTTAGTTCTGTATGAAGATTGTATAAAAATCTATTGATAATATACAGGTCTGTTCAAATGTATTTGAGTGCATTTCCGTCTATTGGTGAAAAATGTTGAAGGACAGTTTTCGACTATGTTATGCGTTTTGTAATTAAACTAAATTTTAACGTACTATATAATGTGTATACAGATCTATAGATTATGTAGAGGGCTATACAATTCAACTACCTTTCCAGATATAGACGGTAATTATTGAAATATGGTTTCACCTTTCTAAACACTGAAGTTCTGATAAAATAACAAATAAAATAAACAGAAAAGGCTTTGGATCGAATATATATTATGCTACAAAAGAACATTACACAATGACAAAAACATAGTAACTGAACTAAAAATAGAACATCACTCATATTTATAAATTCGTTTGGGATTCTGCAGTCCTTTCCCTGGACGTGCGAGAAAGTTTACACAAAAGTATAATCCAATAAAATTTACGATGTAATGCTACGATTACAATTATGATACGATATACTAACAAGTTCCATTGCAGTATTCTGTAAGTGTTGGAATGTGTTTTATTATCTGTATTTGACACATGATTTTTCTTTCCTGTTTTGTACGATTTACTAACAAATTCTAAAGTTTTGAGTAGATTTAAGTACCATTTGAAAGTGATATTCGAAATATAAAGATCGCACACGTTGAAATATTATGGTAGATTGTACAAAATAAACTGTCCGTACCTACTTCATTTGCTATGCTTTTTAAGTTCTTAAACTTAACAAAGTAAAACTTAAAAGTTTTACGGTACATATGAGTTTGACAAAACTTTCGATTAAGAGAAATATTTTCGTCTTAACCGAACTCTAGTAGGAAAATATCTTTATTTTCTTTATATTATAATATTATATCTACTATTTATCTTTATTTATATCTTATAAAATTAAAAAAAAAATTAAAGACTTTTCGCCACATTGTTGCAGAAACAAATTAAATACTGTTACGAAAAAATTGGCCGTGAAAATATTCTTTTTAAGTAGCTAAATGACGTAAAATAAAAAAAAAACCATCCCGACAACAATTAATGCTTTTAAATCATTTCAGCAGTACATGAGAACATTTGCTTTCTAACAAGCGAAAAATCTATTACTTTTAAATGCTAAAGGTGTAAAATTAACAACTATAATATAAATTAAAATAACTTTTATTAGTTGTTTTACATGTTTCGACTCTTCTGAGTCATTTTCAAAAACAAAATGAGAATATTCTAAAGATGCACGGACTTTGAAGTTATTATTTACACGTACTTTTTAAAAAAATTACGCACGTTATCTATTATTTTTTACTTGATTGTTTATTTTCATATCTTTGAGCATGGAGTAATTCTAGCCACAGTTTCCGTAAATTAAAAGATGTCGCATCGTTACATATTGTATTTTTGCGCGTGAGTATCTCTATGGTTTCTCTTATTATGGATGGATAGTGTAGACTGGAGGGAAATATTATTTTACTTTCATTGAAATTTATTTGGATGGTTTCTTCTTGATATAATCTTGCTAGGGCTGTAGTTTTTCTATTGTATTTAATATCAGCTATATGCTCTTTTTTTCTGCAATTAAATTTCCTGCTGGTCATGCCTATGTAGTAATTCTTGGATCCGTCTTCTTTAATAAAAGGTATTTCATATACTCCTGAATAATTCTCAAAATTAATTGGGTCAATTTTACTGCAAATGATATTCTTTAATTTCTTAGGTGGTTTGGCTGTTAAGCAGATATTGAAACGTTTAAGGCTGTGTTTTAAATTTTCGAAAAAGCTTGGATAATATTGCTTATATTATTATATTGTTAAGAGAAAAATCTTTAAAAAAGGGAAAGCGAGTCCTTTATAATAAAGGGAGAAAAGATTCCCCTTAATTTTTTCTTCTTATTATTATGATATAAGTAAATAATATATCAAATAAAGAAAAAATGTATTTGTCGTAAAACATGTTGCACATACTTATAGAATTTTTTTTTATTAAAAACGGAAAGTATTTAATGATAGAAGATATTTTTAAACATATAGAAATTGGTATTAATACTTCTGTCGACTAAAAATGTCAAGTAAATGTATTTACGTTTCGACTTTCATAAGTCATTCCATAAAAGAATGATAAAATGAAATACATTAGAAACGGAACTTTATTTAAATAAAAATATGTATATATATAAGCGAAAATATCTTTAAAAAGCTGATTAACGTTACATAAAAAAATTCCTAACAAATAACGATGATTTTTGATGATATCTAACGGAAGGATGTACTTTTGTTAATCAGATAACAAAGATTACTTTCGTTAATCAGATAAGATTATTGTTAAATGAAGAAATGAAATACATTTACAGCAAAGCAAAACTATTTATCTTCAAGGAGTCTTGCTTATTACGAACAAAAATTGGATATGAAATTATTTTAAGTAAGACAAGTAACGAAACAAATAATTATGTTTTTTTCAACAAGAAAATAATGAGTCAAGTCAGTGAAGAAATGGCTTTGTAAAATAAGACAAAATAGAAAAAGAAAGTTTTTTTTATTATTTTTTAACATTTATTTAGGAAAAAGTAGCATAAACACGAACGAAAATATAAAATAGCATTATTCCAGTTTCTAACGACTCCAAAAAATATACTTTCTATTTAGAAAATTCAGAAACAAATATTATCGATATTTAAAGAAGTATTCATAACAATAGAGTTCCTTTTCTACCACGGATATTCGGAAACGTTTCCGAGTAGTTTGTTTAGTACATTAATAAGTTTTGTCAACACCGAATACAAGTTTTTTGGATGCTATCTTTTCACAAGTAACCATTTTAAAGTTTAACAAACAATTTTTACAGAAAAAAGGTTTTAAATTCAAAACATTAGGATTAGCATTAACATTGAAATTAATATTATTTTGTTAATATTTCATGTATAATTTCCATTAAGCAGCTGAAAAATTTTAATTGACAATTTATATCATCCAAAAAACAATTTTTCTGTTTGACAAAAATGTTTAATACACTATAAATATCCTTTTCTACCACGGATATTCGGGAACGTTTCCGAGTAGTTTGTTTAGTACATTAAAATGTTTTCTCAACACTGAATACATGGATTTCGGATGATATCTTTTCACAAGTAACCATTTTAATGTTTAACAAACAATTTTTACAGAAAAAAAGTTTTAAATTCCAAGCATTAGCATTAACATTGAAATTAATATTATTTTGTTACTATTTCATGTATAATTTCCATTAAGCAGATGAAAAGGTTTAATTGACTATCTATATCATCCAAAAAACAATTTTTCTGTTTGAGAAAAATGTTTAACACACTATAAAAATCCTTTTCTACCACGGATATTCGGAAACGTTTCCGAGTTGTTTGTTTAGTACATTAATAAGTTTTCTCAACACCGAATACATTTTTTTTGGATGATTTGGGAAAAAAACGATAAATTAAAACATTAACATTAGAATTAGCATTAAAATTACTATTATTTTGTTACTGTTGCACGTATAATTTCCATTAAGCAGCTGAAAAGGTTTAATTGACGCCATATACACTGTATACACACACATACACTGTATATACACTGTAAAAAATCTGCGTAATGTTCTTGACGTTTACTATGTGACATTCCTGGGTTTTCTCGGGTTATTTTTGCTAATCCGAGAATACCGAAAAATCTGGTGTAACATCTTCCACAAAGTTGTGTAACTTTTCGGAATACTTGAGAAAGTGGAATTTACTGATCAACTGTGAAACGCTCCATATGTTTTGTGTGCCCTTAGTTTTCTCAAGTATACTTTTGAACTCTTGTGTAACTTTTTCGATTTATTTTAAAAAAGTAATCGGTGATCTGTGTAATGTTTCACATGTTTTGTATGTAACTGACTTGTGTAAGTTTCCTGACATTTCTTTGGTGAAATTCCCGGGAAAACCTGTGGCAGAAAGTTGCCACAGGTTTTCTAAGGAACTTTACGCCAAATTTTTTACAGTGCATCATCTAAAAAACAATTTTTCTGTTTAATACACTATAAAAATACTGGGAAACGTTTCCGATTATTAGTGGCAGAAAAATAAACTTTGTTTTCTACATTAGAAAAATAACACTAAAATGGGTGAAAAAGAAAAAAAAACGATTTGGGTTGAAATAAGTCTTATGTATGAGGTTATGTAATTTGGGTTCATGTCATGATAGTCATGCCTATTTTAGTTACCATTGTGTATTCATTTTGGGCCCTGTTAAATATCCATTTTGTGTGGTGTGTAGAATGGGTCCTAAAATACCCAAAAGGGATACCCAGTGATAACCAAAACAGGCATGGGTCATGACATGATCTCAAATTGGATAGCATCATAACTAAGAATCTTTGAACCTAAATCGGTTTTTAACCCGTCTTCTGTGATATTTTTTTCTGTGTATAAATGTTTTTTCTAAATTTTCGGAAATAGATTCGTTTCTCGGGTTTGTAAAGATAAAGAGCGCTATTCGGAATCTTCGGTAATTCGGTAGAAGTTCTTGTATATTTTAGTTAGTAGTTATATTACATTTTTGTAGGTTAAAAAACGTCTTCTTCTTTTCGTCTTTTTTACAGAATAGTAATGTGTACTCAGAGAACTTTTTCTTAATCAAAACTGAAGTTCTTTAAGGAGACTGGGTACTTCATATCGCTATTGCTTGTACACATACTGCACACTTCCTATTAAATATAAGATTTTATAATATTGTTTTTGCATGAAAAGATACTAATGTCACATAGGTACATGCTAAAAAAATACAGTTCTCTTACCTTGAAATCTTCCAAAAACAGAATGATTAAATTAGAGAATTAGTGCATTATATAATATTTTTAGTTTATATAAAAGTAATTATTAAAATATGGCATTTTTTTTCTTAGACATATTTAGATATTTATAATTTTTTTAATCGTAAAGTACTGTAATTTTCAATTCAGTATACGGTGTTTAACAACATATCATCCTGTCAAATTTTAAACTTCTACATCAGCAAAATGTACCTAAACATGATGTGAAAAGTTTTTTGTGTAAAATTTTAAAATATTTTCAATAAACAATTTTTAGACACATCTTCGATATCGTTTTAAATAGGTGGGGCATATTTAGGTGCATTAGTAATTATATAAATACTTAACACTTATAGTCGTCGTCTGGTCCGTCCGTCTGTCCGCATATAACAGCGCAAAAACTACCCAACCAAATGATTTGAAATGTAAGATATATAATCGTTGCAGAATTTTGTCGAGTCATTTCAAATTTTATTAAAATCGAATCAAAACTTAAAAAGATATTGGGTACATATTTATTAGGTAATCTGACATTTTTAAAGATCGATACTTTCGTATTATAGCAGCATCCGAGGATTAATAGTCAAGCGACATAGATGTATCGTCAAGTTATCTGACATGTATGACGTTATAGTCATATATGACGTATATGACATTTTATAACCTCTATGACAAGTTATAGTGACATTCTTCATTCTATTAATTCCTATCATACGTAATTAATTCAATGCTATCCCATGATAGGTAATGGTTCTAGGTTGCCATAGTGATTACGTCATATTTAAGATAGAGTCCTATTATTTCCGTATTACTGAATTTAAAAACCGAATTTGTATACTAAAATTGATTAATTATAGCAATCCTATAATCTACCGATAGTTTTTTTTTATACATGTTTCCGGAGAAATAGATATTAAATAGAATAAGAGTCTTAATATGGATTTCAAGTTCCGAAATTTTCAAAGCTATGCTTAAGTTTCCATTGGAATTTTCAGTAAATGTCAACAAAAGATAACATGTTTCCAACTTAAAATGTACTTATTTTATTACGGAAATTAATCATATCATAACAGACTGTTTAATTCGTTTCACTGAAACTAGTTACAATACCAACGCACCTCATTTGTAACGTTTGACGTTCAAATGATCAAAATGATCTTTTTCCTACTTGTTCATTTCCACATTTAAGAGCTTATTTCAGTGAAAAAGACAATGTATTATGTAATTTTAGGAACAGCAAAACTCTATCTGTTTTCAAACTAATGACTGCTAAAATCGATATTTTGAAAGTTATTAACCACTCAGTCACCTCAAATCTTTTATTTATTATTAAACGTATTAAAGTTAATGTTAACATTTCTGTCTACTAAAGCGATAAATTTAACAGAAGTTTTCTTAGAAGCCATTTCATAGAAGATTGATGAACATAAGTATTAGAAAGAGTTCTATTAGCGATGAACAATTTCTTGGAAGTGAAAATAATATTTAAGTAGCTAAATAACGTTACATAAAAAAGGCGAACTGAAATAAATAGTCTTAGAAGATATCATGCACCATTAACATTCTAAGAATGTACCTCATTTGTGTACGTTAAGAAATCCTTGCAAAAGTCACTAATAAAAGAGAAATGTGAAAATGAAAATGGCAAAACATTTTTACTTTCTTCTATCTTTACAACAAGAAAGAATTGGATTCATAAATAAATTCGACTTCCCGTTTTCGACGCATTGATACATGTCAGAAGGTTCTAAACACGATTTGACTGTCTATAGAAAATGTCTGTGTGCGTATCTGTCTGTCTGTGACAAATATTTTCAAGCGCCCTATATCAAAACCTAAAGCACAGAATTTAATTAAACTTTAGATTCATTTAGACCACGATATAGATTGATGCTGATTATGTTTTGGTGTAAAACTTGGAACAGGTGGCGTTACCATGCTGCATTTTGCAGGATTATTATGATAGCTATATCTCAAGAACTAATGCACAGAATTTCATCAAATTTCAGATTCAGTTAGACGTTGACATAAGATGTTGTGAATTAGGTTTTGGTGTAACTCTCGCAACAGGTGCCGCTTTTATGCTGCATTTTGCAGGATTTACACGATTTTAGCGATAGTCATATCTGAAGAACTAATACATGGAATTTAATAAAAGTTTAGTTTCAATTAGACGTTGATATAAAATGGTGCTGATTCATTTTTTGTGTAAACCGCTCAATAGGTGGAGCTGCTATGCTGCATTTTTTTCCGATTTCCGTAATAGCTCTAACTTGCACTAATGCATGTATTTTCATCAAATTTCAGATTCGGTTAGACGTAGACATAAGTTGTTGGTGATTAGGATGTGGTTTAAACAGCCCAACATGTGGCGCTTAAGTGCTGCATTTTTAGGATTTAAACCATTTTAGTGATAGTCCTATCTCAAGAATTAATGCTCGGAATTTCATAAAACCTCATGTCTTGTTTGACCTTGAAATAAGTAGGGGATGATTAGGTTTTCGTATAAATCATATAACAGGTGGCGTTGCTATGCGAGAAATTTGGATTCTAAAATTCATGATTCAAATAATTACGCTTTTTGAAGTGTTAACTTGTATGAGATAGAAGAACGTTTTGTGATTGGCACATCCGACAAGTTTTGTTTGCTTAAATTCCATTATCAAAAGCAATGATGTAAAATTATATATACCATATATTCTCACATATAACGTGCATTTTAGAAACAAGAAAATTGGTCAATTTGTACGTGTGCGTGTTATATGCCGGTTGTAAAAATAGCTTACAAAGTAAGCATAAGAATTGAGATTTCTACATTAATGACAAGTGAAGAATCCTTGATTATATGAATGAATAATTCCAAACGCTTAGCGGGGATTGAAGCTAATGGGCTTGGCAGAAGCGCATGTACTAGCTTTGATTCTCTAGTGTGGTTTTATGTTTCTACTAGTTATTATATTTTTAATGCTCTTTATTGAATTCTCGTGCAACATCATATATTCTAATACGAGCAAATCTTGTGTGTGGTTATATATATATATATGCAAATTTTATCTTAAAAACGACTCTAACGATTGTGACGAAATTTTGTATCCTACCGTTTTGGGGCACCAGAAAATCATTGGGCTAGGTCACATGTTCGAGAAAATTCGATTATTGGGTCATTTTGGGTCCTATTGGGGCATGGTCTAGCTAATTGTATCTAAAAAACGGTTCAAACGATTTTGACGAAATTTTGTATCGGACCATTTTCGGGCACGAGAAGACTATTGGGCTGGGTCACATGTTCGAGAACTTTCGATTAGTGGGTCATTTTTGGGTCATCGCGGGTCAAATTAATTTTATCTAAAAAACGGCTATAACGATTTTGATTAAATTTTGTGTCCTACGAGTTTCGAGCACGATAAAATCATTGGGCTAGGTCACATGTCCGAGAAAATTCGATTAGTGGGTCATTTCTGGGTCATTGTGGGTCATTTCTGGGTCATTGTGGGTCAAGATCTAAAAAGCGGCTCAATTTACACTAAATTTTGCATCCAATGGTTTTCGGACACGAGAAGACTGTTGGGCTAAGTCGAGAAAATTCAATTAGTGGGTCATTTTGGATCATTTTGGGTCATGGTCAAGCTAATTGTATCTAGAAAACGGTTCAGAGGATTTGAAATAAATTTAGCACCCTACAGGTTTAGGGAACAAGAAGACTATTAGGCTAGGTCACATGTTCGAGAAATTTCGATTAGTGGCTCATTTTGGTCATGGGTCATTATGGGTCAAGCTATTTTATCTTAAAAACGGCTCAGACTATTTACACTAAATTTTGCATCCTATGGTTTTCAGGCACGGGAAGACTGCTGGGCTAAGTTACATGTTCGAGAAAATTCAATTAGTGGGTCATTTTGGTCATGGATCATGATATTTGAACTCAAAACTTCATTTTGACTGAGCATAGCTCGGTCTTCCCTGCTCGTATTACATATTTTATGAAGGTTTTTTTCTAAAAATAGGCCGCGTAATACTGCGAATATATCTAACTAGTCGGATGTGCCAATCCCAAAACTTTCTGCTATCCCCAATCAGGTTTCGCATACACTAAAAACGAATCAGCACCAATTAATATCAAGGTGTAACTCAATCTAAAGTTTTATTAAAATCCGTGCATTAGTTCTTCAGATATGACTACCGCTAAAATCGTGTAAATCCTGAAAAATGCAGCATAGCAGCGCCACCTGTTGGGAGATTTAAAACAAAACCTTATCAACAACAACTTATGTCAACTTCTAACTAAATCTAAAGTTTGATGAAATTCCGTGCATTAGTTCTTGAGATACAGCTATCGTGAAAATCATGAAAAAAGTAGAATAGCAGCGCCACCTGTTGGTCTATTTACACCAAAACGCAAGTAACATTTATTTATGTCAACTTCTAACAGAATCTGAAATTTGAAGAAATTCTGTGCATTAGTTCTTGAGTTACAACTTTCGTAAAAATCATGCAAAAATTAGTATAGCTTCACCACCTGTTGGGATAGCTACACCAAAACGTAATCAGTGTCTATTTATGTCATGGTCAAACTGAATCTGAAGTTTGATGAAAATAAGTGCATTAGTTCTTCAGATAGAGCTATTGTGGAAATCGCGAAAAATGCAGCATAGCAGCGCCACCTACTGGGCGATTTCCACCAAAAACTAATCAGCACCAATTTATATTAGAGACTACGTGAATATAAAGTTTTTTTAAAATTACGAGTATTAGTACTTGAGATAGACCTCCCACAAAAATTTTTTTCACAGACTCACAGACAGACATTTTCTAAAAGCAGTCAATTCAGGTTCAGGACCTTCTAAAACATATAAATCCGTCGAAAACTGAAAGTCGAAAATTTACATGAATCCAGTACGTTATTCTTGTAAAGATGGAAGAAAGTAAAAATAAAATGCAGACTGAAATCTGAGATGCCCGTTATGCGATGGATCGCGTTATACGTCGCAATATACCATGTCCTTAAAAATATAATACCGTATATTCCTGCGTTTAACGCGTAGTTGTTTTTATGCAAATCAATTGATGGAAATTTACAGTGTTATATACGCCCGTTTTAAAAATGAAAGTTTAAAAATTAAGAAGAAAATGAGATGATAATACGAACGAAGATTGTTTTATTTAATAAAATTGTTATCTATTTAAAAAATATATATATTTTTCGTTATGCGATTTCATGAAAAGTAATAGTTATTATACTTTACAATAATTTTTATTTTATTTTTATTGCTTTCTTCTACCTTTAATAGAAGAAAGTATTGTACAGTGGATTATTTTTTAACACAATTATATCAAATTGGTAAAGTAACTGGATGAATTATGCCCTCCAGATTCGACCGGGATAGCTCAGTGGTAGAGCGTGGCGGCTTCAGCCAAGCGATCCCAGGTTCGAATCCTGGCCCGGACATTTTTCGTCCAGTTGGAAATTTACAACTTGAAAGTATTGTAATCGAAATTTTTTTCGACTTCCGGTTTTAGACGGATTTGCACGTTTTAGGGGTCAGAGATTCCGAAAAACATGTTTTTACAAAATGTCTGTCTGTCCGTCTGTACGTCTCTCCGTCCTCATTGTATCATCGAAAAGTGTATGAAGTTATTCTTCAAATTTAACCACATTTTTTTCCTATGTTTTTGGCTATGGCAAGCAGGTTCTATTAGAATTTGGGGATATTTCGACGAAAGGGGGCGCTGTGATAGCCATTTAAAGATTTAAAATTCAAAAAGATGTACAAAACAATTAGAAATCCTAAAAGTTTTTTTTTGTTAAAGGTTCGGCCTTGATCAGGAGAATCCGGAACAATTTTTGTTTTGCTTCTATCTTAATATATGGCTGAGATATAGCGGTTTGAAATTTTAGGGTGGCTGACATTTTCAAACAAGACAGCAGAATTCATCTATAAACGGTTTAATTTATGAGTTTTACTTAATATGGTTTCGGCAAATTTTCTTTCATTGTTGTAACCATTGTTCCTATTATATACTTATCACTATATATTTATATTCCCCAACGTCAAATTCTCACTAAACTTGGCGACAGTTGGCGAAATATCGCCAAATTCTGCGTAGATATTCCGGGTTAGTCTCATCGCTTTTTTATTAGGGACTTTTTTGAGAAGATATTACTTTTTTTCTAGCCATCCTACGGATTCGAAAATCATACTACCAGACGCGAAATATAACAAGCTTTTAGAAATTCAAAAAATTATCACGGTCGGACAATAAAAACTCAAAAAATCCTTAAAAATCGAGTAAGAAATCTTTTATTGAAAAAGTCATTGTTTTATATTGTTGCCAATTTCTAAATAAGCACAAAGGATTATGTTTTATCTCAAATAAAAAAATGTATTTGCGCGAGACTATTAAAACCAATAATGAAAGTTAAAAATAATAATTAAAAGATCACGTGTTGAAAGCAGGAAATAAAGAAAATTACGTCACAAAAATTGTGTTTACACATGAATATTAAAAATAAAAAAGATGAATTAAATGAAAAAACATTATAACTAGTTAAATGAAAAAAGCATTATAACCTGATTACAGAAGATAGTCGCCGTTCGTGATATCATCACCATCAACTTTTTAAAACAGGATACATTACCAGGTTTTAAGAGGCTGTGAAATCAGAACGGGGTTGGTGAGCGTAGCGAGCAGGGGGCAGAGCCCCCTAGTAATATATAAAATAGTTTTATCAAAAAACTTAATCAATGATTTTGGTCATTTATCCCGGACCTCTGGGTTAGACACCCCACTTGATCGGGATAGATGCCCCACTGGTAAATGAGTAGAAAGTATTGGTAATTAACATTTATCTAGAAACAAACATCTAGAACAAAATCTAGATTACCTAGATCTAGATTATCTAGAACAACATCTAGATTAACATTTGACATAATATCCTATTTACATCCAATTTACGATTTTTTTTTTCCAAAAAAAAACTATATACTCTGTATACTAATCCTGCATCACACTCCCCCATCAAATGATATTTGCTATTCCCAATTCTTCGATTAAATGGGTATACGAAATTTAAAGCCATTCGAATAATTCTAACGAAAACTAAACTTGTTAAATTTAAACTAAGAGGGATTACCCTCCTCTCCCCCTTCTGCTATTCGATGTACAAACTCTAAAAACTAATTATGGAAAAAAATTTAATATTCTCAAATTAAATACGTTAGATTTTTATGTTTCTTAATGAATGAGTCCAAAATATTTTATATATTCTCTATATATAAATATTTTATATATTCTAAATTTTATATATTTCTAAATATAAGGTTCAACTTATGGAATTCAATAGTGGGGGGGGGGGGGGGAAACTAGCCAACAATAAAATAAATATTCTTTGATGGATTAAACATTCATTTCAAGAAATAAATCGCTGTAACTTCGTCTACTACGCTTTTTTATAACAATTGATAGTAGAAGAACTTCACTATTTCCGACACACGTCCAGTCCATACAGTGTCTAAGGCAACTAACCCGATGGGGTATCTAACCTGGATTTATCCTAATTTAAATTACGGTTATGTAACCATGTTCAGTAAAAAGGAATTAACGGAATAACTGGACGAATAACTGGACAGTTCGTTGCAAATTTTTAAGTGTCTATACTGATTTCATCTAATTTTAAAATTAGATGAAATCAGTATAGACACTTAAAAATTTGGGTTGTTAAAGTGATTAAGTTTTTTGATAAATACAATTATTTTATATGGTATTTATATTAAAGTAATATTTTATATGACGTTCTACAGAAAATCTGAAGTTAATAGGTTATATGTGCACAGCAAAAATCATTGCTATAAAAAAAGAAAAATGAAGGGGGGATAAGTAGGGCAACTATCCCGTTTAACAACATTTGTTTAAACAACATTTGATGCGTTTCCTTAAAAGAGCAGAACATACTCAATTCAAGTAAACAGAAAGACACTTTAAATTAAATGCAACAAAAATTTAACGATTTTATTTAAATTTCTGATTTCTGTCGATACTTGTTTCTCATTTGAACGTTTGTGGCGGGAACATTCGCAGATCCACAATAAAAGAACTCTGCTAATATTTCCCCTTAAACGGACATCTAGGCTTTTTTTTTTTTTTTTTTTTTTTCATGGAACGCTATGAGCGTGATTCAACGTTTCCGCCCTTTGAAATCCTTTAGCTTTCACATATTTTGAATAAGCATAATAGGAAGTTACTCACTGTGATAATGCGATTTGCACACTTTCTTCTGGTGACTATAAATTGCGAGCTTTTAGTTGAGACAGTTGAGTATTGCAACATCCCTGAGACAATTAGCTGTGCTTCACGATATGATAAGTAGTTCAAATCTCAGTGTTTGAAATAAAATATTGGACACTCACGGACTCTCAATAGAGAGTATCAATATATTGTTAATTTTGTCCCCATTTAAAGTGACTGTGTGAAAAATTAGATCAAAATTTTAGTGAAATTTAGATATTATTCAAGTCTTTGATATTGTGTAAACTAGAAAATTAAAACTTCTTAAAATAATTCATTGGTAAAATCGATTTAGATATTAGACTTTTATTTGGCCTATTAAAATTTATTTTAGAAGAGAAGATATTTTAAGTTGAATTAGTTAATTATCCATCATAACCTTTCTCATTATTGAATAATATATGGCTCGCACAATTTAAAATTATTTTGAAACAGTGCGCATTAAAATATACTTTTCATTTTTTTTTTTTTATCTAACCTATTATGTTATAAAAGATGCTTTAATATATTTGTGTTCATGTATTTTGAAATCTATACATCTTTAAGTAAATTTATTCATAAAGGCTTATCACTAAAACCTTGAAAATTTGAAAGCATAAAAACAAGAGATTTAGACTGTAAGAAAAAAAATACATAGGGTAAAGTACCCAAATATGGTATAGTCGCCTAATATGGCACTACCTTATATCTTGTAGAGGAAAAGTCACACTCTAGTGAGAAAGTTCTCAAACAATAGTTTTTCAAGTTTACTCAACAGGGTGCAGTGCGTTCGCATTCATTCTATCGATTTTAGTATTGATACTCCACCAGTTGTGTTTCCAAGTGTTGAATATTTTTAAGGTTACATTTTCAAGAGTAACTTTTTCGAAGAAGGTAAGTGATTTTGAAATGTTTGAACATATCTGTAATTTCAGTTTACTTATATTAATGCTTGCTAATTATTGATTTGGGTTGAAATTCATTTTCATTTTGTTAGTAACTAGTATTAGCAATCCATGTGGAATTCCCAATATGGCACTACCCATGAACCCCAAATATCGGTATAGTGCCATATTTGGCGCTCCTTTTTTTTCGTGTATTACCTATTTACTTTATCTTTACATATTTTTACGGATTTTGTAAATAGTTAGTGTTTGTGCTCAAAAATTATGTAAATAGTTCAATTAAGCTCTATTTATAAGCTAATATTAGTTTTCGTTGCATTAAAATATCTCAATATGTTGATTTTCTGCAAGCAAGTTAACCCTATTGGATTACAATGGAAGTATGTGGGAATTTGGGAAATATTAGAGATATCGCCAAGTTGGCGTAACTTTTGGCGACTAATTTTGGTGGCCAAATTTGGCAATTTATCACCAAGTTGGCGCAAACTTGGCGACAGAACTCCCCCCCCCCAATGGTAACCCCCCCTTATAGGTATAGAGATGCATTAACCCTTTCCAGCGCAGAATAAATCTCTTTGTAAAATAATGAAATAATGGACTGACACCAGATTTTACAAACGATTTCCTTAGAAAAGAATAACTTGCTGATTTTCCCTTACTTTATAAAATAAAAATTTTAATTAAATATTCTTGGTGCCGTTTGTCAGTTTTGGAATTAAAATTAGGTGTCCTTTTTGTGACCACCGCCCGCTAAAGGGTTAAATGCTGTTTCATGTTTTTCAAGGGGATTCCAGAAAATTCTAGCATTAGAAAATCATGGAATGTTCTCGAACATACTCTCGCTCCCATATATATGGAAGCGGAGCACAGTTAGCAGTCAGTGAGTTAGTTAGACGCCGAAAAGCTATTCATATTGAATCATCTGATGATAGTCTCGATGAGGATAACCTTCCGCTGATCGGCACAGACTCTGATATGAACCCAGAATCGTTCAGTGAAACAGAAGAAGACGTTGAGTGTCCCCTTTGTGCATCAAAATTCTCTCAATGTTGAATGGGAAAAAAGTGGACCAGATGCACCCAGTGTATTAAGTGATCTCACGAGGATTGTAGGGAGAGGAAAACTGACTTATTTCTGTGCACCCTATGTTTTGAACTTTCTTTTATCTAACATATTTTCGTTTTTTTTTTTTTTTTTTTTTTTTTTTTTTTTTTTTTTTTTAACTTTTATGTCAATTATTTGTTTTCTTCTGTTTACTTATATTTCTTCATAATATAACTATACTCATTTGAATATTTTTTATTACCTATCTTAGGCTAGTTATCTTACGTTAGGAAATTTTTTATGCGATTCTTTGCACCAGCTTTATTTTATATTTGAGAAAAATACCTTTTTTGTGATTAAATATTCTAGTGTAATAAATTTATTTTACGTGAGATGTGTCGTTTTATTTTAATACCTTGAAATCCAGATTTTCTTTGTCATTTTTGTGCCATATTAGGGACCCAGTGTATAACATATTAAGTACCACTTTTCCTGAAACCTGCAAATATTTTTTTTTCTCAAGCTGTAAAATTTCGAATAAACTTGAACCCAGAATCTTATAGGGGGGAAATGGATCTACAACTGGTACTTTTTTGGTCAAAAAAAGAGCATTTGAAAATAATCAAAAAATTACATCAACAAAAAGTGGTTCATATTTGGGCACTTTTCCCTATGTATTTGTGAAAACTTTTACTTAAAATTTTAAAAGATGTTTAAATAGCTCTAAAACGTTCATAGAATTCATTTATTTTTTCCTTTTTTTAAAACTTTCCAACCTAGTTGAAAAGTGTTTATGACTTCGGTTTGTCTGGCCGGATGGCCGTCCGCCGTCTGCCGTCTGGCCGCCTGTCCGTGCTCTAACTCCCGTAAATATGCTCGGATTGCTCTGTAATTTTTATATGTTATTGTCGGTATCTATAGCATGTTCCCTATTTCAACTGAAGTGTGTAGCACTTATAGTTTTTTTACAGAGACACTCAAAAGAGTTCCGCTACATTACGGTCTATGGGGAAAAATCATTTGCGGTTCATTTTAATGATGTTACACAATTTCAAACACATCGTAATTGATATATATCACTAAGGTGCATTACAGGAAGCTTAATATGGAATAGGGTGTGCATAGCACTTATAGTTACTTTACAGGGACAGTCAAAAGAATTCCGTTACATTACGTCTATGGAGAAAAATCGTCTGCAGTTTATTTAAATAATATTTCACTATTTTAAACGCATTGAAATTTATATATATCACTAAGGTGCATTACAAGAGGCTTATTACAGAATATTGTGTGTATAGCAGTCATCGTTCATTTACAGGGACACACAAAATAATTCTCTACTGTTTGTTAACAATAATTCCTGGAAGTGCGTTTTAAGTTACTGAACGCGATTATAAATTTAACTCACTTTTTTTTATTACGTGGTGTGTATAAATTCTGTAGATCCTATACAGGGAAGCACAAAAGTTCGCGAACACATTTCCGTTTACTGACAGAAACTCCAGAAGGAGAATTTTAAACTGTGCTACGCGTTTCTTAGCTGAACTAAAATTTTGCATCCTATGTAGTATATATACAAATCTATATATCATATAGAGGGCTGAATAAAAGTATTCGGATATTTTTCCGAATATTGTATACGTTGGAAATTCCTGAAATTATGTTTTTAAATATGTTATGCGTTTTCCAAATTGTTTACTTAGATGTTATCTTTCAGCTTATTAAACGGTAATGATTTGTAAAATTATTTTGAAAATGTTACATAATCTATGGTTGACGAATGATTTTTCGTTCTTGTTACAGTTATTCACTTGTCTTTAAACTATCTCCAATTTTGGTTGTGGGATACTGAAGTATTGGGTCATAAAAATCGCGAACACATTTCCGTTTATTGACAGAAACTTCAGAAGGAGAATTTTAAACTATGCTACGCGTTTCTTAACTGAACTAAAATTTAGCATCCTATGTAGTATATATACAAATCTATAGATCATATACAGGTCTGAATAAAAGTATTCGGATATTTTTCCGAATATTGTATATGTTGGAAATAAATGTTGGAAATAAATGTTGGAAATTCGTGAAATTACGTTTTTAAATATGTTATGCGTTTTCCAAATTGTTTACTTCGATGTTATCTTTCAGCTTATTAAACGGTAATGATTTGTAAAATTATTTTGGAAGTATTGGAAAGTGTTACATAATCTATGCTTGACGCATGATTTTTCGTTCTTGTTTGTAAATACAGTTTAGTAATTACTAATACATCAGTCTATTAGCTTCTCTGTTGCATTCATTACTTTTGTATTGATGAACAGTTTAATTTTTTATTAATTATTTTTTTAATGCAATGGCTCATTAGATTTATAGAAAGAAATGCATGGGTAAATTATCCTGAGAGAATGGACAAAAAATAAAGATGAGGTCTAATGAATTTGGTATTAAACTATTTAACACAAAAATAACCTTTTGAGTAGCGTTTTTATGCTACACTAATTATTTTTCTTGTTAAAAATTTTGAAAAAAAACATTATTTTGTTGAATATAATAAAAATGGTTTAGCTGTCTTGTGAACTATTGCTCTTTTAAAACGCTTTTCACATTCAGAAGAGAAATGATACAACAATAAATGGTGAAAGATATTAAAAATGATTTATTGCAATTATAATTCTATTCATTATAAGGTAATTTGTATTCACTGTTAAAAATAAATCCGTCAATTCACGGTATATCTACTGGCAGTAAAGTTGCCGGACTTTTTCCTTTCCGTAAGTACATTTTCCGTTTTGAAAGATAAAGGACGGGAAAACTCCGTTTGAAGAATCGATAAGTTTCCGTTATAAATAAACTCGGTTTTAAAAAATGTCATCTCTATTTGTGCTGCCATCTGTTGATTATTACGGGAGTATTTAATATTTGATATAATGCAAGAACATTTTCTGCCCGTCCTGAGGCTCGAACTGGGAACGTTAGAGGTTTGAGCCGAGTGGTTTACCGTAAGACCAGCGGGTCCTTGCTATAGTAAGAGTAGGAAACGATGATAGGGGATTTCTTCAAATCGCAGCTTGGGATTTAAACAATTTGGGGTTTAGAAAACTGGTAATTTTGAAGTTAATTGCGGGGATATTTCATAAAGAGATGATGGTTGAAAACTATAGTATTAATAGAGGATAAAAACATGAATTATATATATTGTAAAGAATTGAGTCTCTACACCCAGGTGCAGTGTGTGTCATCCTAGTCTTTCCCGCGAGAACGTTATAAGGAATTTAACTTGCATACCTTCCCACGATAGCGTAAGCTTTGAAGAAAGGCAAAACGCCGAACATCCTTTGTGCTACTAGTGAAACGCTTGAACATTGATGGATCGAAAAGGGTCACGCAAGTAGGGGCCATATGCTTTGGTGCATTCTGAAGTTGAGGCAGAGATAGCATCTGCAGGGGGAGACGAAATCTGCACCCGAATTTATGTCTGCGCACGATTCTATGTCCTTTGTCATAGAATATCCAATAACGGACTTGTTATTAATGGGAATGGCGTATCCCAAAGTTGCTGAGAGGCTGAAGGGTTTCTAGATGCTCCGCCTCGACTAAATCTCCGCCCCTAGTGAAAGATCCCCTGTGAGAGAGAAAAAAAGTTAGAGAGATCAGTTTTTGAGAAGCTCACGACAAGTGAGGTTGCTCTCAGGAGAGAATAAGAAACACCAGTTTCGGTCTTAGCGTAGTTAAGGCGCTGGAGAGGTCATACCTCTAACAAATAGACACGTGACGTATGGGAGAAAACCCCGACGAAAGGGAAGCACGACAAGTGCCATCGAAGGAGGTCATTATCCTGTCTGATCAGAAGAACCTAGATATTCCGAGGGACAGAACGGGTACATCTGGGCCCGAACGAAACGAACTATTGAATCTACGACGGATTGTGTTTTGCAGAAGACTTTGTAGTGCGAATTAAACTCCGAGTCAAGGGATCCTAAATCGAAAGTTGATGACCTACGAAAAATAATCAAATGATGTAACCAACCCTTGTATATATTAATTTTAGAATCGATATTATTCATAATAAAAGTTCTATTTTCTAATTCTACAAAAATTCTCTTTGCCATTGATTTGATTCGCTACCATTTACCAACATTATCGGGTCTGCTTAGAGGAGGTGTTACAACTGGTGAAAGATCCCCTGTGAGAGAGAAAAAAAGTTAGAGAGATCAGTTTTTGAGAAGCTCACGACAAGTGAGGTTGCTCTCAGGAGAGAATTAGAAACACCAGTTTCGGTCTTAGCGGAGTTAAGGCGCTGGAGAGGTCATACCTCTAACAGATAGATACGTGACGTATGGGAGAAAACCCCGACGAAAGGGAAGCACAACAAGTGCCATCGAAGGAGGTCATTATCCTGTCTGATCAGAAGAACCAAGATATTCCGAGGGACAGAACGGGTACATCTGGGCCCGAACGAAACGAACTATTGAATCTACGACGGATTGTGTTTTGCAGAAACCATTGCTGTGAGAGTTAGACTCCGAGTCAAGAGATCTTTAATTGAAAGCAGATGACCAACGAAAAATAATTAAATGATGTATTCACCCCTTGTATATATTAATTTTAGAATCGATATTATTCATAATAAAAGTTCTATTTTCTAATTCTACAAAAATTCTCTTTGCCATTGATTCGATTCGCTACCATTTACCAACATTATCGGGTCGGCTTAGAGGAGGTGTTACAATATTCTTAATTTGATTGTTAGATGTAAAATATAAATATAAAATTTTGAATTAAATTCGATATTTTTTTTTGCTTTTTTGCGAAAATCGATTTTTAATCACCTATTATGTATTTTTTAAATGTGTTCGTTTAGAATATATTTTCAGTGCGAGTATTTTTTATAACTTTAAAAAGTAATTTGCGAATAATTTTAAAGGAATGAGTTTAATTCGAAAGCATTATTTTTGTTTGTTGCTTTTTTAAATAGAATCGATTTTTTTTCACTTAATTTAGCTATTTTATATATATATATATATATATTAATCTGTTTGTTTAGAATATATTTTAAGTGCGAATACTTTTTTATAACTTTAAAAAATGAATTGCAAATAATATTAAAAGAATGGAAAGAATTAATTTTTGCTTTTTTAAATTCGAAAGCACTATTTTCTTGTTGTTGTTTTAAATAAACTTGAAATTTTAATTTATGGAATTTTTAGTTTTTCTGTGCAGCAACATGTCAGTTTTTGAAACATTGAAAATAAACATGCAGCAGATAACGAAATATCTCCGTTGTCTGCTTTCTTATATGAGGAAATTTTCTGCTTTTAACTGAAAATGCCCTTTTGTCATGAAAAGGGACTTTTTCTGTGAAATTCAGGAAAAAAATACCCGTGAATTTCAGATTATTTTTAACAGTATACTGTAAAAAAAATTCCGTCAATTTGCAGAAAAAGGACTGGCAGCAGAGTTACCTTAATGTTTCTGTTTTTTGAGGAATGTTCCGTCTTTGTACTCCATAAATGGAGCGATACAGATGCAAAGGAGTTTAAGCGCATGTGTGGCGATCAAAAATACTGCAATCCTAATGGATGATAGATTTTTACATTAATAATTCCGTATTTGAAACTCTGTAATCTTAAAAGTCTAAAAATTGTACAATTTAGGGATACAGTTTGTGCACTTTTTGTGCACAATTCAGTTTGCAGTTTTTATGCATAAGTAGAGGTGCCAAATACGCTCGGATTTTGTGCACTTTTTTTGCAAACTTTTTCTAGCTGCGTAGCAACAGATATAGGGGAGAGATTCCATTTTTCTAATAAAACGGAAACTTTCTGATCAAAATTCACGGAAGACAAACCTGTCAATAAACGAAATTTTTTAACAGTGTTGAAGATGAAAGTGCAGATTGAGTAATTTTCTAAAACTTATTTTAAGTACCTTTGTGGATAATTTACAAAATTTATAAGACTTGCTTTGTTTAGATTGAATTAGTTTATATTAATATAAAGAAATGAAAACCACAAGTAAATCATAGTTTAAGAAACACTTTCTAACACTTTCAAAATAGTGTAAAAAGAACTTCGCCGTTAATCCTATGGGATTTCCTCCTCAATTTATCAATTATCTCACTGCATTGCCTGTATATTTTTGAGTTTTCACGATATTTGACTTTTCATACAAATACCCATACCTCATCAAATATGCAATATATTAATATTTTAACTGCAGTAAACTTTTTCTAAAATATTTTTGTCAACTTTTTGGAAAGCGGTGTTAATTTTGGTTAAAACGCTGCAAGCTATAAAAAAAATTGAATTTTTCACAGAAAGTTAACATTTACAAGAATATGCGAGCTATTCTTACACAAATGCACAAAAACATTGAATAAGATCTTCATAGTCATTTGCTACAGTGACGGATCATTTTGGACATTTTCTGTTTCTTGGTGAAACACAAATATTATTTTATTATTAAATTTATTATTACCCCCCCCCTAATTGTACTCGGGACTAAACCTCCACTCAAAAGCTTGAAGTCAAGCATGTTCTTTACATCCTCAATTTAAAAGGGCATTTTGGACATTTCCTCGCGAATTTCAGTAGATATTTGACAAAACGCATGAAATCGGGCTCAGACCCTTAATCTTTGGACGTCTGTGTAGTTTCATTTTCTAAACTGAAAAATAATATTACTAATTTTGCCAATTTCATTGAATTAATTCAATTCATATTAATCGCAAATCCCACATTTATACACTATATTGCCAAAGGTGATTGGGCACTTGTGATTTTAGACGTTTTGTTAAAAATATAGAAAAATACATGAGGAATTAACCTGAAACTGAAGGTGTGTAAACAGTATAGAATAGGTTATATATTTCTGCGAAGATTTTTTCCCGAAACCCGATAGGGGACTGTCAACAAATTGAAAAAGAACGAATATCTTTTGGATTACCCTGTAAAAACTAATGTAGCAAAAGCGTTCAAACTCGAGATTATTAATAAGTGGCTTATTGTAATATACTGTGTTCATTTTTATGATGATAGCATGTATACTTGTAGAGAAATTAAGGTTTTTATAAAAGCAGTCCCCAATTTCGCCAATTTTTTTGCTTATAATTTTGCAGAGTTCTTAATATAAACAAAAGTTATTTTGAGAAAATATGTCAAACAACATTGCACATTATCAGAATTAAAAAAAATAATAATTGGATGGAAAATGAGCAGGTTTACTAAAAAAAATTTCACTGCGCATGCGTGAATGCAATCAAAATATAATATGCATAATGTATTAGCTAAGTATATAGAGCAACTTTTGTGAAAGTCTCAAAATCATAGCTTGAAAATTCTGAAAATTATCGTCGATAGAATAAGCTCGAAATCCGTTGTTCCTAAAAGGAAGCAAAAAGATGAGGGGTTGTATCCAAATATAGTAGTACGTGCAATATTGTGTACGCTATCTTGGCACTAATCAACAGATATTTGATACAACACCTCATCTTTTTGCTTATTTTTGGGAACAACGGATTTCGAGCTTATTCTATCGACGATCATTTTCAGAATTTTCAAGCTATGATTGTGAGACTTTCACAAAAGTTGCTCTATATACTTAGCTAATACATTATAAATATTATATTTTGATTGCATTCGCGCATGCGCAGTGAATCATTTTTTAGTAAACCTGCTCATTTTTTATCCAATTTTTATTATTTTTTAATTCTGATTGCAGAGAATTATGTACAATGTTGTTTGACATATTTTATCAAAGTAACTTTTTTTTTATATTAAGAACTTTGCAAATTATAAGCAAAAAACTTGGCAAAATTTGGGACTGCTTTTATAAAAACCTTAATTTCTCTACAAGTATACATGCTATCATCATAAAAATGAACACAGTATATTGAAATAAGCCACTTATTAATAATCTCGAGTTTGAACGCTTTTGCTACATTAGTTTTTACAGGGTAATCCAAAAGATATTCGTTCTTTTTCAATTTGTTGACATTCCCCTATGGGGTTTCGGGAAAAAATCTTCACGGAAATATATAACCTATACTATACTGTTTACACACCTTCAGTTTCAGGTTAATTCTCCATGTATTTTTCTAGATAGTTAACAAAACGTCTAAAATCGCAAGTGCCCAATCACCTTTGGCAATATAGTGTATTAAAAATCCTTCTGGACAAAATTAAACAACATTGAGCAAAAATGTTTCTTCTATAAATTTTTATTGTATGTATAATTAATTTAATTGTCACCAAGATGTTTCTCTGGCATAAAGTTAAATTACTTATTATTAAACCAAAACTGTAAAAAAAATTCGTTTTTTTAAATCTAAGAATATAAAATATAACCACGAATGAAAATATTCAATAACCTACACTCTCAAAAAAAAAAAAAAATAATAATAATTTATGAGCGTTTTCCCTTTAATTTTCACGGACAACAGCCTTATTTGATGAAAAACGGCCTGATCCACTAAATAAGCGGCCTTATCCCTTAGATACTTTGAAAATTAAGGGCAATCCACATATTCTTATAGTTCTAGCCCATCTGTTAGCAAAAATACGGTACGACCCCATACATTTTCCTCCGCTAGAGTGTAACCCTTAATTTTAGTCCTGTTTCCAAAAATATTGTCACTTAACCGCGACCGTAACATATATGAGTACAAAAAACCTTAACGGGTTAAAAGTTGTGACGCAGTACTTTCATTTGGCTCTAAGAATTTTATCTAAAGAATTTTATCTAAGAATTTTATCGATATCCAAAATCATAAGTAAAATTTATGTAAATGATTATTTTGCGCCATAGTATCCAAACGAAGGAAAATGTATGCAAGTGGATAATATGACAAATAAATCAAGCAAAATATGATGCAAAATATTATGCAAAATAATCAATTACATAAATTTTAATTATGATTTTGGATACCGTGGCACAAAACATCAATCAGTTTATTGAAATAAATACATTTCAATACATATTATAGGCTCAGTGAAAGTAATATATTTAACAGTGTATTGAAAAATTAAAAGTATTGTTTGTGAGTGTAAATATACTTTAGAAGACAAACGAAAAATAATTTGAATTTTAAAACAATCCTATTAAATTCACTTAAAGGAGTAACTCAAATTTTGATATCATTTCTTTAAGACCCATATTTTGAATTCCTGACAGATCTGAATGGAAAAGCATCAGCGAATAAATTTTACATATATATTTTCATGTTAAGATAATAATTTCACCTCTGAATATAAATAAAACTAAAAAGAAAATGATTATTTAAATAAAAAATTATTAACATAGCGTCACTCAAATTTGATATCATAACTTTTAAGATCCATATTTAAAATTCTTAGAGCCAAAACAAAGTGCTGCGTCACAACTTTTAACCCGTTAAGGGTTTTTGTACTGATATCATTACTTTTGTACGGTTTTTGATGAAAATTTCATTCAATCGAAATGAAGCATAGGGTATACATTTATTAGATTAAAACTTACTGGCTTCGCCCGCTAGCGGGCCTTGAATTTACATCGGGGCCTCGAATCTAATTGAATTCTCCATTTGTATGATAATCCCTTAATTTGCACATGAAATAGTATAAACCTCTAACCGAACGAACCTCCGACACGGATCCCCGCTGCCTTCAGTACCGTATACCAGTCCTGCTATGCACGCACCGGATAATCCCTTAATTTGCACATCGAACAGTATAAACCTGTAACTGAATGAACCTCCAGCTCGGATCCCCGCTGCCTGCAGCACCGTATAGCTGTCGTGCTCCATAATATGATTAAGCGGTCATAGACCTTTCCAACGATATATCACATGAGGTGTGTGTGCAAAATTTAGAAAACTACCCCCTTTGGAGGGGGCAAATTGGGGGGATGGGCACCGGAGATGCATAATATGATTAAGCGGCCCCAGACCTTTCCAACGATGTATAACATGAGGGGTATGTGCAAAATTTTAAAAAGTACCCCCCTGGGGGGCAGTTTGGGATGAACACCGGAGATGCATAACATGATTAGGTGGTCACAGACCTTTCCAAAGATATATAACTAAAATCGATATATCCTGTCGATGTCGAGTCGAATGAATTAAACTGCATTGTGATGGGACTTATAGAACACGAGTTAGCTACAAAATCCATTAGTTCCATCTTCCACCGGCAGGGGGCGCACTCCGTTCTATACAAACATAGCTGAAATATTTGAGGCTGTCGATTTCGAGTCGAATGAAACATACCCCGTCGTGATCGTGTCCATAGAACCCGAGATAGGAAATCGCCCCCTTGTGGTGAAACTTGGAACTAAAATCAATATATCCTGTCGATGTCTAGTCGAATGAATTAAACTGCAATGTGATGGGACCCATAGAACTAGACTTAGCTGCAAAATCCATTAGTTCCATATTACACCGCCAAGGGGCGCACTCTGTTCTATACAAACATTGCTGAAATCTTTGAGGCTGTCCATTTCGAGTATAATGAGCCATACCGCGTAATGATCGGCCCCATAGAACCCGAGATAGGAAAGCGCCCCTGTTGGTGAAACTTGGAACTAAAATTGATATATCCTATCGATATCGAGTCGAATAAATTAAACTGCATTGTAATGCCACCCATAGAATTCGAGTTAGCTACAAAATCCGTTAGTTCAGTCTTCCACCGCCAGGGGGCACACTCTTTTCTATACAAACATAGCTGAAATCTTTGAGGCTGTCGATTTCAAGTTGAATGAGCCATACGGCGTCGTAATCGGGCACATAGAACCCGAGATAGGAAAGCGCCCACTGGGAACTTGGAACTACAATCGATATGTTCCGTTGATGTTGTGTCGAATGAATCAAACCGCATCGTGATGGGACCCATAGAACTCGATTTAACTGTAAAATCCGTTAGTTTCATTTTCCACTTCCAGGGGGCGCAATCTGTTCTATATGAACAGAATTGAAATCTTTGAGGCTGTTGATTTCGAGTCGAATGAGCCATAACTCATCGTGATCAGGCCCATATAACAATAGATCAGAAAGCGCCTCTGGTGATGAAACTCTGAACTAAAATCGGTAAGTTTTATCGGTGTCGAGTCGAATGAGCCAAACCGCCTCGCGATTAGGGATGAACCTGTGGCCCGCGGGCAAAAATGGCCTGCGATGGATTACAGGTGGCCCGCGGAAACATTAGATGCCAACATATCCACAAATTTCGAATTTTCTTAATAATTCGCGAGAAAATTTTGCAAATTTTTTCCATAGATCGTAGGAAAACATCATGAATTTCGTCGATCGGGGGCGTAAAATCATGAATTACGCCGACTGGATGCGAATTTTGTTGAATGGGCATGGAAAAATCACAAATTTCGCCATTTTGTCGCAAAAAAATTGCAAATTTTAATAATCGGTCAACAGAAACCAGAGATGCCAAAATCGGAAATTCCGGAGTTGTAAATTTCGCCAATCACTCAAAATAAATAAATAAATAAATAAATAAATAAATCTTGAATTTTGTAAACCACTGGAAAAAACCCCACGAATTTCGTCGATAAATCATGTAAAATCATGTATTTCATGGATCGAGCACGGACAAACAGCGAATTTCATCGAATGGGCATTGAAAAATCGCGAATTTCAACGAACAGTCACGGAAAAAATATGCAAATTGTCCATAGATCATAGGAAAACATCGTGAATTTTGTCTATCGGGTCTGTAAAATTATGAATTTTGTAGATAGGCATGAAAAATCGCGAATTTTGTGAGTTGGGCATGGAAAATTTAAGAATTCCGTCGAATGTTCGTGGAAATATTGTAAATTTCTACTAACGGTCACAGACAAAAAATTGCGAATTTTACCATTGTCAAGAGAAGAAAATTTCTGAATTTCGTTAATCGGCCGACGGAAACTATAGATGCCAAAATTGGAAATTCCAGAGTTCCAAATTTTGTCAGTTTGATGCAAAAATAATAATTTCGTCAACCACTCACGGAAAAAATCAATCCCCCCCCCCCTCCTTTCACGAAACAAAATTTTGTCTGTGCTACGGATGTTAGCCCTTGACAATCCAGTCATTCTTGTGACTAGCTCTCTTCTTATAAAGGTTGTGCACCCCTATTATTGATATACCCTTGCCCACAGAATTGTATATATTGACTGGAAAGAGGGAACCAAGGGGGCTAAATTTACCCTTCTGAAATCGATGTTTTTTTTTAAATCTGATAATAGGCTTAGATTCACCCTCCTTCCCCCGAAACAAAATTCTCTGTGCTATTGATGGTGGCTCGCAACAGCTCAGTTATTTTTTAAAAGGCCCTTTGCTTAAAAAGGTTGTGCACCTCTACATTATATTTTACATTTTCAAAAAATTGTATTGTAATTATTTCTTTAAAAAATGTATCATATTTATTCCTCTAAATAATTGTAATTTTGGAACAGCTGTCGTAGATGCACAAGGGTTGGCGTGATTTTTGTTTTGCACCATTTTGTCGAGAAAACCTTGTTTTTGGATACCTGTTAGGCCTAGCTTGCTTAACAGCATGTTAGTTTTACTTTACTTTGAAACAACTTATTTTATTATAAAAAACACATTGTTATCTTCTGTTTTTTGCTGCGTCACTCGAGAAACTACCGTCTCTCATGATTTAACCCGCCAAAAAAAAAAAAAACGATTCTGTGATTTTTATCTAACGTGCTAAGTGCTACAAAACAGTAAGTAAATTGATATTGTGTTGTAAAGTGCATAATATCCTGCGCATTATGATGCTGTATTACTTTGTCCCCTTTTTTTTTTTTTTACGGGGTATGACTGGAATGTCTGCTGTCGGCCTCTGCCCGTAATTTTTTTAACAATGTATATCGAGATACATATGTTTTCGAAAACAATACTTTATGTTTATGAAATCTTAGAAACCAGATTATATTTGAGATATAAAGAAGCATTTATAAAAACAAAGTTGATTTTCGAAAACAGTTCACAGTTTTGAATAATTTTTATAGTGTATTAATCAACGTTCTTTAAACGGTATATCAGTTTTTAGGGTGCTATCAATTCTCAAGTAAACATTTTCTGGTTCATTATTGAGTTTATACATGGTAACGAAATAATATTAATTTTAATGTTAACGTTAGTGCTGTTAATTTATAATGTTTGCCTTTAAAACATGTTTGTTGAACATTAAAATGATTACTTGACGACTGGTAGCATCCGGATAATCTACAAGGGTCCATCCAGAAATAAGGTTCCCAAAGAGCTCTAGCCGCATGGGAAGGGGCGAGGCTAAATACGGCAACAGCGCTATGCGCGGCTGTTCTCGCACTTGCAATTCCCCCTGCAGCGCTTCGCTGCGCCACTTATTCTCGGCTGAGCAGCCGTCCGAGATGGAGGTTCCCATTGTTGATCCCGCCAAGTGCGAGATTTGTTCCGTAATTCGCTTTTTGCACGCCAAAGGGACTCCACCCGTGGATATTCATCGCCGGCAAGGGCAACTAACAGCCGGTATAACGCTGCTTCACGACAACACCCGAACTCACGTCTCCTGTCAAACCCAGGAACTTTTGACACAATTTGTATGGACTGTCATTGCCCACCCACCTTACAGTCCGGACCTCGCACCTAGTGATTATCACGTGTTCCCCAAGTTAAAGGAACACTTGGAATATCAACGCTTCCGGAGCGACGATGACGTCAAAGAAGTGGTGAAACGCTTCTTCAACGGGTTGGCGCCGGAGTTCTACGACATTGGGATACAGAAAGCAGAACACCGTCTACAAAAATGCGTAGAAAAAGATGGCGATTATGTAGAAAAATAGAGCAAACTTTCTTCTTTCCAACGATGTACATTTCTATGAGAATAAACAATGTTGTCTATTTGTAAATTTGAAGGGAACCTTATTTCTGGATCGACCTTCGTATATTCCGGGTTGAGATAACTGATTAATACACTGAAGTCTACTCGGGAACGTTTTCGACAATTGGTTGCAGGAAAAGAAAATATGCTTTTACAAATGCTATTTGAAATCTCGAAAGTATGTTGGTTTCTGAGGTTACTAAATATAAAGAACGCTTTTCGGAAGACATTTTTGTATTTGTTTATCAAGGTTATATTATGTTTTAGGAACATTTGTCTTTTTTTTCAGTGTATGATATGAGTGTCTTTCAATAAATGCATATATACGAGATGATTATAATTAAACTTTATCTATTAGTAACCTGTGACCTGAAAATGTAACCACATTAACACAAAAAATTGTTAACAGACAAACTAATTCGTGCTATTCAAGAATATGTAAAATATCTGTTAACAAAGTTCTACTAGGAGAAGCTTTTTAATAATACATGGCAATAAGAGCATGGATAATGGAGAACACGGAACAAATACATTTTTTTAGTATTTATAAGGTGACTCCGCGACTTAAATTTAATAACATTCTAAATAAAAGTTTAAAAGTAACCATTTATATTACTTTTTAAGGCAAGTATAAAATAAAAATAAAAACAACTTGCATATGCACATGCACATGCTTCGGATTGCACACAAGCTGTTATGAATCCTGTGCAGATTTATAAAATGAATAGTGCAGACTGCATTTGAAATCGTAAGTTTTTAACCTTTTTAGTCGATTAACAGTAATTCAAATACAGGATACCAACGGATTCCGTGGGATCTTATGCATATGTTATGTGATGCAGTGTTTCAATACTCCCAAAATGTACATTTTGCAACGAAGATTTACAATAAATTCTTTACATGGCCCCACAGAGAGAAACCGCCTGAATTCAGGTCCGATGAAAATAGTGGATAAGAATTATTAAATAACCGAATAACATGATAATTTAATAACACGGTAATTTTAGAAATGATTCAAAATTATATATTTCAAGTATCGCCCAACACGCGGGGCATGAATTCCCTTTCATGAAAATGGTAGTTGTAAAGCATTATCGTTTTTGCAACTTTGGCAACACAAACACCTGTATGATGTCATGTAAATTTGAGAGATTAGAGAACACGTTACAGAGCCATTTAAAGTAAATTACTCAAAGAAAAATTATCCAAGAATTCACGTGAATTCACACAAGTCACTTTAAGTGAATGCAATGACGTTCAATGAAGTGTATGTAGATTTTATTTTGCTTAAATGTGGAATTTATTGGTATTCACTGAACTATAAAGATAAATATGAAAGTTATTGCACCACAAGCCTTTCCGTGTCCAAGATGTATTACTCTACATCCACACAATAAACGTCAACAGAAATCTAAAACAATCTTCCTTGTACACATCGGCTACATATTGAGAATGCCTCATACTGCAAGGAAATAAATGCACCTTGCGTACACTCTTTGCATACCTTGTTTACAAACATCTTACATAATGTGATATACGCAATTGATGTCTCTTGAGATTTTTCAGTTCGGTAATGCAACACTTAATTATAGCTATTATGAAAGTAGAAAAAATGATTATTTGCTTTAAATATATTTTTGAGCATTCTTTACACAGTAAAACACCATACCTTTCAAAAGCCACCCACACTAGATGATTTTAATTGAAGAAATGTTGTCTTGCAAAATTATTATTACTACTTGGTGGTCTTATGTTTGAATTTAAATCAAATTCAAAATTTTAATGTAATAAATAGGTTTTATATAAACAGAAGTACAGGATTAATTAATTTTAAAAAAATAATTAAATCACATTTATTTATATACCCTTAATGTAGAAACGTTTATAAGGCACTTCATTATTTTTAATATAATGCGAAAGCGAATACATATATATAAAGGTAAAATATGGCTTAAAAGATGTTTCTCCAACTACTTTTATGAAAACAGAAAAATGACATAAAAATGGAAGTCATGAAATATTGATAGAAATGCTGTGCAAATGCCTGGAAATAATGTTGAAAATCCGTTCAATATTTTCTGCGATATTAAAGTTATGATTGAATCATAAATTTCCTTGAAAATACATTTCATGAGAAAACATTGATTTCAAATTTAACAAGTCGAGTTTAAGACATTGAGGTAAGTTCAATTTTTATTAATCTTTCCGACGGCTATTTAGATTTTTTTTTTTTAAATGGCTGTGTTTCTATATAATTTATATTTTTTAAAGGAAGAAAATTTCATATTTCCATTGCAAATCAAATACTAAAATGTGTCAAGCAGCAACGCTTAGTAAAAAACGTTCTTTTTGAAAACATCTTATCTTTTAGAGAAATGTGTGTCTATTAAACAAAGAAATTTTTGTTATAAATAAAGATAAGAAAAATAGGGCAATACTTTACATAAATTGCAAGAATCTATGAAAGTACATGATCGGCCAAAAGTTCTTGATGTATTTTAAAATTCACTGGAATCATATAATTCATATAATTGGACAGAAATGCTTTTCATGATAAAAAGTTTTGTTTAAGCATTATAAAAAGTTTCTTCCAAAAATTAGCCTAATATATGGCGCTGTACATCTCAGGATAAGCCGTTTCAAGTCATTTGAATGGACGAGTGAAAAATGGATAACAACCCAGTTTAATAAATGTTGAGGAACTCACACACACACAAAAAGTATGTGAACAGATTTTGATTTTAAGAAAAATATTTACCATTATTGAATTGTTGGTCAAGTCAATGAGGATTCATTCTTTAAATTTCAAATAAAATACTCATTAATTAATTTGTTTTTATTAATCCAATTAGAATATTATCCTTTTTTCCACCCAAATTACTGAAAACAAGTAAAAATGCAAATAAGACAATTCTATGGCACAGTTCAAAATAATATTTATACCAAGTGTAGTAAATAACAATTGTAGTTAATAATAATTATTATTATTGCTGTTTCTAAACATTAAAAAGTGGACAATTTTACAGTTATCCATTTGTCTTTATAACTATCTCCAGTTTTGGTTGTGGAATACTGAAGTATTCGGTCATAAAATGGTCTTTCTACTTCAGGTATACAGTGCATAACTTTGCAGATGTCATGTAAATTTTCCTTTTACTTTCATTGGAAATTTCACAGTATACACTGAATCACATGATCTTGTTTCTCCAAAAAATTGAAAGTTCCATGTGTCAGACCATCAATAAACTCCATAGACCTGACGCAACACATCACCTCTTCTGAGTAGATGAGATGTCTATAAAAACACCAAATAAAATAAATTAAGACAGACTTGAGCACAGTTAAAAAATAAAATTCTATAAAAAGTATATTTAAAAACAACTAAAAATACAATTTGTAAACATTTCACCAAGCAACACACGAGGCATCATCAGTACAAAAATCCATTGCATAGCAAACTGCTGAACAAATCAAGAACAGATAAAGTTAGTTATTTTAAAAACAGACAATAGTCACTAGGGACAGAACGAGCTTCATTCAAAGTCTGCGATCGCAATTGAGTGAACCAACCCTCAAGGAGTATTGTACCATGATAGCCGATTTCAAAATACTGGCGTTCGCAATTAGCGGGATGTGAGTCGTTTGAAGTGAATGCTGGACAATTTTTGAATTCAAATTACCATTTTTTAAAGCACCAGTATGTTCTTTTAGGCGAATTTCCAATGATCTAACTGTTTTACCAATATAAACACTATTGCAATCTTTACAGGGAATAATATAAACAGCATCGGGTAATTTAGACTTATCATACTGAAATTTATGCTTATTGAAAAATGAACTCACTTTATTAATTGGTTTAAAAGAAACCCAATATTGAATGATTTTAGAATGCCAGAAATTTTATCAGAAATGTTCTTATAATAAGGGATACAGATAAAAGAGTTTGGTTTAATACGTTGAAAAGGTGGGGGGTGGGGGAAGTAGAATTTACAAAATTTAAAAGATTTTTTTAAGATTTTTTTTTTTTAATTTTTTTAATTATTTTTTTTAAATACTTTAAATTTTGTGAATTCTACTCCCCCTCCCCCTTTTTCAACGTATTAAACCAAACTCTTTTATCTGTATCCCTTATTATAAGAACATTTCTGATAAAATTTCTGGCATTCTAAAATCATTCGGTATTGGGGTTTCTTTTAAACCAATTAATAAAGAGAGTTCCTTTTTCAATAAGCATAAATTTCAGTATGATAGGTCTAAATTACCCGGTGTTGTTTATATTATTACCTATAAAGATTGCAATAGTGTTTACATTGGTGAAACAGGTAGATAATTGGAAATTCGCCTAAAAGAACATACTGGTGCTTTAAAAAATGTTAATTTGAATTAAAAAATTATCCAACATTCACTTCAAACGAATCACATCCCGCTAATTGCGAAAGTCAGTATTTTGAAATCGGGTTGCAACAGCTATCAACGGTTCACTCAATTGCGATCGCAGACTTTGAATGAAGCTCGTTCTGTCCCTAGTGAATATTGTCTGTTTTTAAAATAACTAACTTTAACTGTTCTTGATTTGTTCAGTAGTTTGCTATGCAATGGATTTTTGTACTGGTGATGCCTCGCGTGTCGCGTGGTGAAACGTTTACAAATTGTATTTTTAATTGTTTTTAAGTATATTTTTTTATAAAATTTTATTTTTCAACTGTGATAAAGTCTGTCTTAATTTATTTTATTTGGTGTTTTAATGGTTTTTAAATTCAGACGTTAAATGTATATATACTGCAAAAAGAGAGATGTCTATATTTGCTAATGCTGAATGTCATGTTTTCCTGTATTTTGTCTTTGTAATTAAAAAAAACACCGCAATTACCGGTTTTTGAGAGTTATAATTTAGTTGTTTTGAATCCTCTTTACGTGATAAGGGATATTGCGCTTCCTAGAAGTTCGAACACTGTTGCAAATCAGTACCGCCTTAGGTGGAAGAACGGTAACAATCCGGGAATACTAGCCTTCTTCCACTCAAAGAAATCTTCAAGGTCAAATAAACTGATGGCGAGAGGCAGGGATGTTATAATTTTCAACGCATTAGACAGCGTACAATAAAACCTTCAAAAGGGCTATCTCAGTTTATTTTCCGTATTTTTGGAATGCTTGCATTTTACACTCGCCCGTTCATTTATTTTGCACAACCTACGATCATGCTTTCTATTGTTTGCAGCTCGAACCACCTGGAAACGTTTACTCAATTTCCTTCCGAGCATTAAAATAGGATATTGTGCTGTACAAAAAAATGACTTGCAACTGCCTATCTTTGTTTTTTAATGCTTTATAGCATCTTTGAAAGCATAGCCCCATCTATAGTCCAATTTTGGATGTTTTTTTTTTATTATTTCTTAAAACAAACTTTCAATCATGAGAGGTATTTTCGTCCAAACTGCACTCTCTTAAAACAATTACTTTATTTTGTATTGATTAATTAAATGTGTAAAACACAATTTTTCCGTTGTGTATTTCAAATGTATTTATTTAAATGGTATTCATCATTAAAAGTTTCAAAACTAAAAAGAAAATTTCAATTCTATACACACATGATAAATATGAATTTAATATATCAGTTTTCTTTATACAAATAAAATATTCTGTTTTCTACAATAAGGGAGTATTAAGAAAGAATAAGTATTTTGCGAAAACTATTTATGTGAAATATATCATACTGTCAAATTTATGATTACGTAGTAATCATTGGTAATAATACTACAGCTAAAAATACCGTAAATTTATCATCTTTCATGGAATGTGGTGATATTGAGTTCTAATAATGATTAATGGAAAAAAAATTATATTTTGTGATATTTTAATTTTTATAGATTAAAGTTAGTGATAGGTTGAAATAAAGAATATTTCGAAATAAAAATAAAAATAAAATCGAATAAATATTTGCAATGGTCAGCCTACGAACTCTTTACATGTCTACGAGGAACAGAAGATTTTCAAAACAAATACATATAAAAAAAAAATACATATAATCTGATATGTTGGAAAATGAAATTGAAATATAAACTTGAAAAAAAGAAAAGTGTATATCTAAAGAAGAAATACAAATTTTACAAGAATTATTTTTTTTAATATTTAGAGGTATTCATTACAGTTTAAATATTGCAATTGCACTACTTTATTTTATTTATTTATTTATTTTGTAAAATAATCCGAAAAGATGCCCACAGTCACGAAATAGCAGCCAAAAGAAATATTTTACAATTTTTGATTTTGTATTGACATTTTTAACGCTTTGTATGTGGATGAATAAAAATATATCTTAGGTTTTCGCAATTGATTTTAAATTCAATTTAGAAACCTTTTTGACTCCCATCTTCGGAAACCACTTTCAAAAGTAATTATTGAAGAATTGAATTTATACTTCTCTCGTTTCAGAAATAGAGGAAACAAACGAAAATATTCTTGATTGAAAGCATTAAAGTTACTTCAATTTAAGTTTAAATAAAGAGAAGTCTTTTCTACTAAACCTTAATATTCATTTGCTTTTTAGTTTTACATGCAAAGTAACGGCTTTAGACTTCATATTTAGTAATTTCCGCAATACATTTTATAATATATAAATTAAAAGGCGACGCTTTTGTTGACAATTTATACTGTTATATATAAAGGACAATAAAAATAAAATTAATATAGATTTTAAGGTATTAAAGCAAAATATCAAGATTTAAAGAAATTATAGTAGTTTGTTAAATAGAATTATTTGCAAAGAATTGCAGATACATAAGAAATGAAAACAATTTTTTAATTTGATTTTAAAATGTTTAGAGGAAAAGGTGTAAATATTGGCACCCTTTTTTGTTTTGTTTCTTAAAGTGACTTTCCCTGTGAAAAATTCCAGATTTTTTACCTTCATTCACAACTATATCGCGTTTACTAAATGATAGGAGGCAAAATAGAGATTAACATCAATTATTTCAATTCGAAAACGAAGATTTACAAAAAGCTTTTTAAAAAGCACATAAAAAATGGGTGCAACTACGGGTTCTCTCCAAAAATGTCACAAAAATAGTTTAAAAGGTTTTAAAACAGGTTAAAACAATACAAAATTGTAGAGAATTTATTTGTTACAGAAAAAAATTATTTACAGAAATCGCAAACATAACTGGCTCTTTCAGCCCCGACACAATCTAAGTGCGCCCACATTTGGCACATAACACATTTAACCCACACTTCTCCGCGAGTGTCTTCAGATAACTTTCCATCACAAAAGATGCAAGTTGTTTCGGTCTAGTCTGGTTTATCCCCATCGGTGATATCCAGAGTGATATCATCATGGCTGTCCCCAAGGGGAGGGTCACAGTAATCTGATGAGTCCGCAAGGTCTTTGGTCTTCCCACCCGTGCCCCCTGGTATTACGCCATTATGTTAGATTACGCATATTACCAGATATATTATAAAATAAAACTAATGAATGCTTTGAGGAGTTATAGATAATAAAATGCCCTTATAATTAACTATAAATTGATTATTATCTACATCTAAGGCAATTTTAAAGTTCTCTTACCTCAAAGCATTTGTTAGGTTTATTTTATCGTATATTTTGTAATGTGTATATTGTAGGTAATTGCTGTTTTCGCGTAAAAGATTATTGAAATAATTTATATTGTTTAAGAGAAACGGTAGAGTAATTATGGGTCGCCTTTAAATGAGTGCTCATATTTACACCAACCCCACCTAATAAAGATGGCCACTTTCATATGTAACCTAAAGGCGTGCTTCTAAAACTAATTTAGGATATCCGCTTTCCGGATATCACTGAGAAATTGTTTTATACTAACTATAATAACATGAAAAGAAAACGATTTCAGATAGCTGTGAAAAGTTTGCAGTCTAGAACAAATACCAATTCACAATATAACTCACGCTGCATCCACACTACTTGAATGAATGGTTCCAACTGCTCTCTGCTATCTCATATCAACAAATGCATCATCTACAGTCCTGGTCGCCAGTCTTCAGCACTTCCCATAGTCACTTAGAGTGGGGTGCCCATATTTACACCTGTGCCCGTTTTTACAGCTCCTCCTCTATTGCTTTGCCAAAAATAAATACACGAGTCAATCTTTTTCTGATATTATATAAAATTTGTATTAATAATCTTTTGTATAAAAATTTCATACGCGTTTAAGACATTTAAAAGAGAAGTGCAAACAGAAAATAAGGAAAATTACAAATGTGATTACTGTAATAAAAATTAGCATCTATGTGGAAGTGCGTCTAAGCAGTTTCAAAATATCTCACAGGAATTTTAAGGTGCCTCAATTCAACACGTTTGATATAGTGAATTTATATTTCGTTGCATTTGATTGAAAATTAACGCAAACGTGTATCAACAAATAAAGCAAAAGTTTGCAGTGCGAGCGCCTCACAGAGATAACATATGTACTACTTTTTGAACATGAGTGACGATACATACACTGCTAAAAATCTGCTTTTTTTAAACAGTTACATAACCGTCGCCTATTTCCGTGCTAGATGAAAAGTTCAAACGCCATTTATGGTTTTTAAATGCACCGACCCTTTTAGAATTTGAAAAGTGGGTGTTGTCATTCAAAAATTTCAAAACATTTTCACTATATCCGTAAGAATCGAACCTTTATTACTAACAACATCGAGCGCATAGTTTCAAATGACAATATCTCGCATTACCTTTCGGTTGGTTGAACAGAGTGGCCGCTGAGGATTCATATGTAGGCAAAATCATTTTATGACCATCCTGTATATATATATATAGATATATTTGTGTGTGTATTTATATACATTTATATATGTATAAGTTTAATTTAAAAGTTTTTAATAAGTTATTTAATAGTAACGTGTACTTTCAGTTATTTTAACACTTTTACGTCAAAATATAACATGATATACTTAATTACATGTAAATTAAGATTTTAAATGACCAAAAAAAAATTTAAACATTCTTTAAAAAGATATTTTAAAAATAGTATAAGTAAAAAATTATCTATTTTTACATTTTATTATATTTGAGGATGAACATTACTGATTCCATTTTATCATAAATTGGGATAGAAATATCAACAAATACAATCATAAATGAAAATATATTTCCAAAGTTAAAAAAAGTTGTTTATTTGAGTTGCATTACTATCATTTTGGAAAATCATTTTCACAGAGAAAATAACAGTTTCTGCTTTGTTTAACAGATGGTAAAATAATGAAAAACCAACAAATCTAAAGAAAAGGTTATGACTCTAAAGACGAAAAATAAACTGTTCCTTTTCATACTTTTTCGGTTAAATGCTTATTGAAACATTTTTCTTTTTAAAAAGATTATGTTCATGCCCACAAGGGAAACATTAAAAGAAGAAATTTTCAAGAAAATTGCTCGATTTTTTTTTCTTTGAGAAATGGTATGATTTTGCTGTATGTAATGTAATTAAAAATATTACATGTAATTAATTCTCTTGCAAACAATAATCTTTCAACGAGAAAAGTTTTTAGTGTCTACGAGCTTTTTTCTCTTCTCTAAATTACGTCTTGTAAGCTTTTTGTATATGCGGTTAACTTTAATAGACGTCCAACAAATAAGGTAATACAATTCGGTTGATAGTTTCTTTAAGTATTTACGCATAACATTTTAAAGAATACTCCTATGGCCTCATTTCAACATCACCGGAATCTTAAAATTATATGTGCGTCTGTCCGTCTGTTTCTTGGAGACTTTATAGGCTGCATTTTGTGTAAAAGAAATGGCCAATAGTCATTAATTGTACTATGTGACAGTTTTTTTTTAACGGCAACACGTAAAAATTTTATATAGGATCATCTACTACTACCCTTTTAAAACATGCAGCTTTTATTTTGAGATATACTTATTTAACGTCTTAAATATCGCCAATTTTATAATGTTAACTGTTTTGAAGATTACCAATTTTCTTTGTTTACACTTGTAGGTCTAAATCTAGTTGGAAAGCTTCAACAAGATCTATGTTAACATTGTAACATTATAGTTTAATGTAATTTTGTTTTATCTCTGATTTTTACATTTAAAAAAAAATGCAGTCTTTTATATTGCGACATACTTATTTAATGTCTTAAAGATCATCGATTTTATACCCTTTACTGTTATTATTGTTGACAATTTTCTTTTCTTACGCTTGTATGATTATATTGGGATTGAAAGCGTTATCGAGATTTTGGAAGTATAGGTTGAGAGTCTAAGGGAGGAGCTCATCAAGGATTAATCAAGATGTCAAGCTTTAGCACTTCCCCTGGGATGTTACCCACACGCAGGATCTCATTCGGGTGATTTTCTGCCACAGACGTTAGGTTAGATGTTGATTCCCACAAAGAGCCTGAGCGAGCACCAAACGTTTATTTAAAAACTTTATGTGGGGTTAAAAATTAGGGCAGTGGCCAGCTCTGCCTTGGAAGTCTCTCTCTTGTTACTGGGCAGGAACTGTCATAAGTAGAGATTTGCGTGAAGGGCTGATGATACAAATAAAGCACTCTAGCTGAAGGAAAAGAGATTTACCTTGCGAGAATGGGCAGCAAGGAACTGCGTGAGGTTCAAAGGTACAGTTCGTTTTACAACGTTATTAAAAGAGATTATAGTGCATGGTTGATTTGGAAGGATGAAGATCATGATTGCGGATCGGGTTGGAAGTAAGTGCTTTTGAAGTTGGCAACACATTAATAGACGTTTTGTATGCTGCGAGAAGGTTTCGGAAATTATCTGCCTTTCATGTAGCAATAGAGGCATTGGCAATAGATCATGCGATAGCAGAAAAATAACCCTGTTTAAGTTATCTGAATGAGACATGGGCGGTATTCAGGTGTAGCGTACTGGTACTGTGGTACTGGATTATAGCTGGAGTTTTCCGCGATAAGGAGAAAGCTTGTCAAGTGGTTGATGTTAGGAGGAGTAGTGTAATTGTATGTAGGGTACGTCAGGTCGGAGACCATGTGTTCTGCGCTGAAGATTTTGCTATTCTCACTGTTATACCTGGAGTGACTGTTGCAACTGGTGCAATGTAGAGCTCCGCTGCAGTTGCCAACGAATTGTATCTCAAACTGTCTCTTCGTGGTACGTATTTGTGGTGTGCTTAAAACCTTTACAGCGTCTACATCAAAGTACGGGTGTGTAGAATCGAGCCAGGTCTCTCATCAAATGAATGTAGGTCTTTTCTAGGAGGACGAGGCTTCTAGCTTGTAGTGTAGGGAGGAGAAAGACCCAATTCTTGGCCTTGTCTGTACGATCTTTTTGAAGATCTGGATTTCCTCATAATGTCTTCCCAGGGATGTTGAAATGGTGTCGACTAGGAGATATTGGAAAATGTCATCGGGAGAAGACGATGAGGGTGACTATTTGTAAGTGGAATTCTTTTATTTGTGATGTTGAAGTGATTGCCACAACTATAGCTTATCATTTAAAGTTTAAAGTTTAACTAGGGTTTCTCTCCCCCAGTCCACTTCAGTACAGGCCGAAGAAGCTCTTGTTTGTTTATTCCGCATTGGTACGGAATTAATGACGGCAGGTCACATGATCTTCGTCCAATTAAATCGGCACACAAAACCCCCCTCCCTCCTCACTAGTACGTCTTTCTCGGCCGATTGTGTCGGCGCAGATCACTTGATCTGACGTAATGAACACAGTAATAAAAAACTGCCTTAAGAATTAAGACCTTGCTTGGACAGTACCGTGGCTTTAGCCCTGCGCCCTTAGTATACAAAATTCCAGAATTACAGCAAGCTCCTTTGCTTCAAATTTGATCCTAATTTCTTCTTAGGATGAAACATACTCTAATCTACCTTAATAACAAATTTAAAAGTCTTGACTTTGAGAGCATTTTAACAAAATTAAATGGTGCGTGGATGAACAGGCTGGCAGATAGATTTATCATTTGCACCGTGCATTTGATTGTTTTATGTAACAACTTAGTTGATAGTTTAGTGTCGGTAAAATAATTTATTTTTGGTAGTATATGATTAAAATATTAATTAGTTGTACTAAATGCTTCTAGAAAAACGTATTAAAAATTAATTTTTAAATATTAAAAATTTGTAAAAATATTCAAATTATTAAATAATAAAATATTAATCAATAAGCAAAATCTGTGGCCTTGCAGGCGTAATTATTCAAATATCTGAAGTGAAATTTATGTGCCAAATAACATGAGAGGAAATTTATATTGTTAAGAATAATTTAAATATTGCTAATTAAGTCACTTTTGAGAAAACTTCATTATTGTACAGCATTAGGTTAACATGAGACTTAAATTTATCCGAAAACCTTTATAAAACTCATTTGCAGTCAGCCCTGTTCAAACAACAGTTACAACGCGGTTTATTTGGGAAATCTGTGTTCCGTAGTTGCTAAGATTATTTCCCACAAACTAACTTTTCTTTTTTATATTCATTGATTATTATTCATTTATTAATATACATGCATTAATATTCTTTGATTTGCCATAATATCAAAACACTATTTCGTAATATGTTGGAAAACACTGATTTTCTATACATTGTATAGTTCATTTTGAACGGCGAAGGGCTAACTAAAAAGTATATGAAACGTGAAGAAATACTCATTATTTATCAGCGGACACATTCATTAGATTAGAACAAGTACTGAACGTTGAAATACACATAGCAAAAATATAAAAAAAGAAAAGCATCTGCAACTAATAGTCATTGAGAAAAACATAAGCAAAACCATTCGTCATACTTAGTATTGTTCAACTCTATAACCCATTTTAAACTTAATAGTCACCTAATAATTTGAAAAGTTTAGAACCTTAACCCCATCAGCAGCGAATTCTTTAATATCTAGCTCGTTCACACTGTAATCTCGACGGAAAGTTTCGTCGCATGTGAGTTGCGACTCTTGCGCTGCCTACACGTTCGTATACAGGTGCATTGACATGACCAACAAAAGTACTTCATTTTACTTACCAATCATACGTCCCGCTCGCTCCTCAGGGTGGTCTCGAATCGGCCCATTGAGTTTGGAAGATGACCGTGAGCCCGGAATTGCGCGCAGTAGCGTTGACATGACGGGGGCCGGTGACTGACGAATCCCCACCTTATCGTGGTGAGCGGGCGGTAAAGCGGTGTCTGATTAGCCGACTCCACTGGGGAGCTGGGTTTGACCTGCCCACATTACTCGGGTTGCCCCCCCTCCCTTTGGGCCGGTTTTCGGCTGCAGGGGGTTTGCGGCCTCAGGTTGCTCTTTGAGACCTCATGTGCAAAGCTTCGCTAGTCCCTTGCCGGTAACGCCAGCCGATGTGGATTCTAGAGTTGTCTCCGCGGGGTCTTGGGACAGCCGGGTGGTAAAAGGAACCGCGCAGTCTGAACGGTCGTGCCTAGGTGCTCGACTGTGTGACGACCACCGAGGATAGGTGACGTGAGGGCAAAGGCTAGCGAATCAGGACAGGACATTCACCACATTTGTTTAAGGCGAGACGGAGGCTAGGTCGGACTATTTATGACAAGGAACGCAGGAGGTTCCGTTGTGACGCTGTCTGTGCGCGAGGCGGCATGCCGCAACCCTCCGTACTGTGCAGGCGGCGGAACGTAGGAAGTGGGTGCGATGTGGCTCGACGCACTGGTGTCGAGTCCGTCGATCCCCGTGCCTCACATGCCCACTGCGATTCCCTCTGTAGCTGGATAGTTGTGAGCGCCCTCAGGGTCGTTTAGGAAAGAGATTGCCTGTTTGTACCAAGAGCGGTTCGAGTCACGGAGGGCTCTCAGGTCCGAGGTCTGTGGCTCGTGTCGCCTTCTCTGGGAGGGGATCGCATGCTTCTCGTAACTGTTCGACTGAGAGGAACCGGTCCGGAGGCTCGTTTTAAGACGGCGTCCAGACATTCGTGGGACCTTGGACCGAAACCAGCCCAGCGCGTCTTTGCGTAGTCAGAGCTTTCTGTGTCTGACAAGGTCGGGACTAGCAGAACTCTCTTTTAACAATAACTTCCTTTTATTAACCTCGACCGGGTCCGCTTCTTTAGCGCACTTGAGGGAGCTTTCCACGACCCTCAGAGTCCGGCAGTGGTCCTTCATTCTTCTGTTAAAGTGTGCATGTATATGTGTATGTATATGTCTCCTCGAATGGGGTCGCTTGACCACGTCCTAGTTTCGCCTAAGGCCGCATTCCGCCCAAGTGTGTTGTGGTGGTGTCCTCTGAGTTTGGGCTCCACCTTTTCATCGCAGCGACCTCTGTCGTCGTTCATTTGGGAAAGGGTGATGAAGCGCAGGAGGCTTACGACCCCGTTTCTCCCCCGACCGAACAGCACCACATTGGAGGTGTCCGGGTAAACCGGCCCTTCTTTGTAGTGACCTCGTATAGGCTCACGTGAGCCTGGAATCAGCGGTGAAGTACGACTGCCTTCGGCAGCCGTAGCTTATCATTACCCATCATACGTAGTATTAGGTAAGTCTTGTAATCGTTTGGAAAATCGAAAAAAAATTGACAGATTTACTCGTTTCAGACACTGGAGATTCTGAAAAACATATATTTAGAAAAAAAGTTTTGCCGTCCGTCTGTCTGTGTGTGTGTGTCTGTGTTTCTGTGTGCCTGCAAATGCTCTATCTCCCGAACAAATTGAGATAGAGACTTGAAATGTGGTGTGTACTTAGTATGTAATAATGCAAAGAAGCTTATTGAAATTCAGTAACATTGTTTATCCGGAACTATGTTTTTCGGACTCTCGAAATATTCTTTCTGATAAATGGTACATAAAAATGTTCGATATTGTTTATTTTAAGGGGTAACTATAAAATACAATAAAAAATCATAAATTTTGCATAAAGAATGAAGTCGATCAGATAATGAGTTGCCGAAATATTTGTAATCCTATTTACCACAATCTTCGATTTTTTATGACCCTGTATTTCATTCAATTTTCAATTGAAAGATCTATTTTAATTGGAAATGAGACTCTTAATCCGACGAGGTAAACCGTTAGTTAATATGATTATCCTTTTTGGAGTTATAAAGATGTTTCTTTTACGCAATGCAGTAATAGAGCATTTAAAGTTTATGACGTCATCAAGCGACGATTTTATTCGAATTCCAATGCATTTTATAAATAGTTTACACATGTTTTATTTTCATATTTTATATTATGCATATTCATGATGGGTAAGTAATACGGTGGCCCCCAACGACTAGTTTAGTTGCTAGTTACATTTCTTTATTACTATCATTTTAATAAAATATAGCAGTTACTAGTTCTTGCGCTTCATCCCATAGCATCAGAACTGTTGTTTTTTCTTCTTTTTACTGTTTTTAAAATTTAAATTTAAAAAACACATAGTTTGAGACATTATATTTTAAAAGTTAACTCTATGCCTATTTTAAAGTCCCTAGGTTAAGAGTTTCAGTGAACTCATATTGAAAATGTAACTGGTCAAATATATTATCGCATTTCACTCATTTGGAATTCAACTAGTTTTTTTTTTTTTTTTTTTTTTTTTTTTTTACTAGGAAATTCACACTTTAATAGAAACCTGCATGGCAAAGGATTTTTGAAATTGATTCAGTAGTTCTAATGTAATACTGATTTGAAAACTTTTCTCCTTATTTCACATATATTTCTCCTTAATCTTTTAACTCTAGTCTTTTAACTCTATAACGCTCTCTCTTTGTGGTGGTTTCTATTCCTTTTATGGGGGTTCTCAAAAAAAGTCCTCATCATATAAATTATTTATGTTGTCAACATCTCTTTTCTATGAATTTACGAAACAGGTATTATTTGAAAGGGTTTTAAAGCAACTTCTGAAATAGTAATCTAATAATTAGTTAAAACATGTTTTCTTATTAAACATTGCTGTTAATTAAAAATTAAATTAGCATTTTTAACATAAATGAAATGAAAGCTATTTTTAAAATCAATGTTGCCACAAAAATAAAATACCACGTTATATGATTCTCAACAATGATTATAAAAAATAGTAAATAGTACAAAAGAGGTTTAATGTGATGTTTTCTGACGGATATATTTTATATTTATGAGTAAAACCAAAATTGAAATTGAAATGTTTAGTAGAAAACGCATTATAAACTGATCAAAGTTGTGATATTTTCAACGTGTAGCATAAAGGTATGACTTGTTATATTAGATTTAATTGTAATTTAAGTGTATTTCAATTTATTTTTCTTTTTTCTGTATTTTTACCAAAGAAGATGACGTCATAATCTAATACAGTTAAAATACAATTCTTATTTTCTTTCCCTCGAGAGAGCTGTTTTCTATTTTCGATGATATTTTGTTACTAGGAAGAAATAAGATGATATTATGGCTTGACTAATGTTGTTTTCAGAAATTTTTATACTTAAATTTTCTTTAGAAGTTTAAACCTACATCTAATAAATTAAATGTAATAAAAAAACATGCTTTCATTAACATTTACAAAAAAGTCAACTTATATTATAAAGTACAAATGTGTGTGTCGCTCAATGCTGTCGTTTCAATGAAGCGGGCAACAATGTAGCTAAAACGGATGAATGTTGCAACAATGGAACTATTTTGTCAATTAATATTAGACAATCGTAACGTTATTTCCATGGGGAAATTGCAAGTTTTGGGTCGACGTTGTCCCCCACCCCTTATGGTGTGAATTTTAAAAAATCAATGTCCAATTCATCTGTTGTCTTCAGGAATACATATATATTCCAAATTTCAAAACTCTACGCCACCAGGAAGTGGGTGAAAAATGAGTAACAATATTTGACTGCCACATACAGACAGAAATGTAAGTTAAAAGAAAGCATGTTAAAAATATTAGATATTAGTAAAAAAAAAAAAATATTAGACTACAGTGCGAAATCCTCGCACGGGTGTACTCGTGATTACCATTATTGACGTAAAAAATTGTTATTTTTGTGCGATTCAGATCGCCAAATTCCAAAATATGGTATTTAATGAAATACCATCTGTGTGTGATATCAGAGATACAAACATCAATCACGTTGAAATAGTATGGTTGGTTGAACAACAAAAATGGTCTGTATCTGCTTCAATTTTTATGCTTTTTTGGAACTTTAAAATTATACCCCATCTAAGAACAACTATCTGAACTAAATATTTGATTAAAAACAAATTTCGATTATGAAAAGAATTTCGTCCAGTACGGCTATTGTTTGATTTTGTTTTAAATTTAAAATAGATTAAGGACATTTCGTCATTTTTATCTGGAAAAATAGAAGTATAGTTAAAGAAAAAAATGGATGGAAAAGTATATTTTTTATAGCTAAATGACGTAACATAAAAAGAAAAAAACGAACAATAATTTACTTTTTTAAGTCAAATCAAGAATACAATAGAACATCAGTTTTCTAACAAGAAGAAACATACTTACAAAAGGGAATGGAAACTCTTTATAACAAAAAAAAAATATTTGCATTGAAATTATACCTAATTTTATGGGATAAGTAAAAAATATATCGTATAAAGAAGAAATGACTTTATCGCTAAAGGATATTGACACGTACCCATAAACCGTTTTATTACTAAAAACTGAAAATATTTAATGCTATAAGAGATTATAAAACGTATTTAAAATAATATTAATACTTCTCGTCGATTAAAAAAAGGGATTAAATATATTTAAGTTTTCTTTTTCAGAAGTCATTCCCTAAAAAAAGGATGAAATTAAATTGAAAAGAAACGAAATTTTATTTTAAAAAATATAAGAAAACATTATTTTAAATAGCTAATTAACGAAACATAAAAAAATTCCTAACAAATATCGATGGTTTTGAATGATATCTAACGAAACAATGCCTCTGCAGATTATTTTTGATAATAAGAAAAGTTTATTTTTAAAGAAAAGAATGGAATCCATTTATGATAAAGAAAAGTATTTGTCTTCAAAATGTGGTTACTTATGAAGAAAAAAAATTGGATGTGTAATTATTTTAAAAAAGACAACTGACAGAACAAGTAATCATTTAAAAAACTTTGGAACAGATAATAATAAGTCTCATGTATATGAAGAAATGGCTTTGCTGCACTGTAAAGAAAAGACAGATTTGATGAAACACAATGCAAACACATCGATAAAAATTAAATTTTATACAATAGTTTTTATACAATTTATATATTTTTTCAATTTTCTTTTATAAATACTTGTTTATTAATTACTAACACATCATACGATTAGTTAATCTGCATTATTCATCACTTTTGTATTGATGAATAGTTTAACTTTTTATTATATATTTTTTTAATATGCTGACTCATTAGATTTATTGAAAGAAGTGCATGGGTAAATTAGCAGGATAGAATGGACAGAAAAGTAATGAAAAGTTTTAATGGTGTTGATCTTAAAGAATTTCACATTAAAATAACCTTTTGTATAGCATTCTATTGTAAAACACAGGTTATTTTTCTTGTTAAAAAATTAGAAGCAACATTAATTTTGTTGAATGTAATAAAATTCGCATACCTATTTTGTAAACTATTGTTCTTTAAGAATGCTTTTCAGATAAAGGAGATAAATGATAGCGAACGTAGTTACAATAAAACGTATAAAAGAATAAACAACGATTTATGGCAATTATAGTACTTATTGTAATGCTTATTCATTAAAATATAACACTAAGTGAAAGTGCAGGCTAAGCGATTTGCTAAGAATTATTTTAACAACCTCTGAAAATATGTAATAAAACTTATAAATTTCACTTTGTTTGGATTGAATTAATTTATCTATATTATAAATAAAAAATATATCCGTCAGTAACATTGGCAGTATATTAGCAATAACAAGTACGACCAACAAATGTCGTTTTTATTGGAATTATTTTAAGTAGTTCATTTGTTTCGGGCTAATTTTCCACAACGAAATTAAAAATTAAGGAATAAATAAATGAAATTATAAGGAAATATAAATAAAACATAAATTTAATACACACAACGGGCTGAAACCATTGAAATTACCATATTAAAGGCAGCTGTAAGTAGCAATCTTGGCGATTTCTCAGCTGTTAACAGTTGGTATGCGGCTAATACGATAGTATCTATTTTAATAAATTTCAAAACTTTATTCGAATACATTAATGATATTTTTCATATAAAAACACTTTTTGTTATTGTTAGTGGGCAGTCTGAAAAAATATATAATATGAAAAAAATCTGACGGAGAAAAATGATTTTTGTCTATGTTCTGTAACCCGGGAAATCGGGGTTGATTCACTTAGTTGGTACAAAAATGGAAAAAGTATGAAATCAACATTCAAAAAATAGTCCTTCATCTAAAGATATACAGTTGTCCACGTTTTCCCATCTAACACTTAAACTTTAATTCTTAAAACTGTAAACCCTTCATAAAACTGTAGTACTTGTGTAAATTTGTTTTGACATCTTGCATTAGACATAGATATTAGAATAAGTTGAAGTATTAATAGAAATATCATGGCTTTTGCGATTGGGTTTTGCCAAAAATACGTTTTAGCTTTAAAAATTCTTCTATTTTCAGATATATACTATCTGTATATCCTTTTGCAATTTCCTTCAGTAGAAAAGAAAAATTATTCTTTTAAATTCAGGAATATATCATAGATATTAGAAAACAGAACAACATAAGAATAAAGATATGGTGATATCCAACTAAAAGATGTACCATAAAGAATATACGGAAAGAAACAGTTGAAATATTAAAAGGAAACATGATGGCTTTTGCGATTGTGTTTCGCTAAAAGTACGTTTTAGTTTCAAAGAATCCTCTATTTTCAGATTATATATACTATCTGAATTTTCTATTGCAATATTCTTCAGTATAAAAGTAAAATTATTCTTTTAACTGCACGAATATATCATACATATTAGTAAACAGAATAACATAAGAATATTGATATGGTTTTATCGAACTAAAAGATGTACCATAAAGAACATACGAAGAAGAAAGAGTTGAAGTATTAAAAGAAAATATGATGGCTTTTGCGACTGTGTTTCGCTAAAAGTACGTTTTCAAAGAATGGCGTATTTTCAGATTATATATACTATCGGAAATTTCTATTGCAATTTTCTTCAGTATAAAAGTAAAATTATGCTTTTAAATTCAGGGATATAGCATAGATATTTGAAACAGAATAACAAAAGAATAATGATATTGTTATATCCAACTAAAAGATGTACCATTAAGAATATACGAAAAAACAGTTGTAGTATTAAAAGAAAACATGATCGCTTTTTCATTGTGTTTCGCTAAAAATACGTTTTAGTTTCAAAGATTCCTCTATTTTCTGATTACTATATATACTATCTAAATTTTTTTTGGCAATTTTCTTCAGTATGAAAGTAAAATTATTCTTTTAAATTCAGGAATTTAGCATAGATATTAGAAAGCAGAATAACATAAGAATAATGATATCGTTATATCCAACTAAAATATGTACCATAAAGAATATACGAAAAAGAATCACTTGAAGTATTAATAGAAAACATGATGTTTTTTGCGATTGTGTTTCGCCAAAAATACGTTTTAGTTTCAAAGAATTCTCTATTTTCAGATTATATATAATATCTGAATTTTCTATTGCAATATTATTCAGTATAAAAGTAAAATTATTATTTTAATTGTACGAATATATCATACATATTAGTAAACAGAATAACATAAGAATATTGATATGGTTTTATCGAACTAAAAGATGTACCATAAAGAACATACGAAGAAGAAAGAGTTGAAGAATTAAAAGAAAATATGATGGCTTTTGCGACTGTGTTTCGCTAAAAGTACGTTTTCAAAGAATGACGTATTTTCAGATTATATATACTATCAGAAATTTCTATTGCAATTTCCTTCAGTATAAAAGTAAAATTATTCTTTTAAATTCAGGAATTTAGCATAGATATTAGAAAGCAGAATAACATAAGAATAATGATATCGTTATATCCAACTAAAATATGTACCATAAAGAGTATACGAAAAAGAATCACTTGAAGTATTAACAGAAAACATGATGGCTTTTGCGATTGTGTTTCGCCAAAAATACGTTTTAGTTTCAAAGAATCCTCTATTTTCAGATTATATATAATATCTGAATTTTCTATTGCAATATTATTCAGTATAAAAGTAAAATTATTCTTTTAATTGCACGAATATATCATACATATTAGTAAACAGAATAACATAAGAATATTGATATGGTTTTATCGAACTAAAAGATGTACGATAAAGAACACACGAAGAAGAAAGAGTTGAAGTATTAAAAGAAAATATGATGGCTTTTGCGACTGTGTTTCGCAAAAAGTACGTTTTCAAAGAATGGCGTATTTTCAGATTATATATACTATCGGAAATTTCTATTGCAATTTTCTTCAGTATAAAAGTAAAATTATTCTTTTGAATTCAGGGATATAGCATAGATATTTGAAAACAGAATAACATAAGAATAATGATATTGTTATATCCAACTAAAAGATGTACCATTAAGAATATACGAAAAAAAAAACAGTTGAAGTATTAAAAGAAAACATGATCGCTTTTTCATTGTGTTTCGCTAAAAATACGTTTTAGTTTCAAAGATTCCTCTATTTTCTGATTCCTATATATACTATCTAGATTTTCTATTGCAATTTTCTTCAGTATAAAAGTAAAATTATTCTTTTAAATTCAGGAATTTAGCATAGATATTAGAAAGCAGAATAACATAAGAATAATGATATCGTTATATCCAACTAAAATATGTACCATAAAGAGTATACGAAAAAGAATCAGTTGAAGTATTAATAGAAAATATGATGGCTTTTGCGATTGTGTTTCGCCAAAAATACGTTTTAGTTTTAAAAATTTCGCTATTTTCAGATATATACTATATGAATTTTTCATTGCAAAGTATTGTACTTCAGTATAAAAGTAAAATTATTCTTTTATATTCAGGAATATAGTATAGATATTAGAAAACAGAATAACATAAGAATTATTTTATTGTTATATCCAACTAAAAGATGTACCATTAAGAATATACGAAAAAGAAACAGTTGAAGTATTAACAGAAAACATGATGGCTTTTGCGATTGTGTTTTGCTAAAAGAACGTTTTAGTTTCAAAGATTCTTGTATTTTCAGTTTATATATGTGAAGTTTTTACGAAGATGGTTTTTTATTCCATGGAAAAATGGCAGTTTGTTAAAGATGGTGCATTATTGCAGTCGTAATCAATAATCATGGCCAGGAGTTTAGGCAATGATCAGACACCACAAGAGTTTCGTCAATAAGGAGCAGCAAATTTCAGGATAAATCTTTATTTATGAACAGGAGCGATGCAAGTAACAGTTCCCACACTATTCGGTATAAACTTATAGACTTCAGGCTTGACGATGGCTCACTACATCATTTAAAGATCTTAAAGAGCTGATATGAAAATTCTACGTGACTTCAACACCAGATAACCATTTGGTTACACTTCAAAACACGACCAAAATCCGCCCTCCAAAAGCGTGCAAGCAAGTTTTGTTCACGACGCGTAGAGTTATTGAATACGACTTCACGAGCGCACAAAACAATGAGTGAGAGGCGAGTTCAAGCCAAGCGAATGAGGCGCGAGGGAGACGATTTATCACGAAAGAATCCCCAACACAACGGCGCATTGATTTTGAAGTGAAAAATACCCAGCGCGCGAAGCAGAGCATGGAATAAAATTTAAAAAAAATGGCTTTTAAAAACATTCGAAATGACAAAAGCGTCTCTCAGAATTTTATAGATTGGGGAGCTGATAAAAGTTAAGAATGAACTTAAAATTTTAGATTAAGATTTGGAATAAGATAATTATTAATATATGGGTTATTGCTTTTACAAGGACATTAAATAGGAATAAATATTATTAAGAATTAAGGAAATACTGACTATGTCAGAAGTTAGATTAATTTAAAGGACTAATGCGAAATAAATGTGGAGGAAATAAATTTTTTATATAACATATATATTATCTGAATTTTATATTGCAATTTTCTTCAGTATAAAAGTAAAATTATTCTTTTAAATTCACGAATATATCATACATAATGGTAAACAGGATAACATAAGAATATTGATAATGTTACATCCAACTAAAAGATGTACCATAAATAATATACGAAGAAGAAACGAATTATTAAAAGAAAATATGATGGTTTTTGCGACTGTGTTTCGCAAAAAGTACGTTTTCAAAGAATGGCGTATTTTCAGATTATATATACTATCGGAAATTTCTATTGCAATTTTCTTCAGTATAAAAGTAAAATTATTCTTTTGAATTCAGGGATATAGCATAGATATTTGAAAACAGAATAACATAAGAATAATGATATTGTTATATCCAACTAAAAGATGTACCATTAAGAATATACGGAAAAAAAACAGTTGAAGTATTAAAAGAAAACATGATCGCTTTTTCATTGTGTTTCGCTAAAAATACGTTTTAGTTTCAAAGATTCCTCTATTTTCTGATTCCTATATATACTATCTAGATTTTCTATTGCAATTTTCTTCAGTATAAAAGTAAAATTATTCTTTTAAATTCAGGAATTTAGCATAGATATTAGAAAGCAGAATAACATAAGAATAATGATATCGTTATATCCAACTAAAATATGTACCATAAAGAGTATACGAAAAAGAATCAGTTGAAGTATTAATAGAAAATATGATGGCTTTTGCGATTGTGTTTCGCCAAAAATACGTTTTAGTTTTAAAAATTTCGCTATTTTCAGATATATACTATATGAATTTTTCATTGCAAAGTATTGTACTTCAGTATAAAAGTAAAATTATTCTTTTATATGCAGGAATATAGTATAGATATTAGAAAACAGAATAACATAAGAATTATTTTATTGTTATATCCAACTAAAAGATGTACCATTAAGAATATACGAAAAAGAAACAGTTGAAGTATTAACAGAAAACATGATGGCTTTTGCGATTGTGTTTTGCTAAAAGAACGTTTTAGTTTCAAAGATTCTTGTATTTTCAGTTTATATATGTGAAGTTTTTACGAAGATGGTTTTTTATTCCATGGAAAAATGGCAGTTTGTTAAAGATGGTGCATTATTGCAGTCGTAATCAATAATCATGGCCAGGAGTTTAGGCAATGATGAGACACCACAAGAGTTTCGTCAATAAGGAGCAGCAAATTTCAGGATAAATCTTTATTTATGAACAGGAGCGATGCAAGTAACAGTTCCCACACTATTCGGTATAAACTTATAGACTTCAGGCTTGACGATGGCTCACTACATCATTTAAAGATCTTAAAGAGCTGATATGAAAATTCTACGTGACTTCAACACCAGATAACCATTTGGTTACACTTCAAAACACGACCAAAATCCGCCCTCCAAAAGCGTGCAAGCAAGTTTTGTTCACGACGCGTAGAGTTATTGAATACGACGTCACGAGCGCACAAAACAATGAGTGAGAGGCGAGTTCAAGCCAAGCGAATGAGGCGCGAGGGAGACGATTTATCACGAAAGAATCCCCAACACAACGGCGCATTGATTTTGAAGTGAAAAATACCCAGCGCGCGAAGCAGAGCATGGAATAAAATGTAAAAAAAATGGCTTTTAAAAACATTCGAAATGACAAAAGCGTCTCTCAGAATTTTATAGATTGGGGAGCTGATAAAAGTTAAGAATAAACTTAAAATTTTAGATTAAGATTTGGAATAAGATAATTATTAATATATGGGTTATTGCTTTTACAAGGACATTAAATAGGAATAAATATTATTAAGAATTAAGGAAATACTGACTATGTCAGAAGTTAGATTAATTTAAAGGACTAATGCGAAATAAATGTGGAGGAAATAAATTTTTTATATAACATATATATTATCTGAATTTTATATTGCAATTTTCTTCAGTATAAAAGTAAAATTATTCTTTTAAATTCACGAATATATCATACATAATGGTAAACAGGATAACATAAGAATATTGATAATGTTACATCCAACTAAAAGATGTACCATAAATAATATACGAAGAAGAAACGAATTATTAAAAGAAAATATGATGGTTTTTGCGACTGTGTTTCGCTAAAGGTACGTTTTCAAAGAATGCCGTATTTTCAGATTATAAAAACAATCTGAATTTTCTGTTGCAATTTTTTTCAGTATAAAATAAATTATTCTCTTAAATTCAGGAATATATCATACATATTAGAAAACAGAATAACATAAGAATAATGATATGGTTATATCCAACTAAAGGATGTACCATAAAGATTATACGAATAAGAAACAGTTGATGTATTAAAAGAAAACATGATGGCTTTTGCGTTTGTGTTTCGTTAAATGTGCGTTTTATTTTCAAAAATTCCTCCAATCCAACTAAAAGATGTACTATAAGTAATAAACGAAAAAGAGACAGTTGAAGTATTAAATGAAAACATAATGGCTTTTGCAATTGTGTTTCGATAAAAGTGCATTTTAGTTTCAAAGTTTCCTCTATATTCAGATTATATATACTATCTGAATTTTCTATCACAATTTTCTTCAGTTTAAAAGTAAAATTATTTTTTTTAATTCAGGAATATATCATAGATGTTACAAAACAGAATAATATTAGAATAATTATATGGTTATATCCAACTAAAGAAGTAAAATAAAAAATATACGAAAAAGAAACTGTTGAAGTATTAAAAGAAAATATGATGGCTTTTGCGATTGTGTTTCCCTAAAAGTTCGTTTTAGTTTCAAAGATTCCTCTATTTTCAGATTATATATGCTATCTGAATTTTCTATTGCAATTTTTTTCAGTATAAAATTAAAATTATTCTTTTAAATTTAGGAATATATCATAGATATTACACGATGACCATGCCTGTTGATATTTTGCAGTGATTCCAAAAATTAACTGAGTTACACCTGAAAATTAGTGAAAATTTCTAAATTCGGCTTCTATCCGCTTTAAAAGTAGACGAAATTCGCATCAAATACGAAAAAGTGTCTTGCTTAATTGTGCAGATGCACAATGCCAAATTTAATTGGAAGTACTTTTAATTAAATTCTTCTGTTGCAATTGAGAAACTGAAATATTTTCATCTTCTAATCTAGAAAATATATTACCTCTTTTGCCAATGTCAGTTAATTAATTAAATTCTTAATAATCCCAAATCTCTCATTTTATAATAAAAAGCTTTACTGAAAATAATTTACCGACTTTGAGAAAAATATTTCTGCCATTAAACTTTTTTGTATGTATAATCAATGCAATCGTCGCCAATATGTTTCAGTTAAATTAAATTATTAAAGTTAAGAAATTAGTGTCTTATAATCATTGCATATACACTGACGGAAAAAAAATCCCAACACCAAGAGGACTTGTGTTAGATAAACGAAATTTGTAGGCGTGTTTATACATCTGAAAGATGACATCGATTCAACTTTCGTGCTTCGCGCATAAGTGTGGTGCTAGCAGCGTCACTCAGAACTTGCAAATCAGATTTGCTTTAAATGCATGCTGTAACGTTCGTGAGCGTTATTTATCTTCGAAATTTGGCGTATTGAGTTGATGTTAGCCAAGAATACCTTTAAGAAGATGAAGAAGCCATTATCAACAGCTCACCGATGTTGAACGAGGTCGTACAATAGGGCTACGAGAAGCTGGATTTTTTTTCCGCGATATTGCAGAAAGACTTGGCCGGAATGTATCCACTGTGCATGATTGTTGGGAACAGTGGTCAAGGGATGGTACTGTCTCAAGAAGATCGGGTTCCGGCTGCTGGCCACGAGGCACTACTGCGAGGGAATACCACCGTATTCGACGTACGGCTGCGTCGCATCGTTCTGCGTCTGCGGCAGAAAATCGAGCTGCAGTTAGTACCACTACGATATAACGAACTCTTAAAAATCGGTTACTTCAAGGACAACTCCGAGCCAGGTGCCCTGTAACGTGTATTACACTGACTACAAGCCATTGCCGTTTGCGTCGCCAGTGGTGTCAAGCAAGAGATCATTGGGGGACGGAGTGGATATCTGTTGTGTTTTCTGATGAAAGCAATTTTTGCCTTGGTGCCAGTGATGGCCGTGTGTTGGTCAGGCGGAGTCCAGGGAAACGCCTGCAACCAAACTGTCTGCGGCCTAGACACACTGGAACTACACCTAGAGTCATGGTCTGGGGATCAATTTCCTATGGCAGCAGGAGCACTCTCGTGGTTATTCCCAATACACTGACTGCAAATTTGTACGTCAGTCTGGTAATTCAACCTGTAGTGCTGCCATTCTTGAACAGCATTCAAGGAGGAGATTTCCAACAGGATAACGCTCGCCCTCCTACCGCTGTTGTAACGCAACGTGCTCTACAGTGTGTCGACATGTTACCTTGGCTTGCGAGATCACCAGATCTGTCTCCAATTGAGCACGTATGGGATATCATTGGAGGACAACTCCAGCATCATCCACAGCCAGCACTGACTGTCCCAGTATTGACACAACAAGTACAACAAGCATGGAACTCCGAACCACAAAGTCACATTCGGCACATGTATAACACAATGCATGCACGTTTGGAGGATTGCACTAAAAATTCTGGAGGTTACACCGGCTATTAATGTAACAGCATTTCACATTTGAAGTGCATATTCTTGAGCTTAAATTAACCTGTGATCTTGAAAATCTAATCAATTAAACATGTTAACTAGGCAAATGCATTGTCCAAATTCCATTACTCTACAATATTTTTTTCTTGGTGTTGGGATTTTTTTTTCGTCAGTGTATAAGGTGTGGTTTTAATTAAACTTGATCTATTTAGAGCAACCTGTGGTCTAAAATCTTCACCAAATTGACACAAAAACTTGAATACAGAATATCCATGGGCTGTCATTCTAGAAAATTCAAAATATAAAATAGATTACAAAATTCTGCAAGCGGGGAAGTCTTTTTAACGGTACTAGTTAAAAAGAACATATACAATGGAGAACACTTAACAAATATCATACTTTTAGCATTTATGTAACTCATTTATATAAATTTCGTAGCAATGTAAATAAAGGTAACCATTTATAGTAGTTTCAGCGGCTGGCATAAAATAAAAATTAAAAAACAACAACTTGAATTTTGCACATGCATACAGGTTATACATAAGGTATAGCTATTATGAATCTTGAACTTTTTAATGAAAATATTAGTGCTGAATATATATATATATATATATATGTTTGAAAACTTGAATTTGTAACATTTGGACTCGATTAACAGTGAGTCAAATGCAGCATAGCAATGGATTCTGTGTGATTATACGCACATGCAATGTGACGCAATGCTTAAATTCTTTCAAGGTGAAAACTTTTCCATGATACACTAAATCCTTAATATGGCCTCACAAATAGAGATTACACAATTTGAGATATGATGAACGTAGTGGATAAGAATTAATAATAAACCGGATAACAAGATAATTTAATAAGACAATAAGTTGGGAAAAGATGCAAAATTAAATCTTTCAGAGCTCGCCCAACATGCGGGGGATGAATAATATTTCATGAAAATGATAGTTAGAAAGCCATACCGTTGCTGACTTTTGGCAACGAAAATACCTCTAGCATGTCATGTAATTTTAAGTGATCAGAGAACGCGTTTCCGAGCTATTTGGAGTAAGTTACCCGATAAAAAATGGCTACTTTTCAGAATAGGAGCCATGGCGAGATAAAGAGCTTTGATGAGAGAAGAAAATTTTGCAACCTAGTCACTGTTTCATCTACACAAACATTTCTTTCAATAGTTATACATTTTATGTATTACTAGGTAACCCGCCCGAGATAATAACAATCTGTTCTATAAAATATGACTGAAATCTGTAAGGCTATCCAAATAAAGTCGAATGAGCCAAACCCCGTGATAATCGGGCCCATAGAACCAGAGATACTCCTGTAGTTCCACCTTCCACCTTCGGCCGTGGGGCGCAATCTGTTCTGGAAGAGGCCTTTTCAGAACACTCGACCCAACCAAATTTCTTAGTAGAATTGAAATTTAACCACGGGTAAACATTGCCAAAATAGCGGAAATTGCGTAAGTGGGTTACGAAAGCAATCGGTTTCGAAAGGGTTAATGTAGATATTTTTTAAATTCCAAAGGTGTGTTTCGTAGAAAATGAACGTGTCTATGATCTGGAGTCTACTGTTGGTCCGTATTCGCATTTCCCGAGTCGATGCCGATTTTTAAACATGGACCGAAAAACGAAAAGTGCGTGAATTAGCTTTGGAAATTTTTGATTAAAATAAAAATTTTTCAAAACAAATACCAGATTTTAAAAAGCAAAAGGACGTAAATTAGACGCGGCATTTTTAGTTTTTCGTATCTTGTTTATAAACGCCGATTCGAATTTTTAAAGATAGGAGAAATCGTTAAAAATGCAAAATTGACCAACGGTAAAAAACGTTTTCGAAACGGTTATGTGATTTTTTTTTAAACTAAAGGTTTCTGCCTAAACCCAATAGAACGTAGATGTCTTTAGGTGCGTTTGTTTTTTGTTTGTTTATTTTAGAAAGCCGATGCCAGATTTTATATATCGCAGAAAATCGGAATTCGCAAATCTGAGTCCAGCGCGCGCATTTTTTTGTAAGGTTAATATCCTAATTTTTCTAAACCAAATACAGATGTTAAGACAAAAATAAGTGTAGATATTATCTGGTATTTTTAGTTTTTCGTACCTTGCTCTGAACCGCTGATGCAATTTTTTAAAAATCGCCAATATCGCCAAAATCGCGTAACGGTATACAGAAAATATACTTTTTTGAAGTGTTAATTTTCGTATTTTTTAAAAGCAAAGGTGGCTTTTGAAAAGGGGAAAGGCAGATTTTTAATTTGATGACTTTCGTTTTTCCGTATCTCTTGTAGTCCGGTGGATGCAAGGCTCGGAAAAAGGGAGAAAATAAAAAGCGTGCATTAGATGACTATTGATTATTTTTCTTGAAAGGGTTAAATATGAAATTTTTGGGAACCAACCAGATCGTTTGAGACATAAAAGTATGTTCTTAAAGTATATGTAGACGTTTTTTTCTGTATTTTCAACCGTTCGCCCATGGCGAATTTAGAAAAAATTGAAAAAGAAACGGGATGACTCGTGCTTTGTTTCTTCTATTTACAGAGATACTGATAAAGGGCTTTTGAGCATGCGCTTGCGGATTTCGAAGAGTAATTTTTTATTTGTGATCTTTGACCAGTTCTTAATTAATAACTAGTTTGTTTTTCAAAATATTAAAATTCTGAGGCTCAGGTGCACCAGGAGAGGGTTTGGACTACCTGAATCAAAATTTTCAGTCTTCTAGGTGGGCTAGAGTTTGCTAGCCATCGCAGACATACAAACAAACAAACAAACAGACAAACACACACACAGAGCGAAACTTTCTTTTATTAGAATAGATAGAAAAGTCATTTATCTATTTTTATATACAAACAAGAGTAAGTTGTATATAAGAGGAAATAAAAGTATATATATATATATATATATATATATATATATATAATAACTGAATGTTATATATAAATGATTTACATTGTATATATATAATGAAATCATATGTGTGAAAAATAAAGGAAGAAAAATTATAAAAATCAATGGAAAGGAAACTGAATGAGTTAAACTTAATGAAATGAAAAATCGAAAATGAATATTATGAGTATCTTACGGATTCTTCAGAGGAGCATCATAAGGATAATTCATACTAAATATATGTTATTTTCTCAAATATTCTCAACATTAAGAATAAACCTGACAATATTATGCTCGTTGTACCATGTACAGGAAACAAAATAAGATTAAACAAAACCCACAAGAGATCAAATAACTAAATAATTAAATAAATAAACCATGAGTAAACAACAATAGATATTAGATTATAAAGGAACGGAAACAAATTACCATAAATATAAAGGGTAAGGAAGATTGAAAAGGATTAATATCTGGTGTACTTCAATTTATCGTGAAATACAAAATGGCACAAAATGCTGAATCATTGCATGAAAATTTAGGAAGAAAGAAAAATAAAATAATTGGTTCTACCATCGACCACGATTTCATTAAAGGAAATGCTGAAATATATAAATTCATATATGAACAAGCATAAAAGTTCATTGGGTTTCTTCTCGTAGCTGTTTTTATCATTTGGCAACAAATCTCACATTCTACAGTTCTAGTTGCACCAACCATTAAAAATGCGCAGAGGCAACTATAGTAGAAAAGTACCGAAAAGTGATGTGGAATACTCTGATGTGAATTCACACCAGTCACTCTAAGTGAATGCAGAAAAAATCAGTGGTGTGTACACGGATCTTCTTTTGGCAAATGTACAAGTAGTAAGAAGGAGTTTATCATTGTTAACTGTCCCATGAAATTGTACGTGAATGCCATCGCTCCACAAGACTCTCCACGGACATGACTTAATCAAAGCAAGAATGTCAAAGGAAATATCAAAAGCTGTTCCTTATCCGGCGAGTATGTAGTATTTAGTAAGGAAACAAAAGCACTTGCTTATTCCTTTCTACACCTTGTTTTATGAAAAAATAAAAAAATACGTTTTAAATGTATTTTCAAGCATTCTTTACACAGTAATTTTTTTTGCCTTTTAAAACCCACCCACATTGAATGATTTTAATTGAAGAAGTTAAGTCTTGTAAATTTAATATTACTACTCGATGGCCTTATGTCTAGGGTATATTAATTTAAATCAAATTCAAAACAATTTTCAATATTTTAAAGTAAGAAGTATGTTTTGAAAAAACAGAAAGTACAGGAAAAAATTAAATAAATTGTATCACATGCATTTATATGCAGTTCATTTAGAATCGTTTATAAACCATTTCATTATTTTTAACGAAAAGCAAAAGCGGTTAGATATATACATATATGCAAAATATGGCTGAAAATGTGTTTTTTCCAATTACTTATATAAAAACAGAAATAAAAAAAATAAAAATGAAAGAAATATGAAATAATGATAGAAATGCTGTGCAAATACCTGGAAATGATGTTGAAAATCCGTTCAATATTTTTAGCGATATTAAAGTTATGATTGAATCATAAATCTCCCTGGAAATGTTTTTCAGGAGAAAACATTGATTTTAAATTCAACAAGTCAAGTATAAGGACATTCAGGTAAGATCAATTTTTATGATTCCTTTTCACGGCTGCTTAGATTATATTTTCCTTGAAAATGCCTGTGGAGCCATCTTATTTATTATTTTTTAAAGGAAGAAAATTTTATATTTTCTTTATACTAAAATTTATTAAATAGCCTAGCTTAATAAAAATGCTATTTTTGAAAACATCTTATTTATCAGAGAAATTTGTGTTTATTAAAAAAAAAAGAAAGAAAAAATGGTAAAGGTTTAGATTTAAAAACAAATAGGTCAATACTTTACGAAAATTGAAACAAAGTATCAAATTAGCAGATGCGCCAAAAATCCTTGATGCATTTTATAATTCAATAATAAAAGAAATGAAGTAATTTGAGTTCGATAGTTCGGTTTGGACAAAAATACATCTCATGTTTATTACATCTCATACATCTCAAAAGTTTTGTTTAAGCAATGAAAAACGTTACTTCAAAATTTACACTCATATATGGCGCCATACATTCGAAGATGCAAAATTCATTCAAAAGATTAAGATGGGCAGTTATAGTTTATTAAATTTGTGCACTAATGTTGTATACCACTATAATTAAATTTGTTTGCAGCTCGAAACGAACATGAAAACGTTTACTTAATTTTATTCCGTATTATGAATTAAGGTAGGTGAGCCAAAGGCGGCCATACTTAAGATTTGAGGATTTTTTTAATTTTCTGGTTGGGTGTGTGTGGCTGAATTATTGTTTGTAAAATTTTACACACATACTTTTCTTTGTAAAATAAAATTTATTTACTTTTATAATACAATTTAAAAATTGAAGCATGTGGGCCATCTTTGGCATATAGTGTTCCACAGTTGTCCCATGCGTTGAAATCACTTTTAAAATGTGAAAAAATGTCGGAAAAATATTTTGCTTACTATTATTCTTTGATGATTCTTTCTTTTTTTTTATATATATTTCGAGTTTTTCTTCTTAATTTTCTTATCTTATGACACGAAAATACCTTGAAGAACGTTTTGTGCACGGTAGTTCAGGGATTTTCTTCTGGGAGTTACTGGCTTCTTTTGAGTGATCTCTGGTGTTAACAATAAATGGTAATAATTTTTTTTCTGATATTAATTTAGAAATTTAGAAAATAACCATTGAAACACTAATTTCCACATTTGTTTTCTAAGGTGGCCACCTTGAGAACATGCGTATGGTCAACATTTGCACGACGGAGAAGTATTAATCTGATACATTTATTAAAATTGAAGTAAATGTGGAAAATGTGGGATTATGAAATTGCCAAAAATAAAGAAAAAGAAATAAGAAAAAAGAAAAGAAAAGACAATAAATAAAATAAAATAAAATAAAATAAATAAATATATATATATATATATATATATATAAATAAATAAATAATAAATAATAATAAATAAATAATAATAATAAATAATAAATAATAAATAATATATAATATATAATATATAATAATAATAATAATAATAATAATAATAATAATAATAATAAATAAAATAAATAAAATAAATAAATAAATAAATAAATAAATAAATAAAATAAAATAAAATAAAATAAAATAAATAAATAAATAAATAATAAATAAATAAACAAATAAATAAATAAATAAATAAAATAAACCATAAAGAAAAAGAAATAAGCTTTCAGAAAACGTATCAGAACTCAAAGAATTGAAACACGTGTAAATTAAAATATTTTCTTACCTGGAAATTAGAACGGGTACTCCTGAAAAGTGAAATCACTGTATAAAATGTCGGAAGATCAAGGTGATCACTTTAAATTCAACCACATGCACTGGAGTTAAATGATCGCAATGCAGTTAGCCCCATTTTGTGATTAAAAAATATATATATATTTAAACTTTTCAGGGATGAGTTACCTTAGAAACACTGGCCACCATTTGTTCACCCATCTTATGATATTGGATTGTACAAAATAAATGGTCGGCAACTGCTTATTTTAAGTTACTAATGCTTTTTTGCATCTTGAAAACCATTGTACCATCTATAGGGAAATTTTGGAAATAGTTTTTGTTTTAATTGCTTAAAAAAAAAATTCGGTTATCAAAATTATTTATTCCAAACCGCATTCGTGTAAGCCAGTTACTTTTTTTTTTTTTTTTTTTTTTTTTTTTTTTTTTTTTTTTTTTTATGTGTAAAATACTTTTATTTCACTGTGTATTTCGAATGTAATTATTACATTAAATAGCACTCTTCTTTAAAAGTTTCATAACTGAAAATTAAACTTCAATTTACGATATGAATATAAAATTTAGTATTTAAATTTTTGTTATATATATAAAAATACGATATTTTATACAGTAAGTACTTTGATAAACATTTTTATGTAAAATATAATGTACAACCAAATTTATAATTGCGTAGTAATCATTGGAAATTACTCAACAGCTAAAAATACAATAAATTTATAAGAAAAATTTTATATGCAATCTTACATAATGCCATTTATTAATTACAATACACAGGTCTGCAAAAAAATACATTTTTTAAATTGTTATAATTTTCATGACTGATTTTTATGTTATTTCTAGTGCTGATTCCAAAACTGAAATCCATTTCTATCTATCACTTAAGGGTTTTCATAAAGTGATTGCATATTTTGAAAAAAAACAGTTGAAAACACGAAATTTTAATCATTCATTTCAATTTCATTAATTCATAAATCCATATAAATGGCATTTATAGCCTATTTCAAGTAATTGTTATGTATATGTAGAAAGTTACAAGTCCTTATAGTAACGTTTTTCTTTACATCAAACTTTTTTTTGCTACTTAAATTCCTGTGAACATTACAGGGACGATCTCTTTGTAGCATTCAGCAGTAATCGGTTAGCATGCTGACATTCCATCTTGCTTGATATCGCATCTCCTTTCTTTTATATCCTGGTGAAATCTTTCACCTTTTTCCTCACTAACTGCACCTAAATTTTCAGGAAAACATTTCAGGTGTGAATCGAAAGAATAAACTTTTAAGCTCACAATACAGACTAAAATCTTGAAATGTTTTACCATCTCTTCTACAACAGATTTGTAGTTTGAGTTCTGCTTGTTTCCAAAAAAGCTAGTAATAACTAGTTTGAAAGATGTCCAAGCTTTTATTTCGTTTGTTTCCATTTTAGTCTCAAAATGTTCATCTATCATCATGTTCCTGATGTCTGGTCCTACAAACACACCTTCCTTCAGTTTTGATTCGGATAAACCCGGGAATTGGACACAAAGGTGTTTGAAGCATTCACTTTCTTTTGACAAAGCCTTGACAAATTGTTGCTTAGGACCTTCTCTCCAAACAGTTGGTTTACGGAAGATGAGACTAGTTGCTTGCCGTTCCATGCATGTTGACGATCGGACGCCGTGGGAAAGCAAGAGCCGTCGTGAAGCCTAGCATGTGACCTAGGAACCGGCTCCCCTTCTGGGGTTTCGGCAACGAAGTCACTGGGTGTTCTCGGAGGTTCATCAACTGTCTGTCCTTGCGGAGGTTTCTCTGTGATGTGGGATTCCAGTCGTAGCGACCTGTGCGTCGACACTTGGTAAAATGGCTTGGGGGTCCGCAGTGGGGAGCGGCCCTAAGCCGGTCGCAGCGCCGCAGCGAGACAAAGCTACCGGCGCGATATAAGTCCATTACAGACTTGGGCGCGACGGTAGGTACGCGCCGGGCGTCCGTCATGGCGCCTGGCGGCGCAGCTTACTTTTATACCTTTCCGAAAAGATTGTTTTTGGATTCAAACCATTGCATTAATTCTTCTACACAAATACAACAATCTTTGAGTATAGCTCAAGGCTTGTCTTGATCCCCCAATTTCATTTCAAAATAAACGAAATACACTTTCTTTACAAAATCCAAAATGTTTCTTTGTTATATTTTCACTGTAGAGTTACCACAAATATAGCAGAAACAATACGCTGATATAACAAATCCTCTGGAAGCCATTGTTCTGTAATGCAAAAAAAAAAAAAACTAAAACTAAAAATTTACTATTATAACCTATAAACACATGTGTACAGCACAGAGCAAAGAAAGACAAAGATTGAGGAGTAGAGGTGAAGTCAGTGAAAAAGCTTGATGTCAGCTTTACGGGAGAGGATGGAAATATCCGGGGGAAAAGAAAGAGGAATTTATACTGTAAAAGGTACTCTGTGACACACCCCTTCGCCGTCCTGATTGAAATACACGTAGCCGTGACGCATTTCGGTGACGCTAAAAGGGTGTGAAAATGGGGTGGAGGAAAGACACCTGCAAGCAAGAGAGTTATCCGGTTTCTACTCGTTTCCTCTGTCTTCAATATTGTGTTTAATAGGCAATTTACCGATTCAGAGGAATATTTTGGATTGAAAAAGTTTCTCCTTTTTTTTTAGTAGTTTAATGCACCAATTTACTATTTTAAGTATATCAATATGCTTATCAAACTAATATATATATATTTTTTTGTCCAAAATATACTAAATTCGTAAAATATAGATTGCAATTTGTGATAAAACTGTGCGTGATGGAATTTTTTCATTATTTTTCATAAGCATTCAAAAAGCCCCACTTACTTTACTGGCAAATTTTTCATCCCAGACTTGTGTCACTTGTACTGCTTGTTTCAAACATACATTATATTAATTTTGTAAAAAAAAAAAAAAAAATGCACCCGCGTAAAAGTTCTAAATAGTATCTTCAACCACCAAAGTGGTTTTAAGGTACTCTTTAGAAATTTTAGACGAGTGCACTGTTTGTTAGTATGTTTTTAACAATTTCCGACATAGTAGAAAACTGTTTATGATTTCGGTTTGCCTGTCTGTCTGCCTGCCGTCTGTCTGTCCGTGCTCTCACTAGTGTAAATATATTCAGATTGTCATACAATTGATATATGATATTAAGGTTTACTATAGATTGTTCGGTATTGAAAATGAAGTATGTTCCACTTATAGTTTCTTACAGGGAAACACAAAATAATTCTGTTACATTACGGTCTATGGGGAAAAATCATTTCCTATTTATTTTAATGATGTTACAGAATTTCAAACAGATTGAAATTGATATATATCATTAAGATGCACTACAAGAGGCTTACTATAGAATATGGTGTGCATAACACTTATAGTTCCTTTAAAGAGATACTCAAAAGAATTATGTTACATTACGGTATACGGAAAAAAATCTTTTGCAGTTTATTCTAATAATATTTCACTATTTCAAACATATCGACATTTATATATATTACTAAGGTGCATTACAACAGTCTCCCTATAGAATATTGTGCATATAGCATTTATCGTTCATATACAGGGGCACGTAAAAGAATTTGGTACTATCTGTTAACAATAATTGCTGGAAATACTTTTTCTGTTGCTGAACGCGTTTTAAAATTTAATTCATTTTTTGTCTATTACTTGGTGTGCATAAATTCTATAGATCATATACAGGGCAGCACAAAAGTTTTCCTATTCCTGGAAATTCAAGAAAGAGAATTTTAAATTGTGCAGTTCGTTTCCTAACTGAACTAAAATATAGCATTCTGCATAGTGTATGTACAAATTTTTACATCATATACAGAGCGGCACAAAGGAGTTCAGACATTTTTCCGAATATGGTTGGTAATTCCTGAAATTGAGTTTTTAAATATTTTATGCGTTTTCCAAACTCAACTTTAATTATTATCTTGTAAAAGCTGTACACCTCTTTATATGTATTTACAATCCCAATTGTTAATTCAGCGTATCATTGTATCTAACATTGCTCGTCTAGTATAATTGGATAGCTTTGTGATTGATATTGTAATCTTTGACAGTTAATTTTCAATGGTGAGGAGTCCCCTTCCCAGTTTGTCCTTCTTGGCATTGCACCCTTGGCTGGAGCCTTCTCGCATAGTAAACAAACCTGCTGCGCGGGTCTAGTTGAGCTTAAGCCGAAAGGTAAGCCTCCCCTCCTGGTTTGACCTTGACCATGTTTACTTAGATATCAGCTTTCCCTTTATTAAGCGATTAAGATTTGCAAAATTATTTTGGAATTGTTGGAAAGTGATTCATAAGCTATGCTTGACGCATAATTTTTCGCGCTTGTTTAAATATAATATAATGTGTGTTTGAAATAGGTATTTGAAGTAATTATTTTGGAATTCATAATCTCTTAAGTTCTAATTATGATTAGTGAAATAAAACATATATTAAATTTCGAGATATTTTATTTTTTATAGATTGAAATTGTAAAAAAAAAAAAAAAAAAAAATCTGAATAAGCATTATCTATATTTAGTCTACAAAGTCTTTAAATACCTACGAATAACACGAAATTTTCACAAAAGAAAATAGTGCAAAAATACACATATTCTGATATGGCGGAAAATTAAATAAAATTATAAACTTGAAAAGAACGAGAAATACATATCTAAGGAAGAAATAAAAATTTTACAAAAATACATTTTTAAATGTTCATAAGTATTAATATACGTGAAGTATTCAGTTCATCCATATTCGTCCGGGGTTGCTCAGTTGGTAGAGCATTGACAGCTCAGCCAAGGGATCCCGGGTTCGAATCCTGGTCCGGACTTTTTCAACTAGTTGAGGAGAATACACCTCATATGATTACTTTACGAATTAGAATAATTGTGGTAAAATTAATCTAGTGTAATCACGTTCCCAGCGTTTACTTTAGGCCCCATTACCTGTGATTTATTCTGTTGTGAAGTTTCAGATGCTATTATATTTAAGGTTAACTGGGTGAATTAGTTCAGCCATATTCGTCCGGGATTGCTCAGTTGGTAGAGCATTGGCAGCGTCAACCAAGAATCCGGAGTTCGAATCCTGGCCCAGACTTTTTCGCTTAGTTGGGAAGATGAAGAATCTCATATGATTTCTTTACCAATTAGAATAATTGTGGTAAAATTCATCTCGTGTATTCCAATTACTTTATATTATTTTTACTTTTACGTAAAATGCCCGAAATAGATAGCCACAATTACTGAAGTGAAGTATTTCGCAATTTACGATGTTGTCTTTTATATTTTTACCGCTTTGTATGCGGTTGAAAAATAAAATAACTTTGGCTTTCGCAATTGATTTTAAATTCAATTTAGAAACCATTTTGACTTCCATCTTCGAAAACCACTTTCAAAAGTAATTATTGAAGAATTGAATTTATACTTCTTGCATTTAAGAAATAGAGGAAACAATCGAAAATATTCTTGATTGAAAGCATTTAAATAACATTTTAATTTAAAGTTAAATATATAGAAATCTTTCAACTGAACCTTAATTTTCATTTTCTTTTAAAGTTTACGTACGAAATATGGGTTTTTGATTTCATATTTAGTAATTTTCGCATATACATTTTATAATATAGAAAATTAAACGGGAACGTTTATGTTGTCAATTTAGTTTATTTAATGCATTTAAAAGATAAAATGAAATAAAATATATATAGATTTTAATGTATTAAAGGACAATATCGAGACCTAAGAATATTAACATATTTTCTTATATTGGTTTATTTCCAATGAAATGCAGAAATATTAGAAATGAAAACGCCATTTTAATTTCATTTTGAAATGTTTATTCTTTGGCAAAAAATTAAATGTATGAATCAATTTGATTGTGATATCCTCTGAATATTCTATTAATAATAATTTGTTAAAAATTTTCATACAAGTTTAATACATTTAAAAGAAAAGTTTGGAGAATCAAAAAAGGTGATTATGGTGCTAAAAATTTGCGTCTGTGTGTGCGTGTGTCTAAACAGTTTTAAAATAAGTTACAGAATATTTAAGGCGGCACAGTTCAACATATAATAATATGTATTATTTCTTATATCACCAACCTGCTTTTTATGCACATACAAAGAGCACACGGACGAATTCGAATGGTTTTTAAACAATATTTTGATTTATTACACTTATATTCCGTCACAGGTAATTGAAAATTACTGAAAAAAATGTATCAGCAAATAATTCACAAGATTGTAGTGCGAGAGAATCAGATGTAAGATTTGTATTATGTATAATAAAACATTTTGAACATATATAACAATACATACAAAAAAAGGATATGAGAATATGATAAATAAAATGTCATTTTATAAGATATAGTTGTTATGTAAGAATAAATATTATTTTAAGATCCCATGTCTCTTCACTGTTTTTATTATTTTTTAATCTATACCATTAAATTGGGTTACTTGGACCTAAAACTAACTAAAATACTTAAAGTCCTACATTGTTGAGAATACCAATGTGATTCGCCAGTATTTTAAAAAGGAATATTGGACACTCATTCCAGGGGCTCCACTGCGTTTCAGTTGATTTCGCCGAGGTTACAGTCCTATATCGTGTGGTGTTGGGTTAACGCTAATTTGTTTCTCAGCTGGTCGGGTTCGGATCGGGTGTTTCAACTGTTTCTGGTTCAGTTCGCTTTTTGACAAAATTGGACCCAATTTTTACGAAGAAAATTCTGATAATTTCTCAAACTTAGAAATAAACTATATACTTGAATATTAATGAGTGCATATAAGTTAATTTTTGTACAAAAAATATAAAATTGAAAAAAGATATAATTAGAGACTATTTTTTTACAATTGTTTTAAAGTACGGTTTATTTTTTTTAACTTCAGGTGCGTGTCGCTTTCGCGTTAGATTTCTGGTTGACAAATTTATTTGTGTCGTGTTTCCGGTTCGCCTTCAGCAGTATTTTCGGTTTCAGGCCGAGTACAACCTGATTTACGCTGAACTCTAGTTGAATATTTCTTTTCAACGAAATTACGAAATTTTGTGACACGATAACTTCCTCCACCAGATTTTTTACACTGCAGTTATACATAAAGTAAAAATAAATTAACGTTTCATATTCCACCCTTAAGAAAATTCCAACGATGTTATACATAGAGAAATTACTTGATACTGTAAAATTTATGAATATTAAATAGCGTGCTGATAACCTAAAAAGGGAACTACTTAGCACAAATCTTGGGCTAAGTCCAAAGAGCCCTAAATTTTTTTTTTTTTTTTTTTTATGTTTAATTACATTTCTCTATAAAAATAAATCTTAATCATTACTTTTTTCTTAATTTTATTTAATTATATGTTTTAATTAATATACGCATAAAATTATTTACAGATCTAAAACAAAGAAAAAATAATAAAAGAAAATAAACAAAAAAGGAAACACGCGAAATTGCAAAATGTTTCTTCGCTGTGAAGACTTTATGGCTATAAATTAGACGAATGTATAAATGTTATAAGGCCAAGAGATATGTATTAGAGAGATATGCCACACTTTTTAGGTGCGTTCTTAATTATATAAATACTTAGCACCTATAGCCGTCGTCTGGTCCGTCCATCTCTCCGCATATAACAGCACAAAAATTATCCGACCAAATGGTTTGAAACTTAATATATATTATCGTTGTAGAATTCCGTCGAGTCATTTCAAATTTTATGAAAATCCAATCTAAACTGTAAAAGATATTAATAAAAGTTTCCTTTATTCTATTAAACCCTATCGTACGTAATCTATATAATAAAAGCGCAAGTCATGTGACTGAAGAAAACAAAACGGTTAAACCACTTCTTTTTTCACATGCTAAGCGGCCATTTTTATAAAAAATTACTTTTTCTAAAAAAATTGCATAAAAGTTACATTTTTAGAAAGATCATTCAAAAAAATTGTTTGCTTGAGAAATGAGTTACAATAAAAAATTTATAGCTTCTGAGATAATTTCATTGGAAATTACGTTAACAGCCGAATATCTCATTACATTTGAGTAAATAAACACAGCGGATTCGTTCATTATGAGTCATAAAAATATTAAACCATGGATCTAATCTTTCCCAAAGCAAGATCTCCATGGTGAATTTTACAGTGCTGTCTGTTGTAGAAAAAAAATTGCATTTGTAAACGTGGCATACGTAATAATAATTAAAAATAATTAAAAAGAAAAAAGAAAACTATTAAACTGAGGGCATTGAGCTCACAGGCTTTTCACACTAATTGTATATTATACTCTTATTTCAAAGAATTTGAAATAATCCCCTCGAATAATAAAGAAATCGATATTATATTAAGACGGCATCATCCCCCCGTTCCCACCCCTTATATTTAACCATTGAACCCCCAAAACTAATCAGGGTTGACCTTATTACAATGAATATATATACAAAATTTGAAGCAAATCAGATAATTCTGCAATAAAAACCCATTTATCTAAATTAAGGGGGATTAGACCCCCTTTTATACTTCACCAATGAATCCCCAAAACTAATCAGGGAAGCGCCTTGCCACAATGAGCCTATATACAAAATTTGAAGAAAATTGGTTAATTCTGCATGAAAAACCCATTTATCTAAATTGAGGGGGGGGGATTGGCCCCCCGTTTCTCCTTTATACTTAAACAATGAATCCCCAAAATCAAAGAGGAAAGAGCCTTATCACAATTAACCTATATACAAAATGTGAAGAAAATCGCATAATTCTGCTTGAAAAACCCATTTATCTAAATTAAGGGGGAGGGGGGGGTTAGCCCTCTTTTTCCCCTTTATACTTAACCAATGAACCCCCGAAACTAATTAGGGAAGAGCCCTATCACAATGAACCTATATTCAAAATTTGAAGCTAAACGCTTATTTCTATGAAGGGTTATCGCGTTATGTACATACGTACATACATACATACGTACATACATACGTACATGTATACGACATACAGAACGGGCGGGCACATTAGCTCTCAGGCTTTGATAACCTGTGAGCTAAAAAGCTTGCTCATTTTGCTCATAGCAGACGATATAATTAATTTCCGTGAAATAATAAGGAGGATTTTTTTACATTGTGAAACTAGTTTTAAAACGAACGCACTTCCTATGTCCCGTTTAACGTACAAATTCCAACTTGTTTTAAATAAGTTAAAAGGGTTAATAAAGTTAAAATACCAACGCAAACAAACAATATTTTGAAATCGTCTACTGAATATGTTATCTAAACAGCTCTGATACTTAACGTAAAATCCCGAAAGTAAGCCCCCCCCCCCTCCCACTTTTAAGCAATTTTGATTTTCTTTTCCATTCCCAAATATAAGCAAAAAGAGGATGGGCTGTATCAAATACCTGTTGATTAGTGCCAAGATAGCGTACACAATATTGCACGTACTACTATATTTGGATACAACCCCTCATCTTTTTGCCTTTTGGGAACAACGGAATTCGAGCTTATTCTATCGACAATAATTTTCAGAATTTTCAAGCTATGATTTTGAAACTTTTGCAAAAGTTGTTCTATATACTTAGCTAATACATTATGCATATTATATTTTGATTGCATTCGCGCATGCGCAGTGAATCATTTTTCAGTAAACCTGCTCATTTTTCATCCAATTATTATTATTTTTTTAATTGTGATTGCAGAGTATTATGTACAATGTTGTTTGACATATTTTCTCAAAATAACTTTTTTTTATATTAAGAACTCTGCAAATTATAAGCAAAAAACTTGGCGAAATTTGGGACTGCTTTTATAAAAATCTTAATTTCTCTACAAGTATACATGCTATCCTCATAAAAATGAACACAGTATATTATAATAAGCCACTTATTAATAATCTCGAGTTTGAACGCTTTTGCTACATTAGTTTTTACAGGGTAATCCAAAAGATATTCGTTCTTTTCAATTTGTTGACAGTCCCCTATGGGGTTTCGGGAAAAAATCTTCGCGGAAATATATAACCTATACTATACTCTTTACACACCTTCAGTTTCAGGTTAATTCCTCATGTATTTTTCTAGATAGTTAACAAAACGTCTAAAATCGCAAGTGCCCAATCACCTTTCGCAATATAGTGTATATGTATATATATATATATATATATATATATATATATATATAATTATTTTCACAGTAGCGTGTAGTATAAGTTATTTTAATTATTTCACGTAGAAATATCAAGGGATATATTTTATTACAGATAAAAATATTCTAAATTGCATGCAAAAATTGTTTTATAAAGTAGTCTAAATGAAAATAGATTTACTTTTACGTTTTACTAGATTTGGGGATAAATATTCTTCATTCCATTTCACTATCTATCTATATTATAAAGGACAAACGTCTCCGTGCGTAACGCTGACGTCATTTTGCGAATGGCAACAATTGACGATGGAATTTCTTTTTTTTAATTTTTGCTACTACAATTTTCTTATATTTCTAAGCATTGAATATTTTTATTTTTTACACCGTTATATAGTGGAAAAAATCTACTTTCAAATGCAATTTGTTTGAAAACTGGATCGCCATTTATTCATTTATTACAGCATTTAAATTAAATTTCAAGCAAGATTTGTTTTTAAAAATCTATCTCTATCGCTTGCAGACGATTACAAAATATTAATCCTTTTCACTTTAAACAATATAAAAAGTTCAGCATTTGTATCCAGCGGAATTCAGTAGCGGAAATAAAACTCATTAAGCAATAAATAAAATAGTATAAATAAAGCACAAATTTAACAGACATGCAATTGAAATAAGTTCTTAAAACCGCTGACATTATCACAATATAAATCTATAGATTTGTATATATACTACATAGGATGCTAAATTTTAGTTCAGTTAAGAAACGCGTAGCACAGTTTAAAATTCCCCTTCTGCAGTTTCTGTCAATAAATGGAAATGTGTTCGCGAACTTTTGTGCTTCCCTGTATAGGATCTACAGAATTTATACACACCCCGTAATAAACAAAAAGTGAGTTAAATTTAAAATCGCGTTCAGCAACTTAAAACGCACTTTCAGGAATTATTGTTAACAGACAGTAGATAATTCTTTTGTGTGTCCATGTAAATGAACGATGACTGCTATACACACAATATTCTGTAGTAAACCTCTGGTAATGCACCTTAGTGATATATATAAATTTCAATGCGTTTAAAATTGTGAAACATTATTTAAATAAACTGCAGACGCTTTTTCTCCATAGACGTAATGTAACGGAATTATTTTGACTGTCCCTGTAAAGTAACTATAAGTGCTATGCACACCCTATTCCAAAATAAGCTTCTTTTAATGCACCTTAGTGATATATATCAATTACGATGTGTTTGAAATTGTGTAACATAATTAAACTGAACCGCAAATGATTTTTTCCCATAGACCGTAATGTAACGGAACTCTTTGAGTGTCTCTGTAAAAAAACTATAAGTGCTTTATAAACTTTTGTTGAAATAGGGAACATGCTATAGTTGACGACAATAACATATAAAAATTGCAGAGCAATCCGAGCATATTTACGGGAGTTAGAGCACGGCCAGACGGCCAGACGGCCAGACGGCAGACGGCCAGACAAACCGAAGCCATAGACACTTTTCAACTAGGTTGGAAAGTGTTAAAAACTGCTGTAAATGACGAATTTTTTTGAGATTTCTTCGGCTATTAACTTCTGGCACGAGGCCAATACAAAATTACTGCTTTTAATAGATTTCAAAATTTTATTTGAATATATAATTGACATGTATTTCAAATAAAAATGCTGTTTAATGTTGCTAGGAGGCAATATAAAAAAATATTAAATGTAAGAAATATATTAGAGTTTTCAATTAAGAAAATGGTTTTCACATATATTCTCTATCCCGGTAGTACCGGGTTGGATGCCCTAGTAAATCATAATAGAACAAATCATTAACCAAATGAAAATATATTTTCAAAGATTATAATATGTTGACTTTCGTTACTATCATTTTTTAAAATCTTTCTCACCAAAAAAAAACATTTTCTTCTTTGTTTTACAGATACGTAAAAAATAATAATAATAATAAAAAGCATATGACATTAAACATGATAAATAAAGTGTTCCTAATTCACACTTTTTCCTTAAATGCTTACTGAAACATTTTGGTCCTTAAACACATTAGATATATGTACACAAGGGAAACATTAGAACAATAAGTTTTCAAGAAATTCGGTAGATTTTTTTTTTTTTTTTTTTTTTGGAAAAATGAACATAAGTAGGATTTTGTATCATGTAATGTAATTGTTCTCTTTAAAACATTAATCTTCGAACAAGAAAGGTTTTTAGTATATACGAACTTTTTTCTCGTATCTAAATTCCTATTTCTTAAGCTTATTACTTACCCATCATACGTAGTATAGGGTAAGTCTTGTAATGGTATTGAATATCGAAAAAAAAATTTTTTGACGTATTTACACGTTTCATACACTAGAGGCCCCACCAGTGGCTGAGAGGTTGTGCTCTCGAAGCTGGTAGACGGGAGGTGCTGGGTTCGATCCCAATCGCGCCCGTCGGCCTAATCGTTCGGAGTTTTCGTGGTTTTCTTCGAACCGTGGATTTATCCATGCGTAAATACGGGTTAGGTTCCCTTAGAAAGACCCCCACGAAGGGCACTCCCCCGGGCCTATATCCCTAGCGTAGATAATTGGCCGTCAACAATCAACCCAACTCAACCCAACCCATACACTAGAGATTCCGAAAACCATATTTTTAGATAAAAAAAATTGCCGTCCGTCTGTCTGTGTGTGTGTCTGTAAACGCTCTGTCTCCCGAAAAAAATGAGATAGAGATTTGAAATTTGATATGTACTTAGTATGTAATAATGGAAAGAAGCTTATTGAATTTCAGTGATCTCGATTATCTGGAACTATTTTTTTCGGACTCTCGAAATACTCATTCTGAATCAAAGATATATAAAAATTTTCAAAATTGTTTATTTTAAGGAGTGAATATAAAAGACAATAAAACCCTAAATTTTGCAAGTCGATCGGATAATGAGTTGCCGAGATATTTGTAATCCTATTTTCCACAATCTTTGATTTTTCACGACCCTGTATTTCATACAAATTTCAATTCAAAGATATATTTAAATTGGAAATGATACGCTTAATCCGACGCAGTAAACCGTTAGTTAATAGGATTATCAATTTTGGAGTTATAGGAATGTTTCTCTTACGCAATTCAGTAATAGAACATTTAAAGTTTATGAAGTCATCAAGGCACGATTTTATTCGAATTTCAATGCATTTTATAAATAGTTTACGCATGTTTTATTTTCATATTTATATTATGCATATGCATGATGGGTAAGTATTACGGTGGCCCCCCAACGACTAGTTTTATGTGTGGTTATTTTTTACCGGCGACGTTCAACAAAGGATGTTGTACATTTTGGTTGATTGTTTCTTTAAGTATTTACGCATAACATTTTAACGGATAATATATCATTAAATTTGAATAGGTTACAGCATTTTTATAGGGACACGGCCAATCTTTTATATAGGAGCGTCCACTACAACTTTTTTAAAAGATTACATTTTAATTTGCAGGTACACTTTTTAACGTCTTAAATTTAAAAATTCGAACTTTAAGGGGGGGGGGGGCAACATTGGCCCAAAACTTGCATTTTCTGCATAGAAATAACATTACGTTTGTTTTGAAAGAAAAGCTCCATTTTTGCTACATGCATCCATTTTCACCACTTTGTTCCCGAATCATTAGGACGTCAGCACTGACCGCACATTTGTGCTTTATAATATAACTCAACTTTTTGTGAATTTTAATGAAAATATGTTTAAAAAAATTATTTTTACATTTAATTTTACACTTTAAACATAACAATCGAACATTTAGAACAGTGTTGTGTAAATGCTGACGCCATGCATACTTAACTAAATGATAATAAACAAAATAATATTTACCATAAAATAAGTTTTTATTTTCATTTAGTTTAAACTCATAAAATAAATTGTAAGCAGGAATATAAAACACTAGAAAAACCCTCGGCTTTGCTCGCGTAACTCCTGAAAAATGCCAAGTGGTATTCGTTGACCTATTTGCATTAGAGGAAATTTTACTGCCACAGATAGTTCAGGAATTACTAATTAAGCCACACTAATGTCGAAACAAAAATCGAAATTTTAGAACGTTTTTCGCTCTTTCACCCCTCCTCCCCACCTGTAAAAGTGTCACCAATATAAAATATAGCCTATGTTCCAGCAGGGACTGTTACCATCACTTTTAAAATGTTTCTGTATTTCCAGAGATTCCATAGACATTGTAATTTAGAATGTTTTGAGACCGCTTTTCGCTCATCTCATCATTTGTTAAAGAATTTGTTCTTAGAGAGCATTTACATGTTATAAGTAACTACCATGCCAAATTTCATGTTCCTAACACCTTCAAAAAAAAAAAAATCGAAATTTTAGTACGATTTTCGCTCTTGAACTCCCTTGGGGGTAGTGGCACCGACATGAAATATAGCCTATTTTAGAGCAGGGACTGTCACCATCACTTTTGAAAGAAGTTCTGTAGTTCCAGAGATTCCATAGGAATGGTAATTTAGAATGTTTTTAGAACGCTTTTCGCTCTAATCACCCTTTTAAATTTCAATTTTTTTTAGAATTTGTTCTTAGAGAGCATTTACATCTTATAAGTAACTACCATGCCAAATTTCGTGTTTCTAGCTCCTTCAGTATAAAAAAAAACGAATTTTTAGAACGTGTTTCGCTCTTGCACCTCCCTGTGATAGTGACACCAATATAAAATATAACCTACGTTACAACAGGGAATGTCACCACCAATTTGCTACCATAACTTTTGAAAAGCGTTCCGTAGTTCCAGAGATTTAATAGAAATTGTAATTTAGAATGTTTTTAGAACGCTTTTAGCACATCTCACCCTTTTAAATTTCAATTTTTTTTAGAATTTGTTCTTAGAGAGCATTTACATCTTATAAGTAACTAACATGCTAAATTTCATGTTTCTAACACATTTAGTATAAAAAAATCGAAATTTTAGAACGTTTTTCGCTCCTGAACCCTCCTGGGAGTAGTGACAGCGACATAAAATATAGCCTATGTTGGAACAGGGACTATCATCATCAATTTGCCACCATCACTTTTGAAAACGGTTCCGTAGTTCCAGAGATTCTATAGAAATTGTAATTTAGAATGTTTTTAGAGCGCTTTTCGCTCATATCACCTTTTTAAATTTCGAATTTTTTTAGAATTTGTTCTTAGAGAGCATTTACATCTTATAAGTAACTACCATGCCAAATTTTATGTATCTGGCTCCTTTAGCATTAAAAAAATCGAAATTTTCGAACGTTTTTCGCTTCTGCACCCTCTTGGGGGTAGTGGCACCGACATAAAATATAGCCTATGTTGGAGAAGGGACTGTCACCAACAATTTGCCACCTTCACTTTTGAAAACTGTTCTGTAGTTCCAGAGATTCTATAGAAATTGTAATTTAGAATGTTTTTAGAACGCTTTTCGCTCATATGTCACTTTTAAATTTTGATTTTTTTTATTTGTTCTTAGAGAGCATTTACATCTTATAAGTAACTAACATGCTAAATTTCATGTTTCTAAAAATTTTAGTGTAAAAAAATCGAAATTTTAGAACGTTTTTCGCTCCTGAACCCCCCTGGGAGATGTGGCAGTGACATAAAATATAGCCTATGTTGGAACAAGGAACATCACCACCAATTTGCTACCATCACTTTTGAAAACGGTTCTGTAGTTCCAGATATTCCATAGAAATTGTAATTTAGAATGTTTTTAGAACGCTTTTCGCTCATTTCACCCTTTTAAATTTCGATTTTTTTTATTTTGTTTTTAGAGAGCATTTACATGTTATAAGTAACTACAACGCCAAATTTCAAATTTCTAGCTCCTTCAGTATAAAAAAAATCGCAATTTTAGAACGTTTTTCGCTCCTGCAACCCCCCCCCCCTGCGGTTAGTGGCACCGACATAAAATATAGCCTATGTTGGAGCAGGGACTGTCGCCATCAATTTGCCACCATCACTTTTGAAAAAGGTTCTGTATTTCCAGAGATTCCATAGAAATTGTTATTTAGAATGTTTTTAGAACGCTTTTGTCTCATCTCACCCTTTTAAATTTCGAATTTTTTTAGAATTTGTTCTTAGAGAGCATTTACATCTTATAAGTAACTACCATGCCAAATTTCATGTTTCTGGCTTTTTTAGCAATAAAAAAATCGAAATTTTCGAACGTTTTTCGCTCCTGCACCCCCTGAGGGTAGTGGCAACGACATAAAATATAGCCTATGTTGGAGCAGGAATTGTCACTATCAATTTGCCACCATCACTTTTGAAATCGCTTCAGTAGTTCCAGAGATTACTTCCTACAAACAAACAAACAATCAAACAATCTTTACTACTTTATAATACTAAGTATAGACAAAACATTTAAAAAGACCATTTGAATATGCTTCCTTTGTAAGTAAACCTGCATTGATATACCGCAGTTTGTATAATTTGGAACAAGCCATAAAATTTTCTTTTATATATATTAGACTAGTTTACGACAAAACATTTAAAACAAGTAATATAAAAAAATTAAAGTCAATTCCTAATTTTTAATCATAAATATATAAAATAAACACGTGCAGCATTAATGTCCCACATTATCTTTATTGAATCCATCTATTTAAAGCTAACCTGCTATTTCGTTTTTCGTGCAAAAATCGCTTTTATACGCATGCGCGAGCATTCAGCCAATCCGCTAAAGGCATTTTTTGTAAACTCCTGTCGAATTGGGCTCTATACGCATGCGTCAGCATTCAGCCAATCAAGTGAGAGGTTGTTACTGTCCCGAGGTCCTGAGACAGATTTGGAGCCAATGAGGTGAAAGGCTATTTCCTGTCTAGAGATCTTTAGGAAAGATGATTATGGCGTTAGCAATTTTCAAAGTTTCGAAGTTTGGATTACTATAAATATTAGGTATTTATTCATTTTATCTTTATTTATTTTGTTATATTGAGTACGAACATAGAAACACATATTTATCTCTGTGTTCATGATTGAATTTTTTGGATATGTTTTGGTTTCGTGTATTTTTTTTTTTTTTTAATGTCGTATGTATATTTTGCTACTTTAAATTTCTTAAACCAAAAAGTAATGGTCGAGTTTTTATTAGGATTTATAAAGCTGAAATTTACCTTTTTGAATATAATATTACAGATGTTTTAATAGTTGCATTCGGCTGTAAAAATTGACAAAAAATTGATTAAAAATTCGACCAGCAGTTGCATGAAAAAAAAAAAAAAAGAACTTTTACTAGCATGGACAAATCCGGAAAATTGCTGCGTCGGCAGTTGTGTTTATATGTAAAAAAATAACAAAATTCATAGTTTAATCACAATAAAACATCGTGAAATTTATTGAATGGTTGCAGGGGAAAAAATCACAAAATTCAACAACCATTCGGGAAAATATAACAAAATTCTACTAATAACAGGAGCTTCTAAATAGCTTTACCACCTGTGCATTTTGACGATTTTGTTATGATAGTGTGTATGAATGTGTTTTGCATGAAATTTTTTGTTTTGTTGACAATTTTTTTAAAGGTTTTGGAACTTTAGTATGACAATTTATTGGTATTAATACTATTATGTCGGTTAATAGAAAAGCTTTCTAAAGATTGAAATACGATCAAATCTTAACAAAACTTGCAATGATTCAAATGGATTTAGATAGATAATTTTAGTATATGTGTATATATATGCAGTAGACTATCAATAAACAACAACAAAAAAGTGGAAACTAATTTTCATCTTTTATATATAATCAAAACTTTTCAATATTTTACAGCTGAATGCAACTATTAAAACATCTGAAATATTATATTAAAAAAATGAAATTTCAGCTTTACCAAGTAAAAAATAAACTACTTAAAAAAAAAAATCCTACTAAAAATTCGACCATTACTTTTAGGTATAAAAATTTTAATGTAGCAAAATACATACAGCATAAAAAGAAGAAAAAATACACCAGAATGTATATAAAGCATGCTTTACAATTATATTATGTGCAGTAAATAATTTCGCAAACAATATACGAAGAATCAAAACATATCCGAAGAACTCGATCGTGAACACAGAAATAGATATGTTGCTATCTTCAATGATTCAATAAAATAAAATAAAGATAGAATGAAAAACTACCTAAAAATATAATAATCTAAACTTGAAACTTAAAAACTCAATCAAACGTGATAAATTGTACACAATTGTCATTATATCAGGTGACAGTCGATGCAGAATTCATTTATATACACTACACACTTTATTGATACGATAACCATTTTGTCAGGACAAAATTAGCACTTGCCTATCAGCGAGCAATATTGAAAATTGGCGATTGACTTTATTGCCACCTAAAGGGAAAAATAAGCATTCGGCGATAAAACTTGAAAAACTAGCGATTAAAAATATGGAAAAAACTGGCCAAATGCCGGATTTTCTGATTTTCTTTTTTTGCTTTGCGTTTTTTCTGCATCTGTTTGACAAAATTCATGATTTTTCCTCACCCGATCAATGAAATTAATGATTTTGCCACACCTGATGAACGAAATTTACGATTTTTATGCACTCAAGTGAAGAAATTCGTGATTTTTATGTGCCCACTTGACTAATTTGTGATTTCCCTCACCCACTTCACTTGATTAATTAGTGATTTTTACGTGCCTGTTCTTCAAAATTCCTTATTTTTATGCACACGATGGACGAAATTCATGATTTTTACATGCCTGATAAACAAAACTCATGATTTTTACACGCTGGATTAAGGATTTTTTTTTATTGCACTTGACCGATGAAATTAAGTATTTTTATGCACCTGATAGACAAAATTCATGATTTTTATGTGCTGATAGAGGAAATTAATGATTTTTACGTGCCCGATCAACTAATTTCTTGATTCTTATGTGACCGTTTGAAGAATTTTGGGAATTTTAGGTGACCGATAAATGAAACTCATGATTTTTACACGCCCGATTGATGAAAAAAAAATTCTGCACCCGACCGACGAAATTAAGGATATTTATGCCCCCAATAGACGAAATTTATGATATTTATGTACCGATAGATGAAATTAATGATTTTTTCAGTGATCCTACGACATAATTTGTGTTTTTTCAGCAATCATTTGATGAAATTCACGTTTTAACTGCAATCCTTTGACGAAATTCGCATTTTTTCCACTATCCTTTGACGAAATTTGCGTTTTTCTGTGATCCTTTAATGAATTTTGCTTTTTTTGTGATCCTTTGACGATATTCGCACTTTCTCTGTTGCCTTTTGACGAGATTCATGTTTTTTCAACAATCCTTTCACGAAATTTGTGTTTTTTCAGTGATCCTTTGAAGAAATTTGCATTTTTCACACGATCGTTTATGAAATTCGCGTTTCCCAGCGATTCTTTTATAAAATACATTTTATTCTGCAATTTTTAGATGAAATTTGGTAAAAGATTACGAAATTAAGTATTATTATGCACCTGATAGACAAAATTCATGATTTTTATGTGCTGATAGAGGAAATTAATGATTTTTATGTGCCCAATCAACTAATTTCAGTGATCCTTTGAAGAAATTCGCATTTTTTAGCGATCCTTTGAAGAAATTCGCATTTTTCTCACGATCGATTATGAAATTCGCGTTTCCCAGCGATTCTTTTATAAAATACATTTTATTCTGCAATTTTTAGATGAAATTTGTTAAAAGATTACGAAATTAAGTATTTTTATGCACCTGATAGACAAAATTCATGATTTTTATGTGCTGATAGAGGAAATTAATGATTTTTACGTGCCCGATCAACTAATTTCTTGATTCTTATGTGATCGTTTGAAGAATTTTGTGAATTTTAGGTGACCGATAAATGAAACTCATGATTTTTACACGCCCGATTGATTAAAAAAAAAATTCTGCACCCGACCGACGAAATTAAGGATATTTATGCTCCCAATAGACGAAATTTATGATATTTATGTGCCGATGGATGAAATTAATGATTTTTTCAGTGATCCTATGACATAATTTGTGTTTTTTCAGCAATCATTTGACGAAATTAACGTTTTAACTGCAATCCTTTGACGAAATTCGCATTTTTTCCACTATCCTTTGACGAAATTTGCGTTTTTCTGTGATCCTTTAATGAATTTTGCTTTTTTTGTGATCCTTTGACGATATTCGCACTTTCTCTGCTGCCTTTTGACGAGATTCATGTTTTTTAAGCAATACTTTGACTAAATTTGCGTTTTTCAGTGATCCTTTGAAGAAATTCGCATTTTTCAGCGATCCTTTGAAGAAATTCGCATTTTTCTCACGATCGTTTATGAAATTCGCGTTTCCCAGCGATTCTTTTATAGAATACATTTTATTCTGCAATTTTTAGATGAAATTTGGTAAAAGATTACGAAATTAAGTATTTTTATGCACCTGATAGACAAAATTCATGATTTTTATGTGCCGATAGAGGAGATTATGTGCAGAGAGGATAGATTTTTCTCACGATCGTTTATGAAATTCGCGTTTCCCAGCGATTCTTTTATAAAATACATTTTATTCTGCAATTTTTAGTTGAAATTTGGTAATAGAGAGTGATCTTTTGGTGAATTTTTTTTTTTTTTTTGTTTATCTTTCATGATCCTTTCGCATAATTCATGTTTTTCCCTGTGGCCTTTTAACGAAATTCATGTTTTTCCATAATCCTTTGATGAAATTTGTGTTTTTCCCACGATCATTTCATGAAATCGGCAATTTTTTTTTGCGAAGATTGATATGTGTAGGCACTGAGTTCTACGGTGTATTGTGCATTCTTTTAAACATGTAACTTATCGGTTCAAAACAATTGATGTAATTCAGAAACAGTTGTAATACTTTTGTGGGAGGGAAGGGGCGCGAATAAAATTTAAAAATGCAGCCATGTCAAAAATTATGGGGGGGGGGGAGTGCATTTTGCCCACACTGCGCTGAAACTTTTCTAAATTTTGCTGACACCACGCATATGATATATCATTTGAATGGCATGTGGCCGCTTTTTCATTTTATGCATCTCCCGTGTCCATCCCCCCCACTTTGCCCCCCCAAGGGTGTACTTTTTAAAATTTTGCACACACCCTTCATGTTACATATCGTTGGAAGGGTCTTTGACTGCTTATTCATGTTATGCATCTTCGGTGTCCATCCGGCCACTCCCCCCCCCCCCAAGGGTTGCACTTGCCGGATAACTATCGGCAAGGCGTGAGATAATTGTAAGCTTAGAATATTCTTTCTCAAGATGAGTTTCGGTTAAGAGCCAGGTAGGTTATATTAGAAGAATAGAAATAGAGCATGGGGATGCTCGTGAATAACATGGAATTTTAGGTTGGGCTAAGAAGATAAAAGGCTGGCTCAGCTGCTGATTTTAAGTGGCGAGTGCACGTGTGAACGATAATGGGGAACCCAGGTGTAAAGTTAGTTACGTCAAGAAGAGAGGTTACAATTGTATAGATAGAAGTAAGTTTAATAAAAGAAAGTCGGGAATAGTAAATGTCATACTTGACAGCGTTAGATAAAATTATGAGTGCAAGAACGCCCCCCCCAGACCACCTAAGAGAAAAAAAACGTGAGAATTTTCGGCGGGAAAAGGGTGAGATGACCCCGTAGTAGGTGGGATTTATTAAATGAAGAGATATCCAATAATTTTGTTTGGAGGCAGGTTTTCAGACAATGAGAAGTTTCTAGCCATTTGAGTGAATGGAAAGGGATGATAAGAAAATGAGAAGGTGGCCAGGATTGGGATAGAAAAAACGGGGAGAATATTTTGGGGGAGGAGACAGAGAAATAAGATAGGGGAGCAGAAAGAGGAGAGGGAATACGGAGGCAAGGAGTTGACGAGAGAAAAAGGTTGGTGATGATCAGAGGAAAGTGATGGGTTTTTTTTTTGAAGTGTTGGAGAGGATAGAATAGCCGATTGAAAATTAGTCGAATTGTGAGTGATAGTGCCGGCTGAACTGTTTGAAAGGACCGATTTTAGGATGATCAGCGTACTGTTCCAGTTGACCGCAGGTATGATTTATTTACTAAGTATTCCGAATTGTTCTCATTCAAAAATTTAATGTAGATTTTAACGTAAGCTTGTATAGGGCTTCGTAGGCATCCTAACTAATGTGTTTAGATTAAGTGTATTTATTTGTTTATTTAGAATCAAGTCTAGTTCAGCTTATATTCAAATTATGAGTATAATCTTTAATTGTATTGTAACCTATTTGTGAAAGTTCTAATAAACTGTTTAGTTCTAATTTAATGTTTAATTATTTACCAATACAGAGAAGGCGGGAGGTGATGGTCTGCGTACGATTCTGGGTAACTACCACTATTTACTCACGATGCCACGCAACTTCCATTGTAGTTTTTTAATACTATTCAAATATTTAATTAATAAGAGAAGTAATCAATTAATCAATGGAAGTAATCTAATTAAAATTCAATCGAATCAATTAAAGCAAAGTAAGGATAACGTACCGCAGAGCCATCCCAGCAACTTTTCTAGATTTTGTTGACAACCCTCATGTCATATATCATTGGAAAGGTCTGTGACCGCTTATTCATATTATGTATCTCCGATGTCCACCCCCCCCCCCCCCCTATGCCTCCAAGGGGGTACTTTTCTAAATATTGCACACACCCCTCATGTGATACATCGTTGGAAAGGTCTGTGACTGCTTAATCATATTATGCATCGCCAATGTCCTTCCACCACCTTTGCCCCCCAAAGGGGGCCCATTTCTAAATTTTGTTGACACCCCTCATGTCGTATATCGTTGGATAGGTCTGTGACTGCTTAATCATATTATGCATCTCCGGTGTCCTTACCCCCACTTTGCCACCCCAATTGGGGTACTTTTCTAAATTTTGCCAATATCACTTATATGATATATCGTTGGAAAGGTCTGTGACCGCTGAATCACAATATGTATATCCCGTGTCCATCCCCCCAGTTTGCCACCCCCAAGGGGGTACTTTTCTAATTTTTGCACACACCCATCATGTTACATATCGTTGGAATGGTCTTTGACTTCTTATTCATGTTATGCATCTTCAGTGTCCATCCCGCCACTTCCCTCCCCCAAGGGGTGCACTTTTTAAAATTTTGTTGACACCCCTCATGTTATATATCGTTGGAAAGGTCTGTGACTGCTTAGTCATATTATGCATCTCTGGTGTCTTTGCCACCCCAGTTGGGGTACTTTTCTAAATTTTGCCAATATCACTCATATGATATATTGTTTGAAAGGTCTGTGACTGCTGAATCATAATATGTATCTCCCGTGTCCATCTCCCCCACTTTGCCCCCCCAAGGGGGTACTTTTCTAATTTTTGCACACACCCATCATGTTACATATCGTTGGAATGGTCTTTGACTTCTTATTCATGTTATGCATCTTCAGTGTCCATCCCGCCACTTCCCTCCCCCCAAGGGGTGCACTTTTTAAAATTTTGTTGACACCCCTCATGTTATATATCGTTGGAAAGGTCTGTGACTGCTTAGTCATATTATGCATCTCTGGTGTCTTTGCCACCCCAATTGGGGTACTTTTCTAAATTTTGCCAATATCACTCATATGATATATCATTGGAAAGGTCTGTGACTGCTGAATCACAATATGTATCTCCCGTGTCCATCCCCCCACTTTGCCCCCCCCCAAGGGGGTACTTTTCTAATTTTTGCACACACCCATCATGTTACATATCGTTGGAATGGTCTTTGACTTCTTATTCATGTTATGCATCTTCAGTGTCCATCCCGCCACTTCCCTCCCCCCAAGGGGTGCACTTTTTAAAATTTTGTTGACACCCCTCATGTTATATATCGTTGGAAAGGTCTGTGACTGCTTAGTCATATTATGCATCTCCGGTGTCCTTACCCCCACTTTGCCACCCCAATTGGGGTACTTTTCTAAATTTTGCCAATATCACTCTATGATATATCGTTGGAAAGGTCTGTGACCGCTGAATCATAATATGTATCCCCCGTGTCCATCCCCCCCACTTTGCCCCCCACAAGAGGGTACTTTTCTAAATTTTGCACACACCCATCATGTTACATATCGTTGGAAGGGTCTTTGACTGCTTATTCATGTTATGCATGGCGCTGCTTATTTATGTTATGCATGAGTGGTCCATCCCGCCACTCCCCCCTCCAAGGGGTGCACTTTTCTAAATTTTGTTGATACCACTCATGACATATATCGTTGGAAAGGTCTGTGACCGCTTAATCATATTATGTATCTCCTATGTCCCCCCCTTTGCCTCCAAGGGGGTACTTTTCTAAATTTTGAACACACCCTTCATGTGATATATCGATGGAAAGGTCTGTGACCGCTTAATCATATTATGCATCTCCCGTGTCCATCCCTCCTCTATAAAGTTCATCAAGAGACAGCAAAAAAAAAAAAAAATTTAATTTTCCATTCAATCGTTGCAATTGGCGAGTGTGACTGTTAAGTTTGGCAATAAAGTCAATCGCCAAATTTCAGTATTACTCGCTGAGTGGTGAATGCTAATTTTTTGCTATATTACAAACTGTATTTAGATGCACTATAACGACAAAATCGTTATTGGATCAGTAGATGGAAAAGTGTGTAGTGTATATAAATGCCTTTTGCATTAACTGACATCTTATAATGACAATTGTGTATGATTTATCACTGTTGTGCCATGGTTTTCTATGTACTGGCACAACAGCGCTAAATGTGTCAGATTTATTTATTTAAATTATTCGGCAAAAGTTTCAAACATTTTAAAGCAGCTATGATATTTATTTTTATGGTACTGTCAAGTTGTTTGCCGTCAAATTTTGACGGGTTCCATCTAGTACTTTTTTATACTCATCGTTGCTGTATTTTATTTTTGTGGCATCACTAATTTGAGGAAAATCTTTCATTTTATTCATGAAAACAATGGGAGAATTTTTTTTCTCCCATATAAAACTAAAATAAATTAATTAAATTTAATTAATGAATTAATATTTTAAAAACTGTATTAACATCAATTGTCATCCTCTATAAGTTTAAAAGAATGTATTTGAACTTGAGTGAATGAATAGAAAATATTTTATTAACGATTGAAAATTTGAAAAAGATATATAAATATATAGAGAGTTTGAGCTAATAGTAGGAATTGAATAATAATAATGAAAGTAAGCCACAACAATTATATCCTAGTAAATATACATAATAAATGTCGGAAAAGTAATTTTTTGTATGATTTATGTTATTCTGTCATGGGAGGGGGGGGGGGAGGGTTAAGTTTAAAAGAATTTCTTTTTTTAAATAATTTTACATAAGTAGTAATTCGTTTAAAAAAAAATGTTAATACTTTATGTTTTCTGAAACATTAATCGCTTTAAATATTATTTCGGTGGTGAATTTTTTTTCAGACTATTATGTACAAAGAGTTATATGTTATTATGTTATATTAAATCTGAATATGAGGAAGCTCAGAATAAAAAATGTTTAGTAGTCAGCACCATAAGACATTCCTTACTGCTATCTTCACTGTTAAATGCGGATCTGAAACAAACAAGGATTTTAAAATTTTAAATTGTACACAGATTTTTACATTAATTCAATTTCTGTTATGTTATTCCAGTGTTCATATACTCTTAAAATATATATATATCATTAACATAAACATTTTATAGTAAGTTCTAAGTATATATTCGTTTATTAATCCGTAATTTGTTAGCAATAATCGTGTCATTGATTGTATGTGCTGTTGATCATGATGCTGTATTCAGAAATACATCATTTATAAGTTGCATCGAAAAAAAAATATATGAATGTAGGTAGAAAAATTATATTAAAAGATTCATAAATATGCATACAATTTCCGTAAATGAAAGTATTAATAAAACACTTTTCTTTAAGAGAATAATGTGAGTGTAACTCCAATTAAATGAAGATAATTTTAGTTGGTTTTTGAATACAATGTACAGTTTATTATTAATCAGAAATGTTAGATTAGAAAACTTTAAACAAACATTATATTAAATCTGAATATGAGGAAGCTCAGAATAAAAAATGTTTAGTAGTCAGCACCATAGGACATTTCTTACGGCTATCTTCACTGTTAAATGCGGATCTGAAACAAACAAGGATTTTAAAATTTTAAATTGTACACAGAAATTGGAAAATAGTTCATTTTCATAAATTATTATTATTATTATTATTATTTAAATTTTAAAATGAAATTTTGAGAAAAATGAAAGAGATTTAATTCTTAAAAGGTATGCTTCACTTTAAATCAATAAATAAGTAAATAAATAGGGGAAGGAGGCCTAAAATGATCCTAACGGGCAAAATTATCCACATATGTTTCTTCCAGACAGGTCGCGCTATCTACAGGGTAACACATAAACTAGTTGTGATAAATAAAGAAGAAGCAATGGTGGTATTTAAGCAATCGCGGTATTACGCGTCTGAACGGAATTCTATGAAAAATTGGTTTTTATAATATATTTTATAAGGTAGGCACTAACTTTCATATTTATTTAGATTACAGTCTTTCATATTCAGAAATATCACTTGGTTTACTTAATGGAGCATATTTTTAGATGTGAATTACACTTAAGTAGAGTTGCAAAGGCTAGAAAAAACCCGGTTTAAACCTGGGAATAAACCGGGTTTTTTGGGAATAAACTGGGTATTTTGGGAATAAACCAGGTCTTTTGGCAATAAACCTGGGAATAAACCGGGTCTATTGGAAATAAATCTGGGAATAAACCGGTTTTTGCAACTCTACACTTAAGTATTGGCATAATTAATTTTATATCCTCTATTTTGCCGATAAAATAACAATCTACTATGATTTTTTAAATGAAGGATCATTTTGCCCTTTAGTGAGGGTAAAATACTCCTTTTGACACTTTTTAAAAAATCTATTTCTTTCATTACTCAATTTAGGTTTGAAATATTACTAATATATATTTTTAATGCAAAATATAGTGTAAAACATACTAGCAAAGGGCTAGTTTTATTTAAAAAGTTATGTTATTTTACACAAGTTTTTCCCTCAGGGGGATTATTTTGGGCCACATTCCCTAAATAAATAAAATAAATTATAATAATAATAATAAAAATAATAAAGAAAATGTAACGGTTCAACAAATAACAGGCATCATGTAGCATTTTTTCAACATTTCAAGTCTATATCTTAGTTACTCACCTTAATGGCCATCTGTTCAAAAAACATCATATTTCGAAAAACGCATTTAAATGCCTTGAAGGAGTTAGTGACCTTCGTCAGAATGTGCAAAAAAAAAATCCTGTATAATCTTGATTTTTAATTATATTTTTTTAACTGAGCGCTGAGGAATGAGTTAGTTTGAAACTCAAAGAGAAGTAGAACTTTTTAGGCTGAAAAAAAAGAGATTTTTTTTTTAAGTTTTACATTGGAATTTCCCCTATTTGGATTTTTTCTAATGATTTGTGTTATGAATATTCGCTATCAATGACTGGGAAGTTTTTTTTGTGCTATGTGAAAACGCGAATTTGTCACTACTTTGAATCTGTATTCTTCAGCTTAATACTTTTCTTCAAGATTTTTTAACATTTTTCAACATAGTTGAGAAGTGTTTATGAATTGAGTTCTACCCATAATCCAACTCTTGTAAACATACTCGGATTGAAATATAATTTATTTGTTATTGGTGTTTATGATCGCATGTTCGCTATTGAAAATGGACTGTGTAGCTTTTGAATCCTAACATTCATGCCTAATGAAATATATATGCATTTCTGAGGTGCAGTAAATGTGTGCTTTCTGTAGAATATTGAGTGCAAAGCATTCATCATTCATTTACAAAGTCTCTCAAAAGAACAATTCCGTTGGGTAATGGTCTATATGGAAAATTGTTTGTAGTGTATTTTAACAATGCTACATTATTTCAAACATACATAATTGCGGTGCACTACAAACATTTTATGTAGAAAATGAAGGCTTAACTGTTAGCCTTCATTTACAGGTAAACACAAAAGTTTTCGGTTACAGTTCTGTGTATTAGCGATAATTGCTAAAAGTTCGTTTGCAATTGTGATATTTTATTTTAAATTAGAGAAATTTCGTATTATTTGATGTGTATAAAATCTGTAGATCATATGCAGGTCTACACAAATAAATCCCTAAGATTTGCTATGCATGAGCGTGAATTACTTAACGTTGTCTTTATAATTATCGATTACCTAAATATACTGAATTTAGCATTTAAATTTCTCCGGTGGGATCTTCCGTGATCGGGGTTGCTACCTTCCCGGAGAGACTAGACAGGCCCTTTCTTAGTTTCTGATATCGACCAGGGAGTTTAATGCATCGGGCGAACCCCGGCGGCATCGATCGCATTCGTTGCTCTCGGCAGCGTTCGGGGCCGATCGTTGTTACACGCCGAACAACTGAAACTTCTGGCCCTTCTAGGCTGCCTGGAACAGAAAGAGACCCGATCATGTAAGATCCCACCGGTGAAATATAAAAGCTAATTTCAATATGTTTATAGAATGGACCAGCAGTTTTCGGAAGGCCGGTGCGTTTTAAAAATAGGACGACCCGGCGACATCGGGCTTATTCATTTCTCCCAGGTACATTTTCCAGCTGAACTATATTTATATATTAAGTACTGATTTTAGAGTATAAATAAATTCATATACAAGCCGACGGAAAGTATTAGATACATTGTCGTCTGTGGAAGATTATTTCTGAAAGTACGTTTTCGGTTATTTTGTGTGGCTAGATTTTTTTCATAACATATTTTCTTTTACCTTAACGAATGGTGAAGTTCCGTTACAATAGTCTGGAATTTTTTGACAATGTTTCATAATCTACGATTGACGAATGTTTATTCTTTCTTGTTCCGTGTTTTTGTGTTATTTTGAGATCAGTTACTAAAATTCATTATTTTCACTCAATGTTTACGTCTATAAAATTAAGGTAACGTACATCTGATAATTGCATATATATCGGAATTTATTAAGTTAAAAATGTGCGTGGCACACTGGTCGACAAAGGTTATTACTTTTCGTCAATTATTAAAATTGTAGAACAAACAAAAATCTAATTATGTATTTAAGATGTTCATGAAAATATAGTTGAATAAAATAAATTCTTTACTTCTGCGTAAGCGTTTAAGTAATGTTTAAGTAATAAAATCCAATGTAACGAAATCATAGTAATTCTAATTTCCCCTGCAGAAGAAATATATGTTCGAGAAGCATTAAGGTTCAAGTTTTTTTTTCCAGACTAATAGCCACAATAAAGAATGGTATGCAACTATTTATGTCTCGCAGATGGAAAGTAGTTGCCGATTTACTTTTATCTAGAAAGCAGTAAACAAAGAATAATGTTAGAATGAAATGGCTTTGTCGACAAATTGGTGTAATAAATACTCACTCAACAGATGCTTTACCTAAAGTTCTATAAAATGCTTTAAACTATCATGGATACATTTTAAACTATGGCGTTTCTATTTGGGTAAGATTATTCATATATTCAGCAAAATATTACCCTTTGCATTGTAAAAAAAAAAGACAAATGTATCTTAATCTACAAAAATATAATATAACTACGAGAGGAAATATACGACAAGTTCTTACGAGATACCAACGATTTAGAAAAACTTTTCTATTATTAGAATCAAAAGAAACCAATAGATTTTTTTGAATAAAAAAACATTTATATATATATATAAAATACAGGGTGATTATAAAGAAACTTTGCCAACATCTGCACTTCTAGCGGCCGTTCTATTTAACCGATCAAGATGAAATTTTAAATATAGTTGTTTGAAGGTATGCGCTCGAGATTCTGTGAATGGCAATACAGTGGTGCTCACGGTTACGGTTATAGTTACAGAAACTCGAAAATTTCGAATGGCAACGCCTACTTTTTCCTGTCTCAAAATGTTCAGCGCATGCGAAAACCCTAAATAGCGTTGAAACGGTACCGATATGTCCAAAAACAAACGTGTTATGCATACACAAAGAAGAGTTCTGAAAACCGGCCAACAAAACACGATCTGTGCGCACGCAGTAACTTTGCATATGACACAGGCAAGATACCAATCACAGAACGCCGTTCGCCAGATATTCAGCGGAGGAAGCCTATAAAATACCAAGCGGGTATGCGAAGTCGTCATTCATGAACTCGCACATGCCGACGATATGACTCTTCCTGGGAAAGTTCGCGGTGAATTGATCAAACTCTATTATCTAAATGGGATGAACGCTGCGGAAGCCTTGCGTGTGTATCGCCGCAATCATCGACAACGACGTGGGCCATGTACTCTGCAAGCTGTGCGTGATTTAGTGCGCAAATTCGAAGATACAGGCTGCACCTGTGACAAACCGCGCTCCGGACGGCCAACAGTTTCTGAGGACGTTGTCATGGAAGTGCATCATACAGTGACTACAGGGCACACAGAAACTGCAAGAGGATTATCGCGCTTGTTGGATATTCCGAACACAACGGTCCGCAAGCTCTTGCGCTCAGTACTTCACATGTTTCCCTATCGATTTCAGCGCGTCCAGATGTTGCAGCCGGGTGACCCACAACAACGTCTGGACTTCGCAAATGAATTTTTATTACGATATGATGCTGATAACGACTGGCCACTTCGCATACTATGGACGGACGAGGCGCATTTCACCTTACATGGCAACATTAACACAAAGAATTGTGTGCACTGGGGAGAGACGAATCCTCACGCTGTGGCACCAGTACCATTATTTGACGCCAAAGTGACTGTGTGGTGCGGCATTACAGCTACATTTGTTCTCGGCCCGTTCTTCTTTGAGGAAACGAACCCAGCGGGTCCTGCAACATGTTCTGTAACAGGCTCTCGGTATGCAGCCATGCTGAAAAATTCTGTACTACCGGAGTTGCGTCGGCGGAATGCACTCAATGACGTTGTTTGGATGCAAGATGGTGCACCTCCACATATAGCGAGGTCAGTTAAAAGGCTCCTAGATCAGCATTTTGGTGATCGCATCATCTCACGCCATTATCCTATTCCGTGGCCTGCGCGATCCCCAGATCTGACGCCTATGGATTTCTGGTTTTGGGGATATCTCAAATCCAGAGTTTACCTGTGCAATCCGCAAACATTGTCGGGCTTGCAGGATTCTATACGGCGTGAGATTAGAAACATTCCTCGCGTCATGTTGCGTTCAGCGGTATTGTCCGTCGTCTCCCGCATGCAATGCGTAATTGCTTGTGATGGCACCCATGTGGAAAATGTTTGATGCCAATAAAGGTTTTCTTTTGTCTGATATGTGTTCTCATCATTCAGCAGTTTCTTGTCTCTGTCGAATGCATTATTGCTCGGTGCGCCTTAAAGAACGGTTTGTATGTCTATAACACGTCGGTTTTTGGACATATCGGTACCGTTTCAACGCTATTTAGGGTTTTCGCATGCGCTGAACATTTTGAGACAGGAAAAAGTAGGCGTTGCCATTCGAAATTTTCGAGTTTCTGTAACTATAACCGTAACCGTGAGCACCACTGTATTGCCATTCACAGAATCTCGAGCGCATACCTTCAAACAACTATATTTAAAATTTCATCTTGATCGGTTAAATAGAACGGGCGCTAGAAGTGCAGATGTTGGCAAAGTTTCTTTATAATCACCCTGTATATTTTTCTGCCACTAATTTTTGAAAATGTTTTCCGAGTACTTTTTATATTATGTTAATATGTTTTCTCAAACTTTATTATCAGTTTTTATGATGCTTTCGATTCTCGATTAAACATTTCTAACTGCATATTTGAATTCATGCATGCAAGAGTAAATAATATTAATATTAATATTAATATTAATGCTGTTAATTTAGCATGTTCGTCTGTAAAACATGCTTATTGAACATGAAAATGTTCTCTTGTGATCTTGTCTAGCATACAATAGTTAGAAATCTTGTCTAGCATACAAAAAAACTATATTTCAAACGTGATGTACTATAAATCTACTCTGAAACGTTTCCGAAATTTAGTGGAAGCAAAAAAAGAGATTGTTTTTTCACCGTTTCTTTAAATATTAAAACTACATTATTTTCTGGGGTTTCTAAATATAAGGAACATCTTTAGGAATCGTGGGTAACAGGAAAGTGCTTATTGTAAATTTTCGTTTGTGGGTATATTACATTTTACTATATTAAAAAACATCGGTCTTTTTCTACATTGTAGTAAAGAATAAACATATAATTATTTTTAGAAATCATTCGATAAAGGAACGATGAACATAAATATTTTAAAAAAAATTCACAAAAGGTTTGACAAGAAGATGAAGAAAAAGTACTATGAAAATCAAAGAAAGTTAACATGACGAAGAAACATAAGAAAAGGAACAAAATCCCTTCAGTGCAAATACTCTAGGTTTGCACCAAAATCCTGATTAGCATCTATTTATTCCTGCAAATTTTATAAATATGTATTAAAATCTGGGAAAGTGTGTAGAAAATCTTGTATATTTCATAATTGCCAGAATATGTATCTGCAATTGTAGAAATATTGCGTTTCATGGTATAAAAGAATGTTTTGTTGATTGTAATAGCATCTGTAAATATTTAATATGGTTATAGTAATTTGATCAAATAATAGATTTTTTAAATTTGAATTAAAGACAATTGTGTATAATACAATTAATTAAACTAGGTTTCAACAGGTATATTGTGAAGTGTTATTTGGAGAGTAGCCCAAATTCTTAGGGACTTAGTAAGGTTGGGAAAGTTAAGCATAATTATGACACAGTACTGTAATGGTAAAAGAAACAAGTTGGAAATTGTACGTCAAACATGACAAATGAGGTGCGTTCGTACTATAGCTAGTTATATAAATATTCAGATCTTGATGATTTTTAATTCTGTGAAATGAATTATATTGTCCGCAGATTAATTTCTGTAATAAAATAAGTATCTCGCTCGCTTGACGATTCAACTGCGGAAGCTCCTATAACAAGAAAGCACCGATTTAAAAAAAATAATCAAATTTCTTAATAAATATTTTTATTAATATATTTTATAGTTTTGATTCAATTTTCATAAAATTTTAAATGTCTTGACAGAATTCTGAAAAGATAATATATCTTAAATTTCAAACTATTCAGTTGGGTAGTTTTTGCGTTGTTATATGCGGACAGACGGACAACAAACACACGGACAGACAGACAGGCGGGCGGACCAGATAGGTGTTACGTATTTATATAATTACGAACGCACCTAAAAACAGAAAAGATATATCTTTGACAAACTGTGAAAGGAGTTCCTGAACATTATGGAGTTAAGAAGTCTATTAAGTTGTTCATCGAAACTTGTCATAAACACGACCTGACCGACATATACCGCGTATTGTAATGTCCAAGTCTGTGACGGCACCAGCAAACGCCATGTTTTCAAACTGACGCGTGAAGATGCAAACTGTAGACTTACCTCCTTCGATTAAAAATAGTTTTTCTTTCGACTAGACAGGTGCCGCGACCGTATCTCTAGAACGTCGTGGCGAAAGCAGTGGAGTGTGGAAGAAGTTGTTAGATTGTCAATCAAGGAAAGACATTTTTTTAAGAACTGGTGTTAATTATGAAAGTTTTAGATATGTGGTGTGCTGTTTTAAATGTCGTGTAATATAAAATAAATGTTGCATGTTAAGTGTTAAGCACGCGTGTTAATTTAAAACTTACACATGGTTCACACTGTGACCAGCCAATTTTTAACAGCATCTATTTTACCAATAAATTTGTTTTAAAAAATTCTTTTTTATACTTTTATTTTTACACACGTAGCTCCTAAAAATGTGTTTTCTTTATTTCCCAGAAAATTGCACTTTAAAATTAAAATAATAGTAGCGCAGAGGTAACATCTGCAGGAGGTCACGCACTCAAATCCAACAGATTCCATTTTGTCAAAAAGTTATGCACATTTTTTTTTACTATCTGCACACATGCATTTGTTAATGGAAAGTCAAATAGTGTCACACCGAACTCTTTCAATAAGCACCAAGAAAATTATCTTAATTTAATATTGATAGACAAGCATCCCTCGTTAACAAGAAAAATACTTTGGATATCAAATAATGTATGCAATTAGCCAAATTAAGAAACATAGAAAATCAAAATAAACATTGATCGGTTTAGATAATATCTAACAAAACAATGCATTTTAAAGTTTGTTTTGCTTAGAAGAATATTTTATATTTAAAGAAAGGAAAACTAATTATTGCAATGGAAAACAATTAGTCTTACTTAATACTATTTTACGACTAGAAAATAATGAATCAGTTAAGGAAGAAATGGTTTAATCGGTAAAATAAATAACTAGAGAAAAGTCTCTTCATTCAAACTGAAGTTATTTATTGGGTTAAATGATTATTAAACATAATATTAAAAATAATGTTAATTTTTATGCTGATTAAAAAAAATGAAATAAACGTCCATACCTTTGTTTCGATAAAATAATTATGGATATAAATATAAGAAAAACGAAATATTCCAAAAGAAAACTTTCTCTCATTGTGAAAATATCTTTTTAAATAGCTAAATATCGAATCATAAAAATAATCTGAACAAAAAAGTTTGGTTTTAGACGATATCTAATAAAATATTGCATTTAACAATTACTTTTGCAGATGACAATAGTTTATAGTTAAAGAAAGGAATGGAAGCTATTTATAACAAAGAAAGACAATTCGTCCTATAAACGGGGTTAGTTATTATTATCTTGGGAACAGAAACTAATGAATCGTGTAAAGATAAAATGACGTTGTATGTAGAGAATATAGACACAAAAAAACTTTCTTTATCAAATTGGTGTTATTTAACACTTTAATTGATTATGAAACTTATTTAAAATATTCTCTCATTGTGAAAATATCTTTTTAAATAGCTAAATATCGAATCATAAAAATAATCTGAAAAAAAAGTTTGGTTTTAGACAATATCTAATAAAATATTGCATTTGACAATTATTTTTGCAGATAACAATAGTTTATAGTTAAAGAAAGGAATGGAAGCTATTTATAACAAAGAAAGACAATTCGTCCTATAAACGGGGTTAGATATTATTATCTTTTGAACAGAAACTAATGAATCGTGTAAAGACAAAATGACTTTGTATGTAGAGAATATAGACCCAAAAAAACTTTCTTCATCAAATTGGTGTTATTTAACACTTTAATTGATTATGAAACTTATTTAAAATATTCTCTCATTGTGAAAATATCTTTTTAAATAGCTAAATATCGAATCATAAAAATAATCTGAACAAAAAAGTTTGGTTTTAGACAATATCTAATAAAATATTGCATTTGACAATTAATTTTGCAGATAACAATAGTTTATAGTTAAAGAAAGGAATGGAAGCTATTTATAACAAAGAAAGACAATTCGTCCTATAAACGGGGTTAGTTATTATTATCTTGGGAACAGAAACTAATGAATCGTGTAAAGACAAAATGACTTTGTATGTAGAGAATAGAGACCCAGAAGAACTTTCTTTATCAAATTGGTGTTATTTAACACTTTAATTGATTATGAAACTTATTTAAAATATTATTAACATTTCAGCCTGATCTTGAAACCCATCTTCAAACCCAACTGAAATTATAACGTGTAAAAACCATTTATTTGGATGTTATATATGTTCTCTAGCAACCAAAGTTAGAATGAATACCGATTAATTCCTTTTTTCTGCTATTTTTATATTTCAATTTCACAGGTCAATTACTGATGCACCCATCCTAGTTAAATGTAAAACAGAAAGTAAATTTGACACAAACGTTGATGTTCTTCAATTGTATCTAAAAACATAAACTATTTCAACACTAGTTTTAGTTACAATGATAGCTTGTAGTTAACCCTTAAAACTGGTGTTATGGTGTCCCCCAATTAGTCCCCAAGGACTTTTCTTCTCCTGTAATTCTTTCGTCCATAAGTAAGATTGAGATAAATCTGTAAAATAAAATGTTTTCTGATATTACACAGACAAATACAGTCATATAAAAATACATTAGTTTTTATAAAAATTCATTTTATTATTTTTTATAAGTTAAAATTATAAAATAAGAATGAGATATACATTCTGATTTCTTAAACAGACAAATACAGTCATGTAAAAATATATTAGTTTTTATAAAAAATCTTTTTATTATTATTTTTCTTATAAGTTAAATAATAAAATAAAAATGCAATATACTTTCTCATTTTCTAAACAGACGTGTCGTAGTTTCGTTCGGAAGGTGGTTTGTTTGTAAAAGAGGGCGCCCCCTTGTGGCGGAAAGTAGAACTAACAGATTTTGCGCAGCACGCCTACTATACTGTGCCGCAGGCAGCGGTAACAACTGTCGGAGGTTCGTTTAGATCAGAATTCATCCCCTGTCGGCAGAAGGTGGGAGAAATAACGGATTTTCCGTTGCGTGCACAGCACTTTTAAATAAATAATTTCCTACAAAATAGGGATAAAGATATAAAATCATACAAACTTTAGATTTGTTAAATTTTATTATCCCGGTCCAGACACTTTCGGTTTTAGAGCCCAGTTTTCAGAAATTGAGTATCAAATTTTATTGAAAAAATAGCTTGTTATAAACGAAATCATGCTGAATATTTCATTTCTTTTTAAAAATCCTATAACTTTATAAATATAAATATTTACCATTTTTATAAAAATTCAAGCAAAAGTTGTACATGGACTGTATAATCCTCTGTCTCAGCTACAGATAACTTCGAGATTTTTTTGATGCAGTGTGACGGCAAAAATTTTATTTTAATTGAAACATTTGTTGGAACCATAATTGCCTTCTTCAATAAATCTTGACTAAAAAATATGAGATTAAACATTTTCATAAACTTCTGGATGCTCAGGAACTACACTAAACCTGCAGCGTTACGATTCATTATAAACAATGGCCTACAGTGTTCAGCCCTGTTTTCTTGGCCCTGGGCTTGAAGTGCTATACAGCATATGTCCCGGTCAGGTGGTCAGCCTAACGCTCGACCCTCAGTGTTTAGTTCTCAAACAAGCTTGGTACTCATTTTATCGATCCCGAAAGGATGAATGTTTGAGGGAACCTTGTCCAGACCTCAGTCGAACTTTTGATCGGTATGACCGGTTTAGTTTCAAAGCAAGCTTGGTACTAATTTTATAGACACCGAAAGGATGAAAGGTTGAAGGAATTTTGCCCAGCCTGGAGTCGAACTCTGTACCGGTAGGGCAGGTTTGTTCCAAAACAAGCTTAATTTTCATTTTATCGACCCCGAAAGGATGAAATGTTGAGTGAACCTTGCCCAGCCAGGAGGCGAACTCTGGACCGGTAGTAGCGATTAATTCCACTGTAAGCTTATTACTCATTATATCGACGCCGAAAGGATGAGAGGTTGAGTGAACCTTGCCCAGCCCGGAGTCGAACTCTGGTCCGGTAGGACCGGTTTAGTTCCCAAGCAATCTTGGTACTCATTTTATCGAAAACAAAGGGAGGAAACGTTGAGTGAGTCTTGTCCAAGACGGAGTCGAACTCTGGACCGGTAGCACAGTACTCAGACGTGCTGATCATTACGCGATTGGGTGTCCAATGAGTTTTCAAGAACAAATCTTCAAATATTCTCTAGACATTCGAAACATTGTGTAAAATCAAAAATGTACGGATATATTTGGTCATATAGTAATTAAAAAAAATTATCCAACTGTCTTTGAATTTTATGAAAAATGATAATCTTAAATGCTTGAAACACATTTAATTAACAAAATCTCACGAGAGCTACAATGCATAGGTATGTTTAACTCATGTGACATAATTATTCGTTAAAATTTATATATAATTATGAATATATTATTTCTGATGTCAATATTCCTCTTTTGATGCACATGCTAAACACACAACGAAGAATGAGGTAACATTCGAAAGATTTTTCAACAGGCTTGTGAAGTAATACGCTCACATTTCGAACAGACATGTTGTTTTATTAAAAGTGTAGTCTATACTAATAAAAGAAAGTTTCGCTCTGTGTGTGTGTGTGTGTGTGTGTGTGTCTGTGTGTTGGCGATGGCTAGGAAAATTTAGACCACCTAGAAGGTTGGAAATTTAGGTGTAGATAGTCCAAGGTCTTGCCATGTGCACCTGAGCCTCAGAATTTTAATATTTTGATAATTAGCCTAGATATTAATTAGATTCCCATTAACCATCGCTTCTAAAATATCATCTTTTAAATCAAAATGGCGAAAGAAACGGACAGGCGCATTGGATTTACAACCGGAAATGAACGAATTCGAAATTATTTAACTAATTAGAGAATTTTAAGAAAACTAATTGAGATATCAAATTAAAAATTTCTGAGCATATGTAAAAAAAATATTCTGTATCTAACTATGTGATTTTTGAAAAATTCGGTTGGTAATTTTTTTTTAATTTACGCAAAAAAACTGCCAAAAATCTGCCGGCGCCATTGAAAACGATCCGAGAAATTTTCAGACAGGGATCGGCTTTCATTAAAAACTGAACTACAAAGAGATCTGTTTCTCTGGCCGATCCCTCTCATTTAGTTTGCGAAAATGAAAGGAAATAATTGCCAAATTTTACTAATGAAAAAATATTTAAGTAACTAATTAAGATAGAGATTTGAAATTGAGGTCGGGAAGGGTTGTCATCTGCCGGCTATATTAGCGTAGCGTCTTCTTTATGTTCCAATTATCAGAAAAATGTAATTCTTTTTTTAATGATCGCGTTAATGAAAAAGACGGTGGTTCTCTTGAACAAATTAATCATTATATTTGCGGGTATGGGGAGGGAGGGGGTTAACGCCTTTCTCTGAGATTGTAATTATCTCGGGCCCGGGCAACGCCGAGCGGGTTAGCTAGTTAATAATAAAACAACGACAAAACGTATCTGCAAATAATGTCAATGATTGCAGTTCAAACACAACGCATGGTTGTATTTCATAGCAAATGTATGTTCAAGTCAAGTGAAATAATTACTTTCTAAAATTTACATATAAATATGAATATATTATTTCTGATGCCAACGCATAGTTTGTTATATGTACCTGCAAAACGACCAATGAAAGATGAGGTAAAGATTTTGAACAGGCTTTTGAAATAATACGTTCAATTTCTATTCAAACAAATTGTTGAATTAAAAATTGTAGTTAATTGCAAAACAAATGACGAAACATATTGGCAAATGATGTCAATAATTGTAGTTCAAACGCGACGCATGGGTGCACAGTGAAGAGCATTGTATTAGAACGAGGATATTAGAAAATGTTGTTTTAGAATCTTCAGTTTACTTCTGAAATCTTGTACATCTAAAAAATTTTATATTAATAAACAGTAAAAATATGCGACTGTAAGATTCCATAAAAATGCAGTTTTTATAACAAACCGTATAAGAAAACTTACTTGCAATTTAAAAGTTGCTTTATTTAAAGTAATCATGTTTTAACAATTCTAAATAAAAAATAAATTTCATAAAAAAATTAAAGCATATGCCATACAGTTAAAAACGTTGTTTCGTAGTATAACAATGTTTCTATACAATACAATTACGCAAATATGTTTAAATTATTTTAAAGCTTGTTTTAAATTAAATTATCCAAATTCTTTGAATATTCTTCGTAAAATAAAAAAATCAATTTTTGTTCGAATAAAGTAAAATTGTTTCAAATATTTTCCTTTCAAAGTTAATTCAATACTATCTTTATATTTATTTTTACATTAATGTTTTTCTTTTTTTTTTTTTTTTTTTTTTTTTTTTGTATTGTAAAGAAGGACACTCAAAATATTTCAATCTTTTATGTGAATAAATTAAAGGCTATGCATTTATTTATTCGAAATATTAATAATAAAAACACATGACTTTTTCTGTCTTAAGTAATTTGTAGGGCACTTTTAAATGAAATATTTTCTGTCAAAAAAAGGAAAAAAGTATTTTATTAAGAAAATAAAAGTAAGAGAAGTTCCTTCAGACTGAAAATAAAATATAATTTATATTTTAGTCTATATTTTAAAGAATTATCTATATTTTGAATTATTCTATAAAGTAACTTTTTTCCAATCTTGAAAATAAAAGTAGTAAAATAATTTTGTTACTTCTGCTATATAGATGAAACATTATATTTCTATAAATGTATACACATACAAGTACATGAAAATTTTACTGTAGGTAGTAACAGATATAATGTAAAAAAAAACAAGTGTTTTTTTTTTTTTTTTTTTTTTTTTTTTTTTTTTTTTTTTTTTTTTTTTTTTTTTAATGTACGCAAATATATAATATAACATCTATATCATCTTCCGTGTTATCCACGATTCCAAAATGTTCCTTTATTTTTAAAATCACAATAAGCAATTGATTTTTGAAGAAACATTTATAGATAAAAAATAGATTCTTTAGCTGTCCGTACTTTTCTGAAACGTTCTCGAGTAGCTTTTACTGTATAATAATCAGTTTCCTCAACATTGTTTTTTCGAAACTATCAGTTACTCTAGCAAACATTTTCAGCTGAGTAACTTAATTTATACATCGAAGAGTAGCAAAATAACATTAAGTTTAATTATAATATTAATGCTGTTAATTTAGCCGATTTGTCTGCTAAACATGTTTGATGAACATGAAAATATTAACTTTAGAATTGATCAGAAAAACCTATATTCCAAGTTGAATAAACTAATTAATATACTGTAAAAACTGTGAGTAAACATTCCCGAAAATTACGGACAGCAAAGAAAACATTATTTTTATAAAAGTTTCTTTAAATCTTGAAAATCTATTAATTTATGAAGCTTCTAAAGATAAAGGAACGATTTTCGGAATCGTGGGTAACTCGGAAGCAATTATATTATATTATTCTATATTATGGAACAGTTTTATTATGTCTTACCCATTATACGTAATCTTGAAATCGTTTTGAAAATCGAAAAAAAAAATGTTGACGGATTTATACGTTTCAGACACTGGAGATTCCGAAAAACATATTTTTAGAAAAAAAAATTGCCCTCCGTTTGTCTGTGTGTGTCTGTTAACGCTCTATCGCCCGAACAAATTGAGATAGCGACTTGAAATTTCAATGAAAAACGTTTTCAACCGAACTTACTGGGTCATCATCAGGGAAAGGTTGTAAACGTTTTGAAATTTTAAAAGGACTTTAATGTGCTTTTCAATGCTTTTATGTATGTTTTTACGCACCTTCAAGCAATATATTTACATGTAGTTGTATCTTTTTGAATTTTAATTATTAAACAATGTGAATTTGCACTGATATTTTAACTTTTTATTGAACAAAAAAATGGTTCACAAATTACCAATAGATGGATAATACGAAACAGATTTATGCAAATCAGGCTGTTAATAAAGCCCCTCAATGCACACTAATGCTTCATTCGATGCCAGCTGTAAGCTATCGTTGCCAAATCAAGTTGATTAAACACTTTTACAAGAACAGGGAATCAACAACTGGCGCAATGTGAAAATTCCGCACGGCAAAATGACTGAAGACTAGAAAAGCGCCTGCTTCGTATGCCGGTATACTAAAGCTTATCAGACGCTTCACGGAAATGGGGTTTTACTTACCCATCATACGTAGTATAGGGTAAGTCTTGCAATCGTTCTAAAAATTGAAAACATTATTTGACGGATTTACACGATTCATAGACTGGATATTCCGAAACACATATTTATATATAAAAAAAATTGCCGTCCATCTGTCTCTGTGTGTGTCTGTGTGTCTGTAAACGCTCTATCTCCCGAACAAATTGAGATACAGACTTCAAAATTTAGTATGTACTTAGTATGTAATAATGGAAAGAAGCTTATTGAATTTCAGAAACCTGGATTATTTGGAACTATTTTTTTCGGACTCTCGAAATATTCGTTCTGATAAAAGGTATAAAAAATTTTCGAATTTTTCTTTTAAAGAAATAATATGAAAGACAATAAAAAAAAACATAAATTTTGCATAAAGAATGAAGTCGATCGGATAATGAGTTGCCGATATGTTTGGAATCCTATTTTTCCACACTCTTTGATTTTTCATGACCCTGTATTTCATTCAAATTTTAATTCAAGGATATATTTTAATTGGAAATGAGACGCTTAATCCGACGCAGTAAACGCTTAGATAATATGATTATCATTGTTGGAGTTATAAGGAGGTTTCTTTTACGCAATTCAGTAATAGAACATTTTAAGTTTATGACGGCATCAAGCTACGATTTTATTCGAATTGCAATGCATTTTATAAATAGTTTACACATGTTTTATTTTCATATTTTATATTATGCATATCCATGATGGGTAACTATTATGGTGGCCACGAACGGCTAGTTTTACTTTGTAACTAGATAGATAGATGTAGATAAATAGTTACAACACTGAAATTTAAAATATAATTTTAAATTAACCTATCTCTCTTTCATGTTTTTTTATTATTTTTTAGAACATTAGTTCACAAAAATGCTGTAAAAAGTATTTTTATGAACAGCGTATTACTTATTGAATAAAACGATATGAATTATAATTAAAATTTAGCGTTGCTACATTTTGTAACTTTGATAAAACTTATTAGAGCCTGTCACATCAAACAAATCACGTCGAAGCATTTAATAATAATTTCATTAAAATATATCATTAAATGAATTAATTATTTAAGAATTTGTTTGAATAAACTATATGTTGGATAGAAAATAAAAGGCTTCTGCTTAATTTATTTTGAATAATAAAAGGGATAATTAATCTGAATCCATTTCTTTCATTATTTACATGCATAAAATGTTACATTTAATTGCATTATCTTATACGATTTTATTTATGTTTTAAATATGATCAAATTAGAATCTTTTTTGAAAGTCATTTCATTTCATAAAATACTTGATCATCGCATTGAATTAATTATCTCTTTTATGTTTCAATATATTATTTACTGGTTGTCATTTTCTTTTCAATTATTAAAAAGGTAGCTCTCGTATAAAAAAAAAATATATATATATATATTTTTTTTATGAAGTGCTGTGCAGAAACGTTTTGTTCCAAGATCAGCCATTTTCAATTTAGTTTTATGAAATTTAATTTACTGCATTGTTATAGGTTTAGATTAAATATCTTTTCTTTATTAAAAGAAATAAATTAAACAATGATAATAAAAGGAAAAAATCCATTTTAAAAAATAATTTTTTTTCTTATTTTATATATTTAAGGTAACTAAAAATTATTTGAAAAATTAAATTTGTATTGTAATAAAATTTTTGATTTAATGGGAAATCGAAACAATGTAAAATGTTGTTTTAACTGAACACAAAAACTAATTTTGTGAGAATAATTAGTTTTGACGTAATTATAATGTGATAGTTTTCATATAAAATTATATATGTACGAATATTTTTCGCATATATTCTTCTGATTAGTATTCAGAACCACATTTGATCATGTTCATTGATTCATTCAACCGAGTTTGTTCGGTGTTATAACAAACCAAGACCTAATTATAACGTAATAATTTTCATATAAATTATATATGTTTGAATAATTTTCACATATATTATTCTGATTATGTATGGAATGTTTAGAACTGCATTTGATCAAGTTCATTGACTCATTCAACCGAGTTCGTTCGGTGTTATAAAAAACCAAGAACTTTATACTGCTCATCTAATGATTAGGAAGCTGGCTAATAGACAAAAAGCTCCAGATTGAATCCGGCCATATATGTTTCTGGTGGGTGGGATTCAACTCCAAATGAAAGTCCCAGAATTTTTAGCCATCGAATGCAAAATGACCAAATGCCCAACAACACAAACCAACTAATCTATGTTGAAACAGTACTCATGTGATATTGCTCATTTTCGATGGTTCTTATTGAAAAAAATTCTTAATGAATTACTAATGATGTCACCAACTGAACCTCCAAATATCTCTGGATAATGCTTTATGGAGTTGATCCACTTTGGACTTTTTTGTAGTTGATTCTGAACACCTTTCACATTCTCTCTCTCTCTCTCTCTCTCTCTCTATATATATATATATATATATATATATATGTATATATATATATATATATATGTTACGGTCAATATGATTAATCCGGTCATTATTAATAATAACCGGTTATTATTAATAATGACCGGATTAATCATATTGACCGTAACATACAGTAGTGGCCAAAAGTGTGGACATTTTTTGAAAGTTTCATGTTTTTCAACTTCGTGTGCTTGTAGAATATATTAATTTTCACTTAAATACAAATGTTTACATATCAAATTGAAGGTAATTTAATGTACAATTTAATAATAAAAACAATATTACAATATCTGTATTACAAAAAAAGTTATGCAACTAATAGTAAGATCTATCTTAGATTTGCATTTTTTTAAAGTGATACTTACACAATCAATACTTAGTAGGATAACCCTTATTTTTTAAGACAGCTTCACAGCGTCTTTTCATCGAGTGAACGAATGTTTGGAGTTCATATTTCGTAATCACATGGTGCCAAGAATCAATTATAGCTTCAATAAGTTGTCTTTTATTGGATGGACGTTTTTTTCGTACAATAATTTTCAAATGTCGCCACAAATTTTCAATTGGACTGAGATCAGGGCTGTTTCCTGGCCATGGTAATATATCTATGCTTTTATTTTGAAATCATGCTTTGCATACTTTTACTGTGTGGCATGGAGCTGAATCCTGCTGAAAAATAAATGGTGCGTTGTTGGGGAAGATATCCCTGATGGAAGGTATCAATTTTGGTTCCAGGACAGTTTCGATGTATTTTTTGGCATTCAGGATACCATCAATCACTTGAATTCGGTCCACACCACTGCAGACAAATATGCCCAAATCATGACATTTGTTGGGCTTTTTGTAGTTCCTTCAATGCAATCAGGATGAAGTGCTTCTCCTACTCTACGTCTCACGTATTTTCTACCATCACTACCAAAAAGCGATATTTTACACTCATCGCTCCAAATTACTTGCTTCCATTGATTTTCTGACCATTTAATGTGTTCCTTTGCCCACTTAACTCGTTTTTCGCGTTGCTTTTGATTTAAATATGGTTTTTTCCTTGGAATTCTAGCTTGTAGTCCAAATCCTGATAACCTTCTTCTTATTGTTCTTGAACTTACTGCAATACCCGCTGCTTTCATTTCACATCTAATGGCATCTGATGAAATTTTTCTATCTTGAAGACATAGCCGTTTAATTTTTCTATCGGCAGTAGCACTTGTACATTTTTTTCGGCCTGATTTGGCCTTGTTTTCCACTGATTTCGTTTTTTCATAACGGAAACAGAACTTTCGTACACCAGAACAAGTCACTGAACTACCAACTTGTCTTGCAATTTCAGTCTAAAAGAGGCCATTTTCTCTCAATATGACAATTAGGTTTCTTTTTGTAGATGTCCAATTAGTTCTTCTTGTTGATGACATTGTTTAAAATTAGTTTAATTAAAAAAAAAGGACTTTAAATATTCACAAACAGGAATACTCTATTTAATTGTACTAGTATGCATCATTCCGCCAAATATTTCCACAACAATAACTCTTTTACCATCCAAATAACCTAAACTATAGTTACAGACTTCTGATTGGTCCTCAGAACAGTGTTTGTGATTGGCTAGTACGCTTTTATTACAAAACACGTCCTTATTCAAAACGATTTATGTTTGTTTGTTCAACTAAAATGAGCATAACTTTTTTTGTAATACAGATATTGTAATACTGTTTTTATTATTAAATTCTACATTAAATTTCCTTCAATTTGATATATAAACATTTGTATTTAAGTGAAAATTAATATATTTTACAAGCACACAAAATTGAAAAACATGAAACTTTCATAAAATGTCCAAATTTTTGGCCACCACTGTATATATATCGGTGTTTGGGCGTATTTTAGGGTATATGGCAATTTTTGTATACTTTTTATGCTTTCTGAAATGTTTTCCATATGTGCGAAAAACGGGTATTGCATGAAAACTATTTTTGCAGGCAATGACTAGAAGACAGATTGATTTCTAGATCGTCGTGCATTATCTGTCGTTTGCATCTATCTCGTAAGAGTTGTATTCGAGAGCCCAAATATATAAAAATAAATATATAAGAATATCGCTTTTAATCGAGTAAGATGCAATAGTTAAAATTTTTATATGACAGTAGAAATATTTTATTAACTTGTATTTAATTTTCAGAAAACATATTTATTAACGTTTTTAATTAGCTTGTAATTTTTTTAATTTATAAAGTTAATGTTTTAAAAACTTTTTCGTTAACCAGAATTTTTTTATAAATTTTTGAAATTTTTTCACTAACTTCAGTTGTTTTAAGAACATTTAATTTTTTTTCACTAATTGGAATATATTTCCATCCACCTCTTAATTTTTTAAAACTTGCAAGTGTTGTTTCCTCTTGTAAAATTTTTGTATATTTTTTCATTCATCTCTTAATTTTTCTTAAACTTCCAAAAGTTGTTTTCTCTTGCAAAGTTCTGTATATTTTTTTGTATTGAATTTTTCGTTTAGCATTTAATTTTTTTTTTTAATATATATATATATATATTTAGTTATTTCAATTGATGTTTTGTATTTCTATTCAATGTATAATTTAGATTAGTATATAGTGTTAAGTTTGTGATGTATGATTCCATTGTGAAGTCTAATTAGTAATTCTTAAATATATATTTTAATTACCCATCATACGTAGTATAGGATAAGTTTTGTAATCGTTTTGAAAATTGAAAATTTTTTCTTGACGGATTTACACATTTCAGACACTGGAGATTCCGAAAAAAATATTTTTAGAAAACAAAATTTGCCGTCCTTCTGTCTGTGTGTCTGTGTGCGTGTCTGTAAACACTCTATCTCCCAAACAAATTGAGATAGAGACTTGAAATTTGGTATCTACTTAGTATGTAATAATGGAAAGAAGCTTATTGAATTAAGAGTTACATCGATTATCCGGAACTATTTATTTCGGACTCTCGGAATATTCGTTCGGATAAAAGGTATATAAAAAATTTCGAAATTCTTTATTTTAAGGAGTGAATATAAAATACAATAAAAAAACAAATTTTGTATAAAGAATGAAGTCAATCGGATAGCGTGTTGCCGAGATATTTGTGATACTATTTTACATAGTCTTTGATTTTTCATGACCCTGTATTTCATTCAAATTTCAATTCAAAAATATATTTTAAATGGGAATGAGACGCTTAATCCCACGCAATAAACCGTTAGTTAATATGATTATCACTTTTGTAGTTACAAGGACGTTTATCTTACGCAATTCAGTAATAGAACATTTAAAGTTTATGACGTCATCAAACCAGGATTTTATTCGAATTGCAATGCATTTTATAAGTAGTTTACGCAGGTTTCTTTTCATATTTTATATTATGTATATACATGATGGGTAAGTATTACGGTGGCCCCGAACGACTAGTTTATTTCCTTGGGGTATTTTAAAGACGATAACGGTTCAATTTGATATGCAGCTAGTAGCTCTAACAAGTACTAGTATGTTAATGGAAAATGAGGACTATAAATCCTTCCTTTGTTCAATTATGTTCACTGAGATAAAAATTTTGTAACTTAGCAGTTTATAAAACAGATGTTAAAGTATGAAGGAATATATATATATATATATATATATATATATATATATATATATATATATATATATATATATATATATATATATATATATATATATATATATATATATATATATATATATATATAACTTATTGCAAAAATTAACCATTGAAACAGAAATAACTGACCAAATGCAATGAAATTATTACCCCAAATAGCTATGTCAAATTACACATTATAAAACATAGTCCTAACAAATGAAGTATTTATTCAAAAAGTGAAACATAAGTAAAAAAAAAAAAACACAAATGCAAGCTTATAATGTAATTTACTTTTTCAAGGGCTGGGAAACCACATTATAAGCAAAGAATGATTGTTTTCTGTAACTGTCACAAGCTTAAAGCCAAAATTTTGTGACAATTCCAAGCCCTAACAATCATTGGAAAGAAATTGAAAAAAAAAAAAAAAAAGGATACCTTTGAAAATAGAACACTACAAATCAAACGGAAGAAAATAAATCCATTTATAAACAAATAAATACAAAGGAAGACAAAGAAAATCTATACATTACAACATAAATTTGTCCAGAATCCGAAGCCAAAAATGTTTTGTGCTAAGCACATGGTAAAGTGAATAAGTGAATTCAAACGTACAAGTTAAAATTACAGTTAATTTTCTAAAAGTAGCAGTTATTAATTTAACCATTGTGATTTTAACTATTTCTAATTTAAAATATAAAAATACAAATAAATAATATAAAAACTATAAATTCATTTACTAAAAATATTTTTTGACTTAAATAATTTTAATATATATATTATATTATTGGAATATTTAAAAATTTCACTTGTATTCCAAGTTTTCAGTTAAAAGAGAAAAAAAAAATTGTGAAAATATATATGGTGCTGCCATCTGGTTTTATAATAAACAATAACTAAAAAATAATACTAAAGAATAATAGTAATAGTTTTTTTAAAATCATTATATGGTGCTGCCATCTAGTTAAAGATTAAAACAATATCTAAATAACTATTAATTATTTTGATTAAGTAAATTTTCCAGTATAAAATTATTTTATCTATTTATTTTTACATATGTCAACATTTAAATAATTTCAAAACATAAATAAACCCATAAAATCTAAAATATTATTGTAGAAGTCAAATTAAATTTTCATTTTATAAATAATTATATGCAAGCTTAAAAGATTTACCAATATGACTACATGCACTTATTGGAACTAACATCTTGCAAAATTTTATTAACCCTGAAAAATAAAATTAGATTTTCATTTTATAAATAACAATGCAAGTTTAAAAGAAATACCAAAATGGCTACACGCACTTAATGGAACTAACATCTTGCTAAATATTATTTATTCTGAAAAATAAAATTAGATTTCACACACTGATAGCTAAAAATAACCAAACATTTCCAATATGTTAACCTCACGTATTGAATCTAATATCTTGCAAAAAATAAAAAATAAAAACGCATTTAACTAAATTGTTAAATGTTCTCTACCTGGCAAGGGAAAAAAAAAAAAAAAAAAAAAAAAAAAAAAAAAAAAAAAAACATTAAATCTCCAATATGGCAACGCACTTATTGGAACAATATTATACTTAAAGTTCTCTCCCTAGAAAAGAAAAAAAATTAGAATTTACTATTTAAATTTTTTAATTAATAAAAGATATTTAACCAAAATATTCCCACTCAGCTCTCACATAAAGGAATTCATTCTTTAGCCAAATATATCAGTAAACAAAATGTAAGTGTTTTAACAGATAGAATGTGCAAACATATAAACCCCAATGAAAGCAAAATTTATATTCGTAAAATTGACTTAACTAAATAAAAGGGATAGCCATATTCTACTGCATGTTGAAGAATAAGTTTTAAATTTTGAGTTTTAAAATTATTAGAACAAAGATTGTTTATTCTATGTGCAAAATTTAGTAAAATATTTACAAATACTGATTTATGTATACAAGACTTATAATTAGTAAATAAGTTAACTTTAAATGTAAAATCATTTCTTTTGTCATAAATGTCAAACAAAATTTTATTATCTTTAAGAATTATCTTAAGATCAAGAAAATTAATTTCATTATTTACCATAAGGTTGAAACTATAATTTAAATTTTTATGATATTTTATTGGTAGTAAATAATTTGAATTATTATTAAAATAGAAGACAATTATATCATCTATATAACGGTACATTTTACAATTAGCAATATGTGAATTACGTTCATAATAATATAAATATAATTCTGCAAGAATTGAAGAAACAATACCACCCTGTGGTAATCCACAGCATTGAATATATATATTCTCATTAAAAACAATATAATTATGATGTAGAATAAATCTAGTTAAAGTTTTAAAGTAATTTAAAGAAATGTTATTTTTTTTTTTTTTTTTTTTTTTTTTTTTAATTTTATGGAATCCTTGTATTCTTTGTATAATAAATTGACAATCCTGAACATATCCTTGATATCAATATTATTAAATAAGTCATTAAAGTCAAACGTCTTCATGTAAGTTATGTTATTTAAATTTTTTTATATTATTGACAAGTTGAAAACTATTTTTTATGCTAAACAAATTATCTTTTAGTTTTGTAAGTTCAAACAATTTAGTGAGAATAGTTAATAGAAATTTACTTGCATTATTATTATACGTATTACAGCCTATAGTTACAGTTCTAAATTTTATAGGAGTTTTATGAAATTTAGGTATAACAACAATGTATGGATAATTAAAGTTGTAATTTTTAATTTTTAGCAATTTATAATATTGAAATATATGTCGATTATTAATAATTGTATTAAGATTAGTTTTTTTAAAATTTAAACTTGTATTTATTGCATTAGATATTAGCTGTGAATAATATTTTTTGCAGATGAAAGCATAGTTGTTTGGTGATTTATCAACATAAGTAATAATAAATTTGTTTTGTAAATTCTTTATTTCACTATTTAGTTGTTTAACATTAAAATTAAAATTTTCCATATTTCTGAAAAGTTCAACATTTAAATTACTTAATACATTTAATTTCCATTCTTTAAAAAATTCAATGGGTTTATTATAATCTATTGAAATTTTATATATAAAAAGGTCAAGATCCAGATTAAATTGTTTTAATATAGAAAAAATATTATAACATGATGGTGTTCGAAATTTAGTCCCATTAGTCATAAAACTGCGCAGATAATCATTCTCGACAATATTAATATCCCCTGTAATAATGTGACCATGTACCTTATCTACATAATTACTAAAACTAGGATTATTACATAAGCACGGAGGTTTATCATTTGATGTAAGAAATTTTGCAAAATTATTGTAATTGAAAATTCTACGTCCAAGTGTAACATTGTATTTGTATGATTTATGTATTGTAAAATTTTTTATGGGGAATTTGTTATTGTTATTAATTACATTGTGTATATTAATTTTATTAAGTACTATATTGGAAAAAGTGATTATAAGTTGAGTATTGTTAGTTTTTTTATAAGTATTTTTTGAAATTTTTACATTAAGTTGATTAATTCTATATAATAGAAGATCAAAATATACATCACTAAAATGTGGTGATAAATTTAATGTTAAAAATACTTTATAATAATTATTAAGATTTTTCTTTTTGATCGAAAAAATATGTTTCCTTATATCAAACCAATTGAAAGTATTAGTGAATTCATTTTCCATATTAGATAATTGCTGTATAATATCATTACTAGAAATATACTGTGTATTAGTACCATATTTACCCCTTTTTGTACGTGTAGTTTTTGTATTTACTTTATGATTTAAATTAGCATAATTGCTAGTATAATGTTCATGTTTATTAGTATTTGTATAAACAATGTTTGTGCGATTAAATAACTTAGAATTTAGACCATAAGGATATAAAGAGTTACGGGATTTGATATAAATGGATTCATAAAGTAGTCTATCACTGAAATTTTTGTGCATACTCAGGATTTTAATAGTAATATCTTTAAAGTCATGTTGTCTAAAGTGCATATGCTCAACATTTATAGAATTATTTTTTATAATATCCTGTCTATGTTGATTGATTCTGAAGTGCAGTGGATTACATGATTGACCAATATATTCCATCTTACACATATTGCAATTAATCGAATAAATAATATTGTATGCTTTACAAAAGAATACATTAATTTTCGAGTTAGAACTATTAACAATTTGTAGTGGATCTGCATGTGGGCAAGTTAAGCAGCGTGGTGATGAACATTTTTTAAATTTGAGATTTACTGTGGGACAATAAGACAGGTAACTGTTTGACGATCCAAAGAAATCCCTGTCAATTTCCATGTACCGAGCATTAGGCCTAATATTATTATTAAAGCCTAAATTGCCAGTCGCTAAAACTTTTTTAGTACTTGCCATAATGAGAATTGTATATTATAAAATATAAGACAATTTTTAAATATAAATGAACATAAAGTTGTAAATAATATAAAATAATATATTATAAAATTAGTACTACAATTTATTTGATTGCTAGGTTAATAAGTATCAATAATCAAAACAAATTTGTCATTTGATTTCTAGACTAATTTGATTTCTAGTTTAATTTATACCTAAAATCACTAATTTAGTTATATAAAGAAAAATAATAATATAAATAATAATAATAATAATAAACCTTGATTACATAAAATTTAATAAATTACAATATTTACATAGAAAAAAGATAATCTCATCATAACTGGTATAAAAATACCATAGTATATATATATATATAATCATTAAATAAACATTACCGACCACCAAAAAAACTGTAAAATTGTGAACAAAAATAAAAAACTAATTGACAACAATACATTTCCTCCCAACACACTGAACACAGATTCCAAAAACATAGTCAAAAATACCAGAAATTCAATAATAGAAATTTGTAGAACTTAGACAGAATCGTCAGGACCCAAATGCCTAAAAATCCGCAAATAAAATGTGTGCTTTCATCTTCATATTAGCGTAAAAATAGCTAAAGAATATGAATGTGGGACAACCACACCCATAAAATAGAGAAATAAGCTATGTAACAAAAATAAAGTTCAAAATAAAAAAAAGATTAAAAAGGATAGAGGAAAAAGCAACAACAAATTACCAAATTGAAAGCATGAGGCAGCAGATAATACAAGCATTTTAGTTCACCAGTACATGTTGCCAATTTTTTTTTTTTTTTTTTTAAATGCTGATGGACCAAGGACCAACAATGTATAGCATAGCCAAGTAAACTCCCCAATATATATATATATAATATAAGCTCATTGTGTGCGTTATATGAATCAAGATAAAACTAGAGTGTTATTATTTGATGTTAAAAATTTATGTGTAAAGAGTGGTTTCCCTATAATGGAGTACACTTAAGTTCGATTAAAAGCGATTTCAATACACAAATTTTATTATAAAATCGTGTGAAAATGCTTTCTCTTTAATAAAACTATTGGTTAGTATATACGAAACAGTGTCACGTGGAATAACCTGTGTTAAAAAGTATATATGTGAGTTATCTAATATTATTTAAAATTATTTTATTTTGCTAAGTGTTGAAAAATTCACAAAAAAAAGTATTAAAATGTGATAATATAAATATATACATAAACCAGTGTTAATAGATAAGAATTGTTTTTTAATTTAAAATAAAAAACTATATTTTAGCATTATGCGTATAAGTTATCAAATATGGAGACTATTCATACCCATGCGAATAATCTCAAAATTAAACTTAAATGAAAAAAAAATCTATTTTTTATTAAACATTTTTGTTAGAACATACAAAATGTTGTTTTGAGTACTAAAAAATTCTTAAAAAAAGATATGTGTGAGTTATCTACTGTTACAAAACTAGGTAATGTTTTAGGCAAGGTTTATAAAGTCTGTCTAAATAGATACACAGACTAGTATTTTTAGATGAAATTATATAGTTTTTTAAAGATTATATTTATAACAGAATAATTAAAGCTAGTATAAATATCGGTTAGTATATATAAAACTTAATCTTATCATGCACTGTATAAAAATAATGTTTCATAGTCTACGAAAATATAATATAAACAAGAACAAAAATACACAATTCTGAGTTACCCATTAATCGAAAAGTGTACTTTATCATTAATATATATTCACAGATAGATGCTATCAATTCTCAATGTATACATTTTCAGCTACATAATTCAATTTATATATGCAAGAGTACCAAAATAATATAAATTTTAATAGTAAAGTGTGTGATGTTAATTTATCATGCTTATCTGTTATATATATTTGTTGAACATGAAAATGTTTGTTTGGGAATGGAAAGTTCGTGAATACACATATTTCGGGACGAGAAAGCTTATTAATACACTATAAAAACTACACGGAAACTTTTCCGAAATACATCTGCAGAAAAAGAAACCTTTCTTTATAAATGTTTCTTTAATTCTCGAAAATATTTTGTCTTCCAAAATTTCTAAAAATAAACAACGCTTTTTCGAATCATGGATAATTAGGAAGGTGTTATTGTATATTTTCTTTCGTGGTTACATTATATTCTACTACTTTCAAAAACATTTGTCTTATTTTACAGTGTGTAAAGATATAAGCTAGCACACGTATGTGAATTAATAGAAATTAATTAATATATATTGTAATTAAATAAGTATATTCTACAGTATCAAAATTACAAAAAGTAATTACTCATTAAAATTTTATGATATCTAATTATGAAAGCCATGTAAAAAATTCAAAAAATAATTAAAAGAATGAAGTATTCAAATCTAATTCAGCATATTTAAAATTAACTTGTGTTTGTTAAAAATCGATCGTTCAGCTACAAAATTAATGCTTTAATACTGATCGATAATGCAACTAAATTGCTATGGAATTTGAGTGTTTTTTGGCTTCTCTTTGAAATATTCGATATCGCTCTCACTTAATACCTTCTATCACGCTCGTTTTTATTTATTATATAATATTTTTAGAAGATTTATTACAATTTTTAGTACTTAGGGGAGAGGGGGGTACAGTGGGACAATTTTAAATTGTTTTATGATAATTTCTTCCCCTTTAATTAAAAAAATAAAACAAATACAGAGTAATATTTTGGCAACTTTTAGCTTTCATTGTAATTTTTTTTAAAATTTATACTTATTTTATTCTTTGAAAAAAAGATAATTTTCGAAAGGTACTCAAGATGTCCCACTGTGCCCCCTGGTGGGGCACAGTGGGAATGGGGTACAGTGGGACGGTGAGTAAGGCACATACAAAATTAGTAATATTATCACAACACATTTATTATTATTAAATACAGGTTTAGACATTGAACATAGACGATATGAAAGTCATTTTCAAATGATAAGACGTAAAAATAGTTATAATAATGGAACACATTTAAGAGTCGAAAAATTCTTTGCAAAATAATGTATGATGAATTGAAAATAATAAGGTAATATCAAATTAAAAATTAAAGGATAAAACAAGTTTTAAAAATTTTATTTTATCATGGAATAACCTTGGATGTCTACAGGAAATGATAATTGTGTCATTGTTCTTTCTGTCCCTCCGCAAGCCATTGGTTTTGGTAATTTCATGTCAGCAAGAACAGCTAAATATGCTGTCTCATCATCAATGACAAAATTGAATGCTGGCAAATGTCTTTTCATATACTTCACTTCAAAGTCAATTTCACTTTTATTATTGATTTCTTCAACATAGTATATGGCTCCTTTCCTTTTCCCACACACTTTGACTAATGCACAATCTCCAATATTAATAGAAACGCGTTTTCTTTCTTCCATATCATCCTCAAAAATACTTTCTCTTTCTTCCACCTCATCGTCTGAAACACTATCACTTGAAGAGAGCTTCAAATCTTCGTTTTCTGAAGAACTGCTTTCCCATAAATTTTTATTTACAATCTTTTTTTTTCTGTTATCAATTTTGAAACATTAGAAGAATACTTCTTTTTACCTTTATTTTGCTTTTCAATTCTTTCAAAAGTTACTGCTCTATTCTACTTTTTACAGGTGGTATCAGTCAATACTTCTGATTTTCCTTTCATTCGGTTCCTCTTAGAATTATCAGGTGCATGTCATTTTATTAGAGGTCTTATTAGTTCTGGTGACAAAACAGGTTCATCAACTTTTTTGGTTTTCCACCAGAGATAAATTTAAATTGTAGCACTCTGGTTGTGGCTCTTCTGTGAATGGTCTAGATTTACTAACTTCACTTGACTCATGTGATAGAATGGCATGTTCAGTAGTTGATGTGTCAGCAACACATGCTGATGGAACATCGGTAACACTTGCAGCTATGAAATCTTCTTCAGTATAAACGTTGTTATTATATGGAAAAATGCTGATAGACTGTTCTTTACACAAACGGCCAGAGGATAAGCCTTGCCAACAAGCTCGGCTATATTGTGGATTGTTATCCTTTAATATATTTACCTTGGGATACAGTGGGACGTGTCCCACTGTGCCCCTATCGACATGTCCCACTGTACCCCCAAAGGAGTACTTTTAAATCCAAAGTCAAAAGTTGCACAAAATTTATTAATAGAATTAAGAACATTCCACACATGTAATGAAGAAAGTTTAAGCTTTAAATTAATGCAATGATATTCATTATTGGATGATATTTTATTACTCAAATTCAAGAAAATAAAATTTACCTGAATTTTCCAACAGAGATAGTAAAAACAAAAATGGCAATAACTTCCCTACAAAATGATATGTGACTGTGACTAGTTTACACAGTGTTGTCATACAGGTTAACTAAATGATGCAATCGTTTTCTAATTGTTGAGTATTTGAAGGGTAGGAAAAATGCCTTTTGTCCCACTGTGCCCCGTGTCCCACTGTGCCCCGTGTCCCACTGTACCCCCCAATCCCCTATATCTTATTTATTTAAAAAACTGTCATAATACGCAAAATGATGTTTTCAGCGAATGGCGAGTTGACACAATCTTATTGTATAAATAAAAAGAGAATACAGCTACATTTCCAACACAATCAAAACTAAATTTCCCAAATATTAAAAACTTTTACGCTTTATTGTATATTTTTCGTAAAGATGGCGGTTATACTAGCATGGTAATGAACATGATTATTTGTTTTAAATATTGTATATAATAATGACTTGTTATGCAAGATCGTATTTATAAATATGTTGCAAAATTAGGGTAAAAGTTTCATTTTAACCTGTTTGAAAAGTTATAACCTCTAGAACAATTACTGATTTAATTTTTATGTACATTTCTCTAACGAGAAAGAATTCCATTTATTTCCTGTTTAAATTTAAGACAAATATACAAAAGTAAAAAATGTAAATTTTACAATTTACCGCAAATTGTAAATAAATCTAAGTAAAATATTTTTCAGAAGTTTTATTTAGCCATTTTTAAATTCAGAGAAACACAGAAAAATTGTTCTTAATTTAAAACGCAAACATTCTAGATACTTTTTATGACTGCCCCTTTACGTCGATGAACAATCAAAATACTTGTATAAACAATTTTTGCATTAAATTTTTATAAAAGATAAAACTTATTTTATAAAATATTTTTTGTTACATTCGCAGAGGCTTTAAATAATTTAAACAGACTGCAATATAATTTCATTGGGTGCATAATATTGCGTGTATTTTATAGACTCTTTTGGTACGCTTATATAGTTATACACATGCAAATATATATATATATATATATATATATATATATATAAGTCCTGAGGAGCGTTATAAATAGTAGCTACTAGATGTATTATTATTAGATAAAGAAATAAAATCTCTTAGTAATAGAAATCGTGCTGTCGTTTTTATAAGACATAAAATTTTATGTCTGTAACTTGTTAAAAGTTAACTTTTACATGAGACAACACGTAAAACGAATAAACTATTTTATTCTACAGGCTTTCAAAAATTCTTTTTTAAATTGTATGTGTTCCTACATAATAAATGACCTTTAAAGTATCACTAGAATGGTATTTTGTTTTGTTTTTTATTGTGCGACAAACGTGACTGTATGCTTTTGTATCATTTTTAAAATACCTTGAGTATGTTTTATGGGTATTTCGTATTTAATTGTGTAAAACGTTTCAGTGGATAGTTTAGGAATGTGCATGGCTTGCTGTACTTATAGAGTTATTCTAAAGTGATTTACGATCTCATAAATGTTTAATGAAAATAAGTAAATGCAATTAAATTAAATTTATGTTTTAGTCGGAGTCTTTAAAAATGAAAAGAATTTTGTTATTTAAACTGCCACTTTATTTGGCGTAATGGGAATCTTCTATAATTTGAGGACCCAGGAACTCTATTTCAAAGGAAACATAACTTTGCTTGAAACATGCACAGCAATAATACATCAGTAGTCATTGATTTTTATTATTGCAAGTAACTTATAATCTTAAAACACATTAATAATATGAGAAGATAATTATACTCACTAATTTCCCGTAGACAATAAAAATGAAACTGAGCCATAAGTATAATTGGAAACTAGAGAACGAGTTGGAAATATGAAGATTCGCTATTAGATATAGGCATACATTAAATGAAATTACCGGATATCCACAGTATCTCATCATTGCTTAGATTGCCACTTTATTTGGCGTAATAGGAATCTTCTATAATTTGTGGATCCAGGAACTCTATTTTGAAAGAAACATAGCTTTGCTAGAAACATACACAGCAATAGTACATCAGTAGTCATTGATTTTTATCATTACAAGTAACTTATACTCTGAAACCGCATTAATAATATGAGAGGATAATTATACTCACTAATTTCCCGTAGGCTATAAAAATGAAACTGAGCCATAAGTGTAATTGGAAAATAGAAAACGAGCTGGAAATATGAAGATTAGCTATCAGTTACAGGCATAAATTAAATGCAATTACGGAAATATCCACAGTATCTCATCATTATTTAGATTGCCACCTCCGAAAGACGCTAAAATTTCCATATATGTCACTTTTGGTTTTTAATATGTGACTAGTAGTAGATATTCATTAAGGGCCTACACTAGTCACGGGAAGAAACGCTCAAGCTAATGTTAAGTCTATGGGAAGGTTCTAGCGCGATTTCTCGCTCGCATTTTAATATTTTTAAATGCTTTTTTTTTGCATAGGATAGCTGAGGTCAATCTCCAACGTTGTTAGTTTTTAATTTTTCAATTTTTGTTGCAGTTTTTTTATAAGCGGGCATTTTTAATTTTGGAACCAATTTTGGAACCGATTCGTTTTGTAAGTGAAAGTACCCTTATATAAAATAACTGGAATCAAAATCGAAAATGTACAAACTAACAACGTTGGAGATTCACCTCAGCTATCCTATGCAAAAAAAGCTTTTAAAAATAGTAAAATGCGAGTGAGAAATCGCGCTAGAACCTTCCCATAGACTTAACATTAGCGTGAGCGTTTTTTCGCATGACTGATGTAGGCTCTTAAGTCAACGCATATGATTAGTCAGTTAAGATAGCTGCAAATGGGATCTCAATAATGAAAAAATTGGACCCTCCATGAAACTGCTGTTATACGTTCTCTTCCATAGAATAAAAAATCCACATACAGAGTTAATGAAATTCCGGGAGTGGAACAGTGCATGTAAGAGGTCTTGGACTTTTAAAATGTATAACAATGAAAAATAATGACAATTTTTTTAATTTTTTAATGCTGAAACTCAGAAAACTAATAATTGTTGACAGAAATGACCTTTAATAGAAAAACAGTGCATTTTGTGTTGTCAAATGGTAGAAATAATGAAATATTCATATTGGTGCAAACTAGTGATACGGAATATCCATTTTTATGTCTTTTTAATTCTGAAATCAAGGAAACTAACAACAGTTGATAGACATTCTTTTAATAAGAAAACAGTGGCTTTAGAGTTGCCAAACATTGAAAATTAATAACAATTCTGGTTAGTTGAACCTAGTGATGTGGGATATAGTTCTTCATGTATTGTTATTCTGAAACCAGGAAAACTAATAACAATTGATATAAATTGTTTTTAATAAGGAAATATTCCATTTTGTTCTTTGCAATTTTGTAATGTTAAGGATAATTTTCGTTGTTTTTTAATAATGAATAAAATATAACTGATATTCGTTAATGATAAGAACCTTTTTTAACACATTCGAACATAGTTGAAAAGTATTTATGAATTTGGATTGTCTGTTCTTTTGTGACGGCTCTAACTCGTTTAAACATACTCGGAATGTCATGTAATTGATGTCAATACAAAAACACGTAACGGGTTAAAAGTTTGTGATGCAGCACGCGTTACCTTATGGCACTAAGAATTTTAAACATGGGTCTTAAAAACTAATAATATAAAATTTTGTGTGAAGCTATGATATTAATTAAAAAAACTCTTTTTACAAATTTATATCATAATTTTCGTTCTTTTACTATTTTTATGTGTGCAAACAATATTTTCAACATGAAAAGATATATAATTTTTTTTAGCTGACGCCTTTTTATTCCCCTCTCTCTTAAGTTCAAAATAGGGGTTTTAAAAGAAATAATATCGAAATTCAAATGACACCTTTATGTGACTTCAAAAGGTTTGTTTTAAATTTAAATTTAAATTATTTTTGGTTTGCCTTCGAAAGTTAAATACATATCCAAGCAATACTTTTAATTTGACAATACCTCGGTAAATATATTTATTTCAATAAATTGAAATGTGAATGCCAGCCGAAAGTGCTTGGATGATTTTTGTAACATATTTTAAGATCTTTTGTCTTTTAAATAACATTGAGTTTTACTGAGTTTCATCTTAGTATTTTATAAATGACGTAAGCTGAATATTTGCGTCCCGTCCTATATTTCTAATTCATGATTTTTAGGTTTAAAATGAAGGTAAATGTCCAGTTTCACACTATTCAAGACGTTATTTTTTAATACGACGAATTATACTGCTTCTTGGACTTTTAAAAAAGTTATATTTATTTTTCTGTTATTTTTTTAATATTTAATATAAAAAGTTAAAATTTAAACAAACATAAGAAGTGCATTTATCAAAATTTTCTATATTTCGAAATAAGAAAAACGTTTGCTCATGATACAATTGGAAATAGCATAAAGCATTTTTTCTTAAATATTTCTTTAAACATAAATGTGGAATATTAAATGTGAGGAGGCTTTTCCATTCTGATTTTTAAAATATCACATTCTTAAAAAAATAATCTTTAAAATTGCGGTTAACCATTCATTCTACTGTCTGTATGTGGATAGAAATATTTTAAAAGGAAATGAATTAAATACAGTCGAATAATTTTTAATTTTGTAAGTACTGAAACAAACTATTTTAACAATTCCCAAAGATTACTGGTGTCCAGAAATTGAAGGGCAGTGACCAATTTCAGAGGTTTCGTCGAATATCTTACTGAAACTCGTGAGAAAATGCCCGGAATGCCCTTGAACTTTGAAGATGTAAAGAATATGTTTGACTTCATGTTTTTCAGTGAAGATTTTGTCGCGAGGAAAATTAGGGGGGGGGGATTATTTTTAAAATAAAATAATATTTTAGATCACCCAAGTAACAGAAAATGCTAAAAATGATTTGTGACTGTAGCAAATGACTTTGTAGGTCCTGTTCAAAATTTGTGTGAATTTGTGTAAACATAGCACGTATATTCGTGAAAATGTTAACGTTTCTGTAAAGTTTGTCTGTGAAGTTCTTCGTTTCTTAACGGTTCTCTGATATATATATATATATATATATATATATATATATATATATATATATATATATATATATATATATTTTTAGCATGTAGAGTTTTTAGCCGAATTCAACACCGCTTTCCAAAAACTTTACAAAAAATCGTAGAAATAGTATACTGTGATGAAAATATTAATATATTGAATATTTGATGAGACATAAGTATTTTTATGAAATACATTTTAACTGCGCATGCTCAAACTACAGCAAAGATTTTTTGTCTGATTTGATAGTCGATACTATAGGGAAACTCATATAAAAAGAACAGTGAAATATCGTAAAAACTCGAAAAGTTACAGCAATAATTGAAAAATTGAGAGGAACATCCCAATATGGGATTATATAGGATTTCGAAAAATCATTTCAAGTATTGCATTAAGAAGTATAAAAATTGTTAAAATTTTATATCTTATGATTTTGTATACTTAGGTTAGGCTTACAGTTTAACCAAAACTAAAAATATATACATGCAGTGTATCATAAAAAACAACATTGGTTTAAATAAATAGCTCTTCAAATATTTTAGTGAAAAATTATTTTTAAAGATAAAATTAACGAAAAAAATATTTTAGGATTAAAATGTTAAAATGAATACATTCATTTTTACATATAAACATAAGGTCTTAGATATAAAGCGTTTCATTTTACACATAGGATATGAGTTTCGAAAAAAAAAATGAAATGGTTTAAACTTGAGTGGTTTCGTCTAAGAAAAATAAAACTCAATCCCTCCTTAACGAAAATCCTTTTTTGTCATTACAATTCAATCTAAACCAATAATCATACAATCATAGCTGTTAAAGAGATCGTAAAAAGCCAAAGAAAATCTTTGTACACATTTTTCTATTATCTGGAGTAAGTCCCAACAGATAAAACATTCATGAAAACTATTTGTTTGTTCCTCAATGAAAATGATTATTTATGTTATCTTTACAAAGCTCTGGTTTTCAACATTTCTATTGCGTCCGAAATTCCACATTTCTCTTGCGTCACTTGTACAGTGCAATAATTTAAAATTATCATTAGCATTTCGTTTAAATAATCAGGCGTTCGAGAAAATTATAATTTAAATAATACTTATGCTTTTATTGTAAATTATGCGGTTTTTCGAAAATCTTTTACATAATAAAATTGAGGGGGAAAAAGGACTATTTAATAATTATAGAACGATAATCACGATAATTATTTACGAAATGTGCCAATACAGGATGTATCATTAATTTTTAAATCTAATTATCTCCCTAAAATACTAATCTGGGAATTTTCTTTGCGTTATCAAGCTGAATAATTATAACTTTATTATATATATGGATACTTCCAAGTTCATCATAAATATTGATATTGTATATTGATGCAGATCACAAATTTAATTTTTTTTTTTTTTTTTGTGATGTAATTTTATTCAAATACTAACTTTTCATATACTACTGGTATTTGAAATAAGGTAAAGCTAGGAGAGTCTGCGCACAATTCAAAAGAATAACAATAAAAAATATAAATATTAATTTTTTGCTAAACTATCCATGAATAATTTTTACTTCGTTTGTTTTTTATGCATTTCCATTGCTATTTTGTTGTTATGTTGTAATTTAATAGAACAGTTGTAATAAAACCAAAAAAGTTATTTTGCGCAAACTGTCCTTACAGGGTTGGTGTGATTGCGCACATGGGTTGGACAGATTATTACTAATAATAATTACAATTAAATTTTTACAATAATAAATACACTTAAATGACATTGTTGTAAGGTTTTTGTGAGCAAATATTATTGTATTAGGAGTGAATATTTCAACCTAATTATTAAAGATTCAGAAAAAGGAAATAATTTTAAAAACCATTAAAAAATTTTAATTAAAGGGAAAAAAATTAAAGAATCAGAAAAAGAAAGTCCAGATAAGATTACAAAATAACATTCAGTTACTTGAAAACACGTTTAACTTAAAATTAGTCCATTTTAATTTTTCATTTTTATGCAAATTTACCAATAAGCTGCGTAATCTCTCCTAACATGGAAACTAATGGGAACAATGCGCCATCTCTACTAAGTAGCAGATGCGCAAACTCTCCAATTTCGGTAGGAGAGATTGCGCGGCCTTTTATTTAAACATGACAGTTACTAAAACGAACCGTTGATGTTCACATTGTTAGTGTAGATTAGTAGCTTATGAGAAATCGTTTAAGTTTAAAATATTTTGTATCACAGACATTGTATAGAAATTCTGATGAATAGCTATGAAAATTCAAGCACTTACTTTGGGAAAACAAAACAAATAGAAATGCTTTCTCTTTGACGCTCAAAACAATCAACGTGAATTTTGACGTAGACACTTCACTACTGCTGTTGAACAACTACCTGGAATCGCTGCGCGCTCACTCTACTCCTTCACCCTGAACCTCCAAGTGCGCAATCTCTCCGACCGCGCCATCTGTCCTGGCTGTGCCTTACCTGTTATCTGAAATATGAATTTTGAATCATTGCGTTACAATGAGACATTCTATTCTGTTGACAGTAAAATTTTTCGTTCAACGTTGAACTATTTAGTTGTGTAGAAGCAAAGTCAGAAACACCAAAAGAGGGTTCATTTGATTTTTCTACACTCTTGATTAGGAGGAGACAATTGTTAGCTTTCAACCAGTTAATCTCAATACGTAACAGCACGTTTGATTAGTTCTAGTCCTTATTATGCTTATATTGTGCGAGGTTATATCCATCTAATTGTCTAGTGGTTTAAAGACTGGTTAACAATGCTGGGTCGGTTTACAACATAAACAGAGGTTACAGTCTTATAACCCTTGTTTGGTTTGGTTTGTTGGGGGTTAGCTACGATCTTATTTTTCCTATAATGTCTATACATACCGAGACCTCCATTTAAAGTCGTATCCGATCCACTACAAACACTCATGCCTGAGTCCGGAATCGAACCCGCCACATGGTGTCTAGTAGTCAGTAACCACTAGAACAAGTTGGAAATTGTACGACAAACGTGACAAATGAGGTGCGTTTGTACTATAACTAGTTTCAACTGAAATGAATTGTATCGCCTGTTATTATGATATGATTAATTTCCGTAATAAAATAAGTACATTTTAAGTTGAACATTTTATGATTTGTTGACATTTACTGAAAATTTCAATGGAAAACTTAAGCCTAGCATTGAAAATTTCAGAACGTGAAATCCATATTTAGACTTTTTTCCATTTAAGATCTATTTCTCCGAAAACATCTATCCAAAAACTGTCGGTAGATTATAGGATTGCTAAAATTAAACAATTCTAATCTACAAATTAAGTTTTTAAATTCAGTAATACGGAAAAAATAGGACTCCGTTTTAAATAGGACTTAATTACCATGGCAACCTCGTATCATTACCTATCATGTGATATCATTGAATTAATGACGTGTGATAGGATTTAATAGAGTGATACATCTCAGTCGCTTGACGATTAATCCTCGGCAATAACAAAGAAGTACCAATTTAAAGAAAAAAACAAATACTTAATAAATATATTTATTAATATCTTTTTTAGTTTTGATTCGATTTTCATAAAATTAGAAATGACTCGACAAAATTCTGCAAAGATTATTTATATTAAATTTCAAATAATATGGTTGGGTAGTGTTTGCGCTGTAATAGACGGACAGACGGACGGACGAACAGACAGACTGACAGGTAGACAGACGGACGGACCAGACGACGACTATAGGTGCTACGTATTTATATAATTATGAACGCACCTACAAAACAGACTTTTGTTTGGAAAAGACAACTTTAATCACTTTAAAATTCAACGTGTAACAAAATATTTTGACAGTTTGTGGTTCAACCGGATTTTGAAACAAGATTTCGTCATTAATTGGTGGTAACAACAGGATGTTCTAATTCAACAATGTACCACGATTCAATGAAATGTAGCAAAAAATGTTTAAGTGTGTGTGAAAAGATGCAAGAGAAGAAAATGACAGTGTTAATAAAAATAACAGTCTTTAATTAACACACTTTTTTCTGTTTTTAACACTGTTTTAATTCTTATTTCAAGGATTTGTTAAAATTTAACCAAGAAAGTTTCTACATCAGACGTTCAACCATAATAATCTGAGTTAGTTGAAATAAATATATTTTTTGGGTTTAATTTTGTCAATTTTATAAATATTTTTTGATTTATTGAAATTTATTAATGTTATCATGCAGATTAGTTTGAAAAATTAATTGTTTCTAAATCACATATAACTCTAAATATATTTCAAAAATATGGATAAAGTTTATTTATCCAGTAAAACATCTAACCTTCAAAAATTCATAGAACGGAACTAAAAAATTTTAAGTATTTTTCTCCCGTTTTCTTTTATATATCTTCTATCTGATACATTTCCAAAATATTGAAATTTTAGTGGTTGAATACCACGAATAGTTTTACAGTTAAAAAATAACTAACTTGTATATGTTGTGAATATTTTGGGATCCATGTCTGTCATTCTGCTTCACAAACTTTGTAGGCGATGTAAATCGCGTTATTCAACAAAAGTCATGTTTAATTGGACCATGACATAAATTGATACGGATTACATTTTTGTGTATATCATCAAACAAGTTTTCACAATGCATAAGATTGCTATATCTGAGTATTTATGGAATTAAATTGTATCGTACATTATGTGTAAGATGCTTTTTACAAACAATTTTTCTTTTTTTACTCAAGAGAATGTGATACATTTGTGTGCTCGAGTTTTCCGATTGAGTAAAAGATGTATCTCATATTCCAGACAGCAGACAGTAAAATTGATATTTCAGTGTATTATGCTTGATCATCGAAAAAGGTTGGACAGATTTGAAAGAATGATAACAGTAAAAGTAATTGAGTGAACGCAATTATTTTCTTTCCAATGTACTCGCCAATCAACTAAGATTTGTTAGATTCAGACTAAGCGTATATGCAATTGCACAGTGAACGAGGCCTTCGTTCTGTCCTACCTTTTTCTATAATTTCGGAGTTAAAAGCCTGTAGCTCTAAAACTATTGGTGGTATGGGGAAAAACGTCTATTAGGAAGATATTCAGCATTGTTGATTTAGTAGTAACGGATCCACTATTTTCACGAATAGCCTAAGCAAAATGTGAAAATTGCGAATGCGTTGTGCAATTCGCATTCTCGGATCATCGATTCTGCGTATCGTCTGAATGTTACGAGTTTAAAAATGCTACATGTAACAAATCTTGAATAATTGCTGCGTACTTTTAAAAGAAACTAATTTCGTTTAATCAATTACATTTACAGTTAGGATCTGTGGAACCCTTTTGGATGACCCTGTATATTTGTTGATCATACTTTTGTTTGGAATACCTGAGTAGGACACATTTGCGCAATGTGCTTTCATTGTAAAAGTGATCACTGTTACTTATTATTATTATTATATTATTTAAATGCACAATGTTTCATATTCTTAATTGTCGTTGTATATGATGTCTCCGTTATATCATTAAGAGCCAACGATAGATACACGAAAACACTCGCAAGATAATGTTACATCAATAGCAGCGTTCTTACGAAATTTCTCGTTTGCATTTTAGGATTTTTAAAGGATTTTTTTACACAGGTTTTATAAAATCAATGTCTAAAGCTGTACTTTTGTATTTTTTGGATTTTTTTTTCCTGCGGGAACATTTACTTTACTGCGAGAATCTGAAATCTGCCTCAGAAAAGAAAAACAAATCTGCAACTAAAATCGAAAAAAAAAACGCGATTAGAGATATAACTCAAACGACCGACCATCCATAATAATAATTTTAAAAAAAAAACACATAACAATATTTAAATAGAAACGAGAGAATTGAAAAGAACGGTGCATTCGGTTTAACAGTAGCTTGCGAGTTACTTAACGGGACCATTAACGTAAGGTGGGTAAAATAAAGGTGGCCAGTGTTCCTAAGGTACCCACTCCTAAAAAGTAAAAAGAAAATAATTTTATTATCACAAAATGGTACTACTGAATTGTCGATTATTTACCTGCAGTGCATGTGGCTGAATTTAAAGAGGTCCTCTTGATCTTCCGACAATTTATGCAATGATTTCACTTTTGAGGAATAGTTGTTTTAATTTCCAAGTAAGAAGATATTTTGATTTACACGTGTTTAAATTCTTAGAACTTTGAGTTCTGATACTTTTTCTGAAATCGCATTTCTTTCTCTTTAACAACATTTCCTTCAAGTCTAAGAATTTTTTCCGGTAAATAATTTTACGTCGTGCAAATAGCGACCATACGCATGTTCGCAAGGTGGCCACCTGAGAAAACAAATGTGGAAATCAGTATATTAAGGGTAATTTTCAAAATTTCTGCATTAATATCCGAAAAAACGTATTACCATTTATTGTTACCATCAGAGAGCACTCAAAATAAGTCCGTAACTCCCAGGAAGATAATTCCTGAACTACCGTGCACAAAAAGTTTTTAAAGGTATTTTCGTGCCATAAGATAAGAATATTAAGAAAAAAAAATTGAAATATATCAAAAGAACATTGTTAAAAATTTGCAGCAAACTGTCCAGTCATTTGACCGTTTTTGTAGAAAACGGTTACATAACCGTAATTTAAATATAATGTAACCATAAAATGAGTAATAATACGGCCAGAATATAGTTAAATTATGGTTATGTAACCGTTTTCTACAAAAACGGTAAAATGACTGGACAGTTTGTTGCAAATTTTTAACAGTGAAAGAAAGGATCCTCAGAGAATAATAGTAAGCAAAATAGTTCGCTGAGTATTTTTTCACATTTTAAAAGTGGTTTCAATACATGGTCCGTCTTTGGAACACTATGCGCCAAACGTGGCCCACATGCTACAATTTTGAAATTACATTATAAAAGTAATATATATATTTTTTTTTTACAAAGAAAAGTATACTTGATATGTGTTAGAAATAAGTGTAAAATTTTACAAAGAAAAATTCAGCATCACTGACCGAACCAAAAAATTATAAAAAATCCTCAAAACTTAACTATGGCCACCTTTAGATTACCTACCTTATTAGAATTTCACTATTAAAATAAAAGTGACCAATGCTGCTACTACTAAATTTATTGTGACTTTTTCACTTTCTCGGCATATAAAAACATGAAACCTGCTAGTTTTATAGAGATATGTATCATAAACACGCTGAAAGGGGAAGTTTTTAAATCCAAGAATTACTTTAAGCGCGATGTAATTGTAAAATTCGTCAAGAAAATAGTTCAGTTAAATACGTTTCTTAGGATAAAAAATATGCATAGCAATTTTATCATATTTTGCAAACACAAACAATCATGTTTTGTTTCAATTTTTTTATTAAAATTTAAATATGAATAAAGATTTAATTCATAGCTTGAAATAATAATTTTTTTACTTGTTGTTGATTTTAAAAATTCCAAGTATTAATATTTAAAAACACTTTTCAGTTCACAAATATACTTACACGTGAATATTAAAAAGGAAAGAAAACTTTAAAATAATTAAATTATTATGTATGAAAGCATTTAATTATGAAAATTATGCCTTATATAAAACGATACATTTATAACTTCCAATTTTAAGAAAAATCCCATAGCGTGCATTTAGAAGTCCGGAAAGCAGTGACCTTTTTTACTTAAAAATTTCATACAAGCTGATTTTCAAAAGTGTAATTGATAATAATTAATCATTCACGAAAACAGTTGTTAGCTGTCGCAACAGCTGGCCATTCGGCTTTAAGAATAGAAAAATACCACAGTCAAAGAGATGAATGGCAATCCGATTACAGAAGATCGCCATTGATCGTGATAACACCATTCAATCTTCCGTGATCGGGATTTCGTAATAATATTTTTAAAACAGAGCAAATTAGCCCGACCGCTGCTTCTCAGACTATTTTGCCTTTCGGGGGTTGTCGAGTGTAGCCCGTAGGTGGCAGAGCCCCCTAGTTATTTAAAAGTAAATTTTGTGATGGCCAAAGCACACCTATACTTTTTGTCAAACTGAACGTTATGAATTGTTATTACTTGTCAGTTTTTTGTGTACAAAAGAAGCTTTATCTCCATGCATTAACGAACAAAGTTACACAATATTTTCGAAAAACTTTCTTACTACATTTATTTGCTCTCTGCAACATTAAACTACATATATTTACCTGAAAAATTTAATGTTTCAAAATGTTTGCTATATAATGCTTTATAGATTCGACATGTTACATTTCCATTCATTACAGTAAAGTATTACTTCGTGCGCCATTAAAGAAAGCACTTTCAACAAGTTTCTGATATAAAAGTTTATGATCAATATAACTGTTGCAAAACTTTGTACTTCGAAAACATTTTATAGCTCAATAAAATCAAAACAAAGCTAATAGCACGTATATGTTTTCAGGGTAAATATTTTTATATATTTATTGCTGTTACTTTATGTGTATGGATTTTTTCAGAGTTTAATGTAGAAATCTATAAAACCCTTTCTTCGTGTATTCAAAAATTGCTTAAAATATTATAGTAAAAACTGTAATAACACTTTGTCGATCCACATAGACAGACATTTCCAAAATATATCTAATTATAATTTAATATATTTTATAGAACTAATCAAAATATTCATTGATAAATTATGTATATAAAAAAATAGTACTAATCGTTAATAAGCTACCAAAAGAATATTGTAACATAAGGACTTTAATAGATACGATTTTTCCAATTAAAAAAGTTGCATTTCCACAAAAAAAAAAAAAAAACGTTATCCAAATCATATACAGGGACCGTTCCAAAAGTAATGAGAATATACAGGGTGATCCCGAATTCATGATAAAAATTTTAAGGGTTGGTACAGGACACTGTAACAATAATTTATTGTATAGTAAATCAGGGTCAGAAATACATTTATTTAATAAATTACAGGGCGTCTCACTCCAATCAGAAGTCGCATTTCCGTTCATAACTTTAACAGTAGGGAAGATACTTTAATTTAATCCTTACTGTACCCTTGGAATTCATACAAAGAGGATTCTGTTGCGAATTTGGTTAAAATATCTTTAATAATGTTAAAGTTATGCACCAAAATGCGACTTCGAATTGGAGTGAGACGCAAAGACTGTAATTTTGACTAAATGAATGAATTTCTGACCCTGGTTTCCTATACAATAAATGATTGTTACAATTCCATGTACCAACCGTTAAACTTTGTATCAGGAATTCGGGATCACCTTTATATTTATTTACCAAGCATCTGGCATCGATCCAGGTAACCGCAACTGTCGGGTAACGTCACGGCGGATTGTGCATTCACATGCAATTGTCGGCACTTCAGTTAGAGACATTGAATTTTTCGCAGAAATAAAATGCTGACGCTCTGCGTGCGAATATCGTCACGACCAACAATACAGCAAACGATAGAGCAGCACTATGCGATAAAGTTTTCGTGAAGTTGTACAAACTGGTCAGAGAATCAGTGAATATGATTATAGAAACTTGTGGTACTGGAAAGTTTTTCACAAGCACAGGTGGCACAAGGCTTTTAAAGGCAACCACTAGACCGTCGGAGACAAACATCACGAACGGAATACAACGTGGAGCGAGGGGTCATCAGAGATTGAGAAAAAGGGTAATCAGAGTCCGATATGAGAAAGTTAACAACTGGATACTGCCCGGTGCAGAGCGAGTCCATCGTCCAATTTGTTAGTGAAGGATTTTCTCTCTCAAAAAATGTCGCCGTGATTCCACAACCACCATAGTGTCCTGATATGGCCCGTTTTGACTTTCCCTCTTGTTATTAACAGGGTATTACCGTATCAAGTACTCAACAAGCCATGACCAGAGGTTTGACTAGAATATTTGAAAAAACGTTCGACTAATGTTTTGGACAGTAGAAACAAAGCTGGATTCGATATATGGATGCCCAAGTGCCCTATTTAGAGAAATATTATAAGGATATACACTTTGTTTTTCTCTGTTTTCTTTTACAAATTTGTTCACATTACTTTTGGAATGGACACTTTATAGTAAAGCAGGAGTTGAACTCTCTTTTGAATACCAGTAATTCCAAGAAAGAAATTTCTTTATATATTTATGTTTTAAATGCCGTAGAAACCTATTACAAAAATTGTTATTTCGAAGATAGTTCTTTCCAAAAATGGGCCTGTGGGACATATGAATAACATAATAAAAAATTATAAACACAAAGACATGATGAAAATGGATCGCAAAACAATTTTTAAGTTCCATTTTTTCATGTTCCATTGTCATTTTTAAATTTTATTCTTTTTTAAATTGCATTTTTAAAATTTCCATTTTCTTTCGAAATCCATTTTTTTAAATATCGATTTTTTAAAGATCCATTTTTTAAAGTTCCATTCTTTTTTAACATTACATTATTTAAAGTTCGAAGAACCATTTTTTAAAGTTCAATATTCAATGTCAGATATCTGAATAGATCGCAACACCTTAATCCGAAATATTCCTGGGGAAAAATCAACCTTTGTAAAATTTGTTTCAGTTTTACGTGAGAAAAGTACTTTTCTTGGATCTGAACAAAACGCACGAATATCTTTTTTTTTTTTAAAAACTTTATTTTATTTTTATTTTACGTACATAGTAAAAAGAAAGTATTGCAATCCTGATTTTTGTGTGTGTGAGTGATCACGATAATTGCAAATGGTAATTCCGATTGTACTCCCCATTTGACGAAGAGGTAATAGGCCCAATGGCGCAAGAACTGTGAAGATTTTTGTACGAATCGACCTAAAAATTTCGTATTTATTTTATTTCCTAACCATTTTAAAACCAATTCTAATTAGAAAATATTCAAGAAAATGTGACAGATTATAAGTGGTAAACTCTGCGGCGATATCATAAAGCACAAGTAGCGTACAGATACCGTCTCCGACATCAAAAATGGAGGTCCAGCCCTCTAATACAATCTATTCAATTCACGGCTGTAAATCCATGGGTGGGAGATTTCGGTTATTTTTTTTCTTTCTGGATACAGACATCAGTATCCGGAAAAAATATATATATTAGAGTCACTCAAGTTTTTTTTCCGTTGTATCCAAAGTTCAAATAATCGCAAAACTACATATAATAACTAGTAACAATATTTTTTATTGCTTGTAAATATCATATGAGATTTGTTTTGCAATTTTATAACGAATGTATGATTTTTAAAAATTCAACATTCGAGTTTCTAAAATGGAGTTTTAAAAAATACATTTAAAATTAACTTATGCATGTAACTTAAAACGCATCCGTTGTTTTAAGATAATCATTTTTTATGTAATGATGGAGATATGCAGATGAGGCATATTTTTAATGTTTTAAAGTGTAATTTATTTGTATGGTTTCTTCGATCCCTTTATATAACAAGGATGATTATCCCTTTTCAACTCTTATACAGTGAAATGCCCAATGGATTTTAAAAAATATATATAAAATACAATTTCTAGCATATTCTGATGCGACACATATATCAACGAATGCAACATGATATCAATTTTATGTGCAACATAAACTGAAACTCGTTTTTGTTGTTGTTGTTGTTGATGTTAACAGCTCTCAGCGCAGATTTCAGTCTAGTTATCGTATGGATAATCTAACTTATGATTTATCAGTGGTTTTTTCAAATTATTTTTATTCACTTTTTATGTTGGTTAAGGAAATCAATTTCCAACAGTGGCAACTTTCCCAGGAACTATTTAACATTATTGGAGCAAACGGATGGCCATTGTTGAGATAGATTTTTAAAATAAGTCATTCCTGAAAATTATTTAAAATGTCGTTAAATTAAGCGGCACAGTAAATGTCATTTTAAAGTTAACATTTTTCTATAGGATGATGCAAGAATTGAATTTGTACTGTATTTAGAAATGATGTAAGTGTGATAAAAGCGCCGTTTGTTGTCACAATCATTATACATATCTAAAAATTGCCACTGGGTTTTGGCTGGCGTACAAAAGTGCACTACCATTTTTTGACGTCGACAGAGATATCCACAGTGACAGAAGTAGGACGTTACCGCTAATAAAGAACTGTTAAATGGACTTATAATACATCTACAAAAATAATTCCTATAAAATATTAGTCTTACATCGTTTATTCTAACTCAGAAAATAATCATTATTTCGCGCTTTTTTTTTTCAACGTAACTCTATTTTTATTAATTTTAATTTTCCTGAAATAATTTATTTTTGTAAAATTTGTATTAAAAAATGAAATCCTCTAATCCAGGGCTGGGCCACGCGGCGCCCGCGGTCGCCATGACGCCCTTTAAAGATTTTCTTGGCGCCTCTTCAAATGTTTAATTTTTCTAGATTTCTTTAAACAAAATTCCATCTCCAAAGTAAAATTGCCTTAAAATAATTAATATTTGCATACTTTTTATTACAGGTGTTGTTAAGGTTTTTGCCTCCTTTACATGCAAAAGTCCTTAAAATCCCCCCACCTTTTTCATTCCCAAACCTCAGAAACCTTTTTTTTTGGGGGGGGGGGGGCGGCGTTGGTCTTCTTGTGCATGTAGCGCTCATACATGCTGTATAGTTATCCATCCAGTTATTTTTTTGTACTAAGCGTTCATACATGCGGTATAGTTAACATTTTTTTGTAATACTAGGGGGCTCTGCCCCCTACGAGCTGCGCTCGCCAACCCCCGTTCTGACACCGCATGATTTAAAAACACTCTGATTTGATCATCTCTAAAACGATTACGGAAGATTGTATTATAATTAAACAACCAGTGGCGATCTGCTGTAACAGGGTTTCCATTCATTTTCCTTTGACTGAGGGATTTTAAGGTCGAATCAACTGCTGTTGAAACAGATTACAACTGTAACTGTCACCAAAATATATGATTTAGCGCCAAACGTGCATAATCGTGGCGTCGCGTCACTTTCAGTTGACATCAGATGCGTTACACGAGTTAGTTTTTTCATCGGGGAATTTTTAATTCAACGCTTATTTGTCTTTTGATACTTCTCCATTACCCCGTCAATCAATTTTCATTTAAAAAAAAAAAAAAAAAAAAAAAAAAAAACTATCGTTAAACTGTAACACCAAATAAACAAATAGAAGAATTTTGACATTGGAAAGGAAATATTATTATTTACGCTGTTTTAAAATTTGCAATAATGGGTAAATGATATGTCGAAATAAATTGATCTCTCATGAAAATATAATAATTAATTGAAATTGTTTGGAAATATTGTTTTTTTTATCATTTTAAATGTGACGTGAATTTCCCTAGTTACTCGTATTTCTCTTTGTAATATTCACGCGCAAGTATATTTTTATTACGTCATTTTCTACATTTATTGCTTTTAACACGTGATCATTTAAATATTATTTTAAAGTTTTATTTCTGTTTTTAATAGTCTCGTGTAAATACATTTCTTAATTGAAAGGGAATCTTCTTACGTGCGCTATTTTACAAATTGGCAACGGTTCAAATAATGGAATTTATGAAATACTAGCTGTTACCCGTGACTTCGTTCACGCAACATTAAAAGAAGAATAAATACATTAATTAAGCAAAATACTTTACTCCCAATAATTAAAAACGTTAATAATTAACTATTTATCACATTTCATAGGAGACAATACGGTATTTATTATTATAGGGATCTTGACATAACTCAGTCTTAAAAAAGTGAAATTTTGTGCCAAATAATCGCGAAAATGAAATTGCAACCAATGCAAAAAGGAGGGCCGGAAATAGACGAATTGGGTAAAAACAAATGTCAATTTTACCTGATAAACAATTTTACTTTTAACGCCTTTGCGAAACGTTTTAACAGCCATCCTTAAAAAAAAAAAAAAACATTAATTAGAAATAGTATATGCTTTTTCTTTAAATTCAATTTTGCCTCCTTGTTTAATATATAGTTGAAACAAATCTTGTTTTCTAAATGACAGTATATTGGCAGGCAATTTTTGTTCTCCAGAATAAATTGATTCATGAAGTTTGAATATGTGAAAACATGTTTGTATTTTTTGGATAATTTACTGAAATCAAGATTTTGTTTTCACCATCTATTCAAAGGGAAAATAAATTCTGTTTTTCAGTTTTAATGAGAAAATGGTGTAAAAAATATACTGATCTGTTTTATTTCTCCTTTTTTATACACAAATATGGAGTAAGTTACTTTCCGTTTTTAGAGAAACTTCGTTAAAAAAAATGGCATTTAATTTATTTTTTTTTAATTCTGAGAGTTTGTGTGACATCCTCGGATCAATTATAACCGGTATTCGCTATACCGGTAGTAAACTAACCGATAGTAAATCGCGTTGCGTTCGATAGTCTAGGAGTAGTTGCGAAATACAAACACACGGTCAGATTTTAATATAATAGATTCGTGTTCATTTTCCTTTTCTTAAAATTATGATGTGATTTTTAGCAGAAAACTCGGATACTCATGTGGAACGAAATAACGGATACTCATGCTTAATAATCAGTATAGATAACAAAACATTTAAATTTTTCGTTATAAATATGGCGTGAAATTCATCTACTTTCTATACTTATTGATCCTTGTATTATTAATATAAGGAATTGATTCACACTCATTTAAAAATATATTGGAAAATTCAAGTTTTATTTCAAATAGGACGTCTCCTTTTCCCCAGGAAAATCCCTTTTTAATGACATGATTCTTGTTAATTTTATTTTCCAGGCAATTAATTTCAATACTGGCATAGGGAAAATTATGTTACTTTAACGAAATAATATTAAATCTTTAGGTTTTATCAACAAAAATGGAACTATTAACATTCGTCATTTTTTTTTAGGTAATCGAGTTACTTCTTTTAGTTTTAAGAATGAAAAATCACTATTTCTCGCGATCCATGACATCATTTACGACATGGATAATTTTGCGGAGCATATTATTGACATTTTCTAACCATTTTCTTTTGAAACTTCTTTTTACTTTTTTAAAATTTAAATAAAAAATACGGTATAGTTAATTATATTAGCCGGTAAAACGGCAAGTATTGTTACCATACAAAAGAAAAAAAAAAAAAGAAAAAAAGTGAAGAAAAAACCCAAGATCATTTTATTTCACCAATCAAAGCATATCCGCTTTATTTTCAATAAATGACGTCATATTCGCCTGTTTCCTATGGTTACGCATATTGAAACATTGTATTATTATCAAAAACTAAAAAAAAGTACGTTTTATTTCTAATAATATTATTTAATCTTCTTCTTAATTCTTTAATTTTTTTATTTCATTTTCATTTTTCCCATGAAAATTTTGCAATTGATACTAAATTGTTGAGTAAAAATTATTTTTTCGGGTTTTGAATTAGTTTTGGCAACGATAAAGTATTAGCAACGGTAAAGTAAATTTAACCATTTTAAAATGCTATACGAAAAAATGTCCATTTATTCTCAATGAAAATAACGAAATTTTGAATTATTAAGAAAAATATTTGAATAAAATTAACAAAACCCAGCCTATGTTCATATGAGGGTTATAATCAGCCTATATGCAAAGATACAGGATCATTAAATGCTCCATTTTGACACTGGCTTCAGCCTAACATTTGCACACAATCAGATTTATAATATTATTAGGATGAAATAAATCTTCGTCAAAATAATGAAAATTTTGAATAAAAAATTGGCAACGGTTCAAATAATGGAATTTATGAAATATGAAATAAATCTTCGTTAAAATAATGAAAATTTTGAATAAAAAATTGAAATATAACCTGAAAAAATTACTCAAATTAAAAAAGTGATTGCAGTCTGCACTCCGCAAACTTGTCAACTATATCCTTACAAATTATGGTTAAATTCCTGCGGATAGTTTTCGTTCCTATAAAACTTTTTTCAAAAAACTGTTTTGACGAACTTTGATTTTAAATATCTCTTAAAATAATTCTTCGATTTAAAAACTGTTTGCTTCAGCGTGTTTATCGAACATTTCTTTATAAAACTACCAATTTTTAAAATTTTACATGCAATAGTTTTCTAGATATTAGTCCAGAAAGACTTCAAGGCACAAAATCTTAATTGACAGCGGCGGCAGCAGTGGTTACTTTTTTTTAATATAGAGAGACTAATGAAATGGGAGTTAAAACGTTTTTTCTCAATGCTCATATTAATTTTTTTAAATGCAATTTTATTAAATTTGTGAAATAAAATTTTTATATTTTATTCATAAAAATGCAATATCTAAAACAATGTATTCTGTTTATATTATCTGTTAAAATATCCGATGTTTGTTTATGGTGCAAATAAATAATTTTTCTTTTACATTCTTAAATTATTACAAAGCTCATTTTGTCTAAAATCGTCTGAACAAATCAAATTTTGTATCCGGTATATCGCTACTCTCATATAAAGGCAGCCTATTCTTATGACGTTTTTATGTTAAAATTGATTAATTTTACTACCTGTAACTATTTAAAAATTTATAATGGGAACATTCTCCCACTTGTTTACTGGGCATTTCCAAATTCATGCTTGAAAATTATTTTATAAACCATAATATATCAGGCAATTAAAATATAGCAATCAAACAAATTTCATTTCAAAGTAGATTTTTTTCCTATATAACGGTGTAAAAATTAAAAATGTGCTATGTTTAGAAATTTAAAAAATTGCAATAGCAAAAATCACAGAACCGCAATTTCATCGTCAACTGTTGTCATTCGCAAAATGACGTCAGCGTTACGCACGGACACGTTTGTCCTTTATAATATAGATAGATAAATAGTAAAGTAACATTTGCTCTAGAGAGTATATGTTTAAGTAAAGATATTCTATGTGAATTGGATCAAATATTTCCCACCTTCACTTACATAATAAATAGTTGTAAAGCGAGTATTATAAACGAAATGGTTCCCAACATAATAACCATAATAAAGAATGGTATACAACAGTTCACATGCAAAAGAATAAAACAATTTGTGCAGTACTTACATAGCAGAAATAGAGATATGTAAGAGATAAATGGTTTTGTGAATAAAGTCAACCCATACATCCTCAGGGAGGATGCTAACAGGTATAGTGTTAGATGTCCTTAATATTTTAATTAGATGATATATTAAAAAAATAATTTTTGAAAGCGGAAGAATTCTTAATTTTGTTAGATTTAATATTTTGGACCTTATTAAAACAGTTTAGATAATAAAGAAAAATAATAATTATTCTAGCATACAAGTTTAAGAAAATTGACAATAAGGAAATTGAAAAATATATATTCCAGCCTCACTTACCTAATAAATATTTATTCCGCTGGTATTACAAAATAAAAGGTTCTCAAGATAATAGCCGTAATAATGAATGGTATGCAACAGTTTACATCCAAAATAAGAACGCAATTTGTCGAGCTGGCAGTAAATTCGGGAGCGGAAAATAGGGAACAATTCAAGAAATAAATAGTCGATCCATACATTGGAGGGAATCTTCTGTGAGAAATACGACAGTAATAGCGTTAAAGGTACTCAAAATGGTAAGTAAAAGGAATATTATTAAAATAAATGTTGAAATGTGAATAATTCTTAAATTCTTTTAACCTCAATGTAAATATTCTAGGTAATAAGGAAAATGATTGTTATTCTAACATACAAGTTTACAGAAAGGGATTGTAAGGAAATTGAACAAAATGTATTCCAACTTCACTTACACAAGAATTATTTGTTCAGCAAGTAATAGAATCTAAAAGTTTCCCAAGATAATAGACTTAATAAATAATGGTATGGAACATTTTACGTCCAAAATAAGAAAGCAATTTTCGTGATTTTTCTGTTTCCCTGGAGCAGAAAATAGGGAACTATTATAGAAAGAAAAGGTTTTGTGAAAAAAGTCGATAGATGTATACATTCCGTTTGAGAAAGATTGCGGGAATAGAGTTAGGTGTACTTAAAATGTTAATTAGATGAAATATTATAAAATATATATTGAAATATTATGAATTATACATTTAAATATTATAAATTATGTATTGAAATATCATAAATTATGTATTGAAATATGAATAATTCTTCTTTTGGTTAGATTTAATATTAAGGATGTCAATGAAAATATTCTAGCTAATAAGGAAAAATAATCTTTATTCTAGCATTCAAGTATAAGGAAAGTGATTGTGAGAGAATTGAACCAAATATATTCCAACATCACTTACGCAAGAAATATTTGTTTAGAAAGTATTACAAACTAAATGATTCCCAATATAATAGCCATAATAAAGAATGGCATGCAACAGTTTACTTCCTATAGAGAAAACAATTTATCAAATCTCCAGTATCTTGAAAGATAAAGAAAAATTAATAAACAGTGTATCGCCACATACCGAATGATCTGTTTCTCAATCTAATCGGAAGCTATATTATGATTAAAATTGATCAAAGTTGATCATAATAGTATACATAAGTTAAACATAAGATAGGTCAAATTTTATATTGCTGTAAGTTAATACATATGCTGACAGGAATATAGTTTAAAATACTTAAAATTCTAATTAGATGAAATATTATAAAAATGAATATTGAAATGCAAGGAATTCTTGGTGAAGTTTAATATTTAGAAACTCCATTAAATTGTCTTCATGAAAAAAAGATGTTTTAATCTAGCATGCAAATTTAAGGAAAGTGATTCTATGAGAATTAAACAAAATATATTCCAACTTCACTTACGCAAGAAATATTTTTTCAGCAAGTACATACATTTTTGAGAGTTTATGTTCTCTTAAGAAAACGTTTTGTGTGTTTTGTAGTATCTAATAATACGCAAATAGCGAATTATGTGAGAGAAGAAATTGTTTTATCAATTATGTAAATATATAAATACTCAGTGAGCTGTTCTTAACACTTTCCAATATAGTTGAAAAGTAGTCATGGATTTGGTTTCTTTGTCTGTCTGGCTGACTTTCAGTGCTCTAACTCTTGTAAATTTAGTCGGATTACCAAGTATTTTTAAAGATGTCATTGAGGTATAGTATGGCATGTTTAGTATTTAAATTCATGCATATATATTTCGTTTACAGAGACACAAAAAGTCCATTACTAAGGTTAGGAGAAAAAATCCTTTACGGTGCATTTTATTGATTTTACGATTTTTCAAATAAAGTGAGATTGATATGCCTCATTGCGATGGACTACAATGTACTTTTTCAGGAGTGTATAATAAATAGTAATTATAGTTCATTTACAGGAACGCAAAAAATATCATTGCGATCTATGGGGAAGAATCGATTGCGGTGCTTGTCAATAATGTGATACTTCAAACTTAATACAATTAAAAATCAATGAGGTGCACCATAACATATTTTCTACAGAGTATTGAGTGTGTAGCACTTATCGTTCATTTGCAAATGAATTTGGTTACATTACAGACGGTTACCGATAATTGCTGGAAATGATTCTTACACTATGCTATGTATTTTTAAAATTACCTAATGTTTAGTGAATTACGTGGTGTTTATAAATTCTATAGATTTCATAGAAGGCTACCTAATAAAATTCGCACAAGTTAATTTATATAGATAGTGAAAATAGGATTTTTCCTCAGTTATTTGATTTTTAAATTGCTTATTTCGTTATCTCATTTGATTGTATGTAAACATTGAAATTTCTTTATACTATTGGGTTCGTTTTTGAAAGGTGTTTCATAATCTATGCCAAATGCAGGATATTTTATTGTTGAATCTAAACCTAATTTATTTTTAATACAGGTGATGATTGAAACAGACAGAGTTTATAATTCTATAGATTAAACATATAAGATAGCAGGGATGTATGTAAGTTTTTTAAAGATTGCTTATTGGATGAAATATTTTAAAACAAAATGTTACAATAAAAGTCACAGCCGATACATTAAATTTAAATAGTAATTGTCAAATTTAAGTTTATAGGTTACTTAAATTTGTTTTATATTATTTTTCTTTTCTAGATGATTTTAAGTTTTTTAATAGAGTGATAATGCAAAGAAAAAATAAAAACCCTGAAATTTTTTTTTCATATGATCTATATCTGAAGGTGTTTATAAATAATATTTAAACAGTATTTTTTAAGTAAAATCCTAGATCCATAGGAAATATAAATGACACTGTTTCAACTGTAAAAGAAGACAATTGTTACATAATCTACAAAAATATAACATAAGCACGAAAGAAAATATACAATAACGTCTTCCTACTTACTTATGATTCCATAAAAGAGTTCTTTATCTTTAGAAACCTCACAATTCAATATAATTTGAAGATTTAACGAAGGACTTATAAAAAAAAAGTTTCTTTATTTCTCACTGATATTTGAAAACGTTTACGAGTGAACGTTTCTCGTGTATTAATCAGTTTTCTAGTACTGGAATATTAGTATTTACGGTGCTATAAATTATCAATTAAAATTTTTCCTCTGTGTAGTTGAATTTATACAAGCAACAATAACAATATAATATTAAAAATATGATAATTGTATTGATTTATCATGTTTGTCTGTAAAACATATCTGTTACTGAACGTGAAAATGTTTACCGTGAAATAAAAAGCATAAAAAAAACTATATTTTGTGTTGAAAAAAACTGATTAATACAATATAAAATCATCTCGACAACTTTTCAAAATATTTGTAGCAACACAAGAAGCTTTGTTTTTATAAATCCTTCTTTATAACTTCAAAATATATTGGTTCTGGGGTCTGTAAAGATAAAGAACACTTTCGGAATTGACGGTATCTCAGAAGAATTAGTATTTTCCTATATTAAGAAAAATCTTTTTTTTTTATTTATTGTGCAAAATTTAATTTAATTCTCCATCATATACAGAGAATTTATATCTATGAAGTATTTTTTTTATTTAACCGGCTTTTAAATGAATTTTTGCTTTACATTCTATAATTTTTTCGACGTCGTAACAAACTAAATCCTAAATTGCATATTTAAGCAAAAAACAGCACAAATGACGTATGATTCTGAGTAAGTTAAATGCAATATGTAGAAACCATTAATTTTATCTCGAATTATTTATGGATATTATTTTATGGACTTCTTTCATTTTAATTTTGAACCTCATGTAATAAAACGAATTCAAATTTTAGGAATTTTTTTTTCTATTAAACCACATTCTCTACAAGAAATATAATATTTAAAATAAAGAGCTGAATCTTACAGTAGATTTAAAGTTTATGAGGATGGAAGGTCAATATTTTTTTCGGAAATGCTTACTATTATGTTTCTCAATTAAAAACATGAAAATATTTCAAATGAATCACAATTTAGTACTCATTACTAAAATAGGTGTAAAATGAAAAGAGAAGTTTTAAAACATTAAATATTGCATGATAACATATTGTTAAAGAATTTCCTAGACCTTGTCAGTATTTCCACAGACTCCTTCAGTACACATGTACTATAATCATTAATTTGTGTTGTAATCTTTACTTTGCTGAAATATATATCAATTTTTGTTTTAAAATTTAAACGAGATAATGATGTAGAGAGAGAGAGAGGAGAGAGAGAGAGAGAGAGAGAGAGAGAGAGAGAGAGAGAGAGAGAGAGATGGTTTTCCTCTTGCTACATCTGGCATATGCTCCTTTATTTTGTCTTGTAATTTTCTTGTTGTCTCATTCTTCCCGTTCAATTTGCAACGCCCCTGAGCTATAAAATTGAAGCTCTGTCAAACTGTTTGTCATGTATAACTATGCAAACAGGTTAATATAACATCAGGTTAATAGGCATACAAGTTAATATGCAAACAGGTTAATATACAATCAGGTTAAAATGCAAATAGTTTAATATGCAAACAGGTTAAAATTCTTTTTTATTACTTCTTAAATAATGTTAATGCTGAGAAATAAATAGGTTTCTCGCAAAAATATCATACTTATTAATTATTTATTTATTACACACTTCGAATATATAATTTACCTGTAGTTTTTCGATCAACTTTGATTTCAAATATATATTAGAACATCGTGTATTTACTCACTGTTACGTATTTACACTTTGCATGCAAAATATTACACAGACAATATATAAACAAATATAACTTTTAACAAACGGGATATTATTAATGAAGATCACACGATATTTGTAATATGTAGTTATGTGCATATTCACGAAATTCATGCAACATTTAATGTTTTTCGTGGAAGCATTCAACAAAAATTTTCATGTCAATGGTAGGACATTTTGAGTGATTGGTAGACTTTATTACCTCGCTATAACCCTATGATAAATATCTCGTAAAAAGGTAAAATATTAGTTACCTTTAATTTTTAATTCACATATAAATTCATATTTCTTTGTATAAATATTTTAGTAAAAATCTATACCTAAATTTTTAAATAGAAGATCCTTTTCAAACATTTTATATAAATATTTTAATGGCTAATGGAAAAATGCCTTAAAGTAATTTTGCTAATTTATAATTACATTTTAAAAAAATAAAATGTTATATTGCCAGCAGAAACTACCTGTGTCCATTTTTTTTAAATTCTAGCCTATCTGGGAGAGAGAGAAAAATCGGTTACAATATTTTATCATTACATACATGAATCAAGCAATGTTAAATAAAATAATGTAAATAAAAACGCTTTTAAACACGATATTTCTGCATAAATTATCTCGAAATTTCAAGAATAAGAATAATGTATTTTAAGGGTTTGAATTTTTGGAAATGCAAGCAATGTGATTTTTGAAAGAAAGAAAAAATATATATAGAATTTTATTTTTATACCGAATTTATTTAGAGGATAAATATGTTAAAAAAATGATAAAAATAATTCTTTGAATAAATAATTTTTATTCATTTAAATATATTTTATATAATTATTTATTCCATCATTTGCTTTTCCCTTAAAAATGTTATGGGAAGATGGGTGATTAATTAGAATTTTTATAACATTTTTATTTATATCTCGAAGATATTCTATGTTATTTTTAAACCAATGTATTTCGACATTGTTACTTACACTTCATAGACTGTTGAGGCTTTCTAAAAAAAATGTTCGTATTTTTTCCTCCAGAATAACAAATTACGAAGTCATTTTAGGTAGCTTTCAATACAAAAAAGTATAAAGCTACCCATTGCAGCCGTTCGGTGCAAATCAATTTCGGTATATTTTTACTGATCATGGCCCACAGACTTCAAAACCATCCTCTGCTCAAATGTCGATATATATATATATATATATATATATATATATATATATATATATATATATATATATATATATATATATGTGTGTGTGTGTGTGTGTGTGTAATAATAAAAAAAAAATCGCCATTTTTCTTTAGTTAATTTATTCCAAATTCTTACAATTCTAATTTTTCCCCCTATTCTTAAAATACCTCTTAAATCTATTTTATATTTTATTCCATAACTTAATCAAAATATTATTTTAATTATCATTCTAAAAAATCTTAATCTGTTAAAAGCTACACGTATTTATTAAAACCTTATTTTATTAAATGCAATACTGCTTCTAAAAAGCACCTGCTTTATTTCTTCTTTTTTGAGACATTGAATTTTTATTCTTTGGAACATTTTGTAATACCATTTTTTATTTCTATTTAATATTATCATTCGGCTTCCCACCATTCCTCGCGTTTTTCCCGCTCAAGGCTTTTTTACCTTTTTAATATACCGCATCAAAAAAAGAGTTTTGACAATACGTCAGGTACACAAACTCTTGGCCTCATTTTTCAACCATTAGCGAGCAGGCCCCGCCTTTTCTTCCCCCTTGCTTCCCTCTGAACATTGCTGTCAGTGGGCCAGCTGTTTCCCTCTTCTGTAACCTTGAGCAAAATTTTGGAATACTTATACTGTTGCACTGGCTTCGGAGACAGACTTTTACACGAATTCTTATTGTCAACTAGAAGCTGTCGCTGGGATAGTACAAATTGATTCGTCAGTAGTTGTTCTTCAATAGCTCTAATGTGTTTCAAGTTTTTAATGTAATGAAATTAGGTGGAGTTGTTTTTCATATCTGTTGTCGAATAAAAGTTATTGCTCGTCTATCACTTCTCCCTTAATGCTTTAGAGAAAGTCTTCTGGAATTCATTGCCTCTACTCAGCTATATCACGATTGCACTTACTCTACGTTTTTCAGATGTGACTTGTACGCCGAGATTTGTCTTCATAGTTTAAGTAAATCGAAGTAATACCCTCTACAAATGTCATGAATGAATTTCATTGACTTCGATTAACATCGATCTTATTATCCGGTAAATTTCATAGGATTCGGGGACTGAGATGTCGTCCCGAGTGATGATAGAACGAACGTCATATATATATATATATATATATATATATATATATATATATATAGATCTACGTCGTACGATAACACTTGTATTTATAAATCTATTTCGATTAAACTAATTGTGTGTATTAAGCTCACCAATGTCTTGACCGAGTTCGTAGGCCAGATTGGTGCGCTATCTTGTTTCAAAATGTCGGCCACTAAAAAATTTAAACTAAAATAAATATACAAAAAAGGTAAAAGTTCAAATTTATTTTTTATTTACGTGTTAGGCCTTGATTCAATGCGTTTTTTGTTTTACCTCTATCTTAAAAAATTGCTGAGATAGAGCGGTTTGAAATTCTAGGGTGGCTGACATTTTGAAACAAAACAGCACATTACAAAAAAAAAAAAAAAAAAAAAAAAAAAAAAAAAAAAAAAAAACGAATAATTTATGATTTTTAGTGAACGTGATTTCTCGCAAATTATTATCTTTCATTGTTGTAATAATTTTCGCAATTATACACATAAAAGTATATATTCATAACCGTTAGCACCAATTTCTCGCCAAACTTGGCGACACTTGGCGGAATATCGTCAAGTTTGGCGATCAAAATAGGTCTTCATAAATGAAGGCAACTTAGCGATAGTTGACTAATTTGGCAAATTTCTTATTCAAATTCAGTCTTAACGAATCGTCTTTAATCGGGATTTTTGCATTTTAGCTTGATGTTTCAAGTAACATTAGCTAAAATTTTAAAACGAAGCTATCGGAAAGCTACCTTTTCCTCCTGGTACAGCCCGGAAGGACTTTTTAAATTTAACGCGTTCAAGTCTTAAACTTTGGTTATTTTCGCTAGTTATTGTTCTAACGTTTCAGTAAGTGAGTCTATTTACACGTGTTTTAGTGCTCCACCCTTTAAAAATATGTTAAAAATTCACAGCATTTTTACCAGTTATTTAAATTCTATACAGAGTTTCTCTTTTTATCCTTAATTCCTAACCCATTAATTTTAGAGGAATTTTAACTTTTTCCAACATAGTTGCAGTGTTTATGAATTCGGTTTGTGTGTCTATCTGTCTGCGGTCTGTCTGTCCATGCTCTAACTCGGGTAAATATACTGGTACTTATGCATTTGATATATGTTATTGAGTTTTACTATGACATTTTTGGTACTAAAAATGAAGAGTGTAGCATTTATAGTTCTTTACACAGGCAATCAAAATAATAACGTTACATTACGGTCTATGGGGAAAATTAATTGCGGTTAATTTTAATGATCTTACAGTTTTTGAAATATATTGAAATTGATATATACCCTTGAGCTGCACTACAAAAGGCTTACTATAGAATATGGTGTGCATACCACTTTTAGTTCCTTTAGAGAGACTCTTAAAAGAATTCCGTTACATTACATTCTAAGGGGAAAATCGCTTGCGGTTTATTTTAATAATGTTTCACAATTTCAAAGATATTAGAATTGATATATATCACTGAGGTACCTTACAAGAAGCTTACTATAGAAAATTGTGTGTATAGTTCATTTACAGAAACACACAAAATTATTCGGTTAAATTGCTGTCTCTTAATAATAAATGCTAGAAGTGCACTTTTAGTTATGGTACGCGTTTTTAAATTTAAATAATATTTGGCCTATTACTTGATGTGTATGTATTACATAGATCATATACAGGACAGCACAAACATCTCGATAACATTTGCGTTTATTGACGGAAATTGCTGAAGAGGAATTTTTCACTGTGCTATGTGTTTCTAAACTGAACTATATTTTAGCATTCTATGTATAGTATGTGCATAAATCTATATTTAATATACAGGCCTGTAATTTACAGGGTGTGATGCAGTCACATATTTTATTTCCTTTTTCATTTTAAAATGTTTCAAAATTAATATTTCCCCATTTAAATTTTATTAAAAAAAAGCATTTATTTTTTATTTCTTTATTGAGTGCGTCCTCCTAAATTTGTAATAAATAAAACCTAATAATAAGACATGCTTAATACACTACTTTAAAATATCATTTCTTTTCTATTTTTCTTTTTTTCCGTTACAGTTTGCTAAAGTGTTAAAAACAATTAAATTTTATACTTCCCCTTTGATATTCATTTTTATTTCGGTTGTCTGTTTTTATTTAAATAAAAACGGCATTTTAAGTAATAGGACAGATGTGTCGGTAGACTCGGCGGCTCCTCATAGTGTTGTCGTATTTGGCATGTTCGTTTCGCCAAGGGCGATGTTTGTTTTTACTTTCTGCGCACTCAATTTAAAATTTTCCTTTTATTTTCTATCTAACGTCTTTTACCCGTACGTTTAGTTGGGAATCTATTTTTTTTTGGCCAGTATTTGTGTTGGCGATATTGTTTAGATAAAAAATTAGTCAGTTATGTAAGTGTGAGTGTAGCAAGAAGGCTTGTGCTCCTGTTAACATGGATTGAAAGAAAAATACTTATGTCTATTTTTAATAATTTTTGGGTGCAAATGCTATACCTCTTGATTTGTCAGCGTCTTTGCTACTTAATATTGACTTGTAAATAAAACGATTGGTCGTGTACGAAATGGAATTAATTAATATTTTGAGAGTAAACTTTTCTTCCAGTAAAAAATGTTTTCGAACCTGAGATTCTATACTCCACTATACGAAAATGGCACACGTGATGGTCGAACGCCATCACATACAATTGGTGCCGTGACCAGGATATGGAACAATGTTTGATTGTGTGCTATATATATTCAATCTTTTACTAGTTTACTGGCTGGTACAGTTTATGGTGTATAAGATTGTTTATGCAGTATACAAATTTGGTTTTATATTTTGTTTTCTTGTCACAAATATCTATCAGTTAATTACTGTAATATTTTAATGCTTTCATTTTATAATATACTTATGTAAGTTTTCTCTGTACTTTATTGTAATTGCATTAATTATACTTTATAAACATTGTTTAATACTAATAAATGTTACTATTTGATAATTTCTTTGTGCATAAAATAAATATTGGATTTTTAATATTACATTATATTTTCATCCTAAAGAATTGCTTATATACTTATAGCAAATTAAGCACTTATTCCATTCTGTGTTCAAAAGAGACTATTGGACTGTTATGATAACTATAAATCTAGTTGCAAATATTTTTAAGCAACATCTATAAGACTATGAACAGTTTCAACAAATAAGAGAAAATATGTCATCTTTAAAAAATTGCTTCTGCAGAAGAAATATTTTTTTATAAGCGCTTTCACTTGAAAAGATAACGACATATATTAAATAAATATTGGTGTGTACACATCGAACTGTTTGAAAAGTCTGATAAAACAGAAGACCTAGGCATCACATTGAACTGTTTGAAAAGACTTATAAAAAAAGACCTAGGCAACACATCGAACTGTTTGAAAAGACTGATTGTAGAGATTGTTTAAAAGAAAGGAGTCTTTCTTGGTTTTCTTATTTATTTTCACAAACACATAAAAAAACATGAACTTGACAAAAACAAAAAACTTCACAGTTGACAGCCACAAACATATACAATGGAAGTTCTGGTTTCACATCTATTCACTAATTCAAAAATATTCTTAAAAATAAACCTATTTCAAAATACTTTCATCTAACATGAAAGCTTTAAACTAAATAATAAAGTAAATTGTAAAGTTGCCAGCCAACATGATATGAGCGAAATACAGTACAACATAATAAAACAAGGACAATTTATGCCCTGCCAGCATTTCTCCACCATTCAACTCAAAACTTGACTGATGTGAGAATTCTGAATAAAAATGTTCTTAGAATTACATAGTGGCGCCATCTGTTGTTAAACATAGAACTAAATTGTAAATATTAACTGTACTGAATACTGATAAAACAGAACACCTAGGCATCAAATTGAACTGTTTGAAAAGACTTATAAAAAAGACATAGGCATCACATCGAACTGTTTGAAAAGGCTGATAAAAAAAACCTAGGCATCACATCAAATGATTTTTAAATTTTGGTGTTCCCTTACGTATAGAATACAATATAAAATAAATGTTCTTTATGTCATATAACTTCTATAGTATTACGAATATTCATTTATTTTAGGGTATAATTGTTTATTGTGCTAGTGTATTGTACATGGATTCCCAACAATTAAAATATTTAAAAAAATGATTTTTTTTTTCAAAATTCAATTAAATTAAAAAAAATAAGCGGTCTTTTGAGTGATAATATGTGATGAAGTCACATATTTTATTTCTTTTTTCATTTTAAAATGTTTCAAAATTCATATTTCCCCATTTAAATTTTATTAAACAAAAGCATTTATTTTTTATTTCTTTATTGAGTGCGTCTTCCTAAATTTGTAATAAATAAAACTTAATAATAAGACATGCTTAATATACTACTTTAAAATATCATTTCTTTTCTATTTTTCTTTTTTTCCATTACAGTTTGCTAAAGTGTTAAAAACAATTAAATTTTTTACTTCCCCTTTGATATTGATTTTTATTTCGGTTGCCTGTTTTTATTTAAATAAAAACGGTATTTTAAGTAATAGCACAGACGTGTCGCTAGACTAGGCGGCTCCTCATAGGGTTGTCGTATTGGGTATGTTCGTTTCGCCAAGGGCGATGTTTGTTTTTACTTTCAGCGCACTCAATTTAAAATTTTCCTTTTATTTTCTATCTATCGTCTTTTACCCGTACGTTTAGTTGGGAATCTATTTTTTTCGCCAGTATTTGTGTTGGCGATCTTGTTTAGATAAAAACTTAGCCAGTTATGTAAGTGTGAGGGTAGCAAGAAGGCTTGTGCTCCTGTTAACGTGGATTGAAAGAAAAATACTTAGGTCTATTTTTAATAATTTTTGGGTGCAAATGCTTTGCTACTTAATATTGACTTGTAAATGAAACGATTGGTCGTGTACGAAATGGAATAATTTAATCTTTTGAGAGTCAACTTTTCTTCCAGTAAAAAAAAAATGTTTTTGAACCTGAGATGCTATACTCCACTATACGAAAATGGCACACGTGATGGTCGAACACCATCACACAGGGCAGCACAGAAGAATTCGGATATTCTTCCGACTATTGTTGGTAATTGTGGAAATTGGATTTTAAAATGTGTTATGAGTTTTTCAAATTGTTTACTTAGATACCAAACAATTGAACTTATTAACCGATAAAAATTTCTAAAAGACTTTTGGTAATGTTGGAAAGTGTTAAATAAACTGTGCTTGAAGCATGATTTTTCTTTCATGTTCAATTTGTGTTTCAAATTGATTAAAAACAGAAAAACGCATTTTAGTGCCAGAATACTCTAACAAAATTCATAAAATTCTAAGTATCATAGATCGCATGTTTTGGGGAAATCAGAAATTTCTACTATTTTGCTTGTTATATGTTTCTACAAAGGCTTTCTAGGTATAAACTCTAATTCTTTTGAGCAGCCGAGTATATGATATATAGATTTGTATGTATTTGTATATATCCGATGTCTTTTGTGTGTCCCTGTAAATAAACGATAAATGCAAAGTACATAATATTCTACATCAAGTTTGTTGAAGTAAACCTCAGTAATGTACATTAATTGCATCATGTTTAAAATAGTGGAACACAATTTAAAATACTCTCCAAGCAGTTTTTCCCCGTAGACCATTATTTAACCGAATTATTTTGTGTGACTCTGTAAATGAATGATAATTTCTTTGCATTCCATAGTCTACAGAAAGCATGTTTTACTGCACCCGTGAAATTTCTATCAATTTCATTCTGTGTGTAGCATCATTACAAAAGACTTCAAACGACATTTCCTCATAGACCATAATATAACGGAATTATTTTGAGTGTCCCTGTATATGGACTGTAAGTACTACACCTAATATATCCTAATGTAACCTTCTTGTAGTGCACCTAAATAATGCATGTGAATTCCATTGTGTTTCGAATAGTGTAACACCATTAAAATACACCGCAAATAATTTTTCTCCATAGACCATAATGAAACGGAATATTTTTGAGTGCCCTGTGAATGAACTATAAAAGCTTCACGCTTCTTTTTCAATACTTAACGTTCCATAGAAATCTTCAACAACATATATTAATTACATGGCAATCCGAGTATATTTACGCGAGATAGAGCTCGGCCAGATGCCCAGACGGTCACACGGACAGACGTCCAGACGGACAAACGGCCTTACAGACAGACATCCAGGCGGCCATACAGACAGACATCCAGACGGCCAGGCAAACCGAATTCATAAACATCTTTCAACTACGTTGGAAAGTGTTAAAAAGCAGAATAAATATTCAATAGTACCTACCACTGTTTTTGGAGATAATGTTATATGTAATAATATTATAAAACGGTTAAATGTTATATGTAATAATATTATAAACAGAAGAAAAAGTATGTCATCACAGTCTATAAAATTTATCAATAAAGGTGTGAACGGGTAATAAAACTTTGTGAACGGTTGTTGAATCGGAACAGAAGATATTTATGTTTATAAGATATGGTTACTACAAATTAGAAGCTAGCGTTTCCGATTCTGTTGAAGTAATTGAGAATGCATTGCTCTATGAAATGCAGATAATAAAGTACTATAACATATTATGGTGAATTATTGCTCTTTTTCTCTCTGAAGACCATAAATAAAGATATAATGCTTCCAAAAATAATAAAATATTACATTTATGTTTGTAGAAAGTATTTTTTATATGTAAAAATATTGTGAAGAAAAGCTATAGAAAATCAAAAAATTGAGGGATGATATTTAATAGATAAATAAAAATGAAATCTTAAATATCTTTTACAAAATATTTTTTTACTTTACCCTGTTTAAAATAATACATTGTTTGAGCTTCACAACCAGTTGGCCTTTTTTTACCGACAGTTGTTTGATGGATAATTAAATTTATTGTTTTTGTAACACGTATACAAACAATTGTAACCATGAAGAATATTTGGCGATTTAACACCTGTGGTGGGCTAAAAGCAAAATTATTTAAAATTAAGTAATTGATTTATATTTATACTAGTAACTCCCTCAAAAATGACGGATTGTTGATCTGCGTTCCATTTTCATAAGACATACAAGCAAACAGCATAAAGGTTTTATTATTGAAAGTTTTGTATTGTAGAAAAGTACATTTTAAATTCGGTAGATGGCGCCAAAACAATATTGTTTGCAACAGTGTTCGTTTGTTTATATCATGGAGATATAAATATATTAGGAGAAATTTTGCCTATGGCATCCTCCAAGCAAACTTGGGCCTAACTCCGAAGTGGTCGCATGCGGCCCTGCGGTCTGTACCAGCATCAAATTAACATTGTTCGCTATACGAATGTGTTATTATTTACTTTATAAATTATTATTTTTACTTTATATTTTAATATGACTCGAAACTGTTTTGTGTACGGATGTGACACGGACTATGTGAAAGCCGAAAGACGGAATAATGAATTGAGTATAAGAAATCTATCATTGTTTTTTACTCCCAGTGTAGGCTTATACAGGGTGAATCTAAACTCTTGCGCAAAACTTTAAGGGGTGATAGTACACATCAAGACAAACAGTATTAAATAGGAAACTAAGGGTCCCAAACGACTTCCGAAGGAGGTAGGTGCCATTAGTTAAGTAGCGCAAACTGAACTGTGTCCAGGAGTTGAAATTTGAACCCCCTCCCCCCCTGAACACAGTTCAGTTTTTCCCGATCTTGGTGTCGTAGACTAGGCAGAAACTACTACCCCCTACACATAAAATAAACGATAGAAGAATGACAAAATTAAATAAAAAAATTATTTAAAAAATAAATTTTAAAGATAAAGTTGAAAATGCCGATAGAGGGCGCTTTAGACTTTGGAGTAATGAACAACTATTTTTTACCGTCGACTCCGACCTGGTTGCGATGATTGCCGTCGTAGCAGGCGATATCCGGAAGATGCCCGGGGTATTCACTAATAATCGCAACTCCCTCCGCCGGCCGTGTGAGGCCTGTATCGTTGCTGGTATGCACTCTTTTGAGCAGTTTTTGTGATTCCTCACGAACATCATGCGTGTACCATTTTCTACGTGTCAACCTTCATTCATATTGCGCACTACATGCATACATCAAATTGTTTCTTTTTATTTTGCGCGGAGAAATTGCTCGCCTGTTATGAATAAATTTTCTATTTAATTTTGTCATTACTCTATCGTTTATTTTACGTGTAGGGGACAGTAGTTTCTGCCTGGATTAATTTTAACACAATTATTCAAATTGGTAAAGAAATCATATGAGCTGTAATTTTCCAACTGCACGAAAAATGTCCGGACCAGGATTCGAAACTGAGATTTCTTGGCTGAAGCTGCCTTGCTCTACCAACTGAGCTATCCCGGTTGAATCTGGAGGGCATAAACTCTAGATTCAATCGGGATAGCTCAGTTGGTAGAGCATGGCAGCTTCAGCCAAGAGATCCCAGGTTCGAATCCTGGCGCGGACATTTTTCGTTCAGTTGGAAAATTACAACTCATATTGTTTCTTCCTGGTCTACGACACCAAGATCGGGAATAACTGAACTGTGTTCAGGAGTAGGGGGGAGGGAGGTGTTTCAAATTTCAACTTCTGAACGCAGTTCAATTTGCGCTACTTATTCACTCCCAACGATTCAGATTTTGAGCTCAAAATTTAAGTTTAAGTCTAAGCTTTTGAAAGCATTTAATGAGATACAAAAAATAACCGTAAGAAATAGTTTTTCGTTACTGCAAAGTCTAAAACTCCCGCTATCGGTATTTTTTTAACTTTATCTTTAAAATTTATTTTTAAGAAAATATTGACATAAAGATTAGTTTTAACAAAAACCACAAACGAATCGACCAATTTTTCCGTTTTTTATAATCATTTGAAATTTTGGATCCTAAACTTTAATGGCGCCTATCTCCTTCGGAAGACGTTTGGGACCCTTAGTTTTCTTATTTAATATTGTTTGTCTTGATGTGTATTATTACCCCTTAAAATTTTGCCCAAGAGTTTAGATTCACCCTGTATATAATGCTGATCTAATATTTAACTAATTTTATTTTAATTTGAAAAAAAAAAAATGTGTGAGTAAGATAAAGTTTAAAGTAACTTATTTCAATTCTTACTAAAAGTCTAGTTTAAGAGTTTATACAAAAGTTTCATAAAAAAAAATTGTAATAAAACTTTGACACTATGTTAAACAGGCAATTTTAAATGAAATGTTTAAGGAAAGTATATAAAATCAGACCTTGTGTTTGCTACATATTTCTATGACAAAAAAGTCAGTAATTTTTGTCCGAAGTCTTGTTTAAAAGTCTCATGATATAAAAGCTTTATTTAAAGATTTTGACAGAGCAATTTGAAATTGATTCTTTTTAAATCTGGAGTTATTTTTATATTGAGGCAACAGATTGCAGCACCAGCAAAAGTCAATATTCAAAAGTTTAAATTTTTGAATTCTTGAAATTTTATTTGTTTTTGTTCTCTCTTTAAAAATGTTTGTTAATTGTTTCTTACAAAAATCTGCATATCTTTATTCAAATGCACACACATAGAAACAGAAGTTTTAATTCATCAAAATATATTGATCAAATGCACTATATACACAGACATCAACTTATATTTTGATTTGAAAAAAAAATGTTAATAAAATTACCTAGATATTATCTTAAATACTTCAAATAGTTAGTTCAAAGTACAGTAAACTTAAATAAAAAAAATAATAACTTTGCTTCAGGATTTGTCTTGAATAGGAATTATTTTTTCCAAATGTATTATGAACATTTATCAAATTCTTAAACTGAATAATTCTTTCGTTCGTTTTTTTTTTGTTAATAATAATAATAATAATAATAATAATAAACGCGTATAAAAACATTGCATTATTTGTTTTAATTAGAAAAAATAAGTTGATCTATGAAATATTTATGAAAATTAAACTGAATAATCTAAATAACTAAATAAATCGTATCCAGAATTTTTATCTAGATACTGTCTTAATTACTTTAATTACCTATGCACAGAAAAATGTAAAAGGAAAAAAATTAACTGTGTTCTAGGCTAGTCTTGAATAAGAATTAATATTTTTTGTACCTTTTTAATAATACAGTTGAAAAAAATATTTGCAGTTTGTAAACTTATTATAAATATTTCACAAATTCTTAAAATAGTTTATATTTCGTGTTTTATTGTTATTATTATTATAAAACTCAATAAAAACAACGCAGCACTTTTTTTTAAATGCAGCAAAAAAAAAAAAAAAAAAAAAAAAAAAAAAAAAAAAAAAAAAGTTACACTTAAGAAAATGTGTTCGATTTCAAATTCAAATCCAGACAATAGATGGCACTCCGGCCAGTACTTGAATTACTGGCATTAGAAAACGAGTTAAAATAGTAAAGAGCAGTTCCCCTGCCTGAGATATTCTATTACCATTGCTTATAACTGGGATTCAGATGTTTAATCTGGATTTTTAATTAAGAGCTTAAAACATTATAATTGGATATGATATACATGTTTTATAGAAAAAATATGCTGAACAGACATGATTTCAAGTAGAAGATATTATTATTTAGCATAGTTTTTTTCATTAAGGCTTACGTGGCGTTTAACTACGGTCGATTCGCAGACCAGAGTGGTCCCGCCCGAAATGGTTACAGACAATTTCTTGCCTTCGGATTTTATTATAAGTATATTCTAAAGTTATTAAAATATTGTATTGTAATTGGAAACACACTTTCGTACACATTTTTTTATAATTCTAGCATGTCTGGAGGTGAGCTGTAAATCGATCATAAAGTTCCATGTTTACACGCAAACGCCAAGGTGAGTGAAACAAGAACAAAAAATTATGCGTCAAGCATACATTATTTAACACTTTCCAATCCTTTCAAAATGATTTTAGAAATCTTTACCTTTTAGTAAGATATAATGTCTGATGTCAAAATTTTTTTTTTTTTTTGAAAATCATAACGCATTAAAAATTCAAATTTCGGGAATTACCAACAATATTCAGAAAAATATATCCGAATTTTTTTGTGAAGCCATGTATATAATCTATGGATTTGTATATATATTACTCAGAATTTAGTTCAGTTAGGAAATGCATATAACGCAGTTGAAAATCCCTCTTCAGCAATTTCCGTCAGTAAATACTAAAGATAATTTTGCTCCCATGTATACGATCTATAGAATTTATACACAGCAAGTAATAGGCAAAATATTACTTAAATTTAAAAACGCGTTCCGCAACTGAAAACACACTTCCAGCAATTATTATTAACAGACAGTTCTTTCACCGAATACTTTTGTGTGTCCCTGTAAATCAACCATGAATGCTACAAGCACAATACTCTACAATAAGTCTCTTGTAATGAAAACCAGCAATATATATCAATTTCAGTATGTTTGAAATAGTTAAGCATTATTAAAATAAACCGAAAACGTTTTTTCCCTATAGACCTTAACGTAAAGGAACTTACTTTGAGGAACTATAAGCGCTTTGCACACAATATTCTATTGTAAACCTCTTGCAATGCACCTGAGTGATACATTTGTATATCAATTCGATGCGTTTGAAATAGTGTAACACTACTAAAATAAACCGCAAACTATTTTTCTCCATAGACCATAGTCTAACGGAATTATTTTGAGTGTCCCTGTAAAGGAACTTATAAAAGGTATGTACTTCATTTTCAATACCGAACATGCCATATTAATCTTCAATAACATATATCAATTTAATGACAATATGAGTTCATTAACGCAAGTTAGGAAACGGAAAGACAGACGGCAGAGAGACAAACAAATCGAATTCATAAACACTTTTCAACTATGTTAGAAAATGTTAATAAAATGATGTAAAAACTAATACAGATAAAAATCCTAATCGTATTATAATATCTTAGTAATATGCTCTTATGTAGCTTTGACTGAATCTAATCAAGTTTTCTTACAGAAAATATGTACGTAACGACTTTAAAAGTTTCTAATCTCATAGCAGTAATGAAGAAGGACATCAGCTGTTTACGGCAAGTAGAGGGGGACTGTCGATTTTAGCGTTTATGTTAAGATATAAAAGTACAAACTCATAGTAAAAATTCTTCACCAAATTTATCGCAGTCGATAAATTTGGTCAAGGCGTACTAGTGTCTCGCGGTAGACATCACTTGACCATACATAGATTCCTGCCTTCCGATAACAGATTTGCCTACTTATTTTAATGTTTTGTTTCTGAACGGTTATATGATTAGTGGTTGAATGGTTAGAGCGATGCATTTGAGTCTAGATACAATTAGTTCGTATCCCACGTCTTCCTTTTCTTCTTGATCTTTATTTAAAAGTATTTTATCGGTTAAAATATTCTATTTCAGGTTTATCTCCAACTATAATAAAGAAGGAAGTTTGTGTGTCCGTGTGTGTGTCTCTCGGTTGTGTCCTGAAGAGAACGTGGGACGCAGAGCTACATAATTCGGTGGGAAGGTACCTCTATGCATGTAGTTTTGCACCTCACGGCCAGATTTTGGAATTTTTGAATAGATTATTTTAATTTAATTTTTAAAGCGATTTTTAGGGTTTTTTCACGTTTCGCTGCGATTTTTTCACATTAGTAACGGGAATCCGGTGCCAATCTCTTAGCCCAATATAATAAATTTTATACTCTTTTCAATAAAGATTATGCGAAATTCGTACAGTGATTTTTGAATTTTTGGCGATTTTTTTCATTTGACACTAAGAAATTTTGCGAGAATGCTTGATTGGTTCGGTGGTTGCGCTTCAAATTTTAGCCTCAGATACGCTCAGAATCGTTTTTTTTCTCTTTTTAGCTTGGAGAAAGTTGACAATTCTTTACAGATAAAAAATCATGGTAATATTAAAATTGCGATTTTTAGTGTTTTTTGACGTTTCGTTGCGATTTACCTACATTAGTAACTTGAATCCGGTTCCAATCTTTTAGATCAACATATTAAATTTTATCCTCTTTTCAATAAAGTTTATACGAAATTCGTACAGCAATTTTTGATTTTTTGGCGAATTTTTTCCTTCAACACTAAGTAATTTTTCCCAGAATGCTTGATTGGTTTGGTGGTTGCTTCCATTTCAGCCTGAGATACGCTTAGAATCGTAATTTTTTTAAGGTTTCGTTCATCTCCCGAAACCCTATTGCTCCCGCTGCGTTGTCTGTCCGTCACAGAGCCGTTCTCAGAACCTATATAACTTACAGTTGAAACTTTGCGTATATATAGCTGAATACCAGCTACGAAGCTCAAAATATTAAAGTTTGAAAAAATCGTTTTATTTTAATAAATAGAAATAAAAAAACAAAATTCTTACAGCCTTTTCCTATTAAATTTGACCATTTTTCGTTATAGCAGTTGCCAAAAATTAAAAATCTACAATGAAATTCTTTCTACAATAATTAATTTTCTATTGAACGATTTCCATGTGAAAAATGTAAATGAAATAAAAAGTTGCACCAATTGAAAAAAAAGATTAATACGAAATAAAATTGATTGACTTCATAGTGGCAATAAAACAGAAATTTCAAAGATTTCTTAATAATACAAGGAGAATTAGTATGCCTATGTACACAAAGCAGATTAATATCACGTCATTAGATAATTAAAAAGAAAATCTGACGTCATATTGGAAGTTTAACGAATTTTTAAAATGTTTGAGAATAATACAAAGCGAGTATCAATATTAGTAATAGAGAATAGAAATATATGAGTTTGAGAAATATATTGAATCATGATTAAAATCCGATTATGGAAGTATTAGAATATTTTAACATTTTGAAGGTGTACAACATGTTTAATTTTGAAATTATTTTTTTTTAAATATCACATTTAGTTCGCATGACAGATATTATTATGACAGAAAATAATAGCGGGCTGGTTTAGATATTCGAAAAAACGAAAAAATAGACCGGTAAATTTTTACTTTATAAAAAATATGACTTTTTTTGTTGTTGTTGTTGATAAATGAAATTTATTTGGATTTATTAAAGAAATAATAAAGTGTTTTGAAAGGAATATTAAGCGAAACCCTTTGAGCGATCTTCGATCACACTTACCCACTTGTTTTAAATTACTCTTTTTAGCTTGGAGAAAGTTGATAATTCTTTACAGATAAAAAATTATAATTTTAAAAGAGAAGGGTGAATTATTTATTAACCCGATTTTTTTATTAGATTTTTTCTTTTAAATTCCCTTTTTTATACGTTTTTAAAAAAATTTCTCGTGTTTTGCAGAATTTTTGTTTCAAATGACGTCACAAATCGCCCACTAGAAGTCAAACACCATTGGAGGGCAGTTGGTATCTGATAGAATTGTAGGCACAGCTGGAAGTCAACCGGGCCGTTGTGATTCATTCGCAGATGAAAAGATCGTCAGCTGATTGCAATTCGAACAGCGAGTTGGGAATTTTTGCGATTTGTTTTATGCGATTTCTAGAGTTTTCTCATGTATGCGTCATTTATGTATTTGATTTCAGAAATTAACACCGGTAACTTACTGTTTTTGTATAATAAAAAAAATCATTTTGTTTCTGTTTAGAAAGTTAATGTTAATTCCTAATTTTGTAACGTCGTTTGTTAAATTTTGTGTGGATGTGTGTGTAGGTGTCGCGTTAATTCTCTGTTCCTAACTCCCCCCCCCCCTCCTGCCTCCAAAATCAGAACTATTTAATTATTAGTCCAATTCAAACGAAACCATTTCTCAGGTCCCCAGATACCACATAAACTTCGGTATAATTTTTTTTCAGCCCTTGGTTATCACTATTTCTGAAAATTAATGACCTAGGAGGGGTATTTTCTCGGGTTCTATGGTCCCAATTTCAATGAGAATTAGTTCATTCAACTTAACACGAACTAATTAAGGTTTAGATAACTAATTAGGATACAGATTTAGCACCACCTGGCGGTAGAAAAGAGAACTAAAACATTTTGCAGCGCGTGCGCAGCACGCCTTCAATACGGTGTCATAGGCAGCAGAGACACGTACCGGAATTTCGATCGGAAAGAGTTTTATTTAGAACTGAGTGCGCCCCTAGCGGTATGAAGTGAAACTAAACAATTTCGCATTTAAAATTTGTCCGATGCAAACTAAGTGCATGATTTCAACGAGAATTTATTGATTCAACTTAAACTAATTAAGATATAGGTAAGTAATTAAGACATAGATTTGGCGCTCCCTGGCGGTGGAAAGCGGAACTAAATATTTTCTGCGTGAGCACAAAACGCCTTCTATACGTTGTCATAATCAGCGGGAACACGTGCCGGAGTTTCGTTCGGAAAGAGGTTGTTTAGAACAGAGTGCACTCCCTCGTGGTGGACAATGTAACTAAAACATTTTGCATTTCATCTTGGTCCGATTCAAACGAAATCTTTTCTGACATTCTTCTGAGGTCTCCCAGGTACCAAATAAACTTCGGTATATTTTTTTCAGTCTTTGGTTACCGCCATTTATGAATATTAATATCCAGGGGGTGATTTATTTTTTCGGGTTCTGTGGGTCCGATTACAACGGAAATCCGTGCATTCAACTTAACACGAAATAATTAAGATATTGTATTTAATACATAGATTTGGTACTCCCTGGCGGTGGAAAGTGGAACAACAGATTTTTCGCGAGGGCACGACACGCTTTTTACACTGTGCCGTAAGCAGCAGGAACGAGTACCGGAGTTTTGTTCAGAAATAGGTTTTTTTAGAACATAATGATCCACCTGGTGGTAGAAACTGGAAGTAAAAGATTTTGCAGCGCGTGCCTAGCACGTGTGCTATACACAGTATCGTACGGACACCTACGGGGACACGTGTGGGATTATTTGTTTAGAACAAAATGCATCCCCTGGCGGAGGAACTAAAAGATTTTTCTGCGAGTGCGCCAAAAATAAGTATTTTTATTGCAACCGTAAAAGAAAGTTACCGATTTGATACTCCCAGGAAACGAAAAATTTTCATTTTCATTTATCCTCGAGTAATAAGAAAAGTATTGGATTATTTGAATCGAAACTCACAGTTTATTTTTCTGGTTCCGAAAATGCAAATTTTGTGAAAATCCGACGGTAACTTTTTTATTTTTGACCAAAAACTGACCCGTTTTGAATCAAATGATCCAGACATTTGAGGAGGTGGTATTAAATTTACTTCCGCTTCGGGTAAATCTCTCTATTTAATTTTCGAAATACAAAGAGTTTTTCCAGAGGAAGAGTTTCGTGCAACGATTTTTAGAGTGATTTCGCGTTTCGTTTTATTTTTTGACGAGACCGGGCAACGCCGGGTGGATCTTATAGTATATATATATATATATATATATATATATATATATATATTGTCAAAATGTTCTATTTCAGTTTTATTTTCAACTTTTTTTATTAAAATATATTTTATTTGTTACTTTACATTTTTCATGATAAATGTAATATTTTTAATAAATGTAAACTTTAATGTTAATAACAATAAAAGTTTTTTTTTAATAAAATACTTTCTTAAATATTCTATTTCAGATTTTTTTCTACTTTTAGATTTTAAAAATGATATGCATGGTGTAGTTTAATAAAAGTTAATTTTGATATTAATAACAGTTAGATTTATTTCTATTTAAAAATAAAATACGTATTTAAATAATATAAAATGTGCTTAAAATTTTACATTAAAGCGCTTTTTAATATTTAAAGTTTCATTTCAGTGTTATCAAATACTTTTTTTCATGGAAAACATATTTATAGATGTATGAATAGAAGTATGTTCACGTACTGCCTGCCGCTAGACACTTATATCAAGGCTTACTTGTTAATAGTTGTTGAATCTGAACCAAAGATATTTATTGCAATAAATGATCGTTCATAGAAATTAGAAGACATCGTTTCCTATACTCTTGAATGACACATATTTAAGAAACTATTACTTATTTTGGAAATATTTGTTCTGTTCCTCTTGAAGAAATATACAATTAAGACTGAATGCTGAAAAAATACACAAAATATTATCATTTTTTTTGATAAAATATATGTTATTTGTATGGATATTATGAAAAAAGATGATACAAATAATAAAGTAAAACATCGAAGTGCATAAAATGAATCCTTAAATACCTTGTGAATAGTTGTTTAATCTAAACTATAGCTATTTTATTCTTTAAAATATCGCTGATTTAAATTAGGAGATAGTTTTCATGTACATTGAAACTACTATACTATAGTAGTTAGTATACACTACATATTATAAAGTAATGAGACTTAGTGTTGTAAAAACACTTTCTGCTTACCTTAAAAAACATCATTAGGTACAAACTAATATAATATAATAAAACGATATTCTTATTAAGCTTTTTACCTTTATTATTAAACGTATATTTGTCTGAAAAATTGCTTACAAGACTTTCTTCTTTTGAATGATAATCGAGATAAAATATATTACCTATATCATTTTTACTGATTCTAATCCAGTTTACGTTGCAGAAAAAATACACTTAAGCAGTTAATAATGTATAACAGAAAACCAATAGAGCAGCCGTAAAAAAATAATAATGCCCAACTGTTTACGGCTTGGAGGGAGAAAATTTTTGTCGAATTTTGATGTTACCTTGGAAACAAAAAATGTTGGAGTTTTAGTTAAAAAAATGTCTTCTGTTGTCAAAAGGAACAAACACATGCCTTGTAAACAGTTGTTACACCTGAACTGAAGATATGTATTGGAAAACCAATTCGTTGATACAAATTAGAAGTCAGTGTTTCCAATTATTTTCAAGTATTTTACATTAAAATGGTAAATAACTGAGACTTATTGCTGTACTTAAATGTTGTGATTACCTTATAAAACATAATGAGGTACAACGTTTTATAAGAAAATAAAATATTACTCAACTTACAACTATTACCGGTATTATTAAACGTATATTTGTCTAAATAATTGCTTAATGGATTTTCTTCTTTTGAAGAATTTTCTATTTAAAATATCTTATCAGCATTATACTATTTAAATGATAACCTCGTATATTATTTGGGGTGAATCTATTCCAATTTTCGTTCTAGACAGTACTTAGTTCGGCGAGTATTGAGATCGAAATGAAAACAAATAAAATAGCCGTAATAAGGAATGGTGTCCAACAGTTTACTACATTGAGAGAGAAGCTAACTGTCGATTTTAGCGTTACCATCAGAATAGAAACTATTAGATTTATAGTTAGAAGGATCACTATTGTTGTCAAATGGGTTCAATAAATGCCTTATGAACGGTTGTTGAATCTAATCTGAGGATATTTAGTGCTATAGGAAATCGTTGATACAAATTAGAATATAGTGTTTCCATTTATCTGGAAGTATTTCGCATTACAATAGTACAGAACGGAGAATTACTGTTGTACTAAATTACCATAACAAACATAATGATGTACAAATAACAACTATAATAAAATAGAATGTTATTTAACTTACAATTATTACCATTATTATTATCGGTATGAATATTATGAAAAATGCCGATACAAATAATATAATAAAACACAGAATTGCATAAATGAATCATTAAATACCTTGTGCAGGGTTGCTTAATCTAAACTAAAGCTATTTAATGCTTTAAAATATCGTTGACATAAATTAGAAGATGATTTCCAATTACATTCAAATATTATGCTTTACATTTTATAAAGTAATGAGACTTAATGTTGTAAAAACATTTTCTGATTACCTTACAAAAAATAAGATTGGATACAAACTACTATAATATAATAAAATGTTACTCTTATTAATATTATTACCTTTATTATTAAACGTATATTTGTCTGAAAAATTCCTTAATAGATTTTATTCTTCCGATTAATAATCAAGATAAAACATCTTAATTATACTAATTTAAAAGACAAGACCCTATATTCTTTGAACTGATTCTAATCCAATTTTCGTTGCAGAAAAAATACACTTCAGCAGAGATTATATAGCAGAGAGCAATATAAAAGAAAACCAATATAATGTCCGTAATAAAGAATGTTGTCCAACCGTTTACGGCTTGGAGAAGGATACTTTTTTTCGATTTTAGCGTTGACTTGAGAATAGAAAAATCTAGAGTTATAGTTAGAAGAAACTCTTCTGTCGTCAAAATAGATCAATACATGCCTTGTAAACGGTTATTAAATCTGAACTGAAGATATTTAGTGCTATACGAAATCGTTGATACAAATTAGAAGATATTGTTTCCAATTCTCTTAAATCATTTTGCATTAAAGTAAAGAACTGAGATTTACTGTTGTAATAAAATATTCTAAATACCTTAAAAATACAGAATGAGGTACAAACTTTTATATTAAAAAAATTACTCTACTTACAAATATTACCATTATTAAAAAACGCGTATTTGCCTGAAGAATTGCTTAATGCATTTACTTCTTTTGAAAAATATACTATGTAAAACATCTTATCTGCATTATACTATTTAAAAGTTAACAAGTTATATTATTTGGAGTTAATCTAATTCAATTTCCGTTGTAGATAATATTTAGTTCTGCAAGTATTAAGATCTAAATGAAAGCCAATATAATAGCCGTAATTAAGAATGGTGTCCAATTGTTTACTGCCTTGAGAGGAAAACCATTTGTCGAGTTTAGTGCAACCTTGACAATAGAAAATATAGAGATATATTTAGAAGATACTCTGCTATCGAATAAAGGGATCACTACATGTATCGTGAACGATTGTTAAATCTGAACTGAAGATATTTATTGCTATAAGAAATCGTTTATAGAATTAGAAAATAGTGTTCCAAATTCTCTTGAAGTTTCTTGCATTAAAGAAATAAAGAACGAAGAATTATTATTGTAATAAAATGTTCTAAATAACCTTAAAAATACAGAATGAGGTACAAACTACTGTAATATAATAAACAGTTACCATGCTTACAATTATTATTGTTATTTTTAAACGTATATTTGTATAAAGAATTCCTTAATGAAATTTCTTCATTTGAAGAATATATTAGGTAAAATATCTAATCTGCATTATGCTATTAAAAAAAAAATAAACTCTTATATTATTTGGAGAAAATCTAATCCAGTATTTATTGCAGAAACTAGTTAATTCGGCAAGTAATAAGATCTAAAGAAAAGCCAATATAATAGCCGTAATAACGAATGGTGTCCAATTGTTTACTGCTTTGAGAGTAAAACCCTTTGTCGAGTTTAGTGCAACCTTGACAATAGAAAATATAGAGATATATTTAGAAGAAACTCTGCTATCGAATAAAGGGATCACTGCATGTATCGTGAACGATTGTTAAATCTGAACTGAAGATATTTATTGCTATAAGAAATCGTTTATAGAATTAGAAAATAGTGTTCCAAATTCTCTTGAAGTTTCTTGCATTAAAGAAATAAAGAACGAAGAATTATTGTTGTAATAAAATGTTCTAAATAACCTTAAAAATACAGAATGAGGTACAAACTACTGTAATATAATAAACAGTTACCATGCTTACAATTATTATTGTTATTTTTAAACGTATATTTATATGAAGAATTGCTTAATGAAATTTCTTCATTTGAAGAATATATTACGTAAAATATCTTATCCGCATTATACTATTAAAAAAATAACCTCTTATATTATTTGGAGAAAATCTAATCCAATATTTGTTGCAGAAACCAGTTAATTCGGCAAGTAATAAGATCTAAAGGAAAGCCAATATAATAGCCGTAATAACGAATGGGGTCCAATTGTTTACTGCCTTGAGAGGAAAACCATTTGCCGAGTTTAGTGCAACCTTGACAATAGAAAATATAGAGATATATTTAGAAGATACTCTGCTATCGAATAAAGGGATCACTACATGCATCGTGAACGATTGTTAAATCTGAACTGGACATATTTATTGCTATAAGAAATCGTTTATACAATTAGAAAATAGTGTTCCAAAATCTCTTGAAGTTTCTTGCATTAAAGAAGTAAAGAACGAAGAATTATTGTTGTAATAAAATGTTCTAAATGACCTTAAAAATACAGAATGAGGTACAAACTACGCTATCATAATAAACAGTTATAATACTTACATTTATTATTATTATTTTTAAACGTATATTTGTATGAAGAATTGCTTAATGAATTTTCTTCATTTGAAGAATATATTAGGTAAAATATCTTATACGCATTATACTATTAAAAAGATAACCTCTTATATTATTTGGAGAAAGTCTAATCCAGTATTTTTTGCAGAAACTAGTTAATTCGGCAAGTATTAAGACCTAAATGAAAATCAATATAATAGCCGTAATAACGAATGGTGTCCAACTATATACGGCCTGGAGATGAGAACTATTTGTCGACTTTAGCATTACCTTGAGAATAGAAAATATAGTTTTATAGTTAGTAGAAAATGTGTTGTCGTCGAAAAGGATCAATACTTGCCTCATGAACGGTTGTTAAATTGGAACTGGAGATATTTATTGCTATTAGAAATTGCTGATACAAATTAGAAGATAATGCACTCAATTCAATGGAAATATTTTGCATTAAAATAATAAAGAACTGAAACTTATTGTTGCATGGAAATGTTCTAAATATCCCAAGAAACAGAATGAGGTACAAACTGCTGTAATAAAATAAAGAGTTATGTTATTTATAATTATTAACGTTAATATGTAACTCATATTTGTCTAAAGAATTGCTTAATGGATTTTCTTCTTTTAAAGAATGTTCTATTTAAAATAGTTTATTTAAATGATAACCTCTTCTTACATTTTTGTATCTTCACAAGAAGAAAGTATTGGATTCGTGAAAAAATTCAACTTCCGGTTTTTGGCGGATATATACGTTTTAGAGGATCCTGAACACGATTTGACAGTTTTTAGAAAATGTCTGTCTGTGAGTCTGTGAGTCTTTGAGTTTGTCCGTCTGTCTGTCTGTATGTTGCAAAAATATTGTGGGCGCTCTATCTCAAAAACTAATGCACGGAATTTAATAAAACTTTAGATTCCGTTAGTTCTTCATATAAACTTGTGTTGATTTGTTTTCGGTGTAAATCACCTAAGAGGTGGTGCTGCTATGCTACTTTTTTCTTGATTGTCACGATTACTACATCTCAAGAACTAATGCACAGATTTTCATCAAACTTCAAATACTCTTAGATATTGACATAAATAGGAACCGATTATGTTTTGGTGTAAATAGCCAAACACAAGGCGCTGCTATGATACTTTTTCCATGAATTTCTCAATAGCTCAAACTCAAGAATGAATGCACAGATTTTCGTCAAACTTCACATTCAATTAGATGTTGACATAAGTTGTTGATGATCAGGTTTTTCTTGTAAATCTCTCAACAATTGGCGCTGAGATGCTGCATTTTACTGTATTTACACAATTATAGCGATAGTCCTATTTCAAGAGCTAATGCATGGAATTTAATGAAATTTTAGATTCAGTTAGACCTTGAAATACATTAATGCCTGATTCGTGTTTGGTGTATGTAAAATTTGTATGAGATAATAAAAAAAGATTTGGGATTGGCACATCCGACTAGTGTTATTTAGAGTGAATCTAATGCAGTTTCTGTTGCAGAAAATATTTAGATCGGCAAGTATTACGATCTTAGTGAAAACCAATATAATAGCCGTAATAAGGATTGGTGTCCAACTATTAGCGGACTGGAGATGGAAACTATTTGTTGATTTTACACCCAGAAAAAGGAATTGATTAAAACTACAAAACATGTTTTGTTGAGTACATTTTGGTTGTTTTAGCAAAATTCAAGTAAAATTGAACCATTTTACTTGAATTAACAAAACATTTTTTGCTGACGATACAAAATTTTTTTTGGAATTGCAAAAAAAAAAAATTGTTTATTCAAACAAAATTTCCATTGACCTATATTTAAACAAAAAGTTTAGTTGGGTTAACCAAATTTTTGTTGATTCAACAAAACTTTTTTCTGGGTGTAGAGTTACCTTGAGAATAGAAAATACAAAGTTATAGCTAGAAGAAACTGTGCTGTTGATAAAAGGGAACAGTACCTTCTGAACGGTTACTGGAGATATTTATTTCTATAGGAAATCGTTGATACAAATAAGAAGATAGTGTTCCCAAATTTCTTGAAGTATTTTGCCTTCCAATAATAAAGAACTGAAATTTATTGTTCTAATAAAATGTTCTAAATATCCTAAGAAACAGAATGAGGTAAAAACTGCTGTAATATAATAATCAGTTATCCTTTTTACAATTATTACCGTTAATATGCAACGCATATTTGTCTAAAGAATCGTTTAATGAATTTCTTCTTTTGAAGAATATTCTATTTAAAATATCTTATCCACATTATATAATTTAAAAGATAACTTCTTGTATTATTTGCAATAAAGCTAATCCATTTTTTGTTGCAGATAATATTTAGTTCGATAAGTTCTAAGATCTACATAAAAACTAATATAATAGCCGTAATAATGAATGATGTCCAACTATTTATGGCCTGGCAATAGGAAATGTACGTCGCTTGTAGCGTTACCTTGAGATAAGAAAATATAGAGTTATAGTTAGAAGAAACTGTTGCAGTCGACAAAGGGGACCAATAAATGCCTTCTGAACGGCTATTAAATTTGAACTAAAGATATTTATTGCTATAAGAAATCGTTGATACAAATAATAAGATTACATACCAAAATATCTTGAAGTATTTACCATTATGGTAATAAATAAAGCCGACTTATTTTAGTTATAAAATATTTTGAGACGTTTAAAACACAGAATGAGGTACAATCTACTATAACAAAGTGAATTTTTATTTTAATTGCAATTATTACCGTTATTATTAACGGTTATTACAAACGTATATTTACCTGAAAATTTGCTTAATGAATTTTCTTCTTTTGAAGAGCATTCAAAATATATATTCTAAATAGCTTCCACATTATATATTCTAGGTAAAATACCTTATCCGTATTATAATATTTTAAAAGTTGTGGTCTTATATTATTTGGAGTGAATCTAATACAGTTTATGTTTCAAAAATACATACTTTAGAAGGTATTAAGATATAAAAGAAAAGCAATGTAATAGCCGTAATAACGAATGACTCCAAACGTTAACTGCCGCAAGAGAGAAATATTTGTGGATATTAGTGTTACGTTAAGAATGGAAAAATTTGGTGTTAGAAGAAACGTCGACAAAATGTATCAATAAATTACAATAAAAATAATTTTCACTATAAATTATATATGATCTTATTTTTTAAAATAGTCTAATGCGGATAAGATGTTTTACTTAGAACATTATTGGTAAAATAGTTGTTGGATCTGAACAGAAGTTATCTATATCTATAAAAGATCCTTGATACAAATTAGAAAATAATATATACAGTTCTCTTGAGTTATGATACATTACTTACTCTAACAAAATGCTGGTACTTTTTAAGGTAAACTAATATTCTGTTTATCATTAGAGACTATAGAATTAAATTTGGATGTTACAAAAAAATAAATGAAATATAATTATTTTTAGAGAAAATATATGTTAATTCTGTTATATACAAAAAATAATGAAGCAATAAGAAAAAATAAAATACATTAATAACTCTAAATACCGGACATCTCGGAAGAGCGAAAACTGTCGGCTATTCGGAGGTATCCGCTATTGGGAAAACCTCAGAGATTCACAAATTTGCTAATAAATGCTTAATATTTCATTAATTGAATTTTACATGCCCGAAAACAGCTATTATATGATTAATCATAAATTAAAATTATTTTCCACCATTGGTCAATTGGGTCAACTGATTGGTCATCCATGCTTTTTTATTCGCTCTCCACATAATACCAAATTTATTAAATTGGACGTTCTTTTGGAAATACTTGGGTTTTAAAGATTTTACAATTATAAGAGGGATTTCAAATTCTGCTAATACATTGCAACATAATAAAGTAGTGAGTCGTTCTTTTGATCTTTTTTGGGCCGATAAAGTCACCCTTTTAAAATACAAAGTCTTATTCGAAAAAATTCTGAAAAAGAGTCCGGTTACATCGGCATTACTTTGCTTTAATGTATTGGTTTCTGGGAATGCAAAAGACAATGAAACACGCTTTTCGGAATTTCGGATAACTCAGAAGATTATATTATATTTTCGTTCGTGGTTATAGTATATTTTATACAAAAAAAAAAAAAAAAAAAAAAAAAAAAAAAACATTGGTTATTTTTTTACAGTGTAGACGGACAGATAGACATTTTGTATAAACATGTTTTTAGGTATCTGTGATCCCTAAATTGTGTAAATCCTTCAAAAACCGGAAATCAAAAAAAATTTCGATTACAATACTTTCTTCTATTATTGATAGAAGAAAGTAAAAATGATAAAATTGTACATCTCATTAATAGATGCTTTTAAAAGCCCGGCTTCCCAGCAGAATTTAATAAATCTCAGTGCAAATACTATGTATTTATTGTTCAATAATATCATTATAGATATATGATTTCTCTATCATATTTGTATTAGAATGTCTAGAAAAAGTCATGTCATTCGACTTCCGTATTGGATAGAACCACATGGATATATTAATCTTACAGGAAATAAACAAACTTAGACTTTCTTTTGAAAACTAACAAATTATTGTATTTCACAGTTTTATTGCACAGTTTTAAATACGGAACGTAACTAACAATATTTTAACTGGAAATCTAATAATTTAATATTTAAAGACAAAAAGTAAAGCTTTCTTTATTACAATTTGATCAACTGTTGAAAGGAATTTAACAGTTTTATCAATTTTAGAAAAAGAATTACTCTCGTGCTTGTAGTTAGGACTCTCTTTTCGTCAAGCATTAATTAGCAGATCTTCAGATTTCGTTTTCCATTATCCTGTTTTATCCCACATAGGACCACGTAGATCTTCTTCCAAAAGAATAAATATGGAAACGTGTGCAGTAAAGTAACCCCTATAAATGCGAGGGACAGTGTCATTGTGGGAAATTAAATTTTTTATAAATATGCTAAATACAGTCATATAAAAACAATTCCGTATTTTTTAATTTGTTCATATTTAAAAATTCTGAAAACTAGAAACATTAAAACAAAGAAAGAATGAAGTGTGACTATGAAAACTATTAAGATACTATCCAATCCACATTTTCTTCGCTAGAAGTTGCTCCAAATGAGGTGAAACAGAGATATCCGCTTTCACTCGACTATACCATATTACCCTACATTTTTCTCTTTGTTTGAAGATTTGTTTATGGATTTTATTCTTTTGAATAATATTCTAAGTGTAACATCTTACCTCTATTTTATTGTTTTAACAAATAATATCTTATATTACTTGGACTAAAGCTAATACGGTTTTGTTTTGCAGAAAATACAACTGTTCAGCAAATATTAATATTTAAAAGAATTGAAATAGAATAACCGTTATAAAGAATGGTTTGCAACTTTACTTTTGGGAAAACTTATATGGGCCGAATGTCTTATCCCACATCTCTTAAACAAAATATCTAAAACAAAATTTGTACTTATGATTGTTGTGGTTTCTCAACCACTGCCATATTTTAATTCAATTTAAGAAATATTTTATTAGTCCTTATTCATTTAATTTTAATATTCGCATTCAAAATTATTTTAATTCTTTCCTTTTTAATTCTTTCCCTGTAAGGTTTTCTTTCTTTCATAACATTTCGCTTTTTTAAAAAAATGATAGTGATTGTTACCTCTGTACTTCCGGCATTGGATTCTACTAGATGCTTCGATAACATTCTTTGCCTATGCTCACTTCCTGTTCTAAGCTCCGCCCCTCGCCAATCAAATTCATATTTTTCTAATACGTAATTTTTTATCTCTGCCGATTGGCGTTTTTCAATTTTTGGCACCCCCTCCCCTCCGTTCCCAGTCAATGCTGAAGCTGCGCGCTCACACACAGACACTGAGACGATTGCCACAAGAGTGTAAGGTGATCACTTGGGTTGCTACTGTGAAAAATGTACAAAATGCGTACATCTAAAGTTACGATATGAAGAAAATATTCTTATTTTTTAAATGTGATAGTTGACGGCCTATAAATTATCTTCTAAGTACGGCAAAGATTTTTGCAGTTCCACAATGGAGACGCGATGAGTGGTTCTTACTTGTGCTAAGTGCACAGATCCTACTGGTCCTGTATGCGGATAATTAATTTTGTTCTGTTTCAACTAATGCGACGTTCTGTATTCGGTTGATGATAAGTCGTAGAAAATATATTTTTTTAACATGGTTGCCTCCGAACTCCCTGAGGGAAGGTTAAAAAAAAGGCATCGATTACTTGTGCTAAAAAAGAAATGGAGCTATAAAAATGATCATCCATTTAGTACTATGTTTTTTTAGAAGAAAATCTCTTTATGAATAAAGATTTTATTCAAAGATGAAAATTTGCAGTGCAAATTCTTTCACTTGTTTTTTTATCTTATTTTTTTCAGATGACTGCAGGTAACAATTTTTTACTTTTATCTTCATTGTTCTTGATTATAAATTTGAATGAATAATTTATTTAACAAATCTTTGTTTTAATAATTAATGTCATGTCGAAGTGGTCTTTTGCGGCCATAACAATACTGTACCCACTATATTCTTTTGATCACAAACCCAAATATATATTATCTGGAATATTAACAAGAGTCCAGTGTTTAAAAATAAGGAACTTATCGTCCAGCCACCATAGTTCCCTCTTTGGTGCCTAAACCGTTAGAAACCTTAACGACATGACAATTATTAAATTATATTTTGTTATATTATAAAATTTGATTAAAAAATTGCATTCTTATTGAAATATTTGAAATATTTGATAAGTGGCTTACTTAAGTATTTTAAAGTGCTTGGATTTAAAATAATATTGCCAGATAATTGCATTGTGTGTTTTATTTTCTTTTAACAAGTCATTTTAGTAATGTTTCATGCATATTTTTCAAAAATTTTATGAGGAAACTACAATTTTATTCTAAGAATTCTAGACTTATAATAGGATTTTGTTTTGAAAACAAAACGTTTTCATATGATTCTACATAATCCATGGTGTTCTTTTATGCAATATTTACATTTTATTACTAAAAAAAAATGGTTGTTTATGTTGTTATTTACAAAAGAAGATGAGTTTAGAAAAATAATTTTCTTACTTATAAGTGAATGATTAATTTCGATTTATACCATTTTGTTTTGATAATATTTTGAGAACTATTGCATTCTTAAAAATTACTCTGGTGATTTGACATTATTTTAAAAGGTGATTTCATATGAAAATTAATTTTTGTTTAACTTCGGTTGATTCATAAAGCACATTATTTTGAAATTTATTAAGAATTATTCTCAAATTTGTCACCATGCCAACGAAAGCAAAGTTAAACCTTTCCATTCAACCTTTTGATAGGAATCCTCAGACGGTCGAATTTTTCTTCGATCAGTTATCAGATATGCAGGAATTGTATAATTACTCTGACAAAGAAAGTTTTGCTCTTTTCAAGTCAAAATTACAGGGTAGTGCATTACATTTCTTTCTTGAGACACAGTTTCAAAACTCTAACTTACAAAGCATTCGAAATGATTTTATTAACTATTTTCTGCCAAGCAAAAATACTGACTCTCTCAAATCTCTTCAAAATTTAAAATTGGATTCGAATGAGTCCATAAAAATTTTTTCATATCGCATGGCTAAACAGCTTCGGCTTGTGTATCCTACGTTAGCACCAGATGCTCTAGAATCTTTAAAATTTACGCATTTTCTTCAAGCTTTGCCTAAACAAATAAAACGAAAAATTCAAGAAGAAAATATTTCCACTTTTGAGTTAGCTCTTGAACGAGCACAATTTTTACAAAATATATATGATTCACCACCTCTTCAAAAATCTAATCTTCCACACTGTGACCAAGTTTATAGTCTAAATAATGACAATAGTAGTGAAAATTCAAAACTTTCTGATAGTTTTGTTGAACACGCTCCTATCAGACATAGAAAGGACAGAGTCTATAAAAATTCGCAAATTGCATTCTCATCATCTGAATATCATAATGAACATTCTCCTAGACTTAGAAATGTTAAGCAAAATCATGCAACTTACTCTCCTTCTCCAGTTAGGCAAAACGTTGCTTCTAGAAGCAAAACAAACTTTATTCAGCATAAGCCATATCAAAAACCATCTTCCTTTCGGCCAAAGTTTGACAAGTTTTTTCACAAGAAAGGCTTTTCAAAGTCTTTTTACAAACAAAATGTTACTCAATGTGCCTTCTGTGGACGATTAAACCACCTTATGAAAACATGTTACAAGTTTAAAAATTTAATTGACTCATCTAGGCAAAATGCCAACCACACTCAAAACTCTCAGTTTTCTGTGAATTCTTCTCAGAGAAAGAAAAACTTTAGTTCTTTTTCTAAAAACAAAAATGATTACAAAAATTACCATTTAAACAGGTAAGGGAGATTGGTCCCGCTGACCGCCTTCTCTCCCAATCTTCCTCGTCAGGGTCAGTACACTCCTGTGACAAAACAAACGAATGTCACATTGATAAACATCCTTCTTCGACTACCTCCCCTTCAAGCGCTGCTACACAAACATCTCCTTACTGTTCTGAAAATTCTTTGTCGTCAAAGTATTCTTCTGAAATTGACGTAATTTGCAGCTCTTTTGACAACTTGTATTCGCTTCCATGTATAATTATGAATGTTCAACATAATGAAATATCAACTCTCGTCGATTCTCGCTCAACCTTATTTTTTCTGGATAATGAATGCTTTAATAGCATTAAATCCAAAATTCATTATAAATGTTTATCGAGAAATGTTTCTGTATCAACTATAAACTCTAAAGTTTTCTTTAAAGGATGTATCGAGATTGCATTCAAAATAGATAAATTCTTTTTCCATCATGTCTTTTACCTTACTGATATAAAGAATGTTAATTTTGAAGCCATACTTGGTTTTGAGTTTATAAAAATGCATTCTATAACCATCTCTCCAGCTTTTAAATCTATATTAATTAAAGATAAACATATACATTTAACATTCAAAAAGAGTCTCCTACCAGTTATTATTTGAATTCTCAGTATACTAATGACAATATAACAGTTCCATATTCTCTTAATACACACAATGTGCCTATTTATGAAAATTCTATGTCAGTTAACACAAATGATGGTACTTATTTTGATAATGTGAATGGAAATTTTGGTGATAATTATTTGCATTTATTACATAATTATGAAAATTATCCTTGCAATTACATTTTACCAAATAATGGTTTGGTTATAAATAATGTTGGTAAAACTGCTATGACTTATGATAATTCCTTTATGAATGCTGATCTAAATATAAAAAATTTAGATGGTCATGCTCAAGTTTTTACTCAGTTTCCTAATTATTTTCCTACTGACACAAACTTTGATTATGCTAATGTTATAAATAATTTTTCTAATACCAATAATACCAAAATTACCTCTGATGACAATAATGTCACATGTGAAGGTGACAATGACATTATTTATGTTGGTAAAAAGTATACAAATTTGAAAAATGGTAATAAAAATTTATTGAATTCTAACATGGTACAAGCTGTAAATAGATAGTTAATCCCCCCCCCCAATTCTTCTGTGTATTTACATGTCAAATACTTGAATTCTCCATCTGCATATTTTATTTTTAAGCCTGCTTTGAAAAGTAAAGCTCTTGTTTTGCATGAATCATTGCATTCTAAATCTGCAATTCAAAAAGACTTATTTTTAGTTGTATGTCAGAATATATCCAAAGTGGATGTTCATTTAAATAAAAATACAATTCTTGGTGAATGCATTAATGTAGATGAGAACGATATTAAAAAATATTCCTTTGATTCAGATTTAGAAAATGAATATTGTAATTTAATTTTACCATATGAGAAAATTAAAAGAAAACGGATACAAGAACTGTCACCAAATGATTTTGACTTAAAACACTTGCCCCCACATGAAAGTGACTGTTTAAAAAGTTATTATGCAATAAAGCTCAATCATTTTCTAAATCCTTAGACACTTTGGATCATACAGACCTAGTTAATCCTCAGTTCTCAATGATGAATTCTCACCCGGTGAAAACCCTACCTTTTCCTGTGCCCCAGGCATTAGAACAAGAAGCTCTTGACCAGATCAATCAAATGCTAAATGCTGGCATTATAGAAAGATCAAATTCATCTTGGGCTTGTTCCATGTTTCTTGTTAAGAAAAAAAGAACTGACATGTCAAAACCTCAAAAATATCGTTTGGCATTGGATTTACGATTATTAAATTCTATTATTATTCCATCTTCATATCCTCTACCTCGCATTCAAAATCTAATAGTACAATTGTCAAAATTTAAATTCTACAATACATCGGACTTGCCCTCTTGCGTTCTGGCAGATCGCTGTACCTAAGGAGATGCAAGATAAGCTCAGTTTTATCACTCCATGGGTACTGTTTACCTACCTTCGTCTTGTATTTGTCTTGAAGACAGCTGCGAGTACTTTTCAACAGTTAATTGATTCTGTTATTCAATTGTCTGAAATTGACTCTTGCTACGCATACCAGAACGACATAGTTGTCGGCGCTAATTCGTTTGAAGAAATGGTTGCGAAACTCACAAGACTCTTGGACACTCTTATTGCCAACAATGTTACTCTTTCTCCTCAAATGTGTTCTTTTATGCAAACTAGCATTAACTTTTTAGGCTTCCAACTCACAGATCATAAAATTCTTCCACTTACAAGCAATATTTTGAAAATTACTTCCTTCCCAAAGCCCAAAACTAAGAGGCAAAAAAAAAGTTTTATTGGCTTATGTTCATTTTACAGGTCAATTATACCTCATTTTGCTAGATTGATTACTCCTCTTATTGAAATCACTAAACCTAAAAATAAATTCTGTTGGAAATCTGAGCAAGAAAATGCATTTAATAAATTGCAAGAAATTTTCTTCCAAAAACACATGATCAATCTTCCAAATTGGAATGAGACATTCTATGTGAATACCGACGCTTCAAAGACAGCAATCTCAGCTGTTCAAATGCAAAAAATTCAAGGTGAACTACGCCCCATTTCTTATTACTCCAAAACTCTATCTCAGTCTGAAAAGCAGTACCCAGCCATTAAATTAGAACTTTATGCCATTTATAAAGGAATAACAGCGTTTAAATATTACATTTTTGGCAGACACTTCATTCTTTTGTCCGATGCTAAACCTCTCAATAACTACAAAAAATCAACGTCTCCTGCCGACATAACTACACGTTGGATGTTAGAACTCTCTGAATACTCTTACACATTCCAAAATGTTCCAGCCAAAGAGAATGTCTTGGCAGATTTTCTAAGTGGGACACCTCACATTCCTACTGAAGATCTCCATACTAATTCAGATCTCATTTTTGAACAAGAAATACTGCCTATTGTTGATGATCAAAACGATCTACATAATGAAATTGTTCAGTATCCATGTGGATTAATTGGAAAAATCCGTCCTAATTGCCATCTCCAAATTGATTCTCCATCTACAAATAATGCTAATAATGAAGACCCATTGCTAGAAATCTTTGATCAAACCATCCTTAATGAGCAACAAAAAGACCCTCAAATTAAGAAAATTTATGAAGATATTAAAACTAATAAAAAATCTAAAAGTTTAAATGGTTATTACATTAATCCAAGTAATGATTTGCTATGTTATAATGGACACTTCTCTTCAAAAGACATTGATCTGCATAGAGCTGTTTTACCATCTTCACTTAGAGCTAAAGCTTTAAGAATTGCTCATGTTACTCATACTGGTATTCATAAAACCATTGTTAATTTAAAGAAAAGGTTCACTTGGAAAACTCTAGTTTCCGATACAATCAATTATGTCAACTCTTGTGAAATTTGTTTAGTAAATAAACATCATAAAAAAAACACTGCTCCATATCTCTCAGCACCACTTCCTACAGCTCCCAATCAAAAAGTTTCGATGGATTTACTTGGTCCTTTGAGAAATCACCAATTTGTTATGACTGTAATCGACCATTTTTCTCTTCATATTGAATTATATGCCTTGAATAGCATTCATGGTGAGTCGGTTACTAAAGCTCTGTTGCATTACATTTCTACTCATGGAAAACCTGAGTTATCTCTTACTGATCATGGTTCCCAGTTTACGAGTGATATGTTTTCTTATTTCAATAAAAAACTTGGCATAAAACTAGAGCACAGTACAGTATCGCATCCAAAGGCTAATGGATTGAGTGAGAGATGTAACATTCAAATAAAGTCATCTGTGAATACAATGGCTTCCCAAGGATTTGATGTTCCAACTGCTTTAAAAATCCACCAATCAATATATAACGCTACACCTCATCCAGCAACAAAATTCACTCCAAATCTTCTTCATTTTGGAAGGGAGGTGAATGATATTTATGCTAATTATAAAACCCATTCTTCCTGGAAAATTCTTAACACTGCATATGAAATTCACAAATTAATGGATGTTATTGAAAAAGTATACTATCAAGCTTACAAAAATAACGAGTCTTCTAGACAAAAAGTGTATCAAAAATCAAGGGAAAAATTAAAATTTGCTAATATCAAAGTTGATGATATTGTTTATGTAAAATTTCCCAGTGTATTTAACAAAAAAGTACAAGGACCTTATATGGTAAAGAAAATAATTTCACCTGTACTTATTCAAATTCAAGATTGCAACAATAATCAAGCATCACCTATGTTAATTCATACTAACAGAATCTTGAAACTCCAGAAAAGAAATGCAGCCTTGCTTCATCCTGCGGATTTATCTAGAAGTGCAACACATGATCAACCAGCTGTTGATAATGCATCTTCTTCTCCTGTGAAACGACATATTCGTGCTCATACTGCTGATTGTGATTCTTCTTGCTCTCACACTAATAACAATACATCTCCTCAAATTCACACCTCTTCAAAGTTCCAGCAAACATCTTCGCATTCACTTAGTTCAATGCATTCACAAGCGTCTGGTAGTAACACTACAGTTCTAAACAAATCTACTCAAAGCACAAAACATTATGATCTTCGCCCTCGTAATCATAAACAGTATAAAGTATAAACTAATCTTCATTTGTTTAGGATGCCTTCACCATTGTAAAAAATCTTTTCTATGCTAGCTTGATTGGATTGTCAAATGTGAAGACTGACTGATTATTTTTATTTGTTTTCTTCTACCAAAGCTGCAGGCAGCAATTGTGTAATTTTTATTTTTTTTAAGTCACCTTCCCCTTGACACAATGGAATTGTCATCCTGTAAAAGTATGTAAATCTTATTTTGGTTTCTCCTGTTAACTATGTTTCTCACTGAAATATTTCTTCCCATATTCATTTTTGGAATTTATGTTTAATACGAAATGTGCTGATAGCTTAAAACTCTAAAATTCAGTGTTTGATTTAAATTGTAATTCTTTTTAAAACTTATAATTCAATATTATAGTTGGACATGAAATGTCATTGATTAAATTATTTTGATAAGGTAATTTAACTTAAAAAGTAAATTGCTATTGATATAAGGTATAATTTATCATAAGAGTACATATGTCATCACTTTCCCTATTGTGACTTTTAGAATAATACAAATGTTACTTCTTGCATGCCCTGACATCTAACATCTTTTTAACATCTAAAGAGTATGCATGCTAATACTTCTAATATTATTATTGTTGGTGTATTATGTAAAAGGGTTGGTAATACATTAAGCTCTATAGGTGTTTGAAAACCCACAAATTGAAGAAAATGTTTATGCATATGCAAATTGTATGCTTTGGATCCAAAGTTTGTTTTAAGTCATTACATTTAAATAAAATACTTATGTATTTTATATGTAAAAAAATTAAAATTACATGTTTATTCTTAAAAATGTTTGAAAATTCGAATTAAACATTCTATAAACATTCAGGATATTTTTGTATAGATATGTTGTGTGATATTTTTTTACAAGGTCAATATTATTAAAGTTATATGGTAGAATGATACATTTATTTATGTACTTTTCTGAGAGCTTAAATATCCTCTCTTTGCCATTATTTACTTTGAAAGTATTATTGTTGTTGTATTAGAGTTGTTCAACTAAGAAAAGTTGATTTCTTAGAAAGTGCTATATATATATATTTCTTTTCAATGAGAGTCTAAATATTCTCTCTTGACCAGTTGCTTACATTTTGAATTTTTGTTAAGGAAAAATTCTCAAATGAGTAATTTATTGAATTTATATAAGCATTGTTCTAATAAAAATGTTAATGCAAAATTGAAATACAGTTCATCGACTGTGACTAGAAATACAGTTGTGATTCAAAGGTCTTATTGTTGCTATTTCTTTTCCAAAATGGAAATGTTTTATTGCTAATGTTATGCTATATTGAATAAGGAAAGCCATTATTAGTATGATTACCAATTGGCATCATATAATATTATTTGTTTTTGTGTACAATATTACAACTTTTTTTACTCTTTTAGTACATGCTGAACTTACTTTATAGTGTTGTATTTGCTATTTCACATATCAGTGAATGGACTTTTACCAGTTTATTTCAAAAGACTTTGTTCACTTTTTGCTACCGAACTTACTTTATAGTGTTGTATTTGCTATTTCACATATCAGTGAATAAACTTTCAGCAACTTTGTTTTGAAAGACTATATTTACTTTTGGACTTTCAGCATCTTTGTTTTAATAGACTGTTTACTTTTTGGACTGTTAGCAACTATATTTCGAAGGACTTTGTGTACTTTTTGCCAGAAGAATGTAAATTTATTATTATTATTATTTTTATTTTGTTTCTCATTATGTCAAGTTATATGTATATTGTATATATGTGAGAAAATATTGACTCGATGTCAAAATTGTTAAATTTCTCCATCTCACCAATATTTTTTTCTTGGGGAGGCCGGAGTATATGTTGTGGTTTCTCAACCACTGCCATATTTTAATTCAATTTAAGAAATATTTTATTAGTCCTTATTCATTTAATTTTAATATTCGCATTCAAAATTATTTTAATTCTTTCCTTTTTAATTCTTTCCCTGTAAGGTTTTCTTTCTTTCATAACATTTCGCTTTAAAAAAAATGATAGTGATTGTTACCTCTGTACTTCCGGCATTGGATTCTACTAGATGCTTCGATAACATTCTTTGCCTATGCTCACTTCCTGTTCTAAGCTCCGCCCCTCGCCAATCAAATTCAAATGTTTCTAATACGTAATTTTTTATCTCTGCCGATTGGCGTTTTTCAATTTTTGGCACCCCCTTCCCTGCGTTCCCAGTCAATGCTGAAGCTGCGCGCTCATACACAGACACTGAGACGTTTGCCACAAGAGTGTAAGGTGATCGCTTGGCTTGCTGCTGTGAAAAATGTACAAAATGCGTACATCTAAAGTTACGATATGAAGAAAGTATTCTTTTTTTTTTAAATGTGATAGTTGACGGCCTATAAATTATCTTCTAAGTACGGCAAAGATTTTTGCAGTTCCACAATGGAGACGCGATAAGTGGTTCTTACTTGTGCTAAGTGCACAGATCCTACTGGTCCTGTATGCGGATAATTAATTTTGTTCTGTTTCAACTAATGCGACGTTCTGTATTCGGTTGATGATAAGTCGTAGAAATTATATTTTTTTAACATGGTTGCCTCCGAACTCCCTGAGGGAAGGTTAAAAAAAAGGCATCGATTACTTGTGCTAAAAAAGAAATGGAGCTATAAAAATGATCATCCATTTAGTAATATGTTTTTTTAGAAGAAAATCTCTTTATGAATAGAGATTTTATTCAAAGATGAAAATTTGCAGTGCAAATTCTTTCACTTGTTTTTTTATCTTCTTTTTTTCAGATGACTGCAGGTAACAATTTTTTACTTTTATCTTCATTGTTCTTGATTATAAATTTGCATGAATAATTTATTTAACAAATCTTTGTTTTAATAAATAATGTCATGTCGAAGTGGTCTTTTGCGGCCATAACAATACTGTACCCACTATATTCTTTTGATCACAAACCCAAATATATATTATCTGGAATATTAACAAGAGTCCAGTGTTTAAAAATAAGGAACTTATCGTCCAACCACCACAATGATGTCCATTAAATCATTTTGTTTGACAAACAGTAAAGACAGTAGACAGTAAGTCCCACACAGGAGCACTGAAAATCATTTCAGTGGATATAAAATTCTATTTATCTCAAAATATCAACCTCCGTTGTGTAAAAAAAAAAAAAAAAAAATGAAAATCTTTTTGAGTATCCTGACTACTATAAAGCATTTAGGTGCCTGGAATGCTTTTTCTTTTTGCGCATCAAATTTGTTGTCATATTTATTGTCTTAAAGTAAATATTAGTGTCTTTACAAGCAAAAACTTATAAAAATACAATTTATTAAATTGATTTTAAAAATATCATATACTTATCATATTTTCCCAATCCTTCCTCCTACACGAAAACAAAGAAAGAAAACAGAAACAGGAATAAAAAACTGCCCGTGCCAATTTTTGCCTCAAAATATTTATCCCACACTATATATATTTTTCTAATTGGAAACGCCTGTGGCTTATGGTCAAGAAAGGTAACTATTTGTCGAATTTAATTTTATACTGATAGCAGATATTAGAGACTTATACTTGAAAGGAACATTTCCAGTCGATGAAAGGGATAAATACATAAGTTTTGAAGAGTTTTTGAATCTGAACTGAAGATATCTATTGTTATAAGAGGTCGTTGATGCAATTAGAAAATAGCGTTTCCTATTATCTTGAAATATTTTGCATTAACGATATTAAAGATCTGTATTTATTACGACCTCTGCTCTATTTAAAAAATAGAATGAAGTAAAAATGCTGATAAAAAATGTAAAAATGGGACCATTACTGTCAGAGGAAATATATGTGTACGAAAGAATATAATAAAAAGAACAACGAAGAAAGAATAAACCTCGATGTCCATAAAATGGATCAATACATATTATTTAAACAGTTGTTGAATTCTGAACATGAAGATATTTATTGCTATAAGAGATCTTTGATGCGATAAGAAGATAGCGTTTCCAAGTCTCTTGAATTATTTCGCATTAGAGTTATTAATGTGCTTTGATTAATTGTGGACAAAATCGTTCTGCTTCATTTTAAAGATAGAATGAAGTTACGATGCTACCAAACAACACTAAAATATTACCATAATTGTCGTAAAGAATATATGTTATATGTAAGAATATTGACCTTGCAAACTGTTGCATCTTAACTGAAGATATTTATTGCTGTGTGCAAGTGTTTGCAAGTTAGACTATCGTATTTCCTTCAGGTAATATCTTGAAGTATTGTGAATTGCAGACGATAGAGTACTATGACATATTTTTGAAACAAAACGCTTTATTTCCTCTTTAAAAAAATAATGCAGATAGTATGCTACAACAAAATAATAATGCATTAACATACCTTTTAGCGAAAATGTATTTTATATGTAATAGAGTTATGACAAAAAGTGAAGCATAAGGTCAAATTAAACATCACGGTCAATGAAATGAATCATTAGTTGTTAAATTTCAACTGAAGATATACACTCTTATAAGAGATCGTTGGAACATTTTAGAAGTTACCCTTCCAATTCCCTTAAATTATTATGCAATACCGATAAAAAAATGGTGCAAGGTATTATGGTAAGAAAAAATTGTCTGAAGAAAATAGAACGAAATATATATATACTGTTATAAAAGATCGTTGGTACATTTTAGAAGTTGCCCTTCTAACTCTCCTGAAATACTATGCAAAGCCGAAAGAAAAGGGCTACGAGGTATTATGGTAAGAAAAAAAGAACCTGAAGAAAGTAGGACGAAAACTATATACTGTTATAAGAGATCGTTGGTACATTTTAAAAGTTACCCTTCCAACTCCCTTGAATTATTATGCAATGCCGATATAAAAGTGCTGCGAGGTATTAGGGTAAGAAAGAAATGCCCTGAAAGAAATAGAACGAAAGATATATACTGTTATAAGAGATCTTTGGAACATTTTAGGAGTTACCCTTCCCACTCCCTTGAATTATTATGCAATGCCGATAAAAAAAATGCTGCAAGGTATTATGGTAAGAAAAAATGGCCTGAAGAAAATAGAACGAAAGATATATACTGTTATAAGAGATCGTTGGTACATTTTAGAAGTTGCCCTTCTAACTCTCCTGAAATACTATGCAATGCCGAAAGAAAAGGGCTACAAGGTATTATGGTAAGAAAAAAAGATCCTGAAGGAAATAGAACGAAAAATATATACTGTTATAAGAGATCTTTGGTACATTTTAAAAGTTACCCTTCCAACTACCTTGAATTATTATGCAATGCCGATAGAAAAGTGCTACGAGGTATTAGGGTAAGAAAGAAATGACCTGAAAAAATAGAACGAAAGATGTATACTGTTATAAGAGATCGTTGGTACATTTTAGAAGTTACTCTTCTAACTCTCTTAGATTATTATGCAATGCCGATAGAAATGTGCTGCGAGGTATTATGGTAAGAAAAAAATGACTTGAAAAAAATAGAACGAAAATAGAATATTATAAAAAAAAAATAAACTATAAAATTTATTTATGAAAATACGTGTTATATATAAGAAAATTATGGTAAAAAATCCGAAGACAGTACTGTAACGGATTATGGTAAAAAATAATCTGTACTTCTTTACTGAAAACACATTGTATTTTAATTCTCCAAAACTAACTGTATTTTAAGGCTGCCGTTACTTTTTAAAGAAAAATGAAAAACATATTTGTAAGAATATTATGGGAAAAACTCCGAATAAAAAATAAAACTATTTTATTGGAGAGTGTTAAACAATATATTTAAATAAGTACGAAAATGCTACATTATGAAAAATGCTACATTTGAACGGATAAGATCTTACATTACTTAGGTTGGATCTAATAGAGTTTTATTTCCAGAAAATGCATTTGTTCAGCAAGTACTAAGTGTAAAATAGTTCCATTAGAATATCCATAATACAAAAAGGTGTAAAACTATTTATGGCCAAAAGAGGAAACTACTTGTCGATGTTACTGTTATCTGGGAGAGTAACAAATAAAGAATTATACTTGAGAGAAACATCGCAGATGATAAAAAGGATCAATAAATACCTTTGTAAATGCCTTTTGAATTTGAACTGATAATATTTATTGCTATAAGAGATTACACGAACGAATTTGCAGATATCGTTTCCAATTCGCTTGAATACAAATAATAAATTACTTCATTTATTATGTTACAAAATTGTTTTATTTCCATTCTCAAGAAGATAGAATGATGGCATAAAACTACCTAATAAAAACATAATTTTGTCTTTGTGGTTTGAGAAAATGCATGTTAGATGCGAGAATATTATATAACCATATGAAAAACAGAAAATAAATAGATGGGGAGTATTACACAATGCAAAGTGCGATAAATTGGCAATAACGGTGCAACAACTTTGCTCCGTTTTTTTTTTTTTTTTAATTACGTTTCTAAGGTTATTATTTAACGTTTTGTTTCAGATATAAAAGCTAATTACTAAGCAATCATCATGTTTAATGATTAGGAAGTTACAGCAAGTGCAATTTCTGAAATTTATGCATGGCAAATTACAAATATAATTTAAAAGTTAATCTTTATTAACATTACTTTACTCACAGTTTATAGAGGGAATAGCAATAAAAAAGCTAACCCAAGGATAATAAAATTAAAGATGTCGTGCAATACTCGAGATATTTTTGTGTAATTTGTATTTTTTTCTTACTGGTCTGGCGGTTCAAGGATCTACGTTTTGCACTTCTCTACATCATAATCTGTACGTTAAACTGAGTAATTGTATCTTTTCAGGTCTTCCGCCGCGCAGATGCAATTTTAGCGCTATTTTATTGCGTAACCTGTATAAAAGTAAAAATATATATGAAAACTTTCATTTCGTTCAAAAATGAGTTTGTATACATCAAAAAATATACCTTGGAAATTTGTGCAACTTGCAATTCATTCGAGTTCTTTAACTTTTCGAATAATAAGATACGCATTCGACTGAATTCGGACAAATATTAAATTTTTATAGACTATAATTGTGTACAAGCTCTGTGTGAAAATATTGCTCCTTCTTAAGAAATAAAAGGAAAAATCATGCATCAACAATAAATTATGAAACACTTTCAAACTACTTCAACAAAATTTCGTCGTTTTATAATTACAGAAGATATCTAAGTAAACATTTCATAAAACGCATAACACATTTCAAAAGCAGATTCTAGAAATTACTGCCGTTAGCCATAAATGTACTCCAATTCATTTGTTCAGCACTGTATATGATATATTGATTCGCATATATATTTTACATAGTATGATAAAATTTAGTTTAGTAGGAAAACGTCTATCATTGTTGAAAATTCACCTTCAGCAAATTCTCCCAATAGACAGAAACGTAATTAAATTCTTCTGCACAGTCTTGTATATTACTACAGATTTTTATTTAAACCACATAATAAGCTAAAATTTATTTCAGGCAAACACAGACTGAAAACTACTGAAATCACAGTTACAGGATTTATTTTTTATAGCCAGCCATGTATTCAGTTCTTTGCATATCCCTGTATATGGTTTTATTTATATTCTACAAGCATCTGTTTGTGTTCTAAATATAGGTAAGTTTGAATATGCATAACTAAATTAAAAAACACATTTCAGTAAGTCACACTTTTGCTTTGTAATTCGTAATAGTTATGTTTTGTAGTCCTGTATATAATCTATAATTTATACACACCACGTAGTATGCAAAATTTAGCAAAACTTAAAAACGCATATCATAACAAAAAACGCACTTTCAGCAAATATCCCTAATTAGGATGCATTCATGTATAAGATATTTTTGTGTGTCCCTGTAAATGAATTATAAACGCTATGTACATCAATTTTTACAGCAAGCATCTTGTTGTAAACCTTAGTAGCGTATATCAATTTCATCATGTTTGAAATAATGCAACATAAATAAAATACGCTGCAAACATTTTCCCCCGTAGACCGCTATCTAACGGAATTTTTTGTGTGACCATATAAATGAATTATAAATGCCTTGCACCCAATTCCCTACAGAAAGCATGTGTTTGTACACCTCAGAAATTCAAACCAAATTTATCCTGTTTTTTACAGTGTAACATCATTTAAATACACAGAAAAGGATTTTTCTCCATATAAGATAATGTAACGGCATTCTTTTGAGTGCCCTTGTAAACGAATTGTAAGTTCTGTACAAAACATAGTCTAAAGTAACCATCTTGTAATGCGTCTCATGCTGTATATTAATTCCATTATGTTTGAAATTGTGTAACACCATTTTCTAAATACTTTTTCCTCATTAGACCATAATGTAACTGAATACTTTTCTGTGCCCCTGAAAATGAACAATAATGTCCACATATTTCATTTTCAATACCGAAAATGCCATGTACATCACAGTACTGTCTATGAACAAAAACTGCTGAAGTGTGTTTTAAATTTTGGTGCGCATTTTGTAATTAACTATTTTTTTTTTGAATAAAATACTTGGTGTGTATAAATTCAATAGATCCTATACAGGATTGCGCAAAAGATCTCCTGCACACTTCCGATTTTGGAGGAAATTGGTAAAGGAGAATTTTTAACTGTGCTATGCGTTTCCCAACTGAACTAAATTTTATCATACCATGTACACTGTAAAAAAATCCTGAGGTTACTAAAATTTTTGTAGTATATTTGTATTTCACAGATTTTTTTTAGTAACTGGTTCTATAAACCGGAATCGTTGCTAGCTTTTTTCTAGTAATGATGCTAGCTGTTCTCTAGTAATTCTTACAGATTTCCTTTTAACTGAGTAAGAATACGAAAAAAAAGTAATTGCAAAGATTAGTGCGAGTAACTAAAATTTTTTTCGACACAATTGTTTTACAGTGTAGGAAATATACAAATCTATAAATAATATAAAGGGCTGCACAAAATAATTCAGACTTTTGATACCGACTTTTGATAGTAATTTGTTGAAATTGCGTTTTAAAAATTGTTATGCGAACTACAAATTGTTTACATAGATAATATAATTATTCAAGTTTTTTTTCCCATATAAATATTTTTATACGCTCGATGCTGCTATTCAAACTACGATTAGTTTCTTTGTGAATATCGTATTTATTCATTGTTAATCGTTCAATAAGAGAGCTATTAGTATTGTTTTGTATTTATACTATTAGTATTGTTATGTATTTCTCTCAAGTTTAATTATTATCTTGTAAATGTTCTACATCTGCTTACATTTAATTACAATCACAATTGTTCATTCAGCCTATTATTGTATTTTACTTGGCTCGTCCAGTATAATTGGATAGCCTTTGTGATCGATATTGTAATCTGTGACAGTTAATTTTCAATAGATATATGTCCCCTTCCCGGGTGGTCCTTCCGGTCATCTCTTCCTGGGCTGAGGCCTTGCCGCTTAGAAAACAAGCCTGGTGGGGCTAGTTGAGCTTAAGCAGAAAGGTAGGCCTTCCCGCTCAGTTTTACTTTGACCTTGTTTACTTAAACATCATCTTTCACCTTATTAAACAGTGAAGATTTGATATAATATTGCATATTGGTTATAGTATAGTATGTGTTTGATAGTGTTCCATAATCTATGCTTGACGCATGTATTTTTATTCCCGTTTAAGACCTTTTTTTTCAATTCAATTTGTACATTTAATAGCATTTGATAACACTAATAGTAAATATTTATTTTCGAATATGTAACATTTATTATTTAAAATGCATCACTTTCGAAATAATTTAAAAGAATCATCCTTTAATTTTCTCTACAAAGCTGCCTCTCGCAAGTAAATTGCTTTTGCTTCATTAAATATACTAGATTAATTTTAAATTACACATCGCAAATAAGATTTGATTATTTTTCAAGTATTAATTAGTTTGATGGAATTTAATTAACAAAATTTAACTAAATCAATTTTGATGTAATCTCATTATTTGTGAAGGATTATCAAAAATTAAGTTTTCAAAAGTCATCAGAATCTGTGCATAAAAATTGATTTATTTAGTCAAATTCAGCTTTGCTTAATTTGTTAGTGTTTCTGTATTATAGTCGTGTATTCAAAAATAGCTTTTTTTAGGCTTACGAAGTGCGTATACGCCTTTGAATTTCCATGGACTCTTCATAGTAAAAATGTATAAATTTAAGAATTTTATTATTTTACATACACCAGTGGTTGAAATTATTCGTTTTATCAATAAATTGTTTTAAGAATCCGAGCATCGGATTTTTAAATTAATTTTATAGGAACTCAACAAATAACACTTATTCTATCGATGGAACACCATCATTAATGAGAAAAAAGTACCTTTTCCTCTTCATTTTAGTGTAAGTTTAACTAAATTAAAGTGATTTTTGATCTTCGTTAAATAAAAATAAACTGCATTTCTAAAAATGTTTGCTTAGAGAAAGGCGTACATGAAATATTTCCTATCATTCCGAAGAAAGTTCTTACTAAAATTAATCTTCAGTAAATTATTTCAGTACATAAATTATTTTGACAGTTTACCATTGTAAAAATTGTAAAATCATTTTAAAAAATGCATATTCTGTTATTTACGATTCATTACTTAACAAATCTTTTTAATACTTTAAAACAAAATTCTTTTTAATTTCCTATTAGCACTGTATTCTTATTGCATATTAAATAACAAGTTGATGAATTTTTAAATAACTAGTAATAAACTAATAAAAAATGCGGAAAATATTATATGTATATTATATTTATATGGTAGATAAAAAAGTAGATTGATAGTCCCGTAGGTACTAGATTCCAAGAAAAGATCTAGCTTTAAAAATAACTATAACAAATATAATAAAAAAAACTGATTTTCTTTTACTTATATGGGCATAACTATAGCGTGTATGCACCAAATAATCCCACGGAAACGTTTTATTAAACAATACTTGTCTGAAAGTTTTAAAATTATTGAACTGAATTTCTACAGTTTTTCTACAAGTATCAGGATTTTATTTCCTAAATACCTAATAGAACGAGCTGGAGAATAATTTTTCTTAAGCGTGTGATAAAGACCTAAACTTAAAAAAATGATTGATCTTGCTTATCGTACGTAGATATGGATGACCTGGCATGTTAACAGCGATTGAAAAGTACACTAAACAATTTTTGAATATTCACAATTTTTGTCTGCAAATTAAATACTTGATATATCGTTATATACACTGTTAAAAATTTCGTCATAAGAAAACGGTCATTTGAACGGCACCAAACCGGCCGTTCATTTGACCGTAATTTAAGATAACGGTTACTTAACCGCATTAAAGATATATTGTCATATGACCGTAAAATATATATGTATGGTCATTTGACCGTAGCAGTACATAACGTTTACTTAACCGTATTATGAGTTTATTGGCATATGACCGTATTTTTAGAAAATGGTCATATAACCGTATTATGAGTTTATTGGCATATGACCGTGCAATATATATGTATGGTCAGTTGACCATATTTTTAGAAAATGGTTACACAACCGTATTATGAGTTTATTGCTATATGACCGTAAAATATACATATACAGTCATTTAACCATATTATGGGTTTAGTTTCAGATGACCATAAAGCATATATGTACGGTCATTTGACTATAAATTTAGATAATGGTGAATTAACCATATTTTGAATTTATTGTTATATGACCTTAAAATATATATGTACAATTATATGCCCATATTTTAAAATAACTGTTATAAGATCATACATATATTTTTTACAGTCATAAAACAAAAAAATCATAATTGTATGTAACAAATGGGAGATAAAAAGTCATATTTCCATGTAATAAAAATATCACAAATAAATGTAAAAATGTACCCAATTACTTATTAAATTAATTTTATTCTTTACAAATGTATAGCATCTTAAAACAAAATTTAAATTCTTCTCTAATAAATAGATACTAATAGGAAAAAATATAACATTTATAATAATTCATAATGTTGATTATGCCTGATCAGAAGCCTTTTTTTTTTCTTTTTTTTTTTTGTCATGTAACAATAAATTCATTATTGTACTTAACTGGACTTCCTTGATCATATAATATATGAACATTTTTATATGGGCTTCCTATTTTACCTTTATTTATTAAACAAGAACTTAAATTTATACTTAAAGATTACATACATTTTCAACAAATAAAATAAAACTAATAAATAACTGACCAAAATTTATAAATTACTTCTGACACTCTGACATTTTTCTTCACATGGAAATAAGAATTTTTCTTTTCTTTTTTTTTTTTTTTTTTTTTTTTGAAAAAAACATAAATTTATCTTTTTTTTTTTTTTTTTTTTTTTTTTTTCCAAGTTACATACTTAAAACTACCACTGTGCAACAAATAAAACCTTTGCAGTTTCTTCAATATTAAACAATAGTGTTTCATTATTCTTGCAAAACTTGGTATAAAAATAATTTTCAATAAATCAATTATTTATCACTGAACCATATATGAATATATGGTGGAATTTTAAAGAAATCAGTAGATAGTATATAAATTTTAGAATATTTTTTTAGTGAAATAAATTATGAATATTTAGATTTTTGGCTGATGTAGAATGAATACAGAAATTGCCATACCTATATATTTTTCAAGCAAAAGCTCTACATACCGTATTTTTCGGCGTATAGTCAGCGGCTCAAATAATTCAGTATAGACCCAGAAATTTTATATAATAATTGAAGTCAAGTATATTTCGAGAACAAAAAACTAGTATTTTATCAAATACAATTTCTGGGTCTAAAATAAATTATTTGAACCACAGATTATGGGCTGAAAAATATGGTATAAATAATTAGATGAGAAATATTTCTGAATAACTACAATGACTGAAAAATACCATGCCATTTTTTGTTATTTTTTTTTTCATTTAACAAACTTAATATATCTGTAAAAAATTTAAATAATTTCTAAATATTTGCAACTTACTCCAAAAATTACTTAAATATAGGTGTAGCAAGACTATTGATTGTTTCAAAGTTATTCAAAATCTGATTAAAATTATAAAAGTAATATTACATTCATATTTAGAAAAAAAGTGATGAAAATAAAGTTAAAAATTTATTTGACAATAGAAAAATGAGATATGCAATGACAATGAGTATATCATAAATATTTTGAATTTTTGTATGTACAGTTAAATTGTAAACAATTATTCTAGCTAAATTAATATTTTAAGAAATTTAGCAAATGTATTATAAATTAACTTCCCAGTAAAAATATATTTCCTTATGCTTTAAAATACAACTTGCATTAAGTATCAAGCTATTTATATTGGAAGATTTAAATTCAGAAATAAGAAGATAGTTAAGTATTTTTGATAAATATTTTTCATGATTGCTTAGCTAAAAATGCTTATAATAGTTTTTTTTCATCGTGAACATAAAATAATGTATTTTTAATCACTTACAAGATTGGTTTTAATTATTGTTTTAGAAATTAATTCAATCTGATAAACTACAGTAAAAATATTGGTGCACATGTATCCAGAAAAAAAAAGAAGAGTAATGTGATTCACAAATAGTCAAAACAATCAATTAAAATATAGAAATACATTTATTATAATATATAAATTACATTAATACAATACATTACAATATATGCATAGCAACAACTAACACAGGTAACAAATAAACAGATTTGGCGATATATAGCATGAATGCTGCTATTTGATTTGCTGTAGTCTGTTCCACACACAGAGTTGATCAACATTAAGTACCTTAAAAAAAATGCATTTACCATGGATATAAGCATTCATATACATTTTTAAGAAAATACAAAAATAGAAGTTGTCATAAAATCATTTTAAGGCTATAAGTTAGAACAACAATGAAAAAGTCAGAAATGACTAATGGAAAGCACAACCCTTTGTTCAATAAATACTTTAGGCAGTGCATTCTCTGGAAAAGCAGCAAAGAACTGCATGTTTTTTGTTTTGTTTTGTTTTTTCTGCACTATCTGTACAGTTTTCCACAACAATATGGAGCATTGCAAGAACCAATAATTTCTGTATAACTTACTCCATCTTCCAAAGGGTCTTGTTTAAATTGCATCTCATTCACTGGTACAATAGTGATTCTGCAACAGGTCAGATGGAGATAAGGCCTTTGAACTGCATGTAAATCTGTTTAGAAATACTACTTATCCCACACTGTTTGATAATAGGTAGCAATGCTCTGAAAATCTCTGATATAAAAATCCATAGAAATAGATATTTTACAAGCGGATTGGCCAGCTTGCTCACTAGTCTGAACTTAACTGAGCATGAATGGAATGCAATATATCGCCAAAGTATAGTATGCAAAATGTCTTGGACTATCTGCATTTTATATAAAAAATAAATAAGAATGGAATATAACCTAGCATCAGAATCATTAGCGATACAGAAAACAGACTTATTTTAACTATCAATCAGATTTTTCTGATGAATCATGTCCCATTTTATTGACTATGCAGGTATTTATCTAAGCATTTGTTGATACAAGCTTCACATTTCAAATCTTATTAAAATAAAAAATTTATGAAGAGTATGCTTTTTTGGAATGAAATTATATGAAGCGCCTCTTTTTAATAGAGGAATTCTGTATATTTTTCCCTTTTAATAAATGAAATTTTGCAATTGGGCCCAACAGAGAACCCCATTTATGCCAAAATCCACTTCTGGTTTTCATAATTTTTTTTAAAAAAACACACTACCCAGCAAACATGACCAGCATAGCCCAGAAAAGGGCCAATGCGTTTGTACCAAAAATTACAATGCTGCCCCAATACCAGTTAGCCGTAATGGCACCATTAAAAAAGTGTCCGTCTTTAATTTATTGGCCCTTAAGTGCGGACATTTACTGGGCAGATACCGTAATGCCAATACCATTAATATTTGCATTAATGGAAGAGTGTCGGTCCAGTATATATATTTATCATTACTTAAAGGGCAAGTACAGGCCCAATGTAGGAAATTTTATTATCACCACAATTTCACGAATGCTTCAAAGGGCAAATATTGGCCCAATAAGGAATGGCCATACATGATTGAATCTACTTAACTGGCCCAATGAAGGCTATTTAAATCAGTATCTAGTATTTTTCCATGCTTTATAGGACATGTATTGGACCAATATTAAAGGTCATTAGATCATATTAAACAGAAAAATGTGCACTATACTCATTGACCTCAAAATTGAATTTTAGACCATATAATTTTAGACCAGGTGTATAATTTTAATAAGGAAATTTATAATTTTTAAACATTTGTAATAGGGACTAAAATTTGATTACAATGTTGTAATCAAATTTTAGTCCATATTATAAATGTTTAAAAATTATAATTGTCTCCTTAAACACAAAGGGGGCAGTAACCTTTAATATGGTCTAAAATTTGATTTTGAGGTTAATGAGTAGTATTGCACATTTTTCTGCATAAGATGAAGCCAATCTTCTGAACATACAATAATTGTTAATAGAGATATAAAGAAATTATAGTGAATAAGAACAACAAAGTACTTAAAATTACTTAATTTGCAGCAAGATTTTTATAAAAATTAAATGGTTACCAGTGAATCACAGGATAGTTCAGAATGCAATTATCAAAATTTGGTTTTCGCCATGAAAACCATAGTTAGAAACATAATTTTTGAAATTTTAATGTATGATAATCAAAATAGGGAACAGATGTGTTACACTCACGCAGAGATGTTTGGCGACTTTTGGTTGGTGCGACTTTCAAGCCCGTGCCATACCAATAACTCAATATAATAACTAGGTTACCATTAAAAGAAAAAATCCCCTAAATTTGGCGACTTTTTTCCTTTTTATATCCGATTAAATAATTTTAAAACTGTGCATGAATGTATGACAGCATAGCCCAAAATGGTTTTGTTAAGTATTTAACTAGCAGCTTTAGTGTGTTTATAGTATAAATTATACTTATTAAATGTGTGGGAGAGGTATAGGTAAAAATTAACTTTTTTACTCACTGGTCACTGGCCAGTACATGGATTTTTTTTACTCGCCAGTATTTTTCAGCACTGGCAACATAACAAATTTACAAATACGTACTTGATAAAAAATTTGTGAAATTTGTCAAACTATTGTGGAATAAACAGTCAAATGATGTCGGGAATTCGTCAAATGATGTCGGGAAAGAAATCGCGACATTCGTCAAACGGTCTCACGAAAGAAATCAGGCATTGCAGGAAAAAAAATTTATTTTGTCTAACTGTCGTGAAAAAATTTGAGAAATTTGTCAAATATGTTCAGGGGGAAAAAAAACAAATTTTGTCAAATGATCTCGGGAGAAAAATAATGAAATTCGTCTAACAATCCCGGAACAGAATTGCAAAATTCGTCGAACGGCAGGAGAAATAAAGTGCGAAATTTGTCGAACATCAGCAGAAAGAAAGTGTGCAATTTGTTCGTTCATGGAAAAAATCATGAAATTCATTAATCGATAGTCAATAAATCGCAAAATTCATCAATCGATAGTGGAAAAATCGCAAAATTCATTAACCGATATTGGAAAAATCGCAAAATTCATCAACCGATAGTGGAAAAATCACAAAATTCATTAACTAGTTTCGGGGTAAAAAATTTCGAATATCGTCAAACGGCTTCGAGAAAAAAAAATCACAACCCGTCAAATAATGTCGGTGAAAAAAACGTGAAATTCGCCAAATGGTTTCTAAATTTATCAAGCGACAGCAGGGAAAAAATCTTTTTCCATTCAATCATCGCAATTGGCGAGTGTAGTGTGACTATTAAATTTGACCAGTGTGGGCAATAAAGTCAATCGCCAAATTTTCAGTATTACTCGCCGGTTGGTGAGGGCTAATTTTGTCCTATAGGGAGAGGGGCATTACAACAACAAAGTACCTAAAATTAAATTGCAGAAGCATTTTTTAAAAAGGAAATGTTTACCGATGAACCACGGGATAATTCAGAATGCAACTATCAAAATTTGATTTTCACTACCGCAAACTAATCAAAACTATGATGCTATTTTTAAGAAAACGTAATTTAGTTAAGTAATGATTAGCTAAATAATTTAGTATGTATACAAAAAAAAGTAGTTTGTTTCCACATCGATATTATTTTTGATGTTACTTCAATAAACTTGCTTCATTTTCCTCCTTTACGGCACACCAGCGACTAAAATCAAACTTTTCTTGCTTGCAGAAGATCACTCATGGTAGCCATTTGTTACACAATAAAACTACACACTTGTGATCTTCAGAGAGCAACCAATCCTGGGGATATCTACCAGACAGATTTCTTCATCTGTTTCACTTTTCATAGATTGAGGATACTAGTTTTTGCCAGAAGTGACATCAAAAATAATATAAATGTTCCCTAGAAAGCATTTTTACCGAAAGCAGAATATGGTTAAAAGTGCGACGTATGTTGCAGAACAATTCAAATTCTCAATTTCAACAAAATTCGTCATTCAAGTCTTAGTAAAAAAGGGCAAAATTTATCAGTCGATCACCAGAAAAGTGTAAAATTTGTCAACTAAACATCAGAGGGGAGGGGGAAAAAACACAAAATTCTTCAATTATTCATGTAAAAAATAGCAAAATTCATCAATCGGTAGACTTATATAAAACCAAAAACTTTCAGTAAATCAATTTAATGTTTAACAAAATTACATGTTATTATATTATTTTGACGATATGAATTAAAAACAGTAGTTTAAAATGATTACCATTTAAATTAAAAATTAATATTAAATATAATTATTTTGGTTCAAAAAATAATAAAGCTAAAAATTCCTGATAGGAAGGGGTGGATTTTTATCAATTATTTTGTCAATATATTTAGAAACAGCCAAATACTTAATATTGTGACAATTTCACACAAAATGGCAGTTACTCTGTTAGCAGAAATAATGTGACATTGCTTGTGAAACAACTGAATCACATTTTGTAGGTAGAGGTACATTCATAGAATGGAATTTGAGAAAAAACCCCAACAAACATGTGCCTTAAAGTAATAAAATCATTTTCTCTGTGTCATTTGTTTTTTTTTCTATTATTATTATTTCTATTTCAAAAATTTTCAGCCGACGATTTATTTTTGGCTCGCCGCCAATCAGTGATTGATGTTCATTAAAATTTCATGTATTTTGAAATATTTACATTTAGCTTTAAATCATTTTAAAGAAATTCAATTTAAACTGTTTTCTAACACTATGAAATTATTTGGTTTAACCACTTTGGTTTAACCTAAAAGTCATTGCAGCTGCTGAGTTTGTCGATCGATCGTGGAAAAAACGCAAAGTTCGTCGACCTGTCGTTGAAAAAACGCAAAGTTCGTGGATCTGTCGTTGAAAAAACGCAAAGTTTGTGGATCTGTCGTGGAAACAATGCGAAGTTCGTCGATCAGTCGCGGAAAAAATACAAAGTTTGTCGATCGCAAAGTTCATCGATCTGTCGTGGAAAAACCCGCAAAGTTCGTCGACCTGTCGCGGAAAGCACGCAAAGTTAGTTGATCTGTCACGAAAAAAACGCAAAGTTCGTCGATCAGTCACGGAAAAAACGCAAAGTTCGTCGACCTGTCGTTGAAAAAACGCAAAGTTCGTGGATCTGTCGTTGAAAAAACGCAAAGTTTGTGGATCTGTCGCGGAAACAATGCAAAGTTCGTCGATCAGTCGCGGAAAAAATACAAAGTTTGTCGATCGCAAAGTTCATCGATCTGTCGTGGAAAAACCCGCAAAGTTCGTCGACCTGTCGCGGAAAACACGCAAAGTTAGTTGATCTGTCACGAAAAAAACGCAAAGTTCGTCAATCAGTCACGGAAAAAACGCAAAGTTCGTCGATCGGTTGTGGGAAAAAAAAATCACGAAATTTATCGTTCGGTTGCAGGTAAATTAAATAACGCAAATTTCTCCGAAAATGGGGAAAGTTTTGGGGCGGGAAGGCTCCCACCCACGATCTTTTTTTGGGCGGGATTTCAAAATTTTCCGCGCGAATCCCGCCCTGAAATTCAAGCCCTGAATCATACATAAATTTGAGAAATATTTTTTATTTTTCAATTACAAAAAAAAATAATAATAAAAGAAAAGAAATTAAAATAAAACTAGTTGAATGCGCCAATCCTAAAACTTTCTTCTAACACATTCCGGTTTTAAACACATCAAAAACGAATCAGCACCAATTTATATCAAGGTGTAACTGAATCTGAAGTTTTATTAAATTCCATGCTTGAGATATGACTTGTTCTTGAGATATGACTATCGTTAAAATCTTTAAATCCTGAAAAACACAGCATAGTTAGGCATATGCACCATCTGTTGGGAGATTTACACCAAAACCTAATCAAAAACAATTTATGTCAACGTCTAATCGAATCTCAAGTTTGATAAAATTCTGTGCATTAGTTCTTGAGATATAGATCGTGAAAAATGTCGCATAGCAGTACCACATGTCGGGCGATTTACACAAAAAACAAATCAGTACCAATATATATCAAGGTCTAACTAAATGTAAAGTTTTATTAAATTCTGTGCATTAGTTCTTGAGATAGAGTGCTTACAATTTTTTTTAACACACAGACAGACTCACATTTTCTAAAAAGTCAAATCTTGTTCAGGACCTTCTAAAACGTATAAATACATCAAAAACCGAAAATTGTCATGAATCCAAAACTTTCTTGTAAAGATACAAGAAAGTAACTTTTAAAAAATTATGTTTTTCTTTTCTAAAATATTTTCCATAAAATTCTGAATTTTTCAGGAAAGTTTCCGCGTACAGCGTGCGCCCATGCATCTATATTATACAACTCTGTCAATCAGTAGTGGGAAAAAATTATGAAATCAGTCGATCGTTAAATATTTCAGCTGGTTGCGGGGAAAAAAAAATCGATCAGTTGGGGGAAAATAAACTGCGATTTTTGCTAATCGGTAAAGAAATAGCCATAAAATTTGCTAATCAGTTGACAGAAAATATCTTAAAATTCACAAATTGGCTGCAGGGAAAAAAAAGCGAAATTCATCAGTGGCTTATAAGAAAGTTGATTAGGGGGGGGGGGAAGAATTGTGAAATTCTTTAGTCAGTTGCAGAAAAAATATAAAATTTGTCGAGTACATCAGTCACGGGAAAAAAAAACAAGATTTTTGCTAATTGGTCGTGAGAAAAAGACGCAAAATTTTCCAATTGGTAAAAGAAAAATATCTCGAAATTTGGGTGGCAGGTAAATACATGTGAAATTCAGCAGTGGATCCTCGGAAATATTCTTGAAATTCTTCAAACAGTCGCAGAAAAAAAAATTGAAATTTGTCGATCGGTCACAGGAAAAAATCCTAAAATTTACCAGCCAAATAAAAGATCTCAAAAATGTTGTGAAATTTGTCTGTAGATTGTGAAATTCTTCAATCAGTCACAGGGAAAAAATGCATCAAAAAACCGAGAAATTTGTCTATAGGTCCCGAGAAAAGAATAGCAAAAGTTGTCAATCGATCAAAGGAAAGAAAAATCACAAAAATATTACAAAATTTGTTAATTGTTCTCGAGAAAAGATCACAAAATTCATCAGTGAGGGAAAAAATGTCACAAAATTAGTCTGTTGGTCGCGAGAAAATAGCGTAAAATTCTACTGATTAATGGGGACTCAAAACAAACCAGTTCAGCAAAATATGTCTTTTGAATAAGATGCAAGAGCGTCCCTTTTAAAAACAGTGTATCGCCCAGCGGCCCTTTTATTTTAGAGTCAACACTATATTCATTATTTACTTTCAAATCTTGGTGATCAAATCAAAAATTTGAAATTGTATGGTGCAATGGAGTTGCTGCCAAGTTATTGACAGAACTTCAAATTCTTTGTTAATGCCATGGTTTTAAAAATAAATCTTACCACAAAATAATATTTATTTTGTTGTGTGTGTGTCTGTGACGAAACGTCTTTTGAATTTCTATAAAAGATGAAAGAACATTTTTTATCAGCTGAAGATTCGTTTCAAAACACTGCAAAATATTCGGGTTTTTTAATTGTTTTTTACTTAATACTTATTTTCATAGGATCTGATTTGTTGTCACAATTTACTTTTATTCAAGAGAAATGGATGTTTTCATTGATAAATTGGAAGTTTTTATTGATAATTATGAACTTTACGAAAGACTGTCGACTCCAAAATTTGTATATTTGTGTATATTTGCATTACATAATGTTTGGGGGAGGGGAGGAATAAAAAATTTCAAAATCTTTGTAATGTTTTATATATACATAAAATTGTTTTTCTGAAAAATTTAAAACTTCTTACGAGAAGCCATGTCTGATCAACCAATCAGTGGAGAAAAATACACATTTGAATTCTATCATTGAAAAATGAATTATGGTAAAAATGCTTAAGATAAAGTTTACAAATACTACAAAACACATTGAAATAAAATATTAAATAAATGAAAGTACTTATTCGCATACGATCCTGCTGAAATATAGAGTTTTAGAGCATGTTTTAAAAGTAAACATTAGTCGTTGTAAGTAAGCCTAACGTTTCCAATAAACAAGTCTATCTGAGTTCTGATTAAACTTTTTATAACAGTATCGTTTTTAAAGTTAGTTCGGTCAGTTATTATTTCAATATTTACACGAGCATACGCATACTATACATAATGATTACATTTAAATATATATTTAATTTTAAAATATTCGTTCGCATTTATCCCTCAAAACAAAAGCAACGGCGTAATGTAATGGCGATCGCTTCTCTTTTCGTTCTAATCAATAACAACGACTCTAAGGCACTTTTACATTGCCAATAAGTGTATTAAAATAGAAAACTTTAGAAATAAATATAAAATACTAATTAATAGTAAATAATCTTACCTTCAGATTTCAGAAATCAGCAGCCGAAACTAACAATGATGAGTGATAATCGAAGATTTGCGCCTACTGTTGCCAAACATTAATTGTTAAATATACAAACTAAGGTCTGCTGGTTGAATAAAAATGGCCCAATAAAAATCCAGTTTTACTAAAACTTTAAACAGTTTGAAAGTAACGGACCAGTAAAGAATTCCCATCTTTATTTCGTAGCCCTAAAATACTTGAAAGATCCAATACTGGACCAGTATTCCTGAATCGATGTAATGCCGTACTTCAAACATCCAACAATGGGCCAATTCTGTTCAATAGATGTGCCATCACTGGCCATAAATGCCAATATTGGCCCCAAAAGTAGCCAACAGTTCTATGTTTGCTGGGTAGGTATAAACAAAACCAAATTTATCATCAGTCTCTCTCACACACATATACCAGGTAAATAGGGAAAAAATGATAACCTGCAAAAATTACTGGTTGTTGGTAAAAAAAAAATTACCCTCCCACATGCATATTATTTAATCATTGACACTCAAAATGCTTATAAATTGATCAACAAAAACTAACTATTTCTATAGATACAATATATCAAGTATTCGTTTTAATTCTTTAACTTAGTTAAAATTTAATTTTGGAAAGTAATATAAAAATAGTCACCAGTTCAAATATTTTGGTTGCCGATAGCGACATATTCGCATTTGCCAAACCTTGCATACATATATCATACACAACTTTTACAAAATTTTGTAGTTCATTAAAAATTAAGAAATTTAGTTGTGAAATGATCAAAACTTTATAGTTAGTTTTATATGTAACTAAATAAAACAACAAGCAATAAACAGTAAGCAAGATAATAATACAGAAATAAACTGGCTGATGAAGCTACTGCAGAAAATAGTAAAACCTACCAAGATGAAATCGTACAGGACTGAAGGAAATTTCTGTTGCTCAAGTTTCTATATTAGCGGGTAAAATTTTATATAAAACCATAAAAAATTTCAGTATCAAATTGGTTTCAATTACACAGATTTTACTGAAATTGATAGTTACAAATTCCATACTTTATTTCATGTAGTACTTTTTAATACTTGTCATAACATTTGTTTTGAATAAATACTAATTAAACTGTTCAACTGTTTATTTCAATGCGATGGTTTTCTTTAGCAAATAATTGAGACTTGAAAAGGCCTAAAGAGGGCGCAAATCACACCTGTTGGTACCAGAAAATTGAACCTTTAACCATGGCATGATGCATGTTCAACTAACGCTAAAGTGCCATTGAAATCATTATTTATTGTAAACGCATTTGAAAGTGTTAGATATTCAAATTCGATAATTTTTAAATTGTCATATAAACACAGAACATTAATATATCACATGAAATCTGAAATGGAGGAAAAAAATAATCATTATGAACAAATTAAAAATACATGTAATGCAATGGGCTTTCATAGGATTTTCTGAAAGCGAGAAGTTACATCTTTTTTCCATAAGATGGCACATTCAAGCACTTGAATCGCCAATAATAATATTGTATATTGTCTAAAAATTTATAAAAACTTTTAGTGAATATCAGGGAACCAACAGATAGGATTGGTTGGAAGAAATTAGAAACTTTAACAGAAATACTAGTCCAAATATTTTTTTACAAAAATAGCTAAATCATGTGTGGTCACATACATGCTAAAAATATGAAAACATTGGTATATACTTATTAATCGGTGATTATAATGAAAAAAATAACTATTTAGTTGTTCATAATGAAAACAAAGTCTATGATTGAAAAAATTATCTATTAACTTTTTAAGGGGACTCACTGTTTTAAATTTTCCAAAAATAATTTTTTTTGTTTTCATCTTTTTTTTTTTTTTTTAAATTATATAATTCTGAATCGAATAAACAAATGGCATTAAAAAAATTCAAATTAGAACCCGGTCAAAAAAGTAAGTACTTTAACACAAGCTCAAATTGATTTTTAACTTCGCACACATTCTTTTCAAATCGTGTTTTTGCTACACTGTTTAAAAAACATCTTTTGCAGAAATATAATTTATTTTGCACAGATATATATGAAAAGATCATACATAAAATCTTCACCTACACTTTTGTCAAATAAATAATGCAAACTTTATTTGTTGCATTTAGAATGCATTTTAAATGAGATAAACCTTAAAAATAAAATTCTAACTGCAACCAGTAGTCGATGCAGGGTTTCACTCTTGGGGCCCATTTTATGAAGAGTAAAAGTTATTTTTGTAAAATTTATTATATTTATATGAAAAATAACATTTTGTAATGAAATATGAAATCCAGTTACTCAAATTCAAACTAAACATTTATTAATAATAACTTCTTTAAGTCCTTCTGCTAAACTTTTTCCTTCTAGTGAATTTGTTTTGTTAGCAAAATTTAAACATAATAAAATAAAAGCAATTAATGAAGAATGTTTTTATGAAATGGAATTTTGCGAAGGGTTAATTTTATTAAATCAATTTTGTGAAGGGTTGTGTTTTATTAAATGGATTTTTGTGAACAGACAGTTGTTGATAAATTGTTTTATTAAATGAAATTTCGTGAAGGGCCCTAAATAGGCCACAAATTTTACTTGGATCGGCCCCTGGCGACAAATAAAATTTCTCTCATTTAATTGAGAAAACAACAGGTGGTGGTTGCACATATGATCCTTTTATACATTTCTGTGCAAAAGAATAATCTTTCTGCAAACGATTTGTTCTTTACAAACAGTGTGCACAACTAGAAAAATATGATATATAAAAAAATACACAATATTATCCAGCTCAATTTGAATATTTTAATGCCATTTGTTTTGTTCGATTCAGAAAAGTATGAATTAAAAAATATATATGAAAGAAAAATCAAACCTATGTTTAATTATGCATAGACACTTGTAAAATATTAAACCAAATGACAACATTCTTTACAAATTTTTTGATTGCATTTCTTTCAATGTTTTATTTATTTATTTTTACATGTGATATCTTATTTTGATGGTATAACTTTTTTTTTCAGTTTTGTTTGTAGTTTTTTTTTCTACAGATATTTTAAATTTTGGAACCATTGCAAAATTGAAAACTGCAATTGTGTAGTACAGTTTGTAAAATTTTGTGTAGTACAGTTTTTGCTTTTCTTAATGAAAAGCAAAAACTGTACTACACAAAATCAAAATAATAAAAAGATACCCAGTCAGACATCCTATCCTATGCAAAAAAAAATAATAAATAAATAAATAATAATAATAATTTAAAAATATTAAAAGCCAAATAAGAAGTTTGTAAAGAACACTGCCATTGTTTTAGCATTAGCTTGTGAGTGTCTTTGAACGACTAGCATAAGTGTCGAGAATTAGCAAAATTCTCAATACCTCTAGAAACGAAATACCTAATATATAATACAGGGCTTGAAATTCAATTTTTCCAAGGAGGGGAGACTCCCTACCAACATTTTTAAATGGAGGGGAGTTATAACCTTTGGGAGGGAGAAAAAAAAATCTTTAAACCCCACTATTATTTTACGTGCTATTTAAATAATTACATTAATGCAGACATGACAAAATACCATTGAAAAAATTAAATCAACTGAGAATGATTATGTAAAATGTTTATTTTTATTATAAAAAAGGGAAGAAAGTTAAGTTTTATATATGCAGTGTATTTTTTAAGTTCCATTAAATGTGTTACGGACCCTTAACAATTAGGTTGTTAAATAAATTTCTGAATTTAGATTTTATTTGATTGAGGGGTGCTGAAGCCTCTTTCACAAGGTAGACTTTTACTCTTTCACAAGGGTTAAAAAGGTTTACTCCTTTACTTCAAGGAGTAAAAGTAATAAGATCTTTGCAGCTCTTCTAATCTCATTTTTGTTTAGTGCTGACTGTAGGCCAATTTAACAGGGTGCAGTGACCGGTGGCTCTTACTGCCCTTTTTTGTTCTTTTCCCTCTTTTCGGTCGCAGGAAAAAAATCTTTAAAACGTCTATTTGTCGTTCGAAAAAATTGTGAATTTAGTCAATTGGTTGAGGGAATAAGATAATGAAATTCGTCTTACGCATGAACAGAAATAGAGAAGGATTTCTAACGAAATAGCGTTAATATCAATTTGCGACTTTGGGACTTCATGGCAGCCAGTGTACAACTGTGCTAAGGTAACGCCACCTACAAACAACAATGCAGATAAATACCATAGAATAAATCTCTTATACCTACCAGATGATGGCTGTCAAGCAGACACGATTTGAAGAGGTAGATGAACTAATACAACTGTTCTACACAGACATTGTATTTGAAACATTTTTCGAGAAACGATTTTCTTATTCAAAAGGCTATTTTATTAGAAGTCCTTATCTATGTCTATGTTCATAGAAAAAAATCGCTAAATTCGTCGATCAGTTTCGGGAAAAAATGGCGAAGTTTGTTAAACGGTCGCAAGAAAATAACACGAAATTCGTCAGTCATTTGCAGAAAAAAACTTGGCATTTTTCAGTGAGGCGCGAGGAAAAAAAATAGTGAATTTCATCGATCTGTCACCAGAAGAAACCAAATAATTCACCAATCGGTTACGGAAAAATTCTCAAAGTTCATCTTTCAGTCAAGGAAAAAAACATGAAATTCGTTGATTGCTCATCAGAAAATATTGCGAAATTCGTCAATCAGTCGCGGGAAAATATTGTAAAATTCATCAGTCGGTCGCGGAGATAAATCGTGAAATTCATCAGTCGAATGCACAGAAGAAAATCTAAATTTGAAAAATTACGAAGTTTGTCAATCTGTCGAAAGAAAAAAAAAGGAGAAATTACGCGAATTTCGTCGATCTATCGCGGAAAGAACACGAATTTTGTCAATAGGCCGCAGAAAAAACGCAAAATTCGTCGATCGATCGTGGAAAAGCGCAGAGTTCGTCGATCAGTCGCAGAAAAAATGCAAAGTTTGTCGATCTGTCGCGGAAAAAACCGCCAAATTCGTTGATCTGTCGCAGAAAAAAACGCAAAGTTTGTCGATCTGTCGCAGAAAAAACGCAAAGTTCGTCGATCAGTCGCTTAAAAAATGAAAAGTTCGTCGATCTGCTACGGAAAATACGCAAAGTTCGTTGATCTGTCGCGAAAAAAACGCAAAGCTCGTCGATCAGTCGCGTAAAAGACGCAAAGTTCGTCGATCGGTTGCGGGAAAAAAAATCACGAAATTTATCGTTTGGTTGCAGGTAAATTAAATCTCCGAAAATTGTGAAATTTTTTGGCCGGGAGGCTCCCGCCCACGATCTTTTTTTTGGGCGGGATTTCAAAATTTTCGGCGCGAATCCCGCCCTGAAATTCAAGCCCTGTAATATATTAAAATATATTGATTTTATGGATTACTTATTGATATTTTCAGAGAGTTTGTACCACAACTCACAAGACATACTTTTCACAAAATATCTTGACCTAAATTTTATATATCTTTAAAAGTTAAATAATGATATATCTTTAAAATGTCTAATTACCTCCGAAAAAACTTTTCTAAAGAACTTTTGAATTCCATGAAGAACAGCACCACCATTCATCATCCATCAGAGGTAAAGTAAGATGAACCTTAAAAAGAATGTCAACACTGATAATACCAATATGCAGTATATCTTATCTATATTTATTTATTTATTTATTTATTAGGAATATACTGAATATTTAATACTTTTATGTTAGAAGGGCACCAGTGATATATACTATACGCATATATATATTCATGTATACAAATATATCACCAGCGCCCGGCTAACATAAAAGTACCGAATATTCGATGTATTTATTTGGCTAGGCCAAATATCAAAGTACTCGCCGTTTCAAATATTAGAATTGGTTGAATATCTTGATACTGGACCAAACCCATTACTTTAAAAAAAAAGAAAAAAAAATAAATCTTACATAAGTTCTATTTTTAGCTATGAATAAATAAAGATATTTTGAATTAACAAACAAAATCCCTTAAATAAAAGATATTGCTTTGACATTATTTATTTGATATTTTAAAAGTGACACTTAAGAAAATTAACTGTAAAAGAAGACAATTAATAGGGAATGATGTATAAATGTGAGTTCCTGAATAGTATCTGTTAAAGGTAATATTCTGTTTCTTGCTTTTTCACAAACAGGGTGTTTCTAAACAAAATGGAACAAACTTTCAGGGGTAGTTATATTGCATCAAGACAAGGAGATTTTGTTACAGGAAACCAGGATCGAAATCTACTTATTCAGTCAAAAATATATTGTGTATCTCACTATAAGCATCACTTGGATTTTCGTTTATTACTTTAGCAATAATAAAAATAATGTAACAAGGTTTTCAAACTTCTTACTTTAATTTCTGTGAAACAGGATGACATGATGAGAATGCTGTAAATTGCCAAAGTTCAAATCCAAACAGTGAGGTACACATCCTATCCTTCAAAATACAGCTGACAGCACATATATTATGTCACAGACCAGAATTCAGTCCCTTCCAATGATGTCATCATATTTCATACAAAGCAAAGTTATATATATATATTACAAAGAAATTCTCACTAAAATATCTTCATTATTTTAAAGTTGTTACCAAAAATTCTGGTTCAGCTTCTAGTAAGATGCCCTATAGTTTGGATGGAATAAGTAAGTTGCAATGTTGGTTTCCTGTACAAAAAATGTTTTATCCTGCCTTAAAATTTGTTCCAAAATTTTAGGAACATCCTGTATGTTTACAATCTAGAGTCCTGCATTGGGTCATTTTACCTGCTTTTACCTCACACGCAGTTTGGGTCAGGTCGCTGCTATATTTTTTGTTGCCTTTCGGGTTGGGTTTTGACTCTTTCAGGTCGGGTTCAGGTTGACCTGCTTTTTCAAATATACACAGCTGAGTTGTATAATATATTCGCACATGCGCGTGGAAAATTTTCTGCAAAATTCGAAACTTTGCAGAAAACATTTTAGAAAAAAAAAAAACATAATTTTTGTTTTAATACCAAAAAATAAAAAAATATTCCAATTTTATGTACGATTTATTTACTGTTTGCATACAATTTACAGTTTAAAGATGAAAGATATTGTTGTGACATTACAGGCACTTGCGAAGAGCTCAAAATATTAAGGATTGGGCTATCTAAATGCATTGGCAAAATAATTGATAAGAATGCAGCTCTTCCTATCATGGATTTTTAGCTTTATTATTTTTTTTAACCAAAATAATTATTCTTTAATTAATATTAATTAATTTTAAATGATAAGTATTTTAAACTACTGTTTTTAATTCATATTGTCAAAATAATAACACATAATTTTATTAAACATTAAATTAATTTGCAGAAAGTTTTTGACCCAACATTTATGTGTGCAAGAAGTTTTTGGTTTTATACAAGTCTGGTCCACAGTATTTTTTCAGATTAAATATATATACAATAAGACCTCCATAATGGACACTCCCAAAAAGCAGACACCTCTATTTAACGAACACTTTTTCAATTCTTAACACATATATTTGTATGCTTATACCTTGGAATAGGGGGCACCTCGAAATCTACACACATGTAGCATGTGTATGTGCTCATAACTATCACAAATATAATACATGTGTTTTTGTGAGTATCATAAATGAAATGTTTGCAATATTTTCATATTCTGACAAAAATTAAAAAATGTTTATTAACTGCACTGTAAAAAAAGAACAATCTATGATTACATTTCTTGTACATTTTATTTTTTCTCATGAAGTAATTTGAATATATATACCTATTCATATTAAAATACATATTTATTTTCATCTAAAACATAGTTCTGTTCAAATGTTTTGTGAAAATCCCAACAATTAGACTTTCAAAAAACATACATGACCCGACAGAATCATTCTAGGATGAACCCGATAAGCAGAAAGAAAATTAGAGTCATCCCAGCCAGGAAAAAAGATAGAAACAACCCGATCGGATGCAGGACTCAATTCAATGATCTTGAGGTATCTGCTATTCAGAGGTTACACTATATCTGAATATTAAAGAATATAGATTTGCCCATTTTTCTATAATATATAAAATTTGTATTAGAGATATAATTGTACATGACTTTTCATAATAGTATTAAAACATGATTTATTGTCCTTTCATTGCTGGTTGAAATATGTCAGGTTCAGGTCAGGTTGCGGGTCGCCGAAAATTGTTCTTGCGGGTTCGGGTCGGGTTGCAGGTTGAGGAAATTTTTTTGTTATGTTCATGTCAGTTGTGGCTTGTGGGTTGACTTCAAATGGAATTTGCAGGTTCGGGTTGGATACAACCCGACACCCGACCCATGCAGGACTCTATTACAATCTCAGAAAACAATAACCCGCTGTGGTGCATTTAAAAACTTCCTTGCGAAATAACAAAAAGGAGGAAAATTATTCTTGCTGAGTTGCCACCATTTGAATTAGATGTTTTTCCCCCCTTTCTGATAACACAAATATAACTTCAAATAAATACTATTTTATTAAAATTTTCCTTTTCCAAAATTTCTTTCATAAATATTTGTTTTAAAACACATAAAATATTATTCATTTATTTTAATTTTCAGAAGAAGTTATTTAATTTTATTAATTACAATTAACTTCACTAAAGAATTTATAAAAGTTTTATTAGTTGAAAAATTGTAATGTTTTAGCTTTTTTTATGTGTTTTTAAATTTTTTTTGAAAAAAAAAAAAAAAAGGAATTTTTCTCTGCATTGAGCTCAGACCCAGAACCCAATAAATTATACATCCAAATTAACATCCCTCCCTGTCATCAAAAATTAACAGGATTAATATGCAGGATTATGCCAATTTTTTTACAGAAATCGCCCCAAAAGAGTAAATAACTTGGTAGACCCTGGCGACCGCATCTGTAAAACCCTGCCCGTGACCATTTGTCGAAACTCAAGATATTTTTTTTTCGACCGATTTACGAAATTTGCTTTTTTTTTTTTTTTCTGCTACCTTTTGACAAAATTTGCGATCCTTTTCTACAATCGTTTGTTAAAATTCGGGATTTGTTTTTCGAAACTGACTGGCAAAATTTGCGATTATTTTGCGTGATCGTTTGATGAAATTCTCGATTTTTTTTATGTGCGATTGTTTGACTAATTTAGTGATTTGTCGCAGAACCTTTGGATGAAATCCGGGATTTTTTTCCGTGATAATTACATAAAATTCACAATTTTTTGAAAAGTCTTTTGACAAAATTTGCAATCTTTTTTCGAATCTGATTGAAAAAATTTGACTTTTTTATGCGAATGAATATTGTTATCTGCGACCGAATGACAAAAATCGCTATTTATTTCTACAATCTTTGGCGAAATTCTCCATATTTTTCCATGGCAGTTCGAGAAAATTAGTGATTTTTACAACTAACAATTTGTTTAATTCTACGTCCAATTGGGAAAATTCGCTATGTTTTCGCGATCAATTGAAAAATTAGCTAATTTTGCATAATTTCATAAAATAAATAAATAAAAATCACAGACTTTCACGGAAATTTAAAAAAAATCCCTGCAAAAGAAATTAAGAGGGCAAAATCATGTACAAACTTTTTTATTGTGCAGGATTTTCTTATTTTGTGTGTGATTTGTGCAATTCCATGCACTATTTCACACCCCATCCCTCAAAGAAAAGTCCTACCCCCCTCGCAAAAAAAATCTTGAAATGGCACCGCTGCAGTAAAACTGGCAATGAATTAGTTGAAAAGGGCTATTAAAAACCTAAATGTTAGACATTTCGCCGTCTTAGTAGGTATAATTGTTTGGTGCTTTTTCGCCGAAACTTTTTTTCGGATGAGAAGAATTCTGTCATAGACAGGTTTTGTTTTCACAAGTTTCATTGTAAAACAGCTCTCAAACAAAACTATGCTCTTCAGTGGTCCAATATAGAAAGAATGTTTTAACAGTCTTAGAGGCAACATTTAAACAAAGGTAACCAAACCTCCTATAACAGAAAACTTTCATAGTATCTTGAAATTATACCTGCTAAGACGAAAATTTTCATCTTTTTTTGCGAATTCGTATTCGTTTACTTCTTTTGTATCTATGATATAGTAAACGTTTCTCATTCGGAGGGGGAGGGTTTACAGCCCTGCTGAACCTCATCCTTGGCTATGCCACTGCCGTCAAAGAAAAGTCCTCCTCTCTCCCCCCCCCCCCCCCAAGAAAATTGTGAAATGGCGACCCTGGTTTTGAAACATTGTATGCTAAAAAAATGCTGCACTTAAGTAAAAGAATGGTTATAATTCAAGCACAATTTTTCAAATCTATTGGTGAGTATACAAAACTTCACAGATAGACTGCCAAAAATGCCAGCATGGTGTATACTTAGAAATGAATTAGCATGACAGTTCATAAACAATTAACCATTTCTTAAATGTACGAACAAGGTACTAACCCAGTATATAAATTCGTTTAGAAGATTAATTTTTAATTTTCTAACAGATGGCGCTACTGATCTACTACAGCTACTTATTATTTTCGTCTCTTTTTTTTTTTTTTTAAATAAAAAAAGTTTTCGTAAAAGTAATCTACATTATTTTAATGTGGGTACAATTACACTGAAAAACTCATTATTATTATAGATGCTAAATGTCATACATATATAGTATTCATTAAGTTTCTTAATATTACACTCCAAAACATTGTGTTTTCCGAATTCAGAACAAATGTGTTTCAGTCACGCACCAATGTTGGTGTTATTTCCAAGCTCACACCAAACTACTGTTTTCTAATAGGGTAGACTGGTACACAGTGGACCACTTTTTCAGTTAATTTTTTTTCTCTTTAACGGGCAACCCAATCTGCATGAAAATATTTTTTAATATTCTTTAAGCCTTTAAATACATTCATCATAATTTTCACAGAACATAGTTTTCAGTATATTTAAAAAAAAAAAAAAAAAAAATATATATATATATATATATATATATATATATATATATATATATATATATATATATATATATATGCACCTGTAAAGTGGACCAGTGTGTCCCAAAAGTGGGGCACAGTGGATCGCTATTAGGAATTATCTGAAATACAATATAAATCTATTTTTTATTAATCTAATTCATTTTTATTTCCCCTTTACCCCAAGATAACATAGTAATATAAATTTACAAGTAACATTTTGAAACAAAAACAAAATAATTCATTATATTTTGAAAATAATAACAGATTAATACAGGAACAATTTAGTTGAAGTTATTACTTAAGTACAAAAAAAATCAGCGCACATTAAAATTTGCAAATGAAATTCCAAAATACTTATGAGTAAAATTGAACCTGGAATTTTCCTGAAATATTTTTGGGTCTGGAAGCAACATTATGAAATGATTGACATCAACAACAGATTCATCCACAGTTTCGGGAAAAATAAACTGATTTCCAGTCAATTTGCATCTCATGAATCTTATTTGAATAGAATCATCACAAATTAGACTACATTCACACTAATATTTATTCAAAGGCAGTAAATGCAAAAAAAAATATTTCATAGTAAATTAATGTTAAATAAATTGTTATTTTTCTTACTACTTTAAAACAATATTTCTTTATAGAAAATAAGCAATTATTAAATATTTTGAACATTCTGCATTACAGGAGCAGAGTGGATTGTGGACTACTGTGCCCCATGTTGAAGTTCATAAATAATCATAGTAATATTGTTTATACTCTAGCTTTCTTTTAAACATACTAACTTTAAACTTAAATAAAAACAAGTATCTTAACTTTACATAACAGCTGTTTTATCTTATTTATCTACAACCTTTACTTACTAAAATAAATAAAAAAATATGATTTTGAAAAATTTTTACTTTTAGAAGCTCAAAACAACCAATCAAGATAAAATAGTTCAACCAAGTCACCAAAGCATCATAGACCCATTATTCGATCAATTCAGCTAAATAATAATGATCAAAGACGACTAGAGAAAAAAAAAAGTTATACCGGAAACGGTTTTTATCAAACTAGGAAGTGAAAACTTATAAATTTCGAAATCTATTACGAGTAAATAAGATTGATCTTGTAATACAGATCGATATAAAGCGTAATTTTTTAACATATAAACATATTTGAATGAAAATAAATACCATAAAACTATAAAACAGCAATGTAACTTACATTAAATCACTAAAATCGTACCAATTTTAGTGCATCCTTACAAGATTCTGTCTTGGCGTCGGCACGGCGTGTAAACAAACACAAACAATTTCCTGAAGTTGCCATTCCAGATAACCAGATATTTTGAAGAAAGCATTCTCATTGGTCCATGGAGTTTACGATATATGTAAAATTACAATCATTGTACCAGATTCATAAATAATTGCTAAACGATGATTTTTTTATCACTGGGCGAATGAAATCTTTATAAATTAACGGTGTTTCGACAATTTTCTAGAAAAATGATAAAGTCAATGTAAAATTTACGGTCAATGCATTATTATTTTACGGAAATTTTTAACAGTGTATTTCATACGAAATTTGAAAAATTACAATAGCGAGTGATTTTGTGAGTTTAAAAGTGTTTTCATTCGCACTCAAAGTTTTAAAAAATCGTTTTTTGACTCAGCTGCTTAAATACTTCATAAATGCTGACGCTGATACACTCTCAGAAAAAACTGTAAATTTATGAGCGTTTGCCCTTCAATTATCACTGGCAGCAGCCTTATTTAATGAAAAACGGTCTGATCCTCTAAATAAGCGGCCTTATCCCTGAGATACTTAGAAAATTAAGGGTAATCCACATATTCTTACAGTTCTTGCCCATATGTTAGCAAAAATTAGGTACGACCCCATACTTTGTCCTCCGCTAGGGTTTAACCCTTCATTTTACTCGTGTTTCGAAAATTTAACCCGCCAATACAGCGATTATGTGATGATTATCTAACGTGCTACGTGTTACGGAACAGTAAGTAAAGTGTTATTGTGTTTTAAAGTGCATTATATCCTGTGCATTATAATGCTGTATTACTTTGCCCCGTAAAATTACGGGCTGCACAAAATGATGGGCATGGATATATATATATATATATATATATATATATATATTTTTTTTTTTTTTTTTTTTTTTTTTTTTTTTTTTTTTTTTACGGGGTATGACTGGGATCTCTGCTGCCGGCCTCTGCTCGTAATTTTACTAATTTTTTTTTAACAGTGTACATGAGATTTTAGAGAGAATGTGCATTTCAAATGTCAGACGATGCTAGGCAATGAAAGTGCTATAGCCAACAATTGCGTATAATTCATACCCGTGCGTTCGCGAACGAGAATGCATGCAAGATTTAATTCATGATACAATCTGAAATATCTCAGGACATCTTTTAGACTCTGTTGAATATGTATTACAAAAGTCAATTCAATTGTTCAGTGTAATTTTCAATTATGTCAATAAGTTGTTTTATTACATAACGCTGGCCCCACTGCGCATCTTTAGATTTTTTTTTTAATCTGACATCATTCAATGAGTTTTTTCTGGCTTTATGAGAATTTTCATGGAATTAAATTTTGTTCCTGGGTTATATTGTTTTTAGTTTTCTTCACACAAGACACTTACATCCCATAAGTTTATAGACAACGGGGTTTCTTATTTTACAATTTTAAAAGAGGAGTAATAGTTTCAAAACAATTTATAATTATAAATAATATTAAGAAAATAATAAAACTATACTCAAATAGCAAATACAAACACAATAACAGACTTTGTGAGAAAAATTAAAACTTAAATTTTACTGTCCCAAAGTTTATAGACAACTCATTTTTTTTTCCTTTAACGTTCATATTTTTAATCCGTGTTTTTCTAATCACTTCGAAAATTCGATCAAGCATACTGAAAACAAGATTTAAAAAAAGAAAAATCTGTTTTTAAAGAAAACCAACTTTGTTCAGTTTGCAGCTATAGATCTTGAACCGTTTCAAATTGACGCCCATTAGCATATACGTCTCTAGCTAATATTCCCTACAGGTTCTCTAATGGATTCAGGGCATGACTTATGGCTGGTCAGTCCATAACAGTTACTTCATTTTGTCTAAACCACAGCATTGTAGAGTTGGACAAGTGAATGGAGCAATTGTCTTTCTGGTACATCCAGTTGTCCCCACCTAGCAACTTTCCAAATGGAAGTAACTGTACTTCAAGCATTTTCTGGTAATCTTTGGAATATTGACGACCTATCAAAAAAGCAATATCGGCTGTTCGATTATAAGTAATTCTCGCAACCCTTACTTTGCGGTTCCAGAAAACATGCTTTTGGCCATGTTAACTGATGAGAGGTGCCATATTAGGACCCTTGGAGCTCGGCGGATTATCAAGGCAAAGGAAATTAGACAAGACGGAAATTGTGTTCGCAAATTCGTTATTCCTGCTGTTAACTTTGGAGCTACAAACTATGTAGATCTCATTGACTGGCAAGCTTGTTATGTGACATCGCCTCCAGTTCTTAAGAATTTCTGAAGATGATACAGGACAGTATGCCGATGGATTGCTGTGACTTTATATTAAATTTATTTCACACACACAAGTGGTTGAGCGGAGTGTGAAACTAGTCACTGTAGCCTCCGAAAAAACAGTAGAGCAGCAGAACAGGGGTAGATTTATTAGAGCGATACTAGAATAAAAAAAAAACACATGCCAAAATTTGAGACCAAAAATGTTTACAAGCAGTAATGCTTTTGTCATTTGCATGTTCGAAAGGTAAAATAAAGTTTCTGTTCGCATTAAAATGAGGTAAGTGTGATATGTATTTATTTAAATTTTTGCCCTAATTTTCCAAAATTTGGTGTCGATGAGGCGGCAGAAGATATTAACCTATAATTCTAAAATATTTTATGGCTGTTGTTGTTAAAAAATAGTGACTTCTAAACTCTACCCCAAACCGGTGAACGAAATCTGTCATTATTTAGTAATTATTGTGTTTTAATCATTTTTAGTCCAAATTTTGGAACTTTCGGCCCACTGAAGCGACAGAAGATATCAACCCACAGTTTTAAGGTTCCGCACACTTTTTAATAAACGGAGTTCACAGCTTTTCTGCACTACCGCAAAAAGATCTAAGAAATTTGGAGTTTTTCGATACGCCCTAGTGTGCGTGTAGTAAATCTCTTCACAAAATTTAAAAAAAAAAAGCAGATATTTTTTTTTCTTATAGTTAATATTTTTTGTTTTTGAGGGCGAAACAATACGTCCCTGTTAATCATTGTAATTAAACTTATTTCCAGTATCTTCTGATAAAAAATAATTATTTTATACGTTCTGGAAAAGAAAGAAACGTAAATAAAGTAAATAAATCTTCAAGAAATAATCGAGTTTGAAATATTTTTTAGAGGAGAGTCCATAAATATTATATGTTGAATGCTCTATCTATTACAGTAAAATTTCATGATTCATGTATCATTGAAGATAATACTTTCAAAAAGTTACATATATAAAAGTTTATATCTGATAAACTGTTGCAAAATTTTTATTTTATATCATGATAAAGTAAAGCTTACAACATCTTCATTGCATATATATATATATATATGCGTATTTTCATTTCTTAATATATATGTTTGGATATATTATTATACACATATAATTTAAATTTTTTCTTAATAATTTTTAAATGATAATATTTTTAAATAATAAAAACTGTATATTTTTTTCAAAACTGCTTTTGTAAAATTTTTTTTTATTAATTAACATGTAATCATTTACCCAAGACTCATTATCTATGTATTTAATCTCATTGTAATGATAATATATCAAAATATATTATTCGCTATATCAAAAACAAAATTCTTAAACATCCAAGGTATGCTTTAAAGAGATTTAAGGAATTTTCCTTCAGTTGGTGTTTTTTATTCTTATGTTTTATTCGATAAAATGTAAATTTTTGATTTTCATTTCCCTCTATTGTTTCTGGAACCTTCTTCATTTGTAAATCATAAGCAGCAACATTTAAAAAAAATAAAAATTTGTATAGGATCACGAGTTTTGGCAAAGAGCCAGTTTTCTAAATTTTGTTCTGAAGCTATATATGTAAAATGGATATAGCCGTTAGGCCTGGTTGGATTATCGTAATGTAAATTTGTTGTATAGTTTCGATCAAAAGTGTTATTAGTTGAAATTAAAGTGCATATTTTGTTGTTCATCGATTATTTGTCATATTGGTTCAGTAAAGTGCCTATTTATATATCATTTACTTACATTTTTGGGGGCTCGGATGCCGGGATTATTAAAAAGTAAAAGCCACTAGTAGTGAAATGGAAACCAAACGTAAAGTATTGTAAAACACCAGTATCAAAGGTTGGGTTACGAATCAGCAAGGTGAAACCGTAATCGTATCACTTCAAGTACAATTTTTGAAAGATGGGAACTCTAAATAAAGCCAAGAGAATTGATCTAATAAACCTCTGCGAGGAATGCGGAATTGAAGCTCCAGAAAGACCGACAATACCTGTCCTAATAAAGCTGATCAAGAGTTGGGAGAGTTACGAAGAAGATTTTATAAGAGATCAATTGGAAGTAGTGATAGCAAGTAGAAAAGAGAAAGAAGAAAGAGAAGAGAAAGAGAAAGAGAAGAAATTACAAGCAGAACTGGAAGAGAAGAAATTACAAGCAGAACTGGAAGAGATGAAATTACAAGCAGAAAGAGAAAGAGAAGAGAAGAAATTACAAGCAGAGATTGAAGAAAATAGATTGAAATTGAAAATGGAAATGAAAATGGAAGAGAGAAAATGGAAAATAGAATCGGAGCAGAATTTTGAAATTAAGAAATTACAGATACAAAAAAATTCAAGAGAAGATATTAATGAAGACTCAAAGACAAATCCAGGTAAGCAATTTGAATTGCTTAGATTATTAACTAAATATGATAGCTCGAATGATATCAGTTTATACTTAGCTATGTAGGAAAGGCAAATGGCGCAAACGGGTATTGATAAAAAAGAATGGGTAAATTATTTAATTAATCTAATGCCGTTAGATGTGATCAATATAATAACAAGGGAAAACGAACCTGAAATTCACGATTATGATTATATAAAATATATTCTACTAAAACGCTACAAGCTATCACCAGAGGAGTTTAGGCTGAAATTTTTCTCATCTAAAAAGGAGCCATTAGCCAACTGGCGAGATTTCGCTTATGATATAAAGGTGTATTTTCAACAATGGATTGAAGGCCTTCACGTAAATAACTTTGAAGATTTGACGGAATTAATTGTTGTTAATCAAATCTTGCATAATTTACCTACGGAAACAAAGACACATTTCATAGAGGAATTATTAGTAATAAAGAAAATTGATGACTTAGTTAATAAATTGGATATTTACGAAACGGCCCGAAGGGTTTGCAATAAACAAACAGTTAGGGATACAAGTAGCGAATTTGATGACAGAAGATCGCGAGTAACTGATTACGCCAATTTGAAAAGACGCCAAATTGACAACAGACACAGTATGAATTATGGAAGCAAAGAGTCGCATATAATCTGTTTTGCGTGTGGCAACCCTGGTCACGTGAGTGCGAAATGTGCCATGGCGAATTTTACAGAACAAGAATATTCAAATTTTTACCCGCAACGTAATCAAAATTGGCGAGAAACAAAATATCAAAATGAGACCCAAAACACGCAATGAAAAACAGTTAATATGCGCATGTTAAATGGTAAAAAAGGAAGAATCTTAGATATTAGCAGAATAAAAACAAGCGTAATAATTGATACAGGAAGCGATATTTCACTCGCCAGTTCAAGATATCATACTGCAATAAACGCGCCAAAACTAACCAGAGACAATATATACATATCAGGCATAGGTGGAGAAGAAATTAAGCCAACAGGTTTTTTCTGGCATAAAGTCTACGTGGATGAAATAGAAAACCAGGATAAATTTTACGTGGTACAAGAGACGGACTGCGATTTAATAATACGTAGAGAAGCAGTAGAAGGCATGACGTTAAAAGCAGCGGAAGAAGGTGTTAGAATAACAAGCGACAACACAGTAAGAGTAGGATACATTAAAATAAGAGAAAAAATAAGAAAAGTAATAAAACCATGTAAGCAGAATAAAACAAAAGATACAAGATTATCCGATGAATGGAATGTTGACTATCCATCTCCAGAAGAAAATCACGAGAGTAGTAGTCCTGCATATGGTAGAAAAGACTATGTGAAAGATCGCAATAGGAATTTCGATCATAAGGGAAAGAATAGAAATTTTAATAGACCATTTGATAACAGAAGCGATAATAGATGTCGCCAGAGATATTTTGAACAGTCATTTAACCGTGGAAATTACAACAAATATAGATATGTGAAACAGAGTTTTTTGAAACCTCAAGGCATAACAGAAAATACTTCACATAATTCAAAAGCAAGGTACAATCCAGATTTCCCCCTAGATACATGAATAGAGGCTACTATCATGGTCAAAATAATTATAATTATGGTGGCCAACGATCATACAAGGGTAGTTATAATGAACCAAAATATTCACAGCCATCACATAAAAATTTTTCTCATCATGGATTTAAAGAAGATTATAGTGAACAAGAAACTTATTCAAATTCTTATCATTACAGAAGAAATAGGTATGAAAAAACATAACAAATCAAGATGCTGATGTTGAGACGCCATCATGTCAGGATGACCGATTTGTAGGATTTTAGTTTGAACACTTCAATTCATCAAATGAACTGATACTCTAATGCTATTGTCCATGATTTAAATGCGTGAGCTGAAAATACTTTGGATCACGAGTTTTGGCAAAGAGCACGTTTTCTAAATTTTGTTATGAAGCAATATATGTAAAATGGATATAGCCGTTAGGCCTGGTTGGATTATCGTAATGTAAATTTGTTGTATAGTTTCGATCAAAAGTGTTATTAGTTGAAATTAAAGTGCATATTTTGTTGTTCATCGATTATTTGTCATATTGGTTCAGTAAAGTGCCTATTTATATATCATTTACTTACATTTATATATATATATATATATATATATATATATATCTTGATTTTATAGCGTTTTAAAACCTAATTTAAGAACAATATTTTGTCCTGATTTTTTTTATAAACGTCTGTTATAAATAATGATGTGGCATAAATGGTGTAAGCAACAACTTAATATTTGAAAACAATTACTCGAATTAGTATTTACACTAGGAAACCTTGAATGCGAACATCATTGAAATTTTCAAATCTTTTGTATAAATACAAGTTTTTCGAGTTCCAAAAAATCAAAGTGAATGTGCCAGTAAAATTTATTATTTAAATTATTTTTCTAGTTGAAAACACACACACACAAAATAGATCGTTGGGTAAATAATTCGTTAATTCGGGGATTTGCCTTTAATTTCCTCAGAAACTTAAAAAAAGAAAATTGGGGGTCCGATTGTACGTATATAATAAACGAAGTTAAAACGCTCACTCGCAGTTAGACTACAGACATTCCGAAACGAACAGTACATTAATATATTATATTACTCAATTCACTGTTTTATCTGAAAAAAAACCACACACACACACAAAAATAAATACGATGTTTGGGTAAATAACTCGTTATATTGGGGTTATTTATTCGTTAAATAGAGGTTTTCTTTCAAGTACGTTGGAAATTTAAAAAAACAAATCGCTAAATGGATGTCTGATTCTATGTATTTAATAGAAGAATATCAATGAAAGACGTTTAGTGACTCAATAATAAGTAGAGTAGAGACATTTCGTAAATAGGATTCGTAAACATACTCAAATAGGAGCACATGGTGTTTTATTCTTGAGTGTGTGCATGTTTTCATAAATGAGTATAAACATGTTTCAAACTTGAAAAATCTTGATTCGGAGCCATTTTGACTATGCGGCATACTCAGATTTCAGTATTTTTTGCTCAATTTTGAAAATGTCTTTTTAGGGTTTCGTTCATCTCACGAAACACTATTACTCCCGCTCCGTTGTCTGTCTGTCACAGAGCCATTCTCAAAAACTATGTAACTTACAGAGTTGAAACTTTGTGTATAAAAATGAATACCAGCTATAAAGGGCTCAAAATATTAAAATTTGAAAAATTCGTATTATTTTAATAAATAGAGATAAATAACCAAAATTCTAACAGCCTTTTCCTATTAAATTGAAACATTTTTCGTTATAGCAGATGCCAACACTTAAAAATCCACGATGAAATTCCTTCTACAATAATTAATTTTCTATCAGACGATTTCCACGTCAAAAATGAAAATGAAATAAAAAATTTCACCAATTGAAAAAAAGATTAACATGAAATAAAATTGATTGACGTCATAGTGGTAATAAAACGGAAATATTTCTCAATAATACAAGGAGTATGAGTATATGTATATACACAAAGCCGATTAATATCACGTCATTAGAGAATTAAAAAGAAAATCTGACGTCATATCGGAAGTTTAACGGATTTTTCAAATGTTTCAGAATAATACAAAGCGAGTAATAGAGAATACTAAATATATGAGTTTGAGGAACGTATTGAATCATGATAAAAACCCGATTAGGGAAATATTCGCATATTTTAACATTTTGAAGGTGTAAAACTTGTTTAATTTTGAATTTTTTTTTTTTTTAATATCGCATTTAGTCCACATGACAGGTATTATTATGACAGAATATAATAGCGGGCTGGTTTAGATATTCGAAAAAACGAGAAAAATAGACCGGTAAATTTTTACTTTATAAAAAACATGACTTTTTTTTTTTTTTGGTTGCTAAATGAAATTTATTTGGATTTATTAAAGAAAGTATAAAGTGTTTTGAAAGGAATATTAAACGAAACCCTTTGAGCGATCTTCGATCACACTTCCCCACTTGTTTATAGTGTACATTTGATATTAGCTCACGAGTGACATCGCAATATTTCAACGAAAATGTACGTCACATTTCTGATTTGTATGCCCTTATTATGTTGGTCATAGAAAATTTGATATTCAATAGTAATTTCCCTAAAGTGTACAGATGACATTTTGTAATATTAAATTGCATATTTTCGAACACATTGTAAAGGAAAATTTTCATTATGAGTTTATCAAAATTTCTATTTTGTTTTTCAGTTTTTATAATTCATTTAAAACAGATAAATTTATCGTTGGTTATATTTCATTAAAAGACGAATATTTCCTCTTTACTTTTCCCATTTCCCTCCAAAATGTAAAAACATTCCCTAATCTAACGTAAAAATTACCCGAAATCCTCCAATTTAAAGCAATGCGTCAAATCACTGGGTGTTTCGACAGCTGTGCTGCTTAGTACTTTTCTTATTAGAAACGAAATTTGTACGTATGTCCTTTCTCCCTCATAACACGGAAAACTCACAAATATAATATACAAATTTCCCGAAACTCTGCAGTCAAAAGACAGTTTTTGTTCAAACAGCAGAAATCTCTTCCAATAACAGGGATTGTCTGAAACTTGTACTTTTTACGTTTTTTGACGGAATACTTTTGAAATTGTGTAGTTTTATTAAGGGATTCAACAATATTGTGTAAAATAGTATCATTTATAAAAAAATATATTGATAAATATTTTTCAAATTAATCCGGGAGCGTTCGCGCAGGGATTATTTGTTATTTTATTTATATATTATATTTATTTATATATTTTATTTATATATTATATTTACTTATATATTTTATTTATATATTATTTTATTCGCACAATAATTACAGTATAACATATGTATGATTTTTATGTAGGGTAAGTCAAAATGAATATAGTGATTACAAACGGCTATAATTATTTAATGGAAAAGAATTTATCGATAAGATTGACACAGAATGTAGACGGAAATTAAAAATTTTGTATACATACGTCATAGATGTTCTATGGTGACTTCCCTTTGTCACTCGGACAACATCTAGGTGGTAGTCCATTTCATGCCATACATTCTGAAGCATTTGTTCAGTCACCGACGCAAGCGCATTACAAATGCGTACTTTGAGTTTTTCACCTGCGATTTTTTTCTATGGGTTATGGGAAAGACCTATGTGCCTCCCATGCCCAAAACAATTGAAGAACTCAAAATACGCATTTGTAATGCACTTGCGTCGGTAACTGAACAAATGCTTCAGAATGTAGAGCGTGAAATGGAATACCGAATACATGTTGTCCGTGTGGCCAAGGGAAGCCACATAGAACATCTATGACGTATGTATACAAAGTTTTGAAGTTTCTTCTACATTCTGTGTTAATCTTATCGTTTTGTTCATTCGTCTTATTCATTTTGACTTACCCTGTATTTGACACAAGTAAGTTTCGATTTATTTTATCGCATAATTTTTAACAAATGACTGTGATTAAAACAGAGGACGGACGAATACTATTTGGAAGTATTGGTGAGAACAAAAAAAACAGTACGCACCTTGGATTTGCGCAGCAAGTCATGGGTTAAATACTTACTTAACAGACTAATGATAACTGTAGAGTGAAAAGTGATCTTCATACCTTATTCATTCTAACAAATTTTTCAGCAAATAGCCATAGAATTAATTAGTAAAATAAAGTTTCAATTAAATATTTATCCATAAATATTAAAATAGATAAACAGTATATTTTTTCAGTTAAAATAAATTTTGCTTTAAACATTCCCTTAATAAAATAAGTATGTCTGGCCTTTACTTTTATCTTTAACATGCATTTTTGTGAAAGAAAATTTCTGATACCTTTTTAGGAATAAATTTTGTTTTAATTTTCTTTTATTTGGACAGAAAATTAATGAAATTCCCGAAAAGAAGGAATCGTTTTTTACATCTTTTGGGTACACGAATTTGTGACTTTGTATCAATTGCTTTTTTATGTATTGAGAAAGGAAAAGTATCATGATTTCCTCTTGTTATATTATTGCGTAAATTGGTTAATAAATGTTATAAGGAAATGAATGTAATAAGGATAAGTTCTTTCAAAATATTTTTTGTTCTTAGGCAACATTTATTATTACTTGAAATTGCATAAGTGCATACGTTTTTACATATTTCGTCTATGTAGCGTATAAATGAATAAATTTTAAGAAGACTCCTAGTTGTGCAAATTTCACCAATTTCCTTTGTAAAATATTACGTTTTAAGACGTTACAAAAAATGTTGAGAACAACTGAAAAACATCTGAATGGGGGTAACTTTTGTTTTCTCTAGTTATATATATCTCGATGAATCGTATCATCAATGAATGCTATAAAAATTATTAATATACAATCTTCTGGTGAAACATTTGGTATCAGAATTGATTTAAAAACTGTATGCTAAATCTATATTCAAAATTTCTAACAAATGAAATAATTTTAAGTAGTTATGGCGGCTTAGTTTGCTAGCCACTCATATTTGCAGAATTGTGGTGTCATCTTATGAAAAGGCACAGACGGTGTATGTGAATGGCAAAGAATCAATTAGAGACACACAAGTTTAACTTTAACAAAAACATATTATTATTCAGAAAAACAAGTAAGAGATGAGATCGAACTGGCAAGACAAGGTAGCCAGCCACCTCAGTTCGCGGCAAAAACAGACTGCCTGTTCCGTTGCGGTTACAGCTAAAAGTAACTCATTACACATTGAGTTGAGTTGTATGAAAAATGTAATATAATAAAATAAAAGTTAAAATTGCAGTTAATACAGTTCATGTTTACATGGAGTTAAAGTTTAAGGATAATCAGTTCAGAATTACAGTTAACCCGCTACATAGTAATACTCTCAAGAAAAAAATGATTACAAATTTCAGTAAAATATAAATAAGTGACGCTGCCTTCATAATAAACTTCCATTCTATTGAAAGATTTAGCTGTATTTAAAGATTTTATTTGCTGTCCAAAAATGTAATTAAAATTTTAAGTGTCCGTTTGATTTCTTGTAGATTGAAGATTAAAAATTTATTACTTAATATAAAACGTGTTTTTTTTTATAACTTCTGTAAACTTATACTTAATAATTAAATGTAACAATTAAAAAAACATACTTTCATTAAAATTCACAAAGTTGTCAACTTATATTATAAAGCACAGGTGTGTGCGTCGCTCAGTTCTAACGTCATAATAATACGGGCCACAATGTAGTGAAAATGGATGAATGTTGCAACAATGGAGTTATTCTCGCAATTAAACAATAGTAACGTTATTTCTATGGAGAAAATGCAAATTTTGGGCCGACATTAACACCCCCGTTTAATCCCCCCCCTTAAGGATCCAATTTTTAAAAATTAATTTCAAATTCATGTATACAATATGTCATGTCATGTCATGTATACAATATATCATGTCATGTCAATATGTTGTGTCATGTCATTTCATGTATACAATATGCCATGTCAGCAATACATATATATTCCAAATTTCAAAGCTGTACGTTAACAGGAAGTGGGTAAAAAATGAGTCAGAAGATTTGACTGCCACATACCTATAGAAATGTAAGTTAAAAGAAAGTATGTAAAATTAACGTTAGATGTCCAATATATATTCAAATAACAGTTCGTTTTCGTTTAATATAAGTAAGCACTTCAAAACTATACTTTTGTAAAATCAGTGTGATCTATGTATTAAGACATGAACTTTATTTCGTATATGTATCATTTTCGAAATATCTAACTATATTCTTGCTATGTTTAATGTTTATAACTATAAACATTGCATTTCACTACCTTTGAATGATCATGTGAAGCATAAAGTAACTTATAATGAGAAACGGTTCATAGGGTAAGTATTGATCGACTTCATTGACAAATTATTTTTTCCTTTCATAGTTCCCCATTTTCTGCTCTGGAGGCACCTCAAACTCGACAATTTGTTTCTTTATTTCCACGTAAACGAAATACCACTGTCATACCATTCTTTATTAAGGATATTTAGTATGTTGGTTTATTTAGATATTGTAATACTTGCTGAACAAATATTTTTTTTCTGTAAATGAATCGGGAATATATTTGATCCAATTCAAATACAGGGTGGGGCAAATAAAAGTGGCCCGGTCGAATGGATACGATTGGACGTGAATGATTGACGCGCACACCACGTGATCGAAACTTGTTCATTTTCAGATCTTATCGGGGCTGTGTCAGAGATGAATGGTGCTCATTTTCACCGTCTGCTATAGGCAAGTTAGCGAACTAGTACTTCCTTTCCAGTGCTGTGTTTCTTTGTAACATTGAACTCTGTTCTCCGTGCCACTTTTATTTGCCCCACCCTGTATAATGTCTTTCCATAATTACGTACGCTAGAGAAAAAGTTATTGTTCCTTTCTTCTTTAAGTATTTTATCCAGATCATAATTTTTCTATTTAACTAAATTTAACATTTTTTTCATAAATTATTGTATTTATTATTTTCGAAATATCTAACTATATTCCTGTTATGTTTAATGAACGCAGTTATAAACATTGTATTTTACTAGGTTTGATTAATCATGTGTGAACATAAAATAACTTATAATGAGAAACGGTTCATAGGGTATGTATAGTTCGACTTTATTGACAAATTAGTATTTCTTCCTTTCACAGTTCCCCATTTTCTGCTTTGGAGTTACCTCGAACTCGAGAAATTGTTTCTTTATTTGGACGTAAACGAAATACCACTGCCATACCGTTCTTTATTAAGTCTATTTATTATCTTGAGAAATTTATATATTATAATACTCGCTGAAGAAATATTTCTTCTGTAAATGAATCGGGAATATATTTGACCCAATTGAAATTGAATGTCTTTCGATAAACATGCACGCTAGAGAAAAAGTTATTGTTCCTTTGTACTTTAAATATTTTATTCAGATCATAAATTTTCTATTTAATTAATTTTAATATTTTTTCATAAATTATTACATTTATTATTTTCGAAATATCTAACTATATTCATTCTATGTTTAATTTTTATAACTATAAACATTGTATTTCACTACCTTTGAATGACCATGTGGAGCATAAAATAACTTATAATGAGAAACGTTTAATAGCGTATTTATTGATTGACTTTATTGACAAATTATTTCTTCCTTTCACAATTCCCCATTTTCTGCTCTGGAGGTACCTCAAACTCGACAAATTGTTTTCTTTATTTGGACGTAAATGAAATACCATTGTCATGCCATTCTTTATTAAGACTATTTATTATCTTGTGAAACTTGTAGATTGTAATACATCCTGAACAAATATTTCTTCTGTAAATGAATAGGAATTTATTTTATCTAATATCTAGGTCGAATGTCTTTCCATAAACATGTATGCTAGAGCAAGAGTTATTGTTCTTTTGTTCTTTAAATATTTTATACAGATCATAACTTTTCTATTTAACTAAATTTAATATTTTTTCATAAAATGTTACATTTATTATTTTCGAAATATCTAACTATATTTCTGCTATGTTTAATGAACACAGCTATAAACATTGCATTTTACTATGTTTGAATGATCATGTGAAGCATAAAATAACTTATAATGAGAAACGGTTCATAATGTATGCATTGATTGAATTTATTGACAAATTATTTCTTTTTTCATGGTTCCCCATTTTCTGCTTTGGAGATACCTCGAACTGGACAAATTGTTTCTTTATTTGGACGTAAATGAAATACCACTGCCACACTGTTCTTTTATTAAGTCTATTTATTATCATGAGAAATTTATAGATTATAATACCTGCTGAACGAATATTTCTTCTGCAAATGAATCGGGAATTTATTTGATCCAATTCAAATAGAATGTATTTCCATAAACGTGTACGCTAGAGAAAAAGTTATTGTTTCTTTCGTCTTTAAATATTTTATCCAGATCATAAATTTCCTATTTAACTAAATTTAAGTATTCCTTAGAAAAATATATCACTATTTTATGCTGTTATTTATTTATGAAAAACATGTAACACTAAGTATATTATTTTTTTCTGTACTAAGTGTAATATTACATTTAGTCCAGAATTCTTACTAAAATTCTGCAATAAATGTAAAAAAATTTTCTGTAAATGAATCGGGAATATACTTGATCCGATTAACATAGAATGTCTTACCATAAGCATGTTATAAGCTGCTATTTATTTATTAAAAACGTGTAACGATAAGTGCAATATTACATTTAGTACATAATTCAAAGTTTGATTTAGCACAGAATTCTTACTAATGTTCTGCAATAAATGTAACATTTCTTCTTTAAATGAATCGGGAATATATTTGATCGAATTCATATAGAAAGTCTTTCCATAAAAATGTTTTTAAGCTGTTATTTTTTTATGAAAAACGTGTAACACTAAGTGCAATATTACAACGACCGTGGCGTCACATTCAATTAACATCAGATACGGTACACTATACACGTGTTTGTTATGTCATCGAGTGATTTTTATGTCGAAGTTTTTCTCTATTTTTAATGATATTTTACCAGCTTATTAGTTATTTCGTTAATTTAAATAATAATTATGAACGTAAACGGCACCGACATGATATTAAAAGAGTAAAAGTGTTTAAAAAATGTTGCTATGCATAGTTATGCGCAGTACATCCGTTTCAACTGATGTCATAAACACTTATCCACCAGCCGAGGGAGCTAATTAAAAAAAATATTGTAAATCATAATCCTAATAATATTATAAATATCATTGTGTGCAAATGTTAGGCTGAAGCCAGTGTCAAAATGGAGCATTTAATGATCCTGTATCTTTGCATATAGGCTGATTATAACCCTCATATGAACATAGGCTGGGTTTTGTTTATTTTATTCAAATAGTTTTCTTAATAATTCAAAATTTCGTTATTTTCATTGAGAATAAATGGACATTTTTTCGTATAGCATTTTAAAATGGTTAAATTTACTTTACCGTTGCTAATACTTTATCGTTGCCAAAACTAATTCAAAACCCGAAAAATAATTTTTACTCAACAATTTAGTTTTAATTGAAAAATTTTCACGGGAAAAATGAAAATGAAATAAAAAAATTAAAGAATTAAGAAGAAGATTAAATAATATTATTAGAAATAAAACGTACTTTTTTAAGTTTTTGATAATAATACAAGGTTTCAATATGCGTAACCATAGGAAACAGGCGAATATGACGTCATTTATTGAAAATAAAGCGGATATGCTTTGATTGGTGAAATAAAATGATCTTGGGTTTTTTCTTCACTTTTTTTCTTTTTTTTCTTTTGTATGGTAACAATACTTGCCGTTTTACCGTCTGCGCACGGCTAATATAACTAACTATACCGTATTTTTTATTTAAATTTTAAAAAAGTAAAAAGAAGTTTCAAAAGAAAATGGTTAGAAAATGTCAATAATACGCTCCGCAAAATTATCCATGTCTTAAATGATGTCATGGATCGCGAGAAATAGTGATTTTTCATTCTTAAAACTAAACGAAATAACTCGATTTACCTAAAGAAAATGACGAATGTTAATAGTTCCATTTTTGTTGATAAAACCTAAAGATTTAATATTATTTTGTTAAAGTAACATAATTTTCCCTATGCCAGTATTAAAATTAATTGCCTGGAAAATAAAATTAACAAGAATTATGTCATTAAAAAGGGATTCCTCTGGGGGAAAAGGAGACGTCCTATTTGAAATAAAACGGGAATTTTCCAATATATTTTAAATTGAGTGTGAATCAATTCCTTACATTAATAATACAAGGATCAATAAGTATAGAAAGTAGATAAGTTTCACGCCATATTTATAACGAAAAATTTAAATGTTTTGTTATCTATACTGATTATTAAGCATGGGTATCCGTTATTTCGTTTTCCGCATGAGTATCCGAGTTTTCTGCTAAAAATCACATCATTATTTTAAGAAAAGGAAAATGAACACTAATTTATTATATTAAAATCTGACCGTGTGTTTGTATTTCGCAACTACTCCTAGACTATCGAACGCAACGCGATTTACTACCGGTTAGCTGACTACCGGTTTAGCGAATACCGGTTATAATTGATCCGCGGATGTCACACAAATTCTCAGAATTAAAAAAATTAAATTAAATGCCATTTTTTTAACAAAGTTTTTCTAAAAACGGAAAGTAACTTACTCCATATTTGTGTATAAAAAAGAAGAAATAAAACAGATCAGTATATTTTTTACATCATTTTCTCATTAAAACTGAAAAAACAGAATTCATTTTCACTTTGAATAGATGGTGAAAACAAAATCTTGATTTCAGTAAATTATCCGAAAAATACAAACATATTTTCACATATTCAAACTTCATGAATCAATTTATTCTGGAGAACAAAAATTGCCTGCCAATATACTGTCATTGAGAAAACAAGATTTGTTTCAACTATATATTAAACCAAGGAGGCAGAATTTAATTTAAAGAAAAAGCATATACTATTTCTAATTAATGTTTTTTTTTTTTTTTTTTTTTTTTTTTTTTGAAGGATGGTTGTTAAAACGTTTCACAAAGACGTTAAAAGTAAAATTGTTTATCAGGTAAAATTGACATTTGTTTTTACCCAATTCGTCTATTTCCACGATTTTATTTGGCCCTCCTTTTTGCATTGGTTGCAATTTCATTTTCGCGATTATTTGGCACAAAATTTCACATTTTTAAGACTGAGTTATGTCAAGGTCCCTATAATAATAAATACCGTATTGTCTCCTATGAAATGTGATAAATAGTTAGTTAATTATTAACGTTTTTAATTATTGGGAGTAAAATATTTTGCTTAATTAATGTATTTATTCTTCTTTTAATGTTGCGTGAACGAAGTCACGGGTAACAGCTAGTAATATTATAAATCTGATTGTGTGCAAATGTTAGGCTGAAGCCAGCGTCAAAATGGAGCTTTTAATGATCCTGTATCTTTGCATATAGGTTGATTATAATCCTCATTTGAACATAGGCTAGGTTTTATTTATTTTATTCAAATATTTTCTTTAATAATTAAAATTTTCATTATTTTCATAGAGAATAAATGGACATTTTTTCATAAAATTTAACCATTTTACTTTATCGTTGCTAGGGCTTTGATCGTTGCCAATAAATAAAAACACGAAAAAATATTTTTTCCTCAACACTTAATTTTCAATTGAACGATTTTCACGTGAAAAATGAAAATTAAAAAGAATTCAAAAGAAGATGAATTTCCGTGATATTTGAAACAAAAATATGGAGTATTTGTTATTATACATGAAGTATGAATATCGGTTACATTAAAAAGATATTTTTCTGTCAAATATTGTGTTAATTAGATTGAAAAATGAACAATAATTGTATTATTAAAAATAGATTTCGCTTGGACCATGGAACTATGAAAAGGATCCTCCTTGGTTTGGACAAATATGACGTCATAAATAAAACATGTAATTTTCAAATGTTCGTAATAATACAAGGAGCATGAATATCAATGTATAATGAAAGTAGATAGATAATGGACGTATTATTTAAGATGAAAAACTGAAATATTTTTTATCGTTACTGATTAATTATTAGCTTGAATACCAGTTGCATACAAATGTGAGTTTTTCGCTAAAATTTACGCCCTGATTGCCAGAAAAAGAAAATTAACAAGAATTATGCCATTAAAAAGAGATTTCTCTGGGGAAAAAGTGACATCATATTTGAAATAAAACGGGAATTTCCAAATGTGTTTTACAAGGAGCGTCAATTCCTAAGGATCGGTAAGTTTAGAAAGTAGATGTGTTTCACGCCATATTTAAAACGAAAAATTTAAATATATATTTTTTTTATCTCTAACGATTATTAAGCATGAATATCAGTTACATACAAATGAGAGTTTTTTGCCAAAAACCAAAACGTGATTATTAGGAAAAAAAAATAAATACGAATCTATTATATTAAAATCTGACCGCCTGTTTGCATTTCACAACTACTCCTTTCAGGATGTCGAACGCAACACGATTTACTTAACACCGGTTATCATTGATCCGAGGATGTCATAATCTCTCAGAATTTAAATAAAATGATTTAAATTCCGAGATTTTTGTAAATTTTAACGAAGTTCCTCTAAAAATGGCAACTAAATTATTCCATTTTTGTGGATAAAAAAGAAGAAATAAAACGGATTAATATATTTTTTTCTCATTAAAACTAAAAAAAAGAATTTATTTTCAATTTGAATACATGGTGAATTAAAAAAAAAATCTTGATTACAGTAAATTTTTTTTTTTTAAATAAAAACGTATTTTCACATATTCAAACTTCATGAATCAATTTATTCTGGAGAACAAAAATCGTCTGTCAACATATTTTCATTTAAAAATAAAGATTTTTTTTCAGGTGTAGATTAAATCAAGGAGGCAAATTTAAGCTCCTTGCATTTAGGTCTACAATTATTGCTCCCTATTCACAAGAATTGAATTTAATGAAAAAGAATATACTATTTCCATTATATTTAAAGGATGCTATTAAAACGTTTCACAAAGGCGTTAAAAGTAAAATAGTTTACCAGGTAAACTTGACATATATTTTTACACAATTCGCCGATTTCCACGATTTTATTTGGCCCGCATTTTTTCATTGGTAGCAGTTTCCTTTACGTGATTATTTGTCACAAAATTTCACTTTTTTAAAACTTAGTTATGTCAAGGCCTCTATAACATAGAAATACCTGTATTATCTCCTATGGAATGTGGTAAAGCGTTACTTAATTATTTACGTTTCTAAATATCGGAAATGAAATATTTTGCTTAATTAATGCATTTATGCTTTTAATGATTCGTGAACGAAGTCACGGGTAACAGCTAGTAAATAAATATTTAAGATTACTTTTTTCCATCTTTTCATTAATACATTATACATTTTATTGTTTAAAGTTACTGATAGTGGATACTTTAGTGAGTGGGGCTTTTTCTAATTTCTTGTATTTTTTTAGATTTCAATGGCAAAATTTTTCCATTTGTTTATTGGGCGTTAGTGTTTAGCGAATAGTTTCCGTATATATATTTTTTTTAAATGGGGGAAAAATTAGGGCAACAAATGCCAGTACATACCTAGGAGTCACATTTAATAAAAGACTATCATGGAAACACCATATTGCAAATATTTCAGAAAAGGCCATTAAGAGATTTAAATTCTCAAAAGATTAGCAGGATTGATGTGGGGCTGCTGTAGAGACACCCTTAATACTACGTATAATATGTATATGAAGCCTTTGATAACGTATTGCTCTGAGCCACTGGTAACATGCTCAGGGCTTTATATCGAAAAACTCGAAAGATTTCGGAATCAAGCTTTAAGACTGATAACCGGTGCGATTAAAACCCCACCGATCCAGACAATGATGTGTTTGACACATAATAAGCCTATTGAGGAGATTATTAAAGAAAAGGCATTAATTCTATTTGAGAAACTTATTACACTGCCTTCAAATAATTACTGGAGAGAATATGATACTGAACAATTAAGAAAGTTAAAAACTCAGCAGGGATTCATGCAGAAAGTGACCGAGTATCGCCTTGAACTAGAAATTCCTAGTAATCCTGAAAAGCTGCTTGCAATGATGAACCCGACGGAGTTACCTTGTATACGAGGTAACACCAATTTGCTGTATCCAATTAGGAAAAAGGATGCGGGGGATAAAGAGTTACATTCATATGCAATAGAAACTATTTATACTAGATACCCCATAAAAGAGTGGTCCACGTTTATACGGACGACTCCAGACTCTCTTTGGAAGAGAATGAGGGTGGAATCTACACGAAACACTTCGCATTTTATGCATCCTTGGGAATAAACGCAACACCATTCGATGGAGAGGTGCAGGCTATCTGTATTGCCACACAACAGCTTATTATACGAATAAAAGTTTTCAAAAAAGCAGTTATCTTATCGGATTCAATCTCTGCTATTCAAGCAATAACTTCCTTTAAGATCCCCGACTCAAGAAGAATTGAGGACTGCAGGAAAAATTTTAAACAACTAAAAGAGAGTGGAAAGAAAGTGGAACTACAATGGATCCCGGTCCATTGTGGAATACATGGGAATGAAGCGGCTGACCAACTGGCCAAAAAAGGAACTAAAATAATACAAACACCAAGCAATGAAATACCTTTCAATTCAATATCAAGAATTATAAAGTGAAAAAATGAATTCTAAATATGAAAGAAAACGAAGTGAAATCGAAAATAAAGAATGGAAAAATCCAATATCTCATGTCCCTACAGCAGCAAGAAGAACAAGTGTTGCCTTATTTAGACTTGCCACGGGACACGATTGTCTACCTAATTACCTTTTCAGGTTTGGTATTCTTGAAAGTCCAAATTGCCCTATTTTTGGAGAGGATGTAATCTTGAATGCACAGCATTTACCACTGTGCCCCGCACTATCAAGTAACAGTAAATCTGGCAGATATTGGGAGGCCATGGAACTAATGAGGACCTCAGAACCAGGGACTGATTTACAAATTTGGGGGCCCTGGGCACAGATGCATATGGGGGCCCCCTTGCACCGATGCTTACACAGGCAATGAGTAAAAAAATATATAATATTGAAAGCAGTATTTATTAAGATAACCACTATTGACTTTAATAATTTCTTTGAAATATCAATACAAAAAATTAAATTTGATAATCATTAATTTGCTTTTAAATAATTATTTCATAATTATGAAATTTTAATTGCATTTTATAATAAACTGTGTGGAGCTGATTACCTTTCTTTATGCAAGTCGATATATCTGGAATGTTAAAGTATGCAACAACTAATAATAAATTTACCGCAGTACCAAGCTATAATTACTTAAAATATTAGTATATCCTAATAATCAAATAACTTTTTCTTTCAAATACAAGCTTTCACTAAAAAAAAATTAAATTAAATTTATACAAGTAATTAGCAGAACCACATCGCTTTGTGCATGTTAAACTTGAGGGCCTTGCAGGTAAAATAAATAAAAATGAAATAATATGGCGATCCTAAAAGCGGAGTTCTGTACATTCCCGGACATAAATTGTTAAAAAACAAAAAGAAAAATAAAAGTTACAATCTTTGACAAACAGATTTCTCTATATTAATTTTGTTTTTAAACAGTTAAAACTGTTTTGGCCCATAATTGAAAATTTTTCAGTAGCATTTGGGGGGGGGGGGGGGCTGAAAATCAAAGCCCTGGGCTCATGCCCCGAATGCCTTGCCGTAAATCAGGCACTGCTCAGGATATCAGCCTAATTGATTGTATTCTCTGTTTACAGTTGACTTTTTGTTTTCTCTAAAGTCTCTATATATGTCACTCTTGTTTCGTTTGTTGTTCTGTTTATTCTTCAATTGATTTGGTGGCATATAATAGTGTATAGATGTTTGTCTAAGTGCTATTGCTTTGAAAAAAAAATATTTTTAAATGAAAAGTTGTCAATTGTATAATGGAGAAGTCCGGAAAATTGCTTTCAGTAAGACATTTCAAATGTATGTTTTACAATAGGACGTAATTTTCACCAAAGTTTTCATTTTATAATTAAACGCAAAAATATAGTTTTTAATTTAAGTGAAATATTATTATTTGCGCTGTTTTAAAATTTGCAACAATAGGTAAAAAAAAAAAAAAATGTCGAAATAAATGAATCCTTCGTGTAAATATATTTTAAATTGAACCTGTTTAGATATATTGTTATATGAGCATTTTAAATATGGCGTAAGTTTACCCATTTAATGCTTTGAACGCGTAATAATTTAATTATTATTGTCAAGTTCTATTTATCTTTTTTTAATATTCGAAAAAGTAAGATATGAATAAAATAATAAATAAATAAAAAGAAATTCTAATAATATTATAAATGTGAATGTTTAGCTGAAGTAAACGTCAAAACGGAGGGTTTAGTAGTCCTGTATCTCTGCATATATATGGATTGTACCCCGAAAGTGAATGTTAGGTATATTATATATTTTGTTTCAAATATTTTCTTAATAGTTAAAAATTTCATTATTTTGATAGATAATAAATAAAAAATCAATTCATTTTTCGTTCTTGCTGCCAATAAATAAAAAAATTGAACAATATTTTCCCCATCAATTAATTTTCAATCGAACGATTTTCACGTGAAAAATTGAAATGAAAAATAATTCAAAAGAAGATGAATTTCCGTGACATTTGAAACAAAAATATGGAGTACTTGTTATTATACATGGAGTATGAATATCGGTTACGTTGAGAACTGATTTTCTAACAAAAACTGCATTGGAATTAGAAGGAAGAATGAACAATAGTTATATTATTAAGAAAATATGCCGGTTGAACCAGGAATGTATGAAAATGGTTCTCGTTGGCTTGGACAAATATGGCAACACGTATTTTCAAATATCCGTAATAATACAAGGATCATGATTATCAGTATAGTATAATGAAATTAGATAAATAATAGACGCCAAACTTAAGATGAAAAACTGAAATATTTTTTATCGATACTGATTAATAATAAGCTTACATATCACTTACATACAGACGTGAGTTTTCTTCTAAAATTTACGTTATGATTGCCAGGAAAAGAAAATTTACAAGAATTATATCATTTAAAAGAGATTTGTCAAGGGGGAAAAAGTAACGTCAAATTTGAAATAAAACGGGACTTTCCAAATATGTTTTAAAAGGAGCGTGAATGAATTCCGTACATTAATAATACAAGGATTAGTAAATATAAAAAGTAGATAAGCTTCACGCCATATTTAAAATGAAAATTTGAAATACTTTTTAATCTATTCTGATTATTAAGCATGAATATAAGTTACATACAGATGAGACTTTTCTGTCAAAAATCACATCTTAATTATTAAGAAAAGAAAAATGAAAACGAATCTATTACATTAAAATCTGACCGTCTGTTGGTATTTTGCAACTACTCCTCTTAGAGAGACTACGGAACGCAACGCGATTTACTTAACACAGGTTATCATTGAACCAAGGATGTCACACAAACTCTTAGAAATTAAAATTTTGAATTAGATTCCAAGATATTTATTTATTTATTTATTTATTGTAAATTTTAAAACTAGGTTTCTCTAAAAACGGCAGTAAATTAGCCATATTTGTGGGTAGAAAAGGAAAAATAAAACGGATCAATATATTTTTTACGCCATTTTCTCAAAAAAAAAAAAACAGAATTTATTTTCAATTTGAATAGATGGTGAAAAAAATCTTCACTTCAGTAAAATTTCGGAAGCATAAAACATATTTTTATATATTCAAACATTATGAATCAATTTACTCCGCAGAACAAATATCGCCTGTCAATACATTGTAATTTAGAAAACAAGATTTGTTTCAGCTATACATTAAACCAAGGAGGCAGAATTTGATTTAAAGAAAAAGCATGTACTATTTCCAATTAATTACTTTTTGAGGATAGCTGTTAAAACCTTTTATAAAGGCGTTAAAAGGAAAATGGTTTATAAGGTAAAATTGACATTTGCTTGTACCCAATTCGTCGATTTCCACGAATTTATTTTGTCCTTCTTTTTATGTTTGTTGCAATTTCACATTCGCGATTATTTGGCACAAAATTTCATTTTTTAAGATTGAGTTATGTTAAGGTCCGTATAACAAAGATATACCTTATTGTCTCCTATGAAATGTGATAAAGAATTAGTTAATTATTTACGTTTTTAATTATCGGGAGTGAACTTTTTTGATTAATTAAGGCATTTATTCTTCTTTTATTGTTCCGTGAACGAAGTTACGGGTAACATCAAGTAAATACACAAATTAAAGTATTGTTTAAAAAAATCGATTTGGTAATAATTTTAATTTTACAAACAGTCTGACGGCATAAGCCTTGAAAATCCTTTATTACCATTTTTCCGTGACATTTATATGCGTTATTTTGAAGAATAATTATTGAATATGTTAAAGGTTAATTGTTGGATGTGTTTATATTGACGATACTTTTGTCTTAGTTGGTCATTCATTTCACATTTCCAACATTCTTTGAACTCTCAATTCTATCGACCCAAATATTCAGTCTACTTTTGAGAAATTTTATTTGAGAATTTCCTTCCTTGATGTTTTGGGTTACCAGATGTGATTCTTGTTTCACAACTTGTGTTTATAAAAAAACCATTTACTGTCTCTAATCCCTCTCATGACCTCTCATATCACCCTGGCAACCAGAAAATCGGTGTCTTTTAGACTTATGTAAACAGAACCCTAAATTTTTTTTCAGATGCTGCTTCACTTAATGATGAACTTAATTATTTAAAATTTGTTGCTGTCAAAAGAGGTTTGAACTCTTCTGTTATCGATAATGCTTTGAATAAAGTTAATAGAACTTCTAGTAAATCTACTGTTTCTGTATGCAGGGTGTTTTTTTTTTAAACTGACGCTATTCACAGCCGCCGGTAGCTCGTTCTAATAACTGGATTAACACAAAAATTTGTGAATGGACTAAGAAAACCATGGGAAAAAAGATTCCAACAAAAAAAATAGTTCCAATCACCACCGATAGGGGGAAATGTGGCGCTGTGGTAATTTATGCAACTGAGAATTAGTATAAACTACGGGCAATAAATGAAAATGCAAATTTTTACTTACGTAAGCAACAGTAGTGCCAATAGTTTAAGTTATAAATGCATGCGAAAAACACCGAGAAACAATTTCAGCTCAGGTTGAAAATGAATCTCACGTTACCACAGCGCGCGTTACTTGTGAAGTTCTATTATTGAAACCAGTGCAATGCACCAGCCGCTCTTCGTTTACTTAGAACACGCCATAAACTGCGCAAAGGACCTTTATCCGTTAATGCATTGAAAGCAATGATTTTGAAATTCGAAGAAACAGGCTCGCTAGCACTTCGGTCAGGCAGAGGACGTAAGCCGGTGGCAGAAAAAGTGATAATGAATGTTTCAACTGCGATCAACGAAAGGGAAAGTGTAAATGATGAATAAAAGATGGCATTTTATCCAAATTATTAATTTTGTCTGTTTCTGATGTTTTCTTTCAATGTACAGCACCACATTTCCCCCTATCGGTGGTGATTGGAACTAATTTTTTTTGTTGGAATCTTTTTTCCCATGGTTTTCTTAGTCCATTCACAAAATTTTGTGTCAATCCAGTTATTAGGACGAGCTACAGGCGGCTCTGAATAGCGTCAGTTTAAAAAAAAAAAACACCCTGTATGTTAAAACTAAACCTGATAATTTGGTTGTGCTGCCTTTTTCTCCCCCTTTATGTTTTTAACTATCTAACATTTTGAAATGTTTCAACTTTAAGGTTATCCTTAAACCGGTCAATAAGCTTAAGTTCCCCTCCACTAAGTCTCCTGTTCCTCATATTCGCAAATGGGGAATATATAATGTTCCTTGTAATGGTTGTCAATTATCTTATATAGATCAAACTAAAAGAAATCGCGAAATCCACTTAATAGAATGCTACCGTTATGTCTTTAACCAAGAATTTTCTAAATATTCAATTGTCAAGCATTCTTGGGATTCCGGTCATAGTTTAAATTTAAAAAACGCTAAAATTAGCTTTAATGCTAACAGCACATCTGAATTGGATTTTCTCGAAAATTTATATATTTATTTTAATTATAAGATTATTGTTAATGAGAAATCTGACTTCACTATGCTTTCTGCAGCTTCGAAAAACTTGTTCAGTCCAGCCATTTATTTTTTTCTGTATTTTTGTATATATAATTTATTTTGTATCACTTATTTATTTATTTATTTATTTATTATTATTATTATTATTATTATTATTATTATTATCATTACATAGAATTTTTATAACATTTTAATTTATGTATTTATTTTATTTTACAGATTTATTTATTATTATAATCATGTCTTATTTTTGCATGTAATTTCCTTTATCTTTTCTGTCTCTGACATTTATTAATTTTTTTCCATAATTCTCCCTGTGTTCTCATGTTTGGGTAATGCTCTCTTGTGATTGGCTGATGCATCCTGCATTTTTATTAGCTGTTTCCTCTAAATTATTTCCTTTCCTTTTCATTTTCTTTCAGTCTTGTTCCCGTCTTCCAAGTGGTAGCACGTCATTTTGCACCTGATGAAGAAAGAAAATGTTATTTCGAAAGGCCTAGCGCATTTCTTAAATTTACGGTGTTATTTAGAAATGCGTTTGCTTTATTAAAATATAAATAATAAGAAATTTTGAACTTTGGGTGATATTTCTTTAACATGGTAGATTTTGAATTTTAAAAAGTTATTTCTTGCAGTGGTAATAATACATTTCTACATTTTTAGGGGATTTGTATATAGTTTTTAATTTGGCCCTTGACAGTAAATCAGTTTGGTATGTGTGTAGCTATACAATGAATTAAAGTTTCAAAATATTAAAATATTTTTGAGTTTAACTTTTATATTTTCAGTATATTCCATTATATATATGTATATATATATAACTTTTTGGGGGACTCTGTCATTTCAGGTAAAATTTATTGTTTGTTTGCGTTTTTGTAACATTTTAATAAAATGAAAAAGATCTGTCTCTTCATTTCTGTTTAACAATACCTCCAGGCAGTTTAAAAGACAAATAAAAACTTGATTCAGACGATGTTTGCTTTTCGCTTTTAAAAGGATATTGCATTTTTTAAACTAAGTTTATGATTGTGAAATTTAGGTCAGACTTTTTAATTATTTATTTAAGTGTCATGACGAGTAAGAATTCAATGTTTCTTTATAAATACAAGATTTATCCTTAGTTATATTGGTTCATTACAAACTTTTTACAGTTTTTATATTCATAGATTAGTTTATCGTGATTCAGAAATATACATGCAGCAGTTTAAATTATAACAAGTTATTTATTTTTTTATATGATTTAAAAAGAATATTTAATATAGTTATTTCAGAATTAAAGTAGAAATACAAATTTCATTATTTTGCAAAATTCTTACTGTTGTGGTCAATGCACTGTTTCGTGGCGCATTCTTGCTCGGTTCCGGAACGTTCTTTATTAACATTCATTCATTTCAAACTTATATTTTATGCGATTAATTATAAGTCGCGTACGTGGATCTTCCCAAAACTCCCTGCGATGTTGTCTTTGTACTTCTGCTATGTTTGCATAATTCTAATATCATTTTAAAATACATTTTATTTTTTCAAAAAATAATCTCGGTCGAATCATTATTTTCAATTAATTACACCGTGAAAAGAGAGAAAAACAGAAAGTTAGGACCCGTAAACATTGTATTATAAATTTTTTGAGACACACTGTATATACATATTTATAATGATGTTCTTTGTTATAAAACTATCTCCCTTTATTATATGTACATGTATGTTTTATTGAATAAGTACATTTTTAAATAAAAGAATTTTTGTGTAATCAGAAGTAGGTAATAAAAATGCAAACAATTTCAAATTGAATTTCAAGGTTTTTACAATTGCATATCAAAACATTTATGCAATGGGTGGCTTAATTGGATTTATTCTCAACTGAAAAACAAGAAAAACTTCAAAGTATATCAAATGTATATTTTTTAAAATAAGTGTTTGAAAGAAATATTACATGAAACGTTAGATAAAACGAGTGTATATCATTAATTTTCATGTAATGTATCAAAATTATATATAAATTCTACCATTTTTGTACTTTTTAAAGTTATGTTATAAAATTAAGAGATAAAATGCATCAAAAGTTATAAAAATGTATTGATATAGACAATTATACAATATATACAAACATTAATTATTAAAATTACCTTACATCATTTCTATGTCATGGTCCTGGATATCTCAGAGTAATACATATTTAAAGATAGAGTAATTATCTGAAAACTATGTCTCTAACAACATTTGTTTTTCATATAACAGAATATAATACCATATATTTAAACACTTAAACACATTTCAAACATAATCAGAGAAATGAGTTAAAAAAATTCAAAATTAGGTTCCACATACCTGTCGAAAAACATCTTACACGTATTTCTTAAAACTGGAAAGACCGGAGCGGCCATTTTGACACTATAGCTAACTCCTTTGAGAAGCAATTATTCTTAAAACATTTAAGTTAGCTTATTTTCTTTTCGCAACTTTTATCATTTTTTGCAGTTTTTAAATACATAACAATATTTAATTTACTATTTAATTTACTAATTAATAATAATAACATATTTTTGCAATATTTTCTAATGAGCGTGTAAATGAATGATCTACTTAGAATGAACGAAGCTTTCAAAATGACTGTTATAGAGATTTGAGTGAACTGCTGTGAAATAGCATTATCGTTTTCACCACTGCTTATGTTTATTTCATTGGTTCATGCGCTTAACTGGAGCGACATTGAAGAGATATTTTTTTTTTCTCTATTCGTTCGTCTTCTTGTTTTGTTTGACTGGCACGTCATTCTAGGATTTCTTTTCATTTGTGAACCTGTTTATTTTCAGCGCAATTGTTATAGAATGTTAGTCTGTAAAATTCTTGTGTTTGAAGCTGGGAAAATTACACGTGTGAGATTTATTTCAATTCCTCTTAACAAAGGGCTGAAGCAGGGAAAATTACACGTGTGAGATTTATTTCAATTCCTCTTAACAAAGGGCTGAAGCAGGGAAAATTACACGTGTGAGATTTATTTCAATTCCTCTTAACAAAGGACTGAAGCAGGGAAAATTACACGTATGAGATTTATTTCAATTCTTCTTAATAAAGGACTGAAGCAGGGAAAATTACACGTGTGAGATTTATTTCAATTCCTCTTAACAAAGGACTGACACTTCTAAACACTCCTCCATACTCAGTGAGTATGGAGGAGTGTTTAGAAGTGTTTCATTAACTTGATGACAATTGCAGTGATGGTGGTGAAAATAGTAATATCGATTTCACGATTTCTGTAAACGAAATTCCCGATTAAAGCTTAGACTCCTCCGCAACAAATCATTGGTTCTTCTCAAAATGTTAATATATTTTCTCCAGATGAAACTACGTGGGAAATGCTTGATGAAAGCGAAATTATTTCTGGGAGATGTGCCTCGGGAAACGTATTGAAACAAAAAACAGAACTTACTCCTTATGCTAAAAAAATAAAAGCTTCACCTTGGCGTTTGTTGTTTTCCGAATCCATGTTCAAACATATTCAAAAATGTACTGTCAAAGAAGCTCACCGCGAATTAAAATAAGATTCATGAAGCATTTCCTTGGAAAATTTGGATGCTTTTATTACGCTAGTTTACGCAAGAGGCGCAATGTGCTGTTCTGAAGACGTGCATGACTTCGGTCAGAACAGTGGAGACCACCAATATTCAGTGAAACGATGTCAAGAAATCGTTTCAAAGAAATTGTAGGGTTTCTTCAGCTTGATCATAAATCGTCTCTTTCGAATCGTCTTAGAAATAACACATTTGTCCTTGCTTCCGAGTTATGGTCATATTTTGTGAAAATTGCTCAGTTGTGTTTATAACAGGGGAAAGTACACCGGAGTACAAGATTAAGACCCTTTGCATATTTTGCCGAATTTCATCGAAAGACCTGAACTGAAATGTAAAATCATTGATTCGGAAGAAAGATGGAAATATTGTGTGTCGGATACGTAAGCGTAAACGTGTGTGGTTGCGGAGATAGTAGAGGTAGAGGTTAATAAGCGAACGTGGCAAAATCCGCATTTAATTCGCTCGCACAACTCGGCGAATTTCTGGGTTTATTTTTGCAGCAATTGGTTGAATTCAAATTCAAATAGACAAAATGAAAAAACACCGTCGTTTAGATGATAGAATGAGGTGGCGAATCGTGGGGAGGTTGGAAGCAGACCAGTCTCAAGTCTACATTTGTAGAGAGTTGAATGTAACGCCCAGCGTCGTGTACAACATATGGAAAATTTTTCCGGATACCGGATCCGTCGAGACAAAGCCTGACCAAGGTCGTCCAAGAGCCACGACGATCAATAAAGATCGTTATTTGTCAATTACAGCGAGTCGTATTAGGCATGATACAGGTTCTGAGTTTCCTAGTGATCTGTATGCTGCCACAGGAAGCCGAGATTCAAGGATTACGTTTTCCAGAAGGCTTTATGAGAGAGGCATGTTATCAAGAAGACCATCTGTTTATGTTCCACTCTCCGAAAACAGGAGAGTCCCTTTAGCATGGTTCAAAGATCATAGAGATTGGTGCAGGGATCAATGGGCAACCATACTCTTCACTGATGAGTCCCGGTTCAGCCTAACAACTGATTCTCACCGTACTTTTTATATGACGTGAACCATGAACCCGCTATCTTCCCTTCAATGTCAGAGAAATTTACCATTATGGCAGCGGGGGTTTGATGGTCTGTGCAGGCATCATGTTGGATGGTTGCATAGACCTCCATGTCTTTGAAAGAGGCAATCTGACTGCTGTGAGGTAAATAGATGAGATCTTGGAGCCCTATGTTCGCCTTTTTAGAGGTGCAGTTGGCCTTGATTTCATTTTAATGGACGACAATGCCCGGCCACGTACAGCTCATCTGGTCGACGATTTTCTGGAAACTGAAGATATTCGCCGGATGGATTTTCAGCCAGATCTCTAGAGCTCAACCGTTTAAAGCATGTTTGGGAGGCCCTGGGAAGGGCAATTGCAACTCTCAACCCCCCTCCGAAAACTCCCCAGGGCCTAAAAACAGTGTTGGTGAATGAGTCCGACCAATTGCCATAGTAACTCATAAACATCCTTATTTTCAGTATGAAATCGCGGTGTGAGGTCTGTATATCGGGAAGAGGGGCCATACGCCCTATTAACTCATTTTATTTGTTTTATGTTTTAACTACTATTTCACATCTTCTGTTTCCGATGAGTATTACGCACAATCATGCGTATGTATTATAACTGCTGAATGGTTATTTTATTTGCATTATATTATCCTATGTTCATACAAATTTCATTAAAATCTGTCCAGTAGTTCTGGAGATAATTGACCAAATTTGAAAATTCTCTTAATTTTGTACAGCCGTCAATGTATAACAATCCATGAACAGCTGTTGCCATATAAAACACGTTGTACGTTTATCCAGTACATGGCAAAGAAGCCTGATAAATTTGGATTAAAATTCTGGCTGACTGTGGATCTTGAGACGAAATATTTTTTGAATGGTTCCTTTAAAGATCCTGTGAAGATTTTTGATTTTTGAAGATCCTTTATTTTGAACCTTCTCAACAAGTTTAGATTGCCATATTGTTCCTCAAAGAAACTATCTACTTGTATTCCTAACTCTTCTAAAACTACGAGTAATAAACGCCTTCAATACTCTTTCTGCCGAAACAAAACAAAAGAAAGTTGTTCGTCATGTCTTAAACCTCGTTGTGGAAAATGCCAAGAAATGTATGTTAAGAACTTGTATTTGAAATCATGTGTTAATGTGTTAATGATACATAACTGTTTTATGATAATACTTTTTTTCGGAAAATAAAAGTATCTTTTCTTATACAAGGATCACAATGAAATTTTTGAGATACGGCTAAGTGGTACAAACTAAAGGTACCAACTTTTAAGAGTGTTCAAATTGGTTCCCTCCAAGATCAATGCACTTTTGTAGGCGAATTTTCTAAAGATTAAATGCCTCGAGCCATCTATTTATTAGAATACATGAAAAATATTCTTTTATAGCCTCACCAATCTCATCTTCGGAATGAAAACGACCCGAAGTATTTTTAATGATAAAAAAATATAGCCAAAGTCACACATAGTAAGATCTGGAGAATAGGGTGGATGTCTATAACTTTGATGCATTTTTGTTCAAGAAACTCGTCTGTAAGCCTTGCTGAATGAGGAGATACATTTTCATGGTGAAGCATGAGTCCCCAAACATTCACCTCATAAAGAATTTCTGGAGGACACTTAGTGGTGTACCAGTTAGTTGTAACTGTCTTCTGCCCGAGCAAGTTCTGTCCTCTTCTTTAATTTCTAATTTATATATATATATATATACGCATTTATTTATTAATTTATAATAATGATCTAATTATCTTTGTTATAAAAACTGATTCAGTTTATTATAATATGTACATTTTCAGAATAAATTAATATTTAAACAGAAATATAAGTACTTTCATTCCGCGTACACATCATAATAACATTGATTTTTACAAAATAATCGTCACAACTTAAAGACCAAAATTTTAAAAATATCCCCAGCAATTTGCGAGTTAATTAAAGGTTTAAATTCTCATTTATTTTTCTACCCTTCGCTCCTTGTGTGAGTAATTGTTTTCGGATATTTTTCAGTTTTTCGAGTATTTCTAATTAACGACAAAATAGAAATATTAAAGTTTTATCCCATCATATTGATTCTATTATCCGTGCTACAAACTACGTATTAAAATATCATTATTCATTATAATAGTATGGTAAATGTTATTAAATGTCGATAATCTGAATTTTGAAGTTTAAGTACTTGAAATTAGTATTGATTCTTGAGATCTGAAAATGTGTTTTTAAATTTTGAATTCCATTAGAAGAATAATTTTTGCACTGGAGGTAATGTTGTAATGTGAAAATCAATAATATAAACGAAAAAGTATATATGTAAGTAACGCTGTATTCATATCTACAACTATTTAATCAATACCTTTCTTTTTTTTGGTACTTTTATGTTAGCTGGGCGCCAGTGGTAACCAAATCTTGTTTCAATTGGCATCATTTAAACTGCAACTTTTTACATGATATTATGATATTTTCATTGATATGTTTGTGTTTACGTATTTTATTATGATTATATCTTAGCTATTTTTAAGTAAGTTTGGTACTTTCGTGTTATAGCGGCTCCCACGTTATGATTATGCCAAGATTGCAGTTACGATTTCACCAAGATCATAGAAAAGCTTTTACATGCCTCATATATACGCATATATGTACTTCTAATGCTCCTACATGTGATATATACGTCCCTATATGCATATTACTTATGTCTTATATGGCATATATACATCATACACATCGTATATTGCAACTGGCTCATATGCATCATGAAATTTTATATACATTATATATTGTTATAATGTCATATATGCTTTATAATTTGGCGATGAATCTTGGTCGCTTGGCAATTCATTCTCGGGGGGCGCTATAACACGAAAATACTGTAGGTTTTTTTTAAGATATTATATTTCAGTGTTAAAATATTGGCTATTTGTTATTAGCTAATGTTAAAATATTGGCGAAAAAAAGATTTGCCGAGATTAAAAAATTGTGGCGATCACTGGCACCCGGCGAATGTAAAAGTACCCTTTTTGTAAATCAAAATTACTTACTTCTAAACATCGCATAATTTAAATTTTTATACAGTCGAATAAGTGGGAAAATGTACTTTCATACGCAGTTTGATTGAATACTGTATCTGAATGTAACGCTTGTTTTTGAATTTTAAAATATTTTTCATATATGATTTAAAAAAAAAAAACCTATCTCAATCGCGTTCTGCCCGAATATGAAGGATTAACTCGTTTAGACATAAAACAATATAAATAGTACAGCATTTATTTCCTGGAAATATTCCACACCAAAATTTAAACTTCATCAATGAATAAAATAATGAAATAATTTAAATAAACCCCAAATTTAACAGACATGACATCGAACTATGCACTAGAAACACTGAAATTATACAAAATTAACAGGCTTGTAAGTTGCGTTATCTTTTGGAGATTTCTTTGGTCTTTAACTCATGACATGTGGCTAATAATACAGTATCGCTTTTAATAAATTTTAAAACATTACTGGAATTCTTCTTTTGACATTTTACAAATAAAAATGTTTTTTCGTGTTGTCAGTGGCCAATGTAAAAACATATATTACATGTAAAAAAATTATTAGAGTTTTCAATAAAAATGAATTTTACTGCTGTTCTGTAACCCGTTTGCATCTCCTAGTTAATATAGCAGTGAAACATATAACTTGACATAATATAAAAAAGCGAAATACTACCGGGACTCTGTTAATTATGATTGAGTGTAATATAATAAATTTATAAAATAATTAATAAATAACAAAAATAAATTTTTATAAGAATTATTGAGAAATAAACTTAAACTATTTATATCATATGTACAGGGTGGTCATAAAGATTTTTTCTGTTTACAAAAAAAATATTACGAAATAACCATTGAGTGTAATACTGTAAAATTTTTATTATGGAAAAGCCATGTCCATAAGTTTATTTTTGTCCGTCGTTCGTGAGTTCCTTGAGGACAAATTTACTGGAAGATGGATAATGGAGAATGGTTGAACTCCTCTTGAGTTTTCCTTTTGGGGGTACGTAAAAGACAGAATGTTTGAAACATCAGTAAAAGATATTGAAACACTCAAGGTCAGGATCACAAATGCTGTGTCTAGTGTGTCGAGTGGGACAATCCAAATGTTGGGCAATACGTGGTGAGAAATTGATTGCCGCCTTGACATTCTTCGATTTCCATAATGCAAAAGTTGATGTTAAACTATATTTTGTACGATTATCGTGAGAAGAACACTATTTTTTATTTGGTATATAAATTTACTTTTATGTTAAATTTTATATGTCTCTCTGATTTCGCCTTTTTGGAGCTTGCTAAAGAGAATCTTTCAATATACGATTTTAACATCCATATTTTCCTGGACATCACTCGCTTTTAACACAGAATGATTTTTAACACAAGGAGTTTTCAATTAGAAAAGAAGAAAAAATATTCATAGCATTTTCTAATAACAGGAAAAAAAAATTCTGTTACTTAAAATAAGAAATACAATAAATAAATGTTTTTCAGACGTTCTTAAGTGCCAATCTTACAAATGTAAACAATCAGCGAAAAAAATGCAGGTAATGATTATAAAAAAACTACAATATTTCAAACTATAAAAAAATGCCTTATTTCCAAATACAAAAATTTTAGACAGTTATTCAATATAACAATTTATTGGAGAATTTAGTGAAAGGGAAAAGAAATTGAAATTATTAAGTGTAAGGAAGTGAGAATGATAGAAATGGGTACATACACGAGTTAAGGTTTTAATTTTCCACAAATTTTAAGTGCCGGAATTTATAAAAATCATTCTTCAGTAAATAAAAACTATGTTCTTAATCTACAATTTAGAGGCATTTGCGTTTCATATTAAATAAATGTGCTATTAACAATTTCTGCCTGTTGAAGTGTGAATAAATGTAATGCTTTTTCAAAAATCAAATAAAATGAAGTACGTAAATATTAAATTTAAATGAAACTTTCTCAGAAGAAACTTCATGAAAATGTACATTGAAGTAGGAGGATAGATCTACATTTTATTAATTAAAACTTTTAACTTTAAAAAAATTGGAAGGTTTTGAAAATAGAATTAATGTATCTTATGCTTTATGAGACATCGTTTCTTGTATATTTAAATGATAAAATTTTTCAAATATATAAAATTTTTTTTATCGTACACAAGCCGTGATCTAGCTATTGATTCAACAAAATAATTAAGTTGATCTTACAAAAGTACTTTCTTCCGGCATGTTTGAGACGATATATTCAATAGCAAACTGAAAGTTTCACTTTAGATAGTAAAGTATTTTACTTATATAGAGATTTTATATAAGTAAATTAAATTAATTTTTTCAATTAATTTTCAGGAGTGAAATTCGCCTGAAAACAATGAATAATAAACATGAATTTTTACATTGCTGAACTGAGCATAAAAGCGTCAGAATGAAAAATGTCCAATCAGGGAATCGAACCCGGGACCTTTGAATAACGACCGAAGGCGCTACTACAGAGTTCCGAGGATGTTTATTATTCATATGTTTCGGGAGAATTTTGCTTCTCAAAATTAATTGAAAAAATTAATTGTAATTTACTTATATCTATTGATCTATGCTGGAATTTGTGTGACTTTATATATAGTCTCAAATTTGCCACAAGTTTTGTGTGTTCATGATGACATTTCCATCGTGATATACGGTTGAAGCCTTACCGACATGTGTGAGTGAGAGATACCATGTTGGGTATTGTGCACGTAGCTCAATGGTAGAGCATTAGAGCGTTATTCCAAGAACCCGGGTTCGACTTCCGGCTTGGACATTTATTACTCTGTCGGTTTTAAGCTCAGTTTAGCAATGTACAAATTCACGTTTATTATTCAGAGATTTTGTTTTCTAAATAGGGAAATTTTTCTTTATAACAACACGTGCCAAATGTACATTTTCGCAAGTGCAATGTGACATTTATTTCAGCATTAACTGAGCAAAAGATTTTTATGGCAAACTGTACCAAACATTGTGACTCACTATATATTGAACTTAAATAAATCTGTTTAATTATTATTAATCGTATCCGTGTAAAAAATCTTAGTTTCCTATTTTTGAAACTAAAACAATTTTTATCAGACATTTAAAATTTTATGCATGCAGCTTAAAATTGGTTTTGAAATTATAATTTTATTGTAAAATAATATTTTTTCTTTTATTTTAAGTATATATTTGTTTTGATTTAATAAAATAGTTCGTGGAAATCTGAAATTTTAAAATGTTACATTTTTTGCATGATCATTTTCCCCCTAAAACAGAATTTGTAACTTTCTTAAATCGGTACAAGACAATAAAAAGTTAATAAATTGTTTGGTTTCACCTGATTAATCTGGTTCTTTTCTATTTAGCTTCTTTAAATGCAGAAACATCTTTTACTAATGAAGATTATTTATTCAAGAGACGAGAGACACACTTAACGACGATACAGAAAGAATACACAAACAAGCTATGTACAAACGTAAAAGTAAACAACAGTCAGTCAGTCAAAAAAATGTCCTACGCGCTTAGCGCCATCTGGTGGTTGTTTTCTTATTTTGTAACAACCTCCGCCGGGCTAAGTTCGTCTGGAGACGAAAGTGTTGAAAGTTCAAGGGGACAAAATGTCTTCTGATTATGGCTCCGTTTGGCAATCTCACTGTGCATGCTTTTGTCAGATCATCACGTCTGAATAAGTCTGGATTAAAACACCTATTTTCCATATGATGCGTGGGGTGTTTTCCTTTATAAGAAGGATGGTGTTTTTTTTAAGTTCGCTTGGTCGGTCAACCTGTTGGTGCTGGTGAGCAGATTTTAATTCAAGCAGATAATTGGATTTCAATCGTTTCCAAACTTGAGTCAAAATATTTTCTTTATATTTTCTCATTTTTATTATTTGGTATTCATTGGATTGGGGAACTGTTCACTTTGATTGAGGAAGAGTTAGCCATCTTCTGCCAATTAAGATATGACCAGGTGTGAGGGGTTCTGGCTCACGAGGATCACTGAATACATAGGTGAGAGGTCTAGAATTGAGAATCGCTTCTACTTTAATCACAATTTCTTCCAGTTCTTGAAAGGAAACTGAAGCTTTTCCAAGAATTCTTTTTAGAGACATTTTATCTGATCTTACAAGACGCTCCCAGAAACATCCCCACAAAGCTGCTCTTTCAACTATAAAATTCCATTTGATGGACAATCCACTGAACAAATCTTTCATAATCTTCCATAGTAAATTTAATTCTCGTTTTGCCTTATGGAATGTTTTCGCGTTATCACTGTAGATAGTGCTGCATATTCCTCGTCTTCCTACAAATTGTTGGAAATCTTGAATGAATGTTTTTGTGGTCAAGTCCGGAGTTAATTCTAGGTATACTGCTCTTGTTACGGCACATGTGAAGAGCAATATGTAGGTTTTCTTAGTCTCATTGTGATCTTTAATGTACAATGTACCTAAATAATCAGGCTGTAACTTGGAATGTGTAGGCTTCATTTATTCTGTCGACAGGTAGTGGTACAGGAATCTGGATGGCACGTTTAACACGAAGATTTTCACATAAATTGCATCTTATTATCAAACTCTTGATTCTTTGTCTTGCCTTCAATATCCAAGTTTTTTCTCTGAGTTGTGTTAAAGTTTCCGATACACCACCAAGTCTTGTTTTTTCATGACAATCTCTGATGATAAGATTTGATAAATGAGATGTACTAGGTAGTAAAACTGGATGAGCTTCATAGTATGAGATATTAGCTTGCTGTAATCGTCCACCAATCAAGATTATTTTTCTTTCATTTAAAATTGGATTGAACGGTCGAATAACTCAGTTTGCTGGTACTGGTTTTCCTTGAGTCAGCGCTGAATATTCTTCGGGAAAATGCTTCATTTGTGTAAGTTTAATCCAGTATTCTTCGGCAAATTCAAGTTCTTCTGTAGCTAAGGAACCTTTTTTCTTACTCTGATGATTTCTTGTATTGTGGACGAATCTTTGAATCCATGCAGTAATTCGTAATATTTGTTGAAGTTTTCTGAATCTTCGGATATCAAAAAGAGCTTCAATTTTCGTAGTCAGGAGCATATTCACCACTTCATATTCTTAATTTTTAAAGTTGGTTTCCCGATCGGTATGAATGTTGGATTGTGGCCATTGACTTTCGCACTTCCTTAGCCACGGTGGCCGAAACCACCAAAGCTCTAGATCCTTTAGACTGGTTAAGTTTTCACCTCGTGTTAAAATATCAGTAGGTTTATCATTTCCAGGATAGTGATTCCAACAACCAGGATCGGATATTTTCTTGATGTCGTCTATTCTATTCTTAACAAACATCTTCAATTTCGAGAATTGTTCTTGATCCAGTGAAGAACAGTCGTGGAATCTGATCAAAATATAGTTTCCGTATACTTCGGTATACTTAAATATAGTCGAATATGGTCGAACAACCTGGCTTCTATAAGTGCAGCAAGAAGATCTAACATCGGAAAAGTTATTTCTTTAACTGGTGCAACCCTAGTCTTTGAAGTGACTAAATTCGAATGGAAAATTCCGCTAGAGTTCCTGAAACGTGCATAAACAACTGCTCCGTAAGCTCGTTTGCTGGCATCTACGAATACGTGAAATTGACAGTCTGTAAGTTCTTCCATTCCTTTCATTGAGAACAGATGTGTTGGCACAGGGATCTGTTTCAAATAAAACGATTCTTCACACCAGTCTTGAAATATTTTTGCTAAGTCGGTTTTTATAGGAAAATCCCAATTAAGTTTTTCCTCCCATATGTCTTGCAGTAGCATTTTAGCTCGAACTGCAAATGGTGATATTAAGCCCAACGGATCGTAGATTCTTCGCATAGTTTTTATTACGCTTCTCTTCGTAAATTTTAATTCTGTCATATCCTTATCCTGTAAAAGTTTATCACTATCAACGGTTAAGACATTATCTGCTGAATTCCAGCAATAGCCAAGGACCTTGCATGACATGGATTCATCGTTAACTTCTTCCTTGAATTGATCTTGCAATGAGCGTACATTTGTTTTCCATTTCTCATATTAAAGCCTGCTTTTCCCAAAATGAGCCTTATTTGTTCGTGGATGGTGTACGCTAAATCTGTGTCTTCTAAACTGTGTATAAGATCGTCTACGTACAATCTACTGTTCAAAACACTGAAGGCAGTTGGATAAACATCCTTATACTTCTTGATATGATGTTTAATTGTCGCGTTCAGTAAAAATGAAATCGATCTTGCTCCAAAAATTACACGTGTCATCCTCAAAACCTCGGGTTCAGCGTCTAAATCTTCCGTAACCCATAGAAATCTAACTGCGTCTCTTTCTTCTGGCGCCAAGGCAATTTGCAAAAATGCACCTTCTATATCTGCCGTTATGGCAAACTTATTCAGGCGGAACTGTAAAAGAAGTATTAGAATATCGGGTGTTAAATTCGGACCTGAACTCAAGCAGTCATTAAGGGACGGAAAATTGTGTTCACTCGAGGAGGCATCGAAAACTATTCTCATTTTCGTCGTTGTTTTATATTCACACATTACCCTTTCAGCTATTCCTTGAATTATGTGCTTTGAAATAATGTCCTTGTACTGACTATGAAAATTTCGATTTTTCTTAAATCTTTTGAAAAGTGTTCGCAAACGGTTGTTAGCAATAATATAGTTATCCTGTAGCAACACGGAATGTTGGTTCCATGGTAATTTAACGTGGTAGCGACCTTCGATTAGTTTTGTAGAATTTTCAAATTATTTCATAACTTCGTCATCTTCAGAATTCAGATTGTTACTACGCGATATTCTCAAACCTTCTGAATCGAACAATTTTTTCAAAATGTCTGCTTCTAAATTTTGATTACGCACTATAACATTCATTACGCTAACATCCTTAAAATCCTTGCGTTTTGCTTCAGAACAATTAAATACATAACCTAGTTTCGTTTCCATTCCTACTAAAACACCAGACACTCTTTTGACTTCCCCTGTAGCGGTTTTCCAGAAATAGTCTGACCCAATTAATAGAGAAACCCTTAAATTTTCTAACCCTTCAATATCAGCTATCTGTATTTTGGCTCCATTACAAAATCTGTGAATTTCCTTACTAGGAACTTGAATTTCAGATTCCGAGATGGAAGACGCTTCAATTGCTTCTAACGAAATAATCTTCTTTGGATCATAAATGCTTCTTAAATTTACTTTTACCCTATTTCTTACAACAGATTTCTTTGGTTTTGACCCAAAAGCATAAATCGATAATTTTTTTTTTCCTATAACTTTTAAATTAAATTTACGAGATAATGTTTTATCGATGAACGTATTTTGCGACCCCGAATCCATGATTATTTTTATTTTTGTTTCCTGAGAATTATTACTTAAAATAATACATCGCATTTTTTCGCGGCAAAGTTTCGATACGTGTGACCTTCGGAGGCAGATAAAGGAAACACCTTTTAGTAAAAGACTCGATTTTCGTTCATTTACGGTTAAGGAACAATTCAAATTCTCGTGATCACCAGAGCAAAGTATGCAATCCTTCTTCATAAAAGCGTTTAATGTAGCCGCCGTGGGTATGTTTTTGTGAGTTTCATGTTTTCGATAAGGTAATTCTTTAATTTTATTCTTTTCAAATTCTTCATCGTTTCGAAACATATACATTTTTTCTCGCGTTTCGATTTCATGTTTTAGAAATTCTAATAATTTGGCACAGTTCCAAGAATCTGCGTCTGTAGCAGAACGATTGGATCCGAGCACAATTTCTTCAGAAATTAATTTGACTAAAATAGCGAATAAGATTCCCCCATAATTATTTAATTCTACCCCGGCTGTTTCGAGACTTCTGATTTGAATAATACAGGTTTAATGGAATTGTCTAAGCTCTCTTAAATTCGCCCCAGATTTTACAGGATTTAGTTTTAAAAGTTTGTTTACATGCGATCGTATTATTAATTCATTTTACCGGAATCTGTCTTTTAACAATCCGATGGCGACATCGTAATTATTTTGTGTTAAAGCTAAACCTTGAATACATTTTAAAGCTGCTCCTTTCAAGAAATTCTTTAAGTAATTTAACTTCTCTATATTAGTTAACTTTACATTTTCATGTATAGCCACTTCAAATTGCCCCCAGAATTCCTGCCAATTTTTATATTTCCCATCGAAAGGTTGTATTGTAAGTTTCGGTAATCTTACGCAAGAATAATTCTTTAATTCATCAGGTTCTGTGGACAATAGAATAGAAGATTTTATTTTACTTTCGTTAGGAACATTACGCCTTAAATATCTTTCGATTTTAGCTTTCGTTTTCGTGATTTTTTCGGGATATTCTTGACTGGATGATACATCTTTTTCGAGTGTCTCTAAGTTATCTACAAGTTTCTGAATTTTTGAATCTAATTTGTAAACTTGTTCTGCATTCTCGATTAATTGAATTTTAAGATCTTCAATTTCGCCATTATCTATTTCGTCTCCAGCCAAATATTCAGTTATTTTATTAATAATCTTTGTTAAAGATGTTCTAAGAGACTTACGCATGCTTTTTGATTTATCTAATTTGCTAGGTTGCGTCATTTTCTAAATTTCAGCTCGGCACCATAAAACAGAGACGGAAATTCGGCACCATAAAACAGATTCGCACTTTCTTAAATCGGTATAAAACAATAAAAAGTTAATAAATGGTTTGGTCCCACCTGATTACTCTGGTTGTTTTCTATTTAGCTTCTTTAAATGCAGAAACATCTTTTACTAATGAAGATTATTTATTCAAGAGACGAGAGACACACTTAATGACGATACAGGACGAATACACAAACAAGCTATGTACAAACGTAAAAGTAAACAACAGTCAGTCAGTCAAAAAATGTTCTACGCGCTTAGCGCCATCTGGTGGTTGTTTTCTTATTTTGCAACACCCCCGCCAACAATGTTCAACTTTAATCAAATGCTTCATTTCGCGACAACTATTATGCTTGGCGACAGTGGTGTTGGTATAATGGAAAAGTACCCAAAATACTTTTAAAATCCTTTTCTTTGATGTATTTTTTTATTTTTTTCGCTGGAAAATAGATAACATTTAAAAGGGGAAAAAACTGGAATACACTACATTTAAAGGATGATGTACTAATCGGGTATATATTTTAATAACACTATCGAGGGATTGTGTTGTATTATTATTAGAACAAACAAAAGGAATTTTTATACCAGAATGTATATCATCCATACTGTTTTAAAGCGTTCTATCAGTTTTTAGGTCCGTTCGTAATTATATAAATACGTAGCAACTACAGTTGCCGTCTGGCACGTCCATCCGTCTGTCCGCATATAACAGCGCAAAAACTATCCAACCGAACGGTTTGAAATTTAATATATATAATCGATGTAGAATTTTGTCGAGTCATTTCAACTTTCATGAAAATAAAATCAAAACTTAAAAATATCTTAATAAAAGTTTTCTTCATTCTATTAAATCTAATCATACGTAATATATATAATAAAAACGCAAGTCATGTGACTGAGGAAAACAAATACGGGCTAACCACATCTTTTTCCATATACCAAGCGTCCATTTTTATTCAAAGTCATTTTTTCGAATAAAATTGCATAAAAGTTACATTTTTAAAAAGATCGTTCAAAAAAATTGTTTGCTTGAGAGATGAGTTATATTAAAAAAATGTATAGATTCTGAGATAACTTCAGTAAAAATGAGGTTAACAGCCGAATATATCAATCCATAAAAGTAAATAAACAAAGATTCATTCATCGTGAGTCATAGAAATATTAACCATGGAGATAATCATTCGCAAGGCAAGATCTCCATGGTGAATTTTACAGTGTTGTCTGGTGTCGAAAAAATATCGTGTCTTTAAACAAGGCATACGTAATAAGGAAAAAAAGTCATCCTCGTTTCGTTTATAGCAGACGATATAATTTATTTCACTGAAAAAATGACGATGATTTTTTCTTTACATTGTAAACCTAGTTATATCATGAAAAGAACGCACCTCATTTGTCACGTTTAACGTACAATTTCCAATTTTCTTATACAAGTTATTAATCTCCCAATCTTATAAACATAATAGATTTTCATGGAGAAAGTCGGCACATTTAATGACAATCTTACTTATAATAAAATCCGAAGGCAAGAAACTGCCTGTCACTCTTCCGGGCACGACCAATCTGTTTGCGAATCGAATATAGTTATACGCCATTTAGGCTTAATGAAAAACTCATGCTACATCCGATTCTGCTGTTTAAATATTTGTAAAAGCATATTAAAGCTTTTAAATCTTTTAATTTTGTTTAAAACCTTCAAAATCTATTTCATAAAACAATTGCATATCAACATTTCTGCACATATTTTTTTCTGTAAGCAATTTTTTTTTTTCAGAAGTAGCAGTGATTTATTTTGTAGGGAGAGATTCGAGGCTGATTCAGTACATTGGCGCCATCTACTGGCGGATTTTGAAATTTACTTCCATCGTAAAATCTCATTATCCGGAATCCCCGGGACCAAAGGCTTTCCGAGTCTTGGAATTTCACGGATTTCGGGTCCTCCCGAAGTTCACGATTATTTGATAAAATTCATGTTTCTTTTTCGTGATTCTTTGACAAAATTTGCATTTTTTTCTGCTATTCTTTGACAAAATTTGCGTTTTTCTTCTACGATTCTTTGACGAAATTTCATTTTTTCGTAGTTCTTTGACGAAATTTGCCTTTTATTCACAATCCTTTGACAAAATTCGACTTTTTTCTGAGATTGACGAATTTAGCGGGTTTTTTTTTCGATCCTTTGACGAAATTTTACTTTTTTCGCGATCCCTTAACGAAATTAGAAATTTTTTCGCAGTGCTTTGAAGAAATTTGTGATTTTTTTCTAGACCCTTTGAAGAAATTCATGTTTTTCCGCGATTATTTGACAAAATTCGCGGTTTTTTTTCGATTCTTTAACCATTTTTTTTTGTCATCCCTAGATGAATTTTTACACTTTTTTAGAGTCCTTGAAAGAAATTTGCGTCTTCTTCGCAAGCCTTTGACGCGTTTTTCTGCGATTTGTTAACAAAATTAGCGTTATTTTATTTTATTTTATTTTATTGGCAATCTTGCAACGAAAATTCTTTTTTTCGATCCTTTGACGAAATTCACGTTGTTTCCACAATCCTTTGAAGAAATTGTCTATGTTTTCTGCGAACGATAGACATAATTGATTTTTTTCGGCGACGATCGTTCAAAATTCGAGATATTTATGTTAGAAATTTTGGACTGAAGACTAAAATTTTCGAAACCGAATGCCTTACATTTTTAGGAAAACTTGAACAGAATCACCCCTGATGAAATAAACACATAACTATTTTTTGTTTATAACGAATCGTAATATAAATTAATTTTAAGTTAAAATTTGAGAGAAAAATGATTTGTTTTTAATTTCGGGAAGAGAGAGAGAGGGGGGGTGTGGTACCGTGTTCACCCGCCGCCGAAGTAACAATATTTTAGTGATTAAACATTGAAACACAATAGTTAGAAATCGGTAAAATTTTTGAAAATTTTCAGAAAATCTAGAATTGTAGTAAAAATTTACAAATTTAGAAAATTTTCGAATTTTTCTTTTCGGACTTCGGGTCTTTCCGGATTTTGGATATCCGGATAATGGGTCATATACTGTAAAATGATTCTTTCTTATCAAACGTAATTAAAATATAAGAAAAGCATAGTAAAACTTAATTTCCATTTAATTTTGCTTATGTGATCAAAGAATGAGTTATGTGGTGAGTCAAGCTGTTTAAAAACTCATTGATAACACTTTTTTACAAAAACTTTTGCACATGGATTATTTGTTAATATTTAAATTGAATGTTTTGTCCAATCGTTGAACTATTTCAGAAATTTAATACTGAGTAAAAAATATATATCGTCATTATTTTTATTTGTAGAAATCGTTTGTCATTTTTAAAATGTATTTTTCTACAATGCAATTGTAGATCAATTGTGATTCAGTAATAAATCTTCATGCTGTTTGTTTGTATGAAGTCTTATGAAAATGAAACGCAGATCAACAATCCGTCATTTTTGACGGGGTTATATACTAGTGTTAAATAAAAGCAAAGTGCTGAATCATTTCAGTTTGTCCGTCTATCTTTCCACATTTCTGTTCTCTAACTATCGTAAATATACTCGGATTACCATGTAATTAATATATATTTTTGGGGTTTTCTATAGAATGTTTGGTATTGAAAAAAGGTGTGTAGCATTTTTAGTTCGTTTACAGGGACACACAAAATATTTCCATTACATATAGTCTATGGGGAAAATCCTATCCGGTGAATATTAATGATGTTACAATGCTACAAGCATAATGAAATTGATATAAGGTGAGTGAACCAAAGCTGTCTATTGTCCCTAAGGTAGGCCACCCCTTGAAGATAATGCAAAACGAAATTAATGATTCTACTTCGAATTAGGATCTTATTCATACCAAAAATTTCTCAAAAATTTAGACATCAAATAAAAAGGTTCAGATAAGTAAAACTAACACATTAATTTATTATAACCATTCAAAAGCCTGGTTCAGAAAATAGCTGGTTATACCGCCAGCCACTCGGTTCAAGGTTACATCTCAAATCAGATTTAAAACACTAACTGACAGTAAATAAAAGGGTTACAACAATTATTCTTGGCGACGCCTAATCTCGCCAATCAAAACAACAGAAAGGGGGATTTTACACACTGCCCCCGGATGAACAATTACTATTGTTCATAATTCAAATTAAATTTCTAAAAAATTTTAAACTACATTGATAGGATAAAAATAGAACATACTTACAATAAGGAGATAACACAAAAACAGTTTTCACAGGAGCTAATACTGAAACTAAAATATACAAAATAATGGGATTAGAAAACGTTAATAGTAAGAAAATGAAAATAAAATGTTCATTATAATGTTCATTAAAGTCTTATTAGTCCATAATGTCTAGTTCCAATTTATAAATTAATTGGACTGGTCTTTTTATCACACCGGAAACAGTCTGAATGGCACAAGATCTAATTTTTGAATCTCTTCCTAAAAACAGTTGTGTTATTCGTCCACATTTCCACATGTGCTTTGGAGTTTTATCCTCATTAATCAACACAACATCTCCAATTTCGAATTCAGTTGGAGTTTTGACTGGAACTGTAAAATTAGCAGAACGCAGTTCTAGTAAATATTCCTGCCTCCAACGTTTCCAAAAATGGTTTAAAACTTGATCTCGATATCTCAAAATTTTTGTCAGTGTTATTTTATTCGATTTAGTTTCTGAAACACAATGAAGATCTGGTAGAGAATTTATTCGCTTGCCAATCAAAAAATGAGAAGGTGTAAGTGGAAGCGGTTCACTGTTTTCTTCATAGACATAAGTCAATGGGCCACCATTAATCACAGCCTCAATTTCGGTCAAAGTGGTTTGAATTTCTTCAAATGAGAGACAAGATCTACCGAGAACATTCCTCAAAGGAGTTTTTACCGAACGAACCATTCGTTCCCAAAATCCCCCCACCAACTGGCTCTTGGAACAATAAATTTCCAAACGATCTTATTTTTATTAAAATATCGTAAAACTTCAACTTTTGATATTCGGCTCCAAACTTTTCTAAGTAAATTATCTGTTTTGATAAAAGTTTTCGCATTGTCACTATACATAGTTCTACATATTCCTCTTCGAGCTATAAAGCGTTTAAATGCTAAAAGGAAGGTTTCAGTAGATAAATTCGTACATAACTCGAGATGTACTGCTCTAGTGACTCCGCACGTGAAAAGAACGATGTAAGCCTTTTGTTGACCAGTTTTTGTTTTTACATAAATAGGACCTGCAAAATCCACAGCACAGGTCTGGAAGGGGGGGGGATTCTATTACACGATCTTTTGGTAAAGGTGCAATTTCCTGCTTTCCAGGAGAAGCTTTAAATTTTGAACAAATGAGGCATTTTTTCAGTACGGATTTTATCAATTTTCGTGCTCTGATTATAAAATATTTTTCTCGTAAATGAGCTAATGTTGTTGTGATTCCATAATGGAAAACCTTTTCATGGGCATTCTGAATCAACAATTTTGTGAAAGTACTGCCATTTGGAAGTATAAAAGGATGTTTTTCCCTTTGAGAAAATTCGGAAAATTGTAATCTTCCCGATACAATCAGTAAATCATTCTCGTCTAATTTTGGATTCAGATTATATAATGCTGAATCTTTATCGATGGGCTTTCTCCTTTTCAAAAAGTCAATTTCGCGATTAAATACTGATAACTGAGTTTGTTTTATCCAATAAATTTCTGCCTTTTCAATTTCAGAAGCTGTCAGCTCACCTGAAAGTTTAGTTTTACTTTTGTTGATATTGATTAGAAATCTAAAAATCCATGCTGTGATGTTAAGTAATTTTGAAATATTACTAAAATTTTCTATTTTTAACAATGATTCTGGAGGTACAACACCTACTGTACAAGATATTTGATCAGAACTCAACTTCGATGATTTTCTTTCATTCAAAGTGCTTTGATTTAATATATTTACGTTAAATGGTACCTTTTCAGGTTTTGGCCAACTGTCCTTTGGCAATGATAACCATTCTGGATAATAGTACCATAATTTATTTTGAGTGAGGTTATGTAAGTTCTCGCCTCTAGAAAGAAGATCACTCGGGTTGTCCTTACCCGGAATATACTTCCATAATTTCGGATCAGTCAAAGATTGTATTTCTACAACTCTGTTAGCCACAAAAGGCTTCCAGTTATTGGCTGATCCTTTTATCCAGTATAACGTAATAGTGGAATCTGACCAGATATGCATTTCCAAATTTTGAAAAATAAATACATTTTTTAAATATTTAGACATCCTAGCAGCTATTAATGCCCCCATTAATTCAAGACGAGGGATTGTCAAACACTTAATCGGGGAAACTCTAGATTTTGCCCAAATAAGACTGGTCATAATTTCATTATTACTCGTGATATATCGAAAATAAGCTACAGCCCCATAAGCCTTAGGGCTGACATCGGAAAAAATATGAATTTCAATTGGGTCTGAAAATTCTAGGCCCTGCGGAAAATATTTGCGGGGAACCTCAAATTTATCTAACTGTTCGATTTCTGAACACCAATTTCCCCATTCAATTTTTAAATCATCAGGGAATTTTTCATCCCATTCCAAACCCCTTTTCCATGTTTCCTGTAGCAAACTTTTCATACGAATAGAAAATGGTGCGATGAATCCAATCGGATCAAAGATTTTTAACATGGCTTTAAGAACAACGCGTTTCGTTGGAATAAATTTCCATTCATCAGGAAAGGATTGTACATCAAAACGTAAAATATCCCAATTGGTATCCAATAATAATCCCAATATCTTCAAAGAATTTTTCGAATTTTCTTCTGAGTCACATAATTTGTTTTCCTCCCATATTTTTCTAAGTTTAACAGAATTAGTTTTGAATTTTCGCAAATTCATACCAGCTTCCCTAAAAATATCTGAAGCGGTTGATGATAGATAAAAAGCGTCTTCATCAGATTTTGACCCCGTTGTTAAATCATCTACGTATAAAGATGAATTCAAGATCTTAACAACTTCAGGATGATCAATATATTTCCGAATATGATATCTAATCGTTGCAGTCAAAATAAAGGGACTGCAAGTTAAACCAAAAGCAGCTCTAGTAAATCTCAAAAAAGTTACGTTATCATTTTCGTCACCAAACCACAAAAAATTTAAATAATCCCGATCCTCTTCTGATATCCCAATTTGCAAAAAGGCTTTTTCTAAGTCAGCGCAAAATGCAATATTATATTTTCTAAAATTCATTATAACATCAAGTATGTTAGGATTAAGATTAGGACCTGGGTATAAACAGTCATTTAAAGAATTTAAATGCTTTTCTTTAGAAGAAGCATCGAAAACCATCCTCACTTTGGTAGTTAATTTATCCTCTCTTAAAACTTGTCTATGAGGCATAAAATACCCATTCTCAATTATTCTATCAGGTCAGTCTTCTACAATTCCGGTAGTTTTTTGTTCCAATACAATAGCCTTATATTTTTTACATAAGTCTTTATCCTTTTCGAGTTTACGATTTAATTCGTTAAAACGATTCCTTGCTATTATAAAATTATTATCTACTCTAGTTTTCTCATCCTTCCACAATAAACCCGTTTCGTACCTATTATTCACAAATTTTAAATTATTCTCAAATTTATTCACAATTTCCTTATCCATATCTGAAATATTTTCATTTGATTGCGTAATACCCAAAGATTCAATTTCCCATAAAAATTTCAAATCCTCCCTTTCTAGATTTACAACGGACAGATTTAAAACAGATGCGTATTTCAAATTCCTTTTTTCATCCTCATAGAACCCACATAATGAATGTCCGAATAAACTTTCACATAAAAATAGGGATTTAGTTATTTTTTGCACTTTTCCCTCGTGACAGATTTGATAAAAATAATCCGCTCCAATTAATATATTTATTTGAGAATCGAATGGCGCGGCAAAATTCGACAACTGGTAAGGCGCCAACTTGTCTGTTATCTGTTTGTTGAGAAGTGGGGGATGAATCGTTGCATTAGATATTACGTCAGTCACTAAAGCTTCGATAAAAATGAAACGCGATTTGTTTTCAACATGAGATAATTTTAATTGCACGACGTCATAAGTTTTTATTTTCGGGTTAGTAGCTGCAAAGGGGAAAATCTGAAGTTTTTCTCTACTAATAATTCGTGGATTTAATTTTGAAACTAATTCCTGGGTCACGAAAGATTTTTGACTACCTAAATCATATAAACATAAGGAAAGTTCAGAATTTATTCCAGATTCCACTTTTACGCAAGCCCTCTTTAAAGGAATTTGCATTTGAATTGGCTTTACAATGAGAAATTGAAGTGATTACAAAGTCTGCTGATTTGATTTCTTTCGGGACGGTTTGATTAGAATTCCTATTTAAACAAACCGAAAAATGGTGAAAATTGCTATTACAATATTTACAGTGTTCAGAATTAAATTTACACTTGGCCGACACATGAAATTTTCGAAAACAAAGAAAACAACGACCATGACTGCGCAATTTATCACGTTTTTGATGAATAGAACAATCTTTACATGATTTAGAGTCGTGCTCATTTTCACAAAATATACAAACATTTTTTACATTTGTAGCCAATGCAGAAGCTGAAGGAATGTCGCGTTAATAATTATTCAACTGTTTATAATTGTTATTATACTTTGTATTTTTAGCACTAAAACTATTTTCAGAGTTCTGCATTGTGATCGTAGCTTCTCGCGATTGCACTTCGTTTTTAATGAAGGAAAGAAGCTCTTCGATCTCCATTTTATCAGTATTGGCTCTTTTACGATTAAAATCTAGTGCTATTTCAGAAGGTATTAATTTCATTAAAATCGGGCAGAGAAGTTGACCATAACTTCCGGACGTAACACCAAGAGAATTTAAATTTCTTAATTGTATCTCGCATTTATCATACAATTCTCGTAATTCTTTAACATTCGAAGCATTCTTTACCTGTTTTAAATTTAACAATTTGCTCATATGAGCATTGATAACTAGGTCGCTACGACCATAGCGATCTTTTAACAAATCAACAGCAGCTTTGAAATTTTCCTCGGAAAGTGAAAAACCTGCAACAGCATTATAGGCACTGCCTCCAAACAGGGATTTTAAATATATGAATTTATCAATTGGGGTTAAATTAGAATTCTTCTCAATAGCATTAGAAAATTGCCCCCAAAATTCGAGCCAAGAACTGCTATCACCATAAAATTTGTTTATTGTTAGCTTCGGCAAGTTCATAGATTTCTCTATATTTCCGTTTTGAGAAACGGAATCATTTTTCATAAAATTTTGAAAAGCATTATTTTGGTTTTGGGAGTTGCGTTCATTTAAAAATTTCGTTATTTTGTAACGCGATTCGATAATTTTTTCACTATAGCTTTCTGAGCTTTCGATTCTTTTTTCGAAATCTGCATCAGCGATTTCGTCTTGTATGTCAGAATTTAATTTTTTTTTTAATGTTTCGTATTTCTCGTTTAACTGATCTTTACAAATGTTTAACATATCAAACTTGTTTTCTAATGACATAGAGTCATCTTCAAGAATTGTACATATTTTAGTACACAACTTTGTTGTTTGCGTTCGTAAACCGAACGCTTCTTTTTTAAAGTAACAATAGTAGACATATCAATTTTATTTTACAGTTCAACAAAAATATAAATTAGACTGAGCTTACCTCATGTCTTCAGAGAACCATTTATCAAGAACAAAATCATAAATTCAGTGCAGACATCAGGTCACGGGACGCCAGAAATGAAGATAATGCAAAACGAAATTAATGATTCTACTTCGAATCAGGATCTTATTCATACCAAAAATTTCTCAAAAATTTACACATCAAATAAAAAGGTTCAGATAAGTAAAACTAACACATTAATTTATTAGAACCATTCAAAAGCCTGGTTCAGAAAATAGCTGGTTATACCGCCAGCCACTCGGTTCAAGGTTACATCTCAAATCAGATTTAAAACACTAACTGACAGTAAATAAAAGGGTTACAACAATTATTCTTGGCGACGCCTAATCTCGCCAATCAAAACAACAGAATGGGGGATTTTACACCCCTCGAAAGTAGAATTAATTTTTTTTTATCACAAAATGGTGCAAATGCATTGTCAACCATGTATCTGCAGTGCAAATGACTGAATTTAAAGAGATCCCTTTGATCTTGCAACATTTTATGCAGTGATTTTACTTTTGAGGAATAGCCGTTCTAATTTCCAAGTAAGAAGATATTTTAATTTCTTAGAACTTTGAGGTATGATGCGTTTCCTGCAAACATACTTCCTTCTCTTTAACCACAATTACTTGAATTCTAAGAAATGTATCAGATTAATGATTTCACGTCGTGCAAATGGGAACCATACGCATGTTACCAAGGTGACCACATTAGAAAACAAATGTGGAAAACAGTGTAGTAAAGGTGATTTAAAAAAATTCTACATAAATATCTGAAAAAAACTTATTATCATTCATTGTTAACACCAGAGATGTCAGTAACTCCCAGAAGAAAATCCATGAACTACCGTGCACAAAAATTGCTTCAAGGTCTTTTCGTGTCATAAGATAAGAAGATTAAGAAGAAAAACTCGAATTATATCAAAATGAAGAAAGGATTATCAGAGCATAATTGCAAGCAAAATAGTTTGCCGAGGATTATTTTCACATTTTAAAAGTGATTTCCTTACATGGGTCACCTTTGGAACACTATGCGTCAAAGTGGCCAACAAGCTACAATTTTGAGCTTGTATTTTAAAAGTAATTAAATTTTATTTTACAAAGAAAAGTATATATGATACGTGTTAGAGATAAGTGTAAAATTTTACAAACAAAAATGCAGCAATATACAACCCACCAGAAAATTATAAAAAAAATTTCAAAGCATAACTATGGCCACCTTTGGGTCACCTATCTTATACACTGTAAAAAAGATAAATGTTTCTTAATCTATGAAAATATAATATAACCACGACTGAAAATATACAAAAACATCATCGGAGCTACTAGCGATTCTGAAAAGAACTCTTTATCTTTAGAAACCTCAGAAACTATTACATTTTCGAAATTTAAAGAAACATTCATAAAAATAAACTTTATTTTGCTGCCACTGATTTTCGGAAATGTCTCCGAATATTTAGATTCTGTATCAATCTGTTTTTTCAAATCGAAATATGGGTTTTTCGGATGCTTTGAATTCTGAAGTAATTTTTTTCAGCTGCGTAACAGAACCCTAGTTGCAAGTGATAACAAAATAGTTTTATCATGTTTTGTGCTCAAACATGGTTGTTGAAGATGAACATTGACAGAATACGAAAATCATTTATTCCGGGTTGAGAAAACTGATTAATACACAATAATAAAAGAAAAGAGCACAGTTAAACTGATGACATTGAACTCACAGGCTATTCACACTAATTGTATACTCTTATTTCAAAGAATAATGCCCCTTGAAAAATAAATAAATCTATAGTAAACCTGTATACCAAATTTGAAGCAAATTGGATTATTCTGCATGAAATACCCATTTATCTAAACTGAGGAGATTGGATTAGCCACTCCGTTTCCTTCCTTCATACTTAATCAATGAACCTCCAAATCTAATCAGTGAAGCATCTTATCCGAATAAACATGTATACCAAATTTGAAGCAAATCGAGTAATTCTGCATGAAAAACCCTTTTATCTAAATTAAAGGGAATTAGCTCCGTTCCTCCTCTTTATACTTAACCAATGAACCCCCAAAACTAATCAGGGAAGCGCCTTATCAGAATGAACCTGTATACAAAATTTGAAGCAAATCGGATAGTTCTGCATGAAAAACCCATTTATCTAAATAAGGGAATTAGCCGACGTTCCTCCTTTATACTTAACCAATGAACCCCCAAAACTAATCAGGAAAGTGTCTTATCAGAATGAACCTATATACAAAATTTGAAGTACAACGGATATTTCTATCAAGAGTTATCGCGTTACGTACACACATACGCAAGCACATACGTAAGAACCTGTGGATATATTACCTCTCAGTGTTTGATAGCCTGTGAACTAAAAACTACTCGTGATTTTTTCGAAAAGGCAGTAACAATAAGTGAAACACTTTTTATAAATGCTTTTCTATACTTAAAAATATATTGGTTTCTAAAAATAAAGAACGCTCTTCGGAATCGTGGGTAACTTGGAGGACGTTATTGTATATTTTCAATCCTGGTTATATTATATTTTTGTAGATTAAGAGATATTTGTCATTTTTTACAGTGTAATGTTCCGTACGATCGGGGCCGGGTGATTTACTTTTTCAAACGAGCATATTGATTTTCTTGTTAACACTATACAACATAGTTGAAAAGTGTTTATGGATTCGGTTTGACTGTCTGTCTGTCTATTTGCTGTCTGTCTGTCGTCTGTTTGTGCTCTAAATCCCATAAATATATACGGATTGCCTTGAAATTTATAAATGTTATTGGTGTTTACTATGCCATGACTAGTGTTGAAAATGAAGTGTGTAGCATTTGTGGTTCTTTTACAGGGACACTCAAAATAATTCCGTTACATTACGGTCTATGAAGAAAAATTGTTTGCAGCATATGTGTTAATGATGTTTCAGTATTTCATACTAACTCAAATGGATAAATATTATTTAGGTGCACTACAAGGAGCTTAATGTGGAATATTTTAGGGATAGAATGTGTCGTTCGTTTACAGGGACACTCAAAAAATTTGGTAATACTATTGTCTATGAACAATAATTGCAGATAGCTCGTTTTCAGTTGTGGCACGTATTTTTAAATGTAACTATTTTTTGCATATTAATTGGTACATATGAATTCAATAGATCATATACATGACACCTTATACGATCTTACGTACATTTCCGTTTATTGACAGAAATTGCTGAATGGGAATTTTCAATTGTGCTATATATTTCTTAACATAAGTAAATGTTAGCATACTGTGTAGTATACATACAAATCTGTAGATCATATACGAGATATCACAAAATAATACAGATATTTTGTTTGACAATTGGCAGTAATATCTGAAATATGGATTCAAATGTTTTCTAAACTGTTTACTTATTAAACTGTGAAGTTTTGTTATAGTATTCTGAATGAGTTGGAATGTGTTTCATAATCTATGCCTGACGCACAATTTTTTCTTCTTGTTTCTCTTTAGGTTTAATTAATCAACGAGTAATGGAAGGATTGTGGGAGAAGAATGTTCTCCAGAGTGAGGATAATCTGCAAGGAGTGATCACTGATTCCAAGATCTGTTAATAATATTAATTATTTCATAGAATTACTTTTTAAAACCCTCTGTTCGACATGAAAAGAGCGATGTGATAATATTGTGTTTTTGTATGCATGGCGTCCCAAAAACATTGACTTCGTATATTATTCCTTAAACATTTATCATAGATACGTAAGAGTCGAGAAAGTAAATACAAGTAGAAGGTTACGTAAAAAAAAAGTATAGAATTTTATGATATCAATTAAAATTATCAGGGTATTAAATTTGAAGAAATATTAAATCTCTCTACTAAATCCTCTCCCGTAATTTTTTTTCCCAATGAGCAAAATGTGTCCAATTCACTAATAAAATCATGTACACAATTTCAGCATTTTATCGAATGTTTAGGCAACTTTGGTGTGAAGATTAATCATAAATTAAAATATAAATGTTTACTGCTAGAGTGCAGATGACGTGAAGCAGAAATGCATCATCAGCAAATAAATTCTGACTCTTAGTTTTAAATTTATTTACAAATTTACAACACTATACTTACTACACTGAATAATTTACTACACTATATATACTGAAAAATACCTTAAAATTTTGCATGATGAATTAAAGAATAAAACTTGGAAATGACACTGTCAATGAGCATTAAAACAGCTCAGAAATGTTATATTATATATGAATTACAGAATAAAACTTGGAAAAGTAACAGTCGATGAACATTAAAAGAGTTTAGAAACGTTTGTTTAGATACTTTTGTACTAATAAATAGCACAATTATTATTTCTTTCTGTAATCATTGTTTTCTTTCGTAATCTGTGTACAACATGCTTTTTCTTCTATACTTAAGGAATAAAAGCCTCTTTTTGGGACCCCCTCTATAATGTATATGTATGCAAAATGTGAGAGTATTGTCAATTTCTCAATGTTTAAAAGAAGGATTAAATTTGTAAAATTACATAAATTATTATATTTCATTTATTGCATCGAAATGTCCAGCCCAGTGGAAGAGTAATTTTGTGTTTACAAGAAAGTTATATATCATATGCAAGTTCTGATTATTTTAGCAAGTAACAGCATTATTTTCATACATGAGTAATTCTTATTAAATACTTATCGTATTTTCATTTATAGTCTGCTTCTTACCATTTATTGAAATGAGATAACTGAAAAAACTGAGTTGTTGCTGTTATCTTTATTTAGATGTAAATATGTTTTCTTTTCTGTGATGTTTAGAAATTAGAAGTAACAAAATTTAGAGATACAATCTACGTATAATCGAAAATTTGATCTATAAAATTTAGCTGGCTGAAATTGAATATACATGGTTAATTCCAGTGGGCACTTGAATATATTTGTTGCAAATTTTATACAATCTGTATTTGTTTGATATGTATATGATATGATGATCTGTATAATGTTTTTTGAAAACATTCTTAGACAAACATCTTAACAAAATTTTAAATTCTGTTTGAATATAACAGGATGTAATTTTTATTGCAAACATTAAAATTTATTTTATCTTTTGTTTACTTGCCGTAAAATGTGAAGTATTCTCTATAGTTGGTAACAGTCAAAAGTTTTAGGTTAAATAAATATATTTTTGTCCAGAAGTTTTACTTAATATATGAAAAATATACGTAACACGTAGAAACAAGGATTTACAAAAAGCATTTCCTAAATTTATTTGATTTTAAAGTACTACAAAAGACTTGTTTTTGTTATTTTTAAGTTTGTTTACATACTATATGCAATTATTTTTCAAAAGACAGGAGGAAAGTTGATGGAAAAGTCTTTTTGTAATTCCGCTTTGTTACGATTACACATACAACATGTAAAGGTTTTTATTAGATATAAGTTTCATACTTATTAGAAAATGTATACATTTTGCTTTTTAATCTAGTGAAACTGGTGAAACCAATAAGTATTTGTACAACAGAATTGTTAATTTCTAAAGAAATTCTTTTGTTAAGTTTTGAGCAATTTCCGCTTAAGAAAATGAGATTATTTGCCAAATGTTATAAATATATATACATATGAAAACATAACAGTATATATGAATTTATGTGTGGTATACACTAATTAGAACCCCGATCTGGACATTTTTCCACTCTAATGGTTGTACGCTGTTTAGTAAAGTGATAATTCACATCCTTTGTATTTTTATATATGATATTTTGCAATTCTATCATTTAATTTACTCTTTTTCATACAATGTATCTTCTTTACATCGTAATTGTTAACCCTATGTTCTCAGAAATATCACTCAGACTAATCCCTTTGAGGGAAGTCCTAGTAATTTAACCGGGGTTGGGGAGAAATTGACACAAGAAAACCCATTGGGGTAAAATTTATCCCGCGCGTGTAGTAACGTAATGGAAAGGGGCGCGTGTGCTGAGAGGTTAAATATATTTAATTTAACTGTTATGTAACCTTTGACAATAAAATTATATTACGTGAACTCTTTTTTTAGTAATATATCTCTTTGAAAATAGATTTTCAATATATAATATGCACAAGTATAACAGAAGGGATTGTAATTCTTTTCACAAACACATTTTAAAGATTTTGTTACGGCTTCCCTTGATCTTGCAGACGACTTTAGCGCATTCTTTCATAATTTTGTTTTGCCGCATGACAACTGTTAGTCTCTCCCGCATTTTGTTGTGATATTCGCACGAATAATTGAACGTAGAATAAACCGCATAGCTAAAATGACTATGGAGTCATTAAATATAGTAATAAGAAATTATTTCTTCATCATAGTAAGAATAACATCGTTATTATGTTCTCCAAGTGGTATTGTCCACTCATTTCATTATGATATTATTCGAAACTGACTATGGTGTCAAGAATTTGGATTTAACCTAATGTAATGTAAATATGTATCTAAACATTTTAGTAATTTAGAGACTCTTAGCATTATTCGCATCAACTATTTACATATTTTCTCAATACAGTCCACTTAGTCAATAACTTTAGCGCAGCGTAAAAAGATATGTTTGCATTTTTCTCACTAAAAATATTTTTTACAAATTGCTAACATATGCAGTTTACAATGCATTTTGTATATGAAACTACAATTATAATTAAACATTTGAAACACAAAATTGAAATAATCATATAAATGTAGTAAGCCATAAGGTCTGAATTTTTTTTGAAACACCTGGATGTTATATTGAAAAAAATGATGTTTCTTTCTGAGATTACTTTTATGAGTCTACCATAAATCTTCTTAAAGTGGCTTTCAGGGACATAACATTGATTCTGATTTCAACAAGTCACACGAGATAATATATAGGAGGAATTTTGAATTCGGATTTATTTTCTGGTACACTTTACAAAGCATTTTGTATATGAAACTACAGTTATAATTGAAGAAATTTAAAGTAAACTATAATTTAATAAGTTATATATATTTTTTTAAAATAAACACCTGGAAGATATATTTAAAAAAAAACGTATGTTTCTTTCTGAGATTACTTTTATGAGGGTACCATAAATCTTCTTAAATTGGCTTTCAGGGACATAACATTTATTTTGATTTCAACAAGTTACACAAGATAATATATAGGAGGAATTTTGAATTATATTTATTTTCTGGTGCACTTTACAAAGCATTTTGTATATGAAACTACAGTTATAATTGAAGAAATTTAAAGTAAGTTTAAATTTAATGTTATAATTTAAAGACATTTTTTTAAACACCTGGAAGTTATATTGAAAAAATGATGTTTCTTTCTGAGATTATTGTTATGAGTGTACCATAAATCTTCTTAAAGTGGTTTTCAGGGACATAACATTGATTTTGATTTCAACAAGTCACACGAGATCATATATAGGAGCAATTTTGAATTCGGATTTATTTTCTGGTGGCATGGGTAAAATTCCATGTTTTCTTTATATCCCTAATAGAAAATAGGAGTGTAAAAATCAAATATACCTTTCGGAAATATAATATTACATGAAAATTAATTTTCGTGTTATTCGTAAAAAAAAAATTAAAATAATTATAATTTTTACGAAGGTTACTTTTTTTTTGCTCCTATGGTAAGAATAAGTTGCACTAGTGATACGCGGGTGACTCTGAAAGGATCAGGGTCCATAAGCCGTGTTTTTGGACCATGAAATAAGACTAAACTCGATTTTGTTATACTGACTTAATTATTTCACTTTTTAATATTAGAAGGTTTATCCTGTACGATTTCAACAATAGCTTTTGTATTTGTTCGGATGTATATGACTTACACAAGCTCATTATTCGTAGTTTTTGATGAAAAATACGCAATATCTCCTAATTTTATCTCAATTATTTATATGATTGCAATCGTGCAACACTTTCTTCTTTACATATTTTGTAAAATACATCAAAATGTGCAATATATATATATATAAATAAAAGTGTTTCAAAGCTGCGCTCATAGTAAAATATTAAAAAATATATTAAAAATGTAGGTAAAATTAGGAGAAATTGCGTCTTTTCCATCAAAAACTACGAATAATACGAACTTTGAGCGTGTGTAAATTATATAAATCCAAACAAAATGCAAAAAATATTGTTGAAATCGTACAGGATAAACCTTCTAATGTTAAAAAAGTGAAATAATTAAGTCAGTATAACAAAATCGAATTTTAGTCTTATTTCATGGGCCAAAAACATGGCTTATGGAACTTGATCCTTTTTGAGACAAGGGCAAACGATATGCGCCAAAAAATCATTATTGTTTGGATATGTAAAGTTTGATACTTTTATGTCCACAGACAAACATTGATGGAAACAACTGCAATTTAACTAATATAGAATAAATTTAGAAAGAAGAGAAAATGGAGTTGATACGAGACCATTATCGAGGTATTATTTTGAATGTTTTTAAAATGATGTTAAATCAAGAAGAATGCCTTTAACGTCTACAATTAGCATATGGAAATATCTCATGCCACCGTCTCATGCCACTATATTCAGATGGTTTACAGTATTTAGAAGAGGTCGCAATTCTCCTGTGAATGAAGAACAGACAGGTAGACCATTATCAGCTGTATTTCCAGAAAATGTGTCGGCCGTACGAAAAATGTTAATCAGTGATATTCGCTGTACCTACGAAATGATACAGAAAGAACTTAACATTGCAGCTACACACAACATTTTTCATGAAGAACTGCATACGAAAAAAATAGTTTCTCGTTGAGAATCCCATAATTTAAAAGAACACCTAAAAGCGGAGCATGTGAAAATTAGTAAAGAAAACCTAAAACTAGTTAGGCACCGCATTATTTCTAAAATCATAACTGGTGATGAGACGTACATACTTTTTTTCTGTTCCAACACGTCAAGATAGTAAAATATGGGTCTTTGAAAATTTTCCCTAACCAACAACGGTGAAAAGACAGTGAGCAATAAAAAAAATTATGTATGTGTTGTTCTTCAGATGTACAGGTCTGGTCAAAGCCATTAGGCTAGAGGGACAGGAGACAATTACAACTAACTGGTACACCACTAAGTGTATTCCAGAAATTCTTAAGGGGTGAATGTTAGGGGACTCATTCTCCACCATGACGATGCATCTTCTCATTCAGCAAGGATTACAGTCAAATTTCTTGAACAAAAAAACATCAAAGTTATAGAACATCCACCCCATTCTCCTGCTCTTGCTATGTGTGACTTTTGGCTATTTTTATTCTAAATAAAATAATACTTGAGCGTCGTTTTCATTCCGAAGATGAGATTGATGAGGCTATAAAAGAATATTTTTCATCTATTCAAATAGATGGAGGACTCGAAGCATTTAATCTTTGGAAAATTCTCCAGCAAAAGTGCATTGATATTGGAGAGAACGGTACTTACGTATTATCGCCACCGCAGCTACAGATTTGGTGGTTTTTACGTGCCGCAAATCTTTCGTAGCGCTATAAATGGCGTCAAAAATCAGCAAACAACAAGACAACAAGGAATCCACAAGATAACTGCGTGCGCGTGCGAACAACAAGATTGCTCTTTATTGGCGTATTAGCGCAACTTCTGCTGCGGTGGCGTTAATACGTAAGTACCGAGAGAACTACTTTGAACACTCCTAAGATTTGGTAATGTTTAATTTGTACTATTTAGCCGTATCTCAAAATTTTCAGTGTGACTCTCGTACGTGTTAGGTTTATTGTTTTAAGTAACGTGTGAAATACTATTTTTCAAAAAAAGTAAAAATGACCTTTAGCGCTAAAGAAGATGACTTTCTTTTGCATATAATATTTTCTATAATATAGTGCTACGAAATGAAAATTATATATATGTGGCACATACCTATGATTCTGTCATTACACGAACTTGTTATATTATTTTTTTCCAAAGTATTTTATATATTTGACCTTCTATAATATTCTGCGGCATGATGCGAATTTGTATAGAATGTTTTTTTTTCTTGACTTATGAATATTTTCACTGCATTTTGCATTTAAATCTACATTTATAGTCTAATTTTGCCTCTTAAATATTTATTGATTAGTTTCTGTTACAAATACATGATGAATATAGCTAGTTTTGCGTATTTTATTACATATTTATTTATGTAATTTTTTTTACAAGTATTATAATTTTTTTTCATTATCATTGCATCATTTCTCATTCCTTTTAAAATTAAACTGCATGAATTTTAACATCTACTTTCATGTGCAGGTAACACCTTATCAATTGAATTCTATATAATTATTATTTCGTTGATAGACATACAATAGCGTAGGATAGATTTAGTATTAGTGATATTACTATTTTTAGATATTGCACATAGTGGTTTTATTTTATCGGACATATATTTAATTACATTAATCAAGATCTCTTTTAATCTGTTTCTGTTTATGTTTAAATCAATGTATACGTATATATACTATATATCGGGTTCGTCATAAGTTCGTTAAATCTTTGAAGATTCATTAAAATGAAAAAAAAAATGATGCTAAAAAATTGCGTTTTTCAGGACGGGGATTAGATGTAGATCGGATTTTTTTTAAATAAGAACAACAAAAAAAAGTTCACAAATTACCGATAGATGGATAATACGAAAAACATTTTTGCAAATAAGGCTGTCAATAAAGCCCCTCAATGCACACTGATGCTTCATTCGATACCAGCTGTAAGCTATCGTTACCAATCAAGTGTTGATTAAACACTTTTATAAGAACAGGGAATCAACAACTGGCGCAATGCGAAAATTCCGCACGGCAAAATGGCTGAAGACGAGAAAAGCGCCTGCTTCGTATGCTGGTATACTAAAGCTTATCAGACGCTTCACAGAAATGGGCTTTTTACTATAACCCTAATTTGCTTCCAGCTGCTTCATATTATGCATGCCAGAGCAATCTATCGGTATTTTTTTTATGTACAGCTTCTTTTGTTATAAAAAAAAAAAACATCCCACCTCCCTCTAATCTCATTCTTGCAAATCGCATTTTTTTAGTATAAATTGTTTATTTTTATTTATTTATTTTTTTTTTTTTTTTACGAATTTATTACGCACCCAGTATATATATATGTGTGTGTTTATATTTCAACATGTTGCGATTATTTTTACAATAGGATTCAATAAAACAAACTTAAGACTTATTTCATTTTTATTCCATTTAATAATCTGAAAATCGAAGAAGAATATTGCATGTTTGATATACACCGTTTTATCTCACCTTCAAGAATATCATTTAGACCTTATAGAATAAATATTATCTACCACGCAGATAATATTAAATTTTTAAAACTATTTAAAAGTAATATTCACGTATGAATTATTAGTATATTATAATATATTTTTTTATATTATAATATGTAAATATATGACTGTATGTCTGCAAAAGCACACGCCCGCTTTGATACAAGATTTGGACTCTTACAATATTTTAGTGAGTCCTGCTTCTTTAGGAGAAGTGATGCGGACGGGAAAAAATGAACACGCGATTGCAGTCTGTGTAACAAATTATTTAAAGATATACTAGGTGTCCGGATACCAGTTCAAAAACTTTGCTGAACGTGAATCCTTGCTAATAGTACATTAAAGGGTTTTTTTAATGTCTTTAAAAAGTATAGTCTTCGATAAATATCTGAAAGATAAATTTATGACGTCATATCCGGATCACCAAAAATAAACTTCATTAAACCCCATGAAATTAAACAAGAACGAAAAATCATGCGTCAAGCATAGATTATGTAACACTTTCCAACGCTTCCAAAATAATTTTACAAATCATTACCGTTTAATAAGCTGAAAGATAACATCTAAGTAAACAATTTGGAAAACGCATAACATATTTAAAAACGCAATTTCAGGAATTTACAACATATACAATATTCGTAAAAATATCCGAATACTTTTATTCAGCCCTGTATAGGATCTATAGATTTGTATTATACTACATAGGATGCTAAATTTTAGTTTAGTTACGAAACGTGTAGCACAGTTTAAAATTCTCCTTCTGAAGTTTCTGTCCATAAACGGAAATGTGTTCGCGTACTTTTGTGCTGCCCTGTATATGATCTACAGAATTTATACACACCAAGTAATAGACAAAAAGTGAGTTAAATTTAAAATCGCGTTCAGCAATTTAAAACGCACTTCCAGGAATTATTGTTAACAGTCAGTAGAGAATTCTTTTGTGTGTCCATGTAAATGAACGATGACTGCTATACACACACTATTCAGTACTAAGCCTCTTGTAATGCACCTTAGTGATATATATAAATTTAAATGCGTTTAAAATAGTGAAACATTATTTAAATAAACCGCAGACGATTTTTCTCCATAGACGTAATGTAACGGAACTCTTTTGACTGTCCCTGTAAAGTAACTATAAGTGCTATGCACATCCTATTCCATATTAAGCTTCTTGTAATGCACCTTAGTGATATATATCAATTACAATGTGTTCGAAATTGTGTAACATTATTAAAATAAACCGCAAATGATTTTTCCCCATAGACCGTCATGTAACGGAATTCTTTTGAGTGTCCCTGTAAAAAACTATAAGTGCTGCACGCTTCAGTTGAAATAGAGAACATGCTATAGATGACGACAATAACATATAAAAATTGCAGGGCAATCCGAGTATATTTACGGGAGTTAGAGCACGGACAGACGGCAGACGGCCATACGGCCATACGGCAGACAAACCGAAGTCATAAACACTTTTCAACTAGGTTGGAAAGTGTTAAAAACGATGAGGGTCAGGGTGTTTAAAAAAAGAATTCAAAAGTTAAACACATTACCCACAGGTCTGTGAAAGAGGAACAATTTATAAATTGGTGACGGCAGTCGTGTATCTAGTATGCAAATGAACAGCGCCATACGGGTCACTTTAAAATGCTGCATATTGAAACTATCAGCAAACGTTGTATAGTAATACTGTATTCTGTGAGTGAGTATTGTTATACGTACTTCACTTTCGGTTAGGATAATAGTAACGCATTAGAAACTGCTGGGTAATTCGTGACGTCAAACTTTTTCTTTTGCATTTTCTCGAAAATTATGCATCGTCGAGGTATGATTCTTTCGAGGACAGATTTTATGTACTATACGATTTTATGTACTATGCTATGTGGTATGCGAACACACTGCCTAAATATGGTATTTCATACCAAGTTACAGAATGTGCTAATTCTACATTAACAATGGCAAATATTTTGTAATCTATGAAAATGTAGTATAATTACGAACTAAAACATAGAATAACTTCTTCCAAGTTACCCATTACTACGAACAGCGTTTTTTATCAATAGCGACCTAAGAAACCAATATATTTAAACCAATATATTTAAACCAAGATTTAATGAATCATTTATAAAAACAAAGTTTATTTTGCTGTCGTTGTTTTGCGGAAAGGTTTCCGAGTAGTTTTTATAGTGTATTAATACATTTTTTCAAATAGGAAAATCCATTTTTAGGTTGTTATCCGTTTGTAAACATGAAAACATTTGTTTGAGAATTGATAACATCAGAAAAGCCGATATTCCTGTTAGAAAAAAACTGATTAATACACAATAACAAGTGGGTAAGTGTGATCGAAGACCGCTCAAAGGGTTTCGTTTAATATTCCTTTCAAAACACTTTATCCTTTCTTTAAAAAATTCAAACAAATTTCATTTAGCAACAACAACAAAAAAAGTCATGTTTTTTATAAAGTAAAAATTTACCGGTCTATTTTTTCCTTTTTTCGAATATCTAAACCAGCTAGATAGCGGGCCAATCCCGCTATTATATTCTGTCATAATAATACCCGTCATACGGACTAAATGCAATATTTAAAAAAATAATTTCAAAATTAAACAAATTGTACACCTTCAAAATGTTAAAAAAATGTTAAAATAATGTTATAATATATTTCCGTAATCGGATTTTTATCACGATTCAATATGTTTCTCAAACTCATATATTTACTATTCTCTATTATTTATATTGATACTCGCTTTGTATTATTCTCAAACATTTGAAAAATTAGTTAAACTTCCCATATGACGTCAGATTTCCTTTTTAATTCTCTAATGACGTGATATTAATTTGCTTTGTGTACTTACACATACTCAAACTCCTTGTATTATTGAGAAATCTTAGACATTTTCCGTTTTATTACGACTATGACGTCAATCAATTTTATTTCATATTTATCTTTTTTTCAATTGGTGAAACTTTTTATTTCATTTTCATTTTTCACGTGAAAATCGTCTGATAGAAAATTAATTATTGTAGAAAGAATTTCATTGTGGATTTTAAATCTTTGGCATCGGCTATAACAAAAATGTTTCAATTTAATAGGAAAAGACTGTTAGAATTTTGGTTTTTGATCTCTATTTACTAAAATAATCCGAATTTTTCAAATTTTAATATTTTCAGCTCTTCACAGCTGCTATTCAGATTTATACACTAAGTATCAACTCTGTAAGTTACATACTTTTTGAGAATGGCTCTGTGACAGACAGACAACGGAGCGGGAGCAATAGGGTTTCGTGAGATGAACGAAACCCTAAAAACGACTCGAAAACGTTCCCGAAAATCAGTGCCAGTAATTTTGTTTTTAGAAATTCTTCTTTAAATCTCAAAATATATTTGTTTCTGGAATTTCTAAAGGTAAAGACCACTTTTCGAACACATTAGTGACTTGGAAGAGGTTATTGTTCATTTTCGTTCGTGGTTATATTATATTCCCCTGCGTTAAGAATCAGGTGCACTTATTTACAGTGTAGCTTGTGGTTCAAGCAGGGACAACGGCAACGTTTTTTTTTTTCAAGTTTTTTATTTTTTATAATACTCCATGTACACAATTCCTATTTACAGAAGCTCAATAGAAAGACCCCACTATTCCCAATTTACTTCTGTTTGAATACACAAAATGAGCAATTAAAAGTAAATTCTTGTTACTGAAGATTAGAAATGGTAAAACAAGGAACGTATTTTTAATTGCTTTCTAGAGGCCATACTAAAAATTACAATAATTGAAATTCGGGTAAGGAGTCTTCGCCACTGTTGCGGGTTGTTGCGTTTGTGTTTGTTGTTTGTTTTAATGGAAGACAATGGTTGTTGCGTACCATTGTCTTCTACTTAATTGTAATTGTTTTTTATTTGCGTCTCGGGCAGACAATAGTTTTTTTCGGTACTTCTCCAATATCCCGTCGATTACTTTCCATAAAAAAAAAAAAAATCGCCAAGCTATAGTATTTAACGCCAAAAATGCATGATCGTGGGGTCATATTCAGTTGACGTGAGATGAGTTTTACGTGTTTGTTATGTCATCAAGGGATTTTTAATTTGACTTTTATACCTTTTTTTTTATCATGTTTATTATTATGTCATAATTATGTCATTATTATGTTTTAATCATGTGATTTATTAGTTATTTTGTTAATTAAATTAACAATTATGTCCTTAACTGCGATGCCCTGGTATTAAAAGAGAAAAAGCATTGAAAAAAAAATGTTACGATGCATGGTTACGTAAAATAGATCAGTTTCAATTGCAGTCACAAACATTTATTCACCACCCGAGAGGGATAATTAAAAAAATAATGTAACTAAATATCCAAGATGATTTTCTATCTGTTTTATTAATATATGCTAAAATTTATTGTTTAAAGTTACTGATATATAACACTTTTGTGAACATTTTTCAGTGACTTTAGTGATTTAGTAAATTTAGACACTTTCCAATTTTTCTTTTTTTTTTTTTGAGATTCTGTTGGCAACATTCTTTCATTTGTTTATTGGGCGTTAAAATTTGGTGTCAGATTTTTTTTATGGAAAATGGTCGACGGGAATAGTACCGTTCCAACCCAGCAACCGTTGCAACTCCAACCCAGTTGAAAAGAGTTTATGACTTCCGATTGTCTGCCGTCTGCCGTCTGTCCGTGCTCTAACTCCCGTAAATATACTCGGATTGCCCTGCAATTTTAATATGTTATTATTGTTATCTATAGCATGTTCCTTATTTCAACTGAAGTGTGTAGCACTTATAGTTTTTTTACAGCGACACTCAACAGAATTCCGTTATATTATGGTCTATGGGGAAAAATCATTTGCGGTTTATTTTAATAGGTTACACAATTTCAAACACATTGTAATTGATATATATCACTAAGGTGCATTACAAAAAGCTTAATATGGAATAGGGTGAGCATAGCACTTATAGTTACTTTACAGGGACAGTCAAAAGAATTCCGTTACATTACGTCTATGGAGAAAAATATTTTGCGGTTAAATTAAATAATGTTTCACAATTTTAAACGCATTGAAATTTATATATATCACTAAGGTGAATTGCAAGAGGCTTACTACAGAATATTGTGTGTATAGCAGTCATCGTTCATTTACATGAACACACAAAAGAATTCTCTACTGTCTGTTAACAATAATTCCTGAAAGTGCGTTTTAAGTTGCTGAACGCGATTTTAAATTTAACTCACTTTTTGTCTATTACTTGGTGTGTAAAAATTCTGTATTTAATATACAGGGCAGCAAAAAAATTCGTGAACACATTTCCGTTTATTGACATAAACTCCAGAAGGAGAATTTTAAACTGTGCTACGCGTTTCCTAACTAAACTTAAATTTAGCATCCTATGTAGTATATATACAAATCTATAGATCCTATACAGGGCTGAATAAAAGTATTCGGATATTTTTCCGAATATTGTATATGTTCTAAATTATTGAAATTACGTTTTTAACTATGTTATTCGTTTTCCAAATTGTTTACTTAGATGTTATCTTTCAGCGTATTAAACGGTAATGATTGTAGAATTATTTTGGAAGCGTTGGAAAGTGTTACATAATCTATGCTTGACGCATGATTTTTCGTTGTTGTTTGGTATTGTGGACGAACGACTTTGTTAGAATTCTATGAACTTGAATGTAGCTAATTTATAGCAATTGTTTGGAAATTGATGTAAATGTAATGCTCTCAAATATTATGTGTGTATTTGTGTTGTTATATAAATATATGTTTGTGTCACCGTTTTGATTTTGTGATTAATGACTGAATAGTGGGAACATTTACTACAAATATTTTAAAACTGTTTTCCTGAAAACAACAGTTTATGTAAGCCTAATCCATTCCATTTGAATTAGTAGTGATAGGATATTTTAATTCGAGTGAATATTGAGATATTATACTATCAATATATTAATATTGAATATAGAAAAATACGATAAGTTACAGATTCAAAAATAATAATAATGCTACAATTCTGCCAGAATGTAAAATATTTTTACTTGTCATTAATTTGATAACTACCGTCTAACTTCGCAAGGAGTGATAATAGCCATAATTACTGCAAAAAATGTATCGTATCTTTTATAAGTTAGAATGATTTTTGCTTTAAAGTGAAACGTATAAGTATCAAACAGTAGAATATTTAATTTATCTGCTGTCATAGAAAAGCAGAAAATTTTCAGATCACACTCAGAAAAAGGAATTGATTAAAACTACAAAACATGTTTTGTTGAGTACATTTTGATTGTTTTAGCAAAATTCAAGTAAAATTGAACCATTTTACTTGAATTAACAAAACATTTTTTGCTGACGATACAAAAAATGTTTTTGGAATTGCAAAAAAAAAAAAAATTTTTGTTGATTCAAACAAAATTTCCATTGACCTATATTTAAACGAAAAGTTTTGTTGGGTGAACCAAATTTTTGTTGATTCAACAAAACTTTTTTCTGGGTGCAAGCAAAATATTTATTATTTTAATAAATGAAGTCGTACTTCTTTCTTGGAAATGTTTTAAAATTGATCTGTTTTCTACCAGTGACAAATAGTGGTAATAGTAATGAAGTGATAATAGTAATTAAGAGTAAGTAATTAATTTTGTTGGCATGGAAAAAGTGAATTCAGATAATCTAAATTTTGAAACGTGTACCTGTGAAACGTTCTACCTGTACTGTTAATGTCTTTATTCTTGTCTGACAAAAAATTTTAAAATAATTAATGAAGTAAAATGCACATCATAAAAATTGGAAAACAATCTTTAAAATACTGTATTTAAACAACAACAACAAAAAGAAAACCTAAATTTCTTAATCTTTAGTAAAAAAATGTAGACACTGAATTTAAAATCAAAAAATATATTCTTATTCTAGATCTTATATTACTAAAGGTTTACGAAAATATAATACAGGGTCATTCATAATTCCCTCCGGTGTTTCGAAACGTTATAGTAAAAAAACGAAGACGAATATGAAAAAAAGAAACATATGAAATTATTCCGAAACTATTCAAGTTTTACTTACATACATTACAGGTGTTCTATGTGTGAACCCTTGGTCACACGGCATACATCCATGCGATAGTCCAGTTCCTGCCATACTCCGTTTCTTTAAATTCCCGGTACCACACATGAATTGTTTTGTCAGTTGGTCCCTGTTTTCGATATTTATTACGAAAGGCCCGTTGAACTGACACCACTGATTCAGATTTAAAGAAACGGAGTATGGCAGGAACTGGACTATCGCATGGATGTATGCCGTGTGACCAAGGGTTCACACATATAACACCTGTAATGTATGTAAGTAAAACTTGAATAGTTTCGGAATAATTTCATATGTTTCCTTTTTTCATATTCGTCTTCGTTTTTTTTACTATAACGTTTCGAAACCCCGGAGGGAATTATGAATGACCCTGTATAATCTCTTCAGAGTGACCCGGCGATAAAAAAAGCGGTCCTTTATTTTCCAAAGCCTCTGAAAACCAGTAAATATCCGTTTTTTTTTTTTTTTTTTTTTTCTTTTTTTAAACTCTCAAACAAATGTTTCTTTTTCTGCCTGTCATTTCCATAAACGTTTTTGAGTAGTTTTTATAGCGTTTTAATTAATTATTTTTCTACCCACACTATTGGATTTTCAGACGCTATCAATTCTCAAGAAAGCATTTTCAGTTACGTAACTCAGTTTATACATGCAGGAGGTATAAAAGAATGTAAATTTTTATGTTATTGTTATTGTAATAAATTTTAATGTTAATGTCATTGCTGTTGATTTGTAATGTTTGTTGTACAGGAAGATGTTTACTAAAGAGATTTGCTAGCATCCGAGGAACAAGTATTTCAAATTGAGTTAATTGATTAATACAAAGTAAAAACTGCCTGGATACGTTCACGACAGTTACTGGCAGCAAAAGAATGTTTTTCTTTTACAAATGTTTCGTTAACTTTCGGAAATATTTTGTTTTTGATTTAACTGTAAATAAAGGAACGATTTTCGGAATCATTGGTAACTCCGAATAGTTTTATTAATTATTTTGTAATACTTAAGAAAGACAAAAGCTAGCTAGATTAAGAAACATTTGTCTTTTTTGACAGTGTATAGTCAGCAATAGAATTTTAAGAAAACACAATCTCAGATTTTTCTAACAGTATGTCTTTTTTTTTTCTTACTACTTTTCTCTGAGAGTTTTGCTAGATAAAATTAAAGAAGAAAATTTTTAATATAAAAATTATTATGACTATTATTACCACTACCACTTTCAAACATTATAAACAGATTTCATACAAATAAGCTGCTTACTAACGTTCCTCTAAATACTAACGTTCCTCTAAATATACTCAAATAGCACATTAAATCTTCATTAAACTCAAATTAGCAAACTCACATTATCTCAGTTAATAAGTAATAACCATTCGGGATTTAGTTAGCTACAATTTACTTTACAGTAAAATGTGAAGGAAACTCGGCACCGAAACTTTTTTTTTTTAAGTTATCAACTTTAGAAAAAAAAATTCTGGATATTATCGTGTAAATGTTAAATGCAAATAATTTAATCAAAAAATAAAAAATAAAACATAAAATTATTTTTTCACAAAATTTTAAAATGTTCTATTTTAACCACTTATTTTAAAACGCTACTATTGTTTTATTTTTTTTTCACCTGATTTTTTATTGCAGGTCAGTAATGATATCTTGATTAGATTTAAGGATTGGATTTTTATTTCACTTATTTATTTATTTTTTATTAATTTTATTTCATAGCAATAGTTTTATAGAAAAAAATAACTAAATACAAGTGAAAAAAGTAGAAGAAATTACAAGTTTTTTGTATATATGGATTTTTTTAAGTTACCAAAATATTAAAACTCCAATTCTTAAATATCTTATATATTTATTATATAAGTTCAAGTAGAAAATGATAATATCATATCTGGAAAAGCCTTAGCATTGGGAAATATTTGAAATTTTAAATAGGAAATTTGAATGTCTAATCTGAAAAAAAAAAAAAAAAGGGAAATCTGAAAATAAATAAATAAATAATAAAAATACATGGGAAATCTGAATAAAAAACATGAACTGAGATAAATGCATTTAAAAATTTGCGTATCATTTTATTAAATTATCATTTATTTTGTTTAGCTTTTTTATGTATACTTCATTGTCCTTAAACAACTGTAAGAATAATTAAGCAAGATATATATTCAGATCTTACTATTAATATTACTATTATTACCTTTTAACTGACAAGGGAACCACCAAACATGATGAGCACAGATTTGGAAGATTTTAATGTATGCTGTAGGTGTCATATCCGTTACTATTCAGGTCAAAGATTTCCTTCAAATGGCCCTTATTTTTTGAGAAATTTGGGGTTAAAGTTCAGCATGCGTTTCAAATACCAATTAGTTTGACGCTCTGGACAACGTCTCCGTGGCGCTAGCGTTTTCGCTTCCTGTCTCGAAGTCGAGGGTTCTGTCCTATGCTGTGATTTTTGTTATTTTTAATAATTAATTTTAGATTTTTGACGCGTTACAAGTTTTCTGCAGAATTAGGAATTCTACATCTTTGAACTTTTCGATATTTTTCTAATAAATCACATTTATATTTTCTTATTTTTCCATGAAAATTTATATTTTTTACGCAATTTTTAAACTAATATTTTTGTCGACGAAAATCCAATCTAATTTATGTCTTAATATCTCGTCTTTTTAAAACTATTATATTTTACATTTATTCATATTTATTTATTTATTAGTTTGTTTATCATATTTATGGAATAATGCATTTTTTTATTGCATTTTCTATTAAAAATAATTTTAATTGATAAGGGAAAAATTTAAAAAATAATATATTCTTTTAATATTTGATTCGTTCTAAATGTATTGCAATATGTTAGCTGGTGAAATATAAAAATATTTATCATCACCGGCATCGACATTTTTAGTTTATTAAATATGGAATTAATTGTGTGATACATATCATAAAAATACTGAAAACGAAATATCGCATTGAAAATGACCATTAAAAATTTTCTAAATTTAAAATATTATTTTAACAATATTGGAAGAAGGGATAAATTAACATATTATATAATCTTTAAAAATTTAAATTGGGATAAATATATTTAAAAATGCATTAAAAGTTGTAAAACAAATTACTTGAAACGTGGTAATTCTCTGCAAAAAAATAAGTGAAATCAATAAAAATAAAATTTTATTTATTCTGATATTACCATAAAAGTCATTGCAGATGATTTTTTTTTCAAATATTTTTCATATGCATTGCAATTTGCGGGCAGTTTTGCATTTCTAGTTGTATTTTTCTGTATGATATCAACAGTGTCCTTACTTGTTAGAATGTAAAATAAAATTGAAATGTAATATATTAATTTTTATTTGTGCAAATCATAAATGATGTTGAGTTTGAACTTTGCAGTTAAATATATTTACATGACATTAACAATTTATGTAACTAGTTAAAACTTGCAGATAAGCGTTATTGTTTTAATATTTTATTACTCCTTTCAAGATGTGCTATCGGAATTACCTAAACATACATAAGTTTAGAAGATTTGAGATGAAAAATATGTTATATGAGGTTTTTTTATGATAAATTTTCATTTAAAATTCCATAAAGTTTGTATGTATCTTATCAAACACTATGATGGGTTCGATATATTTTAACATTCTATCCTTTTAATTATCACAAAATTTATTTACACACTTATAAAATACAGTTATGGGACATTCGACGAGATGTTGATGTAGACAATTATTTACATATGTACAATTTCTAGATTAACTTTACCTTGATTCTGATCATCGTACTATACCCAATAAAAGATGGAAATTAGACGGTATTCTTTTAATTCACATTTCGAAGCTACTTCTAACAAAACATTCTTTTTCACTACACAACAAAAAAGAAACCGATGCCAATTTCTTTTCCCTAAAATTTTTACATCTTAAGAAAATAAAATGTAAAAAGAAGGTAAAAGAAAAAACAACTACGTTGCTATAGCAACGAGCCGCATTTAACAGATAATATAAAATATAAAAGAAATTTTTTTATCGGCGTTAGTTAAAGTCGTCTGCATAAATAAAAATATTAATTCACCGATTCCTAACATACTCCCACCTTTAATTTAGGTGGAAGCCAAATTAAACCTACGATCATTTATGATCAAAGAACATACTAACTCAAAATAAAAAAAGCATAAATATAAATAAAATAATAACTAAACGCAAACAAATAATAAAACATTTAGAGTTCTAGAAAAATGTCAGTTTAGAGTTCTAGAAAATCAGCTCAGCGTATTCATACAAAATCATTTCACAGGTCTTTTTACTTATCTACCACTTTTAGTTGTACTATTTTTCACAACCTGGATTATAGGATCCTCTGGACTTGATATCTCTAAAGGGTAGAGTTTGCGAAGTGGACGCACTAATGTTCCTGAACTTGTTTTAACTTCAGCCACTCTAGTCGCTCCATCTCGACTTGGGAAAATTTTAATTATTTTTCCTATAGGCCAATGAAGTCTTTTCTGGTTTAATTCGATTAAGACGACTTCACCTTGTCTGACAACTTGTCCTTTCTCTTTTGATTTCTGGACCAATTCTGCCAAATATTCTTTTCTGAATCTATTTCTGAGTTGTTTCCGAATATTTTGACAATGTTTGTATCTGGATTGAAGTTTACTTGAATCTATTCTATCTAAATCAGGAACACCTATTTCCTCAATATCTTGTAAAAATGATGATGGAGTCAAAGGTACAAATTTAACTGTTTCTTCGAAAATATAGGTTAGAGGCCTTTTGTTTACTATTGCTTCGACATCACATATAACAGTCATATGTTCTTCAAAAGTTAAAGTTGCAGTACCGAGAGTTCTGATCAAGGGAATTGTAACACATCTGACCAGGCGCTCCCACCATCCACCCCACCAAGCTGCTGTTGGAGGGATGAACTTCCATTTAATAGGAGACGGTTCTTCAGAAGAAACTATTTCCTTCCAATCCAATGATTTTAAGAGGTTATTTGTGCCTCTAAAGTTGGTGCCATTATCACAGTATCTAGTGGTCGGACTTCCTCTTCTGCATATAAATCTTTGGAGTGACTGAATGTAACCTTCTGTTGAAAGACTGGATACAAGTTCCAAATGTATTGCTCTGTATACTGCACATGTAAAAAGTACAACCCAAACTTTAGACCTTGGCTTTACGAAAAGAGGACCGAATAGATTAGTTCCAACAACTTAAAATACTTTAGAATCTCTGACTCGATCTAGAGGTAGGTGAATTGGGGGTGTAGTGTATGGTTTTGCGGAGTATCTTTTACATTTGTGACACTTAGACAGTTGACTTCTAATGTTGCGTCTAGAAGAAATTATCCAATATTTTTCTCTTAAAATGGATCCAACTGTTTGAAGTCCAGCATGACAGTTCTTTAAATGACATTCTTGAATCAGACAATTGACTACATGATGTTTTGATGGTAATAAAATTGGATATCTGAATGAAACTCGTCATCTCTCTCTATTATCTTTGTTTTCACTCTTAACAATCCTTCTTGGTCTTTCATAACCTTCAATCCTTTTATTGCATCAGTGGTATCTCCAAAACTTTCAGATTGTATTCTAGACCAGAGTAACTTTTCCGCATCTTCTGTCTCTTCGGGGGACAATTCTGATAGAAAAGATCTATTTCTATTTCTGCACTTCAATATGAATCTCTTAACCCAACATATGATATTTATAAATCTGCCTAATTTTGAAATTCTACTATATATCATAAATTCATGTGAATTAGAAGATAGAAGAGTAGATATTGAAGTTTTCTTCTTTACCGTCATCACTAATTCTTCATTGGTGTTTATTTCTGTTTGTGGCCAATTTTCTTCCGAAAACTTCAATCATTCTGGTCCCTCCCACCATCTCATCTTCAGCAGCTGTTTAGGATTACATATTCTAGAAGGTAAATCAGCAGGGTTCAGATGACCAGGTACAAAATTCCATAGTTGAGAATCAGAAAGTTTACAAATTTCTCGAACTCTGTTGATCACAAGCGTTCCCCATTGATCATTTCTTCGAATCCAAGCGAGAACAGTCGAATAGTCGGTTCAGTACTTTACTGGTATGGAAATACCATTAAAAGCTTTCAAAACAAAGTTAGTCAATCTCACGCCTAAAACACAAGCAAGAAGCTCTAAACGCGGGATGGTTATACTTTTCTTTGGTGCAAGACGAGACTTAGCTCCTAAAAGTTGTACAAAAATTGTGTTTTTATCTTCACAACGCACGAAAACTGCTGTTGCATAAGCTCGGTTACTCGCATCACAAAATGTATGAATAGGCCAGTTTTCTTTAGAACCATAGCTTACACGTCTATCTACCTTCACGTTATTTAAATATTTGAGCTCACTATAGCATTTTTGAAAATTATTTCGGATTTCATCTGGAAGTGGAGCGTCCCAATCTAATTTCGTTGACCAGGCCTCTTGAATTATCAGTTTGGCTGGCAACAATGCTGGGGCTAAAAAACCAATTGAATCGAAGATCCCCTGAGTTATAGCTAATATCTTTCTTTTAGACAGATTTTCTATTTCATCACTAAATTTATGAGCAATCTTCAAACTATCCTCCATTATATACCACTTCTTCCCTAAAACCGGAACCGTTGCAGTTACATTTTTGTTGAGCAATTCTTTCTTGCTAAAGAAACTGCTGTCTTCTATTTTAACTGGCCCGAATTCCCACATTCTTAATTCCATTTTCGCGTCAGCCATGATTTCTGTAGATTTTGAAATAAAATTTTCTAGTTCAGGCACACTGTTGACTGAAGTAACACAATTATCTACATAGTATGATTTCATAAGTTTCTCTGATATCTGTTTATTTTGTTCATCAACATTACTCAAATGATATCTTATAACTGCACCAAGTAAAAATGGACTACAAGTGGCTCCAAAAACTACTCTATTGTGTTGATAAACCTGAAACTCGTCAGGATTCTTCCACCACAAAAATCGCATGAAATGACGATCTGATTCTTTGACTGCAATTTGAAGAAAAGCTCTTCTTATATCGGCTACTACCCCAATAGCTTTCTCACGAAATCTTATTAACACTGCAGGAATTTGTTCAATGAGGTTTGATCCTTTAAAGAGACAATCATTTAAAAAAGGTGACCTCCCTACTTTACACGATGCATCAAAAACTGGTCTAACACTGGTAGTAAGACTATCTGGTTTGATGACGGGATGATGCGGTAAAAAATGTCCTGGAATCTTTAGTGTTTGATTTGCAACTTTACTGATGACACCTTCTTCTTCCCATTCACAGAAAACCTTAGCATTTTCTTCAAATTTTTCCATAGATTTTAATTTCTTCGTTGAACTTATCAATCTTCACTCAGCTATATGTCTATTTGAAGGAATCTCACGTTTGCCGTTTATCCAAGGAAGACCTACAATATAAGCGACCTTCTCTATTTCTATCAACTTCTTTTATGAAATTATCATGAGCTAATTCTTCTTTTTCTGTTTTAGACAAAGTATGACTGGGATCTGTTATGCCGATTGTCTCTAATTTCCATAAATCGGGACTCTTCATCTCTTTCAACGCTAGGTTCGTAATCAGCATATTTCCATAATTTAAACAAGACTGCGATGTACTTTCTAAACGACCACAAAGTGTCCATCCAAGCTTCGTCTGTATTGCTGTAAGACCGCTCTTTAGCTGTTTCACTCGACCTGTGAGAAGTTGTCCATAGTAATCTCTTCCTATCAAAATTTCAATTTTGGGACTCCTGGTTCCTATATCTGTAATCCATAGCTTAATTCTTTAAGCTCCTTAAGTATGGACTCTTTCGGTATGCGAGGAATATTACTACAAATTACATCTTGATCTAAAAATTCTAAGACTTCTTCAGTTTGGTTCCGATTACCGTAAGTATTTAACACAACTTGGAATTTAATGTGAGATTTGGCTTCTGTTTGTGTACCACCAAATAATGTGTGTATAATCTCTTCAGAATAAATGGGATGTAAACCTAGTTCTTTGGCTGTACTTTTTAAAATATAGCTCTTTTGTGACCCACAATCTAATAGTGTTTTTACTTTCTTTGCTATTTTACCTTTAATTACTATTTTTAAAGTCATAAGAGCAACTTCACCAGAAAAGGCACCCAGAATATCCAGGCTATGGTGCTTTGGATTACTTCTGTGCCCTTAGCTATATTTTCTGGTTCTTTACGCATTGAAATTTCAGGGCATATAACTCGGTATGGGGTTTAGAACATACATGGCAACGAATAAAAACTTTGCAAACTTTAGCTTTGTGACCAAAACGAAGACGCTTTAGACAGCACTAGGTGGAACCCGTCAAAACTTGACGGAAAAAATACTATAACAATATCAGTAAAATAAGCTTCTTTATTATTTAAGAAGGGGTGCGTATGAAAAAGTCTTTTAAATGTTTTATTTTAAAAGCTTTTTCTCGTAGTGAAATACAGTACGATTTCTCCAAAACGCCAAACAAACAATCAATCCATAAACAACTGTTTAATGCAAATAAGTTCGACATTACTGCCATATTCACCACTGCAAAAAGAAAATTTCGTGGACTTATGAAGTATCATACAAATAGTATATTCCTACGTCCATATCATATTCAGTAAATAAAGCACACATCTCTCTCCATGTGATAATGCAACCGATTGAACTTCTATGTGCATATGCATTGCATCTGTTCAAAGGCACCGTCGAAATTCGACGTTAAAAAAGTTTTAAATAGCTTAAATACTAAAAAGTTTTAAAATGTCCTCTTTAATCATTGTTCGTTTCAAATCCATATTTTCTAAAATACATCCATTGTTTTAAGCTAATCAATTTTCATGAAAAGATGGAGAAATTTCTTTACAATAATAATATAGAATCTGCAGATGATGCAAATTTTTGATGTTTTCAAGTATAATTTATTTGTATAGTTTTTTCGGTCCCTTTCCATAATTATGATTATCCCTTTTCTACATTCGTGATCTTTTCCCTCTGATACAGTGAAATACACCATGGATCTTTAAAATAATAATAAAATACAATTCCAAGCATATTCTGATGCAACACATACATCAACACGAATTCAACATGATATCAATTTCATGTTGAACATAAATTGAAAATAGGTTTTTTTGTTTGAAAGATTTCAGTTTAGCGCCAAATTGCTTATGATTAATCTAATTTTATGATTTATTCAGAGGTTTTTTTTTATTATTATTATTGTTTTCTTCACTTTTTAGGTGCGTTCGTAATTATATAAATACGTAGCACCTATAGTCGTCGCTTGGTCCGTCCGTCTGTCCGTCCGTCTGTCTGTCTGTCTGTCCGTCTGTCTGTCCGTCCGTCTGTCTGTCTGTCCGCATATAACAACGCAAAAACTACCCAACCAAATGGTTTGCAATTTACAATATATTATCTTTGCAGAATTTTGTCGAGACATTTCAAATTTTATTAAAATCGAATCAAAATTTTAGGAGATATTAATAAAAATATTTATTAAGAAATTTGATTTTTTTTTTAAATCGGTGCTTTTTTGTTATAGGAGCTTCCGAGGTTTAATCGTCAAGCGACCGAGATACTTATTTTATTACAGAAATTAATCTGCAGAGGATATCATTCATTTCACAGAATTAAAAATCATCAAGATCTGAATATTTATATAACTAGCTGATACATATACATCTGAATATTTATATAACTAGTTAAGATATTTGTATGAACAGTGTCATAAAATATATACTTAACTAGCTGTTTAACCCGTTCTACGCACGGGATATCATGAATTTAATTCTAAAACGTGCGTACGAACGCACCTCGTTTGTAACGTTTGACGTACCATTTCCAACTTGTTATGTTGGTTAGGGAAATCAATTTCCAATTGTGGCAATTTTCCCAGGTGCTATTTTATATTACTGAAGCAAACTGGCGGCCATTGTTGAGATAGATTAAAAAAATAATTCATGCTTGAAAATTATTTAAAATGTTGTTAAATTAAGCGGCTGTTATCAAATAAATTTCATTCGAAAGTTAACATTTTTATAATTGATGATGTATAAATTGAAATTGTACGATATTTAGAAGTGATGTAAGCGCGATAAAAACAAAAGCGATAGCGCCGTTTGCCACAATCGTTATACATTCTACTCTTTAGAATGAAGAATTTAAAATCGGTTAAAATTACGTCATGTTGACACAATCCTATAAATTTTTCTCTTTAGATTTATCAATGTAAAAATGCATTTCAAGATAAGCATAGCATCATTTTCACAGGCGCAAACTTTTCACACGTACTTTATATACTTTGCTTTTATGCTTAATCACCATGTATACAAATAAAAATATATTTTGTATATAATTGTACAGAAAAAATGGCATCTGCCGTATATACCCTGTCCAAATGGTGGCTCGTACCGACACCTACGTAATACGTAATATCGGTATATACGTATACCGGAGTATACGTAATATCTACGTAACACTCCGGTCGACCACTTTCCATTAAGAAAATAACTATAGCCAAACTATAGGATTTTAACGCCAAAAATATATTATCGTGGCGTCAAACTCGCTTCACGTCAAATGCTTTACACGTGCTTGTTATCTCATCAAGTGATGTTTAATTCGACGTTTAATGTATTTTTAATGATGTTTTACTGATTTATTAGTTAATTCATTAATTAAAATACAAATTACATCTTCGACAATATGATATTAAAAGCGAAAAAGCATTGGAAAAATGTTGCTATGCGCAGTTACGTACAATAGATCAATTTTAACTGACGTCACAAACATTTATCCAGCAGTTGAGAGAGATAATTAAGAAAAATAATTTAATTAAATAAATTTCCAAGGTTATTTTTGTTTCTATTTCCATTAATATATTGTAAATTTTATTGTTTAAAGTAACAGATAAATGATACTTTAGTGAATTGGGCTTTTCCAAATTTATTTCTTTTTTCTTTTTTTTCTGAGATTCTAATGGCAACCTTCTTCCATTTGTTTATTGGACGCTACATTTTGGCGAATAATTTGGTGATAGTTTTTTTTATATGGATAGTGGTCGATGGGATAATGGAGAACTACCAGAATATTAACTAAGCCCGAACTAAGAAAAAATTCCGACAAAATAATTGTATTTCGTTAAGAATTAAATTTTCTTATTTTTAATCTCCTAAAGAAACAATGATCATGGATTTAATTAATTTTGCAAGATGTGGTGCACCCAAACAATTTTGATTAAATCGACACAGATGTCGCAGACGCATTGGTTTCTTTTTGGCGCCAAAATGGCGATTTTTGTTTTGTATGTCAACTTGTTGTTAATAAAATTGAATACGTGTGTGAATAAATAATTTAAAATTAACTAATTAATACTAATTAATAATTGCGCGTGTTTAATAAAAATAACTTGCGAAAATAGCGCAAAAAATAAATCGCGTCAATTCCTGTGCGTCTGCTGCTTCTGTTCCATGTAAGGGTATTTCTTATTTAATAAATAAAATTTATTAACGTTTAACAACAAATTTATGAGTAGTTTAATATATATTGATCTTTTTGTATTAGTTTTGATGTTTCAGAAAATGTTAAAAGTAAATAAATTGGTGACATTGATATTTTTATAACGTATTCGATCTTTGTTTACAATTCTACCTTGCCCAGATAGCTTGAAGTTACGGTCAGAGTCAGATTTCAATTTTATGAAAAGTTGCAGTATCCTCTGGCGATTAACTTTATGACGTCATAGCAGAAGTAAAATTTAAATTTAAAATTGCGGCTAATTAATAAAATTTTCGAACAAACGAATATACGATAACAAATCTGTATCCAAATATCTTTCATTTAAAAAAAGAACAATGTAATTTGATGCAGCAGTTTGTTCTCACGGACTATCGAAAGAAAACATTTAGCGTTTTAAATATATAGATATTAAAATATTACCTAGTTGATATTAGCTAATGTCAAAAGATTGGCAAACCACAGAGTTTACAGAATAAACTCTATGCCTTGCAACAGTGGGAGTTGCCGACTTTATGACGACATTAGCAGAAGTAAAAGTTTAATGGAAAATTACGGCTAATTGATTAAATTTTCGAACAAACGAATGCACGATAACAAATCTGTGTCCAAATATCTGTCATTAAAAAAAAGAATGGTGTAATTTGATGCAGTAGTTTGTTCTCACGGATTGTCAAAAGTAAAAGCTTAGCGTTTTAAATATATAGATTTTTTATCCCTAATTTTAGCTTTCCGTTCTTCAAACGAAAGAGATCTAGCCCTAATGCAGTCCTTGCTTTCATGTGATTTATCGCAAAATAAACATAGGCGTTCCTTTGCGCTAAATAGCCCTGCCGCCGGCCGTAGGTAATTTATTTTCACCTTTTCGGAACTTTTCTTTAGGTTTGTCTTTAGAGACTAACTCTGCAAAACCCGATTTAGATAATTTTAATCTTTCTTCTCCTGCAACTTCTTGTTTCAGGAATTCCATCAGTGTTACTATATTTGATTTTGTTGACAATGAATTACTAGCACTATCAACGCTTGATCTGTTCGAAATATTATACCGTTACCATGCTTTCATTACATCTTCTGACAAGCTAGATTCTATCATAAGATAGAGCCAAACGGAATTACTTTCTAAACTTAAACCCATGGATTCTAAAGATCGTAAATATGCCTCGACTTTTGAGAATAGATCCGATAACGGAAGTTTATCTTTTCCGTGTGCCTGTACATAAGCGACAACCAATTAAAAAAATTCTCAGACATATACTTCTATCAATAAATATTTATTCCTAAAACGTTCTTGAAATGCCTCTACAGCTTTTGGGTAATTTACTGAAGTCATTGGATAACTTTCTAAAAGACGCCTGACACTCATTCCAGGTTCTACCGACTGTATAAGATACTGAAACTTATCACTATTATCCAAATTTATGTCTTCATGAATTTTTTCAAACTGGGACCAAAACGAAAGATAATTTATTAACTGCGAATCGAATGGCTTTATATCAAGCTTAGGCAATTTATAAGTCTTAGGTTTAGAATAACCGTAATCATTTTTCCTAGCATTACCATCTTCTTGATTATGTTTATTTATGCTCAATACCTCACTAACTTTACGCTTAATGGTAATAAATTCATCTGAGTAATCTTCATTTTCTACTACTTCCTTTTCAATTTCTTGTTCATCGCATTTATCATCATTTACCAGGGCCTCTATCACAGCTTCATCTATCGCTTTTATTTCATTCATCAAATTTTCTAATTTTGCAAAACTGTCTAGAACACTACCCTTATCTATCGGGTCTCCGGTAATTTTTTCTTTTAATATATTTAAGGTCCAGGTAAATGATGAACGTAGCGGTGTACACTTTTTCTTTAACTGATTCATATTATAGAAGGTTGTATTAGAAATGAACTCAATGAAAACAATATATATTATGAAAATAATTTAATAACTCATCATCGTTATTCAATAGTCCCACGTTCGCGCGCCAGATGTTTGCATTTTATCAAACACTATGATGGGTTCGATATGTTTTAATATTCTATCCTTTTAATTATCACAAAATTTATTTACACACTTAAAAAATACAGTTATGGAACATTGGACGAGATGTTGATATAGACAATTATTTACATATGTACAAATTCTAGATTAACTTTACCTTGATTCTGATCATCGTACTATAACCTATAAAAGCTGATCCTAAATTATCTCTTCTAGTTGCACTTTATTCCATGCCCGTCATACTTTTTTTCTGGAAATTAAACGGTATTCTTTTAATTCACATTTCGAAGCTACTTGTAACAAAACATTCCTTTTCACTACACAACAAAAACAAAATAAAAAACAGATGCCAATTTCTTTTCCCTAAATTTTTAACCTCTTAAGATAATAAAATGTAAAAAGAAGGTAAAAGAAAAAACAACTACGTTGCTATAGCAACGAGCCGCATTTAACAAATAAAATAAAATATAAAAGAAAAATTTTTATCGGCGTTAGCTAAAGTCGTCTGCATAAATAAAAATACTAATTCACCGATTCCTAACAACGTTAAATAAATTATTATTTCAGAACGATTATTAAAATATAAAAGGTACATAATAAAAATTTTAAACGAAATCTAGATATAAATTAGATTGGAATTTCGTCGATTAAAATATTAGTTAAAAATTGCGTAAAAAATATAAATTTCCATGAAAAACTTTAAAATGTAAATGTAATTTATCAGAAAAATACCAAAAAGTTCCCAAAAGTTAAAGATGTAGATTCATAATTATGCGTAAAAACAAAAAAAGTTAATTAAAAAAGAAAAAAGTCACAGCATAAGACAGAACCCTCGCCTTCGAGAGTGAAAGCGCGAACGCTATCTCTGCGCAATGGAGACCTTTTTTAAACTGTCAAACTAATCGGTATTTGAAATGTATGCTGAACTTTAACCCAAAATTTCTCAAAAATTATGGGCCATTTGAAGGAAAATTTTGACATGAATAGTTAGGGGTATAATCCCTACAAAATACTTTAAAATTATTAAAATCTGTGCGAATCATGTTTGGCGGTCCTCTTGTGAGTACAAACAAAAATAATTTAAATCCTAGAACAAGCGAGACAGTTGGCGGCGTCGAATTTGGCGAAGCGATAAATGAGTTTTTCTTGCTACCGGTTTTTTCCTATGTTTCTTCCACGCCTTCTATTGTGGATTGGTTGGTTTACTATTGTTTGTTCTGGAAATTGGATTCGGTTTTGAGCTCAGAGCAAAGATGGAAAAAGGTCATGATTGGTTTATTGTGTGTCAGATTTGTTGAATTACGTTTCAGGAATGTGTTTTGTGAAGTTTAATGGTTTGGCGTTATGTCGTATGTCATAGAAAGATAATTCCTGTGGAAAAAAAAAGAAAGAAAGAAAAGAATAAAAAAAGAAAGGTGATAAATAAAGTTGTTATATATATTATTACAGTGACAACACTATTTTTCTATAGATGTTTTGGCAACGAGACCGTTTGTTTCAATATTCGATAGATACCGCTATGTTCGCTTGTATACGTTTATTAATGCTGATTAAATTGTAATGTGATTAAAAGATGAATACGCACAATAATAACAAAAGGTAAGTGAATTTTTTTTTTTATTTAATAAGATGTATTGTATTACTCATACACCGCTGCTTGTATGAGTTTCATGCATTCGAACAATCAGGAATCTCGAGATGCTCCCTAATCATAAACTGTGTGCTTTGCGGCAGAGAACTCAATATTACACAGTTCTCTATGAAAATTTCTTTCACGAAGTAAACATTAATTTTATTCCGTTTTGTGGCAATTTACAAAGTTTAAGCAAGGAGGAAAAATAGCTAAAAAATTGTAAAAATCGGAAAATACGGAGGAAAAAAAATGCTAAATGTTTGTAAAAATCAAAATATCCGGAAGAAATGTTGCTAAAAGTTTGTAAAAATACAAAGATACGGAGAAAAATATTGCTAAAAGTTTGTAAAAATCGAAAAATCGTGAAGAAAAATTTGTTAAAACTTTGTAAATAGTCACAAAATGGAATAAAATCGATGTTTACTTTGTGCAGAAGCTTGCCGTAGGAAGCAGGCGTTCTGATTGGGTAGAATTTGGAGGTTGCCGATTCTTTCGGTTGGCGCACGTCAAAAAAAATCGCCAAATCAGGTGTCTCTCTTGTTCTAGGATTTGGCCCAAAAAGTTATAATTCAAGAATTTTTAAAACATTGGCTTTAAATAACTAAAAAAAATATTGTTCTAAATATCGCATATTAAACTTATTGTCATTGAATATTTAATTTATGTGAATAACATTACTTACTTTTGATTAAAAATAAGATAATGCCAGATGGATATAAAAATAACTTTGTTTATACAAATGCAGATTTCCAAACTATTAAATCATTTTCCTTTACACAAAAATCTTAGAAGCAACCTGCACAATATGTAAGTACTTTATTTTTCTTCTAAAATATATCTTCATATCACCGCTTTCTTAATTACTTACCCCATGTGCTTAAATCCTGTATATTATTCCTGTTGTCAACGTTCCTTTTTCTATGAATTTTCAAAACGCACAACCATGAATGGGGTATCACTGGAAAGATGTTTGAAACAGATTCTGACATAGTACACTTACATTTCGTTAAAACATGTTTTTTTATTAAAAATTGCAGTTAATTAAACTTAAATTACCATAGTTTTCATAAATGAAATGAAAGCTTTTTTGGAAATCAATGTTGCCACAAAATAAAATACCGAATTATAAAATGCTCAACAATGATTTTAAAAATAATAATAATACTAAATAGTACTACTATTTATTATTATAATAATAATAGTAAATTATAATAATAATAGTAATAAATATAAATAGAGATAAAATGTGACGTACGACTTCTCACGAGTTTATTTTATACTAGCTGTTACCCGTGACTTCGTTCACGTAACATTAAAAGAAAAATAAATGTGCTAATCAAGCAAAATATTTCACTCCCAATAATTAAAAACGTAAATAATTAACTAACTCTTTATCATATTTCATAGAAGAAAATACGATATTTCTTTGTTATAGGGGCTTTGACATAAATCAATTTAAAAAAGGTAAAATTTTGTGCCAAATAACCGCGAAAAGGAAACTGCAACCAATGGAAAAAAGACGGCAAAATAAAATCGTGTAAATCGACGAATTGGGTAAAAAGAAATGTCAAGTTTACCTGATAAACCATTTTACTTTTAACGACTTTGAGAAACGTTTTAACAGCCATCATTTAAAAATAATTCATTGGAAACAGTATTTGCTTTTTCTTTAAATTCAATTATTGTGAATAGGGAGGAATAATTCTACACCTAAATGCAAGGAGCTTCAATTGCAAAGCTTTTTGCAGTCCAAAATTACATGCAAACGTAACACTTAAATTGCAAAGCTTTTTGCAGCCCAAAATTATATGTAAACATTACTTTTGCATGTAATTTTCATTGGAAATTAACATTTATTGCGGTTCAAATTAAAATTAATTTGGGTACAAATTACATGTAAATGTTACGTTTGCATGTAATTTGGGGTTGCAAAAAGCTTTGCAATTGCAAGTGTTACGTTTGCATGTAACAGCAAATTTGTGTCCTTGGTTTAATCTATAGCTGAAACAAATCTTGATTTCTTGACAATATGCTGATTATAATTAGAAAGAAAATTGAACACAAGTCTATTAAGTTAAAATCTGACTGTGTGTATTTCGCAACTACTCCTCTTAATACAACGCGATTTACTTAACACCGGTTATCATTGATTCGAGGATGTCATATAAACTCTGAGAATTTAAAATTTTGAATTAGATTCCGAGATATTAATATTTTTTTTGTAAATTTTAACGACATTTCTCTAAAAATGGTACTTAAATTACTCCATTTTTGTGTATAAGGCGATTTTTGCTCTGCAGAATAAATTGATTCATAAAGTTTGAATATGTGGAAATATGTTTTTATTTTTCGGAAATTTTACTGTAATCAAGATTTTTTTTCATCAACTATTCAAATTGAAAATAATTTTTTTTTTTTCAGTTTTAATGAGGAAATGGCATAAAAATATATTAATCCGTTTTATTTCTCCTTTTTTATCCACAAAAATGGAGTAATATAAGTACATTTTTAGAGAAATGTCGTTAAAATTTACAAAAAAAATATTAATATCTCGGAATCTAATTCAAAATTTTAAATTCTCAGAGTTTATATGACATCCTCGAATCAATGATAACCGGTGTTAAGTAAATCGCGTTGCATTAAGAGGAGTAGTTGCGAAATACACACAGTCAGATTTTAACTTAATAGACTTGTGTTCAATTTTCTTTTCCTAATAATCTTACTGATGCTTGTATTATTAATCACAGAATTCAGAGAATAAAGATAAAATGTTCATGCTTGGCCTGATACTGAAAATGCAACCCTACAGTCGGCCCAAACAACTGGCGGCTTGCTTTGAAAATCTCTCCCTGTCCAATGAATCCAGTCATTGTTCCATGTGCAGCCTCTCTCCATTCAATGAAGGCAGCCCTTGGGCCTAATGATTTGAGCGATAACCGGCTTAATATTGCAAGCCGATTTTACGGATCATTACCTCTCTATTCTTTCACTGTACTCAGTGATTATTAATGTATGAAATTGATACACGCTCCATTTGAAACATATTTAAAAAATCCCGTTTTATTATGACGTCACTTTGATCTCAGATAAATCTCTTTTCAATGATATAATTCTTGTTAATTTTCTTTCCCTGGCAATCATGACGTGAATTTTAGCAGAAAGCTCACATCTGTTTGTAACTGATATTCAAGCTTATTATTAATCAGTATCAAAAAAATATTTCAGTTATTCATCTTAAATATGACGTTCATTATGTATATATTTTTATTATGATTATACACTGATAGTCATGCTCTGTAATATTACGAATATTTTAAAATACATATTCTGAATCTTCTGTAATCAGGTTCCACTCATTTTACCTTCGAGTTTTCCAGTTAATTTCCGGATTTTAGCGAATAAAAGCAAAAAACTAAGGAATAGGGAGGCTATCTATTCTTTCCTGAACAGGCTAGAAGGACTTTTAGTAGTTGTGTTGTACATCGTATGCTATTGCAACGAAGGGTGCTCGCATCCAGGTATCCGGACGATTCGCAAGCAACTGACGCACAACAGAATGACGAAAAATATTGATTTAATTGACGCTGTGATAGCGAATTTTGAAGTATTATCATGTATGTGATAGAGAAACGTGTTAGGGTTAGCACATATCCGACTAGTTTTTTCGCGGGATCGCTTTTCCCATGGCGTCATTTGTTCCCTTAAACAAGTTTACTACCGATGGCTCTGAATAGCGTCACTTAAAAAAATCTACTGTACTTTGTTTGATTTTCTGAAAATGGGGTTAAATTTGTTTAAAAGCGTTGCATTCTATAAACAATAAACACGCGCAAACGTTGTGATTCTTTTCAGAGAATCATTTATATTTTCATGAATATATGTGTTATTCTTTAAAAAATCAACTCAAACGTTGTAATTGACTCACAGATTTATCTGCTACAACTACAGATCATTTAGAGCATTTTGTTTTTCAGGATGATAGCAAATGTTTTTTTTTTTTTTTTTTTTTTTTTTTTTTTTTTTTTTTTTTTTTTTTATAATTCAATTTTTATGTTGATTCCCTAATTGCACTCTTGACTAAACTTTCTCTGAAAAATTATGAAGTCAAAAAGTTTCCTTACATACAATTTAAAAAGAAGTTTAAAAATACCGTCAAATATTTCACTAAATATTCGAGAAAGTGTCTAAAATGCAAAGTGTCCGTATAACTTTTATCAGATAGTATGTGCATTAAACTAAATGCTCATAAAATCAATACGTACTTTCTTTATAGTCCAATATTTTCCAAACACAAAATGTAAATATATTTTCCAAATGTATATAAAATCAATATAATGTTTGAGTTTCAACCCGGAAACATTAGTAAATTGCATCTAAAAATTTTATTTAAGGCCCTTTAATAACATTTTATGAATACACATTTATGTGCTATACTTTAAATCCCTTTATTTTTACATTAAAAGTCAGTTTAATAGCATTTTATGAATGCGCATCTACATGTTATACTTTAAATCCTTATATTAAAAGCACTTTTGATAACAAATCTTCTACTATATTTTCAGCATTAGTATATTATGTGAATTAAAGTGATAAGCTCTTTTCGCAAGTTCGATATTCGAGAAGAAAATCTAGCATTTCGTAAAAATAAATGTACGGTATTATTTGTGGTGTTTGAGAAAGCGAATTGAGTCATTTTTATGATGTTTTCAAAAAGCACATTCAGTTTCATTAAGTTAATGTAACTTTAACTGAAACATTTTTTTTCCTCAAAACTCTTAAAAGTAGATTTTCATGATAAACTCACTTGCTAATAAAAATACACTATTGTAAATATACGTTATTTTGAACTTAACAGAATGTAACATTTCACTGAAAAATAAATAATATATGTTTCTATAAATTCTGCTTTGGGAAAAAACATATTATTTTATATTATTTTTCCAGAGCAGCAAATACACTGCTCAAAACAATTAAAGGATATTTGAAGTTTTATATAAAATAAAGATATAAACGAAATTTTTTTTGCCGAAAATAGAAGAAGAGAAGCACAAATGCAAATTTTTCTGGTTTTCAAACTGTGGAGTATGCAAATTTTGAGTTCGACGTCAAAAACGTCGCTTCAGTGGCAGCGAATGAAATTTGACTTTCAACTGGATAAAAGAGAATGAAGACAAGGATGATCGGCATTCAGTGATTGCTTTGTTTCGATGAGTACGATGTCTCAGCGAAGTCATTTGACAGATTCAGAAGCTTGGAGAATTGTTGGTAGGTTAGAAGGGGGCCAAACTCATCGTTGCGACCGCAGGGAGTGGGCAACCGAGCATGTCAACTGGAGGAGAAATGAATGGAGCAATATTCTGTTTTCTGACGAGTCCCGTTTTTCTGTGCATCCGGATAATAGGTGTATTTTCATCTGGAGGGACCGTGGCAGTAGGAATAATCCTGCGTTCGTGTACGAAAGTGTCAGATTTGGCGGTGGAGGAGTGTTGGTTTATGGTGGCATCTCCATTGACGGGCGCACTGACCTCTACATCATTCGAGATGGAGCTCTGATTGGTCGCCGATATAGGGATGAGATCCTCAGACCTGTTGTATTCCCTTACGCTGCAGCAATCGGAGATAACTTCATTTTAATGGACGATAACTGCAGGCCACATCGTGCAAACCTGGTGGAGGATTTCCTTTTCGAGGAAGGAATCGTTCGAATGGAATGGCCAGCGTGTTCTCCAGACATGAATCGAATCGAGCACGTTTGGGACGCTCTAGGAAGACGAGTTTCTGGCCACCAACAATCCCCACAAACTCTCCAAGAACTGGAAAGAGCTCTTCTGGAAGAGTGGGGCAGAATACCCCAACTCGTCATTAATAGCCTCATTGAGTCCATGCCTCAAAGGTGTTCAACGTTGCTGGCCGCCCGTGGAAACCATACCCCCTACTGAAAATGATTTTCTTTGAAGAAAACACCTTTTCTTATTCTTTTTTTCTCATATGCACAAATTGTGTTTTTTTCCTTTTGTACACAAATGCGCAATAAAATGCATTTTTTTCTGCCGAACATGTGTAATTTATTCTCATATAACCTACTATGTCTGTCGACCATGTATCAATCAGCTAAAAAGTTTCCCAGATACAAAATCCACCTAAAACTGCAATACCCTTTAATTGTTTTGAGCAGTGTATATAAATACAGAGTTCGCAATTATATAAATACATAGCACATATAGGAGTCGTCTGGTCCGTCCGTCCGTCTGTCTGTCTGTCTGTCTGACCGTTCGTCCGCATAAAACAATGGAAAAACTACCCAACCGAATGTTCTGAAATTTAATATATATATGTATATATAACCGTTGCAGAATTTTGTCGAGTCTTTTCAAATTTTATTAAAGTTGAATCAAAACTTAAAAGACATTAAAAAAGTTTTCTTTATTGTATAAAATACTATTGTACGTAATCTATATAATAAAATCGCAAGTCATGTGACTAAGGAAAGCAAATATTGGCTGACCATTTCTTTTTTCATATGCCAAGCGGCCATTTTTTTTCAAAATTATTTTTTCGAATAAAATTGCATAAAAGTTACATTTTTAGAAAGATCGTTGAAAGAAAAATAGTTTGCTTGAGAGATGAGTTACATTAAAAATGTATAGATTCTGAGATAACTTTAGTAGAAATTAGGTAACAGCTGAATATCTCAATCCATAAAAGTAAATAACCACAAGAGATTCGTTCATCATGAGTTATAGAAATATTAAACTATGGAGGTAATCATTCGCAAAGCAAGATCTCCATGGTGAGTTTTGCATAGCTGTCTGCTTTCGAATAAAAAATTGGCATCTGTAAACGTGGCATACGTAATAATAAAAAAAAGGCATACTCATTTCTCTCATTACAGACGATATAATTCATTTCAGTGAAATAATAACGATGTTTTTTTTTGTTTTTTTTTACATTGTAAAACCAGTTATAGTACGGACGCACATCATTTGTCATGTTTATGTTTACATTTGTACCAAATGTACATTTTCCAACTTGTTTTATATTTAGAGGTTTACATTATATTTTAATAAGTCATATATTAAGAAAAATGGTACCAGCTGGTTTTATGCCATATTAAAAAATGCTAGCACTTTTTCATTGATCTTTTAAAATTATAACAATTATAAGTGACATACAGATACATTTTTATTAAATAGGGATCATTTAAAAAAAAATGTTAAACATCTTTAAACTTTGTAACTAATTGTTATATTTATTAATTTTTATTCCTTTATAATTTTTCTAATTTGCATTATGTTTTTACAACGAAGAACATATTTATATCGCAGTTAATAGACAATATTTTAAAGTTGATTTTTTTCAGAAATTAAATTCTAACACGAAAACATAAGCGGAAAAATCTTCAATATCTGATTTATCTACACACACACACACACACACACATATATATATGTATGTATATAGATGTGTATGTGTGTGTAAAAGAAATAGAAATGATTCATTTTAATATTATATGTAATGTGTGTGTGGGGTTTTAGTTTGTTTTCATATTCCTTATATGATCGCTCGAATTTATTTTCAAGTAGGGTGGGTGCGCCAGTTACTGACCAGTGAAATATAAAAACTACAGAAAACAGGAATTAATGTGTATAGATTTCAATTTTGATAGATGGATTTTACATATGAGGAGGTCGGGGCAAGAAAGTGCCAAGCCACATTTTTGGTGAAATAAATCTAACACTGTAATCTGTTGCTTAATATTGTAAATTATAATATCCAACATATAATTTGTCTGTAATGTCACTTGGTTAATTATTAATTAAATGTACAAAAAATAATAATAATAATAAAAACATGCTTTTATTAAAATTCACAAAAAAGTAAATTTATACACTGTTAAAAATATGCAACAGATTGTTTGGTCATTCGATCGTTTTTATATAAAACAGTTACAGAACGACAATTTAACTTTATTTTGACCATAATTTGGTCAATAATATGGTCAAATAGGTCTAATAATATGGTCAAATAACCTTTATCTTTTAAAACGGTCGAATGACTGGACAGCTTGCTGTATATTTTTAATAGTGTATTATAAAGCACAAATGTGTGCTTTGCTCAATGCTGACGTCATAATGACGATGTGTGCAACGATGTGGTTCAAATGGATGAATGTGACAACGATGGAGGTATTTTTTTCAATTCATATTAAACAATCGTAACGTTATTTCTATGGAGAAAATGCAAGTTTGTGCCGATTTTGTTTCCCCTTAGGGATCGGATTTTTAAAAATCAATGTTCAATTCATGTATTATACATATATTATATATTCCAAATTTCGAAGCACTATATCAACAGGAGGGGAGTGAAAAATGAGTAACAAGATTTGACTGCAACATATATACAGAAATGTAAGTTAAAAGGAAGAATGTAAAAAAAATATATATATATACATAAAATATTTTTTATCATTCTGTGTGACACTTTTAGTTTCAAAATAGCAAATTTAAAGTTGGGGATTTGCCAGTTTTAAAGTATACAACAAAGGGTTAAAGTGACTTTCTTAGGTTCTTGTAAAACAAACATTGAAGCAGTTTAGAGCCTAATTAAGTTTGTTAGGGGGGGAGGTCTTGTTGAGCAGCCTGAAAATGACAATAATTAAACCAGTACGAAAAATTCTGTGTAGTTTTAAAACCAATGAATGAAATACAACAATATTTTATCTATAATTTCATACATGACTGCAGTTAAAAATAACTATTTAAATTATATATATTTAGCAATATTAATTAATTGAATGATAACGACAAAAATGGCTTTTTAAAGATATAAACAGTAAAATATGTATTTTGCGTGCAAGATTTAAAACAATCTACTGTAGATACATATTTAACAGTTCATTTATTTTCATTTATCTATACTAATAAAAGAAAGTTTCCCTCTGTGTGTGTGTGTGTCTGTCTGTGTTTGTGTGTGTGTCTGTTGGCGATGGCTAGGAAAATCTAGCCCACCTAGAAGGTTGGAAATTTAGATTTAGGTAGTCCAAACCCTCTCCTGGTGTACCTGAACGTCAGAATTTTAATATTTAAATTACTTTCTGAAATATTAATTAAAATGCACATAGAACTCTCACTAAAAATACGCTTTTTTTCTTCGGTTGGTTGGTTGTGTAGAATATCTTCTCAGAACACATTAAATAAATCAGAGTAACGATGCATAGATAAGGACTTATAACGAAATAGTGCCAACATGGATTGCAGTTATCTGCATACAGCCAAGCTAATGTAGCGCCATCTACTCAAGGCAAATTACACAAACGCCACCTGTTTAAGACATTTCCAAGCACATTTTTCTTCATTATAATTATCTGGGTTTAAGTTTTTTTTAAACAGAACATATATTATAATGATAGAGACTATTAATACAGGAAACTTTATTTAACAGATCATTTGTTATATATTTGCGGGAATGGCGAGGGGTAAAGGTCTAATTACATTTAACAATTTTAACACTTTTTTTAGCTTCACCCGTAGCATTTAATTGTTGTTTTATTTACAGAATACCGCTATTTTAACTCTCAGTTTCTCAGTAATATTTCAGTAATAATGTTCCGAACTTCTCCATTTAGTTCCATTTTTACTAAATTATCGTAAAAATCAACATTCATTGCTTCAAGGTGTATTTCTAAAAAGCAATTACCAGTATTTCCGAATAATAGCCTAAGCCAAATTTAAAATTAAGTTCCTAGCTTAACCAAATTAATCAATCTTTAAAGATGTATAGTGATCCTCCTAATTAGTTATTTGCTGAAGGTCGCTTGAACATCCGTCACCCCCCCCCCAACCTCCGGTGCCCCCCTTCAAAGTTTTCTCTAACTATTCCCCGTTTCCATATCTCAGCAACTATCTTTCCGATTTCAACGCAAGTGATTCCAAACATTAAAATTAACTTAATAGTCAACCTTTATAACATTAAACTAAATTTATGAGTAGCGGTTACCTGTATTTCTGAATAATAGTTTAAGCCAAATTTCTAATTAAGTTCCAGCTTAACCAAACGAATGAACTTTTAAAGATGCACAGCGGTCCTCCTAATTAGTCATTTTCTGAAGGGCACTTGAACATCTCTTCCGCCCTCCGGCCCCTCCTTCAAAGTTTTTTCTCTAACTATGCCCCGTTTCCGTATCTCCGCAACTATCTTTCCGATTTCAACGCAACTGATTCCAAACATTATAATTAACTTAATAGTCACCTTCTATAACATTAAAGTAAATTTATGAGGAGCGGTTACCACTATTTCCGAATAATAGGCTAAGGCAAATTTGTAATTTAGTTCCTAGCTTAAGCAAACGAACGAATATTTAAAAATGCATCGTAGTCCTCCTAATTAGTCATTTTCTGAAGGACACTTGAACATCCGCTTCACCTGGCACCTCACAATGATTATTTTCTCTAACAGTGCCTTATTTCAATAACTCGGCTTATAATGTTTCATCTTCTAGAAACCAGCTCGATTTTGTCGCACGCCTACTATACAGTACCGTAGGCAACGTTGACCTGTCTCAGAGGTTCTTTCCCCTGGCGCCGGAAGGGGGAAATAAAAGATTTTCCGGAGCGTGCGAGCGTGCCCGGTATACGGTGTCAAAGCCATCTGAGACCTTGGCCAGAATTTCTTTTTTTAAACGATTTGAGTTTATTACACGGGCTCGAGCAACGCCGGGCGGGTCAGCTAGTACTACTATATTTTTCACTGAATCTAAATTTAAAAGTATTTTCACATTCATTGCCATCATTAATGACTTTTATAATGCTATTCACTAAATTTACCAAAAATTTTTGATTTAATCTTTCAATACAAAATTTTCTATGACTAAATCAGGCTGAATTTAGGTTCAGCATAAAAATATACGTGAAAATTAACTCAGATTAACGCAAAGTTTCAAGATTCAATGATAATTAGGTTTTTAATGAGAGTGCGCTCAATGCCAAAAAAACACTATTTTGAGAAAAAGGGCTGCAAACTTAACTTTATAGCATAAGAGCAATTATTTTCATGCAAGACATTTTTAGCATTAACTTCTGTTCCAATTAAAAATTTTGTAAAATACTTTTTGCAATGGATCTGTAACATTTCAAAGTATACATCCTTTTTTTTTTTTTTTTTGAAAAATCGAATTTTTTTAACCTTTAACATGATTTTCCCTCTTAAGTTGTTTGTTGTTGTTGTTCGTCTACATTAAAATATACCCCCTCAACTACTAAGTCCCATCTTGTTGAAATAAATAAATTGGTATCTTTTAGTAATAATCTATGTCTTTGCCTCTTTTCCAGGAAACAGCTGGGAAGGGAATGTCCCAACTTTACATCCTTATTTTAATTTATTCATAACATTTAACCAATTTATGCTTTCATTAAAATTTTCTATAAATAAAAAAATATCCAATATATTTCTAAGTTGAGTTTTATTACAATTCCAAAACACTGAAAATAAAATGAAAAAAAAAACTTTTTAATTTATGTTTTCTTTTTTTCTGCAAATGTAATTCATCCTTTTCCATTATTTTGGTCTTACCAAATAATTGAATTAAAAAATATCAAATATTTTTTTTACTAAGAACTTTAAGTGTTCCAGTCATACACATTGTGTGAAGAGATATTATCTAGGGTACTTCCATCTGTAACGTCAATGGGTTCGAGAGTACTTGTTCTCCTATGCCTTTTAAAAATAAGTGCAACTTATCTTTTTTGATAAAATAGCTTTAAAGACCTTCTTATATTGAGTGCATTTTGAGATAAAATACAAAAAATGGTTTTTAAAATCAAGTGAATAAAATTTCGCGCTCTCCATTTGAAACGTGACATTAGTGGTAGTCTTGACTTGTAATTTTTATGCAAGTATACTGTATATACTTTATAGTAAACGGTAGTGTTATTAGAGTATATAGTAAATATATGTATTATAGTATGTTTTGTATGAGGTATATGTATATACTATATATGTATGAATCCAGTATTATAGTATATCATAGTATACTATATTGTATATTGTATTATAGTATACTGAAACGTTTTTTCAATCTAATTTATGGAATTTCCCATGCCATTAACCCTTCAATCTGCTTTTTAATACGAATAATTCCATATACTATTGTTTGCCTAATTTAATCCCACGATTAGACGAGGCAACAAATACGATCTTCTAATACTAAAAAATACATTACCACAAGTGCCGGTTCCCCTATTGCAGCACATGAGCAATAAAATCTCAAAGAAATACTAAGAACGAAATTAACATATTAAATAAAATTATATTATTACCAATTCAAGTTTTTTTTTCAATTTCCAGGTGGAATTTAAACACGCCCCTCCCCTCCCACTGATCTCTAACGTACATGGCGAAACGTTACTCAGTTAATGTAAATGATGAAATTTATCATTTGCGAGCGGTCGGTCTTCCCAGGATCACACGTGCGATGAGAGAAATTCCCTGCAAAACCAGCTTATCCGGACAAAAGAGGCGAAAGGGGTGTAAGGCAAAGGCACCGCTCCTATACTTACTTTTACAAACCATCAGTGTACAGGATCTCCCATATTTCGCCGTCTCTGTCTTTGATTGTTGTTTATCCTAAATCTCCCTTGGTTTCCTATATTCAGTAAGTTCATATATTTTGTTTATTTGTTTGAATGTATCTTTATTCCTTAATAAAAAATAATATGTTATATTTTTATAAAGTGGTTTTTTTTATTACCAATTTCCAACATAGTTGAAAAGTGTTTATGAATTCGATTTATCTGTCTGTCCGTCTGTCTGTACTCTAACTCTCCTAAATATACTCGGATTAGAGTATATTTAGGTATATCCGACTAGTTAGTTATTATCCGAGTAATAATAATAAAAAAGATTGCTTATATTTGCCACTTTAAACATTTTTAACCACTTCAGAGCACGTTTTACGTATACGTACCATATATGGTTAGTATCAGTGTCGATTTCAGAATATATAAATTAAAGTACAGTTTCATAAACTTTTGAGTTTCAAAAGTTAAAGGAAAACAATGCAACTAAAACAAGAGTGAAAATTACTAATACTCATGTCTTATAATTATAAAAATTATGTCATATAGCATAATATAATATAATATAACATTATATAATAAATGTCTTCACTCTCAAAAATGAATACTCAGATTTCAAGAAATTTTCTTCATTTTTGACGAAACGGTTCCCTGGAAAATGCTCCGATTAAATATTTCGTCAAATCGAGTAAATTTGCATCCTCAAAATTACGAAGAAATTAGTTTCGTGAAATTGTATTTCTTTGAAAGTTCCAAAAAAATGTTGGTGGTTCCATCTATCTGAGTTTTAAGAAGCATCTTTAATTGACTAGGGGAAAAATAAGATCACTTTTCACAAGCCTTCAATGGGATTCGAACGCGTGACTTTTAGCTTGACAGCTGAACGCTTTTACCTCTTAGCCAGCGGGACTTCGGAATTATTTGATTTCAAATGTATTTACGGGATGTTGATGTGTGTTTATATTTTTAGAAAGCAGATTGTATTTTTATCGGTGCTGTTATAATTTCTGCGTGCTTTAATTAATTAGGCTAGATTATTATTATGGTTTTTCTATGGTTAAGAAGTAATTAGAATATGGCTTCATTAATATAATTTATTAGAGAAATTCCCTTTGTTCAATGAATGATTAAAATATGGTCTAGTTAATTTGTTGATCAGAAATAATTAATTTTGAAGTGCATATTTTGGAGGCGATTTCATCAATTTTAGCGGATAAGATTACTGTTTATAGAGGGGAAGGTGTCAGTTATACATATTTTAAATTTGATTGTTATATGAATATATTTCTTAAATAAAAAAGAGATCCTAAAATTTTGGATTTTTTTTTTAACCATTGGGAAAATATTGTTGCTTTCGGTCGAAAATGGACCAAATGATGTTCGCATTTTACTATTTTAACCGTTTTTAACGAAATTCTGTAACTTTAGAAGAATTTTTTAAGCGTTTTTAATGAAATTCTGTAACTTTAGCAAAATTTATCTTTGAATAGGCAAAAGAAATGCATAAAAAAGAAATGCAAAAAGGATAGACGCAAATTATCAGATATGACAAATAAAGTAGAAATTTGGTACTTTCGTGTTATAGCGGCTCCCAAGGAAGAAATATTTTTGTTTTTGTTTTCATTAATATATTACACATTTAGAACTTTTGTGAAAAAAATTTTTGAACGATTTTGTAACAACAAAAATATTCTGGTCGGGAATGGGGAAACATTTTTGTCAAATATTTGAGATTTTTCATTTCATTAAAAATCACTTAATTTTGAAACGACGAAATGATTGACGAACAGGTGATACTAAATGGAAAATACTACTAAAGAAAGAAAGAGCACTATATAAAAAACATATCAAATCAGAAAAAGGCCAAATCTTGGCAAAATTTTGTACACAGACTATTGATAAATTTGGAAAAACATTCAAAATTGCAACAGCAAAAAATACAACAAACCAACATTTTCTACATACGACACTTACTGGCTCTAATATATGTTCCACAATTTCAGATACATTTACAAACTTGCTAAATCACCATTTTCCCACACAAGAAAATCCTGACCTCCTTTATCTGACTTTGTAAGGGAAACACAAAAATCTCCCCCACCCACCACTTTTCTCAACTAAAGAAATAAATTATGCACTATCAGAACAGAATAATCTTAAAGCTCCGGGCTATGACAAAATTGATGCATTTTTAATCAAAAACTTATTAAAAAACTACAAAAGTCTTATTCGCGATCTTTTTAATAAATGTCTATCTTTAAATTATTTCCCAGCAAATTGGAAAATTGCCCAGGTTATCTTCTTCGCAAAAAACAATAAAGACCCACAGCTCCATTCATCCTATCGTCCAATTTGCCTTCTCCCGATGCTGGGAAAGATAATGGCGAGATTAATTAAACACGGAATAATACATTACCTTGAAATTAACAATCACTTCTATGAACAACAATTTGGCTTCAGAGAGGGACGAAACACTATTCAATTGTTACAAGCCGTAAACGATGAGATTCATAAAAAATTACAGAATAACAAATATTGCATCTTGGTATCTTTTGATATACAGGGGGCATTTGACAATATAAATTGGACTATCCTCGGCAAAGAATACAAAAACTACCCATTCCACAATACCTGAAAAATATATTACTAACATTTTTAACAAATAGAAATATTATAACAGACTATCAGAGTATTAACACAAAGAGATACATACCAAGGTTACTCGCAGGGTTCCTGTCTTGGTCCTCTGCTCTGGCTGCTTATAGCGAACATTATATTAATCACATATTCTGAAAAATTCCATAACTTAAAAGCTTTTTGTGATGATTTTAATATGATCATAGCGGTAAACAGCCGACGAGAACTTTGAAGATAAATCAAATAAAATGATATCGCTGTTTAGTAACATCTGTACAAAACTAAAACTTAAAATATCGACAGATAAAACGGTATATATAATGCTGGGTAAAAACATTTTAAGGAACAGAGAACCTCAAATTAAACTGAATAACATTAAAATTAAACGTGTTAAAACACTTAAATTACTAGGTGTCCACTATGAAAGTAATCTAACTTAGCATACACATATATGAAATATCAAAAGTAAAATTTTATCATTAACATCATCCATTAAAAGAGTTTTTTCAACGGCATGGAGGTAAGACGAGATTTTCTTCGAGAGTGGTACCTTACTGTCCTCGAGAAAATTATCGATTACGGCTCGGAGGTACAATAATCTGAGAATAATTGATAAAATAAACTTACAATCAATACAAAGAATTTGCTTAACATCAATAACAAAATGTTATAAGAATGTCTCACTCTACTTCCTCAGTGGATGTGGAAGTTTTCCTACATTCTTACATAGAATTGGCAAAAGAGATGATGACTTGTGTCAGTGTGGTCAGAGAGGTGACCCACTACATTATTTATTTGGCAAATGTAAATTTATGAAGTATAAATTCACATATAATGAAACTAAAACAACTCTTGACAATATTCTAGATATACTATCTGATAAAAAGCAACTATTTCAACTTTACGATAATTATAATATCTTAAATCAAAAATATTCATTTATTAAATACAAATTCCTCTTATAGTCAGTTATTTCTCTTTTAAAAAAATGTTTGTTTTATGTATTATATCAGTACCAAATTGTAAATACAGTGGCCTCTCACTTTTAATTTTTGCATTTGAGTACGGGTGTTATTATTATTATTATTATTATTTTAAGTTTCTGGTGATGAGATTTGTTTGCCGTGTGTCGCGTGTGGGTGAGGGGCCGCTGTATATAGTGTATTTCAAAATGTTATTGTGTGTAAATAAAATTGTTTGAATTTTATATTGTAATTATATATTGTAATCATTTTTAAAAATATATTATACCTCTAAAGGTTATTGTATACGTACTAATGCATTCAAAATGTACGACTATAAATAATTGTCATTATAATGTTAATCTCAAAATGCTATATAAATAACTAAAATTAAAGTTTATGTAAAATATCAATTATTGTAATAATTTTAACGTTCGCGCAGCTTCTGGCAAAATTGGGTAACGTTTATACTTTGTAAAAATTGTAGTTTAACTTGTAATTGTTGTAGCTAGCGCCGGATAGTAATATTTTTCCCTCCCTAGGCTTAGGGGTTCGTCCTGGCCATTAGCCAAAAGCTGGTCCCTAGGGTGGGCGCTGTCTGTCTGTAAAAAATGTTGAAATATAGCTCAAGAATTGCGGAATCGTCAAAAGTGAGAGGTTTTTTTTTTTTTTTTTTTTTTTTTTTTTTTTTTTTTTTTTTTTGACAGCGAGGAAACAGTTTTGTCAGATATTTGAGGATTCACGTTTCGTCAAAAACCACGTGACTCTGTGACGAAATGATTGTCAAAAATAACGAAATGAGGCCTAAGGATTGCGGAATCGTCAAAATTGAGTGTTTTATTTCTGAGAGTGTTATATTTATAAAAATTACTAATTAGTACATGAAATTTTTACGCATTAATTTTACTATAGAATGTTCGGTATTGAAAATGAAGAGTGTAGCATTAATAGACCATTTACCGGGACACACAAAATAATTCTGTTACATTATGGTTTATGAGAAAAAATCGTTTGCGGCGCATTTTATTGATGTTACGATATTTCAAACCTGATATAATTATTGTGCGTTATCGAGGGGGATTAGATTATGCTTTCACAGGAGTATACAATTAGTAGCATTTATAATTCAATTACAGGGACGTACAAAATAATTCTTTTACATTATGATTTCTGTGGACAAATCGTTTGCGGCGTATTTTGAGCATGTTATGATACTCGAAACATAATGACATTTAAAAAGATGATTAAGGTTCACTACAACTTATTTAACATAAATTATGGAGTGCGTCGGTTTTATCGTTCATTTACATAGACGCGCAAAATAATTCGATTAAAGGACTGGCTGAGATCTGTAATTACTGTAATTGCGTTTTCTGTTGTGGTATGCATTTTTATGTAATTTTTAGTGCATTATGAGTTGTTTACAAATTTCTGTTGATTATATACAGGGCTGCACGAAATACTTCGAATATGGGCAACTATTGCTGGAAATGGATTTTTAGTTAGTTATGTATTTTTTAAATTGCTTTTCTCGTTTCATTCTAGGTAAAAATTAACTTTCTTAATAATAATCTCTTAGTGTTAGAAGTGTTTCATAACCTATCCCAGATGCATGATTTTTCTCTCTTATTTTAGTTGCATTGGTTTCATTTAACTTTTGAAATTCAAAAGTTTACGAACCTTTACTTTAATGCTCGTATTCACCATCTACCTCAACCTAGGAAACCTGGGTCGGGCGCCCAGATCAAATTCACGATAAACGTGATTGGACCTGGTCAAGGTGAGGGCCAATCAGTTTAGTGTTGAATACCATTTATGCGTTCGACCGAGGATTTCTAAAGTTGAGGTAGTTGGTGAATATGAGCGTAAATAGTATTGCCCGCTTTTATTTTGCCAATTTATATATTCTGAAATCCACGAGTTGATACTTATGCTCACCGTATATGGTATGTATACGTGAAACGTGTCATGAAGTGGTTAAAAGTGTTTAAAGTAGCAAATTCATTCCTTATTTATAAAGAATAAACTTTTACTTACCTAACTTTAAAAAAAAAAAAAAAAAAAAAAAAAGATCATGAAATTCTACATTTGTTATCAAACTGCGTTTTTGTAGGAGAATTACACGAAATTTTATTGAATTTCAAAATGTGTCGCGATTTCTTAACCCATTCTGTATATTTATACAATTATCAGCAGTTATATCACACTATAGAAATGATTTAACAATGCATGGAATTTATGTACGGTTTATAACCGTAGATCAGAGGAAATGTATTATACATTTCTTGTCTAAACCTTCCTGGTTGAGAACAAATTTTTGCGGACTGTTGTAATAAGAAATGATATTCGATTGGAATATAAAAATATTAGTTCGATTTTTCCATTAACTGTGTTTTTGAAAATGGTATTTTGCTTTAAAATATATTTAGAATACTATTTTGGACTAAGTGTGATTTCAGTTAAAAAATGATCGGCTACGAAAACAAGATCAAGTTTAGTGGAAAACAGGTCAATTCATACAGTTTTTGCATTTTACTGCGTTTTAATCTCTTTCAAAACCAGATACACACTGCGTACATCACGATTTCATCATACACCCCAACCAGAAGTATTACGCGTAGGTCATATATAATATTGAAATGCGTGGTGTTTAAGGAGAAAAGGGTATTGTTCATTTCATATAAAACTAGTCGCTGGGGCCCACCGTAACACTTACCCATCATGGATATGCATAATATAAAATATGAAAATAAAATAGGTGTAAACTACATATAAAATGCATTGCAATACGAATAAAATACTGCCTTGATGACGTCAAAAACTTTAAATGCTCTATTAATGAATTGCGTAAAAGAGGCATCCGTATAACTTCAAAAATGATAATCATATTAACTAAGAACTTACTGCGTGGGATTAAGCGTCTCATTTCCAAATAAAATATATCTTTGAATTGAAATTTGAATAAAATACAGGGTCATGAAATCGAAGAGTGTGGAAAAATAGGATTCCAAATATCTCGGCAACTCATTATTCGATCAACTTCATTCTTTATGCAAAAAATTATATTTCTTTATTATCTTTTATATTCATTCACTCCTTAAAATAAACAATTTCGAATATTTTTATATACCTTTTATCAGAACAAATATTTCGAGAGACCGAAAAAAATAGTACCGGATAATCGAGATTACTGAAATACAATAAGCTTTTTTTCATTATGACATGCTAAGTACATACCAAATTTCCAGTCTCAATCTCGATTTGTTCGGTAGATAGAGCGTTTACAGATACACACACAGACAGACGGAAGGCAATTTTTTTCTTCTAAAAATATGTTTTTCGGAACCTCCAGTGTCTAAAACGTGTAAATCCGTCATTTCTTTTTTTTTTCGATTTTCAAAACTATTACAAGATTTACCCTATTCGACGTATGATGGGTAAGTAATAAACGTAATAATATATGATAATTTGAAAAAAAAAAAAAACATGAAATAAGCACTTACGATACAATAATCTGGTGTTGAAGGGTTTAATAAAAATACGCGAAAATCGAATATATGGGGATTACTTTGGTCTTATAAAATGTCCTTTTAATTAAATGTAAATGTATCGTTGATTTGTTACTTTTCAAAGATTTTCTTCAATATTGCATTTAAAAATTGACAATTTAAGTGTTCAAATCGGCACGAATGAGCTCTTTTTTAAAATAATAGATCCACTTCAAAAAGTATTTTTTATAATTTACACTTTCCTTCTTTAAACGTTAAAATAATTAATGATTTCCATCACTTAATTCTTTAATTATTTTATGACAAAATCGATGATATAATCAAATTATAATTATATTATAATTTAGTAATAACCGCGAAATTTCTCGTAGTTTTTACTTACCTATCATACGTAGTATAGGGTAAGTCTTGTAATCGTTTTGAAAATCGAAATTTTTTTTTGACGGATTTACACGTTTCAAACACTGGAGATTTCGAAAAACTTATTTTTAGAAAAAAAAAATTGCCGTCCGTCTGTGTGTCTGTGTGTCTGTAAACGCTCTATCTCCCGAAAAAATTGAGATAGAGACTTGCAATTTGGTATGTACTTAGTGTGTAATAATGGGAAGAAGCCTATTTAATTTCAATAACCTCGATTAACCGGAACTATTTTTTTCGGGCTCTCGAAATATTCGTTCTGATAAAAGATATATACAAATTTTCGAAATTGTTTATTTTAAGAAATGAAAGAAAAAACAATAAAAAAACCTAAATTTTGCATAAAGCATGAAATCGATCGGATAATGAGTTGCCGAGATATTTGGAATCCTATTTTCCACACTCTTCGATTTTTCATGACCCTGTATTTCATCCAAATTTCACTTCAAAGATATATTTTAATTGGAAATTTGACGCTTAATCAGATGCAATAGACCACTAGTTAATAGGATTATTATTTTTGGAGTTATAAGGATGTTTTGTTTCAAGCAATTCAGTAATCGAGCCTTTAAAGTTTATGACGTCATCGAGGCACGATTTTATTTGAATTGAAATGCATTTTATAAGTAGTTTAAACATTTTTATTTTAATATTTTACATTATGCATATCCATGATGGGTAAGTATTACGGTGGCCCCCAACGACTAGTTTTCGTGTGATTTAAAAATGAAAAAATTACAACAATCAAACGATAAGAAATAAATTTTAGTTTCGAATACACAAAAAATAATTCAAACTCTATGCAAATGTGGATGTAATACTTCTTTCTGTTTTTTTTTTTTTTTTTTTTTTTTTTTTTTTTTTTTTTTTTGTAATTAAAAAAAAAATTCAATATGCTATGAAAATTTTATAAAACTTTGCAATTAATAATTCTAAGATACATTTTACATTGGCACAATGTAGGTAAACAAATAACAAAACTAAATAACAATATATTCTACAAGTAAGAATACTTTGATAAAAGAGATAATTCTGCAGTACAGATGTTTTTTCACATTAGCTTAACAAGATTTATGATACGTGCTAAATATTAATGCAAAACATATCTTTCATGTGAAGTGGAAACAGCATTATTTATTTGTGATATTGTGTTTCAGTAAAATTTCAAATTAACAGGTGTGAAATATTTCAATGTTTCATATTGAATACTGCAAAAAGATATATTGTTCTTACGTGAAGCGTGCAGCCGGCAAAGATAAATAATCACAAAAATGACATTTATGTTTTATTTCAAGTGAGAATTTACACTGCGTTACACAGATTTATGTGGGAAAAATAAAGAATCTGTGAAGTTTATTGCCTGACTGCATTTCTTTTAAACCACGATAAATGCAACCATACTAGCGTTAAAGCTCTGCATCTAATATTACCACATTTGTTGTAGAATAAAAAAATGTAGCTTTTTTCCGCTGTAAATTCTCTATACTTATTTTCAGAAAATGCTTTTTCGGATAAATTGTAAATGTTTGTAACTGTTTTTATATGTATTCTAATCTTATCATATTTACGAAAGTTTACTTTAAAATGTTACATTTTATTTTAAATTTATGAAAAAAGATACGAAAATTACATGTTGAACAAGTTGCGTTTGATGTAATGAAATGAATATAATATGTTCATTCTTGTACTGATAAAAACAGGTTCTTTATATTAGACAGAGAATTGAATTTTTAAATTCACTTACTCATTTTGTTTTCAATATCTAGCTTTTTGAAATTGAATCCAGTACACTGTAAAAAAAAGAAAATTTTTGGTATTCTACAAAAATATAATAGAATTACGAACGAAACTATAACTTCCTCTGAGTAACCAACGATTCTGAAAAGCATTCCTTTAGCTTTAAAATTTTCAGAAATCAATAATTTTTCAAAATTTAAAGAAGCCTTTATAAAAACAAAATATATTTTTCCGTCCGTAATATTTGAAAACGTTTCCGAGTAGTTTTATACAGTGCAGTGTTAATGTTTCTTCATCCGAAATATAGGTTTTTAAGATGTTATAAATTTTCAAGAAGAACATTTTCAGGTTCACCAAACATATTTAACAGACAAACATGTTAAATTAACTGCATTAACATTAACAACAAGAACGAAAAATCATGCGTCAAGCATAGATTATGTAACACTTTCCAACGCTTCCAAAATAATTTTACAAATCATACCGTTTAATAAGCTAAAAGATAACATCTAAGTAATCCGAATACTTTTATTCAGCCCTGTATAGGATCTATAGATTTGTATATATACAACATAGGATGTTAAATTTTAGTTCAGTTAGGAAACGCGTAGCACAGTTTAAAATTCTAGAACTGGAGTTAAACAATACGGAAATGTGTTCGCGAACTTTTGTGCGTCCCTGTAAATGAACGATGACTGCTGTACACACACTATTCTGTAGTAAGCCTCTTGAAATACACCTTAGTGATATATATAAATTTCAATGCGTTTAAAATAGGGAAACATTATTTAAATAAACCGCAGACGATTTTTCTCCATAGACGTAATGTAACAGAATTCTTTTGACTGTCCCTGTAAAGTAACTATAAGTGCTATGCACACCCTATTCCATATTAAGCTTCTTCTAATGCACCTTAGTGATATATATAAATTTCAATGCGTTTAAAATAGTGAAACATTATTTAAATAAACCGTCAATAATTTTTCCCCATAGACCGCAATGTAACGGAATTCTTTTGAGTGTCCCTGTAAAAAAACTATAAGTACTACACACTTCCGTTGAAATAGGGAACATGCTATAGATAACGACTATAACATATAAAAATTGCAGAGCAATCCGAGCATATTTACGGGAGTTAGAGCACGGACAGACGACAGACGGCAGACGGCAGACGGCCATACGGCCAGACAAACCGAAGTCATAAACACTTTTCAACTAGGTTGGAAAGTGTTAATAAAATTAATATTATTTTGTTTCTCTAGCATGCATAAATTCAGTTATGCTGCTGAAAATGTTTAGTTAGTTTTCCGGATGGGATCCAGAAAAACCGAATTTTTTGTTTATAAAAAACTCATTCATGCACTGTAAAAGCTACTCAGAAACGTTTCTAAAAATTAGAGGCATAAAAAAAACTTTGTTTTTATAAATTCTTCTGTAATTCTCAAAAATATATTGAGGGAACAAAATTTTGTTTTTATTAATTATTTTTTAAATCTCGAAAATCTGTTGGATTGTGAGTTTTTATGAGAAAAATAAGAGGGCAGCGGACAAAGCTTTCTTTTCATAAATTCTTCTTTAAATCTCAAAAATCTATTGGATTCTGAATTTTTATGAGAAAAATCAGAGAGCAGCGAACAAAGCTTTGTTTTTATAAATTCTTCTTTAAATCTCAAAAACCTATTGTATTCTGAGTTTTTTATGAAATATGAACGCCTTTTAGAATCTTGCATAACTCAAAAACGGTTATATTATATTTTCTTTCGTTGTCATAATATATTTTTGTAGATTAAGAATAATTTGAATTTTTTTTTCTAGTGTATTAATGTACCTTGTTTAGGCGAATAGCTATGTTTATAAATCAACGTTCTATACCGTAGCTAATATAGTAAATAATAAAGATTTAAAAGCAGCTGTACTGTACATAATAAAAATGTTCCCAGTGATTAAATGATTCATTTTAAAAAAATCTGAAACTTCGGTAAAATATAATATTTTACAGAGTAATTTTGTGGTTCATTAAAATTTATAACATGTATAAATAAAAAAAAGGGATGTTTGTAAATTTGTTTGAGAAAATAAGAGTGTGGCATAGTAACAATATTTATTTCAGAGTCTGGGTTACATTTAATTATGTTAAACGGAAGATGTAAAAATAATAAGCATGAAATAATAAAAGATACATCTTTTAATTTTCAGTATAAAAGAGCGAAATTTAAAACTTAATATATACAGGGTTAGCATAAATGAATTACAAGATTTTAAAAATATATATGTTTTCGAAACTATCACAATTATTACATATAAAATGAGTGATACATAGAATAAAGAAAACATTCCAAAATTATTTTGCAGTCACTCACTAGATAGTAGCACACCCGTAAAGCGGCGTAATTGAAATTAAGTTTGGCGTTATTGACAGAGAAAATATCCTTGGATCGTACATCATGTGTTTTTTCTTTCTTTTTGGCGGGTTACATCATAGATCTTGTTCATGAACAACCATTGCCGAAAACATTCAAAGAATTTCAAAAACGCAATAGTGCTGAATTAACACTTAATGGACGGGTTACGTAAATTTACGTTTTTCCATTCTGACTTCCTAGAACGGGCCATGTAGAATGTAGAATTACGTGAAAATACATCTTTTGGTTATATGTAATTCCGCTCACGGGTATTACTTTTGCTTTTCGTTTGTTACATTATTTCTCAAAAAAACATACTCAAAATTGATATTTTTGGAATTAGAGTACTATGTACCTACTAGGTGTACCGGTTAATTCCCGCTATTTTTTATTGATTTTTGAAACTAAAAATACATAGGAAATAATAAAAATGTATTATTCAAACCAGCGGCCATCGCTAGCTACACATTTTTCCCATCTTTCTGGCAATTTGTGGATGCCTCGCCAAAAAAATTGTTCGTTTTTTGAGCCAAACCAGTCATCGAGCCATTTTTTCACATTTTCGTACGAATCGAAGTGTTGCTCTGCCAATGCGTGCGACACTGATGAAAACAAATAGTAGTCGGACGGGGCCAGGTCCGGAGAGTACGGCGGGTGAGGCAGCAGTTCCCATCCCAGCGCTTTTACGGTGTGCGTGACCAAAGTTGTGGTATGAGCCGGAGCATTGTCATGCTGCAAAATCACTTTTCCATGTCTTCTAGCCCATTCTGGCCGTTTTAATCGGCTTTTAATCGATCGGAAATAGTTTGTTGTGAAACTTCTAAGCCCTCAGCCAACTGTTTTTGTATTTGACACGGATCTTCGTCGAGCAAAGCTTCCAATTCGGGATCTTCAAACTTTTTTGGCTGACCTGGACGTTCTTTGTCTTCAACGCTGTAATCACCACTTTTAAATCGTCGAAACCAATCTCTGCATGTTGTTTCTGATAATGCACTGTCACCATGAACTTTCACAAGAGTTCTATGACTTTCAGCAGCCGATTTCTTGGAATGAAACAGAAACAAAAGCACAGTCCGCAAATGCTCTTTGGAAGGAACGAAATTCGACATTTTTGAGCACGAATATTTATATGATGTTATTACTTTGAGAACTTTTGACATTTATGGTTTTCAAGCCTTATGTTAGTACAACAAAACACACTATATGTCAAATGATTGAACGTTGCATTAATAGCTGCTGCCATCTATCAAGTAAAACAGCGGGAATTAACCGGTACACCTAGTAAAAAAATCTATTAGAAACAATATATCTTCATTCATTTATAATACACGGGGTTTTAACGCTTGGTAGTATTTATTACATACAATTTAAACTTATAATAAATACATAAAATGAAAGAGCAACTCAAACAGTTTTACCTACAAGCTTACAAGTGTTCAATGTGAACACCTTTCGTCACACGACACACATGAAGATGAAGTCGATAGCTCAGTTCTTCTCAAAAGTTAATTAGTGTTTGTGGGGTAATTGTTGCAACAGCTGCCTCAATCCTGTTTCTTAGGTTGGGTAGATCAGCTGGTAGTGGAGGACATACACTCGATCCTTTATTAACCCCAACAGGTAGAAATCACATGGCGTCAGATCGGGTCAGCGTAGAGTGGCGTTTGGGAAGATCTGAGCTATCGACTTGATGTTTGCCGTGTGACGAAAGGTGTTCACTAGGCTTGTAGGTAAAACTGTTTCAGTTGCTCTTTCATTTTATGTATTAAGTATAATTTTAATTTTTTTATAATAGATACTACCAAGCGTTAAAACCCCGATATTCATTTAGAAACACACTGTATAAACACGAACTGAGAAAAGATTTTTGTTATATAATGTAACATGTAAGTATAACGCCCTATAAGTATAGGGCTTCCTGTTTAAATTATGAAAAATACCTGTCCACAATGTGTTGAAAAAAGTCCGGAAACATAGAAAGACAGAGGAAAAACATCCCGTCTGTTAAGTGTTAAGAACTGTATAGTGTAAAGTTGCTAAATGTGTGGAACGAACCTGATTACAGATTAGATGCTAATCGTATTACGATATATTCAATTCACACATTGAACATTTCTAACGGAATAAAAATGTGGAATGTTTTCCTTATTTTTGATGTATCGCTTATTATAATATGTATAATGGTTTTGAAAATATAAATTTTTAATAGAAGTGCATTTATTCATCCTAACACTATGAGTAAATGTAATTTTCTTTTCTGGTTTAAGAACGCGAGATCTATTGATTTTTAAAGACGTTGTTATGTTGTTAATGTGTTGTTATGTGAAACTTTTTTTTTGTTAACATATTTATGAATATACCTATAAGATCAATTTTATATTGACATCGTGAAGAAAAACAAATAACAAAAAGAAATAGCAAAGCATTCTGCGTGTAAATATACAGGGTGTTTCACAAAGGACCCCTAACTTTAAAAATCAATAACTCGGAAACGATGATAGATAGAAACATGAAACCAGTGGTATGTTTATTAAGAAAATCGTAAGAATCTTATATGTAAAACTCAAAATTTAGTTAAAAATAGCACCGATAGATGGCGCTGAGAGCGTTAAGAATCCTTCTAAACAGAGTTCAGAAACATAGAAAGACTACTTGTCGAAGATTTCGTCATTGAAATCTGTCCGCTATTAGCGTATAGGGAAAATAATTCCGAAAGTGGTGTATATCGTGGAGGAACGTGTATTTATTATGCTGGAGTACCACCGATTACGTCAGAGTCCTACTGCCACAAGGATAAGTTTTCAAACGCGATTTTAAGTCGCAAAACGCCCAGATGGAAAAACAATTCGTGAGCTTTTCAAAAAAATTCAACAGACAGGCAACGTGGCCGATGCGAATTATTTTCAATATACGAAAATAGCGGTCAGATTTCAATATCGAAATCTTCGACGGCTAATCTTTTCTATGCCTCTGAACTCTCTTTAGAAGGATTCTTAACGCTCTCAGCGCCATCTAACGGTGCTATCTTTAACTGCATTTTGAGATTTACGTATAAGATTCTTACGATTTTTTTAATAAACATACCACTGGTTTCATGTTTCTATCTATCACCGTTTCCGGGTTATTGATTTTTAAAGTTAGGGGTTATTTGTAAACCACCCTGTACTTTTAAACAAAAACGAAAAATCGAGCGTCAGACATAGATTAAGAAATACATATCAACACTAACAGAATATTATTAAGAATTTTGTTTTTCATACAATGTAATGAAATATCTAAATAAACAAGTGACAGGAGATACATTCCTGTGCTGCTGACCCATTGGATTTAAAACCGGGAATGTCCTAAATCCCAGGAGGAAGGTCTAAATAAACAAATTTAAAAAAAAAAAAGTTAACTGAGTGTAATATCATGACAGCCGAATGACACAACGATTCTTCTTTTTAAAATTTAAATGCACAGTTTATTAAATGAGAGCTGATATTTACAAGATGATTATTTACATTATGTACACTTTCACTAATATTCATAAAAATTCCACCTAAACCACATTACTTCTTAAACAACCAAAATATACTCGGATGCCTTCCCGCATCCTACTTACTCCGAACGAACCACCATTCCTCCTCCTCTTCTCTTCACTTCCGTTTACTTTAAAAACAAAAAAGGGTTGGAAAGATATTGGTTGCATGACACCCCCCCCCCCCCGATAAGATTGTGCTACGCAAAGCGAAGCAAAATCTGACAAATAGCAACCATACAACTATACAGCATAAAATATATATAAAAACACAATTCAAAACAGATGTATAGAAGCCTTGTTATAATAGTTATAATCAGGGCTTTACAAATTTGAAAAAATCTGGTAGCCAGGTATAAATTCTAGTCGCCAGTAAAAAAATTTAACACACCCCCCCCCCGTTATTGATTTTTAAAAAGTACAAACGTTTGCTTAGGAATTAAGTCAGAAAAAATAATACCAAACATAGTTTAGAATTATTAGTTACATAGTTTATAATAGTGCATAATAACTAAGTTTTCTAAGGAAACTTATCAAAGTTATATATTTGTGAAAAAAATAATAATAAAGGAAATATTGTAAACTCTGAATTAACCGACATGTTCGGAAAATGCTGATTGCCGTATGCTTCAAATGTTCAAATAGTTGAGTGCTACAAAATCTATATCGGATGAGAGGGCATCTATAAAATAGTGAAGCCGGAAAACGATTTTATGCCTATTTAGCTTATCAAAATAAAAAAGTCAAATAATTCTGATTTAATTATTTCAAAATTTGCATTTAATGACATTTGCAATAGTTTTGCCAAATTAAAAATAAGTTAATTTTTTCTGTTGTTGTTTGTTTGTGTGTGTGTGTGTGAATATAATTTCAAATTTATTTCTTAATATTTTGTAACTTTGCAGCATTTATAATGAGATATCTTACAAGAAATTTAATTAAACGTTGTGATGTTCGCAAACTCGAGGGCTATTAACGCGTAATATTACGAGTTATTACGTAAACGTTTGTTTTCGTTGCTAAAAAAGAAAGAAAAAAATATATTTTCCCGCGCTGGATTAAATCGGAATCAGCAGCCGGCTGAGGTTTATTTTGATCCAACGATCTACGATAAGAATTAAAAAAAAAAAAAACTTTTTGAAGTGCAATCAATGATTTTTTATTTCCATTTACTGCAGATAATAATCCAAACAATGTAATTATAAAATACTATTGAGAAACAACTCTGAACCAGACACTTGTCGCCAAGACAGAGTGACGGCAATGTCCAACGCGTGTGGTGCAAACAGACGCGAGGCGCCAAGCATTATAAGCCGGGAAAAAATATTAAAAATAATAATACATATTTTTATTAAAATGAATTATTCTTGAAATTTTAATTAAGTTTTATAGATTTACTTCGAATGAATTACTTATAATCACTTATATGTTATTATTCTTTTAAAATGAATGTAATAGATTAAAAGTTTTAATTCTGAACACAAAAATCTGATTTGAAACATACAAAAAAGTAAGCATTTTTTATCATTGCATCCAATTTTTAGAAGCCACATAAGACTATTTGTTATAGAACACCCCCTCTCCTCACATTCTAATCACATGACTAGCCGACTAGAGCGGAAAAGATAGGCGTTTTATGTGCATGAAATGGAAAATGCCTTTTTAACTTCGCTTTAGAGAAAATGTCGTTTGTGCTCATTTTTTAGTTCAATTTTTGTAAAAAAATAAATAAATAAATGAAACAAAAAAAGTCAGATTAAAAAAGTTAGTCGCCAGATAAAAAAAGTTGGTCGCCAGTGGCGACCTGGCGACCGCATTTGTCAAGCCCTGGTTATAATGAATATATAATAAACATATAAAAAAAAACACAATTCAAAACAGATGTATAGAAGCCTTGTTATAATAGTTATAATGAATATATAATAAACATATAAAAAAACACTAACAATTCACAACAGACGGAAAGACGACTTGATATAATACTGCATACCAAAATTAAACACAAAATAAAGTATCATTTAAATAATCCTTATACAGTAACTAGTCGTGACAGACTGTCTGCATTTTTTAATTTTGCACCTGGGCAATGATAAATATTTATATTATATCTTTGTAGAGATAAGGCCCATCTTTGTAATTTTGCAGACTGAGGTGCAGATTTCTGAAGATATATTAAAGGATTGTGATGAGTTATTAGTTCAATTTCCGCACCAAACACATAAACTTCAAATTTCTTTAATGCCCACACTACCGCATAAGCTTCACGCTCGATAGTCGACCAGTTTTGTTGCACCTTAGTGAGCTTTTGGCTAGCAAAACTAATGGGACACAACTTTTCTTTCTCATCTATTTGCGATAGACAAGCACCAACTCCATAAGAACTGGCATCACACTGAATAGTGTAAGGCTTTTTAGGATCTGGTGTATACAGCTTAGGAGCTTCACACAATGAACGTTTTAAAGTTTGGAAAGCCTCTTCTTCAACCTCAGACCACGGAATGATTTCTGGGATTTTCTTTTTTGTCAAGACGGTTAAAGGCTTGGCGATTTCAGCATAATTTCTTATGTAGTCACGATAATAATTAAATAAACCCAATGCACTTCTGAGGGCTGTTTTGGTTTTAGGCGATTCTATTGTCTCAATGGCACGTAACTTCTCCGGATCGGGCTCATGTCTACCTCCTCCTATGACGTGACCTAGATACTTGATCTGTGCCTTTGCAAAAACACATTTTTTAACATTCACCGTGAATTTCAGTTCAGTTAATTTGGATAAAACAGCGTCAAGATGTTTCAGATGATTTTCCCAGTCATTTAAAAAAATAGCAATATCATCCAAATATGCTCGACTGTACTCACGATGTTCATCCAGAGCATTGTTGATCGATTTCTGGAATGCGGCAGCCGCATTGCGCAACCCAAAATGCATGACTTTCCATCGGTATTGAGCACGATGGGTTTTAAAAGAAGTAAGATCTCGACTCTGTTCTTCTAGAGGAATTTCCCAATACCCTTTTAATACATCTAGACATGTAATTATGTTAGCACTTCCTATTTGATTAATTAATTCAGTTGCATTTTCCATAGGGTAATCAAAAGGTTTTGTCACTGTGTTCAATTGACGAAAATCTATACATAAGCGCATGCTACCGTCCTTCTTTGCGACACACACGACCGGATAAGCTATTTCAGCTTCACTTCTTTCTATAAGTCCTATATGCTCTAACTCTTCTATTTATTTATCCACTTCATTTTTTAGAGATTCCGGAATTTTATAAATATATGGTTTCTTTCTTTCCGCACCTGGTAATAAACGAATTTTGTGTTCTCCAACATTGGCAACTTGAATTTTACCTGAGAATAATGGTGCATGTTTTTGTATAAGTTTACTTAACTCGAATTGTTTATCAACCTCCAGATGACTAAGGTCTACTTCTATGTTATTTTCATTCGAAATATTAGCTTTAATTGGTGTTGGGTGAATTTCACCAAATTCTACATCGTCTTCAAAAATGACTCCAACAGTCTGTACTCTTACGTTAAATTTCCTTATTTTATTCGCATGAACATGTCTGACACCCCCATCAGGTAATTTCACTTTATACGAATGTGGTTTTATTCTTTCAAGTATTTCTCCGGGTCCTGTCCATCTAGCATATAATTTATTGGTAGAATCAGGGATAAGTAAATATACTAAATCACCTTTTTCAAATTCTTTCATTCTACTTCGACGATTGAAATAGCGAGTGTAATTTTCTTGTTTTTCTGCAGCAGTTAGAGAAGAAATGTCAGCGGCTCTTTCCAAATTTATTTTTAATTCTTGTAAATAGTCTACTGCTGAATTACTAAGATTCAATGGTAAGGGGATTTCACCTGACCATGATGACTTTAGTACTGCCAAGGGACCTCTAGCTTCCGGACCATACATGAGCTTAAACGGTGATACTTCAGTTGTGCAATTTGGCACTTCACGGTAGGCAAAAAGTAGAAAAGGAATATGTTTATCCCAATTAACAGGATCCGTACGAATTACATGATGTAGCATTTGTTTAAACACACGATTAAATTTTTCAATTAATCCATTCGAAGCCGGGTATGATGGAGTTGAAAAGCGAGGACATGCCCCTAACCGGTTCTCAAATTCTTTAGTCAGTTCAGATTTAAAATTAGTGGCCTGGTCTGAACAGATAACTTCAGGAATTCCGGTGCGCATAAAAATATCTAATAAAGCATCACACGCCGTTTTCGCAGAGAGACTCCGTAATGGTACTACTTCCGGCCATTTAGAATTTTGATCAATTAAGGTAAGACAATATTTATGTTTCCTTCCTGACGGCGGAATAATTTCACCTATACAATCAATATTTACAGTATGAAATGGATATGGTGCGCGGACAACAGGTGTAATCGGAATTTTATCTGTTTGTTTCTCAGGGCTTTTTAACTGACAGTTCTTACATGTTCTACAAAAATTTTCTACATCTCTTGAAATATTCGGCCAATAAAAAGATAATTTAATTCTTTCTTTAGTTTTTCTCATACCTAAGTGGTTTCCAAAAATTGAATCATGAGCTAATTCTAACACTTTATTTCTATAACTTTCCGGTAACACGAGCTGATATATTTTATCACCGCAAATAGTTTCTTTATGATACAACAAATTATCCCGTATCAAAAAATTATTTTTTTCTAATCTAGCGTCCTTGAATGAATTCTTTAAAGTTGCGCAATCTTTTTGTTCTTTACAAAACTTGTTAAACTCTGAAAATTCACCATTTCGATCATTTTGTTTATTCTCTGAAGAAATAAAACAAACATTTAATTCCTCTTTCGCCAGTGGGGCGTCTGAGCTATTTTTAGCTTCGTGACCTTCGAACTCCTGCAACTGACTATTACACAACTCTTCATTTTGAAGTTCAATCAAAGCATTATATACGTCTGGAGTTAATAAACAAGGGACATTTAAGTTTTCAGTGAAAGCAAAAAGCGTATTTAAAGTGACATAAATTCCACTGTTAGGTAATTTATAATGGATGGGTATAGTAGCCAAATTTGCTTGTACTTTTTCTTTGAAAGCGGATTGTAACAAAATACTACCTTTAGCTTCGATTTTCAGATTAGGAATTAATGACGTATTTAAAATACTTATTTGGGTACCGGAATCAAGAATCGCTTCTACTTCTTTTCCTTCTACATAAATAATGATTTTTTTTAAAGGAGAAAGAGTAACTTCGTTTAATTGATCATTCATGTGTAAATGCATGGAACTAACATTAGTGACTACTGCATTATTATTTTTATTTGGATTCAATTTATTTGTATCTACTTGCATTTTAGGTTTTTTCTGACCCTTATCATCATTTTGAGTATAAGATTTATCATACGTATTTCTTCTGTTTGGGCAAAATTTTGCTAAGTGTAATGGTGAATTACAAATGTAACAATCACGCGATTTTGAGAAGTGTCTGTTCTCATACGTAACTTGATTTTTTCTTAGTTGTGGGGGAACATATTTATTATTTTCATTATTCACTTCATGATAAATAGGCCGTTTCTCAAATTTTGTTTCCTCAAAAGACCTGCCTTTTGCGGTAAAATAAATGTCACAGTCTTTCGATAACTGATTGGGCAAAAACCAACTTTCTCCTTGCTTGACTGCAATGTGAGTAGCTAGCTCATTATCCAAAGTTTCAAAAATTTTATCTGATATTATTAATATAATAAGTGAGTCGAAATGTTTAACGTTTCGAATTCTACAATAATTTAACCAACAGCATCTTAATCGGGAACCGAACTGTTGATGGGTTTCACCAGGTAATCTTTTAGCGTTTCTAAAATTTTGTAAACAGGTAAATGGGGACGGTTAATATTCTTTCAAAATTAAAGATTTAATTTTATCATAATCGGCTAACTCTTCATCATCAATATAAACAAGAACATTTCCTGCTTTTTCACCTACTAATTTTAGTAAAATTTCCAATTTATATTCCTTAGGAACATTTTTGTGCTTAAACGCTCTTTCTAAAGAATCAAAAAAAAAGATTCCATGTTTCATTTTTCTTGGGCACTGGGATTACCAAAACTTGAACTGCTTTAATTAATTTATCTAATGATAATGACGTACTATTTTCCCCTTCGTTATGGGTTAAATTCTCGCTTCTCATTTGTTGTTGTAAACGCAACCTATTAACTTCCTCGCCATTTTTTCTTTCTGAAACCGTAGTTGATAAAAATTCAGTTACGAAATCTTTATCTTTTAAGTATTCTTTAGATTTCAATAACAAATCTTTTAATTCGGGTACTCTCTTACTAGCATCAGCTTCTTCGCCTATTTCTTCCAGAACAATAAGTAAATCCTCTTTAGTTACGTTTTTAAACATTTTCGAATAAAGTTAACAGTATCTTACTACACAATCAAATGATAAAAAAAGAATAGCTCACCTCTATTTTGTAATCCAAACACTGTGATTCAAAGCACATACTTTTATTATTTTAAATCGTAGAAATAACTCTTGTTCTCGTTATGAGAGCGGGCTGTAATATCATGACAGCCGAATGACACAACGATTCTTCTTTTTAAAATTTAAATGCACAGTTTATTAAATGAGAGCTGATATTTACAAGATGATTATTTACATTATGTAAACTTTCACTAATATTCATAAAAATTCCACCTAAACCACATTACTTCTTAAACAACCAAAATATACTCGGATGCCTTCCCACATCCTACTTACTCTGAACGAACCACCATTCCTCCTCCTCTTCTCTTCACTTCCGTTTACTTTAAAAACAAAAAAGGGTTGGAAGGATATTGGTTGCATGACACTCAGTAAAAATTGACGTTTATCATCGGTTGTTTATGTACAGAAATGTGTGCAATTTCTTTTGGGCAGATCTTTATATGATCTCTAAAATTTATATACACTACGGAGTAAGCAAAAACTGAGTTAAAATTAACAGGAACAAAAATCATGCGTCAAGCATAAATTATGTACTACTTTCTATTTTGCAAATCTTAACCCTAATGTGTAAGACGATATCTAACTAAACAATTTTGAAAACGCATAACATATTTAAAAATACAATTTCAGGAATTACCAATAATGTTCGAAAAAAATATCCGAGATCTTTTGTGAAGCCCTGTATATGATCTATGGATTTGTATATATACTAAATAGAATGCTAAATTTTAGTTCAGTTAAGAAACGCGTAGCACAGTTTAAAATTTCCCTTCTGAAATTTCCAACAATAAACTGAAATGTTCTCGAGAACTTTTGTGCTTCCCTGTATACAATCTATACAATTTTGCACACCAAACACACCAAGAAATAGACAAAAAATGAGTTAAATTTAAAAATTCGTTCAGCAACTGTAAAGCATCCCCAGCAATTATTATTAATAAGCAGTACTTTAACCGAATTCTTTTGTGTGTCACTGTAAATGAACGATGAAAGCTATACACACAATATTATATATTAAGCCTCTTGTAATCCACTTTATTGATATATATTATTTTCTATATATTTGAAATAGTGAAACATTATTAAAATAAACCGCAAACGATTTTTCTTCATAGACCGCAATGTAACGGAATTATTTTGAGTATCCCTATACAGGAACTATAAGTGCTAAGCACACCACATTCTATAACTTGTCTTTTGTACTGCACCTCAGTGATATATATCAATTTCAGTATGTTTGAAAATGTGTAACATGATTAAAATAAACCGCCAATGATTTTTGCCCATAGACCGCAATGTAACGGAACTCATTTGATTGTCCCTGTAAAAAAAACTATAAGTGTTACACCCTTCATTTTCAACACCGAACATGCCACAGTAAACCTCAATAACATATATAAATTGCATGAAGATCCGCGCATATTTACGCGAGTTAGAGCACGGACAGACAGACAGACACACGGCAGACAAACCGAATTCATAAACACTTTTCAACTATGTTGGAAAGTGTTAAAAAAGCATACTACAACTGAAAACGCATTTCCAGCAATTATCGATCATATACAGTCATAAAATGGAATTATGTCTTTCTCTAAATGATCAATAAAATATATTCACTCCATAATCTATAGAAAATATTCTGTAGAAAATATTCTACCGCAGTGATTCCTTTTAATATCAATGCGTTTGGTGTATCATACACAACACACTTTTTCCCCATAGATTCTGTTGTAATGGAGTTATTTGTGCGCCCCTGTAAACGAATTATAAATACAACTTATTTTATACTCCTTAGAAAGCATGTGATAATTTGCGTCAGTGACACATAGCAAATTGATTAGGTTTGAAATATCGTAACATCAATAAAACGCACCGCTAACGATTTCACACCATAGACAATAATGTAACGGAATTCCTTTGTGTATCCAGGTAAGCAAACTATATATGTTAGGCACTTCTTTTTGAAAACCGAACATTTTATAGTCAACCTGAATAACCTCTTAAAATTACATGGGAAGTGGAGCATATTTATAAGAGTTAGAGTACGGGGGTCAGAGAGACAGAACAAACAGAAGTTATAAGCATTTTCAACTATTTGAAAATGATAATTCTTTATATTCAAATTTTAATTGCTTAATAGGCGTATAGTCAATATAGTGAAAAAGAACCCAAGCCGGGACTCGAAACCGGGTCATCAGATTAGCGCAGTGACGTTCTACCAACTGAACCACTTGGGACAATACTCAGCCCGGAACTTTTTCACCATAACATGTTGGCAAGGCTACAAACGCAGCTCAAGATGGAATATTTTTCTGTGAGCCGCCAAAACTGGGGCAAACACGAAATCAAAGAAAATCCAGCATCGACAATTGAATAAATTCATATTTTTAATACTTGGAAATTTTTCCAGAAAAATTTCTGACGCCTTGCATTTATAATATTCAAATTTTAATTGCTTAATAGGCGTATAGCCCAACATAGTGAAAAAGAACCCAAGCCGGGCCTCGAACCCGGGTCATCAGATTAGCGCACTGACGTTCTACCAACTGAACCACTTTGGGATAATGCTCAGCTCGGAACTTTTTCACCATAACATGTTGGCAAGGCTACAAACGCAGCCCAAGATGGAATATTTTTCCGTGAGCCGCCAACCCTGTGGCAAACACGAAATCAAAGAAAATCCAGCATCGACAATTGAATAAATTAATATTTTTAATACTTGGAAATTTTTCCAGAGAAAATTTCTCACGCCTTGCATTCATAATATTCAAATTTTAATTGTTTAATAGGCGTATAGCCAACATAGTGAAAAAGAACCCGAGCCGGGACTCGAACCCGGGTCATCAAATTATTAACATGTTATGGTGAAAAAGTTCCGGGCATGGTATCGTTCCCAAGTGGTTCAGTTGGTAGAACGTCAGTGCGCTAATCTGATGGCCCGGGTTGGAGTCCCGGCTTGGTTTCTTTTTCACTATGATGGCTATACGCCTATTAAGTAATTAAAATTTGAATATTATGAATGCAAGGAGTGAGAAATTTTCTCTTGAAAAATTTTCATGTATTAAAAATATGATAATTCTTTAGTAAAGATTTCTATTTCCTAAATTTTTCGCAAGAAGATTTTACGCAAGAATACCAAACTCACGAGATGTGGGAACACCATTATTTATTTGTACTAGGGTAAAATTTCAATTTAAGAAGCGTGAAATATTCGAGGGTATTATGTTGAATACAATATAGGGATTCACTGCTGTTAACGTGAAATGTGTTTCAGGGCATGATAAATAATCATAGAAATGGTATCAAAATTTTATTTCAAGAGAGTATTTAAACTGGCGTGAGCAAAATAAAGAGAGTGTGAAAATTTTCTTTTCTCTATATACCACTTTCTTTAAAGCCATCATAAAAGAAACCACAGTAGCATTAAAGCCTGGTATATTATTTTTCCACACTTTTTCAAAAATAAACTGTAACATTTTATTCTTTTTCACAGTAAATTCTCAGTATTTATCGCCAAAAAATATTTTTTAACACACTTTTTTATATTTCAGGAAATATGTGTGTTTTCATCCAACCGTATTTATTATATTTTCTGTAAACAGTTACAATTTATTTTAGTATTACCAAGCAGAATATATAAATAAGAAACTAAAACTTGATTTTTAAATAATGACAGAAATATAAATTTCAATAACATAAGTCCATAAAATATTTATTCACCTTCAATATCTTTTGTACTGATAATAGCATTTTTAAAAATTTCTAAGATAGTTTAAAAGTGTTTATGACTTCGGTTCATCTGTCTGTCTGTCTGTTCGTCTGTCCGTACTTTAACTCTCGTAAATATACTAGGATTGTCATACATTAAATTGTTATACATTATTGATTTTTACTGTAATGAAAATGATGCAATGAATACTGTAATGAATAATTTTACGGTAATGAAAATGAAGTACGTAACATTAAAGCGTGTAGCATTGAAGTGTGTTGAGTTCATTTACAGTGACACACAAAATAATTCCATTATATTATGGTCTATGGCGAAAAATCGTTTGTGGCGTATTTTATTTATGTTGCGATGCTTCAAACATAAAGAAGTTATATGCATTACTGAGATGGACTACAGCATGCTTGCACCGGAGTATGCAATTAGTAGCATTCATAGTTCAATTACAGGGACGTACATAATTATTCCTACATTCTGATCATGGGGAAAAATCACCTGTGTTTGAACATGCCATGATACTAAACATAATGGAATTTAAATGGATCACTAAGGTTCAAAACAAATTATTTTCTATAGATTATGGAGTGCGTAGGAGTTATCGTTCATGTACAGAGACGCACAAGATAATTCGGTATAAGGATTGGCTATGATCGGAAATTGCTAGAATTGATCTTCCCGCTTTGGTATGCAATTTAATGTAATTTTTAGTGTATTACTTGTTGTTTACAAATTCTGTGGATCATATACAGGGCTACCTGAAAGACATTGAATATGGGCAGCAACTTCTGAAAATGGATTTTTATTTATTTATGTATATTTAAATTGCTTACTTAGATATTTCATTTCATCGCATGTGTAAATTAAATTTCTTAATCATTTCTGTTAGTGTTGGAAAATGTTTGATATTCTATGCCGTATGCATAATTTTTCATCATTGTTTCATATTAAAAGTGTGAATTATGAAATTCCTTTTATCATTTCATTCAGCGTGAAGAATTCAGTTTATAAGTTTTATGACATTCATTATAAATACATATTTATCCACTTTATTACATTAAAGTACAGTCATTTTTATAGTACATTTGCTAGTTTTTCTGTAAGTCACATGATGGCAGAATTAGATCAAAATTAAACTTAAATTTTACAAAACGAACAAATCAAAGACAAAATTGTAATTCAGATTTATATAATCGTATTTTTCTTAACCTGACGCGAAGGATAAATCTCCAAATATTGTTTGAAGTGCAAACTTTCACACTGAATTTTTTTTTTAAGAATTACAAAAATTCCCTTTCCTAATTAAATTTGCATTTTTCTTAACTTGACACAAAAGATAAATCGCAAAATATCGTTTGAATTTCAATCTTTCGCACTGAATATGTTTTTAAGAACTACGAACATTCAATTTCATGTTTAAATTAAATATGTTCGTTTTATAATATTATCTACTATCAAGTGTGTTTTTCATTTTTTTTCCTTCTCAAAAAATATGCATATATAATAACACACACTAACACAGTTTTTTCTTTATTTTTCGATGTTTATAGCCGTTTCAATTCTTACCCCAACGATAATGGTCGCCAAAAAAGACCAATGGTGACATTTTCGTCCAAAACAACAGAATTATCCACCGTAATTCTACGACTAATCTATGTAGAACAATATGATATATACTGAAACCTTCCCTAAACAAATTTCTCACTAACAGTTCCATCAAAATCCATTCCGCAGAACTAGAATTATAAGCGGGGGTAACAAAATTTCCATTTGTATTTCATATATATAGTCGAAAATGAACATAAAATGTAATGTAGTAATGTAAATGTCTAGAGTGAAAGTAAAACAAAATTTAGATGAATAAATATTTTTCACTTTCATTTCACTTACTGTAAAGCAATTTTTTTTTCTAAAGCCATGCCTTGTTATATATTTCCATAAAATATAATATTAAAATAATTTTTGGAACAAAATTATGAAAAATAGCGTCCGATTTTGACAGTCAATTTTTTTACAGAAAATCTTTTGACATTTTTAAATAGCATTTTAAAACTTTCCGAAAAGAATCTATAATTGTTTAAAAAATAAAAATATTCTGTGTAAATTTTTTCTACATAATTAAACTTTCTAAATATATTTCTATGTTATTTAAATTATTAAAACGTTTTTTAAATTTAATTTTAAATACTATGAAAAAAGGATCTTGGGATCATAATTAGTTTAAAACTTATTGCACGACAATTTTTTTTAATGTAATAAAGTAATTCTCTGTTGAAAAGATAACTAAAAATGGATTTAGTTGGCGCTACCAGTGGACATATAAATCATTTAAATACTATGAAAAAAGGATCTTGGAAACATAATTAGTTTAAAACTTGTTGCACCTATAATATTATACAGCGCGGCTTAAATTCATTAGGGGAAAAAAATGATTATAGATTTTTACAACAAATTTTTTTTTTACTTCAATTTACAGCAACAGATGGCGGCAGGTGCCACCTAGTCAGTTGATTTTTTTTTTTTTTTTTTCGATTCTTGAGTGAGTGAAATTCGTAAATGAATTCTAAATATGAGTTGAGAATTCTTTTGAAATTAACGATATTACTCTTAATTAAAATGAGGAATCATCTCAGACGCTTTGGATTACGTACATGTTATTTTATTTTTAATAATTCCTAATTTGAGTTTCATTCTATGGTTTCACTGCTCTCACAGTGATCGCCATATTGGATTGGAGGCGGAGCTGATCTAACACAATCTAGTCTGTTCATTGGTCTGAGCTCTGGAAACTACGGCTGTTGCCAAACCATACGCTACAATTTCAGCCCTATCTTCGCGCCACGTAAGACAAATATATATATAGATGTTATAATCGAATGTTTTGCATACAAAACTCTCACTAAAACTTTTAAAAACATTCCACTTTTCTGTTAAAAAATTAATAAACTAGAAAAAAAGCAGATTAAATTTAAATTGCATGCACATAGCTAATTCTTTTGCATTTAATGTACGTACATTATTTTTCAGGTTTATATTGCAGTTTTTTTTTCTTGGAGGTATGCCTTAATGTATTTATTAAAATTTCAATATGAAGGATTTTGTATTTTTTTAAAATTATATTTGACATGTTTTTGTTCTGTACGAACTGTTACAGTTTTATCTTGAAAAAAAAAATCTCCAAGATCTACTATTTTTGGAGAGTATGTGATTTTAGAATTACGTATTTTTAAGGATGAATGAAAATGCATATTTTGGTAATGAAATGAGAAAATAACTCGTCAAGAGAAAATATAGTTATTTAAAAATGAATAATGCATCGGTTAATTTACTTAGCTTATGCGCAACAGGGGGAAAAATTAAAAAATATATAGAATAGGGACATCAAATGCAACAGGCTTTATATGGTTTTATATAGAATTTCAACTAAGCTCTAAATAATTGATTGTTTTTGAAAAACGTTTTGTTATTTTTTTTAAACATGTCTATTTTTATTAAGATGTGTTTTTAAATTATGTCAGTGGTACGTATTTTGGTGACAACTATAGAACATATAACACGGAAAAAAGACAAGTTTGAGAAACATTAGCAAAATAAAAAATACATTATAAGAAAAAAATTTCGGAAGCAAATAATGCAGGAAATATTGCTTAAATGAAACATTTAAAATTTTAATTTTATCAAATTCTGTAAATACACTAAAAATAACATTAGGCCAGCAAAAAGTAATTTATATTTAGTTAATGTACAAAGATGGATGTAAAACTCTTAATAGATGCCTTATAAGTTTATAATTCAAATAGTTGAATACTACATTTGCAATAAAATAATGTGGAAACTGAATGTTTTCTATTTCAGAATTAACTTTTGAAGATTTCATTCCTAACAATTCAAGAATGAGAAATACTGCAGCAACGCAACATAATAAGGTTTCTAATCACTATATATAATTTCACATACCATGACACCATTTCAATGAAATTCCTTTATTTATTTTATTTATTTTTAGTATGAGTGCTCACAAATACTTGTTATATGCCATTACCAAATTAAGGCTGTGCTCAGATCTAAACTGGCTACTTTATGACAAATGTTTAAATTAATTTTTATTCGGAAACATAAAAAACTGGTAGGCGCTGTTTTTCAGAAGCTGTGTGATCGAACTGTTTTTTCGTTTTACGGTAAAATTAGAAGACTTTTCAGAAATTTTTGACAAAGTTTATAATATTTTAGAGTGAACTGATGGTTTCTTCTTATGAACAAATTTTCTTTATATAAGGGTTGCCCAAATGAAAGTGGCATTGCTGTAAAAACTCTGCCATTTGAAGAGAAAGATGACTGCGCATACTCCTATAGAGGGCGCAGAGTGCTGGGTATGCATGCGATATCGTAAGATCCCGCCAGATGCGTGTGTGGTAGCGTCAGATCACGTTAAAATGCACGCAGATCTGTATTCCGATGGTGTAAAAATTTTCGTAGTGGAAGAAGCAGTACTGACGACAGGTCACAACCTGGTCATGCGCATGTGGTTACAGCCCAGACCTCTCGCCGTGTGAATACCACATCTTTGGTCCACTGAAGAAAGCTCTGAAGGGACGGCGATTTGCCGACGATGATGAGGTCAAATCTGCCGTTGAAAGTTGGTTCCACAACAAACCCCGGTTCTTCATCACCCAGGGTATCCATCGCCTCGTTGACCACTGGGACATCAACCTACAAGGTGACTTTGTCCAGCCTGTCTGTTACGTCTGTATTACTTCTTTCTTTTGTATACTAATTTATATTAATACCATTAAACCATTTCTGAAACTGTCTGTAGTGCCACTTTCAATTAGGCGACTCATATAGTAATCAATGGCAACATGTATACGTCGCTGTTCCTCGCTTTTTATTTAGCATTTATAATTGAATCGTACATTTAAGACATAAATGCAGAATTTGAATTTTTAATATACACTGGAGAGAAAAGAAAATAAAGGAAAAACTCTTTTATCCTAAACTATTTTGCAGCTAAAAACTTCATTTTTGCATGACAGATATATTTTCAAAATGCAGAATATCCTATTTGTTAAATAAATAAATAAAATGATAGTAAATGTGATTTTTTATACCACTGACTAGGCCCCTACCTGCCGGGCTTATGCATAGCTTAACGGGTTGTTATCTGGCAACGGGAAAGGATTCGCCTTCTCTCCGCTTGGCGAAGATGTGTTTGTAAAATCTATAGCCCGACGTGGCTTCAGTGCGTCTTCTTGCCTTAATTGCTGTTTCTTAGTTGGCCGGTTGCTAATTGTTTTTGGATGAGACGGTTCAGCACTGCGCAGTGTAGCGAAGTCATGCCGGACGGTTTTGAGATGCCTGGATATTTACTATTTCCTCGTTGCATCACTCATCCATACGTCATGCCATCACTACTCGAGTTGGTTTCGTAATTTAGAACCTGATATGTTGACGAGACCTTCACCAGCCTAGGCACACCCAGAGGTGTAATTCACAGGTAACTTGGAGGACTTTACACCCACGACGAATTTTCATGCACCGAACGTCATTAGCGTACATGATAAGTAAATGTGATTTAAAGATGTACAGGGAAAGTTTGTAATACTTTTTTACAATTTTAGACACATGTAGAATTTTTTTAAGTGTCTAGACATCCCTGGCCGAAATTCAAGCTTTACAAGCTAACTATGCAATGTACCTTCTAATTTTTCACTTAAGTTTCATGTCTTACAATCCGTTAAATGCATTCTCAACGACATGTTCCGAATTTCTTAATGAAGGTACTACATAACTTACGTTTAAAAAAGGTCTATTCAATTAATTTCTGCCAACGTCTGTCTCTCTGTGTGTGTCTGTACCCGTAAAGGATCCGCTGATCGGGTGAGTAGAGAGTCGAAGAAGGTACCGATCGATGCGGAACTATTCAGGCATAGTTAATTATAAATTACGAAGATATCGGTCAGTAATTGGCCGAATATTATTTAACAAGAAAGAAAAATCACGCATCAAGCATAGCTTATAAAACGCCTTCCATCACGTATCGAATAGTTTAACAAAACATCGAGGTTTAATAAGTTAAAGATGATACCTAAGTAGACATTTAAGAAAATGCTTTATCTGGAAAACTATACCACTTAACTGTACCAATCTTGGTATATGGTATACTTGTATACTTATCGATATATTTGCCAATTTTTATTAAAAATATATAAGGATTTGGGGAGCAAAAATTTAAGATTTATCTGTAGTGCAAAGTATCAAAACGCTATTGTAATAAATTTCTATAACATAATAAAAGTGCATAAAATATTTGTGTAACTCTTTAACTCTTCTTTTCTATATCTTCATTTTTTTACTGATAATATATATATTTATATATATATTAAGGAAATGAATTAGGAACTACATTTTCTCTTTTCATTTATCGTGAAAAATATGTTTTATAAGTTTTAAGACATTCATTATAAAAACATATTTGTTTTGAACACTTGGTTTTGAAAGGGAGGGTATGAACAAATTAGTTAAATCGAACATAAAATTTATGTTTTTAATCCATTCACAATGAATATATTTTAATATCAGTAAAAATTTCCTACTAGTCATTTATTGGGTCAGTGATATTTCAAATGTGTTGATTTTGAAAGTGAGCACCTTTTGGATAGAATTATTTTGTATGTTGCATAAGATTAACAAGCCCAGTCATAAGTTTCTCATAAATACTTTAAAAATCTTTACTATCTAAATTAAGAAATATAATTATACACATAAAACTTATTACCGAATGTTTTTTGTTATCGTCACACTCTTTTCTATAAAACTAATTTTTGTTTTTGTTTTCTGGTAACTATTAGAAAACAGAATGAAATAGTGAAATAAAATAAAGTATTAAATTTTTTGTTATTATAAATATAGGTTGGTCAGAAAGTATTTCCTTGATTACAAAAAAAAATACATATATTACGAAATAACCACTGAATGTAATACTGTAAAATTTTTATTCTTTAAAAGTCATGTTCTAAAGTTTTTTCAGTCCATTCTCTACCGTCGTTTGTGAGTTCCTTGATGACAAATTTCCTGGAAGACAGATTGGATGGAATGGACCAACTCCTCTAGATTTTCTTTTCTTTTGGAGAGCACATAAAGGACACAGTGTGTGCAAAACCAGTAAAAGATATTAAAACACTGAAGGTCAGGATCAGAGACGCGGTGTCTAGTGTGACAGCCCAAATTTTGGCAATACTTGGCGAGTAATGGAATACCGCCTTGACATTCTTCGAGCTACCAAGGGTTCTCACACGGAAATTTACTGACGTAAGTACATGTATTAAAAATTTCATAAATGCTTATACAATATATTGAAACAAGCATATGTCTTATTATATTATTTTTTTTTCTGAAATGAATTATTGTAATCAGGGAAAGACTTTATGACCATTCTGTATATTCCTGTAAAAAATAATAAATCGATATTTTCAACAAATCATTGCTTTTAAACGTGACGCAAGCTCTTAGAGCATACCAAAACAATGATATTTTTTTTAAATTTAAGATAACACGGATGAACGTTATTGCATAATAAATTTAAATAAAATGAGACTTAAAACATAAATCTATTACTGCTTACGAATGTTTTTAATCCCTTTCAAATGCAAACCATTAAATCTCTAGCAATAACACAAAAGGGCGATAACAACTTTCAAACCCAACGACTCATTTAGCCATTTTATTAAAAACAAATTTGATAATTTTCCAAATGAAATTTAAAAAATATATAAATGTCTAAAGTAAAATTAAAGTTAATTTTATATTGAATAAATATTTTGCACTTTCACTTCACTTACTTTAGAGTAGAATAATTTTAAAATGCGATGTCTTGTTATTTATTTCTTGGAAATATTATATTAAAATGATTTTGGAAACCAAATTGAGAAAAATCGTGTCTGATTTTGACAGTCAATTTCTTTACAGAAAACCTTTTGACATTTTTAAATAGCATTTTAATACTTTCTGAAAGGAATATATAATAGTTTAAAAAATAAAAATAGTTTCTCTAACTTTTTCTGCAGAATTAAAACTTCTAAATAATGTTCTGTGTTAATTATAACTAATATACATTTACACTATTTAAACGTTTTCATAAATTTAATTTCTTAAAGGTATATTCTGTTATATTGATATTTCATCTTATTTCTTAAAGAAGTAAATGTATAATATAAAAAGGGAGTTACAACATATTTCTCATGTAATATAATTTTATGTTTTATCGCAGCTGTTTAATTTATATAAATGTTATAATAGAATACTTTTCTCAATTTTTTCTTTCTAACAAAATTTTTTAAAATCATGCCACGTCTCGTTAAAAAAATAAAAGGCATATTAAATTTTATTGCATTCATCTAGCTAATCTTTTTGCATTTAATGTACTTTATTTTTCATGTCTCTATTGCAGTTTTGTTCTTTGGAGGTATGCCCCAATATACATATTTTTTAATTTTCAGTATGAATCTTTGCGTTGTTTTAATTATATCTGAAATGCTTTTTTTTTCTTTTGTTCGAACTGTCACATTTTTATTATATGATCTAATATTTCCTGGTGAGTATGTTATTTTTAAATTACGTATTTTTAAGAATGAATGAAAACGCTTGTCCAGGTAATACAATAAGGTAATAACTCGTATTGTCAAAATAATTGTTGTCGAAAGAATTGTTGTCGAACTGTCACATTTTTATTATATAATCTAATATTTTCTGGTGAGTATGTTATTTTTCAATTACGCATATTTAAGAATGAATGAAAATGCTCATCCAGATAATAGGGTAATGACTCGTATTGTCAAAAGAATTGTTGTCGAACTGTCACATTTTTATTATATGATCTAATATTTTCTGATGAGTATGTTATTTTTCAATTACGTATTTTTAAGAATGAATGAAAATGCTTATCCAGGTAATACAATAAGGTAATAACTCGTATTAACAAAAGAAAAGATGCCTATCTAAAACTGCCTAATGAAAAGTTTAACTGGCTTATGTTAGCTTAAATATAGTAGGGGGGGGGGGAGGGTGAATATAAACTAAATCTAGTATAGAGTCACATAATTCGACCGGTTTTATATGATTTCTTACGTAATATTGTATGTAATTTCTACTAAGCTCAAAATAATTGATTGTTTTTTCAAAAAGTTTTGTTCATTTTTATTAAACATACCTTTTTTTATTAAGATATGTTTTTCAATAAAGTCAGTGGTATGTATTTTGGTGACAGCTATATAACATATAACATGGATAAATGACAAGTTTGAGATACATTAGCAAAATAAAAAGATACATTCTAAGAAAAATATTTCGGAAGCAAATATGCATAAAATCTTGCTTAAAATGAAACATTTAATCTTTTAATTTTATCAAATTCCGTAAATACACTAAAAGTAACGCCAGCGAAAAGTAATTTATATTTAGTTAATGTACAAAGATGGATGTAAAACTCTTAATAGTGCCTTAAGTTTATAATACAAATAGTTGAGTACTACATTTGCAATAAAATAGTGTGAAAACGGAATGTGTTGTGTTTGAATATTACTTTTTGGAGATTTTATTCATAACGACTCAACAATGAGAATTACTGCAGTAACGCAACAAAATAAGGTGTATAATCACTATAATATAATTGCACATACCATGAAGTTATATTAATGATTTTTTTTCTTTTAGTTTAAGTGTCTACAAATACCTGTTATATGCCATTACCAATTTAATGCTGTACTCAAATCATACTGACTACTTTCTTACAAATTGTTTAATTTATTTTTGTTGGGAAACATAAAATTGCCAGGTGTTTCTATTCAGTAAACGATAACTATAAATCAACTGTTATTCCGTTGTACGGTAAAGGAGAAGACTTTTCAGAAAATATTGTGAAAGTTGTTGTTTAGTACCCATTTTTCAGACGCGATAGTACAAGACATAAAAAACATTGCCATCCTGAGAGAACCTTCGTTTATAACTCATGATGTCGTAAATTTATCATTTATCAGAAAATGAAGATAAAAAACTGTTCGTTTACAAATCACTTCAACAATCATGCCCTCGTACGTAGTGTTTTTATCTTTAAAAATGAGTCAGAAAGATTCGCGTTATTGATGAAGGAAAATCATTTTTTGATAATCGCCGGAAACATATAAGAATTTTAAAATTACTTCACAATTTATGAGCAACCTAGAATAAAAAAAAATATCTTAATTATTTTCCATCAATCTTAGACAGAGAGAAAATATTTAGTTAATTTTTAAATGCACGTATTTCATGCTTAACTATACTCAGCTTTCTTATCTTATATAGCTGTCTCATAAAATGTATTTTGAACAAGTTTGTGGCCGTTCAAAGTTAATGTCCGATTCACACACACACACACTAAAAAAAAAAAAAAAAAAAAAAAAAAAAAAAAAAAACTTTGATTATAAAAATATCACCAGATTGCCAAAAAGAAACAATACTCTCAAGGTGATGTTGTTGTAAAACATTTGTTTAAATTTGAAGAATATATGTTGAGATTTATTCTATTTATCGTGGACATAGTTTTGTGAAAATCACGTTTAAAGACTCAAGTTATGACTTAGTAACTTTTAAAAACATGTCAATTGTAATTGTCAATGGTATGTTAGGTATGTTAGAACAAAATGAATTAGAACGGCGTATATTTCTTAATTTTTAACAGATTGGATAGAAAACGAAATTGAATATTTTTCACTAATTGTAATTTCAGAAGATGCAATAAAGTGAATGTTGAATTTTTTCAGGTGCGTGTAACACTTTAATACATTTATTAATATTCGACACTGAACTGTTCTGTTTCTTGTTATGATAAAAAATATATATAGTAACCCAAGGAATCATGTTATTTCGCAAACTTTATTAAGCAATTATAATTAAATCCGATATTTAAGAAACCCCATAAATGTAGAATTTGAAGTTTTAATATACACTACAGAGAAAAAAATTAAAGAGTCAAGTACAAAAACTCCTTTAGTTTGAATGATTTTGCAGCTAAAATCATTATTTCGTCAGGACTGACATATCTTGAAAATGCAAAATATCATATTTCTTAAATAAATAAATAAAATTAAAGTAAATTTGTTATAAAGAGATACAGGGAAAAGTTTGTATTACATTTTACATTTTTTAGGACCGAGTAGAAATTGTTTAAAATGCAAAACACCTCTGACCGAAATGCAAACTTTACAGTTTTACAACCTTCTATTTTTGCACTTAAATGTCATGTCTTGCAATCCTTCAAATGCGTTCTCACCGACATGTTCTGCATTTTCATAAAAATATTTGTAAAACTTAAAATAATTTAAATTTTCTTTCCCCGTTTGTTTTTAAAATACACTTCATATCTCTTTATTTTACATATATATTAAAATACAATTTTGTTCAAATATTTTTGTCTAAAGCCGAATTAAGTTGTTTTTGGGAAACGGAAAAATACGGGCAAAAAGCTTAGAGGGTTAACGGAAGGCACTTTTAGAAGCCGAATATTTTCTGGCTAACTTACGTTTAAAAATTCTATTATTTTCTGCCACCGTCTGTGTGTATGTCTGTACTCATACAGTCTCCGCTGATCGGAAGAGTAGAGAGTCGAGTAAGGTCCAAATCGAAGCGGAATAATCCGGGCATCGTTGATTATAAATTTCGAAAATATCGGTGGGTAATTAGACAAGATGTTTATTAAAAAGCATTCTTCTTTTCCAAATCGGCGAAGGCAAGCGTGCATAACCAGTTCTTGCAGAGTAAAAAAAAAGTACGAAATCGGCTTTTTTGCTTTTTTTTCTTACAGCGCCTCAGCTGAATCGTTAAGAATACAGAAAACGGATGTCATATTGTTAAATGTAATTTTACGTTTTAAACACACTATTTTGTTAGAAAAATATTAAAGTTAACGCTTTCAAAAAATGTATTACGAAATCTCGCATTCATATTTTAAACTTCCGTTTTCCGAGCCTTGCATCCGTAGAACTGACTGGAATACGGAACAACCAATTCCACCAACTTAAATATCGCACTTTACTCTTCTAAACGCCGCATTGGGTTAAAGAAAATTAATATTAACCCTTTGAAAAAAATAATTTCTGTGCGTAGTTACAGGATTTCCGCAATTTTAAAAAATCTGTATCAATCCCTTTCGTTAAAGATACGAAAAAACTAAAAATACTGGGGAATAACTACGTCCATTTTCATTTCGAAATCCACAAAACGTTTAAAAAATACGACTTTTAAACCTTTGAAGAAAAATATCCGCTGTTTAACATTGTGCATCGCCTTCGTAAGTGAAAATGAACCAAAGACACCAAACCACATCTACGTACATTTTCGTTTACAAAGAAACGTTGAGTTCCAAAAATATATATATATTAATTCTGTCAAAAACGATCGTTTCTGTAAGTCATTTTCGCAATTTTCACGATTTCTTTAAAAATCTGAATTTGCATTTCTGATCAAGATACGAAAAAAAAACTACAAATTCCAGACCAAATTTACGTTTACATTCATTTCGAAATCCTCAAATGTTTTCCATACATGTTCCAAATTTTTAAATGGGGTACACAATTAGCAGCAGAATATTTTCTACGTAACTTACGTTAAAAAATAAAGTGTCAGATTACTGCTTGAAAATTTAAAAGCAATTCAATGTCAGTAGCTGTTGTCTTATGATCACAGTCTTGATTCGCAAATTTAATAGTTAATAATATTATATATTTAATATTATTGCAATAAATTGGTTAAAAATAATTTCAGACCCTTACATGGATACACTGGCTACCACATGACATTGTGAAATCTACCTACACTGTAAAAAATGTCGAATGTTTCTAAATCTGCGAAAATATAATATAATGACGAATAAATTTATAATATAAACGAATCCTTATTAACCATGATTTTGAACAGTATTTCTTTATTTTTAGAAACCTCAGACATCAGTGGCATTTCGAGATTTAAAGAATCATTTGGAAAAACAAAATTTTTCTAGCTGCCCGTAAATTTCGGAAACGTTTACGAGTAGCTTTTAAAGTGTATTAATCAGTTTTCTAAGCCCGGAATATAGTTTTTTCCGATGCTATCCATTCTTAAGTAAACATTTTCATGTTCAACAAATTTGTTTAACAGACAAACATGCAAAATTAACAGAGTTAACATGAACATTAAAATTAAGATTATTTCTTTAATTTTTCATGTATAAATTAACTTATGCAGCTGAAAACGTTTACTTGAGAATAGATGACATTCAATAAATAGGTATTCCAGGCTGAGGAAACAGTTTAATACACTATAAAATCTATTCGGAAACGTTACTGATACGGGTTCTGAAATACGGGCAGCTAGAGAAATTTTGTTTTTATAAATAATTCTTTAAATTTTGGAAATGTATTGCTTTCTGGAGATTCAAAAGACAATGGAACACGCTTTTCAGAATTTCGGATAACTCAAAAAATTATATTATATTTCCTTTCTGGGTTATAGTATATTTTCATAAAATAAGAAACATTGATCATTTTTTACAGTGTACTGTTGATTAATGCGAATGCGAAATTTTTAATTGAAGGCACTTTTTTGAAGCAGAATATTTTCTATACAACTTACGTTAAAAAAAAAAAGTGGCAGAATAATGCTTGAGAATTTAAAGAAGATCACAGCTTTGATTCACAAATTTAATTAGAATCAATTTATCTAATTATATATTTCTATCTTAACTAACTAATTATATATTTAAAACAATGTTACACTGGAATTATACGAACGATATTAGAACAAAATCCCATTCGTATACGTACAAACTTTCCGATATATGTGACAGTTTGAATTTTATGTATTTTCAATGTTTTACGGAATTAAATTGCGTTTATGTTTTCTTTAGTGCATTCAAATGTTGAAAATAAAATGTTTTTCTTGATTGTTTTGCAAATCTTTGAAATAAGTTTATTTTCGCGATTTCGTTTTTGAAATGTTTGAAATAAAGCAAATTTATCGTTAAAATACCATTTTTAATGGCATCAGAATGATGGTGTTTCACTATCAACCCTTTATGCATAAAGTGTGTTTTTGCATTTATATGATAACAATTACATAAATATATTAAATTATTTCTCTGTACAAAAAAATACTTAATAATATTATTATCTAAGTTTAAAAATCGTTAATATTTTTAACACTCGTTTTCATATTGACCTTAAATAAACCTCCTAAATTAAGTTAAAAAATAACGTGTTCTAAATTTAATTTTTAAGTTTGATTTTTAACAAAATTTTATTTTGATATGAACCAATTAAACATCAAGACCACAAACGTAACACAAATTTTATTTTTAGACAGTTTCTCGAATAGCATTTTAATTATTGCTAATTTCAAGAATGATTTTCTTTAAATAATTCTTTAGTAAAAAAGTTAAGAAGGTTTGAGATGTAACATAATATATTCACATAATAGATGCCTTTAAAAAATAACTTTTATAACCGCACTTAATTAAGCCATTTAGAATTTTAATTTAAGTGTGAGAAATGCAGTTATTGCTTTTAAAAAAGAAATTTAACGTAATAAATTAAAATGCCATTTTCAAAGTATATTTATTATTATTTTTTTTAAGTTTTTTTTTTAACCATATATTTCTGCAATGAAATGAAAACCACAAAAAGAGCACTTAAAACACCCAGCAGGCTATATTAGACAAAAATCAAGAAATATGAAACATACATAGATTTTGAAGAAAGGGATACAGTACATACATTTTTATGATTTATCTTTAAAAAGGTAGCATAAAACTAGAGATCCACCGTAGGAAATAATGGGTTATCTTACCTTTACAGAAATAATTTTTCTAGAATACATGCAAATTGATTTAGATGATGAAAGACTTTTAACATATCAAGAAGTAGGATTTTATATTATTTGTCTTATTTGTAAAATGAAACATTTTATGTAATTTGTGAAAGATTTTAATTTCTGTATACTCTTACAATATTTTTTTAATGTCTTTTGTATATATTGTCATTGTTTATGATAATTACATTTCACGTTTCTTAGTTTAGTAATTTTATGTAATAGTCTCAATTGAAAAATCAGAAAAGATATTTTATATCATGTCACTTTATCAATGTCTTTTAAACTATATATTTCTTTCTTTCATCAAATTGAATCCACAAAAAGGGCACTTAGAGGAATTAGAAAGCTTTTAAATTAAACAAAATCTAAAATTACTCGATAAGATAAATACGAAACTTATTACGACAATTCAGAAAGCAATATAGGATATTTTGATGATTTAAAAAAAAGTGGAAATAAAATAGTGTTTCACAAACAAAAATGATAATATATTTTACTTTTACTGGAAAATATTTTTCTTCAAAATACGCCACAAGAAGTAGACGATAATTGATTTTCTCCTGTAATTATCTACGATTAAATATCACACATTTTACTTGCAAAATGAAAAGTTTTCTTGACATGGGTAAAAAAATAATTTTCTGTATAATCTGAAATTATTAAGATTAATTTTTAATAGATTGTTTATAAATATTTTTATGGAATATAATTGATTCGTTTTATAGATACGTTTTAAAAGTAAATCAATAAGTTTTAAAATGATATTTATTGCCTCTTACTAAAGTATTTGTTGTAATACTTTTATTCTGTAAAAAAAGGCAAATTTTATAAATTTTCGAATGTATAATATAATCACGTAGGAAAACATACAATAACCTATTCTGAGTTACCCACGATTCCAAAAAGCGCACTTTACGTTTAGAAATATCAGAAACTAAATGTTTCGAGATTTAAAGAATCATTTATGAAAACAAAGTTTATTTTGCTGCCGGTGATTTTCGGAAATGTTTTCGAGAAATTATTATACTTCGAGAAATTATTAATATTTTTTCTCAAACAGGAATATTGGTTTTAAGCATGCTATCAATTCGCAAGTAAACATTTTTATGTTCAACAAGCCTGTTTTACAGACAAACAGGATAAATGAACACCATTAATATTAACATTAACATTAATATTATTTTGTTACTCTTGTATTTATAAATTCACTTATTTAGTTGAAAACACTTAATTGGAATTAATACCATACCAAAAACCAATACCCTGGTTTCAGATAGCACATTAATACACAATAAAAATCTACTCGGAAATGTCTTCGAAAATCAGTGGCAGAAAAAGTTATATACATATATGTATATATACAGGGTGTACCAAAATTCGACCGACAAATTAAGAGGTATTATTGAAGGCATCAAGAGGATGAAAACTTACAATAGAACATGGGGTCGCAAACCACGTTTTGTAGATGGAAATCGCAAAAATTGTTATAAAGGTTTGGACGTCTAGTGGAACAAAAAGGGCTAATAACAAGTAGAAAAAACATTTATATGACGTCAAGAATGATTACAATGCATTGCAGTTCAACGTCAGAAAGGAGACGACGACGCATTTTATTAGAAATTGTTGGAAGTTTCAGCCCTGAAGGTCATTGCAAAGCCGACACCGACGGACGAAGGATTGCCGGTTGCGTTAAAACATATTCCTATAAAAATATCTCATGGTCTCGGACAAGGTTATTGAAAATTTTCGTTCGTGGTTAAATTGTATTTTCATAGATTAAGAAATGTTAGTATCTTGTTATAGAGTAGTTTGATTTTAAATTTAGTAAATAACATGGTATTCTGAATTGTATACTGTTGAATTTCAAATATTAAATATTTGGTCTAAGCATATCGAAATTAAAAATATTATCAAATTCGAAATGTTTAAAATAATAATCATAAATATTATGTATATATATTTTATTTATTTATTTAATAAATGAATCGAAAAATAATATTTGAAGGAATATTTTCTACCGAGTCTTTTGAACCACATATTTCTCCTGCGAAATAAAACCCCTAAAAAGGGCTCCTAGATAAATCAAAATATTTTCTATTAGACTAAATTCTTGAATTATCCGGTAAGAGGAATAAGACGATATTTATTTATATGTTTTAGAAAATGATGTAAGATGTTGTTATTATTATTTTTTAACTAGTTTAAAAATATAATTTCTCTGACAGAAATGATGGTATAATTTACTTTTACTGGAAAACCTTAGTTGGTTTATTTTTAGATGCAATAATATTTTGATAATAAAAGACTTTGGCCTGTACAGAACTAGGATTAAGGTAAAGCTAGGAGAGTCTGCGCACAATTCAAAAGAATAACAATAAAAATGTAAATATTATTTTTTGGCTAAACTATCCTTGAATAACTTTTACTTCATTTGTTTTTTACGCATTTCCATTGCTATTTTGTTCTTATGTTGCAATTTAATAGAACACTTGTAATAAAACCAAGTTAGTTATTTTGCGCAATCTGTCCTTACAGTGTTGGTGTGATTGCGCACATGGGTAGGAGAGATTGTTACTAATAATAACTACAATTAAATTGTTAACAATAATAATTACACTTAAATCACATTGTTGTAAGGTTTTTGTGAACAAATATTATTTAGGTGTGAATATTTCAACCTAATGATTAAAGAATAAAAAAAATGAAATACTTTTAAAAAACGATTAAAAGATTTTAATCAAAGGAAATAAAATTAAAAAATCAGAAAATGCAAGTCCAGATAAGATTACAAAATAATATTAAGTTACTTGATTTCACGTTTAACTTAAAGTTAGTCCATTTTCATTTTTCGATTTTTTAAGCAAATTTACCAATAAGCTGCGTAATCTCTCCTAGAATGGAAACTAATAAGAACAATGCGCCATCTCTCCTAAGTAGCAGATGCGCAAACTCTCCAATTTCGGTAGGAGATATTGCGCGGCCTTTTATTTAAACATGGCCGCTACTAAAACGAACCGTTGATGTTCACATTGTTAGTCTAGATTAGTAGCTTATGAGAAATCGTTTAAATTTAAAATATTTTGTACTACTCACATTGTATAGAAATTCTGATGAATAGCTATGAAAATTCAAGCACTTACTTCCGGAAAACAGAACAAAATAGCGTAAAAATAGCGTAATAGACGCTCAAAACAATCAACGTGCACTTTCAAGTAGACACTCCACTACTGCTGTTGTACAACTACCTGGAGTCGCTGCGCGCTCACTCTACTCCTTCCTCCCGAAACTCTATGTGCGCAATCTCTCCGACTGCGCCATCTCTCCCGGCTTTGCCTTATACAAGATTTCATTTAGTTGGAAAATTAAGTATTTTCTTCAACTGAGTAAAAAACATAATTTAGCTTTTATATTATTATTTTGTAATGTATATTGCAGTAAGATTTAATAAAACAAGACACTGAAATATCGTAAGATAAATAAGGTTTTAAAAATCACATAAAAAACAACGATAACCCACAAATTATCTATGTGGGGCTCCCGAAGATTAATCGTCAAGCTACCAAGATGTACCGCAAAGTTATCTGACATGTATGACGTTATAGTCATATACGAAATATATGACATTTTATAACCTCTGACCAAGTTAGTGTCACATTCTTCATTCTATTAAATCCTATTGTACATAATTAATTTAATAATATACCATGACAGGTAATGATTCTAGGTAGCCATGGTGATTGCGCCCTATTTACGATGGAGTCCTATTACTTCCGTATTACTGAATTTAAAAACCAAATCTGTATACTAAAATTGTTTAATTATAGCAAACCTATCATCTATCGACAGTGTTTTGGATAGCTGTTTCCGGAGAAATATATATTAAATGGAATGAGAGTCTAAATATGGATTTCAAGTTCTGAAATTTTCAAAACTAGGCTAAATTTTCCCATTGGAATTTTCAGTAAATGTCAACAAAAGATAAAATGTTGCAATCTTAAAATGTACTTATTTTATTACAGACATTAAGCATATCATAATAACAGACGATATAACTCATTTCATTGAAGAAATAACAATACGAACGTACCTCATTTGTCACGTTTGACGTACATTTTCCAAATTGTTTACATTTTTTGGCCCTCTTCACTCTCTTGTTGGGCTTTAAGTTTGGCTATAGATACTGCCTGATAATCCAAGTTCTCGGATAATCGTATCTCGCTTGGGCCAATTGTAATTTTTAATAATGGCATCCTTTGTAAATCACTATTATATCCATCATTACGTATACTAGATGCAATATGGAATGCAATCTCAACAAATTTCGCAGCAATGTAATGCACTTTTGAAGCCATTAGACCAAATGTCAGCGTTTAGACATTCGTTGTTATTCTGATTGTATCCTTCTAAACAGCTTTCTAACAAATTGGCATCAGGGAGACTATCTTATACTGGTTCAACTACTTTCTGGATAACTACAGGAATAGCAATCTTATGCAGACTCCCTGTCCGCTCATTTCCAATTGCTATAACTCCACAAATAATTTGAATTTTGCAATGGTTAAATGCTTAAAATATTCGTAAAAGTTCAACACTTTATTTTACAATAAATTTATCTAGTACAAAAATATTCGACTTTTTGAAAATCTGATGATGGTGTATCCCCTTAAGAAAAATACATTGACCAGCGGATTCCGGAGGGCTAGCCCGTTTAATAAATCGGACAACACCAGCGGCTTAAAGTTCACTCATTGCTCTCAATAATCACGTTAAAAATGTACACCTTTTTTATAATACAAGGTTTTAAATGTTCAACGTAAAAAAAAAGTAAGAAAAATTACGCAATGAACACAAAGTATTAAACACTTTCCAACACTTCCAGAATAATTTAACAAAATTTCATTACTTAATTACGTGAAATATGAAGTTTAAAATAAACAATACGGGAAACCCATAACAGATGTGAAAACTCAATTTTGACAATTACCATCAATAGTATTTTATTCAGCTCTGTATGTGATCTATATATGATATTTCTATATGTATTACATATATTATGCTAAAGTTTAGTTTAGTTAAGAACAGATATTTTTTGTGCTCTTGTATATGATATGTATAGTGTTTATGCACACAAGTTCTAAGCAGAAATTTTGTTAAATTTAAAAACGCTTAACACAACGAAAAACGTACTTCCAGCAATTATTGTTAATAGATCTTACTGTAACCGAATTATTTTGTGTATCCCTGTATATAAACGATGAATGCAATTCGGAAAAATTCTATAGTAAACATAAAGTAGTTCATCTAAGTGATAATAAAAATTGCAATATTTTTACAATAGGCTAACATCAATAGATTACACCGCAAACGATTTTTTCCCGGAGACCGTAACGTAACGTAATGCTTTTGAGTTTCACTGTAAAGAACTTTTAAACGCTATACATTCCATTTTCAATACCAAACATTCCATAATAAATCTTAGTAACATATATCTATTTCATTGGAATCGGAATATATTTACGCGAATTAGAGCATTGACAGACAGACAAAGCGAATACAAACCCACTTTTCAACTATGTTGGAAAGTGTTAAAAAGATGACACGTTAATATTTATATAACAAAAAACAATTGAATATTTATACAATGTATCACGATAAAGAGTTTTGCGTTTACTTAATTTTTCTGTGCTCAAATATCCACATTTATTTATTTACAGTCTGTTACAAAAGTATAAGACCACAACATATTGTTGTGAGCTCGGGGTACGAAAGGATTGATGCCAATATATAAGAACAATCAACAGGTTTTATTTACTCCAAACAGTTCGATAAGTACACCAAGATCTTTTCAAAGACACAAATATTCAATAATCTTCAAATCTAATAACAGCACAGCAAAATTTCACACAGAACAATATAGCGTATTGTTCAATACTAAATCGCTGTTAGACAACACAGTTCTCAATGCGAAGCCTCTCGTGCGTATTCAATCGCATTTGACAGAGAACTAACTGAACTGAACTGGTGGATGTCCCTTATATAGACTTCAGAGATCTTTCCAGATTATTCCAGGGCTTTCTAATGCTAGAAATTACCAGAAGGTCCTTCAACTCTCGATAGAGTACTCCAAACGTGAAAGGATCCCAATGTAAAGGTATAAGGGGGGGGGGGGGGTTGCACAAAAAGTCGCCAAATCTGTCGCCAATTTGGCGACATTTGGCGATATATCGCCAAATTTGGCGACAAAAATAAGTCGCCAAAACCATCGCCAATTTGGCGATAAACCCATTCTTTGGCGATATTCCCATTGAACTCCATTATAAAAACGATGAGGGTCTAAGGTTGTTTTTCTTGCAAAGCATCTGAGGCCTTTAGCATTGAGTTACATGATGCTCAATAGGAAATACATTAATAATACTGCAATTTCCACAATAATAAAATAAATTAAATTAAAAAAAATGAAATATTTACAAATATATGCAAAATTCGTAACATTGCCCCCCTCTCAAGGACTGCACGTCCCGGGCAGTTCAACCTTTGATCGGAAAGCAAACCCGTTACCAACAAATGCTATACTATTCAAAACAAATTCATAATGCTGAATTATATAAAGCATAGACATTATTACATACAAGTATTTAAATAATAATAACAATAATAATGATAATGCTAAGCAAAAGAAATAATTACATTAACTTATATCCAAGACCATGGTCACACTAATTTACATTATTTACATCACACTATTTACAATCAATGAACTAAGTACTATGGCCATAGTATGGAGCCAGCCTGTCGTAATGAACGACTCTAGGCTTCGAACTTGGTGACTTTCGGATCCGAAGTACGACATCGTTCAGTCTGTTTAGGACTGTATAAGGACCGTCCCAGTGCGATTGCAGTTTGGGAGAAAGTCCTTTACGTCGAGTCGGATTATAAAACCAAATCTTGTCACCTTCTTTGAATTGATGTCCCGTGGCTTTCGTGTCGTACCTGGTCTCCATCTTCTCCGTCTGTATATTGATCCGTTCTCGAGCCAAGTTGTGGACGTCTTCAAATCGTGCCTGGAGATTCTGCACGTATCCCTCTGGCGATGAAGCGCATCAGGAGGGCGACCAAATATCAGATCACAAGGTAGACGAAGATCACGACTGAAAAGCATCTGAGACGGGGAATAGCCGGTTGTTTCATGGACGGCGCTGCGATAGGCGAGAAGAAACAAGGGAAGTTTTTGGTCCCAGTCTTGTTGGTTTCTTGAGACTAGCTGTGAGAGATTGTTGAGGATGGTACGATTAAATCTCTCAACCATGCCATCCGACTGTGGATGTAAAGGCGTCGTCCTAGTTTTGTCCATTCCGAGAAGTTGACAGAGACCCTCAATCACAGCAGATATGAAATTTCTCCCTTGGTCAGAATGCATTTGAAGGGGAACTCCATACCTTGATATCCACTGGTGTACCAAGGCATCCGTAACCGTAGAAGCTTCTTGATCAGGGATGGCATAAGCTTCAGGCCGTTTCGTGATATAGTCCATGACAACAAGGAGGTATTTGTTGCCATCAGCACTTCTTGGCAGAGGACCTAGGATGTCAAGGGCGATGCGTTCAAAAGGTGCTCCTACATTGTAGAGATGTAGTCTTCCTCGGCTACGTTTCTTTGGTCCTTTCCGAGCTGCACATGCATCGCAAGATTTGCACCATTGTTCGACGTCAGCTCTCGCTTTTCCCCAGAAGAAGCGCTCTCGGACTCTATGTAATGTTTTCATGACTCCAAAATGCCCACCCGTGGGACTGCCATGTAATTCCTTGAGGACCTCTGCTATTCGGGATCGAGGAAGTACCAACTGCCACCGAGATGTCTTCCCATCTTCCGATTCGAATTTTCGGAACAGGACACCATTCCTGACGTGGAGAGAGTTCCAAAGAGCCCAATATTGCTTCGTCGTAGGACTGTAAGTCGAGATGTCCTTCCAACTGGGCTTCGTGCTAGAAGATTCTAATAACTCCAAGATTGGTTTGATCTCAGAGTCTGCCATTTGATCTTCTCGAATTTTCTCATCGCTCCAGCGATCTGGTGGCTTCAAAAGTGAAGTCTTCGTCTGGTGTATGACATATTCGGGATTATACTTGCTCTCCGCTCTGGAACAATAGCGACAGCTCTCGGGACACGGTCTTCTTGATAGGGCATCGGCGTTTCCATGCGATGAGCCTTTGCGATGCCTGATGTCAAAGTCGTATTCCTGGAGCCGTTGTATCCATCTGGCTACTTGGCCCTCTGGGTTCTTAAAATTCATCAGCCATGTTAGGGATGCGTGATCAGTACGAAGGAGAAATTTCCTGCCATAGAGATAGTGATGGAAGTGTTCTATGGCTTTCCCTATAGCTAATAACTCCTTACGAGTGACGCAATAATTCCGCTCTGGTTTCGATAACCATTTGCTCCAGTATGCTACGACTCGTTCTTGGCCATCTATTTCTTGGGAAAGTACAGCGCCGACACTTTCATGACTGGCATCCGTGTCCACAATGAACTGTTTCTCGGGGTGCGGATAGGTAAGGACTGGAGAGGATGTGCGTGCTTCTTTCAGCCGCTGGAAGGAATTCTCGCATTCTTGTGTCCATAGAAACTTCTGCTTGCTTTCAGTGAGCCTATGCAATGGTCTTTCGATGTTGGAGAACCCCTGGACAAACTTTCTGTCATTTAAAGATGTTATTTTATCCTCTATTAGTTCTTTCAACTCACCAAGGTTGGTTGACATATCCTTCTTCATATCATCTTTTAACTCACCAAGGTTCGCAGACATTTTCTCATCCATCGCTGTCATATCTTTTTTCATTTCTTCTTTCAACTCGCCAAGGTTGGCAGTCATTTTTTCATCCATAGCTCCTAATTTCTCCAATAATTTGTTCAGTTGCTCCTCCATTGCTCTTGTAATCGGCATTCAATTCCACTTCTGACACCAAATGTTGTGAGCTCGGGGTACGAAAGGATTGATGCCAATATATAAGAACAATCAACAGGTTTTATTTACTCCAAACAGTTCGATAAGTACACCAAGATCTTTTCAAAGACACAAATATTCAATAATCTTCAAATCTAATAACAGCACAGCAAAATTTCACACAGAACAATATAGCGTATTGTTCAATACTAAATCGCTGTTAGACAACACAGTTCTCAATGCAAAGCCTCTCGTGCGTATTCAATCGCATTTGACAGAGAACTAACAGAACTGAACTGGTGGAGGTCCCTTATATACACTTCAGAGATCTTTCCAGATTATTCCAGGGCTTTCTAATGCTAGAAATTACCAGAAGGTCCTTCAACTCTCGATAGAGTACTCCAAACGTGAAAGGATCCCAATGTAAAGGTATAAGGGGGGGGGGGTTTGCACAAAAAGTCGCCAAATCTGTCGCCAACTTGGCGACATATCGCCAAATTTGGCGACAAAAATAAGTCGCCAATTTGGCGATAAACCCATTCTTTGGCGATATTCCCATTGAATTCCATTATAAAAACGATGAGTGTGTAAGTTTGTTTTTCTTGCAAAGCATCTGAGGCCTTTAGCATTGAGTTACATGATGCTCAATAGGAAATACATTAATAATACTGCAATTTCCACAATAATAAAATAAATTAAATTAAAAAAAATGAAATATTTACAAATATATACAAAATTCGTAACAATATTTTGATATTTTGGTAATTTAAGAAGTATTTCAATCAAAATAAAGAATATTCTATGTTAGTACATGAAGTTATTAGTAAAATATATCAACTTAAACAAATCAAATTTTTTAATTCGGAAAAAATAAAACATCAATATAACAAAAAAGTGTCAAAAAGAACTGTTACAAAAGTATAGGGTCACATGTGGGAAAGACAATTTTCTCAATTTTAGTAAGATGTTGCTCCTCCATTTCTCTGAATAACTTCAAACACACGATTTGACATAGGGTTAATTATTTTTTAAGAAACAATTCGTAACTATTGTGTCATTTCACCATAATGGCCATTTCTAATTCATATGTTGAATGACATATTTTGTTATTTTCATACACTTGGCAAGAAAAATAACCCCACATTTTTCTATGAGGTTTAGGTCAGGGTTTCAACTGGGCCAAGGTAAAACATCAATATTTTCTCTTTTAAGCCACTCTTTTGTTGATTTCGATGAATGACTGAGAGTATTATCATGTTGAAACTTCCATTTTGCACCTCCTAAAAGTTGTCCGATGGGTATCAGACTTCGAAATAGCATCCGTTGGTAACTGTTTGAGTTCATTTTCCGTTCAACTCTTTGGAGATCACATTTTCCTGCATATAAAAATGCGCCCCACACCATAACGGAACCGCCCCCCATCTGCCTACTGAAGAACTCACGAGATCTTTGCCTAAATCATGCCAGTATTAATTATTGCCATCTGGACCAACAAGATTGAATTTTTTCTCGTCGGAAAAGAATATATTTCTCATTTCAGAGTTCCAGTGCATGACATTCTTTGCCCACTTAAGACGAGTTTCTTTGTGACATTTAAGTAGTAGTGGTTTACTTTTTTAATTTGCAACGAATAACACCAGCATTAGATTTCAAACTTCGCCACACAGTTGCATGTGGTACCTTTTAGTTATCTGCTGTGCTATTTTACGAGTCGACTGGTATTTTTTCGTTGCCAGTTTGACAATTCGCCTATTAACACGATCTGATAACTTCGTTTTAGGACAAGATCGTTTATGAGTTCCATACAATTCTTTTTTACTTAAAACATTAAGAGTCGTAATTTTTAGAACGATTCAAAATCTTACTTATTTCACGTTTAGACTTTCTTTTTCCTTCGTAGAAACATACTCTTCTAACTTCTATTTCAGACAACTCACTCCAACGAGGTTTTTTACTAATAAATTCAAAGAATCAGATACAATTCAGAATTTCTAGATTTTATTCTTCTTTTTAATTTTTACAGATTGTTTAAATTTCAGTTAAACTCTAGGTTCAAACTAAAATCTTCTGCTTTATTAATAATATAAGAGTGGTCTTGTATTTTTGAAACAGTGGTTTGCGTAAAATCGTTTGGCATGAAACAAAAAATTATTCAAACTTTTTTCCCTGAGCTAAATACACATTATAGAGTTATTTCTTTTCATACAACTACTTTTCAATTCTAACTAATATTTTCTTTGTTGAAAAAGATGAAATTCTGAGTATTCTTATAATTTTGTAACATACTTTATTAATAATAATTTTTTTTAATTAATAAGATTCCACATAAAATAAATTTGTTCACACATTTTCTTAAGGCAAGGAAAGAAAAATAATTATGCAAAATTCTATAGAATTCCTAAAACAAACTTCTTTTTTTTTTATAGAGATTTATTTTTTCTTATCTATTAGAAATTCAATTACAATTTCTGATAAGAGAAACAAGGTATTTATATTTATGGTGCATATATTTCTTGTAATTTGCTTATTAAAAGTGATTTTTTTTAATACACTTTAAAAAGAAAAAAATCCTTTATTTTTTAATGAAAAAGTTAAAATACGGTTAATATTTTTCGATTTTAGTAATTGTATGACGCGACATGTGTGGATTTTCAAATTAGTTTGTCATATTTTTATGACAAAGTATTCTAAAAAATACTTTTTAATGAATAGAAATTATTAATTAAGTAATGGTGAAATATAGCATGGAAACATTCCTAAAATAAATGTAACAGTCTTTCTTACGTAAATCATGAACAAAAATTAAATTTAACGCAGTATAAGTATATTTTACAAAAATATTTTTTGATATAATATTATTGCAAATGAATGACAGGATCAATGAATATTTTACGAAAAGAGTTTTTTATATAATATTATTTCACATGAATAACAGGCTCAATGAATATTTTATGAAAAGAGATTTTGATATAATATACTTTCAAATGAATGACAGTCTTAATGAAATTGATAATATTTCACAATGAAATCATAAGTATTGATATATATATATGAAGAAAATTTACACTGGTAAAAAGAGACAAATGTTTCTGAATTCACGAAAATATATCCAACAAGTTGGAAATTGTACGTTTAACGTGACAAAAGAGGTGCGTTCGTTTCCTGCTATGTTTCGCTATTTGAAACATATTGAAGTTGGATATATATCACTAAGGTGCATTATAAAAGGCTTACTACAGAATATTATGTGTATAGCATTCATCGTTCATTTACAGGGACACATAAAAGAATTCGGTACTGTCTGTTAACAATAATTGCTGGAAGTGCGGTTTAGTTGCTGAACGCGTTTCTAAATTTAATTCATTTTTTGTTTATTACTTGGTGTGTGTAAAGTCCATAGATCACAAGCAGGGCAGCATAAAAATTCTCGAGTTTAATTTATTGACGGAAATTCAAGAAGGCGAATTTTAAACTGTACTACGCGTGTCCTAACTGAACTAAAATTAAGCATTCTATATAGTATATAGACAAATCTATAGATCATATACAGGGCTGCACAAAATAATTTGAATATTTTTCTGAATATTGTTGGTAATTCCTGAAATTGTGTTTTAAAATACGTTATGCCTGTTACCTTCTATTAAACAGAAAAAATTCGTAAAATTATTTTGTAAGTGTTGGAAAGTATTACATAATCTATGCGTGACTTTTTTTTTTATTCCAGATATAGAATGGAAAGTTTTAATATTAGGCCAATGAAATTAGTTCAAAAAAGAGCCGTGCTAACTAAAAATTAGCGGAAAGCTGGGAATTGTTTTAATAACTTTGTTTTACATCCAAATGAAGGAATTTGAAGTTTGTACCATTTTTCCTGGTGAGCTTTAGACGTAGCACCACAAAACCCCCAAAATTTTCGGATTTGTTTCAGTATTTCGTAAATAACTCCAAACCCGTTCACTCTACAGAAAATATTGTTATTCACAAATTGTAGAGCATAAAATTCCGCGTCGATTGAGTATTACAGACTAAACATTCCACCGGTAATAAGCGAAATGTGATAAATCAAAAAAAGTACATTTTTCCAAAATTTTCTGAATTTTTTAATTTTTTTAGGCATATGCTGGTGCGTCTGTTATCAAGATTATGACAGGCCACGCTTACTCAAGAGCATTGAGAGCTCACATTTTGGCTCACCTAGCTTTGACCAAATTGGTTCTGGGTATGATTGAAACTACAGAGGAAGAAGAATCAGCAGTATTGCAGATCTTTGTAAGTTTTAACAGCTAGTTTAAATCACAGAGCACATTTATTCCCGAAGTGGCAAGTCTCCTCAAGAAATTCAATAACAAATTGGACGAGTTGGAAAACAAGGGAACAACAGCGAAACTCTGGGTCATGTACTACTACATGGTTACTATTGTAAAAATTTCGTTGCAGCTGAACGAAGTGGTGATTGGTCATTACATCTGCAGTGTATCAAAGAAATGCTTCCTTACTTCCACTCAAGCGGACATTTCCCCTATGTGAAGTCCTGCCACTTATATTTACTTTACATGGTAGAACTAGAGTCATGTCTGACCACGGAACAATATGATCTTTATGTAAATAAAGGTTATTTCACAAAAAGACGATCAGACAAATTTTGGTCTGGGATATGGTCAGACATGACTGTTGAGCAGACCCTGATGAGATCGTTGAAGAGTACTGAAGGTCTCTCTCGTGGTAGAGGACTGACCGACAGCACCCTGCCTAAGTGGATTGCTACAATGCCCATAATCATGGAGATTTCCCAACAAGTGCAAGTTCTGTGGGGTGTCATTTTGTACAACATAGCAGCATGTTGATTCGAGATCATCTAGAATCACAAGGGACAACGTCGATGTGGATAAGTTTGTGTCATGGTTCCTGTCGCACAACCCATTTCCCTCATGTGACTACGTGATTTGTCTGAGTACAGGAATGATTGGTGACGATAAAATAAATTGTCATCTAGCCAAAGAGATTGAAATTGCAAGTATTAAAAGTTTCATTGGTGGTGATTTTGGCCATGTGAAATTCAAGAGATCCAATCGGGTAACTCCAATGAAAAACTTCATGTGTGCTGTAAAAATACATAATTAGGAGGTATCCTTCGATCCAGAGACGATTTTTCGCCGAATTTTTTTCCACAAGAAATCAGAGGAAGAACTTGGAAAATTCTTTGAATTTGAAGTGGCTCCATATCCGACTTCTCTGTTTGATAATGTTGGGATGAGGAAAACGCGAAAGTCGGTATTTTAGATTTATTCACTCCCCTTGATGATTTAGAACAAACCATACAAACTGTCCATGTGATTGATGGTGGCTTCCTGCTTCATCGAGTGAGTTGGGAACCAAGAGAAAAGTTCTCGTCAATTATTTCCAAGTACGTTGAATATTTGAAAAACGACTATGGTAAAACTGCAACCATTGTATTTGACGGTTATCCAGAAGAATCGTCAGAACATGGCACCAAGTCTGCGCGTTTCCGTCGAAAAAATAAATACATTGCAGCAAGTGTCGACTTTGACAAAACTATGTCGCTCACAATGCAAAAAGAGCACTTCCTTGCAAATGAAGGCAATTAACTCCGTTTAATAAAAATGCTCATTGAAAAACTAGAGCAAGACAATTTTACTGTGAAGCAAGCTGCCGAGGATGCAGATACTGCAATCGTGATGGAAGCCATCCAACTTTATCAGCAGTCAGAACGCGTCATCATATAGTTGGGGAAGATATTGATCTGATTGTGCTTTTGACTGCATTTGCTCCAAACTCATTTACAATATACTTCTTGAAACCAGGGAAAGGACAGTAAGGCAATGATTTGTATTCACCATTAAGTTTCAAGTACTTGCCGATTGTGAAGAATAACATCCTATTCCTGCATGCTTTTAGTGGTTGTGAGTCTACATCGGCCTTCTTCAGGCAGGGCAAACTGAAATTTGTCAAGCTTTTGGAAAAACATGCTCACTTACAGGATGTTCCAACAGTCTTTAATAAGCAATATGCTGCGCCTCAGGAAGTAAGTGCTGCGGGGCAGAAATTTATTGCCACCTTATACAATCCCCAGTACGACGAAGCCACAACACTGCACAAATTGCGATACAACATCTTTGCAAAATACCTTATGAAGACACAATTTAATCTCGCTTCTCTGCCGCCGACTGAAGATGCAGCCAGACAACATTCATTCAGATATTTTCTTCAGATCAATATTTGGAATGGAAGGCTGATGAAGCCCACTGAATGTGGTTGGAAGTCATTCAGGCATGGCAGACTTCCAGTCACCACGAACGTTGTAGATGTCTCACCAGAGCTCCTAAACACTCTGTCCTGCAAATGTGCATAGGGGTGCAAAGGTGGTTTAAGTTCTTGTAGAAAGAACGGTGTTAAATGCTCAACTATATGTTACCACTGTAAAGGTGTGTCGTGCACAAATACCGCAGAGGAATAAGACCCACAAACCGGATACGACAAAAAAGTAGATATGGACGAGGAGGCCTCCAATCTAGAGGAAGAAGAAGAAGAATGGACAACTCAAGCTCCAGCAAAAAAACGTTCTAAGCTCGATTTTCCTGTATTTCCCTCAAGTAACGTTAGTTGATTTTATTACCGTTGCTTTTATACTAATTTTTTTAAATAAATTATTTTTCTTGATTTCCTATCATTATATTTTTTTCCAATATTTTGTAAAATACATAATTTTAAGTACACATACAATTCTTTCATTTTTCAATTACCTATCCGTTATATTTATCATTTCATTGTATTTTCAAAATATAATCATTTATGCACCTCACAAAGTAATTTGCTTACAAACGACAGAATTAAAATTAATTTGGGGAATCGGTTGCATTTCAAGTGTAATCATCTGTTGAAAATGTGGGTGAAAATCTCATATTAATGTAATTAAATTTGGAAGTTGTTAATTAAAAAGTACCATTCGGCGATTTATGCAGTTATACTGTTTTGTAAGCGAAATGATTCATTTAAACGACAATTGGTACTCAAAACACCAATTTTATGAGTTTTTTAAGAAAATTTTGGAAAAATGTACTTTTTTGATTTATCACATCTCGCTTATTATTAGTGAATTTTTTAGTCTATAGTACTCAATCGACGCAGAATTTTATGCTCTACAATTTGCGCACCAGGATGTTTTCCGTGGAGTGAACGGTTTTTAAGTTATTTGTGAAATACTGAAAAAAGTCCGAAAATTTTGTGGTGCTGCATCTAAAGCTCACCAGGAAAAATGGGCAAACTTCAAATCCCTTCATTTGGATGTAAAACAAAGCGATTAAAACAATTTCCACCTTTCCGCGAAATTTTATTAGCAAATTCCTATTTTTGCTGGCCTATATAAACAGATATTGATTTAAGAAATTAAACAAAAAAAAATTAAGCAATAGAGATGAAAACAAAACAATAATGCCATTAATTTCTGGTTTAGTGCCGTCTAGTGCAAAAATGTTATCTTACATTACATCACTATCTTTTATTTAATTCAACTTTGTTTTTGTATGTAAACATGGAATTTTATAATGGATTGTACACTAATTTCTTGAAATACTAGAAATATAAAATTACGTACACACTATTGAAAAAGCACTGTATTTTCATCCAGGCAAAAACATGTTATAATTACAAACGAAACAATACAATAACCTCTTACGAGTTATTCATGATTCCGAAAAGTGCTCTTTAGCTTTAGAACCACAGAAACCGCCTTATTTTCGAGATATAACGCAGAATGTATAAACAAAACGCATAGTTTTCTGCCACTGTTTTTTTGGAAACGTTTCCGACTACTTTTTATATTGTATTAATTTGTTTACCCTACCGGGAATATAAGTTTTTTCTATGCAACAATTTGTCACGTAAACACTTTCATGTTCAAGAAACATATTTTACACACAAATATAATAAATTAACAGCATTAAAATTAGCATTAAAATTTGTTACTACTGAATATATAAATTTAAATACGCAGATTTTAATATTTAATTGAGAATGGATAGCATCCGATAATCCTATATTCTGGGTTGAGAAAACTGATTAATTTATTATAAAAACTACTCGAAAACGGTTCCGAAATTCCGTTGCTTTGATTATTGTTTATTTTATTTCGGGGTAATGATATACTTTCGCAGATTAAAGAATATTTGTGTTTTTTAACGCTTTCTAACCTAGTTGAAAACCGTTAATGACTTCGATTTTTCTGGTTGTCCGTCCATCGGCCGTCCTGCGGTCTGTCCGTGCTCTAACTCGAGTAAATATTCTCGGATAGCTGTAAAATTTTTGTATGTTATTGTCGTTTACTATAGCATGATCCCCATTGAAAATTGTGTAGCAATTATAGTAGTTTTTTTTTTTTTTTTTTTTTTTTTTTTTTTTTTTTTTTTTTTAAACAGTATTTCGTTACATTATACAAAATAAAAAGGTAAAAAATTGTGCCATTTCAAATGCATTTTAATGATGCTACGCCATTTGAAACATGACGAAACTGATAAACAATTATGAAGCGCATTAAAACATGCTTTTTGCAGAATATGAGGTGCAAAGCATTTATTAATCATTTACAGGGTCAAACAAAAGAATTAAGTTTAACTAAAATTTTGCACAGTACGTGATGTGTATAAATTCTGTTGATCATATACAAGTCCACACAAGGGAATTCGTAAGTGTTACAGACTATGCGAGTGAATTGATTAGGGTGGTTTTTAACTGCTTTATGCATTTTCCTGCTGAACTATAGTTAGTAGACATATGACTATATGTCTGTGGAAAACAAATGCATTCATGTACAGTGCAACGCAAAAAACAATGCACATTGTCGTTTATGATTAATTATTGCTGGAAGTTTGTTTTAATGTTACTCATGCGTTTTGTACCTAAATTAAATTTTAGTTTCATATGTCAGTACAAAAGTCTTTAGATAATATACAGAGTAGTACAAAAGATTTCGTGTGCATTTCCATCTATAAACGAAAATTGCTAAATGTGAATTTTCTAAATGAACTAAAATTTATCATGCTATGTAGTATATATATCCAATTCTATAGATCATATACAGGACTGCACAAAATAATTCGACAACATTTTTGACTGTGAAAAGGTAATTTTTAAAAGTGGACTTTTAAATGTGTTATATGTTTTCTATACTGTTTACTTAGATATCTTCTTTCACTTTATTTAACTGTGAAATAATTTTCTGGATGTGTTGGAAAGTGTTTCATAATCTATGCTTAATGCATGATTTTTCTTCCTTGTTTACAATGCATACGGGTATGTTTCCGATGGCAATTGAATGTTTTAAATTTTTCATAACTTAATTATGAATTAATAAAGTTATTTTAAGACTTTTTTATACATTCGCCGGACGCCCCAAAATAAGTCCCAAAATATACTTTATGGTTGCAACTTTTTACGAGTTACAAAAACATTGGCGTTAAGATGCGCCAAACCAAGTTCGCCAAAATCTGCCAACTGGCTACGAAACTGCAACAACGAAATATTTGAAATACTAAAAATCAGAAAATACAAGTTATATATATACATATAAAAGTAAATTCCTACGTAGGTGAAATATCTTATATAAGAGAATTTTTTTTTCTCCCATAAAAAACTAAAATTAAGTAATTAAATTTAATTAATGAATTAATATTTGAAAATCTGTATTAACTTGAAGTGTCAGCCACTGCAAATTTTAAAAAATGTATTTGAACTTGAGTGGATGAATAAAAAGTATTTTATTAACGACTGAAAATTTGAACAAGATATATAATTATATATAGGGAGAGTGTGAATTAATAGTAGGAATTGAATAAATACAAAATAAAGAGTGCACTATATATGTATATTTAAAAACACTTTTTTTAACCTTTTTTTTTTAATGCATTTTTTGGGATTCATAGACACTTGAATAGCGAAATTTAGTTACCGCAAAAATGTACAGTTAGTGTAATAATTACTTTTAAAAAAAGTACTTTTACAACTACTTTTGAATTAAACGTAATTTCATTTTTTGTTTTATGAATAAGAAGGTTGAACTATTGTATAAGAAGAAAAACACTTTTACAAAATGAAAACCATTTCTATTGGAACTCAAATCGTAAAAAAGAATATACTTGCTTTTTAACTCTTTAATACATTTTTATCTTACAATTTATAACGCAAATGCCAATTTCAGAAAAAAACTTAGAAAAATATGCGGTCACATTCAGGCTTACTTCAAAGAAATTGCAACTTCCTCTTATCTGGTAATTGTAGACTTGAGTCTAATGTTTAAAGTTTTCAGTATTTCCATTGTGTAGTTTTTGATTCTTCTAAAAAGTGCTTTCCCGCATTAAGTAGAGATATATATTTTTCTTTTAACTAGAAACCACAGTGGAAGTCGATATTGTGGACAATGTTTAAATTTTGTACTGGAGGTTAAATATAAGTTACTAAGTTAATAGTTTTTGCATTATATATACATAAAATTGATTTTAACACTCTCGAACATATATTTATTTTTAAGTGCTAAAATAAAAAGATTATAAACAGTAAAATATATATATAATTAGGCTGTTTACATATGTTTCAGCTCAGTCTGAGTCATTATCAAAACAAACACAAATATTCCATAAATGCACGGTTTATGAAATTATTTGAAGCGCAATCATTTAATTTATACGTACTTTTTTAAAATTACGCACGTTATTTTAATTTTTTACTTTGCCGTTTATTTCAATATTTGTAACCATGGAGTAACTCGAGCCACAATTTTGTTGAATTAAATTATGCTGTATCGTTACATATTTTAGTTTTACATGTTACAATCTCTATGGTTTCTCTTATAATGGATCGATAGTTTAGATTCCAGGGGAAAATTATTTTACTTTCATTAATATATTTGCAGAGTTTCTTCTTGATATAATCTTGCGAGTGCTGTGGTTTTTCTATTACACTTAATATCAGCTATATGTTCCTTTTTTCTGTAACTAAATTTCCTGCTTGTCATGCCAATATAGAAATTCTTTGATCTGTCTTCTTTAAAAAAAGGGTATTTCATATATTTTTGGATAATTCTCAAAATTAATTGGGTGAATTTTACTGCAAATGATATTCTTTAATTTCTGAGGTGGATTGGCTATTAAACAGATATTGAAACGTTTAAGGCTGTATGTAATTTTTTCGAAAAAGCTTAGATAATATTGATTATATTTTTTCGAATCAAATTTGTTTTCAGGTTTCTTATTAATGGGAATATTTCTTATTATTAAATATTATAATTATTGATAATGGCTCAGATTGAGCTTAAACATATGTGAGCAGTCTAATAAAACCTATTTTACAGCTTATAATCTTTTTATTAGCACTTCCCAACCTAGTTGAAAAGTGCTTATGACTTCGGTTTGTCTGGCCGTATGGCCGTCTGGCCGTATGGCCGTATGGCCGTCTGTCCGTGCTCTAACTCCCGTAAATAGGCTCGGATTGCTCTGCAATTTTTATATGTTATTGTCGTTATCTATAGCATGTTCCCTATTTCAACGGAAGTGTGTAGCACTTATAGTTTTTTTACAGGGACACTCAAAAGAATTCCGTTACATTGCGGTCTATGGGGAAAAATTATTTGCCGTTTATGTAAATAATGTTTCACTATTTTAAACGCATTGAAATTTATATATATCACTAAGGTGCATTAGAAGAAGCTTAATATGGAATAGGGTGTGCATACCACGTATAGTTACTATACAGGGACAGTCAAAAGAATTCCGTTACATTACGTCTATGGAGAAAAATCGTCTGCGGTTTATTTAAATAATATTTCACTATTTTAAACGCATTGAAATTTATATATATTATTAAGGTGCATTACAAGAGGCTTACTACAGAATAGTGTGTGTATAGCAGTCATCGTTCATTTACAGGGACATACAAAAGAATTCTCTACTGTCTTTTAACAATAATTCCTGGCGTTTTAAGTTGCTGAACGCGATTTTCAATTGAACTCACTTTTTGTCTATTACTGGGTGTGTATAAATTCTGTATTTCATATACAGGGTAGCACAAAAGTTCGAGAACACATTCCCGTTTATTGACAGAAACTCCAGAAGGAGAATTTTAAACTGTGCTACGCGTTTCCTAACTAAACTAAAACTTATCATCCTATATAGTATATATACAAATCTATAGATCATATACAGGGTTGAATAAAAGTACTCGGATACTTTTCCGAATATTGTATCTGTTCGAAATTCCTGAAATTATGTTTTTAAATATGTTATGCGTTTTCCAAATTGTTTACTTACATGTTATCTTTTAGCTTATTAAACGGTATGTTTTGTAAAATTATTTTGGAAGCGTGGGAAAGTGCTACATAATCTATGCTTGGCGCATGATTTTTCATTCTTGTTTTACACATTTGAGCAGTTAAAATGAAGTAAATAACATCTAGTTGTTATAATTTGTTATATTTACTCTCGAACATATTTGAAAAGTGTTTATGAATTCGTTCTGTCTGTCTGTCTGCTGTCCGAGAGGTGTCCGCGCTCTAACTCTTCTATTGCCATAATTTTTTATATATTATTAAGTATTGCAATTTAATATTAGATATTGAAGATACAGTGTGTTGTCTTTACAGTCTCTTTGCAGGGATACACAGAACAATTCCGTTACATTATGGGCTATAAGAAAAAAATAGTTTTCGGTGAATTTTATTGATGTTACACTATTTCAAACATAATACGATTCATATGCCTAACTTGGATGGAGTGTAGAATCAGTCTTTCTCAATAGTCTAGAATAAGTATCATTTATAGCTCGTTTACAGGGATGAACAAAATATCTCCGTTACATCCAATCGTTGGAGTATCATATTTCAGATTTTCGCTCTGTTGGAGAAAATCTCAACTATGATACTCCAACCATTGGATATAATTTACAAAGTTGAAAATACTTTCCTCCGTTCATTATGACCTAATTTGTGAGGCCCTGCCACCTGGACAAGCTCGAAACTTTATAAACTCTATGCTACAAAACGCTTCATTAACACTAGAACTGCCGGGAATTTTAATCAAGTTCTTAAAAACTATCTCAAACCAGAAATTTTATTTAAAACTACTTAACTTATTCATTTAACGTATTTCTGTGCGTTTTATATTTAATTTATTTCAAAAATGAATTTCTGGTTTGAATCGGAATATAGTCATTTGGTAACCGTCAAAATGAAGGCTAATTGTAGTTCTATTTGTTAAAATTAGTAAACACAAAGGAAGCACAATTGATATGTAATATTTCTATAACTTAGACAAATCTGTTTCCTTCTTTTGAGCCGCATATTTATCCCATAAAAACGTCTCCAGAAAAAAGGAACTCATACAAAAATTAAAATTTTTTCTATTGTATGAAGATTTAGATAGGAAAAATGATAATCATATTGAGATGTTTGAAATAGCTATATAGGGTTGTAATATGATTTTTTAAGAGTAGAAATATGGAGTTTCTTTGAAAGAAATGATAGTATAATTTACTTTTACTAAAAACATATTACTCCTAAAACCACACAAAAAGATTTAAAAATAAAAATAAAAGGCATTTAGCTTGTGAAAAGATATTTGTTTGTTTACTTGCAAAATAAAATATTTTCTTCGGATGTGAAAAAAATATAATCTGTTTATTCTGAAAATATTGATTTAAATTCATTACATATTGTTACCTAATTACAGTTATTTGTTCAGTATTAACTACTGTTATTTCAGTATAAATTACAGTTTACTGTTGTCAGTCAGTGTCATTTCCGTTTTTAATAAAATTATTTTTCTTACTAAAGTATTTTATGTAAAACTTTTGAATGCATTATTTGAGAGGATTTTATTTTTGTCTTTCAAAACACATATTCCTCAAATGAAACTGTACCCACGAAATGGGCTCTTAAAAAATCAAAAATCTTTTGCATCAGTCGAAAATATAAAATAACTCAATAATAGAAATACGAAACCTATTTTGATGTTTCAGAAAGCGATATACGATATTATCATGCTTCTTTTTAAAATATATATACATGAAAGTAGTATAAAAATCGTTTTTTGACGAAAGGATTTTTGAAAGTGTTTTTATTATTATTTTATTGAAAATGATAAAATAATTAGAATTTAGATTATAAAGGACTTTTGTCTAACAAGTAACTAGGATTAAATATTTGTTTGAAAAAGATTTTTTTCTATATTATTTATATATTTATATAAATTTAATTACACAATTTTTACGTACATAATTGGATGAAAAATAATTGATTATTTTAAATGTTTAAAAACTCTTAATGGTTTCTGCCTTTTACATTGTTTTATGAATATATGAGAACTACAATTACTGATTTTCACTAAAGTATTACTGTAATAATGTGACATGCAATATATGAAAGGATATTTTCTACAAGTTAATTTGAAATAAAATAATCAACGTGATAACGACGACTTTCTTGCAATTATGCAAGAAACCCATTTTATTTACATTTCCTATATGTATTTTTGAGTATTTTAGCACGAAAAGTATTTTTTGTGACAACCAAATAAAATTTAATCGACGTTGTTGGCATTTGAGGATATTTATAAATAAAAGAGGCGTGGCATACGCACCTGTCGCAAGGCCATATTGGCAGTTTCTGTCCAAAGTGTTGCAACCCATATTCCAGAAGCTGACAATGCTAACATGGACAAGTTCTATCAAATGAGTGAGACAGGTCAACAAAAAATAGCTTAGCGATATAGGTTGGCTCGTCATGTTTTTTCCAAAACCACCTATAATAATGGAATTTTATTACTCGTATGTCAACACTATCTTATATATAGGGTGGTCGTAAAGTCTTTCCATGTTTACAAAACAAATATTACGAAATAACCATTGAATGTATGATTGCTTACGTATGATTTCTTTACCAATTTGAATAATTGGGTTAAAATTAATCTAGTGTAATCACGTATCCAGCGTTTACTGGAGTTCCATTACCTGCGATATATTCTGTTGAGCTGATTCAAATATCAAACCAGATGCTATGATCATGATCAATAAGGTTAACTGGGTGAATTATGACCTCCAGATTCGACCGGGATAGCTCAGTTGGTAGAGCGTGGCAGCTTCAGCCAAGAGATCGATAAACACTACTGTCAATATACCGAGTGCGCCATAAGTTCATTAAAACTTTAAAAATTCGTTAAAAAGGATGAAATGATGTTAAAAAATTGCGGTTTGTACGAATGAGATTAGAGAGAGATAGTTTTTTTTTAATAACCAAAAAAAGTTGTGGTTCAAAAAGTTACCAATACATGGCTTTGGCATGCCGGACGCATTGCGAAAAAATCAGCCAAGAGATCCCAGGTTCGAATCCTGGCCCAGACATTTTTCGTCCATTTGGAAAATTACGACTCATTGAATGTAAGTCTGAAAAATTTTTAGTATGGAAAAGTGATGTTCTTAAAATTTTTTTGTCCAGATTCCACCGCCATTCGTGAGTTCTTTGATGACAAATTTCTTGGAAGATGGATCGCACGGGACGGACCAACTCTTCTAGATTTTTTTCTTTTGGAGGTACATAAAAGACAGAGTGCTTGCAACACCAGTAAAAAATAATGAAACACCCAAGGTCATGAACACAGATGCTGTGTCTAATGTGACAGCCCAGATGTTGAGGATTATGTGGCGAGAAATGGAACACCGCCTTGACATTCTTCGAGTTACCAAAGGTGCTCACATCCAAATTTACTAAAGTAAGTACTTGTAATGAAAACTTCATAAATGTCTTTACAAAATATTGCAACGAGCATATGCCTAATTATATTATGTTTTCTGCAATAATTTATTGAAATCAGGGAATGAATTTATGAAAAGGCTGTATAATGGCATATTATACAGGAATGCATTCCTATGCATTGCTCATCACTCACGATTTCATACAAAACCGTCTATAAAAGTGAAATTTTATTCTTCGTATGTTGCCACTTTCTAATTTAGAAAGACACCCTAGTTGTTTATCTCTCAAGTTTCTGTCCAATAAATTTTATTTCTGATGTGCCACCTCTCACACTTTTATAAAGGCAATCTATTGCTCATTGCGCAAATTCGAAACGCCGTAGACAACAATTTATTAAAAAGAAATTGGCGTGTCTCTGTATAACGGATACACGATACGACGAGTTATTTTTGCTTAAATTCTTTCCTGGTGTACTAGAATTGTAGTGTAACAGTTACATTCAAAACCACTCAGTGATTGTTGAGGAAATTGAGGACATGCACATAACGACCAAAAACAGAAGATGTATTTTTTGAAGTCGCTTAATAAATATTTTGTAAGTATTTTAATCCTTTCATTTCTCCTATAAATTTAAAATCGGAAAAAACTCATCATTCTATTCAAAGAAATCATTTCTATGAGGTGAATATCTAGAATTACTTGGTACCAGTAATTTGAAACATATTTGATATTTTAGAAATTGATGTAAGGAATGTTTATGATTCTTGTTTTGAAAGCAGTATACAAAAAGTATTTCAGTAAAATAAATTATAATATAATTTATTTTTTGGAGAAAAAGCATTATTCTATAACCACACTACTAGATTTATATGATGAAATGTTATTTTTCCTCTAAAAAAACTTCAGAATGATATATCACTTGTTTTACTTATAAAATTAAACATTTTCTTCAAATGTGTGAAACAATATATTTCTGTATATTCTTCAAGCATTTCTATTAAAATACTTTATGTGTTGCCATTATTAGTATTTTTTTGACTGCGTTGAAATAATTGCATTTAAAAGTATTATTTTATAATAATTTCATTAAAAAAAATTCTACAAAATATGTTTTCTGATAAATATATAAGTATATAATTCTCTAAGTTACAAAATCTGCAAGAATATTTGATATTTATTCAGATATACTATAATATAATTCCAGAGTAGATGGGTTTCAGCATTAAAAGAAAATAACCTTCAATCTTTATATCATTTTGCATTTTAATTTGTCTGAAAGTCGTAGTTATTGATCCTTTTCAATGTACTTTTAATTACTAGTAAATGCATTATTTGAAAGGATATTTTCTAAATTTTTAAAAACTCTATTGACCATTTATTTTCTTAAGGAAATTGAACCTACATAAACGACACTTAAAAAATCAGTCGTTTCTTTTCGGTGAAAATTTAGAGTTACTCGATAGAAATTCGAAAACTTCGCGTTCCGAAAGTATTTAGATGTTTCTGAATGCGGTATAATATAATTTTCCTGATTTCTTGAAAGCGTCAAATGAAATAAGAGTTTCACTGAAAAAAGTGATGGTATAATTTACTTTTAATGGAGAAAATTCTCTGGGAAAACAAAATAATTGAAATAATGAAATTCTATTTTAAAATATGTACTACATATACAATGCATATATATATATATATATAGTATAGCCACCCTCAAATCCGAAACTCTAAAATCTGTACATCATTTCAGATGTAAACAACGGAACTTAAGTTGTAGGTGAAAAATGCAAGTTTTTAAAAATTATTATATGATTCTGTACAGATTTTAATAAGTAATTCAGGTTAATATGATTAAAGTGATGTTTTTTAATGAATGAAGTATAAATTTATTTCTGAAAAAAATTCAAGATAGCGCTGTTATTACTGGCGATTGCGATTTGTTTGCCAAATACATTTACAGTACATGTAGTAATCAAGCTTTTTTTATTATGAAGTAAGGCTAAACATGAAAATAAACTTTGATGTTTTAAGATATTGATGTGAATTATTTGTGTACATAAGGCAGGTTTCAATAATTCAAGAAAAAATTCTCTCTTCATCATTATACATATTTAGTTATGAACTATTATTTATTCATTTGACCTTTACTTTTAATATTTTAATATTTTTATTTTTGTTTCCTTAATTCTTAATACTTTTCTTTATTATTTTACTTTATTGTGAGCATTCATTATAATTTCGAGTACATTATTACATTCGAATAACTGTTTAAAAATTGTAAGCAAAATAGTGACCAGAAATTTGCAAAATTCTAAAATGTGCACAAGCTATGTGCTGCGCATTTGAGGGAGCCTACCTTATAAACATTGTCGGATTCCCTCTAAGTCCACCCAACTTTGAAGAATAATACGGTAATTTCAGTATGCTGCCACCACCGATATGACTATGTGATATCGGTCACGTTATAAGAGGTATATTGATAAAGAGACGAACTCTTTCATTTAAACTTAAACGAACAATTTATTTACACAATCTTTACAAATAACAAGACAATATTTACACTTACAAACTCGGATATAGCTGATCCGGTTAAACATTAATAAAATAAAGAAAATACGTTCTGTGTACTGCTAAGCTACTCTATAACTCTCTCATGCTACGTTAATTAACTCAGAGTTACCAGGAATACTATTAATCTCACAAACACCATATCTCTCCACTCCAAGAGATCTACCTCCACACGTGTACCCTGGACAACCTACCCGTCCCGTCCACAGCGTTCAAAACTAATCTCTGTCTCCGGTCACCACGAGAGCACCATTCGTAAACGGGCTGATTTCCCTTTCCGCACGGGTTTCGTTCACTTGAAAGAACGTAATCTCCGTACGATGTATCTGTCTTTTTGATAATGGGTGAAGTCTGTCTTATCTATGAACTTGGAATGACAATATAAAAACTCCACCCACTATACTAAACATTCTTTCCACACATCTCAGGTCACTCACCTACTCGGATTAAGATTCCAGATAGGAAAGGAACGTTAGTTTAAAGCTTACAGTACACAGTAGATAAGCACACAAAAAGATAATATCACATAACAATAGTTCTAAACCGTAGCTGTCAGTGAAAGCCTGATATACATATATATATAGATAGATACAAAAAATTAAAAAAAAAAATCGGGGTTTTATACATTTAACAAAATCTTTTACACAACATAAATAATACACACTTCATTTTACTTACAGACAGTCTCCTCATACATTGCTAATTATTGTACTTCCCATTTCATCTTTATAATATTTAACTCAGTTATAACCACATTCTAAATTTTATTTACATTAATTACTACTTTGTTTAAATTTATTTATTTTTATTCTATTTTCCCCCTTTCATAATAGATAGCAGCACCAGATTTATCATTTAACTAGTCTGTAATTTCAGTTATTCCTTTTCTTTTTATGAGACAGATTGCAAAACCAAACAATTTTAAATTCTTATCATATTTTTTATCAGTGCAATGACCTTGTGTTTTTTTAGCAGCCATTTTGGGTTATCTGGTGATATGAAAAGTTACAGTATTTGTAATGTACTTTTAATCCAGTTATATCTTCCCCATTATTAGTGTTTTTGGTGAGTTTTGTACATTGCTTTATGATCTAATTTCTATTCATGTTGAATAATTATTTTTTTATTTATTTATTTATTTTGCTATTTGAACTCCAGTAGGATTTTTTGTTTTGTTTTGTTTGTTATACATGTTTTTAGGAGCTTAATGTTGTCGATTTTAGGCATAACAATGACAATATTTTATAAAGTAACATATATTTATTATGAATATTCTTATGAAGCTCCTCTGAAAATTCCATAAGATATTCATAGTTTTCCATTTTGTAATTTTTTGTTTGATTAAGTTTAATTCCTCCTGTATCCTTTCCAGTGCTTTTTATAATATCTCATCCTTTGTTTTTCACATGTGTTTTCATTTTTAAATAAATATATATATTTATACGTGTGTGTGTGTGTGTGTGTGTGTGTGTGTGTGTGTGTGTGTGTGTGTGTGTGCGTGTGTATGTGTGTGTGTGCGTGTGTGTGCGTGCGTGCATATCAAGTAATATCAAGTAAATTACATTTTAAGGTAAACAGAAAGATAATAATTTAGCAATAACAAAAAAGGAAATATCATAGTAAAGAGAGTAACCGTAATTTTTACTGGCATTTAGAGATTTAAAATAGAACTGAAAATTACAGATATTGCTCTTTTAAAGTGCTTTCAAGTAATACTTTTCAATGCAATACTTTAAAGGGTAATTTGAATTGCAAGAAACTCTAGAGTTACATAATAAGTGAAATATTAAACATATTTAGAAAGTTTTAGAAAGATTTTTCATGATTTTTTTTTTTTTAAACAGAAGTTTGACTGGCTGAAATGATGATAAAATTTACTTCTATTGAAAGAATTCTCCTAAGAATGGGGAACTTCATTTTGATTCTGAAATGCTTTTTGACTTTAAAGAACATGTATTATGTATCTGTCGTTTTACTTGCAAAATCAAGGATATTCTTTAAATATGTTAGAAAATATTTTAAGGAAAATTAAATGAAAAAATAGTAACCTATTGTATAGTCTGTAAATACTTCTGTTAAATTCATTATGAATTGTCAGTTTCATGAAGTCTCATTTTATGTGACCAGAAAAGGTAATATAGTAAAGAGAGTAACCGTAATTTTTAGTGACGTTTAGAGATTTCAAATAAGTTTGAAAATTTTACAGAAATTACTTCTTCTAAAGTGCTCTAAAGTAATACCTTTCAATGCAATACTTTAAAGAGTATTTCCTATCAGAAGAAACTCTAGAGATACATAATAAAAGAAATACGAAACTTATTTAGAAAGTTTTAGAAAGCATTTTTATGATTTTTTTTAAGTAGGAGTTTGACTTATTGAAATGATGGTAAAATTTACTTTTACTGAAAGAATTCTCCTAAAAGCCCGGAACTTCATTTTGATGCTAAAATGCTTTTTAACATTAAAGAACATGTATTGTGTGTCTTTTGTTTTACTTGAAAAATTAAGCATATTTTTTAAATGTGACAGAAAATATTTTAATAAAAATTAAATGAAATAATTGTAACCTATTGTATATTCAGTAAATACTTCTGTTATTCATTTTATTTAATTCCATCAAATCACACGTAAAAGCTTTTCATTCAGTCAATGTATGTAATAAAATACTATAAACTATTAAATGATATTACAAATTGAGTTTTATTTTGCAATTAATATAACTTTTTCTATATTAAATATGAAAAATTGTAATAAAAATACAGCGTTTTTGCGACATTAAATAAGAAATAATAGTTGATATTCATATTCAATGGTTGGAGTATCATAGTTGAGATTTAATCCAACAGTGCGAAAAATGCCGGGAACAGAACTCGAACCTAGGTATTTTTGCTTGCCGTGCCAAAGCTTTTCCTACTGAGCCATCCAAACGATATTCTGGATGGACAAGAGTGAAATATGCCATCCAGGATATCGTTGGGATAGCTCAGTAAGAAGAATGTTGGTACGCAAGTCAAATTACCCAGGTTGGAGTCCTGGTCCCGGCATTTTTCGCTCTGTTGGAATAAATCTCAACTATGATACTCCAACCATTGAATATAATTTACCTAGTTGAAAATACTTTCCTCTCTTCATTATTAATTGATATTTTATGCACATAAATTCGATAAAACAAAAGAAAGAAAATTAAAACTGTAAAATATTTCTACTTTAACATTACTGCAGCAGAAACTTCAATCAAATTCTCATAAAAATGCTGGATTTTCACTTAAATAAACGGAAATTTCTCTTAGAAAAACAAGTATTGACCTTAAAAATTGGAAATTTACGAGAATTAACATTTTAGCTTTGGAAAACAAAAGGGCATTTCCCGTAAAATTACTCCATCAATTCACGGTACAATTCCAATAAATTTATATATATTATCTTTTCAATGAAGCTAAAAAATAATATTTGACGCAGATTAAAATAATTTCCAGTAAACAATAATATATATCTTTGTATGAGTATTATATAATAGAATATTTTATCGTTTAAAATGATAAAAAACATGATTAATCCTCCACAAAAACAACTAAATCTGTTTAATCAGAAACATTATTTTCATATATAGATTTTGTTTTCATTCCAATGCAAAAACGGTTTGATTGTGCTATTATTTATAAATTGTAATTAATTTCTGCAAATATGAAACGGAGCATAAAAAAATTTGGGGTAAGTCCTGGGACAATAGTTCTGCAGGAAGTAACCCACGTGATGCACAATCAGCAGGATTTTCTTTTCCGTCCACATGGTTCCAATTCTCAGCTGGTAAAATGGATTGGATTTCTGATATTCTGTTACCTACAAAAATTTGGCATCTTTTAGGATTTGATCTTAGCCATGACAATACAATTTGTGAATCACTCCATGCGTGCACAGAATCAGGTTTTATATGTAATGCAGCTCTGACTGCCTGTATTAAGTGTGCCAGTAATACTGCAGAACATAATTACAGTCTTGGAATCGTGACAGGTTTTAGTGGTGCTACGCGAGTTTTAGCTGTTAAAAGTTTCACATCAATGTTAGAGCTATCACAAGTTTTAATGTAAATAACTGCTGAATAACCCTTTTCTGACGCATCACAAAATCCGTGAAGTTCACATCGAGAATAATTGGGCAAGATTACTTTTCTAGGTATATATATGGAATTTAATAGTTTGACTTCTAGGCATAAAATTTTCCACTTTTGGTCAATATTTGATGGTACTGGGTCATCCCATGATAATTGTAATTTCCACAGTTCTTGAAGGATCATTTTTGTTAAAATCACAAAAGGTGCAATCCACCCCAGTTGACCAAACAGAGTTGAGACAAATGACAGAATAATTCTTTTAGTAGGGACACCTTGATAATTTATATCACTGAAACTACATTTGAACATATCATCATCAGGATGCCATTCCACTCCTAGAACTTTTGTGGCCTTATTGCTCACTACACTATGTATATTATCGTTAATTGTGTTTGCTAACCCAGCATTTTTCAATAGTGATGGTTCATTTGTGGGCCATTTATGTAGCTCAAACCCACCTTTTTTTAGCATTTTTTTGCAAATAAGATATCAATTCAGTACCTTCCTGACTATTCTCAACACCAGTTAAAACATCGTCGACATAAAAATCTCTTAAAACTATACACTTTGCTTTTGGGAAATTAAGACCCTCATCAATTGCTAACTGACTCAAAGCTTTAGTTGCAAGATATGGAGCAGCAGCAGTTCCATACGTGACAGTATTTAAGCGAAAGACTTGTATTTGTTTATCTGGACTATCTCTCCATAATATTCTCTGAAAATCCCTATCTTTGTCATGAATTTTTACCTGCCTATACATCATTTTTATATCAGCTGTTATGGCAATATTATGAAATCTAAACCTTAATAAAATGCAAATTAAATCATCTTGTATTTTGGGACCTACCATTAGAGTGTCGTTTAAAGAAACACCTGTTGTTGTTTTAGCACTCGCATCAAAAACTCAAAAACTACTCTTAATTTGGTAGTTAAACTAGAATTGTTTAAGACGAAGTGGTGTGGGATGTAATAATGTTTAGTTTCTAATTCACGATCTGTATTCGAAACTAAGTCCATGTGGCCCAGAGATAAATATTCTTTCAGAAATTGAACATATTGGTTGTAAATTTCGGGCATGGATATTAGTCTTTTCTCAAGATAAAGAAATCTTCTTTGCGCCATTTGGCGTGAATCACCTAAAATATCTCGATCCTGTTTGAATGGTAATGCGACTGAATAGCGGTCTGACTTTTCTCTAAAATGAGAACTTTCAAAATGTTTTTCACAATGTTTTTCTTCAACTGTTAAAGGTTGCACATTTGGAATTTTTTCTAATTCCCAGAATGAATTTACTAACTCGTCAGTTTTTGTACTTAAATGATTTACATGTACTGGATCAATTGCCAGCGTTTCAAAATTTGTAGTACCCGAAATTATACACCCAAGTCTCGAATTTAAGGCAAATGGAAGGTTAGGTTCACGTTTGACAATTTCACCAGTCATTAAATGCATAAATACATTTACACCAAATAAAATATCAATTTTTGTGACTTGTAAAACAATGGATCAGCTAACACTAAATCACTGAAATTATCGCAAATGACTGAAGGTAAAGATACATAGGGAATATTATCTGTCACTTTATCTATTACGAATGCTGATGTTGATACTCTAAGATCACTTTTGAAGTGAGAAGTGAATAATAAATCGACTTCCCCATTACTCACAGTATTAAATGTTCCCAAACATGACACAGAAATAGAACTATCTTTTACCTTTAATCCTAATTTGTTTACACATTCTCTAGAAATAAATGACTTCTGAGAGCCTGTATCACATAAATATCTGCATTTTAAAAACTCTTCTTAACAATTTTGAACTTTTATTAATGCGGTACACAACAAAATATGACTCTTTTGATTACTCTTTGCGTTTGATTCCTAATGAGAGGCACAGACTGTAGACGAAACATTATCACTCACTGACTCAACTTTTTTAGGGATAAATTCTTGTGCGTGTTGGGACATACTATTCGTCTGAGTCTTCTTCCTTGAATTGTTTACCATGTGCAAAATACTATGATGTTTCTTAAAGCAATGATGACACGTATTTAGACTCTTACATTTACTGAGAAAATGCATATTAGATAGGCAATTGAAGCAATAATGATTATGTTTTACGAAATCTACTCGTTGTTGAACAGGCAAATTAAGAAATTTCGAGCATTTAGCTAAACTATGTTCTTCTTTACAGTAACCACAACTCAAAGTAGCTACAAAAGCATTACTCTTATTTGAAAATACAGATTTAGGTACCTTATTTACCACTAACTTGCTATTTTGAAGAGTTCTTGCATAATTCTTAAGAAATTCAATTAAGTTCTTAAGTTTCGGAATTTCATTGCTTTTAAGCTGACGTTCGCACCACAATTATGTTGAAGGATCCAATTTTTGCAAAATTAAATAAGTCATTAATGTATCCCCAAATTTGTCAATGGTTTGGTTCAATACTTCTAACGAGCAAATAACTTCATTAATGTTATCAACTAGATTTAAAATAGCAACAGCTGATTCTGTTTGAATGGCTGGTAAACTTAGAAATCGTTTAATATATGCAAACATTTGTTCTCTCTTATTTGAATATCTTTCGTCTAGTAGATTCCATGCAATTTCAAAATTAGAATCCGAAATTTGAAAAGATTGAATAACGCGATACGCTTCACCTTTCAATGAAGCCTTCAAATACTGCAATTTTTGAGCATTAGATATAGTCGTATTACTGTTTACGCATGCATTGAAAAGATCTTTAAAAGCTATCCATTCAGTAATATTGCCTCCAAAAATAGGTAATGATAACCTAGGTAATTTAATATTCTCAGAAATGTTTTCTGAAATTACACTATCAGATTTATTTTCACTCTTACTTAACTTAGCATTTTCGATTTTCAATACTTTTTCACCTTTAAATTTCGACAAATCAATTTTATCTGAAATTTCCTGTGCGGTATCTATCTCACTCTCTAATTGTTTAGATTCTGTAATTAAACTTTCAATTTCCCTATCAAGTTCTTTTAGTTCCGTTTCTTTCTGTTTTAACAGTTCAATATTTTCTTCTGATTCTGTTAAATTAATCTCACCATCTGCGATTATACTTTCAATTTTCTTAATAAAATTCGTTACACTTCTCCGTAGAGCAGTTCTTTTTGTTTTAAAAGTTGTTAGTTCACTCATTTTTACTTAAATCAAACCCAAAACTAGTTCTAAAATATGTCAATACGAAATTTAATTTAAATCTAAACTATACTCTCATCACAATTCTACAGTTTTAAATAGTAAATTATTTTTACACACAAAATATAATGCTCAAAGTTAACTTACCTCTCAAGCTGAGGTAATTTTTCGTTACAACCAACATCACGTCAGTTGAGAAAAATGTTCGATTCTACATTTTTTTTTTCTTTCACTAGCGCTGCGGCTAGACTTGTACCAAGAATGTTCTTGCGTTTTACACTATACACACACACACTGCTGGTTCTTAACTAAAATTACAATGGACTGTATAAAAGCGGTTTTATTCACACATAAATAAAGCGAGCTATCACACGGCTTATTCCACAACATTCTTTTTCACATTCTAAAAACAACAAGAAAACAGAACACTGAGTGTTGCCAAACGTGGAAAGCAAGGAAAAGGAACTTACATAAATTCGCAGCACATAAACCAAGTAACATGCAGCTTTAGCTCACTACAGACGATATTTACACAAACACTAGCTGACATGCCCGGCGTTGCCCGGGCCTGTGATACTAACCTTAAAAATATCTAAAATCGATGTTGAATGATTTTATATTTTTAAATGGAAATCTATCCAACTGAAGGACAATCTTTATAGTTATTGCCGATTTAATTTCTGACGTTTTGATATATTAAACTTTCAATTCTGATCAAAAGTTCCTGAGGAAACCTAAATAATATAAAGCGCTAACCCACCTTTCCTCTTTTATATTCAAAATAATATACAATTGCCAATTTATTAGTCCCATTCGAAAAAAAATTTCAAAAACCTTGTTTATAAGATGATTATATTAAAATTAAATAAAAATCATGCAATCATGGCATCATAATTCACTTTTATATTTTAACAGAATAGTAAGGCTACTATAATTTGTGACTCGTAGCCAGTATACGTCAGGACACATGGCCGTTATCATTATCTTTTTACGCGTGAAGATTTTTCTATGGTACTCCATTTTGAAATTTGGTAATTTTTGAAATTCAATATTTGAAAAACGGCATAATCATTCGATTTGAAATTTATATCAAGAAAAATACTTTTTTTTTTACCTTTCTGACGAAGTTTGTCTAACAATTGTCTGAAAAATAGTTTTCGTGCTATTAATTTTTTCAGCAACTTTAAATGTTTCATTTTCCGAGATTATTCTGTGGCAACGATTATCAAAAATCCCAGTCGTCAGCAACGCATAGCTTTTTATTAAAGATGATAGAAATTTATAAGCAATTAAAACTTTTATTACTGTAAATGCACGTGCTAGTATAATAAAAAGTCTATGGTAAGGAAATATAATGATGATAAGTTCATATTTAAGGATTTAATTTTAATTATTACACTATTAATTTTTTATTTAATTTTCTACTTTTTAGTTTTAAAAATATTTCGTTGTTGCCGTTTCACAGCCAGTTGGTGTATTTTGTCGCCTCATGAATGCCATTGTTTTTGTAACGCGTAAAATGTTGGAGGCATAAAAAAAATTGGCGATTTATCTCCTCATGGAAAATAACTTAAAATAAGTTTATTATTTTATATATATTTTTTTTTTATAAAAGTAATAAAAGGTTGTATTGCCATCGAAAACACCTCTGTATACATAATGTTTATAATTCTACCATAAAAGGAAGTGAGTGAAAAACCTATAAATAAATTCCATCTTTGGATATACGTAAACAAAGTTAAGTTAATTAATAAAATGTAATAAAACAAGATAATACTCCTTGCATAGTAAACAGTTTTGTGTAATAAAACATGTAAAATATGCAAAAAAATGATTAATAAAGCAAGAAAATACTGTTTTGTGAGTAGTTAATATTACTAACAATATAATAAATTATAACACCTTGTAATAGTATACTAGGACTTCCCTCAAAGGGATTAGTCTGAGTGATATTTCTGAGAACATAAAGTTAACAATTACGATATAAAGAAGCTATCAACAAGAATCTAAGTGAATATACAGCATATGATAGACAAGAGATAGATAAAGATACAACATATGAAAAATAGCTAATTAAATGACATAATTACAAAATATCATATATAAATTCATATACTGTTATGTTTTCATATGCATTTTTTTATAACATTTGGCAAATAATCTCATTTTCTTAAGCGGGAATTGCTCAAAACTTAAAAAAAAAACCCGCCGGATCTTTTAAGACGATATTTTTAAAGTCACATAATCAGATTTGCAGCTAATAGCGTATTTTAGAAAGCGTAGTTTAACGCAAATTTAATTTAATTTTTGCAACATTTTCTTTGTGACAAATATCTAAATAAAATATTAAAAAATAAAATATTAAATATTGAAATATTAAATCAAATATTTAATATTTGAATTAAAAAAATTTCCTTTGTTTATTTGTATAACTATTTATAGAATCTCGTATACTTCAAACCACATTGATAACATGCTTTGCTACAAACGTGTCTACCAGTCTAACTACTCGTATGTCTTAGCTGTGTCTCTCTCCGAACTCATCTGTCTACTGTCTCTCTACTCTTCTGTATACCCGTCTCAGTATCCGTCTGTCTTTCTACCCGACTCTTTAATCGTGTCTCTACCTGTCTCGCTTCCCGTTACACTAATCGTCTATCAACACGTCTGTCTGTCTATATACCCCTCTCTCTACCCATCTGTCAAGTCGTCTCTGTACTCGTCTCTCTATCCACCACGCTACCCGTCTCCCTACCCATCTCACTACCCCTCTGTCAACCCTTTTTTGCACCTGCCTCGCTACCCGTCTGTCTATTCGTTTCGCTACCCGTTAGCTTATCTCTGTCGCTATCCGTCTCTCTACCCGTTTGTTTACACGTCTATCTATCTCTCGCCAACTCTTCCCAATATTTAAACAATTTAGTAAACAGAAGCCGTTTATCTGTTATTAAATGCAAACAGGAGTATTTTATCTAAAGAGATGCAATTTTTTTAAATACATACATAAACCAGCATAATAATTCACCAGTTTTATTTTCATAGTAGTTTATGTCATTTGACAGTAAATCTCAACTTCTTCAACCCGAACTGCGTCAAGCTTTTTAAAAAAGCCCCAAGGTCCGTATAACTGGGAAGGGGAATTGTCCTCAGGGCTATTAGATACATGTTATTAAGTTAAGTGAAAGTTTCGTAATCGGGTTCGCAGCCAATTTCTTATGTCAGAAAGGGTGGCTTCACGCCATTTTAAATTCATTTCTGTAACTTTCTTTTTCTTTTTTTGGTGGGTGGTAGGGGGGCGGGAATGTTCCAAATATATACACTTAAATTCAAACTTTTGCCCCCATGTTAATATTAGTGTTGTTTGTATTATCAATTAATACTTTGTTGATCGAGCTTCATTCGAAACAAATGTAAAAGACTTCTACAGTTTTTTTTTCTAGGAGAAAGTTCCGTAATCGGGCCCTAAGCTAATCGGGGAATTTAATATCATTATTGTTTCTAACTCTTATAGAGTTAAAACAATATTGTTGCTAGCATTACTCTTGTTTGTGACCAACCTCTTCTGTGTATCTGAATAGGGAAATGTTCCGTATCATGTACTGGTTGGTGCCAAAGGCAGTTGTAGAATCTTACAAATTTTTCTAGAGAGCGTAAAAACATGTTTTTTAAAATATTTACAAATATACGTTTATTAAACCATGTTTTTGAGCCATTTTAAAAAATTAAGTACGGTGCTAAAATAAAATTTTATTGCCATTTTCGATATTTTAATAAGAAATGAAAATACATAACAAACAAATTTAACAAAACTAAGCCATTTTTGGGTACTTCTCTATTATCCCGTCGACCACTTTTCATAACAAAAAACTATCGCCAAACTAAGATTAAACGCCAAAAATACAGTCCCATTTACTTGATGCCAGAAGCATTATACGTATTTGTTATGCCATCAAGTGGTTTTTAATTCGACATTTGCGTGTATTTTTCATTATGTTTTACTGATTTATTAGTTATTTCATTCATTAAAGTAACAATTGTGTCCTTAAATTCTTATATTTTATTTATTTTGATATTTCAATGGCAACGTTCTCCCGTTTATTTAGCGTTACAGTTTGGCGATAGTTTTTGTTATGAAAAGTGGTCGACGGGATAATAGAGAAGTACCCATTTTTTGTGATAAATAATTGTTATTGCCAGGGGGCAAATTGTAAACAATTAATAAGCGAACTAAAAAAATTACCGGAAAAAACTTGTGGGAATCTCAAGAAAGAAATATCTGATATAAATTGCATTTAAAATCTTAAAATGGAGAAGTGGTCCGTACAAAAATGCAAAACATTATACACCTGATATAAGAATTTTTTAATTTTTTTATATTTCCGAAAGCACAGATAAAAGGGTAAAAATCCCGGCACAGATGCCATATACTCACCACGTTGGCGCGATTTCCCCCCCGCCCCTTTGGCGAAAACTGTTTGTTGTGTTTGTTTACTTTTATTTTTTATTTTAATTCTATATATTATTTTTATATGTATATTAATATTAATTTAGGCACAGATGTCATATACGCACCAGATTGGCGCGATTTTTCCCCCGCCAATTTGGCGAAAACTTTGTTTTTGAATATTAGTTACAAATACCATACAATAATAGCATGTAATTTTTTATTTCAATATAAAAATAAAATAACGTAATAAATGAAATAGCTCCTATTATTCAAAAATGGGAAATAAAAATAAATAAATGATAGTTTGATATAAATAAATATTGATATATATAACAAAAACAATTTATAGAATTAAAATAAAAAATAAAAGTTAATAAACAACAATTGAAACAAAATAACCGGGTTACCATGTGAGGCATAAAATTGCCATTTTGTTGCAATCGCGCCAATGTCGTGCGTATATGACATCCGCGCCTTTATTTATATCAAACTATTATTTATTCTTTTTTATTTCCTTTTTTAAAATAATAGAAGCTGTTTCATTTATTACGTTATTTTATTTTTATATTGAAATAAAAAATCACGTGTACTATTTGTCACACTATTTGTAACTAATATTCAAAAACAAAGTTTTCCCCAAGCTGGTGGAGGGGAAAATCGCGCCAACGTGGTGCGTATATGACATCTGTGCCTTGTTTCATTTCACATAGAGGTACTGCTCTATTATTCCGTCGACCACTTTTCATAACAAAAAACTATCGCCAAACTGTTAGATTTAACGCCAAAAATGCAGTCCCATTTACTTGATATCAGAAGCATTATACGTGTTCGTTACGTCATCAAGTGGTTTTTAACGCGACATTTGCGTGTATTTTTCATTATGTTTTACTGATTTATTAGTTATTTCATTCATTAAAATAACAATTGTGTCCTTAAATTCTTATATTTTATTTATTTATGTATTTTGATATTTCAATGACAACGTTCTCCCGTTTATTTGGCGATAGTTTTTTGTTATGAAAAGTGGTCGACGGGATAATAGAGAAGTACCCACATATGTATTGGTACTTTTATGTTAACTTGGCGCAGTTGATAAATCGCCAAATATTTTTCTCATAACATCTTCATATTGCATTCATTTCATTTAAATATAAATCTTTCACTGATTTCATTTGAAATACATACATTAAAAATACACGTCTTTCACTCATTTAATTTAAAATACACGCCTTTCACTAATTCCATTTAAAATACTAAAAAGGAAAAGAAAATAAGAAATAATGCCACAAATCGAAACCTTTTATTTAAACATCAAAGAATTGTTCCTAACATGCACACGCGAAATAAAAAAGCTGCTAATGGTGTGATTTACGCCAAATCTCTAATACTAATACTACTCTTACTAATCTCTAATACTTTTCAAACAGAACAAATTCCAGATTAACTTTCCATTTTTATTAAATTGAAATATATTTTATTGTGCTGAATATTAGTGCTTGTATATTTTTTTGCTCCATGTATTCCATGAAATTTTCAATTCCGATTGTCTACGAAAATCTCCCGCCGGGGAAAATGACGTACGCACAAAATTTAGTGACGTATGTACTTTAATTGTGCTTTTTTATCTATTTTTTTAATATAACTTCCAAACGGTTTGACACTTATTCTTGGTAATAAATAGACGACGTTGTCACCTTTATAGGTACCTGCTGTAATTTGAACGAAATACGTTAAATATTTTTTGAGTTATGCTTGACGAAAGGTTTTAATATCCATCGTAGCTATATATGGGGCAAAGTAATACTGCGCTGTGTATGAGTCTTCGTTGCACTCAGACAATTACTTCTAAATGCTAAAGGTGTAAAATTAACAACTATAATATAAATTAAAATAACTTTTATTAGTTGTTTTACATGTTTCGACTCTTTCCGAGTCATTTTCAAAAACAAAATGAGAATATTCTAAAGCTGCACGGGCTTTGAAGTTATTATTTTCATGTACTTTTTTTTAAAATTACGCACGTTATCTATTATTTTTAATTTCATTATTCTCATTAAATTTCATCATTCTATTGTTTTCTAAAAAAAAAAAAAAAAAAAAAAAAAAGATAATGTGCGCAATTTTTAAAAAAGTACATGAAAATAATAACTTCAAAGCCCGTGCAGCTTTAGAATATTCTCATTTTGTTTTTGAAAATGACTCGGAAAGAATCGAAACATGTAAAACAACTAATAAAAGTTATTTTAATTTATATTATAGTTGTTAATTTTATACCTTTAGCATTTAAAAGTAATATAGTTAATATTACTGTTAAAAAACGTAGATATTTATTTATTTTATTTACATTAATTTACTAAGACTCCACATTAAAGTAAATTTTGTTCATACCTTTTCTTAAGGCAAAGTAAAAAACTCATTATGCACAATCCTGTGTAATTGGTTGAAGAATCTTTTTATAAACTGTTTTTTTTTCTATAGACATTTCCTTTTTTCTTATGTATTAGAAATTTCATTACGAAATCTGATTACAGAAACAATCTATTAATATTTATGGTGAATACATTTCTTTACTTTGCTTATTAAGAGAGATTTTCTTTTTTATACGTCGGGGAAAGAAACATATTTCTTTATTTTATTTGAAAAGAAGTAAAAATAACGTTAATATTTTCCTATTATAATAATTGTATTACACTGTATGTATGATTTTGTGTGCGTGATTGTTATATGCGAGTGAAAACTTTTTTTATGGATAGAAATTGTTAATTAGGAAATTGTGAGATATTTTCTTGAAACGCTTCTAAGATAAATTTAAAACACTTTCGTAGGTAAATAATGGCAAATTAATAAATTTAACAAAATATATTAATTAATAAATTTGATATAATAATTAAAAGTTAACAGTTAATTAATAATTTAATAAATAATTAATAATTAATAATTAAATTAGTAATTAGCAGTTTAATTTATAGTTAATAATTTAATAACTAATTAATAATTAATAATTTAATATAATAATTTTTATAATAATATATAAGCGTATTAAAAGGAATAACAAGAAAGAAAAGTCATTCGTCAAGCATAGATTGTGAAACACATTCCAACACAGCTAAAATGTCACAACAGAATTTCACAGTTTAAAAAGATGAAAGAAAATGCCTATTGAAGCAAGTTACACACATGACATATTTTAAAACCTGAATTCGACAGTAACCGACCATAGCCAGAACGGTAATCGAATAATGTTGTTCAAATATGTACATGATCTATAGAGCTGTATATAAATAAAATGCTAAAATTTACCTTAATTACAAAGTGAATAACACAGTCACAAATTCACCTTCACCAATTTCCACAAATAGACGAAGATGCATTCAAATGATTTTGAACAGCACTGTATATTATCTAAAGATTTCTATACATGCCTTTTATTAAAATAAAATGTAATTCCGGAAATAAAAGCATAACTCAACTGAAAACGTAATTTCAAAAAATACCATCCATGTATTGTTGTTTGATTGCATGAAATTGTTGATATTCTTAGAAATTTATTTTATGATGTGTCGGCTACTCTAACTTATAAGAGCAGAAGAAGTTTCGATTGGGATCGTAGTTTTTGTCCGTTAACAGTCAATGTGTGTAAAAGGGATCAAGGCTATCTTTCTTTAACTTTCTATGACTGAGTGTGAAAACCTCGGAACTTGTGAATTTTCCTATCGTTTCGATATTTATGCAAATTTCTGCATCTCGTCAATCAATATAGCAATATTTATGGACTGGCACGTGCTGGGTAAGTGGAACTTTGGATCGAGTTCTTTCCGATTGTGGCTCTTGGAGATCTACCTAGTTCAAAATTAATGGCTAAGCATCTGTTTGTACTGGAGAAAAAAAATATATTTATTCTATCATGATTCGTTTAATCTTTTATTTTTCAAATATTTTCATTGAAAAGTTTAATTTTTATCTCAGAGTTCATTGCTTACTTGTACTCGAAAATTATACTTAACTTGTAATTTCATCTAAGGCTAATGAGATGTCAAATCTCGGGCTTTTACAAAGACTAGATGTATACTAATTTCAGCATGCCCGAATGAGGGCTGCTTTCTCAATTATGTATTTTTTTTAATAAACTTGCCAAGCAGGGTTTGTAGAGGCTAAAGTCATATCATAGGCCTCCTTGCTTGGTTGACTCTGAATTTGAATCTGATGAGATTTTCTCTTGGATAGCAATCCTGTTTAAGCCTAAATAAAGAGCAAAATTTAAATGCAAAAGATATACATATTTAAAGTAAACATTTTATTTATAAATAATTAATTTCTTAAGCAATAAATCAATAAAACTTTATTTTATATTTAAAAACAATTCCTTTTGAAAAATCAATATCGTCGCTATCTTAACCAGAAATTTTGAAAAAAGTTTGGCTTTATATCTCTAAAATAACATTTCAAACTCAAGAGGAGTTTCAGCTTTCTCTTCTCCGGTAATTGTAGACCCCAGAAACATGTTCAACGTTTCCAGGAGTTTCATTGTGTAGGTTTTGATTCTGAGAAGTAAAACTCATTGTGCAGTTTATGTTTATGCTTTCCAGAATTTCCTTTATAGAAGAAATTCAATACATGTATTTTTCTTTTTACAAGGAAATACTGAGTATGTAGAAATTGTTGACAATCATTATTTTTTCTAGTTCAGATTAGTGTTAAGTTAATATTTTTGAATAAATGTCTTTGAAATTTATTTAAATTTTTCAAATCATTATATTATCGTTTAAAAAAATAAATAATGCAATATATTTTATTATTTTTTAAAGAAGAAAAGAAACAGGTGGCTAAGTGTGATCGAAGATCGCTCAATTCGGGTTTCGTTTAATATTCCTTTCTAAACACTTTATCCTTTCTTTAATAAATCCAAATAAATTTCATTTAGCAAAAAAAAAAAAAAAAAAAAAAAAAAAAAAAAAAAAAAAAAATTCATGTTTTTTATAAAGTAAAAATTTACCGGTCTATTTTTCTCGGTTTTTCGAATATCTAAACCAGCCCCATAGCGGACGAAGCCCGCTATTATATTCTCTCATAATATTATCTGTCATGTGGACTAAATGCGATATTTAAAAAAAAATTCAAAATTAAACATGTTGTACACCTTCAAAATGTTAAAATATGCGAATATTTCCATAATCAGGTTTTTATCATGATTCAATACGTTCCTCAAACTCATATATTTACTATTCTCTATTACTCATATTGATACTCGCTTTGTATTATTCTGAAACATTTGAAAAATCCGTTAAACTTCTGATATGACGTCAGATTTTCTTTTTAATTCTCTAATGACGTGATATTAATCTGCTTTGTGTACATACACATACTTATACTCTTTGTATTATTGAGAAATCTTTCCGTTTTATTACCACTATTACGTCAATCAATTTTATTTCATATTAATCTTTTTTCAATTGGTGAAACTTTTTATTTCATTTTCATTTTTCTCGTGGAAATCGTCTAATAGAAAATTAATCATTGTAGAAAAAATTTCATCGTGGATTTTTAATTTTTGGCATCTGCTATAACGAAAATTGTTTACATTTAACAGGTAAAGGCTGTTAGAATTTTGGTTTTTTATCTCTATTTATTAAAATAATACGAATTTTTCAAATTTTAATATTTTGAGCTCTTCATAGATGGTATTCAAGTATATACACAAATTTTCAACTCTGTAAGTTACATAGTTTTTGATAATGGCTCTGTGACAGACAGATAACGCAGCGGGAGTAACAGGGTTTCGTGAGATGAACGAAACCCTAAAAAAGAGTCAAATATTTCAAAAATTGTTCACGATTTCGGCCATCACTAAAAATTTACGAACATACATTGAAAATTTTTACACTGAATTTCACTATATTATCGAAATTTAACTTATTGCTTATTCTAGTGAAGTTTATTAGGAAATTAAATTTCTAAATGGATGTCTATCAGTTATTCAGCAAAGAATACCTTTTTTTTTTCAATGAGAGATACATTAAATAATTTAAACAACGTTAGATAATAATTAACGCAAAAAAAAGAAAAAAAAATACATGGTTGTCATGATTAAATTTTGAAATAAATCGCAAGTTTCTCAAGATACGCGATTTTTTTTTTAATTTCTGAAATTTATATTTTTAGTCATCCAAGGTAATCCTTTGCTAAATAAAAAATAAGAAACGATAATGATCATTGATAAAATGAAGTTTTCCAGGATGAAGTGATTTCTTTATGCCAATATTAAACGAAGGATATATGACGAAAGAATCGGGATTTATCGGTGGTTTGGCCCGTACCCATTTCGTGTACAGAATAAACGAAATCAGACTTAGTGCCCCCAAACTGTAATTGAACCAAGTAAAACAAAGTTTGGTATTATTAAACAAATAATTAAATTTTATGAAACGAAATTGTATATATTTTTATGTGGACAACTTTGAATTTCATTTTATTAATTGTGCTTTTTAATCATATATTAATCACATCATAGTGGTGAAAATGAGACTTAAAATAAAATATATATATTTATGTATTATTAGAATAAAATGAGAAGAATAGGAGATATACTATCTTTAAAGAAAAGCTTTATGAAAGTAATGGTAATGCAGATAGTTTATTTTTATTTAAATATTTTGTTTGAAAAAACATAAAAAATAAAAATTATGTTCTATGAGCAAATAGATATAAAAATTTTATTTCATTGCATTCAACAAAGTTTTGTGTTTAAATTGTTGATACCATATCATTTATCTTAAAATAGCAAATGCTCTTACTCTCCCCCCTGCTTTAAATTAGTATCGCGATATATGAGCAATATCAATATTAACTTGTTGATATATTGTGATATTAAATTGCTGATATCGTCCCGCCCTACTTAACAATATACATCTTTACACGCGAGTTACATCTTTAGAACTAAAATAAGATGTCATTCAGTCTATTAAAAAGAGAGTTCATTTCACTATTGATTGCATACGAGAATGTAAAAGTCATTTCCATTGGGAAAATCATCTTCGGTAAAAACCTTCTGCATAATTTGAATGACGATGTTCTTTCATCATTTTAGTTTCAATACTAAATTATTGTTCCGGGTTTTCTCGCATTTCATTCGCGAATTCTTCTTAATTGGTATTTCGGTGAAAGGTTTATGGCGTTCTTGAAAGATTATAACTGGAGGGTTTTCCAACAGTTGAAACAATGTGTATTTCGGAAACAATGTGTATTTCAAAAGTTATAAGTAAGATATTCTCTGGAACTAATAGCATGGCAAATATTTTGGACTCTGATAGCTGAATGAGTGCAAACGAGTGCAGCAAAATCTGTTAGAGTAGCAAGGAATATTCATTCGCAGAAACGTACTTACTTTTGCACCAAATTTCGTTTGCTAGATAAAGCACATTCACTGTTAAAAATTTTGCAGCAAACTGTCCAGTCATTTGACCGTTTTTGTAGAAAACGTTTATATAACCGTAAAAAAATAAAATAAAATAAATGTTAGACGTCGGTCATGGCGTGATCCCTTATGTGCTTCTAAGCGAGAGACGACCTGTTTTTCAGGTCAACATTTCCTCTAAATAGGTGATACAATGCTACTTAGCAAAAAACGTGTATCTTTATCACCAAAATGTCAATCCAAAGAACTTAAAATATGTTACATTAAAGACATATATTATTATTGATAGAGCTTCGGTCGTCCGAAGATCTCAGAGCCTGAAGCCCAACTCTTCCACAATTTCGATGCAATAAATTTATACTATACTAGCTGTTGGACTTGACGTCGTTCACGGAACATTAAGAGAAGAATAAATGAATTAATTAAGCAAAGCATTTCATTCATGATAATTAAAAACATATTTAATTAACCAAATCTTTATCACATTTTATAGCAGACAGTTTCTTTGTTATAAGGGATCTGACTTAACCCAGTTAAAAAATCGAAATTTTGTGCCAAGTTAATATAAGCAATAGCGAAAATGAAAATGCAACCATTGAAAAAAGGAGCCAGAGTTGAGCGAGGATATGATCATCTAGAATACGTTCAATGTGTTTACCATGCAATAATCAACCCTTGTTTCAGAAATGTGTTTACTTTTGCACCAAATTTCGTTCTTTAGAAAAAACACATGGTGTATGCACCCTATTATGGAGCATAACTTTCCTACTCTTGACTATTTTCTAGCTATATATGAAAACATTTCTACTATACGCGCTTTCACATTTATAATATTACAGAGGTGTGAAAATTATTAGAATAACTATGATTTTTTCAGTTTTACTTGATTAATATTGTATATACTTGCAATGTTTCATGAAAAGTAATTTGTTTTGTTGACCCAATCAATTTTTCACTCCTTTAGAATAGTTTTGGGGATATAATTTTGTTAAAGGTTGCCATTTTTTAAATATTAAAATATTTGATCCAAAGTAATCAAATTGTTTGCATTGCATAAAGAATTTGTTTGATTAACAAACGAATTTAAAATAAAATTTTAAAATCTTCTGCTTGCTGTGGTAGTATTTTCTTTCTTTTCTTGAGTTGGCATCAGTATTATTTTATTCTTAAAACAAATCTTTTAGCTTTTTTGATTAGTTTATACTAATTGGTAGCTTTTTTTCATTTGTCAAAGGATTATTATGGGATTATGGGTAAAGCAAGTGATATTTCTCCCAGTAAACTAGCTTTGGTAAAGTGTCTCATCCAAGAAAATCACTATAACAGCACGAAATCGCTAAAAAAGCAAAATTTTCGCAAGCATCTGTGTGCAGAATAAAAAGTTCTTTGGACTCTAAATGTGAATAAGAAAATTCTAGAGTAGGGAAATGCGGCAGGAAAAGTAAATTTACTGCAAGAACAGAAAGGAAATTAAATCAAATTGCTAAAGCTAACAAAAGAGCAACTAGTCATGAACTAAAAATCTCTTTGCAAGCGTATGGAGTAAATGTATGTGATTATTCTCTATGTAGAAAGCTCATCTCAGCGGGAGTCAGTGCTCATTGTCCTCGAAAAAAGGCTAAAATTACATATGCTATGGCAAAGAAGAGACATTCTTGGCAAAAGTTAGCAAGAACAATGTGGAAATGACTGGAGCAAGGTGAGAAATATTAATTTTCCTTTAATTAAACAGTGGAATTCAAGTTGTTCATTTCTTTTCCTGAAATCATGCTTTTTGCATACTGACTAACGATACAGAACTGTTTCTAAATTTGATTAAAAATTTCTTTATAAGAATATTTCTCTACAAATTACATACCTTAAAGTATTTTTTATCCTTTAGGTATGTTTTTCTGATGAATCAATGTTTACAATATCAAAAGAAAACAGTCAATATGTCAGGAGAAGTACCAGTGAAGAATTCTCTTCAAATTACGTAGCACAAACGGTTAAACATCCTACTAAATTAATGGTTTGGAGCGTGATGTCTGCTCAGGGTACTGGACGTTTATACATTGCAGAAGCCATGATGAACCAGTATCAGTATAAAAAAAGTGCTTGAACAAAGGCTAGTTCCACAATTAAAAGACTTTTTTCCAAATGGAGACTTCATGTTCATGCATGATGCAGCTCCGTGCAGCTTCATCTGTGACCAAATTTTTGGATAAAAAAATATATAAACACTTCCATGGCCTGGAAACAGTCCAGATATAAACCCCATAGAGAATCTTTGGGCCATTGTAAAGAAAAAATTAAAGAGATGCAACATTACAAACAAGAATGGTCTGATAGAAAGACTCATCCATATTTGGCACCATGACAACAAATTACCAATTAATTGCCAAAAACTGATACAAAGTTTGCCAAGACGTATTGAATCTTTAATAAAAAACAAGGGGATGCACACTAAATATTAAATATATCAATATTTTTTAAATAATGTATTATTTCTTTAATATAACATGATTTTATTGTAAATTTCACAATTATTGTAATAATTTTCACACCTCTGTATGTTTTAGCTTATTTTTAGGAATTGGCACGATCGGCTTATTTAATATTATTCAAGCTTCACATCGCCACAATTCGGATTGATGAAAAGTTTCATTACTTTTATATTTTCCTTTTGCTTTTGCATTATAGGAATTTCTCGATAAATCGGATTTTTTTTTCGATAACATTGCTTTTTTTGTTTTATTTTTTTAAACATTCTAAATTTGCTTAACCCTCTAATGCCCATGGTAGCATATATGCTACCACCACTGCTTCCAATGAAGTAGGTTTTTAATTCAGATATTCCACATTCATTCCAAAATCTTAAAATAGCAATACATGCTTCATTTAATAACAAACATTCAATCATTAAATAAAGCTGAATTCATTATTGGAATTTTCTGGTATGAATTCAGATTTTCTGAATTGTGAAATTTCTAGAACGTATTCTACCATGGGAATTAAAGGGTTAAACATTGCATTAATACCTATGCTATTTTTTTTCATCTTGTAAGACTTTATATTACCTTATTTTTTATTTTTTAAAAATAATACTAGATAAAGCTATTTTTAGAAATGACGACCAACGTTTTGCTCTTTTAAAGCTAAAAAATTTTGAAATTAACATCTGGTTGTCAAACAGCGATTTACAAAGGTACATGTCTCGAATATTGTACGAATGTACTTCAAGATCTCCAGCTATAACTTTAATACTTGCAGAAGGAAAATGTTGTTACTTTGATGCAATCATATTAAGTCTTTGTTTTATATACGAAAAAACAACTTTAGTTTTAAAAATAAAGTAATTTCTATTCATATTTTCTGAGATGAACGACTTTAAAATTTAGCACTTGTCAGGCAATTCAGTTTTTTAGTTTTCATGAATAAAGTGAACTATTACCCGCTGGCCATGCTGTCATTTTCGACAAGGATAATTTTGTGGTGTATATTATTGACAATTGTTATCTATTTTCGTTTTAATATTTTTTTTAACTTTTTAAAATTTAAAATTAAAAATTCTATATTTTTAATTTGCAGCGTATTCTATATTTTTAATGCGCAGACGATAAAACGTTATGTATTGTCCCCAGCGCGATCATTCGTTTGGGGTTCACTTCATTTAAAATACAAAACTTTAATTTAAAACACATACATTTAAAATACATATATTACATGCATTTAAAACAATACAAAAGAAGAAAGAAAGAAAGAAAGGGAAATAATATGAAATAATACCATAATTCCCCACCATTTTATTTCAACATCAATGATATCCGTTTTATTTTTAATATATGACGTAATATTTTTCTTCTTTCCGTACTGACCATGCACTTTGTATTATTATCAAATACTTGAAAATGCCCGTTTTTATATAAGATGACGTTATGTTAATCTTCATTTTAACTCTTTTTTTTAAAAAACTGGTTTTTCATATTTCACGAGGAAACTTTTCAATTGAAAATTAATTGTTGAGGAAAGATTATTATTCCGGGTTTTTGTTTATTGGCAACAAGAAAGAAACATGGTTAAATTTTATGTTAAAAAATGTTTCTTGATTTTCTATGAAAATAATGAAATTTATTATTATTCAGAAAAATATTTGAATTAAAAAAAATATCTAGCCTATGTTCATTTCTGGGTAATAATTCATCGCTATGCAAAGATACAGGTCCATTAAATCCTCCGTTTGGACGTTTACTTCAGCCGATCATTAACACACATATCACATTTATAATATTATTAGGATATTAGTACCCGTAGGGTAATCGCATGTACCCCCTTATGACTCAACACAATGTTTGTTCTGAAAGAAGTAGCCGTCTGAATATCGAGGATGAATACAATATGATTCTAATCTAGTGTTTTCACTGACAAGTACCGATTTAGTATGGAATGTGACAATTTACGTCGTCTGGTAAATAGGGAAATAGACAATCGAAACAAATTATAATTGCAAAGAAAATACGAGGTTGATTGATTATCTGTCATTCAATCACCATTGGTGCTGTGTCGAATCGACATATTATCGAGAAAGAAAATTTGAAAGTACAAAAGAATGCAGGCGAGATATGTAGGGCTTATTCTGTACCTTTATTTTAATGCATGATAATACCTGCTCCTTATACAGACCATATTGAGGCATCATATTTCAAGCGGTGATTATCCAGTGATCATCATGCGAGAGAACCGGACACTCTCGCGAACCGTATTCAAACTAGACTGAGGTTTAAATTCCAATAAATGGCATTCTTAAAGACTAAAAAAGACGTCACCAAGTTCGCGTAGAAAATCCCATCTTATCCATGGAAAACAGGTGTACAAAAATCTTAATTATTTAAATGGACAACATATCAGGTTAAAAATACCTCACAACGTACAACAAGAACGTAAAATCATGCGTCAAGCATAGATTATAAAGCAATTTCCAACACATCCAAAATAATTTTACAAATGGTTATCGTGTAATAAGGTGAAAGATAATATCTAAGTAAGAAATTTGGAAAAAGCATAACATATTTAAAAACACAATTTCAGGTATTCAGCTATACTCGGAAAAATATCCGAATTATTTTGCTCAGCCCTGTATATGATCTATAGATTTGTATATATACAATATAGAATGCTGTAATTTAGTTCAGCTAAGAGGCGCGTAGCACAGTTTAAAATACCCCTTCTCGAATTCCGTCAATAAAAGGAAATGACCTTGTGAACTTTTGCGCTGCCCTGTATATGATCTATAGAATTTATACAGAACGAGTAACAGACAAAAAAATGAGTTAGAAATGCGTTGAGCAACTGAAAACGCACTTCCAAGAATTATTGTTAACAGAACAGTGCCGAATCCTTTTGTGTGTCCTTGTAAATGAACGATGAATGTTATATACTCAAAATTCTACAGTAAGCCTCTTGTAAATCACCTCAGTGCTATATATAGATTTCAATATGTTTGAAATAGTGAAACATTATTAAAATAAACCACAAAGATATTTCTCCATAGACCGTAATGTAACGGAACTATTTTGAGTGTACCTGTTAAGGAACTATAAGTGCTATGCACACCATATTCTATAGTAAGCTTCTTGTAGTGCACCTCAGTGATGCATATCAATTTCAATTTGTTTGAAATTATGTAACATCATTCAAATAAACAATAAATGATTTTCCCCCATAGACTGTAATATAACGTAATTATTTTGAATGTGTCGTTAACGTACTATATGTGTGTAGCACTTATAGTAAAATAACTATAAGTGCTACACACTTCAGTTTCAATACCGAACATGCTACAGAAAACCTTTATAACATATATCAATTGCATGACATTCCTAATACATTTACTCGAGTTAGAGCACGGACAGACAGACAGGCAAACCGAATTCAATACACTAATAAACTATGTTGAAAAGTATTAAAAAACACATCTTTTGTCACTTACATGCTTCTTTCTATGTTCTTGACATGATGACAAAGCGTTTAGATTTGTTAACTGTACATTTTCCATTCTACTTTTTGTATTACGATTTAACGTTATTTCAAACGGTTTCAAATGACAACTTTTTAAGTTTATGGTTATTTTAGAGGTAATTTTTAAAGTCGATAAGTATGAAAATAAGCATTTTGTGTATTAAAAATTATTTGATATAATTTAATATGTTACAATAAAAATAACGATAAATCAAATTCATACAAAGATGTCTCTTCGCACCCGTAGAAAAAAAAACTTAATATTTCTTTGCATAACATTACGTATCTGTGCTAAACTGTTTGGTATGTTATGAGACATTTTTGCTTAATTATTTTAACTGTGTACTTCAATGCCAGGCTGTATTAAATTCCTTTTTTTCTGTAGACATATGCGTAAAATTTTACTTTTTATCATGTTTAATTATTGTTAATAAATTGAATCCTCTTTGAATGCGACGAAGATCATTACGTAGTAGTTGTATGGATACGTATGGATACGTTGTGTGGTAGTACATGGATACGTAGTACGTTTGTACGAAGATCATTATTGTTATTATTATTTTGATACTCTTTAACAATTGTTAGGTGGTTCAGAGAACAAAAAATTCTGTCAAATGAAAAAATGCGAGAAAAAACAATTTATTAGATTATTTTCAAAATAGTAATTTTTAAGCTTTTCTTTTAATTTTATTGATTTAGAATGCAAAAATTATAAATCAGGTTTATATGTCATGTATTGTCAAGAATACTATTTACCGGTTTGCTGTTCAGACAATTTTTCGCATCCGATTAAAATATATAAGCATAATATCAAATTTTAGAATGTACAAAATACATAACGGAAATTATAATATTAAAAAAAATGCTGAAGTTGAACTTTTTACGAAAAAATTATATAAACAATTAAAGAGTAACGAAAGATGGAGTCTGGTTAATTAAGGAATAAAAAAAACTTATTTCAGGAAAAAAAAAAGACAGCAAGATAAATATTCCACATAAAAAATTGCACACAAAGCACTAATTTATGTACTTTTTACAACTGTACTGTATAAAAAATATCTTCATGCAGCAGTTTTAAAAATACCCTATTATGCATTATACTACCTAATTGACTGAAGAAACTTAGAAAATGGCAATTTTTATCCATTAAAATTTATTTTCTGGTCTAATTGGAGATTTAATTAAGAAAAGAAAAAAAATGTATTCTTTGTCTATATTATACATCAAGAAAAAAATTTGTACTTACGCATAAGAAAAATATTGCCTTTTTCATTTTTTGCGATACCTTTCACCTAAGGATATTATTTAAGTAAGAATGTTAAATTTATTACATATTTTATCTGCGGTGGATGACTTAAAATTAAGGGAAACTAAAGAGAATTATATTTATTTTCCAAAAATTCATTTTTTTGATATATAAAACATTCAAGTTTAGTTAAAACAAAATATGTATAACAAAAAAAAAAATGAAAATTTGTTTTTTAAATTAAAAATATAGAACGCTTTATATACAATAACTTTCATACAATAACTTATAAAATAACTTTTCTAACAAACATTTAGAGATGTTTGAATTTCATTTCAAAATGAGAAAAAATGAAACAAATTAAAGTATTTATTAAAGTTAAAATTTACATTTAAATATTTATTTAGGATATCGAATATGGACCCGGAAAAATTATATATATATATATATATATATATATATATATATATATATATATATATGTGTGTGTGTGTAGATTGATATTATGCTCGGTTGTCTAAAGATATGAATAATTCCAGGCAGATTTTTGGTGAAATCTTGCACAGTTTAATTATCTTGAATATATATGTCAAAGTATACAACTATTTACAAGTTTAATAATAATTTTAACAACATGACAGATTTGTAGCTCGTAAAGGACGTTTTCTGATAAAACATTGGTCAGCTCAGCTCGCCCGCTGGCCGCAAAGATTTCGGAGCATCCTCCGAGAGTCCGTCTGACTCCGTCTCTCGACTCCTTCTGTCTCGTTCTCACGCAGTAAAAATTACTGAACTGATCAAAACCTATTGTTCGGCAGTTAAGGATTTCATCAAGAGCCTCATTAAGGAATCTGATAGGCTTTGCGGTACAGAGTCCATTTCCAGTCACCACAAATTCGGCCTACCTGACAGGGCTGGGTCCTCCCAGTCATCATCTTTGTATACCAGATGAGTACTGGACTACTTTTCCAGAACGTATAAGATACAAAACAAAACAAAACAAAACAAAACACACAAACATAAAAATAAAGTAATAGCAAGATCAGTCACTAAATACCACTGAATAAAAAGTTTTTTGTCCTTAAATAATATTTTTGGAGTTTGGGAAATAATAAAGTTCTTTTTTTTGTTTGTCACTTGGACGCGGTTCTTTTCACAGTTATTTACATTAGTCGAAAAAAAATATCAATAAAACACAGTTAAAGAATAATAATAATAATAATAAACACAAAATCACCTAAAAGCACATTTGATTCGTTTCAGACAGTAGAAGTCCATGGTTTCGTGTGATCTGCAGCACTTGAGGTCACATTTGGACCCTCATGGCGTCCAATTTTGCTTACATTGTAGCGATCGTTTCTTTTTACTGCGGTAATCTCGTAGGGACCAAAAAACTTAGGCTTTAGTTTGGTACCTGTCCCAAACTACGTTTTTTAAATAGCCACCAAATCACCGAGTTTATAGGTGTTGGTCGTTTTACTTTTTTTATTATAGGTTTTACGATTTTCTTCCTGTATTTTTAAAATGTTCTCTTTTGCAATTTCCCTATTGAAATTTCTCTCTGACATAATCGAATTTACATGTTCTTCGTCTAACAACTCTTTTATTTGCAAATCGTTTTTATGTCGCAATTTAACTCCTGTTAGAAGCTCAAATGGTGAAAATTTTGTGCTTCTAGATATAGTGCTGTTTATAATTCGCTGTACCGATGCTACATATTTGTACCATTTAGTGGGGTCTTCTATGCTAAGTTTCGCTAATATTGGTATCAGGATTCTATGCATCCGTTCTGTCTGGCCATTTCCTCTTGGAACACCTTTCATTATTGGGACATGTTGTATTTTTTGTTCGCTACAATATGCTTCAAAATCGTCGGATGTAAAAGCGGGTCCTTTGTCGGTTATTATTCGGGACGGGTTTCCGAAAATGTTGTGTTGTAATTTTAATTTATCTATAACTTCTACGGCAGCAGTAGTTTTAACTGGGTATAACCAGACAAATTTTGTGAGGGCATCTACAACGGTAAAAATATGATTATAATTTTTGTGAGTGGATGGCATTGGTCGATATGATCAATATGATAAGTCTGAAGGGGGATATTTTGTTTTGGAATTGGGTTCAATAAACTTCTCCTTTCCCTTGCTTTTTATTACACAAAATGCACTCTACACCACTCACAATGACATTTTGTATTTGCTTCCTTAACTGGGGTATAAAATAGTTTTCTTTTAGAATTGTTTCGGTTTTCGCTACCGCATAATGACCTTTATTGTGAACATTGCGTATTATTTCTTTTTGCATATTTACGGGAATCATCAACAGTTCTCTGTCGTTTGCGTATTTATACAGTATGTCATTTCGATTAAAATATTCTGAGCTTTCATTTTTTTCTATTAATTTTTCAATGGTTTGAATATGTTCATCTTCTTGTTGCGCTAATTTAATTTTTGTTGTTAATTCGTCATAAGAACGTGTTACTACCAATACTGTATTTCTGCTTAATGCGTCAACATGCTTCATTTGATTTTCCGCTCCATGTACTATTTCATAATCAAATTCCTGTAAGAATAGCGTCCATCTTGCTACTTTTGGCGTAATGTCTTTTTTGGCCATAGTCTTTTGACACGCGGAACAATCTGTCACAATTTTAAATTTCGTGCCTAATAAGTAGTTTCGGAATTTTTTGACCGATTCTATTACCGCGAGGGTCTCTAATTCGTAACTCGAATATTTTGCTTGAGTAGGTGTAGTTTTACGGCTCATGTAATGAATTGGATGTAAGTTTTTGTTCTCATCTTCTTGTAGTAGGACACTACCAAAACCTATGGCGCTTGCATCGGTGTGCAATTCTAGTCTAGCGCCTAGTCGGAATACATGCAATACTGGGGTGTTAACTAATTTTTCTTTAAAAGTTTCAAATGCTTGCTTTTCGGGTATTCCAAATTTAAATTTATTTCCCGCTTTTCATAAATCACTTAAAGGTCTCGCTATCTCCCATATAATAAAATCCAAAGCCAAGAAACTGTCTGTAACGCATCCGGGTGCGACCACTCCGGTTTGCGAATCACCATAGTTAAACGCCATGTTAGGCTTACTAAAAAATCTATGCTACATTCGATTCTGCTGTTAAAATATTTGTAAAAGCATATTAAAGCTTTTAAATATTTTAATTTTGTTTAAAACCTTCAAAAACTATATCATATAAAACATATATATCACCATTTCTGTAAAAAAAAATTTCTGTAAGCAAGTTTTTTTTTTCAGAAGTAGCGGAGATTCATTTCGTAGGGAGGATTTGAGGTTGATTCAGTATACAGGCGCCATCTACTGGCGGATTTTGAAATTCTTTTCCATCGTAAAAACTCATTATCTGGAATCCTCGGGACCAAAAAGGCTTTCCGAGTTTTGGAATTTTCCGGATTTCGGGTCCTTCCGAAGTTTACGATTATTTGACAAAATTCATGTTTTTTTCGTGATTCTTTGACATAATTTGCATTTTTTTCTGCTATTCGTTGCCAAAATTTGCATTTTTTCTGCTATTCGTTGACAAAATTTGCGTTTTTTCGTAGTCCTTTGAAGAAATTTGCGTTTTCTTTTTGCGATCCTTTGAGGAAATTTGCATTTTTTGCTATTCTTTGACGAAATTTGCCTTTTATTCACGATCCTTTGACAAAATTCGAGTTTTTTCTGAGATTCTTTGACGAAATTAGCGTTTTTTCCCGATCTTTTGACGAAACTTCACTTTTTTCGCGATCCCTTAACGAAATTAGAAATTTTTTCGCAGTGCTTTGAAGAAATTTTTGTCTTTTTTTTCGCGACCCTTTGAAAAATTCATGTTTTTCCGCGATTATTTGACGAAATTCGAGGATTTTTTTGGGGATCCTTTAACCATTTTTTTTTTTTTTTTTTTTTTTTTTTGTGATCTATTGATGAAATTTTACACTTTTTCGGAGTCCTTGGAAAAAATTTGCGTTTTTTTCGCAAGTCTTAGACGGAATTCGCGTTTTTCTGCGATTTATTAACAAAATAAGCGTTTTTTTTTGTTTTTTTCAATCCTGCGATAAAATTTGCGTTTTTTTTTTGTTTTTTTCGATCCTTTGACGAAATTCACGTTGTATCCACAATCATTTGAAGAAATTGTCTACTGTTTTTCCGTGAACGATAGACATAATTGATTTTTCCGGCGACGATCGTTCAAAATTCGAGATATTTATGTTCGAATTTTTGGACTGAAGACAAAAATTTTCGAAACCGAATGCCTTAAATTTTTAGGAAAACTTGAACCGAATCACCCCTGATGAAATAAATATATACTATTTTTTTTTTGTTTCTAACGAATCGTAATATAAATTAATTTTAAAATAAAATTTGAGAGAAAAATGATTTGTTTTTAATTTCGGGAAGAGGGGACCGTGTTCACCCGCCACTGAAGTAATATTATTTGAGTGATTAGACATTGAAACACAATGGACTGAAAAAAAAAATTAAGAATTGGTAAAATTTTCGAAAAATTTCAGAAAATCTAAAAATTTAGCAAAAATTTTCTAATTTAGAAAATTTTCGAATTTTCTCCTTCCGGATTTTGGATTTCGGGATAATGGGTCATAAACTGTAAAATGATTATTTCTTATCAAACGTAATTAAAATATAAGAAACGCATAGTACAGCGTAATTTGCATTTAATTTTGCTTATATAAACAAACAATCAGTTATGTGGTGAGTCTAGCTGTTTAGAAACTCATTGATAACACTTTTTTACAAAAACTTTCACACATGGATTATTTGTTAATATTTAATTTGAATGTTTTGTCCAATCGTTGAACTATTTTAGAAATGTAATACTAAGTAAAAAAAAATAAAAAAAAAAATAATATATATATATATATATATATATGTGTGTGTGTGTATATATCCTCATTATTTTTATTTGTAGAAATCATTTGTCATTTTTAAAATGTATTTTTCTACAATACAAACCTTTCAATAATAAATCTTCATGCTGTTTGTTTGTATGAAGTCTTATGAAAATGAAACGCGGATCGACAATCCGTCATTTTTGACGGGGTTATATACTAGTACACTATATTTCCAATGATGCCGGTCACTTGCGATTTTAGACGTTTTGTTAAATATCTGGAAAGATACATGAGGAATTATCCTGGAACTTCAGGAGTGTAAACAACATGATAAACGTCATATATTTCCGCGAAGATTTTTTCCCAAAACCCCATAAGGGGCCGTCAACAAATTGAAGAAAAACGAATATATATTTTGGATAACCTGTAAAAACTAATATTGCAAAAGAATTCAAACTGTAGATTATGATTAAGTTGATTATTGTAATAATTCGGGTTCATTTGTATGAATATAGCATGTATACTAGAAGAGAAATTCAGGTTTTTATAAAAACAGTCCCAAATTTTACCAAGTTTTTTGCTTATAATTTGCAGAGTTTTTAATATAAAAACAAGTTTTTTTCCGAAAATATGACAAACAGAATTATACATAATACCCTGCAATCAGAATAAACAAATAATAAAAATTGTATGAAAAATGAGCAGGTTTACTAAATATTGTTTCATTGCGCATGCGCGAATTCAATCAAAATATACTGTGCATAATATATTAGCTAAATGTACAGACCAACTTTTATGAAAGTCTCAAAAACATAGCTTGAAAATTCTGATAGTAATCGTCGATAGAATAAGCTCGAATTTCGCTGTTCCCAAAAGGAAGCAAAAAGATGAGGGGTTGTAACAAATGTAGAATCAGAGACACTTCATTCTTATTATGTCAACTTTGATAAGCTAGTACATTTGGATACATCCCCTCATTTTTTTGCTTCCTTTTGGGAACAGCGAAATTCGAGCTTATTCTATCGACGATTACTATCAGAATTTTCAAGCTATGTTTTAGAGACTTTCATAAAAGTTGGTCTATACATTTAGCTAATATATTATGCACAGTACATTTTGATTGAATTCGCGCAAGCGCAGTGAAACAATATTTAGTAAACCTGCTCATTTTTCATACAATTTTTATTATTTTTTAATTCTGATTGCAGGGTATTGTGTATAATTTTGTTTGTCATATTGTCTGAAAAAAACTTCTTTTTATGTTAAAAACTTCGCAAATTATAAGCAAAAAACTTGGTAAAATTTGGGACTGTTTCTATAAAAACCTGAATTTCTCTTCGAGTATACATGCTATCTTCATACAAATGAGCCCAAATTATTACAATAATTTACTTAATCTTCAGTTTGAATGCTTTGTTTTACTTAATCTACAGTTTGAATGCTTTTGCAATATTAGTTTTTACAAGGTTATCCAAAATATATTCGTTTTTCTTCAATTTTTGACGGCCCCTTATGGGGTTTCGGGAAAATCTTCGCGGAAATATATGACGTTTATCATGTTGTTTACACTCCAGAAGTTCCAGGATAATTCCTCATGTATCTTTCCAGATATTTAACAAAACGTCTAAAATAGCAATTGACCGGTCATCATTGGAAATATAGTGTAGTTGCATAATGTGGGATGTATTTTCTGAAATAAGAAATTAGATCCAGAAAACTGTGTAATTGTTTAAGGGTGCGGGGTTCAGGAAATTTCTTTACTGCCAAAGTTTTGGCTTCCGATGGTCTAGTAGTTCCGTTTTCGATAATATAGCCTAAAAATTCAATTTTCCGTTTAAGGAATTGACATTTTGCAAAATTGAATTCAAGTCCGTAATCCGATGCAACTTCTAGGACGCGTTTCAGTTTTACCAAGGCTTCTTCCTCAGTTTCCGCAAGTATTATGACATCATCTAAGTAAATTAATATTACCTTTTCTTTAATTAACTGTTTAAAAACAGCTTGAATATATCTTTGAAACTGTTGTGGTCCAACCGATAATCCGAATGGGAGCTTTAAGTACTAGTACTGTGAGTTATGCGTGACAAATGCTGTATACTTCCTACTCTCCTCTGCTACGTCTATATGAAAAAAAAAACATTTTTAAATTCAATGTTGTGAAAACCTTTGCATCCTCAATGTTATCTAAAACATCTTCTATTCTTGGCAAGGGAAAATTATCTCTAATTATTTTTTTATTTAGCAATCTGTAGTCAACGCAAAGTCTCCAAGAGTTATTTTTTTTCACTAACACTATAGGAGATGCATAATTAGAGTTGCTCTCCGTTATATTTCCCGTTTCCAACCATTCCTGTATTTGTTTGTCCACAAACTCCTGCTCCGGATATGCCAATCTACGCGGTCGTTGCGCAATCGGAATATCATCAGTTAATATTATATTTACTTTTAATTCTGTCTCCTTCACCTTGTTTGGCTTATAATTAGTAATCAGTTCCGTTAACTCTTTCTTAATAGTGTTGTTTGTAATATGATTTATCTCAACTTCCTGAAAATTAATAGAATTGTCTGTTTCAGCTAAATAAATGTCTGTGGTTTTCGCTAAGTCTAACTGTGGGATAGAAAACTATTTACTTTCTAATAAACAACTTTTTTCAGTACTTAATTGCATGTTTACTTTTTCACTACTAAAGTTAAAAGCTGTTTCATTTTGATTAGTTTGTTCCTTTCTCACTAATTCAGCTGTCGAAATCATTTTCCTATCGTGGGATGGTTTTGTTTTTCTGACCGCAACATCGCATGAAATCTGGATGTGACATAGCTGACGCGTCTGATTTTCGTCATGGCTGTTTCTTGTGGGAAAGCAGTAACGTAATTTATCCTAACTTCTTTTAACTTCCGTTTTCCCATAATTTGCAATCCTTTTTCTGAAATATTGAAATTTAACTGTCTCAAAAAGGTGTTCCATAAAATTATAGAATGATTCAAATTTTTAACGATGTATAAATCTGAATTTACTGTATAACCATCTATTTCAATGCTTACGGTCGTAAATCCTATGGGCGTTATTTGGTTTCCACCAATACCTGACAAAACCAAGTCATTTTCATGCAATTTAGGGCATCCCAGGGCAATATAAGTATCGTTGTTCCCCATATCCTCGTCGCTCCCTGTGTCTATCAAGGCATCTATATTTTTTCCTAAAATCCTCACGCCCTCTTATTATTATATCTGCTGGATTAGAGTTGTTGCTTACGGCAGCATTTACATTTTTAGGAGAATTGTTTGTACACTGGTCAGACCTGTGGCCAGGAATTTTACACTTCCAGCACAACGGACCTTCTTTTTGGGGGGGACAATACCTCCAGTGGTGAGAAAATTCATTGCAATTAAAACAACGGATTCTTGTATTTAAATTCTTTTGGGGGGCATTTGCGTAATTTTTTTCATATGGTACGCGGCTAATATCATTTCGGTGGAACGCTCTATTATTTTCAAAACCTTGACGTTTTCGAAATTCCGCATTTGGGGACTTAATTTCAGCCTTCCGTAAGTTATTCGGGCAGTTTCAAAATCATCCAATTTATTAGTCAAATCATCTATATTCGTAATTTTGTGTAATTCATCACAAAAGTGCTCTTTCATTTCTAGGGACAATTTTCTTCTGATTTGATCAATAATAAAATTTTTTTTAATTGTTCGTACTTTGATACCTGCAGGCCAGATAACCAATCATCCAAGAAATTTGAGAGTTCAAAAGAGAAATCTTTCCCCGAAGCCGAATTTTGCTTTCTATGTAAGAGGAATTTTTGCCGGAATTGCTCCGGAGTAAGTTTAAAGCGTCTTAAAAGTATTTTTTTACATAGTCGTAGTCACTGGACTGATCGTCACTTTCGCGATTTATTAAACTTACTTTCTCGAGCGGTAATAATGCGAGAAGATAGGTTACCCATTTATCTTTTTCTATCTCTAAACGCTTTGCCTGGCGTTCGAAAAGGGTTAAGCATATGCTGATTTCGTCATCATTGTTGTATCTATTTAACAATTTTAAAACATCGGAACCCTTTCCGGCGATTGTAGGTACAGAGTTATGTAATTGAACTTTTTGTGTATTTTCCAATTGTAATCGTTTTAATTCGAACTCGCGATTCTCAGCTTCTTTTTCTGTAATAATCGTTCAGCTTCTTCGCGTTCGCTTACTACTCCCGCTAGCAAATTTTTCACTAAATCTTCATCATACCCTTCGGATTTTACAATTAAGTCAGTTAACTGAGTTTTATTGGCCCCTTCTGGTGGATTTAAACCTAATTCGATTGCTACAGTAGCCAGATCGATATTTTTCGACCTTATTAAATGTGCCATTTTTATCTCAAACTAATTAACACATAAAAATAAAATATCTCAACAAATAAATCAATAATAAACGTATATTCACCCGATGAATCAAATATAACACATATAATAATATGCAACAATTATATAAATACACTTACTTCCATCTAAATATTCTAAATTGAATATATATTTCTTTCTTTTCACATAAAAAATAACAAGATAAAAAAAATATATCGTTATACCAATATAATATACAACTCCACTCCATTCTAGAAAAAAGAAACATTCAATTTTATGAGGAAACAATAAAAATAACACCTTCCTCTATTTATAAGCATACGAAACGCAGAAAAAGAGAAAAAAAATGAAAACATGAAGCACTTCCCTCTTTTCTCCTTTTTCAGTCTGCAGAAAAAATATACACAGCAGACGTTCTTTATTTTATGGGTGCACCCTGACTTGCCTATTTGCTGATAAACAACACACAAAAAAATATCACCAGGGAAGCAAAAAATCACTTTCCCCACCGCGAAGAACACAACACATATAACGGCACACGAAGATCTGAATGGGTCAGTGGGTCATTCTTTCTCCACCGAAACTAGAAACATTTCACTCTCTCTTTACTGAAATAATTTTATCAGTTCATCACTGATTCATCACTGCACATAACCGACACATGATCGCACATATGATCATAGCAGATCATCACTTACATACACTTCAATGGGTAATATGCAGATGAGGAAAAAAAATTTCGAAGCACAAAAACGATGCACAAATCGTTTCCCTCTTTATCAGACTTTCATGTAGATCCGGTAAGCACAGAAAGTTGTATCACGCACAAATCTTTTTCCTCTTCATTCCCACAAATCATTTTTCTTTTTTATTAGAGATTCACGTAGATCCCGGTCGTACCTCCATTTGCAGATTATATTATATGCTGGTGTCTAGATGAGTATAAATAAGTTCAGGCAGATTTTTGGTGAAATCTTGCACAGTTTAATTTTCTTGAATATATATGTCAAAATATACAACTATTTACAAGTTTAATAATAATTTTAACAACATGACAGATTTGTAGCTCGTAAAGGACGTTTTCTGATAAAACATTGATCAGCTCAGCTCGCCCGCTGGCCGCAAAGATTTCGGAGCATCCTCCGAGAGTCCGTCTGACTCCGTCTCTCAACTACTTCTGTCTCGTTCTCACGCAGTAAAAATTACTGAACTCATCAAAACCTATTGTTCGGCAGTTGAGGTTTTCATCAAGAGCCTCATTAAGGAATCTGATAGGCTTTGCGGTACAAAGTCCGTTTCCAGTCACCACATATATATATATAATACGAAAACCACATACCATACTTTCAATCCCAAATCTCCTGAAACAGCAGAGAGAAAATAAATAACCATAAAAATTCGAACTAACAAAACTATAAACTAAAACTATAAACAGAAAAAACACAACCAATGAACACAGGCTGCAAGGCTAAAGACTTGCATGCTGGGTTATACCTGTAATTACACATGAAACTTCCCCCATGCCTGTCACAACCAAACTGACCATAGGAAGCATTAAACCAAGATGAAAAAAAGACTCAGCCTGACGAAGCTCCTTATAAAACCTACACTCACTTGGCGATTTTTTTAATCGCCAAAAGGAGAGTATCACTGTATTCTTTACCTTTGACAAAACTATTCACCAAACTATTTAACAAAGCAATAGGATAACTGTGAACCATAGCACCATGATAGAGATTTATTATGTCACCCATCATACTATCATGTTCAGAATTTAATTTTATTATCCTAATTAAACTGTTGATAAATATATTTCTAAAAATTGAAATATGTACATTAGAATTAAAATTTAATATCTTGATTGTTTCAAAGTTGTAATCATTTCTCTTATCGTAAATGCAAGTACGCAAGTCACCCCTTTCGATGTCGATAGCAAGGTCTAGATAATATACATGTTTTGTGTCATATGAAGTTCTCTTTAATGTCAAACCTTGGGGGTAATAATCTAAATTTAATTCACTGTTGGAATCGTTAATCTTTACCAGCAAAACATCATCAATATATCTGAAACTTAAAAAGTCCTTGTTTAATGTATCATTAACTTCGTATAAAAATAAATATATGTCTGCAAGTATCGAGCTGCAACTACCCTCCATAGGTATACCCCTAATCTGCTGAAACACATGTTTAACGTCAAATAAGTAATTTTCATTAACTACAAAATTAAATAAATTTATTAAATGATCCAAATCTTTACCCAAAGTATTGTAACGCCTAAAAAAATCAAAAATTTTATTTTTAAGATCTATTAAATCAATGCTATTATATAAATCTTCAAAATCATAAACATATAAGCCTTTTATATTACTCAAACCTTTCAATCTATTAAGTAACTCAAAACTATTTTTTATTTTGCCCTGTATATGATCTATAGAATTTATATGCACGAATTAATATGCAAAAAATAGTTACATTTAAAAACGCTTACGACAAATGAAAACGTCAATTTCAAGACAATTTGGGTATATTGACGTGAGTTAGAGAGTGGACAGACGACAGACAGACGGCAGAGAGGCAGTCAGGAAGAAAGACACACAGACAGACAATCCAAATTTATAAACACTTTCAAACTATGTTAGAAAGTCTTAAAATAGGAAAGTAATTCGTTGAATTTCTAAAAATGAATATTGTATTTGAGAGAACCAAATTTCAATGAACCTTAATTTCTTTAATGAATAGTATTATTTTATTTAATACTTATATGAAATATATGTCTTAAAGTATCTTAAAAAAATTTCAGTATTGAATCAAACGTAAACGAATTTTCATGTAAAGCAAATAAAAACATCAATAGAGTCTAATTGAAATTTGTTTCGTCCAATAATACACAATACGTTTAAACAAACAAGGCACAATTGCAAGCCGATTGTAACAAACATTCTCAGTTAGATGAAGGATACAAAGATTTATACACCTCCACCAAATTTTTCATGTCTTCGTTACTTCAGAGTAGAGGAGGTTAGTGTGTTAGTGGGTTAAAAATGACATATAAAAGCGCATTGGAAAAAATAAATCCCTCGAATTATTAGCATTCCTGCAGTGTTTAGAAATATTACATTAGCATTTTTTTAAATGTCTATAAAAATAAATTTCGCAGGTATTCAAATTACATATTTCTTTATTCTATGGATATGCATGATATCTTGTAATTCCATTTACATAAAAAAAAATTCATAAAAATATCAAATTGTTCTATCGGAGAGCGCTTCGGATCAAAAGACATTTCAAAAAGTCCGATTTTTTGTGGCTATAGAAAACAAAGTTCAATGATAAAAATATGAATTTCATATCTAAAAAAATATGAACATTTAATAAATTGTTTCATCGGAGTACAGATATGATCATAAGTCTTGTCAAAAACTGAAATTTTTCGTGGCAAAATACTCTGTTAAAAACGAGAAATCATTCTGTATGTAGCAACATTTTACGAAAATGTACCGTAACCTTTTCCGAATTATCCATAATTCAGGAAAAGTGTTCTTTATCTTCAGAATCTTCAGAAACCAAATGATATCCGATATTTTAAGTAACATTTCTGAAACAAAATTGCTGTGCTTTTCAAAAATTTAAAAACACTGAAACATTTCTGAGTAGTTTTTATGGTGTATTAATTAGTTTTTTTCAACATGAAATTTCCGTATACTATCATTTTCGAGTAAGCATTTTCATGTTCACAAACTAACTAGCTAAATTAACAGCATTAAGATTAATATTAAAATTAACTTTATTTTGTTTCTGTTGTATTTATAAATACACTGTAATTATATTCACAGCTGTAAATGTGTATCTTAGAATGGATAGCATCCGTAAAACGGATATTTCATGTTGAGAAAATTGATTAATACAAAGTAAAGACTACTCGGAAACGTTTATGTTTTTCTTTGTTTATAAAATGGACAGAAGAAGAAACTTATATTTCAGAAATGCTTCTTTAAATTTCGGAAATCTTTTGGTTTCTTATTTTCTGAAGAAACAAAAATCCTTTTCGAATCCGTGGATAACTCGGAAAGGGTTATGTTATATTTTCGTCTAGTTTTAAACATCCAGAAACATTTCCCTTTTTTTAAGTGTAGTACAGGATGATCATAATTTTTTTCCCTGATTACAATAATTTATTGCAGAAAAACTAACATAATCAGGCATATGATTGTTTCAATATATTTTAAAGATATTTATGAAGTTTGTAATACAAGTGCTTACGTCAGTAAATTTCGATGTGAGCACCCTTGGTAGCTCGAAGGAATGCCAAGGCGGTATTCCATTTCTCTCCACGTACTGTACAACATTTGGGCTGTCACACTAAACACAACATATGTGATTCTGACCATAAGTGTTTCAATATCTTATTCTTGTGTTGCAAACAGTCTGTCCTTTATGTAATCCCAAAATAATCATTTATGTACCCCCAAAAGAAACATCTAGAGGAGCTGGTACATCCCAAGCAATCCATTTTCCAGGAAATTTGTCATCAAGGAGTTCACAAACGACAGTAGAGAGTGGACTAAAAAAAATAAGAAGAACGTGACTTTTCCGTAATAAACATTTTACAGTATTACATTCAATGTTATTTCGTGCTAATTTTTTTGTAATCAGGGAAAGACTTTAAGACAACCCTCTACAATAATTCCTTTAAGTTCGTTCACATTTAAAAAAACATATAAAAATTTAACAAATTGTCGTATGGAAATGTTGTTTTTTATCATAAGACTTGCCAAACGGTCAAACCTGCCCTTGCAAAAAATTGTTCAAAATAATTTAACAATTTTCTTTTACTACAAAAGCATCGAAATCCTTCACAAATCTTATGATGCAAATTAGAGCATAGTACATGGGTCACATTCTACTCCACTCGACCCCAAAATTTCTGATTAAAGTCAACCCGAAACCCGAACCGAACCCAACACACAGTAACTCGAAATCGACCAGAAAAGGAAGTGAAAGAAAATTAATCCATATTTTAATACAACTATTGGAAAGTAGTCTATACTTGCCGAAACGTCATTGGAGGTACACTGTGAAGACGCGAAAAGTTTTTGGTTTCTGTCTGTCTGTCTGTTGCACGATAACTGTCGTATAAAATGTTAGATTAGGTGGATTTTTGGTGTGTCTGTTGGTGAGGTACAAGGAATTAGCTGTATAGTCTTTAGTTACATTTGGTTCATTCGTTCGGAAAATATAGAACATTTATTTTTAGATCATAATGCTTTCCTATGGGGATGCAGACTATTTTTCAAATTTCATTTTTATCTGAAATTAAAATGGAATATTTGCATAATGGATTGAGACGTAAAATTATGAATGCTAAATTTTCAATTTTGATTTCCAATCCAATAGTTTTAAAATGTTGCCGGTAAATTTAATAGAATTTATAAATTAATTGCTTAAAATATTTGAATATTATTTTGCATCTTTTCAGGAAATATAAATATCTTATTTTCTTATTTTTTACAACTTTTATTTTTACTTATCACTTTACTTTATTCGTTGCTTAGCAACCGTATTTCAAAGAGTACACAATCATAAAATTCAAGAAACTCGCGCTAATTTAGGAAAATTTCTTTTTCTTTCTTTTTTTTTTATCAAAACGAATGCAAATTTGATGAGATTACGAGGACATGAATAACTATTTATTTTTAAAAATAAAAAGAATAAGCAGTTCATCAGAATTTCAGAATATCATTGTATAACACAGTGTTTAATTTAATGATTCTAATTTCTGGAACATTCGAAGAATTGTATATGTTTATAAATATGCATGCAATTGAAAAAATAATAATTGTGGATTGTACGATGTTAAATATCAAAAATGAGATTTAAAAAAATGACTTGCAGAGCTGACGTTGAGGCTCCTGATCTGCAGATTTACTAGTTATACCTCTTGTATTAATTTTTATTTATTTTCTTTTTTGTATAAAAATTAACATAAACACACACATTAATATTCAGATATATAGTCCTTAAAAAAAAAATCCTTTTTTCAAGAGTTTCTTTTGAAAAATCGGGTCCGACAGAATCAAATCTCAAATCTAAATCGAAATATTTAATTTCAATTCGAACTGAACCAGACCAGCAATGAAAAAATTAAGCGTCAACCGGACACGACCCTGAACAGTGAGTCGGGGCGGAATCGGGTAAACTTGGTTACCCGACCAACTAGAGAAATCTAGTGTAAACCGCACTCCTTTAACCTCTTCGCTACTGAAAAAAAAATAATTTTTGAAAAATTGTTGGAATAGGTTTTTTTACCTATTTTGGCTTCTAATATGATAATAATAAAATAATTTTAATAATTGATGTACCAGGGTACCAGTAAATGGAGGTCCACATATGTGGACCTTGGAACTCAACTGCAAAAAAGATCAAAATTTCGGAAATCCATTTTAAACATTTGTTTCTTTTTAAAATTGCAAAAATAAATGTTTTTTTAACGTAACATAATTAATTGTTATTTGTTATTGCTTTAAAAGTATTAAATTAATCAAATTGTAAATCTCAATATTTTAAAGTAATTTTTGTCGAGAAATATATTTAAGAAATGACTAGGAAACTCAAATTTTATTACTTTATTTTTTACTAAATGTGAAAAATTTTAAAACAATTATTTTTCGAAATGCATGAATAAACGTTACACTTTATACACATGACTCTTGTTTTGGATTTATATCCTTCCAAACGACACTTAGACGCATTTTTGCTGTCTAAAAATCTTGGCAAATGTCGTACATTGTCAAGACGGACTTTCTCATAAGGTATGTTAACAACTTTTCTTAAACAACTAATTTCTGACACATTTCTGAATTTATTTTAGTTCGAAATCGCATGAAATTGACACGTGTTTTTATTCAGAAACTATGTAATTTAAATGAGTCTTCCAATTTTTGGCAAAGATGATCCTTTTGAAAATGCTCTTAAAATCGATATTTTGAACCGAATTCCCAACGTGTAAGTCCGAAAGAGAAACAATAAACTTGTCGTTACTTGACAAGAATTGCTCATAACTTTATAAGTAATTTATTTATCAAAAATGGAAAACGTGCTTCGGTTTCAAGCCTGCCAATTTTATGCATTTACGTTTATAAATGTCCCAGAAAATGTGTGAGTCATTTCATCATGTTGACCAGGGAATTTGAAAACATCTTAATTTAGTTATTTATGTATGATATAAATATTTTTTACTGGAGTAAATAATTGTATCTATTTTATTATGTCCACATATTAGATCCACATATCTGAATTGAAACATGCTTTATTGAACTGGTTAAAATCAGAACTGCGGTGATTAAATTTTAGTTTGCAGGAAATACTTAATTTTAACAGTAATAAGCTGTATTTTGTGCATTTAAAAGTAAACAGCTATTAAATTCCCATTATGTAGTTTAAAAAGAATATATAAGAAAAGTACATATGCATTATTAATATAAGTTAAATTTAAAAAAAAATCAAAAGTTGGCCTAAGTAGCAAGTAAATCTTTTAATATTTTATTATTATGTATTATTTACAAGAAAGATTATTTTACAAATATAACTACGTAAAAATAATTATATTTATCTATTTCCTTTAAAAAAGGCATTATATATCTAGAAATATTCTCCAATATATCCATACATTTTCAATAAAATTGCATAATTTAATCTGCATTAATTAATAATTAACCTAATAAATATACAAAATCCACTTAATCTAGCTTAAATTGCACATTCAGTTAAAAAAACACGTATTTTGTGTTAATTAAATATAGGGGGACATTATTATTATTTCTAAGTATGATAACAGTAACCCTTGAGTTTAAGCCTATTTATACGCGTTGAGTACTGAGGTCCACATATGTGGACCTTAACAAAATGTTACTTTTAAAATAAAAAACATCACCAAAAAAATGAAAAAAAAGTTATCTAATGAATATTTATAATGTTTTTAACAATATAAAAAATTATGACATTTTAATTAAAATTTTAATATCGATAATTATTACTTACTGTTACGCTATCGCTGAGTTGACGGTATTTTCGAAAATCTCTTTTTCAACCGACTGTTCAGCCATGAAAATAAGTCAGGTGCTGACATGTGCTGGATTTTTTTTAAGCTTAGACTATCACAAATTTGAATTGAAAATCAAAATTTAGATACTATGCATGGTTTTATTACAATGAGCTAAGATCCAAGGTCCACCAATGTGGACCTCAGTAGCGAAGAGGAATGACAATTTGTTATTACTTACCCATTATACGTAGTATAGGATAAATCTTTTAATCGTTTTAAAAAACGAAAAAAAAAGACGGATTTACACGTTTCAGACATTGAAGATTCCGAAAAACATATTTTTAGAGAATTTTGCCGTCCGTCTGTCTGTGTGTCTGTGTGCCTGTTAACATTCTCTCTTCCGAACAAATTGATATAATGACTTGAAATTTGGTATGTACTTAGGATGTAATGATGGGAAGAAGCTTATTGAATTTCGGTAACCTCGATTTTATGGAACTATTTTTCTTCGAACTTTTGAAATATACGTTCTGAGACAAGGCATATAATAATTTTCGAAATTGTTTATTTTAAGGAGTTAATATAAAAGATAATACAAAAACATAAATATTGCATAAAGAATGAAGTCGATCGGAGAATGAGTTGCCGAAATATTTGTTATCCTATTTACCACACTCTTCGCTTTTCATGACCCTGTATTTCATTCAAATTTCAATTCAAAGATATATTTTAATTGGAAATGAAACGCTTAATCCAACGCAGTAAACCTTTAGTTAATATGATTATCAATTTTGGAGTTATAAGGATGTTTCTTTTACGCAATTCAGTAATAGAGCATTTAAAACGAGGCTAACGAAAAAGAAAGGCTACCGTGGTGCTTTACGCGTATCTTTTTTTACAGACCGCCGGAGTCACGTGATGTTCGAATGCACCAATGCAGGTGTACGAAAAGAGCATCATGTCACTCTAACGGTTTGTAAAAAAAGATAAGTGGAATGCGCCGCGGTAGCCTGTCTTTTTCGTTAGCTTCGATTTAAAATTTATGACGTCATCAAAGCATGATTTTATTCGAATTGCATTGCCTTTTATAAATTGTTTACACGTGTTTTATTTTCATATTTTATATCATGCATATCCATGATGGTTAAGTATTACGGTGGCCCCCAACGACTAGTTTTTTTTGTAAATTTGAAAGGATTTATGGAAATACTCTGTGCAACTGAATAGCTTGAACGAAATTTTCAAGCTACATCTCAACCAGCAATATTTCTGGAACTTCTGTGAAATTCTTGATCAGTATGAACCATTCAGAAATAGAGATGCACTGAATATGGATTTTGGCCGAATACTGAATATTTGGTATAAGGAGAAGCCGAATACCGAATATTCGGCTAGACAATTATTAACTGTTAGGCCGAATGCCGAATATTCTGCCTCCCTAATTCTTTTATATTTCAGAGTTTAAAGGTATTAAAAAGTTAAATTTTAAAACAATTTTACATAATATTTAAAACAGATGCTTCCAATTTGATAAACAAAACCTTTTTACAAGTAAACTTTACACTAAAGAAAAATATGCTTTGAGTTATCATCTAAGAAGAGGATAATTTAAAATTTTTTAATTAACAAAATTTTATATTTCATGGCTTCTTCAGTGAATTAAAACAAATGACTAAAATTTTCTTATATTCTAAAACAAATATTTTAAAAATAAAGACAAATTTGGAAGTAATTGGTAGAAAAATTTTAGAGTCATATACGATTTATTTGTTAGGAAGGGGCCGAAATTAAGTAAATACAATCCATTCAAATGGTGGCCACACAGCAAGAATAATGTTCCTGTTCCTTTTGATTTAGCAAGGAGCTTTTTAAACGCATCACATTATTTTGAGAGGTTGTAAAGATTTAATATATTTTTTAATATTTCACTATGAGCGCAGCTTTGCAACACTTTTATTTTTACAAATATTGTACCTTTTGTTGTATTTTATAATATATGTAAAGAAGAATGTGTTGCACGATTGCGCTCATTAAATAATTGAGGTACAATTAGGAGAAATTGTGTATTTTTCATCAAAAACTACGAATAATGAGCTTGTGTAAGTCATATACATCCGAACAAAATACAAAAACTATTGTTGAAATCGTACAGGATAAACCTTCTAATATTAAAAAGTGAAATAATTAAGTCAGTATAACAAAATCGAGTTTTAGTCTATTTCATGGGCCAAAAACACGGCTTGTGGACCCTGACCCTTTTCAGGGGAGATAATGAGGTCAAGACAAATATTTTTTGAACAATAAGTAAAATCTCAATCCCCTTATTCCATCACAAATAGAATACATTCAATCAAAAATACAGGGTGATTCACTATGTGTTGAAACTGAATTTTTGTTCAGAGCTTTAACAATAATGAAGATATTTTAGCGAGATCTGCATAATTAATTTTGCTTGTATAAAATGCTATGATATCATTGAAAGTGACCTAATTTTGGCCAGTGACACAGTATAAGTACTGTCAGCTGCATTCCGAATAATGGAATGTCTAGCTCAATGTTGTTTAGATATGAATGGTGGCAATTTCCAGCACGTTTCATGTCATCATATATCACAGAAATAAACGTAAATCTGTCGGAAATAAAGTTACAATATCCTCATTATTGTTAAAGTAACAAACGAAAATACAAGTTTGACCTGGATTGAGATGCATTGCATATTTGACTGAATAAGTGTATTGTAATCTAGGTTTTCCAGACAAAAAATGTGTATCTTGATGTCTATTATAACTTCTGATTTTTCCATTTTGTTACAGACACTCTGTGAAAGAGCAAGAATCCAGATTAAAGGACATTGTTCAAGAACATGTATTTGCCACCTGGCGCCTTATTAGGCGGCAGCGATTCCACTGCAAACTCCAACTCATGAACAGTAAACAGATCTGGTTCGCCGGTCCTAATGTTCGTGACCTGGGAAACATTTTCAACCGATTGAAGGTAAATCTTGCCATTACATCCTGGGATTCCTCCCAGGTGGAGACTTCCTGACCGGACGGCAGAACAAGCATAGCTGGTGCTTCCCTTCTCCACTTACCCCGTACCACCTCGACTATCTGACTTAGTGTGTCCAAGGCCCTTAGAAATAAATCTGTGGAACGAGACACGCTTTGCGTACAGGTTTGTACAGGTTGCGTACAGGCGATGTGGCACTCCCTGGAACCTGTCGCGTGGTCGGTCGATAATTTCTTATAAACCAGTCTGCGTGAGTTCCGAAGATGACAATTCATGTACTCAGCCCGCTTACGCTTGTAGAGAGAGCCAAGACTCGGCCTCTCATTCGGCTCCACCGTGCGCTGGTAGAGCCGTCTGAGCAGGTGCAACCGATTTCTCTGGCTGGACAGCCGGGCTGTCCACTAACACGCCTCTCGACGCATAGCCGATCAACGCTTTTTGTTCTTAAGACGTAGCCGAGTCAAAGTCGACGTCAAATATTCAACTCCTTCGTCAGGGGTCGCAAACTCATACGAGGTCAGATCCGCAACTTGCAGATCGTGAGAGAATTCATCCAAGACCATATACTTCTTTCGCCAGCGACGTCTGGCGTTTCTGGGGAGCCGAGAAGCTGGCCTTCCTTGATAGGCCCACAACATGACATGATGGTTGCTCAGCGATGAGATCTCGGATATTTGTCAGTCCGTAATGCTGCTGGCGCAGTACCGGACCAACAGGACGTCGATCCACCCTTCACCCTGGGAAACTGTGAAAGATGACAAGCTATCCGGATCGTTTACGACTTCCAGGTTTTCGTTCGAAGCGAGAGCGATTAAGTTTCACCCTCGCGGATTCGTCGCCGTTGCCCCCATATCGTTGACTTCACATTAAAGTCCCCTACTAGAACGACATTGTAATTCGGATAGGTTTCTAAAATTGTCGCCAACGGTGCGAGCACAAGGTCAATGTCCTGAGAAGCAGCTCAATAACAAGTTATTACCAGAACCTCCTTCCCGGACATCTGCAACGAATGGCCACTACGTCAGAACGCCGTAGGACCGTGACGAACTAGATTCGCTGGCTAACCCAGAAGGCCGCCCGAAAGCGGTTTCCTGCTGCGCTAACTTGAGTGTATCCTGTCGGGGTTCCGCGTACAGACCCTTCGTCGACATATGGTTCATTTAGAGATACCGCATCCAGCACTGCGGAAATTGTATCTCGGGAGAGTTGGTTTGTTGTCGCCACAGAATGGTGGCAATTTAGGTGAGCAAAACGAATAGTTGGATCGTTTTAGTCGATCGAACTCCAACTGCTGGATGTGGCACTCCCTGGTCGCGTGGTCGGTCGACAATTTCTTATCAACCAGTCTGCGCGAGTTCCGAAGATGACAATTCGGACACTGAGGTGTTCTCGTGCAACGCTTTAGTTCGTGGTCCTTGGCTTCGCATCTCCCTCAGAGGGACGCACTGCGACAGATCGAGCGTATGTGACCGTATCTCCAACAATTGTAACAAACCAGCGGACGCGGTTTGGTCGGAAATCCGCCTGACCCCAGCCGACTTGTAGATATTGAAGCATTTTCAGACGGTCAAACGATCCTTCGTCTATCGAGAGGACACCGTTGCGGTCTCTCTTGCCAGCGAAACATGTCCGCAGCTTGAGGACGTCGTTCTGTTGTTTTACCGCACTCGCTATCCATTCATCTGACAGATTTGGATCGACCCCGAAAATGATTATTTCCGGGGTGCGCTGTCGGGGTCTCGACACTACCAGATCCTTCGCCAGACCTGATTTACCCAGATCGGCCTCTAGCTTCGCAAGGTCTTCTGCGCTTTGGGCATGGAAGGCTATTCCACCTCCCGAGATGGGCCGGTTGCTCCTAAGAGAAATTTTTGCACTCACTGGGTCAATCTTGCTGGCGAACCCGAACTCGATCCAGTGTCCATTTTTCTGCACTAACCACCTCGCACATTTCTAGAAAACGTAAACTTTGAGTGTTAACTGTTCTTTTAAACATGTACACTCCCATATTCGGCTGTATAACCATTCATAATAAAATTTTCATTTTGTCCAATTAAAGGAGACATTTTCTGTAGCTCCGTTGTTTCTAATCGTAGTGGGTTAATGTGTCTGACAATAGATGACATGTTATTTTTCTCAGTTGCGCATTTACAGTGAACGGCTTTGCCTCAGTTATGCTTCTTCAAAAGTTATTTTGTGCGATCGGATGAATGATGGATTCCTCCAAATTAGTGCAACAGGTTGCTGAAGCTTAAATAGGCTTTAAAATTAAGCGCAGAGGCAAGATCATTGAAGTAATGGTATTACTGCAGGATTATGCATGGTCACATGTGACCATTAAGACTCTCGACATGCTGGCAAAATTTCGGTGAGAAGTCTTGAAACATCTACCATACAGCCCTATATCTCCCCATGTGATGCACATATTTTCGGCCTTTAAAAAGTCTCTGAAAGGTCAAGTGTTCACATGTGATAAGGAAATGCAAGACATCTTGGAAAACTGGTTCTACTGGTACCCCGGAGTCGATACACCGAAGCCATTCACTCCCTTCCTGCGCACTGGGTATCAATGCATCAATGGCAATGGCAATTATATTTAGTTGGAATGTTATACAGGAACTGTAATTACAATATTCTACAATTAAAGTGTTATGTAATTAAATATGCTTTAAATATAACCGTAATCTCATTTTCATTTGAACACCCCTTATATATCAGATTTTAATGTGAAATTAATATAATTAAATATTTTCTAATTTTGGTCATATTTTAATTTAATTTATGTCGCCGGAGAGCGTTAGCAGTTTACTTTTTTCCAGTTTTGCTCTTTTTTTGAGGGTGGGGCACCTCAATCTATTCCTTCTTATCGCAGAAATAAAACAAGACTGATTCTAAAGTATTTATGATAGAAAACTATTCACTCGACTAAAATGAAGTTCACGATAACTTGTTCATTGAGATGTAGTTTTCACAGCAAAGCATGCATTATTTAGCTTCTTTTAATATTACAGAATTTACAGAGATTTAAAAACATTACTCTCAAGCATTGTTCCATCTTCACTCCAAAAAACATTACTCTATATTCATTTTCAAAATTAAAGTTTTCTTTTTTTTTTCTTTTTTTTTTTTTTTTTTAAATCATGCTCGAATAATAAAAAAAAAATCTTGAAAATTTTACAGAGTAAAGAAAACTTTTGCCCTTTTTGTTAGATGGTCAGAGGTGAATTAATTGGACTAAATATAAAATATTCTAATCATATCACATTATTATTACACATAGAACCTCTGAAAATCTTTTTTCTTGTTCAAATTTGCGCATTTTATTATTTTTTATTTTTACTTTTTTTCGGTACCTGTGTGGTTGACTGATTTCATAAATATTAATACACCCTGTTTAATTATGTATGCTAACATATCATACTTGAATTAAATGAATCATTGCATTAATTATTGAAATGTTAAAAGAGTATAATAGTTAATTTTAATGAGTACACTATAGTGTGTAATTACAGCCATTTCAATATCTTGCTTAAATTAAATTTTTCGGTATTCATTTTTCAGGCATATAAAAATGTACCCAACTGCTTTAAAAAAAATATGTTTCTAAAAACACTAAAATTTTTATTAAAAATAAAAAATAAATACGTCTTTAAAAATATTTTTAACTCAAATACAAATGTTTACGTTAAATTGTTTTTTTTTTTTTAAATTAATGAAAATAGCTTGAACCTTTTATTTTAATAAAGGAATGTTTGCATAATTGTTATTGACATTTTAAAAATACAATTTCTGCAAGATTTTTTTAACTCTAAAATTAGAGCGAAAATTTAAATAACATGGAGTAATGAAAAATGTTTGCATCGGCCGGGAATCGAACCCGGGTCACTTGCTTGGGAGGCAAGCATTCTACCACTGAACCACCGATGCTCGATAGCTTTCTCTTTATCAAATGACTAGAATCCTAGAACCTGCAATTTTAAGTACATACTGCAGATTTTTAATTGAATTTCATAATAAAGTAAATATTTTGAAGATGTGGAATTTTCTTCGGGAGAGAGAAATTTGGAAAGCAAGTATTGATCGCGGAGTGCGCTAGCTACTTACTTGACATGCGCTGCCCTTTTGATTACCTGGCTCAAAGAATTTGGAATGCGAATAAATTTGTATTTATCCATTTCTGGTAGCGTTAATACGGAATAAATGTAGTGACGTATGGTATTGATTTAAATACTTTTAATAAGCACTCACATTAAATGTGAATATATCATGATATATGGAATAAATATATAAATTTTTCATGACATAACATAGCAGTCTTGTGATATTACATAAAATATTTTCTGATTTAGTTTGCGATAGATTTCATTATTGATCTATACTTCATTATTATTTTTTTTTTACTCTGTTTTAATAAACACGAAACAGTATTGGGAAAAATTTGTTGAAAAATCTACTTTTTTTCTAAAAAAGATAATAAGAAATAAATTAAGTGACGGGAGGTATTGATTTAAATACTTTTAATAAGCACCCACGTTAAATGTCAATAAATCATATATAGAAGAAGTATGTATAAATTTTTAATGACTCAATGAACATACCAATTTTGTTGTAATTCCGTAAAATATTTTCTGATTAAATAATGAAAGACGACAGATTTCCCTATTGATCTATACTTTTATGTTTTTTTATTCTGTTTTAATAACTAAGAAACAATGTCGGGAGAATTTGTTTAAAAGTCTATTTTTTTCGAAAAGATATAATAAGAAATAAATTAAGTGACAGGTGGTATAAAACCTAAATAATTTTAATAAGCACCCATGTTAAATGTGCATAAATAATGATATATAGAATAAATATGTACAAATTTTTCATGGCATAACATTGGATTTTCGTTGTGATTCCGTAAAATATTTTCGGATTAAATAAATAAAATACGACAGATATCATTATTGATCTATACTTCATTGTTTTTTTTATTATGTTTTAATAACTAAGAAACAATGTCGGGAGAATTTGTTAAAAAGTCTATTTTTTTTTTCGAAAAGAGATAATAAGAAATAAATTAAGTGACGGGTGGTATTATTTTAAATACTTTTAATAAGCACCCACGTTAAATGTACATAAATCATGACATATAGAATAAATATGCATAATTTTTTTCATGGAATAACATAGCAATTTCGTTGTAATTCCGTAAATTATTTTCTGATTAAATAATGAAAGACGACAGATTTCATTATTGTTTTATATGGCATTTTTTTTTTACTCTGTTGAAATAACAAAGCAACAATTTCTAGAGATTTTTTTTAAGTCTCGCTTTTACCTAAAAGGGATAATAAGGAATAAATTACGTGACTGGTGGTATTGATTTAATTAATTTAAATAAGCAATTGCATTTGGGACTGAATAAAATTTGATATATCTAATAAATATCTACATGTTTCCATGATATACTGTAACAATTTCATTAGATTCTGTAACACCAATTCTGATCAAATGTGCTACAGATTTGGTTATTTATTTTTACTTCATTTTTTAGGGTTTCGTACTTAAAAAGTAAAAACGGAACCATTATAAGATCACTTCTGTGTCTGTTTGTCTGTCTGTCAGAGCCCTTTTTCTCGTAAACTATGGGACGTGGACAGTTCAAACTTGAGAAATTTATAAAGCCTGTTTACCCATATGTTTTCAGAGTATTAGCCATTCACAAATATGTTTAGGAAAAATTTAAGGTGCTAATTAAGTTACTTGAAAAAAAGGGGGGGGGATTGTTTTTGTATATCATTTGGGGTATCGTGTGAAAGATCTCCTAATATCGTATTCAAAAATATATCTGTTTTAATTTTAGGTATTCTGTTTTCAGAGATATCGTCAAAAATGCACCACAAAAACAATTCCCCCCCACCCTCTATTTCCGAATCTACTGAGACTAAAATTATGAAAAAATTAGAGGTAGTAGAAGTTTATTTAAAAATTGCAGGAAAACTATAGCGATCTTCCTAGGTAACATAGTTTGTGGAAAGAAAAAAAAAACGCATTTTTCTATTGCTCACAAACTTTACTTTTCGGGCGGTCAGCGGTTGGGTTGACGGGTACTCGAGGTATCAATCGATGTAGAATCATCCAAGGGTGTTTGATAATGATTTTCGAAAAACATTGTTGGTAATTAGCCGAGATGCTAATTAAGTTACTTGAAAAAAAAAAACTTTATCTTTATATATCGTCAAAGGTATCGTTCGAAAGATTTCGCAACATCAAACTCAAAAATATATTTGTTTAATTTTAGGTGTTATATTTTCAAAGTTATCGTTGAAAGTAAACTGGATGGAACAAATTTGTCCCCCCCCCTTTCTACAATTTCCGAATCTACTGAAACTAAAATTATGAAAATTTAGGTGTAGTAGGATTTTATTAAATTAATAAATTTATTAATTAATAAATTTAATGTACGGAACCCTTTGAGCGCGAGTTATACTCGTACTTGACACAGTTATTTTTAAATTATCTTTTAATAACTAAGAGACAATGTCGGGAGAAAATAGTTAAAAGTCACCTACTCTTTTTTTTTCTAGAAAATATATTAAGCAATGATGGAAGCTATTTTGAAATAGATTATATAAGCAACTATATTTGAGACTGTAAATAAATTACAATATATGTAATAGTTATGTACATTTTTCTGTCATATAACATAACAATCTCATGATATTCCATGACGCATTTTCTGATTAAATGTGAGGTATATTTAATTAATAATCTCTTCTTCATATATTTTTCTGTTTTAATAACAAAGAAAGACTGTCAAGATAAATTTGTTAAAACTCTATTTTTTCTGGAAGCGTTGATAAAAATAAATTAATTTACAAATGATATTGATTTAAATAGTTTAAATAAGCAACTAAATTTGAAACTGTGAATAAATTATAATATATGTAATAGTTATGTGCATTTTCTCATAATATAAAATAATAATTTCATGATATTACATACCATATGTTTTGATTAAATGGGCACCAGGTTTAATTAATAGTGTATAATTAATTATTTTTTAATCTGTTTAAAAAAAAAAAATGTTGGAAGACGTTTTTAAAAAAATTCTACTATATTTTTTCTATAATAGAGAATAATAAATAAATTATGAGACAGAAGATATTTTTTGAAATAGTTTAGAGAAACAACTGCATTTGAGGCTGTGCACTAGGGTGGATCGAAAAGTATACGAATTTGTTTTTTTCGAAATTACTTTTGGCGTGGGGTGCAAAAGTTGCCTTTTATATATATTAGTTTACACGTTTTTTTAATTGAACTCCATCCATATCATCCGGTGCCCCAAACGTCCCAAAAATAGTTAAAAATTGAAATTTTTATGAAAACTTATAATTATTTTTGTTTTTTTATTTGTTTTAAATTACTTTTGGCGCGGGGTGTGAAAGTTGTCTTTTATTTGTATTAGTTTGCATGTTTTTTTTAATCCAAATCCATTCATATCTTCAGATGCCCCAAGCGTCCCAAAAATTGTTAAACATTGAAGTTTTTATAAAAATTTATAATATTTTTTGTTTTTTAATTATTATTTTTTTTAATTCCATTTAGCGTCGTGTAAGAAAGTTGTTTATTGGGTGTACAACCTAATTCTGTAGTTTATATATCATAGTAAACGCGGTAGCGTTTGCTATAATATGTTTAAGAAATAGAAAATGCAAACGCTCTTCTGAAATATCTGGCGAACCAGTTGACATATGACAGTGATTTTTTTTTAAAAGATAGAACTCGGCGAGACGAATAAAATGATACGATTGAAAAAATTACTGTGCCTTACTGTAGTTTTTTATTTAACTTCGAACGAAAAAATGAAGACGCAAAGTTCAACAAATTCTAGGATTAACTTCGTTTTTGTTTTATTTTTATCCTCTTGGTAAAACTTAAAATAGATTTTTTTTTTTATCATTGTATGTTTGACGGTCGCTGAGAAAATAGAATTTATGTTGTAAAGCTTCGGTTGAACATTGGTTTTTCTTTTTTTTTTTATCGTAGCAAACGCGCACGTTTGCATGAAAGTTTAAATAAATATTATTATTATTATTGTGTAACAGAACTCATTCAAATTAAATAAATCACGTGACAAACATGCTTATTTGTTTTTATTTTCATACTAGCGTAAATGCCCGTTATAGAACAGTAATCGTAGGTAGAAATCGTGGTTTTCACATTAAATTTGAAATAATACTCATATACTATTCATCGACAATGAGAAAATATATATATTGGAAAATTATATCGCCTAACAGGCTCCTGCTATTTATGTTCAAACTTACTAAGCATTTTATATGCTTATGTAAAAGAATTGTGTTTCATAGTCATATATATTATTTCTCCAGTCAACATCCCTTTTTCTCAGAAAATACGAAACGCAGAACGACGAATGAGATAGCATATGAAAGGATTTTGAACAGGCTTCTGACATAGCACACTTAACATTTCGTTAAAACAAGTTTTTGATTAAAAATTGCGGTACTTACGTATTATCCATGCCAGGAGATTGATTGCTAAAAATGGTTGCCAAGTACCAGTCTTGTTTATCGTTGCCAATCATGTTTTCAAACGCAGTAATTTAACATTATCAAATAACATTGTTAAAAATGGTAATCAATATAAAATAAATAAAATGTAATATATGTTTATTAAATTTATAACATTGTTAAAAATAGTAAATAACATTATTTTAGTAAAATTAATAAATGGTAAATAGCATAGTAAATAAGAAATAATAATATTATAGATTATTCCCAGGCATGTACCATGTAGCAACAAAAAATATATATAAGGGTTACTATAATTAGTAATATTGGCTCCATGCCTGGCGCAGTTGGCTTAAAACTGGCAGAGGATAATACGTAAGTACCAACATTGCACATAATTAAAAATTAATTCGGCATTGTTGTCATAAATGAAATGAAAGGTTTTCCTCAAAATATTGTTGCCAAAAAAATAAAATACCACATTATATGATGCTCAGCAATTATTATAGAAAACACCGCACGGGTTTATTTTATATTTATAATTAAAAAGCGAAATTGAAATTGAAATATTTAGATTTATATTTCTATGTCCTATGTTTTTCCCGAAGCGGATGACGTCATCCTCTAATGCAGTTAAAATACGATTGTTATTTTTTTTTTCTCGCGCGTGCCTTTAGCAATCTTGGATCAGTTTTTACTCTAACTTTGATGGAATAAATTAGATGATATTCTGGCTTGACTAGCAACTAAATGTTGTTTGCAGATATTTTTATCCTTGCTTTTTCTTTAGAAGTTTAAACCTGCATCCAATAACTATTACATATTGATAAAAAAATGGTACTTCTCTTTTATCCCGTCAACCACTTTTCATAACAACAAACTATCGCCAAATAAACGGGAGAACGTTGCCATTGGAATATAAAAATAAATAAATAAAATATGAGAATTTAAGGACAGAATTGTCATTTTAATTAATGAAATAACTAATAAATCAGTAAAACATAATGAAAAATACACGCAAATGTCGAATTAAAAACCACTTGATGACGTAACAAACACGTATAATGCTTCTGACATCAAGTAAATGGGACTGCATTTTTGGCGTTTAATCTTACAATTTGGCGATAGTTTTTTGTTATGAAAAGTGGTCGACAGCATAATAGAGAAGTACCTAAAAAATATTAGATTCCAGTGCGAAATCCTTGCACGGGCCCTCTGGTTTCATGTAATTCACGTAAAATATGCGGCAAACAATTTTCGGTACTATTATCCCGTCGACCACTTTTCATAACAAAAATCTATCGCCAAACTGCAACGCCAAATAAAAGGGAGAACTTTGCCATTGGAATATCAAAACAAATAAATAAATAAAATATAAGAATTTAACGAAACAATTGTTATTTTAATTAATGAAATAACTAATAAGTCAATAAAACATAATGAATAATACACGCAAATGTCTAATTAAAAACCATTTGATGACATAACAAACACGTATAATGCTTCTGTCATCAAGTAAATGGGACTGCATTTTTGGCGTTTAATCTTTAAGTTGGCGATAGTATTTTGTTATGAAAAGTGGTCGAATGGATGATAGAGAAGTACCCAATTTTCAATGTCATCGTTATGAAGTCGTTCCTGTACAGCTTGTGCTGTATCTTTTATTTTGGTACTTTTCCGTTATACCAACACCATGCCAAAATGTTTGCTAATGCGCCAATTATTTCAACCCTGACAGAGCAGATGTTGTCTACAAATCGTGTTGTCATGCAAACCGTGCCAAACATTTTGATTTGTTATTTATTGAATGTAACACATTTTTCGGTACTTTTCCGTTATACAAAAGCCATTGTCGCCAAGCGTAATAGTAAGCGCAAAATGAAATTCCCGTGAATCAAAACACTTGAAAAAAAAAAAAATGTCGAAACGAAAGTAGGCATTTGAAAAATATAACATTTGAAAATTACAGACTTTTAAGCACTATTTTATTAAAATTAAAACACAAACATATACTTAAAATAAGAAAACAAATAATTGTTATACAATAAAGGGAAAAATCCTATACCGGTAGATTTAGTGGGCTCTTATTGGCGATAAATGTTTGATGTGGTTGTTGCGATCTTGTGAAATTTTCTTCAATCATATCTACATTTACACTGTATCCATATTGTTGCTATAATATCTTTTGGTACTTTTCGGTTAACCAGCTGCCAGTGAAGTATATATATATATACACACACACATATATATATAATATATATACATACATATATATATATATTTCACTGACTCCCGGCTAGTCGAAAAGTACCTCATTTTTTTGTTTCTCGCTAACATTGTCTGTAGACTCGACTACGGAATATTAGAAAATCTATCATTATTATCATCTAAATGGTCATGAATAATGTGCCATAATCAGGCTGCATATTATTACACATAATTTTCATGTATGGTTTGATGAAACATTGAACTTTAAATTCTGTTAAAGACTGCATTTTATCTCGAAAATATGGACACCATGTTACAAAGTTATGTGGTTTGAAACGATCAGAAAAACAAACTTGAATCAATGATTATAATCCCGCGATTTTGTTCATGTGAGCCGCCAATATTGACATCCAGTTTGTTGGAGAACCCAGTTTGGTGTTAAATCGTTACATTACGCGTTATATAACCAAACCGGGAAAAAAATCGTAAGGAAGAGATTTGGAAGACCACTAACGAAAACAAAAGCCTCAGTGCCAGATTAAGCGCTTTTGCCAGATAAAACTTGATTAGTCGAGAAACTGGAAGTTACGAAGCCGTAGACAAAATTCTTGGCCATAAATGTATCTATTCATGGGATGCTGTTTAATAATACTTAAGTACTAGCATGAAAAAAGACCGACGAAGAAACTGAAAGACACCATGATTTGGTTTTATTAGCAAAAGAGGATGAACGAGCTACTGAAGTTTACTGTCGGAATTTTATTGATGATTATTACCCGAACAAATAGGAAAACATGTGTTTATACGAATTGGCCACTAGGTACTAATACGAACGAAATAAACCAAAGTCTGTAGAATATTACGAATTACAAAAGAACCTCAGTTGGTTCAGAAAACGTTTGAAACCAGTTGTTTTGAAAACGCCCTATCATAACACGAAAACAGACGCCGGAATTGAGTTGTACTATCATCATTCTTTGATGATGTTGTTCAAGTCTTGGCGAAACGAAGAAGACCTGTTGGGAGAATTTAAACTCTACCGTGAATCCTTTGAGCACAATATGAAAAAAATTTCAGAGATGGAAGAATGTCGCGAAACAAAACAATGATTACAAGCTGCAATCGACTTGGCTGAAAAGTTGCAACAAGAAAGTGATTTGCACAACGAGCTTTAAAATATCGAAGAACCAAATGAAAACGTTGATATGATAGCCGCAGATTCTAGTAACACTGAAACTCACCAGGAAATTGTTATTAAAGAATATAAATTGAACAAAAAAAAATGAATGCTGACCAAAGGAAAATATTCTAATCAATTATAAAGCACATAGAAGAACAAAAGAAAAACCCGTCTATTCCACCCATAAATCTGATTGTACGCGTAATTGCTGGTAGAGGAAAAAGCTTTCTAATTTAATTACTCAGTCAAAAACTTCGTTTAATGAGTAATCACAATAATGATGCTGCTGCAGTACTAGCACCAACGAGAATTGCTGCCTTCAGCATTGGAAGAAGTACAATTCACACGTTTTTCAAATTGCCCGTCCAACATACGAATGAAGTAGAATAATTTAAGCTTGATTCTGACGATTTGAAATTATTTAAGCAACAATGGAAATCATTGGATTTAGTAATTATCGATGAGTGCAGTATAGTTTCGAATGTACTTTAGCGATGATCAGCTAACGATATGGCGAATGTTGTAAACACAAGCGAGATTACTATTTTGGTGGCAAAAACATTATTTTGTTTGGGGATTTATTGCAGCTAGCACCCGTAAAGGCCAAATTTTGATTTCAGGAACTGCTTTTAAACAAAGTGAAACAATTGTTTGGTGGTGTTGGTACATTCAACTTTTGGTACGAATTTGAATACAGTGAACTAACAATGAATTATATACATTGTGTTATATACATATAAAATATATATATCGCGGCATAACTTTCTTAAATAACAGTCTCATGCACCAAATAACGATGCAAAATCAAAACTCAATTTTTATAGCATCGTCACTGAACTGTTCGTTACTATAATTATCAGAACCTAATATTCGGCCCCATTCAGCGATTTTAAGAAAGACTAAGAAGAGTAGTAAGGAAAGATACCACTGAAAGAACAACTCAGCCTATAGCAGGCGACTTCAGTGCAGCAGAAACAGTCCATGGATACGACCGAGACAATTATAGAATCCAGTTTCTTTATGAGGTAATAGCTATGGAAAACCACCATTTAATTGTTGATGTGACGGTCCCCTGACATTTGAGAGAGCAGGTAGACATGAAAAAATGCTACTTTGGCGATGAACAGTCAAGGATTTGGCGAGTGTTGTAAAAACAATGTAACAATATAATTTTGACAATAGCAAAATTTTTTGCTTTTCAAGATATTAAAAAAACTTTAGTTTTTATCAAAAAATTTAAATGACTAGTATTAAAAAATGCTCTGAAGAGCACCAAAAAAGGTTAATATGTTTAAGTATGAAAACGGGTTGGACAAGTGCTTCTAATTGAGTATGAGAAAGGAAAGGGGTTCCTTCTTGGCTGCAGCTCACTGTCAATGCCAACTTTTGAAAAAATCATATTTGCACCTTTTCCATATAAATGAAATCACTCACAGTTACGATAAAAATGTATAGTTTAAAGACGTAGCCAGTAAAGACGCAGCTTGATTATACATGAATGTAAGGCGACATAGTACCAAAAACCTTAGTTCCTGCAGCGTATCACACTCATGCAGTGCTACCAAACGTGCCTGCAGTGTAGAACTGCGCAGAAAACTGATTTGTATTGCAGTTCAGAGTGCTGCAGCATTCTGAACAGGAACAATTTCACATATGCATGCATTACAGTATAATGCATTCATTGATTGAAATTATATGCAAGTGGCTGTGGCTCCACAATGCAATATGCAGTACAGCAATGCATATGTAAGTTATAAACGCACATTAGGCGCATATACCTTTAATACGGAAGTACAAAAGAACAGTGCGGATGTGCACTGTGGCTCAAAAGTATAATAGGAGTGTACAGTGTAGTATAGTCTGTAGAGCAATAATGGTACACAGTGCACTGTACAAAGTTGCATTGCAGACGCACGCTCAGTACAACAGTGGAACAGTGCAGTTGACATATAAAGCAAGTTGGAAAGTTTTACTACAGTACCGCAAATTTCTTTTATATGAAAAAGCGTGAATAGGATTTTTTCAAAAGTTGGCATTGACAGTGAGCTGCAGCCAAGAAGGAATCCCTTTCTTTTCTCATGCTCAATTAGAAGCACTTGTCCAACCCTTTTTCATACTTAAACATATTAACCGTTTTTGGTGCTCTTCAGAGCATTTTTTAATACTAGTATATATATATATATTGAAATCCATTCATATCTGCCGGTGCCCCAAGTGTAGCTAAATATTGAAATTTTTAAGAAAATGTATTAAAAATTTTAAATTTACGAAAATTGTTTACAAATTTAGCAAAGTGTTTAATTAATAAAGTATAAATTTATAAATAATAATAGTTTTATAATAATACACGAAGTATAAATTTAAAAATCAAAGCACTAAATCATAAAAATTGAACTTACGTAGAAAATTGTTTACTTCTTTGGAGTTTAATTAATTTTGGAGATTTACATATTTCTAAAGTTTGTAATTCTTTTTGGGATTAAAATGTTTGATATGGAGTCTTGATTTTATTCTATTCAATATGAAACCGAGTCTATTTTCTTGTGCAGATACACTTTCTGATGCCTCAGGCACTAGATGAATGCATCTTTTATCATCTTGTGTATCGCACTGATATTTTGACCATTCCTCCGTTTTTCCCACTTTTACCATGGCCTCAATTTCTTCGTAAGGCACATTCATCAAAAGAGGTGGTTCAAAACGTCCAACTCGTAGCCAGTGAATAAGTTCATACTACTATTTTGCTTTGAAGTGTATTTTTGGTACTTGAAAAATTATTTTTTCTGATGAGCCTCTATTTTCATTTCTAGCACAAAATAGTTTTCGGATTGCTAAAGACCTGACAGGCTCTGTGTTATCTCAGAGAATATATAATAACAAATTTTGAGGATGACAAAAGAAGCAATCTAGTTGAACAACAGCGTCTACAAACTTTCTTAGATTGGGTTCCAAATATCTAGAAAATATGATAAGTTTCCAAATATACCGCTGTCCTTCTGTTATGGAGGGCTTTGTTTTGATGTGGAACCATATAGGCCAGACTTTCATAATATACGTTGTAAGAATAATGAAATTCTCAGATGGATTTTCTGTGACCACCTACAACCTTAACGTTCTTCCTGCAGTCGTTAGCCATCTTGAGTAAACAACTGGAACAGTTTTTTTTAAATGCCAAGTCAGAACCACTTTCATCACGTTATATTTCTACGCAAATGTCATATAAATATTGCTGAACATTGCTAAGAACCATTCTACCTATGTTATCTGGCATATTCTCCACACTTAGGAGGAGGAGTTACCCTAAAAGGAAGCTACGGGTAACTCCCCGCAGGTTTTGATTGCTGTTCCACCCACAAAATGCTTTAATACCAATTGTTGCACATCTGAAGAATGTAGTACATTGTGCTCTTCATCACTAGCAATTTTATATTGTCTTTTTCCCATTGCAAAATAATCCGGTTAAAATAGACAGAGATATTGCTAAATTGCTCGTCTCTGCAACTAAATTTTGAACCTTTGTACGCTATCGGCGAATTTTGTTGCGATCTACTAAATTCGAAGTCCCTATTTGTGTACAATTCCAATACCTTGTAAATCAGAACTGGCAGATTGAAGCAGCTGCTCTATTCAAAATTTTGTATATAACAATATAGTATAAAAAAATAATTTTATACATTTAATATAAACGATAAACAATTTGTCATCCTCTGGATCTAATAATTACACTATACAAATGATTATTTAACTCTTATTTTTACTTATCATTTTAAGTTTAAAATTTGCATAAATATCGATTTTCGGCAAATATAAAATGCCTTGGGACACCCGGAAGACATTTATCGAAGTTAAAAATGTTTTGCATGTGAGCTAGTATGCTTAAAAGACAACTTTCGCACCCCACGCTAAAAGTAATTAAAGAAATAATTAAAGAATTTAATAATATATATATATATATATATATGTAATTTATAAAACTTTCAACTTTTAACTATTTTGGGGGCGCTTGGAGCACCGGAAGTTACGAATGGATTTCAATTAAAAAAAAGCAAGTAAACTAATATATATAAAAGACAACTTTTGCACCCCGCGCTAAAAGTAATAAAAAATAATAATAAAAATAATAAAATATACAAATTTTCATAAAAAAATTCATTTTTTAACTATTTTTGGGGCGCTTGGGGCACCGGAAGATATGAATGGATTTCAATTTAAAAAAATGTAAACTAATGTGCATAAAAGGCAACTTTTGTATCCCGCGCCGATTCGATTATCAACATTTCGAGTTTTCGATCCACCCTACTGTGCACTGAGAAAATTGACACTTTCAAATCTCAGTAAATCGATGTTTCCAGTCTGTTATGAAATTTTATGTTTCAAATAGGACGACCCAATACTACTTTCAATTCTGAAATACCAGACAAACTTAAAATATTGAAACATGGGCAGGACATACTCAAAACTGAGCATATAGAGGTGAGTTCCTACTCATTTTTGAAATATTGATACACTCAAAAATGATTAGAATCAATTCAAACTCATTTTTGAAACATGGAAATACTGAAACTTGAGCACATAGAAGTCAGTTCATACTCATTTTTGAAACATGGACATACTCAAATATGATCGCATGAAGTTTTATTCTTGAATGTGTGCATGTTTTCAGAAATGTGTATATATATGTTTCAAACTTGAGTAATTTTGATTCGGAGCCATTTTGACTATGCGACATTGCAGTATTTTTTGCTCAGTTTTAGAAATATCGTTTTTAGAGTCTGAATAAAAAATGATATGTGTAATAATTATGTAAATTTTTTGAATGATATTACATAGTAATTTCACGATATTCCGTAACATATTTTCTGATTAACTATGCGACAGATTTAATTAATAATCCATGCTTCATTATTTATATATTCTGTTTAAATAACCAAGAAACAATGTGTAGAAATTTCTTTAAAAAATCTATTTTTTTTTCTAGAAACGGTAATCTATACTAATAAAAGAAAGTTTCGCTCTGTGTGTGTGTCTGTCTGTTGGCGATGGCTAGGAAAATCTAGCCGACCTAGAAGTCTGGAAATTTAGGGGTGGATAGTCCAAGGTCTGGCCATGTGCACCTGAGCCTCAGAATTTTAACATTTTGATAATTAGCCTAGATATTAATTAGATTCTCATTAACCATCGCTTCTAAAATGTCATCTTTTAAAACAAAATGGCGAATGAAACGAGCTGGCGCGTTGGATTTGCTAGCGGAAATGAACAAATTCGAAATTATTTTACTAATTAGCGAATTTTAAGAAAACTAATTGAGATATCAATTTCAAAATTTCTGAGCATATGTAAAAAAATATTCTGCATCTGACCATGTGATTTTTGAAAAATTAGGTTGGTATTTTTTTTTTTATTTATGCAAAAAACTGCCAAAAATCCTGCCGGCGCCATTGAAAACGATCCGAGGAAGTTTCAGACAGGGATCTGCTTTCATTAAAAACTGAACTACAAAGAGATCTGTTTCTCTGACCGATCCCTCTCATTTAGTTTGCGAAAATGAAAGGAAATAATTTCCAATTTTTACTAATGAACAAAAATTTAGGTAACTAATTAAGATATAGATTTGAAATTGAGGTCGGGAAGGGGGTGTCATCTGCCGGCTATTTTAGCGTAGCGTCTTCGTTATGTTCTAATTAAAAGAAAAATGTAATTTTTTTTTTAATGATAACGCGTTAATGTAGGTAACGGTGGTTCTCTTGAACAAATTATTAATTATATTTGCGCGTATGGGGAGGGGGGGGGTTAACGCCTTTCTCTAAGATTGTAATTATCTCGGGCCCGGGCAACGCCGGGCGGGTTAGCTAGTAAGAAATAAATTAAGCAACGGAATTAATTTATTGAAATAGTTTAGTTAATATAAATAAATTGTGATATATATAATAAAAACGACTTTTTCTCATGATATAACTTAGCGTGAACCTATTAAATAGACAAACTGTATTTCTCCGGATTTAATAACCAACAAACAATTTTGAATTTTTTTTTTTAATCTACTTTTTTTATTCTATGTGATAATAAGGAATAACGTAATTGACGAAAGACATTTATTGGAATATTTTACGTAAGCAACTGCTTTTGAGACTGTGAATAAATTATGATATATCTAATAAACATGCATATTCTCCCTTGGTGTAATTAAGTGTGCATCTATTAATTAGTATGATAAAATTATATAATTTTTTATTATGTTAACAAAATAAAAATTTTGAAATAAACTGACAAAAGTTGATTTTTTTTCAAGTGAAATAGTAAGGGGAAAATTAAGTAACAGATGGTATTGACTTAAAAATGTAAGATTAAATAAATAACAAACTTTGGATAAATTATTGTTTATGTAATGAATATGTGCATTTGTCCATGATGTAAAGAAATGTGCAAACAATTTAATTAATAATTGATGTTTAATTATTTTTTTATTATCTTTAAAAAATTTAGAAACAGGTAGTATTTTGTATAAATATTTCTTATTCTCTTAACTTTTTTGATAAAAAGTGCTACTAGTTTTTTCTAAGATATCTAATAAAGGATAAATTAAATAACGAATGGAATCCATATAAATATTTTAGGTGAGCAACAGCATTTGAAACTGCGAATGAATTATGATACATAAATAAATAGATAAATTTTTCCATGATATATCATAATAATTTCATGCTATTTCATGATATACATCCATATTAAATATGTGTCCGATTAAATTAATAATCTATCTTTCAATATTTTTTTTTTTCATTTTAAAAAACGAAAATTAATTTTGTAAAAAATTCTTAAATGCCTACACTAAAATCAAAAAATTCAAATTTAAGGTATCTGCCTACATCAAATTGGCTGTTTTGGTGAAAATTTTCGAATTTTTTTTTATTGTTTTATTTGAAAGAGAAATCTTTTACGATTCTAAATCTGTTTTAATTTTATTCCTACGGTTATTAGAAGAGCAGTAATGGCAATTTTAACAATTAAATATTGTAGTTTTTTGCCTAAAAAGAAATCTTTAAATGCGATTTATGGAAAATCAGTTTTTTCGTTATTTCATGTGCGATAAAATTCATTACATAAAAAGTTTTAAAGATATTTCAGTGAAATTTTGTGAGAATGCTTTCCATATCATTCACTATGCTCGGAACTAGGATCTAAGCTATATGTGATAATTTAATTATTTTATAGGTACTCAAATATGAAAAAATGGTAATATTTACTAAAAAAATGTACTTTTTTACATATTTTGAAAATTTTCGGTTATTTTTGAAGATATTGTAAAACTCCTAGTTCAGTGCACAGATACGTGTCATCGAAGTATGCAGCATAAAGGAAATTGAAATATATTTATTTGAATTGAGTGTACGCTGTCTGGCGTAAACATGAAATTTTGCTAAAAAAAATGGCAAAAACCCCCAATTTTTTAAAATATTAAAAAGATATTGCTAGGATTTTATGTTTTCTTATCATTCTGTATTACAATTGAACTAAAAATAATTATATTTATTCAAAACTGTCCTTTTTTTAAAAAAAGTGCTCCGTACGTAGGCAGATACCTTAAAAGAAATTTGTTAAAATCTCTGATTTTTTGACTGCTTATTTCTTTAAAAGTCCTCTATATTTTTCCATTACCAATATTAAGTAGTATATTAGGTGACAGATGGATGATTTAGAAAGTTTAGATAAACAGATGCATTTGAAACTTTGAATAATTTATGATACATGGGAAAAAAATCTACATTTTCCTAAGATATAACGAAATGTGTGACCGATTTATATTCATTTTTTTTTCTCTTTAAAAATTTAGAAACAATATTGGAAATGTTTCTTATTATCTTTACTTTTTTGGTAAAAGTGATTGCTATTTTTTCTAACAAGGAAAGTCTCCTTAAAACACATACTCAGAATATTTTGAAATAAAATGCTGATGGAACTACTCATGTACGGTATAAAGTATCAGTCAAATTTAGCTGCAGAATCCCAGCAGAAAACTGTAAAAAATAAAATACTTTCGAAAATTTGGCGAGCAAATCGCAAAAAGACGCTATTTGGAGAGCAACACTTTTTCGTCGCTAAATGCTAGCGATTTTAATGCATTTGAAAATTCCTGGTAAAATGAGTGTTTAAATGCGAATATTTTATCATTTTAAACTTCAACGATTAAATAGTTAATTATTTTTCTGTAAGCTTATAAAAGATATATACAAGTTAAGTATTGCTGAAGTTATTTAATTTTACACGGTTTCGCCGGCTGGATAAGTTTTAAATGTATATTAGCAGTAACTGTCCGATTAAAAACACTCTCATTTGATATATACATTTAGATTTTGAATAAGTCATTGTTTCCAAGGCTCTCTTGATGTCTCCAGCAGTAACAATACCGAGGCAAATTGACAGTGCTCAGAATCGGACAATTAATTTTAGTTTAAAGCCTTTTTAATCAATTCAAATTTTGTTCTAAACCGTAGAATACGATAGTTAATTTTCGTCAGATGTACATATAAATGTATATGACAATACCGTAGTTATAAAAGTGAATATATTTAAGTGAAGCTTATTTAAACTAGTTCAGTATAACGAGTAAAAAATGTTTTACCTAAAAAAGTATTGCGCGTAAATGCGTATTTTTTTTATTTCATTTTTCAGAGTATGCGCTTATGGAGACCTTCCTTTTAAGGGCTATAATGAAGGATAAATTAAATAACGAATCGATATAAATATTTTAGGTAAGCAACAGGATTTGAAACTGCGACTGAATTATCATATGTGTAGTAAAGATATACATTTTTTCATAATATATCTTAATAATTTCATGCTATTTCATGATATACCTCCTTTCTATATATGTGTCCGATGTAATTAATAATCTATGTTTCATTCTTTTTTTTCTTTTTTAAATAGGGAAAATTAGTTTTGTGAAAAATTCTTAAATGTCTACACTAAAACCAAAACATTCAAATTTGAAAGATTTTTGTTATAATCTCTGCTTTTTTTACTGCTTATTTCTTTAAAAATCCTGCATATTTTTCTGGAACCTATATTAAGTAATATATTAGGTCACAGATGGTATTGATTTAAAGAGTTTAGATAAGCAGCTGCATTTGAAACTTTGAAAAATTTATGATACATGGAAAAAACAGCTACATTTTCCTAAGATATAAAGAAATGTGTGACCGTTATAAATTACAACTCATGCTTCATTATTTTTTACATGCTTTCTTTTAGTTTACAATTATGTATGTAAGTTGCAGTTAAATCTTGTCACTCATTTTTCACCCACTTCCTTTTGACACAGAGCTTTGAAATTTGGAATATATATGTAATCCTGAGAGCAATATAGGAATTGGACATTGATGTTTTAAAATTCTATCCCTAAGGGGACGGGGGAGGGAAACGTCGCCTGCCCAAAACTTGTATTTTCCCCCATAGAAATAACGTTGCGATTGTTTAATATTAATTGATAAAAAAATGAGCTCCATTGTTGCAACATTCATCCATTTTAATCACGTTGTTGCCCGCATCATTACGGCGTCGTCAGCATTTACATAAAATGTATATGAATAAATATATGTATTGAAGAATACATATGAATACAATGAGTATTCCTTGAAATATACTCGGATTGCCATGACATTCATGTTATTGAGGTTTACTATGGTATGATCGGTATTGAAATTGTAGCGTGTAGCATTTGTAGTTTTCGATTACAAGGACACACCAAAGAGTTCCGTTACATTACGGTGTATGGGAATAAATCATTTGCGTTGAACGTGTTTTTAAATATATATATTTTTTGCATATTACTTGGTGTGTATAAATTCTATAGATCATATGCAGGGCGGCAAAAAAATCTTGAGTATGTATCCGTTTATTGACGGAAATTGCTGAAAAAGAATTCAGTGGTGCTATGCGTTTCATAATTAAACTAAATACTGAGTATTATGTACGCTATCTATAGACCATACAAGGGACTGCAAAAAATAATTTTGATCTTTTTCCCGACTTTTGATGGTAAATCCTGAGATTAGGATTTGAAATGCGTTATGGGTTTTCTAAATTGTTTACTTAGGCATCATCTTTCATATTATTAAGTTTTGTATAAATTTTGTTAAAGTATTCTGGAAGTGTTGCGAAGTGTTTGCTTGACGCATGATTTTTCGTTCTTGTTTTACATCAATTTGAATGTTGTTTCAAAAGGATCTTCTCATAAATATAGCTCGGTTTTTACACTTTCAACACATTCCAACATATTTGAAAAGCGTTTATGAATTCGGTTTGTCTGTCTGTCTGTCTGTCTGACCGTGCTCTAACTCTCGTAAATACATTCGGGTTGTCATGAAATTTTTATACAACATTGAATTTTACTATAGAATGTTCGGTATTGAAAATGAAGTGTGTAGCATTAATTGTTCATTTATAGGGACACACAAAATAAATTAATTACATTATGGGCTGTGGGAAAAATCATTTGCGGCGCATTTTTTTATGTTACGATAACTCAAACATGATGCAATTAATGTGAATTTTTGAGGTGGACCACAGCATGCTTTTACCGGAGTATATAATTAGTAGTATTAAAAGTTCAATTACAGAAAAGTACAAATAAATTTCTATACATTTTGTTATAACGGAAAATCGTTCGTGGTGCATTTTGAACATGTTATGATACTTCAAATATAATGAAATTAAAAAGGATGAATAATGTTCAATACAACTTATTATCTATAAATTATGGGATGCGTAGGATTGATCGCTCATGTACAAGAGAATTCGGTTAAAAGACTGACTATGATCGTTAATTGCTGAAAGTGCTTTTTCCGCTCTGATATGCAATTTTATGTAATTTTTGGTATACTACATCTTGTCTACAGATTTTTACTTTCTTCTATCTATAATAGAAGAAAGTATTGTAATCGAAATATTTTTCGACTTCCGGTTTTCAACGGATTTACACGTTTTAGAGGTCAGAGATTCCGAAAAACATATTTTTACAAAATGTCTGTCTGTCCGTCTGTCCGTCCGTCCGTCTGTCTGTCTGTCCGTCTGTGTGTCTTCATTGTACCATCTAAAAGTGTATGATGTTATGCTTCAAATTGAACCAAATTTTTTTTCTATGTTTTTGGCTATGGCAAGCAGGTTCTATCAGAATTTGGGGATATTTCGACGAAAGGGGGCGCTGTGATCGATATTTTTGTTCCATTTTCACTATTGTACCATCTAAAAGTGTATCATGTTATGCTTCAAATTGAACCAAACTTTTTCTATGTGTTTTCGTCGAATTTGGGGATATTTCGACGAAAGGGGGCGCTGTGATCGATATTTTTGTTCCATTTTCACTATTGTACCATCTAAAAGTGTATGAGGTTATGCTTCAAATTGAACAAAAAAAATTTTCTATGTTTTTAGCTATGGCAAGCAGGTTCTATCAGAATTTGAAGATATTTCGACGAAAGGGGGCGCTGTGATCGATATTTTTATTCCATTTTCACTATTGTACCATCTAAAAGTGTATGATGTTATGCTTCAAATTGAACAAAATTTTTTTTCTATGTTTTTGGCTATGGCAAACAGGTTCTGTCAGAATTTGGGGATATTTCGACGAAAGGGGGCGCTGTGATCGATATTTTTGTTCCATTTTAACTATTGTATCATCGAAAAGTGTATGAAGTTATGCTTCAAATTGAACCACATTTTTTTTTCTCTGTTTTTGGCTATGGTAAGCAGGTTCTATTACAATTTGGGGATATTTCGACGAAAGGGGGCGCTGTGATAGCCATTTAAAGATTTAAAATTCAAAAAGATGTGCAAATTAAAAAAAATTAGAAATCCTAAAACTTTTTTTCGTTAAATGTTCGGTCTTGATCCGGAGAATCCGGAGCAGTTTTTGTTTTGCTTCTATCTTAAGAAAATGGCTGAGATAGAGCGGTTTGAAATTTGGCTGACATTTTCAAACAAGACAGCAGAATTCATCCATAAACGGGTTGAATTTATGAGTTTTAGTTAACATGGTTTCGGCAAATTTTCTTTCATTGTTGTAACCATTAAACCTATTATATGCTTATCACTATATATTTATATTCGCCAACGTCAAATTATCGCCAAACTTGGCGACAGTTTTCGGAATATCGACAAATTTGGCGACCAAAGTAAGTTGCCATAAATGAAGCCAACTTGGCTGTAGAGGACTAATTTGGCGATATTCTCATTCAAATTCAATGTTGACGAGAACTGGGATTGAGTCTTCTTTATTTAGGTTCCACGCATTTTACCTTCGTGTTTTCCAGTAAAATTAGCTAAAATCGTAAAAGAAAGGAATAAGGAGGCTATCTATTCATGTCGTTCAAGCCAGAAGGACTTTTCGTAGTTTAGTATACATCGATTGTTCACATCCCTGTAACCCGACGATTCGCAAGCAGCTGACGTACAACAGAATGACGAAAAATATTGATTTTATTGGCGATGTGATAGCAAATTTTGAAGTATTAACATGACTGAGATAGAAGAAAGTTTTGTGATTGGCACATCCGACTAGTTTAGATCATGTACAGGGCTGCACGAAAGACTTCGATTATGGGCAGCAATTGCTGAAAATGTATTTTTACTGAGTTATGTATATTTTAACTTGTTTATTTAGATATATCATTTCATCGTATGAAAGAATTAAATTTCTTAATAATATTTTGTTAGTGTTGGAAGGTGTTTCATAATCTACGCCGGCTGCATGATTTTTCTTTTTTTTTAATTTAACTAACTTGATTTTTGCATGTAAAGATACAAATCGTTTTTTCACTCACATTCTGATAGGCTAGAAATATAAAAATGACATACGCAGATATGTTTATGATCACATTGCAACCTTTTAATATTTTTAAAACTTAATTAAAAATTAATATACATTAATTTTAAGGATTTTTACGTTAGTTAGGCGCAGGTAATCCATCGCTTTTTATGCTTTCTCATTACAACTTTACACGCGTTACAGCAATGGAATTCACAATTCTTCAAAACTTGCTCGCTAAAATAGGCCAAATGGTTGTGAAACGAAACGATGAAAATTTTAATAACACTAAAAATTAGAAAAGTAAGTTAAGCTAGGAGAGTCTGCGCACAATTCAAAAGAATAACAATTAAAAATCTAAATATTAATTTTTTCTAAACTATCCATGAATAATTTTTACTGCATTTGTTCTTTATGCATTTTCATTGCTATTTTATTGTTATGTTGTAATTTAATAGAACAGTTGTAATAAAACAAAGAAAGTCATTTTGCGCAATCTGTTCTTATAGGGTTGGTGTGATTGCGCACATGGGTAGGAGAGATTGTTACTAATAATAACTACAATTAAATTGGTAACAATAACAATTACACTTAAAAGACATTGTTGTAAGGTTTTTGTGAACAGATATTATTGTATTAGGAGTGAATATTTGAACCTAATGATTAAAGAATCAGAAAAAGGAAATAATTTTAAAAACGGTTAAAAAATGTTAATTAAAGGGAATAAAATTACAGCATAGGAAACAGCAAGTCTAGATAAGATTACAAAATGACATTAAGTTACTTGATAACACGTTTAACTTAAAATTAGTCCATTTTCATTTTTACTTTCTTTTTGTGCAAACTTACCAATAAGCTACGTAATCTCTCCTAGCATGGAAACTAATGGAAACAATGCGCCATCTCTCCTAAGTAGCAGATGCGCAAACTCTCCAATTTCGGTAGGAGAGATTGCACGGCATTTTATTTAAACATGGAAGGCTACTAAAACGAGCCGTTGATGTTCACACTGTTAGTCTAGATTAGTAGCTTATGAGAAATCGTTTAAGTTAAAAATATTTTGTGCTACTGACATTGTACAGAAATTCTGACGAATAGCTATGAAAATTCAAGCACTTACTTTGGGAAAACAAAACAAAATAGCAATGCTTTATCTTAGACTTTCAAAACAATCTGCACTTTCAAATAGACACTCCACTACTGCTGTTGTACATCTACCTGGAGTTGCTGCGCGCTCACTCTACTCCTCCCCCCCCCCCGAACCTCTATGTGCGCAATCTCTCCTGGCTTTACCTTATATAAATGAAAAAAGAGTGCGATATATGTATTTTTTAAATGCACTTTTATTAATTAATATTTTAATGTTAATTAAATTTTGATTACAAGTTCAAAATACGTTGGTAATCTTGAATGGATAATTTAAATAATTATTTTGTTTCTGGCCTCTAGCCAAAAGACATAAAAAATAAACAAAACATTTTTTTAAATAAATCATTTTTTTCTGTCAATCAAAGTGGTTAATTAACTATAATCATGGCCCACGTCAAATTAACGTATTTTAACGGATTTTATAACAACATGAATCGGAGTCGTGAAATAAGGCGTAATTTATAAAATAAACAAGTGCATGCTTATAAAAGAGTGTTTATAAAAAAACACTATTTTTGCTTTTGTATTTATTCATATGTTTTAGTTAATTATTCAAATACTATTAAAACTACGATGGTATCATGAATGCTTCTTATAGAAAATATGTCAAAATTCATTGCGGATTTTTTAAAAATAACCTATGTTTGAAATATTATATAACATGAAAAACAAGTAGTGTAACTAGTTTCAGTGAAAATAATTATATCGTCTGTTATTATGATATGAATAATTTCCGTAATAAACTAAATACATTTTAAGTTACCAACATTTATCTTTTGTTGACATTTACTGAAAATTTCAATGGGAAACTTAAGTCCAGCTTAGAAACTTTCAGAACTTGAAATGCATATTTAGACTATTTTTCTATTTAATATCTATTTCTCCGGAAATATCTCTCCAAAAAACTGTCGGTAGATTATAGGATTGCTAAAATTAAACAATTTTAGTATACAAATGCGGTTTTTAAATTCAGTAATATGGAAATAATAGGGCTCCATCTCAAATAGGACGTAATCACCATTGCAACCTAGAATCCTTAACTATCATGGGATAGCATTGGATTAATTACGTATGATATGATTTAATAGAATGAAGAACGTGACTATAAATTGGTCACAAAGGTTATAAAATGTCATATACGTCATATATGACTATAACGTCATACCTGTCAGATAACTTGGCGATACATCTGGGTCGTTTCACGATTAATCCTCGGAAGCTGTTATAACAAGGAAATACCGATTTCTTAAAAATCAAAGTACCTTATAAATGTTTTTTTTTATATCTTTCTATGTTTTGATTCGATTTTCATCAAATTTGTAATGATTCGACGAAATTCTGAAACGATTATCCTATATATAAAAACGAAAAAGTATTTTCGTCAAATCAATTTTTCACATGAAAATGACCCATTTGCACATGCGTAAAATTAAATCTACAACCTAACCAGTTTTAAGCGTACATTCGAACGAGAAAACGGTGGCCGAGTGGTATAAAGCGTGGTGCTTCTCGATTCCGATCATAGTGTCGGTACGAAACCTACTCCCGACAGAATGATTTTTCTTATTTTATTAGCATTAATTCATTTTAACAATGCCATATTTAATTCATGAAGAAAAGTTATATAATTTGTATTTTTTTTTTTATTCGAATGCTTTATAAATATGTAAAATTTAACACCGAATAATATTTGGTTTTAATTACTAAATTTATATTAAAAGTATTTTAATTAAAAGAACGTTCGTGTAATTATCGATTAAATGAATTGAACTGGTCTAAAATTTTTTCAAATATTAGGTATGACCATTATGAAGATGCCATATATATCATAAGATACGTATGTGATTATTTTTTGTAAATAGGGAAAAATAAAAAGGACAGAAAACAAAAAGAAAGAAAAATATTCATACAGGAACCCTAAATTATCTTGATATCCACGATTTAACAATTAAACAATGTGTGAAAAGGGAAAATATAAATTCAAGTAATTAAAAAATGTGTATTATAAATCGTTAGCTGCAAACAGCAAATTTAAATTCAGGTTTTAGAATCAGACTGTTAAAAATTGATTTAAGGAAAAAATTTAAAAGTCGTGTAAAAATAAAAAAAATAAAACAGAAATACTAAATATTGTTATTTTTTCAAATTTTGGGACTGTGGTAAATAAAATTTAACAACCTACAATATTTTTTAAATTACTTATTTTATATTATAAATATTTAAATTAAAAGACTTTCACATAGTTATCGATTAAATAAAGTAATCTAAACTTTTATCTATATTTTGTATGACCATTATCAATAGGATATATTTGTATAACTAAGAAAAGTATATGATTATTCTCCTTAAAGAAAAAAAAGAAAAGAAGAGAAAAAAGAAACAAGCAAAAATATCCATATAAGAATTATAAAAGAAATCACCTTGATATCCATGGTTTATCTGGGTTTTAGAGTCAGGCTGATAAAAATAAAATTAATGAAAAATTTTCAATGTCGCGTTGTTCAAAAAAAAATCTGAAAATGCTAAATATTGATATATTTTTTTAAAGTTTTGTGACTGTAGTAAGTAAAAATAAATCATTCAATTAATATTTTTAGTTACATTCTTGTTAAATTAATTCAAATATAATAAGATGTAAATTACAAGCCTAAAATAATTTCACTTCATTAGTTCAGTAGGCTGGACTGACACCACAATCTATCGTCTAATATCTATAGGAATCGCTTACACAGTATAACAATTCATAAAATTTTCAATACTGAATTAATTTAAAAGCATCTAAGTAAAAATAAAAGCATATTTCTAAAGGAACTTTCAAGTTATTTACCGCCAAATCGTGACAGGTAGTAGCTAGTAGGGTAAACCGGGACACATTTACGCGAATTTTTTTCAATGAATTTTCTAATTTTTATGTTTTAACTTAGGAAATTTTAGACATTGTGGTTATATAAAGCAGTTAATAAAGTCAAAATTTGTGTATTCAGTTGTTGCCATATTTAGGTTCTTAACCGTAAAAAAAGTTACTTTTAGGTCTAAGTCACTTGCGTAAACTTACCTAGGGAACAGGGCACGTTTACGCATATTCTAAGTGATACCAGAGAGTAAGTGAAATAAATATTTAATTAAATTGAGATGCTTTATTTATAACTTAAAACACTGTTTAAAAACAAATAAAAAATAAAGAGAATTAATTAAAGAACATTTTATAGGCTAAACTGAAAACATAGGGCTTATTGCTAGTTAAAAACAGAAACTATTTAGTCATCTTCATCATCACTATTACAGTTTTTACAAACAAAAAATAAAGTATTTCCCTTTGCACACTTGTCATGGGACCACGTTTTGCATCTAAGACATTGAACCCACTCTTGTCCTTTTTTGGATTGGTACAGTAAGAACGTGCGTAAAAGTGCCCCGAAGTCAATGCGTAAACGTTCCCCGTCGTCATGTTTGGATTTATTTTTAACGTGCAACGAAAATTAATAACATTTCTGTTCATACAAATACAGTTCTCAAAAAAGGATAAAATTCTGCTAATGTTCATATATTTGTTTATCCTTAACTAAGTATTATTAGTTCACAAAAAGTTCCAAGAAGTTCAACACAAAATTTACTCACCTTGACAGTACCTCATTTTCCTAAACATGTTATCCTTTCCGCATGCTAGACTAAAGCTCGACTGACGCTCAAAATCTTGTGAGAATACCCGCTAGGGAGCAGCATCAATCTGTCATGACTGGTGGCACTCCAGTTATAACTCGTTTCGGAAAAAGTGCACTGCGTAAACGTGCCCCATGCGTAAATGTGCCCCGGTCTACCCATTGTATTAAATTTTAAACCATTCGGTTGAGCAGTTTTTGCGCTGTTATATACGGACAGATGGACAGATCAGATAAACGATTGTAGGTGCTACGCATTTATATAATTATGAACTCATCTAATAAAAACACTTCGAGAAAAAAATCAATGAAAAAATCAGTAAACAGATAAACTTGATGTTACTAAAACTATCAACACATCTTAGAAAAGCGAAAAAAATACCTGAAAGCCACCTAATATCAATTATTATCGGCTCATCTAATTTGAGAAACGTGTTTATTTGCATTTAATACTGTTAAAAAAAGGCAAATGTTTCTTAATGTAAAAAAAAATATAATTATAACCACGAAGGAATATACACTGAAAAATTTTCCGACTTTCCGTGTTTCTAAAAAGAGTTCTTTATTTGGTGCTTTTATGTTTCCCGTGCGCCAGTGATTGCCAATTTTTTAAAATCTCTCCAACCCTTTTTTATCTCGCCAATCTTTTAACATTAGCTAATAACAAATAGCCAATATTTAACATGGCAATATGATATCTTAAAAACATACTTAAAAATATTGAAAATATAATCGTGAAAAAATACGTAAAACAAACATATAAATACAAATCTCGCGTAATCGGATCTATTAATAGTTAGGCTTATAGTCCAAAAATAAGATATAATATAAACTATAAACCTTTTATTTCATAATGAAAGCATCGTATCTAAATTTACATACACAAAAAGATAAACTCACATAATAGTCTCAAATTATTTTAGAATTCGTAAAAATGTATCGTTACTTATTCAAATCGTTCTTCAATTGATCATTAGTTGTTTACAATTCAAATGATGCCAAATGAAACAAGACTTGGCGAGTTATCACTGGCGCTCAGCTAACATTAAAGAACCCATTAATTTTACCTCAGAGAAACCTCAGAGACCAATGTATTTTCCATATTCAAATAAATATTTTTAAAAATAAAGTTTCTTTTGCTGCCACTGATTTTCCTAAACATTTTTTCAGTGTATTAACACATTAAGCGCCGCTATATACACTGTTAAAAATTTGCAGCAAACTGTCCAGTCATTCGACCGTTTTTATAGAAAAATGTTACATAACCGTAATTTAACTCGATTCTTATCATAATATGGGCGATAATATGGTCAGAATCGAGTTAAATTACGGTTATATAACCGTGTTTTATAAAAACGGTCAAATGACTGGACAGTTTGCTGCAAATTTTTAACAGTGTATATTAAACTATTTTTTTATGGAAAAGTTGTTTTTTCTTTATGAATAGGAAGTCTTTAAAGTATTTCTGAAGAAAAAAAAAATCGAATATTTAGGAAAAATAGCATGTTCCCAAAATGGGAGCAATGGCTCTTAATGGGGGTAAATTTTTTCAAAATTTTTACTTATGCCTCCGTGCATTTATGGTTGTTATTTCACTGTTCTTTAGCTATAAAAGGGGTAATATCATTCTGAAACTGATACTTTACGAATAATTCATATAAATTAGTCCAACATCTACATTAATAATAAAAATAAAACATAAAAATTACCGATTCCATAAGTATTTTCATTATCCATCTCTTTATTTTTCCTATTTACATAATTTTTGTCGTACTATTTTACATGAAAATGATGGAACATTTTTTATGCAGCATTATATTATTTTTTTGCGTTTTCTAAAATTGATTTTTTAACTTTTTTTTTTTTTTTTTTTTTTTTTTTGCATTTTGCATTTTGCTTAGCTTTTCCATATTCCGATTTTAAGATTCGTCTGAACTTTCATCTGAAATATCAAATCTGCTTTTAATACTTTGTCTTTTTACAACTCTAAATCAGATATTTCTTGATTGTATGTTGATTTAGAATTTACGGAAAATTCTACTCCACCAAATATAACATGGGATAAATCGTCGCATAAATTATTTTCTATTACATATGTAATAGAAAATAATTTATGCGACATACATATGAGGAAGATATCTTCGTCGTATGTTACAATACTGCAATCAGGTGGCAAAAGAAACGATTTCTGGAACAGCCGAAAAATCATCCAAATCTAAAAAATTGTTCAATCATCCTCCATGTAAAAAAATCCGAAAAAAAAATAATGTAATGATGAAAAATAAAGAGATGGATAATGAAAATGCTTATAGAACTGGTAATTTCATTTTTTTTTCAATTATAAATGTAAAAGTTGAACTAATTTATATGAAATCTTCTTTAAATATTAGTTTCAGAATGATATTATATACCTTTTATAGCTAATAAACTGAAAAATAAATACCATAAATGCACGGAGACATATGTACACGTTTTCAAAAACATTACTCCAATTAGGAGCCATTGCTCCCATTTTGGGAACAAATTATGCTTTCGGTAATTGTGATGGATCTATTATACATATTAATTCCGGATTGATGTTGTTTAATATAATACACTGTTATAAACATATTTTAACTAAAAAATATAATTTTTATTATACAGTTTTTTTTGTTTTCTTTCGAGTACGGCCAAAAAGCTATTTTGCGCCCTTTTTAACACATTTTAAAAAATAGAAAATTCTAATGAAACTTAAAAAAAAATTTCAGAAGTCGTCTATTATATTCAAAATTCAAATAACAGGAACCGTTTAACAATATATAAAATACTCACTTTAGAAAAAAATCATAAAGCAATGTTCCCAAAATGAGAGCAATGGCGCTTAATGGGTTAATCATTTTTCTTAACCCATAATATCGGTTTTCAGGAATGTTATCAATTTTCGGGTAAATATTTTCAGCTGCTTAATTAAATTAATAGGTGCAAGAGTAACAAAATAATATTAATATTAATATTAATGCTAATGGGTACTTCTCTATTATCCCGTCGACCATTTTTCATAACAAAAAACTATCGCCAAACTGTAAGATTAAACGCCAAAAATGCAGTCCCATTTACTTCATGTCAGAAGCATTATACGTATTTGTTATGTCATCAAGTGGTTTTTAATTCGACATTTGTGTGTATTTTTCATTATGTTTTACTGATTTATTTGTTATTTCATTAATTAAAATAACTGTTGTGTCTTCAAATTCTTATAATTTATTTATTTTGATATTCTAATAGCAACGTTCACCCGATTATTTGGCGTCACAGTTTGGCGATAGTTCTTTTTTTATGAAAAGTGTTCGACGGGGTAATAGAGAAGTACCTAATAATGATGTTAATTTATCACATTTTTTCTGCGAAACGTGTTTGTTTCACATCAGCATGTTTACTTCAGAATTGATGGAATTAAAAAAAATTATATTCCTGAATGAAAATCTGATTAATACACTATATAAACCGATTAATACACTATATAAACTACATGGAAACATTTCCAAAAATCAGTGGCAGCAAAAGAGACAACATTTTTATAACTGATTCTTTAAATCTCGAAAATATGTTGGTTTCTGAGGTTTCTAAAGATAACGAACGCTTTTTGGATTCGTGTGTAACACGGAAGAGGTTTACTGTGTATTTCCGTTAGTGGTTATATTATGCTTTCCTAGAACAAGAAACATCTGTCTTCCTTTTTTTTTTTTTTTTACAGTGAAGTTCAAAATAATTTTGACGGAATTTGTAACTCTTGAAAATAAGGAGTTTTTTTTTAATCTTTATTTGTAGTGACTATCAGACATTTACTTTCGTAGTATACATTTAATAATGTTAATGATAATAGTTAAACGAAAATGGCAACCCTGAATTACATTCTTGAAATTATAATTTATTATTATGTGTACTTACGCTTACCCAAAATATTTTGAGAACCATTATTAAAACATGTTGGAAATTGCACTTTAAACACGACAAATGAGGTTCGTTCATACTATAACTAGTTTCAGTGAAATAAATTACATTGTTTGTTATTATGATATTATTCATTTCCGTAATAAAATAAGTATATTTTATCTTTTGTTGACATTTACTGAAAAATCCAATGGGAAACTTAAGTTTAGCTTTCAAAATTTCAGAACTTGAAATCAATATTCTGACACTTTTTCCATTTTATACACATTTCTCTGAAAACATCTATCCAAAAAACTATTGTTAGATTATAGGATTGCTATAATTAAACAATTTTAGCTTACAATTTCAGTTTTCAAATTTAGTAATACAGAAATAATATGACTCCATCAGAAATAGGACGTAATCGCCATGGCAACCTAGAATCATAATATATCGTGGGATATCGTTGCATTAATTACGTATGATCGGATTTAATAGAATGAAGAATGTGACTATAACTTGATTATAGAGGTTATAAATTACCATATGTAACATGTCAGATAACTTGGCGATACATCTCAGTTGCTTGACGATTAATTCTCGAAGATGCTATAACAAGGAAGTACAGATCTTTAAAAAATCCAAATTACTTAATAAATATTTTTATTAATATATTTTTGTTTTTATTCGATTTTCATAAAATTTCAAATGACTCGCCAAAATTCTGTAACGATTACATATATTAAATTTCAAACTATTCTGTTGGTTCGTTTGTGCGCTGTTATATACGGTCAGACGGACGGGCCAGACGACGACTATAGGTGCTACGTATTTATATATTTACGATCGTACATAGAAACTTTATACACTTTATAATCTGGTTGTGTTATAATTATTATCGACCGACATCTTGTGTTCTTGAATACTACAGAATTATATATTTTTTTTTCGTTTATAACTTGACGCCAAGTTTTATTTTGCATGCACGACCTACTTGAAGGAAATTTGAAGCAAAAAAATATCAAAACTCTTTATGAATAAAAATATCAGGTATCTTAGACATTTCCGTATGGCATTTTTACTATTTTATTTTCCAAATTTCATGTATAAAGATTTTTCGAGGAACTTGCTTTTGAATATACGTAGAATTTATTCTGCTTATTACCATAAGAAGAAATGTTTTAAAGTAAGGTTATCTCTAAAAGAAAATATAAGTTTCCAAAAATGTATCTTACAATAAGTAAATAAGAATGCGAAAGTTGCGCATTAAAGTCACATGTCAAATCCATATCTCTAAAAAAAATCAAAGTTTGAAAAAGTATTAAAAATGAATAAGGCTTGACATTTTTCTTATGCTACTTCTTTCTATCTTTGCTGGATACAAAATAAATTGATTTTTCTTAAAACTTTTTGCATTAGACAGTAATAAATATTGTCATGATAAATATTGTCATGTAATATTCATATGCATTTTAAAAATACTTTTAGTATAGTTCAATTAATTAACCGAAAAAGTTAAAATATATATAGAGAACTAATACTCAGTGCATAGCACTAACTTATTAAGGGGTCTCAGAACTCTTAAATCATCAAAATTTTCGAATTTTTATTTTTTTTATATGTTAAACACCTAAATTTTCTGAACATTTTAATGTAATTGTTTCCTCTGAATTCCCATTACAACAGAAGTTAGGGCTTTTAGAATTATACCCACTCAGAGCAAAAGGGTAAGAACAAAACTTTGAAGTCATTTTTCTCAAAATGATGTTTTGGGTCATAACGCGCCGGATATCTCAAAAACCTATCAACATTTTTTCGTGAAATTTTCAGAAGATTTGTTTCATTTTAGTTTGCACAAACTGAATGACCCAAAACCTAATCATATGACCCAAAACCTAAATTTTCAATTCTATTGTTTAAAAAAATATATTTTTTCAGGTGGTTATACTGTTGAAATTTTCAAAATTTTGTATAAGCTAAATACAATTTTCTATTGAAATATAAAAATGCTTTAAATACAAATTTATTTAGGTTCAGGGTAATAATTACAATCTGAAATATAATTAGGCACCAAATTGTTTGTTCTAGATGCAAAATTTCTTTTGTAATCCTGCGCGTACTCTGTCATGTAAATTTTTTGCTCGAAAAATGTCTTACAGTTTGAAGTCTCTTATAAATATAAATTCCACATATTAGAATTTTTTTTAAATATGAAATGAAAGAACATATACTTATATCTTTCATCCATTCAAAAATTGTAATTTAAAGTCATATACATTTTAAGATATTAAATGTTGAAAATGATCATTATTTCCAATTTTAAGAGTCCTGAGACCCCTTAGACCTCCTTCAAAAGATATTTTACACTTCGTTGGCTAATACTTTAACATGTCATGACTGACGAGTGTTTTTAAATCCAATCTAACCACGATTTACAATAGCTTATTTTCTATAGTGTTCTCTTGAAAATATCCTAGTTAAGTGTAGAACAGAGATTAATTTCCAAAAAGTGGTACGAATAATATACAAAATAGTCCACTGGGACGTATAAGGGGTAAATCAACGTGTTAAAAATGTACTCCAACGTGTGACCTTATAATGCGACATTTAAATCTATAACTGTCGGAACTATTGAAGTGCGTTTTTATTCACCCAAGTGAAAAGAAAGAAAAACTAATTCTATATATTTTTATATATACATTTATTTTATTATTTTCGCATTGATTACTACATACTTATGAAATTTTATTTCATGCGGCGAACTCTATTAGCCAATATTTGAACTAAAATTTTTATATTACTCAGAAAAATAAACTTATATCAGAATAATTCTCTGCAAACCGCATTTAATTATATCGATCCTTTCCTTTTTTATGAATTTTGTACAATATATCCGGTAAATTTCTTTGTTTCTTCATTCATTATTTAATTTAATTTATTTTTACAACGTAAAATTATTTTATATTGTCAGTTTGAAATGATAATGCAAATTGTAATTATGGCTCGTCCCAACGTTCATGTAGTTTAAATACACCCAGGAAAAGGAATTGATTAAAACTACAAAACATGTTTTTTAGTACATTTTGGTTGTTTTAGCAAAATTCAAGTAAAATTGAACCATTTTACTTGAATTAACAAAACGTTTTTGTTGACGATACAAAAAAAAATTTTGGAATTGAAAAAAAAAAAAAAAAAAAAAAAAAAAAAAAAAAAAAAAAAAATGTTGATTCAAACAAAATTTCCATTGACCTATATTTAAACAAAAAGTTTTGTTGGATCAACCAAATTTTTGTTGATTCAACAAAACTTTTTTCTGGGTTTTACAAAAATATTGCACCCTCGCTAATCATGTAGAAGATGTACATTTGAAAATAGTGTTATGAAAATAATTAAAATATGAGAGTATGCTTTGTGTGGAATAGCAAGTGAAAGAAGATGTATCGGAAAGAAAATTATACACTTTAAAGAAAAATGGACATCCATACAAAAAAATATTCTTTATGTAAACCCAGCATTACACACAATGTGTTTACTAAAACATAGAAAAATTCCGAACACTGGTATGCGTTTGCAGAATATATATATATATATTATAAAGTAACAACATGCCCGTGAGTAACGCTAACGTCGTATATACGGTGTCAACACCTGACCAATAAATTTCGCTTTTACTGCAATTTTTAAGCTTTTATATAAACATCTAATTTTAATTTTCACACTATCGAATAAGGAGACAAGTGATATTTCAAGCGCAATTTGTTAAAAAAAATATATCCGACTTTATTTAATTTGTATGGTTTTTCAAATCACTTTCAAGAAGGTTTACTTTTAAATCTATCCTTATCACGGGCAGCCCGATTACGACAGATTATCCCGTTTGCACTTCGAATAGTTCAGAATTCATTACTGGCTAATATATCATAACGCAATTAAAATTCATTAAAATAACGGAAATTTAACAGACATGTTTTTGAACTACTGGTTAAAAAAAAAACCTGAAATTATCATATTAAAAAAGGATGCTGTAAGTAGCGAAATCTTTGGCTATAGCACCTTGGCATGCCACTAATACGAAAGTATCGATTTTAATAAATTTAAAAACTCTATTTGAACACATTATTAAAAAAAATTATTTAAAAATGCTTTTTCTAATAATGCTTTTTCTCCGCGTTACAAATGCTTGGTGTCATCGCTGCAATATTTATCACTTATATGCTATCCCATTTCTTTGTTGATTGACCCTATAGAATCAGTTGTAAAATGGTTTAAAAATAGAAAACATACCTGATACTTTGACCGATTTGCACGAAAATGTATACACTCCTTTTGACTGTGGTTTGTACCATGTTCGCCAAATGGGACCCCAATTGAAATTTCCGTTTGAGAGTTATCATGTTAACTCATAAACACTCAGGGCACGACTTAGACTATCTAGGCTTCGTGAATTATGCTGAAGGGACTAGCACTAAACTTCATAGTCATTGTATGTATATATAAAAATTTTGTACCAGGATCGTACGAAATTTATATATACATACATTCGTATCGATATACATACATTCGTGTAAGATGGTTACAGCTATAAGTAAAATACTAATAGTAAAAGTAGTAGGAAATTAGTAGACAAAATTATGGATTGATTGATGAGAATATATGTTTGCAACATTTCTTTTTGCTTATCTACATATGTCATAAGATGTCTAAATTGGTTTTAGCATAATGTTTTTAACTTGCCTCGTGACGAGGAAAACTTCAATAATGAATTTCTCTTGAAAATAATGGAATACAAAGCTGATAGAATAAAATTTTAATGATTAGTTTTCTAATGATATAGTTTGTTCCTTATTTTTGCAAGGTTTGGGGATGGGTTACAGGAAGCAGAGGCAGGGATGGGACGACCCCCATCATAAATCTGTGAAAATGTAAGCAGTTTGATCACTTTGCGTCAATTTTAATCATTTAGCACCTTCTTAACAAAACTCTCTATTACTCCCATGAGGACCCTTCAGATGGGGGGCCGGGACAGCTGCCCTACAAGACCCTATATTAGTCAGGCCCTGTAAATACTCACACAAATCATGACTGCAACACTTTCCTTGCACTATGTGTTTTGAAAGTAAGAAGGAAAAACATACTATGCGTCCTTACGGAAGGATTAACGTGGGAACTAGGACATAGGGATAATTACTTCCAGTTGGAAAAAGAATACATTCTCATTTTTATGGTCGTTTTAACTTTAAATACAATAGAAAAAAAATCCTACCAAAAATAAGTGCACTATATGAGTAGAAACTATATTTTTTGTTGAACGTAACTAAAGCTGAACCAAGTAAAAGAAGTTTCAGAATTTATTTTATATAGTTTAAAAGTAAGAAATATTGTCAACTTTCAACGAAAATATAAATTTATGTTCTTCAGTACCAAAAACTTTTACTTTCACTTTCGTCCTGACCTTTCCGTGATCGAAATAAAAAAGAATACATTAAAATAAGCCACAGTTTCTTTCACATATAAAAATGTTTTACGAAGAAGTTCTATAAAAATTTATAGAGAAAAGAGAAATAGAAGATATTAGAATGTAATTTATTTTACAATACAATTTACATTAACAATATTATAATCTATTGTAAGAGCTGTAAATTATGTATGTAGAAAAATATACCTTTTTACTTCAAGAATTATTTTTTTATACCGAATTATTTTCACTTGTTAAATTATTGTTCTAAAAATAGATGCAGATAAATGTGCTATAACGTAAAGATTAGTTCATTAATATCAATAAAAGTGGCAATTTTTTAAAAATTTCTAGCTTTAAATGTACAGTCGAAGAAAAAAAAAGTTGGAAATTGTACGTCAAACGTTACAAACGAGGTGCGTTCGTACGCACGTTTTAGAATTAAATTCATGATCTCCCTTGCGTAGAACGGGTTAAACAGCTAGTTAAGTATATATTTTATGACACTGTTCCTACAAATATCTTAACTAGTTATATAAATATTCAGATATATATGTATCAGCTAGTTATATAAATATTCAGATCTTGATGATTTTTAATTCTGTGAAATGAATTTTATCGTCTGCAGATTAATTTCTGTCATAAAATAAGCATCTCGGTCGCTTGACGATTAAACTTCGGAAGCTCCTATAACAAAAAAGCACCGATTTAAAAAAAAAATTCAAATTTCTTAATAAATATTTTTAGTAATATCTCCTAAAGTTTTGATTCGATTTTAATAAAATTTGAAATGTCTCGACAAAATTCTGCAAAGATAATATATTTTAAATTGCAAACCATTTGGTTGGGTAGTTTTTGCGTTGTTATATGCGGACAGACAGACAGACAGACAGACAGACAGACAGACAGACGGACGGACAGACGGACGGACCAAACGACGACTATAGGTGCTACGTATTTATATAATTACGAACACACCTAAAAAGTATACCCACTTACTAGTTCATCGTATAAAAATGGGGTTGGTATCAATTGACTACAAATATCGTCTACTAGTAAATTCTATATTTAAATTATATTTAAAGGTCGTCTCTATATAGGAATTATAAGAAATTAAAAAAAAATAATTACTATCAGATATTTTTGACCATATTTAGATTTTTCGGAAATCTTTGATTGTACTATTTTTTAATCATATCTCAAAAACTACATAGCGGAATAAGCTGTAATTTTCATTTTGCATATTTGAAGCTTTCAGAAATCGATATTTGTTAAATTTTTTTATAGATTTCTATTGAACCGATATTGGTCGGATGCCATTCAGGTTAGATTTTCTCTATTTCTTTAACAACATAAAGATGTGGTATTGAGGTATAACAATGTGGCTATGTGCTATGCAATAAAATAGCTTACAGTGCCGACTAGTGGCAAATATCGAGTTGCTGGTCGTATTTCGACAGTGGTGTGCGATACGGGAAAAAGTAAATTACAAAGATGCAGAGTGTTTTTAGGTGCGTTCGTAATTATATAAATACGTAGCACCTATAATCGTCGTCAGGTCAATTAGTCTGTCCGCATATAACAGCACAAAATCTATCCTACAGAATGGTTTGAAATTTGATATATATAATCGTTGCAGAATTTTGTTAAGTCATTTCAAATTTTATGAAAATCGAATCAAAACTTAAAAAGATAGTAATAAAAGTTTTCTTCTTTCTATTAAATCATATCATACGTATTTAATAGTATGATATCCCATGACAGGTAATAATTCTAGGTTGCGCTGGTGATTACGTTCTATTTAGGATGGAGTCCTATTACTTCCGTATTACTGAATTTAAAAATCGAATTTTTGTACTAAAATTGTTTAATTATAACAATCCTATAATCTATCGACAGTTTTTTGTAGAGATGTTTTAGATATTAAATGGAAAAAGAGTATAAATATGTATTTCAAGTTCTGAAATTTTCAAAGCTTGGCCCAAGTTTCACATTAGATTTTTCAGTAAATGTTAACAAAATATAAAATGTTGCCAACTTAAAATGTATTTATTTTATTACGGAAATTAATCATATCATAATAACAGACAATATAATTCTTTTCACTGAAATAATAACAGTACGAACGTACCTCATTTGTCATGTTTGACGTACAATTTCCAACTTGTTGATTTAGCAGAAATGATGTCTTACTGTAAAAATAACATTATTAGAAGACCTGATATGTAATTTTATATCAAATAATTTATTTGCTTTATTTTTTAAACTGTACCTTGCTTAGTCTATATTATAAAGGACAAACGTGTCTATGCGTAACGCTGACGTCATTTTGCGAATGGCAACACTTGACGATGAAATTTCGATTTTGCAATTTTTTTAATTTCTAAACATCGCATGCTTTCGATTTTTTCACCGTTATATAGGGAAAAAAATCGTCCCTGAAATGCAATTTGTTTTAAAACTGTATCGCAATTTACTCATTTATTATAGAATTTAAATTAAATTTCAAGCATGTTTTTTGTTTATCTATCTCTATCGCTTGCAGACGATGATATTTGTATTCAGCATTTGTTTCCAGCTAATATTCAATAACCTAACTAAAACTTTATTAAGCAATAAATATTGAAATTATCGCAATAATATTTTTTAAAAACTGCTGATGATAACGCAATTTTTAGCGTTTTCTTCGGCTATTAATTTCTTGCATCAGGCCAATATGAAATTACCGCTTTTGATAAATTTCCAAATTTTATTTAAATATATAATTGACATGTTTCATATAAAAGTGCTCTTTGGTGTTGTTACGACGCAATCTAAAAAAAATTATTAAAAGTAAAAAATCTATTAGAGTTAAAAAATAATAATAAAATAAATGGTTTTCACATATATTCTGAAGCCGGGGAAGCCCGGGTTGGATGCTCTAATTTTATTGCGGATTTTTTTTTTTTGGGGGGGGGGGAGGTGGGGGTTAATGCCCTGTGCGGAATATTTTGACCAAAAAAGCGATTTATTTATCTGAGTACCGGGATTTTACGGTACGAATTGATTTTTCTTAAGGGACACGTCTTTCCGAACGACCCAATACAAAACTAAAAATCATATCTTATGGTTATACGAAAATCACGCTACTGCTTTTGGTTATAGCCAAATTACTGCACTACGCAGGCGCAATACGTCATCACTGCTAAACCCATGATGCACTACAGTGAGCACAATACACGCCGTGCACGTCTAGGAGACTTTTGTCGACGCTTAATGTAGTCTACAGCACCCAACTCCTAGATGTCGACATTAGTCGACTCCCGCACTAAAAGGGTTAATAGAAATAAGAGGTGGTAACTCCGTCATAACATGTTTTTAGTTGTTTCTTAAAGCAGACAGAGTGTAATGAAATGACAGAGTGTAATGAAATGAGCTTGTATCATAATATCATTTTAAATGTCTGATTAGAGCTTCAAATTTTTATTAAAAGATGATTATTTATGAAAAGTGGAATCATCAGCTTTTATCCAATGGTAAGTTAAAATCGCATAGGTTTATTAATCTTACATTAAATGGAAATAGTTTAGACTTTCTTTTAAAAAGGAACTATTTATTTTATATTACAACTTTTAATAAGAAAATAAACTAATAATAGTGCCATTATATATCTAAATCATTTAATTATTTAAATTAAAATGAAAATTGTTTTCATAACAGCATGAAAAAAGTGAGAAAAAAATTAACCTGTTTATCAACTTTATAGAAATCATAATCAATCGTCTATGACGTTTTGATTGCATTTGTTTTCAAACATTGTGTACGGTCTCTACAATTATTGTTTCCAATATAACTGTTTATCTCACATAAGATATCCAGTTTTACGCCAACAGAATGAATGCCGAAAATCAAATCATAAAATTGCACCTATAAATGCCGACAACCATGTCATTGTGGAAAATAAATGCCTATTAAATATGTTATACATAATTATATATTTTTTCTCAATAATTTTCAATACATTTATATTTAATATTTTCTTAGAACCAGCAATTATTAAAACAAAGCATGTTGAATATAAACTTTCAAACACAGAAACAACACAAATGACATTTTACTGATATTGTAACTTTTGAGATACCGCAATGGTCAATTCTTGTTCTTGCCCATAGCTAAGTATTTCAACCATTAGGTGACACAGGACTGCTCAAACTAAAGCAAACTGAGGTATGCCATTTACAACGACTATATATTTTTTCTAAATGTGCATCTGCCTTATTATTGCATAGCGCCACACTGCTGCAAACAGTTTGTGGTGAATTTGAGAAGGTGATACAATATAAAAAATTTACATTTCCTGTCGTCCATGTGTTTCGCACAGCTTTCCGAATAAGAATACCAACTCTAAAGTTCATCGCTACGTGGCGCTGTACGCTGTTTCATCAAATAGTGTTTAATCACTTTAAAATACTTAGGCACAACGTTTATGACTAAATATGTCATCGTTATGAAGTTAATGGGGGGTTGGATGAGGATTTAGTAAACACCCTGTGTATACTGTACACAAATTTCTAAGTTCAAATATTTGTACTTTTTAAAAGAAAATTCAATCAATTTTCGTTATAAACATTTACAACTCATTCCGTATTAAATGCAAATTTTTTAAGATTTATTTTGAGTTTAATAAAGAAAAATATTGCAGTTGTTCGAAACAAATGCATTAGTAATTTCTTTCAAAATATTACGTCTAGATTATCATCAAAATACAAATACTTTCGTAGGGTTTAATTGCTAGTATGAGTAAGTTTTAAAATATTTCATTCATTCATTTTTTTAAGACATTGTGTGCTTAATTAGTAACTCTCGTTATTTCAGAGTTTGTCCTGAGATATTTGTCAAGGTGCAGAATTATTTGAAACATGATTTTCTATTAAAAGTAAATTTCGAAATCTCCAATAAAATCATATGCGTTTCTATTTGCTTAATTTCATGAATAGAAATAAAGATTTTATCATCGTTAATCATGGAAATTTTTATGATGTCTGAATTAAAAGAACATGACTTTTCCATAACAACAATTTTCAGTATTACATTCAATGGTTGTTTCGTAATTTTTTTTTGTAATCAGAGAAATCTATTATGACCACTATATATTTTAATGCATAGTATCTTTTTCTGAATTATGGTTTTATTCATCAATAAAAACATTTCCACAATAAGTCCATATTCATATATATATTTTTTAAATCATAAACACTACGCCTGATTACTTTATTTTTACACAATATAAGAAGTCACATTTTATCAGACAATTAAATACACTAAACCAACATGAGTGAAAAATTGACTTGGGCCAGGACTCGAACCTGGGACCTTCATCGTACCGTGCTGACGCTCTGCCACTAAGCTACCCAGAAGGACATCCTAGCCAGGCAATTTCTCACTTTATTCATGTTGGGAATAGTCATCGGCCAACAGTTTGCAGCTTCAGATGAAATAATACAATGAATAACCATTCATCAGTCCGAAAATAATTGCCTGGCTAGAATGTCGATCTGGGTAGCTTAGTGGCATAGCGTCAGAACGGTACGCTGAAGGTCCCAGGTTCAAGTCCTGGCCCAGGTCAATTTTTCACTTTTGTTGGTTTAGTGTATTTAATTGTCTGATAAAATGTGACTTCTTATAAAGTCCATATTCATTTATTTTTCCACTTACTATAGTTTCATCAGCCCTCACTGAAAGAACATAGAATTTCACTAAGGCAGGAAACATTTCTTTGTTCAATTTAGGCAGATTAGAATTGATTTAATTCTGTCTCCTTTACAAAGAATTAGAAAGAATTCATTAACCGCAGTATTTGTCGGAAAGATTTTGGATATAACCTCCTATCTTTTATGAACTATATTCCGAAATGAATAATTACATATAAGATTAGGTATCCGAATTTGACCACACCAGAGGTTTGGTTCGTGTCGGGCGGACGTAAATTAATTTTTTGGAAACGAGATTCAGGTCGAGCTGACTTTACTTTTTTCGGGTTAGGGTCAGTTTCAGATTGCGTTTTACACTCTCAGAAATACTTCCTTCAAATCACGAAAATATATTGGCAGTGCTACTAGGATATTTCCGTTATTTGAAGACTGTTCGTTTATTTTTTTCTATGTTGCAGGAGGGAAATTTTCCGTTATTTGAATAACCTCGGTTTTGAAAAATTACATCTAACTTTGTACGGCCATTTAAGGACTATTACGGGAGTATTTATTATACTTATAGAGTATTTTTTGGCTAACATATTGAGCTCGAATCCGGGACGTTAGGTGCCATGAGTCAAGTTACTTACCAGTGGACGCTTGCTCTAATGAGAGTTTGAAACAATGATATGGGTTTTCTTCAAATGGCGTCTTGAGGCTTAAACAATTTGGGGTTTAGAAACGTGGTATTTTTTAAGTTAATTGAAGGGGGATTTCGTAGTTATGAGATTATGGTAAAAGTGGAGTTGTGTAGAGAAAGTTGGAAAAATTATAACTTTGAAGTACATTTAATTGTTTTTGACAGATTTATATTCTAAAAAAAATGTAAACTAAAAATATCAATTTCCCGAATATCTGGGGAAAAACAAAAACATGTAAAATAGTTTACAAAGTTAAAAAAGTCAGCTATATAGGTTTTCGATGTTTTTTTTTAAAGAAGAGTGAGGTTAGGGGAATCATTTTATTGCTTAAATTCATTTATCTTTTTACAAATTAAGCTATTGCTTCTTTTTACTCTGGGTATAGTTTTCAAAACACTAAAGAAAATTTAAAGCTCGGAAGTTATTTATATACATATACAGAGAAAATATTTTTGGAATTTAACGTTATAGAATTTCTATTTAAAAGTGTCAAAAATTAATATTAATAAAATATTAAGAACTTTTAGTGCAAACCGTTTTATTCTGCGATTTTTAGAATCGGATTTAGGACTATCGTTCCTTTTTTTTTTAAATGTACATTCCATTTTTATAACAAAATTTAAAATGTGGCAATAAAATGATTAGAACATAAACATAAACATACGCTATTGAGCCTTGCAATAAGTGCATATATATATATTTTATATATAATTGGTGCAGATTAAAAAACACAATGATACTACGTTATAACTTAATACAATTATTATTTTTGTATAAGAAACATCGTACCAGTTGTCTTCAGATACATTTTGTCACATTTGTCTTCTTCTGTGGAGCATTTATACACTTTACATTGATATCATTTTTAGAACCAGTTCCAATTTCAAATGTATAATTAAATACATATAATTCAGGAAAACTATGCTTTCCTGGAGATTAATTTAAAAACTGGAGCAATGTTACTTTTTACTTGCCATATACACTATTAAAAATTTGCAGAAACCGTTTTAGTTATTCAACTAACTATATAGAAAATGGTTACATAATCGTAGTTTATCTATATTATGACAAATGAATAGGTTTACTAATATGATCAAATAACTGTTATCTATAAAAATGTTTGAACGATTGGCTAATTTGCGGTATACTTCAATTTTATTTTCCACTTTAACTTTGCAAGCACACAGTGCAAACCGTTTTATACTTTTAGTGCAAAACGTTTTATTCTGCGATTTTTAGAATCGGATTTAGGACTAACGTTCCCCCTTTTTTTAATGTACATTTCATTTTTATAACAAAAATTGAAATTTGGAAATAAAATGATTAGAACATAAACATAAACATACGCTATTGAGCCTTGCAATAAGTGCATATATATATTTTTTATATATAATTGGTGCAGGTTAAAAAACACAATGATATTACGTTATAACTTAATACAATCATTATTTTTGTATAAGAATCATCGTACCATTTGCCTTCAGATACTTTACTGTAGAACATTTATACACTTGACATTGATAACATTTTTAGAACCAGTTCCAATTTCCAATGTATAATTAAATACATATAATTCAGGAAAACTATGCTTTTCTGGAGATTAATTTAAAAACTGGAGTAATATTACTTTTTACTTGCCATATACACTCTTAAAAATTTGCAGCAACCGGTTTAGTTATTCAACTAACTATATAGAAAATAGCTACATAATTGTAGTTTATCTATATTATGACAAATGAATAGGTTTACTAATATGATCAAATAACTGTTATCTATAAAAATGTTTGAACGATTGGCTAATTTGCGGTATACTTCAATTTTATTTCCCACTTTAACTTTGCAAGCACACAGTGTAAGGTAATTTTGTAAATAATGTTTGTGCGTGTATCTCTGTGAGTGAACACGGTAACTGCCAAACGGGACTTACGATTAAACACCCATTTGGCGAATACATCTAGAATATTGTCGAAAGTATTGTGTACACTGTTAAAAATTTGCAGCAAACTGTCTAGTCATTTGACCGTTTTTGTAGAAAACGGGTACATAACCGTAAATTAACTATATTCTGACCGTATTATTGCTCATTTTATGGTCAGAATATAGTTAATTAACGGTTATGTAACCGTTTTCTACAAAAACGGTCAAATGACTGGACAGTTTGCTGCAACTTTTTAACACTGTATATTATCGTAAAATATCTGCCTACGGATTATTTAATTACTCTATTTTTAAATCCTATTCAAACAATTTTGCGACTGATTCTACAGCGAAAGTCACCAAGGAAATGTCATAGAGTAAAAATGATAAGTATTGCGGGGATAAAATCAAACATAATAGTAGCGCAAAAGTAACGTCGCAAAAGTTACGCCCTTAAAATTGCGTCCGAAATTTATAAAATTCTCTCTTCTCTTTTTACATTCTAGACACATACACGAATGTTCCGTAAGTCACTGTTAAAACTCTGCAGCAAACTGTCTAGTGATTCGACCGTTTTTACAAATAATGGTTACTGGACCATATTATGACGGAATTGTGACAACATTATCGAGCATCAGGATCGATTACATTTACGGTTAAGTGACCGCTATTTATCAAAACGGTCAAATCACTGGACAGTTTGCTGCAAACTTTTAACAGTGTATAGGCATTGAACATTTTATATTTTTTTCCAATGTTCAAGTTTGTAAGCTTCAATTTAACTTTCATATCTAATGAAATGAATCTATTTCAATTGCAAAATAGAGGGTTATTCAAAATGAATCATCCAATTTCAAATTTCATATTTTCAAAAATAAACGACACAGAATGATATGTAATACAAAGGAAAAATATTGAAGTGTTCGATCTAACTTTCTTTAGTTACACGTATAATGTCAAGACGGTATGTAAATTCCTGTCAAACACGTTGCAAAGCCGTTGCCAAAAGATTTGTAAGCGCAAACAGTTGATTTCATTGGGATTCGTAGAAAAGTGTCTCTGAGTCATTCAATATTTTTCCGCAGATATGCCTGGTCTACCTGCACTTTTTCCTTTACAAAGACATCCACTGCTGCCAAATTGATCATAACCACCTTCGAATATACTCATCCATAGATGGATTAATTCGGTACTTTATACGAAATTCGCGCTGAACGGTGATTACCGATCCACATCCCGAAAACGACAGCATACAAAATGCTATATTTCCGCGTACGCCATTATCACCTCTGCCGCTGGACAGCTTCTAAAACAGATTTCGTGAAATAGATTTACGAAGAACATAGAGTATCAACTATTGTTCACAGTATAAATCATCTGTATTTTTCCTTTGTATTCGTGTATTACTTATTTTTCTGTCTCATTTATTCGTGAAAATATGGAATTTTGAAATCGGATGTTTCATTTTGAACAACCCTGTATAATAAAATTGTTTTGAATTAATTGTTTTACTTTCGATTGTTTATAATACAATTTTTTTCATAATTTCAAGCTTGCATATTATTTTAACAGTCAACATTTATGAATATTGTAAAGATAGACAATGAAATATTGAAATCTTTGAAAATATTGCAGTGAAAAAAAAAGAATTTAAAAGCGAATTCCAACATAATGCAATTGATATTTTCCTCTCATGGGTACTTTTTAAACAAGACAAATTCCAAGATCTTTAGTATTAATGTACATAATACTCATTTCTTTAAAATTCCATAAATAATTTTATTGATTATATTATTATATTACATATATTATTTTTTCTATAAATCTAAGAAAACATGCAACTTAAATTTTTCATTTAATTTCATTCATGATTTTGTATAAATGTGAATGAAATTGATATATTTTTATTGTATTAATTTCCATTTCAATGTTACCTTATTATATCAAGCTTTAAGTGCAGCTTTATACCGTCGTAAGAATGTGAATTGAATAAAATCAATTGTATTATTTTTATTCATTTGAATTCGGCGTATATTCTTTTTATTTTATACTTAAATTTCCTAAATTTTATATGACTAATGAAATATTATTTTTTTATCGCTTTAAGGATGTCTCCGCATAATATAAATGCGGTAGAGGATAAACTTTAGATGTATCCAAGTTATTTATATCTATTTTGTGCATTAAAATGTTTTATTCAAAACAAATACTTCAAACATTAATGAAATCTTATCAGTATATCATAGCTCTTAACTTAATAACCTATATATTACTTTTCTTTACAACCTAAAGTTATTTTCTTCTTTTATGACTTAAAACTGCGGGTTACGTTTTAGCAGACTTGACTTAGGGATTAAATGGGCCATTTAATTTTATGTTCAACATTTATCATTAAGTTTTATTTCTACTGAAGAAAAAATCGTTTTTTACACAGCGAAAAGGTAGAGTGTTTTGAAATTAGATTTAATTTAACATTTATTTGTCTAAAGTATTTGGCATACAATGTGTTCCAAAAAGACTACAACGCAAATTATTATTATTTTTACCTATACCAGGGATGAGATTTCTCCGCTTTTTTCCATACCAGTATAATCTTACAAAAAATGTTTTTTTATTTAATGGGAACACTCTGCGATTTAAGAGAACAACGTTTTCTCTAAGATTATACTGGTATGCAAAAAAGCGGAGAAATCTCATCCCTGACCTATACCTATTAGTGTAGGCACACTGTAACAAAGACAACTGTTTCTTAATCTACGAAAACATCATATAACCACAATAATGTACAATGACATATTTCGAATTACCCAGTATTGCGAAAAGCGTTCTCTATATTTAGGAACTTCTGAAAACAGTATATTTTAATGGCTTGGAGACGAATTTATAAATTCAAAGTTTCTTTTGCTGCCACGGATTTTTGGAAACTTTTCCAAATTGTATTTATAGTGTATTAATCAGATTTCTTACATCAATTGATTTTAGAGTGCTATCCCCTGTCAATTAAACATTTTCTGCCGCATAACTGAATTTGTACAAGTAAGAGTAATGAAAAATATAATTTTAATGCTAATGTTAATGCTGTTAATTTATCATGTCTGTCGGTAAAACATATTTTTTGAGCATGAAAATGTTTACTTTAAAATTGAAAGCATCCGAAATCCTTATGTTCCCGTTTGAGGAAACTAAAAAAATACACTATAAAATCTACTTGGATACGTTTCCAAAAACCTTCGTCAGCAAAAGAAACTTTGCATTTATAAATTCTTTTTTAATTATCCAAAGTATATTGTTTTCTAAGGTTTCTAAAGATAAAGAAGGCTTTTCGGAATCGTCGGTAACTCAGAAGAGGTTATAGTACATATTCGTTCGTTATTATATTATATATTTTCATAGTTTTGGAAACATTACGCTTTTTTTTTACAATATAATACATTTATTTGTGAAGAATTGTTTATTTTTATACGAAATTTATCTATTCCAACAATGTTAAGAAATATGCAGATGCACATAATGAAATTAATTTAAGAACAAAAATTTGTCTAAAGGGGACTAAGGCATTGTAACTGGAATTCTGTTACAAATGTCATAAAATCGCAGCAAAACGTGAGAAAATGTTAAAAATCACATTAAAAATCGCTTAAAAATTTCAAACATGGCAGACAAAAAAACTCATTATAGTGAACTAAACGAAGGTCATCGTAATTTTTTTACGATGTCAAAAACTGTCTCGAAATGCCAAAAATTCGATAAAAATTCCAATAAAAATTTCAATAAAAATCGCTAAAAAATCAGAAATAGGGAAAGACAAAATTTACTATATTCTACTAAAAGTTTGAAAAACACATATTTATTTTCTCATCATTAATTTATTCATTATCATTGAGCTTTTGTACATTTTATAAGTAAATATTTCTGACGCCATTCGTTTTTCGCTAATAATAAGAAAACTTCCGTACGATTTTTACGAAAATTGATACACCTATGTTAAATGTTTTCCTAGTTCTGCTATGAAATTTTCAAAATGATATGTTAATTAGTTGTATTATTTTTCACTGATTAGTAAAAATTCTCAGATTACTTCCGTTTAACAGCTTTACAGTACAATGTAAAATGTAAAAGCATTCAAAATAAGGCAGGAGCTGTAATTACGTTGATGAAATTGTTCTGCCATTAAACTTTACAAAGTAACGCGTTTAATATTTAAAACAAAAATAAATACTCATCAGCGTACAAACGTATAAAATGTACCCAACGATTTGGTCTTTGTCTGCTAAGCCATCTTCAGGGGTTTTTTTTTTACCTTCTTTTCAGAGCCCAATGTTGATACACAAAGAAATCTGTTGTTTGAACGAATGAACTATGAAAAAAGTACAAACATTAAAAACACGTTTGCATGAGAGAGGGTTGCGTCATCTGCTAGTATAACACATCACCAACCTTAAGGTCTGGAAAATAAAACTGAATTTAATTTTACTTTTTTTAATGTGTGTACTTACTCCGTGGAAATGTTCGTTCATTCAAATGACTTACTTCTTGGTGTATCCACACTGAGCTCTGAAAAGAAGGTAAAATAAAACCCTGAAGATGGTTTTACAGGCATAGACCGGAACGTTGGGTACATATTAAATGTGTTTTCAAATTTTAATTTAGATTTTATGCATTTTTTACGCTGATGAGTATCTATGTGTGTTTTAAATATTAAATTTGACAACGTAAGTCCAAGTTTTTATTTTAACCCGTTTATTATTGTAATTTCAAGTTGTAATAGCAAGCTATTTAGAAAATGTTTCTACATGCTCCGTCAAGTAAACCTGTAAAAAATTTATTGTTATTCGACCCCAACTCATGGAGTTACAACACTTCATTTTCTGAAATTTCAGAGATTATTTATTCAGAATTCCTTCAGAGATTATGCGGTTTACTATTTTCAGTGCCGGAACGCTCTGAAATTTGATAAATTTCAAAGTTTCTCATCTATTTATTTTTTCCTTATTTGGCATTTAATGAAATGAATTCACTATTGGGCATTTGTACTTCTTATTTAACACAAAGGAAAATTGAGAGGCAATCTAAGTTATTTAGTTTTAATTTTTATTTGGAAAAAATGTATGCTGACTATCCTGTGAATCTAACAGAATTTCAAAAATCAAACCCTCTATATCCTTCTATATATAAAAAAAAGTAATGGTTTGGAAATGGACCAATGAAAATCTGCGTAGATACCACGGAACGTCTCTGATTGGTCAGAGCTTTCTGACTTTTCTTAGGGGGAATTAACATGAAAGTAGAGAATTTAAATAGGATGGGCGCTATTAGGGTGGTTACCAAGGGAAAGGGACCCGGGTCTGTCGCCAAGTTTGGCGCCAACTTGGCGGCCAAAATTAGCTGCTAAAAGTGACGCCAACTTGGCGCTATTTCCAGTATTTCGTCAAATTCCCATAGACTCCCATTGAAATCCAATTGTATTTACTCGCTTGCAAAAAATTGAGATATTGCAATGCAACAAAAATTAATATTAACTTATGAATCGAGCTTAATTGAACTATTTACATTATTTTTAAGCACAAACACTAACTATTTACAATATTCGTAACACTATATACATACAATTGATACTTATTAGTTATCCTGTCGACCAAATTACTGTCGCCAAATTCATATACAGGGTGATTATAAAGAAACTTTGCCAACATCTGCACTTCTAGCGCCCGTTCTATTTAACCGATCAAGATGAAATTTTAAATATAGTTGTTTGAAGGTATGCGCTCGAGATTCTGTGAATGGCAATACAGTGGTGCTCACGGTTACGGTTATAGTTACAGAAACTCGAAAATTTCGAATGGCAACGCCTACTTTTTCCTGTCTCAAAATGTTCAGCGCATGCGAAAACCCTAAATAGCGTTGAAACGGTACCGATATGTCCAAAAACCGACGTGTTATAGACATACAAACCGTTCTTTAAGGCGCACCGAGCAATAATGCATTCGACAGAGACAAGAAACTGCTGAATGATGAGAACACATATCAGACAAAAGAAAACCTTTATTGGCATCAAACATTTTCCACATGGGTGCCATCACAAGCAATTACGCATTGCATGCGGGAGACGACGGACAATACCGCTGAACGCAACATGACGCGAGGAATGTTTCTAATCTCACGCCGTATAGAATCCTGCAAGCCCGACAATGTTTGCGGATTGCACAGGTAAACTCTGGATTTGAGATATCCCCAAAACCAGAAATCCATAGGCGTCAGATCTGGGGATCGCGCAGGCCACGGAATAGGATAATGGCGTGAGATGATGCGATCACCAAAATGCTGATCTAGGAGCCTTTTAACTGACCTCGCTATATGTGGAGGTGCACCATCTTGCATCCAAACAACGTCATTGAGTGCATTCCGCCGACGCAACTCCGGTAGTACAGAATTTTTCAGCATGGCTGCATACCGAGAGCCTGTTACAGAACATGTTGCAGGACCCGCTGGGGTCGTTTCCTCAAAGAAGAACGGGCCGAGAACAAATGTAGCTGTAATGCCGCACCACACAGTCACTTTGGCGTCAAATAATGGTACTGGTGCCACAGCGTGAGGATTCGTCTCTCCCCAGTGCACACAATTCTTTGTGTTAATGTTGCCATGTAAGGTGAAATGCGCCTCGTCCGTCCATAGTATGCGAAGTGACCAGTCGTTATCAGCATCATATCGTAATAAAAATTCATTTGCGAAGTCCAGACGTTGTTGTGGGTCACCCGGCTGCAACATCTGGACGCGCTGAAATCGATAGGGAAACATGTGAAGTACTGAGCGCAAGAGCTTGCGGACCTTTGTGTTCGGAATATCCAACAAGCGCGATAATCCTCTTGCAGTTTCTGTGTGCCCTGTAGTCACTGTATGATGCACTTCCATGACAACGTCCTCAGAAACTGTTGGCCGTCCGGAGCGCGGTTTGTCACAGGTGCAGCCTGTATCTTCGAATTTGCGCACTAAATCACGCACAGCTTGCAGAGTACATGGCCCACGTCGTTGTCGATGATTGCGGCGATACACACGCAAGGCTTCCGCAGCGTTCATCCCATTTAGATAATAGAGTTTGATCAATTCACCGCGAACTTTCCCAGGAAGAGTCATATCGTCGGCATGTGCGAGTTCATGAATGACGACTTCGCATACCCGCTTGGTATTTTATAGGCTTCCTCCGCTGAATATCTGGCGAACGGCGTTCTGTGATTGGTATCTTGCCTGTGTCATATGCAAAGTTACTGCGTGCGCACAGATCGTGTTTTGTTGGCCGGTTTTCAGAACTCTTCTTTGTGTATGCATAACACGTTTGTTTTTGGACATATCGGTACCGTTTCAACGCTATTTAGGGTTTTCGCATGCGCTGAACATTTTGAGACAGGAAAAAGTAGGCGTTGCCATTCGAAATTTTCGAGTTTCTGTAACTATAACCGTAACCGTGAGCACCACTGTATTGCCATTCACAGAATCTCGAGCGCATACCTTCAAACAACTATATTTAAAATTTCATCTTGATCGGTTAAATAGAACGGCCGCTAGAAGTGCAGATGTTGGCAAAGTTTCTTTATAATCACCCTGTATATTAAAAGAGGAAGGGATTTTCCCGATTACTCATATATATTAAACGAGAAAGGGATTTTCCCGATTATGAATGATATCGTAAACGACTGGGAAGATTATCACGAGACTAAGAGCACTAAGAATGCTGCTATATATCGAAAACGGCTCTAACGATTTTCATAAAAATTGATGTCCATACTAATTCGAGCACATATTTCTGCATTTTGAATGCATGTCAGGCATGACAAAATAAAGATCTTGTGTAAGTGTCATGTTCTTATCTGCAAAATTATTCAAGTTTGATGAGTTTTTATAATTGTTCCTTTAATTGTTCTCGCCAGTTTATAAATTTCAATATGTTTGAAATACTGTAACAACATTAATATAAACCGCAAATAAATTTCCCCATAGACCGTTATACAACGGAGTGTCCCTGTAAAGTCACTAAAAGTGGTACACACTTCATTTTCAATACCGATCATGCCATAGTAAACCTCAATAACATATATCAATTGCTTGACAATCTGAATATATTAATGTGAATTAGTGCACAGGCAGACAGACAGACAAAACGAATTCATAAACACTTTCGAACTATGTTGGAAAGTGTTAATAAAAGTTTAATAACAAACAGCGTAGCAACATAGACGAGTATAGGAAAAGTGAAATAGTATTTAGCAACTAAGAATAGACACCAAGTTTTCATACCTTATTCTCGAAAAAGTCATTTGAAAGGTAAACTTTTAGAATTCTGCATAATAAATTTAAAGGCAAAACAAAGCTAAGATTTGAATCCTTTTCTAAACAAACTTTAGTTTGAAGAATTTAGACTTTAGTCTTCGAAGAGGAAATGCTTGTTTTTTAAATGAAGATATTATTTTACACAAGCGGGAAGAAATAGACTTTTTACAGATTTCAAACGAAATTCCAAGAAAAATCTTTCGTAACTAAAATTTCAAATGCATAAAACAGGAGCACTTAAATATTAAGAGAGTGCAAAACATATTTGAGGTTTTGCTTTTTAAAAATAGTTGGTTAAACTAGCAAAAAAATAATATTAAATAATATTAATTATCTAAAATATCTAAAAATATTGTAAATTGTTCTGAACTGAATTGTGTAAATGATTATAATTTTACATCAATATATACGAAATAATTTCCATATTTTCATTCTAGATTTATTTAATTATAATTTATGATGCATTTTGTCGATTTCTTAACACTATTCAACATAGTTGAAAAGTATTTATGACTTTGGTTTTTCTTAAGTTTGTCCGTCTGCCGTCCTCAGGCCGTACTATAACTCTCGTAAATATTCTAAGATTTTCACGTGATTGAAATATGTTATTGAGGTTTCCCATAGTGTGTTCTGTATTCAGAATGAAGAGTGAACGCATTTATAGTTCGTATACAGGATACTGAAAATAAATCCGTTACATTATGATCAGTGGTTTAAAACCGTTCATAGTCTTTTTTAAAGATGTTACGCAATATCAAACATATTGAAATTCATATAGTCTCTCTTAAAAGGTGGATTTAACTCTGTGCCGTTATATTAAAAATAAATGAACAACGTGGAATAGCACAGATAAAAATATATAAATTGGCAAACAGCAGTTTCAGAGCCCCTAAATCTCTATCATCAGTGACAATTGAAATGATTATAACCGATTTAAATATTTTAAGCCCAGTAAATATACATGCGTCTATCGCACGCGCCAAGATTGAATGGCCAATCAATCTTGGTGCATGCGAAAGACGCAAGCATATTTGCATAGCTTAAACTTTTAAATCGGTATTAATCTTTTGAATTGGCACTGATGATGGAGCTTTATTGGTTCCGAAACAGCTGTTTACCAATTTATATATTTTTATTTGTGCTATTTCACGTTGTTCATTTATTTTTAATTTTTCACATAGTCACTGTATTACAAAATGCTTATTTTGGAATACTGTGCGCATAGCATTTATCGTTCCTTTAAAGAAACACACAAAATAGTTCCGTTACAGTACTGTCGAAGAGCGATAACTGGTGGAAGTGCGTTTTCAGTTGTGGTATGCGTTTTTATATGTAGCTAGTTTTTTTACACAGCGACACTCAAAATAATTCCGTTACATTATGGTCAATAGGGGAAAATTTATCTGTAGTATATTTTACTTACGTTACATAATTTCAAATTGGTATACATTTCTGAGAAGCAATACAAGATGCTTACGACAGAATATGGTGTGCATAGCATTTACCGTGCACATACACGGACACACAAAGTATTCGTTCGAGCTTAATTTCTAAACATACGGCTGTAGTGCCGATATGTTTTTTTAAGTTTAGTTAAATTTAAATTAATTAAGGTAATTGATATCATATATCGATTCGTCAGTAAATTATACCTTCGAATACCGAACAGGAAGTCATTTTGTGTTTACATTCTGCATTTTTCAAAATGTCAAATTCTGAAATTCAAATGTTAATTTAATTTTTAATCATTGAAAAAAGAACTGCAATGCGGTTTTGTTTGAAATTAATAACTGAAACACAAACTTTCTGATTTGTATATTTGAAGTTTTTAAAAATTGATATCTGTTAAAGAAATAATATGATAATGTTCGAATATAGTTTAACCCGTCAGCACACGCGCTCTTTTCCATTACGTTACTACACGCGCAGGATAAATTTTAACCCAATGGGTTTTCTTGTGTCAATTTCTCCCCGGTTTGATTATAAACAAAAATTTATATTTTGAAATAAACTGTAAACCAATAAAGAACACAATTTAACTTAAAATAAGAAGTTCATTAATATTTAAAGCAAAAGAATACATAGAATCTAGCACTAAGATTTTTTTTCTGCATATCATTACATACAAAGCTTTTACAATCCAAATTCAGCCATGAAAATACAAAAAAATATAAAACTGATTTATAGAAACTGTATGTGCAAGAGTTGTTAATGTTTAAAAGAACAATTATATTATTCTTTGCATTCCATAAACACGGTTTAACATGCGTGTGGTAAACCCACGTGACATTTTTATAACAAAAGAATGGAAAATCTCACAACCGAAGGTAAATTCTGTTTGGCCACATCTTGATATATTTCAGCTTGAAAGGTACTATAAAGCTCAGAATGATCACGAAAGATTTTCGCACATTTTTAAGAAATAGCTGTGAGCTGGGATAGATTTTATCCCAGCGCGTGTGCTGACGGGTTAAATATTAACAAATGATTATACGAAAAAACACATGTTATAAATAATTAAAATTTTAAAAGAAGTGGACATCTACAATCTTTCATTAAGTGTGCGTCTAATAGACTTAATTCAGATCGCATACAGATCGTATAAAATGAATACTTTACATCTTCTCTTGGATCTTGAAATACCCTGTATATAAACACACATGTTGTTTGTGTATTGGCTTGTGTTTGCTGTGAGAATGTTAGAATATATTTAGTGGGAAAAATTACACAAACATATTTGGTTATTTGCAAACATTATTAAAGGATGTAATTTAATTTGCATTTTTTAATGCAAGACATTTATGACGCTGTCTCTGTTTCTAAACTGTAGTCATTAGGATATTGAAATTTACTTCATTTTCTTTCATATTAAGCTTACAGTATGCTTCTCTGATTCAATATTTTTCAGCATTGTCTTTCGTTTTTACTGCATCAAAAAGAAATCGTTTTGTATTTACTTAAATATTTCATCTTATTTCCCCATAGATTTGTTTCAATTTGATAATTCATATATTTTCGTTTTCTAGCGCTTGTTAAAATCCCATTGAATTCTATAAAACTCCTTTTTAGCTCACAGGCTATCAAAGCCTGAGAGCTAATGCGCCCGCCCGTTCTGTATGTATGTACGTATGTAATGTACGTATGTATGTACGTAACGCGATAACTCTTGATAGAAATAACCGTTTTGCTTCAAATTTTGTTTTTAGGTTCATTGGGATAAGGCGCTTCCCTGATTAGTTTTCGGGGTTCATTGGTTATGTATAAAGGGGGAAACGGGTGGCTAACTAATTCAAATTAGATAAATGAGGTTTTCATACAGAATTATCCAATTTTCTTTAAATTTTGTATATAGGTTAATTGTGATACGGCGCTTCCCTGATTAGGTTGGGGGTTCACAGGTTAAGTATAAAGCGGGGAAACGGGGGGCTGACCCCCCCCTCAAGTTAGATAAATGGGGTTTTCATGCAGAATTATCCGATTTTCTTCAAATTTTGTATATAGGTTTACTGTGGTAAGGCGCTTCCCTGATTAGTTTGTGGGGTTCACTGGTTAAGTATAAAGGGGGGAAACGGGGGGTAACCCCCTTAATTTAGATAAATGTGTTTTTCATGCATAATTTTCCGATTTCCTTTAAATTTTGTATATAGGTTCATTGTGGTATGGATCTTTCCTGATTAGTTTTGGGAGTCCATTGGTATTAATCATTCTTCAATGTTTTGAAAATTCATTAAATCTATAGAAATATATTATCTTAAACATTGATTATATTGCAGTGAAACCTGGAGCTTAGTGAACGGAATATTACTTTCCACACGCTTAGAGGGTTAAATATTCTATTAGATACATTTTTATACATATTTTATTTTTATGGGAAATGTTCAATGTAGGAAAACAAATTTTATTTACAGTTTTGGAAACAAATTTCGAACTATTTCGTAATTATAAAATTGATAATTTTATTAAAAAATAATTATATAAAGTATAAAATTAGTATAAAGAGGGGAAACGGGGGGCTAACCCCCCTTAAATTAGATAAATGGGATTTTTATGCATAATTATCCAATTTTCTTTAAATTTTGTATATAGGTTCATTGTGTAAGACACTTCCCTGATTAGTTTTGGAGGTGCATTGGTTAAGTATAAAGAGTGATACGGGGATCTAATCCCCCTTTAATTTAGATAAATGGATTTTTCATGCAGAATTATTCGATTTGTTTCAAATTTTGTATATATGTTCATTGTAATAAGGCGCTTCCCTGAATAGTTTTGGGGGTCCATTGGTTAATTACAAGGGGGGATGATCCCCCTTAATATATTGTCGATTTTTTTATTTTTTGAGGGGCTTATTTCAAATTCTTTTAAACAAGAGTATAATATACAATTAGTGAGAATAGCCTGTGAGCTCAATGCCCTCAGTTTAACTGGGCAGTTTTCTTTTTATTTCTATATATTTTTTTTCATTTCAAAGTGGTAGATACTTACATAACAATTGTAAAGAAAGAAAAATAAACAAGTACAATAAAAGAATGATCACAATAAGAATGAAATTTCAGAATATTTTTAACCCTCTGAGCGTTTTGAAAAAGGGTAAAATTGTAATGTTTTCTCTGCATTTTGTTTTAAATGCTAAAAAAATATGATTCTTTCAGCATTATAAATAAAACTTAATTACAAATATGAATGTAACCCTTGAGAGTATTAATCATTCTTCAATGTTTTGAAAATTCATTAAATCTATAGAAATATATTATCTTAAACATTGATTATATTGCAGTGAAACCTGGAGCTTAGTGAACGGAATATTACTTTCCACACGCTTAGAGGGTTAAATATTCTATTAGATACATTTTTATACATATTTTATTTTTATGGGAAATGTTCAATGTAGGAAAACAAATTTTATTTACAGTTTTGGAAACAAATTTCGAACTATTTCGTAATTATAAAATTGATAATTTTATTAAAAAATAATTTAAATGTTTTAAGTATTCTAAGTAATTTTAAGTATTCTAAGTAATTTTAAGAATTCTAAGTAGAGTATTTATTAGTATTCTATAAAAGAATGCATTTTGTAATGAAATTTGTTTGTCAAATTTCATTACAAAATTTATCAACAAATCAAAGTACGAGATTTATGATTGTCATGTTTGCTTGTTAATACCATTGTAAATTATGTAACTATTTCATATGCGTTTTTGCTTCAAATTAAAAAAGAAAACCTGAATTACTGACAATGTGCGAAAAAAATCGCATGCTTCTGGTTGTATTATTTATATATAAATAAGATAGAAATAGAAATGAGTTTGAATAAATACAACATTAACTTCTTAAATGCCTCTTTAAATATTTGCATTCTTCATCCATTTCATTTGGTAAGCATTTTAAATGAATATTCTATTTTTACCAAAAAATGCATAATTATTTTCCAAAATACCTTTCCTCAGATGATATCCAATGGTCCGATCCTTCAACCCACTTTTCAAAACAAGTAGAGAATCCTTTTTTCTGGAAGCTGCTTCAAATAATCCAGCAATGCTGAAATAACTTCAGAATTTTTGTTACATTTACTGCCACGGAACTTCTGCTTCAACATCGGAAACAGCCAGAAATTCCGATGATTTTGAAGCATCTGTTTCCACTCACAACATTATTGAATTCTTGTTTGTATTTATTCTTTAGTAAGGTGATGAGGGACGCATCTGGAACAAACATGGCGAAGCTGTAAATTGTTGCTTAGAATGCGAAATATCGACATTTTATAAATATTAGTTTACGCCACTATCTCCTCACATGTTATTCTCCGATTTTCTTGCAAGATTGCCCACACAGTGTTAATATCACGATCATTCACAACATTTTCTGGTGGGCCAGGCTTAGGAGCCGGTTCTGAAAACATACGTCCTTTTTTTCCATGCCATCTAAAAATCGTAGACTCACCAAAATAATTGTCTTTGTAAGCTTTTTTCATTAACCTATCTGTTTATGTGGCTGTTTTGTCCAAACGATAGAAAAATTTTGTGGTACAATGCATTTTGTTTTTTAACTCTGAATTCTCACCTCCATTTCTGTAGGGCAACTAAAAACAGTTCTTTAAACAAGCACGAAACTAGGAAAATGAAGTCGTCTGCTTCGTTTTGAATATTTATAAACGTACAGTTAACAGTTTAAAAAATCGCCTGCAATTTCAGTTTTTTGTTTCGCGGTGTTGCCACTACGTAACAAAATAACTCTCAGTTGTAATGGAATGCCCTTATTATAAAACAACTTCTTTGAACAAGCACAAAACTAGGAAAATAAAGTCGTCTGCTTCATTTAGAATATTTAAAAACGTACAGTTAACAGTTTGAAAAAATCGCCTGCAATTTTATTTTTTTGTTTCGCGGTGTTGCCACTACGTAACTAAATAACTCTCAGTTGTTATGGAATGCCATTTTTATAAAACATATGCATGTATACTTACTCAGTTACACATAGTATAAAGCATATATTGATTAATGAACAATTTGTTTATATTTATTTAATGTTTGAGGGCCTTTCCTCTACATCCTTCAAACGTTATAGACTGAGTGAGGTAGATAGTTTGAAACTGAAAAAGGTTTTTACGTTTTCAAATGTTTCATTGAAATCTTCCAGGGAACTTCCCTTATACATATGAAGTCCATGTTTATCGATTGACTTAGGATTTAAAAATCAATATTTTCCGAAAGATCTTTGGAAGGCAACAACTTTTGATAGGATTGCATTTCTTATCACACATTAAACGTAGACAGAAACAAAACGAACTTTAAATTTTGTTCAAAGTGAACACTAATAATATTTTTTTTTCTCGTCCAAATTATTCTATTTAACAATTTCATTTTATCATATGCAAAGTAGGTACAAAAATAGACATGAGTAAAAAAAAAATTCAAAAGGATACCAAGGCTCTTTAAATAGTATCATATTATTTTATTTCAATTTAAAAGTATCATTCTATTATAATATTCTTCCCATTCAGTAGATGGCAATGAAGAAGGAAAAAAATGTCCATATTTGCAAGAGAGCTATAAATATTACCATAACCATTCACAGTAACGGAACATCTTGTAGTCAATCCTGATCCATAGAAAAAAAAAATCTGGTAAAATTTTCCTGTTACACAGTGACACATTCTTATGATTTAGTCACATTTTAATGGATATTTATATATAAAAAAAGCAATATAGTATAAGATTATTTTAGTGTTTATCTTAATTTAGAAAATACTAAAAATGAAAATCAAATTTAAACAAACAATGGTAGTTTATTAAATATTAAAAAAATGAAGTCCAAAGTGAGTTGATGAATTTATGTAATAAATCTTTCATGTCAAATTTTATTCTGAATTTATTGTTTTCATATTTTCTCTTTCTGTTTAAAAAAATCAAAGTTTTTTTTTTTTTTTTTTTTTTTTTTTTTTTTTTTTTTTTTACCATTGGGAAAATGGTTGTTGTTTTCGGTCGAGAATGGACCACTTGACGTCGTCACTTTATTGACGTTGTCATTTTTTTGACGTCGTCACTTTGTTTTTTTAAGCGTTTTTAAGCATTTTTAACGAAATTCTGTAACTTTAAAAGAATTTTTCTTTAAATAGGCAATAGAAATGCATAAAATCGTTACAAAAAGGATAGATGTAAATTATCAGATATGGAAAATAAAGTAGAAATTTGGTACTTTCGTATTATAGCGGCCCTCAAGGATGAAATATATTTGTTTTTGTTTACAATAATATATTGTAAACTTGGTACTTTCGTGTTATATTTTGCTTCTGTTTTCATTAATATAGTGTTAATTTGGTACTTTCGTTTTATAGCGGCCGCCAAGCATGAATCGCCAAGCGACCAAGATTTATCACCAAATTATAAAGCATGTGTGACATTATAATAATATATGATATTTATATAACATTTCTTGACGTATGTGTCAAATTATACTCATGTATGATACATATATGATGCACATATAATGTATATATATTACATGTGTACATGATGTATATATGGCATAAGAAACGTAAATAATATGTGTATAATGACGTATATTGCACATATAGGTGTTTGAAATACACTGCTCAAAACAATTAAAGGATATTGCAGTTTTAGGTGGATTTTGTATCTGGGAAACTTTTTAGCTGATTGATACATGGTCGACAGACATAGTAGGTTATATGAGAATAAATTACACATGTTTGGCAGAAAAAAATGCATTTTATTGCGCATTTGTGTACAAAAGGAAAAAAACACAATTTGTGCATATGAGAAAAAAAGAATAAGAAAAGGTGTTTTCTTCAAAGAAAATCATTTTCAGTAGGGGGTATGGTTTCCACGGGCGGCCAGCAACGTTGAACACCTTTGAGGCATGGACTCAATGAGGCTATTAATGACGAGCTGGGGTATTCTGCCCCACTCTTCCAGAAGAGCTCTTTCCAGTTCTTGGAGAGTTTTTGGGGGTTGTTGGCGGCCAGAAACTCGTCTTCCTAGAGCGTCCCAAACGTGCTCGATTGGATTCATGTCTAGAGAACACGCTGGCCATTCCATTCGAACGATTCCTTCCTCGAAAAGGAAATCCTCCACCAGGTTTGCACGATGTGGCCTGCAGTTATCGTCCATTAAAATGAAGTTATCTCCGATTGCTGCAGCGTAAGGGACTACAATAGGTCTGAGGATCTCATCCCTATATCGGCGACCAGTCAGAGCTCCATCTCGAATGATGTAGAGGTCAGTGCGCCTGTCAATGGAGATGCCACCATACACCAACACTCCTCCACCGCCAAATCTGACACTTTCGTGCACGAACGCAGGATTATTCCTACTGCCACGGTCCCTCCAGATGAAAATACGCCTATTATCCGGATACACAGAAAAACGGGACTCGTCAGAAAACAGAATATTGCTCCATTCATTTCTCCTCCAGTTGACATGCTCGGTTGCCCACTCCCTGCGGTCGCGACGATGCCTTGATGTTAATCTAACACATACCATCGGTCGGCGAGCATACAGACCTACAGCATGGAGCCGGTTTCGGATAGTCTGAGTTGAAATCGTGGTGCCTGTAGCCGAGCGAAGGTGTTGTTGCAGAAGAGTAGCGTTCATGTTTCGGTGTCTCCGAGCTGTTAACGCTAAATACCGATCTTCATTGGGCGTTGTTGCCCGTCTACGACCTTGCCCTGGTCTTCGGCCTGCACATCCACTCTCCAAAAAACGGTTCCAGATCCTGGAAATGACACTTTGTGACACTCCAATGGCTTGCGCTACTTCGGCTTGAGTTTGGCCCCCTTCTAACCTATCAACAATTCTCCAAGCTTCTGAATCTGTCAAATGACTTCGCTGAGACATCGTACTCATCGAAACAAAGCAATCACTGAATGCCGATCATCCTTGTCTTCATTCTCTTTTATCCAGATGAAAGTCAAATTTCATTCGCTGCCGCTGAAGCGACGTTTTTGACGTCGAACTCAAAATTTGCATACTCCACAGTTTTAAAACCAGAAAAATTTGCATTTGTGATTCTCTTCTTCTATTTTCGGCAAAAAAAAATTCGTTTATATCTTTATTTTATATAAAACTTCAAATATCCTTAAATTGTTTTGAGCAGTGTATATATATGCGTATATAGGTTGCACATATAAGCTTTGCAGTGATCTTGGCGAAATCATAACTGCAACCTTGGCATAATCATAATTGTGGGGGCCGCTATAACACAAAAGTACGTTTTTTTTTGTTTTTGTTTTTGTTTTTTCTAAAGCTTTCGGAACATTTTCCCAAAGGTTATTGTAATTTATTATATTATATTTTTTTAAATGCATGTTATGTCGCAAAATTATCATCTTCAATTCTTTTACGCAGAGTAACCAATGAAGTAATACATTCCTTCGTTTAATCATATGATATTCCAGACGTCTATGCGTCAAATTGTTAACAGAAGCATCGCTTAAGGGGTCTGGTAACCTTTAAAGTGTCAGAAATTCGTAAATTTTTTTATTAGCTTATTATTAAATATGAGTCTTAGGAACAATTTAAAATAAACCCCATGCAAAAATTCACTTTAGAAGTGGAGTTATGTCTAAAAGAGTCTGAGCTGTTTTTATATGATCAAGGGACAGTTTGATCTTTGAAGTCAATTTTCTCAAAACGATGCTTTGGTCATTGCGCGCACAATATAAGAAAAATGGTTGGTTAGAATTACATGAAATTTTGACTGAATGTCTTAACCAGACAGATGCACAAAATGACCTACTATTATGTTTCTCAAGTAAAAAGTTAAGAATTTATGACTACTTTTGTAGTAAAATCCCTCGATATTCCGAATTTCTCTAAAAAAAAAAAAATTTTCTCGAGATCTACACATTTTATTTCTTTTATAGTAGGTCATTTTGAGAACAGATTGTTTATTTACTCATTAAAAATTTTTTGGCTGGTTTTAGCAATTCAAATGTGATAAACCATGCACACGCAGTACATGCAAGAATAATTCTTTCGTAAAAAAATTATTATGTTTTAAAATAAATTTAAAAGCTTTATATGAGTGTATGCATTGTTTGATAATTTTATTTTATAAAATAAACCTTTATTAATATGCATTTTAAATTTTATAATTCAAAGTCAAATAGTTACGGAGTTATTGTAATTCTTATAGAGGTCCTTTTTTCATGTATTTTGTAAGTTCAAAGGTTACCTGACCCCTTAAGGCATGTGGGCCGAATTCTGTTCGTTTTATTAATTGTTAACCCTTTATTCCATGCTTCCCTACTATCTCACAATACTCTCAAAATAATTTTATTATTATAATTATTTATTTCCAAGTGATGAAATTTAGTAAAATAATTTTTGCCTATAAAAACTATTCGGATATAATTGAAATTTGTAATTGCATTCAATTTTCGTGTTTTGATCAATATCGGGATGTTTCTTTTTCCCAAACGTAAATAGAATCCCATAATACCCGATGTTGCTCTACATCTAGAGAAAAAAAATCGTTTAAAGAAAAACAACCCCAATGCCTAAACATCACAACAACCTCATCGAAAATTTATCGCCAAAAAAAAAAATCGACAGATCTACCGGCAAATGATATGGGACTTTTCCCTCGACAACTACATCGAGAACAAATAAAATGATCAAAAACGTTCTTTCATTGTAGACCTATGTAATTTACAAAAAATATATGAAATAAGAAAAAAAAAGAACAATTTCTTAATCGTCTCAATTATAAAGACACTGCTTATATATCTGAATGGATGCAATTTTATTAAGAAATGTAATCATAACATATAATATGATATGCTTGGAATATTTTTGAATATAGTGTTGGTATAGATGCTCGGGAATTGTAAATATCTTCCTCGGGATATGTAACGGGTAAATAATACTTGCTTTTTATATTAAAATGTTCATATTACACTCCAGTTATTACTTATAATGTTCATATAGTGAGATCAAAATGGCCACTGGAATAGTAGGACATTGTCATCACTGAACTATTAGAAAAATTCTTAATAAATATATTAAAAACATATTAGAATTACTAATTCAACCATTCACAAAGTGAAATTTGGATATTGCTAGTACTTTTGAGTATTTCTCCATAATTTGTTTTAAGTTGATAAATAGGAAAACTCATATATTATGAGCATTGAACATTGTTTCTAAGACCTATTTCTTCTAAAATACTGCGACTGAAAGAATACTTTGTGACAAACGGGGAGCAGTTCAGACTCAATTTCAATAATTTAAACCCATCAAATATGATAAAAGAAACTTTATATTTTAAAAGAAAAATAATATTATTTGCAATATAGCAATTATTACATACTTTAGAGTTGGCATACAACGCTTATTAATGTTTTTTTTTCCAGAAGTCATACTAATTGTTATAACAAATTAGAGTAAATAGATTCTATTTCACAGATATTTGTTTATATCACATTACATCAAAGTTTTTTAAGAAGTGTATTTCAAATTTAGTTAATTTTATTTCACTTAGAAACTTTGGCAAAACTGTTAAATAACTTAATTAACAAAGGAAAAAAAAGTATGATTTTTGAAGAGACTAAAGAATTTTTTAATTAACAAGCAGCGAAGCATTAAATTCAGATAGTAAAATTAAAAACGATTCCTTCATGTAAGATGCACTCTTTACAACGTTTAATGCTGTTCTGAAAAACGTATTCTAATTAAAATTTAACGGTTCAATAAGAAACCATAAATATTGTTAAAAATCCATTAACTTAATTATAAATTAATTAATTGTTACTTTTTAGAATAGTAATTTGACATAAAATATCCCATTTCTTTTTTTGATATTAAAAATAAATTTCAATATTAAACATAAGATTTATAGCGTCATATAGATCCTTTTATACAATCGCGGACAAAATACAAAGTCATTTGCTAACATACTAAACAAAGATGACAATGAAGATGACGATACCATTTTCGGTATAAAGTTTTTTCAATTAAACTGTTTCATTTAAATGAGATATTGTTATTTTAAATGAGATATACAGTTTCTTTTCTACAATTTATTTAAAAAAAAAAGATTAATACGTAATATGTGATTACTGTGTTTAGAAATAGAAAAATGATCACAATGTTCTTAATTTCCTGTATTTTAAGTAAGAAAAGCTGCAGTCTTTGTAATATAATATATTTCTGATTTTTTGTAAAATTTTAAATTACGTACAAATTGAAGTTTACATTAAAATTTATAAAAGTTAAAAAAAGACATTAACTTAAATTTATCTCATTATGTATTCCCCTTTACTGCCGAAAAAGAAATGTACATCTTAACTTACAATTCGTTTTTATTGTATCAAGTTAATTTACCAGTAGAAATTTCTATGCATATTAAGTGAGTTTAAATAAACCGATCAGCAATTTTTTTCGTGTAAATTCAAATCTCAACATCTTCTACTTATAAGTTTTTTTTTTTTTGTTTTGTTTTTTTTTCTTTTTTTTTTTTTTTTTTTTTTTTTTTTTTTTTTTACATTTTAATATCCCATTAGTACTAATGGCACTTGCGGTCTTTATGTAGAACGACGTAAATCTTTCATTACCACTTGTCACAATCGGGAGAAAAATAAATCGGTATAAAGAGATCAATTTTGCATATTTTTTTTCAAAATAAGATTTTATGTAAATCTATCGTAGAAACATGTAAAATTCTCATGAACGTATGGTACATATTAACTTCGTGTCTTATTAACTTGATTTCTTTTAAATGAAATTTAAAAGTTTTCACGTTTTTTATGCATTAAAAACGACACATGTAATGGTTAATGTTATCTCGGGACGGCAATTTAAATTGCAGATTTTAAAAAATGATTGCAAATCAAATTTTTAGGCATACAAGATCAATTTTGCATATTTTTTACAAAGTAAGGCTTTATATATAAATAGAATCATGTAAAATTCTCATTAACTTATCGTATATATTAACTTCTTGTCTTATTCATTTAATTTCTTTTAATGAAATTAACAAGATTTTCTGTTTTTTATTAATTTGAAACTACACATTTAATGTTCAATGTTATCTCAGAACTGCGATTTAAGTTGATGGTGCAATTAAGGGCGGTTGTTTCTAGCAAGTGTAGACAGCAAGCTTTACATTGTAATGCTTAAAATGCTTGCATGTTCCTTTTTAAATATTATTGGATACAATTGCTTTCTACTGATTTTTTTATTTAATATAAATAAAATTTAAATTGTCCACTAACAACACCAGACAGAATTTTTATATGAAAAGTATCAATAATGTATTCAAATAAAATTTTGAAATTTATTAAAAGTATTACGTTTCTATTATCCGCATTGCAGGAGTTATTAGCCGTTATTAGCGAGTTATTAGGAGTTATTAGCGTTAAAGGCTTCGCTACTTACAGTAGTATTCTTGATTCTGATTATTTCAATTGTTTAGGCGCGTACTTTGATCACATGTTTCTTAAATTTGTGTTTTATTTATATTATTTTACTTATTTATTAATGAAGTTTTAATTTCCTTATGTAATATTAAGAAAATATGTAATATTACGGAAATAAAATGCTGATATAAGGCTTTTACTATGTTGTTTAAGTGCAAAAGGATTAACTTTTCGTAATCGGGATGCACGTGATAGAGATAGATTCTTTTTACTGTGAATACCAGCAAAGAATACAAAACTGGCAAAATACACTTTGTACCATACAAACAACACAAATGCTCTATCGTAATGACCTCACCCGCTAGATGGTTGTTCAATGTCAAAATTGAGATATCTAGTTTCACGTAACTATACGGTTTGACCCTACTTTTCCTTACATTATAGGGTTCACGCTGCCGCTCGCCATTACGCCAAATCACGACAAAATGCTTCATTTTTAGAGTAAACGACCGATTAAACTCGCCAAATTACGATTGCTCAATTTGCCCTCTTTTTGTATGTGTGTGTGTGTGCGAGTGTATGTTAATACATGCAACACTCTGTTTCGCGTTACTGAACGATTCATCTCGCTTATCATGTTCCATAGCACCGTACCATTTAAACTAACTAACAACAAAACTAAACAGAAATTATATTCAGCAGTCGAATGTATATAAGATATGTTAAGAATGTCATTTCAGTATGTATTAAGAAGCTCAATAGGGAAGAGACTTTAATGAAAAGCCGAAAAATTCAAGGAAAAAAAGTTTTAATGTGACATATATTATGTTGTTTACATTTTGAATTTTTCACAATTCATTGGATTTAATTAAATCTTACTGAGTACTGAGTTAACTTGGATTCGAAAGTTGTAGTTCATAAAATTTTAATAATTAAATCGGAATTTGATTTCTTTTTTTTATTGCATAAAATATTTAAAATGTACTTACTTATAATATTTTCTGTAGCGGATAGTTAACTTTAGATGAATAACTGATAAAAAATAATAATAATAATGTTCTCTCAGAACATATTGAAAAAAAAACGTACATTAAGGGTTAAATATCCATTTTCAGTGTTTCACGACGACTCTATTTTGCTAACTTTTTTTTTTTTTTTTCATTTGGCTACTTTTTTTTATTTTTGATTAGCCAAATTACTAACGTTGGTCAAAAATCAGCGGGAACACTATGATGAAAAATTTATGTATTCTACTGTTTTTTAATAGACTGCATTCCATGGTTAAAATACAGAGAATAATATAACGAGTTATTTAAAAGGTAGCTGATTTTTGTAAAAGAAATGCTATAAATATATTTATAATAACTTTAAATAAATAAAATAATTTTAAAATAACGCTTATTTTTAGCATTAATGCATAGTGGTATTTCTTTCGCTATTCATAAAAGGATATTTCCGACACATATATTTAAATAAATAAACACTAATCTATGAAAAACAAAGGTTTAGAAAAGGTTTTTAAAAGTTTAAAAGAATTCTGTAAAATAAAAAATAAAATAAACGCAGATACTTTATACAGTTACTCGAGTCCACACTAGGCAGTAGTTGTCTAGTAAGTCTTTTAAATCTCATTTCAATTATATTTCGCTAACATAGGATTCATCAGCGCATGTACTATGATCCACGGCTGAGCCGCCGAGGTTATTTTGATAGCCTGCCATACTAATTTAGAATATTAAGAGCGAAAAGTTTACTGCGACTTCGAAAGATTTCCGAAGCGTTTGATCAAAGAATATTTTCTTTATATTATTGGGGAATATGTAATTCCTTAGCTGTCGAATTTTAAAGTTTTTTCCGTCTAATAAACGTGTTTCGAGCCAGAAACCTAATTGAGTAAAATGCTCCTTATTTCACGCGTAACTTATTTGATTCATTCATGAAAAATTATAATACCGTATAAACTGCTTATCTAACTTAAATAAAGAGTACAATTTGGTAGCTATGGCTTGTTCTTTAGAAAAAAAACACACTCGTGTGAAAAAAAGTGAAAAAAAAAAACACTCGTTAAACGTATTTATCTTTATTTCAAATCTCGGGAAAGGGAATTTCCTTTTTTCGTGCCGCAAAAAGTTGAATATTTTCTATGCTGAAAATGTCACTTTATGCTAACAGTACAGCGCCTAGAATACATAGTGTGGAAACCGGCTATCCCAGTAATGCTTTAACCTTCCTACCCTTAATGGGTCTAATCGACCCATTTCTATTTTTTATTTCATGATAGCTCCCTCGGGTTTTAAATAAATGCTCTTATATTTTAAATATTCCTCAAACATATAAATATCTTCGGTTTATAATTTTTTCAGACTTCAGGAATTATTTTTTTTAGCCAAAATAAAAAAAGTCACATATTACCTGAATGGGTCTAATCGACCCATACCACTAATCGCGTATAAATGCATGGAAAACAATTAAATAGTATGTATTTCGAATAATGATCGATAGATGGCGCTACCATACTGATATACTCAAGTAATGTTTTTCTTGTTTTGGAGTATTTAGCCATTTTTAATGCAATATAGCACGTAATAAGCGCGGTCTTACTGATGATGAAATCAGAAAGCTTTGGCAAGAGCTCCCTAGTGATTAATCTGATAAAGGGAGTGATAATGATTTGATTGAAACAGATGAATCTGATCATTTATCCATCGAAGAGGTTGATGAAAAAACAGATGTTTCCGATACAGAAGGTGAAACGGCGGAGTCTCCATCCTCCTTTATTAGTCGCAACAAAACTGAATGGTGTAAATCCCCTCCACCTACATAAAAAAACGGTATGTACTAGTACATTATTTATATTTATTATATTCGATATTTATTTTATATAAATTGTTCATATTCAGGGGTTTTGCAAGCTTTGGAACCCTTCCCCCCCCCTTCCACCATCATGGAAAAAAAATTATCTTCGAGGAAATTTATAGAGATTTGTTCGGAATTTATATGCTAGGAAAAGAAATAAATGTCCTTTAGAGGAATCGTAGTCCCCCCCCTTCCCCCTGTCATGCAGACTTTAGCATTACTCCTGTTCTTATATATTTTACATTCATTTGTATTTTCTGACTTTTATTATTATTTTACAGACAACATAACATTATGAATTTAACCCCTGGTCCTACACGTTTTGCAATTCAGAGGATAACTGAACACCCTGTGTCAGCAATGAAGCTTTTCTTTATAGATGACATGTTCAAATTAATTCTAGAAGAAACTAACAGAGAAATGAAGAGAGTATGCTCAGAAAAGAATAAAAAATATACATTGGTTTCTGTTGAGGAATTTGAAGCTTACATTGGTAAAAAAATTAAACTTCTATTACAATAATTTATAGATAAATTGAAAAAAATGCAAATGATTCCGCGGTTTGAAATTTAACCATTTTTTTTTCATTTTGAAGTAATTTTTATAATATTATTTTTACAGGTTTGCTAATTTTAGCTGGTGTATATAAATCAGCAGGAGAGTCTCTCAAAGAGTTATGGAGCGAAGAAGATGGCCGCGACATTTTTCGTGCAACTATGTCTTTGCAACGTTTTGAAATTATTTGAGAGTTTCTTAGGTTTGACAACAAAGAAAGTAGAGCAAATCGGCGTCGTCTAGATAAGCTAGCTGCAATAAGATCATTATTTGATATGTTTGTTACTCAGTTGCCAAAGATGTTCATTCCTTACGAAAATGTTACAATTGATGAACAGCTTGTGCCTTTCCGTGGTAAATGCCCATTTAGGCAATATATACCGTCAAAGCCAAGAGGGAAATATGGAATTAAAATGTGGTTGATGTCTGATGTCAAAACATCTTATAAACATCAGCGCTGCTGAGATCTATACTGGAAAGCCTTCAGATGGTGAGCGCGAAAAATATCAAGGTAGAAATGTTGTGTTGCGCCTGGTAAATTCGATTGAGGGTACCGCTCGAAATATTACGGTTGATAATATTTTCACGGATTATATTCTTGCTAAAGAATTATTGAAGAAAAAATTAACTATTATTGGTACTCTTAGGAAAAATAAGCCATTTATTCCTTCTGAATTTCAGTCATCACGTGAGCGAGAAGCATTTTCCTCATTATTAGGTTTTCAACCAGATATGACACTTGTTTCATATGTGCCGAAAAAAACAAATCGGTAATCCTCCTTTCAACTATGCATCACGAGGCCAAAGTTTCAGTTGAGAAAGAAAAGAAACCAGATATAATTTTATGTTATAATGAAACTAAAGGTGGAGTAGATACTACTGATAAGTTAGCTGCTGCTTATACATGCAAAAGGGGCACTGGCGATGGCCTGTGTGTTTATTCTACAATTTAATTGATCTAGCTTCAATAAATGCATATGTTGTTTTTATGCATGTAAATCCTTCTTACAAACTATACAAAAGGCGCCTTTTTCTAAAGGAACTTGGCAAACAGCTGACCGAACCTCACAGAAATATTAGGATGAAACAAAATATCCGAGTAACCATAAAGAATAAATTGGCTAAGTCAGCAGGTGAAAAAAAAGAAAGTATTAGTTCAAATAAACGTGGAAGGTGCAAAGAATGTGGTCCAAAGAGAGATCGAAAAACGCAGACGAGATGTACTTCATGCTTATCATTTCTTTGCCAGGAGCATCTAAATGTGTACTGTAAATCTTGTTTATCGTAAAATTTTTCATGAACAATGGAAATAAAACAAATTTGCACTATTTTTTTATTATTATTTTCCAAGTTATTGCTTATACAAACAAGCCATTGGAAGTAAGAGGGGAAGGGGGGGCGGAGTAAAAAGTGGGGGGGGGTTGAGAATTATAAATTTTGTTGTCTCTAATAGTGAATACAAAAATAATATATGAAATAAAGCTAGATAAAAATACTTGTTTTGAGCTAGAATAAATATACACTAAACTGGGTCTAATCGACCCATTCAGGTAAAACGTAACTTTTTTTCAACAGGGTAGGAAGGTTAAAAAGTCCTAAAAAATTGCAGCTGATAAATCTTTAACAATATTGTATGATAATAAGGCGACTGCAGTGATATCTGCTAGCTTTATCCAACGTAAACATAAATTTAGTAAATTATCATTTAGTAAATACCGTTTTTTAGCCATGATCACTATTTTATGAAAATAACTATCTAAGTAGGAGGAAACAGGATATAATTTAAGTATTTAAAATACTTACCACTGGCCAAAACGTTTTCTCAGTTTGATTCTTATACAATGTTTATGTTGAAAAGTGCTAGCAGATGTCGTTGTGATCGATCTCTTATCGTTCAACATCGTTGTACATTTATGGGATTCAATTTTTTAGTACTTTTTTGTAGTCGATTTCCACCCTATTTATTCTAGGTGCTGTACTAACAGATCATATGGCGTATGTGTATTCTTTTTCATGTATCATCATGGTATTATAGCATATACAGTAGTGCTAGCCTCTTTTCGCTTTCTCGTAAAGTATCCGACAAACTTTAATCATGTGCAGTTGGTACTATTACTAATGAAAATAGTTCTATATAATGTCTGGTGTTATAATTTAATATTATGTGCTAATAAAATTAATAAGCTGATTTTTTATGAATAAAGATCAAAATGAAAATTTTGTAGTTTCTCTGCGTATATATACAACTTTCCCCTGGGCTAGACATTTATGCGTGTATATACAGGGTGATTTTTTTTAAAGTTGTGAAAGTAAAACCCTATAAAAAAAACAACCACTGATCCAAATGACCAACAATTTCACTAGTATGCTCCCAAAGCAATGGGAATTTTTTAAGCGTGGTTAAAAAAACTTAAAATCGCACCGACAGATGGCGCTGTACATGCAGTAAAGTCGGCAGACCATCTTGCGTCCGGCATACGCACATTGGCGGTAAAAACGTGAAGTACGCACATCTCGTGTTCATTATTCTACGGAAATCCTCGCAATGACTGAGCCATTGACGGACCGTGCGTTGTTAGTGAAACTGTTTTATCAGAATAATGACAGCGCAGCAACTGCTCTTAGGAGATTTAGGACACTTAAGAATTTAAGAGAAGGTCCAATGACGACAGAGGGTCTACGGAAGATGGTTTCTCAAAGTACCGTCCATTGTATTCCTCCCACAGACGATATTCTTTGTTTCTGCTACCTTACAGCGCCATCTGTCGGTGCGATTTATTTTTTTTTTCAACCATGCCAAAAAAATTCCCATTGCTTTGGGAGCATACTGGTGAAATTTTTGGTCATTTGGATCAATGGTTCTTTTGTTATAGGGTTTTATTTTCACAACTTTAAAAAAAATCACCCTATATTACTGCCAAAGCCGGCAGTTTGGTTATATGGCGAATTTGTCAAAAATCCTGGACAAAGACCGATGAACAGTGTATTTCGTGCTTTGGCCGGCAAATTCCCAAATTAGTTGGAAATCCCTGGCCAATATTCGAAGTCTCGAACCGAACCATCCAATGTGAGATCTTTGAAACGCCACAGAGAGGGAGATATAAATGTGAAAAATAGAGAAAAATACTTAAAATACGGTTGAGCATGTGGTAGGAAGTGCGTTCCATTCTTTGATGATAATATTCTGTTCGTATGGAGAACTGGGTAAACGGGTAATAAACGGGTTAAATAATGATAAACAGAGTAGATATAAAAATAGCATAAGTGTTTTTAAAGCACAGTTATAAAGAATGTTCTAGGGAAACCGCAACAATCGTATACATACTAATTAAAGCTTAGGGAATCGATTTCAATAGAAGACGATTCTTATTTTTGACACTAAGGGAAAACAATGCACTACAAACTGCTCTTAAGTGTACAAATAGGCATAAAAACTAAAATGATACTCTATTAAATAATTGTCAATCTTGTAAAACGTTCTTTAAATGCTATCCCTGTATTACTACTTCATCAGCATGGAGAGCCACTTACGCTACTAGTATCGAATATGTTAACTGTTTTTTTATTTATCAATCGATTTTTCGTTTTCTAAATAATATGTCTACGAAATGGTTTTGCGTTTACATCAGTACATTCTTTATAACTGAGCTCTAAACACCTACATTTTAACTATGGTAAACACTGTATTTACAGTAATAAAGCCATTCTAAAAAAAGTTGATTTCAGTGTGTTTATTCAACAGAAAAGTTGAGAAGAAAATATCAAACTCTAGCTCATTTTGTGTCTTTTACTCTTTGACATTTAATGCATCAATGCACTTTTTCTTGACTTTTCATCATTTTAGGATAAAGTAATAAAAAATACTTTATTTAAATCATGTATATTTAATCAAAGTTTATGGCAGGTTTTTGTTTAATATTGATAAAACTTTTGTTTATTTTTATTGTTTGTTATTTAACACGCAAATTTAAACTGTAGAATTCACTCTCTTCATCTTTCAAACATTGCACTGCAGACTGGATTTAGATGTAAGAATACGCATAAAATAGTATTAAATGTTACTCTATTAAATGATTTTCAAACTTGTAAAACGTTCATTAGATGTTATGCCTGTATTACTAATTCATCAGCATGGAGAGCCACATACACTCCCAGTATCGAAAATATGAACTTTTTAGCTCACAGGCTATCAAAGCCTGAGAGCTTATGTGCCCGCCGGTTCTGTATGTACGTACGTACGTACGTATGTATGTATGTATGTATGTATGTATGTATGTACGTAACGCGATAACTGTTGATAGAACTAACCGTTTTACTTTAAATTTTGTTTATAGGTTCCTTGTGATAAGGCACTTCCCTGATTAGTTTTGGAGGTTCATTGGTTAAGCATAAAGGGGGGAAACGGGGGGCTAACCCCCCATAATTTAGATAAATGGGTTTTTCATGCAGAATTATCCCATTTTCTTCAAATTTTGTATATAGGTTCATTTTGATAATGTGTTTCTGTCAATAGTTTTGGGGGTTCATTGGTTAAGTATAAAGGGGGAAAGGGGGGATACCCCCACCCCCTCATTTAGATAAATGAGTTTTTCATGCAGAATTATCCGATTTTCTTCAAATTTTGTATATAGGTTCATTGTGATAATGCGCTTCTCTGAATAGTTTTGGGGGTTCATTGGTTAAGTATAAAGGGGGAAAGGGGGGCTAATCCCCCTTAATTTAGATAAATGGGTTTTTCATGCAGAATTATCCCATTTTCTTCAAATTTTGTATATAGGTTCATTTTGATAATGCGCTTCTGTCAATAGTTTTGGGGGTTCATTGGTTAAGTATGAAAGGGGAAAGGGGGGATAACCCCCCCTAATTTAGAAAATGGGTTTTTCATGCAGAATTATCCGATTTTCTTCAAATTTTGTATATATATTCATTGTAATTAGTGACTTCCCTGATTAGTTTAAGGGGTTCATTAGTTAACTATGATGGGGGTAACGGGGGGATGACCCCCCCCCCCTTAATATATTGTTAATTTCTTTATTTTTCGAGGGGCATATTTCAAATTCTTTGAAATAAGAGTATAATATACAATTAGTGTGAATAGCCTGTGAGCTCAATGCCCTCAGTTTAACTGGGCAGTTTTCTTTATATATTTTTTTTTCTGTATCAGTCGATTCTCCATGTTATAAATATTATGTATACGAAATGGGCATGCATTTACATCAGTGCATGCCATAAAAAAAAGAGTTAAATTCATTGTGTTTATTCAACTGAAAATTTAAAAAGAAAATTTCAAACTCTAGCTCATTTTGTGCCTTTTACTCTTTGACATTTAATGCATCAATGCACTCTTTCTTGACTTTTCATTATTTAATGATAACGTAATAAAAATACTTCATTTAAATCATGTTATCCCAGTTTATTTATACCCAATTTATGGCAGGTTTTTGTATAAGATTGATAAAAAGAATATATTATTATTGTTTGTTATTTTAACAATAAAGAGCAAATTATTGTATGTGAAGAATATGCACACGCAAATTTAAATTGTAGAATTCACTTCCTTCATCTTTCAGACATTGCACTGCAGACTGGATTTAGTTGTAAGAATACGCATAAAAACTAAAATGTTACTCCATTAAATGATAGTCAATCTTGAAAAACGTTCTTTAGATGTTATGCCTGTATTACTACTTCAGACAGCACGGAGTGCCACTTAAGCTCCGATTATCGAAAATGTGAACTGAATTTTTCTTTATAAATCGATTAGCCGTGTTCTAAATAGTACGTATATGAAATGGTGTTACGTTTACATCAGAACATTCTTTATAATTCAGCTCAAAACACCTATTAATTACGGTAACCCTTTAACTACGGTAAACCCTGTATTTACAGTAACTAAGCCATTTAAAAAAAAGTTAAATTCAGTGTGTGTATTCAACTGAAAAGTTGAAAAGCAAATTTCAAACTCTAGCTCATTTTGTGTTTTTTAATCTTTGACATTTAATGCATCAAAGCACGTTTTCTTGACTTTTCAGTATTTAAGAATAACGTAATAAAAATACTTCATTTAAATGATGTATATTTAATCCTAGTTTATGGCAGTTTTTTTTTAGATTGATAAAAATAATATATTGTTTTTGTTTGTTATTTTAAAAATAAAGAGCAAATTATTCTATGTGAAGAATATGCACACGCAAATTTAAATTGTAGAATTCAATTTCTTCATCTTTCAAACATTGCACTCCAGACTAGATTTAGTTGTAAGAATACGCATAACGTTCTTTAGATGTTAAGCTTGTATTACTACTTCAAACAGCATGGAGCGCCATTTACGCTCCTAGTATCGAAAAGTGAATTGCTTTTTTCTGTATAAATCGATGCTCCGTTTTCTAAATAGTTTGTATACAAAATAGTGTTGCGTTTACATACTTTATAATTAGGCTCTAAACACCTATACTTTAACTATGGTAAACCCTGTATTTAAATTAATTAAGCCATTCTTTAAATAATAAAAAAAAAACTAAAGTTAAATTTAGTGTGTTTATTCAACTGAACAGTTGAAAAGAAAAATTCCATATCTAGCTCCTTTTGTGCCTTTTAATCTTTGAAATTTAATGCATCAATGCACTTTTCCTTCACTGTTCATTATTTAAAAGTGAAATGAAATAAAAAATACTTTATATACCCTCCTCAAATTCTGCGACTGCAGTTCCCACAGTCTCTACTGATTTCCACTTAAATAACTAATTACATTTGGATAGGAACATAAATTCGTGAGACAATATATATGTATATATATGAAATGCTTTTCCATTTCATAGTGAATTACATCAAGATTAGTTCTGGTAAGCAATGATTTTGTAGAATAGCATATGTTTTGGTAGTCGAAGGCTCCAGATGAACGACGATGTTTATGAAACATATTAGGGATTTTCCCGTAGAAATAACAGGAAACTGCATTAGTATCAATAATTTTTATTGACACTTCATCAATCAATGACGATTCCACCAATTATCAAATTCAGAATTCATGACTGAGTTGTACTACGCCATAGAACACAGCATGAAGATGTTACATTTATACACCAATTTAAAGACAGTTTTCCTACAAGTGACGGGTTTTGTCTAGCAATTGAAAACACGTAAATATTCTGAGCTCCAGGGTTGCGTAACTGCGTTTCAAAGGCAGCGAGGTGCATGAATTCTTCGCCAATGCAGGGGTAAATTAACCAATGAGCGGCTTGCAAGGCTGTGGAACTTATTCTTATACTCGGCATAATTTTGAAGTGAAAAAGATAGACGCGCGAGTCGAAATGAATTATGGGGTATCGAATGATAATTTTAGTAAAAAAATTATACTAAGAGACGTTCTAAAGGAATAAAAATTGAATGTCTGAAAAGAAGAAATAAATTAAGGGTTTTTACAAATAAGTGTATCTTTTAACAGATTAAGATTTTTAGAATAAGAATTAAAAAATACGTTGATTAAAGATACGGAATAAAAATATAATTTAGATTTGAGATATAATTAAAAGATAGGGAAAAAACTAAGAATTTTGAATAAATTAATTAAAGAAAATGGCGAAATTTTTTTATATGCATATATATATATATATATATATATATATATATATATATATATATATATGCAAAATCTTTTAAACTTTACGCTGTGCCGCCGTTACGAAATCGCTCAGAGCGTCCATCTGGGTCTATCCCCAAAATTTACGGTCGTGCTGCAAGGGTTTACATGATTTTTTTCAATGTGTTGAAAGTTACGAACGCATTTACGCCATTCTAAAGTTACTGCTTCTTTTATTCACAGATTGCAGATTTAGATGGCATTCGAATAGAATTTCTCCTCATAAGTAGCAGATTTTTAAGTGATTGTTTGGAGAATACATGCAGTGTAACAAGTCGTCCGTTTCGCGTCTTCGAAGGTTTAAGAGCTAGTTGAACTCATCTTTCAATTGATTCTGACAGTGATTATTGAGTTTTATTTGATGACAAAGTGACGATAGTTTTAGCATTGCATCATTTTCTACTCTAAATTCAGAGAGTGACGATGATTCAAGTGATTTTGATTTTGCAAGAACACGGAAAAAATCAATATCTAACGATGCAGCATCATTTAACATGCCAAAAATATGTGTTGAATTACTCCATAGTTACGAGTATGCAAATAAACATCCAAATAAAAATAAAACTAGTAAATCTGCAGATCAGGAGTCTGAACGTCAGCTCTAAAAGTCATTCTTTTTTAATCTCACTTTTCATATTATTTAGCATCATACAATCCGCAATTTAATTTTTTCATATTAAAAATATTTATAGGCATATAAAATACTTCGGAGATTTCAGAAATTAGAAGCGTTAAATGAAACACGGTTTATGCAATGATATTCTGAAATTCTTATCAACTTCTTATTCATGTAACTTAATTAAAAAAAACTTGTATTAAAATAAATTCTTTATTTATGTCAATAGAATTCAAAAATAATTTATTTTAATACTAAAGTATTGCAGCAAAATAGTGCGAGTTACTTGAATTTTATTATTGTTATTGTTATGATTTAAAATTTCATTCTTAATTTATTTAATATTTTAATATTTAACTTTAATTTATTCATCCATTTAAATAAATTCATTTAAATTTATTAAGCTAAATTTCATTATTTCATTTTAAATCAAACATTCCTTTTAAAATTGTTTACTTTTGGTTAGAGTATAATTTAGTATGAGCATCTTTCCATTACATATGTTTTAGGATATTCATTTCAAATTTCATTTACAATACATTTACTTTACAATATTTACTTAAAATTCTTTCCTTTAAATAAACTTCACTTCAAATTACCTAAAGAAAAATTTTTCTAACTTACTTTTTCTAACTTTTAAATAATATCCATCTTAATAACAAACAGTCTAAAATAAATAATTATTCTAAAATACAGCGTATTTCCTTTTCAATAATAATTATTAAAAGTGGTTAATCGCTAATTTTAGTCTTTTCGGAAAGTTCAGATTCACTGATTTTGATTCATGCAAAATTTCTCTTTCAGAATCACGAACCTTTCATATATCGTTTTAGATTTTCTAAGTCCAATAATTTCTTTTTCAAAATTCTTTAATTTAAATATTTTTACTTCCAATTCATGATAGATGGAGAGAACTAAATTTATTACGCCCATTGCTAAATTTTCTTCTCCATAGTGCAATAACTTTAAGAGTTGTGGAATTTTGTTTATTTTTCTTATTTAACTAAGAAGTAAACATGAAATTTCGTGTAAGACGCCATTAATTCTTCATCAGCGGAATGTCTGCCCTTTTCAAACAATCACGGGCTTATTTGAGTGTGTACCTCCTTCGGTCATTCCTCGGTTACACTCAAGGTTGAATTTGTAACGCTACAAGGTCGCGATCGAACCTTGGAAAAGCGATTAGGATTTTGTTGCTAGGGTAGACGCGTCAGTGAAACTTCTAACTGTAAATTTGTCTACGGTTTGTTGGGCTTGTTCAGTGACATTCACCCGGTTCTTATTTTGTCATTGGTTATTCCGTAACCGCCGGAATTTTTTACCTGAGTGGGAGATTGTAAAGAGTCTTCAGTTCCTGACAAAATCTCAAAGATGTAACGTGGGCTGGATTTCGCTCTTCGGAGCTTAAGCCATTTTGGCTTACGGCGAGAGTCATGAACGTCGCACATCTATATATATCTCTTCTTAAATGACTATTCATCTTCTTTAAATTCAATATCCTAACAAGATTATTACCACCTGTGCTGTCATAGTTAATTCTTCGAGGAGAATGTATTTAAATTTACAACAACTCTAATTTATGGTCTCAAGATATATACGGTATTTCTATGATTTACTTTGGACGTCATAGTTTGTTCAAGAAAATTGGATTCGTTCCTGAGAGCTGGGTGATCTTGCATTATGAAAACTTTATCTTACTTCATCCACGGTAAGCGTCACTTTCATCCTTTGATGTGATGTTTACTAAACATGTTCTAGGGCTGCAAAATTTTATATTGCTCGTCTTCATTTTGATATACCTTTCTAACGGACGTTTTCTACTTCATAACAGTTTCTATAACGTCGGCAATTTAAGATGACTACATCCTGTTGAAGCATCTTTACAAAACTACTGAAATAAATTTCGTCATCATCGTTATTCACATATTGGTGGCTCTTCAATTAGTAATATTTTGACTTTAAACTTCTAAAGCTCTACATCTTACACTTAATGAACATTAGAACTAATGTTTCGAGATCATCATTATGACTAATGAACTATAAATGAAGTTTTTTTTTTTTTTTTATCTCAAGTTGTGCACTGAACGGAATTAGAAATAATTTAAAATAACTTTATAATATTTCATCATTATCATATATGATTTGATAAAAAGATTAACTATCTCAAAGATAATAATATGCCATCCATGATATATAATTTCACGTTTATGTATGTATAAATAACGATGTGATTAATATCGATATCTCATCTTATAATTTTTGAAGAAGAATACATATTGGTTGTAAAAAGTGTATAAAAAGAAATTTCAAGTTAAAATTATACATAATTTATTTGAGTGCACTTATTGAGAATAAACAACAGTTTAACTTTGATCTGGTGAGTTTGTTTTACTTATATTTATTTTTCACTAGCTAAATTACTTTGGATCTAATGGTTGGATATTTTATTTCTCATTGATATATTTATGTCTTAAAGTTTGTGATTCGGAATTAATTTTTTTTTTTGATAAACTTAAATCTTTAGCTTAATATTTAAAATTTAACTTTTATGGCTTCACCTTGTTACTGCCGCTATCGTTAATGCCTATAATGGTGTTTGGGGAAAGTGTTGAATATATTTTTTGTCTAAAACAGTTTAGGTATTCGGAATCGTTCTGGTGCTAGTTGCTGGTGATTCACCCTTTTGGTAATGTTCCCTTTTATATTCTTCACAATCCCCAAACAAAATTACAGTTATATTCTTTGAAACATGGTTTCAAAGCAACTAATAAATTAAAGAGAAAAGTAAAATGAAATGCATTTTAAAAATTGTAAAAAATATGAAAACAAAAATTTTTGTATTTCCCGAACAGATGCAAAAAAATTTCCAATAATTTTAACAATTAATTTCAAAATTCTAATGAATGTATCAGCGAACTTTCAAAGCTATTGAATAGATTTAAAACCTCCATATCAAAAATTTAGCATTCATAATTTAAGTTTAAATCCATTATTCAAATATGCAATTTTCATTTCAGTTAAAAATGAAATTTGAAAATCGTGTGCATTCCCATAGAAAAGCATTATGACCTAAAAAAAAAATGTTCTGTATTGTTCGAACAAATGAACCAAATGTAAATCTATACAGCTAATTCCGTGTACCTCACCTACATACCCACCAAAAATCAACCTAATAGGACGATGTTTACGGCAGTTATCGCGGAACAGACAGACAAACAGGCAGAAACCAAAAACTTTTCGCTTCACCACAGTGAACCTCAACTGATGTTTCGGCAATAACCAATCATCATAAGTTTCCTTTAATTTACGAAGCATGTAGGTGGCGTCTTTTTCACTTTATGCTATGATGACTTGATTATACGCGAGAGTACGCGAGTATTATATGAGAGAGTACGTGAAAATCTGACTGATGGAGTTACAATCATTATATTATAGATCGTGAAACTATAGAATATTTTTCTTTGTTTTCTTAATGGTGTCGTTAGGGTAACTTTTTAACTGTTAACATACAACTTTTTTTAACTTTTAAAAACTTTTAATTATTATTATTATAGTTTTTATTTAACAATTTTTAGCAATTAATTAACTCCTAAGAAACTTTTCTGAATATTACGGGCAGCAAAAAACGACCGTTGTTTCATAAATACTTCTTTAAATTTTTGGAAATCAATTGGTTTCTTAGGTTTTCAAAGATAAAGGAATGCTAATCGGAATCGCTGATAACTCGAAAGAGGTTACATGGTATTTCCGTAAACTTTAAGAAACATTTAAGAGATTGAGTAATATATATATATATATATATATGTTTTTAAATATGTGAACCAATTTTATAGACGGATTAAGTTATATTTTCGAGATATCAAGTATCAAATTTCGCTTCTTTCTGATGCAACTGTAATTCCCGTCTTATGTTTTCGTAGTACTTTTCCACATTTACTAAAAAATCTTTTGAAGGTATCTTAAAATGCATCGTTAGACTAATACTAAATGATTCAATCCGTTAAATGATTCAACTGCAATTATCAATTAATTACATAAAAAGCACGTAAACTATAAAATTAAACAAGATTTTTGCTTCTGAAAATGAAAACCAAAGTGATTACGCTGAAGTCAATTCAATTTTATTCGTAAAATGTTTTCGACAGAAATTGTTACTTTATCATAAAGAAATTTGCTGATAAAAAAAATATATATCAGAATGACTTTTCAATAAAAGTTTTTTTTTTTTTTTTTTTTTTTTTTAAGTAACTCGAAAAATATCTTCCGTTATTTAATTAATCATCAATATTTTTCTGTTTTCTGATTGAGTAAAATATATATTAGGAGAAAGATTAAGTATTTAGAAAAGCTTTTTTTCCAGTTTTTTATAGTATTAGCTTAAAACTTAATATCCTGCAAAATGAGTTATCATTTTATTTGCAATAAGAGAGAAACATATAAAAATACAATAATAAAATAATAATACTATAGCACCATGACATATTCTTTCCATGGATTCCTTCGCATGTGGGCATTGACGGAAATGAAATGACAGATACATTGGTAAAAGACACCGCAAACTTCCACCTTGACTTTTCTGGAGATCTGTTCACTAGCCAAACATACTCTCGACACATCTTGGCGTTCCCCTCCAGTTCATAACTGGTACTGTGGCAAAAATCCTGGAGGAGCTATTGCTCTTGGGGGTTTCCGTGAGATTTAAAGATTTTTGAGTGGACACTTGAAATGCCTGAAATTCGACAACGGTACCAAGATTTTTCCCATTTGTGGAAAGTGCAAGATTGCGCCATCCACCCCTGACCATCTCCTATCCTGTTTGGACTTGGCTAGGAGTGTCCTTTTGGAGTGTCCTTTCATCGTTTTGGACTTCCTCCAAATTTTTAGGCTCATGGAATTGGTCTAGCCTATTGGCTAGATCATTTAGAATTAGAAACAACAACAACAACAACAACTATAGCACTTGTTTTTGCTTTAGTTCAAAATGTAAATAAAATGTAAAACAAAAACTTTAAAACTGACATTTTTAAGAATACAGTTTTAAAAGAAAGCAATAAATTGAGTGCTTTCTTTTCTATTTATTGCCTGTGATTATATTTAATAAAAATAAAAAATAAAAAATAAAAAACACTTTCAGAATAAATTCCGTATTTTTCTTAATAATTTTCATAATTTAAATTTGAAAAAAAAAATTAATAAATACAAAAATAACGCTTTCGATTATGTTTAGTTAAAGTTTATTCGTTAGATAGATTACATTCTTTAGTTTATGCTTTCGATTATAGATAATATTATTTAGTTTTTATTATAGATTTGCTTTTTAGCTCGTCTAGTCTTGTGGTTGAGTTTCATTCAGGGAAAGTTTTTTTTTTTTTTTTTTGCTTTATGCTAAATGATTCATATAAGTATATGACCTATTTAATTTATTTATTGTTAGTAAATCGTATCGTAATTGTAATCGTAGCATTACATCTTAAATTTTATTGGATGATACTTTTGTGTAAGCTTTCTTGCACGTCCGGGAAACATGACTGCAGCATCCCAGACGAATTTATAAATATAAGTGATGTTCAATTTTCAGTTTAGTTACTATGTTTTTGTCATTGTGTAATGTTCTTTCGTAACTCAATATATATATATCCGATCCAAGGCCTCGCCTGTTTATTTGCTTTGTTATTTCATCAGCAGAGATGGTTTAATTCGCAGACAGAGTGACGCTAGTCCCTTTTCATATTTATTGCTGTGGTTTTGAGAGAGAAAATTTATTTTTCTTTTGTTTCTGTTTTTTTCTACCCAGCGATGGAAAGTGAAAAAAAATTATACGGAGTTGCTCTTTTTGACGGGGACGGTACAAATTTTTCTGTTTGGAAAAGGCGTGCCAAAGCCATATTTGCGGCGAAAGATTTGGATAAATTTTTAGACAATGAAGCGACAACTGAAACTGTGGAAGTTGTAAAATCGAAAAATGCTTATGCTTTATTATTATCGCTTTTAAGCGATGGGGTTCTTGCGTCATTGCAAGAAGAAAATACTGCGCATAAGATATGGAATAAATTAGAACGAACATATGATACCAAGCGTGCAGTTAATCAAATTTTAATTAGAAAGAGGTTAGCAACTATTAAAAAGGATCGTGTTGCGTCGATGAGACGTCACATTGATGAAATAAATAATTTAATTTCGGAACTTAAAATTTCCGGTGCTGAAGTAAGTGAAACCGATACTATTGTTTATATTCTGATGTCGTTGCCTCAAGAATTTGAAAATGTTAAAACTGCGTTAAAAAATCAACCGAATACTGTTTTGACGCTAGATTTTGTCACACAACGGCTGTTAGATGCTGAAGCACTTCTGCTCGACTCAAAGAAAGAAAAAGTGCAGTCCAAAACTGCTCATGATACTACCGCGTTTGTATCAACTCGCAAAGGATATGTGTGCAAAAACTGTAATTCAAAGGGGCACATAGCTAAATATTGTTAAAAGAAATTTACTTGTTTCAAGTGTGGACTTCCTGGCCATTTTAAACGACACTGTAAAACTGTTAAAAATTCAAATGAGGAAAAATTTGCTTCTTCAGCAGTATCTTGTGTTGCAGGGAACGTTAAAAAGAATGAATTTATAGTGGATTCTGGAGCGACTTCCCATATGTGCTCTAATGAGAAATATTTCACGTCTTTATAGCCATCTTCAGGAACTATTAAGTGTGCGTCGAAAACAACGAATCTTTAAATTAAAGGTGTTGGAAATATTATTGGAAAATTATCAAACGGAATGGAAATTACACTAAATAATGTTCTTTACTTACCAGATTTAAGTGGACAGTTGATTTCCTTTAGAAAAATCGAAAATGTAAATTATGCAGTTATTTTCAAGAATGAAAAGGTGTTCATAGAAAAAAGAAAAAATCATTTTTGTTTTGGTGAACGTGATTCAAATGGACAATATGTTAGTTATTTTGTCCCAAATTATGAAATTGTTCTCACATCAAAAGAAAGTGATTTTGAAATTTGGCATCGCAGAATGGGCCATCCAAGCGCCAAAGTGGTGAAGGAAATGAAACTTCCAATACCACTTTCTTTTTGTGATGTTTGTGTTCGAGCAAAACAGAGTGCAACACCAATGGGAAGAGGACCTAGGAAAAGAGAAAGTACTCCAATGACTGCTATTCACTCTGACATATGTGGCCCTATTGTTCCGAAAACTTTTTCTGGTGAATGCTATTTTATGACTATCATAGATGATTTTTCACGATTTACTGAAGTTCGATTATTGAAGTATAAAAGTGATGCTTCAGAGGAATTGAAAGTTTTCTGAAAAACTAATCCTACAGTAAAGAAAATCATATGTGATAACGGAAAAGAATATTTAAGCAATGATTTAGTGAATTTTACTCTTGATCTTGGTATAGTGATTGATCCCGCTCCTCCATACACTCCAGCTTTGAATGGAGTTGCTGAAAGATGCAATAGATCGCTCCTGGATATAGGAAGGGCTTTAATTGCTGAATCAAATTTACCTAAGACTTTTTGGGGTCAAGCTATACTTACAGCAGCTTACTGGAAAAATCGAATGCCAAGCAGCTCCACTGAGAACTTAACGCCGTATTTTTTAAAATTTGGCGAAGATCCCGAGTTGAAGCACATACGTGTTTTTGGATGCAGTGCCTACATGTTAGTTCCTTCCGTACATCGTAAGAAGCTTGATGACAGGTCTAAACATATGATCTTCATAGGTTATTCTTCAATGGGATATCGATTGTTAGATCCTGAGACGAAACGCATAACTATTTCAAGAAATGTAAAATTTGATGAAGAGAAGAAGCATACCATAAACTCAAAACAACACATAGTGGAAAATTCAGAATTGACTGATTGTGAAATTAACCCAGATTCTCAAGAAAGAACTAGTGAAGAATCAGAGGATTCTGAAGAGACAGAAGATAAAATGAGAAAATCCGAGAGATCAAGAAAACAACCTATTCGGTATCCAGCTCCTGAGGTGTATGAAGCATTACTTTGCCAACAAGAAACTTTATCTTTTGATGAGATCAAATTTCTCCCTGTTGATGAACAACGTTTATGGAAGGAAGCTATGGATGCAGAGATAGAAAGCATGGAAATCAACGACGTTTGGGATCTCGAAAAATTACCACCTTACAAACGAGCTATTTCCTGCAAATTGGTGTATACCATCAAAAGAGATGGACGTTATAAGGCTCGCCTTGTAGCCCGTGGATTTATGCAAAAAGAAGGACTAGACTATAGTGAAACTTTCGCTCCTGTAATAAGTATGCCAGCTTTACGTTTAGTGCTTTTTGTGATTTTAAATGATGACTTACATGCATTTGTTTTGGATGTAAAAACAGCTTTCCTGAATGGTAAGTTAAATGAACTTGTTTTTACGGATCAGCCGCAAGGCTATGATGACGAAAGTGGGTTAAAATGTAAACTCAAACTGAGTTTATATGGCCTGAAACATGTCCCACGACAATGGTTTGAAAGGTTTCTTGATTTTGTTTCAAAATTAAAATTTAGATCTCTTGATAATGAACCTTGTATTTTTATTCGTTATAGTAATGGTCATAAAATAATTATTGCTCTGTGTGTTGATGATATGCTTATAGCAGGTTCAGATTTAAATGAAACTAATGTAGTTATTTCTTGACTCTCTAAAGAGTTTCATATGTCAAAATCAGAATGTGTTTCAGAATTTCTGGGTATTCAAATGAAATTTAAATCTGATGGTTTAATAAAGGATCAAGAGTTTTATATAATTAAATTGTTAAGTAAATTTAATATGCTAGAATGTAAACCTAGTGATATTCCTATTTCTCCTAAATCCACTCCATCTGATTTAAAAAATGGAAAACCATTTAATGGTCCATACCGTGAACTTGTAGGTTGTTTATTGTATTTAGCATATATTTCACGACCTGATATTTTATATAGTGTAAATTGTTTGAGTCAAATGCAGGAAAATCTTACTGAAGTTCCATGGATTGCACTAAAGAAAATCTTAAGATATTTGAAAGGAACTTTGTCCTTAAAACTTGTGTATAAAAAGCAAAAATCTGATCCTAAATTATCTATGTATGTTGATTCTGATTGGGGTGCAAACACAAATGATAGAAAATCAGTATCAGGTTACATTTTAATGTTTTGTAACATGCCTGTTCTCTGGTGTTGTAATAAACAAAAATCAGTTACATTATCTTCAACTGAAGCGGAAGTCATTGCCTTAACTAAAAGTTTGCAAGACCTGTTGTGGTTCAAAAATATTGCTTGTGAAATTGTAAGTATTAAGGATTTAGTTATTTTAGAGGATAAACAGTCTTGTATAAAATGTATCAGTAATGAAAGTAGTTATGGTATAATGAAACATATAGATATAAAACTAAAATTTGTTCGTAATGTTGTAAAAGAAAATAATATCAAAATTGAATATGTTCCTACAAATATGCAAATTGCTGATATGTTTACAAAGGCATTGCCTAATGTTAAATTTTATGAATTGTTGATTCTTTGCTGTTTGTATAAGTAATGTTTTAACTGTGTCATATTTTTAATGTTTGTTTATTGTAATTTTTTATTCTGTGTTTTTCTAATGTAATGCTAGATTATGGGCGGGTGTTAGTATATCGTATCGTAATTGTAATCGTAGCATTACATCTTAAATTTTATTGGATGATACTTTTGTGTAAGCTTTCTTGCACGTCCGGGAAACATGACTGCAGCATCCCAGACGAATTTATAAATATAAGTGATGTTCAATTTTCAGTTTAGTTACTATGTTTTTGTCATTGTGTAATGTTCTTTCGTAACTCAATATATATATTCGATCCAAGGCCTCGACTGTTTATTTGCTTTGTTATTTCATCATTTATACCTATTTAATTTTTTTCTTTTATAATAAAATCAAGCTTTTGCTTGGTGTCCAATGTGTTAAATCGATATCAGATTTATGCTCAATAATTCATATAGCTCTCCTTCTATCATAATTGTTCTTTTTAAATTATATATTTAAAGAAAATAATACTATAGAATAACAACGTATTTCTTAGTTTTCTTATCAATAATTTCTGTGAAACGAATATCTGCACGTGATAAAAGTGTTTTCTAAAAAAACTTCATACGGTATTTTGTTTTTTTATAAAAGTTTCCTTTGGAAAATATAATTGGATAAACGATTTTCTCTCATTAATTCTTCATCAAGACTCTATCTGTTCTCTTTTTGAAAAAAAAGAAAAAGATATAATCTGTAAACTTTTGCTGAAGAAAATATAACTGTAAAAAAAGATCTTCTATCATTAATTCTTCATCAAGACTACATCTTTTTTTCTGTTTGAAAATCTTATATCTTGGTAGAAAGATGAAGTATTTAGAAAGGTGGATTTAATTTTTATAAAAACATTACAATTGAAAGTCCTTCAAAATCACATTCATATCTAGAGATATTTAAAATATATTCCGGTAAAGATAAATGAAAAAAATCATTTTAAGACATTTGTAATAATAACAAGTGGGAAATTGTACGTCAAACGTGACAAATGAGGTGCGTTTGTGCTATAATTAGTTTCAGTGAAATTAATTATATCGTCTGTTATTATGATATGATTAATTTCCGTAATAAAATAAGTACATTTTAAGTTGCCAACATTTTATAATTTGTTGACATTTACTGAAAATTCCAATGGGAAACTTACGCCTAGCATCGAAAATTTCAGAACTTGAAATCTATATTTCGACTTTTTTCCGTTTAATATCTATTTCTCCGACAACAGTTATCCAAAAACTGTCGGTATATTATAGGATTGCTATAATTAAACAATTTTCATATACAAATTCGGTTTTTTAATTCAGTAATACGGAAATAACAGGACTCTCATTTTAAATAGGACGTAATCACCATGGCAACCTAGTATCATTACCTATCATGTGATATCATTGATTTAATTACGTATAATAGGATTTAACAGAATGATATATCTCGGTCGATCGAAAGCTGCTATAACAAAGAAGTACCAATTTAAAAAAAATCAAATTATTTAATAAATATTTTTATTAATAACTTTTTAAGTTTTAATTCGATTATCATAAAATTTCAAAAGACTCGTCAAAATTCTGCAAAGATTATATATTTTAAATTTGAAATCATTTGGTTGGGCAGTTTTTGCGATGTTATATGCGGACGGATGGACAGACAGACAGATGGGCGGACGGACTTACAGACAGACAGACGGACGGACCAGACGACGACTATAGGTGCTACGTATTTGTATAATTACGAACGAACCTAAATGAGTAAAACTTATAATCTGAAATTTCATTTCAGTAAAAATACTACAGGGATCGTTTTGCTTTTATACGAAACACAAAATAATATTTTCCCAATTAAGAAGCAAATTTTGCACAGACATTTATAAAAATTGTAATTCCTAAAAATAACAATAAATTAACTATGTGTTTTTTTATGTTCATCGTTACATTTTATAAAAAAATATATATTTTTTTAATTACTCTTCAAATACATTTTTTTAAAACGAAACTCAATATTCCCTTTTCATATTTAATAATTTCAACCTTGGTAGAATGTGGTAAATTCAAAAATAATTTATTCCACTATGTTAGCTTTATAGCTATATCTCTTTTTTCATGCGTTTTGGCGATTTAATATATAAATTATTGGAGTGCGTTTTATATATTAAATATTGTTTTAAAATTCCCGCAACTGAATTTTTATTTATACATTTTGTTTAAATAAAAAAAATCAGAAATTATTCATGAACTTTGTACTATTTCATCTCAATTAAATAATTTTAACTTTTGTACCGCCTTTCGCTTACTGTGCACTACAATGTATAAAAAATTCGTGAAGACAGAAAATTAACTGACAATAAAGATGCCGTCTTTTCTCCGTATTTTCACATAACTTCTGGTTTGGAATTTTCCCGTTCATAACTAAGAATTTTTTTTTTTACAAATAAATATTAGTAAAAGTGCAATATTAAAAAAATGCATAATAATTATATATTACTAATTCACATTTATACGGAATAGATATTTGAATTGCAGATTATCACACTCGTTTTTTATCACATTGTCTTCCTTGGGATTCGAAATTCGGCACTTACCATTACAGGATGAATGCTCTGTTCCTATTCCCCCTGGCCACATCCAACGACTTGGTTATAGGTGAAAACATCAATTGCGAAAATTTAAATGGATATTTTCCGTTTTCTCTCAATTGGAAAACAACATAACAATATGTCTCTTTTGGAAGAAACATTTTTTGTTCTTAACATTCAAAGAGTAAGGATAAAAAGAGATTTTTTCTTTTTTCCCAGGAAAATGTACGATTGCAACTCCAAATAAAAAGTTTCCGTTAAATGACAGAAATTTCACATAAATCACCAGTATATATACGGATTTTGTTTTTACAGTGCAGCTATCTATTTTTTTGCTGAAGTTGATCAGTCGGCTATTTTCTAAGGAAAATATATTCCCCATCGGAATAAATAATATCTGCTGTCCAGGGTAACTATTGATACGTTTTCTCATAATCATTGTAATTATATTGTTCAGCGTGAGAGTCTTCCCTGGTACTCTGGTAAGTGTATAAAAGTCGCAAAACAAAATTCCCTATTCTGTATGGATCTTTCATATGAAATAGATACATTGATAGCAATTTTTACAAGGAATAATAAGATATTGTACGAAAATATTATCCTTCTAATGAAAGAAATTTCACATGAAATCACTAGTATGTATACGAGTTTTTGTTTATATTTTTTTTCACTGTGTAGTTTTCTACGAATGTTTCGGCTGAAGTCGATCAGTCCCTTATTTTCAACGGAAAATAAATTCCCCATCAGAATAAATAATTACAGTTGTTCTGGGTAACAAATGAGATACTTTATCAAAATCATTGTAATGGCTTTGTTTAGAGTGAAAATATCTTTCCCAGTGGTCTAGAAAACGTATAAAATTCGCAAATGAAATACGCGCATTAATTGCACTCTTTAAAATGCATAATAAGGCATTGTACGAAAATATTATCTTTTTTATGAGAGACATGTCACATGAAATCACTAATATTTATGCGATTTTTTTTCTACAGTGTAGCTTTTACATATATATCGGCTGAAGTCGATCAGTTCGTTAACTTCAACGGAAAATAAATTCCCTATCGGAATAAATAATTACTGTTGTTCGGGGTAACTAATGAGATACTTTCTCAAAATCATTGTAATTGAGTATGAATATCTTTCCCAGTAGTCTAGCAAGCGTATAAAATTCACAAAAAAATATCCTATTCTGTATAGATTTTCCTATGAAATAGGCGTATTAATTGCACTCTATACAATGCATAATAAGATATTGTACGAAAATATTATCCTCCTAAATACAGAAATTTCACATGAAATCACTAGTATTTATACGAGTTTATTTTCTTTTACAGTGTAGCTTTCTACATATGTTTCGGTTGAAGTCGATCAATCCATTATTTTCAACGGAAAATAAATTCCCCATCAGAATAAATAATTACAGTTGTTCTGGGTAACTAATGAGATACTTTCTCAAAATCATTGTAATTACATTGTTTAGAGTTAGAATATCTTTCCCAGTAGTCTAGCAAGCTTATAATATTCGCAAAACAATATATCCTATTCTGTATAGATTTTTCCTTTGAAATAGACGCATTAATTGCACTCTTTACAAGGCATAATAAGATATTGTACGAAACTAGTGTCCTCCTAAGCAAATTCATCATTTTGAAAACTAAGGATATGAAATATAATTAAATTATCAGTTTAAGAAGGTATGTTCTATACCAGCAGAATTGTGTATAATATATTAGATAATAATAGCAACCGGACAGAATTATTTTGCAATAACTCTGAATAAGCAAAAACGAAACTCACCCAATTTTTTAAAATTAAAACTAAGAAGTTCCTAGATGCACAACTCTTCTTAATATTACGATTGATACATACTAATCTAAAGTGGAGAACATTTGGAAAAACACAGTTAAAATCCATAGCAAAATTAATTTTCATCCAAATTAAGTTAATTATTTTGGCACTTTTTAAATTCACTTCTTTGCCCTTCTACTTAAGATTATAGTGAATCCTATCTGAATATCCGCTCTGGAGAAGGATTTAAGTCTCAACTCTAAAGTGATGGAATATTTTATTGTAAGAAACTTACACTGAGAATTTCTCTGATATATCTTACATTGCTCCCGACCATTCGATTGTTGAGTTTGATATGTCTATTTTAAGAATCTTAGGGGGTGAATTTAACTCTAAGAGTATGAAAATGATGCTGAACTAACTTTGAAATTATCAGAATATGAAGAGCATGAACTAGATAAAGAACAGTCAAACAAATTCCAAATATCCATTGCTAAAAGAAGTACTTTGTGCTATTAGAAAAACGTTTTGAAGTTCAATGTAATCTATAAGCATCTTTACCTTGAACTTTATTTTAAAACTAGTATATAACCCCGTAGAAAATGATGATTGTTGATCGGCGTATCGTTTTCATAAGACTTCATACAAACAGCATGAAGATTTTATTATTGAAAGGTTTGTATTGTAGAAAAGTACATTTTAAAAATGACAAATGATTTCTACAAATAAAAATGATGAGGATATATTTTACTCATTATTAAATTTCTGAAATAGTTCAGCGGTTGGACAAAACATTCAAATTAAATATTAACAAATAATCCATGTGCGAAAGGTTTTGTAAAAAAAGTGTTATCAATGAGTTTCTAAACAGCTTGACTCACCACATAACTCATTGTTTGATTACATAAGCAAAATTAAAAGCAAATTACGCTGTACTATGTATTCCTTATATTTTAATTACGTTTGATAAGAAATAATTATTTTATTTACGATGCAAGCAAAATTTCTAAATCCACCGGCAGATGGCGCCAATATACTGAATCGATCACCTAAAAACCTCCCTGCGAAAGAAATCACCAATATTTCTGAAAAAAAATGCTTACATAAAAAAATTTACAGAAATTTTGATATACATATATTATATAAAATAGTTTTTGAAGGTTTTAAACAAAATTAAAATATGTAAAAGCTTTAATATGCTTTTACAAATATTTTAACAGCAGAATCGGGTGTAGCATAGGTTTTTCATTAAGCCTAACATGGCGTTTAACTATGGTCGATTCGCAGACCAGAGTAGTTGCGCCCGGAATCGTTACAGACACTTTCTTACCTTCAGATTTTATTATAAGTAGATGCTTCGCTAAAAGACAGCACCACCCGTCCACCTCAATGTTACTCATTGATTGTGAAGTACTGAAGTGTTTCATAAATTTGTTTAGAAGTACAAGTAATAGCAACAAAGGTTAACACGGTTGACAAATTTGGGCGACGCATAGTGGCGAATATCCTCGAAATCGTTAACCAAAATTCTAATATTGTTTTGATGATAAATTGTTTCTCCAATTTAATTATTCTTTATTCGGTTGGATTTCAAACATTTTTCATAAAGATGTGTACAGAAATATGGAATTGCTTATTCTGTGATGGCTTTTCCAAAAACTCGTAAATGCTGAAGATCAAAACATGCAGAGACATCTTTCCTAAAATACAGTCTATCTTAATACACTAGGCATTGGAGAGAAAAATCAGGCTTCTCTTATTATCTCTCCATCATCTTTCAGTAAGAACGGGATATCAGCATAATTCATTTTTCAAGGATTCATATTTCGGTGAGAAATGTAGATATTTACATGATTTTTACATACATTTTAAAATACTTTGTATACATACGTTGATTCAATTTGTATATAATTTTTATGTTATTCGATTAATTTTATGAATGTTTTTATAATTTTTTATTAGCTACGTACAGAATTATAATGTATGAAAAAATTATATAGGCAATAAACAGAATACATTCTGTTTTGTTAACACAATAAAAATAATAGTATTATGATATTGTAATTTACAACCACGGGTGAAAGGCGTGTTTAGAGATGATAAGGCATTTATTGAGAAGACGAAACAGGTGACCCATTCAGGTGGAAGGCCCTACAAACCCGAATAGCAGGGAACACAGTAAAACGCCAATCACCTGTGTCAGGGAAGGACGCGAGAGTCCCTGAAGTGGTGTTTAAATATCGGAACATCATCATTACTATGGAGATGAGGTCGTATTTAGACTTTATATTTGACTTATTCTATTAAAGTTGTAAAATGACTTATGCTAGAGCATTAAATAGCAATATGAAGCATTCAGCAAAGCCTGTAGTTTGCTGATATCTGGCTTATTACTATGTTCTTATGCCATGGTGGGGCTATACACCTAAGTTAAAAGATTAATTATGAATTAGCTTAGGTTAGGTTTGGTTATATGTTTCATTTCATAAACCTTCGATTAAATTAACGAGAGTATGTGTCAAGTATGTTGACGAAAACTTACATGAGGAAGAGAAACACAACTGTGCGTTGAAACGAAAGCGCCAGCCATCTAATAGGTATCAGGTATTCTTATAAAAATATTTTGTTCAAATATTTTCAAGACGATGTTTAATTAACACTACTTATGTCTGTTCAGGGTACGGTTCTCATTGGTTAATCTCAGGTTAAGATATTTAACCGTAATCTTAGGTACTCAAATGAGTATAAATTAACTTTGAATAAGCTCAAATTTTAATTGCAATAAATACTATTTAGAAATAATTCATCACTGTTTAGATTAAACTGACTTGTTAAAAATTAAGATAATAATTATGTAAAAATAAATCGATTTTAATCTAATTAATGTTCTAACTAAACGGATCAGTGAGATCCTAGGAAAATGATCTCTATTTTATTAATTATGTTGATGTGGAATGTTTTTGTATGTATGCTGATCTGTAAATAAAATGTAAATATTTAATTTTGAATTTGCTTTCTTCTTTTACTTACGTAATGTGCACTTGTGTGTTACTAATTTAATATCACGGCTATTATTATTGCAGTATTTTTAATTTACTGTTAACTCAGTTAGGAATTAGTTTCATTTACTAATACAGCTCATACATGAGGATTGCATTAAAAGAAAATACACAACGCGATACTTAATTCAATTTTAATATTTTTTTAGGTTAAATTTAGGTTTATTAACATTAACAAATCCTGAACAGAGTATTACGATCACAGTGTATTTAGGTCAGATATCCTCTCAGACCCCAGCATTTATTTAAAAAAAATTGATACTTTAGTTAGGAATTTATATTAACAAACTGAAAAATAAGAAAAAATGAAAAGCAAAAAAAAAAAAATAATAATTTACTTTTTGTGCATAAATTTTTATGTATCCTGTAGGATACAAGGGGTCTCAATCAGTACACTTTTTGACAGTTTGCTATGAATTTTTTGCATGGCAAAAGCAATGAAAAATATGAAATACTTATGCATTTAATAATTTTTTATCACTAATGAACTACACAAATTGTAACTTAACATACAGAAAAATTATTAGACTTAGATATTTTTTGTTACATTTAGATTTTTATTTTGTTTACTTTTTTGAATTTTTTAAAATAATTAAAGTAAGAATTTTTTGAAAAAAAAAGTTTTATTTTTTCCACTGATGATGATTTGAACTTTCATGAAGCAGTTTTTTTTTTACTTCTTGAGGCAGAGAAACATATTGCAAATAGTACAACGTTTTCCAGCTATGTTTTACAGCTAAAATATCTGAAACTTGACGTATTTGTTTGCTGCAGAATTTCAAGAAGGACATTTTTCTTAATTCAAGAGGTGGTTCAGAACGTTAAAACATTCCAGTTTTTATTAAACTTAATTTATGATCATTACAGTAAATATTCATGTCAATTTTACTTTTATTCACTCCTAATGCATTTATTAGACAATATAAAAAATCAACATTACATGTTAGAGTCAGTCCCCATGTATCCTATTGGATACATCAAATATAAAGCTACTTCATACTATTGAAATTACACATTATTTAAAAATATTTTTTTTTACTGCAATAAACTTCATTTATTTATTTTTATTTTATTTTAAAAATTAAGGTTACAATATTAAATATTTTTTTTAAATAAAAATACTTGCATTTTTTCTACGCTAAAATTTTTGTTGCAAGCCATTTTCACATAACACGCATACCGCCAAAAAAGCACTATAAGAAACAAATTGCCATTTTGCTTTAGTGCAGCCATCTGTTAGACTCCATTGACAGCAATTTATTTTTTTAAACATTATTTTTATACGTGGAAAAAAATGTAAAGATGTGTATCCTGCAGGATACATGGGGTCTGAGGAGGTTATACTTATTACCCAAAGAAAGGAAAATAAAGATAACTAGATGTCTGAGAGAATTTTGTTGCGTAATCAATTTTTTAATAATTCCTCAGCTATTACGAGTAAATATTATCGTAAGAAAAGATTAATTTTCGCTGTATCATTTTGAACATTGAAAATCGTTATTTAAAAAAAATATTCAACATCAAAATGGTATGATCTAAAATAAACTGTAATTCCTTTACTTTACGCAATAAAGATGAACTATACTTTTTTACTTTTAATGATATACCATTATCGACAGTTGCAGTAAAAAGAGTTCAGTATTTGCTTATTTGTTTTAGTCAGGATTTTGGGACACTTTGAGAATCTCTTACGAAACGGATTTCGGACAATTTACTCAAACATATATTTCGGACAATTTACTCAAACATAATATTACATGTTTCTATGTAGAATTGGTTTATAAATAAACGTAATAAAAATACGTTTTACCCTAGCTACTTGTACATTGATTTTCTGAAAGTATTTTGAAATATTAAATGGTCTTTATTTAGGTGAATATTAATTTTAAAATATTCAATTTACTATACCTGCAGAATGTGATGGACATTATAATATTATAACTTTAGCTTCTTGAATTGCATAAATATTTCCAAAATGTTAATTTATATATATATTTCTGAAAAACGTAAAACAAATATTAGAAGTATAATTTGTTACACATGTCTGAAGTATACTTTGGTATTTTAAATAAAAGTACGTATGTTTGACCATAACACTTCTCATATACTCTAAATACAAATTTTAAGTTACCTTAACGAAGCACATATAAAACGATCGCGCTAATTGTAAAATCATTTTTTAGAAAGTGATATATATATATTTTTTTTGGAAAGAATTCAGAAATTTAAGTGCGTTAATGTGTTTTGTAAAACTTTCTATGTAATTTTGCTGCATTATGTTCTTAAATTTTCTCGCAATCTTCAAAGGTAGTATCTTCACTTAAAATCATCTGTCATCCCTCTTATCTTAAAAAAGTTTTTTTTTTAAAGTTATAATTGGACATTTTGTTAAACAAAAGTATTATAAAGTAGGTATCTTGAGTACTTTAAGAATATTGAGTAGTGAAGTCTTTTATATATATAGTAGAGTGGAGAGTTCTATTACTTCTAGACATAATCTGTTTACAAGTGAAAAAACTGTTGAAGAGAAAAAAAAATAGAGACTTGTACAAAGCTATTTTCGTCAATATAAATAACTATTTATTTATTTTAGTAAAGACATTTTAATGTCTTATATGCTTATTATATAATTATTATACACGTATTTTGAAGAAATGTCTACTACTATAAATTTCATATAGTTTTTCTATTATCATCTCTCATTTTCTGCGATGATGTAATAAGGTCGGAAAATAATGTAATGCTTCCTCAAGAGATTGCAAGGAGTATCAGACACAGCATCATAACGTGGCCACTGTTGGGTTATTTATATTAACGTGGCGCAAGTACAGTTTAGCTTTGGAGTGTATAATAATTGATTTAAATTGGTATTGGCAATTAGAGAATGTAGATGACATTTTTGATAACGAGAAAATCAAAAAAATCACTGTAATTGTAGATTTACTCGTAGCTACTCTATTTATGAAGGTATTCTAGGATTACATGGATTGTGCATTTTTTGGTGTGTACGTGTATTTCGGATTTCACACATACGAGGGTATGCGCAAAAATTCCACCTATACTCTCATTTCGCAATCGATGGTAGAATATCCCCAAATCGGACAGTCGCTATTATTTTACGCAGTAATATGCTAATGAGGTTTCTGTGGTTTGCTGATTAATAAAAATACGCTATTAGAAGCGAGTATCGTTGGATTTAGTAGTGTTCGGCCATTTATGGAATATTGAACTGGCCATAATAATTTCTGAACTTGCAGTTTAGATTTAGCCACGTACTGATAGTTAATGAAGCTCGGTGTTGTCTGAATGTTAAAGAGATCTCAGCTGAGGCGTCTAGTGGTAAGACGTTGCACATATATATTTCAGTAAAATAATTTTAGGATCCACGGGGCTAATTTAAGTTACATATATTTTTCTATATTCATATATATATATATATATATATATATATATATATATATAATATATTTAGTACTTCCAGTGATACCGTATAATAGTGATCTTTTTCAGAGTTACAAGTGTCAATCTACGTATCTCTTTTAATTGGAGTAATCTATTGAAATTCTAGGGCCAGTTTCTTCCCTTTTCGTTATTTTACTATTTGAGTTTTAAATTTGATCAGTGTTGATTTCACTGATAACCTCATTCATCCCTGATTTGAAATAAAATATTTGTATTGTTATTTCAGTACCATGTCTACTTATTTAGTAGAAGGGGCCAAATATATTTAGCTTAATACCAATAGATCAGTTCTGCAATGTGCCTGAAGTGTCAGCCACGGACTTTGGTGAAAGTTATTGAATTATTCGATGTCTATACATAGAAATATATTGATGATGAAAACTATTATTTTCAGCATTTATTATGAGCAGTTAACCCATAAAATAGAATGAAATTTTCTAGCGCATTTAAGATCTTCCTTTCAGACAGGTACACATTTTTATACGAAAATGTTTCCATATTTTCCTTCTTCTGAAACGTGTATGCACTTTTTAAAGCTCTCAGTTCACAGTATTTTTTTAGTGTTTTATGTTAGTTTTAATATTAATATTTATTAGTTATATTCTTAACAATTAACCATTAGTGTAATCTATAAGACATTAAATTTTAACCTTCATTTTTCACGGACGTATAAATCATCTAATTGTTATATGATAGATATAATTTTATGTTCATATTTTTATTAATTTTTAATTACATGGGAATAATGCTAATTTCTACATTAGACTCTTAATCTCGATTTTCCCAATGGATCCACCAGGATTGTGGAAAGAGATTTTAGCAGAAAATAATAACAACTTAAATACCAATAACTTAGTTCTCCAATAGGCATGCATAAAATTTTCATTTTATTTATGATTTTAGTGATAATTTATAACTAACTTTTTTGAAGAAAATATGTTTTGATTTTCAGTGCAAAATATCTGTATATTTATGTCTTTTATTTGAATATTTTTAACTTTTATAGCGTTTAACTGATATTTGCTGCGAAAGCAATTTTTCTACTTACATGGAAAACTATACGTATATCTCGATAAAACAATAAAACAAGATACAGAAAAAAATATATTTTTTGCTTTAATATACGCCCTTTAAAAATAATAAATCTTAAATTGTAAACCAAATTATTTTTATTTATTTTATCTCAATGAAAAGGTATAATTTTTCTGTTTTTTTTTTTTAAATTTTATAATTGTTTTTGATTGGGCGTTTATTATATTCAGTACCCATGTTATTTTCGTGGCAAACATCAAATAAATCATTCAGTGACCATTAAAGTTTTGAATTATTTTGCACGATTTGACGTAAATAATGAAACTATATGTAATGGTAACTAGAACTGTAAATTTTACGGTAAATTAATTCCAAGATTTATTTTTATTAAGATTTGTAATATTGGAATGAAACAATTTATCTGTACAGAATAAAATAGTTTTTAGATATATATTACGTATACTGACATACTTTTGCTGTATTGAATGGCTAGAAGATACTTTTGCTTACGAAAACTTTTGTTTTTATTTTAAAAGGTCTATTTTCCAATTAAGTGTGAAAGCAACTGTGTATAATCATTAACGATCTTAGACAAAGAGTTTTAAAACTCTACCTACAAACTTTAAGGGATGCAACATGGACATGTTTACTTAGAAAAGAATGACCAGAAAAGATGGGTGTCATTGTGTGTCATTGCTAGAATTTAAGCGCTATACAGGACTAAATATGTATTTAAAACTGGAGTATATGTGATTTTTATTGATGCAACAATAATTATTATGAGGATATTACTAACGGATATATAATTTTTATATCCTAGAGCGTCAAAAATAATAAAATTAGTAACTATCACATAAAAAAAAATATGTAAACAAAGAGACACAACATTGACTATAATTAACACACGCAACACTTTTTTATATTCAATTTTAGTATTTTATAACAAAAAAATTTAAATATCTTTAGGAGATTCTAAAATATGGTACTTCTAAAAAATCTTTTCTAAAACAACGTTCATTAAACTGTTGGTTATTACGGGAATTCCTATGGAATAATATTTCCTATGGATGTGAAACCTCTAAATTGTTGGATAGTACCAATCAAGATCATTTTATTTCAAATCGAGTAGATTGGAATAAGTTGCTTTTTAAAATATAAGACACTATGTATTTAATAGTATTTTCTAATGTACTTTCAGACATTTTAAACAAAATAATTTGTACTGTAATGATAAAAAGTAACTGATAGACAATACGAATTCATAGGATAATTTTTAAAACCGTTTATTAATTATTTTCAAATATTTTTTTCAATATGAAAAACAATCAAAATTCATGAATTTATTAATAGAAATACAGTTAGCAAATAACGGGTGTTTCAAAAAGGTGGGACTCTTTTTAAAATAGCATAATTTAAAAAAGTTAAAGATTGAAACATGTTACATCTTTATTAGAAAAGCAATAAATTTTTAACGATACGATTTCAAAAATAAATAAATAAATAAATAAATAAATGTCGCCATTATGTTCAACTGTAAGTTTAAAAATAGTAAATGACACTATTCTCAAGATTTCACTCCTTGCTTTTTTTTCTGCAGGACAATTAAAAAACAAAGTTTACATTCAAAACCCACAAAGTTTAGCGGAACTGGAACATTACATTTTTAAAGCACGTAAGGATATTTTTGATGAGACATATTCATAGCTATCGGATAGTTTTGTTAGGTGACTAAATCATGTTATTTCTGCAAATGGCGGATATTTCGAAATTATTGTCAGTTTGTACTTCAGCCTACACCGCCACCTAGTAGCAAAATTTTAAATTAATTTTGAAAACGAATGGTTAAAATTGTATTGCTTTTTTAATAAAGATGTAAGAAACGGAGCATTTATATCGTTAACCGTTTAAAAAAAAGATTCCTTCTATTTGGAAACCTTGTAAATAAGGAAGTCAGAATTTAAAGTATAGATGTACAGAGCTCCATTATAACAAATCTATTAATGCAAAAGCAACCCCATTTCGTATAAATACTATTTATACCATGGAAAATCACTTTAAAATGAAAAAAAATCAGCTCACATCCACACCATGATCAAATCCTGGAATTCAGGCTGATTTTGGTCAGTAAAATAAGTCAGAAACATTAAATGTTGTACTATTAAATATACCGGTTAATCATGCAAAAATTTGCTTTTAATTTTTAGCCCTGTTTTAAAATCAGCCTTCAGCGCTATTTTTCCAGAAAGTGTCGAAAATGCGAACTATTTGTATATAACTCGTTTCCCAATGGTCTAAATGGCATGTATAGAAAATGTTGTTGTTTCGTTTGCACCATAACATTGTTTATAATTGAGTTCTAAACACCTTAATTTGTATTATGTCTGACTTGTATATTATAAATTGATATACAATTGCATTTAAAACATATTAAACGTTTGTATAATAACTCTCCCTAAATTCATTTTGCCGAAAATAAAGTAAGAAAAATAAAAGAAATTAAGTTTTAGATTCAGACAACTTCAGGCTAAAATTAACCATTTCTTATTCAATGTGAGTGAGATAATATGTTATAACATTTCTTTTATTTTTATAAAACAGTCAAACCAAAGTATAAAATTATTCAGTATCAGTAAAACGAAATATATCATATTGAAAAGAAAAATATTTATGAACGAAATTTTTTAAATTACCTAGTGCCATTGTACTGTATATATTTCCCTAACCGATGTATTTAATTAAGACAAAATTAATGAATAGAAGTTATAAAATGACGTGAACATGAAAAAACAAACAATCATATATTTATTATTGAATACGGCAGTATTACATTAAAAAAATTAAATTGGGACCTTTTAAAACTGATTGATGACATTAAGCTTACACCTTTTTAATTTTAACAGTTTTTTTGAAAATTTCCAAAATAGGTGAAATATTTAAATAAAGCAAATTAAGGCTATAATAACTCCAATTTATTTCTAATGATTTTGATCTATTTCAAGCAAAATGATATTGATATACGTCATTCAGTATTACTAAACCTTTTCGCCTAAGAAAACAGAGTATTTCTTATTTATTCATTGTCATAAATATTTCTTTTATAAATACACAGAACATAACTGGAATCCATCAACGTGTATGTTGCTAATTACTTGAAGTCCGTTATTAATTGTGTTATACTTTTTCCAACTGAAATAACATATAACATACTATTATGATGCGTGTAAAATCTACAGTTCTCTTAAAAGACCGTACAAAAATATCGAATACACCACGATCTAATGGCAATTAATGCTTGCGCATGAAATGCTTTTAAGTTATGTACTTTTATTTTTTAAACAAAAGCGTGGACATAGATTGTTTATATAAAATATTTTTTAGAAGCCTATCCGATTAAAAAGTATAATATATTGCTGCATATTGAGATAGTTTCTCGTGACTAATTTTGCGACTTTGAAGAAAATGTTTTTGCCAAAAACATATCAGGTATTTTTTCGGTAATCAATACTGCGACTAATTCGAGCCAAGGTTGTTCAAGGTTTATTAGGATAAAGTCACAAGGTTGTCTAGATAAAAGAAAGCCTCGCCGCAAGGGGCCGAGGGTCGCGCACCGCGTAAGCGACATCCAAACCCAAGTCCTGAAGGACTTTTAGGACCAGTAGGATCTGCTTCCCACGGCGCCTCGGCCAGCCAGAGGACCGCCACCTGCGCACCCTCCAACCTTAAACCCACGTGTCGACGACGGTAAGTCGTTGCGATACGCGGTAAAACCCAGTAGGGGAGTCACCACGATACACTTGGGGACGGACCGGCGTCTGTCAACAGCTTCGGAGCTGGACACCCAGAAGGGAACCAAGCCCTAGGCCTTAAGTCGGGTTTTTCCGAGTCGTACTTGCTTTACCAGAACTCGAGGGGTGTGGAAACCTACAAAGGTAGTCACGGTTCCCTCTCGTAGGGGACTAGATAATTCAACGGTAACAGAAATGGATTCAAATAAATGAAAGGGAACCACTTTTGGTGAGGCTCGCACCCAGCGATCAGACCTGATGCATTTAAAATCTTTAAAATACAAATTAGTTAATAATAAGAAGAAAATATTGAACAAAGTTATGGCATTACTTCAAGAACCTACGAATTTTGTTTTGAAAAAATACAATATTATAATTGCATTTTTGGTGGCACGAAATTGGCCTTTCTTTGTTACCATAGATTCTTACTGGCAATCTTGGCCAAATTTCACAGTCACCTGCTGTGTCTGAGTAGAGATTTGAATTCATACTTGGCGACTTAACTCGCTTTTGGTGTAAAATTAACAATTGAAAACTCATTACTTTAAAATTAAATGCATACAAATATGTATAATACGATTTTCGCAGAAAAAAAGTCAATACCCCCTATTAACTCTGCAACAAATTATTGTCGAAGAAAGCTAGTGGTACCAAACGATTGAAAATAAAGTTTTCATTTAAACGATGTACATGTCATTTTCTTACGCTGTTATCTACATATCAAAACAAATTAAAACTTTGTTTCTTTTTCAATGGAAAGACCCAATTTTACTAGATATTTTAAATGTTCAGTTCAAATTATGCCTAGATACCAAATTTTATGAAATTCGAACGATTAGTTTCAGAGAAATTAATTATTTTAGAATGTGCATATTTTAAGGACTGTATCGAAATTGAAGTTCGATACTCGATTGTTGAAATGCGACACAATGACTAAGTCACTTCTATTAATGTATTTTTTCTTGCGAATATGACCATTTTACACATTTAATATGTTTAGGCTATTGTTATATATGGTAAAATCCTTTTCAATATTCATTTTATAATGTTCACAAAAGTTGAATTACCTGATTAAATATATATATATATATAAGATTATCTGTAATTAAAATTGAATTCAAATATGTTAATGTGATTGCATGTTTATAGGTGTATTTATAATGTTTTTTTTCTCAGATTTCGAAAGCATTTTACTTGCTCTTTTCTAAATTATATGTGAAGAATATCGGCGAATACGAAATTTAAAATAAAAATGGTATGAAGCAGTATAAGGAAACCGTGTAAAAAAATCCCAGACAAATTTTTTTCAGTCTTAATATAAATCTTATTATCCAAATGATTTGAAATTTCTTATATAATGATAGTTTGAACAGAAGATTTAAAATGTCTTGTAAAAATTGGTCGTTGCCATTGGAAAAAAAACACAGTTTGGGCTAGTTTTGGTAAGTAGATGTACCCCTAAGAAAATTCTATATACATAATTTAAAATTAGACTTTATTTCCAATCGTTTCGAACCAGTAACTTTCTTCTACGATAATTTGATGCTGAGTTAGTGGGGAGAGGGTTTCAGTATTTTTTCCACGACTGTACATTTAATGTTCTTGCAAATTGAAGAAAATTAAAGGTTACATAAGCTATTGCATGATGCATGACATTTTTTTTCGCTCTTTATTAAATAAAGGGAAGAGCGTTGTTATCTAATAACTCTGTCTTTGAATACCTAGATTTCTTTGGACATTACTTGTGATAGTAAATTTAAATACTTAAAAACTACACGGAAACAATAATGATGACAACCTAATGAAAACCTCAACATTTTGTTAATGTCGTAAAAACTAGAATGCGTATGTATGTTAATGTTAAGACTAATAAATAATTTGATGATTTAAATATTTCAAATTATCTGAAAATAATAGAGAAGAATAAAAAATTATCTGATTTTATGAGACATTATATAAAACATATATGATTGAAATTTTAAATGAAATTATAAATGCTTTTTGTTTCCTTTTGTAGAAAAACGTCTTTGCTTTGGTTTTTTGCTTTTTAAAATATATTGTGCAAGTAAATGAACACCTCCAAAAAAAGTTTTAATAAAATATTATTTTTATAATAAAATGAAAGTTTCCAATGCAAGTTTATCAGAAAAAAGAAAGACATGGAAAAAAGGATAAAGAAGAAAAGGAAAAACATTGTATAAGTGATATTCTCATTCATTTGTTTAGAAAGAAAAATATCTAAAAGAAAGTATCCCTGATATTTTATTTACTGTACTAAGATGTAATATAAATAAAAGAATAAAAGTAAAGTTTCTAAGAACTTTATCTTTCTCCCAAGACATCTTTTATTCAGACGTAAAAAAGAAAAGTCAAATAAAAAATACGAGAAAAGTCAATTTTTCCAAGTTGTTTTATCTCTAGGGACATTTTTTTTTTCAAAAAACAAAAACACTACAATATATTACATGTTTTCATCACACCATTGCTTTTATGAGGCGCAGTTATAGACTTAGGTCAAATAGTGAGTTGAAAATATGAGATTTTTTTCAGATAGTGAGAATTTAAAGGTAGGAAACATAACAAAATATAAGTGCCATTTAAGAATTTTTTTTCATTAACTACTTGTTTTTGTGAAATACAATCTATAGAATTCGTATAAATGCCATTCTACAGGATGTTCCTGAGATGTCTTTGATTGTACTGAACAGGACGAATAAATTTTGTACAAGTTTAAATTTTGGACGAATAAATTTTGTACCAGTTTCTTAAATAACTTTTTCTCTCAATAATATAGGGTTTATGCCTTCAATCCAAATCCTGAGCATAGCTAATCTAACCTAGACCATAACTTTAGAAATTTTAAAGATTCTAGGAGATCCATCAACGGCCGACGTCGACCGTAAACTAACCCGAGCTTCCCGGGTTTCAGAAAAAAAGGCAGTAACCATTTTTTTTAATTGACAACTCTAATAGTTTTTTTTAAAATTTAATATATATTTTTATATTCCCCACTAACAACATCGAAAGCATTTTATATGAAAAATATCAATAATGTAATACGTTATTGATATTTTTGTCAGTTATTTAAAGTTTTGAAATTTATTAAAAGCGATATTTTTGTATGAGCCGTATGCTAGGAGTCAACAGTCGATAAAAGCGCCAAAGATTTCGCTACTTACAAGCGTTTGTCTTTATTCGGGTAATTTTAGTAATTTAAGAGCATAGTTCGATTACATGTCTGACAAATTTGTGTTTTACTGATAACAATTAATTTATTTATTGATGAAGTATTAATTTCGTTATGGATTATTAGCCGAAAGCAAATGATGAATTATTTACACCCTTTAAAGTGCAAACGAGTTAATCTTTTGTAATCGGGCTGCATGTAATAGAGATAGATTTTAAAAAAATCATACCTGAACATAATTTTATTACCATAAAAAATCAGTAAATTGAGACACAATTTTCAAATAAATTTTATTTGAAAGAACAGGATTTTCCTTATTCGGCGGTGTAAAAATTGAAATTCAGCGATATTTTGAAAAAAAAAAAAAAAAAAAATCAGTGAAAGCGAAAATTTTTGGTCAGGTATTACCATCGTCAATATAACACCAGCGTTAATCACGGACATGTTTTTGTTATATAATATAGATCTTACTGAAATTTTCCTCAAAGTACACACTCAAAAGTAATTTAGTCAAAAACCGTAATAGGTACACTCAATACGTTATCGGAACGCCTAGGTGTTCCGATGAAAGCACCCATTTGAAAAGAGATTTTTCTACTATTTGAAGAAACTACAGCCATTTGATTGCAGGGAATTGCTAAATTTTGACTGTTTTTTCAGGATATTATGAGTTTAGGCTCGTTATTTTTTCGTGTTTTGAAGGAAAAGGGATATGCGTAAAATATCCGTTTCTAATACAAAAAAAGTATTATGGAGCACAGTTGCCGGAACACTCCTGTGATTCGGCGAAAATGCATGTTTAAATTGAACAGAATTTAGATAATTTTTAAGTTAGATCGCACAATTTTCTGTGTTTTGTGGAAAAATGGATGAATGATAGCGTTTTGCATTTTAACAAAATATAACCTACGGAAACGTACGTGTCAATTCACGGATATTTTATAGAGTATAACGTTGTCTTGAGTTAAACGTGATGAAATCACAAGAGTGATGGAATTGCACTGCAATTCAATCAACGTAAAGAAAATACATACTGAAATATGGAACTGGTATTTCAGAGTTGTATGGGCGTAAGAGAAAGCCAAACATCTCTCCCAATGTAAAAACATTTCTGGCAAATCAACGTTCATCTGTTGTAAACTCATGAATATCTTATAAAATAGTTCAAGTCGTGAATGTAAATCCCTCTTTGGCTTGAAGTGACACAAGTTACATTTTTGTCAAGTTAAGTGGTTTGAAACTCTGGTTACCTAAACTTTTCTTTTTGTAGTCGTGAGTACTATCTCTTAATACATATCGTAATTTGTAAATGTAGTGTGATGGCTTGGGGGCCATCAAGATAATTCATTCTGATAGGATTAAAATAATCCCAGATTAAAGTAAAGTGGTTGGCACCTATTGAAAGAGGATTATCCTAGAAAGAAAATCTCGTTTGTTTATTTCAAGTAAACATGAAAGGCTTTCATGCCTTGTAGAGCCTTGCTAAATGTTTGTGAATTTTTTCTCTAAGAAAATTACCTGAAGGGGTTTAAAATATGTCAGGAAGGCATTCGTATGAATAGAATGACAATAGAAATGGATTTCAAAGGCTCCTGTGATAAGAAGTGGTAGGAGAACGGGAAAAGTGTGTGTCAATCAAGTAAGACTTGAGATATTATGCACCGGGGAAGGAGATGGAGTTGCCATTGAGAGGAGACTTGTTCTTGTGTTCTGGAGCGACGGAACTTGCTTTTGGGGTTCCTTGGATGTACAAAATGACTTGTTATATCATCTCAAATTTTACTATCATGTTTTTTACAATTGTTGTTTTTAAATAAAAATTTTTCGTTTAATACAAACTGATACGCTTAATTATATGTGTAAGACCACGATACCACAATAGTTTACAAACACCATGTATTTATTTCAACATAGAAAAAATCATCTTCAAAATGTTTTAGTACTTAAAATGAGAAATCAAAATTAATCATAAACTCAAAATTAATCACTAAGGACTCTTTTTAAAATTTGAACTCATATTATGACTCACAAATTTATTAGACTTTTTATGATGCTAGCATATGCTTCTTATTTAAATTCTTTATTATTTGTATATTCTATCCTTTTATAGATCTCGATAATTTATTTCTACTGCAGAAAACATTTCCATATGCATAAAATATGTTCTTCGTTATTTATTATTATTGAAAGATATTTTTATCTTCTTAAAAGATCAAAACTTCCAAATTCATTTCGAAATAATTTTTTCTGACATTCATATTTGAAGAAAAATGACTAAGTAAACCATGGAAATTAATACTCGTAAACTATATGTCATTCATCAATGATATCGCATTATAATATTGTATTTATATAGCTCTGAAACACTATTTTTTGCTGATTTCTCACGTAATTTTAACTTATTAAACATACTTTAGTAAAAATTGGAATATTAAAAAAAATTATATGAGGGAATAATTTAAAGTTATGCTACCTGATATATACCCGAATCCACTGGTCGATGTCTTAAACTTATTGAATTTAGCTTTTAAATTTTTCCGGTGACATCTTCCGTTATCTTGTCTAGGGCATGTGACCTCTTATTACTTGAAGTAGCGGTGGAGCATGAAAGTGATTATTTTATTAAAGTAGCTTATACAACAAAAATAAGTTTGATATTTTAAATTAAAGTATAATTGTAAGAGATTTTATATTTAAAAATTAAACAATCGGATTAATCTTCAATTAATTTTGGTAAATCGATTTGGTTTACGATTAATTTTAGTAATCAGCATTTCACTCTTTTGGAATCGATAAAATGCGCACTATCAAGCGTATGTATCAAGTGCAGATGCATATCATGTGCACTTTGGGGGACTACACTTTGGGTGTGCGCGTCAGATGGACTGGAGTAAATTTTATATATTAGTTCCAGTATCATAATCACTAAAGCGGAATTGGAGACCACAGGCCATGATTCTGTAAGGATTGTACTGCCTCCAAATTTAGTTTTAGATTTTGTTGCAACAAAATACTCCCATTATCCTAAAAAACGGTATAATGGATGAAAGGTTTGTTGCAATTTTTTTAACAGTGCGCACTGTTGAAAATCTGCAGCAAACTGTCCAGACAAGATTAAATTAAATTAAATTTTAGCTTAATATGTGGTGCGTATAAAATTTATAGATAACATACAGAATTGTACAAACAAATTCGAGTATATTCCTGTCGTTTTGCGTAATTTTTTAAGGTAATTTGAAAACGGTATTACGCGTTTTCTAATTGAACTAAATTATGAAGTATATATACAAATCTATTGATAAGATACAAGGCGGCGAAAAATAATTCTAACATCTTTCAGGCTACAGTATTTGCTGAAATTGGTGTTTCGAATGTGTTATGCGGTTTTTAAATGGTTTACTTAAAATATCTTCTTTCACCTTTAAACTGTGACGTTTCGTTAGCGTATTCTCAATGTGTTGGAAAGTTTTCCATAGACTATTCTTGATATATGATTTTTCTTTCATGTTATATGATGATGATTTGTGTTCGAAATAGTAGAGGGTAATGTGTTTTCTATTCCAGGACTGTGTATTTCTGATATCTATAACGATATAGTTTTAACAATATTTTTATATAAGTTGCTCTAAATAGTTGATTGCCAAATAACGAAAAAAAACATACACGCGCAGTTAAAGTTATTTCATACAAATCTTCACATCTTATCAGTTATCTATCGAAACACATTTGGACATATCAAGATATCGCGAAGCATTCCAAGCCAAAAATTTAAGTTGAATCACGTCTGGAACTGTGCGTTTCACATTATAAAAACATTTTATTGAGAGCAATGATGCTAATTACATAAATTTAACATTCTATCAGTATTAACATTCCATTATTTCAATGTTGCATTCAAAACAACAGGTTGAATTTCTCCTGTACTTGAAAACGATATATTTTATTGTAGGCTCATTCGAAAGCTGATAGAATGGACAGGTGGCTGGTAAATGTAGACAATTTTCAATACACTCTAAAAAAAACTGTAGATTTAACGGAAAATATCTGTTAGCTATGCTACCAGATTACTCCTGTAGTTTGTACAGAGAAAATCTGTTAAAGTGTAGTCTAGAGTAGAGATCCGAAGATTGTAGACGAATAACTGTATCGGCAATACACGTTAAAAGCGAAGAACTGAAGGCGAAAACGATGCTAGGTAACAGAGAAGATCTGTACTTTACATAAAAAGGAGATATTCTGTTAAAAGTACTGTAGAATATCTCTTAAAACAATTGTTTTTTGTAGTGTAGAAGTGTGTTTGTGATAATCTCCGTCAACAACCAGCGGCAACTGGATTTTGCACTTCGCCAATGTATCAGCGCTTGTAGCTCGCCTTTAAATTCAGATATCTTGATAGACGTGGAGTCCTCTAACCCTTTCGGGACCGGCGGCTTTTACACAAATTTTATTCGGTTGGCACCACTTATTTTCAAAAAGCTACCTTTATTTAAACTATCACAAAAATGTTCTAATTAGAGAAATCAAATATTACTTTTATTTTTTACTGGTGCCTAAAACAAAATCTGTATGCTCTTTTAGAGGGTGCATATATGCACCCATGGTCCCGAATGTGCTAATAAGGATCTGTCTGTTCTTTCGAAATACGTGAATATTTTGCATGTAGGGTGTTGAGAAACCTCACAAGTTTGTGTTTGTGTGTGTGGGGAGGGGCGGAAGACAGACTTCAGGCTGACTTAAATAAGTCTTTTTCTATCCACAAAAACTTGGAATCTGTTTGATATAGAACAGGTTACCATGGGGTTTTATTCCTCACATATGATCTCATATTACCAACCCTCTTTCGTTTGGCAGATTATGTCAAATTCAGCCAATACAATGGAGGATATAAAAACGCACTTCTTTTTCCACTTGCTATACGCCGTGATATTATTGTGTCTTTGAAATACACACGGCTACTAAACACGAACCTACTAGTACAGATTATTAAAAAATTAAAATTGAATAATATTTTAAAAATATTTCTGTTTAAATTGAATTAATTGGTTATAAAGCACAATTATGAAATAAATGTATTTTCTTCCGTTTCTATTAAATTTGTGTTTTTCTAGAATCATTAACTTTATTTCTAAAGAGTAAAAGAGTGTTCTTCTGAAAGCGATAGTGTCATATATATCTTTATTAGTACCAAATATTGAATTCGTATCTATCATTAAAAATAAACTGAAATATTTTTTTAATATTTAATAATTGCTTACATAAAGTCCATATTGATTAAACGAGCATAGTATTACTAGAAAATGAGCATCACAATAATGTAAATTATTATTAGCTTTTAGGCCTACTTCCAGCCTATTCAATTGAAAGGAGGCCCTGACACAGATTTAAATCAGCACAACAATTTATTTATAACACTAAACACGGAATTATGCGTGCATAGAGTAGATTTAAAGGCATACGATTAACAATAACTTCTACTTAATGAAAAATAGAGTGGGCAAACACATTCCTAAAGCTTATTCAATTTAACTCGCTTAAATGACCTCAAAGTGAATTTTCCCGGAACCAAATAAAGTCATTTTAGTAGATTATATGTGCATAAATGGAATCTCATGGATTCCACCGTTGCTCATTATTCGAAAAAGAAAGCTCAACTTCCTACCAAAATTGCGAAAGATTACAGCCAATGACCCTATCAAAATTGCTAGTCGGAAACTCCGCTTGAAGTCATCACGTGGCTGAATGTCACAATATATCTTATAAAAGTCGAGTACAAGATACACTGCTCAAAACAATTAAAGGATATTTGAAGTTTTATATAAAATAAAGACATAAACGAAATTTTTTTTGCCGAAAATAGAAGAAGAGAATCACAAATGCAAATTTTTCTGGTTTTCAAACTGTGGAGTATGCAAATTTTGAGTTCGACGTCAAAAACGTCGCTTCAGCGGCAGCGAATGAAATTTGACTTTCAACTGGATAAAAGAGAATGAAGACAAGGATGATCGGCATTCAGTGATTGCTTTGTTTCGATGAGTACGATGTCTCAGCGAAGTCATTTGACAGATTCAGAAGCTTGGAGAATTGTTGGTAGGTTAGAAGGGGGCCAAACTCAAGCCGAAGTAGCGCAAGCCATTGGAGTGTCACAAAGTGTCATTTCCAGGATCTGGAACCGTTTTTTGGAGAGTGGATGTGCAGGCCGAAGACCAGGGCAAGGTCGTAGACGGGCAACAACGCCCAATGAAGATCATTATTTAGCGTTAACAGCTCGGAGACACCGAAACATGAACGCTACTCTTCTCCAACAACACCTTCGGTCGGCTACAGGCACCACGATTTCAACTCAGACTGTCCGAAACCGGCTCCATGCTGTAGGTCTGTATGCTCGCCGACCGATGGTATGTGTTAGATTAACATCAAGGCATCGTCGTGACCGCAGGGAGTGGGCAACCGAGCATGTCAACTGCAGGAGAAATGAATGGAGCAATATTCTGTTTTCTGACGAGTCCCGTTTTTCTGCACATCCGGATAATAGGCGTATTTTCATCTGGAGGGACCGTGGCAGTAGGAATAATCCTGCGTTCGTGCACGAAAGTGTCAGATTTGGCGGTGGAGGAGTGTTGGTGTATGGTGGCATCTCCATTGATGGGCGCACTGACCTCTACATCATTCGAGATGGAGCTCTGACTGGTCGCCGATATAGGGATATGATCCTCAGACCTATTGTAGTCCCTTACGCTGCAGAAATCGGAGATAACTTCATTTTAATGGACGATAACTGCAGGCCACATCGTGCAAACCTGGTGGAGGATTTCCTTTTCGAGGAAGGAATCGTTCGAATGGAATGGCCAGCGTGTTCTTCAGACATGAATCCAATCGAGCAAGTTTGGGACGCTCTAGGAATACGAGTTTCTGGCCGCCAACAACCCCCACAAACTCTCCAAGAACTGGAAAGAGCTCTTCTGGAAGAGTGGGGCAGAATACCCCAACTCGTCATTAATAGCCTCATTGAGTCCATGCCTCAAAGGTGTTCAACGTTGCTGGCCGCCCGTGGAAACCATACCCCCTACTGAAAATGATTTTCTTTGAAGAAAACCCCTTTTCTTATTCTTTTTTTTTCTCATATGCACAAATTGTGTTTTTTTCCTTTTGTACACAAATGCGCAATAAAATGCATTTTTTTCTGCCAAACATGTGTAATTTATTCTCATATAACCTACTATGTCTGTCGACCATGTATCAATCACCTAAAAAGTTTCCCAGATACAAAATCCACCTAAAACTGCAATATCCTTTAATTGTTTTGAGCAGTGTATATTCGAATTGCATTGATTAAATCTATTATCGCATTATATATAGCTGCTACACAACCGCAGTTACCTATTCAACATATCATTCCAAAAATATACCATAAAAATTCCGGATGTCCATATGCACTTTTAGAAATTTAAATAAATTAGAGAATAGTTTTCATTTAAGGACGAATGTTAGAATTCAGGACACCACGGTCACACTAAATATCTCCAAACTCACTCGTCTCCTAATGTACCCCTATTATTATTATTATTAAACCACAGACCAGGCCCCTACCTGCCGGGCATTATGCCCTGCTTAACGAGTTTGTATACCTAACCGCGTGGCGAAATTCACCTAATCTTCTCATAGCGGAGATCCACCTGATTAGTTTCTTGGGTGTCCTTGGCTGCAACACTATTTCGTGAGAGTTACTTAGTTACTGTGTTGGCCGGTTCTAGTTTGTTATTAATTATGGGTTTCTGGGTCATGTTGTCGAATAAGGAAAGGGGCTTACTTTCGGACCATATTCACACTGACTATGGTTGCTAATGTAGACAGGTTTATATAATTCAGTTTAAATATTTGTGTTTCCGCTCTGTATTACATCTTGTCTGTAGTGTTCTCAAGTGGTTTGCTACAGTTTCTCTACTTGACAGCTCTCGGCATCTACCCAACCTCGCTGAAATGGCAGACTTAAAATGAAAAAAAATTAAAAAAAGAAGAGAGAAAGGAATTGATCTCGTAATTTAGAACCTTGATCAGGTGACGAGATCTTCACCTGACTTGGCACTTACAGAGGTATAATTCAAAGGGAACTTGGAGGAGTTTGCACCCACGACGGATTTTACATGCACCAGGCGCCATTAGCGTACATGGCTTCGTTGATTTTTTTTTTGGTGCATATTGTGCTTTTAGTATATATATATTTATATATATTTTTTGGTGCAGTAAAAGTAAAGTTATTTTAATGCATTTTTTGTGCAAAAATAGAGGATTCTATTAATTGCTTTTTATTATTTCGCTATGCACTACGCTAGATTACTGTTGCTGCTGAGGAATTAATGTTGTGTGGATGGTGGGAAGGGCTTGTTCAGTTTTGCTTCACGTTAGTGTAACATTAAGTGTATGTTATCAATTAACCATCTGATCGCTGTTTTGGCTTTTGCTTGTACAAGCCAGTAGCTAGACTTTCTGCCACATTGTTTTATGCAAACATTTAAGTGCATCTTCAAAAGTTCAAGAATGAAAACTAACGCACAGCATAGCAGTAACAGTAATGCAATTATAACACATTAGTCTTTAAATTGAGGTACTTTGACGCAATTTCAGTAAGAGGAACTGATTATTAAAATGCAATATTAATTTTAAATGAAAACAATTTTTGTTGAGTGCATACTTAATTATGGAATTCTTTGAATTATATTAACAAAATTAATTGCTTTTCTGAACAACGCAATTACATTTCTAGGAATCTATATAATTCAGTATCATAGAATGTTCAATATTAATAATGGTAAATGTCAACGTGATATTATCCTTTTGAATAAGTAATAATGCATTTGATGTTAAAATGAAATATGTAAAACTTATTAATTAATATATGTAAACAGACTTTGTAATTAAATAATTATCAACAATGTATATGATGTTTTGGTCAAGCATGGCTTTCAAACATAACATTTTAAATCTAAACAATTATTTTTTTTTGTTTTATTTAAATGCTTCTAAAATTACAATGGAATGTAATTTTGGCAAAAGAACACTTGAAAATGTCCGACCTTATTTTTAATTATTGGTACATATTTTATCAAATTATTAACGTTCACATAACATTTTTAAAACATCTTAAATTTGCTAAATATTAATTTCAGAATGAATGCATTTAATCTGCTGTAGAACTTAAAGATATTAAATAAATTTTAAATAAAGTTAACCACTACCAATTGAATTGATATTTTTTAAAGTTGAATAAATTGCAAAAGGATTTGAATTTTAAACTAAGATTTTGGAATGAATAACTTTATTACTTTCGTTTATTAAGTGTAAGAGTACCACTTTCATTTAATATAAATAACAAAAAGGAATCTATGTTTCTATGTTCCTCTCTATCTTTCGAATTTTGGTACTGTAGGTCAAAGAATACTAACTTTAACTGCAATAATTCTAAAAATTAAAACGAAAATGGATTTCTGTACGATTCACAAAAAATTGACCTATTTGCGCATGCGTGAGATTAGATCTAAAACTTTTCCGCTTTATGGTACACTGGAATACGATCAGTGTAGCCCAGGGATCTAAAGCGTTAGTTTAAGCTCTGGCTATTTGCTTAGAACGCGAGTTCGAATCCGGCTTCCAACAGAATGATTCCTGCAATACTTTTGACTATAATTCATGTTAATTTCTGCTATATTTCCAAAAAAAGAAGTTATATGATTTGTATTTTTTTAATCAAATTATTTTTATTTAAGAAAAATTCAACACCCAACATTTTTTTTTTTTTTTTTACAAATTAAAAATTGTATTAAAAATATAATAATATAGATAAGAAATATTTGTATCGAAAAAAAAACTTGAAAATTTCAAGTTGTTTACCGTCAAATTTTGACGGTAAATTTGACAGTTGATCTTACTCCCAACATAAGAGCAATGAATACTGTATTTTCTCGAATTTAGCATATGTAGCCAAATTTGTATGCAGATTTCCCTGTATACATAAATTCTCCTGTTCTTCGCTTTGTTTGTAAACTACTACTATTTTCGATATACGGGAGACTGATTTACGCTCTTTTGTTAGGTGCGTTCGTAATTATATACGTAGTACCTATAGTCGTCGTCTGGTCCGTCCGTCCGCAATTAACAGCGTAAAAACTACCCAAGAGAATGGATTGAAATTTAATATACATAATCGTTGCAGTAATTTGTCGAATCATTTAAAATTTTATGAAAATCGAATCAAAACTTAAAAAGATATTAATAATTTTTTTCTTTATTCTGTTAAATCCTATCATGCATAATCTATATAATAAAAGTGTCAGTCATCAGATGTTCAAAAATGTGGCTTGGCACTCTCTTGCCCCGACTTCCTCAATTATTGATCATAGACAGTACTGTAACGTAAATCTTTTTCCGTGTTCCTGTAAATAAAAGATAAATGGTGTGCACACAACGTCTTACAGTAAGCATCTTGTAATGAAATTCAGTGACGTGTATATATATATATATATTTCAATATGTTTGAAAATGTGTAACATCGTTAAACTACACTATAAAGGTTTTTCAGTATAGAGCATAATGTAACAGAATTATTTTGAGGGGACTTGTAAATGAGCTGTAAATTTTACAAATTCTATTTTCAATACTGAACATGTCATCGTAAACCTCAATAACATATATCAATTAAATGGCAATTTGGGTATATTTAAGCGAGTTAGAGCACGGGCAGGCAGACGACCAGGCAAATGAAATTCAAAAACACTTTTGAACTATGTTGTAACGTGTTAAAAATGTTACATTTCTTTTAACTATACATGTACATTTAAAACTTTCTTTAAAAAAAAGATTTCGTTTACGTTATATATATTGATTTTTAGATTTCAGTATTATTTCACTAACGGTTTTTTCTGGTGAAAACTTTAAGAAAAGCTTTCGTTAAGCCACAGGAGAAAAAAATATCCTCATTTCAACACAAAACCGATTTTCAGAAATATTTACGGATTTATGTTATGTTTAGATGTTTCAGAGAAACATTATTTTTTCCAGACTCGAAAAATGTAAAGAATGGGAATTTCGTTTTTGATGCTATCCTTTAAAATTTCCAAAAAATCATAATATTGATTACGTCAATGATGGGCTACATTAAAACAGCTACCTAAACAAATTAATGCATAAAAAATTTAAATAAATTAACGACAATCAGGAAAAAAGAAAGTGACTAGGATAGCTATTTCATTGGTATTTTTAAAGCACCTTAAATTATACATCATGTCCTTTCTACCTTAATGTGAAATATTTCCTGATCTATGATTAAAGCAAGTGCATTATTTTGATATTAAAACGTGTTGTTCTATTTTCTCTTACAAATACGCTTGTGCATCGCCATCCAGACACCATAGTCTCTTAAAATATGATAATTTTCTCTGTTTTAAAAGATATCCCGATTACGGAAGATTAAATGCGACAATTGTGGATGTGGATTTTGGCAACCAAGTCAAAAGTTCATGAATGGCACCGCAATTACAGTAGATCAACTCTGGTAGTGAAAATACCATTTAATATTCCGTAATCTGGATATCTTTTTAAAACAGAGCAAATTAGCGTATGTTAGGAGACTGTGGTGTCTGAATGGTGATTCACAAGTGTTATCACAAGCGTTCCCTTACGTGTACAAATTTCTAGAATTAACACCGTAAAAGGAATTTGGGTTTTGTATTTTTTTGCGTGCCTCCAACTAGAACTACTGTGGCCAGAGTCCCGATGCAAATAAATACGATCACGTAAATAAAATCTCTCCTGAATCAGTTTCAATTCTATCCTGAGTATCTTAGATAAACATTCATATCGCATAAAAAGAATCATCAATCTCTTCGCATGATTTCCAATTAAGTTAAGAAATGTCTTTGAATAAATGTCGATATGTTTGAATAAGTTAAATGTCATGAATTTTATCTAATTTTGATGAGATAAAATAACTTATAATAGTGGCTCAAATCCAATAAAAATTGCCACTAGTGATGCGGGAACAATTTATTGATGGCTTACAATAAATTAAAAATTTTTACGTGTTAGCAAATATTGCGACATCCCGGAGTAATTTTGTCAGCTCGTGGTAAGACGGATTTATTGTTGTTATATATATATATATATATATATATATATATATATATATATATATATATATATATATATATATATATATTCATGTGTTTTATTCATGTGATTAATTCTCGCTTTTGTTACAGGTCTTAGGCAGTAAGTGGAATGAGGACTTAAGAAAAAACCCCAGGTGGTCAGCAATATCGCAATTACACTTAAGAGAATGTGGCAAACGCAGTGACAGCTGTCAATAATGCCATGAGTAAAACACTAGCTGTCGCAACATTCCAAATACAACGTAGTACTCTTGTAAATAAGTGCCTTCGAAGACGCACCAAGTCTGTAAGTCGTCCGACAATCCTTACTCATGAAGAAAAGTAGATGAATTCCAAGACATTGTGTGTCATATTTTTCGCAATGAATCGTAAAATAGAATCGTTCAAATACCCTTAGGTGGTGTAAGGAGTGCACTTTTTTATTTTATATCGATATCTGAGGTAACATTTTCATATATCGCCTGTTGGGAGCATTTAAAGCATAGGTGACAAAATTACCCCGGGTTTGGGGTAACTTTGTCCCTCCATTAATTTTTCTCACAATACTTCTCGTATTCATTTGAATCCTCTTTGATGTTGAAGGGAATCTTTAGGTCGATACGCCTGTATTTTCTTTTGAGACCCGAACTAGCAGAATAATAATTAAAAAAAATATGTACAAAAATATGAAACGTGACAAAGGTACATCACAAACGTGACAAAGATATTGTTTACGGTACATCAGATGATTATGAAGGTGCCAGACGCAGTGTTAAAAAGGAATGACCTAGAACTAAAATAATTTTGCAAATAAACACGCCCAAATGAAATAATCTGAAAGACTAAAACTTTTCTTTTGCCCTCAAAACCTTGATGAGTTGAATATGAAAAAAATCTGCTTATAACCGGCTAACTAAAGTTCAGTCTAACGGTAAAAACAATATTTTGGTCAATGCTCCTGTCAAAATTATCATCATCAATGATCCCACTCTCATTCACAGAAAGAAATTAACTTTAACACATCGGTGCTTAAAAAATGTCTATTCCTAATACAATGGGAATAATGGATTAATGGGGAACAAGAAAAGTACATATTTAAGAATAATGAGCAGTGAATGTTAAAACAGTCAGGTTGTAGAAGTGAAATTTTTACGATATTTCATTATCTGATATCAGCAAAAAAAGTGCCTGCACTAGAGTATTTTCCTTACAAAGTATGTGTTTACGATGTGTCCATTTCTAATATTTTTATAATATGTAATATATATCATGTGATATAATAAAATAACTGATGTGATTAATCAAATAACATTGTCTAAAACCGAAACTGGAAATTAAATTGTGAGTAAACGAAATAATTTTCTTGTAGATACTAAGAATTGTAGATAAAATGAAATACAAAATAAATTTGAATTGACAATTGCCAGTTGCCAATTGCCTGTTGCAATAATGAAAAGAAAGTATTGAAAACAAATATTTCACCTAACCAAAAATTAAATGTGCAGTCCAGGTCATGAATAAAAAGAACTGAGAAAATAATTTCTTGATTAATTAAGAAACTTCCAAACAATTTTATATTTTAAAATAATTGATGCGTTTCTATCAGATAAAAAGAAAGAAGGGAAATTAAAAAGCTAATTTTCCCGAATGTTTGAAAAACTTCTTCAATAATATATAAAGTTTAGAACATCAACAATATAGATTTTCGAAATTTATTTTTTACAACTGAGAAAGGAAAATAATTGATTTTTAGCTCATTTTTTCCTCTTTCTGTAAACTAGGCTGTTGCTTATTTCTGTCAGGGCTTAAATTTCCGAACTTTAAACGGTGTTTTAGAAATTTATGTAAATATATATATTACAAATTTAATTTTTTTCCGCAATTTGCTAAATTATACTATAAAATATTTCCAATTAATAATGTTCCGTATATGACCCCGGCTTATTAAAATAATTCTTATTCTTAAAATAGTCCTTTACTATTCATATGTAAATCCACTTTATCCTAATCCACTTAATAATATTTATTCCAAAGTATTTAGATCTAAAAAGGGCGATAGCTACTTAAATTTATTCTTTAAATAGAACATCTTTATTTTTAATCCATTATTAAAATTCATTATTATTATTCCCGTGTAATCAAACTGTTATATGTTCTTTATTCAAATGCTAAAATATATCTGTTAAATTATTCCTTCTTAAAAAACCATTTTTCCGTAAATTCTTTCTTATATTAAAATATTAAATGTCTCTTAGTATGTTTCAATATTTAAATATTTGTCACTTTTAATCTTTTTCAATTATTAAATTTCTTCTCTAGTATTCTAAAATATCTTCTGCAGTTAAAGAATATATTTTATACCTACTCTCGAAGCTAAAATATTACTTCATTTTAGCGTGTTTTTAAAAACTTTCAGAAAATTCCAGTTCTAACCAGAAAGATTATTTGGTGCCAAAAACATTCTGGAAGTTTAATCACTACGATATCTATAAGCCGGAAATACTAATTAAATCCCGTTAAAGCCCTTATGATTCGAAGAATCTGTGTCTCGTGACGTATGTTGCGGTCCTGCGCCAAGGCAGTTAAAACCCGAAACAGACTCGATTTTCAGTGGAATTTTTGACGGGTGACGTTGACTAAAATGAGCGGCTGTTTGATTTTTCTGCTTTTTTAGACGATGGAATCTTTGACGTTTGGTGTTTGCTAAAGGAAACGGGACGGATTTGAGAATGCAATGGAATGTTGTCATCGGAAAGTTTTTTTAATTGATGTGTTCGTCTCCATCGAGCGGTGAATTTTATCAAATATAGGAGAACAAGGGATTTTGTCGTCGAAATGATGTAAATATAAACTGTTGCTTGCTGCCGAATTAGTATCTAATAGAAATGATGTTGTTCTATGGAGAGTTGTTAATAACAAGTTATTATAAATATTGTTACGTAAAAAGAGCATTTCCTCGGAATCTAAAGAGGATTGATTGTGTTTGAATAAAATGTATTCGACTGCATCGTGTTTTTATTTTCTGCAATCAACAAAATATTCGGCTGCTCAGATGCAAATTTATTTAATACTGTAATAAATTTAATTGTGCCAGATATGTCTTCCATTTGTGGCAAAATGTCACATATATGTTACAAAAATTAAATTTCCGAGCTTCATTAAATTTATTCCATAAAAACTTTAATTCTAAATTTATTCTACAACCCTAGTTTATTAAATTATTGCTTATCTCAAACAATATTCTATTCAATTAAAAATATATAGAAAATTCCATATAGTAAAAACGCCAAATTCACTTCTTAAATTTGAAAAACAAATGCAAACACATTGATAAAATTTTATTTACTTGGCCAAGCGACATGAAAGTAAAAATTTTTATCAATAAAACTGCAGTTACCCCTCCCCCTCCAATTACATGGACGTTTGAAAGCCCATAAGAAAGTTTTCGGCTTCCGTCCTATTGTTTCAAAATGTTATGTTTAGCACCAACTTATGCTATAGAAAAATCATTTGTACCACTACTTAAAGTAGTGTTACCCCCCAGAGCATGTAATCAATTCTACCACAGATTTAGTTAACATAATTAAAGGCTTTAAACTGGATGATAATAGCATCCTAGCAAGTTTTGATATAAAATCTCTATATCCTTCCATTAATAATCAAGAGATTAAACCTATCATTGAAAATTGCATTATAAATAACCCAGCTTATAATGACAACATTAAACAAACCCGGATTTCAAGCATAAACTTAATTACTAATAGCAATGATTTCTTATTTAACGGATGTTATTATAAACAATCTGAGGGGGACCCTATGGGCTCACCTATATCTGGATTACTGGCAGAATTAAAATTTCGACCACTGGAAAAACTCATCTTTTGTACATCTGCCTTTAAACCTGCATTATGGATTAGGTATGTCGATGATATACTGTTCATATGGAATCACGGTATTTCTACATTAAATTATTTTCTAGCGCATGCTAACAGTATAGATAGAAATATAAAATTTACTTGTGAAATTGAAGAAAATAGTTTATTACCGTTTTTAGATATAGAACTTATCAAAAATATTCCAACATATAGCGTCGATAGAAAAATTTATAGAAAACCTTGCAGGTCTAATAACACAATATCCTACAATAGTAATGTTCCGTTTAATTACAAAGCAGCAGTATATCGTTTGTATATCAAAAGGGCATTTGAGGTTTGTTCAGAAGTTTATTTAAACGTGGAGTTGAATAAAATTAATGTAATTGCAAATGAAAATGGTTTTTCAAACAAATTTATCAGAAAGTTAATTTATGAGTATAGAAATAAACAGTCTACAATAGTTAAAAAAGACATGCAATCTTACAATTTCTACAGTATTGATTATATTCCACAACTTTTTCAACGAATTAAATACGCATTAAAGAAATATAATGTAACTCTTATCGCAAAGACCCCAACAAAGCTAAAACATCTTGTACATAGAATGATAGACCCCATTGATAACGGAGATAAATCTGGCATTTATATTATTCCTTTTAAAGTTAATGGTAGTTCTAAAACATTTCATGCATAGGCGTGACAACTCGCAAATTAAAGGAAAGGATTAAAGAACATACATCTGACATAAAAAAGGTAACTTTTCCACCGCTCTTTCCAGATTAAATCAAGCTAAAGAAATTGATGTATTTTTCAAAAAGGCTAAAATAATTTCACATAATTCACAATATAACAGTTGCAGAGAGTCCCTGTAAATTTTGAAAAAGGGTGATAATAAATGTAATGATGTATTGTCTTATCAGATCCCACGTATTTGGTATAATGTGCTTGGTGTCACTGGTGTTTTTGGTTTTTGCCGATCCCCCCCCCCTCCGGCTTTTAGTGGTATCGTCCCATCTTCCTTCACTGCCTCCCATTTATGGTCTGTTGATTTCACACGTTTTCCGCCTGTCCAGTGTCCAGCGCACTTCTTCAGAACTTTGTATTTCAACTGTTTTTCTTTTTTTTAATATTTTGATACTTAAAGTTTAGCCGAAAGCGTTTAGGTATTTTGATTTTGTCATCTGATTTTACATCATAACAAGTTTTAATTCTTTAAAATTGCGTTTTTAGTATTTGCATCTATTGTTATAGTAACAAATAAATTGTTATCAATGTGTTTGCATTGTGTTTTTCAATATTCCATTGACTTCATTTACTTAAATTATTTTCTATTTAAAATGCGTATTTTAATATTTTATTTCTGTTCAAAATCTTTCTAAAAAATCTTTCCTGTAATCATTTTTCTTCCAACCTTTTTGTTTCTCAAATCTTAAAATTCCGATATTTATTCTATTAAAATTATCTGATTTTTACCATTTTATTTTTCGTATTTTATTCCAAAGCTGAATTCACGCCCTTTTCCAGAAAAACCGCATCAGTACATTTTTCCTCCGACCATAAAAAATAGTTCTCTCCTGCTTAGAAACCATGATTGGCTGTTCTAAGTAGCCGCATTGCGTTAATAACCTTCCGCCACCTTGGTATTTTAACACCTATCATGAGCGACGACCTCAGATTTTCTGTGACATTTGTCGTCTGAAAAACTACGTGCTATCTTGAAGTGAGTCACCAGAATATTCGAAATGAGAAATTATAAAATTTTTTTGTAATGTAATGTAGTTTAAAAGCATGACATTATTAACTTTTAGAGTTTTAGCAGTGAAAATGACCAACTATATCAAGGAAGAGTGGCGGTTGCTTTTTTAACTGTATTATATGGGAAGAGAGCAATGAAATTTCTTCTGTGAAGGAGATTTGTTCTTTTCTTTATACGGAAAATTCCCAGTTTGTATCGACCAAGGCCTACAGATAGCATATCGACTATTGCATCGCCTTTAATTAATATAATGATCTTAATATTTCATCTAAATGGAGCTTTATTTATCGAATTATTATAACATATATATAAACAAAAATTATTTTTAGGAATTATTTTGAATACCGTTATAAAATTCACATTTAAAACTTGCTAGATTTTCTTTCTCAGAAATTTCTGCTGTGTCTTTATCTATTATTAAAATCGCTCAGTAATATCAGTTGCTATTTTTAAAAGAACATTCTCAAATAAATATATACAATTAAACATTTCTAGTAAAGTCGAAAAAACTGCTAAATAACACCTTGAAATTAAGACATGCCTAAGGCCGTTCGAATGAAATGTGTCATTCTTCATCTTGCTCATGCTCATGCTTGCTGATGCATCTTCTTTGCTCCTGATGAAGAAAGATAAATGTCTTTCGAAATGTCTTGCTCTTCTCTTAATTTTATAATATTACTAACTGACCCACCCGACGTTGCCCGGGCCGGTGATAATAAAGTTAAACAAAACAAAATTTGTATGATTTTATATCTTTAACTCGATAAGGAAGCATAATTTTCCAATAAAAAAAAATCCAAGAATTTTTAATAATTTTATACAGTTTCTAATACACCAGTCCAAATTTCTATTTACTTGTTTTGTATCTTTCTTTATTCAAGAGATAACGGACATCTTGTCTGCTATGCTTGATCGTAGAAAGAAAAACAAAAACGTTACTTTTTTTTTCTGCGGTCAAATTTGCGATAATAAATTGCAATGCTTGCGATAATAAATTTGTTTAATGCGAAATAATAAATATCTTCGGTTATAAGAATCAGATAATCTTAATTTTTACAAACTTGTAATGTGGAAACAGACAGGATTCGAAAGGAGTTAATTTTAAAATCGTAGCTTAATTAGAATTGTTAATTTGAGTCATCTAAAAAATCTCTTAGTACCTCTTTCTTTGCGGTTTCATTATCGAGACACCTGCGGCGGCTCAAATTTTTATCAAATAACGCGTTGATCATTCCAAGATTAAATTGCTCAAAAAATTAAACATTTCTAATTAATATTTCTGAAAGTTGTAGATGTTTTGAAATTTGACTTTTTGAATTTGCGATTGTTTGTTTATATAGATCTGAAAATTTTCGTGTCGAAAAAAACTAATAGTTTCTGTTATTTTGACATGTGTCGCAAAGGCGTTGTAGGTAAAAGTCACTGTGGTAACCCAACCTTTTTCCAGTAAACTTAAAATCATTCTTTCTTCTCCCAACACACACCTCATTTTGCGGTTTCCCATTTCTTTCGCACCATTTTCAGAAAAAGATGGCATTTTAGAAGCGATGGTTAATGAGAAACTAATTAATATCTTGGGTAATTATCAAAATATTAAAATGATGAGACTCAGGTGCACATGGCTATACCTTGGACTATCCTAAATTTTCAGACTTCTAGGTGGCCTAGATTTTGCTAGACATCGCAACAGACAGACAAACAAACAAACACACACCTACACACAGAGCGAAACTTTCTTTTATTAATATAGCTTAATGAGTCTTTTCCCGTTGTTTGTGTACCACATCAGTTTGTTCAACACTTTGTGTAAAGAGCATAATTAATCAGTTAAACTTTAACAAATAGGGGAAGATCGAGTAACCCCAGACACTTGGATAAGTTGCAAATAAAAAACAAATGAATGAAATTTCTGTCTTTATTTTATATTTAAAATAAAATTACGAACTTCTTTAATGATTTTAATTATACATTGTTAATAATATCGAAATATTTAACGAAATATACTGAAAATAGTTTGGTCTTATTTTTTTGGCGTCATAAGAAACGGCGGGTAGTTCCGGACGTATTAATGAATTGTGTCCCAACCAATTTTTGGCCTTACAAACATCACAATTATAATAAAACTTTGATGCATCTTTATAAACACAGTCTTAATGTCTAATAAAAATCATCTAAAATAAGATCTAATTAATCTTTCTTAATAACCTGAAATAAAGTTTGACAGGAGCAACGAAAATTTATTGACTCACACACGACTAACTTACTCGGCGCCCACGTCGCAATTAAACTGTATTTGTTTCGACTCTAGATGGCGTTCATTTACAATAACTCTTTATTTACCCAACACTTAGAATTTCTTAGAAATGTCCTCGGCTACCCGACTTTCCCTTAAATATTTTCAAATTATCAGGTCAGGTCTACAAAGAAATAGCAACCACAAATCATGACAATACGCAAATCACACATTTCCATGGAAATGAGGCAAAAAATATTTATGTCTGTCATGATTCAGGCATAAAGAAATGCAAAAATGTCAAAATTAACGATGAGAATGTCATAAGCATAAAATATTAAACAATGTATTAAAAAAGTTCAAATGTATTGATTTATAAACTCGCAGAACTATGCGATTAAATAACATCACTATTAGATGAAAGAAAGTAGGTATGTATCTATTCGAAAGTAATGGCAACAGAAAAATTGAATAGTTGACAGCTATGTGTATATTCATACAGATATTTTAAAAATATTAAAATATTTATTTTGCTAAAGAAAACTATTGCTTTAAAGTTTGCCAATAATGTATGAAATAAAAATATGCGGATGGAGGTGACGCGGAATACGCAACTGTTCTTATTGCTTCAGAATATTAGGGCTACGGTACTTTTTTGTAGGAAATTAAGCCCTGATTACAGTATATATAATAAATCCTAAAAACTTTTTTTTAAAAAACGGACTAGTTTCATGCACTCCAAACGGGGACGTTATCTAGGTATACCAATGAGACATAAACCATTTGCTGCATAAAAACGAAATTTCGTCAACTGAATATAGCAATCTGAAATTTGATGCAAAATGCAAACTGTGTCGAAAAGTAGTATTTTTTCTATTTTAAATTAAATTCATGTTTAAATTTCTATTGATTTTATGGAATTACATACAATCGTTCTTTACTTTCTGGATAAACTACGTAGTAAAAGTTTAAAGAAAAATAAAAATAAATGCAAGTTTAAGGCAATATTCGACCAAAATTCTAAGTTGCTAAAATGTTTAACGCAACTTTCTTATTCTGATTTAGGGGAATATGGCCTAAAATTATCCTAACGGGCAAAACGATCCACATATGTTTTCTTTCAGACAGGTTGCGCTATGTACAGGGTAACACATAAACTAGTTGTAATAAGTGAAGAAGCAATGGCGGTATTCAAGCGATCGCAGTATTACTCGTCTGATTAGAATTCTTTGAAAAATTGGGTTTTATATCATCTGTTATAAGGTAAGCACTAAATTTCTTATTTATTTAAATATACAGTATTTTATGTATAGAAATATGACTTGATTTACTTAATGGGGTATGTGAATTACACTTATGTACTGTCATAATTACTTTTATGCCATTTATTTTGCCTTTAAATGAAGTATCATTTTGCAATTTGGTGGAGGTACAATGATCCTTTAGACACTTTTTAAAAAATCTATTTTTTCATTACTCAATTTCGATTAAAACTATTATTAATATATGTTTATAATGCAAAATATAGGGTAAAACATAGTAGCAAAGGGCCAAAGTGTTATTTATACAATTATGTTATTTTTCACACGTTTTTACCTTAAGGGGATGAGTTTAGGCCACCTTCCCATAATTTTGTAAAAATATTCAATAAATGGTTTAGATTAATTTAATTATTTTCAATGTATTTGCTTTCCATCAATTTAAAGCATGTAAATAATTATTTTCATAAAAAAATGCTTTTCTCTGATACGAATCTATTAAAACAGAATTTAAAAATATATATTATTTCAAATATTATACCTTTAAATTTAAATCCCGTCTCTCTCCATGAAACATAGCGCAAAGAATATAAGTTTTGACATTTTCTCCAACTAAACAATGTTTCGAAATTAAGTTCTGCAAACAAATATTCCGTCTTACAAAATATTTTTCAATCGATCTTAAATGAAATCTGACACGGAGATTTAACTTCAACCGCCTTCCCCAAATACAAATAAATTACTTTTAAAAGTTTGTTATGTTTTGAGAAAATGAAAAATGACAAGTCCATTAAACTTAAGATTTCGAGGAAATACGAAAACTTAAATAAAAGCTAATTACTATGTAAAATTTATTCGATATCGAATAACATTATTCAGAAATGATAAAATATTGAAAATTATTTCGCATAGAAGCTTTTGTTTTGTCTTCGCTTAATTAATTTACTTTGATTTATCTTTTATAGTTCCAGTGTTTACTTGATAATAAGGTGCTTAGAAGTAATAGATGTTGCAAAAGCATTTTGATTGTTTTCTTATTTTGTTTGAATAAACATTAGAGATTATTTAAGAAATGTGGACATTATTTCAAAGATAAAATAAATTATATGAACTCGGATTAGAAAGAAAAAAAAATTCTCCTCCCAGACTTAATGAAATTTTATATTATAAAGCAATAAGATAAAATATAATACGCCAAGCATAGATTATGAACCAATTTCCAACGCATCACCCTGTACAAAACTTCACTGTTTATTAAGATAAAAGATGATGTCTATGTAAACAAGAGATGACAAAGGCTGAACGCCCCGGGAACCAAGCTTTCGCTTTAGAGTATAAGTGCAATCCCGGAACGAAGACGCAAAGCCACTGTTCACTTTAACATGCATACAATTTGTTGAATGTTAGATGGTTTTTATAATATTTAAAGTGCGCAGTTACTTAACTAAACGTGTCTAAGCAAGTGTAGCTTTACATACTGTTATTGTTGTTGTTTCTAATCCTAAATGATCTAGCCAACAGGCTAGACCAAGTCCATGAGCCCAAAAATTTCGAGGAAGTCCGAAACGATGAAAGGACACTTCAAAAGGTTACTCCTATTCAAGTCCAAACTGGAAAGGAGATGGTCAGGGGTAGATGGCGCAGTCTTGCACTTTCCACAAATGGGGAGAATCTTGATACCGTTGTCAAATTTCAGGCATCGCAAGTGTCCACTCAAAAATCTTGAAATAGCAGACTGCTGGTCACGGCTATCCCCAATAGCAATGGCTCCTCCAGGCTTTTTGCCACAGTACCAGTTGTCAACTGGAGAAGAACGCCAAGATGTGTCGAGAGTATATTTGGCTCTTGAACAAATCTCCAGAAATTCAATTTGGAAGTGTGCGGTGTCAAAGAGACCCTCTTTAGCTCAATGTATCTGCCAATTCATTTCCGCCAATGCCAACATGCGAAGGGATCCATTGAAAGAATATATCATGGTAGTTTGAAAATCCTCTCAGTTGAGATAGAACAGATAATGAAGTTCTGTCACCAACGTGAGGTCAATTTTGTAAGTGTTGTATAGAACTGCGACTGTCAGTTAAAATCCAAATATCTTTATCCATGAGCCATGAGCATTACATACTTAAATGTATTAAGGGTACATATTAGTTTAACTTATCAAATTTGGTAAAGGTAAAAGATGATTGAGAAAGAATATACAATGTTTTTGAAGAAATATAGTGGTATAGTAATACAAAACAAGTTGGCATTTATTACTTTACAGAGAGTAATGAAAATAAAACAAACTAATAATATAAACTGATAAATATGTACAAAATTTACAATGGGAAAACGCAGGGATTGACTAAACAATACGGACAGCGCATAACACATATGAAATCCCAAATTCAGCATATACCATCTATAATCAGAAAAATATTCGAAAAATATTTAACTAAACGTATCTAACCAAGTGTAGCTTTACATACTTAAATGTATTAAGGGAGCACATTAATTTAACTTAACAAATTTGGTAAAGGTAAATGATGATTGGGGAAGAATATACAATGTTTGTGAAGAAATATAGTGGTATAGTAATACAAAACAAGTTGACAATTATTACTTTACACAGATTAATGAAAATAAAACAGACTAATAATATAAACTGATAAATATGTACAAAATTTACAATGGGAAAACGCAGGGATTGAGTAAACAATACGGAAAGCGCATAACACACATGGAATCTCAAATTTAGCACATACCATCTGTAATCAGAAAAATATTCGAATTCTTTTGTGTGGCCCTATATATCATCTATACCAGCGGGTCCCAACCTGGGGTACGCGTATCCTTGGAGGTTCGTGGCGGGCCTGTTGGGGGTAGGGGAAAATAATATCGGTAATGGTGGAATTCACAAAATTGGTGCAACTGAAAAAGCATAAACAAAGTTGATAGTTTCGGGTTACGAAGTCAGTCTCATGCGTAACTCCAATATTGTATTACTTCCAAAATGAGGAAAATCCCCACTAGATCTACTGATTCATTGATAATTCAAAGTCGCTACCTTTGCCTGTCTCTAATCATATTCCATGATTACGTTTGTTTTCCCCCATCTTCTCGAAAATTGAAAAGAACCAAAAACTCAGTGATAAACATTAAGATACTTGTTATCTTTTTCAAATACAGAGCTGGAAGAGAAATTCCGTCATATGCATATATTGAGGAGGCATTTATTAATCTTGACGCTGCTTCCGACTTGAGATTATATCTGTCTTCGTTTAAACCTGATTTAAAAATCTCAGCTCCATGAAACAAGCCCAAAGATCCCATTATTAAAAGCAATTTTTGGCTACTTGTATATCATGATAGTAATAATGTTATGAACTTTCATAGTATTTTTTTAAAGTTTGCTTTGATGTTAAGTTAATAATATAAAAAGTAAAATTAACTTTCAAATGCAAGATAATAGTTCAAAAATATCAATCTAATTTGCGCCGATTTGTTTAACTCTGCTAAAAATGTTAATAATTTAACCCAGTCGCAGCAACCACGAGTATACTTGTAGTTTTTCAATCTAAAATTACGAAACCGTACCGGAAATTTCGAAAGAAGAATTTTTATATTATATAATCACGGAATGTCTGTAATTGAATAAAGTAAATATTGCTATTAGTATTTTCTGGTATGAATTCAAACTTTCTCAATAAAATGAAATTCCGGTAATTTTAACCCAGCTACGAATAGTTTAATGAAAACAAGCATGTTTGCATTGCGTAGGTGAGTAGGGGCGTGTTTTATGAGAAAAGGGGGTACTCCTAAATGAAAACCCTAATCAAGGAGTACGTGAAAGGAAAAACGTTAGGAACCGCTGATCTATACAATTTATACACAACAATAATGTGCAAAGAATTATTATATTTAAAATCGTATCCAGAATTCAAAACGCACTTTCAGCAATTCTTTCTCATAGAGTTTAGAATAACCGAATTACTTTGTGTGTCCCTGTAAATGAACGGTAAATGCTATACACACACTATTTTATATTAAGCATCTTATAGTGCACCTCAGTGATGTATATAAATTTAAATTTGTTTGAAATAGTGTAATATGATTAAAATGCACTGCGAAACATTTTTCACCATCAACGATAATATAAAAGAAATTTTTTGAATGCCCGTGCTAACGAACTATATGGACTACACAATTTATTTTAAATACAGTTCAGACTATGGTAAATTTCAATAACATATATTCATTACATGACAATACGAGTATATTTACGTCAGTTAAAGCACCAAAAGACAGGCCGAAAGACAAACCGAATTCATAAATATTTTTAACTATATTAAAAAGTGTTAAAAACATGTCCGTGAGTAGCACTGACATCATATCGACTGTGCCAACTACATGAGAAAAAAATTCACTTTTTATCGCAAAATTTTTAACTTCTAAACACCACACAATTTCAATTTTTGCATCATCTAATAAAAAGAAAGTGTTTTGAGATGCAGTTTATTTTTAAAGCTGTATCTCAATTTACAGTGTTTTTATGGTTTTTTTTAAATAATTTTCAAGCGTGACATTTTTTTAGTCCACCCGATTAAATTAACCAGATTGCAGAAGATTAATACGTTTTCACTTGAAGCAGTGTAATTTGTTCACCATTTCTTACCGTCTAGTATTCCATAACGAGATTAAAACTTCACAAAAAAATATATAAATAAATAAATGAATAAACTAATAAAACCAAAATGTAACAGATTTATAATTGAACTACGTGCTTAAACACTGAAATAATCATAATAAAAAAAATGCTGTAACTAATGAAATCTGGGTAGTTGTGAGCTTAAGACTTGTTACTCTAGAAACTAAAAACTATCGGAAATTGCATTAAAAAAAGTGGATTTTTTTAAAGTTTTAAATTGGTGTTCCCTCTCCTCTTTCCAGTGCATTTAATTTGTGTTTAAGATACTGCAGTTTTTATATTCATAAATTATAATAAAACAAATTTTTACTTTATAAAGCTGCTCTAGCATAAATATAGTTGCATGTAATTTTATATCAATATTCTTATTTTAAACTTTTATATGTAATTATGAGACTAAGTTCTGAAATTATTAAGACGATACTTAATTAAATATTGAATTCGAATGGATTCGAAAAATGTTCAAATGAGTATAAAATGTTTTAATTTAAAGTGAAATACTATATATATATATATATATTTTTTTTTTTTTTTTTTCAAAATAAAGGTACTTCGTATCCCCTTTTCTATGTGTTTTGTTTCTTTGATAATTGATAATTTATTATGTTGAATTACTGATCCAAAAAATTTGTATTATCAATGCTGAAAAAGTATATATTATTTTTGTGAACCAAATTAGATCAAATCTGTTTTTTGTTATAAACCAATTTTGAGATAAATACAGTTGTATAGACAATAATGTTTTCTGTGCTGAAAAAAAAAAACTAATCCAAGTAAGAAAATGTAGTTTGTTTCTTGTTATTATGAATGATATGCAGTGATGCGTAACATTTTTGATCAGATTGCAGGTTCTCTTTTCTAAAACCGCGCCATTCATTCTGTTAATCGAGATTCAAATTTGATCAAATAAGTTAAACTTTTTAGTTATTGTGTAAAATGTTTCAACAGATAATCAAAATATTTTCTTTAAAAAAATAATAAATTCTATTTAATTACATATTAACAGGATATTATTATTTTATCACTTTCATTTCAGAGTTATCAGAGTTAGAAATTATCACCGACAATCGGTTCAGAATAAAAGTTACATCTGACAGAAAAAATAAAATCAGAGAAAACAAAAAAACCGTTGCTATTAGTAACCGACATTTTGTTTGGCTGGTCGCCAAGGAGGCATTCGTAACACGCAGCACAGTCCAATGAAAATATCTCAAAATACGTTGTTGTTATAAAAAATAAGTTTGCAAATATATGAGTCTCTAGTGACCGTACCATTTGCAATGTAGTTATTTAGGGATGCGTCACGGCTGCGGGTATTTCAATCAGAAGTGCGAAAGTGTGTGTCAACCAGTACCTTTGACAATATAGATTCCCCCTCCTTTTCCCCCGATATTTTCATCACTTCCCGTAAAGTTGACATCAAGCCAGTTATTTTATGCTATAGACTCGAGAATGGGGTAAAGAATAAGAATCAAAGTTTCGCAACAATGGTTAAAGTTGCAAAATTTCGATAACTTGAAATGACAACAACCAATTTTTTTAAATCAAAAATGATCTTCACGTTTAAAAAACATAAATAGCTTTAAAAATGTATGTTAAACAGTTAAAATGGCGACAGAAAAAAAAACGCAAATAAAAGCAATCAGAAAAACAAATTCGCTCACACAGGCGACAAAAAACAAATAATTTTAGTCATATTACAAAAGTTGAGTGTTTATATTCACGGAGGATGACACATCGGGAGACTATCGAGAACAATAAATCAAGACTAGACTTCAATGCAGAATATTACGTATCAATATCAGTCATTTCCCATTGCAGACACATTTAGCCAATTTTACTTGTATACTTAGAATTTTAAATCCCTCAGGGGACATAAACTTTTGAAAACCAGTGTACTTTAAAATTAGCATAAAATCATTATAAAATATTTATTTTTCAAACGTGATATTAATTTTAATGATAATTCATAATAATGAATGATATGAATTAACGATAATGAATGATATGATTAGAATTCACTGCCATTTTTTTCCAATTACATGAACGTTCTAGGAGTAAAATATTTCGACATTCATTACACATTTTTTGTTAAACTTCACAAAATTGATAAATAATATAATTAACAAAGCAAAAATCTTTATATTGAGGAAGATACAAACTCGATTTTTTAATTAAAAGTCAGTGAAGCATATAATTCAGATAGTAAATGAAAATATATTCTTCATGTGTGACGCAATCTTTACAAAATTTAATGATGTTGTTAATGTTGTAAAAAAGTTTAGTAATTAAACTTTGATGGTCCCAATAGAAGCCACATACATTGTTAATTTATTTCTAATTTAACTGTGTGACTATTTAAGAATACAGCTACTTCAATTTTTACTTTCTTCTATCTATAATAGAAGAAAGTATTGTAATCGAAATTTTTTTCGACTTCCGGTTTTCGACGGATTTACACGTTTTAGGGGTCAGAGATTCCGAAAAACACGTTTTTACAAAATGTCTGTCTGTCCGTCTGTCCGTCCGTCCGTCTGTCCGTCTGTCCGTCTGTGTGTCTTCATTGTGTCATCGAAAAGTGTATGAAGTTATGCTTCAAATTGAACCTAATTTTTTTTCTATGTTTTTGGCTATGGCAAGCAGGTTCTATTAGAATTTGGGGATATTTCGACGAAAGGGGGCGCTGTGATCGATATTTTTGTTTCATTTTCACTATTGTACCATCTAAAAGTGTGTGAAGTTATGCTTCAAATTGAACCAAATTTTTTTTCTATGTTTTTGGCTATGGCAAGCAGATTCTATCAGAATTTGGGGATATTTCGACGAAAGGGGGCGCTGTGATCGATATTTTTGTTCCATTTTCACTATTGTAACATCGAAAAGTGTATGAAGTTATGCAGGTAATTGAACCAATTTTTTTTTATGTTTTTGACCATAGCCTGCAAGTCCAGGTTGAATTCGAGATATTTCGACGAAAGGGGGCGCTGCCATCGCGATTTTTGTTCGATTTTCACTATTGTATCATCGAAAAGTGTATGATGTTATGCAGATAATTAAATCAAAATTTTTTAATATGCTTTTGGCTGTAGCCAGCAGGTCCTACTAGAATGTGGGGATATTTCGACGAAAGGGGGCGCTGCGATTGCCATTTAAAAATTTAAAATTCAAAAAGATGTACAAAAAAATTAGAAATCCTAAAAGTTTTTTTTCGTTAAATGTTCGGCCTTGATCCGGAGAATCCGGAACAATTTTTGTTTTGCCTCTATCTTAAAAAATGGCTGAGATATAGCGGTTTGAAATTTTAGGGTGGCTGACATTTTCAAACAAGACAGCAGAATTCATCCATAAACGGGTTTAATTTATGAGTTTTAGTTAACATGGTTTCGGCAAATTTTCTTTCATTGTTGTAACCATTAATCCTATTATATGCTTATCACTATGTATTTATATTCGCCAACGTCAAATTCTCGCCAAACTTGGCGACAGTTGGCGGAATATCGCCAAATTTTGCGACCAAAATAAGTTGCCATAAATGAAGCCAACTTGGCTGTAAAGGACTAATTTGGCGATATTCTCATTCAAATTCAATGTTGACGAGAACTGGGATTGAATCTTCTTTAATTAGGTTCCACGCATTTTACCTTCGTGTTTTCCAGTAAAATTAGCTAAAATCGTAAAACCAAGGAATAGGGAGGCTATCTGTTCCTGTCGGTTCAGGCCAGAAGGACTTTTCGTAGTTTAGTATACATCGGTTGTTCGCATCCCTGTAACCCGACGATTCGCAAGCAGCTGACGTACAGCAGAAGGACGAAAAATATTGATTTTATTGGCGATGTGATAGCGAATTTTGAAGTATTAACATGACTGAGATAGAAGAAAGTTTTGGGATTGGCACATCCGACTAGTTATATATATATTCAATATTTTTGCAGCATTATATAAATCATTTTGCACATTACTGTTCAAAATTATAACGACACTAAAAAATTTAAAGCATCACAAATGTTATACATATCTACATATGAATAAACATTAGACAATATCAATTAATATTCGAAATGTAGTTTTGCTTATTTTTATATAAGATAATTGTTTAAAACCCGAAATATGAAAGCTATTCTGAATTTATGAAATGCGTTTGGAATAAATGTAAGAACACTCTACGACTGCGATTACTTGCGGGCAGTATTGAAACCCCCCTCCCCTTTCAATAGCGCTTTCAAGTCTGACGCTGTTGAGAAGGAGGTTGCCCGGAGCATGTACTTTTTCACCGGAAAAATCTAAAAGCGATTTTCGTTAAGTTAAAGACATCGACCAGCATGTTCGGGAGGGCTGGTGGGTTTAATACATCTGACGACTGTGGCGGTTTCAGACCCACACATTACTCTTATGTTTGGTTACATATAGTTTTAAAAAGTAGTGTTGCGAACTTTTTCAGAAGCAATAGACCATAAACCTAATCATTTTATGAAAAAGATGTTATAAATGTGATATGGGTAGAGCTGTCAAGAAAATGTTAATAGCTTCCTCGAGACCTGCAACGCATGAATAACGCTTGTCATTTGGAGAACTATGGGTCAGCATTGCTTTCCATGTAATTACTGTTATATATGTTACGGTCAATATAATTAATCCGGTCATTATTAATAATAACCGGTTATAATTAATAATGACAGGTCAAAATGGATAGTTATTATTAATAATAACCGGTTATTATTAATAATGACCGAATTAATCATATTCACCGTAACGTATACACCGGGTTACTGAGGAGACCAATCAAGTAATGCAATATATTTATCATTGAACCACTTTTTTAGGTGCTTTCTTTTAGCTTACAATTATGCATGTATGTGGCGGTCATATTTTTTCACTCATTTTTCAACCACTTCCTGTTGACATAGAGCTTTGAAATTTGGAATATATATGTATTTCTGAGGTCAATACATGGATTGGACATGGATTTTTTTAAAATTTGATCTTTAAGGGCGGGGGTCGGGACAACGTCCGGCCAAAACTTGCATTTTCTCCATAGAAATAACGTTGCGATTGTTCAATATTGACTGAAAAAAACTGCATTGTTCCAACATTCATCCATTTTAATCACATTGTTGCCCGCATTATTACGACGTCAGCATTTATATGAAATATACATGAATGGGTATTTATTGATGAATACATATGAATACAATGAGTATTTGGTGAAAAGTTTATAATGACAGGATTACCACGATAGCACGAAAGTTTGACCAACTTGGCGAAATATCGCCAAATTTTGCGACAAATATAAGTTGCCATATATGGAGCCAACTTGGTTATAGCTGGCTAATTTAGTGAAATTCCCATTTAAATCCCTTAATCTTCCATAATCTTCTTCCATTGGCATAGCCTAGTATTTTATATAAAGTGCCATAAGAAAAAAACAAATTAAAAAAAGCATGTTTTTTTTTTCTTTTTTTTCCCCATTATTTTTATGTACTTTCCAATTTTTCTTGTGATGCATTAAATTGTTAGTAAATTCATTTTTCATATCCTAAGTATTTGCATCTCTCGAAGGCCAAAAGTCTTATTTCCAAAATACCGGTGTACACTTTTGAACTCATCTTCTTTAAAATAGCAACTAATTCAGTCTTACCGAAAGTTGACCCAGCACTCCAAAACATTACTTGCCTCAGTATTTTAACGGCTCTAAGCAATGTTTCTTTGTTCAGAAAATCGTACTAGTATTATAATACAACATCAGGCTCTTCAGAATTGAAATGCATTTTATCCGAAAACAGAATGTTAATATATAGAATGGAATTTTTCATCCATATAATGACGGTTCCCTATCGAACGATTTTGTAACGTTTGGCTAGCTTAAGAGCCTACGATAGTCACGTAAAGAAACTCCAACGCTAATGTTAAACCTATGGGGATGTTCTTTACAGATTTCTTGATTGTATTTTATTTATTTATTTATTTTTATTTTTATTTATTTTTATTTTTTAATTTTTTGCATAGGATAGTTGAGGTTGATCTCTAACTTTGTTAGCTTTTACTTTTTCGATTTTTCTTGCAGTTTTATTTTTTGTTGTTGTTTTCAGCATTTTCAATTTTGGAACCGGTTCTGAAAGTTAAAATACCCTTATATAAAAAAACTGGAACCAAACTCGAAAAAGTAAAAACTAAAAACGTTAGACATCGACCTCAGCTATACTATGCAAAAATAAATTAATAAATAAAAGTATTAAAATACAAGCGAGAAGTCTGAAAAGAAACTTTCCCATAGACTTAACATTAGCTTGCGTTTTTCTTAACATGACATGTAGGCTCTGAAGGCGTAGTTTTATTTTCATGTATTTTATGCTTGTAATATGACGAACCATCCGAAATTTTGTTTTGTATGATACTTTATTTTGAAGATAGGTGCATTTATCTTCAATATCATTTTGGATGTTATTTTGTCAATCGCATCAATCTCTTATGTTACGACAAACCCTCGCTGACATGCTGTCCTGCGCTGTTGTCTTGCACCCTTAGAGCTAGATTTTGAAACAATTTTCTTCGCGTTTGATGACATTCCCAACTGCTCCTTTTGACTTATTCAGACGATATTTCCGATACAATTACCTTCTGCCGAATAGCTTACACTTTTATCAATTTAATTTTCCATGAATTATGTTATTCTAGATGACACAGGCATAGTTTAATTTTAAATATATGCTAAACATATTTTAGATGTAAAATATATTAAAAGTGGATTTTTAAGAAAAAATAATACTGATTTTAAAAAATCCTACATTTGCTACAAATTGACAATGATGTAATATTTATAAGCACTAAAATATTTATTATGTAATATTAAATTGCTTTTTGTGATAATGTACACTTTATACTATTTTTAAATGCCTTGTCCGTTATTATTCCAAACAAAATTAACTTAAAATGTGTGATATTACAATTTGTTTTTCTTTCTTTTTTGGCATCATATTCTTCTGAGATCACCCCTTAGATACGTGGGATGGCGAAAAACATACTTATTCCGTGAAATATAAAAATTATAGGACCTTTATAAATTGTTACCAATGTAATCGCTCGTCGTTTTATGTCACGGTGTTGTTACAAGCATGATTAAATGGTTATATGTATTCAAGGAGAACTATACTGTATTCCTTGAAGGTTTGAACTAACTCAAGTGAACTCAAGCAAAGAAAATGCTCTGAATTGGTGTTATAATTGTATGCACTAAAATCGTAATAATATTACATTTGCATGATATTTACACACACATATATATATCCATATACTTAAAGCTAACCTGCTTTTTAGTTTTTCGTGCAAAAATGCTATTTATACGCATGCGCGAGCATTCAGCTAATCAGCTAGAGGCTTTTACTATCTTCAGACGCGATGTTTCAGCCAATGAGGTGAAGGCTTTTTCCTCTCTCTAGAAGCGTATGTGTATTACGATTCCATTTGGTTGTTCGGTTGTTGAAGCTTTATGGATTTCTTTTATTAAGGTATTTTTTCATTTTACCGTATTTATTTTCTTTTTAAGTCGTATGTATTTTACTACTTTGAATTTTTTTATAACTAACCCTTTTTTTGAGAGAGACAGAGATTTCGTGGCACGAAATTCCGCGAATCGTTTCCGATGTAAACAAACTATTAAGATGCAAGTGTAAAATTTCAGTTTTTTAAACTTTTAATATGTAATTCTGTGTGATATGATTAAATTCAGGTTTTCTCAGCGACGATCACAGTATTTTTACCAAATATTTTTTTGTATTAATCAAGCTTTTTTGGTTATTAAGCATAGCTAAACACGAAAGAAAACTTTGTTATTTTAAGATTTTGATGTGAATTATTTGCGTACATTTATAAGGCGAGTTTCACTGAATAATTCAAGAAAAAAAAATCTCATCATTATACATATTTAGTTATGCATTATTAATTATTTACTTGGCCTTTACTTTTAATATTTCAAACTTACAGCTGAATGTAACTATTAAAACATTTGAAATACTGTATTCGTAAAATGAAATTTCAGCTTAAACACTCTACAATTACTTTTAGTTATGCATTATTAATTATTTACTTGGCCTTTACTTTTAATATTTCAAACTTACAGTTGAATGTAACTATTAAAACATTTGAAATACTGTATTCGTAAAATGAAATTTCAGCTTAAACACTCTACAATTACTTTTACTTATGCATTATTAATTATTTACTTGGCCTTTACTTTTAATATTTCAAACTTACAGCTGAATGTAACTATTAAAACGTTTGAAATGCTGTATTCGTAAAATGAAATTAGTTTAAACACTCGACAATTACTTTTACTTATGCATTATTAATTATTTACTTGGCCTTTACTTTTAATATTTCAAACTTACAGCTGAATGTAACTATTAAAACGTTTGAAATGCTGTATTCGTAAAATGAAATTAGTTTAAACACTCGACAATTACTTTTAGTTATGCATTATTAATTATTTACTTGGCCTTTACTTTTAATATTTCAAACTTACAGTTGAATGTAACTATTAAAACATTTGAAATACTGTATTCGTAAAATGAAATTTCAGCTTAAACACTCTACAATTACTTTTAGTTATGCATTATTAATTATTTACTTGGCCTTTACTTTTAATATTTCAAACTTACAGTTGAATGTAATTATTAAAACATTTGAAATACTGTATTCGTAAAATGAAATTTCAGCTTAAACACTCGACAATTACTTTTAGGTTAAATTCAGGTTTTCTCAGTGACGATCACAGTATTTTTACCAAATAATTAAAAGTACTACATGCATGCATCTATCTATCTATCTATATTAGAAATTGTGCAGGTTTCTGGTCACTGTTTTGTTTACATATTTTAAACAAAAATTTCAATTTAATAATGCACTGAAAATTATAATGAATGCTTACAATTAAATACAACAACACAAATCAAAAAAAAAATTCACAAAAACACATTATTTCCCCGATATTTTCCCACAACTAATCAATAAATTTCATGATATTTTATTGCGATTTTAAACCATGAACTTTAGTACTTTTCTGTTATATGGACACTATGCCAAAATGTATGCATGTATGTTTGGCGACAATGGTGTACGTATAACGGAAAAGTGCCTGAATTATTATTTATATATATATATAAAATATAAACATAATTGGCGACACAGCAAGTTTTCTGGATTTCTCCCTGGCTCTCTAACCACATTGTTAACAAAACAAAAAATTCACGAAAAACACATTATTTCCCCGATATTTTCCCACAACTAATAAATAAATTTCATGATATTTTATTGTGATTTTAAACCATGAACTTTAGTACTTTTCTGTTATACGGACACTATGCCAAAATGTATGTATGTATGTATGTATGTTTGGCGACAATGGTGTCCGTATAACGGAAAAGTGCCTGAATTATTATTTTTTTTATATATATATAAAATATAAACATAATTGGCGACACAGCAAGTTTTCTGGATGTGAAAGGCGGAGATGAATTTCATTCATTCAATGACCTTTTTAAAAGTTTCAAGTTTGGATTGAGTGCACATGAACATAGAAACCGATACCTATTTCTATGTTCATGATTGAGTTATTTGGATATCTTTTCGTATAGCACAGAAAATCATTTCTCCCGCTTTCGTAATACAGATAAATTCTGGTGTATTTTTTATTTCTTTATATCATAAGTACTTTTCTACTTTAAATTTTTTTAACCTAATAGTAATTGTCGCGTTTCTAAGCTGAAATTTCATTTTTCGAATGCAGTATTTCAAATGTTTTAATAATTACATTTAGCTGTAAGTTTGAAATATTTAAAATATTAAAAGTAAAGGTCAAGTAAATAATTATTAATGCATAACTAAATATGTATAATGATCAGAATGACATATTAAAATGTGTACAGAATGACATGAAAATTTTAAAAAACTGAAATTTTGCACTTGCAACTTAATTGTAAATTTCATTGTTTACATTGGAAACGATTTGTGGATTTTAAGAATTTGCGGAACTTCGTGTCACCAAATTACTAAATCTCTCTCTCTCACTCTCCAAAAAAAAAGGGTTAGTTTAAAAAAATTCAAAGTAGCAAAATACATACAACACAAAAAGAAAATAAATACGGTAAAATGAAAAAATTACTTTAGTAATAGAAATCCATAAATTTTCAACAACGACATCAAACGAACGATCTCATCTTTCGTTTGTGATAAGGAACGCTCCTTTGGCCCCCTCCACTCATTGGCTGAATTGTAAAGGGCAAAATTGGGGGACAAAATGACTACAGCATTTCTGAGAAAAGAAAAAATCAGAAAATTCACAGAAAATTTTCTGAAAAGTTTCAGCACAGGGAGAGAGGGTAAATGCTCTCTCGGCAATAATTATTTTTGTTGCAAGTTGGGTTCACTGTCTTTATGGTTCGAGTCGATTTCAGACTGAGTGTAGATTTCTGCAAGTTGGATTTGGGTTAACCCGATTTTTCAAAAGTTAGTTCAAGTTCAGTATATTATTTCAGATTAAAACTATATCTATCAGGGCGGGATTCGCGCCGAAAATTTTGAAATCCCGCCCAAAAAAAGACAATGAGTGGGGGCCTCCCGCCCAAAAAATTTCAGCATTTTTGGAGAAATTTGCATTATTTAATTTACCTGCAACCGAACGATAAATTTCGTGATTTTTTTCCCCGCAACCGATTGACGGACTTTGTGTTTTTTCCGCGACTGATCGACGAACTTTGTGGTTTTTTCCGTGACAGATCAACGAACTTTGAGTTTTTTCTGCGACAGATCGACGAACATTGCGTTTTTCAAGCGACTGATTGACGAACCTTGTGTTTTTTGGGGACATATCGACGAACTTTGCGTTTATTCCGCAATCGATCGACGAAATTTTTCTTTTTTCCTTGACTGATCGACGAACTTTGCATTTATTCCGCAATCGATCGACGAAATTTGCTTTTTTCCGCAACTGATCGACGAACTTTGCGTTTTTTCCGCGACAGATCAACGAACGTTGCATTATTTTCTGCGACTGATCAACGAAATTTGTGTTTTTTCTGCGACAGATAGACGAACATTGCGTTTTTTAAGCGACTGATCGACGAACCTTGCGTTTTTTGGGGACAGATCGACGAACTTTGTGTTTATTCTGCAATCGATCGATGAAATTTGCTTTTTTTCCCCGACTGATCGACGAACTTCGCGTTTTTTATGACAGATCGACGAACTTAGCGTTTTTTCCGCGACAGATCGATGAACTTTGTGTCTTTTCCACGATCGATCGGTGAATCTCAATCAAGTAAAATCTAAAGTCAGAAATTTATTTAACAACCTAATTGTTAAGGGTCCCTAACACATTTAATGGAACTTGAAAAATACACTGCATATATAAAACTTAACTTTCTTCCCTTTTTTATAATAAAAATAAACATTTTACATAATCATTCTCAGTTGACTTAATTTTTTCAATGGTATTTTGTCATGTCTGCATTAATGTAATTCTTTAAATAGCACGTAAAAGAATAGTGGGGTTTAAAGATTTTTTTTCTCCCTCCCAAACATTACAACTCCCCTCCATTTAAAAATGTTGGTAGGGAGACTCCCGTCCTTGGAAAAATTGAATTTCAAGCCCTGCCTATAATATGTTTGTGTGTATTGAGGTTTGTATAGATGTTTGTGTGTGTGCTATTTTTAATAAAGACAGTTTCATTTTTCACACGAACCTTTCAAAAAATTCACATTCTTTGCGCAATCCTTTAACAAAATTTGCATTTTTTTTCGTGATTCTTTAATGAAATTCGCATTTTTTTCTGTATCTTTTTTTTGTCGAGATTCACAATTTTTTCAGCTATCCTATGATGTAATTTGTGTTTTTTCAGCGATAATTTGACGAAATTTGTGTTTTTTCTGCATTTTTTTTTCACGAAATTTGCGTTATTTTCCATGATTCTTTTATGAAATTTGCGTTTTTCTGTGATCCTTAGACGAAATTTTCTTTTTTCGCAATACTTTGATAATAATCACATTTTCTCTGCTGCTTTTTGATAAGATTCATGAATTTTCAGCAATCCTTCGATGAAATTCGCGTTTTTTCTGCAATCTTTGAAGAATTTCGCAGTTTTCTCTCGATACTTTAACGAAATGTGCGTTTTCCAGCGATTTTTTGATAAAATACATTTTATTCCGCAATTTTTAGACGAAATTTGGCAAGAAAGCGCTATGTTTTGGTGAAATTTCCTGTTTTGCGATTCTTTGACAAAATTTGCTCATCTTTTGCGTAAATCGCGTTTTTCTGTGGCCTTTTCACAAAATTCACGTTTTACATGATCCTTTGATGAAATTAGTGTTTTTCCCGTGACCATTTGACGAAATCTAGGATTTTTTTCCCGCGAAGATTGATTATATGTTTTTAGTCTGCAGGTGCCCTAAAAAGTTTGTGATGCCTGTCGCTGCATTGCACGCATTCTGCCACGGTGTATCAAACAAACAAAATTCATCCTAAAGAATTATTGTTTCGTTTCTGGAAATGAACAACTGTCAACAACTCATTGGCTGAATTATAAAGGGTGAAATGTGTAGGCACTGAGTATCATCTATACTATTAATGTCGGTAAACGTCTGTCTGTGTGTGTGTTGGTGTGTCTGGCGGCTGTAAGCGCAAAACTCTGCATGCAGACGACGGACATAAGTGCTTTTGGTATAAAAAAATTCGGAAGGGGATTTTTTAAAAATTCACAACATTTTGCGGGAGAAGAGGGGTGCGAACGAATTTAAAAAATGAGTCCGAATCAATAATTATGGCGGCGGGGGTAGTATGTTTTGCCCACACGGGGTGGAGACTTCTCTTTGCTGACACCACTCATATGATATATCGTTCGAAAGGCCTGCGACTGCCTTTTCATGTTATGCATCTGTGTGGTCCATGCCCCCCCCCCCCCCCCAATTGGGGCGCTTTTCTAAATTTTGCACATACCACTCATGTTATATATCGTTAAAAAGGTCTGTGACCGCTTAATCATATTATGCATCTCCGGTGTCCACCCCCAACTTTGCCCCCCAAGGGGGTACTTTGTAAATTTTGCACAAACCCTTCATGTTACGTATTGTTGGAAAGGTTTTTGACTGCTTATTCATGTTATGCATCTCCGGGGTCCATCCCGCCACTTTCGCCCCCTTAAGGGGGCAATTTTCTAAATTTTGTTGACACCCCTCATGTCATATATTGTTGGAAAGGTCTGTGACCGCTTAATGATATTATGCATCTCCAATGTCCATCTCCCCACTTTGCCCCCCCCCTCCCCCAAGGGGGTACTTTTCTAAATTTTGCAGACAAACCTCATGTCATATATCGTTGGAAAGGTCTGTGACTGCTTAATCATATGCATATCTCCAATGTCCATTTCCCCACTTTGCCCCCCCCTCCCCCAAGGGGGTACTTTTCTAAATTTTGCAGACAACCCTCATGTCATATATCGTTGGAAATGTCTGTGACTACTTAATCATATGCATATCTCTGATGTCCATCTCCCCACTTCCCCCCCCCCCCCCAAAGAGGTACTTTTCTAAATTTTGCACACAACCGTCATGTTATATATCGTTGGAAATGTCTGTGACTACTTAATCATATGCATATCTCTGATGTCCATCTCCCCACTTTCCCCCCCCCCCCAAAGAGGTACTTTTCTAAATTTTGCACACAAGCGTCATGTTATATATCGTTGGAAAGGTCTGTGACCACTTAATCATATTATGCATGTTCCGTGTCCATCCCCTACTTTACACCCCCCAAGGGGGTACTTTTTTTAATTTTGCACACATCCCTCATGTTACATATCGTTTGAAAGGTCTTTGACTACTTATTCATGTTATGCATCTCCTTGGTCCATCCCGCCATTTCCCCCTCCCCAAGGGGGCACTTACCATTTACTTGCACAACAGCGCTAAATGTGTCAGATGAAAGAAATTCCGCGAGTGCATGTGCCAGTGAAACTTAACCAATTGCTGTTCTTCAACCTAGCTTTAATTCAAAGTGGGTTTTTTATTTATTTGAATTATTCTGCAAAAGTTTCAAACATTTTAAAGCAGCTCTGAATTTTATTTTTATGGTACTATCAAGTTTTTTGCCGTCAAATTTTGACGGTTCCATCTAGTGTATTAATTATATTCAAGAAGAATTAATCAGTTTTATGTGGTAAAATATTTGTGACCGCTCTGTATATGTTAAAAACACGTTTGTGTGTTTAATGCATGATTGATAACATATGACTATTTAATTAATAAATAAAACAAAAACATTATCGAATAAATGACTCTTACATGTAAAATTTTATAAATCTATTGAAAGTATTAATTTAAATACATATGCGGGATGCTGCTGAAAATATGTACCAATATTACTAACACATGTGTTAGCAATCTTTTAATGTCAATTCTTAGAATTGTTTAAATTTCTGTTTTCTAATCTTCTCAGAAATAACAGAATTTTCTCATTCAGAATGGATGTGTAAATTAGATGAATTAGGCTCTTGAGTGAACTAAATATCGCAATAAAGGACGATACATCAAAGATAATATATATACAATAACATCAAATATTATATATTTTAACATTATTTTGATTAGGAAAATTAGGGTCTTAATTGTCATTGGGGAAAAAATAACAATGAAAGTGATTAAGTATTTACTAGATTTAGTTAATTATTTACACTAAATTTAAATTTGAAAAAGCATAATATCATTAAAATGAATTTTATGCAATCTCTGCTCATACGTGGTAATATAACTGGCTTCGTTTGTGCGGGCCTATAAAAGAAAAATAAATGCAACGCACTTTCCTTTGAAAAAGTGCTGTTGCGCATCTCAGTGCCTTACATAAAATTTACTGATTTTGATTTAAATTTTCTACTTCTTCTCTCTACTTCTTCGAAATATTTTGTGTGGTACTGTAAAATAAGTACAAATTGTATGCACTGCAATCATAATAATATTACATTGGCATAGAATGTACACTAGCAAAAGCCAAGCTTTTTTGGATTCGCGAAGTATTATTTCATAAGATAAATATTTGAAAGTAACAATATTTTTTTATATTATTTTTGCATCTGTATTAAGCAAAAACGTTATTTTATGTTTTGGCGCATTTCAATTTTAGAAATGTAAATTCAGGCAAATAACTAAGAATTTCCTCGGATTTTTTTTATTTTTGATATAAGACTGGTATAAATAAAAATATTTTTGGATCAAAATTTTACAAAATATTTTTAAATTTTCAACTAAAAGCTCTTTTAAAGATGTTTTTACATTTTCGAATAGCCTCTGGTGTTTTCTCAAATGGTTTTAAATAGGTATGCTCTCAATCTTTGTAATTCACATCAAATAATCTTTTATAGCAATCTTTGAATAATATATTCGAAGAGAGATTGAAGAAAGTTACTTCTTCAAAATCCTATTTTCTGGAAAAAACCTTTGTTCGTTGAGCATCACATCACATCGTTTATACTATGAATTATTAACTATAAAACTTTTCATTCTAATTTCTTCTTTTTTTCTTCATGTTAGCATGTGAGAATTTTTGATATTGTAGACTCTCTAGTAAGGAAATTTTCTCTTGAATGCTAAACCTTGAATGGTTTTCACTCTCGATAACGTTAAGCCATATGATGTCTCTTTATCCCCAATATCTACAACTGCTTTATCTAATGTTAAACCTTGGGATTTATGAATTGTAACAGTAAAAGCTAACTGCAGAGGAAATTGTTTTCTTGAGCAATTTTTATTGCCATTTTTCCAAAAATTTAGTTATTGGTGGAATCGGAAAGCAGCCATTCTTATAAGTTGAATGAATAGTTTTCAAATTTAACCATGATTATTCGGGGCATCTGGTCTGGTGGCCCGTGATTTTCTTCATAAATAATATCTTTAACATAGCCGAAAGACCTGTTTACTAAACCTTTTTCGGTCCACAAATTAGAACGTAACATTTCTTTAGACCCAATTGCTAAACTAAAAAATGGTTCAAGTACGTTTGTCATTTCAGAATCGGCCAACTTTGCTTTAGTACAATTATGAAGAGCTTGAATCAAGGCAACAGGTTGACGCAGTTCCTTTAATTTTTCATTATTATATTCTTTTACGTCTTTATTAGTTGAAAATAGCCTAATTGCATCTTTAAATAAATGCTGTTCGCCCTTTGAAAGAGACTGTAAACTTCGATTAATTAATATAACGAATTTAACGATTAATTTTATTTGTTTACAATTCTTTTGTTGCCACTTTACAAAAAAGCATAACATAATTCTTTTAAAATGCGTAAGTATCGTCTTCGTAAATGATTTCACATAATAAGAATAAATTGTGTATTTGAATACTTTACACTGAAAAATACTTATATAATTGAATGTAAATAATTGAATTATTTTTTTTTAAAGCATTCGATAAGAAAATAATATTGTCAGAATCTAAAGATCATATTTTATTTCTATCAAGTCCAAAATATTTCTTTCATTAATTAAATTTTAAAAAACAAATTTTGAGATATTTTGGCGGATTTATTTAATTAATCATGATTCTATCTATAATTACTAACTCCATGATTTATTTTTTCTTCTGAAAATATGCGTGTTGCATTTTTTATTTGCAACAATGCGACCGTAATGGAAATACATGTAAAATAAATTAATTAAAATAATAACTTTTTTAAGGTTATTCTGAAAAAAAAATGTGCAAATCTACAGACCATGATTTATTTTTATGTTTAATTTCAAGTCAAAACATTGAACAGTTTTTTTTTTTAAGTGTACGACAAAATGTAATTTGTGTAGCCTAGTAGAGGATTCGCTTCGCTCACCCGAACAAGTTTGCAAAATTTAACCTTGGACGGATAATTGGAAGTGAGTTGAAATTCAAATACAAATTATGAAGTAGAAAGGCATACATACGAACTGCAAGTTACGAACTGCAAGATTTGCAAGTTAAATAAAGGCTTATAAAAATAACTCAATTTTTGTAAAAAGAAATAAATGAAGTGAAATAGTCTCATTTCCTTACAAAATAAAACACATGTTAAAATACAATCATTTTAACCAATCTGAAACTAATAAAAATTCACTGTCGTAATACTTGTAGGATGTGATTACAATCAGTTCAAGTGCAGATACACATGAAATAAATTCTTCTAATACTTTAAGAACTTTGTTTATGATTCCTCGAAGCATGACCCAACCCATCTCTGTTCAGATGGAGAAAATTGGTAAAAGTCATGTAATTCAAAGTTTCATAACTCGGTCGATTTTAGTGTTAGATGAATGGAACTTTTCTGTGTTACTTGTTAGTGTAATAGGGGATTTTTACAAAATATCACTTGTAGTACCGAGGGACCGTATAAAAAATTCAATTTATTAAATTTTAAAGAAATGTTTTTATTGATCCAATCCAAACGACTTTTAAAATAAATTGTTTATCTCATTTAAAACATTTTTTTGTATTTGGAAATATGTGTCTATAGCTAACGGTTTAGGAATTAGCCATTGGACAAGGTTGAGAGTGGATACATATATGTTAGGTTCTGCTGTTTTTTTAAATCCATCCAGCAGTTGATGAAAAATTAGGGCAAGTATCTCAAAAATTATTGCTGTCGTAATATGAAGTTTAAGCAGTAGTAGCCGAGTAAAATGCAGGTAGAAGAAAAAAGAACACGTTGCACTCTAATCTGTTTATTTAAATCCAATCATCTTAAAATCGGGGGAGTGTTCTTTCATATAACTATAATCTTAGCAAATCTCTATATTGGAAAATACTAGAACTATACTAGGTGTCTGATTCCCCACTGCAACACAAGATATATTTTATTTTAACACTCACTTCGACGGCAAAAGTCCCTTCTCTCTCTCTCTCTCTCTCTCTCTGTGTGTGTGTGTCAGTTCGTTTTAAGCGAGGAGCGCGCAAGAAGAATTTCGTAACATGTGACGTATTTTAACCAGTGAACACTCAATTTTCGCCTCGCACTATCTTTTATCTGTGAATTAATATTGAAAAAATACGTCACTCCTATGATTTTGACGGGGAAAAAATTCTCTAGAACATTGTAGAAACTAAAAAGAGCTGGGAAAATAACAGAATAAGTTTCGGCTTTTGCGTATTGAGAATATAAGTTTCTCGATAACAAAACAATTTGAAAGAATGATTTTTAGACTATAAAGAAATGAAAAATGATGAATTTACACAGATTAAAAGAAATAAAAGAGAATTAAACAAACGGGATTAAATAGAAAATATTTAATATAATAAAGAATTTTAGAAAATAGGTTTTTTAAGATGAAATATTCTTATGAAATTTGATTTTTTATAGCATTTGTCGGGAAATAAAAAGTTGATTTAAGCAGATTAGGTTAAAAAGTGTTTTAAGTATGGACAGTAATGGAATATTTTTAAGAAAGAGAATATTTTAATAATCTATGGTTGTAAATGGAATATTAATAAAAGGAATTTTTTATACAATAAATTTAATAAGGTATGGGATTTTAAATTTTGTAATATATATATTTATATATATATATATATAATTCAATAAAAATTGATCTCAAATTAAAAAAATACAACTAACACGCTATATTTTGCTTCTTAAGAGAATAATACATGAGCAAAAGCTTGTGACAGAATTTTATTTTAATATCTTAAAAACCTTTCAAGAAATCAGATTGCTTGTGAATTTATTTTATCACTTCCAAATTCAGAAACTTCTGTTCCGGTTTATAATTTGGGCTAGCCATTTGCTTCTAATTATTGTCTAACCAAAATTAAACATTTTTGGATTCCTAAAGGTTTAAACTTTAATTTAAAAAAAATTCACAAAAACAGCGATTTTGAGGTAGGCACATAATTAAGCTTTTTGTTTATACTTAAATTACTTAATTAATTATTTAGTTTCCAATAATTTTTTGCTACGTTTTGAAACTTTTTTTATGGTTTTGTGGTTTTAAACTTTTTTTTTATGGAATATTTTAAAACGCCCTTCATTTCTTAAATCCAAATGATTTTTAATGAGATAGAAAATATGAGTTTTTATATATTTTGATTGATGTATTTAATTATCTTATTTGCAACATTCACATATTGAGTAAAAAATCACGGCACGACACATTGCGTGCTTCAAGGTCACTTCTTGCAAATAAGAGCAACAGGATTATTTTAAAATAAATTAAAAATAAATTAAACCGATTCGTTTTCTAAAATATATTTTGAGAATTTGAAACCTCTATTAACTTTTCATTTTACAAGAAACTATAAAGCAATCTTTTCATAAAGCTTAGTTGCATTTATTCAGTCCTCAACATGTCAGTTATAAATTACAGAGTAGCATGCTAACATAATTGGTTTTCGCAAGAAAGATTTCCTGATTAAAATAAACTGAAGGGGTATTAAAAGAATTAGGAACCTACGTAAATACCAATTTTTACAATCAAGGATTAGGATAAAGAAATCTAAAAACTGCATTTTTTAAAAACAAACTCATTTTTGAATAATTTGCTAGAATAACTGTTTTCCTTTTTTGCTATCTCTAACAATAATTGTTGGTTATCTTCTTTTAATAGATTGCGCTCTGTTACAGCGAAATATCGGATTCCGTTCTATCACTGTCAGAAAGAAAAATATATATGAACTTAGCAAAATTTTACGAGAGTATAATATAAGTAAGTTATCATATGAGATGTAATCTTCCCAAGTGGGCGAAAAAGTCCGTGCCAGGATTCGATCCCGGGATCCCTTGATTGAAGCTGCCAATGCTCTACCAACATAGCATCTCCGGACGAGTATAACTAAATTAATTCACTTACTTAACTATAAATATCAAAGCATCTGGTCTGATATCTGAATCAGCAACTGAGTGAATTAATTGAGCCATATTCATCCGGGATTGCTCAGTTGGTAAAGCATTAGCAACTTCAGCCAAGGGATCACGGGTTCGAATCCTGGCCTGGACATTTGCACCCAGTTGGGAAGATTACATCTCATATGATTTTTGTTTACCAATTTGAATGACTGTGTCAATATTAATCTAGTATAATATAAATTGTTCCGAGTTATCCACGATTACGAAAAGTGTTCTGTTATTTTCAGAAACCTCAGAAACCAACAGTGTCTCGAGATTTAAAGAAGCATGTCTGAGACGAAAGTTCTTTTTATACCCGTCTCAAAGAATAAAATAAATAAAATAAAATAAAAAGGATAAAAACAAAAAGTTTCGGGGTACATTTTGCTAAGATTATTCAGCTTTCTCATCCCGAAATATCCGTTTTTCGGATAGCGTCAATTCTAAATTAAATATTTTCAGTTGCGTAAAACAATTTATAAATTTAATTTATTTAATATTTTGAAAAAATAACTCAATAATGTTAAATTTAATAGCATTGCTAATAATCTAAATTTAACATGTTTGTCAAATAGCATGCTTGTTTAACAGGAAAATGTCTATCTGAAAATCGATGCCACCTTTAAAAGCGACATCTCGTGTTGAGAAATCTGATTAATGCACTGTTTAAACAACTCAAAAAAGTTTCAGTTTTTTATTTTATTTTTTTAATTTTTTAATGGTTAGCTAAATCAGCTTCTTTTTCAGATATGCTTCTTTAATCCTCTAAAATCTTTTGTTTTTTGAGGTTTATGAAAACGATAGTTTAGTTTTTAGAATCATAGCTAATTCAGAAGTGCTTATATTACATTTTAGTAAAGTTTTTCTTGATCCAGAAGTATTTCTTTTTTTTAAACCGTATCACTTTGTTCTTTAAATATGTTTTATTAAAATTGAATTCGTACTTTATGTATGAAAAATAATTGCATTAAGAAGATTGCAAGAGATTGTGCATTTTCTCGAGTTTCAGTTATATAAAGTTCTGCTAACATGTCCTTCCATATATAAGAAACTAGAAAAATGTGTATTTTTTTATTCCTAATTAAATCTTTATTTAAGAAATTTTCAAACATTAAAAATAAAATGTGAATATATAAATCACGTATAGCATATTTACCAAGCTCTAAATAATCATTCTTAAAATGTGGCTTAGGTAGACTCAGACCGTTTCGAACCAGAAAATTTATTTAATCTATAACTTGGTCGAGACCGTGGTATGCCCTATGCACATACTGAGTCAAATCCAAATCGGTTTATAAATAGGAGTTACAGCATGAAATATATCATATATATATATAAATATAGATATATGTAAGTAGATGATATGTAAATAGCCGCTTTACTGAACCAATAATCGATGAACAACAAAATACGAACTTTAATTTCAACTAATACACTTTTGATTAAAACTATATAACAAATTTACCTTACAATAATCCAACTATGCCTAATAGCGCCTTTACCGGCTATATCTATTTTTATATATCTTGCTTCATAACAAAAATTAGAAGACTGGCTATTAGCCAATTCTCGCGATTCAAACTAGTACTATTACTATCTGTCTAACCATGGATAATAATCGTAGTCAGTTCATTTGATGAAGTGACGTGTCTAACCATGGATAATAGCACTAGAGTATCAGTTCATATCATTTACATGAAGTGTTCAAACTGGAATCCTACATATATATATATATATATATATATATATATAATTTATCGCGATAAGCCAAAGTATTTTTATTCCATCCTAGTCTATCTTACGCTATAATATTTATTTCCTCCGTTTATTAATGTATTTTAACTCTATTTATTCCAAAAAACCTCATATCTAAATTCAATATTTTAATGGCTGCTAATTAGTTCAATAAATCGCGTCTTTATCTTTAAATTATAAAACTCCCTAATATTCATACTTTTAAAAAAGCCCGTATAATTCCCTTTTAATTTTCTAAATTCCTAAAAAGACTGTATTTATTTTAATAAGTTGCGATATTAAAAATAATTCGCCAGATCATAAAATCTTTTTCTTATATTAAAATGTAAAAACATTTATTCTAATTCCATTCTGGCTATGTTCCAAATTCGATAAACCATTTCTCTTATTTTCTTTTTTCCTTTCCCTAAAAGTCAAAATCATTCCATATTCTCGAACCAATTAACTAACGGTAGTCAATTAAACTAAAACACTCTGGTTCATAGCTAAATCATCGAACATCATGGAATTTTCGGGAATCTTCCTTCGCGCCAAAAAATTAGCGGAAACCATTTTATTCCAATATTCTGGAACCGTCGCATAGAATCCCGGTTACCCCGGCTCACGATTGGCGCACATGCCCTCACGTGATCTCTGTATCCCTACTCTTACTGAAAGGATATATCGTCGCTTTTTCCGTTTCGGAGAACATTCGAAGATTTGATGCACTGATGAAAGCTAGACGTATTCGTGTAAGAGCATTCGAAGATTCGAGCATTCGAAGAGATGGGCGCTGGATCGGTGTTTGTTTGGTTAAATCGAATCTCTGCCTGGTATTGGTGAAAAGATCTGTAGTTTTTCCGATGCTATTCGGAATGCATATTTATAAAAGTTAACCATCCGGCTTCTGTTGTAATGAAAATTTGGTCATCAAAACTAAAAAGATGGCTCGGGTGAAACCAGATCTACAAATGACGTCGTTTACGTTTCTAAATAAAAGTTTGATTGTGTTGTTCGATGAAGTTTTGTTCTTATGCAGACGCACACACGCCATCTACTGAGGATAACAGGACTGCCATAAATCCGAGTGCGGAAACTTCCTCTTCGGTTGATTATGTGAAAAGAACACATCTTATTTTCAAAAAACCATTTATTAAAAAATGATATTGCTCACTCAGCTCGGCCCGAAATATCATCACACACACACACACACACACACACACACACACACATATATATATATATATATATATATATATATATATATATATATATATATATATTTGAACGGAGGCTGGTTTTGGGGTCTGCGTGTCATGATCGGTTGAAAATATACCAAAATATTTTGGAATTGCTTTCCTCCGAACGGCTGCAATAGGTAGCTTTTTGTAATGAAAGTTACCCAAAAGTGATTAACCTCGGTTAAAATAACCCATATGTTGAGGAAGAATGCAGAGTGTGTTTTTCTTATTGGCACGTACAAATTTCAAACATCTGTTCCCTTCTACTTGAATGCGTGTGTTACTTAGTATTTGACAATTCTTATAACATGCTTTTTATTGCAACATTTTAATATCTATTTTATTATAAATGTTTGAAAATTATTTTTATAATACATATTCAAATATAAATTTGTTCCTTTCAGGTAAAACTATTTTTGGATTATCAAGCTTTTCGATTATTATTTTTTATTATTTTAATTGCTTTGTTCTAAATTTAATTAATATATCATGCCACTATTCAGGGAGCATGGATTTATTGCAATATTTTAATGCCTGTTTTATGATAAATACTTGAAATTTTATTTATAATACATATTTAAATCTAAATTAGTTCCCTTCAGTTAAAATGCATTCGGATTATCAAGCTTTTCAATTAATTTGTTTAATTACTTTATTTGCTTCATTCGAAATTTAATTAATAAATCAAGTCACGATACATTGCGTGCTGTAAGGTTTCCCCACTCGAATATCAGTAACAGGTAATAAGAAAAATAAAATTATAAAACGAAAAAATATATATATAAATCGAAACAGTTTGTTTTTATTATTTTTTGGATGTTTTTAAGATTCCATTAACTTTTTATTTCACAGATAACCAAAATTATTTTTTTTATGTAACAAGTAAATTTTTTTCAGTGAGTAACAGACAGATATAAATTGCGGAATAGCATGTTAAGGTAATCGATTTCCACAGGAAAATTTTTCCAATTAAAGTAAATAGAAGCGTTTTTTTTTTTTTTTTTTTTTTTTTTTTTTAATGGAGAAAGAATCTATGACCGCGTAGAGGCTTTAATTTCAATCTACATAATCTGTATTATAACTGGCAGTAATATTAGAATCGCTATATATAAAAAACCACTGTTTATTTTGTTTTAATGGATTGTGTTTTGTTAAAATCAAACATTATATTGCGTTGTTATTTATTATTTAAAATGTTTTAATACATATTTTATTAATATTCTATACATATAAGAAAGGAATTAAGTTAAGAAGATTGCATGGGACAGTGTGTTCTTTTGAGTTTTACTTATTACGGCAATTTTTGGATATACTATCTCAAAGAGGTAGAAAACAATGTAATGTTTTAATATTTTACTATAACTTCATTTAAGGAATGATTAAAAATTATAAATAATATTTTTGAAAGTGCATTTGGTTTTGAAAATTTTCGTGACTGCTGTATATTTTAGTATTAAAAATTAAGTTTTTTAGACATTTATTTCGATAAACAAATGTGTAAAAATTTCAATTACACTTCATTTTTAAAAGCTTGGGTATCGCGAGAAAACTGCTAGAGAATATAATATAAAAATATTCTAAAATTATATTTTAATGTAACTTTAAGCATGAAATTGGATTTTTTTTTAAATCAGACTCTTGTATTATGTGTCTTTAAATTTCTTCAATATAAGAAATATATGCATATAAAAACATCATGTTGCAGCTACACTTTGAATTATTATTTACATTATAATTTCCCTTTTCGTCAAAACGATTAAAATTTCTTAGATTTTTTTAGAATTTTTTTAGATTTTTACATATTTAACACAAAGTTCAAATAGTGTTTAGAGTGGGATATAACATTCCCCTTGTAGTCAATATATCCAGTTAGAGTATAAATAAGCTAAAACAGTTAGGGTAACCGCTTGAAAATGATGTCGTTAGTGAGTGAAAGTTCTCGGGGTTAAGATTGAAACATGTATATATCACCTTTTACATATGGTCTTTAAATAAATTTTATGCAAGTATTTTAGCTATATTTTTCTAAATTTATTGATCCTATATAATCATAAGTTTACTTTTGTGTTTATAAAACACGGTATTTCTGGAATTAAAACATTTTACAGTTGCAATTTTTAACATTTTAAAATAATGTACTTAATTTCAAACATTAAAGAATAATGGAGAGGCAGTATAAAAGAACGACTCTAAAATATTGAACATGGAATTCAAATTTGTGCTAAAAAAATTCTTTTGCAGGATATAATAGAAAGATTTATTATAATATTAAAACTTTTGTTATTTTTTTTTTTTTTTACAATTTAACAATTTTTTCTATAAAACATAAATAAATAAAGGCAAAAAAAGAAGCATACTAATTTATTTTTATGCTTCCTAAATTTATGATCAAACTATAGTCAGTTTTCGTCATTTCAAATTTTGCTTGTTCACTAAGGTAATATAAATGTTTATATGTTGTTTTGTTTTAGACCAGTGTTTGCCAAGCCTTTATTAGCCACACCCTACTAAAGAATCTGTAAAATCCCAATGCCCCCTTACTATGTAACGTATATCTCTTACAATTTAAAAAGTGAACTCTATTCACATGGATGAAGCCCAAAAGTTCCTTTATAATAATTAGTTATTTCACACTAAATCGTCATTTAACAAAATACAATAAATTCTTTCGTTTGATAAGTTAAAAAGCTTATCGAACATGTGAATTTATTGTTCCTTGCCATCTTATCCCATTTATATGGTCTGTATTTTTATCTTCGCAAATTATTTTGATGAGACTCTCACATTTGGCATTAAAATTGATAGCGTTGATACAATTTCTAAATTATTTAATAACACGTAAAGAATTGGCGGAAAAGTTTTGGACACTAACTATTCTCTCTGTAGATAACACAATACACAAGCATTTCAAGATTCTCGTCTTTATTATTTTAACCCCTTAGGGACGAGCGACACGTATACGTGACGCATAAGATTCCCAGAATCCTCGATTCCAGTACCTCGATTGCCACCAGTTAATTTTTATTGTAAGCTTTGCCTTATGTAATCCTAGCATTTCTGCGATTCAAGTTGGCGAAAATTTCTGTTTTGAAAAACCGGTGGTAAAAGATTAAAAATTCTGTAAAGGACGCTCGTCGCGAAGGGGTTAAGTAGCCATTTTTCATCAAAACAAATTTCTCTGTTAGCAGGCTTTTCCGTTTCCATGATCGTCAATTAACTACTGTATATGGTCAGATTTAAAAATTTAAAATGTTTAATGTCGTAGTATATATTTATTTAACGTACAGAAGGCCTGCATTAGAGACATAGAAATTTACTGTTTACAGATTTCCTTTTCTAATGCCCATTTGAGTTTTAATATTTTTATAAAGTTGGTTGTTTCACCTCATTCAGACATTTATCAATTTTATAAAGTTGGTAGTAGTACCTCATTCAGACATTTATTAATTTTATAAAGTTGGTAGTAGTACCTCATTCAGACATTTATCAATTTTATAAAGTTGGTAGTAGTACCTCATTCAGACATTTATTAATTTTATAAAGTCGGTACACTTTTTTAAAAAAATGTTGATTATACAGTATAATACTGGCACCCCTTATTCCAGTATTATACCGTAAAATTAGCAGTAATAAAAAGTAAAATAAGCAGTAGTACACTACCCGCATGCGCGGTAGTAGCGCCCCCCCCCCGCAGTACCCGTATGCGCGGTAGTGTATTACTGCTTATTTTACTTTTTATTACTGTTAATTTTACTGTATAATACTGGAAGGTGGGGTGCCCGTATTATACTGTAAAATCAACTTTTTTTTTCAATGTAGTAATACTTCATTCAGACATTTATTATTTTTATCAAGTTGGTAGTAATACCTCATTCAGACATTTACTAATTTTATAAAGTTGGAAGTAGTACCTCATTCAGACATTTATTATTTCTATCAAGTTAGTAGTAGTACCTGATTCAGACATTTATTAATTTTATAAAGTTGGTAGTAGTACCTCATTCAGACATTTATTATTTTTATAAAGTTTATAGTAGTACCTCATTCAGACATTTAATAATTTTATTAAGTTGGTAGTAGTACCTCATTCAGACATTTATTGTTTTTTTCAAATTGGAAGCATCTCATATAGAAATTCTAAATATTTTTTTCGGTAATTGCGTTTAAGACAGTCAGTTTTAAATATACTCTTAAGAACTTTCACGTTTAAAATTTATTTATGTAACATATAGCCAAGAGAATGGGAATACAATGCTCATTCAATAAATAATCGAAAGAGTTGCTAAAAATTGAAAAATAATCATCAGGCAGAAAGTTATAATTTTTTTTAAATAAGAAAAGGTGTATTTTTTTAAAAATATATTGTTCATATAATAATTTCGTTCTGGATTCGACTTTGAACTTTGGGTCACGTCTTTAAAATTAAAATAAAACTTTTTTTTTAAATTAAATTTTTGAATTTTGCATGTATTACTTTTATTTTTAATAAACAACACAACTTTTTCAAAAAACAAAACAAAACAAAAAAACTAACAGCGAATAGGTTAGTAAAATTAATTGGAATTGACCTCCTAAAATGTCAAACCACCCGGTGGTGCGTACGCCCCACGCTAGATGTTGAATTTTACTGTATAGATCCCGTTCAATATTTATTTTTAACTCATTTTTTAAAACTTATTTTAGCAAACATATTAGATTTTTTTGTTTACCAAGCATATTCTGATCTCGATTCTATACATACAGTGGAGAGGCAAGGACTATTTCAATTAACCATTTTGCACAGCAGTTGATCTTACATAATAAATAGCGATGGCAGTCTTTAGCTGTCATGCGACCTGACAGGCTGCCACATCGTAAAACCTATGCAACGGTGCCCAGATCACGATGTTTGACACCGGTGAATGTAACATTATTAATCGGAACATTGCTAATTATTCTTTGAATCTGCAACATTGCGGGTCTGAACACCGTTTTCCTCAAGACGGCTAAGAGCTGCTTCCATGACTGATTAAGTAAGATCAAGCGACATGTACAATTTTATCAAATATGCAACTATTTGAAGATAAACTTGGTTAAATGGTTAGTCACTCCCATCTGGATCAATAATGCAAAGCTTTCTTTTATTATATTGATGAATTGAATTTATTTTCATGTATGTATTTTTCGCAAGCTATTTTTTAATATTTAAAAAAAATCATTATATTTTAGATCCATAATGGCAAACTAAAAATACTCTTTTGTAAATGCATTTTTAAGAGAAATTAAATACTTCTTGTCTTCCTTAATTTTATGGTCTGTCAAACCCACCCCCATTTTTTATATTTATAACTACAAAAACGTGCATATATATAAATGAATATATATAGTGAGGAAGCAATTGTGAGAAATTTTCTAAGTGAATGAATACATCCAAAAAATGCTTTTAATCGTGAAAATGTTTTATAATAATATGAATATATCAATTTTAAGTTTATCATAAAACAGAAGAAAAACATAGAAAAGAAGGTTAAAATAAAAAAAGCATAAATGGTATTTTTATTCATATGATGTTTAAAAGAAAATGTAAAATAAAGTATTCTTAATATCTGATATAGTACAATATCATATAAGAATAAACTTAAACTTTCTAAGCAATTAATCTTTCTCCAAAAACATCGTTTATTTAGGCGTAAAAAACAAGCCTTGAAAAAGTAAGTACCAGAAGAGTAAATTTCTGGAAGTTGTTTTATCTCTTGGGATACATTTTGTTTTTCAAAAACGTAAAACACACAATACATTCCATATTTTTAATACATCATTGCTTTACTAGGTGTTCTTATAAGGGTTGGCCATAACTAAAGTGCTCGGGTGTGAAGGGCTCTGGAAGCTGAACTATTTTGAATATTTTAAAAAGATTTCTTATTTATACTTGTTAAAGCTTGTGGAAACAAGTTCTGCGAAGAAAAACATAATTCAAACATTTTACGATAGATGACGCTTTATATCATTAAAAGAAAAAAAGAAAAGAAAAATAGAGAATTTCCCACCAGCTAAATTAAAAAAAAAATATTAGCAAGCTTAACGTTTTAGCCACGAATAGAATTTTTGAGTCATAAAATTTTAGGAAAAAAATAAACCCGCTCTATTAATGAAGTATTTTTATCAAAGCAATAGTAAGTATAGCGTCGCTGTGAAAGAATATCCTCGTCTCAAATTATATGGATTTAAAATGAGTTATTTTTGTTAATATTTGCTAATAATTATCTCTAACATTTAATCGACATCTATCGGTAAAAATTCGAACTAATCCTTTTCATTGCATAACTCGTTTCCGCATATTCTAAACAGTTTAAATACCAAAGCTTCTTAAAATATTACAAATGGTTTAACTTCTTGAACACTTCAAACATGTGCACTTTCGTTATGGCCACCTTGTATATCTAAGGAATACATTTATGAGTAAAGATAAGTTAATTCTCCGATATAATAAAGTTATTACATTTAAACAATATTTATTCTAATATTTATATAAATTATTTCTATTTCATCTCATTCAAAATTGATAAAAATGAAATAGTCCTACCTGTTTATTCGAAACGGTCCCAGAGTTGGTATTGGCTTCTATTTTACTCGAAAATATTCAGATTAATCACAATAATAACCAGTAAACACTAATAAAGCAGTTGATACATTATAAACAAGTACTTCAATTAAACTTTAGATATACATGGACGATTAAATCGCACGTCTGCTACAATAACATCAGAACTAAAAAAAAAGTGATTTTCGAGTTAATACCATACGTAGCTTCGCAATGTTTGAGTCTATATTCAAACAGAAAGCCATTATTGTAGTACCACTAGATAGTAAAAACAGCTCAATGTGCCCCTTTTTACCCCCCTCCTTACCTGAATCATAGTCCCCCCCCCCAAAAAAAATGAGTTCAAACTATTTTGCGGTATTTCTAGAGTGCAGAAGTACCTTTCCAAAATTGACTACTTTGTTTTGGAGATTAAACAAATATGGGAAACATTTTGTGTTATACAGGATGTCCCAAAATTCCTTGACACATTTTAACTTTCAATAAAAGACTAAGTAATTGGCATGCGAGAGTGCGTTTTGGATGAAAATGCTTCTTATGATCTGAAATTTTGCTTAAGCAAATAAAGCAAATAGTTTCAGAAATTTCTCATAGATGGCGCTGCTTCTGGAAAGTTATCGAATAGGTAGAATGCCTTTATACATAACAATGGCGAGAGACGCAAAATAGGTGTGCACAGTTTCTGTCCAAATTATGGCAACCCACATTCCAGAAGTTAAAAAGATTCGCCTGCACATCCTCACTCGTCTAATAGAACTCAGGAGGGTGAGTATTGTTAAGTTCTGGAATGTGGGTTGCCATAGTTTAGACAAACACTGTGCACACGCATTGTGCGTCCTTCGCCATTGTTATATATAAAGGCATTCTACCTATTCGATATTTTTCCAGAATCAGCGCCATTTATAAGAAATTTTAGAACTATATGTTTTATTTGCTTAAACAAAATTTCAGATCATAAGAAGCACTTTTTTCCTATCCGCACTCTCATACGCCAATTGCTTGATCTTATATTGAATTTTAAAATGTGTCAAGGGCTTTTGGGACACCCTGTACTTTAGAAAAAAAATATTTTTTAAATGCTATTTTACTAGTAGCATTTTAGATACCACATAATTGTAAACAGCTGCGTATTTAATCATTTTTAAGTTAATGCAAGCTGCAGTGTTATAATTTAATAACAGATTTCTAATTGAGTTTTTCAAAATTTTCATTTCCGAAAATAATGACTCCCCAAATTTTTTTTCAAAATGACGAGTGCCAACTTCTTTCAAACGGTCTGGAATTGAATCACAAGTTGTCCTAATTTTACCATCGGCATTTTTGCTGATAATGCCTAATAATACTTCTTTTTAGATAGTCTCTTAACTCTATCTTAATTTAAAGCAAATATGGAACTTGATTGAGATTTCTTTAATTTCAATTTCAATTTCTTCAATCTGAATGACAGCAAAGCACACTAATCGAATTTTGACAAATTCAACTAGTCTAAATTCGTACATTTTGTGATATTTTGCTTAAGAAACTGAATCTATGAAAACCGAAAAGAATTTGCGGCTTGCCACGTATGGCACGCGTGCTAAAATTACTCTATCCCTGATCTTGCGACATTTGTCTATTACATATCCTCCTAATGGGAGATTTATCAAAGCATTGTTTGGGATTGTGTTTACGTATATATACACACACAAATCGCGATTACAATACTTTCTTTGCACTATTTGTTCGGAAACTGAAAAAATAAATCTTACTTTACAAAACGCACTATTTCTCACTGTGAAAGCACAAACGATTTACAAGAAGTAATTCGCCATTCGAGTATGTGTTCTTTAAAAATGCAAGTGTTGGATAAAAGAAATCGCATTTTGAAACAAGAGTTAAGAATGATAGATTGAAGTTGTTATAATTTTTTACTATCAAGTAAAAAAAAAGACTGGATAAGTTATTTTTCAGGCAGATACCCTACTGTAATACCATTTCTCCCCATTCAAAAAGTTGTAAAATAGAAGTAATATGTTTTTCTAAAAGTTTAATGTTCGATTTTTGTTTCGCCTTTCCTCGTTATCTTTTTTGAATATTTTTTTCCCTTAAAATAGCTTATATTTTACACAATTTGTTTTTACTTTTGTAAAAAGTAGATTTAAATTTTATTATTTTTTAAAATTTTAATTTGCCAAATTTTGTCGTTCTACTTCGTATAAAAATTATATATGAGACTACGATAATATTAGAGATTTCTTGGAGATGATGTTTCACAAAAAAAAATATTTTTTAACTCTTTATAAAAATGTCCATGTCAACAAATAAATTTATTTGAAAATAACTAAACATATTATGTCTGAATTATAAATTTAAAGTTAAATACATATATATTTTATAAAACTAATAAAGAGCAAATTTAAAAAAAAAAAAAAACCTTGTTATACTTTGTAATACTATCTGTTATAATCATGCCTTTTAGCTCAGTTTAATATTTTAAACTTTTATTTGCTTTTTTTTCATGAAATTCTAGTATTTAGACCAAAATATGGCAATCTCCACGGAACGGTACTTTGATCGAACTCCACATTTCAGTTCGCCATTTCATTTTACACACTCTCAGGTCATTGTTTCTGTCATCTAAACGCAGGAACCTTACTCTACTACCACCAATTGTACTCTTTCACCGTTTCTTGCCTTAACCAGTTTTGTTTTGCCTAAAAGTTCTTCTATAAGTTCCGTAATATGGCATATATTTTTTTTGAAATCTTACTCTAGATTTGATTGGCCCATTACCAAATAAAATGGAATCTCTCTGCCACTCCAAACACTCATATGCATTGTCTAGATTCAAGAAAAAGAAAAGTACTTTTCACATCAACCTAAACAGCTTTTAATGCCCTTTAACGATTATTTGGCTGTAACTTGTGATAAAACAATTATAATTGAACAAACTGTATTGCATAATATTCTTAATTAAATTACCTTCCCACTAGTGTTTAGCTTTTATGGTATTACTAAGAAATGTTTGGTGTTATGATCCATCAAACTTCAAAAAAGCATTTTTCCCAACAGATGTCCACAATACCACAGGACCACTGTAATAGCCATCATGAATAAAAACTAGCCAGAAACTCACCAAAATCATAACATTATTATAGGTGTCAAGAATTAAAACTAGTCCATAACTGGCCACAATTATGCATTTAAGAGCCTACGTTACTAACGCGAATAAACTCGCAAGCTAATGTTAAGCAAATAGCAACGCTATTTCCAAAATTCTTGTTTGAATTTCACCTGTTTTAAATGATTATTTTCATAGGGTATCTGAGGTCGATATCAAACCGCATATCTTCGGTTTTTTTTTTGCAGGTTTTTTTTCCGCAGTAATAAAATAAAGTCCTTCCGGCCTGTACCGGGAGGAAAAGGTAGCTTTCCTATATCTTCGTTTTAAAATTTTAGCTAATGCTACACGAAGACAGCAAGTTAAAATGCAAAGAAACGTTTACAAAAGATTCGTTAATACTGAATTTGAATAAGAAATCCGCCAAATTATTGAGCAATAGCCAAATTGGCTTCATTTATAAAGACTTATTTTGGTCGCCAAATTTACCGATATTTCGCCAAATGTCACAAATTTTGCCAATTTTGGCGCTGACGGATATGAATATATAGTTTTATGCGTATGATTGGGAAAATTATTACAACAATGAAAGAAAATAATTTGCGAGTAATCGCGTTAATGTGCTGTTTTGTTTCAAAATGTCAGCCACCCTAGAATTTCAAACTGCTCTATCTCAGCCATTTTTTAAGATAGAGGTAAACCAAAAAATGCTCTGGAATCCTTGTATCAAGGCCTAAAACGTAATTAAAAAATAAATTTGCATTTTTAAATTTTTTGTATATTTATTTCAGTTTTAAATTTTTAAATGGCAGCCATCTTGAAACAAAATGGCGGATCAAGCTGCCCAACGAACTCGGTCGAGACATTAGTGATCTTAATACACACAATTAGTTTCATCAAAATCGATTTATAAATACGAGCGTTATCGTATGACATAGGTCAGATATATATATGGATATATCTATATATATAAATCAACATTTGGGCGGAGGGTGGTTTTGGGGTCTGGGGATCATGATCGATGAAAATATATCGAAATTTTCCGGAACTGTTTTCCTCCGAACGGCTGCAATAGGTAGCTTTATACTTTTTTGTATTGAAAGCTACCTAAAACTGCAGCAAAAAAATATGTAATAAAAAATAAATACAAATAAACGAAGATACGTGACATACACGAGAAATTTCAAGTTTTGTATGCTTGTTAAGAATGAGTTAATCTCTTAAAAATTTTACATTCATGTCCTGAATATCTCAAGAGTTTTATATTACATTCATTCGATAAATTTGTTTCTTTCGGATGAGAATGCTTTTAATTTCGAAGTTATCTCAAATTTCCATTTTTCACATCTCTAATTTCAAAGCAATATACGTTGACATAATTTAGTCTTATTTAGATATAAGATAAATTTCGAAATCAGGACGGGTAACCCGACACGACACGACCCAACTCGTGCTTTTGGCCAAATTGGGTTTACGCTAATCACTTTTTTTCCGAGGTGGGTTCAAGTCGGGTTGGTGTAATAGTTTCGGTTTCGGGTCGATTTCATGTTGGAATTTAGGTCTATCGGGGCGGATTCGTGAGGGACACTATTTTTTAAGAAATTCGCTTAGAATAATTTTAAGATAAAAAAAATAAATTTTTTTAGCATTAAATGAGTATACAAATATTCATTTTTCAACCTAAAAGATAAAACTGATATTAGAAATATAGTTTTTATCTACGATAGTTCATACTGTCATTTATTAACATAATTCCTTGATAATTTAATGCTTTTTTCGAATTTTGTAAATGTGTTGATTTGTTGTGAATGTGTGAATTTGTTTATTTCGTATTTTGCGTTGTTCGTATTTTGTGCTGAATTAAAAATCACAAAATACTTATTTACCACATACCATTTTTGCAAGAACTTGACTTTTATGATGCGTAAGCGACGTTAATCTCTACTACCTATTACAACAGACATTAATTTATTTTACAACACATCAGAAAGCAGTGCACATGCGTAAAAGCTTCAAAAAACACTTTCAAACTACACTAAATCTAGTCAACATGTATAAAAGTTTTTAAAAATATTTTAACTTCAAATACGTCTTCAGTTAGTGATGTTCTGTTTCAACCTCACTAGTCACTCAGTTGAATCTTTTAGACACGTGTACTGCTTTTTGATAACTTTTAAAGAAAATTGATGTCTTTTGTAATAGGTAGTACAGATAATTATTATGAGAGATATAATTGTAGACTTTTTTTCCATAACTACATTAAAATGTGTATTAATCTTTCTCCATTTCTGGTTCAGTTTTCAATTCTTCGGAATCATGTAGGTTTCAGCTGTGGTTAGAGTTGGGGTTCTTTTCAGCATTTTGAATTTAAGAATAGAAATATATAAGTACTTAATAATCTATACAGATGATTCTCTAAGTATTTTTCGACAGACGCTATGATTTTCATATATTGTAATCATATATCTTTTAGAGAAACGGTTAACGCGAAATTTGTTTTTTAATCTTTACATTGGTAGAAATACCGGGTGAACCAAAAGTTAGTTAAAACTTTAAAAAATCATAAAAAAGGAAGAAATTATGATAAAGAGGTGCGGTTTGCAAGAAAAGGCTCACAAGGTAGTCGGATTTTTTTAGCAGCAAAAAAAAAGGAAAAAAATAGTTAAAAATGTCACTGGTAGAGGGCGCTGACGACCCGAAACACAATGAACAGGACAACAGTACCTTCCATCCATTTATTCTTGCAATAACAATTGTTCAACATGACCTCCAGAACATTGTACGACACAACTACGGCGACTCACAACGCTCGTTACAGCTGAATGTAACATGTCGGAATGAAATGCAGAAACCTCACAACAGATAGAATCTCGATAGAACGCTCGATCTGGTAATGATAACAATCTGAAAGCGACTGAGAAATCCTCCTGTATCACGGTCTGTTATTGCAGGATTAATTTGGATAATTCTGCTGAATCTCTTGCATGTTAGCACCATCTATAGGTGAGTTTTTAACTAAAAATGTTTTTGCTGCTAAAAAAAAAAAATCCGATTACCTTGTGAGCTTTAATATAACTTCTTCCTATTTTATGATTTTTTTTTAAAAATTTAACTAACTTTTGGTTCACACGGTACATTACACAATGACGCAAATTCTAACAGACATCTACAAATAAAAAAAATCATTGATGATATAATGTTTTTTTTTTTTCGTATTTTGTGAATGTGTTAATTTGTAGAGAATATGTGAATTTGTTTATTTCGTATTTTGCGTTGTTCGTATTTCGTGCTGAATTTAAAAATTACAAAAATAATTATTTACCACATGCCATTTTTGCAAGAACTTGACTTTTATGACGCGTAAGCGAAAATAAAATATGGTTATTTTAATTAGAACGTTTAATATTTATCTTTTTCGGAAAAAACAATAACCAAATTGTAAATGACATTTTTCTCTAAAAATAATATCCAAAATTTAAATGACATTTTTCTCTAAATATGTAAGAGACATTTTTCTCTAAAAATGTAAACGACATTTTTCAATTGTCCTGCAAATGTTATTATAGAACACGAGCGCATCAATTAATATGTGGCTATGTAAAAATATTCTTTAAAAGTCTTCTAACATTTAGTTTTTTATTAATTAAATGATTTGGAATTCCAGGATTAAAGTGCATGAGATTCCATTCTTTCTTTTTCGTGAGACTTATCAGAAATCATTAATTGTATGTTAATTCTAAAAAAAACAAAAAAATCATAAATACAATCAATTCAACAACTATTTCATTTTGCATTCTTCGCACTTAGCAAAAATGAGGTCATCATTTATTAATTAACTCTGAAAAAAGACATATGCATTGAAATATATACGCCATTCACAAGAAAACTTATATACAAACAAGATAATTTCAAATCAATACTTGTTGTAATTTATATCTGAAAATAAACAAATGTGATAGTTAAACATCATTTATGCTATAAAATAGTTGCTGAATTGATTGTATTTTTGTATTTTGTTTTTTTAGTCTTAACATACAATTAATGATTTCTGATAAGTCTTTACGAAAATAAAAGAATGGAATCTCAAGCACTCTACTCCTGGAATTCCGAATTATTTAACTAATAAAAAACTAAATGTTAGAAGACTTTTAAAGAATGTTTATATATAACCACATATTAGCTGATGAGCTCGTGTTCTATAACGACATTAGCAGGACAATTGAAAAATGTCATTTATATTTTTAGAGAAAAATGTAATTTACATTTTGGATATTATTTTTAGAGAAAAATGTCATTCACATTTTGGATATTATTTTTGGAGAAAAATGTCATTCACATTTTGGATATTATTTTTAAAGAAAAATGTAATTCTCATTTTGTATTTTTTTCTCGTAAAAGATAAATATTAGATGTTCTATATAAAATAAGCATACTTTGACGTCGCTTACGCATTATAAAAGTCAAGTTCTTGCGAAAATGTTATGCGGTAAACAATTTGTTTGTCATTTTTAAATTCAGCATATAAACGAAATGCGAAAAAAGCATTAAATTATCAATAAAGTGTTTTATTTTTAGATGTATGTTATAATTTGTGTCATTGTGTAATATGACTGAAAATACTAAATATTTCTTACACATGTGATTACAGTGAACTTGCGTTAGTGCGTACTTTCAAGGTAGTCCTTTTTTCGCCCGCACTAACCAAGTACGCATTAACCGATGTAAAAATTTTAATGGTGTAAAATTATCCCTTTCGTTAAATAAATTGAATTCAGACTTTTTCATTTCTTTGATTGCAGAATCATAGAAGATATAAACTAGACAACAATATATATATTTTTTTTAAACCAAACCTATTTCGTTTCTAAATCATTATTCTTACATATTGTTGCAAATTTTATCATGTATTAATGTATGAAAAATCCAACAGTGAACACATAAATAACAATTGGTGCATTTTTCTAAGAGTTACGTCAACCTCACTATAAGTTAAAGCTTTGAATTTTGAAGTTTTTATAAAAACATATTTGTTCTGATCATCAGATTTTGACGAAATTCAAATTCTTACACTTTCAAACAAAAATAATTATCAAGATCGGTGCACATCTGCGATAATTATGCGTGAAAAGGACCAAAAATACAAAAATACGGGTCGAATTGATAATCTCCTCCTTTTTTTGAAATCGGTTAAAAAAAGGAAATTTTTTTCTTTTTCACATTGTGAGATTTTTAGTGAGTCTTTATAGAGATATTCTGTCTGTCTATAGCAGAAATGGAAGGTTGAATAGCAGAAATTTCCATGATACGTTTCGTATTGGTAAATGCCCGTTTCATTGTGGGATTTGAGTAGGAACAATTTAGGAATCTTGAGAACGACAAATTAAGTACTAGAAGTATTTACAGCATGTTCGTCTCTCTCGTGGTCTAGCGTTGAACTTTAGACCAATGAGAGTTGGGACATTACCAAGAGGCTCCAATTTACAGTTATCAATAATGTTTTTCTAAAGCACGACCCTTGGGGCATCAGAGAAATGTTCTGAATATGAATAAAACTATAACGAATCCCATCTCAATTTACGAGAGTTAGATTGCGGACAAACGGCAGACGGACAAACCGAATTTATAAACAGTTTTCAACTATGTTGGAAAGTGTTGAAAACGACGTAATATGCTTTGGCACCTTTTTTGTTTTTAAGGAACGAGACATACACCTCTACAAGAACAAATTATTTTCAAAAATGTAATAAAATTTTGGAATATTAAAGACTAAATACAAGATAAAATATGTATTAATTCGAAAGAATAAATTTAAAAATTGATTTGAAAATATGAGTCGGGATTTGGAAATATGATATTATAAATCGAGAAAAATGACACTTTCAAATTTTAGTAAATAATTGTTTTCATTTTGTTATGAAACTTTTTGTTTCAAATATGACGGCCCAATGCTTTTAATTCTGAAATATCAGAAATACTCAGAATATTGAAACATGGACATACACAAAACTGAGCTCATAGAGGTCAGATTATACTCATTTTTGAATCATGGGCACACTCAAATATGAGCATATGGTGAAACCCCCAGTTATTGACACCTAACCAGTAACTGACACTTCGACAGAAATCTAACTCAAATAACCATTTTCTTGTAAAATTCTGCAAAGTAATGTTATCTAGTGGTAGCTTATTTGTCTTAACTGTTATAACTTATTTTTCAGCTATTGGGTTTACAAAAAGGGAGTCAGTTATACTGGAGATATTGACCATATTTATCGCAAAAATAAATTTGTAGTAATAAAAATTATAATTTTTTAAAAATTTTGTCAACAATAATTTTTTAATGTATCTTTACTATACTTTCAAAAGCAAAAGTAAGTATAAAATAGATTTAAAACTTTGTAACAGTGATTTGAACAAGGAAAAATCCTTAAAGTTTCAGTTACTGGGGGTTTCAATCTATGATGTTTTATTCTTGAATGTGTGCATGTTTTCAGAAATGATTATATGCATGTTTCAAATTTGGGTAATTTTGATTCGGAGCCATTTTGGCTCTGCGACATACGCAGATTTGAGTATTTTTTGCTCAGTTTTGAAAATGTCGTTTTTAGAGTGTGTTAATCGCAGGTGATAACTCTAGGACATAATTTATTAATTGTATTTAAGTATTTTCTTTAATGTAATTTTTAAATATATTTAACTCTATAAGTTCAATTTTAATATCTTACGTCTAGTGTTTTTCACATTTTATTTTAATATAAAAAATTTAATAAAGAAGAAACAAGATTGATTTTGTGTATAATGCATCACAAAAAATTAATACCATCTCACAGTTTATTAATGTGATAATAATGTATTAAATAAACACCACGTGAAATGAAAAAATAGCCTTTATTATTTATGAATAGCATAAAAAATTGCTTGTTTAATATTTTTTATCCTAAATAGCGTTATTTAGTAAAACTAGGTCTACAAAGAATTATCTTATGGTTAATCTATGTTTTCTTTTTTTTTCCTACTTCATTATAACTGTAACGCAGAAAGTAAATTTTGCATAAACATTTTTTTTACAAGACAAAGTCCCGTTAAATGAAATATATTCTAAAAAAAAAAAGTTATTTTTTTTTGTTCCCATCATAACCTTGTATCTGCTCTACCGTAAATAATTTCGGCAAATTTTATGAATAAAGCTTTTCTTTTAATTTATCATTATTTTCGATAATCTATTTATACATAAAAATATATTTTCATATTAAAAATCATAGTTATCTTTTTATATAATTAAATGTTTAAACCCTCTAAGATTTGGTAATATAATATTTGGAAGATTTAAATTTTTCATCTTAAAATCTAAATAAATAAATAAAATAAAATAACATACAATTATTAAAAAATAAACTTTTATAATCTCTATTTATAAAAAATAGTGATTGGGTGTATGTTTCTTACAGAAATCTACAATTTTAAACTGATTTTCATGAAGCTTGACATACAAACTTTTTAGAACAAGTGTAAAATTACTGGCTGCTTTACAAAAAATTTAGACTACTCTTTACTCACTTTTACAACAGCCGGCTACATTTTATCATTATACAAATATATTTTTGTTAATTTTGACTATTATTGCATTATTATTTTATTATTTATTATTTTTTCTTTAATAATTTATGGGAGTGAATGCATGGGACATCTTTATGGTGATCGCCGTACAATTGAATTTTATTTATTTCGCCCTGAAGGGTGGTTCTGAACTAGGGAGGAGAAAAATAAATATATATATATCATCAAAACGTATATCTCTGAATAGTTCAATATTTTATATTTTAATTTTTATATTTTACAGTACTATGTTGAATAGTGGTTCAGAGGGAGAAAATACGGGTAATTAAATAATCATGGGACAAATGTTAGGTAGTAGTACAGCTCATTAAAAAAAGTAATTTTTTTTGTACAGAAAAGCTGGTCCACGATCCACTTTTTGTCATAAATAATTTTCTCATTTCAAAACTTTTGCTTACAACTTTAAATTTAAGGGGTGTTAAGACTTTTAATCCTTCAAAACGTTCAGTCTTTGAAAAATATATAGATTAAAGACTAATAGTTTCTGAACACTTAAAAAAAAGAATGACACTCTTAATATATGTTATATATAGAACTTTTTCAAAGTGAGAAATTTAAAGTCATTCTTCTCAAAATGCGATTTTGGGATATTGCGCACATGTTAATTAAAACACTTTTCGATATTTTTTCATTACATTTTCAAGATATGTAGCGTATGGTAGACTCTATAAAGTGAACTTAAATTTTCATCTTTTTTCCGTTGAAAAATAAAGTTGTTGGTGTTATATTGCTAAACTTTTGAAATTTTTATATAAGCAAGATACTGTTCTGTTTTAAAACATAAAAATCTTATGAATAAACACTTTTTTATGTTCAGTGTAAGCACAAGCTCTCAAGTAGAGCGCCGCTACGTCTGGTATTGGTATGTAGGGGTCTGGTCATCGGTTTGAGACAGCAGATACGAAGCCATGTACGCTAATGGCGCCTGGTGCATGTAAAATCCGTTGTGGGTGCAAAGTCCTCCAAGTTCTCTTTGAATTATATCTCTGCACGTGCCTAGTCAGGTGAATGTCTCGTCACCTGATCAAGGTTCTAAATTACGAGACCAATACCTTTCTCTTTTTTATTTTTTTTATTTTTAAAATCTGTCAATTCAACAAAGTCATGTAGATACCTTGAACCTTCAAACAAAGAAAACTGTAGCAAACCACTAGAGAGCAATGCAACTATGCGAAAAAAGCTCTTGTCAAGTGGATCACAGCCATGCTATGATCAGGTGAATATCGCCCCGCGCCAAGGTACTAACTCGTCAAGCTAGGCACTTATGTCCGACAGGTAGATGCCCTATTAGTGGTTTATAAAAAAAATACTCCCAGGTATAATTATATAACAAAAGATTTGTTTCATATGCCTAGAAACTTTTGTAATCATGCGCGCAACCTGGGATTTCAATTTGTGCTCGACAAGTTCAGAAATCCCTATAACAAGTAATTTCTCCATTATTAACAGAAAAAAATATGAAATGAAAGAAGAACTTGTATCTATATCACCAGCGTCAAAATTGTATTTTTGTAATGTATACCTTTTAAGTTATAAAATAGCAAAAATTGTCACTTTTTTTCACTGTTCGACATTTTAAAAGTCTTATGACCCCTTAATGATTCTTACCTATATTTTAAAGAAATATACTTTACGTTGTGTGAAATGTTCATTGCTAAACATTTCGAGCAAACTGTCCAGTCATTTGACCGTTTTTAGACAAAACAGTTACATAATCGTAATTTAAATCTATTCTAACCATAATATAGGAAAAAAAGAGTTAAATTATAGTTATGTAACAATTTTCTATAAAAACGTTCGAATGGACAGTTTGCTGCAAATATTTAACAGTCTTGTGTATATATAACAGGAAATGCACTGTCATCCAAATTTTCCGTACGATACATTCACAAATACGAAGTGTCTCTTTTAGAAATGAAGTGTCCAGAAGTGTCCAGAAATTCTTGAGATGTTATCAATTTTAGAAAAATCAAAGTATATCTGTTGTAAATATATATAAAATATCTTTACTTATCTGTCTAAGTTACGAACGAAAATCCTATTTCGACCTGGAGTGATACGCCCTGTATTTATGTGTAGATACGTGGATTTCGAACCAGCTTTCTTTTACAAAAGATGTTATTTTAATGACAGTACGTTGTTTTAAATTCCATTACTAAACTGAATTTTGTTTGAAATAATTAAATAATTACTTTTGCAATTATCCTCCATTTTTAACGCTTTTCAGCAGTGCTGAAAAGTGTTTACAAAATAGGTTTGCATGGCCGTCTGTTTGGCTGTCTGTCCGTGCTCTAATTGTTGTAAATTTACTCGAATTGACTCTTAATTTATGTATGCTAGTGAGGTTTACCATGACTAATTCGGTATTCAAATACAAATACAAACTTAAATTCACCTCATTTTCCAAGGTCTTATCAAATTTCTCATCTCTAAGACTCAAACTATTCTCCGCAAATTCAACATCAGAACATTCAAATTCCTTCAACAACTAATCAAATATCACCATCCTTTAAAATAGCACAGACTAAACTTCAAAAGAATAAAAGTGCAACAGCTTCACTCCTGCAATTCTTAATTAATGAAAAGTACAAAATTGCATGCATACAGGACTGTAATATAGTCAAAGAAAGACCACATGGTCTTCCCTCAGGACTTCCTTGCAATTCCTCAAGAAAGAATAATTGCCAAAGTATAATCATAAATACATCGTTACAACATATAAGAGTTCAACAATATAACTCAGTCTTCGTGAATATTTCCTCAACAGAGGGTCAAATAACTATAGGCAGTCAGTATTCTGCACCATCGCATAGGCTGATTTAAAAGATATTCAAGATTGGACGAACATCACGGGTATGAGCTCAAAATACCGATTACATAAACAAAACAAAAATCTAAATTTTTCTCGTGAAACCCAGAAAAATTGAGCTTTCCATTGTAAATATATTGTATTCATATTGTATTTAATCTTTAAATTCTCAATAAGCTTTCCCTACGAGTGCTTTAGATGCAATCCACTGGATGGGCCTTGTGAGTGCTTAAGTCATTTGGTTGGCCTCCCCATCCAGTTGACTCTCTTGACCTATTCAGTATTGAAAATGAAGTGTGTACCATTTAAGGTTAGTATACAGTACCACTCAAATTTAATTTATGTTACATTACGGTAAATGGGGAAGACTCGTTTTAATCATGTTGCATCACTTCAAACATAATTAAATTGATAGGAATCACTGAGGTGGACAACATGTTTTCTATAGAGTATAGAGTACGTATCAATTATAGTTCGTTTACAGGGACACTCAAAAATATTCTGTTACAGAAGGTAAATGGGAAAAATTGTTTTCTGTGCATTTTAATGATATTAAACCTTTTCAAACATAATGAATTTGATATGTGTTCGTCCCGTTTACCGGGACCGATCTAAAACAAAATTAAATTTAGTATGACATAGTTTGTGGAAGAATAAAGGCTGATCTAGGCAAGGTAGTGATGAAGTGTATAACGTAGATTTGACACAGAGATAAAACGTTTTAAGTTTTATATGAAACAAATGTTTACTTAACATATTTCAATATAACTTAAAAATGAATAAATATAACAATAAAGAACTTAATTAAATGAAACATAACAAAAGATGTCTTGGCAACAAAACAGGTGGCAAAATATATGATCATGTAATAAATTAAACTTTTAAATAAAACACAGTTCTGTAAATTAAAGTTTCAAAGTGCTCACAATTTACTAGGTTAAACATTTGTAAAGCACATCGTTTTTATTTTATTTCAACGAATTTTGGACGACTTCAGAAGAAGACCTCTTTAACATAATAGTTGTCAGTAAAGAATAGTGAAAGCTTCCTTTAATTTCATATAACGATGTATGGAAAACAACAACGACGGGAAAAGAATTTCAAGATAGGCATTCACCATTACTCAGTTTTTGAAGAGAAATAAAACAAATTCCAAACACAATAAAATGTCTTCAAACATATCATCATAATAAATACGAACCAAACTAACTGCAACTAAAAACATTCCATTAACACATTCATCGTCCGCCTTCGCATTCTACCACTGCTAACTTTCGCCACGTTTCGGCATTCACCTCTCTTTAAATAGTCTCCGGCACAACAACACTAACTCAGGAAAACGCCACCTTCAAATGTGCGAAGTTGAGAAGATATTGTGCTGACTTTTGGCAAAAATAATTAAAGTACCTTGATACGGCAGCACGGCAAACATGATCGGAAAACGATATGACTGAAATGACGTAGCCAGCGGTGTTGTGTGTAAGTTTCAAGGTAAAAAAAAATTTATATAAGGCTAACAATATGCATCAAAGAGGTGGAATGCAACATTTTTTCTATAGACTATAGGGTAAGTAATAATTATAGTTTGTTTACAGGATACAAAAATCACCATTATAAAATTCTGTTATTACCTTATAAATAATATTTCTGCTTTATTTCATAAAGTTGCTGCATTATCTACTTATATTAAAATTGTCGGTCTGCATAATTTTGCATTTTGTTTCTATTAAATATCTTAGTTTTAATCTCTTTTTTTGCAATAATTTAGAAAGAAATTACAACCAGTTAATTTCAGTTATACTGGTGTTTTCTTTAATTTTATGCTTCACGAAACAGCTGAATTAAATATAATGTGTGTCTTCTAAGCATAATCAAAGCACATTACAACAACAGCGCAAATTTTTGTGAATACATTAAAACAAAGGAACAGGAGCAAAACATGGTTGTGTCATTTGAATATTTTTGTCTCGCTATAAAGATAAAGTAATTTTATGTAAAACTAGCAGGACTCGCGTCTATGCAAGCGTAGTTAATCAAGTATGCCAAGTGGTAGTTATGTGCCTTTGAAGTGTCTGCAGAATTAATTAACAAATGTTATGTAGTTTATAAATTGTAGTAACAATTATTTCGAAATTCTATTCCCCTTATTATGGATAGAAATCGTAATTTAGAACGATTTTAGAACGATTTCTGCTTATTTCAACGTTTTAAATTTCGCATTAAAAAAAAAAGAAAAAAAAATCTGTGAGCATTTTTGTCTTAAAAGTTATAAGCATGTCAATTTTAAAATTTCTATCCTTAACAATTCCATAAAATTCGTAATTTAGAACGCTGATTGCGCATTCCACCCTTTTAAATTCCGAATTGTGTTAGAAACCATACTTAGTGAGAATTTATATTTTAAGAGTAACCGCCATGTAAAATTTCAAGTTTCTAGTCCCTTTAGTATCACAAAAATCATAATTTAGAACTTTTTTTTCTCCTGCATCATTTAAAATTTCAAATATTAATAAAAAAAGACTAATCTGTCTGTGCATTTGCGTCTTAAAGAAAGAACCCATAAAAATTTTTCAAGTTTCTCTTTTTAACAATTCCATAGAAAATCCTAATTTAGAAGGTTTTTGAACACTTTTCGCGCATTTCATCATTTAAATTTCGATTTAAAAAAAAAACTATTTTGTGTATGCATTTTTGTCTTAAATATAGCCGTGTCAAAGCAGCCCGTTACGTTGCATTTAAATTGGTGGAAGTCTTTATTTTGTTTTTTGGCTAAAATCACAATTTTTTAACGCTTTTTGATTTAAAACCCATTAGAGGTTATTGTACCAACGTAAAATATAGTCTATGTTGGAGCAGATATGGCAATCATCATTTTGCCCCATTATTTTTTTTAACCGACTTGGTAGTTCCAGAGATTATTACGGACAAATACACAAATGTTCCTTCGTTATAATATTAGTATAGATACAGAAGCCGTTTATCTGTTATTATATACAAACATAAATATTTTTTTTTATTTGATACGTGTAATCAGATGCTATTTTTTAAAATACATGCATAAACCAGAATATTTGATCAGTTTTATTTTCATAGTTATTTATATCATTTGGAAATAAATATCACTTTCTTAAACAACCCGCATTACTTCAAGCTTTTTAACAAAGTGCCAAGGCCGGGATAAGAGTACAGTAATGACAGGAGTATGAGAAATATGTTAATCAGACTTTTTAGGTTAGTCTGTCGCAGGTGATAAATTGCCAAATATTGTTCCTATCCCCATCTTTGGTATTGCATTCTTTATGGGGCAAAGTAATATTGCGCTGTGTACGTTTTCACTCAGACAATTACTACAACCAGATAATAAGCAAAATAATTGTTAAAACAGCTAATACTCAATGAAGCGACATGTGTCATTAATAAAAATACAGCACGAACGGGTGAGATTTTAATATATATATCTTTTTACCTTCAACTTCTGATTAACCCAACTCATTAACAATTTCATGTTGTTACAATGAAAATATATTAACCACACAAATATATTGCTGTAGCAAAATAAAATAATCGAAAATAATGTTAAAAAATACACCCAATGAAAAACCTTCCATATTCTATGAATAAAACAACATTAAATAATATAATATTAAAATATTTATATAATATATATTTTATATATTTATATAAATATTTATATTCAAAAATAGCTATAAAAATATTTGTCTAAAAATAGGCTTATTTAATAGTGCTATTTAGCAGGTCATACAGTCTTGACATAAAATATTAATCCAACTAAATAATTTTTGCAATAATACAATTTCTTATATCATCGCACAGGTATAATATATTTTAAAACAAATATTGATTGCAATTAAAATTTTAATGATAAAGAGAGACATTATTTTTGCGTTAGCCTGATAAAATATAGGGTCGTCATAAAGTCTTTCCCTGCTTACAAAAAATTATTACGAAAGAACCATTGTATGTAATACTGTAGTTTTTTATTATAGAAAAGTGATGTTCTTATTTTTTTATAACAAAATTCCTGGAAGATTGATCGGATTGGATGGGCCAAAACCATGGCCTCCTCGCTCACGCTACATTACTCCCCTAGATTATTATTATTATTTTTTAAGAGTACATAAATAACAGAGTGTTTGCAACACCGGTAAAAAGATATTAAAAGACACAAGGTCAGTAATAAGAAACTGAAGGGGTACACGATTAAATATTTAAAAGGGAACAAATGTTAAAAAACTATACCTTGACCGAATAGTAAGTACATTATTTTGTTGGCCGCAAATAACAAGCCACCTTTAGCAACGTGAGTATAAACACTTAAATTAGCTGAAATATAAAACACATAGAATAAAATCAATTCATGCCAGTTAAAAGAGAAATAATAAATGCATAGAGATTGATCTCGATTAATTTATTTAAATATGCAACATATATTATTAGTACACAATTAATTTAATATTTAATTTTAAAACGAATGCATTCATCAAAATATTATCATATACTTTACAATTTTCACATGTGGATGCTCAATACTACGTTTAAATTCTGATTATTTGGATCCATATACATCCATTGGTATTTATTTTTAAATACTTAACATATTTACTTATTTAAAATGCTGAAGAATTATTTAATTCACATGTGGGCACATTTCTTTTTTTTTAGTTGATCGACGAACACACAACTTCATTTTTGTAGATGAACGTTTTAACACTCACAAAGATTGTTTATACATAAAAATAATCACAAAACTGTAGACACCATCCTTTAAACTAGTAGACACCTTTATCACTACACCAAAATAATACTACTAAAACATTTTTATTAACTTCTTAGCAAACTTCAGAAAAGCACAAAACTTTTCACTCACTAGGGTAGCCTCCTCACTCGAGAAAAAATTCTCGAATGATCGGATAGCCACCCTTCTCTGCTGAAGTATTTTCTTTCCACACACCACGCGGTCTTTTGAAACACACAAGTAAATTCCGAGACGATGCCACTCCAGGCGAAGAAACACTGGTCGCAAAATTCCGTAATTACCGCTGCCTCACGCATCGCTGAAGAAGAAACAACCAGGGAAAAATTTTCGTATTCAAGCGTGTGGCTTGCTACTACGAGTTTTGTAGAGTGCTTGCAAGATGTTTGTGGGTGCGTTCGCTGAATTGTAAAGACATCTGTGCTGAAACGGAAAAACGGTTCTTTTCGCATGTTGCACTGTATTGTAAAAGTTTTTTGATGACTTGGGCTGTGTTGTGAAAGGAGTTTTTTAACAGTCAGGATCACAGATGCTGTGTCTAGTGTGACAGCCCAAATGTTGGACAATACGTGGCCTTGACATTCTTCGAGCTGCAATGGTGGTCACATCGAAATTTACTCACGTAAGTACTTGTATTAAAAACTTCATAAATATCGTTACAATATATTCAAACAAGCATACGCATTATTATATTAGTTTTTATGCAATAAATTATTGAAATCTGGAAAAGACTTTATGACCACCCTATACATTGAAAAAAGGGATTATCTATTGAATTATTTTCATATCATAATCTGTTTTCATTTTATTCCAAAATATCAAAAGAAAAAGAAAACTGCCCAGTTAAACTGAGGGCATGCTCACAGTCTAATCACACTAATTGTATATTATACTCTTATTTCAAAGAATTCGAAATATTCCCCTCGAAAAATAAACAAATCGACAATATATTAAGGGGAGCTCATCCCCCCGGCCCCTATTATAATTAACCAATGAACTCTCATAGCTAATCAGAGAAGCACCTTATTACAATGAACCTATATACAAAATTTTAAGAAAATGGGATATTTCTGCATGAAAAACCCATTTATCTAAATTAAGGGGGTTAGCCCCCGTCCCCCCTCTTTATACTTAACCTATGAACCCCCAAAACTAATCAGGGAAGCGCCTTATCACAATGAATCTATGTACAAAATTTGAAGGGATTAGGATAATTCTGCATGAAAAACCCATTTAACTAAATTAAGGGGGGGGGGGTCACCAAAATGTGAAGCAAAACGGTTATTTCTGTCAAGAGTTATCGCGTTACGTACATACGTACATACAGAACCTGCGGGCATATTAGCTCTAAGGCTTTGATAGCCTGTGAGCTAAAAAGTTTTAAAAGTTTAGTTTTCAAAGTGACAATTGATCCAGAGATTTGTTTTTAAGTAAATGGTTTAAGCGCTTCTATTGGTAATGAGATAGCTCTACTTTCATTTTATTATGTTAAGAAAATGATGTGATGCTGATCGTCAATTTTGAATTTTTTTTTTTACAAATTTATTAATATTTAATCAATAAAGTATTCCGAAATCTATAAATCGTGGATGATTTCCCTTCATTTCATGTTCTGACTAAAGCATTGAAACAGCGATTAATTAAATCAACATAATAAAACCCGTATGACTATTATAGATAATAAGTACTAATAATCAATCAGCTTTGAATATGAGTTAATAACAGCTTAAATTATTCCTCCAACCGTACACAGAGATTAATTAAATCAACATCCCAAATTTAGAGGTAATAAAGCTCATATACCTTTTGTACGTGATGAGTGCTATTAATATATCGGCTTAGAATATGACGTAATAAAAGCTTTATCTATAATTTTCAATCGCTTACAGAAAACGGGATGTGTTTAACAAATAAAATGTTTAGATGTAGTAAAACAACAAATAAGTGTTTTTATTCAAAATCATTTTATTACAGTTTTACAAAATAATATAGAATTGTAGTTTTTTTATAAATATTTTGTCACTTGATATTTTTAACAAGATTTTGCTAATTTCTGTAAAACAATCTTAATTAGCAATAATCATATTGATTTAAATAGGAAAACACAATTATTTGCCTTTTTTATTATGCTAAAAATTTTTAATAAAATTATATTTTGTAACCAGTATTTTCTAGTTTAAATTCAAAAGGCAAATTGTGTAATGAATTTTAAATACGTTTGATAGCAGTTATAAAAAATACTTTTAGTCATGTGAATGCTGCAGGTCATTCGTTTTACTGTTGTCTTGGGAAAAACCGGAAACTTTACAATTAAAAGCTATTTAAAAGAAAATGTAAAAATGTTCTCCGAAAAAAGATGTTGCTTTATTTCATAGAATTATTAGAGGTGTAATTAAATTAAAGCAAGAATTGATATTAATTACGATAATTCATAATATTTATCAATAGACTATTTTACTTTTTTAAAACATTATAGCTTATTAGCATAAAATAGATCTTTCTATTGCATAACACATAATGGCAAAATTCCATAAGGGGTAACCATACGGCTAGTTTGCACATACTTAAAGCACAATTAACAAGTGCTTGTTTTGAGAAAATTGTGGGTGTGACTGGCACTAAAAACTCATAGAAGAATGTGAAGCTGTTAAGAACGAGACACACAAGCAAGCCAAATCTACTTTTTCTGCTATAAATATATTTCCGAATGTTTTCTAACATTTAAATGGTCTCTATTCTTATTGACTTCATTCACGATACACTGTAAAGAAAAGACAAATATTTCTTAATCTACGAAAATATAATATAATAGACCGCGCGGCGGTAACAACAACAACAACAACAACAGCAACAAAAACTGCGTCATCGAGTTACAAGATGAAATTATGCTGTAGGAGAAGATCATTAGAAGTACATGAAAGAATGAATTGTCTGTCTCGTCCTTTCTTGGTAAGATATGGGCAACAGGTGGCGCCAACCCGTCATTTTGGTGGTAATATAACGTCATCGAGTTATGAGATAAAATTGGTGCCTAAATAAAGCTTAAATATATTATTTTAGAAATATTTTGGTTTCTAGAAATATCCTGGTAGGAACCCTCGGCAGAATAAAATGTATGTCAGGAAATTGCATCATATAGTACAATTGAGACCAAATAAACATAATATTGAATATTAAAATGCTCTATATTTTGATACTCCATCTACTTTCAAGATGAACTAATGATCTAGAAAAAGTTTATTAACAGTACGCGAAAGAATGATTGATCAGACTCGGTATATCTTGGTACAATTGCGAGAAGAACAGGGCACCAATTCATCATTTTGGCGGTACTATCACGTCACCGAGTACCGTCATCAAATTTTAGTACATTAAAAGTACCTATAAGTATGATACAAAATTTTGAGTCTGTCTCGTGATATCTTGATACGATGCGAGAAGAACAGGTCGCCAATACGTTCTTTTGGCGGTACTATCCCGTCATCGAGTTAGGGAATGATATTTTACCGCATTAAAAATACCGATTAGTTTAATACAATTATTTCTGTCTGCTTTGTGATATCTTGTTACGATTCGAGCACAGGGATGAGTCAATTCTCCATTTTGTCTTTACTATTACGTTATCGAGTTACGGTCAGACATTTTACCATATGAAAATTTCAGACGTGTATTATACAATTATTTCAGCTTGCCTCCTGATATCTTGGCACAAAAAGACCAGAACGTTGCCCAAACTCATCATTTTAGCGGTAGTATCACATCATTGATTTAAGGCCTAAAATTTGACCATATTAAAGATACAGACTAGTATAATATAAGTTCTAGTCTGCCTCGTGATATCGTGGCACGAGATCAGCAGAGCGTGGAACCAGTTCGTGGTTTTCGACGCACTATCACGTCATCCAATTTTCGGCATGAAATTTTAGTGAATTAATCTTATCGATTAGTACAATACAAATATTTCAGTCGGCCTTGTAACATCTTGGTACAGTATGGGCAGAACGGGGTTCCAATTTCCCATTTTGTGGGTACTGTTTCGTCATAGTACTTCAGCATGGCATTTTCGTAAATTATTCACATCTATTAAAACAATACAAATATTTTAGTCTGCCTCGTAACATATTGGTATGGTATAAGCAGAAAGAAGGGCCAATTCGTAATTTTGGCTTTACTATCATGTCATCGATTTCTGCCATACAACTTTAGCACATCAAGCATGCCGATTATTACATTACAAATATATTTACAGGCAGTAACTCAATGACGTAAGAGTACCGTTAAAATGGCGAATTGGCTCCCCGTTCTACACGCATTGTAAATGATATTTCGAGGCAGATTGAAATACTTGTATTATACTAATCAATTCTTTAATATGATAAAATTTCAGGCCGTAATTCAATGACGTGATATTACCACCGAAACGACAAATCGGCGCACCGTTCTGCTCATATCGTACAAAAATATCACGAGGCAGACTAGAATATTTTTTCCCACTAATTGGTATCTCTAATGTGTTAAAATTTAATGACGTAACTCGATGACGTCATAGTACCGCAAAAATGACGAATTGGTGCTGCTTTTTTCTTATATTGTACCTAGATATCACGTGTCAGACTGAAATATTTTTATTAATATATATTAATTGCTATCTTCAATGTGTTCAAATTTCAGTCAATAGCTTGATGATGTGATAGGACCGTGAAAATGGGGAATTGGACCCCTCTCTGCTTATATCGAACCAAGATATCACTAGGCAGAATGCAATATTTGTATCGTACTAATAGGTATTTTTAATGTGGTAAAATGTCAAGCCCTAACTCTGTGACGTGATAGTACAGCCAAAATGACGAATCGACCGCGCGTTCTTCTTATATTGTACCAAAATGTGCCGAGTTAGATCAGGCATTCTTTCACTTACTGTTATAATTTTTCCTACAAAATTAGTTCATCTTGAAAGTCGGTAGCGTATTAATGTATAGGGAAAATAATGTAAAATATTATGTTTATTGATTCTCAATTTTATGTTTATTGTTTCTCATTTTTATGTTCATTGTTTCTCAATTGCATCAATATGACGTCATTTTCTGTCATAAATTGAAGTATGTCTTGTGTTCTTACCAGGATATGCCAAGTCTGATCAAAATATTTTCAAAATACTGTATTTAAGCTTTAATTTCTCATCAATTTCATCTCGTAACTCCATGACGTGATATTTCCGCCAAAATGACGGGTTAGTGCTCCTGTTGCTCATAGTACCAAGATGTGCCAAGGCAGACCAGTCGTCATTCTTTCATCCACACTTAATAATTATTCAACAAAAAAATTGAAAGTAAATTTTCTTTAAAGAAAAAATATCCCGATTAATTCATAATTTCATTTTTATGTGTTAATAATATATAAATGGAAATCCTTATTGCTGGATACCTTTTATATAAAAAAACAAATTCTGTAAACTGAAAAAAGAAAAGAAACCAGTTCTACTTAACATCAGTTCCCAAAGGTATTTACGTATTTCCCCTACGTTTACTTTTCTCTGAACAAGTATAATGTTACCTAGGTGATGTGTAGCAGGAAAATGTAAAGTATGCGATATTATTTTTATTGAATCCTTTAAAGTTTTCTAGGATTAAAGTTATCGATTACGTGTTAAGAGATATGTATTAAGCTTCTGCATACTTGTATAAATACCATATTTTTAGGTGTATAACCCGCTTCTCGATATAAGAAGCATTCCAAAATGTAACTAATTTTTCTACGAAAAATACGCAAGCAAATGAAATTAATTACCTAATTTAAAAGTATTAATTATATTAATTATATTTATTAATATATTAATAAATAAAGAAAATATCATATAATTTATATTTTTACATAATTATTACTATATTATAATAAAACATCATTATTTTTATTATAAAGCAAAAAACGTATCCGCGAATAATCGTCGTACGTTTTTAATTTTTAACACCGTTGAATAAAGAAAATAATGTACTTCTAACCCCTTGAGGACACTTTATATCCCAATTTATTTTAATCCCACAATGGTAACAGAATTTTGGAATAAAATTTTGCTTCTATAATGTACTCGAAGAAAATATTTTACATATTTTCAAATAAATTTTTTCGTAAATCCTGGTGTCATTCAATCATTTCAAAATTTTAGCAGCAGAAAGGAATATATGCTTTAAGTTCGAAAACAATATCTCATTTTATTGCTTCTTTATCGTTTTTAAAATAAGTTTCAGGCACGACTTCTTTTTAGTTATTTTAAATTTTAAATAACAAGCGAGTTTTTTAAGAATATATTTAGAAAGTCAATAAATAAGACTTTTTTTTCAATATTTACCATATCCATGTTTTAGAAATATGAACTGTTCTATAGTTAAAACGTTGAGCATATATGTATCCAAAAATTAAATTCCACTTTCAGTATTTTGCTGCGGAAAACAGCATTGCTCTTTTATATTTATATTAAGTTAATCGCAAATTTCATGCTCCAGAATAAGTATTTGAAAATTATCTAGGTACATGTTCCCAGCTGAGTTAAGAAATGAGTATGATTACTGACATACACATTTAAAAGTATTTAAAGCATTCTTTCGGAGAAGCCCACTAAAATATCTTTTTATACTTAACTCTAATATGTCTTTTGTGTTCTATGACAGTAAATACTGTAGTTGACTATGACATATATTAATTTAAAAGCACAAAGTTATTGAATGGATTCGTAAGGATATTATAAAGCTAACATAAGACCAAGATTAACATTGACGTCATATTCACGATGGCTGTAACTGATCAATAAATTTAGCTTTTTTTTTTCTATACATAGCACATTTTAAATTTTTACAGTGTTGAACAGAATTTTTTTTTAATTCAATTTGTTTGAAAACTGTATTTCAATTTACAGATTCTTATGTTTTTTAATTAATTTTCAATGATGAGTTTTTATAAATCTATCTCTATTGCGTTCAGCCCAACTTTAAAAGATTAACCTGTTTGAATTTAAAACAATATAATTATTTTAGCATTTATTTACCGCTAATATACCATAATGGAATTTAAACATCATCAATAAATAAATAATATAATACAAATAAAATGCAAATTTACTAGAGTTGTATTGGAACTACGGAATTAAACCACTGAATTTATCAACATCATAACGTCTGCTGCATATAGCGAAATCTTTGGCAGATTTTTTAAAATTATTATTAACTCTTTCCAGGCGACTAATACGAAGGCATCGATTTTAATGAATTTGAAAATTTTATTTAAAAGCATAAGGTATATTTTTACTATCTTTTCCTGATTACAATAATTTTTTGAAGAAAAACTAACATAATTAGGCATATGCTTGTTTCAATATATTGTAAAGTCATTTATGAAGTTTTTAATACAAGTACTTACGTCAGTAAATTTCGATGTGATACTTGTGATACACCCTTGATAGTTCAAAGAATGTCAAGGCGGTATTCCATTTCTTACCACGTATTGTCCAACATTTGGGCTGTCACACTAGACACAGTATCTGTGATCCTGTCCTTGAGTGTTTCAATATATTTTACTGGTGTAGCAAACACTCTGTATTTTATGTACTCTCAAAAGAAAAAAATCTAAAGAAGTAAAATCGGGTGAGCAAGGAGGCCATGGTGTTGTTTCATCCCGTCCAATCCATAATAAAAAAAAATTACAGTATTACATTCAATGGTTCAATGGTTAATCCGTAATATTTTTTTTTTTTTTTTGTAATCATGGAAAATATTTATGATCACCCTATATTTTAATTACGCATATTCAGAAAATTAGTCAGCATAAATTCAGAATCAATAATGCATAAATATCTTTATTATTTTTTTTTTCGAATTTTTTTTGAGAATAGGAACTGTTTGTGGAATCGCAAACAACTTTTTAGAATTCTAGTAGTTGTATGCTATTTTATATTCAACATAGACTCTGTACTTTGCTTAGTGTTAAATGTATTGAAGAACATTTTTCAATACCGTGCTATTGAATTTATGAATTAAATAATACTAGAGTAAATGAAAATTAACATATTTAAATATATGTCTTCTTCAAAAATAATTAACTTCTACAGAAAGAGTTTGAATTTAACCTTTATATCGATGTTATACTTATAGAAAATGTGAAATGTGTTTCTTTTGAAAATCTTCAATATAGACACTGTACGCTGCTTAGTGTTAAATGTTGTGAAGAATTTTTTTTAAAATCCGTTCAATTGAATTTATGAATTAATTAATACTAGAGTAGATAAAAATTAACATATTTAAATCTATGTTGTGTACACCTATTTCCCCGAACATATACATGTAAATGATAATTGCGATTCATTATAAAACATATCTCTTCTATGAACTTAATGTGCATTAAAATTATTAATGCTGCGTAAAATAAACATTATGTTCATAAAATATTTTTATAGAAATATTACATGAATATTTTTATATAATACTGATTTTATATGATTTTAACAACATACAATTCAGTAATTCTACAAAAAGAGTTTAAATTTAACCTTTATAACGAAGCTATGCTGATCGAAAATATGAAATGTGTTTCTTTTCAAAATACATTCTTATTTAATCTTCAGACAGAATCTTATTATTTTTTTTAATTTCTAGCATTATTTTTTACTCCGTTTACCTTTCTCTGATTGAATCACTTTCAAAAAAATCTGAAAAAAGAAATCAAAAGATTTTTTTTTTTTTTACATTGTTATCCGTTTTCTCATGTATGTACAGGTTCAGTGTTTTGCGTTTGCAATTCTTTCTGCAAATACTCTAGTAACGTTGGAGAACAATATACAAAGATTTCTATCTTAAAAAAATAATAGAAAGACTGATTGTATTTTACAATACAGTGATCACAAAAACAAATCTCTCAACCAAATAAAAATAAAATAATATAACAAAAGTAAAAGTATAACGTAATAACAAATCTTGAATGGATGTTTTTTTTTTCTTTTTAGATGAAACAATTAATATCTAATAAGGAAAGAAGATGTATGACATTGATGCATAATATTATGTATGATAAAAATAACATAGTACGATTTTTTTTTTTTTTCATGACGAAACTAAAAGGCAAAGAATACATAAAATTGTGTTAAATAATTATAATGGTATTACTTAAAAACTTGGATATTAATGTATAAGAAACATGTGCTATTTGAAATTCCAATATTATGAAAATCTCTAATATCTGAACAACAAGAACGAAAAATCATGCGTCAAGCATAGACTATGTAACACTTTCCAACGCTTTCAAAATAATTTTACAAATCATTACCGTTTAATAACCTGAAAGATAACATCTAAGTAAAAAAATTGGAAAACGCATAGCATATTTAAAAACATAATTTCATTAATTTCCAACATATATTTCCAACATATACAATATTCGGAAAAAATATCCGAATACTTTCATTCAGTCCTGTATATGATCTATAGATTTGTATATATACTATATAGGATGCTAAATTTCAGTTTAGTTAGGAAACGCGTAGCACAGTTTAAAATTCTCCTTCTGGAGTTTCTGGCAATAAACGGAAATGTGTTTGCGAGCTGTTGTGCTGCCCTGTATAGGATCTATAGAATTTACACACACCAAGTAATAGATAAAAAGTGAGTTAAATTTAAAATTGCGTTCAGCAACTTAAAACGCACTTCCAGGAATTATTGTTAACGGACAGTAGAGAATTCTTTTGTGTGTCCCTGTAAATGAGCGATGACTGCTATACGCATAATATTCTGTAGTAAGCCTCTTGTAATGCACCTTAGTGATATATATAAATTTCAATGCGTTTAAAATAGTGAAACATGATTTAATTAAACCGCAAATGATTTTTCTCCATAGACGTAATGTAACGAAATTATTTGGACTGTCCCTGTAAAGTAACTATAAGTGCTATGCCCACCATATTCCATATTAAGCTTCTTGTAATGCACCTTAAGTGATATATATCAATTACAAAGTGTTTGAAATTGCGTAACATCATTAAAATAAACCGCAAATGATTTTTCCCCGTAGACCGTATTGTAAAGGAATTCTTTCGAGTGTCCCTGTAAAAAAACTATAAGTGCTACACACTTCAGTTGAAATAGGGAACATGCTATAGATAACGACAATAACATCTAAAAATTGCAGGGCAATCGGAGCCTATTTATGGGAGTTAGAGCACGGCCAGACGGCCATACTGCAGATGGCCAGACAAACCGAAGTCATAAACACTTTTCAACTAGGTTGGAAAGCGTTAAAAACCACACAACAGACTAGCTTTTAAAAGAAATAACGTTATTTGTTACTTTTGTGACTTAAAGCTGCATGGATAAAATTTAACTTACTTGACTTAGATATTATATTAAAAGGGGCAAAAACTTTTAAATTCAACATTAAGTTTGGAATTCATTAAAAAAACATTCATTGCATAACGAAATTATTTAAATGTGTATCGAAAATTTAATTTATTTTACAAAAGATCATTCTAAAGCATATATTATATATCTATGTGTCAGGTAAACTATTATATACTTTAATGAAATATAAGTTTTAAATTGCATAGTAATAATATTAACCAAAATTTGACTCATAGATTTTATTTTATTTTGAATATTTATATAAAGATATTCTGCCATATTTTTGCTTAACACTCAATGGATAGAAATTAAAATGTACTAAATGTATATAAAATTAAACATAAACTAAATTCAACCGGCGAAAGGTTTTATACTTGAGTCATTTTCGGCAGATAATAAATGTTTGATTACAAATTCATAATATCAATTGAAAATATTTTTAATTTAGCGATAGAATTGTATTATTTATATTATATTATATATAATAATTATTTTTTTATTAAATATAAATAAATATCCGGATGAAAACATTCATTTTAGTTCTTATGCGAATTTATATAAATATAAATGACATTTATAATTTTCATTACATTTTTCTACGTTAATATATTGAAAAAATATGCATTAAATATTGAGAAAGTCTTTACGTACCGACAACCGAGATAACTTTCTCTCATTTTTGGCCTCTTGTTGACTTAAAAAATCCAAAAGTTATTGAAATTTTCCTTTAAACAATATCTAATTCTTTTCTTCTAGTTACGCGATATCAATTGTAAATTTTAAAATTCACAATTAGTATTTTGAAAGAACAGGTTTTTATTATTATTTTTTTTTAAATGGGAAGAAATATACTTTGTAAGACAATGCAACCCTACTAATGTGATAAAGTAATAAAACATAGTTAAAAAAATAAGTCATTTTGTGTTAAAAACACACAAATTTTGTATGAAAATAAACAGTAAAACGAAATTTTATTAAATAAATCGCTATTAATCAAGACCTGTTAAACAATTTAACAATTAAAACATGATACGATTTATGCTAAAAAAAAAAAAAGAAAAAAAAAGATTAATTAAAGGGATAATTTTTTTAGAACATTTTAGGTGATTCTTTAAAAGAAATGAATATTTTTCAGTGGCTTTTATTTGGCTTAATACATATTTTAAAACAGCATCTGATGTAAACAACAATGCGTTTCATCAGAATATTTTTTATAATTATGCGACTACCTACAATATATTTCTGCGTACGAGTCATTATTACATCGGCAACTGCACAAAAACTAGTACAACGTTTATATTTGCTTTAAATATTTCATTTTATCTTTATATTTTTAGAAATTTAAATGTAATAAACTAAATTTGTGACTAATTTGTACTGAGTGTATCTCACCGCACATTGGCATTCAAAATGCCGGTTGTGAAAAAAGTCATTGTAAAATATAAAATATCAGATTAATGTATCATTGATTTGTTAAGAAAACAGTTTAAGAAATAAAAAAATCCCTGACTGCTCAGCCTACAGACACAGGCAGATTTGAAGACACAGACCGTGGGGCGCCTGTTTGTTGGGAATTGCGGAAGAAATGACCTTTTTGTCATGATGCGGCAGATGCAATTCACTGACTTTTGCTTTCCTATTTTGTACTTGTCAATATACAGGATAGTTGATTACATTTTCCTACATATCCAATGATTGTAAATTTAAGGACTCAATTTTTAATATATTCTCTGGAATTAAATGTCTGTCAGTAAGCTTAATTCTAACTTTCGCATTTTTAAGACTGAATATTTTTTTTGTGTTAATTTTTTACAAATATTGTAAAGATAGATTACGAAATTCTTTCATATTATTGAAATAACAAATTAAAGATTTCTAAAAGAAATAACTTCACACACATAGATATTTATAATTTTACTCTTATTTGAAATAAATGAACTTCAAATCTCTTAATTAAATTAACATTTATTAATTAAATTTTTACTATAAATGTACAAAAAAAAGAAAGAAAATCCAGTATTGTTTAAATTATAAAATATATAATAATGCTTTTCTTATATAAATCCAAATAAACATTTAATTTAAAATTTTCATTTCAATTCATATACGACTTTATACCATAGAAATGACCTTGATATTTTCTGATTTTAAAAATATATTTATATAATATTTTATCCTTCAACTCCATTTCCCCATGTTAAACCAATTGTGAAATCCTATTCCTGAATAAAAGTGCTTAAAAGAACCAACTGAATTATTTTATTTATTTTTATTTGAATTCACCATAACAGTTTTTAAATGTTGTATTTTTTTTTTCTGCATGTCGCATTACTTTTGAATTGCCTTATCTTTAACTATGTTCCTGAACTTTAAAATAAAAATAAAAATCAGAAACGTTCATTGGAAATAAGGGACGTTTATTGGGTACGTTCATTGGAAATGGTTGCTCATTAATTCATAGGAACGTTTCTTGTAAATAACTGAAAGTTTACTTAATATGTTTCACTGAAATAACTTTCATGGATTTATTACTTACCCATCATACGTAGTATAGGGTAAGTCTTCTAATCGTTTTGAAAATCGAAAAATTTTTTTTGACGGATTTACACGTTTCAGACACTGGAGATTCTGAAAAACATATTTTTAGAAAAAAAAAAATTGCCGTCCGTCTGTGTGTCTGTGTGTGTGTCTGTGTGTCTGTAAACGCTCTATCTCCCGAACAAATTGAGATAGAGACTTGCAATTTGGTATGTACTTAGTATGTAATAATGGGAAGAAGCCTATTCCATTTCAATAATTTCGATTAACCGGAACTATTTTTTTTCGGACTCTCGAAATATTCGTTCTGATAAAAGGTATATAAAAATTTTCGAAATTGGTTATTTTAAGAAATGAATATAAAGGACAATAAAAAAACATAAATTTTGCATAAAGCATGAAGTCGATCGGATAATTAGTTGCCGAGATATTTGGAATCCAATTTCCATTTTTCATGACCCTGTATTTCATCCAAATTTCACTTCAAAGATATATTTTAATTGGAAATTTGACGCTTAATCAGATGCAATAAACCGCTAGTTAATAGGATTATTATTTTTGGAGTTATAAGGATGTTTCTTTCAAGCAATTCAGTAATCGAGCCTTTAAAGTTTGTGACGTCATCAAGCCTCGATTTTATTTGAATTGCAATGCATTTTATAAGTAGTTTACACAATTTTTATTTTAATATTTTATATTATGCATATCCATGATGGGTAAGTATTACGGTGGCCCCCAACGACTAGTTTTTTAAATGTGTAAGATCACGTATGGCGTTTTGTGTACGCCAGAGAGGGGAAAATTCTGTGCTCGCGAGCAATTGTCACCACTAGTTCTGAATAATAATCTTCTACTTAATGACAGACCTTAAGTGATAAATGTTTGAGAAATGAAATTTGGAACTTTCCTGCAAATTGTTTAATTATTATAAAAACGCATAAAAAGGAAAACAATATCCTGAAATATAAACAAGGCATTCATTTTAATATTCTGTGTGATACTATTTCATATAAATGCAAAAAAGAGAAAGTTTAGACTACAGAAAATCATTATTAAAATGTCTTATTCCATACTTAACAGTTGAATTTAATACTAGAGCCGACTGTAAGTTCACATAAGTAAATGTTATATCTTAACTTAATAACCTACAGATTAACTTTTATTAAACTACTTACGTTTTTTTCTACATTTATGACTTAAAACAGTAGGATAACATTTAACAGACTTGATTCAAAGATAATATTACTATCGCCATTTACTTTTATGGGCAGCATTTATCTTACAGTTTTGCCTCAACTGAAATAAATCTTTTTTTTTTTTTTTAACGACTAAAGTAAAAATCCAAAGATTATTGAAAATTGGATTTATTTTATAAGTAAAATTTCCACATTACTTACTATGCATTATTTATATACATTAATGTACCGCATAAAGAAGTATCAATGTAAAGAAAACATGAATTAACAATGTAGAATAATAAACAGTTTACAATAATAAGATTAATATAAATGAATCGTAAAATTTAGACGCATTTTTTTTTCTTCCACGTTATTGATAAAAACTCAATCAATAGAAATCGAAATGGACTATAAGTACGTAAAAATATACAATAATAAAATTCCACCGCAAAAATGTTATACATGAGTCTAATTTTTTAACACATTCCAACATAATTGAAAAGTGTTTATGACTTACTTCCGTAAAAAAGCTTGGATTGCCATGGAATTGAAATATGTAATTGAATTTTACTATTACATGTTCGGTATTGAAATTGCAGATGGTAGCTTTTATACTATATTAATTTTTACACAAGTATTCTTATTGGTAAATAAAAAATACGAGTACAAAAGATGTGATGTTATTCACAACTGCTCCAACATTTTGAGCTATCCGGACGACATCCATTTTAGCATTATCTTACTCTTATATGGTGAGTATACAACTTTGCAGCATTTTAGTTGTGCGCTGTGAAATAAGTGATAATTCCATCCTTTGTATTCGTAAATATTTAGCGTAATTTCACCTCTGCTAAAAAAATAATTAGATATATAAATCACACGAGTTGTAATATTCTCACTGAGTTAAAAAGTGTCCTGGCCAGGATTCGAGCCATTCATCGTTGGCGTAGAGCATTGATAGAGAATTGGCAGCTGACGCCAAGGTTGCCTGGTTCGAATCCTGACCAGGACACTTCTTCACACAGTTGGAAAATTACAACTTGTATAATTTATTTAGCAATTAGGATAATTGTGTTAAAATTAATATAGTGTAATTACGTATCCATTGTTTCTTGGAGTTACCTTGCCTGCGATTTATACTGTTGAGCTTTTTCAAATACCAGACCAGATGTCATAGTCAACAGGGTTCACTTGGTGGGGCAGGTCCGTCAGATACGTCAAGGATAGCTCAGTTGGTAGAACATTGGCAGCTTAGATCAAAGATGCCTGGTTCGAAACCTGGCCAGGACACCTTTTCACTCTGTTAGAAACTTACAAATTGTATAATTTATTTACCAATTAGAATAATTGTGTTAAAATTAATATAGTGTAATTACGTATCCAAAATTTCTTGGAGTTTCATTACCTGCGGTTTATTACGTTGAGTTTATTCAAATATCAGACCAGATGTAATAATCAACACGGTTCACTGAGTGAGGAAGTTCTGTCAGATTAGTCCAGGATTGCTTAGTTGGTAGAGATTTGGCAGCTTACGCCAAGGATGCCTGGTTCGAATCATGAACAGGATATTTTTCACTTAGTTGCAAAATTGCAACTCGGTAGCTTTTACAGCTCGTCTATAGGACATTGAAAAAATCTCGTCATGGTCCATAGGGAAAATTTGTTTGCAATTATTTTAATGAGGTTACATTATTTAAAAAACTAAATAGATATACAACATTGAGGTGAAATCTAAGGTTTGCCGAAATATATGGTGTTTATTCGACTTCTCGTTCATGTACTGGGATACACAAAAGAAATCTTCTAGAGTACTATGAATGATCAAGAATTGCTGGAAATGCGTTTTGAGTTGTTGTACGCGTTTTTAAATTTAACTAAGTTTTTACGGATTACTTGGTGAGTTTAAATTCTATAGATGATATACAGGGCTGCGCAAAATATCTCGGGTACATTTCAAATTATCGACGGGTATTGCTGAAGTGGTGTTTTCACTTGCGTTGTGCGTTTCCTAACTGAACAAAATTTCAGCATACTACGCAGATAAATAGATCAAATACAGGGATTTACTAAAAAATTCGAATACTGTTATAACTATAGACTCCAAATGTTGAAATTTCTTTTTAAATGTGCAATGCGGTTTTTTATATGTATTATTATACCAATAAATTTCTTCACAAACATTGTATATTCTTCCCAATCATTTTTACCTTTGCCAAATTTGTTAAGTTAAACTAATTTGCATCTTTAATATAGTTAAGTATTTAAATACTTGGTTAGACATGTTTAGTTAAATAATTGTGCACTTTAAACATTGTAAAAACTGTCTAACTTTCAACACTTTGCATGTATCTTAAAGAAAAAATTGGGTTTGTGTCTTCACCCCGGGATTGCACTTATATTCTAAAGCGAAAGCTGGGTTCCCGGGACGGACATTCCTTGTCATCCCCTTGTTTACTTGTAAACTTAAATCCCCATTTGGTAAAATTAAATTCACTTGGTGGTCTCCAGAATTTCGTGCACAACGAAACAAAGTGAAAGCACGAAATCACTATATTGAAAAGCAAAAATCACGAAGTTTGAACAGTTAAAATTCCAACAATACAAAAAAGATCGTGCCTCTTCAAATTCAAAAAGCTAAAATGTTTCCTGGGACAACTTTTGCAAAAAACAAACGAACACCTATGGCACGACGAAAAATGACGAATATTCCCCGGGCGGACATCCCTTGTCATCCCATTGTTTACTTAGATTTTAAACTTAAATCCCCATTTGGTAAAGTTAAATTCCCTTGGTGGTTACCAGACCTTCGTGCACAACGAAACAAAGTGAAAGCACTATATCGAAAAGCAAAAATCACAGAGTTTGAACAGTTAAAATTCCAACAATACAAAAAAGATCGTGTCTCCTATCAACTTCAAATTCAAAAAGCTAAAAAAGTTTCCTGGGACAACTTTTGCAAAAAACAAACGAACACCTATGGCATGACGAAAAAACTTGCTTTTCAAAGTTTTCAGAATCACCTTTTCAGCTACCTGACAGACTCTTCCTTTCCAGGTTCCGGGTCTTCCTCTTTATTCTCTCTGATAGAAAAATATATGTGGCGACTCTCCGGATGAACAAATTCAACCAAATTCAGTGAACACAGATCAACTCCTATTCACACAAATATACTTACGACATGCGATTTATAATTTTAGCCAAAATAAAGCTCTAGGTCCAGATGGTATTGATCTCAAGATAACTCTTTACTTTGGTATGACGGAAACACTTTTAGGCATTTATAAAGCACTAGCAAAACACGCGGCTTTGCACGCGTAATTCTTGAAAAATACCAAGTGATATTCGTTGGTCTATTTTCATTAGAGGAAATTTTACTGCCGCAGATGATTCAGAAATTTTAATTAAGCCAAACTAATGTCGAAAAAAAGTCGAAAATTAAAAACGTTTTTCGCTCTTTCATCCTCCTCCCCCCTGTGGTAGTGTCACCGATATAAAAGATAGCCTATGTTACAGCAGTGACTGTTACCATCACTTTTAAAAATGGTTCTGTAGCTCCAGAGATTCCATAGATATTGTAATTTAGAATTTTTTTAGACCGCTTTTCGCTCATCTCACCCTTTTAAATTTCTAATTTTTTTAGAATTTGTTCTTAGAGAGCATTTACATTTAATAAATAACTACCATACCAAATTTCAAGTTTCTAGTTCCTTCAGTATAAAAAAAATCGAAATTTTAGAAAGTATTTCGCTTTTGCACCTCCTGCGGTAGTGGCACCGACATAAAATACAGCAGGGACTGTCACCATCAAATTGCTACGATAACATTTTGAGAAGGGATCGGTAGTTCCCGAGATTCCAAAGAAATTGTAATTTAGAATATTTTTAGAACACCTTTCGCTCATTTCACAGTTTTAAATTTCGAATTTTTTTAGAATTTGTTCTTACAGAGCATTTACATCTTATAAGTAACTACCATTACAAATTTCATGTTTCTAACAACTACAGTATAAAAAAATCGAGATTTTAGAAAGTTTATGGTTCTTGCATTCCCCTGGGGTTAGTGGTACCCTCACATAAAATATAACGTATGTTGGAGGAGGGACTGTCACCATCAATTTGCCACCATCACTTTTGAAAACAGTTCTGTAGTTCCAGACATTCCATACAAATTGTAATTTAGAATGTTTTTAGAGCGCTTTTCGCTCATCTCAACCTTTTAAATTTCGAATTTTTTAGAATTTGTTCTAAAAGAGCATTTAAATCTTGTAAGTAACTACCATGCCAAATTTCATGTTTCTAACACCTTCAGTATAAAAAAAATCGAAATTTTAGAACGTATTTGGCTCCTGCACTCCCCTGGGAGTAGTGGCACCGCCATAAAATATAGCCTATGTTGGAGCAGGGACTGTCACCATCAATTTGCCACCATCATCTTTGAAAACAATTCTGTAGTTCCAGTGATTCCGTGAAATTATAATTTAGAATGTTTTTAGACCGCTTTTCGCTCATCTCAATCTTTTTTTTTTCGAATTTTTTTTTTCGAATTTGTTCTTATAGAGCATTTACATCTTATAAGTAACTACCATGCCAAATTTCATGTTTCTAGCTCCTTCAATAAAAATAAAAAATCAAAAATTTAGAATGTTTTTCGCTATTACTTTACAACCCCCTGTGGTAGTCGCCACGATATAAAAGATAGCCTATGTTACAACAGGACTGTTACCAACAATTTACAACCATCACTTTTGAAAATGGTTCTGTAGTTCCAGAGATTTCATAGAAATTGTAATTTAGAATGATTTTGGACCGCTTTTTGTTCATCTCACCCTTTTAAATTTAGAATTTTTTTAGAATTTGTTCTTAGAGAGCATTTACATTTTATAAATAACTACCATGCCAAATTTCAAGTTTCTAGCTCCTTCAGTATAAAAAAAATCGAAATTTTAGAAAGTTTTTCGCTCTTGTACTCACCTTTGTTAGTGGCACCGACATAAAATATAGCCTATGTTTCAGCATGGATTGTTACCATCAATTTGCAACCATCCCCAGCTAGAAAATGTTTGCACTTTTTTTGCAAAAAAGTTTCAGTTGTGTACAATTTGTGCAAAAAAAGTGAATATTTTTGAATATTTCAAAAAGTGTACACTTTGCGTGCACATTATATGCATTTTTTATGCATACAAAAAAGTGCATATTTTTTGTTTTCAAAAACTGTGCAAATTTTTTGCATAAAATAACTGCCTGTTCCGTGTTCGCAAAAAGTGTGCATTTTTTATGCACAAAAGTCTTTACTTTTTATAGATGTAAAAATTTCTATATTCCAAGTTTTGATTATTTCTATGCATAATGGTGCCAATTCAAATCTGTAAATTTTTTCAAAAGTGCATGTATTTCCTATGAGAATACAATATTACCTAAAAAGAAACATTTCAACGTCACAGATGCGTGCCCCCCTTCCAGCAATATTTTCCTCCCTCACCCCCTCGAGGGATGTGAAGGTGGGGGGCTGGGGGGGGATAAAACATATTTCACCCTTTCTGTTCTTCTATGACCTGCAATTTGACTAATAATATAAGATTAAATTCTTTTTCAACATTTTTTAATAATAATTCAATGGGGGGGTGGGGGTAACCCCCTCATTGAATTGGACGTATGTACATATGTATATATTATATAGATATTATAAAGAAAAATATAGCTTTAAAACACATATTTTACTGTACATTATTATTTTTTTTTAATAATTTTTTTTCAAAAAAAAAAAAAAAAAAATTGTTAAAATTTTAAGTTTTTAAAAATTACAAACTTAAATGAGGAATATCTCAAAATTTTCTTCTCGGTAAATTTTCAAAAATTTTAATTTTTTTTTTATTTAAATTTTTAAGATTTGAAATTTTATAATTTTACCCCTCTCAAATGCACAGTTGGGGTATTCTACATCTCCCAGAGACAGTGAAAATGATCTAAATTACATAAAGCATATATTCTAAAACTAATTAAATAAAATTCCAACTGCTAATTTTTTGAACAGTGGGCGCGTCCAGTACTGTCACCGGTACGTAACCGGTAAGTTCGGTTAGTTACCGAAGCGTTCAGTGCTGCTAACCGGTACGCAACCAGCGTCGTTCAGTGGAAGTAACCGAAGGGACCGAACTAACCGAAGAAAAATCTCGGTTAGTTGGGTCACGTGATTGGTTACATTGAAAATTTAGGATGATGTGATACAGATGTAGTTACGATGATGTAATACAGATGGCGCTACAAGTAAATAATACCATTTTCGTTCAGTAGGTCTGTCGACCGGTTAGGAACCGGTCACTTACCGCCCCGGTAAGTAACCGGTCACATTGGTCAGGTCTACTGGACGCGCTCATAGTGACAGGCCGACAGGAGTCGAGGATATATTAGTTTCCATCTGCGCGTGCGCGGTGCCTTTCCTTCTGTTGTCGAGATACATGAGGCAAGCGTAAACAAGAATTGTATATACAAGATTCTAACCCAATTTTTCTCGCCTGATGTTGTCTATTTTACAGAAAAAAGGTAAATTATTCAATTTTATGTTGTAATGTTCTCTAAAAAACATTGTAAATGAACGTTTGTTTGGAATAAAACCACCCTAATCCTAGTTATAAATGTTAGGCTTAAATGCTACGGCTTTTGGGGAAAAAAAAAAAAAAAGAATTAGCTGCTTTTAGCGGTAGTGCTTTTATCAATTTTCACAGTAACTTGTGATTTTCAGTTTAACTATAGCAGGGTTCATACAGACGCCTTACACTACTTAGAAACTCCATAGAAATTAAAAAGTTTCCAAGGAGATACTTAAACTCCTTAAATAAACAAAACAAAATACTTCTTAAATTATCACAAAGTATAATTTAGCGTTCAACAATGATTAAAGAAAGTAAAATAAGTCTTCCCATGTTTATAAAAATGAAGTTCAAGTAATTACTGTCCTTCTAAGAAAAAAAAAATAATCAAATTGTGTTTTTGTTTTGTTTGTACATACCCGCAAGTTTTCCCTTCAAAATTTGGTTTTTAAAATCTATCTGCATGTAATGTATGATGAGTATTTGAGAATTGACTGTCCTCTGTATCTGTAATATATGACCAAAGCTAAGATACTTGTTTTTATTTTACTTTAAAGTTAATATGTTTAAAAGAAAGCTATGAACAATATTAATATGATTATTTATTGAACTTCAACATGGGGTACAGTGGACCACCCACTCCTGGGGCACAGTGGTCCACAATCCACTCTGCTCCTGTAATGCAGAATGTTCAAAATATTTAATAATTGCTTATTTTCTATAAAGAAAGATTGTTTTAAAGTAGATTTAACTGTAAAATAAAGTAAACAAATAAAAATAACAATTTATTTAACATAGTAAGAAATATTTTGTTTTGTATTTACTGCCTTTGATAAATATAACTGTAGTCTAATTGTTGATGATTTTATTCAAGTAAGATTTATGAGACGCAAATTGAATGGAAATCAGTTTATTTCTTCTGAAACTGTAGATGAATCTGCTGTTGATGTCAATGATTTCATAATGTTGCTCTCAGACCCAAAATTATTTCTTGAAAATTCCAGGCTCAATCTTACTCATAAGTACTTAAGAATTTAATTTGCAAATTTTAATGTGAGCTGATTTTTTTGTACTTAAGTAATAACTTCAACTAAATTGCAATTGTTCCTGTATTAATCAGTTATTATTTTCAAAATATAATTTTTTTGTTCTTGCTTCAAAATTTATATTACTATGTTATTTTGTGGGTGAACGGCAACAAAAAATAATTAGATTAATGAAAAATAGATTTATATATTGTATTTTAGATAATACCTAATAGTGGTCCACTGTACCCCGCTTCCGGGGTACACTGGTCCACTTCACAAGTGTATATAATTTTTTTTTTTTTTTTTGAAAAATGTATTGAAAACTATAATGTGAGAAAATTATGATGGATGTAAGAAGGTTTAAGGAATATTCAAAAATATTTTCATACAGATCGGTCAGTCTGTTAAGGAGAAAAAAAAAATGTTAACTGAAAAAGTGGTCCACTGTGTACCGGTCTCCCCTACATAAAGTTTAGAACAGAAGCAGTATCTTATTAGTTATTCGAGCTTTTTATTAATCTTTCAATCAAGCGGTCTTGGAAACCAAAACCACTCACAGTATGTATGCAACAGTTTTTGTGACAGCAATTAAGGGTTAAACTGCATAAAGTAATAAAGGAACAGCTTTGTGATTAACCTGCTGTGTGCCATCTTGTTTTTTAAATCAAGACATATTTGTTTTGTTTCTCATTTCCTTTCATCCATATTTACTTATTATAAACACATTATTTAATTTTATTAGCTAATTTATTTATATTTAATAATATAAGTTAAAATGTTTTGATTTAAAAAATGAGATGGCTGACCGCAGGCAATATATCAAAACGTTTGTTTTGTTTCTGACCAGTGATAGAAATTGGGTAATGAAAGGTAGGTGTGAAGTGATGCTTACTGTAACTATCTTAGGCGTCTAATAAAAATTTCTAGTTGCAATTTCTAAAATTTACATAACTGTATCGTTATATGCTATTTTACAGAAAATTGTGAATATTTTGTTTTTATTTAAATTATTGAAGTTCATAATCTACAATATTATAATTATTGAAGCAACTGTAAAACTGATAAAGCTTTTTTAGTTAATACTACATTTTCAAATTTAACCCCTTAACTGCCAACGAAATCTGACAAGACCCCCAATACCTTATTTTATCAGAGAATTCTGCGAATAAATAAGCTGAAGATAACTTTCTGGCATAGTGATAACAAAATACAGATGTTACCGTGAGCTAAATACGGAACTGGTAATGAAAAATGCCTTATAGGCACGCGGGTTTGCCAAACCTGTAAAAGAAGAATATGTTTTCTAAAGGCGTATATATACTCACGTGGCAGTTAAGGGGTTAATAGAAAAATGCACTTAACCATGTTAAACAAAATTTTATCCGTTGTTGATAATTACTTAAATTTAGCAAAAAAAAAAAAAAAAAAAAATTGTTAAAATGAAATCTAAAAGGACCACATTTGTGTGTGTGTTAACCATTAAAATAATAGTACCATCTTATCTGTTGGGACTGCATTATCAATTCATGTTAAGCAAAAATCCTCATTAACCCTTTTTATCCTGACTGTACTTATAAGTACCACTTTAACCCCTTCGCGACGAGAGTCTTTTACAGAATTTTTAATCTGTTACCACCGGTTTATCAAATGAGAAATTTTCACCTAATTGAATCTTAAAAATGCTATGATTAGATAAGAAAAACTTTACAAAAAAAAAAAATAATAATAACTGGTGGAAATAATCTAGGATTCTGAGCATTTAAAAAGTACCTGGAAAATTAATTCAGGATATAAAGAGTTAAGCAATTTAATGCTAACAATGCTTGACTGCATGTAGAGTGCACAGATGAAAGTCAAACAATACCCACTAATTTTAATAAAGTTAGATAATAAAATCAGGATTTCTTAACCGTCCTTCAGCTACATCATTTCACAGGGATTTATAGCTTTATCTGGACAAAAATCTGCTAAATTGGGTCCACACAGTTTTATCATTAATAAATCATTAACAATATCAGTGGATAAACGGTTATGTATATCATTTTTTATTAAATTAAACTGACTAAATCCCTTTTCACATTCAGCAGTGCTAAATGGCAGGTTCAATATAAAGTTTAGAAGTTTGCATAAATTAATGTATTCATTTGGATTTGCACACTCTGCTAAAAATCGCTCTCAAACTGTCTCGCATTAGAATTTATGTTTGGTGTCAGACCAAATTTTCAAAAGCGAGTGATTGGCTAAGTTAGACAAAAAATAAGTGTTAAAAAGGGTTAGGCATCAAATTTAACTCCTGGGAACAATTTTGTAGTCGTCAAATGCTATGTAGTTGCATTTGACGACTGACTGCTAATTTCGAACAATGATTCTGACATAACCCAGTTAAATCAAAACATTTGTTTTGTTTCTGACATAACCCAGTTATATCAAAACATTTGTTTTGTTTCTGACATAACTCCCAGTTAAATCAAAACATTTGTTTTGTTTCTAACATAACCAAGTTAAATCAAAACATTTTAACTTTTATTATTGAAAATTATTTTCGAATTAATTGAAAATAAACTAAAAAATTATTTAAAAAATATAAAAATATGCTTTGATTTTGTTTGTCAAAATTTGTTGGGGGTGGGGTGGGGGGAACTCTGCTGCAGGAACCCTCATTCAAGGCCAAAACTAGCTCTTTTTTTTGTTCACAGGAGGTAAACATATTTTTTGAAGCCCCCCCCCCCACTTAATTTTATTGACTAATTCATTTATATTTAATAACGAAAGTTCAAATATTTTAATTTAAAAAATGAGATTTCTGACCTTGAGCGATAAATCAAAACATTTGTTTAGTTTCTGACATAATAAATAGGGTGAGTCGAAATCATTTCTATTACCGCTGCAGAGGCAGTCAAAATTTTGAAAAAACCGGCAACAATTTCAATTTTTCGTTTTTTCTAGAGTTTTTAATTTTTTATATGTCTAGAATTAAATAAATTTACATTATAGCTTGTAATAACTTATAAATGTGTAGTAATTTTGATCATGAGCATTGCGAACCAGGGGCGAGAGAGCCCCCCCCCCCCCCTAAATTTGAGAGAAAGGGGTTTTTTGAAGTGATTTTCGGGATTTTCCGGAACTTTTTAGAGATTTTTTGTTGGGAGGGGGGAGAAAAAGTGAAAATTGAGGGAGAATTTATGTAAGATTTCCCCCCTATTAAAAAAATCCTTAAATTTACCATAAAATCGCAAAAATTTCTTCAAAAAGCCCTTTTTTCCAAAATTTAACAGGGGCAGGCCCCTCTCGCCCTTGGTTGGCAACCCCATCATCAAAATTACTAGACATTTATTAGTTATTACTAGATATAATGTAAATTTTTTTAATAGTAGACATATAATATGAATTTGAAAAAAAGTAAAAAACGGAAAATTGAAATTTTTGCCGTTTTTTTTTTTTTTTTTTTTTTCAAAATTTTGGCTGCCCCTGTGGTGGTAATAGAAATAATTTCACCATAATGACATTTTATTGGAACATTACTAACATCTTGATGTAGCTTTTGCATTCTATTAGAAATTGTATTGGTATGGTTGGATAATTTAATTAAAAAAAAAAAAAAAAAAAGCGATTTTTTTAAACTTTGCCCTCTTTGCAGCGGTAAAAGATATTTAAAAGATATTAACCATTTGGTGTAATATTTTGTGAATATATTCCTTATTACCAATGGCAACTTTTCCGCACTATTACGTTTCGATTATATAAATTTTGGTTTTTTCGACCCACCCTAATAACCAAGTTAGATCAAAACATTTTAACTTCTATTATTAAATATAAATAAATGATTCAATAAAATTAAATAATGTGTTTATAATAAGTAAATGTGGATGAATATTATTTCGGAATTATTAATTGAAAGTAAACTAAAAAATTATTTAAAATATATAAAATATGCTTTGATTTTGTTTGTCAAAATTTGTTGTGGGGGGGGGGGGAACTCTACTGCAGGAACCCTCATTCAAGGCCAAAACTAGCTCTTTTTTTTTTTTGGTTCACAGGAGGTAAACATACTTTTTGAAGCCCCCCCCCCCCTTAATTTTATTGACTAATTTATTTATATTTAATAATGAAAGTAAAAATATTTTGATTTAAAAAATGAGATTTCTGACCTTGAGTGATAAATCACAACATTTGTTTAGTTTCTGACATAATCAATCGGGTCGAAATCATTTCTATTACCGCTGCAGAGTTAGTCAAAATTTTGAAAAAAAACCGGCAAAAATTTCAATTTTTCGTTTTTAAAATTTTTAATTTTTATTATATGTCTAGAATTAAATAAATTTACATTATAGCTTGTAATAACTTATAAATGTGTAGTAATTTTGATCATGAGCATTGCCAACCAGGGGCGAGAGAGGGCCCCCCCCACCCCCCCACCCCTAAATTTGAGAGAAAGGGGTTTTTTGAAGTGATTTTGGGGATTTTCCAGAACTTTTTAGAGATTTTTTTGTTGGGAGGGGGGAGAAAAGGTGAAAATTGAGGGGGAATTTATGTAAGATTTCCCCCCTATTAAAAAAATCCTTAAATTTACCATAAAATCGCAAAAATTTCTTCAAAAAGCCCTTTTTTCTAAAATTTAACAGGGGCAGGCCCCTCTCGCCCTTGGTTGGCAACCCCATCATCAAAATTACTAGACATTTATTAGTTATTACTAGATATAATGTAAATTTTTTTAATAGTAGACATATAATATGAATTTGAAAAAAAGTAAAAAATGGAAAATTGAAATTTTTGCCGTTTTTTTTTTTTTTTAAATTTTGGCTGCCCCTGCGGCGGTAATAGAAATAATTTCACCATAATGACATTTTATTGGAACATTACTAACATCTTGATGTAGCTTTTGCATTCTATTAGAAATTGTATTGGTATGGTTGGATAATTTAATTAAAAAAAAAAAAAAAAAAAAAAAAAAAAGAAAGAAATTTTTTTAAACTTTGCCCTCTTTGCAGCGGTAAAAGATATTTAAAAGATATTAACCATTTGGTGTAATATTTTGTGAATTTATTCCTTATTACCAATGGCAACTTTTTCGCACTATTACGTTTCGATTATATAAATTTCGGTTTTTTTGACCCACCCTAATAACCAAGTTAAATCAAAACATTTTAACTTCTATTATTAAATATAAATAAATGATTCAATAAAATTAAATAATGTGTTTATAATAAGTAAATGTGGATGAATATTATTTTGGAATTATTAATTGAAAGTAAACTAAAAAATTATTTAAAATATATAAAATATGCTTTGATTTTGTTTGTCAAAATTTGTTGGGGGGGGGGGGGGGGAACTCTACTGCAGGAACCCTCATTCAAAGCCAAAACTAGCTCTTTTTTTTTTTTGGTTCACAGGAGGTAAACATACTTTTTGAAGCCCCCCCCCTTAATTTTATTGACTAATTTATTTATATTTAATAATGAAAGTAAAAATATTTTGATTTAAAAAATGAGATTTCTGACCTTGAGTGATAAATCAAAACATTTGTTTAGTTTCTGACATAATCAATCGGGTCGAAATCATTTCTATTACCGCTGCAGAGGCAGTCAAAATTTTGAAAAAAAACCGGCAAAAATTTCAATTTTTCGTTTTTAAAGTTTTTAATTTTTATTATATGTCTAGAATTAAATAAATTTACATTATAGCTTGTAATAACTTATAAATGTGTAGTAATTTTGATCATGAGCATTGCCAACCAGGGGCGAAAGAGCCCCCCCCCCCTAAATTTGAGTGAAATGTGTTTTTTGAAGTGATTTTGGGGATTTTCCGGAACTTTTTAGAGATTTTTTGTTGGGAGGGGGGAGAAAAAGTGAAAATTGAGGGGGAATTTATGTAAAAGGTCGCCCCTACTAAAAAAATCCTTAAATTTACCATAAAATCGCAAAAGTTTCTTCAAAAAGCCCTTTTTTCCAAAATTTAAGAGGGGCGGGCCCCTCTCGCCCTTGATTGGCAATCCCGATCATCAAAATTACTAGACATTTATTAGGTATTACTAGATATAATGTAAATTTTTTTAATAGTAGACATATAATATGAATTTAAAAAAAAGTAAAAAACGGAAAATTGAAATTTTTGTCGTTTTTTTCAAAATTTTAGCTGCCCCTGCGGCGGTAATAGAAATAATTTCACCATAATGACATTTTATTGGAACATTACTAACATCTTGATGTAGCTTTTGCATTCTATTAGAAATTGTATTGGTATAGTTGGATAATTTAATTTAAAAAAAAAAATGCGTTTTTTTTAAACTTTGCCCTCTCTGCGGCGGTAAAAGATGTTTAAAAGATATTAACCATTTGGTGTAATATTTTGTGAATTTATACCTTATTACCAATGGCAAATTTTCCGCACTATTACGTTTCGATTATATAAATTTCGGTTTTTTCGACCCACCCTAATAACCAAGTTAAATCAAAACATTTTAACTTCTATTATTAAATATAAATAAATTATTCAGTAAAATTAAATAATGTGTTTATAATAAGTAATTGTGGATGAATATTATTTTGGAGTTATTAATTGAAAGTAAACTAAAAAATTATTTAAAATATATAAAAATATGCTTTGATTTTGTTTGTCAAAATTTGTTGGGGGGGAACTCCACTGCAGGAACCCTCATTCAAGGCCAAAATGCTGTTTTTGTTCACAGGAGGTAAACATACCTTTTGATCCCCTTCCCCTCTTCCTCCTCCACAAAGTAAATAATAGCCAACTTATTTTAATCATAAAGTACATAATATTTATCTATGTAATCAACTTTGTCAAGTATTTATTTGATAAAACCTCTGAAACCGGAATCTAAAGGAATATTAAAAAATATCGCAGTATATGGATTTCCTTCTTGGGATGTATAATTGTTGATACATATGTTTTAGCATATTAGTTAGTAATCTGTAACTTTTAAAATGTAATTACGAAAATTTTAAAAGCTTATAAAGTAAATTTAAATTACTATAAACTAAGGATGCACTGAATAGCGATTTTGGCCGAATACTGAATATTCAGCCCACAAGTATACCGAATATTCGGCTGGCCTAATATTTTCATATTTCAGACTAAAGTATTAAAAGTTAAATTATAAAACAATTTTACATAATATTTAACACAGATACTGCCATTTTATGAACCAGACCTTTTTACAAGAAGCCTTTACAGAAAAAAACAAACTGTGCTTTAGCTTTGAGTTATAACTTAAAAAGAGTATAGTCTTAAAACTTTTTTAATTAATTTAGTTAAACTTTGATTAATTAAACTTTGTAGCTTCTTCTGTGAATTAAAATAAATTTATAAAATGTTCTTATATTCAGTTATAAGCCATTTTGTATTGGGTTGTTATTGATTTTCTTCTCTTCCAGAGTGGAAGCTTAGCTGCTAGTAAAATGTGGTTGAACAGAGACTTGTTGATACATCTCATGTAAGTATTATTTTATAATTTAATAAATCTTATTACATTATATTTTATTACAGTGTCCAGTTTAATTACGCTGTTTAGGAATTTTGTTATCTTCTTGTTATCTTGCGGCCCTCACAATTACGATTATGCCAAGGTTGCAGCTATGTAGATATGCCATTAATGGACACCTCCTTCCCAATGTGTTTGGTTTAAAAAAATAACCAATTTTGCTTTTTTTTTTTTTTTCATCTCATAACTCCCCATTGCATGTTTTACAATCTGGAGTATTGTTGACACTCTAAAAAATCCTGAATTTTGTCGATCGACCGCGTAAAAATCCTGAATTTTGTCGATCGACCGCGTAAAAATCCTGAATTTTGTCGATCGACCGCGTAAAGATCCTGAATTTTGTCGATCGACCGCGTAAAGATCCTGAATTTCGTCGATCGACCGCGTAAAAATCCTGAATTTCGTAGATCGAACCCATAAAAATCCTTAATTTTGTAGGTTGAACTTGTAAAAATTATGCATTTCATTGATCGAACGCGTAAAAATAATGAAATTTGTTGACCGGGCATGTAAAAATAATTAATTTTATTAACCGAGCATGTAAAAATCATGTATTTTATCGACCGAACGAGTAAAAATAATGAAATTCGTTGACCGGGCGTGTAAAAATAACTAATTTTATCAACCGATCATGTAAAAATCATGTATTTTATCGACCGAACGAGTAAAAATAATGAAATTCGTTGACTGGGCATGTAAAATTAATTAATTTTATCGACTGAGCATGAAAAAATCATGAATTTGATCGACCGAGTGTGAAAAATCATGAATTTTATCGACCAAGCGTGTAAAAATCATGAATTTTATCGACCGAGTGCGAAAAATCATGAATTTTATCGACCGAGTGTGAAAAATCATGAATTTTATCGACCAAGCGTGTAAAAATCATGAATTTTATCGACCGAGCGTGTAAAAATTATGAATTTTATCGACCGAGCATGTAAAAATCAGGAATTTTTATTGACCGAGCATGTAAAAATAATGAAATTCGTTGACCAGGCATGTAAATATAATTAATTTTATCGACCGAGTGTGAAAAAATCATGAATTTTATCGACTGAGTGTGAAAAAAATCATGAATTTTATCGACCGAGTGGGAAAAAAATTCATGAATTTTATCGACCGAGCGTGTAAAAATTATGAATTTTATCGACCGAGCGTGTAAAAATTATGAATTTTATCGACTGAGCATGTAAAAATCAGGAATTTTTATTGACCAAGCATGTAAAAATAATGAAATTCATTGACCGGGCGTGTAAAAATAATTAATTTTATCAACCGAGCGTGTAAAAATCATGTATTTTATCGACCGAACGCATAAAAATAATGAAATTTGTTGACCGGGCGTGTAAAAAAATTAATTTTATAAACTGAGCATGTAAAAATCATGTATTTTATCGATCGAACGTCTAAAAATCATGAATTTCATCGATCGAATGCGTAAAAATCATGAAATTTATCGATTGCTGTGTAAAAAATCATGAATTTTGTTGATTATGCACAGAAAATCGTAAATTTCTTGGAACGGGCACATAAAAGCCATGAATTTCTTCAAACGGGTACATATAAATTACGAATTTCGTCGAATGGATGCTGAAAAATCGCAAAATTTAGGGAAAAAGGGCAATCAGGAAATCCTGCATTTGGCCAGTTTTTAAAGTTTAATCGATGAATGGCGACTGGCGAGTGCTTATTTTCACCTTTACCCTGAAAGCTGCACATTATCTTCCATTATGTTTGTTTAGAAACACTCAGTTTTGAAAAAGAAAACAATGTTCACGATCTTACATTTATGCATTATTAGTTCTTATGAATTAACAGTTAATTTTCTTAGTTGTTATTTTTCAAACAGGAAATACATAAATGTACAAGTAATCTCTCTTATTTGAATATAATTCTACTTCTTAATTTTCCGGGATATCTTTATTTATTAACAGTTAAAAATAAAATTTAACTAAATTTTTTGAAAATATTTTTAAAAGCCTGTTTGGTTGGGCCATATATAAAGATATTCAGCAAAACTGAATAGTTTGATATTTGGTTAGGCCGAGTGCGACCTATTTTCAGCCTAATTAAATATTTGTAGTATAGCCGAATACATACCAAATATTCTGTGCATCACTAGTTGTAATTTTCCAACTGGACAAAAAATGTCCGGGCCAAGAATTTGAATAATTGTGTTAAAATTAATCTAGAGTAAATTTCTAGTTTGAGATTTGGAAAATGTTGTTCAAAATGTTTTTGAAAATGACCCGGAGTGAGTCAAAACATGTCGAACAACCTAATAAAAGTTATATTTGTATTATGTTGTTAATTTACATCTTTTTAGCATTTAAAAGAAATACAATATGCAGTTGTTGCATCTGTTTTTTTTTTTAGGGTGGGGGGGAGGTATGAGAGGAAAAAGCCAAATATTAAAAAATATGTAGAAGATACAAAAAGAAGCTACTGGGGGGAAAACGAGCAGGGCGCTTTTACAATATCATTATCTAAAACGGACAGGGTGCATCGGCAAGTTTAAAGGAAAAGGGCAGGGTGCAGCACCCTTTGAAAAACATCAAATGAGAACACTATGTAAAAATGATCTTTTATTTAAAAATTAATTGAAAATCAAATTTTTCGTTCACATTCACACACAAACATTTTTTTTTTTTAAATACTGTTCAAGCTTCCTAAATTTTATATATTTCTTCTGACAACTACTTCTTCCCTTCCCCCCCTTTCCTCTAGCAACTCTGAATATAAATTGGCTGAGCAAAAATCACAAAACATAAACAAAATTCACATAACAAAAAAAAATCTAATTAAAATTTTGGATTTTTTTTTTTTATGGTCCTTCCTATTATGCAACTTTATTAATAATTTCTCAGCTCTGCACCCAACAGTCTGAGCCTTTGAGGTTAATATAGATACATAGTTACACACATGCATTTTTAATAGTATATAGATAGTAAATTTCAAGTTTGAGATTTGAGAAATTGTTTATATGAACAACATTTTCCAGTTTGTCCATATATTACACATGAAAATAAGTGAATTTTAACTATTATTTTTTCCTGTAGAAAAACAAACTACTTAATAAAATCTAATATTGAATTCTTATATTTATGTAATGTCTGTAAAGTAGTTCAGTTTGCATATTTTTGCATGATTTATTTATTTATTTATTTTTTTTTTTACACAGGAAACAAACAGGATACAGCTTGAAATTGATGTGATAAAAGTAAATCATCCAAAGATACACCTCCACAATGTGACTGTCAGACTGTCAGAATTTATTTTGTTTAAATCTAAAAGCAAGAAAATTTAAGTCCGGAACATTTACTGTATACATTACATTACCCGAACAGAGTACCATTAGTTTATTATTTATGTTGTGATTTCAAATAAATGCAGCAGCTGTACTGCAATGGTCATTTTTTTTGTGTGTGCTGTGGTTTCTTTCACATTTTCCCAACAGCAGCTAGATTTTAGCAGTCCTCTATCAAAGCTCTTTGCAATCAGAAAAATGATTGCATCCAGTTGCAACAATCAAAATTTTCAATGACTGGATTGGAAGTGAAATGATGAGAAAAAGCTGATCGCACTTGTGTAAATAAACAAAAATAAGTAAAGTTGATTTTTTTTTTTTAATGCCTTTTTCTAAGTTCAAATACATTAGTTAAAACATTTTCAACTAATAACTGGAATTTAGTGCAGCTCTTTTCAAGTAAGTGTAATAATTTTCTCTTATTGGGTTTTAACAATATTGGACATGTTTTTTACTGTATGCAGTGTTATATTTAATTATAACATTTACATATTTAAATTTAAGCTTATTATCTTTTTCCGCATGTTGGTGAACTTGTACCATGTCTGATAAAATTATTGTTCATAATTCTATGTATAATTATGCATCTTTCCAAAAGTGGGTTTATTATACATTGATAGCTGTAAATTTCATAGTAAGCTGAATCTTGATTTAAATATATGCTTAAAATGTTCGGTATGCAAAAAATCTACTTGAAGAAATGCACAAAATCTGAGGTGCCATATACGCTCAGATTTTGTGCACTTTATATTTTACACATTTTTTGCATGCCAAAAATATCCTAAATTGTGCATTTTTTATGCATAATCAGAGACTCTGATTATGCATAAAAAATGCACAATTTAGGAATTATTTGGTATGCAAAAAATGTGTAAAATAAAAAGTGCACAAAATCTGAGCGTATTTGGCACCTCTGATTGTGCATAAAAACTGCAAAATTCAGGGATTATTTCGTATGCAGAAAAAGTGCACAAAATCTGAACGTATTTGGCACCTCTGATTGTGCATAAAAACTGCAAAATTTAGGGATTATTTCGTATGCAGAAAAAGTGCAAAAAAAAGTGCACAAAATCTGAGCGTATTTGGCACCTCTGATTATGCACTTTTTGTGCACAATTCAGTTTGCATTTTTTTTGCACAATTCAGTTTGCACTTTTTAAACACAAGTAGAGGTGCCAAATACGCTCGGATTTTGTGCACTTTTTTTTTGCACTTTTTTTGCAAACTTTTTCTAGCTGGGTCACTTTTGAAAATGGTTCTGTAGTTCCAGAGATTGAATAGAAATTGTAATTTAGAATTTTTTAGAACCTTTTTGTTCATATCACCCTTTTAAATTTCGAATTTTTTTAGAATTTGTTCTTAGAGAGCATTTACATATTATAAGTAACTACCAAGCCAAATTTCATGTTTCTAACACCTTCAGTATAAAAAAAATCGAAATTTTAGAACGTTTTTCGCTCCTGCACTCCCCTGGGAGTAGTGGCACCGACATAAAATATAGCCTATGTTGGAGCAGGGATTGTCACCATCCATTTGCCACCATCACTTTTGAAAATGGTTCTGTAGTTCCAGAGACTCCATAGAAATTGTAATTTAGAATGTTTATTGAACGCTTTTCGCTCATCTCACCCTTTTAAATTCCGTATTTTTTTAGAATTTGTTTTTAGAGAGCATTTACATCTTATAAGTAACTACCATGCCAAATTTCATGTTTCTAACACCTTCAGTATAAAAAAAATCGAAATTTTAGAACGTTTTTCGCTCCTGCACTCCCCTGGGAGTAGTGGCACCGCCATAAAATATAGCCTATGTTGGAACAGGGACTGTCACCATCAATTTGCTACCATCATCTTTGAAAACAATTCTGTAGTTCCAGTGATTCCGTGAAATTATAATTTAGAATGTTTTTAGACCGCTTTTCGCTCATCTCACCCTTTTTAATTTCGAATTTTTTTTTCGAATTTGTTCTTATAGAGCATTTACATCTTATAAGTAACTACCATGCCAAATTCCATGTTTCTAGCTCCTTCAATAAAAATAAAAAATCAAAAATTTAGAATGTTTTTCGCTATTGCTTTACAACCCCCTGTGGTAGTCGCCACGATATAAAACATAGCCTATGTTACAACAGGGACTGTTACCAACAATTTACAACCATCACTTTTGAAAATGGTTCTGTAGTTCCAGAGATTCCATAGAAATTGTAATTTAGAATGATTTGAGACCGCTTTTTGTTCATCTCACCCTTTTAAATTTTGAATATTTTTAGAATTTGTTCTTAGAGAGCATTTACATCTTATAAATAACTACCATGCCAAATTTCAAGTTTCTAGCTCCTTCAGTATAAAAAAAATCGAAATTTTAGAAAGTTTTTCGCTCTTGTACTCACCTTTGTTAGTGGCACCGACATAAAATATAGCCTATGTTTCAGCATGGATTGTTATTATCAATTTGCAACCATCACTTTTGAAAATGGTTCTGTAGTTCCAGAGATTGAATAGAAATTGTAATTTAGAATTTTTTAAAACCTTTTTGTTCATATCACCCTTTTAAATTTCGAATTTTTTTAGAATTTGTTCTTAGAGAGCATTTACATCTTATAAGTAACTACCACGCCAAATTTCATGTTTCTAACACCTTCAGTATAAAAAAAATCGAAATTTTAGAACGTTTTTCGCTCCTGCACTCCCCTGGGAGTAGTGGCACCGACATAAAATATAGCCTATGTTGGAGCAGGGATTGTCACCATCCATTTGCCACCATCACTTTTGAAAATGGTTCTGTAGTTCCAGAGACTCCATAGAAATTGTAATTTAGAATGTTTATTGAACGCTTTTCGCTCATCTCACCCTTTTAAATTCCGAATTTTTTTAGAATTTGTTTTTAGAGAGCATTTACATCTTATAAGTAACTACCATGCCAAATTTCATGTTTCTAACACCTTCAGTATAAAAAAAATCGAAATTTTAGAACGTTTTTCGCTCCTGCACTCCCCTGGGAGTAGTGGCACCGCCATAAAATATAGCCTATGTTGGAGCAGGGACTGTCACCATCAATTTGCCACCATCATCTTTGAAAACAATTCTGTAGTTCCAGAGATTCCGTGAAATTATAATTTAGAATGTTTTTAGACCGCTTTTCGCTCATCTCAACCTTTTTAATTTCGATTTTTTTTTTCGAATTTGTTCTTATAGAGCATTTACATCTTATAAGTAACTACCATGCCAAATTTCATGTTTCTAGCTCCTTCAATAAAAATAAAAAATAAAAAATTTAGAATGTTTTTCGCTTTTGCTTTACAACCCCCTGTGGTAGTCGCCACGATATAAAACATAACCTATGTTACAACAGAGACTGTTACCAACAATTTACCACCATCACTTTTGAAAATTGTTCTGTAGTTCCAGAGATACTATAGAAATTGTAATTTAGAATGATTTTAGACCGCTTTTTGTTCATCTCACCCTTTTAAATTTTGAATTTTTTTAGAATTTGTTCTTAGAGAGCATTTACATCTTATAAATAACTACCATGCCAAATTTCAAGTTTCTAGCTCCTTCAGTATAAAAAAAATCGAAAGTTTAGAAAGTTTTTCGCTCTTATACTCACCTTTGGTAGTGGCACTGACATAAAATATAGCCTATGTTTCAGCAAAGATTGTTACCATCAATTTGCAACCATCACTTTTGAAAATGGTTCTGTAGTTCCAGAGATTGAGTAGAAATTGTAATTTAGAATTTTTTAGAAACTTTTTGTTTATATCACCCTTTTAAATTTCGAATTTTTTTAGAATTTGTTTTTAGAGAGCATGTACATCTTATAAGTAACTACCATGCCAAATTTCATGTTTCTAGCTCCTTCAGTATAAAAATAATCGCAATTTTAGAAAGATTTTCGCTCCTTAACCCCCTGGAGTTCGTGACACTGACATAAAATATAGCCTATGTTGGAGCAGGGGTTGTCACCATCAATTTGTCACCATCACTTTTGAAATCGCTTCAGTAGTTTCAGAGATTACCCCCTACAAACAAACAAACAAAAAAAACATTTTTTACTACTTTATAATAGTAGTATAGATTACAATTAAATTATTTATTTCCCAATGGCCTGTAAGGTGGGAGAGCTTGCCTATTTCAGGAAGGAAGGTAATCCACTACATCATCACTCTTCTTTTAGACCAATCACATTATTGTCAATAATGGGAAAAAATTACCACTAAGAAAGATACATTATGCATTAAGAAAAAGTAATAAACTCACAGGTAAACAACACGTGTTTACTGAAACTAAATTTACAGAAACAGCTTTAAAAACAGTGTTATCTTACATTGACATGAGTAGAGAAGCAAAAAATTATACCTCGTATATCTCGCTGGATTTCATCGGAGCACTTGATAATCTCCTTTGGGATTTGATACTTCTAACACTGCAACAACTGGGACTTTCCCAGAAATTGATAAATATTACAGTTTCTTTCCTATCAAATTTACGAGCTCAAGTGAACTGGTTACTGTCAAACCTAATTTACTTCTTTACTAAAGGTTTCCTACAAGGCTACTTTTTTGGACATTTTCATTGGTTGGCTTTGCTGTAAACTTTATTACGTGCCTTTCTTTTCAAAAACTGTAAGATAGTTACTAGATAAGAACTAGTTAGTTTCATATGCTGTAGACGTACGTTTAATAATTTGGGGTTCCACTCGTGCACTCTTAGAACAGAGAGGTCGTGCGGTACTGGATTTTATTGAAAATTGGGCACATACTAGTCACATATTAATATCTTTCGAAAAATCTAATACAATTACTTTTGGTAATCCAAAAATAAAAAATAAATATTTAAACTACAGGGTAAAACTATAAAATCAATGAAATAAATTAAATATTTTTGAATAATTATCGACCAGCCCTTATCATTTTACCTTATATAACAAACAACAGACAAGAAATAACAAAATAACCCAAAACCTATATAAATATTCTTTAATCTCTGGTCGTCTTCCCACTTTCTTTTTCAAGATCTGGTATTCCTCGATTCTTCAAAGGCAATTAGTATATGCTTGTAATGTGTGGCTCTCGCGTATGCAGCGGTCTCACGGTATTCGCCATAACCTGGCTGCACAGATAAAAGCACTATTGCTAATCTCAAGGGCATACAAGAACACCTCAATAGCAGCCCTACAGATCCTGTAGGGTCTACTTCCGCAAATTGTTCAAAATATCAAATTTCACCATTAAAAAAACGCTATCAATAATTCCAGCGTCTGATTTTCAAGGCAATACACACATTTTTACAGATGGATCATAAACGGATGCGGAAAAAGCGTCAGACTTCTGTGTCTTTGAGAATGACATTAACAACTCGTGACAAGTAAAGTTGGACGCGGGGAAATCTGTTTGCTAGGTTGTACACAATTAAAGAAGCGATTTGTTGGGTTCAAAAGACGGATTTTTTTTTTCAACAGATAACCTCTAGAGCCTTATACTCTTTCAAAATTTGATGTATCTAGTATTATCGAGTATTAGAAATTACTCAACGATTACAATATTCATCAAAGGATTTTTACTTTAACTGGGTTAAAGAGTACCCAGATATCGCTGGTAATGAACTGTCCGATCCGCTGGCGAGGCCGAAACATAAGACGAAAATTTACCATAATCATTTATTCCACTTTCAATTCTAAAAATGGAATTAAAACAACATCTGCTTCGAAGTTGGCAATTACGCTAGTCCACATAACAGGTGGTTCACTACACAAGAGATTGCATACCAGAAGTCTCACAACCATTCCAAATACAAAACAGGCACCTTTACTTATTTTTACAGGTATTTTAACTTATTTTATATACAACCACGGACCATTTCAACAACGCTTATATACAATAAATAAACGTGACTCACCACTTTGTACCTATGAATCACAATCCACAACTTTAAACTATATTCTGAATTGTACACTAACTTCACATTACCACATTAAAAACCAAACAATATGAATTTACGTGATTGGTTGATCTACCTGCTCGACCGACCAGTTCTTTTGAATAAAATAATAGATTGTATGAAATTTATAGAAAACAATGAATTCCTTAAATCTTACTTTAGATTTCTACCATTTCTTAGGCATAAGTAGTAATCTTTTCCAAGAGCAGAAGTCGTATAAATAAGTCTTTTTTGAGTAGAACTATTATTGTTAATTACCATTATACTTTAAAATAAATTTATTTGTATTGTCATTAACATACATTTATTAAAAGTTATCATTAAAAACATAAGGTAAAGCTAGGATAGTCTGCGCACAATTCAAAAGAATAGCAATAAAAAATCTAAATATTATTTTTTTGGCTAAACTATCCATGAATAATTTTTACTTCATTTGTTTTTTATGCATTTCCATTGCTATTTGTTGTTATGTTGCAATTTAATAGAGCAGTTGTAATAAAACTAAGAAAGTTATTTTGCGCAATCTCTCCTTACAGGGTTGGTGTGATTGCGCACATGGGTAGGAGAGATTGTTACTAATAATAACTACAATTAAACTGTTAACAATAATAATTACACTTAAATGACATTGCTGTAAGGTTTTTGTGAAGAAATTTTATTGTATTGGGAGTGAATATTTCAACCTAATGCTTAAAGAATCAGAAAAAAGAAATAATTTTAAAAACGATTAAAAAATTTTAATTAAAGGGAAAAAAAATTCAGAAAAAGCAAGTATCAGAAAAAGCAAGTCCAGATAAGATTGCAAACTAAAATTATGTAACTTAATATCACGTTTAACTTAAAATTAGTCCATTTTCATTTTTCATTTTTTTATGCAAATTTACCAATAAACTGCGTAATCTCTCCTAGCATAGAAACTAATGAAAACAATGCGCCATCTCTCCTAAGTAGCAGATGCGCAAACTCTCCAATTTCGGTAGGAGAGATTGCGTGGCCTTTTATTTAAACATGGCCACTACTAAAACGAACCGTTGATGTTCACATTGTTAGTCTAGATTAGTAGCTTATGAGAAATCGTTTAAGTTTAAAATATATTGTACTATTGACATAGTATAGAAATTCTGATGATTAGCTATGAAAATTCATGCACTTACTTTGGGAAAACAAAACAAAATAGCAATACTTTATCTTAGACGCTCAAAGCAATCAACGTGCACTTTCAAGTAGACACTCCACTAGTGTTGTTGTACAACTACCTGGAGTCGCTGCGCACTCACTCTACTCCTTCCCCCCGAACCTCTATGTTCGCAATCTCTCCGACTGCGTCAACTCTCCTGGCTTTACCTTAGTCAGTTATCCACGTATAAAACACGATCAAGATTTTAAGCTAACGACTGTCGATGGTTGCATGAACAGTATCATTAGATGCTGAAGGTAAAGGAGAAAAGAAGCGAAGAATGAAAATAAACAGGGAAAGGCTTTACGGATCTCATGCCAAAAAAAATACATTAATTGAAACATCATATGGTCTTATGAAGCTCCGGAGAGGAGCGAAAGTGCTTTCCATGAGAGGAATAAGTGGTGTATATTTGTGTCTACATGGTTAAAAATGAGTATAAGAGTTTTTAGAAGGAATAAAGGTCAAGTGAAACGTGAAATGAAAGATAGTGAAACAAAAAGAAATATGTGAGGAAGAACTGGTTATAGATTATACTTTTTTGTTTAAAACATCGAACTTAATCATATGTGTTTTATACATGGATAACTGACTATGTTTTTAATGACAACTTTTAATATATGTATGTTACTGACAATACAAAAAAAATTCTTTTAAAAGAAGTCTAATGGTAATTAACAATAAGCTAAAGCCAGGAGAGATAGCGCGGTCGGAGAGATTGCGTGCATAGAGGTTCGGGGGGAAGGAGCTGAATGAGCGAACAGCGACTCCAGGTAGTTCTACAACAGCAGTAGTGGAGTGTCTACTTGAAAGTGCACGTTGATTGTTTTGAGCGTTTAAAATAAAGCATTGCTATTTTGTTTTGTTTTCCCAAAGTAAGTGCTTGAATTTTCATAGCTATTCATCAGAATTTCTATACAATGTCAGTAGTACAAAATATTTTTAACTTAATCGATTTCTCATAAGCTACTAATATAGACTAACAATGCGAACATCAACGGTTCGTTTTAGTAGCGGACATGTTTAAATAAAAGGCAGCGCAATCTCTCCTACCAAAATTGGAGAGTTTGCGCATCTGCTACTTAGGAGAGATAGCGCATTGTTCCCATTAGTTTCTATGCTAGGAGAAATTACGCAGCTTATTGGTAAATTTGAATAAAAAAATGAAAAATGAAAATGGACTAAATTTAAGTTAAACGTGTTATCAAGTAACATAATGTCACTTTGTAACCTTATCTGGACTTGCATTTTCTGATTCTATATTTTTTCCCTTTAATTAAAATTTTTTAATCGTTTTTAAAATTATTTCCTTTTTCTGTTTTTTTTAATCATTAGGTTGAAGTATTCACTCCTAATACAATAATATTTGTTCACAAAAACCTTACAACAATGTAATTTAAGTGTAATTATTATTGTTAACAATTTAATTGTAGTTATTATTAGTAACAATCTCTCCTACCCATGTGCGCAATCACACCAACCCTGTAAGGACAGATTGCGCAAAATAACTTTCTTGGTTTTATTACAACTGTTCTATTAAATTACAACATAACAACAAAATAGTGATGGAAATGCATAAAAAACAAATGAAGTAAAAATTATTCATGAATAGTTTAGCAAAAAATTAAAATTTAGATTTTTTATCGTTATTATTTTGAATTGTGCGTAGACTCTCCTAGCTTTACCTTAAAAGTACTATTAAAAAATACACATTTATACGAGTACTGCTCTTTAAAAATATTAATACTAATGCCTGAGAAATGGTAGAAAACTAAAGTTAGATTTAATTATATGTATGGTGATTATAAAAAAGAGGATGTTCTGTTTTTGAACTGTTTGATTGAACAATTAATTCTTTTCTGAAATCCTCAGCCGTTTTATCTTTAGGCCAGCACTCCTCTTCTCATTCACCTTTAACTATTCACACTCTTTAACTATTTCAATTTGTATTGATTTATCAGAGCTGGTAAATTCCGGCGGTTTCCCATTTTAAATTTTGTACATATTTACCAATTCATATTATTACCTTGTATTATTTTCATTGGTTCTGCGTACAAGTCATCGCAGCGTCAAAATCCTTGCGGCGAGAACTCATCGCAGCGTCAATTCGTCGCAACGTCAACTCGTCGTGGTGTCAATTCGTCGCAACTAAAATGCTTTTGAAGCCCATGATGATAAAATAAACACAATTTAGTAAAAATGTTTAATGATAATTAGTTTTTTAGATATATAGAATAATAATCAACAATTTGCACGCGATTATAACTAAGAAATAAATTATCATTAAATAATTTTACTAAATTATCTTTATTTTATCATCATAGCCTTCAGAAACATATTCGAAGCGACGATTTGACGTCGCGACAAATTGACAACACGACGAATTGACGCTGCGACGAATTGGCGCTGCGATGGGTTGTCACCTCGAGGAATTGACGCTGCGATGACTTGTGCGCGACGAATTGACGCGACACCATTTTCATTAATCTCGGTAAAGTAATAATTGTTAACTTGTTTAGTACTACTATACCACCATATTTCTCCACAAGCTTTGTATTTTCTTTCCAAATCATCTTTTAACTTTGCCAAATTTGTTAAGTTAAACTAATGGGCACCCTTAATACAGTTAAGTATGTAAAGCTACACTTGGTTAGATACGTTTAGTTATAGTATAATTGTGCACTGTAACATTGTAAAAACTGGCTAATCTTCAACACATTGTATGTATGTTAAAGTAAACAGTGGTTTTGTGTCTTCGCCCTGGAACTGCACTTATACTCTATAGTGAGAGCTTGACTCCCGTGACGGTCATCACTTTTAATCCCTTGTTTAGTTAGATATATCTTTAAAACTTACTAAACGGTGACGTTTGCTTACAGTACTCTTAATGTTTTCAATAGTGTTTCATAATCCATGCTTGGCGAATGCGTTTTCTTTCTCGATATCAACAAGCAGAAGGATGTTAGGACTCATGAAAAAAGATTTACCTTACACTAGCCAATAATATAAAAAGTAATTCAACAAGTTTGTGAAAGAATGGATAATTAAATTTACTATAGTTTTAAAGAGCTGCCATGCACAATGTACTTGCCATCTCTATATGTGGTTTTTACGATCTATGTACTTGGCAGATTTCTAAAGCGAAAGATAATTTAAACTTTCTTCTTAATGGTATGTTTCTGCGCTTTAAAATGCATGTTTCATCTTCGTTTGCGTAATGTGAGTATATTATCATTAAACTGAATCAAGTAATTGTTATTTTCTACCATGGACTTTGGGAATGAAGTTTAATGGTAAGCGAAGAAAAATACTGTGTGCGATTTAAAACCTTTCTTCCCACATAATAAATTTCATTCCCAAAATTTACGGTACAATATAACAATTACCTCATATAATGTAACGAAAGCACACTTACAGTCCGCTTTAACCTGAATATAAAATTTTCTCATTCAATATACTTTAATTATACAGAAGATGTTGGAAATAAATTGCTTTAAAAGTTCAAAAGTAGTGACTGTCAAAATTTAAAAGTTTCGCTACCCGTGTATGAGTACTCATGGATTGCTGAAAGTATTTTTTTATTACAAGAAAATTTAAGCACGAAGTAAAACGCATTTCGTAATTCAAAAGTTTTACTTAGAACTTAATGTTCAGGAAAACAGGGATGAAATGGGATGAACAGGGAACAAATGATCACTGAAGATATTCAGATTTCATTTATATATATAAAAAAAAAAAAAAGAGAGATACACTAAGAGGTTCCCTAATAGGGAATTTAGCGCTTTTTTAAGATGCTTGACGTAATTCTGGTTTCAGAAGAAGAGATTTTGTGCCAAATGATACAAACGCTATGCAGAAAAACGGATTAATTATTACGAATTATTACGCTTGTTTATGTATTAATTTAAAAATTTGATCGTAATTAGACGCATAAAAATAATTTCCGCTTGTATATAAAAATAGATAAAGGAGTTTTTATATTAAATAAATTGTAAATATATTGAAAGAATTGCTTGTGTATATATACCAACATTTATTTTGCAAGAAAATGTGTGTGAATAATTTTCTTTGTCTACCCAGGATATTTTTTTCTCGTCAAGCGTCCTTCTGTTGAAATACCAAAATCTGTATCCTACATCAAACATGCATTCAGAAAACTAAAAAATAATCCGTCTTGACTTATCTGCTCTTATAAACAAAAAAAAACACCTTTTGCTTTCGAAATCGTAAAAATTGGTATTATTTGAAACACGAAAATCTTTTATTACGAAAATGGATTCTTCATCAGCAAAGACTGCACAGATAACAGTTAAACATTATTTGACAGTTTCAAAGAGGTCCTAAATTTTCAGATATTTAACTACAAAAATGTATTCGATAGGTGAACTTTTAGAATTACTACAATATTTTTTTTAAAAATGCGAAACTTAGCTATAAAAGTCCTTTCTATTTTCAAGAAACTTTAGTTTAACTAACATTTTTTTTGTAAATGTATTTACTTCTTTTAAATAAACATCTCTTTTCTCTACGAAGGAAGAATTATAAGAAGTTTTACAGAAATCAAACAAAACTCTAAGAAGATCCATTTTATGTATAAAAAATCAAATATATTAAAAAGAAAGAAGTTTTACAGAAATCAAACAAATCTCTAAGAAGATCCATTTTATGTATAAAAAATCAGATGTATTAAAAAGAAAGACTGTAAACATTAAATGATAAATGTAAAAAAAAAAAAAAAATGCAACATTGTTTTGTAATAGTAGTAATGGCTGTGCCATAATATCAAATAATATTAATTGACTAAAACAAATAAAGCTGATTCATTGTACTATAATATGTCTTGTGTAGAATATTATAAATGTATAATAATAAGCAATGGAGTAATTTATGTTCTCAACCCTACTACTACCGGATTTAATTTTTGATGAGCGTTCTTAGTATTGTATGAATTGAACGAGAAATTAAAAAAAATGTAGATTTTTAGGTAGCTTTCATTGCAAAAAGCTACCTATTGCAGCCGTTCGGAAGAAAGCAATTCCAAACAATTTTGGCATATTTTCAACGATCATGACCCTACAGACCCCCAAATCACCCTCCGCTGAGATTTGAAACAATCTGATGTTTGGTATGCTGTAACTCTCCTATTTATGAACCGGTATAAATGTTACTGATCATGTGTACAGAACATACCAAGGTCTCGACCGAGTTTGTTGTCCAGCTTCATGCACCATCTTGTCTCAAAATGGAGACACGTTTATTTATTTTTTTTTTTTTTAAATTCAAAAAGATGTATAAAAAGTTATAAATTGAAAAAGTTGTTTCCGTAAAATGTTAGATCGTGATACCAGGATTCCGGAACATTTTTTGTTTTGGCAGTTATGCTGAAATTCCCATTCAAATTCAGTATTAACGAAAACCTGGGATATAATTTTTTATAATCAAATTCAATGCAATTTCGCTTCGAGTGTTTGAGTAAAAGGAGTTGAATTCGTAAAAATATGGACTATGAAAACTACCTTTGCCTCCCGGTACAGGCCGGAAACACTTTTTCTTTTGTTATGTTTTTTTCTAGGTTTATTATGTTTAAATTTTTATTTGTTTTCTAGTTTTAAACATGAAAAATTTTAAAACAGCACAATGGTGTCTAAAAAACTCCAATTGTACAAAAAGGGTAAATAAAGTTTAATTTATTATAATTTGTAATGTATCTCGTCTAATTAATATTTTAAGTGTGGAAAATTTAACAATTCGCATGGTACATTTAAAACTAATGTTTGGGCAATATCTCTGTTTTATTAGACATATTTCCAATACACAAAATTCGATTATTATAGGTATAAGTTCATAAATTATGTAAGACCGTTTGTAGGCTTAAAATTTAATTTAGTTTCATGTAAGAAAAAAAATAATTATCATGTCCAAGTATCAATTAAAATTTCAAAGTATAATACCAAAATGTTCCAAAACAGAAATGACTAAATCTGATTTTTTTTTAAATTCGATATGTACAAAAACCTTATATTAAAAATAAAAAGGTTTTCTTTTGAACACTTTTTTTATTTCTTATATATATATATATATTTCTTTTTAGAAAATTATATCTATCCAAATGTTTCTTGAAAAAAATTACTTTTTCTTTTTTTTTCTTTTTTCTTTTTTTTTGTAATATTTTGCTTCGTATAAGACTATAGTATTTGTGTTAAAACAAATATTTAAACATTTGGTTTTTGAATTTTTATCCTAAATTCTTTGATCTCAGTTGGAGAGATCGGAATAATATGAAAATAAAATTATATTTTTCGTTCAGAAAACATTTTTATTCAAAGATAAATCATTTATTTTATTTAAAACCCGTTTTAGTGTTTGCCATTTTCTTTTCTATTTTGTGTTCTAACATCACAGGTAATTCTCGGTGTGAAATTCCTATTTTTAAATTCATTTTTTTGTGGCAGAGAGCGGGGAATATGTTCACGTTACATTGTATGTAATTTTAGAATGGCAGCAAAAGTAGCATCAGATGAAAGAATTGCTTTTTCAATTACCATATATTTCATTAAAATGGTAAAAAGTTCATAATAAATGCGTAATTTTATTCAAACTTGTGAATAAATTTTTGTTTTATATTTTATAACAGTATAATTTTATGCGAGTAAGATCGTCAATATGTCTGCAAATATTCATTTAAAGTTCTTAATATAAAAAAAAATCAAATTTAAGAGGCGGCATTGCTTAAATTTGAAACATTGTTATTCTATAATACGCCAAAATGTAAAAACTACTGGATTTCAAGATTCAAATTTAAAAAAAAAAATGTACGCATTTTAAGAGAACGTTCAAGGTGTAGATAATTTTGAAAATGGGTTAATAGATCTAATTAATAGATAGTTTAAATTTCTATTGTAAAATTCCAATAACTAATAAAATTATGTAGCATTACCAAAGCAAAGCTCTGCATTTTTCGTCAATTTATCTGAAAATAATTAATTTTAATACATGAATATAAGTTAACATGTATTAATTCACTAGTTTTTACCGGGTGCTTCGTTCCCGTCAAAAATTATTTGTAGTAGAATTTTTTCATACTGTTTAAAAATTGTCAGGTAAAGGTTATTTTGAAAATGGGTTAATAGATCTAATTAATAGATAGTTTAAGTTTCTATTGTAAAATTCCAATAACTAATAAAATTATGTAGCATTACCAAAGCAAAGCTCTGCATTTTTCGTCAATTTATCTGAAAATAATTAATTTTAATACATGAATATAAGTTAACATGTATTACTCCACTAGTTTTTACCGGGTGCTTCGTTCCCGTCAAAAATTATTTGTAGTAGAATTTTTTCATACTGTTTAAAAATTGTCAGGTAAAGGTAATTTTACATACTAATAAAAATTTAAAATAAGTTTTTTTTTTTTTTTTATAAAATGAAATATTTTCTTAAATTTTGTGCTTTAATATCAGTACCAGTGGATTGAACGTTTTCGAAAATAACGTCATTATGATGCAATTTTATGATGCACTTGTAGTTAAGAAATCATAAAAAACATGGAAAAACAATTTGGAGAGTGGACTCGCAATAATTCGAACTTATTTTTATCGAATCGGATAATTCGAACAAAATGACATACTATCTCGATGCTGAAAAAAAAAAGAATCATATGCAAAATTTTTGAAGATTGTGAATAGTTTATTATTTGACTTCATTAAAAAAAAGTTTAATATCCGCAGCTTCATTCTTATGAAAATAAATTTTAAAAAGTATTTTTTTTTTTTTTGTAATTTTGTTTAAAAAATATAAGGTAAGGTACTTGTACATTATAATGAAAATTATTAAAAAGTTTATTATTAAATCGTTTTTTAACTTTTTACGTAAAGTATTTGTATAAATGATGTACCAGTTCATATGTTGTGTACCAGTGGAATGGATTACTTGGTAAATGATGTCATTAAGATGCAATTGTAGTAAACTACTTTTTAAAAATGCGTGTTCATTTTTCTTTTGAAAATGATAATATTTGAATGACAACGCAATGGCATCCACATGAGATTAAGGACCTACATTTTTTTTCTGACTGAGCGCTAAATTTTTAAGTATATTGAGGTAAAATATATTACATTCCGTTTGCGGTACAACGAACTTTCCGGAGAGACTAAAACAGTGGCTGCTTACATTTCCTCCCAAAATATTTAACGTTTGGCATCAGATAAATGTTTGATTTTCTTAATTTTTAACTCAAAAGACAACATTCATCATTTTTGTTTTGGAACATTTTCCATAAATAATGTGTAAGATAAGTATGAATAAGTTTAAACTTGTTATTTCATTAATAGGTCAATAAAAATCTACACATATATATATATGTCACAAAATTGAAGAATCTCTCGCACACTCTGGATTTAACAGCAGCACACTCAAACTGGAGTTGGAAGTTAAATCTTTATTAACATTTGAAGACATCACTTCAGGAGGAATGCTCGGTAGACTGTAGTTAATCTATGCATAAGTACGATCCGTTGCGACAGTCAATAATTGTCCCAAATTTAAAGACATTTAGTTAGGTGAACGGATTGGATCCACTGGGAACGAAACCCTTCTAAAACTTTATCAAAACTTTCTACATTATTAACTAAAAAGACGATGTTGGGAATTAGAAGCCAGTTAAATTTTTACTCTGCTCGTTAGCCAACGCTAAACGTCAATCTCCACTGTCAAAGTTCTCTCCGAATCAGGATGTGCGAGGATTTTTAAACTTACTTGCGAAAAAACACAACACACGTCACGTGACCTACTTTCATCAAATCACAAGGTTTTTTAAAGAACTCTATTAGTATTTCCGGTGGAATTATCTTGTCGAAATACGGTTTCCTTAGCGCGACAAATGTTATACGCTTTTCTAAAAGATTCGATAATCTCGTACCAGATGCATGCCATATCAACAAACCAATTTATCTGCTTTGAGGCTGTGGTTAAACTTCGAATTTAATACGTAATTAAAAAAAAATAAATAAAATGAATCTTTGTAGAAGAAAAAAAAAGAATTAAAGTTTTTTGGAAATATTTTAATAGACATTTAATATTTAATAATAGAATAACTTTACGGGAATAGGGTTTTCTGAGCGGAATAATTTAAGATATGAGATATTTTAGCATTTAAATAAAGAAGTTATAACAATTTGACTACATGGGAATAATAATAATGAATTTCAATAATGGATTAAAATAAAGATGTTCCATTTAAAGAATAAATTGAAAAAGCTATCGCCATTTTTAGATCTAAGTACTTTCGAATAAATATTATTAAGTGGATTAGGATAAACTGGCTTTACATATGGATAGTAAAACACTATTTTAAGAATAAGAATTATTTTAATAAGCTGGGGTTATATACGGAACATTATTGATTGGAAAAAAAATATAGAATAATTTAGCAGATTGCGGAAAAAATTAAATTTTGTAATATTAAAGAAAAAATGTAATATGAATAAGTTTAAACTTGTTTTTTCATTAATAGGTCAATAAAAATCTACACATATATATATATATATATATATATATATATATATATATATATATATATATATATATATAAGCACTGAAACAAACGTTTATATTTTCTTTTTATTCTTCCTTAACCGTCAAACGAAAAAAAAGTAAAATAGAAAAGACAGTATTCAACAAGATTCCCACAAAGCCTCAAAAAAAGAAAATACAAGAATTATTGAATGAAAAATCTGTATGGGGAAAATAGCGTGAAGCCTTGAAGTAAATAGAAAAACGGAATTTCTTTAGTTGGAATGAAATCGGAAGACCATGCACTAGAATTGTGAATGACACATCCTATATAAATCTTTATATGACACAAAAAGTAGTAGACTTCATTATATTCCTGAATATATTTCAGTCACGTTTAAATATATCAATTATTAAAGTTTGTGGATAATACATATTTTAGTACTTCTTACAGGCCTTACAGCGAGAGGAAAAACGGCGAAGTTGAATTTAGCCAGACAAGCAAAATTTTCAAAAGCACATTCTGAGAGTCTTTATGGTTCCTGTGTTTTTATTAATAATTATCAAATGCGCAAACAATTTCTTTATAATTACACCATTTAATATCTACATACATACGGGATCAATTTGTTTCATTTAAAATTAAATTAGTCATATAATATACAAAATATGAAGCATAAAAAGTCTATGTAAAATTAGAGATTTTATCATTGGTCGCCCTTTCAGAGTCGCAAGGAAAGTTATTTTAGAGAAGTTTAAGTTGTTTGCCTTGCGATCATCTTTTCCCTTTTCGAAACTGCTTATATTGTTTATCCAGATATTTTTTACTCCAATATACACAGTTGGATATCAAGATCAGTTTTATGATACTTTACCCGTAGTTTACAGATACCCGTAAAGTAACGTATTTAATTTTGAACGTGTTGAATAGTGTCTTTTCTATTTTACTTTCATTTTTTTTTCATTTGATGGTTAAGGAAGAATAAAAAGAAACATTAAACGTTTGTTTCAGTGTAGATAATTGCACAAAAAACTCATAGTAATTAAATAAAAATTAATTAAAAATTATCAGATATTTTAAACGTATTTGGTGAAAAAAAAACTATATATTACTGCAGATTAATTTTCACACAATTATTCTAATTGCTAAATAAATCATATGAGTTATAATTTTGAAACTGAGCAACCAGAAATATCCGGGTGAGAATTCGAACCAAGGACCTCTTGGCTGAAGCTGCCAATGCTCTGCCAGCTGATCTATCCCGAATCACTTTGGAGGGCCTAATTCACCCAGCTAACCTTATTGATCATACCATCTGGTGTGATATCCGAATCTACTCAACAGAATATATCGCAGGTAATGGAAGTCACCTGTAATTCATTATGTTGTGCTGATTCGGATATCACACAAGATGCTATGATCAATAAGGTTAGCTGGGCGAATTAGACCCTCCATATTGATTTGGGATAGCTGAGCTGGCAGAGCATTGACAGATTTATCCATGAATTTCCTGGTTTGAATCCTGGCACATATATTTTTCATCCAGTTTGAAAATTAGAACTCACTGAATATTACTATCAATGTTACACAGTGAGATATATTTTATGCATAAACAATTATAGGAGGAAATCTTTCATTCTAGAATAACTTTTATTTACATTTTCATTTTAATTTAAAACCATTTCTTAAATTAAAAGATATATATATTAAACTTAAAAATTTAAATAAATTTTAAGTTATATTTTAAAGAAATGCATCTCAAATTTCTGTTTTTATGCAGTGTAAAAAATGTAGTTTAAAGGATAAATGTGTGTCTTAAATGGTTCTTTAAAATTTTAACAGGATGTTTCTATTTTAAAAATGGATTTTCAAATAATTTCAACAGGTTGTTACTTTTGCTAGTATAAATAATAGTAATAATATTAATAAAGCAGTTATTAAACGAAATTATTACTGTTCTCTTTTAATAGCAGAAACAAAGTGAAAAAAATCCATACAAATTCGTTTTGTAAGAAATGGAAAATTAAGGCCTCAATTCAATATTCTAAATTTCATTAAACTATAAAAAGTGCTCTTTGACGTTTTAAAGTTTAGGAAACTTTTAAGAAATGTTATGCTGGCAAACAAAGTATTTTTCAACAGAAAACTAGATACAATTAAAAAAATTTCTTCTATGATTATTCGTTTGCGATTATTTTTACAACGATGGCGTAATACATGTACAACTCATAAAGATTTATAATTGTACAATCAACAATTATACATTGGATTTTAAAGCAAAATGTTTTACATCATAAAACAAGATAAAACAAATTTTTATACTTATCCGTTCTTAATCTCTAATCATGATGGATTAACGCCTGTATACTGTTATTAATAGATACGATTAATAACTTTAAGTTTAAACTAAAGATAAATAACTTTAGGATCATGATTTAATTTTGAGTTTTTTGTTTTCGCTCTACATACAAATTTTCTTTCTTTAATTTTCCTAGATAATATTCAGCTCAAGTTTATTTTTATATATTGTACATTTTCCCATGCGAAGTTTTAAAAGAACTTTACACCTTTTGTATAGTAATTTAGCAATATCAATCTATACTTTACACCTTTTTTATAGTAATTTAGCAATATCAATCTACACTGCTCAAAACAATTAAAGGATATTGCAGTTTTAGGTGGATTTTGTATCTGGGAAACTTTTTAGCTGATTGATACATGGTCGACAGACATAGTAAGTTATATGAGAATAAATTACACATGTTTGGCAGAAAAAAATTCATTTTATTGCGCATTTGTGTACAAAAGGAAAAAAACACAATTTGTGCATATGAGAAAAAAAGAATAAGAAAAGGTGTTTTCTTCAAAGAAAATCATTTTCAGTAGGGGGTATGGTTTCCACGGGCGGCCAGCAACGTTGAACACCTTTGAGGCATGGACTCAATGAGGCTATTAATGACGAGTTGGGGTATTCTGCCCCACTCTTCCAGAAGAGCTCTTTCCAGTTCTTGGAGAGTTTGTGGGGGTTGTTGGCGGCCAGAAACTCGTCTTCCTAGAGCGTCCCAAACGTGCTCGATTGGATTCATGTCTGGAGAACACGCTGGCCATTCCATTCGAACGATTCCTTCCTCGAAAAGGAAATCCTCCACCAGGTTTGCACGATGTGGCCTGCAGTTATCGTCCATTAAAATGAAGTTATCTCCGATTGCTGCAGCGTAAGGGACTACAATAGGTCTGAGGATCTCATCCCTATATCGGCGACCAGTCAGAGCTCCATCTCGAATGATGTAGAGGTCAGTGCGCCCGTCAATGGAGATGCCACCATACACCAACACTCCTCCACCGCCAAATCTGACACTTTCGTGCACGAACGCAGGATTATTCCTACTGCCACGGTCCCTCCAGATGAAAATACGCCTATTATCCGGATGCACAGAAAAACGGGACTCGTCAGAAAACAGCATATTGCTCCATTCATTTATTCTCCAGTTGACATGCTCGGTTGCCCACTCACTGCTGTCGCGACGATGCCTTGATGTTAATCTAACACATACCATCGGTCGGCGAGCATACAGACCTACAGCATGGAGCCGGTTTCGGACAGTCTGAGTTGAAATCGTGGTGCCTGTAGCCGAGCGAAGGTGTTGCTGGAGAAGAGTAGCGTTCATGTTTCGGTGTCTCCGAGCTGTTAACGCTAAATACCGATCTTCATTGGGCGTTGTTGCCCGTCTACGACCTTGCCCTGGTCTTCGGCCTGCACATCCACTCTCCAAAAAACGGTTCCAGATCCTGGAAATGACACTTTGTGACACTCCAATGGCTTGCGCTACTTCGACTTGAGTTTGGCCCCCTTCTAACCTACCAACAATTCTCCAAGCTTCTGAATCTGTCAAATGACTTCGCTGAGACATCGTACTCATCGAAACAAAGCAATCACTGAATGCCGATCATCCTTGTCTTCATTCTCTTTTATCCAGTTGAAAGTCAAATTTCATTCGCTGCCGCTGAAGCGACGTTTTTGACGTCGAACTAAAAATTTGCATACTCCACAGTTTGAAAACCAGAAAAATTTGCATTTGTGATTCTCTTCTTCTATTTTCGGCAAAAAAAATTTCGTTTATATCTTTATTTTATATAAAACTTCAAATATCCTTTAATTGTTTTGAGCAGTGTATTTTACATATTGTTTGCAGAATTAGTCACAGTTGTAGTGATCTGAATACACAAAAGAGCTCACTCTGTGTATTAACTGAACGATTGATTTTACGAAATTGAAGTTATTTAACTGATTTATCCTTCTGCCGAGCTGAGTTTTAGTCCTAAGGTTTAATTGAAAACTGGGTTGCAAATTCAAAGCGACCCAAGAAATATCAACTACACAATTATCAATATCGATATCAAAATCGATATAAACATTACATATGATACTGAAAGTAACATTATATTTTATGCTCATGAAAACTGAATGTATAAATAAAATATGAAATATTTTTTTTCGATTTTATTTAACGCATTTAAGTAGTGTTTTGTCTATAATAATGTTCGGATTCCAATACGGGTCTCTTCGGTTACTGAACATAGATGAAAACTTTTTTTTAATTTTAATTTGAATACTCTAATAGATATTTAGTATTTAATAATAGATTGCTCACTAACCACGCGTAAAAGATTTACTTATAAAAATTATCAATAATTTATTCAAATAAAGTTTTGAAACTTATTAAAAGCGACACTTTTGTATTACACACTTGTTAGGAGCCGAAGAAATTGCAAAAAAGTTCTGTACTTGCGACAATATTGGGTAGCTTTCAATACAAAAAAGTATAAAGCTACCTATTGCAACCGTTTGTAGGAAAGCAATTTCGGAAAATTTTGGTATATTTTCACCGATCATGACTCCCAGATTCCAAAACCACCCTCCGTTCAAATGTTGATTTATATATATATATATATATATATATCTGAACTATGTCATACGATAACACTCGTATTTATAAATCAATTTGGTTGAAAATAATTGTGTGTATTAAGCTCACCAGTGTCTCGACCGAGTTCGTGGGCCAACTTGGTCCGCCACCTTGTTTCAAGATGGCGGCCACTTAAAGATTTTAAACTAAAATAAATATACAAAAAAGTTAAAAATTCAAATTTGCTTACGTGTTAGGCCTTGATACAAGGATTCCGGAGCATTTTTTGTTTTACCTCTATCTTAAAAAATGGCTGAGATAGAGCAGTTTGAAATTCTAGGGTGGTTGACATTTTGAAACAGGACAGCACGTTACAAAAAATCAACGATAAATTTATGAGTTTTAGTGAACGCGATGTTTCGCAAATTATCATCTTTCATTTTTGTAATCATTTTTCCAATGATACGCATAAAACAATATTTTCATATCCGTTAGCGTCAAATGCTCGCAAAACTTGGCGACACTTGGCGAAATATCGCCAAATTTGGCGACCAAAACAAGTCTTCAAAAATGATGCCAATTTGGCTATAGTTGATTATTTTGGCAAATTTCTAATTCCAATTCAGTATTAACGAATCTTATGTAATCGGGTTCTTTGAATTTTAGCTTGCTGTTTTCGAGTAACATTAGCTAAAAGTTTAAAACGAACAAATAGGACAGCTAACTTTTCCTCCCGGTACAGGCCGGAAGGACTTTTTTTTAATAATTTCATTGTTAAAGCACGTAGTCCTATTACATATCTGTTAAATGTGGATTTTATTTATATTATTTTACTTATTTACATTGATGTCCAAATATTAAGGGGCGGTGATGATATTTTCGATTTTAGACGTTTTGTTGAATATCTACTGAAATTTATTACAAATAGTCCTTGAACTTCAACAATGTAAGGAAAATTTTTTTAACCCCTTCGGCCCTGACGTCCTACTAATAGAACATATCTTTTATTGAGTAATATTTTGTCTTAAACATTATTTTTATTAATTCCAGCACCTAATAGTGATAGTATGAATCTCTACCTTTCCTATTATGACTTCACTTATGTTTAGCATTTAGTAATAATAATAATAATAATAATAATTTTCATAATTATTAGCATTTCTTTTAATTAAAACATACGTTTCACTCTTTAAATTAAAATTTGGGAATCCTTTTCCGAATTGGTAATTTGTGATAAAATATAAAAAAATATTACTAAATTTTTATGCTTGTTTAATTTAGTTGTAATACGACATTTTCCAAACGTCTTCAAAAATTCTTCCTTAGACTATTGTTATATGAAAAACACGCAAAATAACTACATTTGTGAGGTTTTGGTAAAGAACGCATTCGTTAGCTTTCATTAAACCCTAACTTCTGTGATTCTGATCGCTATTTTTAATTTTGTTAGCATAACAGTAATTTTTTCCCAAAATTGAAAAAAATCAGAGCCGAAGGGGTTAAACAAAGAACAGAACCCAAGAACACATTCAATATAATCATATGGGATTTCCTCCACAATTTATCAATTAGCTCACTGCATTGCTTTTATCTTTCTGAATTTTTGCGATATTTGAAGGGCCTTTTTATTTAAGTTGCTCTATAGAATTGACTACCAAATCATGAAAAATATATTTGGTATAGTTCACGTATGCGCAGTTAAATTTTATTTTATTATTTCATGCAAATACCCATATGTTATCAAATATTCAATATATTCATCTTTTAATTGCATTATAATATTCTACTGTTCTTTGTCAAGTTTTTGGAAAGCGGTGTTAAATTCGATTGAAAACTCTGCAAGCTATTAAAAATAAATAAATAAATTCACAGAAACGGTAAATTCTTTACGAATATGCATGCTACACAAATGCACAGAAACGTTGAACAAGACCAACACAGTCATTTGATAGAGTGACGGATCATTTTCATCATTTTCTATTTTGGGGGAAACGGAAATATAATTTTGTTATTACATTTATTATTACCCCGTAATTGTCCTCGGGACTAAATCTTCACTGAAAAACATGAAGTCAAACATGTTCTTTACATCCTCAAAATTCAAAGGCATTTTGGGTATTTCCCCACAAACTTCAGTAGATATTCGACAACACGTCTGAAATCTAAAGTGTACGGTCACTGCCCCTTAATTTCTGGCCATAAGTGTATATCTGATGTATTAACCCCTCAGCACACGCGCCCCTTTCCATTACGTTACTACACGCCCGGGATAAATTTTACCCCAATAGGTTTTCTTGTGTCAATTTCCCCCCGGTTTGATTATAAACAAAAAGTTATATTTTGAAATAAACTGTAAATCAATAAAGAACATAATTTAACTTAAAATAAGAAGTTCTTTTATATTTGAAGCAAAAAAATAAAAAAATAAAAATCTAGCACTAAGATTTTTTTCTGCATATGATTACGTACAAAGCTTTTACAATCCAAATTTAGCCCTTAAAATACTAAAAAGTATAAAACTGATGTATAGAAACTGTATGTGCAAGAGTTGTTAACGTTTAAAAGAACAATTATATTATTATTTGCATTACATAAACATTTGCATAAACATTTTCCTATCAATATGGGTTATGTTATAACACGCGTGGGGTAAATTTCCTCCCACGTAACATTTTTATAACAAAAGAATGGAAAATCTACAACTGGAGGTAAATGTTTTGTAGTCACATCTTGATATCTTTCAGCTTGAAAGGTACTATAAAGCTCAAAATGATCAGGAACGATTTTCGCACATGTTTAAGTAATAGTTGTGAGCTGGGGTAGATTTTATCCCAGCGCGTGTGCTGACGGGTTAAAAAATACTAAACGTTTTATATCTTGTTTTTAGTGCAAACGGGTTAATATTTCAAAAGCGAGCTGCACGCAGCATAATTATTTTTTTTAATATTATTCTTAAAAATTGTTTAAAAACCTTAATTAATCAGTAAATTGACATACAGATTTCAAACAAATTGCATTTGAATGTACATTTTTTTTCCTTTTAAACTGTGTCAAAATAGAAATTGTGCTATTTTTAAAGGTTAATCAGTTTCCGATAAACGCAAATTGTTTATTACTTACCCATCATACGTTGTATTGGGTAAGTCTTGTAATCTTTTGTAAATCGAAAAAAAATGGCGGATTTACACGTTTCATACACTGGAGATTCCGAAAAACATATTTTTAGAAAAAGAAATTGCCGTCCGTCTGTGTGTTTGTCTGTAAATGCTCTATCTCCCAAACAAATTGAGATAGAGACTTAAAATTTGGTATGTGCTTAGTATGTAATAATGGGAAGAAGCTTTTTGAATTTCAGTAACCTCGATTATCCGGAACTATTTTTTTCGGACTCTGTAAATGTTCGTTCCGATAAAAGTAATAGAGCATTTAAAGCGAGGCTAACGAAAAAGAAAGGCTACCGCGGTGCTTTACGCATATCTTTTTTTACAGACCGCGGGAGTCATGTGATGCTTGAATCCACCAATCAACATGCACGAAAAGAGCACCACGTCACTCTAGCGGTCTGTAAAAAAAGATAAATGGAATGTACCGCGGTAGCCTGTCTTTTTCGTTAGCCTCGATTTAAAGTTTATGACGTCATCAAGCCACGATTTTATTCGAATTGCAGTGCATTTTATAAGTTGTTTACACATGTTTTATTTTCCTTTTTTATATTATGCATATCCATGATGGGTAAGTATTACGATGGCCCCCAACGACTAGTTTAGATTGTTACCACCGTCGATATGACTTCAGCGTTACCCACGGACAGGCTTTGGCTTTATACTATAGATACTCGAACTTTTTCATCTTATAACAATGTCCAGTTCATGTATTTAAAGCAGAATCGACGAAAATCTCAAATGGTTTTATAGGTTTTTGTGGGTAAACAAAACACATGAAATGTAAAACAGTCATGATAAGAGAAAACTTCGCACTTGCTTACTAGTATTAATTATTATTCAACATAAGAAAGAAACGTATTTGTATTTCCATATTTACAACATTATTATTTGAAAACTTGCCTCTTTACATATCTTTAAATATCTTACATTTTGATTTGATAAACTTCTTTATTTTTACACCGTTCAGAATGGATATATATTTTTTATCTTGTTAAATTTAAACTAGTCGTTGGAGGCCATCCTAATACTTATCCATCATGGATATGTTTAATATAAAATATGAAAATAAAACATGTGTAAAATACTTTTAAAATGCATTGCAATTCGAATAAAATCGTGGTTTGATGACGTTATAAACTTTAAATGCTCTTTTACTGAATTGCGTAAAAGAAAATACCCTCATATCTCTAAAAATGATAATCATATTAACTAAGAGTTTACTGTGTCGGATTAAGCGTCTCATTTCCAATTGGAACATATCTTTGAGTTGAAATTTGGATGAAATACAGGGTCATGAAAAATCGAAGGGTGTGGAAAATAGGATTACAAATATTTCGGCAACTCATTATCCGATAGACTTCATTCTTTATGCAAAATTTATGTTTTTTAATTGTCTTTTATATTCACTCCTTAAAATAAACAATTTCGAAAATTTTTATATACCTTCTGTCAGAACGAATATTTCTAGAGTTCGAAAAAAATAGTTCCGGATAATCGAGTTTGCTGAAATTCAATAAGCTCCTTCACATTATTACATACTAAGTACATACCAAATTTCAAGTCTCTATCTCAATTTGTTCGGGAGATAGAGCGTTTACAGACACACAGACGGACCACAACTTTTTTTTTCTGAAAATATGTGTTTCAGAATCTCCAATGTCTGAAACGTGTAAATCCGTCAATTTTTTTTTTCGATTTTTAAAACGATTACAAGACCCTATACCATATATGATGGGTAAGTAAAATTACTAAGATTTTGCGTGGGGTTACTCATTTATATATGATATAAGAAAATATGAATTATGTAAAATGTTATATATATTAAACAATTGACATAAAAACATATTGAAAGAAATTTATATATATATATATATATATATATATATATATATATATATATATATATATATATATATATATATATATATATATATATATATATATACATATATATTTCAAAACCTTCGAGGGAACGCCCGCGATATACTTTAAATGGTAATTCCAGGATGTTGTTGTATATTGATTCACTTAAGACTCAAAAATCAATATTTCCATCTTCCCAGAAATAACTTTTTAAGGCAATAACTGTCGGTAGGATTATATATTTTTCTCTCTCCTACATAACCTAGACAGCTTTTGAAGAAAAATAATAATAGCCTCAATAATTTATTATGTAGTTTAAAAGACACGTTACATTTTATACCACATTTAACTGGTATTATCAGAATTTAAAAGTTCTCATCCAGTTCTACTTAACTTTAGTTTAAAAAGAAAATATGCATAATATTAAAGTAATTCGAATATTTTTATTTATAAATAACGTGAAAGCAGATTGAAGTAAAAAATGTTTCCATGTAAATTGTAAATTGGTTATGTATAATTTATTTTTTATTTATTTATTTTTAAGATAAAGGTCTTTAATTTTTATATATATAATTTAAAGTAAACGAAGCATCAAGAAAAAGAAACAAGAGCGAAAAGTCATGCAGCAAGCATAAATTAGGAAACACATTCCGACACATCGAGAATACTTTAACAATAAAATGGTAATTTCCGGATGTTGTTGTATATTGAATTAATTAAGATCAAAAATCGATATTAAGATCAAAAATCGTTATATTTTATAGCAGATTTAACAGGTATTATCAGAATTTAAAGTTTCTCATCTAGTTCTACTTAACTTTAGTTTAAAAAAATCTGCATAATATTAAGATTAAAGTAATTCGAATATTTTTATTTATAAATAACGTGAAAGCAGATTGAAGTAAAAAATGTTTTCTCTGTAAATTGTTTATGTATAACGATTTTTTATTTCTTTTCTTTTTAAGATAAAGGGCTTTATTTTTTTTAACCTCTAATTCAAAGTAAATGAAACGTCAAGGAAGAAAAACAAGAACGAAAAATAATGCGTCAATCATAAATTATGAAACACATTCCAACACGACAAGAATACTGTAACAATTAAATGGTAATTCCAGGATGTTGTTGTATATTGAATCACTTAAGACTCAAAAATCGATATTTCCATCTTTCATGAAAGAGTGTTTGAAGGCAATAACTGTCGGTATGATTAAATGTTTTTTTTTCTCTCTCTACGTAATAAAGACAGTTTTTGAAGAAAAAAGAATTCTAGGATGAATAAATTAAATTTAATATGTAGTTTAAGGTATCTGACTACGTTTAAAAAGTGGTTTTCGACCAAAATTGTTGAAACAATTTTATTACATTTTATTAAAGCCCAACTTTGTACCTTTCCAAAACTGTATTTATTTTTACTGCACTATAAATAGAACCAGAGTTGTAGTGGTTTTTAAACTACTCAACAGCTGAGTAGTCTACTTTTTACTACTCGTATGATTTATTTACCAATTTGAAATAATTGTGTTAAAATTAATCTAGTGTACTCAACAGCTGTCACTCAAACCGGATGTAATGTTTAAAGGACCTGAAGTACTAGTTAAAGGTAATAATAACTGGGAGGAGGGAAGCACAAATATGGCCTTTTAGAAATAAACAAAGGCTCAATACTTGAGAAAAAAAGAATATGGCTCATGAAAACAGTGAAGTTTAGATGTATATTACTGTGTAAATTCTTGCAATAAAACATAAATCTAAACTTTAAATGCATTTTTTGGAAAATGTAATTGTTGGTGAAAATTCCATACGCAAAACATGATTTCTCAAAAAGTTATTAGAATATCACTATGAAATTTAAATTACATGTTGTTTACACTGTTGTGAAGGCAATGAGCTAAAGATTCGAATATCTTTCATTTATAAATAACATGAAATCAGACAAGTATCAAATCATGTCTCTGCAAAGTGCTTAGTTATAGTCATTTTATTGCTTGTATTGTCGCTGCCTGAAAGTCGTTTGTCAGGAAAATTTCGGAAAGGTAATCACTGCATTATTTAAACGCAATTTTTGTTTAAATTAAATGAGGTAATGATTCTAAAAATGTGTAGGTTGGTAGGCCACAAACAAAAGTTTCAGCAATCGTAGTTTATTTTGCTTCTTTTGCAACAATGATGTTTTCTATTATTATAATTATACTTTTTAGTAAAGAAAATATATATGTGTGTGTGTGTGTGTGTGTGTGTGTGTGTGTGTGTGTGTGTGTGTTAAATCTTTGGACACATTTCGATGAACCGTTATCTGCTTTGGATTAAAATAATTTCTTTTCTTAGTAATAGATAATAATGTATTTGATAGAGGTAGAATTTTTGCTTGAAAATAACAACAGTTATTTTCTCACAAACATAAACTGAATCCTTTGGTAAAAGTTTAAGGCGAAACCAATATTTTGACCCCCAATTACTTTCAGTAACATTATCTAGTAAATCGGCAGAACAAAGGACTCAATATAAGCTCTAAAAATCATTGTTCATTAATCTACTAAATTTTAATATAGTCTGCATAATATTTGATATACTAAAATTCTATTTTTTAAAGTTAGTTAAATATTTATAAGAATATAAGATTTATCGAAACTTCCGAAAATTTTAGAAGTATCACATTAAACACAATTTTATGCAATTATTGTATAAAATACCTATTGCAATATTTTTTCAGAATAAGAATACATTCCTTCAGAGCGGCTTCGGTCCCCTGAACCCCCCGTTGTCGCTTTAATTTTATGTTCTCAATTTCCAGTAAATGTGCTATTTCATTATTTGAATATATGTCTGAATGTATTTACTATTGTAATTTCAATAGATTACCATCTCTTTGTACAGGAGATTTTATCCTATCTATAAAATAATACTTATTTTTCAACCACGAAACATCATCCTATGTTGCTGAAAAAAAAAAATTCGTGTAATAAATATACTTATGCAAATCTAAATTCTTCTTATGACACTTATGTTCAATTTACACAATTAACGTTTTTATAATTTTCATTTGGAAAACCGATTTGGAAATCTTTCTTTAGTAGTTAAAATACACCCTCATCAATTTCACCATAAAAAGTATATTAAAAATTTAAATTACCCGAAAATCAACTATTTTGTTAATAAAATTTTGCGTCAAAAAATACGATTTATTCCAATTTTCTTTTTTTTTCTTTCTTTGAAATATTTGCTAGGCAACATTTTAATGAAATAGAAGGAAAAAAGAAATGCATTGGACATTTTTGTAAAAAATGAGAAATTAAAATATTTTATATGTCTCCAACGGATGCGTAAAATTTTTTCAATAATTTATACAATTAATTTCGAAATTCTAAGAGATTATTGGCAATATTTAAAGCAATCGGATTTATTTAAGATATCCATTTCAGAAATCTAGCATCCATAAATTAACATATTAATAATCCCAATGCATCATTTCCATTCGATGAATGTTAAAATTTAAAAATCATATGACTTCCCATTGAAAAGCATTATGACTTAAAGAAAATGTTCTGTATTTTTCGAAAGCGCGAATGAACGAAATTTCACCAAAAACTATACAACTAATTCCAGGTACCTCGCCAACATGCCTACCGAACATGAACCTAATCGGTTTATTTTTGCGTCAGTTGTCGAACAGGCAGAAAACAAAAACTTTTCGGGTCTCCACAGCGAGCATCAACAGACGTTTCGGTAATGACATTGCTAATTATATTTTATGTTACACTTTTATTTTTAAATAGGTTTAAAATGAACGTTTTATATATTACAAAACATAATATATTTAAATGGGCTTTAATGGTTTAAAAACTAATGCAAATACATTACTAAGCTACTTTGGGTACCAGAATAGCTTGAATGTTAAATTAAATTCACGTGTTCATGTTTTATTTTATATTTAAAATTAATAGGAAATGTCAGTTCAGTGCAGTTGTTAAATGTGGAAATTTCTCTTTTTATTTTCTATAGTTTATATTGCATATTATACAAACGAATGAAATGCTATATATTTCTAGTTCTAGTTATATATTTCTAGTTCTTGCTATATATTTCTAGTATTATATTTGGAAAATATGAGTTTTTTCCACATCCGGAACAATAAGACGTGTTAAAGGATAAAAATATAGACAACAAAAATATGGTGCATTTTAATCTACAAAACGTAGAAGCATCACGCGCTATTGTTCATTTTAGTATTAATAATGAATCTTCAAAAATAGAATATATATTATTTTTTATTAACTCGTGTGAGTTCTCCGTAATACCTGTAATATTGCTTTTAACAGGTGTAAACTGTGCATTGTACTATTCATATGACGAATAATAAATTAAATATATGTATTATTTAATTATTTTATTATTATTTTAAAATTTGTTTTTAAAATCGTTTACTCTTCTCTACGCCAATTAGCAATATCTTGAAAACTAAAAGCAAACTAGTTCTTGAAAAATAAATTACTTCACTGTCGATAGGCCAAACATTTACCCTTTAAAAAAGTAAATGTAATCATCTACAAGTTATGTTAATTATATTAATAACAAATGCAAATTATTAATTATTTAATTATTGTAGATTTTTGTTTATTATCGCATTTTGTTACCAGTTAATTATAAACTTTCCTAACGTAGTTGAGATACATTGTGAATTGCAAAAATATATAAATTTCTCTTGTTTCATGAAGCACCTTAAATAATAGGGTGCAAATATTTCTGACATGTAATTTTGTATTATAGAATGCACATTTAAAAGATGAATGACATTATTTTTGATTTGATAAGATTAGGTTAAATTTTTTGAAAATGTTATTAAATTTCTCCAATTCTTTCAATTGTCAGAAGATCAAACTTTTCTCCAAGAAGGATTTAAAATATAATTTTGAAATGTCATTTGATATTTTTAAACTAAGAGATTCGCTGTCAATGTCAGATATCGAGTTTTCAAATTTCACTTACAGTTAAATCTTTTAAGCTTTAGAATTCGATAAAAACACATCATATCTTCTTTAATCCCTGTCATTTTTGGTAAAAAAATGAAACATAAATATTGGAAACTGAATACATGTGAATTGTTTAAAGTAATCTCATTTATATAAATAACAATAAAATTTTGATAAATTAGCAGCCAATAGTTTTATTCTTTATTGTATTAATTATGCTATATATTAGTATAATTATCAAGGCAAAATTTTAAATCGAAAAATGTCATGTAAAAGTTTTTTAATTAAAATATATTGAACTATATATTTGTAATTTACGGATTTTATCTATTGAAAAAAAAAAACAATTTTCATTTTAACCAAGTTTGTATACTAAGTTCATTCTGATGCATTTAGTCCATCAAATTTTAACCTTATCAAGTCTTTCATATCTTCAAACTTAAAAATAATATGAAGTAATTATATATAAATATGTACCGGGTGGTTAGAATATAAGTATCTCTATTTGGAGCTGTCTGAAGCTTGAAGGGATAACCAAAATGAAACCAAAATCGGTGTACTTGCTATTCGAGAAGGGGGACAAAGAATGGAATAATAAAAAAAATAATTACACTAATCGAAATGAAATAATATTTAGGGAGGTACTTCTGATACCGTTTGATTATTTGTTACACTCCTTTATTTATCATGTAACTTTAGTTCTTCTGTGTAAAGATGGAAGTAGACAGATGGCGCTTTTGAGTGTGAAATGTAATGTGCAATATTGTGTACCACGGAGGTGTCGCAAACCTCAATGACTTTACCGCATATCACAATATGTACCAAACATCACTCCTGATGTTTCGTGAAACATCCTCCATTCCGTAGTTGAACACGTCACCTGGATTGTGTCCTCCAGCACAATGACCATATGGAACCTAAACATGATCAGCACCGCCATGTAAAAGCGCAACCACGTTCTCTGTAACATTTTCCAATAAATTAGTTGTACCATCCGGTTTGGCGCCTTAATTCTTTGTTCTTGTATTACACATTACATTATACGCTCAGTAGCGCCATCTGTCGGTGATTATTGCAATTCATTATTATTATTATTATTCCATTATTTTCTCCCCTTGTCGAGTTGTAAGTGTACCGATTTTGGTTTCATTCGGGGTTTTCTTTCGAGCTACAGACAGCTCCAAATAGGATTATATTGCTTATATTATAATAATGCTTATATTATAATATATGTATATATATATATTTAAAATTTTAATTTTTTTGAGTGTCTACATTCAGACATTTTTTTTATATAAAAATTTATTTATGTATTTTTTTTTTCATAAACACAAATAAAACACACTTATAAATATGACTATGCATATTTTATTGTCCTTTCTTTCCTCTTTTTCCGATTGTTTACATTATTTAGCTTAGGTGTTTTATCGTTTGGAAACACTCTGTGACTTAATAATCAGATGCAGAGAAAATTATAGAATTCGTACAATTCTAGGTATTCACAATATTTCTATTCTTTTTTTAAAAATCTTATTATAGATGTTTGATCATAAATTAATCAAAAACATATTTTGTTGTCGGTGCAGAAAAAAGCTTAAATGAAGATTTCGGAAACAATTTTGATAAAATCTGTTTCTTCGATAGACCGAGTTTTAGATTAATTCGGTTCTTTAGACAATAAATTGTTTGTTTTAGAAACAAATAAAGTCAAAGGTTGAAAATGAAATCACCAATTGCCATTAAGTATCTTATCTTTCTCCTTGATACGTAGCAGATCACAATAACTTTCAAATATCTCCAAATAGTTCTGGGTAATGTTTTATGTATATAATCTATATTCGTTCTCAACTCCTTCAGTCGTTGGTTTTGACGATATGTTTTATACACACAAAAAAAAAAAAAAAAAAAAAAAAAAAAAAAAAACTTAAATTGCATGTAAAAAATGATATCCAAAATTTTTAATTATATCACCCAAAATTCAGAGAATAAAACACTTTGTAATTGCCAATTTTGTTACAGAGATACGCAAGAAGTACCATTCGAGTGAAAATTGTGTTTTCATTAGATTCATAAATAAAATATAAGTTGACAGAGCCACAATCATATTAAAAGTAAAAAAAAAAAAAAAAAAAAAAAAAAAAACTTAATAATTATCTGTAAAAAAAAAAAAAAAAAAAAAAAAACTGTAATTTACGCAAGAGTACGACTTTTGCCTCTTTAATTTGCCTAAATATAAGTTTTTAGGAAGTTCATTTTAATAGTTCTGGTGATACAATTTGGTTTAATTTTGGAAATGTCTATCTAAAACGTAAAATCTCTTGATGAACGGTTCACATTTGCTACGAAAATTAATAGCTTTTTAAGTGAAATTTATTGAAAAAATTAAAATCATTACAACACTCCATACTGACAGATAATATATGTAATTTCGATTGTCATGATAAATTTTCTATACACGTATAAAATGCATAACAAAAAGAGAGGTATCAAACGAAATTGTTTTGAAAAGGCTTTTGACATAGTGCTCTCATATTTCGTGAACGGTTCATATTTGCTACGAAAAGTAGTATATTTTTAAGTAGACTTAATTGAAAAATACAAAAAAACATTACAATACACCATATCAACCGATAACATATATGTAATTTCGATTGTTATGATGTACTTTCTATAGTTTAAAATTCTCCTTCTGGAGTTTCTGTCAATAAACGGAAATGTATTCGCGTACTTTTGTGCTGCCCTGTATATTATCTACAGAATTTATATACACCAAGTAATAGGCAAAAAGTGAGTTAAATTTAAAATCGCGTTCAGCAACTTAAAACTCACTTCCAGGAATTATTGTTAACAGACAGTAGAGAATTCTTTTGAGTGTCCCTGTAAAAAAAACTATAAGTTCTACACATTTCAGTTGAAATAGGGAACATGCTATAGATAACGACAATAACATATAAAAATTGCAGAGCAATCCGAGGATATTTACAGGAGTTAGAGCACGGAGAGACGGCCAGACGGCAGACGGTAGACGGCCAGAGGAGCCGATGTCATAAACACTTTTCAACTAGGTTGGAAAGTGTTAAAAATGACATATCAAACAAAAGCGTTTTGAATAGGCTTCTGCCATACTCATGTTAGTGCACTCATATTTCGTGAACGGTTCAAGTTTGCGAACACACGTTCACATACGAAAAGTAATATATTTTTAAGAAGACTTTCTTGAAAAACATTAAAAATTCATTGCAATACTCCATATGGACAGATAACTTTTATGTAATTTCGGTCTGTTATGTTTCTAATGTCCTTCTTCTATGCACATATGAAATGCATAACAAAGAATAAGGTACATATAACATAATAAAATCACTTGTTAACTATAAATTAAGGATGTAAAATACTGCTTAAAGTGATAAAAACATTACATAATGATGGAATGCTACAGAGTGATCAATTAAATTATTTGAATTTAAGTCTGACTGCATAGGATTTACCACTATATTGCTGTTTATTGATTAATATGAGTATTTTAAATTATCCGAGACGTATAGTATTTATTTTGCACCTATGACTCTAAGGATCTGATATGATAATTTATACGTAGAAAATTTTATTAGACAAATTATCAATTAATTATAGAAAAGAAAAAGTTGCGTTGTGAATTATTTTTGAAGTTCGGATCCTCTTTGAGCCAATTACAATCATCAAAGGTTACCTGCAGAGAGTTATGGAACATTAAATAAATAATGGCTTATTTTAAAACCTAGATTGTAATATTAAAGAAAACATTTCCTAAAATAAAAGACTTAATATTAATTCAATAAATTAAGTAAACAAAAGGAAAACTGACTAAAATTAATTGAATATAAAATTGAGTTTATTTACAAGATAATTATAAGCATTTAATTAAAAAAACAAACATAAATGTTTAAAAAAAAAAAACATATTCGATCCTAGTTGAGAACTGTATTCTCAACATTTATTTTCTGAGAATTACAGTTTATCTTGCTGAATTAACAAATTCGATTTTGAAGGCAGAGTTCCATACCCTAGAAGTATTTTTTTTATTAGCCTTTTTATGTTTAGATCAGGGTAGGATCTTCATACACCCGTAAGTTCGTATTATTAAAAGAATATAGCTTAATTTTAAAAAAAATGGAACAATGGTGAAGGAAGATTGTTTGTTACCTTATATTACTAGATAACGTTGACAGCAGGAGGTGATGGCTGATGCGTTTTCGCTTTTCCTTAGCGCGTACATTTCCATCTATTGGCACACACCCTCAAAATCTGTTTTTAGTTAGAGAGCAGTCAACCTTCTACTTTTCCATCTTTTTTGAATCTGAACTCTAAAAAAAAAATCACCTTTTTTTCGTGGAGCAAAAAAAAAGGGATGGAATCATTCTTCCCTTTTCACATAAAATTAAGGCCTTATACATTTTAACTTCTTGAAAATTTGCATGTTTCGGCCATACCTCTGATCTTAGAGAGATGACCATTGGCAGGCGGGAGAAATTTGGTACTCCCCTTGAGTGTTTCATAGGCCCGTCGGTACAATAGCGAAGGCCCGTCGGTACAATAGCGATTCCTCTTGACGCCGTGCTGTGTCTGGGAGGTACAGATGCTTTGACTTGGGAGGTCTTCGTGCCTATTTAAGCTCTCATAAATAAATGTGTCATATTATTGTTCTGACAATTTTCTCCATGACATTTTTATTAGGTGTAGTTAAATCATTCGTGGGAACGGAAAAACAAATATTTCCTTGACTGCCGTGGTTCACTTTGTTCCACAATTATCTATCTGTATGCGCTGATCCTAAAATGGATCATTAATTTGTATTGTTCACTGTTCACTGATTAAAATGATACCAAATACTCTGCCAATATGCAGAAAAAAAACCAAATACTTTTTTTTATAGTGTGTGCTAGTTTAGATCTAGATGGTGGTATTTCTCACCATCACATAAAAAATATTAAAACTACATTTTAATGTAAAGATGACATATTTCATGCACCTTATCGGCATCTTCTTCAAGATATAAACAAACTATTTTCCTTGCATGCCATGGTACCAAAAGAAGTTGGGGCGCTATACCAAGGTTTCCGGATTCGATCCCCTGCCTGAATATTTTCCCCTCTGTTGGTTGTACACTGTGTAGTAAAGTGAAAATTCACATCCTTTGTTAGTGTCATTAATTTCTGGCGTAGTTTCAACCCTATTGAAAATTTCATTAAATATAAATATATTCTTCGATGCTGGAAAATTGTTCTTCTGATGTATGACACTACACTTTAGTGCTCATGCATGACTTTCCATCTTGTGCTCCGAAGTTGCAGCCTTGCCATCGAATAAGAGTGAGGATCTAGGTCAGTGGTTCTCAACCTTTTTTACCTAACGGCACACTGAATCCCGCAGTTAAAGTTCCACGGCACACTAAAATGACGATCACAAAAAATACCAAATTAATGTGTATTATTTTATTTTTACTTACAAACATGAATAAAATGCTCCAGTAGGACAAGAAAAAGATCAAAATAATTTATGAAAAATGACAATAAAAATATCGAGTTAAAATTGTTATATATATATATATTTCTCTTTGATGTACCTTAACATTTGTAGAAATATCTGAGCTTGACTTTTTAAAATTAAAATATTTTCTTTGTAAGGTAGAATTTTGGTTTAGGCATAATCTTAATTCATCCAATGCGATCATTTATACTATTTCAAGAGGTATAATTTTTTTTTCTTCAAGAATTAAATTTATCTGATCATGCGAATGCGAAACCATCTTTATAATTTTCTCGCATGCAAATAAAGAATTAAACTTCTAAATAATGCAGTTTCATGACACTAAACGTCATTTCAAAATAAATCGTATAATATTAATTTTAAATTATTGTCAGTTTCGTTAATTCTTAAATTCTTGATACCATTTGGTAGGAAATATTTGTGGCACACTTGAGCTCCTCTCACGGCACATTACTGTGCCGCGGCACACAGGTTGAGAATCACTGATCTAGGTGGAATAAATTATTTTGTTGAAGTTTAATTAGGTTTTGTTGGGTTTTCGAATGTATCAGTAATAAAATAATCAAACAGTGATAAATATTTAGCTTATTTAATTATTTATTTTTAATTATTATTATTATTATGATTATTATTATTATGATTATTATTATTATTATTTATATTATTATTATTATTTACATTATTATTATTTATTTATATTATAACATTGTATTGTCATTGAAACTACTACACATGTATTCAAAGTTTCAGCTCAATCGGATAATTAAAAGTGGTTTAAATTTTAATTGCAAGATTTGAATTAAACACTCATACACACACTTGAATTTAATATAACTTGATGATTCACAAACTTTCGCAGGAACTTTCTTAAATTTCGAATACTTTAGGAATGGCACTTTGATTTTAAAATAATGCTTATTTCTTAATAATGCTTAATACTGTATTAAAAGTCAAAATGAAGTTAGAAAACAAGATGGCTCTTATTTTCAAACAAGAATAGGTTAAATATTGAGACAAACATGTGACATATGTCCAGTAAATTCCTACTTTAAAATAAAACGGAAAAGTCATGACTTGCGTTCGAACTTACAGAAAAATACTGCAACTGTTGAAACTCCCTCAAACCAACTGCCTTCTTTACGGTCGTAGTTAATCGACACATCAGATTTTTTCAACAAAACTCGTGCGGATCTTGACAAAAGAGACATTCAGCTACCAGTATAAGCGGTCTTGTTAAATTCCGAGGTAATCGGAAAAATGAATTTTGTCCAGCTTGATCATCAAAACGCTATGTGGTGGCTTAAATGTTAATAACACTTGATGCCCTATACTAAGGTATCCGGGTTCGATCCATTTCCTGGACATTTTTCACTCTGTTGGTTTTACGCTGTGTAGGAAAAGTGAAAATTCACATCCTTTATTAGTAAAAAGTTTTAATTAAATTATTTCAAATTTGGCAGTTTACTTTCTGGAATAAATACAATAGCGGTGCATTTAATTTAGTAATTAAAAGTGTTTTCGGAAAGTATAAATGGTTTCAAAATTTATTCATTTTATTTGTTGATAGGAAATTTTTTCTATGTTAATGGCTTGTTTTTTAAATCATTCAAAGTCTTTTAAAATTTTAAAATTTCCATTTGAGAAACCAACTATTTCTATGACAATTCACAAAGAAGTACGCCTAAAGAGTATTCATTATGATTCATACGTTGTTTCAACAGTTATGTTTCATTTTTTATTTTTTCATCATGAATTGTTTTTTTGTTTTTGTTTTAATTGTTTGTCTCATTCGTTGTTTCATTCATTATTCTTTGTTTCGTGATTCATTGTTTCACAATTGTTTCATTCATCATTCATTGCTTCACCATTGTTTCATTCATCATTCATTGTTTCACAATTGTTTCATTCATCATTCATTGCTTCACCATTGTTTCATTCATCATTCATTGTTTCACAATTGTTTCATTCATCATTCATTGCTTCACCATTGTTTCATTCATCATTCATTGTTTCACAATTGTTTCATTCATCATTCATTGCTTCACCATTGTTTCATTCATCATTCATTGTTTCACAATTGTTTCATTCATCATTCATTGTTTCATTCATCATTCAATGTTTCATTTATAATTCATTGTTTCGTCACTCATTGCTTCAACATTCAAGTTTCAACATTCCTGTTTCATCATTCAGTGTTCATTTGAATAATATATTCATTGTTTTATCCTTCATTATATTTTCTTGTCTTTAAAAATAAAGCTAATGTAATACTTATGAATTTATGATGTATTTCTTATTTTTTGTAGTCATATAATGTGAGGTTTACGTTTAAAAATACGAATGCCTCAATAGCAATTTAAATTACCTTTCTCTCATTCTATAGTTCCTTTTACCTGCTGACAATGAATGTATATGTTATTTCCCCATTCAGTTTCATTTTGCTCTAGTTACATTCCAAGAAAATTATTCGATGCATAGTAATGGGGTTTAAATAAACCAAATCGAGTGTTTGTTTCGAATTAATTTAAAGCTTAGCATTTATTTTTTATGAATTTTGTTTTGTATTTTAATTTCCCAGTAGTACTAATGTAATTTATCGTCTTTATATTAAACGAAAATAATATTTCACTATAATTTGTTTCAAACGTAACAAAAAAGAAATTCTAAGGCATACAGAAAAAACAAATTACATATTTTCATAGCATATTTTTATAAAATCTAATAAATGGAATGATATTAAATTATTGTTAAGCATCGTATATCATAACCTTATATGTTTCACACTGGATTTTATTAAAAAGAAACTAACAAGATATCAATATTTTACAATTAGTTCAACATTTGTCATTAATATGTAGTTTTTCTTTTTATAATGGCTTGTTTTTTTTAAAGCAGGAAAGAGATAAACTATATAATTTTTTTAAATATTATGTTTAAAAATACGTGCACAATCTTCAAAAAATACGTGTAACAAGCGATTACGAGGGATTCTAATGAAAATAATTTTCGCAGTTGCTGTTTCATATTTTGAAATAACTAGTATATTTTACCAGATTTTGCAAAAAATTAAAAATGCTATCATTTAGCATCACTGCAAGTTTATTTAAAAAAAAAGAAAAAAAAAATATGCATATGTTAAAATACTGTTTTCAATTACTTTGTTTTATTTTTCTGCACTTGAAATATACTTTCTCTTTTTAATTGACTTTTTTTTAGTCTAAATAAAATATCATAATTTATGTTTTGTAAAATTAAATATATATATATATATATATATATATATATATATATATATATATATATATGAATGCAGTGAACGAAAATGTGTGTTATGCACATGATTATTTTATTTAAATTCAAACTGAAAACAATTGTCACAAAATTGCTATAATTGTTATATTATTTATTTAATAAACACGTATAGAAATGTATTTCTTCCCTAAAAGATAATAATATACACTTTAAAAATTAAAATCAAATTTTATCCTACCAAAAATGTATTTACACATTTTACTTTTGTTAAACATTTCTAAATGTAACATTATACAAATTTCCGCATTTCATGAAAGTCGTATGAAATGACAGTTGGAGTAGCTATTCTTACAGTTTCAGTTAACTTGGCTCTGAAAACATGTGAGTGTTCTATTGCTTGCCTCCAAAAACGTGTGAATTTTTTAATGCTTGGCGAAAAAATATTATAATTCTTTATGACTGTGGATTAAATTACACATAAATCAGCAAAACAGTTACATTTAAACTCGTCTAGTTTTCGTTATGTCATAAAGAAGTAAAAAAGAGACTGGTTCAATAGCGCATGAATTGCGATCTGGTCGTACGAGGAAGCTAAATGAAATGCAAAAGTGAGACATCATTCAACAATAATGAAAATTATTAGGAACTCCTGCTTAAGTGTACGAGAATTGGCTGCTGACGTTACTTTAACATCCAAATTTTGGTCACATTTCAAACTATTCGAAATAACGTTCATAATCCAGATATTCGAGGGAGAGCTTCCTTAAAAAAACACAAATCAGTAAAACAAATGGAAAAAAAATACTTCCGTTTGCCAAAACATATGTCAATAAAACTCTGGAAAAATAATCTGATGTTTGTAATCTGTAATTTGTTTGCCGGGCTTTTTAATGATGTTATGCTACTTCAAGCATAATGAAATTAAAAAGGATCACTCAGGTGTATTACATCATTTTGTCTATAAATATTAGTGTACGTAGCATTTGTCGTTCATTTACAAATACGAACAGTATAATTCGGTTGTAGGACGGACGATAATCGACTCAGTTGCATGAAAAAATTAAAATTCTTAATAATAGTCTGCTAGTGATGGAAAATGTTTCATAATCTATACTTCATGAAGGATTTTTTGTTCTTGTTTAAAATTTGTGTTATTATGCTTCGCTGTAATTAGATTTGTGCCACGTAAGATGGACTTTAAAGAAGAAAATCTAAGACTTTAGTATACAGGGTGATCATAAAATATTTCCCTGATTACAAAAAAATATCGTGAAATAAACATTGAATGTAATACTATAAAATTTGTATTGTGGTAAAGTCATGTTCTTAATTTTTTTAGTCTAGACTCTACCGTCGCGTCGTTCGTGAGTTCATTGACGACAAATTTCTTGGGAGACGATCGGACACTGATGGACCAACCCCTATAGGTTTTTTTTCTTTTCGGGTTACATAAAGGACAGAGTGTTTGTAACACCAGTAAAAGATATAGAAACACCCAAGCTCAGGATCACAGATGCTGTGTCTAGTGAGACAGCCCAAATGTTGGGCAATACTTGGCCAGAAATAGAATACCACCTTGACATCGAAACAATCTGCAATAAATTATTGTAATCAGGCAAGACATTATGACCATTTTGTATGTTAATTTATTTAAACTCTAAAACGCGGAATGTACTGTGTTTTAATTAATATTACATTGTTTATGTTGCATTAAATTTTCTGCCAAGTAATCTCAGCATCAAATAAAGAGATTTTCAGACGAATATATATCAAATATTTTGAAAAATATGTCAGTACTAGAAAACGGTTATACGGCCTATTACAGTGCTACCAAGTTCATAAAAATACGTTAGAAATTGTATCACTTTACTTCTAATATTTCTGTTATCTTCACTTCTAGTCTATCTTAAGTTGTTGAACAAAATTGTTGCCTCTTGTTAACTTGTAATAATAACTTACTTGTAACAAGGGAGCATGGCAGAGAGGTACGACATAAATCTAGTCTAAGAAAATTGAACTCATCAATTAATTACAATAGTTTTATATTTTTCCAAAGAAAATCTTACGTTTGACGTATAATTTCCTTTTTGTTTATTTTTTCATCTTTAAATGCTTTCTTTGTTTTCATTGTTTGTCTCATTCATTGTTTTATTCATCATTCTTTGTTTCATGAATCATTGTTTCATTCATCATTCATTGTTTCACCATTGTTTCATTTATCATTCATTATTTCCTCATTGTTCGATTCAACATTCATTATTGTATCACTCATTGTTTCAACAATCATGTTTCATCATTCAATGTTCATTATTAATAGTACATTAATGATTCTATGATTAATTATGTTTTCTTGTCTTTAAAAAGGAAACTATTGTAATACTTATGAATTTAAAAAGTATTTCTTATTTTTTGCAGTTTTAAAATAACGCTAAATGCAACAACTTTTTACAGTTAAATGTTAATATTTGAAAAATGTGGTATATAGGCACTCAAAAATTTAACATGAGCATTTTTATCACATTACAACATTATTAAAAAGTGTTTATGAATTCGAATTGTCTCTCCGACTGTCCGTCTGAGCGTCTTAGGTCTGTCCGTGCTCTAACTCGCGTACATTTACTTAGATTGACATGTAATTTTTATATGTCTCAGATGTTCGCTATAGAAAATACTGTGTTTCGAATTTATAGTTCATGTACAGGATCACAAAAAAGGTTCTGTTAAATTGTGGCCTATGGAGATAAATCGTTTGTGGTGCATGTTACTGAAACTTCCTATTTAGATATCTCATTTTACTGTATTAAAAATATTCTTAAAAATATTCTGTTAGTGTTAGCAAGTTTTTCATAAACTATGCCCGATGCAAGAGATTAGGTTCTGATTTAGATCTGGTTTTTGAAATGTTTCATCAGTTATTAAGTTTCTGATAATTTATGGAGCATTCCAGTTTTTGCAACATATAAAAATCTAATGCTGAATATTGTTTTTAAGAAATCATGTTATACATTTAAACCTAAATTACTTTTACTCATTAAGAAATCATAAAAAATATGCTTTTCGATTAACATACATAATTAATTTATTTCCCCAATTAATAAACTAAATACAAAATTACGTCACGATATATTGCGTGCTGAAGGTTTCTCCTAAGATTAAGAGCAACAGGTAATTAAAAAAATATATATACATAACAAAAAAAGGGAAAAATGGAAATCGAAATGATCCATTAATGTTAAATTATTTTTTTGGTTATATTAAGCTTCCATTAACTTTTCTTTCTACAGATAACGAAAAAAAATTTTTTTTTTATACAGGTAGGTTAATTTTTAGTGCGAAACATGTAAGATATAAATTGTAGAATAGCATGGTAAGTTAAATGATTTTTTCAAGTAATATTTTCTAATTACAATAAATAGAAGAAGCGTTTTCAATGGAAAAGAAATGAAAGTTTATAGGGACTTTTAACTTCGATTTTCGCAATAAGAATTATAATAAAATGATTTGAATCTTTAAATAGAACGGAGTTCTGTTACAGAAAAATTTATAATAATATTTGTTTCAATAGATTATTAATTATGATATAGTTTTACATAACAAAAATTTATTATGTATATTTTGACATAATTAATCAATTATGTCAAAAAGATTGAAGAGATCTTGTTTACTGTAGTGCTTAGGTTAAATAATATTTTTAAGTGTTTAAATGTTTAAAATCTATAGAATAATATAATGTTCATTAATTCATAATCAGACTTTACGTTGTGATATGTTATAACATTAAAAATTATCTTTTTGAAGGAGCCGTTACCCGCATTAATGCATAGATTTGTTTCATATACTATTCAATTATTAAATATGCTATTCCATATTTAAAATCTATAGAATAATATTATTTAAAATGCATAATTGGACTTTAGTTTATGAAATATTATAGCATTAAAAATCATATTTTTCAAGTTGCATTTCTCTGTATTTATGCATATTTCTTTTTCTTTCCGTATAATAGTCCTATAACTAAGGATTTCTAGAAAAACATTTACATAAACAATAGTGAAGAAAAAACAACTTTCATTTAAAAAGTCGTTATCTGATAGGATATACCGGGGCTGTTTTGATCATAAAAATTAGTTGTTATAAACTTTATTTCTTCCCTCGTTTACGCTATTCCAGATCATAAATTCATCAATATACAGGGTGTTTCACAAAGGACCCCTAACTTTAAAAATCAATAACCCGGAAACGGTGATAGATAGAAGCATGAAACCAGTGGTATGTTTATTAAAAAAATCGTAAGAATCTTATACGTAAATCTCAAAATTTAGTTACAAATAGCACCGATAGATGGCGCTGAGAGCGTTAAGAATCCTTCTAAACAGAGTTCAAAAGCTTAGAAAGACTAGTCGTCGAAGATTTCGTCATTGAAATCTGGCCGCTATAAGCGTATAGTGAAAATAATTCCGAAAGTGGTGCATAGCGTGGAGGAACGTGTGTTTATTGTGTTGGAGTATCACCGATTAAATCAGAGTCCTACTGCCACAAGGAGATGTTTTCAAACGCGATTTCAAGTCACAAAATGCCCAAATGGGAAAACAATCCGTGAGCTTTTTAAAAAAAAATCAACAGACAGGGAAGGTGGCCGATGCGAATTATTTTTCACTATACGAAAATAGCAGTCGGATTTCAATGGCGAAAACTTCGACGGCTAGTCTTTCTATGCTTCTGAACCCTCTTTAGAAGGAATCTTAACGCTCTCAGCGCCATCTATCGGTGCTATTTTTAACAAAATTTTTAGATTTACGTATAAGATTCTTACGATTTTTTAAATAAACATACCACTGGTTTTATGTTTCTATCTTTCACCGCTTCCGGGTTATTGATTTTTAAAGTTAAGGGTCCTTTGTGAAACATCCTGTATATGCTTGGCGGTGTAGTTCAATGTATAAGATGTATACTATATTTTTTCTGGTGAGTTTGGCAAGTAACTTCTACAAACGCTGTTGTACGACCAAATATTTATTTTTCTGGTGGTCGTTTTCGCGCTGACTTAGCAATTCTTTATATCCTTCTAAATTTTAATTCCATTTTAATAAAAGTGCAATAATTCTTTAAATTTTATGTGGCATTATAAGAGATAATATTTGGATAACGCTTTAAATTTGGGAAAAGATGTCTCATGTGAGAACCAATCCCAGTCATAGAAATCGTATTTAAAGAATATTTCGTTTTACGAAGCAGATTCATTCATTCCTAAAAATGGTAAGGTACACTGTTAAAAATAAATCGTAAATCCAGGGTAAAACTACTGGAAGCAAAGTTTCTGGACTTTTTCCGTTCCATTAGTAGATTTTCCGTTTTGAGAGATAAAAGAAGTCAAAATTCCGTTTGAAAAAGCGGTAACTTTCCGTTACGCTCTCAAAAATATTTTCTTCAAGTCACGAAAATATTCCTGGCAGCAGTGCCAGGAAGGGAAAATTTCCGTTATGAATAACTTCAGATTTCGAAAAATTACATCCGTCTTTGTGCTGCCATCTGTTTACAATTACGGGAGCAGTTATCATTTGATATATGTCAAGAATATTTTCTGGCTGACCTTTAGCTCGAAACAGGCACGTCAGTGCCTTGAGTCATGTGCCTTCCCGGTAAGAACAGTGGACGCTTGCTAGAATAAGGGTTTGAAACGATGATACGGGATTTCTTCCAATGACGGCTTGGGACTTAAACAATTTGGAGTTTAGAAACCTGGTAATTTTGAAGTTTATTGCGGGGAAGTTTCATTAGGAGATGATGGTTGAGGTTTTAATACTTTAGTATTAATATATTATAAAAACATGAATTATATGTATTCTTAATTTGATTGTTAGATGTAAAATATGAATATTATATTTTGAATTAAATTCGATAAAAAAATATTTACTTTTTTGAGAAAATCGATTTTTTTTAACTATTATATATTTTGTAAATGTGTTCGTTTAAAATATATTTTCAGTGCGAGTATTGTTTATAATTAAAAAGAAATAAATTGCCAATAATTTTAAAGGAATGAGAAAATTATTTTTTAATTTTTTTAAATTCGGTAGCATTATTTTTGTTTGTTGCTTTTTTCAGTAAAATAGATTTTTTTCTACTTAATTTAACTTATGTATATATATATATATATATATATATATAACACATGGGCTGATAAGTTCCCGGTCTAATAAAGAAAACACAACTTTTTAACAAAGCTTTATAACTTAATGACTTTATAACTTTTTAACTTTAATAAATAACTTAACTTTAATAATAAATAATAATAATTTAATAAAAATAATTTTAAAAATAATTTAATAATAATAATTTAATAAATGATTAATAATAATAATTTAATAATAAATAACATAATTTTATAACGAAAAAGCTCCAAACAGTGCTCAGAACTCGTTGTTGTTTTTGGTCAAAAGTCAACACGCGTGGCAGCCACTTTGACAACAGCTTTTTATAGACAAATGTTCATTCAAAATAAAACCTACACGTTCCTTGGATATCTTCAGAGTCTGAGCTATCTCCTGCAACTTCACTTTACGGTTCCCCAAAACGATTTTGCGGACTTTTTTTTTATGTTTTCCGGAGTAACCACCTCTTTTGCGTGGTACATCACTGGTGTCCGTACGACCACGTTTAAATTCAGCAGACCAGTCAATAATGGTTGATTTACCTGGTGCAGTGTCCGGATAACGCTTATCTAGCCAAGCTTTTGTTTGAACGGTATTTTTTCCCCATCAAATAACAATTCTTGAAATTCTTGTTATCCATTTTTTTTGTTTATCAACAAATTCGTTCAACTAAAACCACTCTAACGTTTTATCCACACGTCGAATCGTCATGGCATTTTTCTACTACCTTTTAAAGGTTAGTATTTACAAAAAAAATCATCGGTTCGGCGAGTGCAACGCCATCTGTGTGTCAGACCGGGAACTTATCAACCCATGTGTTATATATACATTTATCTGTTTGTTTAGAGTATATTTTAAGTGAGAATATTTTTTTAATCTGTTTGTTTACAATATATTTTAAATGCGAATATTTTTTTATAACTTAAAAAAATAAATTGCAAGTAATTTTTAAATAATAAGAAGATTAATTGTTACTTTCTTTTAATTCGAAAGCACAATTTTGTTGTTGTTGTTTTAAATAAATTCGATATTTTAATTTATTGAATTGTTAGTTTTTCTGAGCAGCAACAATTCAATCATCTTCGTCTGTCCCGCTGTTTTTAGGAAATATGAGGAAATTTTCATTTTAAACAGAAAATGCCCCTTTGTAGTGAAAAGGTATTCTTTCTGTGAAATTCAGAAAAAACATACCCGTGAATTTCAAATTATATTTAACAGTGTATTTAAAAACAGTACTATGCGAGTGGAAATTTATACTGATGCTGTGTTGAGTATAGTAAGGAGAATATAAATTAAGCACGGTGCAATTTGCCACGTAGATTATAATTTTAACAGCAGATATTGTACATTACCTAGGTATGTGCTGACTATTGGGGAAGTGGACATACATGGTATGGTAACGTTATTGAAAAAAGAATTTTTCCTTTTTAGTATTAAAAATGTGTTACAAAGTATTTCATAATCTATCTCGACGTATGACTTTCTCTCTTAATTCTTTTTCTACGAAAATATTATTTATTGTACAAGACTTATGATCTTATAACACAATTTGTTGAATTTTCATGAAAGTTTGAAATCTAAACTTAATTTTGTATCTCTTTGAACAGTATTTTCAATATTGCCACACTACCTCAGATATTTTGACAAGTGTTATAGGGCAAACCGTACACAGATATGACAATTTGTTATTTTTTTAGAATTGTTAAAATGTGACCGAACTTTTAGCTATTCACTCTTCATGATTATTTAAATAATATGATGTTACTTTTCATTTTTAGCAAGTTTCATTCATATATATATATATATATATATATATATATGTATATTTATCTTTAAGTTAATTTCATTCTAACATACTCTATTTTCTAGGTAAATAAAAATCATTTTATATTATCTTTAAATTTTTGGATAGTTAAAATTAAACTACAAAAGAAAAAAAGAAGAAGAAGAAATCAAATTTCTTTAATAACATTAAACTGAACATACTTTTCCAGCTCATAAAATTCTGATCGATTTTGAGTATCTTATTTCTTTGAAATAACATTTTGTCTTTAAGTAACTTCAAGGAAAGAAAAGGTTAACTTTTTTTAAAATTTTTATAAATAGATTTTCGTTCATTTATTTCTTGATTTTTACTTTGTACTTTATTTATTATGAGCTGTAGTAAATTTTATTTAGTTTATAGGCGTTGAAGCATACTTAAGGAATCTTTTACGTAACAACAACCATGAAGAAATGCAATATAGTTAATTTTGTGACCCAAAAATGGATCAATATTGGGTCAGGATTGATAATGATTGTTATGAAATATTGCGTGAATATTGAAATGTTGCCTTCATATAATATCTCGCCACTTTTGTCAAGTTATATTTAGGCAGTATAAAACCAACAAAAAAAATATTGGAAAACAATTATATCCAAAGTTTTTCCAATAAAATTTTAATGTTGATTAATTATTGGTTTTGATTGAAAACATTTAGAATGAAACTTTATTAATGCAAAATTAATGGCTTTACGTTGGAAAATATCAATAAAATGTTAATGCTGTCCAAAGTATTCGTTTTATTGTTGAAATTGACAAATGTTTCTAACAAACATTGTAAAAAGCATTGGCAAGATAACATTATTGTTTTAAAAAATTATGCCAATAATATGCAATATTACGCCAAGTTGAAACATACTTGCTACTGTGATATTATGAAATTGCTAAACGTGTTATGTATACACTTCATTTGTACGAATGTCCCACATTTTTAGTGTCTGAATGAAATTTGCTGAGTGGAACATAAAAAGCATATGAAACAAACAATATGTTTTTAGATAGCATCTGAAAAGGGGAAACGCCTTTTTAGTGCCGGAGAAAATTCATAACATTAAAAGTATGAAAATTATTAAGATTTTGTCGTACAATAAATTTGTTTTGATGATTTTAATTCTTTAAACTTGAAGATATTTTTTTCTAAATGTAACTTATTCAACCTAAAAACTACATAGAAATTCAAATTTTGTAAATTTTTAAAACAAAACTATTTTGACGTAAATGGATTGTTTAAACCATGAATAAGATCATTTGAAACAATTTTGAAATTGAATATATAACTCTAATCTCAGAGGTAACAAAAATTAAAAAAACTGAATTCATATATTTTTTTATTCAATAGAAATGAAAATTGTTACATTCACACTACCTAAGAAGCAACTCGTAAAAATGTAATATAAAATATCTATTTTAGATTTTGAAATATTGATGTTAAAATTTATGCACTAATTGACGAATATATATATATAACAAAATTAAAAATTTCTTCCGCCAAGAATAACACTAGTCTATATAAATTTTAGTTTTAATTAAATTCTATATATTATACCGGCTTATTAAATTAAAACCTATTCTTAAATTATCTCCATATGTAAAGTTATAAGATCTTAATCCACCTAATAATATTCATTCCAAATTGCTTAAATCTAAAAATGTCGCAAACTACTTATATTCCTAAATAAAACACTTTTATTATTTCAATCACTATTAAATTTCCCTATTATTTCCCGTATATATCAATTCCATCGAAATTCTCTACTTAATAGCTAAAATGTTATAACTCCTAAATTATACCGTTCTAAAAAAACCTATTTATTTAAATTCATTCTTTTAATAAAATATCAAATTTTTTCTTATACTATTTCAATTCTTTAATATTATAATTTTATTCCGCATCAATAAATTCATTTCTTTTTCTTTTCTGTTGCGAGCTAAGAGCATCCTCTGAAATCTATTTTTAGCAACACTCTCGACTGAGGACTTCTTGTTTGTTTACACGAGTCGAGGCTTTATATGGTTCGAGAAGCTTTTTTCGCTCGTGGAAGTCAATTTACTTCAAAATTGATTCACCGGAACAAGTTAAATTTTCTCTCTTAAATCGTTTATAATTGGTGTAAAGGAATCAGGTGGCTTGATTTGTCACTTTACGCTTGATTACTGAAATACGGGAGCACAGTAAAATCAACAGTTAGTCAGATAGTGTGTTACGATTCTGAAGAACGGGGACGGACGTGAGAGAGCAGTGGAATCTTGTCGCCGAAGAGTTGTTAAATTGATGTGTTCTTCTGTAGAGAGTAATGTAAATTTATCTATCGCTAATAATAGCATTTTTCCTGAGTCGGATCATGTTTTAATCAAAGGAATGTGACTGTCATCTTTGTGTTTTTTTAAAATCTATCTACACTCCTCGACTGCTGAGATGAATATTAGTTTACGACTGTATTTATATTAGGTGTTTGCTAGATATTTCTTCCATTTGTGACAAAGTGTCACGTATATATATATATATATATATATACCGGATGCCCCAAAATGGATGGAAACTTTAAAAAATTAAATATTTTGAAAATGATTAAAGATAGAAATGTTCCGTTTGTTGTTCTTTATTCGAAAAGTACCAGATTTTTATCCATACGATTTCAAAATTAGTTTAAAATTCCTCCAATAGGTGCGATACAGATGGTGCAGTAAGCCGAAAAACTAAGTGACACCATTCACCAAATTTGAAACATTGCAATTTTTTTCTGTGAGGGCTAAAAGACAAAATTCAGCTAAAAATCTCACAACATTTTGAGGAACTGAGTGGAACATTACATCTGTAAGTCATGTGAGCACATTCCTTATCAGACACATTTACGGGTATCGGCAAGTTTAGTCAGGAGACTACGACATGTTAATGCCGCATGTGACTCCCACTTCGAAAATAATGTCATTAATTATTTTAGCTTACAGCACTACCTATAGCCAAGATTTTAAGCGTTTTTGAATTAGTATGTGTATATGTGCAAGGTTAAGCTGTGATATGTAAAAGCCATATGTCACTGAACAAAACTTAATTAAACTGAAATAAAAGATATAAATAACTTAACATATGAAAGTAGCAAATATAATTATTAAATATTGCGTATAGACAAAAGCCGCCCAGCAGCTTTTCCAAAAAGCACAAGGATGCATCGGCAGCTGTCACATACAAAGTGAACAAATGTTTTTTTTTTTTTACTTAGAGTTAGTTCTCAGTCTGTCTCGGTACTTTGCGGAAACTCGCCAAACTCTCGCCAAACAGTAGAATGCTCCTTCTGCTCCGCTGAAATAAATGGAATAAGTATTCTTAAAATGTTATTAGTTTTCTAATAAAGTTTCAACAAAAGGAACCTTCTATCGTTACCTATTCTATCGTTAACCGTTTTAAGGTGCCTGACTACGTACGGAGCAATTTTTTCCAAATAAGCCATTTAATTATTTTTTAAACTTATTTCTATTAAGATTAGGACTAGAAACTGTGAAAAAAGGTAAAAAATATTTCATTCATTGATGAAATTTCGGTAAATGGGTGATTTTGTGGTAAAATTTAGTGAAATTTGGCCCAATACGCAAAACGCGCTACAGAAAAATATATTGTATGTATCTTAATTTCCTTTTTACACTTCATACTTATGACATTGGTGATGACAATGAACTAAAATCTAAGAGATATTATAAATGTTTCAAAATTTATAGCATATCGCACCTTTTTACATGCTGATTTTCTTGAAATTCATCGACGTCTTTCCACGAAAACATCCATAAAACAAATAATATTTATTCTAAAATTATATTTGTAGTTCATTGCCTTCACAACAGTATAAACAACATGTATTTTAAATTTCATAGTGATATTCTAAAAACCTTTTGAGAAATCATGTTTTGCGTATGGAATTTTCACGAAAAATTACATTTTTCAAAAAAAAGGAATGAAAGTTTAGACTTATGTTTACTACAAGAATTTACACAGTAATATGCATCTAAACTTAACTATTTTTATGAGCCATACGCTTTTTTTAAGTATTGAGCCTTTGTTTATCTCTAAAAGGCCATAGTTTTGCTTCTCCCTCCCAGTTAGTACTTTTAAATAGTACTTCCGGTCCTTTAAACAGTACTTCCAGTTTGAGTGTCAGCTGTTGCCTAGTTTAAAAACCGCTACAATTCCGGTTCTATTTGTCATACAATAAAAACAAATACAGTTTTGGAAAAGTAAGAAGTTCGACTTTAATAAAATGTAATAAAACCATTTTGACAATTTTGGTCGAAAACCACTTTTTAAACGTAGTCAGATACCTTAAAATTATTTTATTTTAAAAATATGCATCCTTTGATGGAGACCATGTATAACTAACTATATACTCTTAATATAAAGGAACCAGACTTTTCTAGAAACAGCAAAAGTTCATCATTTAATTTCCTATGTATAAAGATTCATGTAAGTATGCATATATATATATATATATATATATATATATATTACGGTCAGTACAATTAATCTGGTCATTATTAGTAATAACCGGTTATTATTAATAATGGCCACACAAAAAGGCCGGTTATTATTATTAATAACCGCGGTCATTACTAATAATAACCTGTCATTATTAATAATGACCGGATTAATCATATTGACCGTAACATATATAAAACGAAATGCAGACACAAAGCCATTTCTTAGATATCCAGTTATGCGTGTCAGATTATCTTGTCTTGCTTAAGCATATAATTTATGCATTATTATTTCGTAAACAGAATTTTGTAATGTTTTGCTTCCTTAAATTGAAATATTTTCTTTTTTTTACTACTGAATATTGACATTCGAATATTTATAAAACTCTTTAAAGCTAACACTTTTAAACAATTTCTTTTATGAGTATTTAGTTTAAAAGTATGTTTTATGTATGTAATTTACATTATGCAGATAAAAACTCGCAAACTCAGATTTTAGAATTCCTTGCAGTGAACATTTTTTGTTATTTTAATTGTGAAACTGAACCTTAAACATCCATCATTATTATATTGTTTTATTTATTCTGATTTGCTATTTCTCGACAATATACAAATGTTAATTAAAATATATTCTTAACAAAACCAAGCGTTTCTTTTGATTAATTAGCTAAACCATAAATTTATTTTTTACATTTTTATATTTCAAGAAAACAAAGAAACATTTTTAAAACTATTTAAAGTTATCTTATATATATAAATGTTTATCATCCTAAATATCACGTAATAAGACCGCAATTTTGCTGTACATTTCTTACATGATTATTTCATTTAAATATCTATGCTTTTCTTTCATAAAAGCATTAAAGAAATGCTTTATTGTGCTTTTAATAGAAGAAATCTCATACAAAAAATATTGAACAAAATTAAAAAAAATATTTCCGTGTGTTTACACACCATCTCAGACTTTATGTGTTTTTAAAATCTAAATTATTCTTTTTGTTTCGTAAATCAAGAATGCACATAAAATTCTATTGCAATTGCTTTTTAAAATAACATACTTATGCTAAAAGTGATTACAGTAACCATAAAGGCTCTAAAACCTTTTAATAAACAAACCGACCAGTTTCGACACATAAAATAACGGTAACATTCTCAAGGTCTGTAATGATAAATGAAATATTTCCAATAAAGTAAAATGTAAAACATAAAATAAAATCATGACAGGCCTAGAAAATGTCACCGTTAGTTGTACGTACGAAACTAGTTGGTCAGTTTATAAACAGTTTTATTTTTTATGTTTATGTATACTGTAATCACGTTTAGCATATGTATTTCATTTAATGATAATAAATGACTTTTTTATCTAAGGTGCGTCTCAAAATTATATAGACAGGCGATTTTTCAAAATAACAGCTAAGAAAATAAAGCAATAATCACGAAAAAAATAATTAGCATATGGAATCATAACATAAGTTTATTACGATACAGAAATGTTATGTTTATATCCCAGATTGTTTGTAAAAAAATATAATTCAAAATAAGCTGTCTCAAAAATATATGGACAATGAAACGAATTGTTTTTATTACCACCGTATCAGAAAAATTTGCATTTTCTGCCTTCTGTACTTGTGACGTAACCTCTACGAAATATAAAATCACTGCTCTTTCTTCAATTGTCGAACAGTTGGAAAATGCCTCGCAACGTTGAATTCTCTGCTGCTGATATTGCTAAAATTTGGCGTTTAAAGGCTCAAAATGTTACAGTTTCTGATATTGCAAAACAAATGAAGCGTAGCACATCTGTAATTTATGCAATCTTATCAAAAGATGACAATACGATTGCAAAAAAGCGTTCAGGTCGACCAAGAAAAAACATCTCTAAGACAAGATAGAGAAATTTTGCGGCAGTTTCAACTCAAAAGAAGTCTCTTCGTGAAATTGCGAGGACTTTCGCCTTTCCTATTTCCAGATCTACTGCTCACCGTCGCATACAGGTAAGCGAAAATCATAACTATCGCAGAATGTGTCGGAAACCTATTCTGAAAGTGCACCATAGAAAAACTCGAGTTCTTTGGGCTAAAAAACACATGCATTGGACGTATGAATGGTTAAGTGTTTTCTTTAGGGACTAAAATAAATTCAATATGGATGGCCCTGATGGCTGAGCATACTATTGGCATGACTTACGAAAAGAACCTCGCGAGTTCTTTAGTAGACAAAAAGGAAGGGGTTCATAATGGTGTGGGGCGTATTCTGTTTCAACGGAGCAACGGATATTGGATTTTTTAATGGTCAACAGTACTCTGATGATTATAAAAATGCGCTTTAAAGCAATCTACTACCAATCGGAAACATCTTAGGGTAGGAAAACTGGAAATTCCAACAGGACAATGCGTCGATTGACACATCCCACTCAACAACAGCTTGGTTTAAACAGAATCAAGTGACTGTAATAAACTGCCCAGCCATCAGCCCTGACTTGAATCCAATTGAAAACCTTTGGGGAGTACTTGTACGAGATGTGTATGCCCATGGTCGGGAGTTTTCTACTATTCAGGAATTACAGCAACAAGTAGAGCAGAATTGGTTCTCTTTACAGCCGCACATACTCCAAACACTAGTTGGAAGCATGCCTGATAGGGTTTTCAAGATAATTAAAAGGAATGGATACAAAATTTGAATTTAAATGCAAAATATTAAAAAAGTCCATATATTTTTGGGACAGCCTATTTTTATTTTTATTTTCGTACAAAAAATCTGTTACATTTATACTTTATTTCTTTGCAGTAATAGATTTATGTTATGATACTATATGCATATTATTTTTTTGTGATTATTTCTTTATTTTTTTACCTGTTATTTCAAAAAATCGCCTGTCCATATACTTTTGAGACGCACTATATAATTCTATAACTGTTTATGTTAAACATAATAAAGTGCTATCGCAGTTCCAATTTTGTCACATTAAAAAATAATATTTATTTACTAGATGAATGATGATAACAGAATTTATGAAATAATCAATATTTCCAACCCTATGTATCGGAATTTGGATTAATTGGCATGATATCATTGCTCGGATTCAACCATTGGATAACGGATTCAACCAAAAGATATTGAAAAGATAGTTTCCATTTGAAATCTACACATACACTACGAAAATATTATACGAACTCCAAACAAAATGAAGTGCAAAATAATGCTTCTATATTAATCTTTAAACAAGTAAGAAAAATCATGCGTCAAACATAGATTATGAAACACTTTCTAACAATTCCAGAATACTTTTTAAAAAATTCACCGTTTAATAAGATGGAAGATTATCTCTAAGTAAACAATTTGGAAAACGCATGACGCATTTGAATAAAAAAGAAAACTTCCCAGTTAAACTGAGGGCATTAAGCTCACAGACTAATCACAATAATTTTATATTAAACTTTTATTTCGAAGAATTTGAAATAAACCTCTCGAAAAATAAAGAAATCGACACTATATTAAGGGGAGTTTATCCCCTCGCCCCCCCCTCTTATAATTAACCAATGACCTCTCATAGCTCCCACAGAGAAGTGCCTTATTACAATGAACATATATACAAAATTTGAAGACAATCGGATAATTCTGCATGAAAAACCAATTTATCTAAATTAAGGGGGGGTTTACCTCCCCCCGGATCCTCCTTTATACTTAACCAAGGAACCTCCAAAACAAATCAGGGAAGCGCCTTATCACAATGAACCTATAAACAAAATCTGAAGCAAAACGGTTATTTTTGTCAAGAGTTATTGCGTTACGTACATACATATGTAAATACAGAACCGACGGGCACATTAGCTCTTAGGCTTTGATAGCCTGTGAGCTAAAAACTAATTTCAGCAGTTACAATCAATAGTCTTTGTTGTAGCTCTGTATGCGATTTATAGCTTTATATATATATATATATATATATATATATATATATATATATATATATATATATATAAATATATACTAATAAAATACAATTATAAATTTACACTTTTCCGTCAATAAAAGGAAATGTAATGGAGATGTTTTGGGCTGCCCCGTATATGGTCTATAGAATCAATGCACACTAAGTTATATGCTCATTTTTAGCTAAAATAAAAAAAGCGCACCATAACTGAAAACGCACTTCCATCAATTACTGTTCATAGACGGTACAACAACCGAACTCCTTGTGTGTCTATGTAAAAGAACGATGAATGTTATGCTCATCATATTTGATAGTAAGTATCTTCAAGTATATTAAGTATCCTCAGTGATATATATTAACTTCAATATGTTTGGAATAGAGTAACATCATTAAAATACGCTGCAAACTATTTCCCCACCATGACCGTAATCTAACAAATTTCTTTTGAGAGCCCCTGTAAAGGAACTGAAAATGCTACGCACTTCATTTTACATACCGAAAAGTCCATAGTAGGCCCAAATAACATATATCAATTGCATGGGAATCGGAGCATAATTACGCGACTCAGAAACGGCTGATAGACACTCAGACAAACAGAATTCATAAAAAATGTTCAACTATGTTCGAATGCGTTAAAAAGCGAAAAAAATTATTTATCCTTTTAAAACTATATATAACAATGGAAAATGTAAATGTTACCTTAAGGTGTCGTCAAATTGAGGATTTTCGAAATAACCAAGTGTATGAGAAAATTTATTATTCATCAAGTTTTCTTAAAGTCGTTTTAGGAATAAATTTAAAATAACAAAACTTAATATTTTTATAACAGTAAAACATTTTTCATGAATACTTTTAAACAAAAGCGTAAAAATGCTCAAAGATGAAATTTTCCGTTCTACAAAATTTTTGTACAAAGCATCATCTTATTGCCATTACTGTAGTACTAAAATAAACATGTAAAATAACATTTATTGACATTTTACCTGTATCTTTTTAATAAAACTTTTTGTGGAGTTAAATCAGCCATACAAAATTATGAATAATGATTTTACACATCATTAATTGAATGGCTTTCTTGGAAAATGTTATGAAACTAAAATAACTTTAGTTCTCATTTAGTAATTTCTGACAGTCTGCTATTTAAATAAAAATACTGCTAAAAATAGGGAATATTATATTACATAAATACAGTATTAATTCGCGTTTAATAATTATTCCCATACGCCCGTCAGAATGATGTGTTTGCATTTTTAAAAGAATGATATAGCATTGCATTATAAAAAGAATTATGAAGTAATACATTGTATCTAATACATTTTATCTTATGGGAATAATAGTGTCAGGTGGTGTAAAATAGCTATAAAACCAGCACTTTTTTCATTTAAACTAAATTTGGAAGAACAATATTAATTGAATTGGTAAAATAATGGCATAGAATATGCAAATGAGCTTCACTCACAAAATTTGAGAAACTATTTCACAAAAAAAATGCAAATTAGTACTAATAATGCTATTTTAAAACATATTGTCAATTAACTATTTTACTTAGTTATGGGGTAAAATAAGTATACACAGTTAAAGATTACTCTATCTGTAGTTGTTAAAAAACCCCTTTCACAACTCAGTCAAGTCATCAAAAAAGCCTTTAAAGTTCAGCGCAATATGCAAAAAGAACTGTCTTTCCGTGTCAGCGCATCTGCCTTTATAAATCAGCGAACGCACCAACAAACATCTCGCAACATCGTTACTAAACTCGCAGCAGCTGGCGAACGCCTGCATACGAAGAATTTCTCTCGCTGTATCTTCTTCCATCGGCGCGCGAAGTAGTGGTAATACCGGATATTTTTCGACCAAGCTTCCTTCACTCGGAATGGCAACGCATGTGAATGACTAGTGTTTTTTTCAACGAGCAGTGTGTTGGATGGTATAAAGTCTCAAGCGAAAGAAGGGTGGTATTCCATTCATTCGAGAATTTTCTCGTGTGAGGAGCCACCCTAGTGAAGTTCTGTGTTTGTGAAAAGTGAAAGTTTTGTTCCAGTATTATATATTAGTGCAGTGCGAAGTCTATCTACTAGTTTAAAAATGTGTAAACAAGTTACAAAGTGCTTCTTAATGCATGTTTGAAAAAGTGACAGCGTTCATCAAAAAGATTGCAATCGTATGTGCATGAATCAACAAAAATAAAGAAAAAATGTGCCTACAGGTGAAACAAATATTTTTACTGCATTTAAATGAATATATATGTTAAATAATTGACAATAATTTCTGATGGATGCTGATAGATTAAAATAGTTAAAAATTAATAGTAATATGGAGCACCCACATGTAAAAATTGTAGTATTATATGATAACACATTATTTGAATGCATTCTTATTATGATTAATATTAAATTGTGTAATAATTAACATGTCTTATATTCAAATAAATAATCGAGAATAATCTCTAAAGTATTATTATTTTTTGTTTAATTAGCATGAAGTGTTTTATAATATGTACTTTTAGTTTTCAGCTATTTCAGGTTGTTGCTCGGGATGCTAAGGTGGTTTGTTATTGTGGCCAACATTTATTGGTACTAATCACTATTTCGATCAGGTTTAGGAATGTAACTTGTGTTCCCTTTTGAACATTTAATCGTGTCCCCCTTTAGTTTATTTTTATTTTGCACCATGAAGCCCTTTTCCATCAGCCAAATTTATCATCATTTTTTATCATTTGGTGCCGCGTGCAAAAGTAAAATTTAATAGGTTGAGAATCTGGTCTCCACAATAGCTTCCTGAGTATATTTTTACAAAAATATACACACCATTTATTATATTTTTATCTGTGATTTTTTTAAATGCATGATTTATATATCGTAAGCTATTTATGATTTTATATATGTATTGTAATATTGATATTGTGTAATTGCATGTTAGGAATGTGTAAATTTTAAGTTCCCCTTCCCCCCTCCTCTCCCTTAAAAATATATATTTTGACATTTATTTCTGTTATTTACTATGGCTCGTAAAGGGATCATAGATTTAAGTTTGGCTTCATCCATTCCCACTTTTAGCGGAACTTCTGATGAAAATGTTGAATATTTTGTCGGACAGGTTAGAGATGTAGCAGTATTAGAAAATTGGCCCGTAAATAAAAGAATTTTAATTCTAAAATTAAATTGTAGAGATGCTGCCCAAAAATTTCTAATTGACTCCCCGCAGGTAGCTAACATTCAAAATTTTGATGAATTGGCTGAATTATTAATTAAAAAATTCAAAAGATGTCAACCATTTGATGAGATACAATCAAAATTTAATAACATCAGGCAAAAACCAAATCAGTCAATTCAGAGCTTAATTGATGAAATAAACTCTTATGCAGTAAAATATTTATCAAAGATAGATATACAAACTAGGGATTCAAATGAATTCATTGATTCCATCAAATTGAACAAAATTTTGGATGCTGTTAGGCCTGAAATTAAGGTCGAAATCCTTAAATTAGGTCCAAAAAATTACTTAGAGGCATGTAAACATGCAATTAATGTAGAAAAGGCTCTTGAGGCTCAAGAAGTCATTATTAACAACAATGTGTGTCAAAACTTTGAACTAAATTCAATAATGCAAAGCCAGTTAGAGGGTAACAAACAAATTCAACAGTTAAAGGAAGAATTGGAAAGAGTAAAATCTGAAAATAATGCTAGCAATTCTTTTCGACAAAGTCAAAATGAAAGAGTCCAATGTCATATATGTGGAAAAAGTCATGTGACAACAAAATGTTGGTATTTTCCACAGGGTAGAAATTCCCGCAGCAATAATTTCAATCATAACCCCAACCATATTCCTATTTCTAGAGGTAACAGCAGTGGAAGGAATTTTGGCAATTATAGAAATAACCGTAGAAATCACCCATATAGGCGTAGAAATCATTTAAACTTATAGATGGTTCTTGTAGTAAAAATAGATCCCATTTTACAAGGACCAATAATTATAAAATTGTTAGGGATGAAAATCTATTGGAATCTGTAAATAATTCAGAATCAATTGAAAATTCAAAATCTAGTAACAATTCAGATTCAAATTCTAGTGAGGAAAATTTAGAAGTAAATGATAATTTAAAATCTGTAGAAGAAAATTCAAATTCAAATGAAGACTTAAACTCTGTAAATGAAATTCAAAATTTTGATAATGTAACAATTCAAAATAATTGTGAAGATCTTGAAAATCTCCATGTAATGTCGTGTAATTTTGATAATAATACAAATCACCTTCCTATTATTAAGCTTAAATTTGGTAATTTAGAGGTACCCGCTCTTCTCGATACCGGTGCAAATCTCTCGCTGGTGCAACCAGGCATCTTAGCAGAAATTAAGCAACAAGCGAAAGTTGAGCATATTTCTAGAGCAGTCAAAATTAAGACCCTTAATAATACCACTATCCCATATTTGTCAGCAGTCAATATAAAGTTCAAAATGAAAACTCGTTGGTTTCATAACATATTTTTTGTCACTCAGAGTAACTGGAATTGTAACTACCAAATAATTTTAGGGTATGACTTCATTCAGAGAAACAAAATTCTAATTGACACATTCAATAAAAGACTTTCCATCAACAAAACCCATTTTGAATTTGAAGAAACTTCTCCGCAGATTAAAGAAAATACTGTAATTAAGGATAATGATAAACCTCAAATTAATGTAATTGCTAAAGCTATAAATAACATTAAAATTAAACCTAATTCATTTGAGATAATTAAATTGGAATTTCCACAGGGTATTCATAATTCTAAAAGAGTCATGTTAACCCCATTAAAAGTCTCGCAGAAGTGCCATATTGAAAATTCTTTGCATACTGTTGAGGACAACAAATATATTTTGACAATTGTTGAGAATAAAACTAATGTTGCATCATATATACGTAAAGGTCAAAAACTAGGAAATGTAGAAATGTTTGAAGATGACGAGGAAATCCAACCCACTGAGGACCAAATTTTTCAAATCAATAGTTTAAATTTAGAAGAGATTAGTAATTTGAGACAGGCCGAACTTTCAGAATCTGATTTTAATCTTAAACATTTAGATGAAAAAGAGAGAAAGGAGATTTTGGAATTATTAATGAACAACTTTAAAGTATTTTCTAAAAGTTATAAAACTCTTGGTTCAACTGATGCAGTCAAACCCGAATTTAAATTAATGCACAATTTCCCAATTCAAACTAAACCATACCCTATTCCAAAAATTGCCAAACAGTTTGCACAAGAAGAGATTAAAAAATTGTTAGATGCTGGTTTAATTGAACATTCTTCCTCCAGTTATAATTTCCCTGTTATATTTGTCAAAAAGAAACCAATTCCAGGCACCTCTCCTGAAGAAATCAAATTTCGCATGGTAGTGGATTATAGACTGTTAAATAGCATCACTGAATCTTACACTATATGTTTGCCAAAAATTTCAGAAATTCTGCACAGTATTGCTGGCAAAAGGTATTATTGTGTGCTTGATTTGAAGTCGGCATTTTTTCAGATAAGATTGCAGGAAAAAGATAGGGAAAAATTAGCATTTTGCTGCGAGATTGGTAACTACCAGCCAAAAGTCCTACCTTTTGGAAGTCGCAACTCAACTTCATATTTTCATACACTAATTTCTAAATGCTTATCTAGCTTAAAAGGACCAAATTTACAATTCTTTCTTGATGACATTATTGTCGCTGCAGACAGCATATCTGAAATTAAAGCCTGGTTACAGAAGGTATTCGATAAGCTCATCCAATTCAACTTAACTTTAGACCCTGCAAAGCTTCAGATTTGTCAGAAAGAAATAACTTATTTAGGATTTAATGTCAGTGCTGATGGTTTTTCTCCTTCAGAGGATAATGTAAACAAAGTTTCAAAATTTCCCATACCCAAAAATGTAAAGCAAGTTCAACAGTATATTGGTTGTTTAAATTATTTTAGGCACATGGTTTATAAATATGCTGAAATTGCTAAGCCAATTATTAATTTAACCCGTAAAAATGTTCCATTTGTCTGGACTTCAGAGTGTCAGGAAGCTTTTGATATTTTACAAGATCAAATTCTAAATAAACCCCTTCTTAAAAACATTAATTCTGATCTTCCATTGTATTTAGTAACTGATGCTTCTAAAGTTGCATTTTGTGGAATTTTAATGCAAAAATACAATGAGAAATTTTATCCTGTTGAATTTTTTTCAAAACAATTCAATCCAGCTCAGTCTAGATATCCTTCCATCCAAAGAGAATTGTACGCAATATTTGCATCTGTCAAGCATTTTCGTGAAGAATTATATGGAAAAAAATTTACCATATATACCGATGCAAAATCATTAACATATCACATGGAACTGGACAATCAGAGTGAGATTGTAGCTAGGTGGCTTCTGTATCTGGATCAATTTCATTATGAGATAGATCACATTCCTGGTGTTATTAACCCTGCTGATTATTTATCTAGAGCATATAAAGATGAAACCTTAAATGTAAATAATATAAATATTTTTCAAAGTAATTCAAATTTAGATCATAATAATATTGTAAATAATCAACAAAATGATGAATTTATTAGGGAAATTATTCAAAAATTAAATGATAATGATGAGGAAACTGCAAATAACTATTATATTGATTCAGAAACTAAAATTGTAATGGTAAAAATTTTCCCCAAGAAGCCGTTAAAGAAAAAAAAGTATCTCAGTAGAATTTTAATTCCAAAATCTTTAATTAAGGATTGTTTGGAAGTTGCTCATGCTCCTCATTTTGGCACTCAAAAAACCTACAATTTTGTTCGCAAAATCTATTCTTGGAAAGGAATGTTTAAGGACACTAAAAATTTTTGTAGCAATTGTGAAAGATGTTTAAAAGTTAAACCTAAACCTAAAAATACTGTCACTAAAATGATTCCAAAAGCTGATTTAGCTCCAGGTGAGATAATAGCTTTAGATATTGTAGGCAAACTTCCTAGATCTCATGACAACAAATTTTTTATTTTAACAATAGTTGATCATTATTCCAGGTATCTTGAGGCTATCCCATTAAGCAATACCACTTCTAAAACTATAATTAATCAACTTAATATATATTTTTCCAAATTCGGGATCGCTAGGACTGTTTTGACTGATAATGGACCATATTTCCGTTCAGATGAATTTGAAGATTATCTTAAGACTATGGATATTAAGCATAGAAAGAGTTCAATCTATTATCCGCAGAGTAATGGTTTAATCGAGAAAATTCATCTTTCTATGAAAAACAGCATAGCAGCACTTTCTGATCAAGTATTCGAGTGGTCAGATAGACTATTATTTTTTAAACTTCATTATAATTCCTCTAAGCATGCAGTAACTCAATTTTCACCGGCTGAACTATTCTTGGGCAGAGAACTCAATATACCTCTAAATATTTTTGAAAAACCAAAAGTTGCTGAAGAATATAGTAAATATCTAACAAAATTACAAAGTCATTTTCAGGAAACTAGAAAATTAGTTAAGGAAAATGAAACTAGTTATTTTAATTATCACCAACAATATGTGAAGGGCAGAAGTAAACCTTCCTTAAATCCTGGTGATGAAGTTTTTCTTGTAGATTTTAAACATCATACTGCATTACAACCTAGATATAATGGACCACATATAATTGACAAAAAATTGAGAAATGATAATTATTTGATAAAAATTAATGAAGATGGTCATGAATAGGTAAAAAAAGTTCATGTCAGTAAAATTTTTCCAAAAGTACCATTAAATGATAATATTTGTAACAAAACTGAGGAAAATAAGAATTGAGTAGTGATTCTAATATTTTGGTGAAATATGTGTATGTTCGGAAACTTCAAAGTATATATATACTATGCTCAAGTCAAAATTCTATTTTTAAAAAATTTTTTTTTCTATTTCTTCTCTCTCAATGTTTGTTTTCAATATACTGGTAGAATTGATCACTTTGCTAGTGAATAACATTTATTGAAATATTTTTTTTTAAACTTTACCTTTTTAATTTTGTATTTGAGTCAAAAAGGAAAATATGTGAATGATTTCCTCATATGTATTTTCATAATTGTTTAGAATATCTGTGAAATCTTTTTTAAGTTACAAAGTAAATTTCAATATTCATTGAACTTAATTCAGAAAATTGAATAATATATGGTACAATAAAAAGTAGTTTGAAAATGTTGAATGTGACAACTCAAAATACATTGCAGAAAGTTAAAGCAATCTAGGTATTTCTGTAGTTTATATTTATTGGTGTGTGTGTATTTTTGTAAATATTTTCATATTCATGCTGGTTAAATATAATTATTGAATTTTTGTATCATATAATGTGTGGTGTATACAATTCTAATGATTACAGTAGCATTGTGTATAAAATTTTTTATTTTTTTCACGAACATTTCTTTAAGTCTGTATGCAGCTGTGAAAATTTCAGTGACTTTTTCGCAAAATTCTCACGAACATTTTTTCATCATTTCTTCATCTGTGTGCATTTGTGAAACTTTCAGTGACTTTTTGCAAAATTTTTTCAAGAACATTTCTTCATCTGTATGCATTTGTGAAATTGACTTTTTCGCATACTCCAGGACATTTCACATCAATTTTCAACAATTATCAACTATTCTTCAGAACAGTGTTCGCCTCTTTTTTTGCTGTTGGTGGGGGGAGATGTTAAAAAACCCCTTTCACAACTCAGTCAAGTCATCAAAAAAGCCTTTAAAGTTCAGCGCAATATGCAAAAAGAACTGTCTTTCCGTGTCAGCGCATCTGCCTTTATAAATCAGCGAACGCACCAACAAACATCTCGCAACATCGTTACTAAACTCGCAGCAGCTGGCGAACGCCTGCATACGAAGAATTTCTCTCGCTGTATCTTCTTCCATCGGCGCGCGAAGTAGTGGTAATACCGGATATTTTTCGACCAAGCTTCCTTCACTCGGAATGGCAACGCATGTGAATGACTAGTGTTTTTTTCAACGAGCAGTGTGTTGGATGGTATAAAGTCTCAAGCGAAAGAAGGGTGGTATTCCATTCATTCGAGAATTTTCTCGTGTGAGGAGCCACCCTAGTGAAGTTCTGTGTTTGTGAAAAGTGAAAGTTTTGTTCCAGTATTATATATTAGTGCAGTGCGAAGTCTATCTACTAGTTTAAAAATGTGTAAACAAGTTACAAAGTGCTTCTTAATGCATGTTTGAAAAAGTGACAGCGTTCATCAAAAAGATTGCAATCGTATGTGCATGAATCAACAAAAATAAAGAAAAAATGTGCCTACAGGTGAAACAAATATTTTTACTGCATTTAAATGAATATATATGTTAAATAATTGACAATAATTTCTGATGGATGCTGATAGATTAAAATAGTTAAAAATTAATAGTAATATGGAGCACCCACATGTAAAAATTGTAGTATTATATGATAACACATTATTTGAATGCATTCTTATTATGATTAATATTAAATTGTGTAATAATTAACATGTCTTATATTCAAATAAATAATCGAGAATAATCTCTAAAGTATTATTATTTTTTGTTTAATTAGCATGAAGTGTTTTATAATATGTACTTTTAGTTTTCAGCTATTTCAGGTTGTTGCTCGGGATGCTAAGGTGGTTTGTTATTGTGGCCAACATTTATTGGTACTAATCACTATTTCGATCAGGTTTAGGAATGTAACTTGTGTTCCCTTTTGAACATTTAATCGTGTCCCCCTTTAGTTTATTTTTATTTTGCACCATGAAGCCCTTTTCCATCAGCCAAATTTATCATCATTTTTTATCAATAGGGATCTGTATTTCGTAAATCGTTTGAAATAGGTAAGGTCATACAACATTTTTGGCTTGAGTGCTTTAGTGTGCCGAACCTAGGATTCATATTTTTGATGTTTTAAACTTATGTACAGGGGGCGGGAAAATTTTGGATGAGTATAAAATCTATTGTTTTGGAGAAAACCGCAAATGTCACCAATTTATTAACAAATATATTAAATTTAAGTTGTAAATAATGGAAAAACAAATTATATCTCAAAGTATGCGCCTTTTTCTCTGATACATGCCCTTAGCCGTTTTGGGACATCATTGGGACATCATCGAAGTATGTCATCTTGAAGATTGGTCCATTCCTTAATCAATTTTCCTTTCAAACCATCCACATCCATGTAGCCAAGACCTTTTCCTTGAAAATTCCCCAAATGGATAAAATCATTGGATTGATGTCGGCCATTCATCGGGAGATATGAAGTCATTGTTCTCCGCCCTAAGCTAGTCAAGAGTCTTGCGCGTGCGATGGGCTTGTGCAGAGTGTTTCTGAAACACCCAATTTCATCTAGAAAAGTATTTTTGAGCAAAAGGCTTCTGCAAAATCTCATCCTGATAGTATTGTTGATTGAGCCACCCAAATGTTTTTCGCACCATGTATATATCTATTGGTAAATGATTAGATCGAAAATTATTGTTACAGACTTAGAATATACCACGTTGAGTGCAAAATCTTTGTATTGATTCCTTTATCAGATTGAGTTATTCTGTTGCAGGATTGTGTTTGTCAAACGCCTTAGTAAAGATTTATAGATGGTACGTAGAACTTTACAAGGCCCTCTAGAAATTTCTAGATGAAGTGCATTCGTATCCCTTGAGTTTAGATAGGAGTTCTGAATTTGTGGTACTGGAATGAGTGACCTAATTTTACATTAACTTTTTTATGACGAGTGTTTTAACTATCTAAGAGGCGTCATTCCTTCATCAAACATACTGATGTACCTTCAAATCTGCCAAGATCGTTTTTCTCGCTTGTTAATCACGCCATTCCAGAGCACACGTGAACAATAAACGTAGGTTAAAAATACACTTGCTATACTTCAAGATCATTTTAGGAAAGTGCAGCAAAAATATCTCCAGTCATAGGCATTTCTACAAAAGAAAATAAAAATTAAAAAATCTCACTGAATTAAAATATGTATATAATTAGTTTTTTTATATGTTATATATAAATTTAAATACATAGATTTTAATTGAGAAACAATTTCTTATTGTACTTCCCTTTATAAATAAATTATATGATTATAAACACCATGCTAAATTTTCTTCTAAATGCCACAATACTGTTTAGCTATCACCTTTGCCTTTATTGCTAAATTATTCCAATATGTTTATTTCTTCCGAATTTCAAATTATCATTTTATATTAGGGAAATAATAATTTAAAATTAGTACTAAGGAAAACTAATATTCCTAAACTGAAAATTCAAGAATCTTCAATTTTATTCAACTGTTTCGCAATATCTTTCTATGAAACGGATTACTGCACTTTATAAAAGAAATTTCTACAGGAAAAATAATCATATAATGTTTGTTTCAACAAATGTTTTCCTGGAGGAAATATAGCAGAAAAAAAATTATTCTCTCATTATTTTTTCAACTATGTTTTATGTTTCACTAAGAGATATCTTGGGAGAAAGATGTAGTATTTAGAAAGATCATTATTATTATTATTTTTTAAATGACATAACTATACATCATTAAAAGAAAAACAATGATAGCATAACAACAGAAATATCCGAGAAAATGAGCTTTATTTTTAGGCACATACTTCTTTCTAGAAAAATAAATGATCATAAGTTTTCACTCTATTGTTATAATTTAAGAATCGAAAAAAATATGTTTTAATAATAAGTTTTATCTATACCATAAAGTCAAAACATGTTAGTTAGTAACGCAGGCGTCATATCAACGGTGATTACAAGCTTAACAATCAATTTCGCTTCATTTCTATACTTTTAACTTCTATACATCGCACAATTTAAATTTTTTCACCGTTGAATAGAAAAAAAAATGTACATTCAAATCCAATTTCTTTGAACAACACGCTAGATAACACGCACTGTTCAAGTGTTCATGGCTGGATGGACAGTAAGAATGTGAGTGAAACATAAAGTACAGCATCCATCTAGGGGTGATTTCTGGGTTGTTTAGTTAATGCCGAAAATGATTCATCTTTTTAGCACTTTCCAACCTAGTTGAAAAGTGCTTATGACTTCGGTTTGTCTGGCCGTCTGCCGTCTGGCCGTGCTCTAACTCCGTAAATATGCTCGGATTGCTCTGCAATTTTTATATGTTATTGTCGCCATCTATAGCATGTTCCCTATTTCAACGGAAGTGTGTAGCACTTATAGTTTTTTTACAGGGACACTCAAAAGAATTCCGTTACATTGCGTTCTATGGGGAAAAATCATTTGCGGTTTATTTAAATAATGTTTCACTAATTTAAACGCATTGAAATTTATATATATCACTAAGGTGCATTAGAAGAAGCTTAATATGGAATAGGGTGTGCATAGCACTTATAGTTACTTTACAGAGACAGTCAAAAGAATTCCGTTACATTACGTCTACGGAGAAAAATCGTCTGCGGTTTATTTAAATAATGTTTCACTATTTTAAACGCACTGAAAATTATATATATCACTAATATGCATTACAAGAGGCTTACTACAGAATATTGTGTACATAGCAGTCATCGTTCATTTACAGGGACACACAAAATAATTCTCTACTGTCTGTTAACAATAATTCCTGGAAGTGCGTTTTAAGTTACTGAACGCGATTTTAATTTTAACTCGCTTTTTGTCTATTACGTGTTGTGTATAAATTCTGTAGATCCTATACAGGGAAGCACAAAAGTTCGCGAACACATTTCCGTTTATTGACAAACTCCAGATGGAGAATTTTAGACTGTGCTACGCGTTTCCTAACTGAACTAATATTTAGCCTCCTATGTAGTACATATACAAACCTATAGATCCTATACAGGGCTGAATAAAAGTATTCGGTTATTTTTCCGAATATTGTATATGTTGGAAATTCCTGAAATTATGTTTTTAAACATGTTATGCGTTTTCCAAATTGTTTACTTAGATGTTATCTTTTAGCTTATTAAACGGTATAATTTGTAAAATTATTTTAGAAGCGTTGGAAAATGCTACATAATCTATGCTTGACGCATGATTTATATTTTATATTCTTGTTGTATATTTTATAGGAAGATTACGGATGCACACTTTGCCTATGCTGTTGTGCGGACGTTCGTAAAAAAGAAATCCAACTATACTGATCAAAAATATAGTACATTTTATTTTTTTTAAATGAAAAATAGTAAAAAATAAGTATTTTTATAAATTTTAAAATACATACGAGATCGGAAGATGTTATCGTACGTCAAAAATATTTTAAGAATATTTTTTAACAATGCCATAGGGACTTATTAACGCTATAACTTGTGAATATATTACCATAATTATTTTTCTTTGAAATTCGAGAATTTTTGGAAACTTTAGGCTGTATTCGCGATTAAAAGATGTTATCCGATTTCAATTTGTTTTCCTTTCTTATCAATGAAAAAGGCAACTTTTCCGCGCTATAGCGAGTCGCAAATAGCTATTTCGATTTTTTCACACTGCCCTAGTATATACTATTATTTAATAAACTAAGTATTTTAACATTTCTTATTTTTTTTTTCTATTACAAAATGTTTTTATTCAATCAGGAAATCAATTTTAACACAACAACATTACTGTAAAAATCTCTTTCAAATAATATACAATCTCCCTTAATAGGGAGTGAACGCTTTTGTTACCTGAATTCATGTTTCAAAAAAAGTGTAGATAATATATATATATATATATATATATATATATATATATATATATATATATATATATATATATATATATATATATTGATTAATCTTGATGCTAAAATTTCTGATCTCTTATTCTATGTCCATAAAATGTTGCATAATTATCATTTTTAAACTTAATAATGCAGCAAAAAATGAAAACATTATACATTTACAATGAAAAAAAAAATCGAATTATTACAAGATACCAAAAAATTAATGAAGATCACAAATCAAATTACACAAAGTTGAATTTTCGTTTTTTTTTTTCTTTAAAAGTAATTTTATTCAACATCTTTCAGAAAATGGTTTAAATTCGTACTATTCTTTCTAAGTTAGAAAAAAATATTATGAAAAAGAAAAATTTCGTTCAAGTTAATTAATGTGATTAATTTTTATGATGTGTAAAAAAAGTTCTATATATTTTGGCAAAAAATTACTTTTTATTGTAACATATGTTTGCATTAAGGATATATAAAAAATATAATTTTTCGCTAGATACAAATACATAATATCTTCAGCACTAATAAGTGGGATACGGGTTTTTTAAATAGTAAATCCATACTTTTTCAGTTAAATTGACGGAAATCAAAACATTTTAAAACGCAATAAAAGGGTTACGTTATAACATAATTTTCATACATACTTATGTTTATTAAAAATTCTTTATTTAGTTTTTAGTGTATGTCGAAAGTCTAATATTTTTATATTTATAATGAAATTTTTAATAATTATTCAAATTTTTTATTATCTCTATTTCTATATAAAACATGGCTTTGAAGTGCATTTTTCGTTACATAAAAACCGTTATTTTTCTAATTAGTTTACAAAATGTGAAAAAATAGGTGCCTTAATCCATAACATTTTTCAATCTAATAAAAGTTAAAATAATTTCTTATAATAACTGTAAATCATATAATAATGACTGCAATTTTTTATGAAAATAAGAGACCTCCCCCCTACGAGCTGCGCTCGCCAACGCCCATTCTGAAACCGCAAACTATACAGACACGCTAACTTGATCGCATCTAAAACGATCACGAAAGGCTGAATTATAATTAAAGACCAGTGACGATTTCTTGTTATCGGGTTACCATTCATTTTCCTTTGACTGAGTGATTTTAAAGTCAAATGAACTGCTGTATAAATAGCTAACAACTGTTTTCGTGATTGATTAAATAAGATTAACTAAACATTGGAAAATCAACATGCGCAAAATGGCTAAGTATACAATGTCGCTGTGTGAGGGAATTTTATAACGATGGTATATGAAAATTGTTTTCAGTAAGATGTTTAAATGTATCTTTTCCATTTTTATGTAATTTTCACAAAAGTTCTCTTCCTATTATTAAACGTAAATATATAGTTTTTAATTAAAGGAAAATAACATTTTTTACGCTGTTTAAAACTTGCAACAGTAGATAAAATATTTTGCCGAAATAAATGAATTTCTCGTGTAAATATATTTTAAAATTGAAACTGTATGGAAATATTGTTCTTTGAGAATTTAAATATGGCGTAATTTTCGAAGTTTAATGGTTTGAACGCGGAATAATTTAATTATCATTTTCAAGTTTTTTTTTTTCTCTTTTTGATATTCACGCGCAAGTACAATTTTATGACGTAATTTTTCAATTTACTGTTTTTAACACGTGACCATTTAATTATTATTTTAAAATTTTATTTCTGTGTTTAATAGTCATGTTTAAATGCATTTTTTAATGGAAAAGGAATATTACTATGTTTTTTTTTTTGTTTTTTTTTTCAAATTGGTAATGATTTAAATAGATGTTTTGTTGAAAAGTGTTTATGACTTCAGTTTGCCTGGCCGTATGACCGCCTGCCGTCTGTCCATGCTCTAACTCCCGTAAATATGTTCGGATTGCCCTGCAATTTTTAAATGTTATTGTCGTTATCTGTAGCATGTTCCCTATTTCAACTGAAGTGTGAAGCACTTATAGTTTTTTTACAGGGACACTCAAAAAATTCCGTTACATTAAGGTCTATGGGGAAAAATCATTTGCGGTTTATTTTAATGATGTTGCACAATTTCAAATACATTGTAATTGATATATATATCACTAAGGTGCATTACAAGAAGCTTAATATGGAATGAGGTGTGCATAGCACTTATAGTTACTTTACAGGGACAGTCAAAAGAATTCCGTTACATTACGTCTATGGAGAAAAATCGTTTGCGGTTTAATTAAATAATGCTTCGCTATTTTAAACGCATTGAAATTTATATATATCACTAAGGTGCATTACAAAAGGCTTACTACAGAATATTGTGTGTATAGTAGTCATCGTTCATTTACAGGGACACACAAAAGAATTCTCCACAGTCTGTTAACAATAATTCCTGGAAGTGCGTTTTAAGTTGTTGAACGCGATTTTAAATTTAACTCACTTTATGTCTATTACTTGGTGTGTATAAATTCTTTAGATCATATACAGGACAGCACAAAAGTTCGCAAACACATTTCCGTTTTTTAATAGACATATTTTGACCGATTTTAATATTACATATCTCTTAAAATAGTTCTTCGAATTAAAAACTGTCTGCTTCAGCGTGTTTATCGAACATGTCTCTATAAAACTAAAAATGTTTGTATATTTATATGTCATAGTTTTCTGAATATTAGTTTAGAAAGACCACAAGTCACAAAAAATTCACTGACAGTGGCGGCTACGGAGGTTATTTTTTTTAATACAGTGATATTCAATGATTACAAGTTTATTCAAACTATTATCGTAATCCATTTAATGATTAACTGAGAAAATACTTTTTGGTTCAAGTTGAAATTTTGTAGACGCATATTAAAAGCTCATAAATTTATTTATCTTTAAAAAAAAGTGTGGGGTACATTTACATGGTACAGAAAACCAGTGGAAAATGTGTGGGAAATAAGAAAGAGCATCTCATGCTCACGAAAAACATAACCGATGTAACAATGAAGAAGAACTAAAATCTGTTCTCATAATATCCTGGAGAAAGATTTTAAAAGAAAGTCATTAAAAACATATAGTCTCTGCGATTCTCAAAATGAGAAATCTGAATTAAAGTCTTATTTGGTTAGTGTTTGTAATGGCCGGTTATCTGCGCGAGGGATATAGTCCCAGGGGATAAATTTATTTCCTTGGGGGAGGGGGAGGGACCTAACCCATGTTTACACAAGTTTCGAATGAAACCATAGAAACAACCGAACTGTAAAGCTGGCGATCGCGACATGAGTGCTAACATAGGCATTTCCTTCTACATGCTTTCAGAGCAGAAACTCTCAGCTGTTGGTAAGGCAAAAAAATATTGTTATTATTATTATTTATTCAATATGTATACTTTGGCTTAATTAGATGCTGTAATTATTATTTTCTTCCAACTTTCTTTGTGATCTAAATAATTTGAGCGACTAAAAGTAAAAGAATGTACTGTGGTTATTTGCGTATACTGCGTGGTTTTTATAGCATCAAGAGAAACAAATCATGCGTTACTCATAGATTATAAAACACTTTTCAACACTTTCAAAATTCTTTAGCTAAATTTCACAATTCAATACGGAAAAAGAATATATCTAAACAAAGTGCACAAAAAAGGTTTTGTTTAACCTCCTTGGAAGGAGGAATTGCCAAACAAGAAGGAATCACACCAGAAACATAATGTAGGAAATTGGCACCAAATTCCATAACCTAGCTGAATGGAAAGTGATCTCATGATACACTAGGAGACTCCTTGAAGGTATGCTCACGCAATCTAGCTATGTTTTGGTCATCTGAAGAATAATAGGTGGATTGCCATATCAGGAATAAGGCCATAACAGGGACACATACCAATATATATATATGTATATATATATATATATATAAATATTTTTTATATACAAATTATTTATGTTTGTGTGTCAAAGTAGATCTTTATATTGAATAAATTGTATAAATATAAAAAGAAAAATTGTGTATATGATATGAAACAGTGAATATTTTGTCAGAAAATATGTTTTCAAACCTTCTTATCTCGTCAAGACCATTTTCTTTATCTCGACAAGCCCCTATAATGGAAAGTACCGAGAATTTTAATGCAAAATTACCGAATTTTCAAACAAATCTATAAACAGGATTGACCCACATCAAGTAACTCACTAAAGCGGAAAATGTGCCTGCAATATTAGAGATTTCAGAGACATTTTAAATTTATTTTTAGGATTCCGTACTTAAAAAGTAAACACGGAACCATTATAAGATCACTCTTGTGTCTGTCTGTCTGTCTGTCAGAGCCCTTTTTCTCGTAAACTATGTGAAGAGGAAAGTTCAAACTTCGGAATGTTATAAAGCCTTTTTACCCGCATATTTTTTTATTATTAACCATTTACAAATATGTCTAGGAAAAATTTACGGGGATTGTAACGACTTTTCTGAATGTGGGAGTGTTCTCATGGCATACAGTCTGTTCTAATGGCGAACACAAGTTTAATAAGACGACATAAAGATGACAGATACAGACACATCACACTACATTAAATAAACACAGATGATTAATCTTATTTATGACCGGTAACATTCACTGACGGCATTTTCATATCTTCTTCAGGTTTCTTATATATCAGACGACGTTCTTAGCCGCCGGCATTCCAAGTTCTACTGCCGCGCTCTTTTGTTTCTCCAGAAGGGGGTGCTACTAGAGCAAGAAAAGGCATGCCCCGTCCTCACACCTCCCCCTTTCGAGAATTTGATTTAGTCTTTTGAGACAAATCAATATCTAGTAAATATCTAAATAAACAAGTAAAACATATTATTACTAAAATTCAAATACTTAAAGAATATCAAAGAAAATAAACAAAAGGAATACACTATAACACTAATTTACTAATACTAATAGTTTAAAGTTCTAGGATAAAGTTCTTAAAGTGCAGATTTGTACCACAGAAGAAAAAAAAAGAATGTTCAAAGTTTTTTCTTTAAGTTCAATGTGAGGCATGTAGCCTACTTATGGCGCTATCACACGTAATCTCATATCATAGTCAATATCAGATATTACATCCGAAACACGTTTTACAAGAGGAAAAAGCTCGAATTCGGCCGGTTTGATAGATTGTCTCTCGTAATTTCTTAAAGATCTAACTTACAGTAGTTTGTATCCTCTACGATAGGTATCAACTCGAAATCTACCAATCAGAGCTCTCTAAAATTCCAAGACGTTCACCGTCAGTTAGCCAACATCTTACGTTTAGGTCGTCGCAAATATTGCAACCAATACAGAAGAATTAAGAAAAAAGCAAATTTTTAGTGACACAGGGACCAATTACACACGAAAAGAACTTTAAAAATGTGCAGTTATTTTGTAATTAAGGAATTACATATGCGTCGATTGCCTCTTCGGAGTTCGTCGTTATTTACACTCCCGATAAGAACTTTATTTACTAATTTAAAGTTATTTATTGCGATTATTTTATTTCAATTCCTTATATACTTTGCTATATGTTATAATTGTACTGTCGTAGTCACTTATTTACTTCTAAAACTGTACTAGTTTAACTATTTTCAGCAGCTATATTTGGCGTTATTTCGTACTTGTTGCCAAATTATGTCGCCAAAGATAAAAATGCAAGCAAACATGCATCAAGGTATTTTATTGCAATACAAATTATTGCCCCCTTTTAGCATGAATCAGAATCCAAAAGAATCCAAATTTTGTAGTGGAGGGGGGGGGGGGGACAGAAAATTTTCTTATACTTTTAAAAAATAAAATTTAATAAATGTAAATTTAATCTAGCAGCTATTTATAGTTAATTATATTTTACCTTTTAATAATTTTCTTTTAAAACAATCTTGATAATCTTTTTTAAAGCAATACAACTATTATACAGAGACACATATTTATTTGTAAATCGGTGGAATAGTAAAAATATATTCACAGTTGTTCGATCATCCAAAGCTGTCTGCTAGATGGTTGGGACTTTCTCTCCAACATGGTTTATTAGTGAAAAATAGCAAATTCAGTATCAGCCGGAGTAACTCAATGATCAGAGCGATAACTTGGAACGCTGTGGACCTAGGTTCGATTCCTGGATCTGGCTAATTTTTCACTTCATGTTGGATTATTGTATTTAATGTATGTGGGTGATAATGTCCTTTTCAGTCTATTTTTCCTTTTTAATTATTGAATTTCAACCACCTAGCGGTTTCTTCCTCCTAGCGGTGTATAAATTTTAAACCTTTATATGTGTTTCAATTTGTTAAGTAAAATGTGCCCTTTTTTATTTTGTATTAATAATAAATAACGCATATAACCCCCCCCCCCCAAAAAAAAAAAAAAAAAAAAAAAAAAAACAACCTCCAGTTAAAATATTTTGCTTCCCTTAAAAACAAAAAAAGAATTAAAATTTATATATTTTCGAAAACAAAATTGAATTGTAACGTAAAACTTTCCTAACAGAAATAGATTTCTAGAATTTTCAAATATGCAAACCCAAAATTAAAACTCATTCCGCCAAATAATTTTTAAGTTTTGCTTAAAAAGCACTTGTCTTGTAATCTGTTTTGCGACGAACGAACATTTATTTAACATTAGGAGGTACAAACATAAAATCTGCGTAATTTCTAAACTACTTTAACTAGTGACTTTCAGTTTGATACACGCCGCCAAATAATTTTTAAGTTTTGCTTAAAAAGCACTTGTCTTGTAATCTGTTTTGTGACGATCCAACATTTATTTAACTTTAGGAGGTACAAACATAAAATCTGCGTAATTTCTAAACTACTTTAACGAGTGACTTTCAGTGTGATACACGAAGGTAAAATTTACCGAAAAATATGATGTCGAAATTAGGGTTTAGTACTAAAAGTTTTAGAATATGTTACAATTGCTATACGTAACTTCATCCTCCCCCCACCCCCCCACAGCAAAATTTATGTACAGCATTATTATTAGATGTTATTACTAATCTATTGTTACTTGTGACATTTTTATAATGATTTGCGGCAGAGTTAGTAGAGGGTATAACTCCCCCCCCCCCCCCCCCAGGACTGTAGACAATATATATGGAAAAAAGGATTGTGTTTTTGAAATGAAAAATATCACATTCATTTAAACTTTCGAAAAATGATTAAAATCATCAAAACCAAGGAAGAAAAAACTGCAAAAGAGTGGGAAATATATCTAAATTCAATTACGTATTTCATTTTTATATTACATACAATATGTAACATGAATTACATTTAAAATATGTAAAATATATTAACTAAAAATGTCATAATAGCGATTTTGGCAAAATAACTAAAACTTAATTTAACATCTTTCTTTGCGTTACAGATTTCGGCTTAGCGATAAAATGCGGTTCCAATACACCTGACAAAAAAATTTTTTAATATACTATTTTTTTTCTAAATCACTTAATACTAATAGTTCAGAATTCTTAATATTTACAGGTAATGAAAGACGTAAAATGAAGATATGGACTCTATAATTTAGAATTTTAATGTTATATTAGTGAGAGTATTGTTTTTATAATCTTGAAATTTTAAGTAAAATGATCACAATATTATATACTAGCAAGCTACGCCCGCTACGCTGGTCAATTTCTCTTAATGAATCTTTAATCAAACAAAATATTCACATTTCATAATTCACTTTTATATTTTAACAGAATAATAAGGATACTATAATTTGTGACTAGTGCTATAGCCAATATACACGTCAGGACACGTCGCCCTTATCATTATCTTTTTACGCGTGAAGGTTTCGCTATGGTACTCTATGGTGAAATTTGGTAATTTTAGAAATTCAATAGTTGAAAAATCGCAGAATCATTAGATCATTTTTCTTTAGAATTTGTTCTTAGAGCGCATTTAGATCTTATAAATAACAATCATGCCGAACTTCAAGTTTCTAGCTCCTTCAGCATCGCAAAAATCGCAATTTTAGAACGTTTTTCGCTTCTGCACCCCCCTCTGTGTAGTGGCACCGATATAAAATATAGCCTATGTTGGAGCAGTGATTGTCACCATCCATTTGCCACCATCACTTTTGAAATCGCTTTAGTAGTTCCAGAGATTCCATAGAAATTGTAATTTAGAATGTTTTTAGAAAATTTTTTGCTTATTTCAGCCTTTTAAATTTCGAATTTTTTTAGACTTTGTTCTTATAGAGCACTTAAATCTTGTAAGTAACGACCATACAAAATGTCAAGTTCCTAACTCCTTCAGTATTGAAAATATCATAATTTTGGAACGTTTTTCGCTCCTGCACCCTCTGCGGGTAGTAGCACTGACATAAAATTTAGCATATGTTGGAGCAGGGACTGTCACCATCCATTTGCCACCATCACTTTTGAAATCGGTTCTGTAGTTTCTGAGATTCCATAGAAATTGTAATTTAGAATGTTTTTAGAACGCTTCTTCCTCATCTCACCCTTTTAAATTTCGAATGTTTTTATAATTTGTTCTTAGAGAGCATTTACATGTTATAAGTAACTACCATACCAAATTTGATGCTTCTATCTCATTCAGTAAACAAAAAATCAAAATTTTAGAACGTTTTTCGCTCCTGCACCCCCCTGGGGGTGGTGGCACCGACATAAAATATAGCCTATGTTGGAGCAGGGATTGTCACCATTAATTTACCACCATCACTTTTAAAATCGCTTCAGTGGTTCCAGAGATTACCCTCTACAAACAAACAAACAAACAAACAAACAAACTATCTTTACTACTTTATATATTAGTATAGATAAGGGGGAATAAGCCCCTTGTTCCCCCCTTCATACTTAACCAATCAATCCCGAAAACTAATCAGGGATGCGCCTGAACACAGTGAACCTATCAATGAAATTTGATAGAAATGGGATAATTCTGCATGAAAAACCCATTTACATAAATTAAGGGGGGTATTAGCCCCCGTTCCCCCCCTTTATACTTAATCAATCAATCCCGAAAATTAATCAGGGAAGCGTCTTAACCCAATGAACCTATAAACAAATTTTGAAGCAAATAGAATAATTCTGCATGAAAAACCCATTTATATAAATTAAGGGGGGATTATCCCCCCCGTCCCCCCCCTTTATACTTAACCAATCAATCCCGAAAACTAATCAGGGAAGCGCCTTAACACAGTGAACCTATAAACAAAATTTGAAGGAAAACGGAATAATTCTGCATGAAAAACACATTTAAATAAATTAAGGGGGGATTATCCCCCCGTTCCCCCTTTATACTTAACCAATCAATCCCGAAAAGTAATCAGGGAAGCGTCTTAACCCAATGAACCTATAAACAAAATTTGAAGGAAAACGGAATAATTCTGCATGAAAAACCCATTTATATAAATTAAGGGGGGGGGGTTTAGCCCTCCGATCCTCCCCTTTATACCTAACTAATCAATCCCGAAAACTAATCATGGAAGCGCCTTAACTCAGTGAACCTATAAACAAAATTTGAAGGAAAACGGAATAATTCTGCATGAAAAACCCATTTATATAAATTAAATGGGGGGGGGGAATTAGCCCCCGATCCTCCCTTTATACTTAACTAATCAATCCCGAAAACTAATCATGGAAGCGCCTTAACTCAGTGAACCTATAAACAAAATTTGAAGGAAAACGGAATAATTCTGCATGACAAACCCATTAATATAAATTAAGGGGGGGATTAGCCCCCCCCCCTCGTTCCCCCCTTTATACTCAACCAATCAATCCCGAAAATTATCATGCAAGCGCCGTAACACAGTGAACCTATAAACAAAATTTGAAGGAAAACAGAATAATTCTGCATGAAAAACCCATTTATATAAATTAAGGGGGGATTAGCCCCCCGTTCCCCGCTTTATACCTAACTAATCAATCCCGAAAACTAATCAGGGAAGTGCCTCAACTCAGTGAACCTATAAACAAAATTTGAAGGAAAACGGAATAATTCTGCATGAAAAACCCATTTATATAAATTAAGGGGGGGAATTAGCCCCCCGATTCCCCCCTTTATACTTAACTAATCAATCCCGAAAACTAATCAGGGAAGCGCCTTAACTCAGTGAACCTATAAACAAAGTTTCAAGGAAAACGGAATAATTCTGCATGAAAAACCCATTAATATAAATTAAGGGGGGGGATTAGCCCCCCCCCTCGTTCTCCCCTTTATACTCAGCCAATCAATCCCGAAAATTATCATGCAAGCGCCTTAACACAGTGAACCTATAATCAAAATTTGAAGGAAAACGGAATAATTCTGCATGAAAAACCCATTTATATAAATTAAGGGGGGGATTAGCCCCCCGTTCCCCCCTTTATACTTAATCAATCAATCCCGAAAAGTAATCAGGGAAGCGCCTTAACCCAATGAACCTATAAACAAAATTTGAAGGAAAACGGAATAATTCTGCATGAAAAACCCATTTATATAAATTAAGGGGGGGATTAGCCCCCCCCTCGTTCCCCCCTTTATACTCAGCCAATCAATCCCGAAAATTATCATGCAAGCGCCTTAACACAGTGAACCTATAAACAAAATTTGAAGGAAAACGGAATAATTCTGCATGAAAAACCCATTTATATAAATTAAGGGGGGGGAATTAGCCCCTTGTTCCCCCCCTTTATACTTAACCAATCAATCCCGAAAAGTAATCAGGGAAACGTCTTAACCCAATGAACCTGTAAACAAAATTTGAAGGAAAACGGAATAATTCTGCATGAAAAACCCATTTATATAATTTAAGGGGGTGGATTAGCCCCCCCCCAATCCCCCCCCTTTATACTTAACTAATCAAACCCGTAAACTAATCAGGGAAGCGCCTTAACTCAGTGAAACTATAAACAAAATTTGAAGGGAAACGGAATAATTCTGCATGAAAAACCCATTTATATAAATAAAGGGGGGGTGGAATTAGCCCCTTGTTCCCCCCTTTGATACTTAACCAATCAATCTCGAAAACTAATTAGGGAAGCGCCTTAAAACAGTGAACCTATAAACAAAATTTGAAGGAAAACGGATATTTCTATGAAGAGTTATCGCATTACGTACGTACATACATACATACAGAACCGGCTGCCAAGCTCTCAGGGCTTGACAGCCAGTGTGATAACTGAAAAATCGCAATTGTAGAACGTTTTTTGCTCCTGCACCCCCTGGGGTTAGTGGCACCGACATAAAATATAGCCTATGTTGGAGCAGGGGTTGTCACCATCAATTTGCCACCATCACTTTTGAAATCGGTACTGTAGTTCCAGAGATTACCCCCTACAAACAAACAAACAAGAATTACTCCTTTATAATATTAGTATAGATATAGAACAGACACGAAAAGAAACTGCAATATACAAAATGTGAGTACGCGATAATGCTTCCTGTGTATCAATCGAACTCTACACTAAATATTAAAACACCTGCCGCAATTACTCACCAAATGTTACGCCCTTTCCTTACATTAGCAGATAACTTTCAGTAGGGAAAACAACCCTAGTTGCAGCGTGAAAGTGTAGCTCGAGAGGCAATAGCATATACTTCAAATCGTATGGTCGTCCGTGTGATAACAGCTTTAGAGAGTCAGCATTCGCGTTGAGTTTCCCACGTCGGTACGTTATTTGGGCTTGAAAGCGCTGCAGTGCAAGTGCCCATCTTTGAATTCGCGCACTTTGAGGTGCACAGTCTGTGAGGAATTTCAAAGGATTATGGTCGCTCACTACAGTTACTTGCGAACCAAATATATAGTGTTCGAACTTTTTCAGGGCAAAGATAACCGCGTAAGCTTCCTTTTCGATGGTAGCATAACCCTCTTGGCATTTGGAGAGATTTTTACTTGTAAAAGCAATGGGGTGCTCTTCTTCATTTTCATCTTTTTGAGATAGACAAGCGCCTATCGCATACGAAGAAGCATCTGCATGTATGACGAAAGGTTTCTGAAAATTCGGGGAATAACAGATGGGTGATTCGCCTGTTTCAACTCAAAAAAGGCTTCGTCACAATCTTCAGACCAGGTAATTTCATTAGGGGCAAGTTTCTTGGTAAATTCAATATATGGACGAGCAATGTCGGAGAGTGAAGGAACATAGGATCGGTAATAAGATAAAAGACCCAATATGCTCCTGACATCTTTCTTTGACTTGGGAACTTCTAAATTTTGTATCGCTGATACTTTGTCGGGATCGGATGTATGTATACCGGATCCTATTACATGACCTAGAAATTTTATTTTTTCTCGTTTTTGCCGTCTTCCTGTACTAAATGTGTTGTTCATTCGGCGAAAGCCCTCACGTGTATACTGTTTCTTCCTCACAGTTTCCTTTATTTTCACTTTATCATAATTTTTAGAAAATTCAGTTTCATTTTTATTTTCGTCTATCGTCACTTCCTTAGTCTCTCTAAACTCATCAATCGTCTCAGATTTCTTCTGGTATTTTTCTAACATCAGGATGATTTAACTTAAGGAATACATAGGGTTCTTTGTTTGCTATTTCATGTGATTTCACACAACCATTGACTATAATGTAGTCGGAATTTTCATCGTAAACAAAAGATTGTTTCTAGCTGAACTCAATCGTGCTGGATTCGGAACTTCCATCAAGTGTTTCTGGCATTGTATTATTGAAAATAGAGTAAGATTCTTCTGTTGTCGTGACATCAAGTTTTGAATCTTTATTTTCAGAAATTATGCTTCGTCTTATATTTTCTTCCTTCATGTCTGCTGATGCAATCAAATATTTATTCGAAGCACTCGCATTCTTTTTAGCATAATTCGCGGTGTCGTATTCGGTTTCTTCATCAGGCGTGACTGCATAGTTTGAGGATTCGAAAATTGAAGTTACATTTTTAACTATCGGAGTATCCTTCATAATATTGTGTTCCCTCTGTAAATAATTTTGAACTTTTATATCTTTTGAATTATGTAAAATTTCTGCTGCTTGCCTAATTTGGGGATCTTCTTCCTTATAATGAATTTCCGTTTCAATTTGATCTCCACCCTCTATTACGATTAAATAGGCAACAGTACATATGTCGTTTTCATTATTATTAGTTTCTTTCGTGATCAATTGTGTAATACTAGTACGCGGGTGATGGTAATTTTTGTCTCATCGAATAATTTATCCAAGGGATATAAGAAATTCTCATGAAAGAAAAAGCTATTAAATTCATTTTTGTTAGCTGTCGAACACTGATTTAACGAAGGGTCGTTTTTTTGATGACATTTAAATTTCTCTGAATCATTTATAAAAGTACCAGGGTCGTCGCCAGGTCTGTGGTCAATGTTCTCGTTTGCATTCGCATTTTCAACTGACACATTGTCTAAAATTGAAGCAGACAGATCTACAGTGTTGGTTTCTTTCGAATTGTCACTTATCGCGTCCACATTACAATTTAATGCCTTTTCATTTTCATTATATTTATTCAAATCATTTAATTCATTATATGTATCAAGAGAAAGTAATAAATCATTAATTAAATTATCAACCACGGTACATGTTATCATAATATTAGGATACATCTTGGGGTTTAATTTATCAACTGCAATACTCAATGGAATATTTATTAAAGGAGCTTTCAATTGGTGCCCGAATGCAGATTGCAATATTATAGTACTTTAAGGATTTTTAAAGTATTCGGGTACACAATCAGTCTTTATTATAGAAATTTGAGTTCCACTATCGACTACGCCATGTAATATTTTATTACCACATTCTATATCTACTGTCGGTAACGTTTTAATTAATTTCGTTTCTTTTTGCGGTGTTTTCAAATTAAATAACTCATCCGATTTGACTCTAACAGTGAGTGCTTTTTCATTTGCATTCGAATTCTCTTCCCTATCAAATTTATTGGCATTGCTAAATAAATAGCTACATATCGTAACATTATGGTATCTGCCGCAATTAGTGCATTTTTTATTTTTTATGGTACAATCTTTAGTGACGTGTTTACCTCTTTTCAAGCAAATAAAACAACGCCCTTCAGCTCTTAATTTAGCTATTTTCTGCTCAACGGATAATTTATTACATTTTTCAGTCGAATGACTATTACAAGAACAAAATATATAAAACGTTTCAGCGGTGGCTAAAACATGCGATACTTCAGAATTAATTCTGTCACTAGCGAACATTTGTTTACGAAATGCTGGGGAATCATTATTAAATGAATGTTTTGACCATGGGTTATCTAAATTGCCAGTTAAATAATTTTGTTTTTCTCTCGACTTTATTTCGGTACGAATAAATAATTACAAATCGTCAATGCTTGATTGCGAGTCACTAGACTTTTTTATACATTGTTTATTATATTCTAACGAAAGATTATTTGGCAGGGATTTAAGAATTATTGGTGTCAACAGGTTATCAAATCGATTTGATTCAATGTCCAAAGACCTGAGACTTCTTATTTGGGATTGAATGGTAACAATTAATTTTCGTAGAGCGATTACGTCATTTGTTTTCAATACGGGTTTCAAAGATAATAATGTATTTATGTGTGGCGTGACAATGAGTTCTTTCCGACCAAATTGTTGTTTCAGAATTTGGATCGCTTCCAAATAATTTTTATCTGATAACGCAAATCCGGAGATGGAATTATATGCACTACCACCTAAATAACTTTGCAAATAGCTCATTTTTTCAATATTTGACAGTGAATCATTATCATGGACTGATTTTGAATGAGTTTTAAAAATTTTGAAATTTACTTATTTTGCCGTAAAATTTCTCAATCTTTAAGGTAGGGAGTTAAACAGATTGTGAAACTACTTCCGCATGCTTATTATTGATGTGAGTTACGGGGGAAACTTCGCTTTTGCTATTATTTTTCAATTTCTTATTAATTCTAAATTTCCATAAAGTTATTTTCTCGTGATATTTTATAGAGGCTTTTGCATCTTTTTCGATTCCATCTTCATCATTAATTAACGATAAAATTTGGGCATCTTCTCGTTTGAGATCAATACCTTTCTGTTCCAGCTGAGCTAATTTTTTTTCAATTTTCTCAAAATTCGGTGATTCCAAACCCCATGCATCTTCGATCTTTTTAACAATAGAGGTAATAGATGCTTTTAATACGCCTCTAGTTTTCTTAAGCTTAGTTAATTGATCAGCCATACTTAAACAAAAAAATGTACCTTACCTCTATATAAGTTATCCTAAATATTTCACTATAATCTTTCACTCACTAATCAAGTAGTACAGCCTGTTATTCATCCTTTTAATTCTGACACCAGTGTAACGACTTTTCTGAATGTGGGAGTGTTCTCATGGAATACAGGCTGTTCTAATGACGAACACAAGTTTAATAAGACGACATAAAGATGATAGATACAGACACATCACACTACATTAAATAAACGCAGATGATTAATCTTATTTATACCCGGTAACTTTCACTGACGGCCATTTTCATATATTCTTCAGGTTTCTTATACATCAGACGACGTTCTTAGCCGCCGACATTCCAAGTTCTACTGCCACGCTCTTTTGTTTCTCCAGAAGGGGGCGCTACTAGAGCAAGAAAAGGCATGCGCAGTCCTCACAGGGATAATTAAGTTACTCGAAAAAAAAACTTTTCTTTTTGTGTATCGTGTGGGATATCAAGTGAAATATCTCGTAATGCCGAACTCAAAAATATATTTGTTTTATTTTTTGATATTATATTTTCAGAGATATCGTCGAAAACGGCCTGCAAAAAAAAAAGGTTTCCCTCCCTCTATTACTGAATCTACCAAAACTTTAACATGAAAAAATTAGGGGTAGTAGAAGTTTATTTAAACCTTGCAGGAAAACAATAAAGGTTTTCCTATGTAACATAGTTTTTGAAAAAAATTATTTTTCCGTTACATACAAACTTTGCTTTTCGGGCGGCCAGCGAGGGGGTTGATGGGTGCTCGAGGTATCGATGCAGAATCACCCAAGTATATTTGATAATAATTTTCGAAAACAATTGTCGGTAATTAGCCGAGATATTAAGTTACTTGAAAAATAAATTTCATTTTTATGTATCGTGTAGGGTATCGTTTGAATGATCTCGTAACATCAAACTCAAAAATATATTTGTTTTAATATTTTATATTATATTTTCAGAGATATCGTCTAAAGTACTGAAATATGCCTTCCTCCTATTTTCGAATCTACTGAAACTAAATTATGAAAAAATTAATTGTAGTAAGAGTTTATTTATTAATAAATAGTAATTAATAAATTCAATGTACGGAACATTTTGAGAGCTAGTCGTACTCGCACTTGATCATTTTTTTTCCTGTTAAATATATATTTAATATTGCTGCCGACAAATTGAATAAATTGACGATATCAAACATCGTTCTCGTAATATTTGTAAGAGTTCAATAATTGCATGTTTTTTTTTCTTCTTGTCATTCAACAAGGCAAAATTATCATATATATTATTTCTCCTGTCAACATTCCTTTTCTCAGAAAATATGAAACGCAGAACGACGAATGAGATACCATATGAAAGGATTTTGAACACGCTTCTGACATAGCACACTTACATTTCGTTAAAACATGTTCTTTGATTAAAAATTGCTGTTAATTAAGAATTAAATCGGCATTTTTTTCATAAATGAAATGAAATTTTTTCCTGAAATTTGTGTTGCCACAAAAATAAAATACCGCATTATACCATGTTCAACAATAATTATACAAATAAATAAACAGTACAAAAAGATAAAGTATGATTTCACCGCCCGGTTAATTTAATATTTATTTTTAGAAAGTAAAATTGAAATAAAATAAAAGATATGCTTTATTATATTAGAAATGTATTCAATTTATTTCATGTTTTTCAAGAATAAGCGGATGACGTCATCTTCTAATGCAGTTAAAATACGATTGTTAATTTTTTTCTCGCGCGTGCTTTTTGAAAAAATATCGAGCCTTTAATCGGGTTTTTATAATTTTTATACGTGCGTCATCTATTGTTATATTTACAATGTGTGTGTATATGCGTACTGTAACGGAGTAATAGTGTAATAGTACATTAACTTATTTAATGATTATCTTGGCAAAGTAAAGAGAATAACATTGGCGAGAGAATAACATTTGCCTACATATTTTTTGGCAACCTATTCACAAAAATTATTTTATCATAAAACACACAGAATGATCAATATATTATAAAACATACAATGTTTAATTTAATATAAAACACACGCATTCTGCTTTACCGGGTTGTCATACGAAGCAAAAACTCGCTAAAATTGTCGGGTTGCCTAGGCATAAAATCGCCCTTTTGGGGCCAAAAAGATACCCCGGTGCATCTGCGACATCTGTACCTTATTGAAATGTACAAGCAGAAGTAAATTGTATATAAATAATATTAGTACAGATGCCGCAGACGCACCGGGATATATTTTTAGCGCTAAAAGGACGATTTTATGCCTAGGGAACACGACGATTTTGGCGAGATTTTGCTTCATGTGGCAACCCGGTATAGAATATTGCGTGTGTTTTAAATTAAATTAAATATTGGACCTGTTATAATAAATTGATCATTGTGTGCGTTTTATTATAAAATAATAATTCAGTGTGTTTTACGATAGTAAAAAAATGGGTACTTACATATTATACAAGAAGCTACAATTGCGCCAAGCAAGGCGCCAATTAACTAATTATAGTAACCCTTATTTTTCGATAAATATGTAGTTTATTGATAGTACTTTTCGGTTAGCTGGGTGCCAGTGAAATATATATATATATATATATATATATATATATAGTTTTTTTATGCTTTTATAATACCACACCGGTTGTTCAACACTTTAATATATTTTATTTATTTATTTATTTTATATTATTTACCATTTTTAACAATGTTATGTATTTAACCAGTGGATCTGTGCGAGGATTTCGCACTGCAGTCTAATAATTTTTAGAACTATCTAATATTTTTTAGATGCAGGTTTAAACTTCTAAAGAAAAATTAAGGATAAAAATATCTCCAAACAATATTAGTCAAGCGAGAATATCATCTCAATTATTCCTAACAATATAATCCCATCGAAGATAGAAAAAGGCATGCGCGAAGAAAAAAAAATAACAATTGTATTGTAACTGCATAAGAGGATGACGGCATCTTCTTCGGGAAAAATACGGGACGAAGAAAAATAAATTTAAATATACTTAAATTACAATTCAATCTAATATAACAAATCATACCTTTTATGCTACACGTGTATGCACCACTGCTTCGATCAATCAATAATATTTAATTTCTTCTAAACGTTTCAATTTTAATTTTGGTTTTTAATCATAAATATAAAATAACCCGTGATAAAAGTCACATTTTACCTGTTTTGTACTATTTAATATTTTTTATATTCACTGTTCACCGAGCATCATATAATGCGCTTTTTTATTTTTGTGGCAACATTGATTTGAACAAAAACATTCATTTCTATTATGAAAAGAATATCGAAATCACATATCTTATTTCTGTTGTCCACATTCCTTTTTCTATGCACATACAAAGCATACAACGATGAATGAGGTATCATTCGAAAAGTTTTTAATCAGGCTTCTGACATAGTTACTAACATACGCGTTGTTGGATATTTAAAAAAAAAGGTAACTAAAAATTCATGCTAAACCGTACCAGGAAATAATCTCAAAGATTGCAGTACGTAAGCTTCGCACGGGTCCTTCTGGTTGTAAATATATTATTGCTCGTTTATATTTCTTTAGTGTTTTATCAGCATCACTTGTGTTTAGAAATTTTAAGTATATGAAAGCTATACGCAATTTATAAATGTATTAATTTAGCGTGTAATAAATATGTGTTTTAAATGAATAAAATTATTAGAAAAAAATAATAAAAAATAGTAGTATTTTTTATCTCTATTTCTCTTGCATATTTTTAAAAATCAGTGAATAACGAATTAAATTATTATTAATTTTCTTGAAGAATATATTTCTAGTACTTATTTATTTATTTTTTTAAAAAGTAAATATTTTGCTAATGAATGTATACTACCTAAATATTTTTTAATCCATAACGTATACTTTTGTAGTAAAATGAATAAAAAATTGAATGTTTCAAATTTATGTTTATCATAAAAAATAAATAGAAGATAAGAAAAAAAAAATGAAAGCATGATTTAAATGATTTTTTGTTTAGTTACTATAAAAAATAAGTATATAAAAGAAAAGTTTTTCTGATATTTTATTTACAGTAGTAGTATGTAATATATATATATATAAGGATGAAAATGAATTATTTTTTATCTTTTTCCCAAGACATCTGTTATTCAGTCATTAAAAAATAACTCTATAAAAAGCGGAAAAAAAGAGATAAATATTTTTTTCAAAGTTGTGTTTTCTAAAGGGATGATTTTCTTTCAAAAATGAAAAATTAGCAGTTAACCCATGTTCTCAATATAAAATTTCTTTACGAGGTGAAGTAATATGTTTAAGAGAAAATTTGATGAGAAAATATGATTAACATCTCAGATATTGTTAAGTGAAGTAAGATAAAGGTAATTTAAAAGAAGTGATATTTCTGACCTTTTAGCTCACAGGCTATCAAATCCTGAGAGTTAATATTCCCGCAGGTTCTTTATGTACATATGTCTCTACGTATGTGTGTACGTAACGTGATAACTCTTGAAAGAAATATCCGATTTGCTTCGAATTTTGTATATATATAGGTTTCATTCTGATAAGGGGCTTCCGTGATTACTTTTGTGAGTTTATTGGCTAATTATAAAGGGGAGGGACGGGGGTTAATCCCTCCCAGAATTATCCGATTTCCTTCAAATTTTATTTATAGGTTCAATCTGATATTACATTATATTTATAGGTTCATTCTGATGTTTAGGTTCATTGATAAGGCGCTTCCCTGATTAGTTTTGGGAGCTCATTGGTTAAGTAGAAATGAGGGAACGTCGTTCTAACCCCCCCCCCCTTAATTTAGATAAATAGGTTTTTGCGCAGAATTACCCGATTTGCATCAAATTTTGTATATAGGTTCATTCTGATAAGAAGCGCTTGCGTCCCTGATTAGTTTTGAGGGTTCATTGGTTAAGTATAAAGAGGGGAAATGGGGTGGTAATATGTAATCGGCGTAAAACAGATGCAATAAGAATAATTTATTTAAGCATAAGTAAGATTACTATACGAAAATAGCAATTTTCAAATGTATTAATCGTGCTAGCTGTGCGCATATTTTTCATCTGTGAATACTTTGTTTATTAAAGTTCGGGAGAAATTATTTAGTATTAAATATGTGTTTGTATTTAAAATTTTAATTTGAAATTACGAAAGCATGTTTCGTATGATAATAAATAAAGTTATAATGCTTTCTTTCTTTATTGATACCTTATAATCTTTCACATATAGTCATTCACATATGAACATATATACATAAATTATATTATTTAATTCGTTTTAAAGTATTGGTAGAAGTTGATAAATATTTTCAAATGTTTACTTATTTTGAAAAACTCTTAATTTGATTGGTTTTGAAATATTACAATATAGAAAATCAAACGCGAAAATTCCATTCCATTTCTGGCTATTAATATGTCATAGTATGTTTATATAGACTATTTGTTTTCTTTTAAGGAAAAAATATTTCGTTGTTTATAAAGCACACTATTTTTCAATGTGAAAGATTAGACGAATGGAAACAAAATTTCCTGCGAAGTAAGTGTTTTCTAGTAAAGCGTGTGTTAGATGAAAAAAAAGAACATTTAGGAACAATAGTTACGAATAATAGATTGATGTTGTTGGTATTTTTTACTATCAAGAACAAATATTGAAGGCTCAAGTTATTTTTCAAATAAATACCCGAGAGAATTTGTGTAATTACAACACTTTAACATACAGATAATATATACAAGTAAAAAAGTACGTATCTTTTTTACTTTTTCTTATGTTTTCTTTATTTAATAATGTTTTCCTGCAATAAATTGTTATTCCTAACGCTTTTTTTTTTTTTTTTGAAAATCTCATGTGAAATTTAATATTTATAAGCATTTCAATATGCTAATAGTTTTCGCTCTCATTTATGAAAATTTATGTATCAGTACATGCTAATTAACACTTTCCAGCCTAGTTGAAAAGTGTTTATGACTTCGGTTTGTCTGGCCGTATGGCCGTCTGGCCGTTTGTCCGTGCTCTAACTCCCGTAAATATGCTCGGATTGCTCTGCAATTTTTATATGTTATTGTAGTACTCTATAGCATGTTCCCTATTTCAACGGAAGTGTGTAGCACTTATAGTTTTTTTTTACAGGGACACTCAAAAGAATTTCGTTACATTGCGATCTATGGGGAAAAATCATTTGCGGTTTATTTTAATGATGTTACTCAATTTCAAACACATTGTAATTGATATATATCACTAAGGTGCATTACAAGAAGCTTAATATGGAATAGGTTGTGCATAGCACTTATAGTAACTTTACAGGAACAGTCAAAAGAATTCCGTTACATTACATCTATGGAGAAAAATCGTCTGCGGTTTATTTAAATAATGTTTCATTATTTTAAACGCATTGAAATTTATATATATCACTAAGGTGCATTACAAGAGGCTTACTACAGAATATTGTTTGTATAGCAGTCATCGTTCATTTACAGGGAGACACAAAAAAATTCTCTACTGTCTGTTTACAATAATTCCTGGAAGTGCGTTTTAAGCTACTGAACGCGATTTTACATTTAACTCACTTTTTGTGTATTTACGTGGTGTGTATAAATTCTGTAGATCCTATACAGGGAAGCACAAAAATTCGCGAACACATTTCCATTTATTGACAAACTCCAGAAGGAGAATTTTAAACTGTGCTACGCGTTTCCTAACTGAATTAAAATTTAGCATCCTATGTAGTATACATACAAATTTATAGATCCTATACATGGCTGAATAAAAGTATTCGGATATTTTTCCGAATACTGTATAGGTTGCAAATTCCTTAAATTATGTTTTTAAATATGTTATGCGTTTTCCAAATTATTTACTTAGATGCTATATTTCAGCTTATTAAACGGTAATGATTTGTAAAATTATTTTAGAAGCGTTGGAAAGTGCTACATAATCTATGCTTGACGCATTATTTTTCGTTCTTGTTTTTGAGATATCCTGGAAAGGGAAATTTATATATAAATGGGATCAGGGTCTATAAGCCGTGTTTTTGGCCCATGAAATAGAATAAAATTCGATTTTGTTATTACTGACTTAATTATTTCACTTTTTAATATTAGAAGGTTTATCCTGCACGATTTCAACAATAGTTTTTTGCGTTTTGTTCGGATTTATAGGACTTACACAATCTCAAAGTTCGTATTATTCGTAGTTTTTGATGAAAAATACGCAAATTCTCCTAATTTTACCTCAATTATTTATAGGAGCGCAATCGTGCAACACTTTCTTCTTTACATATATTATAAAATACATCAAAATGTACAATACAGGGTTATTCTAAATGATGGACCAATTAAAAAAAACAACTTATTTATTAAAGTATAAATCCAAAATGAACAATCTGTATACCAATGAAAAGAGGAAGTTTCAAAGTTTTTTTAAGACATTATAAATGTTTAATGTGTCCACAGTTTGCAGCACGGCAAACATCTACGCGATAGCGAAACTCGTCCCACATATGAGAAAGAGTATCTGCTGTTACTGAGTGCACGGCTTTCAAAGCGACGATGGTTCCAGTGGCGGCCGTTAAAGGTCGCGCGGCAATAGGGCGCGAATTCGTTTCACTGTCAGTTGTGAGTGAGATGGCTACTGTGGAGCACAAGGTTTTCTGCGTTCTTGAGTTCGCAAGAAGTGAGCAAACGGTGGACACATTGAACATTGATAATGTCTTCAAAAAAACTTTGAAACTTCCTCTTTTCATTGATATAAAGGTTGTTCATTTTGGATTTGTACTTTAATAAATACTATTATTTTTAAAATGGCTCCATCATTTAAAATAACCCTGTATATGTAAAAATAAAAGTGTTGAAAGCTGCGTTCATAGTAAAATATTAAAAAAATATATTAAAAATTGAGGTAAAATTGGGAGAAATTGGGTATTTTTCGTCAAAAACTACAAATAATATGAACTTTGAGCTTATGTAAGTCATATAAATCCGAACAAAAGATAAAAACTATTGTTTAAATCGTACAGGATGAACCTTCTAATATTAAAAAGTGAAATAATTAAGTCAGTATAACAAAATCGAATTTTAGTATTATTCCACGGACCAAAAAACCCTGATCCTATTTTAGCCCTTCTGAAAACTATCAGAGGTTAAATCGGCGTATGCAGTGCATATCATAGAAATATGATTTGAATTAAAAATAAAATTTATGAAGATAGTTAAAGAGGGACGACTCAAGAATAAGATATTTTATTAAATACAATTTCTGTTCTACATGTATTTGTTTCTTCTGCGGTTTTTGCAGTGGTAAACTATTTTATTATTTTCATATACCCTAATAATATTGTAAATGCGGAAGTGTGTGTGAATGTTTGGCTAAAGTAAATGTAAAATTTAATGGCCTTGCATCTTTGCTTATAAATGAAATATGACACAGAAATGAACATAGAGTTTCTGATATTTATTACTTTCAAATTTTTTCTTAATAACTCACAATATCATTATTTTCAAAGAGAATCAAGAATATTTTACCTGTAAAATTTAATTAACCATTTTACGTTGCTAAGCATTATCGTCGCCAATAAATACAAAACCTGGAATAATAACTTTTGCTAAGCAATTATTTTTCAAATGAAAAATTTCCACGTGAAAAAATGAAAATGAAATACTAAAAGAAAAAAACAGAATTACAAATAAGATTAAAGGACGTCATATTAGAAATAAAACATATCTTATCAAGTATTTAATATTTTTGGCTGTTAAAATAAAATGATTTTGGTTTTTTTTTCTTTTCTTTGTTTTCGTCTTTTTTCTTTTGTATTTCATATATAATGTGTGTACTTTCAATGTATGTAATATAGGTATTTTAAAGGTATATGTTTAAAATTATTCTATATTTTAAATGAAATGAGTGAAAATTTTGCATTTTAAATTAAATGAAACCAATACGATGGCGAAGGTTTGTTTATCGTCTGCGCACGGTTAATATAAAGATTTAATTTTAAATTTTAAAAAGTTTCAATAAGAACTTTTTTTAAGAAAAGTATTTAAAAAAGGTAATGGGTAGTCAACAATATGGATATCCATGTTGAAAAAGACGTCATGGTTAGCGGTAAATTATGATTTTCATTCTTAAAAAACTAAACAATTAACTCTAATGCCTGAAAAAAAAAAAACTATTTTTGACGAATGTTACTAAAATAGCATTTTCGTTCGCAAAACCTAAAGATTTAATATGATTACGTCAAAGCAACACTATTTTCCTTCTGCCAATATTAAAATTAAGGCTCAATGGTTTGAAGTATATTGGTACAATCGAGACACGTTCGTAAATTATGGTTTGGCAAACGGATTTTAAATCCACATTTCTTCTAGCTTTAAAATAATAAAACGTTTGTTGTCATTTTAAAAAAATAGCTTTTTTGAATGTTATTTTTTATAATAGATTTTTGTAAAGTCTTATAGGATGGAAAAAATGACATAACTTTTAATTCAATGTTCAAGTAAATTTACAATATTTTTAAAAACCTAAAAGACAAAACAATATTACCGAAAAAAATATTATATATAATTTAACAAATTCCATTAACCATTGGAAAAATGTTCCGAAAAATTAAAAAAAAAAGGAAAAAAAATACTGTACTTTCCTGTTATAGCGGCCCCCACAATTATGATTAAGTTAAAATTGCAGTTATGATTTCGCCAAGATCATCACAAAGCTTATATATTGGTCGCTTGGCGATTCATCCTTGGGGGCCACTATATCACGAACGTACTAAATTTGCAATATATTAATGAAAACAAAAACAAAAAACGCTTAAAAAAATAAAGTGACGACGTCAAGAGGTCCATTCTCGGCCGAAAACAAAAACCATTTTCCCGATGGTTAAAAAAAAAATCAAAATAATTGAGCAATTCGAGTAAAGCAAGAGCAAAGAAGAAATAAGAGATAAGTAATAGAAATTTTACTCAAGCTGAATTGTGTATACAATTGAACAAACCGATCGTGCCAATTCTAATATTATAAATGTGAAATCGCGTAGTATATCATAGACATTTTTTCATAATAGCCGAGAATAGGAAGGTTAGTCTCTGTAATCCGGTTAATAGTCAATTTGTTTTTACTAGCGGGAGAAATTTGGCGCAAAATTAAATACATTTTTCTAACCGTATTTGTTTTTTGCATGGTAAACACTTTTTGGTTTTCGTGATGATGATTTCCTTGCTCACCTTTGAATCTTTTTTTTTCATTGGTTGTAGTTTCATTTTTGCAATTGTGTTTATATTTTTAGCACACAATTTTACTGTTTTAAGACAGAGTTATGTCAAAGCCCCTATAACAAATAAATACGGTATTTTCTCCTATAAAATGTGATACAAATTTGGTTAATTACACATGTTTTTAATTATCGGAGGAGAAATATTTTTCTTAATTAATGCATTTATTTTTCTTTTAATGTTACGTGAACGACGTCACGGGTAAGAGCTAGTAATAAATAAACAGAATGTTGTCAAAGTACGAAATCACAACTTTTATTAATATATAAATAAATGAACAAGTAAAACCTTATTTTACGATTATGATAATTATCATTCAAAATAAAACTTCCCTTGTATCAATGAAAAGTGAAATTTTATACTATGTTATTTTGTATGTCATGATTGAATTAAAAATTGCAAAATCATCAACTTCAGAAACAGTCTCTTTTGAAGATTCATTTTTAATCCCGATATACCCAAATTAATTAAAAATATATTTTAAGACTAACCTCTTGTCGCCATTTTTTCTTAAAAGAATATCTTTTAGATGAAACTTAAATTGCCAATGTCAGCATTCCAGGAAATTTGTAAATGGACCCACTCAACTCTCCATTCCTGTTTTTTCCTGTGTCTGACTGAATAATTGTGTGATTTTTACCTGTGATCGACTGACGAATTACGAGATTCTTTTTAATCCAAACGATTGACAAACTTCTCGATACTTTCCTTCTACTGATTGATGAATGCGGATCTATTTTTTTTTTTTTTTTTTGCGTCTGACTGGCGCATTTCATGATATTTTTCCCACGACCAAATGACACAATTTACTATGTTTTCCCCGTGATTGAGGGGCAAATTTTGAGTTTTTTTTTCCTGCTACAGATTATCAAATTTCGCTATAGTTTCCATGGCCGATTGGCAAATTTCGTGATCTCATCCTACAGCAGTAATTCCTGATTTACCAACCGTTTTTGACTCATAACTGTCTGAATTTTTACACACACCAACGAGTTTTAAGATTTTTTTACATGCGACCAATCGACGAATTTTGCGATATTTTTCCTGCGACCGTTAGGCGTGTTTCTCAATTTCTTCCCCACGAATGAAACTGGCAATGTGCTGGCAGCGACGGCTGCAAGAGGGAAAAATCTGTGACACATATCGCACATTTTCTGCTACTGGGGTTGATAGTTTAAAAGTACTTGCTATATATATATATATATATATATATATAAATCTTAATTTTGAATATTTTAAATTTTAAACAATTTAATACATGTAAGGAATATAAAATCATTTATTTACTTCCCCGTCCTTCTCATTCCTTATGACAAATTTCGATTTTAAGGTAAGTCGGGAAATATTTTCTTTGGTATTTTGATTCAAATCTAACCAGCTAAATATCGTATTTTTGACAATTTGTTTTAAAAAACATACTAAATGGAACCCGTCCAAATTTGACTGCAAACAAGTTCATGGTACCATTTTAAAAAGTTCATAGCCACTTTAAAATGCTTGCATTTATTGCAGAAAAATTCAAATAAATAAAAACTTACCTTGATTTAAATCGAGGCTGCTATGTGGAATCCGACAAATTGTTAGAGTTACACATGCTATCACAGAATTTCTTTCATCAGATGCTTTTCCATTTACTAGCACAACACTGATAAATCATACACTACACACTTCTCCACCTACTGATTTGATGACACTTTTGTTATTATAGTGTATCTAAATACATTTTGAGAACAATAAATGTCAGATCATCACAATCTTATTATTATTAATCTGTATTCTGTCAGTAAATGGAAACCTCTCTTAAAGTGTTTGCGTTGACATGCATACACATATATAAATATATATATATATATATAGAGAGAGAGAGTTCATAAATATCATGGTATTTTTAAAATGGTATATATATATATCATATATTTTCGAAATAGTCAAGTTACTGCTGATTACAAGTATCTTCAACATAGCATATAAGAAACTAAAATATTGTATTCATAGAAAAATAAAGCTCCTAACTGCTTTAGATTGTTAAATTTTTTACAGAATAATTCTCAGTAATAATTCTACCAATCTAAATTTGTTGTAGGCAATTAATAAAGTTGAATTTAAAAAATGTAAACAATGAATTTTTAATGAGAGAAACAGTATTTAATGATGGAATCGTCAAAACTTGACGAAAAAACAACTCGATGGTACCACAGAAAAGTGTTCATAGCCACTTCAAAATGTTAAAAAAAATTACAGAATACTTTTTATCAATAATTCAAGTGCATAAAAAATACACCTCAATCCAAATCCAAGCTGGGGACCGGCAATTGGCAGATGCACACACAGAACCTCCCTCATATTAAGCTCTTCCATTTATCAACACACCACCAACAAACGGTACGCTAAAGTACTATCTATCATCGATTTTCACTTACCTGCCAAAATTCAAAATCAACTAATTGAAATTTGATAGTAACATAAAATTTTTCATCTTGAAAATACAAACACAACTTCAAGTTATTTTCTTAAAAATTTTACAAATAAAGAAATTTTTTAAGTTAAAATTTTAATAGCTTTCCCAAATAATGTCCCTGTGGCACTCACTTCCAAGTGCACCGAAGAGGTCGAGTTCTTTTTCTTTTCAAGCTACTACTCTGTATGTGGCCGAGTGCATGGCACTCTGGCAAAACAGTACTAAGTGCGCCAGTATTTAAAATAAAATAAAGAATATTTTGAAAAAAAAATTTTTTTTGTTAAATATTGTACCCTGTAGTTGTTTATATAAGAACAATTGGTTAATGATCTGTGATAATAAATGTTATTGTATATTATATTTATACATTTAAACGGTTTGTCTGGTGTATAGCTGTTGTATTTCAAACCAAAGAACCAAAAGCGCTTTTCCATTAACTGACACTACCCCAATATATCGTACACGAATGTAGTTATCAGTCATTAGTGCAAATAAAATGCATTCAGATGAATCTGTCGATTTCGATCATTTTGTCAGTATAGTGTGTAAGAAAAACTTTTGCATGAAATCGATGATTGGTAACAACAATCGAGGACAATTTATTGTTTTTGTGTCGGTGGATGGAAAAGCTCCTTACAGATTGAAATACGGCCTTAACAAAACTTTCAATGATGCAAATGCATTTAGATGCAGTAATATAATTTTAGTATATGTATCGATATGCATGTAGTGCTTTTTCCCTGTTGTATGGGAGGGTTTGGTGATATATACACATAATATATATATCTTATATATTTATTTTCAAAATAAGTTTTATATTTTAATATGATTAATATTTATTTTCAAAGTATTGTGTATGATATTTTCAGACAAGACAGTTGTAAATAAATTTTTTAGTTGCTATTGACTTATAGGACAAAATTAGCACTCGCCACTCGCCAGTTGGCGAGTAATATGGAAAATTTAGCGATTGACTTTATTGCCACTACTGGCCAAAATTTAATAGTCACACTCGCCAATCGCGGTTGATTTAATGGAAAATGAAATATTTTTCCGCTGTAGCTGTACGAATTTCAAAACCAATTGGCGAATTTCGCGATTTTTCCCTTGAAACCATTTGACGAACTTTGCGATTTATTTTTCGAAACCATTTGACGATATTCGCAATTCTTTTACCTGTATGTTTCTACATCTTCTTAATTGTAGTACTTCAATGATAAGTTGCTTTTAGTTTTCAACTGTTCAACTTGATCTTAGATTGATAAATGTACTTTTAAATCTTATGTTGTAACGAAAGAAATGGATGTTTGTTCGATTATTAAAATTTCTCTTTAACTGACTTGCTCTTAATAATACATTTTCTATCATAAATCTGGAAATCTATAAACATATCTAAAAGAACTGTAAAGTCTACATATCTTTCTAAATAAAAGTTTCAGATACATCACATAGATGATACATTAAGATATTTCACATAAGCACTTAACATGACCTAAGAAAATATATTCAACAATGTGTTTAATATCAAAGGTGTATGTAATAAGGAATATATTAAAATATTTATAATAGTGAATGATTTTTCTTATTTAAATTTTAATATTATCATAATAATCGTAATTGAAATAAATAAAGAGTCAACATTTTAATTAAAGAAGCTCATAGCTTACTAATGGTCTGAAATTCGCACTTTGTGTATAAAAATGTGTTTCATCCGTAAAATTGTTACATAGATACGAAATTATATATATATATATATATATATGTGTGTGTGTGTGTAGATAAGTGATAGGTAAAAAGTTAATTTACTGAATTAATTCAACTAGACTTCAAAATGACAAAAACAAGAATTTTAATGCCATTCTAGGAAATCAATTCCACAACGCTTCGTTGGTTATTTCTTCAAAATATCTTACACTTCTCACATAAAACATACAATATTCTTATTGCCACATAGTCCAATTAGGCCTCACAGTCCCTAATTGACTCTTTCACACGTCAACGCTTCTTCGATGATAAAATTTATAAGACTGACTCTTTGCGAAATCTCGCGATTCAAAATATTTATACCTCGTGCGTTTGAATCATGGATGATAGTAATAGTACTAAAGTGACAGTTAATATGATGATCATGACGTCATAAAACAACTAAAGTATTAACACTGAAATCCTACAAATAGGTCATCCTGACGTGATGGCGTCTCGTCATCAGCATCTTGATTTGTGATGTTTTTTCATGCCTAACAGTTTTTTTTTCTTTCTGGAAATTGCTCCCTGTCTTTGGGATTGGAATATCTAATATCTCTGTAATTCCTTTTCGGACATTGCTCTCTATCTTTAGAAACTACATACTTATTGATTCTAGAATGATAAGAATTTGAATAAGCATCTCGTTCACTATAAGCTCCTTTAAATCCATGATGAGGATTGTTCTTATGTGAGGGTTGTGAATATTTTTGTTCATTGTAACTAGCCTTGTATGATCGGTGGCCACCATAATTATAATTATTTTGACCATGATAGTGACCATGATAGTCTCTATTCATGTATCTAGGGGAACAAATTTGGATTATACCTTGCTTTTGAATTAGGTAAAGTATTTTCTGTTATTTCTTGAGGTTTCAAAGGATCTTTAGTCTTCACGTTTTCAGGAATCTCATGTTCATTTTGGTAAGACTTCTCGGAACTCTGTTTCCCATATCTATATGTATTGTAATTTCCATGGTTAAATGAATGTTCAAAATATCTTTGGCCATATCTATTATTGCTTCTGTTATCAAATGGTCTATTAAAATTTCTGTTCTTAACCTTATGATCAAAATTCCTATTGCGATCTTTCACATAGTCTTTTCTACCATGTGCAGGACTACTACTTTCATAATTTTCTTCTAGAGATGGATAGTCAACATTCCATTCATCGGATAATTCTGTATCTTTTGTCTTATTCGGCTTATATGGTTTTAATAATTTTCTTATTTTCTCTCTGTTTGCTAAATTTGTAATATGAGTCGAATTCACCCCGTCATTTACGCAGTCAATTTTAACCATATCTTCCCAACCTCGATTATCGTTGTTTATACTTGCTTCATCAATTTTTGTCGGTACTTCTTTAATTTTAATGTAACCTACTCGAACTTTGCTGCCGTTTATTATTCTAACACCATATTCCGTTACTTTTAACGTCATGCCTTCTACTGCTTTTCTACCTATTATTAAATCGCAGACCGTCTCTTGTACCACGTAAAATTTATCCTGGATATCTGTATCGTCCACGTAGACTTTATGCCAGAAAAAACCTGTTGGCTTAATTTCTTTTCCACCTATGCCTGATATAGATATATTGTCGCTGGTTAGTTTTGGCGCGTTTATTGCAGTATGATATCTTGAATTGGCGATTTAAATATCGCTTACTGTATCGATTATTACGTTTGTTTTTATTCCGCGAATATCTAAGATTCTTCCTTTTTTACCATTTAACATGCCCATGTTAACTACTTTCCTTTGCGTGTTTTGGGTCTCATCTTGGTATTTTGTTTCTGGCCAATTTTAATTATGTTGCTGGTAAAAATTTGAATATTCTTGTTCTGTATTTTTCGCCATGGCGCATTTTGCACTCACGTGACCTGGGTTGCCACACGTAAAACAGATTATATGCGACTCTTTACTTTCGTGGCCTACATAATACCTATTATGAACTTGGCGTCTTTTCGAATTGGCGTAGTTAGCCACTCTTGATCTTCTGTCATCAAAATCGCTGCTTGTATCCTTAACTGATTGTTTTTTGTAAACTCTTCGTGCTGTTCCGTAATTATCTAATTTATTAACTAATTCATCAATTTTCTTTATTACTAATAAGTCCTCTATGAAATGTGTCTTTGTTTCCGTAGGTAAATTATGCCTGATTTGATTAACAACAATTAATTCCGCTAAATCTTCAAAGTTATTTACTTGAAGACCTTCAATCCATTGTTGAAAATACACCTTTATCTCATAAGCGAAATCGCGCCAATTAGCCGTTCGCTCCTTTTTAGATGAGAAAATTTTCAGCCTAAATTCCTCTGGTGATAGCTTGTAGCGTTTTAGTAGAATATTTTTTATATAATCATAATCGTGAATTTCAGGTTCGTTTTCCCTCGTAATTATATTGATCACATCTAACGACATTAGATTAATTAAATAATTTACCCATTATTTTTTATCAATGCCCGTTTGCGCCATTTGCCTTTCGTACATAGCTAAATATAAGCTAATATCATTTGAACTTTCATATTTGTTTAATAATCTAAGCAATTCAAATAGCTTACCTGGATTTGTCCTTGAGTTTTCCTCGATGTGTTCTCATGAATTTTCTTGTATCTTTATTTTCTTAATTTCAAAATCTCTTTCGCTTTCGCGGTCTTTTTGCTCCAATTCTGCTTTCCATTTTCTCTCATCCATTTCCATTTTCAATTTATTTTCTTCAATCTCTGCTTGTAATTTCTTCTCTTCCAGTTCTGCTTGTAATTTCTTCTTTTCCAGTTCTGCTTGTAATTTCTTCTCTTCCAGTTCTGCTTCTACTTGTATTTTTTTCGCTTTCTCTTCTCTTTCTTCTTCTGTGTTTTCTTTTCTACCTGCTATCACTACTTCCAATTGATCTCTTATAAATTCTTCGTAACTCTCCCAACTCTTGATCAGCTTTATTAGGACGGGCATTGTCGGTTTTTCTGGTACTTCAATTCCGCATTCTTCGCAGAGGTTTATTAGATCAATTCTCTTAGCTTTATTTAGAGTTCCCATGTTTATCTTTCAAAATTTGTACTTGAAGTAATACGATTACAGTTTCACCTTGCGAAATCGTAACACAACTTTTGGTACTGGCGTTTTATTTTTAATTATTCCGGTATCCGATCCCCCAAAAATGTAGATAGGTGATACGTAAAAAGTTAATTTACTGAATTAATTGAACAACTAGACTTCAAAGTAACAAAAACAAGAACTTTAATGCCATTCTATGAAATCAATTCCTCAACGCTTCGTTGGTTATTTCTTCAAAATATCTTACACTTCTCACATAAAACATACAATATTCTTATTGCCACATAGTCCAATTAGGCCTAGCAGTTCCCTAATTGACCCTTTCACACGTCAACGCTTCTTCGATGATAAAATTTATAAGACTGGCTCTTTGCCAAATCTCCCGATCCAAAATATTTATACCTCGTGCGTTTGAATCATGGATGATATTAATAGTACTAAAGTGTCAGTTAATATGGCGATCATGACGTCATAAAGCAATTGAAGTATTAACACTGAAATCCTATAAATATATATATATATATATACATATATATATATGCAGTATGCCCACTAAAGTCCCTTGCCACCCTCTTAATTTCGGAACGGCTGCTGCTATATTTATAGAAGTGGTGTCTAAGTATACTAATGTAGGCATGCGCTACTGAATGAAATCGCCTCTGGCGCTACCAGGTGGAAAACTGCGGAGTTAGCATTCCTATCTCGAAAACTGACAGAGATAGTGGAAAAAAGGGATTTACAAAGTTGTAGACCATCATCGATTTAGTACGAAAAGACATCTTGTGGACATTAATGCGAAGAATAGAACGGTTAAAACACGCATTTGTTTTTTCGTGATTTCCTACACTGTGACGTGACAAAACGATCTTATAAACAAAAAAACAACTAGTTGAAACAATATACCTTTATTTGAGATGTACAAACTTCTCACCGTCAGCTGCACTGCACATTTGGATCCTTGTTTGAATTTCACGTTGCACACGTGGGAGCAAAGAGGGTGACACGTTGACACAAGCATCCGTAATGCGTCATTTTGATTGCGATACCACTGTGTCACATTGCAGTGTCGTGTTTTGTCCGCAAGATAATCATTCCTCCTTCCGTTCATGTTTCGTGACGTCACAGTGTAGAAAATCACGAAAAATCAAATGCACGTTTTAACCGTTCTATTCTTCGCATTAATGTCTACAAGGTATCTTTTCGTACTAAATCGATGATGCTCTACAACTTTGAAAATCACATTTTTCCCCTATCTCTTTTCGTTTTCGAGATAAGAGTGCTAACTTCGCAGTTTCCCACCAGGTGGCGCCGTTGGCGGTTTCATTCAGTAACGTATGGTTACTTTACTATACCTAGACACCACTTTTAGGAATATAGCTGCAGCCATTCCGAAGTTAAAAGGGTGGCAAAAGACTTTAGTGTGCATATTGTATATATATATATACTTGCATTCTTACACCTTTTTACTGCTATCGAAAAAATGGCTTATTTTAAAATTTATTTTAATATTTTAAAGGATTGCCACATACCAATATATATACAAGACAGTACAGAATTTTTCTGTTTGTATAATTACATTTAAATGTTTGCAAAAAAAAAATAATTTCAATAATTAAATACATTAGAATTTGACATTAACAGATTTCGTTTACCAAAAAAATACATAAATAGTAAACGTAAAGCTGTAACACACATGCTTTTCTATGCACATTCAGATGTTTTACTAATGTCGTTAGAAGAACGAGTACTATATGATTAGATAAACTATTTCTCTTCACGGCACTGTATTGAAGTAGCTTTAGTTATAGGAATACCAAGCATGAATATTAGTCTATGATAAATAAAAGCGAATGACGTCAAAATGACTAATGATGGGAGTGTTGGCGCGTGTTGCTACATTTAACATTTACAAAGATTGTAACATTTACAAAACTACATTTTTAAATATATATGTTTTCCTGTTCATGCAAGCAACTATTCAGTTAAAAATTCTATGAAATAAAGTAATGCTAAATATCAACTTTATTATGTCTGAACACAACAATAAAACATGATGGAATATATTACCTTTTCCCCGATATTTTTCGGCATAAGCTTTTACAACTTATTAATGTTAAAAACTTATGCTCATATTTAGTTTTAAATTATCCAAATACTACTTATTTTAAAACAATTTTAGCGACGTTAAAAGATAATGTAACATGCATGAACTTTAAACAGAACTTGGAAATAACATTTCGGTCAAAATGAGTTTCATGTGTTTCTGTGTATTATTTCTACTCAGCGCTACGAATCGATGCCATTAAAGCAATGTATAATGCACACGAAATTGCACCATTTAAAAGGCTATACATGGACATTTTAATGCAAGAATTGAAGGAAATTATAAAATTGAAAAAATAAAGTCATAGTTAGTTACATTTTAAAGTAATTGCTATACATGGACATTTTAATACAAGAATTGAAGGAAATTATAAACATGAAAAAAAATAAGTCATAGTGAGTTACATTATTCAGGTATATTTTATGTTGTATTATCTTCTATTGCAATTGTGACGGTGTTCTATTAAATAGTAACAACTGAATTTACAATGTTTTGCATATAAATTTAATCCTATTGTAAGACAAAAAGTAATTTCTTGCCAAATTATATGTTTTCTCTTAAATTACGCTTCCATTTTAAATATAAAATATACTACCATGAGTTATAAACACTCGAAGTCTACATCCCTAAATATGACTTTTTGTTGTTCGAGAGCTTGATAATGTTTTTAAGTTTTTGAAACACTGGCTTTTTGTGAAAAATAGGCCAGTAACACTGATGATTAAAAAAAAAAAAAAAAAAAAAAAAAAAAAAAAGACAACAATGAAAATTTTATATAAAAAATTATTTTAATATAATAAATACTTATTTCACTCCTAAAATTATACTTTATCCTTAGAAACATGCTATAATTATAACCAAACATTTCGTTTATGCCAATAAATGATTTATGACGCTGTAAAATGATTAATGTTTTTTTTAAATTTCAACGTCCCCATAAGTAGAAAAACACTTTAGAGTATTTTTTATTATCTTATTTCTAGAACAATACATTAATTTTCTCGTTTAAAAAAAAAAAAAAAAAAAAAAAAAAAAAAAAAAACGGATATTGTTCATACTTAGACACACACAAAAAGCTAATTTATCAGAGTTTATTAAAATGATAATAAACTATTTAAAAAAACAAACTCTAAATAAAACACACACAAATCTTTATGATTTGCGAATAAAAAAAATTGTTTGCTTAATATTTTTTCAACATTAATTAGCATTATTAATTAATAATTCGTATACTAAGAGTAATCTTATGTTAATCTATACATTTTTTAAAACTTAATTGCAAGGATAGCGTAGAAAATAAATTTAGCATGAACACTTATCTTTTTGTGAACAAAATACCGTAAAATTAAATGTATATCCTAACAAAAAATGTAGTGTTTTCCTTTAAAATCTGATAAATAATCCTCAGTGAATAAACTCAGCCAATTTTATGATGTAACGTTTTCATGTCTTTATTTCTTTTTCTTTCTTTTCTTTTCTCTTTTTTTTAATTAATTTATTTTTTTCTCCTATAGTTTTGATAAGCTATTTGATCATTGAAAAATCTTTTTTTTATATTAACAAGATATAATGATATTTTTATTTATTTTCCAGAAAGTATATTATATACAAGAATAATATCAAAATTGTTAAATGGATCCTTTTTTAGCGTTTTTGCTATTAGTAAGTTGCTATTTTTGAACTTAAAATATAAAGAAAAAGTAAAAGAAAAAAATAGCAAATTTAAAATTTATTTTAAACATTTAGAAATTTGTTAAAATTTCAGTTATTATAATTTAAATTGAATATGTAACAATAATGTGTAACAATAATATGTATGCAATCGATAAAGAAATTGTAAACAAGAAATTTTATATTTCTAAATAATTTGATAGTTGACATTTTAATTTTTTATCATTTCATTATTGTTAAATGAAACAAAGTTTTATTCCATAATCATTTTTTTCTAAAGATACGGAATACGTTTTAACAATAGTACATTGTTTTTGAAGAATTTACCAAGTTATTTTATGTTAAAATCAAATTAGACCTTTTTATTTTGTAACATTTCTTTATTAATATGTTCAAGTATATGTGTTCTGTTATTTCATGTTTAAAAATTCACTTTATAAAAAATATATACAAATGGTTTTTTTACGTTTTAAAAAACTTATAGACACATTGTGTTTGGTTTTAAGAATAAGTATACTGAAAAAGAAATGTATTATACTTTTTATTTCACATATTTTATTTCATTATATACTTTTCTGACATTGTTCGATAAACTCAAATATGTGACTAAAAGTGTTTCAAAATGTTAAGATGTTTCGAAAAAAAATTTAATTTTACTCTTATTGAAGCCCATTCTCTGTTGCGTTTGTTTAGATTATACATATACTATTCAACATCTATATTTATGCATTGATTGGAGCATTTTGTTGTCTTGGATTAATAATGTTCAAACTGCTTCATCTAATCTTTTGATGAAAAATATACACAAAATCCGATTTCTAGTTATTTATCATTCAATTTACATCAATTAATTGTTGATACTAGTAAACATACTAATTCGAATATGGTATATAAATGTGTTTTATGAAGCAGCAAAATATCATTTAATTTTAAATACAGTCACAAAAATAAGTATCCACCCCTTATTAAATATGCCGCAAATCATCGTATAAAACTATGACTGATACCAATTTATTAGTAATAACGTCGACTAATTAATGTAATACTTTAACTTTGCTTATGGGGTCGTCTATGTATAGATACCGTACCAAACTTTAAAATTTCCAATGCTAACAGGTTTTTAAATAGTATTTGGATTCGTCACTAAATTTCACGTCTCGAATACCACAATGCGATTCATTTTGTCAAATAGTTTAGCTATTATACAGGTTTAAAATTTGGAGCTCTGATTTAGTAGTTTCGAAACAGTTTGCAATGCGGATAGTTTTTTAAGCATATCTTTGTAACTACACGGAGAAAAGACCTGTAATTTTGGATTCGCATATTTGAAGCTTCTAGAAATTGATTTATGTTTTTTTTAATGATAATTAATTCATAATTAAGATTCATTAAATTAAGATTCATACTTTTTTCGAATAATATTTTGAAAATATATTTAATTTCCAAATTATTTTTGTAAACAATTATATAATAATATAACGTCTACGAATTAATGTTATACTTTAACTTTGCTTACGGGGTCGTCTATGTATAGATATCGTACAAAATTTTCAAATTTCAAATGCTAACAGTTAGGTTTTAAAATAATATTTGGATTCGTCACTAAATTTCACGTTTTGAATACCAAAATGCGACTCATCTTATCAAGTAGTTTAGTTTTTATACAGGTTTAAAATTTGGAGCTCTGTTTTAGTAGTTTTGAAACAGTTTGCAATGCGGATAGTTTTTTAAGCATATCTCAAAAAGTACTGGGAGAAAAGACCTGTAATTTTCGATTTGCATATTTGAAGCTTCTAGAAATCAAATTATGGTTTTAAAAAATATATAATTAATTCATAATTGAGATTCATTAAATAAAGATTAATATTTTTTTTCGAATAATAGTTGAAAATATATTAAATTTCAAAATAAGTTTTGGAAACAAATATGAAAGGTAACCAATGCATTACTTAACAAAAAAGTTTTCTAAAAACTTCAAATATGCGAATACTAAATTAAAGCTCCTTCCGACAAGGTGTTTTTTGAGTTATGCATAAAAAACTACGTAGCTTTGCAATCTTTTTTGCAACAATCAAAAATAAATTTAACAGTAACAGTTCCAAACTTTAATCCTGCATAATTCCAAACTACTGGACTAAATGATTTTTTCGTTTGGTAAACAAATAAAACACGCATTGTAGCTTTCAAATGTTATGTAATATTTTGGTGTTAGTACAGAAATTTTTAAAGTTTGGTGTAACTTTTATGTGGACGGACGCCTACAGAAACTGTAAGTATAATATTAATTAGTAGATGCTATTAATAATCATTGCATACCCGTCCCATTTTTATACGATGATTCGCTGCAGAGATAGTTAGGGGTGATAAATTTGTCTTCCAGTACTGTACATTTCTGCAATTTTCTGGCGTTACACCATGCTTTCTTATATCACCAAAAAATCAGGTTCACATCCAACAAGAAATCATTTGCATCTACGTAAAAGAAGGGATACATTGATAAATTTATGCTTCCCGCAACAAAACAATTTTTTTCATAGATATTATTCCGTGCGAGTGTAAATATTGAACTCCTTCGTTCCCATCGTTTCCGGTACCGAACTCTTCCATTTACCTAGAAAGGATTGTACATTGTCAACCAATACAAATGTTTCTCAATCTACAGAAATATAATATAACAACGAACAAAAATACACAATAACATCTTCCACGATACCCATGATTCTTAAAAGTGTTTTCTATCTTGTAGAATGCTCAGAAACCAATATAGTTTAGAAATTTAAAGAAGCGTGTATAAAATAATGTTTCTTTTTCTGCCACATATTTTCAGAAACGCTACCGAGTAGTCTTTATAATGTATTAACCAGTTTTATCAATCTAGAATATGGATTTTTTTGTGATATTAAGAATTCTCAATTTCCTTTTCAGCTGCGTAATTTAATTTATACATGCAAAACAAATAATAATAATGTCAATTTTATTTTTGATATTAAAGCTTCTAATTTGTCATATTTTTCTGTAAAACATGTTAGTTGAACGTGAAAATATTTGCTTGGACTGGTTAACATTTGAAACTGGCTAACATTTTTAGGTTGAGAAAACTGATAATACACTATAAAAACTAGTGGCAAACGTTTTCGAAAATCATTGTCAGCAAAAGAAACTTCGTTCTTATAAATGTTCCGTTAAATATAAAAAATATATTGATTTCTTAGGTTTCTTAAAGTTAATTAACGCTTTACGGAAATCGTGGTCAACTCGGAAAATATTACTGTATATTTGCATTCATGGTTATACTATATTTTCGTAGATTAAGAATTTTTTATTTTTTTTGTTCTAGAAAACCGATTGCGATCGCCGTTGTAGATTGCTTTAACATTTTTTTTTTCACTTTTAAAGAGTAAAATAATATATTATATATCAAAATGAAAGTATTTCAGAACTCAGCAGCGCATGGCTCTATGGAGAATTTGATATTCTCCTCTCTGGTGACGAACGGATTTATGCATAGCTAGCAATTTTTATGCATTTTTCTTACCGCTAAAAATTAATAGATTTTCTTCCATTCTCTAACTCCGAAATCTGCAATTAAAAATGACAAAACATCCTATTATATTTTAGTGGTAATAGAAACGTGTAAAACGTGGTAGTTCTAGTTTATGCTGTTTTAATCTCAGCTGTCAAATCCACAACAGAAGGCGTTTACTAAAGCAAAGTAAACAACAGACTGCATAAGAATATCTTTGTTTGGTATATGATATTTGATGGGGAGAAAAGATCAAAAGCATAGTATGGTATTCCATAATTTAATCTTTTATGAAAATTTATTGCGCCGAAACTCCTTTTTTTACAAAGTTAATTTTTAAACTGAGTATAGTTGTTACGCAAGTGAAATTCAAACTTTTGAAACTACCACAATAATGCAGTATTGATTGTCCACAAATGTTATAAATAACTTTTGTGCAATTCCTTTTAATATTTCCAATGATTTCCGAATGCTAAATAAATCACTACATAGTTTTGCGTGCGCATATAATTCCTGTATATAATTATCATTTTAATTATTTTAAAGTACCATTATATACATTATGCTACAAACTTAGACATAGTGCTATTGCTTTATTTTATAATGCATTTACATTTAACTACTCATAGTTAAATTAATGTTTGGTTTAAGTTTACATTTCAACGCTAGAAAATAATTCATATTTCAAATGTAAGCATAATGCGTTTGCTTTAGATTGGAAACATTTTGCATTCAGATAACTATAATAGTGCTTACTTTTTTTTTCTATTTTTATTCTTTATGAAAATGGTGAATTACAGAAAACGTGCGTCTGCAAAGAGTAATAATGGCACAAATTACGCAATTTTCCGAATTCATTAAAACAAAGGGTAGCAAAATATGCTTGCGTCATTTGCATATTCTTTTCATGATGAATTAATAGCATAACATAATGGATTCTGATGCGAAATGATAATGATTTCTGTATGCTTTCTTTCTAGTCGTTTACAGAAATGTGTGAAAAAAAATTATTTTTTTTCATTTTTAACACTTTCCAACATGAAAGTGTTTATTGATGCGGTTTGTCTCTCGCTCTGACTCTCGTAAATATACTCGGATTGTCATGAAAAAATTGTACAATATTGAGTTTTACTAAAAAATGCTCGGTATTGAAAATAGCATTAATAATTCATTTACAAGGACACACAAAATAATTCTATTGCATTATGGTCTATGGGAAAAAAGTCGTTCGCTGCGCATTTTATTGATGTTACGATATTTCAAACATAATGAAATTAATGTGCATTACTGAAGTGGAACACAGCATAATTTTATCGGAGTATACAATTAATAGCGTTTATAGTTCAATTACAGAGATTTAGAAAAGAATTCCTTTACATTATTATCTAGTCTTCACATCCCTCAAGTTCTGGTAAAGCAAATGCAGGACGGGAAAACCCGACTTAAGTGCCAGGACCTGGCTCCCTTTTGGGGGTCCAGCTCAAAAGCTGTTGGGGGACTCCGTCCGTCCCCAAGTGATTTCGTGGTGGTCACCCCTGATAATGGGATCCACCGCGTATTGCAACGACCTATGTCGTCAATACATGGGTTCAATCGAGGTGATGCGCAAATGGCGGTGCCCCGACCTGTCGCAGTGCATACGGGAAACAGATCTTGGTCGTGCGCGTTATATGTACCTCAGGACATGGGTGCGACGATTGAAACACCTCAGTTTTTACATTATGATCTATGGGGGGAAATTCGTTTGTGGTGCATTTTGAACAAGTTATGATACTTGAAATAAAATGAAACTTAAAAGAATCACTACGGCTCAATACAACTGATTTCCATATATTACGGAGTGCGTGGGAATGATCCAGTTAAAGGAATGACTATGAACGGTAATTGCTAGAAGTGCTATTTCCGCTGTGATATGCAATTCTATGTAAGTTTTAGTGTACTACGTGTTGTTTAGAAATTCTGTAGATCAAATACTGGGCTGCGCGAAATATTTCGAATTCAGGCAGCATTTGCTGAAAATGAATTTTTTCTCACTTATATATCTTTTAAATTGCTTATTTAGGTACCTCATTTTATCATATGAAAAAAATTTATTTTTTAAAAATATTCTGTTAGTGTTGTAAAGTGTTTCATAATCTATGTAGGACGCGTGATTTTTTGTTCTTGTCAAATGTTAGTTTTTGAAACATCTTCGCGCTTATTATTTGAAATTTTCTTTTAATATTAAGTAATAATTAATATTATAATATTAAGTATTATTTTTTCTCTTATATTAATACACTTCGTGCTCAATGGTATAAGAATTTTGTACATTATAAATTTTTTTAACCAAAAATAGAACCGACTTCAAAAACTACTACAAAGTAAAAAATAATTTTTTTAGGTAATAGTTAATAAAAAATTAAATTAAGAGCATTGTATTTACCATGCATATTATTATATTTATGTACATTAATTTGATTTTTTGGAGTCGGTGCCAGCCAAGCCAAGTTAAAGCCATGTTACCATTTTTAAACATTTCATCTGATGTTATAAATGTGTATTTTCAAATGAGATTAGCAACTATATGTCGACAAACATTGCTTTGGAAATTAGTTAATCATTTAAATCATTGTATTTTCTACCATTTGATGAGTTATATGTATTTTTTTTATTGTCTCGTATTTATGTAGACATAACTTATACGCCTGTTACGATTTATATTGGATATTTCGTTTTGAATTTTGTACTTGGCTTGGCTGGCACCGACTCCAAAAAATCAAATTAATGTACATAAATATAATAATATGCATGGTAAATACAATGCTCTTAATTTAATTTTTTATTAACTATTACCTAAAAAAAATTATTTTTTACTTTGTAGTAGTTTTTGAAGTCGGTTCTATTTTTGGTTAAAAAATTTATTTTTCGCTTTTTAGTAGATTTTGAAGTCGGTTCTATTTTTGGTAAAAAAGTTTATTTTTCGCTTTTTAGTAGTTTTTGAAGTCGGTTCAATTTTTGGTTAAAAAGTTTATTTTTCGCTTTTTAGTAGTTTTTGAAGTCGGTTCTTTTTTTTTTTGGTTAAAAAGTTTATTTATTTATTTATTACTTTAGTGATATCCATATTTACATTAAACCATATTGTTGCTAATATCTTTTTTATTTCACGTTAACTGGGCAGTAGACTCGAGTATCTAAGATTAGAAAATTTATCATTATTCTCATCTAATGTCTTTAAAGCCTTTAATGATATCTATATTTACAACTATAGACTCGAGTACGGAAGATTAGAAAATTTATCTTTATTCTCATCTAATGTCTTTAAAGCCTTTAATGATATATATATTAACATTAAACCATATTGTTGCTAATATATTTTTATTTCACGCTAACCTTGGCAGTAGACTCGATTATGGAAGATTAGAAATTTTATCATTATTCTCACCTAATCGTCTTGGATATTGTGTCATAATCGGGTTGTATACTACAGTTTTGATAACTGTGTAACTCACTGATTTCGGTGCTTATGCTTAATGTGTACTGATTTTTACGATCCGTACAAGGTAAATACACTGCGCCAACAATGTCGCCTATAATACTATTCGGAGTAACCCCTTTCTTTCTATATTGTCACTCTATAGTTAATATTAAGTAGTAGAAATATTAAAAGACAATTGCAGAAGCATTTATATACAACTGTATTGTATAATATAATATAGATATTGGAGATTTTAAAGGCAGTTTCCAACTAGTGCGCCACAGGTGATAAATTGCCAAATATTTTCTGTAACTCGTACATTTATATGGGATTTGAAACAACAATGTATTTGATTATGCGCCAATAAACGCTCATCAAAATATGCCAAACCGCTGTGAAACTGCAACAATGGAACTTTTAAAAGATTCAAAAGTAGATTTGTTGTGGCATAATTTATAGTTTTTATCCGTACGTTGTATTATATTTATCCAATTCACAATTTTATGTAATTTTGCTTTTCACATTTAGCAACACTCAAAACTTTTTGTTTAGATCTTAAAAAGTTTGTTCTATGAAAATAAATCCGACAAGTTAAAGCTTATTTAAATATGTCAGTCTTTTTATTATTTGCAAATTCACGTAATAGAATATTTTATGATATGAAATGAAAGTCGTCTGCCCAACAAATTAACTATTTTTTAAAAGGCTTATTTTTTTTCGTTTTTATTGAATTACTGAAAAAGTACTGAACCAATTTTCATAAAATTTAAATGGGACCAATTCGAGAGTATTCTCTTTCGAATAATAAAAAAAATCACATAAATAGGACGCAAAGTTCCGGAGTAATCGGTGAACATACATAAAAGATTTTAAAAGATTCAAAAGTAGATTTGTTGTAGCATAATTTATAGTTTTTATCTGTACGTTGTATTATATTTATCCAATTCACAATTTTATGTAATTTTGCTTTTCAAATTTGGCAACACTCAAAAGCCAACAAATTAACTATTTTTAAAATGTTTATTTTTTTCAGTTTTTGTTGAATTTCTGAAAAAGTATTGAACCAATTTTGATAAAATTTAAATGGGACCAATTCGAGAGTATTCGCTTTCGAATAAAACAAAAATCCCATAAATAGGACGCATAGTTCCGGAGTAATCGGTGTACATACATAAAAAAAAAAAAAAAAATACATACACGTCGAATTGATAAACTCCTCCTTTTTTGAGTCGGTTAATAAAGTAATTTCATCGGAAATTAATCGCTACAGTTATTAATATTGGGTAAATAACTCGATGTATTGTGTAAGTGATAAAAGTGAGTTATTCTACTCAATTATTTTAATTAATTGTGTCGCACAAAGTTTTGCATTGAAAATCATAATTTTTCAGTAATTTTAATACAAAGTCAACGTATTTTAAATTTTTTGTAAAAATTGGAATATATATAGGATTAGTTATTTTTATGCTAAAAATGGGCGCCTTCACATCATGTTGAAATATGATGTTAAAAAAGAATTTTTCTCTTTGAATAATCATGAGATACGCCTATTAAAATACATGTGTTTAAAGACTGGTGGAAAAAGCCCATTTGAAAAATTAACAAATATTTATAAAGTGTATGAATTTTATTGTTGGTTTTTAAGTTTAAAAACTTCAAATATTTTTCAAAATCTAAAAGAATTTAGTAATGTCGAAATGAGTATGTACAGAAATATTTTTGTACCTGTCCGGGCAAGGGATCTTATTTTTTCACTGATGAAGCCTATAATAACAGAAAGGATATTTCAAGCAAAGCATGCAAAATTTTTGTTTGGAATTCGAACATATTTTATACAATGCGTTTTTACATAATTTTAAATAGAGGCTGATCATCGTATTTTTTATGTTCCTTCTGCATTATTTTGTCAAGAGCGGAATAATTCTTGTTATTTTCGAATTTTAATCTCATTAGCAACAGCTGCTGTCACTATTATTTAACTCAATGTTTGAAGAGAGCACAGTGTACGCTCATTTATTGGGAATGTTTACATGAATCAGGGCATTTTAAGTGATTTAAAGGACCCCAGCCATCGAAATATCTCTGTACAGTTATTCAACCGCAAATAGCTCGAAAACATATTTTGTATTTTGAATTAACCAGAGACGGGACATGAACTTCGCTGCATTGTGATATTTTTATACTGCTAAGCAGGCACCTTACCAGCCCGGCATGAGTGCCTAGCTTGACGAGTTAGTACCTGGGAGCGGGGCGAAAATCGCCTGATCACAGCGTGGCTGTGCTCCACCTGTCTATAGTTTTGTTGGCATCACTGCAATGCTTGCTGTCTAGTGGTTTTCAACAGTTCTCTTTGTTTGCCGGTTCAAGGTTTCTATTTAACTTTGTTGAATTGGCAGATTAAAAAATAGCAAAAATAAGGAAATGAAAATAATTGGTCTCGTAATTTAGAACCTTGATCAGGTGACGAGACTTTCACCTGACTAGGCACCCCCGTGGTATAATTTACAGGGAATTTGGAGGGCTTTGCACCCACGACGGATTTTACATGCACCAGGCGCCTATTGCGTACATAGATTTACATATTTGTCAACTCTGTTGGCTTGTCACGCTCATGGTGGATTGTCGCTGTAGTGTTTATCGCCTTTTTTTTTTGGGGGGGGGGGCTGATTTCACTTTTTCTGTATTGTGATTAATCCACAACAGTCATATAAACTTTTCTGAATTGTGATTCAACCACAAAGGCCGCATAAACTTTTCTCTATTGTGATTAAACCACAAGGATTAGAAGAAAGTAAAAAGGTATTTAATTAATTTTCCGTCATTATATGGGAGACCGGGACTGGTTGTTACAAAAATAGAACTTTTGTATTTTAAAAAAAAAAAGTGCCTCGTTAAAAAGAGATTACTCAAGTCGATTTTTTTTTTGTAGATTTTTAGATTTTTTTAATGTAATTTTACTTTTTTTACAATTTTTGAAACAGTTAGGTTTATTGTGACAACTTAACACTTCAATGCATTTTAAAATAACCTTTTGTGAACACACGTCATCATCATCCCCAAAACACGATTTAAGTCTATTTCCCGCCTCAATCCATCTCTTTCGCGGCCTTCCTCTGTCTCTTTTCCCCCTTGGTTTATAATTAAAGGCTGCTTTTGTATGCGATCAGAATCCATCCTTTCCACGCGGTCCCTCCATTTCCTTCTGTAATTTCCTATTTTATTCAATATTGGCATAACCTCAAGCTCTCTTCTGATGTAGTCATTGTGAAAACATGTAAAATATACAAATAACGAGTTGCCGAAACACCCTGTGATTGGAAGAGATTTTTTTTTGCTATTTGTAGAATGTTCTGCCCTTTAATGGAGAAATTTCAGCAAATTTTGAGCTTTGGTTTGTGGATTTTTCATGTTTTAAGGTAAGAAAACGAACAAACATAAAAAATTCCTTTATAATACTGATATTTAAACAAAAATTGCAACATTTCAAAAATAGAAGTACAATGCTTAGAATTATGTCTCTCGAATTCATTGGATTAAAGATAATATGATCCATTTACAGCAGGAATAATCATAAATTACGAAATACTAGTTAAAAAGTCTATCAAACGAATGTGTTTTTAATCCCGATTAATACCATATATTATTGCATACAGCGATTGTAATCATCAGGCTGCTGTTAACTATGATCTCGTAAAATTATCCATGTCATAAATGAACAAGAAATAAAAACCATGCATTAAGCATACTTTAAGAAACACGTTCCATCATTAACATAATATTATTTTAAGACAAATTCTCTGTATAATAAGTTAAATAAAATACCTAAGTAAACATTTTAGAAAACGTAAAATGCATTTGAAAACGAGATTTCAGCAATTACAGGCCATAATCCGAAATGTACTCTCATTCTTTGTGCGGCCTTGTATATAACATATGGATTTATTTATACTTTATATAGTGTGCTGCAATTTAGTTTAGTATAAGGAAACACATAACACAGTTGAAAATTCACCTTCAGCAGTTTCTACCAATAGACGGAAACATATTTGAATTATTTTGTACAGCGCTGCATACTACCATAAGATTTTTATACACGCCACATATTAAGCTAAAGGTTGATAAAGCTTAAAAATTAGGCAAAAACACACTGAAAACTATGGAAATCACACTTAGCAGAAATTATCATACAAATGCGGCCATGTATCCAGTCCTTTGCATGTCCCTGTATATAATTGTATTTATATTCAACAGATATCTCTTAGTAGTATACTAAATATATTTCACGTTCAACACGCATAACTTGATTAAAAAGACTCTTCAAGCTATTTACACTGATACATAGTAATGTTATGAATGATTTCGTGTAGACCTGTATATGATGTATAGCATTTATACATACTACATGATATGCAAAAATTTAGTTAAGAGCATACTTAACTGAAACCGCACTTCCAGCAATTATCGCTTATAGATAATACTTTGGATACAGTTCTCTATCAGAAATCATTTGTGTGTCCCTGTAAATGAACGATAAATTCTATGCATATGATATTATACAAGATCTTCTAGTAAACCTCAGTAATGTATATCAATTTTATTATATTTCAAATAGTGTAACATAATTAAAATACGCTGCAAAAAGTTTTTCCTTCTAAACCATTATGTAACCGAAAAATAAAACTTTTAGTAATGAATTCTATACAAAAATGTAATATGAACAAGAAATTCTGAAAAAAAATATTTCATATTTTTAAGCTATTTCATTATCAAGGATTGATGTGAATATATAATATTCGAACGCACATGTATTAAATTAATGTCATTCTCAGTTGATACGTAAAAATTGTTACATCAAAAATCATATAACCGAACACTTTAAAGCTGTTGAAGTGTTACAGAATCTAAAGGAGACGTATACAAAATACTAGTACAAAATACTAGTTCATTTAAAAACAACGCAAAATTCTATAGTTTTTTAAATGAAATGATCGTTTTCAGAGAGGTTTACAAAATATCACGCTGCGTTCTATAGAAAATATTTCGACAGTTATAGTGACGATCGTAATTTTTTTATTTTTGGCCAGGTTTTCCTGTTTTAACATTTTAAAGTTATTTAACAGTGGGGGTCTGATTATGACTAAAACACTAAAGGCCAATGTTGAAAATTAAGAAAAATTTTGAACACGCATTATTCTAATAGTAATATTCGCTTTATTTAATCGCTGAATTCTGTGATTAAATAAATCAAAGATTTTAGAAATAGTGGTATTAAAAATTCGCTAATTCCCAACACTAGCCTTTTAAAACTTGCTCAAAATCAGGCACTATCGGAAAACTTCTTAATTGCATTTTGTAAAAATTGCATTTTTAATTTATTCTATATTTATAAGAAGAAAGTATTGGATTCATGAAAATTTTCGACTTCCAGTTTTCGACGGATTTATACGTTTTAGATGGTCCTGAACACGATTTCACTGTTTTTAGAAAATGTCTGTATGTGACTCTGCGACTCTGTCTGCATGCCTGTCTGTATATAACAAACATTTTGTGGGCGCTCAATCTCACGAACTAATGCACGGAATTTAATAAAACTTCAGATTAATTTAGTCCCTGATATTAATTGGTGCTGATTAGTTTTTGGTGTAAATAGACCAACAGGTTTGCTGCATTTCTCGCGATTTCCACAATAGGTCTTACTCAAGAACTAAAGCACTGATTTCCTTTAAACTTCATATTCAATTAGACCTTGACATGAATTGATGTTGATTTCGTTTTCATGTAGATATCCCAAAATGGGGCGCTGCTATGCTACTTTTTTCATGATTTTCACGATAGCTCTATCTCAAGAACTAATGCACAGAATTTAATCAAACTTCATATTCTGTTAGACCTTGACATAGATATATGCTGATTACATTTTGGTATAAATAGCCAAACAGATGGCGCTGCTATGCTACTTTCTTCATGATTTTCACGATAACTATATCTCACCAACTAACGCACGGAGTTTCATAAAACTTCAGATTCAGTTAGACGTTGACATAAGTTATTGTTGATTAGGTTTCTGTGTAAATTTCCCAACAGGTGGCTCTGCTGTGCTGCATTCTTTAGAATTTAAACGATTTTAGCGATACTCATATCTCAAGAACTAATGCACGGAATTTAATAAAACTTTAGATTCAGTTAGTCACTGATATAAATTGGTGCTGATTCGTTTTTTGTGTATGAGAAACCTGTGTGAGTAGAAGAAAGTTTTGAGATTGGCACATCCGACTAGTTTATTTTACAGTTACTAGCATTTTTTAGAATTATTTAATTTATACCATATGGTTATACCATATGCTTACAATATATTTCTTATTCTTTCATTCTGAAAAAGTTTTATTTAAAAACTGTCACTCTTCTTAAAACGTGTTTAATTATTATTTTTTTACAAGTCTAAGAGCAAAAGTATACATTTTTAAAGTACATTGCTACTAAAACGTCTGTTTACAGCTGTCTAGTTCAGGTATGTTTTCATTACATTTGTTTAAAATAGTATAACTTCAAAATTTAATATTAATGGCGCCTTTTTGTATGTAATTGTAATTTTTTAATGTGGGGTATTTTGGGTCTACGATACAGATCTGGAACCAATTTTATAAACGCATCTAATGCTTCTTTTTCAGATAAGCCTCGCAAGAATGCAACGAAAAGACCCATGAAATATGTTGGAATGATTTCAAAAAAGCAGTAGAAGATATTGCAGTAGTTGATTAGTGTATGCTGCAGATATCAGCGTATGCTGTTTATCCTAGATTTATCCCTAATAAGTTTTCTTTAACTCTCTGACGCACTTTTTTTTTCCAAAATCCTTACGACCAACATGTAATCGATCAGTATCCTCTCAATTATTACACATTGCACATCATTATGTATTTGAAATAGGTAGTAAATTTATAATTTGCATTTTCACACTTTGACGGTGGAATTTTTAAAACATAAACAATTGCGTATTATATATATTTTTTTACAAATAGAAATCGCGGGATAAGCGTTCAAAGGGTTAATAATAAATTTTTAAAATGACTTTTTTTTTTGTTTAACATACCTAAATTTACCAATTTAGGTATCAATCATTGTCAATTTATTATAATTATTGAATATATAAATATATTGTCAATTTATAATTGACGTCATGGTGGAGGTCACACACAACAAATAGGCAGTTCTGATTGGTGGAATTACCCTGACCTCCACTTGAATTACAATGGTTGATCAGCTGATTGCAACTTCCCTATACAGAGGCAAATAAACTACATTTAGAATATAAGCACATGTTGCTGTTCTTAATACACATTGTAACAAAAAAGGTTATTTCGGTGTATTTTTTATTAATTTTTAATTAATTTTGATGTACAAAAGAGGCAATAAATGTAACACAGTTTTATTCTAGGGGAACAAATTGCTTAAACAAAACCAAAAAAAAAAAAAATCTTACATTTGTAGTATCAGGAAGATTTTAAATTTACGAATATATGTTTTCTCTACCCAAAAAGAGATATTATGAAACGCTTTCTAATTAGTTTAAAATTATGCCAACGAACGAATACAGCCGTGATATTTCCACCCTTTTTGGCTGTCACGCGATCAAGAAAGGCTGGTTTCCAGCAATTGCCGAACTATCATGTGATCAAGGTGACCTGAAATATGTTTTATGTGAAGTACCGCAGTATTTTCGTTGTCTGTTTCGTTGTCTGCGAAATTCCATAAACCTTAAATTAAGGGTGTTTTACAAATAGAGTGACTATTTAAAAAAAGTTAATTTAGGTTAGAGGAAAAAAATGTAAATCATGTTTTCTATTGATTCCTATCTCGGATTTTATGCTATAAAAATAGCCTTTCATGCGCATTATACATGGCATATATTTTCTCCGATCAAAAACAATGTGCGTCTTATAAACACGCTTGAATATGGCGTGTATCTATCTATCTATCAATATACACTCTCAGAAAAAACTGTAAATTTATGAGCGTTTGCCTTTCAATTTTCACGGACAACAGCCTTATTTGATGAAAAATGGTCTGATCCACTCAATAAGCGGCCTTATCCCTTAGATACTTAGAAAATTAAGAGTAATCCACATATTCTTACAGTTCTAGCCCATATGTTAGCAAAAATACGGTACGACCCCATACATTGTCCTCCGCTAGGGTGTAGCCCTTCATTTTACTCGTGTTTTGAAAATTTTATCCTGCCAAAACAGCGATTCTGTGATGATTATCTAACGTGCTACGTGCTACGGAACAGTAAGCAAAGTGTTATTGTGTTTTAAAGTGCATTATATCCTGTGCTTTATAATGCTATATTACTTTGCCCCGTAAAATTATGGGCTGCACAAAATGATGGATTTTTTTTTTTTTTTTTTACGGTGTATGACTGGAATCTCTGCTGCCGGCCTCTGCCCGTAATTTTACTGCAATTTTTGTTACAGTATATATATATATATATATATATATATATAGATAGATAGATAGATAGATAGATAGATAAGCTCTGATAAATAATTACAGTAACGAGCAGGGAAGACCGAGCTATGCTCGGTCTAAATTAAATTTGAGTTCAAATATCATGACTCATGACCAAAATGACCCACTAATTGAATTTTCTTGAACATGTGACTTAGCCCAACAGTCTTCTCGTGCCGGAAAACCATAGGATGCAAAATTTAGTGTAAATTGAGCCGCTTTTTAGATTTTGACCCACAATGACCCAGAAATGACCCACTGATCGAATTTTCTCGAAAATGTGACCTAGTCTAATGATTTTCGCGTGCCCGAAACTCGTAAAATACAAAATTTAATCAAAATCGTTAGAGCCGTTTTTTAGATAAAATTAATTTGACCCGCTTTGACCCAAAAATGACCCCCTAATCGAAAGTTCTCGAACATGTGACCCAGCCCAATAGTCTTCTCGTGCCGGAAAACCATAGGATGCAAAATTTAGTGTAAATTGAGCCGCTTTTTAGATTTTGACCCACAATGACCCAGAAATGACCCACTGATCGAATTTTCTCGAAAATGTGACCTAGTCTAATGATTTTCGCGTGCCCGAAACTCGTAAAATACAAAATTTAATCAAAATCGTTAGAGCCGTTTTTTAGATAAAATTAATTTGACCCGCTTTGACCCAAAAATGACCCCCTAATCGAAAGTTCTCGAACATGTGACCCAGCCCAATAGTCTTCTCGTGCCCGAAAGTAGTCGGATACAAAATTTCGTCAAAATCGTTTGGACAGTTTTTAGATACAATTAGCTTGACCATGACCCAAAATGACCCAAAATGACCCACTAATTGAATTTTCTCGAACATGTGACCTAGCCCAACAGTCTTCTCGTGCTCGGAAACCATTGGATGCAAAATTTAGTGTAAATTGAGCCGCTTTTTAGATCTTGACCCACAATGACCCAGAAATGACCCACTAATCGAATTTTCTCGGACATGCGACCTAGCCCAATGTTTTTATCGTGCTCGAAACTCGTAGGACACAAAATTTAATCAAAATCCCTAGAGCCGTTTTTTAGATCAAATTAATTTGACCCGCTTTGACCCCAAAATGACCCTCTAATCGAAAGTTCTCGAACATGTGACCCAGCCCAATAGTGTTCTCGTGCCCGAAAATAGTCGGATACAAAATTTCGTCAAAATCGTTTGGACCGTTTTTTAGATACAATTAGCTTGACCATGACCCAAAATGACACAAAATGACCCACTAATTGAATTTTCTCGAACATGTGACCTAGCCCAACAGTCTTCTCGTGCTCGGAAACCATTGGATGCAAAATTTAGTGTAAATTTAGCCGCTTTTTAGATCTTGACCCACAATGACCCAGAAATGACCCACTAATAGAATTTTCTGGGACATGCGACCTAGCCCAATGCTTTTATCTTGTTCGAAACTCGTAGGACACAAAATTTAATCAAAATCGTTAGAGCCGTTTTTAGATAAAATTAATTTGACCCGCGTTGACCCAAAAATGACCCACTAATCGAAAGTTCTCGAACATGTGACCCAGCCCAATTGGCTTCTCATGCCCGAAAATGGTCGGATACAAAATTTCGTCAAAATCGTTTGAACCGTTTTTTATACAATTAGCTAGACCATGACCCAAAATGACCCACTAATCGAATTTTCTAGAGCATGTGACCTAGCCCAATGGTTTTCTGGTGCTCCAAAATGGTAGGATACGAAATTTCGTCAAAATCGTTAGAGCCGTTTTTAAGATAATTTTTGCATATATATATATAACCACCCACAAGATTTGCTCGTATTAGAATGTATGATAATTCACAAAAGTAATTTAAATACAAAATAAAATAAAACATTTTTTTAACTTATGTTTAAACGTTTTCCATATCGATACCAATATCCTATACCAAGTGAAAAAAATAATTCCAAAATGCATGGCATAAATATTAGATTAAAGGAAGATGACTCTATACAAATAACCCACCCTCAACTGTCATAACGCTCTCGAGGTATCTGGCAAATGCTGCCCTAATTCTATGGTTGAATTACTTTCTATTTGATACTGGAAGTGTGTTTGGGTAATTGATTGCCATGCTAGTCACATAATAATTGATAGGGTACACATTCTAAAAAAAAAAAATAATAATCCGTTTTTTTTTTTTTTTTTTTTTTTTTTTTTGCTTTTCCGTTGAAACACGAAATTATCCACTTTAAATTGCCCATTTTTTCTCAAAATGTAGAAAAACCATCAATATAGCTTGAAAATTATCTGAAATCATGTAATCGAAAGCTTCAAATTCGTCAATTCACATGGGTGTTCCTTCTACTGTGCTATTTGTTACTGTTTCATATAAGAAATGGAATTTTTACGTATCTGGGTTGTATCTTTTACGTAATTTCGGGAACCGAAGCTTAAAATATCCTGAGTTTCTCCATTCAAAAGACGGAACTTTTTTCAAATAACAGAAAAATCAATTCCAATCACAGGAATGTCCCGGCAATTTATTGCCTGTGCTTTTTTACGCCTTTTGAAGATTTTTTAAGGGCATTTAAGTGTAAAATTATTTTTCAAGAAAAAGAAATTGCATTTACTTCATACATTTATTTTTCATTGACAATATTATTTAAATGAAATCCTTCTTGGCAAGTACATTTTACTTAAAAAAAAAAAAAAAAAAAAAAGTCTTCAATCCGATGACAGAAAAAAAAAAAAAAAAAAAAAAGAAAAAAAAATTCTACAAGACATCTTTTGCAAAAGAAATATTTTCAGGTTTGCCGTACTTTTGTATTCCGCTGAACAAATATTATTTTACCTAGGAGTTTTACAGCTGGAAAATGTAAAGTATGTGAATTTCTTTTTATGGAATTCTTTAAACTTTTGAAGTATTCAATATATCGATCATGGGAGATGTGTAACAGCAGCCATCTATAAATAAACAAATACATGTATAAATACATAAAATAAAATAAAATAAAATCATGAGAAAACATTTCAAACTTCAGTTTGACTTTACACATACGAAATAAATTACACATCATGTCAAAGTTCTACTTAAAAAATACGTTTTACGTCGTGAAAACACATTAACACCCAAGTTATTTTACAGTTTGAAGTCAGTCTACTTATTTTCAGAATATGTTTATAACGTCGGAAGTAAGATGTTTTGACACATTTTCCATTTTAATTATTAATGATTTGGAATGTCTGATAAATAAGAGGCTGGGTGGATTTGTGTCGTATCATGGAGTTTCACATTAACTCTCTCGTTCCTCTATGCATCGTTACTCTACGCAATATAGGGACTTTAATTTTTATCTTTCACCTGTCCACTATTTAATTAATTTTCATAACTGATGATTGTAATATAAAAGTATGGTACTTTACAATGGACGTCATGGTCTGCATTAACCTTTTGCTTACGGGCTAGAACTGGCGACTATTTTTATTCTAACTCGAGCCACAATTTACAAAAATGATCTTTGTCATAGATTTCTCTTGAGAGTGTCCTACACTGCAAATAGAGGCGTCTTAAATTCGGACACATATGTTTCTGAACGAGGAAGTCAGACACTTAAGTATCTGAATGTGAAATTTCAGACATAATAGATGTCTGAATTGAATACAGATAAGTGTCTTAATATGGTTAGAGTATAAAAGAATTGAGACAAATGTATGGATATGGATGATATGTCTGAAATTAAGTCTTTTAGATATTCAGATCCTTAAGTGTCTGCATTTGATGTAATGGTATCATATATGCAATTACTGTGACACAATCTTGCCAATGAATGTACCAGCACTATCAGAGAATGTTTCCGAACAGAGGAATGTTCTTTTAAATACTTTTCAATCCACTAAATTTTGATTAGACCATAGATCAAAGTTGACGATTGTACATTAAATCATGGAACTAATTAAAAAATTTCCATGCAAAAATTTATGATAGATGGTGCCACATAATATTAGACTTCAACGACAGATATAGCAATGAATACGTAATTATTATGAATTATTTTATTTTTGGTGTATTAATTAAGAAAGCTTTTTTTTTCAGAAAAATATAAAGTCCTGCTAATATTACTTGTCCTACGCAGGAAATGCAAAGCCTGAATTCAAAACTGCCCTGGACCACCGGTTTGTGATAAATTTTTAACCCATAAACGTTAAAAAAACTAAAAAAATAATTTTTATGGTGGATTTACGGATGAATGTTCCCTCCAATGTAAAATTCTTAGCTGTACTTTCTTTTGTCGGCAAAAAAATAAAACTTTTTCCCTCCAAAAGAAATATGTAAATTGTACAGAACTAGTAGTCTTATATCCAAATAAGACATCCAAATTGTCCCAGCCCGTACTATGTTTCTGATAAACAGTTTTATATTAATAACAAATAGTGAAGGATTATCATTTTAATTGGAATGCTAGACAAATTTGAAATTAGAAAAAGTACTTTCACTGCCTCGATAGCAAATCGATAAAATTTCACATGAAAATCTAGTTTTCTTAGACTTGTATCGTACATTTTCTGTTGGTGTCGCCCCAATTACGTGTCCGAATTTACAATTTGCTATCCACTAATATATTTTTGTCATTCCTTATGCTAATGTAAGTCGGGTAATGTTTTTATACATTTATTTTTAAGTAATTTATGTATAACTATATACATTTTATAATTTACACAATTTTCATTTGTGTTTTAGCAAGACATAAAATACTTTAATTTTAAAAGAAAGCCCTCCTACCAAGAAAATGTTGCGTGATACAGCAAATTCATTGCCATATTATGATTTACTAGCGTGAAATCTATAAGAATCAAGCTTTATTTTTAGAGGGGTGATTTTAGTGCCAACAAGTGTTATTTTAAGTTACCCGAAAATAATAATTTTCCTGTGTTTTTAAAAATTAGACAAAAAGAATATTTAGTCAATTAATTTTCCATATCCAGGGAGCGCTTTTTAAATTGAAAAATGTATTAATAACAATCGAATTTAAAATAAGTATAATTCATATCTCCTCCCTCCAACTAAATAATAAAGTTTTACAATCTTAACCACCATCTCAAGTTGACCAAATATCCCCAAAATAATTTTCAAAATTTCCAATTTTTAAAGCAACAAATAAATCAAACCATATTCTACCCACTTGTTAAAGAAAGAAAATTTCTCAAATAAATTATATTAATTAAATCATTCTAAATATGTATTAACCACAGAAAAACTCTAGTAATAAATTAGCTTCATAAATTAAAAGTAAAATATTCTTTGTAGTAGATTTCTTTTGAAAGTACTCGACATTGCAAATAGAGGCTTTTAAATTCGGACACATATGTGTCTGAAAAAGGAAGTCATACACTTAAGTGTCTGAATGTAAAATTTCAGACATCATAGATGTCTGAATTGTATACACATAAAGCATTATGACATACCCAATCAATCACCATATTTCCTATAAAAATATCAACACGCAGCCGAATCATTCCATTACTTACATTTAAAAGAATTACTCAAACGTTTTGATGGCAGGTAAGGCGTTGGGCTTGAAACCATTAGGTTCTCACTTCGATCCCGGCGTCGAAAGAAAGGTAAATTTGGATTATCCTCGTGTAATCTAAAATAAAGATGCTTCCATATAGATGGCAGCACTAGCTCTTATTAAATTTTTTTAGCTGTTTGCCAGGGTACAAAATGGCGATATTTCAGACATTTCAAGTGTCTGAAATTAGGACATTTACAAGCGTCTTAAAAATTAAGACACTTTAAATTTTCTCTTTATAGAGCCATCCGTTTCATACACTTCTAGGTCTAAATTTCAGACATTTCAGTTCCTAGTGTGGTATAAGGGCATGGCAGAGATTATTTTTCAAAAAGTTGTGCCAGTAGAATAAAGAAATAGTTGTTGAAAAAAAAGACCCAACCATTTAATCAAAGGGTTAAGGAAACCAGAAAAATTTTAAATGGTGAAATATTGTTATTATTTTTATGAGGTCGGGAACTATATGAATGGCGTATAGTTGATCTTATAAAAAAAGTCCTAAAATTGCGGTCTTACGAAGGGTTAATGTTGAACCTCAGCGATACCTACAAAGCGAACGTATTCATTTGAAAACACTGGATTTTAGCGGTTTTGCCACGGTAAATTTTCAATAAGGTACACGAATTTACATGTTTATTTTTTACTAAATAAAGGTAAATAAATTCTCTACAAACAATATCTGAAAAACAAATAAAAAGTATTTTATTTTCAAGTTATATCAAAAAGTATGCATCAATTTATAGTTTTTGAATTTTACAATACAAATTGGGAAATTTGTATTATTTTTTTTTTCTTTTAAATTTCCTGACTATTTTTATGGTGTAAAATTTACTATCCATGCAGACCATACATGACTAGTGTGGTTGAAGAATGTTATAAACTTGAGACGAGGGTCATTTAGATGGTCATTAAATTTAAGTATGTTTGATTATAAGATAAAAGATGAGAAAGTTTCCACATATGTTGAAGCTGATTTCTTATCTGGAATCCCTGTAGCTCATTATATTCAACCTGTTAATTCACTTTCGATGTTAAAGAAATTAATGAGATGCAGGAAAAGTTATTGTTTGTTGTAGAAATTATAAGAGTGAAAATGGAATTATAGTTATTAAAACGAAGGGATTTAGAATGATAGCAGTCTCCATGTGTTTAAGAAGGAGATTACTAAATGTTGCTCATGAAAATTTGGGCACCCTGGCCTTGAACAAATGTCAAATCTAATTTCCCCTAATTATTATTGACCTAATATGACTCAAGATATAACTCAATTTGTAAAACATTGTGACATCTGCCAAAAGAATAAAAATCTAACCAGAAAAGATTTGGCTTATTGAAAGCTATGCCAGCTACAAATAAACCTATTGAATGTCTTTCTATTGATACTGTGGGTAGATTTAATTACTATATTTCTACCAAATAATTTTTACATTTAATAATAGATCATGCTGCTAGATATGTTTGTGTTTTTCCTTTAAAAATTGTTACAACTAAGACCTATGCTATTTGTTTAAAACAAATGTTTATTTTACAAGTTCCTCAGAATGTACTTAGTGACAGACATAACCTTTACTTCTCCTAGATTTAAGATATTTCTTCGTAAACACAAAGTTAAACAGCGTTTTACCTCAGCCAACCGTCCACAAACGAATGGTAAATCAAGAGTCTAATATAATGATGGTAACTACATTAAAATGTAAAGTTAACTCTACAACTTCTAAAGATCCTTGGACAAAATTGTTAGAGCAAGTTATTTATGAATAGAATAGTACGCCAATTCAATAACAAACATATTTCCCGCTTACTTATTCTTTGGACAATTACCCTATGAGCCCCCCCTTAAGCAAAATTGTTACCCTCCTGCCGATGAAGCCCTTAAAATTGCCAAATCACGTACTCGTGAATTTCATCTAAAAAGTAAAAGATTATACGACGGAAATTATGTTGAGTCAAAATATGATGTAGCAGATCAAATTTGATTTACTTTTTTGATTGAATTTGAATTGAATTGCAACTTTTTTGATCAAGTTTGACTTACTATTTATGAAGAATTCAGATACCCAAATACTAAAAAGGTAGAACCATCTTTTAATGGAGCTTATAAAATAATTAGTAAATTATCTGACGCAAACTGTAAGATAGATTGCTATAAATACAATACCGGTAAGAATTCTGATGTAGTACTTGTTTCCAGATTGCGTCCTTACTATTCTCCTGATGAATTTAAACTGTCTCATGAAAAACAACAAACTAAAGTTAAATCCATAGCTTAATCTTAAATTTTTAATATCCATAAAATTAAATTAACTTACTGAATGATTAAAATTACTAGTTAACAACTTTATTTTCAGCATTACAAGTGTATTTTTGAATTCCAACCGGAAAATTTACTTGTTTGAATTATTATATATATAAAACTACCAAATGTCATATTTTAACATGGAACTGATTTTTCAATTGTAGCCGAGGAAGACCTCCGGACACAAATTATTCATTTAGCGTTAATTACTTTTTTTTAGAATAGAGATATACCAATATCACGTATATCATACCAAAATATACCAATATCACACGTCAGTCTTTTGTAAAATTATTTTTTTACTAGCTGTTAATTTTCTAAATCCAGACTATTCTCCTGATGAATTTAAACTGTCTCATGAAAAACAACAAACTAAAGTTAAATCCATAGCTTAATCTTAAATTTTTAATATCCATAAAATTAAATTAACTTACTGAATGATTAAAATTACTAGTTAACAACTTTATTTTCAGCATTACAAGTGTATTTTTGAATTCCAACCGGAAAATTTAATTGTTTGAATTATTATATATATAAAACTACCAAATGTCATATTTTAACATGGAACTGATTTTTCAATTGTAGCCGAGGAAGACCTCCGGACACAAATTATTCATTTAGCGTTAATTACTTTTTTTTAGAATAGAGATATACCAATATCACGTATATCATACCAAAATATACCAATATCACACGTCAGTCTTTTGTAAAATTATTTTTTACTAGCTGTTAATTTTCTAAATCCAGGAGAAACAAAACTCATAGAAAACGCTTGTTCTACTTTATATATAATAATAATAATAATTATTATTATTATTATATTGTCTTTTTTCGTAGGGTGATTCATTTTTCAGATCACAGAACAGTTAAAAAACAACCACTCTTTCAATTCTTTTTCCTAAGATAATATTCTTCAGAGATTGTTATCCAACGTTACTAGAATATTTGAGCAAATAATTGAAAGCGCAGTTCGCTGAACTGTATAGTCTTGAGCAAATCGGCATTGTAGAAAATAAAATCCTTTGATTTATTTTCATGATGTTTTGAAAGAGATCCAATTCTATAACGTAGGATCTTAAATTAAAGACAACAGAAGACGAAAATAAAAATAATAAATAAAGATTTTGACTGAAGATTAAATAGAAATGTATCTTTCAAATAAAACACTGCTTTGTTTTCGTTTATATTTACCTCGGTCTTTTCAGGTAAAACAACTGCATTTTACAGAGTTAACTGACTTTGCTATTGATAAAATGAAATACAAATGTAGTTTTTATACGAAAACTCGTCCTGATAATATTGTTTATCTTAAGCTCAATTGATAACTGCATAACATATTATTGTTGTATGCACAGAAAGTGCAGATTGTTTCATAATAAATTCTAATAACTATTTATATTTATACAAGCTGCGTCCAATGTGTTGAATTTACATTGCATGAGATCTTAAAATTTCTTGAAGGAAAAATAAATCCAATGTTACTGTACACTTAAAAAATAATAATAACAACACTTTTATTAAATATTAACTTTTAAGTAAGAAATCGTGTTTACAATGCAAAATTATAAAGATAATTGGGGAAAATTACATTTCGCAGATTACGCAATTTTGGATCTAAAGCGTTATCAAAAGTGCATTGTTCTTTTAAGATTTGGTTTGTAATTTCAAAGATGTGGAAATAAAAATAACAACACTTTGACAAACTTATAAAAAAAAAGAATAAAGTTTTCTAAATAAAGAAAATGCTTTAAATAATAATAATAATATTAATAATAATAATAATAAGACACCCGACAAAACACCATAATAAATTAGCGCCTTTTTTAAGCGTTCTAACCGCCATTTTTGAAAGGTAATTAACTGAAAATAGTATGTGTTTCTTCTTTAAATTCAGTTCTTGTGGATAGGACTCAATAACTACGAACATAAAAGCAAAGAGTTTAAATCTTCCTCCTTGGTTGAATGCAAAGATGAAAAAATATATACGATGTAATGATTGCTAAATGTCACTATGACGAGAGACGGTTTATCTTTCTGTACAATAAATTTATTCTTGAAGCTTGAATATGTGAAAATATGTTTGTTTTTCTTCCAATTTCTTTGAAAATTTTAATCTAATCAAGAGATTTTCCCCCATTTTTTAAAATTCAAAATAATTTATCTCTTCATTTTTGAAAATTCAAAATAATTTATATCTTCATTTTTTTAAATTGAAAATAATTTATCTCTTCATTTTTAATGAGTAAATAAAGTAAAAAAAAAATCTGATAATCCTTATCCTTTCCTCTTAAAAAATAGAGTAATTTACCTACCACTATTACAGAAATTTCATTAAAAATTTTAAAAACTAATTTAAATTTTTTAATTATGAGACCACTTTTGACATTCTCATATCCATATGGATTTTAATTGGTCCAACCTTCGATATTCTAGGAGGAGGAATTGTGAAATACAAACATACAGGCAAATTTTAATATAATGGATATTGTCAAAAAATAGAATTATCCCACATACATTCAAACTAATTTAGGTTCATGTGCATTCGTAATGAATTAATCATAAATTTAGTAAAATTGATTGAGAATCTTTTTATCTGCATTATTAAACTTTATATTGAGTGTAAATAAGAGAAAACAGAGCAAAAACGATCAGCTTCCAGTTACGTTGTTCGTCATATTTTTGGGACGTGTATACGTATAGAATGATTATAAATTTTAAAATATGTATGTCATAGTGTATGCTTGTATATAGTGAATGAAGCGCCCTGACACCAGAAACATAAAAATTATACTATTAATCGATTTCCTTCTGCATTTTCTATTTGGGGAATTATGATCATTTTATATGGTACCTCCTTCCAATATGTCAAATGTTTTTCAGGATAAATGTGTCGCAGATAGTCAGTTTTAAATCTATTTTAGTGTGTTAAATAGATTCACTTCCGACGACGTTTCTTCATGTGACATATTTGTTGACGACTACGACATTAGAGTGGACTGTAAATTAAACTACTATCGATAAAATTTCAACTCTGTTTACCAACGAGTAACGAACCATTTTTTATTTACTTCGGAGCTCCCCATGGAGACTCCCGAACAAGCGAAGAACAAAACAACTTCTGAGTTACATTTATCGCCAAGCGATATTAGAAGCCAAGAGTTGCGCCAACAATATTGCAGAACGAAAAGATTTACAGGGTTAAGTTAAATATAGACGGAATAAAAATGTAAATAAATCTAAAATACGGGAATACCCAGAAATATAGTAGAAAACTTAAAAAAAAAAAATGTGGATACTTGTCTTGTTATTTTTCGTACCATTCTACTGATTATTGAGGGTTTTTGTAATACCTGAATGAAAACTTTGTAAATTATAACTGAAAATAATTTTCTGTCGTTTTATTTTTTCAATTTGCATGTCTAACTTTATTTTTTAATTTACAACGTTATTAAAAAAAAAAAAAAAAAAAAAAAAAAAAAAAAAAAAAAAAAACTAACAGGTAACGGGCAAATAAATAATCTGAAACTGCCTCCCTAAAAAAAATCGAATTTCCCCCCCTTGTGGTGCTTTGGAACCACTGTTCTAAAAGCTTGTGTATTAATTCTTTTAGATACCAGAAAACACTAGAAATGTACTATAAAATCTTAATTTTGAGAACAAAAAAAATTGGAAACCCTCCCTACAGCTTTTAGTTGTTTAGGAATATGTCACATTCAATAAGCCTGATGTTTTTAAGAATTTGTGAGAAAACGTAAAAAAGTTACAAGAAAATAGTTTGTAAGATAACATGTTTAATACATTTTAAGACAAATGCATGATTGGAAGGTTTAATTCGATTTCAAAAACCTTTTTTATCAATACCATAGGCAGTTGTTTCACGCTATAGCGTGCGAATATTTTTCGGGGGTTAATTTTCTTTTAATACGAAAAAATCTTGAAATTCGTCAATTTTCAAAAAAGTTAGGCTGTAATCACGATTGTAAGATGTTATCCTACTTTAAAAATCTTTTTCGAGTTTCTTTATCAATGCATAGGCAATCTCTCTACGCTATAGCGAATAGGAAATAATTATTTAAAAATTTTCCACACGACCCTATTGAATAATCTGAATATAAATATCAATATACGCAAGTGCAATGTGTATGTTTATATATTGTGAAGGCACCACAGACATGGAAAATATACTATTAATACCCCCTTCAGTTTTATGAGTTAAGGATTTATTATATTTTTATATAGTACCTATTTCCAACATGTCAAATATTTTTCAGGTTAAACGTGTACCAGAGAGTCAGTTTTAAACATAGTTTAGTGTGATAAATAGATTCACTTCCAATGTTTCTTCATGTGACATATTGCAGACCGAGTTGATTTACAGTGTTAATTTAAATATAGACATAAAAATGCAAACAAATCTAAAACACAGGAATATCCAGAAACATTGTAGAGAACTTTAAAAAAGAAATGTGAATACTTTTCTTATTTTTTCAATTTTACTGATTATTGTGGTATTTTTTATTCCTGAACGTAAATAAGTTGTTAATTATAACTGAAAATATTTTTTTTTTCATTTTTTTTTTCAATTTGAATGTGTAACATTAATTTTTAGTCTACAACATTAATATAAAAAAACTAATAGGTAATGGGTAAATAACTAATCTGAAATTACTTCCCTAAAAAAATCAAATTCCCCTCTTGTGGTGTATATTTGGGAACCACTGTTCTAGAATCTTGTGTATTAATTCATTTAGGTAGAAGAGAAAATTAGAAATTTGCTTTAAAATCTTAATTTTTGGAACAAGGAAAATTGGGAACCCTACATACAGTTTTAAGATCTTTTCAAAAATGGCACAAAGCAAATTACACACAAAAATCACATATTCAAAAAGACTATTGTGTTTAAGAATTTAGTACAAAACGTAAAATTGTTACAATAAAACAGCTTTTTCGGTAAAATGTTTAATAAATTTTAAGGCATAAAACATAAAATGTAAGGAGATTAAATTTGCCTCCTTGGTTTAATAGATAGCTGAAACAAGTCTTGATTTCTAAATGAAATTATGTTGACAGACGATTTTTGTTCTGCAAAATAAATTGATTCATAAAGTTTGAATATGTTTTTATTTTTCAGAAATTTTACTGTAATCCAGATTTTTTTTTCACCAAATATTCAAATTGAAAATAAATTCTTTTTCAGTTTTGATGAGAAAATGGCATAAAAAATATATTAATCCGTTTTATTTCTGCCTTTTTTATCCACAAAAATGGAGTATTTTAATTGCCGTTTTCAGAGAAATTTCGTTAAAACTTACAAAAAAAAAAATAATAATATCTTGAAATTTAATTCAAAATTTTAAATACTGAGAGTTTATATGATATCCTCGGATCAATGATAACCGGTGTTAAGTAAATCGCTTTGCATTTCATAATCTAAGAGGAGTAGTTGCGAAATACTAACAGATAGTCAGATTTTAATATAATAGACTCGTGTTCATTTTTCAAATTCTAATAATTTTACTGATTCCTGTATTATTGATGTATGAAATCGATTCACGCTCCATTTAAAACATATTTGAAAATTCCCGTTTTATTTCAAATATGACGTCACTTTGAACCCAGAGAAATCGTTTTTTAATGATATCATTCTTGTTAATTTTCTTTTCCTGGCAATCATGACGTAAATTTTAGCAGAAAACTCACATCTGTGTGTAACTGATATTCAAGCTTATTATTAATCAGTATCGATAAAAAATATTACAGTTTTTCTTCTTAAATTTGACATCCATTTTTTTATCTACTTTTATTATACACTGTTATTCATGCTCCTTGTATTATTACGAATATTTGAAAATACATGCTTTATTTATGACGTCATATTTGTTCAAGCCAAAGAGGATCCTTTTCATAGTTCCATGATCCAAGCTAAAACTTTTCTTAATAATATAATTTTTTTTCATTTTTCCTTCTAATTATAACGCAGTTTTTGACAGAAAATATCTTCTCAACGTAACCGATATTCATATTTCATGTATAATAACAAATACTTCATACTTTTGTTTCAAATATCACGGAAATTCATCTTCTTTTGAATTTGTTTGAATTTTCATTTTTCACGAAAAATTCGTTCAATTGAAAATTAATTGTTGAGGAAAAATATTTTTCCGTGTTTTTACTTATTGGCAACGATCAAAAGCCCTAAGATAACGCCCTAGACAACGATAAAGTAAAATGGTTAAATTTTATGAAAAAATGTATACGTTTTATTTCTAAATAAATTATTTAATCTTCTTTTTAATTATTTAATTTTTTTATTTCATTTTCATTTTTCACGTGAAAAATTTTCAATTGAAACTAAATTGTTGAGTAAAAATTATTATTCCGGGTTTTGAATTAGTTTTTGCAATGATAAATTATTAGCAACGGTAAAGTAAATTTAACCATTTTAAAATATTATACGAAAAAATGTCCATTTATTCTGTATGAAAATAACGAAATATTGAATTATTAAGACAAATATTTGAATAAAATAAACAAAAACCAGCCTATGTTCATTTGAGGGTTATGGTCAACCTATATGCAAAGATACATGACCATTAAATGCTTCATTTTGACGCTGGCTTCAGCCTAACATTTGCACACAATCCGATTTATAATATTACTAGCTGTTACCCGTAACTTCGTTCACGTAACATTAAAAGAAAAATAAATGTACTAATCAAGCAAAATATTTCACAACCGATAATTAAAAACGTAAATAACTAACTCTTTATCACATTTGATAGAAGAAAATTCGATATTTCTTTGTTATAGGGGCCTTGACATAAATCAGTTTAAAAAAGGTAAAATTTTGTGCCAAATAACCGCGAAAAGGAAACTGCAACCAATGGAAAAAGGACGGCCAAATAAAATCGTGTAAATCGACGAATTGAGTAAAGAGAAATGTCAATTTTTACTGATAAACCATTTTACTTTTAACGACTTTGAGAAACGTTTTAACTGTCATCATTTAAAAATAATTCATTGGAAATAGTATATGCTTTTTCTTTAAATTCAATTCTTGTGAATAGGGAGGAATAATTCTACACCTAAATGCAAAGAGCTTCAATTGCAAAGCTTTTTGAAACCCAAAATTATATGTAAACCTTACATTTGCATGTAATTTTCATTGCAAATTAACATTTTTCACAGTTCAAATTAAAATTAATTTGGGTGCAAATTACATGTAAATGTTACGTTTGCATGTAATTTGGGGTTTCAAAAAGCTTTGCAATTGCAAGTGTTACGTTTGCATTAAATAGCAAATTTGTGTCCTTGGTTTAATCAATAGCCGAAACAAATCTTGATTTCTTGACAATATGCTGACAGGCGATTTTTACTCTGCAGAATAAATTGATTCATAAAGTTTGAATATGTGGAAATATGTTTTTATTTTTCGAAAATTTTGCTGTATTTTTTTTATCCAACTATTCAAATTGAAAATAATTTTTTTTTCAGTTTTAATGAGAAAATGGCATAAAAATATATTAATCCATTTTATTTCTCCTTTTTTATCCACAAAAATGGAGTAATTTAAGTACCATTTTTAGAGAAATTTCGTTAAAATTTACAAAAAAAAAAAATTAATATCTCGGAATCTAATTCAAAATTTTAAATTATCAGAGTTTCAATGACATCCTCGAATCAATGAAGTAAGTCCCGTTGCATTAAGAGGAATAGTTGCGAAATACACACAGTCAGATTTTAATTTAATAGACTTGTGTTTAATTTTCTTTTTCTAATAATCTTACTGATGCTTGTATTATTAATCACAGAGTTCAGAGAATAAATAAAGCTGAAATGTTCATGTTTGGCGTGATGCTGAAAATGCAACCCTACAGTCGGCCTCAACAACTGGCGGCTTGATTTGAAAACCTCACTCCGTCCAATGAATCCAGTCATTGTTCCACGTGCAGCCTCTTTCCATCCAATAAAGTCAGCCCTTGGGCCTAATGATTTGAGCAATACCGGCTGCATATTGTAAGCCAATTTTACGGTTCATTACCTCTCTATTCTTTCACTGTACTCAGTGATTATTAATGTATGAAATTGATACAGGCTCCATTTGAAACATATTTAAAAAATCCCGTTTTATTATGACGTCACTTTTATCCCAGAGAAATCTCTTTTCAATATATACTTCTTGTTAATTTTCTTTTCCTGGCAATAATGACGTGAATTTTAGCAGAAAACTCACATCTGTTTGTAACTGATATTCAAGCTTATTATTAATCAGTATCAAAAAAAATTTCAGTTATTCATCTTAAATATGACGTCCATTTTGTATATACTTTTATTATACACTGATAGTTATGCTCTTTGTAATATTATTATACACTGATAGTCATGCTCTTTGTAATATTACGAATATTTGAAAATACATGTTTTATTTATGACGTCATATTTGTTCAAGCCAAGAAGGATCGTTTTCATAGTTCCATGGTTCAAGCGAAATCTTCTTAATAATATAATTATTGTTAATTCTTCTTTCTAATTATAACGCAGTTTTTGACAGAAAAATATCTTTTTAATGTAACCGATATTCATACTTCATGTATAATAACAAATACACCATATTGTTGTTTCAAATATCACAGAAATTCATCTTCTTTTGCATTATTTTCGTTTTTCACGTGCAAATCGCTCAATTGAAACTTAATTGTTGAGGAAAAATTAATTTTCCGCATTTTTATTTATTGGCAACGATCAAAGCCCTAGTAACGATAAAGTAAAATGGTTAAATTTTATCTAAAAATGTCCATTGATTCTCTATAAAAATAATAAAATTTTGAATTATTAAGAAAAGTATTTGAATAAAATAAATAAAAACCAGTCTATGTTCATTTCCGGGTTGTAATCCACCTATATCCAAATATACAGGGCCATTAATTTCTCCATTTAGACGCTGGCTTCAGCCTAACATTTGCACACAATCGGATTTATAATATTATTATGATTAGGATATCAGGAATTGAGTGAAAAATCGATTACAAAATTTCATGATTGAATACAAACACCAAGTTAAATTAAATAAAAGAGTGTAAAAATAATTATATTAATTTACTGTGATTTTTTATATTATAGTATACTTTTAATCTTGTAAAAAACTGTGAAGCATTTAATTTAAATTTCTATATTTTTTTTGCTTAAAATTGAAGCACTGTTATATATTTATGAACATTCCAATATGGAAGCATTTCTCTAATAACAAAATATTTTTGTAATGTATAAAAAATATATATAGAAGTGCTTTTACAAGAGATGCCCAAATGAAAGTGGACACAGAGTGTAGAAGTAAGTATTTTATTACAACTCTAAAAATAATCACCGTATTTTTTGAGGCATTTGTCGCATCATGTCACCATTAGGTTAATACCCCCTGGCGCAGAACTCTTGGGGCTGATATCGGGAAAATATTCTTATCATATCCTTCACTTCGTCGTCCGAAGTAAACCGTTGTCGTCGGAGTGCCTTCTTAAGTGGTACGAATATGTGAAAATCAAAAGGCGACACCTCTGAACTGTACCATCTCATCGACAGCGGCGAATGGTGCATCGGTGATGGCAGCGTGGGTCTGGCCTGGTTTCGTGTATTTGTGACTGTCTGTCTGCCTTGTCCGAAACTCTTACGCCAGTTGTTCACAGCTGTGTGGCCTAAACAGTATACATCATAAACATGCTTCTGTCGTCGACAAATGACTGCGTTCGTTGCCCCTTCAGCCACCAAAAACGCAGTACGCCTCGCTGCTCGACCCTCAACGCTTCCATCCGGTTTATCCTATGTTTTAGCAACCAGTTACAGACGCACAGCTTCTTTCCAAATGACATAATTTTGTCTAATGTGCCACTCACCTTGCGTGAAGTCAAAATCAAATGAAAAATCAGTTCGGCAATTTGCATAACGTCGCTACGTCAGCTGTGCACTTTTCAATTGAGCCACCTTTATAATTGTATTACTATGTGGTTAAACTTTACAATACATTTTATATTTCAAATACAGACTTGTTCAAATCATATATATATATATATATATATATATATACACGAAGAATTAATGTTCTTCGTAAATATATAATTTCCGATGAAAATTAATATATATATATGTATATATATATATATTTCCGATTGTCTGTAAAAACATCCTCAATATTTTATAAAATTTATAACATGGATAGTATAGATTGTCGATGATTGTTTTCTGAAGAGTGAAGAAAGCGAATTTGATTTTTAGCACAATTTTTACTCTGTTGTTATTTTACTGCACCTTCAATTTCCAGAAACATCAATAAAATTTTAAAATACGAAATTTGTTTATATCGAAATACAGATATAAGATGCTTTTCTAATAATTTGTATTCAATGTTATGAAAAATATATTTAACAAGAAAGAAAAATAATGCTTCAATCACAGATTATAAAACACTTTCCAACGTATTCAGAATACTATAACAAAACTTTATTATTTATTAACGTGAAAGATGTTAGCTAAGACAATTATCTAAACAATTTGGAAAACGCATTAAAACATTTGAAAATTTAATTTAGGTAATTACCATCTATAGTCAGAAACGAATTCAAATTCTTTGGTGAATCCCAGTACTTGATCTATCGATTTGTATAAATACTATATATTATGCTAAAATTTAGTTCAGTTAGGAAGTGCTTAACTCAGTTGAAATTTCCCTTTTAGCAATTTCCGCCAATACTCGAAATCTTTTTTACAGCAATTTATATGATCAATAAAATTTATATACATCAAGTAATATGCAAAAAAAATTAGTTAAATAATAATAATAATAATAATAATAATAATAAATAGAAAATGCGCTTCCACAAATTATCGCTCATAGACAGTACTGTAAACCAAAATTTTTGTGTGTCATTGTATATGAATTATAAATACAATTCCCACCATATTCAACAGTAAGCATCTTGCTGTGTACGTACCTCAGTGATATATATATATTAATTTAAGTATGTTTGAAAAAGTGTAATATAAACACATTTCAGACGATTTTTCCTCATAAGCCATATTGTATAGAAATTATTTTGAGTGTCTCCGTACACGAACTATGAATTCTACACACTTAATTTTCAATACTGACAAGGCCACAGTAACATATACCAATTACCTGGCAATCCGACTATATTTACGCTAAATAGACGCCCTGATGGCCAGACAAACTCAAAAACACTTTTCAGCTATGTTGAGAAATGTTATAAACTGGAATATACATATATATATATATATATATATATCGCTGATTGACACCACAGTCCATAGCAACAGAGATACACACGTAGAGATTTTAAGCCATAGCAATTGACCTGCTAAGCGGTTCCACTTTGACGTCAAACCCTTTCTTTAGAAATGGAGCTGACAGGACACAAAAATGGCGCAGAGACGGCAGTTAATGGAGTCAGCTAAGCTAATTTCCTTAACTCGGACTAATCGAGTTGAACTAACTTCTCTTTTTGTGAAACAGCGAAGTCAGCTGTTTTTAAAACTATAAATAGTGCAGTGAAAGTATTGTGTGGAGCAGAATCACGCAAAATGGCACAGAGTTGAGTAGGGATGAGATGAAAATAAGATGTAAGTCTGTTTGACTTAAACTCATTCGACGGATGATGTTTGACGGATAATTTTTTTATGCTTTGTTGTAAGACCACGAATCTTTATAATTCGCTTTGTAAATAATTGTATATAATTTAGAATAGTTATTAAAACCTTAAAATGTTAAGAATTTGTACTCATTTTACCTTCAAACACAAAAGTACGACAACCCGCTCGTACTTAACACACACACACACACACACACACACACACACACACACACACACACATATATATATATATATATTATCTAAGCAAAGCAAAATAAAATAATAATAATATTTTTTAACAATATAAAGACTGTTCTGAAATAAATGATAAGGTAAAATTTCAAACATTACGAGTTCTGGGTTTGACAAAATAATAATAATTAATTAATTTATCAAAGAAAATTAGTTATATGCGTTTTGATGAATTGGCATTTCTATATTTTATTTATTATATTTCCATTATTTCTTTTGATAATGTTTCAAGCTGTCGCGCAATTTCTATTCTATAAATAAATACACATACCTACCATCTTCAAAAATTTTTCAGTTATATGTGAATTAATTTGACTCAAGTTAATCAAGTTTCGAACCAAAAACTTATTTGCTGTATCATTATTTATTTATTTTTATGTTTCTACGTAGAATGTATTTGATTTTATTTCTTACAAAAATTCTCGTTAGAAGCGTGTTAAACATGGGTCAAATTAACTCACATTTTACGAAAGATTAAACAACCTCCAAAAATTCTTGTAAACATCTGGAAAAATGTGGGTAAGTATTGTAACACGTGAGTTAATTTGACAGAAATTATGCAGTTTTCGAACCAGCAAATTTATTTGATGTATCATTATTTATTTATTTTCATGTTTCTACGTGGACTATATTTGATTTCCCCCATTAAAAAAATATCTGGTTAGATATGTATTTAACCTGTGTCAAATTAACCAACAATTTTACGGAAGATTAGTGGAATGTTGGCAGGTTTGAATAAATATAACGAAGATGAACTTCGCGCTGCCTTGGATTGTTTTTACTTACTCATCATACATAGTATAGGGTAAGGCTTGTAATCTTTTTGAAAAACGAAAAAAAAAAATTGACGGATTTACACGTTTCAGACACTGGAGATTCCGAAAAGCACATAAAAAAAAATTGAAGTCCGTCTGTCTGTGTGTGTGTCTATAAACGCTCTCTCTCCCGAATAAATTGAGATAGAGACATGAAATTTAGTATGTACTTAGTATGTAATAATGGGAAGAAGCTTATTGAATTTCAGTAACCTCGATTATCCGAAACTATTTTTTCGGACTCTCGAAATATTCGTTCTGATAAAAGGTATATAAATTTTTTTTCGAAATTCTTTATTTTAAGAAGTGAATATAAAAGATAATAAAAAAACATAAATTTTGCATAAAGAATGAAGTTGATCGGATTATTAGTTGTAATCATATTAGTTGTAATCATATTTTCCACACTCTTTGATTTTTCATGACTCTGTATTTCATTCAAATTTCAATTCAAAAATATATTTTAATTGGAAATGAGACGCTTAATCCGACGCAGTAAACCATTAATTAATATGATTATCAATTTTGGAATTATAAAGATGTTTCTTTTACGTAATTCAGTAATACAGCATTTAAAGTTTATGACGTCATCTATCCACGATCTTATTGAATTTGCAATGCATATTATAAATACCTTACACATGTTTTATTTTCATATTTTATATTATGCATATCCACGATGGGTATAAGTATTACGGTGGCTCCCAACGACTAGTTTGAATACCGATATTGTTCATTTTCTTTTCCCATGCACCTCATTTTTTTTCTTCTAACCAATATTATATAATTTTCAATATCTAAGTTTGTTGATTTCAAATTATTTTAATATATCTAATAATTATAAATTTAAAGTAAAAAAAAAAACATTATTTTCTTTTTAATTGATGTTTTCGGTTCTTATAAATGCAATTTTGTCATTTCAAATTTTTTAAGATTAAATATTTTCTTTTGCAATCAACATTTACAAATATTGTAAATATAGTTAAAGAATACATGCTAATCATTCCAATACAAAATTAAAGATTTCAATAATAAATTTTTCCATGGTAGATGCACTATTTTACTCATGTGTTTGAACAAACGAAGATCAGATATCTTTCTTTCAAATTCACTTTTATTGATACCGTAAATGTAATTAAATAATCTCTTTTTTCTAAAAAAAATGTAACTAACGCTGTCACCGCCGCTCCGTAATGAATATTTTGTGACCGAAAGGCCTTCTCGGCTAATATTATGAAAATATTGCAGATAAAAATATGAAAATGTTAGTATTATAGATAAATGTTCGACAAAAACGCTGAAATAGACAGGTTTAAATCTAAGAATTATTTTGAGAGATATTTCATGTTGCAGCTGGTCAAGATACGTAGTTCCGTTAAATAAGTTTTATAGGAAAAAAAAACTATACGTAGAAATTCAACTATATTTTGCTGCGACGTACTTGACAAGCGTACGGTGTGCTGTGTGCAATTAGTTTTTTTTTTTTTTTTTTTTTTTTTTTTGACTAAATGTGTTAGGATTATTTTGAATTAATTATTCAAAGTTTCATTATTTCTATAAAAGTTTAGTTCATGTTTAGAAAAGGCCATTTTTTATATTGTTTCAAATTTGTAAAACAGTGAAAATAATAATATTTCCTTCCATTAAAATGTGTATTTACACGTGGCTATTAAAAACAGAAATTAAACTTTAAAATAATAATTGAATTGTCACCAGTTACAAGCAGTAATGGGGAAAAATTACGTCGCACAAAATGTACTTACACGTGAATATTTTAAAGAGAAATAAAACATTAAAATATTAATTAAATTATTACGCGTTAAAAGCAGAAAATAGGAAAACTTACGTCATATTTAAAATGATCGAATAATTATATTTCCAAACCGTTTCAATTTATAAATAGATTTATTTATTGGAAAAACTCTTTTTATCTATTAAACATGTGAAGCATTTGAAGTTATTTTTCAAATTGCTCACAAAGCGTAAAACCGACAGAGGGAAAAATAGTCCCGGCCGGGGATCGAAACCGGAAACTTTGGACTAACGCTCCAACTATCTACCATTGAGCTACGAGGACGATACCCACACTGGCATTTCTCAATCTAATATGTCGGAAAGGCTGCAACTTGCAGCACGAGACGGAAAAGTGTCTAAGAGCACACAACCTTTGTGGCACACAAAATATGAAACTAAACCCAGCATAGGTGAACACATATTTTGACTTAAATTACATATTTAATTCAAAATATGTGTTCCCCTATGTTTTCACTCTGTCGGTTTTAGGCTTTGTTAGCAATTTGAAAAATAACTCCACATGTTTCACATGTTTAATATTCAATAGTGACGTAATTTCACTCCTGAAAATTAAGTGAAACATTTATTCAAAATATGTGTTCACCTATGCTGGATTTAGTTTCGTGTTTGTATGCTACAAAGATTGTGTGCTCTTAGACACTTTTCCATCTCGTGCTGCAAGTTGCAGCCTTTCCGACATATTAGAGTGAGAAATGCCAGACTGGGTATCGTCCTCGTAGCTAAATGGTACAGCGTTGGAGCGTCATTCCGAAGTATCCAGGTTCGATCCCTGGCCTGGACAGTTTTTCACTCTGATGGTTTTATGCTTTGTGAGTAATTTGAAAAATAACTTCACATGTTTAATATTCAATAATGGCGTATTTTCACTACTGAAAATTAATTGAAAAGGTTATTCAAAATAATCTCTTTTTACCTATTGTTAGAAATTTTAAAACAGCACAAATAAAAATGTTTCCTTTCAATTAAAAACTGTATTTTTGCGTTAATATTAAAAATAGGAAAAAAAACTTTGGTGAAAATTACATCATATTGAAAAAGATAAATTTAGAAAGTCTTTTTTTAAAATAATTTCTTTTAAGGTCGATATAAAATTCCGTGAAGCACCGAAATTGTTTACTTAGCAATTTCATTCACACTGATTTTTAAATGTTTAAAAATGTTTAATTGCTCTTATATAATCAATCACGAAAACAGTCATTAGTTGTCGCGACAGCAGTTGTTTCGATCTTAAAATCTCCCAGTCAAATGGAGATGAATGGAAACTCAATTACAGAAGATCGCCACTGGTCGTTTAATTATAATTCAGTCTTTAGTAATTTTTTTTTAAACAGAGAAAATACTGTATTTTTACGTTAATAATAAAAATAGAAAGAAAACTTTGGTGCAAATACATCATATTGAAAAAGATACATTTAGTACGTCTTTTTTAAAATAATTTTCTTTTAGAGTCGATATAAAATTCCGTGAAGCAGCGAAATTGTTTACTTAGCAATTTCATTCAAACTGATTTTTAAATTTTAAAAGTGTTTAATTGCTCTTATATAATCAATCACGAAAACAGTCGTTAGTTGTCGCGACAGCAGTTTTTTCGGTCATAAAATCCCCCAGTCAAATGGAGATGAATGGAAACTCGATTACAGAAGATCACCACTGGTCGTTTAATTATAATTCAGTCTTTAGTAATATTTTAAAACAGAGCAAATTAGTCTGATTTTAAAACATGTGGTGTCTGAACTGGAGTTGGCCAGTGTTTCTTTGAAGGGACATTTCCGAAATATTATTAATTAATTTTAATAACATTAATATTATATTACATATAATAATTATCTTTTCTATAAATCTTAATAGAAATACAAAGCAAAGTTTCCTATTCAGGTATAAAGTTTCCCATTCCTGTTTTATTTTATGCAAATATAATTGACATTTATATTTTACTTTGCAAAATAAATTTACATATTACTTTATTCGAATAAAAATTAGAATATTTTTTTTTCGAAATAAGACGTTTTAAATGAACCAAGAAAAGTGTATTACGTTTATTTATTTAAATTACCAGTGTCTTGTTTTTATTTGATATTTATTTTTTTCTAAATATGGCTGAATTTCCGATTGCTACTAAATTTGCTTATATTTCTGAATTATTATGTAAGTCTCTTAATACCACATATTATAAATGCGAAAAAGAATAAAGTTTAGACGTATAGAAGTTTATTCTAGATATGTTCCCCATTAAAATATTTTATTTCAAACGTAATACTTAAATATTGTACTTGAACCAACTTTAAGTTTTCTCAAAATGCATTATAGCTCTTAAATTAATAACATATAGATAAACGCTCTTTAAAAACTAACTTTATTTTTTTTGTTTTTAAGACATAAAGCATATGATAAGATTTAACAAACTTAACTTAGTGATTCTTAATATCGTAATTTATTTTGATGTGCAGCATTTTTCATCAAATTCCTCTAAAAATTATTTTTTTACATGACGAAGGTAAAATCGAAGTTTATTGAAATTTTAATTTATTTTACAAGTAAAATTTCTAATTCATGTATTATAGATTAATGTGTCACATAAATAAATATGAACCAGTGGGCCCGTGCGAGGATTTCGCCCTACAATCGAATATTTTTTATCAATATGTAATATTTATTAGATGCAGGTTTAAACTTGTAAAGAAAATGTGCGGATAAAAATATCTGCAAACAACATTTAGTTTTTAGTCAAGCCAGAATATCATCTAATTTATTCCGTCAAAGTTAGAGTAAAAACAGATCCAAGATTGCAAAAGGCACGCGCGAGAATAAAAAAAAACTAACAATCGTATTTTAACTGCATTAGAGGATTACATCATCCGCTTCGGGAAAAACATGGGGCATAGAAATATAAATCTAAACGTTTCAATTTCAACTTCGCATTTTAATCATAACTATAAAATAAACTCATGCTGTGTATTTTTTTAAATTGCTGCGCATCATATAATGTGGTATTTTATTTTTGTGGCAACAGTAATTTGAGGAAAACCTTTTATTTCTTTCATGAAATCAATGCCGATTTAATTTTTAATTATTAGCAAATTTTAATCCAAAAACTTGTTTTAGGAAAATGTAAGTGTACTATGTCAGAAGCCTGTTCAAAATCCTTTCATGTGGTATCTCAATCGTCGTTCTACATTTCGTATTTTCTTAGAAAAACGGATGTTGACAAGAGAAATAATATATACGATTTAAAGGACGTATTACTCTTAAAATGTGTAACATAGTTAATCATTTGAAATGGGAAATCTTCTTGACCACAAAATTTATCCACTATGTAAAATAACACAAATAAAAAGGTGTTGTAGAATGTAATGTGTTCACTAAAGTGAATTCTCAGTATATCTGACGAGCAAAGGTACTATAGTTTGTGGCGGCGAATTCGATTTTTATAGCTCATTCGAATCGTCTCATAGATCTAAGTAATTTACTACCTCGCATATCGGCTATTCGATTTTGATAATGACAGGGGCCGAGTCAAATTTTAAAATTGCGTTCATTGAAAACCAGTTGCTGTCAAAGAAAGAAGTAAGATGTAATTTTTTTATGGTTCTTAAACTGGCATGCATTGATGGTAGTCAATTTTTGACACATTGTTCATTACGAAGAAGTGAGTAAAACAAAAATATTTCTCACAGTGCACACAACGAGCAAAGGCTTCTTCAGCTGCCTCGACGACGCATTTAAAACAGCCCTGTTTTCTTGACAGGTGAACAAAACTAGACGAGGACTTCATAACTTGCGAAAACCTGCCTGTCAAGTAGCATACAAATATTTTATCTGTAATTAAGAATTCTTATAATAACAGCAATAATATAACTTAATAGTAGTTATTGGCAATATATGGCACTGAAATCTGTCACTAGCACATCCAACGTCAAAAGCCGTCAAATGCGAACTGTACAAGTGGCGCAGTCGCACCACGGAACTGCTCAACTTAGTGAATGTCGCCGTAGCGCACTGTACAGGTGGTGCAAACGCACCTAGTAGACACATGTCTACCTAGTCTGTCGCTCCTTGTCGCGTGGGGGCGCTGGCCCTAGCGACAGACTCCTCTTTGTATATTTTTATCTCCATTATTTGTTCTAACATTTTTTTTTTTTTAGTTCTTGCTTTTTATCGGGAGGGACTCTGTCTAGCAGAACCGGCCATTTGGCATAGAATGTAACCTCAAATCCCTGCGTGCCGGGGAGCTTTACAGGTGGCCGGGTGACTGCCGGGGAAGGCTATACGCTCAACGGCATGACTTGCCAAGCCGAGTGGTATCCCTCAGGCATTAAATATATGGTACTATAAAAACAATTAGTAAACTTAAATAGCACTTATTTCTTTGAAGGCATCTGTTTTTTACTGAACGAAATTTTGAACTTTGACACGGCCCCCTGTTATTATAAAAACTCAATAGCCTATTTTCGAGGTATAAAATTACTAAGCTCGGTGAGACGAATCGAATGCGCTACAGAAATTGAAATTCGACTATAGTACCTTTACTTGTGAGTGTACAGCGCTACTCAGATATATTCGTTATGGTGATTTCACTGTAATAACAATAACCAAAATGGCACTGTCATAAAATTTAAACGTTTTTTTTTTTAAAAATCGTTACATTATTGACATTTAATAAAGAAAATTTTAAATGGGATAAACAAATTTAAAAATATACCAGAATTGAAACCGGCAGAAGGTTAAACAAGAGTCATTACCTACAGTTGATAATACACTTGAGCTGTTATCACACGGACTACCATACTATTTGAAGTATATGCTATTGCATCTCGCTTGCTTGGAGCTACACTTTCACGTTGCAACTAGGGTTATTTTCCATACTGAAAGTTATCTGCTAATGTAAGGAGATGGCGTAACATTTGGCGAGTAATTGCAGCAGGTGTTTTAATATTTAGTGTACAGCTCGATTGATAAACAGGAAGCATTATCCCGTACTAACATTTTATATATTGCAGTTTCTTTTCGTGACTGTTCTATATATATAATATTGTGATCATTTTACTTAAAATTCCAAGATTATAAAAAAATACTCTCGCTAATATAGCATTAAAATTCTAAATTATAGAGTCCATATCTTCACTTAACGTCTTTCATTACCTGTAAATATTAAGAATTCTCAACTATTAGTATTAAGTGATTTAGAAAAAAATAGTACATTAAAACTAGTTTTTGTCACATGTATTGGAATCGCACTTTATCGCTAAGCCTAAATCTGTAACGCAAAGAAATATTTTAAATTAAGTTTTAGTTCTTTTGCGCCAAAATCACTATTATGACATTTTTAGTTAATATATTTTATATATTTTAAATGTAATTCATGTTACATATTGAATGTAATGTAAAATTGAAATACGTAATAGAATTTAGATATAGTTCCCACTCTTTTGCAGTGTTTTCTACCTTGGTTTTGATGATTTTAATCATTTTTCGAAAGTTTAAATGAGTTTTTGTAACATTTATAACAAACACAATCCTTATTTTTATACATATTGTGTACATTCATGGGGGGGGGGGGAGTTATACCTTCTACTAACTCTGCCACAAATCACTGTATAAAAATGTCACAAGTAACAATAAATTAGTAATAACATCTATTAATAATGTTGTACATAAATTTTGTTGGGGGGAAGGAGGAAGTTACGTATAGCAATTGTAACATATTCTAAAACTTTTTGCACTAAACCCTAATTTCGACATCATATTTTTCGGTAAATTTTACCTTTGTGTATCAAACTGAAAGTCACTCATTAAAGTAGTTTAGAAATTACGCAGGTTTTATGTTTGAACCTCCTAATGTTAAATAAATGTTCGATCGTTGCAAAAGAGATTACAAGACAAGTGCTTTTTTAAGCATAACTTAAAAACTATTTGGCGGAATGAGCTTTAATTTTTTGTTCGCATATTTGAAAATTCTAGAAATCTATTTCTAATAAATAAAATATATAGAAAATTCCATATAATGCGAACGACAAATTCACCCTCTCAAATTTATAAAATACAATGTAAACACATTGATGATTTGTTGTTACTACAGAGGTGACATAAAACAAAAAACAGTTTTAAAAATTAAAACTATTAGATGTTAAAAATCCATAAGTTTTCGGGCAAACATTCCGAATGTTCGGCCGAAAGCTTATGAATTTTTAACATCTAATAGTTTTAATTTTTAAAACTGTGTTTTATTTTATGGCACCTCTGTAGTAACAACAAATCATCAAAGTGTTTACATTGCATTTTATAAATCTATTTCTGTTAGGAAAGTTTTACGTTACAGTTCATTTCTGTTTTCGAAAATATATAAATTTTGATTTTTTTTTTAAGGGAAGCAAAATATTTTAACTGGAAGGGGGGGGGGGTGTATGCGTTATTCTTTATTAATACAAACTAAAAAAAGGGCACAGTTTGTAAAACAAATTTAAAAACATATAAAGGTTTAAAATTTATACACCGCTAGGAGGGGGAAGAGAAAATTTTAGGGTGGTTGAAATTCAATAATTAAAAAGGAAAAATACACTGAAAAGGACATTCCTATTCATATACATTAAATACAATAATCCAACATGAAGTGAAAAATTAGCATGAGCCAGAAATCGAACCTGGGTCCACAGTGTTCCGGGCTGTTACTCTAACCACTGATCCACTCCGGCCGATTCTGAGTCTGCAATTTCTCACTAATAAACCATGTTAGAGAGAAAGTCACCAGCCAGCTAACAGACAGCCTTGACGGACAACGATGAATACATTTTTACTATTCCACCGATTTACGAATAAATATGTATGTCTGTATAATAATTGTATATCTTTAAAAAAAGATTATCAAGATTGTTTTAAAAGAAAATTATTAAAGGTAAAATATAATTAACTATAAATAGCTGCTAGATTAAATTTTCATTTATTAAATTTTATTTTATAAAAGTATAAGAACATTTTCTGTCCCCGCCCCCACCTCCACTACAAAATTTAGACTCTGAACGCTGCATGCTAAAAGGAGGCTAGAATAATTTGTATTGCAATAAAATACCTTGATGCATGTTTGCTTGCATTTTTATCTTTGGTGACATAACTTGGCAAAAATTACGAAATAACGCCAAATACAGCTGCAGAATCAGTTAAATGAGTACAGTTTGAGAAGTAAATAAGTGACTACGAGAGTACAATTATAACATATAGCAAATAATATAAGGAATTGAAATAAAATAATCGCAATAAATAACTTTAAATTAGTAAATAAAGTTATTATCGGCAGTGGTAAATAACGAACTCCGAAGGTACAATCGGCGCATACGTATTCTTTAATTTCAAAATAACTGCACATTTTTAAAGTTGTTTTCGTGTATAATTGGTCCCTGTGTCACCAAAGATATTGCTTTATTCTTAATTCTTCTGTATTTTTGGTTTCAATATTTGCGACCACGCTAAACATAACATGTTGACTTACTGACGGTAGCTATCTTGGAATTTTTAGTAGTCCCTGATTGGTGGATTTCGAGCTGATATCTATCATAGAGGATACAAACAGCTGGAAGTTAGCGCTTGGCGAAATTACGAGAGGCAATCTATCACACGGGACGATTCCGAGAGTTTTCCTCTTGAAAAACGTGTTTCGGATGAAATATCTGATATAGAATATGATATGAGAGTACGTGTGATAGCACCATTAATTTTGCATATTCGCTCTGCTACTTGCAAGTCTTTTAATATAAAGCAAAAACTAACATAAAGCATACTGATGGCGGAAACGACCTGACCATTAAATATCGTTTTACCTGCTTTTTTTCTTCTTCTAAACAATGCACAAAATGTTTACACCGTACAATGGAAAAAAAATTACTTTCAAGGGCAATTTACTTCAGACATTTATCTCAATTTAATGATTATTTTGCAATTTAAAAAATAAATTTCAAACAGGATTTTTTTAAATCTAGCGCGTGCAGCCCAATTACAGAAGATTAAGAAATTTACACTTTAAATAACATAAATCGTTCGGCATTTGTTTCCGACTAATATCACATAACAGAAAATAAACTTCGTTAATAAATATACATAGAAATAAAATTATATACATTAAACACAAATTTAACAGATAAGTAGTCGAATTACGCTCTTAATTATGGAAATAATCAGAATCCAAATAGTTGGTATAAATAATGAAAGGATTAGCGATCTCTTTCGCTGTTATTCGCCGGCGGGTGGCGAAAACAAAAGAACCGTCCTTAATAATTTGGGAAACTTCATTTGAACACATAATAGATATAATTTTATTTGAACACATAATAGATTTTGTTCATATAAAAATGCCTCTTGGTATTGTTGAGCAGTCTAAAAATATATATTAAATGTATAAAAATCGTTGCAGTTTTCAATAAAAGGGATTATCAGCTTCGTTTTACTTACCAAGCAAAATATTATGTAATCCGGGGAGCCTGGAATAGATACCCTGTTTTTTATAAAAACAACTAAATTCCAAAATCCTATCCAGATAGATATAAACTGACGCCAGTGAGCTTTTAATACTTTAAATTTCTTTTTCCTACATTTTAATTATTTCTTTTAATATTATTAATAATACAATATATATAATAACTAGCTTTCTTATAAATGTAAATAAACATGCAAATAAAAAGTTCATCTTATATGATATAAAATAAATACCATTATTTTTTATAATTTACTAAGGGATCCAACCCGGGTGTTAAGTATTACAGAACATGCTACATGGTGTCCAGAACATAGGTGAAATACATTTAAATTTCATAGTTAACATATATATATATATTTTTTTTATATATTGCCCATTCGTTAGACAAAAAGGAACACGTATGAAAAATATCAATTATGCATTCAGATAATAAAGTTTTTAAATTTACTGTAACCTGTATTACTGTATTTCGTATTAGTCGCATTTTCGCGGTTAATCGCGAAATAAATCGCCGAAGCTTTCACTATTTACAGGAACTTTGTTTAATCTGATTATTTAAGTGTTTAGATCATAGTTCGATTACTCATCTGTTAAAATTTTATTTTATTTATTTATTTAGCTAATTATTAGCGAAATTTTATTTTGATGTTGAATATTATCGGGTAGCAAATGCTGAACTGTTTACATCAACTTACTAATCGCTGGCTAGAAGAAGGAAAGGGGGGGGGGGTATTATAACTATCAACCTATTTTCAGGACAACGTTTTGAAAGTGATTAGCATATTAAATACAGAAGTTTTCATTATATACGAATTATGATATTTCAAAAATTTAAATAGGTTCTTCCGAAGTTTAATACAAAATTAGTAGCTATCTTCCCCCACGCTTATCTTGTTATGATCCTGAGTAACAATATTGACAAAATCCCGAATAATAACAAAATACTTTTTTATAAAATCCCGGTTACGCTTTCAAATAATGATAAAATTGTCTACATCTAGGTAACAAAACGCAAGATATCTGAAAGATTAAAAGAGAACCACAGAGGTATTTTGCAGTTAAGGCAGAGAACTGCACTTTCAAGATTTTCCCCTCTAACAAAGGTTGCCGGGTTAACTTTCATGTACCTACAAATATAATCTCTTGTAATACCCCCTATATGAGTAAAATTATAGAGTCACTCGAAATTTTTAAACGTGTATAGTACGCATGCAATGATAATATATCTTTTAACATTCTAAGAATCTTAGATAATTTGTTATACAGTAAAATCCCGTTACAACGAACTTCACGGGACCGCAAATTTTATTCGTTGTAACGGGAATTTCGTTGTAACGGAATTCAATAGAAAATTAAACATTTCAATTCAGATCCTCATATCATAGTTAATTATAAAAATATAGTATTATAATACAAATTAGTAGATAATTAATTATTAAAAATAGTAATAAAAATTAGTAGTACCTTCTAATAACGTAAAGTTAGTATAATACAATGTATAATATTTTTTATAGAACTGAAAAATTGACTTACCACCATTTCAATGATCTTCAAATTGTACAAGAAAAAAATTAATGCAGAAAATCAGTGATTTTTTTTTGTACAAGGGAGTTTGAAGCTGCGGACAATACAAAATTATGTACATGATTAATATTAGAAAAAATGTTATCTGGTACACTGCTCTGTAAAGAAATAAAATTGCGCACTATTTCTAAGCTTTCTAAGGCTTCAGCAGATGTAACTTTTGAAACCTCATTTTCTTCATCTTCAGAACTTTCTTCATCATTTTCTAAAATGCGATCATCAACAATAGACTGCACAATATCTGTCTCTGTTAATGAATAACAAGTTGCAGCATTGTCATCTGCAGTTAAAAAATCTTTAAAGCTTATGCTTTGAGACACACCAGATTTTTCTTTTACTAAGTTCCAAGTGGATTCGATCTCATATTCGACTGTCTGCTCCTCATCATGTACTACATCGCTAGATCCTTGAGCCGTCGATTCTTTATTTAAATCCTGGTCAATCTGCGCGTGTTTCCAACAGTGGGCTATTGTTTTCTGGCTTATATCATCCCACGATCCACAGATCATATCAATTGCCTCTTTCATGTTGCACTTTCTGTTTACGTTATTTTGCAGATGACAGAGAATGCGTTTTAATAACATAGTTTTGTATCGTGATTTTACGGCTCTGATAATGCCTTGGTCAAGAGGCTGAAGTATTGCAGTACAGTTAGGCGGGAAATACTCTACACGAATGTGATTCAATATAGGAGGATCATTGTGTGCTGTGCAGTTGTCTATGAGTAGAAGAATTTTACGTTTTTGTTTTTGCATATCTTTATCAAAATTTATCAGCCATTCATTAAAGAATCCTTGCGTCATCCATGATTTTTTGTTGGCTTTGTAGATGCATGGTAAGGACTTAAAATGTTTGAAACAACGGGGTTTTTCAGATTTGCCGATTATGAGTACTTTTCGTTTTTCTGTTCCTGATTTGTTGCAGCAAAATAGGGCTGTAATCCTTTGTTTGGAAAGCTTTCCTCCAATACACTTGTCTCCTTTTAACGCTAAAGTCTTCCTTGGTTCTAACTGAAAAAATATTCCGGTTTCATCGGCATTAAAAACATCGTTAGGACTATACGTCTTGATTATTTTTTGTATTTCACCTTTACGCCATTCGTTTACAAATTCAACTGGGACGTCTTTTGCTTCTCCTGAAATGCATTTTGCCACTATACCGTATCTTTCTCGGAATCGATTCAACCATCCGACACTGGCTTGAAAATTTTCAATGTTTAGCATTCTTGCAAATTCCAAACCTTTTTCTCTAATTAAAGGGCCACTTAGAGGGATGTTTCTAGAACGAACATCCATAAACCATTTGTAAACAGCACTATCCACATCTTGAAACTGGGCATTTCGAATTCGTTTTCTGCTTGGATCAAAGACTTTAACTTGAATTTTTTTCAAAATGCTTTCTTTATCTTTTAGAAAAGTGGATAAAGTAGACGGCGAAATTCCATATTTGCTAGCAACATCAGATTTTTTCATTCCTTTCTCAACTTCAGAAATTATGGCTTTTTTTTCTTCCAAACTAAACTGTTTTCGCTTAACAGCCGCCATTTTATGACCTACTGGTAAGATGAAAATTTTCAAACTGATTTCGAGCTTTGGAAATTCCTTTGCGAAAGTTATTCAGGTAGGGAGGAGAGGGAAGGGGGAATGTGCAATACTCATTTCACGTTTTGTTAAGTTTGCCTACATTGGTTACAGCTTACTTGGACTTCCAAGAAAAAGGGGTGGAGAAAAGGGGAGAGCGAACAAAGGAAACATTCCTTCTGCAGTGAAATGCCTATGCACACCGATTTTACAACAAAGCTCGGAGAAAAGCGATTGCTTTAGAGATAAGCTTGATTGTCCCTAAGACTAGGCATCGAAAACAAAAATTGTCAAGCGATAAAAATGTACAACTGAAAGTATTTGCCGTGTCATATTATTTCGTTCTAACGAGATTATAAAAAATTGAATATTTCGTTATACTGAGATTATGTTAACATTATTTGAATACATTTCAAAACGGGACTCGCTTGCATTTCGTTATAACGGGATTTTTCGTTGTAATGGAATTCGTTGTAACGGGATTTTACTGTAATATGCTTGGCGCCAGTTTGTTAATTTTTCAACCCTTCCTCTTTTTACACTGATGTGGTTGGATGTACAGGGTGGTCATAAAGTCTTTCCCTGTTACAAAAAAAAATATTACGGAATAACCATTGAATGTAATATTGTAAAATTTTTATTATTGAAAATTCATGTTCTTAAGTTTTTTCATCTCGATAGATAATCTCGTAGACATACGGCTTGGTCAATCAAAGGTCCCTTTGATAAGAAAACTGGGATAAAAACATAGTTTGCACAAAAATCCTTCACCTGACACACTGTAATAAATCCAATTATTAATTTTTTCATGTTTTTGAATATTCAGGGGATTTCCACTCAAGGTCAGGATCACAGGTGCTGTGTCTAGTGTGACAGCCCAAATGTTGGACATTACGTGGCGAGAAATGGAATACCTCCTTGACAGTCTTCGAGCTACCAAGGGTGCTCACATTGAAATTTACTGACATAAGTACTTGTATTAAAAATTTCATAAATGTCTTTATAATATATGGAAACAAGCATCTGCCTAATTATATTATTTTTTCAGCAATAAATTATTGTAATCAGGGAAATACTTTATGCCCACCCTATATTTTGTAACTATGGTTGGATGATGTTTTTGTATTCTCTAATTAGATGACAAGAGAGCATTTGCGATAATATATTTCTGAACGCCTGAACGTAAGTTTTCTTTTATAGACTTTTAAACTGTCGTAACCTTACTTATCGTAAATATGATCGGAGATGCGATACGAAACGTCGATTCTATTGTTATTTATTGTTATTTATTGTAATTATTGTTATTTTATGTAATATCATATAGATTTATTTCTTGTGCACCATTCAGCAAGTTTCGTATGATTTAAAATTTTTATATCAATTCTATGGTACAATTGTCCAATTCGTACTTGTGATTTATTTTTTATTTCGGTGAAAACGAAAATTTTAAAATATATGTATATGATTTTGATTTGGTAATATTTAACTGAAAAATTCTAATCAATTGAATTTTGAACATATTTTTCATTTATTATAATATAATAACTCTTCGAAGATTGAAGTTTTAATCTAGAATGACTTTAACTATAACTTTGAAATGTCAGTTGAAAATCTAAGAAATGCGATGGTCAGTGTCAGATGTCAAGTTTTCAAAGTTCACTCACAGTTAATTTTTTTCGACGCTATAATTCGAAAAATTAGTACGTTATATCTCCTTTTAACAAATTCCTTAAAACAAATAAAATATAAATGTTGTAACTTAACAAAAGCAATTTTATTTGGTTCTTGATTTGTCATGTTTAGTGAAATAATAATAAAATTTTGACGCATAAAAATCCAATTTTTTTATTCATTATGCTATAAGGTAAAGCCAGGAGAGATGGCGCGGTCGGAGAGATTGCGCACACAGGGGTTCGGGGGGAAGGAATAGATAGAGCGCGCAGCGACTCCAGGTAGTTGTACAACAGCAGCAGTGGAGTGTCTACTTGAAAGTGCACGTTGAGTGCTTTGAACGTCTAAGATAAAGCATTTCTATTTTGTTTTGTTTTCCCAAAGTAAGTGCTTGAATTTTCATAGCTATTCATCAGAATTTCTATACGATGTCAGTAGTACAAAATATTTTAAACTTAAACGATTTCTCATAAGCTACTAATCTAGACTAACAATGTGAACATCAACGGTTCGTTTTAGTAGCGGCCATGTTTAAATAAAAGGCCGCGCAAACTCTCCTACCGAAATTGGGGAGTTTGCGCATCTGCTAGTTAGGAGAGATGGTGCATTGTTCCCATTAGTTTCCATGCTAGGAGAGATTACGCAGCTTATTGGTAAATTTGCATAAAAAATGAAAAATGAAAATGGACTAATTTTAAGTTAAACGTGTTAGCAAGTAACTTAATGTTATTTTGCAATCTTATCTGGACTTGCTTTTTCTGATTCTGTAATTTTTTTCCTTTAATTAAAATTTTTTAATCGTTTTTAAAATTATTTCCTTTTTATGAATCTTTAATAATTAGGTTGAAACATTCACGCCTAATACAATAATATTTGTTCACAAAAACCTTACAACAATGCCATTTAAGAGTAATTATTATTGTTAACAATTTAATTGTAGTTATTATTAGTAACAATCTCTCCTACCCATGTGCGCAATCACATCAACCCTATAAGGACAGATTGCGCAAAATAACTTTCTTAGTTTTATTACAACTGTTCTATTAAATTGCAACATAACAACAAAATGACAATGGAAATGCATAAAAAACAAATGAAGTCAAAATTATTCATGGATAGTTTAGAAAAAAAATAATATTTAGATTTTTTATTGTTATTCTTTTGAATTGTGCGCAGACTCTCCTAGCTTTACCTTACACTATAAAAATTATATGAAAAAATGTTAATAGAAAAATATTAACGAAATGTTTGTTTATTAGAAACAGAACAGCAATATGTATATAGAATACATATATCTATATTATAAATCAAAAACATGTCCGTTAGTAACGCTGACGTCATATTCACTGTGGCAACACATGACCAATAAATTTCGCTTTTACTGAATTCTTGTTTAACTTGTAAAAATTGTATAATTTCACTTTTTATCCTTCGAATATGAAAATAAAATGTTCTTTAAAATGCAATTTTGTTTAATACTCTACCTCAATTTACTGGTTGTGATTTTTTTTTCAAGCATGATATTTTTTTTTAAGTCTACCTCTATTGCGTGTAGCTCGATTATAAAAGATTATCCCGTTTGCACTTAAAACATATAAACAATCCAGCATTTGTTTCTGGATAATATTCAAGAAGGAAGTTAAACCTTCATCAATCTATATTTAAAAAAGAAAGTTTCGCTCTCTCTGTGTGTGTGTGTGTGTGTGTGTTTGTCTGCGATGGCTAGCAAAATCTAGCCCAAAAATTTAGGTATGGATAGTCCATGGGTATGATAGATCCAATGTCTGGCCATGTACACCTGAGTCTCAGAATTTTAATATTTTGATAATTACTCAAGATATTAATTAGATTCTCATTAACCATCGCTTCTAAAATGACATCTTTTAAATCAAAATGGCTAAAGAAAAGAACAGGCGCATTGAATTTTTAAGCGGAAATAAACAAATTTGAAATTATTTTACTAATTAGAGAATTTTAAGAAAACTAATTGAGATATCAATTTGAAATTTTCTGAGCATATGTAAAAAAACATTCTGCATCCAACTATGTGATTTTTGAAAAATTTGGTCGGTATTTTTTTTTTAATTTATGCAAAAAACTGCCAAAAATCTGCCGGCGCCAGTAAAAACAATTAGAGAATGTTTCAGACAGGGATCTGCTTTCATTAAAAACTGAACTACAAAGAGATCTGTTTCTCGGGCCGATCCCTCCATTTAGTTTGCGAAAATGAAAGGAAATACAGTCGAAGCACTTTATAACGAAATCGAAAGTGCTCCATAGATTTGCTCGTTATAAAGTGCTTTCGTTAAAACGTTATAACGAATTAGTTCGTTATACAGTAAGAAATCCAATTATCCGGATTAATGTGGTCTGAACGTAATCTGATTATGCATAAGTCCGGATATTGGAGACAATCATAAAAAAATGTCTGTTTATTTCTTTAAGATCTCTTAAAATAGTTTTTGTTTAAAAAAAAAAAAAAAAAAAAAAAAAAAAAAAAAAAAAAAAACTAGATCTCATATTTATATTAAATTAATGCTTCACAGGAAAAATTACTTTTACTAGAAAGAGTGAAAAGAAGAAAAGCGTTGATTTAAAAAGAATTTTCAAGATAATTATATTTTTACGAATGTTATACGTAGAATTCATATCATAAAATTTTTATTTTGTGATTATTGATCTGGATGTTTGGATTTCAGATAATTAGAGTTTTGTTGTATCATTTTAATGGTATATGTATAGTATATATTACTATGCTACACATGAAAAAAAAAACTGGGCAAATTAAAAAATATGTATATTATTGATTTAATTCTGTTAAAGGAAACTTTTACATACCTATATTGGTTTGAAGAATGAAGTTAACAAGCTCTGCTTTCTTTTCTTTACAGCATTATCTAATAATGTAAACTCTTATTTTGTCAACATACATATTAATTTCGTTCGCTAACAAATTTTTATTACGCATGTAACACACAATTATCTGTAAATACTCGAGTGCATCAGATATGGTAAAAGTTTCTGGCAAATTTCTACAAATCCTTCTTGCTCAATGACACTGCCATCAAACAACTCATATTTATCATTTATTATTATTTTTTTTTTGGCGCTATTCTCTTTATTGAACATTATAAAGTATTGATCAAAGTTATAAAGTGATATGCTTTTTCATGTAAAATACTTCCACTAACGAGATTTTTTTTAATCTTTCATCTTTAAACCATGAAAATAATACTTCCTCCACATCTGCATATTTTGCTGTACGTAAACGTTTAAACGATGAGAAAACTACATCCTTTTCGAAAATTTTAAGAATTTTTCTCGAACTTTCAATATTGTGCTGAGAGTGCTAATCCTAAATTTTTTCACTACATCGCTTTTTTTAACATAATTCTGGGAAGCATTTTATAATTTCGACTTTCTCTTCTAAACTTAACCATTTTCTTTTGTCAGACACAGCCAGCGTACAGATACAGAGTTTTAAAAATTAACACGCCATAAATTTACAGGCAAAACAAATGTCAATGAAATCAGTCATCCAATAAAAAAGAACATAATACAATTCTGCTAAGCTGTCGTCTTTCTGTCTGTCTTAAAACACTGCCCCTCCCCCAAATCTCTCCTGGAACTATTGAAAATATGTGATTGGCCGTAGAGAAAAAGATTGAAGGTTATGTCATGGGGGGAAAAAACTAGTAATTAAGAAAAAAAAATTCCCGCGTTAAGTAAAAAAAGTAAAAAATTCGCTATATCGTTTTTATTGCACTGTTCATGCTTGAATTCTTTTCGTTATATCGTGCTTTTCGTTATAAATATTTCGTTATATCGTTTTGAATTCAGTATTCTTTAACATGCAGACCAACTAAATGGTAATGAACATTTCGTTATATCGTGCTTTTCGTTATATCGTAATTCGTTACAAAGTGCTTCAACTGTAATTGCCAATTTTTACTAATGAACAAAAATTTAGGTAACTAATTAAGATATAGATTTGAAATTGAGGTCGGGAAGGGGTGTCATCTGCCGGCTATTTTAGCGTAGTGTCTTCGTTATGTTTTAATTATCAGAAAAAATGTAATTATTATTTAATGATAGTGTTATTGTAGGTGACGGTGGTTTTCTTGAACATATTATTCGTTATTTTTGCGGGTATGGGGAGGGAGGGGGTTAACGCCTTTCTCTGAGATTGTGATTATCTCGGTCCTGGATAACGCGGTGAAGGTTAGCTAGTAAATAAATAGAATAATATAAATAAAAAACAAATTAATAGACATCTAATCGAAGTATGTGTTTAAACCATTGAAAATATCAGAATCAAAAAGGCTGCTGTGAGTAACGAAACCTTTGAAGATTTATTCAACTGTTAACTATTGGCATGTGACTAATACGAAAGTATCGCATTTACTAAATATCAAGACCTTATTTGAATACATTATCGATATGCTGATATAAAAATGCTTTTTAGCGTTATTAGTGGTTACACCCAGAAAATGGTTTTGTTAAATCAACAAAAAATTTGGTTGACCCAACAAAACTTTTCGTTTAAATATGTGTCAATGGAGATTTTGTTTGAATCAACAAAAAAAATATTGTTGATTTTTTTTTTTTTGCAATTTCAAAAAAAAAAAAAAATTGTATCGTCAGCAAAAAAAAAAAAAATTGTTAATTCAAGTAAAATGATTCAATTTTACTTGGATTAACAAAATTCTTTTTGTTACATAGATATATGCTATGTGTTATTTTAACAATCTATTTTCTTTTTTCAACAAAATATATTTTGTTTGTTTAAATAATAAAATATGTTATATTACGAACTTGTTTTGTTTATACTACAAAAACTTTCGTTAAATAAACCAATCTAAATATGCAATTTTAACTATTTTTTAATTCATTTTCAGCAGTAAATTACGCCTATAAACCTTGAATAATAACAAGATAAGTTTTATCCTGCCTTTTTTCAAGCGCAAACCGAGAAAGTGAAAATTACCCAAGCCGGGAGTCGATCCCGGGTCCTCAGAACAGCACTGTGAGGTTCTACCACTCAGCTACAGGGAGCGATATCTAAGCTTGCATTTCTCACTCTTATATATGTCGGAACGGCTGCAATTGCAGCACAAGATGGAAATCTCATCAGGAGCACGCAAATTTCTGCGGAAAACACGAGACGACAGTACAAAAGCGCAGCATACGGCAATACATAGTTAATTTTTAATTCATTTTCAGCAGTGAATTACGCCTGCAAAAAAGCAGGATAAAAAATTCACTGGTCATTATTCAAAGATTACAGGCGTAATTCACTGCTGAAAATGAGATAGAGCTATTGCAGAAATCGCGAAAAATGCAACATAGCAACGCCACCTGTTGCGCGATTTACACCAAAAACTAATCAGCAACAATTTATATCAGGAAGTAACTGAATATAAAGTTTTATTAAATTCCGTCCATTAGTTCTTGAGATAGAGCGCCCACAAAATTTTTGTCACATACAGACAGATAGAGTCATTGACAGTCATTTTCTAAAAACATTCACATCGTGTTCAGGACCTTCTAAAAACCGTCGGAAACTGGAAGTCGAAAATTTCCATGATACCAATACTTTCTTCTTGTAAAGATAGAAGAAAGTAATAAATAGGACAGGGGGATTTTTAAAACTACTTTGGTCCATCCCAATGAAAAAAAGTTTTAATTATCCAAATATTATGTTAATCCTTTAATTATATAGCTATATAAGTCAAATAAATCGAGTAACCTGAGAGAGTTATGGCTACTACACAACAATTTAAATTTTGCGAAAACAACAAAATTTTGCTGGGATTACAAAATAGGGTGGGTCGAAAAATCCGAAATTTATATAATTGAAACATAATAGTGCGGGAAAGTTGCCATTCATAATAAGGAATAAATTCGCAAAATATTACACCAAACGGTTAATATCTTTTACCGCCGCAAGGGGGCCAAAGTTTCAAAAAATCGCAAAAAAAAAGTTGTATTCGAAAAAAAAAAATTTAATTATCCAACCATAACAATACAATATCTAATAGAATGGAACAGTTACTACAAGATGTTAGTAATATTCCAATAAAATTGTATTATGGTGAAATCATTTCTATTATCGCCGCAGGGGCGGTCAAAATTTTGAAAAAAACGGCAAAAATTTCATTTTTTAGTTTTTTTCTAATTTTCCCAATTTTTATTATATGTCTACAATTAAATAAATTTACATTATATCTGGTAATAACTTATGTCTAGTAATTTTTAACATGGGCATTGCCAACCAAGGGCGAGAGGGGTCCGCACCCCTCCCCCTAAATTTGAGAGAAAAAGTCTTTTTGAAGGAATTTTAAGGAATTTCCGGGAAATTTTTCGTGATTTTTTTACAGGGGTGACTCCATACATAAATTCCCCATCATTTTGCACTTTTGGGGGCACCCTACAAAAAAATCCGTAAAAAATTTCGGAAAATCCCCAGGAACCCGTTAAAAAGCCTTTTTCTCTCAAATTTAGGAGGGGGCGGGCCCCTCTCGCCCTTGGTTGGATACACCATGATCAAAATTACTAGACATTTATAAGTTATTGCTAGATATAATGAAAATTTATTTAATTGTAGACATATAATAAAAATTGGAAAAATTGAAAAAAAAAACTGAAAATTGAACTTTTTGCCGTTTTTTCAAAATTATTGTAACATTTAAAAAACAGATTTTGTTAATTCAAGTAAAATTGATGAAATTTTGTTAAAATTTTGCTAGAGTGTTAACAATATTGTTTTGTCCAAGCAACAAAACCAATTTTTTTTACATCAACTAAAAATTTTGCTAAAACAACCAAAATGTACTCAATAAAACATGTTTTGTTGTTTTAATCAATTCTTTTTTCTGGGTGCAATCTAAAAAAAAAATACATTACGTTTAAAACCATGTATCAGAGTTTTCAATAAAGGAAAATGGTTTACATTCCGTGATCCAGGAAGCCCACATTTCATCTTTTAATTTATATAAACTACATATATATTTAGAATTATTGCATTTTATATAAGCAAAGATGTTGTATGTAATGCCAGGTTTTACACATTAAGGTTATATTGATGAATAACAGAGAACCCATCAAATTTTATTTTTTTATTATTCCTGTATATGATGTAAATTAAGATTTTTTTCATTTAATTGTGTATATTTTTCTTTAATTTGAACTTTTATATTAAAATTTGAGTCTAAGTTCTGAAATTTTGAAGTTTACGAAAGTTTTGGATTGAACATTAAAAATTGCATTCAAAAAGATTGAGAAAATAAAATCAATTTTGTATAAAACGCATTAATTTAATCTAGAGGAATATAAGTCTTATCTTTTAAAAATAAATATATTTCGTATTATTTTATAAATACAATCCAAACAATGTAAATTAAGATATAATTTATTTTTTTTACACCATTATATTAATTGGTAAGGACATCATACAACTTGAATCGTCTATTTCTGACCTGCACACTTTTTCACTGTGGTTGTAATGTTCAACTTGTACGATCAGGGGTACTGAATGATCCGTCTATTGAATGCCAGTAATTACGAAAAATAATCTGAGCTGTGGGATACTACAACATTTGCAACCGAAACAACCTTCGACATAGGTTTCTATAATATTTGCAAGATAAATCTAAAAAAGTGTATTATCGTTTGATAAAAGTGGTACTCAATTAACAGACCGTTTCTTTTCACTGTAAAATTGACTACCAACCATAGACCAACAAAGAGCACTGATTAAAACTTCTTGAAATTTCTGTATCTCGACATCAGAAGGCCATAACTCTATAGCATTTCAAACAAATGGATCTATATGTCTGAGAAAGAGACAATGTTTTTTGCATAACATCTTCAAGCTTTGAGGGGAGAAATTTGGATACAAAACAATGCCCTGTGTCAGACACTGTATATCCTGCTGATAACGTGAACGAGAGTTTCATATATTATACTATATCAAAGATCTGTGAGAAATCTATTTCTATTTTTTTATGTTACTTGTAAAATTTTGAAAGAAAAAATTATAATTTAATTCACAAAGCCAAAAATGTTTTACAAAAGATAAAATCTTAAATTTTTAATTAACAGTTTGTGGATATTTAAATATATTAAATGAATAGCTCTTTGCCCTCTTTAAAAAGATTAATAATGCTGAGAAAATTATATTTAATTAAAATTTGGAGGTTCAAATAGAAAACGTACATCATAAAAACTCATTAACCGAGTTGTAATTAAATTGAGTTGCTATTTCAGAAAGAAGATAATTGAAACAAATATACATTCCTTTTTAAGCATCAAGAAGACATTTCAACGGTAAACAATATTTAAAAGCATCATATAAGTCATTTTGTACATTTAGGGTCAAAATTATAAGATAATAAGCATAAATTCAATAAATAAAAGTTTTGGGAACTGTATATTATAATAGTTTTTTAATTAAATAGCTTGATTTAAACAATAAATGTAAATTAATAATTCATAATTTTCGTCTACGATTTTTTATGACAAACATATAAAATTAGATCAACGCGGGTTTTGTAATTACGGAGTTTAGAATTTACAGTATATTAAAAGAAATTTGCTGCAGCACTGATAATTGCTTCTCTTTCACGAGGAAAAATGTACTAATATTTATAAATTTAACGTATATTTCAGTTTCTTTAAAATTAAAATAATATGAATTCTGAAGTTTAATCAGAAGTTAAACTGAGAGGACCCCCCCCCCCCATTGAACCATCTATGCTCGCAAGAATTTCATAATTGTAACTCTCGGAATATTTCCATGACACATAAGTCAACTGCATCCCATTGACGAACACTGTGCCAGTTCTTGATATTGAACAAGTAGTTGACATTTTAAAATTTTAACTAAAATAATAGGCTTTGAAAGTCACACAGTGATTCGAATTTTACGCGGATTTGCTGATGAAGCCTTATATTGTGAAGACCATGAAGTATGCAGAAAATTCAAGCCATCAGCTCCTGATTGAAGTCAGTTCAACTCAAAAAGATCAAACACGTGGTTTCGTTATCCCTATTTCTTGAAGCTTTGAATAATGAAAACCAGTTTTCTGTTTTTTGTTTATGTCTAGGTTTATCGTAAACTATATTTTATTATTTTCCGAGAAAAATTATTTCTTTATTGTTGCAATAAAGATAGCTTATAGATGCATTTTTTTGTAATTTCATATGTTTCAGTTTGTTCTTCGATTAGTGTTCCTTCGTGTGTCGCGAGATACTCTAGTTATCTATTTCATATAAGCTGATCTTGAACAAGTGATTGATCTTATTTATTCAATTACGAAATAGCCATCACATGTTTCGAACATGGTTGATGTGGTCTCGGGAACCTCAAAATTACACAGCGAAAGTGAAATGAAAAGGTATCTGCATATTGATGCAGATCTAAACAGTCGCAATCGACCTCCCGTTCATTTCGTTTTTAATTCGTGATTTTGCTGCGACTGAGATCTTATAAACCATGGTCGCGACAGGTGATGGTAGTTTTAGTGATTGGTATATTAAAATCAATTACGTACTTGAAGATCAGCCTGCATGAAATGGGCACAAAACGTTGTCGCTGACCACAGTCTATATGTGAAATAAATATCTATAGCTGAAAGTTTATAAAAAATGTCTAAACTTAAAATACTTTTTCAGCTAATTAAAGTATAAGAAAAATTTAAAAGTAATATAAACATTTTGTAATTCATGTAAGTTACAAACAACATTTAATTTAAATAATAATTTACAAAATATCAATAGGTATCCATTAATTTCATCTAAAATTACTTTATTATTTTTTAATGGTGTGTTTGTCAATTTATGAGTAGTCTTACACTTTTTCAAATCATTTTGAATAAGGATGTTTTAAAGCTGTAAAAACGTTTCTATTAATTATAAATTAGTCTATATAAAAAGATTAAATTATTAACTTTATAAAACAAATTAATTCATAAAACATTTGATTTTATTCTCAAAATACCTTTTTATCTTTAATTACAGAACTAAAATAGTTTGCGTAGTTTCAGGCACTCACACTAATAACTATTATTAATATTTTGAAAGAAACAGTTACGGATCTATTTTAAATATGCAATCTTTCGGGTGTTTCATACGATATAGAATGACATAAATTTGCATGGATTTATTTTAATATTCATAAGTAAAATTCAAACATATATATATATATATATATATATATATATACGTTTGAAATGTAAGGGAAAGTGGTATAAAATCGTTTAGTCCGGTTAAAACCGGCCATCTAAGTTTCAGTGAGCAACCCTATTTAAGAGGCTAATGATTGAAATACTTAGTTCTTGGCAAGAAGAAGAAGCAGCCATTACAGAATCTCTATACTGGAATTTCTGTATTTCTGTGTCGGAAAGATTATTTCATCATATTTTGTTTTAATGTTTGCTAGTTTTAAAAATGAGCACATTTGAAGTTATTAAATGTGTTTATATTATTGTCTGTAGCATTTTTAATAAGGAATTATTTCCCATAATAAAAATACTGCTAACATTAATTGGTGCAATTTATTATTTGCTTTGCGGCCTATATTCTTCTGTAGTAAACCGGGATATACTGCGTGGGGCAAAAAAAAAAGGATACTAGAAAGAAATACATTAAGAGGCCGTAAACAATGTGTGACGAAATAATAATCAAAACTACATGGATAAGAGTGATAACGAATTTCATAACGCTTATAACGAGATGATTTTCTTTTCTTAAATTTCTCAAACTGAAATGTAGATAAATCATTTTTGTTTTTGTTTTTAATATTAAAACATTAGACTTAGAAATTATTCTTTTATTGTTTAAATCCTTAGTAAAAGTTGCAAAATAAAATTTAATGTTCCTTTTGAAATGAAAATGTAATCTCTTACATTTCCTGAAATATTACGATACCCATGGGCTTTTAATCTACCGGTGGTGTAAGATCGCATGATATGATTCTTTATATTCGTTTTGATTTCAATAATGTAGATCCCGTATACAATGTTGGAAGAAAAAAAAAACTATATGAATAATCGGGATTATAATTTTTACAGCTTATAACAAGGTGATATCTTTTTCTGTAATTTTCTCAAATTGTAATGAAGAACTTTTTATCTTCAAATATTAAATCATTAGACTTATAATATTCTTTTTAGGGTTTGGTTCATCTCACGAAACCCTATTATCCCCGCTCCGTTGTCTGTCCGTCACAGAGCCATTCTCAAAAAGTATGTAACTTACAGAGTTGAAACTTAGTGTATAAATCTGAATCGCAGCTGTGAAGAGCTCAAAATATTAAAATTTGAAAAATTCGTATTATTTTAATAAATAGAGATAAAAAAACAAAATTCTAACAGCCTTTTCCTATTAAATTGAAACATTTTTAGTTATAGTCGATGCCAAAAACTAAAAATCCACAACAAAATTCTTTCTACAATAATTAATTTTCTATCAGACGATTTTCACGTGAAAAATGAAAATGAAATAGAAAGTTTCACCAATTGAAAAAAGATAAATATGAAATAAAATTTATTGACGTCATAGTCGTAATAAAACGGAAAATGTCTAAGATTTCTCAATAATACAAGAAGTATGAGTATGTGTAAGTGGACAAAGAAGATTAATACACGTCATTAGAGAATTAAAAAGAAAATCTGACGTCATATAGGAAGTTTAACTAATTTTTCAAATGTTTGAGAATAATACAAAGCGAGTATCAATATAAATAATAGAGAATAGTAAATATATGAGTTTGAGAAACATATTGAATCGTGATAAAAATCCGATTATGGAAATATTCGCATATTTTAACATTTTGAAGGTGTACAATTTGTTTAATTTTGAAATTATTTTTTTAAATATTGCATTTAGTCCGTAAGACGGATATTATTATGACAGAATATAATAGCGGGTTTGGACCGCTATCCGGCTGGTTTAGATATTCGAAAAAATGAAAAAATAGACCGATAAATTATTACTTTATAAAAAACATGGCTTTTTTTTGTTGTTGTTGCTAAATGAAATTTGTTTGAATTTATTAAAGAAAGGATAAAGTGTTTTGAAAGGAATATTAAACGAAACCCTTTGAGCGATCTTCGATCACACTTACCCACTTGTTTCCATTTGTTCCTTAATTCAAGGTTTAACATTTTGCACTCTACTCACACCTATACGGTGACATACTAAGTTTAATCCCCAAATATCACATTGGCATCGGAATTTTCGGTCAAATTTATTTAAAATTAATGCATTTGTTCGTGTAAATAACAAACCGAAAATTTTGTTTCAAAATTCCGGTGCCAATGTGACATTGGGGGATAAAACTTAGTATGTCGCCGTATAGGTGTCAGTGAAAAGGATATCAATGACAGTAGAAGTTTTCAATTTTGATTTACACAATCAGAAATATAATTGAAAATAATCTTAAAATCAATTTGTTAAAAAACAATTCTTGATGATATTGTTTTATTACAATTACATTTTATAAAAGTCAAGTATTATATTACGTTAGCACAATTATTTTAAATGTGTTTTATACACAATTAATTCGTATTTCGTATTTTATTAAACACTAGCAAGCTACGCCCGCTACGCTGGTCAATTTCTTTTAACGAACCTTTAATCAAACAAAATATTGACATTTCATAAATAACTTTGATATTTTAACAGAATAATAAGGCTACTATAATTTGTGACTCGTGCTATAAGCAATATACACGACAGGACACGTCGCCTTTATCATTATCTTTTTACGCATGAAGGTTTCGCAATGGTACTCCATTAGAAAATTTGGTAATTTTTGAAATTCAATATTTGAAAAACGGCATAATCATTAATTTGAAATTTATATCAACCTTTTATTATATTTACCTTTCAAACGCAGTTTGTCTAACAATTTTCTGACAAATACTTTTTGAGATATCATTTTTTTCAGTAACTTCAAATGTTTCATTTTCCGAGATTAATCTGGTGCAACAATTAGCGAAAAACCCAGTCGTCAGCAACGCATAGTTTTTTATTAAAGAGGCTGTTGGAGCAGGGATTGTCACCACCAATTTGCCACCATCACTTTTGAAATCGGTTACGTGCTTCCAGAGATTCCATAGAGATTGTAATTTAGAATGACTTCAGAACGCTTTTCGCTCATTTCACCCATTTAAATTTCGATTTTTTTTTTAAATTTATTCTTAGAGAGCATTTACATCTTATAAGTAACTACAATGCTAAATTTCAAATTTCTTGCCCCTTCAGTATAAAAAAGTCGCAATTTTCGAACATTTTTCGATCCTGCACCCCATTGATGTTAGTGGCACCGACATAAAATATAGCCTATGTTGGAGTAGGGATTGTCTTCATCAATTGGCCACAATTACTTTTGAAATCGGTTCTGTAGTTCCAGAGATTTCATAGAAATTGTAATTTAGAGTGTTTTTAGAACGCTTTTCGCTCATTTCTCCCTTTTAAATTTAAATTTCTTTTTTATTTTGTTCTTAGAGAGCATTTACATCTTATAAGTAACTACAATGACAAATTTCTAGCTCCTTCAGTATAAAAAATAAAAATAAAACTGCCCAGTTAAACTGAGGGCATTGAGTTCACAGGCTATTCACACTAATTGTATATTATACTCTTATTTAAAAGAATTTGAAATAACCCATCGAAAAATAAAGAAATAAACACTATACTAAGGGGGTGGGTCATCCCCCCGTTACCCCTCCCATAGTTAACTAATGAACCCCTTAAACTAATCAGGTAAATCTCTAATTACAATGAATATAAATACAAAATTTGAAGAAAATCGGATAATTCTGCATGAAAAACCCATTTATTTAAATTAAGGCGGGATTAGCCCCCTCCGTTCCCCCCTTTATACTTAACCAATCAATCCCGAAAACTAATCAGGGAAGCGTCTTAACCCAATGAACCTATAAACAAATTTTGAAGCAAATGGGATAATTCTGCATGAAAAACTCATTTATATAAATTAAGGGGGGGATTAGCCCCCCCGCTCCCCCCCTTTTATACTTAACCAATCAATCCCGAAAACTAATCAGGAAAGTGCCTTAACACAGTGAACTATAAACAAAATTTGAAGGAAAACGGAATAATTCTGCATGAAAAACCCATTTATATAAAATAAGGGGGGATTAGCCCTCCGTTCCCCCCTTTATACTTAACCAATCAATCCCGAAAACTAATCAGGTATGCGCCTTAACACAGTGAACCTATCAATAAAATTTGAAGGAAATGGGATAATTCTGCATGAAAAACCCATTTATATAAATTAAAGGGGGTATTAGCCCCCCGTTCCCACCCTTTATACTTAATCAATCAATCCCGAAAACTAATCAGGGAAGAGTCTTAACACAATGAACCTATAACCAAATTTTGAAGCAAATAGAATAATTCTGCATGAAAAACCCATTTATATAAATTAATGGGGGGGGATTATCCCCCCGTTCCCCCCCTTTATACTTAACCAATCAATCCCGAAAAACTAATCAGGGAAGCGCCTTAACACAGTGAACCTATAAACAAAATTTGAAGGAAAACGGAATAATTCTGCATGAAAAACCCATTTATATAAAATAAGGGGGGATATGCCCCCCGTTCCCTCCTTTATACTTAACCAATCAATCCCGAAAACTAATCAGGTAAACGCCTTAACACAGTGAACCTATAAACAAAATTTGAAGGAAATGATATAATTCTGCATGAAAAACCCATTTATATAAATTAAGAGGGGGATTAGCCCCCCCGTCCCCCCCCCCTTTATACTTAACCAATCAATCCCGAAAACTAATCAAGGAAGCGCCTTAACACAGTGAACCTATAAACAAAATTTGAAGGAAAACGGAATAATTCTGCATGAAAAACCCATTTATATAAAATAAGGGGGGGGGGATTATCCCCCCCATTCCCTCCTTTATACTTAACCAATCAATCCCGAAAACTAATTAGGGAAGCGTCTTAACACAGTGAACCTTTAACCAAAATTTGAAGGAAAACGGAATAATTCTGCTTGAAAAACCCATTTATATAAATTAAGGAGGGATTATTCCCCCGTTCCCCCCTTTATACTTACTTAACCAATCAATCCCGAAAACTAATCAGGAAAGCATCTTAACCCAATGAACCTATCAATAAAATTTGAAGGAAATGGGATAATTCTGCATGAAAAACCCATTTATATAAATTAAAGGGGGTATTAGCCCCCCGTTCCCACCCTTTATACTTAATCAATCAATCCCGAAAACTAATCAGGGAAGAGTCTTAACACAATGAACCTATAACCAAATTTTGAAGCAAATAGAATAATTCTGCATGAAAAACCCATTTATATAAATTAATGGGGGGGGATTATCCCCCCGTCCTCCCCCTTTATACTTAACCAATCAATCCCGAAAAACTAATCAGGGAAGCGCCTTAACACAGTGAACCTAAAAACAAAATTTGAAGGAAAACGGAATAATTCTGCTTGAAAAACCCATTTATATAAATTAAGGAGGGATTATCCCCCCGTTCCCCCCTTTATACTTAACCAATCAATCCCGAAAAGTAATCAGGGAAGCGTCTTAACCCAATGAACCTATAAACAAAATTTGAAGGAAAACGGAATAATTCTGCATGAAAAACCCATTTATATAAATTAAGGGGGGATTAGCCCCCCGATCCCCCCCTTTATACTTAACTAATCAATCCCGAAAACTAATCAGGTAAGCGCCTTAACTCAGTGAACCTATAAACAAAATTTGAAGGAAAACGGAATAATTCTGCATGAAAAACCCATTTATATAAATTAACACAGAATTAGCACAGGAATTAGCCTCTTGTTCCCCCCCTTTATACTTAACCAATCAATCCCGAAAACTAATCAGGGAAGCGCCTTAACACAATGAACCTATAAACAAAATTTGAAGGAAAACGGATATTTCTATGAAGAGTTATCGCATTACGTACGTACCGAATACATACATACAGAACCGGCTGGCAAGCTCTCAGGGCTTGATACCCAGTTTGATAGCCACAAAATCGCAATTTTAGAACGTTTCTTGCTCCTGCACCCCCTGGGGTTAGTGGCACCGACATAAAATATAGCCTATGTTGGAGCAGGGGTTGTCACCATCAATTTGCCACCATCACTTTTGAAATCGGTTCGGTAGTTCCAGAGATTACCCCCTACAAACAATCTTTACTCCTTTATAATATTAGTATAGATTTACGTTAAGAAGATTACATAACACTTTATTTCATGCAAATGACTTTGCATAACAATTATTGAACCAGCCTTTCCATGTAAATAGCACCTAGAGAACAATTTTCTTCCATAAATAGATCTTTGCTTAAACATTTTCATAAGTTTGAAAATAATATTTTTTAATATGCTTTTATACCAAAATATTTCTGCACTGTATATTTCTTTCAAAATTTAGAACTAAGGTTTTCAAAATATATATTACTTACCCATCATACGTAGTATAGGGTAAGTCTTGTAATCGTTTTGAAAATCGAAAAATTTTTTTTGACGGATTTACACGTTTCAGACACTGGAGATACCGAAAAACATATTTTTAGAAAAAAAATTTTGCCGTCCGTCTGTGTGTCTGTGTGTCTGTCTGTGTGTGTGTCTGTGTGTCTGTAAACGCTCTATCTCCCGAAAAAATTGAGATAGAGACTTGGAATTTGGTATGTACTTAGTATGTAATAATGGGAAGAAGCCTATTTCATTTCAACAACCTCGATTAACCGGAACAATTTTTTTCGGACTCTCGAAATATTCGTTCTGATGAAAGGTATATAAAAATTTTCGAAATTGTTTATTTTAAGAAATGAATATAAAAAACAATAAAAAAACATAAATTTTGCATAAAGCATGAAGTCGATCGGATAATTAGTTGCCGAGATATTTTCAATCCTATTTTCCACACTCTTCGATTTTTCATGACCCTGCATTTCATCCAAATTTCACTTCAAAGATATATTTTAATTGGAAATTTGACGCTTAATCAGATGCAATAAACTGCTAGTTAATAGAATTATTATTTTTGGAGTTATAAGGATGTTTCTTTCAAGCAATTCAGTAATCGAGACTTTAAAGTTTGTGACGTCATCAAGCCACGATTTTATTTGAATTGCAATGCACTTTATAAGTAGTTTACACATTTTTATTTTAATATTTTACATTATGCATATCCATGATGGGTAAGTATTACGGTGGCCCCCAACGACTAGTTTAAGAAATGCTGCTGTGTATGGATTTTTTTAAAGCCTTTATATGACAGGTAAGTCTTTATTTTAAAATTTTGTATGATATATATTTTTAATGAAACTTTAAATATTTACATTTCATAAATAAATCTTGCTAAACTCCAGTCTGTTTTGATTTTGTATTATCAAACGAAAGACCTGCGTAGCCTGGATCAGTGATTATAACCTTAAATATACCTTAAATCAGTGTTGTTTCGTCATGTTTTGCACATTCACTGACATCTTTACTCTGATTTCTTAAATGAATTATACAAATTATTTTAGTTAATTTTCATGTTTTTAAATCAAGGAATGTTGAAACATTTTACACTGACTTTTGTTTTAAATTTCAAAATATCAACACTAATATTTGACCTAATATTTTTGTTTCCTATGGAAGCAGTCTATAAATTTCGTCTTACGTTTCCAATTATATGGGATTTACAATTTTATTCCACATTCTTTTTTGTCAGCAGTTGCTTTTCTTTAGAAATTATGTTGATTTTTTGTAATGTTATACTTTAAGCAAGGATATTTGAAATTAAAAGATAAATTGACGATAGAACTGGGACATCTCTCATAGTAAAGCTAGTGATCAGGAACATGTATGGGATTTTATTATACAGTGTGATTATTTGAATCCTTTATGGCTCAAAAACTATTAAATCAAGTTAACTGGCATGAATGTGGTATCTAGGTATAGCAAAAAGAGCATGCACTACACGTTAAAGTACATGGAAGCGACCCTAGCGAAGCCCTGGGCAATAAACTTCGAAATAAATTACCGTATCTTGAAAACAATACAAGTGTATGTACCACGACTGTCTGATTTTGAAACGGCATTAGATCAAGAGGGATGTGGATCTCTGCCCGATCAATCGGACTTTTAACTATTTCTGCACAACATCCGGTCGCCGCGTCCTTTGCGCATGTGCGTATGTTTGTTTACAGCGTATCAACACATTTATCATATATATTTTTCTTCAATTTCTATATATTTTCACATTCTATATAAAAAAAAAAGGTTTGTTACAACTTAATGGGTAATCTGTTTAAACATCCCCTTCGGTGCAAAACACCCCAGTCTGCTTATCGGGAAGCTTTAACGCCTCGCGAATATTTAATAATGTCAATATTTTTTGTGCCTGAATGTGTTGTTTTTGTTTTGTTTTGTTTTGTTTGTAAATTTTATAAAGTTGTTTTTTTAATTATTCGGAATCATCATTAAATTATAATTTTTTTTTTTAAAATACAGTCTCCAAGCTAACGATATTATGTAATAAATAAAAATAAGTATTATTTGACAGGTCATAAGTATATTTTAAAAGTTAAAGATACCAAATAATAAATGAAATCAAAAGGATTTTATCTCGAACAAATGTATCGAAATAGCTTTTATTTCAGAAATTGGAACATAAATGGAATGTAGATTTATCAGCTGATGGAAAAGTGGAAAATAAAACGATGCGTTATATAATAAATTAAATATATTTAACATTCTGTCGCCAAGATACCCGAAAACAAATTCATTATTTCATATAAAGACAGTCGCATTGGTATTTTACTACGGAATATATATGTATTATATGTAATAATATATATTTAGAATGCGCGAAATAATTATGGTCTCTCACAATTTTAGATGATATATTAAAATGATAAAAAAATCATGTGCTATTTCCTTTGTTGTAACATGCAATGTAAACAAGCATTCATCGGTGGCTGTAGAATTGCTTTTGCGCGCGCTGTGAAAGCTTATCAGTGAAATTTGGATTTCAGAATCGCAGAAGTTGTGTTTCTACTTAAACAATTAATTAGTTAAACAATTAATTTCTAAATTCTAATAAATGTATCGGCAAATTTTCAAAGCTATTGGATATATTTAAAACCTCCATATCAAAAATTTAGTATCCATAATTTTATATTTAATTCATTATTGAAATATGTGATTTTCATTTCAGTTAAAAATTAAATTTGAAAATCGTCTGCATTTCCCATAGAAAAGCATTACGACCTAAATAGAATTTTTCTATATTTTTTGAACGAATGAACCAAATGTAACTAAAAACTATGCAGCTAATTTCGGATACTTCACCAACTTACCCACCAAAAATCAAACTAATAGGACGATTTTTACGGCAATTATCGCGGAAGAGACAGACAAACAGACGGAAACCAAAAACTTTTCGTGTCTCCACAGTGAGCTTTCACTGACGTTTCAGTAATTAAGTTTAAATACTTCACATATTTAAATTCGAAAAAATACAATATTTATCAGAAATATATAGTTTTCCTTTTGTTGCTGGTATGAAACAATCCCCTTTATGGCAATAGAATTTTATTTTTATGTTCTAAATATTTTTGTATTTTTTTACGTATTTGAAATGATGTATTCTAACACTCGATTAGATATGTTTCAAATCGGAGTTGTTGCGATACAACTAAGCAATATCTTCGTTCTTGACATTAAAAATTGAAGACAGACAAAAGTACGCAATTTTCTTTGTAATATTGTTCTATTAAAAAAAAATGACTGTAATTTATAAGGGTATTTAATAAAAAAAAAAATATATTATTGAGGGTTTTTTTTTTTATTGTAAACGTTTCTGATGGAGTAATATAACTGGACAAATTTCTTTCTTCGTTATTTAGTCATATAGACTATTTCTATTTCAGTGAATGATAAATCTTTAAGAATATTGATTTTCATTTTTATATCATTGCATTAAAACTGAAAATCCTGGAAAATGAATTTTATTTTATAGACATACTTCTTTACGGAAAAATAAATAAAAATATCATTTTAATGCTCTTTTTATTACATGAAAATAAAAAATATTAATATATTAATTTTTTTCTCGTAATATTTTTTCTGCGAAACGCATAATTGCATTTTATAAAGAAATCTGATAAACAAACGAAAATCGTAGGATGTTTTTCACAAAGCGTTTGAATGGAGGAGATATGAAAAAATGATCGCCCATCTTTTTCTTTATGTAGACCCTTTATCTGTTTTATATTTCAGTAAAAGTTAACTTGCGAGAAAAATAAAATATTCAGTAAGCTCATTTTCATTTTTATGTCATTACATTTAAAAAAATTACATTATACAACTAAAAATCCTGACTAACAAATTTCAAGAATAATTATTTTTGGAAAAATATATAGTAATAGTATAGCATTTCTGTTATATTTTTAAATGAAAATATGTCCAATGTGAATTTTCAGTTAAGTAAATATTTTAAACTCTTTTTTTTTCTCTTTTTTTTCCTTGCTGCAGATTACTTGAAAGATCAGGATAAAATGGTCAATAGTTAACTATAATGAGATGATTTAATATTCGTTCTTTCTTTTACGAGCGTCGACTTTCATTGGTGTTCTTTTATACGAAATTTCATCTGTATTTTTTCAGAGGATTTTCATCATTTTTCCCCTTTTTAGGTGCGTTCGTAATTATATAAAACCTAGCACATATAGTCGCCGTCTGATCCGTCTGACTGTCTGTATATAGCAGCTCAAAAACTACCCAACCGAATGGTTTGAAATTTAATATATATAATCTTTGCCGAATTTTGTCGAGTCATACCAAATGTTGTGACAATGGAATTAAAAGTTAAAAAGATATTAATAAAAAAAAATGAATAAGTAAGTTGAATTTTTTTTTTAATCGGTGCTTCCTTGTTATAGTACCTTCCAAGATTAATCGTCAAGCAACCGAGATGTATCTCCAAGTTTTATGACACGTATTACGTTATAGTCATATATGATGTATATGATATTTTATAACATCTACGACCAAGTTATAGTCACATTCTTCATTCTATTAAATCATCTCATACGTAATAAATTCAATGATATCCCCCGATAAGTAATGATTCTAGTTTATCATGGTGATTATGTCCTATATAAGATAGAGTCATATCATTTCCGTATTATTAAATTAAAAAACCCAATTTGTGTATTAAAATTGTTTAATTTTAGTAATCCTACAATCTACCTGCTGTTTTTTGGATAGATGTTTACCGAAAAATAGATATAAAATTGAAAAAATGTCTAAATATGGATTTCAAGATCTGAAATTTTCAAAGCTAGTTGAAAGCTAGTTTCCGTTTCCCATTGGAATTTTCAGTAAATGTTAAAAAAGGTAAAATGTTGCCAACTTAAATTGTACTTATTTTATTACGGAAATTAATCATATCAAAATAACAGACGATATAATTCATTTCGATGAAACTAGTTATAGTACGGACGATCCCCATTTGTCACGCTTCACATACAATTTCCAACTATAACAAGCCTATCGTCAACAATGTTTTGGAAAATATATTTTTGCCATTATCCAAAACTGCCATATACGATAATACGCCGATCAAGCTATGAAATGCCACTGCCATCATATATTTCACAAAATTGTACACTCATCATTTTTAACCTGACCTTTGAGCTAATTTTATGTCTAAAAGTTATGTATTTTTGTATAATTATTTTTAAACACTTTCAAAACGAAATCGAATATTCTGTTAATATGTTTCCTAATTTTAATCTAATAAGAATGTGAATTCAAAAGTTATGCATCCTATTACAAGTAGGTAATATTTTACGATTTAGATCGCGTTTAAATATTTAATATTTACTTATTATCGTACATTTTGTAATCGACGCAATTAGGTTTTACTTTTTGCAATCAAACAAAAAAGGAGAACACAGTACACTGCAAAAAAAAGTTTTGATTTTACTGTATAATACTGCTACCCCAGCTGCCAGTGTTATACCGTAAAATTAACAGTAATAAACAGTAAAATAAGCAGTAATACGGTACAACGCATGCTCATATTTCTTTTCATTGAAAGCTCCAATAGATTTTTTTTTACTTTTAATATATTTATCTTTTTTTAAATTACTTATTGAGAAAACCAGAAAGCATTTTTATCTGAAAAATATCAGTAATGTATTCAAACAGACTTTTGAATTTTTTTAAAAGCGGTACTCCCGTATTAGCTGCATGTCAGGAATTAATAGCCTAAGAAATAGGAAAATATTTAGATATATACAGCAGCCTTTTTGATTCTGATATTTTCAGTATTTTAAGCGCGTTGTCCAATTACATGTCTGTAAATTTTTGTTGTAATTATATAATTATATAATTTTATTAATTATTGATGAATTTTTAATTTTGTTATGAAATATTAGCTGGAAACAATCGCTGAACTATTTATACTGTTTTAAGTGCAGATGGGCTAATCTTTTCCATAATAGGGCTGCACGTGACATAGATATAAATAAAAATGCATGCTCCAAAATTGTTTTAAAAATCATATAAAATCAGTCAATTGATTGTAAATGTAATTTACTTACTTCTTTTGCATTTGAAATGCACTGTTCAAATGCAATTTGTTTAAAACTGCATTTGGATGAACATTTGTTGATTTGAAGGAACATTTTTGCCCCCTACACTGTTAAAACTTTGCAGCAAACTTTCCAGTCATTTGCCCGTTTTTACAAAAAAAGTTTGTGTAACCGTAATGTAATTCTATTGTGACCATAATATGGACAATAATATGGTCCGAATGGAGTTAAATTACGGTTATGTAAACATTTTCTACAAAAACGGTCAAATGACTGGACAGTTTGTTGCAATTGTTTAACAGTGTATTGAAAAGTGTAAAAATTTAAATTGTGCGTTGTGTAGAAGTTAAAAAAATTGCAGTAAAAGAGAAATTTATTTATCATGTGTATCCACCGGCGATATGACGCCAGCGTAAATACGGACATGCTTTTGCATGTTTTGCATTATAATATAGATGTGATTTCCACTATTATGCATTTAAATGTTAAACTAAAACATACAAACTTTGCTATAACTTGTCGTATATAGCGCGCCATTTATCCATGTGTTTGCTCTAATTGATCAGTTCGTAAATGCTTTAAGGAATGAATAATCTTGTGTAAAGGAAGCATGGTGATCCTGAATTCTTTGTACAAGCTTTAAGGTTTGGTATAGAAAACTGTAACAAACAATGTTTGTATATGAAATCAGAGTCAAAAATCCATTTATTTAGTCAAAATTACAGGGCGTCTCACTTCAATCCGAAATCGTGTTTCATTCAAAACTTTAACAGTAGTGAAAATATTTTAACAAAATTCACAACATACTCATCTTTGTATGAAATGTAAGCATATTGTAAGGCTTTCGTTAAAGTATCTTTAATACTATTAAATTTATGAATGAAAACGCGACTTCGGATTGAAGGGAGACACCCTGTATTTTTTACTATATAAATGGATTTCTGATCCATGTTTCCTATACAAAAATTGTTTGCTCCAGTGTCTAGTACCAACCTTTAATACCATGAATTCAGAATCACCTTGTATAATGCTTCTGATTAATTAGGTGTATTACACTATTAAAAAAAATTCGTTTTGAAAAATTCAATTTTATGATCTTTGAATGTGTTGATATTGGTTTTCGATACTTATTCTTATGAAATATTACAACACATATTTCTGCAAAACAACTTCTCATAAGGGTATATGTTTATTGCTGCAACACTTTTTACTGCAAGAAAATTCCAACCACTGACTGTTTTGTGTCGTTAGAATCCACAAACACGAATTTTTGCTTTTATTTAACCGCTTGGAAACGCTAAATGTACTGTTTTCTTATTAAAAGTAATTTTTATCAATTGTCAGTAATTGTTCTGGTTTCAGAATTAAACAGATGTAAAAAATTATAATCCACCTAACTAGGTTGCACAAACCCAAGATTTACTTTATTACCGCCGTGTGGCCACCCTAAATGCACCATGTTCTTAATATTATCGTATTAATATTTTTATTTAATTTAAATATTCACAAAAATATTGTATATCGAGGTCAATTTATATACTTCATATTAAATAATACAAAAAATACTTCTATTATATCTTAAATTAATATCAGTTTGAAGAAGTACATTAAAAATTGCTTAGTTGAAAAAACCTGAATAACTCACTACTAAACAATCAAAATTTATCAAAAACAAAAGAATCACATTGTTTCAAAATTGATTTATTTTATACTTTATCAACAATATAAAAATTAATAAGCATATTCGTTTTATGTTGCGTAATTATTGTACTCTGTAAAAATACAGTTTTTATTAATTTGTAAAATAATCAACATTAAATATTTATTTAGCTTTTGCTTCAGTTTTTAGTTACATGAAAAAATTAAATCATAATTTGTATTGGAATAAAAATCTTTTTTTTTTCTTTTTGTTTAAACGTATAAAATGTAAATCTAATATGTCTTCTTATCGCAAGTGAGTATGAAAAAAATTGAATGGAAAATTAGTTTTATGATTTGTTTTTAAAATATTAAAATAATAGTTGGGCAAATTTATTTTGAAACAGCTTTTAACATTTTTAATAAACATTGAAATACAGTGGACAAAGGGTGGAGGAGGGTAACATATTTTTTCAATATTATAAAAATCTAAATTAATGACTTATTTATAATATAACAGATAATTTTAAAGTAAAAAGTTAGATATACTCATGTCCACAAATTTTGTACATTGTAAAAGAAAAGACAGATGTTAGGAAAATCCTTAATCTGAAAGAGGGGAAAATGTTATATAACAGAGACGAAAATATAAGATAGTCTCTTCTGAGTTATCCACGCTTCAAAAAAAGCGCACTTTATCTTTAAAAACCTCACAACCCTGTAACATCTTTACCATACACTATGTTCCAGCGAAGTGACTAAAGATAGAAAAAAATGTCCTCCCAGGTTAAAGAGCCCTCGATTCCTGTTCCGACGATTGCTTTTCCTGTGCGGGTGATTGAAAAAGAAAGCGCGGAGTCAGTTGTTGATTTTTAGAGCAGGGAGAAAGTCTTTCTCTTTGAATTCTCATCCTGAGAAGTTAATGATTACGAGGCAAGGCAGCCTCTGTGTAAAATTAAGCTCTTATCATTTATATGAAAGAACAAATTATAAGGAACAACCAGTTCCTTTTAAATTGCATGTCAAATCAGCGAATCAACCGGATCTAGGGGGACTTTTCTTAATAGTTGAAGAACTTTACTTATTCTTACGATACTGAGTATGTGTTGCACTGGACAATAGTTAACTTGGACTTTTCTACCGAGTTCATGCTGCCACCTCTTTTTTATCTGTAAATACTTAATGAACATAATTTACAAATTTCTTATTTTCTTATTTAGTTTTTATTCTCATTTTTTTATGTTAATAAAATAAAAAATTTTAAGAAGTAAGATCCTGTGCTTCTTTTCGGTAAATAACCAGACAGCTCCCATAATATCTAAAATCCACCGCTTTCTTTTTTTCTTTTTCAGTTTTTCATCTCATTTTTTTTATGTGAATAAAATATAACTTTTTAAGAAGTAAGACCCTGTGATTCTTTTCGTTAAATAACCAGACCGCTACCATAATATCTAAAATTCCGCCGAATCACCACACTGTAAAAAATGACCAATGTTTCTTGTTTTATGAAAATATGCTATAACCACGAACGAAAATATAAGATAATCTTCTGAGTTATCAGAAATTTCAAATAGCATGTTACATTGTCTTTTGAATCCCCAGAAACGAATACATTTTCAAAATTTCAAGAATAATTTATAAAAACAAATTATTCTTAGCTGCCCGAATTTTTCAGAAACGTTTCCGAAGGGGTTTTATAGTGTATTAATTAGTGTCCTCAGCCTGGAATACCTGTTTTTCGAATGCTATAAATTCTGAAGTAAACATTTTCATGCTCAAAAAAATGTTTAACAGACAAACATGTAAAATTAACAGCGTAAACAATAACATTAAAATTAAGATTATTTCTTTACTCTTTCATGTATAAATTAACTTAAGCGGCTGAAAACGTGTACTTGAGAATGGATTACATTCGAAAAACAGGTATTCCAGGCTGAGGACACTAATTAATACACTCTAAAAAGCCTTCGGAAACGTTTCTGAAATATTCGGGCAGCTAAAAATAATTTGTTTTTATAAATTATTCTTTAAATTTTGAAAATGTATTCGTTTCTGGGGATTTAAAAGACAATGTAACATGCTATTTGAAATTTCGGATAACTCAGAAGATTATATTATATTTTCGTTCGTGGTTATAGCATATTTTCATAAAATAAGAAACATCGGTCATTTTTCACAGTGCACAACCCAATAATTTTCCTTTTATAAAACCAAAGTTAAATTGGCTTCTTTAGATTTTCAGAAACGTTTTTGACTAATTATTATAGTGTACTCAACAATGTTTCCTCAACAAGGAATACAGGTTTTTAGGATTCTCTCCCTCTTCAAGCAAATATTTTCATGTTTAACAAATATTTCTTTACAGGCAAACATGGAAATTTAACAGAATCAGCATTATCATAATCTATCTATACTAATATTATAAAGGAGTAAAAATTGTTTTTTTGTTTGTTTGTTTGTATGTTTGTTTGTTTGTTTGTAGGGGGTAATCTCTGGAACTACCGAACCGATTTCAAAACTGATGGTGGCAAATTGATGGTGACAACCCCTGCTCCAACATAGGCTATATTTTATGCCGGTGTCACTAACTCCAGGGGGGTGCAGGAGCGAAAAACGTTCTAAAATTGCGATTTTTTTTTAACTGAAGGAGCTAGAAATTTGAAATTTGGCATTGTAATTACTTATAAGATGTAAATGCTCTCTAAGAATAAAATTTTAAAAAAAATTCGAAATTTAAAAGGATGAAATGAGCGAAAAGCGTTCTAAAAACATTCTAAATTACAATTTCTATGAAATCTCTGGAACTACCGAACCTATTTCAAAAATGATGGTGGCAAATTGATGGTGACAACCCCTGCTCCAAGATAGGCTATATTTGATGCCGGTGTCACTAACTCCAGGGGGGTGCAGGAGCGAAAAACGTTCTAAATTTGCGATTTTTTTTATACTGAAGGAGCTAGAAATTTGAAATTTGGCATTGTAGTTACTTATAAGATGTAAATGCTCTCTAAAAACAAAATAAAAAAAATTCGAAATTTAAAAGGGTGAAATGAGCGAAAAGCGTTCTGAAAACATTCTAAATTACAATTTCTATGGAATCTCTAGAACTACCAAACCGATTTCAAAAGTGATGGTGGCATATTGGTGGTGACAATTTCCGCTCCAACAGCCTCTTTAATAAAAAACTATGCGTTTCTGACGACTGGGTTTTTCGCTAATTGTTGCCACAGATTAATCTCGGAAAATGAAACATTTGAAGTTACTGAAAAAAAATAGTAGCTCGAAAAATATTTGTCCGAAAATTGTTGGGCAAACTGCGTTTGAAAGGTAAAAAATTGTATTTTTCTTGATATTAATTTCAAATCTAATGATTATGCCATTTTTCAAATATTGAATTTGAAAATTACCAAATTTCACAACGGAATACCATAGCGAAACCTTCATGCGTAAAAAGATATTGATAAGGGCGTCGTGTGCTGGCGTGTATATTGGCTATAGCACGAGTCACAAATTATAGTAGCCTTATTATTCTGTTAAAATATAAAAGTGAATTATGAAATGTCAATATTTTGTTGGATTAAAAGTTTGTTATAAAAAATTGACCAGCGTAGCGGGCGTAGCTTGCTAGTAATTAATATTTTTTAGTTAGGCTTGCATTTATAAATTCAATTACGCAGCAGAAAACATTCGTTCATACCATACTAAAAACGATATTCCAGTTTGAGTACACAAATTAAAGTGGTTCAAAACACAAAAATCTTCAATTTAAAAAAAATATTTTATCGTATTAAAAAAATCTCCCTGTTTTATTATGTATAAAATGACATTTAAATTAAGTGAATATCTTAATTATAAATATATATATATATATATATATATACATTCAAAATTTATCTTTCAGTAGTAGTTGTAGTGGAAACGTTTTTGCAGTTTTTGAATGATCACTTTTTTTCACCAATCCTCGTTTTTAAATTGTTATAAGTCAAGAAGCACTAAAGTGAATCGGTTGAAACTTAGAACATTTCTTTTTTCAATTACTTTGTTTTAATTTGATTCAGCAAATTTGAAAAAAAAAATACTTTTAAAAATATGATTTTTAAAACATAAGTCACGTAATTGTTTTTCAAAGTTAAATGCTAAATTATAATTAAAGCTTATATAAGTCTGTTCAATTAAATGTAAAAAAAAAAAAAAAATAATTTGACGAATAATATTTCAAGTTAATCAACGTTTTTAAATTTTTAAATTTAAAAATTTTTAAAAACTTTATGAGAAGTTTTATGATTTGATTTTGTTTACAAATTTTATTGTGAACCATCACAAAATAATTCAAAATTGTATTTCAATAAATAAAAATGTTTTTAAAATAAGCACCGGACCCGGAGATAATACATAATAAAGACTACTCGGAAACATTTCCTAAAATCATCCACTGCAAAAGAAAATTTATTTTTATAAATATTTCTTTAAATCTCCAAAATATAGTATTTTCTGAGGTTTCTAAAAATGAAGAACGCTTTACGGAATCATGGATGACTCTGAGGATGTTATTGTATACTTTCGTTCGTGGTTATATTGTATTTTCATAGATTAAGAAACGTTTGTATTTTCTTACACTGTAGCCAAGTGACAAAAAGTTCCTAAAGTAAAAATGATGTTTAAAATTGGTGGATTTCTTAACGATCATAAAATCTATTAGTGCAGATAAATACAGAACAAATCAAGAAAGAAGAATCATGCGTTAAGCACATTTTATAAAACACTTTCAAACGCATTCAGAATAATAGAACAAATTTTCACAGTATAATATGGTGAAAGATGATGTCTAAGTAAACCAGCCGTTGGGGGCCACCTAATACTTATCCATCATGGATATGCATAATATAAAATATCAAAATAAAACATGTGTAAACTATTTATAAAATGCATTGCAATTCGAATAAAATCCTGGCTGGATGACGTCATAAACTTTAAATGTTCTATTACGCGTAAGAGATATATCCTTATAACTCCAAAATTGATAATTCTATTAACTAACGGTTTACTGCGTCGTATTAAGAATCTCATTTCCAATTAAAATATATCTTTGAATTGATATTTGAATGAAATAGAGGGTCGTGAAAAATCGTACAGTGGGGAAAATAGGATTACAAATATCTCGGCAACTCATTATCCGATCAACTTCATGTTTTGTGCAAAATTTGTTTTTTTATCGACTTTAAATAAACAATTTCGAAAAATTTATTTATCTTTTATCAAAATGAATATTTTGAGAGTCCGAAAAAAATAGTTCCGGATACTCGAGGTTGCTGAACTCCAATAAGCTTTATCCCATTATTACATAATAAGTGCATACCAAATTTCAAGTCTCAATCTCAATTTCTTAGGGACATAGAGCGTTTACAGACACACACACAGGCAGACGGACTTCAAAATGTTTTTTCTAAATATATGTTTTTCGGAAGCCCCAGTGTCTAAAACGTGCAAATCCGCCAAAAAATATTTTTTCGATTTTCAAAATGATTACAAGATTTACCCTATACTACATATTATGGGTAAGTAACAAAGGATGACAAGGGATAACCGCCCAGAAAACCCAGCTTTTGCTTTAGAGTATAAGTGTAATCCCGGGGTTTAGATACAAATCCACTGTTTACATTAACATACATACAATGTGTTGAAGGTTAGATAGATTCTGCAATGTTTAAAGTGCACAATTATTTAACTGAACTTCTCTAACCAAGTTCAGATAGCTCTTTAATTTAACTGAATTATTAACAAAGCTCACTTTTGTGTAGATTTATTCACTGAACTGTATTAAGGCTGCACATTATTTTAACTTAACAAATTTGGTAAAGGTAAAATATGATTGGGAAAGAATATACAATTTTTGCGGAGAAGTATAGTGGTATAGTATTACTAAAAAAAATGACACTTATTACTTTACAGAGATAAATGGAAATGCAACAAATTAATAATATGAACTGATAAACATGTACAATATTTACAATGCTCAAATGCCGGAATTTACCATCCCTGATAAAACAATATTTCTCCGGAAACATCTATCTAAAAAACTGTAGGTAGATTATAGGATTGCTATAATGAAACAATTTTAGCATATAAATTCAGTTTTTAAACTAAGTAATATGGATATAATATTACTCTATCTTAAATATGACGTAATCACCATGACAACCTAGAATCATTACCTATCATAGGATATCGGTGAATTAATTACGTATGATAGTATTTAATAGAAGGACGAAAACTTTTATTAATATTTTTTTTTAAGTTTTGATTTGATTTTTATAAAATTTGAAATGACTCTACAAAATTCTGCATCGATTCCATGTATTGAATTTCAAACCATTCGATTGGGTCGTTTTTGCGCTGTTATATGCGGACAGACGGACGGACCAGACGATGACTATAGGTGCTACGTATTTATATAACTACGAACGCACCTAAAAAGAACAAACTACAAATTGTCGGAACAAATCCTGGCGATTGGAAAGTATTTTTTTGTTATTTGAAGAAATTTTTGTCTTTTGACTTGAGAATTTTCGGAATTTCGGAGTTTGCGAATTTTTCGCGTTTTCTTTTTTTTCGGGGGGGGGGAGGAAGGAGATTAAAAAAAATACATATTCTATTAGGGTAAAGTACTAAGCCGAAATGTTGCCCCAACACTCATGTGATTGGATGAAAATGAAGCTTTAGATATCAGAATTTCAGGTAATTTTTACGTTAGATTGAGGAGGTCTCTGTAATTTCTTTTTTTTGGGGGGGGGGGATGGGAGGGGAAATGGGCAAAAGGAAGCGGAAAGTTTCGTGCTTTAAACAAAGTATAATCGACGAAAAATTTGTTCAATTTTCAGATTATCTTGAGAGCGTACATATACAGTGTATAAACAAATTAAAAATATATATATATTATTTTATTTATGTCTATTCTGACATTAATTTCTCAACTTTTTGAATAACGCTTTTTATATTAAAACTGTTTCGTAACGACATCCAGCCTATCACTTCTCACTATCACATGTTGGAATGGCTACAATCGCAGCACAAGATGGAATATTTTTCCATGAGCCACCAACCCTGGGGAAAACACGAAACTAAAGAGATAATGAGAAGTGCCAGTCTGGGTATCGTTTCAAGTGGTTCAGTTGGTAGAACGTTAGTGCGCTATATTGATAACCCGGGTTCGAGTCAAGACTTGGATACTTTTTCACTATGTTGGCTGTATGCCTTTTAAGCAATTAAAATTTGAAATATTATGAATGCAAGGCGTGAGATATTTTCTATGGTAAAATTTCAATGTATCAAAATATATATTTCAAACTATTTTTCGGTCTTTTTGGCAAATTTCGAACTATAATAAATTTTTATTTTTTTTTAATTGAAGCACTAAAAGTTTTTTAATAACCTGCCTTTTGAGAGAAATACAAAATTTCAATTTATCATTAGGACTGAATTTGGAAAGTCACTGCAATTTATTTTTTATCTTTAATTATTTCAGTTTCAAAAAATGATCTTTGAAAATCACAGGCACAGACTGAAATGTGTAATTACACTTCAATGAGAAAGCAAGTGAGGTAAATGGCTTTTTGAAATCAAAGCAAAAAGTAATTAATTAGGAAGTTTAATGACGCTTTGCTCTTGAACTTCTCCTTAATGCAAATTCTTTATTTTACTTTTACCTTTTTTTTAAATTAAATCTCTCTGCATTGCTTCAAAAAGTGACTGCAAAAATCGCGTAATTAATTCGAAATATTTTTGTTTATATTTTAGAAAGGATAAAAATAAAACTATTCTATATGATATTACTAATTTGTTTATGAATAACTTTGCTTACAAATTTCATGTAACAATTATTAAAAGCAATGTACTTAAAAATTAAGATACTTAAATTGTTAAGAATCTTAGAAATTTTAGCTGAGAAAGTTGACAAAAGATATATATTTGTGTTGAAAAATATTAAAAAAATATAACTGTGCATAAATAAACATGTAGCTACTGATTTGTGATGATCTTCTCTGGTCACAGGGATTTTGGAGATTTGTCCTATCGTGTTGTCCTAAATTCTAACATTTAAGCTAGAATAATATACCTGTCATATCTTTAAATTTCACAAAGTATGACTGAATCTCCGATAATCGGATTTTCACGGTTATCTTGTGCTATGATACAATATTAAGGTATATGTGGTTGTTTAGCTGCTATAAAAATACTGCGATAGGTATTAGATTCAGTAGATTATACGATGCTTGTCTATAGTGACATTCTAGTCAAATTTTTCATTGCTTCCAGCTTATGAAGGTAGAACTTTCGATGTGCTGAGTAGCCAGCGAAACTTCCATTTTAACCGTTTTTCGAGTAGAATCTTCGGTTAGGATTTCGCCATCTTGAAAAGAAGTCTGATATTTTACATAACGGAGTATTGGAACCCATGGAGTTCCTTTTGATAGTAATTTCAGTATTTAAAGTGATATATTATTATTTACAGAGTTCATGGAGACATTTTGTAGCGAGCTAAAATTATATTTTTGGGAGTTTCGGCAAGCAATCATCGTAGCTATTTTGTTTTGAGTTAGCGGTTAAATTTAGCGAATATTTTGGGAAATAATTACCCCTCATCGTCTTTTAGTATTTTCAGCTTAATTTGGTCAACTTTCATTTAAAACTAGGTGCTGTGCGGCACACCATTCTCAAGTCAATTTCAAGAACCTCGGCACCTTGCTGCCCCGTGTCACGAGGGAGATCTGTTCTCCGGCAGCGTGGGATTTGTTCTGTGAATTTCGGGTAATAATGGCCCAAGACAATTCACCCACCCCCAGTCGCGTTTTCCGGCGTGCTCGGCTCCAGCTGAAACTGTATTATTTTTTTAAACCTTAATAAAGGTACCGGGAAGGACCCCTATGCTCTACAGACTTGGCCTCCTCGTCTGAGCAGTCCCTCTTGGGTGGTGAAAGTGTGCTTCTTTCTGCCAATCACCCTTATTATTACTTTTACATAAACTGTTGTTATTGTTAAACTGGCGTCATGTCTACATTTCAAGCTGACAATCCGCCTGAAAAATTGAAACGACCAAAATGGACTTTCGTCTAGGCAATGTTATCCACATTTATATAAAAAATAATATTTTTAAAGTTTTTTGTTTCAATTTTTACAAGCACTTATAGATTTTTTTAAAAATTTAATAATAAATATCAACTATTGTTACTGAATCTAAATATAAAATAAATGTAAATAAATAAATAAAAAACATACTTTCATTAAAATTCACAAAAAAGTCAAAGTATATAATAAAGCACAAATGTGTGCGTCGCTCAATGCTGACGTCATAATGAATCTGACAACAATGTGGGGAAAATGGATGAATGTTGCAACAATGCAGCTATTTTTTTCAATTAAACAATCGTAACCTTATTTCTAGGGGGAAAATGAAGTTTTGGGCCTATGTTGACCCCCCCCCCACTTATGTATCGAATTTTTCAAAAATACTGTCTAATTCGTGTATTGCCTACAGGAATACATATATCTTCCTAATATCAAAACTCTACGTCAGCAAGAAGTAGATGAAAAATGAGTCACAAGATTTGAAGCCGCGTACATACAGAAATGTAATTTAAAAGAAAGTACGTAATGAGTTAGCAAGCATTTGCTTTCACACATAAAATTTATTGTTATTTTGTTATTATTATGCAATAAGCCATAAATTATTTTTATTATTTTTATTTAAATTAGTATCATGATGCAATTTTCTTTAAACTGTAATTCTAAAAATTATTAAAAGAAACTTATAAGGACATAATGGAACACTATTTTTTTTAAATACCAGAAATTAATTTATAAATGTCTCGTATTATCTAATACATTATTTGATAAATTACTCGTATTACCTCTGCAAAATAACAATTGAAAATAATTTTAGAATATTTTTGGAAGAATCGAAACTGTAACAACGTTGCATTTTTTAAAAAGTAAAATTAAAATTTTTGTGAATCGATTACCTTTCTAGACAGAGACAGAGTACTTATCCATTTAAATTCACGCATGAAAGGAACTGTTAAATTATTTTCTCCTTTATATAATTAAATTGCTTAAGCACTCTTTTCAAATTCAAACGCAATTTAAATACATAATTGCACAGCAGTGAGACAGAAAATAAAATTAAATCGGCTTTTGAAATCATATCAAAGAATAATTGATTAAGAACTTTAATGACGTGTTTTCTATAGAAAACTTTGCTTATTATAATTTTTTTTTGTTTGCTTTAATTTTTCTTTTATTTTTATTGTTTACAAAAGTATACCTTTAAACAAATATAGGAAAAAAATAATTAAAAACATACAAATAACAGAGAATAGTTTCTTAAGTTTAATACGACAAAAAAAAATATTTTTTATACGATGTTGTTGATTTATGTTAAAAGTTGTGCATAAAATGTGTATCGGATAAAGTAAATTTTTAATGTAACATATATTAATAACAAAAATGTGAATTTTTAACTTAGCTAAATTAAGCGTAAACCGACAGAGTGAAAAATGTCTAAGCCGGGAATCGAACCTGGACCCTCATATTAAAGCTCCAATGCTCATCCATTAAGCTACGTGGACGACAACTATTTTGGACTCTCTTATACATTTTTATTAATCATTGATTGCCGGCAAATTCCACTACTGAAAATTATTTGAAAAAAATAATTAAAAATTACGTATTATACATTTACAAAATAAATAAATAAATAGATAAAGAATAAGTATAACCGAATCTTTCAAAGTTTGAATTTAAAGCTGTATGAAAATCCAAATTCGTAACGCAAATTCCTATTCATAAAGGTAAGAAATGTGTATGCTTGCTTATTCTGACACTAATATATCGATTAATCTTTCTTTTGTATTATGTACAAATAAAAGTCTTTTCTGAAAAAAGTGTCAAAATTTTGAGACGTTCTTGGAGATCATTAAAAATACAGTCATTAAAAAGCCAGCATCGAAGAAAAATCAGAGCTATAATTCAACAAGAACGAAAAATCATGCGTCAAGCATAGATTATGTAACATTTTCCAACGCTTCCAAAATAATTTTACAAATCATACCGTTTAATAAGCTAAAAAATAACATCCAAGTAATCCGAATACTTTTCATCAGCCCTGTATAGGATCTATAGATTTGTATATATACTACATAGGATGCTAAATTTTAGTTCAGTTAGGAAACGCGTAGCACAGTTTAAAATTCTCCGTCTGGAGTTAAATAATACGGAAATGTGTTCGCGAACTTTTGTGCTTCCCTGTATAGGATCTACAGAATTTATACACACCACGTAATAGACAAAAAGCGAGTTAAAATTAAAATCGCTTTCAGTAACTTAAAACGCACTTCCAGGAATTATTGTTAACAGACAGTAGAGAATTCTTTTGTGTGTCCCTGTAAATGAACGATGACTGCTATACACACAATATTCTGTAGTAAGCCTCTTGTAATGCACCTTATATAAATTTCAATGCGTTTAAAATAGGGAAACATTATTTAAATAAACCGCAGACGATTTTTCTCCATAGACGTAATGTAACGGAATTCTTTTGACTGTCTCTGTAAAGTAACTATAAGTGCTATGCACACACTATTCCATATTAAGCTTCTTCTAATGCACATTAGTGATATATATAAATTTCAATGCGTTTAAAATAGTGAAACATTATTTAAATAAACCTCAAGTGATTTTTCCCCATAGACCGCAATGTAATGGAATTCTTTTGAGCGTCCCTGTAAAAAAAGTATAAGTGCTACGCACTTCCGTTGAAATAGGGAACATGCTATAGATAACGACTATAACATATAAAAATTGCAGAGCAATCCGAGCATATTTGCGGGAGTTAGAGCACGGACAGACGGCCAGACGGCAGACGGCCAGACAAACCGAAGTCATAAACACTTTTCAACTAGGTTGGAAAGTGTTAACAACTAGGTTGGAAAGTGTTAAAAAGTAGTATATTTATGTAATAACGAAGACTTTTACTTGATTCTGAACAATTTAATAGTAATGTAAACAAATTTCCTTGCCTTTAAGTGCAAAAATACTATGTGCATGTGTAAAAAATTTTCAAAATTTTTAGCTATATTTTATAGTCTTAGTAGCTGAAATAAGTTGGAAATTGTACGTCAAACGTGACAAACGAAGTGGGTTCGTACTATAGCTAATTATATAAATATTCAGATATTGATGATTTTTAATTCTGTGAAATGAATTATATCGTCTGCAGATTAATTTCTATAGTAAAATAAGTATATCGGTCGGTTAACGATTAAAGCTCGGAAGCTCGTATAACAAAAAAACACCGATTTTTTTTTTTTTTTTTTTTTTTTTAATTCAAATTTCTTAATAAATAGTTTTATTAATATCTTCTAAAGTTTTGATTCGATTTTCATAAAATTTGAAATGTCTCACCAAATTTCTGCAAAGATAATATATCTTAAATTTTCAAACCATTTGGTTGGGTAATTTTTGCACTGTTATATGCGGACAGACGGAAGGACATTACAACAGTATCTCCAGATATAAAATTTTAACCATAATGTTTTTTGAAATATACTGTATTATTGTGTGTATATTTTTATCAATAATAACTTTTGAAATGGAGAAACATCACTGACAAGCATAAAGAATGCAGATTGTCTGAATATTAAGGAAAAATCGGAGAAGAACACAATCATCAATAAAAATACTTAAAAACACAGTAATATAAAATTTTATACTACAATGATATACTACAGTGATATAAAATTTTATACTACAATGTTTATGAAATGTACGCTGTTATTGAGATTAAAGACATCAAAACAGTATTTGAAATTTTACTAACAAGAATGAGTAATGCAAAATGGCTGAATATTAAAATGAACTTTGAATAATACAAAAGGATGTTGTATGTAGGTTCCATTTCCCCAATCTCAAATTCAAAACTGTGGTATTAAATTATATATCATCCACACAAGGTTTATAACACTTTCCAACATATTAAACACTTTCCAACATATTAAACACTTTCCAACATAGTTGAAAAGTGTTTATGAATTCGGTTTGTCTGTCTGTCTGCTTTTCCGTGCTGTAACTCGCGTAAATATATTTGGATTGCCACGCCATTGATATTTATTATTCAGATTTACTATGACATGTTCGGTATTGAAAATGAAGTGTGTAGCACTTATAGTTTTTTACACAGACACTCCAAACTTTTGAGGGGTGGGCTACCTTAGGAACACTGGCGACCTTTGGTTCACGTACCTTATCTCGTAACAATGTGAGAAAATAACATTTTAAATTATTTATACAACATTACCAGTAAATGGTAAGAGTAGAAAGAAAGGATGTAGAACATATATTTGATAAATACAGTTTGTAGAAGTAGTAGGAAATTAAAAATAAAATATTTTTATATGAAAGAGATTCCTCACATTTTTAGTTTCCAAACACATTGGGTAAGGAAAGTATTGCAATCATGATTTGTGTATGTGTGTGTGAGTGAGTGAACATGATAACTCCTAAACAGTACACCCGTATGATTTCCTATTAGGCTAATATGTTGTAGATCACTGTCGTATAAAACTGTTTCGTGCAAATTAGCAGAAGGATTTTGCATTTAATCTAATTTTAAATCATTTTCAAACCATTTTGTAAGCGGTTATAGAGGACAAATCATTGAGGAAATGTGACAGAGTATATGCGATAAATACTGCGTTCATATAATTCGATATTAGTAATGCAGAGGTAGCGTCTCCTGTTTCAAAACGGATGTCAATTCAGATAAAGATATTTGAAGGGTGTAGATACACAATTCACACTCTCCACATAACCTAGTTTTTAGAAAAATGCAAAAAACTGATTATTATCTATAAACATGATATATCGGAGCAATTTGTTTGTGTGATATAAATGTTACCATAACAACTAGTTGCACATAGTCCTAAACCTGTAATAATTGTGGCAAAGCTAGAATATAAATTTAAATATGGAAAATGTGAGTTTTGCAGCAAACTTTTATGGCTAATGTTAGTTATAAATCAAAATAGTTATGAATTTAAGAGGACCGTGGACCTTTATATGATCAAAAATCGAAATTAATTTTTGTGTATGTTATTATTCTTCAGTTTGTATTGAACCATTTGATAAAAACTGCATGCATCTGCGAAGATTTTTCGCAACGTTATAAGTGTTTGAATTATGTGCACAATCAATTTTTCGGTGCCTTAGAAAACTTTAGACCTGTTTTTCTCAATACAGATTTTAAACGATTTTTAGATTTTTGAAATGCTCCATGCGTCTTAATTTTTGTTCAAAATTCATGAAATTGATAAGGAAGAATCCTGATACTGTTTACAAAGAAACTGTGTATGCATTTTACAATTAGACTTCGGTAAGATAGTTAAATTTGTTTTATAACTTATTAAAATGCTAAATTTTGATGAAAATTGGAATGGAATTCAGAAAAAAATCACTCAAAAATTAACTATTCAAAGGATTAAATAACTGATACACAGATTTGTTTGTAATATAGTTTTAAGTGATCCAAATGCCAAATCGAGGAAATATCTTAAAAACTGAGACGCAAGGAGCATTTTAAAATTTGATTCATAAATTTTAAATTTTTAAAAAAATCTTAAAATTATATTAAGATTAAGAATTTTTTTTTAAGGTATTCTATATACGTATGGTGAAATGTATATATGCACAAAATTTCATATATCTGTGATGAAAAATAAAAAAAATTAATTTCAATAAGAATTTAAACAACAAGAAAAAAAGATGTGAACAATGGTTTTCATTATTTTATTTTGGAGGGTAATAAACAACAAAAATCGAAAAACATTTATTAAATGTAGTTTGTACAAGATTTTGACTATTAGATACGGCTCAACTACTTCACTGTCATTAAACTAGTGCAACATTTTACACTACTTCTTACTTCTGTACCTCCCTGATTGGTTGTATAGGAGAGTGTGAGTTCTGCTGCAAAACAGTGGTTGGATAATGTGTGTTATGCATCAAAACGAGATTTTCAGCATTTTTTCAACCTTAATATGCTTTTTAGGGTCCAAATCACTATTACAGTCCGATTCACCTTAAAAATACGAACACGGGGATATGAATAACTCAATACCTTTAAAAAGTGGATAATGTGACTAATGCATCTGCACCATTCATTTATTGAAAATAACATTCGTACAAATACCAACAGTTTCAATTTATTATTTCAGTTTATCCACTCTCTTTCTCATGGTTAAAATATAAGCGTTGGTTAACTGATAGCCCAAAATAAGAATTTGTCAATATTTTAATTTGGTAAAATATAAGAACTGTATAGAAAATTTATTAAGCAGTTTCAAAATACTTTAATTTAGTAAAACGTATGCATAAATGAAAAAAAAGATAGAAATTTAGGTTAAAGAATCTAATAAAACGTAAGAACAGTATAGAAAATTGGTCAAAACTTTAAAAAAATATTTGAATTAGGTAAAGTGTACGCACAGTATGATAAGTTGTATAAACTTTTGTAAAGAATGTGTAAATATTTCGTGAAAGTATTTGTACAAATTTGTTTTATTGCAAGTATCTATTTTTCAATTTATATATTTAAAACGCTAAGCGTTTTAAATATATAGATTGAAAAATAGATACTTTCCACTTTTTCAAACTTCCTACTGCTTAGAACCGAACTCGAGACGTGAGAACCGATAAAAATTGTTCAAAACACGCTCCTTTATCTTTCAAAGTATTTTAGGCTATGTTCTCTGTTTGAGGCTCCCGATAACTCATGCGAAAACACCCGCTCGGTAATGTTAATCCTACGGGACAGTCATTTTACAATATCTCGTTTGAATTTCAATATTTTTAAACGACTATTGTTTGCATTAGAAAACTGAGATAAATCTCTACCAAACACTTTTTTTTTTAATTTTTTGAACTTTGCTCACAACATTCTTTGTTTTTGATTTTTATGAGAATACTTTTACTTTTGGGACAGGTTTCAAAAGTAAAAATAGCCTCATTTAAAAAAAAAAAAATCCTGAAATAAAATAGAAAATATAAAAAAGAGGTATCGTTCAGATTGACCTCAGCTATCCAATGAAAAAAAAGTGTCGTTTAAAAATATTGAAATACAAAAGGGGTATATTGTAAAATAACTGTTCCATAGGATTATTAGCTTACGGTTGTTTTCGCGTGAATGCACGAAAGCCTTCAGATTGATAACAGTCATTCAAAATTTAGTACGTGCAACTTTATCCTGTTGCATTTTGTTTAAAAGAGATAGTTTTTGAATCGTTACGGTTTTTTTCAAATCCGTGCTGGCTACTTTCTGACACATTTTAAATTCCTTTTTGTTCCCAAATGCATGAAATTAGTAAGTATGCAGAAACTATGTAGTTGAATTGTTTTTTCAATTTTTGTTACAGGCATCCTCTTTCAGAAAACACTGTCAACGCTGGCGTTTTGAACCAAATATACGAACGCGATAACGTCACAGAGGGGAAAAACTGCTGTCATAAAACTACAATAGCTTGTAACACAAAATTTAATCGATTTATCACAAAATGAAAAAAAATCGATCTGAAATCCCTACAAAAATTATGCCTGTATGTGTCAAGATTTTACGTTTAGAAATGAGTCAGAAAGTTGCGCGTTGTTGAACGGGGAATTTTTTTTTTTTTTTTTATGTATATATATATAGTGAAATATTTAACAGACCAGTTAAAGTTTTTCCAACAATAAATAATACTATAGGTTATTCTCCTATTTATCCTACTCTAAATCATAATTTAAATCATAAAACAACACGTAACAAGCGAGGAAAGTGTACTGCTACAGTTGTTATTTCCTAAAAATATATTGGAAAATGATAATGGAAATGTAATTATGGTATTTATGGAAATGTACTAATGGAAATGTAATTGTAAAAAATCGTAAAATTCACAGTTATTATAAACTATTAAATATTTCTTCTACTAACTTTAATTATCCTTATTTAGTTCTTATACCCAAATTTCATAAAACACCAATTAAATTTAGGACTGTAACTATTGGGTGCAATACATATAATAATGTAGCCAATAAACATCTATTAAAAATTCTCAATCAAATTTATACACTGACAACATCCACTGATAATGCACATTGTATAAAAAATAGCTATCAACTCGTGAATATTTTGAAAAATCTTAAATGTATTAACAATATAATGACATATGATTTCAAAGATATTTTTAATAATATAGATTTATCAGATCTACATAATATTATAAATGCATTATTTAATAAGTATCATCATACACTAAATTTACCAATTCATATAGATACTGCTTATTTTAAAACTCTAACAAATTTCCTTATATATAATAATTTTATAATGCCTGATAACATGTTATATTTACAGAAAGTCGGTATACCGAAAGGGGGATGTACATCTAGTATACTTTCTGACTTGTACTTGTATCACTATGAACGTACTTTTGTTAACAGTAATATACATTTATAGCGTTATATTGAAGACATAATTTTAATTGCACTGATCACACTAATATTTCTATATTTCCAGTAGATTATCCTACTAATTTAGAATTAACGGAAAACCTCCTTTCTAACAATACTATTAACTTTTTAGATCTTAAAATTACACTTAAAGAAAACAAAACAATAATTGATCTTTTTGATAAACGTAAAGAATTTAAATTTAAAGTTAATACATTTACTAATTTTAAATCTTGTCTTCATCACAGAAAAAAAAAATATCATCACAGAAATATTGAGTCACCAAAAGTGGACCACTGGGCACTCCCATCCTGAGGCGGCCGGCCTTCGATCGAGCAAGGCGGCCCTTATTAGTCGACATTATTAGTAGAATTATTGAGTCGACAAGATTTATATGTGCGACGTAGGATGCGAGTGATGGAACATTTTCATGGTACTTTTGTTCGGATTGTAGACTGGTGTTCTTACAGTATGCCAATGCACGAAAATTTCGGTGATAAAAAGATTTCGTAATGTTAATTCCAAGGAATTAAGAAAGTGTACGACTTTGGTATTGTCAGGAAATAAATATTATAGAGTAAGTTAGACTAGGATGGAATAAAAATACTTTGGCTTATCGCGATAAATTTTAAATTTTGTTATATTATCTTCTGTGATGATATTTAGGCCGAGCTGAGTGAGCAATACCATTTTTTAATAAATGGTTTTTAGAAAATAAGATGTGTTTTTTTTTACAAATAATCAACCGAAAAGGAAGTTTCCGCAGTCGGATTATTGGCAGTCGTGTTATCCACAGTAGATGGCGTGTGTGCGTCTGCATAAGAACAAAACTTCATCGAACAACACAATCAAACTTTTATTTAGAAACGTAAACGACATCATTTGTAGATCTGGTTTCACCCGAGCCATCTTTTTAGTTTTGATGACCAAATTTTTATTACAGCAGAAGCCGGATAGTTAACTTTTATAAATATTCATTTCGAATAGCATCAGAAAAACTACAGGTCACTTCGCTAATACCAGGCAGAGATTCGATTTAACCAAACAAACACCGATCCAGCGCCCATCTCTTCGACTGCTCGAATCTTCGAATGCTATTACACGAATATGTCTAGCTTTCATCAGTGCATCAAATCTTCGAATGTTCTCCGAAGCGAAAAAAGCGGCGATATATCCTTTCAGTAAGAGTAGAGATACAGAGATCACGTGGGGGCCTGTGCGCCAATCGTGAGCCGGGATAACCGGGATTCTATGCGACGGCTCCAGAATATTGGAATAAAATGGTTTCCGCTAATTTTTTGGCGCGAAGGAAGATTCCCGAAAATTCCATGATGTTCGATTATTTAGCTATGACCCAGAGTGTTTTAGTTTAATTGATTATCGTTAGTTAATTGGTTCGAGAATATGGAATGATTTTGACTTTTAGGGAAAGGAAAAAAGAAAATATGAGAAATGGTTTATCGATTTTGGAACATAGCCAGAATGGAATTAGAATAAATGTTTTTACATTTTAATATAAGAAAAAGATTTTATGATCTAGCGAATTATTTTTAATATCGGAACTTATTAAAATAAATACAGTCTTTTTAGGAATTTAGAAAATTAAAAAGGAATTTTGCGGGTTTTTTAAAGCATGAATATTAGGGAGTTTTATAATTTAAAGATAAAGACGCGATTTATTGAACTAATTCCAAGCCATTAAAATATTGAATTTAGATATGAGGTTTTTTTGGAATAAATAGAGTTAAAATACATTAAAAAAGGGAGGAAATAAATATTATATAGTAAGTTAGATTAGGATGGAATAAAAATACTTTGGCTTATCGCGATAAATTTTAAAGTTTGTTATATATATAATAGTACGGATGGGTGGGAAGATGTTGGATTGAGGAGGAGTGTGGCGGAGTTGTATGGAAAAAACGCATGGTTAATTTAAAAAAAAGGCATTTTGATTTACACGTACGTTTGCTAATACACATTTTATAATGGACTATGATTTGATACTTTTATATGCAAATTAATGTAGTTATATTTACATTTTCATTAATTAATTTAAATGAATTTATATTCATTACTATTAAGAATGTTTTTGATTAATTGTATTTACATTAATGCCCACGGTGGACAATATCATATTAACTTCTAACATAATGTATACTTTCTTAAATGCTGATATAATACATGTATTAATTTTTATTAAATGTTCTACCCTATCCACTTATATCATGTGTATTTAATTTTTAATATTGTATACAGAAACATTATATGTAACTAATTAATTTCAATATTTAATTAATATTAATTTTAAATCCTTAGCATCTTAATTTAAATAATTTATTATTTTAATTTTAATTAAAATTAATTTATGTGAGTTGCATTTTTGGCAAAGCTATTTAATAGTGGTTGTGTCATTACTTGGTACATATATTTTTATGTAGCATTAATCATTAATTATTCATTTTACCATTTTACAACTTATTTTTTAACATAGAATTTTTCATTAATACATCCATTTTTACTTTAATGTAATTGGCTATTTTATTTATTATTTATTATTTAATTTAGTTAATTTATTATTTAACTAAATGTTATCATTCTTTAGGCAGTAGTTGGTTTAAATTTTAAATATTAATTTTCTTCCATTGCTTTTATTAATTCATAGCATATTCACTATTTCTCTCATAGGTGGCAGCACCATGGTTTGTGTTGCTTTACAATAATATTCCATGGTAGTCATCTTCTAAAACTTATTTTGGCAACATGTAAAGATTTTTTGCAATTCATTGCCTCTGTTTAGAGATGCTCCTATATCTGGTTACTGATGTGCACCAATATCCTTTTTAATCCAATTGTATTTGGTACTTTATGATTAAGTTTTTATCTCTTTACTATGGGTAAGGTTTCTTTCCTTTTTAATATTGTTTTTATTGTTTGAACTTCAAGATTTTTTCACAGGTTTTATTCTTTGTTTATGATGTGGTAGTCCCAAAATCATATTCTTTAGCAATGTTATGGCTAATATGATGACGAAACCACACATTTTATTTGTGGTATTTAGGCATTTCGAACTTGATAATTCTGTCTAAATTCCACAAATTTCATTTATTCAATTTCATTCATTCATTTTTTTACTTAATTTCTTCTTCTTTTAAATATGTATATGGTATCTATATTCAGTGTGTTGGGGAACACCTTCGTTGTTAATTAATTATTACATACTAATTCATAATTTCATAGTTTATGTGGGTGCTACGGTAATGTTTCATTAATGATAACTAAAATATCTCCTTAAAACACCATCAAAAACTTTAAAATGCGCTAGGCCTTTCGAAAGATCTGAGTCTTTCTTCGTCAGGCGCAAAAAGACGTGCTTCAACTATGAAAGCAGCAGCAAGACTTCCCGTCTTGCTGCGGCGTTCATAGTAGAAGCACGTCTTTTTGCGCCTGATGAAGGAAGACTCAGATCTTTCGAAAGGCCTAGCGCATTTTAAAGTTTTTGATGGTGTTTTAAGAATATATTTTAGTTCTTATTGTTTCACACCAGTTTCAACTTATTTTGTTTAATTAATGATTATATATATATATATATATATATATATATATACGTATATATTATTAAGTTTATAATTTATTTATTCATGATTGAAAATTTTCCAGAAATAAAATGCTTTTTTTTTCTAATATACTCAAAATTTAAAAATAATCCTTTTCAGGTTTGGAAATATCTATGTATCTTTATACCATTAAATATTTCGAAATGTCATATCTCATTATAATAAAGATTTTTAAAATTGTTTGAACAATATGCTTTATTCAAATTTAACATCAAATCGAATTTTCTTTGTCTCTGTATCAGAGTACAGTAGTTTTAATTTCCGGTTAACATTATGAAAAAAACATTTAAAAATAACTGTCTATTTACATTATACGAAACAATGAGAATTGATAAAGAAAAATTAATTATCTATTTGAATTTAAGAGTATTTTAAAATTCTCGTTTGTTCTTGTAAACTATTAGTTAATTTTCATTTCAAATTAACTATTTTTTATGTATTTACACACTAAAATAAATTTCTTTGCAAAAGATTCTTGGAAAAAAAAATGAATATTTTAATTTTCAGCTTTTTTAAAAGGAAATACATCATGTTAAAAAAAAAATTACAATATTATAACTTTCGACACATATATGTCTAGTAATATACATTGCTGTTATTATAAGCTTTAAAATTATTATTACTATAATTATATGCAATAAATATTTCATGTTTGCTTCATATTTACAAAAAGTCATTTCAAAAAACATGCTCTTATATCCAAAATACGGCAATCTTAATTTTCCATTTGTTAATTTTTTGCTTACATTTTGCTTACATTCAAATTACATATTTTTTAAAGTATTTTCACACATAAATAAACTTTTTTTCAAAAGATTCTTGAAAAAAAATAGAATATTTAAACTTTCAGCTTTTTTAAAGGAATCCATCATGTTAATAAAAACATTCAATATTATAACTTTTGATATTTTACACATATATGTTTAGCAATATACATTACTGTAATTATATGCTTTAAAATTATTATTGCTATAATTATATGCAATAAATATTTCATGTTTGCTCCACATTTTCCAAAGTAATTTGGGAAACATATCCTTATATTCAAAATACGGCAATCTTATTTTCCAGTTAGTTGTTAGTTTTTTGCTTACATTTTCTTTACATAATTTTCTGCTAAGGTATTACATTCTCACAAAATATGAAACTTCAAAATTAAAACCGAGGAAGTAAATCCGATAAAAATATCATTTTAAAAAGGAACAAGTCATTCAAGGATTACTGTAAAGACATAATCTTACGTTCTTAAATAAGCTCATTTATTGAGGTATAAATAGAAGTTTATTTTTAGAAATTAAACCGGATATTTGCGGACTTGTATCTAATTAATACATATAAACCGATACAAGTTCGCAACAAATTCATAAGAGGTTATTTTCTAGGCGTAGAAATATTCCTATATAGTATAAAATATTTTTATTAAGAAAGTACATTTCAAACAAGTAGCATTCACTATTTAAGAAATATACAGTTAGGTATTTAAATGCAGAAATACATTTTTAAACAAATTCACAAAAGTAATTTTATACAGAAATTTATTTAAAGTTTTATAATTATAATATTTATAAGTCATAAAATATAATTATTTTATTTCATATATTTAAACTATGCCACATATATTCTTTTTAATTGCAGATATTTTGTTTAACTTTACAAAATAAAAGTATAAAAAAAGCGATTCAAGTAATATGAGAACAGATACTGATTTCAAATTCAAAAAAATTATTTTTTTTTTATGTCCTGTTAATATTCTTAAATGTGTAAGGAGAAAAAAAAAGGGGATTGGTAGTGTACGTTTTATTGATTTATTTTATTTATATCCTAGTTTTCTTTTGGGTATAAAAAAAAGTGCAATATGGAAAAATAAATTAAAAATTTTAAATTATTTTTAGAAATTTGATAAACCTGTAACATCGATACCATTGGGTAGAGGCCGACTGCTATCAAGCAGATGGCTCTGTTGCAGTGTCTGCGCAGATGGCGCTGTTGCAGTGTCTACGCAGATGGCGCTGTTGCAGTCAACAGCGTCATCTGCTTGATCGCGGTCGACCTCTACCCGACGGTATCGGTGTCTTGCACGTTCGCGTTCACCTGTGTCGTCTTTCGCCGATAGCCGTTCAACGCTTCGTCCGTATGCAAAGCCCTGATTTTTTCATGGAGGGCTTTTTGAAGCTTATAAAGCGGTATGACAAATGCCTCAATGCACTTGGTACTTATGTGGAAAAATAAAGTAATGTTTTATCTTTAATGTCTCATTACATTTTTTGTCATTCATACACACCTCTGTCCACAGTCACCAGGGGAAACTTATTTTCCGACTGCCCCTCGTATATATATATATATATATCTGACATTTGTCGTGCTGTAACTCTGTTATTTATGAACTGATTCGGATGTGACAGATCATGCGTACAGGACATACCAAGGTCTCGTCCGAATTCGTTGGACAGCTTCATGCGCCATCTTGTTTCAAAATGGCGGCCAGTTAAATAATTAATTTTTTTTAATTCAAAAGTATGTATAATAAAATTATTTTTTAAAAATTCAAAAAGATGAACAAAAATATCATAAATTGAAAAAATTGCTTCCATTAAGTGTTAAAGTGTGATACAAGGATTCCGGAGCATTTTTTATGTTGGCTTTATCTTAAAAAATAGCTGAGATATGTCGGTTTGAAATTCTAGGAAGGCTGACATTTTGCAATAACATGATTTTTGTTATGCTGTAACTCTGGTATTTATGAACCGATATGAATGTGACTGATCATGTGTACAGGACATACCAAGGTCTCGACCGAATTCGTTGGCTTCATGCGACATCTTGTTTCAAAATGGTGGCCAGTTAAATAATTTAATTTTTTTTAATTCAAAAGTATGTATAATAAAATTATAAATTGAAAAAAGCTCTTTCCGTTAATTTTTAGATCATGATACAAGGATTCCGGAGCATATTTTGTTTCTGATGTATCTTAAAAAAAGGCTGAGATATAGCTATTTGAAATTCTGTGGAATATGGGTGCTACCTTTTCCTCTCGGTACAGGCCGAAAGGACTTTTTTACTTCCTTATTGTCCTCCGTGCGCCACTGAAATTAAAATGCACTTCTCTGTGAAATTACAATATTTGCTCATAAAATTAGTTTTAAGAATTTTTAACTGTTCATAACTTATTGAGTTGTAGCCTTGGGTAACCTAACAAATGTACGGTATTAGAAACAATCAGGTCTGACGGCGTCTATAATTATATAGTTGTTAATATAGTTGTTAATGAAACGAAGGTAAGATGTGCTAACTATGGAAAAAAAGTTACAAGAAAATGTAGCAAATGTATGGTTGAATTACATGAAAAATATCTCCAAGAAATTCACAGCAAATGAAATTTTCTAAATATAATATCAATGGTTTCTTATTTTACATTTTTTTAGCAAATTTAATGCTTGAATTGTCTTTTTAAAATTTAATATTATATTTTGTATCTAGTTTAAAAAGAAATGATATGCTCGAAAAACCTGTACCCTCTCCTGCCTAGTGTTCCAAAATTGGGACGTTCATATCTACCCTATATATATAAAATCCTAATGAAACGAATTTGTGAAACGTTTTTATGAAACGACTGATTAAACGACTGATTATGTTTCAGGGCTATTTTTAATAAAATATTAAACGCTTGATGGTGAAATTCATACCAATTGTCCATAAAAATCCGCGGATGTCAAAACTGGTAATAGAATTTTGAAATTGGAATTAGTTTTCGAGATATTAATTTTTTTCTAATTTTAATGATATTTCTGTCATGATGGCAACTAATTACTCAGTTTTTTTGTGACAAAAAAGGGAAAAAAATTGAAAAGGATCCCGATAGGGATTATTGATTTCTTTTTATTCGTCATTTTCAAATTGAAATTGAATTTATCTTTTATTTCAATCGATAATGAAGACAAGATTGTGATTAAATTATGTTTTTCAGGAAAATTTGAATAAAAAAATCACATTTCTATCGTCAGGATTCAATCGTCTGTCAGCATTTAATTTAATTTATAAACTGAAAATATTTTGAATAAATTCGTCCAAATGACGTCATTTATGTAAACGCAAAAGAAAGAAGGGAAAGGAATTAATAGTAATTAATATTTATTGATATCATTTTGTTATTTTTTTGTAAAATTTAATTAAACGAATTTATAAAATCACTAATTCGGATATTTGAAACGAATATATAAAATAATAATTGCCCAACTGAACGGAAGGAGAATAAAATATCCTGCTTGGTTTTTTCCGCCAAGCTTTTTAAAAAAGCGTCAAAGACCCCTATAATAGAAAGGCACCAAAAGTTCATTGGGTTTGTTTTCATAACTTTTGGCAACAAATCTATATATATTAACGAATATATCCCTTTTTGAAGCTCGAATTACGGCAAACCTAAAAGCAAAGGATCCTATACTGGAAAAGTACCCGATTTTCTTATGGACAATATTCAAGTGACATAACATGGTGTAAAATTATCGCGGATAGCAAATTTGTTTAAATATCTCATCAATTGATGCCGAATAAATGCAGGCATGCATGCACAAAATATTTAATTAATTTTGTATGATACATAATTATTAGAAAATTCGTATATACATATTAATTAAAATAAATAATTTACGTATTTCAAATAACATGAAAATATGCATGATGGTGCACTAAAATAGAGAGAAAATTAAAACCTGTTAATGAAAATGTGTACTTTTCGTAGTATACATAGTATATAACAGTATAAACACAGTATATAACATAGTACTTTTCAATACCGTGGTTCTTAATGTTATTCACAAGCAGATGGAATTTTTCTCATCTTTAAACGCAAAGGAAGAATAGAATACAGATCGTTGTTATAAAAGTCCGAGAGGTAGCCACAATTTAAACCTAACCATTTTATACAAGCTGGTTTTCAAGTTGTAATTGATTTTACTTATCAATCCCGAAAACAGTCGTCAGTTGTCGCAACAGCTGTGTATGAGACCATGGTAATCACAAAATGCCCCATTAAAACGTTAAAAGCATGGCAACCCAATTACAGATTTACCAATATTTTAAAAATAAAACACGCTGTCATGTTTTTAGAGGCCTCAAAGTCTGAGCGGGGGTTGGCGTTCGTAGCTCGCAGGGGGTAGGCCCCCTAGTTTTGTTATATAAATATATTTTTTTTTATTTATAATTTTTTTTGCTATTCTTCTTAGTTATTTCGCACCATTTTCTAACCGCTACAGGAAATTTGAAGCGAAAAAAAATTTAGGAACTAATGGGTTAATATAAATAACAGAAAGATGAAATTGAAATAAAGCAACACAAATAAAACTATACTTGGAATATCTCGAAAAAAAAAAAAAAAAAAAAGAACTCAAAACGCACTTTTTCTTCATATTAATGAACATTTTTATGTTTACCTTCAGAAATGTTTGTTTTTCATGGATTATTTTTCTTTTACATCAGCCCTTCATTACATTTTTTACTTTCTTCTATAATATAATAGTATTGGAATAGTAAAAATTTTTGATTTCTATTTAACTTTATTTTAACTTTAGTATGACTAAATTTGAAGCCAAAAAAATTCAGCAACTAATGGGTTAATATAAATAACAGAAAAATGAAATTGAAATAAAGCAACACAAGTAAAACTATACTTGGAATAACTCGAAAAAAAGGAACTCAAAATGAACTTTTTACTCATACAAATGAACATTTTTATGTTTACCTTCAGAAATGTTTGTTTTTCATGGATTATTTTTCTTTTACAACAGCCCTTCATTACATTTTTTACTTTCTTCTATAATATAACAGTATTGGAATAGTAAAAATTTTCGATTTCTATTTACACGATTCAAATATTTTTGGTATATGTCTGTCTGCGTTTTGTCTATATGTTTGTGACACAAATTTTATTGGTGGTCTATCTCAAGAAATAATGCGCGTAATTTTCTCAAATTTCCTTTCTGTTAGACATTGATAAATACTGGTGCTGATTGGGGTTGGGTGTATATCGCTGAAAGTACTATGCCGTATTTTTCACGATTATCTTCATAGCTATATATCTTGTCGATATGGGATGAAATTTCATAGAAAAGTTATATTAAGTTAGACCTTGACATATATAGGTGCTTATCAGGTTTAGACGTATATAGCGCAAGAGGTGGTCACCTTTTAGTCACGATTTCCGTGTTAGCTATATCTCGTATATATAATATGGATTTGAATAAAGTTTCGTATTAAGTTAGATCTTGACATATATTGGTACTGACTAGGTTTAACCGTATCTTTCTCAACAGGTGCCGTCGATGTGCTGTGTTTTCCAGGATTTCTGTGAATGTGTAATAATAAGATAAATGTTCAATTTTCAGATTTGTGTAATGTATTATTATTTAGCATATACGTAGTTATAAATTTTATGATACTAAGCAAAGTAAAATGCTAGAAATTCTTCTTAGTAGGAATATTTGAAAGAAGTTGTAATCTAAATTAAAATGTTCAAAACAAATTTAAAAGCTTTGTAGCTGAAAGCTCCATTTTTCACTTGCTTCGTTATTGTAGAGGACCACTCAATGGTTGGCGTGTAACAGCGTTATATAAATCAATATATTAGAATAATATAGAGGAAAGTTTGTGATGACTGTAGCATAATATTTAATATGGTGAATCGTGATTTTCAGAAAAAAAAATGTTTAAAGAGTAAGTTTTTTCTAGTGACGGTTTGTAAATTTAAAAAAAAAAAAAGTGTCACAACGCAAATTTTTAAGCAAAATTAAAGAGAGGCAGATTTTAAATACTTAATCTAAAAACGTGAGAAAAATCTTAAAACAATGTTTTTAAATCATACCTGTTTACGCTGAAGTCTCTAACATAGAAGACATAAACTTGATATTTCAGAAATTTACGAATTGCTGAGAAATCATATTTACACTATTCCTTTATACGATTTATACCAAGGACATATTTTGTCATCTTAACATATAGGGTTTCCCGGTATTACACCCAACTAAATAGAATGAGATTCTTTGTTGGAAGTACTTAGCAATATCGAAACAAATTTCATCTACAACGCATAGTTTTTCTTTTTTTATACCGCTAACCAGGCCCCTACCTGCCCGGCATTAGTGCCTAGCTAGAAGAGTTAGTACCTGGAAGCGGGGCGGAAATATCCTGATCACAGAATGGATGTGTTCCAGTTCCACCTGACTATAGTTTTGTTGGCACAGCTGCAGTGCTTGCTCTCTAGTGGTTTGCTACAGATCTCTTTGTTTGCCAGTTCAAGGTTTCTATTTATCTTTGTTGAATTGGCAGATTTAAAAAAGCAAAAATTAACGAAGTAATAGTAATTGGTTTCGAAATTTAGAACCTTGATCAGATGACAAGACCTTCACCTGACTAGGCACCTCCTGAGGTATAGTTCACAGGAAACTTGGAGGACTTTTCACCCATGACGGATTTTACATGCAATAGGCGCCTTTAGCGTACATAAATTTACATATTTATCATCTCTGTTGGCTTGTCACGCTCATGGTAGATTGTCGCTATAGTGTTTATCGCCTTTTTGTGGGGGCTGATTTCACTTTTTGTTTTTATTTGTCTCTTTCAGGATTTTTGCCGTTTCTATGGGCTCACCCCTGTTGTGGGTTGTTTCTGTCTATTATCATTCGTTGGGTTTTTGTCTCTTTCTTGATAAATTGATATCTCTAGCTTGTGCTATGGCTGGTTGACACATTTTGAAACATGGTATTCTTTCGAGAATTTCACCGGTTATTATGTCACTATCATGGGTTTTGTCACATTTTGGAAACCTGCGAAAAAAGAGGTATGGCACATCCGGGTCATCAGAAATAAGCGTTATTAAATTTCATAAAACTGCAAAACGTATAAGAAAAAAAAAGATTTAAATAATAATAATATATATTGTAATATTTAAATAATATATTATTTATTTATTTTAATTATCTTTAATTAATTACCTTAATATAATTCAAAATTTTAATGCTTTTTTAGATAAAATACATATTTATAGTTATTACTAAAATATCAATTTTGAATTCATACTAAATGTCTTTTATGCATATTTATTTGTTTCCTATTTAACAAAAAATACATAAATCTACGAAAAATTTAAATATGAAAAGCAACGCGTTAGATAACAATAAAACAAAAAAATTTATACATGTATGCACAATACAGCAATATAATTCTAAAAAACAATTATTCCATTTGAAGTATTTTCATGTAATTGCAAAAAGATAAACTCATTTCCAAGGAATTCAAACTATTTAAATAAATGCAATATTAATTGAAAATGAAAACAATATATTTTATGTGCAGATTTAATTATTGAAATTTAAAACTAACTGAATTACGTTAACAAAGTTAATTGACATTCTGTTCAATTGAATTACATTTGTGGGAATCGATAAAGTTTTAAACTCATAAAATTCTCAGCATTAATAACAGTTAATGGCAACGCCTGAATTTGAATAAGTAATGATGACAGGGAAATTAAAGGAATTATTTAAAAGTTATTTTATTCACTGTTATTAAGATTTCGTAAAACAGTAAATTGTTCTGAAAATTTATGATATTAAAATATCTCTGAAAAAATCTTCTTATGAATAGCGGCACAATAGAAACATTAAATGTTTTTTTTTCAAAATTGTGTATATTCAATTATATTTTAGATTCACGATTAGCATAATGAAGCAAATCAATTTAGTTGAAACAAATAATCTTCAAATACATTGTATTTTTAAAATGTTATTTGAGTGTGTCTTTTATACTTCTTTTTATGGAGAGTGTCTATAACATGGATAATATGAAAAATAAATCTATTTTTCATTAACGGATAAAACCATTTTGGCAGTTTAAAAATTTCGAAATTTTTAAGGTCAAGTAAGGAGATATGAAATTAAAGTAAGCCAGAGTGAATAGACAGTAATGACAATTGAGCGCGTTTTTTTTTCCCGAACAGTATTTTTAGAAACGGTGCACACTCTAGAGATTAGATCTATCATTTTTTAATCAATCGCCGTGATAATTTTAAAGCTCATCGTCACATATTTACTAGTGATTGACGTACGATTTTTCGAAATATTGATATTTCACTTTTCTGTATGACATTAAGTAATGAAAGTTTTTGTTAAATATTTACATTTTAATTTAAACTGATGCCTTTTCGCAACAAATGTGTATTTTTGAAAACGGCTGTACATTAGAATAGCCCTTGTACTAACTAAACTATGTTTGTGCTTCGTTCTTGTAGATTCGACCGAGTTCGTTGGCTTCAGGCGACATCTTGTTTCAAAATGGTGGCCAGTTAAATAATTTAGATTTTTTTAATTCAAAAGTATGTATAATAAAATTATAAATTGAAAAAAGCTGTTTCCGTTAATTTTTAGATCATGATACAAGGATTCCGGAGCATATTTTGTTTTTGATGTATCTTAAAAAAAGGCTGAGATATAGCTATTTGAAATTCTGTGGAATATGGGTGCTACCTTTTCATCTCGGTACAGGCCGAAAGGACTTTTTTACTTCCTTATTGTCCCCCGTGCGCCACTGAAATTAAAATGCACTTCTCTGTGAAATTACAATATTTGCTCATAAAATTAGTTTTAAGAATTTTTAACTGTTCATAACTTATTGAGTTGTAGCCTTGGGTAACCTAACAAATGTACGGTATTAGAAACAATCAGGTCTGACGGCGTCTATAATTATATAGTTGTTAATATAGTTGTTAATGAAACGAAGGTAAGATGTGCTAACTATGGAAAAAAAGTTACAAGAAAATGTAGCAAATGTATGGTTGAATTACATGAAAAATATTTCCAAGAAATTCACAGCAAATGAAATTTTCTAAATATAATATCAATGGTTTCTTATTTTACATTTTTTTAGCAAATTTAATGCTTGAATTGTCTTTTTAAAATTTAATATTATATTTTGTATCTAGTTTAAAAAGAAATGTTATGCTCGAAAAACCTGTACCCTCTCCTGCCTAGTGTTCCAAAATTGGGACGTTCATATCTACCCTATATATATAAAATCCTAATGAAACGAATTTGTGAAACGTTTTTATGAAACGAATTTATGAAACGATTTTATGAAACGACTGATTAAACGACTGATTATGTTTCAGGGCTATTTTTAATAAAATATTAAACGCTTGATGGTGAAATTCATACCAATTGTCCATAAAAATCCGCGAATGTCAAAACTGGTAATAGAATTTTGAAATTGGAATTAGTTTTCGAGATATTAATTTTTTTCTAATTTTAATGATATTTCTGTCATGATGGCAACTAATTACTCAGTTTTTTTGTGACAAAAAAGGGAAAAAAATTGAAAAGGATCCCGATAGGGATTATTGATTTCTTTTTATTCGTCATTTTCAAATTGAAATTGAATTTATCTTTTATTTCAATCGATAATGAAGACAAGATTGTGATTAAATTATGTTTTTCAGGAAAATTTGAATAAAAAAATCACATTTCTATCGTCAGGATTCAATCGTCTGTCAGCATTTAATTTAATTTATAAACTGAAAATATTTTGAATAAATTCGTCCAAATGACGTCATTTATGTAAACGCAAAAGACAGAAGGGAAAGGAATTAATAGTAATTAATATTTATTGATATCATTTTGTTATTTTTTTGTAAAATTTAATTAAACGAATTTATAAAATCACTAATTCGGATATTTGAAACGAATATATAAAATAATAATTGCCCAACTGAACGGAAGGAGAATAAAATAGCCTGCTTGGTTTTTTCCGCCAAGCTTTTTAAAAAAGCGTCAAAGACCCCTATAATAGAAAGGCACCAAAAGTTCATTGGGTTTGTTTTCATAACTTTTGGCAACAAATCTATATATATTAACGAATATATCCCTTTTTGAAGCTCGAATTACGGCAAACCTAAAAGCAAAGGATCCTATACTGGAAAAGTACCCGATTTTCTTATGGACAATATTCAAGTGACATAACATGGTGTAAAATTATCGCGGATAGCAAATTTGTTTAAATATCTCATCAATTGATGCCGAATAAATGCAGGCATGCATGCACAAAATATTTAATTAATTTTGTATGATACATAATTATTAGAAAATTCGTATATACATATTAATTAAAATAAATAATTTACGTATTTCAAATAACATGAAAATATGCATGATGGTGCACTAAAATAGAGAGAAAATTAAAACCTGTTAATGAAAATGTGTACTTTTCGTAGTATACATAGTATATAACAGTATAAACATAGTATATAACATAGTACTTTTCAATACCGTGGTTCTTAATGTTATTCACAAGCAGATGGAATTTTTCTCATCTTTAAACGCAAAGGAAGAATAGAATACAGATCGTTGTTATAAAAGTCCGAGAGGTAGCCACAATTTAAACCTAACCATTTTATACAAGCTGGTTTTCAAGTTGTAATTGATTTTACTTATCAATCCCGAAAACAGTCGTCAGTTGTCGAAACAGCTGTGTATGAGACCATGGTAATCACAAAATGCCCCATTAAAACGTTAAAAGCATGGCAACCCAATTACAGATTTACCAATATTTTAAAAATAAAACACGCTGTCATGTTTTTAGAGGCCTCAAAGTCTGAGCGGGGGTTGGCGAGCGTAGCTCGCAGGGGGTAGGCCCCCTAGTTTTGTTATATAAATATATTTTTTTTAATTTATAATTTTTTTTGCTATTCTTCTTAGTTATTTCGCACCATTTTCTAACCGCTACAGGAAATTTGAAGCGAAAAAAAATTTAGGAACTAATGGGTTAATATAAATAACAGAAAGATGAAATTGAAATAAAGCAACACAAATAAAACTATACTTGGAATATCTCGAAAAAAAAAAAAAAAGAACTCAAAACGCACTTTTTCTTCATATTAATGAACATTTTTATGTTTACCTTCAGAAATGTTTGTTTTTCATGGATTATTTTTCTTTTACATCAGCCCTTCATTACATTTTTTACTTTCTTCTATAATATAATAGTATTGGAATAGTAAAAATTTTTGATTTCTATTTAACTTTATTTTAACTTTAGTATGACTAAATTTGAAGCCAAAAAAATTCAGCAACTAATGGGTTAATATAAATAACAGAAAAATGAAATTGAAATAAAGCAACACAAGTAAAACTATACTTGGAATAACTCGAAAAAAAGGAACTCAAAATGAACTTTTTACTCATACAAATGAACATTTTTATGTTTACCTTCAGAAATGTTTGTTTTTCATGGATTATTTTTCTTTTACAACAGCCCTTCATTACATTTTTTACTTTCTTCTATAATATAACAGTATTGGAATAGTAAAAATTTTCGATTTCTATTTACACGATTCAAATATTTTTGGTATATGTCTGTCTGCGTTTTGTCTATATGTTTGTGACACAAATTTTATTGGTGGTCTATCTCAAGAAATAATGCGCGTAATTTTCTCAAATTTCCTTTCTGTTAGACATTGATAAATACTGGTGCTGATTGGGGTTGGGTGTATATCGCTGAAAGTACTATGCCGTATTTTTCACGATTATCTTCATAGCTATATATCTTGTCGATATGGGATGAAATTTCATAGAAAAGTTATATTAAGTTAGACCTTGACATATATAGGTGCTTATCAGGTTTAGACGTATATAGCGCAAGAGGTGGTCACCTTTTAGTCACGATTTCCGTGTTAGCTATATCTCGTATATATAATATGGATTTGAATAAAGTTTCGTATTAAGTTAGATCTTGACATATATTGGTACTGACTAGGTTTAACCGTATCTTTCTCAACAGGTGCCGTCGATGTGCTGTGTTTTCCAGGATTTCTGTGAATGTGTAATAATAAGATAAATGTTCAATTTTCAGATTTGTGTAATGTATTATTATTTAGCATATACGTAGTTATAAATTTTATGATACTAAGCAAAGTAAAATGCTAGAAATTCTTCTTAGTAGGAATATTTGAAAGAAGTTGTAATCTAAATTAAAATGTTCAAAACAAATTTAAAAGCTTTGTAGCTGAAAGCTCCATTTTTCACTTGCTTCGTTATTGTAGAGGACCACTCAATGGTTGGCGTGTAACAGCGTTATATAAATCAATATATTAGAATAATATAGAGGAAAGTTTGTGATGACTGTAGCATAACATTTAATATGGTGAATCGTGATTTTCAGAAAAAAAAATGTTTAAAGAGTAAGTTTTTTCTAGTGACGGTTTGTAAATTTAAAAAAAAAAAAAAAGTGTCACAACGCAAATTTTTAAGCAAAATTAAAGAGAGGCAGATTTTAAATACTTAATCTAAAAACGTGAGAAAAATCTTAAAACAATGTTTTTAAATCATACCTGTTTACGCTGAAGTCTCTAACATAGAAGACATAAACTTGATATTTCAGAAATTTACGAATTGCTGAGAAATCATATTTACACTATTCCTTTATACGATTTATACCAAGGACATATTTTGTCATCTTAACATATAGGGTTTCCCGGTATTACACCCAACTAAATAGAATGAGATTCTTTGTTGGAAGTACTTAGCAATATCGAAACAAATTTCATCTACAACGCATAGTTTTTCTTTTTTTATACCGCTAACCAGGCCCCTACCTGCCCGGCATTAGTGCCTAGCTAGAAGAGTTAGTACCTGGAAGCGGGGCGGAAATATCCTGATCACAGAATGGATGTGTTCCAGTTCTACCTGACTATAGTTTTGTTGGCACAGCTGCAGTGCTTGCTCTCTAGTGGTTTGCTACAGATCTCTTTGTTTGCCAGTTCAAGGTTTCTATTTATCTTTGTTGAATTGGCAGATTTAAAAAAGCAAAAATTAACGAAGTAATAGTAATTGGTTTCGAAATTTAGAACCTTGATCAGATGACAAGACCTTCACCTGACTAGGCACCTCCTGAGGTATAGTTCACAGGAAACTTGGAGGACTTTTCACCCATGACGGATTTTACATGCAATAGGCGCCTTTAGCGTACATAAATTTACATATTTATCATCTCTGTTGGCTTGTCACGCTCATGGTAGATTGTCGCTATAGTGTTTATCGCCTTTTTGTGGGGGCTGATTTCACTTTTTGTTTTTATTTGTCTCTTTCAGGATTTTTACCGTTTCTATGGGCTCACCCCTGTTGTGGGTTGTTTCTGTCTATTATCATTCGTTGGGTTTTTGTCTCTTTCTTGATAAATTGATATCTCTAGCTTGTGCTATGGCTGGTTGACACATTTTGAAACATGGTATTCTTTCGAGAATTTCACCGGTTATTATGTCACTATCATGGGTTTTGTCACATTTTGGAAACCTGCGAAAAAAGAGGTATGGCACATCCGGGTCATCAGAAATAAGCGTTATTAAATTTCATAAAACTGCAAAACGTATAAGAAAAAAAAAAGATTTAAATAATAATAACATATATTGTAATATTTAAATAATATATTATTTATTTATTTTAATTATCTTTAATTAATTACCTTAATATAATTCAAAATTTTAATGCTTTTTTAGATAAAATACATATTTATAGTTATTACTAAAACATCAATTTTGAATTCATACTAAATGTCTTTTATGCATATTTATTTGTTTCCTATTTAACAAAAAATACATAAATCTACGAAAAATTTAAATATGAAAAGCAACGCGTTAGATAACAATAAAACAAAAAAATTTATACATGTATGCACAATACAGCAATATAATTCTAAAAAACAATTATTCCATTTGAAGTATTTTCATGTAATTGCAAAAAGATAAACTCATTTCCAAGGAATTCAAACTATTTAAATAAATACAATATTAATTGAAAATGAAAACAACATATTTTATGTGCAGATTTAATTATTGAAATTTAAAACTAACTGAATTACGTTACCAAAGTTAATTGACATTCTGTTCAATTGAATTACATTTGTGGGAATCGATAAAGTTTTAAACTCATAAAATTCTCAGCATTAATAACAGTTAATGGCAACGCCTGAATTTGAATAAGTAATGATGACAGGGAAATTAAAGGAATTATTTAAAAGTTATTTTATTCACTGTTATTAAGATTTCGTAAAACAGTAAATTGTTCTGAAAATTTATGATATTAAAATATCTCTGAAAAAATCTTCTTATGAATAGCGGCACAATAGAAACATTAAATGGTTTTTTTTTTCCAAATTGTGTATATTCAATTACATTTTAGATTCACGATTAGCATAATGAAGCAAATCAATTTAGTTGAAACAAATAATCTTCAAATACATTGTATTTTTAAAATGTTATTTGAGTGTGTTTTTTATACTTCTTTTTATGGAGAGTGTCTATAACATGGATAATATGAAAAATAAATCTATTTTTCATTAACGGATAAAACCATTTTGGCAGTTTAAAAATTTCGAAATTTTTAAGGTCAAGTAAGGAGATATGAAATTAAAGTAAGCCAGAGTGAATAGACAGTAATGACAATTGAGCGCGTTTTTTTTTCCCGAACAGTATTTTTAGAAACGGTGCACACTCTAGAGATTAGATCTATCATTTTTTAATCAATCGCCGTGATAATTTTAAAGCTCATCGTCACATATTTACTAGTGATTGACGTACGATTTTTCGAAATATTGATATTTCACTTTTCTGTATGACATTAAGTAATGAAAGTTTTTGTTAAATATTTACATTTTAATTTAAACTGATGCCTTTTCGCAACAAATGTGTATTTTTGAAAACGGCTGTACATTAGAATAGCCCTTGTACTAACTAAACTATATTTTGTGCTTCGTTCTTGAAGAATAAATCTACCACGAGTTATTGTGTCCAATGCTTGACTATTTTTTTCGAAACGCTCTCGCCCATCAGCACTTAATCCGCCATTTTAGGTAGATTTCTTAAGAAATACTACATATTACATTCTCACCTAAGTTGGAATTTTTGAAAAAAATTGCAGATCTACGCCGATCATGACTCCCAGAATCCAAAACCACCCCCAGTTCAAAACTTTATCTATCTATCTATCTATTTATCTATGTCACTTTTCTATGGACACGATTACTTGAAAAATTCTGCATAAATCTCTTCCAAACTGATACATAAATTCAAGGGGCATAAAATCTCGGTCAAGTTCGTTAATGGGCAAAAACGAACCAGGTGGGGGGGGGAATGGGGGGGTCTTTTTGTGAAAACAGAAAAAAAAGTTTCCTTAATTATGATACGTATCGAATCCGTATAAAGTTATTATTACTTCTAGGAAAAGAGCCGAAAATTTATGTATAACAGATTTTGATATCATTAAAAATGGTCCCAAGGGAGGGAAAAAAGGGGCGTTTTGAATAAAATATCATAACTTCGTCAATTTACAAGATATCAAATTTGCTTAAATTTATTATTAATCCTCTTAATATTATCTAAAACTTTTATATTGACAAGTTTTTTATAGGACCAATCCCCGCATAGCATGCACAGTCATAGTGACGTCATTGTGACGTCACTGTGAGTCACGTACGTCACGTCACATCTGTGACCAAAATGACACCACTTTGTAACGTCACACTGTGATCAAAATGTGAACGTCTTGAAGATCTAAAGAAAACTTAAAATAAACTTTAGAACATCTTATGGCATGAAGAAAATTACTTTTTGACAGCTTTAAAAATTTTTGTGACGTTGCAATGACGTCACTGAAAGTCACATAAGTCACGTAAAACCTATGACCAAAATGCCAACACTCTGTGACTTCACGGTGTGATCGGAGAGAGAATTTGGAAAAAAACTCATAAAATATAGAATTGAATTATGTCATGTACCTAAATCATTAATAAAAACATTGTCACACATTATTTAAATATATTGTATTTCCAAAATAAAATAATAAATAAATATTTGTCTACATATATGAGGCAGATATTTTTTTACAATTTTCACTGCCATTTTCATGAAATTTAACAAAATATACTATATAATACACAGGTAAAAATCCTTAAATAGAAATTTAGTAACGTAGGAAAGTTTTGGCGGAAAGTAATTCAGAAATAGATCTCCCATTCTAATAAAACTGTTAGCGATTTAGAGATTTGTTAGCATTTTAAATACAAACATTTAATTTTTTTTCCTACCACCGCATAGAACTCATTTGCTAATTTTGTGATACTAAAAATATTTTAAAAATCTCCAATCTCTTATTATTTTGAGGGGCCACTCAACCCAATCATCAGCTTTCTGTTTAAAAAGTGAGGACACCATTTTTGCGAGTTCGACATCGGGGGTGCTCGGGGTGACCGTTGAACGCGTTCAAGATTTTTCTTGTACTGAATATTTAAGGTGGTTCTCAACTGACCTGCTCCACAACGCGAAGCTTTCTGACATAATTTCTGACTCATTTTTAAACGCAAAGGCATAAAATGGGCAGGACTGACTATGGAAGCAATTTGGAATCGAAATGAGTTTTCCATTTTTTGATAAATAAATTACTTATCGAGTTATAAGCAATTCGTGTCACGTGACGACTGGTTTTTCTCTTTTCTTTCCCTGTTACGTCGGGTATTTGGTTCAAAACGCTGACTTTGACATTCTTTTCTGAAAGATCTTCTGATTTTACTAAAAAATGGAAAACGTCTTTCAATTACAGAGTTTCTGAATAAAAACAAAAGCCAATTTCATGCGTTTCCGAACAAAAACGAATTAAAAATATGTCATAAAGTATATGTCATTCCTATAGCAATTTATTCCAAAACTCGTCAGTGCTTAATAAGATATCATCTCTGTTAAATATATTGCTCTTTTCAATAGAGTGTAAAAAATGAAAAAATCGTATTTAGGAAATCTGATTGCAGAATAGTATTTATATTTATGTCGTAATTATTTTATAAAGACTGTTAAATCCATTTTTATTTAAAATTTATGTTTACTTTGGACGCCTAAACAAATGCAACTGATTAAAAAATATATAAAAATTTAAATTTTCACAGCTTATTTCCAAGAATATTAAACTCTCTCATATAAAAACAGAATATTATAGTTTTATTAGAAGTTATTTGTCAGCCATATAAACTATAAAGCATTTGAAATGTCTTTATTTAACTGTTTTCTTTCTATTCTTTTTCTGGAAACACCTGCTAGATGTTACTTTGTGGTAAACATTACTGCGCAGATCATGATCGCAGATGTTGAGGGCAGACGATTATTTTCATCGGCGTATTAGAGTGTGTGGTGTTCTTTTAAGTTTGTGGAAGTATATTGTGGAATTTATACCGTGAAAGTAAATTAACGTTTTAAAGTGAATCATCCATTTTAACCTATCCTTATGTCTAGCTGGGTGCGTTATTAAGGTCTGCGTGATATTTGATATCTCAGATCTATGAACACACCTAAGCTGGACACTTTGAAAATTAAAGCAGTGGATTTGAGTCTCATTTTTCAATGAAAAGGAAGCAGTCAACGACCATTAAAACTTAATCCCTAGAACTGGTGGTTTTACTTATAGATTAGCAGGTAACTTTTAATGTCTTCGCAGTTTTGTTAATAGTGCATATTTAGTAATGGTACATTAATAGTGCATTATTTAAATGTTCAGATGTTTAAATCTTTTTTTTTTAATCACTTGTATAAAATTTTATCTTTAATGTTTTAAATCGTTTTAAATAGAGAGTTTGGGAAAAAGCTTAAAGTATTTACTAAAAATATATATTCTAAATGTAAAGTGTTATTTGTAACGAGGAATGTATTTATATTTTGCGTTTCTCAGTTCAATTTTCATAGTTATTCATTGTAATTAAAAATGCAATTTTTAAAACTATTAATATTTGATTTACAATTTGAAAATTTCTTAGCTAGTGGAGGTTTTGAGAAATAATTTTCTGGTATATTTGAAATAATTGCGACAATTTAACTCATTACAAATTTAGTTGTCAAGATATGTCAATATTAGGTGCACAAAAATAATGAATATTGATGAAACAATAAAACAGCTATTCAGTTAAAGTAATTTTTCCAGTTATGTTATCGAATTTTTTCTATAGTAAAAATTGATATTTAAGCTCTGCATTTAGTATTCTATCAAAAACTATAAATAAAATAATTTGTAAAGAAAAAAAAAAAAATTTTTCTTTGCGTTTATGATCCGAAGTATTAAATTTCATTTGCTTCGAAAAATGTTTTATTGCTTGATACAATGTTTATTATTTAATAATATCGCACAATAGGTAGATCTATTATTTAAATGGATTCCTAATATAAATTTTTCACAATGCTTATTTAAAAATCTATACTTTTATTTTCATTAAATTTGTAATCAAATCCAAAATAACTAATTTCTGAATTCATTTTTATTCGGAAACACATGAAATTGGCAGGTGTTCTTATTTAGAATATATGTAATAGAATGGCATTTTCCATTTTTGACAAAAGATGTTTCAGAAAACACTATCAAAGTCGGTGTTTTGAACCGAATTCCCGACGCGCAGCGTCAGAAACGGAAAAAACGTAACCAAAATTGCTCTTAAGCATTTCATTTATCTAAAAATGGAAAACGCTATTCATTCCAAATCGCTTTAATAGTCAGGCATACAAGTGTCAAGCGTTTAAAAATTTGTTCATAAATGTGTCAGAAAGTTTCGTGATACTGAACGAGGGGAAATATGGCAAAGTATACACATTTAAAAACTTCAATACTTAAAAGCAAAATAGCATAGTTTTAATTATTGTCAACATTTTTGGTGGTTACATAAAACAAATGGAAGTCGAAGTTATTTTTAAAAGTGGTTATTTGCACAATAGAATTTCATATTATTAAAATATTTAATTTTATTATAATTTTCAATGGATTCATCTATTATTTTTATATTAGTATGCGTTTTTTACATTTATAATTTTCTTGTTTAACGGCTACATTAGCCGGTTTCCTAATCAGATGCAAAGTTTTAATTTGAATACGAGTTGCATAAAAAAATGATTGCCGATCCAATCCTTATCGTCGATCTTATCCGTATTTGGTGAAATCTTGTTATCCGAATCTATGCGAAATCATTTATCAGTTTCGGTCAGGTTGTGGGCCTACAGAATTTTTGTTGTTGTTGTTGTTGGGTTAGGGCAAGATTACGGGTTGAATGTAAATATAGTTTCAGTCAACCATCATTCATGTTCAAGTAGACATTCAATCATGTTCAAGAAGTATATAACCGGATTTGTGCATGACTCTAGATCCGAACCGACATCAGAAATTGTATCGTAACACAATTTCTGATAAAATCTGGTTACTTGGTCGTATGCAAGATTCTATTCTGAACAAGACTTACAGTAAAAACATTATACCCGACTCGGGTCAGATCGGGTTCACGAAAATCAGGTCACACGACAACTAATCCAAATCTATTCTGTAGCCAAACAAATCCAAAAAGATCGATCCGAAGTTTCTGGATTGTATTCGGGTAAAATCTGGTCACCCGACCAGGTGCAGTGTCGTCACAAACGTCACAAACTTGAACCATAAAAAAAATTTGATCCGAACAATCCGTATAGGATTCGGTTAAAATCTGGTCCCTCTATCCGATGCAGATTCGTCACATTTTTCACATTGAATTCGCACGGTGACTTCACAAAGTAGTCACATTGTGAGGTCACAGAAAGCCTTGAAAACGGCCATAACGTCCTCGCATTTACGTCACAGTGACGTCGCCGTGATGTCACCATGCCTTACGGGTCCTTATAGCAATATATATATATATATATATATATAAAATAAAAACAAAAATATCGTTGCCGGCTCCGCCTGCAAACAATTTAGGTTTCGAAGTGGATGGTTCCCATTTGCCGTATCATGGCAAAAAGGTCATTTCTTCCGCAATTCCTCACAAACAGGCGCCCCACGGTCTGCATCTTCGAAATCTACCTGTGCCTGTAGGCTGAGCTGTCAGGGATTTTATTTATATACACAGTCCGTCCCAAAATTCCCTCGACTGGTTAAGTTACATGGTGAAGCGTGTTCGTAGGTGATGTTGAAAGCACGAATACACTTCGCCATGCCGTCTTTTTATATTATTTATATTATAATTTTTACAGCATTGTATTATTTAAAAAAATATGTTTGAGCTATTACATGCCCTTAAAATATTTTCAAGCAAATATATCGAAATTTTAATTAAAATTACGATACATAAAATTACAGTGATGCTTTTTTCAAAAGGAAGTACTTCATCGCAAGATATTTTTTAAATCAGATTTTACATGTGAACAAAACTTCTTTCAGACTTATAAAATTAATTAATGTGTATAAGAAAAGTACGCATTTTATGAATTTATGTATGTTTATGTCTGATTTACCTTTTTTTTTAAAAAAAAAAATGTTTTTGAAAGTTAATTCTGAAGCATATATACAAACAAAGATTTATGTTATTATCCCAATGTGAAGAATCAATATATTTTCTTCCCTGCTAGAAAAAGCAACAAAGAAAATATTATTAGCAGAAAAAAAATTCTGAAACAGAAAGAAAATAGAACACGATGAAAAATAAAAATAAAGTGGTTTTAGCCTGTCACTTATTAAACTGGAAGATATGTAAAATTTATTAGATATTTATTACATAGGTTTTGATTTTTGTCTAGATAGTGGTGTATTTAAACATTTTTTGAAATATATATATATTGAATTAAAACTTTTAGAAGTTTTTTTCCTTTAGGAATTAGTTCAAATTTCAATAACGTTCCAATGAAACATTTTAATGCCACAGTCTGTTTCCCTAAAAACATTTTTGAATCTCAGAGAAATAAAAAGAGAAAACGAATTTTCTCTGAGAAATCTGTTTGCAGAAGTATTTGCGGATTGACACCTTATATTTCAATTTCGCTGAACACGTGTTACTTTGCCTGCGAGTTGTATAGCTGCGAATAGTTAAAAAAACAAAAAACAAAAAAAAAAAAAACGTACATTTCTTATTTGCAGGTTAAGTAAAAGCACTGGAAGATTAAAGATATCGATTGCACTTTCGCTAGGAAAATTTAAAGTAAACGGATAGGAAAAAAAAATATATAAAATAACTTGTGACATACGGTGCAATATATATATATATATATATTTCTTTTTACATAGCAGCCAAAATGCAAGCGAAGATAAAAGTATTCTTAAAAAAAATATTTTATGTCTTGAAAGTGAACTTAAAGAAAAACTTTTTAGTAACAACTTTTATAATTATGTACACTAAGGGTATTTCCAGATGCATATTAAAGAAGCAAGAGAATTTAAAGAAACAAAACATTTATTGTAAAAAAATAATTTTATGTACATACGATTTTTTTATTACATCATTACATATTATGTATTTATAAAATTTGTTTTTAAATAGCGAGCTATTAATTTCAATTCACAGAAAATGAAACACTTGTATTATTTTTGTTTAATTATTATTGCGGTGTTCAGCATATTATGAAGAAATACAAAATTAATCTAAATAATTAAATCCAATTCACGTTAATGGACTCTTTGCAAAAGATTGATTTTTTTAATCTAACATTTTTGCAATTTTTAGCATCATATATATAAATTGCGCTTGTGTGAGTATTTAACACATAACATATTATCTAATTTATTAAAGATTTTAAAGGAGTTGCTTTGAGACTTTTAGCTACAATGCCCGTTGTCTCGGATGATCTTTATTACATAATCTTTATACAAGTCTTGTTACAAATTTCTTATTTTTTACACATATCGTTTTCATATTTTTTTTACCGAAATCTATATACAAGATAACAGCCTTTCAACATGTCCAACAGGACAACACGGATACAGCCGGAAACTTGTGTATACAATGGAGTCACGTGGAGTACTGCTACTGTAATAGTTGAAAGTATGTACGCTGTCGGCCACGAGATTTTCTGCTAATGTATTAAACATTTTAATAGTTCTTGATTTGTTTTGTTACTTCGCTTATAAATATACAATTACGTTAGTTCTCTATTTATGAATATCTATTTCATTGAAATGTTTAGTAAAATTTTAAACATAGTTTAAAAAAATTCGTAAGATTTTTTTTTTCTTTAACTTTCAGAATTATCCATGATCATCTATGACATGTTTTGTATTATTCAGGTACATTGTATTATAGACCATATGCAAAATGTTGTGAAAATACTACATGTTTAAAAAAATAAGTAGTCTGCGTTCCAATCTAGTTGTCGGGGAATCCGACCTTACAGGAGATTTTGTGATCGGGACTCTGGTATTACCAGAATACTCAAACATATCAAACTGGACATCGTAGTTATCTAGTTAAAAACGAGACTCTTTAGTTTGCTAAACAAGTCGCAACTTGTTCAAATTTGCATTTTCACATAGAGATAACAATGAGACTGTTTAATTTTAATAAAATAAATGTTCTCCTATTTCGAATACTATTGAAAGCAAGTGAAACCTTAAATATTCAAATTGTTTTAACTTTTATTTGTTTGTAACTGTATTATTACTAGCATTGTTATGACGTCAGTGTTACTGAAGCACACTTTTGTAATTATTAATAATTTATTGAGTTTAATTTACTATGAGTTTCATTTCTGACGTGTGTATCCACCAAGTACGATTCAATTTTCTTTTCTTTTCTTTTATTGTGGTAGCCCAAATCAATAGACCATCAAATTAAAATCCATTATAACGTTTAAACCAACGTAAGGTACCTTTTTATTATTTTTCAAATGTTTTTCTTGTTTGTACAACCGACACTTTTACGAAGTTCTTTTTTCTTGCATAATTTTGCTGATTTTTGTAGTAATTCAAATGCAATGCTTCTGTCTTCTTTTCCTTTTCTGATCAGCATGTCTAAGAGTAGAAAAGAGCATACACTGTAAAAAATGACCAATGTTTCTTATTTTATGAAAATATATTATAACGACGAACGAAAATATAATATAATTTTCTAAGTTATCCGAAATTTCGAAAAGCATGTTCCATGGTCTTTTGAATCCCCAGAAACCAATACATTTCCAGAATTTAAAAAATTATTTATAAAAGCAAAGTATTTTTTGCTTCCCGTATTTTTCAGAAAATTTCCGAATAGTTTTTATAGTGTATTAATCAGTTTCCTCAGCCTGAAATACCTGTTCTTCGAATGTCATCCATTTTCAAGTAAACGTTTTCAGCTGCATAAGTTAATTTATACATGAAACAGTAAAGAAATAATCTTAATTTTAATGTTAATGTTAACGGTGTTAATTCTGTATGTTTGTCTGTTAAACATATTTGTTGAACATGAAAATGTTTACTTGAGAATTGATAGCATCGGTAAAAACTATATTCCGGGCTTAGAAAACTGATTAATACACTTTAAAAGCTACTCGTAAAAGTTTCGAAAATTACGGGCAGAAAGTGGAAATTTTGTTTTTATAAATGATTCTTTAAATCTCGAAATGCCATTGATTTCTGAGGTTTCTAAAGATAAAGAAACACTTTTCAGAATCATGTTTAACAAGGATGAGTTTATATTATAAATTTATTCGTGATTATATTATATTTTCGTAGATTAAGAAACATTTGTCATTTTTTACAGGGTACTTGTAACGTCGCTCAGACTGAATGCAAAAGATAAAAGCCTTCAAATACGTACTCGAAGTGAATCAGGTGATCTAGTCACTGAGCTCCATAATAGAACGGAGGACAAACTCACCGGTCCACTTTCGACCGCAACCGCATCACACGTTCCATCCGAGCAAGCATTTTTATAATATTACAACCATTTTTCAAAATTTTCCGTATATTTTTCGATTAGTTTTTCTTTATTTCTACAACTTTTCCACACTTTTATGAGTCATACTTAAAATAAAATTAATTTTTTAGTTCAGCTTACATAAACTTTCATTTTTAAATAATATCAAATTAAATATTTGCTATGCATTTAAATGAAATATGTAGTTCTTTCAATTACAAATATATATTGGTGAAAATTGTACACTGTTAAAAATTTGCAGCAACCTATGCAGTCATTCGACTGTTTTTATAGGAAAAGTTTACATAACCGCAATTTAACAGTATTCTGACCATAATATGGGCAATAATATGGTCAGAATAAAGTTAAATTACTGTTGTGTAACCATTTTATGTCAAAAGACTGGACAGTTTGCAGCAAATTTTAACAGTGTAGCAACTTCGTTATAATTGTAAAAGATAATCCTGTTTGAAAATACCTACCCCATATTTCTCTATGGGAGGAAATCGGCGGTTTGCCCAAAAGTTTCCTCTGAAAACTTTTGGCAATGTATTCATGGGCGACTGCTGGACCCAATGTACCAGAATAGGACGATAGCCCTCCATATTATTGTGAAGCTCAGTGGTTCCAGCAGAGTCAGCACCCCAAATAATTCTACATTGACGCCTTTATATTACATAATTTAATATTTTATACAGCAAAGGAATGCGGCAGAATTCGATCATGAAACGATGTGTGTGCCGTTAACCAAATGTAATAATTACTTACGAGATTTCCCCTACATTATGTTCAGTGGTGTTAGAGTTTGACAGAATGTATTACATCTCAGAATTTTTACAAGCTTGCCATTGAGAACATAATGCATTCAAGTGATATTTCAAATTTTAAGGGGGGGGGGGGAGATCACGTTGAGTAGCTTGAAAATGGCAATAATTAAACCAGTACGTAAAACTCTGCAGTTTTAAAACCAATGAATGAAATACAACAATATTTTTTCGATAATTTCACACATTCTTATAGTTTAAAAAAACACGCATTCAAATTATATATATTTAGCAGTATTAATTAATTGAATGATAACGGCAAAAATGCCTTTTTAAAAATATAAATACTAAGATCCACGCAAGATTTAAAACATCCTCCTGCAGATGCATATTTAATACTTCATTTCTTTCCATTTATACTACAATGATTTACACTAAACCTAAATAAACCTAAATTTAAAAGTATATTCAAACTCATTAGCATAATTAATGACTTTTATATTGCTATTCAGTAAATTTACCACACATTTTAGATTTAATTTTTGAATACAAAATTTTCTATGACAAAAATCAGGCTAAATTTAGATTCAGCATAAAAGTATACATGGAAATTAATTATACGCAAACTTTCAAGATTCAATGACAATTACTTTTTAAATGAGAGTGTGGCAATGCAAAAAAACCCTGTTTTGAGAAAAAGGGCTTCAATTTTAACTTTATAGCATAACAGCAAATTTTTTATGCAAAACATTTATAGCGATAATTTCTGTTCTAGTTGAAACTTTTGTAAAATTCTTTTTGCATTGGATTTGTAGCATTTCAAAGTATTCATACTATTTTTTTTAAATCAATTTATTTTAACCTACAACTTGATCGTCCCCCTTAAAAAGTATTTGCCTTACATATAATGTATGGTGAGTGCACAAGTACATCATTTCATCTCAATTCTCGGCCAGCAACATGGATAGAATGGAAATGTTTCATTTTAAGAAAAATGTCTAGCTAGTTTCATTACATTTTCCGCGTAATTCTCACGATTACAAATGTAAATTTTTAGTAAGCAAAGCCAAAGAGTCTGATGTAAAAATGGCTATATACTTTCGGAGAATGTTTAATTTTTTTGTTGTTGTTGTTGGTTAAAAAAAATAATCAATAACACCGCTACATTGATAATTACGTACACAAATCTCATATAATTGTTTCCATCCGATGGTGACATAAACGAATTGCTTGCCATGATATCCACACAAGCTAACAGCCAGTAATAAAATGCAGAAAATAAAGCAATTTAAGTGTAATTAGAAACCCTAATGATTCCTGAAAATTAGTTTGAAATGAAACACAGAATAAACTTGAGTCATGAAAAACACAACACTCAATTGAATCAAATTCACCTCCGTCTATAAATAATTGTTTAAAAACAACACAAAATGTCACAAAAACATATATGCATCATTTATTAAAAACTTTTACTTTAGGTGTTTTAAAAATATACATAACTGCATTTCACATTAAAAACCTAGCGCTTTCGAGCCGTCCTGGCTCATCATCAGGGTTAAAACATCACCACGCAGATACACACAAAAAACACACAACTAGTCTGAAACACTGTAAAAACATCAATGTCTGCTGAAGACAAGGTCAAACCATTATAAACAGGGTGGGAAGCATAGGGAGGGATGTGCCAATCTTATTCATTCTCGAACTATCTGTAAAAGCTTATACCATACTCTAGGGATATTGTACGAAACTGAATCATTGCATGTTTTATTTTTCCTGGTTGAAATTTCTATTGATTCACTTATTATTGCTTCATAAAAAGAGGATGTGGGTTTAATAATTTTAGCGTTATCAAAATCTATTATAATCGACTGCTGTTGTTTTAATCTGGAAAGGGCCGTTTTACTTCTATTATACTTGACATCTGCAATATGTTCTTTTAACCGAATTTTAAATTTCCTTAAAGTCATACCAATGTAGTCTTTAACTTTATAAGATTTTATCCTATTTTCAACTATTTCCATAATAACTGGGATTCTATAAATTCCTGCTAAATCTTCAATCGGTATGGGATCAATCTTCTTATGTAGTAACGCATTCAATTTAACTGGAGGGGATGCTACCAAATTTATTTCATATTTCTTTAAATTATATTTTAATTTTTCAAAAAGTTTCGGAATATATTGGAACTTGTAAAATTTAGTTGGTTTTTCTGTTAATTCTTTTTGTTTTTTACCCTGATATTGATATTGACAAATTAACTTATTAATTAACCTCTCTGAAAAACCATTTTCATTTGCTATAATTTTAACTCTGTCAAGCTCCTCATTGATATAACTATCAGTACACACTGAAAATGCTCTATGGATGTAAAACCTATGTAGGTTTTACAAATTATTATTCAAATTGGTCACGAAATCATATGAGTTGTAATTTTCCCACTGGACGAAAAATGTCCGGTACAGGATTCGAACCAGGGATCTCTTGGCTGAAGCTGCCATGCTCTACCAGCTGAGCTATCCCGGTCGAATCTGGAGGATATAATTCACCCAGTTAACCTTATTGATCATAGCATCTGGTTTGATATTTGAATCAGCTCAACAGAATAGATCGCAGGGAATGGAACTCCAGTAAACGCTGGATACGTGATTACACTAGATCAATTTTAACACAATTATTCAAATTGGTAAATAAATCATATGAGTTGTAATTTTCAGACTGGACGAAAAATGCCCGGGCCAGGATTCGAACCGGGGATCTCTGGGATGTGATGGCTTCTGTAATTAAAAAAAAAATCACTTGAATTTCATAGTTTTTAAAACATGTTAAAATATATGTAATGTAACTTTTTGGCCACATTCGAAAGTAATAATTAAAGAAAATAACTCTTTAATAAAAAATATATTTTTTAATTAAAATAAGCTTATAATTGTCTGTTTTATAAAATAACTTCAACACGGAGTTAATAAGTATAATAGTTTGATCACAATTTATGAAAGTACAGGTTTTTCCCATATTCGGAGCATTGGCGCCTTCGGTAATTTTCAAACCGAATCGGAACATCCCAAATTTGGATCATTCACTTCGATGCTTTTGTTTTGCGTGCTGCAACATTATTTATAGAAGTTTATGGAAATATTTTTTCATTCGTAGAACTCTCTTCTTGGAAGTGCAACCTCTAATGTCTCTTTCTAATTTTGTCAAATGTTTTCTTTGTGCAAAACAATATAGTTGCAGTAGCTTTTTTAATTTATTCATTGCATATGTTTCGATTTTAAGGAAAAAATACCTATGAAATATTTAACTGTAGCTCAAACTTTGGATTACTTTGAAGAGTTACATCCAGATGATTATTCAGATTATGCGGCAATCGTTTGTTTGACACCTGATCTCAGCATAGTAAGAACTCAACTTTAACTTTAAATAGTAAGAACTCAAGCTCAAACTTTGGATTACTTCGAAGAGTTACATCCATATGAATATTCAGATTATGCGGCAATCGTTTGTTTGACACCTGATCTCAGCATAGTAGGAACTGAAGAAGATGTAATAGAAAATAATTTAGGCGACGATTTACACCGTGATATATCTGGTGAAGTAGAAGTTCCCGTAAATTCCAAATCAATAGAAAATCAAGAAATATGTGACTTTGTGATTACAAAGGGAATTAAGCGAATAGAATGTATTATGGATAAAGTTTAGATTATCTTCGATCGGGATAGAGAAAAACTAAACAAAGCACAAAAAGAAACAAGTGGGTAAGTGTGATCGAACATCGCACAAAGGGTTTCGTTTAATATTCCTTTCAAAACACTTTATCCTTTCTTTAATAAATCCAAATAAATTTCATTGAAAAAACAAAACAAAAAAAAGAGTTATGTTTTTTATAAAGCAAAAATTTACCGGTCTATTTTTCTCGTTTTTTCGAAAATCCGAGTCGGTCCGATAGCGGGCGAAGCGCGCTATTATACTCATAATAACATCTTACATGTGGACTAAATGCGATATTAAAAAAAAATCAATTTTAAAATTAAACATGTTGTATACCTTCTTGCTACGTACTTCTTACGTTATTACCTTCTTATAATATACAAATTCTTATAACATGCAAATTAAAAATTCCTTCTTATAATATGCAAATTCTTATAACATGCAAATTAAAAATTCCTTCTTATAATATGCAAATTCTTATAACATGCAAATTAAAAATTCCTTCTTATAATATGCAAATTCTTATAACATGCAAATTAAAAATTCCTTCTTATAATATGCAAATTCTTATAACATGCAAATTAAAAATTCCTTCTTATAATATGCAAAATCTTATAACATGCAAATTAAAAATTCCTTCGTATAATATGCAAAATGCTCCTTTCAACGTTTTATTATTTTGTTCAGAAGAAATGTCCGATTTGCTGGACAAACTTCAAACAACGATAACTACATAACAAGTGGGTAAGTGTGATCGAAGATAGCACAAAGGGTTTCTTTGAATATACCTTTCAATATACTTCATCCTTTCTTTAATAAATCCAGATAAATTTCATTAAAAAAAAAAAAAAAAAAAAAAAAAAAAAAAAAAAAGACATTTTTTTTTATAAAGTTGGTCAATTTTTCTCGTTTTTTCGAATATCTGAACCTGCCCGCTATTATACTCTGTCATAACAATATCTGTCGCGTATACTAAACGCGATATTTAAAAAAAAATCAATTTCAAAATTAAACATTTGTACACCTTCAAAATGTTAAAATATGCCAATATTTCCATAATAATGCCAATATTTCCAATATTTCCATTGCCAATATTCCCCATGATAAATATTCAATACGTTCCTCAAACTCATATATTTACTATTCTTTATTACTCATATTGATACTCTCTTTTTATATTATTCTGAAACATTTGAAAAATCCGTTATGACGTCAGATTTCTTTTTAATTCTCCAATAACGTCATATTGAGCTGCTTTCTGTATTTACACATACTCATACTCCTTGTATTATTGAGAAATGTTTGAAAATTTCCGTTTTATTACCAATATGCCGTCATATTAATCTTTTTTTTTTTTTTTTTTTTTTTTTCAGTTTTCACGTGGAAATCTTTCAATAGAGAATTAATTATTGTAGAAAGGATTTTATTGTGGATTTTTAATTGTTGCAAATTGCTATAACGAAAAAATGTTTAAATTTATTAGGAAAAGGCTGTTAGATTTTTGGTTTTTAATCTCTATATAATAAAATAATAAGATTTTTTAAAATTTTAAGATTTTGAGCTTCATAGTAGGTATTCAGCTATAAATACACAAAATTTCGAGAGTGTAAGTTATATACTTTCTGAGAACTGGCTCTGTGACGGACAGACAACGAAGCGGGAGTAATAGGGTTTCGTGAGATGAACGAATCCTAAAAATAGCTAAAAAACAAATTTCAGAAAACGAAACTCTAGCTAAACGTAAGAGTTATAAAAAATAAATGTTTCACTGGATAAAATGCTCAGGTATATTGCCTATATCAAAGAGAAAAATATCCACTTTAGTAAATATCTATCTAGAAACAGAAATACTCGTTTATTATTATTATTATTATTATTATTATTATTATTATTATTATTATTTTGTAAAAAATACAACGTAATGCTGCATAAAAATTACTCAATTATCTTCTATGTAAAATAGTCAGAAAAAAATATGTAATGATAAAAATAAAGGGAATGATAATAAAAATTCTTATGGAACAGCTAATTTTTTAATTAGAAATATAGATGCTACACTAATTTACATGAATCCTTAAAATATCAGTTTTAGAGTGATATCCTTTTTATAACGAAAGAACTAAAAAATAACTTCCACAAATGCACGGAGGCATATGTAGATATTAAAATAAAATTACCCCCATTCGGCGCCATTGCTCCCATTTTGGGAACATGATATTTCTCCTAAATATTCGAATATTTTTAATTCTTTTTTAGAAGTAATTTAAGGATCTCCTATAATTCAAGAAAAAAGTACGGTTCCATCAGAAAACAGATTAATATGTATAGCGGCGTTTAATGAGTTACAGCATTTTTTTTTTCATAGAGAAGTTCAATCGGCAGAACATACAGCTCTGCAAGGTATGCGCGTATTTCTAATTTAATTTCCAGTTATCAGTGATTTGTCCAATGAAACGGAAAATTGTTTCACCAGCTTCCAAAAAGCTATTCGGTGGCTTATTGGTGATATTCAGCACATTTTGGCAGTCCAAGACAAAACTCTTTTCAGTGAATCTGTACTGTTAAAAGAAACTAGTAATTCGGGGCCACCGTAATACTTATACCTATCGTGGATATGCATAATATAAAATATGAAAATAAAACATGTGTAAACTATTCATAAAATGCATTGCAATTCGAATGAAATCGTGGCATGATGACGTCATAAACTTTGAATGCTCTATTACTGAATTGCATAAAATAAACATCCTTATAACTCCAAAATGGATAATCCTATTAACTAACGATTTACTGCGTCGGATTAAGCGTTTCTTTACTAATTAAAATATATCTTTGAATTAAAATTGGAATGAAAAACAGGGTCATGAAAAATCGAAGAGTGTGGTAAATGTGATTACAAATATTTCGGCAAATTATTATCCAATCGACTTCATTCTTTATGCAAAATATGTGTTCATTTATTGTCTTTTATATTCACTCCTTAAAATAAACAATTTCGAAAATTTTTATATACCTTTTATCAGAACGAATATTTCGAGATACCGAAAAAGTAGTTCAGAATAATCGAGGTTACTGAAATTCAAAAATCTTCTTTCCATTATTACATACAAAGTACATACCAAATTTCAAGTCTCTATCTCAATTTGTTCTGGAGGTAGAGCGTTTACAGGCACACCTACACACACACACAGACGTACGGCAAGTTTTATTTTTTTCCTAAAAATATGTTTTTTGGAATCTCCAGTGTCTGAAACGTGTAAATCCGTCATTTTCTTTTTTATTTACGGTTTTCAAAACGATTACAAGATGTACCCTATACTACGTATGATAGGTAAGTAATATGTACTCTTCATGTGCACGGCAATAAACAAATAAAAAAAAAATCTTCAACACTGCCATAGTAAAGAGACAGGGTGAAGATTCTCTGGTTGCTTTCATACGTTGTTGAATAACAAGACCCAGAGCCACATAAACATTTAGCAGTATTCTATATCAATGAAACATACAGAGTAAAAAGGAAAAATTTTTCATAATCTAAGAAAATATATTATATCTATCCAATAAGGATAATATACAATGACCTCTTCTGTGTTATCAACGATTCCAAAAACGTTTTTTATCATTACAAACCTCGTAAACTTTTATTCGAGGTTTAAAGAAGCATTTATAAAATAATGTTTCCTGCAACTGGTTTTTGAAATGTTTTAGAGTAGATTTTATAGACACATAAGTAGTTTCTGGACCCTTGGAAAGATATATGAAAAATAAGAGTTTAAACCTGAAGTAAAATTTAGGTAGATTTCGTAAGAAATGCTACCTATTACATTCTCTCTTAAGTTGGATTTTTTTTTTTAAATTTGCAGATCTACGCCAATTATGACTCCCAGAACCCAAAATCCGTTCAAAATTTTATCTATCTATCTATCTATCTATCTATCTATCTGTCTATCTATCTATGTCACTTTTTTATGGACATGATAACATCAATAATTCTGCACAAATCTCTTCCAAATTGATACATAAAATCTAGGGGCATAAAATATCGGCCAAGTTCGTTAATGGGCAAAATCGAACCAAAGGGGGGATGGATTCATATCTGGTGAATAAGGGGGCCAATTTTCTAATCACATCTCTTAGGATTGTTCTAGAAGTCTTAGGTCGGTTTTTAAATGATGAAGACCACTTCTGCAGAAGTAATGTTGCATTTTCGGAACATAAATACCAATTTTTAAGAATAAAAATGCGGTGTTCAATTGAATATGACGCATTGTGAGACATTTTCAAAATTGCATGGAACTGATACTAAACAAATACCTTGTATGCCCTCTCTGACTTCACGAATTCGTGCCGCCATCTAGTGTGGCTCTGAGAAGTTATTTCAGTTTAAAGTTGTAGGTTAATTAAAAGTCACCATGTATACATATATATATAGAGAGAGAAATTAAATGCATCGTAAATCACTGGAACATTAAAAAATATACTGTTTCGCACTTTAACAAAACTCTCTTTGTTTACAAACTTTAGAATACAATAATACAAGCCATCAAAATCAAAATTTTGCCATTTTGGGAAAATAACTTTGCACAAATAATGCAGGAGGTTAGTCTTGAAACAAGCCCATAGCACCGCAGACGATAAAATAATTTTGTATTACATGCTAATTTTTACTATATACAAATTAAACATATTAATGAATGTGAAACACTACTTTTTTCTCAATATAAATCTGAGTCGTTGATTCACATAAACACAAAAATTAAAACACAAAAACAATACAAAATACATATATGCCAATCTCCAGCATAAAAAAAAAAAAAAAAAAAAAAAAAAAAAAAAAACATACCCCGTAACAGAAATTTATTTAATTGATGAAATAAAGTACATTTCAAATGGCGACCACATAGAAACAAGACAGATATAAATAAACACATTTTCTAGTTCAAAGTGTGCTTTTTAAAAAAATTTTAAAGCCAGAGGTAAATATGAAAATATAACTACAGAAACATAATATTTTTTGTTATTAGAATACACATATTATTTTTCCACATTATATGCTTGATTTTCTTAGTTATAATATCGCAGTCCTGCCTTAAAATATATTATATGAAAACATATTTTCCTAATCCTTATTATTTTTGGTGTGTATCCTATAAATTCTATAAAAAGTTTTTAATGAACTACCGCAGTTATGACTCTTAAATTAAGAAACGCCATTATACATATGAAAAGCAGGAGAAAATTGTCAATCATTTTAATTTTCTGAAGTAGTAATACCAGAAAAATGTATTTTAAAGTAATATTTAAAAGAAAAAATCTAAATTTTAGAGTGGTATACGAGGGGGTAACGAGGGGGTATCAATAGGTTTTTGCCAAAATATTTGAGTGAAATTTATAAAATGTATATATTGTAAGTGTCCATGTCTTATAGAACTGATGTGTAATTTTTTTGCGTTTAGGTTGAAGCATTTTTGCAATAGTCTTGCCAGAATGAGTGAAAGTGGTGAACTTTTGAAAATTGAATATCGCTCAGTAATCAGGTTCCTCCATTTAAAGGGGTTGAAAGCTATGGTGATTTACAATGATATGAAAAAAAATATGGGAAAAATGTCCATCCTTTAGATCCATCCTTTAACAAAATATGTGAAGACACATCAGAACTGTGGACGCACGAGTCTGGAGGACGATTCTAGGGGATGCAGACCATGTTCGGCTGTTGACTAGGACATGGTTAAGAAAGTAGAAAGGCTGTCGATGGAGGACCGACGAATGACAATCCATGCTATTATGGCTGAAGTGGGTATATCGAATGGTTCCATATCCACCTTCCACATGACCACCTGCACTTGTCCAAGGTCTCTGAACGGTGGACCCTCTTCCAGAAACAGCAGCATGTGAATTGTGCGTCCGCAATTTTATCCCTGTGTTATGGCATGTTTTTGATCGTTTGGTGACAATGGACAAATGCTGGGTGTGCTACTTTGACCCAGAGACCAACATGATAAATAAACAATGGAAGCACTCTGACTCAGAGCCTCCCAAAAAGGCTCGTGTACAGCCATCTTCAAAGAAAGTCATGCTGTCAGTTGTTATGGATTGCAACGGCGTAATACTCACATATTACCTCACCTATGGGTACAGCATAACTGGAGAATATTACAAGAGCTTGCTGGGAAAACGTCGTGAAGAAGTGAAAGTAAAGCGACGTGGAAAAGTGACTAAAGGCGTCCGCCTTTCCACTGACAGCGCTCCGGCTCACAAAGCCAATGAAACATTGAATGTTGTCCAAAGCTTAGGTTATCAATTATTGCCACATCCACCATATTCACCTGATTTGGCGCATTCAGATTTCTTCCTCTGCACAAAAATGAAAAGATTATTGAAGTGAAGACTTTTTGACTCAAATACTGACGTCATTGCTACAGTGGAGCAGTGGTTTTCAAGCCAGTGTAACACCTTCTATAAAGATGGACCGTGGAAGCTGAAATATCGTTTGCAGATATATGTTAATGTGCACGGTGACTATATAGGAAATGAATAATAAAATGTAGAGGCGTTTTCTACTGTTCTTTGTCATGTTTTCGGAGAGAAGTGTTAAATTTGGTTGAAAAGTCTGCATCCTATAAACAAAAAACATTTGAATTTTTCACAGAAACGTTAACCTTTTCAAAAATATGCGTACTATTCACAGGACCTACATAGTCATTTGCTACTGTGACAGACCATTTTGAGCATTTTTTGTTTATTGGGCGAGCGCCAATATTGTTTTATTATTAAATTTATTATTAATCCCCTAATTACCCTTTAGACTAAATCTTCACTGAAAAACATAAAGTCAAACATGTTCTTTACCTCCTCAAAGCTCAAGGGAATTTCGTCACGAATTTCAATAGATATTCAACAAAATGTCTGAAATCGAAAGTATCCGGTCACTGCCCCTTAATGTTTGGACATCAGTGTATAATTACGAGAGTTAGAGCACAGATAGATGGCAGACAGATAGACGAACCGAAGTCATTAAAATATTTCAATTATTTTGGCTAGTGCTAAAAATAAATTTTCTGTCAGGATGATACAGAGATAGTTTCGTGAATATTTTACTTTTCTAAAAATGATTTAATACTTACAGTAATTAATATCAACGTAATTCACAATGAACGAGTTTATACGTATTTTCACTTATGCTTTTCAAACCTATTCTCTGCAAATTGATAATTATTTGTTTTAATAAGAGGCCATTATTCCTTATAAACTAGCGCAAATTTTATCAACACTCAAACCTGTAATATCATATTTTTCTATACACAGCAAATTCAGGTTATACCCAGAAAGCCAGAATTTTTTTTTCAATTCCTACTATTAGTTACACTTCCTATATATATTTATATATCTTGCTCAAATTTTAAATTGTTAATAAAATACTTTTTATTCATCCACTCAAGTTCAAATACATTTTATTAAACTTGTAATGGATGACACTTGATGTTAATACAGTTTTTTCAAATTTTAATTCAATAATTAAATTTAATTAATTAATTTAATTTTATATGGGAGAAAAAAATCTCTTATATAAGATATTTAGCAGGATATAAATTTAGTAAATTTGTACTCTTCGTTTATTTATACTTCGTTTATTATCGGATATTATTGACTTAAAAAGTAACTAAAATAAAATTTTTCTTTGTTGACCTAAGTAGGAACTGACTTTATTTTTTTTTATATATATTTCTTGTTTCATATACAGTGTCATCGAAAAAGGTGTTCCTGATTTAAAAAATAAATCGCGCGAGAAATATGCAAGCAATCGGTACGAAACCAACGTGAAATTGTAGGAAATCTGAAGGAGTTTGGTCGAGGCTAACGAAAAAAAAGGCTACCGCGGTGCTTTACGCGTATCTTTTTTTACAGACCGCCGGGGTCACGTGAAGCTCGAATGGACCAATGAAGGTGTACGAAAAGAGCATCACGTCACTCTGGCGGTCTGTAAAAAACAATAAGTGGAATGCACCGCGGTAGCCTGTCTTTTTCGTTAGCCTCGAGTTTGGTATTGATGACGTGACTGCGCACATGCGCCGACGCCGCGCCATTTCACTCATCAGTCAGTTCACAGAAATCATGGTCCAAGCATCTCAAAAACATTGTTTATGCAGAAATAATTCAGGATCTGCAGTAAGTAAGTGAAAGAATTTACGCATCAATACCGATTTAACCCCTGACATGATTGAGCGCACCTAGAAGAAGATCAACTACCACTTTGATGTTTGCCGAACAATAGCAAAAACTCATATTAAAATTTTCTAAGTAATGCAAAAAAAAAAAAAAAAAAAAAAAAAAAGAAAGAAACCTCAGACTTTTCCAATCTCACAGTGGAAAAATATTTTTTTTAAATCTTTATTAAGGCCTTACTTATTAGGTAGCTTTCAATACAAAAAAAGTATAAAGCTACCTATTGCAGCCATTCGGAGGAAAGCAGTTCCGGAAAATTTCGATATATTTTCACCTATCATGACCACCAGACCCCAAAACCACCCTCCGTTCAAATGTTGATTTATATATATAGATACATATATATCTCCATATATATATATATATATCTGAGCTATGTCATACGATAACGCTCGTATTTATAAATCAATTTTGATGAAACTAATTGTGTGTATTAAGCTCACCAATGTCTCGACCGAGTTCGTTGGGCAGCTTGGTCCGCTATTTTGTTTCAAGATGGCGGCCACTTAAAAATTTAAAAGTAAAATAAATATACAAAAAAGTTAAAAATTCTAATTTATTTTTTAATTAGGTGTTAGGCCTTGATACGAGGATTCCAGAGCATTTTTTGGTTTACCTCTATCTTAAAAAATGGCTGAGATAGAGCAGTTTGAAATTCTAGGGTGGCTGACATTTTGAAACAAAACAGCACATTAACGCGATTACTCGCAAATTATTTTCTTTCATTGTTTTAATAATTTTCCCAATCATACGCATAAAACTGTATATTCATATCCGTTACCGCCAAATTCTCACCAAAATTGGCGATATTTAGCGACCAAAATAAGTCTTCATAAATGAAGCCAAATTGGCTATTGCTCAATAATTTGGCGAATTTATTATTCAAATTCAGTATTAACGAATATTTTGTAATCGTTTCTTTGTATTTTAACTTGCTGTTTTCGTGTAACATTAGCTAAAATTTTAAAACGAAGATATAGAAAAGCTACCTTTTCCTCCCGGTACAAGCCTAAAGGACTTTTTTAATTCGAAATCAGTGACACCTTTTTTGATGACCCTGAAAAATTTCTTTCCAGAAGTGCTTGACATACGAGCCGTTTCTACTGTCTTACAGTTCTATTATACGTGATAATTTCAAGCGGCAAAAAATGTCGCGACTCGTCAGTTTTCCAAGCAGTTCATTGGCTGATACGGACAAGGCTTTTCTCTCGTCAGAAGTATTTAACACTAGAACCTTAATGACGGGTCATTTTGATTCGTACCAAAAGAAAAGATGTTGATTCGAATCAGAAATTTTTTCTCAAAATAAGTTAAATATCTACTGCACAAAAATAATTTGAATAAATAAGTTAAATAGATTTAAATAAAATTTCTGGTGTCAAAAATTTTTTGTAAAACTTCAGTAAAATTTCCCGCGGATTTAGTGTTAATTAGCTATTCCACGCGATATGGGTCCGTATCCATTTCGATGACACATTACAAGTGACAAAATTACTTCAATAATAAAAAGTTGCTTTTTATTCGAGCAACTCCTTTGACGCCATAGGTTTTAACATGGTGTTACCTGAAAGTAGCGACAACTTCGACACTTCGTGTAATAGCACTTTTACTAACATTTACAAACTTAACTTGGTTCTGAGAGGTCGCTTGTGTGTTTCCGATAGTCGTTGTTTCGGGTAGGTTGCGCATCAGTGTTACCAGTAGGCTACATTTTTTACATTACAGGTGACAAAATTACTTCAATAATAAAAAGTTGCTTTTTATTCGAGCAACTCCTTCGACGCCATAGGTTTTAACATGGTGTTACCTGAAAGTAGCGACAACTTCGACACTTCGTGTAATAGCACTTTTACTAACATTTACAAACTTAACTTGGTTCTGAGAGGTCGCTTGTGTGTTTCCGATAGTCGTTGTTTCGGGTAGGTTGCGCATCAGTGTTACCAGTAGGCTACATTTTTTTACATTACAGGTGACAAAATTACTTCAATAATAAAAAGTTGCTTGTTTTTCAAGCAACTCCTTTGACGCCATAGGTTTAATATGGTGTTGCCAGAAAGTAGCGACATCTTCGACGCCTCGTGTAATAGCACTTTTACTAACATTTACAAACTTAACTTCGTTCTGAGAGGTCGCTTGTGTGTTTCCGATAGTCGTTGTTTCGGGTAGGTTGCGCATCAGTGTTACCAGTAGGCTATTTTTTTTACAATACTTGTGACAAAATTACTTCAATAATAAAAAGTTGCTTGTTTTTCGAGCAACTCCTTTGACGCCATAGGTTTAATATGGTGTTGCCAGAAAGTAGCGACAACTTCGACGCCTCGTGTAATAGCACTTTTACTAACATTTACAAACTTAACTTGGTTCTGACAGGTCGCTTGTGTTTTTCTGACAGTCGTTGCTTCGGGTAGGTTGCGCATCAGTGCTACCAGTAGGCTGCTTTTTCTAATTCAGTTTTCTGCTTTACACCAGTTTTTTGAGAAAGTAAAATTCGCCTTATTTAATAGCTTCTTAAATAAGACGAAAACAAGGTGAATTATTCCATTTGAAAAAAGTGGTGCCACCCAGGCCCTGACTATCGGACGGGCACCCGGGGCCCGTGCCCTGGGCATGAAATTTCTGAGGGGCATGAAAATTTTTATAATGTAATCTAAATTTCCATTAAAAAATCATAATTGTGCCAACATTTTTATTTCTGAAAAATTAAACATGACAAATCTAATCGTTATTTTGGGAATGCACAATTTTTCTCATTTCAGGTTTATGTCACATGTTATCTCGGGCCGAGATTTTAGCTTTTATATCGGACCGGGATAAAAAAAAAAATACGAGTCGGGCCGGGCCTGGGAATTTCAGCCTGTGCAGACTTTTACATTATTTATACTGTAAAAAATTTCGTCGTGAAGGAGTGGGTAAAAATACATTCCAATCAAAAATTTTAGTAGGGAGGGCTGACAAAATGAATTTCTTAGAAAAATTAAATTTGTTGAAAATTAGGGGGAGATCTTACATTCGGGTGGATTTTTATTTTCGGAATTTTACGGTAGTATCAGTAAATCAATAAATCTAAGGGGACACGAAAAATTGAAAGTGCCCTGGGCACAGAAACTTGCTAGTCGGGCTCTGGTTCCACTCAAGAAATCTGAATTTAAAAAAAGGAGCGCACTGCCTACACTCTTTCGTATTGTTCGAGAAAGGGTGTGACAAGTCAATACCAACGAATTTTTATAAAATATGTTTGTACAGGAGTGCATTTACTAGGTTTCTTTAAAGGAATGCGGTGATTTTATATTGTGCTCTGATCATATTTCATATATTTCAGTTTAATACAGAAGAATAGACATTTAATGTCTGATGTCAAATATTTTGCTGGAATTTTAATTGTACAATTTATTCTTGATGTTGATTATGCAGCAAAAGTTGACCTCTGTCTGTGCCTCATTTACAAATCACTCATTTCGCATTTGGGGAGGAGTAATTTGCGAAATCTTGATTTAGAGCTTGCACGTGGAATTAGCAACTTGCAACGTAAGAGTTTGAAATTTAAATAAATTGAGAATTGTTTAGATTGCGAGTATGCGGACAGTTTGCTTTCTATAAAAAAAATATTTCTTCGTCTTTTAAAATATATGTGTGTCGTAATTTATTTATAACTATATACTAAAATTAAAAATAATAATTATTAAGCAATAAATCATTATTTTTTTAAAAAACAAATTAAGTACATCTCAACAGGTAATACTATGTATAATGTTATAGAGTGTGATACATTTAATTTTTACCGTTGTGGATAGTGTATTCCAGATTTTACGTTGACATATAGGAAATGACAGTTTGTATGTCACTTTGTGACATAAATACGTACTTCAAGATTATGCATAGTCATACATCTCAATATTATTTTTGCACTCCCAGTCAAAAAGTTTTCTTTGTAGGGAAATAAATCTAAACATAACGTTGGCACGAACAATTTACATCTTATGTATGGAATATTTTCTTTACACACAAAATACAAAAATAACGTCTGAAATCTCTTCCAAGTATTTGAGTGCTTGTAACAAAATAAATGTGCAAAATATATCCAGGGATTTCTAGGAAAATACTCAACTGAAAATAAACTTTTTTAGATAAAAACTTCTCATTTTGTCGAAAAATGTCATTTCATTGAACTTATCTTATATTTTAAATTTTGCTTCTGGTAATGGGTTGCTAGGCAGATATTTGAGTTCTTCGAAAGTGTAAAATAACATATGCAAGACTCAAGAATTTTTTTTTTGTTATAGACTTGATAAGGAATCTTTAAAATAATATCCTATATTTAAAAAAATCATTATGAAAAGAAAAATTAACAGATATTTTGCCTGAAAATATATTGTTAAATATTTGCAGTCATTCGATCGTTTTTATATCTATATTATAAAGTACAAACGTGTCTGTGCGTAACGCTGACGTCATTTTGCGAATGGCAGCACTTGACGATGAAACTTTGGTTTTGCGATTTTTGCTACTGCAATTTTTTTAATTTCCAAACATCGCAAATTTTTAATTTTTACATCGTTATATAGGGAAAAAATTAACTTTCAAATGCAATTTTTACAATATAAAAAATTAATAAATGTAAAAACTATTAGAATTTTCAATTTTAAAAACGGTTTTTACCTATATTATATATCCCGGGAGGGATGCCCTAGTATACATAAAATCAGGTGAACATATCCGTGATATTAATCGATCCTGAATAATGGTAACTCTTTACGTCAAGTAACAGATATTACTAAAACGATTGAATGACTGCACAGTTTGGTGCAGATTTTAAACAGTGAAATAAAATCGTAAGAAGATTTTTTTTTATTAGAAATATTTATATTGTATACTAACTATCTTTCAGGATATAAAAGAGTTTTTAAGATCTATATCAGTAAGTCTATATAAGATAAAGATGCTTTTAGGTAGCTTTCATTACAAAAAGTAAAAAGCTACTTAATGCAGTCGTTCGGAGGAAACTTATTCCAAAACATTTTGGTAGATTTTCCTCGATCATGACCTTCCAGACCCCAAAACCACCCTCCGTTGTTATATATATATATATATATATATACAGCGTGTCCACGTATAATCTGACCGACCTTTATTTTCGCAACCGTTGGTCCTAGATGCATACTTCCAATTACAAAAATGGTTTAAATAAGGTAAAGAGTTACTTTTAACGTGATTTGGGTAAAGAAAAACATTTATTAAAAAAATACGAAAGTTAAATTTTTATACTGTCCCCCGGTCCTATAAGTGATATTTAGTAAAAATTTACTGTGACACTAACAAGTACGACAAAGAAAGTCCCATTCATCTAACATTAAAATTGACCGAGTTCTGAAACTTTGAAATGCATGACTTATACCACTTTTTTGCATCTAAAAAGAGATGATTTCGGCCATGCTTTCAGGGGTCGTATATAAAGTACTTAAACTTATTTCAAGGTATCTGCGCTTTGAATAAATCGTACAACTATTACGATTGAGTTAATTTTTATTAGTTAAGTTTCAGATTAATTAAAATAATTGTATTTTAACATATGTTTTATTTTGAAAGGATTTGAGGCTATGATTTATTTTAACAAAAATTATATTATTTTCATAAGGTTTTATTTAACTTGCAATGATCGTCTTTCCAGTTTAAAATTTGTACTCGAAGTTTCACTCAATTTCAAATGTCCAATCGAAGTTAAATTTTACATACTGACTTAAATCCGATGGCAATGTAATATTATTATGATTTTCGACGCTTACTATCTTATACATACTTATATTAGAGGATAACACACAAAAAAAAATTCGGATAGATTATCGTCAACAAGTTTAAGAAAGAGTTTTAGATTAGATAACATAAACCTGCGATGGTTGTGTTTTTTAAATTTTAAAATTACGTTTTATGTATTTTTTAACGCTGAATAAAAAAAAAATTACCTTCACTTTTAACCATCATATCAGGATTTTTCGCAAATCGTAAATTTCAAGGTTAAAAAACAGTGAAAAATCTGATATTATAAAATAGATGTAAGACTTTTTTATTCAGTTTAATTTTATTTAATTCAATAGTTTATTCAAATTTTTGGCTTATACTGGGTTTCTTGCAGCTAAACAGCTCAGGGGTCCGATGATGTTGGGGGGGAAGAGCTTTGAGCTTTTTAACTTTGAAATTTGCAATTTGAGAAAAATCCTAACGTGATGGTTTAGAATGAAGGTCATTTTCGGATTCAGCACTAAAAAATCCATAAGAATCAATTTTCAAAAGATAAAAAACATGACACAACCCAAAATTTGAAAGACAGTGTAATCTAACAGCATTTTAAAATCTGTATCATTTTGTAAAGAATTGAGGCTGTAGTTTTTCATCCTTTTATTTAACAAAAATTCTGTTATTTTTATCCTCTTATATGTACAGTACAAATTGTATATTTTGCATTAATATGTCAGAATGATTATAGATTTCACAATTATATTAGATTGCAATGTTAATTTTTCTCTGAACTATTTTTTTGACATATCTGACGATTATTTATATTTCTACTACATTTGTGAATGACCCCTATTTCGCAGCAAAAAATATACTCCAACTTTAAACAGCTATTACTCGGTCAATTTTAATGTTAGATGAATGGGACTTTTTTTGTCGTACTTGTTAGATTCACAGTAAATTTTTACTAAATATCAGTTATAGGACCGGGGGACCGTATAAAAATTTAACTTTCGTAATTTTTTAATAAATGTTTTTCTTGACCCAAATCACGTTAAAAGTAATTCCTTACCCTATTTAAACCATTTTTGTAATTGGAAGTATGCATCTAGGACCAACGGTTGCGAAAATAAAGGTCGGTCAGGTTATACGTGGACACGCTGTATATATATATACAGTCAAACTCGCTTATAGCGAGAGCGAAGGGACCGTGATATTTGCTCATTATAACCGGGTGCTCGTACAAAACGGGTTTATAAAAAATATATAAATTCATGCATACTTACTTTATTATTATTTTTTTCTGTATAGTACAAAATAAGTTCATTAATTTGCTTTGAACTGTCTTATTATCTCTTTCTTGTGTTATTGTTCTTCGAAGAAGACTCATGGCCCGAAAAACATCGTCATTTGCACCATGGCTTCGAAAAATATTTGAATTTTTTCTACGCACTCAAAAGCCGTTGAGTATGCTGGGGACGGTTCAGCTTGAAATTCTTCACATTCGTCATTATCATCGTCACTTTCATCATTTGTTTTGATCTTCTTTAGCTTGAATTTCTGCTACAATATCCTTGGGAGTAAGTATCTCAGAAGTGATAACATTGGCGTCAACAGATATATAATTTTCAAATTCTTCTCTTCTATTTTCCAAATTTTTCAAGTTGTCTACTTCTTCTTCCTCAAACATTTGCCCCTCTTGAGAAATGTCCAATCCAGCCTTACGGGAGCAATTGGTAATGCATGTTTCCCCATGCATCGTTTATTAAACGTATCGCTTCCAGTATGTTTAAATTAGCGTATGAGGTTATTCTTATTTTTTCTATTCTATCGAGAAGCATCAAAATCAAGTGTTTACGAAAGTTTGATTTCAAACTTCTGATGACCCCATAGGCTGGATAACACTTGTAGAATTCGATGGTAAAAATTCAATCCTGATGTTTGTAAGTACAGTGATTTCTTGATGCGCGGAGCCATTTTCAATTAAAAGGAGAATTTTACGCTTTTCTTTCTTTATTTGGCTCTCCCATTTTGAAATGAATTTTGTGAAAATGTACGCAGTCATTCAGGCTGTGGTAATAATCAACAGGAAGCTTTTTTACATACTTAAAACACCTAGTGTTTTTGGACTTGCCAGTAACAGACAGTTTCTTCTTGTCAGTGCCAGACATATTAGAGCACACTAAAGCTGTCAATTGATTTTTGGAGAGCGTGTCTCCGACACACTTTTCATCCTTGAATTTAAAAGTTTACTGTGGTGTTACGTTGTAGAAAATGCCCGTTTCATCGGCATTATAAATGTCATCTTTTGTGTATTCTTCTCTAATGACTGGCTTGTTCTCAGGATTTATGACTCATCACTTACTTCTGGTTGACTTCGAGATGTTAAAGGAATTTTTCCAAGAAATGATTAGTTGAGCTGGAGAGGTGGAAATCAAAATAAATTTTATGAACCACAAAAATACTGCTCGCTATAACCGGGGTTTGCTCTTTAAAACCGTGTTATACTTCCATAGACTTAACATTGTACCAACCAAATATTCCTGATTTCGTCGTTAAATCCGAGTTCTCGTTAAATCAGGGCTCGTTATAAGCGAGTTTGACTGTATATATATATATATATATATATATATATATATATATATATATATATCTGACATTTGTCATGCTGTAACTCTCTTATTTATGAACCGATTTGGCTGCGACTGAGTATGTGTATCGGACATACCAAGGTCTCAACCGAGTTCGCTGACCAGATTCATCCGCCAATTTTTTCAAACTGACGACCAGTTAAATATTTTTTTTCTAATAATTCAAAAATATGTACAAAAAACTGTAAATTGATAAAAAAATTGTTTCTGTTAAGTGTTATCTCGTGATGCACGGATTCCGGAGCATATTTTGTTTTAGCTTTAGCTTAAAAAATTGATTTAGACATAGATGTATGAATTTCTAGGATGGCTGATATTTTGAAACAATCTGGTTTTTGTTATCTTGTAACACTCATACTGAAATTTGTATTCAAATTCAGTTTAACCCAGAACCGGAATTTAATCTTCTGTAATCGCGTTCAAGGCATTTTAGCTTGAGGTGTGACTAAGTGAGTTGAACTTTTAAAAACATGGAATATGGTCCTTTTCCTCACGGTACTGACCGGAAGTACGTTTTGACATAAAAAAGAACTTTTAAAATATTCAAAATTTGAGCTAAGATAAACTTATTTACAACTGCGAAAATACGATACATTGCCATTGTATACTGACGTCTACAAATCCGATTTTTTTTTCGGGAAAAAAATCAAACCTCTATTTTGTAGAAATTGACGACATTTGTTTAGAATAAAGACACACTTTAAATTTGAAATTATTCTTTTATAAATTAAGATCCTAATTTATCAAGTATACTACTACACCGATACACCAAAATCATCTCTATATTGTCTGTTATTTTTTTTCATGGATTAAACCAAATGTTGTTAATATGGTGAAATTTCTTTCCAACATTTGGAGCGCCTTCGGTTGAAACGAGATTTCACCATCTTATGATTGCTGTTACTAGATCACCAAAATTTATTTCAAACCAGGACAAACATTTTAACAGTGTCGTGCAATCATTGTTACAATTACAGGAAGTATATATTTATTAACTCTTTCCAGGGACAGATAATTGTATTTCTGTAATGTTGAATTCACATCAGAATTTTTTTTAAAAGGAAATGCAATTTTACAACTTTCTATCACCAAACTTATAAAAGTAAATTTTGTTCCAAAAATATGGTAAAAGAATTAAGTTCTATAAAAATATAACACCTTACTTCAAGTGTTTAAATATACAGGCCACACCGAAAGCTCTTATCATTGGCAATAATCAAGTTATAATTCAATGCGTAACCGAAAATGCATGCAGCGATGAAATTACTGGAGGAATTTATTTATTATAAGATGTTTCCTATAAAAAATCAGTGATATAAAAGTTTTGTTATGCTTACATCAAAATATCGTAAGTAAAGCAACAATGAGTAAGAAAACAAATTTCCTTTATTGATGATTCATTAAATATTGAAAATAATATTGGTTTCTGAGGTTTGTAATGTAAGGAAAGCTTTTTCGAATCGTAGATAACTCGAAACAGGTTATTATATCTGTTTCTTCTCGGTTATAATATCTTCTTAGATTAATAAACATAATATAAGATGTTTCCAATAAAAAATCAGCGATATAAATGTTTTGATTTGCTTACATCGAAATATCGTAAGTAAAGCAACAATGATTAAGAAAACAAGTTTCCTTTATTGATGATTATTTAAATCTTGAAAATATTATTGGTTTCTGAGGTTTCTAATGTAGGGAAAGCTTTTTCGAATCGTAGATAACTCTAAACAGGTTATTGTATCTGTTTCTTCTTGGTTATAATATCTTCTTAGATTAATAAACATAATATAAGATGTTTCCAGTAAAAAATCAGCGATATAAATGTTTTGATTTGCTTACATCGAAATATCGTAAGTAAAGCAACAATGAGTAAGAAAACAAGTTTCCTTTATTGAGGATTCTTTAAATCTTGAAAATATTATTGGTTTCTGAGGTTTCTAATGTAAGGAAAGATTTTTCGAATCGTAGATAACTCGAAACAGATTATTGTATCTGTTTCTTCTTGGTTATAATATCTTCTTAGATTAATAAACATAATATCAGATGTTTCCAATAAAAAATCAGCGATATAAATGTTTTGATTTGCTTACATCGAAATATCGTAAGTAAAGCAACAATGAGTAAGAAAACAAGTTTCCTTTATTGATGATTCTTTAAATCTTGAAAATATTATTGGTTTCTATGGTTTCTAATGTAAGGAAAGCTTTTTCGAATCGTAGATAACTCGAAACAGGTTATTGTACCTGCTTCTTCTTGTTTAGAATAGCTTCTTAGATTAATAAACATAATATAAGATGTTTCCAAAAAATCAGCGATATAAAAGTTTTGATTTGCTTACATCGAAATATCGGAAGTAAAGCAACAATGAGTAAGAAAACAAGTTTCCTTTGTTAATGATTCTTTAAATCTAGAAAATATTATTGGTTTCTGAGGTTTCTAATGCAAGGAAAGCTTTTTCGAATCGTGGATAACTCAAAACAGGTTATTGTATCTGATTCTTCTTGGTTATAATATCTTCTTAGATTAACAAACATAATATAAAATGTTTCCAATAAAAAATTAGTGATATAAAAGTTTTGATTTTCTTACATCGAAATATCGTAAGTTAAGCAACAATGAGTAAGAAAACAAGTTTCCTTTGTTAATGATTCTTTAAATCCAGAAAATAATATTGTTTTCTGAGGTTTGTAATGTAAGGAAAGCTTTCTCGAATCGTGGATAACTCGAAACAGGTTATTGTATCTGTTTCTTCTTGGTTATAATATCTTCTTAGATTAATGAACATAATATAAGATGTTTCCAATAAAAAATCAGTGATATAAAAGTTTTGATTTTCTTACATCGAAATATCGTAAGTAAAGCAACAATGAGTAAGAAAACAAGTTTCCATTGTTAATGATTTGTTAAATACAGAAATTAATATTGTTTTCTGAGGTTTCTAATGTAAGGAAAGCTTTTTCGAATCGTGGATAACTCAAAACAGATTATTGTATATGTTTCTTCTTGGTTATAATATCTTCTTAGGTTAAGAAACATTTGTATTTTTGTTACATTGCTGAAACTGTTTTTAAACAATTATTTTCATAGGAACATGTTTTTGTAATTATTGTAGTATTTTTTGTACATGAATGTCATAAATTTCCGTAATTTATTAAACATTCCTACAACCAATGTGTAATAATTTATACATTTTAAAATGTGTTTTGGAAAAATTAGTTATACAATTAAATTAAATTAAAGGAAACTAGTCGTTGGGGGCCACCGTAATACTTACCCATGATGGATATGCATAATATAAAACATGAAAATAAAACATGTGTAAACTACTCATAAAATGCATTGTAATTCGAATAAATCCTGGCTTGATTACGTCATAAACTTTAAACACTATATTGCTGAATTGCGTAAGAGAAACATGCAAAATTTATGATTTCTTATTGTCTTTTATATTTACTCCTTAAAATAAACAATTTCGAAAAATTTTATATACCTTTTATCAGAACGAATATTTCGAGAGTCCGAAAAAAATAGTTCCGTACAATCGAGGTTACTGAAATTCAATAAGCTTCTTCCCATTATTACATACTAAATAAATACCAAATTTCAAGCTTCTATCTCAATTTGTTCGGGATATAGAGCGCTTACAGACAGACGGACGGCATTTTTTTTTTCTAAAAATGTGTTTCTTGGAATCTCCAGTGTCTGAAACGTGTGAATCCGTCAAAAAAAATTCGATTTTCAAAACGATTACAAGTATGATGGGTAAGTAAAAGAAGTCAAAACGTTATATTTTAAGTCTTGAAATTTATGTGCAAAAGTACTAGTATCGTTTGCGAATAATCAATAAAGAATTATATGTAAAATAATTGAAAGACAAAATAAATTTCGTTGTACAATGATCATAAAAATCAATCTTCTAACGAAAATTGTGTAATGAAATAAAACAAATGTAAAATACCAACAAAAATACTTATATCTAATATAAGTAACGTAAAGATCAATTAACGACACTGTGATCTATAATAGAATTCTATAGAAAAAAATGTGTAATAGTTGGAATCATTTAATTGATACCACATTTATACAATATAGTGTATGTTAATTTATGAAATAGGCAAATTACTTCCTCTAATGGACGTGACACATTTCGGTTTTGAAATTTTTCGAAGTGAATTTCAGTATTATTTAGCATATGCACAAAATATAAACATAGAAATATAACATATAATATATACAGGGTGTCCACGTATAACCTGACCGACCTTTATTTTCGCTACCGTTGGTCCTAGATGCATACTTCCAATTACAAAAATGGTTTAAATAAGGTAAAGAATTATTTTTAAAGCGATTTGGGTCAAGAAACACCTTTATTAAAAAATTACGAAATTTTATTTTTATACAGTCCCCGGTCCTATAAGTTATATTTAGTAAAAATTTACTGTGATACTAACAAATAAGACAAAAAAAGACTCATTCCTCTAACATTAAAATTGACCGAGTTATGAAACTTTGAAATGCATGACTTATACCACTTTTTTGCATCTTAAAACAGATGATTTCGGTCATGCTTTCAGGGGTCGTATATAAAGTACTTAAACTTATTTCAAGGTATCTGCGTTTTGAAAGAAATCGTATAACTATTACGATTGAGTTAACTTTATTAGTTAAGTTTCAGATTAGTTAAAATAATTGTATTTTAACATATGTTTTATTTTGAAAGGATTTAATGCTATGATTTCTTTTAACAAAAATTGTTATTTTCATAAGGTTTTATTTAACTTGCAACGATCGTCTTTCTAGTTTAAAATTTGTAGTCGAACTTTAATTCACTTTCAAATATCCGATCGAAGTTAAATTTTACATACTGACTTAAATCCGATGACAATGTAGTATTATTATGATTTTCGACTCTTACCATCTTGTACATACTTATGTTAGAGGAAAACACAAAAAAAAAAAATCGGATAGATTAACGTCAACATGTTTAAGAAAGAGTTTTAGATTTGATAACATAAACCTGCGATGGTTGTGTTTTTTAACTTTTATAATTACGTTTTATGTATTTTTTAACGCTGAATAAAAAAATTACCTTCACTTTTAACCATCATTTCAGGATTTTTCGCAAATCGTAAATTTCAAGGTTAAAAAATATCAAAAAATCTAATACTATAAAATACATGTAAGACTTTTTTATTCAGTTTATATTTATTTAATTCAATAATTTATTCAAATGTTTGGCTTATACTGGGCTTTTTACAGCTAAGCTCAGGGGTCCGATGAGGTTGGGAGGGGAGGGGAAATCAATTTTAAGTTTGGGCTTTTTAACTTTGAAATTTGTGATTTAAGAAAACTCCTGACGTGATGGTTTAAAATAAAGGTCATTTTCGGATTCAGCGCTAAAAAATACATAAGAGTCAATTTTCAAAAGTTAAAAAGCTTCAAAAGCTACAATGGCCTTCGTACTGTTGTTCACAGAAGAGTCCCAGTTTGCTGTGGAGAGTGATTCAGTTCGTGTGCTGATCTGGAGAGAACAAGGTATCAGATTCTACCTATGTAACATTGTTGAAAGACACAGTTATAGAGGAGGTGGAATGTATGTATAAATCGAAAACTTTGTGCGAATTTTAATTCATACAAAACCAATTACAACGTTGTAACGCACAAATATAAAAGTTGAGACAAAAAAAAAACACATACTGCCGTTTCAAGGTTGCATCGATCCCCTTCCTCAGTGTGAAAAAAAAAGAGAGGATAAAGATGGATTCAAAGAACCCCTCGGTTATAGTCCCGAGTACTGGCTTGAATAAAATGCTAAAGCAAGAGTTTATATATATACCAAAGAAGTGACGTAGCTGACCGGAATTAACTGAAGTAAGGAGTCACTGCGCAGGATCTACCTGAATGATACCTACGATAGTTGAGTTTCAACTTCGAAAGTAAATTTTACTTTCGAAGTTGAAACTCAACAACATCTAGCTTTTCTAGATGTCCTAGTAATTCGTAAAGATTGTGAATTTTTAACAACAGTTTACCGTAAACCTTTTGCAGTAAGTTTACCCCCTCATTATAGATCCAATCATCCCCCCCCCCCCATCAAAAATTAGCAGCTTTCAATACACTTGTTTTCCGTGCACGTAAAATTTGTTCAAATTCCGAGTTGTTTAATAATGAAATTAACTATATTAAAGCAGTAGCCATCGATCGTGGATTTAACTTGAATATAATTAACCGTATTTTATCTAAACCTCCGACAAACACTGATTCTGTTCCAGCTAATAAAGAATTTAAAAATGTTATTGTCTTACCTTATTTTCACAAAATCAGTGCACAAATTTCTCGTATTCTAAATGGGTTTAGTTTCAAAGTTGTTTTTTCTCCAAACAATAAAGTTTATTTTTCCAACCTTAAAGATCCAATTGATGAACATAATACCTGGGGCATTTACAGAATTTTTTCTGAATGCGGCCTCTTACATTGGGAAGACGAAGCTTGCTCTTAGAATTAGGCTGAAAGAACACCAAAATTATGTTAAAAAGCAGGAGTGTGAGAAATCTTCAATAGCTAAGCATTGTTGGGATTCCAACCACAGGTTTAATTATTCAGAAGCTAAAATTATCCAAAAATGTAATTCAGTTATAGATCTCGACTTCCACGAAGCTTACCTTATTCACAAACACAGTTCATCCTTGGTTAATGATATGACCAGCACCCCTTTTCTCTCGCACGTGTGGAGAGATCCTGCGCAGTGACTCCTTACTTCAGTTAATTCCGGTCAGCTACGTCACTTCTTTGGTATATATATAAACTCTTGCTTTAGCATTTTATTCAAGCCAGTACTCGGGGCTATAACCGAGGGGTTCTTTGAATCCATTTTTATCCTCTTTTTTTTCACACTGAGGAAGGGGATCGATGCATCCTTGAAACGGCCGTATGTGGTTTTTTTGTCTCAATTTTTATATTTGTGCGTTACAACGTTGTAATTGGTTTTGTATGAGGTGGAATCTAGTTTGGGATGGAACTCCTCTTTTGGTCACAGTAATTTCCATGTTTACCATGGAAGAATGCTGACTGCTGTAAAAAAATTATCTCTTCTTAATCGCGTAACTAAATGTTTCTGAAAATTTCCTGACTAGTGGCCCAAAATGTGAAAGACAGTGTAATCTAACAGCATATTAAAATCTGTATCAGAGGCTGTTGTTTTTCATCATAAAATATGCTTGTCATATTTGGCAGGAGCAACTGCGAATATCCCACTTTGGGAAATTGTGTGAAATTTTTTTATGGTTGATGATTTTGAATTGTTCGTACTAAAATAGTGTTATCCATGTCTAGGAGATGTCGTTTACTTGATTCGTTAAGATGTCGGGCAATCTGATGGATAGAAATGGGGTTATCACAAGCTGGTGTTGCTAGACGTCTAGAGTTGCAAAAACCCGGTTTATTCCCAGGTATATTTCCAATAGACCCTGTTTATTCCCAGGTTTATTGCCAAAAAACCTGGTTTATTCCCAAAAAACCCAGTTTATTCCCCGGTTTAAACCGTGTTTTTTCTAGCCTTTGCAACTCTATAGACGTCTTAATGTGCCTCATAGTGAGGTCCAAAGGCTCTGAGATCAATTTGAATCCCAAAATTCAGTTTCAACACCGCTTGTTCTCTACCGCTCATGGGTTACAACCCATGTATAAGATTGCTTTATAGCTCTTTTGTCCGAAGGAGGAGCATCGCATCGTAAAGCAACAGGGATGACAATACCTGCGATTACGATATATAGAAGTCTTCACAATTAAGTACTCTATGCAAGACGACACGTTCTGTGGGGCCCCCTTAATCGACAACATAGAAGTGCTCGTTTATGTTGGCCAAGAGAGCACGTTACCTGGAAAACACAACAATGGGCTTCGTACTGTTGTTCACAGAAGAGTCCTGGTTTGCTGTGGAGAGTGATTCAGTTTGTGTACTGATCTGGAGAGAACAAGGTATCAGATTCTACCTATGTAACATTGTTGAAAGAGACAGTTATAGAGGAGATGGAATCTAGTTTAGGATGGAACCCCTCTTTTGGTCACAGTAATTACCATGTTTACCATTGGAGAATGCTGACCACTGTAAAAAAATTCTCGTTTCTTAATCGCGTAACTAAATGTTTCTGAAAAATTACCTGACCAGTGTCCACCCGACGACGTATTCTTGATCATTCTGAAATGTGTAATGTTTTTTTCACTAACTCCATGCTTTCATTAAAAAAATTAATTTATCTTTCTATATTTCTTCACTTGAGCACAGGAATGAACTGACTTATTTCTAAAAGGCATCAAGTATTGTTTTATTTAGCTATGTTTATTTTGTCTTCTATTGCAAGACATTTCTATATAAAAAAACTGAATTTCGAATTATTGAGATATCTGGGATTTAACAGGGAATTTTTCTCAGCACATTTATGTTAAACCTTATGAAATGAAAACATAATAAAAAAAATTTCAGATTGGAAATACCTTTACTTAAATTTGAATTTGATGTTTTGCGAAAGTTTTAATTGCTGTTAATGAAAATCTTGAACAATGTATTTAAATTATTTAAAAATAGAAATCCATTTTTGTCGTGTGGTACATGATTATTGCCGAATTCTTTTATATGAAGTAAACTAGCCGGCCTTCGCCCGTCTAGCCGGTCACTTCCAAGTGGGGCTCCAGATAGTGCAGTGTAACGCCCTGACTTCGCTTGGGGCTCAGAAAGTGTATTTTACATGCAACCAGAAAAATATAAATAAAATACTTTAAATTAAATGTGTACGAAAATAACTAATAAGAATATAAAAAACCACTTAAATAAAGACTTTGCGACATAAATATTTTTTTTTCATGAACACCCTGACAAAAAGTAATACTGGGCCCTGCCCGTGATTATCTAGGGGTGGAGCCCAAGTAGTACTTTGTATCTGGGCCCCACTCGGAAGCGACCGGCTAGATGGGCGAAGACCGGCAGAGTTATATATAACAGAAATAAAATGAGACACATAAGTAATATTTTTTTACTATATATCATCAACTAAAAAGAGAATTCCGTCGAGCCGGATTCGAACCAGCGACCTATGGATTTTTTATTACGCCGTCTTCTACATTCCACCTCTTTGGCAACTGAGCTATCAACGGACACAACCTTTGATTCGTTTAACACATTACAGAAAATTCCAAATGAAACTCTTTTAGATTTAAACGCTTTCATTAATTTCTCCCAATGTAATTATATGTATGAGAACAATTAGACACAAGTTAATATTTAAATTATATATCATCGGCTAAAAGGAAAAATTCTGTCTAGCCGGATTCGAGCAAGCGACTTATGGATTTCTGATTACTCCGTCATATACAATCCACCGCTCGACCAACAGATCTATCGACGGACACACCGTTTGTTTCGATTAACACATTAAATAAACTACCAAATTAAACTCTTTTTTTTTTTTTTTTTTTTTTTTTTTAACGCATTCTTACAATTTCTCTCAGTATAATTATATGCATGAGAAATAAAATTAGACACATATATAATATTTTTATTATATATTATCGACTAAAAAAGGAATTCCGTCGAGCCGAATTCGAACCAGCGACTTATGGAGATCCGTTTACGCCGTCTTCTACAGTCCACTGTTCTGCCAACTGAGATATCGACAGACACAGCCTTTGATTCGTTTAACACAATACATAAAATTCCAAATGGAACTCTTTTAGTTTTAAGCGCTTTCTTACAATTTCTCTCAATGTAAATATATATGAGAAATAAAATGAGACACATAAGTAAAATTTTTTTATTATATATCATCGACCAAAAAAGAAATTCCGTCGATCCTGATTCGAACCAGCGACCTATGGATTTCTGATTACTCAATCTACAGTCCACTGCTCTGCAAACTCAGCTATCGATGGACACAGCCTTTGATTCGTTTAACACATTACATAAAATTCCAAATGAAACTGTTTTAGTTTAAAGCGCTTTCTTACAATTTCTCTCAATGTAATAATATATATGAAAAATAAAATGAGACACATAAGTAATATTTTTTTATTATATATCATTGACCAAAAACTAAATTCCGTCGAGCTTGATTCGAACCAGCGACCTATGGATTTCTGATTTCTCCGTCTTCTACAGCCCACCGCTCTGCCAACTGAGGTAACGACACAGCGCAGGTATAGTGATAAGGTGAAATCACCGAAAATTTTCTACCCTTCATTTAACCCCCTTTGTAGTTGAATTTCTAAAATCACCTGAAATGCATGTTTAACTATCCTTTAGTAGATTTGTTATCCCGAATTTCACGCTCCTAACTATAACTTCTAATGAGATATAGCAAAATAGCGTAAAACATTCGACCCTCATTAAACCCCACCTCCCCCCTTAGTGTCTGAATTTCTAAAATCGCTGAAATACGTGTTTAACTATTTTTTAGTAGATTTGTTATCCTTAGTTTCATGATTCTGCCTATAATTTTTACTGAGATATGGTAAAATGACTTAAAATATTTGACCCACCTATTTAACCCACCTTAGTTGCTGAATTACTAAAATTGATGAAATACATGTTTGTCCATATTTTTTGTAGATTTGTTATCCCGAATTCCGACCCCCTAACTAAAAATGCTGCTGAGCTATGGCGAACAGGCAAAATGACCTAAAACTTTCGACCCCCCATTTAAACCCTATAATGGATGAATTTCTAAAATCGCTGAAATATTGTTTAATTATTTTTTTAGTAGATTTGTTATCCTGAATTTCACGTTCCTACTTAAAACTGCTGCAGAGATACGGGGAAAACGTGAAATGACTAAAAACTTTCGACCCCACAATTAACCCTTTTAGCAGTTGAATTTTTTAAATCGCTGAAATATCTGTTTAAGTAACTTTTAGTACATTTGTTATACTAAATTTTTTGCTTTTAACTAAAACTGTTGTTGAGATATGGCGAAAAGGCAAAATGACCTAAAACTTCAAACCCCCATTTATCCCCCTTAGTGGTTGAATTTCTAAAATCGCTTAAATACATGTTTAATTATTTTTTTAGTAGATTTGTTATCTTGAATTTCACGCTGTTACCTAAAACTGTTGATAAAGTATGGAGAAAATGTGAAATCACCGAAAATTTTTGAACCCCCATTTAACCCACTTAATGGTTGAATTTCTAAAATATCCTGAAATATATGTTTAACTATTCTTTAGTAGAATTGTTATCCCCCTTCGTGGTTGAATTTCTAAAATCGCTTAAATACGTGTTTAATTATTTTTTTTAGTAGATTCGTTATCTTGAATTTCACTCCCCTACTTAAAACTCTTGCTGCGATATGTCGAAAAGACGAAATTATCAAAAACTCATTTGACCCCCCCCCCCCCCCGTGCATTTTCAAAAATTCTTTCTTAGTACGCGCCTACATTGTGTAAAGCACATGATTTCCGAATTTCATTGTTCTAGGACAAACGGTTGAGGCTCGGCGTTGATTATGAGAAAATGAAGCTACTCCTTTAAAAGTAGTATAGATAGATTAGAAGCCAATTTTTAAAATATATTTTTTAAATACTGTCAAAGGTAACGGACACATCAATGTATTTTCGAATTTATTAAACACATGTTTCACAGCAGCGTTCAAAATATTACAATTTTTTTTTTTAAATTATTATTTCAGCTATTCTAATATGTTCTGATATCGACCATTCTTTCAAAAATATATATTAACGACAATGCGAATAAACAAAGTAATGAATAATTAACAAATTAATTATTTAACTATGAAAATGTACCGTTACAAGTTTGTCATTTTATTTTATTTTTTCCATTTTAGTACCATTTATTTTTGTTACTTATTTGTAATATTAATTGATGTACCATTTAATTTTTTGCAATGTATCTTTCTTTGTTTTCCTATACCTGAATTGTTTTTAAATTGAATGAATAGATACACATGGATACATCTAAAAGATTGGAATGTTCTTCTTTTCAAAAAACGTTAAAATAACGAAATTAACGTTTCCATTATATACATATAGACTTAGTTGACTTATGTATTTTAGTAGTTCTCTTATTTATTTTTTTCGTCAGTCCTCTAAAATAACAACACAACTTTCAACTTAAATTTGAAGTTTCTTCTTTTTACATCGGATAATTACATATGAAACACATATAGAAATTTTTATGCTATAAACTTAATTTCATATAAATGTTAATGAAAAACATAGAAACTAAAAGCTTATTTTCTTTAAAAAATTCGAAAAATCACTATAGAAAATTCTACACCTCCCGACATTAGTCGAACGCCCCTTTTTGTCCAAAAGAAAAAAAAAACAAGTTGGAAATTATACGTCAAACGTGACAAATGAAGTGCGATCGTACTATAAATAGTTTTATAAATATTTATATCGTCTGTTACTATGATATGATTAATTTCCGTAATAAAATAAGAACATTTTAAGTTGGCAAATTTTTATCTTTTGTGGACATTCACTGAAAATTATATTTCCATATTTTTCGAGAATAAGCCATCAAATATCTATAATTTTGAAAAGAAATAATTTATGCACTATTTAACAAAATCAAATTTACAGATCTCAAACATCCAATAGACAGATTTTCACATTGGGGAATTTATAAGATACCTTGCGAGTGAGATAGAATCCATATAGGTCAAATCAAGAGACCCATTAAGGTCCGCTTGGGGGAACATAAGAACTATGTTAGAAATTGTGACATTAAACGTTCTGCAATAGCTAACCATTGTTGGTCTGAAAATCACAGTTTTAATTTTTCAGAGAGTTCAATAATTCAGAAATGCTCATCTATTTACGATCTTGATTTTTGGGAGGCTTATCATATATGGAAGAATTCAGGCAGCTTAGTTAATGATATGTCCAGTACACCAAATTTTTCAAATGTCTGCCTACCATTCATTTAATTCATTCTTTTCGTTTCTCCCCTTTTTTTCTCCTCCGCACCAAATTTTTCAAATGTCTGACTACCTTTCATTTAATTAATTCTATTAGTTTCCACCTTTTTTTCCCCTCCGTACTTAAACTCGCCCAGTCTGGCAGGGTGCTCCCATTGGTCTCTGCGTCACACGTGTTACCTTACTCCGCTGTTGTTTTTGAAAAGGTCCCCGCCATTCAATCTTGGCACTTGCGAAAGACGCAAGCATATTTACATGGCTTAAACTTTTAAATCTGTTTTAATCTTTTGAATTGGCACTGATGAAGGAGCTTTCGGGGCTCCGAAACAGCTGTTTGCCAATTTATATAATTTTATTTGTGCTATTTCACGTTGTTCATTATTTTTAATTTCGCTAAACTTTGATTTGTTTATAAGGAAAGTGCCGCTGACGTCATTGTTTGTCAAATTATTTGTATACCAAGAAAAAACTATCTGTTCTATATGGCTCCTAATATTCACATGTGTACGGTCGATTTGATTGGTTTACGTGTAACATGTCTATCTTATGATTAGCCTACGTAGCCATGCCGATTCCTGCAATGATCGTTACCATAAACACCAAGCTACATCGCCAAGCTTGGTGAACAATTACATCCATGGTTTAATATTATAAACGTTCACGACGAATGAAACGCATTTTGTTTACTCTCATAGTTCGAGTATTTGAACAGCCAACCTAATTTCAACTGAAGTTATTGCAGAATAATATAGCATGTTCCCTATTTCAACGGAAGTGTGTAGCACTTATAGTTTTATTACAGGGACACTCAAAAGAATTCCGTTACATTGCGGTCTATGGGGAAAAATCATTTGCGGTTTATTTAAATAATGTTTCACTATTTTAAACGCATTGAAATTTATATATATCACTAAGATGCATTAGAAGAAGCTTAATATGAAATAGGGTGTGCATAGCACTTATAGTTACTTTACAGGGACAGTCAAAAGAATTCCGTTACATGACGTCTATGGAGAAAAATCGTCTGCGGTTTATTTAAACAATGTTTCACTATTTTAAACACATTGACATTTATACATATATAGCTAAGGTGCATTACAAGAGGCTTACTACAGAATAGTGTGTGTATAGCAGTCATCGTTCATTTACAGGGACACACAAAAGAATTCTCTACTGTCTGTTAACACTAATTCCTGGAAGTGCGTTTTAAGTTACTAAACGCGATTTTAATTTTAACTCGCTGTTTTCTATTATGTGGTGTGTATAAATTCTGTAGATCCTATACAGGGCAGCACAAAAGTTCGCGAACACATTTCCGCTTATTGACAGAAACTCCAGAAAGATAATGTTAAACTGTGCTACGCGTTTCCTAACTAAACTAAAATTTAGCATCCTAGCATATACAAATCTATAGATCATATACAGGGCTGAATAAAAGTATCAGGATATTTTTCCGAATATTGTATCTGTTGGAAATTCTGAAATTATGTTTTTAAATATGTGATGCGTTTTCCAAATTGTTTACTTAGATGTTATCTTTTAGCTTATTAAACGGTATATTTTGTAAAATTATTTTGGAAGCGTTGGAAAGTGCTACATAATCTATGCTTGACGCATGATTTTTCGTTCTTGTTAAGTTTTGATTCGATTTTTATAAAATTTCAAATGACACGACAAATTTCTTCTACGATTATATATATCGAATTGCAAACCATTCAGTTATCTGGTTTTTCCGCTGTTATATGTGGACAGACGTACAGACGGAAGGACCAGACGATGATTATATGTGTTACGTATTTATGTAATTACTAACGCACCTAAAAAGGAGGTTTTTTCAAGGTAGGCCAAAATGAAACAAATGAAAACATCAGTGTTTTACACGAGTATAAAGTCATACTATTCTTTGTGAAAAATTATAATTTAATTTCTTAACTTGAATTGTTTAATTAAAAAAAAAAAAGATGAATTTAAACAAAAATTCATTCAGACAAAAAATCCTTTTTTATCTTAAATTCAATTAAAAGACGCTAAATACGCACACCTAAAAAGGAGATATTTTTCAAGGTAGGCCCAAATGAAACAAATGAAAACATCAGTGTTTTACACGAGTATAAAGTCATACTATTCTTTGTGAAAAATTATAATTTAATTTCTTAACTTGAATTGTTTAATTTTAAAAAGCGATGAATTTAAACAAAAATTCATTCAGAAAAAAAAATCCTTTTTATCTTAAATTCAATTAAAAAACGCTAAATACACACACCTAAAAAGGAGATTTTTTCAAGGTAGGCCCAAATGAAACAAATGAAAACATCAGTGTTTTACACGAGTATAAAGTCATACTATTCTTTGTGAAAAATTATAATTTAATTTCTTAACTTGAATTGTTTAATTTTAAAAAGCGATGAATTTAAACAAAAATTCATTCAGAAAAAAAAATCCTTTTTATCTTAAATTCAATTAAAAAACGCTAAATACACACACCTAAAAAGGAGATTTTTTCAAGGTAGGCCCAAATGAAACATATGAAAACATCAGTGTTTTACACGAGTATAAAGTCATACTATTCCTTGTGAAAAATTATAATTTAATTTCTTAACTTGAATTGTTTAATTTAAAAAAAAACGATGAATTTAAACAAAAATTCTTTAAAAAAAAAATCCTTTTTTATCTTAAATTCAATTTAAAAACGCTAAATACACAAACCTAAAAAAGAGATTTTTTCAAGGTAGGCCCAAATGAAACAAATGAAAACATCAGTACTTTACACGAGTATAAAGTCATACTATTCTTTGTGAAAAATTATAATTTAATTTCTTAACTCGAAGTGTTTAATTTTAAAAAACGATGAATTTAAACAAAAATTCATTCAGAAAAAAAAAATCTTTTTTTATCTTAAATTCAATTAAAAAAACGCTAAATACACACCAATTTTGAATGCCTCTCTGAAGAATTTTTGTGATACATTCTTTGCGAACTTTCTATCTTACACATGAAGAAACTGAAGAAAAAAATACATTTACAAAAAGATAAATTCTTTTTCTGAGTGCTGTTTCGAATTTTTGGTATTAAATTCCTTATCAACGCTCTTTCCATTCAAGTCATATAAGATCTGTCAATGCAGTATGAAGAAAAATAACTTTTAAGAAGTCATCAAAGCGAAAAACATTTTTTATCGAATATATATAAATATATTTATTTCTAAGCTTTATGACCACGCAATTTCTCTTATTTATTCTAGCAGTGTTCAAGATCATGTTATTTTAACCTGAGTAACGTAAAGTATTAAATAAAACTGCGATAGCAAAATTCTAGCTATACACATAATGTACTCTCTTAGTTTTAAAAGGGAAAAGATTATTTCTTAAGGGGGCTGAGCACTCTTAAAATGTTGAAAAGTGAAAACAATTTATCATTTTTGTCCTTTTATATCTAAACAAGAACAAACTAGCCGGATGTGCCAATCCCGTAACTTTCTTACACAGGTTTCGCATACACTAAAAAGAATCAGCACCAATTTATATCAAGGACTAACTGAATCTAAAGTTTTATTAAATTCCGTGCATTAGTTTTTGAGAAATGACAATTGCTAAAATCGTGTAAATCCTACAAAATGTAGTATAACAGCGCCACCTGTTGGAAGATTTAGACCAACTCCTAATCAACAACAACTTATGTCAACGTCTAACTGAATCTGAAGTTGGATGAAAATCCGTGCATTAGTTCTTGAGATATAGTTATCGTAAAAATGAAAAAAGTAACATAGCAGCGTCACCTGTTGAGCTATTTCCACCAAAACGTAAGCATCATCTATTTGTGTTATGTTCTAACAAAATCTGAAGTTTGATGAAATTCCGTGTATTACTTCTTGAGATATAGCTATCATAAAAATCATGACAAAAGTAGTATAGCAGCGCCACCTGTTGGGATATCTACACCAAAATGTAATCAGCGTTTATTTATGTAATGGTATAACTGAATCTGAAGTTCAATGATAATAAGTTCATTAGTTCTTGAGATAGATCTAATGCGGGAATCGCAAAAAATGCAGCATAGCAGCGCCACCTATTAGAACTAATCAATACCAATTTATATCAGGGACTAACTGAATATAAAGTTTTATTAAATTTCGTGCATTAGTTCTTGAGATGGAGCGCCCACAAAATTTCTGTCACATACATACATACATACAGACAGACAGACACAGTCACAGGCTCACAGACATTTTCTAAAAACAGTCAAATCGTGTTCACGACCTTCTAAAACATATTAATCCGTCCAAAACCGGAAGTCGAAAATTTTCATGAATCCAATACTTTCTACTTGTAAAGATAGAAGAAAGTAAAAACGTGCGTCAAGCCTCGATTATGTAACGCTTTCCAACACTTTCAAAATAATTTTACAAATATTTACCAACTAATAAGGTGAAAGATGATGTATAAGTAAACAACTTGGAAAACACAAAACATATCTAAAAATCCAATTTCAGGAATTACCAACAATATTCGGAAAAATATCCAAATTATTTCGTGCAGCTCTGTATAAGATATACAGATTTGTATATATAAACTACATACAATGCTAAATTTTAGTTCAGTTAGAAAACGCGTAGCACAGTTTAAAATTCCCAATCTGAATTTCTGTCAATAAACGGAAATATACTCGAGAACTTTTGTGCTGCACTGTATATGATCTATAATATTTATAGACACCAAGTAATAGACAAAAAGTAAGTTAAATTTATAAACGCGTTCAACAACTGAAAACGCATTTCTAGAAAAAGTACAGAATATTTTTGTGTGCCCCTGAAAAGGAACGATTATTGCTTTACACACAATATTCTATAGTCAGGCTCTTGTGATGCACCTTAGAGATATACTGTATCAATTTCTATACGTTTGAATTAGGAAACTTTATTAAAATAAACCTAAAACGATTTTTCTCCACAGACCATAATAAAACGGAATTATTTTGAATGTCCCAATAAAAGAACTATCAGTGCCAAGCACACCATATTCTATAGTAAACATCTTTTAGTGCACCTCAGTCATATATAAAAATTTTAATGTGTTTGAAATTGTGAAACATCATTAAAATAAATTGCAAAGGATTTTCCCCCCATAAACAGTGATGTAACGGAATTATTTTGAGTATCCCCGTACAAACACTGTGAATTCCACACATTTCACTTTCAATACCGAACATGCCATACTAAACTCCAATAACATTGAGTAACCCATTAAAATTGATAACCCCATTAACAGTTGCATTAAAATCCGAATATATTTACGCGATTTAGACCCCGGACAGACAGACACACAGATGGCAGATAGACATATACACAGGCAAACTGAATTCAGAAACACTTTTGAAGTATGTTGGAAAGTGATAAAATGTATACCTTGCAAAAACACTAATTAAAGCAAGAAAAATAGTATTTTATACCTCGGATATTTCAATTTTGGATTATTTGATACATTTAAAAGTGCTGGCAGCTTGAATGCTACGGACTCCTTCCTTTTTAAAAAAATTTTATAACGACATTTTGACTTTCGCAAAAAATTCTGATGTAAAGTCACAACCTATAAAAGTATGAATGAACAATATGTGATCTTTCAGAACTACATCATTAATGAGACTGTACAACGAATACAAGGTGGTTGTAATTCTTCCTCTTCCAGGCTACCAAATATATCTCTGTCTATGGCAGTCAACACTACGAGCAAGTCAATATCATCGCCGACAATAGCAGTATACACACCAGACATTGATACTTCAATGGCTATGTTTACAATAAGTGTATCAGTATCGCCCTCTGCTTATTTCGCTCCGAAACCATTCTCCATAAATTTCTTCATGAGCATAGAGATGTATTTTCTTTTGCTGATTAGATAAAAACAAATTCTTGACTAATAGACATATTCATTTCTCCAATCAAATCGATATCGAGAGTTACAATTTTCGAATACTGACGATTTCTTTCGGCCGTTTTTGTATTATAAATGTCAGAGTAATCATCGAAAACGATAATACATTTACCACAGTAATTTCTTAGGACATAGGAAATATAACTGTCTACGACACTCCCGCATGTTCCCCGAAGTGCCAAAGAACACGATGCAAAAGTCATTCTCCATCGATGATATACGAAACGTAGACACACATTCACTTCAATTTTTTTGTCAGTTTTTTTTTCATAGATTCAATATAATAATGAGTTGGTGGTTTTACTCACACCATTTGCATCAAATAATAATAAAGGATATGGAGATAAATCATATTAAAATTAAGTTTCCAAATCTTCTTGACGTTTCATATAAATAGAAATACGTTGAAACAACAACAGTGGATCACTGGACACAGTATTATCTTTAAATGTAAATGAATTATTCATCATTGCTAATGATAGATGTCAAGAGGAATTAACTTCACATATTCCCCTTCTAATTAATTTACACCTTACACCCCCCCCCCCACCTCAAATAACCTTTTTACAAAATTACCATTCTAAATGTATTTTATTTTTCTACACTGTAAATGTATCTAGTCCCAGCCTTTTTCCTTTTATTATAATTCCTTTTCAATTTATTTGGGATTTTTTCGCTCTGCATTTCTCTTATTAAAAAAAGAAGAAAATAAATTATTTAGTTCGCCTGAGCAACAGTTGATTAAGCTCTATCCCACGGTCAGTCAAATTTACCAGATGCCGTCTGCTACCCTTTCTCTTTTTTACATTTATGTACCGTTGATGTGACTTGTGATTTTAAGCTGTAAAAAATAAAAGAGGAAACAGGAGAGGCATCTTGAAGAAAGAGTCGAAAATTAAATATGTGCAAGAGTTCTTTAATCCAGGTTCAGAAAGTGCACAAGTACATCGTTAATCAGATACAGCTGCCGAGGGCAATGGTACACGGGACTCCATACATACACTCATTCGTATGTTACATGTTGATTAAATAATGGTCAGAGAGAGAATGATGATTAATTAAAACAATTTCTTCGGTGGATACAGAGCAGTGATGACAGAGTTGCAGAAAGCCGACTATCCAGTTTAATGTACTTTTTGCGAGGAAAATGTGATAGAAGCGCAGGTGTTATTTTCCGTTAAACGTTAACTCAATGGGAGATTGATGACGATCATATATGAATTTTTAGATGCCAAAAGAGAGGAATGAATATAGTAGCTTCGCAAACCACAAGAATTCTCGTTCACATAGGGTTGTATTAAGGAGTGCTACTAAAAATTAAAAACATACATGTACTGAATGATAATACAATTTATGTAAAAAAGAGAATGGGTAGCAGAGGGCATCTGGTAAATTTGACTGACCGTGGGATAGAGCTAAATCAACTGTTGCTCAGGCGAACTAAATAATTTATTTTCTTCTTTTTTTATAAGAGAAATGCAAAGCGAAAGAATTCCAAATAAATTGAAAAGGAGTCATAATAAAAGGAAAAAGACTGGGCCTAGGTACATTTACAGTGTAGAAAAATAAAACACATTTAGAAGGGTAATTTTAAAAAAGGTTATTTAAGGGGGGGGGGCTAAGGTGTAAATTAATTAAAAGTGGAATATGTGAAGTTAATTCCTCTTCACAATTGAACTCGATCGTTACGTGAAAGTTTCAAGTCATCAAACTTTTTCCTTGAAATATCTTCAATAACTTTGCTTCCAAAATTCTATGCATCATCTCAGTTTATTCTGGGATCTCCGACACCTCCGCTATATATTGAGATGTACTTACTAATAATTTGGAAAGGAGGATTTTTTTTCAAGTCATGCATCCAGTTTCTTGATATCTTCATTATCGCGTAGTACACTGGAATTTCGATGGTCAATGTGTTGATCAGGAGGTGGTGCACGTACACTACACAACTCCTCTAGGGATTCACTTAATTGCATTAGAGTGGGACGCGCCAAAGATCGATTTTTCCAATACGCTGACTGTTATAACATTTCTGCGTGTTATTTCACCTGATGATTTCATGCTTCTCATCAATGTCTGCTCGATTGTCATATCTGTCCAAACACCGGACCAAAATTTGCCACTTCTTCGAAAAGTAAAATATCCCACTATACTTTGTTCAGTAAGTTAGGGTGATTTAATACCAACGAAATGCTCATCAATTGAAAATAAAACTCGATAATGATAAGATCACGTGGTTAGTGGTATTTTTCAACATAAGCATGTGGTGACAGAATGCCTATTGCACAAGCATGCGGAATCGGTCTACAAGGAAACAGTCAATGTCGGGAGAAAAAGGGAAGGGTTAGAAAGTAGATAGGTACAATAGAATCTCGTTTCAACGAAAGTCACTATAAAGAAATTTTGAAGTTTAACAAATGTTATTTGGGTTATTAAAAAATCCTATACTTTGCAATTATAAATATATTCACATTATCGAATTTCAAATTAACGAATTTTTCAAATTAGCGAATTTATGGGAAGTCTTTAGAAAATACTCAATTCAGTTCAACGCACTCTTCTATGCGCATTTTTAAAATTAAGGAACTCTTCCTTTAGATTCACACCAATCGCTTTGTTTCTTAGTTTCTTCGCCTTTCCTTATACTCATTTAAAAAATGTAGGAAGTCCAAAGAACTCATATTTGCAATAGTCTATTACCTTCTAATTTGGCAATTAATAATAGCTGTACCTTATTAGCAAATTTCTAATCTGTAACAATTCACATTTGCAATTACATTTATTTTTTAAAGTAGAAAACATTAAAAGAAAGCGATTTTCATTGAAGGAAAAAAAAAATATATTATACAAACAGTACGTGCTGGTAGAAGGTAAGTAAATGACGCGGTATATGGATGTTATTCAGCAATGAGCAGCATTAAATTTTGTTTCGCAATCAAATTTCTGCTACAAAAGAATTTGAAATGTTGCAAAAAACTTTCAAAGTCGACTGTTTATGAAAATTAACAGTATTTGACTGTTAGAAAAAGTTTAAACATGATAGATAATCGGTCGTAAAAACGAACTTATATGTTGATGGTTTTCTTTGATTGTCGAGATGTTGTGTATTACGAATTTCTACCAACAGACCAGACAGTCAATATAAATTATTATTTGAGTATTTTGCGCTGTTTGCAAGAAGCAATTCGTGTAAAACCGCCTGAAATGTGGCGAGAAACTCATGGGCTATTATTTACACTACAATAATAAGTCTTCTCACAATGAAATTTATTTATTATTTGTGAGTTTTTAACCAAACATTCAACAAATATGGCTCCACCATCTTCGTATTCACCTGATATGGTACTGTGTTTTATTGCTTATTTTCATGGTTGATGTTTCCTTTTCATGGTTACAGTTTTGAGTCCATTAATAACGATAGAAAAATTCTCTACGAATTCTGAAGGGGTTTCACAAAAACGACTTTAATGCATGTTTTGATGATTAGAAAAAAAATGGCAGAAGTGCAATTCTGTCGGAGAAGATTATTTTGAATCAGATGCAATAAATTTTTATCAATAAATTGAAACCCTATGTTTTATTCCACTATTCCGGGCAGTTATTGATAACAGACAGATAAAGTCTATTTCTTTAAAAAGTAAAAGGTGTTAAATAAAAAAAATAAAAGGGGTAAAAAAAATTGAAAAAATTCTTTGCACGTTTCGGCCTCGCGGATGCCTTTATCAAGACGTGATTTGGTAGATATAGACATATAGATAGTTTATACGAACTTTTATACAGTTTTATTGTTTTCATATAACATCCTTTAGCGATTAATGAAGTATATGCTCAAATATTTTTAACTGAATATTTTACATTGCTTTAAACTTCACTTGGTTTTCTTAATTCATCAATAGGCTCATGAGAAGAACTATTCCTTCTTCAGAAAAAAAAAATATATTTAGTGTTACGATGACCTTGAAAAAAATATATACCAAACTTTTATTTAAATAAATGAAAATAAAACGAATAGAATATCGAATAATATGTTTAATAACAATTTCAAATATATTGATGTTTATGATGAGTAGTTATGTTTTCATTATTTCTCAAAAAGTAACTGTTGCTTTGCAATATACCTTTATGTGTATTTATATTCTTAAACATACATTAATACGATGAATGACAGACTTTCAAGTACGTTATATTTACTTGAAAAATCCTTTTATTTTTGAAAAAAATAATTTATGCTGTATCGTAAGAAAATGAACATGTTTGTAATGCAATATTTAAAATAGCACAAAGGAAAATATTGTAAACTTTTTTAGTATGAAATGGAAAAGTTTTTAAAATGCCTAATGAATGTAATGCATCTTCCTATTATTAACGTAATAATATATAGTATAGTGTTTTACGTATGCCAATTAATATTGTACAATTGACACCTACAATGCTGTGTTTGACTTCACTAGCAATTTGAAAAATTGAACACTAATTTAACTACGTACTATTAACGTACGTATTAACTACGTACTATTTTAATCATTGTTCTAGATTACACTATAATTGAGTACATTTTTAAAAAAACGTACTTAAATATTAACAGTTAATTAACATTGAAGTTTCTAACTTTATTTGAAATCTCGACAATGAATTTAAAATTGAAGTTTAAACATTGAAATTAATGAAGCTAAAACGTCATTTCAGTTTTATTTCTCTTAATACCGAGTATAAAATCAATAAACGCATTTTTAAAAGACATGTGACTTCGTTTTTTGTTTATTATAACACATTAATTATATTTCTTCTATTTATGTAATTAATTTTAAGAAATTTTCTTTTTAAAATATTTGAATGAAATAAAGAACTAGTCATATCTCATATATGTTAATATTTTAGAAAGCGTTTTTTTTATTGTGCATTTAAAAAAAATGAGTATTTATAAGATCTGTTGTTCATTTTTTTTATAAGACTTCAAGTTTTTATCAATAAATGCTTCAAAACTATGACAGGGGATAGGAGAAATATTAATTTCGTAAAGAAGTCCAATCAACGAGTAATACCTATAAAAAATATAAAAAGTCGATTATTACAAAAATGCAAATTAAACCTACATTGACAATTCGGTGATTCACCATGATTTTTTTTCAACAACTACCACCCCTGTCCCGAATATTGAACAAAATTCGCCTTCAGGCCGAATTTCTGTAAAATTTTATACAAACATAGGCCTGATACATTACATCTAATTATAAAATTTCGTAAAAAAATATTCATACCTTCGTCACTTAAACTGCAGAAAACTGAAAACATCGCCAAAAAAAATGTTATCACTGAGTCCCCTTCCGGGGAAATTTCCACATTTTCAACTGTTACCTGACGTATGTAGACAAATACTTACATATATATGAAGTTTGGTTCAATCCAATCCATAACTTCACACACTTTCTGATGATAGAAAAGAAAAGTCCAACCTTAATTCTCTATTACAGCGTCACATTCAGGCCTATTTTCTTCAAAATAATATACAAACCTCGGCCTATGACATTGCATCTAAATATAAAAATATTCATAAATTCATTCGAAAATATTCATTCGAAAAATATTCATAAATTTTCCAATTAAACTGCAAAAAATCTAGAAAATTGCACAGGAATCCCTATCACAGCACCCTCTACTGGGAAAATACCCCAATTTTAACTGGGACGTCAAGGTAATAGTGGAGACTGTAGATATGAAGTTTGGTTCAATTGTATGCATAAATTTGTACAATTTCCGATGATACAATAAGGCAAATCCCACAAAAATTGCCATCACATCGCCCTCTTCCAGAGGAATATGCCCATTTTCAACAGGGATCAGACGGCCATAGTCAAAACCATATATATGAAGTTTGGTTTAATTCTATTCATAACATCGCGCGTCGTGCACTTCCCAATGATATAATAAGGAAAATGTAAAAAAAATCGCTATCACAGTACGTCCTACTAGCAGTATATCCCCAATTTCAACCAGGACCTGCTAGCCATACGCAAAAACATATATATGAAGTTTTGTTCAATTCTATGCCAATATGCTTTATACACGTTTCAATGATACAAAGAGTTTGGGGGGAATTTCTCATGCCTAAAATATGTAAATTTGTCGAAAACCGAAAGTTGAGAAAAATTTATTACAATACTTTGTTATTTTATAAAAATAATAAAGTAAAATCTGGTATATTGAATGCATAATAAAGCTTCAAACATTTTTTTACAGTTATTACAAGTGATTCGAATTGTACCAATATCGCATTTTTTAAATAAATAAATTAGAATTTCTGAATTGCTTACCTTTATTGACAAATATAAATGCATGTACGAATCTATTAAAACTAAACTACAAAAGGAACTGTTCATTTATTTCTTACTTTATATAATTCAACTGATTAACCACATTTTTAAAATCAAAACTAATTTCAAATCATAATTAAAGAGCGCTGGATAAAAAAATCAAATTAAATCGCTTCTTTAAATCATATCAAATGGTAATTGGTTAAGAACTTTATTGCCGTGTTATTTGTTCAAATTTTTCTTATTATATTATATTCTTTATTGTGCAATTTATTTTACTTTTCTAGATATTGTTAGAAAAGAACCATGCATAAAGTTACCAAAATATGATAAAGAAATTATTAACAATTAAGAAGTTCTTTTGATACAAATTAGGAAATAGAAAGTGTATTTGATACATTGTTAGCTATTGTTTTAAAGACACTATAAAAAAGCAAATTGTCATGCTTTTTTCAAGTGTATTTCATTTCACGAAAGAAGATTAAAAACCTCATCATTTGATTGGAATATGTGCTAAAATCCAAATTTGAAATTTGCTATTAAATCCAACAAGCCTTTTTTATTAATATAAGAAAAAATTACGTAGTCTTATTCAGATACTAAGACATCTTACCTTTTTAACGCGTTCCAACATAGTTGAAAAGTATTGATGGCTTCGGTTTGTCTGTTGTGTGTCTATCTTTCCGTACTCTAACTCTTGTAAATATACCAGAAATGTTCTGAAGCTTTAATCTGCTTTTGACGTTCATTGTAGTACGATCGATATTGAAAATGAAATGTGTAGCATTTATAGTTCGTTAACAGGTACAATCAAATGCATTTTGTTACATTACGTGGTCAATGGGAAAAACGTGTCAAGAGCATTTTGGTAACGTTGCACCATTTTAAACATAATGAAACTGATATGCATTTATGAAGTGCACTAAAATATGCTTTCTGAAGAGTATGGAGTGCAAAACATTTAATATCCATTTAACAGGGTCACACAAAAGAGTTATGTTACATAGTGGTCTATGGGGAAAAATCGTTTGCAGTATAATTTAATGTTGTTAAATTATTTCAAACATAATGAAATTTATATGCACTGCAAAAAAAAAAAAAAAAAAAAAAAAAAAAAAAAAGTGTTGATTTTACAGTATAATACTGACACCCCAGCTGCCAGTTTTATACCGTAAAATCAACACTTTTTTTGCAGTGTGCATTACTGAGATGCACAAGTCTTTTACTAAAAAGAATGGTGTGCATTGCATTTATCGTTCATTTACAGAGACACACAAAATAATTCAATTACAGTACTGGCTATGAGCAATATTTGCAAGAAGTGCGTTTTTAAGTTAGGTTTGCGTTTTCAAGTTTAACAAAAATTTTTTATAGAACGTTGTATGTATAAATTCTGTTGACCATATAAAGGGGTTACACAAAGTAATTCGAAAGTTTTATGGCAGTGAATTGCTTAATGTTAGTTTTTAATTGTGTTAGGGCTTTTTCTGCTGATTTATATTTGTATACTAATAGAAGTTTGCGGAATATAAGTAATTCTTATGAAGGCATACGCAAAGAATAAGGTACACTGCTGTTTATTGCTGGTAATTGCTTTAAGTGCGTTTTAAGTTGTGTTATGCGTTTATTACCTGAATTAAAATTTAGCATAACATGTGGTGTGTAAAAAACTGCTTAGATAATTTACATGTCAATACAAAAGAATTCGAGTTTCTTTCCATCTATTAGCGAAAACTATAAAAAATTAATTTTATAACGAAAGTTTGTTTGTACGCTATGTGGAACATATGCGAATCTATAGATACTTTTTTTCAAAATAAGTAAATGCTTTTCTTCGCGTATTTTATAAAAGCAATATTTGATTCCAAAATTCCGGTGTCAGTGTAGCGCTTGGTAATTAAAATTAAGTGGGATATATTATACCCCACCGCCCCTCAAAAGGTTAAAACTACCCTTACACTTTTTATATTGATTTCCAAGTTATAAAATATGATTTCCGTGTCTATAAAAGGTATTTTAAGTGACAAAACAAATATAATAGTTCCATTTCTAGTCCCAGTTGAGAGATTTGCGCATTTACACATGGACATAATCGGTCTTTTGACGTTAGCAGGTGGATTCAGATATTGTCTAACCATGATTGATAGATTTACTCGATGGCCAGAGGCTGTACCTATATGGGATGAGACTGCTGAAATGGTTGATCAGACTTTTGTTCAGACATGTGTTCCCCGTTTAGGTACGCCTCAGAGAATATACAAAATAGTAGTTAGATAACGTTTTTGACTATGGTAGATAATTACTATATCTGGATTATTAAATATGTTATATGTTTCCTAAACAGCTTACTTACATATCTTCTTTCACCTTTTTTAACGGTAAAATTTCGTTACAGTTTTCTATATGTGTTGGAAAGAGTTTCATAATCTATGTTTAACGCATGATTTTTCGTTCTTGTTTTTTTTTTCGATAAAGAAAAAGGATCTTTTAGGAATGGGTATCAACTTGACTTTTTAAGCGATTTTTAGATACAGAACAGTCAGGATATATAGTCGTTCTTGAAAAGTAAGAAGAATCTTGTTATATATTAAAATAAGAAAAGTATTTGTTTCGGTGAAACTAGTCGTAATTTGTTTAAATGTACGTGATATTACGCTCAAAACGGGCTCGTGCATATGAAAAAGCAAATTCATTTATTGCATTTTTTTCAAAAAAAGCAACCAATGATATCAGAAATGGACGATAGTTCCACATTTCAGTTGAAAGAAATATTCTATGATGCAATTGATGTTAGAGAAAGCAATTTGATGAAAGATCAGGAATGTAATGTGTTCTACGTTTCAGTAGTTTAAAAACTTCAATAAAAAAATTATGCGTTGCTAAATTACTGTAATGTATGGAAACAGTTTTTACAATGTAAGAGTCTTCATTTTCAAAAATTTTATTTGCCGTCGTTATACAACTGCTTTATCATATTTAAAACTAACAAATGAATAATATCAGATATCACTCGTTATTGCAACTAAATAAATAAATAAATATTTTTTTACATATAATATATTTTTTTATTATATATTATATATTTATTATATATTTATATTTATTTTTATATTTATAATTATTATAAACTATTATTAAAACTATTATTTATTTAAAAAATAAAGACTTAGATAGCATTAGCTTTCAACAATATTTTGGGACTTTATACCATAATATGTTATTTTATACCATAATATGTCTGAAATATACACTATCATACAGTTTAAACTCATTAAAATAACATTTCAAGAATAAAGAATCGAAAAAAAAATTAACATAAAATAGAATTTTGAAGACAATGTATGAATATAAATGATAGCCATGGAATTTTATTTCTACTTTTAGATTCAAAGCGCTGCTCTTGAAATAATCTATGATATAAAAATGCATCGTTTTTAGGATATTCGAGGTACGTAAATTCATTTTCTTCTTGACTTGAAGAATTAATGGCAATAATAAAAGTTGCAATAACTATAAAGATCCAGTTTCACGTATTATTTGAATTTATATGTGTATTTTTGTGATTCTAATTGCTTTTTATTGAGCTGTACTACAATTGAAAATAATTAAATGAATGTTATTTAATTGATTTAATTTACTATAAATTATTATTTTATAAAATATATTTATTGTTTGTTTATTAATTAATTGAATTGAATTAATGTTAGTTATTTTGTAAACTGTTTTAATAATAAAAATGAATATTTCATTTAATAGAATTTTTTTTTTCAATCCTACTATTAGTTCACACTCTCCCTATATATATTTATATATCTTGTTCAAATTTTCAATCGTTAATAAAATACTTTTTATTCACTCACTCAAGTTCAAGTACATTTTTTTTGTGGATGACACTTGATATTAATTCAGTTTTTTCAAATATTAATTCATTAATTGAATTAAATTAATAAATTTTATTTTTATATGGGAAAAAAATATCAACACGCAGCCAAATTATTTAAGACATTAGCTCCATTTAAAAGCGCTCACGCGCAAGTCTTGACAACGCAGTATGTTAAGCTCTGAGCTCGTAACCACAAGGTCCCAGAATTGAGCCTCGCCTGGGACGGAAGGAAATTATACCGTACTCGAAAATAAATCTCTCTTATATAAGATATTTGGGAATAAATACCGTCAGTTGTGAAGCGTCTGGATCGCTGGAAAATAAATTATTTTAGACCTAAGTAGGAATTTACTTTATTTTATATATATACAGTAGAACTTCCCTTAAACGAAGTCCCTATTTAACAAAGTTTTCTACTTAACGAAATTTTCTGCAAAACTTTGACTTTGAACATCATTAGCATATAAATTAATCTCCATATTACGAAAAATATATTCTATATAACGAAGTTTATTCCACTTTTGTACGTGCACAGAATTCGAATTAAGAGGTTGCTGTTGCGATGGATATGCAAATTTATTTCAGCGGATTGTACGAAAATGAACTCATTTAAATAATTTCCATTCTGCTTGGTGCTAAATAAAACAATTTTTTTTCACACTAAAAAAAACACTCGTTATCATTACTAGATGGAACCCGTCAAAATTTGACGTCAAACAACTTGATAGTACCATAAAAATAAAATTTATAGTTGCTTTAACTTGACAAATTTCATAGTGGGGAGGATAATATGATTAAGTGGTCACAGACCTTTCCAATGATATATAACATGAGGGTTGTGTGCAAAATTTAGACAGTACCCCTTGGGGAGGGGCAAAGTGGGGAGATGGGCATCGGAGATGCATAATATGATATAAGTGGTCACAGGCCTTTCCAATGATATATAACATGAGGGTTGTGTGCAAAATTTAGAAAGTACCCCTTGGGGAGGGGGGGGGCAAAGTGGGGAGATGAACATCGGAGATGCATAATATGATTAAGCAGTCACAGACCTTTCCAACAATATATGACATGAGGGGTGTCAACAAAATTTAGAAAAGTATCCCTTGGGGGGGTGGGGGGGGGCAAAGTGGGGAGTTGGACATTTGAGATGCATAATATGATTAAGTGGTCACAGACCTTTAAAATGATATATAACATGAGGGTTGTGTGCAAAATTTATAAAGTACCCTTTGGGGGGGTGGGGGTGGGGGCAAAGTGGGGAGATGGACATCAGAGATGCATAATACGATTAAGCAGTCACAGACCTTTCCAATGATATATAACATGAGGGTTGTGTGCAAAATTTATAAAGTACCCTTTGGGGGGGGGGGGGCAAAGTGGGGAGATGAACATCGGAGATGCATAATATGATTAAGCAGTCACAGACCTTTCCAACAATATATGACATGAGGGGTGTCAACAAAATTTAGAAAAGTATCCCTTGGGGGGGTGGGGGGGGGGCAGAGTCGGGAGTTGGACATTTGAGATGCATAATATGATTAAGTGGTCACAGACCTTTCCAATGATATATAACATGAGGGTTGTGTGCAAAATTTATAAAGTACCCTTTGGGGGGGTGAGGGGGGCAAAGTGGGGAGATGGACATCAGAGATGCATAATACGATTAAGCAGTCACAGACCTTTCCAATGATATATAACATGAGGGTTGTGTGCAAAATTTATAAAGTACCCTTTGGGGGGGGCAAAGTGGGGAGATGGACATCGGAGATGCATAATATGATTAAGCAGTCACAGACCTTTCCAACAATATATAACATGAGGGGTGTCAACAAAATTTATAAAAGTGCCTTCCTTAGGGGGGGGGGTGGCGGGATGGACCCCGGAGATGCATAACATGAATAAGCGGTCAAAGACTTTTCCAGCGATATATCACATGAGAGGTGTCTGCAAAATTTAGAAAAGTGTCCCACTTGGGGGGGGGGATAGACCCGAGATGCATAATATGATTAAGCAGTCACAGACCTTTCCAATGATATATAACATGAGGGTTGTGTGCAAAATTTATAAAGTACCCTTTGGGGGGGGGAGGGGGGTGGCGGGATGGACCCCGGAGATGCATAACATGAATAAGTGGTCAAAGACTTTTCCAGCGATATATCACATGAGATGTGTCAACAAAATTTATAAAAGTGCCTTCCTTAGGGGGGGGGGTGGCTGGATGGACCCTGGAGATGCATAACATGAATAAGCGGTCAAAGACTTTTCCAGCGATATACCACATGAGAGGTGTCTGCAAAATTTAGAAAAGTGTCCCACTTGGGGGGGGGGGGATAGACCCGAGATGCATAATATGATTAAGCAGTCACAGACCTTTCCAATGATATATAACATGAGGGTTGTGTGCAAAATTTATAAAGTACCCTTTGGGGGGGAGGGGGGTGGCGGGATGGACCCCGGAGATGCATAACATGAATAAGCGGTCAAAGAATTTTCCAGCGATATATCACATGAGAGGTGTCTGCAAAATTTAGAAAAGTGTCCCACTTGGGGGGATAGACCCGAGATGCATAACATGAAAAAGAGGTCACAGGCGTTCCAACTTGCAACTTTTCCTCGAAGGCATTTGACAATATTAAATTTTTTTTTACCCAAGACAATTTAACGATATTCTTAATTTTTTTGCGTAATTCATCAAACGTTCATGGAAAAAATCATGAAATTCGCTAATCAATAGTTGATAAATTATAAAATTCAACAATCGATAGCAGTAAAATCGGTCAATCGATAATGGAAAAATCACAAAATTCATCAAATGGTTCACGTAAAAAAAATTGTCCTGCACACTGATGATATGATCAAAAGGGTTTTGAAGTATAGGACAAAATTAGCACTTGCCAAACAGCGAGTAATCCTGAAAATTTGGCAATGGACTTTATTGCCACCACTGGTCAAACATAATAGTCACACTCACCAATTGCGATGATTGAATGGAAAAAGATTTTTTTCTCCGCTGTCGCTCGACAAATTTCGAAACCATTTGGCGAATTTCACGATTTTTTCTCCGAAATTGACGGATTGTGATTTTTTTTCTCGAAGCCATTTGACGATATTCGAAAACTTTTTCCCCCGAAACCAGTTGATGAATTTTGCGATTTTTCCACTGTCGATTAATGAATTTTGCGATTTTTCCGCTATCGATTGACGAATTTATCAACTATCGATTAATGAATTTCATGATTTTATCCATGAACGAACAAATTGCGCACTTTCTTTCCGCTAATGTTTGACACATTTCGCCCTTTACAATTCAGCCAATGAGTTGAACGTTGTTTCTTTCCAGAAATGTCAAGAATGAAACAATGATTCTTTAGGATGAATTTTCTTCGTTCGATGCACCATGGAAGAAAGAATGTGTGCAATGCAGCAACGGGCGTCACAGACTTTTTAGGGCACCTGCAGACTAAAAACATCTAACCAATCTTCGCGGGGGGGGGGGAAATCACAGATTTCGTCAAATGATTGAGGAAAAAACACTAAATTCATCAAAGGATCATGGGGAAACATGACTTTCGTTAAAAGACATCAGAAAAAACATTAATTATGCAAAAGGATCGTGAAAGATAAGCAAATTTTGTCAAAGAATCGCAAAAAAGGAAAGTTCACCAAAAGGTCATGCTTTTTTACTAAATTTCGTCTAAAAATTGCGGAATAAAATGTATTTTATCAAAGAATCGCTGGAAAATGCGAATTTCGTTAAGGATCATGAGAAAAATGCGAAATTCTTCAAAGGATCGCTGAAAAAACATGAATTTCGTCAAAGAATTGCTGAAAAAACATGAATCTCGCCCAATAATAGAAAAATCATGGTTCATAATCATTATATCTAGTAGTATATGTAAATACAGTTTGTGATATAAGACAAAATTAACACTCACCAATCGGCGAGTAATACTGAAAATTGGTAATTGATGTTATTGCCAGTACTGGCTAAACTTAATAGTCACACTCGCCAATTGCGATGATTGAATGTAAAACGAAATTTTTTTCCCGCTGTCACTCAAAGAATTTTTAAACCATTTGGTGAAGTTTTTCCCGAAACCATTTTGTGAATTTCCCGATTTTTTCTTCAAAATCATTTTTCAACAATATTCGACCCAATACGCATGCGTCAAAAAAATCGCCGGCCAATGAGGTGAGAGTCTAATACTGTCTCTATTAACGTGTTTGGGATCATCTCCTGTTTTTTTTTTCTTGCATATTGCATTAAACCTAGGAAGGTATTTATATAGAACTCACTGTAGAGTGTTTAGAAGGTATTTATTTTATTTATTATAATTTGTATGAATACTTAGGTGTCCATTTCGGATTTACTGTTTAAAAATGAATTTAGGCTCATTTAACATTCGCAAAATCAATCCCGATGGAAATTGTGTTTTTAGATCTCTATCATTTTGTGTATATAGTACAGAAAATAATTATTCAAACGTACGTAAAAATATCGTAGAACACGTAATACAAAATTGGACCACTTATAGTCCGTTTATTATCGGGGATGAATCTTATGGTGTTCCGATTGCTAATGAAAACGATTATGTAAATATATGGTTCTTCATAGAAGTATGTGCTTCTTCACACTTCAATAGAAGCATTGTTTAAATTAATATAATTCTACAAATATGATGCAGTTTTAAAATATTGAGTAATGATTAATATAGTCAAGGAATCTACTCATATACGTAATTAAGTTTTGGTACTTCTCTATTATCTCATCGACCACTTTTCATAACAAAAAACTATCGCCAAACTGTAACGCCAAATAAACGGGAGAACGTTGTCATTAATACGCGCAAATGTTGAATTAAAAACCACTTGACGACATAACAAACACGTATAATGCTTCCGACATCAAGTAAATGGGATTGCATTTTTGGCATTTAATCATACATTTTGGCAATAGTATTTTGTTATGAAAAGTGGACGATGGGATAATAGAGAAGTACCTAAGTTTTTTATACCAATTTTGAAAATTTATCTTTTTTTGACATTTAAAAAAAATAACAGAAAAAACATTACAAATTTGCCCATTTGCTCAGCGGTCAAAGGATTAAGAAAATATTAATGATTAGCGGAACTGGTTCTAGCTATGAAGTAATATTATTTTGCTCAAAAACCCCCAGCAAAAAAATAATTACAAAGAATAAGTAATCGTCTTTAAATATACAAAAAACAATGTGATTAATGGCCAGGATTTTTTCACATATAACATTTTTTATATACAAAATAAAAACCGAAATAACCTCATTCATTTCACCCGATGTCAAAAATAGTTTTTTTTTTCCACATTCTTGGGCAAAGCACTAAATCAATAAAATCACCAATTTGTGACAAATTATGAGTTTCATATGAATCGCCCATGAACGGACATGCAAACTGGTAAAAAATGAATGTAATAAATTAAAACATTCAAGATTTGTATACATACAAACAATACAATGTAAATATTAATATTGTTTGTATATATACTTCTTTGTATACATATATTGTTTGTATACATACAAACAAATATAATGTAAACATTATTCAAATATTAAGAGTTTACAAATCAAAACATTCTAAACATTTGTATACATACAAACAATATAATGCATACATACTCTTTACAAATTAAATAGCACACTTATGTAATGACAAAACTTTTAAATCGAATAGAGATAATATATTTCTGTTAAAAAATAATGCTAAAGTTCAGACTTACATATATTATACATTCACATAAAGCTAGTCACATTCCTGCATATTTATTAAATATTTAGTTGCTAAATATAGAAATAATATTTTATAATTTATATTCAGGCGCTCAGATTCGCTTTTTTCGAACACATAATTAATAAAAATATTACTACCGTGCGTACTGTCTTTTGACATTATATTTACATAATAGTTTTCATTAGCAATCGGAACACCATAAGATTCATACCCGATCATAAACGGATTATAAGTGGTCCAATTTTGTATTACATGTTCTACTATATTTTTATTTACGATTGAATAATTATTTTCTGTACTATATAAACAAAACGATTTGATTTCGCGAACGTTAAATGAACCTAAATTCATGTTACACAGTAAATCCGAAATGGATACCTAAGTATTCATACAAATTACAATAAATACAACTTTAAATACCTTTTAAACACTCCAGAGTTTTTTATATAAATATATTCCTATGTTTAACGCAACATGGAGGAAGCCATCAAAGATCAAAACAACAGGAGTTGATCTTGATCCCAAATACGTTTAGAGACAGGAATATACCCTCGTCTCATTGGCCGGTCCTTTTTTGACGCATGCGTACTCGGTCGAAATTCGATGGAATATTTGACATTATTAGCAAACTGCTTTAAATAAATGGATAACACTTGTTATCATTACAACACTTGTTATCTCTCTCACACAGAGACTCTAGTGCAGACAATTGGGGAATGTCAAAATCATCTTTTTACATTCAATGATATAGAAGAAGCAGTAACGTAATGGCGTCAGATGTATTGAAGCCAAAAATGTCAATTAGAGTCTGACCTTCCATTGCTGTGGACAATTGATTTGTACATCCACAAGAATGTGCTTAAAAATGCAAATCGAGTAACATCTTAGTCATTTTTGTTCCTGCTAATACAACTACTAAACTTCAGCCATTAGTCTAAAGAGTAATAAAAAAACTTGAAGAACATTATCGAAAAAGACAGGAAAAAATACAATGTAGTGAAAACATTAATTTGAGAACCTGTGTATCAGAACTGACGAAAGCTTGAGCCAAAGCGTGGGAAAGTGACGTGATTTCACAACTATTTTGTAAAAGACGGTTTCATAATTGAAACTGAATCAAATGCTTCTGAATACAATACCTGTTTGCCATATCTGAATAAAAAAATTCATGAATTTAAGCTGATTTCTATTTAACGAATTTTCTTCATAACGAAGTTTTTGAGTGTAACGATGAGACTTCGTTAAATGGAAGTTTCACTGTATGTCACGTTTTCACTTGTATCACCATAATTTTTGTAGAATCATTATCCAGACAAGGGCTTCCACCGAGGACTTTGCAGTCGGGCGCCGAGATAGTGTGCGTACATAATGCAAATAAGAGGCAGTCGGTTCCAGTTCACTTTTTATTCGAAATCAAAAGGAAAATGGCCATGCTTTACTAATTACGATGCTAATTCCGAACATGATGATTTTAATACCGTTGAGAAACCTGGTGACTTAATTTAATATTTAATAAAAGAAAACTGCCCAGTTAAACTGACGGCATTGAGCTCACAGGCTACTCACACTAACTGTAAATTACATTCTTATTTCAAAGAATTTGAAATAAGCCCTCGAAAAATGAAGAAATCGACAATATATTAAGAGGGGGGAACCATCCCCCGTTTCTCCTTCTTATAATTAACCAATGAACCCATAAAACTAATCAGAGAAGTGCCTTACCACAATGAACCTATATACAAAATTTGAAGAAAATCGGATAATTCTGCTTAAAAAACCCATTTATCTATATCAAGGGGGGTTAGTCCCCCCCGTTCCCCCCTTTATACTTTACCAGTGAACCCCCAAAACTAATCAGGGAAGTGGCTTACCACAATGAGCCTATATACAAAATTTGGAGTAAATTGGATAATTCTGCATGAAAAACCCATTTATCAAATTTAAGGGGGGGGGGGGTAGCCCCCGTTTCCCTCCTTTACACTTCACCAATGAACCGCCAAAACTAATAAGGAAAGCCCCTTACCACAATGAGCCCATATAGAAAGTTTGAAGAAAATCGGATAACTCTGCATGAAAAAAATAATTTATCTAAAATAAGGGGGGGGAGGATTAACCCCCCCCCCGTTACCCCCTTTATACTTAACCTATGAACCCCCCAAAAAAATCAGGAAAGAATCTTATCACAATGAACCTATATACAAAATTTGAAGAAAATCGGATAACTCTGCATGAAAAAAATAATTTATCTAAAATAAGGGGGGAGGATTAACCACCCCGTTACCCCCTTTATACTTAACCTATGAACCCCCAAAACTAATCAGGAACGAACCTTATCACAATGAACCTATATACAAAATTTGAAGAAAATTGGATCATTCTGCATGAAAAAACCATTTATCCAAATTAAGGGGGGTTAGCCCCCCGTTCCCCCCCCCTTTATAGTTAACCAATCAATCCCCAAAACTAATCAGGGAAGCGCCTTATCACAAGGAACCTATAAACAAAATTGGAAGCAAAACGGTTATTTCTGTCAAGAGTTATCGCGTTACGTACGTACATACGTACATACATACATACATACATACAGAACGGACGAGCACATAAGCTCTCAGGCTTTGATAGCCTGTGAGCTAAAAAGACATTTTTGTAATTACAGGCAGTCGTTTTTTCTATCGGCAGCCAAGGAGATTATTCCATCGTCGTGAAGTACCCGTCGGGTTACATGTACAACCGGCTCCAGGAATAAAGCTACGCGGGAAACTCCGCGTATATCTATTATCTAACACCCCAGAGTAGATTTTCATTAAAAAGTCTTTCGACCAATCAGCCCTACGGGACTAAATTCTCCGGCGCTCTGATTTCGAAGCTATAAGACCGTAATGTGAAAAAATGCGGGGAAAATACTTCTAGAACATTACCGAACAATATGATTCCTTCGAATAAATAATAAGAAAAAAAAATACGTAGGTTTTACCGAGCATGGGCAAGATGCCAAGATAATATTTTACATTGAGGCTGAAGTTAGCTTTCATAATTTTGAGAAAGAATATTGTTTTGTCAAAAAACATAGGGAAATAAAAATAAAATAAAAAAGATATAGGTTGTTATTTCAAGAGAGTTAAATTATTTTTAACTGGGAGATTGATGTTTAAAAGAATTAAATTCTAGGATGCATTTATTTAATGAAACAAAAGTGCGTAATTTTAATAGAACAGCGCGATCAGAGCCATATTTTTAAAAGAATGAATTTAGAATAATGGGATTTACACAGAATTATAGCTTTGATGAGGCCAACGGCGTAATTTTTTTAAAATTTGTTTCATATATATATATATATATATATATATATATATATATATATTACTTGTTTATAATAAAAGATATTTCCTTTAAAAGAAAAATGTATCATCTCAGATGCAATTGAAACGATTATTACGATTTTTTTTACGTTTTATTACATTAATTATATTAAACATTTCGGCCATATTTTAATTTTTCATGCAGAAATCATATAACTATAAAGTTATCCCATAATATGATCATTACATTTCATGAAATAAAATTTGTCTCAATGATACTGAAAAGTGTCATACAATATTAGCGACAAATATCACGCCCATTAAAAAGCATTATCACATGAAATAAATAAGGCTAAAAGGATGTATAAATGTACTGTATAAATGAGGTTTCTTGATCTCGACTGGCCAGAAGCCGAAAGAGGCAAAATTCACTTCCGAACCGGCTATTTTTTACTTAACGAATATTTCTATTATTTATTTTTTTTTCTGAGCCAGTGTTCCATCATGGCAGTCTTGCTAAATTTCTTATTCTGTTCTAAAATTAGAGTACTTTCCGTCAGATATTACCATAAATATTTCCTGAAAATTAACTTAGCCATAATTAAACATGTCCGTTTGGCCCCTCGTTTAAATATTTTTTTTTTTATGTTTTGCAATTGAATTATCAATTAAACTTATCAGTTAACTTCAACATTACAATCCATCAATACAGTTAAAACATATGAAGATACTTGACAAAAAAAAAAAAAAATCGTATAATTGTAAACTAAATATAGCTGGAAGACCACATGGTTCACTCCCGCTCCGATCAACAATTTTTATCTATTTTAATATTGAATGTGTTAAAATTCCATCCTGTAGATGCCATTGTTATAGCAAAAACAGAAATCATAAAAACGAAGCACAGCAATAGATTTTGGGAGTTATTCACCAACACCTAATCAGCACCAACTTATTCCAAGATTAATTGAATATGATGTTTGATGAAATTCATTGCACCAATGTCAAAATGCAATAAAGTACGATTATTTTAACTCCAGTAACAAAATGTTCAACTATACGAACCTCTATCAATCTTTCTTTTTTAAAGTTAGGAGTTACAGATAAAGTTTTTATTAAAAAAGCGGAAGTTAAACCTAAAAATTCTAAAAAAATAACAGCACATTTTAACTTTTGTGAAAAGGGGGAGATTCTCGTGTTTAAGTCAGTTACCGAGGTCCTAAACTGTTCATTCAAAGTAAATTTTCAGAAATGCCATTGAGTAGTGGAATGCAAATACTCAAAGGTGTTAGAAATAGGATTTAATCCTCTCTTCACTCTCACCCTATCAAAATAAAATACTTTATCCAGTAAAAAAAAAAAAAATTCCTTAACTGCTCATGAACAGATATAATCATACGCAAATGCAACCCCCTTCTTTCTTCTACTGACCATACTGGTAAACTGCAAAGACCAATTTCATACGGTGAATTCATTTTTGGCTCTTTATAATGTGACAATGGTCACTGAAAACTTACAATTGGCTTCCCGGATATAAGTGTGAGATGGTGACGCATAAAACAATAAGTATAATAGCCTTTAAAAAAAACAAGAACGAAAAATCATGCTCAAGCATATATTATGTAACACTTTCCAACGCTTCCAAAATAATTTTACAAATCATACCGTTTAATAAGCTAAAAGATAACATCCAGGTAATCTGAATACTTTTCATCAGCCCTGTATAGGATCTATAGATTTGTATATATACTACATAGGATGCTAAATTTTAGTTCAGTTAGGAAACGCGTAGCACAGTTTAAAATTCTCCGTCTGGAGTTAAATAATACGGAAATGTGTTCGCGAACTTTTGTGCTTCCCTGTATAGGATCTACAGAATTTATACACACCACGTAATAGACAAAAAGCGAGTTAAAATTAAAATCGCGTTCAGTAACTTAAAACGCACTTCCAAGAATTATTGTTAACAGACAGTAGATAATTATTTTGTGTGTCCCTGTAAATGAACGATGACTGCTATACACACAATATTCTGTAGTAAGCCTCTTGTAATGCACCTTATATAAATTTCAATGCGTTTAAAATAGGGAAACATTATTTAAATAAACCGCAGACGATTTTTCTCCATAGACGTAATGTAACGGAATTCTTTTGACTGTCCCTGTAAAGTAACTATAAGTGCTATGCACACCCTATTCCATAATAAGCTTCTTCTAATGCACCTTAGTGATATATATAAATTTCAATGCGTTTAAAATAGCGAAACATTATTTAAATAAACCTCAAGTGATTTTTCCCCATAGACCGCAATGTAATGGAATTCTTTTGAGTGTCCCTGTAAAAAAAGTATAAGTACTACACACTTCCGTTGAAATAGGGAACATGCTATAGATAACGACTATAACATATAAAAATTGCAGAGCAATCCGAGCATATTTGCGGGAGTTAGAGCACGGACAGACGGCCAGACGGCAGACGGCAGACGGTAGACGGCAGACGGCCAGACGGCCATACGGCCAGACAAACCGAAGTCATAAACACTTTTCAACTAGGTTGGAAAGTGTTAAAAAGAAGAAAAACATGTTATTATTATTTATTTTTGTCTTATGGCATTTTATAGAAAATAGAAGGCTATGCCAATGGGAGAAGATTATGGAAAATTAAAGGATTTATATGGGAATTTCACGAAATTAGGCAGCTATTGTAAAGTTGGCTTCATATATGGCGTTCTTTGATTTGCCGCCAAATTTGGAGATATTTTGCCAAATTGGGCAAAATTTAGCGCTAACTGTGGTAAATCTGTCATTAGTACTTTTCAACAAATACTCATTGTATTCATAGGTATTCATCAATACATACTCATTCATACATATTTCATATAAATGCTGACGTCGTAATGATGCGGGCAACAATGTGATTAAAATGGATGAATGTTGCAACAATGGAGCTATTTTTTTCAAATAATATTAAACAACCGCAACGTTTTTTCTACGGGGAAAATGAAAGTTTTGGGCCGACGTTTCTCCCCCTTGTGGATAAAATGTCTAATTCATGTGTTGCCCTCAAGAATAAATATATATTCCACATTTCAAAGCTCTACAAAGTTATACAAATGTCAACAGAAAGTGAATGAAAAATGAGTGACAAGATTTGTCTCCCACATACATACATAATTGTAAGCTAAAAGAATGCACGTAAAAATATAACTGAAAATACTGCTTCAATAACGAATGATTTCGAATTAAAGAGAACAATTTTCTTATGTTAGAAAAGCAAAAAAATATATATATTATCCTACGAAGTGCTTAGAACTTTACAAATATTGACAGTGTAAACAGTTGAATCTCTAGCTGCAAAATAAATATTTCACAGCAGCGCTGCAATACATTTTTCATTAACTTTATATTCAGTGTTCAATCAGATTTCATTTGAATCTCTTCATCTGTCAAAATATCCAAAATTTTACCCATAAAAGTTAGACCCAGTTTCAACAGATAAGGATAATCGCTCATCTACTGTACAGATGTAACGTAAATCTTGAAAATATAAAGAGTTTACAAGGAAGGCCTCCTTAAAGCTCATATTCAGAATATTTTGAAAAAATGAAAATGAAACTACTCATTTACATACTAAAGTATCAGTCAAATATAGCTGCGGAATCCCAGTAGGAAATCGGAAAATATATAAAATACTTTCGCGTATTTGGCACAAAAAGACGCGATTTGGTGAGCAACACTTTTATCTTGCCAAATGCAAGCGATTTTAATGCATCTGAAAATTCCTGGCTAAATGATTGTTTAAATGCGCACTATTTTATTAATTTAAACTTAAACAATGAAATAGTTTATCATTTTATCTCTAAGTTTATGTAATACACATATATAAGTTGCGCGTTGCTAAGTTATTTAATTTTCCCCGGTTTCACCGGCTGGATACGTTTTAAGTGTATTTTAACAGTATAACTACCCAGTTCTTCCATTTACGCTGACGTCGTAAAGATGCGGGCAACAATGAAATTAAAATAAATGAATGTTGCAACAATGGAGCTATTTTTTTAAATTAATATTAAACAATCGTAACGTTAATTCTATAGGGAAAATACAAGTTTTCGGCCAACGTTGCCCCCCCCCCTTAGGGATAGAATTTTAAAAAATCAATGTCCAATTCATGTGTTGCCCTCAGGATTATACATGTATTCCAAATTTCAAAGCTTTATGCCAACAGGAAGTGGATGAAAAATAAGAGACCAGATTTGACTACCACATACATACACAATTGTAAGCTAAAATAAAGCATGTAAAAAGGTAACTGAAAATACTGCTTCAATAACGAATGATTTCGAATTAAAAGGAATACTTTTCTTTTGTTAGAAAAGCAAAAAAAAAATCTTATCCCACGAAGTGCTTAGATTTTTACAAATATTGGCAGTGTAAACAGTTGAATCTCTCGTTGCAACATAAATATTTCACTTTCCTCATAAGAAGAATAGTCTGTAACTTTTTCAATTTTTTCTGATTATCCGATTATGGAGACCTTCCTTGTTAGAAGAGCCTTTTGTTTGGTGATGTAAACAAAAACTGACTAAGAACAAGGTCTTCAATGTGTACCTGAAAATGTAGTTTGGTGAAATTAGATCCCATAAATAGTCGATATGTAATTTTCATAGTAATCGTTTAGCTACGTTTATGCATACTTCTCTGATTGATTTTGAGAGATTTTATAAAAATTAGATGATAGGGTAGTTCGACTAGTAATTGAACATCCCCCAGTGAATGAACAATTATTAAATATTTTAATAGAATAAGGTTTCAAAAGTTCCCCACTAGTTAATTATCATGCTGAGTTTAAAAACCCCGTAATTAAGTAAAAACGTGTTGTAAGTTATTTGTACAATTTGTAAAGTAAATAGCACAGTGTGGAACATTTTGCGATCTTTTACTGGTAAGAACTGTTCATTTACTTTGTTTTTGTATAGATTTTTATTAAGACATCCCTAACATCCGAAACAATTGAAATATAAACTTCCTTTTATTTTTTTAATCATTTGTATAAAAACACATGCGTTTGCATTGTCAGACATCAAAAGGTACCGTTTAGTAAAGTTTTATCATTCTCTTTTTTATGTGCTTAATTGTTCATTTACTGTTCGGATTGCCCTGTATAAAAATAGAACTTTCTTAGTATTTATAAAACGAATGATTTATTCATTGCGCAGATTTTTAGTCGATATACACCAAAATATACTCGCTCACCACAATTGTAGATCATGGTTTAACTAATTATGGAGGTGGATGAAATTCCGTGCATCGGAGCGATCACAAAGTTTTTGTGGGACTTTTTCCAAAAATAGTCAAATTCTGTTCTTGATATCCCTAAACATGTAAGTTTATCAAAAATCAAATGTCGAAGATTTTCATTTTAACGATAATTTTTTTATATGTATAAAAATACAAATGTAAAAATAAGGTATTATAAGTAGACATGTAATATGATTTATAAGCCCACGTTAGTCACGAGAAGAAACGCGCAAGCTAAGGTTAAGTTTATGGGAAGGTTCTTGGCAAATTTTTTGCTCGCATTTTAATATTTTTAAATGATTTTTTTTCTTTTGCATAGGATAGCTGAGGTCGATCTCTAACGTTGTTAGTTTTTACTTTTTTGATTTTGGTTACAGTTTTTTTATAAGCGGGCATTTTCAATTTTGAACCGGTTGGAACCGGTTCTGAAAGTGAAAGTACCCTTATATAAAAAAACTAGAACCAAAATCGAAAATATAAAAACTAACAACGTTAGAGATCCTATGCAAAAAACATCATTCAAAAATATTAAAATGCGTGCAAGAAATCTGCCAAGAACCTTCCCACAGACTTAACATTAGCTTGCACGTTTTTTCGCATGACTGATGTAGGATCTTAACGCTTCTTATGCATAATTTTCTATTTCACTTGGACAGATTATATAAGAAACAGATTCTTTAAAAAAAGTAGAACATTATTCTTAACATTTATAATCCTAATGATGTATTCATTACACAAAAAGTAACTTATTCATTACTCAAAAATTTACTTATTCGTTATTCAATTCATTAAACCAATAACTTTTCATGATTCTCAAGGCCAATAGCTTACTTATTGTGACTCTAGAGACTAAAGAATTATTGTGACTCTATAATAGTGCACATTATTGTATTATCATCATTAGGGTCATTCTTGGAATAAGAATACTATTTAAAGAAACATTATTAAAAAAGAAAGCAAAATCACAAAAGAAAACGGAAAAAAAATATTTTTTATTAATTAAAGTATATTTTTTTCCACCCTTTTACAGATTTATTAATACTACAGTCTCAAATTTAAAATAAAAAATATTATGCTCTTTTCATAAGTAAAAGTATCTTATTTAAAATAGAGTTTTCATCTAGACAGCATTGTTGATAAATATTTACACAAATATATAAATGTACATTATTTGCCTAGGTGAAATAAATTTCGTAGGGATTTTGCATAGAATAACAAAAATTAAATATATTCGTAGAGAATGCACTAAAATGCTCCGTGGTAAATCTAGACTTCGTGTTAAAATGCTTTAATATATAATGTATTTTAGAACGTGAGGACAATATTTTTAATACATGACTAATCACATCATCCTAGATTTAATTAAGAGGACAATGGACGTTAAAATTGATTTTTTTTTAAATTTTTCCTGATAGATATATGAAAATTTGTGCATATATGTATTTTATTATAAGTATATAGAGTACCTTAAAAAAAATTTCCTAATCTTAATATAATTTTAAGATTTTTAAAAGAATTAAAAAATTATAAGCCAATTTTAAAATGCTCCTTGCGTATTAATTTTTAAGACATTACCTCGATTTGTCATTTGTTTCACTTGAAAACTGGATTGGGATCACTTAAAATTTGGACCACTTACAAAGAAATCGGTGTATCAGTTATTTATTCCCTTGAATAGTTAATTTCTGAGAGATTTTTTTTAAAAATTCCATTCCGATTTTCATCAAAATTTAACATTTTAATAGCTATAAATCAAATTTAATTATCTTAATGAAGTCTAATTGTAAAATGCATACACAGTTTCTTTGTAAACGGTATCAGGATTCTTCCTTATCAATTTCATGAAATTTGAACAAAAATTAAGACGCATGGAGCATTTCAAAAATCTTAAAAACGCGTAAAATCTGTATAGAGAAATCAGGTAAGGTAAAGCCAGGAGAGATGGCGCGGTCGGAGAGATTGCGCACATAGAGGTTCGGGGGGAATGAGTAGAGTGAACGCGCAGAGACTCCAGGTAGTTGTACAACAACAGTAGTAGAGTGTCTACTTGAAAATGCACGTTGATTGCTTTGAGCGTCTAAGATAAAATATTGCTATTTTGTTTTGTTTTCCCAAACTAAGTGCTTGAATTTTCATAGCTATTCATCAGAATTTCTATACAATGTCAATAATACAAAATTTTTTTAACTTAAACGATTTCTCTTAAGCTACTAATCTAGACTAACAATGTGAACATCAACGGTTCGTTTTTGAAGAGGTCATGTTTAAATAAAAGGCCGCGCAATCTCTCCTACCGAAATTGGAGAGTTTGCGCATCTGCTACTTAGGAGAGATGGCGCAGTGTTCCCATTAGTTTCCATGCCAGGAGAGATCACGCAGCTTATTGGTAAATTTGCATAAAAAATAAAAAATGAAAATGGACTAATTTTAAGTTAAACGTGTTATTAAGTAGCATAATTTTATTTTGTAATCTTATCTGGACTTGCTTTTTCAGATTCTTTAATTTTTTTTCCATTAATTAAATTTTTTTAATCGTTTTTAAAATTATTTCCTTTTTCTGATTCTTTAATCATTAGGTTGAAATATTCTCTCCTAATACAATAATATTTGTTCACAAAAAACTTACAGCAATGTCATTTAAGAGTAAGTATTATTGTTAACAATTTAATTGTAGTTATTATTAGTAACAATCTCTCCTACCCATGTGCGCAATCACACCAACCCTGCAAGGACAGATTGCGCAAATTAACTTTATTGGTTTTATTACAACTGTTCTATTAAATTGCAACATAACAAGAAAATAGCAATGGAAATGCTAAAAAAACAAATGAAGTAAAAATTATTAATGGATAGTTTAGCAAAAAATTAATATTTAGATTTTTTATTGCTATTCTTTTGAATTGTGCGCAGACTATCCTAGCTTTACCTTATAAAGTTTACTAAAGTACCAAAAAATTGATTGTGCACATAATTCAAACGCTTGTAAGTTTCCGAAAAATTATCGCAGTTGGTCTCAAATGATTCAATAGAAACTGAAGAATAATAATACACACAATAGTAAATTCCGATTTTTGATCAAATAAATGTCCACGGTCCCCTTAAACATACATTGAATACATTTAACAATTAAACAAACATTGGATACATGTAGAGTATTTTTAATGAATAAATGGGTTTAACATTTCGTTCCGTAACACACTAATCAGCCCTTTTATCTGAGACAATGAAGTTTTTTATTGTAGTGCAAATTTTGTAATTCATGTCACCCAATTTTTAAATTTACACGATATCATCTTTTTTTTAGAAAGTTAATTTTATAAAGTAAATTTAAATAAATGTTGCGTAATTTTCTTTTTTGCCAGGAATATCAGATATTGTCCCAGAGTACGAATAAACATGTCATATTATTTTTATAAATATATATTTTAAATAAGGCTAATTTGTTATGAGTGAGTGTATAGCCATAATGATCTCGAAGCCTCCGCGGTCGTCCCGTCCCGTCAGATCCCGCTGGTCGATGTCTTAAACTTATTGAATTGAGCTTATAAATGAATCCGGTAGCTTCTTACGTGATCGGGTCGGGTCTACTACCGTTCCAGTCAGTAACTGAAATAAGGGACCTTCAAGTCCGCCGCGTGACGCCTGCTCCGCGAAATAGCGGCGGTTGATGGTATGTTTCATCATTTTAATTAATGAAACACTATGAATAAAGTATCAATCCTTTATTTTGCTGTTGAATGTGTAAGAAAGAAAACTAGAATAACTATTTTTATTTTGAGATATGTTTCATTATAATTTTGCGAACCATGTCACTATCTTCTTATTGCAGTAATTGATTTTATTACACAATGAGTTAAATTACAGTTATAATGACCTACCGGACATATTTTTAATATGAAAATAATAATTAGAGCAATATGAAAATAATAATTAGAGTTCTGAAATGTATCTTCAAGTTTAATATTTAATCTGTAGAAAAAATTTATTTGAATAAATGAGGATGTGTTTTGAGTTCCTTAAATTAACTAATGAGAAATATCAATTCTTTATTTTACTATGGAATGTGTAAGAAATAAAACTGGAATAACTATTTTTATTTTGAAAAATGTTTCATTATGATTTTGCGAACAAAGTCATTACCTTCTTTTTGCAGCAATTGATCTTATTACTAAAATATAAAATCAATTACCGTGTTTACAGTAGTATATTGCGCACAATTTTACCATCTATTTGATTCCAAGTGTAGAGTGTTCGAAAAATACTCGGGATATATTTTTAAAACGTATTTATTGATATTAAATTTCCATTCAAAAAAGCTCATAGTACTTAAAGAAATGTCTACATTTAATATACTGTATATACTCGTGTAATAGTCGAAGAATATTAGACAACATTTGGGAGTTGAAAATGGGGATGTCGACTTATATACGAGTTAGTAAAACATAAATAAATAAATAAATGTTACAGTGTTTGTTTTTTCTGCTATAGACCCTTTGCGTGTGACTTGTCACTTTCCGGAAGAAGTGTTGAATAGCGGAGTGAAATCCCGGAGTCACTGGGTCTAGGTTGGAGAGAGAGATAAAAGCGGACACTGGTCATTTCCCTGTGACTGACAAAAAAAAAAAAAAAACTCAACAATAATGTCCCTGTAATTATTCTGCACCCATTTTCTCTTGGGATAGAATTCCTTTTAACACAGGGACATTCCTTCCAGCATTTTAATCGCCTTTTTAAAAAAAGAGTTCAACTTGAGAATGCTTCTAGATTTCTCTTCTAAAAGTCCTGTAAACAAAGAAGTACTATATTTTATCAGTCTAAGAAGTTGTTTACCATTTTAAATAAGGCTTGAATAGATTTTTCAAAGAATTTTCTCTTTTTAAGCATCATTAATTTGATGTGAATAGGTTTCAAAATAGTTTAAGCTTCTTGAATTTCACATAAATATACAGTTTTAAAACGTTGAATTAAAAAAAAAAAAAGTCTCATTAGAAACGTAAAAATAAGTTCACTAATTTAAAGAAAACTTGTTTTATTATTTTTTTATCATCGATTATAAATCATTTTTCAACATACTACCAAAAATCTGGTTCGACTTATACAAGAAAATTATTTTTCTTTCAAAATTTTGCGTAAGAATTGGGGGGGGGGGTCGAATTATACACGAGTATATACGGTAAATAGAACATTTAAAAATATTAATTTTTCATCTATAAATTACAATTGCAGCAGTTATTTAAGAGACATTTTTTAAAAAGTTGAGCCTTGTTTTCTTTTCAGAAGTATTGTAGGACGAAGTATTGTAAGTCCACGATAAAATTTCTGTTTTTAGCCATCATAATTTTGCAGCACGAAAAATACGAAGAGTCTTAACTTAAACTGATTACATCTGGACAGAAAACACTAATGGATTACACGTCTTTTGAATTATTGGTGAAAAAAAATCATCTGAATTCTTGGCGCTGGTGAAAGTCGGATATCCTGTGATTCAAACGCAAATAACTGAATATGCGCATTTGGAGACTCACAACTAAACTCAATATTGACTTTAAATATAAATATGAAACAAAAATTGCGAGGAAATAAGCAGTTAGAGTAAATAAATCCTATTTCATTATTTCACATTTTTCCATAGATACTTTATCAGAAAATTGCACCTTTTAAAACTACGATGTTTGTTGCACCTAATCTCTTATAAAATTAAGAGGTCCGAAAATTATGTGAATCTTTTTTTTTTTCTTGGCAAAAATTTTCTTTAAGAAATACACTGTGTGTAAATTACGGGGAATCACAAATTAAGCGAGTAAATACGGCATTCTTTTTCTTTTCTTTTTTTCCTTTAAAAAAAATCAAAACTCATGAAAGATTTTTAATACTTTTCATGTTGTCACTTCTTTTTAACTCGTTTCTCATTTATGATTTCATGAATGCAATTCTGTTACTTAAAGGATTTATTTAAGCCCCAATATTAATACGTATAAATATTTCTTAAAAAAATAAAAGGTGTGTTTCATTTATTAATTACTAGTACCATTCATTACTATTACTAAGAGCTTGGTGCATTTTTCCTATGCTCATATTGTGTGGAAATATTATATTATTTATTTATATGTAATGAGATGACGCATGCGATAATTGACTCTCGATGATACAAAACTTTAGAAGACGAGAAAAAGAAAGGAAAAATCGTAGGACTATAGATAATCTATTAATCTGGAGTCAGATAAATAAGGAAAGGAAAGATACATGAAAATTGACAACTGAAGATGCTGGGGTGAAAACGTTTTTGTGATAGTGGAATGTTTTTATAGAATTTTTTAACGTATTTAATATTGGCTTGCCATAATTTCTCATAATAAAATTGGTAATGTAAACAATAAAATATTAAATAGAAATATTAAAATAGAAATATAGAACATACTTTTAAAATTTTTGTAATATAAATTTCCATATACAACAGTAATGGAACTCTTCAAATTTGGATATTTTAATATAAATTTTGGAAAATCATTTTCTTGGAATTCCAGCAAATACCTTCGTACATACAATATGAGTAAAACACGAAAACAATACATGTTTAGTACATACGAAATTATTTAATTTTAAAGCTATGTAAATTACGTTAGCATAATTAATAGCATTTCACTTCAGTGCAATCAATTACATTTGTAAAAATCGATAAAATGTTAACCTCATAAAATATTCTGTATCATTAAGATTAAATGACGATGCATGAATTCACTTTTGAATTAGTAAAGGATGAAACTTAAATCAAATACTTTTGTACTTACTTCAAATATTATTTACTTATTTTTAATTCAGCGTTCACAAAATGAATTTAAATGGAAATTTCTGACATTGATTAAAAAAATAATACATGTTTTATAAAACATTATTATTGATTGTCAGAAATAAGTCATCATATTAGTTACCTAAATTATACTTACACATGAATGTATTAAAGTTATAAGATAAGTTTACACATGCAATTATATTTTTATTCTCGCTTACCATTTTAAATTAAATTAATTTGAATAGGAATTAATTTTAAAATATAGTTTGACTGTGCTTTTCGTTTTTGTCTTGTATTGAGGGTTTTGTAAATATTAATAAAACGAAAATTTTCTATTCACTAATTCCCTTGTTCACACTGTTGTTCAATTTTCTCGTTTATACCGAAGAATTCAATTTTTAACCACAGTATTCTTTAATAATCATTTTATTAAGAAATAAAGAATCATTTACCGTCCTTACAACATACTTCGTAAATAAGTGAATTTTGGTTTATAATTTTCTATAAAACGTTTTGAAATAGAGAACTATCAGTAAAGGATTAATAGATGCAAAAAATTTATAACCAATATTTCCAGTATACAATGATCTTGATAGCATTTTCTATAAATTTCTTTGTATGGTCGACGTATTTCGAATGAAATCTGAAAATTTCAGATAAGCCTAGAATAGATGAAATAGAAAGTTTTTTGGAAAAACTTAACTGCTATTGTTAAATTCTTGAAAATATTTCTTACTAAATGAATGCTTTGATAACAAAAAAATATCAAAAAACGCTTTTCTCAGAAAATAATCTACAACAGACCATTTTCAAAATTTTTTCGCCTCAGCTAGGAAAGTTTCCTACTTCCCCAGGGAGTACTTAAAAATCCACTGACGTAGATTTTCAAGAGCATGTAACGTAATGAAGAAAAGTACTTGCAAAAACTTGAGGAATTCTCACGTGCTTTATACATATGTTTAACAATAGTAATAATTAAGTTCTAAAGCTATCATCTTTTGCTGGAGATTCGTGTATTAAAATTTGCGATATGTTTTAATCTATGCTGTTGAAATCAAACATCATTGGAATATTTCATGGGATATCTGATGAGTTTCTGGTAATGCACACGTGATGATTCTACATTTAAACTAAAACGTTAAATGTAATGGTAAGATCAATTTAAATGTCCTCACAATAAGACATAAGCTGCACATTCTGCTTTAAATATATATTTTTAAAAATGTATAAAGAGAATATACATTTCCTAGATGTTTTTTAATCGTGCTAACAATATACATTAACATCTATGTTTCACAAAATAAATCCAGAGGTGATAAATAAATTTTTCCTTTTATCTAAAAGATTGCCTGAAAGTGATTTTTTTCGTTCAAGCGTAATTTTATTCTGAAAGCTAATAGATGTACAGTATACTTATATACGTTTACATATTAGTCACATTTAGTAAATTTATATTATTACTTTTTATTTCACTCGGTAATCACTAATGAATTCGATTTCATATTAGATATGTATACAAAATACATCAAAATATAAAAAAGTATTTAATAAACATTACATTGATTGACTTTTTAGAATTTATAAAAAAAAATCTTGTATTAGATCTACAACAATGTATATTTTCTCTGTTATTAGATGTATAGCATTAATATTATATGTAAATATATTTCACATACAATAAAGATGTTACGACATGAAACGCTTTCATTAAATAATGTCTCATTATTTATGCTTATGATGAAATTTTCACGAAAGCCATTATATAATAAAACTCAATATATTTTATTGATAAAATGTATCTAAATCGTGGTTAGATGTAGTAATTTATTTTAGAATATTATGCAGTATATTTGGTTATACATTAAAAAATTTATTTTATCATGTATTTCAAACTTTTTTTCAGACGTTGTATAGACGCAACTACTTTTAATATTAGAAGGCAATATCTTTCACATAAAGAAATTTATTTTTTCTGCATCTTTAATATTAAAAAGGAAGTAAAAATATTTTTTGAACAAAATATTTGAATCCTGTGAAATAATTATCAGGTATATATTATTTATATTAGTGTGTTGAATATATTAATCAATTGGTATGGGCCAAAAATTTTTGTTCTAATGTAGGTTTTTTTAAATGTATTATATTATATTTTACGGAATACTCACAATTCTCCTAAACTAGCAAGGCTTCGCCCATTTAGACGATCTGACAAAAAAAAAAAAAATCTAAAAAGCAAGTCAATAACGATTTTGCATTACCCAGATAAATTTTATTAGAGGGGCCTATAAACATTCTCTAATAAATAAAATTTAAAATAGTGGAATATTTCTTTCTCTATCAAAATGTCTTTGAGAAATTAGAGCAAAAAGTGGTGTTATTAACCTATATATATTTCCACATGAATGGAGCTTGTTTCTAGGTTGAAAAATCTGCGAGCCTATTTGTCTAGCAGTAAGTGTCAGATTGGAAAAATTTGCGAGACTATTTGTCTCGTTGAAAGTCAATTAAAAAACTGAAAATCAAATTTCAAAAGATGCAATAAAAAGTTAAAATTTCAGTGCAAATTCACCTTGTTTAAAAATTAAAATTAATAAAGATATAACTAAATGTAAATATGTTTGCTTGAAGGTGCGTAGAAACATACATAAAACATTTAAAAGCACATTAAAGTCATTTTATAAATTCAAGACGTTTTCAACCGAACTACTCGGTCATCATCAGTAAAAAACTTGCACTGATGATGACCGAAAAGTTCGGTTGAAAACTTTTGAAATTTTAAAAGGACTTTAATGTGCTTTTATATGTTTTATGTGTGTTTTTACGTACCTTTAAGCAATATATTTACATTTAGTTGTATCTTTATGAATATCAAAAGATGCGTTCAAATTTTAAAGTTATAAATTAATTCATCTTTTAAATTTGAAAAATGTAAGATAGCATTTTTATTTGTGTATTTAGTAACTCTTCTACCTAATTCGAGACTATTCCATTTCACTTTATAGTGATATAGTACAAATATGTTAAACATTATATGAAATATTCGTGAATTATCATTATGTTTACGAAATGTGTTATCTATATTCATATTCTTACTTATCTAATACTAATATTATAAAGGAGTAAAGATTGTTTGTTTGTTTGTTTGTAGGGGGTAATCTCTGGAACTACTGAACCGATTTAAAAAGTGATGGTGGCAAATTGATGGTGACAACCCCTGCTCCAACATAGGCTATATTTTATGTCGGTGCCACTAACCCCAGGGGGTTCAGGAGCAAAAAAACGTTCTAAAATTGCCATTTTTTAGCTATAAAACTGGCTGTCAAGCCCTGAGAGCTTGCCAGCCGGTTCTGTATGTACGTATGTACGTACGCAATGCGATAACTCTTCATAGAAATATCCGTTTTCCTTCAAGTTTTGTTTATAAGTTCACTGTGTTAAGGCGCTTCCCTGATTATTTTTCGGGATTGATTGGTTAAGTATAAAGGGGGGGAACAAGGGGCTAATTCCCCCCCCTTAATTTATATAAATGGGTTTTTCATGCAGAATTGTTCCGTTTTCCTTCATATTTTGTTTCCTTCATATTTTGTTTGTTCACTGAGTTAAGGCGCTTCACTGATTAGTTTTCGGGATTGATTAGTTAAGTATAAAAGGGGGGGATCGGGGGGCTAATCCATCATTGCACATAATTCATCCAGGTTCCGTTTTCCTTCAAATTTTGTTTATAGGTTCCTTGGGTTCAGACGCTTCCCTGATTACTTTTCGGGATTGATTGGTTAAGTATAAAGGGGGGAACGGGGTGCAAATCCCTCCTTAATTTATATAAATGGGTTTTTCAAGCAGAATTATTCCGTTTTCCTTCAAATTTTGTTTATAGGTTCACTGTGTTAAGGCGCTTCCCTGATTAGTTTTTCGGGATTGATTGGTTAAGTATAAAGGGGGGAACGGGAGGGGCTGATCCCCCCTTCATTTATATAAATGGGTTTTTCATGCAGAATTATCCCATTTCCTTCAAATTTTGGTTAAAGGTTCACTGTGTTAAGACGCTTCCCTATTTAGTTTTCGGGATTGATTGGTTAAGTATAAAGGGGGGAACGGGGGCTAATCCCCCCCTTATTTTATATAAATCGGTTTTTCATGCAGAATTATTCCGTTTTCCTTCAAATTTTGTTTATAGGTTCACTGTGTTAAGGCGCTTCCCTGATTAGTTTTCGGGATTGATTGGTTAAGTATAAAGGGGGGAACGGGGGGATAATCCCCCCCTTAATTTATATAAATCGGTTTTTCTTGCAGAATTATCCCATTTCATTCAAATTTTGTTTATAGGTTCACTGTGTTAAGGCGTTTCCCTGATTAGTTTTCGGGATTGATTGGTTAAGTATAAAGGAGGGAACGGGGGGCATATCCCCCCTTATTTTATATAAATGGGTTTTTCATGCAGAAATATTCCATTTTCCTTCAAATTTTGTTTATAGGTTCACTGTGTTAAGGCGCTTCCCTGATTAGTTTTCGGTATTGATTGTTTAAGTATAAAGGGGGGGAACGGGGGGATAATCCCCCCTTCATTTATATAAATGGGTTTTTCATGCAGAATTATCCCATTTCCTTCAAATTTTGGTTAAAGGTTCACTGTGTTAAGACGCTTCCCTATTTAGTTTTCGGGATTGATTGGTTAAGTATAAAGGGGGGAACGGGGGCTAATCCCCCCCTTATTTTATATAAATCGGTTTTTCATGCAGAATTATTCCGTTTTCCTTCAAATTTTGTTTATAGGTTCACTGTGTTAAGGCGCTTCCCTGATTAGTTTTCGGGATTGATTGGTTAAGTATAAAGGGGGGAACGGGGGGATAATCCCCCCCTTAATTTATATAAATCGGTTTTTCTTGCAGAATTATCCCATTTCATTCAAATTTTGTTTATAGGTTCACTGTGTTAAGGCGTTTCCCTGATTAGTTTTCGGGATTGATTGGTTAAGTATAAAGGAGGGAACAGGGGGCATATCCCCCCTTATTTTATATAAATGGGTTTTTCATGCAGAAATATTCCATTTTCCTTCAAATTTTGTTTATAGGTTCACTGTGTTAAGGCGCTTCCCTGATTAGTTTTCGGTATTGATTGTTTAAGTATAAAGGGGGGGAACGGGGGGATAATCCCCCCCTTAATTTATATAAATGGGTTTTTCATGCAGAATTATTCTATTTGCTTCAAAATTTGTTTATAGTTTCATTGGTTTAAGACGCTCCCCTGATTAGTTTTCGGGATTGATTGGTTAAGTATAAAGGGGGGGGGGGACGGGGGGATAATCCCCCCCCTTAATTTATATAAATGGGTTTTTCATGCAGAATTATCCCATTTCCTTCAATTTTTGTTTATAGGTTCACTGTGTTAAGGCGTTTCCCTGATTAGTTTTCGGGATTGATTGGGTAAGTATAAAGGAAGGAACGGGGGCATATCCCCCCTTATTTTATATAAATGGGTTTTTCATGCAGAATCATTCCGTTTTCCTTCAAATTTTGTTTATAGGTTCACTGTGTTAAGGCGCTTCCCTGATTAGTTTTCGGGATTGATTGGTTAAATATAAAGGGGGGGAACGGGGGGATAATCCCCCCCCCTTAATTTATATAAATGGGTTTTTCATGCAGAATTATCCCATTTCCTTCAATTTTTGTTTATAGGTTCACTGTGTTAAGGCGTTTCCCTGATTAGTTTTCGGGATTGATTGGGTAAGTATAAAGGAAGGAACGGGGGCATATCCCCCCTTATTTTATATAAATGGGTTTTTCATGCAGAATCATTCCGTTTTCCTTCAAATTTTGTTTATAGGTTCACTGTGTTAAGGCGCTTCCCTGATTAGTTTTCGGGATTGATTGGTTAAATATAAAGGGGGGGAACGGGGGGATAATCCCCCCCCCCCTTAATTTATATAAATGGGTTTTTCAAGAAGAATTATCCCATTTCCTTCAAATTTTGTTTATAGGTTCACTGTGTTAAGGCGCTTCCCTGATTAGTTTTTCGGGATTGATTGGTTAAGTATAAAGGGGGGAACGGGAGGGGCTGATCCCCCCTTCATTTATATAAATGGGTTTTTCATGCAGAATTATCCCATTTCCTTCAAATTTTGGTTAAAGGTTCACTGTGTTAAGACGCTTCCCTATTTAGTTTTCGGGATTGATTGGTTAAGTATAAAGGGGGGAACGGGGGCTAATCCCCCCCTTATTTTATATAAATCGGTTTTTCATGCAGAATTATTCCGTTTTCCTTCAAATTTTGTTTATAGGTTCACTGTGTTAAGGCGCTTCCCTGATTAGTTTTCGGGATTGATTGGTTAAGTATAAAGGGGGGAACGGGGGGATAATCCCCCCCTTAATTTATATAAATCGGTTTTTCTTGCAGAATTATCCCATTTCATTCAAATTTTGTTTATAGGTTCACTGTGTTAAGGCGTTTCCCTGATTAGTTTTCGGGATTGATTGGTTAAGTATAAAGGAGGGAACGGGGGGCATATCCCCCCTTATTTTATATAAATGGGTTTTTCATGCAGAAATATTCCATTTTCCTTCAAATTTTGTTTATAGGTTCACTGTGTTAAGGCGCTTCCCTGATTAGTTTTCGGTATTGATTGTTTAAGTATAAAGGGGGGGAACGGGGGGATAATCCCCCCCTTAATTTATATAAATGGGTTTTTCATGCAGAATTATTCTATTTGCTTCAAAATTTGTTTATAGTTTCATTGGGTTAAGACGCTCCCCTGATTAGTTTTCGGGATTGATTGGTTAAGTATAAAGGGGGGGGGGACGGGGGGATAATCCCCCCCCTTAATTTATATAAATGGGTTTTTCATGCAGAATTATCCCATTTCCTTCAATTTTTGTTTATAGGTTCACTGTGTTAAGGCGTTTCCCTGATTAGTTTTCGGGATTGATTGGGTAAGTATAAAGGAAGGAACGGGGGCATATCCCCCCTTATTTTATATAAATGGGTTTTTCATGCAGAATCATTCCGTTTTCCTTCAAATTTTGTTTATAGGTTCACTGTGTTAAGGCGCTTCCCTGATTAGTTTTCGGGATTGATTGGTTAAATATAAAGGGGGGGAACGGGGGGATAATCCCCCCCCCCTTAATTTATATAAATGGGTTTTTCAAGAAGAATTATCCCATTTCCTTCAAATTTTGTTTATTGGTTCACTGTGTTAAGGCGTTTCCCTGATTAGTTTTCGGGATTGATTGGTTAAGTATAAAGGAGGGAACGGGGGACATATCCCCCCCTTATTTTATATAAATGGGTTTTTCATGCCGAATTATTCCGTTTTCCTTCAAATTTTTGTTATAGGTTCACTGTGTTAAGGTGCTTCCCTTATTAGTTTTCGGGATTGATTGGTTAAGTATAAAGGAGGGAACGGGGGACATATCCCCCCTTATTTTATATAAATGGGTTTTTCATGCCGAATTTTTCCGTTTTCCTTCAAATTTTGGTTATAGGTTCACTGTGTTAAGGTGCTTCCCTGATTAGTTTTCGGGATTGATTGGTTAAGTATAAAGGGGGGGAACGGGGGGATAATCCCCCCTTAATTTATAAAAATGGGTTTTTCATGCAGAATTATTCTATTTGCTTCAAAATTTGTTTATAGGTTCATTGGGTTAAGACGCTCCCCTGATTAGTTTTCGGGATTGATTGATTAAGTATAAAGGTTGGGAACGGGGGGCTAATACCCCCCTTATTTTATATAAATGGGTTTTTCATGCAGAATTATTCCGTTTTCCTTCAAATTTTGTTTATAGGTTCACTGTGTTAAGGCGCTTCCCTGATTAGTTTTCGGGATTGATTGGTTAAATATAAAGGGGGGAACGGTGTGATAATCCCCCCCTTAATTTATATAAATGGGTTTTTCATGCAGAATTATCCCATTTCCTTCAAATTTTGTTTATAGGTTCATTGTGTTAAGGCGTTTCCCTGATTAGTTTTCGGGATTGATTGGTTAAGTATAAAGGAGGGAACGGGGGACATATCCCCCCCTTATTTTATATAAATGGGTTTTTCATGCCGAATTATTCCGTTTTCCTTCAAAATTTGTTTATAGGTTCATTGGGTTAAGACGCTCCCCTGATTAGTTTTCGGGATTGATTGATTAAGTATAAAGGGGGGGAACGGGGGGCTAATACCCCCCTTAATTTATATAAATGGGTTTTTCATGCAGAATTATCCCATTTGCTTCAAAATTTGTTTATACGTTCATTGGGTTATAACGCTTCCATGATTAGTTTTCGGGATTGATTGATTAAGTATAAAGGGGGGGAACGGGGGGCTAATACCCCCCTTAATTTACACTGCTCAAAACAATTAAAGGATATTGCAGTTTTAGGTGGATTTTGTATCTGGGAAACTTTTTAGCTGATTGATACATGGTCGACAGACATAGTAGGTTATATGAGAAGAAATTACACATGTTTGGCAGAAAAAAATGCATTTTATTGCGCATTTGTGTAAAAAAGGAAAAAAACACAATTTGTGCATATGAGAAAAAAAAGAATAAGAAAAGGTGTTTTCTTCAAAGAAAATCATTTTCAGTAGGGGGTATGGTTTCCACGGGCGGCCAGCAACGTTGAACACCTTTGAGGCATGGACTCAATGAGGCTATTAATGACGAGTTGGGGTATTCTGCCCCACTCTTCCAGAAGACCTTTTTCCAGTTCTTGGAGAGTTTGTGGGGGTTGTTGGCGGCCAGAAACTCGTCTTTCTAGAGCGTCCCAAACGTGCTCGATTGGATTCATGTCTGGAGAACACGCTGGCCATTACATTCGAACGATTCTTTCCTCGAAAAGGAAATCCTCCACCAGGTTTGCACGATGGGACCTGCAGTTATCGCCATCATACACCAACACTCCTCCACCCCCAAATCTGACACTTTCGTGCACGAACGCAGGATTATTCCTACTGCCACGGTCCCTCCAGATGAAAATACGCCTATTATCCGGATGCACAGAAAAACGGACTCGTCAGAAAACAGAATATTGCTCCATTCATTTCTCCTCCAGTTGACATGCTCGGTTGCCCACTCCCTGCGGTCGCGACGATGCCTTGATGTTAATCTAACCCATACCATCGGTCGGCGAGCATACAGACCTACAGCATGGAGCCGGTTTCGGACAGTCTGAGTTGAAATCGTGGTGCCTGTAGCCGAGCGTAGGTGTTGTTGGAGAAGAGTAGCGTTCATGTTTCGGTGTCTCCGAGCTGTTAACGCTAAATACCGATCTTCATTGGGCGTTGTTGCCCGTCTACGACCTTGCCCTGGTCTTCGGCCTGCACATCCACTCTCCAAAAAACTGTTCCAGATCTTGTAAATGACACTTTGTGACACTCCAATGGCTTGCGCTACTTCGGCTTGAGTTTGGCGCCCTTCTAACCTACCAACAATTCTACAAGCTTCTGAATCTGTCAAATGACTTCGCTGAGACATCGTACTCATCGAAACAAAGCAATCACTGAATGCCGATCATCCTTGTCTTCATTCTCTTTTATCCAGTTGAAAGTCAAATTTCATTCGCTGCCGCTGAAGCGACGTTTTTGACGTCGAACTCAAAATTTGCATACTCCACAGTTTGAAAACCAGAAAAATTTGCATTTTTGATTCTCTTCTTCTATTTTCGGCAAAAAAAATTTCGTTTATATCTTTATTTTATATAAAACTTCAAATATCCTTTAATTGTTTTGAGCAGTGTATATAAATGGGTTTTTCATGCAGAACTATCCCATTTCCTTCAAATTTTATTTATAGGTTCACTGTGTTAAGGCGCATCCCTGATTAGTTTTCGGGATTGATTGGTGAAGTATAAAGGGGGAAACTGAGGGCTAATCCCCCCTTAATTTATATAAATGGGTTTTTCATGCAGAATTATTCCGTTTTCATCCAAATTTTGTTTATAGTCTCACTGTGTTAAGGCACTTCCCTGATTAGTTTTCGGGATTGATTTGTTAAGTATAAAGGGGGGGGACGGGGGGGCTAATCCCCCCCTTAATTTTTTTAATTGGGTTTTTCATGGAGAATTATCCCATTTGCTTCAAAATTTGTTTATAGGTTCATTGGGTTAAGACGCTTCCCTGATTAGTTTTCGGGATTGATTGGTTAAGTATAAAGGGGGGGAACGGAGGGGGCTAATCCCGCCTTAATTTATATAAATGGGTTTTTCATGCAGAATTATCCAATTTTCTTCAAATTTTGTATATATATATTCATTGTAATTAGAGATTTACCTGATTAGTTTAAGTGGTTCATTAGATAACTATGAGGGGGGTAATGGGGGGATGACCCCCCCTCTTAATATATTGTTTATTTCTTTATTTTTCGATGGGCTTATTTCAAATTCTTTGAAAGAAGAGTATAATATACAATTAGTGTGAATAGCCTGTGAACTCAATGCCCTCAGTTTAACTGGACAGTTTTATTTTTATTTTTTATACTGAAGGATCTAGAAATTTGAAATTTGTCATTGTAGTTACTTATAAGATGTAAATGCTCTCTAAGAACAAAATAAAAAAGAAATTGAAATTTAAAAGGGTGAAATGAGAGAAAAGCGTTCTAAAAACAGTCTAAATTACAATTTCTATGAAATCTCTGGAACTACAGAACCGATTTCAAAAGTAATGGTGGCAAATTGATGGGGACAATCCCTACTCCAACAAAGGCTATATTTTATGTCGGTGCCACTAACATCAATGGGGTGCAGGATCGAAAAATGTTCAAAAATTGCGACTTTTTTATACTGAAGGGGCAAGAAATTTGAAATTTAGCATTGTAGTTACTTAAAAGATGTAAATGCTCTCTAAGAATAAATTTTTTAAAAAATCGAAATTTAAATGGGTGAAATGAGCAAAAAGCGTTCTGAAGTCATTCTAAATTACAATTTCTATGGAACCTCTGGAACCACGGAACCGATTTCAAAATTGATGGTGGCAAATTGGTGGTGACAATCCCTGCTCCAACAGCCTCTTTAATAAAAAACTATGCGTTGCTGACGTCTGGGTTTTTCGCTAATTGTTGCAACAGATTAATCTCGTAAAATAAAACATTTGAAGTTACTGAAAAAAATGATAGCTTAAAAAGTATTTGTCAGAAAATTGTTAGACAAACTGCGTTTGAAAGGTAAAAAATTGTATTTTTCTTGATATAAATTTCAAATCTAATGATTATGCCGTTTTTCAAATATAGAATTTCAAACATTACCAAATTTTCCAATGGAGTACCATAGCGAAACCTTCATGCGTAAAAAGATAATGATAAGGGCGACGTGTCTTGACGTGTATATTGGCTATAGCACGAGTCACAAATTATAGTAGCCTTATTATTCTGTTAAAATATAAAAGTTATTTATGAAATGTCAATATTTTGTTTGATTAAAGGTTCGTTAAAAGAAATTGACCAGCGTAGCGGGCGTAGCTTGCTAGTAATGAAATAAATCTACCAAAATGAATTGATTCAAAATGTATTTATCTCAATAAAGCAATCTTTCTTAATCACATAAACTTTCATTTTACCATAATCTGCATTGGGGTATTAAATACTATATATTAGAAAAAAGTGAAAAAGTATCCTATATTATAATAATGCGAAATTATCAAGCTTCTTTTTTTTTGTCTTTATTGTTTCATAACTTTTATTTTAATTATTATATTATTTATGTGTATTAAAGTAATTAATTTGCAAATTAATAAAAAAATTCTTCGCCTTAAGCTGTACAGATATACAACAAATCTGGATATTTAAAAAAATAATAAATATTTTCATCACGTATAGCTTTGCAATTATTACATCAATACACCACTACCAGATCTATATTGACCTCATGAAACGCAATATTATTAAATTTTCTTTCAAGCGTGTGTGCTTGTATTAACAAATTCAGTTTATTTTTACGAATTCAGAATGAATTTGACCCCTTACTTAATTTTTTCACATAAATTGGAAAAAGACGAAATGCTCTTTTTTGTTTTTTTTAGACAATTTCGATTGTTAAAATGTACGGGGTGTTTTTTTCTTTCATACCTACTGTACATTAAAGTAATGTCTAAAAATTAAAATTTTGAATTTATAGCGATGATTGAGGCAACTTGGGATATAGTCTAATTTGAGATACTTTATCTTTAAGAAATTGTGTAGCAAATAAACACTATTATTACTCCTACACTGTTAAAAATGTGCAACAAACTGTCCAGTCATTTGACCGTTTTTATAGAAAACGGTTACATAACTGTAATTTAAGTCTATTCTGACCATAATATTGCCCACATTATGGTCAGAATTACGGTTATGTAACCGTTTTCTACAAAATCGGTCGAATGACTGGACAGTTTGCTGCAAATTTTTAACAGTGTAGGTGCTGTCAGCACGAACTACTGAGAGTATTTTTAAATATCTACAGTGAGTGGATAAGAATAAATATATGTGTCCCTTTTTTTGAAAAAGTTTAAGTAATGTTATTTGATTCATTTATAAGTTTTTTTTTTAATATAAAGAGCAAAAAAAAAAAAAAAAAAAAAAAAAAAAAAAGTGAAATATTTTAAACACACACGAATGCCATGCTATAAAATGTTAAAAACTGCATCGTATTCTTAAGCTAATAAGCTGAATAATTAAAACCAAAAGACGAGAAAGTTGATCAGTTTGAGACACATAGTAACACAAAAATGTCTTTCCGGCCTGTACCGGGAGGAAGAGATACATTTCATAGTCCATGTTTTAAAAAATTCCACTCATTTTACTCCAACACCCGAAGCTAAAATGCCTGGAACCAGCATGACAAAAATCAGATTGTTTTAAAATGTCAGCCCATTTGAATTTCAAACTGTCATATCTAAGCCATTTTTTAAGATAAAGCAAAAAATGTACCGGAATACTTGTATCATGGTCTAACACTTGACGGAAACAACTTTTTCAATTTATAATTTTTTATACATCTTTTTGAATTTAAAAAAATAAAAAAATAAAAAAATAATTAACCTTCGCCATTTTGAAACAAGATGGCGCATTAAGCTGGCCAACGAACTCGGTCGAGACCTTGGTATGTTTTGTACACATGACCAGTCACATTCATATCGGTTCATAAATACGAGAGTTACAGCATAACAAATATCAGATTGTTTGAAAATCTCAGCCACCCAAGAATTTGAAACAGCCATATCTCAGCCATGATTTATATAGCCAAAAAAAAAAGCAAAAAAATGGTCCAGAATCCTTGTATCACGTTCTAACACTTAACAGAAATATTTATTTCAATTTATAATTTTTTTGTGCAACTTCTTGAATTTTAAATAAAATTAAATTTTTAACTGGCCGCAATTTCAAAACAAGAGGGCGAATGAAGCTGCCCACCGAAATCGGTCGAGTCCTTTGTATGTCCTATACACACACGCAATCGCATCCGAATCGGTTCTTAAACAAGAGAGTTACAGCATGACATACCTCAAATATATATATATATATATATATATATATATATATATATATATATATATATATATATATATATATACATATAAATCAACATTTGAACGGAGGGTGGTTTGGGGGTCTGAGGCCATGATCGGTGATATATATCAAAATAATTTGGTATTGCTTTCCCCCAAACGGCTGCAATAGGTAGGTTTTTGTAATGAAAGCTACCTAAAACTATAACACAGACAAATATGCTCAAGATAAAAAAAAATATTTTTTTTTTAATTCCTAACAATCTATTAATATACAAATATGAATGTGGCATGCAGTAACAATTTATCTATAATAATAAAGATAGATGTTTGCCTGTCTGTCAGCTCGGTTCTGAAGACATCTCTCCACGCAGAACTACATTTGGCGCAACTGCATGTTCGATTTTGGAATTTTTGAATCGATTTTTTATTGAATTTTTTATGCGATTTTTAGCCTTTTTTCACGTTTTGCTGCGATTTTTACACATTAGCAACAAGAATCCGGTTCTAATATTTTAGCCAAACATAGTAAATTTTGTCCTCTATCCATTGTTTCAAATTTCGTAAAAATTCGTCTATAATTACGCAAGATATTAATTAAAAACCCATTGAAAATATCTCGAAAATGGAAAATTCTTATCTGAAAATTTTATCTCGAAAGAAATAAAACACCTGCCGAGGGGTTGGCTTCGTCATTCATTTGCTTGCACAACGGGGTCCATCTATCCATTTCCTTTCCGTAACGAAAGTTCGGAAATTACATGGTAATTCAAATTTTTAAATAACACAACGTAAATACTTTGATATAATTTAATTGTTACTGCTATAGGGGAAAATGCAAACTAGTCGTTGAGCGGCCCCGTAATACTTACCCAACATGGATATGCACATTATAAAATATGAAAATAAAACATGTGTAAACTATTTATAAAATGCATTACAATTCGAATAAAATCCTGGCTTGATGACGTCATAAACTTTAAATGCTCTATCACTGAATTGCGTAAAGGAAACATTTTTATAACTCCAAAAATGATAATCATATTAGCTAAGAGTTTATTGTGTCGGATTGAGAGTCTCATTACCAATTAAATTATATCTTTGAATTGAAATTTGAATGAAATACAGGGTCATGAAAAATCGAAGAGTGTGGTAAATAGGATTACAAATATCTCGGCAACTAATTATCCGATCGACTTCATTCTTTATGAAAAATTTATGTTTTTTTTATCGTCTTTTTTATTTACTCCTTAAAATAAACACTTTCGAAAATTTTTATATACCTTTTATCAGAACGAATATTTCGAGAGGCCGAAAAAAATAGTTCCGGATAATCGAGGTAACTGAAATTCAGTAAGCTGCTTCTCATTATCACATACTAAATACATACCAAATTCCAAGTCTATATCTCAATTTGTGCGGGAGATAGAGCGTTTTGCAGACTAAAAATATGTTTTTCGGAATCTCCAGTCTCTGAAACGTGCAAATCCGTCAATTTTTTCTTCGATTTTTTAAACGATTACAAGATTTACTCTGTACTACGTATGATGGATAAGTAAAACAAAGTTTTATAACTTTGAAACTATTTATGATGTTAAAATCAGATGTCAAATTTCTTCAGGGCTTTCGCCTAAACATTAGCGATCATGAGAAGGATAAAACGAGTCAAACATTACAATTTTGAAGGAGTACAATGGACATATAGCAAACGGATGAAACCAACAAAGTATGAAATGAAGGGAGTGAATAAAAATGAGGCGGTGCCATTGGAAGGTGGTGGGATGTGGGTCAGTCAAAACCAAAAACACCGTTGATACCAAGTAAAGTATAAAAAATATATGGGATTTGATAAGATAATACATCATTACAGATATAATTGCTTCTTTTCAAATTTTCCATGGCTCTCTGATTATGAAGTTTTTATATTGTGAACTGTGTATAATTATTTTACCATTATTGAAACATACATCAATGTCTTTAATTTTGATTTAACCTGGATAGAGCAGTGGATAATTTACATTTTTTGTCAGATATATGTTCTTTTCATTTAATTTACGCGTTGTTATTCCCACATGTGAATATGATTTAGAACTGTTATTAATTTTTAAAAGCGATGATATAAACACCAGATTTATCTCCGTTATCAATGCGATCTATCATTCTATGTACCAGATATTTTAACTTTATTGGGGGCTTTGCAATGAGAGTTACATTATATTTCTTAGTGCGTATTTAATTCTATCAAAAAGTTTTAGGATATAATCAATACTGTAGAATTTCGAAGCTTGCATATCTTTCTTAACTATTGTACACTGTTTATTTTTATACTCCTAAATTAACTTGCTGATATTACATTTGTTTGAAAAACCATTTTCACTTGCAATATTTTAAAATTTTATACAATTCTTTATTTAAATAAACTCCTGAACAAACTCCTGAATGCTTTTTGATATAAAAACGATATGCTGCTTTGTAATTAAATAGAAAATTTTTATTGTAGGATATTGTGTTATTATACCTGCAAGGTTTTCTATAAAGCAACATGAACTCGACTGTCCAGATTTACTGTGAGTGACAGGCTGGACAGAACAAGACTGTATGCAAGGAAACCCATGATTTGTATTTCACTAACTCCGGCAGCGAAATGCGCCCGGTTAAGGTGGTGCAGCGATCATCGACATTGGAGTACTACGAACTGGAACCGAGATCTCTTTACCGATGAATCCCGATATTGTCTGTAGAGTGATTCCAGACATGTAACCATATGGAAGGAGAAAAACAAACGCAATAAGGCTGTAAACATCGGTGAAAGGAATCTATACGAAGTTCCTGGAATCATGGTATGGTCGGGCATCATTTTGAATGGCCGCACAGACCTACACATGTTTACCAGTGAAACTGTGAATGCTAAAATATACAGAGATAAGTTTCTTGATCCTCATGTCAAGTTTTCGAGGGGTTCAATCGGTAATAACTTCATTTTAATTGATGATAATGCGCGTCCTCATCGTGCTGCACTAGTGACTGATTATCTTGTGGGCGAAGGAATGTAGCGAATGGAGTGGCCTGCATATTCTCCGGATTTAAATCCGATGGAACATGTGTGGGATGAACTAAGATGCCGACTTGAATCTCGACAACCTCCATCTAGCACTCTCCAGCAGCTTCGAAGCGCTATTCTTCTTCAATACACTTTACTACCGCAAGCACTTCTGAATAATCTAATTCATAGTGTGGAAAATCGCAGTAAAACTTGCATTTCGGTCAGGGGTGACCACATACCTGATTGATTTTTCGTGTGTGTCTCTAAAATGTTGTAACAGTACAATTTCCTTATTCCTTCTTGTATCACACATTTCTATGCTTTTATGTAATTTTTTTTTTTTTTGCAGACGTAGGCAGCTCTGCATTTTTAATTTATATCAGGCATGACAAATTAAAGATCTTGTGCAAGTTTCATGTTCTTATCTGCAAAATTATTCACGTTTAATGAGTTTGTATAGTTGTTCTTTTAATTTTTCTCGATAGTGTACAATATTATGCCCTGTTAAAATACATCACAGAAGACGGCACCGAAATTTTTTTAAAGCTAAATTCGGTAAGTGTAAGACATCGACCAGTGGAACTCGGGCACGCCGAGGCGTTTAATACGTCCAACGACCGCTGAGGCTTCAAGATCATTATACCTCTTGCAGGCGCGGGCGGGACTGAACGCCGCTATTTCACGCGCGGAATAGGACGTCCTTTTACTTCGGTGACAGACCGGATCGGTAGTAGGCCCGAAGATGTTACTGGAAAATTTTATAACTAAGTTCAAAAATTTCATGCGGGCGGGCAGTGAGTTTAATACGTCAGACCATGCGTCGAGATCAATACAGTTCTTGGAAACTGTCAAGTATGGGCGTGTAGAAAAGACCACCGCTACTTCGCTGAAAAGGCAGCGTGCGCACGGAATAAGAAGTCCCTTTACTTCGATGACCGATGAATCTGTAGTAGTCGCCATTTCGTAAAATGTCACTGGAAAAAATTCAAAGCCAAATTCAATAACATGAAAGCATTGACTAGCGGAAACCGGGAGGGCGGTGCTTGTTATATGTCCGACAACAGCTGAAGATTTGAGATCATTATATCTTAGGCGATTCTCGGAGCTACTTTTGAATTACGATATCTCTTGTTATATTAAAAGTATGTAATGAAATATAGTGAAAAGAAAACAATTACTTGGAAATAAACCTCTCGCTTTCGATGTAATATTTTGAGTTTTATACACTGTGCTAGTTTACAAACATTTTTATGTGTATACAGCCCTGGACCAAATTATAAACTCAGAAAATTTTCAATTTGTTTAAATCATAATACAAAAAAAAAATTAGCTTTACATTAATAAAATAAAGATAAATATTTATAAAGAGACATCTACATTTAATATAATTCATAAATAAAATGAAGTAAATAATTTAAACGTATGAATTTCTATATTCTGGTATTTTTGATCTGAATAAATGAGTTTTATGATAAGAAACTAATAAATGGAGTCATTGGGGATCAATACATTTAAATAGATCAAATCATTTTTTAAAAAAAATCTCAAAAACATGCGTAATTTTAATATAGCACATGACTAAAACGAAAACAGTAAATTACGGAGTTTAAGAAATGATTTGAATCCTGGAGCTAAGTCTTAATGCAGACATTCAAAAATACGTAGGACCGCCATTTTTCTGAAATACTTCGAATATGCAGCGCAGCATAGAATGAACAATTTTTCCAACTGCTGCATTGACAACTGGGTCCATGCTGAAAGTACAGCCATTTTTAAATCATTTGTGGATTGATTATTGACGTCTATCGTGACAGACTATTCGAACCATTGCATCCCAATAATTTTCAAAGGGGTTTAGATCAGAGCTGCGGACTGGCCATTTCGTGACATTCACTTCACATGCCAGTGCTCAAGCCACTCTTTTGTACTTTTTGCAGAGTGTATTGCTGCATTATCTGGCTGAAAAAACCCAGTTTTCTGAAGCAATCAAGGGTGCATAAAGCAATAGATTATCTTCCAGCATTAACTGGTAGTCTTCTGCTTTTTGTTTTCCATTAAGAAAAGCTAGAGCAGTTTTATCATTCTGAGAAAAACCATCCCACACCATCACGGATTTTCCAACAAAGTTTCGACTATAGATATGCCATTCTTCATGTGTAATATCGTTCCAGTAGTAAATGAAGCCATCTAGGCCGTCTAAATTAAACATCTTTTGATCTGACCAGACGACCGTGATCCACTCCGTTTTGCATGACATGTGCTGCTGTACAAAGTGAAGTCTGCATTTTATGAGACTCAATTTTTGGCTTAACTTTCATTTTCTACCATTTCATGTTCGTTGCTTGATGAAGAATTCGTGTAACAGTTCGAGATCTTACATTTAGCTTTAAATTATTTACAGTTTGGCTAAAAAATAGTGCCTTGAGCACTGGGCATGTGAATGTCATGAAATAGCCAGCCCGCAGCCCTGATATAAACCCCACTGAAAATTGTTGGAGTGCAATGGTTCGAATAGTCTATCATGATGGACGTCAATATCAATCCACAGATGATTTAAAAAGGGCTATACTTTCAGCATGGAACCAGTTGTAAATGCAGCAGTTGGAAAACTTGTTCAATCTTTGCCGCGTCGCACATTCAAAGTAATTCAGAAAACATGACAGTCCAACTCATTTTTGAATGTTTGCATTAATACTTAGCACCAGAATTCAAGTTATGTTCATTTCTTAAACTCAGTAATTTACTGTTTTTGGTTTAGTCATGTGCTATTTTAAAATTACGCATATTTTTGAGAAAAATTAAAAAATATGCATTGATGCATTGATCCCTAATGACTCCATTTATTTGTTTCTTATCATAAAATGCATTTATTCAGATAAAAAATACCAGAGTATAGAAATTCATAACTTTGAGTTTATAATTTTATTCAGGTCTCACATAATGATATTTTTTTTAAGTTATGTATTTTCTTATTTAAATTATTTGCTCCATTTTATTTATGAGTTATATTAATTTAGATGTTTTTTCATAAATATTCTTTATTTCATTAATGTAAAGAGCTATGTTTATTTATAATATGAATGAAACAAATTGAAAGTGTTCTGAATTTGTAATTTGTCCAGGGCTGTATATTTGATTTAAAATCTGATTAGCAATGACAAGGTTTGTGTGTTAGTTTTTTTTTTTAACTGGTACAAAAGCGAGAAAAAATGACATTATTACAAACATTTACTTCATTAATTCAGAAATCTCAAATATGTTTGATTATGTTTGAATAAATTTGTTCGAATGACTTCATTTTTGTATAATTTAATTTGGATAAAAAATGGAAAAATGGAAATAAGAGGAATTAGTATATATATATATTGACATCATAGTTTTTATTAAATTTGAAAGGAAATATTTTTTTATTTGAATCGAGCATGAAAACAGCATCGTGATAAAATTACGTTTTACAAGAAAATTAAGGAAAATAAAACGTATTTTTCATATCCAAACTTCAGAAATTAGTTTATTTTAGAAAGCATAAAATGACATGATGGTAAATGAATTTAATTAAGAAATTAATTTAAAAAATAACGCAAATTTTTAACTAATACTTTCTTAATGGTGACTATTGAAACTTTTTACGAGGATGCTGAAACGTCATAGTTTAACAAGAAAAATTAACTTTTTTATGAATTTACTTTAATTCATATATCTAAAATATTTCTGAATCAGTTTCAAATGTCGTTATTTTTGTAGAAGTTCGTACAAATGTATGATAATTTTATTCCACCAGTAATTCATTGCCATTGTACATTATTATGGCAAAACGTTTAACATACATTTTAAATATGATTTGTTTTCCAGTATTTAATAAAATTATTATTGTAATTTGCTTCTAAATTTAATGGTAAGAGGTGAAAACCGCATAAATAAATTATCGATAGTAGATGCTTCTTGAAACTATAGTCTAAGTTTGCAACAAAATTTAACGTAAAATTTCATACTAACTTCTCTTTTTCTTGTACCAAAACACATGGATGAATGTATTCCGGTATTTTGAATACAAGATTCTCCATATTGTAATCTTAGCCTTACTTAGTTACTGAATTTCACAATTAAATAAGGGAAAAAAGTCTATAGTGAAATCCTGCCCTTAGAAATATCGGTAGGGAATAAATTCTGTTAAATACTACGATATTTCAATACAAAATTCTTCAATACAGCAATGATACAATAGAACAAAAGATCAAAAATTCATTACGAGCGTTCCACAATACTCGAATACTACAATTATTCAAACTACAATAGCTCAATACAACAATAATAAAAAATTTCAATAATATAAAATTTCACTATTTCAGCATTTCAGTACTACAGTAATTTAATCAGTGTTTACTGTATTCAGGAATTTTAAAACCATTCTTCGTTTAATTAGTTGGGGAATTTCACTTTTAAATAATGTGAAACTTTTTATTGTTGACTAAAATACTGCTATTCAACATACCGAAACGCAATCACCTCTGTTCAAAACTTCAATACCACAATACTACAATATTTCAATAATAATATACATCAATAATAAAATACCTCAATTCTACTATACTTTAATGCAACAATATTACAATGGTACAAAACTTCCATACTACAGTACTATAATACTTCAATATTTCAATACTATAATACTACAATACTTTAATACAGTATTAAAATTTTTCAATACTTTAATACAGTACTACAATTTTTCAATACTTTAATACAGTACTGCAATTTTTCAGTACTACAGCACTTCAGTACATCAATTCTACAATATTTCAATGCTTCAAATCCGTATTTAGACTATTTTTCAATTTAATATCTATTTCTTCGGAAACAACTATCCAAAAAACGATCGTTAGATTATAGGATTGCTACAATTAAACAATTTTAGTATAAAAATTTGGTTTTTAAATTCAGTAATATGGAAATAACAGGACTCCATCTTAAATAGGACGTAATCACTATGGCAACTTAGAATAATTACCTATCATGGGATACCAATGAATTAATTACGTTTGATATAATTTAACAGAATCAAGAGAATTTTTATCAATATCTTTTTAAGTTTTGATTTGATTTTCATAAATTTTGAAACGACTCGACGAAATTCTGCAACGATTCTATATATTAAATTTCAAACCATTCGGTTGGATAGTTTTCGCGCTGTTATATGCGGACAGACGGACGGATGGACTAGAATATGACTAATTGCTACGTATTTATATAATTACGAACGCAACTAAAAAGAAGACAAATGGTTCTTAATATATGAAAGTATAATATACCCACAAACGAAAACATACAATATTCTCTTACGAGTTACCCACGATTCCAAAAATCGTTCTTTAGCTTTAGAAATCTCAGAAATTTATATATTTTTGCGATTTAAAGCTGCATTGTCTTTTAAGTCTTTTTTTGCTGCCACTGATTTTCGGAAACGTTTCCGAGTAGTTTTTATAGTGTATTAACCATTTTTATCAACTTGGAATATTGGTTTTACGGATGCTATTCATTCTCAAGAAAACGTTTTCAGGTTCAACAAACATGTATAACAAACAAACATGATAAATTGAGAATATTAACATTAAAATTAAAATTAATGTTGTTTTATTGCTATTGTATGTATAAGTTTAGTTACGCATCTAAACATGTTCAATTGAGAATTTATAGATTCCTAAGAACTGATATTCCTGTTTGAGAAACTCATTAATATCACTAAAAAAAACTACTTGGAAACTTTTCCGAAATTAAGTGGCAGCAAAACGAAAATCTTTTTGCAAAAGCTTTTTCTACACGTAGAAAATATATTGATAACTCAGGTTTCTAAATATAAAGGACGCTTTTAAGAATTATAGGTAACTCAGAAGTTGTTAATGTGTAGTTTAGTACAGTGTTCTATTATATTTTCGTAGATTAAGAAACACATTTTTTTACAGTGTATATTTTCTCTGTTCGTGATGGAATTGACATACATCAGTAGCATGTCTCACGTATGTTTATTCCAATCCGGATGTAAGAGATGTTTAATGAATCATATACTCTAGACGTGAAAATTAGAGGGTATTTCGAACAATGGAAGAAATGCATAATATATACCGTTTCACATATGTGAACTAAATTTTAATACATTTTGAAAATCAAATTTCAAATGTAATTTGATTAAATATATAACTTTCGTTCTATTCCATTAAATATTTTCCATAGTCATTCCTCTTTATGCAACACTTCTCTTGAAATTTATTGCAAACCTTACTTGATTATTAACTTGTCGGACATTGTAAAGTATAATTATTTTTCGTGTGTTCTGGTTGACAAATAAACGTGAAGCTTTTAATACAGAAAATTCTAAAGTACAAATCAATAATATATGAAATATGTTTTTTTTTTATCTTTGAAATATAATAATCTTATTTAGGAAACTTCAGACAGTTAAACAACTCCTAAAAAAGGGTTAGAATTTGTTCTTGATTTTTACGGCCTTGATTTAAATCTTAAAATTTTAGTTTAAAAAAAAACTGCTAACACATTGCCAAATACGTTACATAAAAAACAACATTTTTATTTTTAATATAAAATATAAAAAGAAGTATTTTGAAAATATTTTCAGATTTATGTAAGCAGTAATGTCTTATGTAAATTTTATGTAAAATTTTACGTAAGCAATTTTTATATAAAGAAAATAAAAACTCCTTATAAATGGAAATGGGTTGAAACTGCAAAAATATCAGATGAAAGGACAAAATATTAAAGTATATTTCTTAGGAAGACAGGGTAATTTATTTATTATGCTTTAATATTAAATATATACTTTATACAAATTAACAAATGAATAAACACATTAACATTGTATAATAATGATATTAAAAAGTAAAATATAAATATAGTTATGATTTATTTACATCTTAATAATTGTATTAAAGGACTTTATTTAGCTACTTTGATGATCTCCTGATAGATATTTTTCAAATAAAGCAAACAACTTGTTGTTTATGTATTTTATCTGCGGAGTTTTATATAATGTATTATTCGAGTATTATATTTATATAATGTATTATTCAATATATGTTACTGCGTCTTTGACTACATTTCTCTTAAATTCCCTTTTATTATAATTTTCAAACACATTTCAAAGGCTATGAACACTTAATTTTTTCCTATGTAGACAACAATGTATGTATTGTTATATATATATATATATATATATATATATATATATATATATATATATATATATATATATATATATATATATAAGCATAACTAATTTACTAATTAATTCTTTATTTCTAACACTTTCCAACTTAGTTGAAAATTGTTTAAAACTTCGCTTTGTCTGGCCGTTTGTCTGTCCGTACGCTCTCTAACTCCCGTAAATATAATTGGATTAGTTTGTCATTGATATATTTTATCGATGTTTACCATGGTATGTTCGGTTTTGAAAATGAAAGGTCTAGCAGCATTTGTAAATCGTTTACAAAGAAACTCAACAAAATTCCGTCACATTATGGTATAGCAGGAAAATTCATTTACAATGCATTTTAATGATGTCGCACTATTTAAAACATAATGAAACTGATATGCAGCACTGAGGTGTACTACAAGCTGCTTACTTTAGAACATGGTGTGCGTAGCATTTATCGTTCATTAACAAAGACTCAAACACACAAAAAAAATAAGGTGCAGTACAGCCTATTACGATAACTACTGGAAGTGCTTTTTCAGTTGTGTTATATATTTTTAGGCGCGTTCGTAATTATATAAATACGTAGCACCTATTGTCGTCGTCTGGTCCTTCCGTCTGTCTGTCCATCTGTCCTTCTGTCCACATATACTCTCAGAAAAACTGTAAATTTATGAGCGTTTTCAATTTTCACGGGCAACAGCCTTATTTAATGAAAAACGGTCTGATCCACTTAATAAGTGGCCTTATCCCTTAGATACTCAGAAAATTAAGAGCAATCCACATATTCTTACAATTCTAGCCCATATGTTAGCAAAAATACGGTACGACCCCATGCATTGTCCTCCGCTAGGGTGTAACCCTTCATTTTACTCGTGTTTCGAAAATTTTAACCCGCCAAAACAGCGATTCTGTGATGATTATCTAACGTGCTACGTGCTACGGAACAGTAAGCAAAATGTTATTGTGTTTTAAAGTGCATTATATCCTATGCGTTTACTAATGGCACCAATTTTAGCATACTGTGTAGTATATATATACAAGTCTGTAGATCATATACAGAGATTTACAAATTAATTTTATTACTTTTCTACTAATGATAGTAATTTCTGAAATTATGTTTTCACATGTGTCATGAAAATAATTACTACATATATTATGCATTATTTTACTTTTCGTAAAGATTATAATTGGTTACTCTATACTTTTTCTTATCACATAAGAAATTTAAATGTTTATTTTTTGCAGTTTGATATGGTCTTGTTTTAAGTAATTTGTTTCAAAGCCAGGAGCGCGAAAATGGTCCTTACATGATTTGTTTTCTTTTTACATTAAAAAACGCTATAATACTGAATTTGAAGTGTATAAACTAACTATGTACTAATTTTATTTTAATATTTTATTTAATATGAAAAATCCATAATCTAACACAATGAATTTTCATTAAACATTTCCGTCGTGCAGAACAGTTAATATGTTTAACTGCTAACTCTCCATGAGTGGGTGATTTCATTTCATTTCATTTCATTTTATTTGTTTACTTAGACATTATCTTTCACTTTATTAAATGGTGATGTTTTGTTACAATATTCATAATGTGTAGGAGTCTGTGTCATAATCGATTCTTAACGCATGATGTTTCTTTCTTGTTATAATTTAAACTTAAACTTAATTCAAGTTATTTCGGAATACATACATATAATTCATTTTTACTAAACAATAATATTATTACTAGAAAAATAACTTTACAATAGCGTTAAATGTTTTTTTCTTCTGTCTTTGATTGTAAACATAAACAAGTTGGAAATTGTACGTTAAACCTGACAGATGAAGTAAGTTTGTTTCGTGCTATAACTAGTTTTACAATGTAAAAAAATCATCGTTCTTATTTCAGTGAAATAAATTATATCGTCTGCTATGAACGAAATGAGGATGCCTTTTTTTTATTATTACTAGGGGGCTCTGCCCCCTACGAGCTGCGCTCGCCAACCCCCGTTCTGACACAGAGTGATTTAAAAACACTCTGATTTGATCATCTCTAAAACGATTGCGGAAGATTGTATTATAATTAAACAACCAGTGGCGATCTGCTGTAACAGGGTTTCCATTCATTTTCCTTTCACTGACGGATTTTAAGGTCGCTGTTGAAACAGATTACAACTGTAACTGTCACCAAAATATATGATTTAACGCCAAACGTGCATAATCGTGGCGTCGCGTCACTTTCAGTTGACATCAGATGCGTTACACGAGTTAGTTTTTTCATCGGGGAATTTTTAATTCAACGCTTATTTGTCTTTTGATACTTCTCCATTACCCCGTCAATCAATTTTCATTTAAAAAAAAAAAAAAAAAAAAAAAAAAAAAAAAAAAAAAAAAAAATTATCGTTAAATTGTAACACCAAATAAACAAATAGAAGAATTTTGACATTGGAAAGGTAATATTATTATTTACGCTGTTTTAAAATTTGCAATAATAGGTAAAAGATATGTCGAAATAAATTGATCTCTCATGAAAATATAATTATTAATTGAAATTGTTTGGAAATATTGTTATTTGATCATTTTAAATGTGACGTAAATTTCCCTAGTTACTCGTATTTCTTTCTCTTTTTAATATTCACGCGCAAGTATATTTTTATTACGTCATTTTCTACATTTATTGCTTTTAACACGTGATCATTTAAATATTATTTTAAAGTTTTCTTTCTGTTTTTAATAGTCTCGTGTAAATACATTTCTTAATTGAAAGGGAATATTATTACGTGCGCTATTTTACAAATTGGCAACGGTTCAAATAATGGAATTTATGAAATATGAAATAAATCTTCGTCAAAATAATGAAAATTTTGAATAAAAAATTGAAATATAACCTCAAAAAATGAGTCAAATTGAAAAAATAATTGCAGTCTGCACACCGCAACCTTGTAAACTATATCCTTACAAATTATGGTTAAATTCCTTTGCATAGTTTTCATTTCTATAAAACTTTTATAAGAAAATTATTTTGACCATCTTTAATATTAAATATCTCTTAAAATAATTCTTCGATTTAAAAACTGTCTACTTCAGCGTGTTTATCGAACATTTCTTTATAAAACCACCAATTTTTAAATTTTTATTTGCAATAGTTTTCTGGATATTAGTCCAGAAAGACTTCAAGGCACAAAATCTTAATTGACAGCGGCGGCCGCGGTGGTTACTTTTTTTTAATATAGAGAGATTATAATGTATCCCATGTTTACAGATGCTATTTTTTTTTCGACTCCAGACAGCTCTGTAAATTCACCATGGAGATTTTCGTAGATTAAGAAACATTTGTCTTTGCTTACAGTGTAGCAAAGTGACAAAATGTTCCTAAAGTAAAAATGTTGATTAAATTTGGTGGATTATTTAACGATCATAAAATATATTAGTGCAGATAAATATTGAACAAAACAAGAAAGAACAAATTGGAAATTGTACATTAAACGTGACATATGAGGTGCGTTCGTTTTAGAACTAGTTTTATAATGTAAAAATAATCATCGTAATTATTTCAGCGAAATGAATTATATCGTCTGCTATGAGCGAAATGAGTATGCCTTTTATGTTTCTTATAAGGTATGCCACGTTCACAAATGCGAAATTTTCTTCTACACCAAACAGAGCTGCAAAATTTATTATGGGGATCTTGCTTTCCGAATGATTACCTCCATGGTTAATATTTCTATGACTCACGATGAATGAATACTTTGTTTATTTTAATGGATTGAGATATTCGACTGTTAATCTAATTTTCACTGAAGTTATCTCAGAATCTATACATTTTTTAATGTAACTCATATTTCAAGCAAACCATTTTTCTGAACGATCTAAATATGTAACTTTTATGCAATCTTACTTGAAAAAATAATTTGGAATAAAAATGACCACTTGTTATATCCTCTTAAGACACGAAGTTAAAATAATAGTATAAATACCCAGTTTTTGCTTTTAAACAAACAAAATGACATAATAGATGACAAAGTATATTTTTTTGAAATCTATTATTTTAGGGGACTTGTAATGTTGGTTCACAATGTTGAACATAAAATTACTACCCCCCCCCCCCTTCCAAAAAAAAAAAAATCAATTTAATTATCAGTAATCTAAAATTACACAATAAAATAATAACAGTTTTAAATAAGTGAATAATCTGCAAATTCTTATTTTTTTTTTATTATTATAAAGTTTTTAAGTTATAGAATTGTGAAAATTACCTACTTTCTTGGATGCACTGTTTCGAAACAATTTTGCAAACTCAGGTTAAAATAACATTTATTTTATAAGGAAATCGACATCGGTGCTGCCATTTATTGGTTTCATTTTAAAGCAAAAGCATTCAGCTTTATAGAAGTGAAGTTAAAATGTAAAATTATCAATCATTTTAGTTTTTATGAGCAAAAGAATCTAGGTACTCATTTGGGTACCCAGGCCTCAAGAGGGTATGGAAAAAGATGTGGTTAGCCCGTATTTGTTTTCCCCAGTCGCATGACATCCGCATTTATTATATAGATTACGTATGTTAGGATTTAATAGAAGAAAGAAAACTTTTATTAATAACTTTTTAAGTTTTGATTCTATTTTCATAAAATTTGAAATGACTCGACAAAATTCTGCAACAGTTATATATATTAAATTTCAGACCATTCGGTTGGGTAATTTTTGCGCCTGTTATATGCGGACAGACGGACAGACAGACAGACGGACGGACCAAACGACGACTATAGGTGCTACGTACTTATATAATTACGAACGCACATAAAAACTAGAACGAAAAATCATGCGTCAAGCATAGATAATGAAACACTTTTCAATACTTCCAGAATGCTTTCACAAAACATAATAAGGTGAAAAAAGTTGTCCAACTGAACGATTTGGAAAACTTATAACACGTTTGAAAACCCAGTTCCAGCAATTACCCTCAATAGACAGAAAAGTACCCCAATACTTTTGTGCAGACCCTCTATAAGATATGTAGATTTGTGTGTATATTACAAAGTATTATTTAATTTAGTTCAGTTATTAAACGCATAGCGCAGTTGTAAATTCCCCTTCATCAGTTTCCGTTAATAAACGGAAATGTTTTCGAGATATTTTGGGCTGCTTTGTATATTATCTACAGAATTTGTGCTCACCAAGTAACAGAAAAAAACTTAGTTTAATTTAAAAACACGTATCAGAACTTAAAACGCACATCCAGTATTCATTCTTTTTAAACCGTACTGTAATCGAATTATTTTGTGTATCCCTGTAAATGAACAATGAATGTTATGCACATCACATTCTATAGTGAGCCTCTTCTAGTTCACCTGTCTGATATACATAAAATTAAATATTTTTTAAATAGTTTAACATAATTAAAATACACCTCGAACAATTTTTCCCCATAGACCGTAATGTAATGAAATTCTTTTGAGTGTCGCTGTAAATTAAGTATAAACGCTACGTACTTCATTTTCAATATCGAACATGCCATAGTAAGCATCATTAACATATATCAATTGCATGTCGATCCAACTATATTTACACGAGTCAGAGCACGGAGAGACGGCAGATGAGAGACGGCAGACAGACAAACCGAATTCATAAACACTTTTCAACTACGTTGGAAAGTGTTAAAAATGATGCTTCATAAGTGAATATGCAAAATTTCATGTAATAAACTCAATGCATTATAAAACAATAAAGAAATCATAAATTATACATCTACGCAGACAATAGTTATGGTATTATAAAATATAATCATTTGAATTGAGTTATTTTCGTGTATTTGCAGTAAGATAAACCCATTTACGAAGAAAACAAATAATTCGTCTTTGTAAATGCAATATTTAATTAAAATGAAAACAATATATGTTGAGTGCTTACTTAATTATTGAATTTAAAACTATTGGAATTCAATTAACAAAATTAATTGTATTTATATCCAGTACAATTATATTTTTGGAAATCGACAAAAAATTAACCTTTTAACATCTCCAGTCTGAAAACACGCGAATTTACTTTTGAATTAATAATGATGACAATGAAGTTAATATGAAATATTTAAAGGTAATTTTATTAATAATTTTAGCCTTCATAAAAAGTATTGTTCTAGAAATTTCTAACATCTGTTGAAGATGTATTTTTAGAAAGAAATCTTAATAATTACGAAAATAATATTTGAACAATGAATGCATTCACTGCAATTCATTGCAACTTAATTTCAGACTATTTTAGATATTCAATTATATTTTTATTGTAGCGTTACATTACAAATGAAATTAGATTATTTGAAATGAACAAAATTTCAAAAGCATTTATTTTTAAACATGGTTTAACTGTGTTTGTTTTTAACTGTGTTTTATAATTTGATTCATTAATTATTTTAAAACCAAGGAAACATATTTTTTTAATAATTGGTATGGCACATCGTATAAAGGTAATATTAAGAACAATAGATTATTTTAAAATTTTGTCTTAAAAAATGTAAAATATCTTATGATGAAGATCAAATATATTTATTTTTATTTTAAATGATATTTTATATAAAAATGGCCTGACGCAGACAATTTAGATATGATAAGTAATATAGTGTTCGGGGCAAGAAAGTGACAAGCCATATTTTTGTTGAAATAAATCTAACACTGTATTAAGTTGCTTAATAGTCCAAATTGTAATACCCTACCTTGTTTCTAATGTTACTTAGTGGCAGTATATCTCCCAGGTTTAGTTTTTGTCCCAGACGTTTATGTCCCTAACGAAGATACCTAATTTGCAAAGAACGTGATAGTAATATCATTAAAGTACTGCCATATTGTTACTCAGAATATCTCAAATGTTACTAAGACATTGGCGAAAAAACTTTGTGATATATATCTTGATTTGTGTATTTGATAAAATTTTCAAATTGAAATATCTCAGAAGTTTAAAAATGTGGGTTAGCACTCTCTTGCCCCGACCCCCTCATTTAACTTTCAGTTTAATTTCATTTAATAAATACTAACACAAATTTAAAATGACTGAATTAAGCTCATAAAACTATACAGAAGAAAAATATTGCATTAACCCTTTCAGGAGCAAGCAATTGTGTTACTGTAACGTCGAATTCACACCAGTATTTACGAAAGAATTTAGTTCAAAATAAGGAAAAGCAATTTTTCAACTTTTTCCCATCAAAGTTAAAAAAGTAAAATGTTATTAAAAGTTTCTGGTTTGAATCGGATTTAAATTAGGTGGTATATAATATATACCACCGCCCCTCAAAGGGTTAAGCATATATTATGAGACACTTTACGACGAAGTGAGAACACTGCAATAAAATTTCACAGCTTAATAAGGTAGATGATAATGTGTAACAAAAGTGTCCCTGTAAACAAACTATAATCGTAAACAAAATATAACTTTAAAGCTACACACTCCATTTTCTAATACCAAACATGCCATAGTAAGCATCAATAATATATATCAATTACATGGCAATCCGAGCATATTTACACTAGTAATAGACAGACAGACGCAAAATTCGAATTCCTAAACACTTTTAAGCTACGTTTGAAATAATACTTATATACGGATATAAGACATTTTAACTATGTTGGGAAGTGTTAAGAAAATTAACTGCCTAGAAAATTTGAACACTTTCAACACTGTTTTTGTGAAATTTTCTTTTCTAAGTAACATATCTAAAATAATAACAAGTTAGAAAACACCCAAAACTCTTGAAAACCTATTTTATGCAACAACCGGAATGATTCGAATTTAGAGATATTTTAACAAAAATAGTAAAATTGATGTTTAACCGAAAAATATCAGTATTAAAAAGTCTGATACATTATCACAAAAAATATTCGGCCGTCGACATCAAAAGGATTAGACACTAAAATAGGCTTGATAAATTAATGTGGCTGTTTCTCAAATCTCTTCTGCAAATATTGATTCTGGAATATCTTATGTTTACTAATACCTCTCCCAAAGAAATTCTTTGGAAATCTACGAAGGCCTAAAACATATTTACTATAAATTTTATCTAACACAATAATTATGTTTTGGGGTGACTTCTGTCTCGGAGGAGAGGCTGTTTTCTAAAGTCGAAATATGATTACAGAAAAAGGAAATGTCTGACCGGCAGTTGTTATAAAAGTTATTTTTAAATAAATTGCCTCAAAAATACTGGAAATCATTTCATCGGCTTTCTAAATATTACGATTAGTTCGATATTAGTTCTTACTTCGGAGTAATGAGTTAATATTAGTTCGATATATGAAAACAATCGATTTATTGATCTTTCGATATTTTCTACGCAATAATTTCTCAGATATCGATGTGTTTAAGACGATGTTTTGAAAAATCTATTTATCGATATTTTGAAAATTTTTGCCATCACTAGTTGTCTAAGGAGTTCAATTCTGTCGGAGATAATTAACATTCCGAATGTGTGAACAAGAAAAATTGTAATTAAATAATGAAGTTAAAAATGAAAATAATTAATGATTTTCTCCAGATCAACTCACAAAATTATTGAAAAAAGATTTTAAAATGGTTTATATCACAAATCAAACATAATTGTTTTAACATGTTTAGAGTTCTTGTGACAGTTATCTTTAATATACTTACCAACCGAAAGCTCAATCGTAAAAAACCTTTGAACACTATCATATTCGCTCTCACGCACACACATATACATCAACATCAAAACATCAAAACCAGACTCTGGAGGCATAAAACCGTATTATTGCTGAACCGATCCTGATTTTAACCCAAACTGTGACAATTAATTCAATTTTATTTATAAAATGGTAAAACTATCTTATAAAAGTATTTTCTTTTAAAAATTTAGTAAATTTCCATTTTTCAAGTATAAAATTAAATAAGGGTGACATCTTATCTGATTTGGTTTCTTTTGCCACTTCATATTTAACTAAAAAGAATAGATCTTATACATTTTTCCTTTAAAATAAGATACATTTTCCCCAAAAATGCTTTTTAAGAACATATCTACATTTTTCGCTTTTAAAATAAGAAACGAATTTATTTTAATACGTTTCGTATTTTAAAAGCGAAAAATAAACTTCCTTCTGTTTCAAAATGAGCCTCATAAAAACCTTAACTACTGCAGACTTTATCCCATAGTTTCTTCCGAAACATTTAGCAGTATTTTATGGAGTAATACTCTAATTGCAAGAATTATATCACTTTTTAGAAGACATTTTACCTAGTGGATAACAGCTTAGAGAAATTTACCTCCTTTCTTTATTTATTTATTTGAGCCTGATTTAATTTTCGCATGAATAAAAGATGTTTCGTGGAAAAGATAAATTGTTTGTACAGTTTTTTTCTTTATTAGTTCTAAAGGGTCTAACTACAAAAGATAATTGTGAAATATGAGAAAGTTATTTTTATTTTTATTTTTATTTAAAACATTTTACTTTTTGAACGTTTACGAAATATAAATAAGTCCTGTATTTTAATCCATGTTACATATACGGAATTAAATACTGCTTTATAATAAAATATTTAATTTATACGCTATATTTTCTGTTTCTACTATGCTATTTAATTTGAAATTTTTTACTGTCAGTATGACTCTTTTGATACTGTTTAAAATTAAGAAAATTCCCTCGTGAAACTGGCTTGCAAAATAAAATTCTTTTCTTTCTCTTTTAGTTTTGTAAAGAAATAAATCCTTTAAATAATATTCACGATCATAGAAAAAATAAAAATTAATCAACATGTACATATGTCACGCTAAACACAGAAGGATAAAAATTTTAAAAGCAGAAAAACAAATTTTTTGGTTACAAAACTCATATAAGAGAATCATTCTACCTTTTTAATCAACAAATATTATTTTTTTAATGATAATACATTTATTTACATTTCAATTAATATATTATGTAACTTTTCAAATTATATATTTGTTCTAATTATGATTCAAACTACATACAAAATATTCAAAATGCATATAAAACTTGATTTATCTTTGATCTAATTAAACACCGGGTGTCTTTCAAATTCGTTCACATTTTAAAATTTCTGAAAAATGGTAGAATTCGATATAATCCCATGCACTTATTCTAAAGAAGACAATTTAATTTGTATGATGATATATTTTGGATAAAGTTTTAGGTAATGGAGGGAGCTGCACGACTTAATCACGCAGCGACTTCCAAATACTTTGAGTGGTAGTGTATACATTTTGTTCGCAATTGAAAGTTTTGTATTCATAATAATTCAAAACAGGGATTTCATAATATATAATTAACAGACAAGTTACTAAAACTAGAAATCGATACGGCACATTAGGGTTATACTCATAATTATGTCGCACTATTGATACGATTCCTTTTAAGAAATGATTCTGTGATGCTGCAATTATTTTTGACGCCTTCAATTGAATCTTCCCAAAACACTTGTTGAATTGTATGGAAAATAATGGAGAATTTGAAATTTGTTTCATTTAATAAAGTGAAACTAAATTATTCTACAGTTTTGTTTTGATACAATGAAGCATAACAGAATTTTCATAAAAAAGATAATTAACAGAGACGAGTTTATAAAAGTAGAAATTGATACCGAATATTAAGGTAATAATTTTGTCACACTATTGAAACGATTAAGAAATGATTCTGTGATGCTGCAATTATTTTGACGCCTTCAATTGAATATTTCCAAAAACTAGTTGAATTGCATGGAAAACTATGGAGAATTTGAGATTTGTTTCATTTAATAAAGTGAAATTAAAATATTTTATAGTTTCTTTTTAATACAAAGAAGCAGAACATAAGTTTCATAAAAACATAATTAACAGAGAATTGATACAGAAATTGATACAGAAAATTAAGGTAATAATTTTGTCGCACTGTTGGTACGATCCAGTTTAGAAATGATTCTGTGAGACTGCAATTGGTTATAACGGCTGTATTTGAAGCTTCATATCGCTTATTCAATCGCATTGAAAACAATGCAGATTTTCAATTTTAAAGTCAAATTAAAAGCTCCTACATCTTAAAGTTGCAAATGCAAGTACTAAACTGCAAACAAAACCAACATTTTATGACAAATTGAAACAAATATATCACCTTTAAATATTATTTAGAATAAGAATAAAAAATATTCAAATTTAAATTATTTTTTTTCTTTTACAGCGTTTCAGAATATTTAAAATCCTTCATCTTAAATGAGTATTAAATAAGATATCAGAACCAATTTTTTCGAGTAAATATTATTTTTCTGAAGTATTACCTTTCACACTAATGCCAAAGCTAATTCATTGAAATTAATGCATTGGGGAAAAAATGCGGTGTCAAAGAGAATGACGAAACTGACAATAATAGCTATTCCAATAAATAAAAGACGCCGTAAACCATTTCCCACGATTGACAAAAAATTTATCAAACAGTATACTCGTGAAAATAAAAAATAGAATTCAAATACTTTAACAATATACTCAAATAGAAAGAAAAAAAAAACCTTTAAAAAGATTTTTACTCATGAATAAAAAGCGAATACTTAAATATAGTGAAGTTTCATAAAAGAAACTTCCAATATATTAATCTAAGCAAATAATAATCGAAAAACAGATTTGATTTTCTTAACTTTTTTACAAAAACAATTGAACTTCACATTCCTAAATACTTATTAGTTTCGCAATACAATTTCCAGTTTGTCAAAGTTAACCTTTATTACATTCTTCTATCTTTACAAGAAGAAAGTATTGGATTTATGAAAATATTTGATTTACGGTTTTCGAATGATTTATACGTTTTAGAAGGTCCTGAACATGATTTGACTGTTTTTAGAAAATGTCTGTCTGTGAGTCTGTCTGTCTGTCTGTATCTGACACAAAATTTTGTGGGCGCTCTATCTCAAGAACACGAAATTTAATAAAACTTTAGAATCAGTTAGTCCATGATATAAATTGTTGATGATTAGTTTTAGGTGTGAATCGCACAACAGATGGTGGTGCTATGCTGCATTTTTAGTGATTTCCGAAACAGCTCTATCTCGAGAACTAATGCACTGATTTTCATAAAATTCAGTTTCTGTTCGTCGTTGTCATAAATAGATGCCGATTACGTTTTGGTGTAAACAGCAGAACAGGTGGCTCTGTTATGCAACTTTTTTCATGATTTTCGCGATAACTATATCTCAAGAAGTAATGCACGGATTTTCATCAAACTTCAGATTCTGTTAGACGTTGACATACTATGTTGTTGATTCGGTTTAGGTGTAAATCTCACAAAAGGTGGCGCTGCTATGCTCCATTTTCTGAATTTACATGATTTTAGTGATAGTCATATCTGAAGAACTAATGCACGGATTTTAATCAAACTTTAGGTTCAGTGAGACTTTTATACAAATTGGTGCTGATCCGTTTTTAAAGTATACAAAACCTGTATGAGATAAAAGAAAGATTTGTGATTGGCACATCTGACTAGTTTTTAATTTTGAACTTCACCGTGAATATTGATTAATTTTGTTACTAATCGCTTAATTAATTATATAATTAATTTTGAACTTCGCTGTCACTAATATTTTTGCATTCGCAAATAAATTTATAATATAATAGTTATTTTTCCCTTACAAAGGATTTTTTTTTGGTATTTTCGGTTAGCCGGGTGCCAGTGATATATGTACAAGTACAAATAAAAATATATATGTATATACATACATGTATATATACATATACATACATATATGTGTATATATATGTACATGTAGATATATGTGTATATATATACATATGTGTGTATATATACATGTATATATATCATTGGCGCCCGGCTAACCGAAAAGTACCTTTTTTTTTAATTTCGCCTGTTATGCACTGCTAAATGTATTTCTTTTCTAATCATGATAGATAAAGTTTTTTTTTTTTGTTATTTTGTTTTGTTTTTTTCAATTTCCGTACAAATGGAAGAATTTTACATATGGAATCATTCATATGGAAGTTATTAATAATAGATCAACGCCTGTTATATTCCTTTTTTTTATTTACATATGTGAGACTAAATCATATTTTTATTTATTTATTTTATATAAATGTCCTCCATTTAAAACCATAAATAATAGTAAATTGAACGTATAAAAATCGAAATTGTGCAATGTTAGAAGTTTAAAAAAATCGCACTAAAAGCGTTATTTATTGTTCAGTTGTTGCCATCGTCAACATGACGTCATTGTTACTCTCAGATATGCTTTCGCTCTATAATATAGATTGCTGCTCTTAGTTTAACAAAATTTGTTAAGTTTTCACGTAATATGAAAAGCAAATGAAAAACTGCCTTAATTTTAAAAAAAATTCATAGAGTACATACAGAATTGTATTTGTATTATAATTTATAATTGCATATTGATGGAAATTTATCTATCTTTGAAGCATTTTCCTGTAGGTCGCTATATATAAATAAATTATTTAATTACATTTTCTAGGGATCATAAATATCAGTCAGAATCAGACCCTTTAAGTGCATTGAGCCATTCCTGATTAATATTTTTCTCCTCATTTTAAAACATATATTTAAAATTCACAGTTTGGTCTTACTGTAAATGCACAACACAGTGATCTTTTGATCACACAGGTGACGTAACGTTTGTGACTTGCAGTAACGTTACATTAACGTCACAAAACCTAAAAAAAATGTCAGAAACGTATATTTTACATTGAATAACATATTTTGTAGTGTTCTTGCAATTTTTAAAGTTTTCTAAGCAATTCGCATTTTAGTAACAATGTGACGTCACTGAGCGGTGATATTTTGGTTACAGGTGTGACGTGACGTCACTGTGACTATGCACGAGGCTAACGAAAAAGACAGGCTACCGCGGTACATTCCACATATCTTTCTACACAGACCGCTAGAGTGACGTGATGCTCTTTTCGTGCACCTTCATTGGTGCATTTGAGCATCACGTGACTCCCGCGGTCAGTAAAAAAAGATATGAATAAAGCACCGCGGTAGCCTTCTTTTTCGTTAGCCTCGTTGATCACACAGGTGACGTAACGTTTGTGACTTGCAGTACCGTCACATTAACGTCACAAAACCTAAAAAAATTGTCAGAAACGTATTTTTTACATTGAATAACATATGTTGTAGTGTTCTTGCAATTTTTAAAGTTTTCTAAGCAATTCGCATTTTAGTAACAATGTGACGTCACTGAGTGGTGATATTTTGGTCACAGGTGTGACGTGACGAACGTGATTCACAGTGACGTCACTGTGACTATGCATGTTATACTGGTGATGTTTTAATTCTTTTTCGGCACTTCGCTAGAATATACTACATATGTTTAAATTCACTTTAAGTAATAAGCTTAAAATTTATATTTTCAACAATTTACGGTAACTCGGTGGAATATACTTCGGATGTTTAAATTGATTATTAGCAAAACTTTTAAAAATTATATTTTCGTAATCTTTCGGCTTTTCGCCTGAACATACTCTGGTTGTATAAATTCATTCTGAACAAAAAATTTAAAATTTATATTTTCGTCATTTACGGTACTTTGTCAGAATATACTATGTTTAAATCCATTTTAAGCAAAAAGTTTTAAATTCATATTTTTACAAAATGAAGACTAAAGAGATCTTTTAAACCAAAAATCAGAAACAGGCAACAGTTGCTGAAAAATATTTTTTTTCTCAATGACTATGATTTATTTCACTTTCATAAAGGAAACATTTTTAAAAAATCCTTAGCAAATATGCATATATATATATATATATATATATATATATATATATATATATGCATAATATACATATATACATAAATTTTTGAAGACAGGTATTAAACATAAATAGTCGAAAATAGTTCTGCGAAAAACTGTTATTCTGAATAAAGTATAAATGTTCTGTATATATTTATTTCTTTATTTGGATTTCAATGATTTTGCATATATGTATATATATATATATTATGTTTAATACCTGTCTTCAAAAATTTATATATGTTAGCAATACGTTTATATATATATATATAATGTAATGGTAATATAATGTTAGCATTACGTTTTGAATAAAGTGTGCTTAGCGCAAGTTTTGTTACATAACTTTAAATTTGAATGTTTCTGCATCTGAGATTTTTGGCTTCACTGCTGTGGTTATTGCACTAACTGAGATTACGTTCTTGCGTCATGCTTGAAGTTGGACAATCTCAAGAGGAAGTAGCTTGATACTTACAAGTAGAGCCAAAAGTGGTATCCAGTTTCTGTAATCAATTCCACGCTAGTGGTACTTTTATCAGAAGGTATGACCAATACCGCCCAAGAGCGGTGACACCCGCAAAGAACCGTTATGTGACATTAAGTACACAATGGCATAGACAGACAGAGACTATTGTTGTAACTCGTGACATTGCTGTTTTGTATTGAACAAGATTTTCCAGTCCAACTAAAAGAGAGACAAATTAGAACCCTTTACGCCCGGCGTCTGTGGTGTGTCTTCCTTTGAACATATCGCACAGAAAATCCGTTTGTAGTGGAGCCGAACAAACCATTATTAGACATGCCAAGAATGTGAGCGTGTTCTTTTCACTGATGAGTCAGATTCAGCACAGAAAATGATTCTATTCGAATCTTGATCTGGAGAGAACCTGGAGCCCACTATCACCTCTCCAAAATCGATCACTTTAGAACAGAGGAATTCTTGTGTGGAGTTACATCTGTTTAAGCAGTCCTACACCGCTGTACGTCATTGATGTGGGTAGTGTCAGAAAATGACTCTATAAGGATGATGTCCTTGAAATGCATATGAGGTATTTCCGTTTCCGGGTGCTTCTTATCCGGAATTCCTCATACTGGACGATAATGCGAAGCCATACAAAGCTCATATCGTTGATGATTTTTTGGAAAAAGGGATTTTTCGCAGTATGTATGTTTTGTTATATTAAATTAAATTGTATTTCATGTATTCAATTTTTTCCCGTCTTTTTCCCGAAGCGAATGACGCCATCTTCTAATACAGTTAAAATACGATTATTATTTTTTTTCGCGCTTGCCTTTCGTCACTTTCGATCAGATTTACTGTAACTCTGATGGAATAAATGAGATGGTATTCTGGCTTGACTAATGTTGTTTGCAAATATTTTTAATCCTTAATTTTTCTTTAGAATTTTAAACCAGCATCTAACAAAATTAGATACTGCTACAAAATATTAGACTGCAATGAGAAATCCTCGCACAGGTCTACGGGTAAATAATATATTTGTTTATTTAATATACAGTTTCAATTTTTTTTTTTGCTTTAATTAAATAATTTCCTCTGCGTTTGTGAGAAAAATACTCGTAAACAATACTGTCGATTAAGTTTCCATTGGATAAATATGATATGGAAAAATGTATAGATTTTAGTAAAAATTGGCCGAGGGTTTAGGCATTTAAATCCTTTTTCGACCTATTTTATAAGGAAAATCACCAAGGAAATGTGACATAGTATAAATAGTTAATAAACATTACGACGAAGAAATCAAGCATTTGTTGCTCACTGGTAACATCTCTGCATTAAAAACAGGATTTCCAGCGTTCGAATCTAGAAGATTCGATTGAGTCAGAAATTTATAAAAAATATTTTTTTTTTTTTTATAATTTCTGTACATGCATACCAATGTCCAGAAAGTTGAATAGAGTTTAAAATGTTTAATTTTAAATTCTAGCAATCTGTAAATTTTCTTCATATTTATCCAGAAATCATTGCTATTAAAATTCATTTTTTTTGTAATTTTTTTAACATATATTTAACATAGGGGAAACTAGGGATACTTGACCCAGTCGTTAGTTTTGGATTTTTAATTTTTTTTACAATACTTATGGGTGTGTAAATGCAGTTTATATAAACTTAAGGAAGTATTGCACAATATTTATTTTTATTATTCCGAAGTATTAATTGTAAAGGTAGTAAAATATGAATATTCAATAACTTTCAATTTGGGTCAAGTATCCCAATGTATAGGGATACTTGACCCAGCCATTAGGGATATTTGACTCAAGTCATAGATTTGGCGTATGATTTAAAATTATAAACAAAACACTTTTACATAAGAACAAAATTAACATTAAGGTTAATACTTTTTTATTTTTGTCAAACAAAATTAATACTTTTAATTTTTATTACATAGGCATTAATATGCTTAATTTAAAATTTTATTGTAGAAAGTTCAAACTATTAGCAGTCTGAAAGTTCCTCCTGTGCCTGAACAAATTCCAGAATAAGAAAATAACAATTTAATCAACTCCAAATATAAAGTCATATTTAAACACAGAACTTTTAAATCTATCTAGGTAGTTAACTTGGTGGTCTAACCATAATTTATGCGAGTCATAACTTCTAAATAGTTGGACAGTTCTTTTTTTTTCATTAAAAACTTGCTTTGCTTTATATGACGGAACAAAATTTGTTGTTTGCTATCTCTGAATTTTTCTTACATACCTTCTTAAAGTGTTTCTACAGAGACAAAATTCTTTGGCTATTGTATGATATAAGACACCACCCAGAACCTTTTCCACAGATTTTTCCAAAATACCAGAATGAATAACCTCTGGGTTTAGCCCCCTCTTTTCTTTTATATTTTTGGGAAATCTATACGAAAAAACCTAAAATAAATAAATAAAACACGTTTGAATAGTACTAATCCCTTGGGTCAAGTATCCCTAGGTGACTTGGGTCAAGTGTCCCTAGTTGCATATTTACTACATAACCCTAAAATGCAGCCATTTGCTAAAAATTAATACTATTATACATGTTATTGTAGCTAAAAACATGTACAAAACAAATGACTAATTAAAAAAATCTTACCTTTAAACAAAAAAAATTATAACATCAGAGTTTACAGCACAAAAAAATTACTTTTGGAGCATGAAAATGTATTTTGTCTGATAGTATAAAAACTTATGAAATGATTCAGTTGTTATTTTCACCATATGGTCAGCAACCTTGCAGCGGCCATATTAAAATGTCCGCTGGTGTGGTAGAGCACGAGGAAAGAAGTACATCTGCTTTAAAACCAAAAACTGGTTTATTAACACAATTAGCAGGGGGTTTGAGCGAGCTCCACGAAATTTTCCTAACTAAAGAGGTTTTGCTAACAACTTGTAGCTTTAACAAAACTGAAACAATATAATTGAACCTTAACCTTTAAAATATATAAGCACGATCCAACACTCTTATCCTTCAAATTAAATAAGCACTGATGCAGGTTCAAATCAGCTTTACAACTACATAAAACTCCAGTATGAAATACTAAGGCCGATTATTAGTCCTGAGACTCGATGCGAGGTCTCAAGGCTAAATCTAAATCTCAATCTAAGTCGCAATATTCAACTTCCCAGGCCAAGTATACTCTAGCTCCCCTGAGCTCTCTCCAGCTCCTCTGAGCTTTGTACTCAAGTCAAAATTCGCTGCTTATATACTTCAGTGTCGATCGACCAGTTCCAGAAAATTTGCATAATTGAAATTACACGGTGACTCACAATTTCAGGGATTCAGCTGTCCATCGAAAGTTAAAGAAAGATAGAGAGCCTTTATAACTTGTACGCACATAGTCGGTTAATGGACAAAACGATCTCATTCACACATTGCCTACTCACGGAGTAGTCAATACCTCACAACCCCTCCCGGAAATTGTGAAAGAAAAAGCGGTGGTTGAATGCAGACCATCGTCTTTTTCTTTTAAAAATTTCGAGTCAAAAAATGAACACAACACGTGACGGGTAAATTTAAATTTTGAATCCAAATGTAAATTTTGTTCTTTTAACCCATCACGCAAAAACTGGTCAGATCGACGACACTTTCATCATAACATCCTGTAAATGTGCAGTATCATGCAAAAGAATCTCACAAAATTTTCCTCACATAATTCACAGCTCGCCAAAAAAAAATAAATACGCAACTTTACCTTCAAAATTCCATGAAGTGCCGAAACAAATTGCAAAGTAGAATGTCACTACAAACTATCTGTCAAAGAAATAAAGTAGCTTTCCTAAAAATTCCCAAATTGCTAAAAACTCACATCCCCGAAATTCAATGTAGATGACTCGCTCAATTACAATGGTCACAAACTAACAGCTAACAGAGCTGTGAAAGTGAAACAATTGTCTTTTATAAAATATAAAGGTATAAATATACATTACAAATTTCTTCAAAACACAATTCTTCTTCTTGAGAACTAAAATATAAAATAACTTTTATAAATAGATTATCTGCTTCAAGATGGTTTACTTCCTGGAACAAACTTCATTATCTACATACATACAATTTTACGTCATAACTATGAAATACACTAACAATATTCATAATTAACAACAACAGAACTAATAAGTAACTTCATAACTAATGTATAACGAACAACACTTAAAACTTCAGAACTAGTGCATAACCAACAACACTTTTAAAACTACATAACTTGCGAAAACCCAACATGCAACACTAAAGCGATAACGACCACGAACACGACCGGGTTGAGTTGGGTTGATTATTGACGGCCAATTATCTACACATGTGATATAGGCCCGGGGGGAGTGCCCTTCGTGGGGGTCTTTCTAAGGGAACCTAACCCGTATTTACGCATGGATAAATCCACGGCTCGAAGAAAACCACGAAAACTCCGAACGATTAGGCCGACGGGCGCGATTGGGATCGAACCCAGCACCTCCCGTCTACCAGCATCGAGAGCACAACCTCTCAGCCACTGGTGGGGCCGAACACGACCGAAGAGAGAAAGTTAGATTTGGTAAAAATGTTAGTAAAGTGAAATAGAACACGCGTGTCAAGGGGAACTCTTGACCGCAAAACACGTGCACGCCTATCCGCGGCGCGTGTAAAAAACCCATAATACTAAATTCATATGTCAAATTCAACATATAGAACAATCATACACATAATATATACATAATTTATACATAGAATATTCACAGAACACTTATAGAACAATTATACAAGCAATTTAACAATCTCTTGAACCTGAAAGCAGTGAATCCCAAAAGATGTTCTCTGACATCATAACTTAAATTTTGACAAAAATTTTGAACAAAAGTGAAAAGCACCACTTGTGAAGCCGAGACACAAAAACCCAAACAATGGTCAAAAGGTAACTATAAACAGTTCAGCTGCTTTGCACCGTCCAATGAACTTGTTGACATTATTAAAGGTACTTTATAATGAGAGTAATAAAAATGGAACGTCGTCACCTGATTTTATAGTGAAGATGAACTGGAAGCTTGTAGGCTCATAGAAGAACTCTGGCGGCGTCCCCAAAATCCTTGGACGAAACTCCGTTCTGATTCAGACTGGTAAGGAGTGGCCACTGTCGCTTGTCGTGCCTGCAGCCGGGTGTTGTAACCATGGCGACGTCCTTTGGGAGGAGCTCGTGTAGTGTCCACTCGACGACTGCTCGTAGATTCCACTCGACGACTTATAGGCGGGCTTACTGATTTGTCCATTTGATGATTGCTAGGCGGGCTTATTGAAGTGTCGACTCGACGATTTCTAGGCGGGTCTCGACAATGGTGCCGCTGGGCAAGATTGTCTCTAGGGTTGAAGAATGTAGTATCGAAAGGCGTTCGTTTCCGTGAAGCTCCCGACATCGATGTGGAGGGCAAGGTCCGCTTTCTGCCGATTCTCCTGCGCCGTTTGGTTGTAGAGGGGAGATAGTCCATGCCACGTTTTCGTGCGTCACTTTGGCACTGTCGATGTGATGACTTCTGAGATGGTTGACTATCGGTAGATTCGTCGAGATCTGTTGATGGATTGCCGTTCCGTCCTCTCTTGGCAGGAATGTCTGTCGATGACTTTGACAACCGTCTCTTGTGTCGTGGTCGATGTGATGTAGAAGGGTTCTGCATGAACTTATTGTCTGGAGGCTTAGAACTACTTGTCGAGATCGAATGCGGGTGCTGTCTTTTGCCATATTTATGAACTATTTTAGGTAATGTCGTTTCAGCTGGCTGGTTAACCCTGTCTCGGTTAACTTGAGGAAATTTACGCTTCATCTCCGTGCGTATGTTATCACTATTATTATTAGAAGAATTATTTGCATAAGAAGATTGACTGACGTCAGGAGAATGAGAGGTCTGAGCGAGGCTAACGAAAAAGAAAGGCTACCGCGGTGCTTTGCGCGTATCTTTTTTTACAGACCGCGGGAGTCACGTGATGCTCGAATCCACCAATGCAGGTGTACGAAAAAAGCATCACGTCACACTAGCGGTCTGTAAAAAAACAAAACTGGAATGTACCGCGGTAGCCTGTCTTTTTCGTTAGCCTCGGGTCTGAGGCATAGAGGCATGACTGAGGCATAGAGGATTCACCGTCTGACGTTTGAGAACCATTTGAGCTAGTGTCCCTAAACTTATAAACTCTGACCTGATCCAAGTTTACCGTGGTATGACAACCGTCAACATCAATAATTAAATTGTTACCTCTGACTTCCAACACTTTATACGGTCCCTCAAACTTAGGTCCAAACTTAGCAACTCGTTTTTGCCGACCAGAACTTAACCAATGCTTTTCCAACAAAACAAAATCACCAACTCTAATCTCCAACTCCCTCCGACGCATATTATAATACAGCGCTTGTTTTTTCTGCGCCTTTTCCATTTTTATTTGTGCTTCCTTAACCAACTTATCAATATCCTGAATCATATATTCGTTTTCATTACCTGAGATTCTAATTAACAGTTGAAATGGAGTTATAATCTTACGATCCAAAAACAATTCTGCAGGGGTTTTTCCAGTGGATTCGTGAACTGCCGTACGCAAAGCATAGGCAAAATGCTGCAAGAATTGGTCCCAGTTTGAATGATGAGTGCCAATAAAGGAAGAAATCATTTGAATCAGGGTTCTATTGACCCTCTCAGCCATATTGGACTGTGGCCGGTATGGAACTGTAAAAGAATGAGATATCTCCAGCTGTGTGCACAATTCTTTAAAAATTTCGGATGTAAAACAGGGACCGTGATCACTAATTACCTGGGATGGTGCACCATATTTCGAAATAAAACAGTTAAATAAAGCGTTAGCTACAATTTTTCCTGAAGCTTTTCTGAGGGGGACAAACTCAACCCATTTACTAAAATAATCTACAATTACTAATACAAATCTATATCTATTTCCGGTTAAGGGATAAGGACCAATTAAATCAACTCCGATCCATTCTAGGGGAAAGGACTTTTTAATTGAAAGTAGTTTGCCATCTGGTCTTATATTTTTGTAATTATATTTTTGGCATGTTTCGCAGCTGGAGACATAAGCGCGCACTGCTTCCCGCATTTTAGGGAAGTAGCAGGAGTCACATAATCTGGCATACGTTTTCCTGACACCTAGGTGACCTGCTAATGGATTATCGTGAAACTCGTGCAAGATGGCCTGACGAAGAGAGGATGGAATATAAACTCTTAGCTCACCACGAGAATTTACCGTTTTGGAATAAAATAAAAGACCATCGATAATTTTGAAATTCCGGAACCAATTTTGGAACATATGCGCGTCCGCGCTTTGTACCATGTCAGCATCCTGTAAATATTTATATAACTGACCAAATTCCTCATCCTTTTTCTTTTCCTCTATGAGTTGCTCTCTCGACTTCAAAACCAATGACGACAAAACACAAACCTGAACCTCCTCAGCTATTTCAACACCCTCCTGGGGATTCCTCGATAAAGCATCTGCTACTGCGTTTTCCTTTCCTGCCCTATGCTCAATTTCAATATTAAACTCAGCTAACTTTAGACACCATCGCACCATTCTCGAAGATAAACCTTTTCCGTGCGTTAACTTTGTTAAAGCAGAGTGATCCGTAACCACTTTGACCGGGATCGTACAGAAGAAACATCTAAATTTGTTTAGAGCCCAAATTCCAGCAAGACATTCGCGTTCGGTAATTGAATAGTTCCGTTCCGCTGCATTCAAAATTCGGGACGCTAAAGCTATGGGGCGACCTTTCTGAGCTAACATCGCACCAATTCCGACTGCGCTAGCGTCACAGTATAATTCAAATTGTGAAGCGTAATCGGGATTAGCTAAAACCGGTGAAGAATGTTCGAAAATGTTCTTCGAATGTTCTTTAAATGTTCGAAAGCATTTTGAGCCGCTTTCGACCAAACAAATTTAACCCTCTTTCGTTTTAAAGCATATAAAGGTTCGCAAATCTCTGAAAATGTGGTATAAATTTTTGAAACCAAGCCACCATACCCAAAAATGTTGCTACTTGTTTCGCATTCTTTGGAGGTGTCATTGCCGCAATTGCATCTGTTTTTTGCTTGTCTGTTTGTATGCCCTCTTGTGTGATTCGAACGCCAAGATATTTTAACTCTTTACGAATAAATTTACATTTTTCTAATTTCACAGTGAGACCCGCGTTTCTGAGTAATGTGAATACTTTACGTAACAAATTTATGTGTTCTTCGAATGTTTCAGACATAACGATAATGTCATCCAGGTATACCAGAACTCCGAAACCAAGAAGGGGTTTCAGAATGGTATCCATTGTCTTCTGGATCGTGGCTGGAGCCCCTGATAATCCAAAACTCATGCGTTTAAATGCGAAACACCCATTATGCGTTAGAAATGCTGTTCCGGTCTTAATGTCTTCCGGTTTCATGCCAATTTGAAAATAACCGGAGGTTAAATCGAGTGTGGACATGAATTTAGTACTTTGAATATTGCCTAGTATGTCATCTATTACAGGAATTGGATACTGTGGATATTGGGTTATTGAATTGAGTTTTCGATAATCTATAGCGAATCTCCAAGCCTCAGGATCCTCAATGCTTTTTCCATTGTTTTTCCGACATAATACTACTGGTGATGCGTATGGAGATTCAATGGGCATAATAATGTCGTCGCGGAGCATTTTGTGAATGTGATAATTAATGATTTTCTGTTTGACTTTATCGTAACGGTATGGTTTGCTTGCTACTGGCGCATGTGAACCGGTATTAATTTCATGCCAGGAAACGTGTGTCAACCCCGGTTTGTCTGAAAACACTTCCCTGAAGTCATGTAAAAACTTATTAAATTTGCTTATCTCCCCCTTTGTTAAACCAGATTCACTTAAATCAGTTGAGAGTGATGAGGACTCTCAATTACAAATATTCAAATTATAGCAAATTATTGTAATTGGAAGTATTCTCATCATTATTAACCTCCAGTGTACGTGAAAAGAAATCTAGGTTCATCCCTCTGTCTTTCATAAAATCCACTCCAACAATACAATGGGCTTTTAATCCATCTAATACTAGAAATTGCCACTTAGTTTTAACTGACCTTATCTCCACATCTAAATCCACCTGACCTTTTATACTACATTGTATCCCTTGAGCCGACTGAACCACTAAATTAGCATGCCGCAACCTTTTATACGAAAAATATTTCTTATACACTTCAAACGATATAAAACTTTTGTCCAGAAACTTTTTCCATCCAGAACACTTTTTACCACTATACCACTCAAAACTATTAGCAATTCAGGTAATTCCACTGGGTTAACTACTACCGTATTTAAATTTATCACAGAAGGCTTTGAAGAGTTAACCTGTGACTGCTGACCTTCCGTGCAACAGCCACCTACCAGTTTAACCCCTGCTGACGATTTTTAATACCACAAGACTTTCCCACTGTCCGCTTAACGACATTTTCACCAACCACTAACTGTCTAACCCTGGACGAGCTAGTCTGCCTTGGGTTAACCTCGTTCCTTCTATCCAAACCATTTCTATTGCGACTGCTCACTCCCTCATTTCTTCTGAAACCATTATTATAAGCTTGATCATAATTCCTTAAACCACCACTAGCTCTTTGAAAATTTTGCCTATCCCCATAATTAACTGGACCACGAACATTACGACCATTATATTCATTATCATAATTCCTGGACCTATCAATAAACCTATCCCCCTAGCTGAATTCTCGTGTGGTTCTCTGTCTATGGTGATCCGCCTCATGTCGCGCTTCATACTTTATTAATAATTGATAGAGTTCAGCTGTATTCGCTGGGGCACGCAGTTCAATAAAGTCCTGGATTGATACTGAGAAAAGAGAAAGCAGAATATCAATCAGCTCCTGATGAGTAACGTCAAGTGCCAATTTATTTTTCAATTCGAGCTTTCTCAGAAAAAATCCGGACGCTTTTTCATAAATTTTCTAGCTCCCCTGAGCTCTCTCCATCTCCTCTGAGCTCTCTCCATCTCCTCTGAGCTCTCTCCAGCTCCTCTGAGCTCTGAACTCAAGTCAAAATTCGCTGCTTATATACTTCAGTGTCGATCGACCAGCTCCAGAAAATTTGCATAATTGAAATTACACGGCGACTCACAATTTCAGGGATTCAGCTGTCCATCGAAAGTTAAAGAAAGATAGAGAGCCTTTATAACTTGTACGCACATAGTCGGTTATTGGACAAAACGATCTCATTCACACATTGCCTACTCACGGAGTAGTCAATACCTTACAATCTGAAAGAAAAGAAGTGATGCCACTTCCAACTTAAAAAACTTTTCCAATACTGAGAAAAAGGCCTTGGGTCAAGTATCCCTATGGGTCAAGTATCCCAAGTTCCCCTATATTTATAACACTTTTGGAAAAATGAAATTCACTTTCAAAGTTTTGAATTTATTCTAACTATCAATTTGCTGTTATATAAAACAATTTATTTGAATTTACGTTTATGCCAGTTTATATCGTGTCCACGTCCTTCGTTGGCGAATGAATGGTTTATCTTAATTACTGAATATTCTGTTATTTTCATATATTATCAAATATTTTAGTATTAGTGTAAGAAGATAAAAATCATATTGTATTTTCCCCAGATAAGTATTTATGCAAGCAATATACACTTTTAGCTCATTGCCTATTCTAAGGGTTAACAAGTGGTTGAGTGAGATTTGAAATTTTGCTTTCGGTCGTGGTGATCTGAATTCTATCATCTGTGCGTGAATGAGACCTATTCTGTCATTTTTTTAAGTTTCCTAATGTATGTATGAATATCCAGGAATACGATTTTCACTGTAAATTATTGTAATGATATGATAATAAAGTATCTGTGTTTGTGTAGTTGCTATATATAGAGCGATTATGAGATGGATTCGATGGATTTGCCCCACATCTCGAATTTAATGTACTTTAATTTTGGATTTTTAACGCATCCTGCCGTTGGGTAGTCTCGTTCTCCACGTGTTGACGTCAAGCAAAATTTCCCCATTATCAGTTTCATATAGAATCTACGACTGCGAAACATACACCACACGTGGTAAAAAGTTAATCTTGCGTATAACGAATAAGGAGTTATTCAAATCCACGTGGTTCCATTTTATAGTGATACTGATTGCTACAGTGATTTTCCTTAGGTTCTTGCAGGACAAATATTGAGGATATATTGATTTGAGCAAAGGATTTGAATTTAGTGAACTTTTTGGAAAATGGATTTCCCCCTCTCAACTTTTAGTAAAACTGAACTTATTTTTAATCTGCCAACTCTATTACCAATTTCCTTCATTATTGTTATAAATAAATTGTTGTGTTTTTGTTAAAACCTGAGTTATGTCATTCTTAAAAGTGACGAGTTTACCAATACTTACTTACGAAAATTGATGCGTTAAAGCAATAATCTTTATATACATATGCAAATTCATTATTGTGAGGAATTGAGCAATGCTTTCGTTTTCCTTATGATTGCTTATATGAAGGTTTGAAAAGATTTCCATTTTAAAAGTTTTGAATGAATAAAAACTGAGTACGAAAATCATATATTGCAAAAAAAATTTGTATCTTAAAAAGATTGATTCAAAATGCATTTTTTAAATCAATAACAAGTCATTTTCTTGCATTTGTGTTAATTAAACTTACTAGAAATTTTAATATTTAAACTTGTCAAACCATTTCCCCGTAACATTATTTATATTCAAGTAAATCATTTAGTATTATAGAAAACCAATGCTACATATCTGTTTTTTTAAATAATTTTTAACCCATTGTTTGTGTCGCCGTTGAAACTTGCACAACATGTTTCGTATTGTTTACTTTTGAGCACTGGTACATCTAAATTGTCTGAATCTTTGCACTATAAAATCACGGAATTGTGAATTAAAATGCTATTAGGAAATACTTGTACTGAAATTCCAGTAGAGATCGAACCCTTTGATGTTTCAATCACACTGTAAAGAAAATACTAATGTTTCCTAATATAGTAAATTATAATGTAACCACGAACAAAAATATGCAATAAGCTCCTTCGAGTTATACACGATTACGAAAAGTGTTGTTTATCTTGAGAAACTACAGTAAAAGTTAAATGATAGAGATTTAAAGAAGCATTTAAAAAAAACAATTTCTTGTTTTGGCACATGTTTTCGGAAACTTTTCCGAATAGCATTTATCGTGTATTTATCCATTATCTTAAACCAGAATATCGATATTTTGTATGCCATCCATGCTCAAATAAAACATTTTGTGTTAAAAAAAATGTTTTACAGACAAACATTAATAGTATAGATATTAACATTAAATTTCACATTATTCTGATTCTATTCTATATATAAATTCAGTTACACAGCTGCAAATGTGTAGTCTAAAATTGATAGTATTCTAAAAACCAATATTCCGGTTTAAGAAAACTTATTAAGGCACTATGAAACGGAACTACTCGGAAACGTTTCCAAAAATCAATAGCAGTATAAGTTACTTTGTTAATAATTAACTTTTTTTTTTTATTAAATTTCAAAAACACTTTTTGACATGGCTAAAATAAAAAACAGTTTTCGGAAACGTGGGAAACTTAGAAGAGGTTATGTTGTACATTTTCGTCCGTAGTTATATTATATTTTCATAGAGAAAGTAACACTTGTCATTTATTACAGTGCACGTACGCATCATGTGTACGCAGTGATTAAGAATCTTTTTTTTTAATTTTATGCCCGAAAATTAGAATACTGTAACGGTTTTTGACAATATTATAAGAGAAAAATAATTCTAAAAGTATCTCACGAAAAACTATCTTTTATAAGTAAAGCTTTCAAGAGTCACATAAATTCCTATTCTTGTCGTGTAAACAAGAAAAGAGAAATTTGTGGAAATGTTTGTTTGGAGCTTTTAGACTGTCAACACACTGACGTTTGACGCTACAAAAGACATGTCTGTTAAATTCTAAACAGGACGTTATTTTAACACTATCCTGTCATTTAAAAAAAAAACGTTCTGAAAGAAGTTCTGTGTCTGAAGTTTTTATATTCCATTTCGATATGCATAATTCAATACGAAACATGCAAAATCTTAACTTGAACTGGTTTAAAATTTTGAAACATTTGAAAATTTGTATTTTAGAGAAATATTTTAATGCACCTTGTAATAAAAAATTCAATGGTAGTTCAAATAATTCCAATATATATATTTTGCGTTATCTCTTCTTAAAAAATCTCTAAATGATGTACAGGCAAATAAATATGAAAACTCTAAATTTTTTTAAATATAAATATTCTTGCAAAAAAAAAAATCTCATTTAAATGACGTTGTATGCGATTATGATTTACAGTTTTATATTCATTGAAGTTAGTAATGAGCGATGTTGATATTTTTATAGATTTTATCAATACTATGGACAATTCGACTTCATCAATACTATCATTTTTTTTATCGATGTCTCTAGCCAATAAATTTTTATTTTTTATCCAACATCATTTTGATCTGATTTTATGAACAATTGCCAACAAAAATGAAGATTAATTTATCTGTTTGACTACATTCGATACATGACTAATTTTGCATTAACTGTTTCACATCAGCTCTTGAAACATTGGAAATCTTGTTTAAGGTTTCAAGAAGTGCGAGGATAATCAAAAAGCTTAAAGGAAGCTGCAGACAATATAAATGTCAATACAGCAAATTGCAGTATCCTCTAGCGGAGACAATAAGAACTAAAAGGGTGTGGGGGGTGGTATAAAGATGGATTCTCCAAGCTGTGTGACGATCGTACCGGTAGAACCTGAGATATAGAATAAAGAAGAAATCTACACTATGCAGCATACAATACCGGAAATTCCAGCGCCCCTGGCGAAAATCAGAAATTAAATGGTCGTGAGGGTGGTGGTAAATAAACCTAAACGAATGGTGCAAGATGTGTGAGTATCGTACCATAGCACTCGATATATTGAATAAAGAATAAATGTACATTAGAGATCATCTCAATATGTATTGTTCAATTTTCTTTTCTTTCAAAGCGTCATTGCGGATCGATCTATCTCCGTCAAGGGCTAATGGGGATAAATTTGTATTTCTGACTCTATAAATATATTTCATAGCAGTATATTTATTCTCCCGATGTTACTATTTTGACGGTCAAATTTCGTATAAGGGACCTTTTCTGTCCTGGTTTAAATGTTATATTTTTAGTTTAGAGCATAGTTATTTGGTTTACTAGTTTATTAAGTTATTAAGTTATATTTTTCGAATTCGTCCAATGTTCCATTCCCCTTTCCCTTTCCCTTCCAAATCATAACTTTCTTAATTATGGCCCGATTTTAACGGACCTATTTTAACATTCTTCCTAAGTCATTTGGTTACCAACTAAACATTGATATTATTTCTGTAACACTTGGTGACCATTATTTATGTACAATAATAAAAAGTTTTGGCTTTTTCTACAGTTCAAACATTCTATCCTTGATTTAGAGCCACGTTACTCAGAGTTCTCGTTTGTTATGTTGTACCTGTCAAGTTTGTCTCTTCCGACCCCTCTCCCACTAATCATAAATTTCTTAATTATGGTCGGATTTAAATAAAAAGATTTTGTCATTCTTTTCAAATCATTCAGTTACCAACTGAAAATTGCTATTATTTCTGCAACTCTTTGTTTCTCTCTTGTTAGGAACAATGATAAAAATTTTCGGCTTTTTTACAGTTCAAACTAACAATCCTTGGTTTATAGCAACATTTCTCAAGGTTCTAGTTAGTTATGTTTTAGCGCTCAATTTTGCCACTCCCCCCCCCCTCTTTAGATATTACAGTTCTGCAGGGGTTGGGTTTAACCCGACACGAGCCCGAAAATTCTTTTTGAAGTCAACTCACAAAGCAATCCAAAACGACAAAATAAATTTCATCGACCTGAAATCGACAAAATAATTTTCGACCCGCTGCCCAAAATGCTTCAACCCTAACCCGCTCCGCAACCCGAAATGAAGGAAAGTCAATTTATGTTTTAATACAATTCTAATAATTAATCTTCAATTACATCTCTATTGTCTTCTATCAATCTTATTTTCTGTAAGGACCATAATTAAGAAAGTTATGAGGGGAAGGGAGAAGATAAACTTGAGAGATACAACTTAACTAACGAGAACCCTGAGTAACGTGGCTCTAAACAAAGAATGAATTTGTACTGTAAAAAAGGCTGTCTGTCGGAAGTTTGAACTGTAAAAAAGGCTAGCATTTTTATTATTGTTCATAAATAATGGTCACCAAGAGTTGCAGAAATGATATAAATTTTTAGCTGGTAACAAAATGACTGGCGAAAAATGTAAAAAAAAATGTTCTTTTAAAATCGGACCATAATTAAGGAATTTATGGGTTGGAGGAGGGGGTAGAAGCCAAACTTGAGAGATACAACTTAACTAACGAGAACCCTGACTAAAATGCTGTAAACCAAGAATGAATTGTTTGAACTGTAAAATAGGCTAGCAATTTTATCATTGTTTATTATAATAAATAGTGGTCACCAAATGTTGCAGAAAATATATCAATGTTTAGTTGGTAACCGAATGACTTGGGAAGATTTAAAAAAAATGCTCCCGTTCAAATCGGACCATACTTAAGAAAGTTATGATTTAGGGGAAATGGGGAGGGGAGGTGGAAACAAGCACGAACATACAACTCTTAACTAAAAAAATTAAAAATTGTCTAGGAAAGGAAAGGGCCCATATACGAAATTTTACAGAAGTTCTGCTATTAAAATAGTAAAATCGGAAGAACAGTTATATTGCTATGAAATTAGCACCAGAAACATCGATAAATCCCGTTATCTGGATTCCCGATCATATTTCCCGCAAATTGATTGCTAAGTTTTGGAATTAATATTTTTAAGCTTAGCTGTATGAGTATCAATTCTTATTGTGATCGATGCTGCGTTATACGAAGTCGATGCTTATCGATACTCGATTTTCCAGAATCACACATCACTGCTTGAAATACATGAAATATAAATAGAAAAAAATAAATTCTCTTTTAGAAATACCTTATTTTAAAACTTTGTAGCTTTTTTCTCAAACAAAAATATTGCAAAAAAGTAATGTGTTTTTGCATCAGTTAATAGTATGAAATACGGAGCCATTAGGGGAAACCGAGGCTAGTTCGCCCATCTTTTCTTCAATACTTCTTATTTATTTTATTTTATTAAAATTTTATTTCATTTTAGTTTGGGCAATACGTGCACTTTAAAGCATAACCACGGAGGAAAATTTTTGAAAAATAATTATTAATAGTTTCTATATGAAGCTCAGAAGGACATTAAGTCACTGGGCCAACCAGCTCCGTCGAAAGGGATAGGTTGACCCACTAAATAGATTTTATTTTTGCATTGCTAACGGAAATGAAAAATACATAACATATCAAATGTAATTGTAATTTGGTATATAAAAGGAACAAAGGATAAGAAAAGATGTTTTGTTCAACTTAACTACTGCCTTCATCGAAATTTTGCTCATTATCACAATGAATGCAAACATAAAATATCATATCCACAATGACATTTGATTCGTGTGCCCAAAATTTGCACCTGGTACATTGAATCCATTTATCCCTGATTTACTATTTTTGAATGATTTAACCCTGTCAAGGGCGGTGGTCACAAATGTGAATTTCGTCCATAGCTGGCCCTGGGCCAACATGCCCCAGATTAAATGGACCAACTTGCCCATATCGCCATTTTGGTTTTGATCGTCGTAACAAAATATTTTGTTAATTTTGTTAAAAATCAGTAGGTAGAAAATAAGCTCTGAAGAATGGTCTATTTAAACTGCTATACACCAAAGTCAAACTTTAATTTAGAAACAAATAAAAAACGATTTTTTATAAGTACAAAAAAACTTACCTGAGTAAAAATTTGAGGATGTTGTGGGTGAAAGAAGACGTGATAAGACTTAGCTAGTAATGCTATCCACCGGATAGTTTGAAAAATATCGCGGATGGGTGAACATGCCCCTATTGCCAACATGCACCGGTCCTCCCTATAAATAACGCCTATTAACACAGATTTTCTTATTAGGATGTTTTTAAAGAAGACATAAAGAAAAAACCTAATACAATATTGAAAATTTATTTCCAAATGTAATATTAAAAATTTTAAACTTTATTAATATCCGATTGTATATATTCTTGCCTTATTGAATTATTAATGAGAAAGGCAAGCCTTATGCCTTAATTATTATTAATATTGAAATTCATATTGTTTTAAATATCTTTCAATTCATTAAATGTCAAACATTTCTTTAAATTTTTAAAAGGACGTCTCACGCCTCCAGTGAATTAATTTTAATTAATTTATTTGAATTTACACGTAACCAGGAAGTTCAAATTATCATAGCACCTCCATCTGATTTCTAGGCTTATGCGCCAACACAAAAATGGCGGATGTCGTAGGTGGATGTGTTTCAGCGTTTGTACTGCCCCTTGAATTTTAATATAAGTTTTTTTTTCTAAAAGTATTATTCTCCTTCTGCTTCTGAGGGTAAAAACAGCGATGAATACTTTTAGAAAATATTTATATGACAAGTATGAGCGTTCGTACAAGTGCTGTAAAAAATAAAATAAAATAAAATAAAATAAAAAACTTTGACTGCTACCATTTTTCTGTCAGCGCGTAGGACGAGTACTTAGGAGACTATTATTATAGTCACAATGACACAGCTCTAACAAACATGTTTCATTTGCTTCAATAATATAATTGAATACCAATGAAAAAATCTGAAATATTGCTATTGATATTGCTTTAAAAAGGTTATTACTCAATGGAATTCCTCATCAAACATTTTATGCATTGGTATATATATATATTACCAAAGTTATAGTTATAGTAATACTTTTCCAAAGTTATAGTTATATTAACACTGAGTATTCATTCGGAATTGCAGCTGCTTCGTTAAGAGGTAAATATGTAACTTTGGTATACCGTGCTTCAAGGGAAGTACGAGTTCTGTAATTGCTGCACATTGATCTGATTATAGAACTCGTGCTTTCTTAGAAGCATGGTATACGAAATCTACAGATTTACCTCTTAACGAAGCAGGTGCAATCCTGAATGAATACTCAGTGTTAATATAACTATAACTTTGGCCTCGACATTTTGATGCGGTATACTTTCTCTGTGTTGATGTTTTAAAACGTATTGTGACTTACGTTAAGGAATTTTGCTGATGAGGGATTTTCATGTAAATCCGAACCGTCCGATTTAAATATGTTTTTAATGTTTCATGCAATTTTGTAATGTAATGTCTGTAATTTTAATGATTTTAATATAGTTATAAATATGTTCAGCCGTAATATTTTTGTTTACATCTAATTTGTGAACTTGTATGCTTCACCACGTTTGATTTTTCGATTATCTAAGCACTTCAAACACATGTCTGAAATGATATGTTAATTAACAAAATATGTTAATTAACAAATATTTCGTGAAAAACATTTAGTAACATAATTACCTTAAACAATATTCTTTGACACGAAGACGTAAATTAAATCAATATGCATAAATGCTTTAAACATAAAACAGGATAAAAAGTTGATAAAATAAAAAAAGAAAGAAGGAAAATTTCTTAAAACACTTCATCTTACAGAAACCTTATGAAATTCCAGATACATTAGAAAACATTAAGACATCTTGTACGGAAAAACATAAATATACAATTTGTTATCATCAGACGTATTTTCTACTATAAAATATGTTAAATAGTTGTTTAATTGTAAATGTTTTCATTTAAATTAAGTATATTTTTTCCTATAATTAATACATCAATTTTCTTTTAAATATTATGTCTACGACGTCAAGGGTAACAACTAGTATTTAATCCTTATATATTATTTCTCCTGTCAACATCCCTTTTTCTCAGAAAATATGAAACGCAGAACAACGAATGAGGTACCATATGAAAGGTTTTAGAACAGGCTTCTGACATAGCCCACTTAACAATTCGTTAAAACATGTTTTTGATTAAAATTTGCTGAAATTGAAAAATTAAATCGGCATTGTTTTAATAAAAGAAATGAAAGGTTTTCCTGAAATTATTGTTGCCAAAAAAATAAAATACCACATTATATGATGTTCAGCAATTATTATAAAAAAACACCGCACGAGTTTATCTTATACTTATGATTAAAAAGCGAAATTGAAATTGAAATGTTTGGATTTATAGTCCCATGTTTTTCCGGAAGCGGATGACGTCATCCTCTAATGCAGTCAAAATACGATTGTTAATTTTTTTTTTCTCGCGCGTGCCTTTAGCAATATTGGATCAGTTTTTACTCTAACTTTGATGGAATAAATTAGATGATATTCTGGCTTGACTAACAACTAAATGTTGTTTGCAAATATTTTTATCCTTGCTTTTTCTTTAGAAGTTTCAACCTGCATCTAATAAATATTACATATTGATAAAAAATGATACTTCTCTATTATCCCGTCGACCACTTTACATAACAAAAAACTATCGCCAAATAAACGGGAGAACGTTGCCATTGGAATATCAAAAAATAAATAAATAAAATATAAGAATTTTAGGACACAATTGTTATTTTAATAAAATAACTACTAAATCAGTAAAACATAATGAAAAATACACGCAAATGTCGAATGTAAAACCACTAGATGACGTAACAAACACGCATAATGATTCTGACATCCAGTAAATGGGACTGCATTTTTGGCGTTTCATCTTACAGTTTGGCGGTAGTTTTTTGTTATGAAAAGTGGTCGACGGGATAATAGAGAAGTACCTAAAAAATTTAGATTTCAGTGCGAAATCTTCGCACGGGCCCTCTGGTATATTCATAATCTAATTACAGTATACGCACTATATTACTCAGTACAGTAAACACAATAGATTTCTAGACAAAGATTCAAGTACACATTGCCAAGTTTGTTCAGCATTAAATTTAGTTGAAATCCCTACAGGGTATAAAGAGAAACACGCGATTTTTTTAAATTTTACACAGAAACATTCTTATATTCATGATTATAGATGCAATTCTCACAAAAATAAACACAAATGATGTATCGGATCTACACAGTCATCTGCTTAACGACAGGTCATTTTAAGCATTTTTATGTACAGGTTGATCGATGTTATTAGCCCCTAAATGATCTCATAACTGCGCCTTTTCTGAAAAGTATGATGTTAAACTTGTTTTTCACGTATCTGACTTTCCAAAAGGTTTCTTGAAAAAAATTTCTAGCTAAGACAAAACGTTTAAAAACGAAACGTCTAAAATCGAAAAAGTTCGGTGACATTTTGCCATATAGTGCATTTGTTTTGTACCTTCTCGTGTTGCGGTTTCTAACTCTACCGCAGACCCTTTGACGCACAGACGATAAGTCTGTGAATTGAAATGAAAAGAGACTTTTCTTTATCAAAGATCTATTCTTTGTATCCTTTGAGCGAGAAGTAAGATCGTAGAATGGAAATGTGCAGAAATTTATCCATGTAAATATTTTAGTGTCTGTATTTGTGCCAGTGCATTTTTTATGTCTATTAAAATATTAAGATTCTTCAAAAGCTTGCTTCGTCCATTAGAATGACGTGATCATCCATTTTAAAATCGTTTTCGAAACTATCAAACTGAGGTAAGAAAATTTTATAAGATTTCCTGAGTTAAAATATAGAAAGATATTATTTTTTATTTCTTTAAGTGTATTTCTTTCTGAGTATACATTCGCGTTATTAGAATTAAATAATATATATTTGTAGGATTTCAGTTTGAACACTTCACGTAAATGATCATCAAATGAACTAACACTCTAGTGCTATTATCCATTATTTAAATGCGGTAGTGTAAATATTTTGGATCGCGAGATTTGGCAAAGAGACAGTTTTCTAATTTTTGTTATGAAGCAAGTATATAAAATGAATATAGCCGGAAAAGGCGCTATTAGGCCTTGTTGAATTATTGTAAGGTAAATATATTGTATAGGTTTGACCAAAAGTATATTATTTGAAAAGAAATTACACATAAAGTATTGTAGAATTATATTTTTAGAACTGTATTAAAGTTCGTATTTTGTTGTTCATCGGTTATTTGTTCGTATAATTCCAGTAAAGCGACTATTTACATATCATTAACTTACATATATATAATATAACTTTGATTTAATGAGTAAACAAATAGTTATATTTACTAGAAACTAACCTTAGTAATGATATATATATATATTTTATCTTAATTAAAAACAAGGAGTAAAAGTTTTAATTGGTGAACTTTGTGTTATTTCTCAAACCATTCTGTGTAAAATATTTACATTGTAATTCAGAAAACCTTTTGTAATAATTATTATTAACCAACAGAATGAAAAGTTTCTTGCACCATTCGTTATAGGTCAAAAAGGAAAGTCCCCATCTAAATTCGTGAGTGCATACGATTATAAACAACACAAAAGAACGAAATATATACAAATAAAGATAGATACCGAAAAATACTTTTATTAAAGACGAATTCTTTACTTTGTCTTTTAGAATATAAACAAACAAAAGTAACGGTATAAAAGAATGCGTGGAATTTTATAAATATGACTCATTAGCTTTCCTTTCAGTTTATACAAAATAAGGATGATTTATGATACATTTTTATTTTAGATTACAAAACGTAAAAATGAAGAATTGTTTTATGTCTTTTAGACTATTTTTTGTCGTCCTTACAATATTTAAGGTATATTCTGTATACATTAGATATTAATACAAGAAAATTTATTGAAATATACTGGTGCGTTTTATATGTCGGTTATAAAAATGAATGGTTACATATTAAGAAAAAGAAAGATCATCATAATAACTAGGATTTTTAAATTGATAAACATATTAATTATTTACAAATATAGATATATATTTCGCTTACGGATTACATGAAAGTAATAGTCATTGCACTTTGGATTTTCTTTTTTTTTTTGTTATTGCCATTGGTTTCATTGCAAAGAATGCGTGCGCGTTATACGCCGATATCCACGGGTATCATGTTTATGCCCTTTACTTACCTACGTGCTAAATCTCCGTGTTTATCACCCATGGATTTTTAAACTTTTGAACTTTTAAAAAGCGCATTATTCAAACGTCTACCTACAACCCTTCATAGACTTTGAAAAGCTGTTCAAGAGGCATTTGTCAAAATACCTCTTCGAAAACTACAAAATGCATTATTATCATGGAAATTACGGTGTAGAAAAGTAGTTCAAAATAAGGGTTACCAGATTGAACATTCAAAGCACAAATATTTTATGTAAAATAGTTCTGTATGTAACATGAAAATCGTCTACAAACACCCCCTGTTTCTCCATCAGTTCAAAAATTACGTTTTACGTTCTGGCAACACTGCTTTCATATTTACATTATTGTAAACCTCATCAACATAAATGAGAGATATTTAAACTCTCTATAACGTCTCGTGTTTGTAAAATATTACTGTTAATTTTGTTTTAAGATGATTAATTTTTTTTCCGCATTAGGAATATGTAACGGAACTTGTTTTTCCCTCTTTCATTAAACAGTTCGTAAACGATGCTTTATTGTTTTTTTTTTTTTTTTTTTTGTCAGAGAATTGTAATGTGTGGGGGTGAATAAAAATACAGATTTTTTATGTTTCTATTTAAACCCAAAAGCTATAAAGACGAAATGGAGCCTCAAAAATTATGTCCGGATTGTTCCAAGAATCATCTTATTTCGATTACATCGCATACTGCACAAAATACAGTGACAAAGGGTGTTTAAACAACATTTTTTTATATACGTAAAAAAATGGCTGAGGAAATCTGATTTTGAAATTCTCAAAGGCCATAAAATACCTGCTATATTTAACATCCTGGAGCCTTCCTGTTTTCAAACAAGACTGCAAAATCACGCATCGCATGGATTATGAAACAATTTCCAATACTAATTTAATATTGTTAAGAATTTGCTTTTTTCATTTAATAAAACCATTCTCAGCAATTGCTGACCATATCCTGTAATGAGGGCGAATTATTTCGTGCAGTCCTGTATAAAATGTATAGAATTTATATACATACACGTAGAACACTAAAAGTCAGTTATGTTTAAAAATAAATACCATATCCGGAAACCCACTTCCTGCATTTATCGCCTACAGTCAGTACTGTAATCAAATATTTTGCGTCTCTGTAAATGAATGATAATTTACAGGAATTTTTTTACCTATAAAAACATCTTGTACTACATCTTGTTCTACATTTTGTTCTACATCTTGTACTACATTTTGTTTCTTTACCTATAAAAACATCTTGTATTGCATCTTTGTGATCCATCAATTTAATTATGTTTGAAGTATCTTGACATCATTAAAATGCATTGCAAACGATTTTTCCCATAGATCATAATGTCCATTCTCGTAAACGAACTATAATTTAAACTCAACTGAAAGGTGATGCATACCAATTCCGTTCAATTTAAAGTATCGTTACATTTCTAAACTACATTTTAAATTATTTTTCCCCATAAGGCATAATGTAACGTTATTATTTTTTGTGGTTCTGTAAACGAACTATACATGCGTTTTCAGTAGCAAATATACTATATTAAACTTCAATAACATATAAAAATATTTTTGGCAATCCGAGTATATTTACAAGAATTAGAGTACGGACAAACAGACTAAACATATTACAGATGGCTAGACGTTCAGAATGACAAATAGAAGTAATAAACACTTTTCAACAATGTTGGAAAATGTGGAAAATTCCCCAGGTCCCAACCGCGTTCTTTATTCGTCAAGTTCTATACCCTCAATTTGACGGATATCGCGAATTTTCTTATGAAAAGTCTTCTTGAATTCGAAAATACGTCTAAACGGAAGGAAAAGGTCACCCTTTAGTCTGAAAGACGTTAGGAAAAATTTTATCCTTACAGGGAATATCAAGGCAGTTTCACTTTTTAAAAACATGAAAATCTTCGAGAACGACTTCAGTATTTTGTTTTTGTAATTGCATATGATAGATTTTATCATGTTCAAGAAAAGTTATGTTTATGTTGTAAAATAATATTTTTTTCTATATAACCGTTGTGTCCATCCTTATATTTGATCTTCCACATACAGAAATGTGTGAAATGCCTGAGATATTTACCATCCCGGAGCATTTCTCATTTTCAAACAGGATCACAAAATCATACTTCAAGCATAGATTATGAAAAACTTTCCCATACTAACTTAATATTTTTATAAAATTTACTTTATTCATTCAATAAAATGGCTTAATAAAATAAAGAAATTTAAAAAGGACGTAACCCTATAAAAACCATTCTCAGCAATTGCTGACAATATCCAGTAATGTGTGCAAATTATTTCGTGTAGTCCTGTATACAATCTATAGAATTTATACACAGAATTTATACACAGCCTAGCCCAATGGTTTTATGGTGCCCCAAAATGGTAGGATACAAAATTTTGTCAAAATCATTTGAGATGTTTTTAAGATAAAATTTGCATAAATTTATATATATAAACACACACAAGATTTGCTCGTATTAGAATATATATATGAGGGTAGTTTGATAAGTTCTCGACCTGAAACAGAAATGGAACAAGTATGACCACAAAATGACAATGACTTTTGTAAAGTACGAGGTTCGATTTAGAAATAAGGTTACCAAAGATCTCCAGCCGCACGGGAAGGTGCGAGGAGAAATACGGCAACAGCGCTGTGTGTGGCTGTTCCTGCACTCGTGATTCCCCCGATCACGCTTTGCTGCGCCGCTCATTCTTGCCTCAGCAGCCGTCCGAGATGGAGGTTCCCATTGTTAATACCGCCAAGGGCGAGATTCGTTCAGTAATTCGCTTTTTGCACACCAAAGGGACTACACCCGTCCTAAAACGCCGGCGAGGACGACTGACAGCCGGTGTAATCTTGCTTCACAACAACGCCCGACCTCAAGTCTCCCGTCACACCCAGGAACTTTTGGCACAATTTGGGTGGACTGTCATGTCCCACTCACCTTTCAGTCCGGGAACTGCACGTAGTGATTATCACTTGTTCCCCAAGTTAAAGGAACACTTGGGTGTCCAACGCTTCCGGAGCGACGATGACGTCAAAGAAGAAGTGAAACGCTTCCTCAGCGGGTTGGCGCCGGAGTTCTACGACATCCGTCTACAAAAATACGTAGAAAAAGATGGCGATTATGTAGAGAAATAGAGCAAACTTTCTTCTTTCCAACGATGTAAATTTCAATGAGAATAAACAATGTTGTCTATTTGTAAATTTGATGGGAACCTTATTTCTGGATCGACCCTCGTATGATCCTTTCGATGACATGCTGCCAGTTTCCGACGCGTGAGTTTATTGGTTATTGCTGGGCGATAAAGTAAACAAGATTTGACGTTTTCTAAAAATGAAAAAAAAAAAATTGAAGTTCAATCTGTCGAAAATGCTTCGTTAAAAAAGGTTTAACCCCCAAGGACATAGAAAAAGAGTTACATTCCACCTTAAAAAATTCTTGTCTTTCATATTTGTCGATAAAAAAGTGGACTGATGAATTTAACATGGTAGGAACTCAATTCACGATGAACGCTTAGGACGCCCCAAATCCGCTACGACCGACGAAATTGTCTCGAAAATTTACAATGCCGTATTGAATGACCGCCGATTGAAGATACGCGAATTTTCTGACATTGCAAACATCTCGATAGACCGTGTCCACTACAATTTACACGATGTTTTGGGTATGAAAAAGCTTTCCGCTCAATGCGTACCGCGTGTACTAAACGTCGACCCAAAACGCCAAAGATTGAACATTTCTCAAGGGTCTTCTCAAATGTATTGTGTTGCAAGTTGAAAAATAAAATGAAATATTGTCAAAAATCTTGTATTTTCTCTGTCAGGTCCGGAACTTTTCGAACCACTTTCGTACAGTACTGCACTATAAAATTCGCAAACAAGAGTGTGTTTTAAATGTATTAAGTTGCAAGGGGACTACATCGAAAAATAATATAAAATTCTGTCAAAAATCTTGTTCTTTTAGTGTCAGGAATGAACTTATCGATCCCCCCTCGTATATATATACATATATATATTAAAAAATACACTACAATTTATTATACATGATTTAATATTACGCGTCAGACATAAGCAGTGCTAGAGGGAATGCGAAGGAGGAGAAAGCGTATAAGAATAAAATGTTGCCTCGAAAAACAGTCTATATTTCCACACCCAATCTATTAATTGTGCATAAAAAATTAAAAAAAATTAACAAATACATAATATTCAACCAAAAGACTTTTCTCATATATATATCGTTCTTTAATTCTATTGTCATTTACTCATTAATAGAATGCAACGTTCGTAAATTTAAAAAAACAATTATTAATTTAAAAATAGTCTAATTATATATATTTTTGACTAACATATTAATTCATTGCTGAACTTCAGAAATTCTTAAGTTTGGTTACCATAAATATATAATTTGAATTATTCATATTTATGAGCATACGTATTCTAGGAATTTGACCAAAACGTTAATTAATTGCTTTTAGTGTGACACTCCATTGATTAGTATATCTATTTCAAACACATTTCAGATGTCTATCGTTTAAAATATGCTATCATTAAATCAATTGAATAGTATTTTCTGCTTTTATAATATATCTCTCTCTTCGCCATTTTCGAGCGGTTTAGATAATGCCATCACAAATTCATTATGAATGTCTGGCGTAAATTATGAATGGAACTACTTGTAAAGTTAATTGATATTTCTGATGAATTCATATTCTAGAACTTTCATGTTATATTTAGCCATGTATTTCGCAAAGTATTTTGTAATAATTAAAATGTCACTCTGATATGTGAGAATGAAGTTGAAAATGTATAGTTAAAAATAGAACCTTGTATTTTCCTATCGTTGGAATAATCAGTGTCATGTTTATATTTTAAAGAATTTAGTTTAAAAGTTAAACAAACGTACTTATTTGTAAAATAATTTAAATGTCTTTCACATTGAAAAGGGATAATTAATACACTCCCTATTTTAAAAATTAATTTAACAATTTAAACAGTTATATTTATTTTCGGCATTATAAATGATTTTGAGTCATTTTTAATTGGAAATTTGACTCAAGTTTTTTAGAATTATTTCACACTAGAAATTTTATTTAAAACTACTTAACTTATTAATTTAACGTATTTCTGTGAGTGTTATATTTAATTTCTTTTAAAAATAAATTTCTGGTTCAAATCAAAATATATTCATTTGGCAATCGTCAATATGACCGCTCATGGTAGTTCTAGTGTTAAACATAATTAACATATTTACTTTACTAATCTGTATTTCAATAAGACATGAATATTCCATTAGTAGTGATTTTTTACTTAAGCATTATTCTTTATTTTTTGTCGCCCTGCAATGTGTTTAGAAATTTCTTATGGTTCGCAACATAAACCCACTAATGTACTTAAGATCACGTTCATTTATAGTCTTTTTTGAAAAATCGATTATTTTCACATTTGTCGGTAAGGTATAAATAAGTAGAATGTTCTACTTAAAATGTTTTGAAACTATTCATTATTTACGTTGCTACAGCATATGGAACGTATAGACATTCTGACCAGAGAAAAGAGATAAAAATAAAGAAGGTGAAAACTGTACGTCAAACGTGAAAAACAAGGTGTGTTCGTACAACAGCTAGTTATATAAATATACAGATCTTGATGATTTTTAATTCTGTGAAATGATTTATATCGTCTGCAGATTAATTTCTGTAATAAAATAAGTATCTCGGTCGCTTGACGATTAATCCTAGGAAGCTCCTATAACAAGAAAGCACCGATTACTTTGTAAAAAATTTCAAATTTCTTAATAAATATTTTTATTAATGTCTTCTAAAGTTTTGAATCGATTTTTATAAAATTTGAACTGTCTTGACAAAATTCTGCAAAGATAATATATCTTAAATTTCAAACTATTTGGTTGGGTAGTTTTTGCGCTGTTATATGCGGACATACGGAAGGACGGATCAGACGACGACTATAGGTGCTACGTATTTATATAATTACGAACGCACGTAAAAACTGTGAAAACCGCTACACATATAGCTTCAAATTTATTTACTAAAGGAAGATGTTCTTTATTAAGAATGATGAGCGTTTTGGGAATGTCTGTTGGTCTGGAATCCAGGAGTTACACCGTCAATTTCGTGTCAAAAATGCCGAACGTGGTATGTCTGGCGCTGAGAGCAGTGCTCTCATTGCTAGACGATAACATAAAGTCGGTGATATCTAAAATTATGAGATATAAAAGAAGGCCCCAATAATAGCCGATGAATGTAGTAGTCCGACTGTATGTAAGTTAACATATATATATATATATATATAATCGTTTGATCCTTTTGTAATTACTGCACATTCGTGTTTGGTAACCCAAAAATACTTTTTTGAGTAAAACGGACGAATTGCAAAACTTTTATGTGTCAAAATGTTTACTAAAAATTTAGGTTGAATCCTCAAACAAGGGCGATACTTGGCGGCGCCGAAGTTGGCGAAGCGATAAATGAGATTTTCTTGCTACCAGTTCGTTTGTTATGTTTCTTCCACGCCTACTGTGGTTGATTGGTTGGCTTATTGTTTTTTGTTCTGGAGATTGGATTGGATTTTGAGCTCAAAGCAAAGATGTAAGATGGTTATGATTGGATTATTGTGTGTCGGATTTGTTGAATTACGTTTGTGGAATGTATTTTGTGAAGTTTAATGATTTGACGGTTTGTCGTATGTCATAGAAGGCTAATTCTTGTTAAATAATAAAAAAAAGAAAGATGAGAAATATGGGTGTTATATATATATTATTGTTGTGGCAACACTATTTTTCTATAGATGTTTGGGCAACAAGACCGTTTATTTTTTATTCGACACATGCCGCTACGTTTGCTTGTATATGTTTATTATATTAATTAAATATGGGTTAAATAGAAACAAAAATAACAAAAGGTAAGTGAATTTTTGTTGACTTTATTTGATAAAATATATTTCACGTATTCTAGAGACGGCTGCACGTTAACGTTCATGCATCCAGACGTGTTTTTTTTTTTTTTTGGAAAATGTACGCCAAGCGTACATGTATGTTACTAATCGCTACTTGTATGAGTTTCGTATATTCTAGAGACTGCTGCACATTGAGGTTCATGCATCCAGAGGTGTTTTTTTTTTCGGAAAATGTACGCGAAGCGCTCATATATAAGTTACTAATCGCTGCTTGTACGATTTTCGTATATTCTAGAGACCGCGGCACGTTGAGTTCCTTACATGCAGAGGATTTTTTTTTTCCGTAAAATGTACAGGAATCGTACATATATGTAAGTTAATAACCGCATGTTTGTAAAAATTGAAATATCCGAAGGAAATATTGCTAAAAGTTTGTAAAAATAGAAAAATACGGAGGAAAATATTGCTAACTGCTTGTAAAAATTGAAATATCCGGAATAAATATTTCTAAAAGTTTGTAAAAATATATACATACGCAGGTAAATATTGGGAAAAGTTTGTAAAAATCGAAAAATCGTGAAGAAAATATTGCTATTACTTTAGCTCGTAGGTTTAACACTGTGTGTTCCTGCTCCCAGTCCTCCATGTTTTCATAACTTTGGGTGCAGGAAAACACAATGGTAAACCTACGAGTCAACAGCTAAAATCGTGTTTTAAGGTGTTTTCCACCAAGATATGACTTGGCAGACCGATTGCGTTTTAATATGCGAACCCAGTTTTAACTAATACTGGAATTTCAGCAGTGAACTCGATGAGGTGATTGTTTATGCTGCCGCCTCCCGGTCTAAAAGTATTTAATATTTTTTCTGAATTTCACAGTAAAATCTAAGTACTTTCTACTCCCAGGAATATATATATCGTATTTCCAAGTTCAAATCCGGGATAAAAGGCAGTCGTGCTCGTGATAAACAGGGTTAGCTAGGTGATAGGTTTCCCTTTTAGCTCGCATCAGGCGGCCGTGTGGTATCATCAACAACAACAAGAAACTTCAGTCCATTGTTTTAGTCGAAGAACAGTTTATTTACAGTTTAAGACATCACTTCAGGGAAAATGCTCATTAGCCAACGCTAAACGAAAAAAAAAAAATACAACGTTCCATTATTTCCTAGAATCCGTCCCGATTCTTTTAGCAAACACCAGCGTAAAAAAAAATCCTCTTCGAATCAGGATGATCGTGTTTTTAAACTAGCTTGCGTAATAATACATAATACGTCACGTGACCCACTTCTATCGAATCAAAAGGTCTCTTTTGGAACTTTATCAATATTTCCGGTGGATTTATTTCATTGTAAAATGACTTCCTTACCGCCAAAAACTTTCTACTCCCTTCCAGAATATTCCATAATCTCGTACCAGATGCCTGTCATATCAACAAACGAGCTTATCTGTTTTTGAGGCTGTAGCTAAACTTCGAATTTAATACGTAATAAAAATAATAAGAAGAAAAGAAAATGAATCTTTATAAAAGGAAAAAAAAAAGAAAGAATTAAAGTTTTTCGGAAATATTTTAATAGACATTTGATATTTAATAATAGGATAACTTTATGAAATAATGTTTTTTGAGCGGAATATTTTAAGAGATACGATATTTTAGCATTTAAATAAAGAAGTTATAGCAATTTGACCACACGGGAATAATACTAATGAATTTTAATAATGGATTAAAATAAAGATGTTCTATTTAAAGAATAAATTAAAAAAGCTATCGCCATTTTTAGACTAGCTACTTTCGAATAAATATTATTAAGTGGATTAGGACAAATTGACTTTACATATGGATAGTAAAAGGCTATTTTAAGAATGAGAATTATTTTACTAAGCTGGGTTATATAAAGAATATTATTGAATGGACAAATTTTATAGAATAATTGCGGAAAAAAAATTAAATTTTGTAATATTATCCCCCCTCCCTAAAGATTTTGGATGAAGTTAATAGTTAAGTAACTATAAATTCAGACAATATAAATTTAATACTTTAGAAATTTGAATTTTGACTAGTATAAATTTAGAGACTGCTAGCAAGGAGATGGGAAATTTGAAGAACTGGAAGACAAAAACAAAAACAAAAATAAAATAATAGTAATCAATTAAAATTAATAGATAAATAAAAATAAAGCTACGAGCATTTCCCCTGTAAAATAATACAAGAAATGGTTACAATCTCACTTACCATTTGTAAGTGCACAAGAAAAATACAATAACAATAAATAATAAATATTAATAAACAAGAAAAACAGTATAATAATAGTAACAGAATTTTGCTTTTACCAAGTTCACAAGCTTTAGAATAAGTAGTCACTAGCAAATTGTTAAACAAAGTTTAAAAAAAAATTCGACTTCATTCAAATTTGAGTTCATTAGATCCAACTGTTTTATTTCAGTCTCTATCTTGGATCGTGATAAGTCCTCATTTTGTTTTAAAAAAAAAATTTTACTGCAGTCCCTTTCTTAAAAATACTGTTTTTATGTAAAAGCTGAAAATAAAGACATTACTCCATCAAAATTTTAAAACTGTAGTCATTCTTACCAATACTTTATAATGACTTTATAATGCTAGCATTTTTCACAACATCTTTCTCTTTCTCTTAAGTATCACAGTAAATTTCTCAGATAATAAACAAGTCAAATTATCTCTTGGTCGTTTATTGCACTTGGAATATGTTATCTTTGTTATATTCCTGTGGAATTTGTTATATTTCTCTTGGGATCCCAACATCTTTAACTAATATTTGTCAAACATTTTTTCACTAATAAATAATATAACTCTTCAATAATATAAATAAATGCTATAATAAAATTCAATTCATAAACATAACAATAATAACTTTCAATATAACTAATACTTCTCAACATATGTAGTAATTCATAATATAATTCAATAGTAGAAATAATAATATTATAATAACATTTGTATAATTTAAGAAAATATCACAGTTTGTTTATTTATTGTTAGGGAAAATATTGGTTGAGGAATAAAATAATTACATAGCAAATAAATAAATTCCTTATTTTTTAATTATATAAGAAAGTATTTTTGCCAGTCGAAAGTATACAAAAAAAATATAATAATAATTTCAAAATCCAAATAAATTTAAATCTAAATATTTAGAAATTGAACTCTCAACCATTAGTTCCTTACAATAATTTTTTTCCTCTGATACCCTTTTACAAAATTATACGGTTAAGTTATAAGTATTCATATCCTAAATGCAGAGAGTTGTTTTTTTGGCAAACTGAGAATAAATAAAGACAATAAATTACAATAAAAGATGCTAATTTTAGATGAGAAATGGAATACAAAGGCAATTAGTTTAGATACTTAATTTTCTATTGTCACACCAAAACATTCACTGTAAAATCACATCATCACTATCCAATCATTTATATAATTATAGAAATACTTATAAACGGTTACTATTTGATTATCTATTGAAGTAAATAACATAATATTAAATTTTTGAAACAATTGGTTTAAGAAAAAGTAAATAAAGTAAAAATAGTTTATTTTGATATAGAATTAAAACATTTAATTTCATTTTTCAACATCAATTTGACAATTCCTAAAATCAAAATACACATCTTATGCCTGCATAAGGTGTCTACTCAACCTCAAAAACTCTCAAAAACAAGTAAATATTTTAGTTGATCAGGCTAAAATATAACCACAATGTTGAAATAAAAGCTGTGACACTTATTTTAAAATTTTAAAATATTAAACTTTCAAAAATGGGTAATATCTCTGTTGTACACCAAAGACATACCTGATAATGTTGAAACTAGAGTAATAAGAGATATTTAAAGAATTAGAATTTATTCTATTGTTTTTACTTTAGTTTGATTTTGTGATGGTGATTGTGATGTCTGTGGTGATTTTGATTGTTGTTTGGGTTGCTCATGAAATAGTCTGAAATTATCTGGTGAAAAATAGGGTCGTAATTTAGACACATGTACAATAACTGAATTTAATTTAGTCTCATAATTAAATTTGTCTATTTCATAGGTCACATCAGAAAGTTTATTTATTATTTTGTATGGTCCAGAGAAAGTAGGTTCTAATTTTCTAGTGTTAGGATATTTAAATTCTTCACAAATTACATAATCTTGTATTTCTAGTGGAGATTCGACAATTTTTTTATCATAGAGTTTTTTACTTTTAAGGTGGAATTCACAAGTTCGCGCTTTCGCAATTTTGAGTGCTTTATTAACAGGAGGGTAATAATTTTGTTTTAAAGGAGATTCATAAGATAATTGACCATAAAATAAATAGGCAGGTGGGAATTTGGTTATGGAATGTGGTATGTTATTGTATTCTTGGATGACTTGGTCTAATAATCTAGTCCAAGGTATTTTAGAAGAAATGGAATTAACTTTACATTTAAGTCTAGTAACTATAGTTTGGTTCACTCGTTCTACCTTCCCATTGGTTTGGGGGTGATGTGATGATGTAAAACGTTGTTGAACATGATATTTTCTGAGGAGTTTTTTGAATCTTGGAGACCTAAAAGATTTATGTCTATCGCTAAGTATTGTTTTAGGTGCTTGAATATTGAAAATTTGTTTTAAACAGTTAGTATATGTTTCGGTAGTAACACTTTTGGATGGAAAAGCCCAAACAAACCTAGTTGCATGATCTATTATTATGTGTAAGAATTTTTTTGTTGAATTGTAATAATTAAATCCACCCACAGTATCAATAGAAAGACATTCAAAAGGTTGATCTGTGGCTGGCATAGCTTGTAACAAGCCAAATCTTTTTTGTTTTGGTTTTTTATTTCTCTGGCATGTATCACAATGTTTAACAAATTGTGTAATATCTATTGTGATGTTGGGCCAATAATAGTTTGGAGATATTAAGTTAAGCATTTTTTGTATTCCTAAGTGTCCAAAATTATCATGAGCAATATGTAATAATTTTCTCCTGAGTGACATTGGTACTACTATTTTTTTTAATCCTTTTCTCTGAATAATTATAATCCCATTCTCTTTTTTGTATTTTCTGTCACAAACATTATCTTTATCTTGCATCGCTATAATTTCTTTTTTGTCCAATAATAAACTTACATGTTGATTAAGATAAGCAACAGGATTTCGTGACAACATGTCCGCTTCGACATTTGTAGAACCTTTTTGATACTTGATCTCATAATCGAACATGCTAAGTTTTAAAGACCATCGAAAAAGTCTACCTCTTAGATTTTTAACATTCTTTAACCATACCAGAGATGCATGGTCGGTATGGATTGTGAATTTAGTACCATGAAAATAGTGATAAAACTTATCCAGAGTATCTATGATAGCAAGGCATTCCAATTCAGTTATAAAGTAATTTTGTTCATAAATCTTCAAAATTCTAGAATGGTAAGCAATAGGATGCAAAAAATTATCTTTCCCTGGTTGTTTTAGAACTGCACCTACTGCTACCTGAGAGGCATCTACAAACATGTGGAGGGGTAATTTTGGGTCATAAATTTTTAGAATTGGTTTTGCAATTAGAGTATTTTTTAATTTCTCAAAAGAGTTTTGACATTCTGAGTTCCATTCGCATATTGTGTTTTTCCTAAGTAATTTATTGAGGGGGTATCTAATTTCAGCATATTTATCTATGAATTTGTGATAAACATTAATGGAACCTAAAAATCGTTGTAGTTCTTTAACATTAGAGGGAGGTTTCAATTTTTTAATTGTCTCAATATTGGTATTAGCTGGAGTTAAAGTCCCATTGGTGATCTCATAGCCTAAGAAATTAATTTTATTTTGATTTAGTTTACATTTAGAAAGTTTAAGTTTAAGGTTTTCTAGTTTACAGATTTCAAAGATTTTTGCTAAGTGATTTAAATGTTCTTCTAGAGAGGAGGAGAAAATTATGATATCGTCGAAATAATGGCAAGCAAAATCAATTTTATACTTATTGAGGATTCTTCTAATGGTTCTATTAAATATCGGGGGCCCTGTCTTTATACCAAAGGGGAGCACCAGCCATTCGAAGAGGCCAAAATTGGTGGCAAAAGCTAATTTTTCTGTATCGGATGGATGTATTGGTATGTGCCAGTAGCCAGAGGCTAAGTCCAAAGTGGAAAAATTCTGGGCACTACTCAATTTATCTAAAATTTCATCGATACGAGGTAAAGGTTCTGCATCGTTTTTAACTATTGCATTTAATTTCCTATAATCTATACATAGTCGGGTCTTTTTACCTTCCTCTCTTTTCATAGCCAAGGTGACGGGGGCAGAATAAGGACTATTGCTTTCTTTTATGAGACCAGCCGCTAACAAAGATTGAACTTGATTTTTTATTTCTTTTTCTTCTAAGGGGGAAGTTCTGTAGGGCCTCAAAGATATAGGTAGGTCAGATTTTAGTAAAACGCGTTGTGGTTCAATATTTATCTTACCCACATCATATTTATGTTTTGAAAAAATATCCCTATAATTTTGAACTATTTCCCTTAAATCCCCATTTTCAATTAAATTTATTTCCCCAATTAAATCTGAATCATAATCATTAATATGGCGAAAATTTTGAGGAGTCATTGAACTTCTGTAATCAGGCTGCACGTTACAATCATTGTAATTAGTTGCAAAAAAGTCCTGAGTATTCACAAAGTTGTCATTAGTATATGGTGATACTTTGTCATCATTATATCCATTTAAACTCTCATTACTATCACCATTTGTTAATAACTCATCTTTACATGAAATAGTATCTTCATTATAAATTGTTATCAAGTTACCATCATTAAATAAATTCAAATTGTCACAATCAGAAGCTATCAAGTTATCCTTACCTTGTTGTAGTTTTTTTACTGTTACAGTATTAAAATGAAGTGATCTCTCATCATGTATGGATATATTCCTATTTATAATCTTCCTTCCCTGTTTTACTGTACAATTCTTACAATTTATATTTAAATTAAATTTAGAACATTCTTTTAACCCCAAGATGCAGTAATCCAAATCTGTATCACATACTAAAAAGTTAACATATTTTTGGATTTTATCCACTTTAAGAAGAATACTACACTTTTGATTAATTTGTAAAAATCCCTTTGCCTGACCAATAGTAACTGGAGGAACAATTTCAATTTTAGCATTCAATTTTTTAACAAACTTTAATGGTAAAATTGCGATAGTTGAACCGGTATCGACGACACATGGTAAATTATAATTATTCGTATATCCATACACAATTAATTGTCAAACATTAGGAGTACCAATTGGAAGAGTATCAGAGGGTGTTGAGTTGTTATTAAAAATACACTCTTTTTCCCAGTGAAAAGCATTCATTACACCCTTGTTTACACAAATTCTACATGGCCTAGATGGGTACTGGTTCTGAAAATAATTGTTTTGAACTCCGTTTTGGAAATTTCTAGGTCTTTGAAAATTATAGTTTGGTCGTGGAACCCAGTTTCGAGGAGAATTAAATTGATTATTGGGCCGATTTGACTGAATCCAATGCCTAGGAGTATTAATTTGTTGAAAATTTGGTCTATTAGGCTGCACACGATATCGAGGAATGTCAAAATTAGTTGCATTAGGTTTACTTGGTAATGATGGACTTGTAACAGCAGGGGTGGAAACTTCCACAAATTGCTTAACAATTCTATACCATTCTGTCGTACTCTCAGGAGGGTTAACAGTTAGATAATTTTGATATTCTGGTTTTAAACCATCGGTTAATCCTTGTAGTAATATAGTTTCACATAAATGCAATTTCCTACCAATTTCAATTTTCTTTCTAAAATAATTTTCTAAGTTACTTAAACTATCCAATTTTAAAGCAGAAAATTCAGAAGATTTCGGGATATTTACCCTAATAAAATTCTCAGTTAAGATATCAGCTATCTGTTCATATTTAGTGCAATTAAGGCAATCATTAATGTAAATCTTAAGAGCTTCTCCCTTTAAATTTTGAGAAATATTTTTAAACTTCCAATCATCATCCTTCTTTTCTTTTTCACAAGCATCATCAAAGTATTTTAACCACGCTTGTATCTCAACTCCTAAATCTGGATCAAATGCTATAAATTTTGGTTCTGCCATAATATTTAATCTAACAAAAGAGTTAACTCGATCTTCTTTTAAATATCCGGATCTTAAAAACATTAAATGTTAAACTTATAACACTATATACCATACAAATAACGAAATAGATAAAATAGTAAATAAATATGTAATTTACGATCTCAGTAACATTTTAAAAATAATAGATTTTTTTTTTTTTTTTTTTTTTTTTAAGAATATCTGTTCTTAAAACATGAAAATATAAATTATACCGCTGTCTATATATTACAATGACGTATCACACGAAATCATCAAATAAATTAATTAACCTTAACAACACTTAAATATTTGCAACAGAAATAAATTTTAAAAACAAAAATTTAATCAGTATAACATAGTATATAAAACCTTTAAATTTCAAAGTAGACTATTAAATAAATAAAACATTTTAAATATAACATAAACTAATAAATATCAACATATAAAGATACCAATAAATAAAAATACCAACTTACAGTTACTCTTGAGCATATTTCACAGAAAAGTTTCACACATCTAAAAATCTTTAATTTCTTGATAACACAAAAGTTCTGCTTTTTCGCAATCCTTTAAAACCAACACCATGAAGACGCTTATGAAGATGAATAGTATATTGTCTAGCAACAACTTCACTTAGGCCAACTTTTCCTCTTCTTTTCTCTTTTAGGCTTGACCATTTTTAATTTATTATAAAACTACAAAATAACAAAACACCAGACGTAAACGTGCTGTAATGGCGTAGACGTCCTCGTAACATACTCTTCTAATCGGCAAATTTCACGTTTAACTACACAAACTTTCTGTTGATCACCAGCTTTTTATTTAATGTCCAATCCCTATCCTGTCGACTTATTATATTAATGTCGTATTTCCAAGTTCAAATCCGGGATAAAAGGCAGTCGTGCTCGTGATAAACAGGGTTAGCTAGGTGATAGGTTTCCCTTTTAGCTCGCATCAGGCGGCCGTGTGGTATCATCAACAACAACAAGAAACTTCAGTCCATTGTTTTAGTCGAAGAACAGTTTATTTCCAGTTTAAGACATCACTTCAGGGAAAATGCTCATTAGCCAACGCTAAACGAAAAAAAAAAAATACAACGTTCCATTATTTCCTAGAATCCGTCCCGATTCTTTTAGCAAACACCAGCGTAAAAAAAAATCTTCTTCGAATCAGGATGATCGTGTTTTTAAACTAGCTTGCGTAATAATACAGAATCCGTCACGTGACCCACTTCTATCGAATCAAAAGGTCTCTTTTGGAACTTTATCAATATTTCCGGTGGATTTATTTCATTGTAAAATGACTTCCTTACCGCCAAAAACTGTCTACTCCCTTCCAGAATATTCCATAATCTCGTACCAGATGCCTGTCATATCAACAAACGAGCTTATCTGTTTTTGAGGCTGTAGCTAAACTTCGAATTTAATACGTAATAAAAATAATAAGAAGAAAAGAAAATGAATCTTTATAAAAGGAAAAAAAAAAGAAAGAATTAAAGTTTTTCGGAAATATTTTAATAGACATTTGATATTTAATAATAGGATAACTTTATGAAATAAGGTTTTTTGAGCGGAATATTTTAAGAGATACGATATTTTAGCATTTAAATAAAGAAGTTATAGCAATTTGACCACACGGGAATAATACTAATGAATTTTAATAATGGATTAAAATAAAGATGTTCTATTTAAAGAATAAATTAAAAAAGCTATCGCCATTTTTAGACTAGCTACTTTCGAATAAATATTATTAAGTGGATTAGGACAAATTGACTTTACATATGGATAGTAAAAGGCTATTTTAAGAATGAGAATTATTTTACTAAGCTGGGTTATATACCGAATATTATTGAATGGACAAATTTTATAGAATAATTGCGGAAAAAAAATTAAATTTTGTAATATATATATTATATTATAAAATGTATGATAAATTTGTTATGTTCAATAATAACTCCTAGTCATAAAGCTTATCCAGATATTTAGTTCTGTTTTCGTATATAAAAAAAAAAAGTGCTTTTATAGTTACCACTTACTTTTATCATTACTTTTTATATTTTTTAACTGTTGTATAACCGTATACTTATGTAATTATATTTCAATATTTATTATATTATATACCTCTCATAATTTAGTTATGAAAATTGTAATATGTGCATAAACTAACATTTTGGAATATAACACAAAACACTTTTTTGTAGAGAAACCTGCGAGTATTATATAATACCATTCACGTTTAAGGCAATATCTTAATTCGATATTGTTTAACACATGAAACCCGAATATAATCATAAACTTTAACTATTGATAATTAGTTATTTACAAATAATTTTGTTTAGAAAAATTTCATCTCATGCAAATAAATAATAATAATGAAAAACATTTTTGGGGGGTACTATAAGATAGTCGAGTAATATGGAATACAGGGTTAAAAATGAAACAATAAGTACAAAGTTTGTAATGAATACAGATTTAATAATAAGAAAGGATAATGATTAAAGTATAGTATCTAGGTAGTTAAATAATATAGTTTAGTGTCATGCACGAATCACAATAAAAGTCTAAGTCTCTGCGACAGTACAGTTAAGAGTATTCCATATTGGTATTCTATATAGCACAATCGCGCCAATTTCGAAAAAAATACCCTCTGTTTATTGCCATGAATCAGGAACAAAAACAAGTTGGAAATTGTACGTCAAACGCGACGAACGAGGTGCATTCCTACTACAGCTAGTTATATGAATATTCAGATCTTGATGATTTTTAATTTTGTGAAATGAATTATGTCGTCTGCAGATTCATTTCTGTAATAAAATAAGTAACTCGGTCGCTTGACGGTTAAACAACGGAAGCTCCTATAACAAGAAAGCACCGATTTTTTTTTTTAAATTCAAATTTCTTAATAAATATTTTCATTAATATCTTCCAAAGTTATAAATCAATTTTCATAAAATTTGAAATGTCTTGACAAAATTTTGCAAAGATAACATATCTTAAATTTCAAACCATTTGGTTGGATAGTTTTTGCGCTGTTATATGCGGACAGACGGACAGGCGGACGGATCAGACGATGACTATAGGTGCTACGTATTTATATAATTACGAATGCACCTAAAAAGAGGCTAACATTATAAACAGTTACTATTTGGGTGTACATCAAGTTTGTTTTAATGGAAAAATAATGTCTATAATAATGAATATTAAGTATTAGAAACTTATTTTTGAAATCTTTCAAACACAATATTCACACAATGCCCTCTGACGCCAACCAATCAACGGCACGCTCTGAGATGCACTCTGGGAACGTTCTTAAGGTGTTTATGCTATTCCCGCTTGGTGGCAGCACGTTACCAAAGATAAACATTAGTATTCCATACAACCCGGTTATTCCCTAATGCCCGAAGTTCCTCTATGTTGCCTTTCTTAACTTTAATGGCCTCAGTTGTATCGCATTTGATTGTATATAATGAGGGGGCGTATTACTTAATCATTGTTCTTATTTCGATTGTAGATTGAATCATTTGTCAAAATCTGAAAGTAATGATGTAGGACCACTTTTAAAAAGCAGTTTGCTTTTGCTTTTGCAGTGCTTTACTTTCAAACAAACAGTTGCAGTTGTAGTTAACTATATTTTTGATTAATTAATTGTAGTTGTAGACCGCTATAAAATGACGATAGTACCGGGTGCGCCATAAGTTCGTTGAAAATTTTAAAATTCGTTAAAGAGTGACGAATGATGCTAAAAATTTGCGGTTTCCAGGAATAGGATTATAGTGAGATAGGAGTTTATTTAATGACAAAAAAATGTGATTGAAAAGATTGCCGATAGATGGTGCTTGATGCATAGTATGAAGAATATTTATGAAAATCAGGCTGTCAATAAAACGACTCAATGCACGTAGAATCTTTATTCGATGCCAGCAGTGTGCTATCTTTAGCAGATCAAGCATTGCTGGTTAATCTCTTGGAATCAGCAACCGGCGCATTCAGAAAATTCCGTTAGGGAAAAGTCTCAAGACTAGAAAAGGTCCCGTTTCATTTGCTGGAATACTGAAGCTTGTAAGGTGCTTCGAGGAAACAGATGGTTTGGAGGATCAACCCGATGTGGAAGGCCCTCTTTGACACTTGCTTCATTTTATGCATACCATGCCATCTATAGGTACTGTTTTGAACCAAGACATTTTTGTTACTAAAACAATCCGACCTCCCTCTTTGACACTTGCTTCATTTTATGCATGTCACGCCATCTTTCGGTACTGTTTTGAACAAAGACTTTTTTGTTATTAAACAATTTCACCTCCCTATAAATCTATTCTTGCAAATCGCAATTTTATATCATCATTTGTTCCTTTTTAACGTATTTTTTCTAAAAAATGTGGACGAACTTATGGTGCACACGATATTTCCGATAACTATATGATTTCTTATTCTCGAGTTGCTGATTCTTAACACTATATTAACCCTTTCAGGGGTAGAATAGTATAGGGTAGTTATAGGGTACTTATGTTCGAAAAATGGTCAAATGATTGATTGAAACGAGTATTTACAAACGAATTTCTTATAAAATAAATAGTTGCTTTTCTTCACCTTCATTATAAAAGCAAAATTTTATTAAAAAATTATTGGTGTCGGCAGGGCAGATGGAATTAAAATTAAGTGGTCACATTTGTAACCACCGCCCTTTAAAGGATTAAAATCAGTTAGAAAGATGAATTGTGTGAAATGAATGATATACTCTTATATTGTAATTTTTAGAGTTTAGAAATATCTCATTTTAGATACTCATGGAGATCTGTCTTAATAAGTTATAATATTCACCACTGTATCAATCTGAATAGAAAGGGAATATTCAAAGTTGAGTAATTACAACACTATAGCCGTAACGATAATAGTAGTATGTAGTAAATAAATGGAATCTGTAAATACTTCACTCGTAGTTACGCTTTTATTATGTGGAACTAAACATTATTTGGAACATAGAAGAGAATGATTATTTCGAAAATTGTGAGTCATAGAATACTATATATAGAGTTGACTAAATATAAAATACTATCATTCAATGTACACAAGTTTCTATTAAAGTAAAATAGCACCAGTAGATACTTTTAAGTGCAATAAACATTATCAATTTTATTTATAAAAAAGGCAAATGAAGTAAATGAAAACAAGTAATTTAAATCTAAAGAACACCTGACAATATCGTACACTGCAAGTAAAAATATTTAATTTATTCTTATTAAATTAATTTTAATTATCTTTTTCGTTATATATCTGTATCAAAATATTAATATCTTTATATCTTTAATATCACTCAAAATGATTAACTAATCAGGTTATTTTTTACGCGATTTTTGACTCTTCTTTACATATTACACTTGATTTATCCCGCTTTTAAATATGACACTAGAGATTTCTGGCCCCTATGAACTTCTAGCCCGCGGTAGGTAATGCCTGCTATCGGTACGAAGAAACTATGCGACGAGATGAGATCGCAAGATGTTTAGATCAGCGGGAGCTACGAATCCCAGACTGTCCTGAAAAACTGTAAAAGAAAAAGATTCTAAAAACGTCTGTGTTGCTTCCTGTTATTTCCCGTGTGTGCTGTGGAGTTTCGCTAATAAATTAATGTATTTTAAATAGTCCGTTACATTTTTAGCGTTACAAAACCTATTATCAACTTCTGTATCATGGTTATACAATTATTAAGAGTGAGTGATCAACTACACCGAAACTGTATTTATGACACCTAAAAACAAATTTCAAGATGACTACATCCAGAAAAAGGAATTGATTAAAACTATAAAACATGTTTTGTTGATCACATTTTGGTTGTTTTAGCAAAATTCAAGTAAAATTGAACCATTTTAATTGAATTAACAAAACATTTTTTGCTGACGATACAATTTTTTTTTTTTTTTTTGGAATTGCAAAAAAAAAAAAAAAAAAAAAAAAAAAAAAAAAAAAAATTGTTGATTCAAACAAAATTTCCATTGACCTATATTTAAACAAAAAGTTTTGTTGGGTCAACCAAATTTTTGTTGATTCAACAAAACTTTTTTCTGGGTGTAGATGAATGTGCTATAGATAGTTTTATTCAGCATGCATAAAAAAAGAATATCTTTTTTTGTAAATTATTTTACGAGAAGCATAATATAAAAGAGAAGATCTAGGAAACGAAAATGTCCTAATTTGATCAACTAATGTTGCTATCATCCTATCTAAGTAAAATTAAATTAGCATACATTTATTAATAATATTTATTAACTTGTATATATAATTTTGATAATCTTCATTCCCATGTGCATTCATTTACGTTAAAACGAACAATATAGAAAATATAATTTAAACCAGTGGGGAAGACCGAGCTATGATCGGTTAAAATTAGCTTTGTGTTCAACTTAATAAAACAATAATTTCTCTGTGCATCATATAACAATCAGTTCTATGTATCCTGATTGGTTAAATTCTGTTTTCAAGAATGTTCTATGGACGCTGACTGGTTGAAGCATATACCTCAGCTCCTATCGGGGATTTTTAGGAAATTCCTTCAGAATCTGAAAGCTAAGTTTTCTGCGAAATGTCTCTGACTTTTCGAGATGGGACGTTCTTTCATTTGGCGACAAGCATGCATTTTGCCATTGGTAACCTTGAAAGTCAAATTTATCGCCAAATCTTGCCAATGTCGCCAATATACTGCCATATTTAGCGATATTTGGAGAAATGTCGCCAACTTTGGGACTTTACTTACTCCAAATGTTCAACAACTCAATAACTGTTTCAACCTTCATTCACATTAAAATATATTGACATATAGTGACCCAAAATAACCCACTATTCTAATTTTCTGGCACATGTGACCTAGTCAAATGATCTGTTTCTACCCCAAAACGGTAGGAAGGAAAATTTAGTCATCGTTTCAGCCGTTTCTTACATAAAATTAGCTTAACCCATAGTGATCAATAATGACCCACTAATCAAATTTTCTCAAAAATGTGACCCAGCCTAATGGTCTTCACTTAATCCAAAACTACACTATGAATAATTTAGTAAAACTTGTTTCATCCGTTTCTTACATAAAAATAGCTTAACCCTAACCCATATTGACCCAAAATTACCCCAAAATTGAATTTTTTCGAACATATAACCTAGCCCAATCGTCTTCTCATGCTCGGAATGGTAGGATAAAAAATTTAGTCAAAATAGTTTCAGCCGATTTTTACACAAAATTAGCTTGACCCTGACCCGTAGTGGCACAAAATGATCCACAAATCAAATTTTCTGGATCGTGTGACTTAGCCCAGTGGTCTTCTTGTGCCCTAAAACGGTAGGATAAAAAATCTAGATAAAATAGTTAGAGCCGTTTTTAGGTGCGTTCGTAATTATATAAATACGTAGCACCTATTGTCGTCGCTTGGTCCGTCCGTCTGTCTGTCCGTCCGTCCACATATAACAACGCAAAAACTACCCAACCAAATGGTTTGAAATTTAGGATATATTATCTTTGCAGAATTTTGTCGAGACATTTTAAATTTTATAAAAATCGAATCAAAACTTTAGGAGATATTAATAAAAATATTTATTGAGAAATTTTAATTTTTTTTTAATCGGTGCTTTCATGTTATAGGAGCTTCCGAAGTTTAATCGTCAAGCGACCGATATACTTATTTTATTACAGAAATGAATCTGCAAACGATATAATCATTTCACAGAATTAAAAATCATCAAGATCTGAATATTTATATAACTATCTATAGTACGAACGCACCTCATTTGTCACGTTTGACGTACAATTTCCAACTTGTTAAGATAAAATTAGCTTGACTCGTAGTGACCCAAAATGACTCACTAATAAAATTTTATCGAACAGGTGATCTAGCCCAATGGTTTCCCCGTGCGCTAAAATGGTAGGCTACAAAATTTAGTCAAAATCGTTTCTGCCGTTTTTTAGATATAATTAGCTTGACCCTGACACATGATGACCCACTAATCAAATTTTCTTGAACATTTAACTTTGCCTAATCGTCTTCTAGTGCATGAAATGTAAGATACAAAATTTAGTCAAAATCGTTAGAGCCATTTTTAAGATAAAATTTGCATACACATTCAAACAGCAAGAGAGAGAGGGAGACGCACAAGATTTGCTCGTATTATAATCTATGATATATTTGTGGTTTCAATAAAAGTCCAACAGAAAATATTAAGTAAAAGTAATTTTAAAATATGATGTACATTGCTTTACGAGTATAACGTTTAAAAAATATCAAAGATGAATAAATGTTTGTACACATTAAAGTCAAACTTTTCATAATCATAGAAAGTAAAATGCGGATACAACCAAAAGTTTGGGATTTATAATGCTAGAATCGTGGATCAAGCGTCTATGCCTATATAAACTGCAAATTTATAGTAAAACGACTACGAACTATCATATGAGAGTAACTCTAGATCCCCTAAAGGCGATATTTGTAATTTATTGACGCTATCTAGAAAATTGTGCAAGCAAGAGCAAGCAAGCAATTCAAAAAATGTAGAGAGGTGTGGATTTTGTATGAAACGATGTATCATGTAAAAATAACTTTAGTAGAAGCCGTGAAAGGAAATTTTATATTCAATCACCAGATTAAATACGTAACTAATTACATCCAGAAGTTTGGAATTATAAAAGAGATGGACATTTTAAAATAAAACAAACACATATAAACAATATACAATTTATTTTAATGAGAAAATCAAAATAGGTATGTTCAATGTACCGACCATCTGCAGCAATGTATTCAATTAGTGGAGTATGTAAGCTAAATTACAGTTGAGATGTTCTAAAAATATTAATTTTATATGCGAAACAGTCTTTAATTCTCTACATTTTTTATAATTGACTTTTCCGCTCTCTGTGATAGTATTCAAAATACTATCCCTGTTAATACCTCCCAAATTTCACCTCTAGGAGCGCTGCAATCACTTTCATATAATAGAACATAGACTTTTGTAACTATAGGTACCCACATCTTCCATATTTGTAGAGTTGTAAGTAAAAAAATATTTTGGGGGAAATGGACATTGCTTAGCACACTGTAGATTCATTTAGTGGTTAAAATCATTTTTATGAGAACAATTGAATACAAGAAAAACTCTTTTAACGAAACACAATTTCGTAAATTCATATATCATATACTGAAATGTTGAATAACTAAATGTACTACAGAAATGGTTTCATTTTACTTTAACGAAGTATTTAAGCTCTCTATCCTATTATTTCCTATGATCAACAATTTCTAGAAAATTATTTTAATGCACCGTTAAACAACACCATTTACCATTCCTTATGTCTAACATCAATCATCTTCCATAATAGATGACCTTCTCATGGGGTTAAAATTTAAGGGTTTTATTTGCCACAGATCTTTCATATGAGTAGTAGAAATCGTAGAAATATGGTCTTATAATGTTGAAGGAAATTTTAGACATCGCTCCCGTTAAGATGAAAAGTATTGCTATAAAGAATGGTGAAATTCGTTGCCCGCACTAGGTTTGTATTAATGTGACTACTATGTATTCAGTAAAATAAAATACCTGCTTCCAAAAATACTATACAACAATAAAGAGAAGAAAATTAGGAGAACAGGGTTTTTGATAAAGAACATTAACATCATTTGATCTCTTGATAGTGCTCGACAATTACCAGTACTTAGCAGTTGGACGGGAGGAGATTATGTAGAAGAAATGTCAATGCATTTACTTATGGTCAAGTCCAGGGCTTTACAAATTTAATAAAATCGGGTAGCCAGAAAAAAAATATTTACCCCTATCCTCTTACCCGTCATTGATTTTTAGAAAAAAAAAAGCTCTTTTTAAATTAATTGAGAAAAAATAACAAGCATAGTTTAGAGTTATTAGTTACATATTTTAAAATAGTACATAATTTAGAAAGATAATATAAACTATACTTTCTAATAAAACTTATCAAACTTACAAAAAAAAAAAAAAAAAAAAAAAAAAAAAAACTCGAGCATTTTTTAGCATTGTATCCAATTTTAGATGACACAAAGGTTGGATTGAAATGTCTTCTCTTCCCTCACATTCTAATCACGGGACATATACTAGCTGTCTATAGCCGAAAATAATGGTGTTTTCTGTGCATGAGTTGGAAAATGCCTTTTAAATTTAGTTCTTCCATTAAAAGTATGAGAGAAGAGGAAGATCACTGTGTTTGCCGCGCAAGAGTAGGGGTGAGGGAGAGAAAAAATGCCATTTTTGCTTATTTCTTATATTACTTTTTTTACAGAAATCCCCCCGAAAAATTAAATAACTTGGTCGATAGATAAAAAAGTTGGTAGTCAGTGGCAACCGGACGACCGAATTTATCAAGACCTGGTCAAGTCAATAGAGTTAAGTTTGAAGTCGTGACTTAATGAAAATATTTTGAATTTATCCCATGCTTTAATGAAGATATTTTTTTTTTTTTTTTTTTTTTTTTTTTTTTGTAATCTTGAAAAATATTTTATACTAATGAATGCAAGAAAAATTCTATAACGTTGAAATTATGTATTTGGATAAACATATAATTACCCATTGTTTCTTCACAGACAGATATTGAACTATTTATGGGGAGATGTTATCCACTGGAAGACTTATAAATCGTGATGGTAGATATACCACTTCTGTGATATTTATCTGAAAACGTATCATTCCAGACATCCACTGTAGAATTATTACACTCCATAATTTCAATAGATTGTGGAGATAAAATTTAACATTATTATTATTTATTTATTTTGTTATAATCGAATTTATTATATATCGTTTGATTGGGCAACTTAAAAAAATACTCCTTGCTCATTTTTTTACTTTCTTTTCACTAAAGAAGGAATGTATTAGACTGACATTTATTAAATCATTTAAGTATTTATATATAAACAAAGATACGGTGGCTACAAAGAGTTTTTTCAGAGCAAGTTTTATCTACTTTTTAATCTTTCTATTCTAAAAAATGTTATGCATGCTGTTCTTTTCATTTTAGAATCGAGCATGTCTTTTCACTTTCTCAAATTATACTGCAAAAACTATTGCATGTAAGAACATAAAAACTTGGATATCACAGGTAAATGCATGATAAACATACTGCAGTAAAATGTTTTTAAATCAAAAAATTATTTTAAGCGCTATGTGATGTTGAAAATGACTAATATTGTTCAATTACGTAAGTTCTATATGATCACAAAATATACATCGCAATTTAACCAAATTCTGCAGGCACATACTAGAAAAGTTTGTTGTATGCTTTTTAATATTTATTTTCATTATTTTGACTACTTTTGCTGCTACCACTTCTGTTTTTTGTATTTTTTAGAATTTTCAATGTTTATTGTCCGAATTCATATTTTCAAATAACTTTTTTTTATTTATGGTTGCCAAAAAGAAAAAAATCTTGAATAATAATATTTTCTAACAATGTATTTTCAATTATATATATTTACTCGTGACTATTGAAAATGAAAGGCTGATTTAAAATAAATAAATTATTACGTTGTGAAAAGTTAAATTACGTTATACTGAAAGTGAAATGTGCATTTTCAAACATAAAAATATTTTTTTATGATACATGTAGCACGATTACATAATGATACATGAAGGAAAGTACATAAATGAAAGGTATTCACGTCATAGTTAAGAACATACTTCTTTATTTTTTTTTTTACCACTGATAAACAAAACAAAAAAAGTATTTCGATATCAATACATTAGAAAGTTACATATGGGTTTTATGTATTAACGTCACTCAGTCAGTAGATCTCGTGCATTTGCATTTCTAAATCATGAATTTTGTAACTGATGAAAATATCGTCATATATAAAATGAGAAGTCTAGTTTTATTCTGACAAATTACATTTTTTATTACTTTTACACAAAGTAGCATAATCTGCACAAACTTTAGCATTAAAAATTCTTTATTTTCTGTTATTTTTCTCTTTCTTTTCTGTTTCTTTTTTCTTTTTTGAAGAAAAACAGCAAATAATGAAATTTTATTAAATTAAAAATGCTTTTTATACCTATTTTGCTCATTGAGTATATTTCTTAAAATAACATTTAAGGTAATTACAGGTTAGATGCCCTGTAGGTTACTTGCCCTAGTTACTGTATTTCAGCTATTGGATGTGTGGCAGAGTTAGCGAAATTTTTTTACTCAATTGTTATAAAAGTACGTAGTAGACAAAGTTACAGCGATTTAGATCTTCAAATAAAAGTCATATCCATCAAAGAAGGTAAGTTTGGCTTTTTTTTTATGTTCTTACAAGATAGAGACATGTCGAAGATGAAATATAATGTACTTACTACATATTTTTTATGAAATATTTAGTAAATTTTGTTGAAATAGGCATCGAGTAATGCGTCAATTGTAGGCTGCAGCCATATATGTTTCTACTTCCAGAGATACTGTTTGAAGCCTCTACCCGGATTAAAAGGATACATTCCCTGCATCGGGGATATATGCCTCACTTGTGATGCGGAATAAGATGCCCCAATTTTAATTATAATATAGCTTTTTTGTGTAATAATATTATTTAAATCTTCAGGATTGTGAGAGAAAAAAAAAATATTTTTCTTCTTTTAGTTGACCATGGCCATTCCTGGGGAGCATTATCAAAGAAGTCAGAGGATGGTGTTAGTAGTGATAAATTCTCCATTTAAGAAATGATTAAAAAATCATTTGGTTCATTTCAGAAATTTGGTTCAAAAGATTACAATTCCCTGACATATTAAGTGCAACATATTTAAGTGTTTGGCATTTATTGCTCTGATCAGAATAGTTTAATTCACATATTCCAAACTTAGCCCTTCTTTATATCAGAATATATTCTGAAGAACTAAACAGAAATCTAAATACAAAATAATAATCTAAAATACTTTAAGTACCGGTGGTTATAAAATAAGTATCTCTATTCGGAGCTGTCTGTAGCTTGAAGGAATAGCCCGAATGAAACCAAAATCGGTACACTTACTATTCAAGAAAGGGGAAGAAGAATGGAACAATAAAAAAATAATTACAAAAATCACCGACAGATGGCGCTATTGAGTGTGAAATGTAATGTGTAATACAAGAACAAACAATTAAGGCGTCAAACCAGATGGAATACCTAATTTGTTGGAAAATGTCACAGTGAATGTGACTACGCTTTCGCATTGCGGTGCCGATCATGTTCAGGTTCCACATGGCCATTTTGTTGGAGGACACAATCCAGGCGGTACACGACGTGCTCAACTGCGGAATGTAATGCATCAGGAGTGATGCTTCGCACATGTTGTGATATGCGGTAAAGTAATTGACGTTTGTGACATCTCCACGGTACACAATATTACACATTACATGTCACACTCAAAAGCGCCATCTGTAGGCGATCATTGCAATTATTAATTTTTAATGTTCCATTCTTCTTCCTCCTTCTCGAATAGTAAGTGTACCGAGTTTTGTTTCATTCCGGTTATTCCTTCAAGCTACAGACAGCTCCAAATAGAGATACTTATTTTATAAACACCCTGTATATCATTCTCACAGAAAATTCGTAAAAAATATAACGGGGCACCATATTAGAGGTATAACCCCTCTTTATGCTTCTTTATTTATTTAAATAATAGTTCTTTTATTGTTGGCAATTTTTCTCTGCCTCCTCCCTTTAACCAAATTACACAAGTTTAACCTTCCGTAGAATATATAAAATATTTTGAACTCATTCATTATAAAACATAAAAATGTAACGTATTTATTTTGAGAATTTTAAATTTTCTTCCCAATTTTGTTTTTAGTGTTTCTACATTAAAGGTAGTAGTGGGGAAACTGTAATACCTCTCAGTTTAGAATAAACAAAATTAGCCTTCGTTAGAATTATCCGACTATATTTCGTATAACCATTTATTCGAAGAATTGAGAATAGCATGTATCCTTTGATGCAGGAGTGGAATGCAAGATAAATATACAGGACCTGTAAGCTCAATTGTTTTATTTGTTTTTTTTAATCATAAATTTGGTGTAAATCGGATATTAAGTAAAACTAAAATCCAGATTTAATATTATAAATGTTAATTACCTATGATTCCTGTTTTTTTTTACGTATGGGGCATCTAACCCAGATTTCCGAGATATATTGCAAAAATCATTGATTACTTTTTTGATAAAAACACTACTTTATAAGACGTTTATATTGAACTAATATTTTTTATGATGGTCTACATAAAATTTGAAGTAGATTGGTTACATGTGCACTAAAAAGTCATTGCCATAAACGAGAAAAATGAAGGAGAACTTAAGTAGGGCAACTATCACGGACTTACCTTATAAGGTAAAGCCAGGAGGGATGACGCGGTCGGAGAGATTGCGCACATAGAGTTTTGGGGGGAAGGAGTGGAGTGAGCGCGCAGAGACTGCAGGTAGTTGTACAACAGCAGTTGTGGAGTGTCTATTTGAAAGTGCACGTTGATTGTTTTGAGCGTCTAAGATAAACATTGCTATTTTGTTTTGTTTTCCCAAAGTCAGTGCTAGAATTTTCATAGCTATTCGTCAGAATTTCTATACAATGTCAGTAGTACAAAATATTTTAAACTTAAACGATTTCTCATAAGCTACTAATCTAGACTAACAGTATAAACACCTACGGTTCGTTTTAGTAACGGCCATGTTTAAATAAAAGGCCGCGCAATCTCTCTTACCGAAATTGGTGAATTTGCGCATCTGCTACTTAGGCGAAATGGCGCATTATTCCCATTAGTTTCAATGCTAGAAGAGACTACGCAGCTTATTGGTAAATGTGCATAAAAAAATGAAAAATGAAAAAGGACTAATTTTAAGTTAATTGTGTTATCAAGTAACTTAATTTTATTTTGTAATCTTATCTGGACTTGATTTTTCTGTTTCTTTATTTTTTTTCTCTTTAATTAAAAATTTTTAATCGTTTTTAAAATTATTTCCTTTTTCTGATTCCTTAATCATTAGGTTGAAATATTCACTTCTAATACAATAATATTTGTTCACAAAAACCTTACAACAATTTCATTTAAGTGTAATTATTATTGTTAACAATTTAATTGTAGTTATTATTAGTAACAATCTCTCCTACCCATGTGCGCAATCACACCAACCCTGTAAGGACAGATTGCGCAAAATAACTTTCTTGGTTTTATTACAACTGTTCTATTAAATTACAACATAACAACAAAATAGTAATGGAAATGCATAGAAAACAAATAAAGTAAAAATTGTTCATGGATAATTTAGCAAAAAATTAATATTTAGATTATTTATTGTTAGTCTTTTGAATTGTGCGCAGACTATCCTAGCTTTTCCTTATTCAAATGGGGAATGAGTTTCCACGCTTGCAACCACTGTTTGTTATATTTTTAAAATACAGGAAATTGGCGTATTTTTATAACATTTGTATAATACATTTTTAAATAATTATAATATTTTTATAATATATCCAGTAAATGTATTTTCATTTAGATGTAGTAATTTGTTGTTCGAAAGAAAATATAAAATAGCGTAATATTTTCTTATTTTTAGTACTAAACTTACAGAACACAACCTATAAATGCTGAACAGCTTAAAACATCAAATATTTATGTGATTCTTTAGAATATAAATAATATAATACTTTAAAGATAATAAAGGGCATTTTTTTAATAATAAATTTGAGAATCTTTAATAAAAAGAAAATAATTCTATAAATTTGTTCAACGAGTAAACAGTATCCAACATGCTATTTTTATTTATCCTCCTACGTCTTCCCAAATAATGTTGTTACTAAAAACATTTTCCTTCCCTATTACTTTTCGAAAAACAAAGATGATTTGTATTTTATAGTGTATTACTTCCAAAATAATATATATTTTTTCTAAATATATATATATATATATATATGTATACATGTATATATCTGAGAGAAGAAAGTCATGAAATTTATTACATGACACTGGAAGTAAGATACAGATGCATTTTTTAATATTTTTCTTTTACCGGCAAGACTCTCTTATATTTAAGTTAGAGAGATTATATAAAAAGTTAAATACTTTTCAAAGTATGCCAATAATAGCTTTTTTTAATGTAAAAGAATTTTTTTTTTAAATTTAAATATCGTTTTAAAAATGATATTCTACTAAAATTTTTAATTTGAAAACATTAATCATATACATTTAAAATTTTTGAAATATATTTGTGTTAAAGATTTATAAAATGAATTTTACATAGGACATTCCTGTTCCATAATTCTTTTATTATTTGTACTTATTTTTTAAATAAGATAAAATTTGTGACGTAACGTCAATGCAAACTTTAAATTCAATGTTTTTCAACAATGTTGCCACGAAGTATTTTGAACTATCTAATAGGTTTACATGTTTCTTTTTAAATAACATTTTCTCAACATATTTGAAAATGCTGATGAATTCAGTTTGTCTGTCCGTCTGCCTATCCGCACTCTAACTTGCATAAAGGTACTCGCATTGCCATGTAATTGATATATGTTTTTTTACGTTTACCGTGGCATGTTCGTATTGAAAAGGAAGTGTATAGCATTAACAGGTCGTTCACAAGAGAACTCGAAATATTTCCTCTACATTATGGTATATTGGGAAAATTCGTTTGCAGCGTATTTTAATAATGTTACACTATTTCAAATATATTAAAACAGATATGCATTACTCAGGTGCACTACAAGTTGCTTCTGTAGAATAGGGTGTCCATAGCGTTTATCGTTCATTTACAGGGACACACAAAATAATTCGGTTACAGTTCTGTCTTTGAGAAATAATTTCTAAAAATGTGCTTTCAAGTTTGGTATGCGTTTTTAAATTTAACAACATTACTCGATGTGTATAAATTCTATAAATTCTATACAGGAGCACTCAAGCGAATTCCGTTAAACTATTGTCTGTGGGTGAAAATGGTTTGTAGTATATTTGAATGATGTTACACTATTTTAAATATATTAAAATTGATATGTGTCACTAAAGCAAGATGCTTAATATACAATATGGTGTCCATATGAAATATGGTATGTAGTGTATGGTATGGAAATTGAAGAGTTTCTTAAATTACTAGTAGTTAGTTACGTTAAGAATTACACTGGATGCATAAAGATTATCTAGGTTTATTAGTGGATCCAAGATCCAACCTGCATACATCGCGGCTAGCATGAGACTGCCGGTCCGATCGCCGATCACGACCGGGAAACATTTACATGCGCCTATGTCGCCATCTAGTGACTTACAATGTAAACAACTCGTATTATAACAGTGTCCATAGAGTTTATAGTGTTAGAAATATTAACCTCATCGAGTAATTTATTTTCAGAAAAAACACTCACTTCCTCTTCGAAAGAAAGAAAGACCTTGAAAGTAAGCTTCAAGTGATCAACATTTCTTTTCGACGCGTGATGATCTGGGAAGTGAGATTTATGACCATAATCAACTTCAAATAAATGTTTCCGCAGCACTTCAAAATTGATAAACTGTTATTATGTGAAATAGACTAAAAAACATTAGAACAATAATTATAAACATTGTTATACTGATTGCATTCTTGCTCTGAAACCATGAAATATGTAATTTGTCCATATGAGTAATTTCAATGATGCAATCATGAACTATGAACTCATTTTTATGACTTTAACTTCCTCAGTCTGTAACAAAAATGTGATCGAGAACACACGTGAGCCTGCGTGCTCAGATAAGATAAAATATATAATTCTAATAATATAAGTTTAAATTTAAATGTTTAACTCTAATTGTTTGTAATGTACATGTTCTTCTATAATCAAGAATATATAATCATCAATATGAAAAGGAAGTCGAATTTATTCTGTGTCCAAGTAATAATAAAATTATTTAGTTTCCAGCGATGATGATAATAACCACGAATGCAATACAAGCGTCGTCTTGGATTATCTTGGATAATTTTTGGATTATTCTTCAATTGGATAGCCATGCAACGCACCTTCAGAAAAGGTAAGAAAATTTACCTTATTTCTTTGTAAAAAGTACTTTAACCTCCTGAGACATTTTTCGCGCTAGATCAATTTTGTACGAACTCCTCCTTCAATGATTATGAGACTGAAAAAAAAAATTGTCTCGGAAGGAAGGTGTGATTTTTTAAAATTTAAAAACTGAAAAACATTTACAAAGCATAATAGAAATCAATTAGAACTAGTTCGAAAGAACGAAAATAAATATAAGAATATTTATAGAACTAATTAAATAAAACTTCATAAAAAGCAATAAAGAAAAATCAATCGAAGAAATGGCTTTCTCCAAAGAAACACAGATAATCGATGAATTGAACAATAATAATTATTCAATATGGAAATTTAAAATTAATATGTTGTTAATTAAGGAAGATTTATACGAACTCGTAACTCAGGAACCCCCTACACCAATTAACGAAGATAGGAGAAAAAGGGATGCAAAAGCTCGCGCTTTAATAAACCTGAGTATAGACGATACCCAGATAGTTCATGTTAAACAATTAGAAACAGCTAAACAGACATGGGATACCTTAAAAAATATACACGAGAGAGCTAATTTATCCAGTAAATTATATTTATTACGAAAATTATATAGTGCAAAACTACCCGAAAATGGAACATGCACAAACACATTACTAATATACTGGAAATAAAAGATAAGCTCTCCGCAATAGGAGAGAACATAACCGACTCGCATTTATCTGCACTTCTATTGTGCTCTTTTCCTGCGAGTTATAATACACTTATAACAGCTCTCGAAGCCCGAAATGAAATTGAATTAACTCCCGAATTCATCAAGAGCAAACTTACTGATGAATTTAATAAACGGGTAGAAAATAGTGAGCATGTTGAAAACTCACAAAAGGTGTTTAAAACACAAAAGAAATACACTCAAGATTATAAAGGCAAAACAAATACTGTACCTACTGTAAACAATCAAATCACACTTACAAACAATGCTGGCATCTCAAGAGCAGAAACACACAGACCACTACACCTAAAACACAATACAAATACAAAAAGTACACATCGTTGTGCTTTGAAAATACAAAGGGTGACAGTAAAAATAAAATGAATCAATCAAAAACAGATTAAAAGGTACAAACAAATAAAAGTGAACATAAAGATGCAGCATTCATAATTGTAAATCCCGCTAAGAAAACCTGGTTGATTGATTCAGGAGCGTCTTCGCATATAGCGAACGATAGGAATATATTTACAAAATTCAACAATACTGAAAAAAGTACAGTAATAATTGCTAATGGGCATACATTAAATTCTTACGGTACCGGCGAAACACAAATAATGACAAAAACATCTGATGGATGTATAAATAGAATTACACTTAAAAATGTGTTATTTGTTCCACAATTGGAATCAAATTTAATTTCCGTAAGTAAGGCCACAGAACATGGCTACAAAGTATTTTTCAAAAATGAAAAATGCATACTATCATGCAATGGAAAAACATACTTAGAAGCATTTAAGAATCATAACTTATATCAAGTTGAAACACTAGAAGAAAGTTTTCAAAATAAAATAAACATTGCACACGATTGCAGAAACAAAGATTGCCTCGAACTTTGGCATAAACGCCTTGGCCACAGAAATAATGAAAGTATAAAAGAATTTGTCAAAAATGACTTGGCCAGTGGGATAAAAATAAATAATTGTAATCATAAAACAAACTGTGAAAGCTGTATAAAAACAAAGTCAACAAATGCGCCGTACCCTAAATCTAACGAAAATAAAACAACAAAAGTATTAGATTTAGTACATACTGATTTATGTGGCCCTTTTAAAACACCCACAATTGGAGGGAAAAATTACTTCCTTACATTCATAGACGACAGTTCTAGATTCACAGTTATTTCCTTATTAAAAAGTAAAGATGAAGTCAATGAAAAAATAAAAGACTATGTACAAATGGTCAAAACCAGACAAGGAAAATATCCGACGGCGATTAGATCAGACAACGGTGGGGAATACATAGGAAATAATACAGAAGCCTTTCTAAGGGAACATGGTATAAAACATGAGTACACAGTTCCATTTTGTCCCAGCCAGAATGGCATTGCTGAGAGAAAAAACAGAAGTTTCATTGAAATGACACGAAGCCTATTATCCGAAGCAAATTTGCCTCATAGGTTCTGGGGTGAAGCGATAAATACTGCTAATCACCTCCAAAATAGGCTCTCCACTAAGTCAACAAATAAAACGGCATATGAAATCTGGTTCAAAAGAAAACCAAACCTCTATTATTTACGTGTATTTGGCTGTAAAGCATACACTTATATAAACAAACACAAACGATCTAAACTTGATGACACAGCAGAAGAGGGTATCTTCATGGGCTATGATAATAATACAAAAGGATACCGCGTATTCACTAAAAGTGGTGAAATAATAATTTCCCGATCTGTAAAATTTCTGGAAGAAAAACTGAACAATTTAAACGAGAAAATTAATGAACACGAACAATTAATTGAAGATAAAAAATACATAGAAATAGAAATAGGTGACACACCCTGTACACCTGACGCGCCCAAACAATCAGAAACACATCAACTTCATAGATCGGAAAGACAAAACAGAGGAGTACCACCTCAAAGATATACTTCCGACAATTTTATTGCTTTAGCAAACGATTGTAACACAACAGAACCGAAAAATTGGAAAGAAATCAACGAAATAAAAAATCCTAGAGAAAAGGAAAATTGGCTCAAAGCCACAGATGGGGAAATAGAAGCGCTAATGAAAAACAAAACATGGGAACTGGTAGAACCACCACCAAATAGAAAAATAATAGGATCAAAATGGATCTTTAAAAGAAAAGTCGATAGCTCAGGCAAATCACCCATATATAAAAAAACAAGATTAGTTGCGAAAGGATTTAGCCAAAAATTTGGTGAAGATTATGATGAAACATTTGCACCAGTAGTGCAGCATACCACCATTCGTGCATTTTTAACCGCAGCCGCCTACAAAAATCTAGATGTACACCATATCGATATAAATGCGGCATTCCTTCATGGAAATTTACAAGAGGAAATCTACATGCAACAACCAGAGGGTTACATAGAAACAAACTCTAATTATAATGTTTGTAAACTAAACAAGACCATATATGGTCTCAAACAGGCAGCAAGAGCCTGGCATTTAAAGGTAGAAATTTCCTTAAAAGCACTTAATTTCACGCAAAGCACAGCCGATACATGCTTATTCATAAGAAAAGAAAAAGAAAATTTCACATACGTAATAATCTACGTAGACGATATTCTTATAGCAAGTAAACCGGAAATAGTAAAAAAATCGTGAAAACGTTAAACGAAGAGTATGAATTCAAAAATTTAGGACAAATTAAGAGATACTTAGAAATCGAAAAAATACCGGATGGTTATGCACTAAACCAAAAATCAAAAATTGAAGAATTAGCTAAGAAATTTAATCTTGAAAATGCAAAACCATACGGTACACCAATGGAACCCGGTTTTAATAAAACAGAAGATAACGAAAATTTGTTACCAAGTAACACAGAATATCGAAAAGACATAGGGTCACTTCTTTACATCGCGACAGTTACCAGACCAGACATATCAGCACCAGTCAACATCCTTAGTGGACGTAATGAAGCACCGCGAAACAAGGACTGGAATGCAGTAAAAAGAATAATCAAATATTTACACTGTACGAAAAATTTAAATTTAGTTTTAAATACAAAAAAGAAACCAATACTAGAAGTTTATACAGACTCCGATTGGGCAGGAGATACAAAAACGAGAAAATCAACTTCTGGCAGTATTTACATGTTGGGAGACAATCCAATACAATGAATCACAAAAAGGCAAACATGTATCGCCTTATCATCTACTGAAGCAGAATATATATCCACAGCAAACGCTTGTCAAGAAACTTTATGGTTAATTAAATTACTGGAAGATTTAGGATTAACTCAACAAAAACCAATAACATTGCATGAAGATAACCAAAGGTGTATAAAGATGATACACAACGAAAAGTTTGGTAAGCGTACCAAACACATAGATGTCAAATTTCATGCCATAAAACAGCTTAGAGAAGAAGGTATTATAGAATTAAAATATTGTCCTACAGATCAAATGATAGCAGACGCGTTAACCAAGCCCATACCCAAGCCTGCACTGGAAAGACATAGAAAATCAATTAAACTTTTTATGATCAATTCCTCGGATGAGCTTAAGGGGGAATGTTAGAAATATTAACCTCATCGAGTAATTTATTTTCAGAAAAAACCCTCACTTCCTCTTCGAAAGAAAGAAAGACCTTGAAAGTAAGCTTCAAGTGATCAACATTTCTTTTCGACGCGTGATGATCTGGGAAGTGAGATTTATGACCATAATCAACTTCAAATAAATGTTTCCGCAGCACTTCAAAATTGATAAACTGTTATTATGTGAAATAGACTAAAAAACATTAGAACAATAATTATAAACATTGTTATACTGATTGCATTCTTGCTCTGAAACCATGAAATATGTAATTTGTCCATATGAGTAATTTCAATGATGCAATCATGAACTATGAACTCATTTTTATGACTTTAACTTCCTCAGTCTGTAACAAAAATGTGATCGAGAACACACGTGAGCCTGCGTGCTCAGATAAGATAAAATATATAATTCTAATAATATAAGTTTAAATTTAAATGTTTAACTCTAATTGTTTGTAATGTACATGTTCTTCTATAATCAAGAATATATAATCATCAATATGAAAAGGAAGTCGAATTTATTCTGTGTCCAAGTAATAATAAAATTATTTAGTTTCCAGTGATGATGATAATAACCACGAATGCAATACAAGCGTCGTCTTGGATTATCTTGGATAATTTTTGGATTATTCTTCAATTGGATAGCCATGCAACGCACCTTCAGAAAAGGTAAGAAAATTTACCTTATTCCTTTGTAAAAAGTACTTTAACCTCCTGAGACATTTTTCGCGCTAGATCAATTTTGTACGAACTCCTCCTTTAATTTCATTTACAGAGACACACAAAATAATTCGGTTACAGTTCTGTCTTTGAGAAATAATTGCTAGAAGTGCTCTTTCAATTTTGGTATGCGTTTATAAACTATTTTTTTAGTTTTTTGCATATTACTCCATGTGTACAAATTTTATAGATCATATACAGGGCTGAACAAAAGAATTCGTGTATATTTCTGATTGTTGACCGAAATTGCTGAAAGAGAATTTTCAACTGTGTTATGTGTTTGAAAGCTGAAATTGTTTCATAATATCTATAGATCATATACAGGGCTGCACAAATAATTTGGATAATTTTCGACAGTAGATGTGAGTTGCTGAAATTGTATTTTTAGATTTGTAATACATTTTCCAAATTATTTAGATATACATGATCGTTTACCATATTAAACGGGGAAGTTTTTTAGAATATTCTGAACGTTTTGGGATCTGTTTCATAATCTATGCTTCGCACGGAATTTGTTTTTCTTGTTTAAGTTTTAGAATTAGCCATATACTCTTACAGAAAACAAATAAAATGATAACTTGGCAATTAAATGTAAGACATAGCATCTATAAACCTTATATAAAGCGACATTTAGTGAAAATATTTTAATTTTTGAATTCACGTACGCACGTTAGGCTTCTTATTCAAAAATGGAAACTCATGAAAACTTTATAAATAAGTAAAAATGAATAACCGTTTAATGTTTGAACATGCATTACAGAAATATAAGATTGTTGTAATAATATCAATTTTCAAGCAATTTATGATATAGTAATTTAAACATTTAATTGAATATCTAGTAACAGTAAAATGAATAAGATTTCAGTATTACAATAAAGCATTTGATAAGTAATGTTTTTAAAGAGACTGTTTCTAAGAAAGTCTTTTGGCCCTTTCAAAAATTCAAATTTAATTTTAAAGTAAGAAATATAAATAGTATACATTTTTGATCGAAAATGGATCTCTGCCCGATTTATGCATTTAAATGTAAAATTTTAAAACTTTTTTGGTTTGTTTCAGAACTATCACAATTGGTACCAAGCTGCCACGCTCACCAGTTATGACTGAGACTGCTAATTCATTTCCTTTGCTGAGTATGCTGATGATGAGAATAATTTATTTCTTATGGAACTTGTTATTTAAACTTAAAAGCTATTTTATTCGAAAATAAGGTGTTTCTTTTTTTTTTTAACAAACACTTAAACAATCGATCTTATTTTAACGATACACTACATCGGCATCCACCCTAATTTACTGATCCCCAAATCACACAACATTTAACAAACATTTAAAAGGTACCAGGGTAGTTATGTGTTCAATAAATGATTTTGATATTTAAAATGAATGGCATTCGCAAAAGTACAGCTCCCAACCTTCGTATTATTTTTTTAATCAATTACTACGGCATATTTTCTTATTGGTTACCCATCATACGTAGTATAGGGCAAGTCTTGTAATCGTTTTGAAAATAGAAAAAACAATTGACAGATTTACACGTTTCAGACACTGGAGATTCCGAAAAACATATATTTAGAAAGAAAAATTGCCGTCCATCTGTCTGTGTGTGTGTCTGTATGTCTGTGTGTCTGCGTGTCTATAAACGCTCTATCTCCCAAACAAATTGAGATAGACTTGAAAATTGGTATGTACTTAGTATGTAACAATGGAAAAAAGCTTCTTGAATTTCAGTGACCTTGATTATCCGGAAGTATTTTTTTAGGACTCTCGAAATATTCGTTCTGATAAAAGGTATATAACATTTTTTGAAATTGTTTATTTTAAGGAATGAATATAAAATACAATAAAAAAACATAAATTTTTCATAAAGAACGAAGTCGATCGGATAATGAGTTGCCCAGATATTTGTAATCCTATTTTCCACACTCTTCGATTTTTCATGACCCTGTATTTCATTCAAATTTCATTTCAAAGATATATTTTAATTGGAAATGAGACGCTTAATCCGACGCACTAAAGCGTTAGTTAATGTTATTATCAATTTCAGAGTTATGAGGATGTTTCTTTTACGCAATTCAGTAATACAGGATTTGAAGTTTATGACGTCATCAAGCCACGATTTTATTCTCATTGCAATGCATCTTATAAATAGTTTACACATATTTTATTTTCATATTTTTTATTATGCATATCCATGATGGGTAAATAATACTGTGGCCCCCATCGACTAGTTTTAATTAGAATTAAACTTGAAACATGGAACGAGTTCATTCCTGGAGGAAAAGCCTTCGTATCTCAAAATAGAGCAATGTCGATCTTACAAGGAGAGTGCCAAGCTTGGTAATCACAGATTTTGATTATTTTTATATATGTTGTAGGGTAGAAGCCCCTTAGTCTCAGTTTCAATGGATTTTATACAACGCTCCTTAGTTCTCGAGAAATGGGGGGATCTAATCTTATAACACAACTTAAATATTTAGTTTGTAATGGAACGGTTACGTTGGTCGTAGCTCGGTCAGTATGGCGTTTGCTCGTTATTCGGAGGGCCTGGGTTCGATTCCGGGTCCTTGCAACGCTTGTTTTTCTCACTTTTTTTAATAAATATACTTCTAATTATAATTTAATAATCTCAATAAAAAATTTGTTAACATAATAAAATTTTAATTTAGCATTTTGGATTTTTTTTAAAAATCACTTTTAAAATGTATTCCATATATGCTTTATAAATTCAACGATATTGAACAATTGTGTCAATTCGTGATTGTAAAGAAACATCATTTATAAATTGCCTTAACAAGGGAAGTCAATGCGATGATAATACTACTCGGTTTTTAAAGTAAGAAGCATAATTATATTAAAATTTAGCATAAGAATTTAATTACAACATATTTTTTTTTATTTTATTGTAACTAGAGGACGCCACAACAGACTTCGGTTTTTTTTCTTTTTTTAGTTTGTTGCAGTTAAGGTTTTTTTTTTCAATCTTCATCGCACAAGTGCGTATCATTCTATAACAGCTTATAATCGTATAAAAATGGAAGAAGCAAGCTGTAGTTCACAAGAAGATCAATCTGAAGTGTCGGGTTTCGATGAAAATCAGAAAAGTGATGTCACAAATGCGTTGAAGTACTGTAAAATGTTATTGCAAATCAATGGATTTTTAACAAATAATACATCATCTGAAATATCTTCGTGTTCTATTGCGATGGGAGAAGAATTCTATTATTCGATAGTAAATATGCTGATTTTGTAAAGATATTGAATTTTTACTAGTCAATAATAGATCGAATTATTTAAAAGCTCTTTAAATGATGAGAAAATTTCAATAATGGTTTAAAAAGTCAAAAATGCTAAATTAAAATTTTATTATGTTAACAAATTTTTTATTGAGATTATTAAATTATAATCACAAGTATATTTATTAAAAAAAAAGTGAGAAAAACAAGCCTTGCAATGTTCCGGAATCGAACCCAGGCCCTCCGAATAACGAGCAAACGCCATACTGACCGAGCTACGACCAACGTAATCATCCGGTTACAAATTAAGTATTTAAGTTGTGTTATAATATTAGACCCCCCATTTCTCGATAACTAAGGAGCGTTGTATAAAATCCATTGAAACTGAGACTAAGGGGCTTCTACCCTACAACATATATAAAAATAATCAAAATCTGTGATTACCAAGCTTGGCACTCTCCTTGTTAGATTAATGACGAAAAGCCGAAGTCCAGAACAACATTTACACTGCAAAAAAATAATTGGTCCCAAAAACATAAAAAATGGAAAATAAACAACATTCGGACAGAAATAAATTATAAAGTCTATTAAATTAATGACATAGGAATAAAAAACGCAAAATAAGAATCCAAAATATATGATGTTAAAAATAAATCAAAAAGAGAAAATTGCTATATGCAAACGCTGTATACAAATAAATATATATACAAAAGACACACGAAGATACCCAACCCTAGCAATAGCTAGCGGAAGAAACAAGAGAATGAAGTTGGAGTTTAATAACTTCCGGGATGTGGAAGACAGCACGAGAACGTTGTTAACTTGCCCGTTCACCATAGTCAGAGAGATTGATCAGTTCAGGATTAGGAATAGAATGATTTTTTTCATAAAAGTTTATCGCATTGTTTTTAATAATATTTCGAATAGGATTTATTTTAAGGTCATTATGTATGGTATGATTCCTGCAATACCAGGGGGTTCTTCTGATATCTCTTAGACATTTATTCTACACAACCTGTAACACAATTTTTTAGGGTTTCGTTCATCTCACGAAACCCTATTACTCCCGCTCCGTTGTCTGTCTGTCACAGATCTATTCTCGGAAACTATGTAACTTACAGAGTTGAAACTTTTTGTATATAGCTGAATAGCAGCTACGAAGAGCTCAAAATATTAAAATTTGAAAATTTCGTATTATTTTATTAAATAGAGATAAAAATCCAAAATTCTAACAGCTTTTTCTTATTAAATTGAAACATTTTTGGTTATAGCAGATGCCAAAAATTAAAAATCCACGATGAAATTCTTTCTACAATAATTATTTTTCTATCAGACGATTTCCACGTGAAAAATGAAAATGAAATAATAAGTTTCACCAATTGAAAAAAAGATTAATATGAAATAACATTTATTGACGTCATAGTGGTAATAAAACGGAAAGATTTCTCAATAATACAAGGAGTCTGAGTATGTGTATGTACATAAAGCAGATTAATATCACGTCATTAGAGAATTAAAAAAAGAAAATCTGAAGTCATATCGGAATTTTAACGGATTTTTCAAATGTTTCAGAATAATACAAAGCGAGTATCAATATGTGTAATAGAGAATAGTAAATATATGATACAAAGGCTGGACGATTACACCATGAAACATTACTACATTAAAGACGTGAGTACAAAACATCACAAATTTACTGAATGGTGTATACAAAACGTTTGTATACACCACTCAGTAAATTTGTGATGTTTTATACTCACGTCTTTAATATAGTAAATATATAAGTTTGAGGAACGTATTGAATCATGATAAAAACCCGATTACGGAAATATTCGCATATTTTAACATTTTGAAGGTGTACAACATGTTTAATTTTGAAATTATTGTTCTTAAATATCGCATTTAGTCCACATGACAGATATTATTAATTATTATGACAGAATATAATAGCGGGCTTCGCCCGCTATCGGACAAATTTAGATATTCGAAAAAAAAACGAAAAAAATAGACCGGTAAATTTTTACTTTATAAAAAACATGACTTTTTTTTTGTTGTTGTTAAATGAAATTCATTTGGATTTATTAAAGAAAGGATAAAGTGTCTTGAAAAGAATATTAAACAAAACCTTTTGAGCGATCTTCGATCACACTTACCCACTTGTTGGATGCTGGAATTTTCCGCAAAACCCCATTAGGTAGATAAGTATTGGGTTAAGTACTGTTTTATATAACAGTAGTTTGTTTGCCATACTCATCTGATCGCTATACATGAGGTGAGCAAGGTCATTCTTAGCTTTTCAAAATTTACGTACGCTTCATTCGATGTGCTTGCACCATTTAAGAGTACTGTCTCGATACACACCCATATATTTAACCTCCCGACCAAAGTGCGCAAAAGAGCTATTTAAAACCAGAGGCGGCAGTAGAGTACTTTCTTTGAGAAAAAAAAAACTGCAGTAGATTTATTAGAGTTAACTTTTATCCTCCATTTAGCAAAAAAGAAAAAAAAAAGAAAAAAAAACATGAAGTATGTGTATGTATGATTGAAGATGTGAGTGTAGTTGAACCATATGTGTTGCGGGCCATGATTGTAGTTTCATCCTCTTAAAGTGCCAGTAAAGTGTTTGATGAACTGATATATCAGGTATATAAATCTTGAATAGCCAGGGACCCAATTTTGAACCCTGTGACACTCCTGCATTAACAGGGTTTGGTGTGGAGAATTTATTGTCATAGCGGACAGTAAATGTCCTGCCGCGGAGGTACGAAAAAATAAACTGAACTTAAGCAGTTGGAATTTTAAGTTTTAGCAGTATGTAAATAAGGTCCTAGTTCCAAACTGAGTCAATTGCCTTCGCGACATCAATGAAAAAGGCACCAACAATCTCCAAGTTATCAAACTCATCATGAAATAATTCTACCACTCTAAGTAGCTTTAGCGCACTGGAGTGTTCAGGAGTGTCAGTGTAGAATTGTTTGAGGCGAGTCATAAAAATATGCTCAGTTAATTTACCAGTACATGAAGGAAACTCACGGGAATGTAACTCTTTTCCAATGTACAGCCCTCTCAATGTTTCTTGATATAAACTATAACAGCCTACTTCCTGGAGGAAGAAAAATGCAGGAAATGGAAACTAGCATTAATGAAATTTGCAAGATATGTACACTGTAAAAAATGACCAATGTTTCTTATTTTATATGAAAATATGCTATAACCACGAACGAAAATATAATATAATCTTCTGAGTTATCCGAAATTCCAAATAACGTGTTCCATTGTCTTTTGAATCCCCAGAAACCAATACATTTCTAAAATTTATAGAATTATTTATAAAAAAATATTTTTCGCTGCCCGTATTTTTCAGAAACGTTTCCGAAGGGTTTTTATAGTGCATTAATTAGTGTCCTCAGCCTGGAATACCTGTTTTTTCGAATGCTATCAATTCTCAAGTAAACATTTTCATGCTCAAAAAAAGTGTTTAACAGACAAACATGCAAAATTAACAGCGTTAACAATAGCATTAAAATTAAGATTACTTCTTTATTATTTCATGTATAAATTAACTTATACGGCTGAAAACGTTTACTTGAGAATGGATGACATTCGAAAAACAGGTATTCCAGGCTGAGGACACAAATTAATACACTATAAAAACCCTTCGGAAACGTTTCTGAAAAATACGGGCAGCGAAAAATACTTTGTTTTTATAAATAATTATTTAAATTTTGGAAATGTATTGGTTTCTGGGGATTCAAAAAACAATGGAACACGCTATTCGGAATTTCGGATAACTCAGAAGATTATATTATATTTTCGTTCGTGGTTATAGTATATTTTCATAAAATAAGAAACATTGGTCATTTTTTACAGTGTAGCATACTGATTAGATAAGTTTTTGATTGCTGAATTTGTAATCCCTTCAAGCCCGGGGGCTTTTCTGTTAGAAAAATATTTGACCACCGAGATGTCCTGAGGATCAATTGGTCTGCAGCCCTACGGGCCAAAATTTCTTGCCAGCACGATCGACATGGTCAATGTTTTTTTGCGTTGGAAACATCATTATGGTGTTTATATTGGTGCACATATTGACCAGCAATCACCTCTACTTTTTCAGATTCAAAGAAGTGCATACCACCATCCGTTCTAAGGCGTGGAACGAAAGTAAAATCTTTCATTTCTGAACAGTTACCGAACAGTTGATGTCAGTTAAAGGGCTTCCGAGTTGCAATCAACTTTACGCCCAGGCTGTAAGTGAGTATAGTGTCTTGTAAAAAATTAAGCCGTTGGAAAAAGTTAAGATGTAGTACAACTACATGAAAAACGAACATTTACAATGCAAAGGATAGATGAAAAATTTAAAAAAGAGATGGAAACAAATTTGGAATAAAAAAGTAAAGCAAAGGAGATAAAGGATAGAGTTTGAAAAATGGAAGAAAGTGAAATGGTATAGTTGTAGTTATAACTAACTATTTTTTAAAGCGAAAAAATAAAAAATGTGGTTCGGAACATGTTCGTAAAACAGCACATAAATGCCAGGTGGTGAAAACGTCAGACAAAGCTTAGCTTAAACAAAAAAAAAAGGCATTTAAAAGGGCCATACATTTTTTTTGGTGTGGGGTGGTATAACTTAGGTAATAAATGTTAATTAAGAAATTAGGTATCAATATGGGAAAAAATGACAAATAACAAAATATAAAAGCCCATAAAAATTAAAAAAATATTTTTTCTTATAAAATTTCTGGAGGTAATTGATTAAAAAAACTTTGACGTTTGACAAATGTGCTTTTCTCTATGCCCCAATTATTTATTCGATTAACAAACTAATACATTATGTCCTATCACTACATCAGAATAGTTGAAAACAAAATTTTTAAACGAGGAAGTAAGTTTGATCTTATCCAGGATTCTTTAAGAAAAAGAATTGCAATTATTGGGACACTTTCTTGGATTTTGATTTCCTTATACAAACATACGAATAAAAACATTAAACGTGGACATGAAATCGTACTGGTGTTACGACTTATTAAAATATCTTTGAGAAAACAAATTAATATCGACGAGATTTGTTTTGTATTTCAAATGAGATAATAATAGAATATATGAATTTATCTCCTCTCTTTCGGAGATGCTAAAAGGTACCTAGTTGTTATATACATCTATAAATATTATCATATTAAAATTTTCTCCTCCTCTATTCGGAATGCAGATTAACAACATGTTGATTTTACTCTGACTACTACGGCAAGATGTTATCGGCAATGTTACCAATTTGGTGATATTTTGTATTCGGAATACTTAACAGAATTTTCTAACAATAGTCAATGTTTTTTCAGCCATTCGGTGATTAAATAAAATAAATGTGCTAAATTTACAACTGTGATTATCAATAAAGGCACTTGTTGCCAAAAGTGCACTTTAATGCGCTTTATATTATTTATTTATAACTGCTAGAAAAACGGAAGCTACAAACATCTTTAATAATCAATATACAAAATACTAGAATTTATTAGGGTATTAACATAAAATAAAAGAAGGAAAGAAAACATGTGGAATAGATATCACATATGAATAAATTGATACTATGTATATAAGATCTTACTAAAAACAAGTATTTGCCTATCAAAATAAAATTAATGAGAGAAATAAGACATCATTTATTTTTTATCATCGGAAGAAAAACCTTTGTTTTTCTTCCATGGCAAGAATCCAAAAACTACAGAAGAATGTTTCAAATACGTAAAAGTAATACTTTGCTTATCCATATTAGCAGGAGTTTATTTATTTTTAGCTCACAGACTATCAAAGCCTGAGAGCTAACGTGACCGCCCGTTCTGCATGTAGTATGTACGTATGTACGTATGTACGTAACGCGATGACTCTTGATAGAAATATCCGTTTTGCTTTTAGGTTTTGTTTATAGGTTCATTCTGATAAGGCGTTTCCATGATTAGTTCTGGGGGTTCATTGGGTAAGTATAAAGGGGGGAACGGGGGGCTAACCCCCCTTAATTTAGATAAATGGTTTTATCACGCAGAAATATCCGATTTTCTTAAAATTTTGTTTAGCGGTTCAATGTGATGAGGCTGTTGCCTGATTAGTTTTGGAGGTTCATTGTTTAAGTATAAAAGAGGATACGGGAGGGGCTAATCCCCCCTTAATTTATATAAATGAGTTTTTCATGCAGAATTATCCGTTTTTCTTCAAATTTTGTATATAAGTTCATTGTAATAAGGCGCTTCTCTGATTAGCTATGGGAGTTCATTGGTGTAAGGGGGGGACGGGGGGTGAGTCCTCTTAATATACTGTTGATTTGTTTATATTTTGAGGGATTATTTCAAATTCTTTGAAATAAGAGTATAATATACACTTAGTGTGAATAGCATGTGAGCTGAATGCCACCAGTTTAATTGGGCAGTTTTCTTTTTTATTTGAATATTTTATTGCTTTTATCGTTATTTTTGTCTTATTGTGAGTGCCTCAGTCTTACATACGTAAATTGGACTTATTTTAACCATTTCATAATAGGAATTTTTGACTTTTTAACACATTCCAACATGGTTGAAAAGTGTTTATGAATTCGATTTGTCTGTCTGTCCTCTAACTCGCGTAATATGTATTATTGCGGTTTAATTTGGCGTATTTGGTACCGAAAAAGTAAGTGTGTACCATTTACTGTTCATTTACACTCAAAATATTTCCGTTACATTACGGTCTATGGGGGAAAATTCGTTAAAGTTGTACTTTAATGTTGTTAAAATATTTTGCAAATATTGAAATTAATATATATCACTAAGGTGTCCTACATGAGGTGCACGTACTACAGAATATCTTTTGCATAGCAATCATCGTTCATTTACAGGGACATAATAATTGCTGGAACGTTTTCAGTTGTGGTACACGTTTTAAAATTTAACTATTTTTTTACATATTACTTGATGTGTATATATCTTATAGATTATATACACACATAGCACAAAATTATTGAATACATTTCGGTTTATTGAAGGTTATCGAATACATTTCGGTTTATTTAATTGCTGATTAGGAATTTTTAACTGTGCTATGCATTTCCTAACAGAACTAAATTTCAGGATATTATGTTTTCTATATACAAACCTGTAGATCATATACAGGGCTGCACAAAATAATTCTGATAGTTTCCGACTGTTGATGGAAATAGCTGAAATTGGGTTTTAAATGTGTTACGCGTTTTCGAAATACTCTACATAATTATTCGAGTTTTCGCCCATATAACTCATTTCATACGCTTGATGCTACTATTCAAACTATGATTACTTTCTTTGTCAATATCGTATTTATTAATTGTTTATTGTTCAATAAGTGAGCTATCAGTGTTGTTTTGTATTTATATTTTTCTCTCAACTTTAATTATTAACATACATAAGCTTGTGACGGCCATTTCTGTCAGTATGAGTGAATCAGGTCGTTCATTTGTACAAGGAGAGCACCATGTGTAAGGTTTAAAAATAATGTTTATTGAAACTTAATCGGACTGAGATTGAGAAGGCCACTACTAATTTTCCTTATTCCAAAAAATAATTAAACTTCTTCCCGAAGCTATACTCTGTAAAGATAAAACATCAAATATATTATATATAAAGATTCAAAAACGAACTCACATTTTTGAAGACAGCCACAAGTCAGGATGCCTTCAGTAATAATTGAACTCTACGCTGTAGAATAGGCGGGCGCTGATTTCAGTATGTCCCTCAAGGCCAAGCTGCTACGTATACGCTTCGTCATCTCCAGATTATTGATTCAAGCGCAGTATCTCCTATTACTCGTATCGAGAAAGAAGACGATCCCAAGTCCCCAATTCAAAACGTGTTTCCGAAGCTTATATATCCGAAATATCTATTGACCAGCTACAAAAATTTGCATGAATATCGATAAAAAGCAGAAACTACCAAGTTCCGAGATTTTCACAGTCAACCGTTAAAAGTTAAAGAAAGAGTGTTTTGATAAACTTTTACGGACTTTGACAATTAGTGGACGAAAACTTACGTTCCAGTTCAAAACATCGCCTACTCACATGATCTACATTTCCTAATATTGATTTACAATCACAATTGTTCATTCATCCCATTATTGTATATAACTTGACTCGTAACGTATAAATGGATAGCCTATGTGAGTGACATTGCAATCTTTGACAGTTAATTTTAAATAGTGAAGGGTCCCCTTCCAGGTTGGCCATTCTAGGCATCGCTTCCTGGGATGGGACCTTGTCGCATAGTAAAAAAACATGTCGGGCGGGGCCATTTGAGCTTAAGCCGAAAGGTAGACCTCTCCGGCCAGTTTGACCTTGACTTTGTTTGCTTAGAAGTCAACTTTCATCTTATTAATCGGTAATGGTGTGTTAAATTATTCTGAAAGTGTTTTAAAGTGTTTCATAATCTATTCTTGATGCATGATTTTTCGTTCATGTTTAAATAAAATATTTCTCTTATTACCTAGAAGAGTTTAGTCCATTTGTGTTTTCAGTATAATAAATTATTAAAGTAAAAATTCATATTGTAATAATGCAAATTAATCCTGCAGTATTATGTTAAAATATAACAAAAATAATTACAAGGTTTAATAAAATATTTATAAACTATATTAAATAAAATTTTCTAAGTCACCCAACAGACCAGAAGTTTCTAATTTTTTTACAAATATAAAATGGATTTTTGCTAACAATTTAAATTCAACTTTAAGTAATTTAGATGTATATATTTTAAATCTTGAGCATAAAGTTGAAGTTTTAAAAGATTTCTATTTAAGAAATCGAATCATCTTTATCAATCGTGAGTGTCCTGTGACGTAATTAGTTTTTTCTTGTCCGCTTTATTTACATATTTTAAGTAACTACCAACTTGATTTGTTTGTCTGCATGTCTGTCTCTCCGTGGTCTAACGCGTCTACATATACTCGGAGTGCCATGTAATTTTAATATCTTATTGAGGTTACTTTAGAGCGTTCGGTAATGAAAATGAATTATGTAGTATTTATAGTTAGTTTACTGGGACACAAAACAAATTGCGCTACATTAATAGCGAAAACTACATTACGATGTATTCTATTGGCGTTACAATATTTGAAACATAATGGGATTGATTTGCGTCACCGAGGTGGACTACAACAAGCTTTCTCGTGAGTACAGAATAAGTAGCAATTGCAGTTCGTTTACGGGGACGCACAAAACAGTTCTACTACATCAGTCATCAACAATTATTTTCGCCTTAAGTCCGTTCCAAAACATAATCAGACTTTAGCGGTCCAAGAAAACTTAAGCTCCAGCCCCCCCCCCCCCTTCCCTCCATCACGCTACCAACTACTCTACTAAAGTGGGCTACCTGGACTAAAATTTTCTTAATTTAATTTGTTATCTTACGTTCAAAACACAATGGATACTTGTGAAATAAAGTGCATAAATACTGAATCAACAGTTTTTATTGATGTTTTAGAATACAAAATTCATATAAATTCAAATAAATTGTTCAGTAAAGTGCATTGAGGTTAATGTTCAATGGAAAAAATCGCACGTTTTTTTTTTTTGCGTTACAACCTGCCTGAAATTTGGGATGAAGTTGGTGCACATGATACTCATCAAGCTGTTAAGGTACTCATCTGTGAGTCGAGATCTGTACCTGGTCTTATTAAAGTTCAGTTTGAGAGTTCTTTTTCACACACATAAGCTGAGCCAAACATGGTACTCAATTTTATGGCTAAAGCTTTTGTTAATGAAGTTTGAAAAAAGTACGTTAAACATTGGACGCTGAAACATTATTATTTTCTGTTATTCACAATTTCGCCATGATCAGTACAAAACGTGCCTGTGGTCGAGATGCGGATCATGGTCCGCTATTTGGTGACTACATTACGATCTCTAGGGGTGTAGAGTTTTCCCGAGTTTTCACTATTGTAGGCAGTATTATACGAAAATAATCGGTTGCGGATAGTTTTAACGATGTTATGATACTTCAAAAATAATGAAATTAAAAGAAGCACTGAGATTAACTACAGCATGTTTTCTATACATTTATTATTATTTATTTTCTATATTATGGGACATTTATCGTCCATTTGTAGAGACGTACGAAATAATTTGGTTACTGGACGGAATAGGTTCATAATTGCTTGTCGTGAGTTTTCCGCTGGGTTATTAATTTACGTGGTGTGTATAATTTTCATGGATTATATACAGGTCTGCATCACAGAATTTTTGCATATTACTGCATATAGTCAGAAGTTGCTGAAAAGGGATTTTTAATTAGTTGTGTTTTTTTTAAAACTGCTTATTTAGACTATTTAGAAATCTCATTTCATTATATGAAAAGAAAATGAAATTTCTTAATAAAATTATGTTACTGTTTGAAAGTATTTTATAAAGTATACCTGATGGATGATTTGTCTTTCTTATGCATTTTAAATTTGCCTTTCGTAGAAAAATATTTAGCAAAATGTTTTTTTCTGTAGTTGTATATGAATATTACTTATAAAAAATATTGGATACACATATATTTTCATTTACCTGTAAATATAGGGAATTAACAAGTGGAAAAGACCTTTTTAAATATTTGTGCTTAATGTGTAATAAACAGAAACTTGAATGCTTAAGTTGAAAATGCACTTACCAGATTAAAATGTGTCTGTAGAACTTTCATGAAATTAGTTGGCAGCTTTTTTTTTTCTTAAATAAAATCCAAGCATTTCATTAAATAGATTTTCTGAAAAAAAATAGTTTTTGGAATATCAAATTGAAGTAGCATATGTATTTTTGCAATAAATTTATAAAATATTTCGTTATTTTCAAGCATTATTCGAACACTAATTTTTAATTCAGTTTTTAATCATTAATTTATAATTCAAGCATTCTTCAGAATTGTAAAATATTATGTTTATAAAACTTGTTATTTTATTTATTTTACCAATAAAATGATATTTTTTAGATTAATTATATAATTGCGAACGATTGATAAGCAAATTGCATTAAAACTTTTAAAGAAAGTTTAGAAAATTATCCATGATTGTTTCTTGTTTTCTTAATTGTGTTGATTTTCCTTCTGTTTATTATTATTATTATTATTATTTATTCATTTGACTTTAGACAAGCGTGTGTAGTTTTTCTATCTAGTAACAGTAAAAAAATGTTGATTTATCAGAATATGTTTAAACCAAATATTTTAATGCGGTTACTAATATTAATAAAATATATACGTTTGTATTTTCACAAGACTACATGGTATTTATTATATTAATTTTTACAGTATACTACAATAAAAGGCATTATTTACGAAACTTTCATAATATATATATATATATATATATATATATATATATATGCGTGTGTATAAATAAATAAAATTAAACATTAATAAGTTCTGTCTTTTATGAAGAAATTCTACCTATTTTTATTGAATATTTAGTGTAGCAATCTCATCTCACTTGAACAGCATAAAGCCAGTTACTCCAAGCAAGTAACTTGCTGTATGAAGCTTCAGTGAGATGAGATCGCTACATGACTATTAGGGTTGAGTGAAAAAAAAATAAGATTTAAAATTTCGAAATACAATAGTCATCAAAATTTGCATTTTTACTTCCTATTTAACGGAACAAATTTTCAGTTATTTGGATTAATGTCTTGAGCCAGGCCCTGAAATTACCAAAATTGTAACGTATCACCAAAATAACTTTAACAATAAAAGAAAATTCGAAACGAAAGATTCTCCTTTGTTTATTCACTATATGAGAAACATTTTTTCATGATAAATGATTTTAATTTATATGTTACTAAAATAGATGTAAGATAAAAAACAAATGTACAATTTGCTTACAAACTTTAAAACATAAGATCTTAGTAGTACATAACTCTCCTAGTGCTTTCGGCTCCAAACCAAGCCATTATAAAGGACCTTGGATGATGTTGTTCAACACCAGAACTCAAAGTCATAGGAGAACTCATTATGGACATGCCGCGGCGATGGATTCATTGTTGGTGAGGGGAAACACAAATCATGACACATTCGGGAGACTATACTTTCCCGTAACTCGGAGGAGTTCGTACCAAATATGTACGGTTTCAGATTTCTTCAGATTCAACCAAGCAGGGAGGCCTACCATATGGCTTTAGCCCCCCAAAGTAAGTACAGCGGATAGCGGATGACCACCTCGGGAAACCAAAGTAAGTACAACTGTATTACCCCGAAATGTCTTTCCATTAGTAATGAAAGTGTCATGATTTGTGTTCCCCCTCACCAACAATGGATCCATCCACCGCCGCATGCCCATAATGAGTTCTCCTGTCACTGACTTTTATGATCCTTGACGCGCTTAAGATACGCCGTGCCAACATTGGCGCATATAATTCTAATTACAGCAATCCATTTTTTCTCTATATATTGTAACTCTATACTTAATATTATGTAGTAGAAATATTAAAGACAATTAAAGACGCTTTTATTGATATATATATATATATATATATGTATATTATATTCATAGGTATACAGTATGTGATTAGAATACATGTCTAATATTCATGCCTGCGGATACAACATACAACTACTATCGTAACTAGCTAAGCTAAAAGCCATCAATATGATTTTATGTATTTAATAAATTTGTACTAAATTATTTTTTGTATTGTTTTAGTTTGATTCTGTATTACTCACCATTTTTAATGATGGGAATTTTTATTAGCTGGGAGCAAATGATAAATCGCCAAAGATCGTTCCCATCACCATTATTCATACTGTATTAATTTAATTTTAAATTATAAACCTGTCACTCCTTTCAGTTAAAATGCTTATATTACATAAATTTAAAATACATGCCGCACACATTTTTTATTTAAAATAGAAAATAAATAAATAAATAAGAAATGATATCATAAATCGAAACATTTGATTCAAAATCAAAGTATCGTTTCTAATTTGCACACGCGAAAAATTAAAGCTGGTATCGGCGATTTAATAAATGCTATTGGCCTTAATGATGTTATGTATTTTATAAATGTATATTAAATTACTTTGAACGCGATTGGTCATAGCAATGGTAAATATGATTGGCGATTAAAATTCATTTTCCGTGATCTCTTTTCCTGGCACGTGTATCACTAACAAATTAACTGACAATTCGTTTCGAAATTTGATTCATTAAATATTATTACATGAGTGCAACTTACGTCAAGAAAAGATCCGGAAAGAAGTTGAGTTGTATAACACAGAATTATGGTAGACTTTAATTGTATCACTGGTTTGAATTACTTTTTTACAGCAGGCAGCGTTCCGAAAATTCATTCGAGGACAACTTGCTTTACGAACGATTACCCGCATGTTTTAATATTTTAAACGTTCACGACGAATGAACCCTTTCTTTTGTTTACTTTCATGGATAGAGAAATTGAACAGCGAACCTAATTTCAACTGAAGTTATTACATAATATATACATAATTGAACGTAAGTCATCTCTCAAATATTAATTTATTTTGAACGATCTTTCTAAAAATGTAACTTTTATGCTATTTTATTCGAAAAAGTAATTTTGAACAAAATGGCCACGTGATATATGAAAAAGTGGGTATCCCGGAACTGTTGATAACAGTCACATGACTTACGCTTTTATTATATAGATTTATTTATTTATTTATTTTTTTATTCTAATGGCAAATTTCTTCTATTTGTTTACTTGGCGTTACAATTTGGCGATAGTTTTTTTTAATGAAAATTGATCGACGGGGTAATGGAAAAATATCAAAAAGGCGAATAAACGTTGAATTAAAAATCCCTCGATGAATAACTAATACATGTAACGCATCTGATGTCAACTGAATGCGATGCGATGTCACGATCATGCCTGTTTGGCGTTAAATGATGTATTTTGGCGACACTTCTTTTCTTTTTATAGAAAGTAGTCGACGGGATAATGGAGAAGTAACCAATTTTATATAGCACCGTTATAAAATACTCCAATGCAGCGACATTGTTTACCTGACCATTTCACGCAAGTTGATTATTAAATGTTTGATTTATCTTATTTAATCATTCAGGAAAACAGTTGTTAGCTGTTTCGACAGCAGATGATTCGACCTTAAAATCCCTCAGACAAAGGGAAATGAATGGAAACCCGGTTGCAGCAGATCGCCACTGGTCGTTTATTTATAATACAATCTTCCGTAATCGTTTTACAGTTGATCAAATCAGAGTGATTTTAAATCATGCCGTGTCAGAACGGGGGTTGGCGAGCATAGCTCGTAGGGGGCAGAGCCCCCTAGTATAACAAATTTTAACTAAATCTGTCAATTAGAACGGATTAGTGAGTTAGGCAAAGATTCGCCCAGCGTGAAAAAGTTTGTGAAATGATTTTAAAAGTGTATAATCACTAAGACTAAGTGTATAATCACTAAGACAAATAAGTGTATTATCGCTAAGACTAATAAGTGTATAATAAATAAGACTAATAAGTGTATAATCACTAAGACTAATAAGTGTATAATCACTAAGACACAGGCAGTACAAGTGCCGAAGTACCTTTTTTTATGCCAATTTCAACTGCATCCACCACCAATTTCACTATCCAGTGTCGCATGGGAAATCTGTTTTCCGGCAGTGGGAATATATTTGTATATTTCTTATTTTTATGCCATTCAAAGCCACCCTGACACGTGTCGCGTGTGAGCTCTACCTACGCAGGGCAGGGGTTTGAACATTGTATGTTTTGTACCATAATAAACGAATCCAGGGGACATTATGCTCAACGTCCAGTCTGGACATTATGCTCAACGGACTTAGTTTCCTTGTCTGAGCAGTCTCTCTTAGTCTATCAAATCAAATCTAACCAGAGAGGGTACCTGATTGGTCTGAGTAGTGTTACATTACATAGAAATAAATTTAAAAAGAAAAAAGAAAAATTTAATTCTTAACTTTTATTTCCATTATACTTTAATTTTAACTTTAATTATAACCAATCTGTACATTAGTGTGGTTCGAAAAATCGAACTGTGGATAATCGAATCGCCGTGGGGTGCCAAAGTTGTTTTTCATGTATATTAATTTACATCTGATTTTTTATTGAAATCCATTGATATCTTAAGGTGCCCAAAGCGCCCCAAAAATAGTTAAAAAATGAAAGTTTTATGAAAATTTATTTATTTTTGTCTTTTTATTATTTTTTTAATTACTTTTGCTTCGGGGTCAAAAGTTGACTTTTAAGCATAACAGCATGCATGAAAAAAAAAAAAAATTCTCCTTCGATAAATTTCCTTCCGGTGCTCCAAGACACTTACATATTTGCAGAAAATCGATTTTTATGCAAATTTTGAACCTAAATTTATAAGTAAAAATAAATAGTTAAATAATCACTTGTATAGCATAAAAAGTAGAGCCAGAGGATGAAAAATCGTTTATAGTTTATTATTAAATGTATAAAATTATATTTTTATACTATATTGTTTTTTACGAATTTTCGAATCGAGCGGATGCTTCAATTTCCGTTGCTGTTTTACAAGATATTGGAATTGTACTCAAAAGAGAGACTTCGAATGTAGTAGGTCGCATTAAAATTCGTCAACGGCGTACAAAGGTTCAAGATTTTGTTGCAGATACGAGCAATTTAGCAGCGTGTCTGTCTTTTTTAACCTGATTATATTTTAATGTGAGAAAATACAACGCAAAAGTGCAAGTGATGAAGGACACAATGTACTACACAAAAACCACAAAGGGGGAACATTAAAAACTTGTAAAAGAACCTGACTCTCTGTATATTACCCACGTTACAGCTGCAACAGGAGAAACTAAACCCAAAAGGAGCAATAATATTTTTTTATCAAATAAAGTACAATTAAATGGGCTTACAGTAATTGGATGCGATAGGACAAATGTAAATATTGGGCACAAAGGAGGCGTTATTAAACTGATGGAGCTGGAACTAAATAGACCCTTACAATAGTGGGTTTTTTTTGCTTCATACAAATGGGTTGCCTTTACGACATTTACTAAATTCTATAGATGGTGCAACAATTGGTCCTACAGCCTTTTGTGGGCCAATTGGTACAGCAATCGAAACCTGCGAGGAGCTACCTGTAGCTTCATTTTCTTCAATAAGTTTGGGGAATATGCCAGATAACATTAAATAGAATGGTTCTCAGCAATGAACCGCAATACTTATATGATTTTTGCATAGCAATATCACGTGGTGAATGTGGTTCTGTCTTTGCATTAAAAACACCCTGTCCAGTTGTCCACTCAAGATGGCTAACAACTGCAGACAGAAATTTAAGGTTGTGTGTGGCCACAGAAAATCCATCTGAGAATCTTATTATTTTTACAACATATATATTATGAAAGTATGCGCCTGTGTGGTTGGTTCCATATGAAAACAAAGCTCTCCATAACATAAGGAGAGCGGCATAATTGGAAACTTATCACATTTTCTAGGTATATGGAATGAAATCTAAGAAAGATAGTAGACGCTGTTGTTCAATGAAATAGCTCCTTTTGTTATCCTGAAAATTTGTTATTGTCAATACGCTCTCAGATAACAGAGAACCTATCAGGTATTTAGCAATACGAAAGCTAATTTATGCTAGATGTGAAAATGGAGGATCACCAGAAGTAAGAATTTTTTTAAGTACCAAGAATACACTTTAAAGGAAAAGATAATAATGAACTTATTGACTGGCAACGAATTGGACGTCTTGAACCACATTTTTTGTTGAATGTGTCTTGTGAAGAAATTGAGGTCATGGTAAACGTAGGAAAAATGGTGGAGTGGTCAAAATATTCATTACATACCAAAGCTGTTGAAAGATGCATTCGCCTAGCGTTCTGAGGCATCAGAAACTGTATCTGGACAAGAAAAGATACATGGTTTCATATTGAATAGAATAAAATCAAGAAGCCATATCAAATATTTTAATACCAAAAGAGATCACAAACTTTATTTATGTAAATTTTATATATATACATGTGTAAATTTTCAAAATAAAAGATGTAAAAAATTCGCTACGTAAGTTGAATTTTTATATTTTTTATGATTTAATGCTTTGATTTTTAAATTTATACTTAATGTAATATTTTATAATTATTCTTATTTATAAGTTTATACTTTACTAACTAAACACTTTGTCAAATTTGTAAACAATTTTCGCAAATTTAAAATTTTTAATACATTTTATCAAAAATTAAAATTTTAAACTATATTTGGAGCAACGGGAGATATGAATGGATTTCGATAAAAAATTATTTAAACTACATAATTATGTAGTACATCCAATACACAACTTTCTCACCCGGTGCCAAATGGAATAAAAAAAATAATAATAAACAAACAAAACAAATTTATAAATTTTCATAAAAGTTTCCATTTTTAACGATTTTTGGGACGCTTGGGACACCGGAAGATACGAATGGATCTCATTATAATAAAACATGTAAACTAATATACATAAAATACAACTTTATCACCTTCGCCAAAAGTAATTAAAAAAAATATATATATATATATATAAATGTTCTAAAAAAATTTCCATTTTGAACTATTTTTGGAGCGTTTGGGGAACCGGAAGATATGAATGGATTTCAATATAAAAAAAAAAAAAAACATGTAAACTAATATACATAAAAGACAACTTTTGCACGCCGCGCCAAAAGTAATTTAAAAAAAAAAAGTTTTTTCTTATAATTTTCGATCGACACTACTCTACATAGAAAACATCATTAGCAATAAAATAAGACTAGGACAGACATTAGGATATTCAGTTCATTTATGATATAAAATTAAAAAATAGCTTAAAGCTGAATTACATGAAATTTTTTGTTTCTTATGTCCTTCTTTTTTGTGTTTATATAGAAAGAACTTTACTTAAATTTATGAGAAACAAAGGGATTTTTTTTGCTACATTTTAAAAACATTTCACTAAACTTTGGAAACTTACTCATTGCTGATCTTGTGTGATTTTTAAGACACATAACAAAAGAAAACACTAATATATTTAAATAAGTAATGACAGGTTCATTATAAACCTAAATATAAAACTGAACAAAAAAAGTTGTAGAACAATAACGGAAGAATAACACTTTTATTCATTTTACTCATTATATCTTACAACTTGGTTTGTATTACATAAGATTGTGTTGTACAATTGCAAATTAAAATAATAGTTGATTTTTTCTATTAAATTTAAAGATGGGGTGTACCAATAAGTTGACATCCATTATTTTTCGATTATAGTGGAAGAGATCTCTAATTGAAACACCATTCAATTAGATTTGCAGCTTGCTGTACAATGTTGCTATGGCAACCCCCCCACCCCCATCTTTACATATGAATCGACGTTTTACTTACGCATACGTTGTATAGGGTAAATCTTGTAATCGTTTTAAAAGTTTAAAACAAAAATGACGGATTTGCACGTTTTAGACACTGGAGATTCCGAAAAACATATTTTAGAAAAAAATAAATTACCGTCCGTCTGTTTGTATCTGTGTGTCTGTGTGTTTGTCTGAAAGCGCTCTAAAAAATCTCCCGAACAAATTGAGATAGAGACTTGAAATCTTGTATGTAGTTAGTATATAATAATGCATTTCTAAAGTCTATAGAATATCAGTAACCGCAAGTTTCCAGGACTATATTTTTCGGACTCACGAAATATCCGTTCTTATAAACGGTTTATAAAAAATTTCGAAATTGTTTATTTTAAGTAGTGAATACAAAATACAATAAAAAAAACATAAATTTTGCGTAAAGAATAAAGTCGATAGGATACTTAGTTAACAATATATTTGTAATCATATTTTCCACACTCTTTGACCTTTCATGACACTGTATTTCATTCAAATTTTAATTCAAAGATATATTTTAATTGAAAATGAGACACTTAATCCGACGCAGTAAATTGTTAGTTATTATGATTATCATTTTTAGAGTTATAAGGATGTTTCTTTTACGCAATTCAGTAATAGAGCATTTAAAGTTTATGACGTCATCAAGCCACGGTTTTAAACACTCTGTCTACCGAACAAATTGAGATAGATGCTTGACATATGGTATGTACTTAGAATGTGATAGTGCGACAAAACCTGTTAAATTTCAGTAACCTTAGTTAATCGGAACTATGTTTTTTGGAATTGCAATGCATTTTATAAGTAGTTCACACATGTTCTATTTTCATATATTTTACATTATGCATATCCCTGATGGGTAAGTATTACGGTAGCCCCCAACTACTACACTGTGAAAAATGACCGATGTTTCTTATTTTATGAAAATATGCTATAACCACGAACGAAAATATAATATAATCTTCTGAGTTATCCGAAATTTCAAATAGCATGTTACATTGTCTTTTAAATCCCCAGAAACGAATACATCTTCAAAATTTAAAGAATTATTTATAAAAACAAATTATTTTTAGCTGCCCGAATTTTTCAAAAACGTTTCCGAAGGGTTTGTATAGTGTATTAATTAGTGTCCTCAGGCTGGAATACCTGTTTTTCGAATGTTATCCATTCTCAAGTACACGTTTTCAGCCGCATAAGTTAATTTATACAGGAAAGAGTAAATAAATAATCTTAATTTTAATGTTATTGTTAACCCTGTTAATTTTGTATGTTTGTCTGTTAAACATTTTTTTAGCATGAAAATGTCTACTTCAGAATTGATAGCATTCAAAAAACAGGTATTCCAGGCTAAGGACACTAATTAATACACTATAAAAACCCTTCGGAAACGTTTCTGAAAAATTCGGGCAGCTAAAAATAATTTGTTTTTATAAATTATTCTTTAAATTTTGAAGATGTATTCGTTTCTGGGGATTCAAAAGACAATGTAACATGCTATTTGAAATTTCGGATAACTCAGAAGATTATATTATATTTTCGTTCGTGGTTATAGCATATTTTCATAAAATAAGAAACATCGGTCATTTTTTACAGTGTAGTTTCATTAGTATTTAATTGTATTCAAGTTAGTATTTATGTAATTTTTAATACTTTCCACCATACTTGAAAAGTGTTTATAAAATCGTTTGTCTGTCTGTTAGTCTGTTCTCAAACTCACGGAAATATATTCAGATTGACATGCAATTGATATATGTTATTGAGGTTTACCGTGGCGTGTTCGGTATTAAAAATAAAGTGTGTAGCCCTTTATAGGGAAAATTATTGTCTGTTAACAGTAATTGCTGGAATTGAGTTTTCAGTTGCTGAACGCGTTTTTATATTTAACTAATTTTTTTTCTATTATTTGGTGTGTAAAAATTCTACAGATCATATACAGGGTAGTACAAAAGTTTCCGTGTACATTTCCGTTTTTTGACAGAAATTCCAGAAGGAGAATTTTAAACTGTGCTACGCGTTTCCTAACAGAACTTAAATTTAGCATTCTAAGTAGTATATATGCAATTCTATAGATCATATACAGTGTTGCACAAAAGAATATTTTTGGTAATTCCTTACATTGGCTTTTTAAATATATTATGAATTTTCAAAATTGTTTACTTAGATGTGTTCTTTCACCTTATTAAACGGTAATTTTTAAAAAATTATTTTAGAAGTATTGGAAAGTATTACATAATCTATGCTTGACGCATGAATTTTCGTTCTTGTTATTTACTAAAATGTAAAAATAAATATCGACTGTGTTTTCAAATGAGATTTAGGTGATCTTACGTTGCGAAAAAAATGTTGCGTCATTTTAAATAAGCGTTTTATTTTGTTTATAAAGAGGGAAAAATTGAGTTTTTACAAGAGAAATATGTTATATGATAAATATAGGATTTTCAGTAATTAAATATGTGTTTGAAAATGGGGGACACTTTCAAGGTACTTTTCCATTTAAATTAATAATACATGTTTTATGTAGTTGTATCGATAGAAAAAACGCGAAAGTGCAAAATTATAACTTCAGTTTCTAAAGAGTCTGCGAAGCTTTAATTACATTACTCTTCATAAAATGTTTAAAATTAGAAAAAAGGTGACACTATGAAAGGAAATTTATCCTAAATTAAAAACATATTCTGTTCTCGGCTGAAAATTAATTAAAATTTCGTATTTGACACGTATCCAATAAAGTATCTTTTTGGTTATATAACCTTTGACACGTATTTGCACATTAAATAGATAATTTTAACTCTATAAAAGGTATTAATAATGATTTCAAGAGAAAACTACATTTACATTTAAAATATAGCTTTTGTATTTTTTGAATTATAATTTATTTCAATTGCTACGCAAAATCGTACGTTGCATTTATTGCTGAGTTTTTGCTATTTGTATTTATGTAGATGTGCAAATAATTCAAACGCTAATAAAAATTTTCGTGCAAATTTTATAAAACATATTCTATTGATTTTATACTTCAGAAAATGAGTGTCTGTTTGTAGATGGAATAAGAATGAAAAATCATCCGTCAAGCATAGATTATGAAACACTTTCCAAACATCCTGTAAACTGTAACGAACTTCACACTTATATACGGTGAAAGGGGATATGTAAGTGAACAGTTTAGAAAACCTATGATCCATTGAAAAATCCGGTTTTTGAAATTACCTTCCATTGTCAAAAAGGTAGTCGAATTATTTTGTGCAGCCCTGTATACGATGTATATATTTGGATATACATAGCATGGTAAAAGTTAGTTCAGTTAGAAAATTCACACTTAGTGATTATCGCAAATCTATTTAAATGCACTCGAAATCTTTTGTCCAATGATGGATATTATCTAAAGACTTTTGTACACACCATATATTGAATTATAATTTCATTCCGGTAAAAAATTCATAAGGTTATTTAAAACTCCCTTTCCAGCAATTTCCAACCATAAACAACAATGTATCTTGTCCTTTGCGTATGCCTGGATATGAATTTATTTATATTCCACAAAATTAAATTAGTCTACTAAATATAGTTCATCAGAAAAATGTGTAACACAATTAAAAACTACGCTTAAGCAATTCATTTCCATTGTTTGCAATACTTACGAATTCCCTTGTGTAGCCCTGTATATGATCAGCCCAATTTATACAAACCGCGTACTATGAAAATAATTAGTTAAACTTAAAAACGCGATCCAATGTTGAAAAAACACTTATCACACATAGAAGGCAATTATTGCACGCATACTGTAATATATATATTTTGTGTGTCCCTGTAAATGAACGATAAACGCAATGCACATCATACTTTTGAGTGAACAATTTATAGTGTGAACCTCACTAATGCATATAAATTTCATTATGTTTGAAACAGTGAAACATCATTAAATTACACTTAAAACGATTTTTCCACGTAGAACAATGCGTAACAGAATTTTTTGTTTAACCCTCTGAATAATGTATGCTTTATATTCTACAAAAAGCATGTTTCAGTGCGCTTCATAATTGTATATCAAATTCACCATATTTAATCATCATCAAAATGCACTTGAAATGATTTTTTGTAACTATTGACTTTAATGTAATGAGAAACTTTTGACTGGCCCTGTAAATAAACTATAAGAACTACACACTTCATTTTTAGTGGGGATCATGCTATAGTAAACGTCAATAACACACAGAAATTTCGGAGAAATCCCAGCATACTTACCCGAGTTATAGCACGGAGAGTCGGTCAGAAGGACAGACGGCAGGCGGCAGGCCAGAGAAACCGAAGTCATAAACAATTTTCATCTAGTTTGGAAAGTGTTAAAAAGGTAATATTAAACAGAGACAGAATATGTAGTTTAAACGAAATGAAAATAGTTAGAAGATAATATATAAAACATCTCTACCTCTTCATGACGTACCATGTAAATTAATAAATTAGAGTTGAAAATATATAAAAATATGAAAGTTTATGAGACATATTTTGTTTCAATTTTTTATATCCGATTTAACGAATCCGCTAAGAGTCTTTGTACAGTGTTTTTGGTACAAACTTTTAATATGAAATTAAAATATTTCTCGACTAAAGATGCAACTTGTAATGTAAATAATATTTACACAAGAGAATTTAACATAGACTCCTCCTATTCCATATATAAAAAAGGTGTATCTTTGAAAATAAAACGAGAATTAGAAAAATTAGGAAACATAGTCTCACTAACCCCCAATCCATCCCTCTTCAAATCAATAAGAAATGAAATAGAAAAATATGAGGAAATACAAACAGCAGGAGTATACAAAATAAATTGTCTAAACAGCAGAAATGAAAAAGTTACTTACATAGGAATGACGAAGAGAAAAATAGAAGAAAGAATGAAAGAATGAAAGAACATATCAGAGATATAAAACTAAATAAACAGTCAACAGCTGTTGCAAGATTAGACACTAAAACCCCAATCAATCTTGAAACCCTACAAATACAGAAAACAGCTAACTACGAAAATTTACATAATGCTTTAATAAGAGAAGCAATATAAATTAATGCATCCAAAGACGCATGCAATGATATGGTTAATTCATTGATTGGATGCCACTGGAAAAAAATGTTAGAAGAGGGGTAGAGAAAGAGAGAGAGAGAATAGAATGCCGATAGGGGGAGCTCTTCAACCAGCATTCGTATATATAGCGGAGAGACAGAGGATTGAAGATCACAACTGATGATGCTCTAGATAGGGCGAAAGAGCTTTTGTGGAGTGGTGAAGATTTTTTATTCGAAACTGTTTTTACATTTTTTAAATGGGAGACGTTTTTAGTGAAAATTCTTGACCATGTTTTTTTAAATAATGTCTGAATGAAAATTGGTAAAATGACAATAAATAGTTTACACAAGAGATTTGATTATTATAATGACGATAACAATCCATTAACGAAAATAGATAATTTTTTAACACATTTACAATTGGGAAGATATTTTCCTTACCAATTAGAGATTTTATACCAAACTCTTAAAATAGCGTAAGCATTTTGTAATACAGTATTGTACAAAAACATAACTCGCACATAAACATCTTGCTGAATTACATTATTGTAGAAATAATAATATAAGTTTCTATTTGCACTTCTACAACAAAGCATGGTCTATAAAACAGTATATATATATATATATAAGATAAATTATATTCCAGCCAATTCCAAGAGCAAAGAAGCAACATCTTTAAAGGCATTCTGCTACTCTGATAATCAATTACTTTGTGAATCGGGCATCTGGCTCATTATCTCATCGTACAAGATTCTCAGTTAAACTGTTTTCGCACAATGTCAGGGGATATAATATATAATTTTATACTGGCTGTGAGCAAATTATTGTGCAGCATTTGAAATTCATAAGTTGATTGGAGGTTTTGGAGGGGAAATACTCACCAACTGTGTTTTTTAATTAAAATGTGTAAGTCATAATTTAAAATGTAATTATTATAATTTATATATCTTATAACCATTCAATCACCGTAAAATTACTTAAAATGTATGAATTAGTCCACGAGAGTTTGAACATTGAAAGATTGATTGGTACATTGATTATCTTTTTTTTTTCAGTTTTCTCATAAACTATTTTAGATATAGGAATGGCACAAACTGCATTTTGTAGCCAGAAAAGTTCCCTACCTGACACTCATATGTTTAGTGTCTGTTATGCAACCTATTATCCTATTCCATACAGACAAACAAACAAACATTTTTTAAAAATATTATTTATGTCTATACATTGTATGATTAGTCTAATGAACTAAGAAATATATATTTTTCAGAAAATCACAGAGTATAGATATATATGTAAGTTTCGCTACTTTTAATGCTGTCGTTCGAAATAGAGCTCATATGAAACAATGCCTTTTTACCAATATCATGAAAAGGAAAAAATACCAACCATAATTAATATAGCTTTCAAATATATTATTTATCAGTACATTTCTATAGGGCTGTTAATACTGTGATAGAAAACTTAAAAAATAGATGGAGTAGTCACATAGAAACGTACCTTGATTAAACCCAAATATTTCTAGAAAAAATAACATTAATTCAAGGTACTCATTATAATAAAATATGAAGCAATAATTTTGGATAAGCATTTGATAAAGTTTTGCATGCTTATTCAAAAACACATAACTGTGTTTGAATGGAAAATCTATGTCAATGATTTTAGGCTAGTTCAGCCAGCAAATGCTAAAACCAAAAAAAAAATAGAGACGTAATTTTAAATATCTCGTTTGCATTTTATTATTTTTGAATGATTCTTTTTGCATAGGATATCTCAGGGATATGTCTGATGTTGAACGTCTCTACATTTTGTTGTTGTTGTTGTGGTTTCATTCTGAGTACTGTTTCATTTTTTGAACCATCCAATCAATTTAAGTTACGATATTGAAATTGCTCTCCAAATAAACATCCAGAAAATGAAAAAAAAAATAGATACAACGTTTTTCTTCGAACTTAGATATCTTATGCAAAAAAGATCATTTCCAAATATTGAAATGCAACCGAGAAATCTGGAACGAACGCTTTCCAATGGTTTATCAATCGCTTGCGGATTTTTAACTGACTAGTGTAGGCTCTTAATAAGAAAATATGCGTTCTTTGTTTTACAAATCTATATCAATACTGTACATGGCAGATAACAACATATAAAGAGGTGAATTTAGTTTAAACTGACTTCTAATCAAATCGAAGTATGTTCTAAGATGTAGCTAATGTTTACTGTATTCAATATTATTAGTGTATTCAATAAAGTCCTTCCGGACTGTACCGGGAGGAAAAGGTAGCTTTCCTATATCTTCGTTCTAAAATTTTAACTACTGTTACTCAAAAACAGCAAGCTAAAATGCAAAGAAACCGTTTACAAAAGATTCGTTAATACTGAATTTGTATAAGAAATTCCTCAAATTATTGAACTATAGCCAAGTTGGCTTGTTTTATGAAGACTTATTTTGATCGCCAAATTTATCGATATTTCGCCTATTGTCGCCAAGTTTTCCCAATCATACGCATAAAACTATATATTCATATCGGATAACAACAAATTCTCGCCAAACTTGGCGACATTTGGCGACCAGAATAAGTTTTTATAAATGATGCCAATTTGGCTATAGCTCAATAATTTGGCGAATTTCTTATTCAAATTCAGTATTAACGAATCTTTTGTAAACGGTTTCTTTGCATTTTAGCTTGCTGTTTCCGAGTAACATTAGCTAAAATTTTAAAACGAAGATATAGGAAAGCTACCTTATCCTCCCGGTACAGGCCGGAAGGACTTTTTTGTAATGTGCTGTCTTGTTTCAAAATGTCAGCCACCCTAGAATTTCAAACTGCTCTATCTCAGCCATTTTTTAAAATAGAGGTAAAACAAAAAATGCTCCGGATTCCTTGTATCAAGATGGCGGCCACTGAAAGATTTAAAACTAAAATAAATATACAAAAAAGTTAAAAATTCAAATTCATTCACGGCCGCCATCTTGAAACAAGATGGCGGACCATGCTGGACAACGAACTCTGTCGGGAAATTAGTGACCTTAATACACACAATTAATTTCATCAAAATTGATTTATAACTACGGGCGATATCGTATGACATAGATCAGATATATATATATATATATATGGATATATCTATATATATATAAATGAACATTTGAACGGAGGGTGGTTTTAGGGTCTGGGGGTCATGATCGGTGAAAATATACCAAAATTTTCCGGAACTGCTTTCCTCCGAACGGCTACAATAAGTAGCTTTATACTTTTTTGTATTGAAATCTACCTAAAAGAAAACGGTTTTTATCTATGTTCTGTACACATGAAAATATTTTTTGTAACCCGAGAAGATCCGGCTCAATTCCCAGGTCTTTATAAACTATGAACTCTATTTCCGTAAAATAGAACTTTTTAACGAACATTTTTTGCCTTTTCAAACAAGAGGGAAATTCAGAAGGTTTAGGGATAAATTAATTTGAAGAAGCATGAAAAGTACTTGTAATACATTAGTATTATAATAGAAGTAACTTTTTTTTGTAGGGGATAATCTCTCGAACTACCGAAATGATTTGAAAAGTAATGGTGGGAAATTGATGGTGACAGTCCCTTCTCCAACTTAGTTTATAGTTTATGTAAATGCCGCTAACCCAGTGTGGTGTAGGAGCATCCTTTTTATCTAATACTGAAAGGGTTAGAAACTTGAAATGTTTCATGGTAATTAGCTATAGTATGGAAATGCTCTCTAAGAACAGTTTCAAAAAATTTCAAAATTTAAAAGGATGAAATGAGGAAAAACCGTTCTCAAAACTTTTTGAATTTCGATTTTTATGGGATTGTTAACGATAGAAAGTTGAAATTTGACATGGCTGCTACTTTTAAGACGCAAATGCACACATTTTTCTGACAATTCGAATTTGTTTAATTCGAAATTTAAAAGGGTTCAGGAGAAAAAAACACATAGCCAGAGTACGTATTTTCAAGTACCAATGCTTTCCTATAGTTATTTTCATCTTACTTCATCACAGAATATGAAACAATTTTCTGCGATTTAAAAAGGCATAAATCACTATTCAGAAATAGTGGTTTTACACCTTTCTCATACCGTATATATAATACAGGATGTGCAAACTTTTAGATATATATATAATAATTCTACTGTATAACTAACCAGTAATTTTATTTTTTCATTTCATTTCTTTCACAAGACTGATATCAAATTCTAGATAACTGAAAAAGTTTACATGGAACTCAATGCTTTAGATTCCCTCTGAAAATGCGCTATGGACAGAGGAACACAGTTTAAAAAATGCTGATTTAAATATAATTTTGACACCTGTTGACCACTATAATAGACTATTATTTTTTGTGTTTATTCTCGATGTCATAAATAAAAATTATAATATATTCTTTATTGCGCACTTAGTGCAGATGTTGTAAGTGATAAGCCAAGAATCCACGTTTTTGACGGCATCTTTGTTATTTTAAGGTGAGAAAATTAAGGAGCAAACATCAAAGAAGAAACATAAATCTTATCTAGCCAACAGTAAAAAAAAATATTTCTTCATTAATTTAATTTTAGAGAAATTATAATAAACATTATAAAACTTTGAATTAATATTTTAAACATGTTAATATTTTTTAATTGTAATAATGTTGTATAATGTTATAAACGTATTAACGTATTTTTGAAGTCCTCTATTAGTAACGGTATTTATTCAAACATATACTAAAATAATCGGATAACCATTCATCATACTTATAGGAACTTCAAAACTTTACATTATAATAAAATATTGATGAAACATTCGAGTAATTTACACTTCCACAGTTCATTCTATAAATCTACAGCAGCATTAAAGATCGAAGTGGCCACGGGTAATTTTATTTTCGACTGTCTTTTCAAAAATAAGTATTTTCCTTTTATTCAGGATTTATGTCTATAAAAAACATTCTAGGCATCATAAATTTTTCTTTTATATTTCAAAGATAGAGAAAGATATGTATTGAAAATGAATACATTTATTTTCATTTCTCCTACGTTTTCAAGAACACACCAGATATAAGATGGATTTCGTTGCTTATAAAAAATAAATACAGAAATGAAAGAAAGTGTCTTTCCGAAGAAACCGAACACAAATACTTAATATGTCAGGAATATAAAAGGGAGCACAAAATAATTTATGTTAAATCTTTTGAAAAAAATTTCGTACAAATTCTTGTAAGTCAAGTAAAGAAATTCGTTGGAAATTATCGACTTCATTCTTTATGCAGAATTTATGTTTTTTTATTATCTTTTATATTCATTCCTTAAAATAAACAATTTCGAAAAATTTTTATGTACCTTTTATCAGAACGAATATTTCGAGAGTACGAAAGAAATATTTCCGGATAATCGAGGTTATTGAAATTCAATAAGCTTCTTCCCATTATTATATACTAGGTACATACCGAATTTCAAGTCTCTATCACAATTTGTTCGGAAGATAGAGCGTATACAGACACACAAACATACGGATGGCAATTTTTTTTTCTAAAAATATGTTTTTCGAATCTCCAGTGTCTGAAACGTGTTAATCCGTCAATTTTTTTTTCGATTTTCAAAACGATTACAAGACTTACCCTATACTACATATGATGGGTAAGTAAAAATGATGGAGTTATGTCATTTTTCCATTGTATTTTTGCTCTATTGAATTAAACTAAGTAAAAATGACAATTTTTGGGAAAAAAGTAAAATTCACGTTTTAAATGCATTATTAATATTACCAATGCTGGTTTTGAAAATTTTAATTTTGAAAGTTAGAAGCAAAAGTGATTTTTATAACTTAAAATAAAAAGTAGCAATAATTGTTACGTGCTTTTCTTTTTGTCCTTTTACTTTTTCATAATTATCAATAGCTTATTTTGAAATAAGAATGAAACGATTTTCCTATGTTAACTTAACCCATTCGCGGTCAAGCTGTTTCCATTTTTTTTTTACTTGAAAAGGGTTTTCCTGGGAAGCACTGAGCATGTTTATAAATGGTCAAGGTTCTGACATTGTTAAAAGTTTAGCAGCAGTATGGTGAAATTGCTTTCACCCTGTAAAATACCTCTGGTAATGAATGGCCTATTGAAGTCCATTGTGGGCGCATCTGGTTAGACTTGTCAAGTTTAGTTTCTGAGCGTGATTGATTTCCTTATAATCCCCCTTCGAAAAACTTCTTGTACTGTGTAAACAGGTAGGTGACATTCTATTTGCATTTACATAGAAGGGAAAAAAAGAAGAAAGAAAGTGAAAGAAATAGAAAATGCTATATTTCCATTTGATTTTAAAATCTATCAAACAATAAATTCTAAACTATTTCGTAAATAACTTGCTTTATATTAATGAGTTACAATCTAATGTGTTAATATTTTATCCCAGTAGGGATACTTAATGAAACACTACTACATCTCATTAAACGAATAAAACTTGATTATTAACTATATCATCACTGTAAATATAAGCTAACGAAGTAGAATCTTTTAACATGTGGTGTCAGATTCAGATAAATTCAGATATAGATTATTTTATTTAAATTAAATCAAACCTACAATGAATAATTCTTTATGTATCTAAGATGCCTTAGATTGAAGACTTTCTAAATAAGATAATTTTAAAACAAATGGTTTTTATATATTTTTTATTATTATTTACTTCCATTTTTTTCTTTTCTTTTCTCTTTTTTTCTTTCTTGAGCAATTTATTTACTTATTTAGTAGCTTCGGGATAATAAACCTCTTCAGGTAGCTTTCAATACAAAAAGCTACATATTGCAGCCGTTCGAAGGAAAGCAGTTCCAAAAAATTTTGGTATATTTTCACCGATCATGACCCCTAGACCCCCAAAATACCCTCCGTTCAATATATATATATCTGACATATATATGCCTGACATATGTGCATGTGTCATATGTGTGTGATGTATATATTTGGCATATATACATGCGCTGAAACGCGCATTCAAATTCAGTATTAAAGAAAACCGGGATTGAATCTTCTATAATCGGGTTCCAAGCAATTTAGCTTCAGGTATTTGAGTAAAATGAGTTAAATTTTTTAAAACATGAACTGTGTAACTACCTTTCCTCCCGGTACAGACCGGAAGGGCTTTTTTTTTTTTAGTAATTTGCTCTGGAGTATCAAGAAATTTTTCATTTCTACACAAGTTTTGCTTGAAGGGTCTATAAGAAAATTCGGATATCGGTATAATTCGGATATAGAATTTCTCTGAAGGTATATGAAATTCAAATCATACATATTGCAATAAATTACAAATAATTACATGTATAAAAATAATATAAACATATCTTACTAAAAGAATTTTGAAATTTTACATTGTTTTATTGTTAAGAATTATTTTATTATTTAGTATGGAATTTACTTAGCATTCAAATGCATTAGTATTAAATCAAGAACAGATCCCACTAATATTTAAATTACTAATAAGTAATTAAATTATTTAACGATTATCAGAGACAGAATATACATTTCTATATGTATAGAAAATAAAAACGAATAGTCAAAGTTATTTTTTTAAGCATTTCGGAAATATTTTTAAATTCCAGTATTTTGTATACAGTGGCGTCACTAGATTTTTGTTTCGGGGGCAACGGGATCAGCTTTGAAATGTAAGAAATATACTCCTTCTTTCATTTAACTGTAGTAAAATTTTCAAATTTCAATTCTTAAATTAAAACTTTAAATTGAATAATTTTTGAATTTTTTTAAGAAAAATATAAAAAATTTTAATTTTAAATTAAATTTTAAGTTACATTTTTGGGGAGGGGGAATTTTTACAGTAAAATCAGTGTTTTAAATTAATTTTTATCATTATATCAATATAACATATACATATGTGTCTATAATTCCAAACCAGTTAGGGAGGGGGGAATACCTTCTTTTTGATTAAGCTTATGCATCCCTGTTAGCAGCGGAAGGTGGAGGGAAACATATTTAAGTCTTTGCGCGATGATGTGTTTCGGTCGATTTACAGACAGTCTGTTTTTCTTGGTTAAAAATGCCGATTTTAAGACTGTTCTTAAATCCAAACATGCTACTTTATGAAATATTATTTAATTCAAATTGTTCAAAAACTCAAGAAATTGGCATGTGTTCTTATTCAGAAACTATGTAATGGAAAGACGTTTTTCTATTTTTTGGTAAAGGCAGAAGATCGGTCAGAACATACTCCCAAAGTCAGCGTTTTTATCCGAAATGAGAGGCAGCAGAGCAAGAAAGGGTAAAAATTGTGTCGTCACGTGACACGAAATGCTTATAACTCGATAAACAGTTAAAATATATTTTACGTGTATGTACGCTGTTTTTGTGATGTCATTTTACAGTAATTTCTGAATACTGGGTAGAATGTATAGATCGGTATAGATGTCGATCTTAGCAGAAAACTTGGCAACTTTGCTGACAGCTTGGTGACATTGTGTGTGAAATTTCGTGTCAAACACTTATGTGTAAAAATCCTGAAATTAAAATTTTACGAACTTCTTTAGCTGAATTATGGTCTAGATTATGCGTGATGAAGTCACAATATTTTTCACGAACACAAAGATTTAAATAAGATTGTTCAACATTGAATGAGTGAATGAAGTGGTTAGGCATTATTTTCGATTTTGCAGACTTAATCGACACCTTTCATTTAATTCTTCATAAGTTTCCGCTAGGAAAATGACTTGCTTTGTTGAAGACTAAGCTTTGTGTCTAAACATTTTTTGCATCATGCTTATTATAATACGCGTTTTTCTGAATTTTGTCATACGAGTGGTGATCAATGTGTAATGACTGCTCAATATTATCTACAGAACGAAAGAAAAAAAAAGAGTTACATTAAACTTTATTTATAGATTTTTTTGTCAGAGTAAAAAAATATGAAAATTTTGCGACAATATTTTCATAATGTTGGAAAGTGTTTCACAATCTAAGAACGGCACGATATTATTATTTCTTGTTAAATTATTATAAGTAAAATTTCAAACCTAACCTTGTTTTAAAACACGAAAATATTTCATAGGTTAATGAAATATTTTAAATGACCAAAATAAGTTGTGTGTGTTTCTTTTTTAAATAAATAATTTTAATTTACATATTTTATGTTCGTTTATATTAATATTGCATTCAAGTATTAAAAAAAAGATTGTAGACAAGTTTAAAAAAATACAGACAAATATTTTAGAGAAATAATTTAATGAATAATAAATAAATTTAATTAAAAAAGCCATATCATGACATAATATAAAATAAATAAAGCCCATTGTCAAAATATAAAATTTGATTAACTAAAAAAGAATATTCTGTATACATTATTAAAATGAAAGTTCTATGTTCAAAATCAGAAAACATTTTGTCTTTTTTAAACTCCAAAAAAGAAAGAAAAGAAAAGAAAAGAAAAGAAAAGAAAAGTAAAGAAAAGAAAAGAAAAGAAAAGAAAAGAAAAGAAAAGAAAAGAAAAGAAAAGTAAAGAAAAGAAAAAAGAAATAAAATCATATTTATTTGGGAATCACACAGCAACAGTTACTATTTTAAACTGAAACTTATGGAAGTAAGTGACTATTAACAATAATCTCAAGACGAAACTCTCTATTTTCTAACACAACCACAAAGACATTTTTATTCATAAATGCACGAAAGTCAATCCACTTATCAAAAAATGAAGAATGTTGTTCGATTCTAAATCATTTCAATAATAATGCCTGCAAATTTAATATGTAAAAACAAGTCCGTGAATCTATTCTAAAGTTTCGCGTAGTTGAGTGGGTAAAAATGTTTTTTTCTACAAACAACATTAATTGAATATTGTTTGTAAATTTTTGTACGTATATTCAAATTAATAAATTAAGGAAACATTAACTAAAATTGAAACAATTAGTATTCATGACTATATCCAGTTCATTAGTTTTCCTAATAAAGTATACTAACCTTCCACTGAAAAAAAATTAATCCTCTTTTAAGATTTTTATTAAATTTCCAATTTTTTTTTCCGTTTCTCTAGCTTATACTTATTTCTCATTTTCCATACGGAAACCGTGTAACTGATTTGGATATTTAGAATGCAGATGGGAAGAAGAGGAGAAAAAAATAAAAATTAGAATAAAAAAGATGTATTTCTTAAAAATAAAAAAAGCGGGAAGGCACCAGAAAATAACAGCACCTTTTATACTTATAGAAAAAAAGGATAATGAATTTTTATAAAATTCTCATTTGTAAATTAAACGTATATCAGTTAATTAATATAAAATATAGCATTCAAATTATCATAGATAACAATTACAACGTAATTAGAAATCATCTTTACTCTGAAAAAACACTTCCAGATATTGCAATTCTATGTGATACTGATTTCACAAACTTTTATCATTTAAAACGGTGTAAAAAAAGACGTCAAAAAATATTTTCCACATTTGTTGAAAAGCCCTTAAAAGACCAGGATTATAGCAACCTTGCCAAGTTAACAATGACAAAAATACATAGTTGTAAAACATATTTGCTTGTTTTAGGGAGCCTGTATGTCAAACCATGAAATAGTGAAACAACCGCACCAGATTACAATAAATTTCATCTGTGACAGTGACAGTTGTACAAAGAAAACGATTTTCACAAGCAACAGCTAATCAGTTTGAGTCAAATAGTTTACAGGATAATGTTTAAACTCTATTGTTTTCTAAAGCCTTTAATTTGAGTGACTGGGGAGGCGGTAAAGTGGATTTCTAGAGAGCAACAAAACCAAAAATGCCTTACGCAAATCGCAATCTCCATATCTTTTGGATTGAGAAAAAAAAAGTTTTATACAAGTGTTTTTGCGATGGGTGTCTATGATTTCGGTCTTGTCTGAAAAAAAAGGAAATAAAGAAAAGTTCGGAAAATTTAAAATGTTTTCATAAGTTTTGCTCGGACGGACACAAAAAAAAAAAAAAAAAAAAAAAAAAAAAAAAAAAAATTCCAGGTCCCCCTCCCTAGTTACGGGTCTGAAACTTTTGCTGAAATGTTAAAAAATTGCGAGCAATTGGACTAATAAAACCACCTACAACTGCTTGCAGTCTTTAATTTAATCCCAACAATTATAATGGATATTTTGAACATAGTGATCAACTGAATGTTTTTAAAAATGAAAAATTTGTGCATAATTTTCTTACATCAAATCAATTCTGCAAGATATATTTAAGGCTCGTACAAATATTGAGGAGTATTAAACTTTAATCAATCAATTTTATTGGTGTTCAGTGAAAATACTAATAAAGGAAAATGATGATGACACCTAAACATGCCTTTGAATTAATTGATCAAAAACTTTATTTTTTTTTTCCATTACAAAAATGCTGCTATTATATTTAAAAATATCAAATCAAATGTGAATGTTAAATAATGTCTGTGAATAAGTAAAAGTAATATTTACCTTCCTATCATCTACATTTAAACATCCAAGTACACATTTTTTATACGAAGTATTTTTCTTTGGTTTTATATTCGAATAAATAATACCTGCAATTTCTTTCTCTTTTTAAGAGTCAAAATTAGAAATTCCTATTCTTTTTCAATCACTTGTTCATGTAAATTTACAAATCTGATAAAAGTAATAAAAATATTATTTTTATCAGATATATATTTATTTAATAATGCAAAATTCTGATTATTTATAAGAAATAAATTAAATTTCATTATATAATTATATAATTCTAGAAAGTTAAAATATTTTTCCATCTACGTATATAATTCTAAGAAAGTTAAACTAATATTCCATCAATATATAATAATTATTCTACTATGTACTCTGAATTAATTAACATTCTTGAACTTGCTTATAAATGTAACCTTCCTATATTGATACTTTTCTGGTCCTTTCAGTATTGTTATAAACAGGTTTCACTGTTTTATTTTTAAAGTTATGCTATAATTGGTATAGCAACAATAGTAAATTAGCAAATAATTTTTTAAGTGTGATATTAATTTGGTATTACTATTAAAATTTGAGTATTATTAGATTTTTGTTACTATTACATAGCAAAAGTGGTGTAAGTAAAAAAAAAAAAAAAAAAAAAAAAAAAAAAAAAAAAAAAAAAAAAAAAAACGAGTTCAGTTATTTAGTAATATATTTAAACAAAATAAATTGAAATACTGTTAGGAAAATAAGAACATATGTATTTATTAAAAGAACAAATTAAATAAATTTAACATGAGAAAAGATTTAAACTAATAATTATTAATGTAATGATTTTGAAACGTATGGACAACAGTTTTAAAATAAAATAATAAGTAAACAATGATATTCTATGAAGTTGCTTTGTTTCATTTTAGGATCTGTTTTGAAATACAATGTCATTCTTAGCCTGTACAGAAAACGAAATTCTCTAAGGCATTTTCTAACCAAATCTGTAAGGCATTCAACTAAAATACAATATAAATAATAAAGTTGACAAATGGTCTACCTACAGACAATAGAACCCTTATCCTATATATCCTATTCTGTGGGTCTACCTATATACCCATTGTGTATGTGGGAAGGGGAAGTGTGCCGATAAACGCCTTCTTTACCGCCCAGTGTGGAACAAAGGGGTGGTGACAAGAACGCATATAGACGGCCATGACCACTTTGAAGTAGAAAATCGGAACCGTTCATACGCGCCCATGACCATTTAGAATTAAAAAAAAATACTGACCGTCTATAAGCGGTCACGACCGTTTAGAAGTAAAAAACGTTGACCGCGTATACGCGTTCATGACCACGAAAGGGTTAACCCCTTAAAAGTTTCGTTTTTTGACACAATAAATTGAAAATTGCGACGTAACACTATTTTTTCCGTACGAAAATAATTGCCTTATATAATCAAAAAATGTCTACCAATTAATAAAGTGGATATTACAATTAAAACTTATTCGTATCCAAAAGCTTTTAGTAACGAAGCAAGAAAACTGTTCTTACCCAAACAGCATTCGGGCAAAATCGTTATGCGGTTAAATTATAATTTAGAGTATAAGAATACTAAAAAAAGATTATGTTAAGGTAAAGCCAGGAGAGATGGCGCGGTCGGAGAGATTGCGCACATAGAGGTTCGGGGGGAAGGAGTAGAGTGAGCGCGCAGCGACTCCAGGTAGTTGTACAACAACAGTAGTGTAGCGTCTACTTGAAAGTGCACGTTGATTGCTTTGAGTGTCTAAGATAAAGTATTGCTATTTTGTTTTGTTTTCCCAAAGTAAGTGCTTGAATTTTCATAGCTATTCATCAGAATTTCTACACAATGTCAATAGTACAAAATATTTTAAACGTAAACGATTTCTCATAAGCTACTAATCTAGACTAAGAATATCAACATCAACGGTTCGTTTTAGAAGAGGTCATGTTTAAATAAAAGACCGCGCAATCTCTCCTACCGAAATTGGAGAGTTTGCGCATCTGCTACTTAGGAGAGATGGCCCAGTGTTCCCATTAGTTTCCATGCTAGGGGAGATTACGCAGCTTATTGGAAAATTTGCATAAAAAATAAAAAATGAAAATGGACTAATTTTAAGTTAAACGTGTTATTAAGTAACATAATGTTATCTTGTAATTTTATCTGGACTTGCTTTTTCTGATTCTTTTTTTTCCTTTATTTAAAATTCTTTATTCATTTTTAAAATTATTTCCTTTTTCTGATTCTTTAATCATTAGGTTGAAATATTCACTCCTAATACAATAATATTTGTTCACAAAAACCTTACAGCAATGTCATTTAAGTGTAATTATTATTGTTAACAATTTAATTGTAGTTATTATTAGTAATAACAATCTCTCCTGCCCGTGTGCGCAATCACACCAACCCTGCAAGGACAGATTGCGCAAAATAACTTTCTTGGTTTTATTACAACTATTCTATTGAATTGGAACATAATAACAAAATAGCAATGGAAATGCATAAAAATCAAATGAAGTAAAAATTATTCATGAATAGTTTAGCAAAAAATTAATATTTAGATTTTTATTGCTATTATTTTGAGTTGTGCGCAGACTATCCTAGCTTTACCTTATATTAAAATTGTGACAGCCTGTAGCTAAAGCTAAAAAATTCTATATTATTTATTATAGAACACATACGAATGAGGCTAAATATACACATATGTGTAGGATTCAGATAAATAATTAAAGATCTTTACAACAATACTGATTACATTTAGATGTGAAGACGATAACAGACATTTAATAAGACAATAAATACATAAAAATAACTACCAGATAGTTTAGACTGTATTGGCACAAGTAAAAATGGCCTTTTGCCTATTTTACAGAATTCATATGACGGACAGGCACTTTTGCTTTTTCTCATTGAATAAAGATAACCATCTACTTAAGCCTTGCATAAAAAAAAAACTTCTGGCTTTTACGGAACTTATTCTGATAAAAATTTCATTCATAATCAGGATTGTGAATTCTAAATTAGCTAAACTAGCTTCTAAACTAGCATGGCCGCGAAATGTTACACCCATTGAGCAGATACATTTCATTTAGACGTTGTACATTTTCTCCATATATATAAATGTATACGAGTATATATATATAAAAGAAAATTTGAACTTTAAATAAACAAAAAGGGTTAGTTGCACATTTTATTTTTGTTCTAGAGATCTAATAAAACCTTTAAATGTATAAATACCTTTATTTTAAATATACAGGGTGCCCAACAAGTCTCTTTACAATTTCAAATTTTTATTACAAGCACAAAGTATAATGAAAAATTATACATGTATGGAAAGTACTACAATATTAGATGTATACATTGAAGTTTTCTTTTCATGAAATAATAAACTTCTATATGTGCACCAAGGGTTGCACGAAGCACGTCAAGGCGATAATCGTCGACGTTTTCCTCGTATAATCTTTTTCGTCCATTGCTTGCTTTATCCAACACTGAGCTGGTTTCCATGAATTGCTTGTGCTCAAGTCCCCCATTTCGTTAATGGCATAAGAAATTCATTAAAATCAGCCTAGTATTGGATAAAGCAAGGCGTGGGTGAAAAAGAGCAGCAGAGAAAAACGCTGACGATTAGAACCTTTACGTACTTCGTGAACCAATGCTGTATATATAGAGGTTTATTAATTGAGGAAAAAATAGTTCAAGATATACTCCTAATATTATACAACTTTTCTTACATGTATCTGTCCATTTGTGTTTGTAATATAAGCTTGAAATTGTAAAGAGACATATATAGAGACTAAATTTTAAAATCCTTATTTCGTGGGTATATTTCATCCCAATTTTAAGATTTATATAGTAGGGGTTTCTATTGAGTATTAATGTCTATAATTGTCTTTTTTTTAAATTAAATTCTATCATCTTTCTATGACGTATCTCACAGATATTCAAAATTCATGCATTCCGTTTAATAATACACTGCTCAAAACAATTAAAGGATATTTGAAGTTTTATATAAAATAAAGATATAAACGAAATTTTTTTTGCCGAAAATAGAAGAAGAGAATCACAAATGCAAATTTTTCTGGTTTTCATACTGTGGAGTATGCAAATTTTGAGTTCGACGTCAAAAACGTCGCTTCAGCGGCAGCGAATGAAATTTGACTTTCAACTGGATAAAAGAGAATGAAGACAAGGATGATCGGCATTCAGTGATTGCTTTGTTTCGATGAGTACGATGTCTCAGCGAAGTCATTTGACAGATTCAGAAGCTTGGAGAATTGTTGGTAGGTTAGAAGGGGGCCAAACTCAAGCCGAAGTAGCGCAAGCCATTGGAGTGTCACAAAGTGTCATTTCCAGGATCTGGAACCGTTTTTTGGAGAGTGGATGTGCAAGCCGAAGACCAGGGCAAGGTCGTAGACAGGCAACAACGCCCAATGAAGATCGGTATTTAGCGTTAACAGCTCGGAGACACCGAAACATGAACGCTACTCTTCTCCAACAACACCTTCGCTCGGCTACAGGCACCACGATTTCAACTCAGACTGTCCGAAACCGGCTCCATGCTGTAGGTCTGTATGCTCGCCGACCGATGGTATGTATTAGATTAACATCAAGGCATCGTCGCGACCGCAGGGAGTGGGCAGCCGAGCATGTCAACTGGAGGAGAAATGAATGGAGCAATATTCTGTTTTCTGACGAGTCCCATTTTTCTGTGCATCCGGATAATAGGCGTATTTTCATCTGGAGGGACCGTGGCAGTAGGAATAATCCTGCGTTCGTGCACGAAAGTGTCAGATTTGGCGGTGGAGGAGTGTTGGTGTATGGTGGCATCTCCATTGACGGGCGCACTGACCTCTACATCATTCGAGATGGAGCTCTGACTTGTTGCCGATATAGGGATGAGATCCTCAGACCTATTGTAGTCCCTTACGCTGCAGCAATCGTAGATAACTTCATTTTAATGGACGATAACTGCAGGCCACATCGTGCAAACCTGGTGGAGGATTTCCTTTTCGAGGAAGGAATCGTTCGAATGGAATGGCCAGCGTGTTCTCCAGACATGAATCCAATCGAGCACGTTTGGGACGCTCTAGGAAGACGAGTTTCTGGCCGCCAACAACTCCCACAAACTCTCCAAGAACTGGAAAGAGCTCTTCTGGAAGAGTGGGGCAGAATACCCCAACTCGTCATTAATAGCCTCATTGAGTCCATGCCTCAAAGGTGTTCAACGTTGCTGGCCGCCCGTGGAAACCATACCCCTACTGAAAATGATTTTCTTTGAAGAAAACACCTTTTCTTATTCTTTTTTTCTCATATGCACAAATTGTGTTTTTTTCCTTTTGTACACAAATGCGCAATAAAATGCATTTTTTTCTGCCAAACATGTGTAATTTATTCTCATATAACCTACTATGTCTGTCGACCATGTTTCAATCAGCTAAAAAGTTTCCCAGATACAAAATCCACCTAAAACTGCAATATCCTTTAATTGTTTTGAGCAGTGTAGTTGTCATTAAAAATCAATTGGTACCAGTAGTATTTATATACCATGATTTGGGTCAGAAAAATAGAGAAATGTATCGTTTTTTCGAGAATGACATTCGTTAGTTTTTTTTACGACATAAATCAGAAATATGCAAATATTTAAAAATTGTGACCTTAATTAAGTTGAATAAAGTATAGGAAGCCTGTTTAATTGCATGACTTACGTTTTTTTAATTTTGAAAAATAAAATAAAATGGAGGAATGTTTTTTTTTTTTTTCCGAGAATGACATTCGTTAGTTTTTCACGACATAAATCAGAAATATGCAAATATTTAAAAGTTATGACCTTGTTAAATTAAAGAAAGTATAGGCAGCATGTTTAATTCCTTAATTACGTTTTTTCTTAATTTCGAAAAAAACAAAATGGAGGAATGTTCATCGTCTTTAATGGAATATTATTGTTTTACGACGTAAATTAGAAATATGCAAATATTTAAAAATTGTGACCTTATTAAGTTAAAGATAGTATAGGAAGCAAGTTTAATTGCATGAATTACGTTTTTTTTATTTCGAAAAAAACAAAAAGGAGGAATGTTCATCGTCTTTAATAGAATATTAGTGTTTTACGACATAAATCAGAAATATGCAAATATTTAAAAATTGTGAACTTATTACGTTAAAGATAGTATAGGAAGCATGTTTAATTGCATGAATTACGTTTTTTTTTTTAATTTTGAAAAAAAAGAAATGGAGGAATGTTTATCGTTTTTCCGAGAACGACATTCGTTAGTTTTTTACGACATAAATCAGAAATATGCAAATATTTAAAAGTTATGACCTTATTAAGTTAAAGAAAGTATAGGAAGCATGTTTAATTGCATGAATTACGTTTTATTAATTTTGAAAAAAATATATTATTTAAAAATTCAATGAACTTTAGAATGCACTTCATTAATTGCTAATTGTTGTTAAACAAAAGGTGGGGAAAAATAATTGAAGTATCTATTTCCGATTCGCTATAGCACGGAAAAGTTGCCTTTTCCATTGCTAAAAAAGACAAAATAAATATTTTTGTATTCGAATAACATCTTCCGATCGCACATACAGCCTAAAATTTACAAAAAATTGTCAAATATCAAGGTTTATTCCTAATAAAAAGAAAAATATATCCAGTAATGTATACACGGTATAGCGTAAATAAGTTGCCGGCGAAATTGTTAAAAATATTTTAAAGATATTTTTGAAAATGGATAACATCTTCCGATTACGCAAATATTTTAAACTTAAAAAAATACGACTTTTTACCATGTTTAATTGTTTTTTAATAAAATGCATTCTAGTTTTGATCTGTATAGTTCAATATTTTTACAGCTAACCTCCACACAGCATAGGCAAATTTTATTTTAAAATTTAAAACATGATGAATCATTTTCGGTATTAACGAAACAACTGAGAACTCACAACAGGACGGTTGCTGTATTTCAATTTCCACTAAATGTCTTCCTATATAACACGCTAAGAATACTTGAACAGTGCGTGTTACCTATGTACAATATGTATTATGTAGTACATACATTTTTACTAACTGTAGAAAAAAATTAAATAATCATAAAATTGTCACATTCAAAGCCACCTGTATCGCCATTTAAAACTGTCTTTTTTTATAAAACCTAACTTTATAGTCTGTTTATTATGAAACATGAGTTATGATTAATATACTTTCCCTTGACTCTGATCCACAAACATTTTTCATGCTTCTAAAATTGCTTTTCCGTATCCTTACACAGACTAAATGCGGTAGGTTAACTTTGTTACATTCTATTCGGCGGTACCGATTTTGGTTTCATTCGGGTTAATCCTTCAAGCTACAGACAGCTCCAAATAGAGATACTTATATTATAACCATCCGGTATTTTAAAATATAATTTGATTGAGTTCCAATCAATGAGTTAACTTTAATCTGAGACCTTGCAATTGAGAGTTAGAGTAACATAGTTTTCTGATAGCTCTATCTATAAAAATACATTCGCTGGATTTTAAAATTTCTCAGAACAACGTCTCTTAATGTATGCTTTTCTGAAAATCATTGTCGCCAATTATAATTTAATTGTCAGAAAAGACCGCATTTTGCCCAATCAAGGGTTCTATAACTTATTTCAGTTTATGAAACAACTAACAAGAATTTACAATGTCTCTGTAAAAATGAATAGGGACAGCCCTAAAGATATTGTTTTCTTTAATTTCTAACCAGACTGGCTTGTAATATTTAGTTATAACTATGACTTTTAGCTCATATTAGGGACTTGCTGTACTCACATTAAGTCTAAGGAGTAAATATTGGCTCTAGAAAATCATTTGGAATACAAAATTGGATCAGAAAAATTATTTGTATAGTTCTGTTTTAATTGCAATACAGATATGTATTTTTTTTTTATCTCGATCCACTACGTGGGTTGTACAATCTATTGATTCAAAGGCTACCACTGGTACTGTTTCACACCCCAAGAGTTGTTGTCAATTAGTATGCAAAATGAATTAAGTTCCGTAGTCGCACTTTCTGTGCGCTGTAACAGTTGGCGGAATGGCAATTCGATAAAACGGAGGGAATAATTGACACATTGCTATGGACATCCAACATAGATATGAATTTGATTTTTCTCAGCCAGTATTAATGCTAGTACGGTAGCATCTAACAACGCCTATGTCTGCTAGAGAAAACCCGTTTCTATACAGGCATCAAAGCATGCTGCATGCGGTTTGTCTGCTAATTAGTAAGTATTATTTTCAATACATTTTGATTTTTCGTTATGACTCCATGCTAGCGACGAACCGCCCTCATTGGCGGTTGAGTGAAATATGAACTATTGCTACCACGTAATTCGTTGAAAGCTCTAGAAAAGTAAATATTGAATCATCACGGAAATTTCAATATTCTATAATAATTTCAAGAGCTTCTTAATACTTCAAAAATCATAACAGAGCTTCAAATAAATAATATATATTAGATTTCTTTTAGAAAAATAAAATAAAATCTTTTCTTTAATTTTTAAAAAAAAATTAAATTTAAGGTATGCGCGATCGCAGTATAATATTCAATTTCCACAATCTCTTTTAATCATTTTTTTCAATATCATACACTGTAAGAAAAAACGGCAAAAAATACGGCAAAATTTGCTGTCATTTTATGCACCCAAATTGCCAGCATTTTTTCCTGTAATTTTTAGCATGATTACAGTTATTTGTACATTAAAATTAAAATAATTGCAGAGATTTATTGTAAAATTCCAAAAACAAAAGATTTAAGGAACATTGTGCTGTTAATTTACAGTAAATAATGCTGGCAATTTGGGTTCATAAATTTACACAACATTTTGCTGTATATTTTGCTGTTTTTTCTTGCAGTGTATGCAACGTTTCGACGCTATAGTGGTTGAAAATATTAAAGGAATTATTTTTTTAACACAAAAAATCTTGAAATTCGTCAATTTTTTTAATGTCAAAACTGCCTCGACCAATCTTTTTTAGATCCTTTTCTGTCTTCTCTGTAGGATAACTGAGTACTCGGCTTATACGAAATGTTACTGCCATCAGTAATACTTTTGCGTGAAGATTTAATGCCAAATTATACGATGAAAACCAATTATCAATAACAGTTTAAAATTTGTCTTAGGAGGAATGATTTCTGCTAATCGTTGGACAACATCATAACAAATACCAACCTCTGTTTTATTAATTGTTGTATCTTTACTGGTATAACCTTCGAAATCATAATACATTCCACTTACTCCACATACACCAAAAACTGTAATTCCCATTTGTGAAGTTTATTTTTACTGTATTGCTTTAAAGCACGAACTGCATCCTTTGAATGGGTAGTATGAATTTATCTATAATCAAGTGTTCGTTTTTATCCAGTTTACGCATGTTGGTAAGTAGTGAATCAATCAAAGGCCTTATTTTAACTAGTCTGTCGCAACTAGTTTCACCCTGATGAATAACTTTACTATTGTCTTTAAAATCTAAGCTGGTACGCGAAGTTGAGAATATATAACTTGGCATGCATTCAGCTATCAGTGGATGACGTGTACTTTCACTCCAATAAATTTGTATGATATCATTGATAAAATTCCAGTCATAAAATGTATTCCAAGGAACACTTCCATTTCATGTCTATATGTATTTACTGAAGTTCCAGTCTTTTGGCAAGAATATAGGTTTGGTTGATACACTAAGTTATCTATAATTTTGTCATCACAAAATAATTTAAAGTACCCATAAGGACTAAAAATTTCATCTTTAGGAGATGAGCAAGTTTATCTAAATGTCGTGTTAAATGGTGCATGGTCTTTAGTTTCCCAAGGTACAGAAACTTTTTTACTCTTTTGTTTTACAGAAACTATAAACTTTTTTTTTATTTGAGATAATATTTCTTCTCTGAACTTACTTTTTCTTGATCAGGGAATTCTTCAATATTCTTATCTTCTAATTGATCTACATTTTCAACTTCAACTTCTAAATGAAATGTTTAAAAATATTTATTTTTACTAAAGAGGTGCAAATATACATATAAAGATTTTTAAAACATAAAAACTCGTCAAAAGAAGTTAAAAAGATGTTACAAAAACTCGGGTGCTTTCAACTGCTCTAAACAGTCATCATCAGGGGAAAATCGGAATGACATTCCAAAATTCCCCTGAATTTATAGTTAAACTATATTTTTTATTCAACTGCTAATACTTTATTACCTACATAAATAGTAACAGGATCGTTCCATATCAAAATATTGATACTTGAATAGGGAGTCTCATCTGCATTTGATAGATTGCATGCACTTTCACTACCCTATTCTTCAGATTTTTCAATATCTATATCAGGGAGATCCTCATTCATTAGTAAATAAATGGCTCTTTCTAACGATACAAACTATTTATTCGCTTTGGCATGATAAATAGTAAGAGAAACTTTCTTCCTTTCAAAAACCTACTGAATCAGCTAAAAATAAATTTAAATAGAGAGTTGAGTTTTAACTATTTATCTAGTCCTAATGTTGCTCTTTGGAACCATGTATATTTACTATGTATTTTTACTAGAATAAAACCTTCCTTTGAAAAGCACCCAAAATATCTCGGATATATTTTAAATTCTGAATGGACAAGTCACAAGCACATCTAACATATTATTTCAAATTGTATAAAACGATTAAATATATTTAAATATATAGCGGACAAAGGCTAGGGAGCCGATGCAGTCATTTTAAGAGAGACCTATTTGTTACTCTTTAGGCTAATCCTGGAGTATGATTTTCCTGTGTACTGCTGTGTTTCAGCCACCAACTTGGATAAATTGGAGAAGGTTCAACTCAGTGCTGCGAGAATAATTACTGGGCTGAGACGTAGCTGTCCTAAAGACATAGTTCTCTACGAAGCTGACCTACGACCTATCCAAACTAGAAAAAAGGCTAACCTCACCAAATATTTCAACAAACTTTCTAGCTATGTTCAATATAAGAAAATCTCTCTATACCTAAACAATTGGCGTAATAATCAGCGACTGAAGAAAAACAGCCCATTCAGTCATGTTGAACTCCTTCACTTGCCTTATAGTGGGTTGAGCCCCACTCCTTAAAATCTATTCTGAGTCCCTCAGAGGGACTCCCCAGAGCCCATTTCCACTTCGGCTTCTCTTCTCCAGTCACTAAGAAGGACCTAAAGTTATAAATGAGATCCCTGATAACGGCATAAAATTATATATGGATGTCAGTAAACTGGACGACCACGCTGGTAGTGGGACCTACATTGAGAAACCAGGGCGAAATTTGTCCATCAGTCTCCGTAACCCTGATTTCTCTTCAGTCTTTAAAAGCGAGCTTATTGCAATTGAACAAGGCCTCGAGGATACTTCGGATACCCCTGCATTCTTTCAGACAGTCGCAGCTCCCTTCGACACCTTCACAATTGGATTACAGTTGGAGATAAAACTTAAAATTATTTCAAAGCTCCATGATGTTCATTCTAGTCGGATTCCATCCCACGGAGATATTTATGGTAATGAGCAAATTGATCGCTTGGCTAAGGAGGGTTGTTGTCAATCTATATCTTCCTCTTCAGCCCATACCTACTCAGAGCATCAATCTAAAGTTAAATCTGAAATTTCAAAGGAGTGGAAGGTCCCTCACAGCCGCCACTGATACGCGGGCAAAGGGCCGGGCTCTTCGTTCGCTATCAACTGTGACAGAGCCTCTCGAACGGCGATTTCAAGATTGGCAAGTGGACACACAAAACGTATCTCGATCTTTAAGGGCAGAAAGATCTTTGAAGTTTGCTCTAAATGTCAAGCTCAACAGGCCTCTGCAGAACACATCCTGGGCTGCTTGGCCTTTCCAGAGAAGACTTATATGCTTCTCCCCTTCTGGTTCTTGATCTTTTGAGGATTAACGGTCTATTGGATCATGTCTGACTTCGTCAGACAGTTGGAGGATAAGCCACAACAACAACAACAAGAACACAAATAAAAATACAATTGTTGAATTATAAATACATAAATATGTACTTCTATGTATGTGGCTGGAAAAATGCGGTCCCCAGGTTGCCATAGGCGGCTAAGTTTTTATATCTGGCGACCAAGTTATTTAATCAGGCTTTTTTTTTTTTTTTTTTTTTTTTTTGTACAAAAAGTTTTCTAAAAAATTATGACAAACGGTATTTTCCTCTACTTATTAATCTACTTATCTTTTATTATATTAAGAGAAATGAACTCAGAAACTATATTCAAACAAAAAACTATTTTTAACTTTTATTTTTAATTTGGCAAAATTAAGTTCATCAAATGTAAATTTTAAAATAATGAAATCTGAATTATTTGATTGACATCGACAGGAAAATAGGCAAAATAATTGTTTTCTTGCTTCACTATTTCATCAACGACCCCCATATCAGATATAAATTTTGCAGCAATCAATTATCCGGACATTTGAAGCATTCAGAAATCAGCATTATCATAACCCAGCGGTTACTTCAGCCCTTACTGTACATCTCTCTTTTTTCTCCAGAGATACATAATTTTGATCAGTTTTATTAGAAAACTTAGCTTATATTACCATTTTATAGTATGTGCTATTCTAAACTATATAAGTAATAATTTTAAACTATGCTTGTATTTTTACTTACCCATCATACGTAGTATAGGGTAAAACTTGTAATCGTTTTGAAAATGGGAAAAAAATGACTTATTTATACGTTGTTTCAGACACTGGAGATTCCGAAAAACGTATTTTTAGAAAAATCATCTGTCTGTAAACGCTCTATCTCCCGAACAAATTGAGACAGAGACTTGAAATTTGGTATGTACTTAGTATGTAATAATGGTAAGAAGCTTAATGAATTTCAGTAACCTCGATTATCCGGAACTACTTTTCGAACTCTCGAAATACTCTTTCTCATAAAAGGTACAGAAAAATTTTCGAAATTGTTTATTTTAAGAAGTGAATATAAAAGACAATAAAAAAACATAATTTTTTCACAAATAAAGAAATCTATCGGATAATTAGTTGCCGAGATATTTGAAATCCTATTTACCACACTCTTCGATTTTTCATGACCCTGCATTTCATTCAAATTTCAATTTAAAGAAATATTTTAATTGGAAATGATACGCTTAATCCAACGCAGTAAACTGTTATGCAGTCAATATGATTATCAATTTTGGAGTTATAAGGATGTTTCTTTTGCGCAATTCAGGAATAGAGCTAGAGCTACAAAATATATATAGCAGCCTTAAATGGGGCATTTAAAGTTTATGAAGTCATCAAGCCACTATTTTATTCGAATTGCAATGCGTTTTATAAATAGTTTACAAATGTTTCATTTTCATATTTTATACTATGCATATCCATGATGGGTAAGCATTACGGTGGCCCCTAACGACTAGTTTCTCAAAAAAAAATGTGCATAGGGAATGTGCATATGGTTTCATAAAAAAATGTGCTTATGGAAAATTAATCACGAAGGGATGTGGGATAAATATGTTTTATTGGCGACCAGGAATTTTTGCTGGCTACCACATTTTATCAATTTTGTAAAACACTGGTCACATATATTACAACTTATATTTTAAAAATTGTAACCTTAAAAAAATTGAATGTTTGAATAATATATATATTTTTAACAGTCATATTTTCATAGAACTTCTGCTACCATCTATTGAGGAAAGAAAAAATGCTGCTAAAAAGGCAGAAAAAGTGTATTTTGAATGACACCAAATAGAATCTCTGGGATCAGGTTTTAAATAAAAAAAAAATCGTGAAAATCACGATGCCATTTGGTATCACAAGCCCCGAAAGGGTTAATATATCCTTTATAACAAAATCATTGGCGCTAAAATAGCTTACAACACTGTGACGCTGCCTGCTGGAGTAGTAGATTACATTTTTTTTCTTTACATATATGCTAATAATTATGGTATAACATTTCTATAGAATAAATATATATAACAATTTTCCTCTAACACTTGCGTGCGATCAATTCTTTACTACAGTATACGTGACGAAATCCATTCCAGTAATTCTTTAACGATTTTCTTTAAATCCATAAGAAATAAATCAGATTTCTTTTTTTCTTCGTATATTAAGCTCTCAAAAGAAGTGTGTTTCATCTAAAGAAAAATATATTTGAAACAGGAAACACAAAGGATGACACTAATCCGCGAATACTTGTGTTTGCCAACATTATGTAGGGAGGAGATTTCTTTCGCATTTTTTTCTAGCCATGAAACTATTCACTAAGACATTTTGTGAACATGAGATTTCTCTTGCAGACAAAACAATTTAAGGAATCCCCATATTTAACATTGAATAATTCATTATCTACATGGTGCGCCAGGGAAATGTATGGAAGGCCGCGATTTTTAAAATTCAGTTCATCAGACATTGATGGATGTTCAAACAGTATGAAGTTTACCACACCTGAGGAGAAAAAGTGAAAAATAAAAAGTAAGAAGGCGACGAAAGATGCAAGTCAAGATGATAATAATGAAAATTTGGTTCACACATGTGACGCAGACCTTCTTTGCAAGGAATTTGTAGAAAACTTCTCCAAAACTATGAAGAAGTGTGATTGGCTACGTTGCATCATGTGTCAAATATGATTACATGAAGACTGCACTATTTTCGACACTTTTTGTGAAGATCGTGGTTGAAAAACAGGTTTATGTACCACTAATACACTTTTTCTGTTCTCTATCTGATACACTGATTTTACGTTGTTGCTGAAATAACAATTAAAATCTAATCTTTAAAATTAAGTAGATAATTTTAGTAGTGAACAAAGTAGGCAGACTAATATTAATTTGAACCTACTAATACGTTTGTTTGTACTCAATTATATTCTTTTTGTTCTAACATAGTCAATTATAGTTTAGATATGAATATTTGTTTGACAATTTTTTATGTATAATTTCATTCTGTTCTTATGAGAAGTGCGGCATAACTCCCGCACAAGTGCCGCGTCATACCCTGAATGTACGGGTGACGCGCCGGAGTGTAATTTTTAGTTAAGATTGTTAAAAAATATTAATTATTTATTTAGATTTGTTTTGTCACAGTTGGGCGGAATTGTTGAGCTTAATCTGAAAGGTAGGCTTCCCTGCCCTGTTTGACCTTGTCCTTTGACCTTGTTTTATCACAGTATACATGCTGTACATTTAACATTAAATATCACAGCACGTTTTTTTCTAGTTTATGTGCAGCATGGGATTATATACATAAAGAAAAAAAAATGCCATATCACACACAAAATTACTTAATAGATAAATATTTTTATATTTCGATTGATGGATAGATAACAAAAAATATAAAAAATATAGATAAAAATTTTCAATTTCTTCTTTTGTTTAGCTTCTTTAAACATCTAGAGGCACGGCAGTGTCTCTGACAAGTCAAGAAAGCACAGCCGTAAGAATCCTTTTCTGATAGCAAATCAGGACACATTTGACCCCCAACTCTCCTATATTTGCGCTGTAGTTTCCCAAAAACTTGAAACTTCGTTTATCTAGAGTATGTGGCACACAGGATCAAAATTTCAAATTTCACGTTTCTGTCTTTTCTAGTTCAGAAGATATGTATACTCAAAGTTTCCATTTTTTGTCACTCACTCCCACGTCATCATAAAGATAAGGTAGATCCCGTAGCCCTAGAAACTTGAAATTTGGAATAATGACAGTGTTTAGGTTACAAAAGAAGTAAAATTTATAAAATCCAAAAAATTCGAGAAAAAACATTCTAAAGTTCCAAAAATTCCAACAAAATTGAAAATTGAAAATAATTTGATCTTCTGGTCTTGGAAACTTAAAATTTGGTGTGAAGGTAGTGTTTAGGACTCAGAAAAAGAAATAATTAAAAACACAAAAAATCAAAAACAAAACCGAAATTTTAAAAAATAAAATAAGAACGAAAAATTTAAAATAATTTAATCTTGTAGTTTTAAAATTTGGTTTAAAGGTAGTGTTTACGATTCCATAAAAGAAAAAATAAAAAAAAAATGGAAAATTCGAAAATGAAATTGAAAAATTAAAATATTTAGAAAAAATCAAAAAATTCAAAATAATTCGATTTTGTTGCCCTAGACACTTAAAATTTGGCATAAAGGTAGGGTTTAGGATACAAAAAAAGAAAAAAATCCGGAAATTTTGAAAAAGAAATTAAATTTCAACAAATTAAAAAAAAATCGAAAAGAGTTTGATTTGTTGGAATTTTTCTTAATGTTTAATTTGTTTTTATTTATATCCTAAGTAGTAGTTTTATTTTAAATATCAAGTATCTAGGGCTGCGATTAATACCTCTCAGATCAATTGCACATTTCCTGGAAGCAACTCAGTGTACTTAGACATGGTTGCATTTTTTACATGTGACTTTGTTGCTGAGATATTCCATGTACATTACTTATCGTTTATTCGCATGGTCTTTAATCCGCCCACGATCAACTGCGAGGAGAAAAGGTACTTCGCTGAAGAAAATACTTCTGAGTGCATTGTAAAGATTCATGTTCGAGAGTTAATGACTAGTAATCTAAATGTATAAAAGCAGAAAACATAGACAATTGAGTTTTCATTGAAATACTTTCACAATTTTAAGACCTTTTTACAACTGTTATTCTTTATTCTTTTGTGGTAACGTAAATCAGATTATCGCATTCTCGATCACTTGCCTATGCAATTACAAAACGAAGAAACGAAGATAGGGATTGAAATAATTCTTTGCACGAGGATTTTTGAGATTTTATTTTAATTTGGCTTCAACCTAGAAAGAAGCATTGTAAAGATCATGTCCGAGAGTTTATAACTAGTAATCTAAATGTATAAAATCAAAACACATCGACAATTGAGTTTTCATTGAAATACTTTCACAATTCTGAGACTTTTTACAACTTTTATTCTTTTGTGGTAACGTAAATCAGATTATGGCATTCTCGGCCACTTGCCTATGCAAGTAGAAAACTAAGACAGGAATTGAGATAATTCTTTGCACGAGAATTTTTGAGATTTTATTTTAATTTGGCTTCAACCTAGAAAGAAGCATTCTAAAGATCCATGTCCGAGAGTTTATAACTAGTAATCTAAATGTATAAAATCAAAACACGTAGACAATTGAGTTTTCATTGAAATACTTTCACAATTTTGAGACTTTTTACAACTTTTATTCTTTTGCGGTAACGTAAATCAGATTATGGCATTCTCGGCCACTTGCCTATGCAAGTAGAAAACGAGGACAGGGATTGAGATAATTCCTTGCACGAGGATTTTTGAGATTTTATTTTAATTTGGCTTCAACCTAAAAACATTCATTATTGTCGTGGTAAATTTTGCATACAATACACAAAGTAGAACACGACTAGCGTTATTACTCCATTTAACTAAGAGGAATTCGTACATTTCATACACTCTGCTACGCCCTATAACTTTTTTTCGGAATGCCTTGTCATAAGACCTTATAATGACTCATGTTTAATTACATGTATTATCAGATTGGAGTCGTTTCCTCAAAAAAACAGTACAAAAATCGGAACTTCCCAATGCAAAATATTTTATAACCATTGAACTAATTTGCCATGGAAACAGTTTTCTTCCTTTTGCATACAATACGCAAAGTAGAACACGACTAGCGTTATTACTCCATTTAACTAAGTGAAATTCGTACATTTCATACGTTTTACTACGCCCTATAACTTTTTTTCTGAATGCCTTGTCATAAGACCTTATAATGACTCATGTTTAATTATGTATATTATCAGATTGGAGTCGTTTCAACAAAACAGTACAAAAATCGGAACTTCCTAATGCAAGATATTTTATAACCATTGAACTAATTCGCCATGGAAACAATTTTCTTCATTTTGCAACTGTTGACTATGTATCTCCTAATGCTTATTTTTAATACCCAACATTTACAATGGTAATTAAGGAGGCAAATGGAAAATAGTGAATGCGCTGTGTATTTTTAGAAATGAGGGGGTAGGGGCAAGAAAGTGCCAAGCCACATTTTTGGTGAAATAAATATAACACTACATTAAAAGCGCGAGTATAAAACATCACAAATTTACTAAATGGTGTATACGAATGTCAAATTTAAAATTTATACATACATTAAAATTAAATTTAAAATATCGACGTTTAGACCAACTTCTATGGTCATCACCAGGAAATATTTGTTACATTGCTTCTAAAGTTTCAAAGGCAAAAAACAATCCGTCCGTTGCCACATTATTATTGCCGTCCACAATGTGGCAACGGGTGGATTGTTTTTCGCCTTTGAAACTTTAGAAGCAATGTAACAAATATTTCCTGGTGATGACCATAGAAGTTGGTCTAAACGTCGATATTTTAAATTTAATTTTAATGTATGTATAAATTTTAAATTTGACATTTGTATACACCATTTAGTAAATTTGTGATGTTTTATACTCACGTCTTTAATGTACTACTGTTTCATGGTGTAATCGTCCAGCATTTATATTAAATCTAACACTGTAAGCTGTTGCTTAATATTGTAAATTTTAATATTCTACATATAATTTGTTTCTAATGTCAGTTAGTGGCAGCATATGTTCCAGGTTTCGTTTTTGACCCAGACAAAGAACATAATAGCAATATCATTAAAGTAATGCCTTATTGTTACTCAGAATATCTCAAATGTTAATAAAACATTGGCGAAAAAAAAATTGTTATATATCTTGATTTGAGTATTTGTTCAAATTTTCAAATTTAAATATCTGAGAACTTCAAAAATGTGGCTTAGCACTCTCTTGCCTCGACCTCCTCAAATAAAAGAAAGAAAAAATTAATTTATGTGAAAGAGACTACACCAGCTGAAGTAACGTAACCCTCCACGGCCCCTAATTGTAAGTGTAGATTTAAAATTTAGTCATTGGTCAACTTTATATTTTGTTGACTGATTATTATATTTGTTACGACTTTTTACCATCTTAAAGCTGGGTTATACCAACGCCATTGTATAACTGAATTACCAAATTTTTGATTTATCTTACAAAATAACCTCCTCAAATAAAAGAAAGAAAAATTTAATTTATGTGAAAGAGACTACACCAGCTGAAGTAGATTGAAATGATAGCTGAAGTAGATAGCTGAAGTAGAGTAACGTAACCCTCCCCGGCCCCTAATTGTATGTGTAGACTTAAAATTTAGTCATTGGTCAACTTTATATTTTGTTGACTGATTATTATATTTGTTATGACTTTTCACCATCTTAAATCTGGGTTACACCAACGCCATTGTATAAATGAATTACCAAATTATTGATTTACATTTCACAATAAATTCGTCCCAATCTCCCAATATCAAGAGGCTGTAGATTAACATAGCAACTAACTTTTACAATTTTCCAAGTAATCTTCGCCTTATTTAATGCCAGAAATTTCATGATTAAATAAGCTGAAGATTTTTTATAACAAAATAGTGTTAACAGAAAATTAAAAACTGACACTTTTTGATTGAACTTTCGTAATTTTCCTAATTTTAAATCCCTTTGAAGTAAAATAATATATATTTCAGATTATTTTTGAATGCATGACAAAATAATATCATAGTTATCTTGCAAGATATCTTGCATAGATATATTGTTTAGATATATTGCATAGATATATTGCATAGATAACTTGCAATATATAGAATGCATTAAAAGATAATCTCATATATTATCTATAAAATTAAAATAAGATTTACCCAGTTTTTGTTTATCGTTATTAGGTGCGTTCATAATTATATAAATACGTAGCGCCTATTTTCGTCGTCTGGTCCGTCCGTCTGTCTATCCGTCCGCATATAACAACGAAAAAACTACCCAACCGAATGGTTTGAAATTTAAGATATATTATATTTGCAGAATTTTGTCGAGACATTTAAAATTTTATGAAAATCGAATTAAAACTTTAGAAGATACTAGCTAATCCGCCCGGCGTTGCCCGGGCCCGAAATATTAATAATCTGTTCTATACGAATATCACTGAAATCTGTAAGGCTATCGAAATCAATTCGAATGAGGCAAACTTCGTCGTAATCGGGCTCATAAAACCCAAGATCGGAAAGCGCATCCTGGTGGTCGAAAGTGCAGCTAAAATACTTAAGGCTATAGATATTAAGTCGAATGAGCCTAACCCCGTCGTAATCGAGTCCATAGAAACAGATATACTCCTATAGTTCCACTTTCCACCGCCAGGGGGCGCAGTCTGTTCTGGAAGAGGCCTTTTCAGAACACTTGACCCAACCAAATTTCCTAGTAGAATTGAAATTTAACTACGGGTAAACATTGTCAAAATAGCGGAAATCGCGAAAGTGGGTTACGTAATCGATCGGTTTCTAAAGGGTTAATGTAGATATTTTTTAAAACCCAACAATGCATTTTGAAGAAAATGAACGTGTCTATGATCTGGAGTCTACTGTTTGTCCTTACTTGCATTTCCCGAGTCGATGCCGATTTTTAAATCTGGACCAAAAAAAGGAAATTCGCGTGAGTAAGTTTTGAAAAGGATTTTTTTTTTTTTTTGGAGGGTTAAAATTAATTTTTTTCAAAACGGATACCAGATTTAAAACACAAAGGAATATAAATTAGGCACGGTATTTTTAGTTTTTCGTATCTTGTTTATAAACGCCAATTCGGATTTTTAAAGATAGGAGAAATAGTTAAAAAAGCGAAATTGACTTACGGTTAAAAACGTTTTCGAAAGGGTTAACGTGATTTATTTTTTAAACTAAAGGTTTCTGCCTAAACCCGATAGAACGTAGATTTCTTTAGGTGTGTTTGCTTTTTGTTTGGTTATTTTAGAAAGCCGATGCCAGATTTAATATACAGAGAGTGATCGGTTAACGAACTTAATCCGTTCCAAAACAATGTTCGCTAACCGAATTGTTCGTTAACCGATCATAGATTTAGTATAGATTTATATGGGAATTCAATTAATTCGTTCTTAATAGCTAAATAGTATATAAAAAATTAATATAAATTATCGCTAAATTTATTTAAATGTAATAATAATGAAACATACATTACATATATACAGTCCTGTCCTTCCTGCAATCATGCTTTTTTTAGTTTGTGGGGCATTAAATATTGGATAAAAGCTTATTTTTTCTTTCTGAACTTTTCAATTTTCCCATTTTAATAAGGTTAATATGCGTCCGTATTTAATATGGACAGATCGCAGTTTCATGGCTTTGTCCGTATCGTACAAGACTTAAAAAATAAATGACATATTCTTTGTAAAAACGTTTAGGATTAGATTCATTGACTACAGTATTAAATCATATAAGTTATCAAAAACTCCATTAGTTCTCTAAAAGTTCGTGTTTACTGCAGAGTCCGATAAAGCTCAAGTGGAGCATAGAGCCTGTAAATAATTTAGGAACTAAATTTCAGTTAAAATAATTAACTTCCAATTAAACATGTTTATTTAAAAAGGGACACAACACACAAAATATAAAAATTAATGTTTTTGTTCATTCTAATTTGAGGGCCCTAAAATATAGGGTCCAAACCCCTGGTAGTCCTTGAATTAATTAATCCATAAGTATACAACTGTTAAAATGTTCTCTAAGTCGGTAATAGTAGATTAAATTAAATACAGCTCTGCAAATCTGAAACACACGATTGCTTCTTCTTGGCTTTGTTTTATCAGGTGTTCGTTAACCGAACATGTGTTCGTTATCCGAACATAAAAATCTCTCCCAAAAGTGTTCGTTAACCGATCTGTTCGTAAACCGAACAGTTCGTTAACCGATCACTTACTGTATAGCAGAAAATCGGAATTCGCAAAAGAGAGTCCTGCGCACGAATTTTTTTTGAATGGTTAGTGTTCGTATTTTTCAAAAACAAATACATATGTCGAAAAAGGAAAAAATGTAGATATTGTCTGGTATTTTTAGTTTTTCGTACCTGTCTCTGAATCGCCGATGCAAAATTTTAAAAATTGCCAAAATCGGAAAAAGGCATACAGAAAATATGCTTTTTCGACGGGTTAATTTTTGTATTTTTTAAAACCAAAGATGGCTTTGAAAAGGACAAAAACAGTTCTTTAATTTGGTGACCTTCGTTTTTCCGTATATTTTGTATTCCGGTAGATGCAAGGCTCGGAATACGGGAGAAAATAAAAAACACAAATTCGATGCTTTTTGATTATGTTTTTTGAAAGGGTTAAATGTAATATTTTTTCAAACAAACCAGATCGTTCGAGACGTAAAAGTATGTTCTTTTAGAATATATAGACGGCTTTTTCGTATTTTTAGCCGTTTGTCCATGGCGAATTTAGAAATACTTTAAACAAAAACGGAATGTCTTCTGCTTTCTTTCTTCTGTTCCGGAAGATACGGAAATTGGTTTCTACACATGCGCCAGCTCGCTTCAGAATAATGACTTTTTTATTTGTGATCTTTGATCAGTTTTTAATTGATAACAACTTTAATTTTCAAAATTTAAAAATTTTGAGGCTCAGGTATACCAGGAGAGTGTTTGGACTACCTAAATAAAAATTTACAGACTTCTAGGTGCGCTACATTTTCCTAGCCATCGCCAACACACACACACACACACAGAGCGAAACGTTCTTTTATTAGTATAGATTAATAAAAACATTTATTAAGAAATTTGATTTTTTTTTTAATTGGTGCTTTCTTGTTACAGGACCTTCCGGGGTTAAATCGTCAAGCGACAGATATACATTTTTTGTTACAGAAATTAATCTGCAGACGATATAATTCATTTCACAGAATTAAAAATCTTCAAGATCTGAATATTTATATCACTAGCTAGTGAACATTTGTCATGTTTGACGTATTATTTCCATCTTGTTATAAATCGCACATATAAATGCATACTATTAAAGAAATTTCATTCAGAAATTACTTTTCACGAAATACCTATCGATTTTGTCAGTCAACATTAAATTAAAACAAACATTTCATAAATGATATTTCTTTGAATATGTAATTTTACGGATATAAAAGGCTTATAAATTTGTAGAGCATATTTGAATATTTACATAACAAAGAATTGCTACCATTCAGATTAGAGTGAAAAATAGTTTTAAGAAATATATTTTTTTGCTTTTTGGTAAAATACATCGAAAAATGTACATTTCTACTTATTCCTGGAGGTTTATTGCATCATCTTACATTATTTGGAATTTCTAAAGAAGTACAATACACTTCATCTGCATATGTGTATAATTCATACATCTCGCATTTTTTGTATTGAAGTTAAGAATTCTGGGAATAAACCAAAGATAAATAATGAATTTTATTCGAATATTTTCGACATTACTTTTTGAAGGAATAATTTTTAAGCTTAAATTTACGGAATTTTGAATAAACGTTTGATAAATACCTTTTAAGTAAAGAATATTTCAGAATTTATTTAATAACAAAAAGTAAGTATTCATCTCTTCTTTTGTATATAATTATCTGATTAATAATTATATTCAAATGCTCAATTAAATATATGTAAAATATGAAAACATTAGAGGAATGGCAATGTTTATTTGAAAAATTACTTTTAAAAAAGTTATCTTGAGGATACAGAATGAACTATAAAATTGCGAGACAACAATTTAAAGTAAATCGGAACTTCAAATGTCTTATCAATAAAGAGAAAATTCTGAAATATATTTTTAGTATATTTCATGTTATATAATATGCACACTGTAAGAAAAAACGGTAAATATTTCAGCATAATTTGCTCTAAATTTATGCACCGAAATTGCCAGCATTTTTTGCTGTAAAATTTAATATGATTACAGTCGTATTTGCAGTAAAATTAGTATGTTTGAAGCACATTTTGCTGTAAAATTCCAAACATAAAGTAATTGAAGGCATATTTTGCTGTCAATTTACAGTAAAATATGCTGGAAATGTTGGTGCATAAATTTACAGAAAATTTTATTGTAATTTCTGCTCTTTTTTCTTACAGTTCAGACAAATGAAAATAATTATTGAGTATAGAAGTTTCTTACATATCTCCATTCTTTATTCCACAAATTGCATAAGAAACACCGTATTTAAATAAACATTGTAAGAGAATTTACTTACGAAATAAATATCGACTTTCCAAGTCAATATTAAATTTAAACAGAATGAATGTTTCATATCCGGTATTTCAATTCACAGCGTAATTTTATGTGGATTTAAAAGCATCTTAAATTTGATTAGCATATCTAAATATTTATTTGACAAAGAGTTTCTGTCGTTCATCTTTGAGATTTAAATTGATCTTAATAAAATATTATTTTGCCGCTTTTTTTAGTTTGCATTTCTACTTATATATGAAAGCTTTTAAGCTCCATCGTGGCATTTTTAATGCAGTGCAATATCTATTCATCTCTGCATTTTATACAAAACGCAGTTGTTTGAAATTGTATTTAAGAATTCGTTGAAAACTTTGCACAATAATTAATTTTCTAACATTCATCATTGAAAAGAGATTAAATAAAGCTGAATTTTATTAAATTTGGGATGTGTAGAGAAATATAAAATTGCAAAGCATGGAAGAACAACGCAGTTTTTCCTTCATTCTTTGCAAATCACAAAAATAAACAAGTTGGAAATTGTACGGTAAACGTGACAAATGAGGTGCTTTCGTTTCGTGCTATAACTAGTTTTACAATGTAAAAAATTATCGTTATTCTTTCTGGAAAATAAATTATATCGTCTGCTATGAACGAAATCAGGATGCCTTTTTTAGGGTTTCGTTCATCTCACGAAACCCTATTGCTCCCGTTCCGTTGTCTGTCTGTCACAGAGCCATTCTCGAAAACTATGTAACTTACAGAGTTGAAACTTTGTGTATAAATCAGAATATCAGCTGTGAAGAGCTGAAAATATTAAAATTTGAAAAATTCGTATTATTTTAATAAATAGAGGTAAAAAACCAAAATTCTAACAGCCTTTTCCTATTAAATTGAAACATTTTTCGTTAGAGCAGATGCCAAAGATTTAAAATCCATAATAAAATTCTTTCAAAAATAATTAATTTTCTATCAGACGAGTTTCACGTGAAAAATGAAAATGAAAGTTTCACCAATTGAAAAAAAGATAAATATGAAATGAAATTGATTGACGTCATAGTCGTATTAAAACGGAAAATGTCTAAGATTTTTCAATAATACAAGGAGTATGAGTATATGTAAGTGGAAAAAGCAGATTAATATCCCGTCATTTAAAAAGAAAATCTGACGTCATATAGAAAGTTTAACTAATTTTTCAAATGTTTGAGAAAAATACAAAGCGAGTATCAATATAAATAATAGAGAATAGTAAATATATGAGTTTGAGAAACATATTGAATCGTGATAAAAATCCGATTATGGAAATATTCGCATATTTTAACATTTTAAAGGTGTACAATTTGTTTAATTTTGAAATTATTTTTTTAATATTGCATTTAGTCCGTATGACGGATATTATTATGACAGAATATAATAGCGGGCTTGGACCGCTATCCGGCTGGTTTAGATATTCGAAAAAAAGGAAAAAATAGACCGGTAAATTTTTACTTTATAAAAAACATGACTTTTTTTTGTTGTTGTTGCTAAATGAAATTTGTTTGAATTAATTAAAGAAAGGATAAAGTGTTTTGAAAGGAATATTAAACGAAACCCTTTGACCTATCTTCGATCACACTTACCCACTTGTTTTCCCTTATTACGTATGCCATGTTTACAGATGCTATTTTTTTTCATTTTCGACTCCAGACAGCTATGTGAATTCACCATGGAGATCTTGCTTTTCGAATCATTACCTCCATGGTTAATATGTCTATGACTCACGATGAATGAATATTTTTAAAATTTACTTTAAGAGATTGATATATTCGGCTGTTAACCCAATTTTCACTGAAGTTATCTCAGAATCTATACATTTTTTAATGTAACTCATCTCTCAAGAAAACAATTTTTTTGAACGATCTTTCTAAAAATGTAACTTTTATGCAATTTTATTCGAAAAATAAATTTTGAATAAAAATGGCTACTTGACATATGGAAAAAGATGTGGTTAGCCCGTATTTGTTTTCCTCAGTCACATGACATCCGCCTTTATTATATAGATTATGTATGATAGGATTTAATAGAATGAAGAAAACTTTTATTAATCTCTTTTTAAGTTTTGATTCGATTTTCATAAAATTTGAAATAACTCGTCAAAATTCTGCAACAGTTATATATATATTAAATTTCAAACCATTCGGTTGGGTAGTTTTGCGCTGTTATATGCGGACAGACTGACTGACGGACGGACCAAACGACGACTATAGGTGCTACGTACTAACTACGTACTACGTACTAATAACTACGAACGCACCTAAAAAGAACTATATTGAAAGAAAGGTTGATTTGCAATTTTTTTTCTATAAACAACTATAGACAACGCAAATCAACGTAGAATTTAAATTGGATATTTCATCTAAAGTATTTCAATTCAAAATTTTTTAATATTACGCAGATTTAAAAGTTTTGTAAATTTGGATAGCATATTTTAATACATAGCTAACAAACACATTTTAGCGATCATTTTTTTCAGATTCAAATATCTTTTAATTAAATGCAATTTTGATCCTTTATAAAACATATTCAGAAGATAATATTTCTACTTATTTGTAAAAGCTTTTAAGCTCATCTTACATTATTTAAAATTTCTAAAGCAATGCAATATCTATACACATACGTATGTGCATAATTTATGTATCTCGCAGTTCTTTGAAAATGAATTTGAAACCATTTAAAATTCTCCGTATTGTAAGGAATGCATTTTACTTGAGGCATATTAAACATTACTTTGAGAAGAAACAGTTCTTTGAAAATTAATGAAACTGAATTGTGAATTTATTTATTACAAATAATTTTTAGGATTATGTATTTTTCAGAACACTGTAACTAGCAAAAAATAAATATACATACGTTATGATCTGTAAAATATTAATCTATAAAAATATGTAAATAAGTTTGTTTCTCTGTCTGCGTATGTATGTCCCGTGTTCTGAAGAGACTGCTGCACGCAAAGCTACAAAAATCTCGAATTCGGTTCCTCTACATCAGAAATAATGCATCTCAAAGCCCAAATTTAGAATTTTTAAATACATTTCTGTATTTAATTTTTTATGCATTTTTATCGTTTTTCTCTTACATTACGAGGCGATATTTTTACATTAAAAAAAAGAATACGGATTTAAATTTTTAAGTAAACTTTGTACTTTATCCATTGACTTAAATTTCGTAAAAATTGGTCCATAATTACCCGAAATATTAATTAAATACTCATTAAAAATTTCCAGAAAATGAAATGTTTCGATCTTCATAAATACATCTGCAGACATTTGAGGGAATAGTATTCAATTTAGTTCTACAACGGTGTCCGACAATTCATTTACTTTCCGATACGAAAGGTTAGGAATTACAAAGCAATTCAATTTTTTAAGACTATTTCAAGTAGAGAATGGAAAATTGTCATATATAGGCAATTAAAAAAAATATGTTTCAGAAAAACAAATTTTCGAAAAAATAGGCCGGTAACTTTTTTTTTTCGCAAATTCATAATGAATATAATTAATAAAGAAACGTAAATTTCAAAGACAAATCAAAGAAAAGCGCCCTTTTTCTGTTTCGACCGCGACAATTTGATCATGTTTCAAAAGTTGATTAATTTTGAAAGGGCTCTCTGGCCGTAATTTAAATATGGCATTAATTCTGTGATAGAAACTCCCCATTCATTCCTGCAGCCAAAATCAGAAATTTTTTAATATTAGTAAGATTCAAATGAAAATGTTTTAACATTTTTCCGAGGTCCGCCAGAAACTAAATAAACTTTAATATCATTTTTCAGCCCTTGGTTACTACCATTTCTGAATATTAATCTCCAGGGAGGTTTTCTCCAGGGAGGTTCTGTGTTTCTATGCGCTCGATTTCAACGAGAATTGGTTCATTAAACTTAACATGAAATAATTAAGATATAGATAAGCATTTAAGATATATATTTGGAACTAAAAGATATTCAGCACGTGCACGACACGCCTGACGGTACCGTAGGCAGCAGAGGCATCTGCTGGAATTTTTTTCGGAAATATGTTTGTTTAGCACAGAGCGCGGCCCCTGGCGGTGGAAAATGAAATCAAAAGATTTTGCAGTACATGCGCAGAATGCCTGCTATACAGTTCCGTAGACGGCGGGGAACTGTGCCGGAGTTTCGGTCTGTTTAGAACAGAATGCAACTCACTGGCGGTGGAAATCGGAACTAAAAGATTTTGCAGCGCGTGTTCAGTACAGCCATACAGTGCCATAGACAGCAAGGACACGTGTCGGAGGTTTGTTTAGAACAGAAAACACTTCCTGGTGGTGGAAGACGGAACTAAAGTATTTTGCGGTGCGTTTACCGAAAATCGTTATTTTTATTGAAATAGCAAAAAAAAATTAACGCTTTCATAATCCCAGACAACGAAATATTCTTATTTTCAGTCATCCAATATGTTATTCCAGTTTGTAATGTTACACAGATTTAAAAGCTTTTTAAATGTGTATAGTATATTTGAATATCTACCTCAAAATATATTTCTATAGTTCAGGTTTCACTTTAAAATATATTTTAATACAATAGATTTTTTTACATCTTCTTGGAATATACTTAGAAGTTTACCTTTCAAATTTTCAGCTCTTCTTACATTATTTAGAATTTTCAAAGCAATACAATATTTATTCATCTGCGTATTAGTATAATATATACATCTGGCAGCTTTCTGAAATCGAATTTAAGAATTCTTAGAAAGTTTCGTATAGTGAAAATGGAACTTTTGAAACATTTTGAGAATTACATATTAATGGCGAATTTCCTGAAGATTCAGCGTCTATTTATGTCAAGGTCTAACTGGATCTGAAGTTTGGTGAAAATCACTGTGTTAGTTCTTGAGATAGGGCTATTGCGAAAATCGCGAGATATGCCACATAGGAGAGCCACCTGTTGCGCGATTGGTACCAAAAACAAATCAGAACCAATTTTTATCTGGGACTATCTGAATATAAAGTTGTATTAAATTTTGTGCATTAGTTCTTGAGATAGAGCGCCCAAAAGTGTTGTCACATACAGACAGACTGACAGACTTTTTCTATAAACAATCAAATCGTGTTCAGGACCTTCTAAAGCGTATAAATTCGTCGAAAACCGGAAGTCGAAAATTTTCATGAATCCAATACATTGTTCTTGTAAAGAAAGAAGAAAGAAAAAAAGTATAGTTTGTAAGAAAGTAGATCCAATAGAGCCATATCAACTATCAGGTGTTTATGAAATTCAGTTCACAAGGGCAGATGGAAGATTACAATATTATATACACTGTTAAAAATTTGCTGCAAACTGTCCAGTCATTTGACCGTTTTTAGAGATAATGGTTACATAATCGTAATTTAACCCTATTCTGACTGTATTATTGCCCATATTATGGACAGAATAGATTTAAATTATGGTTATGTAACCGTTAATATAAAAACGGTTAAATGACTCGACAGTTTGCTGCAAATTTTTAGAAGTGTAGGAACGACAACTAAAATGCTTAAAACTAGATTAAAAGAACATATATCAAATAAATAAAAGTAACAGAAGTACTACAGCATTGGTAAGACTACATAGGACCAGGATTTTAAAAATTGATTTTAAAAAATAGTAAAATAATTTATCCATGAAGACTTAATTTCCCATCTATTATCCGTTAATCCAAAGAAATCTATATGCAATAAATCAACCTCTTTTGAATTAGCTAAAATTTAGCACGAGGTATTTTTCAGTTTAAAAAAAGCAATAAAGAAATATTAATTTTCACGTTTATACTTGACTATTTTAAGCACCTGCTTTTATTTCATATATGATCTCGTGATTTACGATTTTCAAGTTCATATTTTTAAAAAATTCGAGAATGGTTTGTTTATCGTTGTTAGATCTTGATATTGGCACCGTTTGTGCGTTGAAACATGTCTATCAATACATTAAAAGGTTTTTATAAGCCTTTTTGTCTTCTGTTTGTATCACTTAAGCATTTATATCTATATTTTAGTACAAGCTTTATAAATATCTTCATTATGTACTTGAAAATTTTCAAATAAGAATACTATTAATTGAGGTTTTGAAGATGTGACTACTGTAGAGAAAAACGTCAAATTCTTGTATTGAAAAAACAGTTAATTATTTATTCATGAAACAGTTAATTATTTATTCAGGCAACAGTTAATTATTTATTGAGGAAACAGTTAATTTCGAATTGTACTTAAATGTAAGTAGAAAATTCACTTTTTTAAAAGTGTTCATCCCCCTTTTCTCATTTAAAACTTGAAAGGGTTTTTAGATCTGCTTTTAAAAATAACATGAGTGTTAAATACTAATTTATCAACCTCGATTAAGAATAATCGTGATTTTATAATGTTTTCCGTTCTTTTTACCGCTTCGGAATCAAATTAAAAAAAAAATCTTTCTTAGGCAGCATCTATGCGTTAATAATTACCTACATATTCGATTTGCATGTCGTAAATGTTTCAGAGAATTCGTGTTGGGAATCTGAATTTAGGAAGATCACACAACTCGTTTAACTATCTAATTTTTTAAAAGCATTCCTTGTAAACATTTACATCGTAAAAGAACTTTCTTGCTTTTTACCTTGCCATTATTTAAATTTATTGGACGAATAATGCTACAAAAATAGTGAAAAATATGGATTTCTTCTTTTTCATATCTTTAATATACGAATTAAAAAGACTAAAACATGCTTATAGATGTTAGTAGTAATTGATTTCGAAGTTCCTGGATATGGTATGTCTACAAAAAACGTAATAAAACATCATTTTTAGAAGCATACTTTTAAGTTTTTTTTTTATTTCTTTTTGTTTCACCACTTTAAAATTCGTGCATTTTTTTTATATAAGTGCCTGCTCAGTGAGCATTTGAATATTAAAAAGTGCGCTTATTCCATATAATAAATTTATAGACCATCTATTTCTAGAGAAATCGTGAAAGACGCTTTTTTAAAAGTTTTTTCAACTGTATGACCACTTTAAAATTCTATTTTTTAATATGTGTGTTTAATGAGTGTATAATTTCTAAAAACAAACTCCTTACCGAATCTGAAGTAGCTAGACCTACTATTTTAACAGACGCTTTTTTTTAAAGCGAATTTCAGAAGTATTTTAAAAGGGAACTGTTTCACCACTTTAACTTTCGTAGATTTTGCTTTGTTGTCATCTGAATACTAAAAACAACCTTCAAGCCAAATCTCAAGATTTAAGTCAAGTATTTCTACCGAAATTATCATGAAATGCAATTTTTAAAAGCAATTAAAAGCTGTTCACCTATGTCACCACTTTAAAAATTAGAATTTTATAAAGTTCAAGTTTATTGAGCAATTCATTGTTTATAAAAACTATTGTTTCAAATATCATGTTTCAAGACCCAATATTAGTTTTAAAATTATCCTAAAACTCGACATTTAGAAGAAATTTAGAAATTTCTCACATGTATAACCCTTTTAAAATTTCAATTTTGTAGAGTTCCTGCTAACTGAGCATCGGTGTTGTAATAAAAACATTTATGCAAAATATTAAGTTTCTAAGCCTAATATTTCTACATAAATTATGTTAAAAAGCGAATTTTAGAAGCATTTTAAAAAGCTTTCATCTGTTTATTTCATCTGTTTATACCCTATAAAATTCAAATTATGTAAAATTCCTACTTATCGAGCGCCTGAATAACAAAAACTGTCTTCATGATAAACATCACATTTCTAACCGTAGCAGTTCTGGAGTAATATATGACGTAGGAATATCTAGATCGTATTCCATGTATGTACATCTCAAAGTGGTACAGACATGACGTAGTTCGTGCACTAAGGGTGCCTAATATCACACACAGTATTTATTCTGAAGTAGTAAATAGAAAATATTCTACATATCGCTGAAATCGGTCTAATGATTTGGAAGATCTTCAATAATTGGGATATCCACTCTTACCCGTCTATTCCCAATGACTAGTTGCAGCGAAAGAATATGCCCTAACGATGTCTTCCACCCACAGTATTTGTTCTAAAGTACACAGTAGTAAACGTGCACGTCTGGTTGAAATCGGTTCAACGAGTTATGAGGGGATGGAATACATACATACATTCCCACTATGCGTTATATATATATTTATCGTTTCCTGTGTTCCCTTGTCAGTAACAGGATTCTTCCGTGTTAAAAAAAAGTGTAATATTCTAAAAATACGGTGATCTGTGCGTTCACGCCTATAAATAGTTTAAACGACAGTCAGAAAAAATTACGTTATTCTCACTCAATCGTAATAAAATACATTTTGGTGTAAATAGCTCCACAGCTTTATAAATGAGAATGCATATTTTATATGGCACGTGAAACAGAAAAATATATACGATTTCCCTGACAATACTGCAAATAAAAGCAATAAATGAAACAAAATAGCAAAATATTTACAGAAATAATACTTCGTATGACTTGAAAATGAAGCTTTTACATTAAAGTTTAAAGATGCTAATATCAAAGGAGAATATGCCTCTTTTGATAAAGAAACCTCAATTTTAAATGGAAGCTTATGATTAAATTCGTAAAAAGTAATTCTACAATGATTGCGTGGAAATTACGTCATTTAGTTTTATTTTTTCCTAGTTGTGTGTCTTCTAATTGTAATATGCATTATGTATCTTCTATCGTATGTTACATAATACGCGTAGGGAAGACCAAGCTATGCTCAGTCAAAATTAGCTTTGAGTTCAAATGTCAGGAAATATCTTTCAATTTTCACCAAGTATGTGCTTTGTCATTGGTTATAATCTTGAAAATCAATTTTCAAGCCTAATGTCGCCAATATTTCTCCAAATTTGGTGAAATGTTGACATCTTTCCGGCTCCGTTTACTGCCAACTGCTCAACAACTTAATAACTGTTGCATTCTTCATATCTATTGAAACGCATTACGCATAGTGATACCAAAATGATCCCCTAATCGAATTTTCTTGAACGTGGGATCTAGCCTAATGGTCTACCCATAATTCAAAACAGTAGGACAAAACATTTATTCAAAATCGTTAGATTCGTTTTTAGATCAAATTAGCGTCACCCACAGTGCACCAAAATGACCCATTAATCGATATTTTTTTTCGAAAATGGGACTTTGTGTCCTTCTAGTGTCCTAAACCGTAAGATACAAAATTCAATTAAATAGTTAGAGCCGTTTTTTATTAAATAAGTTTGACCCGCAGTGATCCCAAAATGACTCACTAATCGAAATTTCTCGAACATGCGAGCTAGCCCAATAGTTTTCTCGTTCCCGAAAACCGAAGGATACTAAATTTAGTTCAAATCGTATGAGCCGTTTCGTTAAGATAAAAATAGCTTGACTCATAATGACCCATAATCAAAATTACCCACTAATCGAATTTTCTCGAATATGTGATCAAGCCCAATAGTCTTCTCGTGCCCGAAACCCGTCAGATATAAAATTTAGTCAAAATAGTCTGCACCGTTTTTTAGATAAAATTCGTTTGACCCACAGTGACCCAAAAATGACCTACTAATCGAATTTTCTCCAGCATGTGATGTATACCAATGATTTTCTCGTGCCCCAAAACCGTAGGATACATAATTTACTTCAAATCGCCTGAGCCGTTTTTAAGATAGAAATACTTTGACCCATAATGACCAATGATTAAAATGACCCACAAATCGAAATTTCTTGAACATGTGACCTAGCCCAAAATTCTTCTCGTCCTCTAAAACTGTAGGATACAAAATTTAGTTTAAATCGTCTGAGCCGTTTTTAAGCAGAAAATCGCTTGACCCATAGTGACCCATGGCCAAAATAACCCACTAATCGAATTTTCTCCAACATGTGACCTAGCCCAATAGTCTTCTCGTTCCCGAAAATTGTAGAATGTAATTTTGGTCTAATCGTCTGAGCTGTTTTTAAGATAAAAGTAGCTTGACCCATAATGAACTATGATCAAAGTGACCTACTAATGGAATTTTCTCCAGCGTGTGACCTAGCCCAAAGGTTTTCTCGTGTCCGAAAACCGTAGGATGCAAAATTTAGTCTAAATAGTCTGAGCCGTTTTTTAGATAAAATCAGTTTGACACATAGTGACCCAAAAATGATGCAATTATTGGCTTATACAAATATTGCCCATATGCAGTTTCTTTTTGTGAAACAGGAAAATGTATTAGACAATTTTAAAGTTCATTTTTGTATAAAGATAAATTCTCGTTTGAAAAAGGGGTTAATAGTGGTTTCAGACCTTTTTAAAATAGCCAGAAATTTTATCTGGGTACTAAAATGTGTGTATATCAAGTTTCGTGCAAATCGGTAAAAACATGCAGGGGAAGATCGGGTAGCCCCGGACACTTGGATAAATTGCAAATAAAAACAAATGAATGAAATTTATGAATGATTATTATAATTATGAATGATAATTATGAGTGAATATTATTATAATATTATGATAATTATATATATTATGATATATATTATGATATAATGAATACTATTATAATATTATGATGATTATGAATGAATATTATGTCTTTATTTTATACTTAAAATAAAATTACGACTTTCTTTAATGATTTTAATTAAACGTTGCTAATAATACCGAATTATTTAACGATATATACTGAAAATAGTTTGGCCTTATATTTTTGGCGTCACAAGAAACGGTGGGTAGCCCCGGACATATTAATATATGGTGTCCCAACCGTTTTTTGGCCTTACAAACATCACAATTATAATAAAAATCCAATGCATCTATATAAACACAATCTTCATGGGCCCAGTTTTTGCATTCCTGGCACTGAATTTTGTATAATTGTTTCTCTGAATAGGATACATTCTGTCACATTTTTTCAAAAATTTATTGACGAAAACAAAACACTCACTCACGACTAACTTACTCGGCGCTCACGTCGTAATTAAACTCTATTTGTTTCGAACATTTGTTCGTTCATTTACAGTAACTGTTCATTTGAAATGTCCACGGTTACCTGCCGTCCGCGGCTACCCGAGTTCCCCCTATATTTGTATAAGAAACATACACAGACTTTTATTTGTGTAATAGATAGATGAGTTCTTGATAACTGAACTTGATACTATTTAATGAACTATATTATTTTAAGACAATTATTATTAACTTTAAATCTTTTATCAATACAAATAATTCTGAAAAAAAATTTAATGTATTACAAACTGCATATGTAAAAACAGACAGAGAATATGATGGTTGATTAATTTCAAAACCATATCATTTTTCTTTCTTGGTTGATGAAATTGCATAAATAAAAAGTATCCTATTTCAATAGACATTGATTCACAATTTTCTTTTCACGAATCAGCTATTGAATTTCTCAAACTTTTTGAAATTTACACTAACTATATCAAAACGAATATTCCATTTCATTGTGTAATTTTATGCGGATTTAAAAGGTTTATAAATGTGTATAATGTATTGGAATATTTACTTAAAGAATTTCTTTCATTCAGATTTCAATTTAAAAGTAATTTTAGATAAAATATATATTTGCTTGTTTCTAAAATATATTCAGAAATTTTCAATTGCAATTATTCCTCGAATTTTATTAAATCTTTGAATAATAAATAATAATTTTTCTTGAAACATTTCAATATTGCGTATTCAATTACTTATAAGAATTTCTCAAGCTTAATATTACTAAATTTTAAATAATCCTTTGATAAGTGATTTTGAAAATGACACTTTTTTTTATCAATGTTGATAAAAAGCAGCAAATATTAATATGTCACGACGTATACATTCATTTATTTGAAAGCTATATTTGGTAATTCAGTTACATACATAACGCATATTAATAAAATAAAATTTTAATTTAATTACTCGATTGTATGCTTACTTATTGATAAACGATAAAATTCTTCTCAATTACATACAAAAAAATCCCTGACGGCGCAGGTAGATTTCGAAGACGCAGACCGTGGGGCGCCTGTTTGTTGGGAATTGCCGAAGAAATGACCTTTTTGCTGTGATGCGGTAGTTGAAACCACCCACTTCGAAACCTAACTTGTTTGCAGGCGGAGTCTTTTTTTTTGTATAATTGTTGGTCCTATAAAAAACTTGATAATATAAAAGTTTTAGATATTATTAAGAGGATTTATGATAAATTTACGCGGATTTGATATTTTTTGAATTGAAAAAGTTATGAATTTTTTCTTCTAAAACTCCCCTTCTCCCCCCCTCCTTCCTCTTGGGGCCATTTTCAATAATGTTAAAAATCTGTCATACATAAATTTTCGGCCCTTTCCAAAGAAGTAATAGTAACTTTAAACGGATTCGATACGTATCACAATTAAGAAATTATGGGTTTTTTTCTGTTTTCACAAAAAGCCCCCGATCCCCCCCCTTTTTGGATTTTGCCCATTAACGAACTTGACCGAGATTTTATGTCCCTTTATTTTACGTATCAGTTTGGAAGAGATTTGTGCAGAATTATTGCAGTTATCGTGTCCATAAAAAAAGTGACATTTATATATATATATATATATATATATATACATATATATATATTTTAACTGGTTGTGGTTTTGGGTTCTGGGAGTCATGATCGGTGTAGATCTGCAAAAATTATTCAAAAATTCTAACTTAGGGGAGAATGTAATAGGTAGTATTTCTTACGAAATCTACCTAAAATGTCTTTTTTTTTAAATTGGTTTCCAGATAAAACAAAATTATAAACTTATGTAATTTCGAAGAATTGTATCATTTATCAATAGTTTACATACAGATAGATAATAAAACCACAATTTTATTTTGTAAATATGTGTCTTTTTAACGATAGTTCAAAGTTTATCTCTACGCATAATGAAATTTTAAAAAAAAATTAGTAAATCTCTCCATATAAAACTCTCTTCGTTCTTGAGTTATGAACGCTTGTATTCATAGTCAATCAATTTTGTAAGTATTATTTAAATTGAAAATTACATCTTAGACGAAAAACAATTTGATATCACATTAGATTGACACTGACACATACACAAAAATAATAAACTGTTTAGAAAGAGAATCAATAACTGTACACTTAACAAAAAAAAAATATATATATATATCTTCATTTCAATTCACAAATTTGTCTTGTGCGCGCCAAAGAGTCTGCAGTAGAGTTAGAAATTGCAACAGCAAAAGATGTATTTCGGATAACTAAACGCAATGGACCATATTCTTCCTTTGGGAATAGGCTATAAAAATCAGCTGTTTGAGAAAACATTGAATAAAAAAGAATTGTGCCCAGTTATTACTGATGGCGTTGAGCTCACAGGCTATTCATCCTAATTGTACACACACATCACAATAAACATATATACAAAAACTTATCACTATAAACATATAAACAAAATTTGAAGCAAATCGGCTAATTCTGCATGAAAAGCCCAATTATCTAAATTAAAGGGATGGGTGGTTAGCCCCCCCGTCCACCACTTTATACTTAACCAACGAACCCTCAAAACTAATCAGGGAAGCGCTTTATCACAATGAACCTATAAACAAAATTTGAAGCAAATCGGATAATTTTGCATGAAAAGCCCATTTATCTAAATTAAGGGGGGATTAGCCCCCGTTCCCCCCTTTATACTTAACTAATGAACCCCTAAAACTAATCAAGGAAACGGCTTATCACAATGAACCTGTAAACAAAATTTTTATCAAAACGGATATTTCTATCAAGAGTTATCGCGTTACGTACATACGTACATACGTACATACATACATACATACAGAACGGGCGGGCACATTAGTCCTCAGGCTTTGATAGCCTGTGAGCTAAAAAGCACTCCATTTGAAAGCATCATGCTTTTGAAGAATCACACATTTTTTAACACTTTTCAACATAGTTGAGAAGTGTTTATGAATTCGGTTTGCCTGTCTGTCTGCCGTCTGTCTGTCTGTCTGCAGTCTGTCTGTCCGTGCTCTAACTCGTGTAAATATATTCGGATCGTCATTGATATATGTTATTGAGGCTTACTGTGGCATGATCGGTTTTGAAAATGAAGTGTGTGTAGCATTTATAGTTTTTTTACAGGGACACTCAAAAGAATTCGTTACATTGCGGTCTACGAGGAAAAATCATTTGCGGTTTATTTTAATGATGTTACACAATTTCAAACATATTGAAATTGATATATATCACTGAGATGCACTACAAGAGACTAATTATAGAATTTGGTGTGCATAGCACTTATAATTTCTTTACAGGGATACTCAAAAGAATTCCGTTGCATTACGGTCTATGAAGAAAAATCGTTTGCGGTTTATTTTAATATTGTTTCACATTTCAATCATATTGAAATTGATATATATCACTAACGTGGATTACAAGTGGCTTACTATAGAACATTGTGTATTTCATCGTTCATTTACAGGGTTACACAAAATAATTCGGTTAAAGTACTGCTTATTAAAAATAATTGCTGAGAATGCTTTTTCAGTTGACAATAGCGTTTTTAAATTTAACTAATATTTTTTCCATTACTTTTTGTGTATAAATTGCATAGATTGTATACAGGTGAGCACAAAAGTTCTCGAGTGTATCTCCGTTTATTGTAGGAAATTCAAAAAAGGAAATTTTAAACTACGCTAGGCGTTTCCTAACTGAACTAAAATTCTATTTAGTATATATACAATATATACAAATCTATAGATCCTATACAGGGCTGAGCAAAAGAGCTCGGATATTTTCCAAATGTTGTTGGTAATTCCTGAAATTGGATTTTTAAATATGTTATGCGTTTTTAAAATTGTTTAGTTAGATATCATCTTACACCTTATGGTAAAAATTTGAAAAAATATTTTGGAAGTGTTGGAACGTGTTACATAATCTATGTCTGACTCATGATTTTTCGTTCTTGTTAATTCTGCTGCTGAAACGATAGAGATGTATGCAATTGATCTGAAACATATTGAAGGAGTATTCAATTAATTTAAGATTAATTTTGTGTTAATAATCGAGTTTATTAAGATCATAAAGTTAAAATAAATTAGGCTAATGCCAATGTCTGTAAAAATGAGGAAAATGTCAAGTGTTTAAATTGAGGTTTGTTTATAATTTACGTAAGTTAAACTTATTTTACTTAAATATGCTTTTATTTCACGAATCTATTGTAATTTTTAGTATTTAAAAGCATTTCTAATTAGCTTTTTCAAATCGTACTTTTATCAAAATTTTCATTATTTAATAATTAAATAATGAAAGAATATACTTTTGTTTTCATTATTTTGACCTCTGAGCTCATACGTATGACAATAAAATAACGTGACTATGAGAAACAGCGAAAAAACCTTTTCGAATGCTAAGCGTAATAAGACTTTTACCTATTGTGCACTGTAAAACATTTTCGTAAAATTTCTGTAGATGTACCGTAAATTAACCGTACTTGTACCGTTTTCAATCTTTACGGTATGAGTACCGTACTTCTAAGGTATATTAAGCGGCCCCAACTGCCGCATTGTGGTAAAAAGGTCATTTTTTCTGCAATTCCCAATAAACAGGGGCCCCAGGGTCTGCATCTTCGAAATCTATCTGTGGCTGTAGGCCGAGGATTTTTTTTAATTAGCAAATTTATCTCATAAATAGTTGATTGATTTTTTTTATTACAAATAACGCTTTGCAAATATGATGAGGAGCATTTGTTTTATGAAATACATGTTTTAACTTGAAGAAATATGTTTTGTTTGCGTTTATTACATGTTGTTGCTAATACATCATACGTGTATTGCTTTAAATTTTTAATACTCGAGCTCTGATCAAAATATATCTTTCATGTAACTTAATTTTTTATCACGTTTATAGTTAAGGTATTCACACACCTTTAAAACGTCATTTTCGATAAAAATATCGATTTTTCTTTTTTGCAATAATATTAAAATCCGAGTTTTATCTATGGAATTCTGCTTTAATTGTTTCTGTATCTTAATTAGAACCCGAGTAACTGTAGTTTAAATTTATATCTGTTGTAGCTTGTCGAAAAATTTTACAACCAGAAATATCGTTCTGCAAACCGAAAGGAAGCTGAAATGTATGTTTACATTCTTCTTTTTCGAGATTTAGCATTTAAATTGGATTATATGTCCAATAAAATAACATGGAGTATATAATTAAACATTTAAAGAATAAGAAGTATTTTTATAGTAAGAACCACGTTTAAAAGCTGTTTTTAACTTTTTCTCACAATGAAGTTTTTCAGATTTTTACTGTACACAAAACATCCTGTAGCAGAAAATTATGCATGAAATGCCTTGATTTTTTTTTACTTGTTTTACAAATGTTTATTGGGGGACTAGACTACAATCATGATAATATATTAATCTGTTTTATATTTACACTGGTATAAGTTAATAAAGTTGCAAGAAATTTTACGACATTTTCTTTACACTTAGAGCGATCTAATTGCGAGAATGGCACCAAATTTTGTAGGAAGATTTCTTCATTTTTTGAAACTCTCTTTTTTGAATACACAGCGCCACATATTCCCCTGGGGTTGACTTTTGGAACTATTTTTCCCCGGAATCCTTCGTTCCCCGTCTTGTTTAACCTTCCTACAAAATTTGGCGCCATTCTCGCAATTAGATCGCGCTACAGAACACTATAAGTACCGTCAGTTTAATTATGGCCACCTTGTACTTCAAGTGACATAGCATCTCCAAAACAGATGCTATTATAATGCGACTAATCTATATCCTAGAGAAGGATATTCTGTTTATTATGCAATTGACAAAATCTGAATGCATTGATTCGATTGTGAGTTATCATTTTGTGCAAAATGTCAAATTTTCACATAATTTTGTATATTTTTTAGATGGTGTTTAAAGTTCTAAAAAATTTAAGGAGTAAAAATATCAGCAAACAGCAGCAGTCAAGCCAGAATATCATTTTATTTATTCCATAAAAGTCACAGTAAAAACTGGCCAAATATAGCAAACACACACCCAAAAAATATATAAATGAATCGTAATTTAACTGCATTAGAGGGTGCATCATCTGTTTCGAATTTAAAAAAAAAAAAAAAAAAAAAAAAAAGATAAAGAAAAATGAATTGAGCATCTGAATTTAAATTTTGCTTTTTAATCATAAATATAAAATAAACGCGTGCAGCAACTATGTCCCACTTTATTTTTATTGATTTTTTTTATAATGATTGTTGTGGTATTTTATTTTTGTGGCTACAGTCATTTGAGGAAACTTATCATTTCATTTATGAAAACAATGAATATTTAATTTTTAATTATTTGAAATTTTGATCAAAATACACGTTTTAACGAAATGTGAGAATCCGCTTCAAAATCCTTTCATATATCTTTTTTATCGTTCTGCGTTTTGTATTAGCTCAGTAAAAGGGATATTGACAACAGAAATAATATATAGAATAACCAAATAATAAATATTTTAAACTTTCTGTTTACGAAAATTAAGCAAAATATCTCAACTCAAAATATGAAATTTTCAATTTTTGGTTAGGAATGTTTATTTTACACACATGCATAATATTAGTAAAACGATATCTTGATATTTTTCTTTATACTTATAACGTAACTAAAATAAACATATCTTCTACTATTATGTTACCGTTTTTTTATCTTCTTCTTTTGTTTAGAAGAGTTCTTGATATACTAATAAATGTGTTAAGAAAAATAACATGCTAGAGAATAACCGTAGGAAGCTGTTTCGAAGATATTTGTTCTCTTAGATTATCATGTTAAGAAATATATGCGGTCTAGATAAAAATTTTCTTTTGTACATGTTTGTTATATGCATTTAACTATTTATTATTATTATTTTTTATCTTTACAAGAAGAAAATATAGGTTTCATGAAAATTTTCCGCTACCGGATTTCAACGGAATTATATGCTTTAGGTCTTCCTGAACACGATTTGGCTGTTTTTTGAAAATGTCTGTCAGACGAAAACTTTGTGGGCACTCTATCTCAAGAACTAATGCTCGGAATTTAATAAAACTTTAGATTCAGTTAGTTACTGATATAAATTGATTCTGATTACTTTTTGTTATAAATCGCCCAACAGGTGGCGCAACTATGCTGCATTTCTCGCGATTTCCGCAATAACTCTATCTGATGCACTGATTTTCATCAAACTTCAGATTCTGTTAGAACTTGACATATATAGACACTGACTATGTTTTGGTGTAGATATGTCAACAGGTGGCACTGCTATGCTACTTTTTTCATGATTTTCACGATAGCTGTATCTCAAGAACTAATGCAAGGATTTCCATCAAACTTCAGATTCAGTTAGACGCTGTCATAAGTTGTTGTTGATTAGATTTTGGTGTAACGCTCCCAAGAGGTGGCGCTGCTATGCTTCCTTTTTCAGTATTTCCACGATTTTAGCAATAGTCATATCTCAAGATCTAAGGCACGGAATTTAATTAGATACAGTTAGACCTTGATATAATTTGCTGCTGATGTTTATAGTATATGTGAAACCTATGTGAGATAGGAGAAAGTTTTGGGTTTGGCGCATCCGACTAGTTATTTCTGATGCTGTGTATAATATAGAATATGTAAAATTAGAAAATCAGAAAAGAACAAATTTAATGGTTGCATTGTTTTCGGTAGTAAATTATGTTTTAGTTCAGGATAAAATCAATATTTATTTTCCTAATTTTAAAGCTACTATATATATAATCTTTATATTATCATGCAGAAATAATAAATGAATTCATATGTATGTCAGTACGTAAAGGTTAATGATACTGTGATATTTGTTTGCAGAAACAATATATATACAAATAAATCGAATAAAATTGTTGAACCATTATACCAGGCATGCATACTGTGCATATTAACATAAAATTCACCCACATCGGATACAAATATTTACATATTTGGAAACTATTCATGCATTTATTTGTATTTTATTTTACTATGTTTTGTTTTGGTGAGGAGGGGGGGGGGACACATTTTTTTCCCCTACAGGTTAAACAATTTTCATGCAGATCAAAAAATTCATATACAGTAAACATCCTTTAATCAGACATCCTATGGTCCGGCATGCTAGATAATCCGACACAACTTTCGAAATTAAAAAGAGTATTTCTTCTTTAAGCACTCCTTATATTTATACAAATCTGATGGAACTTCAGAATAAAGAATTATGTAACAATCCATTACAAACGGTTGAAAATCGCGAATCTATAAATAGCTCAGTCACCCCATCGACGATGGAAAAGGAAAAACTTTTCAGTGGATAATTTGCGAAATCATACTGTTTGAAGGAAAAATAAAATTATCTTCAGAATTAAATAATTTTTTCATTTCAAAAAAAGAATGCTCAACTTGAGACGAAAATTGATAAGAGTCATCAAATAATAAATAATAAATATAGATCATTCGATTCAAATGTTTGATATATTTCTGTGAAAGATAAACAAAATAATTTAGATGAATTTTCGAAGTGAATAAAAATTTATACACGTTTTCATTTTATTGTCATGTATATATATATATTGTACTTTACATTATTGAGTATCTTTCTTATTCTATTTAAGCTGTTTGAAGAATAAAAAAAAATGCTTTACTGTAATTTTTGTGTTTAATTCTAACTTCTACACGTTTTTCCCGGAATTCATGCTGTAATCCGGACAATTTTGTAATCCGGCATGCTTCAAATCCCGAACGTGCCGAATTAGAGGATGTTTACTGTATATACATACGCGAATGTAGACATGTAATTGCCGAAACGTCAGTGAAGGCTTACTGTTGAGACCCGAAAAGTTTTTGGTTTCTGTCTGTTTGTCTGTCTGTCTGTCTGTCTGTCTGTCTGTCTGTCTGTTCCGCGATAACTCCCGTAAAAATGATCCGATTAGTTTGATTTTTGGTAGATATGTTGGTGAGATACCCGGAATTAGCTGTATAGTTTTTAGTTACATTTGGTTCATTCGCTCGGAAAATATAGAACATTTCTTTTTTTATCCTAATGCTTTCCTATGGGAATTCAGACGATTTTGAATTTTTTCAGTCGTTGAAAATAAAATGTCGCATTTGATTAATGTATTTAAACGGTAAGTTATGAAGGCTAAAATTTATCAAGTCAGGTTTTAAATTATTCAAATTAATTTGAAATTTTGTTAATACATTCGTCAGATTTTTTAAATTAGGTGTATAATTTTTGGTGCAATTTTATACATCTGTTATAATAATATAATACATTTTATTCTATCATTTTCTGCAAATTTTAAAATGCATTTATTTTTATTTACCTCTTTAATTTAACCGTAACCTAGCAACTAAATTTTAAAGAATATCAAAATAATAAAATTCAAATAATTCAGACTATTTTGCTACAATATTTTATTGGGTGATTTTAATATTTTATTGAGAGATTTTAGTATGCTATTGCCATCGAGTTAGATCAAGATGTACGTATGTAAAATAAATATAGAATGACCATCAAAACTGTTTTTCCGAAACAAAAATTGTAATAACACTAGATTTCTGCAATAGATATAAGTGAAATACAGTAGATTCAGTTTACATTTCCATAAGTTGCTTTTGTACACGAGATATTATTCAACTTATCTATCAGATGCGAGTGTTTCGTGGTTGGCAGGTAAGTAAATATTGCTATTTAGGTACTAGGATAACATGAAATTATTTTCTGAATTTTTGCTTATCCTAATAAAACCACTGTGTAGAACGAAATCCAAGATATACTAGAATCATTCACAGAAACAATAGGAAATCACGAATATAAATTTAATAAGATTACGGAAAACATTTCTTTTTAGGTCATAATGCTTTCCTATGGGAATTCAGACGATTTTGAAAATTTTCATCCATTGAAATAAAATGGCGCATTTGATTAATGTATTTAATGTGTAAGTTATGAAGGCTAAAATTTATCAAGTCAGGTCTTAAATTATTCAAATTAATTTGAAATTTTGTTAATACATTCGTCAGATTTTTTAAATTATGTGTACAATGTTTGGTGCAATTTTATACATCTGCTCTAATAATGTAATACATTTTATTCTATCATTTTTTACAAAAATTTCCAGTGCATTTTTTTTCTCTCTTTCAATAAATAGTTGCTAAGCAACTATATTTCAAAGAATATCAACAAAGGAAAATTCAAGTGAATCGCATTATTTTTATTCGAAGTTTTATTAAAAATTGCCAATTTTCGGGTTTTAAGTTTTTAATATGCTTTTTTTTAATGAAATAGATGAGAATTTATTTTAAGTACTAAAAAATGATTACCAAATCGGTTTTCCAAATGAAAATAATAAAAACGTTGAATGCGTAAATTGAATATAGGTCAAATAAGAGGAATTTAAATTTGTATAAGTATAATTTATACACGAAATTTTATTCAACTTCAGAAATATATGATGTTTAGTAGTTGAAATATAATTATTCTTTTAAGGATAGGATAAAATCTCTTGTACAAAGAGATGGTTATTCTAATGAAATGAAAATTGCAAATACATTCAGACATATACTCAAGAAATAAAATAGCACAATTACTGGAAATTGAGAATAGAATATTAAAGCGACAACGGGGGGTTCAGGGGGGCTCCGCCCCCCCTGAAATAATGTATTGTTATTCTGAAAAATACAGTAACAAGTAGTTTATCATATCATTGCATAACATTGTGTTTAAGGGGATACTTCTAAAATTTCCGAAACTTTCGATAAATTTATATTCTTATCAATGTATAAATAACTTTAAAAGATTGAATTTTAGTGTGTCAAATATTTTTCAGATAATGTTAAAAATTAGTAAGAACAATGATTTTTTGAACTGACGTTGAGGCCTCTGATCTGTAGATTTACTAGTGTAGTCCCTCATGTTTATAATATGTAAGAATTTTCTGAATTTATTCAAGTCTATATTATATGAATACTACATAAAATACAAGCTAATAAAAATTATGAGTATTTACTCTCAGAATTTCAAGAATTCACGTAATTGCCGAAACGTCAGTGAAGGCTTACTGTTGAGACCCGAAAAGTTTTTGGTTTCCGTCTGTTTGTCTGTCTGTCTGTTCCGCGATAACTGCCGTAAAAATGATCCGATTAGGTTGATTTTTGGTAGGTATGTTGGTGAGGTACCCGGAATGAGCTGTATAGTTTTTAGTTACATTTGGTTCATTCGTTCGAAAAATATAAAACATTTCTTTTTAGGTCATAATGCTTTCCTATGGGACTGCAGACGATTTTCAAATTTCATTTTTAACTGAAATGAAAATCGCATATTTGAATAATGGATTTCAACGTAAAATTATGTATGTTGATTTTTGATATGGGGGTTTTAAATATATCCAAAAATTTTGAAAAATTGCCGATACATTTATTAGAATTGAGATATTAATTGATTAAATGATTGTAAATTTTTTTGCATCTGTTCCGGAAATATAAAACTTTTATTTTCTTGTTTTTTACAAATTTTAAAATGCATTTCTTTTTACTTTGCTCTTTAATTTATCAGTTGCCTAGCAACGATATTTAAAAGAAGTTAAAAATAATAAAAGTAACTCGCACGATTTTGTTCCAATTATTTATTAGCAAAATAAATTATTTTTGTATTCTATTGACATAAATGAAGAATTTATTTTAATACAAGTTTTTTTTTTTTTTTTATCTAAAAGGTTGCACGAATAAGAAGTTCATAAGAATTTCAGAATATCATTGCATAAACCGTGTTTCATTTAACGTTTCTAATTTCTGAAACCCCCGAAGAATTGTATATGCCTATAAATATGTATGCAATAGAAAAAAATTAAATTGCGGATTGTAAGATGCTAAATAATATGAAAATTGAGATTAAAAAACAGTGACTTGAGCTGACGTCGAGGCTCCTGATCTGCAGATTTAGTATAGATGGTTTCTGTCTGTCTGTCTGTTTGTCTGTCTGTCTGTTCCGCGATAACTGCCGTAAAAATGATCCGATTAGTTTGATTTTTGGTAGGTATATTGGTGAGATACCCGGAATTAGCTGTATAGTTTTTAGTTACATTTGGTTCATTCGTTCGGAAAATATAGAACATTTCTTTTTTGATCATAATGCTTTCCTATGGGATTTCAGACGATTTTGAAATTTTTCAGTCGTTGAAAATAAAATGTCGCATTTGATTAATGTATTTAAACGGTAAGTTATGAAGGCTAAAATTTATCAAGTCAGGTGTTAAATTATTCAAATTAATTTGAAATTTTGTTTATACATTCGTCAGATTTTTTAAATTAGGTGTATAATTTTTGGTGCAATTTTATACATCTGTTCTAATAATATAATTCTTTTATTTTATCATTTTTTGAAAATATTAAAATGCATTCATTTTTATTTTCCTTTTCAATTTAACCGTAACCTAGCAACCATGTTTAAAGAATATCAAAATGATAAAATTCAAGTAACTCGGACGATTTTGCTACAATATTTTATTCGCAAAATAAAATATTATTGGGTGATTTTATGTTTTATTGAAATAAATGAGAATTTATTTTGGTACAAGTTACCTTTTAACTACTATAGAATGATAGCCGAAACATTCTTATATGAGATATTATTAATTTTCTGGAAGAGATGCGGATTTTTCATGGTTGAAAATTAATATTATTTTAAAAATATAATGTAATATATCATACAACGAGGTAGTTAATCTAAAGAAATTAGCGTAGTAAAACGAATCCATACAGCCTGAAATAGCACAATTATTGGTAACTGAGATCATAAAAAGTTATCACAAAAAATACTTTATAGCGCCAAATCAAGATTGCTATTTAGTGAATTGGCAGTGGGCACGATTATGAAGGATTACACAATAAAAGTTTTCAGGTTTAAAAGTTTCCAAATAAGCCTATTTTGGGGAGATTTTAGTACACTATTGCCATCGAATTAAATCAGGATGTACTAAGGTCAAATAAATATTGTACAATGGCCATCAAAACTGTTTTTCCGAAACAAAAATTGTAATAATACTAGATTTCTGAAATAGATAAGTGAATATATAGTAGATTCAGTTTACAATTCCATAAGTTGATTTTGTACACGAGATATTATTCAACTTATCTATCAGATGCGAGTGCTTCGTGGTTGGAAGGTAAGTAAATATTGCTATTTAGGTATTACATGAAATTATTTTCGAAATTTTTGCTTTTCATAATAAAACCAATGTGTAGAACGAAATCCAATATGTACTAGAATCATTCACACAAACAATAGGAAACAACGAATATAAATTTAATAAGATTACGGGGGGTTCAGGGGGGCAGAGCCCCCCTTAAGAAATGTATTATTTTACCTAAAAAATAAAATAAGAAGTTCATAAGAATGTCAGAATATTATTGCATAAACCGTGTTTAATTTAATGTTCCTAATTTCTGAAACCTTCGAATTATTTTATATGCGTATAAATATACATGTAATAATTTAAAAAATTTAATTTGCGTATTATAAGATGTTAAATATTATGAGAAATGAGATTAAAAAACATTGACTTTCATATAGCTGACGTTGAGGCTCCTGATCTGTAGATTTACTAGTTGCCGAAACGTCAGTTTAGGCTCACTGTGGAGACCCGAAAAGTTTTTGGTTTCTGTCTGTCTGTCTGTCTGTTCCGCGATAACTGCCTTAAAAATGATCCGATTAGTTTGATTTTTGGTAGGTATATTGGTGAGATACCCGGAATTAGCTGTATCGTTTTTAGTTACATTTGGTTCATTCGTTCGGAAAATATAGAACATTTCTTTTTTGATCATAATGCTTTCCTATGGGATTTCAGACGATTTTGAAATTTTTCAGTCGTTGAAAATAAAATGTCGCATTTGATTAATGTATTTAAACGGTAAGTTATGAAGACTAAAATTTATCAAGTCAGGTGTTAAATTATTCAAATTAATTTGAAATTTTGTTTATACATTCGTCAGATTTTTTAAATGAGGTGTATAATTTTTGGTGCAATTTCATACATCTGTTCTAATAATATAATACTTTTATTTTATCATTTTTTGCAAATATTAAAATGCATTCGTTTTTATTTTCCTTTTCAATTTAACCGTAACCTAGCAACCATGTTTAAAGAATATCAAAATGATAAAATTCAAGTAACTCAGACGATTTTGCTACAATATTTTATTCGCAAAATAAAATATTATTGGGTGATTTTATATTTTATTGAAATAAATGAGAATTTATTTTGGTACAAGTTACCTTTTAACTACTATAGAATGATAGCTGAAACATTTTTATATGAGATATTATTAATTTTCTGGAAGAGATGCGGATTTTTCGTGGTTGAAAATTAGTATTATTTTAAAAATATAATGTAATATCTCATACAACGAGGTAGTTAATCTAAAGAAATTAGCGTAGTAAAACGAATCCATACAGCCTGAAATAGCACAATTATTGGTAACTGAGATCATAAAAAGTTATCACAAAAAATACTTTATAGCGCCAAATCAAGATTGCTATTTAGTGAATTGGCAGTGGGCACGATTATGAAGGATTACACAATAAAAGTTTTCAGGTTTAAAAGTTTCCAAATAAGCCTATTTTGAGGAGATTTTAGTATGCTATTGCCATCGAATTAAATCAGGATGTACTACGGTCAAATAAATATTGTACAATGACCATCAAAACTGTTTTTCCGAAACAAAAATTGTAATAATACTAGATTTCTGAAATAGATAATTACATTTCCATAAGTTGATTTTGTACACGAGATATTATTCAACTTATCTATCAGATGCGAGTGCTTCGTGGTTGGAAGGTAAGTAAATATTGCTATTTAGGTATTACATGAAATTATTTTCGAAATTTTTGCTTTTCATAATAAAACCAATGTGTAGAACGAAATCCAATATGTACTAGATTCACACAAACAATAGGAAACCACGAATATAAATTTAATAAGATTACGGGGGGTTCAGGGGGGCAGAGCCCCTCTGTATTTTTCAGGGTGGTGTATTTTTCAGGGGGGCAGAGCCCCTACTGCCTCGGCTCTGTATTTTTTTACCTAAAAAATAAAATAGGAAGTTCATAAGAATGTCAGAATATTATTGCATAAACCGTGTTTAATTTAATGTTCCTAATTTCTGAAACCTTCGAATTATTTTATATGCGTATAAATATACATGTAATAATTTAAAAAATTTAATTTGCGTATTATAAGATGTTAAATATTATGAGAAATGAGATTAAAAAACATTGACTTTCATATAGTTGACGTTGAGGCTCCTGATCTGTAGATTTACTAGTTATCAGAATATCGAAATCTTACATCAAGATCTATGTGCAACTTACAATTTCGCTCACCCAGTCACATTCGAATTGAGCAGCGCATGTGATTAATGCGGAAAAGTCAGTGAAGGCTCACTGTGGAGAAGCGAAAAGTTTTTGGTTTCCGTCTGTTTGTCTGTCTGTTCCGCGATAACTGCCGTAAAAATCGTCCTATTAAGTTGATTTTTGGTCGGTATGTTGGTGAGGTACCCGGAATTAGCTGTATAGTTTTTAGTTACATTTGGTTCATTCGTTCGAAAAATATAGAACATTTCTTTTTAGGTCATAATTCTTTCCTATGGAAATGCAGACGATTTTCCAATTTCATTTTTAACTGAAATGAAAATCGCATATTTGAAGAATGGATTTAAACGTAAAATGACGAATACTAAAGTTTCGATATGGAGATCTTAAATATATCCAATAGCTTTGAAAATTTGCCGATACATCTATTAGAATTTAGAAATTAATTGTTTCAATTATTGGAAATTTTTTTGCAACTGTTCGGGAAATATAAAATATTTTATTTTCCTATGTTTTACAAATTTTAAAATGCATTTCTTTTTCATGCCTCTTTATTTTATTAGTTGCCTAGCAACCCTATTTCAAAGAATATCAAAATAAGAAATGCATTTTTTATCTAAAAAATTTCAAGAATAAGAATTATTTAGGAATTTCAAAATATCAGTGTCATCAATCGTGTTTAATTTAACGCTTATAATTTCTGAAACCTCCGAAGTATTTTATATGCCTATAAATATGTATGAAAAAAAATTGTGAATTCTAAGATATTAAATAATATGAAAAGTGAGATTAAAAAACAATAACTTTCAGAGCTGACGTTGAGGCTCTTGATCTGCAGATTTACTAGTGATAAATTCCTTGTTATCCTAATCAGACTCTCCTATCACTATAAACAGTAACTTCAAACAAACACGCCTCAGAATAGTATTGATTATTAAATGAGCTTAGATGAATTTCCTGTTATTCTAACTGTTCTATCTCTTTCCCTCTTGCAGAGGGGAGATTATATAATATTTAGCTGATTGCGTGCTAATATTTGAAATTTGACATAAACTTTAAATTAAATTAATTGATAATCTACATGAATACCGATTTTAGGATGTCTAAGCTTATATTGAATTGCATTATTCAAATATTATCAAGTAAAACGGATGTTCTATTTCTATTCATTTTTTCTTCTAGCACTACTTCATTTATTGGAAGTTTGAATTATTAATTCAAGAGTATGGGTACCATAGGATTATTTCAATTATGAACTAAAAACTGCTATTCAGTCTAAATATTAGTCCATATAAAATTTCGCAAATAAATTTTTAGATGTATGTTCCAGGCTGAAAAAATAGGAGTCATAATTTTCTGTGACATATTGAAGTAAATATGATAAAGAACAACCGTGCATTATACGTTAATTATGCTTTATATGCTTCTGTTGGACATTACACTGATGCGAATTTATAACATTAAAAAAAAAAACACATTTATTATACTATTACTGATAACACACTATAAATTGATTTGGAATTCAATGCTTAATATATTTTGAAATATTTTGAAAAAAACAAAATTTAAATTTAAAGTATACAGATTACTAACAGTAAAATAACTCGAATTAAAGAAAATTATACATTTTGCTTTAAGTTTAAAATGAATCTGTTGTTTTACAAACTATTTAGTATAAACTATTTAAAAAAAATGTTTACGGAAGAAAAATACAAAAGTGTATAAAATTCTATTTTCAAGTACATTGTATTTTGCAAAAAAAAAGAATGAGTGATGTATTTATGTTTTATCTATTACTCAGAAAATTATAATGATAAATAGCTGATTTGTATTCTGCGAACATAGTGACGTTTTTGGTCCAAAAATGGTTTTAAAAATAACAATATTAAAATGTAATTAAGGGAAATCACTAGAAATAAATATAGCATGCAGTACCACGTGACATGGTTTACCAACACAACACGCAAAAGTGTTTTTAGGTCAGAATCTAACTTGAATTAGACAGGCGAAAAGAAAGAAATATTTTCCTAGAATATATACTTAATTTCATAGTGTACATTTTTATTCATTTGTGCTATGTTTTAAATCTGTTACACATATGAACAGTCCGTATTTTATAGGAATTAGATCGGAAACAATTTTTAAAGTAAAATATTCATATTAGATTTATATACTATACACTTAACGGAATGTTTAAATAGAAAGGATGCACTTGCTTAAATATCGTCTTTATCCAATATTTCATAAATAAAATTATAATTCTATTGATTATTTTCCGTTTAAATATCGATAAAATTAAATTAAAATTAAGGTAGGCATGGTTACTACGGATCAGGGAATTTTCCAGGAGTGATACCAGTATTTTGTTTATAGAAAAAGAAATCTAGGTTAAACTCCAGAAACTTGGCCTTCTTTTAAGCAGAGATTTTCCGTAAGAAAATACTGGTACCGAAGAATTTTCTGGTCGCAAAATTCCAGGAGGCGTACGAACCCTGGATAGGTGAGGCAAAGGTGATCATAGTTAAGATTTGGGTTTGTTTAATAATTTTCTCGTTAGGTGTGCGTGGCTGAATGTTTTTTTTTTTGTAAAATTTTACGCTTATCTCTAACACATATCAAATAAACAGTGTTTTATAAAATAAAATTTAATTATTTTTATAAGACAATTTAAAAATTGTAGCTTATGGTCAAGCTTTAGCGCATAGTCTTCCAAAGGTAGTCCATATATTGAAATCACTTTTAAAATTTGAAAAATGTACTCGGCAAACTATTTTGACTTCTAGAAGAGTATTACAATGTTCAGTTAAAATTAAGTATTTAATAACAAAGAAATTTCAAGGAAAGAATCACAAAAAACATTTTTCAAAATATCCTTTGTAATCGGATTCCATGCAGAAAGTTCAGATGAAATTTTAATTTTTTTCTATTTTATTAATTCCCCGACTCTCGCATGCACATATTGCAAGAATTAATTACACATTCTCATGTCCGTTATTTTGTCTTTTGTGCATAAAATGGCCCACGTGGGCCACCTTGGGAACATGCATGTGGTGACCATTCGCCATGACGTAAAACTATTAATCTGATACATTTATTAGAATTGAAGTAAATGTGGTTAAAAAGAAATAAACAAGCTTTCAGAAAAAGTATTATTACTCGAAATTCTGAGAATTTAAACAAGTGTAAATTAAAATATCTTCTTACCTGGAAATTAGAGCGACTACTCCTCTAAAGTAAAATCACTGCATACAATGGCAAACGATCACTGTTATCTATTAAAATTCCGCCACGCGCACAGGATATATGTTATTTACAATGCAATAGCGCCATTTTGTGATTAAAAATGAAATTAATTCTACACTGTAAAAAAGAGGGAGTATTATTACACTTAATTTGGGTTTATGAAATGCCAAAATAGGTTTAAATATGCTCTAATTTTGGTGTCAACACAGAATTAAGTGTTATAGTACACATAAAATAGTTTATCTTTACTCTTTCAAAAAGAATCGGTGATATCATACACCCTGAATGACGCTTTCAAATTAATTTGGGAAACCAAAACTCCAATATCGGTGTACAATTTTATCTCGCTATCCAGCTTTTGGTGTTCAGATACACGATGACGTCAGAATGTTGCGTCAGCACACGAACACATAGAACGAGAACGAAGCATTCGCCATTTTGCTTTCATTTAAAAGCAAAGGGAAGCAAAGTAATTAGTCCTTATTTATTTAAGAGTACTAACTAGCAGTGGCACCACGTTATATAGACCGCTGGGGCCCAAGCCCATCCAATAATTTGCTGTCCCAGATTACCCAATTTCCATTATTGTGTCATTTATTTAAATTTACTTCTGAAACGAAATTTCATTATGTTGACGTTCTCAAAATTGTTTTGTTTGAAAAACAGTGAGACAGACAGGAGGACTATAAGTAATTAAACAGACGTATAGTTTGATTTCATTTAAAATTATTCTTCTTGCATATTTTACCTCTGAGTATAAGTCAATGCGGTCACTTATATTAATGCTCTGGCTCACAATCATAAAGCAATTAGATAACTGCATTTATTTTCTGGATGTTCAGCTTTTTATGCATTTTATTTGTAATCATATCCATTGTATGATAATTGTGATAAATACTATTTTCTTTATAAGAAAGAGCTCATGATAGTATAATTTCATAAAATTACGATTTTTATACAATAAAAAAATATATTTTCCCCTTTTTGTTTGCAGACATCAAACATATCTAAGCCGAAATTTCTTATGAATTTGGTAGCAAGATGAAAAAAATATATAACGCCATCTTTAAATGGGAAGGGGGGGGAGGGGGGCAGTTTACTTGATCAGTACCCCAGTACCCTATAGCAGCAATGTTAGTTTTTGTCACACACAAGATATAAAATTGTATTAAATTGCAACATGTGAAAAGAAAATTCAAAAAGTAAAGAACATTTGTTATCAACATTTACTATGATTTTCTAAACAAAAGGTTTGTGAATTATTTAAAAAAGTAAATGAAAAAAAGGAGTGGATTGTTTATTGTTAGGAAATTAGCTGAAGAAGAACCAATTTTTTCAAAAATTTTACTCATTATAACAGATAAAGTTTTTTTTTCTTAGAAGATTATGGGGGGGGGGGGGAGTGTGTTTCAAATGATAATTTTGATGCATATAAAATTAAAAAAATGTCTAATAAGGACTATTCAAGATTTTGTTTGGTGGATGCATGCCTCTTGCAATTTAGATATTCATTTTTCAGCTGCTACACAAATGGAAACGGGTACATTGTTTTAAAGTATAATTTGGTAACATTAAATGATGTTCCATACATGGAATGCAATACTTAAAAATGTTTTGCTACATATAAAAATTGTAATATTGTGTGTAATATATCTTAGCTGGACATTTTTAACAGTATACAGGTCCAAAATTATAATTTTAGAAGAAAGTAAAAAATTTGTGTATTCCTGTTTATGTTTAACTGGGTATAGGCTATTTGGGTTAATATCAATGTATTTAACAATGAAATGTGTTTTGATAATGTTAAGTAATAATTATATGCTGTTTGGTTTGGTGCACTGCAATATGCAAACTTTTTTTTTTTTACAATTATGATTAATTAAAACAGTTTTTTACTTTTAACGTTCTTTTAAGTGCTTATAAAAATCACTTTTTTATTGTGAAATTGAAATATACTCATTAAACCAGAGACTAGTCAGGATCCTTGGGGTATTTTTGAGAAAAAAAATTGAGAAATTAAGCCAAAACACAAAACATTCATTACTGGGATAATAAAAACTTATGTGTAAATAAGAGTGGGTGATGGCTAAAACTTCTACAATGCTATATTGAATGTCGTTTAAACCCTTTAACTGCTAACAATAAATGCAAATAGTTCCATGTGGATCCATTGCTAAATATGTAAGTATTTTAATATGAAAAAATACAAAGTCTAACAGAATTTCCTGACTAAGTTTATTTTAACAATTATGTAATCATAACATTTATATTGCTAAATTTCTATGGAATTATTTTTAATTATAACTGTATTTGAATAAGTCTTTATTAATGGTGCAACAAAGTTTCTATCATAATTGTTGTAATTAAACACCAGATAAATCTAAAAGCACCTAATTATTTTTAAAGCTCTCTTCAAGTCTTTGACCGGAAATCTGTCGTCCCAAATTATCCTAGGAGAAAAAGTGATTGACAAGTAATGGACATTTACGTAAAACTACAGGCATTTTTACTGTATTTTTCCCCTCTTGATTAAAATATAACATATTTTGAAACATTCATAAACTTTTATAATTGAAATTTAAAGAAAAAAATCGCGAGGATTTCAATTACAGATTTGTGAACAGACTTTTAACTATCAATTTCTGAATCAAAGTGAAAAAGATGGCTAATTTTTATGTAAATGTATAACAGTGCAAACATTTTTCTCCATCAGGATAGCAGGGACAGTGAATTTATTGAGCAGATTTGGAACACCAAATTTGGTGTTATGCTCCATCTAAGTGGCATATTCTAAATTAGCTAGTAGAACACCCAATTTGGTGTGAACACTCCACAAAAGTGGTGTTTCTTTACACTAATTAATTTTTGGTGTTTCTTTACACTAATTAATTATTGGTGTTTCTTTACACTAATTAATTTTAGGTGTTTCATTACACCAATTTACAAGTGGTGTTTATTTACACCCTTTTTGGTGGCAACTTTGTTGCCACCATTTTTGGTGTAAAGTAACACGAATATTTTTTACAGTGTACTTTTGGGAGGTAGGCTACCTTAAGAAGACTGATCAAATTTATTTCACCTACCTTAATATTCTGTGGCTGTCACAAAAGTTTCTTCTATATTAATCTAATATTTTAATTTAAATAGCATCATTACACGCCAAAAATTACTCTGTAGAGAGCATTTCTTTGAATTTCACTCCGAGTTACAGTGGTCAGTGAATATATCAGCGTAAACATTAAGAATATTTAGCGACTTATCTCATGTTGAGGATAAAGGGAAAACTGCATTAAAATTAACGTGTTAATTTATAATTAAATTCTAAAAATATTTAAATTTTGTATTGTAATTAGAAACGCACTTGTGAACATAATATTTTAAATTCTAGAATAAGAGAAAATTAGTGAAAAATGGATTCCGAAATTTCATCTTTACATACAAAATTCCAATTGAGTTAAATAAAAGAGTACAAAAAAGTAAATAATTAGATAAAAAGCAGAAAACTTTGCAAAAATTCTGTGGAAGATTTAATATATTTTTTTCTCAGTTTGAAAGGAAAAAGAAGTAAAGAATTAAAACTATTTACAGTATATTCAAAAATAAACGATTTGTCAAGTGTATTATTTAAAAAATATGTTATATATAAAGGAGTGTTGACTGAAGTACCAACACACCATTTTATAGCATAAAAAGTCATGTATGTATATTAAATTGAATTATATATTACATAGAAATTAACACATTTTCCTCTAAATAAGGTAGTGACATTTTGATTACATTTTTTTCTTTTCATTTTTACATCCAAAATCCAAGTTGAGTTAAATTAAGAGAGTGTATCAACGTAAATAATTAGATAAAAAGCAGAAAACTTTCCAAACATTCTGAAAGAAATTTACTGTTTTTTTTTCCTCTGTTTGAAATGAAAAAGAAGTAAAAGAATTAAAACTATTTATAGTCTCCTCAAAAATCTCGGATTAGTCAAGTGTATAAATTAAAATATGTATAATCATATATAAAGGAGTGCTGACTGGAGTATCAACCCTCCCTTTTATAGCATAAAAAGTCATGTATCTATATTAAATTGAATTATATATTACCTAGAAATTAACACATTTTTCTCTAAATAAGGTAGTGAAATTTTTCTTTTCTTTTTTACATCCAAAATCCAAGTTGAGTTAAATTAAGAGAGTGTATAAACTTAAATAATTAAATAAAAAATAGAAAACTTTCAAAACATTCTGAGGCAGATTTAATACATTTTCTCTCATATTGAAAGAAAAAAGATGTAAAAGAATTAAAACTATATATAGTCTCCTGAAAAATATTAGATTTGTCAAGTGTATTAATTAAATTATGTATACCATATATAAAGGAGTGTTGAGTGAAGTATCAACGTTCCCTTTTATAAATAAGAATGTATATTAAATGCATGTCATATTAAATCAAATATATATTACCTAGAAATGAACACATTTTTCTCTAAATAAGGTAGTGACATTTTTCTTTTTATTCAATCTGGTTTTATGTGTGTTTAAAACGTAAATAAATAAATGCAAAAAATATACAAACGTTTTTTGGCATAAATATACTGCCAAATCCTTATTTTGAATTTTTTTTGCTGTCAAATCACATAACACGAGATTCTGTTTTATTTTATATTCTCCTAAATAAACATGGATATTTATCTTTTTTTTAATATAAAATTTTCAGTTTATCTTTTACGAGTTAAATATGTTTAACTAAGATATATTAGCACTAATATATATTTTTTAAGAAAACTTAATAGTGTAACATTTAAAATGCTACAAAAAACTCAGAATTTTTTATTTGCAGATTCAGAATAGTAAATTTATCAAAATTAATCACTTATATGTTTGTGTAATTATTTTTTCTAATTAATATTATTATAAATATATTTTTATTACAATTAAGAATATTAAAATGTGTGTTTATTCATATTTCTTTATCAAACCAAATCGTCTCTAAAATTGCGGGTAATAGGATAGTAAAAGTTACTATTTAATATTCTTAGTTTGAGAATTTTTCTTTAAAGTATACTTTTATCTTCATATAAGTAGAATTATCTTTCAAAGCATTATATTTATTTCAAATGTCATTTTACTGTCTTATAAAAGTGCGATTTGAATTTATTTGTACACTTTGTTTATGAACTGGTCATATTTTAATTATTAAACTGTATTTTTTTAGTCTTGTATCAAATATATATATATATATATATATATATATATTAATAAATGTTAATACGTACTTTTTCCTCTCTTGAGAAACATTCATATAGACAAAAGAATATTTACACAGCGAAATAGAATCGTAAAATATTAATCCGTAAATACTTTTGCAACCCCAGAATTGTAAGGAAATGAAAATTCTTTTGGTTTTACCTCGGCTTACATAAAATTTTGAAAAGATTCCAATTTTAAAAGCATTTTTTGAATGTAGAAAGAACGTGAAAATAATGCCTGAAAAAGAAATAAAAGTGTTAAAGGATTGTCTGAAAAAGAACTTTTAAGATGAAAAATAAATGGTGTTTCTTCTATCTGTTTTTACAATACTCATTAGAAGTTGTATTGTTTGTATTGGACATTTAAGGATTGTCCAGTAATATTTATTTGTATTACAAAACAATCATACGTTGAAATTTAATCCACTACTTTTATAAAACATATTTGACATATTTTTAGGAACATTTCCTTTTATATTAAAGCCATACTTACTTATAATTTCCTGAAAAATGTCAACATTGGGATTTTTTGGAGACAATAGACAAGACTTATGAACATTCTTTTTTTTTTTAAATTTACAAATGTTTTTTCATCTTTTAAGAATTGAATCATAATTTTTATATACAAACAAATCAAGATGACGTCCAATATGGCGGTCTGAATAATCTCCGTTTTGAAAAACACGGCCGATCCGCGTACACTGCAAAAAAAATATTGATTTTACGGTATAATACTAGCAGCTGGAGTGTCAGTATTATACATTAAAATCAACAATTTATTTTTCAATTCCTACTATTAGTTCACACTCTCCCTATATACATTTATATATCTTGTTCAAATTTTCAATTATTAATAAAATACTTTTTATTCATCCACTCAAGTTCAAATACATTTTTTTAAACTTGTAGTGGATGACACTTGAGGTTAAAACAGTTTTTTCAAATATTAATTAGTTAAGTAAATTTAATTAATTATTTTTATTTTTATATGGGATAAAAAATATCAACACGCAGCTAACTTATTTCAGACATTAGTTCCATTTAAAAGCACTCACGCACCAGTCTTGATGGTGCAATCGGTTAAGCTTTGAGCTCGTAACCACAAGGTCCCAAGATCGAGCCTCGCCTGGGACGGAAGGAAATTCTCCCGTATTCGAAAATAAATTCCTCTTGTGTAAGATATTTAGCAGGATATAGATTTAGGAATAAGTACCGTCAGTGGCGAAGCGTGTAGATCTCTGGAAAACAAATTATTTTTGACATAAGTAGGAATTGACTTTTATATTTGAAGTGAAAACTTCTTTAGCCGCGTTGGGCATTTTTGGAATGGGAAAAAACCATTGAACTCACGACACTGTTACTGTAACCGACACCTCTGTATATTTGAAGTGAAAACTTCTTTAGGCGCGTTGGGCATTTTTTAAGATGGGAAAAAAACTTTGAAATCGCGACACTGTTACTGTAACCGACACCTCTGTATATTTGAAGAGAAAACTTCTTTAGGCACGTTGGGCATTTTTTGAGATGGGAAAAAACCATTGAACTCGCGACACTGTTAATGTAACCGACATCTCTGTATATTTTAAAAGAAAACTTTTTTAAGCGCGTTGGGCATTTTTTGAGATGGGAAAAAAACCATTGAACTCGGGACACTGTTACTGTAACCGACACCTCTGTATATTTGAAGTGAAAACTTCTTTAAGCGCGTAGGGCATTTTTTGAGATGGGAAAAAAAACATTAAACTCGCGACACTGTTACTATAACCGACACCTCTGTATATTTGAAAAGAAAACTGTTGTAGGCGCGTTGGGCATTTTTTGAGATGGGAAAAAAACCATTGAACTCGGGACATTGTTACTGTAACCGACACCTCTGTATATTTAAAGTGAAAACTTCTTTAGGCGCGTTGGGCATTTTTTGAGATGGGAAAAAAACATTGAACTCGCGACGCTGTTACTGTAACCGACACCTCTGTATATTTAAAGTGAAAAATTCTTTAGGCGCGTTGGGCATTTTTTGAGATGGGAAAAAACCATTAAACTCGCGACACTGTTACTGTCACCGACATCTCTGTATATAAGTATGTACATGTATTGTGTATAGTTCGGTATGAGGTAGGGTGGGGTCATATATATATATATATATATATATATATATATATATATATATATATATTAATATAATATATATATATTATATATTATATTATTATAATATATATAATTATATATATATAAAGTATATATATATATATATATATATATATATATATATATGTATATATTTGTCTTACGTGGCGCGGAAATAGGGCTGAATTTCTACCTTATCGTTGGCAACAATCGTAGTTTCCAGAGCTCAGACCAATGAACAGAGAAGATTGTGTTAGCCCCGCCTCCGGTATGGCGAAAAGTGTCAGAGCGGTAAAACTAAAGCTAGCAATTATTAAAAATAAAATAATATGAACGTAATCCAAAGCGTCTGAGATGATTCCTCATTTTAATTATGAGAAATAGTGTTAATTTCAAATGAATTCATTTTTTTTTCAAATGAATTCATTTAGAATTTATTTACGAATTTCACTCACACAAAAAATCGGAGATAATAAAATATAAATTTTCTAGAATGCCCTGCTGCCATCTGTTGCCGTTTTATTGATTTAAAAATAATTTATTTTGCAGAAATCTATAATCAATTAGAATAATAAAATGTTGAACGAAATTTAAACAATCATTGATGATAAACTATCTTCCTACCAAGTAGTGTTTTTTTTAATGAATTTAAGCCGTGCTGTACAATATTATAGGTGCTAATTATGTTTCCAAGATCCTCTTTTCATAGTATTTAAATTATTTATATGTCCGTTAATTAGTAGCATCAACTAAATGCATTTTTTGTTGTGTTTTCAACGTTTTCAATTACTTTTTTACATTAAAAAAATTGTCAATTACATATGTTCAAATGATTTATTGTAGTACTTATTCCGGCTAGAATTACTAGAAAAATAAAATGAGGCGAGCGAGCAAAGCGAGCTGTGACCACGTAGCGGTCTCAATGTGAACTGGCTTGCAATTCACCGGGGGTTGGCAAGCGTTAGCGAGTAGGGGGCTGTGCCCCCTAGTATATATATAATAATCTAATAATCATACCATATTATATATTCATTTATATATATATATTGTTGTGAGCTCGGGGTACGAAAGGATTGATGCCAATATATAAAACAATCAGCAAGCTTTATTGACTCTAAATAAGAAGACAAATATCTTCTCAAAACACAAATATTCAGTAATCTTCAAATCTAATAAAAACACAGCAAAATTTCACTCAGAACAAAACGTTCAATACGACGTATCAGAGACAAAATCGCTCAGAGAAACGTAGTCTCAATGCAAAGCCTCCCGTATATATTCAATCGCAGTTGACAGACAACTAACTGAACTGAACTGGTGGAGGTCCTTATATAGGTTTCAGAGATCTTTCCAGATTTTTCGAGAGCTTTCGGATGTCCAGAATTTATCAGAAATTACTTTAACTTTCGATAGAGAACCCAAGCGAGAAAGGATCCCAATGTGCAGGTATAAGGGGGGCTGGTTGCACAAAAAATCGCCAAATCCGTCGCCAACGTGGCGATATTTGGCGACAAAAATAAGTCGCCAACTTGGCGATAAACCCATTCCTTGGCGATATTCCCATAGAACTCCATTATAAAAACAATGCTGTAAGGTTGTTTTCCTTGCAAAGCACCTGAGGCCTTTAGCTTTGAGTTACATGATGCTCAATAGGAAATACATTAATAATACTGCAATTTTCACAATAATAAAATAAAATAAATTTAAACAAATGGAATATTTACAGATATATACAAAATTCATAACAATATTATTATATTTCATAAATATTAAAACATTTCTTGACGATTCAAAAAATACACACGTAATTGTTCAAGTTTTCACTTCTGTCGGCACTCCCGGAGTGCCAGAGTTTTTTTTTTCTTTTTATTACTTGTTTACAGTGTATGTTCCAGCTTATTCAAAACAAGGTATGAAATCAGAAATGGGTTTTTTAATATAATTTAACATAATTTCTAATGTAATAAACCTAAAAAACATAGAAAATTTTTTAAAAAAATGACAAAATGGCGGACAATTTAAATTAATGCTGATTTTACGCATTATTTTGGCCTTTGACTTGCTGTAAAAATTGTTTTTTATCTGCGAATATATGGCGACATATATATATATCTGCTAGATATGGACAATTTTAAGATATTATAGGCTTATTCTAACGTCAAAAGTTTAAATTTTAATTTATCTTGCTGAGGAGAAATGTTAAAATAAATTAGTTCAATGTATTGTTTTTCTTTGTGGCATTCATTGACAGCAAAATAAGGTCTGGTTTAACTTGTTTCTTTAAATCTCGAAAATGTATTGTCTTCTGAGTTTTCTAAAGATCAAGAACGTTTTTCGTAACTGTGGGTAACTGTTGTATATAATCCTTCGTTGTCGGTTATAATATATTTTCGTAGATTATGAAACATTTGTCATTTTTTCCTGCGTAATGATTAAGCTACAATAAATTATTAACCTTCTAAATAATTATTTATACAATGTGAAAAATATGATTTAACATCTCTTTACGTTTCGGTTACATGGAATAATATTTTTAACGCTTTCCAACATAGTTGAAAAGTGTTTATGAATTCGGTTTTGTGCCCGTTTGTCTGTCTGCTAGTCTGTATGCCTGTCTTTCCGCGATATAACTCGCATAAATGCAGTTGGATTCCATGTAAATGATAAATGTTATTGAGGTTGACCATAGTATGCTCAGTATTGAAAATGAAGGGTGTAGCATTTATGGTTAGATTACAGGGGCAATCAAAAGTATTACGGTACATTACGGTAAATGGGGAGAAATTGCTTTCAGTGCATTCTAATAATGCTGCACTATTTCAATCATAAGAAAATTGCTATGCGTCACTCAAGTGACTGGCAACATGATTTATATAGAGTATTGAGTATGTAGCATGTTTTATTATTATTATTACACCGCAGACCAGGCCCCTACCTGCCGGGCATTAGGCCGAGCTTAACGAGATTGTGTACCTGGTCGCGGGGCGAAATTCGTCTGTATCCTCATAGCAGATATCTATCTGTCTAGCTCCTTGCGTTTCATTGGCTGCAAAGCCAATTTTGTTAAGAATCACTTTTGTTACTGTGTTGGCCGGTTCTAGATTGTTATTAATTATGGGTTTCTGGGTATATTGTCGAAAAAGGAAAGGGAAAAAAAGGCTTGCTTCCGAGTCGTATTAACACTGAATATGGTTGCTAATATATATTATGACAAGTTAACATAATTCAGTTTAAATCTTAATGTTTCCACTATTTATTACATATTGACTACGCTAAAGTGTTATGTGACATGGACTCTAGTAGTTTGCTACAGTTTCTTTATTTGACGGCTCATGGTTTCTATTTAACTTTGTTCAATTCGCAGATTTAAAAAGAAATGCAAAATTTTAAAAAAAGAGAAAGGAATTGGTCTCGTAATTTACAACCTTGATCAGGTGACGAAAACTTCATCTGACTAGGGACCTTCAGAAGTATAATTCATAGGGAACTTGGAGGACTTTGCAACCAACGACGGCTTTTACATGCACCATTACAGGCGCCATTAGCCTACATGACTTCGTATCTGCTACCTGAAGCCAATGAGCATACCACTAACTTTTTTCAATAAAGAAAAAAATACATAAACAAAATGCAAATTTCATAAAAATAAATTACAATTAAAAATTTATATTTATCTTTTTTTTCCTTTTGTCGTAGTTGATTTGTTTTGTTGTCAATCTTTGGTGATGGCGTGAGTTTGGTCACTCTCGCCCGTGTTTTAATCACTTTTCAAGGTTTTATTGGCACTAGGGCTTTTTCTGTCACTTTTCTTGGTGATTAGTTCTGTTGTCAGGGTTAATACTGTCACAAATCATCGAAAGAGTTGTCACGTATCTTGGTAGCTTTTGTCAGAAGCGGGTGTACTTATTTACACGATATGATTTGGGTATTATTGTCACAGATCTTGATAGTAAGTGTCACGTATCTCTATAGTTGTTGTCACAATCGTGTGTAGTAATATAAATTTCACGAGTTGGCTTGCATGCTGGTGGTTTGTTATTTTTTAGGAGCGCTATAGGGTGGAGCCTGTTGATTGGCCGTTAATTCATCTTTTCTTTTTAGAGATGTCTGTTATCACATAATGTAACATTAATATTTCTAGTTATTGGCTATGGGTTTTTTCCCTTGTGATTTTAAGCTCGATGGCTACCTGTTAAATTGGTTATAATGACTGTTACCACTTCGATTGCACTAAATATTTATGTGTTTTGTGAATGGGCTCATTTTCCATCAATTCATCTCTAAAAGACTACCACTTTGCTATAGCTCAATTAAATCGATTTTTACAAAGCACCTAGATGGTGGCTTATTTATTTATGTAATTATGTGCACATTGTGCTTTCTATATATATATATATATTTTTTTTTTTTTGGGGGGGGGGGTGCAGTAAAAGTAAAGTTATTTTAATGCCATTTTTGGACAAAAATAGAAGACTCTACCAATTGTTTTTTATTATTTCGCTATGCGCTATGCCAGATTACTATTGCTGCTGGGGAATTAATCTTGCGTGGATGGTGGGAAGGGCTTGTTCAGATTTGCTTCACGTTAGTGTGAATTCAGGTCTATGTTATCAATTAACCATCTGATCACTGTTTTTGCATTTGCTTGTACATGTTTGTTTTCAGCGAGCTGTTTGTGCCACAGCTGCTCGTTGTTTGGTGTTATGTCGACCAGAGCTTGAGTGAGCGGACAGGCTATGAGGTAGTGTTTGGAAGTTTCCGTCAATCCGCACTTGCATTCTGGCATTTCAAAAGTAGCATCAAGATCGCAAAAATACTCCATTGCATTAATATATATATGGGGTAAAATCGTTTACAGTGTATTTTAATGAAATTGATATACATTAATGAGATGGGCTAGAACAGCGTTTCTTAAAGTTTGTTATCTCATGGACACCCTTAGATGTAATATGCATTTCGGGGACTTTCAGCAATATTTTTCTTAATATAAGATATAAAAGTATTTATACGCTTTATTTATTTTCATTACGGATATTCTATGTTTTATTTACACCGTTGAACAAGTAAATCAACAGCATTAACAATAAAAATAATTATCACATACATTTTTTTAAGACAGTTAAAATATACATTATTATATTTGCTATGAGAAGGATGCTGCTACATTTTTGTTACTGGATGTGTAAAATCTGTTTCAATCTTTGAAACAGTATCCGTTATTATGTTTCGACAATCTGTCGATTTCTGCATTTGTTTTTCATGTGCACAAGACTGGGGAAAGTCTTTTTTCACAGAAATATATAGTACAGAAGAGAGGAGTAATTCCTTGTGAGCTTTTTAGGTTACTTTTACATGCGTATGTCCCACGAACAAACAAAAACTCGGAAGGCAATTTTCATGGAACAAACTCATGTTGATTCCGCAAGCTGTTCCTGCTCCAAAAATGTCAATATTTGGATTCCCCAACTTACTGGTAATAAAATGAATTCTTTCATCAACTCCTTTTCTGACTTCAAGGGAGAAATATAAAGCCTGAAAGTTTCTTTCAAGTTCTGCAGATGTACAAAAAGATTTTCAATAATATCAGTAGAAATTGTATCGCAACACGTATGTAAAAAAATTATAATGATTGAAAAAAATACAAAAATAGAAATTTCAAGTCTATTTACACACAAATAAATTTCTTTTTTTGTTGCTTCTACTTTGTCTTAGTTCAGTTCATCGAGAAAATTAAAAATTTTTGTACGTCCTTTTGACAAGCCAGGAAAAATCATTGAAACGATCTTTCAAGTTTAATTTGGAGTCCATTATAAACAATCTTACTTCAACGCACAGTGTAAAAACGCGATATAAAATTTTCCTCGTGCCACCCACCTAATTTCTATGTAGCTGTGTGTGTTAATCCTATTTTCTTCGGAAAAGTTTCAAAAAGTCTAGGATTTAATTGATGACGAATGATAAAATTTACTGCTGAAACAAATTCGTTGAATGTAGTCTTCAAATCTTGAGACATTTTTTGGCAACCAGCGACTCATAGGGAATCCAACAGCGTGTCCAAAATACATGTGATGCTTTAGCTTTAACCAAACTGATCAAACCACTAAGAGTTCTGCTCATAGCTCGAGCCTCAACTGGACCACATCTGGCGCATATAGATCAGTTTTTTTTGTATGAAACTGTCTAAACATGTGAATAGTGCTACGCTTGTTGTGTGAGTATCGTCACGTGATTGATATTATGGCAAAGCGAAATAGTATGCATATTTAAAGTGAAATGGGAAGAATAAATAAAATATTCGGTAGAAATATTTGGCTTGGACAGTGATGAATTTAAAGTGTTTCCGGGGGAAGAGGTGGAATTCTCCTTTCGGAACATTGAAATTTCTCCTCGAAATATTTCATGTTTTATGCTTATATAGGTATAGACTAGAAATTCTAGTCCTGCAAGTATCCCCTTCCCACAGCTATAGAATCCTCTTCCAAGTGGATGGTATTAATTATGGATGGTATATTAATGGTATGACTAGAAGTTCAAGTCCTGAAAATATCATCTTTTCAGAGCTTTTCTCTCGTCCGGGAAAAAAAAGCATGCATCCATTGTGTGAATCAAAATGACATTTCTTAAAAATATTCCTATAGTGTAGGAAAGTGTTTCATAATGTAGGTCGTGACGCATGTTTTTTCGTTCTTGTCAATTAAAATATAAAAGAATATATAAAATTTGTAGGTACTTACGTATTATCCGTGCCAGTTTTAAGCCAACTGCGCTAGGTATGGAGCCAATATTACTAATTATAGTAACCCTTATTTTGTTTTTCTCGCTACATGGTACATGCCTGGGAATAATCTACTTTTTTTAATAGGGGTCATTTCTATACGTAGTAAGATTAACAAAATTAACTTTCTAGAATATGCTATATTAATATCAAAGAACCAATACCATTTCTTATATTATTTATTATTCTTTCTTATTTACTATGTTATTTACCGTTTATTAATTTTACTAAAATAATGTTATTTACTATTTTTAACAATGTTATAAATTTAATAAACATATATTACATTTTATTTATTTTATATTAATTACCATTTTTAACAATGTTGTTTGATAATGTTAAATTACTGTGTTTGAAAACGTGATTGGCAACGATAAACAAGATTGGTACTTGGCAACCATTTTTGGCGATCAATCTCCTGGCACGGATAATACTAAGTACCAATTTGTATAACAAAGAGTATGTATAGGATCGCTTCAGAGTATTTAAATAGATTTTTTTTTATTATTTAGATAAAAAATAAACAAAGAGCTTTGAGGCAGGCAGCACCATACACTGGGAGTTTTAACGAATTCCCCTGCCCCTCGAGTATATTTTTCAACAATGTGGTAAATATAAATAATGCGTTTAAATAAAACAAGCATAAGTAATTTCAAGCGATATTTCCTTCTCTTTATTTTAAAGTAATGAATTTTGAATTACATTTATATATTACTCAAAATTCAGCATCAATTAAATAAAAACTCCGTAAAATGGAGGGAATGTGAACTCCGGTGCACGAAGGATTAGAACTTCGTGAGTAGACAAAATCCATCGTCTTAAAGATGTGTGTTATTCTTTTAATAATCTACATTTTTTTATACACGTTAACATGATAATAAGTTATGAGCATAATTTTTACGTTGTTGTCATCACACATTTTCCTTATTCATGAGATTATCAAGAACATCGAATTAAATTTACAGAGATTTCACCTCTCCAAAATATCCCCTGTAAGTACAAAACAACTGTTAGGATTACGCCATATAATACAGTGACAAAGAGTTTGCGTTTTAGACAACAGCATCTGATGGAAAAACTCACTTTGAAATTCCTAAAAGCCCTGAAACGTTTTTACCGTTTTGGAGACTTCCTCGTTATCAAAGGGTATGTTTGATACAAGGATGTAGTGGATCTCAATGTTACTAGAGTTTTATGCCCTCAAGATTATTAGTATGTATTTTTTTATGAAAAAGGAGCTGATCCGTCCGTCGTTGCCTCTAGTTTCGGTTTCCATCGCCAGGGGGGCACGAAATCATATTACTTAGTTATCTATATCTTAATAAATTGAATGAACCAATTCCCGTTGAAGAATATTCCAAACAATTTTCAGAACACTTTGGTCGAAATATGAAAATGACCTAGGTCGACCACTTTCAACCACACTATCTCCCACACCCCCATAGCTACAGACATGCAACCACCATAGTGCACGATGTGAGAATCGAGGCTACTACCACATACAAACACGAGTGATCTCCACTGGTTTGTTGTGGCTGCAAAGTGAAATATAGGGACAGGCACATCTCTCCTTCTCTCTTTCTCTCTCTCTCTCTCTCTCTCTCTCTATATATATATATATATATATATATATATATACAGTATGCCCAATAAAGTCCATTTCCACCCTCTTAACTTCGGAACGGCTGATGCTATATTCATAAAAGTGGTGTCTAGGTATAGTAAAGTAACCATGCTACTGAATAAAACCGCATACGGCTCCACCTGTTGGAAAACCGCGGAGTTAGCATTCCTATCTCGAAAACAGAATAATATAGGGAAAACAAGTGATTTACAAAGTTGTAGACCATCATCGATTTAGTACAAAAAGCACCTTGTGGACATTAATGCGAAGCATAGAACGGTTAAAACGCGCATTTGTTTTTTCGTGACTTCCTACAGTATGACGTGACAAAACGATCTTAGAAAGAAACAAACAGTCAGTTATGAATCAGCAGGTGTATGCGACCCCTCCACAAACATTGCAGGTCCTTAAACGATGCATTACGGACGCTTGTGCTAACGTGTCACCATCTATGCTCCAACGTGTGCAACGTGAAATTCAAACAACGATCCAAATGTGCATTGCAGCTGATGGTGAGAAGTTTGAACATGTAAAATAAAGGTATATTATTATAAATAGTTGTTTTTTTCTTTCTAAGATAGTGTTCTTACGTCACAGTGTAGGAAATCACAAAAAAATGCGCGTTTTAACCGTTCAATTCTTCGCATTAGGGACCACAAGGTTCTTTTCCTACCTAATCGATGATTCTCTACAACTTTGTAAATCCATTTTTTCTCTATCTCTTTACATTTTCGAGATAGGAATGCTAACTCCGTAGCATTCCACCAGGTGGCGCCGTAGGCAGTTTCATTGAGTTCAGCCGTTCCGAAGTCAGACGTTCCGAGTCAGCCGTTCCGAAAGTAAGAGGGTGGCAAGGAACTTTACTGGGCATACTGTATACAGGGTGAATCTAAACTCTTGGGCAAAATTTTAAGGGGTGATAGTACACATCGAGACAAACAATATTAAATAGGAAACTAAGGGTCCCAAACGTCTTCCGAAGGAGATAGGCGCCATTAAAGTTTAGGATCCAAAATTTCAAATGGTTATAAAAAACGGAAAATTTGGTCGATTCGTTTGCGTTTTTCACTAAAACTATTCTTTATGTCAGTATTTTCTTAAAAATAAATTTTAAAGATGAAGTTCAAAAAATGCCGATAGAGGGTGCTTTAGACTTTGGAGTAACGAACAACTGTTTTTTACCGTTATTTTTTGTATCTGATTAAATGTTTTCAAAAGCTTAGACTTAAACTTAAATTTTGAGCTCAAAATATCAATCGTTGGGAGGGATTAAGTAGCAATAACTGAACTGTGTACAGGAGTTGAAATTTGAAGCACCTCCCTCCTCTCCTCCACTTCTGAACACAGTTCAGTTATTCCCGATCTTAGTGTCGTAGACCAGGCAGAAACAATATGAGTTGTAATTTTCAAGTGCACGAAAAATGTCCGGACCAGGATTCGAACCTGGGATCTCTTCAAGCTGCTATGCTCTACCAACTGAGCTATCCCAGTTCAATCTGGAGGGCATAATTCATCCAGTTCTTGCCGGTATAGCTCAGTTGGTAGAGCATGGCAGCTTCAGACAAGAGATCGCAGATTCGAATCCTGGTCCGGACATTTTTCGTGCACTTGAAAATTACAACTCATATGATTTCTTTACCAATTTGAATAATTGTGTTAAAATTGATTTAGGCAGAAACTATCACCCCCTACACGTAAAATAAACGATAGAGTAATGACAAAATTAAATTGAAAATTTATTCATAACAGACATGAACAATTTCTCCGCGCAAAATAAAAACAATTTGATGTATGCATGTAGTGAGCAATATGCATGAAGGTTGGCACATAGAAAATGGTACACGCATGATGTTCGCGAGGAACCAAAAACACTGCTCGAAAGAGTGCACACGAGCAAAGATGCAGGCTTCACGCCACCGGCGAAGGGAGTTGCGAACATTAGTTAATACCCCAGGCATCTCCCGGATATCGCCTTCTATGACAGCAATCCTCGCAACCAGGTCCTCATCGGAGTCGACGGTAAAAATAGTTGTTCATTACTCCAAAGTCTAAAGCGCCCTCTATCGAGATTTTTGAACTTTATCTTTAAAATTTATTTTTAAAATAAATTTTTTATTTAATTTTGTCATCAGTCTATCGTTTATTTTACGTGTAGGGAGTAGTAGTTTCTGCCTGGTCTACGACACCAAGATCAGAAAAAACTGAACTGTGTTAAGGGGGGGGTTCAAATTTCAACTCCTGAACACAGTTCAGTTTGCGCTACTTAACCACTCCCAACGATTCATATTTTGAGCTCAAAATTTAAGTTTAAGTCTAAGCTTTTGAAAGCATATAATCAGATACAAAAAATAACGATAAAAATAGTTGTTCGTTACTCTAAAGTCTAAAGCGCCCTCTATCGACATTTTCTAACTTTTTCTTTAAAATTTATTTTTAAGAAAATACTGACATAAAGAATAGTTTTAGCGAAAACCGCAAACGAATCGACCAATTTGTCCGTTTTTTATAGTTATTTGAAATTTTGGACCTTAAACTTTAATGACGCCTATCTCCTTCGGAAGACGTTTAGGATCCTTAGTTTCCGATTTAATATTGTTTGTCTTGATGTGTACTAGCACTTCTTAAAGTTTTGTCCAAGAGTTTAGATTCACCCTGTATACATATATATATATATGTGCTTGAACCTGGAAATTTGTTAAAACAAAAGAGGAGACACTCTTTTATCTAAAAGGCGATAGGAAAAAAATATCCCTACAGAAAATGACAAAATATCTTCACATTTTAAGAATATCATAAATTTTGAGAACAACGTTTTTGTTTTCTGTTTTCGTATTAGATTCAGAAAGATTCTGACAATTGCGAAAATGCTTATGTAGCAAAATAAGATGTGTTTAACTACAATTTTTTTGTTGTTAATCTGCATTGATAATTACTATCCCACTGTTCTTACACATTACCTTTATTTTTGTACGTGTCGAAATAGGAACATCAAAAATTTTCAGAACACGTGAGTTAAGGAATTTATTGTAATTATGATTTGTGTGTGTCTTTGTGAGTGAACACGATAATTAGTAAACGATGCTTCCGATGGAGCTCTCGTACAAATCGGGGGATGGTCAGATATTAAATCCATTTTTAAACCTTTTTCAAACACTTTTGTAGATGAGCATACAGGGAAAATCACTTAGGAAATGTGAATGAATACAAGTGATAAATATTGCGGCGATACAATCAAACATAAGTCATGCAGACGAGATTTCTCCAATTTCAAAACATGTGGTCCAGTATTTGAATACAATCGATTCCACTCTGTCTCAAAGTTTTTTCCACTTCTTTGTGGCTCGCAGTTAAATTTCTCTACCCGCAGGTATGTAAGCTAAAGCTGATCAATTAAAATTTTAATACTTTTTTATTTATTTCAGTTTTTTTTCTTACTCTATTTCTCCACGCATATTTCTTCTGTTGCATGACCAAGGACAATATTAAATTTCTCCTTTCAAGAAATTATCAATATTTATGTTTATTTATCACTATAAATGTTCAATATAATAGTCTTTGTTAGATAAAACGTTGTGTTTTTAAGATCGATATACACGAATTGTACTTTTTAATGAACAGTACAACGAATGTCCTTTAAAAGGTAAGATTGGTAATATATTCATCTTGTTACTTTTGGCCATCTGTATCTATATAGATGAATATCTATTAAATTTTTGGTAAAAACCCTTCTAAGGAGATAAAAATGTAATTCACTGCTTATTTATTTTTATATGTGTATTAGTGTCGATCATAGAATTGTTGGAAAACATAGTACTTCTCCATTATCCCGTCGACCACTCTTCATCAATAAAAACTATCGCCAAACTGTACGATTTAACGTCAAAAATGCATGATTGTGGCGTAATATTCACTTGGGATCAGATAAACGTGTTTATTATGTCATCAAGTGATTTTTAATTTGACGTTTACCTGTATATTTAATTATATTTTACTGATTTATTAATTAATTCGTTATTTAAAGTAACAACTACGCTTTTAAACTGCGACGGCATGATATAAAACAGAAAAAGCATTGAAAAAATGGTGCGATGCATAGTTACATATAATACATCAGTTTGAACTGACGTCAAAAACATTTATCCACCAGGATAATTAAGAAACAAATGTGAATAAATAAATATCGAAGATTTTTTAAAACTATTTTCATTAATATATTGTAAATGTTATTGATTAAAGTTACAGATAGTAGACACTTTAGTGAGTGGGCTTTTCCAAATTATTATTATTATTAATATTATTATTATTATTTGAAGATTCCAATGGCAACATTCTTTCATTTGTTTATTGGGTATAACAGTTTGGTGAATAGCTTGGCAATGGTTTTATTATAGAAAGTGGCGACGGGATAGTGGAGAAGAACCGAAAAACTACTATATAAAAACACTGGCGCTATAGTTTAACCCTTTTTAAGCGTTAGGCCCGTGTTTTTCCGAATTTTGAAAGAAATCCATATTAAAATATCTGTTATAGAGCACAGAACTATCCGTGTCTCCTATTCTTGTTTTTGGGTGATCTGAAACTTCAATTAATATTTGATAATGTATTATTAAACAATGCAAATACAAAGCTATTGTTTTAAAATAAACTCTTTAATGTAATACAGGAACATCTGTCTGTTTATATACCTCTAAATATGCCAAAAGCATAATTTTACACCGTGTCCCAAAAGTTTAGACAATTAATAAAATTTGCATTAACATATAAAGTAATACGGTACAATTAAAATTCGTGAGATAGGTAATAAATAAAAGCAGTTTTGTTGATATACACATATAAATTATGATCAAAGGTTTGAAATTATAAAATATGCATTAAATTATATGGCAATGTGCTGTCCCAAAAGTATAGACACATATAATTTTTTTGGTTTTACATTTATAAAAGTAACTAAAAACTTACTTTTAATATTTAATTGTTTTGCCACGACACTTTATAACATTAAATACACGTTGTTACATAGAATTAACTAAGCATTGCATTACAGGAGGAAGTATTTCATACCACGCTTTGTCAATTGCAATTTTTAAGTCATTTACACATGTATATTGCGTTCCATTTTCATATATTTTACGAAAAAAGATTCCCTATATGTTCTCCATGGGATTCAAATCTGGACTAAGTGCTGGCCAGTCTAATAGTGTGATATTGTTTTGCATAAACCATGTTTTCGATGATGTGAAGGTATGGATGTATGCTCCATCTTGTGGGAAAACATAGTCCGGTCCTGCTAGCAAATCCATAATTGACAGTAAATTGGTAAGTAAAATATCCTGATAATCCTCTGATTTCATTTTTCTGTCCATAACTCCTAGAAATGTTTGGCCGTTGAAGGAAAACACTCCCTTGGTCATTACGGATCCTCCACCTTGTTGCCTGCTGAAACAGTTCTTGGGTTCTTTTCTGAGGTCATGCCAGTAAAATTTATGACCATCACGGCCGTCTAAATTTCGTTTCTTTTCATCACTGAAGGTGACAGAAATCCATTTTTCACCGTATGACATATGTTTTCTAGCCCACTTTAGACGTGCATCTTTATGTCTCTGCTTTAAGCAAGGTTTTGCTTTCATTCTCCTGTAAACAATATTTGTTTTAGCTTTACTTCTTCTGTGTACAGTACTTTTTGAAATTCTGGAAATGACATTTCACGCCCAGATAAATTATCAACTGAAACCATTTTAATAACATTCTATAATCACGTAACATTGTTATCTTTGGTCTTCCGACTCGCTTTCTGGTATTCCATGCTCCAACTGATTTCAAAACTCTATAAATACTGCTCAAGGATATCTTTATTCTTCTCGATATTTGTGCAGGATTTTGTTCTTGTGCTTTTAAATGTAAAATCTTAATAATTTCATCTTTAGTAATTTCTGTAGAATGTGACATTTTTATCAGAATACGCAGGAAATGTATTTTCCGAATCACAAACAAAACAACACACTGAACTCATTTGATACCACAAAATTTCAATAAATTATTATGCTAAAAATACAGCAGACGATATTTCAATGAAAGGAAAAAATTATGCTGCATTTATAGAAGCAGACGAAAATAAAAATATTTTATTTTGTGAACAAAAATGTAAAATAAAACATGTAATGCTGCCTTGTGTCTATACTTTTGGGACAGCATATTGTTGTATTATTTAATGTATATTTTATAATTTCAAACCTTTTATCGTAATTTATATGTGTATATCAGAAAAACTGCTTTTATTTATTACCTATCTCACGAATTTTAATTGTACCTCACTACTTTTTATGTTAATGCAAATTTTATTGATTGTCTAAACTTTTGGGACACGGTGTATGTCTATGCTATGTGCTCATGAAATTTCTAGAACAATAGGTAGAATTATATTATTAACATAAAACTTAAATTTAATTTGATTAATTATAGTGGACGCAGAAATCACTACTGAAAAATTGAAGGTCGCCAGAAAAGTTAGAAATGACAAAAAATTGACTAAAGATTGATTGTGTATTAGGAACCGCGTAATTAATTTAGATTGTAAGTTAATTTTGCATTTTTTTATGCTTTATAAAAAAAAATATTAAATTGTAAAAAACAATAACAAAAGTTTAATATTATACGAGAAAATTTTATAAAAGTAATTTTGAAACGATTGGGAAGTCCAGGTTCCCTACTTCTGAGTCATTTTTAAGGTTTCGTTCGCCTCACGAAACCCTATTCTTCCCGCTACATTGTCTGTCCGTCACTGAGCCTGTTCTAAGAAACTATATAACTTACAGGCATAAAATTTTGTGTACTTATAGCTCAATACCTACTGTGAATCTCAAATCATAAAAATTTTAAAAATCGAATTATTTTAATATAGTATTAATATAGTAGTTAAGTTAGAGACTCACAATTTTGCGTACTTCTAGCTAAATACCGTATGTCCCACGTCAAATCATAATATTTTGATAAAATCGTATATTATTTTATTTAAATGAAATAGTTTAAGAACATCCAACCACTTCTACGATTTTCTTAGATTTAAAACAGAACATTAATTTCGCTTTCATATGCGTCAGCTAGATGGTGTTAGTGTTCTTCTTGATACTGCTTATTATGCTGTTTCTCGATTATACCTGAAAACCAAGTGTAGCAAATTAAAAAAAATTCTGATAAAAATTATAAAAACATAAAGTTTGACCATATATATATTTTTTTTTTCTTTATGAAACACATAAATATGTTAACTTGTTCAAAATTTAGTCGTGGCAATTTTTAGAGATAATTGGGTATAAAGGTTGGGTATCTGCCGTCTTCGCGTCTCAGCATTTGGGAGTCATTCGTCCGCAATTAATAACAGTCCCATCATAACAATTTCCCATCGAACCACCTGTACAAAGTTATCAATAGTTCAAATAATAATAATTTAAAAAAAAATTCGTAATTTCAAACTTTTGTGGTCCTTTTAACTTATAAAATATTTTATTCAACTTAATGTATATTTATATACAGATAATTCAACTCGAAACAATATCTTTAAATTCAGCATTTAGTAAGTTATAAGAACAGTTATTTTGAAGACATCTTACTTTGAACAAATTACATTGGGAATCGCACATCTAGAGAATTCTCCAGCTGTCAGTTTCTCTAAGAAATAGCTTTCAGTCAATGATTTTTTACAGTACGATAATTAAGTTATCTTTGTATTTATATATGTTTCTTAACTATTGATACTTCATACTTAAAACATATCTTCCAACTGGAGCACTTAAAAAACAAACGTATTTTTAAAATATCAAGTTTGGAATAATCATTTATTGAACAATACTGTCTAGAAAAATATAAACTCTTTTAAAAGAGTATATATATGTGTTTGACAAAGTTGTTATTGTGCGTGTTTGTCAGAATAAATTGTATTTTTTTAATTTTATGTAACACAGTTAAAAATAAGATTTGTAACGAAAGCATCATCGCGTTTACGTAATCATAAATGAATTTTACTAAAACTAGGACGTTTATGTTAAAATTATTTTTTTTAATGTAATTAGACTACTTTCATAAAATCGTAATAAACTTTCCAAGAATTTGAGAAACAAATACTAATTACAAATAAAAAATCAAATAAAAGATATCTGGTATGCAATAGTGCAGTGGATAAAAAGTACATAAATTTTATCATATTGAAAGTATTTTCTTGGGTGTTTTTAATGAAAATGCTGTATATTTTTAATTTCTATGTTACAACACGTCAAGAACTTTTCAAATAATATATTTTATTCATAAAATTACAAATAAAGTTCAGCAATAGTTGTAGAATCTTTAATTAAAAAAAAATATTATTCAGTTTGTTTAATACACTATTCAAATTATCGTAATACATTTGACAGATAGAGAAGTTACTGAAAATTATAATAACGAAATTGCGGAACTATTTTATAATCATTTTCTGTTAAGCGCCAAATATTCAAAAATATCTATGTATAAATTGTAAAACAGTGGATAAGAATAAGAGAAAATTAATGGTTAATTCAATAAAGTGTAATGGGTGAATAAAACATTCCTTTAACCTGATTTAATTACTAATCATTGAGAGCGAATGGTAGAATATTTAGATAATTTTATTGTAAAACTAATTGCGCAGAAACGTTATGTGGCATTTGTATTTTATAAGATCTTCGGGATTTCATGAAGAGTTTTGGGCGAAAATACTTAGAAATCCAGTTGTTTAATTAAAATGCATAAATCATAAGCAAAAATGTATTTATTATCATTTATATATCTTAATTAGTTTTTTGAAGACTGTAAAAAATATCCCTTTAAAATTACGGGCAGAGGCCGGCAGCAGAGATTCCAGTCATACCCCGTAAAAAAATAAAATCATGCTATTATTTTGTGCAGACCGGAATTTTACGGGGCAAAGTAATACAGCATTATACAGTGGTGGACATAATTATAAGACACCTACTTAATTTGACATACAGTGAAAGAAATGATTCAGAGCTTAAAAATGCTTTATCAAATACGACAAAATCATAAATTTACTCTGTTATCACACGTAATTGTTTTACAGATATGATATTTTTATTGAGTTTAATAAAAAAAAATTAAAAATATCATGGACAAAATTATAAGACACCCTAACATTTTAATTAAAACACCTGCTTCTTTTCGAAATATGCAAATTTTCTGCACTCTGTTATGACGTCATTAGTTGACTAAAGCAGACGATAACCGACTTCACGCATTTACAAACATGCCACGAGGTACAGAATGCCCCAGCACATTTTATAGAATTCTTTAGATCTTCCACACGTAAACTGCCTCCCATTTCGGTAAAAATCACGACCTAAGATACCCCGCAAGTTTTCGATGGGATTTAAGTCTGGCGAGTGAGAAGGCCACGGAAGAACGTTGATACTTTGCTCTGAAAGCCACTTTTTTGTTACGTGTGATGTATGAATCGACGCGTTATTGTGCTGGAAAGCGCAGTTTTCGCCACAAAGAAGTTCACCGTATACGGCTAGTTAATCTTTAAGAAGACTCTTATACTTTTCGGAATTCATTTTTGAAGTAAAAAAAAAAGATATCGGTTTTCCCTTGAGCCGAAAAACCAGCCCAAATCATTACTGAGCCTACACCCATTTGACGGCTCATTTGTACATCAGGAGACTTCCGTAAATCATGCCAATAATACTGAAACCCATCAGGACCATCCAGGTTAAAATTCTTTTCATCAGAAAATAACACAGAGTACCATTTGGAGGTCCAGGCCATAGTTTGTTTAGCGAAGTTTAAACGGTCCATTTTGAGCCGCCTAAAAAGCGGTGATTTTTTTCTTCAATTTTTAAAATTTCACATAAGAAGCATTATGCAACGCCCTGTGAATGGTTCTTCTTGAACAATTCAGTTTCAAAAAACTTTTCATGCCTGTAGTGGTCATCTTATTTTGTGTAGCGAGCGAAAGCACATGGCGTCTGTCTCTCGCGGACAAGCAAGGAGTACGTCCAGATCTTTTAATCACCGATACATTACTTCCTCTTTCAAAACATTTGAAATTGCACATCTAGAGTGTTTAATAAGTTTTGAAATGTTATTAACTGAAGCGCCAGTTCCATTTAATCTCCAAATTTCGCGAATTTCACTTTCTTTTAATTCTGTACCTCGTGACATGTTTGTAAATGCGTGAAGTCGGTTATCGTCTGCTTTAGTTAACTGCTGACGTCATAACAGCGCGCAGAAAATTTGCATATTTCGAAAAAAAAGTAGGTGTTTTAATTAAAATGTTAAGGTGTCTTATAATTTTGTCCATGGTATTTTTAATTTTTTTTATTAAACTCTATAAAAATATCATTTCTGTAAAACAATTACGTGTAATAACAGAATAAATTTATGTTTTTGTCATATTTGATAAAACATTTTTAAGCTCTGAATCTTTTCTTTCCCTGTATGTCAAATTAGGTAGGTGTCTTATAATTATGTCCACCACTGTAATGCACAGGATATAATGCACTTTAAAACACAATAACACTTTACTTACTGTTCCGTAGCACGTAGCACGTTAGATAATCATCACATAATCACTAATTTGGCAGGTTAAAAAATATGTTACGGTCGCGGTTAAGTGACATTATTTTTCGAAACTCGACTAAAATGAAAGGTTACACCCTAGCGGAGGGAAATGTATGGGGTCGTACCGTATTTTTGCTAACAGATGGGCTAGAATATGGGGATTGCCCTTAATTTTCTAAGTATCTAAGAGATAAGGCTGCTTATTTAGTGGATCAGACAGTTTTTCATCAAATATGGCTGTTGCCCGTGAAAATAGAAGAGCAAACGCTCATAAATTTACAGTTTTTTTCTGAGAGTGAATAGCCGATATTTAAAATTGAAGAATCATTCCCTGATTTTTTGAGTATTGAAAGCTTGGCCGATTAATTAATTATCCCGAATATTTCCTGATTTCCCAAATACTAATATATCGGCATGCCAAAAACTGAAAATTGTATCCAGAATTATCATTTATATATTAATTAAACCTTGCAATCGCCGTAGGATTCCTTGAACTGATAAATCAGTTTACGTGTTTTTTTAATTTAATTACACTCACTGTCGTAATATAATTTGTCGCATATACAATGATATGCTAAATAGTGATTTAAGGGGGAAATAAAGAAATGAAGAAAGTTTTATTAAATACAAATGGGTGGAACTTTGTACCAATATTTTTAAAAAAATATTTAAAAATTAATAATAAATAATTATTTTAAAAAATATTATTTAAAAATACAAATAGCCAACGTGATAAAAAGCACAAATTGATTTATATGTAGACAGCAGACATCAGTTTCGAAGTTTCTAAAACTAATTTTTCAATGCAAATAAAAAATAATAATAATTAAAATATTAAGAACTAATGCATTAGAATATGAAGAATAGAGCAAAATATATAGCTTACGGCCGATGGCGAAATAGCGGAGAGCGAGGCAAGATCAAAGCTAAGTAGCTCCCGCGAGCGACTGCTCTGAGTAGGAACCAAGTCTGTAGAACATAGATGTCGAACAGACATCTCTGCTCTACAGGCTTAGTTCTTAGCCTGAGCGGTCCCTCTTCGTGAGTAATGTATATTTTTGAATATACTGAGAATGAAAATGAAAGAGAAATGAAGAATAACTAATGTTATGCAAGAAACATTTAACCGTTGGGTGCAATGTACAAAAATAGCAGCATTGTTTAGAAATTTAAGAAATACATGCAAAAAAAAGATACCAGGTCTGTGATTAATATTACGAACAGTAAACCTTGATAACTTGTTTATCGAAAGCAGTAGAATTCCTTATTTTTTAACATACATTTTAAGGTAAAGAAAACGAATAGCAAAGTTACACCTATTTAAAAATGTGTTAATTTTTTCTTTAAAAATTTTAGGTCAAAAATTTAGTGTTATCAGTATACAGCGAATATTTATGACAGGCGTACATACTTATCTACACATCCACTGAGTAGTTGCATATAAAATGAAAATTTCAGGACACATATAAAAGTGACAATATAGAAGTAATATGTAAAATTAATTAATTAATTACATCTGAAGTGTAATGACCAAATACACAATAATTCTTTTTGAGGTTAAATATAATGAAGCTAGATTTAAATATTTTTTGGCATAACAAATAAGAATTGTGTTTGTTTCAACAATTTTCATTTATTAAAAAAAACATTTAAATTTCATTTATTTAAATGTTAAAAAAAACAGTTTTAGATATTTGCAGTAGTACCTTATTGTTTTAACATAGAATAATGATAAACACTTACATTGTTGGTATACAAACTGTACACAAACTGTACACAAACAAGAACGAAAAATCAAGCATCAGGCATTGTCATGAATACTTTTCAATTATAACAGAATATTTAATTTTTTTTTCCTACAATGAAATTCGATATCAAAATAAACAATTAAAAAAAAAATATATATATATCAGTAAAAATTAGTTTTTACCATTAATCTCTATATGCAACATAATTATTATACGCACATTATTCTTATTATGTTAGAAATATCGTAATAAAAAATGCAACGTAATAAATTCGTCAATAAAATGTAGTGTAAAGAATTTTTCCATATTGACCATAAATTAACGGAAGTACTTGGTGAGCACTCTAACGAACTATAAGCCCCACCAGTGGCTGAGAGGTTGTGCTCTCGAAACTGGTAGACGGGTGGTGTTGGGTTTGATCCCAATCGCGCCCGTCGGCCTAATCGTTTGGGGTTTTCGTGGTTTTCTTCGAGCCGTGGATTTATCCATGCGTAAATACGGATTAGGTTCCCTTAGAAAGACCCCCACGAAGGGCACTTCCCCCGGGCCTATATCCCTAGTGTAGATAATTGGTCGTCAATAATCAAACCAACTCAACTCAACTAACGAACTATAAATAACAGACACTTCATTTTTAGTAACTTAATTTTTAGTAATTTTATTCTAAACCTCAATAACATATAAAAATTACATGGCAATACGAACATACGTTCGAGAACCAGATAACAGACAGAGTGATAGAACAGACAAACTGAATTTATAAAAACTTTTAAAGTATGTTGGAAAACCAAAATTGTAAAACATAATATATATGTTGTAGAAACATTTATTTTATGGTATTTTAATTAGGGAGGCAGTATACATGTCTAAATGAAGTAACAAATTTTAGAGGTTTTATGCTGACAATATCTCTACAGAATATTTCAAATCCCCTTATTATTTGCTTTAAAATTAACCCTACATTGGATAGCGTAGCCAATTGGCAACACTTTATATTTAATTTTTAATAAATAAATTAAGTTCTTTGCAACCACTATATTTATATAGAAATATTAATCCTCTAAAAATTACATAATTATGCTACTAAATAAAGTTAAAAATCTATCTTAAAATTTCTGGTGTAGAATTCTTAATATAAGTATTAAAAAAAACACAATCTAAAAGAAAAATTCATGCACTGTAGGGTTAATACACATCGCCATATATGCATTATATAACATTTTTGTTTTTACCAATTAAAAATCAAGATGCACATTATGCATAAATATGTTTCAAACAAGCATAAATAATAGTATAATATAATAGTTGGTATACAACACCCGTAAGGCATGGTGACATCACGGCGACGTCACTGTGAAGTCACACTGTGACTTTGTGACAGTCGTCGTAACGTCACGTGACGTCGATGTGAAGTCACTGTGACGTAAATGCGAGGTCGTTATGGCAGTTTTCAAGGCTTTCTGTGACTTCACAATGTGACTACTTTGTGAAGTCACCGTGCGACTTCAATGTGAAAAATGTGACGAATCTGCATCGGATAGGGTGACCAGATTTTACCCGAATCATATGCGGATTGTTCGGATCAAAATTTTTTTATGGTTCAAGTTTGTGACGTTTGTGACGACACTGCACCGGGTCGGGTGACCAGATTTTACCCGAATACAATCCAGAAACTTCGGATCGATCTTTTTGGATTTGTTTGGCAAGAGAATAGATTTGGATTAGTTGTCGTGTGACCTGATTTTCGTGAACCCGATCTGACCCGAGTCGGGTATAATGTTTTTACTGTAATTCTTGTTCAGAATAGAATCTTGCATACAACCAAGTAACCAGATTATATCAGAAATTGTGTTACGATACAATTTCGGATGTCGGCTCGGATCTAGAGTCATGCACGAATCCGGTTATATACTTCTTGAACATGATTGAATGTCTACTTGAACATGAATGATGGTTGACTGAAACTACATTTACATTCAACCCGTAATCTTACCCTAACCCATAAACAACAACAACAAAAATTCTGTAGGTCCACAACCCGACCGAACCTGATAAATGATTTCGCATAGATTCGGATAACAAGATTTCACCAAATACGGATAAGATCGACGATAAGGATTGGATCGGCAATCATTTTTTTTATGCAACTGGTATTCAAATTAAAACTTTGCATCTGATTGGGAAACCGGCTAATGTAGCCGTTAAACAAGAAAATTATAAATGTAAAAAAACGCATTTTAATATAAAAATAATAGATGAATCCATTAAAAATTATAATAAAATTAAATATTTTAATAATATGAAATTCTATTGTGCAAATAACTACTTTTAAAAATAACTTCGACTTCCATTTGTTTTATGTAACCACCAAAAATGTTGACAATAATTAAAACTATGCTATTTTGCTTTTAAGTATTGAAGTTTTTAAATGTGTATATTTCCCCTCGTTCAGTATCACGAAACTTTCTGACACATTTATGAACAAATTTTTAAACGCTTGGCACTTGCATGCCTGATTATTAAAGCGATTTGGAATGAATAGCGTTTTCCATTTTTAGATAAATGAAATGCTTAAGAGCAATTTTGGTCACGTTTTTTCCGTTTCTGACGCTGCCGCGTCGGAAATTCGGTTCAAAACACCGACTTTGATAGTGTTTTCTGAAACATCTTTTGTCAAAAATGGAAAATGCCATTCTATTACGTATATTCTGAATAAGAACACCTGCCAATTTCATGTGTTTCCGAATAAAAATGAATTCAGAAATTAGTTATTTTGGATTTGATTACAAATTTAATGAAAATAAAAGTATAGATTTTTAAATAAGCATTGTGAAAAATTTATATTAGGAATCCATTTAAATAATAGATCTACCTATTGTGCGATATTATTAAATAATAAACATTGTATCAAGCAATAAAACATTTTTCGAAGCAAATGAAATTTAAAACTTCGGATCATAAACGCAAAGAAAAAAAAAAAATTCTTTACAAATTATTTTATTTATAGTTTTTGATAGAATACTAAATGCAGAGCTTAAATATCAATTTTTACTATAGAAAAAATTCGATAACATAACTGGAAAAATTACCTTAACTGAATAGCTGTTTTATTGTTTCATCAATATTCATTATTTTTGTGCACCTAATATTGACATATCTTGACAACTAAATTTGTAATGAGTTAAATTGTCGCAATTATTTCAAATATACCAGAAAATTATTTCTCAAAACCTCCACTAGCTAAGAAATTTTCCAATTGTAAATCAAATATTAATAGTTTTAAAAATTGCAAAAATGTTTTTAATTACAATGAATAACTATGAAAATTGAATTGAGAAACGCAAAATATATAAATACATTCCTCGTTATAAATAACACTTTACATTTAGAATATATATTGTTAGTAAATACTTTAAGCTTTATTCCAAGCTCTCTATTTAAAACGATTTAAAACATTAAAGATAAAATTTTATACAAGTGATTAAAAAAAAAGATTTAAACATCTTAACATTTAAATAATGCACTATTAATGTACCATGACTAAATATGCACTGTTAACAAAACTGCGAAGACATTAAAAGCTACCTGCTAATCTATAAGTAAAACCACCAGTTCTAGGGATTAAGTTTTAATGGTCGTTGACTGCTTCCTTTTCATTGAAAAATGAGACTCAAATCCACTGCTTTAATTTTCAAAGTGTCCAGCTTAGGTGTGTTCATAGATCTGAGATATCAAATATCACGCAGACCTTAATAACGCACCCAGCTAGACATAAGGATAGGTTAAAATGGATGATTCACTTTAAAACGTTAATTTACTTTCACGGTATAAATTCCACAATATACTTCCACAAACTTAAAAGAACACCACACACTCTAATCCGCCGATGAAAATAATCATCTGCCCTCAACATCTGCGATCATGATCTGCGCAGTAATGTTTACCACAAAGTAACATCTAGCAGGTGTTTCCAGAAAAAGAAGAGAAAGAAAACAGTTAAATAAAGACATTTCAAATGCTTTATAGTTTATATGGCTGACAAATAACTTCTAATAAAACTATAATATTCTGTTTTTATATGAGAGAGTTTAATATTCTTGAAAATAAGCTGTGGAAATTTAAATTTTTATATATTTTTTAATCAGTTGCATTTGTTTTAGGCGTCCAACGTAAACATAAATTTTAAATAAAAATGGATTTAATAGTCTTTATAAAATAATTACGACATAAATATAAATACTATTCTCCAATCAGATTTCCTAAATACGATTTTTTCATTTTTTCCTCCGAACGGCTGCAATAGGTAGCTTTATACTTTTTTGTATTGAAAGCTACCTAATAGTCGCCTGTGGAAGACCTGAAATACGGTAACGCTTTTACATTATTAGTAAATAAACTTATATTTAATTAATAAAACATTCTAACCGTTTTAAAATAGATTACGGAGACATAAAAGTTAAATACCGATCATTAGAATTAATGACGTACTTAAAATATTGTTATCCCATTGTTTTGCGCAAGGTATTCATAAATTTTAATTACAAAAACGCCCTTCACGTAGACTAACTTTGAAAACTACATTCATTATGTTATTATACTATTCTGTAGATCTGTTTATGAAAGGAAGTCACATAAGCTTTATTTATACATGAATACAAAATAATAGATTTCGTTTAAACTTCTAGCAGAAAACATAATGCGTTTAACAGTTTAGTAATAAAAATATGCTTTCATTTCTAAAGTTAGATACATAAATATTATAAAATTTAATTCCTTAAAATAATAAATTAACAAGAATAAGCAATTCATAAGTCGGGTAAATGTTTCTTTCTTCTTTACTTACATTTATTAATTATTGCGGAGCGAAAAATATAATTTCTGACATGTTAAAAGCACATTTATATTTATCTAATGATAGTAGCAATATATATATACCGGGTTTTCAAAAATTCGGTAAAAAAATAGTTGAACCTCCCGATAATTAACTAACTGATGTTATTAAAGTCATTTGCTTGGAAATGTAGTAACACTTAACTGCTGTTAGCGGTCTCACAGACCGCTGCTTTTTTCAATTTTAAAAGTTTAGCTTGTAATTTTCAGTTTAACCATACATACTATCGTATATAACCATACATACCCTAGTACTATCGCTAAAGACTTCTGAAACGATGAATTTTAGTTATTATATACTAGTACATAAAGTTTAGTACAGAAAACGTGGACTGTGGGTTAATTGATCCCTTTATTCATCTTTAGATAAAGCGGTCTCATAGACCTCTCGCAGTAGCTATGCGACAATTTCTGTCACAGCTGTTAAGGGCAAATATTGGCATATTTAGAAATCAAAAGAATTATAATTCAGTAACTGATGAAAATTGCATTATATCGTTAAAATTTGGAGACGAAAGCAGAAGTTTTAATAAAATGCTCCTATTTTTTTCTAGTAGGCAGTTTATTATTTCATCATTTGGATTGGTGAACAGTTGATTACCTTTAAATTAAAGTCTAATAATGCTTAAAGTGATGAAAAACATAACACGGAATATTTAAAATACATTTTTAATGTAGATTACATATGTTTCGTTCACACTATAGGTGACATCTTTGAATCTAAATGATAAATACAATGTTCTCGCATATTTTTGAAAATGGTAAACATAAACGACGAGATCGCATGTCCAAGGCTAGCAGGTGCTTAAATTGGCCAAACTGGGTAACGTGAAAATTGTTATTTGTTTTTATTTCTATTGCTTTTCAAATCTATTGATCATTGCGTGCCAAATTTTAGCTAATTCAAAAGAAGCGGCTTCGTTGCAAATGCTATATTTTCGCAAATATAGTTCTATAGATTCACGGATAATAGATGGGAAATAATAATTGTCACGTTTCCCAGTTTGACCAATTTAAGCACCTGCTAGCCTTGGACATGCGATCTCGTGGTTTATGTTTACCATTTCTAAAAATATGCGAGAATGTTGTATTTATCATTTAGTTCCGAAGATGTCAACGATAGTGTGAACGAAACATATATAATCTACATTAAAAATGTACTTTAAGTATTCCGTGTTACGTTTTTTATCACTTTAAGCATTATTGGATTTTAATTTAAAGTTAACGAGTGATTGTATTATTTATAGTTGAATTCCTATATAAACTGCCACTGAGTCCCAAGAACCTGATGTGTTTTTTGTTCGTGTACATATTTATATGTATTTTCGGTATCCAAAAAAGAATTGTTTTGGGGCTTGTAAAAAATAAAATGATGATGAGATTATATTTAAATTTATTTTTAAAAATTATGAAAATTTGTTTGTAATTTTTTTCTAGATTGCTCTATTTGGCATCATACAAATTTTTTTGTTTATATTAAGTCTTCAAACGCACGTATACCCATGCATATCGATCAATATTATATGTGAAATATAAGCAACTGCTTAGGAGTATTAAACCATAGCGTATCACTACTCTTCTGAATGTGTTAACTAATTCATTTCTTAAAACATATTTCATTTTTATTTTCAAATGCACAAAACAATTATTGCTTATGCTTTTAAGATATTTTATGCTAATCAATTTAAACTCTGCTTATAAATAGCTCTGGTGAATTTGAACAATTTTAATATTGACAAATATAGTGCTACCAATAACAAAACAGAACAATTTATTTGCAGGATATTCTTAAATTGTTTTGAAAAAAATGAAAGGAGTAATATAAATTATAAACTGAACATATTTTGTGTAACAAAAAAGGGACGTCATCTACTCATTCAAAAATAAGTGTATCTCAATCTATGTTTAACATATCTTTTGTCCCTTATTTAAAAAATATTGAAGATATTGTATTTCAGTTCATTTTCATTGTTTCCAGTTGAATGTGGTAACATAAAAAAATGTAGTTCAAAAGGCTTATTATTCATGTTAAAAAAAGTGAACTTCACGTATCGCAATTCTGAATATAATTGCCAGTACATGCAGTTCACTGATTAATTGCAGTGCATTTTCAGATGCACACGTAATGGGATTATATTTCAGGTTGTGTAGGATGAGATTTGTATGTGTAGGTTATACAATATAAAAATTTTCGATATATGTCGAAGATAAATATTTCGGAGCATAGTCCGACTTATATGAATTTAGTACAAAAACCGATATCACTCTTTGTCTTTCTATTTTCATGTGTTTTTGATGTTATATGATTTAACATTAACAGAAATTAACCAGACATCATGACACTTCAATGTGGTGTTAAGAAACTTAGCCCTACTTTATATTTTTAAATATTAATCATAGAGTGTCAATTTATTTACAGAACCACAAAATACCTCAAAATATTCAATATATAATAGTCTACCGAGTTTCCAAATAAGCTATATTTAAAACAATGATATTAAAAATAAACATTTAGTCTTGCATCACGTGGGGTAACCAGATTATAGGGTAATCAGTTGTTCGGTACATGTCGGTGTAAACACCTCATTTAACGCTTTAATGTGGATAATAATATAGAGTTGCCACAAAAACATGAAGGTAAGGAATAATAACTTGAAATCTGTTTTATTTTACTTGTTTTATTAATTAACTATGCGGTAGTCCGACCAGTGAATGAACAATTAGTAACTATTTTAATAAAATAAGATTTGAAAAACTCCCCATTAGTTAATTATCATGATGGGTTTGAAAAACTCGTAAATGTTGTAAAATAAATAGCATGGTATTAAACTTCAGTGTTTTTAAATTGCTGCCTGTTCATTCACTGGAAACTTTTGCATTCGTTCACTGGTAAAGACTGTTCATTTGCTTGGTTTTTGCACAGCTCTTTATTACGACACCCCTAACGTCCCCAAAAAATGAAATACAAACTTCATTTTTATTATTTTTTAACTAGTTGTATACCAACACATGTATTTACACTGCCAGACAGCAAAATATATTGTTTACTCAAATATTATCAATCTTTTTTTAAAGAAATGTGATTAAGTGTTCATTTACTGGTCGAATTACCCTACTGTAGATTCTATTCACTCTCTTTTTGTTCTATTTAAATTATCCAGAATACTTCTTTAGGTGTAAAGAAAAATGGCATTTACTATTCCCTTTACTGCAAGTTTGCCTTTAAAATTGACTTTCAAAATTATAAAGATAAATTTCTGTTCATGTTTTACATTTATTCAAACTATCATTTCGTTGACATATTCGAAGTGCGCTTTTAAATTATACTATTATCACTTATATCTCCGCATCCTTTGTTCACGTATGGATTATTATTTCTTCAAATATTCATCATACATTATTTAATAAAATATTTCTCTTGATACACAAAACAAGAAAATGGAAACGAATTCAGATAAACAACAAAAAAAATTAAGAAGAATAAAATAATAATAAGAATAAGAATAAAAAGTTGCTCAGCAAAAGATAAGCATAAGACATTTCATATACATGCAAACACAGATTTTTTTAAGAAATGAAAATTATTTTAGTTTCACTTAAGCTTACATATAGGTTTGAAAAAAATCTATTTTAAAATTATTTTTTAAATAAAGGATGAACAAGAATAAGTACCTTAAAAAAAAGGAATATTTTAAAAGATTAATTGAAAAATATTTTTAAAAGAAACAAAAACTGATTTTCTTAATGTTTTAATTTAACTAACCTAATCAATGTCAAGTAGAAATATTTATACTACAGAACAGTAATTTTAAAATATGGAAAAGTGATCTTTTAAGTTTCTATTTTATACATGTTTAACGGTAATCTCTGTAAATACTACAGCTTAAATTAAAATACAGTAAATATGTCTAAAGCACTATAAGGAAAAATGTATAATCTCTCACAGAGTTACTTTTAAAAAATCAAGTTTGACAAATCAAATAACATCTTATTTTATCAAAGTAAAAAAAGGAAAAAGCAAAATTGTCAAAATATATGTTTAAGACTCTTAGTCTGCAAACGTATTCCTGTTTGAATCTGCAAAACTCATGACTGTCAAATTTAATAAAGGACGTCATTTTTTATCTTGTTACAAGATAAAGCATTCTAGAATAAATATACCAGTCTAAGTATGAGTTCGATGTATTTTATTCTATAAGATTAAACTTAATATACGAATTTAGATATCTTAGTTTAAACTAGTTTAATAATAAGAAAGGTTTAAGCTCTTTCCTTTGCTCTTACTACATACTTTGAAGATCTTTATGCATTGATCGATATATTTTCGTTTGATTTTTCATCGGAGAGGGTGTATACAGTACTTGTTTTACAGCCAAATATACCAAATTCAGTTTTTAGACGATAAATAAGTTCTTAAACAAACCCCGTAAAAATATAACAATGGATTAGATGTACGAAGTAACAGAACAATGATCCAATTCTAAAAGAAAATCTTTAAAACTAATAAAATTAATCATATGAAAATTTTTGTTAAACTGTTATATTGTATTATATGTCGTATCATTTAATACATACATAACAAATATATATTATATATTTAAAACAAACCACTTAGAAAAACAAATTTCAACAATTATAAACGCAAACAATTTTCATAATAAATAGTGTTACACGTAACCAAATTGCATTTGTTTGCAATTACTATGTTTGTTTGTTCTGGTTCTTAATCATAGATGACAAGTTCCTATATTCATCCCAAATTCGTTGTTTAAGAATGTCCTTTATTTCACAATCTGAAACTGAATTTTAAGCTATAAAACTGCTCTTTTGATTTAAATTTCATTTAAGGGTTATTTTTACTTTTAAAAGGCTCTAGCTTAACTTAAAGAAGTTTTTCTCAAAATATATTAAATTTGAGACAATCATTCTAATTTAAAACTGATGGTATATAAAGATAATAAATACACATTTTTAATTGGAGCTGAGTTAAAATCACGTAAAAAAGTCATAATAGTGTGTAGATAAATACTCGTGTATAATAAATTTCCTCTTTTTTTATGAAACTGCTGCAAACGCTAAATTAACATTATTTTAATTCATGTAAGTTTATTCAATTTATATATATTGTCTCTCAGAATTCGAAGAATTTGTGTAATAATAAATTTATTGTTTTAGTTATAATAATATATATATATATATATATATATATATATATATATATATATATATATATATATATATATAATCAGACAGCTTTATTAATCTACATACCATCTTCAAACAAATTCGCATCAGAACAGCGTTAAAAATATTTTCATTATTAAATCAGCTCATGAGGAATCCTATTATTCTAAAAGCTTTATCTCTCTCTCTCTCTCTCTGTTTTGGATATGCGCAGATTATGTCGTTAATTGATTGCGGGTGTGTGTTGAAATATGATGGAAAATGTTAGTCAGATTAATTTATTATTTAACTGAATCCTCAGAGTAGTATTTTTAGACTTATATCGAATTACATTATTCAAATATCAATCTGTAGAACTGACTAGTTTATTTAATTTTGTTAAAAATATTTTCATTATTAAATCAGCTCATGAGGAATCCTATTATTATAAAAGCTTTATCACTCTCTATCAGTTTTGGATATAAGTAGATTAGATCGTTAATTGATTCAGGTCGAGTATTTCAAATATGACTGAAAATCTTAGTCAGATTAACTGGTTATTTAACTGGATCCTCATAGTACTATTTTTAGGCTTATATCGAACCAGTTGAAGTACCCGGCGTTGTCAGTGATTTTAAGAATGTCTGTGTAGAAAAATCAATTTCAAATTTAAACATGTTGTACAGAGAACTTTAAAAGGTTAAAATATGCCAATATTTCCATAATCGTGATTTTATCATGATTCAATACCGTTTATCACGTTCCTCAAACGTATATGACGTTTTATTGGTCTGCTGAAGTCATATCTACTTGATTTCTCTATTACTCATATTGATACTCTTTTTATATGATTCTCAAATATTTGAAAAATTTTGTTAAACTTCCAATATGACGTCATTTTAATTTTCTTTTTAATTCTCTAATGACGTAATATTAACCTGCTTTCTGTACTTTCACATACTTATACTTCATCATTAGAACAGCGTACACGGAATATACTCTGGAGCGTACTCGGGATTTTCAAACATTGAGAAAAGTTTGAAAATTCAGTTATATTACCAATGTGACGTCAGATTAATCTTTATTTCAATTGTTCAAACTTTTTATTTCTTTTTCATTTTTCACGAGGAAATTTTTCAATAGATAATTAATTATTGTAGAAAGAATTTTACTGTGGATTTTAATTGTTGGCAACGGCTATAACGAAAAATGTTTAAATTTGATAGAAAATGCTGTTAGATTTTTGATTGTTTATTAATTAAAAATTAACTATATATTATTTCTATTCCGGATTACTTTAGTTGCCTCGGCCGTGTTTTAATACACCTACACAGAATATACCACCGTAATACCACTGTAATATACTACCGTATACACCTACACCTATCATAATTTGTATAGAAGTGCAGACAGACAAATTTTCATTTTCATATATTATATTACATTATTCAAATATCAGTCTGCAGAACTGATTAGTTAGTCTATTTCATTTTGTTAAAAAATATTTGTGAAAGATTAATGCCAACAAAAAGTTTTGTTACTATATAGAATTTTCTTTTTCACAGTTCTTAAATAAAGATATTTTATTGGTTTTTGGAGCTATTCATGTATTTATCTATACATTTTAATTAATTCTCACAGATTAGTCTATTTCGTTTTGTTAAAAATATTTTTGGAAGATTAATGCCAACAAAAAGTTTTGTTACTATAGGATTTCCTTTTAAACAATTCTTAAATAAAGATATTTTATTGGTTTTTGGAGTTATTCATGTATTTATATATATCTTTTTACGTATTTTGTTTGAAAGTTGTGTTTCCATCCACAATAATATTAATTTTACCGTTAATAATGTAATATTTTAAAGAAACTATAGTACACACAAAAATATTATCAGTTTAATTAATAGTGCTGATTTATTCAAATTTATTGATACTTAATCAATCTTAGAATCCCTTGAATCTGTGTAAAGATAAATTCCTTGTTATCATAATCAGACCTTCCTATCGACCTGCATACCAACTTCGAACAAACTCGCTTCAGGACAAACATTTAAAACATTCCTGCTATTAAAACAACTCATCAAAAATTCCTATTATTCTAAAAGCTTCGTCTATGTCCCTTTTGGGTGGATGGAGATTATATCCAATAAAATTGATTGCGGGAAGATACTTGAAATATGACATAAGCATCTTGTCAGACAAATTGATTATCTAGTTGGATCCAGATGACGGTAGAATATGTATTCTTATATTGAGTTAAATTACTAAAATACCATAGTATAAAATGGATTGTTCTTATTCTTATTCATAATAGAATTTACGTTCTTTTGAAGTTTAAAATACTAAATTACAAGTATTGGTATGATATAAATTTCTTTTTACAAGTGTTAATTAAAATTGTCATTGAGTCCAAATATCAGTGTGCAAAAGATATGCAGATCAATCCTCAGATATAATTTTCGGGGTCTGACAAAATTAAGCAGTTTTGTTCTATAAAGCAAAGAATCGGAGATATACAAAAACCTTCACTGTAAAAAAATTTCGTAAAATTTCAGTAGATGTACCGTAAATTAAAGGTACTTGTACCGTTGTCACTCTTTCCGATATGGGTACTGTACTTCTAAGGTATATTAAGCACTAAAAAAATCGTATATGTGCCATTTCTATTATAAACGGTATTTATACCGCAAAATGATTGTTTTTCAGTAAAAAATCGCTATTTATACTGTAAAATAATTATTTTTCAGTAAGAAGAAAGGTGGTAGTCTTGCCTCGGTGTACGGCAAACCTCTGAAGTGATGCTCTTGCTCTTCTTACTAAATGCGTGCAGACCTCAGGAGAGGGGGGAGTGCAGCCAGTACATATATTTTAATTATTTTACGGTACATATACCGTCCAGTTAAATTACGGTATATATACTGGTTACAAAGTTGCCAGTATATGTACCGTAATTTTTGACCAAATATTTTTACAATGTTTAAAGCCTTTCTTCTTATAAACTTAATGTTCTTTTTGTGATTCTGTTGAATTCTACAATGATGTTCATTTATAGATTAAGATAATTAATTTCTTCAAAGTAAAACTTCTTCGTAAAACTTATTTATTCACAGCATTAATGCGAAAATTATATTAGTAGTTGTATAATTCCATGTATAATATATTGTGAAACTTCTTTAATTGTAAATATGCTTGAATTACGAAGCTTGGAAAAATCTAGTAATTGAAAGATTTGTCTAAAGTCACTTGCAGATATTTTAAAATATAACACAGAATATTTCATAATCAAACAGTCCAAAATTCAAATAAATAAGCTGAAAATTTAAAATATTTATATTAGATTATAATAGAAATCGCGAAACTAACATTAATCTATAAGTTTATGTACAGCAAATTTTTTATGAAAAAATATCATGTGAATGTTGTAACTAATGTCGAAAGTATGCTAAAACCGCATAGTAGGGTGAAAACTCGATATCTTACACTGTTAAAAATTTGCAGCAAACTGTCCAGTCATTTGACCGTTTTTAAAGAAAACGGTTACATAACCGTAATTTAACTCCATTCTGACCATATTATTGCCCATATTATGGTCAGAATAGAGTTAAATTACGGTTATGTAAACATTTTCTATAAAAACGGTCAAATGGCAGGACAGTTTGCTGCAAATTTTTAACAGTGTAGTTTTACTAAATTTCAGCGGCCTTTTAACGACTAATAGTTGAAATACTATCTAGACAAGAGGAATCTTCTATGTAGACAAGAGAAAACAGCAGCCAGTATGATATCACCATATTGGAATTTGGGTAGTTTCAATGTTGAAAAAATTTATAGTGTTTGTTTAAATGGTTGCTAGTTTAAAAAATTCTTAAAATAAACACATTTAAATATATTGAAACATTTTATATTTTTATATGTAACATATTAAATATTAATTTATTTCCACCATGAAATTATCACAATTATTAATAGGTGCAACTTTATAACTCGCATTGCGACTTTCATTTATTTGGTTAAAACCGTATATCCTTCGTGGGTAATATCATATCGTATACAAAAATATGTATTACAAAACAATAATCCCTTAAATAATGTTTGAAGAAAAGGCCGTCAAATCTACATGGTGCGGAAAAGTTTTGCATGGATATAAAATCCATTATTTTCGAGAAAACCGTAAATATCAACAATTTATTAACAAATATATTAAATTTAACATGTAAATAATGGAAGAGCAAATTATATATCAAAGTATCCGCATTTTCTTTTGATGCATGCCTTTAGCCCTTATGGGACATAATTGACTGCGATAGAAAGTATCTCAACGGGAAAATTGTTTCATTCCTTAATCAATTTGGATTTCACACCATCCAAACTTTGATGGGAAGTAGCCAACACCTTTGCCTTCAAAAATCCCCAAGAAAAATCTAATGGATTGATGTTGGCCCATTTATCAGGAGAAATTAAATCACTGTTCTCCACCCTAACCTAGTCAAGTGCTGAAACACCCAATATTGTCCAGAAAAGTGTTTTTGATCAAAAAGCTTGATTTATTTCCTGAAAAATGTTGTCCTGGTAGCATTGTTGATTAAACCATCCAAAGCATTTTCTGCACCCCGTATATGGACAAGGGTGATTATAATTTGTAGAAAGCTGTTAAAGAGGTGACATTATTTTCTGAAGTAACTCAAACTGTAATGGAGGCATTTATATTTTGAATTTAACTATTAAATAATTAGATTTGTAATTGAAATATTATTAGTTCAGTTCGTAAGCTAAGGTTGTAAATTAAAAATATATTGTTCCACTCTATTCTAAACAATAAAAAATAAATGTAACTTATGCTGTCACCACTGTAAATGATTTTTCTGTGTCCGGAGGTTTTTCTAATCGACATTAAGAAAACTATTGCAGATAAAAATACACAAATTGGTAGTTTTATATATAAATGTTCTGTAAACTGAGCTATTTAATATTCCAATCGTTAAAAATAGTTCCGTTATTATTTTTTTTATCCGAACAAAAAAGGACATAGTTAAAAAGCTTGCGGTGTACAATTATGTGTTTTAATTGACTGACTTTTTCAGGGTTTTTTTCATTTGAAAGTTTCCCTACGACAGTTATTTCATATTTTGTAAAGGCCATTTTTATATTGTGGCAGTTGATTCGGCCGAAAAATCTCCCCATTCAAAAGCAAATGAATGGAAACCCGACTGCAGGAGATCTTCACTGGTCCTTTATAATTCAATCTTCCGTAATCATTTTAAAACGGGTTACATTAGTGTGTTTTTGAGACTGCAGCGACTGAACGGAGGTTGGCTGTCGTATCTCGTAGAGATCAGAGCCGCCTAAAAGAAAACATTTTCATTTCTATTATTCAAAGAAAATTTTTTTGATTTCTATTATTAAAAGAAAAATGTTTTCATTTCTATTATTAAAAGAATTTCTTTTTTCTATTATTAATTTTTTTCCCGCAAATTTAACATTATTCATGCGGTTTTACATCTCCGGTGGGGTTTGACCCAATGATTTGACCTTTTTATAGATAATCGTTTATTAATCAAAATGTGATGGACTAATAATATATTTAAATTTCTATTATGGTGCAAGGATAAGTGCAGATTATGTATACAAAGTAACAAAAAATTTTGTTGGATATTATAGTTTCATGAAGCAACTAATAACAAGTTATGCAGCTATAGCCAGCATTCCTATATTTATGGCTGTTATTAATATAGTTTTCAGTGGGTGATTTGAATTTTAAATGTATAGACTTCTCGTTTCTCGCGAAAATGGCTTTGAATGTGACATTGTTAAAATATAATTAAGAACAATCACGTCAAATGTATGTAACATGCAAATCTGTGTGACGTGATTTACCCATAAAACACGTAAACCTCGTTTTAGGTCTTAATTTTAACTAACATAGACTGTATTTATAACTTTACTTTAGCATAAATTTAATTGAATGTTGTAGTTGTATATACGTTTGCGTCGTCTTGTAAAGCAGGTATATTTCAAAATAGAAAGAAAAAAATTAGTTCGAAAAAAAAGATTTTAAGGACAAAATATTTATGTTTGGTAAATATAATATTTCGTTAAATAGGAAGAATGTGTTTCTTTAAATACCATTTGTTTCCAATATTTCATAGCAAAATTATAAAGGAGATGAATGAATATTCTATTGATTAATTGGTATTTAACAGTCCTGCTACCATGGGGTAACCTGTGACCTCAGAGCAACATTTCCGTGCAACTCTAAAAAATGTATGAGTTTTAAAATTTTGAAAAAAATTCAATTTGTTCATTTTATGCTTAATATTTGACTCATAGAGAGGAAATTTCTAAAATGGGTAAATTTAATTTTTTTATTTACAATTTATCCACTGAGTACCACTGGGGTCACCTGTGACCCCAATACAAATTTATATAATAAATAAAATTTTGAGTTATATTGTTTGAAAAAAAAATTCGAAAAAACATTTTTAAACAAAATTTTATATTATTTTGCATTAAAACACGTTTTTGTAACACAACGAATGAATTTAAGGTTATAATCATTTAGTTATAATATTACATGTAACAAAATAAAAATCTTAGCGGGGTCACATATGACCCGAGTGTTACTCAACGACAGAAAAAAAAGTTGGTAGTAGGAAGACTAAATATTGATAAAATGAAATTCAACTATTGGAGTAATTAAGTCGAACGTTTTATTTTATTTCAACCACTCCATAACATGATAAATTTTGCACGTTTCCAGGTTTGCTTATGAAAGTTAGAGCACAAACAAACAGACAAATCGAATTCACAAACAATTTTTAACAGTGTTGGAGATTTTTTATTAAACACGAATATGACAGTGACAGTGTAAATACTTACAACATCCAGTGAAAAATGTGGTTTTTATTTCAGTATTTTAGCACCGTAATGGTCAGGGGAATTTTCTTAGTAAGAATTCCTACAAACTAAGGCAGAAGCAATACGAAATTCATAAATTATCATTTTATGTTTTAATCTTACAGAAAGTAATGACATTTTTTGGTTTTAACATCAATTTTACAAAATATGCTGCACTCTTAATAAAGGAAATTTAAAGGAAATCGGAAATGTTTTAAAAATTATCATTTTATGTTTTAATCTTACAGAGAGTAATGATATTTTTTGGTTTTAACAGCAATTTTACAAAATATGCTGCACTCTTAATAAAGGAAAAATAAGGGAAATCGGAAATGTTTTAAAAATTATCAATTTATGTTTTAATCCTACAGAGAGTAGTGACATTTTCTGGTTTTAACAGCAATTTTACAAAATATGCTGCACTTTTAATAAAGGAAAAATAAAGGAAATCGGAAATGTTTTAAAAATTATCATTTGATTTGTATTATTTTAATAAATAGCTTATACATAGTAAAAAAAACAAAACAAATAAAAGCATTGATATTTAATACTTTGGATTTTTTTTTCATAGAACATTTCACACGCCTTGCATTCATAATAATCAAATTTTATTTGCTTAATAGGCGTATAACCAACATAGTGAAAAAGTACCCAAGTCGGGACTCGAACCCGGGTCATCAGTATAGCGCACTATGTTGGTTCACTATGTTGGTTCACTATGTTGGTTATACGCCTATTAAGCAATTAAAATTTGATTATTATGATGCGCTATACTGATGACCCGGGTTCGAGCCCCGGCTTGGGTACTTTTTCAGTGTGTTGATTATACGCCTATTAAGGAATTAAAATTTGATTATTATGAATGCAAGGCGTGTGAAATATTCTATGAAAAAAATTCCAAAGTATTAAATTTTAATTTATTTAATTATCGATGCTGGATTTTCTTTGATTTCGTTTTTGCCCCAGGGTTGGTGGCTCACGGAAAATATTGCATCTTGTGCTACGATTGTAGTCATGCCAACATGTTATAGTGAGAAAGTTCGAAGCTGAGCATCGTTCCCAAGTGGTTCAGTTGGTAGAACGTCAATGCGCTGTACTGATGACCCGGGTTCGAGTCCCGGCTTGGGTACCTTTTCACTATGTTGGTCATACGCCTATTAAGCGATTAAATAAAAACATGTTAAGCATTTTTACACGCAGTCATATAAGAATAGTAGAATGTGTATGTTTAGTAAATGGACATTTTTTATTTCTTTTTACTATTATTTTTTTTTTTTTTTTTTAGAATATTGATATTTATCAATTACTTTGCTACTCACATTATTACTTTTTGAGTATTAAAAAAAAAGTCGTTCAATCACATAAATTTGTTTATTTTAATTACATATATATTATAATCCAGTGCGGCTTTAACCCTTTCAGGGGCAAGCACTTGTGCTCCTGTAACGTTGAATTCCCACCGGAATTTAGGAAAGAATTTAGTTCAAAATAAGAATAAGTGATTTTTCAACTTTTTCTCGTCAAAGTTAAAAAAGTAAAATTTAATTACAAGTTTCTGGTTTGAATCGGATTAAAACTAGGTGGTATATAATATATACGACCGCCCCTCAAAGGGTTAATGCAAAAATTGTTGACTTCAAACTTCTGCAATGAAAAATGCTTCAAACACCCAGCTATCACTAATGTCTGCTTCATTCAGATTAATAAAAATTGATCCCCCGGAGGAAAATACAACATATTCATATAGATTTTAACAATATGTCAATTTGATTTTCATTATGTGCTAAGTTATTAACAGATGTTATTATGTTATACAACATATATATTTATAATAATACGGCAAAACATGCTTAAAACAAATACAGCATGATTTGCAACGCTGACATTCTTACAATTTTATATAGTAGAAGTCAATGAAAATTTGGAATCAACATTTGTTCTTTCAAAATCATAAATTATTGCTCCAAGTTCCGTATTATTATAAGGTACACAAAACACATTAAAGGTTACAATATAACAGACGTTTGGTAAAATATTTTAGAAGTTAGAATATAACAGAATTTAAAAAAATATTAAAATCAGCAATTGTTCATAAAAAAAATAAGTTCGAATGTTAAATAAATTGTGATAAGATACATTGTTGCTGAGTGAACATTACACAAAATTGCAGCAATTACTACAAAGTATTTTAGCGCATATTTTAGACGAGTTTGGTCTGGTGTAAAATACAATTATTTTTACAGATAAAACGTTTTTGAAAGTTTAAATTCTTGTCTGGAATCTAATTTTTCTTTACAAGCAAAATGGCGCTTTTAAAGAAGCGATGTATGGTAGGCTATATTTCTGCACTTTCCGAAGAGAATTATTCGTATTTGGCTATTAAAAAAACGCTATGAAAGCATGGTTTTTCTATATCTAAAGCCACAGTAGGTAACACTGCCAATAAGACAGTGTAAAAACGTTAATGCCTTGCCTCAAGTGGAAAAATTGTTCCAAATATGTACCTTCGATTATTCTAAAGGTAACATCTTTTATGGTAAAAGAAAATGCTAAAATTCAAAGGACTGTTGCCAAATCGTTAAAATTCTTAGTGTCAACTGTTAACAAAATCACTAACCCTGATTTAAATTTTCTAAAGGATTAAAAATTACAATGTTCATCGTTTTTCTCCACGACAAAACGCCGAATGCAGAACATGATGCAGAATTCAATATGAGAAGTATTTTTGTGGATATAAATGGAAAAATTTTGATACAATCGATGAAGCTTGGGTCTATTTAAATTTGTATAATAAAAAGATATCCATTTTTTTATCTTCAAAAAGGAGAAAAAAAATCTTAAAACGTGGTTCAATGTACCTAAAGATACTTTTAGGACATGATTTATGATTGTTCCTGGCTTTGCATATAACGGCAAATTAAATATAAGGAAAGTGAAGAAAAATGTTTAGATCAACTCCACATACTCTGATAAACATATTTATTCCCAATCTGCAAGCATGAAATACCATTACTTTACCATCAGTGCCATCAATCTGTTGACATTCAACTGTTGCCAGAAACAAACATTATTTAAATTTCTAAAATCACCTAATCCATATGGAAAAAAACTTAAATGTATATTTTTGCAATTCTCTTTTCCAATTGGTATGTATTTGATTATTTTTTTTGTAAAAATATAATGTTTTAAATTATATTTATTTTATGTTATACTCGTTTATTTGATTCAATTTGACATCCATACAAATAACAAGAAAAAAATATTTTTATCTATATTATAAAAATAACGCAAAAGAAATTGCGAAATTCATAAAATAAAATTAGGATAAGAGTAAAAAAAAAAAAAAAAAAAAGCATATTTCTTTTTTTTTTAATTATGCATATAAATCTATAGTCAAACTATTTGGTATATTCTTTTCAGGGTTGATGCATAGTTTTCTTACATTTTGTTACTTATGTTATAAGTTTTCTACATGTAATTTGTGTACAGAAATTGTTTAAATATAACAATTCTATAATCTACCGATAGTTTTTTGAATTGATGTTTCCGGAGAAATAAATATTTCATGGAAAAAAAGTCTAAATATATATTTCAAGTCTGAAATTTATCTAGCCTTAAGTTTCCCATTGGAATTTTCAGTAAACCTCAACAAAATATAAACCCTTGCCAACTTAAAATGTACTTATTTTATTGTGGAAATTAATCATATCATAATAACAGACGATATAATTCATTTCACTGAAATAATAACGATGATTTTTTTACATTGTCTTGTATTGGATATTTGCGCATAGTATAATTTTAATGTGACAGAATTGTAATTAATTATTTGTAAAAGTGTATTGAAACATAATTTCATAAAATAAAATTAATATCTATAATATCAACATCTGCACATAAAATAAATTTCGTATTCATGCATTTTTACATAAGAGTGCAACAGCTATTGCACCAAGATCTGAATATTTATAAAACTAGTTATAGTTCAAACGCAGCTCATTTCTCACGTTTGACTTACAATTTCCAACTTGTTTTTACCGTGTAAGCAGAATGTAAAATGGCTTAAGGTGCAGTTTCAATGATATTTGTCATACAGCAGTTAAATAAAACCTGATATCAATGTTATCTTTTACAAAGATTTTATGCCTTGAATGTGTGCTTAAGCGATAAATTCAATCCATATTGTATGCACTTATGCTTTCGAAACATGAACAAATAAATTAAAACTTTTATTGCAATAACTCCAAATTAAACAAGAACGAAAAATCAAACGTCAATCATAGATTATGAAAACATTTCCGACACTGTAAGAAAACTTCCCAGTTTACTAACCATACAAGGCCAAGGTCAAAGGGGGCTGGGGAGGTTTTCCTTTCAGCTTAAGCTCAACTAGCCCCATCCAGCAGATATGTCTTCTATGCAGCAAAACCCCAGCCCACGAAGTGATGCCCGGAAGGGCCACCCGTGAAGGGGACCCCTCACTATGGAAAATTAACTGTCAAATATTACAATGTCAATAACAATGGCTATCCAAGTATACTGGACGAACCAAGTTAAATGCAGTAATGAGCTAAATTAACAACTGTGATTGTAAATAAATACAAGGAGATTTAGAGCTTTTACAATATAATATTTTAAATTGAGAGAAAACTACAAATACAAAACAACACTATTAGCTCACTTATTGAACGATAAACAGTTAATAAATACGATAATGATAAGGAAAGTAATCATAGTTTGAATAGTAACATCGTGTGTATAAAAAGACATATGGAGAAAAACTTAAATAATTATATAGTGTTATTTACAGTAAACAGTTAACACAAGTTAAGTACAGCAATAATGCCAGAAAACAAATCTGAGAATAAAAGTACTGTGTACTAGTATTAAGAATAATAGGGAGTAACATAAGTGATTATATAGGGATATGTGCATGTAGTGAAAACAATCATACAATTAACAGAAATTAAATACTATCACGAAATTAGAGAACTAGTATTGAAACAGAAATTCTAAACAAATATGTCATACCTTTTTTTACTAAATAAACATGGTCAAGGTCAAACCGGGCGGGAAGGTCTAGCTTTCAGCTTAAGCTCAACTAGCCCCACCCAGCAGGTTGTTTACATAATTTTACTGCGCATTACTAAATTATACTTTGTGATATTGAGCAATAATTATACTATTTAATGCTGAAATACAAATTCTGAAAACACAAAATTCCAAAAATACAAATTCTTAAAATACATTTAACCAATTGTACTGAGCTTTACTAAATACTTCTTTGAGATACTGAGCAGTAATACCACCATATAATAATACTGTAAGATGCTGAAGTAGATAATAGAAATGGATAGAAGTAAGTACTAAATGAACAATAATGAATGAATGAGATTTCTAGAGTAAACAATGATAAATTATGTTAAAATTACTAAATAACACTGTATGATGTCACTAAGATTAACTTAAGGGTAGAGTTTATGTAGTGTAAAGGGCATTATGCATATTAGAAGTCCACTTCATCCTCAACATCCACTAAGTCCAATGGAAGCAGCATGAATAAATATTGATTGCGTTTTAGCAAAAAACATACGATCTGTACTTTTTGAACAATTTTGGTTGTTTCAGCATGTAGACAATCCAGGCCGACAGATTAATTTGTGATGGCTTTCTAATGTGATAGTAGATAGTCAGTGTACAATATAGGATATAATATAAGGGGTGTTGTTGCATCGCGGGCCAGTTTATCAACATATTATTTACCAGCTATGCGAGAATGACCACGTACCCATTAAAGAAATTGGATTTCGATGTTTGTTGCAAGGCTATAATTATGTCACATACGAGCAAGTTGGAGGTAAATATTCCTGCTAATGCCTGCAGGCTAAATAGACTATCAGAATTGATAGTGTAGCTTTGAAAATACAAGAATTTGCCCAGCTATTGCATTGTTTATTGCTAGCATCTCTGCTTGGTAGACTCTATTTCCTGGGTGTAAACGAATCTGTCTTGATCCCTGTAAAAATGAACCTTTATATGCACAGATGCACAGAAAGCGTATGCAGTGCCATCTGATGTTTTTAATCCGTCGGTGAATATATCAATTTCGTTTGTCCTCTCATTTTCTGTTTGACACTTAAAATATTCAATATATGGAGGTATGATTTTAGTTGATTTTGGTTGGTAATTCATCATGTTATGTTCATTCACCTGGACCCCAAGACGATGTACTCCTCCGAGAATGGATACTTTCTTCAGCTGCAAGGCAAGAGGGGGATTTCCGGATAGTATGCTACGAGCTACAGTTGCAGATTTTTTTAGGTACCCGTGACTAGGAGTAGGCATTGAGCCTGAATTAAGGAAATAATCCTTAGACCATGTCACTTTTGAATTCAAGCAAACCATATCGATGCAGCATAGGTGTTTCTATTCTCCAGAATATTATTATACCATACTTTGAGAATCTTTCTAAAAATCCCACTTGATGATGATGAAAATTTAAAAAGGTTGTGTGTTACTTGTGTTATTTCTAATCTTTGGTTGCGAAGATGGGGGAGAAAGGAGAGTGTTACATTTAGGGTGATACCCAAATTTGGCAAAGCATTGTTTGTTGACAGAGAATAATTTTCCAATTTATTACTAAATAATTAATTTAGAAAACGCATAACATATTTGAAAATCCAATTTCACCAGTTACTACCAATAGGCAAACAAAATATCTGAATTATTTTGTGCAGCCTTGTATATGATCTACAGTTTTGATTGCATACTGCACAGTATGCTAAAATGTTCTTCAGTTATGAAATACACAGCGCAACTGAAAATTCCCCTTCATCAATTTTTGTCTGTAAACGGAAATGTAAGTGAGTTTTTTTGAGCTCCTCTTTATATGAACTATAGAATTTATATGCACTAATTAATATGCAAAACTAATTACGTATAAACACGCGCACCACTACTAAAACGCACTTATTGCAACGCAATTATTGCAAATAGACAGTACTGTAACCAAACGTTTTGAGTGTCCCTGTAAATGCACGAAGTAATCTATGAATACCATATTATACAGTAAGCGCCTTGTATTACACCTCAGTGATATGTATCAATTTGAATATGTTTAAAATACTGTAACATCATTAAAATGTGCTGCACACGAATTTCTTCATAGACAGTAACGGAATTCTTTTGAGTGTTTCTGTACATGAACGATACAGTTTATTTACATCATATTCTACAGTAAGTGACTTGTAGTGGACCTCAATTATAAGTAACAATTTGAATATGTTTAAAATGGTCTAACGGCAATAAAATACGCCGCAAATAATTTTTGCCCATAAACCGTAATGTAAAGGAATTCTTTTGAGTGTCTCTGTAAAAGAATCGTAAATGCTACACACTTCAACTTCAATACTAAACATGCCGTAGTAAACATCAATAACATACATCAATTTCAATGCGATCCGGGCATATTTATGCGAGTTAGAGCGCGGACCGACCACAGACAGACAGACAAATCGAAATCCTAAACACTTTTGAACTATATTAGAAACTGTTAACAAGACATGTCCGCTGCGTAGTTACAGTACAAATGAACTTCAGTTACGCAAAATTTTCATTAAACTTTTAAAAATTTAGTGAAAATTTACATTACTGGTGTTAAATAATTGTCGTTTTCCCGAATGGGATCAGAATGAGAGAACATTTTTATAATAACAGAAATATTGTTCCTTCCTAAATTCAGTGACACGTGATACGTACATGAAATATAAATGTGAATATCAGAATTTTAATAACAAAATTTTAATGACATCTTTTCATTCCATACTTTTCTTCATTCAACACGTGTTTAACATGGAGAACATTAATACTTAATAATTTGGTATAATTACTGAAATATGTAACAATTCTGTAAGCTAAGTGTAAAATACAAGATTTGATTCCAAATGGCAGGTAGATGTCAGGTTCCGTAAACTTTTACATTTGCATATTTGATTTTCGCCAGTTCAGAAGGAGAGAACTAGTACACTGGTGATTTCATATTACCCCACAGACGTAATAAATCTACCAAAATAAAATTAGATGACCGTAGAGATAACACAATATTCAAGTATGGATTTGTCATTTGGTTTTGAACAATATTATCCGAAAGAAATAACTTATCGCATCATCCTGCCTAAAGCGCGCTACAGATTTCGGGAGATATACTTACAACAGATATATGTATTTTCTGCAATGCGGGATTTGTGTTCATGGAAAACGGTTAGATATGCTTCAACAGTTAATGTGCGCGCTTTTCAGACATATACTGCGAAACACACTTTAACCCTCGTACTACCAACTTTTTTTTTTATTTCATAGAGTACCACTGGAGTCATATGTGGCCACACTAAGATTCTTATTTTGCCCCTGATATGGCCATGTTAAAGTTTAAGAATTTTCCCTTCCGTAATTTCGAAAAAAAAAATTTATATATTGTTTAATGTTCTCAGGTTAATGGACTTTCATAAAAAATATTTGTTATCCATAAAAATTGTTCTACTAGTGTAAAAGAAAATGAATTTCCAAAAGTCTACCAAGTGGTCATATCAGGAACATGTGCAAATGATATGGCCACCATTGTTCCATGTTTCACAAAACGTGGTTTTCATCAATTTAAAAACGTTGTTCTGCTAAATTAAGTAATTTTGGGTTGAATTAAATAAACATGATATTCACAAATTCTTTTTGTTGTTCAAAAGTGAATTTAAAGCAGGATTTTGCATCAAAAATGAAGTTGTTTACAAATTTGACAATACAATTTAAATTTTTATTTTAAACAAAATGTGAAATACTTTTACATAAAAAAAAATATATTAAAGCAAATTACCTATCACAATTGGAACAAATAAAATGTATTTATCCTAGGCTTGCATGGTGTACTTGATATGGTCACCTGGATGGCCATATCAGAAGCAGGTAAGTATTCACGAAAATCCTTTGATTTTGAATAACTCGTAAAATATACACCATCAACGATAGCATCAACTGATAGAGCATTAGAAACTGAACAGATTATGGTTATATTCATGAACAAATTCTTTTAAAAACGTGTATAAAAAAAAGGAGACTTATCAGATAAAAACAAGAAGCGATTACACCAAAAACATAAAATTTCACAACCTAGCTGATTGGCAAAAGATCGCATGACATACTAGTAGGATCTTCGTGGTATGCTCATGCCATTTAGTGAATTTTTTGGTTAGCTAAGGTATATTAGGGGAATGGCCATATCAGGAACATGGCCATAACAGGGGCATTACATATAATATTATAATAAAATGACTATAAACCTTAAATTTATTCGTTTTGTTACAAAAAAGTATTTTTTTATGTGAAATAATATACAAATTTTTGTTCAAAAGTTTAACCTAATATATAAATTTGTATTGGTGCCACAGGTGACTCCAGTAATACCCGGTAGATAAATTGTAAATGAAAAATAAAATTTACCCATTTTATTAATTTCCTCTACATGAGTCAAATGTTAAGCGTAAAATTAACAAATTAAAAAAAAATTTCAGAATTTTAAAACTCATACATTTTTTTACAGTTGCACGGTAAATTTGCTCTGGTGTCAAAGCTGACCCAATGGTAGTAAGAGGGTTAAATAACAGAGTGCTCCCAAAGGAAGAGAAGATAAAGTCATATGAAAGTTTTACGTGAAAATAATCCTTTGCTTCGTCATGAACTTACGTTTATTCAATATGTATACGTGATTGTTTTTTGTAATGATGTCTCTGTGTTCAAACTGGGCATTATACGTCCAATAAAACATTAAACAACCACTAAACATCTCGTTCCATTTTTCCAGGTTCTTGGACGCAAATGATACCCTGTCAGCTTTATCTGCCATTAATAACCGGTGCAGTGACTAAACGATAAATACCAATATCAATTAACTAATATGTTGAACCGATTTATTTAAGCATCACGAGTATTCTTCTAGATGCACTAGCGCTGTTTATCTTTCTGCACATGATTTGTCTGCCGTATCCTTTATATTATATTATACAGCAGTAGTATGCGTCATCGTCATAGATGGATTTCCATTTTCTGGTCGTTAATCCTAAACAAGAAGTTTCTCTAAATCCTCTCATAAGTTTCTGTATCCTAGGACAACAAATGGACATTTTGTTTTTGTGTTGTGCTCTTTGGTAGTAAGAAATTGTTCAAATGTACCGATTGGTTATGCATTGTTCAGCGCTTAATCTAGTTACGTAAGAACGGTGCCGGAGACGTTCAAGTGCATCCAGATTTATTAGTAACAGGCTGGTTTACATTAGATTACTTCATATATCTCATATCATTGACCTTTATTAAAGACTTTTGGAAGTACAACTTATTTAATTAAAACAATTTGATCTTCATTCCAATATCAATAGTGTAAAACCTACTCTTTATTTAACATTTGTTTGCTTTTAATGATTTAAAATTTTAACTACCTAATAATGCATTTGATATTAAAAACAATATATAACTTAAAATATACACGATGTTAATTTGTAAATAGTTTTAATATTTTGTCAAAAAGAATAAATGGAATATTCTACAAAATGAGTTGGAATTTTATTTTATATAGAACAGCTCGTGATAACAAATATCAAAAAGAGCATTTTTTCTTTCGAAAATTGCGTTCTTAAATAATACTCAGACAAAATACTTTTGTTCTTTCGTATTCTTTTCTTCTTCTTTTAACATTTTCCAGGAATACATTTAAGAATTGGATCTTTTTCAAATAATCATGAAAAGAAATCAAAAGTGTCTTCCCTTTACAACCTTTTTTTTTTCAAGAATTCATAGTTCAGTGTTTTACTTTTAGAATTCTACGTTCAAATATTTTCGTATCGATTGAGATTAAGGTAAATGTATTTTATCCCATGAAAAATAATTTAAAGACTGAATTCGCCTGTACAATAATCCGAAAAATAAATGATCTAACTAAAATAACGTCACATGTTAAAACAAATTTCAAACAATTCTATTTTTTCTGTAGCAAAAAAAAAAAAAATAAAAAATAAATAAATAAATAAAATAAATAAATAAATAAAAGCTTATTTTAAAATAATTCTAAAAAAAATGTTTCATATATCTAATTATATTATACATACTGCATTTATGCAATATATATATATATATATATATACATATATATCAAATTTTAATTTGTACATTAGACAAAATGTGTTTTCTAATCAATGCGAAAATATTATATTTTGAAATATCATAATGTGAAGGTGAGTTATTAATTATTATACACATAAATATTAAGGCATAAAAAATAATTTTAATATCTAATTATTAAACTAAAAGTTGCAGCAAAAATATTTATTTGGTAGAAATAGGTTACATCTATAGAATATGAATACATATGAATATATCATCTATTTACGAACAGATTTGCACTAGATGTATAATTAAAAATGTTGTTTAGATGTATCTAAATTGAATAGATTTCCTTCATATACTAACTGCCAGTTACATTAAGTGTGAATTTTTTTAACTATAATTTGTTTGATAAAAACGAAAAAACTATTGCTTCTTTTTGAAATCGACGAAAATGTACTTTTGTTATAATCATTTGTTTGTTTTAATGTACTATATATGAAAGGTTGGGTATGGATGCATCAAATTCATAGAATACTGGCGGATTGTGAACGGTTATATTATTTTGCATTATTTGGTTATATTTTTTGGTAATAGCTGATATCTGAAATTACAAGTAATAACAAAAGGTGGTTGTTTGCAGTCGTTCTTTTAATCCAGAAAATCAGGCGTAAGTGTAGCAAGGCAATGAATTTAGCAATCCGGAGATTTCTCTATAAAAAACGTAAACAGTTGCCGTTCTAAGGTGTTTATTTATCCAACATGAAAACGTAAAACAAGTCCCACTTTATGAAAATATTCGTAACGCCCTCGGGCTTGTGCATGAATCGCTACATCAGCTCAATTATATTCAAAAGCAAATATAGAATACTAAAAGTTTTGTAGACACCAGATAACATATCTTTTAGCACTTAAAACAAGACAAAATTCTGAATTCCGATGTCATTGCATCTCATTTTTTCAAATTCGAGGAGGGCGACTCATATCGACGTAGTACAGAAACACACCAATCGGTGAAAGGCGCACATTGAGAGCTGGACAGCTAAGCGAATGACGCGAGAGGGAGTGGTTTTAAGGCGAATGACACCCCTACCTAGCAGTGCAGCGTTTTCGAAGTAAACAGTCTAGCATCGAAAAGACGCGTGAAGCCAGATCCGTGGAATTAAAATGGGAAATAAAAATAAGAAAATGGGTTTTAAAAACGTCAAAAACTAAAAAATAGCTTTTCTCAGAATATTATAGATTGGGTAGTTGATAAAAGTTTATCAAGGAACTAAAAGTTTTAGATTAAGATTTTGAATAAGATAATTATTAATATACGCTTTTTGAATTTAAATTCAAATTAAATAAAAATAGCTAATATATATTATTAAGAAATAGGGAAATCATGAATATGTCGTAATTTAGAATAATTTGAAGGAATATCGCGAAGTAAAATTTTTGTAAAACATATACTACATACTATATTTATAATGCAAATGTAAATTTCGTTCCGGCTTCTTTTTTCATGAGACGTATACAGTATGATCGTTATTTAGGGAATCTTTTGGTATATAACATATCGTTCTATGTTGTTTACTTATGGAATTATGGAGTACAGTTCTATAATCAGATGAACCCGATTATGAAAAATTAGCCATTTTAAAAACATGCTGCTGAATGGATTTTGATGGAACTTGCATCATGACTTAGATAATTTTTCAAGGATGGTTTTAGTATATAACATGTCGTTCTAGGTTGCTTAGTTATAGAATTACTGAGGAAAGTTCTATCATCAGATGAACAAGATTATGAAAGATGGGCCTTTTAAGAAAGTTCTGCTGGGTGGATTTTGATGATACTTGAATTGTTAGTTAGATGCGTTTTTAAATAAAGCATTAGTATATAACACATCGTTCTACGTTGTTTAGTTATAAAATTAGGGGGGATACTTAATCATCTGAACCCAATTATAACAGATTAACCTTTATAAAAATGTTTTTTAAATGAATTTCGCGCGACTTGCACTGTTGGTTAGACAATTTTCAAGGATGGTTTTGGTATATTGCAAATCTTTTTACTTTGCTTAGTTATAGAATTATGGAGAAAAGTTCAATAACTTGATTATGAAAGATTACTTATTTTAAAAAGTTCTACTTTGCGGAATTTTATAAGACTTGCATTGTTAGTTAGATATTTTTCCAGGGATTGTTGCAGTCTACTACATATGGTTCAATCGTTCTTGACCAAATCCAACTATAAATGATCAACTAAACGTTTTGGTTCTTAACAGCCCAAATTAGAAAATATAAGAGTGCAATAGCGTTCGCATTGTTTCAACAATGTGAAAGGACATTCCAAGTAAACGTCCATGTTGCTTTAAAACACAAGATCAAATTCAACGGTAAATTTAGTTTGATTTAAGTTTTGGTTGGAGAAATAGACCTGCGTAGTGGACAAAACCTTCTATTATATATATATATATATATATATATATATATATATACACGTTTACTTTTAATACAGACTCTTTTTTTCATTAAAATAAACATATACTTAGAATATTGAAAGTGGGTAATAACAAGTGGGTAAGTGTGATCGAAGATCACACAAAGGGTTTCCTTTAATATTCCTTTCAAAACACATTATCCTTTCTTTAATATATCCAAATAAATTTCCGTTTAAAAAAAAAGTCATGTTTTTTTATAAAGTAAAAATTTACCGGTCTATTTTTCTCGGTTTTTTTTTTTTTTTTGAAAATTTGAATCGGTCCGATAGCGGGCGATGCCTGCCATTATACTCTGTCTTAATAATATCTGTCATGTGGAAAAAATGCGATATGCGATATTAAATAAAACATTTTAAAAATTAAACATGTTGTATAGAGACCTTCGAAATGTTAGACGTCAGATTAATTTTCTTTTTAATTCTCTAATGACATATTCCTTTTAAATGCTAAAGGTGTAAATTAACAACATAATGCAAATTAAAATAACTTTTATTAGTTGTTTTACATGTTTCGACTCTTTCCGAGTCATTTTCAAAAACAAAATGGGAATATTCCAAAATTGCACGGGCTTTGAAATTATTATTTTCATGTACTTTTTAAAAATTACGCACGTTATCAATTTTTTTTTTTTTTACTTGGTTGTTTATTTTTATATTTGTGACCACGGAGAAACTCGAGCCACAGTTTCGGTAAATTTAAAGATGAAGCATCGTTACATATTGTATTTTTGCGTGTTAGTATCTCTATAGTTTCTCCTATTATGGATGGATATTATAGACTGGAGGAAAATATTATTTTACTTTCATTGAAATTTATTTGGATGGTTTCTACATGATATAATCTTGCCAGGGCTGTAGTTTTTCTATTATATTTAATATCAGCTATATGCTCTTTTTTTCTGTAGTTAAATTTCCTGCTGGTCATGTCTATGTAGTAATTCTTGGATCCGACTTCTTTAATAAAAGGTATTTCATATACTCCTGAATAATTCTCAAAATTAATTGAGTCAATTTTACTGAAAATGATATTCTTTAATTTCTAAGGGCAGGAAACAACAAGTTCATTTTTTTATTTTCTGTTTTCCTCTAGCGTTTAGCTAAAATTATCGTCTGACAATCCAAAATTTATTTTCAGCCAGAATTCTTAAGATCAGAGCTTATTCTTCGTTTACACGTCATGTACGTACTTTCGAGGTTACATATTGGTCTAGAAGAAAATTTTCGCGCTACGGAAGTTGAATCACCTCAGGATTATTTCACTGGAATTGTTAATAAGTTCCTTTTAAAGCGATTATAATTGAAAAAAGGAAATCAGGTGACTTGATTGTCACTTAGATTATCTTAAATACTCACGCGCAGCCAAATTCGAGAGACAGAGGGACCAGAGAGAGAAGTTTTTTCGGGGGTTAGAGTGTTCGAACTTTTATTCGAGGATTTTTGAGACGTCCAGTTTCCACTACGACTGTCATGTTCAAACCCATTTATATTTGCGCCGTACCCAATAAGAGCTTTGGTACATATAATAACATTTCTTCGACAATATCATCGTATTATTTCACATAAATGCAATAACCCTACTAGGAAGTCCTTATAATGTAAAGAATATTTGAAACTCCTACTGTCACATAGAGATGATTAAGTAACCATTTTTATCACGTTTTGCTGGAGTATTCTTCCTGCTTGATTGTTCCTGATTATGTAATAAAGTTTTTGAGGCACAAAGTTTGACTGCTTAATTCTGGAGTAAACACATTTTCTTAGTATTATCTGAGTTATACAACAATCCGGCCTATGCGTCGATACATGTAAACCCAACCTAAAATAGATTTCACCAACTGCCTTTTTAGCACCAATATGTCACTATATGATATATATATATATATATATATATTAATTAAATCATTTTATTATTAAAATAAATAAAATATAAAAAAAACTTATTAAATTTATATATATATAACTAGCAAGCTACGCCCGCTGCGCTGGTCGGTTTCTACAAATGAACCTTGAATCAAACGAAATATTGTTTTATTTGACCTTGTATTTGAAAGCAATCTGTATATTTACCTGGAATATCCTTCCACATTACTGAAAAATTACGTCATTGCGCTATTATATTTTTTAATGTGCAGTCAAAATTTCCATTCAGTAGAAGTTTTTATAAAGACTAATCTTTGATAATCGGGTTCATCTGATTATAGAACTTTTGCACATAATTCTAAAACTAACAGAACGATATGAAATATACTAAAACCATCCTTAAAAATTGTCTACTTAACAATGCAAGTCGCAAAAAATACGCCCAGTAAAAACTTTCAACAGGTTAATCTTTCGGAATTGGGTTCACCTGACTATATAACCTTCACACATAACTGTTTGACTAAGCAACGTAGAACAATATGTAGTACATTAAAACCATTCCTGAAATAGCATCTAACTAACAATACAGTTCTCATCAAAATCCGTGAGGTAGAACTTTTTTAGAAAGCTAATCTTTCATAATCGGAATCAAATATTGAAAAGGCTAATATTTGGTTAAAAAAATGGTCACACGATTTTCGATTTTCCCCCTGCAATTCTAGAACGAAGCAATGTAGAATGATATGTTATATAATAAAACTTTCCCTAGAAAATTATCTAACAGTGTAGGTTCCATCGAAATCCATTCGGCAAAATCTTTTAAAAAGGCTAATCTTTTATAATCGGATTGATCTGATTATAGAACTTCCCATAATAATTCTATAACTAAAAGCTACGTAAAACGATATGTTATAAAACCTTCCCTGAAAAATTATCTAACAGTTTACGTTCTACGAAAATCCATTCAGCAGAACTCGAGTTATAAGCAGCCGGAACGAAATTCCATATATGTAGAAGTAAATTGGGAATTCAAGCGCTTAAATACGCCATCTGGTGGAGAAAAGACATAACTTTTCGCTTCAGGAAAATCCCTTGCTAGCCCATTGCATTACATGCATTTTTAATTTGTTCATAATCATTATTTTTTGCGCAATTTCAGATTATATGTGATATTTGTATTCTGTGTTTATATGACAAGGTAAAAATTATCCAAATTTGAATATCTAACGCTTTCAAACGCGTTTACAATAAATAATGGTTTCAATGGCACTTTAGCATTAGTTAAAGGGACAATTTTCCTGTACCGACGGCTGCGATCAGCGCCTCTATAGGCCGTTTTAACTCCCAATAGAAGTATATTGCCATTAATATAGTTTGCATTTGAATAAAAGCAAAGGTACTTTTCGGTTAGCTGGGCGCCAGTGATATATGTACTTATATAAATATATATGTATATACATATAGATATGCATATATTCATACATATAAGTGTATATATATGTATTTGTGTAGATATATGTGTATATATATATGTGTATATATATGTGTGTGTATATATACATGTATATATTTATCACTGGCGTCCAGCTAACCGAAAAGTACCAAAACAAAATACTGCAATAATACTGTCGTACACTTGAAAAAACACCTTTTCGCTTAAAATCTCTCATTAAAACTGTTTTTCTTTTCTTTCTTTTTTTTAAAATAAAATTAGTAACAGTTTTTTCTTTTATTTTTCCAGTTGTATAGCCATTTCAATTATTTCTGCAACAAAAAAAAAAAGGAAAAAACACCTTTTGGCTTAAAATCAAATTGTTTGGGGTCAAAAGTAAAATCAAAATCGCCAAAAACAAAAGATAAATCACCAAATATTGTGTTTCAACAGCAATCTTGCCCCTTGAATAATTTTTTAAGCATTACGAACATTCCCAATCATGTTTAAATTAAATATTTTCGTTTTATAATATTATCTCTCATCAAAACTCTTTTTTCTTTTTTTATCTTTTCTTTCTCTTTCTTTCTTTTATTTTTAAATAAAATTAGCAACAGTTTTTCTTTTATTTTTTAACAGGTATAGCCTTTTCATTTCTTTCTGCAACAGTAATGGTCGCCAAAAAATTAGCAATGGTAACCTTTTCGGCCAAAATAACGGGACTTTCTATCATAATTCTATAACTAATGTACGTAGAACGTTCTGTTATATACTAAAACCTTCCCTGAAAAATTATCTCTCGAACAATGTAAGTTCCATCAAAATCCATTCGGCGGAACTCGAGTTATAAGGGAACGGAACGAAATTTCCGTTTGTGATTTATATATATAGTAGATGATAATAAATATTTTAGTTTCTCTCAAAATTATACTTAAGCAATTTACAAAATTGATTTACGTAAAAGTCTACGAACGCATTACTTACGTAAGTCGGGGGAGGGGGGGGCGTTACCTGTAATATTAAAATATTTTCTTCTGTATATTATTTCGAGCAATACATTTTTAATATCTGAAATTCTAAGTAAATTTGCCAAAAGAATATGCCTTTATTATCAATAACATTTTGCTTTTAATTAGGTTCTCATAAAAATATGAAACATAAAATATTATGCGCAGAAAGTTAAAATTCATGTAAATATTTTGCATAAAATTAAAAATCTTTTTCCGGATTAACGTAAATATGAAATCTTAAGATCTCAATTAAGCTGCGTGAAAGTGGTATAAATAGCACCGTATTTTTAGAAATAAAATCGAACGCCCATATTACTTGATTCCTGTGTTAGATAAATTAGTAAGAATTCGTTATCTAGGCGTTAAAATTTCTTTCACTAAAGAATATTTTGTTTATGAGAGTTTCTTTCAAATAAATAAATTTAGCACATTCTTTGTGCTATATATAGGAATAAAATATGGAAGTCCATTTTAAGTAAATGGCCTGCTTTAACAAATATTGGACAAAATAGTTTTATGTTAAAAAATGATAAATGCATCTGTAACTTGTAGAAAATAAAGATCTTCCGCTTTTTATGTGCATTCGTAATTATATCAATACGTAGCACCAATAGTTGTCGTCTGTTCCGTCCGTCCGTCTGTCTTCAAATTTAATATATGTGATCGTTGCAGGTTTTTGTCGAAGCTTTTCAAATTTTACGAAAATCGAATAAAAAATTAAAAAGATATTAATAAAAAAATTTATTAAGTAATTTGAATTTTTTTTTAATGTTATTACCTTGTTATAGCAGCTTCTGAGGATTAATCGTCAAGCGACCGGAATGTATCGCCAAGTTATCTGACATGTATGATGTTATAGTCATATATGATATATATTGCATTTTATAACCACTATGATCAATTTATAGTCACATTGTTCATTCTATTAAATCCCATCATATGTAATTAATTCAATGATATCACATGATAGTTAATGATTCTAAGTTTCCATGGCGATTACGTCCTATTTAAGATAGAGTCGTGACATTTCCGTACTACTAAAATTAAAAACCGAATCGGTATACTAAAATAGTTTAATTATAGCAAACCTATAATCTACCGTCACTTTTTTGGATAGATGTTTGCTGAGAAATAGATATTAAATGGAAAAAGAGCTTAAATGTGGATTTCAATTTCTGAAATTGTCAAATCTAGACTTAAGTTTCCCATTGGAATTTTCAGTAAATGTCATGTTCAGTAAATATAGCATACAGAGTTTTCAACCGAATTTAAGACTGCTTTCCAAAAACTTGACAAAAACAGCAGAAATAGTATAATGCAATTAAAAAATGAATATAATGAATATTTGATGACATATGGGTATTTATATGAAATATATTTTAACTGTGCATGCGCGAAATATTCCAAATATACTTTTCATGATTTGGTAGTCAATTCTTTAAGCAACTTATATAAATAGTCCATTCATATATCGCGAAAATTGAGAAAGATACAGGCAATACAGTGAGCTAATTGATAAATTGGTATATATGGGATAGGATTATATGGGATTTCCTCACCAGTTTATAAATTGGCTCACTGTATTGCCTGTATCTTTTTAAGTTTTCACGATATTTTACTGGTATTTTTATATAAGTTGCTCTATAGACTACTAAATCATGACAAAAAATCTTTGCTGTAGTTCGTGCATGCGCAGTTAAAACTTATTTTATACAATTACACATATATCATCAATATATTCAATATATTAATATTTTAATTGCAGTATACTATTTCTACAGTTCTTTGTCAATTTTTCAGAAAGTGGTGTTAAATTCGGTTGAAAACTGTATGCCATAAACAAAAACTTTTGAATTTTTCACAGAATGTATAACATCTTTACGAACATACACAAATGATGAGCGTTACTTACATAGCCTTTGCTACAGGGACAGACCATTTTGAGCATTTTATGTTACTTGAGTGACCATAAATATTATTTTATTATTAAAATTGTTATTGCCCCTCCCACCCCCGTAAATTGTCTTCGCAACAAAATATTCACTGACAATTATGAAGTCAAACATGCGCCTTTCGTTGTTGAAGTTCAAAGGTAATTCGTAAAGAATTTCTGCAGATATTCGTTAAAACTTCTAAAATCGAAAAAAATCGGTCACTGCACATTAATTTTTGGACATCAGTGTATATTTGTGACGTTGGTTATGAATGTGATTTTTTATTGGAATTTATTATTATATATGTTACGTCCAAAACCCGAAATTTACCAGAGTGTAAATTGGCCGGCCAACTCGCGAACTGGCCAGCTTCTTTTTTTAAATTGATTGGCAAATTCAGGAATCGGCCGGCCAATTCGCGAAATGGCTAAAAGGAATCGGTCAGTTCGCGAAATGGCTAAAAGGAGACGGCAGTTCGCGAAATGGCCAGAGGCCATCGCGTCGGCCAGTTCCCGAAATGGCTGTAGGTAGTCGGCCAGTTCCCGAAATGGCTGTGTGTAGTCGACCAGTTTGAATCTACGTGCTTGGCAAGTTCGGTATTAAAAACTATGTATGTGCCATTTATATATACAGGATTACTCAAAAGTAATCTGCGACATAATGGTCTATCGGGAAAATCAATTGCGGCGAATCTTAATGTTGTTATACTGTTACAAATATAATAAAATTGATATGAAGTTCGGAGGTGCACTAAAACATGTTTTCTGTAGAATAAGGAGTACAAAGTTTTATCATTGATTTACAGGGTCACACAAAAGAAATCCCTTATATATCGGTCTACGTGGGACAATGTTATCAGCGTATTTAATTATGTTTCACTATTACTGTTTTTTACTACAAGATGCTTGCTGTAGAAATGATGTGCATAGCAATTATTGTTCATTTACAGGGACACATAATAGATTTCGAATACAATATCTGAAATATTATGTATTAGGGATGATTGCTGGAAGCGCGTTTTCAGTTATGTTTTTTTAAGTTTAACTACTTTTTTGCATACTACATGGTGTGTATAAATTCTATTAATCCTATACAGGACTAAGCAAAATAATTCGCAAGCATTACTGAGGTGCTTTTAAAAATTTGCATTTAAGATGCTTTTTAATTTGAATTATGTATTTTTAAGCTCAAATACATTTAGAATGTACTAAGAGATGTTTGTTGAATATAAATGAAATCTAATACAGGGCTATGCAAAGAACTTGATATATGGCTACTTATGAACAGTAATTCTTGGAAGTGTGATTGAATTAGTTTTATGCGCATGTTTTACTGAATTAAATTGTAGATTAATATATGGCGTGTATAAAAATCTGTAGGTAATATACAGGGCTTTACAAAAGATTGTAAGTACGTTTCTGCTTATTGTAGAATTTTTTTAAGCATAATTTTCAACTGTCTTATTCGTTTTCTTACTAAAGAATGTACTATATAGAATATAGACAAATCAATAGATCATATACAGGGTTTCATAAAGTGATAGGAGTTTCTTTACGGCTATGTGCAGTAATGGCTGAAATCTGGTTTTCAAAGTGTTATGCGTTTTCAAACATATTAGTTGAGTCTTTTTTTTTACCTTACTAAGCGGTGAAGTTTTGTTAAAGTATTCTGTAAGTGTTGTAAAGTATTTTGTAAACTATGCTTGATGCATAATTTTTCTTTCTTGTGCCTTCATTGATGACATTTTATTATAACGTTAAAATATACAGGGTAAGTCAAAATGAATATAGCGATTACAAACGGCTATAACTATTTAATGGAAAATAATTGTCGATAAGATTAACACAGAATGTAGACGGAACTTCAAATTTTTTTATACATACGTCATAGATGTTCTAAGTGACTTCTCTTGGTCACACGGACAACATCTAGGCGGTAATCCATTTCACACCATACATTCTGAAGCATTTGTTCAGTCACCGACGCAAGCGCATTACAAATGCGTACTTTGAGTTCTTCAATTGTTTTGGGCATGGGAGGCACACCCACCCTGTCTTTCACATAACCCCATAGAAAAATATTGCAGGGTGTCAAGTCCGGAGATCTCGGTCGCCAAGAGCAGAAGACATCGTCGGCATCTCCACTTCGACTGATCTATAGGGTTATGTGAAGGATGTGCCTCCCATGCCCAACACAATTGAAAAAAAATCAAAGTACGCTTTTTGTAATACGCTTGCATCGGTGACTGAACAAATGCTTCAGAATGTATGACGTGAAAAGGACTACCGCCTAGATGTTGTCCGTGTGACTAAGGGAAGTCACATAGAACATCTATGAAGTATGTATACAAAATTTTGAAGTTCCGTCTACATTCTGTGTTAATTTTATCTATAATTTCTTTTCCATTAAATAGTTATAGCCCTTTGTAATCGCTATATTCATTTTGACTTATCCTATATAATAAAATTTCAATTTGCAAAAATGGTGTTTAAAACCATGAAGGTGCCAAGGGCATTAAAATTTAGCTGACATCATTTATATATATATATATATATATATATATATATATATATATATATAAACTATTTTAAACTATTTAAAAACATGGAACTGCAACATTTTCTTAAAATTGCGTCAAAATGACAAAATTTTAAGTTTTTTTTCTTCCCGTGCTCTCTTAAATTAGGTACTAAAATTTCAATAGAAGAAATTACTTTCACTTGTGATAATGACGTCCTTTTTAAAAGAAATTTGACTGAAAAAGTACATTTTAATTAAGAAAATGGCAATATTTTACTACGATTACGTTCATTACATTGTTTACATTGTTTTTTCATTCCTCTGATTCCGACATTAGACCCAAAAGCCTTGCAATATCTTTCTATCAGGAAAAAGGAAGTCATGTTTAAGATAAATCACACTTTTTTCCCCAGAAAACTGTTATATTTCAGTACGGTGTGTCGAATTGTTTTTCAAAAAAAAATGCATTCATATAATATTGAGTTTGAGGCCGTAGGGCCTTAAACTTATAGTGCTACAATTAAAAGGCAGCGAAAACTTGAGCCACTTTGACAATATTATAGCAATTGCTTTTTTTAGCTATATAAATACATTGGTATAAATGTTCCGCCGTTCTACATTTTTCCGTTTAATTTAGGAAAAAAACCAAAGTGCTTTACTTTGTAAAAATGGTATCATATTTAAGAGAAAGAACAGACTTTCATAAATAAAACTGAAATATTCCGCAACAAATACGTCTACGTAGCGTACGTTTCTGGCTTTAACACTGCTTGTACTGAAATTCGGATATAAAAGCCATGTTGCTCATGGTGAGCAAATATTACCTTGCCAATTAATGATATAAAATAATCAAGCGCATACATTGTTAAAACTCAAGATGAAAGGGTTCCCGGGGTGAAAAGGCGATGACATTTGGAACCCTAGCGTGCCATAGAGTCTGGGAAATGTGGCTGGGGTGCCATTTGGCCTAGTCACTGTGGGATTGAGGCTAATTTGGGTGCCATTCACTACGTATTGCTCGAATTTTGGCAGCCCGCCGGGCGCCCGGATTCTTGCGCATGCGCTGTGTTGTGTTTTCTCTCATTTTCGCAAATCACAAGGGAGATCGTACAAGATGGCTGCCTTTGAATTGCAGTGTATCGCTGCCACGCAGGATTTAAATTTTATTAATATAATAACTAAATAACGCCATTTATTGCGAATAAATAAAACCAGGACAGTCAACAAGAATAATCACACCTTATATACAGGTTTGTGAATTGTTTCAGTGTGTTAGTTCATTATGTTTTATTATTATCTAAATTTTAGATAGGTTGTATTACAAATGGCTCCATACATTATTTTCAAGCAAAGACATTTTAAGTCATAATCTTGATGTGGAAAATTGAAACTGTTATTTTGTGAAAGTAGAATGATGTCACCTCACCTATTTGCTTGTGTTTTAAATTATTATTTATGTAGAGCTCATAATATTTTCATTTCATTCATATTTTTATCTAATGAATTTTCTCGCACAGTTTTTGTTGCTTACCATCTAGAAATAAATTTAATGATGCATTATAATAAAAAAAAATGTTGAAACATAACTTGTTATATTTAAAAAATTAGTTACATTTCTTATTTTTCTGAAATCTAAACAAACTATTTGTAAACAATTGAAGCATTTATAAGTTTTACCGATAATTGATTTTTACTAACTTGAAAACTGTTTTCATGGGGAATGCAATATACTTTTATGAAAGTCCATTAACCTCAGAATGTTAAAAAAAACTGTTTGATTCTTTCCAATTCTGGCAGGGAAATACTTATTTTTAATATGGCCATATCAGGGGCAACCACCTTATATATATATATATATATATAATTTCTGAAATGTAATGTTTGGAACCAATGTTCGTAAAGTTGAATGAATCACTCAAAACTTTTTAAAGTTTATATAATTCTGTAAAAACACAAAACGTAATCCCATACAATAAAAGAAGCAATTAAAATGTACATTATGGGAATAGCAAAAATTTAATGTTGTTCAGATTAGATTTCACACATAGAGAGGAAATTTGTAATTGTAATTTTGTAAAATTATTTTTTCCATTTCCAATTTTCTTTTATTTATCAAAACAAAACTAAAAAATGTAGGTATTAAAGCAATTTCATTAGTTTCATATTATATTGAAAATATATATCAATCTATGTATAATATCTTTGTATTTTAATGAAAATATCACATTTTGTGTTTGTGAATTTATTTCAAGTAAAGAAAGAGAATTACATAATTTGTATTATTGAAAATTTGTGGCAAAGCTTATTGGCCATTTTCATTATTTTTTATTTCATATAATTTGACAAAATATATAGCTGTTTTTTCAACTGCATTTAGTATTTTATATAATATTTACACTGTATACACAGTGTACATTGTATACTCACTGTAAACAAATATTGTGTGTTGTTCACACACATTACTTAAAAATAATAAGAAAAATGCTTTGTTTTAACTAATAGTCATATTATCCAATGTATAATTATCATTCGTTTAACAATGGTGTCTACTGCATGCTAAATTATTATATCACATAACATTAAAAAGAAAAATTGAGTAACAAAAATAATTTTTATTTTCATTGAAATTGAATGATTTGATCATCAAAAGATGATATTACAATTACTGAAAAAAAGTCATGATATTGTTCTAGAATGTTCCTGCCTTGATTTTAACCAAATTATTTATTCTCATGAAAACAACTAAAACAATGCCCAATAACTCAAAAAACCACACTCGTCCTATGAATGTCATACATTGAGCCTAGAGATCCTGTAGTTGTCACATCATATGAGGTTTATCTGTTAAAAGCCAGAATATATGAAGATTAAATTATACAATTACATTTTCCCATGGATTCTTTTTTAGGCTGTACTTCTGTATTGTTTTATATTGTCTCAATTTTATATATGCTCTTACTGTGTTATTTCATCCTATTCCAAGGCAGTTCAGTACAAGTCATAATAAAAAGAAAAGTGCCCAGTTAAACTGATAGCGTTAAGTTCATAGGCTATTCAAACTAATTGTACATTATACTCTTATTGAAAAGAATAATACCCTCTAATAGTAAAAAAAATTGACAATTAATTAATGGAGGAATAGCACCCGTTCCTACACTTTATACTTAACCAATGAACCCCCAAAACTAATCAGGGAAGCGCTTTATTACAATGAACATATATACAAAATTTTAAGCAAATCCAATAATTCTGCATCAATAAATTAAGCAGGTATTATCCCCCCCCTTTCCCCCGATTGTACTTAACCAATGAATTCCCAACACTAATCAGGGAAACGCCTTATCACAATGAACTTAGGTACAAAATTTGAAGCAAATATGATATTTTTTAATGAAAAACCCATTTATTTAAATTACAGGGGGTTAGCCCCCCTTATACCCTTTATACTAAACCAATGAACCCCCAAAACTAATCAAGGTTGCGCTTTATCAGAATGAATCTATATACAAAATTTGAAGCAAATCGGATATTTCTATCAAGAGTTATGGCGTTACGTACATACATACGTGCGTACTACGTACGTACATACAGAACCTGTGGGCACATTAGCTCTCAGGCTTTTATAGCCTGTAAGCTAAACAGGTCTTCCACAGGATGTTAATTGGTGTGACATTTTGACATCCAGGGTATCTTCTGTGACTGTCTAAAAGGACAATATATTGGTCATTAATAAAACTTCCATGCTGTATTGGTTAGCCTGAAAATATCTCCTAGGTGTCTCAAGGAGGCCACTGTGTTGTCTGGGATGTTATATTAAGAACAAATAATTTATGTATAACATACCATATAACATGTAAAATGTTCTTAAAGCAATATTTTTCAGTTCTATGAGTTCATACATCAGACGTTTGTCTGTGATGTAAGAAGAGAAAATCATTGTAATTGGAAAGGAAATTACACAGATCTGATGAAAGGACAAACTAATAAGAATCTTTATTTACTAGACAATGCATATAAAAAATTATGCATTAATGCCAATTAGAGATAATAGATTGAATAAGTGGATGTATAAGCACGATGATGTTAATATTTTTAATAAAAATGCAAATTTCTTATATAATTGTTAATTATAATTTTTTCATTCCGCTAACTGACATTGCTTAATATATTTTATGATTTCATTCTAGATACTTTCAGATAGATGCGAAATATTGTTTTTATTGTATCTTTTATTTGCCGAGTGTGTGTTTTATGGACTATTATTAGAATAATAATCAATACATCATATTTCCTCTTTGTAATTTATTTATATAACATAAAATTTACATTTCTTCAAACTTTAAAACTAATTAAAAAATATAAACAATGCACCAAACAAAGCAATATATTTGTTATTCTCTTTAAATAATAAACTATTAATTTCTATAAGGCAACATAAAATGAAATATAATAAAAGCTTTTTTAATGATCACTCGTTTAAAAGAAATGTTCATTAAAACATATTATTTCTAGAATTAATTTTGCAATGATATGAATTGTCTTTTTATATAAACAATTATGTTCATCTTGAAAATGTAAAAATTGAAAATAAATGCAGTACGTAAAAAAAATGCAATGATAAAATTTAAAATTTTGAAGACAATCGGAATATAATTATTTAAAAACTTCAAACTGAGGTATTTTTGTATAATTGAAGTACATTAAACGCATTTGCAAGGAACAAAACCAATTTGTCTATATAAAGTTTACATTAATTGAAAATGAAAACAATACATGTTGAGTGCGTACTTAATTTTTCAATTTGAAAACTACGTGAATTATATTGACAAAATTAATTGCATTCCTTTTCAGTGCAATTACATCTGTTGGAATCGATAAAATTTTAATCATATAAAATATCCATTATTAATTACGACAAATGACAACCAATGGAGTTGCATTTGAATTGTTAATCATCACAGTAAATTTAAAATGAATTATTTAAAGATATTTTGAATAATTATTACTTTAGCTTTCATAAAAATGCATTAGTCTGGAAATGTCTGGCATCGTGTTTAAAAATTTATTTCTATCATGTATAATTATTAATGATTCACAAAGAGAAATATTTTTATTAATTACGATAGATAATTATTACACAATGAATGCGTTTAAACTTTTAGACAATTTTAAATATTCAGCTATATTTATATTGTCCACGATAATTATAAATGAAATCAATTTGTTTGAAAAGATTTTGAGCTTGGAAGTTTCTTAATTTTAAAATATTATTTCCCAATGTTTTTTTTAATCATAATCGTTTTGTAAGGATTTTCATTACCATGCATGAAAATAAAATAAAGTCAGAATTTTATAAAAATGGTACATTTAAGAAGCTTACCTTTAACAACAATTATTTGTTTATATCATTTCTTAGAAAAAAACAAATATAATTGTTTGGTGACGTAGAAAATATTAGACAGTTTGCATCTGATGGAAAACATTTGGCAGAAGAGAGGATTTAGGTTTATATTTTTTTTATAAAATAAGGTAATTTGTTGTTGTAAGTTGATTTGATTTGAGAAAATAAGTTGCACATAAAAAATCCTGAAATTTTACACTGACTGAACTATTTCTTAAATCGAATGAAAATTCAGTAACGAAAGAAGAATAAAACATATATCATCCGTATAGATTATAAGTTCAAACGTCATCAAAATATTGTTGTAAAACACAATTTTTCTCAGAATATATCTAAAAATAGAAATAAAAAACACACACTCTAGTTGAAAACCGATTTTCATTAATAAATACCTACAGATGCTTATGTACTTGAATTATCTTGTACATGATCTACAGATTTTTATACGTACTATATAGTATACTACAATTTAATTAAGTTAGAAATTGCATAACTCAATAGTCTTTACTACATTAAAGACGTGAGTATAAAACATCACAAATTTACTGAATGGTGTATAAAATTTATACATACATTAAAAATATATCGACGTTTCGACCAACTTCTGTGGTCATCCCCAGAAAATATTTGTTAATGACTAACAGGTTTATGCGGAAAATCATTGATAAAATAAATTCAAAATGAATTTATACCCAATCAGTGAATTTGGCATCATATTAACAAATATTTCCCGAGGATGACCATAGAAGTTGGTCGAAACGTCGATATATTTTTAATGCATGTATAAATTTTAAATTTGACATTTGTATACACCATTCAGTAAATTTTTGATGTTTTATACTCACGTCTTTAATGTAGTAATGTTTCATGGTGTAATTGTTCAGCATTTATATCAATAGTCTTTCTCAAAAGTCTTTTTCGGGAATTACCATCTGTGTATTATATACATATCGTTTTATGCAGCCCTGTACATGAATATATATTTATTATACACACAATATAGAATATTTTAGCTGGATAAACATTTAATAAATTAAAATATGAAATTTCATTTGTTCCCGTCACGAAAGTTATTTTTGTCGAAATTTTTTTGGGCTATCCTCTTTGTCATGTATAAGATTTATACATACTATATACCATGCTACAATTAGTTCAAAATGTAAACGCATTACACAATTCAAAATGAAATTAGAAAATGGTTTCTAATACTTCTGCAAGTCATTTGCGAAAAGATAAAAAGAAAAAAGAAACAAAAATATATGTTTAAAATTCCAGATTTAAAAGATACCGTTATCATATATTTATTAATATTGGTTTATCGAAACTCTCCGTGGTTGACGTCCTAAATATTTTTTTTTAATATTTTATATGTATTTACATTTTTATTTTACAATTTCATTTTTATATGCTTTTACAGCATTATATCCGCTTAAATAATAAATTGTAACCCATGATAGTTAAAAAAATATAAAAACTGAAATTAAATAATTTTTTTAAAAAACAATAATGTAATTTTTAAACTAAAGCAGTTTTAACTAAAAATAGTGTCACTTTTCTGCTATAGTAACGCGTAAAAAACTCAAGTGCTGTTATTGATTTTGTAACTATAGCTACTACGCATATACTATGGTAATAATATATATCTTTAAATGTATACATTTCTCTTATTATATTTTATTTAATCAGATATGTATTGTAAACAACTATTCTTTTAAATGTGCATGAATAATTTAAAAAAAAAAGTGTATTATGTAATTCCCTTTTTATATTTTTAAGAATTTTTTTTTACTTTCATTTTTATAAAAATAACTGTTTTTAAAATGTTTTCATTATATGCTAAACGCATATATCTCATTTTGGGCTAGTCGAAAAATACTTAGAAGCAATATATTTTCGGCTCTGTTATAAATAAAAACGCAAGGAAATTTATTCGCGAAATAAATTGTGAAATTCCAAAAATAAAGTAAGATAAAACATCAAAATAAACGTGTTTTTAAGCTTTTGCGCTTTAAAACTAGAAATATATTTGAAACATCTCTTCGAGAAATTTTACACTGATTTTGTTAAATGTTTGTTATATTTGTTACATGTTTTTAAACATATACTTGTAATTAAAAAAAAAATAACTGTTACATTTTATTTGACGTATTAAATTTAAATTAAAAGTTTTAGAAGACTTTTTTTTTTTTTTTTTTTATAGATTTCCAAATGTCAATAACATTTCAATTATGGTATTAATGATGAGATTTTTTTATATATGCAAGCTTTCTTTAAACTACAAGCAAAAAATAATATTTTGCAAGGGATGTGTTTGCAAAAGTATCTAAGGATTTATATCTTACGCTTGCATTTCACTAAACAAATATTATTTTTCCTAGGCGTTGCATAGCTGCATAAAGTGATATGTAGTATTTGTTAAAATATAAATTTCATAAAAAAAGTTCCAAGAATAAACATATCGATTACATCTTGACTGGCTGGAATGAAATCAAATGCTTGTAAAATAAATATATAAACGCATTAAATATATCGTATTATTTCCTCTTAATTTTGTGCTGTAAATATTTTAATTTCAAAATCGATTTTCATTATTATCATCATTATTACGATGATATATAGTTTAAAATAAGATAAAAATAATTTATAGGTGTATTCGAATTATTTTTAAATTTGTTAAAATAGTTTACTTATTTTATTAACTGTCAATGTAACGGTTAAATGCCATGTGCTTTTGTAAAGGATAACGTGGTTCTGATAGTTTAAATGTCACTGCTTGGGTATGTTTTACTTCTATATCTTTCTTTTTTTTATCAATTCTTTATTAAATACGTTTTTATATTTAATAATGTTCCCTATTCATTGATATGTGCACATATCACGTTAAGTTATTCAATATTTGTCCACTTTTATCCAATTTTCATTAAATTTGACTAGGTATGAAAACACATCGGACAATTATCGGACAATTTGAATATAATAAATTTGTCTCAGACCTATTTACTGAAACAGAAATCAATTACATTTTACTTATATTAGTGGAATATTGTCCTTCATACGTCCTTCATATGTAATGCAACTGCATCCTTAAACACACAAATACCAGAAAAAAAAGACTACTGTAAATAGCAAAATCTTTGTTGGATATCTTCAGTTACAAACTCTCTGCATGATGCTAATACAGTAGCATCACTTTTATTAAATTTAATTATTAAAAATAAACATTAAATGTAAAAATTATCAGAGTTTTCAATAAAAAAATAAATGTGTCACGTATGTTTCCTACACCAGGTAATATTTTCTGTAACCCAGGAAGCCTGAGTTTTTATCCATTGGTTTCATTAATGGTTTGAACGACTTTTTCTAACGTAGGTGAAAAGTGTTTAATTTTCTATATGTGACCTCTCGAACGTTCACAATTATTTTTGATCTCCCATGAATTCTTTGGGAATAATTCAGGTCCATTATATAAAAGGCCATATTTTTTGGGGTAACAGTAAGAATTTTTTTCAGTCCCTATAAGACATTTATTGCTTTACAATGAGTAACTATTTGAAGTGCATTTGATGAACTTTAGATGACTTTATACGATACAGCAATTAATATAATTTATTAAGGTATGATACTGGTATATTTAATGTACCATGCTTATAACAGTTACATTTTTTTTACTGGGAAACAGAGAAATATTCCACATTCTTTTCGTTTATGTGTAGAATATATTTTTGTTATAAATAAAAGACTTATCTCATTTATAAATTTAACGGTATTTTTACCAGCTACTTTAAAAGTATCTATGATTTCGGTTTATATATATGTTTTATTGGTAATTTTATTATTTATGCCTATTCTCTACAGTCAAGAGATACTCAAATGACATGGAAACCTCTATTATTTTCCTCATAAAATCTAAGATGCTTTATTTTTTCACATGCTGACTTCAGATCTATACAGTTAAAGGATTTTGCTTAAAAAACAATAAAACAAATGTTAGCACAGATGTAGATTTTCTCATAATATATATGTTGTTTTCTCCTGATATTGCAAAAGGCCTTCAAAACAGTAAGGCCAAGAAAATAGGTAATTTTCATAATTATTTAACTTTACGATAAAAAAATTGTGAGTAATTGTAGATTAATCACTTTTTTAAAAACCTTAAATTTGTTATTGTATAAATTTAGACTATTGATAGTTAATTTGACATTTTAAAGAGCTAGTAATTTTAGATTCATATTTGTGAATCTGAATTACCTGCCCAACAAAATAACAATGCTGAAAATTTTTTTGGTGTGTGCAAAACTTAAGAATAATTATTTATTGTATTGTTTTAAATTCGGTTCTTCAGAAGTTAATATAATGAAATTTAATTGTAAGTGGTGTTCATTATAGCCTGCCAACAACAGAAAATGTTTTTGTGGTTTTTATCTTGTCTACGGTGCAATGCAAAAAATAAATTTGTGTGTATCGGAGACTCTTCTTTAAATAATATATTTTATGGCATTTTACATTTTCAAATTGATTAAAATTTTAAGGAGAATGATAAAGTATCTAGAGTGTTTCTTATACGGTCGAAAAAATTAATGACAATACGTGTATTAAAATGTATGACTGCTTCAAACTCCCAATGTTTAGTACACAGAAGCACACATATATACGATAAAAGAAATTAAGTATTTGTTAAAAAGTTAATAGAAACAATTTGTTCTTACAATTAAAAAATATTTGTTAATACTAATACTTATCATTAAAAATGTCTATAATCATTATGTATCTTGCTAAAACTTACAAAATACTTACATATTAAATTTCTGCTCAAAAACGTGATTTTACTGTAAATTAGTTAGCATGTTTTATCCTAACAGATGATGAGAATAATAACAATTTTCGTATTATCATGTTTATTTTCTTCCGATTTTTTAAGATTGTTGATATATGTTAGTAAACTTACGATATTATATTTCGATGCTATTTAGTTTCCAATTATTAATGGACAACAGAAAATTGAATATCATATAAATATTAGCATTTTACGTGATAAGAATTACATGTAAATGCCAAACAACGACCATATTTATTCTTTTTTTACAAGAAAAAATATTACACTTAATCTTCTTATAAGTAAAATATTCAATCCTAAGGAAACTTTGTTACTGATAGAAAATCACCGAAAAAAGATTTAATCTCAGTGACAAAATTTCTTGGACGGACATCTATTAAACTGAGGGAAATTCGAAACATGTATCACAACACTATTCTTTGTCTCATGCAATACTTCGAATCATCTAAAAAGTTTTTGTATACTAGGACATCTAAAGAGCATTTTTCTCGTATTCTTTACTTCTGTCAAGTGGAATTTTATCGATATACTGATTGTTGATTCATAGTTCTTCGTCATGTAAAACACTAAACTGAAATCCTTCATCTGAAAGCGACAGCTCGCTGTTCAATTAGATGAACAATCCACACTCATACATACTCTTTATGTCCTGATTTGTATAATTTTGTTTTATGTAAATCATGTGACCTGTATCGTTGAATTTCTGTATTCAAACAATTTTTATGAAAACAAATGAGTCTTCTTCCACTGCTTTAAAATACTCTTTGAACTTTTAACGATTTTTGTAAAACTTTTAACGATCTAATGACGCATACATTTCTATAAGCAAACTTATAAAGTTCAAAATATACAAAGATTAATTATTTTTTTTTTAAAGAAACACTTACCATTTTATCAACATGAAAAATCAGTAGATTCTATAATAAAAATTTTGACTATACGCTTTATCTGGCACAGCGCGAGATAAGTAAAACCAAAAAGAGCATTTTCAGTTCAAAAACTACATTCTCATATAATCTTCAGACACAATCATTTTTTATCGTATTATTTTCTGCTTCAGTTATCTTTTCACAGAATACTTTTAAGGATTAGAACATTTTCAAAACATCATGAAAAGAAATCAAAGGATTTTCTCTATACAAAACCGGTTATTCAAGAATGTACGATTCGGTGTTTTATTCTTGCAATTCTGTTTTCAAATATTCTAATATCGTTGGGAATAAAATCTATAAAAATATCTATCGTTCGAAGAAAAAAGGAACATGTGATTGACATTGAATGCCGCAATACAATAAGTAGAAAAATAAATAAAAAATACGTAAAGCACAAAAAAGGAATGCCAATTTTATTGCGCATCAATTAATTAACAGACAAAGTAATATTACAATAGTAATTGCATGTCAGTTCCAAATATATTATGGTGCTATATTTATACAATATATTGTTACGTAATTCCTATATATACTAGTTGAAGAAAAATAACCCATTGGACGACAATAAGATGTAGGCTTTCTTGCAATGTACTAATGAGACTCCTTTAGGATGTTCATTACGGCCAATTATCTGAAAGAGCAAAGTAGCCCGAGGGGAAGGATTTCCCTCCGCGGAGGTTTTTGTATGGAAACCTAACTCGAATTTACGCAGTGTTACGTATCTTTGAAGAAAACCACACATAACTCAAAATGGTTATGTCGACATCTGTTCGAACCTACAAACTCCCATCAATCAGCTTTGAGAGGCATACCTATCAGACATTTTTGTGGCTGAGACATCTTTGGATTCGACTCGCATGTAAAAGTCTGCGTGTCCTGGACAGTACAATCGGACGAAACGACACAATATAAATTGAACAAAAAGAGCGCAAATTACTAAACAAAATAAGAAATACATAAAAATTTATTTTACAAGAAATATACAACTATTTTAACAATATACAAAATAAAAAGAGACCATTAAATATATAGAAAAAATTCTAAAATTGGAACAAAATTCACCTTTGTGTATCATTTAAAATATGAAACCATTAAAATGGATCACAATGTGTGTAATTACTAAAATAGGTGTAAAAATAAAAAGGTTCTAAAACATTAAAACCATATTAAGATGTTAAAAACATTCATCGGAGTCCCGATTGCTTTTGACCAGAACCTTGACATTATCTAAGTGTAGAAAATGAGAAAAAATTCTTCTCATTTCGAATTTTTTCTCATTTTCGACCCTTAGATAATGGCCAGGTTCTGGTCGAAAGCGCTCGGGACTCCGATGAATGTTTTTAACATCTTCACATGGTTTTAATGTTTTAGAACCTTTTTATTTTTACACCTATTTTAGTAATTACACAAATTGTGATTCATTTTAATGATTTCATATTTTAATTAAAAAGAGACATTATATAAATAAATTTATTTATAATATAATAAGAGGTTAGTCTCAAATAATGATATTCGGTTTTAAGGAAGATGATTTTCTAACGCAAACACGACTTCACTAGGTATACTTAGGACTGTGTATAGACCATACGAGTTTCGTTATTAATTAGAAGAAAGTTCTTTGCGTCGAACCGCGTTCCATAGCCACTTTGACAAACTTATTAAATTGGTGACTCGTTGATTTCTGGTAGTAATTGGTCTTGAATTTCTCCGTTTTTATATGGATTGGTTCCCGAGCAAAATTGTAACGTTTTCAAACCGTGCCTGAAGTATTCTCATTTAATACTTTGACGCATATAGTGGCGACATAATAGTATATCAAGTATGTCAGAGATATTTCATGGCAAGTATTTCATGACAGAAAAGCATCTGTGATTGAATGTAGCCGGTAATCTCATGGACAAAAATGCGATATCAAAGCTCAAATAGAATAGTATCTGGTTTCAAAGCAACTGATTACTTGATGATATAAATATTCAAATTGTTCCGGTCCAACCTTTTCGCCGAGTGGATGTAAAGTCGTTGTTCTTATTTTGTCAATGCCGATAATTTGACCGAATGCTTTGAATATAGCAGAGGTAAAATTCATTCCTTGGTCGGTTCGAATCTCGACAAAAAGTTGTTGCACTAATATCTCCTTGTCGCTAACTACGCTGTCTCTTGGTCGGGGATAAGTTAAGATTCGGGCCATTTCTTAAATTAATAAATGAGATGTAATTGTTGTCTCTGTACTTCTGCAGAACCGGGGCCTAGATGTTATGAGCGATCTGCTCGAATGGCTCCTTAACATTATGCTCGATACTAATTTTCCTACCTATCCTTCCCAATCACACAGGCATCACAATATTGGAACCATATTTCCACATCTTCTCTTGCATTGCACAACAAAAATCACTGTTTCATTTTCTGCATACTTCATCACTCCGAAAAGACCTAATGTAAAGACCTATTAGGCGGTTTCTTTAATATGTGCGGAATCCTAGATTGTGTAGGAACAAGTTACCACTTTATGTTTTGTCCATAATCGGTACTTAAATTCTCTGTATAGCCCGCTTTCCACTGTAGTGGTCCAATGGCTTTGCTTGTCGCTAAATATTTAATCATATGGCTGGAATTATATCAGAAATCTGTGCCAATGCGCTTCAGAGCATCTGGACGCGTCGGCAACAATCCTTACTAATTGAGATAGTTGAACTGAACATTTGAAATCCTAGTCCTATTGTAACTATGCTGCAAAGTTGTACAAACAGCTCACACAGTTAAGACACCAATTGTTATTGTCAAGTATAATAATTTTTGCAACAAAAGTCTCACTAATAGAACTATCCCATATGTTTCTGTACTTTTAAGTGAAAACAAACCAATAAAAACAAATTTCATAAAAGTGTTCCTAATTCTGTCTGCACACTCCTGATGTTGAATTTCGTGAATACACTTATACGGAGCATTAAACAAACTAAAATAACATGCATACAAATAATTATAAACACTTTATTGAAATAAGATAAATAACAAACTTACAACAGAGAGATTTATAACGTACCAAAGCAACTATCAGCAAAACAAGAATGGCTGCTCTCTCGTGCACGCTGTTCGAGCATTTGCCCAAGGAAGGACAAAAGAAGCTTATTTTACTTCCCGTGGAATGGATTTAAGCGTCATTTTTCTTATTTCACTCAAACTAATAACATTATTACAATTTGGCCATATTAACTGCATTGGCCTTAGTCCGGGACGCAGCGATATTTTTTACTTAACAATTTTTACATCATTTTTTCAAATATGTAATTGATTCAATCACGAAAGCAGCCTGTGACAACAGTGGATGTAGTGTTGGCATCTGAAAACCCACCACTCAAAAAAAAAATTAATCACAACCCAATTACGGAAGAACCACTAGCCGTGGCAATGTTTTTCAATCTTCCACAATTAAGCAGTATTTTAAAAACAGATCAAATTAGTGCGTTCATAGAACCTGGGGGGTCCTGAATGGCGATTGGCGAGCGCAGCTTGTAGGTGGCGCAATCCTCTAATATCGAAAAAAGTAACTTGTCTGTAATTAAATAGTTTGCTACTAAAATGTTAATAAAAATTATACGCAGCTAAAAACAAACTGATTATCATAAGGAAAAAAACAGAAAGATTTGAAAAGTTTTTTATAAAAATGATTAAATGATTTTTGCTGCAATTAAATCGTAAAATATACTTTACCCATATTAGCGTTCCTATCTTTAATTAACGGGAAATTTAATAACATCAAAAACAAAATCCTGAAACTGTACATTAGTAAATTTAAATTTAACAATAAACAATTGTAATTTCCGTAACATATTCATTTTTAATTTTAAAACTCAGCTTTAACTATATTATTATTTTAAGTAGAAATAATTTTATCTTTAAAACTATTTAAACAAAATAAAAAATAATATAATTTTAATAAAAATAATAGTTTAAAAAAATTATTATTTATGTGAACTTTTTTAATAGATGCACTTAAAATATTAAACATATTAAAAAATGCCTAAACATAATCAGTTTTCTTTATATTTAATTTGTTAACTAAAGTGTTTTACCCAGAGCGGTGATCTATTCGGAACATGTAATCCTTTCCACCGATAATCTATCACCTTTATCTTCCACATCCTTTCAAAATTATCTTCGGATATTACTGAAAAAATGCACTCTGAATTGTGCAGTTTGAAAATTAGATTTAGTTTTTGTTATTAAGAATTTAAAGCAGAATTTGATTTTTGTTAAATTGAAATTTACTAATTTACTGTTTTAGGATTTGATTTTTGTTTTATTAATATCAAGAATAATAAAAATGTTATTAAGGATATAATATATTTAACGATTTACATTATAAATAGTATGATAGGTTTACATAAATATATTGGTAAGCAAAATTAATGGATTTTATAGATTTTGTAATAATGATTTTAAAGTTAATAAACAGGATTTTCTGATTTTAGCTAATTTATTTTAAAATAATGATCATCCATGTATATATTTTACAAAAACGTTTTAAAATATTTTAAAAGAAGCAGTGGCAACGGTCTAGACTAGCAGCATGACCTTTTATGAATGTACGCTTCTGAACATTTCCGTACAATTCTGTAAAATATGTTCTCGGTACGTAAATAGATGCATGCTCCTGCTAAATTACAAAATCCCTTTTTTATTGTAGCTAAATCATGTGTTTCTCCCAATAACATGAGATTACAATTGACTAGTCGATATCTATTAACAACTGGCTTAAACCGCGTTAGAGGTCTGCGTGGGCTGAAATTTTCACTCAGCAAGATTATAGGTACAAATCTCTAAACCCAAAGCTACTAGCTTCTAAGGAAAAGGCATGTTTACAAACAACCAGTTCAATCAACCAAGCTACCTCTACATTTCTGTGGTAGCGATCATTGCACGAATCGTGTTGGTGACGAAACCATACATATCATAGACCAGTTTAACGTAGACCAAACAAATCGCCCCATCTGATGTGTACAGTAGGAGTCATAAAGAACGAAAAGGTTTTTCTCGCGAACCAACAGTAATTTAATCAACAGTGACGTCAGCTGCTCTTTCCTAACAACAGGAGCAACTAGTAAAGATATATTGGAAGTCTCGCCAAGGTATTAGATATTTAGAAATAACAAATAGTTTTAATATATATAATAATATAACATAATCATTTCAATGCTCTTTGATGGTCCATTAGGGACGTTTTCTGTATGAAGAGCATTTTTAATTTTTAAGCCTCTAACTTTCCTTGCAGCCTACAGTACATTTTTGTAAACTTCCAATTCATTACATAAACCTTTAATTAATGATAAATGTTATGAATATTTTGCATGTTTTATTTTAGTTCTTCAGCATAATGTACATCAAATATTTTCATAGATAATTTAGTTTTGAAACTATTATTTATTTTATAAATCAAGATTAATTTGTACTTTTATGAAGTTTATTTCAATTTTTTTATGCATGTAAGTGGGGTGCGTTTTTCGAAACGTTCTGGGTATTTTGAAATTTCGAATTGGAATTATGAAAAATACTGAAATACAGTTGAACACTAATTTGAGAATCATTTATTATTACAATGATTAAATGTCTCTTTTTACTGGAAGTTTCGATATTTACGTTATTTCATGTACAAAGTGACTTTCATACAGAAAATTTTGAAAAAAAGGATTTCACCTTTGTTAAGATTCTAAATTATCTGGTGCACAATTATTTGAAAGTTCCCAATTTACAGAAGATTCTACGGAACTTTATATTTTTAGAAAATATTTATTTTAAATTTTTCGTTAAAAATAACTATGATAATATATTTAAGTTAAATGTGGTCAAATAAATAGTATTTTCTTGTGTTACTCGCATTGACAGCGTGAACAGAATTCAAAAGGAATAAATATTTATTTCAACTATAGTGTTGACCGATAATAAAAACAGTTCTTGTACTGTCAACGTATGTCACAAAAACATTATTCATGTTTAAGCTGAAGTCTCTTTTACTATTTTTGACCTATCTGTCAAATATATAGTTTGGTTTCGAACGTACAGTTTAATATTAAAAGGAACATCTAAGCTCTTCCAAAACAGATATTTTATTCTAAAGAAAAGAAGCAAGCATTTTCTGTTAAAATATTCTGAATAAAATGTAATGTATATAAGAGTACAAACTAGCCACAAATGATAATAATGGTAGATTTTTTAACAAATTAAACTGGAATTAAGAATTTTAAAACTAATAATAAACAAATGTGTCGTAAATGAATTATTTTTAGAGTAACATTGACACTTAAGGATAAATGTCCGCAATCTCAAAATTTACAATTTCGTGGAAAATCTAAAGATATGTTTTGAGTTTCTAATAACTACATAACTCGAAGACTAAAAGAAATCGTCCTTTTTAGAGCTTAATTTCTACCACTGACATTTTAGAAATGTTTTAATAACAAATCCAGGCTTTTAGAGTCATTTAACAACAAAATAACTTACCTTAAATTTCGGCCTGTACTTCAAAAAATGAAATTTTACATCTATAATAATAATAAAAAAAAACTCGCTCTGTGTGTGTGTGTGTGTGTTTGTCTGTCTACGATGGCTAGCAAAATCTAGCCCACAAAGAAGCCTGAAAATTTAGGTGTGGATAGTCAAAGGTCTGACCATGTGCACCTGAGTCTCAGAATTTTAATATTTTGATAATTATTCAAGATATTAATTAGAATATCATTAAACGTCGCATCGAAAATGCCATCTTTTAAATCAAATTGGCTAAAGATAAAAACTTCTGTTGTGGATTTCCAAGCGGAAATAAACGAATTCGAAATTATTGTACTAATTAGCGAATTTTAACAAAACTTATTAAGATATCAATTTGAAATTTTCTGAGCATATGTAAAATAAAATTCTGCATTCGACTATGCGATTCGGCCGGTAATTTTTTTTAATTTATGCAAAAAACTGCCGGAGCCAGTTAAAAAAATCCGAGAAAGTTTCAGACAGGGATCTGCCTTCATTAAAAACTGAACTACAAAGAGATCTGTTTCTCTGGCTGATCCCTACATTTAGTTTGCGAAAATGAAAGGAAAAATATGCCAATTTTTACTAATGAACAAAAATTTAGATAACTAATTAAGATATAGATCTGAAATTGAGGATGGGAAGTGTTGTCATCTGCCGGCTATTTTAGCGTAGCGTCTTCGTTATGTTCTAATTATCAGAAAAATTTAATTCTTTTTTTTAATGATCGCGTTAATGTAGGTGAAGTGGGTTTTCTTAATGTAGGTGATGTAGGTGAAGGGGGTTTTCTTAATGTAGGTGATGTAGGTGATGTAGGTAATGTAGGTGATTAATGTAGGTGAAGGGGGTTAACGCTTTGCTCTAAGATTGTTATTATATCGGGACCAGGCAACGCCGGGCGGGTAAACTAGTTTCATATAAAGTCAAATAAATAGAACCGAAGATTACGTTAAATTTAATTAAGTAAATTTTCTGATTCAAACAGGCTTTATGATCTCACAATTATACATCAGAAATTACAGTAAAAAAAAATTGAACATAGTACGTCTTTTCTGGAGTCCTATTAAGTGCAAATTTTACAAACGCGGGAATAAAAATATCCCCACACTAATGCAGCCAAAATTAGTGTTGTGAAAATGAAAATGGTAACAGCCGATTGATAATAATGTCTACTTTAAAATGATGTGAACGAAATATGATTTGGGCGGCGTATATAAATTAAAATTGTACCCACTGTGTTTTTCAAATGGTAGCACCCACTTTTGACATCAACTTTTCAGTTTCTTGAATCAAGGTAGACCAGAAAACAGCATAGTTTATACATATCTTTGATGTAAAGAAAATAGTAATATTTACTAATGCATTAAACTGCAATAATTCAATATATACATATTTATTTTTATTGAAAATTAATTTCCAATTTTTGTAAAAAAAAAAAAAAAAAAAAAAAAAAAAAAAAAAAAATGCGTGATTGGGAAAACCAATTTGATTTTCCGAACGTTTAGATATAAGACTGTTCTTCTATTTCCAGATAATGATAAATGTAAATAGGTTAATGTAATCTTATTTAACTTTACTTTAGAAAATACTTTCTAAAGTTCTTTATGAAAATACATGGTCAATCTTCGTGAAATAAAATAAAATAATTATATACAATTGGGGATCCAAACCGGATATCTTGGGTTAAAGAACATAAAATCATTTTTTAATGAAAACTGTAATAGATCTTTTACATTTAATATATATTTTTAAATTGTCCACTGGCAACAGCAAAAAAAAAATTTAAGGAAAAGATCAATGATGTATTCAAATAATGATTTCGCTACCCTAAGCAGCCTTTTCGATTCTGATAATTTCAGTGGTTTAAGCAAGTAGTTAAATTACATGTATGTTAAATTTGTGTTTTATTTATAAACTTTGATAATTTTTTTATTAGTTGATGAAGCTTTAATTTCGCTTTAGAATGTTCACAGGAAACAAATAATAATTTATTACTTACCCATCATACGTAGTATAGGGTAAATCTTGTAATCGTTTTGAAAATCGAAAAAAAAAATGACGGATTTACACGTTTCAGACACTGGAGATTCGAGAAAGTATATTTTTAGAAAAAAAAATTGCGGTCCGTCTGTCTGTGTGTCGGTGTGTGTGCCTCTGTGTATGTTTGTGTTTGTGTTTGTAAACGCTCTATCTCCCGAACAAATTGAGACAGTGACTTGAAATTTGGTATGTACTTACTATGTAATAATGGGAAGAAGATTACTCAATTTCAGTAACCTCGATTATACCGAACTATTTTTTTCGGACTCTCGAACTATTCGTTCTGATAAAAGGTATATAAAAAATTTCGAAATTGTTTATTTTAAGGAATGACTATAAAACACATTAAAAAAACATAAATTTTGCATAAAGAATTAAGTCGATCGGATAACGAGTTGCACAGATATTTGTAATTATATATTCCACACTATTCGATTTTTCGTGACCCTGTACTTCATTCAAATTTCAATTCAAAGAAATATTTTCATTGGAAACAAGACGCCTAATCCGATGCAGTAAACCGTTAGTTAATATACTTATTAGTTTTGGAGTTATAAGGATGTTTCTTTTACGCAATTCAGTAATAGAGCATTTAAAGTTCATGACGTCATCAACCAACGATTCGAGGCTAACGAAAAAGACAGGTTACCGCGGTGCATTCGACTTATCTTTTTCACAGACCGCTAGAGAGACGTGAAGCTCTTTTCGTACACTTGCATTGGTGGATTCGAGCATCACGTGACTCCCGCGGTCTGTAAAAAAAGATACGCGTAAAGCCCCGCGGTAGCCTTTCTTTTTCGTTAGCCTCGGCAACGATTTTATTCGAATTGCAATGCATTTTATCAATAGTTTAAACATGTTTTATTTTCATATTTTGTATTATGCATAACCATGATGGGTAAGTATTACGGTGGCCTCCAACAACTAGTTTTCTCTATTCGTCGATGTAAAAAATGTAATTGAGCGTTATTTAGAAGTTAGAAAATTGCAGTAACAGCAAAATTTTTGGTCAGATGTTGCCAACATCAATATTACGCCCGCGTTACTCATGGATATGTTTTGCTGTATAATCTAGATTTTTATAAAGCACTTATAAAATATTTAACCCCTTATGTTAATAAACTATTTTTAAATTTAATATGTAACAAATTGTTAGCGTTACAAAATAATTATAACAAATTGAAACTAGTCGGATGTGCCAATCACAAAACTTTTTTCTATCTCACATAGGTTTCGTATAAAGTAATAAACTTTTTAACCAAAAATAGAACCGACTTCTAAAACTACTACAAAGCAAATGATAATTTCTTTTACATAATAGTTAATAAGAAATTAAATTAAAGAATTGTATTTACCATGCATATTATTATATTTATGTACATTAATTCGATTTTTTGGACTCGGTGCCAGCCAAGCCAAATGTAAATTTCAAAACAAAATTTCCGATATAAATCATTATATCTACATAAGTATAATACAAAAAAAAGTAAAAAAAAAAAATAAATCTGAGTGCATAACAACCACGTGCGTCAGAAGTGAATTGAAACTTCAAGGATAGAGGGATAGGAAATTTGTAGGGATTATAAATATTTGAAAGACGTGTAAGTAAGTCTTTGAAAACAGATCTTTATTATTTTACACAAGATTCAGCTAAAACATTGCGAAAAGAAATTCCATTCGCAAGAACTGTCTGAATAAATGCATTGACTTTATATTGACCCGGAGCTTTAATGCTTTTAAATATAATATAAAATCGGCGTTGATAAATGCTTTTATTGCATTAAGCTCGAAGCCGCAGCGGTCGGCCGTTGATCTCACAGCCCCAAGCATAACCCTTCCTGCTTATCGAGCATTAATTTTAAAGAATTTACCCTTTACAAGTTCCCGGTATTAAATTCAGCTTTTAAAGAGTCCTGTCAAATTGTCGGGCTAAAGGTTATGGGGACGTTGGAAGGACTCACGGTCGCTTTCTCCGTGAATTCTGCGGTAATCCGTTTAAGAAATGGTAATATTAAGAATGCTCAAAATAAGTCATCAAATGGTGGAAAATACAATGGTTTAAATGATTAACTAGTTTCCAAAGCAATGTTTGTCGACATATAGTTGCTGATCTCATTTGAAAATACATATTACATCAGATGAAATGTTTAAAAATGCTAACATGGCTTTAACTTGGCTTGGCTTGACTGGCACCGACTCCAAAAAATCAAATTAATATACCTAAATATAATAATATGCATGGTCAACACAATGCTCTTAATTTAATTTCTTATTAAATATTATATAAAGAAATTATTTTTTTACTTTGTAGTAGTTTTAGAAGTCAGTTCTATTTTTGGTTAAAGAGTTTATTTTTCGCTTTTTAGTAGTTTTTGAAGTCGGTCCTATTTTTGGCTAAAAAGTTTATTTTTCGCTTTTTATTAGTAGTTTTTGAAGTCGGTTCAATTTTTGGTAAAAAAGTTTATTTTTCGCTTTTTAGTAGTTTTTGAAGTAGGTTCTTTTATTGGTTTTATTATATATTATAAACTTAAATTAAAGTAATTGAAGCAACATCATTATTAATTACTCGAGGTGGACTTTAAAGATGTTTAATTTACATTTAAATCACAAACACGTACATCAAACATAACACACGTAACAGATACATTTTACAGTAATCAAAACTTAATACCGGTAGGCGACGTAGATCGCTGTGGTGATGCCATCTATTAATTACATTTCCAACTAAACACCACAGGTTTAAAAGTTTATTTATTGTTATTTATTATTGTTATTTATTATTGTTTATTTATTTATTGTTTATTTATTTATTTATTACTTTACTGATATCCCTATTTACATTAAATCATGTTGTTGCTAATATCTTTTTTATTTCACGCTAACCTTGGCAGTAGACTCGAGTATCGAATATTAGAAAATTTATCATTATTCTCACCTAATCGTCTTGGATGTGTCATAATCGGGCTGTATACTACAGTTTTGATAACTGTGTAACTCAATGGTTTCGGTGCTTATGCTTAATGTGTACTGATTTTTACGATTCGTACAAAGTAAATACACTGCGCCAACAATGTCGCCTATAATACTATTTGGAGTAACCCCTTTCTTTCTTTCTTTCTATATTGTCACTCTATAGTTAATATTATGTAGTAGAAATATTAAAAGACAATTGCAGAAGCATTTATGTACAACTGTATTGTATAATATAATATAGATATAGGTATTTTAAAGGCAGTTTCCAACTAGTGAGCCACAGGTGATAAATCGCCAAATATTTTCTGTAACTCGTACATTTGAATGGGAGTTGAAACTACAATGTATTTAATTATGCGCCAATAAACGCTCCTCAAAATATAACAAACCGCTGTGAAACTGCAACAATGGAACTTTTAAAAGATTCAAAAATAGATTTGTTGTGGCATAATTTATATTTTTTATCCGTACGTTGTATTATATTTATCCAATTCACAATTTTATGTAATTTTGCAAATTTGGCAACACTCAAAAGTTTTAGTTTTTGTTTGGATCTTAAAAAGTTTGTTCTATGAAAATAAATCCGATAAGTTAAAGCTGATTTAAATATGTCAGTCTTTTTATTATTTGCAACCTGAAAGTCGTTTGCACAACAACTGGTAAACCGGACGTAATGACTCTTGATAATATCCGATTTGTTTAAAATTTTGTATATACATTCATTGTTATAAGGCTATTCCTTGCTTAGTTTTGGGGGTTCATTGGTTAAGTAAAAAAGGGGTTGAAAAAGGGGTTGGCTAATCCCCCCCCGTTTAATTTATTCATGCAGAATTATAATCAGATAAGTTAAAGCTGGTTTAAATATGTCAGTCTTTTTATTTGCAAATTCACGTAATAGAATAATTGAGGATATTAAATGAAAGTCGTGTGCCCAACAAATTAACTATTTTTAAAATGTTTATTATTATTTTTTTTAAATTCCCACTATTAGCTCACACTCTGTCTATATATATCTTGTTGGAATTTTCAATCGTTAATACAATATTTTCTATTCATCCATTCAAGTTCAAATACATTTTTTTAAACTTGTACTGGATGACAATTGATGTTAATACAGTCTTTTCAAATATTAATTCATTAATTAAATTAAGTTAATAAAATTTAATTTTTATATGGGAGAAAAAATTTTCTCCCATTGTTTTCATAAATGAAATGAAAGATTTATATCAAATTAGTGATGCCAACAAAAAATAAAATACCGCAACGATGATTATAAAATAATGTTCAATAAAGATAATGTGGGACATTAATGCTGCAGGGGTTTATTTTATATATTTATGATAAAAAGTAGGAGTTGACTTAAAAAAAATCATATTACTTAATTAATTTTTGTTGAATTTCTGATAAAGTACAGAACCAAGTTTCATAAAATTTAAATGGGACCAATTTGAGAGTATTCTCTTTCGAATAAAAAAAAACATCACTTAAATAGGACGCATAGTTCCGGAGTAATTGGTGCAGATACATAAAAAAAAAAATACATACACGTCGAATTAATAACCTCCTCCTTTTTTGAGTCGGTCAATAAAAAAACGAAACAGCACCAATTATATCAAGGTCTAACTGAATATAAAGTTTTATTAAATTCCACGCATTAGTTCTTGAGATATGACTATCGCTAAAATCGCGTAAATCATGAAAAATGCAGCAAAGCAGCACCAACTGTTGGTAGATTTAAACCCAAACCTAACCCTTATAATAACAACTTATGTCATCGTCAAACTTAATCTGAAGTTTTATGAAAATTCGCGCATTACTTTTTGAGATATAGTTATCGCGCAAATTATGAAAAATGCAGCAAAGCGGCGCCCACTGTTAAGAGATTTAAAACCAAACCTAACCCTCATATCAACAACTTATGTCATCGTCTAACTTAATCTGAAGTTTTATGAAAATCCGCGCATTACTTCTTGAGATATAGTTATCGTGAAAATCATGAAAAAAGTGGCATAGAAGTGCCACCTGTTGGACTATTTACACCAAAATGTATTCAGCAACAACTTATATCAGAGTCTAACAGAATCTGAAGTTTGATGAAATTCTGTGCATTAGTTCTTGAGATACAGCTATCGAGAAAATCATGAAAAAGTAGAAAGGCAATGCAACCTGTTGGGATATCTACACCAAAACGTATTCAGCGTCTATTTCTAACAAGGTCTACCTGAATCTGAATTTTGGTTAAAATCTGTGCATTACTTCTTGAGATAGAGTTATCGGGGAAATCGCAAACAATTCAGCAAAGCAGCGCCTCTCCTTGAGTGATTTACACCAAAATTTAATCAGCACAATTTATATCAGGGACTAACGGAATCTAAATTTTTATTAAATTCCGTGCATTATTTCTTGTTATAGAGCGTCCACAAAATGTTTGTCACATACTGACATACAGACTCACAGACAGACATATTCTAAAAACAGTCAAATCGTGTTCATGACATTCTAATACATATAAATCCGTCGAAAACCGAAAGTTGAAAATTTTCATGAGTCCATTACTTTTTTCTTGTAAAGATAGAAAGAAAGTAAAAATAATAATCGTGCAATGCCGTTTTTGACATACTTTTAGCTTTATTAAACAACTTTCTCGTAATTGAAGGACTAAAACTGTTTAAAAAAACTTGTCAAATACGTTAAGCATGATGTTAAGCATGGGCTCATATTAAGAATGAGAGGGGAAAAAAACAGATAAAATTTAATATTGTATTGAATGACATGTAAATTGTTTATTTTATCTAATAAATGTATCGAGTGTGCCAAAAGTTCGTTAAAATTTAAAAAAATCCGTTAAAACAAAACAAATTATCCTAAAAAATTGAGGTTTGCAAGAAGGGGATTAGAGTGAAACCTTTTTTTTTCTAATAACGAAAAAATTGTGGTTAAAAAAATAGCGATTGATCGCGCTGGCATGCATGATATGAAGTAGATGTATACAAATTAGGCTTATAGTAAAAGACCCATTTCAGCGAAGCATCGGGAAAACTTCAGTATTCCAGCACATGAAATAGACCCTTTTCTCGTCTTCAGTCATTTTCCGTGCAGAATTTTCGTAATGCGCCAGTTGCCGATTTCCCGCTCTTGTAAAAGATTTTAACCAACAGCGTTTGATCTGGTAACAATAACATACTTCTGGCATCAAATGAATGGTCTGTGTGCACTGAGGTTTTGATTTTATTTAAAGCCTGATTTGCATAAATCTACTTTATATTATGCAACAGCGCCATCTATCGTAAATTTTGAACCAATTTTTTTGTCTTTAAAAAGAAATCCAATCTCCGTCTTATCCCACTCCTGCAAACGGCAAATTTTTAGCATAATTTGTTTCTTTTTAATGAATTTTTAAAGTTTTTAAGGAGTTTTCGGTGCAATCCGCATGAATTTTCTGAGTAAATACCAATTAATTTTTCAATTAAATTTTGAGTAGTAAAATTCAGCCAAAACTAATGAGTAAGCAAACAAGTGGATTTTCATTGCTCAACTAAGCGTTAATCCGACTTATTGAAAAATGTCTAAAGTCGAGAATCGAACTCGGGAACTCAGAATAGCTCTCTGAGGTTCTACAACTGAGCTACAAGGAATGATATCCCAACTCGTCATCTTTTACTCTTATATATGTCAGAAAGGCTGCAACCACCACAAATTCGCCACAAGGTTGGGTGCTCTTGATAACAGTTTCCATTTGATGCTGCGGTTGCAAACGTTCCGACATATATAAGATTGAGAGATGCCGAGTTCAGATACAGTTGCTTGTAGTTCAGTGGTAGAGCCTCAGAAATCTATTCTGAGGTCCCGGGTTCGATTCCTGCCTTGAGACATTTTTCACTCTGTCGGATTAACGGTTAGTTTAGCAATGAAAATCCACTTGTTTGTTTACTGAATTTTCTAATATGTATTTATCGAATAGCAATTCATACAATATAAATCTAAAGTATTTTAAGCATTCATTTACCTGTTCTGTATTTATGATGCATCAAGCATAAAAATATATAAACAAACTTGCTAGCTGCGCTGCGCTTACACCATGTGATTTCGACAGTGACGTCACATGAATATTGTCCATAAGAAAATCGTTTTAATATACGACGTGTAGTTTTCACCATTAAATGCGTCTCTAGAATAATAACTTAATTATTTTAAGCGTTTTTTTTTCTGTTTTTGATATTCACGTGTAAATACACTTTTTAATTGAAATGAAATATTATTCTATGTGTTATTTTCCAATTTGGCAACAATTTAAAATATGACCTTTTTCTAAATATGAAATACATTTTAATTAAAATAATCAAAATTTTAATAAAATTTTTAAAATAAAAAACCCTCAAACATTAGCTAAAAAAATTGTACAACTGGCACCACAAACTTAATTACTGCACACGGCAAATTTGTCAAGTTCCCGAAAGATAGGATTAATTACTGCGCCTAGTTTCTGTTCCTATAAAGCTTTTTAACGGAACTATTTTGACCAACTTCAACATTAAATATCTGTTAAATTAATACTTAAATTTAAAAGCTGCCTGCTTCAGTGTGCTTATCGACCATTTCTCTATAATACTACCAATTTTCATACTTTTATCTGCAGAAAATTTCGTAATATTAGCCGGGAAAGACTTCTGTTCACAAAAAAAAAATCACTTACAGTGGTGACAGTGTTAGTTACTTTTTAGAATAGAAAGATATTTCTTTCGTGAACAACTTCAATATCATTTACGTAAAAAAAAGGGGGGGGGAGTGATGAATACGTCAAAAAATCTTAGCAAGATGAAATCCTTTGAACTTGAAAAAACGATATCTTAAATTCTCACTGGTCGGCATCAGAATCCTCCCTGAAATAACAATGATTGTTTCTGGCAGCTTTAACGATACAATGATCAAATATGACAATCAAATGGCTCAACCACCTACCTTTTTTTTTTTTGGTGGGGGCTCAGCTACAAAATTAAAATAGTTTTACCTTCCTAAATGTTAGCGCTAAACGCATCCAATTATTTTATTTTTGGATTCATTTGCACTGTTTTTATACGATTATTTGACAATTAATTCTACTACCATTCTGAATTTCAACGATCCGAATTTGCATATATTTAATCACAAATAACAATCTATATTTTACTCACTGAATAGATTTTCCCAGTGTCACTGTTCAGAGGCACACACAGACTCTTTTGCTAAATGTAATAACTAACTAAATATTTAATTAGCATTGCTAATGGGGTTACCACAAGGTTTCATAAAAAGTAATAGTTTTTTATGTGAATGGGACAGTTGCGCAAGAGAAGAATAAGCACGTCTGCGTAAAAACATGGCTAAAAGAAATGATACCAGGCACAAAAAACATTTCACACCAGGTATTAGTTGACAAGACAAAAATATGTTTAACTACACCATATGAATAATGGCCTTATAAAACAATTTGTTAAAGCAATGAATAAAGACTGTGGCGAATTTACTAGGTGCGCAACGAAATTTCCGGGTTTTTTTTTATCAATAAAAATTGGAGCAAAAAATGATTTATTCAAAGTTGGCCCTCGCCAGCTACACATTTTTGGCCATCTCTCTGGCGATGCCTGAATACCGCGACGATAAAAAGACGCGTCTTTGGACCGAAACCCTTCATTCAACCAATTTTGCACTTCTTCGAAATTGGCCAAATGTATCCCTGCCAAGCCATGCGCCATCGACCGGAACAAGTGATAATAGGAAGGAGCCAGGTCTGGTGAATACGGCGGGTGCAGTAGCAGATCTCTTTTCAGTGTTTTGATGATGTCCTGGACAGTGGAAGTGTGATGGCACGGAGCGTTGTCGTGCTGCAATATCACTCGTTCGTGGCTTGTGTCCCATTCTGGCCGTTTTTCGAGCAATGCATACTTCAAATTATTCAGTTGTTGTCAGTAACGATTTCCATTAACAGTTTCGCCCCGTTTCAGCAGCTGATAGTACACGATACCTTTCTGGTCCAACCAAACGCAGAGCATTGTCTTCTTTCCGAGTCGATTTCGCCGTGCCTTCAGTGTTGATGCTTCGCCAGGTTTTTTGCGTTTATGATTCTCGAAATATATCCACTTCTTATCGCCAGTAACAATTCGATGCAGGAAACTCTTTCTTTCATGTCGCAAAAGCAAAATTTTACAAGTGGCTCTTCGATTTTCTATCTGTCTCTCAGTCAACTCATACGGCACCCATTTTCCTTGCTTTTGATTTTTCCCATGGCATGTAAACACTTGGAAATAGCTTGGCGAGTCATTTTTAATGCCTCTGCAAGTTGTTCATGTATCTGCGTATCATCTGCATCCAATAACGCTTGCAGATCGACGTCTTCAATTGTTTTGGTCTTCCGGAGCGCTCCTTGTCCTCAGTGTCAAAATCACCATTTCTGAAGCGTTTAAACAAATTTTCACAGATAGTTTTCGATGGTGCATGTTCGCCATAGGCCTCCTCAAGCAAACGACGTGCTTCAGCTGCATTTATTTTCAAGTTAAAGCAGAAAAGCTAAGCTTCCAGCAAATGCTGTTTATTTGGCACAAAACTCGACATTTGTTGTTAACAGATATCCCAAGCTATTAGAAAAACAGAACTTTAGACATGTATGTCGACTACATGGGCCATTAGCGCCATCTATGTGTGAAACCCCGAAACTATTTGCGCACCTAGTATATATTTGATGAGAAAATTTCCACGCATGAGCGGTGCAAAAATAAAAGAAGGTATCTTTGTTTGACCTCAAATAAAACTTCAAAATCCTACTTCAAAAATTAAAATTAATGCTGTCAAGAAAGTAGCATGAACAGTATTTAAAAAAAAATATATGTAAACATTGTTTGGTAAACAGAAAGTCTCAAAATTGTAAAGATATTGTGGAGTGTTCATTCTTCTCATTTAGAAAATTCGGAAGCAATATGTCTCTAAATCTGAACTTCATACACTCTCAATTGGACTTTTCCCAAGTAATATGCGAGCTCAATTTAATGAACATGAAGAAATGTTCCAGAAAAATGTAGTTAAAATAGAAAAGAGATACAGTGCCAAATGGAAAAAAAGATATATATGTTAGCACTCAGAACTAACTTTAGTAATAGAAACTTACAAGGAAGACACACACAAAAAAAATAAACAAACCAAAAACCAAAAACCAAAAAACAATACAAAAGAAAAAAAATTCTTTTCCATGATAGGTTTTATTCATTTTTCAACTAAGGTAATGAAAATAAATCATTATTCAGGTTTTTATTGTTTTGTAGCATGGTCGATGTATGTACTAGTTTTACGTTTGACACGGTAATTTTAAAACTGTCTGTCTTAAAAATGGTGGCACGCAGGGATTTACAAATTTGATAAAATCTGGTAGCCAGCAAAAATTTCTAGTCGCCAGTAAAAAAATATACCGTCACCCCCCCCCCCCCCCCCGCCATTGTTTAAAAAAAAAAAACAGAAAAGTTTTCTATGGATTAAAAAAGATTTAAAGAATAACAAGCAGAGGTTAGAATTGTTAGTGACATAGTTTAGAACAGTAATATAATTATACTCACATATAAACTAAGAACACACTAACATTTAACACCTATAAACCAAGTTTTCTAATGCAACTTAACAAAATTATATATCTCTGAAAAATGATACTATAAAGGCTGAATTAACCGGCTGGTTCTTGAAATGCTGATTGCCGAATGCTTCAAATGTCTGGATAGTTGAGTACTCCAAAATCCATACTGATGAGGGGAGCATTAATGAAATATTGAAACAGGAAAATAATTTTTTTCTTATTTTCCGATCAAAATAATTCTCATTTTGTTATTTTAAAATGTACATTTGATGAACTTATTTTTGCTAAATTCGAAATAAAAGTTACAAATGATTTTTGTTTTAATATATATTTTTTATTTATTTTTTAGTATTTTGGAACTTTGCAACATCTATAATGAAACATTTTATAAGAATTTTAAGTTAAGATTGTAATTAAGATGAGTAACAGATGCTGCTCTTGATAGAAATTGTAAGCAACTATAATTGTAAAAAAATACTTTTTTATATACATAAACCGGCTCGAATAATAAAAAACTTTACGTGCTTGTAAAATAAATACATATATGAGAATTATCAAAACTGATTAAGCTTGCAAAATAACTCAAAAATCGTATTACGTAATCGAAATTAGCCGGCTGAGGAGAGGAGGGAGGTTTATTTGGATCCAACAATCCATGATTAAAATTGGAGGATAAAGAAAATAATAATAAAAAAAACTTACCCTTCTGAAGTGCAATGAATGATTTGTTCTGGTTCATTTGGTTTTGATTATTTGCCACCATTTTACTCCTTATTACCACTTTTATAAATTCCAAATGATTAAAAAACAAAACAAAACAAAAACAAGAAAGAATATTTTTTTCGTTTTTTACTTTCCATAATAAAAAATAAGTCTCCAGACAACACTATTATAACATAAAAAAAAAAAAAACGAAGATTCAAATGCAAAAAGATTCTAGGGCTCCATGGAGCGAGGCATCGCAATAGATTTCATTAGCGAAATAAATTGTTACCAAAAAAAAAAAAAAAAGGATGCTTAATATTTGTTGAATTATTATTTTTTTCTTTTTTCAAAAGCTGCCAATCTCTGCAAACACTCTGTACCTTCAATCTTTTATGTCATATAGACTAGACAACTGTGCTACAAACCAGCGTGACGCCAAAGAATGGTGACGCCTACGTATTGTGCAAAGTGTGTGGTGTGCATGTGCAGCTAATAAAGGCGCCATGCATTTTACGCGAGGGAGAAATATTTAAAAAATACACATTTTTATTAAAATTAGTTATTCTTCAAATTTTAATTAAATTTTATAGTATACTTCAAATGAATTACTTATAATCACTTAATTTAGATGTTATTATTATTTAAAATGAATGGGATAGATTAATCAGTTTTAATTCTGAAATACAAAAATCTGATTTGAAACAAAAAAAATACCTTGAGCATTTTGTAGCATTGTATCAAATTTTAGATGCCGTCAGAGAGGCTAGATTATCTTGACTGCTTACATTTTTATGGAAACCTCCCTCTCCCCCCCCCCACTCTTCCCACATTGCAATCACGTGGTATGCTATAACGGAAAAGAATAACGTTTTCTGTGCATGAGATGGGAAATAAATGCCTTTTAAATCCGTCTTTTTTGCTAAATGGACGATAGAAGAGAAAAATCATTGGTTTCCGCGGACAAGTAAGGGTGTGTGTGTGTATGGAGGGGGGGGGGGGGACCGCTTATGTTCATTTCTTATGTCAATTTTTATTAAAAAAAATAAATAAATAAAAAGCCAGATTAAAAAACTTTTAACCTGGATAGAAAAATCTGGTCGCCAGATAGAAAAACCTAGTCGCCAGTGGCGACCTGGCGACCGCATTTGTTAAGCCCTGGTGGCACGTGATGGAGGAATTTCGATGACATATATTTAGAATCGAAAAAGTCAAATTCCTAAAGTTCACCCATTTTTTTTTGCAGGGAAGTAAAATTTATATATATATATATATATATATATATACCGACCAATGAATCAGAGAATAAGAAGTAAAACTGAATGATTATTTTTTGCAGAAAACATATAAATTATCAAATACTTGATTAAGCAAGATAAACAAGCACTATTTTGCTAATATTTAACTGGCTCTCTCTATGTATAATGGAAGCTCTATTCAAAATTGTCATTACGAGTTAAATCTTACATATCGCATTGTGCAACCTCCTTATATAATTGATTGTATTACAATATTTTATCTAACTTTATTTTGTTCATGTCTCTAAAGAGGGAATTTTGTAATCGATTTTTCACTCACTTTCTGTTAGGCTAGATAGACTAGGGGATTCAGCTCTTTTCTTCGCTAACATTCGCCAACCCCTGTGAATTGGCAATTCACATTGGCACCTCTACGCGGTACCAGATCGCTTCGCTCACTCTCCACTTTTTCCTCAACTCTAGCCAGAATAATTAATATCATAAACCATTTTCAACCAACAGCGAAATAAAAAAAAATTCTTAATGAAAAAAAGTAATGGAAAACTTTGTTGAAAACACAATTAAAAATGCAATTAGTTGGTGCTACCGGTGGGCATAAATCATTTTAATATGAAAAAATTACTTGCGAACTACAGTTAATTTAAAACTCATTTCGCTGCACAGAGTTCATTTTACCTAAAATATTGCACCACACTGCTTAAATTCATTTAAAAGAGTTTGAAAAACACGACCGATACGCTATGTATGACACTAACAAAATATAAAGAAAACGTTTTCTGCTATGTCTAAAATAAAGACTTGATATAAAAGCTGATTCGCTGAATGTATCATGTCACTGTCAAACTTACCAATGAGAATCGTTGTTGTTTTCTACTGTGTCTAACAGTCGCTCAGAAAGCTGATAAATGAACAAATCAGCTGTGGCTGAAATGTCATAGATTTTAATGAAAATCAGCATATAATTAGATCATATTTATTTATGAGTAAATGTAAAATAATAGATTTAAATATTAAAACTTGCATTAAAAGTTGATGTAACATCGAGGTTTTGTCTACATGCTTGAAATTTCAATTTTCATTATTAGCCTTAGGAGTGGAAATACTTTTTTAAAAAGCATTTATAATTAAGAATGAATAATAAGTAACAGATTGGAGTAATTTAGTAATTATCCTTTTATTCCATAATGAGAAAAAAAAGTAATGAAACATTTTGAGAGGAAAATGCAATATTTCTATTACTTGTTTGAACTTGAAAGAAATGTCTTAAAATTTTTAAATTATTTGACGTTATAGATAAAAGTATATATTTTAAATATAGAAACTATCATTCTTGCCTTTTTATTCCTTAAAGAGAAAAAAATAAGTAATGAAAAATTTTGAGGGGGAAATTCAATATTTCTATTACTTGTTTGAACATGAAGGAAACATCTTAAAGTTTTTAAATTATTTGACGTTATAGATAAAAGTGTATATTTTAAATATTCAATAAAACTTTCATTCGTTAAATAAAACTTTCATTCTTACCTTCAGTTTATTTTTCCTCAACAATATTTTAAATTAGAGTAGAATAAATTATGGATTTAAACGGGGCAGTGGTTTAACAAACAATTATGTAGTCATCAAAGCTGAAGATAGATGGCAGCACGACATTTTTTTTGCAAGATGGCAGAAAAAGCACACAAATTTGAATTGAAATTGCCCATAGAACGTAACAAATATTATCTTTTTGGACCCATTTCTGTTATGTTAGGAATCAAAAGGCAATCTTGAATTTTTTTTTAATCATACCATGGGTTTATTGAACTTTATGCTTATGCAATATAGTTAATGTCTGATTTTTTAAGTATACATAAGAGGAAAAATTGTGATTTTGTAATTTTCTTTAAAGTTTCTAAGCTATTTTGAAGATGAAGAAAATAAATCAGACATCAATTTCACATATGTTTTTAAATTCCTTTGATTTCTATAACGCTTTCAATTTTCTCAAAATTTTCAATTTTTCCATTTTTACAACCATTTTAAGGTTAACCATGGTGTTACGAAATTATTATTACTAAATAAATATGATAATAATTGTCCGCGGGTTACAATAGTATGAAAAAATTTAATTTATGTTAAATAGTTTTCAAGATACGAAGCTTTAAACTTGCAACTTTGAACGATTCCATACATGCCATTCTATGTCAAAAGTTTTTTAAATGTCCAGAACTGCCGAAATATTTTATTTTTTGTCAATATATTTTGAATAGCTATATTTAAATATGAATTGAATCTGTGTACCAAATTTTATTAAAATCGGTTACTATGTGGCCACGACTTTTTTTTTTTTTTTTTTTTTTTTGCTCATTTTGCATGGAATGACACTGCATGCAACACGTCACCGTAGTACGAACTAATGAGAATCGCCGCTGCGGAATCTATGGCTGTTGCCAAACGGTAAGCAACAAATTCAGGCGTTTCGCGCCACGTAAGAGGAATATATATATATATAGATTACAAGATTGTTAGAACTTAATTAAAGCTTATAGATTACTATTAAGCCCTTTCCCCCTGTTAGTAGCTTTCAGGTGATAAACCGCCAAATATTTTTTATAGTTACAACTGTGTCCGAGTTACAACAATAGAGGGGATAGTAAATCAAACCATGATCTTTAAAATATGCCAAGTGGCTGTGAAATAGTAATAAAATAAAATTTTATAAAGACTAAAATGTAGTTAATCAAATATAGGAAAGAATAAAGAGAGTAATATAAAATCTTACGCTTTTACCGTACAGCTTCAGTATTATAAAGTGAAAGAAATAATGTTTTTGTTTTATTTTCTGTTGTCATATCTTTAAAAATAAACTCAGAATATTATATATATATATATATATATATATATTAATAAGTTTTCTTATTCGCACTCTTCTACCAAGTATAGATCACTTTCTACCAAGCTTAAATCAAAAAGCTAGTTTTCCATGATCAAGATCGATATTTTTCGGAATTCCATGTATTGCAATTATGAAATTCGGCATGATATTTAAGATAAACATTAAATGCTTTCAACAGAGAGTTTTTTTTCTAACTATGTTTACTTTTATACTCATTTTTAGAACTTTAGTCTATTTCCATTGCTGAAGTGTGATTTTACATTCATGATGTTCATGTTCTTTTACATTTGCTTTTGATTTAACTATGACAGTAAGACGTTTTAGTTTTTATATTTAAAATGAAAAGTATGTTTCAATAACGTCTTTGAAAAATAGCTCTCAATGTCTTGCTTTACAAATGACCTTATGCGCTAAAATAATATACTACATTCTTATTTAAATTAAACCAAATATTTTAAAGGAATATCATAAAGTAATACTCTAAAAGCAAGAACTATATGACTTTTTTGGAAGAAATGTATCCCTTGAGGAAAAAAAGAACTGGGAAAGATTTACCAACCTATATTTTTCTTTATGTGGTATTGACTTAGTCTTCGGATGAGTAAATGATGTTTTGAGAAACGATACATTCATAGTATTTTTATTGTACATGCTATAAGGTTCTGTCACATACGTTCTTTGTAAAATATGAAATATTTTTTTATTGAAAACATTATTTTTAAGTGAATTTAATCTATTGTGAGATAGAAGTGTGTATTACAATAAATACAACTTTCACCGTGTTCAAGTGTTTGTTCACCTACTTTTGAATTAACTTCCAAACTAAGACATTTAGAATTTTAACTTTAAAATGAAAAGTATATTTCGATAAAGACTTTGAAAAATTATTCTAAATTTCTTGCTTTTCAAATGGCATAATACGACAGAATGATATGTTATATTTTGATTCAAAATAATTTACCAGAAATCGTAACTATTACTGAAATTAACGTATGATTTTTTATATACATGTTGCTTTCAAATTCATGGTCAAATTTTAAGGTATGGTACAGGGCATTGTAAAAAACAATTTTTGTATAGTAAAGCAGTGTCAGAAATACATTTATTTTAAAAAATACAGGGCATCTCACTCCAATCCGAAGTCGCATTTTTGTCTATACCTTTAATAGTAGTGAAGATACTTAAAAAAAATCCTTACAATATGCTTAAAATTCATGCAAAGAAGCGCCTGTTGAAAAATTTGTTAAAATATCTTCCCTACTGTTAAAGGCATGAACGAAAACGAGAATTCGGATTGAAATAAGACATTGAAATATTTACAGAAGAACGGGATAGGAATGGGTACATGTTACTCTTCAACGGCAGCTAATTTATTTTTATTTTTTTTATGAATTTCAATTTTGTATGGTTAATAACGATGCTAATTTTCTGGCTTTTAGATACATTGAGGATTTAATAATTCTGAACTGTGATCGCGATTTTTTGGGGATATCATGGGACATTTATCCTAATATGTTAATTTTGAAAAAAAAAATGAAAATAGTAGTGAAGCTGATTGTCTTGATTTGAAAATACACATTTCTAATGGTATACACATTTCAATCTACTATAAACGGTATGGCTTCAGTTTTGAAATTAACAATTAGTTAACTGGTGTTCGAATGTGCATAAACGCGTTTACATTAATATTATCATAGGTCAGATATTTCGCTACTATAAACTCTGTACGAATAAAAATTTATTTCTTAAAGAACTTTTTAATTTAACCAGTATCTTGTATTTTAAAAATAACATTCTTTTGAGTTTCATTAATAGATATACTAGTTTTACAGATAGTCTTCATTTTTGAGTAGCTGCTACGTGATTGACAATTAATGATTTGTATCACTTAAATCCTTTTGGGGACGGTTTTTCAAGGATGTTTGCAGTTATGTGGCAACAGACATAGAACGTGCATGGACAGATTTTGGATCACTGGATTTGGTTAATGTTTATTGTTTTTTGTGGCTGTGTAGCTGAGGATGAGGTAAGATAATTCTATTGTTGGTACAGTGTATGTTACACATACGGTTTGAATTTAGCTGTGCTGTTTATTGTGGCGTTGGTTCCGGTGGAGGAGTGTTCGTGATATGCCTTCAGTTGTTTTTATGCATTTGATTTATGCTTCACGACATTCTGGCCGAAACCCACTGCCACTACTGAATAATAGTTTGTTGTGTATTGTAATTAGTCTGAAACATCACCGTACTTTTTAATATGCCCACTGCTGATAAGGCCACAGCTTTTTGGTTGTTTTTTCTTGGGTTTTCCTTGTTCAGGTTATAACTGTTAAAAAAAAAATATGTTTGTTATTTATTCTTAGTTAAATTATGGTGCGAGATTCTGGGTCTGCCGAATACATTACACACATAATGTGCTATATATATATAATCCTACTCTAAAAGCGAGAACTACATGACTTTTTGTACGAAATCCCTATATTTGTATTTATCTGGTTATTTATATTGACTCAGTCTTCGTGTGAGTAAAGGATATTTTGAGAAAACAGTATATTGATTCTATTTTTAGTTTTTATACTATAATATGCTACTACACTCGTTCATTGTAAAATATGAGCATTTTTTAAAATTGAAAACATTATTTTTTAAGTGAATTTATTCGATTGAGAGATGGAAATTTGCATTACTATAATAATAATTTTCAAGCTGGTCAAGTTTTCTTTTCCCCTACTTTTGATTTAACTGCGAAATTGAGAAGTTTTAGTTTTTAACTTTAAAATCAAAAGTATATTTCGATAACTGCTTTAAAAAATCTCTCTAAATTTCTTTCTATACAAATGAAGTAATAAACTAGAATAATATGCTATATTCTGATTCTAAAAACCATTACATAAATGGTAAATATTACCGAATTTATAGCGTGATTTTTTTTGTCAAATCTTTTAAAGGTATCTCATAGAGAAATACTCAAAAAGAAAGAACTATATGACTTTTTCGGAAGAAATATATCCCGAGAGAAAAACAACTGGGAAAAATTTACTTCCATATATTTTCATTTATCTGGTATTTACTTAGTCTTCGGATGAGTAAAGAATGTTTTGAGAAAACGATAAAATGATAATATTTTTATTTTTCACTAGCTGCTACCCGTGACTTCGTTCACGTAACATTTAAAGAAAATTAATACATTAATTAAGCAACATATACAATTAACAAACTCTATATCATATTTTATAGTAGATAATATTTCTTATAATCCCAATTTGCGTATTTCTGTTTTTATATATATGACCATTTAAATTTCTTTCATGAGCTTGAAATTTCATAGTCTTTCATTAAGTTTAAGTGTGGAACACATTTTTGTCTTTCTTATTTTTTTAGCATTTCTATTTATTCTATTTTACAATTATTCCGTTCATAAAAATTGATTTAATTTAAGTTTTCGTGTTAAAGAATATTTTTCAAAATGATTATATTAGTAAATATTTCTGAGGAAATTTGTTAATTAACATGTCACTTTAGATATGAATTTTAATTCATTGGTATAATCTAAAAGCCAACATAAATTAAATTTTCTAAAACAGTTTATAATATAATATTATTATATGGTATTGAAAAAAAATAATTAACACGTGGTGGAACATAAAAGTTTAAAAATAAATAAAATAAGTAGAAAAATACCTTTAATTTCTCATCTATTTTTTATATTAATTCACAATACCACACTTTTAACAGCTTTAGATCTAAAATCAAAATGTTTATCACACTCTAAAAACTTTCAGAGCCTAAACGCTTATCTGTTAAGCAACAGAGTAGCTTATTTATTTGATTGGCGAAAACAATCTGAAAAAGCACCCCAATTATGGAGCATTTTCATATTGATTTCTGTGTTGTAGTTTACGATGATGAAGCTTTCTAAATTTGATGTATTCCAATGAGGAGCAACAATTACCCTGCAGAGACATTTTTAACTATAGATTTAGATATTTTAAAATTATAAGGTATTACAAAAGTATCAGATAAAGATAACTAATAATACATGGATTTTTAATTGGCTTTTCTCTTGCTATTTTCAATAAGTATGGTGCCTTTAAAAATAGGAGGGGGATTTTCTTGTTTAATTAGTGGCGTCGACTCTTCTTTAAATTTCACGTAAAAGATGTCAAATGCAAATTCCATTCTCCAATGGCCCCACCAGTGGCTGAGAGGTTGTGCTCTGGAAGCTGGTAGACGGGAGGTGCTGGGTTCGATCCCAATCGCGCCCGTCGGCCTAATCGCTCGGAGTTTTCGTGGTTTTCTTTCGAGCCGTGGATTTTCTCCATGCGTAAATACGGATTAGGTTCCCTTAGAAAGACCCCCACGAAGGGCACTCCCCCTGGGCCTATATCCCTAGTGTCGATAATTGGCCGTCAATAATCAACCCAACCCAACCCATTCTCCAATGAAAATTGCATATGCTAACATCTTTTACATCGACATTAATATATTTATTAAATTTTATGAAATTTTAATATTCTGGAAGATTGTACGGTAAAAGGATATTAAAATTATGCTTTGGAGACCAATACATTTTGTGGAAATTACACTGCTTTGTGTAATTGCTGTAAAATACTAATATTTTCTGAATGAAATTCGGCGCATGATTTAAAATATGACGACACTTTCACCGGGGATAGATTTTCATATTAACCGATACTTGTCTATTTAAAAAAAGTTCTTTTACTTCAGGAATAATGTACAACTATGCATTTATATTTATAGATAACTATATGCATGTTTGTCAACTTAACGTAGGCAAAACGTTGAGCTAATTTGCTTGGAGTTCCGCTAAGTTTCTCTCGTAATTTTCAAGTACTTAGAATACATTATATTATGTGTAGGAAATAATACATTATGACTAACTCTGCAAGAATCGTTACTTTTTACCAAAAATTAGTTTAGAAAAACACCTTTACTTGAGTGCGTGACGTCACATGCACATTATATATTTAAAACGTGAAAGTGTTTAAAGAAATCCAATACTGGTGTACTCATAGAAAAATTTTAAACATTAATATTATTAAATACTGAATTTAACTCCGAAATTATATTTAAAATGTAATTTATACAGAATTTCTAAAATTGCGATTTGAAATTATGTGATTTTGATGCAAAACATTATTTCTCAAAAATATATTGTTCTTTTAAGAATTGGATAATAATTTCGAAGCTGGTGCAATAAAAATGTCGCCACGTTGTCGAACTTATAAACAATATATTAGTTTTTAAAATAAAATAAATGTTTTACATAAAAAATTACGTTATTTTTTGCCGATAAATCATTTTACTTTTAATCCCGTTTGTTTTAACAATCATTTTTAAATAATTAATTAATGGAAAATACTGTATTTTTTCTTTAAAGCCAATTTTTTTAATAGTGGGTAATTATTCTCTACCGGAATTCAAGAATCTTAAATATTCCTCCTTGGTTGAAGCTCAAACTGAAAATAGTTATGATGCAATGATTTCTAAATGTCAATTATTGACAGACGATTTTTGATTATGTAGAATAAATTTAATCATGAAGCTTGAATACGCAAAAATATGTTTTTATTTCTTGAAAAATTTACTTTAATATTAACAAATCAGTGAAAACAATTTACCTTTGTAAAATTAGGAGCTAAGTTATTCATTTTTATCTCCAAACACATTTAAATAAACGTACTATGTCGTTTAAATGCATTTATATTAATTTTTGTGATATACGAAAAAAATCACATTATCTGCCCAAAATGACGTCAGTTTCTTTTTCAAATTATAGTGAGATAATATGAATTTGTATTGGTTAATAAAAATATTGTCCATATACAGCCTCTTTTTATGGCAACATGGAAGAAATTGCATTAGAAATTGAAAAAGAAATAGATTTCTGTAATGATAATTATCATTACAGGGTAAATAATAATCTGAGAAATTTTTAAAGTTGACAGTAATTTTACACGTGATTAAAAACGTATGTACATGAAGTTTTGTTCAAATCAGATAAAAACTGTAGATTTGTATAAGGAATAAACATGCCAAGAACGGCTTTTATGTATATAGTTATTAAAAGGTACACAAGTACTTTCGGATTTTGTTTATTCTAAACATTTTTTAAGATATGGGTCATCCCCATACTGATATTTTTGCTAAACATTTTTTTAAAAATTGAATTTCAAAAATTTATTATTTCAAAAATGCCTTATTTTTGGTTCAGTAAAAATTAGAAGATATGGTCAAATCCAAATTATAGAACATAATTGGACTTTCTGAAACCGGAACTGACTTAAAAAAAAACTTTTAGATTGGTTTTAATCTACTGAATTGGCACTGATGATGGAGCTTTAGGGGCTCCAAAACAGCTGTTTGCCATTTTATATATTTTTATTTGTGCTATTTCACGTTGTTCATTTATTTTTAATATTATATACGCGGCTTGACAAAATAATTGAATTAATAAATAAGAATTGAATAAATATTGTTTCAACTCTACACCTTAATTGCTGAAATTGGGCTATCAAAAGTGTTACGCCTTCTACGGTATACGAAATATTTCAACAATTGTACACCCCTTGGCTATGAGTCCTCAGTTTTTAACACTTTCCAAAATAGTTCAAAAGTGTCTATGAATTCGGTTTGTCTGTCAGTCTGCCGTTTGTCTGTCTGTCTATCCGTGATCTAACTCGCGTAAAAATACTCGAATTGTCACGCAATTGATATATGTTATTGATGCTCACTATGGATTGTTCGGTATTGAAAATGAAGTGTGTCGTGCTTTTAGTTCCTTTACAGAAACACTCAAAAGAATTCCGTTACATTACGGGCTATGGGAAAAAATCATTTGCGGATTATTTTAATGATGTTATACTATTTCAGACATATTGAAACTGATATATACCACTGAGGTGCACTACATGAGGCTTACTATAGAATAGGGTGTGCATATCACTTACAGTTTCTTTACACGGACACTCAAAATAATTCCGTTACATTACAGTCTATAGGGAAAAATCGTGTGCGGTTTATTTTAATAATGTTTCATTATTTAAAACATATTAAAATTGATAGATATCCCTGAGTTACGTGAGGCTTACTAGAGAATACTGTGTGCATCCCTCGTTCATTTACAGGGACACAGAAACGAATTCGGTTAAAGTACTGTTTGTTAACAATAATTGCTGGTAGTGCGTTCTCAGTTGCAGTACACGTTTTTACATTTAAGTAATATTTCGCCTATTTCTTGTTGTGTATAAAATTAAAAGATCATATACAGGTCAGCACAAAAAATATCTCGTGCACATTTCCGTTTATTGGCAGATATCCCTGAAGTGGAATTTTCAAGTGTGCTTTGAACTAAATTTTAGCATTCTATGTAGTATATCTGCAAATCTATAGATCCTATACAGGGCTGCACAAAATAATTTGCCTATTTTTCTGAATATTTTTGGTAATTCCTGAAACTGGGTTTTCAAATGTGTTATGCTTTTCCTTATTCCCATTTTCAAAAATTAAATTATTTTTTAGACTAAAAATAGTCACAGATTGGCAGCAATATTGGTCATATTCATTAGAAGTCCAAGATACTTATGGAATTTTACAAAAAGGGGACCTGAACTTTATTTGCAAAAAAAACAGTCATAGCTTACTACATTAGTGCACACGGTAGCTTCCCATCGTTTAAAATAAAATAGGACAACGCTCCTCCCCAACATGTATATGCCAAAAGAGCTCAGTAACGGTTCTACATTACACATATGGCAATTGTTCTCTAATGCGAGATACTTTCAAATTCAATGAAAATATCACAGTAAGACAAAATCTGAATATAACTCTGTTTGATTCTTTAAACGACGATAAACTACAACATTCTGAATAAACATTTCTCCTTCATTAAAAAGGATCTATGATCCTTTTTCCTACATTTATAAAGTACATTTTAATAGAATATATTTTGTTTTTGAAATTTGTATATTATAGTTCACATACTGATCACATTTTTGTACTCATACTGTTCCTATTTCAGCTTACTGTTTGAACCATGCAAAATTACTGATTGTGTTTTGATTAAGTATTCTTTTCATAAATTTTCTAATTACTTTCTTTTATACTTTTTCTTATATAATTTTTTTAATATTAAAAAAAATTGTGATTTGAACCAGTATTGTAAAAACTAACTTTGTACTAATTTCATTTACTCTCTAATATAATATTCAACATCTGTATTCTAAAGTATGAATTTACAATAAACATTTCCCTTGGTGGAGAAAAGTTCCTATGCTTAACGGCTGGATCTCCACGAGAAGGTGATTTCATTTCATTTCGTTTTGTTTAGTTAGACATCATATTTCATCTTGTTAAACGTTAAAGATTTGTAAAAGTATATTGGAAGTGCTGGAAAGTGTTACATAATGTTTGTTTGATGCATAATTTTTTGTTCTTGTTGTTTATGATTGAAATCAGTCAATACAATAATTGATTTCATAAAGTTTGTCCATCTTTGTTTAAGTCTGATATTAAGTTGTTATAAGACATCTGTATGTTGCGCAAACAATATAAGAGAATTTCCATGTATGTTGCGTAATTTAAGAAAAAAACTTAATTTACTGTTTAGTAGAATTTTTAATATGCTGTTTCTAAGTAACTTGTTATTTTTTTTTTAATATTTTAGATTCACGCTGTAAAAGAAAAAAAAACACACAAATGTTTCATAATCTAGGAACATTTACTATAACAAATACGGAAAATGTAGAATAAAGTTTTATGAGTTACACAGGAATCCGAAAAGTGTCATTTACCTTTAGAAACATATACATTTTCAAGCTTTAAAGTAGCATTTATAAAACCCCGCCAAAAAATTTATTTTGTTTTTACTAATTTTCGGAAACGTTTTCGAGTAGAAGTTAAAGTATATTATTCAGTTTCCGGTAGCAGGAATATAGATTTTACGGATGCTATTTGTTTTCAAAATACATTCTCATGTGCCACAAACACATTTTACAAGCTATCACGATAATTTATAAAGCAATAACATTAATATTAAAATTAATTATATTTTAATACCCTTGTATGTATAAATTCAATGACGGAACTGCATAAGTAGCATTCAGCATGGATAGCATCATAAACACGGATATTAATGTTTGAGAAAACGCATTAATATAATATTAAAACGACACGGGAACATTTCAGAAAATCAACATGAGCAGAAGAAACTTTGTTTTTATAAATTCTTCCTTAAATTGCGAAAAAATAGTGGTTTCTGAGATTTATAAGCGAAAATACGATTTGTAGAAAAGTTTATTATTCGGGAGATTATATTGTATATTTTTCTTCCTATTTATGTTATAAATCCCAGATTAAGAAATATTTTCTTCTCTAGCAGTGCAATTTTTGTTATGTTTAGATCAATAAATATTACTTTCTTTAAATCTGTCTATCTTTGTTTACGTCTGATATTAAATTTTTTATTTTGTGCAGACAATATAATATATTTTCCACGTAAGCTTTATAATTTAAAATAGTAACTTACATTTTTTGAATAGAATTATCAATGTGATACACTTAAGAAACTTTTTATTTATTAAATATTTTAGGCATGCTATTCCATAAATTCCATTTTCTTTTGAAGTATTTTTTATTTCTCGCATTCATAGAGAATTATTTTAAATTATATATATGATTTATATATGCGTATATATAGATATGTGCATAATAACGAAATATATATGCTTGTGTATATTTCTGTGTATATGTATAGAAAGAGTGAATACGTTTCTTTATTGAAAACTTTATTACCCATTTTATTTGATTTTTCGTATGTTTTGGAAAGCAGTTTAGTTTGTCAGGTGTTTATCTTTAAGATTGTCCTATATTTCCAGTTAAGGTAAATCCAAATAAGCTTAATCAATCTTACTTAACTTCCCTTCAGAGAATGCTTTTAAAAGACGTTTACCAAAACTGATATTCTTTTCAAATAAAATAAAATTTTAAAATGAGATGGACATTTCTAAATCTTTTCAGATAATCTTTATTTTCATATTCACATAAACAATTTAAGATATGTAAATGTTAGGAATATTATGATTACAGAATAAGTATAAAAATATTAATTAACCAAAACCCTGCAATACAGCTTTCTTCATACATGTGAATTTACTGTACAGCATGATTTAAATAATCAAAATATTTTTTAAAACAAATTAAATGTAGTGTGTTTCATAAATGATTCAATAAGTCTACAAGTAGAAATATAAAGTAAGTGAAATTGTTATCAGGTAACTCAAGAATTTTGTATTATGTAATTTAACACTAGAACGTCGGAAAAATCTTACCTACTGGAACGGCGCGGCGGCAAGGCGTCATTTTGACCCCTCGATCAAATTACTCAAATAACAACGATAAAACAATTTGAAATGCAATACATCGGAAAAAATATGTAATTTACGTGTATTTCATCATTTATATTTAATTTATATTTAATATTACTTGATAATTCATTGAATTTTTGAAGTACTGTAAATGTAACGCCTACAGGGCGATCAGTTGGATCATACTACAACTACTCAGATAAATCATTAATTTGATATAAAAATTTATTGGTTTCACAAATTAAATCTAATACTAACTAAAATAAAACACAATTTATAAATTAATATTTTTTTCATCAATATTTCATATGTATATATATAATATACACATATTCAATATCGTCTAATATTTCAAAAACTAACAAACCTAGAATGCTGATTTTTTATTTTTTAAATACCTGTTATCTATTTAGGAAAAGTAAAAAAAAAAAAAAAAAAAAATCAAAAAAAAAAAAAAAAAAAAAAAAAAAATCAAAACATTTCTTCCAACCAAACAAAAGTAATCAACGGACAAAAGTGCTCAAGGGTCAAAATGACCTCTACCGCCATTGTAGTGTTAAAAAAAAACTTAAATTTTGGTCAATTGCTAGCGCTGTTCACAAATGTAAAAATGCCCAAAACGATCTTCAAATATATCAGCGGAACACAAAGTAAAATGTGAGACACATTTGATGCAGTTTTCACGTTTATTTGAACAACCTTATATCTTGCATCGTCATCTATTGACAAAAGTTTGAGTAAATTAATAAATTAGTGATTTCAAAACTGATGAGCTATTTGATAAACATTTAACATATTTCATTTAGGGTAGTCTGACAAGTAAGTGAACAGCCGATAGTGAATGAACAGTTAGTAAATAACTTAATAGAATAAGTTTTGAAAAACTCTCCACTAGATGGGGTTACAATATTGTCTTAATTCTGTTCAACAGGAAGCTATCTCATTTCTGTTTGGTTACCGAATTCACATGTTGGATTTTTCATGACTGAGCAACACATGGTTTCTGTGCTGAAATAATAAGGTAAGTGCCATGTAATTTCATATGTTTGATAAGAATTGATTGTTTTAGTTGCATTATACACTAATTTCATTGAACATACGTATTATAGCTACATTTCTAATTGTTTTAAACATTGTAGAATAAGTTGAATTTGAGACTAGGTGGTGTTTAATAACTGATTAATCAAATGTTAAAACTCTAATGAATGAAAACCTGTTCGTGCACTAGAATGTTTCTGTCTTGCATAAAATCAAATAAAAGTACTTATTTTATTATTATTTTATTTTTTATAGATACTATAAATTCACTGAATGAACAGAAAAACGTCCCTAACCAATATCACTGTAAGGAATACATTAGGCTACTTTTCCTAGTGAATGAACTGTTTGGGTTCGATGTTTCTGTGGCTTCTTTTATAGCCTATATTTTAAATCAAGTTATTTTTTAACAGTAGTAACAAATGAAATTTTAACAGATGTAAAAACATAACAAAAGAACTTATACACGCACATTTTTAAATGTAATGATTATTTATGTGCTTCAAATTATCTTTTTTCATTTTTTTAGATGACTGATGGAAATTTGCTTACTGATGATCAAGAAGATTCCTAAGAAAGGAAATATGGAATGTTCAAGAACTCCACATAGGACTTAAAAACGCTTTACAAGCTGTGAAGTCAGGTCAGCTCAGTTTGAATAAGAGATCTCTTCATTTTAAAATTCCAAAGGCAATTTTGTCTATGAAACTGTGATACGAAAAACAATAGACGTTAGGTGTTTGGGGCCACTGCATATGTTGTCTATTGAAGAAGGAAAACTGTTTGAAGATTGGATTGTTGGAAAACTGAAAATTGGATTGGCAATTCATAAGGATGAAACAAAAGTCATGAAACAAACAGCAAGAAAAAATCCACTTATAGATATGGTCCAGGGAAGACATGGGTTACTCTTTTTATAAAATGGCATCCAAGGATAACCCAACGAATACAGAAAGAATTTCAGAAAGAAAGCTTGCCTCAGAGAAGACTGTATTAAACAGTGTTTCCAAGAACTTCAAAAATATCTTGAAAAGGAAAAACTGAGCGGACCTTTTATGTGGCGATCGTATGCAAAACGTTGATGAAACTGGAGTTGACTACTGTCCAATAGAAGGAACGTCCTAAAAATTACAAAGACGTCTACACAATCTCACAAAGCAAAGAAAAATAAAGCATTAATGTTTTGTCAAAATTTTCTTCCATTGTTAAAAATGTTCCTCGGATTGTTATTTTATATATCAAAGGAATCTAGAGTTTACCTTGTTCCTGAAATAGAGAAGCATAGAGTCAATTATTTCAGGATTTAGAATCAGTCCTTTTTTTAAATATAAATCTGTAATTTATAATTAATTTCAAGACTTAAAAGTGACGATTTTTCAAGCTAATTAATTATCATTCCAGGTTTAAACAACCTGTAATTCAGTAAAAACATTTTATAAAGTATTTGTACAAGTTGTAAAATGAATAACAAAGAAAGAAACTTAAGTGTTTTTGAATAGCTGTCTGTTCATTCAATGAAAAATGTTGCGTTCATTCACTGGTAAGAACTGTTCATTTACTTGGTTTTTATATACATTTTCATTGAGACACCCTAACATCTCAAAGAAATAAAATATAAACTTCCTTTTATTATTTTCTATTCATTCGTATACCAAAAAGAGAATTTGCGCTGTCAGATACCTAAAGGTACCGTTTATTAAATATTATCAATAATTTTCTTTTAAAATGTGCACTTCAAAAAAAATGTGTTGATTTTACAGTATAATACTGACACCCCAGCTGCAAGTATTATACTGTGAAATCAACACTTTTTTTTGCAGTGTGCTTAGGTGTTCATTTACTGGTCGGACTACCCTATATCGTTATTATAATTGACGAATTATTTAATTATAAATTTAGAGAGTTCTTTACGGGAAACAATCTGTATCTATATGTTTAAATATATGATATATATTGTCATGTAATTCAGTAGGTATTTTTGATTCTGCTTTATCATAATAATATTATAAATCTGATTGTGCGCAAATGTTAGGCTGAAGCCAGCGTCAAAATGGAGCCTTTAATGATCCTGTATTTTTGCATACAGATTGATTATAACCCTCATTTGAACATAGGCTGGTTTTTGTTTATTTTATTCAAATATTTTTCTTAATAATTCAAAACTTCGTTATTTTCATAGAGAATAAATGGACATTTTTTCATATAATATTTTAACATGATTAAATTTACTTTACCGTTGCTAATACTTTATCGTTGCCAAAACTAATTCAAATTCCGGAATAATAATTTTTAGTCAACAATTTAGTTTCAATTGAAAAATGTTCACGTGAAAAATAAAAATGAAATAAAAAAATTAAAGAATTAAATAATATTATTAGAAATAAAACGTACTTTTTTTTTAGTTTTTGATAATAATACAAGGTTTCAATATGAGTAACCATAGGAAACAGGCGAATATGACGCCATACATCAAAAATAAAGCGGATATCTTTGATTGGTGAAATAAAATGATCTTGGGTTTTTTTTCTTCGCTTTTTTCTTTTGTATGGTAATAATTCTTGGCGTTTTACCGTCTGCGCAGGGCTAATATAACTATACCGTATTTTTTATTTAAATTCTAAAAAAGTAAAAAGAAGTTTCAAAAGAAAAAGGTCAGCAAATGTCAATAAAATGTTCCGCAAAATTATCCATATCGAAAATGATGTCATGGATAGCGAGAAATATTTATTTTCATTCTTAAAACTAAAAGAAGTAACTCGATTACCTAAAAAAAATGACGAATGTTAATAGTTCCATTTTGGTTGATAAAAACTAAAGATTTAATATTATTTCGTTAAAGCAACATAATTTCCCCTATGCCAGTACTGAAATTAATTGCCTGGAAAAGAAAATTAAGAAGAATTATGTCATTAAAAAGGGATTTCTCTGCGGGAAAAAGAGGCGTCATATTTGAAATAAAACGGGAATTTTCCAATGTGTTTTAAAATGAGTGTGAATCAATTCCTTACATTAATAATACAAGGATCAGTAAGTATAGAAAGTAGATGAGTTTCACGCCATATTTATAACGAAAAATTTAAATGTTTTTTTATATATACTGATTATTAAGCATGAATATCCGTTATATACAGATGAGAATTTTCTGCTAAAAATCGCATCATAATTTTAAGAAAATGAAAATGAACACGAATCTATGTTTGTATTTCGCAACTACTCATCACTGTAAAAAATTGCTGCAGTAAAATTACTGCAGCAGAGATTCCAGGCAATGTACATAATAAAACCGGTTTTGTGACTAGATAAACGAGCTTTGTTATTAGATAAACGGTTTTTGCCCGTAAAAACATGAAATTTACTGATATAAACCGTTTACCTTGAAAAGGGGGCATTTCCCGTAAAACTACGGCAGCAATTCACGGAGAATGCCCGTGAATTTACAATTTTCATTTACAGTGCCAGAATATCGAACGCAACGTGATTTACTTTATACCGGTTATCATTGATCCGAGGATGTTACACAAACTGTCAGAATTTAAAAAATTAAATTAGATGCCAATTTTTTTTTCTTTTTTGTTAATTTTAACGAAGTTTCTCTAAAAACGGAAAGTAAATTACTCCATATTTGTGTATAAAAAAAGGAGAAATAAAATAGATCTGTATATTTTTTACACCATTTTCTCATTAAAACTGAAAAGCAGAATTGATTTTCACTTTGAATAGATGGTGAAAACAAAATCTTGATTTCAGTAAATTATCCGAAAAATAAAAACATATTTTCACATATTCAAACTTCATGAATCTATTTATTCTGGAGAACAAAAATTGCCTGTCAACATACTGTCATTTAGAAAATAAGATTTGTTTCAGCTATACATTAAACCAAGGAAGCAGAACTGAATTTAAAGAAAAAGCATGTACTATTTCCAATTAATGTTTTTTTGAAGGATGGCTGTTAAAACGTTTCACAAAGGCGTTAAAAGTAAAATTGTTTATGAGGTAAAATTGACATTTGTTTTTACCCAATTCGTCTATTTGCACGATTTTATTTGGCCCTCCTTTCTGCATTGGTTGCAATTTCATTTTCGCGATTATTTGGCACAAAATTTCACTTTTTAAAGACTGAGTTATGTCAAGGCCCCATAACAAAAAAATACCGTATTGTCGCCTATGAAATGTGATAAATAGTTAGTTAATTTTAACGTTTTTAATTATCGGGAGTGAAATATTTTCTTAATTAATGTATTTATTCTTCTTTTAATGTTGCGTGAACGAAGTCACGGGTAACAGCTAGTTTAATTATAAAACAGAATTAAACTTGTCTCTACATGTAAATATAAGGAAGGTGCTCTTCTGGAATTAGACTAAAAATCTTATACCGTATTACAAAAAATTAGTAAACATTAATTGTGATTAGAAATAATCCTTTGATAACTATTCCCTGTTTCCAACTGACATGTAAAAAAACAAATTTGTTATTTCAATGTTTGCCATAAATACGTTCTTCAAGTTTATACATACAAAGTATGCTACTGCTATTTGTGTACACTCTGTATAGCTTTTCTGCATTGGAAGACAAATACAAGTATAACTCTTATATGAATATTTCACATCTTATATGTTGGATATTTTCCTACCAGAAAGATTTTCAAAATGACTTCTGAAAGTATTTGAATTTTATAACAAAATCAATTTGTAAAGCAAATTCAGAGATTTCTTGAAAATACTGAATTTAAAAGAAACTTATTGGAGGAAAAAATACTATTATATATTTTTAAATGTCATTTTATTAAACTTATCTAAAATTTGATTTTCCGTTTTTGAATTGAACTAGGTAAAGAAAATCATGTATATATATAATTTTTTTTCGAAAATGTACTGTAATCTAAGTTTTAGACGTTATTTTTTATTTGTTTATGTCTTATGCCAACGTTTCATGTGGTTCCCGATTACCTGATTACTAATAATCCCAAAAGGAAAAATGTATCATCGATATCTTTAAATCCAATGTAAAAATTTTAAGAACACGCTGATATTTGTATACCATTTTTATAATATTTTTGACAAAATTTCTGAATATTTATAACGGAGAAAAAAGTATTTTATTTTACTTGCAAGTATTTTATTTCCACATATCAGATTTGACGTGTGTAGTTTGTGGCAGGATGCTTCGCTATTGTTTCATAAGTGTACTCTAGTAGAAGTGGTTGTTTGTGATTTTGCGTGAAATTCTGTTGTCCTCCATCTGTAACATTTGTGCGCGATCGCGCAATCTATACTAATTGTTTAAAAAAAAAAAAAAAAAAAAAAAAAAAAAAGAAAAAACATGAATCCCCGTATTGGTATTCTGGATTATTATGAAAGGATATGTTAAATAAGTAATTATGGTTGTGTAGCGTGTATATATAGTGACGTGTTAGCAACGAACTTTGGATTTACAGTGGATCTTGCCAAAATGTATTCTAGTTAAAAACAAGGCCTGTCGTAGAGTTTTCCCGCGATCGAAGTACTGAAGACTTTGCTTGGCACGTGAACAGTAGATTCACTACAAGACTGCGAGTGTTGGTAAGATTTTTATTTCAAATTCTTAAAACAACCTTCGGAGTCTATTTATTTGTTTAAATTTAAGTAAAGGTAGTATATTTAGGATCCAGTTATTAAACATACATTGAGAGTATACACTATTAAAAAAAAGCAAATGTATTCCTCTCTTAATAGAGGAAAATAAAATTACTTTCTTAATAGAGGAAGATAAAATTACTCTCTTAATTTAGGAAGATAAAATATAACCTCAAACAAAAATACACAATAATCGCATACCAGTTTCCCAGAATTCCGAAAGCTGACATTTATCTTTAGAAAACTCAGGAAGTACTATATTTTAGAGATTCAAAGAAGCATTTTTAAAACAAATTTATTTTGCTGTCACTGATATTTGGAAACATTTCCATGTAATTTTTATAGCGTATTAATCAGTTTTCCCAACCTGGGATATAGGATTTTTTCGAAAGCTGTAAAAACTCAAACATCCATGTTCCGCAAACATGTTTTACAGACGAACATGATATATTAACAGCATTGGCATTTGTATTAAAGTCAATGTTATTTTGTTACTCTTGACTGTATAAGTTCAGTTACGTAGCTGTAAATGTGTAATTAAGAATTGATAGCACATTAAAAACCGATATTTCGGTTTAAGAAAATTGTTTATTACACTATACAATCTACTCGGAAACGTTTCCGGAAATCAATGACAACAAAATAAACTTTGATTTTATAAATGCGTCTTTAAATCTCTAAAATATATTTTTTCTGACCTTTGTAAAGATAAGCAACGCTTATTCAAATCGTGGCTTAAGTCGGAGGTGCTTAAATGCAAAAAAATATCTTTTTCATCCTTAAAAAACAAATCATGCATGTGAAGATTAATTGTTTTTATTCTGATACAAACTATAAAATAATGTTTAACAGCAAAATGAATAACTAAACAATTTCAGTAAAAAACAATTTAGCTAAGTTTTCTTTTATGTACAGTAATAAATACTTTTATTATGATTTACGTAAGTACAAATAGTAAGGATAGCCTTTTAATTTAATAAACACTATTTTGAAATTTTAAATAAGCAGGGAATATAAATAATTCTTATATTAGCAGATTAATAAAATGCATAAAGTACACTGAAATTTCAAATATTCGAGCAAAGAAGTCGTGAAAAAACACTAAATTATTTATATTGGTACGCTTCATATTGTCTCAACGATTACTAATTTTTGTCCCAATTTTATCACAAATTATCATAACTAATCCATTTTTTTATCATATAGTTAAAGTATTTTATAAAGGTACTCTCATTTAGAATTGTCGTCCATTTTTATTTTTGAGTTTGAACTCACACAATGTATCATTATGAACTCAAAATTTTATCAGTTTCAGTTTTTTTTTACCTACTTCTTAACTAACTCAGAAACAAACGCATTTTGTATTTCTTCTTTAAAACAAAAAATATTTATCAAAAAATATTTTCAAAAAAGTCTGTCTAAACTAATAAACACCCTTCTCTTTCAAAATAAACCTCATCAAAATCTTAATTACAACAGACTTTATGGTGTAGTTTATTTCTAAACATTTTATAACACATCAAAAAGTAAAACTCTAATTCCAAAAAGTATATAACTTTTTGAACACTTTATTTCTTTAATGACTAACACCTGGGAAAACTTTAGCTCTTCTCTTTGATATTTATTCGGTTGTGATTTAATTTTCGCATGAATAAAGGATTTTTTGAGAAAAAGATATATTTTAGTACTTTTATATTTGTTTATTTCAAGTTATATAAGGTTATATTAAACTAGAAATTGGTGAAATGCGAGAAAATATTTTATGAGATTGTGATTTACGTCAATTTAATCGTTTATGAAATGGAAATACGTCCTGCACTTTATTGAATATTACAATTACGAAATTAAACACTGCTTTAGGACAAAATATTTCATTTACACCCTACCCCTTCTACTTCTGTTGTGTGGTTGAATTTGAAATATTTTACTCTCAGTATGTATCATAATTTTAGTAATAAAATGGGGGTTTGGGGTTCAAAATTATTTTTCTTTATTTATATGTATTTTTATCGATTTGTTTTCCTCGAATGTGTCTTTCTATAAAAATAAATTTTAAAAGAAAAAGTTTTTAAAATTTTTGAAATATTGTGTTTTTAAAATTTAAAATTTAAAATTTTAAACTAATTTAATTTTTTATAGATGTCAAGAACCACTTGCCCTATTTTATTACTTTTTTCACTTGAGTGCAAAAAATGCTTCTTGTTAATTTGTTGTCAGCATTTATAAAAATATTTCTTACAAAATTTATAATAAATTTGAAATAGACAAAGATGAGTTTTGAGAGTCATTTTTACTTCGACGTATATATTTTCGAAATTTTCACATGAAGTAAAAATTCCTAAAGACAAATTACTAAAAACATAACAAAAAAATCCTGTTCAAAATTTCATACGCATATCTTACATGGAAGTTTAGCTATACCCTCTTATACAAGACAAATTATGGAAAAAATTCATTCTGAGATAAATGAGTTTAAAGTTTTGGTTACGGGCCGGGCTATGCTGGTAGTACAACATAAAAACTGGTATATCTTTTGATATCTGGTGATATAATCGTAGAAATACGTGATTTTCTTTATTTAATTTATCTAACTTTGTAGTATTTTATTAGAAAAAAAATGCATTTATTTTCAGAATTTGCATCCCCGGACCTCCAAGAAAATTTCAACGGCAAACTGGTATACAAAGAAAATTTCTTTCGGCTGATTATATATTTCTTAATGCAATAAATTATTTTGCGAAATAGTTAAAGTTAGACATAGAAAACAATTATGTAATAAAAATGGAAATATACGGTGAGCGGAGGGATTTCGTTATAGGGGAATTTATGAGAAAACTATCCTTTATTTTCTGGCCTCAAAATATACATATATAAAAGAAAGACTCCCCTTCTGTTTTAAACAACCAAAATTTTTGGTTTAAATTCCACAATTTGCCCTCAAAATATTAATATTTTCTATAAATATATAAATAATTAATTAAAAGAAAATATAAAAGAGTAAAGAAATTAAGGATATATATTTTTACATTAATATTCAAAATAAAAATTTAATAAAATACAGGGGGTGTCCAATAAATTCGCTCACATTTTAAATTTCATAAAAAATGGAAGGAATCGGTGTAATTCATGGATGTTTTTGTTAAACTTATTTATTCGAAAGCTAATTTTTACAACGATAAAATAAATATCTTCCTTAACCTTTTGGTTAAGGGATTGTGGCACCGTGCATCCCAGTGACTATATTTACCATTTTTAAAAACATAATCTCTGCCATATACTATACTAGGATATTTTTAACAAATATATACCTAAAATAAAATTTATTAAAAACTGTGGTGCGATAGACTATAAAAATAGTCGTCAATACTGACTCGTAATCGAAAGGTTAAAATGAACCCTAGTAAAAGGCTAAGTGCAATGTAAAAAAATTAGATATTTATTTGGTAAACATGGATTATTTGCATTCATGTCAACGTCACCGACAACGACAGGCAAAGGTAAGCAAATGCCCACTATTCAAAATAAAATATCAGAAAAAAATGAAAAATTCTATATGTTAATATTTTGTTATGTAATATCATAATCAAAACAATTAGAGCAATAGATGCTTTAAAAGACATAAAATGACGTATCTCTTGAACAATTTTCTCTTATGATATTTTTGGAAAGTAACTCTTAAATAAAAAATGTATTCAACGTGATAGAAAAAATATCCAGGTTAAAAATTTTCTTAAATAAATTACGCTTAAACGGTAAAACAATTATAGATTTTGAACTAACGCCTTGTGTCAATCAGTCTTATCCAACACATTCATGTTTCAGTGTTCTCTTCTTAAAAGCCTTCAAACTTAAAATCTGTTTATGAATAAACTAAACATTATGTATGCGTTCTGTATAAGCATAAATAGAGCGTAATGTAAAAAATAACACATTTAGCATTCAAGTTATGCATAATCATTTAATCACTTGCATCAAAGTTTTTCATTGCCACTTTTTAATATATCACTTTTATAACGTGTAATGTAAAAATTGCAAAAGAAATTATTAAAGCAAATTTAAACGCAGTAAACATGATTTCAGAATTTCAAAAGTGTGACCACATTCTCAAAATATCCTGCTGGTAACATTGATTCTGGTGAAACATTAAAAATTTTACCAACGTCAAATTTTATGCAAGACCACCACCAAAAATAATTACACTTTGCAGTCGGATAGCTTTAATTGAAACATGCAGTATATCTGGATTGATACCCGCTGTCGATGTATTAATTACACAAATAACGTAATTACTTGTGTTGACGGACGAATTCCGCATTTGTCGATGTAAAATTCTTTTTTAATCTGAAAACAAGTAATCATTGGTTTCCCAGAGTTGTCTGATTTTAATTAACGCAATGCTCTATTGCAACATGTATAAAATAATAGATATTCTTCGTGATGGCTTTATTTTATGAAATTATCCACGAAACTTTTTAAAATAACTTTGACTGGCTATGTATATATATATATATATAATTACTAGCTGTTTTACCTCAAAAAAGCGAAATTATAAGCAGTTTTTCAACTTTAAGAAGTTTCATTACTTTTAAATACAATACAATCTCATTAAAAACGTATTAGAGTAATCATAAAAAATATTCCGTGTTTTAGTACATCATATTCAATTTATTTTTATATAACAATACCTTCTTTGAAAATATTCCTCTAAATTGAATATGAAAGAAGAGATGAAAATATTTAACATTTTTATGAGTAAGAATTATTTTTTAGAAACAATATATTTCGCTATAATGTCAAAAATCTTGACTACATGGGAAACAAAATAATGGCTTCAAAGGAAGCTGAAATCGAGAATGACATTTTTAGTATGAATAAAACAGCAGGGAATATTTTTCCCATACAGAACAAGCATAGATGCAATGTAAACTCAAATACTTTAGTCTATTGTAATAGAAGATAAAATAATATAATTAAAAAAAAATTCATCTATATGTATAAGAAGTTTTTTCTGATAATTTTATTTCAGTGAACATTGTACACTATATTAATATTAAATAAATTTTATGAAATATTGTTTTCATTTGCATATGTGGAATAAATTCTAATCGTTTTAAATAAGAATTATTTATTTCTGACACGATAATGTTATTTTTATCATCTTAAAATTGAAAGTCTCTAAGTTATGATGTATTTTGAAACTAGTCGGATGTGCCAATCCCAAAACTTTCTTCTATCTCAGTCATATTAATACTTCAAAATTCGCTATCACATCGCCAAAAAAAATCAATATTTTTCGTCATTCTGTTGTACGTCAGCTGCTTGTGAATGGTCGGGTTACAGGGATGCGAACAACCGATGTATACTAAACTACGAAAAGTCCTTCTGGCCTGAACCGACAGGAACAGATAGCCTCGCTATTCCTTGGTTTTATGATTTTAGCTAATTTTACTGGAAAACAAGAAGCTAAAATGCGTGGAACCTAAATAAAGAAGATTCAATCCCAGTTCTCGTCAACATTGAATTTAAATGAGAATATCGCCAAATTAGTCCTCTACAGAGAAGTTGGCTTCATTTTTGGCAACTTATTTTGGTCGCCAAATTTGGCGATATTCCGCCAACTGTCGCCAAGTTTGGCGAGAATTTGACGTTGGCGAATATAAATATATAGTGATAAGCATATAATAGGATTAATGGTTACAACAATGAAAGAAAATTTGAACGAAACCATGTTAACTAAAACTCATAAATTAAACCCGTTTATGGATGAATTCTGCTGTCTTGTTTGAAAATGTCAGCCACCCTAAAATTTCAAACCGCTATATCTCATCCATTTTTTAAGATAGAGGCAAAACAAAAATTGTTCCGGATTCTCCGGATCGAGGCCAAACATTTAACGAAAAAAAGTTTTAGGATTTCTAATTTTTTTGGATTTGCACATCTTTTTGAATTTGAAATCTTTAAATGGCTATCGCAGCGCCCCCTTTCGTCGAAATATCCCAAATTCTAATAGAAACTGCTTGCCATAGCCAAAAACATAGAAAAAAATGTGGTTCAATTTGAAGCATAACTTCATACACTTTTCGATGATACAATAGTGAAAATGGAACAAAAATATCGATCACAGCGCCCCCTTTCGTCGAAATATCCCCAAATTCTGATAGAATCTGCTTGCCATAGCCAAAAACATAGAAAGAAATGTGGTTTAATTTGAAGCGTAACTTCATGCACTTTTAGATGGTACAATAGTGAAAATGGAACAAAAATATCGATCACAGCGCCCTCTTTCGTCGAAATATCCCCAAATTCTAATAGAACCTGCTTGCCATAGCCAGAAACATAGAAAAAAATGTGGTTCAATTTGAAGCATAACTTCATACATTTTTCGATGATACAATGAAGACACACAGACGGACAGACGGACAGACAGACATTTTGTAAAAACATTTTTTTCGGAATCTCTGACCCCTAAAACGTGTAAATCCGTCGAAAACCGGAAGTCGAAAAAAATTTCGATTACAATACTTTCTTCTATTATAGATAGAAGAAAGTAAAAACGATTGGTTAACAAATTTTGTAATTATAATTCATAATTTTAATTAGAAATACAATCGAACACGGTTAAGACGCGTTTCAAGGGCGCTTAATACGCGACTGTACAAAAGTCGCGTATTAAGCGGGATCGCGTAAAAAACGTGATTTCTATAATGTTGCAGAAACTGCACTTACCATTACAAATCTAATCATGTAAATGAACTATAGAGCTTTCATTTATATATATTATGAAATGTTTTATGGAGATTTAGATTGAAAATTTTCTGTATCCAAGTTTAACTCATTGGTTGTTTTGATATAGCCGACTTGGATAATAACTGAAAATAGATATGGATTCAAATATGGCTTTACTGTCGATTAAAATACGTTGCAACCGAAGATAAAGCACCATAAATAATTTTACTGCTAGACATTTTTTTAACACAAACCAAAAATTATAAATCTTTGTAGCAGGACCCAGTTATTAAAATCATGTTTAATATTTGTAATAATGAGTACCCTTAAAAACAGTCCTTAATCCTAATATAATATTATAAATCTGATTGTGTGCAAATGTTAGGCTGAAGCCAGCGTCAAAATGGAGCACTTAATGATCCTGTATCTTTGCATATACGTTGATTATAACCCTCAAATGAACATAGACAGGTTTTTGTTCATTTTATTCAAATATCGTTTTTTAATAATTCAAAATTTCGTTATTTTCATAGAGAATAAATGGACATTTTCCCATAAAATTTAACCATTTTACTTTATCGTTGCTAGGGGTTTGATCGTTGCCAATAAATAAAAACACGGAAAAATAATTTTTCCTCAACAATTAATTTTCAATTGAACGATTTTCACGTGAAAAATTAAAATGAAAAAGAATTCAAAAGAAGATGATTTTTCGTGATGTTTGAAACAAAAATTTGGAGTATTTGTTATTATACATGAAGTATGAAAATAGGTTACATTAAAAAGATCTTTTTCTGTCAAAAAACTGCGTTATAATTAGAAGGAAAAATGAACAGAACAATAATTATATTCTTAAAAATAGATTTCGCTTGGACAATGGAACTATGAAAAGGATCCTCCACGGCTTGGACAAATATGACGTCATAAATAAAACATGTATTTTCAAATAGTCGTAATAATACAAGGAGCATGAATATCAATGTATAATGAAAGTAGATAGATAATGGACGTAATATTTAAGATGAAAAAGTGAAATATTTTTTATCGATGCTGATTAATAATTAGCTTGAGTACCAGTTACATAGAAATGTGAGTTTTCCGCTAAAATTTACGTCCTGATTGCCAGAAAAAGAAAATTAACAAGAATTATGACATTAAAAAGAGATTTCTTTGAGGAAAATATGACGTCATATTTGAAATAAAACGGGAATTTTCAAATGTGTTTTACAAGGCGCGGGAAATAATTCCGTACATTAATAATACAAGGATCAGTAAGTATAGAAAGTAGATTAGTTTCACGACATATTTAAAACGGAAAATTGAAATGTTTTTTTTATCTATACCAATTATTGAGGATGAATATCAGTTACATACAGATGAGAGTTTTTTGCCAAAAGCCACACCATGGTTATTAGGAAAAGAAAAATAAATACGAATCTATTATATTAAAATCTGATCACCTGTTTGTATTTCGCAATTACTCTTTTCAGATTGTCGAACGCAACGCGATTTACTTAACATCGGTTATCATTCATCCGAGGATGTCATAAACTCTCAGAATTTAAATAAAATGATTTAAATTCCGAGATATTATATATATTTTTTTCTTTTTGTAAATTTTAACGAAGTTTCTCTAAAAATTGGCAACTAAATTATTCCATTTTTGTGGATAAAAAAGAACAAATAAAACGGATTAATATATTTTTTCTCATTAAAACTGAAAAAAAAAATCTATTTTCAATTTGAATAGATGGTAAAAGAAAAAAAAAATTCATTAAGTAAAATTTTTGAAGAATAAAAACGTATTTTCATATATTCAAACTTCATGAATCAATTTATTCTGGAGAACAAAAATCGTCTGTGAACATATTTTCACTTAGAAATAAAGATTTTTTTTCAGTTATAGATTAAATCAAGGAGGCAAATTTAAGCTCCTTTCATTTAGGTATACAGTAATTGCTCTCTATTCACAAGAATTGAATTTAATGAAAAATAATATACTATTTCCATTATCTTTGAAGAATTGCTATCAAAACGTTTCACAAAGGAGTTAAAAGTAAAATGGTTTACCAGGTAAACTTGACATATGTTTTTATATAATTCGCCGATTTCCACGATTTTATTAAGCCCGCCTTTTTTCATTGGTTGCAGTTTCCGTTTCGTGATTATTTGTCACAAAATTTCACTTTTTTAAAACTTAGTTATGTCAAGGCCTCTATAACATAGAAATACTGTATTGTCTCCCATGGAATGGGATAAAAAGTTAGTTAATTATTTACGTTTCTAATTATCGGGAATGAAATATTTTGCTTAATTAATGAATTTATTCTTCTTTTAATGATACGTGAACGACGTCACGGGTAACAGCTAGTTTGTAACATAATTAGAAAAAATTCTTTATTAATCTTTCTGTAAAACAATATTGTTAGCTTGACAAAAAGTACACGGGAAACACAGGGTAAGAGCGCGACCTATGTTATACACGGCCGGTGCATGACGTTTAAAACGTCACAGGGAGTCGATCATTTTTACACTGCGATTGGTGCAAAACGGTGGGTGCGCCGATCGCCATGTAAAAATGATCCACTCCCGGTGACGTTTTAAACGTCATGCACCTGCCATGTATAACATAAGTCGCGGTAAGAGACACAGAAATTAATATCTTGGTCTATGATTTCGCGCCAGTGAGAAATTTTGCGTCAAGGGACCCAATCTCTATCGTATTAAGCGTTATCGCATAATAACCGTTCGCGTATTAAACGTGATATTTTATATCAGTATAACGGCGATGCTTATGAGACCAGAAAACATCCGCGTACTAAGCGCGATTGCGTATTAACGGTGAGCTTCTTAACTGGGTCCGATTATACTTTATTATGAATTGAATGCATAAATTATAGTTTGTATAAATTTGAATTATTTATGATTCGAATAAAAAAGGTGTACTTTAATGAGTTAATGTGCCGTAGAATTTATTTCTTATAAATGCAATATTTTAAGATTTCGGAATGTGATTGTTTGAGATTTAAGAAAATGTAACATATTTGCGATTTTTGTAAGATCCCTGTTTCATTTTCGATTTTATCGATTAAGTTATTCATCTCATACTGCAAATTACGTTATTTCTCTACCGAAAATAAGTCTGTATTTACTCAGATTTTGGAATATATTTCATTTAAAATCATTAAACAAAATAATATTTATCTCCTGAATTGAGTTAAAAACAGTTTAATATTAGCAATTGGAAAGGTACAACGCTATGTTAAATGATATTTTAGATTTTTTAAAAATCTGATTTTGAACATTTTGTTTAATGCAAAATATTCTAACGCAATCAATAATGCATATAATATTTATGAAACATTGTTTAACTATTCTTAAAAGGTGGATTAAGAGAATAAATTGAATCGTGTGATTAAAGTTACACTAGATGGAACCCGTCAAAATTTGACGGCAAAAAACTTGATAGTACCATAAAAATAAAATTCATAGCTGCTTTAAAATGTTTGAAACTTTTGCAGAATAATTCAAATAAATAAAAAACCCACTTTGAATTAAAGCTAGGTTGAAGAACAGCAATTGGCTAAGTTTCACTGGCACATGTACTCGCGGAATTTCTTTCATCTGACACATTTAGCGCTGTTGTGCAAGTAAATGGTAAGTGCCCCCTTGGGAAGGGGGAAATGGCGGGATGGACCAAGGAGATGCATAACATGAATAAGCAGTCAAAGACCTTTCAAACGATATGTAACATGAGGGGTGTGTGCAAAATTTTAAAAAGTACACCCTTGGGGGGGGGTAAAGTAGGGGATGGACACGGAACATGCATAATATGATTAAGTGGTCACAGACCTTTCCAACGATATATAACATGAGGGTTGTGTGCAAAATTTAGAAAAGTACCTCTTTGGGGGGGGGCAAAGCGGGGAGATGGACATCAGAGATATGCATATGATTAAGCAGTCACAGACCTTTCCAACGATATATGACATGAGGGTTGTCTGCAAAATTTAGAAAAGTACCCCTTTGGGGGAGGGGGGGGGGCAAAGTGGGGAGATGGACATTGGAGATGCATAATATCATTAAGCGGTCACAGACCTTTCCAACAATATATGACATGAGGGGTGTCAACAAAATTTAGAAAATTGCCCCCCTTAAGGGGGGGAAGTGGCAGGATGGACCCCGGAGATGCATAACATGAATAAGCAGTCAAAGACCTTTCCAACAATACGTAACATGAAGGGATTGTGCAAAATTTACAAAAGTACCCCCTTGGGGGGGGGGGCAAAGTGGGGGGATGGACACCGGAGATGCATAATATGATTAAGCGGTCACAGACCTTTTTAACGATATATAACATGAGTGGTATGTGCAAAATTTAGAAAAGTGCCCCAATTGGCAGGGGGGGGGTGGACCACACAGATGCATAACATGAAAAGGCAGTCACAAGCCTTTCGAACGATATATCATATGAGTGGTGTCAACAAAGAAAAGTCTCCGCCCCGTGTAGGCAAAACATACTCCCCCCCCCCTCCATAATTATTGATACGGATTCATTTTTTAAATTCGTTCGCACCCCTCTTCTCCCGCAAAATGTTGTGAATTTTAAAAACTCCACTTACGAATTTTTTTATACCAAAAGCACTTATGTCCGTCGTCTGCATGCAGAGTTTTGTGCTTACAGACGCCAGACACAACAACACACACACAGACAGACGTTTACCGACATTAATAGTATAGATGATACTCGGTGCCTACACATTTCACCCTTTATAATTCAGCCAATGAGTTGACAGTTGTTGATTTCCAGAAACGAAATAATAATTCTTTTGGATGAATTTTGTTTGTTTGATACACCGTGGCAGAATGCGTGCAATGCAGCGACAGGCGTCACAAACTTTTTAGGGCACCTGCAGACTAAAAACATATAATCAATCTTCACGGGAAAAAAATCCTAGATTTCATCAAATGATCACGGGAAAAACACTAATTTCATCATGGATCATGTAAAACGTGAATTTTGTTAAAAGGCCACAGAAAAACGCGATTTACACAAAAGATGAGCAAATTTTGTCAAAGAATCGCAAAACAGGAAATTTCACCCAAAGATAGCGCTTTCTTGCCAAACTTCGTCTAAAAATTGCGGAATAAAATGTATTTTATCAAAAATTCGCTGAAAAACGCACATTTCGTTAAAGTATCGTGAGAAAAATGCGAATTTCTTCAAAGATTGCTGAAAAAACGCGAATTTCATCGAAGGATTGCTGAAAATTCATGAATCTTATCAAAAGGTAGCAGAGAAAATGTGATTATTATCAAAGCATTGTGAAAAAAGAAAATTTCGTCTAAGGATCACAGAAAAACGCAAATTTCATAAAAGAATCGTGGAAAATAACGCAAATTTCGTGAAAAAAAAAATCGCAGAAAAAACACAAATTTCGTCAAATTATCGCTGAAAAAAAAACACGAATTACATCATAGGATAGCTGAAAAAATTATGAATCTCGACAAAAAAAAGATACAGAAAAAAATGCGAATTTCATTAAAGAATCACGAAAAAAAAATGCGAATTTTGTTAAAGGATTGCGCAAAGAATGTGAATTTTTTGAAAGGTTCGTGTGAAAAATGAAACTGTCTGTATTAAAAACAACACACACACAAACATCTATACAAACCTCAATACACACAAACATCTATACAAACCTCAATACACACAAACATATTATAGGCTGGGCTTGAAATTCAATTTTTCCAAAGACGGGAGTCTCCCTACCAACATTTTTAAATGGAGGGGAGTTGTAATGTTTGGGGGGGAGAAAAAAAATCTTTAAACCCCACTATTCTTTTACGTGCTATTTAAAGAATTGCATTAATGCAGACATGACAAAATACCATTGAAAAAATTAAGTCAACTGAGAATGATTATGTAAAATGTTTATTTTTATTATAAAAAAGGGAAGAAAGTTAAGTTTTATATATGCAGTGTATTTTTCAAGTTCCATTAAATGTGTTAGGGACCCTTAACAATTAGGTTGTTAAATAAATTTCTGACTTTAGATTTTACTTGATTGAGATTCACCGATCGATCGTGGAAAAGAAGCAAAGTTCATCGATCTGTCACGGAAAAAACACTAAGTTCGTCGATCTGTCACCAAAAAACGCAAAGTTCGTTGATCAGTCGTGGGAAAAAAGCAAATTTCGTCGATCGATTGCAGAATAAACACAAAGTTCGTCGATCTGTCCCCACAAAACGCAAGGTTCGTCGATCAGTCGCTTAAAAAATGCAATGTTTGTCTATCTGTCGCAGAAAAAACGCAAAGTTCGTTGATCAGTCGCAGAAAAAAATGCAACATTCGTTGATCTGTCGCGGAAAAAACGCAAAGTTCGTCGATCAGTTGCGGAAAAAAGCAAATTTCGTCGATCGATTGCAGAATAAATGCAAAGTTCGTCGATCAGTCAGGGAAGAAAGAAAAATTTCGTCGATCGATTGCGTAATAAACGCAAAGTTCGTCGATATGTCCCCAAAAAACGCAAGGTTCGTCGATCAGTCGCTTAAAAAACGCAATGTTCGTCGATCTGTCGCAGAAAAAACTCAAAGTTCGTTGATCTGTCACGGAAAAAACCACAAAGTTCGTCGATCAGTAGCGGAAAAAACACAAAGTCCGTCAATCGGTTGCGGGGGAAAAAAATCGAGAAATTTATCGTTCGGTTGCAGGTAAATTAAATAATGCAAATTTTTCCAAAAATGCTGAAATTTTTTGGGCGGGAGGCTCCCGCTCATGATCTTTTTTGGGCGGGATTTCAAAATTTTCCGCGCGAATCCCGCCCTGAAATTCAAGCCCTGATAGGTATAGTTTTAATCTGAAATAATATACTGAACTTGAACTAACTTTTGAAAAATCGGGTTAACCCAAATCCAACTTGCAGAAATCTACACTTAGTCTGAAATCGACTCGAACCATAAAGACAGTTAACCCAACTTGCAACAAAAATAATTATTTTCTGTGAATTTTCTGATTTTTTCTTTTCTCAGAAATGCTGTAGTCATTTTGTCCCCCAATTTTGCCCTTTACAATTCAACCAATGAGTGGAGGGGGCCAAAGGAGCGTTCCTTATCACAAACGAAAGATGAGATACGTTCGTTTGATGTCGTTGTTGAAAATTTATGGATTTCTATTATTAAAGTAATTTTTTCATTTTACCGTATTTATTTTCTTTTTGTGTTGTATGTATTTTGCTACTTTGAATTTTTTTAAACTAACCCTTTTTTTTTTTGGAGAGTGAGAGAGAGAGATTTAGTAATTTGGTGACACGAAGTTCAGCAAATTCTTAAAATCCACAAATCGTTTCCAATGTAAACAATGAAATTTACAATTAAGTTGCAAGTGCAAAATTTCAGTTTTTTAAAATTTTCATGTCATTCTGTACACATTTTAATATGTCATTCTGATCATTATACATATTTAGTTATGCATTATTAATTATTTACTTGACCTTTACTTTTAATATTTTAAATATTTCAAACTTACAGCTGAATGTAATTATTAAAATATTTGAAATACTGCATTCGAAAAATGAAATTTCAGCTTAGAAACTCGACAATTAAAAAATTTAAAGTAGAAAAGTACTTATGATATAAAAAGAAGAAAAAAAAAATACACCAGAATTTATCTGTATTACGAAAGCGGGAGAAATGATTTTCTGTGCTATACGAAAAGATATCCAAATAACTCAATCATGAACATAGAAATAGGTATCGGTTTTTATGTTCAGGTGCACTCAATCCAAACTTGAAACTTTTAAAACGGTCATTGAATGAATGAAATTCATCTCCGCCTTTCACATCCAGAAAACTTGCTGTGTCGCCAATTATGTTTATATTTTATATATATATATAAAAAAATAATAATTCAGGCACTTTTCCGTTATACGGACACCATTGTCGCCAAACATACATACATACATACATTTTGGCATAGTATCCGTATAACAGAAAAGTACTAAAGTTCATGGTTTAAAATCACAATAAAATATCCTGAAATTTATTGATTAGTTGTGGGAAAATATCAGGGAAATAATGTGTTTTTCGTGAATTTTTTGTTTTGTTAACAATGTGGTTAGAGAGACAGGGAGAAATCCAGAAAACTTGCTGTGTCGCCAATTATGTTTATATATATATATATAAATAATAATTCAGGCACTTTTCCGTTATACGTACACCATTGTCGCCAAACATACATACATACATTTACATACATACATACATTTTGGCATAGTGTCCGTATAACAGAAAAGTACTAAAGTTCATGGTTTAAAATCGCAATAAAATATCATTAAATTTATTGATTAGTTGTGGGAAAATATCGGGGAAATAATGTGTTTTTGTGAAATTTTTTGTTTTGTGTTGTTGTGTTTAATTGTAAGCATTCATTATAATTTTCAGTGCATTATTAAATTGAAATTTGTGTTTAAAATATGTAAACAAAACAGTGACCAGAAACCTGCACAATTTCTAATATAGATAGATAGATGCATGCATGTAGTACTTTTAATTATTTGGTAAAAATACTGTGATCGTCACTGAGAAAACCTGAATTTAACCTAAAAGTAATTGTCGAGTGTTTAAGCTGAAATTTCATTTTACGAATACAGTATTTCAAATGTTTTAATAATTACATTTAGCTGTAAGTTTGAAATATTAAAAGTAAAGGCCAAGTAAATAATTAATAATGCATAAGTAAAAGTAATTGTCGAGTGTTTAAGCTGAAATTTCATTTTACGAATACAGTATTTCAAATGTTTTAATAGTTACATTCAGCTGTAAGTTTGAAATATTAAAAGTAAAGGCCAAGTAAATAATTAATAATGCATAAGTAAAAGTAATTGTCGAGTGTTTAAGCTGAAATTTCATTTTACGAATACAGTATTTTAAATGTTTTAATAGTTACATTCAGCTGTAAGTTTGAAATATTAAAAGTAAAGGCCAAGTAAATAATTAATAATGCATAACTAAATATGTATAATGATGAGATTTTTTTTTTCTTGAATTATTCAGTGAAACTCGTCTTATAAATGTACGCAAATAACTCACATCAAAATCTTAAAATAACAAAGTTTTCTTTCGTGTTTAGCTATGCTTAATAACCAAAAAAGCTTGATTAATACAAAAATTATTGGGTAAAAATACTGTGATCGTCGTTGAGAAAACCTGAATTTAATCATATCACACAGAATTACATATTAAAAGTTTAAAATTAGTTTGTTTACATCGGAAACGATTCGCGGAATTTCGTGCCACGAAATCTCTCTCTCTCTCAAAAAAAGGGTTAGTTATAAAAAATTCAAAGTATTAAAATACATACGACTTAAAAAGAAAATAAATACGGTAAAATGAAAAAATACCTTAATAAAAGAAATCTATAAAGTTTCAACAACAAACAACCAAATGGAACACATACGCTTCTAGAGAGAGGAAAAAGCCTTCACCTCATTGGCTGGAACATCGCGTCTGAAGATAGTAAAAGCCTCTAGCTGATTAGCTGAATGCTCGCGCATGCGTATAAATAGCATTTTTGCACGAAAAACTAAAAAGCAGGTTAGCTTTAAGTATATGGATTATCTTTCATATTTTTATTAATATCCAATACAGAACAGTCGTCAACAATTGTTTTTCCTGTAGATCCATTTGAAGACATTCTCAAACTTTAGCGGTCCAGAACACTTAAACTTGCACATTCCAACTACCTTCAGCACGCTACCAACTGCACTGTGAACCTAGGGTATCTGTTTTGCTTAGTAAAACATTTCTATTAACATTAGCGCCTTTTTTCATTGGTTGCAGTTTCCTTTTCGTGCTTATTTGTCACAAAATTTCACTTTTTTAAAACTTAGTTATGTCAAGGCCTCTATAACATAGAAATACTGTATTAGACTATACAGGCTATCAAAGCCTGAGAGCTAATGTGCCCGGCGGTTCTGTATGCACATAGGTATGCACGTATGTACGTAACGCGATAACTCTTGATAGAAATAACCGTTTTGCTTCAAATTTTGTTTATCGGTTCATTGGGATAAGGCGCTTCCCCGATTAATTTTTGGGGTTCATTGGTTAAGTATAAAGAAGCAAACGGGGTGCTAACGCCTCTTTAATTTAGATAAATGGGTTTTTCATGCAGAAGTATCCGCTTTTCTTCAAATTTTGTATATAGGTTCTATGTGATAAGGCGCTTCCCTGATTAGTTTTGGGGGTACATTGGTTAAGTATAAAGAGGAAAAGGGGTGCTAATCACCCCTTAATTTAGATAAATATGTTTTTCATGCAGAAATATCCGATTTTCTTCAAATTTTGCATATAGGTTCATTGTAATAAGGCGCTTTCCTGATTAGTTTTGGGGGTTCATTGGTTAAGTATAAAAGGATAACGGGGGCTCGTCCGCCCCCTCTTAATTTTGATAAATCGGTTTATCATGCAGAATTATCCGATATGCTTAAAATTTTGTATATAGGCTCATTGTGGTAAGGCGCTTCCCGGATTATTTTTGGGGATTCATTGGTTAATTATAAGGGAGGGGAGATGATCAACCCTTAATATATTGTCGATTTCCTTATTTTTCAAGGGGTTTATTTCAAATTCTTTTCAATTTCAATTAGTGTGAATAGCCTGTAACCTCAATGACCTCAGTTTAACTGGGCAGTTTTCTTTTTATAATTAAGATTTTTTGAACGCAAGAAGATTAATACAAAGCACATGAAAGGCTGGTCACTAACGTCCATTGTGGTTTATGTTCAATGGAAAAAAGTGCGCGTTTTGTTTTGTACTACCTACCTGAAATTTGGACTTTACTTGGTGCAGCTGAATTTCATCAATCTGATAAGGTGGTTATCTGTGAATCGACATTTGTACCGGTTCATAATGAAGCTCATTTTTGAGAATGTTGTTTCACACACATAAGGTAAGACAAACATGTAACATAATTTTATGGCGCAACTTTTTAGTTCTGGTTACTTTTAGTCATACACAATTTTAACCTAAAATTGGTCCCTCACAACAGTTTTCGGAACTTGAGCATAAATGTCCTTTAAATCCACAGGTTTTTTAGACCCCAACATACTTTCTCGACATACATACTCGTCGCAGTATACAATCAAAACCTTTACAAGAACTCTGAAATAATGAATGAAATGAATAAACGAAACGCGTGCACTGATAAAATAGTTATACTAGACTATAAAAGAAAGATTATATTTATCAAATTGATTATTGATTATTGATTTATTGATTATTTTTATAAACGAGTAAGAGGTAGGCGAGGGCAGGAGCAGTTGTTGTTCTTACCCTAAGGTCAAAGTGGTATCTGCGTTGAGGGGCGGTGGTGTAGTGTTTATAATTAGTTGAGAAGTTATCGCTTCTGTCCGCGTCCCCGATTACTGCTTCTATGATATGCTTTTTACGATAAAATATTATTATTTTCTGTTATTCACATTTTCGTCGTATCCGGTACAAAATTTGCCTGTGATCCATCATTTGTTAAACACTGTTATAGAATTACCTTAAAATCCAAAATATTTTAGTGTGTTACAACGTTATCTAGTATAATATTTTTAATAATAGTAGTTTCCTGAAATGCAATCTGTTGTATTCCTAAAAGTGTTTTTAATTATCACAATAAAAATTGAGAGAGTCAAACGACCTTCTCTTAAATTTGAGATTGATGATTAGTGTAACTTTTTATTGCTATTAGTAGGAATATCTTGAACAAGATACTCAAGATATTTAAACAAGATACTCAAGATTGTCTTACCTCTTGTTGAAAGAGTTTGTCATATTCTATGATATACACTGTGAAAAATAATCTGAAATTCACGGGTATTTTTTTCCTGAATTTCACAGAAAAAGTCCGTTTTCGCGATAAAAGGGTATTTTCCGTTAAAAAACAGAAAAATTCCTCATATTTCCTGAAAACAACAGAACGGACGGAGATGAAAGGGGCCAACGGAGATATTCCGTTATCTGCTGCATATTTATTTTCAATGTTTAAAAAACTGACATGTCGCTGCACAGAAAAACTAAAAATTCAATAAATGAAAATTTCAAGTTTATTTTTTTTTTTAAAAACAATAACAACAAAATAGTGCTTTCGAATTAAAAAAAAGTAACAATTTTCACAATATTTTAAAATTATTTCCAATTTATTTTCGAAAGTTATAAGAAAATATTTGCGCTTAAAATATATTCTAAACAAACAAATTAAAATATATATATAATAGTTAAATTAAGTGAAAAAAAAAATCGATTTTACTCAAAAAAGCAACAAACAAAAATAATGCTTTCGAATTAAAAAATAATGCTTTCAATTTAAAAAAGTAATAATAATAACAATTTTCTCATTCCTTTAAAATTATTCGAAATTTATTTTTTAAAGTAATAAAAAGCACTCGCACTGAAAATATATTCTAAGCGAACACATTTAAGAAATATATAATAGTTGAAAAAAATATCGATTTTTTCAAAAAAGCAAAAATTTTTTATCGAATTTATTTCAAAATGTAATATTCATATTGTACATCTAACAATCAAATTAAGAATATATATAATTCATATTTTTATCCTGTATTAATATTACAATTTTAAAACATCACCATCATCTCATAACGAAATCTCCCCGCAATTAACTTCAAAATTACCAAGCTTCTAAACCCCAAATTGTTTAAGTTCTAAGCCGCCACTTTGAGAAACCCCATATCATCCTCTTAAACTGCTACTCTAACAAGCGCCCACTGGTCGAATGGGCAAGGCACTTGATTCGAGGCATTGTCATCCCTGGTTCAAACCCAATGTCGACTAGAAAATGTTCTTGACGTTTATCAGATAGTAAATACTCCCGCAATATTCGACAGATGGCTGCACATATAGATGTAATTTTTTTTAAACCGAGTTTAATTATAACGGATAATTTCCTTTCCTGCCAGTGCAGTCAGGAATATTTCCGTGATTTCTGAGAGCGTTAACGGAAATTTACCGCTTCTGTAAACGAAGTTTGTCCTTCTTTTATCTTTCTAAACGGAAAATCTACTAACGGAAAAGAAAATGCCCGGCAACTTTGCTGCCAGTAGTTTTACCGTGAATTTGAGGATTTATTTTAAACAGTGTAAGACATGGAAAAATGTATGTTCCAATACTAAATGTATGTCACAGCATCATATAAAAATGTGACTAGTACCAGTCAATTAGCAGTAATACCGAATAATTAATGCTATACTTAAATGTTGATTTGGATGTCGTCAAGATTCAGAAATTCTAGCAAAATTATAATGATCAAGACGAAAAGCTAATATTGATATCCATTTGGATTTTTCGGTACATTTTACATTTGGATATCAAACTGGAAGCCGTTCGGTCATGTAATGTACAAGTTATGCAGGTTTCCAAAGTGTAACTTCTAATGTTAAGGGGGTTCGGGACACAAAAATCTTCAAATTTTTGAAAAATGTTTTATTGTTTTAAAAAATTATATGTTTTTATCCGCGTAAAAAGACGTTTAAATCACGCTTCTATCTTAATTAGAACAAGATATATTATTTTTTTGTTTTCAAAATCTAGCTTTCAAGTAGTGGTTGTCATGGAAACGTTTTTTCGTTTTTCTGCACGACGGATTTTTTTACGAGTTCTCGCTTTTAAATCATTATAAATCAAGAACCGTTAAAAATAATAGGTTCAAACTTGGAACATGTCTTTTTCAGTTATTTTATTTAATATTGATTCAGAAAATTTAAAAAAAATATTTACTTTTAAAACTATAATTTTTTAAATGATTCTTCTTTTTTTTTTTTTTGCTTTAAATCTTTTTAATTTAAAAAAAAATTAATTTTAAAAAATGCTTAATCAAACTTAAAGCTTATATGTTTGTGTTTAATTAAATGAAAAAAAAAATTAATTAAACGATTCTATGTTATAACGATTTTAAATTACCCCACCTTTTAAAAAAAAATAAATTATTATTATTTTTTTTACTTTATGAGAAGCTTTAAGATATGATTTTGTTTACAAATTATAGGGTTAACTATAAAAAAAAACCTTAAAAGTATAATTTAATAAATAAAAATGTTTTTAAAATGTGAATTAAAATGTAAACCCTTAAATTTGATTTCAAGCTTTACGAAAGAGACTGTAATGCGAGCAGTTTAGTAGAAACATATTAAAAGCTACTTGGCGGAATGAGCTTTAATTTTGGATCCATATATTTGATACTTTTATAATACGTTACTGTTCAAAAATTCATAACTCTTGAACACGGTTTTCCATTATCAGTTTGAAAATATATATTATTTGAATTAAATATTCCAAAATACTATTAATTCTGAACTATCAGTTTTTTTTAACCATAAATCGATTTCTAAAAGCTCCAATTATGCTAATCCAAAATTACAGTTCATTCCACCAAGTCGTTTTGTTGCACATTTTACCAACGGAGTGAAAACGTATCCAGGTCGATACATTTCTATTGAAAAAAATTAGCTTTTGAACATTGTTTTAAACTAGTAAATCTACAGATCAAGAGCCTCAACGTCAGCTCTGAAAGTCAATGTTTTTTAATCTGACTTTTCATTATATTTAACATCTTACAATCCGAAAATTAAAATTTTTAAATTTCTACATATATATTTATACATATATAAAATAATTCGAAGGTTTCAGAAATTAGAAACGTTAAATTAAACACGGTTTATGCAATAATATTCTGACATTCTTATGAATTCCTTATTCTATATTTTAGATTAAAAAAATTCATTTCTTCAGGGGGCTCTGCCCCTTAGGAGGCCCCTCAGGGGACTCTGCCCCCCTGAACCCCCCGTAATCTTATTAAATTTATATTCGTGACTTCCTATTGTTTATGTGAATGATTCTAGTATATCTGGGATTTCATTCTACACAGTGGTTTTATTGGGATAAACAAAAATTTCGAAAATAATTTCATGTTATCCTAATATCTAAATAGCAATCTTTACTTTCCTGCCAACCACGAAACACTCGACTCTGATAGATAAGTTGAATAATATTTCGTGTATAAAAGCAACTTATGGAAATGTAAACTGAATCTACTATATTTCACTTATATCTATTTCAGAAATCTAGTGTTATTACAATTTTTGTGTCGAAAAACAGTTTTGATGGTCATTCTATAATATTTATTTTACCCAAGTACATCCTGGTCTAACTCTATGGCAATAGCAGACTAAAATTTCCCCAGAATAGGCTTATTTGGAAACTTTTAAACCTATTGGGTAATCATTCATAATCGTGCCCACTGCCAATTCACTAAATAGCAACCGTGATTTGTTGCTATAAAGTATTTTTTGTGATAACTTTTTATGATCTCAGTTTCCAGTAATTGTGCTATTTCAGGCTTTATGGATGCGTTTTGCTATGCCAATTTCTTTAGATTCCCATTACCATCTCGTTGTACGAGATATTATATCCTATTTTAAAAATAATACAAATTTTCAACCACAAAAAATTCACATCTCTTCCAGAAAATGAATAATATCTCATGTAAAAATATTTCCGTTGACATTCTGTAGTAGTTAAAAGGTAACTTGTATCAAAATAAATTCTCATTTATTTCAACAAAATATTAAAATCACCCAAAAATATTTTATTTTGCGAATAAAATATTGTAGCAAAATAGTCTGAGTTACTCCAATTTCTATTATTTTGATATTCTTTGAAATATCGTTGCTAGGTTACGGTTAAATTAAAGAGGAAAATAAAAATCAATGCATTTTAAATTTTGCAAAAAATGATAAAATAAAATGTATTATATTATTAGAAGAGATGTATAAAATTGCACCAAAAATTATACACCTAATTTAAAAAATCTTACGAATGTATTAACAAAATTTCAAATTAATTTGAATAATTTAAGACCTGACTTGATAAATTTTAGCCTCATAACTTACCGCTTAAATACATTAATCAAATGCGCCATTTTATTTTCAACGAATGAAAAATTTCAAAATCGTCTGAATTCCATTGGAAAACATTATGACCTAAAAAGAAATGTTCTATATTTTCCGAACGAATAAACCAAATGTAACAAAAAATTATACAGCTAATTCCGGATACCTCACCAACATACCTGCCAAAAATCAAACTAATCGGATCATTTCTGCGGCAGTTATCGCGGAACAGACAGACAGACAGACAGAAACAGAAAACTTTTCGCGTCTCAACATTGAGCTTTCACTGACGTTTCGGCAATTATGAATTTGAAAATATATATGATTTGAAATCAATATTTGAAAATACTATTAATTGAGACCTATCAGTTTTTTACTAACCCATCATACGTAGTATAGGGTAAGTCTTGCCATCATTTTGAAAATTGAAAAAGAATTTATGACGGATTTACACGTTTCAGACACTGGAGAATCCGAAAAAAACATTTTTAGAAAAAAAAAATTAGCCGTCCGTCTGTCTGTGTGTCTGTGTGTGTGACTGTAAAAGCACTATCTCCCGAATAAATTGAGATACAGACTTGAAGTTTGGTATGTACTTAGTATGTAATAATGGGAAGAAGCTTATTGAAATTCAGTAACCTTGATAATCCGGAACTATTTCTTTCGGATTCTCGAAATATTCGTTCTGATAAAAGGTATATAAAAATTTTCGAAATTGTTTATTTTAAAGAGCGAATATATAAGACAATAGAAAAACATAAATTTTGCATAAAGAATAAAGTAGGTCGGAAAATTTGTTGTCGAGATATTTGTAATCCTATTTTCCACACCCTTCGATTTTTCATGACCTTGTATTTCATTCAAATTTCAATTCAAAGATATATTTTAATTGGAAATGAAACGCTTAATCCGACGCACGCAGTAAACCATTAGTTAATATGATTATCAATTTTGGAGTTATATGGATGTTTCTTTTACGTAATTCAGTATTAAAGCATTTAAAGTTTATGACGTCATCCAGCCACGATTTTATTCGAATTGCAATGCATTTTATAAATAGTTTACACATGTTTTTTTTTTCATATTTTAAATTAAACTTATTTATGATGAGTAAGTATTAAGGTGACCGCTCACAACTAGTTTTAACATAAAACTATTTCTAGTAGCTTCAGATATGCGAATCCAAAATTACAGTTCATTCCACCAAGTTGTTTTGTAGTACATTTTACCAACGAAGCGAAACGGTATCTAGGTCGAAATACTCTTGCACTCCACTTGGAAAATATATTCGTAGGATACAACAATGACATGCTGAATTTAGTAAAAAAGTGTTTGGTAATTGTTTTTTTTTTCATATTTCATATTATGCATATCCATGATGGGTAAGTATGACGGTGACCGCTTACAACTAGTTTTAACATAAAACTATTTCTGGTAGCTACAGATATGCTAATCCAAAATTACAGTTCATTCCACCAAGTTGTTTTGCAGTACATTTTCCCAACGAAGCGAAACGGTATCCAGGTTGGAATACTCTTGCACTCCACTTGGAAAATATCTTCGTAGGATACAACAATGACATTCTGAATTTAGTAAAAAAGTGTTTGGTAATTGTTTTTTTTTCATATTTCATATTATGCATATCCATGATGGGTAAGTATTACGGTGACCGCTTACAACTAGTTTTAACATAAAACCATTTCTAGTAGCTTCAAATATGGGAATCCAAAATTACAGTTCATTCCACCAAGTCGTTTTGTAGTACATTTTCCAAAGGAGTGAAAAGGTATACAGGGCGGAATACTCTTGCACTCCACTGGAAAATATCTTCGTAGGATACAACAATGGCATTCTGAATTTAGTAAAAAAGTGTTTGGTAGTTGTTGTTTTTTTCATAATTTATATTATGCATATCCATGATGGGTAAGTATTACGGTGACCGTTTACAACTAGTTTTAACATAAAACTATTTCTAGTAGCTTCAGATATGCGAATCCAAAATTACAGTACATTCCACCAAGTCGTTTTGTAGTACATTTTTCCAACGGAGAGAAAAAGTATACAGGTCGGAATACTCTTGCACTCCACTTGGAAAATATCTTTGTAGGATACAACAATGACATTCTGAATTTAGTAAAAAAGTGTTTGGTAATTGTGTTCAAAATATTGTATTTGATTTTTGATTTTCTTTTATCTATTTAGCTATTCCAATACGTTTCGATATAACCCGCTCTTCAACAGAATTGAAAATTAATAAAAAAATATAGAACTATATAATATTGTGATGTTTTCCAAAAATAAAAAAATAAAAGCGTTAACCCCTTAATACCTCTGTCGCAGATTATCGTAAAAAAATTTACCTGGTACCAATCGAATACAAGTAACTTCTACTAAATAGTGATATGCTTTAATTTTGCTTAGAAGGTCGTCTATGTATCAAAATTGTAAGAAATAACTTTAAAACTTTCAATAATAATACTTAATTTCAATATTATCTTTTAATCCTTTGTTAAATTGGATACCTACGGAAAATATATCTACGGATACCAAAAGGAACTTAAAGTTTGGACTTGCTAATGTTAAATTCATTTTAAAAGAGATACAATGTAGCTAGTTAATTAATCATAACTCAAAAAAGATTTGGCGCAATAAGCTGTAATTTCAGTAGCGAAATTTTGAAATGTCTAAAAATGGACTTAGGTTAAAAATTTCATAAGTTAAAATTCACAGATGGTTGAAGTTTAATTTCAAATATTTTTATTTATTTATTTATTTATTTATTTTTAGAAATGTTTAAAATTTATACCAATTTTCAGATATTTTGTGAAGCATTCCATCGTGATATTTTATTTTCGACTTATTATTTTTTATTCACGATAAAACTAAAAAAGTAAACTGTAGTTACAAAAGATAAATGCATTTTTTTGAGAGTTGTTTGGGAATTTTTATTCTAAATTCAATATCAACGCTATTTCTATTTAAGTCCTGTAACATATTTCAGTGTAACACGAAGAAGAAAAAAATTAAGAATAGTCAAAGCTAAAAAGTTCTTTTTAGAATATATATAGATATAGTTATCTTTATTTATGAAGCATGGCCGCAAAATATATCTTCCTTATCATAGTAATATTCACGTTCGTGGTATTTTGAACTAAATAACAAATAGTTCTTCTGGCCATATACGTCATGCATTTTCTTACACTTGAAAAGGAAAAAGCAAATAGAATATTTTTTGTTGAATATTTTGGAAACAATACAGATCTTATATTCTTTAAAATATCAATTATATAACATTCATATAAAGAAATAATTATAAAAAAATTGCGCATCAAGTAAAAAAAAGAAAAACTTTTTTTTAAAAAGAAAGTTCTTATTTTTCATTTTTTTTATATATATTAAAAACAAACCTTCTGCTATTGCGATCAAATAAGAATTGAAAATGCCTAAATACAGTACAATGTTGAAATAATTTTTAAGATTTAAATCAATACTAATGGAAAACACACACACATATATATACAGTAGGGCGTATCGAAAAAATCAAAATTTCTTAGATCTTTTTGCGGTAGTGCGGAAAAGTTGTGAACTCCCTTTATTAAAAAATATGCGAAATCTTAAAATCTTGGGTTGATATCTTCTGTCGCCTCAATGGGCCGAAAGTTCCAAAAATTGGACTAAAAATGATTAAAAATCAAAAATTTATAAATAATCACAGATTTTGCTCATCGGTTTGGGGTAGTGCTTACAAGTTACTATTTTGTAACAACAGCAACCACAGAAAATTGTAGAATTATATATTAACATCTTCTGTCGCTTCATCGGCATCGAATTTTGGAAATTTTGACGCATTTTGGTAGTTTACTGCTTGCACAATACACAATCGAGGCAGACTGGGTTTGGTGGTCTGTCAAAATACTGAAGACAATGTGGGAGCCTTCAAGGAGTGTTTAAAACAGGACAACACAGTTCTTGATAGTGAAAGGTATGGTGTCTCCAACAGAGTCACGGCTGCTATTGCATCGAGTGTTATGCAAGATTTGGGTTTAATTTAGGATTAATTTAGCAAGATTTGGGTCGGAATCAGATACCAGCCTCATCACAGACAAATATAAAATATGGAGGGAAAATCGAGAATTTACAAAACATTGGTCTCAAAATCAAATGAAAATCGTTCCACTCTATCTGGCCTTTATTTTGATGAACGACATGACAAAACCTTAACATCAGAAACACTCAAGGACAAACAGTTCCAAAGAACAATTGTAGAAGAGCATTGCTGTATTGTATCGGAGCCTGGTTCTATGTATATGGAACATGTTACACCTGAAAGCGGATCTAATCTTGATATATCTAATAGCATTTACGAATACATAACAAGTGTTTCATTGGATGATTTTAGCAACCTTATTGTTCTCGGGTGTGACAGCAGTCAACACAGGAGTGTCTAATGCCGTAATTCGCAGGCTTGAATTGAAACTCCAGAGGCCAGTCCAATGGATTATCTGCTTACTTCATTTCAATGAGTTGCCATTACGACACCTGTTTAAGTCCATAGACGGCAAGTCATCTGGCCCCACATCTAACACCGGAGGCATTGGACGAAACCTCAAAGGATGCAAAAAGCTTTCAATTGTTGCTTTTAATAGTATTGAATGCTATGAAATTGATCCTACCAACCTCAGTTCAGATCACAAATACTTATTAGACATTTGTACCACCATTAGTTCTGGCGTTTGTTGTTCAGATCTAGCTATCCGGGAACCGGGAAACGTTGAATTTGTCCCGCTGGCTAACAACTTCCAATCGAATTATATATATCTACATCAGACCCATCAAATGAGTTGCTAACACTGGCTGAATTCATTCTAAGAGTCTGCGCACCCTCATGTTTCCGAATGAAGATCCGTGATTCCATAAAGGATGGTGCTAGACACCTGTGGCATTTCATCAGCTCATCTCGGTAAATGACAAAAAAGTATTGTGACATAATCTACCCAGTTATTTCTCGCAACGCTAACTTTTCGCTCAAGAAAACATGCTTTTGGCCATGTTAACTGATGATAGGTGCCCTATTAGGACCCTTGCAGCTCGGCGGATTATCAAGGCAAGAGAAATTAGCCCAGACGGAAATTCTGTTCGGAAATTCGTTATTCCGGCTGTTAACTTTGGAGCTGCAGACTATGTAGATCTCATTGACTGGCAAGCTTATTATGTGATATCACCTCCTGTTCTCAGAGAGATCAGTTCTCAAGAATTTCTGAAGATGATACAGAGCAGTATGCCAATGTATTCCTAAGACTTTATTAAATTTTCTTCACACACACAAGTGGTTGAGCGGATTGTGAAACTAGTCACTGCAGCCTCCGGAAAAACAGTTGGGCCGCAGAACAGGGATAGATTTACTAGAGCGACACTAGAATCCAGAAAACACATGTCAAAATTTGAGACCAAAATGATTACAAGCCAGTAATGCTTTTGACATTTGTATGTTCGAAAGGTAAAATAAAGTTTGTGTTCGCATTAAAATGAGGTAAGTGTGACGTGTATTTATTTAAAATTTTGCCTTCATTTTTCGAAATTTGGTGTCGATGAAGTGGCAGAAGATATTAACGTATAATTCAAAAAAAAAAATTATGGTTGCTGTTGTTGTTTCTCGGCGTGAAAATAGGGGTGTTTCACTATTTTGGCAGATCGACAAACACAGTCTGTCTCGATTGTACATTGTGCAAGCAGTAAACAATTATGCAAAAACTACCAAACTGCATCAAAATTTCAAAAATTCGATGCTGATGAGGCGACATAATATATTAACCTATAATTCTACAATTTTCTATGGTTGTTGTTGTTACAAAACAGTAACTTGTAAGCTTTACCCCAAACCGATGAGCGAAATTTGTGATTATTTATTAATTTTTTTATTGTAATCATTTTTAGTCCAACCTTTTGGAACTTTCGGCTCACTGAGGCGACAGAAGATATCAACACACAGTTTTAAGATTCCGCACACATTTTAATAAAGGGAGTTCACAAATTTTCCGCACTACCGCTAAAAGATCTAAGAAATTTGGATTTTTTTTATACGCCCTAATATACAGGGTCATTCATAATTCCCTCCGGGGTTTCGAAACGTTATAGTAAGAAAACGAAGACGAATATGAAAAAAAGAAACATATGAAATTATTCCGAAACTATTAAAGTTTTACTTACATACATTACAGGTGTTCTATGTGTGAACCCTTGGTCACACGGCATACATCCATGCGATAGTCCAGTTCCTGCCATACTCCGTTTCTTTAAATCTGAATCAGTGGTGTCAGTTCAACGGGCCTTTCGTAATAAATATCGAAAACAGGGACCAACTGACAAAACAATTCATGTGTGGTACCGGAAATTTAAAGAAACGGAGTATGGCAGGAACTGGACTATCGCATGGATGTATGCCGTGTGACCAAGGGTTCACACATAGAACACCTGTAATGTATGTAAGTAAAACTTGAATAGTTTCGGAATAATTTCATATGTTTCTTTTTTTCATATTCGTCTTCGTTTTTTTACTATAACGTTTCGAAACCCCGGAGGGAATTATGAATGACCCTGTATATATATATATATATATACCCTAAACATAGTCACAAAACAAATTTCATTGCATATTTTAAAGTATTTTTTTATATAATATTTCGAATTTGTCAAATTTCACTTTACTTTTTTAGTTACAACCTGCACGTTAAATATTTTCATTAATATTCTCTCATTTCTAAATACAATTTATTAATATGAAATATTATTAATTTAGTTAGAAATTTTCAAACATTACTTAAAAACGTTTATCATTGCATTATATTTGCCAAATATTTTTCCTTTATACATGTAATTGCGTAATAATGTGCAAAGGATTAAAGAAGTAATGCATACATTCTGTAGAGTAAATGTTCAAAAGTATCAATATTTAACCTACGCATTTAATTGTTGTTAGTATCTTTGGTATCAATTTCTATTTAAAGTAAATACGTTTCTTCGTTGCATAAAAACATTTCAGGATTCATTTTTACTAAAACAGGATCCAGAAGTCAGAAACTTGCAGCACTTGTTACTCTCAATGTGTACACCGTATGTGACCTAGTACTACGCGAATTTCATATATAAGGGGAATATTTTGTAAAAGAATCCCCGAAAAATCCTGTTAAAATCATTCAAATCGAAATAAAATATGTTATATAGAAAGAAAATTTATATTTTTGAAAACAAAGTTAGCTATACATTAAAAATGTTTGGCACATACAATTAACGCATTACAAGAACATTCTTATAAAGTATCACATATGTTATCACATGTACCATCCTGTCATAGACAATGTCAGATATTCCCTCATAAGCAGGTTTTCCAGTACGAAAATAGTCGAAAACGCAACGTGCGCTAGTTTTTCTCTTATAAATTCGTCAATGACTAACATATCGTTATTTGTGTCTCATACGGTAGACACTAGATTTCACTCTGAAAACTAGAACTCGCTAAATATAGTGGTTTTAAATTTTTGTTTTTGGTACAAGTTTTAAAACCCTTAGAAGCGATTACTTACCAAATGTTTTTCTTGTTGCTTACATCAACCTGTCCTCCCATTCAGTCTTTAAAATAACCCTACTTGCAGCGTGAATAAGTCTCTCGAAGGAAGAGGCTATAGAATAATATTTCAGAATGTATGACAGTATGTGTGATTGAACTCTACTTGCTTCTTTTGTATATTAACACAATAATTGTCAAGAAACGTATTAGTACGTATTTTCCAGTCTGTACTCCACCCTTCACTGTATATCGAGATGGTTTCCGTCCACACATCCCATTCAGTCTTTAAAATAACCCTATTTTCAGTGTGAATAAACCGCTCAAAGGAAGATGCAAAAGAATAACATTTCAGATTGTATGATAGTACGTGTGATTGTACGTTTACTTGTTTCTTTTGTATATTAACACAATAATTGTCAAGAAAAGTATTAGTACGTATTTTCCAGTCTATACTTCTCCCTTCACCATATCTCGAGATGGTTTCATTCCACATATCCCACTCGAAGGAAGAGACAACAGAATAATATTTCAGATTGTATGATAGTACGTGTGATTGAAATTTTACTTGCCTCGCGGGGAACGTATTAGTACGTATTTTCCAGTCTGTAATCCTCCCTTCACTGTATCTCGAGATGGTTTCTTTCCATTATCTTTAAGCATGTGCATTCATTTATATTATATACATAAAAGCAAAACAGAAAAAATACTAACACAAAATGGGCCAGTCATCCTTTCCAGTACTTGTCAAATATCGGTAGGAAATGTGCTAAAGGGAAAAACAAAATAACGAAAAATATTTTCTGGAATTTCGAGTTTTCTGGAATGAAGTGTAGCAATAATAATGTATATGTTACTGTTAAAATGCGAAAAGCGCTAATGCGCACATTGCCTAGTTGTTATGCAAACTAATTGGGTTTTTTTTCCATTAAATTGCGGAATCACCTACAAAGTAGGAGTTTTTGCATATTTTACCTAAGTAATGTGGGCATTAATGTATTTTGAATCGTTAAAGTAGGAAATTTGTTTTTGCATATCTTTTTTTCTTTAACATCCTCTTTCTCGTTCCACTTTTTAGAGCATATGGAACAGGCGGAATACTTTCTGTAGCACTTTTTCATGCTTTGCGCTTTATGCGAGTACAAAATATCTACTTCCGTTTTCAAAACCTTATCCATCATGTAGTGTCTTTTGCAGCTAACGTCAATCCAGAGGTCCAGGTGACATAAACCTAGATATGATCCGGCTCAATGTACCCTAAGTGACTTTATTTTTTTCTTAAAACAAATGGAATCGGTCATTTCAAAAACCACATAAGTCATAGAATCAGAACTTTTTAGAAAATTAAAAAAGCTATATTATTCACAAGTAAATGAATCTTTGTGATTATTTTGGCTGATTATAGAGTTTGGACTTCAAAATTTTAAATATCAAATTTTTTATAATTTATGAATAATTAAAAGAAGAATAACAGAAAATCTGTTCTCCTGACTTATGCTGCTTTAGCATGAAAAATGTTAGGTAGTATTTAATTTGAACAAAACAGTCATATTAAACATAGTTTTAATCAATATTAATGAACATAACACTTATACAGGAATATATTTATGTTTAATATGGTATTGCATGCAAATGGTAATATGGTAATGTAATATTGTAATCTATTATTGCATGCAAAAATCATTTAAGTCACTGACTTTATGTCGTTTAAGTAATTAACGAAAATTAGAAGGTATTGTTTGAAGAGGAAGAAATACACTAACTTATGTGGTTATTACCCAGATCATGGCTCTACGTTTGAAGAAGCATTTCCGACGAAAAAGAAGTAGATTTGGAAAAACACTTGACTTATATGGTTTTTGAAATGACAGTTTCATTTGTACCTTGCATAAATGTGTAAGTCGTATTGGAAAATATACATTTCCCTTCTAATACGATACGTGTTGAAGTATTTGGTGACATATTTAAGCAGGTGGCAGGTTATCTATATATTAACATTTCAGAGCTTCTATTAATTTTAGACTAAATTGTAAAACATCTTTTCTACATTTTTATTATCCACATTTATGTATTGACATTTTATGCTATATCTCATATTTCCTAAGATAAGGTTGACAATGACCATATTCTTCCATTACAGGCGCTACAATTTCGCTCAAGTAATAGCACATTGTCGTTTTACTGTAGGCATACAATTGTTTCACAATTCTATTACTATCCATTTAAGAGATAGTTAAGTGTACATGGACATTAATTTGCAACAGGATATGTTTCCCAAATTTATTCAAAGTAGATCTTTGAGGTAGCTTCCAATACAAACAGTTAAAAGCTACCTACTGCAACCGCCCGAAGGATAGTAATTTCGGACAATTTTGGTATATTTTAATCGATCATAACCTCATGCCCCCCAAACCACCCCCCGTTGAAATGTTGATTTATATATGTACACACACATATATATATAGTAGACTGTATTATGCAAGTATTTGACAGAACCAGAATTCCACACCATATTTAAACATCAACAAGTGCCAAAAAACAAAACGTCAAAGAAACAAATTTACAACTCAAACCAGAACAAGATAACTAAGCTAAAAAGCTGGGACCTCATCGGCAGTGGGTATAATAGAAAAATAACAGCCATGTTTCTGGACGAAATTTATGCAGGATAAATTATTGCAAACCTGGCAGTGTGTTTCAGACAGAGTGTCGCAATTCATAAATCAAATGCAAAAACATTTGAAAGCATATTGCAAACACTCCCACACAGGACCCGACCTAACAATAACAAATATATTACAGTCCCAAGCAACAGCTGAATTAAAACTGATACATGTAAAATACTATAGAAAATAAGTATCATTTGTACCCAAATTTGAAACACGCGGCCAGAAACCAAACCAAAATCCAGTATTCAACAAACCATCCACGTCCGTTCCGTGTCCCTTACCCACATTTGATTTATGCATTGCGACACTCTGGCCGAAACCCACTGCGACTTTTGCACTAATTTATCCTGCATAAATTTCGTTCTGAAACAGTGTGATACTTGTCACGGGATAGCATTTGTATTTATCAACAGATTTGGATGTGACTGAGTAATGTGTTTAGGATATACCAAGATCTCAACCGAGATCGTTGGGCAGCTTCATCCGCCATCGTGTTTGAAAATGCTGACCATTTATTTATTTATTTATTTTATTTTAAAAATATGTTCAAGAAAATTAGAAATTGGAAAAGTTTTTTCCTTTAAGTGTTTGACCGTGGTACAAGGATTTTGGATTTGCCCTTACCTTTAAACTGGCGGATAGTTTGAATTTGTAGGATCGTTGACATTTTGAAACAATCAAAATCTTGTCATGCGAGAGAAGTCGTATATATCAACTGATTTAGATGTGAATGAGTATGTGTACGGAAACATGACCAAGGTGTCGACAGATTTCATTGGCCAGCTTCATCCACCACCTTCTTTAAAATTGGTGACCACGGAATGTTTTTTTAATTTTTAAAATTTCAAAAAGGGGTATAAAAATGAGAAATTGTTGTTCTGTTCTCTATGTGTTCGACCTCGATAGAAAGATTCCGGAGCTTTTTTTTGCCATTCCTCTACCCTAAGCAAGGATAGAGATTTAGCAATTTAAAGTTCTAAGGTTGCTCACATTTTAAAACATTCTGATTTTTGTCATGTGACGGCATTCGTATTTATTAACCAAGCATGTGTGCAGGACTTACCAAAATCTAGACCGAATTCATTGGCAGGCTTCATCCGCTGTTTTGTTTCGAAATGTGGGCCACATCAACTTTTCAAATTCGAAAACATTTAAAGAAATTCGAAATCTAAAAAGTTCTTCTACCTATGTGCTTGGCCGTGATACAAGCATTCGGGATTTTTTTTGTTTGTTTATTTTGCCACTTTCTTAACAGATGGCTGACATCTAGCAGTTTGAACTTCTTGGATGGCTGCTATTCCATAATTAGGTTTCATTTATGAGCTTTAGAAAACATTGTTTCTCGAAAATTTTCTTTAATTGATCTGAACATTACTATTACTCGCATACGTTTAAAACTACATACATCCGCCAGCGGTCAATTCTCCCCAAGCTTAGCAATACTTGGCGAAGTGATGCCAAATTTGGCAGCATTGCTATAAATGAAAAATAAATCGCTATAAATGAAAGCTTAATCGCAATAAATGAAAGCTAAATGAAGCTAATTGAACTTAGACATAGCTGGGTTGTTTGGCGAAATTCTCATTTAGTACTGAAGAAAACTATGGTTGAATGTTCTATAATAGAATTCGACGCATTTTAGCTTCGTGTGTTTTTGTAACATTAGTTCAGTTTTTAAAAACAAGGGATATGGAAGCTTGTTCTTCCTACCAGTACAGACAGGAAGGACTTTTTAACCTGATATTGCAGAGTCTCGATATAAAGCAAAAACAGAATTTTCAATAAAGTTGTTCTTTGCTGTTGTGTTATCGATAACACTGTTAAACAAGAAATTTTTACTTGGAAAATTTTAACAGATTTAAGTAACCATACCTTTGGGAATTTAGGAAATCACAAAAACGTGAAGTGGGTTTCTGTGATTTTCAGAGATATCTGTGTCTAAATATATCTCATTATGCTATTTTATTGCCTTTTAAAGTACTTTGTTTCTACAGTCTAATGACCCTGAAAGTGAAGAAATATCTGCTACTTATAATACATCTAGGCGCCAATAAGATTTGTTTCGTCAGAAATTGTGGTGCCATGAAGAATTTTCTTTGTATTTTGAACACCATTCTTGTAGGATATGATTCAGGGGGAAAAGAAACATATGATACCCTGCAGAAACTATTACTTGTGTTGAAGTACAATTATTTTAATTGGAAAATTTGTGCTGACTTGAAAGTCATTTCTATTCTGCTGGGAATGCAACAAGGATACACGAAATATTCATGCTTTATCTGCGAATGGGACAGTCGTGCAAAAGATAAACATTATTGTGTACAAACGTGGCCTTCTCGGAAGTCTCTAGAACCTGGTGTTAAAAATGTAATTAACCAACTTCTTGTAGCATCAGTGGACATATTATTCCCACCACTCCATATCAAGTTCGGATTGATAAAAATTTTCGTGAAAGCTCTTAATCGGAACAGTAAAGCATTTGCGTTTATCCGAAACTTGTTCCCATCAACATCGGATGCCAAAATAAAAAAGGCGTATTTGTAGGTCCAGATATTCGGAAAATTATGAAAAATGACCAGTTTGAAAGTATTCTTACAACGATTGAAAAAGACGCATGGCTTTCATTAAAGGACGTTGTGCATAATTTCTTAGGGAATAACAAAGCTACAAATAACAAGTGTATAGTTCAAAATATGGTAAACAATTTTTAAAAGTTAAATTGCCACATATCATTAAAGCTTCATTTCTTGCACTTTCAAAATGACTTTTTCGCAGATAATATGTTAGCAATTAGCGTTTAGCATGGTGAACGATTTCTCCAACAAATTTCTGCTATAGAGTCTCGTTATCGATCGGAATGGAATGCGGCAATGCTTACCGATTACTGTTGGTACATCAAGAGATAAGATACTGAACATAAATATAAACGCAAAAATAGGTACTAATGTACTCAAATTAATACTCTCAAATTGTGTTCAGCTGTGTAAAATGTGTGTAAAATATGTGTGAAATGTGTATAAACAGTGTACTAGTATACTGCTGGTAAATTTGACATTTGTGTATTATGCATTATTGTACGATCTCCTAAATTGTCATATATCGTAATAACTTATAAATACATATCATTTGTTAAAAAAAAATAAGAACCAGGTAAAAATTTCTAATATCATTTTTATTTACCTAACAGTGTATATAATTGGAATATCAGCTTTAAATTTAAGAAAAAAATAAAAAGTCAATTTTTGTTTATCAGTGTAATCAAACAGTTTTCCACAAAGAAAGAGGAACTTGAGGATCAAGCACAAAGCCACTAATCCTTGTATAAATTAGAATAGTCATGCACATATTCTCTTTGTTTTCTTTTAAACTAAAAATATATTAAAAATAATTTCTAATTTTGTAATATTAATGCATCCAAGAGAATTATTTTTTATTGTAAGTATAGTTTTGTAAAATGAAGGGAAATATTTAAAATATTACATTAGTTAGCTCCCATTACAAAAAAAAAGTAAGAAGCTGCCTATTGAGAATGTACGGAAAAATGCAATTTCGAAAAATGTCGGTGTATTTCAACGGATCATCCTCTTCAGAACCCAAAGCCAAATTCCGTCTAAATGTTGGTATATATATATATATATATATATGTGTGTGTGTGTGTGTGTGTGTGTGTGTGTGTGTGGTGATATTTAGGGCCGAGCTGATTCAGCAGTACCATTTTTTAATAAATGGTTTTTTTGAAAATAAGATGTGTTCTTTTCACATAATCACCTGAAGAGGAAGTTTCAGCATTCGGATTAATGACAGTCATGTTATTCACAGTAGATGGCGTGTGTACGTCTGCATAAGAACAAAACTTCATCGTACAACACAATCAAACTTTTATTTAGAAACGTAAACGACATCATTTGTAGATCTGGTTTCACCCGAGCCATCTTTTTAGTTTTGATGACTAAATTTTAATTACAGTAGAAGCCGGATGGTTAAGTGTTATAAATATTCATTCCGAATAGCATCAGAAAAACTACAGGTCACTTCGCTAATACCAGGCAGAGGTTCGATTTAACCAAACAAACACCATTCCAGCGCACATCTCTTCGAATGCTATTACACGAATACATCTAGTTTGCATCAGTCCATCAAATCTTCGAATGTTCTCCGAAGCGGAAAAAGCGACGATATATCCTTTCAGTAAGAGTAGGGATACAGAGATCACGTGAGGGCCTGTGCGCCAATCGTGAGCCGGGATCTAACCGGGATTTTATGCGACGGCTCCAGAATATAGGAATAAAATGGTTTCCGCTAAATTTTTGGCGCGAAGGAAGATTCCCGAAAATTCCATGATGTTCGATGATTTAGCTATGACCCAGAGTGTTTTAGTTTTTGATTACCGTTAGTTAATTGGTTCGAGAATATGGAATGATTTTGACTTTTAGGGAAAGAAAAAAAAAAGAAAATAAGAGAAATGGTTTATCGAATTTGGAACATAGCCAGAATGGAATTAGAATAGATATTTTTACATTTTAATACAAGAAAAAAATTTTATGATCTGGCGAATTATTTTTAATATCGGAACTTATTAAAATAAAGACAGTCTTTTTAGGAATTTAGAAAATTAAAAGGGAATTATGCGGGTTTTTTTTAAATATGAATATTAGGGATTTTTATAATTTAAAGATAAAGACGCGATTTATTGAACTAAATAGCAGCCATTAAAATATTGAATTTAGATATGAGGTTTTTTCGGAATAAATAGAGTTAAAATATTTTAATAAACGGAGGAAATAAATATTATAGAGTAAGTTAGACTAGGATGTAATAAAAATACTTTGGCTTATCGCGATAAATTTTAAATTTTCTTATATCACCCACCCCCCCTTAACAACTCTTGACTGAACAAGCTGTTTTATAAACGGCGGCTTCAGACGACAAAAAAATTAAATTTTAAAGTTGTTTAGAGTGAGCCTGCACTGGCAGTGGCGAAAGAGAAGCTATCAAAAAGAACGAAGTACAATAATTTTGAAGTTAACAATTTTGAAGAAGGGCGTGAAAGAAGATCTCACTGAAATACAAAAAAAATGTTACAATCTCACTTACCATTTTAAAGTGCACAAGAAAAATACAATAATAATAAATAATAAATATTAATAAACAAGAAAAACAAAATAATAATAATAAAAATTTTGCGTTCACCAAGTTCACAAAGTTTAGAATAAGTAGTCACAAGCAAATTGTTTAAACAAAGTTTTTTAAAAAAAAATTTGACTTCATTCAAATTTGAGTTTATTAGATCCAACTTTTTTATTCAGTCTCTTTCTTGGAACGTTATAAGTCCTCATTTTGTTTTTAAAAAATGATTACTGCAGTCCCTCATTTTAAAATACAGTTTTTATATAAAGGCGGAAAATAAAGACATTATTCCATCAAATTTTAAAAACTGTAGTCATTTTTGCCAATATTTTATAATGACTTTATAATGCTAGCATTTTGTCACAACATCTTTCTCTTAAGTATCACATTAATTTTTCTACATAATAAACAAGTCTTTTGGTAATGATTAAACTACCTTTAAAGGCTTGTTTATCAAATAATTTTCTTGGTCGTTTATTTTGTAGCTGGAATATGTTATCTTTGTTATATTCCTGTGGGATCCCCAACATTTTTAACTAATATTTTTCAAATATTGTTTCAATAATAAATAATAAAACTCTTCAGTAATATAAATAAATATTATAATAAAATTCAATTCATAAACATAACAATAATAACTTTCAATATAACTAATACCTCTCAACATATGTAGCAATTCATAATATAATTCAATAGTAGAAATAATAATAATATAATAACAGTAGTATAATTTAAGAAAATATCACAGTTTGTTTATTTATTGTTAGAGAAAATATTGGTTGAGGAATAAAATAATTACATAGCAAATAAATAAATTTCTTATTTTTTAATTATATAAGAAAGTATGTTTGCCAGTCGAAAGTATACAAAAAAATAATTTCAAAATCCAAATAAATTTAAATCTAAATATTTAGAAAGTGAACTCTCAACCAGTAGTTCCTTACAATAATTTTTTTTCTCTCTGATACCCTTTTACAAAATTATACTGTTAAGTTATAAGTATTCATCCTAAATGTAGAGAGTTGTTTTTTTGGTAAACTTAGAATAAATAAAGACAATACATAACAATAAAAATATATTAATTTTAGCTGAGAAATGGACTACAAAGGCAATTAGTCTAAATACTTAATTTTCTATTGTTACACAAAACAATCACTGTAAAATCACATCATCACTACCCAATCATTTATATGTTTATATAATTATAGAAATATATTTATAAACTGTTACTATTTTATTATCTATTGAAGTAAATAACATAATATTAATTTTTGAAACAATTGGTTTAAGAAAAAATAAATAAAATAAAAATAATTTATTTTGATATAGAATTAAACATTTAATTTCATTTTTCAACATCAATTTGAAAATTCCTAAAATCAAAATACACATCTTATGCCTGCATAAGGTGTCTACTTAAATTCAAAAACTCTCAAAAACAAGTAATATTCTCGTTGCGCACCAAGAACATACCTGATAATGTTGAAACTATGGTAATAAGAAATATTTAAAGAATTAGAATTTACTCTATTGTTTTTATTTTAGTTTGATTTTGTGATGGTGATTGTGATGTTTGTTGTGGTTTTGATTGTTGTTTGGTGTTGCTCATGACATAGTCTGAAATTATCTGGTGAACAATATGGTCGTAATTTAGACACATGTACAATAACTGAATTTAATTTAGTCTCATAATTAAATTTGTCTATTTCATAGGTCACATCAGAAAGTTTATTTATTATTTTGTATGGCCCAGAGAAAGTAGGTTCTAATTTTCGAGTGTTAGGATATTTAAACTCTTCACAAATTACATAATCTTGTATTTCTAGTGGAGATTCTACAAATTTTCTATCATAGAGTCTTTTACTTTTAAGGTGGAATTCACGAGTTCGCGCTTTTGCAATTTTGAGTGCTTTATTAACGGGAGGGTAATAATTTTGTTTTAAAGGAGATTCATAAGGTAATTGACCATAAAATAAATAGGCAGGTGGGAATTTGGTTATGGAATGTGGTGTGTTATTATATTCTTGGTTGACTTGGTCTAATAATCTAGTCCAATGTATTTTAGAAGAAATGGAATTAACTTTACATTTGAGTCTAGTAACTATAGTTTGATTAACTCGTTCTACCTTCCCATTGGTTTGGGGGTGATGTGATGATGTAAAACGTTGTTGAATATGATATTTTCTGAGAAATTTTTTGAATCTTGGAGACCTAAAAGATTTTTGTCTATCGCTAAGTATTGTTTTAGGGGTTTGAATATTGAAAATTTGTTTTAAAAAATTAGTATATGTTTCTGTAGTAACACTTTTGGATGGAAAAGCCCAAACAAACCTAGTTGCATGATCTATTATTATGTGTAAGAATTACTTTGTTGAATTGTAATAATTAAATCCACCCACAGTATCAACAGAAACACATTCAAAAGGTTGATCTGTGGCTAGCATAGCTTGTAACAAGCCAAATCTTTTTTGTTTTGTTTTTTTATTTCTCTGGCATGTATCACAATGTTTAACAAATCGTGTAATATCTATTGTCATGTTGGGCCAATAATAGTTTGGAGATATTAATTTAAGCATTTTTTGTATACCTAAGTGTCCAAAATTATCATGAGCAATATGTAATAATTTTCTCCTGAGTGCCATTGGTACTAATATTTTTTTTAATCCTTTTCTCTGAGTAATTATAATCCCATTCTCTTTTTTGTATTTTCTGTCACAAACATTATCTTTATCTTGCATCGCCATAATTTCTTATTTGTCCAATAATAAACTTACATGTTGATTAAGATAAGCAACAGGATTTCGTGAAAACATGTCTGCTTCGACATTTGTAGAAACTTTTTGATACTTGATCTCATAATTGAACATGCTAAGTTTTAAAGACCATCGAAAAAGTCTGCGTCTTAAATTTTTAACATTCTTTAACCATATCAGAGATGCATGGTCGGTATGGATTGTAAATTTAGTACCATGAAAATAGTGATAAAATTTATCAAGTGTATCTATGATAGCAAGACATTCCAATTCAGTTATAAAGTAATTTTGTTCATAACTCTTCAAAATTCTAGAATGGTAAGCAATAGGATGCAAAAAATTATTTTTACCTGGTTGTTTTAGAACTGTGCCTATTGCTACCTGAGAGGCATCTACAAACAATTGCCTCAATATTGGTATTAGCTGGAGTTAAAGTTCCATTGGTGATCTCATAGCCTAAGAAATTAATTTTATTTTGATTTAGTTTAAATTTAGAAAGTTTAAGTTTAAGGTTTTCTAATTTACAGATTTCAAAGATTTTCGTTAAGTGATTTAAATGTTCTTCTAAAGAGGAGGAGAAAATTATGATATCGTCAAAATAATGGCAAGCAAAATCAATTTTATACTTATTGAGGATTCTTCTAATGGTTCTATTAAATATTGGGGGGGGGCTATCTTTATAACAAAGGGAAGCACCAGCCATTCGAAGAGGCCAAAATTGGTGGCAAAAGCTAATTTTTCTGTATCGGATGGATGTATTGGTGTGTGCCAGTAGCCAGAGGCTAAGTCCAAAGTGGAAAAATACTGGGCACTGCAATTTATCTAAAACTTCATCGATACGAGGTAAAGGTTCTGCATCATTTTTAACTATTGCGTTTAATTTCCTATAATCTATATATAGTCGGGTCTTTTTAGCTTCCTATCTTTTCATAGCCAAGGTGACAGGGGCAGAATAAGGGCTATTGCTTTCTTTTATGAGACCAGCCGCTAACAAAGATTGAACTTGATTTTTTATTTCTTTTTCTTCTAAGGGGGAAGTTCTGTAGGGCCTCAAAGATATAGCTAGGTCAGATTTTAGTAAAACGCGTTGTGGTTCAATATTTATCTTACCCACATCATATTTATGTTTTGCAAAAATATCCCTATAATTCTGAACTATTTCCCTTAAATCCCCATTTTAAATTAAATTTATTTCCCCAATTAAATTTGAATCATAATCTTCAATATCGCGAAAATTTTGAGGAGTCATTGAACTTCTGTAATCAGGCTGCATGTTACATTCATAGGGATTAGCTACAAAAAAGTCCTGAGTATTCACAAAATTTTCCTTAGTATACGGTGATATTCTCATTATTATCACCATTTGTTAATAATTCATCATTACATGAAATAGAATCTTCATTATAAGTTGTTATCAAGTTACCATCATTAAATAAATTCAAACTATCACAATCAGAAGTTATCAAGTTATCATTACCTTGTTGTAGTTTTTTTACAGTTACAGTATTAAAATGAAGTGATCTCTCATCATGTATGGATATACTCCTATTTATAATCTTCCTTCCCTGTTTTACTGTACAATTCTTACAATTTATATTTAAATTAAATTTTGAACATTCTTTTAACCCCAAGATGCAGTAATCCAAATCTGTATCACATACTAAAAAGTTAACATATTTTTGGATTTTACCCACTTTAAGAAGAATGCTACACTTTTGATTAATTTGTAAAAATCCTTTTGCTGACCTATAGTAACTGGAGGAACAATTTCAATTTTAGCATTTAATTTTGTAACAAACTTTAATGGTAAAATTGCGATAGTTGAACCGGTATCGATGACACATGGTAAATTATAATTATTCGTATATCCATACACAATTAATTGTCAAATATTAGGAGTACCAATTGGAAGAGTATCAGAGGGTGTTGAATTGTTATTAAAAATACACTCTTTTTCCCAGTGAAAAGCATTCATTACACCCTTGTTTACACAAATTCTACATGGCCTAGATGGGTACTGGTTCTGAAAATAATTGTTTTGCACTCTGTTTTGGAAATTTCTAGGTCTTTGAACATTATAGTTTGGTTGAGGAATCCAGTTTCGAGGAGAATTAAATTGATTATTGGGCCGATTTGACTGAATCCAATGCCTAGGAGTATTAAATTGTGGAAAATTTGGTCTATTAGGATGCACACTATATCGAGGAATGTCAAAATTAGTTGCATTAGGTTTACTTGGTAATGATGGACTTGTAACAGCAGGGGTGGAAACTTCCACAAATTGTTTAACAATTCTATACCATTCTGTAGTACTCTCAGGAGGGTTAACAATTAGATAATTTTGATATTCTGGTTTTAAACCATCGGTTAGTCCTTGTAGTAAAATAGTTTCACATAAATGCAATTTCCTGCCAATTTCAATTTTTTTCTAAAATAAGTTTTTAAGTTACTTAAACTATCTAATTTTAAAGCTGAGAATTCAGAAAATTTCGGGATATTTACATTAATAAAATTCTCAGTTAAGATATCAGCTATCTATTCGTATTTAGTGCAATTAAGGCAATCGTTAATGTAAATCTTAAGAGCTTCTCCCTTTAAATTTTGAGAAATATTTTTAAACTTCCAATCATCATCCTTCTTTTCTTTTACACAAGCATCATCGAAGTACTTTAATCACGCTTGTATCTCAATTCCTAAATCTGGAACAAATGCTATAAATTTTGGATCTGCCATAATATTTAATCTAACAAAAGAGTTAACTCGATCTTCTTTTAAATATCCGGATCTTAAAAACATTAAATGTTAAACTTATAACAGTATATAACATACAAATAATGAAATAGATAAAATAGTAAATAAATACGTAATTTACGATCTCAGTAACATTTTAAAAAATAATACAATTCTCCTTAAGAATATCTGTTCATAAAACATGAAAATATAAAATTTATACAGCTGTCTATAACATTACGATGACGTATCATACTAAATCATCAAATAAATTAATTAATTAACCTTAACAACACTTAAATATTTGCAACAGAAATAAATTTTAAAAACAAAAATTTAATCAGTATAACGTGGTATATAAAACCTTTAAATTTCAGAGTAAACAACGAAGAACAAGAAAATAAAACATTTTAAATATAACATGAAATAATAAATATCAATAAATAAAAATACCAACTTACAGTTACTCTGGACATATTTCACAACAAGAAGATTTCGCAAATCTAAAAAAATCTTTAATTTCTTGACAATACCAAAGTCATACACTTTTTTAATCCCCTTCGAATCAACATTGCGAAATCTTTTTATCACCGAAACTTTCGTGCATTGACATACTGTAAAAACACGTCTCCGGTCAGAACTGGTGTTCCATGAACATTTTCCATCACTCGCATCCTACGTCGCACATATAAATCCACTCGATAATTCCTTCGAAAATTATCACTCGCATCCTTTGAAACAGAGATAAATCCTGTCGACTCCATAATTCTTTGGTGATATTTAGGGCCGAGCTGATTCAACAGTAACATTTTTTAATAAATGTTTTTTTTTAAAATAAGATGTGTTCTTTTCACATAATCACCCGAAGAGGAAGTTTCAGCACTCGGATTAATGACAGTCATGTTATTCACAGTAGATGGCGTGTGTACGTTTGCATAAGAACAAAACTTCATCGTACAACACAATCAAACTTTTATTTAGAAACGTAAACGACATCATTTATAGATCTGGTTTCACCCGAGCCATCTTTTTAGTTTTGATGACTAAATTTTTATTACAGTAGAAGCCGGATGGTTAACTTTAATAAATATTCATTCCAAATAGCATCAGAAAAACTACAGGTTACTTCGCTAATACCAGGCAGAGGTTCGATTTAACCAAACAAACACCGTTCCAGCGCCCATATCTTCGATTGCTATTACACGAATACGTCTAGCTTGCATCAGTCCATCAAATCTTCGAATGTTCCCCGAAGCGGAAAAAGCGACGATATATCCTTTCAGTAAGAGTAGGTATACAGAGATCACGTGAGGGCCTGTGCGCCAATCGTGAGCCGGGATCTAACCGGGATTTTATGCGACGGCTCCAGAATATAGGAATAAAATGGTTTCTGCTAAATTTTTGGCGCGAAGGAAGATTCCCGAAAATTCCATGATGTTCGATGATTTAGCTATGACCCAGAGTGTTTTAGTTTTTGATTACCGTTAGTTAATTGGTTCGAGAATATGGAATGATTTTGACTTTTATTGAAAGAAAAAAAAAGAAAATAAGAGAAATGGTTTATCGAATTTGGAACATAGCCAGAATGGAATTAGAATAAATATTTTTACATTTTAATACAAGAAAAAAATTTTATGATCTGGCGAATTATTTTTAATATCGGAACTTATTAAAATAAAGACAGTCTTTTTAGGAATTTAGAAAATTAAAAGGGAATTATGCGGGATTTTTTTAAAATATGAATATTAGGGAGTTTTATAATTTAAAGATAAAGACGCGATTTAGTGAACTAAATAGCAGCCATTAAAATATTGAATTTAGATATGAGGTTTTTTCGGAATAAATAGAGTTAAAATATTTTAATAAACGGAGGAAATAAATATTATAGAGTAATTTAGACTAGGATGTAATAAAAGTACTTTGGCTTATCGCGATAAATTTTAAATTTTGTTATTTATATATATATATATATATATATATATATATATATATATATATATATATATATATATGTGTGTGTGTGTGTGTGTGTGTGTGTGTGTGTGTGTGACTGATCATACGTCTTACGAATGCCGCGAACAAGTGCGTTGATCAGGTTTATCCGCCCTCTTAGTTCAAAATTGCGGTTCCTTAAATACTAAAATAAACTAAAAAGAAATATACAAAAAATTTAGAAATCCAAATTTAATTTTTGCTTATGTGTGAGCCCTTGATGCAAGGATTTTAGAGCATTTTTTTCCTCCTTTATCTTTAAAAACTGCTGAGATATAGCAACTTGAAATTTCAACCGCCCCTCCCCCCCCAAAAAAAAAAAAAAAATAAATAAATAAATCAGGTATAATTTACGTATTTTTTAGCAAGTGTGGTTTCTGCTGTCATTGTTGTAAGCATTGTTTCAACGCACATGCGCTTAAAACTACATGGTCATATCCACAAATGTCAAGTTCTTGATAAGTTTAGCGGTACTCAGAAAAATATCCAAAATTTTTTGATAAAAGTACGTCGCCATAAATGAAGACAACATGACAGTACCTGGCTATTTTTTTTTTAATTCGTATTCAAATTCAGTATTGGCGAAAAGAGGGAATCTTCTATATTCGGGTTCCATGCATTTTATTTTCTTATGTTTGAGTAAAATTAGCTGATTTCTTATATTCAAAAAAGAAGGAAGCAACATTTTCTCTCCGTGCAAACCGGAATGATTTTTTTAAAGTAAAGACTCTCATTTACTTACGCATGTTTTACTTGAAGTTTAAAATTTATACCTTTGTTAAATGTTTTAGGAATTACTCTATGACTTGGCAATAATTTACAACTAATAAAAGTGCATTTTTGCAAAGAAGATATTTTTACTTTCTGTTTTTTAATTTTATTTCGTATATCTTTCTATATTATATAATTTTATATATAATATAAGACAGTGCTGATAAATGATATTTTCTTCTCTACCTTTATTATTCTTCTGACAGAAATTTCAATATAGCTTCACATTAAAAACTCAATTCTCATAAAATGGAATTAATGCTTTCATAAAGATGGATTTGTCTTTTAAAATGATGCATTTATTTCAACTATCATTGAACTGTCGTATGAAAAAGAATGAATTGAAATTTTCTTTTTAACATTTTTATACGTTAGACAGCAAGAGCATAGACAAAATAATACTGATTCAGCGAAATAATATATACGTAAGGCATTAATCCCTAAATACTTGTACAATCCCAGTATTGTGAAGAAATGAAAACTTTTTGGTTTATCTTCCGCTTACACGAAAAGATTCCAGTTTTAAAAGCTTTTACCGAATTATTATGATTTTGATTTTGGAGGAAAAAAAATTAGAAAGGAAATGATAATTTTAAAATAGTGGTTGAAAATTTCGTTTACGGGGGTTCGGGACACATTTTAAAAACATTTTTATTTATTGAATTAGAATTTTGAGTTTTTATGATGGTTAACCCTATAATTTTTAAACAAAATTAAATCATAAAACTTCTCATAAAGTTAAAAATATATACAAATTAAAAAATTTAAAAAAGTGGGATAATTTAAATTCAATATAACTCGAAATATTATTCGACAAGTTGCAAACTGTTTTTCATTTAATTAAACAGAAATATATAAATTTTAATTAAGACTCAGCATTTTTTTAAATATTAATTTGTAAAATAATTAAAAATACTGAAAGTAAAAATTAAAAAAAAGGATATAACTTATTTTTAATAACACATATTTTCAATAGTAAATATTTTTCTTCAAATTTTCTGAAACAAAAAAATATATATATATTAGATTGTTCCGAAAGTTCCTTCATTTTGAAAAACCAATTCATACCGAAAAATTCTGCCCGTCTATTATTAGACATTAGATATCGGAATTAATGTCTAATACTAAAATGGTAGAATTTTCCGGTACGAATTAGTTTTCCCAAACGGAAGGAACTTTTCGAACTACCCATTAATGGGAAAATACATGTTCCAAATTTGAACCATTTATCTTTAACGGTTCTTCACTAATAACAATTTAAAGATGAGAATTGTTGAAAAACCCGTTATGCAGAAACACCCAAAAACGTTTCCACTAATTTTGAGTTAGATTTTGAAAACAAAAAAATAATATATCCTGTTCTAATTAAGATAGAAAGAAGAGTTAAACGTCATTTTAAGCGAAAAATAAACAGAGAATTTTGTATTACAATAAAATATCTTTCAAAAATTTGAAGATTTTTGTGTCTCGAACCCCTTTAAGAGAACAGGGTATTTTCAAAATCACGAAATACGAATAAAAAATCGATTTTTTAAAAATTATTTTGTAGATAATTGTGAAACAAGAAACTGAAATATATCTGATTCAAAAATAATTTTTTAATTCTGTCGCTTCTTTGGGGTGATATCGATTTTTATATTTGCAAAAACTCTATACTTATTAATTTATATTTATATCATATATATTTCTTTTTTATTAACTTAAAATGCTCTTTTCTCAAAATTAAAAAATTTGCCCATATGTAAATTTTGAAACGTTTCATGTTCCTTCCTAATTATCAGATTCTTTTGAAATTTATACTGTATATGCTCGACACAATAATAAATAAATGTTAGAATAAAAGTTGCATTTCATTGTTATTTTAGTGTTACACCTGTATATACGCAAATAGAAATATACAGCTACTTCTTTTTTTAGAAAAATAAAAGCTTAATTATATAATAATGTTTTCTTCTTATACATTCAGCCGGCTTTTACCATTCATCCCAACTTCCATTGTATTATATAAAATATGTTTCATAAATAAATATTGTCCTATTTTATGCAAAAGAAATGCGTATGGGACATTTTAAATTATGAGAAATATTCGTATTTTTTTTAATTAAAAATTAAATAATTAAAAATATATATATTATTTTAACACAACTATTTGAACTTGACATTATCAAGTTTGCCATTTTTCAAATTAACCTAATGAAAATTGAAGGATTTAATCTTTAATGTCTACTGTCCCCTTAAAATTCAATAATAAATTTATTTTCTTGTATTTGTATTTTCTCAACATACCAAGAGTTATAATATTTGAACTGGTATTAATAATATACAGAAGCTTTATTTACATCATAAACAATAATTTAGAAACATGTAAAAAAAGATCTGCTCATCTTATTTAAAAAATTGTTTAATGATAATTCTCTTCATATTATATGCAAACACCCGAATGCTGCAATAAAGTATAAACAAGTAATATAAAAACAATTTTTTAAGTCAATTCCTACTTTTTAATCATAAATATATAAAATAAACCCGTGCAGCATTAATGTCCCACGTTATCTTTATTGAACATTATTTTATAATCATCGTTGCGGTATTTTATTTTTTGTTGGCATCACAAATTTGAGATAAATCTTTCATTTCATTTATGAAACAATGGGAGAAGTTTTTTTCTCCCATGTAAAAATTAAAATTAATTAATTAAATTTACTGAATGAATTAATCTTTGAAAAAACTGTATTAACTTCAATTGTCATCCAGTACAAGTTTAAAAAAATTTATTTGAACTTGAATGGATCAATAGAAAATATTTTATTAACGATTGAAAATTCCAACAAGATATATATAGAGAGAGTGTGAGCTAATAGTAGGAATTTAAAAAGAAAAAAAAACTTGAAGAGCCAAACTATCCATAAATGGCATCTCACAGTTTAAAAGAATTCTTTTTAGCCATTTAGCCAGGGTCTTTTTATCTGTTTTGATTCGCTATACCGAAAAAGACGTGTGTCTAGGGTAGCTTAGTAAAATACAAAAACAAAATAAATAAAATTTTACTTCTGGTGGTAGCGCAAAATGCCTAAAATTTGAGAAAAAAACGCGAGTTTTAGGCCAAATTTTAGGCCTTTTGCGCTACCCCCAGCAGAAAAATTTTATTTATTTTGTCTTTGCATTTTACTAAGCTACCCTAGACACAAGTCTTTTTCGGTATAGCGAATCAAAACAGAAAAAAGACCCGGCGTACAATCCGGCAAACATTCACTGAGTGAATACAACATGATTGCGTTAATTTAAGGATTTCTTAAATGCTTTGCGCTACCTCAAATGAAGTAATTTTGCTTCTTTTTTTATTATAAACCATATGTTATACCATATATTATGTAAACCAACCCAATAGTTTTCTCGTGCCTGAAAATGATAGGATACAAAATTTAGTCAAAATCGTTTGAACCGTTTTTTAGATACAATCAACTTTACCCTGACCCATCGTGTCCGAAAATGACCACTAATCGAATTTTCTCGAACATATGACTTAGCCCAATAGCTTTCTGGTAACCCAAAACGGTAGGATACAAAATTTTGTCAAAATCGTTATAGCAGTTTTTAAGATAAAATTTGCATATATATATATACATCTATATATATATATATATATAGTAAGAGTACACTTGAATAATTACAATCATTTGAAGTGTATGTTATTATTATTATTATTATTATTTTTTTTTGGTTTCTTGTCTTCAAAATGAGAAATAATGCAACGTTTGAAAATTTACACTTTTATTTAAGTAAAAAAAACAAAAAAAACGTATGAATTTCTCCAATATAATATTAATAGAATACGAAAACTCAAAACGTTATGCAATTACAGGAAATGATTTATTCATATCCAGAATTATCGTATAACAGGAGTTTATCTGAACGTAAATTCTTTGTTTTTATAAAAATAGACTCAATTGATTTTTATATCTACCGCAACCACATACCAAATGTGTGTCACTTAAAATATGCCGTTATTAATTAATTCAATATAAATTCCAGTTGTTCTAAAATTCCGTGATCTTCCCTTTTCACTAGGTTGAGTCCATCACAATTTCATTAGGAGTGAATAGTTAAATTAGCAAAAGAACTACGTATAAAAATATTTTTATAATTTTGACGTGTTTATGTATCCTAGACGTGCCATGTTACATATTGCAAAGTATTTTGTTGTAATTAAAATTTCTCATATTTCTTTAAAGATGTATCAGAGTTTATGATATATTAAAATACCGCCGTAATTTATTTAGCAACTAGCTGACACACCCGGTGTTGCCTGTGCTCGTGATAATAAATTTAAATATACCAAAAACCAATATTTAATGATTGTATAAATTTAATCTAATGTCTATCTAAACTATTGTTAATGCTGACGGCTCCACTGCCATCGTTAACATACACACCCTCGATTTTGCATGAGTTTTTATTTTCAAATGCAAATTTATTCCCAAGCAAACATGCAGACCGCAGCTACTTTGCGGCGCGCGTAGCCGTTGAGGGCCACTTCGTGTGTACACTGGGTAAAACTGTAGTAAATTCCCCCTTGAAAAAATAAAATTCTAAATTCGATAAGTTTACGACATTGATTAGTCGGTTAGGGCAGTCCGGGCCGTTTAATACATTGGACGATTGCGGCGGCTTCGAGCTGATATATTGGAGTTGGTTTTCCCATTGCATTCGTCAAAGTACACTGGTCGTGCTATGCACGTTCCGGTCTGTTTTGATAATGCCAATTGTAGTCTGTCATGTAGACAGCTCAACAGAATATACCGCAAGTAATGCAACTTCATTAAATGATGGATACGTAGATGCATGTTTATTATTTTTTAACTCAAACATACTGATTGGCAAAGATATATGAATAATATAATAAAATCACTCGTTAACTTTAAATTAAAGTCTAATTAATGCTTAAAGTGATAAAAACATAACACTAAATGTTTAAAAATAGATTTTAATATAGATTACATATGTTTCTTTCGCTCTACCGGCGACATTTTCAAATCTAAATGATAAATAAAATATTCTCGCAGAGTTTTTTTTTAAATGGTAAACATAAACCACGAGATCGCATGTCCAAGAAAAGCAGGTGCTTAAATTGGTCAAACTGAAAACGTGAAAATTATTATTTATTTTTATTGCTTTTTCAATCTGTAAATCGTTGCGTGCCAAATTTTAGGTAATTCAAAAGAAGCGGCTTCATTGCAAATGTTATCTTTTCGCATATATATTTCTATTAACTCACGGATAATGGATGGGAAATAAGCTTTTGATTGAAAAATTATTTTACTATTCTTGAAATCAATCCGTAACGGCTCTATTTTATATTGTCAAGCTAAGGCAGTAGTTCTTCTGTCATATTTGATATCTGCCATATGCTCTTTAATTCTTGTTTTAAATTTTCTGTTTGTCATTCCTATATAGTATTGTACTGTTTGATCTGCCTTGGTGAATGGGATTTCATAAACACCGGAAAGTTGATCAGGTTCTATTGGATCTGTTCTTTTTTACATACTATGTTTCGTTCATTAAAAATTTTCTTCTTTTTATTATCCATGCTCGTAATTAATTTATTAATAGTGATGTCTTTGTGTCCGTTATTTCTTGAGATGTCACGTATTTTACTTATTTCATTATTTAATTGATTAGGGGTACAGACAGTAAAGGCTCTTCTAATAAAATACCTAAAGGCAGAAACTTTAAATGAAAAAGGTGCTTGAGCATTATCAATAATAGTGGATTGATTAGTTATTGGTTTTCTATATACTGTACGTTCATGCCATGGTGGGTTTTGATTAACAGCACATCCAAATAAGGTAGTGTGTTATTTTGTTCAATTTCCAAAGTGAATTGGCCTGATGATATGAAAGTTGTTGTTAGAGTTAATAAATTAGCCGTAATCCCAACAATTGTAGGTAGACTTAAAGATCACAAAGCAAATACACCGCACCAAAAAGACCAATAGTAACAAAATGCTCGAGTCCTACTTATTACATAGAAAAAGCATTTGTGATTTTATTGAAACATATCTTACCTCCTTCAGATCATGCAATTAATTCATCGAATGAATTTATTCAATGTTTGAATAATATCCAGTTTCCGAAGAAATATTTAATAGCTAGTCTAGATATCATCTCTCTATACCCATCCGTTGACACCCAACAAGTTGCTCTAAGAATAAATAACTGCATTGACAACCTAAGGATCATTAATGACAATATGAAAACAACATTAAATAGTGCACTTAATCTTATAGTTAATAATACCTATTTTACATTTGACAATAAAAACTATAAGCAAATTAATGGGATCCCAATGGGTTCCCCTATATCAGGACTTTTTGCTGATTTTATATTAAGGCCTCTAGAAACTGATATTTATAATAAACTAGATTATACCCTTCATACATGGCTCAGGTAGGTAGACGATATTTTCATCATTTAGCAACACACGGATACCTCTCTTAATAGCTTTCTTGCGCAGATCAATAGCCTTGATTCTAGGATTAAATTGACTTTGGAAGTTGAACAAAATAACACACTCCTTTATTTGGATGTGCTGTTAATCAAAACCCACCATGGCATAGAACGTACTATATATAGAAAACCAATAACTAATCAATCCACTATTCCTAATAATGCTCAAGCACCTTTTTCCTATAAAGTTTCTGTTTTTAGACATTTTATTAGAAGAGCGTTTACTGTCTTGTACCCCTAATAAATTAAATAATGAAATAAGTAAAATACGCGACACCGCAAGAAATAGCGGATACAAAGACAGCACTATTAATGAATTAAATACGAGCATGGATAATAAAAAGAAGAAAATTTTTAATGAACGAAACTCAAAAGAATCAACTTTACAATATATTCCTGGATTCTTTGAAAGACTAAAATATAAACTTATAAAATTTAATATCTGCCTTATTACAAAATCTTTCACGAAATTAAAAAAAAAAACACAGTATGCAGAAAAACAGAAACATCCAATAGAACCTGATCAACTTTTCTGTGTTTATGAAATCCCATTCACCAAGGCAGATGGAACAGTACAATACTACATAGGAATGACAAACAGAAAATTTAAAACAAGAATAAAATAACATATGGCAGATATCAAATATGACAGAAGAACTACTGCTTTAACTAGCCGATATAGAATAGAGCCGTTGCAGATTGATTTCAAGAATAGTAAAATAATTTTTCAATCAAGAGCTTATTTTCCATCCAGTATCCGTGAATCTATAGAAATACATGTATTTGCGAAAAGATAGCATTTGCAACGAAGCCGCTTCTTTTGAAATACCTAAAATTTGGCACGCGATGATTTACAGATTGAAAAGCAATAAAAATAAATAATAATTTTCAAGTTTTCTAGTTTGACCAATTTAAGCACCTGCTTGCCTTGGAAATGCGATCTCGAGATTTATGTTTACCATTTTCAAAAAACTCTGCGAGAATATTTTATTTATCATTTAGACCTGATGATGTCACCAGTAGAGCGAATGAAACGTATGTAATCTATATTAAAAGGTATTTTTAATCATTTCGTGTTACGTTTTTATCAGTTTAAGCATTAATTAGACTTTAATTTAAAGATATATGAATAGAAATCTCTTCCATCTGTTTATTTATTTTTTAACTCAGTAATATTGATTATTTAAGATATCACACAAATTGAATTATTTTCCAGTAGTTAGACAATAGTCGTTTTATACGATTTACGAAAACAAAATACAATATAGAATTAAACAAAAATCGCATAATAAACAAATGCCACGATGTATTTTAAGCGCATTTTTGTTATCTATCATTACAACATTTTTTTAAACGGGGATAATCACATAATTAATAATGATGCATAACTCATTCAAATAACAAATGTCCAAAGGAATTTTGTTTTTATAAATTACAGACCAATCTATTTTTCTATTGTTTGCAGTTCTTCCAAACAGTAAAGATATGCCGGATACATATCCCTGGTTTGAATTTTGCAATCATAATATTTTGCAATCTTCATTGAGCTAATATTATTAGGACTTTTACTTTTTTTGTGCAAAAGATGATGGCAAAAAATAAAACTGTACTAATTATGTAAATTACAAAATATGTTTTTTAAAGAAACAGATCGCATTAAGACATAAACAATAAGATTTTATAAATATTTTACATGATTACTAATTCAAATCAACACTTTTATTAAAACTTCTTTAACAAATTAACAAATTATATTTTTTAATGATCTTACTATTTAGTTTATATTTCTAAACAAATACTAAAATATATAAATGCCTTGTTTTTACTCTGTGAATGGTTACTGTGTTTTACAAGTCAATACAAATTATAACTGATACCATCGTAGAGTGAAACACAGAGTTAGAAAGTGATTTACCTTAATAATTTCTGAAACACTGCGAGCTCTAGTATTAGATTCAGTATTAAGTTTCAGTAAATATGCGCAGAGTAATGTGTATTTAATAATCGACTGCTATAGTGTTATACTGAATACACCTGATTACAGTTAAAGGTTTGATTTCGGTTACACTGAAATCGGAAAATGATAGATATTAGAATTGAAGGGGTTAGAATGACAGTGGAGTAAGTCAAATTTTAGTGAATCGAGAAATGAATGAGTTTTGTGAAACTTGTTGTAATGACGTTGCATTGAGTTGTCCAACTTGTTTTGCCCACTAGGTAAACTATGTCTGATTTGACTATCACATTGAACAGAAATTAATATACTTTCAGTGAAAAATGTTTATCTCGATTTTAAAAATTTTTGGTTTACCCCACTGTCATTCAGACTCCCTCAATTAATACCTTCATACATTTCATGGATACATTTAAAATGACGTGACTTATGTGCATTCTAGAACGTATTTGAAGAGTTTTCCTTTTATACTACTGCAATATAAAAAGTAATACTAATATTATTTATAAAATTAAAATCTGTTTTCGTCTAACTTAAAAAAACAAGTTTTATGTAATATGAAGAAAAATAGAATGCTAAAATCGGATAAGAAAATAAGATGATACATATCGTTTTAGTTCCCCATAAAAATAAGAAATATATTCCGAATATGACTTAAAATATAATTATGTTGAAAATTTTATCTTGTATGATTAAACAAAATATACTTACTATTTTCTCAAATGTATATTTGCTTAAAAAAATTTGTATGTATTAAACAGTATTCACAAAATAAAAAGATAATTAAGGCCAAGAGTCTCATGAGTGTACATTAATATTTGAAGAGGTGTTTTGCGTTTAAGCGGAGTGGATGATTGAGTTGAAATGGCAGAGAGTCGATGATTAATTGCCGGTCTCCTCTCTTCAAAAACACGACGTTTTTTTTATAGATATGACACAGCAATCGTATATATCACCACAATCCTTCAATGTATAGCGACATGCTTTAATTTTTTATTTTTTTTTATTTAAACATTTTTTTTTTATTACTTACCCATCATACGTAGTATAGGGTAAGTCTTGTAATCGTTTTGAAAATAGAAATTTTTTTTTGACGGATTTACAAGTTTCAGACACTGGAGATTCCGAAAAACATATTTTTAGAAAAAAAAATTTTGCCGTACGTCTGTGTGGCTGTGTGTGTGTCTGTAAACGCTCTATCTCCCTAAAAAATTGAGATAGAGACTTGCATTTTGGTATGTACTTAGTATGTAATAATGGGAAGAAGCCTATTTCATTTCAATAACCTCGATTAACCGGAACTATTTTTTTCGGACTCTTGAAATATTCGTTCTGATAAAAGGTATATAAAATTTTTCGAAATTGTTTATTTTACTAAATGAATATAAAAGACAATAAAAAAATAAATTTTGCATAAAGCATGAAGTCGATCGGATAATGAGTTGCCGAGATATTTGGAATCCTATTTTCCACACTCTTCGATTTTTCATGACCCTGTATTTTATCCAAATTTAACTTTAAAGATATATTTTAATTGGAAATTTGACGCTTAATCAGATGCAATATACCGCTAGTCAATAGGATTATTATTTTTGGAGTTATAAGGAAAAACCTCTTTCAAGCAATTCAGTAATCTCGAGCCTTTCAAGTTTATGACGTCATCAAGCCACGATTTTATTTGAATAGCAATGCATTTTATAAGTAGTTTATCCATTTTTATTTTAATATTTTACATTATGCATATCCATGATGGGTAAGTATTACGGTGGCCTCCAATGACTAGTTATTATTTTTCCAAGAGATTTTCACTTTGAAAGAGAAATCTATAACTAGGGTGAAACCCACAGTAACTGACACTTTAAGGATTTTTTTCTTGTTTAAATCACTATTACAAAGTTTTAAATCCATTTTATACTGATCTTTGTTTTTGAAAGTATAGTAAAGATACATTCAAAAATTATTGTTAACAAAATTTTGAAAAAATTATTCTTTTTAATCACTAAAAATTAATTTTTGTCATGAATATGGTCAATATCTCCAGTAACTGACACCATCCCTTTTTTGAAAAACCATTAGCTGAAAAATAAGTTATAACAGTTAAGACAAATAAGGTACCACTAGATGACATTACTGTGTAGAATTTTACAAGAAAATTCTTATTTGAGTTAGATTTCTGCTGAAGTGCCAATTACTGGTTAAGTGTCAATAACAGTGGTCCCCCTGTATTTCCAAATTCAGTGATGATAATATTTGTACTGTAAATAAAAAATCTATGCACTTTTTAAAGAATGTTCTCCCTTAATACCCCAATTAAATGCACCTTTTCTCCGATGAATGGAATTTCATTTTTCACCATTCATCACACTCTTTAACTAGCAATCACAAGTCTGTTTTGTAAATGACCATAAATTTTCTCAGTTTAGTTACCCTTTTGATTCCAAAACTAATTTCTAGTTCCGTTTAAATTCAGAACAATGTCATCTGCTTAAAAGGATTTTTTCCGTCATATTCATGTTAATACTATTGCTACCAATATAATCATTGCCCAAAGAAATAAAACATCTACAAAGAAGCGTATTTTAAGTGATTTAAAATCTAATAATTATCTCTTCATTACCGAAGCGGACAAAGACGAAGAAAATTACCGATTAAATAAGAATTTATATGTTAGTAAAAATGATAAGTTATTAGAAGAAGGCCCTTGTATTGAAGTAAAAAAAGCTTCCACTATGACACAAATATCAAGGATAAAGAAAGAAATGTATAAATATTTTATTTTATGGATTTTATGCGATCAGATGAAGCGCTCTCTTGTTCCCTCTGTTGCTTACTGTACTACGTTTTACGCCCATAGTGTAACGGATGCAATCTATGTATTTCAAGTCCAGTCATATCCGAGGCGACGCTTTAACATCTACCAAATTTAGTCACCTTCATTTGTACAACTTAAAAACTAGTCGTTGGGGGCCACCGTAATACTTACCAATCATGGATATGCATAATGTAAAATATTAAAATAAAAATGCGTAAACTACTTATAAAATGCATTGCAATTCAAATAAAATCGTGGCTTGATGACGTCACAAACTTTAAAGGCTCGATTACTGAATTGCTTGAAAGAAACATCCTGATGACTCCAAAAATAATAATCCTATTAACTATCGGTTTATTGCATCTGATTAAGCGTCAAATTTCCAATTAAAATATATCTTTGAAGTGAAATTTGGATGAAATACAGGGTCATGAAAAATCGAAGAGTGTGGGAAATAGGATTCCAAATATATCGGCATTTAATTATCCGATCGATTTCATGCTTTATGCAAAATTTATGTTTTTTCATTGTATTTTATATTCATTTCTTAAAATAAACAATTTCGAAAATTTTTATATACCTTTTATCAGAACGAATATTTCGAGAGTCCGAAAAAAATAGTTCCGATTAATCGAGGTTATTGAAATGAAATAGGCTTCTTCCAATTATTACATACTAAGTACATACCAAATTGAAAGTTTCTATCTTAATTTTTTCGGGAGATAGAGCGTTTACAGACACACAGACACACGGACTCACAGACACACAGACGGACGGCAATTTTTTTTTCTAAAAATATGTTTTTCGGAATCTCCAGTGTCTGAAACGTGTAAATCCGTCAAAAATTTTTTTTCGATTTTCAAAACGATTACAAGACTTACCCTATACTACGTATGATGGGTAAGTAACAACACACAAAGTTTTAAAAACCGCATCACGCTTTTTCTTAAAAGCCCAGCGAACAAATTACTCCATATTTTACACACGACCAGTCCCATTCACATTCTATTAGCTCGCTTCTCTTCCCTAGACCTGACAATTAACATCTTTTGCAGTCTCTTCGCATATAGAAAACTGTCCTTTCTATTCCATAGCACGGCTACACGGCGATCAATCTCCGAAGCTAGGCGACAAACCCGTGGACAAGGTCTGGACAAAACTAGCCCAGGAACTTACGAGTCAGCATACGAATCGGGTTTCTTCGGTCGTTACAGACTCCCCCCCCCCTCCAAATTTTGAACATGTCCAAACGGGGTCATGGACGAGAATATACAGTTGTTACAAGATCCATTGAACAACAATTTTTTTCTTTTAATTCACAATGTTCAGGAACAACTTGTTACTTTGTCACATACATATATCTTCCCCCTTTTTCCTTATCCATCACAGCAATGTTCCGCCTTAGTTAAACTTTCTTAAATTTTTAATTTACTAACAAAATTTTGAAGTACGCGAAAAAATACAGCAATTCACAACACGCCAGTATTAATGCAGCTACATGAATCACATTACATAAAATTTACACTAATTTACCGTAATTTAAACATACACAAAATTTCTGTAGCTTCCAAATAACTTATAACTAATGTAACTTTACACAAATACCAATACAATTAACAGATTTTTTTTCACTTTTTATATAAATTTAACATGATACAAAACCAAATGAATATCTGACACTGTTTTCTCTATCAAATGAAACAACTTTTCATATGAATTAACACAATCTCAAAAAAAAAAAAATTGCAAACTAATATATTTTAGGTCAAAGATTACTATTTCAAAGTTATTTTGTGTTTTTCTCTTATTCTAATACAGATAATACCTAAATATGAAAATCCACAATTTGTTTCCCTTTTATTTTCTTTTACACAAATAATATCATTTTAACATACAGAATTTATAAACTTAATAGATGTTACTCAGTGCATGGGTGCCGGCTCAGAGTGTCTGCATTACAGTAATCTTTTCCTCTTTTATGCTCAATCCTATGATTGAATTGTTGTAATGTCAGGGCCCATCGCAAAAACCTCTGATTAGATCCTGCATGAATTATAATCTGCACCAAAGGTTCTGATCAGTTTGTATTATAAATGGTAAATGGCCATCCAAGTAACATCTTAACTTTTTTACTGCATACACTATAGCGGCACACTCCTTTTCAGTGGTACAATATTTCTGCTCTGATTGCTTGAGCTTCCTACTAATGTATAAAATAGGATGCTCCTCCCCTTGATCGCTAATCTGCGTCAAAACTACACCCAGACCAGTGTCCGATGCATCAGTTTGCAGCAAAAATTATTTCTGGTAATTGGAGGCACAAAGGACTGGCTCACTTGACAGTCTTTCCTCCAGTATGCGGAAAGCCTCATCACTCGATTCGTTCCAGAGTATTTTCTCGTTTCGATCTTTTCCCTTAAGAGTCTCTGTCAACGGGGCGGCAATAGCTGAAAACATAGAAATATACTGTCGATAATATCCTGCTAACCCAAGGAAAGCTCTAACCGTTGTTTTACGTGTTGGAATTGGGAACTACTTAACTGGGTGCACCTTTACTTCCGCAGATGATATCTTCCTTCTTTTCTTATGATTCTTCATCATTTTATTTTTCCTTGATTTTACCACTGCTTTTCTCTCCATCTTCTTGTCACACATTCTGTAACATTCCCTAACATCAGCATAGCTGCCATTTCTACAAGCAACTATCTTGACCCCACCGCAGGTGATTCCGTTTTCTGTTCTACGAATATTTTCACCTTTTGATGCGCATTGATTATATGCGTTTCCTATGTTAGGTAAATTTCCCTTAGTATTTCTTGTCGCTGACACATTTTCCTCACATGTTTCAATTAACAAATCAGGTTCAAGATTTTCATCATTCTGTTCATTAGAATATCAAACTTCCCATCAATTTTCTCTTTCGCCTCATTTACACTCCTGACTAAATCAGCCATAAGAGGGTTTTAATGGCCTTCCACAATTTCCTCAGTCATTTCAGCAATCTCACTCTCAATATCATCACTACTTTAAAATTCAGGATCTTTCCATGAATCATTTCTATTAGGATTAAGACTCTCCTCTTTTTGAACCTCATCTATTTCTAAATTGTCCTTATTTTTCAAACTAAAAGGATAATGCATTTCCGAGAACCGCTGCTTCAATGGTAACATGGCCCAGTTCACAATCAATCTCAATTTCGGCCATAGGCAAATAGGACATCTGCTGGTTAAACAAATGCTTCACCCACACATATTATCCTGTCATACTTTCAGGTGATAGCATATTGATGTGAGCAAAAAAAAAATTAGTATACATTGAATCCCTGTTTTGAAAGATTATTGTTGTTAAACCAAAATAACGATTGCTCCGAATACTATCTAGTGACACGTGTTTATCAATTTCAAAGTTCTATTTTATACGAAAAAGTTTACTTATTATTTTTAAAACTCTAAATTAGAATATGTACGAAAGTACTCGGCTCGTTTTAAAATGTTTTAAGGACTCTATTATATATACAATTGTCAATTTACGCATGTAAATGTACATTTAGTTTCTTTACAATGAGGGCTTTTCGATAAAGAATTATCATAATATTTTTATTCAGATTATTTGTTGTGCACAAAAGGCATCAGTCCGCTGAAGAATTTTAATGGCTTTGACTGACGATTTCTTCAAGCGGAAATAAAATTTCAGATGGCTCATCGCGTGTTGTTTTCATTGTTTTCGTAGGCAGTTCTGAATGTGTCTTAACTTACCTGGCTGCCACTGCCATACTACTGGAATTAAATTAATGAAACAATTCCAAATATTCATTGCAGACTAATCTGAAAATACAACAAGAAATTAAAAAAAAATTACAGCAAATATCCGAACAGTCCTCATATATTATTCTTCTGTCAGTAATTAATAATGTTTCTAATCTTTCAGTAATTTATTATTGCCATGATCCATTTTTATTAACATGCTTCTAAATCATTGTTCGCCTTTCTCATTTTTCTATATTTCAATTCGGTGCAATGCTACAGAAAATTTTCCAGTATCTCTTCTATTCAATTGATATGTTTATCTGCGTGGTTGGTCATGTTCCCCTCCCGCATGCCTTTTCTCAGTCGTCCTACTACTGGACTAAACTTTGAAGACCGGTCAAAAGTGTAACAGTTCTGAGTCAGAAGTTCTATTCTTGATAATAGGGAAGTAGGTAGTGAAAGGGGGCCTTTTCGTTTTGCTTTTGTGCGAGATGCGTGGGAGAAAGCCAGTGAAGAAATTACCTGTCGTCAGAAGGGTTAAGAGAAATCTGAATGCTTCCCTCCCTTCGGAATGCTCTATTTTTTGGCACTATGCTAAGGCTCGTCTTTTAAGGCTGGTCAAGCAGTACCTTTAAGAGGCTACTTCACTCAGAAGAAAACACCCGCTCGCTTATGTTAATCCTATGGAAGAAATATTTTAAGATATCTCGTTCGCATTTCAATATTTTTGAATATATTTTTTTTTGCATTGGGTAGCTGCGGTCAATCTCTATGCACGATCCTTTTTTACTTTTTCGATTTTGATTACAAGTTTTTTTTTATTAAGATACTTTCACTTTCGGAACCGGTTTCGAAAGTAAAAGTATCCTCAATAAAAAAAAAAATGCAACATAAATCGAAAAAGTAGAAAGAAGCAATCATAGAGATTGACCTCAGCTATCCAATGCAAAAAAAAATCATTTAAAAATATTGAAATGCGAACGAGATATCTTAAAATATTCCCTCCATAGGATTAACATTATCGAGCGCGTGTTTTCATCGGAGTGAAGTAGCCTCTTAACAGCTCTATTAGTCTTCGCATTCACCGTTCTTTACACAATAATAAAGTGCAGTGACGTTACATCCAGCACATGGTAGATTTTAAAGACAAGAAAACTACAGAATGGAAAAATACACCAAAGAAATATAATACAAATTATTTATTTACTTAACTGAAATACAATTTTAACTCGTATTTTCTGTTTCTTAAAACTCTGTCATTTGAAATTGTTTCTAATCCTTTTTAGGTGCGTTCGTAATTATGTAAATACGTAGCACCTATTGTCGTCGTCTGGTCTGTCCGTCCCCATATAACAACGCATAAACTACCCAAAGGAATGGTTTGAAATTTAAGATATATTATTTTTGCAGAATTTTGTCGAGACGTTTCAAATTTTATGAAAATCAAATCAAAACTTTAGGAGATATTAGTAAAAACATTTATTAAGAAATCTGATTTTTTTTTTTTAATCGGTGCTTTCTTGTTATTGGAGCTTCCGAGGTTGAATCGTCAAGCGACCGAGATACCTATGAAAATTGAATCAAAATTTTAGAAGATATTAATAAAAATATTTATTAAGAAATTTGAATTAAAAAAAAAATAGTGCTTTCTTGTTATAGGAGCTTCCGAGGTTTAATAGTCAAGCGACCGATAAACTTATTTTATGACAGAAATGAATCATCTGCAGACGATATGATTCATTTTACAGAATTAAAAATCCTCAAGAACTGAATATTTACATAACTAGCTATAATACGAACGCACCTCACTTGTCACGTTTGACGTACAATTTCCAACTTGTTTTATCTGCAAAACTATTCAAATTACACGAGATTTTGTTTACTTTTTACTTTAATATTTGAATTGACCACATCATTTCACAATAAAGCATTTTATTATTGGATATTTTGTTCGCTAAAACAATATATTTTGTCATAAAAAAATTAAGTGTAAAGCTAAAATTTTAAAACTGTGACTTTTTTGTGGCATATATCCCTTAAAACACCTTTCAAATAAATCTGAACCTACAATAATAAAATTCAACATATAGTCAGGAAAATGTTTTTTCCTTTCGTACCGCTTGTCTAATGCTCATAACATTCTGACCTAAAAAGACATTTGCGTGCTGTATTCATAAATCACGTCACGGGGGTTTGCATGTTATATATATTTCCCATGTGTTTTCTTAATTGTATTTTAATAATGACACTTTGAAAGCCACTTTCGCGCTAAAAGAAAAGTCACTATGTTCGTGGAATTCAAATCACCTACTTAAAACTAATATGTTGAGTCATAAATAAAACTTATAAATAAATCATACTTTTAATCACCCACGTGTAAGTTTTTTGTAAAAATACATTAAGGTCATTTTGGCTAAATTTTATTTCTACGACTTTGCACATTTTGAGTATATTTGGCATTTTTAGAGAGAAAGATAGATTTTATTAAGCAGAAAACGATTACACACTGTGCTTTTAATTAAAAACTAACTTGTTTTGTAGTAATTGAATCATTAATTCTAATATATGCAAACAGTACATGACTGTCTGATTTAGGTAATTACTGTCGCATTTGCAGCAGTTAAAATCTAAATGACACGTCCGAAGTACCTAAATGTGACAACGAATTTTATGCATGTAAGTTCGTCTTAAAAGTTTCATTTAATTGCTGTCAATTTTTAAAATACTTTTTAAATACATAAAACTGAAACTTAGAACATTTGTTATTAAATTATTTAATGTAATTAAATACATATAAAATAAAAATTTAAATAACATAAAAAATACTTTGAGATGAATCGTCAAGCGATCGAGATACTTATTTTATTACAGAAATTAATCTGCAGACGATATAATGCTTTTTACAGAATTAAAAATCCTCAAGATCTGAAAATTTATATAACTAGATGTAGTACGAACGCACCTAATTTGTCACGTTTGATGTAAATTATCCAACTTGTTCATGTTTGTGGAGAACATTACGAATAAAATTACTTAATTTGAAATTTTTTCTTTAACATACAATTTCCCCTTCATACATGTGAATTGCACTTTTAAAGTTTCAGATTTAAAAAAAAAACTGTTATTTCGTTGTCGTATCAGAAGGACAATTGCAATTTGTCTTTATATCAAATTTAAATAATATTTCTGAGCCTTTTTTGATGGGTGTTTTCACGTATGTTTTTTTTTAATACTCAAGATTCTATACGTTTAATCGTGTATGAAATACTCTGGTTTTAATGAAAAAAGATAAAATCCATAATATTATCCTACGTAGAGCCGTATTCCTATTGCGAAAAGAATTGTTATTCAACAAAAAAGGATACGTGAGGCATTAAACCCTAAATACTTGTACAAACCCAAAATTTTGAGGAAATGAAAATTCTTTTGGTTACTTTTGGGATTACACAAAGTTTTGAAAAGATTCCAATTTTAAAAGCACGTATAAAAAGAAGAAAGAAAAATGAAAAATGATACTTTACAAATAAATTAATAGTTAACAGATTACTTGCAAACGTATTGTTTAGAAACAAATAATTATTTTCTTGTATTTATTTTTACGAAACTACAAAAGAAGACGTAATGTTGTAACCCATTTTAAACTAATATCAGAAAAAAATTAAAAACTCATTTTTTTCTTCGTTATATGTTGTTACATCGTCCTCAAGTACATTTCATTTTTAGGTGCGTTCATAACTATATAAATACGTAGCAGCTATACTCGTAATTATATAAATACGTAGCACATATAGGTCCGTTCGTCTGTCCGTATGTCCGCATATAACAGTGCAAAAATTACCCAACCGAATGCTTTGAAATTTAATATATATAATTGTTACAAAATTTTGTAAAAAATACAAAATTACATACGTTTTACATTTATTACATTTTTTCCATTTATTGCATTTATTACATACATTTGTACAAAATTACATACGAGTCATTTCAAATTTTATGAAAATCGAATCGAAACTTAAAATATATAAATAAAAGTTTCCGTTATTCTATTAAATCCTATCGTACATAATTAATTCAGTGATATCACATGATAAGTAATGATTCTAGGTTGCCCTGGTGATTACGTACTATTTAAGATGGAGTCATATTATTTTCGGATTACTGAATTTTAAAAAAAAGAACGGAATTATATATACTAAAATTGTTTAATTATAGCAATTCTATAATCTACCGACATTTTTTGGATAGATGTTTCCAGAGAAATAGATATTAAATGGAAAAAGAGTCTAAATATGGATTTCAAGTTCTGAAATTTTCAAAGCTAGGCTTAAGTTTCCCATTGGAATTTTTAGTAAATGCCAATAGATGAAGTAATGTTGTCATCTTAAAGTGTACTTATTTTATTACGTAAATTAATCATTTTTTTGATAACAGAAGACATAATTCATTTTTTCACTAAAATAATAACGACGATTTTTGTCCCATTGTCATGTATTGGATATTTGCGCATAGTATAATTTTAATGTAACAGAATTGTAATTAATTGTTTGTAAAAGTGTATAGAAACTTAATTTCATAAAATATTTATAATATGCAAATCTGCACATAAAATAAATTTTGTATTCGTGCATTTTTGTATAAGGGTGCAACAGCTATTGCACCAAGATCTGATTAATTATAAAACTAATTAAAGTAAGAACTCAACTCGACTTTTTTCACTTTTGACGGACAATTTCTGACTTGTTGTGAATTAGAAACAATATTATTAAGATTGGGCCACAGTGACATGTTCGGCCACAAACATTTATTTATTATTTCCATGAAAATCTGACTTTTGTATTCAATCGATATATCATTTTCTGCACTATTAAAGAAGCTGTGTCAAATAAGGACCTTTATCCTCTGACTGCATATCTCGCGATTTCCACAGGTATGCCATTTGCAGAAAAATTTATAGATTACATAATTTTTGAAGAAATTTTGTTTTAAAAATTCCACAGCCAAAAGTGTGAAAATGGAAATGATAAATTTGCTAAATATTTCGAATGCATGGTGATTTAAAATATGTAATTATAGTGAAGATACTGGTCGATTAAATATTGGTCGAGAAAATTAAAATCTCATCAAAAAGTCACCTGTAAAAAATGCAGCCAAGTCTCGTAACTCATTTACCGCAAAAAGTACTGAGATCGTATAAAGCCAAGTTTAACTATCTTATTAACTCTGAAATTTTCATTCACAAATCACTCCTAGTCTCTACATCTTTAGTTAATTATTATTTTGTGACTTGGCAATTACGTAGTACGAAAATGTGATGTATACAGGGTGATTCATAAAAGATGGGCAGAACTTTAAGGGGTTATAGTACACTTAAAGACAAATAATATTAAATAGGAGACTAAGGGTCCCAGACGTATTCCCAAGGAGATAGGGGGCATTAAAGTTTAGGGTCCGAAATTTCAAATGATTATAAAACATGGAAAAATTGGTCGATTCGTTTGCGGTTTTTGCAAAAAATTTTCTTTATGCCAGTATTTTCTTGAAATAAAATTTTAAAGTTCAATTTCAAAAAATGCCGATAGGGGGCGCTTTAGACTTTGGAGTAACAAACAACTATTTTTTAACGTTATTTTTTGTATTTCTTTAAATGATTTCGAAAGCTTAGACTTAAACTTAAATTTTGATCTAAAAATCTGAGTCCTAACGAGTAGTTAAGTAGCGTAAACTGAAATTTGAAATTTGAAACCCTTCTCCCCCCAGAACAAAAATCAATTATTCCCGATCTTTGTGTCGTAGATTAGGCTCTAACTACTGCCGCGTTTTGCTAAAATTATTCTTTATGTCAGTATTTTCTTGAAAATAAATTTTAAAGAAAATTTTCAAAAAATTCCGATAGAGGGCGCTTTAGACTTTGGAGTAACGAACAACTATTTTATACCGTTATTTTTTGTGTCTCATTAAATGCTTTCTAAAGCTTAGACTTAAACTTAAATTTTCAGCTCAAAATCTGAATCGCTGAGCGTGGTTCAGTAGCGAGGGGAGGGGGTTCAAATTTCAACTTCTGAACATAGTTCAGTTTGCACTACTTAACCATGCCCAACGATTCTGTGCTGTGATACGAGGCAAAAATACAACTTTCGTCAAGGACTGCATAGTCGGAATTCACTCATAAAGGCACTGGCACAGTTGGAAACGTCGCTCATGCAAACGTTAAAGCTCCATTCCTGACGCTAGTCACCGGGTGAAGAAGGAAACAGAAAGTATGCAAATGTCAAATGGGGAAGAAGAAGAACACGTATGCAAAATTTCGACACGATTCAGGCATAAAAACCACTGAACGGTGAGTCAAGTGTAAGTCGCTGTAGTAATGAATCGGAAGATGGTGCCCTTCACGAATAAGGAAAAGGCTGAGATGCATTTAATTTACGGAGCGGCAGATGGAAATGGTGCAGAGGCACAACGAATGTACGGAGAGCGATTTCCTAACAGGCGGTTGCCTAACCGCAAAACTTTCGAGCGCTTGCACAGACAGTTGTGTGAGACGGGATCATTTCTCGCTTCCCGGTCGAATGCAGGTCGTGCAAAAAAGGACGAATCAGTAGTTGTTGCAGAAGCCATTCTGGATGTAGTAGCGGCGCAGCCAAGTACAAGTACACGAACAGTGGCTAGCCAGGTGGATACCTCACAGTCCACGACTTGGGGGGTACTGAAGGATGAACATTTGCTCCCGTTTCATGTGCAACGAGTCCAGAAACTGTCTCCAGGGGATTATCCAAATCGTATTGAATTCGCCCGCTGGTTTCTGCAGCAGAACGCGCTAAATCCACATTTTGGACGAACTGTGCTTTTCACCGATGAATGTACCTTCACACGTGAAGGTACATTTAACACACACAATGCACATGTATGGGCGGATGTCAATCCACATGCTACGTATCCACATGCTCATCAGAGACGCTTTTCCATCAATGTTTGGGCAGGAATCCTCGGAGACCACCTAATCGGACCGTACCTTCTTCCTGAACGCCTCAACGGTAAAACATACCTCACATTTCTGCAACATGTGCTGCCAGACCTGTTAAACGTTGTTCCTCCACGCATCCGGCGGGTCATGTGGTTCCAGCACGATGGAGCGCCAGCCCATTACGTACGAGACGTCCGCAACTATCTGGACATCACATTTCCGAACAGATGGATTGGTCGAGGTGGTCCTGTTGCTTGGCCTGCTCGCTCGCCAGATCTTTCACCCCTCGATTTCTTTTTTTGGGGACGATTGAAGGCTCTTATGTATGAGACACCCATTGAATCCCCCGAGGAACTGGTCGCCAGACTTTCCGCCGCTGTAGGGGAAGTGCTCGAAAAGCCTGATGTTTTCGCGAATGTTCGCCGTTCCATTCGTCGCCGTTGTTCTGCGTGCATAACCTCTGGTGGTCACAATTTTGAACATTTATTGTGATTACATGTTAATAAATATGCTTTGGTAACATAATCCTAATTTGTGTCTTTTTACCTCGTATCACAGCACACAATGTGTGGACATGGTAAACTGAACTGTGCTCAGGAGTAGAAATTTCAAACCCCTCTTCCCAGAAACTTAACCACGTCTAACGATTCAGATTTTGGGCTGAAAATTTAAGTCTAAGCTTTAGAAAGCATTTAATGAGACACAAAAAATAACGGTATAAAATAGTTGTTCGTTACTCCAAAGTCTAAAGCGCCCTCTATCGGAATTTTTTGAAAAATTTCTTTAAAATTTATTTTCAAGAAAATACTGACATAAAGAATAATTTTAGCAAAACGCGGCAGTAGTTAGAGCCTAATCTACGACACAAAGATCGGGAATAATTGATTTTTGTTCTGGGGGGAGAAGGGTTTCAAATTTCAAATTTCAGTTTACGCTACTTAACTACTCGTTAGGACTCAGATTTTTAGATCAAAATTTAAGTTTAAGTCTAAGCTTTCGAAATCATTTAAAGAAATACAAAAAATAACGTTAAAAAATAGTTGTTTGTTACTCCAAAGTCTAAAACGCCCCCTATCGGCATTTTTTGAAATTGAACTTTAAAATTTTATTTCAAGAAAATACTGGCATAAAGAAATTTTTTTGCAAAAACCGCAAACGAATCGACCAATTTTTCCATGTTTTATAATCATTTGAAATTTCGGACCCTAAACTTTAATGCCCCCTATCTCCTTGGGAATACGTCTGGGACCCTTAGTCTCCTATTTAATATTATTTGTCTTTAAGTGTACTATAACCCCTTAAAGTTCTGCCCATCTTTTATGAATCACCCTGTATAGTTAGTCTTAATCAAATAATACTATAACATATTAAAGTGTAATAACTTCCCTGTGCGTATATAATCTGCCTTAATTAAATTATCCCATCCCATCCCATAACATAGTAAGGTGTAATAACTTCCCTGTGCTGCGTAATTGCCAAGTCACAAAATAATAATTAACTAAAGATGTAGAGACTAGGATTGATTTGTGAATGAAAATTTCAGAGTTAATAAGATAGTTAAACTTGGCTTTATACAATCTCAGTACTTTTTACGGTAAATGAGTTACGAGACTGGGCTGCATTTTTTACAGGTGACTTTTTGATGAGATTTCACTTCTTTTTGTAAGTAATCCTCCTTTTCTAGATTTTGGATTCTTTTTGGAGATCATCCACTGATTTTCGCTAAGCCCACACTCTGTCCCTATTATTTACAGGTATAAAAAAATTTTAAGCTTTAGTTTCGTTTGCAAAGTACTGTAGATAAAAATAGATTTCAGGTTCCTAAGCAAGCACTAAGTTATGGGAGGGGGAGTGTCAAAAGTACTCTCAATTGCTTCCAGGATAGGTGCTATCCATCTGAGATATTACTCGCAGCCCTATATACCTGATATTTAACATAAAAGATCTGTTTAGTATAAAAAGAAAGCCAAAATTAAAATTTCTAATAAATTAAAATATATTCCTTTTTTCGATGTTTTTTTTTCATTTTTTTAGTCTTTTTTTATATTATTTACGGATTTTTTAATTTTTCCTTACTTTGTGTACTAAACCCTGCCTTTCTGACAAATGTCAAGCTTCTAGGACTACAAAATCGAATTATTTTCAAATTTTCGACTTTTTATAAATTTATTGATTTTTCGATTTCCATTCTAAGTTACCTGATTACCATGCCAATATAGTAATTATTTGATCCGTCTTCTTAGGATCATTTAGGTTCAATTTAGAGATAAATCAAGTGAATCTTGAAGTCACCATGATTTTATTTAGAAAGGACTATCATAACCAGCCAGTAACCATCCAGTAATGCCGGGAGGTGAGGGGGAGCAGTGAAAATTTTTGTGGGGCTAACATCATTTAACTATCTATATTTCATAAGCAAATTAAATAGAGTATAACCTGTGGAAGAAAATAAACCTGTCTGTAAAGAAATCGCCTATAACGTAGCCAGCCTATAGCGGAACTTTTCTATAACGAAATTCGTAAACGAAAGAAAAGAAAACCATAACCCGAGGGAAATAACATAAAACAATTAGGGGCGGTGTACTAGCTAATAGGACAATTATCTTTAAACTAATGTTTCTAGCAGTACAAAATCAAATTGTTTTCGAATTTTCGATTTTTTAAAGATATTTCGATTTTTCGATTTTATTTTAGAATTTAACGAATTTTTTAATTGTTCCTTTTATTGAATAGTAAATACTACCTTTACACCAAATTTTAAGTTCCTAAGACTACAAGATCAAATTACTTTCAATTTTTGATTTTTTCGAATTTTCTGGATATTTTAATTTTTTCCTATTTTGTATCCTTTATTACAAATTTCAAGTTTCTAGCGCTACAAAATCGAATTATTTTGAAATTTCCGATCATTTTCGAGTTTTTTATTGTATTTTCGAATTTATTGTGTTTTAATTTTTCGCTTTTCTGAATACTAAACAATAAGTTTACGCCGAATTTTAAGTTCTAAAGCTACAAAATCGATTTTTTTCAATTTTTCGAATTGTCGATTTTTTTTTTCTTCGAATTTTACAGATTTTTTATTTATTTCTTTTTTGTACCCTAAATACTACCTTTATTCCAAATTTTAAGTTTTATAGCTTTACAAAATCGTTTTATTTTCAAAATTTCGTTTTTTTTTCAATTTTTCGATTTTATTTTCAATTTTCGTTGTGTTTTTAATTTTTTCTTTTTCTGAATCCTAAACACTACCTTTACACCAAATTTTCAGTTTCTAAGACTACGAGATCATATTATTTTCAATTTTTTTTTTTTTTTTTTTTTTCTTAATTATCCATATTTTTTAATGTTTTCGTATTTAGTATCTTAAATATTACCTTTATTCCAAATTTCAAGTTTCTAGCGCTATGAAATCGAATTACTTTCAATATTTCCTTATTTTTCGATTTCTTTCGTTTTTTTATTTTATTTTCGAATTTTATTGCGTTTTTATTTTAACTTTTCTGAATCCTAAACTCTATCTTCACCACGAATTTTAAGTTTCTAAGGCCAAGAGATCAAATTATTTATTTTTTTTTCAATTTTTTTTCGAATTTTCTGGATTTTTTAATTTTTCCTTATTTTGCATCCTAAATACTACCTTTATTCCGAATTCCAAGTTTCTAGCGCAACAAAATCGGATTATTTGAAATTTTTTGATTTTTTTCAGTTTTTCGATTTTATTTTCAATTTTTTTTTGTGTTTTTGATGTTTTCTTTTTCTGAATTCTAAACACTACCTTCACACCAAATTTCAAGTTTTTAAGACTACAAGATCGTGTTATTTTCAATTTTCAATTTTGTTCGATTTTTTTTTAATTTTCGAATGTTTTTTTTTTTTTTTTTTTAATTTTCCGGATTTTATCATTTTTCCTTTCTTTGTATCCGAAACACTAGCTTCATTCCAAATTTTAAGTTTCTGTGGCTGCGGGATCTACCCAATCTCTTTGACGACGAGAGAGTGAGTGAGTGTGTGAGTGACAAAAACTCGAAACTTTGAGTTCATATATCGTCTGCACTAATTTATGGGTATTTTTTGAATTATCCATATTTTGCATTTTTCCTTATTTAGTATCTTAAACATTACCGTTATTTAAAATTTCAAGTTAATAGCGCTATGAAATCGAATTATTTTCAAATTTTCCTTACTTTTCGATTTTTTTATTTTATTTTCGAATTTTATTGCGTTTTTTATTTTAACTTATTCTGAATCCTAAACACTATCTTTGCTGCGAATTTTAAGTTTCTAAGGCTAAAAAATCAAATTATTTTAATTTTTTCAATTTTTTTCGATTTTTTCGAATTTTCCGGAATTTTTAATTTTTTCTTATTTTGCATCCTAAATACTACCTTTATTCCGAATTTTAAGTTTCTAGCGCAACATAAATCGGATTATTTGAAATTTTTCAATTTATTTCGATTTTTCGATTTTTTCAATTTTGCTTTCGATTTTTTGGTGTTTTTGATGTTTTCTTTTTCTGGATACTAAACAATACCTTCACACCGAATCTTAAGTTTCTAAGACTACAAGATCGTATTATTTTCAATTTTCAATTTTGATGGAATTTGTTGAATTTTCGAATGTTTTTTTTTTCGAATTTTCCGGATTTTATAATTTTTCCTTTCTTTGTATCCTAAACACTACCTTTTTTCCAAATGTCAAGTTTCTAGGGCTACGGGATCTACCTAATTTTTTGATGACGCGTTGATTAGTGAGCGAGTGAGTGACAAAAAATCGAATGTTTGAGTACATATATCGTCTGAACTAGAAAAGACAGAAAGTTGTAATTTTAAATTTTGGTCCTGGGTGTCAAATACTCTAGAAAAACGAAGTTTCAAATTTTTGGGATACTCCAGCGCGGAGATATGGGGGGGGGGGTCAAAAGTGCCCTGATTTGCTTCCAGAAAAGTATGCTTACTCTCTTATGCTTACTCTATGCTTAGTCCTCTCTCGACTTGGCGGAGGCACTGCAGTGCCTCCAGAAAAAAAAAAAAAAAACATGTAATGATTTATGTGTATAATTTATATATTTTAATATCATCAAGGATAGATTTGTTAAAAATGTTTTTCTTGTTATAATACATCATATGTAAAAATCAAATAAAAAATAATGATTTTCAAAATTCTTTAATTCATTTTCAAAGTCTGAATATTTTTGTAAATATTTAATACTGGTGGTACTTAAAAGTACCATTTCATTTATTTAATCGCGTCTAATGTAATTTTTGTAAATTGGATGTATATTTGGCCATTTAGTATATTTATTATCTTTTATAAAATTTAATATAGATTATCTTTTATTTAACATTATATTCACATGAAGTAAAATTTACATCGAATTCATTTTATTCATTCGTAATGTGGTATATAAAATGTTAAATCATGCTTATATAACATTATTTTAAATTTTCAGACATAATCTAGAATGTTGTAACTGTGTTTATAGAAGTTTGAAAAATGAGAGTTCCACAGAAGACTACCGTTCAAAAAATAAAGCTTATACGAATCAAATAACATCCTATTCTAGACATATAAAAAGAAAAAAAATCTGTTAAAATGTTTTTAAAGCTTTTAGACTGTAAACATATTGACGTTTGAAGCCGAAAAAGACATTCTTCTGAAATTCTAAAGAGAACATCATTTTAACATTATCTTGTCACAGCAAAATGTTCTCTGAAATAAATATGTAATTTTATGTGTCACGTTATTTTATGGTATTTTTTGAAACATAACTTAATATGAAAACTACCTTACTTGCATTATGAAACATCCGAAAATTTGTAGTTCGTGAAATATAATAATATTTTATGTATTAAATACACTACTGTATTTTCAAAACTTTCCAAACATTATTTATAAATATTTAGCGATTCTATAAACACACAAATACAGAGTTAAAATGAGCAAATGTTATAATGATCAAATGACACAATGTTCAAACGTTCAAATGATGTTCAAATAAATACGAATGGAATACAAGTAAGTATCTCTCGCATGCTGGGAAAATGTTCGTCTAAATTATTATTTCCATCGAAATAAAGTAATACTAGATTTTTACTTACTGATTTACTTTTTTCGAAATATTAGATATATTTAAAATTTTCCAATTTAGAATTATTTCGTGTTACTTTTACAAATTGGACATTTTAAACTCAGGTAGCTTTAACCAAAATCAAAATTATTATTATTAATACACTTTTCATAATAACACAAATTACGAATATGTCCTAAGATAATGTTGTAGAAAGCAATAAATATTAATCTAATACATAAAAATGAAAATTTGTCTCCTTGTCTGTATGTCTGCACTTCGATACAAATGAACTGTTTGAAAGTCAGAATTGTGAAATGTTACGGATAGGTGTATTAAAACATGGACGAAGCACCTAAAGTAATCCGGAATCGAAATAATATATAGATATTTTTTTATTAATAAAAATCAAAAATCTAACAGCCTTTTCCCAACAAATTTAAACATTTTTCGTTATAGTAATTGCCAACAATTAAAAATCCACACTAAAAATCTTTCTAGAATAATTAATTTTCTATTGAAAGATTTCTACGTAAAAAATAAAAATGAAATAAAAAGTTTGGACATTTTAAACTCAGGTAGCTTTAACCAAAATCAAAATTATTATTATTAATACACTTTTCATAATAACACAAATTACGAATATTTCCTAGGATAATGTTGTAGAAAGCAATAAATATTAATTTAATACATAAAAATGAAAATTTGTCTCCTTGTCTGTATGTCTGCACTTCGATACAAATGAACTGTTTGAATGTCAGAATTGTGAAATGTTACGGATAGGTGTATTAAAACATGGACGAAGCACCTAAAGTAATCCGGAATCGAAATAATATATAGATATTTTTTTATTAATAAAAATCAAAAATCTAACAGCCTTTTCCTAACAAATTTAAACATTTTTCGTTATAGTAATTGCCAACAATTAAAAATCCACACTAAAAATATTTCTAGAATAATTAATTTTCTATTGGAAGATTTCTACGTAAAAAATAAAAATGAAATAAAAAGTTTCAACAATTGCTTAAAAGATTACTATGACGTCATAATGGTAATATAACGGAAATTCAATAAAAGTTAAAATTTCAGTGCAAATTCACCTTGTTTAATAACTAACATTCATTAAGATACAACTAAATGTAAATATATTGCTTGAAGGTGCGTAAAAACATACATAAAAAACATTTAAAAGCACATTAAAGTCCTTTTAAAAAAAATGACAATGAGGAAATTCCGAAATAGAATAAAAGAACATGAAGCAGATCTGAGATTAAATAGACCCCACACTGCCTTAGCAAGATTAGCGCAAACTGAACCTATAAAAGTTGATTTCAATAGATCCAAAATTATATTCCGCACAAATAATCACCTGGAAGCAATTATAAGAGAGTCTCTAGAAATAATGTCTAAAAAAGAAATAGTCTGTAACGATGTATTATCATATGATATCCACGCAGTCTGGAATGAATTAATGCATCATTGATTACCTTTCCCATCCCACCTTTTTTTCCAAACCCTTGAAGTGAAATAGTTTATTCCGGGAAAGCAAGAAAACGCAAAGAGGTAACAACTCAACTCAACAGAATTAGTTTTTTCCACTGATGATGACCGGGTTTCGGTTAAAAACGTTTTGGAATTTTTTAAAAGGACTTTAATGTGCTTTTAAATGTTTTTTATGTATGTTTTTACGCACCTTCAAGCAATATATTTACATTTAGTTGTATCTTAATGAATGTTAATAACGGAAATTTTTAAACATTTCTGAATAATACAAGGAATATGAGTATGTGTAAGTACACGATGCAGGTTAATATGACGTTATTAGAGAATTAAAAAAAAATTAGTATGAAATCATATTGAAAGTTTAATGGACTTTTTTAAATGTTTGAGAATCATACAGAGAGTGTATCAATATGAGTAATAGAAAAAGCAAATGGATATGACGTCAGCAGGTTAATATGGGTTTGGGGAGCGTATTAAATCATGATAAAAACCCGATTATGGAAATACTAACATATTTTAATATTATGACGTTCTCTGTACAACATGTTTAATTTTGAAATTGATTTTTCAAATATTCCTAAAGACAAATATACTAAAATCACGGACAACGCAGGGTACTTCAGATAGTTCGATATAAGCCTAAAAATACTACTATGAGTATCCAGTTAAATAACCAATTAATATCACTAACATTTTCAGTCATATTTCAAATACTCGCCCGCAATCAATTAAAGATATAATCTACGTCTATCCAAAAGAGAGAGAGGGAGAGATTAAGCTTTTAGAATATTTGGATTCTTCATGATCTGATTTAATAATGGAAATAATTTTAACAAAATGAAATAGACTAATCAGTTCTACAGATTGATATTTGAATAATGTAATTCGATATAAGCCTAAAACTATTACTATGAGGATCAAGTTAAATAACAAATTAACCTTCAGATAGTGTCATATAATGTTATTGCTTTAATTTCCTATTTAAATTTGCTTATACAATCCTGAATGATCCGTTTCTTTTTTTTACTTTCTTCTATCTTTACAAGAACATTGTATTGGATTCATAAAAATTTTCGACTTCCGGTTTTCGACGGATTTATACGTTTTAAAATGTCCTGAACACGATTTGACTGTTTTAAGAAAATGTCTGTCTGTGATTCTGTGACTCTGTCTGTCTGTCTGTATATGACAAAAATATTGTGGGCGAGCTATTTCGAGAACTCATGCACGAAATTTAATAAAGTTTAGATTTATTCGACCTTGAAATAAGTGTGTGCTGATTAGTTTTTGGTGTAAATCTCCCAAAAGGTGGCGCTGCTTTGCTACTTTCTTCATAATTTTCACGATAGCTATATCTCAATAACTAATACACAGAATTTCATCAAAATTCAGCTTCTGTTAAACATTGACATATATAGATGCTGATTATGTGTTGGTGTAAAAAGTTAGAGTGGCTCTGTAAAAACAGGTGGCACTATTATGTTACTTTTTATATGATTTTCATGATAGCTATATCTCAAGACCTAGTGTACAGATTTTCATCGAACTTCAGATTAAGTTAGACCTTGATATAAATTGTTACTGATTCGTTTTTGGTGTATGTGAAACCTATATGACACAGAATTAAGTTTTGGTATTGGCACATCCCACTAGTTCCAATTAGTATAAATATATAAATATTTAAATTTGCATTTGTTCGTCACTTCAAGTCATGTGAAATATTTTATAAAATGTATAGAAGAACATCACTCATTTACTGAGGATTATTTGCAGTCTATTTCAAATTAAAAGGAAAGAAAGTTATCATAACTATAAATAAACTTTCTAAAAGATACATTTCCATTCCTATTGTGGTAGAATTTAATATCAATGAAGTGATTTGAGAAGCAAGATTATCTTGGCGGAGGATTCTGTAGGATTCAGCGTACCATCATCAATGCAAATACTTGAACTTTAACGAGATGCTGTGAAGAGTTCCCGGAATCCTAGATTCGATGCCTCTGATGGACACCTGTTGAGTAGAACAATTTGTTCCATATCGAATTTCCAGAAAAGCGTAAAACTGGAAACAGGAATAAGTGGAAAAGCCCAAATGGTAAACAGAAATGTCATTTATAGGTGCCATGCATTAAGTAAGCTTAAAGTTACAATGCAAAGTCAACAAAAATAAATCAAAAATAATAAAAATTAGATAATAGAACAATATAAAATTAAATTAGAAATATATACAAAATTAAAGGGAAAAAATATAATGAACGATCAGGAAATGAAACTCTATTAAATCATCACGTTGTAAAAAACTACCAACGGTTGATATTTTCAGGAAGATATGTTACCCGAGGTCTAATCCAACGGGTCCTCTCATCTTAGATTTTGGAGCGCAGGATTAGGTATAGGAGAGATATTTTTGAAAAAGTTTATAGCTGGATTGTTGATGGCAGATCTGATAGAAGGAATATTTATATCATAGAATAGTCGTATTTCTACGGTAACAGGGTGAACGAAGAATAACTCTTAATGTTTTGTTTTGTACCATTTGAATGGTCTGTAGATAAATTTTAGCTCAAGAATCCGAGAACTGCGCACAGTTGAGTAGTATGTGACCTAGCATCATCTTATACAACAGTGTGTTATTTCCCATACTTATCGCATTACTGAGTATGAGATGGACAAGATCACATTTAATATTGTAAACTTTTTGGACGCTATATTCGATTTGCTTGAGCCAGGGCAGAGTACGCTACATGAAAACACTCAGGTATTTAACCTCTCGTCCACAACTGACAAAAGAACCATCAAGATAAAGCGGGATCAGTGTAGAGCAATTACGAGTAAAGATGATTTACTGAGACTTAGTAGGCTTAATTTTTATAAGGCATTTCGTCAAAAAAAGTTTCAACTTTCGGATATGTTGTTTTAGATTTTTGTGCATACTAACGTAGTCCTTTTTAATAGCCTTCAAAGTAGAGTCATCCGTATAAATAGCCGCATAAATTGCGTATGTAGAAAAGTGGGAATATCAGAAATATAAGCTATGTACCCAATTTCGAATCTTGCGGCATGCACGCACTAATCGGACAAAGTGTAGAAAAGATAGCCTATGTTCAGAAGCAGGGATATCAAAAATATAAGTCAGAGACCCAATTTCGAGCCTTGTGGCACGAATCTATTAACTGGACGATGTGTGGTTAATATATTAGCATAGCGGACGCAAAACGTCTGCTACGAAGGTACTAATAACAAAGATCAAATGTGCAGTAGGAACCTTTAATTCAAGAACTTTGTATATCAGGCTAGAGAGCCAAACAGTGTAAAAAGTCTTTGCGACATCAATAAAAAGTGAACTACCATATTGAAAATTGTCAAATCCATCATAGATGTATTTAACCACCCTAAGCAGCTGATGTGCTGTGGAATGTTTGAGACTGAAGCCAAATTATTTAAGAATATCTCGGTAAAATTTTTGAAGGCGTGTAAAAAATATTCTCTGTTAGTTTGTTAAGAACAGGACACCTTACAGGTCTATAGCTTCTGGCCAGTGAAGGGTTCCATCCAGATTTCTTAGTAGCAACAATGACTGGTTTTTTTTCAGACAGAAATTAAATGTTGAAATTAAAAAATAGCGTTAATCAGTTTATTATATAGTTAGAATACTGAATTGGGAAATTTTTGATTGCGGAATTAATAATCCCATCATGATCAGGCGCTTTTCTGTAAGGAAGATTTTTGACCACTACAATAATTTCCTCAGAGATGGTCAGATTAATTGATGTGATAGCCTCACGACTCAAAAACTACTGCTGGTGTGGTAAACCCTGTCAATAGTTTCTGGGTTAAATACATCACTATGCGGTTGAAATTGATGTTCACATTGATAATATTGTTATGACGTTCAGCGAGCACCGCAACTTTTTTAATGTCGAGGCATTTATTTCCTGTATCAGTACTGAGAAGGGGCACATGGGTAAAGGGTTTTCTGACTCCTTTGAAATAATTCCATAAGGAACTATCCGTAGGGGTCAGGCAGATAATGAAGTCCGTCCATTTATTGACTTCGAAATAACGAATAGTACGTTTGACAATGGCATTTAAACTGCTCATATTAGATCGGATACTAGTGTCCCTAATGGCTTGCCAACATTGACGTAGAAGATTTGTATTGTTAATTTTGGTCTTCGTGTTGTTTTTGAGGATTTAATAATTTTAGGGGCCTGGTGACATTTAGATGCCTCCATAGTTTTTTGGATTAATATAGTGAAATTTGTGACAGCTGCTTCGATATCTTCGAGATAATTAATATAGCCAAAAGGAGGTTGATCATGATTGATTGTATTGGTAAAAAAAATAACAATTGTAAAAATGGAAAAAAATTCAGACGAAAGATTGGTTTTAATTAGGAAGTGATCAGACGAAAGAGTTGAAATGGGGTTAATAGTGTTGGGAAAGGGGATGTTATTCAGTAGAGCCAGAACAGTAGTCGTACCATTGCCCTGAAGGCCATAGCGAGGGGTGCAGTAGGGACAGACCTTTCAGTACCGTTATTGATACAGTAATTATGGAGGATTTCCTCTAGATCCATATTACTATTTGGGTACCAGCTGAGATATTGGGAATTGAAGTAACCTGCAAGAAAAACATTATTATATAGCTTGAAAAGATTATTAAGGTTAGAGAGGAGAGCCAAATGATTCGAAATCCGGAGATAGATAGAGGGAACTAAAAAAGAATTTCGCTGATCCAAATAAATTTTAACATTAGCATTTTCAATTTAAAAAAGGGAATGCGAAGAAATATGAGCATGAATGACCCTTCTGCTCCAGAATATAGCAATTCCGCTATAAGACGAAGTATCATTATAATCAGAACAGAAGGTAACATAAGATTTAAACTTTTGAAGATAGAGGTCCCGAAAATAAGTATTACGAACCTACAGTATAAAAATGCGATCAACAGACAATGACTAAATCCCTGGGCACTGAAAGCTTATATCTTAGACCCTTGGCATTCCAAGACAAAATTCTGAAGAAACCCATTATTTTGATTATGACGATCTTGCAAGGCCAAGTTGGCTAAACAAAACGAAAGCAATTAAAAGTACACGCATATTTTTGTCAGCATATATATTTTTTTAATTTAATCGAAATATTATAGGGATTATTCAGCTTTTCAAAATTGCATCCATATAGGAAACATTGGGCATCACAAAATTCACCAATACATTATTATAAAGAATATTGGAATTATTTACAGAATTTACAGAATCAATAATATTTTCAAAAAGTTTTGATATTTCTACGAAAAACATTAGGAAAATTACTAGAAGTAAAGGCATTACAAGCAATATTGCGGTTCGTATCATTAGAAGCATTTACTTGGATTTGTGATAGTACTATGTGGCACAGTAGCCTGATTAGAACTTTTCCCTTTTATAAAGTCTACAATAGAGATATATCTTTGGATAATTTAGGGTGCAAAATATTGCTTAGAATTACTTATAGTCGTGCATGACCTACTTGTACATTCTTCGGTTTTTTGGGAAATCCACAAAAATTAGCTGCATGATTACCATTGCAATTTGCACATTTTATGTCTTTTCTGTCGGTGATTTTACTGTCTCTGGTCTTATGTCCTCCTTTACATTTTGCACACATCGGCTTCAATAAAAAAAATTCCGATCTGTGATTATACAGTCGGCAGTAATACTATACCTTTGATCCCTTGAATTTATGGGATTCATCACGAACGAGAATCTAAGGATGTTACGAACATCAAAAATATTTTAAGTTCGCCTTTCTGAAAATATGCACCAAAACATATTTTTGACTTAAAGTTATTTAACTTAGATACCCGATGTACCTCACAGCCTAAAGAAACAAGTTCAGATTTAACTTTGGAGACGGAGACATCAATGGAAATACCATTAATCAGTCCTTTCTTCGGTAATTCGTTTTTAATCTTCATACCAAAATGTTAATTTCTTTTTCAGTAAAGAAATGTTGAATTTTACGATAACTTTAACATTTTTAGGAAATAATTTAATAAAATCCCCCTGTTCTTCTTTAAACACTTTACTTTCTGCGATTCCATAAATTTTAGAAACAATTTCCCTCCAATTTGTAGTTATCTTTACATAGAAAGGCTCAAGCCTAGGTTCTTTTTAAAAAAAAATTAGCATTATCATTAGATACTTGATCAGAAATATCTTTATTATGATTTAGCATATCGGAAGAAAATGACATAGTAATAGAAATAGACTATTTTGTGGCCTTTAACGGCTTTTATAAACCCTCGTTTGATTTGAAATCAACATCATTTGCTCTTTTAGAAGAGCTGCAAACATGAGATTTATCAAGAGTAGGGAAATCGATTTCGTAGGATTTAATAAAATGAAGAGAAATTTTTTGACTGTTAAGAATAATAACAAAATGAGAAATATCTCCACTATTGGAAAATGGATTAAAACATCCACACCATATACCTTTTATAACTTCAAAGAATTTCTTCTTAGCTCGCTAGGAACCGCCTGCGTAACGTAGCAACGTAGCTCCTGTAGCACGCAGACTACAGCAGGTCATACAGCATTTCAATCGTCTACGAGAAAGGATCCAGAATGTTCAATCCACTGGTTACGGAAGGATAGTTCATCCTGAAAGTTTTCAGAGAATCACTTTTCACACCATCTCTCAACATATCTATGGAAAATAAACTCTGTAACAATGAAAATATATTCTAACAAGAACTGTAATTATATCACCAACAACATAATATTCACCGTAAAAAACTTCAGCAAAGCGAGATCAATGCGCCTCTACCCTTTCTCGCAATCCGCAGCAGAGAACAATCAGATCAGATACATTTCCGTAAGTTCATTTCCTGCTATGGTATCCACTTTTATCTACTTTTTAGTGTGTTACGTAATGTGTGTAAATTCTATAGATCCTATACACACACACACACACACACAGAGTGACATGACAGATCTTGCACAAATTACCACATATGGGAAACAATTTCTAAAATTTGAATTTTATAAGAGTTATGTTTTTTTTTGTTTTTTTTTTTTCTTATTTAGGCATATCATATAATTGTATGAGAAAATGAAAATTTTAAAAATACTCTATTTTTATTGGGACGATTTTCTTAACGTGTGCATATTTTTGTTCTTGTTTAAAATATTTTTCGTTATTTATCTCGAGTTCTTTTCATCGATATAAGTAAGAAAAATAGAAAGCATATTTTCTGGAACTAAAACTAGGCAGCTGTAAAAAGTATTTTTAAAATTCCAAAAGAAAAAATCCAAACGTCAAATTTCACATAAGAATATCTTTTATAAATAAAGCTTTTACGCAGAAAATACCGTACTATTTTATCAAAGTAAAAAGATGAGTAGGGAGCTGTCGAAATATATGTTTATGTTATTTTAGATCGTAAACATCTTGACATATCACTGAGAACATGACATACGCGTTTTATTTTTAAAATATGACGTCATTTTAACATTATCTTGGCACAGAACAAATTATCTACACAAATAAAAGAAAGTTTCGCTCTGTGTGTGTGTGTGTCTGTCTGTGTGTGTGTGTCTGTTGGCGATGGCTAGCAAAATCTAGCCCACCAAGAAGTCTGGAAATTTAGGTGTGGATAGTCCAAGGTCTGGCCATGTGCACCTGAGCCTCAGAATTTTAATATTTTGATAATTAGCCTAGATATTAATTAGATTCTCATTAACAATCGCTTCTAAAATGTCATCTTTTAAAACAGAATGGCGAAAGAAACGAACTGGCGCGTTGGATTTGCGAGCGGAAATGAACAAATTCGAAATTATTTTACTAATTACCGAATTTTAAGAAAAATAATTGAGAAATCAGTTTGAAAACTTCTGAGCATATGTAAAAATATATTCTGCATCTGACCATGTGATTTTTGAAAAATTCGGTCGGTAATTTTTTTTAATTTATGCAAAAAACTGCCAAAAATCTGCCGGCGCCATTGAAAACGATCCCAGAAATCTTTCAGACAGGGATCTGCTTTCATTAAAAACTGAACTACAAAGAGATCTGTTTCTCTGGCCGATCCCTCTCATTTAGTTTGCGAAAATGAAAGGAAATAATAGCCAAATTTTACTAATGAACAAATATTTAGGTAACTAATTAAGATATAGATTTGAAATTGAGGTCGGGAAGGGGGTGTCATCTGCCGGCTATTTTAGCGTAGCGTCTTCGTTATGTTCTAATTATCAGAAAAATGTAATTTTTTTTTTTAATGATCGCGTTAATGTAGGTGACGGTGGTTCTCTTGAACAAATTATTTATTATATTTACGGGTTTGGGGAGGGAGGGGGTTAACGCCTTTCTCTGAGATTGTAATTATCTCGGGCCCGGGCAACGCCGGGCGGGTTAGCTAGTTTCTAATAAAATACAGTTTCATGTTACAGACAGCTGCATTTTATTTAAGTACGCAAAATTGAATAAGCGATCAAAAATATTTAAATTTATTCTGATTCAACATTATAAATCATTAACAAATTTGTAACAACCGAAGCATTTTTGTATGTTTCTTTACAAGAATTTTAGATTACAACATAATAAGAGTTAAATTTTTACAAGAGATTACAAGTTAAATATTTATGTATATAAAACCAAAGAAATGAGTTTTAATCATAAATTCTCTACAAAATAGATAAAAATACTCTTTGAAAAAGGAAATTTTCACAGAGACGTTTTTTAGTAGAGAAAAGAAAGCAAGACGAATTTGTTCACCACTTTCGTTCTTTTTATACAGAAACTATGGTATATATTTGCTGCCTGACTGTCTGCTGTCTTCCTGCTAACTATCTGCATTCTGCTGCTTTTCTGTTTGCAGTATGTCGATCGATCTGCTCTCTGTCTATCTGCTTTTCCTGCTATGTATCTGTTTCATATGTGACATCTGTCTATCTGTTATTTGCATATCTGCTACGTGCTATCTGTCTGCTAACTGCTATCTGTATGTTCACTATCTGTTATCTTTCACACTCTGTGAGCAGTCTGTTATCTGTATGTCTATCTGCCAGCTGTCCCTGCTGTCTGTGTCCTGTCTGTCGTCTAGCTGTCTGTTGTCTGTCTGCCTGACTGTAACAATACACTAAAAATACGTTACCTTCAGCGTTAAGAAAACCACGTGTTTAACATATATTATTTCCATATATTTGTAATATTTTGTGCGGCACTGTAAAATAACTATAAATGCTGTCTACACCCTCTTCGAGAAAACAAATGTTGTATGTGACTATAACAAAATACTAAAATTTCATTAAAGAAAGCATTATACAAATCCCGCATTTAATATATAATCATTCGAATATTTATATTATTTTGTGCAGCCTGTAAACAAATCTTCAATGCTATATACACTTTCTTCGAGAAAGAACGTGCCGTATATGACTGTACCAACATGCTAAAATTTCATTCCCGTCAGTTTTTTGCAAATCCCAGATTTAAAATATATTCGTTTCAGATATTCGTATTCTTTTTTGCGGCCCTGTAAAAGAACTATAAATGGTATATACACTTTCTTCGAGAAAAAGAAATGCTGTTGGTAACTGTAACAAAATACTAAAATTTAATTACGTTTAGCATTCTAAAAATTCCACATTCAATATATAATCATTTCCTATATTCCTATTCTTTTCTGCGTCCCTGTAAAACCACTATAAATGCCATATACACCTACTTCGAGAAAACAATGCTCAGGTGAGTGTAACAAAATAATAAAATTGCATTACATTCAGCGTTCTACAAATCCTGCAATTAATATATATTCTTTTAAATATTCGTTTTATTCGTTTAGGATTTTATATATACTAAGGCATCCAACCCGGGCTTTTCGGGATAGAAAATATAGGTGAAAAACATTTATTTATTTATTTTATTTATTTTTTTTGAAAATTCTAATTCATTTTTTACATTTAATAATCTTTTTAGGTTGCTCCTTAACAACACCCAAGATAATGTTTATATGAAATATGGCAATTATAAATGCAAATAAAATTTTTTAATTTATTAAAAGCGGTAATTTGTATTGGCCTCGTGACAGAAGTTAATAGACGAAGAGATCGCTAAAAATTTCGTTATATACAGTAGATTTTCTTATTCTGATAATTTCAGCGGTTTTTTAAGCGCTTATTTCTACTACATGTCTGTTGATTTTGCGTTTTATATTTTCTATTTGATTTATTGCTTAATCAAGTTTTAATTCCGTAATGAAAAATTAGCTGAAAACAAACGCTGAACTTTTTATATTGTTTAATGTGCAAACGGATAATATTTTGTAATCGTCTGCTAGTTATAGAAATATATATTTTTTAAATATGATGCTTGAAAGTGAATTTAAATGCTATAATAAATAAATAAATTGCGATACAGTTTTATAAAAAATTGCATTCAAAAGTAGATTTTTCCGCTATGTAATGGTGTAAAAATTGAAAATGTGCGATGTTTAGAAAAAAAAAATTAGTAGCACAAATCACAACATTTAAATTTCATCGTCAAGTGTTGCCATTCGCAAAATGACGTCAGTGTTACGCACGGACACTTCTAGATAAATATGTGTGATAAGATAAATTTAAATTATAGCCTTCAGTTTCAAGCCAACAAGAATGAAACCTGTAGTTTAGGTGATACAATAAACGAATGAAGTTTCTAACGTATGTTAATGTTTATGCACTTAATTAATTCTTTCATTGTCGTTTCTGCTTCATTTTAAGCCTTTGCATAAATTTCCCTTATTAAATTCATTAGTTTCAATTTTTATATTTAGTTTCTAATTTCTGATGAGAAAAATATCAGTGAAATTTTTTAAGTGTACATCTTAATGCCTTGTGTGTCAGAAAATGCATGAATAAAAAATGACTTTCGAAATATTTATTACAATGCACTTCATTTTTTTATCGAAATCCCTATGCATAATTTGAATATTTTTAAGCATTAATAACACTACTTTTAGAACAGTAGTTTGCCTAAGACATAAAAATGTTCCATTAAAATTGCATTAGCTACTAAAAGATTGAATATTTAATTACAAAATATGAAACAAAAAACAAAACAGCCATAAAGTACTCATAATAGAGGAAATATTCAACCAATTTTTTTTCTCTTGTGAAAAGGAAGACACAAGAAAGTGTTCTTTCATTTTTTTCTAATTAAAATAGCTACTAAAATACATGTTTTAGATACTAGTAAATACAAATAAAACCCCTTATTTTACGTTAGGCCATTAAAAAGGCAAATTTTCTTTAGTGTTAAATTTTTACACAATTTTTTTCATTTGTTATTCTGTCTACATCATTTTCGTACCTTTACATAAATATAAATTCCTAAAATTCTGTTTTTATTTCGCCATTTACTTTAAGCTATTAGACGGGAACTTTCAAGAGAAGTTTCCTAATATATGTTTTAAAAAACTTCATAAATAATTCTGATAATATACATCAGCAAAAGGTTTATTGAGAAATAATAATTCATACAGAATATAAATATTTACCTATTTAATTAATTCATTGGTTTTTGTCCGTTATGTAAATTTCCATTATTAAATTTCTTTTTTTTTTATATTAAGTTAATGCGCCACTGGTGGACACTGTACCAGTAGTGGAAACTTTAAATTTTGAACTTAAATAATTAACTTTGAATATCATACAGAGGTTCGCATCGTACATGGGGTTATTGTTAGTGTTATTCCTCGAATTACAGAAACTGCAGCTCTTGTGCGAAAACAGTTCAACTCAGGCAGTGCAGCTATACAATTATTATTACCCCTATTTGTCATAAATTTAAATAAGTTTAAGCTAGTATCTTGTACTTTTTTGCTTCATATCGCTAAAATTAATAGGCAAATTACATTTCTTATGTTTATCACTGAAGATTGTATAATATGATATACTTCTTAAAGGAGTCCACTCTGAAACCCCGAACACCATAACCAGTAATGAATAGTTCTGCCCATAACTTGTTCATATGCTTTTTAGGTGCATTCGTAAATTATATAAATATGTAGCACCTATAATCGTCGTATGTCCCGTTCGTCTGTCCGCATATAACAGCGGAAAAACTACCCAAGCGAATAGTTTGAAATTTAATATATGTAATAAGTGCAGAATGTTGTCGAGTCATTAAAGTTGGATGAAAATTGAATCAAAACTTAAAAATATATTAATAAAAGTTTTCTTTATTCTGTTAAATCATATCATACGTAAGTAATTCGATGATGTCCCAGGATAGTTACTGATTCTTTGTTGCCATGGGGATTACGTCGTAAAGATAGAATCCTATTTTTTTCGTGTTACTGAATTTAAAAATCGAATTTGTTTACTGAAATTGTTTAATTATGGCAATCCTATAATCTACCGACAGTTTTTTGAATAGATGCTTCCGGAGAAATAGATATTAAATAGAAAAAGAGTCTAAATATTGATTTCAAGTTCTGAAATTTTCAAAACTAAGCTTAAGTTTCACAATTGAATTTTCAGTAAATGTCAAAAAAGATAAAATGTTTCTAACTTAAAATGTGCTTATTTTATTACGGAAGTTAATCATATCATAATAACAGACCATATATTTCATTTCACTAAAATAATAACGATGATTTTTTACTTTGTCTTGTATTGGGTCTTTGCGCATTGTATAATTTTAACGTAACAGAATTTTAATTGTTTGTAAAAGTGTATTGAAACTTACTTTCTTAAAATAAAATTACTATCTATAATATGATAATATGCACATAAAATAAATTTTGTGTTCTTGCATTTTTGCATAAGAGTGATCAAGATCTAAATATGTATAAAACAAGTTATAGTACAAACACACCTCATTTGTCACGTTTGACACATAATTTCCCATTTGTTTGTCTAAGATTGCCATTTTAAAAACTTTCAAATGTAGCTGAAGTATATTTATGACTTTGTTTTTGTCTGTCTGTTTGGAAGTCTATTGTCTGTCTTTTCGTCTGGACGCGATCAACTTTTGTAAATATGTTTGGATTAAGACGTAATTGGTTATTGGGATTTATTATTGTATGTTTATTGTTCGTTTTCAAAAGTTTTCGAGACAAAAATAATTTTTATGCATTGTCGTTTATGTGGGTCCTTGCAGTGTAATTTAATAATTTTACTCTACTTGGAATTTAATGTAATAGATTTGCATTATCCAGGTTCACTACAAAATATTCACTTTTAAATATGGGTTTCATGGTGTAGTACTCTACCACTCCCCATTTAGTGTCTTCAGAATATTAGACACAATTTAACCCGTATTCGCGTATTATATGTCGTTAATACAGCGATTGGTATAGTGAGCGACCCAATGGTTTTCTATCATGTTAGTGTTTAAAATGACAATTAATATAATAAGGCATTAAATCAATTTATTTTCTATTTGCTTTTCTGGAAAAATTCCAACGTGTTCAGTACTGCAGCAGAAATATTTCCACTTTTGGATTTTCCGTTTACGCTACTGATGCATTTTAAGCTCAAAGAAAAAAATAATTTTGCGTGGAAAAATATTTAAAGAAGCAACTTTTGCATCACAGTTTTACTCAGGAAGAGATAATTGCATCAATACCAAATTCCCTCAATTGTCTAAATCACAAAAACTGAGAATGGTACGCTGAAAATGGGCAAAAAGTACATTTAAAGTGTCCACAACTGGTACAGTTACCTCATTTTCAAAGCCTCTGAATGAAATATTTATAAGAATTTCCTGTAAATTTCAACTTTATACCTAGTTTCTGACAAGAAACATAAATAATACGGTATTTATGACGTATTCACTATAAGGCATTTAATTATTTTTTTATGTGCATATATATATATATACATAAGAATTTGTATTCAAGTTTTAATGAAACTATTTGTTTCGAATTAATATACCAAGACATAAAAAACTTCTATTAAAAATGTTGTCGCGAATCGAATTGAATTAAATGTATTCTTTGGCTCCTACTAACAGGAGATATTTTTCAGAGATGCATCTTTCTAAGCTGTGTGAGAAATATGTTTTTGTTTTCATAAATGTATCTTTCTAAGCTGTGTGAGAAAGATTTTTTTGTTTTTCGAAATTGTATTTTTCTAAGCTGTGTGAAAAAATGTGGTTGTCAGAAATGGTTATGTAGAATGTTTTTTGTCGGCACGGAAGTCAGAGAATAAAAGATATTCTTTATGTTTTTTAAGAAGACTGTTTTTCACGTATTAAAGTATTATTTTCCTTTGCTTTAAAATGACGAAAGTATTAAAACGGGTAGTTTTAGTGTTTTCGAAAATCGCTATGTATGTATTTGCGATAAATTTGGCGCCCGAACAGAAGGACATAGGAAGTAATATTTTTTAAATAAAAATATTTTAATTTTTATATTTTTTAAAAATAAAAAGAACGCCCCTTAGAAGCGCATTTACGAAGACTTTAAATGCTTTAAACGAAGCTATTAACCAGTCAAGTTGTACCAGTCAAGTACCAGATGTTAATCTAATAGAAGAGCTTTTAGATCAATTAGTAGACAAAGCATCAAGATTACGTTCCACAGATGACGAAATATTAAATTTTATGTTGTCGAATGGGTCTCCAGAAAAAGATTATGTAAAAGAGTTCGAGGCATTCGAGGAATACCATGAAAATTAATAACAGTGAAGCAAAGTGTAAGACATTTTTTGTTAAGCCTACCGTCGAACATCAACCTCTTTTACCTAATTCGATAGAAAACGAAAGAATGGGATCCCGCACACTCAGATTGCCTGAGATTAGTTTACAGCCGTTTGATGGGGACTCAAGATCACTAACGTTTTGGAATACCTTCAAGAAAAATCACGAAGACACTGTGTTAGACGATCACTCGAAATTCGTATATCTGATGCAAGCAATTACTCCGAAATGGAAAGCGTCCCAAATTGTGAACAGTTATCCTATATCAGCTGAAAATTATCCTAAAGTAATTCAACATCTAAAAGAAAGATTTGGAAGAGAAGACACTTTAATTCAAATCTACGTTCGAGATCTGCTGCAGCTGGTATTATTCAATAATAATGCATCCAGAAGAGAGTGCAATTTGTCATCGTTATATGACAACCTAGAAACCAAACTTAGATCGTTGGAATCTCTTGGGGTAACAGAGGATAAATACGCGAGCATTTTATTCCCGTTGGTGGAATCGTGTTTACCTCATGATGTTCTCCGAATTTGGGAACGGGATCGTGAAAAGTCTGATCAAGGTAAGAGTGAATTAAATTCTATACTTAATTTCTTAAAAAATGAAGTGTTGTCTGAAGAACGTATTTTATTGGCGCGTACTAGTTTTGGTTTTGATAAATCTAAGAATTTTACTAGATTTAAAAATGTTGAATATAATTCTGTGCCAACTGCTACTGATTTATTTGTAAGTGATAAATCTAAGGATAAACATTTAATTAAGAAATATGCGGAAACATGTATATTTTGTGACACGTGTCACTTATCAGAAAAATGTTTTAAAACTAATTCGCTTTCTTTTGAAGATAAACGAAGTATAATTTTGAAAAAGGGGGGCTTGTTTTGTCTGTCGTAAGAAAAATCATATTTCACGTCACTGTAAATCGAAGATTAAATGTTTAAATTGTGGTAAAAGGCATTTTGCTGTAACGTGTCAAAATGTTTGTAATGAAGAGAGAAATACGGCATTAGAAAGTCGTAAACATGAGTCAGGGAGTAGTGATACTGTTTTGACTACTCAAGGTTCCGACCCATCAGTGTTATTACAAACTTTGCATGTACGTGTAAAGCACGATGGTAAAGAAAAAATTGTACGGGGAGTCATAGATACGGGCTCTGAGCGTTCATATTTATCAGAAGATGTAATTAAGTATTTGAATTATAAAAGTATTGATGAAGTTAAATTAATTCATAAATTATTTGGTGGTGTTGAAACAAGTGAAACAAACCACAACAAATATAGAATTCATTTAAGTAGTATTGATAGTAGTTATAAATGTGATATGCATGTTTTAGATGTTTCTGTTATTTGTTCTAATATGAAAAAGGTGCCAAATGGACCTTGGTTAAAATAATTAAATAAATATGGTATTAAGATTTCGGATGTTGAAAACAATGTATGTAAAATCGAAAACGAAATTAAATTGTTAATTGGTTCCGATGTGGCGGGAAAATTACTCACCGGAAATATTAAAGTTTTAAAAAGTGGTCCGGTTGCTGTAAAGACCCATTTGGGGTGGACTCTCATGGGGAAATTCCAGGCATTAAATCTGAAACAAATTATTCTCTTATGGTTATTTCGTCTCTTTGGAACGAAAGCTCCGTTGCTAATTTATGGAAGCTAGATATTCTTGGTATAACTGATCCGGTTGAATCTAAAACTAAAAATGAAATTCATGAAGAAACTATGCAACATTAAAAAAAAAAAAACAAACATAAGAATAGATTCAGATGGGAGGTATGAAGTAGCATTGCCTTGGGTAATAGATAATGCACTCTTACCTAGTAATAGAGAATTGGCCGAAAAACGGCTTGCTGCAAGGAAGAAAAGGTTATCAAAGTTGAATAAAACTGAAGTTTATAATGAAGTATTTGATACATGGTTAAATGCAGGAATAATTGAAAGGGTGGTCGATAATAAAAAATCCAAAATACATTATTTGCCACACAGGCCTGTATTTAAAGAATCGAGTGAAACTACTAAAGTAAGGCCGGTTTATGATGCTTCGGCTCATGTGAAAGGTTTTCCTTCATTAAATGATTGTCTGGATAAAGGATTAAATATGATTGAAATGATTCCGACAATATTGCATCGTTTTCGGAAATTTCCTGTTGGTGCAGTATCTGATATAGAAAAGGCATTCTTACAGATAGGTATTACAGATAGTGATAGAGACTATCTACGGTTTTTATGGAAGGATAATATAATTTACAGACATAAACGTGTGGTTTTCGGGATCAATTGCAGCCCTTTTTTACTAGCGGCTATTCTGAAACACCATCTGGAAAGTACACCTGACTATTTTGTTTTTACAGCAGAAACTTTGAATGAATCTTTGTATGTAGATAATTGCGTTTATAGTTTCAACACAACTGAAGAGTTAAACAAGTTCATAATTGATTCGAGAATGTTACTGTCCTCCGCGAAATTCAATTTAAGGGGATGGCTGTCAAATTATCCAATTCAAATTATGTCTGAAACTTCAACAGTTAACATAACACCAGTACTAGGCTTAAACTGGGATCTAGAAAACGATACCCTATCTTGCAAAATCGGCCCTATTGAGGAAGAGCAAATTATTCCTACAAAACGAGCTCTACTTTCATTGGCTCAGAAGGTTTTTGATCCTTTGGTATTTGCCTCACCCGTGACTTTGCTCCCTAAACTTATTCTACAAGAATGCTGGAAGTTGAAATTAAAATGGGATGAATTAATTCCAGAGAATTTAGCTAAACAATTTTTGAAGTGGGTGCAAGGAATAAAATTAATTTCTGCCATCAAACTTGAGCGCTGGATGAATCTAGATAATTTTGAAAATGATGTAAGTCTTCACATATTTTGTGACGGAAGGAAACACGCATATGCTACTTGTATTTTTCTGAGAGTAAATAAGAAAAATGAAATTTTGGTGAGTTTTATACAAGCACGCGCAAGAGTAGCTCCTCTTAAGAACCTAACTATACTGCGGTTAGAGCTTTTATCATGCTGCATTGGAGCCAGGTTGGGTAGTCGTGTCAGTGCTGATTTAAGAATTCCAAATTTGAAGATCTGTTATTGGTGTGAATCAACCACAGCTTTAAGCTGGATAAAGCGAGATGATAGATGGGGAACATTTGTCTGGAATCGTGTAGAAGAAATCAGATCTTTGTCACAGAAAGGTCAGTGGCGACATATTTCAGGAAAATTTAATCCGGCTGATCTTCCTTCCAGAGGTTGTTCCATTGAACAGTTCTTGCAACTAAAATGGTGGGAGGGACCAGCCTGGCTGCCTGAGCCAGAATTTACTTGGCCTCAAAATGTCGAATCACCAGATGAAGAAGTTATTAATACTGAGAAACGGAAAAGTGTCATTTCAGCATTAAACAAGAAGACGAAACCTAATGATTGGTATTATCGGCGATTTTCATCATACAAGAAAATAATAAGATTGATTGCATGGATTCTAAGATTCATAAGTAATTCAAGAAAACCGAATTCAAAAGAAGTATCTGAACTAACATATTTTGAAATAGAACAAGCTGAAAGAAAATTAATGATTTTGATCCAAAAAGACAGCTTTGATGAAAAGAATAATGATAAAATTCGTAGCCTAAGACCAATCCGTGATGAACATGATATCATCAGATTAAAAACACGTCATCTATCGAGAAGATACTGTCAATATTAAGTACCCAATTCTTTTGCCGTCTGACCATCCTGTAGTCCAACGATTGATCTCCTGGAAACACCAAGAGCTATTACATGCAGGAGTGGCTCTTTTGATGACATCTATACGAGAAGACTACTGTATCCTGAAAGCCAGGAAATCCATTCGAGCAGTAGTTCAGAAATGTGTGCGTTGCAAAATATTTAGTGCACAGAAGACAGAGTCAGAACCTATTGCATTGCCAGCAGAAAGAGTTCAAGATGCGGCAGTATTCAAAATAATTGGAGTAGATTTAGCTGGGCCCTTATATTTGAAAAATGGAAAAAAGTATGGATTGTGTTGTACACTTGTGCAGTGTACAGGGCCATACATTTAGAGTTAGTGGCGTCATTAGCAACAGATACCTTCCTCCAATCTTTTAGGCGCTTCATAGCGAGAAGAGGAAGACCGACGACCGTTTATTCTGATAATGGTAAAAATTTTGTCGGTGCAGATAGAGCTTTTTCAGACATCGATTGGGAACAGATCTCAGTTGCAGCAGCTGTACAAAAGATTCGTTGGAAATTCAATCCGCCTACTGTTGCCTGGTGGGGTGGTTGGTGGGAGAGGTTGATACAAATGGTGAAACGCATCTTGAGGAAAATACTAGGTAGAGCCTCATTATCCTATGAAGAGCTTATCACAATTCTTTGTGACTGCGAACAAGTTGTAAATGCTAGACCACTCACCTATGTCTCAGAAGATGTGGATGATCTAGCACATTTAACACCATCAAAGTTTCTTCAAGAAATAAGATCTTCAGATGTGATAGATTTTGATGCAATTGACGCACAAGAATTAAACAGAAGAGCAAAGTATAGACAACAAGTTCGAGAACATCTTAGAAGACGATTCCGTATTGAGTATTTAGGGCTGTTACGCCAACAAAATTCCCTGCAAAAGAATGCCAAACAACTGACCGTTGGTGATGTCGTTGGTGAGTCTGATAAGAAACGTACGTATTGGACTTTAGCTCGTGTGCAAGAATTAATTTCTGGAAAAGATGGTCACCCGAGAGTTGCTCGGGTAAAATCTGAAAATGGTGAACTTTTAAGACCAATACAAAAACTGTACAATCTAGAGATTCCAAAAGAACAATCTTTAGAGCCAGTATTACGAACGAGAAGAGGCAGGACAGTGACTGTTCCAAAACGTTATCAGTCATAAGACTATTTTTTGAACACTGAACTTTTGGAACTTTTTTCCCCTTATTTTTAGTATATCTCATTTCCTAGTGGTAATTTGAATTTGTAATAATATGCTTAATTTTTGTTTGAATTTTTGCAGGAAATTGTATAGTTTGTGTTTGAAAATTAGTGTTAAGAATATTATTAATGCTTTGGCCATGTAATGTAAGTATAATGTTACACATATTTTGTTTTATTTTGAATTTTGTTGTGCCTATTGTTGAGTTTTCCTGTTGAAAACTCAAGGTGGGAGATTGTCGCGAATCGAATTGAATTAAATGTATTATTTGGCTCCTACTAACAGGATATATTTTTCAGAGATGCATCTTTCTAAACTGTGTGAGAAATATGTTTTTGTTTTCATAAATGTATCTTTCTAAGCTGTGTGAGAAAGATTTTTTTGTTTTTCGAAATTGTATTTTTCTAAGCTGTGTGAAAAAATGTGGTTGTCAGAAATGGTTATGTAGAATGTTTTTTGTCGGCACGGAAGTCAGAGAATAAAAGATATTCGTTATGTGTTTTAAGAAGACTGTTTTTCACGTATTAAAGTATTATTTTCCTTTGCTTTAAAATGACGAAAGTATTAAAACGGGTAGTTTTAGTGTTTTCGAAAATCGCTATGTATGTATTTGCGATAAATGTATTAGTCGAAAAAACAGAAAATGAAAAAAATATATTAATCAAAATAAAACTTGTCTCTTATAGAGGAGATGTTCACATAAAAGTTTTTGTTTTGCGAAAAAAGAAACCCGTAAAAATTATTAAGACTCTACTGTTCTACGCTTTAATAAATGTACAATCAGCATCATTTTATAGTGATTTACTGCACTCATTTTACGGAAAATGTTACTCGCTCAAGCCAAACTGTCAAGTACCGTAAATTTAATATTTTTACGGGAAAAACCCATTTATCAAAAAGCAAAGCATGTTTATTCACATTTTCAAAAATTGCAGTAAAATGTCTTGTCGTTCCAACGTTTTCAAAGAAAACGTTTACATGACCATGTTGTGAATTGTCCTTATTGATCATAATAGACATAAATTATGGTTAAGTAACATTTTTTAAATTAAAACAGTTGAATAATTGGACATTATGTATTTAATTTGTATGAATGTAGAGACATAGGCCACTTTTTCTTTTTACTGGAGTGTCTGCTGCAGTAATTTTACTGTTGAAATCTTTTTTCATTTAATGTTCAACCATATGTAGTGTCTGAGGAAGAAAATTGCAGGAATGTTCCACACCCACCTAGTAAATCTGCATAAACGTTAACAGTTTAACGCAGAAGTGATCATAATTATCTTTGAATGAAATACACGAATTAGGAAAGGATAGTATTCATCCAGAACTGTAACGTATAGCACTATAGCTCTGGAGACTCGATGTTGTAATCTATAATTAACAACAGAAATCAATCACTAGATTATCTAAAAAAATAAAGACAAGTTGTGTAGTTTCGAAGATTGAGAGCCTTTTTAAATTAAAGGCTGCTAGACGAAGTTAAAGTTGACATAAATGAATTATATTAAATAAATGAGCATTGCTTTATAGCCTGGATAACTGCAATCACTATACCTAAAATAAATCACACTTAATACTAATAATCAATGAATAAAATTAATAAAAATTTAACTTACTTTATTTACATATATACTTAATAAAAATGAGAACATTTAAAATTAGAGTTAAAAAATAAAGAAAAGCAATGTCTTACACAACATCATAAGCAATTTCTTATATGTTTACACTAATTAAACATCATAATTTATTTTAACGTTAGAGAGATACATCATTAGAATCATTATTTAGATTTCTTGAATCAATCTACTCAATTACCAATTACTTTATATTAATCTCGTTTTGAAATATAATTCATTTTAGTTAAATAAACATAAAAATATTCCGATATACGTTCTAACCATGACTTAACCTATAAATTAAAATTTAGAATTTAAACAGACAAAAGTAAATTATTACTCTGAAGCACATCGGCTGAAACAATAAGTGATAATTAATAAGGGACTTTATATTTATATTTTATAATGTTTGAGTATTTGAATTGAATTTTTATTCTTAAAATTTATATTGAAGTTTAATTAATATTTTGTATAATATCTTATTTCCATGCTAAATAATCATGCTTTAGAAATAGGCAATCACTTTTAATTATTAACTTGCCAGATATCTGCATAGGGCAGGATTATAAAACTTTTCGGGATGAACATTTTTCAGGAAGGATTTTGGAGAGATGATTTAATTTTAATAAGACAGTACCTTTTTCGTGTCTCTCTAAAGTAAAATCCTAAATATACCATTTCACTTTCCCCAACGCCACTGAAGTAACTAGAAAAACATACGAAAAAATGCATCCAAGAAGAGGTTACACAGTAATAAAATTACTATGCCAAAAATAATAATTTGGAGAATAAAAGGAAGTTCAGAAATTTGCATGTGACTGTCCTCATTCACAAGGGAAAACTTATTGGAAGCTCTAGACCACTGACGTCACACCAAAACAGAGCTCATATGTGCAGTCAAAGAGTGTCATTCGGTAGCATCATTCCTAAGACTCGGACACTCCTCTTTAGATTGGGATGTTTGGAGTCGACTGTCGGGTCACAGGCATCCATAATCCAAAATCAGTTGTTATGAGACTGGAAAGAATAACTTAAACGAACTGTGCTGTTGTAAATCTGCTTCTCACATTTATAGGTTGTTTATTTTGTATCCAACTGATATCGAAAGCAATAAAATTGCATTTAAATTCTGGAAAAGTGTCTTTCATTTTAATTGAGAAACTTTGTACTTGGATAAAAGAAAACAATCATTTAAAAAATATTTTAACATGTGCAGCGGTTATTGTGAAATTCATATTTCTGATACACTGCTGAGTTTATAGTGTTCAAACATGAAGTCTGGGTATGAAAAATGCACAGTCTTCTAATTTATTCCACATATTTTGCGAAAAATATGCGAGGATGGTCAGCAGGTTTTTAAGTGTACTACTACGCAAGAACCAAATATTCCTCTTTACCGATAAGTTTTCTCAGAGAAACTAAACTTTTACATACTTAATTTATTCATTCATAATTTTCCTGATTCATCTATTTCCGATTACGTAAATATCTCTTATTAAAGTCACTTTCCATTTCGATATTCGGTTTCTAATTTCTAAATTTATGCTAAGTTCTTGTAAATTACGTCTACATATTTCGAATCTAAATTTAAGCTTCAATTAATAAATTTCGTAATATCATTACGTAATTTCCTTATGCAAGCAATGTTGCGTAATGATTTCATTAATGGTTAAAAATTAATTGTAATTGGAAATTGATATTTTGGAATAAACTTAAATACAGGGTACTTAAACAACACCAATAAAAAGATAAGTGATAATAACTGTCAAGACAACCTAGTTTTATATATGTGGAGACTTACACTCAGTTTATTTAGTCAATAGTATAAGTGACTCACTTGAAGCCGGATTTCTTGCTCATAATTTTAACAATATTAAAGATACTTAATACCTAGATACTTAGCTTCCATAACTAAATGTTCAAGAAACGGATCTTGATTTATGTGAAATATAACGGCATCACGAAAAGGGCGGTATTGGCCACCAGTTACACACAAACTATGCTGACGTTGAAACATCATGTTTAAGAATGTATATTATATTACACAGGAGTGTAACTGAAGAAATTTCTATACACTTTCAGCGCTTTTCAGATGCCATCGCGTTTCGATGAAGCTAAGTAAGTGTCTGTCAAATATTGTTATATCTTCATTATCAATGAAGTTATAAAGAAAAATAAATAAAGTTCAGCTTCGAATTCCTATAATCTGTATTTTTGATTGAATAAATAATTGCTTATCGGTTTATCTGTTTAAATGTTGTTATCTATAAAATTATTTTATTTTTGGTGGCGTTCAAATGCACGCTGCTTAAATGTGTGAAACACACATTTTGAAATAAGTGGTAAAATATGAAGATGTGACTCATTCGAATTAAAATTCACTAATATCTTAAGTAGATTGGTCATTACAGCAAACATGTTTTATTTATATCATTTAAATTATGATAAACAGAAATTTTGCGATTTTACATGAATTAGTATGCAGTCATCAGTCTCCGATACAACAATTGTTCATGAATATTTACTTCATTAAAACCCTCTCACTGACAAGCCCGTATTAATACGTTCACAAAGCTCCAGGTTTCACTGCAATATGCATAATTTAAAGTAATAAAATTATATTGATTTAATGCATTTGTAATGCACTGAGCAGTGAATAATACTCTCAATTACATTCAGAATTGCGATTCAGTTTTTTATAATCAATGTTGAAAAGTTAGTTTTTCTTAGCATTTAATACAGAATGCGGAGAAAACAAAATTACAGATTTGCCCTTTTTCAAGACTGTCAGAGGATTAAAATTGATCTTTTTAAACAATTACTTAGACATTAAGTCCCATGCTTCCATAATAACATAATCAGATACACGTCCAAAAATTACATAACAGCCTGAGTTTTAAAGACAACGGGAAAAAAAATACAAAAATATCTTCATATGCAAAAGTACAGTCGATAAATATCATTATGCGCACGATGGAAATGCTAAAAACCTAATTGGGCTGGAATTTTCTACCAATCAGCAAAACTTGAAGGCACTTAATATCCGCGTATAGGAAAAACAAACGTGTAAATTGGCTTGTGAATGAATTAAAAATACCATAGAATACGTCCCGAAAAAATAAAATATAGGCTTCGAAAAAAAAAGGTGGTGTTTGAAAAGGAATAATGTTTTTACAAAAAAGCTAAAATTCTAACGACTCGACGTTATTCTGGAATAACTAAATTTTGTGGTGTGGTATAGAAAATGCATGTATTGTAACTTGGGAATGAGAAAACTAATGAGAAACTAATGTCGTAGGCTAATCGAGAAATAAAACTATTTGCAAACAGCCTTAGCTGTATACAAAAAGCTGGGCTATTCTATAAACATATGTCTTTTTCCAACAAACCTGATGTTTTTCAGGCTTATTCCAAAGAACCTATTCGACTTCAGGCGATTGGAGGATGACAGGTTGTTTTCTAACCAGATAATTTTAATGGTTTTGCAACAAGCCTATGCAAATTTAGTTTAATTAGAAAATACCAAACTCTTTTTTTTAAAAGACTAGTTTTAACAAGTCTTATTGCATTAAATCCAAGATAATGACTGTTTATGCAAAATACTAGTGAAAAAAAATATGGAGCTGTTAACGACTGCAGAAACCACCACCTCAGCATGTTTACTGATGGAATTCCTGCATTACATAGAAATCGATTGGCATATTGCAATTGAACTGATCTGCAAAGTCATATATTTGTATAAACCGCAGTCAGGCCAAATTTTAATGGTCAATTTTTAGGTCCCGAAACAATATTAAATTTTATTTTTATTTATTCAAATTTAACCCCTAACATTCGGTCTGCCTGCGGTTAGATATGAAGTGGAAGACCAGTTCCATTCTAACATGCTAATCGTATTATATCTAATGCAGGAAATTCATCCAATACAGGAAATTCAAATGGGTGATTGCGCCTAAAAATCAACCACTAAAATTTGGTCTGCCTGCGGTTAGTAGCAAGATATGTTGTTCTAGACCTGTTCTCTGGTTTTATGCTCTTCGGCGTCTATCTAATATTTCATCTGTAAAATCGATGTTGTTCCTGGGGACCGAAAAACAGCCACTAAAGTTTGTATCAACCAAGACGTGACGTGGCAGTTCCATTGTAATATGCTAATTGAGTTCAATCCAATGCAGGAATTTTATTCCTAAACTTATTGCAGTGTTTCTCTGGAATCACCTGCCGGTGTAATAGCAGAAGAAACATATTTTTAAAAATGTATTAGAAAAATATATCTTTGGCAGATTTAACTTCTGTGCCTAATTCTCTAAGATTAGAATAGACTACTTAGTTTTACTATACGGGTATATATAATGTGAATACTTCCTACAAAAATATCGATAAAATCTCCAGATGGGGAAGATTATTGCAACTTTTCAAGTTTTACGTCGAAAAGACGGGTTTTTGAATGAAAATGATTAAGAAAAATAATATTACAAAACGGGTTTATTGGCAGATTTGATTCAGCGTCTGTTTGATAATTAAGTGTACAATATACCTTTATAATTCTTTTTTTTATTAAGTAATGACTTTTTTAATTACAGAATAGGATTACAGTGTTAATAAATAACAGTATACAGATTTTCTTTACAACTAGTATATAACCCCCGTCAAAAATGACAGATAGTTCATCATTGCTGCATTTTCATAAGACTTCATACAAACGGCATGAAGATTTCATTATTGAATAGGTATGTATTGTAAAAAAGTACATTTAAAAAATAACAAGTGATTTCTACAAATACAAATGATGATAAATTTTTATTTATTTATTTATTTATATTTTATTTTTTTTACACAATATTAAATTTTTGAAATAATTCAACGATTGGACAAAACATTCAAATTAAATATTAAAAAATAATCCATGGGCGAAAGTTTTTCTAAAAAAGTGTTATCAATGAGTTTCTAAAGAGCTAGACTCACAACATAGCTCATTTTTTGATTATATAAGCAAAATTAAATGGAAATTACTCGGTACTATTTATTCTTTATATTTTAATTACGTTTCATAAGAAACAATCATTTTATTTACGATGGAACTAAATTTCAAAATTTGTTTGTATTATCTGCCGGTAGATGGCGCCAAAATATTTAAAAAAAGAAGCGTAATATAATACTGGATGGATCACCGCATAGCCTCCCTACGAAAGCTGTCACCGCTATTTCTGAAAAAAAGTGTTTACAGAAAAAATTTATTGCAGAAATGTTGATATAGATGTTTTATATGAAAATATGCTGAACAGACATGATTTGAGGCAGAAGAATTTATCATATAGTTGTCATATGTTAGCATATGTTTTTCATTAAGCCTAACATGGTGTTTCGCTACGCTCGGGTTCGCCATGGAAGTAGGTTCGCATCTCCGACTCGGATCGCTCTGGAATGATTACCTACAATATACTTTCCTACACTTGGATTTGTCGATAGATGACTGGTAAAATAGTTTTTAAAGGTTTTAAACAAAATTAAAATATTTAAAAGATTTAATATGCTTTTACAAATATTTTATGAGTAGAATCGGATGTGAAGCTTTCAAAGAGACGTTCATTTGTGATTCATTTGAATTTGTGATGCTGAATGGCAACAGTGTTCGTTTGTTTATATCTGGGATTAAGATGTTTAAGCTGGGTTTTTAATTAAGAACTTAAAACATGATAATAGGATATGATATGTATGTTTTATAGGAAAATATGCTGAACAGACATGATTTCAAGTAGAAGATATTATCATTTAGCTGTCATATCTTAGCATAGGTTTATCATTAAGCCTAACATGGCATTTAAATATGGTTGATTCGCAGACCAGGTTGGTCGCGCTCGGAATGATTACAGACTCTTTCTTGCCTTCGGATTTTATTATAAGTAATTTTCCTTAACGGTTCTGAAGATAATCCAAATATAAAACTTCAAAATCTCGAAAAATTCGCATTCTTGAAAATGCAATATGCGCCTTTCATTTTTACATACAATTTAAACCTTCTTTCATCGTAATCATTGTATAAAAAATTAAATATAAATATATATATATATATATATATATATATATAATATTAATGTTGTCTTGGATAAAGAAAATGATATTGACATAATAAAAAAAAATGACGTACCAAAAAATTGGCTTAATATACAGAGATCCACCGTATCAAGCACAATCTAATACGTATACCTAAATCGATTTTTTTTTGAGTTTTCGTGATTAAATTAGTTAACTTCAGACAGTGTCTTTAATAGAAAATGTTTTGTAAGAAATGCTTAAAATGCGTAATAATATAATATACCCGAGAAAATTATATTTTTTATATTCAGCAAAATAAATGTGAATAAAAATTGCTTTTAAGAAAGCGATAGATTGGAATATTTTATAATTAATTTATTTTAACTCTAGTTGCCCTGAACATTAAAAAAATACATTGGAAAAGATCCATTTACTTTGACTATAGATTAAAATCTTTCTAATCTCTTCTATTTAGCAGAAAAAATGTATTTATTTTTAGTATGTTTCTTTATATTTTTCCAGTAAACTTTTTTTAAACTTATTTAATTCCAGGTACTTAACTGCAAATCCTTTCGGAAAATAGTTTATGTAAAGCCTTAAACAAATGGATTATGAAGGCTTTGATGGAGAATAGAATATTGCTTTTCAATAATTAAACAAAATAATTTTTAAAAATATATAAATTTGTTAATATTGAATTTTTTTTTTTAATATCAGTATTTGTTTTCAAGTTTTACCTTTCATAGCATATAGACAAAAATACTGTACTCTTCCAAATTTTCAGTAAATATAAAACACATATAACATGCTTAAAGTATATTTGCTGTAATAACGAAAAAATTGCATTTATTAATATTATATTGCTGTATAATATTGTTTCATGCTTGTCGTGTAATTTTACATATTAAAATATTTATTCGTTATCATAATATATTATAAATATTACATTAAAATATTAACATATATTAAATCCAATCTATAATTCTATATATGGAATAAAATACTCTAAAATCACTATAAAAATTTTTAAATTTTATTCATTTTTCATATAGATGCGGATTTTAAGAATAAAAAAATAAATATACATCAAAAAATCGTTAAACATTAAAAGAATATGAGAAAAAAAATTAAATTGTTGTTAAATGAAAATTGTTAAAAAGTAGGAGGCAAATTTGCAGTGTTATAAAACACATGCAGTGCATTAACATAAATATGTACAAGGGATGATCAAATGAAAAGGTACGAAACGACGCGGTGGGTACAAATGTAGACTTTATTCAAAATATTCACCATAGGCCTGAGCACAACGATCCCACTGATGAACAAGCCGCAGGATTCCTTGTGCCCAGAATTCCTGTGGCTGTGACGAGACCCATTCCTCCACAGCGTCCTTGAGTACGTCGTCCGAGTTGAAGCGCTTCCGTTTCAGGTGTTTCTTCAGTGGACCACCTTGTCGATGAGATCGCTCGTGATGACAGTGTTTGCCTGGCCTGGTCTCGGGTCATCACCCAGACTCTCACGGCCTGCGCGAAAACGGGCACTCAATTTTCTGACAGACTTGTCAGAAACACATTTCTCCCCGTAAACTATCACCATCCGGCGATGAATAGCGGCCGGTTTCTCACCTTCCGCTGTCAGAAATCGGATAACACCTCTCTGCTCCTCATTCGTCGAGTTTTGCAACGCGAACGCCATCCTGTCCTCATACGGACTGCCGCATCATTTGGACGCCGCTTTTGATAAGAGCCTCTGCTCTCTACTGCGCATGCGGGCGCCAGCGCGTGCTCCGATCCCAGTCACCCGATCCCAGACTCCAATCGCATCCCGAGATGTCTCGCTACGTTCTCCCATGGCGGAATATGCAAATATTTAACTGTTACGTTTTTACGTCGTTTCGTACCTTTTCATTTGATCACCCCTTGTACATTAGAAAAATTGATTGCACATTGTTAAAAAATTTCCTCATATATACGGTTAATTTTATGTGAAATTTCTACCTTTTGACGGACACTCTCTATTTTGAGCAGATATTGGAAATTTTCCCGGCATAAACGGAAAATTCCTATTTATCCTTACTCGTTGAATGATAAAAGTGGAAATGTTTCTCAGAGAATGTTTCTCTGTCTTCAAAGACTGACAAACCCAAATTTACCTTTGCAGTTGAGAGACAAAGGAAAATTCTAGTTAAAATTTTAAAATTGATGTTTTGGTTCAGAACCAAGCCGTTGGATTTACTTAGTGTATGTGACAAAGCATTTATCCTCTATTGGCGAGTACGGATATTCGCATCCGGAGGAAGACAAAGAGAACAAGTTGGAAATTGTACGTGAAACGTGACAAATGCGGTGTGTTCATACTGTTATTATATCAGTTAAATTAATTATATCGTCTGTTGTTATGATATGATTAATTTCTGCAATAAAATAAATAAATTTTATGTTTGCAACATTTTATCTTTCGTTGACATTTACGCAAAAATCTAATGATAATCTTAACCCTAGCTTTGAAAATTTTAGAACATGAGATCCATATTAAGACTCTTTTTCCATTTAATATCTATTCCTCCGGTAACATCTATCCAAAAAACGGTCGGTAGATTATAGGATAGCTATAATTAAACAATTTTATGATACAAATTCTGTTTTTAAATTCAGTAATACGGAAATCAGATAACTGCATCTTAAATAGGACATAATCAACATGGCAACCTAGAATCATTACCTATCATGGGATATCATTGAATTAATTACGTATGATAGGATTTAATAGAATGAAGAATGTGACTATAACTTGATCATAAAGGTTATAAAATGTCATATACGTCATATATGACTATAACGTCATACATGTCCGATAACTTGGCGATATATCTCCGTCGCTGGACGATTAATCCCCGGAAACTGCTGTAACAAGGAAGTAGAGATTAAAAAAAAAATTAAATTACTTAATAACTATTTTTATTAATATCGTTTGAGGTTTTGATTCAATTTTCATAAAATTTAATTTGGGTAGTTATCGTGAACATTTTCACGTCCTTCATTGACCTCTCCTTCTGACCATGGAATCGCTCATCGCATTGAGTCCGTAAACCTCACAAATTTGCCTATGAATTTCACAAATTTTGATATTCCTCGCATTGAGAAATCGTATGATCTACCATATCTTGCATGCGGCGGTATGCTTGATTGTTTTAAACATTTTGAACTCTCACCAAACAAGCGCTCATAAGTCAGCGATCTGAAAATACCTTTTCTTGCTTACCAATGAATGACTCAGCAGAAAGAAAGCGCATGATTGAACTAATGCTATTTCCGCGGCGAAAATGGAAAACGGGACATGCTTTGTGGTTTACCTGAAATATGACACAGCGTAACTAAATAGTATTAATCGATGATGCTTTGAGATTTGCTTGATGAAAGACAAATTTTTAAATCGTGTACCTTACTTTTCAATTTATTTTATTTTTATTTTCTATAAACGTTGTATATCTCAAAAACTGAAGGAAAACATAACATAGACATAACTAATCATTTTTATTTCAAAAATAAAACTTAACGCTTATTAAAACTGTGTATATAAATAACTTTTTTTTGTTTTTGTTTTTTTGCTTTGTGTCGCTACCTATAAAAAATAGAATTTCACGTTTCTATAATTTAAAAATATTTTGCATAGGATTTTCATTTCGATGAAATGTTTAAAAGTAATAAAACATTTCAACATGAAACGATTTAAGCATGCACAAATATTCTGTGATCATACACTACAATCTGTTAGGATGTGAAATTGTATTATATTAATGATACACTCTTTCAAAGTGTAGCAATGTTAAATTTTAGTTAATCATGAAGAGTGCTTTTAATGAATTCAAAATGTCGCCATGATATTCATTTGAATGGAAAGGTAATATACTGAGCAGTATATTTATAACACTGAGACCGTAACGGTAATAGCAGTAGATAAATAAATGGAATCTTTAAATCTTCATTCGTAAACCTGCTCTTATATCATGGAACTGACCTTTCTTAGAAACATGAAAGAGTATAATAGCACCGATAATTATGTATATTAGAATTCTCAACAGAGTTAAGTCAAAATAATTTATATTATTATTCAATGCATGTAATAAATCGCTAAGTCACAATTTATTAAAGTAAAGTGCAGGCATAAGGATATGTTTTAACTGAAATTTATAGTTTTGCATTTTGTTATTGAAAATATATTATTTGAAACAAAAGGGATGCTTAAAAATATCTTATAAGTCTGATGAAAATATACAGGGTGTAATTGTCAAGATATTGTAAGGAGTGATAATACATTTCATGTCAAACAATTTTTGTATAAGGAACTAAAGTCGTTGAAGAAATTTAGAATAAATAAAGCAGGTTGTCTCATACCAAGCCGAACACAGATCATCGTTCATAACTGTAATAATAATGAATATATTTTAACAAATTCTTAACCCATTAAGCGCCATTGCTCCCATTTTGGGAACATTGCTTCAGGATTTTTTTTCTAAAGTGCGTATTTTATAAATTGTTATAAGGTTCATGTTATTTACATTTTGTATATATTAGATGACATCTGAAAATGTTTTTTTGGAGTTTCATTAGAATTTTCTATTTTTTAAAACGTGTTAAAAAAGGCGAAAAATAGCTTTTTTGCAGTATTCGAAAGAAATAAAACTTTATAATAGAATTTATATATTTTAGTTAAAATATGTTTATAATAGTGTATTATATTAAACAACTTCAATCCGGAATTAATATGTATAATAGATCAATCACAATTACCGAAAGCATAAGTTGTTCCCCGAATGGGGGCAATGGCGCCTAATGGGGGTAATGATTTTGAAAACTTGTACATATGCCTCCGTGCATTTATGGTATTTATTTTTCAATTTATTAGCTATAGAAGGTATAATATCATTCTGAAAGTAATATTTTTAGAAGATTTCATATAAATTAGTCCAACTTTTACATTTATAATAAAAAACAAAATGAAATTACCAGATCCATAAGCATTTTCATTATCATCTCTTTATTTTTCATCATTATATCATTTTTTCTGACTATTTTACATGGCAGATGATTGAACATTTTTTTTAGATTTGGATGATTTTTCGGACGCTCCGTAAATCGTTTGTTTGCCACCTGATTGCAGTATTGTAACATATGAGGAAGGTATCTTCCTCATATGTATGTCACATAAATTATTTTCTATGACATATGTAATAGAAAATAATTTATGTGACGATTTATCCCATGTTATATTTGGTGGAGTACAACTTTCCGTAAATTCTAAATCAACAGACAATCAAGAAATAACTGATTTAGTGTTTAAAAAGGACAAAGTATTAAACACAGGCTTGATATTTTAGATGAAAGTTCAGACGAATCTTCAATTTTTAATATGGAAAAAACTAAACAAAATGCAGAAAAAAAATAGTTAAAAAAATTCAGAAAACGAAACAAATTTAATATAATACTGCATAAAAAATGTTCAATCATTTTCATGTAAAATAGTAGGACAAAAATGATGTAATGAAGAAAAAATAAAGATGTGGATAATGAAAATGCTTATGCAATCAGTAATTTTATTTTTTATTTTTATTATAAATGTAGATGTTGGACTAATTTATATTAATTCTTCTTAAAATATCAGTTTCAGAATGATATTATTCCTTTTATAGCTAAAGAACTGAGAAATAACAAACATAAATGCACGGAGGCATAAGTAAAATTTTTGAAAAAAATTACCCCCATTAGGCACCATTGCTCCCATTTTGGGAACATGCTATTTTTCCTAAATATTCGAATTTTTTAATTTTTTTACTTCAGAAATACCTTAAAGACTTTCTATTGATAAAGAAAGAACACATGTTTCATTAAAAGATAGCTTAATATATGCAGCGGCGCCTACTGGGTTAACTATACTTAGTTTCTACTTTGTAAAATTAGATAAATTCATTACAAGTATTAAAAATGAACATCATCCATGTCCAAACAACACTGCAATCTAATTTTCAATATTCAGACTGTAATTGACAGTGCATATGGTAGTACTGAGCAACATACAATGCAATAACTGCACTTCATTTGAAGTCATAAAATATTTCACAGAAAGTAAAAGTATACTGTTCCTGTTTTAAAACTATCTTTATTATTGTTATAGTTTTAAACGGAAATAAAGGCATAAGTGGGTGTGAAATACAGTGTAATTCTTTCTGAATAGTTAGACTGACAGCCTGGTTTCTGATATATAAACTGTTTAACTTAGCATGTATTATTACCAATTTTACTTGTTATTTTACTTGGATTTTTTCGTTTATACTTATTTTTTGGCGTAAGAGTTGGTCCTATAAAAAACTTATGAATATAAAAGTTGTAAATAATATTAAGAAGATTTATAATAAATTTAAGCGGTTTTGATATCTTGTGAATTGACGAAGTTATGATTTTTTTTTCTTCTGAAACCCCTATTTTCCCCTCCCCCTTGGCGGCATTTTTAATGAAATCAAAAATCTGTCATACATACATTTTTGGCCTTTTTTCTAGCAGTAATAATATCTTTAAACGGATTCGATATGTATCAAAATTAAGAAGTTATGGGGTTTTTTCTGTTTTCACAAAAAGCCCCCTCATCCCCCCCCTGGTTCGATTTTGCCCATTAACGTACTTGACCGAGAGTTTATGCTCCTTGATTTTATGTATGAGTTTGGAAGAGATTTGTGCAGAATTACGGAAGTTATCGTGTCCATAAAAAAGTGATATAGCTTAGAACTGGAGGTGGTTTTGGGTTCTAGGAGTCATGATCGGCGTAGATCTGCAAAGAAATTTCAGAAATTCCAACTTAGGGGAGAATGTAATAGGTAATATTTCTTACGAAATCTACCTAAAATTAGCAAAGTCGTATGTATGATTTGATAAATATTGTAAAACTTTTAGTCAAATCACGGATACGATCATGAACACCATGATGACATGCAGGGAAAATTTATTGCACAGGCAACCTCTGATATGGAATGTCAATGGAATATAACATTGAATAAACGAGAATTTATTTCAGATTTAAAAAAAAAATCTTCTAATATTTTTAAAGATGCAATATCTATTTAGATAATCATAAAGAAAATTACGAAATCATGTAGTCTGATAAGTTCTTTGCTCTGGAAAAGAAGGAACTGTGTCGATATGTGGTATAAAACTATCTATTTTTGGTGAATGTAAATAAACTGTTGCTTAAATGGAAATTTGTAAGGTATCTAAAAGCTATAATTAAAATAATTAAAATGTCTTATTTTTGTGATAAATAAATCTTCGTTCTGTAGCTTTTTTCTGAGATAAGATTAATCATTTACAACTTTATGAAATAGATTTTACATTAACTATATTCTCTTCAACTAATACATTTCTTAACCTCAAGTTAAAGGAAACACACTTAAATATCTTGTAAAATTCTCTAAGCAAGGGAACATATTCAACATAACATTTTTCAACCAATCTGGCATTTAGAATTATATTTAGATATCCACGTAAGTCTCGCTGACCATTATAATATATTGTATTTTATTTTGTTTAACTTCTAAATATCATAAATGTACATTATCATATATTATTTAAAGGTAACTTTTGAATAGGTATTCAAAAACTCGCGTTAGTGTTAGTTTTTTTGCTATCATAATGTAATTCCCATTATATTATCATTATGTAATCACCATATTAGTTATCATAATATAATGCTAAAGTATTAATATTCAGAAAAAATAACAGACGAAATAGAGGAAACCTTCTTTAAGCATTCAGAAAATAATATTTATTTTCTGAATGCTTAAAGAAGATTTCCTCTATTTCGTCTGTTATTTTTTCTGAATATTAATACTTTATTATATTTAAATTATATATACTTAATACTTGTAGGCTCCGCCCCCTACGAGATACGCTCGCCAAATCCCGTTCTGATACCACATGATTTAAAAACACTCTGATTTGATCAACTCTTAAACGATTACGGAAGATTGTATCATAATTAAACGACCAGAGGCGATCTGCTGTAATCGGATTTCCATTCATTTTTCTTTGACTGAGGGATTTTAAGGTCGAATCAACTGCTGTCGAAACAGCTAACAACTGTTTTCCTGATTGATTAAATAAGATGAATTAAAAATTTAAAAATCAACGTGTGTGATATGGTTAAGTAAACAATGTCGATGCACTGGAAATTTTTATAACGATGCTATAGAAAATTGGTTACTTCTCCATTATCCCGTGGACTACTTTCTATAAAAAGAAAAGAATTGTCGTCAGAATATATCATTTAACACCAAACGTGCGTAATCGTGGCGTCGCGTTGCATTCATTTGGCATCAGTTGCGTTACACGTACTAGTTATTTCATCGAGGGATTTTTAATTCAAGGTTTATTTGTCTTTTTGTTACTTCTCCATTACCCCGTCGATCAATTTTCATTTAAAAAAAAAAAAAAAAAAAAAAAAAAAAAAAAAAAAAAAAAAAATATCGCCAAACTGTAACGCCAAATACACAAATGGAAGAATTTTGGGCACAGGTGTCATATATGCAGCACGTTGGCGCGATTTTTTTCAACCGCCAATTTGGCGAAAACTTTGTTTTTGAATAAATTGTTGTTTATTTACTTTTATTTTTTATTTTAATTCTATAAGTTATTTTTATTATGTATATCAATATTTATTCATATCAAACTATCATTTATTTATTTTTACTTCCTTTTTTAAAATAATAGAAGCTATTTCATTTATATATTGAAATAAAAAATCACGTGTTATTATTGCATGCTATTTGAAACTAATATTGAATACGCCAAATTGGCGGTTGAAAAAAATTGCGCCAACATGGCGTATATGACATTTGTGCCGAATTTCGCCATTGGAATCTCAAAAAAAAAAAAAAAAAAAAAAAAAAAAGGTACTTACGTATTATCCGTGCCAGGAGATTGATCGCCAAAAAAGGTTGCCAAGTACCAGTCTTGTTTATCCGCAAATCATGTTTTGCCTATCATGCCAATCATGTTTTCAAACGCAGTAATTTAACATTATCAATTAACATTGTTAAAAATGGTATTTAATATAAAAAAAATAAAATGTAATATATGTTTATTAAATTTATAACACTGTTAAAAATAGTAAATAACATTATTTTAGTAAAAATAATAAATGGTAAATAGCATAGTAAATAAGAAAGAATAATATTATAGATTATTCTCAGGCATGTACCATGTAGCAAAAAAAAAAAAAAAATATATATATAAGGGTTACTATAATTAGTAATATTGGCTCCATGCCGCGCGCAGTTGGCTTAAAACTGGCATGGATAATACTTAAGCAAAAAAAAAAAAAAGAATATATAAAATAAAAATAAATAAATAGAAAAATATATAAACAAATAAGTAAAATACAAGAAATTCGGAAAAACCCCACTCACCAAAGTGTTAACTATCAGTAAGTTTAAACAATAAAATGTACAATATATTAATGAAAACAGAAAAATAATCTTGGATATTTATTTACATTATTTTTCTTAATTATCTCTCTCGGTTGGTGAATAAATGATTGTGACGGCAGTTGAAACTGATTTATAGTATGTAACTGTTCATCCAAACGTTTTTATAACATATTTTCAGTGCTTTTTCTTTTTAAATATCATGGCATTGCCGTTTAAGGAAGCAGTTGTTATTTTAATTAATGGAATAATTAATAAATCAGTGAAACGTAATGAAAAATATATGTATATGTCGAGTTAAAAACACCTTGATGCTATAACAAACACATGTATTGCCTCTGACATCAAGTGAATTTGACGCCACATTCACGTATTTTTGGTGTTAAATCCTATAGTTTGGCGATAGTTTTTTGTTATGAAAAGTGGTCGTCGGGATAAAAAAGTACCATATTGTTAATGATATTTTAACAATTTATTAGTTATTTCGGTATTTTAAAGGTAATTATTAAACGTAAAAATATAGTTTTTAATTGAGAGGAAATATTATTTACGCTGTTTTAAAATTTGCAATCATAGGTAAAAGATTTGACGAAATAAATTAATCTCTCATGTAAATATCATTTTTAATTGAAATTGTTTGGAAATATTGCTATTTGAGCATTTTAAATATGACGTAAGTTTCCCTACTTAATGCTTTGAAAACGCCTAGTAATTTAATTATTTCTCGTTTTAATATTCACGCGCAAGTATATTTTTTATTACAAATTTACTGCTAATTATTATTTTAAAGTTTTATTTCTGTTTTTAATAGTCACGTGTAAATTCATTTTTTAATTACAAATTGGCAACAGTTTAAATAATGGATTTTATAAAATAAGAAATAAATCTTTATAAAAATAATGAAAATTTTTATTAAAAAATTGAAATATAACCTCAAAAAATTACTAAAATTAAAAAAAATAATTGCAGTCTGCACACCGCAAACTTGTCAACTATATCCTTATAAATTATGGTTAAATTCCTATGCATAGTTTTCGCTCCTATAAAACTTTTTTCAGAAAACTGTTTTGACCAAATTTGATTTTAAATATCTCTTAAAATAATTCTCTTATTTAAAAACTGTTTGCTTCAGCGTATTTATCGAACATTTCTTTATAAAACTACCAATTTTTAAATTTTTATCTGTAATAGTTTTCTGGTTATTAGTCCAGAAAGACTTCAAGGCACAAAATCTTCATTGACAGCGGCTGCGGCGGCGGTGGTTACTTTTTTTAATATAGAGAGATTTAACTATCACACGAGACATCAATTAAAAAAAAGGAGAACTAATAATTTCACACAATTTTATATCTTTAATAGCTATTTTATTAAATAATATTATTAACGTATTTATTTCTGAATGCCCAATCTTAATAAAGTTATTTATTCACGCATTACACTAAAATTATCTTAATCAAATCTATAGAAGTTTCAAGACATTACATTTCATTAAAAAACTGAGCCATATGTTCATATACATATGCAAAATTCTTTCATTATATTTCCAGCGGCAATAAAGATCAATATAACCATGAAAAGATTTTATTCTTTTCGACAGCCTTTTGGAAAAAATAGATATTTTTTATTTATACAGGATTTATGCCTTTAAAGAATTTCAAGGCATCATAAAATTTCTCTTTTGTATTTGAAAGATAAAAATGAAATAAAAAAGGAAATGCACGCATTTATATTCATTTCTCATATGTTATCAAGAAACACAAAAGACATAAGATGGATTTTGTTGCTTACGAAAAAACGAAATATAGAGATGAAAGAAAGTTTCTTTTCCAGGAAACTCAACACTAAAACTTAATAGGTAGAACGATGTAAAAGGAGAGCAAGATATTTTATGTTACAGTCTTTGAGAAGATTATGTGAAAAATATTGTATCTCAAATAAATAATTGTGCCTCATCGCTGGCAGCTTGTCCAAACGTTTGGGTAATGTTATTGTTGGAACATATTAGGTTACTGGGGTACTTCTAATTTGAAGAGTATTTGAGCAGGATTCTGAGAAGCTAAGAATTGGGTTAACTTTAAATAAAAATGAGATCCAAACTTTGGGGTAATGTTAGTACTGGGAAATGTAAGGGAAACGAGGCACTTCTAATTTGAAGAATATTTCAGCAGGATTCTGAGCAGCTAAATGTTGAGCCACTGTTGACAAATAATTTGATGACCAATGATAGGTTAAGGCTGACAATTCCTACTGTTTGCAAAAGTGGGACAACAATTAGCCAGCGTTGACCCAACCACTTTGTGCTAATCGAGAAGGAATGTTTAGTTTGATATTTTTAAATCATTTAATTTGAATTGGGTTAATTTAAAATAAAAATGAGATCCAAACTTTGGGGTAATGTTAGTACTGGGAAATGTAAGGGAAACGAGGCACTTCTGATTTGAAGAATATTTCAGCAGGATTCTGAGCAGCTAAATGTTGAGCCACTGTTGACAAATAATTTGATGACCAATGATAGGTTAAGGCTGACAATTCCTACTGTTCGCAAAAGTGGGGCAACAATTAGCCAGCGTTGACCCAACCACTTTGTGCTAATCGAGAAGGAATGTTTAGTTTGATATTTTTAAATCATTTAATTTGAATTGGGTTAATTTTAAATAAAAATGAGATCCAAACTTTGGGGTAATGTTAGTACTGGGACATGTAAGGGAAACGAAGCACTTCTAATTTGAAGTATATTTCAGCAGGATTCTGAGCAGCTAAATGTTGAGCCACTGTTGACAAATGATTTGATGACCAATGATAGGTATAAAGTGCTATTACACGAGGCGTCAAGTCGCCGCCACTTCCAGGCGACACCCATGTAAACCTATGGCTTCAGAAGAGTTGCTCGGTAGCAAGCAACTTTTTTCTGTCGGAGCAATTTTGTCGCTCGGCTACAGGCGATATCGCGACCATGTCGCCACCTACAGCCAATCAAATGCTTAGGAATCTGACGTCACGATTTCACTCTCTAGATTCTTAAAACATGGCGGCTGCCGAAGCTCTGTCTCAGCTCGACGGAGAGCATTTTTTTCATTTATTTTGTCAGGCAATATCTTTTAAACCTCACAGACACATCTATTTCTTCAAAACGAAAAGTATAGTGAAAGGTTTTCGTCACATAAGCCGAGAGTTGCAAGATACATATTCTGCTTTCCTCTTCATAGTTGGTAAGTGTCACTTTTCTATTTATCTTTTTTATTCTAAACCATCTTTTATCTAATGTTAAATACAATAACAATTAATTTCTTTAATTCATTCTCCTGTTCATTAAAATTATTTCATTGTTGTTATTCTTATTAATGTCGTAATTTCCGTAATGATATTTTGGCGCTATTTCAAAACTTTCTCGCCAACCTGTTTGTTTACATTCAGCGATTGTTTCAGCGATATATATGTCAATGTAATGTTAAAAATGCAATTTTACTGTTTTCTTGCCAGGTTGAAAATAAAAATTTAATTTTTGGAAATTTCTTAAAATTTTGACTATTAGCCAATTATCCAATATTTGTAAGACCGAATATATATCAGAAAATTAAAATCATTAGAAAATTGGTAGCACATATTACCAGTATTTTATATGCACAAACATTAATTTCTAAGTAAACATACTATAAATAACATAAATATGCACTAACATAAATAAAAATTCTAACAGTAAGATATATTTAAAGAGCTAATTCCAGATGTACATTTTTTGACATTCGCAGCAATAATCTAACAATTTTAATGTAAAGAAAGTAGTAATCTATTATTTTCCTTTGTACTTGGAAGTTTTTGATATGGTAAAAGAGCTTAGATTATGTCTACTTCTTCCTCATTTAAAAGCTGTTCAATTGGAACTGGAAAATGGATGCAAATAAGGGTGGGGTAGGACATGCCATTGCTCATGCCTGTAATTTTAAATTTAATTTAAAAAATTTCCCTATTCTCTAATGAGTTTTAGAAAAAATATGTAATTTATTATTCCCGATTAACTTAACGTAATGAAGTATTACAAGAGAAAATAAGCAATGATTTTTTATGAAAAGGGCACGGCCCCCTTAACATTTTGTATAATATAAAATTTATTTTTTGTTAATTTGTTTAAAAATTATCTAAATTAACGAAAGATAACAAATGAAAAAACTGTTTCATTATTCATAAAAAAAAAAAAAAAAAAAAAAAAAAAAAACTAGTATAAGTTTACTTTTTGATATTTACTATTGCTTGTTTGTTACATTTCTGTATTACTTTTTATGTTTAAAAATTCTCTGTATGTCAAAACTTCTTAGTTTTGCTTATTTTGTATTTATATGCTTCATTTTAAGAAATGTGCATCTATTTAAAAATCTTACGCATCAAATACACAGAGCCATCGCTATGACATATTATTAGGGAGAGGCTTAAAATTACCATGACAATTATTGGTGTTTGACAGCTGTCTATTTAACCAGAAAGTGTAAATATGTGGAAATGTAGGGGAGACTGGTACATAGTGGACCACCTCCTAACATTTTATTTATTTGATTTTTTTTAAGCTTCTCTTCTAATAGATAACAGCACTGCACTGATTATTTATAGCCTTCAGAAAATATGTTTAGCTCAGATTGAACTATTTTATATTGATTTGGTTGTTTTGAGCTTCTAAAAGTAAAATTTTTCATCATCATATTTTTAATTTTTAAGTAATTAAAGGTTATAGATAAATAAGATAAAACAGCTATTTTGCAAAGCTAAGATACTTGTATTTATTTAACTTTAAAGTTAATATGTTTAAAAGAATGGACCACCCACTCCTGGGGCACAGTGGTTCACAATCCACTCTGCTCCTGTAATGCAGAATGTTCAAAATATTTATCAGATGCTTATTTTCTATAAAGAAATATTTTAAAGTAGTTATTTAACAGTAAAATAAAGTAAACAAAGAAAAATAACAATTTATTTAACATGGTAAGAAATATTTTGTTCTGCATTTATTTACTGCCTTTGATAAATGTAACTGTAGTCTAATTGATGATGATTCTATTCAAATAAGATTTGTGAGATGCAAATTGAATGGAAATCAGTTTTTTTTTCCAAAACTGTAGATGAATCTGTTATTGATATCAATGATTTCATAATGTTGTTCCCAGACCCAAAAGTATTTCAGGAATATTCCAGGCTCAATCTTACTCATAAGTATTTTGGAATTTCATTTGCAAATTTTAATGTGCGCTGATTTTTTTGTACTTAAGTAATAACTTCAACTAAATTGCAATTGTTCCTGTATTAATCTGTTATTATTTTCAAAATCTAATTAATTTTGTTTTTGTTTCAAAATGTTACTTGTAAATTTATATTACTATGTTATTTTGCAGGTAAAGGGGAAATGAAAAAGAATTAGATTAATGAAAAATAGATTTATATTGTATTTCAGATAATACCTAATAGCGGTCCACAGTACCCCGGTGGGTGGACCAGTGTACCCCAGAAGTGGGGCACACTGGTCCACTTTACGGGGGCATATATATATATATATATTTTTTTTTTTTTTTTTTTTTTTTTTAAGTATTGAAAACTATGTTCTGAGAAAATTATGATGGATGTATAGAGGGGGGGGGGCTTTTTGTGAAAACAGAAAAACCCCATATTTTCTTAATTATGATACCATTTAATCCGTTTAACGTAATTATTATTACTTCTAGGAAAAGGGCCGAAAATTTATGGATGACAGATTTTTGATATCATTAAAAATGGCCCGGGGGGGGGGGCTTAAATCTGCTTAAATTTATAATAAATCCTCTTAATATTACCTAAAACTTTTATATTGACAAGTTTTTTTATAAGACCAACCCTTATAGCAAAAAAAATTTAAAAAAAAAATCCCTGCCGGCTTTGCCTGCAAACAAGTTAGGTTTCAAAGTGGGCGTTTCCAAATGACGCATCATGGCAAAAAAGTCATTTTTTATGCAATTCCCAACTAACAAGCGCCTCACGGTCTGCGTCTTCGAAATCTACCTGTGCTTGTAGGCCGGGCCGTCAGGGATTTTTTTTATTATAGGTTACAGTTTTTTGTTATTTATTATTTATTTTATTTATTTATTTATTTTATATTATTTACCACTTTCAACAATTTTATGTATTTAACAATATTAAATAACTGTTTTGCACATTATTGACAACAATTTTTGGCTATCTATCTCCTATCCCAGATGTCAGTACCAAAAAATCTTCCAGATAATACTAATTTTGTTTTGAGTATGCCAACAGCAAATTTAATGCTTAGTTTGCTTGCATTCAATAGAAAATAACAACGTCACAATATCACAATATATGGTACTTTTCAGTTAGACAAGTTTTATTTATTCATTTTATTTTATTTTATTTTATTTTTTTTGGGAGGGGGGTGGGGGGGGGACACAATGTAGTTCTTATGGAAAGAATTTAAACTCTTATATTAAAAGGGAAAACACACACATTAAAAAAATATTTTCACTCCTTCATTTAAAATAACAAAAACAAAATGTTCTAATGAGAAATTCCTTGAATCAAAAGTATTTCATTTCAACATTTACATTGTTTCTTATTTCCATATGCAAAGATCAAAACTACTGTTTTTCTTTAATTAGGGGCAAAAATATTTTAATAACAACAGATATCCTATCTCTATATATTTATAAAAGGGATAAATTTAAGAGTGTTTGACAAACATTGAGATTTGTGATCATAGGATTAATAATATCTAATATGATCATAAAAAAATTTCTTTGAACATTGTTCATTATTATATAGCACGGATATATTTGAAAAACAAATTATGCTGGCCATAAGAAACTTTAGTAGTTGTCATAAAAACATACTAATTATTTTATAAACAACTTTATGTACTTTTTTTAATCTAAAATGTAAAAGGCAAAAAAATTTGTTAAAAAATTAAAATAGCTGTACAAAAATCCTGACAAAGTATGTAAACATGAATATATCAGTACAAAAACCATTGATCTTCCTTAAAATCGGATCATATGATGAATGGGCTTAATCACATCACAATGTCAGTAATGGGGATTGAAGCATTATTTGGTGATCTGGCTAACAAAAAAAGCACTCAATAAAAAAAAAAAAAAAAAAAAGTGTAAAATTTGAGTGACAGGGTTTCTAGTTACATTGTGAATGTCATTTTCACATTAGCATGTTTAATGCCAAGGTTGATTAATCTTATTTAAACTTCATACTCAAACTCACATTATTCTGTTTTCATAATATAAGTTTTGTTTATTATTAACTGACCCATCTGGCGTTGCCCGAGACCATGATAACCTTAAATAAACCTCAAATTTGTATAAATTTAACCCTTTTTAAAATGGAATATTCACATATAGATAAACAATGAAGATAGATCATTTACTTGATTTAATTTTGATATTTTTATCTAATTACTCATAATTCATTTTCCTTTTAGGTCCAAGAAAGCTGTCGTAAATAATACTGATGAAGAGGTAATCCCGAGGGTCAGCTAAGAATGACTAAACGACAACTGAACTGCTGAAAAAAGTTCTTCTTCAATAGAGAAGAATTCATCAAAGATGACGTCAGTGTTGAATCCAGGGGGTGGCCCGGGGGGGAATGTCCCCCCGGAGTATTTGAAATTTGATGCTTTCAGAGGTCAAAAAGTGGAATTCCCCCCCCCCGGAACTCTATAATGTCCCCCCCGGAGCTACAGAAATCCCTCCCGGAGAAAAGTGTCTGAATTCAACACTGTATGACGTAAGATACCATTCTTGTGTCATATACAGCATCATGATGCTAGCATCCATGTTTGGCTGCATCGTGGAAAATGCACATTGCCAGCTTGCATTCGAATCGTCATACTGTCATATCACCTGTAGTGACGGTATGAAGTGCCATTGGATTTTTGTTTCGGTAACCTCTTGTTCGCATTGCTGGCAATTTCAACAGCAGACGTTATATTTCTGATGTGTTACCGCCCGTGGTTCTGCCTTATATTCGATGCCTTTGCAATTCTACTTTTTAGCAGGACAGTGCACGACCGCATGTTGCTCGTACTATGCTGATCTTCCTTGATACAGAACATGTTCGACTGTTACCCGGGCCAGCACGTTCTCCTAATTTCTCAACAATTGAAAATGTCCCGTCAATGACTTCTGAGCGACTGGCCCGCCACCACTCGCCCATCAGTACGGTTGGTGAACTGTGGCATAGTGTTGAAGCTGCATGGACTGATGTACCCGTAAATGACACCCAATCTCTCTTCGACTCCATGGCTAGGCAGATAAATGCTGTTATTGCAACCAGAAGTGGCTGCTTTGGGTAGTGTTTTCTCAGGATCTATACCTTCAAATTTTCTGAAAATGTAATCGCTTGTCCTTCCCATTATAATGTATTTGTCCAATAAATATCATTCTGTTATTTGCATTCCTTCATGGTGTTGCATTTTAGATAGCTAGCAGTGTATAGTGTATAACAGTGATAAAGTTATATATATTTTAACAGAAAAATTGAAATTGCTGTTTGTAAATGATATTAAAATTTATTTTGGCCAATATCTTTTTTAATATTTTTAGTACCATTATATTCTTTTAATAAATTTATTTTGTATTATTTACTGTGCAAGAGATTAATTTTATTGTTAAGGCTGTTAGTCAGTCAATTTCCCTTGCTAATGTTAAACATTATGGGTGTAGAATGCGCCATATATTTAAAATATCTCCTCGGGAAATTTATATTTTTAACTCATTTTTTCTTTGTATTTTTCTTAAAAGATGTCTCTTTTTTTTATTAGTTCTCAAAATATTTCAAAAATCTATGCTTAATTTAATATTTTATGTGTTAAAAGCTGACGAGCTGTGAGTAAGATTTTAACACCTCACAAATAAAATTAAGTGTTTAATTTAAAAATATTTTGACAACTAAGTAAATAAAAAGAGAATCCTATAAGAACAACAGGAATATACACAGAAAAAAGGTTAAAAATATTAATTACCTTAAATATATGAATGTATTTTATGTCCTAAACTTTTACGTTAGCGAGGGGAATTTGGAAGTTGACTGACTAATAGCCTTAATTCTTGTTTCATGTTTATATCATTCTGACTTATTTTTCCTTTTCATTAAAATATATATTGGTAGAAGTGTGTAATATCAGATGCACAATTTTTAACACACATAAAATTAAAAAAAAAAAGAAAAATATAGCACAATTTGTTGATGTAAGAGTCATTCAGAACCAAAGAAGATCAAGTCAATTTTCTCATTAAACCAAGATTCTTGCTCTAGGCAATAATTTCATTGATGCCTTCAGGGCCCCGGGACCAACCCTTCCCGCTTTTCGAGGCATTAAACCTATCATATCAGGCTTTTACATTTTACCAGTGACATCTTTATTTCGCATCTGGATGTTGGTCAGGTATGTCACGGTAAAGGGCGTAGGGACGTTGGATGGTCGTCCAATGTCCGTATGCCCTTTCCCGACACTCTACCAGATTCTTTAAAAACCGGATTCAATATCGGAGAAATTTAAACTCTAAATTCTGCAAATTTAATGCACCGAAAATAGGGAAGGATTGGGCTCGGGGCTCTGAGATCATTGGACAACCGCAGCAGCTTCGAGCTTAATGTTCGTCTTCATAATAATATTTCAATGTTAGCTGTCTAGAGGAAATTTTGAGTAACTGCAAACAATGTGTGTGTATTCTCAAAAAATAAATAAATTATTGGATATAAATAATTTTTACTTTTAACACTTTATTCTTTTAAAATTGCAGATTATTTATGACAAGTAATAACATAAGATGATCTTTAAAATTTTGGTCAAGCTGTAAAAGAAAATTTTCTCGATTGGGAAAATTATCCGGTACTTTTCGGTTAGCCGAGCGCCAGTGATATATGTGCATATATATATATATATATATATATATATATATATATATATATATATATATATATATATATATATATATATATATATGTATATATGTATGTATATGTGTAGATATATGTGTATATATGTATATATATGTGTGTGTATATGTATATATATATCACTGGTGCCCGGCTAACCGAAAAGTACCGATTATCCTTTAAGAATTAAACAAAGAAACTAAAGATATGAAGTCGAATAAGAATGCATTAAAAAATTGGGTGCTAGTTACAGCATTTCAATAATACCAATCTATCTTTTTTGTTACTTGCTGAATCTGATGGACACAAATCTAGACTTGGAGTTATCACTCAAAAAAGAAAATCACATGAAGTATTTTAATATAAAAAATTCTTTAACAATCTCAGATACCGATAATTATATTAAACAAAGTTAGCCATTTTGAAGATGAATTTGTTTATAATTGTGAAGTAATGATTAGGTGAAGAAGAAAATTTTAAAATGTTCAGTGAGCTAGTTTCCACTGCAAAAATATACTACAGTCAAGGTAGAAAAATCTTTTATTGGCGTGGTCTCCAATAATCAAAATCGCACAATTTAAAAAAAAAAAAAAAAAACTAGAAAAAAGTTTGTTTTTCTTTTATATTTTTAAACCAAAATTCTGTTGAATAAGCACCTGTTTACTTTTAACTAAAATATGAAACAAGATGTATTTACATGCACAATCAAACCCACTATCTTGAACCTAACAAGAAAATGAAGGGAAAATCAAGATACGGTTTGTTTTAGACATCGTTTTATAAAATATTGTCTAAAAATATGTTATTAATATATTTTTTTTCATTTAAAAGTAATGTGTATTACAACATAGCTTAGAAAAAAAGCCTGTTTTTAAAGTCTGATGGCTGTTTAAATTGTTTAATGGATGACATGACAGTTTTTGTAAAACTACTGTGCATTTTAAGAACAATATTTTTAATGGTTTAAAAAGCTGGTAAATGTTTTTCTTTTCTCTGCTAATTTTACTGCTGCCTTTTTTTTCTCCTCCATATTTATAGAAGAACATGTTGAGGCTGATGAGGAAAGTATATTTTTTAGATTCTTAAAAGCAGTTTTCAGATTTTTAAGACTTCTCTAGTCCAAACAGGTTACTTTATGACAACTTTTTTAATGAATTTTTGTTCGCAAATGCATGAAATTGGCAGGTGTACTTATTCAGAAACTATGTAATCTAAACACGTTTTCCATTTTTTGGTAAATGAAGAAGATCTTATAGAAAATACTGCCAAAGTTGGCGTTTTGAACCAAATTCCCTACGCGGCAGCCAGAAAAGTGCGAAAAACGTGTTGTCACGTAAACCAGAATCGCTTATAACTCGATAAGTAATCTATTTATCATAAAATGTAAAACTCGTTTTGATTCCAAATCGCTTCCATAGTCAGGCCTGCCAATTTTATACCTTTGTGTTTAAAAATGAGTCTGAAGTTGTGTCAGAAAGTTTCGCATTGTTGAACACGTCATTTAAGGACTACCTTAACTGCACATTTTGAATTCTGAAGGACACTCTCTTCAAGATAAGAATGAATCAGTTGTTACTATGCAAATAAATTTTTTAATACAAAGGCATTATGGGCAAAATTTTTTTAACTGAGGGGCAAGAAGGGTGCTTATTTTTATACCAAAGGGAAGGCAGGGTCCTGAAACTTGGGGGGGGAGGGAACTGTAGTATAGGATATAACTTAGCACCAGGTTTACATCATGGTAATACAGGTTTCGTACACTTTTAATACAATTTTTTAATAGAATTGTTTGCCTTATGTAAATGTAGAAAAGTATTATGACTACTGTAATTAAACAATGTATCTACAATTTCTGCTATTTAAATAGTAAATTAAAAAAATTTATTAAAACATTGTTGTAAAAGTGTACGAACCCTGTAATATGCAAAATATGATTATTAAATAAAGTTTTTGGCACACCTTCTATATCTAGCAGTTTTTAAAGGACTTCCATTCGCCGTGTTAGAAAATCCACTTATCTAGTGGGGAGTAAAATGATGTAATCCCTACACTTTGTAAATAATTAAAATTCTTAATATCAAGTTTCAGATAAACATCTTAACCCCGTGGCAGAATTGCAGCGACAATGTCGCAGAATAGGAAAGATTGCAGAAGAGTTGCAGAAATAATTCTCATTTGGGAAAAAAAAAAAAAAAAAAAAAAAAAAAAAACATTTTTGGGAGAGAGAGAAGATTTATGCAACAGCAAAAAGATATTCTGTATGTGTTTCGCTTCTGCAGAACAATATTGGTAAGAGGTGAAAATCTTCTGAGTTTCGGCAGATTTTTGTCCCGCCACCCCCGAAATTTTTGTTTGTCCCTTCCCACACTCCCTAAACTTTAAAGTTTAAAATATTTATAATTGTTAAGCTCTAAGTTCTGCTCAGTTTCTTAATAGGGTTTTGCAGTAGTTTTATTGTTACAAAATTTTAGTTTTCTCTTTCTTTGCAACACCCCCACCCCCCCCCCCCCCCACCTCTCTCTCCAGCATTAACCTTTAACTTCTGTGACAAACACTGTTGCATAAGATACTGTGAGCGATCTCTGAGACTGCTTGTTCGAAAGGCGAAAAAAAAAGCTCGATTTACTCATATTAGTTACTAATATCAACATACAGTAGAGTCTCGATAATTCGAGGTGGACGGGACCGGGCTTACCTCGAACTATCGAAAACTCGAATTATCGAAATCATAAAATTTAATTAATAAATAAATGAAGATAAAGCAATTTTGCAATTTTTAAATTTCAGTGTATATTTAAATAAAAAATGTACTTACAAATTATTACATTACTGCATATAGCAACAGGTTAATTATATCCTTAAATAATTGTCAATTGTTTTTTTTTTTTTTTGACACATTGTCTCGTTTCCGTGCAGCAATATCACGCCATCGTCAAAGCAGCATATTGTCGACTCAGTCTATTGCTCTACGTATAGCATGGCGGATTCTAGCGCAGCAGACAGCCCCTTGCTGTGACTCATTAGTGGTGTGGAATCTGTCTGATTCTGGCAGAATCCGTAAATTCTAGTTGTTCGTGAATATTTATCCATTCCTCTATAACTTCTGGCACAAAATCGTAAAAAAATAATAATAATATTTCTTGAGTCATCCAAGCACTTTTTGGTTCATATAAGTAACCGACAGTGAAGATATCGAGACATGCTTAAATGCTCTTTTTTGGCTTTGCAGCTTTTCTGATAACAACAAGTTTAATCTTCTGATTTCAGTAAAGCATTTGATGCAGCAAGAAGTGTTAACCTATCTTTGCTTTTATGTGAGACCCGGAGTACTTTTCTCTTAGCTTGACTCGATTATTTTAGATGGTAGCATTTTGAAATTAAGGCCAGCTTCATTGAAATTATAAAGCTGGTCGTTCGTAAGGTTTTCATTTGTCATGGCTTCCTGCAATTTCTTGCAAAATTGCACGGCGACGACCTCAGAATCTTCAGATAGCTTCTCTCGACAGATGTCTAGTTGCCGGATACGATATATTTTTTTCAAATTTTCAAACCAGCCTACACTAGCAGTGAAGTTTTCATCACTTTCTTCAAATTCTTTTCGAAACAGCAAAGCTTTTCCTTGAAGAATCGGACCTGAAAGAGGGCATACTTTTATACTTTGCTGTGTAATCCACATACAAAGTGGCTCACCAGTTTTTTCATACTCAGACTTTTTTAAGGATTTTCTGTCCAAGGATAAATCAGAGCAGTTGTTAGTAGAAAAAGCTTCTAGTTTACTTCTGTTCTGATACGTTCGCAGTAGACATAAAGAGTGAGTGGGGCGGAAGCTCGTTGAACAACTATTCTCTGATTCTCTCCAATTTTACCCGGCGGGATCCCCTGCACTTATAGGAAGAATACACCCGTTTTTTTAAGAGAGTGGCTTCGGGGTGCGCAGTTGACATATGACCCGTCGAACAACAATAAAAACCAGATACTTGAATTTTGTGGTGCGAAATAATTCTTTCATGTGTTGCGTATATGTTCGTCATTATTTGGAAGCTAAACTGATTTTTTTCACTAACTCGGATTTACGGGAAACTCGAACAATCGAGACTCGAATTATCGAGACTCTACTGTATATCAATATTTCACTATAGTTAAATCATAAGTATCTATAGTTAAACTATGAAAATTGAAAAAAATATATAGCTGCCTGTGAGACAGCTAACAACAGTTAAGTGTTAACGTTGTTAATATTAAAAAGTCTCTATTTTTAAAATTGTGTTCCTTTTTTAATGTTGTTTTGCCTTAGTTCTTTTATTTTGAACTCGTTACTTCTGCCTTAGTTCTTGTTACTTTAAAATACTAATACATAAATATCCATGTAATCCCCCCCCCCCACTTTGCTCCATCATCACAATTTAAAATCTTAAAAAAATAATGATAAAAAATGATAAAAATCTGCCGTATTTATTACTTTGAAATAAATTATCACCAACACACCCCCCCCTCCTCCCAAATTTGTAGCTTCCCTTCCTCCTAATAAACAAATTTTACAGTATTTAAAATTATTTCTTTATGTTTTTTAAGTTTCCTTGTGTTTTTTTACATAAACAATCCACAAATATATTTTTTTAATTGTTCCCTGAAATGTCTACTGCTTGTTTACGCCCCCCCCCACCCCCGCCCAGCATACAAAGTAAAAAATATTTTTGGCAACAAATCATTCTATATTTTCCAAGGGGGATTTTCTAAATATGGTGGAGGTACAAAGTATTTAAACTTTTTTGTAGTTTGGCCTAATATAACTCTTGTTTGACTTCAGGACTGTTACTGAAGAAAGATTTTGCGGTTAATAAAGTTTGTCGCAGAAAGTACAGTAATTTTCTGCAACAGTGCATCTTATATTATAACAGGTGTGCTAAAGGTAAAGTTAAAATAATCATGACTTTACATATTTTGTTACATTATATGCTTTCATAACTTTACATATTTTATATGTATATTAGGATAAAATGTTCTTTAATGATGCCATGAATTATTGAAAAAATTGAATTAATATTCTCATAAAATAATTTTGATACTTTTTGAAAAGAAATGATAGTAGCTTGCACTATTGCATTACTGTGATCTGACATGGCTTTTATAAATATTAAAATCACCCAATAAATTATTTTAAACATCTTTTTTTTTTTTTTTACTCTTTTAAGGGTTGGGTATGCGAGTTGATCTTTTCAGAGGTCTATCTGGTTACTATCCTAGGTGGGACAGCTTAGTTTGTGAATTGTACATTTGGTTGCATTGTTCTAAGAATATATAAATGAAATTGAACTTCGATAAGTGGGAACTGAAGTATCGACCAATCCAGCCATAATTAAAATGGTTTCTCTGTTATATAGGTTCAACAAGTGCTTATTTTACTAATAGAGGTTATCAAAGTAATAGTAACTACTATAATTAGTAAAGGTATTATATCTGTGTTCTCAATTTTAACTGTCAATCATGTGGGACTTTAATAACAAGTAAAAACCATCTCAGTTATGAAAGTAATAATCACTTAATACAGAAATAAAATAATTTCAAGTAGAGGTTTCATTGGCTCAATAACAAAGCTTTTTCTTTCTAAAAATGCAGTGGCAGAATAAATAGCAGTAATAAAAGTTTCTCACTTATCCAGTTTTGCCTGTATTACATTAATACTGTTTATGATTCTTTAAAAGGAGCTTTCCATGATGGTTTGTGAATTGTACATTTGGTTGCATTGTTCTAAGAATATATATCTAGATAACAATATTGTTATCTAGATTTTTAAAATAATCCATAGTGTATACACTATGGATTATTTTAAAAATCTAATTTATAAAATTTAATTTGGGTGTAGGGCTAATGATTTATATTTTTATGAATATTATAGAAATTGGTGCTGATAACACACACACACACATATATATATATATAATACAATTTTTCTATTCAAACTTCCTTAGTATCGCTAAAAATTAAAAAATGTCAGAGGTCAAAATTTATTATACTGAGTTAAAAGATTGAAACAGGATTATTTTTACGAATGTCGAAAAAAAAAAAAAAACCCTCTGAAAATAGCATGTAAAATTTCGTGAAAATTCAAAAATCAAGGTACGAATTCGGAATAAATTTTATTCAAAAGAGTTATATTGCGCTAGAAAATTTAAACTGGATTCCTTTTAACGAATGTCAAAAATTTGCCCCGAAAAAACGCTAAATATTCCCCTGTATTAATGCCTAATCGCATCTGTTAATTTCGTGTATATATCAGCATTTTTAACAATAAACACAACCAGCGAACTTATAAATCATATCTTTAAACTTTGTTATACAAGTATTTTTTACTAAAGTTCGAATAAATGTCGGTTTTATACAATGTGCTATTAAAATTTAACCGAAAATCTTGTTAAAAGCCGCAAAACAAGTTCAAAAACCATCATATTGGCACGGTCGCTCGCTTGGCTGCCAATTTAGAGCGATGAGTAAAGCAGCGCGGGAGCGGATTCATATATTATTTTGGCAACCCAGGCAGAATGATCTGGTGGGAGGAGTTTGTGGAGGCGATTTTTTGTCGCTCGTAATTCACGTGTAATAGCGCTATAAGGCTGACAATGCCTACTGTTCGCAAAAGTGGGACAACAATTAGCCAGCGTTGACCCAACCACTTTGTGCTAATCGAGAAGGAATGTTTAGTTTGATATTTTTAAATCATTTAATTTGAATTGGGTTAATTTTAAATAAAAATGAGATCCAAACTTTGGGGTAATGTTAGTACTGGGAAATGTAAGGGAAACGAGGCACTTCTAATTTGAAGAATATTTCAGCAGGATTCTGAGCAGCTAAATGTTGGGCCACTGTTGACAAATAATTTGATGACCAATGATAGGGTAAGGCTGACAATTCCTACGGTGCGCAAAAGAGGGACAACAATTAGCCAGCGTTGACCCAACAACTTTGTGCTAATTGGGAAGGAAGTTTAGTTTGATACTTTGAAATTAAATTTAATTTGAATTTTGTTCATTTTAAATAGAAATGAGATCAAAACTTTTGGGTAATGTTAGTACTGGAAAATGTAAGGGTAACGAGTCACTTCTAATTTGAAGAGTATTTGAGCCGCTAAAGGATTCTGAGCAGCTAAAGGTTGAACCGCTGTTGGGTGCTTCTCGACAAATAATTCGCATGGTACGATAAGGTGGAAAATTTCTACTGTGGGACAACAATTAGTAAACAATTAACCAATGTTGACCAAATCACTTCGTTCTGCTTGGGAAGTAATGGTTAGTTTGATATTTTGAAATTATTTAATTTGAATTGGGTTCATTTTAAATCGAAACAAGCTTCTGTGTCCCCAAAAAATAAAGTTTTTTTCATTTCTTTTTTTAAAGTAAGCTTTAGCAGAAATATATTTATTGAGGAAAAAGAGGAATTACAGGAAAGCTGCCGAATTACATTTACTGGTCATATTGCTTTCAAAACATGTTTTCAAAAAAATTTTAATTTAAAACTGGAAAACATTCTTTTTTCAAAGCTGAATTGAAAAGGTAGCACCAATGCGTCAGTTGTATCATTTGAAATTCATAATTCCATTGTTTTATTTTGAGATAAGATTTGCCGTATTACCGTCTATTACCTTATAATAATCCGAGAGAATATTAAAAAGTTTATGTTATATAAAATTCGGTCATCTCTCGTGTAACGACAAAACGAAAATTGTACATCATATATAATATAATATGTTCGTAGGAAGTTTAATATACATTTTTAAAAATACTATTGAATTACTTATCACACCATCAGATTGAAATACTTACCAACTTCCCTAAGAATACAGGAACCATAATGTCGCAATGAAAGACATTTTAAAACCGTTGAACTTGTTTACATTGCGACTGCATATATTTTCTTTCTGTTTATTTTCTTTATTTCTCTATTTATATACTTATTGCACATGGTAATACTACAGATGGTTTGTTTAACAACATACATTTGTATATTATGGTAATTTTCACAGATTCATTCAGAATATTAAAAGTTTTTCATTTGTAGAAAGCTGTAGTATGTGTTTCCAATGTAACAAGAGTGAATGCATTGGACAATTTAGAAACTCAAAATATGGTAATGTTAAGCTACGGCTGGCGAAGGCAGTCGTTACCACGAAGTCCAGATTCTCGTGAATCCATACGGCGTCGCTACCAGAGAGGGCCGGTTTACTCGGTGACCTCCACAGGTGGCGCTCTTCGGCCGGGGGGAATGACGGGGGCGTGAGCCTCCTGCGCATCTCGACCCTTTCCCAAATGAAATGACGACAGAGGTCGATGTGACATGCGGTGGAGCCCAAAAACAGAGGACACCACCCCACAACACTTTTGCGGACATAGAGATAATCCGACGGCTTCGTAGCCGGGACCTATTAATAGGAACCGGGTCCTAGGCCAATGCCGAATCGCCCCCACGACCCATTACTGTACCGCAACCTCCGAATATCGAGTCCCAGGGAGGGAGGAAATGACTTGTTCATCGGGGTAAATTAATTTAAACAGTTTCCACAAACTAAAGAAGCATAAACGTAAGGCAGATTAAAAATTTTCTGATTGTTCATTGTTACATTTTTCTGAATGTTCATTGTTACATTTTTGTGATTGCTTATTATTATATTTGGTAAACAAAATCGCATTTTCAGGAAATAATTAAATTATTTTCGTTACAGTTTCAATCACACGTCCTATCACAAGATCTGATATATAGGGTGGTCATAAAGGATATATAGAGTGGTCTTTTCCTGATTGCAAGAAAAAAAAATATTACGAAATAACCATTTAATGAAACAATGTGAGATTTTTATTATGGAAAGGTCATGTTCTTGAGTTTTCCTTAGTCCAGTTTTCACCGTCGTTCGTGAGTTTCTGGATGACAAATTTCCTGGAAGATGAATTGGACGATATGGACCAACTCATCTAAATTGTTTTTGGAGGAGTACATAAAGGACAGAGTGTTTGCAACACCAGTAAAATATATTGAAACACTCAAGCCCAGGATCACAGATGCAGGTGTCTAGTGTGACAGCGCAAATGTTGAGCAATATGTGGCGAGAAATAGAATACCGCCTTGACATTCTTCGAAATACCAAGTGTGCTCATATCGAAATTAACTGGTGTAAGTGGTTTTATCAAAAACTTCATAAACGTCTTTACAATATATTGAAACAAGCATATGCCTAATTATATTAGTTTTTCTGCAATAAATCGTTGTAATCAGAGAAAGAATTTATGGCCACCCTATATATACTGCAGTCTCGAGTGGCTTATTCGCATTTAAAGTAGGGTTACTGGATAAAACACGTTAATGAGAATCACGCGGAACATTTGGCGAGTAATCGCTTCTAAGTGTTTTAAAAAGTTAACTAAACCAAAAACTGCCTTGTTAAAACTTGTCCAAAAACTGAGAACAGCTAATTTTAGAGCATTCTGATTGGTGGAATTCTAGTTGATATCTATTTTAGAAAATCTAAAGAGCGAGAAGAACATAAATGACGAATTTGCGAGAGGTAAACTAACACAATGTGCGTTTTTTACCTTTTTTCACCTGAAAAACCTGTTATGAGAAAATAGCTGACACTGTCTATGACAGGATAGTACGTGTGGTTGTAGGTTATAGTTAGCATAGAAACGGAAGTACAGAATTTATTTTATTTTTACATTTTAAAATAAATTCTTAGCTATGTTCGACTGGAATCTTTAGAATAATTTAAATTATTATAAGAAAAGAGTTCAGAATGTTAAATCTCTTACCAAGTATAAACAATAATGAAAAATCATGCATTAAGTATAGACTTTGAAACACCTTCCATCACTTCTTAGTTCTGTAACGGAACTTCCCCGTTTATTAAGATGAAAGAAAATATCTTAAGTAAACAATTTATAAAACGCATAGCAACTGCAAATGTACTTTCAGAAGTAACCATCCATACAGGGCAATGTATCCAGCACCTTGCGTAGCCCTGTATTTAAATTTATTTATATTGTACAAACATCTCTCAGCATATTAAATATAACGCATAATTAAATAAAAAAAAATCACTTAATCAATTCAAGCTCATGCAGACCATTACGAAATTTTTCAGTTTTCCTGTATATGAACTAAATAATTTATGCACACCACACAGTACACAAAATGTTATTTTAACTTAAAAAGAACGAAAAATCAAGCGTCAATCATAGATTATGATACCCTTTCTAACACAACCAGAAAACTGTAACAAAACTTCACCGTTAAATAAGGTGAAAGAAGATATGTAAGTAAACAGTTTAGAAAACATATACCACATTTAAAAATTACAGTTTTCGAAATTACCTTCCATTGTCAAAAAAATAGTCGAATTATTTTGTGCATCCCTGTATATGATCAATAGATGTGGATATATAGCATTATAAAATTTAGTTCAGTTAGAATATTCACATTTAGCAATTTTCTCCGATCGATAGAAATGCAATCGAAATCCTTTGTACAGCCCTGTGTATTATCTGAAGACTTTTGTACACACCACATATTAAGCGAAAAGGAAACTTAAAACTCACTCGCAGCAATTACCAACAGTAAACGACAATGTATATTTTTCTTTGCGTAGCCCTGTGTATGAATTTATTTATATTCCAGAAACTTCCATTTATCTACTAAATATATTATAATTCAACACAAAAAAATGCTTAACACAATTAAAAACTACACTGTAAAAAATGTTCGTAAAATTTCAGTAGATGTAACGTAAATTAACGGTACTTGTACCGTTTTCACTCTTTACGTTATGAGTTCCATATTTTTAAGGTATATTAAGCGTAAAAAACGGTATAGGTGCTATTTCGATTACAAACGGTATTTATACCGTAAAATGATTGTTTTTCAGTAAAAAATTGCTATTTATACCGTAAAATAATTATTTTCAGTAAGGAAAAAGCTGGTAGCCCCGCCTAGGTATACGGCAACCCCTTAAGTGATTCTCTTGCTCTTGTTGCGTAATGCGGGCAGGCCTGAGGGGAGGTGAGAGTTTAGCCGGTACATATACTTTAAATATTTTACGGTACATATACCGTCCAGTTAAATTACGGTATATATACTGGTCACAAAGTTACCAGTATATGCACCGTAATTGTTGACCAAAATGTTCTACAGGGTATCCTTAAGCAATTCACTCCCATAGTCTGTAATATTTACGGATTCCCTTGTGTAGCTCTGTTTATGATCAACCAAGTATTTAAACACGCACGTACTATGTAAAAATTTAGTTAAACTTAAAAACGCAAACCTAAGTTGAAAACGCCCTTATCACACATAGACTGTAAATATCGCACGTGTACTGTAACCAATATATGTTGTTTGTCCCTGTAAATAAACGCAAGGCACATCACACTTTCAAGAGAGCAATTTATAGTAAACCCCAGTAAAACATATAATTTTCATTATGTTTGAAATAGTGAAATATCACTAAAGTACACTGCAAACGATTTTCCCCATATAAAAATATATAACAAATTCTTTTGTTTGACCCTGTAAATGAATAATTAATGCTTTGCACCCCATATTCTACGGAAAGCATGTTTTAATGTGCTTCATAATTATATATCAATTTCATCATGTTTTAAATGACGTAGCATCATCAAAAGGCACTTGAACGTTTATTTCCCATTGACTGGAATTTAACGGAATACTTTTGACTATCCTTGTACGAAAACTATAAGTGCTACACACTTTAGTTGAAATAGGGAACGTGATATAGTAAACGACAATAACATACAAAACTTTTAGGGTGATCCGAGCATTTTTACGAGGAATGCCAGACGGCCAGGCAAACCGAAGTCATAAACACTTTTCAACTAGGTTGGAAAGTGTTGAAAACGCATATCGTAAATCAAAAGGCAATTCTAGCATTTATTGCTCATAGACAGTACTGTAACCGAATTCTGTATGTATTCTGGAAATATTCTATTCTGGCCCTGAATAATAAATGCATTGCCTATTCTACATAAATCCTTTTTATCGTACCTCAACAAAAGCATATAAATTCTATTATTCTTGAAATAGAAAGATATCCTTAAAATACACCGCAAATAATTTTTCACCATATATTATAATGTAACGGGATTATTTTGAATGTCCCTGGGAACGAACTAAATACGCTACACATTCCATTTTGTATAGCGAAAATGCCCTAGTGAACTTCAAATTGCACATATCAACTAGTCGTTGGGGACCACCGTAATACTTACCCATGATGGATATGCATGATATAAAATATGAAAATAAAACACGTGTAAACTATTTGTAAATTGCATTACAATTCGAATAAAATTAAGGACGGATGATGTCATAAACTTTAAATGATCTGTTACTGAATTGCGTAAAAGAAACATCCTTACAACTGATGTTCATATTAACTAACAGTTTAATACGTAGGATTAAGCGTCTCATTTCCAATTATAATATATCTTTGAATTGAAATAATGCAGGGTCATGAAAAATCTAAGAGTAGGGAAAATAGGATTATAAATATCTCGGCAACTAATTATCCAATCGACTTCATTCTTTATGCAAAATTTATGTCTTTTTATTGTATTTTATACTCATTCCTTAAAATAAAAAGTTTCGAAAATTTTCATATACCTTTTATCAGAACGAATATTTCGAGAATCCGAAAAAAATAGTTCCGGATAATCGAGGTTACTGAAATTCAATAAGCTTCTTCTCATTATTACATACTAAGTACATACGATATTTCAAGTTTCTGTCTCAATTTGTTCTGGAGATAGAGCGTTTACAGTGACACACACACAGAAACACACACAGACAGACGGATGGCAAATTTTGTTTATAAAAATATGTTTTTCGGAATCTCCAGTCTCTGAAACGTGTAAACCGTCAAATTTTTTTTCGATTTTCAAAACGATTAGAAGATTTACCCTATACTACATATGAGGGTAAGTAATAATAAGAAAATCCGAGTATATTTACGAAAGATGTAGTTCAAACAGACGGCAGACAGATAGACAAATCCAGTACATAAACACTTTTCAGCTATTTTGGAAAGTGTTAAAATTTTTAAACACTGTTTAATAAAGCATTACAAGTTGTGTATGTGATAAAAAATAATTATTTAAATATAAAAGAAAGGCAGAATTTTTTTCCAGTTTCGTTAAAGTAGTATAAATGAAAAGCACTGTTCTATAATAAACGTTGATGCACAATTTTATTTCCACAAAATAACTATCGACTTTCTCAATCAAAGTTAAATTTAAACTGAATACTTCAGATAAAATATTTCATTCCAATGTGTAGTTTTACGTGGATTTAAAAATCTTTATAAATTTTTAGAGCATATTTGATCTTTTACTTAACAAAAGATTCTTATCTTTCCATTTTTATTTTAAAATAGCTTTTAATAAATGCTATGTTTTTTTTTTTTTTTTTTTTTTTTTTTTTTGTAAATATATTCAGAAGTTCACATTTATCTTTATTTCTCAAAGCTTTTCATCTTGCATTATTTAGAATTTCCAAAGGATTACAATAGCAAATCATATACTCATGTGTATACGTCATAAATCTCGCATTTCTTGGAAATTGAATTTAAGAATTCTAAGAAAACTTTGTACAACATAATAAATTTTCATGAAGTATTTTCAACATTGATGAATGAAAGAAGAATTTCTAAAGCTTAATGTTAAATAATTTTGAATGAACATTCGACAGACAATTTTTAGGATTAATTATTTTCAAGAATAATATTACTAATAAGAAGCAAATATTTATCATGTGACGTATATATTCATGTATTAAAAATGTATATTTGAATGCTATTTTGAATATATATTAAATATTAACCAAACATAAGAGTAGTCTTATGCTTTTATTCTAAGAATATATTTTTTAAAATATTGTAGAGTCTGCAAATTTAACTACATCGTAAAAAGAAGAAAAATGTTATAAAAACTTACTCTTAACTTTCATAGGGTTTTAAATGTATAATATAATTTGTAGCTAGTTACCCACAATTTCGAAAAGTGTTCTTTATCTTTAAAATTTTCTGAAACCAATACATTTCCGAGATTTAAACTAGTATTTCTGAAGCAAAATATTCTTTTTCTGGCACAAATTTTCGGAAATGCTTCTAAGTAGTTTTCGAATGTATTATTCAGTTTTCTCTCCGTGGAATAGGGATTTTTTGTTTCAATACTATGTTAATAATATACAGTTAAATGCTGAAGTAAATATATTCAGCTGAATAGCACAATGTATGCATGCATGAGTAGCGAAATAATGATACTTTTTATATTAATGTTAATGCAACTAATGATAATGCTAATGTTAATTCAGTTAATTAGTGATGTTTTTTTTTAGAATAAAATGTGTAATTGAGAACTCATAGCATCCAAAACAAGAAAAAACACTTGCCTAATGCATTGTTTAGGAAACACTTTCCAAGACTTCCAGATTACATTAACAAAACATCGCCGTTTAATAAAGTAAAGAAGATGCCTAACTTGACATTTTAGAAAATGCATAACATATTTGAAAACCTGATTTCAGCAATAATCGTTCATAGCCTAAAATATACTGTAATTGTTTTGGGTAGCCATGTACATGATCTATAGATTTGTACATATTATACATAGTATGCTAAAATAAACTTTAGCATTAGAACCCATAACAACAGTTCAAAATTCACCTTCATCCATTTCCACCAATAGACGGAAAAGTGCTTGCAAATGTTCTTTTGTACAGCCCTGTATATTACCTACAGATTTTTATACACGCCACATATTAAGCTAAAATTTAATTCAGACTAAATATACGCTAAACTACTAAAATCAAACTTCCAGGAAGTATTATTTGCCCCCATCCGTGTATTAAGTTTTTGCATAGCCCTGTATACGATTTTATTTCTATTCTACGAACATCTCTTCGAATACTAAATATAAATGAGATTGAAAATGCATAGCTCAATTTTAAAAGACTTTTAAGCAATTTAGGCTCATGCTCCCTCATGCTTACGAATATTTTTGTGTATCTCTGTATATGAGCCGTTGAATTTTTACACACCATGCAATATGCAAAATTTAGTAAAACTTAAAAACACATATCATAACAGAAAACGCAATTTCAGCTATTATCCCTAAAAGGCTGAACAGCGAATCCGATATATTTTGTGCGTCCCTTTAACGCACGGTAAATGCTATTCAAATTATATCCTGCAGCAAGCTTCGTGTAGTAAATCTCAGTAATGTATATTCATTTTATCATTTTTGAAACAGTGCAAGATAATTTTAAATACTCTGCAAGCAGTTTTTAGCATAGGCCATTTTTTAACCGAATTCTTTGTGTGACCCTGTAAATGAATGATAATTGCTTTGCACTCCATACTCTAGAGAAATAATGTTTTACTGCACCCTAGAAATTCATATCAATTTCATTATTTTTGTAGAAGTGAAACAATTAAAATAGACCTCAAACGATTTTTTCCTCATAGACCATAATATAACGGAATTCCTTTGAGTATCCCAGTAAATTATATGTAAGTGCTACAGATAATATATTCTAAAGTGACCTTCTTGTAGTGTACCTCAGTATTGCTTATACATTTAATTATGTTTCGAATAGTTCAACACCATTAATATACATACCAAATGAGTTTTTCTCCATAGACTATAATGTAACGGAATACTTTTGAGCATCTGTAAATGAACTATAAAATCTACACACTTCATTTTAAATACCGAACATGCCTTAGCCAACTTCAACAACATACATCACTTGCACGGTGATCCGAGTATATTTACGCGAGTTAGAGCTTCGACAGACGAACAGACAAATCGAGTTCATAAACACTTTTCAAATATCTTGAAAAATGTTAAAAACGATAATCTGTGTTTAGAAAATTTATTAATGCAATGTAAAAATTACTCGGAAACATTTCTGAAAAAAAAAATGCTAATCTCAGAAATCTGCTGTTTTTTTTAATGTTTCTGAAGATAAAGTAATACTTTCTAAATTCTTGATAATTGGGGAGATGTTATATTATAATTTTGTAATCTATGCTATGTCTTGTTTTACAGTGATATATATACAAATATAACAATACAGAAAACTAAATTGATTCTCAAAAATACAAACTTTATACTCTTCAAAATTATCCAAGCTTCTTTGAAAAATTAAAATTGAGCCTTAAACGCTTCAATATCTGCTTAATAGCCAAACCCCCTCATAAATTAAAGAATATCATTTGCAGTCAAATAGACCAAATTGATTTTGAGAATTATTCATGAGTATATGAAATACCTTTTATTAAAGAAGACGGATCTAAAAATTACTATATTGGCATGACCAGCAGGAAATTTAATTACTGAAAAAAAGGAGCATAAATGATATTAAGTATAATAGAAAAACCACAGCCCTGGCAATTTTATATCAAGAAGGAGCCATTGAAGTAAATTGCAATGAAAGTAAAGTAACTTTTCCCGCCAGTCTATACTATCCATCCATAATAACAGAAACCATACAGATACTAACACGCAAAATTACAATATGTAACGATGCAGCATTTTTTAACTTACCAAAATTGTGTGTACTTCATGGTTACATATATTAAAATAAACAACCAAATAAAAATAAAATTTAACGTGCGTAATTTTTAAAAAGTACATGAAAATTAAATGATAGCATTTTAAATAATAACTTCAAAGACCATAGTTAATGACCAAAGACCATAATTATGGAATATTCTCATTTGTTTTCGTAAATGGCTCGGAGTGAGCCAAAATATGTTAAACAATCTAATAAAAGTTATTTTACTATGTTATTATGTTGTTAATTTACACCTTTTAGCATTTAAAAGAAATATATGATATATATATATTTATTAAATAATCTTTCCAAAATTAAAATCCTTTATGAAAATCAAAATTATTATGCATAATTCTTAATTTATTACTATCAGTATGTTTAATACATTAAACGTTATTTAAATGAAAATAAGTATGGGGAGAAAAGTCAGATGCATTTTTTTCTTTTAATTTTTTTAAAAATTGTATATACTCATATAAAAGTTTGAATAAAATAAAAGTTAGTTCAGAAATCTCTTTCCGCGAAATAACTATCGACTTTTGATATTTAAACTTAATAATTCATATCCGATATTTCATTTTAATATGTTATTTTTCGCTTATTTGAAATCTTTACAAATTTCTATAGCATATTTCAATACCTACTTAACAAAAGAATTTCTATCGTTTCATTTTCAGATTTAAATAGCTTTTAATAAAATTGTATTTTTCTTTGTTATAAAATGTATTCTGAAATTTATATATTTACTTATTTTCGGAAGTATTTCAGCTAATCTTACATATCCTTCTGCACATTTGTATGATTCACACATCTTGCAATTCTTCGAAATTGAATTTAAGATAACTTAGTAATTCAAATATATATATATATATATATATATATATATTATATATGTATATATTACAAAAATCAAAAGTCCGTACTTCATTAAATTTATTCCATAAATAATTTCCCTTCTAAATTCCTCCTACAACCCTAGTTTATTAAATTAGTTACTATTTTAAACAATATTCCATTTAATTCATCTATTTAAATCCCTTTCTAGTTAAAATACTTATTTAATATTTTACCCATTCAGAATATTCTAAAAACACGTCTCATATTTAGTTTTCTTCGAAAACCTTTTTTATTTCCCCGTTCTTAAACAGCCAAATTATTTCTATTTACAATTATCATCTCAGCCATTTTCTTTTTTCCATTTTATTTTAATTCCAGAACTCCGATTCGCGCCGTTTCTTGAAGGTGCCTTCCAACTTCTGAATTCTGCTGCCGTCAGTAATGTGTTCCGACGTAATAAAGCGCTGTGATTCAATAAATTCTATTGTTACATTAGCTTAGAAAACTCTACGCGTTAGAGTTTAAAACGTAATGTACCATTATTACAGCTCAGAATTTTCTCTATTAGTGACTGTTAAGAAAACATGTTGTTGCCAGGAGTGAGGAATAGAATAAATCCGAAATGTGATCTTAATTCAACATGAAATGTCTAAAGTAAAAAGTGTAGCCTGATGGCTAAAAGCTTATTCACCAAATCTTCTTTTGATAAGAGAGACTAGTGGTGAACGTTGACGTCTATTCATCTTATACAGAATAAATAATATTTCTGTTTTTTTCAAAGTTTCGTCCATTCTGTTGTGGGAAAACTTCCAATGAGTTTTGACCAAAGGCCTGATGGAATCATATTTACGACTGCATTACGACTATGTTTGCGATCAGAATAAATTCTACGAAATTAAACTCCAACTTCTTCAATTTCTTAATTGATTAAAAGGTGCTACAATGTGCTTTGTGTCTTAAAATGAATAAAAAAGTATACAAAAGATAAATTATTTAAGTATGAGGTTATGGTAAAATTTGGTAAAATTTGGTAAAAAATATTTACAAAATAAAAAATAAAAAATAAGAAACTTTAAACCAACATATCTCCTACAATGAACGATTTCTGAAAAATTCGAAATTTAAAAGGGTGCATTAGCCGGAAGCATTCTAAAAACTTCTGAACTACGATTTATCTGAAAGAGAAGTGTGCAGTAAGAAAAGACGTTGTAAAATTGCGATTTCTGTGATATAATTGTTGTAGAAACTCGGATAACTAGAAGCTGAGAATTTGGCATGACGATTACAGTTCTTGCTAAGAACGGTTTCAAAAATTCGAAATTTCAAATGAAAAATGAAATGAGTGGAAAACCTTCAAAACACATTCTAAATTACCATTTATTTTGAATTAATTTCAGTTTTTAACACTTTCCAACCTAGTTGAAAAGTGTTTATGACTTCGGTTTGTCTGGCCGTCTGCCGTCTGGCCGTCTGTCCGTGCTCTAACTCCCGTAAATATGCTCGGATTGCTCTGCAATTTTTATATGTTATAGTCGTTATCTATAGCATGTTCCCTATTTCAACGGAAGTGTGTAGCACTTATAGTTTTTTTACAGGGACACTCAAAAGAATTCCGTTACATTGCGGTCTATGGGGGAAAATCATTTGCGGTTTATTTAAATAATGTTTCACTATTTTGAACGCATTGAAATTTATATATATCACTAAGTTGTATTAGAAGAAGCTTAATATGGAATAGGGTGTGCATAGCACTTGTAGTTGTTTTACAGGGACAGTCAAACGAATTCCGTTACATTACGTCTATGGAGAAAATCGTCTGCGGTTTATTTAAATAATGTTTCCCTATTTTAAACGCATTGAAATTTATATATATCACTAAGGTTCATTACAAGAGGCTTACTACAGAATATTGTGTGTATAGCAGTCATCGTTCATTAACAGGGACACACAAAAGAATTCTCTACTGTATGTTAACAATAATTCCTGCAAGTGCGTTTTACACCACAGTTGTTATTACTATTTCTGAATAATAATCCATGCCTTATTTGATCGCTGAAAATCTGTGATTATATAATCCAAAGATTACTGAACGCGATTTTAATTTTAACTCGCTTTTTGTCTATTACGTGGTGTGTATAAATTCTGTAGATCCTATACAGGGAAGCACAAAAGTTCGCGAACACATTTCCGTATTATTTAACTCCAGACGGAGAATTTTAAACTGTGCTACGCGTTTCCTAACTGAACTAAAATTTAGCATCCTATGTAGTATATATACAAATCTATAGATCATATACAGGGCTGAATAAAAGTATTCGGATTACTCAGATGTTATCTTTTAGCTTATTAAACGGTATGATTTGTAAAATTATTTTGGAAGCGTTGGAAAGTGTTACATAATCTATGCTTGACGCATGATTTTTCGTTCTTGTTCTTATTCATTTAAGTCTCATGTTTGCCTAATGCAGTATAAGAATGACTCTCAATGATTACTCAAACTGTGGCTTAATTATTAATTGTTGAATTATCCATGGCAGTAAAATTTCCTCTAAAAAATTAGGCACATAAATATTACTTGACATACTTCAACAATTGTGCAAGCAGAGCCGCGGGTTTTGGTTGTATATTATAAATTGCAAAATTACGTTTCAAAAGGTAGATACTTTTATGAAATCGATTTAAATTTATAGGGTATTAAATTTGAAAAAATAGAAAATTTAAATTTTTATACGGGCGCCGTACGAGGAATTTCCCGATGAGTGAAATGTGCCCCAAGCACTAAAACTGTACAACATTGATCATGTACAAAATTTCAGCATTTTATCATAGAAAGTCGCAGAGATTTGAAAATACAAAAATACTGACATAAGCAACTTTTCGATGCCTGAATATTAGTTCGCAAAGGTGAAAAATCATGATCGTGTTTCAGGGATATTACACAAATTACGAAAGAAAATCGTTGATTGCATGAATAAATTTTATTGGAAGAAAAGTATCTAAACTGTGTAGAAAAAAATATAAAGCTTAAGAAGTATTAGAAATATTGATATGCTAAATAATAAATTTCTTGAAATATTTTGAACATTACTTATGTGAAGAAAGAATTTTTAAAGATTAATGTAACTGAATTTACCCTATTAAAATCCGTGCGCGTATCTATCTATGTAACCTCAAAAACTCGGAAACCACAGGGCGCAAGACTACGAAATTTGGCACACGGGCTGCTGGTAGGGAGCCCATAAACAATTAAGGCAAAAAATTCGAAAATTAAAAAAATATGTTTTTTAATTTTATGTTTTTTTAAGAATTTTGTTTTTTTTATGTTCAAGCCGTAATCACTCGAGTTTTAACCAGTTCTAAATGTTCACTGCAATGTGAGAAACATATATTACGTACGCCACGCTGCAATACTAAGAAGCTGTAGCGGGTGTTCCGATAATTCTTGTACCTCGCATGCAAATAATTCGAGATTATTGAATTGCGCTTAATTATTACCTTTTTTAAAAAATAAATAAAAACATTTTATCACAAACATCAAGAAATTTTTTTATTCTATATATTCCCTTATTCCAAAGATATCGTTTTCCGTCTGCTGCCATAGCAACATGATAAGTTACATTTCATTAAAAAAACGCAAACTAGTAGAAAAATATTTTTCTACATATTACATAGATACATTTAGTTTTACTGATTTTTATGCAAAATTTTTTGTTTTAGAATTAAATTCATGAAATCTCGTGCGTAGAAAGGTTTAAACAGTAGATTCATAATGTTATTGCTAGATTAATACCCGAAATTAGAGCCAAATTTTAGAAAATACAGATGATTCTTATTACAGGAAATTATATCACAGCCACGAATAAGTTTTTGCGAGAATCCCACGATTCTGAAAAGAGCCTTTTAGGAAAATCGGAAAACAATATATTTTCTGGATATAAAGAAGTCTTTTTTAAAAGAATGTTTCTTTTGCTACCTCTGGTTTTCGGTAAAGTTTTTGGATAGTTTTTACAGTGTTTTAATGAGTTTTCTCAAACCGGATATACAGGGTGATTATAAAAAGACTATCCCGATATATGAGTCCTTAACTATCACACCGTTCACAGAAACTGACTGAAATTTTGGTTTTAAGTATTTTGAGTATTTGCATATGAAATGCGCTCAAGAATCGTATGAAAAACAACAGTTAAACTCTAACAGTTACGGTTACAGTGACAAAATTTTGAAAATTTCAAATGGCAACACCTATCTTTTTTTATTGGAATGTGATCTTCATAGTGAAAAACCATAAAAAGCGTTGAAACGGTACCTGTAACACGAAAATTGCCGGCGCTAGAGCGACTATGAAGAAAAGTGAAAACAACCAATAAAGGACAGAGAAGCAACAGAAACAGAAAGTAAAACATTTTATTATTCAGTGCTATACACCATCTGCCACATGCAACGTGTCTTCGTGTGTGACGTGGAAAATTTGTGAAACACAATAAAATGTTTTGTTTTCTGTTGATTCTCTGTCCTTATTCGTTGTTTTCACTTTTCTTCTTAGTCTGTCTAGCGCCGGCAATTTTCGTGGAACAGGTACCGCTCCAACACTTTTTATGGTTTTTCACTATGAAGATCACATTCTAATAAAACAATAGGCGTTGCCATTTGAAATTTTCAAAATAATTTTGTCACTGTAACTGTTAGAGTTTAACTGTTGTTTTTCATACGATTCTTGAGCGCATACCTCAAAATACTTAAAACCAAAATTTCAGTCAGTTTCTGTGAACGGTGTGATAGTTAAGGACTCATATATCGGGATAGTTTTTTTTATAATCACCCTGTATATATATATATATATATATATATATATATATATATATATATATGTTTTTAGAATGCTATCAATTCTCAATTAATCATTTTCATGTTCAAGAAATACATTTTACTGAGGAATATGATGAATTAACAACTTTCACATAAACATTAAAATTAATATTATGTTGTTACTCTTTGCTTTTTAAAATTCAATTACGCAGATTTTAATGTTTAATTAAGAATTCGATATCATCCTGATAACCAATACTCCGGATTGAAAACTGATTAACACACTATAAAAACTACTCGGAAACATTTCAGAAAATCATTGTAAGCACAAGCACAAACTTTATTTTTATAAATGCCTCTTTTCATCTGGAAAATATATTGTTTTCTGGGGTTTCTAATGATAAAGAATGTTTTGGGAATCATGTGTAACTGGAAGAGTTTATTATCTATTATAATCCGTAGTTGTATATTATTTTCGTAGATTTCTCTTTTCTTTCAGTGGACAGAATGATCTATATTATAACAAGTTAGAAATTGTACGCCATACGTGACAAATGAGGTGCGTTCATACTGTCATTATTTCTGTGAAATTACTTATATCGTCTGTTATTATGATATGATTAATTTCAGTAATAAAATAAATACATTTTAAGTTATCAACATTTTATCTTTTGTTGACATTTACCGAAAATTCCAATGGGAAACTGAAGCCTAGATGTTCTGCTCAATTTTTCAATTATTGCTGTAACTTTTTGAGTTTTCACTATATTTCACTGGTCTTTTTATATGAGTTGCCCTATAGTATTGACTATCAAATCATGACAAAAACTCTTCGATGTAGTTCGCGCATGCACAGGTAAAATTTATTGCATAAAAATACCCATAGCTCATCAAATATTCAATATATTAATATTTTAATCACAGTATAGTATTTCTACGATTTTTTGGCAAGTTTTTGGAAAGCTGTGTTAAATTCGGCTGAAAACTCTGCATTCTATTTAAAAAAAAAAACTTTTGAATTTTTCACAGAAACGTTAACATCTTCACGAATATACGTGCTATGCTTACACAAATGCACACAAATGTTGAACAGGACCTACATAGTCATTTTCTACAGTGACAGACCATTTTTAACGTTTTTTTGTTACTTGGGTGATCGAAATATTTGTTTATTGCCGAAACGTCAGTGAAGGCTCACTGTGGAGACGCGAAAAGTTTTTGGTTTCTGTCTGTCTGTCTGTTTGTCTGTCTGTCTGTCCGTCTGTCTGTCTGTCTGTCTGTTCCGCGATAACTGCCGTAAAAAACGTCCGATTAGGTTGATTTTTGGTAGGTATGTTGGCAAGATACCCGGAATTAGCTGTATAGTTCTTGGTTAAATTTGGTTCATTCGTTCGAAAAATATAGAACATTTCTTTTTATGTGATAATGCTTTTCTATGAGAATGCAGACGATTTTCAAATTTCATTTTTAGCTGAAATGAAAATCGCATATTTGAATAATGGATTTAAACGTAAAAGTATGCTAAATTTTCGATATGGAGGTCTTAAATATATCCAAGAGCTTTGAAAATTTGCCGATATATCTATTAGAATTTAGAAATTAATTGTTTAAATTATTGGAAAAATTTTTGTAACTGTTCGGGAAATATAAAACATTTCATTTTCCTATCTTTACAATTTTTAAAATGCATTTCTTTTTCTTTCTTCTTTATTTTATGAGTTGCTTAGCAACCATATTTCGAAGAATATCAAAATAATAAAATTCAAGTAACACGCTCTATTTCGCTGCAATATTTTATTAGCAACATAAACTATTTTCGAAGAAATGTATTTTTTTATCTAAAAAATTACAAGAATAAGAAAGTTCATAAGAATTTCAGAATATCACTGCATAAGCCGTGTTTAATTTAACGCTTCTAATTTCTGAAACCTCAATAAATATGTATGCAGTATAAAAGTATTAAATTTCGGATTGTAAGATGCTAAATAATATGAAAAGTGAGATTAAAAAAAATGACTTTCAGAGCTGACGTTGAGGCTCCTGATCTAAAGATTTACTAGTTATTAAAATTATTATTGCCACCTTCTAATTGTCCTCGCGGCAAAATCTTCACTGAAAAACATGCAGTCAAACATGTTCTTTACATCTCAAAGTTCAAGATCATTCGTAGTATTTCCTTACGAGTTTCACTAAGATATTCGACGAAACGTCTGAAATTGTTCACTGCTCCTTAATTTCTGGACACCAGTATATATATATATATTATGAGTAATTTTTAATGAGCTATAATTTGTCTTTGTGGTCTAAGTATAGAACACTCTCAGAAATAAAACACTCAATTTTGACGATTCGGCATTCCTTAAGCACTATTTCGTTATTTTTGCAATCATTTCATCACAGAGTCTCGTTTTTGTTGACGAAACGCGAATCCTCAAATATCTAACGAAAGTGTTTCCTCACTGTCAAAAGTAAAATTCTCACTTTTGACGATTCCGCAGTTCTGTAGCTATATTTCATCATTTTTGACAATCATTTCGTCTCAAAATTAAGTGATTTTTAATGAAATGGAAAATCTCATATATTTTACGAACATGTTTCCCCATTCACGGCCAGATTATTTCTGTTGTTACAAAATCGTTCAAAAAATAAATAAATTAATTAAAATAAAAATACACGAAAGTACCAAATTTACAATATATTAAAGAAAACAGAAACAAAAATATTTCATCATTGGGGGCAGCTATAACACAAAAGTACCAAATTTCTATTTTATTTTTCATATATGATAAAATGCGTCTATCCTTTTTGAAACTTTAACATTTTTGTAACGACTTTATGCATTTCTATTGCCTATTCAATTTTTTTTTTCTAAAGTTACAGAATTTCGTTAAAAACGCTTAAAAAATTCTTCTAAATGTACAGAATTTCGTTAAAAACGCATAAAAAATTCTTCTAAATTTACAGAATTTCGTTAAAAACGCTTAAAATAGTAAAATGCGAACATCATTTGATCCATTTTCGACCGAAAGCAACAACCATTTTCCCAATGGTTAGAAAGAAAAATTCAAAATTTTAGGAGCATTTTTTTATTTAAGAAATATATTCATATAACAATCAAATTTAAAATATGCATAACTGATCCTTTTCCCCTCTATAAACAGTAACATGTTAAAATCTTATCATCTAAAATGGATGAACTATTCTTCAATATGCACTTCAAGATTTATTTTTTCTGATCAACAAATTAACTAGACCATATTCTAATCATTCATTGAACAAAAGAAATTTCTCTAATATATTATATTAATCAAGGCAAATTCTAATTATTTATTAACCATAGAAAAAACCATAATAATAATCTAGCCTTATTAATTAAAACATGCAGAAATTATAACAGCACCGATAAAAATACTTCTAAAAATATAAACACACATCAACATCCTATAGATACATTTCAAATAAGATTCATTTAAGGCCCCGCCGGCGAAGGACGCACCACACTCATCTCCCACATCAAAGATCGTGCGTTCGTATCCCGTTGAAGACTTGAGAAAAGTGTTGTACTTTTTTTCCCTGTCAATTACAGATGCTTCTAAAATTTTCAATAGATTGCACCGCTTTTTTTACGCTTTTGAAGAAGCAATTGGTGAAATTAATTTCCTCACTCTTTTGAGGATACAAATTTACTCAATTTGACAAAATATTCACTCGGAGCATTTCCCAGGAAACAGTTTCGTCAAAAACAAAGGAAATTTCGTGGAATTTGAGTATCCATTTCTAACAGTGAAGAGAATAGAATATGCCACATATATTTTCTTTTGTTTTCATTCAAATCGGATAAAGGCCCGTATTAAAATTCCCGGTACACTTTTCACGAAATAAGTGTAGACTTTAACATTAAATTTAAACTGCATATTTCGTATTCCATTTCAATTTGTATGTTTACGGAGATTTAAAAGCTGTATACTTTTGGATAGAGTATTTGGATAGTTACTTAAAAATAATTTTTATCGTTCCATTGTCTGTTTAAAATAGCTTCTGATTAAAAATATTATTTTTCTTGTTTGTAAGGTGTATTCTGAGAAATACATTTTTACTTATTCCTGGAAGATTTTCAGATCGTTTTACATTATTTAGAATTTCTAAAGCACTACAGTATCTACTCACAACGTCTCGAAGTTCTTTAAAATTGAATTTAAGAATTCTTAGAATGCTTCATATAATATATTATTTTTTTTTGACATACCTGGAACATTACTTGTTGCAGGAAGAATTCCAAGAGCTTAATGTTAATGAAGTTTCAATAAACATTTGTGAACGGTTTGTAGGTTTAAATATTTATCAGAATAATCTTAAAAATATGAAATACATATTCCACTATTCCTGTGTCAAATAGTTTGGAAAGTGTAGAAAACCGCCGTATTAATATATATATATATATTGTTTCATGTATTATATTCCATAAAGCAACACAGCCAAATTTCAATTTAAACTGAATATTTCATACCCAGTATTTATTTTAAAAATATAATTTTACGTAGATTTCAATGATTTATCAATTTGTATAGCTTAATTTAATATATGTTTAACAAAATAATTTCTCTCGTTCAGATTCGAGTTTAAAACATGTTTTAATAAAATATAATTTTGCCTTGTTTCTAAAATGTATTTCGAAGTTTAATTTTCTATTTACTGGTGGAAAGTTTTCAGTGCATTGTCCATGCACTATAATGTATAGTTTATAAAGAAGTACGATATCTATTCATCTGCGTATATGTATAATTCATACATCTTGTAGTTATTTGAAATTGGATTTAAAATTTCTAAGAAAGCCTCGTATAATAAATAAAGAATTTTCCTCATACATTTCCGAGAATATCTGTTGATTGAATAATTCCTAAAGCTGAATGTCTGTGAATTTCGAATGATGATTTTACAAATGATTTTTAGGTAAGAGTATTTTCCCGAGAAATATTAGTAACATAAAGTAAATATACAGCTCATATTCAAAATATTAGAATAATTGAGAAAAAGTAATAAGAAAAAAAAATTCATTTATTATTTTTTTATACTAAGAAAATGCAATTAAATTTCTTATATATTAAATCTGGAATGTTTAGATAAGATTTTAACATTTACAAAATATAAAATACAGTACAATAAATTAGCTTTCTGAAACACATCAAAATATTTGAATAAAATTTAGATTGGTTCAAAATATTAGAATATTTTATTTTACGCATCAATATTACCTTATGAATATGAAATAAATGGTAGTTAATATTTTGTAGCATCACCTTTAGCTTTCATAACATCATACAATCGATCTTGCATACTATATACAGGGTGTTTACAAACATTTCGATCAATATTAGCCTAAATAGACTTTATAGTGCCACTAACTCAGTTTTACTTGAAGGAGGTTTTTCTTGGAGTTTGTTCTTCTTTATACATCATAAGTTTTTGATGGGATTAAGGTCTCGTGAGTTTGGTGGCCAAGGAAGTACTTTAATGTTGCGTTGGCGGAACCAATTCTTAGTTGACACCGAGGTATGCGGTGACGCTAAATCTTGTTGAAATCCTCTTCAAATAAATCTTCTGATGATGGAATCATGTGATATTCCAAATTTTCTTGATATATCTGAGAGTTAACCTTTTCATTGACGATGCATAACTTTCCAGGTCCTTCTGCACTCATGCAACCCCAAACCATGACACTAGCAGCAAATTTTACGGAAATGTTTAAGGCATACTTTATCAAATGCTTCTTGCTTCATTCTCCAAACTCGAATACCTTGATTACCATATGAAACACAAAACATACTTTCATCACTAAATAATATATTATTTCCAAATCTTCTTCGCTCCATAAATTTCTTGATTTACACCAATTCAATCTTATACGCTTTTGTTTTGCAGTCATGAGAGGTTTTGTTTTCGGTACACGGAACTCAAATATAATTTATGGAGACGTCTTAATGTTGTCGATGTAGAAACTTCAACTTCTTCTTCTTCCTATTTTCGGTGCAAGAATCGCACACTTTTAAAACGGTTTTTCTTAACTATACTCTTCAGTTTCCTGTCATCTCTAGCAGATGTTTTTGGTTTTCTGCCGCCATTTCAACGATTATTTTGAAATTTTCCATTTTTTGAATATTGTGTTAGTATGTTACTAACGCTTGATTGCGAACAATGTAAATCATTTGCTATACAACATTGATTCTTACCCTGCCTGTACAAATCAACCATACGAAGTTTAATAGATTCAAGAATATCACTCACTCGACCCATTTTAAGACGAAAACGCAAACAAACTGCAAAAAAGAATACTGATTTTAAATAAAATCGTCTGAATTTAATCAATGACGTCACCAGTTATGAGTTGGTGATAATTAAAGGAGAATTAATGCGAAATATTCTAATATTTTGACTTTTCAAAATATTTTTTTCTATTAATCTTTTCAAAAATGATATTATTTTAAAGATAATAAATAAGCTTAATCAACAATAAATTCTTAATAAAAATATAGTTTGCATATTTGCATTAAAAGACATTAAATTACCAAACGATATTTTCAATTTGTAAAAATAAGTAATTATTCCAATGTTTTGAATATGAACTGTAGATTTATTATGAAGTACATATTCATCTGTTTAAAATCTGATTTTGGATGTTCATTTAGAAACAAATGCAGGCTATTAACAATACATAAGGATAGTTTCATGATTTGATTGTATGATTACTGCAAGATAATTGACACAAAAATTTCCAATTTTATCAGAATATCTTTTAAGATTAATTTAACGTATAAGAGGATTTTGCTGTTTGCGTCTTGAATGGTATTTAAAATTTTAATTCTACCATTAATTCTAAAATATTTTCTTTTAGGGTATGATAAACGGAGTATGTTTTAGAACATTAGATTTGAGAGTGATAAAATAAGTGAAAAAACTGTTTTCTACAGAAATTTATACTAGACCACCTGAATGAATCTTGTTTTATGTAACAGTAGAGCACAAAATATACTGTTAGATGTTTTTGTTTTAAGTTGAACCTTTTTATGATGTAAAGTAATTAGAAGAAGTTAAATACACAGGCGTAACGTGCGGAGATCATAGGAGTACCTCCACAAAATTTGATGAGCATAAAATATTTAGGAATTGATAAATCATTTAAGAGGTTACATATGTTCTCAACTTTCAAAAAATCGATATTTTTGACGGAAATTAAATCGTTATAGTATGTAGCAGTATGCGCAAAAAGATTTAAAGTGATATCTCAATTATTAAGAAAGATATGAGCAAAAATGTGAGCTCGCGCACGATTGATAAAACCGATTTTGCCGAAAAGATTATTTTCCCTTATTGAAGCTGCAGATGATACAGGAAAAGCTACAGTACACCACAGGAATAGAAATTTAGTTGAAAATAAACTTTATCAGTACATGTTTCGCTTCCAAAACTTGAAACGCTAATTTCTGGAAGCAACATTTTTCAACATGGGCAGCATCATAACATGAAAAAAAATTAACATTTTTGGATAAAATTTGCGCTTATCTACACAAAAATTACATTTTCGAAGCCGATCAAGGCATTTTTGGATTTTTTTATTTTTTTATTTTTCTAATAATTTTAAAAATCAATATTTTAGACGAAAGATTTTTTTTTTTTTTTCAAAATAGCTGAATTTTCTTATTTTTTCTAAAACAATTTCGGTACTACTCTATTATACCGTCGACCACTTTTCAAACAAAAAACTATCGCCAAATTGTAAGATTAAACGCCAAAAATGCAGTCCCATTTACTTGATATCAGAAGCATTATATGTGTTTGTTATGTCATCAAGTGGTTTTTAATTCGACATTTGCGTGTATTTTGCATTATGTTTTACTGATTTATTAGTCATTTCATTAATTAAAATAACAATTGTGTCCTTAAATTCTTATATTTTATTTATTTATTTATTTTTATATTCGAATGGCAACGTTCTCCCGTTTATTTGGCGTTACAGATTGGTGATAATTTTTTGTTATGAAAAGTGGTCGACGGGATAATAGAGTAGTACCAAATTTTCAAAAGTTTGAGCCGATGGCCCTTAGCTACAACCTTATTTAACGAGAAGAAACTGAGATTTTAATAGTTTTGTGTTTCTATAGGAAGTTAGGATGCTGCCTATTAAGCCCAGATATTTTTGCACAGGTCAACGGGTTGCAGGCTTTCAACGAAATATGTTACAAATTTAATAAAAATAAATATATTTAAATACTTAAAGCAATAAAACACAAATTGGAATTATTAGTTTTTCGATTAATTTTATTCCCTTCCTAAACAAATTTCCAAAATATGTTAATTTTCCGCCACAAAGAACTTATGTAACCCTTTAAAAAATTGTCTTCTATTAATTCAAAATCAAAACTCCTTCCGGCCTGTATCGGGAGGAAAAGGTAGCTTTCCTATATCTTCGTTTTAAAATTTTAGCTGATGTTACACGAAAACAGCAAGTTAAAATGCAAAGAAACGTTTACAAAAGATTCGTTAATACTGAATTTGAATAAGAAATTCGCCAAATTCTTGAGCAATAGCCAAATTGGCTTCATTTATGAAGACTTATTTTGGTCGCCAAATTTGGCGATATTTCGCCGAATGTCGCCAATTTTGGCGAGAATTTGGCGCTAACGGATATGAATATATAGTTTTATGCGTATGATTGGGGAAATTATTACAACAATGAAAGAAAATAATTTGCGAGTAATCGCGTTAATGTGCTGTTTTGTTTCAAAATGTCAGCCACCCTAGAATTTCAAACTGCTCTATCTCAGCCATTTTTTAAGATAGAGGTAAACCAAAAAATGCTCTGGAATCCTCGTATCAAGGCCTAACACTTAATTAAAAAATAAATTTGAATTTTAACTTTTTTATATATTTATTTTAGTTTTACTTTTTTAAGTGGCCGCCATCTTGAAACAAAATGGCGGACCAAGCTGGCCAATGAACTCGGTCGAGACATTGGTAAGCTTAATACACACAATTAGTTTCATCAAAATTGATTTATAAATACGACCGTTATCGTATGACATAGGTCCGATATATATATATATAAAAATCAACATTTGAACGGAGGGTGGTTTTGGGGTCTGGGAGTCATGATCGGTGAAAATATATCGAAATTTTCCGGAACTGCTTTCCTCCGAACGGCTGCAATAGGTTGCTTTATACTTTTTTGTATTGAAAGCTACCTAAAAGAAAATTACCGACACAAATTGTTAGTTTAATTAGCGAGATTAATTTCATTTTGCATTTCTCCATTTTTTACCGGCTCATTCAGCTCAGTGCTTTTTGTGAAAGAAAGCGTTATGTGCCGACGTTTGCTGGTCGGAAGGTATATTCATACTAGGGGGCTCCGTCCCCTGCTTGCGAATGCTCGTCAACCCCCGTGAATTGCTATGGAAGTCACATTGGGAACGCTACGCGGTTCTAGTTTGCTTCCCTCGATCGCCACTTTTTCCAGCAACTCTAATCAGAATAAGTACTAGCATAAATCATTTTAACATATGAAATTTAGAAAAAAATTTAATGTAACAAAAAGTAGTTCAAAACTTTGTTAGAGACGCATTTAAAAATGCATTTAGTTGATGCTATCAATGGGCATAAAATATTTTAATATTATAAAATTAACAATGTTTTTTAATGTAAAATAATTTACTGAAAAAATTAGTTTGGAGACACAATTAATTAAAAAATCAAACTTCGATGCTTTCAATTTTCTGAAATATTTTATTTTGTGCATACCACGGATCTTTAAATAAATTGGAAGAGTTCAGTCTATCTAGGTGCAGGAATAGGAGTCAGTAAATATGACGTCATCACTGACACAGTTAAAGTAAATTGGATGAAGATGCATCTTTTGTTTTCCGAATGACGTCATTTTCTTCATCGGAAACATTTCGCTATACATATTACTTACTATGATAGATTAATCTGTTATTTATTTAGAGAGATTACTTAAGACTATTTCTCGATAAATAATATGCGTTCTGCTTTTCCGCAATTGGTGCATAATTAAACGCAAACAGTTCATTATGTTTACATTCTATGAAAGCTATTGAAATTTTTCTTTTAAATATGACGTAAGTTTTAGTGTTGAAACCATGTGTCTGATCAGTGGAATGTAATAAGGCAAATTAATTTTCTGATACTACATCCTACGGTTGTTGCCGAACGGCAATCTACAAATTCAGCCTTATGTTCGCGCTATGAAAGAGAAATATAGATATAGATCGCTGGATCACATCTTACTTATATGCTAACCCCAGTTATTTAATTTATTTAATTTGATCATTCCATCACACACATGAAATATCACACACTCCGTTTACATGTCATGTTTGAAAAAAATTATATCTTAAATTTATACGAATTTGTTATTGCATATCTTATAGACTAATGGAAATATTGAAACAAGAAATATTGTTAACCGTTTGGGCCGTGTTGATTTTGAAAGCTGTGTCAAGTACATTTTGTGAGAATAATTAGTCAAATTTAAACCTTAACACAAATTAACATAAAATGTGTGTTTTTAATCATTTCACAATAAATATATTTTAATATCAGCATAAATTTGTTACAAGTAATTAATTCGGTTAACGATATTTGATATGCGTTGATTTTGAAAGTGAAGCAATTTCACTTTCAATGGAATTATTTTATACGTTGCATAATTTTAACAAGCGCAATCAAAATTTTGTCGTGAATACTTTAAATATCTACACTATATAAATTAAGAAATATGATTATGTTTATAGAACTTATTTCTGTATATTTATTTTTTGAGTTTTTCTACTTTTTATATAAAATTAAATTTATTTTTTGTTTTATTGTAACTTTTCTAAAGAAGAATTGAATATCGTAATTAAATAAGTCAATTAAATAAAATATATTTTTTATATTATAATTATATTTAATTCGAAGAAAATCAACGTTTTCAACAAATCATTGCTTTTGAAATTGAGGGAAGTCCATTGGCGCATACCAGAATCAAGATTACTTTCAACTAACAAGGATTAACCATTAATTGCAATTAAATTTACGTGAAGTATAGTCACAAAAATATATTATAAGAACCATAAATTTGTTAAAACTTTAAAATTTTATTAAAAACGGGAAACTGATGCTAAAAAAAACATGAATGGGATTAGAGGACTATCGGATGCGTTTTAATAACAAAAGAAGTTGTGGTTAAAAACGTTACCGAGAGAGGACGCTGGTATTCATAATATGAAGCAAATGAGAAAGAGTAAACGACCCGTTTCTTCGAAGCATATAACAAGCTTCAGTATCCTCAGCACGTGAAACGGGCTCTTTTCAGGTCCTGAGTCTTTTTGCCGTGCGGAATTTTTGCATTGCGCCGGTTGCTGATTTACCGTTCTTATAAAAGTGCTTAAGAAACAACACTCGATCCCGTAACAATAGCGTACTGATCTTCGTTGTAACGATCAGCGAAAAAGAATCTAACAAGGAGAGTGCCAAGCTTGGTAATCACAGATTTTGATTATTTTTACATATGTTTAGGGTAGAATCCCCTTAGTCTCAGGTTCAATGGATTTTATACAACGCTCCTTAGTTCTCGAGAAATGGGGGGTCTAATATTATACCACAACTTAAATACTTACTTTGTAACGAAATAGCTGAGTCGGTCGTAGCTCAGTTGGTATGGCGTCTGCTCGTTGTTCAGAGGGCCCGGGCTCGATGCCGGAGCGCGCTACATTTGTTTTTCGCATTTTTTTTTATAAACATACTTATAATTATAATTTAATAATCTCAATAAAAATTTTGTTAACATAATTAAATTTTAATTTAGCATTTTCAGGGATGAGATTGACAAAAAAGCAAAAAAGCGGAAAACCGCGGATCAGCGGAAAACCGCGGATCAGCGGAAAACCGCGGAAGAATCTCATCCCTAAGGGATGAGATTGACAAAACAGCAAAATAGCGGAAATCCGCGATCCGCGGAAAACCGCGGAAGAATCTCATGCCTGCATTTTTGAATTTTTAAAAATCACTTTTAAAATGTATTCCATATATGCTTTATCAATGCAAAAATGCTGAATAATTGTGTCGATTCGTGATTGTAAAGAAACATCATTTATAAATTGCCTTAACAAGGGAAGTCAATGCGTTGATAATACTACTCTGTTTTTAAAGTGAGAAGCTTAATTATATTAATCTTTAGCATAAAAATTAATGCACCACATTTATGTTTTATTTTATTGTAACTAGAGGGCGTCACAGCAGACTTTTTTTTATTTCTTTTTTTTAGTTTGATGCAGTTAAGTGTTTTTTGTTTTCAATATTTATCGCACAAGTGGTATCATTCTATAACAGCTCATAATCGTATAAAATGGAAGAAGCAAGCTGTAGTTCACAAAAAGACCAATCTAAAGTGTCGGGATTCGATGAAAATCACAAAAGTGATGTCACAAATGCGTTGAAGTACTGTAAAATTTTATTGTAAAACAATGATTTTTTAACAAATAATCCAGCATCGGAAATATCTTCGTTTTCTATTGCGATGGGAGAAGAATTCTTTAATTCGATAGTTAATATGCTGATTTGACTTTTTACGATTTTTGAAATTTAATAGTCAATAATAGGTCCAATTTTTGTAATGCTCTTTAAATGATGAGAAATGTTTAATAATGGTTTAAAAATCAAAAATCAAAAATGCTAAATTAAAATTTAATTATGTTAACAATTTTTTTTATTGGGATTGTTAAATTTTATATTTATTAAAACAAGAGAGAAAATCAAGCGTAGCGCGTTCCGGCATCGAACCCGGGCCCTCTGAACAACGAGCAGACGCCATGCCAACTGAGCTACAATCAGTGTAGTTATTTTGTTACAAAGTAAGTATTTAAGTTGTGTTATAATATTAGACACCCCATTTCTCGGGAACTAAGGAGCGTTGTATAAAATCCATTGAACCTGAGACTAAGGGGCTTATACCCTACAACATATGTAAAAATAATCAAAATCTGTGATTACCAAGCTTGGCACTCTCCTTGTAAGTTAATAGAGGTGTTTTATTGACAGCTTGATGTGCATAAATCTGTTTCATATAATGCATGCCACCGCTATCTGTGAGTAATTTTTGAAACACAACTTGCTTTATTATTAAAAAAAATTAGATCTTCCTTCCTCAAATCCCATTCGTTCAAACTGCAAATATTTAGCTTCTTTTGTAACTTTTTAATGATTTTTTATAGTTTTAACGACTTAAATGCGCACTCGGTACACTGTAAAAATGACCAATGTTTCTTATTTTATGAAAATACTAGCTATTACCCGTGACTTCGTTCACGCAAAAATTAAAGAAGAATAAATGCATTAATTAAGCAAAATATTTCACTCCAGATAATTAAAAACGTAAATAATTAACTAACTCCTTGTCACATTTCATAGGAAACAATACGGTATTTCTTTGTTATAGGAACCTTGACATAACTCAGTCTTAAAAAAGTGAAAATTTTACCAAAGAATCGCCAAAAATGAAAATGCAACCAATTCGAAATTGAGGGCCAAATAAAATCGTGGAAATCGACGAATTGGGTAAAAACAAATGTCGATTTTAAGTGATAAACCACTTTATTTTTAACGCTTTTGTGAAACGTTTTAACAACCGTCCTTCAAAAATAATTAATTGGAAATATTATATGCTTTTTCTTTAAATTCAATTCTGCCTCCTTGATTTAATGTATAGCTGAAACAAATCTTGTTTTCTAAAAGACAATATGTTGACAGATGATTTTTGTTCTGAAGAAAAAAAATTGATTCGTAAAGTTTGACTTTGTGAAAATATGTTTTTATTTTTCGGATAATTTACTGAAATCAAGATTTTGTTTTCACAAATTCTGTTTTCAGTTTTAATGAGAAAATGGCGTAAAAAATATATTGATCCATTTTATTTCTCCTTTTCTATCCACAAATAAGGAGTAATTTACTTGCTGTTTTTAGAGAAATTTTGTTAAAAATTTACAATAATAATAATAATAATATATCGGAATCTAATTCATTTTTTTTAAATTCTGAGAGTTTGTGTGACATCCTCGGATCAATGATAACCGATGTTAAGTAAATCGCGTTGCGTCCGACAGTCTAAGAGGAGTAGTTGCGAAATACAAACTGACGGCCATATTTTAATATAATAGATTCGTGTGCATTTTTCTTTTCTTAAAATTATGATGTGATTTTAGCAGAAAAATCTCATCAGTATATAACTGATAATAATGCTTAATAATTAGTATAGCTAAAAAAACATTTCTATATTTCGTTTTAAATATGGCGTGAAACTCATCTACTTCCTATACTTACCGATCTTTGTATTATTAATGTATGGGATTGATTCACGCTCCTTTTAAAACATATTAGAAAATTCACGTTTTATTTACAATATGATGACGCCACTTTTTCCTTAGAGAAATATCTTTTTAATGATATAATTCTTAAATTCGTGGTTGTACGCTGTGCAGTAAAGTGATAATTCATATCCTTTGTACTTATATAATTCTTTTTAATATTCTTTCAGAAAATTCATATCTGTCTGTATGTATCTGATATTCACGCTCAATCGATCTCAGTATCGATAAAAAAAATTTCACTTTTTCATCTTAAATATTATGTCCATTATCTATCTACTTTCATACTACTATATACTGATATTCATGCTCCTTGTATTATTAGGAATATTTGAAAATAAATGGTTTTATTTATGACGTCACAATTGTGCAAGCCAAGGAGGATCCTTTTCATAGTTCCATGGTCCAAGCGAAATCTTTTCTTAAAAATATAATTATTATTCATTTTTCTATCTAATTATATCGCAGTCTTTGACAGAAAATGTCTTCTCAACGTAACTGATATTCATACTTCATGTATAACAACAAATACTCCATATTTGATTTCAAATATCATGACAATTCATCATCTTTTGAATTCTTTTGAATTTTCATTTTTTACATGGAAATCGTTCACTTGAAAAATAATTGTTGGAAAAATTATTATTCCAGGTTTTGTATTTATTGGCAATGGTAATGCTTAGCAACGTAAAATGATTAATTAAATTTTAAAGGAAAAAATGTTCATTTATTCACTATGAAAATAACGAAATTTTGAATTATTAAGAAAAATATTTGAATAAAATAAACCAAAACCAGCCTATGTTCATTTCCGGGTTATAATTAACCTATATGCAAAGATACAGGATAATTAAATTCTTCATTTTGACGCTGGCTTCAGCTTAACATTTGCACACAATCGGATTTATAATATTACTAGCTGTTACCCGTGACTTCGTTCACGTAACATTAAAAAAAAGAATAAATGCATTAATTTAGCAAAGCATTTCATTCGAGAATTAAAAACATATATAGTTAACCAAATCTTTATCACATTTTATAGGAGACAATACGGTATTTCTTTGCTATAGGGGGCCTTAGCATAACCCAGTCTTAAAAAAGTGAAATTTCATGCCAAATAATATATACAATCGTGAAAATGAAACTGCAACCAATTGAAAAAAGAAGGCCCAGTAAAATCGGGAAAATCGACGAATCCCTCTTCGTAAAACAAAAAATAACACTGAAAGAATTCTTCTATACAAAAGTGAATTTTAGGTGGAACTTGGTGTGAAATTTGTATATGTATTCAATATTATATTGTATATTTGTATAGCCATGTGTTATATATTTCTTACTATATTATTATTTTATGTCTTGTTTATGTATCTATTAAATAAAGTGCTTCTCGCTAAGTGGTGTAAATATCGAACAAACTGCTTGTGGATTTTATACATTGATAGATATTTCATAAGGATATAACAATCTGATGCGATTCTATAATGTAAATAAAGGTGGCTAGAAAGTACTTTAAATTCTGCCCAATTTATCCTCGATATTTTTTCTATCGCGTCAATGATACTCTAAACAAATAACTACCGACAACACCAATCTGGTGATCTAAATTTACATATTTTTGTTAGTATATATAGGATTATTTTAATTTATTTCGTGCGCTTGAAATTTTTTACGCTTTTTCTAGGGTTAAGTGTCGAATAAATGTACTTTCTTGTTATTTTATTTTGCCATTTCTATTTATTCTATTTTCCATTCATTCCATTTATGGATATTGATTTAATTTACATATTCGTTTCAAAGAATATTGTTTATAGTTATTATTAGGATTATTATAGGATACGATTAGGGTTAAGATTAAGATTATAAACTAGACGATAATGGTATGATTAATTAATGTTTAAAGGATGAACCAGGATGTCTATTTACATCATGAAGTAATAAGAAAATTAGAAAATTATCGTCTGATATTTTTTATATGTTTTACAGTCATAGTTGGTATAAAAGGTGAGCGAGGAAATGATCATTTAAAATACCATTAAGTGTTTACCACGCAAAAAACAAATCTGGTTACAACAATGTATTTAATTTTGCGCCAAATTTCACTTGATAAAAAAAAGCAAATTGGCTATGGACCCGATTACAGATCCCGAATCTTGCTATTCTCGGAATTTTCTACCTATATGCGAAAACCTTTTCTACTATATACAACGCGCTCTCCCGTTTATAATATTATGAATTGGCACAATCGGCTTGTTCAAGTTTACATAATTCGGCTGGAAGAAAAGTTTAATTAATTTTTGATTTCTTCTTTGCTTTTGCATTACGCGAATTTGTTGGTAAAATTAATTTTCGTTTCGATAATTTGTTGTTTTTTAAGTTTTTAAAAATATTGTAATTTTACTTAAACATTGCTTTAAAATCTGTGCCATTTTTCTCAACCTACACGACTTTACAAAAATCTAATATGAAACAGAAATTTAAAAAGAGCTATATTTAAAAATGACAACAAAGTTTTTACTATTTTAAAGCTAAAAGAAATGTAAAATTAAATTCCGATTCGAAACGACCATTTACAAATGTATTTTGATTGTGGGAAAATGATAGAGAAAAACTGCTATTACTTCGACGCAATCATATTAAATCTTTAGCGTTTATTAAAAAATGCAACTTTCTTTTAAAAAGTAAAATTATTTTTATTTAGATTTTCTGATTATTTCTGATTATTAGATTTACTGATTACGGATAATTTTGCAGTGCATATTATTGACATTTGCAGTCCTATATCTTTTCAATTTTTTTTTAATTTAAATTTAAAATATGGTACATTTATGTTAGCCGTGTGCAGACGATAAACCGCCAAGTATTATTCCTATCACCATCATTAGTATTGAATTCGTATTAAAATATAAATATTTCACTCATTTCATTTAAAACACAGAACTTTAATTTACAACACATACATTTAAAATAATTCATTTCATGTGAAATAGAAAAAGAACAAAAATAGAAAAATTAATCACAAATAATTTGATAACCCAAGATCATTCTATTTCAACATCAAAGCAAATCTGTTTTATTTTCGTTATATGACATCATATTCGATTGTTTTCCATACTTACTCGTATTTATGCACCTTGTATTATTATCAAATACTTGAAAACTCAAGTTTTACTTCTAATATGACGTCATTTCATATTCTGTTTCTTAAATAATTAATTTCATTTTCATTTTTCAAATGGAAATTTTTCATTTGAAAATAAATTGTTGAGTAAAAATTATTATTCCAGATTTTGATATAGTTTTGGCAACGATGAAGTATTAGCAACGGTAAAGTAAATTTAACCATTTTAAAATATACGAAAAAAATGTCCATTTATTCTCTATGAAAATAATGACATTTTGAATTATTAAGAGAAATATTTGAATAAAATGAACAAAAACCAGCCTATGTTCATTTACGGGTTATAATCAACCTATATGCAAAGATACAGGATCATTAAATTCTCCATTTTGACGCTGGCTTCAGCCTAATATTTGCACACAATCGGATTTATAATATTATTAGGATACTATAACCACGAACGAAAATATAATATAATCTTCTGAGTTGTCCAATATTCCGAATAGCGTGTTCCATTGTCGTGGGGATTCACCCCAGAAACCAATACATTTCCAAAATTTAATTACAAAATTTATTTATAAAAACAAAGTATTTTTCGCTGCCCGTATTTTTCAGTAACGTTTCCGAAGGGTTTTTATAAAGTATTAATTAGTGTCCTCAGCCTGGAGTACCTGTTTTTTGAATGCTATCATTTCTCAAGTAAACATTTTCATGCTCAAAAAAATATGTTTAACAGGCAAGCACGAAAAATTAACAGCGTTAACAATAACATTAAAATTAAGATTATTTCTTTACTCTTTCATGTATAAATTAACTTATGCGGCTGAAAACGTGTATTTGACAATGGATGACATTCGAAAAACAGGTATTCCAGGCTGAGGACACTAATCAATACACTATAAAAACCCTTCGGAAACGTTTCTGAAAAATACGGGAAGCGAAACATATTTTGTTTTTTTTATAAATAAGTCTTAAAATTTTGGAAATGTATTGGTTTCTGGGGATTTAAAAGACAATGGAACACGCTATTCGGAATTTCAGATAACTCAGAAGATTATATTATATTTTCGTTCGTGGTTATAGTATATTTTCATAAAATAAGAAACATTGGTCATTTTTTACAGTGTACGCCTGTTACTCTTTACGAATATTTTTTAACCCTTTCAAACACAAACCATTAAATATCCAGCAATAACATAAAATAGTCTTGCCGCACTTTCAAAATTAATAGTTAATATATATAGAAGAATGACTTTTGAACATAGTTTATTTTTAATATAACCGCAATAAATTTTTTTGAATATTAGCGCAGAGAATTACCCGCAAAAAGCAAGCAACTTTTCTTATTGTTAAACTTACAATTTTGTAAAATATGAATGCTTCTTATTTATATAAATTTTTAACGAGAACGGAAAATCATGCGTCAAGCATAGATTATGTACCGCATTCCTACACATCCAAAATAATTTTACAAATTTTTACCGTTTAACACTCCTAGTACCTGGTTTTAATTTGTGATAAGAATTCTTAGTTTTGCATTATTGGAACCAGAAATTTAATTCTATAAAATGTAGCTTACTCACACGACTTATCTATAAAATTTTTATATATTTAAATTAATTAATTATTATTTTATGGTTTGGAAGATGAAAAACTTAAAAACAAATATAAATGGGGTCAATAAAGTCCCCATTAGTACTCGGAGGGTTGATAAGATGAATTGTGATATCTAAGCAAACTGTTTAGAAAACTCGTAACATATTTAAAAACCCAATTTCAAGAATTACCAACGATATTCTGAAAAATATCCGATCTATTTTGTGCATCCCTGTATAGGATCTATAGATTTATATATATACTACATAGAATTCTAAATTTTAGTTCAGTTAGGAAACGCATAGAATAACTGAAAATTCCCCCTAAGCAATTTCCGTCAATAAACGGAAATGTACTTGTGAACTTTTGTGCTGTCCTGTATATGATCTATAGAATTTATGTACGCCAAATAATAGACAAAAAATAGTTGTATTTAAAAACGCGTTCAACAACTACAACACCTTCCAGCAATTATTGTTAACAGAAATTACTAAATTCTTTTGTGTTTCCCTGTAAATGAACTATGAATGCTAAACATACAATATTCTATAATAAGTACCTTGTAATTCTCTTTGTGATATACACTGGTGTCCAGAAATTAAGGGGCAGTGAGCAATTTGAGACGTTTCGTGGAATATCTTACTGAAACGCGTGAGCAAATGCAAGGCATGCCCTTTAACTTTGAGGATGTACAGAACATGTTTGACTTCATGTTTTTCAGTGAAGATTTTGTCGCGAGGACAATTAGGGGGAGGGGATAATAATTTTTGTAATAAAATAATATTTTCGATCACCCGAGTAACAAAAAATGCTAAAAATGGTCTTTCACTGTAGAAAATGACTATGTAGGTCCTGTTCAACATTTGTGTGCATTTTTGCAAGCATAGCACGTATATTCGTGAAAATGTTAACGTTTCTGTGAAAAATTCAAAAGTTTATTTATTTATTTATTTTTTTTTTTTTTTTTAATTTAGCATGCAGAGTTTGCAGCCGATTTTAACACCGCTTTCTAAAAACTTGTCAAAAAATCGTAGAATTAATATACTGTGATTAAAATATTAATATATTGAATATTTGATGAGCTATAGGTATTTTTATGCAATAAATTTTACCTGCGCATGCGCGAACTACATCGAAGATTTTTTGTCATGATTTGATAGTCAATACAATAGGGCAACTCATATAAAAAGATCAGTGAAATATCGTGAAAACTCAAAAAGTTACAAGAATAATTGAAAAATAGAGGAGGAAATCCCATATAATCCGATGGGATAAATCCTATGCCAATTAGAATATATTTACGCGTGTTAGAACACAGACTGACGACAGACAGACAGACTATGTTGGAATGTGTTAACAATACGTTGCTTTATTTTAAAACAGAAAAATTGGAGAATCTATTTCGAATCTATTTCTTAAATGATTGCCCGTGTTACATTAATATGGCATTTAGAAAAAGAAGCGAAAAAATCTGCATTCGTATAAATTACCAAATACTTTCCAACACTAACATACTAATTATTAATAAGATTTTTTTTATATACAATAGAACGGTATTTCTAACTAACCAATTAAAAAAAACAGTAAAAATCCATTTTCAGCAATTTATTTCATTATACTATAATGTGTCCTCTTATGTGTAGTTATATATATAAGATCTATACAATTTGTACACGCCACGTAATACAATAAAAATTAAATAAGTTTAAAAATGCGTGGCACAGTGGAAAAGTCGCGTCTACAAATTACACTGGTCGGAAAAAAATATAAAATTCCCTCCCTGGAAAACAAATACCTATACAAATACCTTATACAAATTTAATATTCATAAATCTAATTAAGACATCCAAATTGTTCCCTCACGTACCATTTTTCAAAAGTATAGTTTTATAAACCTATATATTATTAGTGTTGTCAACATCCCTTTTTCTAATTAAATACAAAACGCAGAACGATTAATGAGATACCATACGAAAGCATTAGGAAGAGGCTTCTGACATAGTACATTTGAATTTCTTTAAAACATGTTTGATTAAAAATTGCAGTTAATTAAAAATTAATCAGCATTGTTTTCATAAATGAAATTAATTTTTTTTTCTCATGATTGGTGCCACAAAAATAAAATACCGCATTTTACCGCGCTCAACAAAGATTATAAAACAGTACAGTAAAGATAAAATAAAAAAAAAATTGTAATTTTACAAATTACAACAACCATTGGAAAAATGTTCCGAAAACTTTAAAAAAAACAAATTAATTAAAAATATTAATTATTCAGAAATATTCATCAGAACCATCTACAAATAAACGCATTTTCCATTACTGCAGTTGAAGAGATCCTGGCATTCTCCGTCCTCGCAAAAATATTCGTTTGAACCATCGCCGCAGTTATTGACATTCATTTTTTATTACTATACCTTATCCTTAATATACACCTTAATATTTTGTCGGGTCCTACCTACAATAACTTTAACTCTTGTTTAGATTGATGTTTGAGCTAAAGGTATTTTGAGGAAATTAAAGTCGAAGACTACGTTTTTTGCTTTATAATACGATTTCTCCTACGACGTCAATTTTTGAATTCGGCTTTTTTTTTCATATCTGATAGTTTGCATCTATTCTTTTTGTAACTTTAACATTTTTGTAACGATTTTATGCATTTCTATTGCCTATTCAAAGAAAAATTCTTCTAAAGTTACAGAATTTCGTTAAAAACGCTTAAAAAATAAAGTGACGACACCAAGAGGTCCATTCTCGACCGAAAACAACAACCATTTTTCTAATGGTTAAAAACTGGATATTGTTGCTGCTCGGGTTTATTTTATATTTGTGATTAAAAAGCAAAATTTAAATTCACCTGCTAATTTAATTTTTCTTAATCCCATATTTTTTTCCAAAACAAATGTCATCCTCTAATGCAGTTAAAATACAATTGATATATATTTATTTTTGCCTTTCCTATCTTCGATCAGTTTTTAGTGTCTGAGATGATATTCTAGCTTGACTAATATTCTTTGCAGATAATTTGTAATCCTTAATGTTTCTTTAGAAGTTTAAACCTTCATCTAAAAAGTATTGGATATTGGTAAAAACTATTCGATTTCAGTGCTAAATCTTTGCACAGGTCCACTGATAATAACAGACAGTGAAGGATTATTATATTAATTTGGAATGCTAGATAAAGTTGAAATTCTGAAGAAAAATATTTTCTCTGTCTTAGATATCATATTGATAAAATATAGCACGAAAATCTAGTTTGTTCGCACTTGTATGGCTTATTTTTCTTTCTGTGTCTCTTCTCCCCCCCCCCTCCAACATTCGTTTCCGAATTTACTATTTGCTATCCTCTAAAGTATTTTCATTCCATATCCCTCTATAACTTGAGTGATGTTTTTCATACATTTATCTACTTATGTTGTAATAAAACATAGAATACTTTAAACTGATAAGCAATCCCTCCTACTTAAAAAATGCTACGTGAAACAACAATTCCATTTACATATTGTGATTTGGTAGCTCGCAATTTATACGAACCATCCATTATTTTTACAGGGAGGATTTCGTTGCCGATAAACGATTCAGTCCTGTAACTGAAAACTGACTCTCCAAATGAACAAAAAATGCTATGCACCCCTTAATCCACAGAATTCATGTTGTAGTGCACTTTAGTGAGCCGTTTAAATTTATTAATTTTTAAGTAATTTTACATCAAGAAAATACACCGTAAATGATTTTTTCCCACAGGCCATAATGTAACGGAAGTGCATGTGAGTCCCTGTAAACGAACTAGAAATGCTGCACACTTTATTTTCAAGACAGAACATTCTACACTTTACAATTCCCAATTCTCAAATACAATGCTCAGAAATGAAATTTTTTGAAGAGTGTGAAGGGATGTTCAATAATTGACAAAATAAGGAATGACTACATCAGAAGAGAGCTTGAGGTTATGCCAATATTGAATAAAATAGAAAATTACAGAAGGAAATGGAGGGACCACATGGAAAGGATGGCTCTGATCGCATACCATAAGCAGGTTTGAATTATAAACCAAGGGGAAAAAGAGACAGAGGAAGGCCACGAAAGAGATGGATTGAGGCCAGAACAGGCTTATAGCCTTAAACCATGTTTTGGGATGATGATGATGACATTCTAAAGTAAACCGCAATAACATATAAAAATTCCATGTTAATTTGTATATACTTCCAAGAAGTAGAGAACGGACAGACGGACAAATAAACAGACAAACCGAATTCATAATCACATTTGAACTATGTTCGAAGGTATTAAAAAAATAATTAAGCGTAAATTTCATTTTTCTTAAATAAAAGTGTAAAAACATTACCCCTACTTGGTGATTAATTAAAACAAAAGGGTTAAATATTTAGTGATATTAGACAAAATAAACACAACAAAGATAATGTGCAATTTAAGGACATGTTGCTAAAATGTTGACAATCCTTGAAAGCAGCACCATTTTTTATATAATGAATAATTTTTATGCCACGAAAATTAAGAGTTTTTGAGTCAGAACGGCATTCATTTATAAAAGATTTTTAAGAAAATGTGTTTAAACAGAAAACTGTTGCTTACAGTGACATTTCCACGTCATAGAAAGTAAATTCATTTCTTGCGTCACAGTTAATTGTCTGTTTTGCATAGCGATGTTTAATTTTTAGATGTAGTTTGAAACTTCGGAGCAGGGCTAAATGCAAATTTTGAAGAGTCATTAAAACAATCAAAATATAATTTTGTTTATTTTTTACATTTGAAATTTCTGTATATGTGTATTTCTGAAAATTGACAATTTTCTCGTCCTAAACAAGATATATTTTACCAAAACTCTTTTTTAATTTCGGTCAAAGCAAATGTATGCAATAAATACACAAAAAGGCATAGGCTTTCACATAGGAGTTATAAACGTATAACAGAACAAAAATAATTTATTTATTATTGAAAAATTCGTTTTTTATTATCGAAATACATTATTATTTGCGAAAAACATTTATTCAACAAAAATGAATGAAATTAGAAAATTCTATGTCTTCATATTTTTCTTTATATTTATAGCGTGATTAATGTAAACACACATTCCATTATACTGTTATTGTTATGTTTGTCCCGATTTTTCTAAGTAAAATCTCAATAAATGGTGAAACTGTTAAGAAAAATATCCTCTTAGAGGATAACCTAGAGAATCTGTTATGCAAATGTCTCCTTTCTTGGATTAACGTTCAGAAACAAATACATGGATGAAACAGATAAAATAACACGGTGTTTTTCTTATGAAATGCATCGATTTTTATATAATTTCAGCTTTTGTGTATAAGTAGTAATATATAAAAAGTCCTTCCGGCCTGTACCGGGAGGAAAAGGTAGCTTTCCTATATCTTCGTTTTAAAATTTTAGCTAATGTTACACGAAAACAGCAAGCTAAAATACAAAGAAAAAATTTTTAAAAGATTCGTTAATACTGCATTATAATAAGAAATTCGCCAAATTATTGAGCTATAGCCAAATTGGCTTTATTTATGAAGACTAATTTTGGTCGCCAAATTTGGCAATATTTCGCAAAATGTCGCCAAGTTTGGCGAGAATTTGGCGCTAACGGATATGAATATATAGTTTTATGCGTAGGATTTGGAAAATGATTACAACAATGAAAATTTTTGTAATGTGATGTCTTGTTTCAAAATGTCAGCCACCCTAGAATTTCAAACTGTTCTATCTCAGCCATTTTTTAAGATAGAAGTAAAACAAAAAATGCTCTGGAATCCTCGTATTATAAATATTTATTAATATTAATATTTATAAATATTTATAAATTATAAATATTTTACATAGAGACGTATAAAGAATAATTAATAAAGATATAATATAACGTATAGTTTTATTTCGAAAAATCATTTCCTGAATCATAATCTGTCATACTTTTGGAATTTGGAATATAATCCTTCGACATAAATACTTATTCAACAAACATGTATGATATTATTAACTCGAGATCTTGGAATTTTCTGTTATATTTACAGCTTTACGAAAACAAACATATATTGTACTCTTGTGTTGTTGTTGTTTCGTTGTGCTTCGTTCGAAAATACCCGATAAAAGTGTTCAGGAGAATATCATCATAGAGAAGAATCCAGAGAATTTCTTTTGAAAGCTTCTCTTCTCCTAGATCAACATTCAAACGGAAATCTTTGAACTATGTAAAATAATTTCCGTTATTTACGTTTGTTAAATGCATTGAAGTATTTATAATTTCTGATGTTGTGTGTAATACAGTATACGAAATTTTAAAAGATGATAAAAGTAAATATACACTACATGGCTCAATTGTTTTTGTGAAAAATAGTCGTTCACTTTACCACAAACACTATAATCACTTGAACAATTTTAATGTTACTATAAAGCTATTATTTTTTATTTACTTCCCTATAAAAAATATCATATTCGATTTACTACTAAAAAGTAAAATAATATAATTTTTGTTTACTAAATCAGAATACATAATCACAAAATAAGATCACTAAATATAATTAAAATCTAGAGACATGCTTAAGTGATACTAAAACAAACAACTAAAGGTTTATAAAATCATTTTTAATGATCAACATACGTTTCAACGCTCCTATGGCGTCATTTTCAAGAAATATAATTGGATACGCCGATAGCTCAGTTAATAATAATTATCACTACGAAGAAAAAACACACAATCTCAAAATAAAATAAACTCACTTGCGGACTGTAACTCATTTAATTTATTACAACACTAAATAAAAATGGTCGAGAGCCGAGATTTACACAACTCCTCAGATCGGCATCTCGAACGCAACTCACAATTACAAGTTTTTTGTTTTTTTTTAAACATTTTACATAGACAGCGCTTCTAGCGGCAACAATAATGATAAACAAAGTATTCTTACAAATTTTGAAAAATAACCTTGAAAACACGAATCACGAGATCCAAATATGTAAAAAAAAGAGAAAAGCAGGTGCTTGAAGTAGCCAACTGTAATCGTGAAAATTAATATTTCGTTATTGCTTTTTAAAACGGAAAATTACCTCGTGCCAAATTTTAGGCAATTCAAATGAGGCGGATTCATTGCATTCTACATGCGTAACGTAAACATTTGCAATGAATCCGCCTCATTTGAATTGCCTAAAATTTGGCACGAGGTACTTTTCCGTTTTAAAAAGCAATAACGAAATATTAATTTTCACGATTACAGTTGGCTACTTCAAGCACCTGCTTTTCTCTTTTTTTTTACATATTTGGATCTCGTGATTCGTGTTTTCAAGGTTATTTTTCAAAATTTGCAAGAATACTTTGTTTATCATTATATTTCTTGAAAATGACGCCGTAGGAGCGTTGAAACGTATGTTAATCATTAAAAAGGTTTTTATAAACCTTTTGTTGTTTCTTTTAGTATCACTTAAGCATTTCTCTAGATTTTAAAATCAATATATGTAAATAAAAATGAATTTTGAATACTTTAATCATTTAACAGGTTTGTCCCACGTTTCTCGGGCACGAAGTGTTTCCCTGCTTCGTTTCTAAATGGTTATGGAGACCACTAATTTTTAACTGTAATCTTCGCTTTATTAATTTGCAGACATTTTTAGATTATATAAGCAAATATTTTATTACGGAAAAAAGTAGTGTTTTGTCCATATTTGTAGTTTATTATGTCAAAAAATAAATAAATAAACTGTGAACGGGTTAAATAAAGAAACATAGTTATTAAAATAATTTGAGGTATGACAACGTTTCTGCCTTGCCTGTACACTTGTGGAAAAAAAAACTGAACATCCCCAACTAACTGTGCAACAAATTGTCGTATAAGAAAGTTACTGGTACCAAACGATTGGAAATAAAGTCTACTTTTAAATGAAGTATAGAAAATTTGCTTATGAGTCATCTACATAAAAAACAGCCCAAACTTTGTTTGTTTCAATGGCAACACCCAATTTTTACATATTTAAAATTTTCGGTTCAAATTATTCATAGATACCAAATTGCAAGTAACTTGGATGATACGTTTTTGAATTATAAATATTCAAATTTTAGAGCTTCTAATGTTAAATTAAATTTTCATATTTTTATTAATATCTGCTGAAATTATAATCGTAATGTTCTAATTTTTTGCTTGGTTATAATTCTAAAAAACCCGAACATAATACGTTGAGATTGTAATTTTTATAATTTTATAATATGAATTATGAAATGAATAATCGAAGAAATTATGAATTGTAACCTACATTTTTTTGATGGATTTATATATATTATCCCCCGCTTTATGTGAATTTAAAATTTAAAATTTTTCTGCCAAGTAGTTTTCAAATTATGCTTAAAAAATGGCATGATGCTGCTTAAAGGGACCATCCATAATGTGCAGAAAAGCATTATTTGAAAAAAAAATACCCATTTTAAAGTTGATTAGAATAAGATATATATATATATATATATATATATATATTATTTTTCTGTGTCTGCTTTTAATTATTTTTTTTTAATTACGTAAATTGCATTTGAATGAGATATATATTTTACGTCAGTTATGTAAATTTGTTTAGCTTTTATTTTTAAATTAACACAGTTCATTAAAAAAATGAACAGTCTTACCTTAAAAAAATCTTACTCATTATTTTTTCTGCCATTAATTGAATTTCTAGATTCTTCTCCAGTTTAATAAACTTATTTTATTTTTTCTGTGGTATATATGTTTGAAGTATAGTTTCCTATAAATGCATGTGTGTTGTGTATTTGCTGAAAAAGTTTTTAAAATATGCCATTAGCAAGCATGTAAAGATTTATATTCAGAATGTAAATCAATTGGTGTAGGTTTTTTCTACATCGTTTCCTTATACTGCTTCATACTATTTTTTATTTTAAGTAAGAAGAAGTAAAATAAATTCAAAATCAGAGAAAAGGCATTAAAAAAACACCTATAAAGTACCAATTACATTCACATATTCGAAAACTATTTTAATCGAAGATAATCTTACATATTTTTAGTCGGAATATTCAACTCTTGTAAACATTATAAAAATAATATTGAAAAATATTTTACCGTATATAACATTAGCTAAAACATATCAAGTGAGTAAAATGGTCATACTAGCAAGAAAAAATACATTAATAGAAGAGAATTATTCCTTTTTTACTGTTTCAACAATCGAGTATCGAACTTCAATTTGGATACAGTCCGTAAAATATGCTCATTTATAAATAATTAATTTTTCTGAAACTAATCGTAGGCATTTCATGAAATTTGGTATATAGGCATAGTTTGAACTATGAAGATATGAAATATCTTGTCAAAAATGGATCTTGCCATTGATAAAGTTTGGGTTTGTTTTGATGTGTAGATGGCTACCTAAGAAAAATTTATATACATCATTTAAAAGTAGACTTATTTGCAATCGTTTGGTGTCAGTAAATTTCTTCTACGGTAATTTGTTGCAGAGCTGGTGGGGGTGTTAAATTTTTCTTCCACGACTGTACATCTTTGCTTAGAATGCACCCACGTTTCATGTACATATGTTTTTGAAATAATATTATTTTAAATTATCCCTGCAAATAATTTTTATCTTTTTTTCGTGTTTTTTGTGTGGGTGAACGAAGAATTTTTGTTCCCATAATAGTTATTATATTTACAGTTAAATATACATATACAAAGGTAGACATGTTGTAAAATGTCATTTTATTGTAAATCCCTTTCACTCGCATTAAAACTCACATTACTTCAATATTTAAAATATGAGAAAATGCAGCTGATGAGTACCTATTCTAGGAATTCCAAGAATTTGCGTAATGACAAATTCCTTGTAATCATAAACAGACAGCTCTATCGATCTGCATACCAGCTTCAAACAAACTGGCCTCTGAATTGCCTTAAAATATTTCTATTATTAAATTGGCTCAAAATCTCTATCATTCTGAAAGCTCGGTCTTCCTCCCTCTTTGATAGATTATATCGTCCCCAATTGATTGCGGCCAGATACTTCAAATATGACATATGCAGTTAGTCGTTTTAATTGATTATCTCCAATAATCCAGATATTTGAGTATCTAAGATTAAATTAAGTTTTATTATTCAAATACCAATATATAATGTTGTTGTTATATATTTATGCATATCACAATTTTATTACTTTTGAAAGTTTGAAATAGTCATACAATGGCATTGGTAGCTTGTGTTGCCTTTATTTCGTTAAATAAAACTTCTTATTGAATTTATATTACATTAATATAGTCAGAGTTGCTACGGGTAGGGAATTTTTCAGATAGAAAACTCGCGTTATATAATCGCGCGGTTACACAAGGCTTATTTTCCTATAAGAAAATACTCGTATTTTCCCTGAACAATCTCTTGACCCATAACAACCCTGTATAAATTATTTACTTTATTTCGTGTTCAAAAGCTTTTTTTTTCTGATTAATAAAATTCACCTCTGAAATGCAGGTTTATTTTCTTTCTTTCATTCATTCTTTTCTTTCTTTTTTTTTTGCATATAATTACTTATATAATTACTTATACACAAAGAATTACAATAGTATACAATTACTTGTACAACAAGAATTACAACAGTATACAATTACTTGCATAAAAACAATTATAATATACAAGTACTTGTAAAAAAACAATTACAATATTCAATTAGTTGTAAGACAACAATTACAATATACATTTACTTTAAAAACAGAGATTTTTAAAACCGACATATGCATTTTTTGTATGACACGTTACATGCAATGTGCTCTTTGCTCGTTTATAATAATTGATATAAATACATTGATCTACAAACTCTTTTTTATGTTAATACTTAAAACGCATCTACTCATTGTTGGTTAAACATTAAATGTATTTTTTAGATTTTGAGCAGGCTGGTGAAGTTCTCAGTTCGTGTAAGTGTCCAAAAAAGAAAATGAAAATACAGATATTTTCCTTAAGGTTTGGCTACACTATACAATAGTCAATGCATGAATCACCGAGAAACGCCATTCCGCAGCTGTGTTTAAATGTATAATTTGAAAACAAATAAGCAATATATTTTTTATTACTTCAAATTTAATCCTGAAAACTTTCAGTGTCAACAGGATAAAAAATAATAGATCACTTTATATGAAATTAGAAATGACCGTATCTTCTGTCAACTTGAAAAGTGTGCTATTGTTTGGTTTCTTTAGATAGATTATAAAATAAAAACAATACATTGAAAAACACAATGTATAGAGGTATAAATAGTGAAGAACGTTGAAAGTCTTTTAAAAAAAGACAGGTGGATTCGGGTGCAAAGGGGGACGATCGATAAACATAGGTGCTTATAAATTACAAATATAATATCTCCTATTTAACTTTGTGACTATAGTCGTCGTATCTCTGACATTTCAAATATCTTGTGTTTCCTACTTACAAAATTACTTTTACCATTTCCAACCAACAGCAATTCTTTTAATACATTTTTGACATAATTTTAACAGGTGATCTGCAACAGGAATATTCCATCTGTAGTTCTGTGTCACATATAAAAATTTTTTAGATTACTCAGTTTAATGTTTAATAAAATATTTTTTACAAGAATATTCCAGAAAATTTATTGCCAATATGCATTCTATTGTAGAAACAGACTGTCTACAGAGTAGTAATTGATTTTCTGTAAGTTAATTTTAGCAAACGTTCTAAATGCTTCGATGTCTTTATAACGAAAACATAAAAATGTGTCACTTTTTTATGATGCCGTATTCAGTCTGTTGAAACTTCATTATGATTTAAGAACTGTGAAAAAAATATATGCCTCAAATTACCTAGATTGCGATGATTACAAAATATTGTTTTTACATTTCTTAAATTTGGCCAATCACTAAAAGATTTGAATGTGTTATGAAAAATAGTATTAATTAATGTTTTAAAGTAGTCATCGTAACATGAAAATTCATTTTTTTCAGAGGTACGCTATAGTTTTATATAATGTGCTCTTCTACAGGTCAAGTATGCGAAATGAAAGTAAAATGGGATTGAATACGATAAGAAACGATTCTTATCGATGCTATTTTGTTTTCACAAAATTACTTGTGGGAAGTCATTAGACTTGTTATTATACCTGTTTTATCAATATTAGTGCATAAAATTTATAGGAACCACTTTTTGGATATAAAAGTTCCTGACTAAAAAATGTCACATGCGACGTATAGAATAAAATACAAAAATACATATATCTTGATTCGGGCATTAATTAACTAATTTGCTACCTCTAACTATAAATACGTCTTGATGATACCCATAACGCTGGATGTGGTTATTATTATTTTTTATATATTACATCTTAAAAATATAGAAATTATTCTTATTTTTACAATCAAAGTACTATGTATAATAAATAATACACTGGATACAAAAAAATGTCATTATAATGTATATCCATTTTTTTTATAAATAAGAATAAAGAAAATATTTTTGTAAATAAATGCATTTTGCAATAGTAACAAACATAGGCGGGATTTACTGCTCAAAAGACAAATGCACGCGGTCTACAGTGTATTAGTATCATTTTTATTCGTCTGTTGGATACTTCAGTGATGTAAATTTTAGCATAAATGAATTTCAAGTCAAACTTCTGCATTTATAACATTATAGAGTAAATACTGAAAATAAATGTGTTGTTTCGTGTTTCATACATTGTGAAATGTGTTATACAGAAATAAAATTAAAAAACGACACTTAAAAAGATCTACTAATATAAAGTATTGATTCAAAAATTTCTTCATTTTTTGTATTTAACAGAGAAATTAATATTATTTTTAACAAAACATTCGAGATCCAATGTACCGAAAATACGCAAACAAACATATAAAAGATTCTAACAGAAAACACAAAACTAATATAAAGTGCTGCGTTCAGATATAAAGGCATTGTGCCTAAATGTGACGGCCCATTAATGCGACTATATTCTTCTAAACTATGTAATAATGAAACAAAACGCGAAAACTTTCCCTGGATTTAACTCATTTTCTTTAAAATAATTTGTCATTACAATCTATATAGTTCATTATCTAGCGCCACAACAGCGCCCTAATTCCGGCAAAGAATCTCTAAATAGGGATCACAGGTTTCGGTTTTTAACTGTCCAGACCAAATGATAATATCGGCGTCACGGATTCAAATATCTGTTTCAAGTACTTTAAGTGAATTCAGAAAAAGACGAAATATTTTCAAATTAGAGTGCGGAGAAAATTTCACGAGATTTATTGAGGTAAGTTTATATTGTATTTTCATACATTGTATTAGATGCAGAAATTGTGTTGAATTAATCTTTGTTGAATTAATAAATAAGGGACTCCCATATAATTATTCGGTAGTCTTTTTTCTTTGGCTCGTTACTAAAATATGTGTTTCAAATAGTCAAAATAGAAAATTACATGTCTTTAAAAATTTTTATCAAAATTATGACATAATAATAGTGGAGTGTATTTGGGAAAATAATGAAGACATATGATCATTGGATTATTCATTATTCTTATATTATCAAATCTCTGAATACTGTTGAGTATATTTAAAACACTTAAATTTAAAACGGATATAACAAATCTGCCATTTTTCAGAACCTCTCGAATTGACTGACATGAAGGTAGTAATATAACTTCTTCAATAATATTTGACGTTTTCAGTCTAAACAAATTTAACATTGTGCATAAATATAAGCGGTAAATATTTTGAATTTTGAAAAAAAAATGAATGCATATTATAAAAAACTAACGGGAAAAAACAGGTTAGATCCTATTGAATTACAGTCTGAAATGCAAACACAATCACATTCAAAAAATCTCTTTCTGAAGCTAATCCATTTCATGTTTTGTTATTTGTTTTTTTTAAACAATCAATCAAACAACAACAAATCAAAATCCAGCCAAAAGCTAAGAACTATACGATCACCCTTTGCAGAATGCTTGATAACAGAAGCATTTATGAAAAAATAAAATAAAAGAGTACAGTGACGTAAATGAGGTATAAGTAGAGACAACTTGTTGGAAATGCCAATCCCAAAACTTTCTTCTATCTCATACATGTTAATACTTCAAAATTTGCTATCACAGTGTCAATAAAATCAATATACTTCGTTATTCTATCTTGTACGTCGGTTGCTTGTGAAGCGCGGGTTACCTACGCTGCTCGAGCAGCCGATGTACAACAAATCTACGAAAAATAAAGAAAATTGCAAAAAAATTGCTATCATAGCGCCCCTTTCCGTCAGAATAGCCCCAACTTCAATTGAGACCTGAAGACAATAATCAAAAACATATACATACAATTTGGTTACATTATATGTATAACTTTACACACTTTTCATTGATAGTATAATGGAAATGGTACAAAAATCGTTATTGCTGCGCCCCTTCCAACAGAATATCTCATAATTTAAGAAGGACCTACTGATCATAGTCACAAACCCGTAAAAAATTTTGGTTCAATTCTATGCATAACTTCATACACATTTCGATGATAGTATAATGAAAATGTCACAAATATCGCTATTACAATGCCTCATTCCGGTGGAATATCTACAAACTGAAGAAAGGTCTGCCAGCCATAGTCACATACAAACCTATAAATTTTTTTGGTTCCATTCTAAGCATACCTATTGCTTGCCTAACACACTTTTCTATGATACAACAAATTTCTAAATAAACTTTTCTATGATAGAATGAGGACAGACACCCGAACACGTGGTCAGACGGACTGACAGACATTTTGTATAAACATGTTTTTCAGTATCTCTGACCCCTAAAACGTGTAAATCCGTCAAAAACCGGAAGTCGAAAATAATATCTCGTTTACAGTACTTTCTTCTTTTATAGATAGAAAAAAGTAAAAAAATGGAAAATGAAGAAAAAAATAATGTTTTAAAAAAGCAGAAAACGCGTCGCAAAACCGAAATCAGTAAAAAATCGATGGTAGTAGCTAAAACAATCGCCAAGTATAGATAAAGCAGAAACAGAATAGATGATAAACCTTAAACCTCAAATCCTCTATCGCCATACATTCTAAAACAAAACTAGTCGGATGTGCCAATCCCAAAATTTTCTTCTATTTCACAAAGATTTCGCATGCACTAAAAAGAATCAGCACAAATTTATATCAAGGTCCAACTGAATCTGGAGTTTTAATAAATCCCGTGCAGTAGTTCTTGAGATATAAATAATTGCTAAAATCATATAAATCCTGCAAAATGCAGCATAGCAGCGCCACCTGTTGGGAGATTTAGACCAAAACCTAATCAACAACAACTTATGTCAACTTCTAACTGAAACTAATAATGAAAAAAGTAGCATAGCAGCGCTACCTCAAAGGCAATTTACACAAAAACGTAAGCAGCATCTATTTATGCCAAGGTCTAACAGAATCTGAAGTTTGATGAAATTCCGCGCATTAGTTCGTGAGATATAGCTATCGTAAAAATCGAGAAAAAGTGGTATGGCAGCGCCACCTGTTTGGATATCTACACCAAAACGTAATCAACGTCTATTTATGTCAAGGTCTAACTGAACCTGAAGTTTTATGAAAATAAGTTGATTAGTTTTTGAGATAGAACTATTGTGGAAATCGCGATAAACGCAGCATAGCAGCGCCACCTGTAAGGCGATTTTAACCAAAAACTAATGAGCACCAATCTATATCAGGGACTAACTGAATATAAAGTTTTATTAAATTTCGTGCATTAGTTCTTGAGATAGAGCGCCCACAAAATTTTTGTCACATACAGACAGACAGAGTCACAGACAGACATTTTCTAAAAACGGTCAAATCGTGTTCAGGACCTTCTAAAACGTATAAATCCGTCGAAAACTGGAAGTCGAAAATTTTTATGAATCCAATACTTGTAAAGATAGAAGAAAGTAAAAAGAAAGTATTGAGGACTATGTGGATGATGAAAAGCAAGAATAAGGTAAAGGCAAACTGAAAAGTAATAAATAAATAATGCTGAATTGGTCATTTCTTAGTTACTTCTTCTTTTTCAAATTCTCAAACTTAAAAGTGTTTAAAGTACGATTTATGAAGTTTAATGTTTTATTTACTAGGGGGCTCTGCCCCCTGCTCGCTACGCTCACCAACCCCCGTTCTGATTTCACAGCCTCTTAAAATCTGGTAATGTATCCTGTTTTAAAAAGATGATGATGATGATATCACGAACGGCGACCATCTTCTGTAATCAGGTTATAATGCTCTTTTATTTAACTGGTTATAATGCTTTTTCATTTAATTCATCTCTTTTAGTTTTAATATTCATGTGTAAACACAATTTTTATGACGTAATTTTCTTTATTTCCTGCTTTCAACACGTGATCATTTAATTATTATTTTAAACTTTCATTATTATTTTTAATAGTCTCGTGCAAATACATTTTTTATTTGAGATAAAACATAATCATTTGCGCTTATTTAGAAATTGGCAACAATATAAAAAAATGACTTTTTCAATAAAAGATTTTTTACTCAATTTTTAAGGATTTTTTGAGTTTTTATTGTCCGACCGTGATAATTTTTTGAATTTCTGAAAGCTTGTTATATTTGGCGTCTGGTGGTATGATTTTCGAATACGAAGGATGGCTAAAAAAAAAATAATCGCTCCTCAAAAAAAAGTCCCTAGTAAAAAAGCGATGAGAAATAACCCGGAATATCTGCGCAGATTTTAATTGGTCCATTTCCAAACCATTACTTTTTTTATATATATAGAAGGATAACGTACTAAATATTATGCATCTCAAAGTAATTTTTTATTATTTAAATTTTTATTAATTTATGTATTTATTTACATTAAATATTTTAATAATAAGTGTTCAAATTTTCAGTTTTATGTATTTAAAAAGTATTTTAAAATTTGATAGCAATTAAATGAAACTTTTAAGGCAAACTTACATGCATAAAATTCGTTGTCACATTTAGGCTCTTAATACGTTTTATTTAAATTTTAACTTCTGCAAATGCGACAGTAAATACCTAAATTAGACAATCGTATACTGTTTGCATATATTAGAATTAATGATTCAGTTATTACAAAACAAGTTAGTTTTTAATTAAAAGCACACTATGTAATCGTTTTCTGCTTAATAAAATGTTTGTTTTTTCCTAAAACTGCCAAATATACTCTAATCGTGCAAAATCGTAGAAATAAAAATTAACCAAAATGACCTTAATGTATTTTTACAAAAAAGTTACACGTGGGTGATTAAAAGTATGATTTATTTATAAGTTTTATTTATGACTCAACATATTAGTTTTAAGTAGGTGATTTGAATTCTACGAACATAGCGACTTTTCTTTTAGCGCGAAAGTGGCTTTCAAAGTGTCATTATTAAAATATAATTAAGAAAACCCATGGGAAATATATATAACATGCAAACCTCCGTGACGTGATTTATGAATACAGCACGCAATTGTCTTTTTAGGTCAGAATGTTATGTGAATTAGACAAGCGTTACGAAAGGAAAAACATTTTCCTGACTATATGTTGAATTTTTTTATTGTAGGTTCAGATTTATTTGAAAGGTATTTTAAAAGATATATACCACAAAAAAATCAGTTTTAAAATTTTAGCTTCATTTTTTTATGGCAAATTATATTGTTTTAGCAAATAAATTATCCAATAACAAAATGCTTTATTGTAAAATGATGTGGTCAATTGAAATATTAAAGTAACAAATAAACAAAAACTCATGTATCTTAAATGGTTCTGTAGATAAAAAACTGGAACTTGCGCAAGTCCTTTATTTTGTCATGACTGACCTATCTTTGATGTTCAGAAATTCCTATTTCTATAAAAGAAAATAAATTTAAATAAAAATATAGGAAATTAGATATAAAGTACGGTAGGACAATTGTGTTATTTTTACAAATTTTTAGACAGTCATATAAAATATTTATGAGATTTGTGGATACCCCTGACCAATTTAAAAGCTTTTTATATTTAGAAGCTTACTGTCCTCCTTCCATTTTTCCAATTAAACACCATTTTTCACTGTTCAACAAATGTCTTTTGAACGACATGTCCCACCTTCTACACGCGAAAATATATTGAGCTTCCATATTTCTGTATTGTGAAGATGAATAACATTGAACTATTTGATAACGTTGATCTTGAGCTATCAATCTACTTCCTTCCCTTTCATTGTACTTATTTAAATAGGATTAACATGAAGTATCTTTCTATATTTGCCCCTTTCGTTTTTCTCAATAGTGTATATAGCAGCTAAAATTTAAACTCTAGAAAATATCGTATTAATACATTAAGTAAACATGAAGTACTTATTTAAACGACTTATAAATTTCTACTGTTACATATAATTTTTCAAGATTTCCAGTTCATACTTAGAAAAAAAATAATAATAAACTATTATAAACACATACAGTTTAATTTGTTTTTATTTTGTTGTGGTACATTTTAAAATGTACATTCAGTAATAATACAACAAGAAAGAAAAATTATGAAACAACATAGATTTTGAAACACTTTTCAATATTTAAAAAACAGTTACAAAACTTTCGCGTTAAAATATCGTTTAGATATTGAAATTTATTTTCGAAGCCCTGTATATGATCTATAGATTTGTATAGATTCTGCATAGTATGCTAAAATTTAGTTCAGTTAGGAAACGCATAACACAGTTGAAGTTTTCCTTAGAGGTAATTCCACCAATATACGGACATGAACTCGATTTTTTTATAGCGCAAGACGTGTGTATGATATATAAATTTATTCACACCAAGCACTACCCCCAAAAATAGTTAAATTTAAAAACGCATACCCCAACTGAAAACACACTTCCAATAATTAACACTCACAGACAGTACTGTAATCGAATTATTTCGTATGTCCCTGTAAATAAAGGATAAAATCTATGCACATTCAATTCTATAGTAAGCTTGTTGTAGTGCACCTCAGTGATGTCTATCAATTTGGAATTGATAATTGCATCATTTAATAACATTGTAAGCTATTTTATCAAAAACACCATAATGGAACGGGATTATTTGAGTGTCCCTGTAATTGAACTATAAATGCTACAAATTTAATTTTCAATTCCGAACATGACGTTGTAAACCTGAATAATATATATTAATTACAGGGCAATCCAAGTATATTTACGCAAATTAGAGATCGGGAAGACTGACAGACAGTCATACGGACAGACATAAAAACCAAATTCGTAAACATTTTTTAACTATGTTAAAAAGTGTTAAAAACTGAGACCTCAAAGCCAAGGGGTGTGCAAATTTAATATGTAACAAATTGTTAAGGTTACAAAATAATTATAACAAATTTAAACTAGTCGAATGTGCCAATCCTAAAACTTTCTTCTATCTCATACAGGTTTTGCATAGACTAAATAGAATCACCTCCAATTTAAATTCAGGTCTAACTGAATGTAAAGTTTTGTTAAATTTCCATGCATTAGTTCTTGAGATATGACTATTGCTAAAATCGTGTAACTCTTGTAAAATGTAGCACAGCAGTTCCACCTGTAGGGAAATTTACACCGAAACCTAATCAAGAACAATTTATGTCAACGTCTAAATGAATCCGTTTGATGAAAATCCGTGCATTATTTCTTGAAATATAGTTATCGTGATAATAATGAAAAAGTAGCATAGCAGTGCCACTTGTTGGGCTGTTTACACTAAAACGTAATCAGCGTCTATTTATGTCAAGGTCTAAATTAATCTGAAGTTTGATGAAAATAAGTGCATTAGTTTTTGAGATAGAGCTATTGTATAAATCTCGAAAAAGGCAGCATAGCCGCTCCATTTTCTGGGCGATTTTCAGCAAAACCTAATCAGCACCAATTTATATCAGGGACTAACTGGATATAAAGTTTTATTACATTTCATGCATTAGTTCTTGAGATAAAGCGCTCACAAATATTTTGTTGCATACATACATACATACAGTGTCACAGACTCATAGACAGACGTTTTCTAAAAACAGTCAAATCGTATCCAGAACCTTCTAAAACGTATAAATTTGTCGAAAACCGGAAGTCGAAAATTTTCAGGAATCCATTAACTTTCTTCTTGTAATGATAGAAGAAAGTAAAAAAAAAAACGATTTACTTCAATTTTATTTTAATACCGCTTTTCAAAAAAGTTATTTTCTACCAGTGAAATAACTACCTTTTCACATGAACCTTGATTTCAGAAAGATATGCTAAAATTTAAATCTCAGATATATCAGTTTCTTTGTAAGTTTCTGTAATCTGAAACCGTCGAAATGGACACTTTCATAAACAAATATTATTTTGCGAATCATATTAAGCGTGTGATTTAAAAAAAGTAACTATTTTGCCTATTTAGAAATAAATAAAAAAATTTCTTGAAATAGCACAGACTCTGGTCTTAATGATTTGTAAGTTTATTTAATTTAACGTTTTGGAGACTGTGAAATACAGGCAAATACTTGATTTGCGATTATTTTCTTCGATGCGGCCGTAATATATCCCAAAACGTCATAGGACCGTAGCAAATGATCTACCTACTGAAAACAGAATGAAGTAACGGATAGAAAGTGAACAAGTTGGAAATTGTATGTCAAACGTGACAAATGAGGTGCGTTCGTACTATAGCTAGTTATATAAATATTCAGATCTTGAGGATTTTTAATTCCGTAAAATGAATTATATCATCTGCAAATTAATTTCTGTAATAAAATAATTATCTCGGTCGCTTGACGATTAAACCTCCGAAGCTCCTATAACAAGAAAGCGCCGATTTCTTTTTAAAAAATTCAAATTTCTTAATAAATATTTTTTGTAATATCTTCTAAAGTTTTGATTCGATTTTCATAAAATTTTATATGTCTCGACAAAATGCTGCAAAGATAATATATCTTAAATTTCAAACTATTCGATTGGGTAGTTTTTGAGTTGTTATATACGGACGGACGGACAGACAGACAGATTGACCAGACGTCGACAATAGGTGCTACGTATTTATATAATTACGAACGCACCTAATAAGGTACAAATGAAACGAAATCGAGAAATTCATTTCTCAAAATTTGCCAAAATTCGCTGACAATGCGCGATACATATTTTTTCAAAATTTATTCAAATAGAAAATAAATTCAATTTTGTGTGAAAATGACTTCATTGAAATATAATAACCCTTTTTGTTTCTCCTTTACCCTTCTATAGAAAACAATAAAATAATTTAGATAGTACCATCGTATAAATTGTATTTAAAATTACAAAAAAGTTATTAATATTTCTTAAGATAGTGTAAAATTCAGAAATTTGAAGAGTTAATATGTTATTCTAAAATTCTTATGAATGTATTGTTTACCCGCAAATAAGTTACACATACCTGCAAAAATTCTATAATTCACAGGCGAGAGAACAGGAAACTAGCATTTTATATAAAAATAGCAAAGAAAACCTTTGTGCAAGAATATTAAAAGGCAGAAAACCAAAGTTAAAAATGCCCAAACAATACGCAATAAACAGCAAACACCTGTTTCGAATCCACAAGCGGGATTCTTCTTCAGTGCGACAAAGAGCAAAGTACTGCGTTCTAGAAAAAGCAAGACTGGGAAAAAAGACAGACAGGCGGTGGCTTATATACCCGATGAGTGTATAGAGAACCAAAAAGCAGCTAATGAGAAGAAAGCAGCATGAAACAACTGAGTGGACAAGTAGAGATATCTACCGAACGAAAGAAACAAGAGAAAACCAAAAAGGGAAAATTAAATTAATGCTTTCCAAATATTTGGATAATCAGGAGTAACTTGATAAGTTATTGACTAATGAGGGAGAATTTTTAATGGTGTGTTATACTTCCTAAAAATTAAGGTCAAGGTTAGAAGAGCATTTTTGGTTAATGATGCCTGAAGAAAAGTTGAACTTATGTTGAACATTAGAATGACGTTCAAGCTCCTAATTTTTAACAAAACCTTCATGCTTTTTTGAACGAAATATAAGAGCACGTTTAGTCTAACAAATATGAGAGCCCACACTGGCAAGAAATTTTATAAATACCCCAGCTGTCTATGCGATCAATAGGGTGTTTGAAATTTGAAAAAGAGATATTTTTAACATGAAAAAAAAATAACATTGAACTTGAACCTTCTTAAAATTTTAGCAATTGGCTGACTCATTTTATGACAAAATGGCAAAACAACTTAAGTATTACAATTGGTTAGCACTCCTCAGTTACTTAGTGCTGAACTTAATTATCTCAAAGCTATTGCTTTGAGATCATGGTTATTCATTAATATTTTGGATCGTGGTTATTCCTTTAAAGTTATAGATTATATTTATAAGAAATTTACAAAACCCGTCCTTTCTGAAAATAATGTTAATTCCAATTCTAATACTTCAGTTGTTTTGCCATAATTTCATTCCAGAAATTAGATGAATATTTCGTCATGTTTGTAACAAAAAGAACATTTTCAAACATTTCTTAATAATACAAGGAGCATCAATATGAGTAAATACAGCAAGCAGGTGAATATGGCGTCATATTTAAAACACAAATATTACATATATTTTAACGATGCTGATTATTATGGATGAATGTCAGTTACATACAGAAGAGAATTTTCATCTTTCAAACAGGATATAAGATATTTCGAAGGGGAGAAAAGTGACGTCTTATTATATATTAATTAATTGCATAGATGGTTATTATGAAATAGGCTGCACTGGTGCAACACAATTTACTTTTTCATTTACAGCGCCCCGTAGGAGAAAATATGGTAAATAAATGTAAGTAAAAAAAGATTATTTTATGTTTCATTGCATTATAGCTACATTAAAGTTAAAAGCAGTTGGCACAGATTCAATTCATTTTTTGTGTGTATTTATAGCATCCTCTGGCAAGAAATATGGTAACAGTTTATATTTAATTGATTTTTTTACTTTTATTTTCTTTTTATAAACCATTAAAATAATATTCCACCATGGTCAAGTTTATGTTTAATACAAAATGTTACCTTATATATTTTTTTACGCTGGTAGCGCCCCTGAAGAAAAATTGCATAACTAAAACTTTAAAATGGATTTTCCTATGTTTCCTCATATGGCGCACATGCATCAAGTTAAAATTAGATAATACTGATTAAACAAAATTTATTCTTTCGTATGCACGCCCCCCTTTAAAAAAATAGCATAACCAAAACATATATAATACGAGCAAATCGTGTGTGTATATATATGCTTATTTTATCTAAAAAACGGCTCTAACGATTTTGGCTAAATTTTGCATCCTACCATTTTGGGGAATAAGACCATTGAGCTAGATGACATGTTCTAGAAAAATCGATTAGTGGGTCATTTTGGGGTTATTACGGGTCATTTCATTTCAATGGGAATAAAAGTTGAAACATTTATTAAGTTTTTGAACAGCTGGCAGTAAACGAAGGATCAAAATTGGAAAAATAACTTGTTGAAGAATAACCATTGAAGAGTAACGTGTTTCCATTTCTATACTATTATTTTGTAAATAGATATTTGAACCAGTATAGAGTTATTACATAAACAAAAGTATTATATAAACATAGTTATTATATAAACAAAAGTATTATATGAACATAGTTATTATATAAACAAAAGTATTATATAAACATAGTTATTATATAAACAAAAATTACATAATTTTTGATATATCTTTAAATCTAAGTAATAACATCCACAAGGAAATCGACAATTTTTAGAAGTATTTTTTTGTTACCCCGTAATAATAATATTTGTAAAACGATTCTCAAACTCATAAGTCTGTATTTTGCGTATATCATTGTTAATTATTTTTTTTTCTAATTTCATAACTATTTAAAATGATCCGATATTTATTACTGTATTTATATTTAAATTTTAGAACATTCAAATTTCTTTTAAGCACCTCTTCAAATTTACGATTGAATCCATTACCAATACTGCTTGCACTACTGCAAATGAATCTACATTTTGTTGGTCTGTTATGAAATTTAGGTATAACGGAAATAAAGGGAAATGATAAATTTTTTACTTCAGGCAATACAATCTTAAGAAATTTAAAAAACGCAAGATATTTTTAAATGAGTACTTGATTTGTAGATTTATAAAGACTTTAAGTAACGTTATTGTAAAGCTCAGTATGTATAAGATTAGTATAATACCTTTTTCAAACAACTGCAAGGTTTTAACTGCTTTATCAACCGAACAAAATACAAAGCTATTTATTAAATCCAAAATTTCTGTATTTAATTTATGATAAGGGGGAGAAGAAGAATCATTCATATATATATTTTTTAAATGATTTAAAATCATCCAACATTTTAGATTTCTATTCATTGAAAAGGGTAAAAGGCTTATTGTATTTGTAACTCAAATCCAGCATGAAAGTATATAATTCAGATTTAAATATGCTGAAATATGTTTCTAGATTAATTTTCTTATTTATTCTAAATTGTGTCTCTAACTTCATTAAATGCCTCAAATCGTCATTGTATATGAAATCGAGGTCACCACAAACTATATGTTATGCATTATTATCATAATAGGATGAATACTTATAGTTCTTACATTCTCAAGCCAATTTAAATAGTTCTCTAAATTTTGTTAAACATCCCTGTAATTAAATAATTTATTACAGATAACACGTACATATTTGAAAGTTGAAATGATAGAGGTATTTTTAACAGGAAATATCCCATTATGTCTCTTAATAATGTTGTTAAATTACAAGTTATCAAAATTTTTTATATTTTATCTAAATTATAATTCCTGCATTTACGTACTTTATGCAATAAAACGTCCACTATTAAATCTCGAAATTTCGTATTGTTTCTATTGAAATCGACAATTTTTTACTACAATCTCCGTAGAATTTTAAATTTTAAACTAAATATAATTGTTTTAAATTCATTAACATTATAGTTTTTGTTGAATAAATTGTAGCAATCATGTAATACAATGAAAGTATTCATACCCCTATATAGCATTATATGACAGATATATGTTACACCAGTTTATGATTGGTGTATGCAAAATGACAAGGTACATGTAAAATACAAACTTTCAAAAAAGTCTAAAATTTATTCCAATTTAATTCGAACGGGATCTAAGTTTTACGAGTAATTTAAATATCATATTGATTGATTTTTTTTTAAGTTCAATTGGTTTAAACTTATTTTTTACCAAAAATTTAACATCAAATGTGAAACCAACTGAATGAAATATCTTAATATTTGACCCTTCTCCGGCCTACACTGTAAAAAATGACCAATGTTTCTTATTTTATAAAAATATACTATAACCACGAGCGAAAATATAATATTATCTTCTGAGTTATCCGAATTTCCGAATAGCGTGTTCCACTCTCTTTTGAATCCCCAGAAACCAATACATTTGCAAAATTTAAAGAATTATTTATAAAAACAAAGCATTTTTCGCTGCCCGTATTTTGCAGAAACGTTTCCGTAGGGTTTTTATAGTGTAATAATTAGTGTCCTCAGCCTGGAATACCTGTTTTTCGAATGTCATCCATTCTCAAGTAAACGTTTTCATGCTCAAAAACTATGTTTAACAGACAAACATGCAAAATTAACAGCGTTATCAATAGCATTAAAATTAAGATTATTTCTTTACTCTTTCATGTATAAATTAACTTATGCGGCTGAAAACGTGTACTTAAGAATGGATGACATTCGAAAAACAGGTATTCCAGGCGCTGAGGACACTAATTAATACACTATAAAAACCTTTCGCAAACGTTTCTGAAAAATACGGGCAGCGAGAAATACTTTGTTTTTATAAATAATTATTTAAATTTTGGAAATGTATTGGTTTCTGGGGATTCAAAAGACAAAGGAACACGCTATTCGGAATTTCGGATAACTCAGAAAATTATATTATATCTTCGTTCGCGATTATAGTATATTTTCATAAAATAAGAAACATTGGTCATTTTTTACATTGTAAATAATGTGAGAAATAGATTGTTTTCTTTTTTTTTTGTTCTGCAAGTATTGTTTTTGTTTAATAGAATTATGGTTTTTTAATAAGACAGGTGAAAACATACTTATTTAAAGTAAATGCGACATTGAAAGAAAAAAAATCGAGTTCTTATCAAGGTTTTGGAAGATTTTATAAATAAAACAGGTATTTTTTGTAACAAAAATGTAAGTGACTCTCGGCTTTGCTTGTGTACTGAATATTTTATAAACATTAAAATTTTAAAATATATTTTATATATAAACTGTAGAATGTATCGTTTTATTTTATAGATTTTGCTCAATAAAAGTGGATAGAAATGTTTTAAAGTACTTAAAATATTTGTAAATAAATGTTACATAATAACATATCAAGCATTATATGTTAAATACCGAAGAGCAGAACTAATGATGTGCTTAAAATAATGTTATCTCATTGTTTCGTGCGAGGTTGTCATACATTTTAATTCCAAGAACGTCGTTTATGTATACTTAAATAGAAAACTTCACTCATTTAACGATTGTGACATTTTGTTAAACTCGCTTATGAAAGCACACTCACATACAATTTCGTTACATATGAAAGCAAAATACCGGAATTTGCTTAAATTTACAGCAAAGTAGTCAATTATGCATTTTAAAAACAAGATATATTTTTATTTCTAGAAAAAAATAAAAAAGCGTAAAATAATAAATAAACAAAAACGGTAAGTATTTTTCGCGAAATGCTTCTTTTTTTCACTTTACGTTGTTCATTATATAGAGTTTGTCTTAAAAAATAACAATTTTAGAAACTCTATCAAAAGTAAACGGTGAGGGCAATTGAAGGTATTTTTCCAGACAAGTAATGCGGGAAATTAGGTATTGTTTACTAAATTCCTTGTTTTATGTCCGAATGTAAAAGACAGACAATGCACAGTTTCAAATTGCAATAAATTTAAAAATAACCTACAATTCCAAAATGCGAAACATGTTTTTTTGCACATGTTTCTTAATCTACGAAAATTGAACCATGGACGAAAATATACAATAACCACATCTCAATTACCCACGATCCTGTTAGAGATTTTTCTCCTCAGAATCCAACATATTTTCAGCTCTCTTATGAATTCTCAAATAAACATTTCCATGTTCAACAAACATGTTTTACATACAAACCTGATGAATAAACAGCGTTAATATTAATATTAAAATTAATATTATTTTAGTACTCGTGCATGTATAAATTACATGAAATACATAAGAATTGAAACTTATGATTTATTTTATTTAAAAGATGCAAAAATACGTAAATTTTTTTTTTAAATATAAAAATTGTTAAGAGATTTTAAAAGGTAGGAAAACCCAAGCGCTTTCAACAGCTACTAGGCATCCATCATCAGGGTAAATTTTCGAGGTGTGTGACACACATTTTATAGTAAACGTCAATAACATATATAAATTATACGGCAATCTGTGTATATTTACGAGAGTTAAAATATAGATGACAGACAAACCAATTTTATAAAAAACTTTTCAACTATGTTGTAAAATATTATTGATAAAAAAGATAACAAAAACATTTTATAAAACACTATTCTACAAGTCAAACAATATCCTATTCTGACCAAATAAAACGAAAAAAACGAAAAGGGCTGAAAAGAATGTTTAGGGCTTTTAGACTGTAAACATATCGACTCTTCAAGCAGAAAAGACATGCCTGTAAACATCTTAAAATAATATTGTTTTAACATAATTTAACTGCAACAAAAACCTTACTGAAAGCAATGTATCGTTTTATGACAAACATTTTGTAATCTGTATGTCTTAGATTATCATATAATATTAAATGTGTAGTTAGTGAAATATTTTGACCTTTCTGTATTTAAAGATTTTATTTTATATTAATACTATGAAGAAATCTATGTTATCAAGTGGACTTCACATCCTTAATAATTTTGATATGATTGTAAGTAAAAATAGTTACAAAGATGCTTACATTAGCGATAAAAATGGTAACAAAACATAAACGATTTTAAATAATGAGTAAGGACATTAAACAAAAACAGAAAATAAACAGCCAGAACAAACAAACAGGCATCAAGCATACATTATGAAATACTTTCCAATACATGCTGAATAACACTTTCAACTATAATATAACTTCACAGTTTAAAATGTATAAGTGTCTAATATGATGTCAAAGGAATATCTAGGTATGACCGTCCCAAGAACCCAGATTTTGCTTTAGAGTATAAATGCAATCACGGAACGAAGACAAAACCCCACTGTTTACTTTAACATACATAATATGTTGAAGATTAAACAGTTTTTACAATGTTACAGTGCACAATTATACTACAACTAAATGTGTCTAACCAAGTGTAGTTGTAAATACTTAACTGTAATTAAAATTCATAGAGATACAACTAAATGTAAATATATTGCTTGAAGGTACGTAAAATCATATATAAAAACATTTAAAAGCACATTAAAGTCCTTTTAAAAAATCAAAACGTTTTCAACCGAACTTACTCGGCCATCATCAGTGAAAAACTAATAGTTAAGTTGAGTTGTTGTCTCTTCGCGTTTTCTAGCCTGCCCGGAACAAATAATTTTACTTCAAGTGTGTGGTATAAGGTGGGATGGGAAAGGTCATTCAACATTTCAAAAACAAGTACAGGTTAATCAACCATGTAATTTATTCATTCCAGACTGCGTGGATATCATATGATATTACATCGTTACTGACTATTTCTTTTTTAGATATTATTATCTAAATAAAATAATTTTTGTATTATTTTTATCATTTCTAACTTTTGTTCAAGAATTTTTCACAATTCTTCATAAAATCATTCCGTTTCTTATTTCCATTGATATTTTTAATATTTTAATATAAAGCGTTATGTTTAGAAGAAAAATGATATCCTAAAATAAAAGTCCAACTAAATAACTTGCTATAAAAATAAGCAGACTTACAATATTTCCCATTACATACAACCTTGGAAATCCAAAATGCCTTCAGCTAATTAGTTTTCTAGCGTTTGTGTTGATTGTGCGAGAAATTGTATTGTAAAATACTTTGATTGAAATACTTCAACAAACTATGCTTGGGAAAATAATGTTTCAGTTCTCTCTGCAAGAAAAAGGTGAAATTTGGAAATATACAGTTTTTAAAAATGCTATCGCTAAGAGAGTTTTGTAACTGTTATTTCCCTTTAAATATTTCTAAAATATTTTGGAAAGCATCTCTATGAAATACATTAATAAATTAAAAGCTTTCTAATGTTTACTCAACTGACTTCTAAAATTAACTTTGTAAAATTATCTTCAATAATTTTAACGTATGTCCACACATAACAATTGAATGAATTCTCCCGTTTTCATAGTTGTTTTTTTTCCTTCCCGAACACATAGTGTAAAGAAATCATTTTGTAATCATGAATCATGCTTTGTTTGTATGTGTGTGAGTGAACACGATAAATCACAAATTATATACATTTCTATGTATAGATTTCGTAAAAATCCGCCGACAGATTAGGTATTTAAACCCTTCTCAAAAGATTTTGAAACAGATTCTATAGGCAAAATCACCAATGTCCACACATAACAATTGAATGAATTCTCCCGTTTTCATAGTTGTTTTTTTTTTCATTTCCGAACACATAGTGTAAAGAAATCATATTGTAATCATGCTTTGTTTGTATGTGTGTGAGTGAACATGATAAATCACAAATGATATACATTTCTATGTATAGATTTCGTAAAAATCCGCCGACAGATTAGGTATTTAAACCATTCTCAAAAGATTTTGAAACAGATTCTATAGGCAAAATCACCAATGTCCACACATAACAATTGAATGAATTCTCCCGTTTTCATAGTTGTTTTTTTTTTCCTTTCCGAACACATAGTGTAAAGAAATCATATTGTAATCATGCTTTGTTTGTATGTGTGTGAGTGAACATGATGAATCACAAATTATATACATTTCTATGTATAGATTTTCGTAAAAATCCGCCGACAGATTAGGTATTTAAACCCTTTTTAAAAGATTTTGAAACAGATTTTATAGGCAAAAGTGGCATATATTATGTGATAAATATTGAATCAGTGTAATCAAGTCAGAAGTGGAGCAGAGGTACCATCTTCAGTTTCAAAACGGCAGGTCCAGCGTTTGAATCCAGTCGATTCCATTATGTGAGAAATTTATAAAACTGCCCTTTTTATATTATTTTTGTACCTTCTGCAAACGTACGCCAAACTTTAGAAGGTCGTGTGTTGTCACTCCAGGTATTTTTCTTGGCTTTAATATTCTAAAATCTTTGATAATCCCCTCGAAATTTCAATTTTTATAAGGTAAGCGTTACTAATTTATACATTTTAAGTATATGTCCTATAGTGTATAGTTGTGTTACAAAGCAGCACGAAAAATTTTAGCATATCATTGTCTACCGAACAATAGATAAGTGATATTGGCAACAATGTGAATTAAATTCAGTGTAAATACCTTGTTGTGTCGAAACACTCTCGCTAAAATATGTCAACTACTGCTCAAAAATGCCAGAAAAAATATCTTAAAATCGTTCTTTCTTCCTTAAAAATTATAATATAAAACAGAAAGACATATTGTTTTTATTTGTGTTGGAGACATTATAGGATGTTTCTATCAATATTGTATGATAATTTATAGCTTATTTATAATTAAGCCATTAATAAGAATATTACTCTTTGAGTAATTAACCCTTTCAGGGGCAGAGAACTTCCATTGATAAAATGTTGAAATGAATAAATGACACCGTAATTTACGAACATATGCGTTTGGAAATAAGAAAAAGCTATATTTCACATACATATTAAATGGAAAATTTATATCAAAATTCTGGTGCCACTGTGACATTTGGGAATTAAAATTAAGTGGTTTCATAAACATAACACCGCCCTTCAAAGGGTTAAGCAAAACAACTTCGAAATCTTGGCTGTATTGCAATGTTCGAAGCGCATATTTTTTCTTCTCGTGGTGCGTATATTTGTGTTTTCATTTTTTTTTCTCCTTGATGTAATATTAATTCACCTAATATAAAATTTTCAGAAAATTTTAATTTTAAAAATCCAGTTTTCAATTTTTATTTTTTTAAATTTTGAGATGGATGAATTTAACAACATTAACTAAATTCGAATTATTTACGTTAGAAGAATTTTAATTAAATATACTTGTTGATATTTGTTAAATGTTAAAGTAGTATGACATGTCTTTCATGAGAATTCCGGAAAAAAATCACTTTTTTATTTCAGTGAAAATCAGTAAAATGACATTTATGAATATGTTATAATCTATTTTGAGAAGATAAACATGAAAAAATCTATTCTAAAACATATATTTTGCAGTTAAAAATTTCCAATGAAATTCGATTTGCAACGTTAGTTTTTGACATTTCACTTTAAAATATTTTTCCGAGATTGATCTAAAAAATATTAAGGTGACATTTATATTCTACAATATAATATTACAAACTGTATAAATTTTATACCTATGTACTTAGTTTAAAGCAATGGATTTAAGAAAATAGTGTTTATATTCAACATCATACTCTTACACCTTTCACGTTACGAACAGGCTTCAAATTACTCTAATCTCTACATTGAAGTAAGTTATTCGCATATTTAATCTTCCCTTTGATATTTCATTTGAGTTTCCAAGAAAGCTTCATGATCGATTAACATTTACATGAAGTTCAAACAATTATCTTGAAATGCTGTACTAAAAGTTGTATTTTAAATCAGACACTTTAAAGTTATATACCCCTGAGAACTCATTTTACAGAAAATACGTAGAACTTATTTAAGATAAGCCAACAACAAGACTTTGCCGGCAACATGTTCAATTTTTTCCCGATTTATTAAAAAAATATATTCCATAAATGAACTACGAAATCATAGTACAGTATAGATTTAGAGGAGACATTTTTAAAATTGTAATTTTTTAACTATTTTTTTTGCATCTGTCATTTATAATATTTAATTTAGTTTACGTAATACATATTTTGTGATTTGAAACCTTTTTGTAAAAAATATCAGAAATTCACCAAGAAACAGTAGTAATCACACAGGATCATGAATTCTAAATTGTAACTATAAGGCTCAGGATGGTGATGCGAGTTACCAAGTAGTAGTCATTCTAGGATACATTTGTCATTACGGATTGTAAACTCCAGTCATTTCTGAACTTTCCTGGCTAAACCTCTGGCTTCTCTGACTCTGATTCCGTGTCAGCAGGTAAGCAGATCGGAGGAGTTTAGTCGTTTGGGCTGTCGATTTTCCTTTTCTTATTTTGACTATGCCTCTATATTAGGTACATTCTAATGAAAACTGCACGAGCTACCGGACCCGGTCCAATCGAAAAACCTATTTAGCCGATTTTTACTTCGTGTAGTACAGTAGAAAGTCAGAATCTAGTCACTTACTGTACAATTTGTGTCTGTCTTGCATTTCGGCCCAAAATTTCATTTCCTTTTTCAGTTGGTGTAACTCCTTTTTCTTACCGGCGTTTTTCCACTTGTTTTTTTGCCTGCCTGTTTTCTAAATTCCTTTTTTTGCTTTTGTAAGTTACATCACTATTTTGGCATTAAAAACATCCAGTGTGCGTGCACGTTCAGAGTGTCTTGGTTTGCTGCATTTTTCGGACGCCGCCGTCTTAAATGAGATCTATATCTACATGTTGCGTTCAACTTGTGCTGGAGCAGCTCTGTATTTTGACGATGGCTTGCTTGTCGGGTATGTAGTGGTCTTGCCAAGCAGTGATCTGTCGATATTTTTAGCCTCCTGTCAAAATAATAACCTGTTGGCTAAGATAACCCCCAGCGAGTAGGGGACTGGTCAGTGGTCTTTAGTCTCGAGCAGATGGAATCAGATATAAACGCCAGCCTTATAATATGCAGAAGAATATATTGGTACATGAACTGTGAAATATCGGATATGCATTTCATTGACTAGTCAGAAAGCCAAGCAACGGTATCGTAAATTATTTTCCGTGTGCGAGACATAAACGGCCATTTTTAGAGTGTTCGCTCTGTTACTGTAGGAAAAATGAAACAAATGGAATCATTCCTTTGTTAACCGTTATTTAACTTGTATCCGTTATTTAAGCCCCACCAGTGGTTGAGAGGTTCTGCTCTCAAAGCTGGTAGACGGGAGGTGCTGGGTTCAAACCCCTGTCGCGGTCGTCGACCTAACCGTTCGGAGTTTTCCGTGGTTTTCTTCGAACTTTGCCGTAAATAAAGGTTAGGATCCCTTAGAAAGACCTCCTCGGAGGGCACTCCCCCGTAGGGCCTATATCCCTGGTTTTGATAATTGGCCGTCATAAATCTACCCAACCCAACCCGTTATTTAAATAAAAGTGTGCATGAAAAAAATTCAAATGATATATTATTCCATTACAAAATTTCCGAAATGTTTAATTTGATATTATGTGAAAATTTCAATGGTTACACATTTATTAAGATAAATATTATTATGGAAGGAAATATCTCAACATAAATTACTATTTATCATACTGTGAACAAACGTTTTGCATATTATTTCCCATATCACTATGAAAGGAATTTAGCTAAACATATATTATTTGTTTTATACTGTGACACTAAAATATTTCGTATATTCACTTCAAACACATTATATTCTAGTATATGCTTTCATTAAATATGCACAGTGGCAAATCCCGTTATTTTAAAATCGCTGTCTTCCTCTTTTCGAAAAGAAGAGATTATACAATTATAAATTCATTATGAGTGCATATTTAAATTTGAAATGGAACTACTTAGAAAGCGCATCAATAAATGTCATGAATTCATATTTTAGAATTGTTTGTTTACATTTCGGTATACGAAAATACTTGGTATACTTGGAAATAGTTAAAATTTCACATATTGCTATACAGATTTATCAAAGTCTGTGAAATTTAAAATGCAAATAAATAAATTATTATTTCGGGTCCCTTTATAATTTATTGAATAATACCAAACTTTTACTTTAATAATAAAATTTATAGTTAATTGTAAGTATTATTACTTTTTTTTCAGAAGTATTTTGTGTATGTAACTAAATCAGTGCATCATTTAAATATCATATCAAAATTTTAAACGACACTTTCATTTTTGGGTATTACAAAAAAGTTTATTTATCATTAGCTTATTTTAAAAAAAGAAGCATTATTTTTATTTAAAATGAATATTTTGCCAAAACTGACTCTGTTGTTAAATGTTCCATATTCTGTGTTCGAAGCCCGAAAATATTTTTGGGATCGGAATTAGAATCTTAAATTGGGTCGATAACCTCAGTTTACCCGAATACAACGAAACCCTCAGCTAGGAGAGGGTCCAGTTGACGCCAGTTTTCTTCGTTGCAGGTCAGGCTTAGTTTAATTGTTTCACGATTGGGTCGGTTTTGGTTTATACTTTTGACTTTTTCCGGTCTTGTTCGGGTGACTCGATTATGTAAAAGGAAATCTAAATTCTTTTAAACTGAAAAAATAATATTTGGATATAAATGAGTGTATATATGCTCATTTTTATACAAAAAGGAAACAAAATATATATAACGCGGGTGAACTACATGTGGCCAGCGTTCCTACGGTAGCCCACCCCTCAAAAGTAGAAATAATTGATTTTTTAATAATAAAATGTTGCAACAGCATTGTCAATCATGTATATGCAGTGCACGTGGCTGAATTTAAAGATATCACCTTGCTCCTCCGACATTTTATGCATTGGTTTAACTTTTGAGTAGTAGTCGTTCTAATTTCCAGGTAAGACGATATTTTAATTTACACGTGCTTAAATTCTTAGAATTTTGAGTTATGGAACGTATTCTAAAAGATTATTTCATTCTCTTTAACTACATTTACTTCAGTTCCGAAAAATTTATCAGATTTATAGTTTTACATCGTGCAAATGGCAACCATATGCATGTTCCCAAGGTGGCCATATTAGCAAACAAATGCAGAAATCAGTGTAGTAAGGGTGATTTTAAAAATTTCTGCATAAATATCTGAAAAAAAACTTATTACCTCTTATTGAGAACACCAGAGATCACTCTAAAGGAGCCAATAGCTCACAGGTGATTATCCCTGAACTAAAGTGCACAAAAAAGTACTTCAAGGTCTTTTCGTGTCATAAGATAAGAAGATTCAGAAGAAAAACTCGACAGATATTAAAAGAAAGAAAGGATCACCAGAGCATAAAAGTAAGCAAAATACTTGCCGAGTATTTTTCCACATTTTGAGTGTGATTTCAATACATGGGCTATCTTTGGAACATTATGCACTAAAAAAAGTCCACAAGCTACAATTTTGAAATTGTATTATAAAAGCAATATTTTTTAAATTTACAAATAAACGTATACTTGGTATGCGTTAGAGAGAAGTGTAAAATTTTACAAACAGAAATTCAGCCACACACACCCAACCAGAAAATAATAAAAAATCTTCGAAGCATAGCTATGGTCTCTTTTGGGTCAACTACCTTATTTGAGATTCAATTGTAGATTATTTCTCTATATTTGTATTGATATTGTCGCTCTATATTTTCTGTCATTTTAATTTCAGGTCGGTTTCGGTTTAGAATATTTCAGGTACCGGTCGGTATCAAAGTCGAATATTTCGGATACGAGTTGGTTTAGCATTGACGTATTTCAGGGTGTGGTCGGGTTTCGGGCTGACGAATTATTTTTCTCGTGTTCAGGTCGAATTTCGGTGTGACTTTAAGCAGAAAATTTGGGTTTGGATCGGATAGAACCTGACCTGAAAGGTAGAATTCGAATAGCACTTGTAACGTAAATCGCTAAACAGCTTAATGATGAAATCAAAATAACGCAATAAAAGCATAAACATAATCATATAAAAGTTTAATGAAATGCACAATTTTACATATTTTTCGATATATTAATTGGCTTTACCGATAGATATATAATTCAGTTGTTCTCCTAAGTTGTTATGTATAGTGTCGTATAAAAACAATAATATTTTATTTACTTTTCTTTTAGCTTTCTACAGTACAGTTTAAGATTTTAACGACCTATATTATAATTTTTAACTTTTATTTTTTTTATTTTCTTTTTTAGCACTTCAGTTTTTTGTGAACTTTGCTTTTATGTTTTACAAAGCAATCCACAAAATTTGAATAGCCGATTTTTTATATTTTTTAAAAAATAAAATTAGTTGTCACCCACAATCATTATTTCCTGTATTTTTTTTTTTTTTAATAATAAAACAAGTTTCGATGGACAGTTTAGAGAGGTAAGACCCAGATAGAGCGTCTCAATATAAATTCCGCGTCTGGTGGAATGTGCGCACGAGGTTGGTTCTATGAGAAATTAAATCGATAATAAAAACCTTTTAGAATTTTTTTTTTCATACCCGATAATTTTTATATAATTAAAAAGGGTGACTGAAAAGCATGATCGATACTTTAAAGAGTGGTAGAACACACTGCAGTAATCATATTTTCTATAGAATAGTTTGTTGGTAATCCATTATTTATTGAAAATTACAAATGTTCTTTCTCTGTGTTGAACCCAGATCTTAATTAAAAAGTTTAACTGTAAATATGATATTGTAACACTATTTCAAAAATATTTATTTACTTTCTGATGACTATGATAACTTCATGAAGTTATTTAAAATTAACAGTATTCAAAATCTGACAACATTAATCTAATCCGAATAGTGCGCCACTGAGAGAAAATTCCGTGAACCTAAAATACTTCAGCAATACTGTATAAAATTATGTGATTTGTGTTCTTTGTTCTACTGTCCCTCTCATTTAACGCAACGAAAACATATATATATATTTTTATTATGTCGATAATTTTTCAATATTTTTAAAGTTGTAAACTGAAATCCGGGTACAGTATAGTGTGGCATTGCATATATCTTTGACTTAATAAGTCAATGACGATCATGATTTCCTATCAAATCAATTGTGTCACGTGTTTTATCCCTCATCCCTCTCTAAAAGTTTCTCTTATGAACTTAAAAGATTTCTGTATAATTAAATGAAAAATTTTACCTACGTATTATAATAATTTTAAACTTTTAATCTAATATATTTTTTTAACTTTACACAATTTTATTAATTACATAGTTAGTTTTATAATATGTAAATGATTTTTGAGTAAGGGCTGTTTAATGTGAGGTTCCTTTTATGAACTTTATAACATTTCAACAAAAATCACAAAAATAAAATAAATAATTAATTTCATATAACGGTTAAATAAATATAATAATTTTAATTATAATGATCAAGTTTTGTAAAATAATGATGATATTTTTATTGGCGGCTTTAATTGAAATTACATTTTACAAGTTAACTATTAATTGCGTTTGAAACTAAACTCATATTTCGATGTTCATTTGAGAAAATTGCAACTTAAGTAAGAAAATGAGTATGAAAAACATTATATTGAACAATTTATATACAAATGTTGGAAAATAATAGTTTAAACCAGACTGTAATTTACTGCGTTGTTATGGATATTGTTTTTTACAAATATTTATATATAATATTTATATATAATATTTATAATATTTATATACCAGCAGCTAATTCACAAACTGGGAAAATTATGCAACAAAATAATTTTTTTTTTCAAAATACTAATCCAAATATCAGGAATTGAGATGAAATATTCATTATCATTACAAATTTCTTGACTTCTTAAATAAATGCATATGTATTATGTTTTTTACATTTTAAAAATTTAACCAAAAGTACATAATTACCAAACTTTGAAATCGATGAATACAATGTTTTGCACCTGAAATACCACTGCTATTGAATGGAACTTGATGATAAAAAGTGACTCTGTCCAAATAATTACTAAAAGTTCTTCGTTTAGGTTCAGTACTAAGTTGCTAAAATTGTGCACATGCTGATGGTAATTTAATGCTTTACTACTTCAGTGTGTATACGCGTGTATTTAATAGTTTAATGTTAGTCACTTTAAAATCAGAAAATGTGAGATCTTACGATTACTTATTTCACATAGTTGCAGTAAAAAGATTAAACAAAATTTAAATTTTTAATTAAATATACATTCTTGTTTACATCAGATATGATATATAACATAGATAATAATGATATTTTTATTTAATTTCATGTCTTTATGCATAATTTGATATTACAGAATTTTAGTATCAAATTCAGCACTCTAATTATCGATATTGTTTGCCAAAAGTGAGGTAAAGTAATACCATCTTTAAAATTTTGAGAAACATTACCCTGTTGTAAAACTGTTGTTTTAATATTTGTTGCGAAATCTTTAAAATCCATTCATCGAATAAACAGTCTTCTAGGACACACGACATATCGATTAATATATAGGTGTTGTCAGATATGTCTAGGAAGAAAAGAGCATTTACAAATTTACTTATAATTTCTATATTATAATACAGAACTTGTAATTCATGCAAATAAGTTATCCTTGAGTACGATTAAAAATACATTGAGTAATGTAAAATATTAAAATTTTATAATAGATAATTGTGAGATTGGATTAATTATTAGAATATAAAATTTGTAAAAAGAATGATATATTTTGAGATTAAAATAACATGGAATAAAACAAACTTAAAAACCATCCTCCAATTCAAGTATGTTTTGTCTGTTTTGTATTCGCATATCTTATCTTGAAAGTTAATTATTAGATTTATTAAATTCAATGCAGAATATCACAACTCTAACTCAATATGAATTACGAATTATGATAATGTTTGGAGATTTTTATTCCACCTGTATTACTATTATTCAACTATTTAATTATCCATATTAAAAGTCAGAAAGCACTTGGGGAAGTTAATGCTATCTTTAATAGATTTGAGAAAATTTTACCATGTTGTAAAACTGTTATTTTAAGATTTTTTGTAAAATCATTAAAATCCTGTCTTTGAATAAACATAAATACATAAACAGTACTTTCTAATTATAATAATTAGAAAGGGAATTTTAAAGCATGGGCAGAACAGATTAATAAACTTAACATATAGAAGATATCAGATTTTGATTAATGTAGACGGAGTATAATTTAATTGTAGTAATAATTTAATAAGACAGATTTATTGATTTATTTTTTCTATTTAGAAAATAAACTTGTCAATTAAACCTATTGTATGGTGAAAACATCTTATGAGAACTACTAAAATTAAGAACATTTATTTTTACTAAAATGATATTCTATAAGTTCATAACAAAGTCCATTAGCTGAAATCCAAACTCGATGCTTTCTGACAGAGTCACATTACTTTTCTTTTTTTTCTTAAATGCACCAAATTTGCAGATTTTTTATTCCTATACTACGAAATTGAAAAAAGTTTCTATTTTTTTCTCTACATGTTTAATTAAATAAGTTACTTGTATCCTAATCTCATTCATAATCTACTATATATGTCAAAAGAATTTAGACATTTTTCATTTTACAAAAGAAAATACTTCTTTTTTTGAGTTATGTGAGGAAGATGAAAAAGTAATTGTCACCAAACACGGACAATCGCTTGCAAATTGTAGTAACTTTGCCACTTTCTCTTTAGTTTTGGATATTTATTTACATTACTAAAAATGTTACTTTACATTATTGTAGCAAACCAATGTTAAGTTGTTAAGATAGATTAAGAAAAACAAAATCATACTTGAAAATTAGCTGAAAAAATTAGCAAATTTAGTTGCAGTTTAACGAACAAATTGTATTTGAAAATGCATTATGTTTGGCTTTATTAATTGGTGAAAAAAATTTAAATCATGCTTATTTAGAACCAAATATACAGCGATAAAAGCGAAAGTGATAACTCAGATCTATTCCACCATCGTTATAACGTCAACGTTATTAAATAATAATAATAATAATAAAAATATTTTTGCTTTATAACACAGATTAAAATTTCTGTCCTATCAACCAACTTTATATGCGTACCAAGTAGCAAAATCAAAACCAAATAAAACTAAAATGTATTTGATAAAATTAGTCACTCTGGTGCGTAAATAAAATAAGTGAATAAGGCATTTTTAAAAATTTGGTTTCTTTATTTTTTACTTAATGGAAAATTTGATACAGAAACATTTTCATTTTCTCAGCTTTAATTTAATGTGAAGTATGTTAGAATGATTACCATATATGAATGTTGCAGATATAAAAGTCACATTATCCCTTTTTTTAAGGTATTGAGTTATTCCTATCACCGTGTTCGTATTTTTAAGGCGAATCGGACTGTCATAGTGATTTGGACGATAAAAAAACATATCAAGGTTGATAAAAAATGCTGAAAATCTCGTTTTGATGCATAACTCACATTATCCAATCCAACCAATCAGGGAGGTACAGAAGTAAGACGTAGTGTAAAATGTTGTGCACTAGTTTAATGACAGTAAAGAGTAACTGTGTAAAGAGTAACCATGTGTAATAGTAAAATTTTTGCACAAATTATTTTTAATAAATGATTTTCGATTTCTGTTATTTATTACCCTCCAAAATAACATAATGAAAACTAATGTTCAGATTTATTTTTTATTTATTTTATTTTTGTTTCTGTTGTTTTAAATTCATAACTATTTTGCTTTATAACTAACATTACCCATAAAAGTTTACATTTTCCGTACTTAAATTTAAATTCTAGCTTTACCACAATTATTACAGGTTTAGAACTATGAGCAACTATTTGTTATGGGCTCAAATATATCACACAAAAAATTGTGCTAATATATCATGTTTATTAATAAGAATCAGTTTTTTGCATTTTTCTAAAAACTAGGTAATGTGGTGAGTGTGAATTTTGCATCTATACCCATCCTATAATCTATTTATTTTTATCCCTTTATACCTTTGAATAAATGTTGCGCGTGAATCACTGTCAATAGAGAAGAAAATAGAAGATTAAATTCAGTATGTTGAAACCGTTACTATGGAGAATAAGGATGAAATTTCATTTGTGTGAAATATAAAAATTTACAGTTAAAAAGAAAGTGTATTTCTGGTTATTAAGTACAGCGAACCTTTCTAAGAATTGCTTAGAAAGATAGAAAAATGATTATACACTTAACATTTGTGTACTGCTGTATTAATTATATAGGTAACTAGCTGCGTAGTTACTTTTGTATTGCTTTTTGTTTTGCATTGTGTTACTTTTGTATTTTAATAGACCTTTCGACTTTTCGGGGAAATATACTTGCCAATTCAGTCATTAATTAAAATGTATAAGTCATACGCTAAAAATGCAATTGTTACCATTTATAAATTTTAATTAGACCTTTCAATTTCCGTACGTTCCTTAAAATTTCTCAATTAGTTCTCAGAATTTTGAGCACTGAATGATTGGTTGATTGATTTATTAACCTGGCTTCCCCATGTTTTCCCAAACGTTATTTTAGATATCGGATTGCGACAAACTGCAGTTTTTAATGAGATACATTCTCGATATGCCGCTGATAAGTTTAGCGTTTGTTATACAACCACTTCTGAGCCGATTCTGGACAGACAGACAGACAGACACACAGACAAAAATTTGTTATTTTTGAAGTCTAAATAATCGAATTATCTTAGGAATGTGTGTTTTATCTGAAAATACCAGACAGACATTCCATTTTTATACATTAACATAGATGAAAAACATCTATATATATTCAATTTAAGGAGAGTTTCAAAGGTTATTTTTGTGTTATGTTTTTATGTATTTTATGCAAATGCAAATTTCCTTTAATTAAATCTTTTGTATAGCTAGCTCTTGTATTAAATTTTTTAAAATAAAATTTTTACACTGCATCGAAAACAAAATTCTTTTAAATTTCCGTCAAAACGTTATAATGCATCAGATACATATTCTTGGAAGAAAGTAATATGTTACTAGCTGACCCTCCCGGCGTTGCCCGGGCAGGCTGTCATTGAAAAATATAACAGTGGAGTGAACTTCATAAAAAAAAGACTGAATAATATTTATTTATGCTAAAAACTTGTAAAAAAATTAAATAGGAGCTAAAATATTAAATGTACAACAGTTACGTTTAAAACTAGTCGTTGGGGGCCACCGTAATACTTACCCATCATGGCTATGCATAATGTCAAATATTAAAATAAAAATGTGTAAACTACTTATAAAATGCATTGCAATTCAAATAAAATCGTGGCTTGATGACGTCACAAACTTTAAAAGCTCGATTACTGAATTGCTTGAAAGAGGTTTTTCCTTATAACTCCAAAAATAATAATCCTATTAACTAGCGGTTTATTGCATCTGATTAAGCGTCCAATTTCCAATTAAAATATATCTTTGAAGTGAAATTTGGATGAAATACAGTGTCATGAAAAATCGAAGAGTGTGGAAAATAGGATTCCAAATATCTCGGCAACTCATTATCCGATCGACTTCATGCTTTATTCAAAATTTGTTTTTTTATTGTCTTTTATATTCATTTCTTAAAATAAACAATTTCGAAAATTTTTATATACCTTTTATCAGAACGAATATTTCGAGAGTCCGAAAAAAATTGTTCCGATTAATCGAGGTTATTGAAATGAAATAGGCTTCTTCCCATTATTACATACTAAGTACATACCAAACTGCAAGTCTCTATCTCAATTTTTTCGGGAGATAGAGCGTTTACAGACACACACACACACACACAGACACACAGACGGACGGCAATTATTTTTTTCTAAAAATATGTTTTTCGGAATCTCCAGTGTCTGAAACGTGTAAATCCGTCAAAATATTTTTTTTCGATTTTCAAAACGATTGCAAGACTTACCCTATACTACGTATGATGGGTAAGTAAAATGAAACGGTCAGGGAAAATTATTACACTTACTTATAAAGAATGAAAAGGTCAGGGAAGATCTGATGGTTGAACTTAAATGGCACATCGGTATAAGACTGACAAGGAAGGTCTCCTTAAAGCGCATACTCAGAAAAATTTGAAAAAAAAAATGCTGATGAAGCTACTCATGTATGCAATAAAGGAACAGTGAAATTTAGCTGCGGAATCCAAGTAGAAAATCTGCAAAAAAAAAAATAAAATACTTTCGAGTATTTGGCGCAAAAAGACGCGATTTGGCTAGCAACATGTTTTCCTCGCCAACCACAAACGATTTTAATGCATTTTAAAATTGCCTGTAAAATGATTATTCAAATGCGCAATACTTAATGAATTTAAACTTAAACGATGAATGTTTATTATTTTTTGTATAATTTATGCATTTTCAACAAGGATTTTTAAATTTCCAAATATGCCCAAGTGCTACACGACAAAAATAAGGTGAAAACGGCACATCGTGATACAGTTATACCGTTTGGTCAGTAGCTACTCTTTAATAATACAAAGCATATAAGGACGGGAGGCATCGCGTAAAGTCGGTGGAAATCAAGATGGCGGCTGTTATTCAAAATGGCGTCATTTTCAGGAATTAGTGCAATTTCGTTTCTATTCATCGAATAAAAACATGTTTGATGGAAATTTAGATTTTTTTAGATAAAAAATATTATTTGTAAAACTTTACAGAACAGTCGAAAAGTATTTATGAATTCAGTTTGTCTGTTTGTCTGTCTGTCTGGTCGTCTGTCTAGTCGCGCACTAACTCAAAAAAAAAAACGGATATTCAGATAATTAAAATATGGTGTTGTAGTATACCGTAACAAGTTCGGTATTCATTTTCAAGTGGGCGTCATTCATAGTTCATTAACAGGGGCAATCAAAATTATTTCGCTATATTACAGACAATAGGAAATAATCGTTTCAAATGCATTTTGATGATGCAACGTCAATTAAAACAGGATTAAATTGATATATAATTATGAAGCGCATTAAAACATGCTTTTTGTAGAATATGGGGTGCAAAGCATTTATTATTTATTTACAGAGTCAAACAAATAAATTATTTTACACATCGTTCTATGGGGAAAAATTGTGTGTAATTTAGTGATATTTCACTCTCTCAAACATAATGAAAATTATATTCATTACTGAGGTGAACTATAAATTGCTCTCTTATATGCATTGCGCTTATTTACCGGTACACACAAAATATATTGGTTACAGTTCATGCGCGATATTTACACTCTATGTGTGATAAGTGCGTTTTCAACTTTGGTTTGCGTTTTTAAGTTTAACTATTTTTTTTATAGTACGTGTGTGTTTATAAACTCAGTTGATCATATATAGGGCTACACAAGGGAATTCGTAAGTATTACAAACTATGGGAGTGAATTTCTTAAGGGTAGTTTTTAATTGTGTTTACGCATTTTCCTGCTGAACTATATTAAGTAGACTAATAGAAGTTTGTGGAATATAAATGAATTCCTATACAGGGCGACGCAAAAAAAAAAAATACATTCTCGTTTACGTTTGGTAATTGCTGCAAGTGAGTTTTAAGTTGCCTTTTAGCTTAATAGGTGCTGTGTACAAAAGTCTTCAGATAATATACAGGGCTCTACAAAATATTTCGAGTGCATTTCCATCGATTGGCGATATATTGTAATTATTATTGGCAATTATTATTAATAAGCAGTACTTTAATCGAATTATTTTGTGTGTTCATGTAAATGAACGAAAACTGATATGCACTGCATATTCTACAGTATTAAGCTACATATTAAGCTAAAAGGCAACTTAAAACTCACACGCAACAATTACCAAGTGTAAACGACAATGTATATTTTTCTTTGCGTAGCCCCGTATATGAATTTATTTATATTCCACAAACTTCTATTAGTCTACTAACTATAGTTCAGCTTGAAAATGCGTAAACACATTTAAAAACTACCCTTAAGCAATTCACTCCCATAGTTTGTAATACTTACGAATTCCCTTGTGTAGCTCTGTATATGATCAGCTGAGTTTATAAACACACACGTACTATAAAAAAAATAGTTGAACTTAAAATCTCAAACCAAAGTTTAAAATGTACTTATCAGACGTAGACTGTAAATATCGCACATGCACTGTAACCAATATATTTTGTGTGTCCCTGTAAATAAACGCAATGCACACAAGAGAGCAATTTATAGTGCACCTCAGTAATGCATATAATTTTCATTATGTTTGAGATAGTGAAATATCACTAAATTACACTGCAAACGATTTCTCTCCATAGAACGATGTGTAAAAGAATTTATTTGTTTGACCCTGTAAATAAATAATAAATGCTTTGCATCCCATATTCTACAAAAAGCATGTTTTAATGCGCTTCATAATTATATATCAATTTCATCATTTTTTAAATGACGTAGCATCATCAAAATGCATTTGAAACGATTATTTCCTATTGACTGTAATGTAACGGAATACTTTTGATTGACCCTGTAAATGAACTATGAATGATGCACACTTGAAAATGAATACCGAACTTGTTACGGTATACTACAATACCATATTTTAATTGTCTGGATATCCGGGTTTTTTTTCGAGTTAGTGCGTGACTAGTCAGACGACCAGACAGACAGACAAACATGCAAACTGAATTCATAAATACTTTTCGACTGTGCTGTAAAGATCCAGAATTATTAGATAACAAATAATATTTTTTATCTAAAAACATCGAAATTTTAATCAAACTTGCTTTTATACGATGAATAGAAACGAAATTGCACTAATTCCCGAAAATGACGCCATTTTGAATAACAGCCTCCATCATGAATTCCCCCGACTTTACACGATGCGTCCCCTTATTATATGTTTTGCATTAATATAGACTAAATACTGACCAAACGGTATAACTGTATCACGATGTGCAGTTTTTTCACTCCTAGCACCTGGACTATATGAGATATTTGTAAAATTTGTAAGAGTAAAATTGTCATAAAAAATTATACGAATAGGTTAATTCTAGAGCTCATGATCCCATACCCTCTTGTTCAGAATTGTTTGAATTTTGCGTTCAACATTTTCAACTCTCTGTACGTTTGCCGTAATATTATTTTAAAATATTCTTTAAATCAGATTAAATAAATCTGTCACTTTTTTTTAATCTATTTATTAGCGATTGAATGAAATTTTGCTAATATTTTATCCCCCATTCCACGATTTTTACTAAATTAAACGGCTTCACCGCTTATATAATAAACTTTTAAATGTATTTTAAAAAGAAAAGCCCGATGACAAACGCATTCGTTATACATTTCCACATGGAAGAAGTCGTTGTTTCCATAGCAACAATACTTTTTCCGTCAATTGACAATGTTCGGAATCGGGTTTATTTTTGAGCATGAAACAATTTCAATCAATTTAAATTTTGTTTTAAATCGTAAATTACGATCTTTAAATTTCATTATATATACATATAAATGTGCACACAAAATTATAGTTATAAAAATTTGTTTATTATATAAGTTAAACTTACATAAACAAGTTCAGCATGAAAAAGTTTTTCCTTAAAGCAGGGGTGCAAGAATCTAGGCGCCAACGGACTGATTCCCACCGCTAAATTTTAGTAGTATTCTTCGTCAAATTTTATTAGTATACTTCGCCTAAATTGTATCATATTCTTATTATAAGAAGAATACTAAAAACTTAGCGGTGGGAATCGGCCGACTGGAGCCTAGATTTTTGCACCCCTGCCTTTAAGAGTACTTGTTATAAAACCGTATTTCTTTAAATTTTATTCCCTCGCCAACCTGTGTTAAATCGCCAAATAAACGAAATTTTAATAATTTTTCACGGACGTTATATTAAGGTTCCGCAGAAAAAAAATTTTATGGACGTATATATCCTCATGAGAAGAACATTCTATATTTTTTTCAAAATTTTCTGAGTATGCGCTTATGGAGACCTTCCTTGTGAGTCCCACAGTTATGCTCCGGAACGCTTAAATCAGTAATTTGGATTTCAGAAGCAACGCATTCGTCCATGCGAAGATTATTAAGCCTATTTTGGCGATCGCTTATGCTCTGTTTTTGACGGCGTTCTCGATCCAATCTATTTTGATTTTCTCTTTCTAATGGGCTTTATTGGGAATCTGGGTTCGAGATTGTAAGAATACCACCAACACGTGATTTCTTACAATATCGACCAATGTATGCATGCGATACATAGACAAGCAAATATAAACACAGCAGGGAGTTCACATGATGGTGGTTTATGACGTCATGCCAATAAAGCCCATTAGGCTTCTTCTTCTTTTACAAGCATTCGCCGAGATCTTTTACGGGCATTTCTAATGACATTTTGAAGCTCCATAATTGCAGCGAAAGAGCGAAACGTAAATAAACCCGAATTACCTCTGTCTAAATCCTGCCAAAGGACTTTTACACAATAACCAATGAGATGCGTTTCAATTGGGTGTTGCCATTAAACAAATAACAAATTATTGCGATTTCTGTGCCACATACGATAGCGTAATATATAAAAATATGTGTGGAACTCTATATACTAAATGTACTTCTTTTAATGCTAACTGAAGCAATTTTCATGGAAGATTTAATAAGTAAACATTTAATTTTTCTGCCATCAATAAATTATATAATACAAAAAGGATATATATTTACATTCATTTATTTAATTTGGCTCTTTTATGTAAAAATGGGATTTTGTAATTGATTTTTCAGATGTTCTCTGATGTGCTAAAATTCTAAAAATTACATACAGTCTTTCTGATGGCAATAGAACCTTTCAATATTTAAGTTAATTATAAATTAATAAATTAAATTTCATGCATTTGGCCGTTCGTCGAACGCAGGGGATCAATCACCAAATAATCTTCATAGTTGCAATTGTTTACGAATAACAAAAACAGAAGTTAACTAACCTCCAAGCCACTCTAGCCAATGATACTGAAGCAGCGAAATATTTTAAGCTCTCAAAATAGAAAATATACATACAAAATATAAAGTTTAATAATGTATATAAATCTAAAATACTAGGGGGTTCCACCCCCTGCTCTCTAACGCTCCCCAACCCCCGCGAATTGCGACGCAATTCTCATTGGGAATGCTACGCAGTCCCAGCTCACTTAGCTCGCTCGTCACATTTTCGTCAACTCTAGCCAAAATGAATGCTATCACAAATCATTTTAACATATGAAATTGATAATTGTTGTCATGTAAAAAAAGTAAGTAAAAACTTCGTTGAAAACACAATTAAAAATGCGTTTAGTTGGTGCTACCAGTGAGCATAAATCATTTAAATACTATGAAAAAATGATCTTGGAAACACAATTACACTGTAAAAAATGACCAATGTTTCTTATGTTATGAAAATATGCTATAACCACGAACGAAAGTATAATATAATCTTCTGAGTTATCCGAAATTTCAAAGAACATGTTACATTGTCTTTTGAATCCCCAGAAACTAATACATTTTCAAAATTTAAAGAATACTTTATAAAAACAAAGTATTTTTAGCTGCCCGAATTTTTCAGAAACGTTTCCGAAGGGTTTTTATAGTGTATTAATTAGTGTCCTCAGCATAGAATACCTGTTTTTTGAATGCTATCAATTCTGAAGTAAACATTTTCATGCTCAAAAAAATGTTTAACAAACAAACATGCAAAATTAACAGCGTTAACAATAACATTAAAATTAAGATTATTTCTTTACTCTTTCATGTATAAAGTAACTTATGCGGCTGAAAACGTGTACTTGAGAAAGGATAACATTCGAAAAACAGGTATTCCAGCCTGAGAACACTAATTAATACACTACAAAAACCCTTCGGAAACGTTTCTGAAAAATTCGGGCAGCTAAAAGTAATTTGTTTTTATAAATTATTCTTTAAATTTTGAAAATGTATTCATTTCTGGGGATTCAAAAGGCAATGTAACATGCTATTTGAAATTTCGGATAACTCAGAAGATTATATTATATTTTCGTTTGTGGTTATAGCATATTTTCATAAAATAAGAAACATTGGTCATTTTTTACAGTGTAGTTTAAAACTCATTGCACCTATAATATTGTATAGCACGGCTTAAATTCATTAAAAAACACTATGTGATTGGAAGATAGTTTATATATATCATCAATCATTGTATTATAGATTCATTGTATTATTGCAAAATCTTAAAAAAAGAAACAAACAAAAATATAATTAAAAAATAAGTTGTTCGCGTAGTGTTAATCAAAGCGCTGAATTTTCAATAATCGGGGCTCTTTCCAAATTACCGCATTCTAACTGAAAATATTTGAAATTAACGGAATGCAGTAATAATATTAGGCGTAATTCTTAAGATAAACAATGCATGATTTCATGCGTTTAGTTTGCGAAGTTACGAATCGTAAATATACATATTCTCATTAAAACGTTTTCGAATTTTTTTATATTTTTCGAAAAATGGGTCTATTACAGGCCTTTAGAATCTAAAAATCTGTACAGAGTATGTATCCGATTGTAAAATTTTAAACTGTGAAGCTAAAATGTATATCATCATAATCATTGCTTGTCTGTATAAAAACCGTCTGAATCTATTAACAGATAAAATAAATAATTATGTTAACCAACAAGATCCTGACGTCAGGGGCTTATTTGCGTTTCTATAATATTATAATTGTATATCTCTAAATATATTTTTGTATTTGTTTAAAATTGACACAAACTTCAAAGATTTGAATCACAGAAGATGATGTATACAGGCATCTAGTCTTAACATTCAATAAATAAAACAAATAAAGAAGTGTAATTTGACGTAAACCTATTTTTTTAATCCTCGGTAATTTTTTCCTTAATGACGCATGCGAAAAAAATTGATTTAATACTAATTTTCCAGAAAATTCCAAGAAATTAAACCTATTTTCACATATTCAAGCTCCATGAATCAATTTATTCTACATAAAAAATTCGTCTGTCGCCACATTGACAATTACAAATCATTGCATCGTATGTTCTTTTCAGCTATATATTTCAACAAAGGAGGAAGATTTCATCTCCTTACATTTTAGGTAGACAGTTATCTATCCCTATTCACAAAAATTAAATTTAAAGGAAAAACATGTATATTTTCCTTTAAGTATCCTTTAATGATATGGGTTAGAACGTTTTACAAAAGCGAGTTTCCAATAAATAAATTTTTTGGTGATTTTAAATGAGATCTTTGTAATGGTGGCAATTAAATTACACTTATTTTTATGGATAAAAAAAAATAAAATTGAAAACGATGGAGATTATTAGATTTTGTTACGTCATGTTCTCATTAAAATTGAATAGAGAAATGATTTTAAATTTAAAATGATGGAGAAAACCAACTTAATTAAATTAAAATTTCCAGAAAAGATTGAAGATCTAACAACATTTTTTCAAGTATTCAGACTTTATGAATCAAGTTATTCTACATAAACAAAAATCGTCTGTCGACACAATTATAAATCATTACGTCGTATTTTATTAGCACTTTCCAACCTAGTTGAAAAGTGCTTATGACTTCGGTTTGTCTGGCCGTCTCTCCGTGCTCTAACTCCCGTAAATATGCTCGGATTGCTCTGCAATTTTTATATGTTATTGTCGTTATCTATAGCATGTTCCCTATTTCAACGGAAGTCTGTAGCACTTATAGTTTTTTTACAGGGACACTCAAAAGAATTCCGTTACATTGCGGTTTGTGGGGAAAAATTATTTGCGGTTTATGTAAATAATGTTTCACTATTTTAAACGCATTGAAATTTATATATATCACTAAGGTGCATTAGAAGAAGCTTAATATGGAATAGGGTGTGGATACCACTTATAGTTACTATACAGGGACAGTCAAAAGAATTCCGTTACATTACGTCTATGTAGAAAAATCGTCTGCGGTTTATTTAAATGATGTTTCACTATTTTAAACGCATTGAAATTTATATATATTATTAAGGTGCATTACAAGAGGCTTACTACAGAATAGTGTGTGTATAGCAGTCATCGTTCATTTACAGGGACATACAAAAGAATTCTCTACTGTCTGTTAACAATAATTCCTGGCGTTTTAAGCTGCTGAACGCGATTTTCAATTGAACTCACTTTTTGTCTATTACTTGGTGTGTATAAATTCTGTATTTCATATACAGGGTAGCACAAAAGTTCGAGAACACATTTCCGTTTATTGACAGAAACTCCAGAAGGAGAATTTTAAACTGTGCTACGCGTTTCCTAACTAAACTAAAATTTATCATCCTATATAGTATATATACAAATCTATAGATCATATACAGGGTTGAATAAAAGTACTCGGATACTTTTCCGAATATTGTATCTGTTCGAAATTCCTGAAATTATGTTTTTAAATATGTTATGCGTTTTCCAAATTGTTTACTTAGATGTTATCTTTTAGCTTATTAAACGGTATGTTTTGTAAAATTATTTTGGAAGCGTTGGAAAGAGCTACATAATCTATGCTTGGCGCATGATTTTTTGTTCTTGTTTTATTTATTTTTTTAGATTTACATTTAACGAAGGAGGAAGGTTTACGTAAACTGCTTGAATTTTAGGTGGACATTTCTAGATCCCTATTCACAAGAATTAAATTAAAAGGAAAAAATATATATTATATATATATACTTTTTTCCTTTAATTATTCTTTAAAGATGTCGGTTTAAACCGTTTCACAAAAGTGAGTTTCCGATACATTATTTTTTTTTCGTAATGTTTAATGATTTTTTTTTAATGATGGCAAATAAATTACTTTAATTCGAAAAATTCGGAATGACTATACCGGGTCATCGTCTGCTTTACAGCCATTCAGCTTAACATTCAACCACGGACAGAGTTTTAAATTCTTTGCACTTAGGGTAAACATTTATTAATCTCTATTCACAAAAACTTAAAGGAAAAGAATATTTTATTTTTAATTAGTGTAAATCCAGGTTATTTGCCCTAGTCACTTTATTTCAGCTATTAGAGGGGTGGCGGAGCTAGTGGCGTTCTTCTACTCTCATTCGTTATAAAAAAGTATAGTAAATGACGTTATAGCAGTTTATTTCTTCAAATGAATATTTATCCATCAGAGAAAGGTGAATTTGGCCATTACTGAATGTCCGTAACAGATAAAAACGAGTAGAAGCTGAAGTAAAATGTACTTACTAGAAATTTTTCATGAAATGTTCAGTGAATGTTATTGAAACAGTTATCGAATAATGTGTTAGTTCTAGGTTGCAGCGATAATTGTTTCTAATTCTATAACTACTGGATGGGATCATCTATCCCGGATTAAAAGTATAGATGCCAATTCATACATTCCAAACATCCCCCTTCTTTATATCTGAATATATTCAGATGTACCTAATAGATATCTAATTAAAAATATAAATCTAAAATCATTTAACTATATCATTTTCACAGAAAATTCGATTATAGATTATAGTGAAAGATTATACCGGGGAACCATATTAGAGGTATAATCTTCTTTATGCTTCTTTTTTTATTTAAATAATGGATTAATTAACCTCATAATGTTGACAATTTTTCTCTCCTCCCTTCTTACTTAATACAAATTACATAAGTTTAACCTCCCGTAGAATATATAAAATAATTTGAACTTATTCATTATCAAACATAAAAATCTAACGCATTTAATTTGGGAAAATTAAATTTGCTTCCCTAATTGGATTTTTAGAGGTTGTACATTGAATATATGTAGGGTGGGATGGTAATCCCTCTTAGTTTAGACTAAATAAGTTTAACCTCTTTTACAATTATCCGATTGCCTTCACATTTTATATAAACATTTACTCGAAGAATTGAGAATAGAAATTATCCCTTTATGTGAGAGTGCGATGCAGGATTAATATACAGAGCCTGTAAACTCAATTTAAAAAATCGTAAATGTCATGTAAATAGTATATTTAGTCAAATGCAAATCCAGATATTGGATTATAAATGTTAATTATCCATGCTTCCTATTCTTTTGCGAATGGGGCATCTATCCCTATCAAGTGGAGTGTCTAACCCTGAGGTATGGGATAAATGGCCAAAGTAATTGAGTAAGTTTTTCATAATAAAACTATTTTATATGGTATTTATATTAAAGTAATATTTTTATGATGTTCTTCAAAATATGTGGAGTCAATAGGTTACATGTACATTAGAAAAATCATTGCTATAAAAAAGAAAAATGAAGAGGATTTTAAGAAATGCAACTATCCCGGACTCACCCTAATTACTTTTTTAGACCGTGGTTAAAATGTTCCACAAAGACGCTAAAAGTAAAATGGTTTATCGCTTAAAAATTAGATTTTTGTTTATTGTAAATTATTTATTTTAATTAAAAAATGAGAAATATTTGTTTATAAGTTTGTCAAAATGGCGTCATTTTCTTTTCACCAATTGCGAAATTCGAAACCAAATCTTAAAAGAACAATATACTTTCGGCAAACAACATTTTGCATCAAACCTGAAAAATGTTATTTGCATATTTTCTTTTTGACTTTCATTATAAATAAGATTCCTTGCTTTAAATTTAGTATTTTATAAAATTACGGTTATAAGTTCTTATTTATTTTTCTAAATGTGATATAATATTGTATTTCTCCTTCCTATAAGAAATTGGAAGATCTCATTAAATGTAAATGGAACACAGCGTGTTGCTACACTGCTAGTTACTTATATTTTGAAATGTGCAGTTGACTATCGCTGTTTGGTTTGCTAAGTAGGAATTTTTTATGGGATTGTTTTACCTTTAACTGATTTATACACTGTGATTTTTGGTGCCACAGGTGGATTGATATATATCCAGATAGATATATGTCTATCTACTTAAAAATCATTGAGCTATTTCTTCTGCATAGATTGTCATACCATAGTTTAGGAATCATACTAAATTCACTACTACTACTTTATCATAATAAAATGAGGAAATGTAATTCATTTTTAATTAATCACAGTACCGTTCAAATTAATTGGAACACACAATGAAACACAGCACATTTCTGTTAATAAACAATTTATTATAAAAGAGTGCAAACTTAGTTTATTTTAATAGTTGTTAGGTCCTTCCTTGTTATTTATTAGCCCCTGACAACGTTTAGGCATTGGTTCAATTATTTTTTCACTTATTGTTTCAGTTCATGAAACCATACCTTGATTCGGGAACAAATCAGAAACGTTTTTGTTGTACAGTCTTCTTTATACATTTTTTGATTACATGAGATTTTCGATCGGATTTAAAGCGGGGGAGTTACCAAGCCATGGAGAACATTTATACTGCTTTCAGCGAAGACTTTTTAAAATTTTTTTTAGAAGTATGGCAAGGTGCAAGATCATTCTGGAAAATCCCGTCGCCGGATGGATACATTTTTTTGTAAACACTCTTCTCTGGAGTTTAAAAAAAAATACTTATCAGAGAACTGCATTCCTTCTACTGGAACCAATTGTCCAGCTCCAGAAACAATGTAGGGTTGTGTTGCAGATCTTTGAGTGTTGTTTTGGATGAAACATTGTTTCAAGACGATGACAGGATTTTCCAGCAAGATCTTGCATCTTGCCATACGTCTAAAAAATGTAAAACAGTCTTCTCTAAAAGTTGTATAAATGTTCTGCAATGGCCTGATAACTCAACAGACTTAAACGGAGCGAAAATGTCTGGCCGATTTGTAAGCAAAAACTTGCCAAAGAAGCCTGCATAACGAAAACCTCTATGTTTTCTGCACTAATGAAGAAATGGATTCATGACGATGAGCGTAAAAAACAAATGTGCAAACTAGTTAAACCACTGCCTAAACGTTGCCAGGAGGTAATAAAGAACAAAGAGGGACGTATCAAAAATTAAATAAAATAATGCTGTGCTCTTTGCAATAACTTGTGTATTAAGAGAAAATTCCTGTTTTTCATTGCGTGTTCCAATTAATTTGAGCGGTAGTGTACTCTCATTAAAAACTGATCAGAAACTGCCCATGCTTTTTTTAACATATCAATTTCTAAAGTCATTGATACAATAAGAATTTTTTTATTATTATTATTTATTATAACGTTATCGCTTACTTTCTAAAGGGTAATACTCGCATTATACTGGAAACAGTACATTTAACAAATCATATTTTAAAAAATAATAATTTGTTGGTTTATTTAATGAAACAAAACATTTAGCAATTAAAATGAGTTATCTTTATTTCAGTTAATTATCTATTTTGAATAATATATCTTAAACTAAATATCAAATAATTCAGATGTTACTTTTCACATTTTCTTGGAGAATGTTTTTTTTTTCTTTTAGAAAAAAAAATATTAAACAATGTAACATATTCTAAAGTACAATAATAAAATGATACAAACATTGAACAACATCCTATTCTATTAAATATCAATGTCGTACTTTTCCTGAAAATATAGACCACTCACGATAATAAAAATGTTATATATTTTTTTCTTTAAAATCTTAGATATTTTTAGAAAATCAAAATCAGTTATTAAGCTTATTCATTTCGATAACAGTATACAATATGTACTTTTCTTTAACATTGTACATTTTCGCAAATAACAATGTTGATAAAACGGTTTTCTTCTCTATTACTAACAAACATGATTTATACTTTATAGTGTGTTTTTATTAAAACAGAATTCCTATTTTTTTAATATAATATGTAAGAGGATGAAATCTTAAAATTTAAAATGGTACTGCAAGAAACAAATAACACTTAAAACAAGATTTATATTTTCGAAGGCTAGACTGTTTTGCATTTAACTTCAGATTACTTTTTGATAAATGCTTTTTTGAACTTGAAGAACATATTTTTTTTGAATGAATGGACATATACTTTATTCTATAAAAACATTGTATTATCAATTTTATTCTATTATAAAACAATTTTTATTACTGTTATTCATAAAATTTGGAAATGTTTTTCCGTTATTCTATATTTACAAGAAAAAGTATTGGATTCGTGAAATATTTCGACTTTCGGTTCTCGACGGTTTTATACGTTTTAGAAGAATCTGAACACGGTTTGTTTGTTTTTAGAAAATGCCTGTTCCTGAGTCTGTGTTACTTTTTGTCAGTATGCGATACAAATCTCAAAAACGAATGCACGGATTTTAATCAAATTCATTTAGAACTTGACTTAAATTGTTTCTCATTAGGCTTTGGTAAAATGCTTTCTGAGGTAACTATCTATCAAGAACTAATGTACGGGATTTCATAAAGCTTTATATTATGTTAGACTTTAAAATAAATTGGCACTAATTAGGTTTTAATGTAATTCGCCCAAAAAGTTACGATACTATGCTGCATTTGTCACGATTTCCGAGATAATGGACGAAATTTCATCAAACATCAAATTCTGTTAAAAAATGACGCAAATAGACGCTGATTAAGAATCAGTGTAAACCTTTCAACAGGTGCTGCTTCTATGCTTGTTTATTCCGAGTCCGTGATAGCTACAGGGGGTGGACAAAATAATACGAACACTCATGAAAAATGCTGAAAAGAGCAATATCTAGAAAAATACATGAGGAATTAATCTGAAACTGCAGGTGTGTAAACAGTATAGTATAAGTTATATATTTCCGTGAAGATGTTTTCCCAAAAGCCCATAGGGGACTGTCAACAAATTGAAAAAGGACGAATATCTTTTGGATAACCCTGTAAAAACTAATGTAGCAAAAGCGTTCAAACTCGAGATTATTAATAAGTTGCTTATTTTAATATACTGTGTTCATTTTTATGAGGATAGCATGTATACTCGTAGAGAAATTAAGGTTTTTATAAAAAGAGTCCCAAATTTCGATTAGTTTTTTGCTTATAATTTGCAAAGTTTTTAATATAAAAAGAAGTTCTTTTCAGAAAATATGACAAACAACATTGTACTTAATACTCTGCAATCAGAATTAAATAATAATAAAAATTGGATGAAATATCAGCAGATTTACTAAAAGATGTTTCACTGCGCATGCGCAAATGCAATCAAAATATAATATGCATAATGTATTAGCTAAGTATATAGAGCAACTTTTGTGAAAGTCTCCAAATCATAGCTTGAAAATTCTGTAAATTATCGTCGATAGAATAAGCTCGAAATCCGTTGTTCCCAAAAAGAAACAAAAAGATGAGGGGTTGTATCAAATATCTGTTGATTAGTGCCAAGATAGCGTACACAATATTGCACGTACTACTATATTTGGATACAACTCCTCATATTTTTGCTTCCTTTTGGGAACAATATATTGTAGTTTAACTTGTAATTAGTGTAGCTACCGCCTGATAGTAATATTTTTCCATCCCTAGGCTTAGGGGTTCGTTCTGGCCATTAGCCAAAAGCTGGTCCCTAGGGTGGGCGCTGTCTGTCTGGCTGTTGATCTATCTTGCTGCAATCACATTACCCGTCGGATGTGTGGTAGAACGGCATTCAACATGTCTGTCTCAGCACCTGTTTCAGAAACGTAAAGTATTTTTTTTTTTTCGTCAATGCTTTCTGGCAGAAGAAAAGTTCCGAGTGCGTGGTCTCCGATTATTCCTGCTCAAACATTGATAAAAAAGCGCGACTTATGAGAATGTGGATTTACAATCGCCTATACATGTTGATTGTGGGTGTTAAATTCACCTTCACGTGTGAAAATAGAGTCATCTGTGAAAAGCACAGTTGCCCAAAATCTGAATTTACAGTCTGCTCCTGCAGAAATCAGCGGGCGAATTCCACACGACGAGGATAATCCCTTTGAGTCAGATGCTGTACTCGTTGAACATGATAAGGATGCAAACGTTCATCCTTCAGTACTCGCCATGTCGTGGAGTGTGATACATGTAATTGCCTAGCCATTGCTCGTCATTTGTACTTGACTGATCAGTCACCATATCCAGAATGGCTTCTTCCACAAATAACTTTCCGTCCGTCTTTGCACTACCTGCATCCGACCATGCATTCTTTGATGAAAGTTGTTTGTTTGCATATGTACTATCACCTTTTACAGTTTTCTCCAACTTTTACGAAACACCCTGTATCTATTACGAAATGAATGTAAAATGCACAATAATAAAAATTCGAGAATGACATAAATAGGTAAATAAACTGATACAATGCTTCAAATGACTTTCTCGAAAATATATTTGTGTTTTAGAAAATTTTCTGCAGATAAATTAAACCATTTTGTATTACGATTGCGTCAGAAGCTTCTGTTGCTTTTACATGGCTTAAATAAAAATGAATTAGGTAAAAAAAATATAAAATATACACAAATAAAAAGACGACGATCACTTTAAGATTTAATTAACTGATACTATGTTAAATATATTTTAGAAAATACTTATTTGAGTAAACTTCATTAAGAAAATTAGACGTCATATATATAAATATATATATTTACCATCAAATCAAAAGCATCTGCTTCTTTTGCATGACAAGGATAAAAAAATATATAGTACGAAATAAATTAAAAATGCTCAATAATAAAAACTTTAGGCTCATTTTAACATGTAAAGAAACTGATACTATGTTTAAAATAACATTCTCCAAAATATATTTCAGTTTTAGAAAAAATATTATTCAGATAAATTATAGCATTTTTTTTATCATCGGGTTAAAAGCATCTGTTTCATTTGAATGGATAGAATAAAAATGCATTAGGGAAAAATATAAAATATTTGCAAATAATAAGAGGAGGATCACTTAAAGATGTAAATAAACTGATACTATGTAAAAATATTTTAGAAAATCCTTATTCAAATAATATTAATTAAAGAAATTACACGTCCTATATGTACATACTTTTTTTTACCATATAATCAAAAGCATCTGCTATTTTTGCATAATCAGAATTTTAAAAAATATAGTACGAAATAAATGTAAAATCGCCAATAATAAAAACATGAGACTCATTTTCACATGTAAAGAAGCGGATACTATGTTTCAGAAAACATTCTCAAAAATATATATTTGAGTTTTATATAATACTCTTCAGAAAAATTAAACCATTTTTTCATCATCGGGTCAAAAACAGCTTTTTCTCTTGCATGGCTATACAAACAAAATATTATGAAATGAATATAAAATAATATAAAATATACAATATTTATAAGAGAAGGATACATTTAAAATTTAAATAAACTCATACTTTGTTCAAATTAGTGCTCCCTATTAAACGTTTATACGAGTATACTCCCAGAAAAAAGTTTTGTTGATTCAACAAAAATTTGGTTGACCCAACAAAACTTTTCGTTTAAATATGGGTCAGTGGAAATTTTGTTTGAATGAACAAAAAAATATTTTTTTTTTTTTTTTTTTTTTTTTTTTCAATTTCAACAAAAAAATTGTGCATCGTCAGCAAAAAAGTTTTGTTAATCCAAGTAAAATGGTTCAATTTTACTTGAATTAACAAAATTGTTTTTGTTACATAGATATATGCTATGTGTTATTTTAACAATCTATTTTCTTTTTTTAACAAAGTATATTTTGTTTGTTTAAATAATAAAATATGTTATATTACGAACTTGTTTTGTTTATACTACAAAACCTTTTGTTAAATGAACCAATCTAATAAGTAATTTTAACTATTTTTTAATTCATTTTCAGCAGTGTATTACGGTAGTAATCCTTGAATAATAACAAGTGAATTTTTATCCTACTTTTTTTTCCAGCGTGCATCGACAGACTGAAAAATGCTCCAAACCGGGACTCGAACCGTGATCCTCAGAACAGCACCCTGAGGCTCTACCGCTGAGCTACAAGGAACGATATCCCAGCTCGGCATTTCTCACTCTTATTCGGATTATATAGTCGGACAGACTGCAACCGCAGCACAAGATGGAAATGTCATCAGGAGCAAGCAAATTTCTGCGGGAAACATGAGACGACAATACAAAGCCCAGCATACGGCAACACATAGTTAATTTTTAATTCATTTTCAACAGTGAATTACGCCTGTAAAAAGCAGGATAAAAATTCACTGGTTATTATTCAAAGATTACAGGCATAATTCACTGCTGATAATGAGATAGAGCTATTGCAGAAATCGCGAAAAATGCAACATAGCAGCGCCACCTTTTGCGCGATTTACACTAAAAACGAATAAACAGCAATTTACATCAGGAAGTAACTGAATATAAAGTTTTATTAAATTCCGTGCATTATTTCTTGAGATAGAGCGCCCACAAATTTTTTGTCACATACAGACAGACAGAGTCATAGATAGTTATTTTCTAAAAACAGTCAAATCGTGTGCAGGACATTCTAAAATCCGTCGAAAATTGGAAGTCGAAAATTTTCATGAATACAATACATTCTTCTTGTAAAGATAGAAGAAAGTAATAAATGGGACAGGGGGATTTTTAAAACTACCTTGGTCCTTCCTAATGAAAAAAGTTAATTATCTCAAAATTATGTTAATCCTTTAATTATATAGCTATGTAAGTTAAATAAATCCAGTTACGCGCGAGAGTTATGGATACAACACAACAATTTTACTTTTGCAAAAACAAGAAAATTTTGCTGGAATTACAAATTTTTTGTAAAATTAAAAAAACAGATTTTGTTAATTCAAGTAAAGTTGATGAAATTTTGTTAAAATTTTGTAAGGGTGTTAACAATATTTATTTGTCCAAACAAAAAAAACAATTTTTTACTTCAACTAAAAATTTTGCTTAAAACAACCAAACTGTACTCAACAAAAGATGTTTCGTAGTTTTAATCAATACCTTTTTCTGGGTGTACGTATAATACGTATCACACGCGGTACAGATTTTTTATACGTATGATATAGCCCAGTCGGTTATACGTACTATACGTGAAACAGTATGTACGGTTCAGTGTATATACAGAACTTACCCCAGCTATTAAACTTATAAACGTTTAAACGGTTTTCGTTCATTGCGTGAAAAAATATACTTTTCTCCTGCGGTCTGTGCAAGGCTGCTATATCATAAAGTTGGGCAATATCACACTGCAAACAATAGAGAGCTATTCGCTGTTTGACGTCACTTAGCCTGCTCGATTCAGTTTTCCAATTACTTTGGTTTAGAAATACCCTATTAGGTAGCTTTCAATACAAAAAAGTCCTTCCGGTCTGTACCTGGAGGAAAAGGTAGCTTACCTATATCTTCGTTTTAAAATTTTAGCTAATGTTACACGAAAACAGCAAGTTAAAATGCAAAGAAACGGTTACAAAAGATTCGTTAATACTGAATATGAATAAGAAATTCGCCAAATTATTGAGCAATAGCCAAATTTACTTCATTTATGAAGACTTATTTTGGTCGCCAAATTTGGCAATATTTCGCCAAATGTCGCCAATTTTGGCGAGAATTTGGCGCTAACGGATATGAATATATAGTTTTATGCGTATGATTGGGAAAATTATTACAACAATGAAAGAAAATAATTTGCGAGTAATCGCGTTAATATGCTGTTTTGTTTCAAAATGTCAGCCACCCTAAAATTTCAAACTGCTCTATCTCAGCCATTTTTTAAGATAGAGGTAAACGAAAAAACTCTCTAGAATCCCTGTATCAAGACCTAACACGTAATTAAAAAATAAATTTGAATTTTTAACAATTTTGTATATTTATTTTAGTTTTAAATTTTTAACTGGCCGCCATCTTGAAACAAAATGGCGAACCGAGCTGGCCAACGAACTCGGTCGAGACATTGGTCAGCTTAATACACACAATTAGTTTCATCAAAATTGATTTATAAATATGAGCGTTGTCGTATGACATAGCTCAGATATATATATATATATATTTATATATATATGGATATATATATATATATATATATATATATATATATATATATATCTGACCTATGTCATACGATAACGCTCGTATTTATAAATCGATTTTGATGAAACTAATTGTGTGTATTTAGGTCATCAATGTCTCGACCGAGTTCGTTGGCCAGCTTTGTCCGCCATTTTGTTTCAAGATGGCGGCCGTTTAAAAATTTAAAACTAAAATAAATATACAAAAAAGTAAAAATTCAAATTTATTTTTTAATTACGTGTTAGGCCTTGATACAAGGATTCCAGAGCATTTTTTCGTTTACCTCTATCTTAAAAAGTACTTCCGGCCTGTACCGGGAGGAAAAGGTAGCTTTCCTATATCTTCGTTTTAAAATTTTAGCTAATGTTACACGAAAACAGCTAGTTAAAATGCAAAGAAACGTTTACAAAAGATTCGTTAATACTGAATTTGAATAAGAAATTCGCCAAATTATTGAGCAATAGCCAAATTGGCTTCATTTATGAAGACTTATTTTGGTCACCAAATTTGGCGATATTTCGCCAAATGTCGCCAATTTTGGCGAGAATTTGGCGCTAACGGATTTGAATATATAGTTTTATGCGTATGATTGAAAAAATTATTACAACAATGAAAGAAAATAATTTGCGAGTAATCGCGTTAATGTGCTGTTTTGTTTCAAAATGTCAGCCACCCTAGAATTTCAAACTGCTCTATCTCAGCCATTTTTTAAGATAGAGGTAAACCAAAAAATGCTCTGGAATCCTTGTATCAAGGCCTAACAGGTAATTAAAAAACAAATTTGAATTTTTAACTTTTTTGTATATTTATTTTAGTTTTAAATTTTTAAATGGCCGCGATCTTGAAACAAAATGGCGGACCAAGCTGGCCAACGAACTCGGTCGAGACATTAGTGACCTTAATACACACAATTAGTTTCATCAAAATCGATTTATAAATACGGGCGTTATCGTATGACCTAGGTCAGATATATATATATATATAATTATATATATATATATATATATATATATATATATATATATATATATATATATATATATATATATATATAAATCAACATTTGAACGGAGGGTGGTTTTGGGGTCTGGGGGTCATGATCGGTGAAAATATATCAAAATTTTCCGGAACTGCTTTCCTCCGAACGACTGCAATAGGTAGCTTTATACTTTTTTGTATTGAAAGCTACCTAAAAATGGCTGAGATAGAGCAGATTGAAATTCTAGGGTGGCTGACATTTTGAAACAAAACAGCACATTAACGCGATTACTCGCAAATTATTTTCTTTCATTGTTGTAATAATTTTCCCAATCATACGCATAAAACTATATATTCATATCCGTTAGTGCCAAATTCTCGCCAAAATTGGCGACATTTGGCGAAATATCGCCAAATTTAGCGACCAAAATAAGTCTTCATAAATGAAGTCAATTTGGCTATTGCTCAATAATTTAGCCAATTTCTTATTCAAGTTCAGTATTAACGAATCTTTTGTAAACGTTTCTTTGCATTTTAACTTGGTGTTTTCGTATAAGATTAGCTAAAATTTTAAAACGAAGATATAGGAAAGTTACCTTTTCTTCTCGGTACAGGCCTGAAGGACTTTTTTGATTGAAAAGTATCAATACAAATTTTCTCTTGAAGAAGTTTAAAAATTAAAAAAATATTTTGCATACATAGGACAAACATCACATCTAAAATTTAAACTATAATCTCTTTTCCATTCTCCAAAATTTATTTTTTTAAATTTGCTATCTTTATCGTTAAATTTTATTTGGACCTCAGTATGAAAAGTTCATTTTCATTTGAAGAACATGCAAATAGTAATTTTTATGTATAACATCTTAAAGACCTACAAGAGCAGAAAATTTAATGTTTATATGATTGCAGTTAATATTCTGTTAATAATTTTATTATAGTAAATTTATAATATTTGATCGGTATTCAATTTGAAACCTACAGTAATTCTAATATTATTATAATTTTGATATGTCTTTCATAGAAACCTATAAAAATGTTAAAAAAAATTAATAAACACGTAGATTTCAACCTCATACTACATATACACAAGTTTGAGTTTTGTGTAGTTAGATTTAAAAGACAAATAATATAAAAAACTTCAATAATTAAATAGCTCAATATTTAATATTTTAAACTGAAATTTTCATACAATACAATTACATGATTTAATTGAAAAATATTTGAAATTCAGAGTAATGTAATTTTTAAAATACATTCCGAAATGTTTAATTAAAATATTATTTTAATGCTACATGATAAACATAAATGCACATACATAATTGAAAAAAATAAGGTAAATTATTTCGTGAAATAAATTTTAACGTTTACGCAATTCTTTTTCATTTCCTAATAATATTTAAATTTTAAGTTGCATCTCTTTTCAGCGTTTTCAACTTAATTTTAAAATTTACCGTTTCTTCAGATTCCGTTCAGATATTTTATAAGAATGAAAAGCCAAATTGATATATCTTTTATAGAACAAAAAAGTAGGACAGTAGTATCTATAAAGGAGATTTAAAATACAAATAAAATAGAAACTTTAATTTTTAAATTGCCGAACGTTTCAAACTGAAAGTTTTATGTGATATAGAAAAAATTAATTTAAATTAAAAAAATATACTTTTAAAAATATCTTCCAAAAGGATTAAATAATTCTATATTTTAATGTTGTATGATGAAAAAGTATTTTAATAATTAATATATTAATGTTTTTACCCTCAAAATATGCATTCATTTCAAGTATTTTACTTCATCACAGGGTGAAATTTGAAGATGTATTTTAGATGTGCGTTCCATTATTTGCTATTTATCGTCCTGTTTTATCATGCAATGAAAGTTGATTGACCCCACATTTTGTATTTTTTGGAAGCGTATCTCTTTTTAACACTTTCCAACATAGTTGAAAAGTGTTTATCTGTTTTTCTGTCTGTATCTGTCTGTTCTGTCTTTCGGTACCCTAACTTCCGTAAATATATTCAGATTGTCATGAAACTGATATGTGTTATTGAGGTTTTCTATGGCATGTTCGGTATTGAAAATGAAGTGTCTAGCAGTTACAGTTATCTGACAGGGACACTCAAAAGAATACCGTTACATTAAGGTCTTTGGGGGAAAATATCGTTTGCGGCTTATTTTAATGATGTTAAACTATTTCAAATTTATTCAAATTGATATATATATATATATAACTTATAAGCACTACAAGAGGTTTACTACAGAATATGGTGTGCGTAGCACTTTATAGTTCCTTTACAGGGACACTCAATAGTATCCGTTACATTACGGTCTATGGAGAAAAGTCGTTTGCAGCATATTTTAACGATGTTTTAATTTCAATATTTTATACATATTCAAATTGATACATATCACTGAGGTGCACTACAAGGCGCTATCTGTCATAGAAAGTATCGTACATTTACAGCGACACTCAAAAGTATTCGGTTAAAGTACTGTCAGTTAATAATAATTCCTTGAAGTGAGCTTTTAGTTGCGGTACAAGTTTTTAAATATAACAATTGTTCCCTATTGCTTGTTATGTACAAATTCTATGGATCACATACAGGGTAGCACAAAATACTCGAATACATTTGTGTTTATCGGCGGAAATTGCTGAAGGAGAATTTTCAACTGTACTATGCCTTCCCTAACTGAACTAAATTTTAGCAATTTATGCAGCTGTATGTATAGAATTAGCGCACTGTAATTTGATATACATTTATTAAATACACAACATCAGACTGACGGCGTTTAGCTAAGATACTTAAGATTGTAGTTTTATATTTGGCTGTTACATCTATCGGAATGAATGTGATATATATATATATGTTATAATTCGATGAAATCGTAGAATAAGATTGACGATAAGCTGTACGGAATTGCAGTTGAATTATATAAGTGAAGAGAGTTGTTCTTTCGATGAATAAAGCTAGACGCAGTCGTCGATTATCCGAAGAATAAATATAGTGGCAGTCGTCGCAGCGGATCCAGGCAATGAATTGACATCGTGGGTGTTTCTCCAGTATGAAGAAAAACAACTTATTCAGAGTTCCATGTTTTATTTTAAAAATTGACATGGAAGCAGTTCTCACATGATTCAAATGTGCAGTGCCGTCTCTCACTGAAATAGTTATCACAAGCTGTTATTAAAATACATCGAATATGATCATACTTCTCGACAACTATTAGGTTTAATTATTTAGAATGCAGGATGAGTAAAAGACGCAGCCGGGGACTGTTAACATTTTCAAAACGGCCAAAAAAACTGAGGGAAGCACGGTTACACTGGCTTTTTGTGAATAAGCGGAAAGATACCAGATCATGACGTAACGCGTGTTCTAACCAATGAGAGAATAAGGGATACGTGTACAATCTACGTCATGACCAATGAGGATGATAGAGTAAATAGTCCTAACATATTCTAAGCGGACGCATTTTATAGTGAAAAGATACGAGCGCGCGAAACTCGGAAAGAGGAAATGGAAAAATAAAATAAAATGGCTTTCGAAAACACATCCGAATTCACAGAAATGATCAGAATTTATGATATAATTTAAGAGTAACTGTGAGCTTTATATTTAAGTATATAGGGCAAAATAATAATGTAACATATTATTTTGAATCCGGGATGGAAACTATTTTAGTTACAAATAAAACTTGATAACTTCTTCATAGACTAATAAATTTAATATTTACAACATATTTGCATGTTACTATTTACAAAATAACTCATTTAATTTAATATTACGGCTTAGCTCAGATGCCTTGTCGGCAACAACTTCTGTAAACATTCTTCTCTTCTGGTAAAGTCTAAATTACTCAGCTTGTCAATTCTTTTGAAAGAAAAAAAAGAAAAGGAGAGAAAATATGATGGAGTGCGTATAGTTCGAGCGTTACACTCTTCCCCTCACACTGCATTACTGGTCCCTCAGATGCAGTGTGCATTTCCTGGGTGGATTCCTTCGGGATGCTTTCTGATGACTAAATACCTCTCTTGTTCTCGCGTTTTTTGAACCTTTAGTAAATATTTGCTGGCTGGGCGTCTGATGCTTCCCGGGTCTGCCTCTTGGACGAATGAAGCCTTTAGAACATCCACCATCATCTTGCTTGTAAGGATACAAAGCTGCTATATGATAATTTCCTAAGGGAGAAAAAGGGTTTTCTTTAGTAGCAATGATATAAGAAGTAGGAGATCTTTGTTTTAAAATAACATAGGGGCCATCGCGACGGGGCATGAATTTATTTGTTTTGTTATTTTTCCTTTGGCTAATGGGATGCAAAGTAACCCAAACATGATTGCCTGGTTTGTATTGTTCAGAAGCTTTTAAATGTTTGTCGGCATAATATTTATGCTTATCTTGGCTTTGTTCTATTCGATCTCTTATCTGCATAGTAATTTTAGCAAAGTTTTTTAAATAAAGGGTTATTTCCGGTATGAAATTATCATTCGCAATTACAGGGCGTAAGTCATGAGCCACATCATCGGAGGTACGTAATTCACGACCGAACATTAAATATGCAGCAACCTAGGACAACACCTAGAGCATATCCACTGGCATCTGTACGAAGAAGTTGGGCTTGGTCGGATCATTTTGTTTCAGTACTGGAGGATTGATTAATGAACTTTTCAATGTTTCTAAAGCGCTTTGTTCTGCTTCTTCACACTTCCAAGTTGCATTTTTCTTCGTAAGATTACTTAGAGGTCTAGCTATATCTGAAAATTTGGGAATAAAACGCCTGTACCAGGAGCAGGATTGCAAAAAAGATTGAACTTGTTTAACAGTCTTAGGAGCAGGCATTTGTTGAATTGCAGCGGTTTTTCCAGGATCAACTTCGATTCCAGAGCTTGATATCCAATGTCCTAAATATTTAACACGGGGACAAGCAAAATTGCATTTTTCACGATTAGCATACAACTTAAATTCCGATAGTTTATTAAAAACTGCTTCTAAGTCAGATAAATGTTTCTCAAAACTTTCCGACAAAATTATATCATCTAAATAAGACAATACAAAGATGTCTTTGAGGGACTTTCGAAAGTTATCTATTAATCTCTGAAAGGTTGCTGGGACATTTTTCAATCCGAAAGGCATTCCAATGTACCGAAAAGTTCCGATTGGACAAATAAATGCAGTTTTGTCTCTATCAGCAGCATTTACTTCAATTTGGTGGTATCCAGACTTCAGGTCAATAGTGGTCATATAAGGTGTATGTTTAGCTTCATGGAGCAAATCATCTACCCGCGGTAATGGATAATTATCCGTCTTTGTGATGGCATTTAATTTTCGATAGTCGACGCAAAGGCGAATTTGGTTTTGGGACCAATACTACTGGCGAGGCATTAGGAGATTCGCACTCTTCTATTATACCTTTAGAGAGTAATTCATCTAATTCTTTACGCAAAATTTCCTTTTTTTTGCAGGTCACATGCGGTAAGGGGGTACTGCTACAGGAGGATGTGATCCAGTATCAATATAATGTTAAACTTTGGGTTTAGCCTCTTCCCCTAGTTGGAAGCTACTTGTAAATTTTCCAAGCAGTTCATCCAACCTAACTCGTTGCTCTGAAGTGAGATGTCTACCTTCATCTTCTCTAAGAAAAACAGTGTCTAATTCAACGGTTTTTATTTCTAATTCACTGGGAGGTTTATATGTATCTTCGGCAAATCTATACTTCCACCTGCATCTATCAGCAAAGAACCATTCTTGATTTACTACATCCAAAACAATTTTTGCTTTGCGTAAAAAATCGATTCCCAATTTTGTACGATTATTTTTGGCATTCAGCAGAGCATAAAGTGTTGTTTTAACATCGCGAAATTCAATTTTAACATGAACGTCTGTTTTATAAACTTCGGTAGTGTTTTGTAGCCCATCCGCTAAGACTACGATCATTTGAGTTTTTTCAAACTTCACACCTTGGTCTTTTAATAAAGAATACAAAACTTCACCCGCAACGCAATGTGTTGCGCCAGTGTCAGCACAAGCTGTGCCAGAGAAACCATTTATACTTATTTTTACCAATGATGTTGGTGATGTTTGCATATTACATGTACAAAATTCTAGAGATTGAAAGTGCGCCGATACATTTTTAGGAGAACAAGTTGGACACTTGGATTTAATAACTCCCTGGTTTCCACATCCATAGCAACATTGGCCGATTTAAAATTGAAGAATAATTAATTTTACTTCTCTTGGACTCATTTTGATTGCCAAATTTACCAAACTCATTTCTTTTAAAATCTAAAGGCGTTTTTTCAAAGCTATTAGAATTCCCGACCTCACTGATTTTATTTGATCTCGTTATTTCTACTTTGTTTGACCTCAAATTATCATATAAATCTAACTTTTCAGCTAATTCAACAGGATCTGTTAAATTCTCCCATTGGTCTAAATAATGTTCTTTGCAATCAGGGGAAACCTTTTTCTTTAATTGATCAGCAATAATTAATTCCGATAGTTTTTCAAAGGAATTTATATTTAATTCGGATAGCCATCCCTCAAAGTAGCTTCTAACTTCAAAGTAATATTCTTTCCAGCTAATATCGGTTTGCTTTGGATGTCGATTAAATAAAACTCTAAACCTTCCAGCAGTTAACTTGAACCTCTGCAACAATATATCTTTAATATAAGAATAATCCTCAAATTTTTCTTCCGGTTCACGCGATATTAATTTACCGATTTCATTTGGAAGGACTCCAATTAAATACGTAATCCACAGTTCTTTAGAAACCTTTAAAAGTTTCATTTGCCTCTCAAAAGTTATTAAAAAAAATTCATATCATCCTTTGCAGGATTGAAATCGGGTAAAACCTTTTTCAAGTCAACGCGGATTGAAGAAGTTTCTAGAGGGTTGCTTGTATTTGCAACAACATCTCTTGTTCCTGTTTCTAACCTGAGCTTCTGTAGCTCAAACTCTCTTTCTTCGGCTAAACGCTTCTCTTTCTCAAGAGTCTTTCTTTCTTCTATGATATTTTCTAAAATCCCCTGTACAAAATCTATGTTATCTTTAAATGCCTCACTATTTACAATTTTATCACGTAATTCGAGAACTTTATCATCACTACTTATTTGTACTTTTAACTCTGAAGCCAAAATGATTAAATCAATTTTCTTACCCTTAGAAAGAAACGCCATCATTTGAATTAATTATGTTTTAGCTAACTTCAAACTTAATTTGCGTTACGAATAACTTTTAGCAAAATAATTTAAATCAATTCTTCATATAATAAATAAAATAATGCCAAGCACTCATTTATAATAATAACTTCAATCATAATATAGCTCAGTGCAAATATATAAATGTATAAAATAAAGCAAACGAGTTTATTTTTCAAAATAATTATTAGATATATTTCTCTTATGAATATCTTCATTTAATTCAGATACTAAAATACTTGAAGCTGCAGACGATTTTTCGTATTTCAATTCTAAGGAAAATACTATTCAGGTTGAATAGAATAATTCCAAAATATTTCGATTCTGGACGAATCAAATACAATTTTTCAAAAAATCCTCAGATTCCGGATGAATCAAAAGAATATTAAACAGTTTAACACAATTTAAAAAAAATACTTATTTTCATATCTTGCCTATATTCGGGCCCGACGTTGGGGAGCCAATCTTTGTAACATATTATTTTGAATCCGGGGTGGAAACTATTTTAGTTACAAATAAAACTTGATAACTTCTTCATAGACTAATAAATTTAATATTTACAGCATATTTACATGTTACTATTTACAAAATAACTCATTTAATTTAATATTACGGCTTACCTTGTCGGCAACAACTCTGTAAACATTCTTCTCTTCTGGTAAAGTCTAATTTACTCAGCTTGTCAATTCTTTTGAAAGAAAAAAAAGAAAAGGAGAGAAAATATGATGTAGTGAGTATAGTTCGAACGTTACAATAATGAATTTAAAGGGAATTTAATAGAATTAAATAGAAATAATGATAGATATTATTAAGGAATAAGGAAATAGTGAAACTGTGTGGTGATGATTTATTATAAAACAGAGAAACATCGCGAAAGAAGATTTAATAATGTAACAATATCCCCCCTCCCTAAAAAATGTATGAACCGGTAGGTCTAACGGACCTACAAGTTCATTGGGAGAAAAATAAGATACTCGAACTACAATACAGTCACCTGGCCGACTTATCAACATGTTCAATACCTCTGAATACTATTAAGACAAAAAAAATTAAATAATTAATTTTAAAAACGCGACTATGTGGGAACTGCTTTAAATATTTACACTTTTAATAATAATGAGTTACAATAATTGTTGCTAATTATTAGCATAAGTTTTGCTTCCTAATGCTAAATCAAATTAATAAAGTATGAGTATAGGAGAACAATATAAATTATAATAATAAAATATAACAATAATATGCAACTTTTCATTTTTATCGATGATTCAAGTAATTCAGTAATATTCCCTTATTAATGTCCATAAGAGATTCAGTCCTACTGAAATTCCATTATGTGAATATCTATTTAGAGTGCTAATGCTAAATCAAATGAATAAGGTATGAGTATAGGAGAACAATTTAAATTATAATAATAAAATATAACAATAATATGCAACTTTTCACTTTTTATCGATGATTCAAGTAATTCAGTAATATTCAATTATTAATGTCCATAAGTGATTCAGTCCTACTGAAAGTCCACTATATGAATATCTATTTAGAGTCCTAATTTAGTGATTCAGTCCTACTGTTGTGATAACAATATAAAGTTGCAATAATAAAGTTTCAATAATAAAATAACAATGAATATAAATAATATATCTAATAACAATCATAAAATAACAATAAAACACTAGTTAATAACAACAATACTTCATTTCTTCATGACTATTTCTTTTAACATCGAAATAATTAATCTTTCTTTTAAAATGTTATCTCGTAAAATCAAATCATAATAACTCGTAACTTTTATTAAATGTACACAACTTTTACCATTTCAATATTAAGTTTGCATTAGAAAAAGTAATGAACAAATATCACCTTGAATTTAGACAATATGGGGTGTAATTCTTTTCATAGGTCATTCCAGGATTAGAATTATTCACCACTGATCCAGCAATTTAATTTATTTAATACCAATACTTAATTTATTTAATGCCAATCAAGTCAATCTTATCGTAATAATCGTGTTTCATAGTCAATGGTTAACCAATTCATCGTAAGTTTCTCTCTTTATCACAATATTTCAATAAATATATTAATCTTTCATCACATAATAATTTCAATAATAACAATAATAATTATAATCTAACAATAATAAACATCTCATTATAAATTATATCTTATCTGAGTTATTTAATTTAATTCCCTATCATGTAATCAGAAAAGTTTTAAAATAAGTTTCTGATCATACACCTGGATTAAATATACTGAATAAGAAAGACAAACAACAAAAAAAAGTAAAAATGTTGTTTGGAAAAGGGAAAAAAAAATTTTTTTGAAAGAAAATAGATATGCATAATTTCAATAGTGTTACACAATCTCCTTATTTCCATTCGATAAGGAAAAAATCAAGACTGGATTTTTTTTTAATAAAATGTTGATAGAATTCAATCATCATTTTTTTATACTGTTTTTATATAATTTAATTTTAAATTAGTTCCATTTACATAATAATAAATATAATATATCAATTAAAATTAAGATTTTAGTTACTGTTGATATTTCAACATTAATTAGAAGTCTTAGATTAAAAATAACTAATTTATCCCACATAAACTAGCTAATTTTAAATAAAAACCTCAAACAAATATTTTCTTGTCGTGCAACCAAGAATATACCCGTAACGTTGAAATTAATAATTTTTACCTTTAATCTTTAATTTTAATATTTAATTACTAAAATTCTATTTATAGGAAATTTAAGATTAAGCTATTGACTTAACTTGAGTTCCTTGCTTCGGTACCGGTGGTAGTAGAGATAATTGCTCATGTGCTAATCTTAATTTATCCGGAGGGTAATATAGACGTAATTTTCAAACATGAACAATTTCAATATCTTTTAATTGGGTTTTTCTATCAATTTCAAAATTTACCTCAGAGACTTTTCTAAGTATTTGGTAGGGTCCTGAAAATACTTGGGATAATTTTCTAGTATTAGGGTAATGAAACTCTTCATAAAGGACGAGATCACCAACTTCAAAATTTGGTTTGATATAATTTTGATCATAGTATTTCTTACTTTCAAATGGAATTCATCAGTACGCGCTTTCGAAAGTTTAAGGGCTTCATTTACAGGGGGCTAATAGTCTTGTTTAAGGGGTGAATCATAGGGTAATTGGCCAAAGAGTAAATAAGCAGGGGGAATTTAGTTACGAAGTGGGGTGTATTATTGTACTCATTACTACTTCTGTCCAAATTTTTGTCCAAGGGACTTTGTAGCTGGTAGAATTAACCTTACGCTTTAATCTAGAAACTATTGTCTGGTTCACTCGTTCACATTTTCCATTCGTTTGTGGATGGTGTGCTGTGGTTAAACGCTGTTTAATACTATGGTTCCGCAGATTTTTTTTAAATATAGAAGAAGTAAATGCAGCATTCCTATCACTTAGTATTTTTGGGGGGGTCTGAATACTGGAAATTTTGTTAAAACAATATAGCTGTTGAGGGGTTTGAATATTGAAGATCTGTTTCAAACAATTAGTATATGTTTCTGTTGTGACACTCTTTTAGGGAAATGCCCACACATGTCTGGTTGCATGATTTATGACTACATGAAGATATTTTTGGTTGAATTATAATAGTTAAATCCTCCCACAGTATCAACAGAAAGACATTCAAAAGGTTGATCTGTGGTTGGCATAGCTTGTAATAAGCCAATTTTTTTCTGTCTGGGTTTTTTGTTTTTCTGGCAAGTATCACAATGTTAACAAAATTAGTTATATCCTGAGTCATATCGGGCCAATAATAATTAGGAAAATTTAAATTTTGCATTTTTTGAATTCCAAGGTGACCAAATTTTTCATGAGCAATACCAAGCAATTTCCTTCTTAAGGACATGGGAACTACTATTTTTCGAAAACCCTTTCTTTTAATGATCATCAGATCATTGTTATTATCTGGCTGTTTAAGGACTGCACCTACCGCTACCTGTGAGGCATCAACAAACATATGGAGGAGTAGATTAGGGTCATAAATTTTTAAGATAGGTTTAGCAATTAGTGCATTTTTCAATTTTTGGAAGGAATTTTGACACTGCATTCCATTCCCACAAAACATTTTTCTTAAGAAGTCTATTGAGAGGATACCTAATTTCTGCATATTTATCAATAAATTTATGGTACACATTAACGGATACTATAAATCTTTGAAGTTCCTTAACATTTGAAGGGGGTTTTAATTTTTTAATGACATCAATATTAGCATTAGCAGGGGTGAGAGTACCATTTTTAATTTCATACCCTAAAAAGTTAATTTTATTGTGAGCAAAATTTCATTTAGATAATTTAAGTTTAATGTTCCCAAGTCTACATAAATCAAACATTTTGATTAGATGTTGGATATGTTCTATTAAGGAGGAAGAAAAAATGATTATATCATCATAATAATAGCATGCAAAATCAATTTTATATTTTGTGAGGATTCTTCTAAGAGTTCTATTAAATATAGATGGTCCAACTTTTACACAAAAGGGGAGTACATTCACTCAAATAAATCAGAATTGGTAGTAAAAGCGAGTTTTTCTTTATCTGCAGGATGTATGGGTATATGCCAGTAGCCAGAGGCTAAGTCCAAGGTGGAAAAATACTGGGCATTACACAATTTATCTAGAATATCATCAATACGAGGTAGAGGTTCTGCATCGTTTTTCATTATTGAATTTAATGTACGGTTATCTACACATAATCTTGTCTTTTTACGCTCATCCCGTTTCATTACCAAAGTGACAGGGGAAGAGTAAGGACTATTACTTCTCTTAATTAGACCAGCATTTAACAAGAATTGTATTTGGTTTGAGATTTCCTTTCCATCTACCATGGAAGTACGATAAGGCCTCATATATACAGGTAGGTCAGAATTTAAAAAAAATCGTTGAGGTTCAATGTTTATCTTTCCGACATCATATATATTTTTAGAAAAAATATCTAAATAATCCCTCAAAATATTCCTTAAAGTTTCATTAACTATTGAATTTATTTCCCTAAGTAATTTAGAAATATTATCATTAGGTTGCGCGAAAGATTGAGGAGTCATGACCCTTCCATAATCGGGTTGCACACACTGATATTCATTTTTTATATTGAAATGAAGATATCTTAATTTACTTCTGGTTATACATGGATTTAAAACAGTATTGCCTTGTGTAACACTGCACTTAGCACAATCAATTTTTAGATCAAAAAGAGCACAGTCTGGCAATCCTAAAATTGCATATTCTAAATCTGTATCACAAACAAGAAACCCATATTGTTCAATTTTACCAATCCTAAGAAATAAATCACAAGATTGTTTAACCTGTACAAAGCCCTTGGCTTGACCAATATTAACAGGATGAATATTTTTAACTTTAACATTTAATAAATTTACAAAATGAAGAGGTAAAATTGAGATGGTCGATCCAGAGTCTATAACATAAGGAATTTTATATTGATTTGCATAACCAGGAACAATTAGTTGTGAAATGTTATTATTAGGTTGTTGTGGGGGAGTGGGAGGAGCAGCAGACTGTAAAGGGTAACATTAAACACACAATTACTCTCCCGATGAAAATCATTAAGTATTCCTTGATTTGAGCAAAACCTACAAGGTCTAGATCGATAACGTCTCTGAAAATTATTATTTTGCATTCTAGGATTCTGAAATCTAGAACCATGTGCATTGAAGTTAGAATTAGGTGGGTTGAAATTTGGTTGGTGAATCCAATTTCTGGGTGCATAATATTGTGGTTGAAAAGGTCTAGTATGTTGTGAAAAGACCTAACATTTGGCTGAAAAGATCTAGCATTTTGCTGAAAAGATCTGCTATTTGAGGGGTTATTTCTTGTAGTATTTACATTAGAATCTGGGGTGACTACAAGTTGTCTTACCAATTTATACCAATCGGTGGTATTATTTGGGGAGCTTACAATCAAAACATTCTGATATTGTGGGGCTAATCCGTCGGTAAGGCCTTGTACAATGATAGTTTCACCAAGTTTCAACTTTCGGCCAATTTTAACCTTTTTATTGAAATATTTTTCCAAATATTTTAAGTCATTAAATTTGAGAGAGGAAAAATCAGAAAATCTAGTAATCTCAACTTTAATAAATTTTTCGATTAGAATTTCTGAAATTTGGGTATAATCTTCACAATTTTGACATTCATTAATATAGATTGTTAAAGCTTCTACTTTTAGATATTTTGAAATATTTATAAATTTCCAATCAGCATCTTTCTTATTGGAACTGCAAGATTTATCGAAATTTGTTAACCAACTTTGTATGTCCATTCCCAAATCGGGGTCAAAAGGTATAATCTGGACTCCGTCGTCGATTATCCGAAGAATAAATATAGTGGCAGTCGTCGTAGGGGATCCAGGAAATGAATTGACATCGTGGGTGTTTCTCCAGTATGAAGAAAAAATAACTTATTCAGAGTTCCATGTTTTATTTTAAAAATCGACATGGAAGCAGTTCTCACATGATTCAAATGTGCAGTACCGTCTCTCACTGAAATAGTTGTCACAAGCTGTTATTAAAATACATCGAATATGATTATACTTCTCTACAACTATTAGGTTTAATTATTTAGAAGGCAGGATGAGTAAAAGACGCAGCCAGGGGACTATTAACATTTTCAAAACGACCAAAAAAACTGAGGGAAGCATGGTTACACTCGCTTTTTTTGAATAAGCGGAAAGATACCAGATCATGACGTAACGCGTGTTCTAACCAATGAGAGAATAAGGGATATGTGTACAATCTACGTCATGACCAATGAGGATGATAAAGCAAATAGTTCTAACATATTCTAAGCGGATGCATTTTATAGTGAAAAGGAACGAGCGCGCGAAACTCGGAAAGAGGGAACGGAAAAATAAAATAAAATGGCTTTCGAAAAAGCATTAGAATTTACAGAAATGATCAGAATTTATGATATAATTTAAGAGTAACTGAGAGCTTTATATTTAAGTATATTGGGCAAAATAATAATGAATTTAAGGGGAATTTAATAGAATTAAATAGAATTAATCATAGATATTATTAAGAAATAAGGAAATAGTGTGTGGTGATAATTTATTATGAAACAGAGAAACATCCCGAAGGAAGATTTAATAATGTAACATATACATATATATATATATATATATATATATATATATATATTATAATCACATACTATATATATGAATATAAAATACATGAGAAAATTATCATATCCTGTGCCGGAAAATTTTACGAAGTGTTTTTTGGCAATAAATATTTTGATGTGATTGTGGCGATCTTTTGGAGTTTGGTAAGATGATTTGATAAATTTATAAATTAAATAAAATAAAATATAAATAAATACAAATAATATAAATATAATATAAATATTAATTATATATAATATTCATACATAATTTTACATAATGTAATTTATAATACATTATAAACTAATATATAGTATATTTAATACATTATAATATATAAAAAATATAAATAAAAAATAAATAAAATAAAATATAATTAAAATAAAAATTTGGTAAGATGCTAAAATGATCTTTTGGCGTTATTTGGCGACAAATGAATTTAGAATTTTTTCGCCTACTGTGCCGAGAGGCACATAATACGGAAGTCGGCTTTCCACAGAAAAATCACTCTATTGTGCCAAATAGTATTAGCTAAAATATGCTAATACATACTGGACCCAATTACGGAAGTTTACTTAATAAGTTTAAAAATCTCCTTATTAGCGAACGTATTGCAACTGGTAAGCAAACGGACATGACACGTAAATGCATAAGTGAATAAAGTGGTATCTGTTAAGAAAGACGAAATATATAACAACAAGAAAAATGCAAATTTAAAATTAATAACTGTTCTTAAGTGGATGTAGTAAAAGAAAGAATACTTAAACATGTAAAAATATAGCTTTAATTTTCAAAGAACATAAAACGTTTTAATTGCATTACTCTTGACAAAATGATTAAAATTAAAAGGAGAGACAACACAATGGAGAATATTTTATTCCACCTTCAACGTTATTTTAGTGCTTCCTTAATATTTATCTAAAATATTTCAATTGACGCTTAATTCAAGCATATCTTTTTTAGTTTTCGCAACCTTTAAGAAATACTATCACATTGAATGAATAGTTTTAATTCAGTATTAGGAAATTATTAATTTTTGCAATAGTAAAATTATTTTACAAAATGCATGTGTGGTTTTTAATAATATAAAACACGGGCTGTAAAAATTAATGGAAATTGAGGGTCATCCAACAGAATTGCAACACATTCTGTTATATTTTCTAATAATAATACAAACTGAATAATAATAATAAACACAAAAATAAATTTTGATTTTGGGGTCGATTTTCGATCAAATTAATATCCACTGTTCGCTTAAAGAGACCCTCCTTAAGTTACATAAAGTCGATTAATTGTAATTACAATTTTCTAATACAGATAAATCTATTCGAACGTATATCTTTGAATTTCATATTTAAAAGGCCATTAAAACATTTGCAAGCTATTTTGAAAGCGTGCTACTGAGAATCAATTACTTTGGGAATCATACATCTGGATCATTCTCTGGGTGTTAACTAGGTCTGGGGTCTAGAGAAATAGCTTTCAGACTATGTTTTATCATTATTTTCGCAGAACTTTGCTAAAATAGAGTTCATAAGGAGTAAATATTTAATAAACGTCAAGTAAATAACACAGAATAATAATAGAATTAATGTAATAGGCTGAAAAAATATGTCGTTAAAAAGTACATTTAATTTTATTTTGATCGAGTGAATTTTATTAGGAGTTCTTATTGAAAAGATTGCATTTAAAAAATATATATATTACGATGTTAAATGCAGGTTTTCAAGAATTACTTCATTTATTAAACCATGAATTTATTTTGGTATTTGTAATTGAAAAAAATGACATTTAATCATTTTTATAGATATATTTTTTAAATATCGTAATAAATTAGATTTTTACTGGAATTGCTAAAGGTCATAATCACAAAATCCAGGTTCTGTTTAACAACTTCTTCAAATTATTTAAAAAACAAATGCAAAGCAACAAATAATATTTAAGGAAAATTAAACTTCTTATTCAGTAAGTTCTATTTAAAAAAACTTAAAAATTTGCTTTAAATTAAAAAAAAAATCATTTTAATCTGAAATATCCAGCAATCACTGACAGTTACGGGTGTGAAAGTAAATTTATAGAAAAATGCACACACGAAGTTATGCAAGACCAACATTAGTTCTTACATGAAAATTACAGGGTTTTTTTAAGTCGAAAATTAAACATCTTATTAAGTAAATACAATGTAAAAAACTGAAAAGATAGCTTTAAATAAAAAAAAAAATCTTTTAATCTGAAATATCCAGAAACCACTGACAGTTACCGATGTGAATGTAAATTTATAGTACAATATACACACGCAGTTATGCAAGACCAACCAACATTAGTCCTTACATGAAAATTACAGGGTTTTTTAACTCGAAAACTTAGAGACACATAAATGTTTTTCTGTCATGAGGTTGTAAAATATGAATTATTTTAGTTCAAAACCACATTTTATTCACTCGTGTAAGAAAAGTAGTCTGATACATGCAATAAATTGTGTCTAAAGGGTTAAAATGAAGTCATGAGTTACTATTTATTACATATGTACTTACCTATCTTAATACACATTCATGAATACAAATAAACAAAAATAACTCAACAAGATATTATTTTATGAAGAAATTTCCACTGCCCTTTAATAGACAGTTTGTCTTTAGTATACTTCACAGTCTTTCAGATACATTTAAATGGGAGTTATCATGCTATACAAAACTTATATACAGCGGATTCTCGTTAATGCGTCTCCGTTTAAGACATATCTATGGTTACTGAGGACAATTTCCTTTTTTCCTCATCATTTTATTTTTGCTATTAATGCTAAAGGATATCGCTTAAAGCCGACGAGTTATCGCATAACGCGAACTTTTTTTTTCACAAACTGAACCAGCGGAATCAAAACTGCATATGTGCAATTTTTTTTCTCAAAAGCAGATGTTGTCAGTGTTAATAATGAAGAGAAAGAAAATTTTCTAACTTCATAACACGTGAGAGGTTCGAAAATTGCTAATAACTGTTCGCAGATATTATCCACCAAAATGCAATATAACAGACCAAATATTCAAGTGTGTCGCATATCTGGAAAATCATATTATAAAAAGATCATCCGTTCATGTAATGCATAGAAAAATGAAAGGTGTCTTTATTTAGAGTTTTATTATGTAAAGCACAGATAATTTTGTTTGTCCTGAGTAATTTTGTTTTGTATTAAAAAAAATTTTTTTTAACTAAAATTACTCAAAATATAGATAAAATGCTTAAGTGATACAAAGAAGAAACACAAAAGGCTTATAAAACGTTTTAATGATTGACATATGTTTCCGCGCCATTTTCAAGATATATAATGATAAACAAAAATATTCTCGCAAATTTTTGAAAATAAACTTGAAAAACATAAATCACGAGATCATGTATGTAAAAAAGCAGGGTCTTGAAATAGTCAACTGTAAATGTGAAAATCGTAATCTGAAAAACTGTAATTTGAAAATGTCGTGTTTCTTCTTTGTATTATATATCTATATTTTAATTATAATTAGTGATCTTACTATGTGATTATGTAAAATTACTTAATTAAAGAATCAATAGCATTAAGTTAGTAACCTATTTAATTTCTATTTGACTGTCTAAGGGGCACTGCTTAGGCGTGGAACCTACATCTGTAGTGAATAGATGTTCATCCCGGACATCTTTATTGAAGTCTTTTTAAAAAGTACAGCAATTAGTCTTTATACCCGAGCCACCTAAAAAGAAACGCAAGCAATGTGCGACAGTAAGAAAGATGAAAGATACATAAAGATGTTACAGCCTATGGTCACAGGCCAGATCGCAATAAACGCGACAAGGGGCGATAGTAAAACCAAAGTGACGACTGTTTAAGGTGAGAGACCATAACCAAGAGCGACAGGAAAATAAGAGTATAAAAATGGAATATGTTTTTATGTACCAAGTAAAATAACTAATTGTTAGATAAGTCCATTAGAAAACTAAAAATTTGTTTTAATTTTGAGCGAATGAAAAATATTATTAAGTCAATTATTGTGTGCTGATAAGGGGCGCCGAAGCTGCCAGCGTGCATTAGTAATAATAATTAAAAAACTAAATTTAATTTATCTAAAGAAAGTATTTGTTCTACACCATTGGAATGTTTACATCGTTTAATGCGGACTTCAGTTAGAGCGGTCAAAAAACGGCCTTTCTTGGATTTCCGCTATAACGGGAGTTCAGTGTATTCAGAAGCGAAGCTACAACACAATGTTTATTTTGATAAAAAACAAAAGTTTTTGTCACGGTATTCGAAATGAAATTTTCCTTCAACACCAAAAATGAAATAAAACAGAAAAACTAAATAATTGTTAAAACTAAATTTCAACATAATCCGTTTTATAATTAAAAGGTGACATTCCATAAAATATGTTAAATTACATTAATATTAATTACTCCAAGTACTTTCAGCTATACAGATAGCCATCATCAGGGTATAACATACAAAATGTTAATACTAACGGCTTACATTCCAAATCTCTTCTTCTTCATCTGGAAACTAGGGAAATTCCAGTTTTGCAGACATAGTGCAGCCAAAGTAATTGAATTAATTAATATTAATGTAATTAATATCTTTTACAGTTCTGCCATCTTTTAAGTAATAAAACACAAAATGTATAATTTTAATTTTACTGTTTTTAAGAAAAATTTTGCTTGCTACTCATTTATTTACTTAAACAATTTTTTAAATGAAAACTGAGACAAAAACTCATTAGACCATGTGACACAGGAAAACTTTTCGCAGCTTCCATACAAAATTACGTTAATTGATTTTTTAATATACTAAGGTTACATAGAATGTCAATTTAAGAATGTCCGTTAATGAAATGTATTGTGCTGTCCTCTAAAAAAAACCCAGTGTGAAATGTTTCCTAAAAAAAACCCACCCTAGTATTTTATCAAATATTTCACTGAAGTCAATTTTTGGTTTTGCCCTGTTTCTATACACCATTTGCAACAGTCAAAACATTTGATAATGCCTAAGGAGTGTTTATTTAGTTTTAAAAGAATTTAATCTAATAATGCAGAATTTTGGCAAAACATGAGCTTCATTTTCACATATTTGCTTGTTATAATACGTTATGTTAGAATGATGTACATCAATTTTGAAATGTTTTTATGTTAAACCATAAATATGTGAATAAAATGTTACATTTTCAACTGATTATGTCATGTAGGGCTCGGCTAGAGACCTTTGAAAATGGAGCTAAAAAAAACCCATGGTGGAATTAAAAAAAACCCAAATTTTTTTTCAATAAATAAATGATAAAAAATACAATTTTTTTTAAAAAGACATTTATTTTTAAGGAAAATAATTAAATTATGCAAATTTAATGCACATTGAAGGCACTTCTAAGGATTTTTTTTTTTAGTATATCATAACAAATATCCATAATTGCAAAATTAAAACCCATCGATCTTTTTTACACACAGATACCCTTCACTTGTATTTTACACAATATTTTGATGTTTTCAAACTTTTATTTATTTTATTTTATTCATTTTTTAAAAATTTTAATGCAAAATATTTTACTTAAGGTAGGAATAACTAATATAGATGCATAGCTGCTAATTTGTACTATTTATCTTCTAAGCATACAGATGAACTGTAAGTTTGTGCAGTTTTGTACAAAACACAGTAAGTGAATTGCAAAATATCATTTTGTCTTTCGCATAAAAGGTAAAACTTGAAGTCTGATGCATTCCCCCTTTCTTATGCAATTTAAAATATACCACAGAAGAAAATCGTAATACAATTCAGGAAAGAAGTGGCAGCAATTTAATCAGCAAATTTTCTTTCCAGAACAAGAGTGCACCCTTTCTGTGTCATCGATGAACTTCATTACCTTTGCTTTATCATCTGAGAAGGTAAAGCAAGGGTTCTAATTTTGATCAGTCAAAACTCATTTTAACCTGGATTGTGGTCAAAACTGGTTTTAACCATTTAAAAGTGGTCAAATTTGCTTCAACCATTCAAAAGTAATTAAAACTCTATTAAAAAGACATTTGAAATTTTTGGATTTCATAATGCACCTGGTGAATTGTTGTGCAAACTCTTTAGCAATAAAGATATTTTTCAAAGTTTGATCTGAGTTAGCCTTAATACAGAAAAAGTCGTTACTTGATAAGTAACACATGTTGTATTAAAATTAATTTAATAAATTGAATTTTAATCTCTTTTTCCAAATCAAAATGAGTCTTAATAACTGATGATCAAAACATATTTTGACCAGGAAAGTTAAAACTGTTATTTTCCATGTTTAAACCAATACAACCCTGGGACTAATAATATTAGGTAGACTAACAAGGACTAATAATATTAGGTAAAAGGAAAAATTGGGAAATTTCATTAGTGGCCAGAGGTAGCAGTTTTATAAATGGCCACTAACTTTAAACTAGTGGCCACTTTTTTATTTAAAAGTGTTAAATAGTAAACTTTTGTTAAAATTTTTATTAGTATTAATCTAAAATTAAATAGCCCAAATAAATATGTTAATATAACCAGATTGCAACCAGCAAAAGTTGAATCCTTGACAAAATGCAAGAAAATTTTACTCTCTCCTTGTGGGAAAAGTGCCATTAGGTGGCCGCTGGCAGACGTATTTAGTAAAGAAAATGGAAATTTATTTGGTGCCAAATATGGGCTAAAGGTTCAGGTATGATAGTATGACTTGATACTTGCTGCACCTAGGGTTACTGCATCAATGGTAGCAAAAAGTAAAAGCATTAAAAAATCTGCACATGCAAAAATGTTAAAGAAATGTGATTAGTAAAATAAGATTTTGTGTGGCAATGTTGGCAGATGTTCTGGAAACAGCACCAATCCATTCCTTTTATTACATAAGTACTCAATATTTTTTAGTATCAATTAGATACATTTTTTTTCTAGATTAACACTGATCAATTTAATAAAACACAAACTACAGCTCGTACAAGATGTAAGGAAAGAATAAAGATGAGTGTTTCAGTTATTACACAAAAAGAAATAGGTGAAGTGTTAAAATCACACTAATTTCCAAGCACTTAAAAGCATTGTAATCACTCTTCGCTGCATTAAAAAACAAGCATTGAGAATGAAAGTACTACTACTAGTGAAGATGGCAGTCAGGAAAGTAATAAATCTTTATGGAACTCAGATTTATCAGATACAGATATGGATAATACAGAAGAAGCCTCAATTTTGAACACCGCAAGTGATATTACCGATAATGAAGACAATCATTTATTCTGTTCTGTACAAGAAGCTGAGAAGTTACAATGTTGCCAGTAGGTGATTATTAAATAAGATGATTTAAAGTTTCATGTTATTATTACTGAAGAAGTAAATGATGATCGTCGAATAAATTGCTTAATGCCGACAAAAATTAAGAGTACTCAAGTTTGAATCTAATCACTATATTATTCAGAACAAAAGCAACCAAAATGTGGCTATTACTAATGCTTCTCCATTAATAAACTCTCGGAGATTTTACAAATGCTATATTTAATAATTTTCTTCTTAAATTTACTGAAGATGCTAGCAAAGAAATGTGAAAAGTCTAGAGCAAATTTACAAATAATTATATTTTGCATTTTGCATTGAAATTCCTTCAATTTACAAAATAATGAAATATTTAATATTTTTTTCCAGAATTGGGCTTTAAAAATAAATAATAATGAAAAAAATATATATATTTTGCTGTAAAATAATTTTATTTCCAAGTAATTTTACATGTGGGTTTTTTTTAGGTAACATGGGTTTTTTTGGGGAAAAAGTGGGTTTTTTTCAATTTCATGCTTAATTGGCTGTCATTTTGTAACATATTGATAGAATGAAAAATGCTCAGCATTAAAATCCTAGTCAGAACAAGCCGTTAAAATATAGCTATGTTGAATTTTTTTGTATTCCTTATTAGACTTTATATAAAGATAAATTAAAAAAAAAGGTTTTCTTTAGAGGACAGCACAATATAGTAATTCCTTTAAGGTAATTTAAGATTACCCGGTTCTCGATGTTGAGTTTAGAGAATTTGGATTTTTCGGAAATACATGTATGCACATGTGATACCAAAAATTAACTACGTCGCTGTCCAGTTACCTCTTGCAAGTCATGTTCACATAATATGTGTGTTCAAAATTAGTTTAAAACTTTTCAGTAAAATTGACCCGAGTCATATTATTCAAAAGCAAGTATCTTATCAAAAAGGTTTCATCAGTGCGCTATACTACTGAGCCGGGTTCGAGTACCGTCTTGGACACTTTTTCACTATGTTGACTATACGCCTTTTAAGCAATTAAAATTTGAAAATATTATGGTTTAACGTCAGTGCGCTATACTGAAGACCCGGGTTCGAGTACCGGCTTGGATACTTTTCCATTATGTTTGCTATACGTCTTTTAAGGAATTAAAATTTGAAAATATTATGTAGATTTATTCAATCATCGACACTGGATTCTCTTTACTTTCGTGTTTTCCCTGTGTTGGTGTCTCACGGAAAAAGTATTCCATCTTGTGCTGCGTTTGTAGCCTTGTCAACATGTGATAGTGAGAAGTGTCAGGCTGGGTGTCGTTCCAAGTGATTCAGCTGGTAGAACGTCAGTGCGCTATACCGATGACCCGGATTCGAGTACCGGCTTGGATAATTTTTCACTGTGTTGTCATACGCCTTTTAAGGTTTTAACATAATTTTGTATTTAGTCCTTACTTCCCAATTTAATCATAACATTTAGTCCACATTAAATCCCATATTCTTCATAATAAAAAAATATTATAGGGATGAAAAAAACTATGCATTATTGGCATCGTATACTTTAAGGATTGACGAAATCAACAATGCAGTTAAGTTAAGCAATATACAGAAAAATTTATTTCCCATTCATTTAATTTTGTTTTTTATACATTTAAATTATTAACAATGCATTATATTATTTATGTATTTTTAAATTAAACTTGATCTAACTTTTACATATATATATATTAAAGCATAATCACTACGTCTGATTACTTTATTTTTACAATATTATAAGAACACACATTTTATCAGACAATTAAATACACTAAGCCAACATGAGTGAAAAATTGACCTGGGCCAGGACTTGAATCTGCAGCGTACCGTGCTGACGCTCTGTCACTAAGCCACACAGATCGATATCCTAGCCCTGCAATTTCTCACACAGTGCGAGAAATTGCCGGGATAGGATATCGAGACGTAGTGTATATGCTTTAATATATATATATATATATATATATATATATATATATATATATAATTAATTAATTACGGACCGATGAATTGTTATGAAGTTGCAAATCTGGGTGGCTTAGTGGCAGAGAGTCAGCACGTTACGCTGAAGGTCCCAGGTTCGAGTCCTGGCCCAGGTAAATTTTTCACTCATGTTGGTTTAGTGTATTAAATTGTCTGATAAAATGTGTGTTCTTATAATATTGTATTAATCTAACTTATTAAAATTAATTTTGATTAATTTTGCAATATAAAAGTTATATTACTTATATAATGTTTTATGTTGATTTGGTTGATATGTCTATCAGTATACTTCCCTAATATATATTTTTTTAATTTTGATTTATCTAGCAATATACTTTCCTAATTGGAAATATGTTCTTCAGCTGCATCAAAACACTCCTGTCGCACTGTTTAATAATTGAATAACTGAAATTTTAAATACGATTGTCTGAAAACGAATACTTAAAATGACGCCCACATTCAATACTTCAGTAGAGTTTTTGGAAAAGGTTTATTTCACTAATTTTTACTGTGAAGTATTTTCATTTTCACATTTTAAGATCTTTCAAAATAAGTTTTAATAACACTGACGTGTCAAAACGATTATTTACGAAACATAAATTTGTGAAGTATCCCGCGATTTCATAATAATTTTATTTTGTGTTAGTAAGAATAAATTTTATGACGTGCACTTTTAATATAATATTTGTATATTTATAAAAAGTAAGTTCTTTTTCAGAGCAAAAATATTTACCGTATGGACAAATTAAATATTCAAAATAAAACATGTTGCATGAAAAACATAATAAGAGAAAGCATTCGTAATGTTATACAGATGAATCTAATGAAAACCCAATATAAAAATACATAAATTTATATAATAAACTCATCAGAATTCAGCTATAAATCAACTTTCTTCCATTCATCATTGGAGCAATAAAAGCGCAAAAAGGGAAAATGCCAAACTGCCTTTGAATTGTACATGATGGAATGAACTGAAAAACAATTGCTTCAAAGTTCAATTTTTTTCAACAACTGTATCTATTGATTTTTACAATACAGCTTCTCCAGGTAACTCTTCTGAACACTCCAACCGCGGGCGGTTTTTTACACTTTCTTGAAAAAAAACTGCACATTAATTTTATTCGCTATTTATAATAGTTATGAGGATTGTATCATGAGTATGTACAAAGAAAGCCAAAAATTATAAGCACAAAATCGAAATTTTAAGATAGAAAAAATAAGCCAAAAATAGCGGTCCTCGCAGAATTGTGTTGATTAAGTGAAACGCGATACAAGCGTTTCCCGCGGCAGGAGGGTTAAATAATGCTGCGTGGCATGGTGCATTCATCCCATACAATAACCTGACATTTTATTTTTTAAAAATCTGAAATCTTAATTTTAGTTATTTACTAAGAATGAACTCTGGGGACCTAAAATTTTGTGAAAATTCTATACATGCATACGCACACATATACAATGTATATTCCCAAATGTATATGCCAATGTGTACTCCACATGTATATTATACACGTCGAATACATTTAAAAATAGCGAAAACGAGTCCAGTGAACCCCAAAATGTTAAATTTGCCAACATTTTCATAATTGGTTTTTGTCATGACTCAATACGTTCCACGAACACATATGGCGTTCTATTCACCTGTCGACGTCATATCCACTTGCTTTTTGTACATACACATATTTATCTTTCATGTATTATCTTTGTATGATTGTCAAATATTTGAAAATCTCTGTTATCTTTCCAATATGACGTCATATTCTTTTTCTTTTTAATTCTCATATAACTTCATATTGACCAGCTTTCTGCACTTACCCATACTCATACTCCTTGTATTATTGAGAAATATTTGAAAATCTCCATTATACTTCCAATATGACGTCATATTCACCCTTTTTTTATTGTTGAAACTATTTATTTCATTTTCATTTTTTACACGGAAATCTTTCAATAGAAAAATATGTGTTGTGGAAAGTATTTTTTTGTGGATTTTTAATTGTTCGTAACTGTTATAACGAAAAATGTTTAAATTTGATAGGAAATGGCTGTTAGATTTGTGTTTTTTTATTAATTAACTGTACTTTATTATGGTTCCGCATTACTTCAGTTGACTCGGCTATATTTTAATACAACTGTACATACAATGTTACAACTCTTGCTTCTAGGCTGTTAATTTGTGTAGAATTACAGACAGACAGACAGACAAATTTTCATTTATATATTAGATTAAAATATATGACTAATGAAAGCTAGAGGTGTAAATAGAAACAAAAATTCAGAAAGATAGTTGCTAGATATATAGAAATTAATTCGAAATTAAAGCAATATAAATGATAAAGGAAAGATGTAAAGAAATTCAAAAGTATAAAGAACACAAAAATCATTGAGGCCTTTATCATGACAGTTTCGAAGTGTTCGAAATTATTTTAATATATTTCTAGTAAATACCAATATATTAACAAAAATAAACATAATGTACTTTATTTCATTCACATTCTACAGAAGGCAATAACCTTTGAATAAAACAAATATTTACACGAAAATAAAATAGAAGACATACGATACAAATGCATAATACATACAATACAAAACAAACATAGACTTTACAAATACTCACATTGCAAATAATATTCATCAAATTCAATAAAAAGACAAAAAAACTAAATGTTTCTATACAAAAAAGACGAATAAAATAACATAAATATTATAAATAACCTGCCTTCTGGGGAATTTCCAGTTTTATATTAAAAAAAATGTCAATACAAAAATCTAAAAATTATTAGCTAAAACAAATAAAATTTATCAACTGTTTATCGCTGCCTTCATAATGATTTTTAATGTCAAATACACCAAAATTACTGAAAATTAACAGACAGATATTTAGAAATTTTAATAATATAGATGCACACTGGCTGTGACGTGAATGATTTGCATTGTTATCAAAATTTCACATTTTCATCGAAACTTAATCCTCGTGATCTATGGTTTTTAACACTTTCCAACCTAATTGAAAAGTGTTTATGACTTCGGTTTGTCTGCCGTATGGCCGTCTGCCGTCTGTCCGTGCTCTAACTCCCGTAAATATGCTCGGATTGCCTTGTAATTGTTATATGTTATTGTCGTTATGTATAGCACGTTCCCTATTTCAACTGAAGTGTGTAGCACGTATAGTTTTTTTACAGGGACACTCAAAAGAATTCCGTTACATGACAGTCTATGGGGAAAAAGCATTCGCGGTTTATTTTAATGATGTTACACAATTGCAAACACATTGTAATTGATATATCACTAAAGTGTAATACAATAAGCTTAATATGGAATAGAGTGTGGATAGCACTTATAGTTAATTTACAGGGACAGTCAAAAGAATTCCGTTACGTTACGTCTATGGAGAAAAATCGTCTGCGGTTTATTTAAATAGTGTTTCACTATTTTAAACGCATTGAAATTTTTATATATCACTAAGGTGCATTACAAGAGGCTTACTACAGAATATTGGGTGTATAGCCGTCATCGTTCATTTACAGGGACACACAAAAGAATTATCTACTGTCTGTTAACAATAATTCCTGGAAGTGCGTTTTAAGCCACTGAATGCGATTTTAAATTTAACTCACTTTCAGTTTATTACGTGGTGTGTATAAATTCTATAGATTCTATAGATCATTGTCTATTACTTGTCTATTACTGTGTGTATAAATTTTGTATTTCATATACAGGGCAGCACAAAAGTTCGCGAACACATTTCTGTTTATTGAAAGAAACTCCAGAAGGAGAATTTTAGACTATGCTACGCGTTTATTAACTGAACTAAAATTTAGCATTCTATGTAGTATATATACAAATCTATAGATCATATACAGGGCTGAATAAAATTATTCGGATATTTTTCCGAATATTGTATTCGTTGGAAATTCCTGAAAGTATGTTTTTAAGTATGTTATCGTTTTTCAAATCGTTTACTTAGATGTTATCTTTCAGCTTATGAAACGGTATGATTTGTAAAATTATTTTGGAAGCGTTGGAAAGTGTTACATAATCTATGCTTGACGCATGATTTTTCGTTCTTGTTTAAACATATTTTATGTACTTTGAGCAAATTTCTCTCTGTGCACTTTATATGGCATGGGATGTAACATCCTGTATATATATATATATATATATATATATATATATGTACATATGTTTATAAACATATTTGTGTGTATATTCTACGTGTGTACATCTATTGATATTTATATGATTTATTTTATTAAGAACTAATAAATACATAAGGAATATTATACAGGAAGAAATTTATAAAGACTATCAATTTTATGTGTATTACGAAGTGTTGGTTTTAAGGTATTACTAATAATTGTCCGTTATATACATGTATTTATACAGTAATTAAAGTTAGATTTTTTTCTGAGTTCGATAATATAGATGTTTAATATTTAAACTCTTATATTTTATACCGATGAATGAATACGGATCATGTTATATGGACATTGTATCTTCCTTTATATATTCTGCCTGTGGAAATCAGGTTACGTATTATACTTATACGATATAAAAGAATAAATAAGGTACAGCTCATAAAATAATTATCATATCTATATGCCAAATGCCAAAAAGTAGAAATAATTACACATTTGAAAAAACGCTATGTGATTCTTTCGTGCAAGGTATCCATAAATTTTGATTCCAACAATCTGATTGTCGTAGACATAAATAGAAAGCTAATAAACATACTTAAATTTCGAATAAGTGACTAATAAAATAAAATTACATTATTTTTGTTTGTAGCTGAATACGAAATAATAGAATCCGTTTAAGGTTTTCGAAAAGAGTAGTGTTTTTTTTTTTTTTTTATAAAACCATGGTTGCCTGTGCGAATCGTGTATTAAAAATAATAAATAAACAATAATAAGCAATTAGTAGCTCTTTTTATTTCCAATTTAAGTATTTATTATTGTTTGAAATAGAAAATATTAGCTTTTGATATATAAAGAGAGTATTCCTATAAACTGTGTTCCGAAATATTAAGAAACGAATAGACAACGTGACAAGATCACAATCAAAACTATAGAGTTTCACAACACACACACTTGTTTTGGAGCTTCTAAAGCTTCATCATCAGTGTAATGGTTAAAAATACTAAAAGCAAACCCATACAATATGAAGTAAGGAGCAAGTAATACAGGCCGCCGTCAAGGGTGAAATTGCGGTAAGTTAAAAAACAGCGAAGTAAATAATTCCCGGTATAACGTAACCAAGGCAGCGCGGGGCCTCCGAGATGACGCTGTGTGTCCTGAACCGGGCCTGCTTCAAGTGACGTCACAACCTGCTGATGTCAAAACAGTGATCCATAATAACTTAAAATTTTTCATGTACTTTGTTCGTTCGTACGGATTGTTTACGATAGTATTTTGATTATATGTATTGTTTTATATAGTGATTAATAATATTTTTCAGTGTATTTAGATTATAATGCTATCAATAATTATTGATTATAATTATTAAAGAAAGTGTAGATTATATCTATAAAATAATGAGAAGAAAATGTTTTGCTCCTAGTTTCTAATCTAAGTCTTCAAATTCGCTACGGATAATGAAAAAAAGAAATTTTAGCTACGAAAATTACCTTGTGATAATTTTACTTACATTTCAACAGAAGTGGTCTGCATTAAATGTTTCAATATACGTTCCATAATTCGTGAAGCTAGAATTAATATGATGGTATTGAAATTGTGCAGAGAAAAAAAACCTTAACAACAAATATCTAGCCTACTGTGAAGGAAATATTCTGGCATATTTGAATGAATTTGTACTTCCAAATCGAAAAGAGTCAAATGATCTTTAGAAAAAAATAAAAAATAAAAGAAGCAGACGATACACAGTTTAAAAAATGATTTTGAAAGAAATACTGCAATAAATTGAATGAAATCTGGATACATTTAGTTAGAAGTGAGTGTGCTTTGTTTATAAAATTAAAAGTAACTGATTTACACAACTTAGTAGTTCTACGTAGTTCCATTTAACATTTTAGCTAACTTAAGTGTACAAATATATTATGAAAATAAATATTTTCATAAGTTAATTTGAGTGGTTATTTGGTCCTAGACCCAAGTACAAAAATAGACAATTTTTAAAATATTACAAATCACTTATAAAGTTAAGATAGAAAATTGGGTACTTTTCGGTTAGCCGGGCGCCAGTGATATATATACACATATATCTACACACACACACACACACATATATATGTATACACATATATCTACACACACACACATATATATACACATATCTACATATATACGCTAATATATGTATGAATTAAAAAATATATATTTACATATGTGCATGTATCACTGGCGCCCGGCTAACCGAAAAGTACCGAAAAGGGCTTATGGCGAGAGAAGGAAAGTTGGCAACATATTTTCTGGCAACCTATTCGTAGTTTCATATAAATAAGTATTTATTTTCAATATTTATATAATTTATTTAATATAAAGAAGCCATTTATCTCTTTTTATATGCAGGTAGAACAGAATTGTATATATAAATAATTTTATATATATAAATAAACATAAAAGTTCATTAGGTTTGTTTTCATAATTATTTATATAATTTTAAAACATATCTAACTTTCTGAAGCCCGGATTACGCCAAAGCGTTAAAAAAAGTGCCAAGGTCTCTATATAGTCCGTGGAGTTACTGTAAAAATATTTCACTTCCGGATACCAGTATGAGATTTGGAGCAGTGCTTATACACATGCTAATACATAGAAAACCGCCGGGAGGAAATCGATCAGAGGTCAAACGTGGAAAACGGCTTTGAAAGCAGTTTGTCCACGAAGAACATTGCAGGATAGCCCTCTTCAGGTGATGCAGGAGAACGTTGCTCGTTGGTGGAATATCTTCAATAGGTCTGTTCTGCTGTGTAAACAGAATTCGCTTGGCTTCATTTGCGGTATCCACTAAACTTGATGAGAAGAAATACTCTTCATCTTCTGTGATATTGTCAGGAACTTTGGAATAGTCCAAAAAAGCCTTGTCTACGTCTCGAAATGTCATCCATATTTCCCAGAAAGTAGATTTTCCGAAGCCTGCAAAGCTAGATATCGTGTCAGCTACTGTAAAGGCATGGAAAAAGGTAGATCTGGAACATCTCGTGGGACTTTTTTGTGCAACTCGTAAATGGGAAGGTATTGTAGATGTTTTCCACTTCCATACTCCAACCACAATTCTTCTACATTTGGTAGCCTAGAGAAAGCATACATGACAATAAATACAACATCACTGTCAACAGTTTTTACTATAATCTTTGAATGACCCGAGTATTCAAAAGCATGCGGAACATGAAGCAAAAGACGGACATCCGCTTCTTCATGGGAGACGGGAACAATGGCTTCAAAAGTGCCGTTATGCGATCCATTTACCGTGTCTCTGTAGGTATAAATCACTTGTTTCCCAAGGGGAAGATCCATCTTGACGAGATTTTCTGCTAAAAATCCGAAGAGATCTTTGTGTTTACCTTGAGAAAGAAACTTACTAAAGGATTTAGGTATGACAACATTGGATTTCACATTTACTCTTGGACCAGATCCCCTCATCTTTCTTGTGTCATTTTAAGGCTTCCATCTAGATAGCGGTCAAAAACAAAATAGACTCTATCTGCAGTTTTTAGTCTCATTAAAACATATGGTCCAACAATCTGATCACAGTATTGCTGAAAGCTTCGACTGAATTGAGGGATAAGCATATGGACCAAAGCCGCTCCATCGATAATAACGCAAGAAACATTAGGTTCAATGACAATCGTCTCAGAAACAACACTTGATTTTAGGATACAACATACTAAATCGGACTTGTTGTTGGGTTTTCGAAGTTTGCCGAGATCAGATATGGAAGGTGGACAAGAACTGTTTTTTGTACGAAACAATCTTTGACATCCATTTGTCTTACTTGGCTAGCAACATATAGCTTGCCAAAAAGTGTACTGTCTTTTCTCATGTCCCGAATCTTTTGCTTGTCTTTGGACTTAATATAAACTTTCTTTTCACTCATCAGGAGAAAGTTGTTTTTTTAATGACGTTATGGATTGATACCTTTCTTAGTAAAAAGTGATCTTCAACAAATTCTTCAAACTGGCTTTTTCCTATTAATTTCGATAATATAACAGATCTTGCACATTCTTCCGGGAGGACAATCCTACTACTGTTGACGATAGTCAACTCTTGGTCTTCGAAGGGATTGCCGTATTTTTGAAATACTTCAACAAGAGCAAAAACATGAGTCTGAAATATATTTAAACAAGAACGAAAAATTATGCGTCAAGCATAGATTATGTAGCACTTTCCAACGCTTCCAAAATAATTTTACAAATCATACCGTTTAATAAGCTAAAAGATAACTTCTAAGTAAACAATTTGGAAAACGCATAACATATTTAAAAACATAATTTCAGGAATTTCCAACATATACAATATTCTGAAAAATATCCAAATACTTTTATTCAGCCCTGTATGGGATCTATAGAATTGTATATATACTACATAGGATGCTAAATTTTAGTTCAGTTAGGAAACGCGTAGCACAGTTTAAAATTCTCCGTCTGGAGTTTGTCAATAAACAGAAATGTGTTCGCGAACTTTTGTGCTGCTCTGTATATGATCTACAGAATTTATACACATCACGTAATAGACAAAAAGCAAGTTAACATTAAAATCGCGTTCAGTAACTTAAAACGCACTTCCAGGAATTATTGTTAACAGACAGTAGAGAATTATTTTGCGTGTCCCTGTAAATGAACGATGACTGCTATACACACAATATTCCGTAGTAAGTCTCTTGTAATGCACCTTAGTGATCTATATAAATTTCAATGCGTTTAAAATAGTGAAACATTATTTAAATAAACCGCAGACGATTTTTCTCCATAGACGTAATGTAACGGAATTATTTTAAATGTCCCTGTAAAGTAACTATAAGTGCTATGCACACCCTGTTCCATATTAAGCTTCTTCTAATGCACCTTAGTGATATATATAAATTTCAATGCGTTTAAAATAGTGAAACATTATTTAAATAAACCGCAAATGATTTTTCCCCATAGACCGCAATGTAACGGAATTCTTTTGAGTGTCCCTGTAAAAAAACTGTAAGTGCTACACCCTTCCGTTGAAATAGGGAACATGCTATAGATAACGACAATAACATATAAAAATTGCAGAGCAATCCGAGCATATTTACGGGAGTTAGAGCACGGCCAGACGGCCAGACGGCCAGACGGCAGACGGCCAGACGGCCAGACGGCAGACGGCCAGACAAACCGAAGTCATAAGCACTTTTCAACTAGGTTGGAAAGTGCTAAAAACTCGCAGTGTCTTCATGATGCTTTTCAGAAGTGATGTCTGACCTCAGGTTATGATTTTCTTCGAATTCTTCAACCATTCGTGCAACCTCGGGCCCCGCAAGCACTCACTGTATCAGTCCCTTCTCTTCACTTAGACGTGATAAATTATATGAAGTGTTTTTCAATAATTTGTTGCTTTGTTCATGCAATTGATCATGTGCCATCCTGGAGAAGTTCCTGTTAGTTTTGGATCCATACATATTTCCTTTTTAAAACTCGCAGAAAACAGCGGGATGCATCGCTGATAGTTGCTTTAAATTGTATAAAAACACTGGCAGCCATCGATCATAGTTGGTTCTACCAAGAGCAAACATCCATGGACAAATTTCCTCCAAAGTGAAAATAAAATCTGTCAAATTGCCCTGACGAATACTCCGCACCAGATCTAAAAGCAAAGATTCTAACGATTTTGTGATATGCCAATACTTAAACTGAGGCGACTTTTCTGATCTTTGCTGAATCCAATCTTCAAATATTTCATCAACTTCTTCTTCTGTCCGATTTCGATAGGCTTTCTCCAACAGGACCTGTAGAGTCATAATCGAACCCTCGTGAGCGTATCGACATCTCTTCACGTGCGACACTTTCAATATTCCTTCCGCTCTTCCTGATGTTGTTACATTAGCTTCTACAAGGTTATCAGCCCATTCACTTCCTTCAAGCCATATACCTATCGCAGATGCAACGGCCATTTCTATATGGAGACCACTTAACATCATTATGATTTTATCTTCCCCATATTTATATGGCATACCACACTGAAGGGATTTCAGCAAGGCGTAAACAGGTTGGTCAGCTGTGATGACAGGGGTTTAGTTGGGATTAACTTTGCGAACAATATCACACAGAATATTCGTTGCATGTCGGACAACCGATGACGAGTTGATGTCTTCATTGATCACTGGGAGCAAGATTATCCTGCTTTTGCTTATCGTTGAATTCATCTGTCTTTTTTTATGGAGAAGTAGGTAGCATACGGTGTTACAGATTCACATTCCGCAAATTCCCTGCCTTCGTTCAACCACTCGGCGAGTTTAGTTGAAGGTTCATCTCTTACGTTCTGCAGCTCAGTGTTAACTGTACTCATTGGAACTTCGCTTCTGAGTTTTGGAGGTGGAGGCAATGTCGTGTTATTTTCTGGGAGTCGTGCGCTCTTGGAATGGTTCTTTAAGTCTAGTTTCACGGATTCTGGAATTTCTGTGTTCTCGGATACATATTACACGCTTGCCAACCCTCCGGCCTTTTGCATACCAGTATTATTTTAGAGAAAATGTGGTTCTTTTAAATCGCAGAATGTTCCGATTACATAAAACAACATTTTCTGTATTAAAATACTGGTGTTCAAAAAGCCGGAGACTTGGCAACTCTGATATTGAATAAAAGAAATGGAAGTACCGTGAAAAGCTTTTAGTGAAGTATCCGATGAAGTGTCATGATCAATAGTACCTATTGCTCTACATGTGAAGACATTACTTGCGATATTTGGAGGACAGACACAATCCTGTTGTTCAAAATGCTCGCAAATTGAACTTATTACTACGTTCATCACAGTTTTCACTCTATGGTACGAAACGCTCAATCCAAGGTGAAAAAACTTGTCAATTACACTGATAAAAATTTCACCGTTGGATTACGGGAAAAGCTTGGCAGCACAGACTCCAAGATTTTCCTGTAATATTACAGTTTGTACCGTAATCTATTTAGACTGTATTAGACCGTAAATGGCAGTAAATTTCAAGAACGTATCTGACCGTAAACCACAGTAACTTTCAAAAACGTATCTGACCGTAAATAACCGTTACTTTCAAGAACGAATCTGACCGTAAATAACCGTTACTTTCAAGAATGTATCTGACCGTAAATAACCGTTACTTTCAAGAATGTATCTGACCGTAAATAACCGTTACTTTCAAGAATGTATCTGACCGTAAATAACCGTTACTTTCAAGAATGTGTCGGACTGTAAATCACAGTAATATACAGGGTGTCCCAAAAGCCTCCGTACAACTTCAAAAATTGATTAAAAAAATAATAGCCCTACCGCAAAAATATTTACAACAGTACACAGAGTAACTTAAAAAGTTTTTTTCTACTACCTTAGTATACTTGTACATGAGATCCTTTCGTTGCACGAAGAATATCAAGTCGATATTCCAATTTCCTTCACGTGCGTTTCAGCATGCTAACATCAACAGTAGTAACTGTTTGATGAAATAAAATGTTGAAACAAAAGATCCAAACAGCAGTAGCTACTGTTGATGTTAGCATGAAAAACGTTTGTGGATTGAATTGAAATACAGTCTTGATATTCTTCGTGCTACGCAAGTATCTCATTTTGAAGTTTACTAAGGCTGTAAAAAAAAACTTTTTAAGTTACTCTATGCACTGTTCTAATTATTTTTGCTGTAGGCCTATTACTTTTTTTAAAATAAATTTATGAAGTTGTACGGAGACTTTTGGGACACCCTGTAGATTATAAATTATCGTATGACTGTAATATCAAGATTGTAAATAAGCATAAATGCCCATCATTTTCTACTCATTTACATATATCGCTGTAAATTGCAGTAGTTATCAGAACTGCAAATGACCATGAAATAGTTATTTCAAGAATTCGCATGATTACTTCCAACAGTAACTGTATATTTATACATAGGATGTCAAGAAATGCAACATTTTATTTCTGTATAAGAGATAAATAGTATAAATTGCAAAAATGTCCATAAGGTACAAAATTTCAATTCTATACTTTTCATCTCCATGGAGATATTTCCAAAATTAGTTTTTATACATTCTTTGTAACCAAACAGGTGGCTTCAGTACCTCCAAAAATCAGGAATTATCTCACTTTGCCATGCAATTCGAAACATGGAATCTAATCATTATTTTAGAATAATGTCTACAAATCTGATATTTAAATGTATTGATTAATAATAATGTGTTGATGTAATCGATGGCACATTAAATCTTAGTTTGTAAACATTCGCCAAGCTTGAACAGATTTCACTTTTCAAATTGCATGCAAAGTGAAGCAAGTCACAATTTTTGACTCTCTGCAACTTCATAATGTTTGGAGATGATTAAAACCAATCCACATTTTTGCAGATTACATTATTTATCCATCTGATATAGATACAAAAATAAACTGTATAGCTTTTTTTAGACAGCCTGTATATTTAAAACTTGATAATATTTCTAAGATTATTCTACCACTACATATATATGGTGGTTTGCATATAATTTTTTTAAACAGTTAGCGACTTTCTCAATATTACATATTTTTTCTATTTACAACACTATACAGCTTACAAAATAAAATTATACTTAGCATTGAAAAATGACATGTGTATAAGTTTTATTAAACATGATTGTTTCATATTTCCGAAAAAAAAAATTACGTAAAACTTCATATACAAGTGTAGTAATTTTTGCCAACATCTAAGTAAAATAAAAATTAACTTAAGCAATATTAACCAGGCAGAGTAACAAACACTTATCAAATTTGTTACAAATCACAGGCTAAATTTGTCCAAACCCTAACACAATATCAAGTATAACTCTTAGCTCAACAATGCACACCTTTGAAAAATATAGAAAAAATCAGAAATTTTTTTAGTACTTATCTCTTATTTAATATCATACTCTGAATATTTACGATTATGTATTCGTAACAACAAATGAACTTATTCATGATTTTTTTTAATGTAATGAGGAAGGTGATTATAATAAACTTTTGCATAATAATGTATCAAAGACATAATTTAATGAATATCAAAATGTTAAAATTATTTCTATTTCTTTCAATATAACTTTTGTTTTAAGTTTTTTGAGAATCACTTCGGTATTTATCTACTTGCACATTCTTTTGCATTTTGATGCCTGGGTTCTTTTGGTTTCTATCCAAACCCAAGTGAGATTAATGTCGTTTTAGCTAATAATGCAGGAATAGAGTATAATATTTACCTTTTTAAAAAATCACAAAAACACTTCAGTTTTGTGTTAAACATTTTACTTGGAGATAGTATAAAACATGGATTTATCTGTAAAAATGGGAAATTGTTCAGGATCATCGGAGAAAAAAAAATTCTTGGTTGAAAATACTACAGCCAAAATAAACTATTTGTAAAAATGCAAATAACTTAACCACTTCAACGGCCGTTTAGATAGGGAAACACGTGTTATTACCTCCGATTTAACTCGGGTCAGCTACTGTGGTTAAATAATGAATGTTTACATACTGGGAAGTACTATACAGATTTTCGTGTTTTGGGAAGGACAGGATAGAATGCTGAGTCATCAATTTCAGTAACATCCTGCCTTTTGTTCTGTGACTAATTTATCAATGTCCAGAACACCCTGAAATAATGAACAATTTCATCAATTTTCAAAAACTAAAGAAACTCTAAATCCTAATTTCAGGAAACATTTTAATATAACAAGGAATGACCTTCTAAGAACTGTTCAAGAAAAATCTTTAAAATATGTCATCACACATATTAAAAACAAGCATTTTTTTAAATAATTTAAAAAAATTCACAGACAAAAATAAAAATTTTAATTCAGGAACTCTGAAATTATTTATTCTGTACATATTTTACATAAGATACGACAGGTTTTAAACAATACATCTAAATGCTGCTAATTTTGTCATCAACTTCCTGACTTTATTTATATTACATGATTTTGGATTTTTCTTTGCTTTTGAACTTTTTTCAGGATTGATGTAAAAAAAAGCTCTGAAAATAAAGAAAAAAATATTAATAGTATCACATCTTTTAAAAAATAACATTACTGTAAATACATCAAGCCATAATCGAATGAACAACTAATCTCGTAATTATCAAATTATAACAGATAGCAGATATTAAACTCCTCAATAACACGTGCATAGAATGTCTACAAAATAACATTCATGAAGAAAAACTTTTTGTGCTTTATAAACCCTTTGTTTTTCTTATCTTTAAAGCCAGAACAAAATGGATTAAATAGCATATATGACAGAACTCAATAGCCCACTAGTGTCAATGAGTGGTAAGAAATTTCATTTGAGCTCATTCATTACTGAATACATGTTATCTAACAGGTTATAAGTAACATTTGTTGTAGGCAACTACACTGCACCATGAATTTAAATTTTTTGATTTGATTACCAAGATCTGCAAAGTATGTGAAGAAAATAGTGTTGACACTAGACCAAAAGTTCTTTTAACTGATCGACAAATTTTGCATTTTTTTCTGCAACTGATCAACAAATTTTGCATTTTTTTTTTGCAACTGGCTAAAGGATTTCATGATTTTTCCCCACAATCAACTGACAAATTTCGTGACTTTCTCTCACGATAAATCGACAATTTTTGTATTTTTTCCATGCGCCTGATTTAAGAATTTCGTGATTTTTCCTTGCATTCAATTGACGAATTTCGCAACATTTTTTTAGATTTTCTCCTCAATTAACTAGCAATTTTTCCGATATTTTGTCGTACCAATCGAGGAATTTCGAAATTTTTTTCGCCATAATCATGCCTTTTTACCCTCAACTGATTGGCAAATTTTGAGATATTTTCCATCAACTGATCTGGTCATAAAAAAAAAAAAAGAAAAATTAAAGTTTTTGATTTGTTGGAATTTTCCAACGTTTTTAGTTTGTCTTAGTATCTTAAACACTATTATGCCAAATATAAAGTATATAGAGCTGTAAAGTAATATAGGACAAAATTAGCAATCGCCATCTGGCGAGTAATACTGAAAATTTGGCGACTGACTTTATTATATTACCACTGGCCAAACTTAATAGCCACACTCACCAACTGTGATGATTGAATGGAAACAGATTTTATTTCCTGCTGTCGCTCGTCGAATATCGAAACCATTTGGCGAATTTCATGATTTTTCCCCTGAAACCATTTGACGAATTGAGATTCTTTTTTCTCGAAGCCAATCGACGATATTCACCCCCCCCCCCCCTCCCCGAGACAATTTGATGAATTTTGCGAGTTTTCTGCTATTAATTGTTGAATTTCGTGATTTATCGACTATCGATTAACGAATTTCACGACAAACTTTGTGGTTTTTTCTGCGACAGATCGACAAACTTTGCAGTTTTTCCGCGACAGAACTTTGAACTTTGTGTTTTTTCAACCACAGATCGACGAACTTTGCATTTTTTCAACCACAGATCGACGAACTTTGCATTTTTTTTCACGACTGATCGACGAACTTTTCGCTTTTTTTCACGACTGGTCCACGAACTTTTCGCTTTTTAAGCGACTGGTCGACGAACTTTTCGCTTTTTAAGCGACTGGTCGACGAACTTTTCGCTTTTAAAGCGACTGGTCGACGAACTTTTCGCTTTTTAACCGACTGGTCGACGAACTTTTCGCTTTTAAAGCGACTGGTCGACGAACTTTTCGTTTTTTAAGCGACTGGTCGACGAACTTTTCGTTTTTTAAGCGACTGGTCGACGAACTTTGCATTTTTTCTGCGACAGATCGACGAACATTGTGTTTTTTCTGCGACAGATTGACGAACATTGTGTTTTTTAAGCGACTGATTGACGAACCTTGCGTTTTTTGGGGACAGATCAACGAATTTTGCGTTTATTCCGCAATCGATCGACGAAATTTGCTTTTTTTTCCGCGACTGATCGACGAACTTTGCTTTTTTTGGTGACAGATCGACGAACTTTTCACTTTTTAAGCGACTGGTCGACCAACGTTTCGCTTTTTAAGCTACTGGTCGACGAACTTTTCGCTTTTTAAGCGACTGGTCGACGAACTTTTCGCTTTTTAAGCGACTGGTTGACGAACTTTTCGCTTTTTAAGCGATTGGTCGACGAACTTTTCGCTTTTTAAGCGACTGGTCGACGAACTTTGCATTTTTTAAACGACTGGTCGCCGAACTTTGCATTTTTCCACGACTGATCGACGAACTTTTCGCTTTTTAAGCGACTGGTCGACGAACTTTTCGCTTTTTCTGCGACAGATTGACGAACATTGTGTTTTTTAAGCGACTGATTGACGAACCTTGCGTTTTTTGGGGACAGATCAACGAATTTTGCGTTTATTCCGCAATCGATCGAAGAAATTTGCTTTTTTACCGTGACTGATCGACGAACTTTGCTTTTTTTGGTGACAGATCGACGAACTTTTCGCTTTTTAAGCGACTGGTCGACGAACTTTTCGCTTTTTAAGCGACTGGTCGACGAACTTTCCGCTTTTTAAGCGACTGGTCGACGAACTTTGCATTTTTTAAACGACTGGTCGCCGAACTTTGCATTTTTTAAACGACTGATCGACGAACTTTGTGTTTTTTCTGCGACAGATTGACGAACATTGTGTTTTTTAAGCGACTGATCGACGAACCTTGCGTTTTTTGGGGACAGATCGACGAAATTTGCGTTTATTCCGCAATCCATCGACGAAATTTGCTTTTTTTCCACGACTGATCGACGAACTTTGCATTTTTTGGTGACAGATCGACGAACTTTGCATTTTTTGGTGACAGATCGACGAACTTTGCATTTTTTGGTGACAGATCGACGAACTTTGCATTTTTTGGTGACAGATCCACAAACTTTGCATTTTTTGGTGACAGATCAACGAACTTTGCATTTTTTCCGTGACAGATCGACGAACTTTGTGGGGTTTTTTCCGCGACAGATCAACAAACTTTACATTTTTTCTGCGACAGATCCCCGAACTTTCGTTTTTTCAACCACAGATCGACGAACTTTGCATTTTTTTCACGACTGATCGACGAACTTAAGGTTTTTTAAACGACTGATTGACGAACTTAAGGTTTTTTAAATGACTGATTGACGAACTTAAGGTTTTTTAAGCGACTGATCGACGAACTTTTCGTTTCTTAAGCGACTGGTCGACGAACTTTTCGTTATTTAAACGACTGATCAACGAACTTTGCATTTTTTAAATGACTGATCAACGAACTTTGCGTTTTTGCTGCGACAGATTGATGATCATTACATTTTTTAAGCGACTGATCGACGAACTTTGCATTTTTTAAATGACTGATCAACGAACTTTGCGTTTTTGCTGCGACAGATTGATGATCATTACATTTTTTAAGCGACTGATCGACGAACCTTGCACTTTTTGGGGACAGATCGATGAACTTTTCATTTTTTAAACGACTGATCAACGAACTTTGCATTTTTTCTGCGACAGATCGACGAACATTGTGTTTTTTAAGCGACTGATCGACGAACCTTGAGTTTTTTGGTGACAGATCGATAAACTTTGCGTTTATTCCACAATCGATCGACGAAATTTGCTTTTTTCCCCCGCAACTGATCGACAAACTTTGCATTTTTTGGTGACAGATCGACAAACTTTGCATTTTTTGGTGACAGATCAACGAACTTTGAGTTTTTTTCCCGCGACAGATCGACGAACTTTGTGGGGTTTTTCCGCGACAGATCGACATACTTTGCATTTTTTCTGCGACAGATCCACAAACTTTTGTTTTTCAACCACAGATCGACGAACTTTGCATTTTTTTTTTTCACGACTGATCGACGAACTTAAGGTTTTTTAAGTGACTTATCTGACGAACTTTTAGTTTTTTAAGCAACTGGTCGACAAACTTTTCATTTTTTAAACGACTGATCAACGAACTTTGCGTTTTTTAAATGACTGATCAACCAACTTTGCATTTTTTAAATGACTGATCAACGAACTTTGCGTTTTTAAATGACTGATCAACGAACTTTGCGTTTTTTAAATGACTGATCAACAAACTTTGCGTTTTTTAAATGACTGATCAACGAACTTTGCGTTTTTTAAATGACTGATCAACGAACTTTGAGTTTTTTCTGTGACAGATTGACAAACATTGCGTTTTTTGGGGGACAGATCGACGAACTTTGCATTTATTCCACAATCGATCGACAAAATTTGCTTTTTTCCCACGACTGATCGAGGAACTTTGCATTTTTTGGTGACAGATCGACAAACTTTGCTTCTTTTCCGCGATCGATAGGTGAATCTCAATCAAATAAAATCTAAATTCAGAAATTTATTTAACAACCTAATTGTTAAGGGTCCTTAACACATTTAATGGAACTTGAAAAATACACTGCATATATAAAACTTAACTTTCTTCCATTTTTTATAATAAAAATAAACATTTTACATAATCATTCTCAGTTGACTTAATTTTTTCAATGGTATTTTGTCATGTCTGCATTAATGTAATTCTTTAAAGAGAACGTAAAATAATAGTGGGGTTTAAAGATTTTTTTCTCCCTCCCAAACATTACAACTCCCCTCCATTTAAAAATGTTGGTAGGGAGGCTCCCCTCCTTGTTAAAATTGAATTTCAAGCCCTGTAAAATGTTTGTTTATATGCTGGGAGGAAAGCAATAATTATACAATGAGTTTAATTAAAAGCAAATTAAAATTAAATTGAATTTAAAGGTATTATAACTCTGTAAATTATATCAAGGGTATTAATACTCTATATGAATGCTTACAAACCAGTATAAAAGATAATTAAATTATGTGCCCATAACTTTACATAAAATTGACATTTAATACAGGATAAACAATAAACAAAAGAAATTAAGATCTATTTAAACTGTAACTTTACTTGTGACTCATAAATAACATTCTCTTTTTTACCATGTCTACCATATACATCCCAATTTTCCATTGTCCAAGCGCTAATTGTACTAAAACTCATATTATAAATCATTACTATCAATGGCCAATTAAAAATCAGCTTTAAAACCCAAATAATGAAAAGATGGAATACGATTGGTCAGGAAAGATTCATAAAAGTTTTCCTCTATCTGTCAAAAGTGCTTGGATACATATCGGGTTCTTTTAAATAGAATATTTATTAATATTTGCTGCAAAAAACAACTAAACTATCTGACTGGAGATATATGTTATCAGGGGGCGATCCAGGCAAAATTTGGGGCCTTTTTAAGGCCCCGTCACAAAAATCAATTTAATAAAATGGGCCCCTTCACAAAAATCAATCTGATAAAATGGACCTCTTCACAAAATTCCTTTTACTAAAATAGGTCCTTTCACAAAATTCAGTTCCATAAAAACTTACCATTTAATATTTATTTATTATTTTGTGATGTTTTAAAATGTGTAATTTGTAAACAAACAAGTTCCCCAGAGAAGAAAACTTCAGTAAAAGGATTTTAAAAAGTTTTTGTTTATAAATGCTTGGTTCAAATTTGAGTATAACTGGATTTCAAATTTCGTTACAAAATGTTATTTTTCAGAAAAATATAATAAATTTCACAAAAATAACCTTTATTTTTCACAAAATGGGCCCCAAGAAAAAAAACCTGCCTCGACTCCTGGTTATTGCAGAAATGAACTAAGTTGCCCTTTTTGAATTATCAAAACAAATTTCAATTAACAATTAAAAATACAAAATATTAATTTTTTTTTAAAAATCCAAAGGAAAATAAAAGTTTAATTCAAGCATGATTTAAATTCCTAAAATAACCAAAAAATTAAAAATTTGTATTTTTAATTAATTTATTAAAAAACATCGAAATCAATGTTAAGTGAATGTAAACAACTTTACAAAGCGATACTCAAAAAATAATTTATTTAAAATATTAAAATGGTTCCATTAATTAAAATTTTAGACAAGTAAGATGAGTAAAAGGTTACCCTAACTAAATTAAAAAATATATATACTAAAAAAGATTATATTAAAGATTATAAAAACAATGAAAATTTAACGTAAACAATATAATGTTAAGTCTATGGGGCGCCATTTGCAATTTAGAATAAAAACAGCGTTTACAAAAATATAACTTATACATATTAAAACCCATCAAAACTAAAAATAATGAATACTAAAACCATGTAGGGTAGATGTGCCAGTAATGGACCGCCTTCCAGTAATGGGCCACCTTCAACATTTTTGGTTTATAAAAAAATAAATAATAAAAATTCAGCTTTTTTAATTTCATTAATATGCTTTTTTAAAATTCTAGTTTTAAATACAATCATAATATCAATTATCTATTATTTTTTGTGGGGTGTCCATTACTGGAATTTAGGGTGTTTTGATTTATTTTTGTTATTTATAATTAAATTTCGATTCACATTGGGAAATGTGACTATGAGCATGTTTAAATATTGTTGGTAGATTAATATAATATTAAAAAATATGGAATATAACAATTATAACTATTAATTAAAAAATATTTTTTAAAGAAATTCCTTAAGGGTGTCCATTACTGGCACATCTACCCTACGTATTATAAGCTAAGATGCCATTAATGTTTAAAGTTGTTAAAAGTATGAAAACATATTAAAAAGTGGGTGCACAAAAGGAGGATGTTAAATGAAAACACCACTGGAAAAACATGAGGAAAAAATGAAGTTTTGAAAATTGCATCAATACTATAGGTGCAGATACCCAACATTTGGAAGGAGTCACTGGCTCCTAAACCCAAAAAATCCAGTGGCCACAGTTGTAAAACAAATGCATAAAAACAATAGTATTTATATAGGGTAAAAAACTAAAAAAAAAATAATAATAATTAATTCAAAGTGTAAAGTAATTTATTTAATATAAACACGTGTACAACAAAATTTGAATATTAATTAAATCTTAAATCATGTACAGTCAGAAGATAAAGTTGGGCAAGATACGGTTTAAAAAACAATTTGTAGATAAGCTAAGCAATCATGATAGCGGGGAATATCAGAAAAACAATATTTCTTATTTTGATTTTGCCAGACAAAAGTACATATGACAGAAAATCTGAATTTGTGAGAATATTTTGCACTATAAAAATAAAAACACACTTCAAACATTTGTTTATATATATATATATATATATTTAAATCACAGTCTATGTAAAATAAAATTATCAGATGTTACGAATAACATTGCTATTCGAATATATTTAATAGTTTGCTGTGTTAAACAGATCATTCTGAAATGTTATTAAAAGATAACAATAATGTGTGTGTTTTGGTCTTAATCTTAAAAAAAAATATCAACATTTCACGATGGGGACTGGGAATACCAGAAATAGATTACTTTTAAATCACATGGCGACTTAAACATCAAAAGTTAGTGGCCACAGCAAAAAATTTAGTCGCCACGTGGCGACTGGCGGCCGTGAATCTGCACCTATAATCAATACATGTACAAAACTTAAAAACAATGATACTAAATTAATCCTCATTAATTTTTTTATGTTTTACATAGTTTTCAATAAGTTAAAAGTATTAAAAATATATGCAAAGAACATGGAATTTTTCAAAATTTAGAAAATGGTATAAAACAGAAACTAAAACAGCATATGTTAAAATGTGAATAACTCATTAAGTAATTGACATAATTACATAAAAAAGGTCTTAAATTGTTCATTAAAGTACAAGCTATTTATATTAAGGCAAAAATGCACAAAAAATTGTAGATTTCTACATGGGAGGGGCTGGTTCAGTTGACAAAAGTCTAATTCGTTAGAGATATGAGAATCTAAAGTAGAGGATGGTTTTTGAGTCATAACTCCTGAACCGAATGAGATGTATGCAGGGGTCGATGCAGGGTTTTGTCCCTTGGGGCCCATTTTGTGAAAAATAAAGGTTATTTTTGTGAAATTTATTATATTTTTGTGAAAAATAACATTTTCTAATGAAAGTTGAAATCCAGTTACTCAAATTAGAGTCAAGCATTTAATAACAAAAACTTTTTAAAATCCTTTTGCTGAAGTTTTTCTCTCTGGTGAAGTTGTTCACAAATTACACATTTTAGAACATCACAAAATAATAATTAAATAATAAATAGTAATTTTTATGGAATAAAATTTTGTGAAAAGGCCTATTTTAGTAAAAAGAATTTTGTGAAGGGGCCCATTTTATCAAATTGGTTTTTGTAAAGGGACCCATTTTATTAAATTGATTTTTGTGAAGGAGCCCTAAATAGGCCCAAATTTTGTCTGTATCAACCCCTGGTATGAGTAGTCAAATTAAACAAAATTTAATAAGGAAGAGATAGACATGTAGAACAGGTTTCCAGCTTACCCCAATCCGGATATTAGTCTTCAATTGATGATCAAAATATACAGCGATGCTACGATGTTCATGGAAAGAGTGGTTCTACCTAAAATGATACAATATATATCTATATATATACCAGGAAATATTTATTTGAATAATGTCAATTAAAGGTTAAATTTCAATATTTGCATTAGTATGCAGTGGCTGGTCGGTAGAGACTGTATGTTTAGTATCCACTTCTGTTAAGTTAACGGCCACATATTACCGTGTTTTGTAGATTTAAATAGTTTTATATTTATACATAAGTTCGAAAAAATTCATTTTAAATTATTATATTTCTTGTTTTCTAATATTTGGTATGATTAAAAAAAAATATATTTGCTTAACAAGAAATTATTTACAACTTTTTTTTTACTCACAATTAAAGTATCAAACATTAAATATTTACCTCAAAAGGGCCTAACATTGCTGTACATAGCAATTATTTATAGTACTAAAGCTATTAATACTGAACAAAAATCATTTTTAGAGTTCCTGAAGGATAAATGAAGAACAGATGTTACATTAAGTAAATTTTCATTTTTCTGCGATTATGTATTTTGTCATTTGGTATTTTTTTGAGTATTTTAAAAAAGAGTGCTTAAAAAATGCACAGACATAACAATATTGTAAAATAAAGTTTCACATATGACTTAGATGAAAATTAATCCTTTTTTTACTTACTGTAACAAGAAATTTTATTGTTTAGAATTTTTTTTACTCAAAATTACAGTATCAAACATTGAATATATATTTACCTCAAAAGTATCTAAGTTTGTTGACATTGCAAATATTATTTATAGTAAAGGTATAATACTGAACAAAAATCATTCTTAAGAGTTTCTGCATGATGAATGAAGTGCGGTGTTACATTAAATGACATTGTAATTTTTCTGCGATAATGAATTTTGTGGGAAGAGATCTGTATCCTGTGCTGCTTGGCAGAAAAAATTGCGCCAAAATGCCGTTTTGGCGACATGAAAAAATTTTCAAAGATTGCAGAAAAACATCATTTTTAAATCTGTATGTTATTTATAAATCAATGATTTTGCTTTTTGCAACATTTTTAAAAGTAGAAAATGATGCAAAAACATTGATTTATAAATAACAAAGATTTAAAAACTAAGTTTTTCTGCCATCTTGAAAAATTTATCACGATCCAATTACGCAAATTTTAACAACATTCTAAATAAACTAACTATTAAAAAGCTAAAGAAATGTGATTTTTCAGATGAATATTTGTTATTGTCAGGGGGGCTCTGCCCCCCTGAACCCCCGTTTTAAAAACATTTTGGACAATAAAAAAGAGAAAAAAAACTGACCAGCAATCTTTTGTCAATCTTGATTACACTAAATTCAAAACAATGTTAACTTATAATCTCGCTCACAACTGCCCCCAAAAAAAATTTTTTTTTTCAAAGTAAAAGTAAAAGGATAAATATAAATGCCAATAAATGAGACGGCGATTCAGAAAAAAGGGAAATTGCATACAAAAAATACATAAATAATTACACATAAAAAAAAGTTAATATTTGCAAAAAAAAATTAATTAATTAATTAATTAAAAATAATTTAATGTATACCAAAAGGGATCCCAGTCAGGGTCTGAAACATCGTCAATGTAAGGCACTTCACCTTCTAACTGAAAAGAATTTAAATTTTGAGAGACTTTTGGTAATGCACCCTCGATGTTTTCAGACTCTGCCGTTGGTCTTTGAAAATCCAAAAGCTTTAGCCCCTCATTTCCGTACCCTGGGTAGACTTGAATAATATCATTTATGAGGACTTGCATTTTCTGGCCCGTCGTTTCAAAATGATCTAGTTTGAGGCGGCGATAAAAATGAAGAGCCATATATTGTGACAACATTTTATCGTTCCTGCGACATTTTAGAGAATTTTTAAACCAACGATTTTCATTTTCTAGATCGTTCGCTTTATTGGTTTTTGACACGAATTCGCCTTTACTATGATTCGTAACTTTGTGTGTTGTCTGACTAGAGAATAATTTTTCTACATCATGGTATTGTTTGGCCGAATCTCAAACAATACCCAGTAATTTTAATAAGTTAGATACTAAAATCAGGACGTCTAACCGTCCTTCAGCTGCATCATTTCACAGGGATTTATAGCTTTATCTGGATAAAAATCTATTAAATTGGGTACGTACAGTTTTGCCATTAATAAATCATTAACAGTATCAGTGGATAAATGGTTACGTGTATCATCTATAAATTTAAAACAGAAAGCGCATTTTGTCAAAATTTCACACGAATATCGTCTCTTTACGCATGCGTCAACTTTTTTTGAAGGATTCTCCCCTCAAAAACGATAAGACTGATTGATTAACCTGTTTAGCCTAGGGGGATGGAAAAGGGTTGATTGTTAACGGATTGAAATATATTTTTGCTTTGAGGTTAAAAGCTAAAGCTTTTTTTTTTTTTTTTTCTTTTAAGAACTCATGTTTTCACTACTAAATATGCATATTTTTCACAAAATTTTAAAGAGAGCTTGGAGATGGTTGTATTTATAACTGATTGAAATGTCAAAGAGTTCGGAAGATGAGGACTATTTTTTATTGCTATGTTAAAGGAGCCGACGAGAAAACAAACAAAAAAGCGAGAAGAAAGCATCTCTTTTACAACTGGATAACAATATTTTTTCCCGAAATTTGTACACGGGCTGTAAAACCGTTTTATTTATCACCCATAAAGATTTTAAAGAGTTAGGACAAAAATAACTTTTTATTTTAAAACTATGAAACGATACTGCGTAAAAAAAAAAAAAAAAACAAGAAAATGAGTGCTAATCACTAAATATCAATATTTTTTCGCGAATTTTTCTTCTTAAAATATAATTTCATACAAAATCGGGTTAAAGATGTAAAATAATAAAAACTTGATTATTATTATTATTTATTTATTTATTATCACGGGCCCGGTCAACGCCGGGCGGGGGTCAGCTAGTTTTTTATTAAATTAAACAGACTAAATCCCTTTTCACATTCAGCAGTGCTAAATGGCAGGTTCACTATAAAGTTTAGAAGTTTGCATAAATTAATAAATTCATTTGGATTTTTACACTCTGCTAAAATTCACCGTCTAACTGTCTCACATTAGAATTTATGTTTGGTGTGAGACCAAATTTTCAAAATCGGGTGATTGGCAAAAACTAAGTGTTAAAAAAGCTAGGCCTAGGCGTCAAATTTCACATCCAGGAATAATTTTGTAGTCGTCAAATGCTATAATGTAATTAGTTGCATTTGACGACTAACGACTGCAAATTTCGAACACTGTCTACTCTACATAAACTTTGATATTAAAATTCATTTTTAAATTAATAAGGTTAGATAACCAGATAAATAAATACCTGAATAAATCCGGTATTGGTACAGCCAGGGCAGGCGTGCTTCCTCATCGCGTTTTCCTCTTTCCTCGTGCGAAAATAAACAAACATGGCGCCGCGCGTTCGTTGCCATTTTCCAAAATCAAACTACTCAGATGAGATGGCTGTAATCCACTGTTCCTTTACGGTTTGCGGTAGCGAATAACGGTGATTTACTAAAATTGCCCGTGATCTGCCGTAAAAGACTGTAACAACCTGTATTTCTTTCTCTCTTGGCCGTAAATGACTGTTGGACCAGGGATAATCCTGTAAAAATGATCAGTTACGGTCAATGACAGAATTTTACAGCCAATAACTGATTTTTAACGGGTAAGGGCAATATTTACAGTAATACGGTAATGTACAGTAAATTATGCAGTAAAGCACCGTAAAGCAACGGCTATTTTTAACAGTGTACATCAGCTACACCAGTTTGACTATGCAGCATGAGGCCAATATAGAGAGGTAAAAGTATTTCTCTCTGAAGAGGATGACGATTTGAAGTAGTAGAGATCTTTCGTTCTCTTTGTATGCATTTGAATCTCACTAGTTGCGCTATTGATACTGCGGTTATAGTTACGGTTGCAGTGAACCTAAGGAGCAAAGAGTGCGAGTTCGCAACACTTGCGTAATCGTATAATCTCTTTTAAATCTATGCAAATATAGTCTGTTTAAAGGCTGCGGGATCTAGACAGGGGTTAGGGAGCGTAGCTCGTAGGGAACAGAGCTTCTCTGAATATTAAGGTAAATAATTTGTAAGCTGATGTAATTTGGCAAAAGCGGAAATATTCAACTTATGCCTTTATAACCTAGAAATCATTATAAATACACCAAAATATAACACTGCGAACATAAGAATGGTTTACTTAACATAGTAAAGTTTCAAAGCTTTAATATACTTTCAAGTTATTGAAAAAAAAATCGAAAAATACAGAAAAAGTTTTGAGATTTTTTTTTCAAAAAGGCCATTTATACCCTAAATATCAATATTTCCGCAATAAAATTTTACACGGTCAGTGGATACATATTTTATATAAGATACGAACTTTTTAAAACTTTAGTACAAAAATAAGTAGAAAAAAAATGAGCTCAATATCTGTCATACGACATTCAACCGCGTAACCCCCCCCCGGGGGGGGATCTTGACATCTGATCAATTTCCTCCCGGTGATTTTTTGTTTCTTAGTATATATATAAGCTTTGGACCAAATCTCATACTGGTATCCGGAAGTGATTTTTTTTTATGAAATTTGTCGCTAACTCCACGGACTAATAGTTAAAAAAATGTCGATTTCTTTATTTAAATTGACATTTATTGTGTTTTGGTGGTTAAATTATGGTATGAAGTTGTAAAATAGAGGAATGGGATTGATTTTGTAAAGATTTTGGTAGATTTATTATATTTTTTGTACGTATATTTATTGTAAAATAATGTGTTTAGGAAAAGGTAAGTCAATGGGTTCAATCTGATTTATTAATCTTAGCATTTTTTTTTATTTAAAACTTTTAATTTCCTTTAATAAAACAAGTGTATTAATTCCCTTTTATTTCACGATTATGAAATTTAATATTATTTATGTAATCACAAATTATAAGAGCGGAAATGCTCTTTTTATTACATCTTTCTGCTGCGATACATTGACCAAAGTGGATCACTATTGTGACGTCACTAATACTTGTAGCAGGCCCGGTTCATGAGACACAGCGTCATCTCGGAGGCCCCGGGCAGCGGCCTTTGTCCCGGAATGTGAAAGGCTAACCCCAGTTTCTTTAGAGGATTGTAGGAAGTGCATGATCGTGAAGGAGAGTGTTGCTGTAGGGGTTGTTAAAGAAAATATAACCAAAGTTTAAAAAATCTGGAAGTACTTGATAAATCATTTACCAAATTATTAGAATTCTTCATATGTGAAAAGTTCCTCTAAAATCGAGGTCATACATATGACCTCGTTTTCGGATATATGACCTAAAAATTTGAGAAGAAAATTGTTCGGAAATTCTATAACAAATGTTTTACGAGATTTTTTAAGTTTTTGCATGTGGTACTACAGTAACTAAATTTTTAACTAGAGTAACTAAATTTTGGCAAAATGGACTTTTTATGTTTTACTGTACTAAGTTATAATAACACTTAAAAATATTTTGCGCAGATCGAGGACAAATTTTTAGCGCTCCCTGGGGGGAAAGTGTATATCTAAATTGAAATGAAATTGATTATTTTTAATGCAGATTCAAATTAAGCTTCCGCTACAATAACATTTATGTTTTCATAAAAAAAATATTGCATGATAGGCGGAAATAAGGTAACTAGGTTTAATTTTTTTTTAAGTTTTACGGTATAGAAACTGTACATAACTTCAATATGGATACGGCAGGCGCAACACAATTTTATTTTTGTTTATTGAGTCCCATGCGAAAATTGTGTAACTAATTTAAAAATAATATATTTTTTCTGTTTTTTAATAACTATGAAGACACGGACAAATTTACGTCTTAATAAACATTTTCAGGTGATAGGTTTTCTTTTCTTTTCTTTTCTTTTTTTTTTACGTAGATAGCGACCCTGGTAAAAAAAATACATTACTAAAAAATATATATTTTATATCTGCCATATTCTCTTTTAATCAATATTATAAAGGAATGACAACTAGAAAGTTGTTTAAACGATTGATTAAAAGAATTGATTTAAAGAGGATATGGCAGATATCAAATATGACAGATGTACTACCGCATTGGCGAGACTACATACGACCGAGACTTTAAAAATTGATTTTAAAAATAGTAAAATATTTTATCCATCTAGAATTTATTTCCTATCTATTATCCGTGAATCAATAGAAATCTATATGCGTAACGAGGACTTTTGCAACGAGTCAACCTTATTTGAATTATTAATTTGATTAAAATTTAGCACGAGGTAGATTTCAATTTTTAAAAAGCAATAAAGAAATACTAATTTTCACGTTTACAGTTAACTGTTTTAAGCACCTGCTTTTTTTACATGTATTATCTCATGATTTATGTTTTTCGAGTTTATTTTCAAAACTTTGCAAGAATAGTTAGTTTATTGTTGCAATTCTTGATAATGGCGCCGTTTGAGCGTTGAAACATATATCGATCTTTGTATTAAAAGTGTTTTTATAAGCCTATTTTAGTTCTGTTTCTGTTTGTATCACTTAACCTTTAAATGTATGAATTTTTCTTTTAGAAATTGTTTTTTTTAATACTTATATTAAGGATTAGACACCAGAAATTTTAAGATAGATTAAAACTTTATTTAGCAGCATATTTATATGATTTTTAAAGGATTAATATTTCTTTATAAATACAGTGGTTACGAAAACCTTGATTTATTCATTAAAAGTTAAATAAAAAGTGATGCAAATTTGTGATGATTTTTATTTATTATTTTGTGAAGATTTGTTACAGTATTCCGAATGCGTTGGAAGTGTTTTAAAATCTATGCTTGACTCATGATTTTCTTTCTTCTTTTTAGGTGCGTTCGTAATTATATAAATACGTAGCACCTATTGTCGTCGTCTGGTCCGTCCGTCCGTCCGTCCGTCTGTCTGTCTGTCCGTCTGTCTGTCTGTTCTTTCTGTCCGTCCGTCCGCATATAACAACGCAAAAACTACCCAACCGATTTTTTTTAAATTTCAGATATATTATCTTTGCAGAATTTTGTCGAGACATTTCAAATTTTATCAAAATCGAATCAAAACTTTAGAAAATATTAATAAAAATATTTTTCAAGAAATTTGAAATTAAAAAAAAAACGGTGCTTTTTTGTTATAGGAGGTTCCGAGGTTTAATCGTCAAGCGACCGAAATACTTATTTTATGACAGAAATTAATCTGCAGACGATATAATTCATTTCACAGAATTAAAAATCATCAAGATCTGAATATTTATATAACTAGCTACAGTACGAACGCACCTCGTTTGTTACGTTCGACGTGCAATTTCCAACTTGTTCCAATTCAAATGATTTGTAATATTACTTGAGGTGTACAGAGAAATTTGAATGTCTTATTTTGAATCTTGTTTAATATGCCTGCCCTTTGATAAACGTAGAAACTCTTTCAAACTTTTAACTTTTTTTCAAATCTCATTTTCTTATTTATCCAAAGTGCAATTTTGATTTATTTCCATAGCATTTTTATTTACGATTCAATTTGTAATGTAGGGATGGATCTTTTGAATTGTTGAAATGTAATTAAATTTTAGTATTTTGCAATGTATTTTGGTTGATAACAGAAGAAGCATATTTACTTTATGTATTTAATAAGATATATTTAATTAATTAAATAAATATAATTACTTAGATGTTTTTAATTCGATAAATGATTATTTTTTCAACGAAAAATATAAATGTAAGGCAATTACCCGAGAATGCTTCTACAAACCCTGAATTATAATGTACTTATTTTGTTTCATTTTAGTTATACATAAAATTCTGAAAATAATCACACTTTAAAAGTATTTACTAAAACAATAAATGAACATGAAAATAATGCCGTAATATGAATTTGAAAGGAAGAAAATGTGTCACAAGATTAATTTTACTTTTAAAATGAAAAAAAAAGGTATTTTTATGTTTTGCTTTACACGAACAATATCAAAAATGTAATTTTAGGTAGCTTTCAATACAAAAAAGTATAAAGCTACCTATTGCAGCCGTTCTGAGGAAAGCAGTTCCGGAAAATTTCGATATATTTTCCCCGATCATGACCCCCAGACTCCAAAACCACCCTCCGTTCAAATGTTGATTTATATATATAGATATATCCATATATATATAAATATGGTTAATTTATATTATTAATATATATTTAAAAAAATGTGATATTTCTATATGTTTTTTAATTTAGTTAGATTTACTTTTTCATTATTTAATTAATTTAAATGAATTTATATTCATTAATATTAAGAATGTATTTGATATAATGATTTGGATTAATACCTATGGTGGACAATGTCATATTTACTTCTAATATAATGTTTACTTTTATACAGTGTTAATATAATATGTTTTAATTTTATTAAGTGTTTATATTTTATTTAATTTGGTATGAAGGAACATTATTTGTGACTAATTCATTTCAATATTTAATCAACATTAAATTTAAATTATTTGTATCATAGTTCAAATATTTAGTATTTTATTTTAATTTAATTTAATTTATGTTGCATTTTTGGTACAGTTATTTAATCGTCTTTGTTATTTAATGGTACATATATTTTTATGTTGCTTTAATTATTAATTTTTCCATCTTACTACTTATTTATAACATAGAATTAATCATTTATACATCCATTACTTCTATGTAATTCAATATTCTATTTATTAATTAATTTCATTTATTTATTATTTAACTAATGGCTATCATTAAGATAGTAATTTGGTTTAATTATTAAACAATAATTTATATCCATTACTTTCTATTCAGATTTTATTCACTTTTACCAATAGATGGTAGCACTATTTTAAGTTGCTTTAATAATTAATTTTTCCATCTTTATACTTATTTATAACATAGAATTATTCATTAATACATCCATTACTTTAATGTATTTCGATATTCTATTTATTAATTTTTTTTATTTATTATTTAACTAATTGGTATTATTTAAGATAGTAATTTGGTTTATTTATTAAACATTTATATCCATCCAGTACTTTCGATTCAGATTATATTCATTTTTCCCAATAGATGACAGCACTTATTTTCCTTTTTACTTTACAATCCATAATATTCTAACATTATTTCTGGCATTATTATAAAGCAATTTATATTTCTAAAATTGGCAACATGTAATGATTTTTTTATTTTTTTATTTTTTTTTTTTGCAATTCATTCCCAAGTCATGGTTGAGTTTCATGCTGGTTCTTGGGGTGTAAATTTATTTTTCTAAAATTCTTGAGGTGAACGGTATCTATTTTAATATTTTTTAATCTTTATGGATTTTATACTTACTGACTCTATAAATTGTTTTCTTTGTAAATTATATGTAAGGCTTCTCTCCTTTTTAATATTGTATTTTATTTTTTATTTTATCACTGGTTTGCTTCAATGTTTATGAGATGTAGTCCCAAAATCATATTTTTTAGCAATGTATGGCTAATATGATGATGAAACATCTCATTTCATTTTATTTGTGGTATTTAGACATTTGGGACTTGATAATTCTGTCTAAATTCCACAAATTTCATTTCATTTCATTCATTTAATTCCATTTTTATTTAATTTTTTATTCTTTTAATATGCTTTTGTTTCCATATTAAGTGTGTTGGGGAATCTTTCATTGTCAACTAATTATTTCATACTTAATTATTATTTCATTGTTTAAGTTGGTGTTATGATAATGTTTCATTTATGGTTATATATATATGTATATATATATCTGACTTATGTCATACGATAACGCTCGTATTTATAAATCAATTTTGATAAAACTAATTGTGTGTATTAAGCTAACCAATGTCTCGACCGAGTTCGTTGGCCAGCTTGGTCCGCCATTTTGTTTCAAGATGGCGGCCATTTAAAAATTTAAAACTAAAATAAATATACAAAAAAATTAAAAATTAAAATTTATTTTTTAATTACGATTTAGGCCTTGATACAAGGATTCCATAGCATTTTTTTGGTTTACCTCTATCTTAAAAAATGGCTGAGATAGAGCAGTTTGAAATTCTAAGGTGGCTGACATTTTGAAACAAAACAGCACATTAACGCGATTACTCGCAAATTATTTTCTTTCATTGTTGTAATAATTTTCCTAATCATACGCATAAAACTATATATTCATATCCGTTAGTGCCAAAATTGGCGACATTGGCGACAAAATTGGCAAAATTGGCGACATTTGGCGAAATATCGCCAAATTTGTCGACCAAAATAAGTCTTCATAAATGAAGCCAATTTGGCTATTGCTCAATAATTTGGCGAATTTCTTATTCAAATTCAGTATTAACGAATCTTGTGTAAACGTTTCTTTGCATTTTAACTTGCTGTTTTCGTGTAACATTAGCTAAAATTTTAAAACGAAGGTATAGGAAAGCTACCTTTTCCTCCAGGCCGGAAGGACTTTTTGGAATCTCTCGAACTAATGTTTAATAACTTGAGTTCTAAAAAAGAAAAAAAAAACAGTAATTTTGAAATATAGAAAATGGATAACCTACTATTCTTTTAAATACTTGCTTAAAAATTCTTCTTTTTCAACCATAAAATAAAAATGGAATTCTGCAAAAAAGCTAAAAAACTGCAACAAAAATGATTCGAAAAGTATAATCTCAGACAATTTTTTTTTATTATTTATAAATCGAGCAGTCAAGTATCAAATATTCTATTCTAGACAAGTAAAACGGGAAGGGAAATTGTCGACATGTATATTTATGGCTTTTAGACTGTAAACATATTGACGTTTGAAGCGGAAAACGACATGCCTGCGAAATTCTAAAATGGACGTCACTTCAATATTATCTTGTCACAGTAAAACGGCTTTGTAGAAGAAATATATCATTCTCTGTATGAAGTTAATATCAGGAAAATTTGGAATATTTGAACATAAGAGAAATTGTTCCCTCTACTTCTATTTCAGAAGAAAAATCTATCTTTTTTAGGATTCCGTACTTAAAAAGTAAAAACGGAACCATTATAAAATCACTCCTGTGTCTGTCTGTCCATCTGTCTGTCAGACACCTTTTTCTCGTAAAATATGGGACGTGGGAAAGTTATAAAGCATATTTACACTCTTTTTTCAGATTATTAGCCATTCACAAATATGTTTAGGGAATGTTTAGGGGGTAATTAAGTTACTTAAAAAAGTTTTCTTTTACTTACCCATCACACGTAGTATAGGGTAAAGTTTGTAATCGTTTTAAAAATCTAAAACAAAGAAAAAATGACGGATTTACACGTTTCAGAAACTGGAGATTCCGAAAAACATATTAAAAAAAAAATTGTCGTCCGTCTGTCTGTGTGAGTGTCTATAAACGCTCTATCTCCCGAACAAATTGAGGTAGAAACTTGAAGTTTGGTATGTAGTTAGTATGCAATAATGAGAAGACGCCTAATGAATTTCAGTAACCTCGATTATCCGAAACTATTTTTTTCGGCCTCTGAAAATATTCGTTCTGATAAAAGGTATATAAAAATTTTCAAAATTGTTTATGTTAAGGAGTTGATATAAAAGACTATTAAAAAAACATAAATTTTGCATAAAGAATGAAGTCGATCGAGTAATTAGTTGCCGAGATATTTGTAATCATATTTTTCACAATCTTCTATTTTTCATGACAATGTTTTTCATTCAAATTTCGAATCAAATATATATTTTAATTTGAAATGAGACGCTTAATCTGACGCAGTAAAGTATTAGTTAATATGATTATTATTTTTGGAGTTATAAGAATGTTTCTTTTACTCAATTCGGTAAAGAGCATTTAAAGTTTATGACATCATCAAGCCACGATTTAATCACTCTATTTTTAAGTGTACAGATTTGTATAATTATTTATATTAATAAATCTTTTACAAATATTTAAAACTCCGTTTAAATTTTATTTTGGAACTGCAATGCATTTTATAAATAGTTTACACATGTTTTATTTTCATATTTTATATTATGCATATCCATGATGGTTAAGTATTACGGTGGCCCCGAATGACTAGTTTGTATATCGTGTGTGGTATCGTGTGAGAAATCTCATAATACCGAACTAAAAAATATATTTGTTTTAATTTTAGGTATTATATTTTCAAAGATATCATCGAAAATGCACTGCTAATATATATTCGCTTCCCTCTATTTACAGTTGAAAACATATTTTTGAAAAAGCAGTTAGTGCCTTATCAAACTTTTAACGCTGTAAAATGATAGAATATATCCTATAAGCTCTTTAAATATGACAATATGAAATGTATTTTGCGTCAAATTAAAATAACGCGCACTTTAGTAAAATGTATGTCAAGCATCCTCTTTCTCCCTCATATCTTCGTATTACGTATAAGTTCATATGTTATTTTAGATGTCTTACGTTAGTATAAATTAATTTAATGTTATGAAACGAATGGAAGTTTCGATATATTGAAATATTTTACAGTTTTCCGTATTAAAAACTAATTTTCTAATCTAAATGCAAGTATTCTATTGTATTAAAATGATTTTATGTCCCATTTACTAATATATGAAAAAATAAATGAAATACTACTAGTAAAAAATTAATACTTTAAATAATATAATACAAATTTTCTTTTACACTTTTAGAAACGCACACGTGCGCATATACACATACATTCATATATTTTTCTATCTTTCCACGTATATATATATACACATGTATGTGTGTATAGAGTGAGATGTGCATTTACATATTTACATCTCACATATATACTATATACAATGGACTTTTTTTGGGGCGTCCCTGTAAAAACAAACTAAAACTGTTACTTATTCCATAATCCTGGAAAAACATGTTGTTTTCCATCTCAGTGGTTCATATCAATCTTTTAAATGCCGTACCATGAATAAGATGCACTGCAAAACATTTTTCCCCATAGACCAAAAGGTGACAAAATTCTTTTCAGTGTCTCAGTAAACGAGACATACTCAACCTGCGGCCCGGTGATATTTTATGTCCGGCCCGACACACAATCATTAACCCTTATTTATAAAATTAATTGCGATGTGCATGAAGAGTACTTACGGCCTTCACTGTCGTTTTATATATTTTCTCGGGAAGACAAAATCTGCCCTGTTATTTATAATTAAATAAAAATTATGTTAAAACAGTTTAAATGCCATTTCTTAGTCAAAAATTCTTTTTATATGCAATTCTATTTGTTCCAAACATACATTTCTTCAAAACTAATCAAATGTTATTTTAAATTAAATTGTCATTATATATTTCTACCATTAACCCTTTCCGGCACAGACAAATTCTGTTCGTAAAATGCGAAACTGTTGCCTGACACCCGAATTTACAAACGACTTTCTTCTTCTCCTTATTTTAAGCTTTCATTGTAGAAGCAAAATTTTATTAAAATATTCCTGGTGTCGAATGCAAGTTTGGAATTAAAATTAGGTGTGCCCGAAGTGGGACCACTGTACCGGAAAGGGTTAAAAGAAAATAAAGTTTTTCCATTGAGTAAAAGATTGATGTTTTCGAGAAAATCTCATGAATTCTTTTTCCTTAGAAGATGTAAATTCCGCAATGATATATTATAACATTTTGTACTATATATATACAGAGGTGCCAAAATCTCATTAATATTCAGTAATATGCGGGTTAATCTGACCCAGTTTAACATCGCTTCAAACCAGAAAAATTATTGGATGAATCTTTATTTATTTAATTTCAGGTTTCTACGTGGAATTTATTTAATTTCATTCCTTAAAAAAATTTCTGGTGCGAAACGTGTTAAACCAGGGTTAAATTAACCCGCATATTACGGAATATTAATGAGAGGTTGGCACCTCTGTATATATATATGTATGTATGTATGTATATATATATATATATATATATATATATATATATATATATATATATGTATGTATGTATGTATATATATATATATATATATATATATATATATATGTATGTATGTATGTATGTATATATATATATATATATATATATATATATATATATATATATATATATATATAGTACTTATTTTTAGTGTTGAACGATTGTCGCAAAAAAAAGGCTCCAAAAATGTTTACACTACTATTTCCAAACAATAAATTTCCCTGCTTATGTCTACAATTTTTTTAATAGAAATCTACCACGATGTTTTTGTTTGGAAAGAGTGGTATTAAAATTATTTGTAAACATTTCTTCCGCGACAGACTTCTGTTAATATTAACTTTGTTATACTTCTTTTTTATATTACTTTTGTTGTCTATGAAATTTAATTAACCCCTTTTTACCCTTTTTAAGTGTGTTGCGGCCCGCCTAATATTGTAAACATATGATTGCGGCTCGCGAGAAAAAATGATGAATATGGCTTGCTGTGATCGAACTATTAATGAGTATTACGACACTTCATTTTCAAAACCTGACATGCCATGGTAAACTTCAATAAAACATATCAATTAAATGGCAATCCGATTATATTTAAGCGAGTTAGAAGATGGGCAGGAAGATAGATATACATATAGACTGAGAAAAATGACACTTTCAAATATGAGTAAATCGAAGTTTCATTTTGTTATGAAACGTTTTGTTTCAAATATGACGACCAAATGCTTTCAGTTCTAAAATACCAGAAATACTCAGAATATTGAAACATGGACATACTCAAAAGTGTTCACATAGAGGTCAGTTTATACTCATTTTTGAAACATGGACATAATCAAAAATGATTAGAATCAGTTCAAACTCATTTTTGAAACATGGAAATACTCAAAAATGAGCACATAAATTTCATTTCATACTCATTTGAATGAAATGCAGTATTTCCAAAATAATTATGGCGTTAATGGGTTAAAATGTATCAAAATGAAATTTTTATCAGTTAAATTTCAATATCAAGGGAGCGCGTTTTCATTTATAAAATATCCTAATAACAATCGAATTGAAAATTTGTATAATTCATATCTCCACTTCCCCACATAAATAATGAAGTTATGCAATCTTTATCACCATCTCAAATTAACCAAATCTATCCGAATTCCCCTTAAAAATTTCCAATTTTCTCAGCAACAAATTAATGAATCCTATAAAAAATATCAACATGTGTCAAATCATTCGATGAATCGTATTTAAAATAACCCAATCATGTGATCTGAATGGCGAAAAGGATAAGGCGATGTACTTTTAACTAGTAGGACTCGGGTTCGATGCTGGCTCTTGGTAAAAGCGTAAATTTAGTTTATATTTCCGTAATCGTAAATAGAACCAGAGATGGCACACTAGAGCTGTTGTTTGAAACATGGACATATTTAAATCTGAGCATGTGATGTTTTATTCTTGAGTGTGTGCATGTTTTCCGAAATGAGTATATAAATGTTTTAAACTTGAGTAATTTTGTTTCAGAGCCATTTTGACTATGCGACATACTCAGATCTGAGTATTTTTTGCTCAGTTTTGAAAATTTCGTTTTTAGAGTGTACATACAGACGGACGGAGAGATTGTCGGCCAGAGAAACGGAAAAGTTGGAAATTGTTAATAAATATATAAGCAAATTCTTTCCAAAATAAAGCATTTTTTAATCAATGACACGTTACATACAAACTAAAAAAAATCAAAAACATCGACATTATATTTAATAGATTACGTAGCGTTCTGTCTTTGAAAATAAAATGTTACTTTTGCAAAAGTATTTATTTATTTATTTATTTATTTTATTTATTTATTTATTTTTGAAAAGCAGCTTTCTCTTTTATATCACTTAGGCATTATGAAATATTTTAGATAAGACTTTTAAAAAATCAAATTCTATAATTATAATGTAATATCTTTTTCAGCATTTTATCTGAGAAAATATGTAAACAATAAAAAAATAATATTATGTAATATATTTTTTATAAAAATGTTTCTGCTTAGTTTTTATTAATCATTTTTAAGGCATTGAACAATACATTTTTAGTAACGCTATTTACTTAAGACATAAAATTCTTCTATTAAAGGCTTTTACTTAAAGAAAAGAGCTTTAAGCATAAAATGTTTAAAAAATTGCCATAAAACCGCTAATAAGGGAGGAAATATTCTCAGAAAATGTATTTTTTAATAAAGTATAGAAAGCAAGAATAGGTGTACTCCTCTTTCACTCTTTAAATAAAATAAAAAATTGCACACTTACATGTCAATACAAAAAAAATTCTGTAGTTTATAATAGGCATTTAATGAATAATATTTCTTACGTAGGTTAAATTTTCCGAAACTTAATTTATTTATTCATTATCGTATCTGCTTATTTTTCAGCCCATTGCTTTACATTCCATTATTAAATAAGCATTTTTATGTTTGATATTCAATTCTTAATGTATTTTATAAAGTTTTTTATTAACATTATATAAAGTTTTTGTTAATTATATATATATATATATATATATGTGTGTGTGTATATATATAGGAGTTTCGCCTTGCTTATTAAATAATGTACGGGAAAGTTCGGTTTTATTTAAACTAGTCGTTGGGGGCCACCGTAATACTTACCCCTCATTGATATGCATAATATAAAATATGAAAATAAAACATGTGTAAATTATTTATAAAATGCATTGCAATTCGAATAAAATCGTGGCTTGATGACATCATAAACTTTAAATGCTCTATTACTCCAAAATTGATAATCATATTAAATAACGGTTTACTGCGTCGGATTAAGCGTCTCATTTCCAATTAAAATATATCTCTGAATTGAAATTTGAATGAAACAAAGGGTCATGAAAAATTGAAGAATGTGGAAAATATGATTACAAATATCTCGGCAACTCATTACCTGATCGATTTCATTCTTTGTGAAAAATGTATGTTTTTTATTGTATTTTATATTCATTCCTTTAAATAAACAATTTCGAAAATTGTTATATACCTTTTATCAGAACGAATATTTCGAGAGTCAGAAAAAAATAGTTACGGATAATTGAGACTACTGAAGTTCAATAAGCTACTTCTCATTATTCCGTACTAAGTACACAAAAAATTTCTAGTCTCTATCTCCATTTGTTCGGGAGATAGGGCGTTTACAGACACACACACAGACATTCGGACAACAAATTAATTTTTCTAAAAATATGTTTTTCGGAATCTCCGGTGTCTGAAATGTGTAAATCCGTCAAAAAAAGAATTTTTTTCAAAACGATTACAAGACTTACCCTATACTACGTATGATGGGTAAGAAAAAAAAAGAAAATTTAATTTTTATCTTATAACACAACATATATTTATTTTCCGTGATAAAAATAATTCATATAAAATTTCCAAAGGAATTTCTTTACTTGACTTACAAGAATTTGTACGAAATTTTTTCAAAGGATTTAACATAAATTATTTTATTTTCACTTTTAAATTCCTGACATATTAAGTATTTGTGTTGGGTTTCTTCGAAAAGACACTTTCTTTCATTTATGTATTTCTTTTTTATAAACAACGAAATCCATCTTATATCTGCTGTGTTCTTGAAAACGTAGGAGAAATGAAAATAAATGTATTCATTTTCAATACATACCTTTCTCTATCTTTGAAATATAAAATAAAAATTTATGATGCCTAGGAAGTTTTTTATAGACATAAATCCTGTATAAAAGGTAAATACTTATTTTTGAAGAGACGGTCAAAAATAAAATTACCCGTGGCTATATCGATCTTTAATGCCACTGTAGACTTATAGAATTAACTGTGGAAGTGTTAATTACTCGAATGTTTCATCAATATTTTATTATAATGTAAAGTTTTGAAGTTCCTATAAGTATGACAAATGGTTATCAGATTTATTTGTATATGTTTGAATAAATATCGTTACTAATAGATGATATTCATAAATACGTTAATACGTTAGTAACATTATATAACATTATCTACATATTTAAAACGCTAAACGTTTTCTTTCGACAGTCAGTGAGAACAAACTACTGCATCAAATTACATCATTCTTTTTTTAAATGAAGCCTATTTGGAGACAGATTTGTTATTGTACGTTCGTTTCTTAAAAAAATTTATTAATTAGCCGTAATTTTAAATTAAAATTTTACATCTGCTATGACGTCATAAAGTCAATTGCCAGAGGAGGCTGCAACTTTGCCCAAAACAGAAGTCTGACTCTGACCGTAACTTCAAGCTAAATCGAAGAGTGTGGAAAATATGATTACAAATATCTGGGCAACTAAAATTATCTGATCGACTTCATTCTTTATGCAAAATTTGTTTTTTATTGTCTTTTATATTCACTCCTTAAAATAAACAATTTCGAATATTTTTATATACCTTTTATATTCACTCCTTAAAATAAACAATTTCGAATATTTTTATATACCTTTTATCAGAACGAATATTTCGAGAGTCCAAAAAAAAAAAGTTCTGGGTAATCGAGGTTGCTGAAATTCAAAACGCTTCTTCCGATTATTACATACTGAGTACATACCAAATTTCAAGCGAGCACGAGAATATCATTGGGCTAGGTCACATATTCGAGAAAATTCGATAGGTGGGGTATTTTGTGGTCACCGCGGGTCAAGCTAATTTTATCTAATAAACAGCTCTGACGCTTTCGACCAAATTTTATATCCTATTGTTTTCAGGCACGAGAAGAACATTGGACAGGGTCACATGTTCGAGAAAATTCGATTAGTGGGTCAATTTTGGGTCACTACAGATCAAGGTAATTTTATCTAAGAAACGGCTCTAACGATTTTGACAAAACCTTTATATCTTATCGTTTTCGAGCACGAGACGACCATTGGGCTAGGTCACGTTTTCGAGAAAATTCTATTGGTGGATTATTTTGTAGCACTATGGATCAGAGTCAAGCTAAATTTTATGAAAAAACGGCTGAGTCGATTTTCACGAAATGTTGTGTCTTACCATTTTGAATTATGAAAAGACCATCTCGCGAAATCAAATGTTCGAGATAATTTGATTAGTGGGTCATTTTTTGTCACTATGGGTCATTGCATTTCAATGTGAATGCATGAAGTTTGAAACAGTTGTTGTTGAACAGTTGGCAGTAAACCAAGTCGCAAAGTTGGTAATATTTCGCCAAATATCGCAAATGCCACGACATGTTGGCGACATTGCCAAAATTTGGCGGGAAAATCGACATTCAACATCAGTAATGGCAAAACACATGCTTGATGCCTAATGAAGGAATGTCGCAAAGTTTGCGATTTTTCGCCAAGTGCTGGCGACTTCAGCAAAAAAATTGGCTTTCAGAAGCTGAAGGTCTTTCTAGAAATTCCAAACAGAAGCCGATATACATGATTCAACCAATCAGAGTCCATAGTGCTTTGTGCACGGAATGCTGTATTTTGTTTTCTGACGTTTAAAAATCCGTACAGGCCTAAAAGTCCTGTTATCAAAAGAAAGTGTGCAACGAACTAAAAATGTAGTTTGGAAGGATACCCTTTCTTTGTAAATTTGTAATAATGTGTAATATATAAATATTGCGTAGTTTTAAGATTGATTGTTTCTGTAAATAATACTGGTATAAAACAAATGCTTTATAGAAATAATACAGCAAGAATGTATTGTTATATCGAGTTGAACACAACGCTGACTTTAACCATGCGCAGCTAGTTCTTCCCCACTGATATTCATAAAGAAAGGAAAAGCACACTTCAGAAAAAATTTTTAATCCCCTTTTTCTCCGCCCAAATGTAAAAATTTTGAGCCTGCTATTAACAATGCTTTAAACTGAACTGTAATACGACAAAGTAGTCACGTTCCGATCAGAATGCAATATCTACATGCATTATAAAAATTCCACTTTGAATTATTCATTGTAGATTTTGATGGCACCGGGTGAATCTAGAATAGCCATTTCATAACAACGTCTGTGTGACGTCATTATTTTCGTCAATGGTACATTGTAAAATTTGAAGAATGTCCAAATTATCCAGTGATGGCAATATAACTCATATAATTTAGCTATAACTACAAACCAAGTATTGTTTATCAAGAAAATTATGTAATGTTACAAGAGCCAGTTTTAAGCATACCAAAGTGTAAAAATGAATAATCCAATAGTTTCCCACTATCTTTCTTTTTTTAAGACAAAAATCAAATATGGAAAACAGAAATTTATTGAACATAATTGCTGAAACGAAAAGTTTTCCATCTGTTAGCATGTATGTATTGTTTTTAATTAAATTTGATTGAATCGTTCAGGTAATACAGAACATTATATTTTACGTCATAATGTTTTACGGTGAAAATACAGAAATGTTTCAAATTTTACCACTAATTGAAAAGAAAATGCTCATTTGAACAATTGAGTTATTCGTTAAATTATGGATACTGAAATTTCCCAATGCGGGAAATTAAAAATCACATAATTCAGATCATCACGCATCAAAAATCATGTATGGAAAACAGAAATTTATGAAATATAAGTGCCGAACAAAATTCCCATCTGTTAGCCTTTTTGTTAGTCTGTTTGTTCCACGATAACCTATATAGTTTGATCTAAATAAACTTAAAATGTATATACAGGGTGACTTTTAATTAATTTACAACTTTAAACTGAAATAACTTCTGAGTGTCTCACGAGACGCCGACACGAATGCGTGCAGTCAGAGAGTGCATAAAAGGAATTTGTTTAGTATCAGTTCCAGAAATTTTGAAAATAACTCTCAAAATGTCATATTCAACTGAAGATCGTATTTGAAATGTTAAATGTTGATATTTATGTGGTGAAAATGCAATACTATTTCTAAGCAAGTGGTCCTCAACATTCCGAAACTAGTTATCGCCTATCAATACCCAAATCGTTATCCTAGTGCATTGCATTGGCCACCTTATTCACAAGATATAAATCCATGTAATTTCTATCTTTGGGGTCATATGAAAGATATTGTTTACTAGAAAAAAACGACAAACCTTATTAGCCTCAAAAGTTCCACAACTGGCTCCTTTTGAAGCAAACAAAAAAGGGATCAATTTTGTTACTGACAACTTTTCGACTAAGTGACGCTGTTGTAGCACCTCTGAAGGTTCTCACTTTGAAAACCTTATCTATTAAATTCCTTTCCCACGTTCTTTTCAATGAAAACATGTTTGTAGTGCTTGTAGTGTTATTACTCTTATAAGTTTCAGATAATTAAACGGCAAACTGTATATTACTAGATGCATTCAAATATTTTAAATAACTAATAGTCTGGATTCCTATATACTGGACTTGATAGAAATTAGGGATTCAAAACATTTACACTATATCAATTTATGTCTGGGATAGCAAGGTAATATAACAAATGTACATTGTTTATATGTACATTAGAACAGTTTCTCTTTATTTAACGCCATTATTTAAAGTACCAAAAGTACAGAAGACAACTTTACAAGTTGATAGTGGCGCTTAATATTCCATTTACATAATTGAATCGTGATAGCGCGTAATTCTCTAAATGTCTAGAGAGCTCTCCTAAATGGAATGAATGCTATATTCTTAACACTAAATAGGAGAACAAAATAAAATAAACTGAGTAATAAGTGAGAATATACATCTAGTAGCAGAGTAAGTGTGAATGGAAAATTATGTAATATATAACCTGCTTTCACATAAAAAAAAAAAAAATTAAACTGTATACATAAGTGTCTGCCATATAACAAAAAATGAAGCACTAATTCTAAATGTTATTCATATAAGTAATAATAAACTGTAACATTGATTCTAGTTATGGGTAAAATGTCATTTCATTGCATACTCATGAGTTCTAAGAACGATATTTAAAAGAAAATGACGTGAATCATTTTCAATGCATGTTGTTATGAAGCAGTAAGAACAAAAGGGTGTCACTGTAGGAGGTAGCTTCAGGAAAAGTACAGGAGGAAATGAAACAAAACATTTCCATATCATGCATATGTATTCAATAAATGAGGTTTCAGACGAGGTGCTAGGAATGTCTTCCCTGATCTTCCATACACAAATGAAATACGTTTTCCTGTACTTTTTCACAAAATCAACACTTTAAGAGCTACTCTCTCGTCAAACACCTTGTATTAGAAACTAGCAGGTTTCGCCCGCAACACTGGTCGGATTTAAAAATAAATGAACAACGTAAAATAGCACAAATAAAAATATATAAAATGGCAAACTCCTGTTTCACAGTCCCTAAAGCTCCATCATCAGTGCCAAATTTAAAAGATTAAAACCCGATTCAAAAGTTTAAGCCATGTAAATATACTTGCGTCTTCCGCACGCGCCCAAGATTGAATAGCGGTGAGTTTTCAAAAACAACAGTGGAGTCAAGAAACACATGTGACGCAGGAGACCAATAGAAGCGCCCGGCGAGACCGGGCGAGTTTTAGTAAGGAGGAGTAAAAAGCAGGTAAAAAGGGAGGAGAATGAATTAAATGAAAGGTGACTAGACATTTGAAAAATTTGGTGTACTGGACATATTATTAACTAAGTTGCTTGAATTCTTTCATATATTATAAGTTTCCCAAAAATCAAGGTCGTAAATATATGAGCATTTCTGAATTATTGAACCCTCTGAAAAATCAAAACTGTGATTGTCAGACCAATAATGGTTAGCAATCACAGAACGATTAGTGTCACAATTTTTAACATAGTTTTTATGTTCCCCAAGCGGACCTTACAGGGTCGCTCAGTTTCACCTATGCAGATTCTATCACACTCGCAAGATATCTTATAAATTCCCCAATGTGAAAATCTGTCAATTGGATGTTTCTATTGGTCTCCTACGTCACATGTGTTTCCTGACTCAGATGTTGTTTTTGAAAAACTCCCCGCCATTCAATCTTGGGCGCGTGCGGGGGACGCAAGCATATTTGCATGGCTTAAACTTTTGAATCGGTTTTTAATTTTTATCATTTGGCACTGATGATGGAGCTTTAGGGGCTCCGAAACAGCTGTTTGCCATTATATATATTTTTATTTGTGCTATTTTACGTTGTTAGTTTATTTTTAATATAACGGTACAAAATTAAATCCACCTATTTTAAACTAGTTGGTTTGTCCAAACGAACCTTGAATCATACGATATATATCGGTTAATTTGACATTATGCTTTAAGGGAATATGGACTTTTACCTGGAATGTTTTTCCACATTGCTGAAAACGATATAAACGCCATCTGGGTATTATATTGTCTAATGTGCCATACAAAATTTGGTCTATTAAACACCAACTCTTTTAGTTGATAAGTTACAGTAGGACTTTATAAAGAACAACAGAACAATACGTAATATACTAAAACTATCCCTAAAAAATTAACAATGCAAGTTCCATCGAAATCCATTCTTAAAAAAGCTAATGTTTCATAACAGGGTTCATCTGATTATAGAACATCTCCCCATAATTCAATAAATAAGCTACTTAGAATGATACGTTACATATTAAAACCTACTCTCAAAACTTGTCTAACTGCCAGTTATAGTTCCTTCGTAATACATTCAAAAGAATCTTTAAACAAGAAAGTAAGAAAGTAAAATCATGCGTCAAGCATAGATTATGTAACACTTTCCAACGCTTCCAAAATAATTTTACAAATCATTACCGTTTAATAAGCTGAAAGATAACATCTAAGTAAACAATTTGGAAAACGCATAGTATATTTAAAAACGTAATTTCAGGAATTTCCAACATATATTTCCAACATATACAATATTCGGAAAAATATCCGAATACTTTTATTCAGCCCTGTATATGATCTATAGATTTGTATATAAACTACATAGGATTCTGAATTTTAGTTTAGTTCGGAAACGCGCAGCATAGTTTAAAATTCTCCTTCTGGAGTTTCTGTCAATAAACGGAAATGTGTTCCCGAACTTTTGTGCTGCCCTGTATATGAAATACAGAATTTATACACACAGTAATAGACAAGTAATAGACAAAAAGGGAGTTAAATTTAAAATCGCGTTCAGCAACTTAAAACGCACTTTCAGGAATTATTGTTAACAGACAGTAGAGAATTTTTTTTTGTGTCCCTGTAAAAGAACCATGACTGCTATACACCCAATATTCTGTAGTAAGCCTCTTGTAATGCACCTTAGTGATATATATAAATTTCAATGCGTTTAAAATAGTGAAACATTATTTAAATAAACCGCAAACGATTTTTCTCCATAGACGTAATGTAACGGAATTCTTTTGACTGTCCCTGTAAAGCAACTATAAGTGCTATGCACACTCTATTCCATAATAAGCTTCTTGTAATGCACCTTAGTGATATATATCAATTACAATGTGTTTGAAATTATGTAACATCATTAAAATAAACCGCAAATGATTTTCCCCATAGACCGTAATGTAACGGAATTCCTTTGAGTGTCCCTGTAAAAAAAAAACTATGCGTGCTACACACTTCAGTTGAAATAGGAAACATGCTATAGATGGCGACAATAACATATAAAAATTGCAGGGCAATCCGAGCATATTTACGGGAGTTAGAGTACGGACAGACGGTAGACGGCAGACGGCCATACGGCAGACAAACCGAAGTCATAAACACTTTTCAACTAGGTTGGAAAGTGTTAAAAAAGTTGAATCCTTCATAGTCGGTCTCATCTGATTATAAAGCTTATACCCATAACTCTATAACTAAGTAAAGTAGAATCATATGTTATGTACTACAACTATTCTATACAAATTATCTAACTAACAGTGCAAGTCCCATCAAAATCCATTCAGCAGAACTCAAGTTATAAGCGGCCGAAAAGAAATTATCCTTTGAATTATATATATATAGTAGATATATTTTATATATACATTTGAACAAATTTCTGTTGCTCATGCCAACTTGAAATACTTCAGATACAGGACATATCGATTTTTACACAAATAGAAATTTTTTTAATAACTAAAATTATGATTGCTCATTTAATCAAAAGTCTGTACAATAGAAGAAACTTTTCTTTTAATCATTAATCAGTAGTTTTCGAGTGATCAATTCCTATTAATATTTATGTTCAATAATAAAGTTGAAGTAACATTTTCTATAACAAGGGATGTCGGTTAGCAGTTTATGACATCATATTAAAAATATTATTACTTCAACATTGCTTTGCCAGCTTTTTAACGAACTTATGTTAGAGAGATCATTGATACATGCAAGTACTGTGCTCTCAGCCGAAAATCCATTGTCTAGAGAAACCTTTATTATCCCTTTATGTACCGATGTTACGTTAATGTACAACTAAAAGAAACTTGTTGTAAAATTCATTTAATACATCTATTGTAAGTAATTCAAGTTGAATGAATTCTGGAAATTTTATTTTATCATGTTCGAAAAGCATTATTCGCCGTACAAGCAAAATTATTTTTAAAATGCATATTTTATTTTTCCAGTTGTAACTGCTTAACTTTTTTGATGTTGAAACACATTCAGCTGAAAGTTTCAGATCTGAAAAAGATTCTATTTTTATATGTAATGTCATTACGTTTGTATATTTCCTAATTCTATAAATTGCTAAAAACAATATCCTGAAGAAATGATTTGGGTTGAGTTGTAAATAGTCGATAAAATTCCTGTAGATACTGATTTAGTTAATTACATTTTAATAAATGACAAATTTCTAAAATTTAATTAATGATTTCGTAAATCTACTAACATATTTTTAAGTATTCAGAAAAACCGCGTTCGAAGGCAAAAATTTCATTAAATTCATAAATTGGTATGTAAAGGGTTAAATAAAAAAATAACTATGGAGAATATATATAAATGCCATTTTTGCATTTTGTGGTATCAACACCCTCATGTATGGTAAGAAAGCCTTACTTTTACTTTAAAATGTTAAGACTAATATTTATATCCCGTTTCCTTCTTTTTATTTGGGAGAAACTTTAATATATTTTTATTTTTCATTTAATTTTTTTGGACGAATAATCTCCGATTCTCTGCTCTTATATAATAAGTTTTTACACTGCTCGTCATTAAAATTGCAACACCAGGAAAAAATGCAAATAACAGAACGATATGTATTGGACAAAACATTATAATGGGAAGGAAAAGTGATTACATTTTCAGAAAATTTGAAGGTATAGATCCTGAGAAAACATTACCCAGAGCAGCCAATCCTGGCCGCAATAACAGCATTCTTCTGCCTAGCCATGCAGTCGAACAACGATTGTATGTCATATACGGGTACAGCAGTCCATGCAGCTTCAACACTATGCCACTGTTCATCAACCGTAGTGACGGGCGAGTGGTGACGAGCTGTCGCTCAGAAGCCATTGACAGGACATTTTCAATAGATGAGAATTCAGGAGAACGTGCCAGCCAGAGCAGCAGTCGAACATGTTCTGTATAAAGGAAGGTCAGGATAGTATTAACAACATGCGGTCGTGCATTCTACTGCAGAATCATAGAGTTTCGGAGTCCTCGAAGATAGGGCAGAACCACGGGCAGTAGCACCTCACAAATGTAACGGCTGCTGTTCATATTGCCGGCAATGGGAACAAGACGTTATCAAGACGTGTATTCAATGGCACCCCACATCATCACTGAAGGTTATGGGCCTGTGTGATGATGTCGAATTTAAGCTGGCAGTGTGCATTCTCAAGGATGCCACCAAACACGGATGCGGCCTTCGTGATGTATACAGAGCCTGGATTCATCTGAAAAGACGACGTGATACGCCATTCTTTCGTCATATGCAGCATCATGATGCCAGCATCCATGTTTGGCGTCATCGTGGAAAACGCACACTGCCAGCTTGGTTTCAACATCGCCATAATCACCTGTAGTGACTGTATGAGGTGCCATTGGATACATGTCTCGGTAACCTCTTTTTCGCATTGCCGGAAATTTCAACAGCAGCCGTTACATTTCTAATGTGTTACGGCCCGTGGTTCTGCCCTATCTTCGATGCCTTCGTAACTCTACGTTTTAGCAGGACAATGCACGACTGCATGTTGGCAGTACTATCCTGACCTTCCTTGATACGGAACATGTTTGACTGTTCCCATTTCTAGCACGTTCTCCTGATTTCTCATTAATTGAAAATGTCTGGTAAATGGCTGCTGAGTGACTGGCACTCCACCACACGCCAGTCACTATGGTTGATGAAATGTGGCATAGTATTGACGGTGTATGGACTGCTGTACCCGTACATGACATCCAATCTCTGTTCAGCTCCATGCCTAGGCAGATAAATGCTGTTATTGCGGCCAGGGGTGGCTACTCTGGGTAGTGTTTTCTCAGAATCTATACCTCCAAATTTTCTGAAAATATAATCACTTGTCCTTCCCATTATAATGTATTTGTCCAATAAATATCATTCTGTTATTTGCATTTCTTACTGGCGTTGCAATTTTACAGGCCAGCGGTGTACTTGAAGACATAAAACGGTCTTCAAGTGAAAAACAGGAATGATTAGCTCTTCACATATCTTGAGAAGCATTCATTCAAAGGCTGGTGCATCGTCTTATCAACAAAAGCCACCGTATTATTTCAAAAGCTTTACTAACCCGTGACCGTAAAGGTTTCGTTAGAAAATGCTTTTTCTTATATTCTTTAAATTTTTAGTAATATTTTTACTTTTATTAAATCAACCTCAAATGTGTCCAAGAAATTTGAGTCACTTTGTCACTTTATTCTTAACACTTTTCATATAGTTTAAAATTTAAATATAACCCGGGGGAAAAAATAAATGTTTGAAATAAAAAATATGTATATATATGTATGCAAGTTTAATAAAAACTAAAAAGACAAACTCAGGAATATTTCAGGTGGCCTTGCTTAAATAACTATGTAAAAAATAGGAATGCGATTCACTCTAGAAAAATTGTAATAAAAATCATAAATGCATTATAACCACATTTGCATACTTTCCGAAATTTATCTCTTCTACTTTCTCTGAATATCTCGATTGTTTTTTTTTATAACGTGATTTTACAATAAGCTGTCTTTATGAATATATAACCCGGGGAAAAAATAAATGTTTGAAATAAACAATATGTATATATATATGTATGCAAGTTTAATAAAAACTAAAAAGACAAACTCAGGAATATTTCAGGTGGCCTTGCTTAAATAACTATGTAAAAAATAGGAATGTGATTCACTCCAGAAAAATTGTAATAAAAATCATAAATGCATTATAACCACATTTGCATACTTTCCGAAATTTATCTCTTCTACTTTCTCTGAATATCTCGATTGTTTTTTTTTATAACGTGATTTTACAATAAGCTGTCTTTATGAATATATAACCTGGGGGAAAAATAAATGTTTGAAATAAAAAATATGTATATATATGTATGCATGTTTAATAAAAACTAAAAAGACAAACTCAGGAATATTTCAGGTGGCCTTGCTTAAATAACTATGTAAAAAATAGGAATGCGATTCACTCTAGAAAAATTGTAATAAAAATCATAAATGCATTATAACCACATTTGCATACTTTCCGAAATTTATCTCTTCTACTTTCTCTGAATATCTCGATTGTTTTTTTTATAACGTGATTTTACAATAAGCTGTCTTTATGAATACAAGGCAACCCGACATGGGCCAGCCGGGTTTCTTTTTCAGAAAGCCTCACGTTTTCAGCACCAGCTTGGTGATGTGCCGAAAGATAGAAAGCGCAACCAACTTTATCGGGTATCGTTGGCCATATTATCATAGAAACTCGACAGAGTTTCTCGCCAAGCATAAGAAACAGCAACGCATTGAACCGTAAATGAAAGGAATTTCCGCCAATGGATGCAAACGATTTTACATTTTTTTTTTTTTTTTTAAACTCTGTCTAGTTTATATTTTGCGGACGGGACAAAACGGGTTTTTGACACATTTATATCTCGCGTTCTATTTATGATAGAAACAAAATTCTTGATTCTATGGAATGGGGCGTGCCACGGGACTAAGAATGCAAAAGTAAAGCAAAATCCGACGAATAGGTTTTCAGTAAATGCGATTTTAAAAGTGCTGATTTTTGCACTTTTTAAATCTTGTTCAGACCAAAAACTGTTGACAGGGCTACAGCAATTTGTAATTATCGGATTTTTACGCGGTTTACGTTATTTGAATCCTTTTTATGAGTAGTTCGGACCTTTGTAAATTTCATGTAAAAATATTAATTAGTTTTTTATTTATATCAGTTTAAAGTTATTGATTCCTATACTTAACATAGAGCAAAAAACTGTTGACAGGGCTACAGCAATGTGTAACGATCGGATTTTTACGCGGTTTACGTTATTTGAATCCTTTTTATGAGTAGTTTGGACCTTTGTAAGTTTCATGTACATATATTAATTAGTTTTTGATTTATATCAGTTTAAAGTTATTGATTCCTATACTTAACATAGAGCAAAAAACTGTTGACAGGGCTACAGCAATGTGTAATTATCAGGTTTTTATGCGGTTTACGTTATTTGAATCGTTTTTATGAGTAGTTCGGACATTTGTAAGTTTCATGTAAAAATATTAATTAGTTTTTGATTTATATCAGTTTCAAGTTATTGATTCCTATACTTAACATAGAGCAAAAACATAATAAATGACCCAACTCTTTTAGGAATGGTTGTATACACATGATATTAAGATATGTTATTACACTCAACCCAAGTAAGCTTCCTATTATAAAAAATCTTAACATTTAAGGTTCGTTTACAGGGTCTCACAAAAGATCTTTTGATATAGTGCTAAAGAGTTGTGTAATTATCCGATTTTTACGCGGTTTGCCGCATTTGAATTGTTTTTATAAGTAGTTCAAATGTTTTATATTTCGTGTAAAAATATTAATTAGTTTTTTATGTATACCTCTTTAAGGTGATTTATTCCTATACTTAAGATGAAGCAAACAAAATATTAAAAGGTCTAACTCTTTTCAAAAAGAAAGTATGCGCATGATGTTAAAATATGTTACTACGAACTACCTAAGTTAGTTTCCTATTGTAAAACAGAATTGTAGAATTTACTGTTCGTTTACAGGGTAACTCAAAAGATTTTTTAATAAGACTAAAAAGTTGTGTAATTAGCAAATTTTTACGTTGAAGTACATGATTCCTGTACTTAACACAGAGGAAAAACAATAGTAAATTGCATAACTTTTATCAAATTGGCTATGTACACAAGATATTCAAATATGTTACTACATCCTCTCTATTGTAAAGCGGCATTGAAGCATATACGTTTCGTTTACAGAGTCTCTTAGAAGATCTTGATTACACTACAACTGATGAATATGTACTGAGTGAGATGTATTTTAATGATTTTACACTGTTTCAATCTCTGTAAGGTTTTATTATCTTGCTTTAAAATTTAATATAAGTTCATTTTGTCCGTCTGAAATCTCGTCGATGTTTTAAGCTCTAAATCTATTAAAATATAGTATTTTCATCGATTAAAAAAACTGTGTTTATTTATAAATATATAATTCTAGCGTATCAGGAATTGATTGAAATAGCGATTACAAAATTCCAACTTTACGTTCATGCGCTGAGTAATAGAATGTAAAAATGTTGATACCCCAAGATTACAAGTTTTGCGTTTAAATATTTGCCGTTCATCGAATCTCCGGCTATGACGAACTTAAAATGCTAAATTTCGTATACAATAGGTGATCGGTAACGAACTGTTTAGTTTACGAACAAATCGGTTAACGAACACTTTCGCGTGAGATTTTTATGTTCGGAGAACGAACACTGCACGAAACAAAGCCATGATGAAGCAATTTCATATTTCATGTTTCATATTTGCCGAGCTATACTTATTGCCTCTATTGTCAACTTTGAGAACATTTTAACAGTTGCATACATACGTCCTAATTAATTTATGGACTGCCGGAGATTGGGGACCTATATTTTAGGATCACCGAATTGGAATGAACAGACTATATGAACAGAAATCACTTTAATAGTTTTTATACTTTTGCAAACGTTGCAAATTTTATATTTTTCAAATTCTCGAAACGTTGAGTTAAAAAACTTAAATAAATAAAAAACTTCTAAGTTGCTCAGTAATTTTCAAAAATGATATATTTAATATGTTAGTATAAAAATCCCTAGAAATTTTTATACTAATAGAAATAGGTTCGTAGGAAAAAAAAAAATGTTGATTATTCTCGGTAAAGTATGCTCCATAAACTTATCGTTGTAGTTGACCGAAAAAAAGTGCTTCTTATTTTTCCACATTTTTCTGAAACTGTATTATTTTAATTAGTTTGTAAACTACTGTAAAATTGTCTAATTTTTTGTTTTTGAATGTATATAAGCGGAAGAGTGATATAAACAAAAGAAAAAGGAAAATAAATATGTCATAAATAATCTGATGAATACAATGTAAGGAAATTAATATAAAATTTTCCCAGTTATTATGGTAGCGACATGTACATTGGAATAAGTCACTCAATAAATTGTATAATTCTGATGTATAATTCTGTTTATAGCATCACTATTATTTTTTTGCCCCTTTCATCTTTTCTTTTCTGAATAAAAATGGAATCCGTATAATTGAAATTGAATACCTTACAAAAAGGAGTAATATCTCTTCAAAAACAACTCGTTGCAAATGATCCCGCCAAGCCACAAACCTAAAACGTCAGTCACAAAAAGAAGTGATATCACATAAAAAGAAGCGATATAGAAGTGCATACTCCGAGTCCCGTGTAAAAATCTATCACCACTCATAATGTTTCCAAAGGACTCGGAGTGAGGTACAGTATGTGAAAACTGCTTGTCGACCTGCAGGCTTTTATAATGTTTGCGTTTCCTGCAATTACATATGACTATATTATTTTAATTAAATTAAATTAAATTTTATTTTATTTTATTTATTTATTTATTTGTTTTGCTCCCATAAAATTGTAAAAAGTTGAAGCTTCTGTGTTTGCATGTCCTTTCTTAATTATGAGCTTGAAAAATCAATTTGTTGATTTTATTTACCATTATTTAAACTAGAAACACCACTCTTACGAAGAGGATTTTTTTAAGATTTTGAGTTTGTAATATATATATATATATATAATGATCATACGCACATTAATAACATTGTACCTTATAATAAACGTTAACTAAATTGAGATATATTGCAGTAATTCTAGCGTAAGCGGAATCGCATAGATCTGGGGAAAAATCCGTTCTGTCAGTTCTTTCACATACAAAAATATTTAAAAAATGATGTAACAAAAATTAAAAATTTATTTTTTTCGATTTTCAAATTGATATACTGCATATGCATATATAATAAAAGCCTGCAGGTCGCCAAGCAGTTTTCAAATACTGTACCTCACTCCGAGTCCTTTGGAAACATTATGAGTGGTGATAGATTTTTACACAGGACTCGGAGTATGCACTTCTATATCGCTTCTTTTTATGTGATATCACTTCTTTTTATGACTGACGTTTTAGGTTTGTGGCTTGGCGGGATCATTTACAACGAGTTGTTTTTGATGAGATATGATTTTATATGAACGTGACTGGGAATTGGCTGCAGACGAAATAACCGCAGTGTGTGAGTGTGTTAAATAATTTAAGCTAAACAGGAGAAAAAAATATGCTTGAATTATATAGGTATTCTGAAATTAAAAGCATTTAACTAGGGTAAAATATAAAAAAAAAACATTTCCTCATACTATATTTCAACTTGATAACATTTCGGGAAAAATACAAAACACCCTCTTTGACTTTCGCAGCTCCAAAATAATAGGGTTGCTGTTTACTATATGTATGACGTCACAAGCAAAAAGGTTACATATTCTGTATGTGTCGCTGGATTCAGCACCCCACCAAACGTTCCACTTACACCAAGATGCTGAAAATATGCGACTTTCTAAAAAAGCAGCCGTATTACAGATATTCGATATTCCGCTCGATGTGCAGAACGTAGCTGAAAATATATGTTAAATCAAAACTCTAATAGATACTTTCACATTTAGTGTATTTTCTATGGATTGCTCAACAACGACATCAAAAAGGATGTTTTGTACTTTCGTATAAGCCCCATGACAGCGGTTAAAAGCGAAATATTTCTATATTTATAGCAACATTTTTATTTTTATTGTTTTAGTGTTTGAGCACGTAATTTGATTACATAACTGTTAAATTCGTGTTGTTATTAATATATTTATATGTGAATTTTTAATTTCGTTTGGCGGTTTAGTTACATAATGTACCGTTTTTTTGGAAACTTTTAAAACAATATTAAAATCGCTTTTTAGTATATTTCTTTTAATTGCTAAAAGGCGTAAAATAAAAACATTATATGCAGTAAAATAAGTTTTATTACACTTCTGACATGTTTCGGCTCCATTCGAGCCATTATCAAATCAGATAAGAATATTCTTTATATAATTGCTCGGTGTATGAATTTATTATTTGAAACGCTATCATTTAATTTTTCAAGTAATTTTAGCAGTTTTGACACTAGCTAAACAATAAATTGATCCCTCATCAAGAAAGTAAAATTTAAAAATAGAATATATATGAGATGTTGCAAAAAAAAAAAAAAAAAGATTATGTAGAATAAATAAACTTTGATGAGGACTGCTGAAACTGTTACAATACTTCTTATTTTCCGCACACATATTTTAAACAAAGTATTGTAATCACGATACGTGTCTCTGTAAGTGCACACGATAGCTTCCACATTGTAATTTCGAATGATCTTCCATTGGGCGAATTTGTCAAAGACAACTGGAGCAAGAACTGTATAAGTTTTCGTAAAAATCGCCCGACAGATTTAGTATTTAATCATTTTTAAACAATTTTCAATCCATTATACGATGAATTTCATGGAGAAATTCAACATAGAAATGTGCAACGTATAAGTTATAAATATTACGGTGACGCCAACAAACGTTAATGATGCGGAGGTAACGACTCCAATTCCAAAACGGGAGCCCGGGCATTAGAATCCAGCTGATTCCAATCTCAAATGTCCTCTCTTGATTCTCAACACGTACACACATCTTTAAAAAGTCGGGTGCAGTCACTTTAGATATTTGAAAAGTTGTTTTGGCTGTAGTTAAATTATAAACGGATCGTTTAGCAAAAAAAAAGAAAATTGAAAAATGAAATAGTTACGTAGTTTATTTAAAACTAGCTGACCCGCCCGGCGTTGTCCGGGCAGACTAAATAATATTTATTTATACTAAAACCTTGTAAAAAAACTAAATGAGAGCTAAAATTTCAAAAGTACAACAGTTACGTTAAAAAAATGAAACGGTCAGGTAAAATTATTACACTTAATTTTAAAGAATGAAAAGGTCAGGGAAGTTCTTACGGTTGAACCAAAATGGCATATCGGTATAAGATCGAGGCTTGATATATGGCAAATTAAGATTTGTGAAATGCTAATGTGATGCAATTTACAAAACTTCATTATTGCCATTAAACAATTAACAAATAATCGCGATTTCTGTAACAAAAGTCTTGGCAGAAATTGCACGTTTCATTCAAAGTCCCAAAGTTATGCTCCGGACCGTTTAAATCAGTAATTTGGATTTCAGAAGCAACACGTTCGTGCATGCGAAGGTTATTAAGCCTATTTTGGCGATCGCTTATGCTTTTTGTTTGATGGCGTTCTCGATCCAATCAATTTTCTCTTCTTAATTCAGCTTTTTCTTCACTTTCAAGCATTCGCCGAGATCTGTTACGGGCAATTCTAATGATATTTTAAAGCTCCATAATTGCAGCGAAAGAGCGAAACGTAAATAAACCCGATTTACCTCTGCCTAAATCCCGCCAAAGAACATTTACACAATAACCATTGAGATGCGTTTCATTCGGACGTTGCCATTAAACAATTAACAAATAATCGCGATTTCTGTGCCACGCACGACAGCGTAATATATATATATATATATATATATATATATATAGATTACTTAATGTTTATTGTTGGGGAAGTAGCCTAACTATATATTTCAATACTATTTCTTACCAAAACGATCAATTTATATTTTAGCTACTGCTAAGTATTAAAATCGCTTCAGCAGTTCACAAGAAAAAATATACATCAAACTCACCTGCTGCAATAATTTCATAACTTTTGTCGGTCCGTTTAAAACGAAATGAACCTGTGTATTTTTTTAAACTAGTAAAAATATATTCGACCCATTATAGAACAGGGGTCGTATACGACCAATAACTGTGTATTTTTCTCTCGCTGCATTGATTTATTTCGGTTGGAATTATGTATTTCTTTTAAAGCCTTTTCGAGAAAAACACGAAAAATTTGATAACATTTCTTACAGTACTCAGTGAACAGGAACGCAGCAATTTTTTTTTTTTTCGGATTTACACATGAGTTTCAAAATTTAATTTCAATTTGTTCAGATAGAAAAGCATGGACATTTAATGTTCATAATTCGTTAGTGGTTATCTCAAAGTGCAGAAAAATAAAGATTGATTGAAAACATAGATTTGAATTTCATAGTTTTCATTGTTTTTTAAACCTAAACCCCTTTAATCAGTTTCTCTTGAAAAGGTAAGGACGTCTACACTTGGTCTTAGCAAACTGAAATATTTTGAATTTATAACGCTTCGTTTAATATCAAACAATGTAAATAAAGGTAGTGCGGTTTGATAAATTAATTTATAGATCCAAAATGTTCATTTATAATATAATTGAAATAAATCATATATCATATATTTTAATATGAGCAAATCCTGTGTGTGTGGTTATATATATATGCAAATTTTATCTTAAAAATGGCTTTAACGGTTTTGACGAAATTTTGTATCCTACCGTTTTAGGGCACCAGAAAATCATTGGGCTAGGTCACATGTTCAAGAAAATTCAATTAGAGGGTGATTTTTGGATCACTGTGGGTCAAGCTAATTTTATCTAAAAAACGGCTGAGACTATTTAGACTAAATTTTGCATCCTATGGTTTTCGGGCACGAAAAGACTGTAGGGCTAGGTCACATGTTCGAGAAAATACTATTAGAGGGTCATTTTGGTCATAGGTCATTATGGATCAAGCTATTTTTATCTTAAAAACGGCTCAGAGAATTTGAACTAAATTTGGTACCCTACAGTTTTAGGGAACGAAAAGACTATTGGGCTAGGTTACATGTTCGAGAAATTTCGATTAGTGGGTCCTTTTGGTCATGGGTCATTATGGGTCAAGCTATTTTTATCTTAAAAATGGCTCAGACGGTTTGAACTAAATTTTATATCCTACGGGTTTCGGGCACGAGCAGACAATTGGGCTTCGTCACTTGTTCGAGAAAATTTGATTAGTGGGTCATTTTGATCATGGGTCATGATATTTGAACTCAAAGCTAATTTTGACCGAGCATAGCTCGGTTTTCCCCGCTCGTATTCTAAATAGGCGAAGTCTCTTTTTATGTTTGTTTGATAAATTTAGGTATTGCGTTTTGATCTAAATAAAATAAAATACGTTTATATTCTTAAATCAATGCATTCAAGTACTTTCAATAAGTATACATTAAAAAAGACTCGATTTATACATACTAGATTCGATATGAATTACTGATTCTAAATATTCTATGTAATATTAATTCATCTCGAAGATATTAAAAGATGTCCCCGAGTTTAAGTGTGCGTTAGAACAGTTTCACTATCTTTAATACCATTATTTAAAGTACCAAAATTAGAGAAGACAGATTTACAAGTTGATACTGGCGTTTAAATGTTTCATTTACATAATTGAAACATATATAAAGCGCAATTATCTAAATGTCTAGAGAGCTCTCTTAAATGTAATGAATGCTGTATTCTGAAATTTAAGTAGTAGAACATAATAAAATAAACTGAGTAATAAGTGAGAATATGCTTTTAGTAGTAGAGTAAGTGTCAATGGAAAATTATGTAATGTATATCTTGCTTTCACATTACAAAAATAAATCTCTATGCATAATTCTCTGCCATATCTGTATAAATGAAGCAACACAACTCAGTATTATTCATACAAATAATAATAAACTGTAATACTGATTCAAGTGAGGTGTACAATGTCTTTTCATTGCATACTCATGAGTTCTGAGAACGATATTTAAAACAAAATCACGTGAATCATTTTCAATTCAGATTGTTATGAAGCAATAAGGGTTGGGTAAGAATGCGGGTTCAATCGTAATATAATTTCAGTCAATCATCATTCATGTTCAAGTAGACATTCTGTCATGTTCAAGAAGTGTATAACCGTATTCGTGCGTTCTATAGATCTGAGCCGACACGTGTCGTGACACAATTTCTAATAATATCTGGTTACTCGGTCGTATGCAAGATTCTACTCTCAACAAGAGTTACAGAAAAAACCTTATACCCGACCTGGGTCAGATTGGGTTCACGAAAATCAGGTCACCCGACCGCTAACCCAAATCTAATCTTAAGCAAAATCACCCCCCCCCCCAAAAAAAAAAAAAAAAAAGAAAAGAAAAGAAATATCGACCCGAACTTTCTGATTTGGATTCCGGTAATATCAGGTCATCTGACCCGGTGCAGTGTTGTCTTCAAAGTTCACAAACCTGTAGCAAAAAAAAAAGTCAATTCAACCAATCCGGATCGGATTCGGACAAACTCTGGTCACCTTACCCGATGCATATTCTTAACATATGTCACTGTTTTCTCATTGGAGTCGCCTGGTGACTTCACAAATTGGTCACATTGTGAAGTGAGAGAAAGGCGTCCATAACGACTACACAGTGACTTCACATCCGACGTCACATCAACGGTAACAAAGTCACAGTGTGACGTCATTGCGAAGTCACCGTGACGTCACGATGTTTTACGGAATAGGTCCGGCGCTTTCACCAGGACTCCAATGTATTCCAGAACGTACAGTGTATAATCATCTCATAGCTTATTTTAAGAGGTCCTTCTTTACAGATTATAATGGTCGTCCAGAGTGGCCATCATCTTGGAGAGTGAAATTTCGCGCCTAAAATTCTCAAACCACTTTCGAATTGTGTACTCTGAGACAACACTTTGTGCATATACAACACAAATTTTACGAACAGTCTGAGTAGCATTTTTACCTTTTTTGAAATAAAAGAGCATAATTGACGAAAATGATTTTTTTTTGTTCTCATTTTTATATCCGCACTGAAACAAAAAGTATGCCACAACTCAAACAATAATTATGCAACGCAAGCAGAAAAGAACTAATATTTGGATCATTCAAAGTCACTCCTTATCAGCAGTAGCAAAATAACTACACGAAATCACGCTCCACGTTTAAAAAATCCGTAGAACTCGCAAATTCCGGATGACCTAATCAAACACAAATTTAACAGACATGTAATTGAAGTATTCGCTAAAACCACCGAAATTATCCGAATCTATATGGCTGCTGTAAGAAGACGGGTAATCTTAGGCGACTTCTCCGAATATTAATTCGTGGTATGCGGCTAATACGAAAGTACCGCTTTTAATAAATTTCAAAATTTTATTTGAATACATAATTAATAATTTTCACATAAAAATTATTTTTGGTAATGTTAGTGGGCAATCTAAAATAAATATATTAAATGTAAGATTTCTATTACAGTTTTCAATTGAAAAAATATATTTACGTCTAGGTTATGTAATACAGGAAACCCGGGAAATATCCCCTAGTATATACAGTACTAAAGTCCACTTGCCACCATCTTAACTTCGGAACGGCTGCTGCTATATTCATAACAGTTGCGTCTAGGTATAGTAAAGTAGCCATGCGCTACTGAATGAAATCGCCTACGGCGCCACCTGGGAGAAAACAGCAGAGTTAGCATTCCTATCTCGAAAACGGAGAGAGATAGGGAAAACAAGTGATTTACAAAGTTGTAGAGCTTCATCGAATTAGTACAAAAAACAACTTGTAGACATTATTGCGAAGAATAGAACGCTTAAAAGCGCATTTTTTTTTCGTGATTTCCTACACTGTGGCGTGACAAAACTATATTAGAAAGAGAGAAACAACCAGTTATGAAACAGCAGGTGTATGCGACCCCTCCACAAACATTGCAGGACCTTAAACAACGCATTACGAGCTCATGCCAGCGTTTCACCATCTATGCTCCAATGTGTGTAACATGAAATTCAAACAAAGATCCAAATATGCATTGCAGCTGATGGTGAGAAGTTTGAATATCTAAAGTAAAGGTACAGGGTGATTTTTTTTAATGTTGTGAAAGTAAAACTCTATAACAAAAGAACAATTGATCCAAATGACCTGAAATTTCACCAGTATGCTCCCAAAGCAAAGGGAATTTTTTTTGGCATTGTTAAAAAAAACTTAAAATCGCACCGACAGATGGCGCTGTAAGGTGACATCAACTGGTTTCCTCCCTCTACCTGGTTTTAGGCTCAGTGAACCAGTCTGTTCAAATTTCAAAACCACCTTCCGTAGGTCTGCTGTCGTCATTGGACCTTTTCTTAAATTCTTAAGAGTCCTAAATCTCTTAAGAGCAGTTACTGCGTTGTCATTATTCTGATAATACAGTTTCACTAACAACGCACGGTCCGTCAATGGCACAGTCATTGCGAGGATACCCATAGAATAATGAACACGAGGTGAGCGTGCTTCACGTTTTTACGCCACTGTACGTGTGTTGTGCACAAGCTCGTCTCCTGACTTTACAGGATATACAGCGCCATCTGTCGGTAGGATTTTAAGTTTTTTTAACCACGTCTAAACAATACCCATTGCTTTGGGAGCACACTAGTGAAATTTCAGGTCATTGGGATCAGTGGTTTTTTTGTTATAGGGTTTTACTTTCACAACTTAAAAAAAAAATCACCCTGTATATTATTATAACTAGTTGTTTTTTTTTCTTTCTAAGATCGTTTTGTCACGTCACAGTGCAGGAAATCGCAAAAAGCAAATGCGCGTTTTAACCGTTCTATTATTTGCATTAATGTCCACAATGTGTCTTTTTGTACTAAATCGATGATGCTCTACAACTTTGTAAATGGCTTTTTGTCTCTATCTCTTTTCGTTTTCGAGATAGGAATGCTAACTCCAAAGCATTCCACCAGGTGGCGCCGTATGCGGACTCATTGAGTAGCACATGGCTACTTTACTATACCTAGAAACTACTTTTATGAATATAGCAGCAGCCGTTCCGAAGTTAAGAGGGTGGAAAGGGACTTTAGTGGGAATACTGTATAATAATCAAACATTATCAAAATCAAATTTTCCCTTTCTATTAGTGTAAAACATAATATAGAAAGTGGTTATTTTCATTAGTATCCAAAATGTATTATAGTATTTCTTATATAGCTTTAAGAAATGCATGCAACAAATAACAAAAAAAAAAACAGATTTCATTAAAAAGTAAATATTTTCGAAACGAAAAATAAATATTTAAACATACAGAAATTGAAAAATGAAGCAAAAATATATTAATCTTGATTATAGAAAAAAAAACACTAAAATTGCGAATGTAATATGATTCGTGAACGCGGTAGCATTATTTAGGCATTTTAAAGTTTTATCTATATTTAATGTGGTAAATAATAAAATCGTATGTATACCGAAGAAAATATTTTTTTTATATGTTGTTTTAATTAAAACGATATAATGTTCCATACGTTTTATAGAGATTCTATTGTAAAAAGGGGAAAAAAGACGAAAAACAATGTTATAGATATTTTTATTAAAGAAAACAATGTTTACTTAATAAAATATTCAATGTCTTAAAAGAAAGTTTAATGAATTACATTTATTAAATATTAAAAATTGGAAATAATGAAATAGAAAAGCGTAATATAAAAAAAATCGAGTATGAATAATTAAATGTATTGAAATTGAGAAATATATAGAAATACTCGTATATATGATTAAATATCTTGAGACTGTAAATATATAATGATATTAAATACACTATCATCGCAATTACACAAGAAAATTGTATTCCTTAGGCGTATGAAAAATTAAAAGCAATTGTTTAAGAAATTTTAAGTAATGGATTTGTGTTTCTTTAAAATAAATTAAAACCAGTGGAGCCATGCGAGGATTTTGCATTGCAATCTAATATTTTGTAGCAATATCTATTTTATTTTAAACTTCTTGAGAAAAAATAAGGTTTAAAATTGTCTGAAAACAACATTTTTCAAGCCAGAATATCATCTCGTTGATTCCATCAAAGTTACAGTAAAAACTGATCGAAGATAGCACAAGATAAGCACGAGAAAAAAATAACAATCGTATTTTAACGGTATTAGAGGATGACGTCATACGCTTCGATAGAAACACCCGACAAAAAAAATAAATTGAATACAAATAAAATACAATTTCAATTAATATAACAAATTATACATTTTCGACAACAAGTGAAATACCAATGCTTCTATCAATCGATGGTGTATTTTTCTTCTAAAAAATTTAATTTGAATTTTGCTTTTTAATCATAAATATACAATAAGCCAGTGGAGAGACGTCTCACTTTATCATTTTTCTACCATTTTTTTAATGATTGCTTAGCATGATATAATGCGATATTTTATTTTTGTGGCAACATTGATTTGAGAAAAACGTTTCATTTCATTTATGAAAACAATGCTGATTTAATTTTTAATCAACAGCAATTAAAAAAAAAACATGTTTTAACTAAATGTTTTAACTAAAACTCTCCAATGATACCTTCGTTCATGGCTGTCCGTTTTATAAATGCATACGAAAATGGATGTTGACAGCAGAAATAAAATCATGATCGTAAATATAGTATGCCAAATAAAATCCAACGATGACAATAATTTTAATTTCAATTTATGCAAAAATGTCGAAAAGTGCTGTTTTAATTTATATCAAGTTTTTAATTTGTATGTGGTTCGCTTTAAATGAAGAGTTGATCTACATTTTAAAATTGAACCTAACTATTAAAGGTTCATTAGCAACACCATAATTTATTCCATATTTAAGCTTCCCATGCCACAAATTTGAAAAATACAAATTTTCAACAATTTTGAATGATAACTTACTGAGATATAAATTACTGAAAAATGAGCAAATCAGTATTAAAGATAAGCATCCATTATTCATGCATAACTCAAACAATAAATTATGCATTTAATTATTGTTTTGGTTTTTGTGATGCTTTGTAAAGTGGTCGAGTATACGTATTTTCAATAAATATGTTTTGCTAATATTAATTAGTAATTAACTATGAGATAATTGAAAAATCATAACTAAACACATATTTGTTATACAAAAGATTAGAATTCACGTAACTAAACTATGTACTACGCTCCTCCACGATAATGCATATGGATATTGACACACACAGACACGCATACACATGTATATGTATTTCTTACCATAAATTAATAAATTTTCAGTGAATATATAAAATCGTCAACTTTAAGGGATCATACTTAACCTATCAAAACACGGAAAGTATGTAGTAACAGAAAAAACGGGGAGCGTACTGTTTTCGCCAAAGCATTTCAAAGCCAAAATAAGAATATTTAATGATATTCGGTTGTTTTGTTTTTATTTTAAGATATAAATATCATGAAAGATTTTAAACTTTTTTGTATGCTGGAAGGGGGGGGGGATGAAAGTTGGAGAAGCGTAAATTATGGATAATTAGAGGGCAATTTGGATGATTATTTATGTATTTCTGTGAAAAACAAATGTGACAATTTAATTTAATTTTTTTTTCTTGAAATTTTAAACTGTGTATGCTCTGGAGAGAGGCAAAGAGGGAAGTGGAATTTTGGGGCTGGAGAATAATTTATATGATTGATTATTTATTAACACTGGAGAACATTAAAAGAGCCGAATATATATATTTTTTATATTAATATTAATATTTTTATAATATAAATAATTATTAAATAAGTATTTAAATGAAATATTTTTGAGAACATAGTATGCTGGGAGTTCGAAGGAAGGGAGAAGGATAAATTTTGGAAGTTGTGGGTGTAATTCAGACGATTATTTATTTATTTTAATAATAAATAACAAATGGTGCAGTTTTTTTTTTTTAAATAAGCAGTTTTAACGTTTAGAATGTGCTGGAGAGGGGAAAGCGGAAATTTTAGGGGGCAGGGGGATAAGTTATATTAATGATTATTTATTACATCTAAACAACAATAAATAGAGCATAAGAGTTTTTTCATATAAATTATTTTAAAATTCTTTGTATGCTGGTTGAAGGGGACAAAGGGGACGTGTAGTGTACATTTGATATGTTAGGGGGGGGGGATAATTTAGATGATCATATACTTTTTTCTTTTTTTTTTACTGAGCAACGACGGTTGCAAATTATTATTTTGAAATAAATAGAATTAAAGATTTGATTCTCTAATTGATGGGGGAAGTATGACAATAGGGGAAACATTTTTTAGGGGGGTGGGGTGGCGCAGGAGAATAATTCATATGATTATTTATTTATTGTCACTAAACAGCACTAAATAGGTAGGTTTTTCTATATAAAAAATAAAGATTTTAAAACATTTAAAAATTCTTTGCATACAGTGATTCTTAGTAGTAAGCAACAAATCTTGTAGATTATTTTTTTTTTACACAAAGGGTTGCTGGGAGAGGGGGGGGGGTGGAAGCGTAACACTTTCGAGGTGCAGTAAAAATGGATATGATTGATATATTTTTTTCACTGCAGAGCATTAAACACGACAGACGATTTCGTTATATAAAATTAAGATTCATAAATATTTTAAACTTCTATATACACTATATTTCTAATGATGACCGGTCACTTGCGATTTTAGACGTTTTGTTAAATATCTGGAAAGATACATGAGGAATTATCCTGAAACTTCAGGAGTGTAAACAACATGATAAACGTCATATATTTCTGCGAAGATTTTTTCCCGAAACCCCATAAGGGGCCGTCAACAAATTGAAGAAAAACGAATATCTGTTGGATAACCCTGTAAAAACTAATATTGCAAAAGCATTCCAACTGTAGATTACTATTAAGTGGCTTATTGTAATAATTTGGGTTCATTTGTATGAAGATAGCATGTATACTCGAAGAGAAATTAAGGTTTTTATAAAAACAGTCAAAATTGTACCAAGTTTTTTGCTTATAATTTGCAGAGTTTTTAATATAAAAACAAGTTATTTTCAGAAAATATGACAAACAAAGTTAAACACAAAACCCTGCAATCAGAATTAAAAAATAATAAAAATTGTATGAAAAATGAGCAGTTTTACTAAATATTGTTTCACTGCGCATGCGCGAAATCAATCAAAATATACTACGCATAATATATTAGCTAAATGTATAGACCAACTTTTATGAAAGTCTCAAAAACATAGCTTGAAAATTCTGATAGTAATCGTCGGTAGAATAAGCTCGAATTTCGCTGTTCCCAAAAGGAAGCAAAAAGATGAGGGGTTGTATCCAAATATACTAGCTTATGAAAGTTGACATAATAAGAATGAAGTGTCTCCCATTCTATATTTGATACAACCCCTCATCTGTTTGCTATCGCTATGTATGTATTTGCGATAGATACTCCACACGATATACAAAAAAAAAAAAAAAAAAAAAAAAGTAAATTAATTTTTCCCCTAAATTTTTCCTAAAAATATTTGAGACCGGCTAATAATATATAAATATGTGGGTCAATAGTCTTTATAACTCGGCCAAATTTGATATTTCCATGTTTCATAATTTTAGGAAAAAAATGTCTGTGACAAAGGGACCGACAGACACACGAGTTATCTTATAATGGTTCCGTTTTTAATTTTTAAGAATAAATCCCTAAAAGCACAAAACAAAACAGAGTAAGTTAAGAAGAGTCTAAAAAGCAAAAAAAAAAAAATTAATTTAAGAAAGAAAAATGTCAAAAAGTGAAAAAATATAAAACTAATTATTTATACCTGTTTTGACTATCCAAAAACAGTCGTTACGAATGGAAAGATATCTAATATTGATGTGTTTCTGGTAGTTTTCCGTTATTACTACAATATTCCAAAATGTATGTTAATGCGCCATTTATTTTAATCCTTACCGTGCCAAGGATTTTTATCGCAAACCGTGCTAAACATTGTGTTTTGCTATTTATTAAATGTGACACATTTTATTATTATTATTATTTAATCGTAATCTCTCAGAACATCTGAATTTTCTATTAATGAGTTATTCTGGTAGTTTTCCGTTATTACTACAGTATGCCAAAATGCATGTTAATGCGCCATTTATTTTAATCCTTACCGTGTCAAGGATTTTTATTCTCAAACCGTGCCAAACATTGTGTTTTGCTACTTATTGAATGTGACTCATTTCATTATTATTATTATTTAATCGTAATCTCTCAGAACATCTGAATTTGCTATTAATAAGTTATTCTGGTAGTTTTCAGTTATTACTACAATATGCCAAAATGCATGTTAATGCCCCAGTTATTTTAATCCTTACCGTGTCAATGATTTTTATCGCAAACCGTGCCAAACATTGTGTTTTGCTATTTATTGAATGTGAAACATTTTATTATTATTATTATTTAATCGCAACCTCCCAAAACATCTGAATTTACTATTTTTCGTATAAAAAAATTTATTATTAAGTTATAGCTTACATTTATTACTGACGCTGAGATGGATTTTAATTTTTTTTTCAATTACCTGATAATGATGAAGCTGCAATAAAATTGTTTTAGGATTTAGGATTTTATATATAAAAAAGTTTTTGAACGCCTTCATTTAAAAAATCAAATGTTTACTGCAGTATTAAGAGACATTTGCACTTTCATCTCTGCAGTTTAAATTGAATTTTATTTTATTAGTTTAATGCATAATACATTTTTGTATTGATTTAATAAAATAGTTCGTGAAAGTCAATATTTTTCAAATGGTTTTTAAATGCTTGCTTTCTTAGCAACAATGTTTTTTTTTTTTTTTTTTACAAATATTTCATTTCACGTGAATTTTATTTTTCGGTAAGTGTTATGCTTGGTGACAATGGTGTTGGTATAACGGAAAAGTACCGTTTTTCTTATCAGTATTTCAAATACTGAGAGGAAATATGATAAGTCTATAGAATTTTCTCATAATTAGCACTAAGTGAAATTCCACAAAATCTGGTGAACCGAAGAATATTTATATATAAATTGTTAAATAATATTTTTTACATTACTTTTACTGAAAAAAGGTGAAAAATATCTTTTTATATCATATAATATATATTTTTTTTATTGAAAAATATCATATTTTTAAATTATTTTAAATTATTATTAATTTTAAAATAGTAAAAAAAAAAAATCCAATTATATTATAATGTTATGCCATTGTTGTTTTATGTATCAAAATGCAAGAAAACGTTTAGACGCATTTAAATATATAATTGCATTAATAATTAGTTTCATCAATATAATTTTAGATGTATTTTTTTAAATTATCTTCTTAACCCCTTCCAGCCTAGTTGAAACATTTTTATGACTTCGGTTTTTCTGCCGTCTGCCGTCTGTTCTATCCGTGCTCTAACTCGCGTAAATGTGCTTGGATTGCGCTGAATTTTTTGTATTTTATTGTCTTTTACAATACAATATTCCAGATTGAACTGAAGGTGTGTAGCACATATAGTGTTTTTACAGGTACAGTCAAAAGTATTCCGTTACATTACAGTCAATGAGAAATAATCGTTTCAAGTGCATTTTGATGATGGTATGCGCCATTTGAAACATGATGAAATAGATATATAATTATGAAGTGCATTAAAACAAATTATTTCTAGAATTTGGGGTGCAAAACATTTATTCTTCACTTACAGGGTCAAACATAATAATTCTGTTACACATTGTTATATGGGAAAAAATCATTTGCAGTGTAATTTAATCATGTTTAACTATTTCAAACAGAGTGAAAATTTTATGTTAATAACTAAACTATGAATATTGTGAATGATTCTTTTATCATGCTATATATCCGAATCTTTTTATCATAAACAGGGCAGCGCAAAATATTTCGATTACTTTTGTGACAATGGAAGGTAATATCGAAAACTGTATTTTTCAATGTGTTATATGTTTTCTAATATGTTTACTTACATATCTTCTTTCACCTTATTTAAAACGGTGAAGTTTCGTTACAGTTTTCTGGGTGTGTTGGAATGTGTTTCATAATCTATGCTTGACGTATGATTTTTCGTTCTTGTGTTAACGTTACATAAAAACTGAAACAAAATAATATCAATTAATTGAAAATTGAGAATAGTATTTATAATGCTTTATGCATTAGTATATAAATTTAATATTATAAATTCCTTCTGGAAATACTGCACTAAAAACCTTAATGTAATCGAATTTTAATGGACATTTTGGAAAATTAACGACTTAGTATTACGAAGTTTTACAAAATATGGTTCAAATATGTGTACGTGCAATTATAGTAGTGCACTTAAATATGTACCGCAATATTGTGATCTGTATATTTCCATGTTTCTCGATAACATACAGTATTAAATGGGTATAACTGCATGAGATCAAAGGAAAGTGTAACGGACAAGTACTCCTTTAATAGTATTTAATTATATTAGATCATTTGATGTATGCGACATTAAAGACGTAAAAGACATATGGGCGGATGTAAAGGACATCTGTGATGACGTAAAGGACTTATAAAATGTATAATAATTTCACTAAACTGTACATATGTGGTTGTTTTTAACATTCCCAACTTAGCTGAAAAGAGTTAATGAATTATGTTTGTCTGTCTGTCTGTCTCTCTGTGTTCTAATTCGCGTAAATATACTCAGATTGCCATATATTTAATATATTGTATTCTGATTGAATATTTCATGTTCGTTAAAGAAATTGGAGTGTTTCAAATTTATAGTTCATTTGCAGGAGCACTCAAAAGAATTCTGTTACATTACGGAATCTTTTGCGGTGTATTTCAATGATGTTACTCTTTATCAAATATATTGAAGTTTATATACATCACTGAGGTGACCTACAGGGTGCTTGCTATAGAATATGATGTGCATTGCCTTCACCATTCATTTGCAGGTACATACAAATAATTCGGTTTGAGTAATGTCTTGAAGAGTGTTTTCAATTGTAGTGTGTATTTTTTAATTTGACTAAATTTTTGCATATTACTTAGTGTGTATAAATTCGATAGATCTTGTACAGGGTTGCACAAAGAATCCGAGTACATTTCCGTTTATTGACGGACATAGATGAGTCAAATTTTTAACTGTGTAATGCTTGTCCTAACTGAATTAATTTTTTGCATACTATGTTGTATATATTCAAATCTATAGATCATTTAGAGGGATACACAAAAGAATTCCGATATTTGCTGAAATTGTGTTTTAAAATATCTTATTCGTTTTCAATTTAACGCCATATTAAACCTTTTAACCGATAATATATAACCGATAACCTATTAACCTATAAACCGATTAAGCCTATTTCACCATATTAAACGGTGGAATTCAGTTACAGTTCTCTAAATACGCTGGAAAGTGTTTCATAATCTATGCTTGATGCATGATATTTCTGTATGCTTTAGGTTTTCTATTAAGTATATATCTGCGAATATGTTATTGAAGTATAAAAACAATTGTCAAAATTGTACTTTAATTAATATTTTATCCTCTAAATACGCTGGAAAGTATTTCATAATATTTTAATTAATATTTTATGAAAACAAATATGCATAGTCTCAAATTATAAAATTCAGACATTTTAATGATGATTAGGAGTAGTGAAAGTGAAAAATAAAAATTTAGAAATTAGAAACGGTGTCAAGTATTACATTTTTTATTATTGAATGATTTTCTTACGATTAAATTTATTAGACGGTATCCAAAATTAATTAAAAAGTAAACATAAGGTATTAATATAACATTAATTTAATTATTGCGCTGGATCTCATACTTTCTGTTTTAACAAATGAAAATTAAGAATACAGCATTTTCGCCTTTACAAACACATTAAGCACGCCGATTATTTCCCTGATGTAATATTTTTATAAAAATGTGTTATCATTATTTTGGTTAGAGTGAATGTTATTTTTATAGCACTTTTGACTAGTAGAAAATGACTAAAGTAATAAAGTTATGATGATTAAAATGTGTTAATGATTTTGGTCTGAATTATTTTGACTGTAAGGGTTATTTAAATTAGCACATGATTTACTTTTAATAATGCAAATAGCAGTTATTTGCCATTGTAATATGCATTTCTGTAAAATTATTGCATTTTTTTCCTTACTGTCGATATGCTTAAATGGTTATTTATAATGCAAATAATTTACCAGAGTAGAATATTCAGGATAATATTTCCTTCAAATTAAATTTTTGTTCGCGGAATAATACAAATACGAACTACACACGGATTTTATCATATCAGAGCCTTGAATTTTGAAGTAACGGCCGAATAATCAGAAGTAAGCGAGGCTCCCGAAAAAAGCCGGAAGAACAAATTCTGGTAGTTTCTAGAATCGTATCGAAAAAGCGTAAAAGAAGTTCTATTAAAATACATCGCAGAGAAAATTTACTGGCGCAATTCCAACATGAAAAGAAACTGACTCGTAAAAAATTAGTTAGATTTTTAAGATGAAATGACAAACGCTCATGCTTAAATGGACTCTCATCGTGTTACACCCATATGTATTTGTAAAATAAATTAAATGTTTTTTATTTTTCTTTTAATACACACACATACAACATTTTCACAACAACACATATTTTGAATCGTTTTCTAGAATAACTCACTAAAAAGATGCAGAATGCTTCGCAAATATTATGAAACTAAAAGTCCTTCTGGTACGAGAATAAAAATACAGTTTCCCTATTTCTTGTTTTTAAGATTTTAGATATTATTCAAAACACAAAGGTAAAATGCGAGTAACTCGGATAGTTCACCGAATGTCGCCATCCTTGGAGAGACTTTAACGCTATCGCATATATACAGTAGAGTCCCGCTAATCGGACTCCTGTTATTCTGAGCTCCGCTTAATACGAAGTATCTAAAAAAAGTAGCACTATCTGTCACTGGAAAAAGAATTAACATATTTTCCCCTCTTGCAAGTGCTTCAAATTTGTCACCGGCATGTTGAGCCAATTTTCCTTAGGATTTTCACATTTCTCTTCCACTTGTCATTCTGGTTCAGGCTGGTGCATTGTGGTTCTGAGGGGTGTCAAACCCCCTAAGCGGAGCAGAATGATTATTGTATTCTCTTTGGGAGTGTGACAGTATCCGATAGGTGTATAATTCCAGTTGGAGAACTTATAGAAGTAAGACGATAATTTTGTGAGGAAAATGATCGGATAAAGAAAATACGTGTCTGTTTCGTTAGATGTTAAAAGACGAACTTTAAAACGGTTAAATTCGGGAGAAGGTATTAAAAAAATTGCAAAGTAATTAGGTGTTTGAAAAGTGACAGTATGTGACTGGAAAAGGAATTGTGCAATAATTGAAAAGTGGAGTGCCGGAGATCCAACACCCGCTGATTGTTTAAAAAACAGAAGAACAATGAACGGAAATGATTTTAAAAACTCATTGGAGGTTCACTTTTTGTGGTTTTAGCAACAAAGGTCGAAGGGCATGCCTATATCTGGTCCGATGTTGCAGGAAAAAGCCATATATTTTTGCCAAAAAATGAAAGAAGCCGACAATTTTTCTGCCAGCACCGGGTGGTTAAACAGATGGAGAAAAAGGTATGGAGTTCACCAGATGACTATTTGCGGAGAGAAACTTTTAGCAGACTTTGAGGCTGCAAATCAGTTTCGTACTGAATTAAAAAAATATAGAGTAAAACAAAATTTCACTGAAGAGCAATTGATGAAACAGGGTTGAACTTTAAACTACTGCCTACTAAATCCTTAGTATCCAGAAATGAAAAATCTGCTCCTGGTTTTAAACAAAGGAAAAAGAGATTAAATGTGATGTATTGCTCTAATGCGTCGGGGACGCATAAACTACGCTTATTGGTGATTAGAAAATCGAAAAAGCCACGTACTTTAAGGGGACAGTGCACTTTTAAAATGGTCCAAAAATCGATTTTTACATTTTCACATTTTTGGAAAGATAATTTTATTCTGAATAAATTGATACCAATCATTTAGCTCTGCGATAAATATTTACTGAGCTATCAGTAAAAATGTAAACATCACACCTTCATTTTCGATTAAAATGCCCAGTGACAACCGTCACGGCGGTTTGTTTACATTTTGTTGTCATGCTTTCACATTATCGCAACTTTGGAAATATGCGAAAATCTGTTATTTTTTTTTTAGGTGAATATCACAAATAATAATAAGAAAGCTTTAAAACATTAACTTTAACTTCCACTTCTACCAAGTTTGTTTACTTGCTTGAGAAACGTGATCGTAATTTGTAATTGTTCTTAGGATTTTACTGAGTTTCATTCGCTAGTAGTTGTTCAATTTAAAACCAAACTGTTCTTTTCAGAACAAAATCATCCTGATTTATTATTCTTATTATTCAATTTGCTTCATTTATTATTATTTTAAATGAATAATAATGCGAAACGTGCTTCAGGACTACGTCCGAAAAAAAGGAAGTTTGAAGGAAATCACTATACAAACTGCGATGACAAAAATTCGTCTGAAGGTTCTAGTGCATCATCTAAGAAATTAAATATGAGTGTTTTAGACAACAGTTTTATAGAAGTAAAAAATTTGGGATACAGAATTGTTGATATCGATATTTTATCTAATGAAATATCAAACAGTTTGTGCTGCAAAATATGCCATTCAGATGTGAAACTGTCAGAGACTCGTATACATGGACTCTCATCTGTATTTAAAATTAACTGTAAGCAGTGCAAGGAACTCACATCATTTAGAAATTCACGCATGATGGGTAAAAAATCAAATGTACCAAAAATAAATAGGCGATTCACTTATGCAATGAGATGCATAGGTCAAGGTTTATGTGGAATGAAAATTTTTTGTGGAGCAATGGATTTACCAAAACCTGTGCAAAAGTCTGCATATAACAAATCACTAGAAAAGATTTCAAATTCAGTGTCAAATGTTGCTGGCACATCAATGCTGAATGCTATGCAGCAAGAAATTCAAATGACAGGACAGTCACAATTGACTGTCAGTGGTGATGGGTCGTGGAAAAAACGCGGTCATTCTTCGAAGATAGGAATTACCAGTGTAATTGGGGCTGAAACCGGAAAAGTATTGGATTTACAAGTAATGTCGTGTTACTGTAAACGGTGTGAAATAGGAACGAAGAATAAAAAGGGGCAAGAACTTGAAAAGTGGAAGAAGAGCCATGAAAATCAGTGTGTGAAAAATCATTCTGGTTCGGCAGCGATGATGGAAGTCAACGGCATGTTAAAAATTTTTCAGCGCTCCGAAGCAAAATATAATGCTCAATATCTCAATTACATTGGTGATGGAGACACAAAAACTTTCCTTGAGCTCCAAAAAAGTCATGTTTATGGGACTGATAAAGCATTAAATAAAGTGGAATGTGTAGGTCATGTCCAGAAAAGAATGGGAAGCCGACTTAGAGAATTGAAGCATTCTATGCGAGGAAAGAAGTTGGAAGATGGCAAATCATTGGGGGGCAGGGGACGTTTAACTGACAAATTAATTGGACAGTTAACTATTTATTATGGAGGTGCGATAAGAAACAATAACGATTCACTAATGGACATGCGTAAGGCTATATGGGCGATTTATTTTCATAAACGCTCCTGTGATCAAGAACCGTTACATGAATTTTGCCCAGAAGGAGATGCTTCATGGTGTAAATATCAAAAGGCCAAGGCAGAGGGAAAACTGGACGATTTTCACCATCAAAATGTTATTGCAGCACCAGTAATGGAATCCATGAAGAAAATTTTTAAAGATTTATCTGATCCTAAACTTTTAAAATGTTGCCTTGGTGAGCGAACACAAAATCCTAATGAATCTTTTAATTCGTTAGTCTGGAGGTTCTGCCCCAAAATTAGTAGCTCAAGTAAAATAGTTGCCGATATTACTGCGAATGAAGCAGTTGTTGCATTTAATGAAGGAAGGAAAGGAAGACTTCAAATTATGGATTCATTAGGTTTTCGTGTAGGGCAGTTTGCTTTACAAGCAGCAAATAAAGTTGACTCGCAACGAATAGCAAAAGCGGAAAAAAGCCTTACAGAATTTAGTTTGGATATGCGAAGGAATAGACACATGGTTAATACTGCAAAATTAGAAAAAATAAAACAACAGGAAGGAGTTATATATGAAAGCGGAAAATTTTAATGTGAAATATATGATTAAAAATATGTAAACCAAATTGGTTATGACGACATAAAATAATTCGCTTTGCAGAATATGAAAGAAAATTTTAATTGTTTTGTTTGGACTACATTATTTTGCAAAGGTAAGTGGTATATTTTTACTACAGGTATCCCTCGATTAGTGAAATTTCAGTTGGTGCAATAAATTTTTTTCAAACGCTTCCTCAATTTGTGTGGAAATTTTTTTCGATTAGTGTGAATGTTTTCAAGAAAATTGGCTGTGAAAGAAAATTTTCCCTATTGAATGTGTTTTTTTATTACTGAGCAAATACCGCAAAGACTAATTAACCACATTAATCAAGAAATACCTGTATTTTACTTTTTTTTTTACATAATGTTTTTGCATTTTACAAACTATTTTATATTTAACTAGAATCTAATTATATTTTTGATACTGAATAAGTTGTAGCATTAGTGAGTTTTGTTTATTTTATAAGGAGTTTTATATTTTTGAAATGCAATTTAATGTGCGGCTTTTTCTCAAAATGACGTTTTTTTAACTTGCGTGCGTGATATTTCCAAAACCGTTTGAAGTAGATCTTCAAAATATTTACCCTACCTAAATGTAAATATAATTGTGAAAATGAACTAGAATTAGACAGATGTTTTTAGTATGAAAAAAATTATAAGGTTGAATGTATGAAAAAATTTTATGATTTCTATTTTTTATAATTAAAAAGTATTTACTGTTTATATACTTAAACATTTATAGAATTTGGTAATTTTCGGTTAACCGGGCGCCAGTGATATATGTACATATATAAATACATATGTATATACATAAATTTGTATATATATACATACATATATGCATTATGTGTATGTATATATATGTAGATATGTGTGTGTGTATATATATACCTGTATATATATTACTGGTGCCCAGCTTAGCTCAAATTATTGTCCAGAGTGTTATGTTCAATTTAAGATAAAATTTGTGTAAATCGAGTGAAATCTGCATAAGATATCGTGTGTGCGGTGAAATGTTATTCGGCGTAAAATTTTAAAAATATATTTTGATATTTTGAAACCTACCCTTGAATTTTTTTTCTGTCATATTATATCCAAACTAAAATTTTTTAAACATAGTTCAATATCATATAAAGATACCATGAAGTTTTTATGCTACTAGTCATTACTATTTTTTTTTTAAATGCGAAGCAAATGACAGAATTTCGCATTTTCCGCAACTCGTAAAAGTTTACACAGCTTCCAACATTTTGTAACATTTTACAAACTATTTTATATTTTTCAACTTAAACAAACATCAGACTTTATTTTTAATACTAAATAAGTTATATTTTTAGTAGTTTTGTTTCTTTTATTATGAGTTTTATATTTTTGAAATGTAATTTAATGTGCAGCTTTTTCTCAAAATGAAGTTTTTTTAACTTGCGCGCGTGATATTTCCAAAACCGTTTGAAGTAGAGCTACAAAATTTTTACCCTACCTAAATGTGCATATAATTGTGAAAATGAACTAGAATTATACAGATGTTTTTAGTATGAAAAGAATTATAAGGTTGAATGTATGAAAATTTTTTATGATTTCTATTTTTTATAATTAAAAGTAATTACTGTTTATATACTCAAACATTTATAAAATTTTAGCTCAAATTGTAGTCCAGAGTGTTATGTTCTATTTAAGATAAAATTTATGTAAATCGTGTGAAATTTGCATGAGATATCTTGTGTGCGGTGAAATGTTATTCGACTTAAAATTAAAAAAAAATATTTTTGAAACCTACCCCTTGAAATTTTTTCTGTTATAATATATCCCAAACTAAAAATATTTAAACATAGTTCAATATCATATAAAGATACCATGAAGTTTTGTGCTACTTGAGTCATTACTTTTTTTAAAAAAAAATGCAAACCAAATGACAGAATTTCATATTTTTCACGACCCGTAAAAGTTTACGCAGCTTCCTACATTTTGTAGCATTTTACAAACTAATTTATATTTTTCAACTTAAACAAACATCAGACTTTATTTTTAATACTAAAAAAGTTATATTATTAGTAGTTTTGTTTCTTTTATTATAAGTTTTATATTTGTAAAATACATTTTAATCTTTAAACAGCTTTTTCTCAAAATGACGTTTTTTGAACTTGCGCGCGTGATATTTCCAAAACCGTTTGAAGTAGAGCTACAAATTTTTTACCCTACCTAAATGTGCATATAATTGTGAAAATGAACTAGAATTATACAGATGTTTTTAGTATGAAAAGAATTATAAGGTTGAATGTATGAAAAATTTTTATGATTTCTATTTTTTATAATTAAAAAGTAATTACTATTTATATACTCAAACATTTATAAAATTTTAGCTCAAATTGTAGTTCAGAGTGTTATGTTCAATTTAAGATAAAATTTATGTAAATCGTGTGAAATTTGCATGAGATATCTTGTGTGCGGTGAAATGTTATTCGACGTAAAATTTAAAAAATATATTTTTGAAACCTACAACCTTGAAATTTTTTCTGTTATAATATATCCCAAACTAAAAATATTTAAACATAGTTCAAGATCATATAAAGATACCATGAAGTTTTTGTGCTACTTGAGTAATTACTTTTTTTTTAAAAAAAATGCAAACCAAATGACAGAATTTCATATTTTTCACGACCCGTAAAAGTTTACGCAGCTTCCTACATTTTGTAGCATTTTACAAACTAATTTATATTTTTCAACTTAAACAAGCATCAGACTTTATTTTTAATACTGAATAAGTTATATTATTAGTAGTTTTGTTTCTTTTATTATAAGTTTTATATTTGTAAAATACATTTTAATCTTTAAACAGCTTTTTCTCAAAATGACGTTTTTTGAACTTGCGCGCGTGATATTTCCAAAACCGTTTGAAGTACAGCTTCAAATTTTTTACCCTACCTAAATGTTAATATAATTGTGAAAATGAACTAGAATTATGAAGCTATGTTTAGTATAAAAAAAATTATGAGATTGAATGTATGTAAAAATTCATGATTTTTCAATTTTTCATAGTTAAAATCTAATTTCTGTGTATCTAATTAACCATTTATAAACATTTTAGTTCAAATTATAACCCAAAGTGTTATCTTTAATTTAAGATCAAATGTATGTAAATAACATGAAATCTGCATGAGATATCTTGCGCGCAGTGAAATGTTATTCAACGTAAAAATTTTTAAATATCATTTTGAAACCTACCCCTTGAACTTTTTTTTACCATATTATACCCAAACTAAAATTTTTTAAACATAGTTCAATATCATATAAAGCTATTCTGAAATTTTTGTACTTCTAGAGAATTTACTATTTTGTCAAAAAAATGTAAAGTACATGACACAATTTCGCATTTTCTGCGACTTTTAAAAGTGTACTGTCCCCTTAAAAACATTGCTGTTCAAGCCCAACCAGTTTTTTATACGAGCCAGTAAAAAAACTCTTGAATGAATAGAGATATTTTTAAACAATGGTTCTTCGATGAATTTGTACCAAAAGTAGAAAAGCATTTAGAAGAAAAGAAGATTCCTCTTCAATAACTTCTCTTGATAGATAATGCCCCGTCGCATCCGGAAGAAGAAGATTTGTAAAGTGGAAATATTAAAGCTATGTTTTTACCAGCGAACGTTACTATCCTTATTCAACCTGTGGATAAGGGAGTTATGAATGATCTTAACTTGAAATACCAAACATAAAGCTCACACATGTTTTGGAAGAAGACACGGCATTTTTTATTCAACAAATCAAAAAAAAAAAAAAAGTCAAAAATGCTATGTATTGGCTTGCTGAATCATGGGAAAAAATTAAACCGGAGACAATAAAGAACAGCTGGCATAGTATCCTGACAACTAAAGACCTCTCATATAGTAATAAAAAGTAAAAGGTAGAAAATCGAGAACATTTTCAAATTAAAAATACAGTTTTGAAACTACCCGACTGTGAAGAGGTAACAGATAAATGCTTCGAAGAATGGCTTTACCGTGATGCGGTAGAGAAAATTACAGACGATGCAATAACTCGCATGATTATCAAAGAAGACGAAAATGATGAAACTGAAAATTTAAACGATGACACAGAGAAGGTCATTTCGCATGCAGAAGGCACGGTAGCGTTTGATGTTGCCCTCCGCTATATTGAGCAACAATCAGATGTTTTACCACTTGACGTTCTATTTTTGGAAATCTTGCGAGACAACGCAGCAAGAAAGAGACTTTCTGCTCAAAAACAAACAACTTTAGATTAATTTTTTAAACATTAAATAAAGTAAGTGTGATCTTATTTAAAATGCATTTTCATATTTACAAATCTGTTTTCTCTTTACTTCACTGTTAAAAATTTGCAGCAAACTGTCCAGTCATTTGACCGATTTTATGGAAAATGGTTACATAGCCGTAATTTAACTCTATTCTGACCATATTATTGCCCATATTATGGTCAGAATACATTTACATTACTGTTATGTAACCATTTTCTATAAAAACGGTCAAATGACTGGACAGTTTGCTGCAAATTTTTAACAGTGTTGTTCGCTATTTGATCTCTCTATTTTTTAGTTATACGTGTATAGTATATAAAATTGAATTTTTCTCTTCGATTTTATTATGCAGTCCGCATAATCCGAGTTTTCAGTAAACCAAGTTGATGTCGGTCCCGAACAACTGCGGTTATCGGGACTTGACTGTGTATATTTTTAAGCGTATGAGAGTTGGAAAAATAGTTAGAATTGTGAAGAAAATGTGCAAGAAACCACGTTCACTAAAACTCATGAATTAAAACAGTTTATGGAACAATGTCAGCTACCGTAGATTTTCAAACTGCTATATATCAGCCAATTTTTTAAGATAGAAGCAAAACAAAATATGCTCCAGAATTTTTGTATCAATGCGAAACACTTAACGAAAATACGTTTTTCATTTTCTTTGCACATCTTATTGAATTTGAGATCATTAAGTTACCGCTATTTGAAACCAGATAGCGCACGATTCTGACCAACGAAATCAATTGAGATCTTGGTCAGACACAACCAAATCGTTACATAAAAACGAATGCATGACAGATGTGAGAAATATTATATGTTTCTGGTCCGTGCGGCATAATCGGCGAAAGTATTCCGAAATTTGTCCAATTGCTTTTTTTCCGGATGGCTGCATTAGGTAGCTTTTTACATTTTGTAATGAAGGCTACCTAAAAGTATTTATATTTGTAATTATAATAAGCGCTAATTCATGGGAAAATAGGTTTTAACCCACGGATAGCATATAAACAAAATTTTCCATTCAGCGTCAGAGAAAATGTATCAGATGATTTTATGAGAAAGAATTGCACTCAGGTTTTATTAACAAGCATAATGTAATGAAATTATCGTGGAAAAAACTAAGAAACCTAAAATCTGTCACTCTGTGTTTTAAAGCTGATTTCTTTTGCTCACAAATGTAATGAAAAAACAATGTATATGTAATAAGCTTGATATGATGCAGTTCTCATTTGAAGACATTGTGTAATCATCAAACCTATTTTTAAAACATAATGTTCCCTTCATTTGTCACTGGTAGTTTTTTTAAACTGATCGGTACTGTGCAAAAAAGACAAGTGTTTATTAATATAGTTTAAAAAAAACAATGTAACCACATACGAAAATATACAGTAATCATTTTCGTGTTACCCATGAATCCGAAAAGCATTCTTTATCTTTAGAAATATCATAAACCAATATAATTTTGAAATTTAAGGAAGCATTTATAAAAAAAAAAGTATCTTTTGATTCCAGTAATTAAAAAAAAAGTTTCCGAGTAATTTTTTAGTACAGGGTTAACCTAAATGAGTTATAGGATTTTGAAAGACTGTTTATTTCTAAGAATACGATGTACAAAGACAGATGACACGTAAAAGATACCACCAAGTTTCTGGTACATACTACAAATGTTCAATGTGGGCGTACTTAGTCACCCGTCACACATCCCAACGATAATCCAGTTCCGTCCATACGTTCAATAGCATGTTTCTGTCAATGTCCGTCACAGCAGCAGTGATGCTTTCCTGCAGTGATTGCAGCGTTGTTGGTATTGGGGGTACATAATATTTGTCCTTCACATATCTCCACAGGAAGAAATCATGTGGTGTGAGATTTGGCTATCTGAAAATTTTCTCCTGCATTCCCGCCATCTTGTACAGTGCCACAACAGGGCTGCCATCCATCGTTCACGCAAGCCACTAGGCGGGATTTTAAACATGGTGAGTGTATGTATATTGTTATGTATCAGCTGTCTTTGTATGTTGTATTCTCTCAATACCCACACTGAGAAAATGGTACTTTCAAATCTGAGTAAATCCATATTTTCATTTTGTTATGAAACTTTTTGTTTCAAATAGAACGACCCAATGCATATAATTCTGAAATACCAGAAATACTCAGAATATTGAAACATAGACATGCTAAAAATTGAGCACATAGAGGTCTTTTAATACTCCTTTTTGAAACATGGACATACTCAAAAACTATTAGGGTCAGTTCATACTCAATTTTGAAACATGGGCATACTCAAAAACTATTAGGGTCAGTTCATACTCAATTTTGAAACGTGGACATACACAAAAATTATTAGGGTCAGTTCATACTCAATTTCGAAACGTGGACATACTCAAAAATGAGCACATAGAAGTCCGTTCATACTCCTTTTTGAAACATGGACATACTCAAAAACTATTAGGGTCAGTTCATACTCAATTTTGAAACGTGGGCATACTCAAAAAATTTAGGGTCAGTTCTTACTCAATTTTGAAACGTGGACATACTCAAAAACTATTAGGGTCAGTTCATACTCAATTTCGAAACGTGGACATACTCAAAAATGAGCACATAGAAGTCCGTTCATACTCATTTTTGAAACATGGACATACTCAAATATGAGCTCATGATGTTTTATTATTGAGAGTGTGCATGTTTTAGAAATGAGTATATACATGTTTCAAACTTGACTAATTTTGATTCGGAGTCATTTTGACCATGCGACATACTCAGATTTGAGCATTTTTTGCTCAGTTTTTAAAATGTCGTTTTTAGAGTGCAGTATTTGGAAACTCGTTAAATCATTTAGGCAAACCCTGTATATTAATTAGTTTTATGAAACCGGAATATTTGTTTGTACGATGCTATTTATTCTAAATTAAACATTTTCAGTTGTGTAACTGAATACATAGATATATAAGAACCGTAATATTATTATTTTTAATTTTAATTTTGTTAATTATCATGTTTGTCTTCGAAACATGTCTGTAGAACATAAAAATGTTTGATCGAGTATGAATGCCATTCGAAAAACCTATAGTTCATGTTAAGAATCTGTTTAATGCACTAGAATAACTACCGGGAAACGTTTCTGAAAACTGCTGGCAGGAAAAGAAAATGTGTTTTTATAATTTTTTCTTTAAATCTCGGTCATTCATTACTTTCATCGATTTTTAACGATAAAGGGCACTTTTCTGAGTTGTGGGTAACTCCAAAGAGGCTATTGTATATTTCGTTTATGGTTATATTATATTTTCCTAGATTAAGAAAAAGTTTTTTTTTTTTTAGTATGACTGGCAGACTTACTTGCCACGTTCACGAGTGTAATATTTTTACTTCTACAAAATCTTTAAAGTACATAAGTTTAAAATAAAATAATTGTTATTTTCCACATTTTGAATTTTCATTATTATACCTATATCTGTAGTATTTAAAATATATTTCCACCGCTGTTTCTCAATAAATCTCAAGCAGAAACTATACTTTTTTAAGTACAAAATAACACATTTAACATAATTTGTTTTAAATGCAATAAATGAAGTATTTTACGCCGTCATATTTAATTCTAAGTATTTTCCACAAAGCTATGCTTGTATTTGAATTCAAGATAAATTATTTTTAGCATATCTCCACTTTGAACCTAGTAATTTAGAAGATCGATTTCTTTCTTGAAATAATGAGTCATTCTATTTTTATGAAACGAAAACTGCTTACTTAAATTTTACGATCTTGACATTGTTATTGTTTTTAAAAAAGCGTCATTTATTTAATATATTTATAACGCAGGGAAGTTATATATATTTTTTAAGTTGTCATACATTTTGAATGTTTTTATTGATTAATACTGTTGATTTGATTGTAAGTGATATCTAAATAAAACTAATATAAGAATAGTTTCTTTAAAAAGTATCTTTTATTAGTATGCTTTTAAGCATAGTAATAAATTTCTCTCCTCCTCTTTTTATTAGTATCCTTTTAAGCCTACTAATAAACGATACTTTTATTAGTATATATAAAATAATAAGATATAACATAATAATAATAATAACATATAATATATAATATAAAAGAATAAAATTATATATAAGATACATATAAAAATAATTATATATATAATATACATATTTTTTTTTTTAAATCTTGGAATCTAAAGAAAAGTCGTAAAAGCTATATCATAAAGAAAATGAACCACAATTAAAATCATAAGAATGAAAATTGCTAAAGACTCATTCTTTAAAAATATACTAAGAATGCAACTAAAAATAGTTTTAGTATTTTTACCAGCTTCTCACGCTTTTCAGGTATTTTCATCTATCCTCCAGATATATAAAAAAAAAACATTTACTCTACAGTTATACATACTGATAAAAGCGAATTTTTTTTAAATATTTTTAAATATTTTTATTTTATGATCTTATTTTTAATATATTTCATAATTCTTTATAGGATTTATTAAGCTATTAAAAAATTCGAAAAAAAAAGAAAATAGGTGTCTTTGACAAAAGTTTGAAGCAACCGGAATTTCTCAGTCCGGTAATACTGATATTTTCAGCTTATTTTTACATAATTATATATACTACTCCAATTTTTTTCTTTCTAGGTTTCTTTGCAATACGTGCATTATTTAAATTAATAGAATTCTACAGATATATCGCAGTTTTAAAACATTAGTAAACATTAAAGTATCCACACACCTTAGGAAGTGAGTTTTTGAAATTTAAGAAATTATCTCTTTATACCAATTTTTTCTAATGACATTTAAGTTAAAACTTTGAAAAATATATGAATATGTTAGAAATTACACATAAAGGATTTTTTAAAAGTAAAAAACAGTCAAAATTACGCGAAAAATTGACATTTGCGCAAAACATGATAACTGAAAATCAAATTAATGCATTCACATTTTATAAATTGCAGAATAAAGAGACTAACTTGCGTTAGGACATAGACCTGCCGCATCATAATAATAGCATCTCCATCGCAGATGCTATGGCAATTAAAGTGTTAATGTAATATAAAATTCGTAAAATTTCTTGCAACTTTTTAACTGACACCAGTGTAAATATAAAACTGTTTAATATATTATCATGATTGTAGTCTATTCCCTCAATAAATATTTGTAAAATAAGTCCAGCAAATTTCAAGGCATTTCATGCATAATTGTTTGCTATAGGATGTTTCGCGTACAGTAAGAATCTGAAAAACTTCATTTTGAGAAAAAGCTAAAAATAACTTTTAAACGTGGTTTTTGCTATAAAAATAATAATTATTATTTAAATGTTTAACTATATGCTCCATGTATTCTCCTGGACATATAATCTAATTTAACTGCGAAATCTCGGTAAAGAAGAATGTAAACATACATTTCAGCTTACATCCGGTTTGCAGAACGATATTTCCGGTTGCAAAAATCTTCGACAAGCTATAACAGATGTAACTTTAAACGGCTTTTACTCGGGTTTTAATTAAGGTACAGACACAATTAAAGCAGAATTGGATAGATGAAAGATCGGATTTTAGTATTATTGCAAAAAAGAAAAATCGACATTTTTATCGAAAATGACGTTTCAAAGGAGTGTGGATACCTTAAGTGGTGATTAATACTCTCATTATTTATTTCTATATATGTAATTAAGTTATTTATATGAAAAAATTAACTTTTTTTAGCATTAAAACAAATACTGAGAAAATAACATTGCAATTTTGCCAATTTGCTCGGCGGACAGGGGGTAAAAGTATCGTACCACCGTCTATAGAGCACGAACCCATCTGAAACTTCGATGAACAAAAAAATGAACTTAATCTACTTTGATTCTAAACGCTCCAAATAACGTCCCGTAAAAAAAAGCTTTTAATAAAATCTTATTTCGAGTAACTGTAAGTATATCGTAATGTTACACTCTAAAAACAACGGAATTTTTTTCTTAATCTATTAAAATATAACATAACCACGAATTAAAACTTCCTTTTCCGAGTTACCCTTTACTACGAAAACCGTTCCTCTATATAAACCTGAGATGTCAATATATTTTTGAGATTTAAGCAGGCATTTATAAAGCAAATTTTCTCTTGATGCCAACGATTTTCGTTAACGTTTTCGAGTTGTTCTTAAACTGCATTAAACAGTTATCTAAAACCAAATTATCGATTATTTACAATGCTAACAATTCTGATTTTTCAGCTGCGTTATTGAATTTATACAGGGAGAAATAACAAAATAATGTAAATTTTAATATTAATGAACATGCTGTTAATTTACCATGTTGGTCTGTAAAACATGTTTGTTGAACACGAAAATGTTTACTCGAGAATTGATAGAATCCGAATATATATATATATATATATATATATATATATTCCCTGTTTAGAAAATCAATTAATACCATATAAAAACTACACGGAAACGTTTCCGAATATTACTGACAGCAAATGAAACTTTTTTTTTAATAAATGCTTCTGTAAATCTCAAACAAGTTGGAAATTGTACGTTAAACGTGACAAATGGGGTGCGTTCTTTTTATAACTAGTTACGCAATGTAAAAAGAATCATCCTTATTATTTTAGTGAAATGAATTATATCGTCTAGTATCAGCGAAATGAGCAGACCTGTTTTTTTCCTATTACGTATGTCCGGTTTACAAATGCGAATATTTTTTCTACACGAGACAGCACTGCCAAATTCACCATGGATATCTTGCTTTGCGAATGGTTACCTCCCTGGTTTAATATTTTTATGACTCAAAGGACAAATCACCCGTGTTTTATTACTTTAATGGATTGACATATTCGGCTGTTAATCTAATTTTTACTGAAGTTATCTCTGAATCTATACAATTTTTAATGTAACTCATCTCTCAGGCAAACAATTTGTTTGAACGATCTTTCCAAAAATGTTACTGTTACGCAATTTTATTCGAAAAAAATATTTTGAATAAAACTGGCCGCCTGGCATATGAAAAAAGAAGTGGTTTGCCCGTATTTGTTTTCCTGAGTCACACGAATTACGCTTTTATTATATAGATTACGTACCATAGGATTTAATAGAATAATAAAAAACCTTTATTAATATCTTTTTAAGTTTTGATTCATTTTTCATGAATTTGAAATGATTCGACAAAATTCTGCAACGACAGTATATATTAAATTTCAAACCATTCGGTTGGGTGGTATTCTGTTGTATGCGGATGGACGGACAGACAGACAGACGGACAGACGGACGGACCAGACGAAGACTATAGGGTCTGTGTATTTATATAATTACGAACGCACCTAAAAAATATGTTAATTTTTTATATTTCTACGGTAAAGAGCGCTTTTCGGAATCTCCGGTAACTCGGAAGTGTTTAGGGGATATTTTTGTTTGTGGTTCATGTATATTTTCCTAAATTAAGAAACGTTTGTCTTGTTTCACAGTGATTACTTCAAGCTTTTATATTCGTCTCCCATCATTTGTAATTTCTAAAGTAGTACAACATATATTCATCTGTGCAAGTGCAAGATTTAAACGATTCCTATGTAAATAAAAAATTTCGGTTTAGAAAACGAATTAATAACCAATAAAAACTACACTGAAACGTTTTCGAAAATCACTGGCAGCAAAAAATAAACTTTGTTTTTAGGAATGCTTCTGTAAATCTAAACAAATATATACATTTCTGATGTTTCTAAAGATAATAGTCTAAGAAAAAAGTCTATTCTAAAGATAAAGATAAAGATCTTCTAAATTTGAATTTTACGATGTTTTCAAAAACTTCGCATAATAACTTTTGTATAATCCTGAAACATTCGCGTTATTACTTATTTCATAGAAGAATGTTCTGAAATTTGAATAAATTTTTGAAAAAATAATTTTTAGTACTTACTATGTTTTCAAAGCTGTATTAATTATTAATGGATTGTTTTGAATCAATTTTAACATTACCTATTTGGAAGAAGAATTTTTAACACTTTCCAACATAGTTGAAAACTGTTTATGAATTTGGTGTGTCTATCTGTCCGTGCTCTAACTCTCATAAATATTCTCGGATTTCCATGAAATTTTTATATGTTATTGCGGTTTAAAATAGGAAATTTGGAAGTGTTTAGCAGTTATAACTCATTTACAGGAGCACAAAAAATAATTCTGTTACATTATCGTCTATGATGAAAAATCGTTTGCAGTGCATTTTATTGATGTTACGATAATACAAACATAATTATATTGATATGCATCACTGAGATGGACTAGAAAACGCTTCTTCCTGAGTACATTAGGTTTTATTAATTGTTTACAAATTGTCCTCCCTGACAATAACTATTATTTATCACAAAAAAGCCCACTTAGGTTTCTTAAATATGTTTGCTTATGTATTTTCATGAATTCGTAAAATATCTAAAATGATCATCAAATTTTGATTTAGCATCGTAATTTGTTTTTAAGATGGCGAAAAAACACGTTTTAATAAACGTATGTTTGTACATATTTAATTTTTTTTTAAACTTACCCAAGAATTTATTTGTATATCTCTGTTTGATGGCTTTGAGGGGGGGGGGGAAGGGGGCTACATATATAACCAAATACAATACATAGTTTACAACATGTAAAAATACAAAAACTGTTTTTTAATCTACTGAAAAATAATATAACCACGAATGAAAATATACATTGTCTCTTCCGATTTTCCCATGATTTTTTTATAATAGCTTTCTTTATCTTTGAAATCTTAGAAACCAATATATTTTCGAGATTTAAACAAACATTTAAAAAACGAGCTTTCTTTTTATGCCGCTGATTTTCTGAAACGTTTCCGAGTATTTTTTTATAGTGTATTAATCCACTTTTTAAACTGGTAATTAGATTTTAGGCTTAATTCTCAACTATCATTTCTAGCTGCGTAATTGAAATTATATATGCAAGAATAACAAAAAAATATTAATTTTCTTAATTTTAGTATTAATGCTGTTGATTTAGGTTGTTTGTCTTTAACCTTTTAAACGCCAATGTTCCCGAACGGGAACATCAAATTTAAAATTCATTAAAAAAAGAAGTTTCTCTTCTATGGACTTACAAAAATTATTATTTATTAACAAAAGTACATTTATTTTTTTAGACTAAAAACTATTTATGTTATATAATTATTTAAGCTTAAAAAAAAATTGTAAAAAAGTCATTTTTTGTCAATTTTTACTAGGATTGTTAAAAAAATTCACATAAAATTTTTAAAAGATGCAAAATTCATGAAATTTCAGAGTTATGATAAATAAGGTCCATTTTAAAGAATAAGCATGCTAAATAACAGTTTTCAATAAAAATGCGTTTGCTATAAGATATCAAATTCTATTGTTCCCGTTCGGGAACATTGGCGTAATTCACTATACAGAATTCGATCATTTGCACTGTTGATCTATTTTCCTAATTTGTAATATTGAGAGTCTCAGAATTATACTGAATCTCTTTTGCTGTGTTTAAAAGCAGGTCAGTGGCTTTTCGAATTCCACTTACACCCTTTTCACCCCTCCCCCCTTCTCTTGCTTTCTTCTCTCACTAGTGTGGGGGTGAGAGTTTTGTCCAAACAACTGTTTTGCTCAGGACTGAGGGTGTTTATGACTTTTTCTAAGTATCCCGCGAAGGGTGCTATTTGTTAGCAATAATTTTTACTTTCTTATCGTATGTAAGAGTTTTGAGATAGATCACATGGTTCAGCACCCGCCCAGTTCTTTTATTTATTTATTTTTTCCTTTTCTCTTTCTGAATTTTTTGCATCGTTCATTTTGTAAGTAATACAGGGTGAAGCTAGAACGATATTTTTACTTTGCTTCTTTGATAGATATGGCTAATTGTGAAAGATTTTTAACAGTACAGGAAGCTATTGAATATTTTAACTCTTTATCAGATTCAGATGCTTCGGTTGATTCTGTTATAGATATTTGCCAATTGCCTCCTGATGAAAGTGGTGCTATAACAGATGAAGAAGATGTAAAAAAAATGAATTTCAAAAAACTATGCCTGCAGATGTATGCGGACAATTAGAAGTTTTTACACATAGATCAGTTGATGTATCAGATGATGATACGATTGTTTCTGTACCTTCTACATCAAAAATTGAATAAAGTTTGAAGAGAAAGAGACTATCAAAGAAAGAAGATATGAAGCCGAACTGGAATAAAAATGCATCTTTCAAAAAATCTTTAGAAACCATAAGTAATATGAAGCTTTGCGAATCGTTTCCCGAATTAGCAAATTTATCGCCAGCTGAAATTTTCAACAAATTTTTACCGATGGAATATTTAGCCCATATATCAGAAATGACAAAACTGTATGCATTGCAAAAAGGGGAAAATGTTTATGTAGACGAAAAAGATATTGGGCAATTTTTTGGGTTACTCTTATTTAGTGGCTACCATACTGTTCCTGGTGAGGATTTTTATTGGAGCACTTATGAGGATTTGTCTGTTCCAATAGTTGCTTCCGATTTAGGAAAATAAAGAAATATTTTCATATTATAGATTCAAATGATTTGAAAGCAGGAGATAAATTGAGCAAAATTTCTCCCTTTTATCAAGAACTTGAAAAAAAATTTCGGCAGTTTGGAATCTTTCACAGAAAACTAAGCATTGATGAATCTATGGTTCCGTACTATGGTCATCATTCAGCAAAAATGTTCATAAAAGGTAAGCCTATAAGATTTGGTTTCAAAATTTGGATGCTTTGTTCGCATAATGGTAACCCATATGCAATGAAAATTTACGGTGGAAAAAGTCCGGAAAGGAGTAATATTCCCCTTGGATCAAGAGTTGTATGGGAACTTTTATCGTGTATTGAAAATTCCAAAAAAACACGAAATATATTTTGATAATTTTTTCACGTCTTATAAACTTTTGGCGGATTTATCAGACAAAGATTTTAAAACAACTGGTACAATTCGGGATACTAGAACAGGACAATGTCCTTTGCAATCATTAAAAAAAAAGTCCAAATGCGAGAGGGGAAAGTACGATTTTTTGTGCAATGGAAAAGTTTATATGTGCCGATGGAACGACAGTTCAGTTGTTACAATAGCGTCAAATTACGATACTCATGAACCTATGAGTAAAGCAAAACGATTTTGCTGTAAAGAAAGAAAAAAGGTAGATGTTTCACAGCTACATCTTGTAAAGTGCTATAACGAAGGTATGGGTGGAGTTGATTTGTTAGACAGACTTCTTGGAAGTTACCGTCCTATGTTCCGCAGTAAAAAGTGGTACTGGAACTTATTTAGCAATACCCTAAGCATGGCTGTTGTTGCGGGATGGATTGTACATACTGAATTACACCACAACTCAATATCAGAACTGTCACACCTGAATTTTCGAAGAGAGGTGACTTTGAGTTTACTTCGAATGAAACCCAAGATTCATTGTATTCCAGGTCCACGTGCCCATCCAGTAGAGTCTGCACGGCAGTCAGATACGCACTATTTGGTATCATCATCTCAAGGACGCTGTGTAGTTTGCCAGAAAAATACAAGGAAAATGTGCTTTGAATGCCAAAAGCGACTGCATGAACACTGTTTTCCCTCTTATCACGGACAGTGATGCAAACTATAAAATAATAATAATAATTTGGTAAGATAATTTGTATTTTATATAATTATTATTTATAGTTTTATGTAGTTAATATTTGTAATACATATAATTATTTTATCATGAAACATAATAGCATCCGAAACACGAATACTCCGCGTTCTGAAAATGGATTAATACAATATGAACACGACTCGGAAACGTTTTCGAAAACCACTGGCAGCTAAAGGAACTATTTTTATAAATTTTAGACAGTCTAAAAAAAGAGAACATTCTGTTTGTATAATTCCCATATTATATTTAAATCGTATATTTAGTTTTACCAACCTTCAGGTATTAGTATGTATTTCGAAGCGCAGTAGTAGTATAAATGTGTCTTTTTACAGTACTATTATCGTTAATTAACATTATATTTCTCTTAAATAAATTTATTTGCATTGTCAATTAAAATATATATATTAACAGTTATCAGTCATCATTAAAAACACGGTTAGTTATTTTCTTAAAAAACACATATGATATAGTTCGACGTTTTAAAAAGATATAACACATACCCAGTTCTCCTGTACACATTTCCTTTAAAACTTCTTTAACTTCATTTTTAACTTCTTAGAGTGAAATATAGGAATTTTTTCAGAAGAAATTTAAACACGGGAAACGTGAAACGAGCGATAGGACAGTTAAAAATAAAGAAATGTTAAAGAATACGTGTACAGTAGAATTGGGTCTGTGTTGTAACTTTTTAAACGTCGAATATTCATATGTGTTTTTTAAGAAAATAACTAACCATGTTTTTAATAATAACTGATAATTTATATATTTTATTGATAATACAAATAAATTTATTTAAGAGAAATATAATGTTAATTAACGATAATAGTACCGTAAAAAGATATATTTGTTCTACTACTGCTCTCCAAAATACATACTAATGCCTGAAGATTGGAAAAACTAAAAATAAGATTTAAATATTTTTATAAATGTTTCTTTAAATCGTGAAAAGATATTGCTTTCTGGATTTTCTAATGATAAAGGGTGCTGTTCGTATTCATGGGTATCTCGAAAGATGTCATTGTATATTTGTACGTAGTTATATTTTCAAAGAATAAGAAACATTTGTCTTTTTCCACAGTGTACTTTACAATTAGACATATAAAGACAAGAATATAATTTATTTATCTTTTATTTTTATTGGAATGAACAGTATACATTAAATTAACATCTTTTTTCATTTATATACAAAATTAACCGAATTTTTGGATTTTTGGATATGTAATCTCAAAATACCTAGAAATTTGCGCAGTAATAAATTCTTTGTTTTCATTATCAGGAAAACCTATTGATCTACATACCAACTTCATACTAAACTCACCTCTGAACAAACGTTTAAAGCATTTCTATAATTAAATCAGCTCAGTAGAAATTCCCATTATTCTAAAAGCTTCGTCTCTCAACCTTTCAGATAAACGGAGCTGATATCATGTTTACATGGCTGCATTATTTTAAATATGACGTAAACATTTACCCAGATTAATTGATTATTTAAATGAATCCAGAACCTTTAGTGTTTTATCTAGTTTTCTTGCTCAAATATCATATTGTAGAACTGTATATTTTTTATTTTTATTTTTTTTTTTTGTTATCAATACATTTTAGATATTGAACACAACACGTAGGTATGTTACCTTAATATATTTCCCTTTTGAAATAACTAAACATATTATGTCTGAAACAAAATTTTGAAATTAAAAAGACACTTAAAATCAGACACTCAATAAAACTAAAAAATACATTCATATTACGTTGAGTCTAAAGTTTTGACCCTGTTGTAAGTGACGCTACTAAAACAGCTAACTCTTGTGAGTTTACTGACCTTTTTACAAACGCTTTTCTGCTTTCGAAAGAAAAAGACGTTCGCTACAAAAATGTGTATTTATGTTTTGAAAAATTATCATCTGCAGCCTTCACAAAGCCTCTAAATTCAAACTATCACGTACCCAGCTTCGAACTATCATCTATACGAGTTCTGCAGCAAAACTGGTGAGACAGAATATCACTGTGATCACTGTGAGTGACAGAACATGCATGCATGTTTAGCTAATGATAACTTATCACTTAGTTCAGTAAAACGTAGCCATACGAACTTTGACCTACAAAAAAATCCTCCTCTGTGTTTTCTGGGACAGACGCGGTACCCTCTATGAAGAGTACTTGATAAGTGGTCAGACCATCAACAATGCGTCGTACAGGAAGTTACTACATGAATTTGTCGCAGCTATTAGGGAAAAGCGAAACAAGAATTCTCGATGCAAGGTGGTTCTGTTTCACCTGGATAATGCGAGGACGCATGTAAATGCGTGACTTGTACAAGCTGCAATGGGACTTAATGCAGCATCTTTCATATAGCCTGGAAATGGCACCTTCCGACTACTATATGTTTTCGCATCTGAAACTACACCTGGTCGGTGCAATCTTCAATTTTCCAGAAGAGGTAAAAAATGAGACTGGCATCTTTATCGACGCAAGTAAGCCAGAGTTTTCCAAGGAAGGCATTCAAAAACTGCCAAATCGTTGGTAGAAAATTGTCGAACACAATGGCGATTACTACTTCACTAATGTTTTGTATTTTTGTAAATATTTACTGTCAAATTCAAAATAAAACAAGAACGAAAAATCATGCGTCAAACATAGATTATTAAACACTTTCCAACACAGCCAGAAAACTTTAACGAAACTTCACCGTTAAATAAGGTGAAAGAAGATATGTAAGTAAACAGTTAAGAAAACATGTACAACATTGAAAAATACAATTTTCAAAATTACCTTCTAATACCAAAAAGAAGTCGAATTATTCTATGCAGCCTTGCATATCATCAATATATGTGGATATATGACATGATAAAATTCAGTTCAGTTAGAATATTCACATTTAGCAATTTTCGCCAATCGAAGGAAATGCACTCGAAATCTTTTGCACAGCCCTGTATGTTATCTGAAAACTTTTGTACACACCACATTCTAAGCTAAGAGGTAATTTAAAACTAGCAATTACCAACCGTAAACAACAATGTATCTTTTTCTTTGCGCGGCCCTGTATATGAATTTATTTATATTTCACAAACATCTATTAGTCTGTTAAATACAGTTGAGCAGGAACACAATTAAAAACTATCTTTAAGTACTTCACTTCCATAGTCTTTAATACTTATGGATTCCCCTGTGTAGCCCTGTATATGAACAATTGGTTTATAAACACACACGTACTATGAAACAAATTAGTTAAACTTCAAAACGCACTTATCACACAGACTGTAAATATTGCACATGTACTGTAACTTATATCTTTTGTGTGTCCCTGTATATAAACACAATGCACACCACACTTTAAAGAGAGCAATTTATAGTGTCTCTCAATAATGCCTGTAATTTCCATTATGTTTGAATTTTATGGCTGAAAAGGCAAATTGATAAAACTAAATAACGGCCATAAATTAGCCGTTATTAAGACTTTAGCCTTCAGGGCCATTAGATATTGCAGTTCCAGTAATGATTTTGAAATTGAGAAGTGTAAAATTTATCGCGATTTGGTTAATAATAGCTATCCTATAGGTCTTATTAAAAAAATCTTTAAAAATACTTTAAATTTTGTGAATTCTACTCCCCCCCCCCCTTTTCAACGTAGTAAACCAAACTCTTTTATCTGTATCCCTTATTATAAGAACATTTCTGAAAAAAATTCTGGCATTCTAAAATCATTCAGTATTGGGGTTTCTTTTAAACCAATTAATAAAGTGAGTTCCTTTTTCACTAAGCGTAAATTTCAATATGATAAGTCTAAATTACCCGGTGTTGTTTATATTATTCCCTGTAAAGATTGCAATAGTGTCTACATTGGTGAAACAGTTAGATCATTGGAAATTCGCCTAAAAGAACATACTAGTGCTTTGAAAAATAGTAATTTGAAATCAAAAATTGTCCAGCATTCACTTCAAACGAATCAACTTCCGCTAATTGCGAACGCCAGTATTTTGAAATCAGGTTGTAACAGATACCATGGTCGATTACTCCTTGAGGGTTGGTTCACTCAATTGCGATCGCAGACGTTGAATGAAGCTCGTTCTGTCCCTAATGAATATTATCTGTTTTTAAAATAACTTCAACTGTCCTTGATTTGTTCAGTGGTTTGTTATGCAATAGATTGTTTTTCTACTGATGATGCCTTGCGCGTCGCTTGGCGAAACGTCTATTATTTTGTATTTTTAACTGCTTTTAAGTATACTTTTTATAAATTTTATTTTAAGTGTACTCATGTCTGTCTCAAATATTTTATTTGGTGTTTTTAATAGTTTTCACATTCAGATGTTAAAATGTATACATTTTGCAAATTTCCAATTATGTTTGGAAAGTATAGCTTTTTCATATTTCCAAATAAATTTGTCCGTAAATTCCGGTGTCCTTTGTTCATTTCAACATTTCTGCGATGGAAGTGCTTTGCTCCTGAAAGGGTTAAAATATTCAGGAATATCTCCTAAACGAAGCATGTACAATTCAACCAGAATATGTTGTCCTACTGTGGAATACTATTCGGTGATTTAATATTTCAAATTCATATCTTGAACGTCGGTCAAAAGTTTCTGGCCAGTTAGTTTCTTTGATTTGTTTGCCAGAAAGTTTCAGTGAAAAAGAAGCGCAATTGCTCCAAAAGTTAGGAATATGCAAATGGCCTCTGACCATGTGATAATTTTGATTGGATGCTGAAGACGCTTGATGCAAAGGTGAGGGATTAAAAATTCGCATGTGCAAAAATTTCCGGCCATTCGTCATTCGTTAGTTTTTGCGATCGGTATAGTGTTTTTTGAAAGTGTTTGTTAATTAATCAACGTGAATAACGTAGTTGATATTAAAAAATGAAAAGTTCAAAAATCATTGTTCGTAAACACGTGATTTGTTTGTCGCTAAAGGGCCGATCCTCTCGTGATATGGCGGCAAAGTTATTGACCGGAAAATCTAATGTTGATGATATTTTAGAAAATATATAAAGATGGCCTTGGCTTTCAGGACTTGTCACAGTCCAGGAGACCCCAGAAAACGACTATTCGTGTGAGCAGAACTATCAAGAGAAAAGCAGTTGATGACCTGCATAAAAATCCCGCTGCAATATAATGCGATTTACGAAGTGAAAATATTGCTGATATAAGTCAGTCTACTGTGTCAAGACGTTTACGTGACGTAGGACTTTATGGAAGAGTCTGTGTTAAAAAACCTTTCACAATAAAAAAAAAAAAAAAATCAGCGGGCCCGACTGGCGTTTGCCTAGGAACACAAAGACCCGTCAAGTGAAAACTGGAAAAAGTACTATTTTCCGATGAATGGAAGTTCATCCTTTTTGAGGGTAATGGCAGACACTACGTTCGACAACCTAAAAACAAAAAAATATATGATTCGATATATGTTATTCCTACAATGAAGCACGGCGGAGGACGTTTTATTCTGTGGGAAGCATTTTCTGGAAAACGTGTCGGTTCGTAAGTTGAAATCAACGGGATAATGAATGGTTCAATGAATAAAGAATATCTTCCAAGATCATTTACTGTTTATTATTGGTAGAAAAAATGTAAACGTAACTATTTGATTCAGCATGGTAACGACCCAAATCATACATGCAAGCAATAGAGTGGATTTTGGTCAAAAAATCCGCTTTTGAAATGGTCAGCCTAATTGTTAATGGCTGATGAAAGATTTTTAAAAAGTATTGTTAAACACAACATTATGCAGGAAATAATCCTCCAAACATAAAAATTACTGTTAAAATAATAGAAAATTTATTTATCAACTTAATATCATAAATCATGAAAAACATAAAAACAGTGACAATTATTCGTAATTCTCAAAGCATCCAAATAGTTATTGGAAACTTTAAATAATAACAGTGACAATAATAGTAATAGCAATAATAATAATAATAACAATTATAATAAAAACAGTACGACTACTATTAATAATAATTAAATACAAAATTTTTCTTTTATAAGTTAGATAAGGAGACAATTAAATGTTGCTTTAAATGTTAGAAGTCTTAATGCGAATAATCTTCTTTCATGGTTTAATTTCGACATTTTATTTGAATGTTAAACAAAACGTGCTATTGCATTGGGATTAACTTTATCAGCATTTCCCGTGTGGTGTATTTAACAGTGATAAAGGTAATATTTTAACCCAACAGACCGAAAGGTCATTGGTATTGCAGATTAATTTAGAATCTACAGACTGATATTCGAATTTTTATTGGTGGATTAAATCTTTAACCTTTCATTTATTTTGTTATTTGGAGAGGATAAATGTTTTGATTTCTATATTCAGTATTTTAATGCTAACTCCTAAAAAAACTGCAATATAATTGTTACGAATTCGCATAATTTAAAATAAATCTGGTATAAGTTACCTCCAATTAAAAAGCATAAGGTTAAAAAATAAAAAAGGATTTTTTTTTTTGATAAGCAGGAGATGCATGCCTTTCAAAAAATTGTCTCAAGTGGTTGAATTTAGAAAACATTAAATATCTTGAAATATCAGTTATTGAAATTTATGGGATGTGACAGAAAAATCTGAAATAACAAATCTTCAAAAATTGTCAGCTTTATTAACATGAGAGGAACATATAGATATTTCAGAAAAACTAAATACATTCGTCTAAAGTAAAAAGTAAGTAAGAAATAACTAAGTAAGCAAGTTTTTTCATATAATTATGTACGAGGGTTATTTTTTTAAGTAAAGTCCGCTTGTTGAACGAGGGTGAGAATGACATGCGATTGCCGTAGTGCGCATGCGTGTCTGTTACCAGCATACTTTTCCAGCATGCTAGACGCCGTTTGCAGCCGTAACGTCTGTCTGAGTGATGAGCTGTAGAATTTTATAATGTTTAAGAAAATTGATTCGTCCGTCGACTGCGAATTACGATCTGTAATTCGATTCTTGAGTTTAAGAAACTTGGCAGCGGAGGAAATTCACCGTCTGTTACCAGCATGCTAAACTCCGTTTGAAGCCGTAACGTCTGTCAGAGTGCTGAGCGGTAGAAGTTTATAATGTTTAACAAAATTGATTCGACTGCCGACTAGAATTAAGATTTGCAATTCGATTCTTGAGTGTAAGAAACTTGGCAGCGGAGGAAATTCACCGTCTGTTACCAGCATGCTGGACGCCGTTTGCAGCCATAACGTCTGTCTGAGTGCTGAGCTGTAGACGTTTATAATGTTTATGAAAATTGATTCGTCCGTCGACTGTGAGATACTATCTTTAATTCGATTCTTGAGTGTAAGAAACTTGGCAGCGGAGGAAATTCACCGTCTGTTATCAGCATGCTTTGCCTGCATGCTAGACGCCGTTTGCAGCCATACCGTCTGTCTGAGTGCTGAGCTGTAGACGTTTATAATTTTTATGAAAATTGATTCGTACGCCGACTGTGAGATACTATGTGTAATTCGATTCTTGATTGTAAGAAACTTGGAGGCGGAGGAAATTCACCGTTCGATTTGTGAAGTCGACAGTGATAATGCTACGAGTGATCGTAAAGTTCGAATGGGTGCGAGAATGTTCAGTGACGTGGGTGTTAATGTGCATGATCAGCCACGTGCAACCCGACATTCTCTGATTTCTGAAGATTTGATTCGTCAAGTGGACAATAAGGACCGACGATGCAAGATTTCACAGTTATCAATTGGTTTTCCACAGGTTTCAAGGTCAGTTTTTTACACCATTCTTTCGGAGAAACTGACGTATCGGAAATTATGTTGGCGGCAGATTTCTTTGACGTCGAAATTCAGAAACTTGTTGAACGGTATTACAAATGTATAAACAAAAATGAAAATTATGTAGAAAAGTCGATGAAAGTATGTAGAATATGGAAAATGATATTTACAATGATTTTCAATGATATTTACAATGATTACAATGATATGTTACAATGATTTTTAATGATATTTACAATGATTACAATGATATGTTACAATGATTTTAATGATATTTACAATGATTACAATATGTTATAATCATTTTTAATTGTATTTACAGAATTTTTCTTCTTATTAACAAACAGACCTTATTTTAAAAAACTAAACCTCGTACATTCGTATGTTTTCAAAATTTTCTAATAAAGTAAAAAGTAATTAAAAATTAATTCCTAGAAACAGTAATGCAAATAATGATAAAACAATTTGGAAATCTTAAAGAAAAAATGTATCAGGAATACTGAACAATCACTAATTCGTGACGGTTGCCATACACTTGTTTTAAGGCAAATACACTTATTTAAACTGGAAATTGTATTTAATACAAAAAAGTAAAACACGTACTACACGTCAGTAAATAAACATTATACGTAATTGATTTTAAAATCCGTAGAATTTGGCAACCTTGTAAATTCATTGTAAAATGTTCCTTGTAGTACACTCATTCAGTACAAAGCCATACATAGCAACGAAGATTCAATGTTCAATTCATTAAAAGAAAAATCAAAGAAAAGTTTATATCTCTTTGAGAAACGCAAAATTTGAAATACATTTTATATTTCTAATTGCGAAATATGTGTTTTTGCTATATGTATTTTTGAAGTTACTTTAAAGTTGCACTTTTGATTAATTTGTAAGTCATGACATAAATGACAATTTACCTTTTTTTAGATTTATTGTTAATTTTTTGCTAATTAGTTTTAGTACAATTTTCCTGAATTTACTCTACAAACTATTTTAAATAGTTTATAGCAAAATCCGAATTAATAGAGATGATGTTGGGTCAGACACATAAAATATGTGAATACCTTTTCTTCAGTCTGTATCTTTAACAGCGAGACAGCGTATTTTTTTTTTTTTTTTTTTTTTTTTTTTATCATATAACAAAATTAAACGCATGCGTATTGTTAAATCACTGTTAAATAAAAACTTTTAAAGGAAACTTTAATGCGATTTAGTTAGATTTTGAAGAGTGTTTCTTTTTTAAATAATCTTTTACGATAAAAAATAATATTATGTTAGTGAAAAAATTGAGCAAACAAGGATAACAAACTTTAAGAAAATAATTGAGATTCTGTCATTAACGGTTTTATAAGTTGAGTCTGAACTTTAAAGAAAAAAAAAAATCCATACTTCATAAAATATATTTTTCTAAGATTTCTACTTCTCAGAACCAGAACAGTAACATTAATAAACTATATCAAATAATATAACAAATCATTATCACAAAATATCAGTCCTGAATCGGCAACTTTCAACGAGAGATCTTTAAGAAAGAATAAAGCGATATTGTGTAACTATTTCCTGAACCTTTTTGTCAAAATCGTAAAAAGTTACTTTCTTCCACGTAAGTAAAAGAATGTCAGATTAAGTTCTCTAAATATTGTTGATTTTATTTTCTTTACAAAAATATTATCTAAGAAAAAGTTTTTTTTTTTTTTTTTTTTTTTTTTTTTTAATAAAAACTCGATTTATCATCTGAAATATCTCATTTTATGTCAGTAGATTTTAAAGCTTTCCAACATAGTTGGAAAATGTTTTTAACTTCGGGTTGTCTGTCCATCTGTCTGTCTGCCTATCTGTCTGTACTTTAACTCGCGAAAATATACTGGGATTACTGTGTTACTTTGTATATAATTTTGTTTCTTTTGTTAAGTGTTGCAATATGTTAGTGATGTTTACCAATTACCATACGATATTCCATGTTGTTAGTGGGGTGTGTAGCATTTCTGTTTGTGTAAGGTAAAACGCAAAAGAATTCTCTTAGATTAGGGTATATATGGGAAAATAATTTACAGTGCATTTTAGTAACATTACACACTGTTTAAAACATAAAGAAATTGATATGAATTATCGCGGTGCAGTACAAAAATGTTCCTGTGGAGTATGGACTGCATAGTATTTACCATTCACTTACGGTCCATTACGAGAGGGAACCGTGACTACCTTTGCAGGTTTCCACATCCCTCGAGTTATGCTAAAGAAAGTACGGGTCAGAAAAACCCGACTTAAGGCCTAGGGCCTGGCTCCCTTTTGGGTGTACACCCCTGAAGTTGTTGGGGAACACCGGCCCGTCTCCAAGTGTCTCGTGGTGGTTCTCACTAATAATGGGTTCCACCGCGTATCGCAGCGACCTACGTCTTCAACACATGGGTCCAAGGTTTGGAGGGTTTCCAGTTGGCGGTCCTCCGACTTTAGAAGCGCATACTTATAGACAAATTTGGTCGTGCGTGCTATAAGTCCTTCAGGACTTGGGTTCGGTGGTCGTAGACGCGCCGGGCGCTCCTCAGGCGTCTGGCGGCGCAGCCTAGTTTTACCTTTCACTTAGAGGGGCACACAAATTAACTCAGTTACTTTATAGCCTATGGAAAAAAACAGTTGTAGAGATTTTTAATGTTACACTGTTTCAAACATAATAAAAATTATGTGCCTTGTTGACGTCTTTATTGAGATTTTTTTTTACCTAATTAAATAGTAAGTTTTCGTTACAGTGTTGAGAAAATATTGGAAAGTATTTTATAGTATAAACATGATGCGTTATTTTTTTTTCTATTTATTCTAAAGATAGTAGTTATGACAAAAAGTTTATTTTCTAATCTTAATTCAAACGAACATTGTTTGAAAAAAAAGTGATTGCTTCAATGTTTAAAAAGACAGTAATCTTACAGATTACAGTTGCATAAAATTATCTTTCGGAAATTAAAATTTATATAGATAACTTTCCCTTTTACATTTAATAGTATATATATTGTACAGTAAATTTATTTGTTACAGTACATCAGATTGAGTGTTTTAGAATTAGAAATTTTAAATTAGAATTAATTTAATTTTGTTATCCAAAGCTATTAATTTATTTAATTTTAGTATTGTAAATAACTAAAAACTGCGTTCAAGTCTAATAAATACGGATACTCCAAATTTATGTACTCTGTGTCTTATACAATCTTATTTTTCACTCAAAAATACATGCATAATAACGATTAGATAATAATTAACTTCTAATTAAAATATATAACTACAAACATTTAATGATAAAATACACTAAAGACAATTAAAATGCAGGTTCATATAAACGTTTCGATTGCATTTCGTACAATGCATCAGTATTCATACACCATTACGAAATACCGGAGGCATTTTTGCCGATCCCACCGAAGCTAGCATAGGGAAGAAAAAACGGGCTTCTGATTGGTTGAATAATTTAAAGAGCAATTGTTGTTTGTAAATAAATCATTCTGAAGTGCATATTATGTTAAAATAATAATAATAAGAAGAAATGGTAATTTTATTTTGATTACTATTTTTTAAATGTAATACTGAACAATTGAGTTTATAAATATCGCGTAATTGACGCCATAAAAAGGAAATGTGATTATTGTGTTTATATGCGTATACAAATCGTGCTGAAATTTTAAATATTAATAGCTATAAACATCGGAAGGAAATAAGTAGATAACATTTTTCCGCTTCAAAATGTAATCAGTAAAGGAAAATATTTCATGATTATTTTTAACTTACCTTAGCAGACACATCATCATTAACATCTTTAATTCTAAATTCCAGAAAATATTTTTTTTCATCTATTAATAAATATGTGAAATCAGAAGTAAATTTATTAAAATCCATCTTCCAAAAGGTTTTCAGACAGAAATTGATGATTAAATAAACGTAAACATTAAAAATTGAATCAAAACAAAATGCTCCTTAAATTATTCTACCAATCAGAAGCCCTTATTTTCTTCCCTATGGTATCCTCGGTGGGATCGGCAAAAATGCATACCCCGGAGAACCAGAACAAGGAAAACAGTTAAAACTACGGTTTAGTAAGGACATCATACTCAGACGTAACTTGAGCAGCCTCATTAATTGGAGATCCAGCTGTATTGGATAGTCAGCCAACTCTCTAGGAAAATGCGACTACTGCATACGCAGCAGTTAAACTTAGGAACTTGCACATTATCAAAGTCATGGACATTGTCGTATTCGCGTTTATGTTCAACCAATCTCGAGTTCAAAATATCCTTAATAAATTAAATCTTAGGCTCTCTAAGTCTTGCATTTTTAGAGCGTAATGTTTCACCAATGTACTACACACGACTCCTTTAATACTTATTGTGTTTCTGATACTTATTGGGAAAAGGGCGAAATTTTTGCCAAATTTATTTTTAAACAAAACTTAATAACTTTAAAATTTCTTGCCGCAATTACTTGTATTTTTATATTGCTATGTTTAAAACTTCTAAAATATTTGGTTTCTGTAAACAAAATACAGTTTTCAGATTATGCTTCAAAAGTACCCGCATTACAAACTGTTTTTGCAAAGATTAACAAGAAAGAAAAATCTGGCATAGATTATGAAACACTTTCGACACTAAGAGAATATTATTAAGAAGTAAAAATTTTCATACGATGAAGTGAATTATCTAAATAAGCAATTTAAAAAATACATAACTCTGTAAAAATATATTTTCAGCAATTGCAGCCCATATTCGAAATATTTCGTGCGGCACTGTATATGATCTGTAAACAGCACTTAATACACGAAAAATGACAGAAAATTGCATATCACAACAGAAAGAGCACTTCTAGCAACTACCGATCACAGTCAGTCCTTTAACCGGATTCTCTTGTACGTCTCTGTGCACGAAATCCTTAATCTATAAAAAGTAAGTTGTATTTAACCTTACTGATTCTTTTAAATTTCATTATGTTTCAAGTATCATAACATGTTCAGAATGCATCGAAAACGATTTTTTCCGATAGATGATAATGTAAAAGAATTATTTTGTACGTCCATGTAATCGAATTATAAATGCTACTAATTGTATACTTCGGTAAAAGCATGGTGCAGTCCACCTCAGTAGTGCATATGAATTTCATTATGTTTTAAATATAATAACATCAATAAAATACGACGCAAACGATTTTTCTCCACACCATAATGTAATGGAATTATTTTTTGTGTCCCTGTAAGTTAACTATTAATGCTATATACTTCATTTTCAATACAGAGCATTCTAAATTAAAATTAAATAATGTATAAAATGTCCATAACAATTCGTGTATGTTTACAAGAGTTAGAGCGTAGAGAGTCAGACAGACAGACAGACAAACTAAATTCATAAACGATTTTCAACTATGTTGGAAAGTGTTAAAAATGAATTTAAGTTTACAAGTTTGATTTGTTAAACCTGCATAGCTCCTAAAATACTTGGACGAATGAATTACCGCTCTGAATTCGAATGTAAAATTAATCAGAAAATTCAAATAGACATGACTCATGTAGGCAATAGCATAGTTTTTAAATTTGGTACAACTGTAGACGACCGCCTTTGCAAAATTTAAGTAAAGCATTAATTAGTAGATGTCATTACTAATCGTTCGATACTATTCATATTTTTTCACGATGATTTCAGACGGATTTAAAAGGAGATGACACGGTTTGTTTTCCAGGACTGTATATGTAGTTTTATTACAAATTTTAAATTTATAGCCCAATTACTTACTTTCCAACAATGCCAACCATTTCCAAAACCTTTTGTTTTGAAAAGATTCATTAAAAGTTTTAAAAGAGATATTAATACAGAAGACTAAATAATTACAGATTTCAAATTTATAGCCTTATTACTTACATTCCAACAATGCCAACCAGTTCCGAAAGCACTCTTTTTAAAGGATCCATTTAAATTTATGAGAGAGGTATTGATGCAGGAGACTAAATTATTACAGATTTCAAATTTATAGCCTAATTACTTACTTTCTAACAATGCCAACCAGTTCCAAAAGCAAAGCGTTTAAAAGATTCATTTAAAGTATTGAAAGAGGTATTGAAGCATAAGACTTTAAAAAAAAATGTTGGAAATGATATGTTAAACTTAACATCATATTATAACTAACTAGCCAAGCTGCGCCCGCTACGCTGGTCAATTTCTTATAACGAACATTTAATCCAACAAAATATTGACATTTCATAATTCGCTTTTATATTTTAACAGAATAATAAGGCTACTATAATTTGTGACTCGTGCGATAGCCAATATACACGCCAGGACACGTCGCCTTTATGCTACTATGTCGTCCTTATGTCGCCTATGCTATCTTTGTACCCATGAAGGTTTTGCTATGGTACTCCATTGTGAAATTTGGTAATTTTTCAAATTCAATATTTGAAAAATGGCATAATCATTAGATTTGAAATTTATATCCAGAAAAATACAATTTTTTACCTTTCAAACGCAGTTTGCCTAACAATTTTCTGACAAATATTTTTCGAGCTACTATTTTTTTTCAGTAACTTCAAATGTTTCATTTTCCGAGATTAATCTGCGGCAACAATTAGCGAAAAACCCAGTCGTCAGAAACGCATAGTTTTTTAGTAAAAGGCTGTTGGAGCAGAGATTGTCACCACCAATTTGCCACCATCACTTTTGAAATCGGTTCGGTAGTTCTAGAGATTCCATAGAAATTGTAATTTAGAATGTTTTTAGAACGCTTTTCACTCATTTCACCCTTTTAAATTTCAATTTTTTTAAATTTTGTTTTTAGAGAGCATTAAATCTTATAAGTTACTACAATGCCAAATTTCAAATTTCTAGCTCCTTCAGTTTAAAAAAGATCGAAATTTTAGAACGTTTTTCGCTCCTGCACCGCCTCTGGGGTAAGTGACACCGACATAAAATATAGCCTATGTTGGAGCAGGGGTTGTCACCATCAATTTGCCACTATCACTTTTGAAATCGGTTCGGTAGTTCCAGAAATTCCATAAAAATTGTAATTTAGAGTATTTTTAGAACGCTTTTCGCTGATTTCATCCTTTTAAATTTCGAATTTTTTTTTAAATTTTATTCTTAGAGAGAATTTACATCTTATAAGTAACTACAATGCCAAATTTCAAATTTCTAGCTCCTTCAGTTTAAAAAAGATCGCAATTTTAGAACGTTTTTCGCTCCTGCAACCCCCTGGGGTTAGTGACAACGACATAAAATATAGCCTAGGTTGGAGCAGGGGTTGTCACCATAAATTTGCCCCCATCACTTTTGAAATCGGTTCGGAAGTTCTAGAGATTCCATACAAATTGTAATTTAGAATGTTTTTAGAACGCTTTTTGCTCATTTCACCCTTTTAAATTTCGATTTTTTTTTCTTAGAGAGCATTTACATCTTATAAGTAACTAAAATGCCAAATTTCAAATTTCTAGCTCCTTCAGTATAAACAAAATCGCAATTTTAGAACGTTTTTCGCTCCTGCACCCTCCTGGGGATAGTGGCACCCACAAAAAATATATCCTATGTTGGAGCAGGGGTTGTCACCATAAATTTGCCACAATCACTTTTGAAATCGGTTCGGTAGTTCCAGAGATTCCGTAGAAGTTGTAATTTAGAATATTTTTTTAGAACGCTTTTCGCTCATTTCACCCTTTTAAATTTCGAATTTTTTTTTATTTTGTTTTTAGAGAGCATTAACATCTTATAAGTAACTACAATGCCAAATTTAAAATTACTAGCTCCTTCAGTATAAAAAAAATCGCAATTTTAGAACGTTTTTCGCTCCTGCACCCCCCAGAAATTAGTGGCACCGACATAAAATATAGCCTATATTTGAGCAGGGGTTGTCACCATCAATTTGCCATCATCACTTTTGAAATCGGATCGGTAGTTCCAGAGATTCCATAGAAATTGTAATTTAGAATGTTTTTAGAACGCTTTTCGCTCATTTCACCCTTTTAAATTTCGAATTTTTTTATTTTTTTTTTCTTAGAGATCATTTACATCTCATAAGTAATTACAACGCCAAATTTAAAATTTCCAGCTGCTTCAGTATAGAAAAGATCGCAATTTTAGAACGTTTTCCGCTCCTGCACTCCCCTGGGGTAGTGGCACCGACATAAAACATTGCCTATGTTGGAGCAGGGTTTATCACCATCAATTTGCCACCATCGCTTTTGAAATCGGTTCGGTAGATCCAGAGATTACCCCCTACAAACAAACAAACAAAAACATTTTTTACTCCTTTATAATATTAGTATAGATTTCACTATGTAAAAAAATCATCCTTATTATTTCAATGAAATGAATTTTATCATCTGCTATGAGTGAAATAAGAATGCTTTTTTTTTTCTTATTACGTATGCCACGTTTACAAATACAAATATTTTTTCGACACCAGACAGCGTTATAAAATTCCCCATGGAGATCTTGCTTTGCGAAAGATTATCTCCATGTAAAGATATACAAATATTATAATACAGACATACATACAGACATGCATTATAATATTTGTATATCTTTAATTGCTGATTGCAGGCGTTGTTTATGTGTGCTTTAAATTATCTCCATGGTTTAATATTTTTATGAGTCATAACGAACGAATATCCTGTGTTTATTTACTCTAATGGATTGAGATATTCGGCTGTTAACGTAATTTCCACTGAAGTTATCCGAGAATCTATATATTTTTTAATGTAACTCGTCTCTTAAACAAACCATTTTTTTCAACGATCTTTCTAAAAATGTAACTTTTATGCAATATTAATCGAAAAAATAATTTTGAATAAAAATGGGCGCCTGGCGTATGAAAAAAAAAGTTGTTTGCCCGTATTTGTTTTCCTGCATCACGCTTTTATTTTATAGAATACGTACGATAGGATTTAATAGAATACAGAAAACTTTTATTAATATATTTTTAAGTTTTTATTCAATTTTCATAAAATTTTAAATGACTCGACTAAATTCTGCAACGGAAATATATATTAAATTTCAAACCATTCGGTTGGGTAGTTTTTGAGCTGTTATATGCGGACGGACGTACAGACAGACGGACATATAGACAGACCAGACACCTGCTATAGGTTCTGTGTATTTGTATAACTACGAACACACCAAAAAATATGTTAATTTCTGATGTTTGTAAGGTAAAGAACGCTTTTTGGAATATCCGGTAACTCAGAAGTGTTTACTGGATTTTGTTTGTGGTTCTTGTTTATTTTGATAAATTAAGAAATATTTGTCTTGTTTTACAGTAATTACTTCAAGCTGTTATGTCCATCTCTCTTCATTTGTAATTTTTAAAGTAATACAACATATATTCATCTGTGCATGTGCAAGATTTAAGCGATTCCTATGTAAAAATAAAGCAATATTTCCGAACAATATAATAAAATATAACACCTTGTAATAGTATATTACTTTTAAATGCTAAAGGTGTAAAATTAAGAACTATAATATAAATTAAAATAACTTTTATTAGTTGTTTTACATGTTTCGACTCTTCTGAGTCATTTTCAAAAACAAAATGAGAATATTCTAAAGCTGCACGGGCTTTGAAGTTATTATTTACATGTACTTTTTAAAAAAATTACGCACGTTATCTATTATTTTTTACTTGATTGTTTATTTTCATATCTTTGAGCATGGAGTAATTCTAGCCACAGTTTCGGTAAATTAAAAGATGCCGCATCGTTACATATTGTATTTTGTTTTTCTTTTTTATACTACATAGGCATGACCAGCAGGAAATTTAATTGCAGAAAAAAAGAGCATATAGCTGATATTAAATACAATAGAAAAACTACAGCCCTAGTAAGATTATATCAAGAAGAAACCATCCAAATAAATTTCAATGAAAGTAAAATAATATTTCCCTCCAGTCTACACTATCCATCCATAATAAGAGAAACCATAGAGATACTCACGCGCAAAAATACAATATATAACGATGCGGCATCTTTTAATTTACCGAAACTGTGGCTAGAATTACTTCATGCTCAAAGATATGAAAATAAACAATCAAGTAAAAAATAATAGATAACGTGCGTAATTTTTTAAAAAAGTACATGTAAATAATAACTTCAAAGCCCGTGCAGCTTTTGAATATTCTCATTTTGTTTTTGAAAATGACTCAGAAGAGTCGAAACATGTAAAACAACTAATAAAAGTTATTTTAATTTATATTATAGTTGTTAATTTTACACCTTTAGCATTTAAAAGTAATATGCAATATTTCCGGTTAAGAAACCGAATCAATACCCTATAAAAACTACACCCAAAACGTTTTCGAAAATCACTGGCAGCAAAAAAAATCTTTGTTTTTATGAATGTTTCTGTAAAAATGAACAAATATATTCATTTCTGATGTTTCTAAACATAAAAGTCTAAGATAAAAGACTATTCTAAAGATAAAGATATATAAAGATCTCTGAATTTGAATTTTATGATGTTTTCAAAAACTTAGAATAATAATTTTTGTATAATCCTGATACTTTTGCGTTATTACTTATTTCATAGAAGAATGCATATGAAAAATGAAGTGGTTTGGCCGTATTTGTTTCCCTCGGTCACATGACTTGCGCTTTTATTATATAGATTACATATGATAGGATTTAATAGAATGAAGAAAACTTTTACTGATATCTTTTTAAGTTTTGATTCGATTTTCACAAAATTTGAAAAGACTCCACAAAATTCTACAACAATAATATATATTAAATTTAAAAGCATTCTGTTGGGCAGTTTTAGCGCTTTTATATGTGGACAGACTAGACGACGGCTATAGTTGCTACATATTTATATAATTGTGAACGCGCCTAAAAACTTGTAGAAATATGCATATATATTGTTTTTAACTGAACACTGAGCAAGGCTACATTTAACTGGCTGGAAACATTGATTTAATATATAACTTTTAATTTAAATAAAATGCATATATAGTTTAAATAAATTATTTTATCTTGTGCCTTGACACTTAAAGAGACGTAATAATTAAACGCCGAAAGCAAAATTAACGTCCCTCTTAAAATAATGTTATCTCAGTGTTTCCTGAATATATTCATAAAGTGTACATTTACATAACGTCCTTCATGTAGACACAAATAGAAAGTTTCATTTATTTTACAATTTTCGCATTTAGTAAAGGGTACTCGTGAATGTAGACAAAATAATGGAATCTATTTAAGTTTTTTTGGCAGGAAATATGCTTCAGCTAAAAATTTCTGAAAAAAAAAATCTCTTAAAATTCAAGGATAAATTACATAATTTCACTATTTTAATATAAACAAGAGTGAAACATTACGCATCTGGCTTAAATTATAAAACGCTTTCGAATACTAAGAGAAATATTTTTAAAAAATTTCATTTCTTCAAATGAAATATCTGAGAAAGCAATTTAAATGAAATGCTCCGCAAACGATTTTCCCTTTGTAAAAGAAAATATAACTGAATTCTTATGTGTGTCCCTATCAACGAACTATAAACGATACACACTTCATTTTATTTATCCAACGTTTTATTGTAAACATCATTGACATATAAACTAGTCGTTGGGGGCCACAGTAATACTTACCCATCATTGATATGCATAATATAAAATATGAAAATAAAACATGTGTAAATTATTTATAAAATGCATTGCAAATCGAATAAAATCGTGGCTTGATGATGTCATAAACTTTAAATGCTCTATTACCGAATTGAGTAAAAGAAACATCCTTATAACTCCAAAATTGATAACCATATTAACTAGCGGTTTACTTCGTCAGATTAAGCATCTCATTTCCAATTAAAATATATCTTTGAATTGAAATTTGGATGAAATACAGGGTCATGAAAATTCGGAGAGTGTGGGAAATAGGATTACAAATATCTCGGCAACTCATTATGCGATCGACTTCATTCTTTATGCAAAATTTGTTTTTTATTGACTTTTATATTCAAATAAAATATATAGAAAATTCCATATAATGCGAACGACAAATTCACCCTCTCAAATTTATAAAACACAATGTAAACACATTGATAACTGTAGTAACAACAAGTTATCAATGTGTTTACATTGTGTTTTATATTTTTATATTCAAGCCTTAAAATTAATAATTTCGAAAACTTTTATATACCTTTTATCAGAACGAATATTTCGAGAGTCCGAAAAAAATAGTTTTGGATAATCGAGGTTACTAAAATTCAATGAGCTTCTTCCCAATATTACATAATAAGTACATACCAAACTTCAAGTCTCTATCTCAATTTGTTCTGGAGATAGTGCGTTTACAATCACAGAGACACACAGACAGACGGACGGCAAACATTTTTTTTCTAAAAATATGTTCTTCGGAATCTCCAGTTTCTAAAACGTGTAAATCCGTCAAATTTTTCTTTTTTTTGATTTTCAAAACTATTACAAGACTTACCCTATAATGGTACTACTATTTACTTACCTACGTATGATGGGTAAGTAAAATTACAGACAAATCAGAGTACATTTACGAGAGTTAGAGTACGGAAAGATGGACAGACAGACCGAATTCATAAACACAATTTTAATTATGTTGGTAAGAGTTTAAAAAGGTTAAACATTTCCGAGTTTTAAAATAATAAAAATATAAACATCTGGTAACTTTATTATTATATTAAGATTCTTTTTGTGATTTTTTTTATTTATTTATCAAAATAGTTTGCCTAAGGCAGACTTGCAAAACATAGGGATTTTTACAATATTCAATTACATATCGGATCAAAAATTTAAATGATACAATTTCTACAAAAAATGAATTTTACTATGGCTGCATTTATTTTATCTCTAATCATTTTAATATAAGTTTTAACAGTGAACAAAACTTTTGAATACCAGTGTATACTACTTCTTCAAATCAATGTTAACAGAAAAATAATGTGGATGATTTGAAAACATAAAGATTTAAGATACTGCAGAATCATTAATTCAAAATAGAAATGATGTCGTAAACCAAACTAATGTTTATTTCTTTTATATAAATAACGATTTTCACGTAAAGACTAAATGATAATTAGATAGTTCCCCTTGTACTAAAATAATGTATTTTATTTTATGAATACAGTTATTGTGTAGCCTGTTTCCAAGTACTGACGTGTTAAACATATAATTTGCGTTTTACTGAAATAATGCTGCGTTCTGATTTAGTCCTTTAAAGTAGTAAAGTCTCATAAATTTTTATAAATGAAAGAAATATATTTAAAACAATGCCTGACTGCGGAGTTAAATACGTGACATGATTTACCAAAGAATAATGTAATTGGGTGTTTATGGATTTTGTTATTTATAATACACATGCGTTATTAATTATTTCTTACTTTTAGAGTACAGATATAAATATAATTATCAAGATTAATGTATCCTTTATGTTTTTAATTTTAAGCTATTTTTCTAAAAATGGAATGTAATTACCTTTTTAAAAAAGATATTTTTTCCTAAAAGTTCTGAAGCTGAAAAATTTTGTTATTAAAAAGGCATTTCATCTTTTTAAGGTTTTCTCGAATATTATATTTGTGACTTTTTCGTTCTTTTCTCGGTGAATAAGAGACAATTAATACAGCTAAAAGTAAAATTCTTCTGGTCAATGTTTAATAACACTTTTTTAAAAGTAATTTTAGAAGATGTGTTGTAATTTTCTAATTGAGTGAAATATTGGCCTGGATTATAAACTCGGACCATTAGGCTTTATCTACAAATGCTCTGCCAACTGAGTGGTCTTGGACGAATCGGCTTGCAAAATTCACTCAGTTAACCTTAATGATAAAGCCATCTAATCTGTTATTTTAAACACCTCGACAGAATAAATCGCAGGTAATGGAACTCTAGTAAACGCTGAATATATAATTATACTTGATTATTTTTAACATAATTATGTTAGCCTGGTGAATTGTGTCTGCCATATTCATCCAGGATAGCTCAGTTGTCAGAGCATTGGCAGCTTAGGCTAAAAGGTCCCTTATTCGAAACCTGGTCTGGACACATTTTCACTCATTTGGAAAATTACAACAGAGAAGGTTTATTTACCAATTAGAATAAATGTGTTAAAACTCATCAAGTGTAATTTCAAAATGTTCGAATTATTCATATTGCAAAATGCACTTTCAGAAATTGTTATAAGGAAAATATTACATGCTAAAAAAGCGAAAACAGAAGCATTAGAGATAAAAAAAAATCCGTTTGAGAGAGGGCATTTTCATATAGATGTGTGTGTCCGTATATTTCCCTTCCCAGCCACAATTACCCAGCGCAGACCACTGGTGTTTGTGTGTGGTTGTAGCCTCGTGTCTCGCATCCTGCACTATGATGGTTACATATCGATAGCTGTGGGGTGTGGGAGATATGGTGGTTGAAATTGGTCTATCTCGGACATTTTCATATTTCGACCGAAGTGTTCTAAAAATGTTTGGAATCTTTTAGAATGTACTAGAATGTTCTTGAATGTACTAGGATTTTCTAGACTGTACTAAAATGTTCTTTCTATTTTATATATACATATATATTTTTTTACATACATATATATACATACATATACATATTTTTTATTAGGTTTACATATGGACTGGAAGCATCGAGAACCATCTGGAATGTTCGAGGACCATTCCGTGGGGGTGTGGAAGATATGGTGTTAGAAAGTGGTTGACCTAGGGCATTTTTATATTTTGACCCAAAGAACTAGAAAAATAAAATAAAGAGCAAAAAAAAAAACGTATTTTAATGCAAGTCTTCAATATTAAATATAGAAACAAAACAGCACAGATGTACAAAAAAAAAAAAAAAAAAAAAAAAAAAAAAACAGCGAAGAGAGTAGCCTTCAGCTAGTACTAATTTAATATGAATAAACAATATATATATTTATGTTAATGACTCATCAGAAAGCAAAATTAAATGCATTTTGCTAAGAACGCTATATGAATAATTTTTGTTCAAACGCTTTTTTTTCTTGCAAAATCAAATGTACAACTATGCTCGGAATAAAAAAATGCTAATCGGGTCAATCTTGTCTGTTTATTATATGACGTTTATAGGCCTTTTGTATGGTAAATTGACTATCCCATCAAAAACATCACATGTAAAAAATATATCCAAGTCTCGTGCCTTTTTGCCGTAAAAAGTATCGAGATGATGTAGAGCCAAGTTTAGTTCTCTTATTTACTCTGAAATTATTGTTATTCACACATCAAAACTAGTCTCTACATCTTTAGTTAATGATTATTTTGTGGCTTGGCAATGACGCAGCACGAGAATATGATGACTGTTTATAACTGGTCTTAATCAAATAATCCTATCCCATCCCATAACGTAGTAAAGTGTAATAACTTTGCCAAGTCACAAAATAATCCTTAACTAAAGATGTAGAGTCTGGGAGTGATTTGTGAATGAAAATTTAAGGGTTAATAAGAGAACTAAACTTTTTCCTACATTTATATCAAAACTTTTACGGGAAAAGAGTCACGAGACTTGGCTATATATTTTACGTCAATTTTTTGATGGGATTTCACTTCTTTTTATAAGTAATCCTCCTTTTCGTGAATTTGGAATCTTTTTGGACATGATCCACTGGTTTTCGTCTACCTCATACCCTGTACCTGTTATTTGTAGGTACGGAAAATTTGGAACTTTAGTTACGTTTGCTAAGTTCTCTAGATAAAGAGAAGTTTCAGGTTCTTAGTCGGCAAGCACTATGTTATGGGAGGAGTGTTAAAAATGCTCATAGTTGCTTCCAGGAAAGGTGCTATCGATCTGGCAGTCTTAACTACTTAAGTATTCTTTTGGATACAAAGAAAGGCAAAATTATAAATTCCGGAGAATTCGAACTGTTTTTTTAATTTTTGAATTTCTGGATTTTTGAATTTTTTTTTTTTTTTTTTTTTTTTTTTTTTGTATTCTATATACCAAATTTCAAGTTTCTAGAACTACGGGATGCACCTTAACTTTTTGATGATCAGTGAGCGAGTGAGTGAGTGTCATAAAAAAAAAAAAAAAAAAAAAAAAAAAAACTAGAATATATAGAAACGTGAAATTTGAAATTTTGGTCCCGTTTGCGAGACACTCTAGGAAATGAGTTGTTTCCAGAAAACGATGCCTAAGGCTGTTTTTTCTCGACTTGACGGTGTCAGAGCCGTGTCTCTAGATTATTGTTTCGTGTATCTTTTAAAAGATCCTGTTACACTAAAAATTGGGTGATCATGTCATACTTCGCAACAAAAATGTTATAAATGATAACTTTAAACACTTTATTCTCGTGTCTTTGCATGTGTTTTACACAATTTTTCTTACAGTGCATTGATACACTATATTGCCAAAGGTGACCGGTCACTTGCGATTTTAGACGTTTCGTTAACTATCTATAAAAATACATGAGGAATTAACCTGAAACTGCAGGTGTGTAAACGGTAGAGTATAGGTTATATATTTCCGTGAAGATTTTTTCCCGAAACCTCATAGGGGACTGTCAACAAATTGAAAAAGTACGAATATCTTTTGGATAACCCTGTAAAAACTAATGTAGCAAAAGCGTTCAAACTCAAGATTATTAATAAGTGGCTTATTGTAATATACTGTGTTCATTTTTATGAGGATAAAATGTATACTCATAGAGAAATTAAGATTTTTATAAAAACAGTCCCAAATTTCGCCAAGTTTTTTTGCTTATAATATGCAGAGTTCTTAAGATAAAAAAAAGTTATTTTGAAAAAATATGTCAAACAACATTGCACACAATACTCTGCAATCAAAATTAAAAAATAATAAAAATTGGATGAAAAATGAGCAAGTTTACTAAAAAATGTTTCACTGCGCATGCAAGAATGCAATCAAAATATAATGTGCATAATGTATTAGCTAAGTATATAGAGCAACTTTTGTGAAAGTCTCAAAAGCATAGCTTGAAAATTCTGAAAATTATCATCGATAGAATAAGCTCGAAATCCGTTGTTCCCAAAAGAAAGCAAAAAGATGAGGGGTTGTATTCAAATATAGTAGTTCGTGCAATATTGTGTACGCTATCTTGGCACTAATCAACAGATATTTGATACAACCCCTCATCATTTTGCTTCTTTTTGGGAACAGCGGATTTCGAGCTCATTCTATCGACGATAATTTTCAGAATTTTCAAGCTATGATTTTGAGACTTTCACAAAAGTTGTTCTATATACTTAGCAAATACATTATGCATATTATATTTTGATTGCGTTCGCGCATGCGCTGTGAAACATTTTTTAGTATACCTGCTCATTTTTCATCCAATTTTTATTATTTTTAATTTTGATTGCAGAGTATTATGTACAATGTTGTTTGTCATACTTTCTGAAAAGAACTTATTTTTTATATTAAGAACTCTGCATATTATAAGCAAAAAACTTGGAGAAATTTGGGACTGTTTTTATAAAAATCTTAATTTCTCTACGAGTATACATGCTATCCTCATAAAAATTAACACAGTATATTACGATAAGCCAATTATTAATAATATCGAGTTAGAACGATTTTGTTACATTAGTTTTTACAGGGGAATTTTTAAATTTGTTGACAGTCCACTATAGATTTTCAGGAAAAAATCTTCACGGAAATATATAACCTATAATATACTGTTTAGACACCTGCAGTTTCTGGTTAATTCCTCATATATTTTTCTATATAGTTATCAAAAAGTCTAAAATCGCAAGTGACCGGTCATCTTTGGCAATATAGTGTATTTATTAAGATACAATGTATGTGTGGAATTGTAATACATTCGAATCCAAATAATATAATCATGTAATTAGTTCAACGAATGAATTTATTCAGCGTTTGGATAACATCCAGTTTCCAAAAAAATATTTAATTGCTAGTCGATGTCATCTCTCTATACCCATCCGTTGACACCCAACAAGTCACTATAAGACTAAATAACTCTATTGACAACCGAAGGAACATTAATGACAATATGAAAAAACATTAAAGAATGCTCTTAATCTTATAGTTAATAATAACTGTAACATAATAGGGCCACGATCGGTTCCTCTGTATCTGGACGTTTAGCTGTGTTTATATTATGACCTTTAGAAAATAATATATATAATAAATTAGGTTGTACCCCTCATTCATTGTTCATATACGTAGACGATATTTTCATCATTTGGCAACACACGGATACCTCTCTTAAGACCTTTCTTGCTCAGATCAATAGCATTGATTCTATGATACAATTCATTTTGGAAGTTGAACAAAATAATACACTCCCTTATTTGGATGTGCTCTTAATCAAAACTCACCTTGGCATAGAAGGTTCGAAAGCCAATAACTAATCAATCCACTATTCCAAATAATGCTGAAACACCCTTTTCCTATAAAGTTTCTGCCTTTAGACATTTTATTAGAAGAGACTTTACTGTCAATACCCCTAATCAATTAACTAATGAAAAAAATAAAATACGTGACATATAAGACGTGACATACACACGCAAGAAATAACGTATACAAAGACAGCACTAATAATAAATTAATAACGAGCATGGATATTAAAAAGAAGAAAATGTTTAATGAACAAAACTCAAAGCTATCAACTTAAAATATTTTCCTGGATTCTAAGAAAGATTAAAATATAAACTTAGGAAATTTAGTATCTGCCTTATCGCAAAGCCTTTCACAAAATTAAACAACATGGTATGCAGAAAAATAGATCCAATAGGACCTGATCAACTTTCCTGTGTTTATGAAAACACATTCATCAAGGAAGATGGAACATTACAATACTATATAGGAATGACACACAGAAAATTTAAAACAAGAATAGAAGAACAGATGGCAGAAGCACTAGTGCCTTAGCTAGACTACATAGAATAGAGCTGTTGCAGATACATTTCCAGAATTTCAAAATAATTTTTCCATAAAGAGTTTATTTTCCATCCATTATCCTTGAATAAATAGAAATTTATATGCGAAACGATAACATTTGTAACGAATCAGCTTCTTTTGAATTACCTAAAATTTGGCACGCGATGCTTTACAAATTAAAAAAGCAATAAAAATAGAAATTAAAAAATAATTTTCACGTTTTCCAGTTTGATCAATTTAAGCACCTGCTTACATTGTTCATGTGGTCTCGTGATTTATGTTTATTATTTTCAAAAACTTTGCAAGAATATTTTATTTATCATTTTGATCTGATGTTGTCGCCGTTTGAGCGAAGGGAACATATGTCCTCTATATTAATAGGTATTTTTAAACCTTTTGTGTTATGTTTTTTACCACTTAAAACAATAATTACACTTTAATTCATCCAGTTAAAACAAACACCGCAGAAATATATTTGTTCTAATTAAATTTCGTTAGAATAGGCTTAAATTTTCAATTATACTTGTTTTGGTTGTGAATGTTAAAGATTACGTTATTACATAGTTTTTGTTCTGCAGGATTTCACTCCAACAAAAATCAAGTTCGCAAGTGTAATTCTTTCAAAGTTACAAAATAAAAATTAATATAGACTGATTTCTTATTTAAAAAAAAAAAAAAAAAGTGGAAGTCACTTTTGCGCTTGTTTTCTTTCTTAGGAGTTTCTCCAAGAAGACAATATTGGGCTCAACTTGTTTGTATTTGATTTATCATAGAAAATTTTCCCTATATTCTAGCTAATAGCTGTATTAGCACTAGAGACAGTTGTAATATCTCGGATCAATGTTAGCATTAAATTTGGATCTAATTTGGAAAACATTTGCTTTATTGGTATACAGTATTGTTTACATGTTGGTGCAATTTTGCCAAGAAAAAATTCATTTTTTCATTTTTCGTGCTTCTAAAATAAAGCAAACATTTAACAGAAATACCGTTTTATTTATTATATTTTCAATGTAGTACTAATACTTTATCAATATTGGAAATTTAATGGAATTTTTCCAAATGAATGCAATATGTTTGTGGCTAATAAAACCAATAATGACTTTTTATTATATATCTTTTTTTTCTAATAAGATCGTATTTACTTTCCAAAAAAGTGGGCATGATCGACACTTAAAAATATTAATACTGTGTTTAAACAAGCTTTAAAAAAAAAAAGATTTCCAAAACATATCTTCTTGTTTTAGTAAATTTCCCCAAAGAGAATTAAAATGCATTCTTTTAAGATAGCATCATATGTATACATTTAATTTAAGAAGAATATTTTTTCTTTATATGTGGCAACAATCCAAAATCTATAAGAATAAACTTATACTCCAAATAAATACGAATGAGAATATTTTCTTTTTTTTTTTCAATTCCTACTATTAGTTCACACTCTCTATATATTTATATATCTTGTTCAAATTTTTAATCGTTAATAAAATACTTTTTATTCATCCACTCAAGTTGAAATACATTTTCTTAAAGTTGTAGTGGATGACACTTGATGTTACTACAGTTTATTTTTTCAAATATTAATTATTTAATTTAATTAATTAATTTTAGTTTTATTATACACTGCTCAAAACAATTAAAGGATATTTGAAGTTTTATATAAAATAAAGATATAAACGAAATTTTTTTTGCCGAAAATAGAAGAAGAGAATCACAAATGCAAATTTTTCTGGTTTTCAAACTGTGGAGTATGCAATTTTTGAGTTCGATGTCAAAAACGTCGCTTCAGCGGCAGCGAATGAAATTTGACTTTCAACTGGATAAAAGAGAATGAAGACAAGGATGATCGGCATTCAGTGATTGCTTTGTTTCGATGAGTACGATGTCTCAGCGAAGTCATTTGACAGATTCAGAAGCTTGGAGAATTGTTGGTAGGTTAGAAGGGGGCCAAACTCAAGCCGAAGTAGCGCAAGCCATTGGAGTGTCACCAAGTGTCATTTCTAGGATCTGGAACCGTTTTTTGGAGAGTGGATGTGCAGGCCGAAGACCAGGGCAAGGTCGTAGACGGGCAACAACGCCCAATGAAGATCGGTATTTAGCGTTAACAGCTCGGAGACACCGAAACATGAACGCTACTCTTCTCCAACAACACCTTCGCTCGGCTACAGGCACCACGATTTCAACTCAGACTGTCCGAAACCGGCTCCATGCTGTAGGTCTGTATGCTCGCCGACCGATGGTATGTGTTAGATTAACATCAATGCATCGTCGCGACCGCAGGGAGTGGGCAACCGAGTATGTCAACTGGAGGAGAAATGAATGGAGCAATATTCTGTTTTCTGACGAGTCCCGTTTTTCTGTGCATCCGGATAATAGGCGTATTTTCATCTGGAGGGACCGTGGCAGTAGGAATAATCCTGCGTTCGTGCACGAAAGTGTCAGATTTGGCGGTGGAGAAGTGTTGGTGTATGGTGGCATCTCCATTGACGGGCGCACTGACCTCTACATCATTCGAGATGGAGCTCTGACTGGTCGCCGATATAGGGATGAGATCCTCAGACCTATTGTAGTCCCTTACGCTGCAGCAATCGGAGATAACTTCATTTTAATGGCCACTGCAGGCCACATCGTGCAAACCTGGTGGAGGATTTCCTTTTCGAGGAAGGAATCTTTCGAATGGAATGGCCAGCGTGTTCTCCAGACATGAATCCAATCGAGCACGTTTGGGACGCTCTAGGAAGACGAGTTTCTGGCCGCCAACAACCCCCACAAACTCTCCAAGAACTGGAAAGAGCTCTTCTGGAAGAGTGGGGCAGAATACCCCAACTCGTCATTAATAGCCTCATTGAGTCCATGCCTCAAAGGTGTTCAACGTTGCTGGCCGCCCGTGGAAACCATACCCCCTACTGGAAATGATTTTCTTTGAAGAAAACACCTTTTCTTATTCTTTTTTTCTCATATGCACAAATTGTGTTTTTTTACTTTTGTACACAAATGCGCAATAAAATGCATTTTTTTCTGCCAAACATGTGTAATTTATTCTCATATAACCTACTATGTCTGTCGACCATGTATCAATCAGCTAAAAAGTTTCCCAGATACAAAATCCACCTAAAACTGCAATATCCTTTAATTGTTTTGAGCAGTGTATATATATTTTATTATATTTATAGTTAATTATATTTATATAAAAATCGGTTCTTTCTTGTTATAGGATCTTCCAAGGTTTAATCGTCAAGCGACCGAGATACTTGTTTTATTACAGAAATTAATCTGCAAATGATATAATTCATTTCACGGAATTAAAAAACATCAAGATTTGAATATTTATATAACTAGCTATAGTACGAACGTACCTCATTTGTCACGTTTGACATACAATTTCCAACTTATGTTTTTAATTAAATTTAATTAATTAATAAAATTTAATTTAATAAATTAAATTAAATTAATTAATTTTAGTTCTATTTTTTCAAATTTTCAATCGTTAATAAAATACTTTTTTATTCATCCACTCAAGTTCAGATACATTTTTTTAACCTTGTAGTGGATGACACTTGATGTTAATACAGTTTTCTCAAATATTAATTCATTAATTAAATTAAATTTATATTTTGCCACTTAATATTGTGATTCTGTCATATGTATATATATATTTATATTAATTGTAATTATATAATAAAAAGTAACTAAAATAAAATTTTTCTTTCTTGACGTAAGTAGGAATTGACTTTAAAAAGTTTTTTTTTATATTACTTGTTGTATATTAGGCAACATGCATTTACTTTTTCTGCAAAAATTGACCTTTGCAGTTCTGCATATCTATTTAATTGTCCCATTACTTTTATAGTTACATGTTTATGTGATACTCTGTAATTAAAGATTAATTTCATTTAACTCTCACATTCGTACCTCTGTTTTATACAATTCTTTTCACAGTATGTTGCTAAAAATTAAGATAAAATTCGATGCGTATTTGTTTTGCATATGGATATATAGACTTACTCGTTAAATGAATCTGCAAGTCATCTCTGCATTTTACCGCTTTCTCAATCATCTACCCAAACACAGTAATGGATTAATATTGCATATCGAACAATAGTTGCAATAACTTTACCATTAGTTGTAATATACTGTCTAGTTGTTGTAATTTCTTAGCTATTAGTTGTAATATCTTGGTCAATATTATCAATAATCTTGGGTATATCGTGCTCAATATTTGCTGTAATGACATGCAATACTGTCCCAATATTGCGGTGTTTACAGTTCGGTGCAATTAAGGAAAAGATTCGTCTTTTCTTTTTTCCCCATTTCCAATGTAAAACTTTTTTCCTAAATGATTGCCAATACTAAACCAAAGACAGTATTTTATTGAAAGTATTCGATATATTGTAAAAAAGACATAATTCATAATCTAGGAAAGTTTACTATAATCTCTAACGGAAATCTGCAATAATCTATCCCGTGTTACCCATGTTAGCGAAAACATTCTTTATCTTTAGAAACCCGCAGAAACCAATGTATTTTCGAGATTTTTATGTTTCTGCTGCTATCACTGTTTTTCAGAAACGAATCGGAGTAGTTTTTATAAAGTATGAATCAGATTTCTCAAACTGGACTGTCGATTTTTGGATGCTACCTATTCTCAATTAAACATTTTCATGTTCAACAAACAGGTTTACAAGGAGACATGATAAATTAACAGCAGCAATAAAATCAACATTAAAATTAATATTATTGTGTTAGTCTTGCACGTATAAGTTCAATGACGCATCTGAAAATATTTATTTGAAAATTAATAGAATCCTAAAAACCTATATTTCTGTATGGGAAAACGTATGAATACACTATAAAAACTACTCGGAATCGTTTCTGAAAGCAGATGGCTTAAAAAGTAATTTATTTTAAAAATGCTTCTTTAAATCTAAAAAATATATGATTTTCTGAGATTTCTAAAGTTAAAAAACGCATTTCGGAAGAAGTTATTCTATATTTTCGTTCATATTTGTATTATATTTTCCTATATTAACTCATTAATTCCGGTTGGTACGAAAACTTTCCATTTAAGTGATACGAAACTTTTAAATATGAACACTAGTACATTAATAAAAAAAATTCATATTATCTAATGCGAAACTATCAGAGATTCAATCAGTTAAAATAACAGTATGGGAAAACTGGTGTCAGCTGGTATTGAAGTATTGAAAGAAGTGTAAATTAAGTCGTCAATAATAGGTTAAGTAATTGTTTCCCCGCGGAATGCAGTATCGGCGCAAATTTTGGAACCAATATAACTAATATTGTTTTACTACTAGGAATTTTTCCTAAAAAAAATCATGGTTTTAATAATTCAAAATATTCAGATTATGTTTAAATAAGAAGTTTAAAAACAAATTAAGAAATTTATATACATATGTTAACCCTATAGCGCATAGTGTAGCCAATTGTACACTTTCTGTTTAACTTTTAATAAATAAATCAAGTTCTTTCCAACCACTATATTTATATAGAAATATTAATCCTCTAAAAATAACATAAATATGCTACTAAATAAAGTTAAAAATCTATCTTAACATTTCTGGTGTCGAATTCTTACTATAAGTATAAAAAAAACAAAATTCTAAAAGAAAAATTCATGCACTGTAGGGTTAATAGATCATCAAAAAAATTTTTACAAATCATTCTTTTATTAAAACGTCATACGGTTAAATTTTTCTTCAGGCGAATCTGCTTTCTTCGTGTCACAACTATTCAAATCTACAACAATAAGATTATCCTCCTAATAAATGTTTATCAGGAAACATTATTTTTGTAAATTAGATAACATATATTTGGTTTTTGTACGGAAAATTTATATTTATTGTTCCGCATATCTATTAAAAATCCCATTACACTGAAAGTTACTTAATAATGTGAAACATATCCGAAGTAAAATGTAATAAATTATCACATTAAAGAGATTACTCTCACATTCGTTCGTGTGGTTTATGCATTGAGTCGTCCGGAAAGTTCTGCGGTTTTTCAAAGAGAAGCGCGATTTCGTATATTTTGTACGTAATTTTCGTAATGTTTTTATATTTTGTTACTGCTGACAAGCAGTGATCTTGAATGACCAAGATATCTACATTCGGTCTTTGCTGCTTGCGCTGCGTAATTCTTGCTTGTATTGTGGTATTATTTTTGTTTCAATGTACTGCTAACAATAGAGATCCAAACAGCTCATTTTCGTCATATTATGTTCTTTTATTTCAAGAAAGGTAAAAATGCTAGTCAGGCTGCTCGTAAAATTTGCGCTGTATATGGATATAGTGTTGTTTTAGGTGACATGGTTTAAAGATGGTGCGAGGAGTTTAAGCGAAGAAATTTCAGCCTCGAAGATGATGCCCGCTTTGGACGACCATCATCATCTGTAAAGTAAGACCTCTTAAAGCAGCTATTAAATAATCATGTACACTACTTTTTGGAATATTTAATCTATATTATACCTCTTGAACTGCGTAAAGTGTATCTTAAGTAATAGCTTCTTTTAAGATGTCTTCCATTACAGGTGATGGTCGTATAGATCGAGCATCATTTTCGAGACTCAAATTTACGTGCTTAAATTAAAATTATGCCACAACACAAGCGAGAACTGTGCATCGCATGCAGAAAAGACCGAATTTTCATTTCTCGGTCATTCAAGGTCACGCCTTATCAGAAGTAGAAAAATAACTAGACGAAACTGCGCGCTGTTTTGAATAACCGCAGAACTTTCCAGATGACACAATAATTTTTGTCTTGGATCTGAGATTGTAATAACAATAAATTGCTGGAAAGGAATTTAAGTATTTTTTTACAGCTTTAAAGTAAAATTAATATACAGGATATGTCTCACCAAGACCACCCAAACTTTGCACAGCCAGATTCCTCGTTTAGAGTCTATAAAAATACCCAAAAACTATACCTCTATGACCCTTAGTGTTCGAGAAAAATTCGAAATAAAAGTATGACGTCATATCCAGTGCAAAAACAAAAACTTTATTGGGGACATTAACATGTATTTGTATATGTTAGCAGACGAAGATATAAAAAATATCGGCCGCGCATTTCGAGGCAATCGATCGCCGTGGAATTATGACAAATTGTTGTTTGAAATGTATTTAAAGGCCTGCATCTAGTAACTACCTTTAATCTTCGTATGGTGATAATGTATTATGTTCGTTAATATACCGATGTTATTGTTTCCAATAAAGTTTTTTTTTCTTGCACCGGATATGACATCCTACTTTTTTTTCGCATTTTTCGGAAACTATGGGTCGCATAGGTATAGTTCTTTGGGCAATTTGTATGTACTCCACGAGAGGAATATTGTTATGCATAGTCTGGGAGATCATGATCAGACACCCTGTAGAAAGGTTTTTCATAAAAAATTTGAGCTACGTTTATTTCCTCTTTACATAATATCACTGGCATACAATATTGTTTGTATTTGTTATATGCAGGCCAAATTTACCAATATAATGTCCAATGGCTGCAATATTTTGCATAATATCTGTAATATCTTTGAGAGTTTTGGATATTATCATGCCAATATCTTTGCCAAAATTTGCTGTATTGACGTAGGATATCGCCAAAACAGTGAAACTTTTACAGAGTGTTTAAATATTGAGATTAAATGTTTCGCTTTTTCATCTTCAGTGTTTTGAATGTAAATGTAGTATTTTTGCAAAATTTATGTTTTATTGAAATTATTTCCAATACAAACAAATACTTAATCAATGGTATTATTAAAAAACAAAATCCTATTAATATGCATTGTTGACGCAATTTTGTGACCAGTTAACATTAAGAAATAATATTTTTCTTATCAGTCTGTTAGTTAACTCTGGCATACTGTTAAAAAAAGAAAAATCCGCTGATTTTCAGCGCAATTTTCGGATTTTTACGGATTTTTTTTTCTGATAAAATGCATGTGTGAAAAAGTAGCGAATATGAATTAAAAATTCCTCTACAAATAATAGTACTAAAAGTCGAAGTAATCTGCCGTTTTCGTTAGGGCTTTGGGATTTATTTTATATTTTTGAACTCAAAAAAAAATTTCAATATTTTGCGAGTACAATATCCGTATTTTTATAGATTTCTTTTTTCATAGTGTAATGATATAGTTTTAGAGAAAATTAATATTCAGCATTATTTGTTAAGATATTTTCAAATCTATAAATTTTAACACATTCTCGAAATCTATTTCATCGCAAATCCGTAAAAATACGGAAACTGTGCAAACAAACAACGGATTTTTTTTTACTGTGCAATTATATATAATTATAATATTTAACACTATGATATTTAAAGGGAGTTTGATATTCAGAGTATGTTTAAAGAAATAATTTAAATTTAAATTAAAAAATACAATTGCATAAGTTATTGAGTCTTCAAAAAAGAAAATTATGTTTCATTCTTTTGTGACAACATAATAAGTGTAGTTTTTTATTTACAAAGATTAGATTTCCAAAACTGGCCACAATCCAAAGCTACAACAATGGAATTATGCTTCAAATAAATGCTTATGAGGAATATATCTTTTTGTTTATTGGATGACGTTTGTTTTTTTCTTCTACTGAAAATTGCCTTTTGTTCTGCATATCTATTAAATATTCCGTTTGTTTAAAAGTTATATGATAATGTGGTGTTTCGTAACTAAGATGTTTTAAATCATCACTTTGTGCACATTACTCTCAACCTTGTTTCTGTGATTAATTTCGTTTTTGTCAAATTTCCTTTGTAATAATTAAGCTATAAAAATATGTTGAGTTCAGAAATCAGATTACTCTTTTAAAATATGCAATATAGATGGATTTGGTAAAATATTTACACAAGTCACTAGTATGTTTAGTAAAATTAGATTGTCAAAATTCATTTATTTGCACTTAAAAATAGAAATATTATTATTATTATTATTAAACCGCAGACCAGGCCCCTACCTGCCGGGCATTATGCCCAGCTTAACGAGTTTGTATACCTGGCCGCGGGGCGAAATTCGCCTAATCTCCTCATAGCGGAGATCCACCTGATTAGCTCCTTGGGTGTCCTTGGCTGCAACGCTATTTCGTTAGAGTTACTTAGTTACTGTGTTGGCCGGTTCTAGTTTGTTATTAATTATGAGTTTCTGGGTATGTTGTCGAATAAGGAAAGGGGCTTGCTTTCGGACCATATTCACACCGACTATGGTTGCTAATATAGACAGGTTTATATAATTCAATTTAAATATTTGTGTTTCTGTTATGTGTTACATCTTGTCTGTAGTGTTCTCTAGTGGTTTGCTACAGTTTCTCTGCTTGACAGCTCACGGCATCCAGCCAACCTCGCTGAAATGGCAGACTTAAATTTAAAAAAAAAAAAAAAAAAAAAAAAAAAAAAAAAAGAAGAAGAGAGAAAGGAGTTGGTCTCGTAATTTAGAGCCTTGGTCAGGTGACGAGACCTTCACCTGACTAGGCACCACCAGAGGTATAATTCAAAGGGAACTTGGAGGACTTTGCACCCACGACGGATTTTACATGCACCAGGCGCCATTAGCGTACATGGCTTCATTGATTTTTTTTTTTTTGTGCACATTGTGCTTTTAGTTTTTTTTTTTTTTTTTTGGTGCAGTAAAAGTAAAGTTCTTTTAATGCCTTTTTGTGCAAAAATAGAGGATTCTATTAATTGCTTTTTATTATTTCGATATGCACTACGCTAGATTACTGTTGCTGCTGAGGAATTAATCTTGTGTGGATGGTGGGAAAGGCTTGTTCAGTTTTGTTTCACGTTAGTGTGAAATTAAGTCTATGTTATCAGTTAACCATCTGATCACTGTTTTGGCTTTTGCTTGTACATGTTTGTTTTGAGCTAGCTGTTTGTGCCAAAGTAGTTCGTTGTTTGGTGTTATGCCTACCAGATGGAGTGCTTGTGTGAGTGGACAGGATATGAGGTAGTGTTTGGAAGTTCCCATCAATCCACACTCACAATCTGGTGTTTCCACCAGTGCGAATCTGTGCAGATATGCTGGAAACGCGCCATGGCCTGTGTAGACTTGAGAAAGTAGTTTCCAGCTTATTAATCTATGTGTATCCACTTTAGGGAAGTACCTGTGTGTCAGCCTGCCTGTGTCCCCGTAGTCCCACTCGAACTGCCATTGCTTAATTGTTAGCTCTTTCAGGGTTCTCTTTAGTTTTGTTATTGGTTTCTCCATGTGGTAAGGGATTGCATTGTATGGGTTTTGTGCTGCTTGTTTGGCCAATTCGTCAGCATCCTCGTTTCCTTGAATGCCCACGTGAGCCTTGACCCAGCTGATTTTAAATTTATTATTTGATTTTTTTACTGTTTGTTGTATTGTATCTATTATTTCAGTTACGTTAAAGGGTTTGCTTAATGCTTGTATTGCTGACATGCGTATGCTGTAATCTTGCCCTGTGGTATTACCCCATTCTGCGGCTTTCAGTATGGCCAGTAGTTCGGCTTGGAAGACACTGTTGCAATTTCTTAGTGGCACCGTCCATGTCTTGATTTTTTGTTCATTTTTGTATGCTACGAAAGCCGATCCCGTAGCGCCTGATTACAATTTCGAACCGTCTGTGTATACGACTATGTCTCTTAGATTGTGTCCTAACCTTGGTTCTACTGTTTCTGCTGGGTGGTTGTGCCAAGCGTTGATCTTTTTAACATAGTCCGTGTGATGGATAGTTGTGTTGTATATGTTTACTGTTTTGCGTAATCTTGAGACAGTGCCGTAAGCTGCTTCGTATTGTACTTGAAGGTGAATTGGAATTAGGCCAGATAGAACCTGAAGTGCCGCTGTTGAGGCTGTCCTATAAGCTTTGACTATGGCCAATGCAAAGTGCCTTTGACAGCTAGATAATACTTCCTTGCTGCGTATATTCAGGTTATGCCCCCATATTGGGGCTGCGTATGTAAGTGTTTTCTCCACTACTGACCTATACCAAATTTTAATTATGTTGGGTTGTAGACCCCATCCCTTAGAGACCATCCGTCCCATCATCCAGAATGATTTTCTGATTTTCTTTGTTTGTTTTTGGCAATGTGGGAGCCAGTTTAGATTCTTGTGTATCATTACCCCTAAATATTTAATTTGTTCTTTGACCTCTAACTTTTTACCGTTGAATTCTATGCCCTCTATGTTGTATGAATTTTCGGTTGGGATATTCCCTGTGTGTCCTCTATTTAGGTACAGTAATTCTGTTTTGTCCCAATTCAATGTCAATCTATTGTTTGTTATCCACTCATTAAATTCTTTTATTATTTTATTTGCTAATTTTATAAGTTCTTCTTTTGTTTTTGATCTTAAGATTAGTATAAAATCGTCTGCGAAAGCCTGAATCCTGACATTTATACCCCATTGCTTCTTAAGTGCTATATCTGCTATTAGCAGCCACAGAAGTGGTCCCAGGCAGCTGCCTTGTGGTTTTCCGCCGAATGTTTGCCTTGTTATTTTTATACCATTTTCTTCTAATGTTACGTATCTATCTTGCAGAAAACTAATGATCCAATTAATTAAGTATGTGGGCAGGGAGATTGTTTTAGGGTTTTGGCTATTACCGGCCAACTTATATTGTCAAATGCGCCCTTAATGTCCATAGAAATTAGCAGTGTTTGATATTTTTCCTCTTTGTCTTGTTTAATTTTGTTAATAAGTTCGTCTAGTGCTTGTTCTGTTGATATTCCCTGTTTGAACCCGTATTGTTTGGCGCTCCAGAAATTACTAGTTGTTAGATGGTGGTTTATTCTACCATGTATTATTCTTTCTAATATTTTGCTGAATGCTGGTAGTAGGCATATTGGTCTGTAATTTTTTGGATCTTTGGTGTCTTTACCAGCTTTGTGGAATAGTACTACTGTACCTATTTTGAAAGATTTTGGGAAATAGTTAAGTTTGAGGCATGTGTTGGAAAGCGTTAGTAAAAGTTGTGGTTCTGCATTGTGTATTCTTTTAATTAAATTATAATCTATGTAATCATACCCTGGTGCCTTGTTCTGTTTTATATTTCTTATTATTCGGTTTAATTCCTGTTTCGTTATCACGGGGGGCCTTGAGTCATTAAATCTGGGAGGGGCTGGTATAAGTTTATGTTCTGTTGACGGGTCTGTAAGAAACAGGTTATTTAGAAAGTGATTAAGAGTTTCCTTTATTGTTACTGTTTCATTATCTGGTAAGATGTTTACAAGTCTTGGGGGTTTCGTAAATTTTCCCGAGGCTAGTTTATACTGGGACCCGTATCTGTTTGTTGCGTCCTCACAGAATCTTTTCCAGGTTTTAATTTTTGTTTTTTGGACTATTTTTTTTAGTTTGCTCTTTCTTTTTTGTATTCTATGTGTTGTTTAGATTTTAGCTCTTCGTCTTTTTGTTTTTGATATCGCCTCCTGAAGGCCCTGACTCTGTTTCTTGCCGTTTTAATTTTATCTGTCCACCATGGTGGGGCTGTTATTTCGGGTGTTGATCGTTTTTTATAGCAGTAAATCGCTACGGTTGTGATTTCATTTTGGAGTCTGAGGGTAATATTATCTAGTTGGTCTATTTCCGATACTTTTTTAACTCTTTGATATATTTATTTCTGATTTTGTTTATGTTTTTATCAAATTTTTCATGTTTTCCATGTTTTGTTTCTAATCTGTGTCTGTGGTGGCTGGTGTTGTCATGTTGAATTTTAAATTTTATAAATTTGTGATCACTATGAGATTCGTCCTCGCTGACCTCCCAATCCTTAATTTTGTTCCCTAGTTTAAGTGTTGCTATCGTTAAATCCGGCCATACCTTAATTTATTTTTTATTCCTCATAGTGCAGAAAGAGGGAGTGGCACCTGGTGGATTCTGGACAAAGGTAATTACAAGGAGTCGATTCTGAAGTACAGTATCTTTTAACGAATTCAACTTAACTTAATACTAATTTTATGTTTAATATAAAATTTAATATAAAATGTCTTTTGTTGTTTGTCGTTTTTGTCAAATTTCCTTTGTAGTAATTAAGCTATAAAAATATGTTGAGATTTTCAGAAATCATATTACTCTTTTTAAAATATACAATATAGATGGATTTGGTAAAATATTTACACAAGTCACTGGTATGTTTATCAAAATTAGATTGTCAAAATTCATTTATTTGGACTTAAAAATAGAAATGATAAAGGAAATTCCAAGGAGTCGATTCTGAAGTACAGTATCTTTTAATGAATTCAACTTAACTTCATACTAATTTTATGTTTAATATAAAATTTAATATAAATGTCTTTTTGTTGACAGATTTTACTTTAGCTTCAAAATGGAATATCTTAAGGCTATGTGATATTATGTTAAATCTGCCATGATCAGATGCATATTCAAAAGGTGCACTTGATTACATGTGAATTTGCGCAATAACAGCTTTAATGGTATTCACGTTTACTTTAAAGGACGATATACAAGTTTGTAGTGAAATATATAAAAGTCTGTCGCTAACAAACAATTTGAAAATAAATTCAAAGTCCCGCAGTGGCGCGGACGAATAAGATCGATTCCCGTAAGATTACCGAAAGTAAAGCAGCATCGACCGTGGTCAATGCTTCGGAGGGTGACAACCTCTCTTGACTGCGGCGGCTGTGGGGACCGTGTACGTTAATGGGAGCTGGTGCACGTAAAATCTGTTCGTAGCTCCAATGTCCTCCATGTTTAGAATAAGCGTTACTACTGAGGGTAACAATCCAGGTGCAGGTCTCTCATCTGGAATTGGTTCAAAATTAAGAGACCGAATCTTCTGGACGGGTCTTGTGAATGCTTAAGCCATTTGGTAGGTCTCCCCATCCAGCGGACTTTTGACTCTTGAAAATAAATTCAAAGATATATTTCTGTATGTTATTGCCTACACGGACAAGAAAAGTTAAAGTAATTATTTTACTAAACCAATACATGCGTAGTTTTTTGTTCAAAATTGTATGTTCTCTTTATTTGGACGTTGGAATAAAAAAAATTCAATTTGAATTCTGGTGTCTTCCTCTTAATCTCATGATTCAATCTTCATCTAAGAAAGGGTTTAAATTTATAATTTTGATTTCCGTGGAACTTATTTTTTTAACAGTGTTTTTTTCTTCTGGAAACTATTTCTCTTGCGTCTGTTTTATCCAATATGTCTCGACATTTATCATTTCTTAGCTGTCAGATGTCTTTAAAGTCTACTTGCATAACTCTTCGTATTATTCACGATTTTGAAAATCCAAGAAATAAAAACAAAATAATTATCTAAATCTTACGTAACTCAGTAAATTGCATAAAATTTTCTTATCTGAGAACGTGGATTTGAAGGAACGCTTTTAAATGGATAACATCGTTTTTGAGCATTATTCAAATGGAAGATACATGTTTAGGCGAAAACAAACATTTAATTCACAGAAGACGTAAACTAGCACAACACATAAACAGATAATTTACATAAAATCTTCTACTGATTTTTAAGCAATGTCGTCATTATTATCACAAAAACATCGAACAAATTCTTTCATAAACAAAAAGTTATTTCAGTTCAATTCGCAGATTTATCGTCTGCGCCAATGAGTCTAGAAATAGAGTCAGAAAATCGCAACAGGCATAATCCAAATTGACAACAATGCTATTCTACATCGAAGAAATGTTTATGGTGGAAATCATTTAGCGTATAAGATGTTATGTATTTGGCTTGTGTATGGAAAAATTGACCTTTACAGTTCTGCATTATTTTTAAAATATTTTATTAGTTCCAAGACTTTATTGTTATGTGACACACCTAATGTGTAAGCATATAAAAGCTTCTGCATAATCTGTCACTAGAAAAAGGTGATCTTTTATAAAAGTTTGCTCTTCACACTCGAAAATATTACAGAAGCATTATAAACATAAACAAAATATATAAACGAAAATTGTAATAGGTATTTGAAATATGAATAATCATATTAATAACTAGCAATAAACCCATTCTTCGCACGGAATACTCATCAACACTAAATATACAAAGGCGAAACGCTTCCATCGATGAATATGACGTATATAAAAGTATATAGGCTACTTCATCCATAAAAATAAAATATATTAGTTGATTAAATGAGACTAACTTCTGACTGTTATTTTCAGCCTAATGTAAGATAAAAGTTCCACGTCAGAAATATAAGGTTTTTTAGGGTTTCGTTCATATCACGAAACCCTATTACTCCCGCTTCGTTGACTGTCTGTCACAGAGCTATTCTAAAAAATTATATAACTTACAGAGTTGAAACTTTGTGTATATAGCTGAATACCAGATATGAGGAGCTCAAAATATTAAAATTTGAAAAATTCGTATTATTTTAATAAATAGAGATAAAAAACCAAAATTCTAACACCCTTTTCCTATTAAATTTAAACATTTTTCGTTATAGCAGATGCCAAAAATTAAAAATCCACGATGAAATTCTTTCCACAATAATTAATTTTCTATCACACGATTTCCAAGTGAAAGGTAAAAATGAAATAAAAAGTTTCACAAATTGAAAAAAAGATAAATATGAAATAAAATTGATTGACGTCATAGTGGTAATAAAACGGAAAGATTTCTCAATAATACAAGGAGTATGAATATGTATACGTACACAATATAGATTAATATCACGTCATTAGAGAATTAAAAAGAAAATCTGACGTCATATTGGAAGTTTAACGATTTTTTCAGATGTTTGAGAAAATTACAAAGCAAGCAAACATATGAGTAATAGAGCATAGTAAATATATGCGTTTGAGAAACATATTGAATCGTGATAAAAATCCGATTATGGAAATATTAGCATATTTTAACATTTTGAAGGTGTACAATTTGTTTATTTTTGAAATTATTTTTTTTTAATATCGCATATAGTCCGCATGAAGGATATTATTATTATAGAATATAATAGCGGGCTTCGCCCGCTATCTGGCTGGTTTAGATATTCGAAAAAACGAAAAAATAGACCGGCGAATTTTTACTTTATAAAAAACATGATTTTTTTTTTTTGCTAAATGAAATTTATTTGAATTTATTAAAAAAAAGTATAAAGTGTTTGGAAAGGAATATTAAACGAAACCCTTTGAGCGATCTTCGATCACACTTACCCACTTGTTTTAATTTTTCACGGATAAACCAAGCAGTAAATCAAATGAGTTAAACGGTGGAAATTCACCTTTAAAACAGGGGTCATTAAAAAAATAGAAATAGAGAAAAAAGTGCATTTTCATACACGAATTTGAAGCATTTTACTCATGTCTGTGCAAAAATGAAGCATTTTTCCTTAAATCGCAGACGTCTTACAATAAGAACCAAAATAGCGCATATACAGTTCGGCATTCCACTTTCCCCCCTACAAAATTAAAAAACAACAACAACGTATCATTGTTAACGTCTCACTACTGTGCAAAGAAACAAAATCTATACTAATAAAAGGAAGTTTCGCTCTTTGTGTGTGTGTGTGTGTCTGTTGGCGATGGCTAGGAAAATTTAGCCCACCTAGAAGGCTGGAAATTTAGATTTAGGTAGTCCAAACCTTCTCCTGGTGCAACATTACTTCAGAATTTTAATATTTTAATTACTTTTTGAAATATTAATTAAAATGCACAAAGAACTCTCATCAAAAATACGCTTTTATTCTCTCGGGTTGGTTGGTTCACTGGTTGGTTGCATCGATTCTTCACAGAAGTAATTAAATAAACCAGAGTAGCGATGCATAAATAAGGATTTGTAACTAAATAGTATCAATATGGAATGAAGTCACGCCACCTGTACATGACAAATTACACATACGTCCCACTGATTGAAATATTTTCCAGGGACATTTTTCTTCATGACAATTAGTCGAGTTTAGTTTTTTTTTTTTTTTTTTTACATGGCATTTATTATTATGATGGAGATTGTTAATACAGAAAACTTTATTTAACAGATTCTTTTTTATATTTGCGGGAATGAAGAGGGGCAAGGGTCTAATTACATTTAAGCTTCAAGGTGTATTTCTAGAAAGCAGTTACCAGAATTTCCGAATAATAGTGTAAGCCAAATTTCAAATTAAGTTCCTAGCTTAACCAAATGAATCAATCATTAAAGATGTATTGGGATCATCCTAATTAGTTATTTGCTGAAGGCCACTTGAACACCCCTCCCGGCCCGTCCATCAAAGTTTTTTTGTCTAACTCTGCTCTGTTTCCATATCTCAGCAACTATCTTTCCGATTTCAACGCAAGTGATTTCAAACATTATAATTAATTTAATGGTCACTCTCTATAACATTAAACTAAATTTATGAGTAGCGGTTACCACTATTTACGAATAACAGTTTAAGCCAAGTTTGTAATTAAATTCAAAGCTTAAAGAAACGAACAAATTTTGAAAGATGCATAGTGGTCCTCCTAATTAGTCATTTGCTGAAGGACACTTGTACACACCACCCAGACGGCCCCTCTTGCAAGGATGAATTTCTAACTATGCTCCGTTTCCATATCTCAGCAACTATTTTTCCGATTTCAACGCAAGTGGTTCCAAACATTATAATTAACTTAATAGTCACTTTTTGTAACATTAAACTAAATTTATGAGTAGCGGTTACCACTATTTCCAAATAATAGTTTAAGCCAAATTTGTAATTACATTCCTAGCTTAAGCAAACGAACGAATTTTGAAAGATGCATAGTGGTCCTTCTAATTAGTCATTTGCCGAAGGACACTTGAACAACCCCTCTCCCCCGGCCCGTCCTTCGAGGTTTTTTCTCTAACTCTGCTCCATTTCCATATCTCAGCAACTATCTTTCCGATTTCAACACAAGTGATTCCAAACATTATAATTAACTTAATTGTCACTATTTATATCATTAAACTAAAATTACGAGTAGCGGTTACCACTATTTACGTATAATAGTTTAAGCCAAATTTGTAATTAAGTTCAAAGCTTAAGCAAACGAACGAATTTTGAAAGATGCATAGTGGTCCTCCTAATTAGTCATTTGCTGAAGGACATTTGAACACACCTTCCCCCCCTACGGCCCCTCTTGCAAGGATTTTTCTCTAACTATGCTCCGTTCCCATATCTCAGCAACTATCTTTCCGATTTCAACGCAAGTGATTCCAAACATTATAATTAACTTAATGGTCACTCTTTATAACATTAAACTAAATTTATGAGTAGCGGTTACCACTATTTCCGAATAATTGGGTAAGCCAAATTTGTAATGAAGTTCCTAGCTTAAGCAAACGAACGAATTTCGAAAGATGCATAGTGCTACTCTTAATTAGTCATTTGCTGAAGGGTACTTGAACAACCCTCCCCCTCCCGGCCCCTCCTTCAAGGTTTTTCGCTAACTATGCCCCGTTTCTATATATCAGCAACTATCTTTCGATTTCAACGCAAGTGATTCCAAACATTATATATAACTTAATAGTCACCCTTTATAACATTAAATTAAATTTATGAGTAGCGGTTACCACTATTTAGAAATAAGAGTTTAAGTCAACTTTGTAATTAAGTTCCTAGCTTAACAAAACGAACGAATTTTTATGCATGCATAGTGGGCCTTCTAATTAGTCATTTTCTGAAGGACACTCGAACATCCCCTCCCCTCGGCATCTCACTCAAGGTTATTTTCTCTAACTGTGCCTTATTGCAATAACTGGGCTAATAATGTTCCAATCTTCTCGAAACCAGCTCAATTTTGTAGTGCACCTACTATACATTAACGTAGGCAGTGGGGACCTGTCTCAGAAGTTCGTTCGGAAAGAGGTTTGTTTAGAACAGATTGCTCCCCTGGCGGTGGTAGGGGGAAATAAAAGATTTTCTAGAGCGTATGAGCATGCCGGGTATACGGTTCCGAAGCCATCGTAGACCGTGGCCAGAGTTCCGTTTTTTATGAGATTTAAGTTTATTACAAGGGCTCCGGCAACGCCAGGCGGGTCAGCTAGTGAAGAAATAAAATAACCGTTTCCATTTTCACATATATTGAAAATGAATAAAAATTAAAATTAAAAATTTTAATTTTTAAATTAAGGGTTTTTTAATGAATCATTAAAAATTCATTAATTACGTTGCAGCTTTGAGAAAAACTTTAACTGAAAACGCAATTTTTATTCCATTCGGTTATGTACAGACTGAAATTATGCGATATTTGGAAACAAAGAAAATAATAGTAAAAAAAAATCCAGTAATAAATCTGTTAAAAAATCAAAATAGAATTTTTATTTTTATTTTAAACTAGGTAATCCGCCCGGCGTTGCCCGAGCCCGAAATATTAATAATCTGTTCTATACGAATATGACTGAAATCTGTAAGGCTATCGAAATCAAGTCGAATGAGGCGAACCCCGTCGTAATCGGGCTCATAAAACCCAAGATAGGAAAGCGCATCCTGGAGGTCGAAAGTGCAGCTAAAATATTTAAGGCTATAGATATCAAGTCGAATGAGCCAAACCCCGCCGTAATCTGGTCCATAGAACCAGATATACTCCTATAGTTCCACTTTCCACCGCCAGGGGGCGCAGTCTGTTCTGGAAGAGGCCTTTTCAGAACACTTGACACAACCAAATTTCCTAGTAGAATTGAAATTTAACTACGGGTAAACATTGCCAAAATAGCGGAAACCGCAAAAGTGGGTTACGTAATCGATCGGTTTCTAAAGGGTTAATGTAGATATTTTTTAAAACCCAACCATGCATTTTGAAGAAAATGAACGTGTCTATGATTTGGAGTCTACTGTTTGTCCGTACTTGCATTTCCCGAGTCGATGCTGATTTTAAAATCTGGACCAAAAAAAGGAAATTCGCGTGAGTGAGTTTTGGAAAGGATTTTTGTTCGGAGGGTTAAAATTAAATTTTTTCAAAACGGATACCAGATTTTTAAAAACAAAGAGATATAGATTAGGCACGGTACTTTTAGTTTTTCGTATCTTGTTTATAAACGCCATTTCGGATTTTTAAAGATAGGAGAAATAGTTAAAAAAGCGAAAGTGACTTACGGTTAAAAACGTTTTCGAAAGGGTTAACGTGATTTATTTTTTAAACTAAAGGTTTCTGCCTAAACCCGATAGAACCTAGATGTTTTTAGGTGTGATAGGTGCTTTTTGTTTGGTTATTTTAGAAAGCCGATGCCAGATTTAATATATAGCAGAAAATCGGAATTCGCAAAAGAGAGTCCTGCGCACGAATTTTTTTGAAGGGTTAATATTCGTATTTTTCAAAAACAAATACATATGTCGAAAAAGGAATAAATGTAGATATTGTCTGGTATTTTCAGTTTTTCGTACCTGTCTCTGAATCGCCGATGCGAAATTTAAAATATTGCCAAAATCGCAAAACGGCATACGGAAAATATACTTTTTTGAAGAGTTAATTTTTGTATTTTTTAAAACCAAAGGTGGCTTTGAAAAGGACGAAAACAGTTCTTTAATTTGGTGACCTTCGTTTATCCGTATCTTTTGTATTCCGGTAGATGCAAATCTCGGAAAACGGGAGAAAATAAAAAACACGAATTCGATGCTTTTTGATTATTTTTTTTGAAAGGGTTAAATGTAAAATTTTTTCAAACAAACCAGATCGTTCGAGACGTAAAAGTATGTTCTTTTAGAATATGTAGACGGATTTTCCGTATTTTTAGCCGTTTGTCCATGGCGAATTTAGAAATACTCTAAACAAAAACGGAATGTCTTCTGCTTTCTTTCTTCTGTTCCGGAAAATACGGAAATTGGTTTCTGCACATGCGCCAGCTCGCTTCAGAATAATGACTTTTTTATTTGTGATCTTTGATCAGTTTTTAATTTATAACTACTTTAATTTTCAAAATTTTAAAATTCTGAGGCTCAGGTATAACAGGAGAGTGTTTGGACTACCTAAATCTAAATTTACAGAGTTCTAGGTGCGCTAAACTTTCCTAGCCACCGCCAACAGACACACACACACAGAGCGAAACTTTTTTTTATTAGTATAGATAGAATTTTGAAAAAAAAAAAAATCTTAACTATTGTTCTCGAGTATACCTTGAAGTATCTCCGTATCCAATGTCTTAGTCCTGACCTTATCGATCACAGCGTGAGAGACAGACAGACAGACTCACAAACTCTTTGTTTTATTGTTATAGATAATACGCCTTATAATTCTAGAAAATCAACGTCTTTTAATAAGCATGGCAAAATATTTTTACTAAATCATTTAAACTTGCATTTAAAAAATAAACACGTTATTTTGAACTGTCAAAAGACTTTGAATCAGCGTTTAAACATGTTAATTCCAGACTCAAATCACTCGCAACTCCAACTAATGCTAGTGGCAAATTGATGAGTTACAACCAATAGTTTAGAACCGCTGCATTAGACTTCGTGATAATACGTGATAATTCTTATTATGTAAAAATTTAACTAAAATGATCACAAATGATCACTTTGAACACGTTACTCCGGCATTTGTTTTAGTGTTTAATCAATTTTTAACAGAGTGCAGTAATCATATATTCTAATACGAGCAAATCTTGTGTGTGGTTATATATATATATATATATATATATATGCAAATTTTATCTTAAAAACGGCTCTAACGATTTTGACGAAATTTTGTATCCTACCGTTTTGGGGCACCAGAAAACGATTGGGCTAGGTCACATGATCGAGAAAATTCAATTAGTTGGTCATTTTGGGTCATTTTGGGTCATGGTCAAGCTAATTGTATCTAAAAACGGTTCAAACGATTTTGACGAAATTTTGTATCCGACTATTTTCGGGCACGAGAAGACTATTGGGCTGGGTCACATGTTCGAGAACTTTCGATTAGTGGGTCATTTCATGGTCGACGCGGGTCAAATTAATTTTATCTAAAAAACGGCTCTAACGATTTTAATAAAATTTTTTGTCCTACGAGTTTCGAGCACGATAAAATCATTGGGCTAGGTCACATGTCCGAGAAAATCCGATTAGTGGGTCATTTCTGGGTCATTGTGGGTCAAGATCTAAAAAGCGGCTCAATTTACACTAAATTTTGCATTCAATGGTTTTCGGGCACGAGAAGACTGTTGGGCTAGGTCACATGATCGAGAAAATTCAATTAGTTGGTCATTTTGGGTCATGGTCAAGCTAATTGTATCTAAAAAACGGTTCAAACGATTTTGACGAAATTTTGTATCCGACTATTTTCAGGCACGAGAAGACTATTGGGATGGGTCACATGTTCGAGAACTTTCTATTAGTGGCTCATTTTTGGGTCAAAGCGGGTCAAATTAATTTTATCTAAAAAACGGCTCTAACGATTTTGATTAAATTTTGTATCCTTCGAGTTTCGGGCACGCGAAAATCATTGGGCTAGGTCACATGTTCGAGAACTTTCGATTAGTGGGTCATTTCTGGGTCATTGTGTGTCAAGATCTAAAAAGCGGCTCAATTTATACTAAATTTTGCATCCAATGGTTTTCGAGCACGAGGAGACTGTTGGGCTAGGTCACATGTTCGAGAAAATTCAATTACTGGGTCATTTTGGTCATGGGTCATTATGGGTCAAGCTATTTTATCTTAAAAACTGTTCAGAGGATTTGAAATAAATTTAGCACCCTACAGTTTTAGGGAAGAAGACTATTAGGCTAGGTCACATGTTCGAGAAATTTCGAATAGTGGGTCATTTTGGTCATGGGTGATTATGGGTCAAGCTATTTTATCTTAAAAACGGCTCAGACTATTTACATTAAATTTTGCATCCTATGGTTTTCGGGCACGAGAAGACTGTTGGGCTAAGTCACATGTTCGAGAAAATTCAATTAGTGGGTCATTTTGGTCATGGGTCATGATATTTGAACTCAAATTTAATTTTGACCGAGCATAGCTCGGTCTTCCCTGCTCGTACTGATTAAAATAAAATGTTAGCGTGGAATTGGAGAATTTTTGTAACAGTTGTGAAGTAAACCTCATTGATTACAAATGTATTAAAAACTGAATCATTATAGATCATGATTTGATACGAAACCGCTTACAAATTATCTATATGTTTTGTTTTTTCTTTTCACAAAAATCAAACGAAAATGTCCGACACTTAAGATGACGTCATAAAGACAATGGGAACGATCAGAGCTAACAATTCTCTTTAATCGTACACATAATCGCCTCTTAAATATTACATATTTACACAATGGAATAGAGGAAAACTATACTTAAAAAAATAGTTTCAAATTTGTAACACGATTTATTGATTTTTTATATATATATATATAATTTTGAAACAGTTTTAAAGGAAGAACATTTTAAATCTATCTCAACAATAAACACTTTTTTGGTATGATAATGTAATATAACATTTGTAGTAATATGAAAAAATATGCAAAGTTATGCTGAAAATGCCGTTACCACAATTGTCATATGACTGCCCATGAAAGGTGAGAATTCCTTCTTCATCTTCGTCCCATACTTAAAGAATTTTTTATTTTTCATTATTATTATTTTTTTAATGTATAAAGGGTTGAACTGTCTATATCGAAACTTTTTTGTATTTTGATAGATTATAAACCAGTTCAGAACACAGGCTACTGATTAGACTTAAATATATAATATTTAATAAATTTCAAAACTTTATTATTGAATGCATACTTGATATCTCTCATATAATTTTTAATACAGTTGCTGCGCAATCTAAAATCATTCTTACGCGTAAGAAATATGTTACAGTACTTACTCAATTAAAAACGTCTGTCACTTATTTCCTGTACACCGGGCAGTATATTCTGCAACCCGGGGATGACTGGATGGATTCCCTGGTGTTTCTAGTGTAAAAACTAGAGTCAATATTTTTTGGGTTGAATACAACTTGGCCAGCAATTTTAATAGTTTCACTAATATTGGCAATAATGCTGGCTCTATTAGGAAAATATTTCGTTATATTGAGCTAGAATCTTGCCAAACTAATAGAGTGATTGCATTTTAGTGCATTCTTGGCATGAAAATATTATGGTTTCTTTTCCAGAATTTTAAGTTTAAAGCTAATAATTCAGACATATTGGCGTGATTTGGTAAACAATTCTTGTATAAAGCCAATGGAAGAGTTTGCTGGAAATAAGAGGTGTTTGACAGTTTAGAGATTTCCAAATTCTTGTTAAAACAAAGTTGCTCAGAATAAGTATTTTTTGGATATTATTGGTGGGAATTGAAGAAAATGTAGATTTGATTTTTTTAAATGTAATTTTGGATATTTTAACGTCATATAATTTTTATCGTAATACATTATTTACCTATGTGTGTCTCTTTTACCACAGTTTCATTTATTAACGGTGTATATGGTGCAAAAGCCCAAGACTTTTGGATAAATATCCCTCGTTCTTCATTCCAATAGAATTCAATTTATAACATGTAATATTCTTTTAAGTATACGAGTATATTGTCTTTGAACAAGTATGATATTTTGTGTAACTGTCTACTATTTTTTTATTTATTCATTTTTTAAATGTTTTCCGTTTTACCATATTCCTATCTCTTAAACATTACTAGGTATGTCGAGTATTCATTTAGTAACGATATTTTGTAATATTGCAGTTAGTTATTAATACATTTATTGTACGGAACGAACAGAACTCGTACTTGGTAAATTATTTTGAAAATAATTTTGATGAATAAGCCATATTATAAAATAATGCACCGTTTTTCTATTAAAAAATCTAAGATAATGTGTAAATAATTTATAATTTAAAAATATATTTCAAAGTTTTTTATGTTAATGAAAAAAAAAAAGAAAAAAAACCCTATAACTAATTATTTTATGGAAACATCATATGTACAGCTTTTATTTTTCAGAAATATCTGGTATCTTCATCTGGCCACGATCCAAAGCTAAAATAATGAAATTATTCTGCAAATAAATGTTTATGAGATAAATCATTGTTTTGTTTTTTTTCTTTTTAGGTAATGTACATTTATCTTTTGAACGATAAACTGACTTTTATTGTTCTGAATATCTATTAAAATATCCTATTAACTAAATATAACGTTATCATATGTTACGTTGAAAATAAAATGTTAGAAATGTTCTCTTTGAATAGATGTTTCGTCAATGATTTATTTAAAAAACACTTCAAATCACACCTGCGTCTTTGTCCTCTTTAGATAATGTTAATAGCATAAAAATTTGTGTCCTTATTGCTTATGTTGCATATATCTGGACAAAGATATTGACCAATAATTGAACATCTACAGAAATATTTGAAATATATTGGTCAGCGTTTGTAAAATTTTGGACGATTTTGCGAATAAACGTTGTTATATTTGGGAAATATTCGCTGTATTTACATAAAATATTACCTTAACATTTGAATCGAGCAATATTGAAATCATTTTTAGTGTTTTCAATTTAATGCAAATGTTTCTGCTATATTTAAGAAAAATCATTTTTTGTTTGCATAAAAAAAACTCTGTAAATCTCAGCTGCGTCTTTGCCCGCTTTAGGGAATGTCCCTAGCATAACATTTTGAGTTATTATTGCTTGTATTGGACATAGCTCGACCAATATCTTGGCCAATAGTTAAATATCTCTACAAATATTTGAAATACATTGATTAACAATTGTAACACCTTGTCCAATATTGTCCCATCTTTATTATAATATCTTGGACAATATTCGCTAGATTGACATACAATATTGTCCCAATATTGGATTTCAATTTCAGTTTTTTAAATTAAAGAACATTTTTTCTGAAATATTTTCATTTATATGCAAATATTTTTAATAATTGGTATGTATAAAGCTTATACATACCAAGTATATGTACTTTATTGGAAGTACTTTCGAAAAATGCAGTATTGGTACAAATTTTGCACCTGTTTAATCAATACTGGATTTAAAACTGGAAATAATCAATATATTATAAACGCTTCGATAATAAACATCATTAAGCTTATGGTAAAATAATCAATTGAAAAAGTTATAAAAATTATATATGTTTATGTGAAAAACTCTACAGAAAAGAAGATTACAACTCATTCCTTTATGACAATTTCACATGTTTAGCTTTTAGTTCAGAAGAGTTTATTTTCTGTAACTGGCTTTAATCCAAATCTTTAACAATGAAATTATAATGTTTATGAGGAATATGTCTGTTTTGTTTAATAGAAAACGTGCATTAGTTTCCTGTACGTAAAATTGATTTCTAATGTTCTGCATATCTAATAAAATATTCACTAGACGCAAATTTATGTGAATTGTGACATGTCGGAAGAAAGATTTTATAAATTATCATTTTGAATTGTTTCTTCCATCTTCTTTAATTTGTTTAAACGTTGTTTGTTTAATAGAAAACGTGCATTAGTTTCCTGTACGTAAAATTGATTTCTAGTGTTCTGCATATCTAATAAAATATTTCACTAGACGCAAACTTATGTGAATTGTGACATGTCGGAAGAAAGATTTTATAAATTATCATTTTGAATTGTTTCTTCCATATTCTTTAATTTGTTTAAACGAATTTTTCGAACAGTGCGTTGATAGTAAATAAGATTTTAAAAAATATATATGCGAGGTTTAATAGAATTACTTTTGCTGTAGAAAACTAAATATTGGTATAGATTAATTTGTCAAATTGTAGAATTCGTACTTAATTTTAATTAATTAGTGCAAATTCTATTGTAAGGGACTATTGTAAGATCTACTTTAAGATCTATTGTAAGGGACTATTGTTAAGATCTATTGTAGGACGCACCAGACGACGACTATACGTGCTGCGTATTTATGTAATTACGAACGCACCTAAAAATCGGGAAAAAAGTGATTTCGATAATAAAAAAATAACTAAGAATAACGGAAATCTGGCAAATGCTAAAGATTCTCACCAGTAATCGATTGATATAAATTATGCCGTCCGAACATCAATTGTTCTGGAACGTGGATGAGAGTGCTAAGTGTACACATGAAAAAATAAATCAGCTCGCCGAAACATAGTAATTTTTGGTAACGCCATTAGCATCGTCCATACTAATAATGCCGAACAAAGTAATTTTTGCGGTTTGGTGCAGCTGAAAAACAGAGAATATCCTGCTTAAGGTAAAGGCAGGAGAGATGGCGCGGTCGGAGAGATTGCGCACATAGAGGTTCGCGGGGAAGTAGTAGAGTGAGCGCGCAGCGACTCCAGGTAGTTGTACAACAACAGTAGTGGAGTGTCTACTTGAAAGTGCACGTTGATTGCTTTGAGCGTCTAAGATAAAGTATTGCTATTTTGTTTTGTTTTCCCAAAGTAAGTGCTTGAATTTTCATAGCTATTCATCAGAATTTCAATACAATGTCAATAGTACAAAATATTTTTAACTGAAACGATTTCTTATAAGCTACTAATCTAGACTAACAATGTGAATATCAACGGTTCGTTTTAGAAGAGGTCATGTTTAAATAAAAGGCCGCGCAATCTCTCCTACCGACATTGGAGAGTTTGCGCATCTGATACTTAGGAGAGATGGCGCAGTGTTCCGATTAGTTTCCCTGCTAGGAGAGATTACGCAGCTTATTGGTAAATTTGCATAAAAAATGAAAAATGAAAATTTACTAATTAAGTTAAACGTGTTATTAAGTAACATAATTTTATTTTGTAATCTTATCTGGACTTGCTTTTTCTGATTCTTTATTTTTTTTTCCTTTAATTAAAATTTTTTAATCGTTTTTAAAATTATTTCCTTTTTCTGATTCTTTAATCATTAGGTTGAAACATTCACTCCTAATACAATAATATTTCTTCACAAAAACCTTACAACAATGTCATTTAAGAGTAATTATTATTGTTAACAATTTAATTGTAGTTATTATTAATAACAATCTCTCTTACCCATGTGCGCAATCACACCAACCCTGTGAGGACAGATTGCGCAAAATAACTTTCTTACTTTTATTACAACGGTTCTACTAAATTGCAACATAACACCAAAATAGCAATGGAAATGCATAAAAAACAAATGGAGTAAAAATTATTCATGAATAGTTTAGCAAAAAAATTATATTTAGATTTTTTATTGCTATTCTTTTGAATTGTGCGCAGACTATCCTAGCTTTACATTATATATCTAGAACATATGACGTTGGAAACATATTAAAATATCTGGTTTATTTCCAAACTTTAAAATCAACTTGAACGATAACGGGTGAAAAACCAGTGTTGCCAATTTAGTCAATTTTTTTCAGAATATTATCCAAATCAATTTTATCCGAATAGCAATTTTCGCTTCATTTAACGACAGACATTTCTTAAATAATTAAAGCGAAAATGGCTATTTGTAATTTTTTATATAAATTCCAAATTTCTGAATAAAAAGATCCTATTGGCTCCTAACAGCTGATCCTAACAACTTGGATAATATTTATCTAACCTTGTATAAATTTTCAAATGCATAATTTACAATTTCGTAAAATGAAACCATACAGGACTGTCTTCCAAACATTATTATTGATTTTTAATTCAAAAATAACCTGAATTTGGTTCGACGGATGACATTAAAAAGGACATTTTAATGTATGCCTGGGAGGAAATGAATATTATGGAAATTTGTATGATTTCTGTTTTAAGTTGATTAAAGGAAATAGTTGATTTTTTTCTTTAATTAATTTAGTTGTTTTATCTTAAAATTACGCACTTCCTAGCCTGAAGTCAGCTTCTAAAAATTTGATTACAATGCAACTAGTAGGTTTTGCGTTACACTATTCTAAATAGAGGGTCGTACTATAATTTGACTACACAGAACTTTTGACATCTCAGTAATTCGTTCTCCAACTCAGAGTAGGAAATAATTATTGTAAAATTTATTATATTCAGTAGGTAAACTATGTTGAAGAGTGATTCTTAGAAGAATATGTTCAGAATTTAAATCAATAAAATAAAATAAAGAAACTAATCATTTCTGATGCAATTTTATGATGAGTAAAAAATAGTAAAGTACTATGTATTATCAAAAGAGAAACAGTATCCGTTTCGTGATTTCTTTCTCTGTTTTGTACTTTCTGGTTCAAATAACCACAGCTGAAGTTTTTATATGAAATATGAATGTTTTAAACTAATAGTTAATAGAGTTGCAAATAACCAGTTTATTCCCAGGTTTATTTCCATTAGACCCGGTTTATTCCCGAAAGACGTAGTTTGTTCCCAAAAAACCCGGTTTATTCCCAAAATACCGGTTTATTCCCAGGTTTCTTCCAAAAAGAGGTAGTTTGTTCCCAAAAAACCCGGTTTATTCCCAGGTTTAAACGGGGTTTATTCTACTCTTTGCAACTCTAGTTAGGAATCATATTATGTAATATACGTTAGGCGCAGGTGTAATTTTCGTATAAAATATCATTGCTTTAAACTAATATCGTAGTTAGCAGTTATTACTATTTTTACACATTTAAATGCAAATTACTCTTTGAAGAAAGATATAAATGGATTTTGTGTAAGACTTTTTTTTATTATACGTTCACGTCTCATGTTAAGTGTTCTGTATGATCTTTTTGTGTTTTAAAAAAAATGACACACACACCAACATTATAAATAAAAAAAGAATTTTAATATAATTTACGTGAACAGACTATGATACAGGCAGCTTGGTGACGTTTTGACATTTTGGTATATAACAGGGAATTCTTAAAAATAAGCATTCAAAACACCTTCACTGTCTACATCACACATTCCAATAAAACTCAACAAACTATAAACGGCCATACATCCCATGAGTTTTAGATAATTTCATTTACTTCAAAAATAACTCGTCACTTAGAATGAACATAAAATATTTTCGAAAAGTGTTGACATAAAAACACACATTGTTCATGACACGTAACTTGTGTTATACAATTTTAACAAAAATTATTTATTTGGCATGCTGTGTTGACGCGACTGTACATATTTTGTCATGCTTAGTCGAGTGAAGTGCAATAACAAGATAGCTGCTTATAAGAAGACGATTATGGAGTTGAATTTTTTTGTGATGCATATGAAACAACGCTCATGAGGAAATTTTTGGCACTTTATAGAGCACACACATAAAACGAGAATTCTTTGAAACAAACAGAACATTTCATTTACAAATATGTTTCAATAGACACGTTTAAAGTAAATTGAAATTAGTGAGTGATCATGTTACGCAAACACGAAAAATATTGTCTACCTTTAATAAAATCATTTCAAACATCTTATATTAAATGATTCCATATTGGAGTCGTACACATACTGCCGAGCAAAACATACAGTGATATGTATCGCAACGGGTAACACGATTTTATCTGAACACGACCCGAACAGCGTTTCGTGTCTGAGTAGTCGTGTTCATGATATTTTTTTTTCGTTGCGGTTCAGGGCAGGTTGATTTTAAATATTTTAGGTTCGCGTCTGTTTCTCGTTAGGTTTTGTTTTTTTCGAGTCGAGTTCGGGTTGATCCGCTTTTTAATAAGAAAGTCCTGAATATTTTTCAATTGAAGAAATTAAATATTTGAATTCTAATGAGTGTATATGTGTTCCTTTCTATGTAGAAAATATGAAATTCATATTAGAGATTTAATTTTAGACTACTTTTTCATAATTGTATTAAAATATAGATCAGTTTTTGTTCACTTGTGTTCGGTTAAAGTATATCGGGTTTGGGTAGGTGTTTTGGTTGACGAATTTTTTTTCGCTTGGTTCAAGTGGGTTTCGGTTCGACTTTAAGTAGGAATTTCAGCAGAATTTACGGGTTGTACCCGACCCGAGTTAAGATCAATTTAAGTAGTGACATTGAAGTGATATCATGTAGTTATTTGTATTGCAAATTATAATAATCAGACATTCAATTGATACATTAAGAAAAAAAAAAATTCTCTTCAAGAAAACGAAACATATATTTATTTTTTTTAAATCTATAACATTCCAGTTTTACTGTGTTTTAAAATTATTAAAATCAACAATAGGGATAAAGTACAAGTTTAAAATATATTGGTACATACGATTTTTAAAGTTTTTTCCAGTACCACAAAAGGCGCACAAATGGCTGAGACATTCTGCTCGTAAAATTAGTGGAACAGAGGTGCTGCCTATGCCGCGCTCGTTGGATTAAACAAGTTATGATTACTTAGAAGCACCTAAATGAGGGCAATCACTCTTTTTAGCCTATATCTCTCTCGAAGAAAAATAGTTAAATTTACTAGTCCTTCTTTACGAGTACATGTTATCAAAATTTAATATAAAGATAAGTTTATACACTAAACCATTAAAATTTTACATTTAAATAAGTATATATATATATATATATTCTTTTCTTATGAGTTTCTTCAACTGAAAAGACCAAAATTTACTTTTTATGACAGCTGTACGAATCTCATTTAAGATATAAGTATCTCCAATATAAAAACTGAATCATCAAAATAATCAATAATTATTAAGAAATTCGATAGCTTCTCTAATTACCAATTAAATTACACAACCTAGTATATTGTGATCATAATAATTTAAGTCATACTAGAAATTTTACTTATGTAATGACTGATGTGTCTTTCTGCATATGTCGTCCACTGGAAGGAAGTCCAGAGGTAACCTTCATATGTGCTCCTCGTTTCCAACGTGGGGTAAAGGAAAACTCAGGCGAGAGCCCTTGATTAGTTTCTGAACTCTGACTGCTCCTATGAGCTTTCAAAGGACTTTGGAGGCGATGATTTCGTGTTCTTGCCCCCCCCCCTCCCCACGGGAACCGGATCTCATCCGGCCCCTTTAGTACATATGAGAGGGAGCCTCTGTTGCAGCGTCGGGATGCCATGTAGTTGATACGCATTTTGTTTCGGATTATTGGGGCTCAGTTCAGCATCAATCTACCACACCCGGAGTTGGGGTTGCCTAAGACTCGGTTCTGATTGGCTGAACCGGTTCTGATTAGCTTAGTTTTTCGACTGAACTTCAATTTGAGTACCAAATCTGCGAGGATGCGTCAGCCTCTATTATAGGAGCTCTAGCGGGGATATGCCAGAATTGGTGGGTGCCTTTTGCGTGCGATGCCTCTGCTGTATGAGTAATACTGTCGAGAGACGGTCCGCTTGCATGGCAGAGCCGTTTCACTCACCGTCTTTTATGCATATGATATCTTAAGTTTATGCCTATATACATACATATGTGTTTATATATGTACATATGTGTGGTATTTATAAACCATTATCAAACAATATTTCAGTTGTTTATAATACAGTTTTTGAAGTGGCAAATTGAATCTTGCTACAAGTTTGTAACATGATCACTCTAATAAAAAGAAAATTTCTTAGAAGATTAAACTTTATAAAACCAGATATATCATCCTTTTTAACCATAACTATCTTTAACGTAAGTTAAATAGATTTCTTTTCAAAGTATAATATTGAGGAGTTATTTTCTTGAAACTTATCAGAAAACTGATTTATAAAAATTATGTATCACGAATCCTTTTTTTGTCATCTGTATGTTTTGAACACACGGAATTCGTTAGAAGCATCAGGGATAAAACGACGATAGTCACATATAGTAAATGGATAGTAATTCATCGTTCTGTCATTTAAAAACATCGGCTTTCAACTTTCTTCTGCTTTTATAACAGGCTTCAACTATACTTTTTCAAAGCACTTTCATCGTTCTTTTCCCTTTATATTTATGTTTAACTGCGTTTTTCAAAATATTAGCGTCTTTCTGATCTTAGATCTAAGGTTCCCAAGCAATAATGTGCACTTCAAGCTAATAGTGCCTTTCAAACACTTTCGTGTAAGAATTTACTATATATGGACTATCTTCCTTTTTCTCCTTAATATTTCATATCTAAATTTAGAATTTTGTTTGTGTGATTATTTTATAGAAAACCTCAAACCCAGTTTTTATCAAAACATGTCGCAACATAACATTCTCCATTTATACAAATCACTTAGTATCAGGATGCATTTCAAATATTTATCTTAAATTATTTACGTTTTATTTAAAATATATATCAGATTTTATAGTGTCTGCTTTATCCATAATAACTCCGTTGCTCTGTAGAATAATGGTTTAAAACAATCATTAAGAATATTTATATTACATTTATATTACCTAAATTAATCCGTGGAATGGATATAATTCGAATTTGAATTTGATAATGAACTTAATTTCTTCAATAAACTATAGACAAAAACCAAATTTATAATAAAAAATTAAATTATTTTGTACATTTCAGAGAAGTACTTTGCTTGTAATTGATATAATTTTTATATTATATGAGTTTTTAAATTTCAAATAATTTCAGATTAATATATTTTCAATTTAAATTGTTACGACGTAAATTAATATTCGTGTGCTAACTAAAAATGAAGAATATCTGTATTACCTGTAAACAAATTTGTTACAAATGATTTGTTTTTACAATCTGTTGAAACTTGCTGATTAATTTCAAATTTTATGTACTTTGTTCATTATAATTTTAAAATTTAATAATCATTACACAAAACAACTTATGATATATATATATATATATATATATATATATATATAGTTATTTGTTTTTAAATCAACCGTGTAAAAATTAGCACTCTTAATTATAACTCTTAACATACAGTTAACATAACTATAACTGTTGAAATTATAACTGTTAACATTTACACTGGTAATTATAAGATTTGAATTTAGTAATCTTTACAAGAAAACGTCTGATTTCATAACAAATAATAATAATTATATTCTTTAATCAACCGTGTAAAAACGGCTACTTTTAAATAAAACTATTAATATGCCGTTAACATCATTATAATTGTTGCTATTATAACTGTTAACATACTTTATTAATTATAAATTTTGAATTTAGCAATCGTTACAAGAAAACGTCTGATATCATAATAATAATAATAATAAAATGTTTAAAAAAGATGAGCTGTGTACTGGCACTCCTAATTATAACATACTTTTAACATTACTATTTATATTATACGTTTTGGCATACACTTTTATTTATAAGCTTTGGATTTAGTAATCTTTACATGAAAATTTATGATATCAAAAAGAAAAACATAATATATTTTTTAATCAACCATGTAAGAGCAGACTTTTTATAGAAATGAAACATTTGTATAAAAATGCGTAACGAATATATATCATACAAGAATCTGTATTATATTTTCATTGTCTATGCTTAACACTTGGACATATGTTGGCGGAATTGAATGAATTACAATTTTCATGATATTTTAATGTGGCGCCTATTGTACTTTTAATTTGATAACTGTATACAACTGATATCTGACTTCGACATCTACCATTGATATTCTTTGGAAAAACGTATTCTTACCGCACAATGAATACCACTACTTCTACATCAATAACTTATATAACTTGCTCGTATATATAAAATTTATTTTAAAATAACATTTAATGTTTAAAAAAGTTTGGTGATATCAGAGATATCATGTTTTGTTAAATGAAATACCAACACTGTTTTTAACACCAGAAACTGAACTTCAAAACATACTTTATGAAAGAATGATTTCCATCATTCTTTCTTTTTCTTGATTGACATTATGCTTTTTATGGATATCACATGTTTTTCTTTAAAAAAATGAAGATATCGGATAGAATTATTTGGCTTCAGCACCAATAACCGGATAAGATCAGAGCAAGATTTTTTTTTTTAGAAATCTTAATCTACAGACAATATTTTCATCAACTGCCAATTTAGTGCTCCACGTGAAAAAAATATGTAAACTTAATTTGTTGAGGAAAAACTATGAAAAACACGCGAATGTAAAAATCACACTATCAGTTGTGTGATCAAATTAAAGGCAGATAACTATTGTAAAAAAGAAAATTAAATAATGCAATTTAACTAATTATTTTCCACGGTCTTCGAGTAAAATGGAATAACATAAGAAATTTTAAGGAAAAATTAAGAAAATTCACAAAACCTTAGTATGCACGATAAAAAGAAAGATGTAGAAAATGTCGATTTTTGACACAACGCTCCAAATAGTTTTTCAATATATAGCTTTTTATAAATATTTTTAGTAGTTATTTTTAGATCACAAATACTCTTTTTGAGAAAAAAAAATATTTTATAACTGTGTCTGTGTTCAACCACAACCTTTGAGAAAAAATGTGCACTGTGTGAGAAAATTTATCCTTTTTTATATAATTTAGAGCTGTATTTTATTATATTTGGATGAATGTTTACAAGAGAAATATCCGAGATACATCAAATAATTATTTTTAATATAACCTGCAATGATAAAAAAATAGTAAAAATATCTTTCATACATATGCTTAGTTTAATTTATTCATATGGCCATGGAAATTCTCCAAGTCCTTTAAAATTTTTAAAGCGTTTTTGTATATGCAGAAACATTCAAGAAAGAATAGCGACAGCAATCATAGTATTTCATGTTTCTTTTTAGAACTTACATTTTTATTTTCTGATAATAAAAGATAAACTACTATTTTGAAAATTTTAATTATTTAAAGAGATTAATGTTTTTTTTTCATATTCTTCTTTAATTTATAAAAAGACGTTAAATAAAACAATAATGGTGTTTATTTCAATCTGAGACAGAATTTAAAAAACGTGAGTGATCGCGTTTTAAATCATTGCATTATACATAGTGCGTTTTCAGAATATTTTCATTTGTCTTGAGAATGGCTTCGGTGAAGCCGAAACATGTAGACAGTTTGTATATAAAGCTCTTTTACTGTTTATTCATTGTTTTATTTACTACATTTTATCAATTAATGATGTATATTATATCGGTGCGTTTGGATTTGTTTTATATTTAATGTTTTCCAGTGTCTATATTATATTTAATTTCGTCACGTTAGACATTTTGTTTATATTTTCGACATGGAACTTGCTCTGATCTCTTTAAGAACCACCCCCGGAATTTCCGAGCATGGAAATGTCCTTGAAGAATCTACACATGTTTAGATTCTCCACGGATTTGGTAAATATATTCATATGTATATACATAAAAACGATAAGAATAAACCTCGTGTTCCATAAGAAAAACATATAGGCAAATACCCTCATAAATATTCAACTATATCACACTTCACCGACGGGTAGGAGCTGTATAACGGAGTCGATTCATCGTCGTTCGATGATTTTCGATTGTTCATCATCTGGCTAAGATAAGGAAAGAGGGGCAATAGCCCCGGATCTGTCCTTCTGTTGTGAATCACAGATACTGACTGACCAGTTTCTTCAACCGTACCGTAAGTAGTCAACTTTGCGTCTTTGAGAGCACCGAGGCTCTTCGTCCTTCTTCTTCCGTTAACAGACAATCTTCTGGCATTGTTATCACTTTCGGCTGGAATTAAAAAAAAAATATCATATATATAATTTCTGTGTTAACATACCATTTTCTAAGGATTTACAAAGCCCACATCATAAAGGAGGTATCATTCGAAAGGACTTTGAACCGCCTTCTGACATAGTACACTCACATTTCGTTAAAAAAATGTTTTTTTTTTTTCAATTGTTGTTAATTGAAAATTAAATCAGCATTGATTTCATAAATGAAATCAAAGGTTTTTCTAAAGTCACTGTTGCCACAAAAATAAAATACCGCATTGTATCGTGCTCAACAATGATTATATATATATATATATATATATAGTACAAGAAAGATAAAGTGGAAACACTCTGCACGAGCTTATTTTATATTTATGATTAAAAAGCAAATTTAAAATTGAAATGTTTAGAAAGAAAAAAAAAACACCATCGATTGATCAAAGCAGTGGTGTTTCACGTGTAGCCTAAAATGTATCCTTTTTGTTATATTAAAACAAAGTTTATTTGAAGTTTATTATTATTTTTTTCTTTATCCCATGACGTCATTTTTCGATGCAGTTAAATTACGATTGTTATTTCCGCCCCTCGTACTGGCTTATTTTATTTTATTTTTATTTCACTTTAACTTTGATGTAATAAATAAGATAATATTCTGGCTTGACTAATGTTGTTTGCAGATATTATTGTCCCTAATTTTTCTTTAGAAGTTTAAACATGCATCTTCAAAGTATTAGACTGCAGTGCAAAATCCTCGCATGGGCTTACTGGTATAGTATATTATTAGCCCTTACATTTTGACACGGGATTTGGACACCGTACGTACCAGCGACTAATTTTTTTTTTAATTCAATTCTTACCACTTTGTGAAAATGAAATTTCTACCATACGTATATAGTAGGCTGTTTTCAAGAGATCTCTTCTACAAGGAAAACTTAAAGGGTGACTGAATATAATAACAGTCGCCATTGCTAGCCCGTATTCAAAAGGTTAACAGTCCACAGGTGTTTCAAATGTACCTAAAACTAGGACCTACACTATAAAAAAATTTCGTAAAATTTCAGTAGATGCGCCGTACATTTACTTTACTTGTACCGTTTTCACTCTTTACGATATAAGTACCGTACTTCTAAGGTATATTAAGCGTAAAAAAAAAACAGTATATGTCCCATTTCAATTATAAACGGTATTTATACCGTAAAATGATTGTTTTTCATTAAAAAATCTCTATTTATACCGTAAAATAATTATTTTTTTGTAAGGAAAAAGCTGGTAGCCCCGCCTCAGTGTACGGCAACACCTGGAGTGATGCTCTTGCTCTTGTTACGTAATGCATACAGGCCTGAGGAGAGGGTGGGGTGCAACAGTACATATACCGTCCAATTAAATAACGGTATATATAGTGGTCACAAAGTTGCCAGTATTTGTACCTTAATTTTTGACCAAAATATTTTACAGTGTAGCTGATATTTATACGAAGGTAAATTATGTTCGAAAACAATGTATATCAAATTTAAATAAAAAAATAATTAGTACAGAACAAGTTGGAAATTGTACGTCAAACGTGACAAATGAGGTGCGTTCGTACTATAGCTAGTTATATAAATATTCAGATCTTTTTGATTTTTAATTCTGTGAAATGAATTGTATCGTCTGCAGATTAATTTCTGTAATAAAATAAGTATCTCGGTCGCTTGACGATTGAACCGCAGAAGCTCCTATAACAAGAAAGCACCCATTTAAAAAAAATCTAATTTCTTAATAAATGTTTTTACTAGGACTTCCCTCAAAGGGATTAGTCTGAGTGATATTGCTGAGAACATAGGGTTAACAATTACAATATAAAGAAAAAGAGCAAATTAAATGATAGAATTACAAAATATCATATATAAATTCATATACACTGTTAAAAAAATAGAAAAGAAGTACCGTTCATCAGATGTGTTGTCATAATTTTTTTTAACATGTGGCAAAGGATCTCATTTTCTTAAGCGCGTATTGCGCAAAACTTGAAAAAAAAAAAAAAACGCCGGATCTTTTAAAACGCCAAGCTTTTTAAAGTTACGTAATTGGATTTGCAGCCAATAGATTATTCTATCAAGCGTGGCTTAACGCAAATTTAATTTCATTGTTGCACCTTTTTTGTGTGTGAATTTAAAATTTTTCTTCCTTGATTATATATCTATTATTTGTATAACTGTTTATAAAAACTCTTACACTTCAAACCACATTGATAGCATGTTTTGCTACAAACCAGATTGCAAAACTATAGTCCAAATTACTATTAAAGTATAGAAAAAATCTTTCGATGACTTCTGTAAAATAACTTTTACATTAAATCTCCATATCAGCAAAATTGAAAATTATATATATTACAAAGTTAAGCTTAACAGATACTTCTTGATTATTCTATAGGAGGCTCTGCCCCCTGCGCATTTAATGCGCCTTTACAGCGCCAATCCGCAGACTTTTCTTTTGCCTGTCTGTCTGTCTCTCCACAATCTGTCTGTTTTCCTATCCGTTTTTCTGCCCGTCTCTCTAACTGATTGTCTAGCTCTCTACACGTCTCGCTACCTGTCTCTATATTTCTCTACCGGTCTCGCTACCCGTCTCTATATTCCTCTACCAGTCTCGCTACCCGCCAATCTATTTCTCTAACCGTCTGTCTATCAGTCTAACTACTTGTATGTCTAGCCGTGTCTATATCCACTTCGCTACACATTTGTCTATCTGTCTCTCTACCCGTCTGTCTATACGCCTCTCTACCCATCTTCTTACCCATCTCCGTACCCATCTACTGTCTCTCTACTCGTCTGTATACCCGTCTCACTATCCGTCTGTTTTTGTACCCGACTCTTCACCCGTCTCGCTATCAATCTCATTACCCGTCAGTCAACTCGTCTCTGTACTCATCTCTCTACTCGTCTCTTTATCTACCACGCTACGCGTCTCACAACCTTTCTCGCTACATTCCAGACTACCGGTGTCGCTACCCGTCTTGAGACCCATCTCGCTACCCCTCTGTCAACCCTCTTTTTACCTTTCTCTCTAGCCGTCTGTCTATTCGTTTCGCTACCCGTCAGTCTACCTATGTCGCTACTCGTCTCTCTACCCATCTCACTACCCGTCTGTCTACCCGTTTGTTTACTCGTCTTTCTACCTCTCGCCACCTCTTCCCAATATTTAAACAGTTCATTTATTATACAGAAGCCGTTTATCAGTTATTAAATGCAAACAGAAGTAATTTATCTAATAAGTGTAATCAGATGCATTTTTTAAAAATACATACATAAACCTGAATAATAATTCATCAGTTTTGTATTCATAGTTGTTTATATCATTTGACAGTAAATCTCAACTTCTTAAACCTGAATTGTCTCAAGCTTTTTAAAAAAAACCACAAGGTCTGTATAACTGCAAAGTACCCTGAGGGCTGTATTAGCTACATGTTATTAAGTTTCGTTATCGCGTTTGCAGCCAATTGCTTATGTCAGAAAGCGTGGCTTAGTGCCATTTTAAATTCATTACTGTAACTTTCTTTTCTTTTCTTTTCTTTTTTTTTTTGGGGGGGGGGTAGGGGGGAAGTGTTTCAAATATATACATTTAAATTAAAACTTTTGCCTCCATGCCATTAGTGTTGTTTGTATTATTAACTAATACCTTGTAGACCGAGATTCATTTGAAACAAATATAAAAGACTTCTTCTACAGTTTTTTTGTAGGAGAAACTTTCGTAATTGGGCCCAAAGCCAATCGGAGTATTTAATATCATTTTTGTAACTCTTATAGAGTTAAAAAAATATTGTTGCTAGCTTTACTCTTGTTTGAGACCAACATTGCATGTGTATCTGAATGGGAAAAAGTTTCGTATCCTATGTCGGTTGGCGAAAAATATTTTAAATGGTGCCAAAAGGTAGTTTTAGCAACTTACAAAATTTTTCAAGAGAGCGGTAAAACATGTTTTTCAAATATTTACAAACATACGTTTATTAAAGCATGTTTTTGCGCCATCTTAAAAATTTAAGCACGATGCTAAAATGAAATTTTATCGCCTTATTCGATATTTTAATAAGTAATGAAAACACATAAACAAACTTATATAACAAACCTAGGAGGCATTTTTGTGATAAATAATTGTTATTGTCAGGGGGTTAAATTGTAAACAATTAATAAACGGCTAGTAAATAATAAATAGCATTTAAAATCTAAGGTACTTTTCGGTTAGCCGAGCGCCAGTGAAATGTATATATCTATATATACATATATATATATATGTATACATACACACATATATGTATGTGTATATATATATGTATATATACATACATGCATATATAAATGTGTGTATGTATAGATGTATGTATATATATGTATACATAGATATATAAATTTCACTGGCGCCCGGCTAACCAAAAAGTACCAAATCTAAAAATGGAGAAGTGGTCCGTATAAAAATTAAGCGCTTGATATATGTAAATCTTTTTTTATTTTTTAATATTTCCGAATGCACAGATAAAAAGGTAGAAATCTCTTTTCCAAATGCCAAATAGAAAATATACAAAATAGAAAAATATCTGCTAAAAAATATATTTACATAATACTACATCTGCAAAAAAATAAGATTTAGAAAAAGTAAGCCAAATCCTTCAGATCCCAACATTCACATCGAAAAACTTATCACCAAAAAAGAACTCGCCAAATCTTACGGCACAGGAGATGGATTTTTCCCTCTGAATGCAGAATATTAGTTTTTTTCTTGTACGATGGGTGATTATAACTGTTTCATTTCACATACTATATACCGTTTGATATATTGGTACTTTTATGTTATCCTGGCGCAGTTGATAAATCGCCAAATATTGTTCCTATAACATTTTCATATTGAATTCATTTCATTTAAATATAAACCTTTCACTCATTTAATTTAAAATGCATGCTTTTCATTAATCCCATTTAAAATGCTAAAAAGAGAAAAAAAAAGAAATAATGCCATAAATCGAAACCTTTTATTTAAACACCAAAGAATTTTTTTTTATTATTTACACATGAGAAATAAAAAAAGCTGCTATTGCTGAGATTTGCGCCAAATCTCTAATACCAAGTCTACTAAGTTATTGCGGGGTTTTTCTTACAAAGAGAAAAAAATCCAGATTAATTTTCGATTTCTACTCAATTGAAATATATTTTATTGTGCTGAATATTAGTGCGTGCATATTTCTTTTGCTCCTTGTACTCCATGAACTTTTCAATTCCGATTGTCCACGAAAATCTCGCGCCGGTGAAAATGACGTACCACAAAATTTCGTGACGTATGTACTTTAATTGTGCTTTTTTATCTATTTTTTTAATATAATTTCCAAACGGTTTAGCATTTATTCTTGGTAATAAATAGACGTCGTTGTCACCTTTATAGGTACCTGCTGTAAAAATTTGAACGAAATCCGTTAAATATTTTTTGAGTTATGCTTGACGAAAGGTTTTAATATCCATCGTAGCTATATATGGGGCAAAGTAATACTGCGCTGTGTATGAGTCTTCGTTGCACTCAGACAATTATTTTTTTTAAATTTTGATTCGATTTTTATGAAATTTGTTATGTCTCGACAAAATTCTGCAAAGATAATATAGCTTAAATTTCAAACCATTCGGTTGAGTAGTTTTTGCGTTTTTATATGCGGACGGACGGACGAGACGACGACAATAGGTGCTATGTATTTACATAATTACGAACGCACCTAAAAATGAGCCTTTGTCGTTGGAACACATTTAAATCCTGAAAAGTGAAATAGGTGCAGCAAAGATAATCTGAATCTAAAAAATGTGTTAAAGAAACTGAATTGTATTCAAATTTATTCACACATCTACATTTACGAAGGTACTATCATTATCCTGTAAATGCCCTACAATTTCTATTGAAAACAAGTTGGAAATTGTACGACAAACGTGGCAAATGATGTGCGTTATTACTATAACTAGTTTCAGTGAAATGAATTATATCGACTGTTATGATACGATTAATTTCCGTAAAAAAATAAGTACATTTTAAGTTGGCAACTTTTTATCTTTTGTTGACACTTGCTGAAAATTCATTGATAAATTTAAGCCTAGCTTCGAAAATTTCAGAACTTGAAATCCATATTGAGACTATTTTTCCATTAAATATCTATTTTTACGGAAACATATATTAAACAAACTGTCGGTAGATTATAGGTTTGCTATAATTAAGCAATTTTAGTATACAAATTCGGTTTTTAATTTCAGTAATACGGAAATAATAGGACTCCATTTTTAATAGAACGTAATTACCATGGCAACCTAGAATCACTACCTATCATCGAGTATAATTGAATTAATTACGTATGAAAGGATTTAATAAAATGAAGAATTTCACTATAACTTGATGATAGAGGTTATAAAATGTTATATACGTCATATATGACTATAACGTCATACATGTCAGATAACTTGGCGATACATCTCGGTCGCTTGACGATTAATCATCGTAAGCCGCTATGATTGTTTTTTATTATTGTAAACAGGATATTATATTATTGATAACAGGATTTATTTTATTATTGATATCAGGATTGCTATAATTAAACAATTTAATATACAAATTCGGTTTTTAAGTTCCGGAATAGTTCGGAATTAATATGACTGCATCGTACTTAAGACGTTGTAATCACCATTTCAGCCTAGAATCATTATCTATCATGGAATATCATTGAATTAGTTACGTATAATAGGATTTGATAAAATGAATAATGTGACTATGACTTTGTCATAGAGGTTATAAAATGCCATATATGTCATATATGACTATAACGTCATAGATGTGAGATAATTTGTCGATTCATCTCGGTCGCTTCACGATTAATCCTCGTAAGCTACTATAACAAGGAATTATCTTTTTTTAAATATTCAAATTAATTAATAAATATTTTTATTACTATATTTTTAATGTTTGATTGGAATAGAAAATTTCCTTGGAAATACTCATTTAATCACAATATTTTTTTCACCATTATAAAAATATAATAATACCTATTTATTTCCTTTTTGCCTTACATTTGATTTTCAAAAGCATTGCTTTAAGAACTGTCTTTCAGTAAACGATTTTTAAAGAATAGTTATTTACATTAATCTTCGATGATAAAAATATAATTTGTTTATTTATTATTTATTTCTATATTATTAACTTTGATTTTCGTTCTTATTTACCAAAGGATTTTTGTTACTTCTACATTATCCCGTCGACCACTTTCCACATAAAAACTATCGCCATACTATAGGATTTAATGCCAAGAATGCACGATCGTGGCGTCAGATTCAATTGCGTTAATTCTGTTTATTAGGTGATCAAGTGATTTTTAATTCAACGTTTACATGTATTTTTAATGATGTTTGCTGTTTTATTAATCATTTCATTAATTAAAATAACAATTACGTCATTAAACGGTGACGTCATAATATTAAAAAAAAAAAAAAAAAAAAAAAAAAAAAAAAAAAAAAAAAAATCGGATTTTAATGTAAATAACTATTCTTTAAAAAAAGCTTAGTGAAAGACAATTCTTAAAGCAATGCTTGTGAAAATCAAATTGTTCTATATCAGATCACTTATATTTACATGGCTGACAAACTTTAGGCTTTTTGATACCAATATAATTTTACAAAATATTTTGCCTTATTTAATTACAGATTTCGGCCGTTAAATAAGGCCGTTAAATAAGTAATGTCAAATTTACTATTAAATTTTTGTGGTATGAAAAAAGAGTAAAAGGTGTAAGCTATGCCATTCAATAGCTAAAAACACTGAATTATTTCATTTAATTTAAATTAGAGCTCCCAATTAAACATTTATACGAGTATACGTACAATATGTATTATGCCAGGTACAACTTTTGGATACGTATGATACGGTCAATATATGTATTATACGAAATGGTATGTATAGTAAATGATATATACGGAACTTACCTCAGCGGTTAAATGTATAAACGTTTATTTGATTGCGTGAAGAAATATAGAAAAACGACATATAAAACAATTTAAACTGTTCCAGCAAACTTATATAACATTTTATTACTTAATTCAATAAAAATTAGAAGTAACATAAATTGATTACAATTTTTATGGGGAAAAATAACAAGATCTTATATATGAAACATTTTAAGCAGATTGCTACGGTATGCCACTTATTTCCAGCTTGTTCGCCGTTCAGTGCCGCATAACTGGTGCAACCAATTGGTATTAAAAGTAAATACTCATACTTGAATTATACGTTTAACCGATATACGCTTATATGTATCCGGATACGTTTAAACGTATAATTTAAGGTATACTACTAATTTCACACCGACATATTACAAGTATATACGTGTATCAGTTAAACGTAAAACTGAAATAAGTATAGCGTCAAGAGCACTAACATAATAATGAAATATTTGAAGTGCATTCTAATTAACAAACTACCATCTTCTTTAACCCTTTCAGGGGCAAAAAATTTCCATTTCTAAAATGTGAAAATTAAAGAATAACACCGAAATTTACGAACAAATTTATTTGGTAACAGGAAAAAACTATATTTCACATATCACATGTATAAGAAACAGAAAATGATATACCAAAATTCTAGTGCCATTGAGGCGTTTGGGAATTAAAAGTAAGGGGTTTCATAAACGTTCCACCGCCTTTGAAAGGGTTAAGTATTTCTCTCGTATTTCATGCTTCAGAAATGCTGCCGATATCGGCGGTTAAATAATACAGAAGGATCAGGGTCTATAAGCCGTGTTTTTGGCCCATGAAATAAGACTAAAATTCCATTTTTTTATAAATGAGCGCAGCTTTGCAACACTTTTATTTTTACATATCTTGTACATTTTGATGTATTTTATAATATATGTAAAGAAGAAAGTGTTGCACGATTGCGCTCATATAAGTAATTGAGGTTAAATTTAGAGAAATTGCGTATTTTTCATCAAAAACTACAAATAATACGAACTTTGAGCTTGTGTAAGTCATAAAAATTGAACAAAATGCAAAAGCTATTGATGAAATCGTACAGGAGAAACCTTCTAATATTAAAAAGTGGAATAATTAAGTCAGTTTGACAAAATCAAGTTTAGGCTTATTTCATGGGCCAAAAACACGGCTTATGGACCCTGATCCTTTACTATTAAAATTTACTGGTATGAGAAAAGCGTAAATGTTGTCAGCTATGTATTCAATTGCTAAAAACACTGATTAATCTCATTTAATGTGAATCGAAAAATAAAATCAAATAAAATATTTGAAGTGCACTCTAACCAACAACTTACTACCATTTTTAAGTACGTATTTCTCTCTTATATAATGCTTGAGAAATGCCTATGTTAACTGTATTTAAATTAACATTACCCTACTCAAAATGAAACATTGAAGATTTATTATTCAGTTCGTTCACATCTTGCTGTTCGTCCACATCTCGTTCACATCTTGCTATATATAAGTTTTCTGGAACAGTTTAAATTGTTTTATATGTCGCTTTTCTATCTTCCTTCAAGCAATCGATTTAACGTTTATACGTTTAACCGCTGAGGTAAGTTCCGTATTATGTATTTATCTCATATTACATGCTTTAGAAATGTTGCCGATATCGGCGGTTAAATAATACAAAATTTACTATTAAATTTTACTGTTATGAGAAAAGCATAAACGTTGTCAGCTATGTATTCAATAGCTAAAAACACTGATTACTCTCATTTAATGTGAATCGAAAAATAAAATAAAATGAAATATTTGAAGTGCACTCTAACCAACAACCTACTACCATTTTTAAGTATTTCTCTCTTATATAATGCTTCAGAAATGCTTATGTTAACTGTATTTAAATTAACATTACCATACTCAAAATGAAGCATTGAAGATTTATTATCCAGTTCGTTCACATCTCGTTCACGGCTTGCTCTATATAAGTTTGCTGGAACAGTTTAAATTGTGTTATGTGTCGTTTTTCTATCTTTCTTCACGCAATCGATTAAACGTTTATACGTTTAACCGCTGAGGTAAGTTCCGTATTAAGTATTTCTCTCATATTTCTTGCTCCAGAAATACTACCGATATCGCCGATAAATAACACAAAATTTACTATTAAATTTTACTGGTATGAGAAAAGCGTAAAAGTTGTCAGCTATGTATTCAATACCTAAAAACACTGATTAATCTCATTTAATGTGAATCGAAAAATAAAATAAAATAAAATATTTGAAGTGCACTCTAACCAACAACCTACTATCATTTTTAAGTACGTATTTCTCTCTTATATAATGCTTCAGAACTGCTTATATTAACTGTATTTAAATTAACATTACCCTACTCAAAATGAAACATTGAAGATTTATTATTCAGTTCGTTCACATCGTGCTAATTAAAACTACTTTTGAATTCATTCAGATTTCCATTTCAGTCATTAATTTCTGAATGAAGCTATTTCAGTCTATTAAATAAAAATTTATAAATAAAAAAAAAAAAAATGCTCAGCGAAATTATTTTTACGCAAGAACCCAATTTAGGAGTGGAAACAAAGAGAAAATCATTTGTGTAGACGTATCTGTTAAAAGAACAGAATGCTCTTTACTAATTGCAGTTCTTCTTCCGGGCTACTCTCATACCCGTACGGGATAAAATTCTTTTTAACAAGGTTCATTCATTAAAGTAATGAATGAGCAGCGCTGTAGTAAATGTTAAGGCAGAAAATGAAAACTTCATTATTGTTAAAAAAATAAGTTTTATCTTGAAGTCTGAAGTACGAAAGATATTAAAAATATTTTGTTTCGACGTACTAGCAACAAAAAAAAAGGTAAAAAATAAAAATAAGAATAAAAATAAAAGTTTTATTTAAAGATGACTATAATGGAGATGTATCAAAAATCCTTTTGTAAATAAGAACGGAATTCAAAGTTAAAAATCTAAAAATAAATAATAACAAAATAAATTATATTTTGAGAATCGAATTTTAATGTAAATAACTACACTTGATTAATTTTAAACACAATTATTTCAAATTGGTAAAGAAATCATACGAATTGTAATTTTTCAACTGGACGAAAAATGTCCGGTTGTAAAATACCCGGACATTTTTCGTCCAGTTGGAAAATTACAACTCGTATGATTTCTTTACCAATTTGAAATAATTGTGTTTAAAAATAATCAAGTGTAATCACGCAACCAGCGTTTACTGGAGTTCCTTTACCTGCGATCTATTCTGTTGAGCTGATTAAAATATCAGACCAGATGCTAGGATCAATAAGGTTAACTGGATGAATTATGCCCTCCAGATTCGACCGGGATAGCTCAGTTGGTAGAGCGTGGCGACTTCAGCCAAGAGATCCCAGTTCGAATCCTGGGCCGGACATTTTTCGTCAAGTTGGAAAATTACAACTCGTAAATAACTATTCTTTAAAAAATGTTTAGTCAAAGACAGTTCTTAAAGCAATGATTGTGAAAATCAAATTGTTTCACTTATTGACACTGTATCAAATTGTTGACACCTATAGCCGTTCAATTTTGCAAAATTTGAAAAAATATTTAGAAAAAAAATCTTATTTTATCAGTATGAAGCAATTCGTAATATAATTTTCGGTATCTTTAAGTTGAAAACCGAAGTATGGAAAATATTTGATATTAATCAAAGCAGCCTGTACCCAGTTATACCAAAAAAGGCATATACAGTTTTTCACTATCCTCAAAATTGCAATTGTGGACTTGTAAGAAAGCCCACCCAAGAAATTCCCCATTACCATATAAAACAGTTCAAACTGTTTTGGACGTAGCATTCCTTTTAAATTGAATATTTTCATGGCATTTTTTTTAAAAATGTTCTTAAAGACTCACATTTTAATATAAGCTATTAAAAATTTTATTTTTTTCACCTTTAATAGGAACTTTACCCGTAATTGAATCGGTCATTTAAAAAACCACATAAATCAAGTTTTTCCCAAATATACATTTTTGTCGCAAATGCTTTCTTAAAGGTAGAGCCATGATCTGGGTACTAATCCCATAAGTACGTGTATTCCTTCCTCTTCAAACAGTACATTCTAGATTATTTTTAACACAATTATTCAAATTGGTAAATATCCTGGCCTCGACCTTTTCGTCCAGTTGGAAAATTACAACTCAATACATTCTACTTTTCGTTCATTACTTAAACGACATAAAGTCAGTGACTTAAGTGGTTTTTGCATGCAATACCAGATTACATGCGGATGCCATATTATATTACCATATTACAATTTACATGCAATACCATATTAAAACATAAATCTGTTCCTATATAATTACTATCTTCATTAATTTTGATTAAAAATATGTTTAATATGACTGTTTGGTTCAAATTAAATACCATCTAACCTTGTTTCTAAATAAAACATCATAAGTCAGGAACAGTTTGTTTGTTATTCTTCTTTTTACTAGTTATAAATTATAAAAATTATTCAATATTTTCAAACTTTGAAGTCCAAACTCTAATCAGCCTAAAAAAAAACCCATAAAAATTCGTTTACTTGTGAATAATACAGTTTTTTTTATTTCTGAAATGTTCTGATTCTGTGACTTATGGGGTCTTATAACTTTTAAAATGTTCTCACAATTTTTTAAATACTTAGCGAAATTACATAAACCTTTGTAATATATTTAAGCCACATTTCAGGCTTTTTAAAATGTAAAAACAAACATTTATAATATAATATAATAGTTTTAAAAAATTCAGTAAGTATTGCATCATTTTTTCACAAGGTATGTCACAATGCGCACGATAACTTAACTAAAGAATGGATATATGTGCATAAAACGTATGCTAAAGTTACCTTTAAACTCTATATTATAGAATGAATTAATGATATATAAATTTATTGATAGAAACTATTTAAAAAGTTCAATTAAGTTTGAAAAATATGAAAAATAATTAAAAAATAAATAATTAGTCATTAAAAATTAATGAAGGTATTTAACTATCCCAATAATATTAATTCATTCTATAAAATAGAGTTTAGAGGTCATTTTAGAACAAGTTTTATGTTCATATATTAATTCTAAATTAAGTTATCATGCATATTGGGACATATCATGTGAAAAAATTTGCAATATTAACTGAATTTTTTAAATTTTTTATATTATATCATAAGTGTTTACTTTTACAGTTTATAAAGCCTGAAATATGGTGTAAATATATTACAGAGGTTTGTGTAATTTCAATAAGTATTTAAATGTTTATGAGAACTCGAAACAACATCTCTTTTCACTGGCGGTAGAAAGATTTCAAAAGATATGAGACCCCCTTATGTAGTTTTTGAAATGACCGATTCAATTGTATTATTACATTAAATAAAAAGCATAGAAATACAAACCTTCTGAATACATTCCCGGTTCCTGTTTGTCCGTATCCTCTTCTGCACTGGAAGATAATCCATTAATCATACTTTTCCTCCTTTGAGCATTCTGTATGGCTTTAGCGTAAGACGTATCATCTGATTCTTGCTGATACTCTTGCAGATTCCTTGGACTCCTGGCTGAAGCATCACTTGAATCAGAGTCTACGAACTTGGCTACGGCTTGACTAGCTTCATCCATGAGAGTGAGCGGCTGCAGTTGACGGTACCGTGGGGATGGTTTGGAATCGGTTTCTGGCATCTTCACTGGTACTGGGAATGAGAAGGTTTGAGGTGGGTCTTCAATGGGAGGGGAACTCATAATTATCGATGATTCATCTGTCTTGACGTAGCTGCTCTCTCTCTCTGACATCGTGGAGATACGGACTGATATCTCGGACATTCTGAAATTAATATAATGAAATGAGTTCAATATAACATTGGAACGAAAATTCCATGAAAAATGGAAAATGTACAGGCCGCAAAATTGCAGTCAATTCTACTTTTTTTGTTTGTTTTTTTTATTCCACAAAACTTCCCTTTTGGTATTTCCCTGTTTACATGATGAATATTTTTCGTTCAACACTTCTTTGACTAAAATTCCCCGTTTAATAAGGTTGAATATGCTATCTAACTGAACAATTTGGAAAACGCATAACACATTTGAAAATGCCAGCAAATACCGTTAATAGAAGGAAAAGTATCCGAATTATTTTGTGCATCCCTATATATGATATATATACTTGTATATATACTACAGAGTATGCTATAATTTAGTTCAGTTACGATATGCATAGCGCAGTCATAAAATTTCAGTCAGACAGACAAACCGAATTCATAAACACATTTCAACAATGTTGGAAAGCGTTAAAAACAATCCTTCAAAAATATTTAGCTACTTTTCATTTTCAACTGCACCGGAAAGTGTAAAATAAATGTGAAAATTTTATTAATGACATACCTCCTATTATGCAACGGAAGTACATTTGACCTAACTGGCATAGACGGTCTTCTACCAAACTGGTCTTCAGTTGATTCTTCTTCACTCACTATAAAGAAAATAGTAGCATAATTTCATATACTAAAAGTAAAACTGCAATAAAAATGTCACTGATATCATTATATAAGGCGTGTTCAAATAAAAGCGATTCGAAGCATAGCATGCGAACAGTTTTCAATGTATTTTCGTGTTAAACAAACGCGTTAGTGAAGGTGTTTGTACCATGTGTGCGCATGCGCAAGCAGGTTTGTGAAAACTTCATTAAGAACGTGGCATTCAGTTAAAACTGGCTGGTGTGGATGCAACTGCGCCCAAAACAGATCAGATTAAGTTTTGAACACTGGAAGTGTGTATGCCGATTGATATTCATCGCAGAATGCTGGCTGTGTCGCCAAGTTGTGTGCCGAGGCAAAAGGGAAATTCTGGAACATCCACCTTACAGTTCAGATCTGTCGCCTTGCGACTATCACATCTATGGACCGCTGAAGAAAAGCTTAAAGGGTCAACGATTTCACTCCGACGAGGACGTAAAGGCTGCAGTTCTGAAGTGGTTCCATGATCAACCAACATCGTTCTTCGCGTACGGAATTCGTAACCTTCCTAAGCAATGGGACGCCTGCCTAAACATCATGGGAGATTTTTTTAAACAAACTTTGTATGCATTTCACATATTAAATATTGTTGTTTCTATCTATGTATCTGTCTCATTTCTGTCCCTTCGCATTTCATGGATACACACCTCGAGTCACTTTTATTTTGAACACCCCTTATGCATAAACCAATTAGTGTCTTCTTTTATCACACTTGAAAATCACAATACATATTCATAATTATTAATACCACGAAAACCAACCGACATTCCCGGGTTAAAGAACATAACGACCGATGTACAAAACATCGGTGAAAACTTATTTTTTATTGAAAATTAATAATAGATTTCTTACATTTCTTATATTGTTTATACATTTTCTACTAACAGCACATAAAAGCGCGCTATTATATAAAAAATATCAATTATGTGTTCAAATAAAGATATGCAATTTAGTAAAAGCGATTTTTTCTTATTGCCATTATGCTCAATAACGGAAGAACTTGCCAAAGATTTCACTACTTGCAGCGCATTTTTTTTATTCATATTATTTGAGTGTTTAAGCGCGTATTTTGATTGCATATTTACTAAATGTGTGGTTTTTCCTAATTAATTTATTCATTGGTGAAACTTTGTTTTCTTTATGGAATATTACACAGAAAAAAAATCATGAACTATTTATATTGTTTTAATTGTAAACGGATTAATTGTCTGTAACCGGGATGCACGGGATAGAGATATATTTTAAAAATCATCCATGAAAACTATATTATAAACCATACACAATCAGTAAGCTAAGATACTGCATCCAAACAAACTGTGTTTGAAAGAACATTTTTTTTCTCCTCTTCGACGGTTTAAAAATTGAAATAGTGCAGTGTTTAGAAGTGAAAAAAAAATCAGTAAAAGAGAAATTTATTGTCAGATCGTTGCCACTGTTAAACCTGGAATAGAAGAATTGTCTTTTTGTCTCCTTCTTCCAATGGAGAGGATAAGGGATAAGTTTGATTCTTCCATTCCAGGCAGAGTGTGGCGAATTTGTAATTGAAATTATGTGCAAAGTACTAATATAATTTAATAGCATGTAATTAATTATAGTTATAATTACATAAGGTAAAAAGTTCTTCAGCGCTGTAGCAGGAATCGCCCCCAATCCCATTATTTGACGAAATTTCGATGGTTAAATGTGTGTAAAAAGAACGAATTACATACAATTAAATTGTAATTACATTGCCGATAATTGGAATTACAAATTTGCCCTACTGAATCCAAGGATAATATGAGATAAGCGTTACTCGCGGGTACGTTTTTGCTTTATAATATTTTATTTAGTAACACTGAAATGGAAAGCACTTCAATTTTTCTGAACGTTTTTGAACTTTTTCAAGGATTTTTCACATGCTATTCACACTAATTGTATATTATACTCTTATTTCAAAGAATAATGCCACTCGAAAAATAACGAAATCGCAATAAATTAAGGGGGGTTAAGCCCCCGTTCCAACCTTTATACTTAGCCAATGAACCCCCAAAACTAATTATGAAAGAGCCTTATCACAATGAACCTATATACAAAATTTGAAGCAAATAGGATAATTCCGCATGAAAAACCCATTTATCTAAATTAAGGAGGGGGGGATTAGCCCTCCGTTCCCAACTTTATACTTAACCAATGAAAGCTCAAAACCAATCAGGGAAGTGCCTTTTCAGAATAAAGGTATAAACAAAATTTCTATCAAGAGTTATCGTGTTACGTACATACGTAATGTTTTACGTATTACGTACATACGTATGTACATTCGTACTGTATGTACGTATGTACATACAGAACATGCGGACGCATTAGTTCTCATGCTTTGATAGTCTGTGAACTAAAAACTGTACCTAAAATCGAAAATTTTCAAATTCACAACATTAGACGTCGAGTTCAGGTATATATAAAGAAATCATTTAAAAATATTTAATGGCAAGCAAGAAATTTGAAATGAACACTCCCATAGACTTAACATAAACGTGCGTGTTTGTTCGTTTGACAAGTGTAGGATCTTAAAGGTTAATAATGATTTCCATCAAACCGAAATTCAAAATTAGTTGGGAACACATTTAGCCCAAATCATGCTAAAACTTAAAAACAAAATATTTTATTTTGTTCCGCACACACGTACTATGTAACAAATAAATTCAGACCTTACAAAAATATCTTCAATAAATGTTTTCTGATATGAGCATTAACTTAATTTGTATTAAGTTTTTTTTTAATTTAATATATGGTATGTTTTTAATTAACTCTTTATTTTCTTCCGTATCGAAATTCGACAGGATTTCTCTTTGTTCATAAAAGTAATATCAAAATCTTAATATTTCTACTGTCTACTGAAAATCGTAATATAAGCATAGCTTTCTTTGTTACCTAAACTAACAATAGTAACACATAAATTCGAAACGAAAAAACTTCTTAATTTTTAATCTTTGATATTGCTGGTATATAATGTATATTAGAGCCTACTATTTGCATAGTCTTATTTTTAAATACTGCAATACATTTCCGTATTGACAGTCTCTTAAAACTTTGATTACGACATCGGACACATACATCTAACTGGGCAATTTTTAGGGTTTCGTTCATCTCACGAAACCCTATTACGACCGTTTTGTTGTCTGTCTGTCACAGAGCCGGTTCTCAGAAACTATATAACTTACAAGCATGAAATTTTGTGTACTTATAGCTGAATACCTACTATGAAGCTCAAAATCATAAAATTTGAAAAAATCGTATTATTTTAATATATAGAGATAAAAAATATCTAACAGCCTTTTCTTATTAAATTTTAACATTTTTCATTATAGCAGTTGCCAACAATTAAAAATCCACAATAAAATTCATTCTGACGTCATAACGGATTTTTCAAATATTTGAGAATAATAAAAATAGAGTATCAGTATGAGTAATAGAGTTTTGTTAAGTTCATTATTAAAAACATAAAAATATTCATTAACAAAAAATATATACTATTTTAAATAATGTATACACGAGTATTGCAAATGCACATTTCTATTCATTTGTGAAATCTAAAGTTTAAATATAAAGATAAAGTTTAATTAATTGCAAAATTGCTTGGTAGTTTTTATAGCGAATGAACAATTTGAATTACAAATAAATAGTGATTAGTTTATTTCGTTATTAAAAATTATTAACATCGTGTCAGTCAACATTATTAACACCGTGACCATGTCTTACTAGAATAATTGGTTCTTGCACCTCTCGCAAACGAGCGTTTAATTTTTGAAGTTCTATACTAACCAAAAATTATAAAATATTTTATTACTGGATATTTATAATTACTAAAAACTAACTATGGAATTATAATTTGTACAAAAAAAAAAAAAAAAAAAAAAAAAAAAAAAAAAAAAAAAAAACATGGGATTACCAAAATGTATTACAAATGTCTGCCACTTTAGGTCGGTTGTCATATGCGAACTATGAATTTGGATTTTTTTTTCTTCGTGGAATTGATTTCTACCATAATGAAATGTTGTAAATCGTGGTACTATTGAATGTAAAAATAGTCCCCAGTCCTAACCCGTAATCAAAAGTCTCTCAAAAGTTCACATGTTTTTTATTGCTTTAATTAATTGCAAAATTGTTTGGTAGCTTTTATAACGGATCAACAATTTGAATTATAAAATAAATAATGATTTGTATATTTTATTATTAAAAATATAGAGAAATCCCATTGACATAAAAATAATTATTTAGAAACCTTATTTTTAAAATATAAGCCTTATATAATAATTAAAAATGTACATTTTTGTTCGTTTTTGATATGGATTATCACTTTACTGCACAGCGTACAACCACGAATTTAAGAATTATATCATTAAAAAGATATTTCTCTGGGGAAAAAGTGGCGTCATCGTATTGTAAATAAAACGTGAATTTTCAAATATGTTTTAAAAGGAGCGTGAATCAATTCCATATATTAATAATACAAAGATCAGTAAGTATAGAAAGTAAATGAGTTTCACGCCATATTTAAAACGAAAAATATAAATGTTTTTTTAGCTATACTAATTATTAAGCATAATTATCAGTTATATACAGATCAGATTTTTCTGCTAAAATCATATCATAATTTTAAGAAAAGAAAAATGAACATGAATCTATTATATTAAAATCTGACCGTCTGTATTTCGCAACTACTCCTCTTAGACTATCGGACGCAACGCGATTTACTTAACATCGGTTATCATTAATCCGAGGATATCACTCAAACTCTCAGAATTTAAAAAATTGAATTAGATTCCGATATATTATTATTATTATCATTATTGTAAATTTTTATTGAAGTTTCTCTAAAAACGGTAAGTAAATTGCTCCATATTTGTGGATAGAAAAGGAAAAATAAAACGGATCAATATATTTTTTACGTCATTTTCTCATTAAAACTGAAAACAGAATTTATTTTCAATCTGACTAGATGGTGAAAACAAAATCTTGATTTCAGTAAATTAGCCGAAAAATAAAAACATATTTTCACATATTCAAACTTCACGAATAAATTTTTTTCTGCAGAACAAAAATCGTCTGTCAATATATTGTCTTTTAGAAAACAAGATTTGTTTCAGCTATAAATTAAATCAAGGAGGCAGAATTGAATTTAAAGAAAAATATAATAATATTATAATATTTCCAATTAATTATTTTTGAAGGACGGTTGTTAAAAAGTTTTACAAAAGCGTTAAAAATAAAATGGTTTATCAAGTAAATTTGACATTTGTTTTTACCCAATTCATCGATTTCCACGATTTTATTTGGCCCTCCATTTTGAATTGGTTGCATTTTCATTTTCGCGATTATTTGGTACAAATTTTCACTTTTTTAAGACGGAGTTATGTCAAGATCCCTATAACAAAGAAATACCGTATTGTTTCATATGAAATGTGATAAAGAGTTAGTTAATTATTTACGATTTTAATTATCGGGAGTGAAATATTTTGCTTAATTAATGCATTTATTCTTCTTTTAATGTTGCGTGAACGAAGTCACGGGTAACAGCTAGTTGTAACATAAATGCTGTTTTGTTCAGTTCATTATTAAAATCTTTAAAATATTCATTAACATATATATATATATATATATATATATATATATATATATATATACTTTAAATAGTGTATACACGAGTATTGCAAATGCACATTTCTATTCATATGGGAATTGTATAGTTTAAGTACAAAGAGAAAGTTTAACTTTAAATTCAACATTATAAAGTGTAGCATAAATACTAAGCATTTTTCATTTTTTGCTCATCTTGATCGCAAAATGTTCTAATATTTAAAATGTATTTCCCATTTTTAAAATTGTAATTTAATACAAATATTTGTTTACATAATTTCTATTATTCACATTTATGGAAATTATATTTCTGAAGAAGAATGGGTGTTCTTAGGATTGGAATATAAGAATATTTTATGAATTTTATTTTACGTTCAGGACGCAGGAAGATATTTGTAGTTTTTTTCATAAAAAACCCATATTTAGAACTTAGATTTGTTTAACTTTTTATTGAAAATTGTTCTTTTAGACTCATTTTTCCTTGATATATAATTGCGTGTAATATTCAGCGTTACGGATATTTATCAAATTGACTTCATCTGCAACCAATTAAACAAATACACTTTAAATTTTATATGATTGTCTAGTTCTATATCGACGAATTTTTTTCTGGAAATTTCCAATGTTTTACGAAATGGCAGACTGCCAAATTTTATTTCTTCGTTTCTATTTAAAAATTTGATTTTGTTTTGTTTACCAAAATCAAAATTTATAAGGAGAGCTTCGACCAACGAACAAAGCATGAATAGGCAAACCTTGAAACAGGGGTCACTGAGTGACTCATTTCATAATTTCAAGTGGCCCACTTGAGTTCCGAAAAAACGTATAATGCGAATATAATAAGAAATTATAAAACGAACACTTTAAGAATACATAAAAAAATAAAATGAAAACAAATAATAACAATAACATTTTTGTTTGATTAAAAAGTTGCAATAACGAACATGCACAATGAATTCAGCAATTGGAAAAACGATGGCTCGGCGGAGGTTAGCGTTCAATCGCTGCCTTCTCCACTTTCGCCGCGCCTTCGCCTTTTGTCCAATAAAAAGTCGGCTTGAGATGCTACTACAATTTGTCGGTTAGGAGCCTTAGTTCTCTCAGTGCAATCTCAGATACAGCACTTGTTCAGTAACGCAAAAATAGCGATGCTATTATAGTTAAGCAGTGAATTGTGAACTTCTTACTAAGTTTTCATGTCTAAAGAAAATTGGCTTTGCCAATTTGTTTGCATTATGTTCAACTTATCAATGTGAGCAAAATTTTCAAACATCAAATTTATTTTAAGTAAAAACAAGAGAAGCTTAACTATTGAGAATTCAGTTGCTTGTATTCGTCTTAAGACTACTAACGATAAGCCAGACTTGACTGAACTGACATGTCACAAGTTTAGCATCAGGAGAAAATTCATTCACTTATGTTTCTTTTTATAATAATTATAATTATAATTTTTATATTTGAATTTTTAAATAAGCGTATTTGTAATTATTTTCTCAATAAAATTAATATTATTATTCACCAAAACAGAATGCTTTAAAATGGAAATACTGCTGACCCGCAAAATCTTAATATACACATTTTGGTTAATTGTGACCAACAGTAAAAAAAAAGTTGACGACTCCTGGTATAGAGAAATATATAAGATTTTATTGAAAAAAAAAACAATAAATAAACAAAATAAATCGGCTCATCTGTTGCACAGATATTTCTAGTAATTATTGGTATTTTATTTTTATAAAATCAAATTTAAAGTTTTGCAGTATCTACCGTTCGTTCGTACACTGTACCCCAAGAATCGTTATCTTAACATAGTATAAAACAAAGTCGCTTTTTCTGTCCCTATATCCCTATGTACGCTTAAATCTTTAAAACTACGCAACGGATTTTGATGCGGTTTTTTTTAATAGATAGAGTGATTCAAGAGGAAGGTTTATATGTATAATAACATCCATTAAATAGTGGAGAAATACTGTTATTTTTTAGGTTTAAGTCGCTTTTTCTGTCCCTATATCCCTATGTACGCTTAAATCTTTAAAACTACGCAACGGATTTTGATGCGGTTTTTTTAATAGATACAGTGATTCAAGAGGAAGGTTTATATGTATATCCATTAAATAGTGGAGAAATACTGTTATTTTTGAGGTTTTTAATGTGATGTCGTAAATAATTTCATTTTTTCCGCTTATACATTGCAAACGCAGGCTAAACCCTACAAGATTTATCAAAATAATGTACTAATTATTGTACACATTAAAAAGGTCTACAGAAAACACAAAGATATGAAGGTTTTCAATGTTAACCCGAAGCAAAGCGAGGGAGGGCCGCTAGTATATTCTAAATGTGATTGAATTTTTAATCTGGCTTCTAGAAATAATTTAAGAAATGCCAGACAAGCAGACAATGCAAGAAGAAGAAGAATTTTTTTAAACCGACAAACGCTCATATCCCCTTAATGGCCGATCTCGATGCTTGACAGGTAATGTAAAACCTAAAATTTTTTAACAATGCAAATTATGCGATAACGTACGGACATTTCAAATTAAAGATCCAATTAAAAGAAACTTACCTTCAAGTGATGGCATTTCTACAATAGGAGATTGAACATCGTGTCCATGTGTTACTAATATAACTGGTTCTTGCGCCTCTCGCAAACGAGCGTTTAATTTTTGAAGTTCTATACTAACCTAAAATTATAAAATATTTTATTACTAGATATTTATAATTACAAAAGATTAACTACACTGTTAAAAATTTGCAGCAAACTGTCCAGTCATTTGACCGTTTTTATAGAAAATGGTTATATAACCGTAATTTAAATCTATTCCAACCATAATATTGACAATAATGCGGTCAGAATAGAGTTAATTTACGGTTATGTAACCGTTTTCTATAAAAACGGTCAAATGACTGGACAGTTTGCTGCAAATTTTTAACAGTGTATGAATTATAATTTGGACAAAAATAACATGGGATCACCAAAATGTATTACAAATGTGTGCCACTTTAGGCTGGTTTTCATATGCGACCCATGATTTTGGATTTTTTTTTTTCTTCATCGAATTGTTTTATTTGGGTTGTATCATGATGCCTGTCTTTTAAAGGCATGTTGAGGAAAACGATAAAAATGCCTTCATAAAATATACTACAGCACTAAATGTACAGGACTGTGGCAAATGAAGGTTTTTTTTTTCTTCAGATTTATATAGGACGATTTTCAGAATGATTTAAAAAAAATAATAATTTTGATTTGTTTCGATGAGAAAACGTTCCTAATTAACGTTCCTAATTAACGTTCCTAATTCGACATTGATTACCTAAAATGGCAAAAAAATACAGATAGATTGAATACAAAGGTCGGTTGTCAAATGCGACCCATGATTTTGGATTTTTTTTTTCTTCGTCGAATTGTTTTGGTTGGGTTGTATGATGATGCATGTCTTTTAAAGGCATGTTGAGGAAAACGATAAAAATGCCTTCATAAAATATACTACAGCACTAAATGTACAGGACTGTGACAAATGAAGGTTTTTTTTTTCTTCAGATTTATATAGGACGATTTTCAGAATGATTTAAAAAAAATAATAATTTTGATTTGTTTCGATGAGAAAACGTTCCTAATTAACGTTCCTAATTAACGTTCCTAATTCGACATTGATTACCTAAAATGGTAAAAAAATACAGATAGATTGAATACAGAGGTCGGTTGTCATATACGACCCATGATTTTGGATTTTTTTTTTTCTTCGTCGAATTGTTTTGGTTGGGTTGTATGATGATGCATGTCTTTTAAAGGCATGTTGAGGAAAACGATAAAAATGCCTTCATAAAATATACTACAGCACTAAATGTACAGGACTGTGACAAATGAAGGTTTTTTTTTTCTTCAGATTTATATAGGACGATTTTCAGAATGATTTAAAAAAAATAATAATTTTGATTTGTTTCGATGAGAAAACGTTCCTAATTAACGTTCCTAATTAACGTTCCTAATTAACGTTCCTAATTCGACATTGATTACCTAAAATGGTAAAAAAATACAGATAGATTGAATACAGAGGTCGGTTGTCATATACGACCCATGATTTTGGATTTTTTTTTTTCTTCGTCGAATTGTTTTGGTTGGGTTGTATGATGATGCATGTCTTTTAAAGGCATGTTGAGGAAAACGATAAAAATGCCTTCATAAAATATACTACAGCACTAAATGTACAGGACTGTGACAAATGAAGGTTTTTTTTTTTCTTCAGATTTATATAGGACGATTTTCAGAATGATTTAAAAAAATAATTTTGATTTGTTTCGATGAGAAAACGTTCCTAATTAACGTTCCTAATTCGACATTGATTACCTAAAATGGCAAAAAAATACAGATACATTGAATACAAAGGTCAGAGTTATGGAACTAGTAACTAAATGTTTGGTATCGTACACGACTCTGTGGCCATCTTTTGACTAATATTGTCTATTATTCACAAAAATCTTGAATTTACTCATACACATATGTCAAATCAAAAAGAAATTGAAATTTTATTTTATTTTTATTTATTTTTTTTATTTTTTTATTTTTTTTACCTTGGACCAAAATGGGCTAACAAAATGTAGACACAAATAATTTGTGTTCATATGTAAATTATTTTATAAAACAATACGTTATTTTTTAAATTAATGAATTTATTTTTTTGCTGTTAGGACAAATATAAATATTAAACACCTTCATATTTTAAGGGCTTGTGTAACGACCATGAAATGTTTGCAGATAAAAAAAAAAAAAAAAAAAAAAAAAAAAAATCCGAGTTGCTTTTAAGCAGAAATTACCATTATATTAGATGAAATTTAAACACCAAATTTTGTAATAATAAATCAGTCTGATCTCAGAAAAACAACAAAGAATGGAACGGAGTCTTTCTTTTAACTAGTGGTCAATTATGCTTTGTAACAATGGCTATGAAAGAAACAAAGAAGGATTAAACAGCTTTCTATCGAATGTACAAATCTGGCAAATCATTTATTTTGTTTATGTATATCATTATTAGTAATTTTTATTTTAAAGTGGAATTTCTGAAAAGGAACTCAAAAGATTTTCTTGGATCATTATAATAATAAAATCTATAAAGACATAAGTACATGTCTCGAAATGTTTCAATTACATTTGAAGTTGGTAGCTTAATTACAAACATTTCTCACAATGCTCAACATTTAAGAAATACAAATTTTGAGGAAGATGAATTTAAAAGTTTAGAAAGAGTTATTTTGACAAACTATATAAACAAAAGTCTTTAGATGTACGGGGTTTTATAACCAATCACTGGACAAGGCTGCGTTGGAAACAGAAAGAAACTTAGAGATTTTTAAGCCAAAACAATTGATATATTGAATGCTTTACATTACCATTCCCTTTTAAAGCGACAAACATAAAGTACAGTAAACCCGCAATTATCCGAATCCCGGCTATTCGAAAATAGGCTTAACCGAAAGACCTTAAAACTTTTTTCTTTTTAAATAAAAACATTTTATTTTTAAACAAGCATGCTGTTTATGAAATAAATAAACAGCGTCAACATACTTATTTGGACTATTGCGTAAATACAGGCATTTTATTGCATAGGCACATGCAACACTTCATTTCTTTAGAAAATATGCTGTGCTTTTTTTTTTTTGTTTTTCACCTTCGCATTGCTTTAATGCTGCCTTTTCATGCCACCTTTTAAACAACAAGATATCTGACCCTGTTGCATCTTCCTGCACCACTTTCATATATTGAGGTGCCAATATCAACTTTTTGAACTTCTTGAGCTCTTCATGTTTATAAAAACCCGTTTGTATTTTAAAATATTACTCATCTAAATAAAGTTTGGAGGAAATTAAAACACGTGTAAACAGGAAGGGGAAATCGAATAGAATACGGACTCTCGTAGCACATCAAGCACTAACGCTTTACCTGACTGTGGGGAAGTGAGAAGGGTGAGTAGTGTCATCTGGTAGAATAAAATTAGGAAGCCTCCCGGTTATCCGAAAAATCCTATGGAACCCCGGTTAACCGAAAATCCTTTGGTCCCATGCTTTTCGGATAATCTAGGTTTTACTGTATTATAAAGAATAATATTTTGAAAGAACATTATAAGTAACTTACATCATCGAACCTCTGTCTACATCTCCTGTTTTCATCTTGCAGTAACTGCATATTGTACTGGAGGTCTTCTTCATCTGAACTACGTCTAGATTTCTTCAGTGGCTTGAGAGTAGCTCTAACGCGCCTGTCCCCTGCGTGAGGATTTGCCCATAGTTCTAAGAGCTGAAACGATAGGACAGCAAATCATTGACGAATAATGATACATCTTCTCAATACTTCTTTTCGAAATAATTTTCCTTTTAAGTAATTACTTTAAAAATTAAACCTAATTTATACAATTCTGTATATATATATATATATATATATATATATATATATGAAAGTTATAATATTTCTTCAGCAATATGAGAGAAGATATAAAGTGTATGTTCCTTGCTTGAGGATTTGCCCTTAGTTCTAAGATCTGAAACGATAGGGCAACAAACAAACAAATAACGAGAATGATACATAATTTCTTCTAAAAAAATTGGCTTTAAAAATTATTTGATAACTAAATTTAATTTATATTTTGTTTTAAGTTTACTTAGAATAAAATATTCCACACGTCTTATGGAAGTACGATTTAAGCAGTAGCTTGAGAGTAGCTATCAGCTCCTGCACCTTGCATGAGAATCAGCCCATAGTTATAAAATATGAAACGACAGGGCAGCAAATTATTGACGAATAATGATCATCTTCTGATGACTTCTTGTCGAAAGTAGTTGGGTTTAAAAATTATTTTATGGTTAAATTGTATTTAAAATATTTTTTTTGTCATTCAAACATAAAAATTCATATGGAGTACATCTTGATTTCTTCAGTGCTTGAGTGCAGCTCTAATACGCCTGTCCCCTGCTTGAGGATTTAGACATAGTTTTAAGGGCTAAAACGATAGGAGAGCAAATCTTCCGCGAAAAATAATATATCTTCACATGACTTCTTTTCAAAGTAACTCATGTAAACTGAATTTTGATATTTTTTATTTTTCTACATAACATAATCCATATGCATAGAAATATACCAGGTGCACCATAAATTCGTTAAAATAATAATAAAAAATCATTAAATAGAAACAAATGAAGTTAAAAAATGTTGGTTTTTATGAATGGGATTAGAGAGAGATCGGATTTTGTTTTAAATTTAAAAAAAAATGTTTCAAAAATTGCCGATAGATGGCGCTGAATGCATAACATTAAACACATTTATGCAAATCAGACTGTCAATCACCCCCCCCCCCCCCCCCAATGCACACAGATTGTTCATTCGATGCCAGCAGTATGCTACCGTTACCAGATCAAGTACTCTTGGTAAAACTGTTTTACAAGAACGGAGCAACAAGTGCAATGTGTAATTAGCAACAAGTGCAATGTGAAAATTCCGCACGGTAAAACGACTGAAGACCAGAAAAGAGACTGTTTCATGTGCCTGGATACGGAAGCTTTTCAGACGTTTGCAGAAATGAGTCTTTTAATATGAGCCTAATTTGCATACAGCTGCTTCGTAGTATGCATACAAACGCCATTTATCGGTAATTTTTAAGATATATATATATATATATATATTTAGTTATAAAAAAATAATTTTATCTCCTTCTATTCCCATTCCTGCAAACCGCAATGTTTTAGCATAATTTGTTACTTTTTAATGTTTTTTTTTTTTTTTTTTTTTTTTTTTTTTTTTTTTTTATATAATGAAGTTATGGGGCACACGGTATACATTTCGTGAGACTGGTAAAAACCGATATATCTAAATGAATGATGCAGCAATTCGTCAAATAAGGAGAACTGCTAGTGTAATATTTTTCACTGAATATCATTAATAAATGCGTATTGAATATAACAACTTTCGCAGCAAAAGTGGCTACTTTTTGACACAATCACGAATTCATTTTTATTAAGAAATTATTATACTGAGAAATATATATATTAATTCCTATATTTTTATAAAAGAAATATATTTTTTAAAATATGGTGTCAAAATAAGCATTTTGGCATGATTTTTAAGGTGCAGCAGTCATAGAATATGCATTACAATTCACTATAATTTAATATGTAATACTATTATAGGTACACAGTATAAAAAGACTCAATAGTGCTTACTCATAGACTCATAGGTCTTTCTTATGTACTAAATTATAATATAACCACGAATTAACATATTATAATCTCCTCTAAGTTACCTACGATTCCGAAAAGCGTTCCTTTATATTTAGAAACCTTAAAAACCAATAAATTTGTAAGTATAGAAGTTGTTCCGAAATTCGACCGACAAATTAAGAAGGATGATAGAAGGCATCAAGAAAATGAAAACGTACTATAGAACTTGAGGTCGCAAACCACTTTTAGTGGGAGAAAATTGCAAAAATAGTTATGAAGGGTGTGACGTCGAGTGGAACAAAAAGCACCAATAATAAGTAGAAAAAATATTTATATGACGTCAGGCATGATTACAATGATTGCAATTCAACGTCAGAAAGGAGACCATAGTTTTATAGAGATTGTTGGAAGTTACGGACACGAAGGTCATTGCACAGCCGACACCGACGGATGAAGGATTTCCAGAAGCGTTAAAATATATTGCTCTAAAAATGCCTCATCGTCGCCTTTCTGACGTTGAACTGTAATGCATTGTAATCATGCTTTACGTCAAATAAATGTTTTTTTTTTTTTAAATTTATTATTGGTCCTTTTTGTTCCACTCGACGTCACACCCTTTATTAATATTTTTGCAATTTTCTCCCACGAAACGTGGTTTGCGACCCTATCTACAAAGGTAAGTTTTCATTCTCTTGATGCCTTCTATCACCCATCATATTTTGTCGGCCAAATTTTGGAACACCCTGTATAAATATATGTTTTATGCTCGTAAATTTCGAAAATTTTTCGGAGTAGCTTCTCCATTGTACTAAGCAGTTTTCTCTAACCCGGAATGCTATTTATTAGAATGCTATCAGTTCCCAAATAAATATGTTTATGTGCGTAACTAAATTTTTACATACAAGAGTAATAAACAACAAAATAATTTTAATGTTAATGATATTAACGTTAATTTTAATTAATTTAATTTTAATAATTTTAGTTTTAATTATTAATTTTAATGTTTATCTTAATGTTGTTAATTTATAATGTTTGTAGTAATGATAATATTTACTTGAGGACTGATAGCATTCGAATAATCAATATTTCGGGTTGAGAAAACTGATTAATACACTGTAAAAACTATTCAAAAACGATTGTTAAAATTATGGGCAGCAAAAGAAATTTTGTAACAAGATAAAGAATACTTTTTTTTGAAATCTTGTATTTTCAGAATTTATATTTCAACATTACATAGTATAATTATTGCTCAATATCACAAAGTATAATTTAGTAACGCTCAGTATAGTTAGGTAAACAAACTTGCTGGGCGGGGCTTGTTGAGCTTAAGGTGAAAGGTAGGTTTTCCCGCCCGGTTTGACTTTGACCGATTAAACTCCCGAGACCTTTCGAGCCGCATACGCGCTCATTTTCAAGGGGATGAAGGTTACGTCAGGAAGAGTACACATACGCCGACAAAAAAAGTACAGTTACGAATGTGCAAAACGAAGCCAGGCTATTCTCGTTGAATTTTCAGGTGTTCTAGCTATTCCAAGAGGATTAACACCCGACAATTCAATGTAAATTTCCCCACTTTTACAGGAATAGACTAGCTTCGTTTTGCACATCCGTAACTGTTTTTTGTTTCGTTTTTTTTCGGCGTATGTGTTCTGTTCCGGTCGTAACCTTCAATCCCTTAAAAATGAGCGCTTGTGCGGCTCGAAAGGTCTCGGGGTCATATAATGTAAACTAACATCTTTACATGTGGTTTTTTAATGTTTTTATCACCTTTTAAAAAAATAAATGTATTTTTAATTTTTACAAACATATTTTGTAAGATTTTTAAGTTTCATTAAAGAATTGTTAAAATACTGTCGGTATATGGAAATATCTAACTAGTATTCAAACAGGTATTTCCAACATTTTACAGCAAATATTATGCTATTAATGTGTCAGAGAATAAAGATTCTAATTAATAAAATATCATATAAGAGGGCTTAAATAAGAGAAAGTTTTAAACCATCGAGATATATCGGCAAGTGCACTTACTGTAACTAAGCGACAAGGAACTTCAACTTAATTTAGGTTACTATTATACTGTAAATTAGGTTACTATTATATGTGAGTGGTGATACAGGAACAGGACGCATGTTCAGACTATGTTTAGACATTAAAAAGCAGAAAACCAACGTTAAAAATGCAGAAATAATACACAAAAAGCAGTAAACAGCTGTTTCGAATTCACAAGCGAGATTATTTTTCAGTGCAACAAAGAGCAAAGCACAGCACTCGGCAAAACGACAGAGAGGCGATGAATTATATAATGTTCTTCTAACCTTGATTTTGATTTTTGAGAAACTTACCACATCATTAAAAATTCTCACTCCTTAGTCAATGACAAAAGCAAGACTGGGCAAAACGACAAAAAGGCGGAGGCTTATATACCCGATGCGGGTAGAGAACGCGCCAAAAAATAACCGATGAGAAGAAAGCAGCGGGAAACAAGTGAGTGGGCAAGTAGAGACATCTACCGGAGGACGAAAGAAACAAAATAATACCAAAAAGGGAAATTAAGTTAATGCTTAAAAAATACTTTGAAAATCAGGAGTACTACATAAGTAATTGACTAAGGATTGAGAATTTTTAATGATGTGGTAAGTTTCTCAAAAATCAAAAGCAAGGTTAGAAGAACATTATATAATCCCTCGCCTCTCTGTCTTTTTGCTGAGTCTTGCTTTTTCTAGCACGCTGTGCTTTGCTGTTTGTTGCACTGAAGAAAAATCTTGCTTGTGGTTTCGAAACAGCTGTTTTCTGCTTTTTTGTGCATCATGTGTGCATTTTTAACGTTGGTTTTCTGGCTTTAAATATTCTTGCACAAAGGTTTAATTTGCTGTTTTTATATGTGACAGACGATTTTTGTCCAACGTATGGCAAAGAAACATCACAGAACAGGGTTATACGAGTTCGATTAGAAAAGTGAGAAAGGTTAACAAACACTAGCTTGGCGATAATGGTAAGTTCACCAAAATTATTGATGATACATTTTAGTTCAAAGTTGTCTCAACTAATCAAAATTTATATTCTGTATGTCGTTACTCTCATATTGAGACACCCTACTGTAAATATCAAGAACAAATACTTATATTTCTTACCTCATATAAAAGGGGGTTAGAATGACCGTGGAATAAATCAAAATTTAAAAAAAGTGTAATTTGAAAAATTATAACAACCATTAGGAAAATGTTCCAAAAAGCTTAATATATATATATATATATATACATATATGTATAATATTCGTCGGAACCATCTACAGATAAACACATTTTCCATTACTACAGTTGAAGAGATTCTGGTATTCTCTGTCCTCGAAAAAATATTCGTCTGAACCATCTACACAAACAATCTCTCCATCGCACCCCTGAGAGCGTTGAAAGCAGTCGTCATTCAATTGTAAACAATGCGCCTTTCCATAATCGCATGTCGATATCGCAGATGTTTCAACCAGCAAACGATAAACGTTGCGCGATACATAATAATATTTAACAACATACTGTCTGGAATATTTGTTTAAAAGAGTAACTTGATAAGAGAAGCAACTGAACGCTATTGAGTAACATTAAGTCGTGCAAAAAAAGGGAAAGTGCCAACCAATATATGTTAACCAATATACCTTATATTTCATCTGGTCCTTCCTACAATAAGTTTAACTCTTGTTTAGATTGATGTCTGACCTAAAGGTATTTTGAGGAAATTAAGGATTAAGATCACGTTTTTTGCTTTATAAGACGATTTCTCTTCCGATGCCAATTTTTGAATTCGGCTTTTTTTTATATCTGATAGTTTGCATCTATTATTTTTGTAACTTTAACATTTTTGTAACGACTCTATGCATTTCTATTGTCTATTCAAAGAAAAATTCTTCTAAAGTTACAGAAATTTCGTTAAAAACGCTTAAAAAAATAAAGTGACGACGCTAAAAGGTCCATTCTCGACCGGAAACAACAATCATTTTCCCAATGGTTAAAAAAATTACATAACCAAATTTTTACTGAACATATATTAATTTATGTTCCGTGTGACAGTCACTTAGGGAATCGCCAGAGGGAAAAACAATTTGTACCTCTTAATGCAACGGCAAAACGACAAGTTTCACAAAATCCTTCATTTGTAAAGTTACTAAATATTGACTTACTCCACTGTCATTCTAACCCACTTATATGATATACGTCATATTAGTTTTGGAAAATATTATTTTTAATCATAAACATTTTAAATCAGTTGCATATTTTTGTCTATAATACAGCCATGGAAAAAATTATAAGGACAAGCGAAAAGTCGCCAAATGTAGTAGCCGCTTACCTATAAAATTATGCAAATACTTGTATGATAAAAATAATTGAAATGGACACGTGCAAACAAATTTTAAGTAGAAAATTTGGAAAAATCATTAAAAGAAGTGAATTTAAAGGATTTTCATAGCTTGCTACTCGGAAAAAATTATAAGGACACGCATTGCTTTTGAAATCGCAAACAAAATTTTGCATATTTGGTAATATCATAGGATTTTTTAAAGTAGTCTAAAACTGTTGCGCAGTGGTATTGTTCAGTTTCTCTCGTTTCACGTTATATATATCTATTAATATGTGATTTATAAATTGTATTGTAATTTAATTTCATATTAATAGGTTGCTAATGTTTCCTAATTACGAGTAGTAAATTATGTTTGATTTTGCTTTCAGTTGATGATTACTTTAATACGTATTACTCATTTTTCAACGTGTCCTTATAATTTTTCCATGGCTGTGTGTGACAAGAACCTTTCAAATATCCTACTGGAAAATATAAAGAGATAGACATATTTAACTCTATTTTTTTTTTAAATGCACTCGACTTAACACATTAAACTGAAACTTATCAACAACCTTCATTAGCAAATATTTTAATAAACTTTTACCATATTTTGTTTTTATTTGTTATTGTGAAGAGAACATAAACATAAAGGAACAGATAGACAAATATATATATAATATGATAAAACTGCAGATATGTGTACGTTTATATTTAATATTATAGACAAATTATTTCATGTACCTTGTCTTAAAAAAAATAAAGCCATGTTAATTTTGTATAATTATTTACATTTTCCAGGATCCCATTTATCAAACCAAATTAACAAATTTCTTTGGAAGCACTGCCATTAATATAAGATAAATTGTTCTTATACCTCCAAAGGTAATTGAAGAAATATTGTATAGGAAGCCAAATCAACTCACTTAATCATTATATTTGGCAATTTATCATGGCAAAACATGGTCTGCGTGCAAGAGTGCGTTAAAACATGCGCATGCTAGTGAGAGAAAAGTGAAAATATATTCAGTGCATATGTGAAGAAATATATTTTTGTATGATGATACGCGAACATGATTATACTTTTATGTACTGAATTTTATTTTAAGAAATGGTATTTCTCGTCTAATTATCTTTTCATTTTTAATCTGGAATTATGACATATGAAATATTTCCATTTTATTTTTTTTAGAATTTGAAAAAAAAAAATCCGATTTTTGAATTAAAATTTCTTTATTAAATTTTAATTGGTATAATGTGTGATTGCGTTTTTATAACAAATTTTATTACTTCTAAATTTATATTTATAAAGTAATCTTAATTTTGTAATTTTACATACTAAACAGATGATTCAATGAACTTTTAAGATGTTTATAAAATTTGCAGGAAAATTCAGTAAATACATTTCTTATTTTATGATTTTACTATAAAATGTTTTTTTAGTCATTGCTGTAAAACATTTTTGAATGTATATTTGTATTTATAAACGTAAAAAAATTATTATCTTATTTGCTATGAAATGATACTGTTGTTCCACGTAAACATTTCTAACATGCGCAGTAAATTTCGTTTATACGAAAAAAATCTAATTTCGAAAATTTACATACATTCATCGAAATTATACGTTAAACTGATATAATTTCACAAGTAAACCAGAAGTTTAGAAATAATAAAACGATTGCATGTGAGAAACTAATATCTTTTAAAATGTACTATTATTTTATAGGTTGTCACTTTTCAATAGGAGTATTTTTTCATAAATTGTAGAACTCTAATCTCTGTATTTGTGTTATCTTCAATTTCCTGTGCTTTGTGTTTGTGTTTTGTCTGCATATTTGTTCTATGTGCTTAAAATTTGTGAGCATTTCTGTACTCCGAGTTTGTGTTTTGTGCGTTTCTCTGTGCTTTCTATTTACGTTTTGGGTTTTATCTTCTGAGATTTGAGTTTGTATTTTATGAAAAAAAAGAGAGAGAGAGAGAGAGCGAGAAGAAAGGCATGTTTACACAACTAGATTTATATACAATGGTGTCTCATCAGTTTTACTTTGGGAGCGAACATCATATCCAGCTGAATAAACCATTTTTCTTTTAAGTAATCTAAAATTACAGAATTCTCAAAAATTCCTTACCACTATACGTTAAGCTGACAAACTTTCGTAATTAACAGAAAAATTTAGAAAATAGTATAAGACTGCATTAATAGCTTTTATGTAACTTAAATGTAATATTTTCGTATGTGTGTTCTAATTTTTCAAAAACTTTTCACCAATTGTAGAATTCCGCGTTTTGTCTTTGTTAATTTAATTTAATTTTTATTTGTGCGTGCCTCTGTTCTTTGTGTGTGTACGTTTTTCTGAGCGTTTTTTGTGATTTGTGTTTGTGTTTTATTTTGTGTGCATTTTGCTGTGTGTTTGTTTTTGAGTTTTGCATCATTTGAATTGCTTTGTGATTGCTTATTGTGCATTTTCTGTGCTTTGTGTGTGTGTTTAGTGCGTTTTTGTTTGCTTGGTTTTTGTATTTTGTTAGTTCTCGAGTTCTTTATATTTGTATTTTATTTTGTGTGCATTTTACAGTGTGTTTTTCTTTGAGTTTTGTATCTTTTGCATTGCTTTGTTTTTGCATATTGTGCATTTTCTGTGCTTTTTGCTTGTGTTTAGTGTGTTTTTGTTTTGCTGTGTGTTTGTATTTTGTGCGTTTTAAAGAGAGAAGAAAAGAGAGAGAGGAAAGGCATGTACGCACACCCAGATGTATGTATAGATTGGGGCCTCACCAGTCTCACCTTGGGAACGAACACCAAGCACAATGTAGTCGTCGAGCAGAACATTATGAAGATAGATATTATGACAAAGGCAGCATCCTGCTGTTCTCGCAGTACAAACGATAGAGCTGCTCCGATCACACACATGATAACTACGTTATATACACTCATGCCTATGTATTTGGAATCGTTAAGTGCGGGGATGCTCACGTGTCGCGTTTCCCACGCAAGAAAACAACCAAATGCCTGAAAGAAAAAACAAAGTATGAATATAAAAATTTAACTATAGAGTGCAAATTCAAAATGCCAAAAACATGATCATAACATATAAAATTCTTTAGGAATACGTATGAAAGTTGTTATTTAAAGGTTTTGACGTTGCTTATAACAAATCTGATGTCAAAAAGGGAAAAATCAAAATGGCTTTTTAAATTGGAAAAATCGATGAAATACAATGAAATTCTAGTATGTGATTTTTAAAGTGTGTAATCGAGGTCATTTTTTTTATCTTGATAATTACAAATCTCATCTGGAATTCTCAAATGAAAATTCAAAATTGTGAATACAAATGGCGGATAAAATTTAAAAATAAATCGAAATAATAAAATGATAGTTTGTAAATTTCTTTTTCGATTTATTTATATAATTCACTTTCGTTTAATATTTAAAAAAAATGTTCATGGGTAGAAGTATTTCTTTTTTTTTTTTTTGCGTGTTCAATCAAATTCATTGACATTTTATAGAGATCCAGTAACTAAACTCTAATCATGTGAGAAATAAAATATATGTGTTACTGATCATTTTTTTTCCAAACAGGTAGATATGAAAGTGAATACATTTCAGTAGAAAAAAAGTTCAATTAATTAAAAATAGAACTGCATATTCTAATTTTTTATGAATATTGTAATTATGAACTACTGGGAACAGAAATTATATAAGTTATTATGAACTCAATAAAATTATAATAATTATTCGACATTTGATGAAAAAATACGAATTTATGTAATTTAATTCAAAACAATTTGTGCAGATAAAAATATTTTTTTGTATTTGTTCGACTTTATGATAAACAAAATTACAAATAAGATAATTCAGAAAAAGAGCCTACGCTAAAAGGAGGGAAGCACATAGGCAATCTGTTTTTGTTAATTTTAGCAGCAAATGGTTTATTTGTTATAAACCATTCATTTTCTTTACAGAATTCTGTGGGAATTATGACTATGTTTTTCTTATCAAACTCATATATACAGAACAGCACAAAAGTTCTCGAATACATTTCCGTTTATTTACGGAAATTCCAGAAGGAGAATTTTAAACTGCACTACGCCTTTCTTAAGTGAAATAAAATTTAGCATTTCATGTAGTATATTTCCGAATATACAGATCATATACAGGGCTGCACGAAATATTTCAGATATATTCCGAATATGTTATGCGTTTTCCAAATTGTTTACTTAGATATGGGCGGGTCTACTTGAGCTTAAGCCGAAAGGTAGGCTTCCCCGCCTGGTTTGACCTTGACCTTGTTTACTTAAATATTATCTTTCACCTATTCATAATTAGTTTGGAAGTGTTGGAAAGTGTTACATAATATATGATTCATGCATGATATTTCATTCTTGTTTCTTTCACGTCAAAATATCAATACTGAAACAGGAATTTCAACACTAAAACTAACCGAGGAAAAACACTCAGAAAGTAAACATCAGGCAGATATCGATGTTCAATAATTACTTTAGACTAGACGGAAGAAAAAGTTATTGATTTTTATTCAAAGAAGATTGATTCACATATATAAGTTGGTGAGGTATTTCTACTTTAAGTTCAAAGTTGTAGCCAGTTGAGAAAAGATTTTTATGATTAATATTCATACGATTTTTAATATATTGTTTTTTTTTTTTTTATTTCTGTGAAAAATATCAGAAAAGTTGTCTGCAGTACTCTGAAGAATGTCACATTTTAACATTTTAACTATCAGGAAAGAAAAATCGTGCATCAAGCATAGATTATGTAACATTTCCAACACATTCAGAATACAGTTCACATTCAGTTCAATAGACGGAAGTGTTCCCGAGATTTTTTGTCCAGGCCTGTATATGATCAAACACACTTTACACACACTCAGTGTAATTTATATATATATATATATAATATACATAATACATATATATATATATATATATATATATATATATATATATATATATATTTAATTTTTTTTTTCAGTGAATCGTATTAGCGTAGGGAAATATTTTTAGATTTGTTTTCAAGTGTGATTAATTCCCTGTTAGTTCTCTCTCATGAACACGTACTATGCAAAAATTTAGTTAAACATAAAAACGCATTTCCAACAATTATCGTTCAAAGAGAGTACTGTAACCAAATTATTTTGTGTGCCACTGTAAATGAACGATAAATACCATGTACACCATATTATTCTATAATCATCTATTATTGTATCTCATTGACATGTATCAGTTTCCATATGTTTGAAATAGTTCTGTGGCAACCCATTTGTCCACGGTTCTCTAGCTGCTGCTGTGAACAATCTCTCGTACGCTTAAAACCTACTCTAGATCTGAGTACCAGTGGCAACCCATTCATGCAGTCACTCTAGCTGCTTCGCCTGTGGACAATTCTCACCAGCTCGACCTACTGGATTTGAGAATAAAAGCACTCTAGCATCACATGACAGTGGACTAGTGCTTGACGTCCCACTTGGATGGTTATGCTATTCGATGCGAATTTTTCTGATTGCTGAATCAGCATGGCTTACAAGATGCAAGATCTTTCGGACTGTGTTTCTTTTATGAATGACAACAGTTTCAAGGACTTTTATTTAAACTAGGATTTTTGTTGTAAAGAACAGCGCTTCCTGCAACCCAAAACGATATGTTTTAAGAACTTCTTTCGTTTATGAATTTAATCAAGACGTTTGTTTAACCTACATCACTCTGGATTTTTCTTCACAACCTTTTTACATGCAACCAAGATAAACTGTAGGAATACTCTTGGGGGTACTTGCTTTACAAACATACGTTCCCCAGTATCGTCTACATTGCTGGTGACCCGGATGTGATGCGTTTGCTTGAAGGCTGACTTCTACGGACTAATTTTAAACATATACTTTTGCCTGTGAGTATGTTCCATATCTTTTTACATTAAGTATTTATTGTGGTACCACATGCTTTCAGTATGCCTGATGACATCATTATTGTCATTAAAATGCGTTGTTAACGATTGTTCCCATCAGACAATAATGTAGCGCAATTACTTGAGTGCCCAGTAAACGAAATATAAATGCTTCATATTTCATTTGCAATACCGAACATGCTAAAGTACAATTTTACAATGTAACGTACATCAAAAACTTGACAATCAAAGTTTATTTACGTGATTTAGAGCACAGGCAGACTGTCAGAGAAACCGAAGCCCTAAACATAAAAAATATTCAAGGATTTTTAATATCAAATTTGTAGTTTGTTATTTAATGTCATGGAAAAGGAGCAATTATTTTTTTTTTATTTCCTTAGTTTTTTTTCTGATCTACGTATGACCCTAGCATTTTTCTCTCATTTTTCAAGTTAACGCTATCATTGAAAAATAATGAAAATATGTTTTTAAAAAACATTTTGCGCTCCTGAAAGAATGAAAAAAATTACAGTTTGCTAGATAAAAGATAAAAAAGGAAGTTTAAAAAATTAAAATAAAAACATTATATTTAGAAAAAATTAAATAGATGGATTGAATAAAATATGTTTTTATTCAGTGAATCGTATTAGCGTAAAAATGAAAATATTTATAGATGATATGAAAAGGAATATGATATGACATATGAAGATGATATGAAATATGAAAATATTTATAGATTTTTTTTTCAAGTGTAATTAATTCCCTGTTAGTTCTCTCTCATGAACAACATGAAAAAGGCAAATATTCAACACCCTTGAAGTTTTTATTATCCTGTAATCATATTTACTGATATGAAAATTAGTACTGACACCGAGAATTTAGATGAGAAGTCTCGTGATACAAATAAACCTGATAATAGATATTAGTTAAGACGTTCGTGAATACTTTTTTGACACAATGTATATGACTTCGGTTTTACACAAACCAGCGTATCCTACCGGGGCCTCCGAGATGTCGCTGTGTGTCCTACACCGGGCCTGCTACAAGTGACGTCAAAACAGTGATCCATAATAACTTAAAAATTTTCATGTACTTTGTTCGTTTGTACGTATTGTTTACGATAGTATTTTGATTTTATATAGTAATTAATAATATTTTTCAGTGTATTTAGATTATAAGGCTATCAATAATTATTGATTATAATTATTAAAGAAAGTGTAGATTATATCTATAAAATAATGAGAAGAAAATGTTGTGCTCCTAGTTTCTAATCTAAGTCTTCAAATTCGCTACTGATAATGAAAACAAGAAATTTTAGCTACGAAAATTACCTTGTTATAATTATTTTTACATTTCAACAGAAGTAGTCTGCATTAAATGTTTCGATAAACGTTTCAATTCGTGAAGCTAGAATTAATATGATTGTATTGAGCTTGTTGTGCAGAAAAAAAAAAAAAAAAAAAAAAAAAAAAACCGTAACAACAATTGTCTAACCTACTGTAATGGAAATATTCTGGCTTATTTGAATGAATTTGTACTTCCAAATCGAAAAGAGTCAAATGATCTTTAGAAAAAAAATAAATAAATAAAAGAAGCAGCCGATAAACAGTTTAAAAAATGATTTTGAAAGAAATACTGTAATAAATTGAATGAAATCTGGATACATTTAGTTAGAAGTGAGTGTGCTTTGTTTATAAAATTAAAAGTAACTGATTTACACAACTTAATAGTTCTACGTAGTTCCATTTAACATTTTAGCTAACTTAAGTGTACAAATATATTATGAAAATAAAACTTTTGATAAGTTAATTTGAGTGGTTATTAGGTCCTAGACCAAGTACAATAAATAGACAATTATTAAAATATTACAAGTCAGTTACAAAGTTAAGATAGAAAATTGGGTACTTTTCGGTTAGCCGGGTGCCAGTGATACACACACACACACACACATATATATATACACATATCTACACACACATATATGTATGAATTAATATATATATATTTATATATGTACATGTATCACTGGCGCCCGGCTAACCGAAAAGTACCGAAAAAGGCTTATGGCGAGAGAAGGAAAGTTGGCAACATATTTTCTGGCAACCTATTCGTAGTTTCATATAAATATTTTTTTTTCAATATTTATATAATTTATTTAATATAAAGAAGCCATATATCTCTTTTTATATGCAGGTAGAACAGAATTGTATATATAAATAATTTTATATATATAAATAAACATAAACGTTCATTAGGTTTGTTTTCATAATTGTGTATATAATTTAAAAACATATCTAACTTTCTGAAGCTCGGATTACGTCAAAGCGTTAAAAAAAAGTGTCAAGGTCTCTATAGTTAAAAAATATCGATTTCTCTATTTAAATTGATATTTATTGTGTTTTGGTGGTTAAATTATGGTATGTAGTTGTAAAAGGGAGGAATGGGATTGATTTTGTAAAGTTTTTGGTAGATTTATTATATTTTTTGTACGTATATTTATTGTAAAATAATGTGTTTAGGAAAAGGTAAGTCAATGTGTTCAATCTGATTTATCAATCATAGCATTTTTTTTAATTTAAAACTTTTAATTTCCTTTAATAATACAAGTGTATTGATTCCCTTTTATTTCACGATTATGAAATTTAATATTATTTATGTAATCACAAATTATAAGAGCGGAAATGCTTTTTTATTACATCTTTCTGCTGCTATACATTGACCAAAGTGGATCACTACTGTGACGTCACTAATACTTGTAGCAGGCCCGGTGAAGGACACACAGCGACATCTCGGAGGCCCCGATCCTACCCGGGCGGCTTTATCAGAAAGCCTCACGTTTTCAGCACCAGATTTGCGAATTGGAAAAAGAGATAAAGCGCAACCAGCTCTATCGCCAATCCTTGCCCATGTTTTGTGTTTTGATCTGAATTTGAATGTGAATGGCTACGGACTAACATAACCTCTCTCTCTGTGTGTGGTGTGTAAAAGAATATTACTAAACTGGACAAAAAAATTATGCTTGAATTATATGTATTCTAGAATTTAAAAAAATTAACCAAGGTATTAAAAAAATCCTCATGTATATTCTTTATAGACAACATTTCAGGGATAAACAAAACACTCTCTTTGACTTTCACAGCAGCAAAATAATAGTTTCACTGCAAAAAATATTCAGCTTTTGCTGCATAGTCACTCACCGATGTTATAGAATATCTCTATTTTGATCAATGAAAATGGTCCATAATATAGTAAAGTAACCATTTTCTCTAAAAGCGGTGGAGTGTGTCTGCAGCAAAAGCTGAAGATTTTTAACAGTGTTTCTTTGCTATACGTAGGGCTACTATAATGCAGGCTTGATCATCAAGCATTTTGATGCCCATAGACCAATCAGCGATTGTTGCTCGCGCGGCGCCACGCAGCGTGACCACTCGTTCCTCTCCTACAGGCAATTAAATGGCGACGTGAGTCAGCCCGGTTTGTACTAGGAGCCATAGCTATACGTTTGATGTCACAAACAAGAAGGGTTACATATTTTGTACGTAGCGTTGGATTATACACGTCAATCGTTTCACTTGCGCCATAGTGCTGAAAGCGTGAGGCTGTCTGAAAATTCACCCGAGCGTCCGGTTTAACATCACTGCCCAGTGAACAAAACATAGGTACAAAACCATTTTTTAATTGAAAACGGTAATATATTTTTATATTTAATATATATTATTTTAGATTGTCCCCCTTAATAAACCAAAAGGCATTTTTATTTGAAAAACAATGGTTAAGAATTGGAATAAAGTTTTGGAATTTATTAAAAGCGATACTTACGTGTTAGTCTCATGCCAAAGATTAATAGTTGTAGAAATCGCTAGAGATTTTGCTACTTACAGCACCCGTTTTGATTTTTATTAATTAATAGTTTAAGAAGGTAGTTCGATTACATATCTGTTAATTTTGTGTTTGATTTATATTATTTCATTTATTTATTTATTTATTGATCAAGTGTTAATTTTGTTGTGGATAATTTTGCGGAATCGACTGCTGAATTATTTATACACTGTTAAAATTTTTGTCCTGGTTTAGAACAAATTTTGGTTCTGCAATAGCTGCAGCCATAAAATGGTGAAGTCGCGTTCCAACATTTGCAGCTAAGGCTCAACCTGAGCTAGAACGAGATTTAACCATTTTAAGGTTGCAACTAGTGCCGCACCAAAATTTGGTTCAAAAGCAGGACAAAATTTTTAACAGTGTATTATTTTAAGTGCAATCGGTTTAATCTTCCGTAATCAACCTGCACGTGATAAAAATCTATTTTTAGAAAATTTTTGATTTAATTTGTAAGAAAAAACCTATAAAATTTAGTAAACTGAGACACAGTTTAAAAACAAATTCCATTTGAGAGTGCACTTTTTCTCTATTCGGTGTAAAAATTGAAATTATACGAAGTATAATTGTGATTAAATTTTCGAAAAAGGGGAGAAAATATGATTAGATCGTTGCCATCGTCAATATGACGTCAGTGATTCTCGTAGACGTGTTTTAAATTTATAAAATAAATATTCGAAATTATTATGAGATATAAATTCTATTTTGCTTTGTTTCTAAATTTTTAAACGTCACAATTTATTTTTTTCTCAATTTTAAATAGTGTATAAGTTTGTTTAACTCAATAATACTACATTAAATCACAACTACACATGTCAAACACTTGTCTACCTGTCAACCACCTTATCAGATATCATCAGTATTATTATTATTTTTTTTTTTGTAATGTAGATGTCTCTAATGTTTTTTGCAAATTATATTAGAATATTTGATTAAAAAAAATTAGCCTATTATGCTTTACTTACCATTAAAAGTCCCTTGTACGCGTATATAGAACCTAAAAATATCGTCATGTTATGACTTTGACAGAACTCTAATTCTGGAATGATTTCTATGTCTTCGTTTTCCGCAGATGGCTGAAAGAGAAAAAAAAATAAATCTCAAATTATATTTATAAAAAGTAATTTTCTTTCACTCTATAATTACAGTAACACACATGGAAACTTAAAAGAAAGCTAGCAGTTGAAATAATATTTAATAACATTAATTGTGAGTTAGGCTAATATCTGGAGAAAGGCAAAGGTGTTCGAAAAAAAATCCCTGACGGCTCGGCCTACAGGCGCAGGTAGATTTCAAAGACGCAGACCGTGGGGCACCTGTTTATTGGGAATAGCAGAAGAAACACCTATTTGCCATGATGTGGCAGTTGGGACTACCCACTTCGAAATATACCTCTGCCTGTAGGCGGAGCCAGCAAGGATTTTTTTGTTTTTATTTTTTTTGCCATGACAGTTAATCCTATAAAAAAGTTTTCAATATAAATCTGTAGATAATTTTAAGAAGATATAGAATAAATTTAAGCGGATTTGATATCGTGAGAATTGACGAAGTTATGAATTTTTTTCTTCTAAATCCCCCCTTTTCTAAATCCCCCCTTGTGGCTATTTTTAATGATATCAAAAATCTGTCATACATGAATTTTCGGCCCTTTTCCTAGAAGTAATAATAACTTTAAACGATACGTATCATAATTAAGAAATTATGGGGTTTTCTCTATTTTCATAAAAAGCCCCCCCATTTCCCCACCCCCTGGTCCGATTTTGTCCATTTACGAACTTGACCGAGATTTTATGCCCCTTGATTTTATGTATCAGCTTGGAAGAAATTTGTGCAGAATTATGGGAGTTATCGTGTCCTTAAAAAAGTGACATAGATAGATATATAGACAGATAGATAGATAAAGTTTTGAACTGGGGGTGGTTTTGGGTTCTGGGAGTCATGATCGGCGTAGATCTGCAAAAATTTTGAAAAGTTCCAACTTAGGGGAGAATGTAATAAGTAGTATTTCTTACGAAATCTACCTAAAAATAACGAGAACTGTGTGAGACAGAACTTTAATATAATATCCTAAAATAAATTATATTATTTTTCATGTTACATTTTTCACAAATTTCATTCAATTTTATCTTAAGTTAGATATCAGTGTAAATTCTTAAAATAAAAAATAAAAAAAACTTCACATTATATTTTTGACTTAAATCCACTATGTTTATTTAAGTTTCCAACGCCATATTGTTCCATGTTCAATTGAAGAAAAGCACTCTGTTAGTTTATCTTTTATTAAAAGCAAAATGCGTTTACTTATTTATTTAATTTTTCAAAATGGTGGTGTTTGAACTAGTGGGCATTGTGGGAAAAACACATTTTTTTGTCAACTTTAAACTGGAAAAGAATCTGCAAGAGACATGTATAAGGTGATCTAAAGTCAAGAAAAAGAAAAAAAATAACTGGAAATGCATAGAACTATCACAAAACGGTTTTCACATATATAAACAGAAAAACAGTGGATGCTTTGATTTAAAGAAAAATAGTGTCACCCTGTAATAAAAGAGAAATGTTTCTTAATCTACGAAAATATAATACAAATACAAACGAAAATATACAATAATATCTTCCGAGTTACCCACGAATCCGAAAAGCGTTCTGTATCTGAGAAACCCATACAACTTTGAGATTTAAAGAGGTATTTATAAAAACAGTTTTTTTTTTGCTGTTCCCGATAAGTTTTTATGAAGTATTAATTAGTTTCAAAACCTGAAGCATATGTCATTCAGACGCTATTCATTCTCAATTAAATATTTTCAGCTTCAAAATTTAATTTATACATGAAAACATAAACTAATACTAATTTTAATATTAATGTTAATGTTGTTCATGTATCACCTTTATTTGTAAAACATGATTTTTGAACATGAAACTGTTTGGAAAATGATAGCATTTGAAAAACCTATTTCCTGGTTTAGAAAACAGTTTAGTAATACACTAAAAATATCCTCGAAAATCAGTTACATCAAAAACAACTTTGCTTTAATAAATGCTCCTCTAAATAGCGAAAATGCATTGGTTCCTGCGGTTTCTAAACATATAGCACGCTTTTCGTAATCGTGAGTAATTCAGAAAAGGTTATTGTGTATTATCTTTCGTTTTATATTCTGGGTGTCCCATAAAGATCCGTACAACTTCAAAATTTTATTTAAACAAGTTGGAAATTGTACGTTAAACGTGACAAATGAGTTGCGTTCGTTTCGTGCTATAACTAGCTTTACAATGTAAAGAATCAGCGTTATTATTTCTGTGAAATTAATTATCTCGTCTGTTATGAACAAAATGAGGATGCCTTTTTTTTCTTATTACGTATGCTATGCTTACATATGCGAATATTTTTTCGACGCCACACATATCTGTAAATTCACCATGGAGATCTTGCTTTGCGAATGATTACCTCCATGGTTAATATTTCTATGACTCACAATGAATGAATATTTTGTGTATTTACTTTAATGGATTGAGATATTCGGCTGTTAACCTAATTTTCACTGAAGTTATCTCAGAATCTATACGTTTTTTAATGTAACTCATCCCTCAAGCAAACAATATTTTTGAACAATCTTTCTAAAAATGTAACTTTTACGCAATTTTATTCGAAGAATTAATTTTGAATAAAAATGGCCGCTTGGAATATGGAAAAAGATGTGGTTAGCCCGTATTTTTTTTCCTCAGTCACATGACTTGCGCTTTTATCATATAGATTATGCATGATAAGATTTAATAAAATAAAGAAAACTTTTATTAATATATTTTTAAGTTTTCATTCGATTTTCATAAAATTTAAAATGACTCGACAAAATTTTGCAAAATTTTGCAAAATTTTTTAATATATTACATATATTAACTTTCAAACCATTCGGTTGGGTAGTTTTCGCGCTGCTATATGCGGACAGACAGACAGTCAAACAGACAGACAGACAGACGGACGGACCAGACGAAGACTATAGGTGCTACGTACTTATATAATTACGAACGCACCTAAAAAAGAATAGGCCTACAGGAAAACTAGTTACAACAATAAATATAATAAATCAAAAAGTTTTTTTCTACAGTATATTTCTGGTCATAGATGGGGCTGCACAACAAGTAAACGATTTTAAAAGTATTCAGTTGTTAAAAATGGCGGATACCGTGAAGAAAGATCAATGTGTCGAGTAGTTTATCGAAATAAAATCCGATACTCAAACGCAAAGAAATTATCGAACGACATACGAGGAAACGCCACTATCTCGTTCAAGCATTCGTGAGTGATTTGGTCCCTTATCCTGGCCACCACAGTCTCCTGACATTACTCCACTAGACTTTTCATTTTGGTGTTATGTAAAAGATACTGTGTACCGAACAAAAGGTAATACTCTCATGGAATTGAATCAAAAGACCCAAACAGCTGTAGCTACTGTTGTTGTTATCATGCTAAAATGTTCGTGGATTGAATCGGAATATGGTCTTGATATTCTTCGTACTTCGGAATCTCATCTTAAAGTTTACTAAGGCATTAAAAAAATACTTTTTGAGTTATTCTATCTGTTGCAGTAATTAGTTTTGCTGTCGGCCTATTCATTTTTGTTTGATTTTTTACTAAAATTTTGGAGTTGTACAGATGTTTTTAGGACACCCTGTATTATAGGTTCCTAGATTAAGAAACATTCGTTCTTTTTTTTCTCAGAAATATGCATTTGACAAAGACTCTCGGCACAGTAATTGTTAATTACTCAAATAATAATAATACCGCAGAGTTGTTTAGATAATATCAAATTATTTGTTTTTTTTTATAAACTGTAAAACATTCTACTCATCACATTCCAATACCTTTATCTTTTTAAAACGTTTTCTGACTTATTTTAAATAGCAATAAAATTTCAAAGTATATCAACTGAAAAATCTAAACATCTATCTGCAGTTTCCTAACATTTGTTGTAAACAACTTTAAGCCGAGACTTACATTCGAAGATATAATTTTACGTTTCATTGAACATTCGGTAAATAAGTTTAGAAATTGTATATTCTTTGACGTTTGAGAGGGAACAAAAGCATTTTTTTTCATTTACTGACAATATCTTTCGAAATATATTTACGGATTAGTTCATCTTCCTAGCATTTTAGTAAAACTCTTTTGCGTATGCTGATAAAATTGTCTAAGTGACAAATTAAAATCCATTTTTACATAAGAAAAGATTAAAAGTATTGAAATATTCAAAAGGGATGATTTAAATTGTTCAAGTCTCTATTCTCTTATAATAAAAGTGATCGAAGAAAAACGTGACGTGATATTTCAACACTACTTAAATGACACTAATAAGTCTTTAATGAAAAGTTAATTGCAACCTTAAAAGCCCATTTTTAAGAGTATTTTCTAGAATAGTGCATTTTATATAGTCAAAATTTTATTTAAATACATGGTCAAAACGTATTAAGTATTACGAGCGAAAACGCATTTAAAAGCAAGTTCATTGTGAAATTTTCTTCCATTACATTTAACGAAAACGCGTAGCTATACAAGTTTTTTAAAAATACGGGGCAAATGTAAAACCCTATTACAAAAGATCTATGCTTCAGAGAGAAATGACGTTTGCTGATTTATATTCACCGTGATATTAGTAATCTATAACAGTGATCCTATCATGGTGAGTATTAACACTTTTACTGTCGAGATAAAGGGCAAAAATGTAATGTTGTTTTCTCTGTATTTTTGTAAAATGCAAAAAAAAAAAAAAAAAAAAAAAAAATCTGAGGTTTCAAACATGATGTAAAAACTTAGAGATAGAAGCCATATTTGGACCGCAGCTTTAAATGGACCGCTGAAATTATGTCGTTAATTACAGAAAGAGACGCCATCTACCGCTGAAATCCTACTCAGCAAAATGACGTCATATATGGTTAAAAGAAGTAGCCGTAATCAATTTCGCAGAATTTCTAAGTAATGATTCGAGGGCTGTACGCTTTCGACAACATTTCTCGGAGTCACAGTCAGCAACCATGAAACCTGCTAAAACTAAGAGAGTAAAAAAAAAAAGTGATGAAAACGACACAGACAAACAGTCTGCAAGAAAAACGTCAGTGACAGCAAAAGTTGTCAAAGATATAGGAAAAGAAAAAGGAAGAGTAAGTTGTAAAGAGATTGGCCCGCAAGAAGGCTGCAGCTACAAACCTCCCAAAAAGTTAATAATCATTAGAACTGTTATCTCCCTTTTCCAAATCAGTTAAGTCAAAGTACAGATGGAGACAAAAAACAGCTGTGTTAACATCTTTGCCATATGCCCTTTCGCCATATAACGCCATATAGTAAACGTCGAAATGAAAAAACAAACAAAAAAAAAAAAGAAAAAAAGGAAGCTCTGAAATCACAAAAGAAATTGGAACATCAATTAAAAATATATGCGCAATTCAATTGGAAAGAAAATGATGGAAGGGCGAACTACAGACATAAGATAAAGAAAACGTCTGTTGCAAAAAAATAATAATAATGATTCAGGATCTAAAAATAAAAATCAAGACAGTGATGATTGGTTTTGCCTAATTTGCAAGAAAAATAAAATAGCAGAAATGATTTAGTGTTCAGTTTGCCAAATATGGTTCCATGTTGTGTGCGCTGAAATAAGAAATGAACAAAAAAATTGCATGTGTAAGCCTTGCTTCACTTTTTCCATTATATTCAAGTAACTGGCAATTAGTTCCATAATTTCTATTCTTAATTACTTATAACTTTGACTTATATTTTGAATACATTTTGTTTTAAAACGATTACTTTTACTTTCAGACATATGATATCATTACAATTCATTACTGTTGTTTTGTTTTATTGTTTCATTAATCGCAAACTTTGCTTTTAATAAAATTAGTTATATTCCCTATTCATCAAAACAGCCTAATATTGTTTCGTCCAGTTTCGAAGACTTGGGGTCCAACATAGACGACTAGTCACTGAATTTGGACCACTTTAGACAAAGTTTTCAAATTAAAATAAAACTTAAGATTTTTCAAAAGATATTGCTCTAAAGATTTATTTAGTTAATAGATGAATAGATTGACCACGAGTAGTGATATTTTGCTGATATTCCAAAAATGAAGTGCGTTACACCTGAAAATAAGTGAAGAGGTCCAAATTCGGCCACTTTCCCTTATGAATATAATACTTGAGAGTATTAATCATTACTGAAAACAACATTACTTTCAACTACTTTTTAAAAACTACTTTTAAATTACATTTAAAACTACATTACATTTCAAGAATTATATTAATTTAAATAATGCTAATATTTAAGTAAAACCTACACTAAAGTGATCGGATATATCGGTTCACGGTGGTGAGAAGGTGAATGTCACCGTGATAAAATTCATTGTTCATCATTGTTGTACAAAAAGGGAAACGTATATTTATCAAACCTCTATAAAATGAGCGGTTCTGGAATAAACAGATAAATAAGGATAGTTTTAAAGAAAAATGTGTGATTTTTGTAGAATGTTACATATTATATTATATGTATAATGTATGTTATGAATAATATATTATACAAAATAACATAAACCAATATGTGAATTGGATTTTCTTTTGCTCAGTTATGGGCTTTTTGTGGTTTCAGTCACATATTTAGCAAACGTGAATTTCATCCGCTCCAAAATATTTTCATAGTCAATCGGCATGGACTACTATTTACACAAAAAGAAACAATGCAATTGTGTCCCGAAATTCAATATTCGCATTATTTTGTTATACGTTATATGGACTTTGTAGGTATATACCGAAGGTTGTGTTGCATCGTGGTCCAAAGTATGGAATAAAAATCATATCATTTGGCACAAGAAACACGTGGTACAAAAAGAATACCACGTGGTGAATGGAACGTTGCTATCTCGGCGATCGTAAACACATAAATGACAGGTATAAAATCTACAGGTCTTTTATACCGTAATACTTTGTGACACATTTTGAGGTTTTTCTCACACCAGCCGGTCTGTTTTATAAGTAACCCAAAAACTGACTATTTCTAAATGTTTATATATCCTTTTCCTACATAACGACGTATTGCGCCAGTCTTAATCTTTAATATGAACTGAGAAATTTAGGTTTAAAAATGACACAAAATTACCAGGTAGGTTTATTTTGTAACAGGTGTGTTTTCACCTTGGAATAAAAGAGAACAAAATAGATAATTTCGTAAACACATCAATAACAGATATAAAATCTAAAGGTTAATGTCTTTTAACTAAATCTATACCGTAATGCTTTCTGACACATTTTGAGGTTTTTCTCTGAACAGCCTGTCTTTTTTATAAGTAACCCAAAATTGACTATTGCTAAACGTTTTGATATATCCGTTTCATACATAAAGACGTATTGCGCCAGTCTAAATATTTAATATCAATTCAGAAATTTAGGTTTAAAAATGTCTCAAAGTTACCACGGTGGGTTATTTTGTGACAGGTGCGTTTTCACCTTGAAATAAAAGATCAAAAGTTACTTTCAGAAAATTAGCTAAAAAAACGTTTATTACAACTTTTATTTAAATAATGTTTACACATTTTTCTATGATAAATCTACGCCTTTGACCACAAACGCCCTTCGGTTGCCCACTGGCGTTAGTGAGTCGATGGAGAATAAAACCGCTTTCCTTTCAAACAAAAATTTCATCCGGTCCCCAATGTCCTTGTTACCTTTAGACCGTCTTTCCTTTTCAGAATGGGAAGCATAAATGATATAAATCAGTTCTGAAGAACTTGGTGGCTGAACCAAGTTAATTTTGTGTCCTTGTATATTGTTCCCCACTGTCCGTTCTCTGTCCAAGTTAACCACAATTTTTAGGATTTATAGTAAATTAACGTAAATTGGTGTTAGTTCCCCGCAACGCTACCACGTACCATGATGGAAGTATAAGCTTTAGACTAGGCTTGAACGTTTGAGGATATTTTGCTCCTCTTCGGGTGATCACATTTTTTACTTCCAGAGTCGTCCACCAAATTCGTCTCGTCGTAATTCCTTTGGTTCTCAAATGAGATTTCTCCAACGCCTTTTCCAAGTGCATAAAGTATATGTCAACTACTTCATGATCGGTCTTGGCGTTATCGTTGCGGATATTTTTGGACGTCCTTAGAGACAGAATTTCTTTGTGACGCTGTCGGTATTTCACAAAGTAGCCCCATTAATTGTCTATATTTTGGTTGTGTTATCATACATCCCATACATATGATAAAACTTATATTACTTCACATTCTAACTAATATAATGACAACAAAGAATATCTACCTGTGTTTTCTGGTTCTTATAAGGGTTAAGCTTCAGCACACAATGTGTCCGGATTCTAAGGCAATAACGCAGGAGCAGGTTTCAGCTATACAACGATCAGAGAGAACACGCGAAATATTGGAGCTTGTGGCAATGGGCGTTAACCCTTTCAGGGGCAAAGTACTTTCACTACTAAAATGTTGAAATAAATGACTGGCACCGGAATTAACGTAGAAATTTATTTGTATATTTAAAAAAAAGGCAAAATACCATATACGTATTAAATGGGAAACATTTTAGCAAATTTCTGGTGCCATTATGGCGTTTCGGAATTAAAATTAAGTGGTTTCATAAACATACCACTGCCCCTGAAAGGGTTAAATGACATAGCATATCGTACTAGGAGGTGGGATTGCTGTTTGCTTTTCTGCCATCGTTGACAGGGCGGAAGATTCGAAATGCGAAAAATAGACCATGTGTCACAAAGTAAATCTACAGTTACAAACACGTACGGCAATTTTATATTTAATGTCATGTGACAGTTTTGTGGTATTTTACGAGGTTTCGAAGAGCATGGGGTCATTGGAAATCGACATAAGTTCCCCAGCAAGAGAACGCTCTAAATACAGCAGAAGCGATCTCGTTTTTCTGTTAAATAAGCTTAAGTAACAATCCTTTTTATGTGAAATTCGAAATTGCGCATCTTTTAACTTTAAGATAGTGTTGTGTTATCACTATTTTTCTCTCTTATATAACACTTATTTTATGCATTTTACGCTGAAGTTCGCTTTTTACAAATCATGTTTCACCAAATTTAAATTTATATCCATTCTAGAAATTTCTTATAATTACTTTTACTAAATCTTCAGTGAATGAAACCAAGTTATTATTTTATGAAATTCATGTTAGTATGACATAAACAACGCCTATAAACTTTCTAAGTTTGTGCGACAATAGTCGGATATGTACAGATGTTTATGTACACATACACTTTGTGATTAGTATCTCTCTGGGAATTATTACCTGAATAGATTTCTTCATAAAATCCATACAAATAAAAGAAAATGTTTCTCTGTTTGTATATGTGTATATCGGCGATGGCTAGCAAAATCTACCGCTTCATAGAGATCTGAAAATTTAGAAGAGGAAAGTCCAAAGCAGCAACGAATTCCTCACTTCATGCTCAGATTTTTCAATTTTCGTTAATTATCGGAGATATTAATTAAAAACCGCTGCATACACTCATCGACAATACGCTATTTTATTTCTAAATGCCACCCGCAGTGCCTTGCGGAGTTCACAAGCGGAGAATGAAAGAAGCTGGAAAAAGGCTCTTTTTGTGATTTTTTCTCAACTCCCTTTACCTAAACTAGCGGAAGTGCAGAAACACAATAAATACATGCCTTTAGAAGTTACTTTCACCTTTCTAACTAAGCAATACGTTAAAAAATACGAATATTATCCGTTATAAAATATATATATATATAAATGTCGAATTCGAGTTTTTTTTAATGTTTAAAATTTTACACTTGCGTTTGTAATAGAAATATGAAAAAAAGAAAGACATCCCCTTAATTAAAGTTTTTTTTTCGATCGATGTAATCCATTTGAAAAAAAATATATATTAACTCGTTGTAAAAAAAATAGTTTCCAAAACTCCGTCTCTCGACTACCACGTTTTTGCGTTATTTAAAATTACGCAGCGTGTTCAGACAATAAAATACGAAAAATTACAATACACCTGTTCATTAAGCGTACCTTTTCCTTTTAATCCATGTCTTCAGTTAAAAAAATATGAATGTTAACCCTTTGAAAATAATTCCTTCCCGGAGCTCACTCCCACGCTTGAAAAATGTTTATTTTCACTGTGAAACGAAACTAAATATCGAAATTTTTACGCAATATTTTTACAAAATGTTTAGACACCAAAATCCCGTCTTAAAATCTTATCGCATTCAGACGATCAGAAATTCTTTAAGATACACAAAATCTGGTCAATACCGATATTTTGATTAAAAAAACAAACTTATTTTTATACGATCGCTGTGAAATTTTAAGACTATATACTAAGCTTTTACCTAATAACCGCTTTCAAATTTGGTTCATGAATTCTGAGATTTAGTGAAAAAATTAATAAGTTTGAAAAAAAAAATCCTCATACGGTTATCATTAGGTGCATTTTCATTAAAAAAGTAAACTTAAATGTATGCATTCGTTCTGAAATTTTAATACTCTAATACACTAATTTAGCTAATAATTGAGTATAAATTTGGTCAAGAATTTATGAGACTTAGAAGGAAAGTAATCAGTTTGAAAAAATATATATATATCCCATAGGAATAATTTTGCGCCTGCACACACACACACATACACACACAAAAATGATTTTTCCAAGCGTTTGGCAGTTAGGTGGATAGATTTTTTTTTTAATATAAAATCCTACAAATTTGAGGGTGTACACTGGCGAATGCAGTAGAGTCCCAAACATTAGGTTTGTTTAGAAAGGTTTTCGATTAAAAATAGAAAATTATTCAAAACTGACTTTAGGTATATTTAAGGTTATTATCAGACTCACAGGAAATTAAATACAGAATCTTCCAAGGAAGAAAGGCTGTAAAACTTTTAAACTCTATTTGGTGGAGTGGGGAGATCTCCAGGAAAATAAAATATAATATATACAATTCTATAGTAAAGAGCATTTTGTTATATGGAGCAGAGGGCTGGAGAATTATGGAGACAAACAGAAAGAAATTAGCAGCAGTGGAAATGGATGCCCTAAGAAGATCATGCAGGATATCAAGAATAGAGAGAATAAGAAATGAAAGAATAAAGGAAATGATGAAAATAGAGGGAACCATATTAGACGATCTCCAAAAGAAACAATTAAGCTGGTATGGCCATGTAAAAAGAATGAGTGACGAAAGACTACCCAGAATCGAATCTAATTACAGAACAAACCAAAAGAGGAAACAAGGCAGACCACGAAAGACCTAAATGGATGATATAAAAAAAGCCATGAGGTATAGGAATCTGGCGGAAGACTGTACCCTTGACCGGAAGAAATGACATGGTTTCTTGTAGATTTTTCGGATGGCGGCACCTGACGGCTCAAACCGAGTTTATATATATATTCATTATCATGGTACAGCAGACACCGTGCGGGTCATCTACTTGTATTGTAAGATTTAAAAAATTAAGATTCCACTGTCTTACATGTACATTTCACCAATTTTTGTTACACTTTCCAACGAAGTTGAAAATTGTGTCTTTTCCATTTATCTGCCTGTCCATGTTTTAACTCTCGTAAATATACTCGGATTGCTATGAAATTTTTCTATGTTATTGTGGATTACTGTAGAGTGTTCGGTACTGTAGTTTATTTACAAGGACGCATAAAAGGATTCCATTACATTAGGATCTATGGGGAAAATCGTTTGTGGCGCATTTTAATGATGTTATGATACTTCAAACACAACAAAATCATTGAAGTGCAATGCTTGTTTCCTATAGATTAAAGTTCATAATATTTATCGTTCATTTACAGAGACACACAAAATAGTTTTGTTATAGTAGTGACTAAGTTCGATAACTGCTGGAAGTGCATTTTCCTTTTTGGTATGCTATTTTAAACCGATCTAATTTTGAATGCATTTTGTAGTGTGTATAAATTCTGTAGATCACATACAGAGCTACACGACAGACTTCGAATAGCTCATTAACTGATGTAGACAGCAATTGCTGAAAAGGGGATTTTTACTGAGTTATTTTTTTTAAGTTGCTTATTTTGATATCTCATTTCATTCTAGGAAATTAAAATTTATTAATAATATCATGTTGGTGTTCGAAGAATTTTTATTATCTATCGCTATGCATGATGTTTCGTGCATTCGAATAGCTCGAATAGCACATTATCAGATATAGAAAGAAGTTGCTGAATAAGGTATTTTTATTATTTATTTGTTTTTGAAGTTGCTCATTTGGATATATCGATTCATTCTAGGAAATTTATATTTATTAATAATATCCTGTTGGTGTTCGAAAATTTTCCATAATCTATGCCTGATGCATGATATTTCGTGAATTAGTATAGCACATTACCAGATATAGACACCTATCGCTGAAAAAGGGATTTTTACTGAGTTATGTGTTTTTTAAGTTGGGTATTTTGATATCTCATTTCATTCTAGGAAATTTATATTTATTAATAATATCCTGTTGGTGTTCGAAGAATTTTCATAATCTATAGCTATGCATGATGTTTCGTGCATTCGAATAGCACATTACCAGATATAGACAGCAAATGCTGAAAAAGGTATTTACATATTTTTTAAGTTGCTCATTTGGATATCTCATTTCATGCTAAGAAATTTATATTTATTAATAATACCCTGTTGGTATTCGAAATATTTTCATAATCTATGATTGATACATAATTTTTTGTGCATTTGACTAGCACGTTACCAGATATAGACAGAAGTTTCTGAAAAAGGGATTTTTACTAAGTTATGTGTTTTTTAAGTTGCTTATTTGTACATCACATTTCATTCTAGGAAATTCAAATTTCTTAATAATATCCTGTTAGTATTCGAAAATTTTTCATAATCATGCCTGATGCATGATTTTTCGTTCTTGCTTTTTAATAAAGACCGTTTTGGAGTTCATATTTCTACTCTACAATAAATATCTCTGGAACTATCCTGTAATTTTTTATACAAAATCTTAAATTTTTGGTGATATTTCATTTCTAATCGTAAAACACTGGAATCCTTATCTCCGAACTTTTTAAATCCCATCAGACATAAATCCTCTTATATTTTCTCCTTACGTATCTTTCCACCTAAAGAAAGGGATATTTGTTACGTAAAAGACAAAATACAGACGAAAATCTGAAAATACCTGTGCAAACATGCCATGTGAAGAAACGATAATTCTTTTACTTTTCGCTTAAGTTTCACATTTATTTCAAAATACAATCCAAACTTAAAAGCATTCCCTAAAAATGCGTTTAAAAAAGCGTTAAAAATGAGTTAAAAGTTTCTGAAAAAGGGATTTTTGTTAAGTTATGTGTTTTTTATTTCGCTGATTTGTATATCACATTTCATTCTAGGAAATTCAAATTTCTTAATAATACCCTGTTAGTGTTCAAAGAATTTTCATAATCTATGCCTGATACATGATTTTTCGTGCTTTCGAATACAACATTACCAGATGTAGACAGCAATTGCAGAAAAAATGATTTTTACTAAGTTTTGTGTTTTATAAGTTGCTCAGTTGAATATCTCATTTCATTCTAGGAAATTTATATTTATTAATAATATCCTGTTGGTGTTCGAAGAATTTTCATAATCTATAGCTATGCATGATGTTTCGTGCATTCGAATAGCACATTACCAGATATAGACAGCAAATGCTGAAAAAGGTATTTATACTTTTTTTTAAGTTGCTCATTTGGATATCTCATTTCATTCTAGGAAATTTATATTTATTAATAATATTCTGTTGGTAAACGAAAATTTTCCATAATCTATGCCTGATGCATGATATTTCGTGCATTCGTATAGCACATTACCAGATATAGACAGCAATTGCTGAAAAAGGGATATTTACTGAGTTATATGTTTTTTAAGTTGCATATTTGTATATCACATTTCATTCTAGGAAATTCAAATTTATTACTAACATCCTGTTAGTGTTCGTAAATTTTTCATAATTATACCTGATGTATGATATTTCGTTCTTGCTTTTTAATAAAGACAGTTTTGGAGTTCATATTTATACTCTACAATAAATATCGCTGGAACTATCCTGTAATGTTTTATCCAAAATCTTAAGTTTTTGTTGATATTTTATTTCTAATCGTAATACACTGGAATCTTATCTCCGACCTTTTTAAATCCCATCAGACATAAATCCTCTTATATTTTCTCCTTACGTATATTTCCGCCTAAAGAAAGGGATATTTGTTACGTGAAAGACAAAATACAGACGAAAATCTGAAAATACCTGTGCAAACATGCCATGTGAAGAAACGATAATTCTTTTACTTTTCGCTTAAGTTTCACATTTATTTCAAAATACAATCCAAACTTAAAAGCATTCCCTAAAAATGTGTTTAAAAAAGCGTTAAAAATGAGTTAAAAGTTTCTGAAAAAGGGATTTTTGTTAAGTTATGTGTTTTTTATTTCGCTGATTTGTATATCACATTTCATTCTAGGAAATTCAAATTTCTTAATAATACCCTGTTAGTGTTCAAAGAATTTTCATAATCTATGCCTGATACATGATTTTTCGTGCTTTCGAATACAACATTACCAGATGTAGACAGCAATTGCAGAAAAAAGGATTTTTACTAAGTTTTGTGTTTTATAAGTTGCTCAGTTGAATATCTCATTTCATTCTAGGAAATTTATATTTATTAATAATATCCTGTTGGTGTTCGAAGAATTTTCATAATCTATAGCTATGCATGATGTTTCGTGCATTCGAATAGCACATTACCAGATATAGACAGCAAATGCTGAAAAAGGTATTTATACTTTTTTTAAGTTGCTCATTTGGATATCTCATTTCATTCTAGGAAATTTATATTTATTAATAATATTCTGTTGGTAAACGAAAATTTTCCATAATCTATGCCTGATGCATGATATTTCGTGCATTCGTATAGCACATTACCAGATATAGACAGCAATTGCTGAAAAAGGGATTTTTACTGAGTTATATGTTTTTTAAGTTGCATATTTGTATATCACATTTCATTCTAGGAAATTCAAATTTATTACTAACATCCTGTTAGTGTTCGTAAATTTTTCATAATTATACCTGATGTATGATTTTTCGTTCTTGCTTTTTAATAAAGACAGTTTTGGAGTTCATATTTATACTCTACAATAAATATCGCTGGAACTATCCTGTAATGTTTTATCCAAAATCTTAAGTTTTTGTTGATATTTTATTTCTAATCGTAATACACTGGAATCTTATCTCTGACCTTTTTAAATCCCATCAGACATAAATCCTCTTATATTTTCTCCTTATGTATATTTCCGCCTAAAGAAAGGGATATTTGTTACGTAAAAGACAAAATACAGATGAAAATCTGAAAATACCTGTGCAAACATGCCATGTGAAGAAACGATAATTCTTTTACTTTTCGCTTAAGTTTCACATTTATTTCAAAATACAATCCGAACTTAAAAGCATTCCCTAAAAGATCCGTTTAAAAGGAATATAGCATTACGTAATAAATCGAATTTCCTAAACGTTATTATAAAATATACTTTTGAAAATGGAACCTTCAAATGTATATGCAAATTTTATATCTTATAAATTCAAATACTGGTAGTATTAGAAGTCAAAAAAATTTTTTCACCAGAAATCAGCTGAAAAATACTCGTATTCACAATTTACTTCAACTGCCGATTAAGCGCGAAAACCTCGTTAAAAGCTCAAATGGTATTCATATTTAATTTGATTGGATTTTAGCAGCGGTCATGTCCAATCAGGTTAATGCCGAATACCATATCAGCCTTCTACAGAGGTTTTCGTGCTAACTGACATCAGTTGAGGCAGATGGTGAATACGATTGTAAAGGGTCAACTATCGTTAAGATATGCTATGGAAAACATCAATAAAAACGTAGTTTTTCTATGGAATAACCGTAGCGATTAATCAAAATATCTGGTATTATAATTAGTTTTGTTTGATTATTTTATCGTGGCGAATTAATTTCATTTTAGTAATTTTAAATAAAAATATTTCGATTATTTTGTTTTCAAAATTACGTAAAGGTATTACGGATAAGTATTCCATTTCTTCTTTCTTTCCTAAAGATCAAGATTTAAGGTTTAGCTACTTCGAAAACTATAACACGATTAATGAAATCGCTGTAGCAGTTACAGGCAACTTTAATATCAGTCGTTTTAAATATGATTTCACAACTGTGGTTACAACCTTAAAAAAAAGCTTGACTGTCTTCTCCGAAAATATGCATATGTAGGGCTGTATAAAACACATACACACTATTGTTAACATCCATGTGTAAATTACACTATGTGATTCTTAAAAATACAGGATAAGTCAAAACGATTGCCCTGATTACAAACGACAATATCTTAATTGTAAAAATTAATTAGAAAAAACGCCTTAAGTATATTACAGAAAAAGGACAACGTTTTATTTGCGCTTTTCATAGCTGTTCTATGTAGCGTTTCTTAGTCACACAGAAAATATCAAAGTGACAGTTCATTTATCACCAGATATTGTGAATGCATTGTGCGTGACTTCTGTTTGTTGAGATATTCCTTATTTGCCTATAAAAGCTTTCCAAGTGAAAATACACTGACATGAGTGTCTATATAAACCTTATTCACAAAATGGTTTGATTGATTGGTTGATCGATTTCATGGATGTTTTGTGTATGGCTTAAAGGAGCCATATGGATCACAGTGTAAAAAAAAAAAAAAAAAAAAAACACTGTAGATTTAACAGCACAATATGCTGGCAATTCTCGACGCCAACACTTTTTGCTGTTCATTTTACGCAACTGCTGTTATTTTCCAGCAGCACATTGTGTTGTTAATTTGACAGTGTTTGTGCTGTTAATTTGACGCAACTGCTGTTATTAAAACAGCACATTGTGTGGTTAAACTTACAGTAGTTTGTACTATTAAGTTTACGCAACTGCTGTAATGTTTAAAATAGGCTTATGTTATCCAATCTACTAAATCTATGAAATGCGGCTTCTTAGATCAAGGGCAGAAAAAACAAAAAGTGTTCTTAAAAGAAGAGAACAAACTTTTCAAGTACACACTGCCTTTTACGTGTTTTTTAAAGTTTTACTTACTTTGCTAAAGACAGAAACAGAATTAGTTGCACCGCTTATCGCTTCAAACAAGCCACAGAGTTAAGAGGTACAGACAAGTGGGAAGAAAGGCGGTTAAGTGTTGCAGTTAGCTTCCTTTCTGCAAACCAAAGAAAGCTACAATACATTCCACTGCAATCGACTGTGAGTGCAAAATGAACAGCAGTTTCTGTTGTAGAAATGTCGTTTTTTTTACAGTGTAGTTATGAAGTATGCAAACAAAACTTTGAGCCTATTTCTATGACTTTTTAGAGGGTTTCTACCGATCTTTGTTTACAACGAAGTTATTGTCAATTGTAATATGAGTAATCATTTTGACTTACCCTGTACATAAGTTTTACAGATTAAGTTTCAACTGTCTTACTTGTAAATTCTAAAGTTTAAGAGTTGCTGCAGTTTTAGAGTTTATAGTTCTGCCCCCTAAAATATCATTAAAACCTATCCTGTAATTTTTTTTTATCCAATATCTTAAATTTTAGGATATATTTATTTTCGAATAATGCACTCGAATTCTTTATTTCAGAACTTTTAAAAATTCCATAATACACAAATCTTCTTATTTCTTCTTTTTTATATATATCCGCTTAAACAAAGATATATCTTTCATGAAAGACGAAGTAAAGACATATATCCAAAAATACCTGCGCAAACATGCCATGTAAAGAAAAAGGAAATACTTTTACTATTCACTCGGTTTCACATTTATTTCAAAATACAACCCGAATTTAAAAGCATTCCACAAAAGTTTTTTTAAAAGGAATATAGCATTGTAAAATAAATCAAATTTCTTTAACGTAAATGAATGTGTGTAATATATATATTTAAAAAAAAAATCAGATGTATGAAAATTTGCATTTGTATTCAAATATATTAGCTTTGGAAGTGCTGTAGTTGTGTCCATAAATTTGTAAATTAAGGGAAAACCAGAGGACCCGTGCGAGGATTTCGCATTGCAGTCTAATATTTTTAAGCAATATCCAGTATTTTTTAGATACATGTTTAAACTTCTAAAGGAAAATTAATGATAGAAAATATCTGCAAACAACTTTAGTCAAGCCAGGATATTATCTCATTTATTCCATCAAAGTTACAGTAAAAACTGATCAAAGTTGGAATTGTTCATTAATAATAATCTAGTTATAAGGTGAATCTTCAGTTGTATATTTTGTTGTTTCTTCAAACCCTCGTGTTATATTGTATTTCAAGGATCTCTGTCGTGTTGAAACTACATAATCTCACATAAATGTTAAAAATCTGTTAAAGTTTTGAATTAAGAATTTTTGTTTCCGGTATATCCTGTAATCCTGGAAGCCCGGGTTGTTCTTCTCTAGTATCAATAAAAGAAATTATCTGCGTGCAATTTTTTTTTTTTTTTTTGGGGGGGGGGGCGATGGTTAAGGATGTCTATCGCACGTTGCGATCCGCAAATTGTGTTACGGATAGACGAAGATAGGTCCGAATGTACCTCTGGCTGAGATTTTCGATTTTTCAATACGATTTTTCGTTATTTTATATTAAACGGTAAAAAGAGCACATTTCACAGATTTTTCAAGTTTGTTGAAGATTTTGATTTCCTCATAAAACCAATCCAATAATAATAATTTTGCCTAATATAGTAAATATTAATTTCTTTTAGTTGAATTTCGTACAGCGATTTATTTAAAATTTTCGCCATTTTTAACACCCCTCTTTCCTTTTTTGACGAATATAAGGAATTTTTTTAAATCTTTCAATTTCTAGATGATATCTTACCTATCCAATGTTATATCTTACCGTACTTACATATTATTCGGACAAATTATAGATATTAGTATTATATTGATATTTTTTTACTGCTATAAACTTCCAACCGGATGCATTTAGAAAAAGTGTACTAGATTAATGTTTCAGAATTAATATTATATTATTTACAATTTCTTATGTTATTTTGTTAATTTTTCTAAACTAATGTTATTTACCAATTTTACCAATGTTATGTATTTAATCAAATATGTCAAACATTATATGTCAAATTACTGTTTTGAGCGTGATTGGCAACGATAAACAAGATTGGTACTTGTCAACCATTTTTGGCGATATATCTCTTGGCCCGGATAATATGTAAGTACCATATTTACATCCAATTATAGAGGAAACGTTCGGGAATCACTGAAAAATTAAAAATATACACATAATTCGAATTTATGCGATTTTATAACCTAGGCAGAATGGCAGAATGAGTGATGTTGACTACTTCTGAGATAAGAGATGAGATATAAGAGGGATTCTTCCATTCCATTGTTAAATATAAGAAAAAGTGAAAATTCCGAGGTGAGGAATCCAGTAAAATGGGGAAATATTTCCGTGTTCAGTTGTTACTGTAATATTCTTACTGCCAAAAAAAAAAAAAAAAAAAAAAACATGTTGTTATGACGGTATAGTTCCTTTGTATGTGCGAGGAAAATAATATTGTTTTCTCTCTTCAAAATTTTCAGTTTTTAATGGCAAAGACATTTTTATTTGTTTACATTTTTCTATTTCACGTCACAAACAAAAAATAAAGAGAATTTCGTTTCTAAGGCAAACTTTTGTCACCGAAATTTATGAAGTCATTACTTCCGTTTATTATAGAATTATAGATCTTTAAGAAATTTTAAATTATACTTTTCCCTAAAATATTATGCTTGAGGCCGGCCCAGGCGTAATTTTTCTCAGCAGACTCGGGTAAATCCGGACCCGAACGACGACGAACGGATCTGTTAGTTGTAAATAATATACAAAATGACATTCCAAAGTATAGAGAAAAAATGCCGGGTTTATTTATATTTTGTGAATAATAATATTAGTGTTAAAAACAGTTTTTTAAGAGGTAAATTAGTTATAAAATAAACAGAAATAATTTTCAAGAATATTATGTCTTACAATTATCACAGAGTTTTTTATTTCTATTGGGTATACGACGACAATATAAATTCAAAAAGTATTCAAAGTAAGGTAGTATTTCAAATTATGTAGATGAAAAGTCCTGCTATGAATTTACAAAATGTTACACTTTTTAAATTTCTATATGCTCCCTGGACTTATACGTTTAATTTATGAGCATCTTCTCCAATTTACTCTGATAAGTACAACACTAAGAATTGCCTTATTTTACGTTGAAGCATTTCCTAGTTATAACAATTGTAGAGGTTTCAGACACGAAAAACGAACAGATGATTTTTTTAGTGCGAAAAAGCTCCGAAATTTTGTATATACTAAAATATGATGAATTTGACAATATCGGTCGTGGAAGAATGGAATTGTCGTTGTTATATCTCTGTAGAAATGTTTTCTAAATATAACTAAAATTATTCAGTTAGGGACCTTATAGAATTTTAAAAGTTGCAACTTTTTGAAAATTATTATATGGACTATTTCTTCAACATAATGTTAAATTTATTTTGAACCTTTTTCCAATTTACATTGTCTACGTATCTCCAACAGATAAAACTAATAAGGCGAGTTTCGAACTTTTTGGGACACCCTTTCTGTATACACTCAAATGACTAGTATTTTTAGAATGGAGTAACAAGAAAATGGTGACAGATCTTAAAACTATTCTTGTAGGAGATTAATGTGTGATGTTCGTATTTATTTTTTATTTTTTTTTACTTTTGTTAGTGACAAATGTTACATACTGATGAACTGTCTCAAACTTTGAGAACGTTTCAATTAATTTTACAAACACAAAACACATTTTCATCATTTCACAAGCTAAACAGAATAAAGGATGAAAATTGAGCGTTTTTTGATACATACACTGCTCAAAACAATTAAAGGATATTGCAGTTTTAGGAGGATTTTGTATCTGGGAAACTTTTTAGCTGATTGATGCATGGTCGACAGACATAGTAGGTTATATGAGAATAAATTACACATGTTTGGCAGAAAAAAATGCATTTTATTGCGCATTTGTGTACAAAAGGAAAAAAACACAATTTGTGCATATGAGAAAAACAGAATAAGAAAAGGTGTTTTCTTCAAAGAAAATCATTTTCAGTAGGGGGTATGGTTTCCACGGGCGGCCAGCAACGTTGAACACCTTTGAGGCATGGACTCAATGAGGCTATTAATGACGAGTTGGGGTATTCTGCCCCACTCTTCCAGAAGAGCTCTTTCCAGTTCTTGGAGAGTTTGTGAGGGTTGTTGGCGGCCAGAAACTCGTCTTCCTAGAGCGTCCCAAACGTGCTCGATTGGATTCATGTCTGGAGAACACGCTGGCCATTCCATTCGAACGATTCCTTCCTCGAAAAGGAAATCCTCCACCAGGTTTGCACGATGTGGCCTGCAGTTATCGTCCATTAAAATGAAGTTATCTCCGATTGCTGCAGCGTAACGGACTACAATAGGTCTGAGGATCTCATCCCTATATCGGCGACCAGTCAGAGCTCCATCTCGAATGATGTAGAGGTCAGTGCGCCCGTCAATGGAGATGCCACCATACACCAACACTCTCCACCGCCAAATCTGACACTTTCGTGCACGAACGCAGGATTATTCCTACTGCCACGGTCCCTCCAGATGAAAATACGCCTATTATCCGGATGCACAGAAAAACGGGACTCGTCAGAAAACAGAATATTGCTCCATTCTTTTCTCCCCCAGTTGACATGCTCGGTTGCCCACTCCCTGCGGTCGCGACGATGCCTTGATGTTAATCTAACACATACCATCGGTCGGCGAGCATACAGACCTACAGCATGGAGCCGGTTTCGGACAGTCTGAGTTGAAATCATGGTGCCTGTAGCCGACGAAGGTGTTGTTGGAGAAGAGTAGCGTTCATGTTTCGGTGTCTCCGAGCTGTTAACGCTAAATACCGATCTTCATTGGGCGTTGTTGCCCGTCTACGACCTTGCCCTGGTCTTCGGCCTGCACATCCACTCTCCAAAAAACGGTTCCAGATCCTGGAAATGACACTTTGTGACACTCCAATGGCTTGTGCTACTTCGGCTTGAGTTTGGCCCCCTTCTAACCTACTAACAATTCTCCAAGCTTCTGAATCTGTCAAATGACTTCGCTGAGACATCGTACTCATCGAAACAAAGCAATCACTGAATGCCGATCATCCTTGTCTTCATTCTCTTTTATCCAGTTGAAAGTCAAATTTCATTCGCTGCCGCTGAAGCGACGTTTTTGACGTCGAACTCAAAATTTGCATACTCCACAGTTTGAAAACGAGAAAAATTTGCATTTGTGATTCTCTTCTTTTATTTTCGGGAAAAAAAATTTCGTTTATATCTTTATTTTATATAAAACTTCAAATATCCTTTAATTGTTTTGAGCAGTGTATAATACATTAGTCAGAGTATTCTTACATTATGAGACAGAGCAGCACCATCTGTCGGCGTCAGTTGGTAGTTAACCTTCTGATCGTCCAGCAAAAGGGCAAAATTGTAATGTTGTTTTCTGTGTAATTATTTAAATGCTAAAAAAAGATAATTTTTCCAACATGATATAAAAAACTCAATTACGTATAAGACTATAATCCTTCAGAGTATTATTAATTACTTAATGTTTTAAAACTGCTTTACAACTGTAGAATTATATTCATTTAAATAACGCTTCCATTGCAGTTAAATCTACAGCTTCGTGAACGGATATATGGATTCACGGCGGTGAGAGGGTTAAACAAGAAAGCATTTTAAATAAATGGCCAACTTCCAACAATGATATCCTGTAAGAATAATTTTATCCAACGGTACCTTCGACTGCCGCTACATCGAGGTAAAGATTGCGCGCGGCCGAAATCGGAATTCCCTTTACTTACTTTTCAGTGACTGACCGGAAGAATAGTAGTCTCGATCACAGAAAATGCACCTTGAAAATTTTAGAAGCTAAATTCAATAACTTTAAAACAGCGAAAAAATTTCGGTATGTCGGACGACTTTGAGCTTATTCATTGGACAAAATGTCATCTTATGTTTGTTACTCAATTTTAATAACTATAACTCCTTTTTAGAGCACCCTCCATGTTGCCAGTTGTACATTTTCTTTTTATTCAGACTGCTTGATTTAAAAACCGGACAATTGCCGGACACGATCCGCGATCCTATTGACGTCGGATCGGGTTGTCCATAAGTATTTTGGGTTTGGTTTTGACCCTTTCGTGTAGGGTTCGGGCTGAACATACTTTTCGAAAGAAAGTCCTGAATATTTTTTAAATAAAAAAAATATATATATTTGAATATTAATAAGTGTATATATCATCATTTTTATACAAAAATGGTAAAATTGATATTAGCAATATAAATGTAGACTTCCTTTTCTTAAATGTTCCAAAATATGGATTAAGTTTCTTCCACGTAGGTTTCAGACCGTGTTCGGGTTTAAATATTTGGTATTCGAATTGCCTTTAGTCACCATTTCCATGTTCGGGTTGAATTTACGCGTTGAATTTACGCGTTGGATTTACGCGTTGAATTTACGGTTGAATATTAGGGTTTTCCGGTTGACCCAATTTTTCAAAAGAATGTCCTGAAATGTTTATCCTGGATTTTTCAAATGAAAAAAAAAACAATATATATTAATCCCGGACAGGACTAAATAGGACGAACATTAATATTTGTTAAAAATTTTAGCAAACAAGTTATCTGAACAAATAAGATCTCCGCCAAACAAGCAACAGTGAGCATTCTGCAAATATTATTCAAAATATAATGAAGAAATAGAAAAGAAATATATTCCTTACAGAACTTACCAGCGGAGATCCTCTACTCGTCTCTCTGTAAAACGGGTCTACTATTTGCCATGTTGTTAGAATTATGACATCTATCATGACCAGAACTCCTACTACCATAAATAATTTATAATCTTTAATGACCTAAAGAAAAAAGAAATACAAATAAATTAATTGTCGATAAAAAATATTCCAAACCTAAAATGCAGCACAAAATTCAAAACACCAATTTTTACAAATATCTCTATATAATATCTCTCGCTATATATATACTAATAAAACAAAGTCTCGCTCTGTGTGCGTGAGTCTGTCTTTGATGGTGAAGTTGCTGCAGGAAATGGTTTCACTGTATCAGTTTGTTATGCATACATAATAAAGAGTGATAAATTCGGAACATAATGACTATACGTGAAGATACCGAGAAGGTCGTAACAAGGATCCCAGTGGTTTTTAACGAGATTGTAAATACGTAAAACCTTTGGGACGTAATAACCTGTGGCATAATTCCTTAACGGCTGCCTGGAGCTCATTATTGTTTGTGAATCGCTTGCACTTAAGAGCATACTTGGATGGTCCAAAGACATGGTAATCTTATGGTGATAGATTAGGGCTATACGGGAGATGTTCCAAGACTTCCTATTGAAAACACTGCAACAATTATTTTTACACGATATCGACATTTGGGCAGATATTATCATGCAGAAATATATCATCATGGAGCAGCATGCCACGTTCACTATTCTTCATATATGTTTTTGGTTATTCCCGATACAAACCTTTCATTTACATTTCTTCAACTCTAGCACACAGTCAATTACCGCGTTCCCAACCCTTCTTCACATTAAATGTCCTCTCTATTGCTGCACGAGCAGCATTCGTTTTTTTCAAAAGCGGATGCACTATCGACAGTTTCCTCATTTAGGTGAACTTTATGCAAATTTATTTAACAATAAAAAGAAAAGGCAATCTTTCTTGCAAATCCTTCGGATAAGATTGAAAAAATCTATTTACAATATTCACAAATTAACTTTAATCTGACGTGAATCTGAAAAAGTAATTATGCATAAAAAAGAATGAAAAAGAATTATGAAAGTGTCCGATTGATATATCACGACATGGCTCGCTGATATAGCAATTAGAAAGTTAATTTGTTCTTTGGAAAATGTATGTGGTGGATAAAACAATAAAAAAAGTTATTCGATCATCGTTTTACAAACGAATCTCTGCGTCATGAAATTTGATAATTCTAAGCGTCGAATTTTGTTTTAAGATAATAATTTGTGACGCGAAAATGAAAATGTTTCTAGCAAATTAGGATTAACTACCGCCAATTTCCAACTATGCTAACAAGCTACTCTAGTTAAAATTAACTTATTCCAAAAACGCAAACAGTATGTTATAATTAAAAAAACTAAAAAGTATCGACTTTTTTCAGTGTTTGCAAAAAAAGATATCTCAGTGCTAAATATGTTTAGCAATTAAATATTTTTATTTTTAATTCTGCATGTTTTTAGTTTTAATATTGCTGTTACATAATTTTTAAATAATAATACATATATTAGAAACGTTTCTGACTCTGTCATCAAAAAGTATAATGTTTATTACATTTCTTAAATATCAGTTAGAACACTCGATTTAAGATAAAGCTTAATACATACCTCCGGGCTAACGATTTGTATTTTCACAAAACTATTTACTTTTTAAAATACCGTTATAACTTAATAAAAAAATTGTTTTATTATTGATTTTCAAAGCTCTAAAACTCTCACATAATAAATATAATTAAATACATTTAATATATAAGTAGAGTATAATATTCAGATGCATGCAATTTCTAAAGTTGCAGTCTATTAATATTCAGCTCATTAAAATTACCACTTCACAAGATAAATTCAATTGCTTTTGTAATACGCGCGATAAATTAATTCATAAAAAATGAATAATTCTAGAAACAAGAAACATATTTTCCATTATAACACAATGAGGCGTAATATACTTTCTACTTGATGTAAAATGTTCTGAAATTGCCACGTAATCATTATTACTAAATATATTTAATATATAAGGTATAATATTCAGAAGCATGCAGTTTCTAATGTTGCAGTTTATAAATATTCGTTTCATTAAAATTACAACTGAAGAAGATAAATTACATTTTCAACGCGTGCGATAAATAAGTTATTAAAGAATGAATAATTTAAGAAACAAGAAACATATTTTCCATTAAAATATAATGAAGCGTAAAACATTTTCTGATTCATGGAAAAAATTTTGAAATTGTCACTTAATAACTATTACTAAATATTTTTAAAGGGTACTTAAACTTATAAAAAGTGCAATTTTTGAAAATAATATTTATTAAAGGGTAAGTAATATATTTATTAAAAATATATTTATTAAAGGGTAATTTTATGCTTCATTATGTTTTAATGGAAAATATATTTCTTGTTTCTTAAAATATTAATTCTTTAATAATTTATTTATATGAATACTTAACAAACCGCATGAAAAAATTACTGTATTTACAGAAGAAATATTTTTAATGAGATAATTTTAAAGCAATTTTCTGCAAAATGCAATTTTGGCATTTTGAGCAATGTTATTCGAAAACGTTTCTATATTTTTTCGAGATTTTTCTGGATTGAAACTATTTCTGACTGTTTTATTGAAACCTCTCAACTCCCACCGCATTCTACTAATCACGTGACATTCTAACTGGCTAGAGCGTAAAAAATAGCGTTTACTGCGCATGAGAGAAAAAAAAAATTCTTTTAATTTTGGTTTTTCAATTAAAAGTACGAGAGAAAAGGCAGATCATTGCTTGCCGCGCTCGAGTAGAGGAGAGAAAATTCGTCCCGTGCTCAATTTTTAGATGGATTTTCTTACAAAAATAAGATAAATAAATAAACAAGCCGCCAGATTAACTAACTTGGGCGCCAGTAACCACATGGCGACAGCATTTGTTAAGCACTGGCCATAAGTGTTTGAATGTCTGAAAATTAACGGTAATATGGACGCTTTTTAGAATACTCTGTATTACATGATATTTACAAAATACCTCGGGTATGTTTTACAATTACTTATTTACTTCTAGAAATAAAAATACAGGGTACCCACTATATGTCCTGTCCACATCTATTAACTTCAGAATGGCTACAGATATAGTTATGAACAGGGCTTTACAAATTTGATAAAATCTGGTAGCCAGGAAAAAAAAAAAAATACTAGTCGTCAGTAAAAAACATTTCCCCTCTCCAACCTTATCCCCGTCATTGATTAAAAAAAACCCACAAGTGTTTGTTTATGAATTAATTGAGAAAAAAATAATAACAAGCATAGTTCATAATTATTAGTTACGTAGTTTAAAAAAGTACATATTTTAGAAAGATAGTAATATAAACAAAATTTTTAATAAAACTTATAATCACTTACATTATGTTGACAACTTATATAAACACAAAAATCATATTTGAAACTTAAAAAAAAAAAAAAAAAAAAAAAAAAAAAAAAAAAAAAAAAACTCGAGCCTATTTTAGCATAGTATCCAATTTTAGATGTTACAGAGACTGGATTGACACCATTTCTTACTGTTTTATTGAAATAACTTCTCTCCCCCACATTCTAATCACGTGACATATACTAGCTAGCCAGAGCTGAAAAAATGGTGCTTTCTGTGCATGTGTTGGAAAATGCCTTTTAAGTTTAGTTCTTCCAATTAAAGTACGAGAGAAGAGGAAGATCACTGCTTGCCGCGCACGGGTAGGGGGTAGAGGAAATAAAAAATGCCATTTGTGCTCATTTTTTATGTCAATTTTTTTACAGAAATCACTCCGATCAAATCATTTTGGTCGCCAGATCAAAAAACTTGGTAGCCAGTGGCAACCTGGCGACCGCATTTGCTAAGCCCTGGTTATAAACGTAATGTTTAGGTAATAAAAAAGTGACTTTGAGCTACAAAATGACACCATTAACTATGCCACCTAGCAAAAAATTATCATTTGATTATCCTCTCTGTAAAAATAATGGTTGATTCGTATAGATTTTGCTCTACTAAATCATAATATGGCAATGAAATTGTTGTATCACGTACCATTTTTCTACATTTAAGGTATTTTACGTCTTGTTACAAAAACATGCGCATGAATAACGTTGTCCTCATATCGACGGTGGCAACTATATGAACAATCAATTTCGTTTTATCGCGTGTTGTAGTTTGTTAATATCCTTGTTATTAAAATTACCCCTTCACAAGAAAAAAACTTTTTTTTTTGTTACTAAAAAGACAAAGATGATTCGGTGATTAACGATTCTATATATTTAGAAAAACGAAATATGGCAGAAAAAGTTCTGTGTCTTTCTCGATTACTGCAATTGAAATAATATTCGCATCTCAGTCTATCTTTGAATTTCAGGTTGATAATAAATAAGAGTACTCTTTAAAAAGTTCCACCCCCATTGACTATTAAAATGATTTGAAATCGAATAATACTTTTTTATTTTTCGATGAATTTATTACATCTTGAATTTGAACCGAATAATTTCTAATGACGAGCAGAGCCTCAAAAGCCCTATAGATATTGGCCCAAATAATATTGACTGTTAATTTAGTTCCAAAGTCCAACGTTAACAGCATTTTCTGAAAGAACATCTCTTATTTTATGGAAAAATGGAAAATGCTATTCAATACGTAGTTTTTGAAAAATAACATCTGCCATTTTCATGCATTTCAAATAAAAATGAATTCAGTAATATTGTACTAAAATTTAAGTAATAAATTTTCATTCGAGAACAACCTTCAGCTACGAAATATTTATATTGTTATTTAGGATACATTTAAATACTTATATCTAGATGTTTCGTCTATAGAAATCGAACCAAAGATGTTTGATAAATTATTATAATTGATGAACGTTTCAAACATAAATATTCATCCTTATTAAAATAAATAACAACAAAAGAACTAACGATTTATTCTTGCAAATCTCAATCTATATATATAAAAGAGTCCTTTCTGGCTAGATGATCAACGCACAGCCAAAACTACTGAACCTACAAAGACGAAACTTGCAGGAAAAATACTTCTTAGTGTGTAGAGACGCACTAAGAAGGGATTTTCAAAAACTCCACCCCTAAGGGGGGTAAAAAGAGGAACAAACTTTTAAAAAATTCCTTAAAAATCAGGTATTGTAGTTACATGACAAATGATAACATATTTTAATGTATTTTTGTATGCTGAATCGAATGGTATCAATTAAATACTCATAAGTCAAATAGTTCGTGAGATATTGCACATTGTTCTAGTTTGGCGAAATCTTTGACGTCATAATCTAACAATTCTAACAATACAAGTGAGAATTTCTAAAAATACATCCGTTACTATAGCAATGGAAGAAATTCAAATTAAATATTTTTGTTATTTAATTATTTTGTTTATTTTTACAGATAGAAACATTAACTGTTCAATTGGGAATGGAATATTATTCTTACGGATATTTATGTAATTGTGTATAATTATTAATTCTACAAAATCCACGATTTAAAATAAAACGTGATTGCTAAAATAAAGTTTCGAAGGTCTGTTTAGTATTATACAAGTATATTGCTTCTTTATTTGTTTTCAGTCTTCATCCATGTTTCCCCTTTTCTTTGGGTTGTTAGTTATTCATACGATTTCGGGCTAATTTTCCCGCAATCAGATACCTCGCCAATTGGAGTTTTAGCTACCATGTTGGGTACTTCTCTGTTATCCCGTTAACCACTTTTCATAACAAAAAACTATCGCCAAACTGTAACGCCAAATAAACGGGAGAACGTTGCCATTGGAATGTCAAAATAAATAAATAAAATATAAGACTGTAAGGATACAATTGTTATTTTAATTAATGAAATAACTAATAAATCAGTAAAACATAATGAAAAATACACGCAAATGTCGAATTAAAAACCACTTGATGACGTAACAAACACGTATAATTCTTCTGACATCAAGTAAATGGGACGGCATTGTTAGTGTTTAATCTTACAATTTGGCGATAGTTTTTTGTTATGAAAAGTGGTCGACGGGATAATGAGAAGTATCCAATGAGCAAAAGCATCGTTTACGTTTGAAGCGAAACCTTCATGATGAATCTTATTACAGAAAATCATATTATCATCTACTATGACTCTAAACCTCATATTCATATTTTAATCCGTTTATTCATGATATTTTGTTAGGTTTTACACTGTTAGTTAAGTAATGTTTTTTGAAAGGTTTTATAGAGTATAGCTATTCTACGTTACTCTGTTATAGAGATACAGAGGAAAAATTCTAAAATTAAGTGAGCCCGATTATTAAAGATTACCTTTACAAAAAAATGCTACTGAACAAATTTTGATGGAAGTGACTTTTCAAGTATGGCTAATGACCCTATTATATATCATTCTATGTTGCTTAGTGATAGAGCTAATGGAAAAGTGATTGGGAAAGATGAGTGCAATTATGAAAGATATATCTACTATATATATAAAATGCAAATTCGTATTTCATTCCGACTGTTTATAATTTTAAAACTGCTGGACGGACTTTGGTGGGATTTACCCAGTTAGTTACGCAATTTTGTGGAGATGGTTGGCAATTATCTGTAGACAAGTTTTCCTCTGCGTTTCTTTTCTGAAGCAAAAGCATGACAACGAATCCGATTACAGAAATCATGTCATCATCATCTACAATATTTATAAAACGCAAATTCGTATTTCAATCAGATTGATTAAAACTCAGGTTCTACCGAACAGATTTTTATAGGATTTCACTATTAGTTAGGTAATTTGTTTTAGAAAGGTTTAAAAAGAAAGCACATTGTTATACATTGCTTATTTATAGAGCTACGGGGGGAAGTTTTAGATAAAATTAGGTGCACCCGATTATGAAAGATTACCTTTTTTAAAGTTCTACTGAACAGATTTTGATGGAATTTTCACAGTTAGTTAGATAATATTTCAGGGATTGATTTTCTACATTGTTTAGTTATGGAGCTATGGGAGAAAGTTGTCAGTGGTGTAGTAAAAAAACTGTGCATATACGCTATAGACAGAAGGTGTATACTAGAGAGTATATGTTACAGCTACGGAGGGTGTGCAGAGTTTCTTTTTGAAAATTCCAGAAGGTCAAGAAGAAAATTCCACTTCTATCATCAGGACAAGATGATTATGAAAGATACATTCACCCATCTACTGTATATATATAATGCAAAGGGGGATTTCGATCGGCCACTTATAACTGGAATTTTGTTGGGACTTGCACTGTTAGTTAGCTAAATTTTGAAGCAAGGTTTTAGTGCATAACATATCATTCTACGTTGCTTAGTTATAGAATTAGGGGGAATTTCTATAATCAATTGAACCCGATTATGAAGCATTATCCTTTTTAAAAGATTCTGCTAAATGGATTTCGATGAAACTTGCATTGTTAATTTTTCAGAGATAGTTTTAGTGTAGTGCATTATCTATATATATAAATGAAAGTCCTGACTGGGTAGATGATCAACGCGCAGCCCAAACTACTGAACCTACAAACACGAAACTTGGAGGAAAAATACTTCTTAGTATGTAGAGGTGCACTAAGACGGGATTTTCAAAAACTCCACCCCTAAGAAGTGGGGTGGGGGGTAAAAAAATGAACAAACTTTAAAAAAATTCCTTAAAAATCGAGTATTACAATTAAGTAAAAAAATTATAACTAATTTTAATGTATTTTTTTATGCTGAATCGAATGGTACAAAGTACATTCTTCTAAGTCCTATAGTTAGTGAGATATTGCATATTTTACAAATTTGGCGACGTTCTTGGCGTCAAAACCTCAAAATTCTAATATTACAAATGATAATTTCTGTACATACGCGCGTTATTATAGCAATAGAAGAAATTCAAATTGTCGATAAAATGCGACGGACTTCTTTTCATTGTTATAAGATAATGCGGCGAAATCTGTTCCCGCAAACTGTTATCTATATATATAAATGAAAATCCTGACTGGGTAGATGATCAACGCGGAGCCCAAACTACTGAACCTACAAACACGAAACTTGGGGGGAAAATACTTCTTAGTATGTAGAGGCGCACTAAGACAGGATTTTCAAAAACTCCAACCCTAAAGGAGGTAAAAAAATGAACAAACTTTAAAAAAAAATTCCTTAAAAATCGAGTATTATAGTTAAGTGACAATTACAATATATTTTAATGTATTTTTGTATACTGAATAGAATGGTATAAAGTTCATTCTTCTAAGTCCTATTGTTAATGAGATAATGCATATTTTTGTAACGATTATCGTTATTAATAGTTCTACGTTGTCTAATTATAGAACTAGGGTTGAAATTTCTATAATCAGTTGAAGCCGTGAAACATTAGCCTTTATAAAAAATACTGCAGAATGGATTTCGATTGAACTTGCATTAATAAATTTCCAGGGGTAATTTTAGTATATTGCATATTGTTACATAGTTCTTTAGCAAATCATACTGTAAATGATTAAATAAAGAAGTTGGTCTTTAATAGCCTAATTTTGTGCAAAAAATAGAAAATATAACAGAGCAATGACGTTTATTTCGTTTTACAGCATTGCGAAGGACAATCAAAGTAAAGGTGCATATTGCTTTAAAACACAAGATGACCAAATTCAGGGGTATATTTCGTTTGGAGAACCGACCAGCGTAGCGGGCAAAGCCTGCTAGTATCTTTATAGAAAAACAAAATTCTGAAATTTAGTAAGGATTAAAATATTAGCTGATCTAATGGGAATTTACTTAAAATATCTTAAAAATAAGTACGTATATTAATTATTTTTGCGTTTCTACTTTTCATTAGTATTCATTATTTGAAGATTACCGGTCACTGTTTGCATGTCTCAAAATTAATTATAAGGAAACTTTTTTACTTCGTTTTACATGGTATTTAAAAAATGCATTGCGGTACATTTACAATGAAGTATTTACTCCTTCACATAAAAAAAAAAAAAAATATTTTTTTTTCAATTATAACATAATGAAGCGTAAAATATTTTGTGATTTCATGTAAAAATTTCTGAAATCCTCACGTAATAACTTTTAATAAACTTCATTAATATAGGATTATCATATACTATTCAGACGCACGCAGTTCTTAATGTTCATTTTATTAAAATTTCTCTTCCCAACATAAAATCATTTCCCTTTGTACCGCATGCAGAAAAAAAAATAATAGTTAAAGATGGATATATGTAGAAACAAGAACTATAGCAGGTAATATTCTTCATAATATATTATCAGCACACATTACACTATTAGATCAACTATAAGATTTTCAGTAACTCTGTATATATTTGAATTGCAGATTTAAGCTAAATATGACTCCTCTTTAAGAAATCCAGGTTGGAACTCGAACCAAAAACCTTTGGCCTCATTTTTTAATGTTCTTCCAATTGAGCTATCTGCACGACATCCCAACTAAGACAAAATTCGCTCAGAACAAACATGTGGTCATGACATCTGGACAGTTATTTGAAACAGCATGACATTGCCAGAATATTTGAGAACTTTTTGGACAGATCAGAATGTAATTTATGCATCGAAAAGCCATAATTAATATATAGTTTTATTACTAGATGTAAATTATTCTGAATATACATAAACCATTTTGGCATTTTTAGATAGAAATAATATTTAAGAGTCTTAAAGTAACCAGGAATAAATTAGGCAAATACTAATTTTTTAAAGGAAAGTCACATAAACTATTAATATATATATATATATATATATATATATATATATATATATATATATATATATATATATATATATATATATATATAATTTTAAGGTTATATAATAATTATTTTTAAATTCAAGATGGAAAACAAAATATTAATAAAAAATAAATAATTACAAGATATTTCTTTTATTTTCTGTGGGAAATGCTATGGATTTTTAAAACCCAAGTATGTTTAACTTAAATGTTAATTATTTAAATGTATATGTGCTCTATGATACACTTGCCTATTTTTCTTGTTGATATATTACTGTTTTTAAAAACATCTGTCAAGTATTCTATTCTAATATATATATATATATGTAATAATAAAAAATTTTCGCCATTTTTCCTTAATTAATTTATTCCAAATTCTTACCATTCTAATTTTCCCTCTCTTTTAAAAATATATCTTAAATCTAATTTATATTTTATTCCATAGCTTAATCAAAATATTCTTTTAATTATCATTCTAAAAATCTTAATCTGTTAAAAGCTACACATATATGTAAAAACCTTATTCTATTAAATGCAACACAGCTTCTAAAAAGCACCTGCTTAATTTCTTCTTATTTTAAGACATTGAATTTTTATTCTTTTGGAACATTTTGTAATACCATTTTTTATTTCTATTTAATATTATCATTCGGCATCCCATAATTCCTCGCGTTTTTCCCGCTCAAGGCTTTTTACCTTTTTAAAATACCGCGTCTAAAGAAAGAGTTTTGACAATACGTCAGGTACACACCCTCTTGGCTTCATTTTTTCAACCATTAGCGAGCAGGCCTCGCCTTTTCTACCCCCTTGTTTCCCTCCGAACATTGCTGTCGTTGGGCTAGCATTTTCGCGCTTCTGTAACCTTGAGCAAAATCTTGTAACATTTATACGGTTGCACTGGCTTTGGAGAGAGACTTTGACGCGAATTATTATTGTTAACTAGATGCTGTCGCTGGGATTGTCCAAATTGGCTCGTCGGTAGTTGTTCTTCAATAGATCTAAATGTGTCAAGTTTTAATGAAGTGAAATTACGTGGAGTTGTTCTTCATATATGTTGTCGAATAAAGCTATTACTCGTCTATCATGTCTTCCTTAATGCTTTTTGGAGAAATTCTTCTGGAATTCATTGCCTCTACTCAGCTCGATGACGATTGCACCTACACTACATTTTTCAAAAGTGGCTTGTACTCAGAAACGTGCCTTCACTGTTTTAAGTAAATCTAAATAATACCATCTACAAATGTCCTGAAATGTTTTTCGTTGACTTCGGCTGTGCCAACATCTATCTTCTCACCCGGTAAATTTCATGGGGTTCGGGGACTGGGATGTCATCCTGAGTGAATGATAGAACGAACGTTTCATATATATATATATATATATATATATATATATATACTTATATTCTAATAATCTATATCTATAATATACGTCTATTCTTTATGTTACGATATGAACAATCCTGTCGAACTATTAAAATATGCGTTACGATATTTAGAAATATACCGCACTGCAAACACCATATCGCCGTATCACATCGAAGTTCACGCAGTCGCATTCCAATAATTATTTGTTCTGGACCATAAACACTGAGATTCTTAAAAAAAAAGAATAGTTTTCTCTTCATAATAATATAAGGATGAAACATTTTCCGGTCAACTAGAAATCGTTGAAAACTTTAAATAATTTACATTTTAATAAGATGTTACGAAGAGTATTTCAAAATAATCTATATAGTTTCGCTCCATGTAGCAACGAATTGTTTGCAGAAGACAATGTCACAGAAATATACGCTCCTCAGCTCATGTTTTACCTTAAATATCCAAGCGCTCAATGTTTTTGATGCAATGAGGGTCCACAGAACAGTTAATTAGAGTCTTTAGGCAGGTAGGAACTATGATTTTATGGCGATAGAAAATTGAAGTGCTTAGATTTTTTCGAGAAACCGCGCGAATCTAACTTCTGGATTACAAAAAAAAAAAAAAAAAAAAAAAAAAAAAAAAAATACACAAAAGAAAATGGTACAAAATGATAATTTAAATAGAATAAATTCGGCTTTTAAAGAATTGAGAAATAAAAATGTTGTGGAAGAAAAATGATCACGGGAAATAGTTATTAAAATATTTTGAAAGGGGGGAGGAATTATTAAATAATCATTTTAAATATAAAGAAATTTAAGTAAATGAAATAAATAGAATACAGTTTAAGATAGGAAATAATTCAATAAACTGGGGTTTTAAAATAAATTTTTTATTGGAAAATTTTATGGGAGTGCGGAATTTTAATTTTTGTAATGTATATAATCCATATATTCAAGTATTCTATACAAACGTATATACTACGTAGCTGCATCTATCAAGTATTCTCTATAAATATTAAAACTTTTTCTTCTGAAGACTATATTTGAACAAAATGAACAAAATTAATATTATCATATAAACATATCGTTGTTTAAAAATCTGAGATTCTTGTTATTACAGAATGGTGATCTAAATTGCGTATGCATGCGTTATTTTCAAATTAGATTTTCAGAAAGTCATTATCATAATTTCAGATATTGCGATGGAAATACCCGAGTTAGGTAAGCTTTAAATAATTCCACAATATTTAAGACGATAGTTATTCAAACAAATTTGTTTGTTAAATTTATAATTTCACAAACTTCCAATCTTTTGGCAGTTAATGATTAAATAGAAAACATGAATTTAGCTGACCAAATAAATTAATTTTTTAGTTTGTTGATAGAATTTTCAAAATATTAAATTAAATTTTGTTTGTGTAAAATATTAAATATTAAGAAATTAATTCGAAGCAGTACAAAATTCCAACTATCGGAACTTCTGTCATCGTAATCACTAATTATCTTGGTCGAGATCAAGAAAAATTGCATTTACAGGGAAACATCGGTTAAAATTTTAATAGTATGAATTCGTTTCGAAAAAATATAATTTCCTTAAAATTTCTATTTAAACTTACGTTACATTTTATATTTATTTGAATTTTCAAAGTCTGCATTACGACTTTTTTGCAAAAAGTTAACTTTTTTCGCCATATTCAACTACACATCTAAATGTATGTAGTTACTTTATTCTTTTATTGTTTATAAGAAAAGTGATTTTTTTAAAAAAAAGCTTGTTGTAAGTTGCATACATTAGCTGACTCTGGCTATTCACCAAGTGTGACCCAATAAGGTGGGCTGCATAGCAAATCGCAGCGACCTCTGTCATCAATTCCTTGGGAAATGTGGGTGGTCAGCAGGTTGCAGCACACCCACCGGCCGTAGAACTTACAGGAGTAGTTCTACACTTTCTATCTTTGTTGAGCGCGTTATAGGTTCTTCAGAACCTGAGCACGGCAGTTGAAGCAAAGACCTAAGTGCCTGAGGGGCGCCCTCAAGAACAGCGTTTTATTTTTTCTGAGTTATTTTTTCTTAAACACGAGTGATTTTAGCGAAATATTTATTTATAATTAATAAAATTTTTTGAATTTCTGCATATTCAAAATATGTCTGGAATACGAAATTCCGAATAAATAAAAATTTACTGCATATTTAAATATGTTTTACGTAATGCATTACTTTATAGCCAGAATACGCAATTTATCTTGTTACATTAATGTTAGTAAGTTTCAGCTTAATTTATGGAAAGTCTAAATTTTAAAAAAAAAGCCCCAGTATTTCCATATATTTCCCCTATTAAATCTTTTTATCTCTCCCAGATTAATGACCAGAAACATGTAAGTAAAAAAATTCTTTGCGTGATTTTATCTTCTTAAAGAATAACAAATCATATAAAATACATATTTATATACAGGGTGTTCCAAGATTCGACCGACAAAGTATGAGGGATAACAGAAGAAACATTTATATGACGTCAAGCATGATTACAATGCATTGCAATTTAACATAATAAAAGAGACGACACATTTTTATAGAAATTGTTCAACTTTGCACAGGTCATTGCACAGCCGACAACGACGGATGAAGGATTGCCAGACACGTTCAAACATATTCCTATAAAAAATGTCTCGTCGTCTCTTTTCTTACGTTGAACTGTATTGCACTGCAATCATGCTTTACGCCAAATAAATGTTTTGTCTATTTATTATTGGCCCTTTCTGTTCCACTTGACGTCACACCCTTTATATATATATTTGCGATTTTCTTCCACTAAACGTGGTTTGCGACCCCATGTACTATGGTAATTTTTTATCCTCTTGATGCCTTCTATCACTCCTCTTAATTTGTCGGTTGAATTTTGGAACACCCTGTATATATGTATTAATTTAAAATACCTTATCTTCAGAAAGAGAGAAAATATATATTTTACTTATGTTTTAATAATTGTTTTAAAAATACTCTGTAATTGAAATTATTTTTAAAAGTTTATATGCATTTAGCATTACTACTAATCTTCAGACAATCAAACACTAATGAACGCTAATACTCAAATAATGAATTTTTAGAAGAAAATTAATCCTAAAAATAATTAATAAACATTTCTTTTAAGAATATTTTCAACTAATTCCCATAAGATCTGTAAATATTTTAATCCTTCTGTTTAAAACATCTCATTACATTTAATTTGTTTTTAAAGAAATCCTTCGGAAAATAATCTATTAGTTCTATCATAAATTGTTTTTATTGGGATAAACATTCATTCCTAAACATGATTATTTGGGAATAGAATTATCAGGTGAATGTTCAGAAATTAATGATCAGAGGAATGTATAAAAATTAATGTTTGATAAATTATTACAACGATGGAAACATCTTTTGTAGGGTTTTGATACAACATTCATTTAAATAGAAATTATATAGCAAATTATTGTCCTACATCTGCAATCAGAAATGAAAGATAAAAATATTCAGGAAAAAATATTAAAATATCCATATTTACTCTATAGTAAAAATTTTAATTAAACCTAACTAATAACCTTTAAACCTTATGTTTCTAACAAGTAATGTCTCCTTAAAGTGCATACTCAAAATAATTTGAAAATAAAAAAGAAAACTGCCCAGTTAAACTGAGGGCATTGAGCTCACAGGCTATTCAATTAGTGTGAATAGCCTGTGAGCTCAATGCCCTCAGTATGTTATACTCTTATTTCAAAGAATAATGCCCATCGAAAAATAAAGAAGTCGACAATATATTAAGGGGAATCATCCCCCCCCCCCTTACAATTAACCAATGAACACCCAAAACTAATCACGGAAGCGTCTTATTACAATGAACTTATATACAAAACTTGCAGCAATTCGGATAATTCTGCATGAAAAACCCATTTATCTTAATTAAGGGGGGATTTAACTCCCGTTACCCCCTTTATACTTAACCAATGAACTTCCAAAACTAATCAGGTAAGCTCGTTACAAAAATGAACCTATATACAAAATTTGAAGAAAATCGGATAAGACTGCAAGGAAAACCCATTTATCTAAATTAGAGGGGGGGGCATTAGCCCCCCTTTTACCCTTTATACTTAACCAATGAACCCCCAAAACTAATCAGAGAAGCGCCTTATCACAATGAGCCTATATAAAAAATTTGAAGAAAAACATAATTCTGCATGAAAAACACATTTATCTAAATTAAGGGGCTGTTAGCCCCCTTTTCCCCCCTTTATACTTAACCAATGAACTCCCAAAACTAATCAGGGAAGCACCTTATTAGAATGAACCTATAAACAAAATTGGAAGCAAAACGGATATTTCTATCACGAGTTATCATACATACGTACATACAGAACGGGCGGGCACATTAACTCTCAGGCTTTGATAGCCTGTGAGCTAAAAAAAATGTTAATGAAACTAATCATATACCTTATAAAGGATCAGATAAATTTAGCTTCGGAATTCCAGTAGAAAATCTGTTTAAGGGGTTTTGTACCTTTTAAACTCGCCGAAAATCAACAAAAACTTTCAAACTTTGAATTAAAGTATCTTCAAAACTTTTTTTGTGTATAAGCAGGAAAATTTGTCTATTGATTAAGCAGATTGTGCTTTTTGATATAATACTATAAGAAACTGACTAATATTTTACAGAATTTAAGCATTGTCGAAATTAAAAAAGGCTTTTTTTTTTTTTTTTTTTTTTTTTTTTTTTTTTTTTAGATAATAAGCACATAGGTTTTTTATTTTTTATAAATGACCTAAATTTGACCTCAAAATTATTTCATTAACCATGTAAAAAAATATTTTTTGTAAAAAATTTCAAATTTTTTTATTTTTAATGAATAAAAATAATCATAATTAAAAATCTTATCATTGTAAATATTTAAAAGTAGATCATTTTAAACACACATATGCGCTTATTATCTAACTCAAATTTCATAACAATCCATGCATACGTTCTCAAGATATCATGCGCGCAATGACTTACGGAGTAAAAAAAAAGAGCTATTTTAATTTCAACAATGCACAAATTCAGTAAAATATTAGTCAGTTTCTAATAGTATTATATTAAAAAGCACAATCTATTTAATTCATAATCAAAACTTTATGTTTATACATATAAAGGTTTTGAAAACACTAATTCAAACTTTGATTGTTTTTCTCAATTTTCGTCGCGCTTAAAAGGTACATGACTCCTTAAAAAAATAGATTATTTTCGACTATTTGGCGCAAAAATTCGTGATTTGGCTGTAGAGTGGGTTGGTACAGGACACTGTAAAAATCATTTATTGTATTGGAAACCAGTGTCAAAAATTCGTTTATATAGTCAAAAATACAGGGCGTCTCACGCCAATCCGAAGTCGCGTTTTCGTTCATAACTTTAATAGTCGTGAAGATATTTTAACAAAATTTGCAAAACACTCATCTTTGTATGCATTGTAAGCATATTGTAAGGATTTTGTTAAAATAACTTTAATACTGTTAAAGTTATGAACGAAAACGCGACTTCGGATTGGAGTGAGACGCCCTGTATTTTTGACTATATAAATGGATTTCCGAACCTGCTTTTCGATACAAAAATTGTTTGTTACAATGTCCTGTACCAACCTTTAAAATTTGTGCATTGAATTTGGAATCCCTTGTATATCGTCTTTTTTTTTCGTACGAGAATATGCAAAATTACATGTTAATTCTATCAATGTGATTGTTTTATGGGGACTTTCGTTTCTAAAAATTATCTGATAAAGTTCATTTCTGAACATGCACACTTCAGAAATGAATTTTCATTTGGATATTTAGAAATAAATGTTCAAAAACTATTTGATAAATTATTATAACAACTCTGGCTTCCAGAGTTAAAGATACTTTTTGAATTGAAAACTCTATAATGTATTTCTTTATATTTAGCATATTTCATAGTATATTTCTGCCCTCAAAGTATGTTTGATACTTTCATATTAGCCGCTTGACTGCGGTTAATTGTGAAAGTGTTCTGTGTTCATAGGCACCTTTTTGATTTTATTTGTTTCAGTGTTTAACGCCTTGAAGGGCACCGGTATATTATATATACCACTTAATTTTAATCCCAAAATGCCACAATGACACCAGAATTTTATAATTAAATTTTGAATTTATAAGGTGCATGAGGAAAAGCTTTTACTTATTTTAAAATAAATTCGTTCGTGAATCCTGGTGTCAATCAATCATTTCAATATTTTAGCTACAAGAGTACTTTGCCCCTGAAGGGGTTAAGCGAGTACTTTGGTTACATGTGATGTTACATGACTCAAACCAATAACCTTTGGTTTCAATTAAAAATGCTATTCCAATTGCGCTATCTAGACTGGAGCAATTGGAATTTAAAAAATAAGCAAATTGGCAGCAATTTCAGCAAACACAATATTCGCTCAGAACAACCATGTGGTCGACTTAAAGACTGTTATTTGAAACAGCACAAAACAGAATAAAGCGCAGATAAGGGACTCCAACAAACTATGGATGTGTAATTACAAAATAATTATTTTTAACACTATCAACAGATTGGTAAATAATACATACGAATTGTAATTTTCCCATCTGAGCGAAAACGTATCTTGGCTGGGACTCAAACCAAGAACCTTTGGTTTCAATTAAAAATGCTATTCCAATTGCGCTATCTAGACTGCAGCAATTGGAATTTAATAAATAAGCAAATTGGCAGCAATTTCAGCAAACACAATATTCGCTCAGAACAACCATGTGGTCGACTTAAAGAATGTTATTTGAAACAGCACAAAACAGAATAAAGCGCAGATAAGGGACTCCAACAAACTATGGATGTGTAACTACAAAATAATTATTTTTAACACAATCAACAGATTGGTAAATAATACATACGAATTGTAATTTTCCCATCTGAGCGAAAATGTGTCCAGTCTACCATCGGTTTATTTTATTACTATCAATCTATACTATCAATACATTACAAGAGAAACCATAGAGATTGCAACACATAAAAATACAATATGCAACGATGCCGCATCATTTAATTTACCAAAATTGTGACTCGAGTTACTAAATGGTTGCAAACAGGGAAATAAACATCCAAGTAAAATCAAAAATAACGTGCGTGATTTTTAAAAAGTACGTGAAAAATTAAATGATTTCGTTTCAAATAATTTCATAGACCGCGCATTTATAGACTATTTTTGTTTGTTTTGATATTGCTCAGATTGAGCTGAAACATGTGTCAACAGTTTAATAAAACCTATTTTACTGTTTATAATCTTTTTATTTTACACTTTTTAGCAATTAAAAATAAGTATATATTTTTCATTATAACTTAACTAAGCATAAATTATCTATTTAATGGCATAAAATCTTGTGAGATTGTAACGTAATAACTATCACTAAATATCTTCAATTTCTGAGAACAAACTTATTTTTCAGACGCAAGCAGTTTCTAATTTTGCTGTTATAAAAATCCATTTTATTAACATTATCTCATGAAAACATAAATAATGTTTATTTGATATAACATAAGATAAATTAATTCCTAACGAATGGTGTTATTTAGAGACAAAATCCATAATACTATATATATATATCCTTATAAAATATTATTAATTGTCATTAGTAGCAGTCAAAATTTTCTATTTCTGAGCGCCAGTTTGCATTTCTGATTTATAAGAAATTTGAATAATGTTTAAGATAAGAAATATCTGTAATTTGATTCACAAAGAATTAGAATATTTCTATTTGGATATTTCTTTGTGTCAGAACTGTACGAAAGACTTTTTGATATATTATGTTAATTTAGGAAGAAGAAACATTCTCTGGAAAAAAAGAGCAAAAAAATAAATAAAACACGGATTATTTTAGGAAATCTAAATTCATATAAAAATATGTGAGGAATAAGATATGTCCAGTAATAACAAATGAAAATTCTTTGAAAAATACATTAAATCTGCAATGCCTATTAATTATTTTTTACATTCCCATTTATTATTTTGTTGTCACGTAATAGCTATTAATAAATATAATTAATAACTGAATGGAGTTTACTTTTTTAGGCTCTTTCTAATTTCGTAATTTTTTTTTTTTTTTTTTTTTTTTTTTAGTCAATTCAATAAAATTATCTTTTTATAGGAAATATAAATATATTTTTTCGGAAAAGCTTAAAATACCTGAATAATAATACCTGAAAAATTATGAAATTATGATATTCAGCGGCAAATGTTATAGTACTATATATTCATTAGAATATATTACTAATTCGCATTCAATTGTGTGTAAACCCTAGTCTAGATTTGAATTGCTGATTTATAATAAACATGATTCTTGTTAAAAATAAGAAATAGTTTTATTTTGATTTATTCAATTTCGATGTTTCATTGTGTCAAAACAGTACCACAGATTGTTGATAAATTATATTAATAAAGCAACCGTTCAGAAATGTATATTATTATGCATAAAAGAAAAAATATATATATATAACTAGGATGCTGATTATCATACAAAGATTTTATTACGTAAAAATATCAATAACGAAGAAAAAATATTTGAAGCAATAACAAATACGAAGTCTCTTATAAATTCCTCAAATCTGCTATATTAATTAATCATATATATTTTCTGTTGTCAACATCCCTTTTTCTATACTTTTAAAAAACGCATAGCAATGAATGATATATCATTCGAAAGGTTTTAGAATCGGCTTTTGATATAGTACGCTCACATTTCGTTAAAACATGTTTTGATAAAAAATTGCAGTTAATTAAAATGATATCAGCATTGTTTTCATAAATGAAATAAAAGTTTTTTATCACGTCAGTGTTGTTACTAAAATAAAATGTTGCATTGTATCGTGCTCAACAATTATTATTAAAAAAAAAAAAAAAAAAAAAAAAAAGTTCGAAAAAGATACAGCGGGACATTGTGGTTGCACGACTTTGTTTTATATTTATGATTAAAATGCAAAATTTAAAATCAAATGCATAGAGAAAAATACGCAATAGATCTATCGAATCAGTTGTATTTCACGTGTAGCCTAAAATGTATGCGTTTTTATATTAAATTAAATTCTATGTTATATGTATTTACTTTATTTTTCTTTGTAGCGTGTTTTCTCTAAGTGGATGACGTCATCTTCTAATAAAGTTAAAATACGATTAATAATTCTTTCCACGCGCGTGTCTTTTACTATCTTTGATCAGTTTCTACTGTAATTTTGATGAAATAAATGAGATGCTATTCTGGCTTGACTAATGTTGTTTGCATATATTTTTATCATTAATTTTTCTTTAGATGTTTAAACCTGCATCTGAAAAATTTTAGACAGCAGTGCGAAATCCTCTTACAAGACCACTGGTTAGTTTTATATTTCTTTCTCTTGATTAAATTAATTAATTAAAGATTAGCGGTCATTAGTGCTATATTACCTGGCAATTTACGGTAACTTTTAAAAATTTGAAAGGGGTTTCATTTCCTAATATTTTTTTTTTTTCCATGGTATTCTTAGCATAATCCTGAAAATACATTTACTAAACTTTTACAAAACTATGTTTTTAATTATCAGTGGTGAAACAAATTAACGTAAATTAATCTCTTCATTTCTATTATGTAATCATTTAACACCCACATAAACTAATAAAAACAAGTAGAATCTTTAAAAAATAATAAAATAAAGAAAAAAAATTGTAATTTAACAAATTACAACAAACATTGAAAAAATGTTCAGAAAGCAAAAAAATATATATATATATATATATATATATATATATATATATATATATATATATATATATATATATATATATATATATATATATATATATATATATATATATATATATATATATATATATATATATATATATTATATATATATATATTATTTATTTTTTTCAAATTTATTAAAAATAAAAATTATTCAAAAATATTCACCAGAATCATCTAAAAATAGATGCATTTTCCATTACTACAGTTGAAGAGATCCTGGCATTCTCTGTCCTCGCAAAATATTCGTTTGAAGTTTGAATCATCATCGCTGCAGTTATTGAAAAACATTTTCCATTACTATACCTTATCCTTAATATATACATTAATATTTTGTCGGGTCCTTCCTACAATAACGTCAACTCTTGTTTAGATTGATGTGTGAGCTAAAGGTATTTTGAGGACATTAAAGTTAAAGAACACGTTTTTTGCTTTATAAGACGATTTCTCATCCGACGTCAATTTTTGAATTCGGATTTTATTCATATCTGATAATTTGCATCTATCTTTTTTTTTTTTTTTTTAACTTTTTTTGGTAACATTTTTGTAAAGATTTTACACATCTCTATTGCCTATTCCAAGAAAAATTCTGCTAAAGTTACAGAATTTCGTTAAAAACGCTTAAAAAAATAAAGTGACGACGCCAAGAGGACCATTCTCGACCGAAAACAACAACTATTTTCCCAATGGTAAAAAAAAAAAAAAAAAAAAAAAAACTTTGGGGAATTTTTATTTTTGATTATAAGATATTAGTAGTAATGAAATCGAGTATGATTTTTTTTTTTTTTTTTTTTAGAAATACAGTATTACCTCGTTAAGACGAAATCGGATCTCTAGATAACTCGGACTGATTTAGTAACAAATAACACAAAAATGCGCACTGGGAAAAAATGCGAGCTCTTTAGTTCGTCACTTATGCAAATGTCAGTTCAGTTCAAAGTTGTGTGGGCTTGTAACCGGCGTTTTTGCGTCAGTTGGTTATCTTGCCGCGTTAGTGTGGAAGTTGTATTCTGTATTGTACAAGTTTACAATGACAACAAAATGAAAAAAAAACGCTGTTGTAACAACGGAAAAGAAATGAGGAGCATTGCATTTAGGATTGATAAATTCAAGCCATTGAAAACAATTGCTGCGAACTTTGGTGTTGAAACGTCAACGTTGTCAAATTAAAGAAAACATAAATAAATCGGACCGGTTCCCGCTCAAAGGTTTCCGTTCACTAAATTAATTAATTATTATTTATTAATTAATGAACTCCTACCATCCCTATTTTTTTCATAATTTTAGTTTCAGTAGATAGGGAACTAGGAGCATATTTTAACAGTACTTTCGACGATATCTCTAAAAATATAGTACCTAAAATTAAAACAAATATATTTTTGAGTTCGATGTTACGAGATTTTTCGAACGATACCATAAACGATATAGGAAAATATATTTTTTAAGTAACTTAATTAATATCTCGACAGCCATTTCTTTTCGAAAATCATTATCAAATATCCTGGGATGATTCTGGGTCGATAGATACCCCTAGCGCCCGTGAACTCTTATACTGACCGCCCGAAAAGTAGAATATGTGAGCAATGGAAAAATGCGTATTTCTCAAAAACTATGTTACCTAGGAAAATCTCTATAGTTTCCCTGCAAGGTTCTAATAAACTTCTACTACTCATATTTTTTTTTTCATAATTTTAGGTTCAGTAGATTCGGAAATAAAGGTGGAGGGGGACATATTTTTGCAGTGCATTTTTTATGACATCTCTGAAAACATAATACCTAAAATTAAAAAAAAATATTTTTTTTTTAGTTCAGTATTACGATATCTTTCACACGATACCCCAAACGATGTACAAACAGAAACGTTTTTTTTTCAAATAAATTAATCAGCCCTCTAAATTTTTCCTACACATATTTGGGAATGGCTAATAATCTGAAACTATGTGGGTAAAAAGGTTTTATGACTTTCTCAAATTTGAACTTTCCACGTCCTGCAGTTTTCAAGAAAAAGGTCTCTGACAGACGGACAGACAGATACAGGAGTAATCATATAATTGTTCCGTTTTTACGTTTTAAGTACAGAACTCTAAAAATATTAAAGATTTCTGTTTTAAAATAATATTCGACTTAACGAGGTTCTATTGTACTCATTTCGTCATCTAAAAATAAATTTGCTATTAATTACATTTAACATTATTGTTTTATTAATATTTGTCTTATAGTATTTTTATTAAAAATATTTCGTTATTTCACACTTAATAAATGAAAAGTTTATTAAATTTCAAGTATATTTTTGATACATTTCCTCGCATTTAATTTTTCTTCAAAAGAAAGAAAAAGTTATGGAACATTTTGAAAGTGAAATAAGTTTAAACTTTTCATAAACAAGTAAAATAAATACGTAGTTAACCAAGTTCACACTTAAAAAATAACTGTGCATAATTGTAACTTAAAACGAAAACGTAGATTTTCGAATCAAAATTAAATTCGTTTTTAACAAACGAGTTTCATATTTCAACAAGTTTATCTGAATAATTATAATTTAATATGCAGTTTATATAACGCACTTGTTTTTATCTCACTATCTGAAATGTTGATAATGAGTTTTTGAAAACGTAATTGGAAAATGACGCCCACGTGAGCAATTGAGATGAATGTTATGTAATGCGGATCTCTCAGCTTTTCATAAAATGACATGTTTTGATGCTGAACTGTTTTCATTACGTTAACTTCCCATTTTAAATGAAAATAATATATTGATTAAGCGTAATACTTATTAAACGAGTGAAACTGGTTTCAGAATGAATATTGCCTTAATAATAAAATTAACAAAGACAAGTTTAAAAGTTTAAAACATGGTTAAAGGAGCATATGGCAGATATCAAATAAAATATAAAATCCTTAGGGCTAATCCTTAGGAATTAAAAAAATAATACATTGATTAAGCGTAATACTTATTAAACGAGTGAAACTGGTTTTAGAATAAATTTCCTTAATAATAAAATTAACAAATACAACTTTAAAAGTTTAATACAAGATTAAATGAGCATATGGCAGATATCAAATATGGCAGAAGAACTACAGCTTTGGCAAGACTACATAATACCGAGAATTTAAAAATTGATTTTAAGAATAGTAAGATAATTTATCCATCAAAACTTTATTTCCCATCTATTATCAGTGAATCGATAGAAATCTATATGCGTAAACATATGTAATGAATTATTTTAAAATAAATCCTAAAATTAACCATTTAATAAAAATCTAATTTTCAGTTTAGTAAAAAATAAGGTTTTATTTCCTCTCTTCGCAGTTTCGAAACACCATAATTAAAATAAAGATGAGTTACATGATTTGACTGAACATACATAACTAAATTAAAAGACGTTAAACAAACGCTAGTATTAACTATTTTAAGCTGAGTAGTAATATTAACTATTTTAACAGAGTGTAGTATATAAATTTGACTTATAAGTCGAATTTATATCATGAAAACTTACATAGGTAACTATTTTTATTTATCTTGGTTAATAAATAGGTACTTTTCCAATTAGTTTCATAAATTACAGAACAAGTACAATTTTAAAATTTATTTTCAAGATTGGCTAGTTTTAGCTATATTGTGAAGTAAAAGATGCACTTAATAGGGTTGTTTATAGCTTTAATTGTTATAGGAAATAAATAAATAATAGGAAACCTGCTATACCATTTTAGTACAAAAATAAATCAAAGACCTAGAACAATTTCTCTTTGCTGCTTTCAAAATTCTTCTCCCAAATTTCAAGTTAACATTAACACAGTTACTATTCAGGGACATAAATGCGAGGTTTTTTTTTCCAAACTTCGATCGAGCCACTAAACAGCCAGGCAAGTGATAAGAGGTAGGGATGCGCGGTGGGTGATAGCCATTTTCGAAATATAACATCTGCTGCTACTCGTCGTTTTGAGCTTAGCTGTAGGCAAGTAAACACGGCTGGTACGATTGATGCTCTTGCCAAGTGCGAATTACGTAGTGTTACCCGCTTCCTTCAAGCAGAAGGGTATAAGTGCAGCAGAAATTCACCAAGTTGTCCTCATTGATTACAACGACACTTGTTGCTGGAGCAGTTTAAATGGGACGTGTTTGATCAACCAACGTATAGCCCAGATTTAGTGCCGACTGATTTCCATATCTTCCGTGAATTAAAGAACTGGCTAGGAGGCAAAAGCTTCCAGTCGAATGATGAGCTCCCATCCACCGTTCAGGCACATCTCACACCACTAGCAGCAACATTCTCCGAAGAGGAGTTAGGATATCTCGTTCACCGATATGACAAAAATTCGTCAATATTTATGGCGATTATTATGCAGAAAAGTAATCATGTTTGTAGATTACTTTGGATAATAGATTCATTTTGTTATTTACTTTTGTCTTACTTTTTGTGGTCCATCGGAGGTTGAGAAAAAGAAACCCTCGTAGTTTTATCGTTTTATCTTTGTAAAATAAGGTAAGAAAATTCTACAAATAAGTGCTTGTTCTAACTTCAGTATTATGTTTTTAAAACACATATCGTATATTCTTACTTTTTTATGAAGTTTGATGTTAGTGAATATGGCGTGGACTCTCCATGTTTTGCTGAACATAGATCCAAATGCTAATGTAAAACCGGACATCAGCACCCATGCTCTGGCCTGAAATATACAGATAAATATGCGTATAAACATCTACATATAACAGATATCTACACATAAGTATTACATACATGGATATATATTATGATGCATATGGGTAAGTTAAAGCTGTTATGTTTATAATCGAATCTATATATTAAAACATCACAGTTAAACAGGTTGATTACAAATGAATATTCCAAATTTGAAGCGCTTTATTAACAAAAGCATAGAAGATACACGCATTTGTGAAAAAGACATGAAAAAGTAGACAGTGAAATTACTAATAGCAAAAATTTATAAATGTTCAATGAGACCACCAGCAGAAACACGAACGACTTCCATTCTGCAGGTGAATTCGCCCCACACGGTTTTCAGCATGTCGGGTGTTACAGTTACAGTAGCTGCAGTTATCCTCGTATTCAGATTATACAAATTCAATTACACAAAACACCTTTTTTTTGTACTGTTGTCATCTTGGCGGCAACTGACTGAATGAATTCGCAACAGAACATGCCGGTTCCCCTTCAACCCACCGCTCGTTGCACCATCTCTCGCTAAAAAACGAAACTTTACATTTATGAAACTTCATAACTTCTCACTCACTTCAATGTGTGAAATGGAACACTACCTTTTATTGTTCAGAAAATATAGCCCTTTAAAGTTGAGATATTCATATGCAATCACCCTAAAAAAATTTAGTTAATATTAAGGTACATTAGATTAATAAATTAAATCAAGAACAAAATATCATATCTTAAGCATGAATCATGAAACACTTTTCAACACATTCAGAATACTTTAACAAAACTTCTTTGTTTAATGAGATGCTGCAGATTTTTGATACTGAATGGTATGCAAAAACGTCGTTCAGTTAAGAAACGTAGAAAATACATTAATAAGTGGAAATGTACGCAAATTTTTTCGTACAGCCTTGTATAAGATCTATAGAATTTATTAAAACTATGCAATATGCAAATATTAGTTAAATTTGTATACGCATACCACAATTGCAAACGCATTTCCAGAAATTGTTGCTCAAACGCAGTACTATGACCGAATTCTTTGGTACGTCCTTGTGAATGAGCTATAAAAATTGTGGACACAATATTCTATAATAATCATCTTCTAATGCATGTGAGTGATGTATATCAATTTCAATATATTTGAAATAATGTAGCGTCATAAATACACTACAAACAATTTTTCGCCATGGTTCATAATATAACGTTAGTTAACGAATGATATAATGATATAACGAAGTTATTTTGAATGACTCTGTAAACGCTACACACTTCATTTTTAATGCGGAATATGCCTTTGTAGACCTCAATAATCAATTGCCAATTAATTACAAGGCAATAACAGTACTCTTATGTGACTTAGAACACGGACAGATAGACGGCCAGACAAATAGAATTCATAAACACTTTACAATTATATTGGAAAGTGTTATAAAAGCTTTGAAGCTTGTTAGTATAATATTTCAATTATATCTTTATAAGTATATGCCGCGCACATTGACAAAATGTCTTCTTAAATTTAACTTATTTTTTACGACTTTTTAATGATCCGTAGTGTACCGTTTTGACGATAAATTATTTTGTGTCTCCCTGTAAATGGACTATAGATGGTACACAATTCATTTTCAGTGCCGAACATTGTATAGTAAACTTCAATAATATATAAAAATAACATGGAGATTCGAGTATATTTACAAGAATTGAAGTATGGACAGACTAACATACGGACAAACGGGATTCAAAAACACTTTTCAATTATTTGAAATTTTTTAAGTTGGTAAATCAGATGTGAAAAAAAATTCTATAACTATTTCAACAGGATTATGCCCCTTCTACAAATTATATACTTTCCAACTATGTTGTAAAGTTTTTAAAACAGAATACTTTTGTCTAATCGCAGAATTTCAAATATTTTTCCGCTGTTGAATAATGTAAAAAATTCTTTTCAATAATTTTGGCCGAACTGCACGCACTCTGCAACAGTTATTTTTAACACATTCCAACACAGTTGAAAAGTGCTTATGAATTCGGTTTGTCTGTCTGTCTGTCCGTGATTCTAACTCGCGTAATTATACTCGGATTGTCACGCAATTGATATATGTTTCTGATATTCACTATGACATGTTCGGTATTGAAAATTAAATGTGCCGCGCTTTTATTTACTTTATAGGGACGCTCAAAAATTTCTGTTACTTTACTGTCTATGGGTAAAAATTATTTGCTGTTTATTTTGATGATGTTATACTATTTCAAACATATTGAAATTGATATATACCACTGAAGTGCACTGCAAGAGGCTTATTATAGAATAGGGTGAGTATAGCATTTACAATTTCTTTACAGGGACACTCAAAAAATGCCGTTACATTTCGGTCTATGAGGAAAAATCTTTTGTTATTTATTTTAATAATGTTTCACTGTTTCAAACATATTAAAATTCATCTTTCACTGAGTTGCATTACAAGAGGCTTACTATAGAATACTGTGTGTATTGCATACATTGTTCATTTACAAGGACACACAAAAGTGTTCGCTTATAGTACTATCTGCGTTAGCAATAATTGCTGGAAATGGGTTTTCAGTCGCAATACGGGTTTTAAATTTAACAATTTTTTTGACTATAACTTAGTTTGTACAAATTATATAGATCATATACAGGGCAGCACGAAAATATCGAACCCATTTCCGTTTATTGAAGTAAATTCTAGAAGGAGAATATTAAACTATGTTATGCGTTTCCTAATTCAATTAAATTGTAGCATTCACTGTACCACATAATTATGCATATATACAAATTTATTTATCATATACAAGGCTGCAAAAAATAATTCCGATATTTTTCCGAATATATTTGGTATTTAGTGAAATTGGGTTTTAAAATAGGTTATGCTTTTTCGAAAAATTTTAATTAGATATCACCTTTCACATTATTATATAGTAAAATTTCGCCACAGCATTCTTAAAGTGTTGAAAGTCGAAAAGTATTTCAGAATCTATGTTTTAGGCATGATTTTTCGTTTTTGTTTTAAATCACTTTCGTGCCTGCATTAAGAGTAACTAAATCATTACTTGAACGAACAACGAAGACAAATCCAATATTCAATGCATAAATCAAAACAATCAAAGTGAAATGAAAAGATTATGTAAATAAAATACTTTTACTTACTGTACAAATATAAGGAAAGTTGCTTTCACTGCTAATGCCACTATCCATTCCCAGAAGTATCACACTTGTGTAGGTTAGCATACACCCCACTACTATAATATTATTTAAATATGGACTAGACATTTTTATGTATCTGTAATAAAAAAAAGAACAGAATATCAATGATGTTCATTTATTAAAAGAAATAATCGATAACTTACGTAACTGCTGAGTAACGAGAAATTTGGATAAATTAATTCTTTATTGAAAGTAACAATCACTAAAAGAAACTTGAAAAGTCTAGTTTTTTTTTATATTAAAAATAATAAAATAATTTTAAAATAAATAAATTATTATATTTATAAATGAATTATTATATTTATAAATGAATCATAATTATTTAATAATTACTTATAATTAGTTGTAAATATAATTATAAATTAATTATAATTATTAATAAAATTACAATAATGAAATTATTATTAATATTAAAATAATGAAGTTTGAATAAATTATTATTAATAATTAATAATAATAATTACTTATAATTAGTTATAAATATAATTATAAATTAATTATAATTATTAATAAAATTAAAATAATGAAATTTGGATAAATTATTATTAGTAATTAGTAGAATATTATTAATAATTATTAGAATATTACATAAAAAAAAATTCAAATCCTAATTGGCTATTTTCTTACACATTTCTGAATTAATTTTTTTTTGCAAACGTATAATAATCGCAGATACTCTTATCGCAGATACTCTGAGCATTCGAACAGTTTTCTCAGTTTTTCGGTAAAGAACTCAAGTTTTCAGATGATGTTTCAGAAAATGCTGCAAAAATTTGAGTTTTCGACCGAATTCCGGAGTTGAAAGCGCGAGAAAAATAATTGCCTTTATGGGACAACAACCGCTTATAACTCAAGATGTAATTATTTTATCGAAAAATGCAAAACGCATCAATTACAAATCATTTCAATAATGATACCTTCAAGTGACATGCTTTAAGTTAAAAAAAAAATGAGTACGTAAATTTATCAGATAGTTTTTCTCTTTTAAGAACGTAAAATATATAAATAATTATATTTTTAGAACCAACTTAAATAATGCTTTGTCTGCAGGATTTGTATCAATTAGTAACTTTCTTTCATCGTAGCATTGCGAAATCTTAAAAGGTCATTAGACAGGTTTTCGTTAGAGAATTATATGTTATTCCTACAGTAAGCTAAATTTAAACAAGAAGACAAATAATATAATGAAATCACTTGTTAACGTTAAACTAAAGATGTAATTAATGCTTAAATTGACAAAAACATTACACAAAAAGTCTTTAAAATACGTTTTAATATAAAGATGACATGTTTTATATGCTCAAAAAGCGACTTCTTTAAGATCGAAAATGATAAATAAGATGCTTTTGCAAAGATTTTGAAAATGATAAACACAAATTACGAGATCATGTGTATAATACAAGAAGTAGCTTAAAATGGTCAAACTTATAAATTATTATTTTACTTATTGCTTTCTTTAATTTGTAAATCATATCGTGTCAAATTTTAGGTAATTCAAAAGAGGCTGATTCATTGCATATGTTCTCGTTTCGCAAATATATTTCTATTGATTTGTGGATGATGGATGGGAATAGCAAAAGGTAAAATAATAATTTTCACATTTACAGTTTGACAATTTTAAGCACATCTTTGCATTATACATGTGATCTCGTGATTTCTGTTTATCGTTTTCAAAAAGTTCACGAAAATAATTCATTTATAATTTTTTAGCTTGTTTTAATCGCCGTTTGAGATTGCAAAACATGTCATCTTTATATTAAAAGCTATTTTTAAGCCGTTTTGAGTAAAGTTTTTGTCATTTTAAGAATTAATTACATCTTTAGTTAAACAAGAAGGGTTTATATGTCAATAATTTGAAACGAATGGAACTAATATCACCTAGTTTTTCCTAAACTTTATGTTATTATGAAGTTCCAAAAAAATTACTAAAATCACTATCAGGCATCGCCATTAACAATTTTACGGGGAGTGATGAGGGATTGTATCAAATATCTGTTGATTAGTGCCAAGATAGCGTACAGAATATTGCACGTACTACTATATTTGGATACAACCCCTCATCCCTTAGGTTCCTTTTGGGAACAACGGATTTCGAGCTTATTCTATCGACGATAATTTTCGGAATTTTCAAGCTATGATTTTGAGCCTTTCACAAAAGTTGCTCTATATACTTAGCTAATACATTATGCATATTATATTTTGATTGCGTTCGCGCATGCGCACTGAAACATTGTTTAGTAAACCTGCTCATTTTTCATCCAAGTTTTATTATTTTTTAATTCTGATTGCAGAGTATTATGTACAATGTTGTTTGACATATTTTCGCAAAATAACTTTTTTTTATATTAAGAACTTTGCTAATTATAAGCAAAAAACTTGACGAAATTTGGGACTGTTTTTATAAAAACCTTAATTTCTCTACGAGTATACATGCTATCCTCATAAAAATGAACACAGTGTATTACAATAAGCCACTTATTAATAATCTCGAGTTTGAACGCTTTTGCTTCATTAGTTTTTACAGGGTAACCAAAAAGATAATCGTTCTTTTTCAATTTGTTGACAGTCCCCTATGGGGTTTCTGGAAAAAATTTTCGAGGAAATATATAAGCTATACTATACTGTTTACACGCCTGCAGTTTCAGGTTAATTCCTCATGTATTTTTCTAGATAGTTCACAAAACGTCTAAAATCGCAAGTCACCGGTCACCTTTAGCAATATCGTATATTTATGTCAGAGACATTTGTTCATAAATTCTGCATTTTGCAATCGTAAATTAAAATATTCGAATAGAATTTTCCCAAAATGTACAAGGTCATCAATGTGAAACCTTGTAATTTAGTAAAACATATATTTATGGATTGTAACTGGTCTATCAAAATCTTCTTGTGATTGATAAATTGATCTTATTGTGCAGTGATTCTTCGCGATCCTAGGTGGTGAATTTTACTTTTTTAGCTCACAGGCTATCAAAGCCTGAGAGCTTATGTGCCCGCCGGTTCTGTATATATGTACGTATGTACGTACGTATGTACGTAAAGCTATAACTCTTCATAGAAATATCCGTTTTCCTTCAAATTTTGTTTATAGGTTCACTGTGTTAAGGCGCTTCCCTGATTAGTTTTTGGGATTGATTGGTTAAGTATAAAGGGGGGGACGGGGGGCTAATCTCCCCCTTAATTTATATAAATGGGTTTTTCATGCAGAATTATACCATTTTCTTCAAATTTTGTATATAGATTCATTTTGAGAATGCACTTTTGTGAATAGTTTTGGGGTTCATTGGTTAAGTATAAAGGGGGAAACGGGGGATAATTCCCCCCCTTAATTTAGATAAAAGAGTTTTTCATGCAGAATTATCCGATTTTCTTCAAATTTTGTATATAAGTTCATTGTGATAGTGCGCTTTTCTGAATAGTTTTGAGGGTTCATTGGTTAAGTATAAAGGGGGAAAGGGGGGGCTAATCCCCCCTTAATTTAGATAAATGGGTTTTTCATGCAGAATGATCAGATTTTCTTCAAATTTTGTATATATATTCATTGTAATTAGAGGATTCCCTGATTAGTTTAAGGGGTTCATTAGTTAACTGTGAGGGGGGTAACGGGGAGATGACCCCCTTAATATTATTGTCAATTTCTTTATTTTTCGAGGGGCTTATTTCAAATTCTTTGAAATAAAAGTATAATATACAATTATTGTGAATAGCCTGTGAGCTCAATGCCCTCAGTTTAACTGGGCAGTTTTCTTTTTATTTCGATTTATTCCATTCATCTGAAACGTGCATTCTTACTTCAAACATTTTGTTCTAGTGGTATCGAATAATGAGCTTTCAAACAATTCATCTTTTATGATAACCACCGTGTATATCTATGGCATACATACAAAAAAAAACAACATGTCAAGTCAGTATGCTTTTTAATGAGTCCATAAAAAAATATACGGATTTTTTTTAAGACGCATTCAATGTCTATTTTTCAATTTAATGTGATAAATGTTTAACACATTATCCCTAGCATATTTACGTGATGAAATAAAGAATATGGTTTAATAAGCATTGCTTTTTGCCCCCTCGCCCGATATACTAATTTTTTTACATATATTTTTATTTTATTAATACACTTTAATATCTATATTTAGTGCTTTTATGATAGATTTTTTATTGAATATTTTTTTAATGCAATGCAGTTGGTGAAGAACAAAGGTTTGTTTAGCTTCGAAGATTAACTATAACACAACTGAAAAGGGCGCTGGCACGTGTCGCTATTCCCCATCAGAAACCATGAGCAAGTGAATCCTTTTTCTCAAGTTCTATGACAGATAGATCTGACCTCAAATCCGCTCGTTCAACCATAACCATCGTATTTATACTCGCAAGCTAACCCCCCCCCCCAAACCAATTATCATATAACCGAGTAAAATATTAGTGAAACTCAGATTCAGAAAGGCCCAATCGCACTTGTGATAATTAGAAAAATGATTGATCGATGTCGCTTTCACGCACACATGTTAGTATCGGGTAAAATACTCACAATAAAAAAAGACTACCTTTAGAAGCGATTCTCAGCCTAATCTTATGTTTCTGAACTCGTATAACACATTTATACAATCTTTACGGTATTCTTACAGTTTATTATAAGGTACTTTCTTTCAAATCGGCCACAAACTAACACTTTTTAAATTCAATTTTGTTTACTAACGTGTCAAATTGACAGATTCTTTTGTTTGTAATTCAATTGCTTGTTCTTTTCTCATTTTTACGTAAATACAGAAGATTTTTCAGAAAATGTTGTCAAATTTGGCATTTTGAACTGAATTTTCAGTCGCAAAAGTGCATAGGAAAGGAAACTAACTGACGTCCGGTAACAACGATCACTTATAAACCAAAATGTTTCCTTTATTTGAAAATGAAAAAAAAAAAAACTGTTCGATTACAACTCATTTCAATAATTCTGCATGGAATTAGCATGCTTTTATGTTTAAAAATGAATCAGAAAATGTGTGAGAAAACTTCGCGTTGTTAACAGGGGAAGCATGCCGGGTGTTCAAAAGTTGGGTGTGACAGTAAAACGCGATACAAAAGGTCAATGGGTCAGAGAGACAGTGGATGACCACCTCGGGAAACCCGGCTTTTGCTTTAGAGTTGAAGTGCAATCCCGAGGGGCGGGTGGGATTGTACTTCAACTCTAAGGCAAAAGCCGGGTTTCCCGAGGTGGTCATCCACTGTCTCTCTGACCCATTGACCTTTTGTATCGCGTTTTACTTTCGCACCCAACTTTTGAACACCCCGCATGCTTCCCCTATTAACACGGATATCAGATAAATATTCAGCGTGGTACGAGATCTCGTATGACATCCAAAGAAGTTCAAAATTCCGACAATAGAGGGCGCTGCTGCAGATAATTTCATGGAATAATTCTATATTGTTCACACAACGCAATATAAAATGTATAATTTCAAATTTATTACCTGGCTTATTTATTTGTAGCAGGAACATCCTCTATTTTTGAGATTTTGAACTTTTATTTTGGTGCTCATACAAAATCTTGTACAGCTGTGCATTTTTATCTGCAAACCGCATGTCTCTCCGACCCATAGAAGTTTTTTTTTTTTTTTTTTTTTTTTCATCGAACTTTTGAAACTCACGGTATTTTTTTGGTATTTTTTGAGAAACGCCTTAAGAAATTCATCCGAAAGGCAGTATATATAGAACGTACTAAAGCAATCAAAAAATCTTACAAAATAAATAAACCTTTGAGCGTATAGAAAAGGCCAATTTCAATGTTTATGATCCGTTCCCCATTTTTAAATTTAATTATATTCCATTTTAATATTTAATCTGAGAATTAATCGACGTGTTTATACATGCTAAAAATTATAATGGCTTATTTGTTTTATGTAAACAAATTATCTAAACGTATTTAATCAATTTTCAGTTTTAATGACTATTGGTAAAAATATTAAAAAGTATTCTTATGTATTATTCTTATTCAAACATTAAAACTATTCTTATTGAGATATGTTGTGTTTTGCAACATAAGTGCAGATATTTTTAGAAATTTATCACATACTTTAAGAAAATGTACAGTAGGTGTTTTAAAAATAAGTGAAAGTGAAAGATGCTGCTGTTGATTCCCTACTTTAGAAAAAAAAAGGTAATAAAGAACTGTGTTATGTCGTTACGCAGAACATTTCTACTTAGTTCTAAAATCTATATGTGTTGCTTCTAACTTATTAAATAGATGAATTTCTGATTTAATTACTTTTTTGTAACTTTAATTAGCTTATACTACTTTTTAATAATACATGAATAAGGAAACAACTTACTTTTGATTTCTGTATTTTATATTTACTATTAAGAATACTGTAGATATAATTATTCCAAAAACGGCAAATGCTACAATTATTGAATACACTGTGATACTGATGCGTTTGCGTGTAATTTTTCTATGCGTTCGATCCACAGCTGGTCCAGTGCCTGTAGAAAAAATAAAATTAATTAGTTAATTAAAAAAATCAGGCTATATAAAATATTCTTTTAGTTTACTGCAGAATCCAGATATATAATAATGTAATATACAAGTAATGTTTATTAAAGTTAAGCACTTGTATATTTTAGAAATTTTTCGTTTAAAATATATTGATAAATATTTCAGAATTTGAAAATTTAAGTTTAATATTTCAAAAGTTTAAATTTACATAAATTTGCTTCTTTAGGAGAAAATGTTTGGTATACAAACTTTTTTTAGTACCTACATTTTGTTAAAGATAGGGAACATTAATCAGAGCTACATACCACTCCATACAATTGGAACTCCTCTGCTGAAATCTAGTTCATCTGTCAATGGATCGTATTCCGCAATTTTTATTTCAGAACCATCTGAAAAAAGAAGTTATGATTATAAATTTCTATACCTTCAACACACACACACGTATATATATATATATATATATATATATATATATATAGGGTGTTACAAATTTCACAAAATACAGCAAAACAAATGCCGCCATTAAAAAAAAAAATTACCTCCCTCAATCCTTTATAATTGATTTCCAAAAACCACGAGAGTTTTATAAGAATTAATTAAAAAAATAATAAAAAGCATAGTTTAGAATTTTTATTTACATAGTTTAGAATAGTACATAATTTAGTTTTATGAATTTACTTCAAATGAATTAGTCATAATCACATATATGTGATTATTCGTTAAAATGAATGTGATAGATTAATCCGTTTTAATTCTGAACACAAAAATCTGATTTTAAACTAATAAAAAATGAGCATTTTTTAGCATGGTCCAACATTGGTATCCAACATTAGATGCCAAAGAGGTTGAATTGACTGTATTTCTTAATGTTCTATTGCTTCCTTCCTTCCTCCCCACATTCTAATATGTTGACATGCTAGCTGGTTAGAGTGGCCACGATTGGCGTTTTCTGTATGTGAGATGGAAAGTAACTTTTAAACTTTGTTCTTCCATTAAATGTACTGGAGAATGAGCACTGCTTGCCGCGTACGAGTAGGGGTGGGGCAGAAAAAATGCAATTTGCGCTCTTTCTTAGTTCAATTTTTGTAGTTTTTGAAAAACTAATACACACACTTTTATTTTTAATGTGCATCGTATACAATTTTAATTTTTAGGACGATGGTAAGCCATTGGAATCATTTACGTCGGCAGCTGCTCATCAGGTAGTTAACAATTATTTTACTGCCGGGATTTTAGTTGAAACTAATTCCGTCGATTTAGTTGAAATTAATTCCACGATTAAATAAGAAAATTTGAACTTAGTTAATCGTGGGATGCTCTACGATCGAATAAGGAGAAATTTGCTTTAATAAATTACAGGTAGTAAAGTGATTGTAAACTCTGTGACAAGCAGCCACTGTCTATGTGTGTTTGTCATAAGAATTTTGCACACAAATCACATTACGACCTCAGATCACAAACTTGAAATGGTACGGTATGAAAGCATTTAATTTAATTTTCATGTCCTAGATGACGTTTCTATGTATTATAAAATTTCTAAAGTAGATATCCTACATTCATGGTCAATATTCTAAAGTAACATACTAACATACAATGTTCTTAATCCGTGCATTATGTCTTAATACTTTGTTTTGTGAAATAAAAATATTTTTGTTATGATTTTTCAGCTGATTTCAGCCTGTTTACTATATACAAAAGGATATGTGCTTTCCGAATTTTCTATTTAAATTTTCTTTAATAAAAAATCTTTTTTTATTAGTTTTATAATTTTTTTATGTTTTTACTTTTATCGGAACTAAAATCCTTTCCGAAAATTATAAATAAAGTCAGCTGGGAACCCAACCTGAACCAGAAAATTCTATTTAAATTAAACCCGAAACCCGATCCGACTCCGACAAAATATATTCATGAAAAGGAAACTCGATATTTACATACAGGGTGTTTTTTTTTAAACTGACGCTATTCAGAGCCGCATATAGCTCGTTCTAATAACTGGATTGATACAAAATTTTGTGAATGGACTAAGAAAACTATGGGAAAAAAAATTCCAGCAAAAAAAAAATAGTTCCCATCACCACCGATAGGGGGAAATGTGGCGCTGTGGTAATTTATGCAACTGAGAATTAGCATAAAATACGGGCAATAAATGGAAATTCAAATTTTTACTTACGCAAGCGACAGTAGCGCCAATAGTTTAAGCTATAAATGCATACGAAACACTCCGAGAAACAATTTTAGCTCAGGTTGAAAATTAATCTCACGTTACCGCAGCGCGCGTTACTTTTGAAGTTCTATTATTCTAACCAGTGCAATGCACCAGCCGCTCTTCGTTTACTTAGAACACGCCATAAACTGCGCAAAGGACCTTTATCCGTTAATGTATTGAAAGCAATGATTCTGAAATTCGAAGAAACAGGCTCGCTAGCAGTTCGGTCAGGCAGAGGAAGTAAACCGGTGGCAGAAAAAGTGATAATAATGTTTCAACTGCAATCAACGAAACGGAAAGTGTAAATGATGAATAAAACATGGCATTTTATCCAAATTATTAATTTTGTCTGTTTCTGATGGGGTTTTTTTTCAATGTACAGCGCCACATTTCCCCCTATCGGCGGTGATTGGAACTATTTTTCTTTGCTGGAATCTTTTTTCCCATGGTTTTCTTAGTCCATTCACAAAATTTTGTATCAATCCAGTTATTAGAACGAGCTACAGGCGTCTCTGAATAGCGTCAGTTAAAAAAAAAAAAAAAAAAAAAAAAAAAAACACCCTGTACTTCAACCCAAAACCGAAATATTTAATCCGAAATGGAAGGCAATTAATTCATATACAATTAAAGAAAAATAATCTTCAATTCTATGTCTTATATCAATTTACTCATTAATGTTCAATCGCATAGTTGCTTACATCAAATATGTACCGTAATATTGACATCCCTTTGACATCACGGGGTGACTTTGTCACTTCGTGGGCAGACGGATTTATTATTGTTTTATATATATTTATTAATGTGTTTTATTCCTGTGATTAATTGTCGCTTCTCTTACAGGTCTTAGGCAGTAAGTGAAAAATCAGGATCTGCGAAAAATCATCATGTGTCAGGTATTATCGCAATTACACTGGAGAGAATGTGGCAAACGCAGTGGCAGCTGTCTATAATGGCATAAGTAAAAACCTAGCTGCCCCAACATCCCAAATACCACGTAGTACTCCTGTCAATAAATGCCTTGGAAGACACACTAAGTCTGTGGATCGTCCGACAATCCTTAGTCATGAAGATTGATATGAGTCTCAAAGACAATGGGAGTCGTATTTTTTGCAATAAATCCTAAAATTGAATCGTGCTAATAGCCCTAGGTGGTCTAAGGGGTGTTCCTGTTTATTTTACATCGATATATGAGGTAAATTTGTCATAAATCGTCTATTGCGAGCATTTAAAGCATATTTGTCACCCCATTTTTTATTGTTTTCTTTACAATACTACTCTTATACATTTAAATCCACTTTGATGTTGAAGGAAATCGTTAGGTCGATACCCCTGTACTTTTGGGAACCGAATTTGAAGAATAAAAAAAGATATGTACAAAAATATGTCTGAAACGTGACAAAGTAACCCCGGTTTAAGGTACTATATATACATGTCATTAGACTTTTTAAAAATATCGGGTCAACACAAACCCGACCCACAAGAGTCAAATCTCAACCCGGAACCGAGCCGATCACGAAAAAAATTAAAGTCATACCGACCGTTTTTATTATTATTAAATGATATATTTCTAATATGAATGCATTATTTAAAGACATTGTCTGCAGTACTTTAAAAAAATTATTTCTTCACACATCTGTAACCATACACATTAGCGATGTATATAACATATATAAATTCTACTTTAAGCCTAAATTTATTTTACATATATATATATAATTCTAAATAAATTTCATGATTCTAAATCTTATGCTAAATGGGATTTGCATACAATATCATACAATATCATGGATACAATATCATCTGTATCCTTAAACAGAGATTTCAGTGTTCATAGCTCTTGTTTGCCAAGTGTAATCGTAGACAATTTATGGTTCAATAGAAGTTAACTTTTCAATATTTTAATAATTGTTTGTTCAGCATTATATCTGTTTATAATTGAACCCTCAAAATTTTATTGTTCAATCTAAAGCAAAATTTAAGTTTAATATTGCACCATTATTCTTTTCGTGCACAGAACCAAATAAAGGCAAAATATTTCACATCTTATGGTTACAGCTATTATAACACCAAAAACAATTTAAATTGCCATTATGGAAGAAATATTAATTCATATTTACTAGTAAAAGAGAGCTATGTATTTCAAAGAGAGGTCAAAAAATTATTTTTATTTAATTTAATAAATTACTTCGTTTTGAAAAGATGTCTGATTGTAAACCTTTTTTGATGATTTCTGTAATGTTACGGTAAAAAAAAAATAATAATACATGTATAAAGTACGACACTCACACAAGTAGGTGTACTCACTCTAGTACTCAAGTAGTATTTGAGAAATCATTTTACTATATATTATTATCTTTTCTTTGATACTCACTCTAGTATTCAAGTAAGGCAATCACTAGATGTGTATATCCCAAGTAGGTGTACTCTCTCTAGTACTAATTGACAATTCACTTCATTATCTATTATTATCTGTTCTTGTGTATTTACTCTAGTATTCAAGTAGGGAACTCACAAGATACGTATCTCAAGTAGAAATATTCACTTTAGAACTCAACCAGTCACTATAGTTTTCACTATACTACTATGTAACAGTGTCCATACTTGAGTACACAATTCAGTATTCAAGTAGGGAACTCACCAGATATGTACAAGGTGGCCATTATTAAACTGACGGTACTCAGAGTGTTCTGTAGCGCGATCTAATTGCGAGAATGGCGCCAAATTTTGTAGGAAGATTAAACAAGATTCGCGAAAAAAATGTTAGTTTCAAAAGCCACCGCCAGGGGAATATGTGGCGCTGTGTATTCGAAAAAGTGAGTTTCAAAAAATGAAGAATCAATACTGAAATAAAATTACCGTTCATTTAACGAATTTAGCAATTTAATCCAAGCTCAAAATGGTAACAGTTTATAAAAAGCTAAAAATTTACATAAACACTGCTAAAGTTTCTTTATCTGCAATTTCACTTACAGAACCCCAAAGAAAGCAACAGAAGAAGAAGAAGTTCTTTATTCAAATTTCACGTTACATCTTTTGGCCAAGTGCCAGCTTGTTCGGCTTTAAAAGGTAATGTGCTACTGTTAGAAGCAATTTCATTGAAAGTTATCTTTCATAATGTTTCCTTCTTTAGTCGAGCGAGCTCTACTAGTCAAATTCTTTTACCTCAACCAGTGCAATGCGCCTGCCGCTCTTCGTGCTTTTAGAAACCACAAAAATGTGTAAAGATAACGTTCCTTTGTTAGTTAATGGTTTAAAAGCAATGGTTGAGAAGTTTGAGAAAACAGATTCTCTAAATGTTCAGTCAGGCAGAGGACGAAAACCCGTATCACGGGATACAATCGAATAAGTGGCAACGGCGATTGTCGACAGAGCACCAGACAATATTTCTATCACTTCCAGCGCTCGTGGGATAGCTCGGAACCTGGATATGCCTTATTGTATGTTATGGAATATCCTACGAAAGATTATCCACTTCTATCCGTACAAGATCAGCCGTGTACAAGAGTTACCTCACACCAACCATGATAAGCGATTGACTTTTGCTCTCACTTTTCTTGCCAGAATGGAGTTGGATGATGCTTGCCCCTGGAAAATCTTATGGGGAATGAGGCCCACTTTTACCTGAATGGAACTGTAAATACCCAGAACTGCCGAATTTGGGATAACAAGTCAACAAGAGCATTCAAGGAAATTCCTTTGCATTCACCAAAGATAACTGTTTGGTGTGGTTTCACTGCAGATATGATCATAGGTCCATTCTTCTATGAGAACATTACCCCGACAGAACCTGTAACTTGTTATGTTACCGGAGACAAATATCGCCAAATGCTAAATAACGTTGTTATTCCGGCACTTCAGCAAAGACAGTGACTGGAGAAAATCATTTTCATGCAAGATGGAGCCCCTCCACATATTGATTTGCGGGTACAACAGATGCTACGACAGAAATTCACAAAAGAAAGAGTCATTAGCCGCTGTTTTCCAACTGCATGGCCCCCTCGGTCCCCTCATCTTACACCCTGCGACTTTTGGCTGTGTGGTTACCTATAGTACAAGGTCTATCACGCAGGTGTCCAGGACCTGTCTACATTGAAGGATAACATATCGCGAACTGTACGGGAGATATCTGCAGACATGTTATTCTCTGCTGTTGTAAATGCTGTGCATAAAATGCAATATGTGGTCCACAAAAACGGCGGCCACATCGAACCTGAGTTGGATGTCCTAAATAAAAGGTAATTTTATTTCAGTATTGATTCTTCTTTTTTGAAACTCTCTGTTTCGAATACACAGCGCCACATATTCCCCTGGTGGTGACTCTTGGAACTAATTATTTTTGGCGGAATCCTTCGTCCCTCATCTTGTTTAATCTTCCTACAAAATTTGGCGCCATTCTCGCAATTAGATCACGCTACAGAACACTCTGAGAACCGTCAGTTTAATTATGGCCACCTTGTATATCTTTAGTAGGAGTACTCACTTAAGTACTGAAGTAGTATTGGGTAATCAGTCTACTACTATCTAATAAAGCCCATACTTTAGTCCTCACTCTAGTACTCAAATAGGTCACGTACCAGGTGTCCAAGTGAAGAAAAAAATATGAGTAAACATTAGCTTAAACCTTCCTTTGCATATATTGCTTTAGAAAGATTTGAAACTCCTTTGACATAGTTTAGAGATTATATTTGCATTGAATGTTTAAAATTGTACTTTGATTGCATCTCAGTGACAATGTTATACATTCGTTTAAATTTTTTGAAAAAAAAAAACATAAAATAATTGCTTTACTTACTTTGAAACTGTTTTAATAAAATTTGGCTTTTCCTTTCATTCTTTACAAAGTTTACAGGACCCTGAAACAAAGAGATATTTTAAAACATAATTTCAAATCTATGCATATTAAAGTTACTTATTCTAAATAGATGAATCGGAACGTTGAGTCAATTCCGCCAAATTACCATAGCCAACAACAGTTACTTTCTTACAGGAGAAAAGCTGTAAAAATCAGCATGTAAGATTTAGAAGAGAAGAAAAAATTAAATGTTGTTCAACACTCCGGTATGTAAATGGTCTGAGCACATATTTCGACAAAATGAAATCTCAGATCCAATTGCGGATAGAAAAAAACGCTACACTGAAAAAAAAAAAAAAATCATGGGAATCATTGAGCAGATGAAGGAGAAATCCAAAGAAGAAAAATTTATGGTATTAAATTTGTAATAGTTTACAAGTGTAGAAATAGGAAAAGTTTTAAAAAATATATAAATTAGAGCTCAGCGCCATTGTACAAAGAGCTGTTCTTTCGTGTGCAAGATTGCAAATGACTTGTTCAGAGCTAAAGCTGAAGTTTTATGAAATATATTTTTTTAAATAATTCTATTTCGATTACCTAACAAGTGAAAATTGAAAAAAAAAGATCACTTACTGTACAAAGTTTATTTATTTCATTTTTATTTTTTTAATGAAAAATCTACATGTATAAAGACATTTTGTCATTTAAAGACTCTATTGTGAAAACTTTATATTAATAATTAAGTAACTTAAGTACATATCGTTATTTATACATTAAGCCAACTCTTTTAAGTAAAACCTCATTTAATCAAAATCAGATAAGAATTTATATCTCGGTGACCCAATTAACAACTTAATCTTATTCATCATAAGTTTTGTCGTTTTTTAGAAGAATAGCATAATTATAATGTTCTATTTTGTGCACTTTTAAACCAATATATTTTTTAAATAAACTAAAATTAGAAAACAAAAATATTGTTTAAAAAAATCTTTTAAGTTGTCAGTTGGGTGACAGAGAAATAACTTCTTGTCTTATTTTGATTAAATAAGGTTTTACTTAATAAAAGTTCGCTTAATGTATAAATAAAGATATGTACTTTTAATCTTATTTATCATAAGATTTGTTAATTTTTATTCTTTAAATCAAGTAAAATACATCGCAAAAATATTGCCAAAAATCTTTTTAGATAAAAATAAAAATTTTGAAATAAATATTCCATTTACATTGTGCTGTAATTATTTTATTAAATAGCTCATATTTATGCAATGTACTTATAAGTCATCTAATTTTTTTTAGAATGGAAGTTAAATCTTTATAAAAAGAAAGGTTGGAAACCTTTTTACTTACACTGTTACAGATGCATGCAATAAGTATTAGGGTGGATCAAAGGAGAATGGAACAAGAGCCGCAGTATGAAATGACATAGTTTTTTTCAAACACATTCTACAAATGTACACAAGCAATTGTCCCACGGTTTCACCAAATGGTGATTACCTTGCTCATATAAGTCCTCTGGCTGAAATCGGAACCAGTTTCTAACATTTTCCATGATTTCACTGTCCGAGTAGAAACGGCGACCCTTCAATGCCTTTTGAAGCGGACCAAATAGTGGATAGTCAATTTCCGCAAGATCCGGGCTATACGGTGGGTATTCCCGACTGTCCACCGAAACTTCACCAGTTTCCCTTGTGGAAGAGCCTGCGTCTGTCCTGCACACGAATCAAGGACAGTTCATGTTATCCGTACACTGCCTTTATTCGCTGATGTGCTGTGCGAAATTCAACTTCTTCTATCGATAAATAAGGTATAACACTCGGTTTATCTTTTTTACTCGCTAACATTCTGCAGACGCAGATGAATAAAAACAACCGATTGCCTGACGGGCGAAACTGCTGACCGATCGACAGAGCATACCACGTGTTTCTGAGTGACTACCTGGGAAAGTACATTTTCTCAGTAGCAGTTACCTTCCTTATATACCCACTCTACCCTGTACACAAAGTTCGCCACACACATACAAAAATAAACCAAATTATAAGCACTGTTTCGTTTTCATTTGATCCATCTTTATACATACAAGTTTGAACGCCTTATCAATGAATACTTAGTTGACTAAACGCTACAAAACAATTTATGTTATTGATTAACCGCAGAAAAAAAAAAGAATTTACTGTGATTGTAGAGCTTCTATTCTACAATACATTTATAAAAAAATTAATGCGTATAAATTAATCAGAAAAATGCATGTATTACTCATCTTACGTACCAATCATACGTAGTACAGGATAAGTCTTGTGATCGTTTTAAAAATTGATTTTTTTTTTTTTTTTTTTGACGGATTTACACGTTTCAGACACTGGAGATTCCGAAAAACATATTAAAAAAAAAAAAAAATGCTGCGTGTCTATAGACGTTCTATCTCCCTAAAAAATTGAGATAGAGACTTGAAACTTGGTATGTATTTAGTATGTAATAATGGGAAGAAGCTTATTGAACTTAAGTGACCTCGATTATCCGGAACGATTTTTTTCGGACTCTCGAAATATTTGTTCTGATAAAAGGTATATAAATATTTTCGAAATTGTTTATTTTAAGGAGTGAATATAAAATACAATAAAAAATACATAATCTTTGCATAAAGAATGAAGTCGATCGGATAATGAGTTGCCGAGATATTTGTAATACTATTTCCCACACTCTTCGACTTTTCGCGACCCTGTATTTCATTCAAATTTCAATTCAAAGATATATTTTAATTGGACATAAAACGCTTAATTTGATGCAGTAAACTGTTTAGTTAATATGATTATCATTTTTATAGTTAAAAGGACTCTTACGCAACTCAGTAATAGAGAATTTAAAGTTTATCACGTCATCAAGCCAGGAAGAAGAGATAATTAAATGTTATTTTCTAAGAACAGATGATAAAGTTTTATCGTAGGATATATGCCAAAACATTAGATTAAAGAAAAGTTATAGATTCACGTAGAAAAACTATACAAGCTTAAAATACGAGTAATGTCATTGTTTCAAAAGTATTTAAATATTATTAAATAATCACTAAGACTAGAATTTAAGTGATATATTCACATCTACAATATATTTATAAAAATATCAATGTGTATAACTTTGCATTAAGTACACTTTATATTTTACTTTAGAAAGGCATATTTTTAATACCTTATAGTGTTGTATATCCATATAAATATTTTATTTACAAATATTATTATTATTTTTTTGGAATGAGTAGCCATGTGTACCACAATATACCATTACTAAATCATTAATAGAGAGTAGATTGAATGGCAATTACAATAAGCCTACAATAATTTGTATGAATAATTATTTACGCTATTTTTTGTACGCATTTTACTTTCATTACTAAATCATCAAAAGAGATTAGATTAAATGGCAACTAGAATAAACTACGATAATTTGTGTGAATAATTATTTACACTATTTTTTGTATGCATTTTACTTTCATTACTAAATCATCAAAAGAGATTAGATTAAATGGCAACTAGAATAAACTATGATAATTTGTGTGAATAATTATTTACACTATTTTTTGTATGCATTTTACTTTCATTACTAAATCATCAAAAGAGATTAGATTAAATGGCAACTAGAATAAACTACGATAATTTGTGTGAATAATTATTTACACTATTTTTTGTATGCATTTTACTTTCATTACTAAATCATCAAAAGAGATTAGATTAAATGGCAATTACAATGAGCCTACAATAATTTGTATGAATAATTATTTACGCTATGTTTTGTATGCATTTTAGTTTCATTACTAAATCATCAAAAGAGATTAGATTAAATGGCAACTAGAATAAACTACGATAATTTGTGTGAATAATTATTTACGCTATTTTTTGTATGCATTTTACTTTCATTACTAAATCATCAAAAGAGATTAGATTAAATGGCAACTAGAATAAACTACGATAATTTGTGTGAATAATTATTTACACTACTTTTTGTATGCATGTTGCTTTAATTACTAAATCATTAATATAGAGTAGATAAAATGGCAACTGCAATAAACCTACAATAATTTGTATTAATAATTATTTACGCTATTTTTTCATGTATTTTACTTTTAAAAATGATGTCTCCCTAAAAATATCAACTAATAATAATACTAAACATCAACAACATTAATCAACGTTTCATATTATATATATTTTTTTAAAGTAATCTCTTTTAATATTTTCTCAAACAGGAACCGTTATTCACAAATTCATTACAAAGGGTTTCACTCTGTTGTTTTGAGGCCCAATGTAGCAAAAATTCAGAAATTCTAAATTCTTTTAGCGTTTCTAAAAAGCGTTTCACCATTTCTAAAAATTGTGTAAACATAGTTAAATAATTACCATGAGTAGAATTTAGTGATATATTCATATCTACAACATTTAGAAAATATTAATGAGTATAACTTTGCAGTATGAAATTGATATAAGGTGGGTGAACCAAAGGTGACCAGTGTATCTAAGGTAGCCCACTCCTCAAAAGTTGAATTAATTTAATTTTTAATCACAAAATGGTTCTACTGCATTGTCAATCACGTATCGTCAGTGTACGTGGCTAAATTTAAAGAGATCACCTTGATCCTCCGACATTTTATGCAGTGTTTTCACTTTTGAAGAGTAGTGGGTCTATTTTCCAGGTAAAAAGCTATTTTAATTGATTTACATGTGTTTAAATTCTTAGAACTTTGAGTTATGATACGTTCTCTCAAAGATTATTTCTTTATCTTTAACCACGTTTTCTTCAATTCTAATAAATTTTTCAGATTAATACTTTTGCGTCGTGCAGATGGCGACCATATTCCCAAGGTGGCCACCTTAGAAAACAAATGTGGAAATCAGTGTAGTAAGGGTTATTTTCAAAATTTCTACATAAATATCTGAAAAAACATATTACCATTTATTGTTAACACCAGAGATCACTCAAAAGAAGTTAGTAACTCTCAGAAAAAAAACCCTGAACTACCGTGCACAGAAGCTTCAAGGACTTTTCGTGTCATAAGAAAAGAAGATTAAGAAGAAAAACTCGAAATATATCAAAAGAAAGAAAGCCTAATTGTAAGCAAAATAATTTGCCGAGTATTTTTACACATTTAAAAAGTGATTTTAATACATGGGCCACCTTTGGAACACTATGCGTCAAAGGTGACCCACATGCTACAATTTTGAAATTGTATTATAAAAATAATTAAATTTTATTTTACAAAGAAAATACCTTATTTTACTTTACGAAGGAATATTTTTAATAATATCTTATAGCATTCTTTAGCCATATAAATCGATGTTATATATAAAAGTATTTTTTTTTAGTTTATCTGGAATAACAGTAATATGTCCCACTATATATCATTAATAGAAACTACACAGAGTATATTATATGGCAACTACAATAAACCTACAATAATTTGATTAAATAATTTTTTACACATTTTTTTGTATGTATTTTACTTTAAAAAAATATTGTCTAACTAAAAATATCTTATAATATTTTAAATATCAATAACATTAATCAACGTTTTATTTCTCAAGTATTTTTTTTCTTTTTTTTGACCATTTTTTTCTCAAACAGGTACCATTACATACAAATTCATTACGGAAGGTAAAATAAAACTTACCGTAACTCCCGTAAAAGAAGTCTCATTCAAGGAATCCCTAAAGAGTTGACCCCAAAAAGGATCTCGATGCTGAAAATCCCTAAATGACTTCGTTCTTCCAAAGGCTTTTAGCTTCTGAGATACTTTCTGAATGGCAAGAGCAATGGCCCATATCCCATCATATGCGTATCCGTGAAAACGACTGTACTCATTTTCTCTCCGTTTTTCATATTGTCCTTCGTATTCCGCTGCTGTCTGAGAAGTAAAAAAAAAAATATAATATTTTCATAGAAATACATAAAACTGCAATAGGAATTTTCTTAAGGTGTTTTCAGTTTTTTATTTGTAGTATATTTTCAGATTATGATAAATAAAAATTTATGCTGATTTTTGTTTGGAATATTTTATAATAAATCAAACTGTTAATACTCTTTTGAAAAGTATTTAAATTTTAAATTTATGTTGTATATTTAATTATTAAGTGCATAATAATAAAACTAAATATAAGAAAATATTCAGTATTGTGTTTAAAACAAGAGCTTTAACAGCGGTCGATCCAGGCAAAATTTGGGGCCTATTTAGGGCCCCTTCAGAAAAAAAAAACTTAATAAAACAATTCGCTTCACAAAATTCTTCTTAATAAAACATAACCCTTTACAAAATTCCTCTTAATTAATTAAACCCCTTCAAAAAATTCCACTTCATAATATAGACCACTTCACAAAATTCCATTCCATAAAAACATGCAGTTCACCAGAGTGAAAAAAGTAATCTTTAAAGAAGTAATCTAATATATAAAAATGAAAATTTGTCTGTCTGTAATTCTATAGAAATCCACAGTTTAGAATAAAGAGTTGTGAAATTTTACTTAAAGGTGTATTAAATCACGGCCGAGGCAACTAAAATTAAAATAATCCGGAAAGGAAATAAAGTATAGTTCATTTTTAATTAATAAAAAACCACCAATCTAACAGCCATTTCCTATCAAATTTAAACATTTTTCTTTATAGCAGTTGTCAATAATTAAAAATTCACAATACAATTCTTTTCCACAACAATTAATTTTCTATTGAAAAATTTCCACGTGAAAAATTAAAATGAAATAAAATGTTTCGACAATTAAAAAGAAGATTAATATGTTGCCATATTGGAAGTATAATGAACATTTTGAAACATTTCTCAATAATACAAAGAGTATGAGTAAGAGTAAGTACAGAAAGCAGTTTAAAATGACGTCATTAAATGAATTTAAAATAAAATGAATATGACGTCATATTGGAAGTTTCACTGATTTTTAGAATATTTGGCAATCATACAAAGAGAGTATCATTGTCAGTAATTGCAGAAAACAAGTGGATATGACATCAGCAGGTGAATATAACATAATACTAGATGGAACCCGTCAAAATTTGACGGCAAAAAACTTGATAGTACCATAAAAATAAAATTCATAGCTGCTTTAAAATGTTTGAAACTTTTGCAGAATAATTCAAATAAATAAAAAACCCACTTTGAATTAAAGCTAGGTTGAAGAACAGCAATTGGCTAAGTTTCACTGGCACATGCACTCGCGGAATTTCTTGCATTTGACACATTTAGCGCTGTTGTGCAAGTAAATGGTAAGTGCCCCCTTGGGGAGGGGGAAATGGCAGGATGGACCAAGGAGATGCATAACATGAATAAGCAGTCAAAGACCTTTCAAACGATATGTAACATGAGGGGTGTGTGCAAAATTTAAAAAAGTACCCCCTTGGGGGGGGTAAAGTAGGGGATGGACACGGTACATGCATAATATGATTAAGTGGTCACAGACCTTTCCAACGATATATAACATGAGGGTTGTGTGCAAAATTTAGAAAAGTACCTCTTTGGGGGGGGGGGCAAAGTGGGGAGATGGACATCAGAGATATGCATATGATTAAGCAGTCACAGACCTTTCCAACGATATATGACATGAGGGTTGTCTGCAAAATTTAGAAAAGTAGCCCCTTGGGGGAGGGGGAGGGCAAAGTGGGGAGATGGACATTGGAGATGCATAATATGATTAAGCCGTCACAGACCTTTCCAACAATATATGACATGAGGGGTGTCAACAAAATTTAGAAAATTGACCCCTTGGGGGGGGGCAATTGGGGAGATGGACATTAAAGATGCATAATATGATTAAGCGGTCACAGACCTTTTCAACAATATATGACATGAGGGTTGTTTGCAAAATTTAGAAAAGTACCTCCTTGGGGGAGGGGCAAAGTGGGGAGATGGACATTGGAGATATGCATATGATTAAGCAGTCACAGACCTTTCCAACGATATATGACATGAGGGTTGTCTGCAAAATTTAGAAAAGTACCCCCTTGGGGGAGGGGGGGGGACAAATTGGGGAGATGGACATTGGAGATGCATAATATCATTAAGCGGTCACAGACCTTTCCAACAATATATGACATGAGGGGTGTCAACAAAATTTAGAAAATTGCCCCCTTGGGGGGGGGGGGAATTGGGGAGATGGACATTGGAGATGCATATGATTAAGCGGTCACAGATCTTTCCAACAATATATGACATGAGGGGTGTCAACAAAATTTAGAAAAGTGCCCCCCTTAAAAGGGGGGAAATGGCGGGATGGACCCCGGAGATGCATAACATGAATAAGCAGTCAAAGACCTTTCCAACAATACGTAACATGAAGGGTTTGTGAAAAATTTACAAAAGTACCCCCTTGGGGGGGGCAAAGTGGGGGATGAACACCGGAGATGCATAATATGATTAAGCGGTCACAGACCTTTTTAACGATATATAACATGAGTGGTATGTGCAAAATTTAGAAAAGTGCCCCAATTGACGGGGGGGGGGGGGGGATGGACCACACAGATGCATAACATGAAAAGGCAGTCGCAGGCCTTTCGAACGATATATCATATGAGTGTCAGCAAAGAAAAGTCTCCGCCCCGTGTGGGCAAAACATACTCCCCCCGCCGCCATAATTATTGATGCAGACTCATTTTTTAAATTCGTTCGCACCCCTCTTCTCCCGCAAAATGTTGTGAATTTTAAAAACTCCCCTTCCGAATTTTTTTATACCAAAAGCACTTATGTCCATCGTCTGCATGCAGAGTTTTGTGCTTACAGACGCCAGACACAACAACACACACACAGACAGACGTTTACCGACATTAATAGCAGTGTTTCCCCCAGACAGTTTGAGAAGGGTGCTGCACCCTGCCTGCCCTTTGGTTTGCAAAATAGCACCCTTCTTGCCCCTCATAAAAATAATTAGCACCCTTCTTGCCCCCTCCAGCAAAATAATTAGCACCCTTCTTGGCCCCTCCAGCAAAATAATTAGCACCCTTCTTGCTCTCAGTAAAAAAAGTGCCCTTTCTCCTTTTTGCATTAAAAAATTTGGTTTCATAATAAAAACTGACTCAATGTTGTCTTAAAAAGAGTGTTTTGACTTTGAAATATCAAAAGTGGCTTTAAAAACCAAAAGAATACCTTTAAGCTTTAACAATTAAAAAAGTGCCCTTAAGATTCTGAAAAGTGCCCTCAAAAATCCAAAAAGTGCCCTTAAGAATAAAAAAAGTGCCCTTTTTCTCACCAGCAGCACCTTGCCCCTTTTTAAACCTGGGGGAAACTCTGTTAATAGTATAGATGATACTCAGTGCCTACACATTTCACCCTTTATAATTCAGCCAATGAGTTGACAGTCGTTCATTTCCAGAAACGAAACAATAATTCTTTAGGATGAATTTTGTTTGTTTGGCGTCACAAACTTTTTAGGGCACCTGCAGACTAAAAACATATAATGAATCTTCGCGGGGAAAAAAATCCTAGATTTCGTCAAATGATCACGGGAAAAACACTAATTTCATCAAAGGATCATGTAAAACGTGAATTTTGTTAAAAGGCCACAGAAAAACGTGATTTACGCAAAAGATGAGCAAATTTTGTCAAAGAATCGCAAAACAGGAAATTCCACCAAAAGATAGCGCTTTCTTGCCAAATTTCGTCTAAAAATTGCGGAATAAAATGTATTTTATCAAAAAATCGCTGGAAAACGCACATTTCATTAAAGTATCGCGAGAAAAATGCGAATTTCTTCAAAGATTGCTGAAAAAACGCGAATTTCATCGAAGGATTGCTGAAAATTCATGAATCTTATCAAAAGGCAGCAGAGAAAATGTGATTATTATCAAAGCATTGCGAAAAAAGAAAATTTCGTCTAAGGATCACAGAAAAACGCAAATTTCATAAAAGAATCGTGGAAAATAACGCAAATTTCGTGAAAAAAAAAATTTCAGAAAAAACACAAATTTCGTCAAATTATCGCTGAAAAAAAACACGAATTACGTCATAGGATAGCTGAAAAAATTGTGAATCTCGACAAAAAAAAGATACAGAAAAAAATGCGAATTTCATTAAAGAATCACGAAAAAAAATGCGAATTTTGTTAAAGGATTGTGCAAAGAATGTGAATTTTTTGAAAGGTTCGTGTGAAAAATGAAACTGTCTTTATTAAAAACAGCACACACACAAACATCTATACAAACCTCAATACATACAAACATATTATAGGCAGGGCTTGAAATTCAATTTTTCCAAGGACGGGAGTCTCCCTACCAACATTTTTAAATGGAGGGGAGTTGTAATGTTTGGGAGGGAGAAAAAAAAATTTTAAACCCCACTATTATTTTACGTGTTATTTAAAGAATTACATTAATGCAGACATGACAAAATACCATTGAAAAAATTAAGTCAACTGAGAATGATTATGTAAAATGTTTATTTTTATTATAAAAAAGGGAAGAAAGTTAAGTTTTATATATGCAGTGTATTTTTCAAGTTCCATTAAATGTGTTAGGGACCCTTAACAATTAGGTTGTTAAATAAATTTCTGACTTTAGATTTTACTTGATTGAGATTCACCGATCGATCGTGGAAAAGACGCAAAGTTCATCGATCTGTCGTGGAAAAAACGCTAAGTTTGTCGATCAGTCGGGGGAAAAAAGCAAATTTCGTCGATCAATTGCAGAATAAACACAAAGTTCGTCGATCTGTCCCCAAGAAACGCAAGGTTCGTCGATCAGTCGCTTAAAAAACGCAATGTTCGTCTATCTGTCGCAGAAAAAACGCAAAGTTCGTTGATCTGTCGCGGAAAAAACGCAAAGTTCGTCGATCAGTTGCGGAAAAAAGCAAATTTCATCGATCGATTGCAGAATAAATGCAAAGTTCGTCGATCAGTCAGGGAAAAAAGAAAAATTTCGTCGATCGATTGTGGAATAAACGCAAACTTCGTCGATATGTCCCCAAAAAACGCAAGGTTCGTCGATCAGTCGCTTAAAAAACACAATGTTCGTCGATCTGTCGCATTCGTTTGATGTCGTCGTTGAAAATTTATGGATTTCTATTATTAAAGTAATTTTTTCATTTTACCGTATTTATTTTATTTTTGTGTTGTATGTATTTTGCTACTTTGAATTTTTTTAAACTAACCCTTTTTTTTTTTGAGAGTGAGAGAGAGAGATTTAGTAATTTGGTGACACGAAGTTCCGCAAATTCTTAAAATCCACAAATCGTTTCCAATGTAAACAATGAAATTTACAATTAAGTTGCAAGTGCAAAATTTCAGTTTTTTAAAATTTTCATGTCATTCTGTACACATTTTAATATGTCATTCTGATCATTATACATATTTAGTTATGCATTATTAATTATTTACTTGACCTTTACTTTTAATATTTTAAATATTTCAAACTTACAGCTGAATGTAATTATTAAAACATTTGAAATACTGCATTCGAAAAATGAAATTTCAGCTTAGAAACGCGACAATTACTATTAGGTTAAAAAAATTTAAAGTAGAAAAGTACTTATGATATAAAAAGAAGAAAAAAAAATACACCAGAATTTATCTGTATTACGAAAGCGGGAGAAATGATTTTCTGTGCTATACGAAAAGATATCCAAATAACTCAATCATAAACATAGAAATAGGTATCGGTTTCTATGTTCATGTGCACTCAATCCAAACTTGAAACTTTTAAAAAGGTCATTGAATGAATGAAATTCATCTCCGCCTTTCACATCCAGAAAACTTGCTGTGTCGCCAATTATGTTTATATTTTATATATATATAAAAAAATAATAATTCAGGCACTTTTCCGTTATACGGACACCATTGTCGCCAAACATACATACATACATACATTTTGGCATAGTGTCCGTATAACAGAAAAGTACTAAAGTTCATGGTTTAAAATCACAATAAAATATCATGAAATTTATTGATTAGTTGTGGGAAAATATCGGGGAAATAATGTGTTTTTCATGAATTTTTTGTTTTGTTAACAATGTGGTTAGAGAGCCAGGGAGAAATCCAGAAAACTTGCTGTGTCGCCAATTATGTTCATATTTTATATATATATATAAAAATAATAATTCAGGCACTTTTCCGTTATACGTACACCATTGTCGCCAAACATACATACATATATTTACATACATACATACATTTTGGCATAGTGTCCGTATAACAGAAAAGTACTAAAGTTCATGGTTTAAAATCGCAATAAAATATCATGAAATTTATTGATTAGTTGTGGGAAAATATCGGGGAAATAATGTGTTTTTGTGAAATTTTTTGTTTTGTGTTGTTGTGTTTAATTGTAAGCATTCATTATAATTTTCAGTGCATTATTAAATTGAAATTTTTGTTTAAAATATGTAAACAAAACAGTGACCAGAAACCTGCACAATTTCTAATATAGATAGATAGATAGATAGATAGATGCATGCATGTAGTACTTTTAATTATTTGGTAAAAATACTGTGATCGTCACTGAGAAAACCTGAATTTAACCTAAAAGTAATTGTCGAGTGTTTAAGCTGAAATTTCATTTTACGAAAACAGTATTTCAAATGTTTTAATAATTACATTCAGCTGTAAGTTTGAAATATTAAAAGTAAAGGCCAAGTAAATAATTAATAATGCATAACTAAAAGTAATTGTCGAGTGTTTAAGCTGAAATTTCATTTTACGAATACAGTATTTCAAATGTTTTAATAGTTACATTCAACTGTAAGTTTGAAATATTAAAAGTAAAGGCCAAGTAAATAATTAATAATGCATAACTAAAAGTAATTGTCGAGTGTTTAAGCTAATTTCATTTTACGAATACAGTATTTCAAATGTTTTAATAGTTACATTCAGCTGTAAGTTTGAAATATTAAAATTAAAGGCCAAGTAAATAATTAATGCATAAGTAAAAGTAATTGTCGAGTGTTTAAGCTGAAATTTCATTTTACGAATACAGTATTTCAAATGTTTTAATAGTTACATTCAGCTGTAAGTTTGAAATATTAAAAGTAAAGGCCAAGTAAATAATTAATAATGCGTAACTAAATATGTATAATGATGAGATTTTTTTTTCTTGAATTATTCAGTGAAACTCGCCTTATAAATGTACGCAAATAATTCACATCAAAATCTTAAAATAACAAAGTTTTCTTTCGTGTTTAGCTATGCTTAATAACCAAAAAAGCTTGATTAATACAAAAATTTTTTGGTAAAAATACTGTGATCGTCGCTGAGAAAACCTGAATTTAATCATATCACACAGAATTACATATTAAGTTTAAAAAACTGAAATTTTACACTTGTTTACATCGGAAACGATTCGCGGAATTTCGTGCCACGAAATCTCTCTCTCTCTCTCAAAAAAAGGGGTTAGTTATAAAAAATTCAAAGTAATAAAATACATACGACTTAAAAAGAAAATAAATACGGTAAAATGAAAAAATACCTTAATAAAAGAAATCCATAAAGTTTCAACAACCGAACAACCAAATGGAGTCGTAGTAATCCACATACGCTTCTAGAGAGAGGAAAAAGCCTTCACCTCATTGGCTGAAATATCGCGTCTGAAGATAGTAAAAGCCTCTAGCTGATTAGCTGAATGCTCGCGCATGCCTATAAAAGGCATTTTTGCACGAAAAACTAAAAAGCAGGTTAGCTTTAAGTATATGGATGAGTTTTAAGAACGTACCGAATCATGATAATTACCCGATTATGAAAATATTGGCATTTTGTAACATTTTGAGGTTTTCTCAAATAGCTTTCACTATTTTTAAATGCTATCCACATGTATATATGCGTGCATGCGTGTATATTAAAATTTACAGAAATCTTTAGGTCCCCAGAGCTCATTCTTATAGTGAAGAACTGAAATAAAGATTTCAGATTTAAAAAAAAATAAAATGTCTGGTCATTTTATCGGATAAATACACCATATCACACTATATTACATTTCATGCCCTCAATCAGACACTACACTTTTTAAGAAGCAATGATTTAATAATGGATGGAGTTGGATTGTCTATAGATTTCCGATAAACATTGTCGGTCATTCAAAAAGGAACAAAGGCAGATGAAATTAACGCATGTCTTATATCGTCACATCTTTGAAGGCATGTTCGCAGTTTGCGACTAACTAAAATATGAGAGTTCATCTGGATTGAAACCTATTAGATGTTCAATTTTCTGACCATTTGTTAATTATCGGAAATGGATTAATACCGCTTTATCCAGTAACTGGTCTGTTCAAAATCAGAAAAGCATTTTGTGTCTGGTGAAGGCTGAACGGGCACAGTTGTGTCTGTTGCAGAACTCAAGATGAAAATATTTCCAAATATTCGATATTTTTCAGACCATAAATGGATTTTCGAAAGTGCGATTATTGCACTAAAAATGATAGCGTAATTAACATCAACTTTAAGACCCAAGAAGATTAACACATGGAAAAGTTGTATTGTATAAATCAATAGATACCGTTGATGAAGAAAATGAGCTTTGAAGTAAGTGTTTTTCAGTTTGTTCCGTCGTGTACAATTCAAAAACAAGTTTGATATTTTTTTTTTTCTTTTTAGCTTTTAGTGTTTCAATGATGAGTGGAAGCAAGCTGAAGCATAGCTGAATTCTGATGAGTTTATTATATAAATTTATATATTTTTAGATTGGGTTTCTAACTTGGTAGCTAATCTAACTGATTGGGTAACTAAACAAACATTCTTAATATACCAGACAACGTGGGGTACTTCAGATAGTTATTAATAAATGCTTGGTTTGAATTTAATCTTCTAATGCCCATGGTAGCATATATGCTACCACCACTGTTTCCAATTAAGTAGATTTTTTAATTTAGATATTCCATATTCATCCAAGCTATTTAAAATAGAATTATTTTCTTCATTTAAAAACAAACAGTTCGTCATTAAATAAAGTTAAATTTAATATTGAAGTTTTCCGGTATGAATTAAGATTTTCTGAATTACGGAATTTCTAGAACGTATTCTACCATGAGAATTAGAGGGTTAAGTAACTGGTTTTCATCTTTCGTTACAAAATGCTACTTTTCAGAAAAATATAGTAAATTTCACAAAAATAACTTTAAAAATCTGCATTGAACCCTTTATAACTGGTGTATCTCTTCAAATGTTTTTAAAATGTAAATGAATAAATGAATTAATAATTACCGTCCCGTGCAGGAATTTATATTTCAAAAGTAACTACGTGAAGGAGTTTTTGTATAAGTGGCTATTTTCTTAATTTTCGTAAAACCGTCTTATATTAACTGCAGACAAAAATATTTGTATTACATTTTTATTCAAAGAAATGTGAAAGGTGATGAAATAAGAAAAGTATTCACTTCCAAAAGGAGACAGTCCTAAATCGCAAAAGAAAATTTAAATTAAAAAGAATGTTATTACAATAAAAAAACAAAATACAGGAAAGATCTCAGACGATTAGATTGCCAAAAAAGCTAATTACCACCAAGAGGTTAATATACTTCGATTTGTCTGTTGCAACAAGTTCATACGGTACAAATAATTGCTCTTTGTTTCTGAGGATCTAGAAAGAATATTATAATGATTATTTATTAAACGATGCAAAATATGGCTTTCATATTTACATGTGAATTTTTTTTTTATTATTTACAAGTAACCAAAACCTGCTTTTGAAGATTTGTGCTTTAATTTAATTTTATTTATATTTTCCTACATATAATATTTTTTTTTCTGGACAGATGACTTAATATCTTAATTATCTCAGCCGTATGAATTATGTATCTATAATATAATACTAAGTGTTTAGTCCATATTACGAGGCGTTGCGGATATTAACCCATTTGCATTATTATCGTGTATTCCAGTTATTACTTTGTTATTCAGAAACTCCGAATTCATAAAAGAAATTTTTAATAGGAATTTTTAATTTATTTAATAACCAACGTTTGGAGATTCATAAATTAATTTTGTTTTCTTTTGGAATTTTTGGTATGGATTCAGAATATCTGAATAATAATAAGAAAATCCTGAAAATGACGCATATATGCGTTAATGATGCAAATGGGTTTCGATTCATTTCGACAATATATATATATATATATATATATATATATATATATATATATATATATATATATATGTGTGTGTGTGTGTATACTGGTGTCCAGAAATTAAGGGGCAGTGACCAATTTCAGACGTTTCGTTGAATATCTTCAAACTCGTTAGGAAATGCCCGGAATGCTCTTGATCTCTGACGATGTAAAGAACATGTTTGACTTCATATTTTCCAGTGAAGATTTTGTCTGAAGTACAATTAGGAGGGGAGGGGGGCAGTAATAATTTTAATAAAAAAGTAACATTTTCCATCACCAAAGTAACAAAAAATGCTAAAAATTGTCTGTTACTGTAGCAAATGACTATGTGTGTCCTGTTCAGCATTTGTGTGCATTTGTGTAAGCATAGCACGTATATTCGTGAAAATGTTAGCGTTTCTGTAAAATATTCAAAAGTGTTTTTGTTTTTTAATAGCATGCAGAGTTTTCAGCCGAATTTAACACCGCATTATAAAAACTTGACAAAAAATCGTAGAAGTATTAAAATATTAACATATTGAATATTTGATGAGATATAGGTATTTTTATGAAATAAATTTTAACTGCACATGCGTGAACTACAGCAAAGATTTTTTGTCATGATTTGATAGTCAATGCTATAGGGCTACTCATATAAAAAGACCAGTGTAATTTCGTGAAAACTCAAAAAGTTACAGTAATAATTATTAAATTGGGGAGAACATCCCATAGAATTATATGGGATTTCCTCCTCTATTCAGTTTAAATCTCTGATGCATGCTATAAAAAAAAAACCTTTTGAATGTTTCACAGAAACGTTAACATCTTCACAAATATAAGTGCTATGCTTACACAAATGCACACAAATGTTGAACAGGACATACATAGTCATTTGCTACAATGACAGACCATTTTTAGCATTTTCTGTTACTTGGGTGATCGAAAAAATTATTTTATTATTAAAATTAATATTCACCCCATAATTGTACTCGCAACAAAATCTTCACTGAAAAACATGAAGTCAAATATGTTCTTTACCGCCTCAAAGTTCAAGGGCATTCCGGGTATTTCCTCACGAGTTTCAGTAAGGTATTCAACGAAACGTCTGAAATTGGTCACAGCCCCATAATTTCTGGACACCAGTATGTATATATATATATATATATATATATATATAGAAACATAACATGGGAAAATGTAATAACTAGAACAATCACTTACAAGCTCAGGATCTCCTTTAATAAATTTTTAAACTGACGTTTAAAATGTATGCGTCTATTTATACTGCTTATTTTCGAAGCATGTTTTGCGATTTCATTCTTAATAGCCTGACATTAGTACATTTGTGGCAATACTAGCTATGAAAATAAACCTACATTAGATTAAGAAATAGCAAACGTTTCTTAATCCAGTTCCTATCTTTCTTAAGATTTCTTAAAATACAATGTAATCACTTCCGAGTTACCAACGGTTCCGAGAGCCGTTCCTTTATCTTCAGCATTCTCAGAAAACAAAAAAATATCTGCGATTAAAAATAGAATTTCTAAAACAAAAGTTTATCTTCCTGCTTGTAATTTTCGTAAACGTTTCTAAGTAGATTTTAGAGTGTATTAATTAATTTTAATTACCCAAAATATCGGTTTCAGAATGGTGTCAATTTTCAAGTATACCTTTTCTTGTTCGACAAACAAAATAAGTTAAAAACATTAACATTAACAGTCAAATTAATAGTTTTATCATTAACATTAAAATTAACATTAGTTTGTTATCCTTGCACGTATAAAATTCGTTACGCAGATGAAAATACTTACTTGATAATTGATAGCATCAGAAAACTACATATTTCAGGTAGAGAAAACTGATTAATACATTATAAAAACTATTTGAAAACGTTTCCTACAATTAAGGACAGCAAAAGAATGTTTTGTTTCAGAAATGCTTCTTTAAGTCGTTCCTAATATAAAAGAACTGTTTTCGGAATCGTGGTTATTACGGAAGAGGTTATAATGTGTTTGTGTAAAAGCTTGAGAAAGATGAGCTACATTAAGCAACATTTGTTTTTTTACAGTGTAAGCAGTAAAAAAAATGTTTTTTATTTTGTTTTTAATTTGCTTATTTTGATTAGTATAAAAATAGGACATCAAAATGAATAGTTAGGTGCAACTGTCGCAGACGCACCGGTGTATCTTTTTGGCATGCCTCAGTAACTCGGCAATTTTGGTGAGATTTTGCTTAGTATGGCAACCTGGTAGAGCAAATTCCGTGTGATTTATATTAAATTAAGTATTGTGTGTTTCATTTTAAATTAATTATTGTGTGTGTTTTATGCTTAAACGATGTGTGTGTTTTTATACTAAAAAACGTGTGTGTTTTATAATAAAATGAACTATTTCATTGTAAAATAAAACTAACATGCTGTTTTAGCAAGCTCCGAAAAAGGGTTTTTTCTTAAAAATCGTGCAAAAAATAATAATAATACAAAATCGCGCCAATCCTGGTGCGTCTGTGACAGCTGTTCCCATAGTTTTTATTGAAATAAAACGTTCCAAACCTCTGCGAATAGAGTTGCAAAGAACCGGTTTATTCCCGGGTTTATTTCCAATAGACCCGGTTTATTCCCAGGTTTATTCCCAAAAGACCCGGTTTATTCCCAAAAAACCCGGTTTATTCCCAGGTTTACACCGGGTTTTTTCTAGCCTTTTCAACTCTATCTGCGGATGATTACTAACTTCTACAAGTTTATACATGAAAATAGTTTATTATCATAAGACCCAACTTAGTACACGTACATTAAATATTGTATACTTACAAGCCCTGAGACAGTGATATTTTGTGAAGAACTTAAAGGTAGGACATCTGTTGCAATATGGCCTTCCATCGCTTCCACAAGCTCTTGAGTACTACAAGAGGTGTTGTATCCATTCATTACAGGTTCTTCCCACCATCGTTCGCGGTACATACCAACGATGATCCATTGATATTTCCGCCCGTACATCTTCAGATGATAAGCCTTTAATTAAAATAATCAAAAACATAGCCTTTCATACAATTTCTCTAAAGTATAACATAACATTGTACAGTAATTTTATCGGTTCATGCTGTACACTGCAAATAAATAAATAAATAAATAAATAAATTGCTGATTTTACGACATAACACTGGCATCCCTTTTGGCATTATTATACCGTCAAATTAACAGTAATAAACAGTAAAACAAGCAGCAATACACTGCCACGCATGCGCGGTAGCGTATTATTTTGCAGTGCATAAAGCAACAGATTTGATGAACAAATCGAAACATGTAAATTTAAAATTTTAACATCTTTAATGTTTATATTGATATGTTGACGTCTTTTATTCAAAATAAAAAGTGTTTTAGTGTATATTTTAAAAGTTAATTCTAATGGACGTATTTTGACTCTCCACTTTATTTGAAATATAATAACATTTGAAGTGTATAAAGCAGTAACAAATTAGTAAATTTATTTAAAAAATTAAGTGATTTTAACACTATTGTTACCAATATTATAAAGCAAAGACATGTCCGTGAGTAACATTTACGTGAAGCTGACTGTGGCAACATGTGTCTAATAAATACCACCTTCACTGCAATTATTTAAAATTCTGAACAACGCACAATTTTAATTTTTACACTGTCGAATAGAACAAAATAATAAATAATGCAATGTGTTTGAAAACTGCATCTCAATTTATTGATTTTTAATGGTTTTTAAAATAATTTCCAAAGACAATTTTTTGAAAAATATATCTCTTTCGTGTTCAGTTCAATTACGAATAATTAACCCGTTGACAATATAAATAGTTCAGAATTTGTCTCCGGTTAATATTCCATAAATAAATTTAAAAATCGCCGATAAATATATATAAAATTACAAAGTAATATAAATAAAAGATAGATTTATATAATTGACATTTGAACACAGACTTACAGACATATAATCGACAAGTGAAATTATCTAGGACAAAAATTCTGTTGTAAGTAGCGATCTTTGCCGATCTTTTTGTTTTTTAACTCCTGACTTGCGACTAATACGAAAATATCACTTTTAATGAATTTCGGAACTTAATTCGAATACATTATTGATATTTTCAATATAAAAAGGTTTTCCGAGTGCTGTTAGTGGTCAAGCTAAAAAAATACATTGAAAATAAAAAAATATATATATTAAAGTTTTCTATAGAAAAATTATTTTCACATATGTTTTGTAACCCGTGAAACTCGGGTTGCTAAACATCTTAATTTGCTATTTTTCGATTCGAATTTACTTTATTAATTTATAACTTACGTTTTTCAATGACGATGAGATGGATTTTACAATATGGCAATAGCTAAAAGATACATTGAATATAAAAAAAATATATATATTAGAGTTTTCTATCGAAAAACGATTTTCACATATGTGTTGTAACCCGTGAAGCTCGGGTCGCAAAACATCTTAATTTGCTATTTTTTTATTCAAATTAATTTTATTAATTTTTAACTTACGTTTTTCAATGACGATGAGATGGATTTTACAATTTTGCAGTTACCTGATGATGAGGAATAGGCAATAAAATTGATTCAGAGCTATTGGATGCATAAAGTTTTTTGCGAGATGACGGCTATAAACATTTCACAGAAAATCACATATATAATTGTTGACCCTAACACTGGATACCATACCCGATCTATTGCGAGGTTATTGGCGTAATAAAAGACAGTGTTTGTCGTATTTCCAATCCTATCGAGAGTTCATGTTGCGACGTCTTATTCAAAAAATTAAATGTTTACCGCAATCCTGAGAGACATTTACAATTTTGATGCCTGCAGCATAAATCGAGTTTTATTTGCTTATTGTATTGTACAATAATTATTTGATCTTTTATTTTAAGTATATATTTATAGTGATACAATGAAATAAATCGTGAAAATCTATAATTTTTAAATGTTATATATTTTAAATGATCAGTTTCGCAACAACAATATTAATTATTTTTTCAAATATTTCATTTTGCGCAATCAACTACGTTTGGCACCAATGGTGTGGGTGAAACGGAAAAGTATGAAAAATATTTGTTAAATTGTAGAAAAAAAAATAAAATTGTAATATTCTACGATAAAATTAATCATGCAAAACTAGGTACATTTATGTTAGCCTGGCTCGAATCTCGCTAATATATTTTTTCCCCTCGCTAATAGCAGTTTTATTTTTCGCGTGTGCAAATTAGAAATATTGTTTTGATTTTGAAATAAAATGTTTTGGTTTATGGATTGCTTCTTATTTTGTTTTCGATTGTTTGCTAGTACTTTGCTAGTACTTTGAAGTCAGAAGAAAGACTTGCTTCTCCCTTCAAAGTAGTAGCACGTCTTCTTTGCGCCTGACGAAGAAAGACAAGGTTCTTTCGAAAGGCCTAGCACATTCCTTATTTTATAATGTTCTTAAGAAGTTTTTATGTTTTTATTTCATTTTTATACTCGTCCTATTACGCGCACCTAGAAATTTTGATCAATTTGATTATTTCAAAAGTTCTCGTTATACGCATGAATGTACGGTAATTAGATGTTTATGAAATGTGAAGCTTTATGTTATTCAAATTTCAGTGTATAACATATTTTTTAGTTGAGCTGTCGCAGACGCACCGAAGTAATTTTTTAGTGCCAAAATGACGATTTTATGCCTGGGCAACCCAGCGATTTTGGCGAGATTTTGCTTCGCATGACAAACTGGTACAGCATATTCCGTGTGTTTCATATTGAATTAAATATTGTGAGTTTTATAATAAATTGAACATTGTGTGTCTGTTATAATAAAATAATTTCTGTGTGTTTATAATAAAAATTGTGTGTGTTTTATAATAAAATAAACTGTTACATAATAAATGAAAACTGACATACTGTTGTAGCAAGCTAGGCCTAACATGTACCCTAAAACGGGGTTTTCTCGCCAGAATGGCGCAAAAGTAAAATCTTGTCAACCCTGGTGCGTCTGCTATAGCTGTTCCATTTTTTAAAGAAAATATTTCTGCATGTAGTAAATTTAAAGCATTTTTATTTGTTAAACTATCTACCATATAAATTTCTGAATTTCATCAAAATATGCATAGGTTTCGCTCTTTTTTTTTCTCGTGTAGAACTTCCTTTACCTTCGAAAGATCTTTTATACGACAGCTGAATACTAAAATGTCTTCCTTTCCAGATTTTTATAAGCGTGTCTTTTCATTCTTCAAGCATCAATACATTTACGGACCCAAAAGTTTCGACATGCATTTCAACTATTTTTTCCTTTTGTGCTTGACTAGAATAGGACACTATTCTATTGATAAAACATAAAATATCTTCTTTTGTAAGATTTGACTCTAGGAGCTTTTATCTGCTCCACGTTTCATAGAAGAATTCTTCATACGTGCAATATTGCGCTTAAACGCTGATATTTTTTTTTGTTCTTTGAAAATTTGGAATGGATTTTAAATTAACGCATGAAATCAATATTAGAAAGACATATTGTGTTTCGAATGTTGGCGTGTTTTTCCTTTTCTTCAAGTTTCGTGGCAAATTTAACTGTTGTTGACTAAAACGACAACGAAGAAATGAAAATTACATTTTTAGCACTTTATAACATAGATTGAAAAGTGTTTACGACTTTGATTTGTCTATTTGTCTGTCTGCCGCTTTCTAACTCGCATAAATATTCTGGAATTGCCATGTAGTTTATACATGTTATGATATTTATTATGGCAGGTTCTGTATTGAAAATAAAGTGTGTAGAATTTAAAATTTGTTTACATGTACACTCAAAAGAATCCCTGAATATTATGTTTTATGAGGAAATATCGTTTGTAGTGTATTTTTAAAATATTACACAATTTCAATCATATCGAAATTTATATACATGACTGACGTACACCGCAATATACTTACTGTAGAATATGGTAAGTATAGCACTTAAGGTTCATTTACACGGTTTAGTTAGACACAGAAGAATTTAATTTTAGTATTGTCTAGAGATGTGAGCTATAAATGCTAAATGTGCTTTTTTCAGATGTTGCATGCGATTTTAGATTTAACTAATTTTGTACATATTATTTGGGGGGTGTAAATTCTATACATCATATACAGAGCTGCACAAAATAATTCGAGTAACATTTCATTTATTGGCGAAAATTTCTGAAAGTTTTTTTTTTTTTTTTTTTTTTTTTTTTTTTTTTTTTTTTTTTTTTATTGCCTTATGCGTTTCCTAAATGATCTCATTTTTTGAATAATGTGTAGTATGACACCAATCTGAACATCATATACTTGTCTGTACATAAGAGTTCAGATGCTTTTCGGACTGTACATCGTAAATGTTGAAATTATGTTTTTAAATGTTTTGTACGCCTTACAAATTGTTTACATATATATCATACTTCACCTTATTAAATAGAGATGTTTTGTTACAGTATTCTGGATGTGTTGGAAAGTGTTTCATAACCTATGCTTGACGTATGGTTTTTCTTTCTTGTTTAGATATGTATTATTTTTTAAGACGTCAAATTGTTTACTTTGATATCATCTTTCACCTTATTAAACTCTGAAGTTTTCTTATAGTACACTTAATGTGTTGCAAAGTGTTAAATATTATATGCTTGATGCATGGTTTTTCTTTCTTGTTTATTTATGTATTAATTAAAGCAAAATGTATACCATCACGTCCAAGTAATAAAACAAATTAATTTATCATATTTCTTTAACAAAAATATAGATAATAACATTTTTATATATTATTCAGTTTATTTTGCTTTAACATTATTGAATTGCTTTAGTTCGAATTTTACATAATAGATTTTCACATGGTTGGTTTCATAGCAAACGTATTTTTAATTTTTCTTCTAAGCAATATAGCCTTGATCAAGTTTTGTTTTTAGTAGCCTTCAATCGAATTTCATACAACATTAAGATTGAACATAAATAATTCTATTCAATATTTAAAGGTTTGCTCCAGAAAAATAAATAAAATGTATAATGGTTTTTTAAAAGCTTTAAAGATACACCTAAAAAGTTTTCACAGCTCACCAGTGCCTCTTGGCATCGCGATTGAAAATGAAAGAATAATTATTAAGTAAATTAACAAAATAAAATAAATAAATACAAAAATCTACATGCTTGAGCATTGTCCAAATATACACTTTTAGAAAAAAAAAAACATATTTTTGGGACAAATTTGGTTGTATTTTTCCACAAAACATTAAATAAATACTAAAAAAATATTTTCAAAATTCATTGGTTGAAATGAATTCCTTGAATCCTGAGTAAAATTTTAAAACATGCAAAATTGTAAAACGCGTTGGGATCGCCCAGTTTTGCTCTGGACAAACATATATACATACACAGATGCACATGCTTGAAAGCATTTATTAGTATACCTTTATAAGTTCCCTTATTTCAAAGTAAAAAATCATTTAAGAAGAAACTGATTTTCGCATTATTTCAATAGTAGGTTCTTTTCGCTTGAAATTCTTTCTATATTCTCTTTTAAATTAATTTTTTTTTTGTACATAAATAATTAAATACACCCATACTCATAAATGAAGCATAATGCCAAGACAACTTCGATTCCAGAAACTTTGTCGATTATCTACAGAAATGTTTAATGAATCGTAAGTCAACTTCCAGAATGTAAATAAAAAAGAAAACTGCCCAGTTAAACTGATGGTACTGAGCTCACAGGCTATTCACACCAATTGTATATTATACTCTTATTTCAAAGAATTTGAAATAAGCCACTGGAAGAATAAAGAAATTGACAATATATTAAGAGGGGATCATCCCCCCGTTCCCACCTCCTTGTAATTAACCACTGAACCCCCAAATTAATCAGGGTAGCCTCTTATTACAATGAACATATATACAAAAGTTGAAGCAAATTGGATAATTCTGCATGAAAAACCGATTTATCTAAATTAAGGGGGTTTAGCCACCCGTATCCCCCTTTATACTTATCCAATAAATCCACAAAACTAACCAGGGAAGCGCCTTTCCACAATAAGCCTATATACAAAATTTGAAGAATATCAGATAACAGATAATTCTCCATTAAAAAAAAATTCATCTAAATTAAGGGGGAGGATAAGCCCCCCCCCCTTTACCCCTTGACACTTAACCAAAGAACCCCCAAAACTGATCAAGAAAGCGCCTTATCACAATCAACCTATATACAAAATTTCTTGAAAATCGGATAATTCTGCATGAAAAACCCATTTATCTGAATTAAGGGGTGGGGGGGGGTTAGCCCCCCGTTCCCCTCTTAATACTTCCCCAATGAATCCCTAAAACTAATCAGGAAGCGCCTTACCAAAATGAGCCTATATACAAAATTTGAAGAAAATCGGATAATTCTGCATGAAAAACCCATTTATCTAAATTAAGGGGGGGGATTATTCCTCCTTTACCCCCTTTATACTTGAACAACGAATCCCCAAAACCAATAAAGAAAGTGCCTTATCACAATTAACCTATATAAAAAATTTGAAGAAAATCGGATAATTCTGCATGAAAAACCCATTTATCTAAATTAAGGGGGGAGGGGGGGTTAGCCTCACTTTCCCCCTTTATACTTAACCAATGAACCCCCAAAACTAATCAGAGAAAGGCCTTATCACAATAAACCTATATTCAAAATCTGAAGCAAAATGCTTATTTCTATCAAGAGTTATCGCGTTACGTACATACATACGTATATACAGAACGGGCGGGCACATTAGCTCTCAGGCTTTGATAGTCTGTGAGCTAAAAACACATTTCACCTCATAGTTTTCAATAATGATTCATTCACGAGAGCAATTAGGTAGCAATTAGGTGGTCAACATTAATTTGAGTAAAGGATTTAATATTTGAGATCACACTGTAACATAAAATGCTCGCAATTATCTGACACTGTAGTAAATGACTATGTGAGTCATGTATAACATTTGTATGCATTTCTGTAATAGAAGCTTGCATACTCTGATACTGATGATGTAAACGTTTCTGTAAAAATAAATATGTTTTTTATATATATCATGCCGAGTTTCCAATGAAATTTAACATATTTTACCTCAAACATGACAAATTGCAGTAGACACATTATTCTTCAATTAGCAAATGAATTTATATTTGATGAGGTATTAGCATTTGCAAGAAATATTTTTTAACTGTCCATGCGCGAAAAATAATAAATTATTTTTCCTGATATGGTATGCAACAATTTAGTCCAACTTATAAACATATACAACACCAGAAGAATATATATAAAAAAATAAAAAAAAACAGAAATACATCGGCGATACAGGGTACTGAATTTAAATTTGCAGTTAAACCCTTCTCCTGAATTTATTTTTACAAAGCAAATGAAATTCAATTTATAGTTTTATATGAGTTGCCCTTTATGTCTGTCTGTCAAATTATAAAAAAAAAATACAAAACTGATATCGCTCGCGCAGTCGAAGATAAAAGTGTTTCAACTCATATGCACCTATATCATCAAATATTCATTTACTAACTGCAATATAATGTTTCTATTGAATTTCGTTAAAATGTTTGGATAGTAGCTTTAAATTTTATTGAAAACCTTGCATGCTCTAGACAAAAACATTTCAGATTTTCAGAAACGCTTATATATTTACATATACGCGTAATGTTCTTTCACAAATGCTTTCATGCATTGTATAGGATCCACATAGTCAGTTTCGAAAGTGACAGACCATTTTGAACATTTTATATTACAGGATGACTAAAAATATTAGTATTTTTATTCAATTTATTGTTGCCTCCTTGATTAATTTCGTGACTAAATCTTTACTATAAAATTTGATGCCAAATATGTTCTTTAAATTTCCAAAGGTGATTCATCAGGTTGATATTCGACAAATTGTCTAAAATTGACAGTGCTCAGTCATTAACCTTAATTTATTAGCACAAATATATATAAATGCACTATTACTTAATACAGAATATATGTAAAGAAATTTTATAAAATAGTGTATCTTTTACAAAGTATGAACGTTTCTTCAAATTAAGCTGTAATAATAAAGTGGCTGTGTTATTTTCAATGAGTATTTGCCTATTTCTTTGAGTGTCCGAAAAACAGAAATCAGAAATTCTAATTAAACTAAACATCATGCGTAATAAAATTTTGAGATCAAAGGGGAATTTTTAAGCCAAAAAAGAAAGAAATAATATTGAATCTCAATATTATTTAAAAGAATAAATATAAATGCATGAATAATAAATTGTTTGTAGAAATTTTATCTTAACCTTCCTACCCTAAATGGGTCTAATCGACACATTTCTATTTTTTATTTCATGATAGCTCCCTCGGATTTTAAATAAATGCTCTTATATTTTAAGTATTCCTCAAACAGATAAATATCTTCGGTTTATAATTTTTTCAGACTTCAGGAATTATTTTTTTTAGCCAAAATAAAAAAAGTCACATATTACCTGAATGGGTCTAATCGACCCATACCACTAATCGCGTATAAATGCATGGAAAACAATTAAATATTATGTATTTCGAATAATGATCGATAGATGGCGCTACCATACTGATATACTCAAGTAATGTTTTTCTTGTTTTGGAGTATTTAGCCATTTTTTATGCAATATGGCACGTAATAAGCGCGGTCTTACTGATGATGAAATCAGAAAGCTTTGGCAAGAGCTCCCTAGTGATGAATCTGATAAAGGAAGTGATAATGATTTGATTGAAATAGATGAATCTGATCATTTATCCATCGAAGAGGTTGATGAAAAAACAGATGTTTCCGATACAGAAGGTGAAACGGCGGAGTCTCCATCCTCCTTTATTAGTCGCAACAAAACTGAATGGTGTAAATCCCCTCCACCTACATAAAAAAAACGGTATGTACTAGTACATAATTTATATTTATTATATTCGATATTTATTTTATATAAATTGTTCATATTCAGGGGTTTTGCAAGCTTTGGAACCCCCCCCCCCTTCCACCATCATGGAAAAAAATTATCTTCGAGGAAATTTATAGAGATTTGTTCGGAATTTATATGCTAGGAAAAGAAATAAATGCCTTTTAGAGGAATCGTAGTCCCCCCCCTTCCCCCTGTCATGCAGACTTTAGCATTACTCCTGTTCTTATATATTTTACATTCATTTGTATTTTCTGACTTCTATTATTATTTTACAGACAACATAACATTATGAATTTAACCGCTGGTCCTACACGTTTTGCAATTCAGAGGATAACTGAACACCCTGTGTCAGCAATGAAGCTTTTCTTTACAGATGACATGTTCAAATTAATTCTAGAAGAAACTAACAGAGAAATGAAGAGAGTATGCTCAGAAAAGAATAAAAAATGCACATTGGTTTCTGTTGAGGAATTTGAAGCTTACATTGGTAAAAAAATTAAACTTCTATTACAATAATTTAAAGATAAATTGAAAAAAATGCAAATGATTCCGCGGAGTTATGGAGCGAAGAAGATGGCCGCGACATTTTTCGTGCAACTATGTCTTTGCAACGTTTTGAAATTATTAGACAGTTTCTTAGGTTTGACAACAAAGAAAGTAGAGCAAATCGGCGTCGTTTAGATAAGCTAGCTGCAATAAGATCATTATTTGATATGTTTGTTACTCAGTTGCCAAAGATGTTCATTCCTTACGAAAATGTTACAATTGATGAACAGCTTGTGCCTTTCCGTGGTAAATGCCCATTTAGGCAATATATGCTGTCAAAGCCAAGAGGGAAATATGGAATTAAAATGTGGTTGATGTCTGATGTCAAAACATCTTATGTTTGCGCTGCTGAGATCTATACTGGAAAGCCTTCAGATGGTGAGCGAGAAAAATATCAAAGTAGAAATGTTGTGTTGCGCCTGGTAAATTCGATTGAGGGTACCGCTCGAAATATTACGGTTGATAATTTTTTCCCGGATTATATTCTTGCTAAAGAATTATTGAAGAAAAAATTAACTATTATTGGTACTCTCAGGAAAAATAAGCCATTTATTCCTTCTGAATTTCAGTCATCACGTGAGCGAGAAACATTTTCCTCATTATTCGGTTTTCAACCAGATATGACACTTGTTTCATATGTGCCGAAAAAAAAAACAAATCGGTAATCCTCCTTTCAACTTTGCATCACGAGGCCAAAGTTTCAGTTGAGAAAGAAAAGAGACCAGATATAATTTTATGTTATAATGAAACTAAAGGTGGAGTAGATACTACTGATCAGTTAGCTGCTGCGTATACATGCAAAAGGGGCACTAGGCGATGGCCTGTGTGTTTATTCTACAATTTAATTGACCTAGCTTCAATAAATGCATATGTTGTTTTTATGCATGTAAATCCTTCTTACAATCAAAACAAACTATACAAAAGGCGCCTTTTTCTAAAGGAACTTGGCAAACAGCTGACCGAACCTCACAGAAATATTAGGATGAAACAAAATATCCGAGTAACCATAAAGAATAAATTGGCTAAGTCAGCAGGTGAAAAAAAAGAAAGTATTAGTTAAATAAACGTGGAAGGTGCAAAGAATGTGGTCCAAAGAGAGATCGAAAAACGCAGACGAGATGTACTTCATGCTTATCATTTCTTTGCCAGGAGCATCTAAATGTGTACTGTAAATCTTGTTTATCATAAAAATGTTTCAAGAACAATGGAAATAAAACAAATTTGCACTATTTTTTTATTATTATTTTCCAAGTTATATGTTATACAAACAAGCCATTGGAAGTAAGAGGGGAAGGGGGCTGAGTAAAACGGGGGGGGGGGTTGAGAATTATAAATTTTGTTGTCTCTAATAGTGAATACAAAAATAATATATGAAATAAAGCTAGATAAAAATACTTGTTTCGAGCTAGAATAAATATACACTAAACTGGGTCTAATCGACCCATTCAGGTAAAACGTAACTTTTTTTCAACAGGGTAGGAAGGTTAAATATATTTTTGTCATAAATAAATTTAAGACATTGGCTAGTATTTAAATAAAACGCCGAGGAATATTTCAATTGTAAAAAAATTAATGACACCTGTAATAAATATGACAATCGCAAAACATCAGATAAAACTGACTTTAGCAAAATATCTATAATATATTCCTTTAAAACTGTTGTATGAAAATTAAAATACACTCTAGCTCAGAATCAAGCACTGTTTCACTAAAATGATTTTCGACCATTGTGAGTTGTTTTCAATTGATTTAGAAATTTTTTCATTTCCGTAATGGAAATTATAGAGAAATAAATATTTACAACCCTTTCAACTTTAGGTCCGTCTTTTTCCGTTCTTAGAAATCACATTAAAATGGCTGTACACAAAAATATTTTAAATAGAATTCTGTTCTGTACCATATATATAATGAGGGGATATAAAAGATATTATAGCATCAAACTGCGATTAAAAAATGTATGTATTACAAGCATACTTATAAAATTGCTGTACAACCCTCACATGGTGAAAGAGTTAATTGCCGGAGGTTAGAAAATAATATGCAATGTATCATCATGAATTGTGTCTTATAAATCATCCATATCACTAGTTGATGATCTTATTTGCTCGGATTTTGCAAATAAGAGTTGATTATGATGACCAATGAGAAGAAACCGTACAAAGATCGAAAGATCACCAATCGAAGCCAAGTAAAAACGACAGCAAACCTCAGTAGATGGACAAATCTGTCACTATACAGACGGCACAACACAGCGTGTGAAATGTGCAAAACAGCCACAACCCGCCATCGTCTAGGGGCGGTCCACTACAAGAATCGCCCGCTTACACAGGCCGCAATGGTACACCATGACAGCAACAACCATCTAACGTACTACAAAGCAGAGATCGCTTTCAGGGAGGACTGTGTGAAGCTCTCGCGAATTCTCGTTACGCAAGAGGTAAAAACCAACAGAAGCATGTGGAGTCACCGCGTCTGAATCCCATCCCAACGATGGTGTCCGACTACTAGTGTAGCAACCAACGAGACGCAGCAGCGCCCCAGTCACTTGGTGAATTCTGTTCCTGGTCATCTTCCACACTCAAGTGGCCGAGTCAGGATCACACAGAAGTATGGACACACCCCTCGCTGACCGCATATTGAGTGGATGCGGTTGAACGTGACCACACAAGAAAGACCTGCGTGGTTATCATGTCCGATATACGTTGAAGAAACGGTATCGGGTTACTCATACTGTTGTCAGCAAAACACAGCAGCGTCTTGTCCATACGAGACTCTGCTGCTGCTCACCTACTAATCTCAAATGAGCTGTTCGGAACTTCGGAGAAGGACGTGCACGCTCCTCACTCACCACCTAATTGTGGCTGTATACGAGTAGCTGCGTTCTAGTTTTAGCACTGTCCTAATCCCTTTCGCTAGAATTTTCTCATAATCAATGTCTAGATACGAAAGCACATACTCCTGACACATCGACTCCCCGTCATCTTCCCCTCTAAATGGGTCGAGTAGGGACCACCTGGAAGGATGCCCAAAATCATTATGACAATGGACGATATGAGGCGATTGTGATAATGGATACAAACTTTTACCGTATCATTTCATCACAAAAATTTAGGTCTCAGCATCTCAACTTTTTTATGTCCCCTATCATGAAAGAGTTCTATGAAATCATTTTTTGAAAGTGTTGTATATAAATTCAAAACACCTAACCTACACAAAACTACTGTCATTGTGTGTTTCTCTCATGGATGTGACTGACAGCGGAATTGTGTGTGTCATGAAGATGAAAATAATATGAAGTTAGGGATCAAAATCCAACACATCGTCAAGAATTGTCTGTTGTAAATCATTTGCATCGCTAATTGATGTTTTTGTATGCCTGGAAATTTTCATCTAAGAGCCAATGATGATAAACAATGCCATATTTGTCGACATAATTTCTATCATAAAAATTAATGGCAGCTGTGACAGTTTTTACCATCTCAACATTTTTGATAAATACCACAGCAACTATTAGTTAGATGACATTTCCTTTTGAAACTTGTGTAGGTCAGTTATTAGAAAAATACACAAGCGTAAAATGAAGCATCATTTTTACTGAATTGATCTGCCACCATTGCATAATTTTTACACAGTACATTTACATAACACACTTTAAATAGCTCTTAATACAATAAATGCGAGAAGAAATAATAATGACGCAATAAATCGTCAACAGCTGTATACAATAAATTATTTTGATGCCTCTTTTATTTTCCGCTGTGCCTGAGATTTTTATAAAAATTTTATATATACTAATTCAAGAAATATTTTAGTACAACATAATATTTAATTCGCGTTTTATACTATGAAAACTATGAGATTTTTTTCCAGTATTCTATTTCTCAAAGACAACGTAATAATAAACAGTCAGACAATATTAAAACTGCCTTTTGAAAATATCCATTATCACAATCGCCTCTTATCGTCCATTGTCAAAATGAGTTTGGGCATCCTTCCAGGTGGTCCCTACTCAACCCCTTTAGTGGGAAAGGTGACGTGGAGCCAGTGTGTCAAGAGCAGGTAAGATTTTTTTCTCTAAAAACAATAACTTACCTCGCAAAAAATCTGTCTGGCCCATTCTTCATCAAAATTTCCAAGTATGATTCTCACATCTTTGTTCTGAAAATAAATAAGAAAAAAAAAATCATTGAAATTAATTAATTTACATTATTATATATAAAATGATATGATCTCATATGTATACGCGCAGACTCTAATACACGAAATTACTGTTTAATATGTGTTTGTTAATACTTATGCGCCGTAAAAAAAGAAAAAAAAAAAAAAAAAAAAAAAAAAAAACAGGTGTTTCTTGATCTATGGAAATGTAATAAACGACGAACGAAACTGTATAATAAACCTCTTCCAAATTAACATTGAAACCAAAAAGCGTTCTTTATCATTAACCTCAGAAACCAATATATTTTTGTGATTTAAAGAAACTTTTACAAAACAAAAAGTTTATTTTGCTGTCAGCGATTTTCGGAAACTTTTACGAGCAGTTTTTATAATGGACTAATATGTTTTCTGTAACCGAAATATTGTTTTTAGGATGCTGTCAATTATCAATTAAGCATTTTCATGTTCAACAAACACGTTTTACAGACAAACATGACACATTAAAAGCGTTATCATTAACATTAAAATTAATATTAATTTGTTTCTCTTGCATGCATAAATTCAACTATGCAGATGGTATTGTTTAATTGAGTATTGACAGAATTCTAAAAAAATGATATTCCCGTTTGAAAAAACTGATTAATACACTATAAAAGTACTCGGAAACGTTTCCGAAAATGAGTTACAGCAAAAAAAAAAAATTGCATAATATTTTGCATGAGTTTTATTGGATTTTTTTCGTATAATTATTATTGCTTTTGTGTTACATTTATTACTATTCATTTGTGTATTTTCCCTTTTAAATGTATTTCAATTAATCTTAAATTAAATATATAGAAACGTACTTCGAAACTGAATTTTATTGATACAGAATATAAGAATTTATACAAATAATTATGTCTTAGTTTTATAAACAACTGGAATTACTACTGTGTATAGAACTGTGTAATTTTGGGTAAGCTATTGCAAAATAGTAATATTCAGAAGAAAATAGTAATCGTACAATTCTGCGATTAAATAAGACGGTAATTTTTTCGGTAAAACTTTTACTTTAAAATGGGTACCTTTAAGCACCCTGATTACGAACGTAATCATTAGGTATTTAACCATGCATTTTATTTAAATTGTGAACTATGTCTAGTCTAAAAAAAAAAAATTACACATTTGTCGTACTTTTAAATATGTATGAAACGTTTTTTAATTAATGTTAATAAAATGTATGAGAAAGAAAACTTCATTAATGCGATGTTCACTTTCACTTTTAAATTGAAAAAATTTTAATTCTTTCTAAGAAAAATATTTGTAAAAACACATTTACTGAAATTTAACATGGTTAAATCAAAGAACATATATGATTTTCTTAAACATACGAATATAAATCGAGTTATAAAGAGTTATAAAATTTTATATTTCATTTTTCTTATTATATATATTTTTTTAAATCTGATTTTTTAATGTTTTAATTATTTTAAGCTTTATTACAAATCTGTAGAATGTTTTTTTTATTAAAATTTAACCATAATATTGGAAAAACAGTAATATACTACTTTTTCTCTTTCAGATTAAATTTTGATTTGAAATTTTCTTCGAGTATTATCTTATATTCAATAACTTAAAATAAAGTCAATAAAATTTTATAATTAATTTTTCAGTAAAAAAAAAAATATTGTACTTTCATATATTTAAAAAGTCATTAATTAAATAGTTTAATATATTATAATAATTTTTTTTAGAATAATGATTGAAATATTTCAATTTATCATTTTTTTTCTGCGCTCATTAAAATGAAATGGATGCTATTTTTTTTTCAGTAAACTCGACACTTTTTTGAAAAAATACAAAAGATCCTACATAATGTAAAAATAAATTGATTACTTTTTTCTCTCAATCTTTGAGATTTTTTTTTTTCTTAATTTATTAAAAAAAACTTCTAAATATTGAAAACTATACGTAGTCTTAAACAAACATGAAATAAAAGAAATAACTAATGAATTAACTATTGTAACTTTTGAAAAAAACACACATTATTTATATATTTGAGAATTTATTTGAGAACGTTTTAGTTAAATGTTTTTTTTTTTCTTTTTTAACAATAGGCAAAAATAAATATATGATTACTTTCCTTTAAAAACAAAAGGTTTACCATAATAAAAATCTTCCGAACTGAATAAAACGTTTTAAATATATACAAACAAATGGAATATATAAAAATGTCTTAAGCATTTAAATAACGATAAATACAGTAAAACCTGTGAAAACGGAACCTGTCTATAGTGCTATTCTGTCTTACAAAGAAAACTTTCATGGTCAGGAATACCATACGATTGTACATACTAAGACGGAAACCTGAAGAAAATATACTTTCATTCATACCTAAATATTCCGTTTTCACAGGTTTTGATGAAATAGTCTCTCATGATATCAAATAGACTATAATAGGAAGAGTTAATTTCGGATGCAACTCATTAATCTCTTTCTATATTTTCGCAAAAAGAAAGTTGCTGTTTTTCATATTGGCAAGACTTTCTGCAAGTCGTACAAAACGGTTAGACTAACGTTCAGTAATTGTCTTTCCACGCTAGCCTACAGTATAAAAAGAAATTAGCTACTAACAATTTGCCGAAAAAGGGCGAGGAGTAGCCAAAGTGTTTGCTGTTCGGACACACTACAAATTAGGGGAATCTCTGTACCTACTTTTTCCCAAACATTTGCCAACTCTACCATTCCAAATCTCATTTCCGAAAGGTTTCTACAAACCGTTAACCATGGACCAACAAACTGTTCTTCTTTGGTACGTATTGTTGTTTCTGATAAAAATAAAATTTATGTGCACTCTTTAAAAAATGATGTGATTACTCCGTAATATTTTCGCTAAAAGTAATCCTAAATAAATATTTAGGTATCAATCGATTGGAAAAAATGTATATACTAATTAATCTATGCATCAATCCCCAGCAGCACAGTTGAAAATTGATATTTTCAGTTGAGTACTTTACTAACTTAATAAGATGACCATATTTTAGCATAATATTAAAAGTCTACAGATTTACTTTTAGTAGTTTCTAATGTAGGGGTTTTCAACCTTTGACCCGTGAGTCACCAACCTACCATAATTTAGGAATAAAAAAATTGGCTTATCTAATGACAAATACTTGGCTAGTAAACAAGGCGAAGATTACCTTTCCAATTTGTGGAGGTAAACGACTTTTAGGCAAAAGGGTTGAAGACTCCTTTTCTAAGGTATAGACAGAACCGAGCACATTTTTATTTGTGGGATAAAAAAGAAAAAAATAATACTATTTAATTTTCCATTAAATTATAAACAATTGCTATAAAATGCGATAAAAAGCTAAATTTATTAGCACTTTTATTAAATAAATATCAATAGAAATTAGATAAAAACGCTCATGAGGAAAAAAAAAAAAAAAGCCAAGGAATGTTTTGTTAACGATAAACTTTTATATAATATAAAATAGGGTTTGAACGATTTAAATTAGTGATTTAATAGGGTTCTTAATCAAATGATTTATATTTAAATCGTTAATTAAAAAAAATTAACTTTTTAAAAAGATAAAAAAAAATTAAGATGAACATAATTTGGCAAGTTTCTAAAGGTATTTTGCCAAATAAAAATTCAAAAAATTATTGAAATATTTTTTAATTTTAATTCTTCGGGCTTATAAAATCGTAAGTGCAGTAAGTTTGTAAATAATAAATTTTTAAATCCCATAAAAAGCATTTCATTTTAAAAATGATATCTAATTAAATTAATATAATTTCTAAAATCGTAATTTCCTTTGAGTAATTACACAAATAATCCACTCTTTTATATAAAATAAGCTTAGAATGTATAATAAATTTCTACAAGTAAAATAATAAGTAGCTAATATCTTATTTTCTCATCTTACATTTGGAAAGAAATGTTTGTAAATTGGATCTAAAGAAGAATGGAAGAATGACAACTGCTCAGCAGCTATTGCAAAAGAATGTATAAGAGAAAATACTTTATTGGTATAGAAATATTAGCCCCAGCAAGAACTCTTTCGATAGAGGTTGAATAAATGTTTTCTTACTTACTTTTGAACTCATACAAACCAAATAAAGAAATAAGTTAATAATTAAAAATACAATAAAGTTTATACTTTTCTTTTCTTTTTAAATTTGAAACATTAAAAGCTAATAAATCCCACTGAATGTAAATAATACTACTTTAATATTTTGAAGATTTCAGCTATAACTTGTCATTTATATATTTAATCTGTATATGTGAATGAATTAATGGATGCAACTCATTTTCAAAATTAATTTTTCATAACAGACACATACATGCGTGTAAGTTTAGATTTATATGATTAACAATAATGTTCTTATGTACAAATGGAAAAAGAGCTGCTATAAAATATGTTTGCTTTGTTATTTGCCTTTCTATCTACTAAAATTGCTTATTTGCAGTTTTTATTATTTCTGTAATTACATAGTGTTCTCTTAGTGGACTCTAAGGTATTTTTAAGATCACAACACCTTCCCTTTTCAATGTTGACATATGAACCCTGCATTTTTTTTTAAATAGTGAAACATAGTTTCAATTGTACCTGGACATTTCCTAAACTACTTACTTTAATCGAAGTTTTCCTGTTTGTTAAGCTCCTGTGTATAAAAGATGGCCGTAACGCCCGAACCCAATGAAGTGACATTTTGGTCACGTCAAATGCTATTTTATTAGAGATTTAGGAAGTATTTTTGCACTACGCATCATCAGTGATCAACATTGTTATTATTTTAATATTATAAATGTAAAGTAAAAAATTCACATGTTTAATAAATAATCATAATTCTTTATTATTGAAAACTTACTTTTAACTTTACAAGCTCTTCATTTACTTCTTCAACTAATCCTTGTGTAGCTGCTATGTCAATGTTGTTGCTGTCCAGATCCGTCAGCAGTTTACTGTGTGGCTGAAAAATATATTAATATAAGTGCATTTATTTATATTTAATAGAATTTGTTTTCTAATTATGCTATTTAGTATAATTTAATATATTTCAATTAGTTGTTCTGTTAACAGTTAATAATTAGTCTATTAAATAACAGATGACACCGCTGCACATCTTTACAATGTTTTAATCATGATTTCTGAGATTTGGCAGTTCCCTTATTTATATATTATGTTCTCTTTCTTATTGTCGCCCAATAATGGACTGGGGTTATATTTTATTATCTAATTAAAGGCTTTCATGTAAAATGAATGTACGTTTTTGCGAGAAGTTGATTAATTTGATTTTTGTCTGAATTAGTGTATTTTGCAAAAATAGAACTGCGAACTGTATTTTATTTTACATTGGGATTGTGAAGATTTCTGTTTTATTAATTTTAAAATAAACAAGAAAAATTCAAAATATGGCTGGTTATATTTTTAAAAATTTTCTACATACACTAATTTTGTTAAGAACAGGGATTTGATTTCCATATAAATTTCTGTAAGGAATATAGTTATGCGGACTGCAATTCCTCATTTTCTAATCTGAAAACTCCGTTCAAAATTCGTGATATTTAAACATTTACTGCAGCAAAATGCAGGACAAGTTTTTATTAACATTGCACAAAGATTGATAATTTTAATGAATATCAACTGTTGATACGTTCCTATAACGGTCAAATAATTGAGACTAATTGAATGTATGTTCAATAATATATAAAAAAATATTTTATTTTATTTTATTTACGGAAATTTTTTTTATAAATACAGACCATTCCATTTTGTGGGATTAGCAATACATTCTAAAGATTCTTAAAATGTCCATGACACCCTTTCAGTAACATAAAAATTGCGTTGCGAAACTTTCTAATGATTTTTAAATTTTTTAATAGTTTTACCTGCACTAGATATGAAAAAATACTTATAGTACCGTAATTTGCAGCCTATAATCCGCGGATCAAATAATCCTGTTTCGACTCGGAATTTTTTTTATATATAAGACGTAACTTACTAAATCTCTGTAAATATTTGACAATTATTGAATAAAATTTCTGGGTCGAAACATGATTGTTTGATCCGCGGATTATAGGGCGGAAAATACGGTATATAAATATTAAGAAATTATTTATGGTGTATATATATATATATATATTTATTTATTTATAAGAGCAATAATGCAATTTTTAAATGAATTAATTAAAATATTGTTAAAATTTGTCAGTCAGTACTGGTCTTATTAAGCATTTAAAATATCTTGTAAACAGAACACCTCTCCTTGATAATAAGTAAAATACATGCAAGACTCTGTTTTTGAAGTTTTAACCCTTCTAACGAGCGTCGCGCATATTTGACATACAGCTCAAAATTTTTCCTATCATTTTTTTAATTAGAAAATTTAGCCTCATATAATCACAGTAATTCTAAGATATAATTAGGTAATGATTTCCATTTAGAAATACTAGTGCAAAGAGATTAACAATTGTAAACAAGAAGCTTTTAAAGAAAGAGTTATACTTTCAGTACACATACACTGACATGCTTTCAACACATACTTTCACATACTTAACACATACTTTCAGCTTCCGCAGTATGAAAAATTCCTTTTTCATAAATTTTTTCTTTCTTCTTCTCTGTCTCTCTCCCACACACACAGACCCCCCCCCCCCCCATATATAGAATTCAGCAAAAAAAATATATTTGGCCTAAACTAGGACCCAAAAATTAGGGCCAAATACCTTTTTTGCTGGATTATTTCTGATTTGTGTGTTCAACCAACTATGTAGCTTTTAAGCTCTCTTCACATTGAGATATAATTGTTTTTGTTGGTAATTATGATAATAATGCTTATATATATGTATATTGATATGGAAATAATGCTTATAAAAATTCAGGATAACATTACATTTGAAATCATTTTTACTTCGACTAAAAAAAAAAAAAAAAAAAAAAAAAAAAAACAAGATCACTTTTTAAAAGCTGCAGTTTAAAAAAAAGATTGTATTTATCGCGGCAAATAAAAGATGACAGGGTTGTCTGAGTAAAGCCGGTATTTAAAAAATACATAAGCTGACTTCCAGTTAAAGTTTTCTACTGAAATGTGTCGAGTTGTTTAGTGAAATGTCGATGCAACAAGTGGTGATAACTAATAGCATCCCTCTAAAAATTAGAGGTTTCCTTAGTTTATTAATTAAAAGATGAAACCAAAGCTAAAATGAAAGAATTATACCTCTCTTAGTAAAATTTATACGGTTTATTTTTTTAATTAAAGAGGAAATAATGGCAACTGTCCAAATTTTATGGTTGCTTTTGAGTACTTGCTTAGGCTATTAAAAAAAGATTAAACTTATTCTTAAATGTAAGGAATATAATTCTCTAACAATACCTAGTAAAATCGTGATAAAATTAATAGAAACCCTCCAAAAATTAGACCTTTCCTTAGTTTATTAACTAAAAGATGAAACCAAAGCTAAAATATAAGAATTATACTTCTCTTAATAAAATGTATACGGTTGATTTTTTAAATCAATATGGAAATAATGGCAACTCTCAAAATTTTATGGTTGTTTTTAAATATCTGCTTAGACTGTTAATAAAAAGATTAAGCTGATGCTTAAATGTAGGGAGTATAGTTCTCTAATAATATATGCAGAGTTTCCTTGTGAACTCGAGAAGCAACTAGTTACATCCTGCCAAAAGTTATGGCTGTTTTGAAAACCCTATTTTCCTAATAATTAATAGAGACATTATTGCTAAAATTTAATGAATACATATCTCTAATAATTTATATTCCGTTGTCTCATAAAATTGCGATGAAATTAGTTGCAACTCTTAATACATTAAGGCATTTTATTGGACACTTGCTTTTGTCATATAAAAACCATTAAATCAACTTATATTTAGAAATTACAGATCTCTATAAGAATAAATAGAGTTGCCTAATGAAAACGCGATGCGATGAGTTACAATTAGTAGCTATATTTTAAGATAATTATATTTAAACTTTAATTTCATTTTTATCGTCTAAGTTAGAATTCGTCTAAGATATTGTCTAAGATAGAAATTCTAATCGTCTAAGATAGATTTCAAAAACAACCAGAATTTTTGGAGGGTTGACCCCATTTACAAATTGATTTCAGATGTCAACTCTATACATTTTGTTAGCGAAGTGTAACTCTTACGTTTTAGCTTTGGTTTCATTTTTATATAATAAATTAAGCAAGTATCAAAATGCTTTAATTTTCGGAGGGTTGCATTTAATTGCATTGTCATTTTACTAGGCAAGACTATATATTTTAGTAGATAGTTTTAAGCTCTACTTTTTAGCGCCGATTTCATCTTTTAATTAATGGGCGAAACAAGCAGCTGAAAATTTGAAGCTTTCAATTTTGAAGGGTTGCCACTAGTTGCTTCGTGATATCACTACGCAACACTATATATATACTTTAATAGAGATTCGTAAGCACTAGTTGTCAGCCTTAGTTGGAACTTTTACAAAAATGAATTACATAGTTGCTTAAAATAAGCTCTCATATTTGACGGTTGCAACTACTTGCTATACGCTATTTCATTAGACAACCCTATATATTTGAATAGAGATTATTAGTGCATTAACGCAGAAGTAATTTTTTACTCAATGAACTAAGAAAGGGTGAAAAAACATGAAATGTTTGGATGGGTTCCAATGGTTGCACTGAGATTTTACAAGGCAACCGCATACAATTTAGTAGTGATCTTTAAGCTCATGATTTTAGGCATGATTTCATCTTTTTATTAAGGAACTAAGCAAGTGATTAAAATTAGCATTACAGTTTGGATGGTTGCCACTAGTTGTATAGCGATTTCGCTAAGGAACTTTAGTATAGATTTCAAAGACCTACGTGTTAGCGTTCGTTTTAACTTTTAGTTAATAAAACATAGGTGCCCAAAATAAGGTCAAATTTTTAGTGGTGCCACTAGTCGCAGCGAGATTTTACTCAGCGACCTCATATATTTCAATAACGGTAGTACCAGCAGTGGTAAAAAACGCGATCAGTAAGGTCTACATTTTAGCGAGAGTTTTAACTTTTAATTAATGATTTAAGAAAGTGTCCGAGAATAGTCTTAATATTTCGAGATTTCCTACTAATCGCATTCCGTATTTCAGCCCGAAACCGTATGTTTTTTAATATATATATTTAAGAGCTTCATTTTATCAATGAGTTCATCTTTTAATCATTGAACTTACTAAATGACGCAAATTCCTATCGGCTGTGAATATTAGGTCTCTTCTCTGGACAAACTTTGTTCATGGAACTTTATCACTTTTGATTTGCAGCGATATATATATGATTATTTTTAATTGCAACTTTCAATAAATGAGCGAGTTTTCTTTTATTATTATTATTTTTTGCAGTTGCCGCTTGTATTATAACCTACAAGAGAGTAAGGAATTGAAATATTCAGAAAAGACCACGTTACCAAAATTAATTACAATATAGTATTTTCTTTTATATGATAACATCTGTATAGCTAAAAAACTTCGTTCAATTCATGAAAAGACATTATATAACATTAAAATTTTCTAAATTAAATAATATTTCACCGACTTGTTGGGAAATTTTACATAGGAAATTTATTCTTTTTATCCATATATTAAATATTTATTAACAACTGAGAACGGAATAAACATAATCCGTCAGCGATCTAATGGATTATATTCTGTAATAAATCATCAGTATTTTACTATATACATTTTTGGTATTACTCCAAAGGAAAATGTTATTATATGAAATCAAAATTTAGAAATTAATTTTTACTGAATGTTTGCTTCAATGTTGGCAACTGGTATACATTTTAATTAAGATGTTACTTCATATTCCATGACAAATTAAAATACACATGATTCCTTCAAAGGATAAATGTGTAGTTTTAAGGGTGATACGCGTTTCACTTCTTTATAAGATACTTACCAGTGCATACCTGGGAGAGTTCTGGTAAAGCGTTCCAACCCTTGTCCAGTTGAAGTACCTCAGTAGTGCAACACGGGCTGGATTGAAGGCTGTCTCGCTGGGGACGACTCGGAAAAAATTAGGGTAATTTTCATTTGTGTACATTGGATGGGTATCGGCATATGTCAACTAAATGGAGGAAAAAAAAGAATAATTTATTATTGATAGTATTTTGTTTTTAATATATATATTATAAGTTATGATATTTTTTTAAAGTATCAGTTCACCGTTTTAAAAATATGTGTACATTGGATGGGTGTCGGCATATGTCATCCAAATGGAGGAAAAAAAGGATAAACCTTTTCTTGATAATAGTACATACTTAATACAATTATTATGGATTATAAATTTTAATGTATCAATTCACTATTTCACCGTGTTAAAAAAATGTCTTCATTGGATGGGTGTCAGCATATGTTAACTAAATGGAGGAAAGAAAATAATCACGTTTTTCTTAATAATATTATATCCTTAATACAAGTATTATGAATTATATATTTTAAAATATCAGTTCACTATTTCACTATTCTTAAAGTATGCATACTTTGATTTGGGGTCGGAATATGTCAACTAAATGGAAGAAAAAAAGAATCATTTATTCTTAATAATATTTTGTACTTAATAGAGATATTATGAATTATGATTGTTTCTAAGTATCAGTTCAGTATTCCACCGTTTTATAAGTATGTGTACATTGAATAGGTATCGGCATATGTCAATTAAATGGAGAAATAAAGATTAAATTTTCCTAAATAATATTTTGTCCTTAATACAGGTATTATTAACAATTATTTTTAAAGTAACATTTTACTATTTCAGCGTTTTAAAAGTATGTGTATTTTGGATTGGTGTCGGCATGTGCTAACTAAAAGTAGGAAAAAAAGAATCACTTATTTCTTGATAATATTATATCCTTAATACCAGTATTATGAATTATAATTTTTTTAAAGTATCAATTCATTATTTCACCGTTTTAAAAATATTTGTACACTGTCGGCATTTGCCAACTAAATGGAGAAAAAAATAATGCATTTCTTTTAAATAATATTTTGTTCTTAATACAGATATTATTAATTAGGATTTTATAAAGTAACAATTCATTAGTTCACCATTTTAAAAATATGTGTACTTTGAATGTGTGGCATATACTTGGTGATGGCCTATGTCACCTAAATGGAGGGAAAAAATAATCACTTATTCTTGATAATATGTTATTCTTAATAAAGATATTATGAATTATGATTCTTTAAAAATATCAATTTACTATTTCACCGTTTTGAAAATATGTACATCAGATAGGTGTCTGTATATATCAGCTAAATAATAGAACAAAATATTTTTCATAGAAATATTTTGTCCTTAATACAAGTCGTATAAATTATGATTTTTTAAAGTAACAATTCACTATTTCAGAGTTCTAAAAGTGCGTGTACTTTGAATTGGTGTCGGAATCTGTTAACTAAATGAAAAAAATATATAATCACTTATTCTTCATAATATGTTATCCTTAATACAGATATTATGAATTATGATTTCTAAATTATCAATTCTGTATTTCAACTTTTCAAAGTATACTACTGTTAATTGAATTAGGCGTTAGTAATAATCTGGGGAGAAAACACTTCGTACATTTATATCACACTTTTTTCAATTGTGAGAAACTTTGTAAAATATAAACGAAAAATAGACAAATACGTGAGAAAGGTCAGGGGGGAGAGGGAGGGAGTTTCTATAAATGTACACTCAATGTCCCTTAAAAACAATACTTGTCAAACTCCGAAAACTTTATAAAACAGAAAAACGGTCAATATTAGAATAAACTTCGAGTGAAATTATGTTCATATAATAAAATTTTGCTCTCAGCGATCGAAATGAAGTTCCTTATAAGACGAATATAATATTAGCAGTGTCTTTTTTTTAAATAAATTACAATTATCTATTTAAGTAACCAGGGAAAATAATTGCAATTAAAAGTAGTTCTTTTTAAAAGTGCTCATATTAATGCAGTTCAACTTAACTCTTATTTGTCTCATTAAAAAAAACCAAAGGATTTTCGAATATTATAAAAGAAATACATTGTAAAAAGAAATATAAAAACTGCAATAATTAAATAAGTTATTAAAAGGGGATTCGGCAGCCAAAGCAAAAATAATTATTGTCAACTTTTAAAATAATATTTTTGAATATTATTATGTAAATGTTAAATAGAATTAATTTAATCCAACAAAAAAAAAATTGTTTTTCTGCAAAATTCAAAAAAATTCAATTTTAACCACTTACTTTAAAACGTTACTATTATTTTATTTTTAACACTTTCCAACCTAGTTGAAAAGTGTTTATGACTTGGGTTTTTCTGGCCGTATGACCGTCTGCCGTCTGTCCGTCTGTCCGTGCTCTAACTCCCGTAAATAGGCTCGGATTGCTCTGCAAATTTTATATGTTATTGTCGTTATCTATAGCATGTCCCTATTTCAACGAAAGTGTGTAGCACTTATAGTTTTTTTACAGGGACACTCAAAAGAATTCCGTTACATTGCGGTCTATGGGGAACAATCATTTGCGGTTTATTTAAATAATGTTTAACTATTTTAAACGCATTGACATTTATATATATCACTAAGGTGCATTACAAGAAGCTTAATATGGAAAAGGGTGTGCAAAGAACTTATAGTTACTTTACAGGGACAGTCAAAAGAATTCTGTTACATGACGTCTATGGAGAAAAATCGCCTGCGGTTTATTTAAATAATGTTTCACTATTTTAAACGCATTGAAATTTATATATATCACTAAGATGCATTACAAGAGGCTTACTACAGAATATTGTATGTATAACAGTCATTGTTCATTTACAGGGACACATAAAAGAATTCTCTGCTGTCTGTTAACAATAATTCCTGGAAGTGCGTTTTAAGTTCTTTTACGCGATTTTAAATTTAACTCGCTTTTTGTCTATTACGTGGTGTGTATAAATTATGTAGATCCTATACAGGGAAGCACAAAATTTCGCGAACACATTTCCGTTTATTGACAGAAACTCCAGAAGGAGAATTTTAAACTGTGCTACGCGTTTCCCAACTGAACTAAAATTTAGTATCCTATGTAGTATATATACAAATCTATAGATCATATACAGGTGAATAAAAGTATTCGGATATTGTATATGTTGGAAATTCCTGAAATTACGTTTTTAAATATGTTATGCGTTTTCCAAATTGTTTACTTTGATGTTATCTTTCAGCTATTAAACGGTATGATTTGCAAAATTATTTTGGAAGCGTTGGAGAGTGTTACATAATCTATGCTTGACGCATGATTTTTCGTTCTTTTTTATTTATTTTTTTTAATTTTTAGTTAATATTTTTTGTGCATGTCATCAATGATATTTTGAATAGATTTAAGCATCGGATTTTTTTAAATATTAATAATTTTAGAGAAAAATAAAATTAAATAAAAGTGGAGAAAATCTGAAAAAAAGACTAGTTTTTGTACATATGATTTTATAAAAATAAAAGTTATCAAAACTTTAAAAATTGGATCCTTAAATCTCATACATATAGTATGATGTTCAACTAGAAAAAAAAATTCAAGCACTTTCATGAATACCTGGAAAAGCCTTAGCATTTCGAAAACAAGCAAAATCTGAAAAACACACCCAGAAAAAGGAATTGATTAAAACTACAAAACATGTTTTGTTGAGTACATTTTGGTTGTTTTAGCAAAATTCAAGTAACATTGAACCATTTTACTTGAATTAACAAAACATTTTTTGGGTGACGATACAATTTTTTTTTTTTTTTTTTTTTTTTTTTTGGAATTGCAAAAAAAAAAATTTTTTTTTTTGTTGATTCAAACAAAATTCCCATTGACCTATATTTAAAAAAAAAGTTTTGTTATGTCAGCCAAATTTTTGTTGATTCAACAAAATTTTTTTCTGAGTGCAACAACTGATATAAATGGGTTTAAAGATTTCATTTGCAAATAGGTTGTCGTGGTATTTAAAAGGACAAAATGACAACAGAAGTTTGTTAAATCAGCTGTAACAATTGTTCTATAGGGAGTATCATTCTGAAATTTTCTCAGGATGTAGCTGTAATTTTGTGGTATGTAACAAGATAAAAATCTGAAAATCACAATTTTTACTAAATTTTCCTTATTTATTTGTGGGTGCCGAGTCCCCTTAAGCTAATTCAAGAAATAACTATTTAAAGAATAAATTATTTAAATTATATATATATATATATAACTTATTTCCGTTATGAAGGTAAGTGTTTTTTTTTAAACTATTTTAAATAAATATCCACAGAAATCATGTTAGTAATTTTAAATGTAAAAAGAAGGAACAACTTTTTTTCTTAAACGCTGTATAGTTTTGAAATTCTGATCTTTATTAATTATATTCTAGCAAGTAATGCCTTTGAAAAAATAAATGTATGGAAATAATTAAGCATGAACTTCCCTTTTCATTTAATTAGCTCAAAACATTCCGTTTCCAAAAGTACTTATTGAAAAGCGGTTAGTATTACGTAACATTTCCGAAATGTTAATTTCATTTTATTAAAATGCATATAGTTATTCGGATAAATAAATATTCAATTCGAAGTAAATTGATGTTTCATTTCATAAGAATTTTACTTACCTTTTACTCCATATTTTTATATCTTTGTTTAATTGTATTTCAATTTGAATATTTACGTATTGTATCATTGACTATTTAATAACAATAACGTATTACTGGAAAAGATTAGAGTTTTGTAGAATTTGTTTGACAGGGAAAATATTGGAAAATAAATGCAATTCATATTAGGGTTTGTTTAATTGTTTTTGATTAAACTCACTGTAAAAACGAATAATTTTCGATTGTTATACATGAGTGTTTTAAAAAACAATCAAAGAGAAATCTGCAATAATTAAACTCTTTTCATGCAGAATAAACTATTTATATTGAAAGAAATCGATTTGTCATGACGAAAAAAAATTATTGTTAAAATACATTTGTTAAGTGTATAGGATTAGTCACATTAACCCGTCAGCACACGCGCTGGGATAAAATCTACCCCAGCTCACAACTATTACTTAAAAATGTGTGAAAATTGTTCGTGATCATTCTGAGCTTTATAGTACCTTTCAAGCTGAGAGATATCAAGATGTGGCCAAAAATAATTTACCTCCGGTTGTGGATTTTCCATTATTTTGTTATAAAAATGTCACGTGGGAGGAGGAAAATGTCAATACAAATTGTTATGGAATGCATATAATAATATAATTGTTCTTTTGAACGTTAACAGCTCTTGCACATACAGTTTCTATATATCAGTTTTAGATTTTTTTTTTTTTTGTATTTTCATGGCTGAATTTGGATTGTAAAAGCTTTGTATGTAATGATATGCAGAAAAAAAAAATCTTAGTGCTAGATTTTAAGTTTTTTTTTTTTTTTTTTTTTTTTTTTTTTTCCTTGTTATAAATGTAAAAGAACTTCTTATTTTAAGTTAAATTATGTTCTTTATTGTTTTACAGTTTATTTCAAAATATAAATTTGTGTTTATAATCAAACCGGGGGGAAATTGACACAAGAAAAGCCATTGGGGTAAAATTTATCCCGCGCGTGTAGTAACGCAATGAAAAGGGCGAGTGTGCTGACGGGTTTAAAAAAAAAAAAAAAAAAAAAAAAGGATGTTTTTTGTGCCTTTTGCATTTTCTTAAAGTAAAATAATTAAAAAATATTCTGTGACAATTTCAAATTGATGCAATGCATAGTTTTAGGGATATCCTATAATTATCATAGGACACTCTTATTATTGATGGCAGGTAGCTCACGGCAGCTGTTACTAACTGGTATTTACCTGCGTCTTGCATGTATTGGTAGAAAGTCTATTATACCACCCAGGAATGACGACTCTGTGTAAGTAATTTAATAATTCGTATTTGTATATATTAATAATGTTTGAAACTTTAAATGCATTTTTCTCAAAACTACGTTTTCAAAGACTACTGTGTATATTTTATATTTCAAAACCACTCGAAGGATTTAAATGAAATTATATAGCATATTCTAGGCGTAAAAACAGGTAGTGCTTAATTAAAGGATTTTTTAATACTTGATATATATATATATATATATATATATATATATATACATATATATATATATATATATATATATATATATATATATATATATATATATACATATATATAATATTATATATATAATATTATAAGAAAATTTTCAGAGGTCGCCATTTTTCTTAATAAAAAAAAACTTTGAATAAGCTATATATAAACCCGCATAGCATGCATGGTCACAGTGACGTCATCGTGACGTCACAGTGAGTCACGTACGTCACGTCACATCTGTGACCAAAATACAACCACTCAGTGACGTCACATTGTGACTAAAATGTGAATTATTTGGAAACCTTAAAAAATTTGCAAGAACACTACAAAATATGTTATTCAATGTAAAAGAATGTTTCTGACAATTTTTTTAATTTTTGTGATGTGACTGTGACGTTACTGCAAATCACAAACACTACGTCACCTGTGTTATCAAAATACCCCCATGTTGTGAAGTCACAGTTTAACCAAAATGTGAATTTTTAATATATTTTAAAATGATGAGAAATATATATTATTCAGGAATGCTTTAATGCACTTAATGGTCTGATTCTGACTGATTTTTATGATCCCTGGAAAATTAACCTACATTGATTAATTTATTTACTGACCTACAGGAAAATGCTTTATAAATAGGTAAATTTCAATCAATATGCAATTATAAATTATAATACAAACATAATGCGGCATGTACTCCATGAACAATTTTTTTTAAATTAAGGCAGTTTCTCATTTGCTCTTCATATTAATTAACAAATTTTGTAAAACTGAGAGCAACAATCTATATTATAGAGCGCAAGCTATCCAAGAGTAACAATGACGTCATGTTAACAGCGGCAACAACTGAACAGTAAATTTCGCTTTTACAGTGATTTTTTTAACTTCTAACTATTGCACAATTTCAATTTTTAACTGTCGAATAGGAAAAAAAATGTTCTTTCAAATGCAATATGTTTCAAAACTGTACCTCAATTTACTATTATTTGTTGTTTTAAAAATAATTTTAAATCTTCTTTTTTAAAATATTTCTATTGCGTGCATTCCGATTAAAACATATTAAAACACTTCCATTTCAATAACAATTGTTACAATAATAATTTCCCAAATTTCAGCGTTTGTTTCCGACTAATATTCAACATCAAAATTAAAAATTTCATTTAAAAAAACATAAATTCATATTTTTTAAAACACAAATTTAATAGACATGAAATCATGTTACTTCTGCTGAAACTATTAGAATAATAGTAATAATAATAATAATAAGTGTATTGGGCGATATCTTCGACTATTAATTCCTGACATGCGACTAATACGAAAGTATCGGTAATGAATTTATTAGAATTTTCAATTAATATTTACACACACACACACACACACACACACACACACACACACACACACACACACACACACACACACACACACACACACACACACATATATATATATATGTCTCCTATATTCTATAAACAGAGTAACCCAGGTTTTTTCCCCTAGTTTTATCAATTGTAAATTACACTTAATACCGGAAACGGCTGAAAATAATATACAGATGGGATAATTAAAGATTTGTTTGTGTGAGGGGAGGTGGGTTGTGAAAAACAGATGCTTTATTATAATAAAATCACTGGTATACTTCCGATAATAATTGTTTTTTCTTTAGTGTTTAAGTAGATTGAGTACCTCTTCCAATATATATTTTGCTGTTTGTTTCATACTTTGTAAATAAATTTAACATTTTCCGAATATAAAATGAAATTTAAAAAAATTATGCAAAATGTATGATTTAAATAATTATTCACGTCTTCGTTTTTCATTTACCACAAATTTCTTTAAAAAAAATATTGTTATTTTGCCAGCTGTTTCTTCTACAGGACATTAATAAAGAAAAAAGGAAATTTTGAAAAAGGGAAAATGCCCCCCCCCCCCCCCCAACCTTTTACTTTTTTAGGATCACATTTTGCAATTATTACGCTCTATGCAAATTTTACTTTTTTTATGATTTTGCATTCTTGTCCATTAAAATATTTTTTATGTACTTTAAAAATTTAAACAATGTTTTATTTGATACGCCATAAATATTGATATTTTTTTACAACTTACAAAAAAAAACTATACAAGTATTATTATTGTGAAACTAATCGTAAAAAAACGTAAAATGCTTATAAAAAATAAATCTTCAAATAAGAAATTTTAATTGGAGAGACTATAAAAAAAACATTCTGCCTTTTTAACCTTCTACTCTAACATCAACTATATAAGAAGAAAAAAAAAGAAAAAAGATCATCTGCCCTGCTATTAAATGCGCGCAGGTGTTTTAAAAGTTTTTCAAAAATATCGTCTGCTTTTTTAACCTCAGAATAAGAGACGCACAACAGTGTATTTAATCTTTGGTAGTCAGTTCGTTGGACAATACGCGTGTTATGAACGTGTATAATTTCTACGTATTTAAAATTAAAAACCTGCACAGGATTCCGCAAATACAATTTTTATACGAATTTTCTTTCCATGAAAAGTACAATTCCTTTGCGTGGTTAAATTTGCTTTCCGCCAATGTTATTGTACTTCATTTGGAGGAATTTTGCTTTCTCAAGAAATTTTCGCTATTTTTACGTCAAAATAGAATATTGAAGATCACAAAGAAAAAGAGGTATGGAAAAATATTATTTTCCCTGTTAGCTTTGCATTAAGTTATATCGTTTTCAGTTACTTTCATGTAGTACTTTACAAAAGTTAAATACTTCGTTTAACATTTATCAGTTTAATAAAGTTTATTAAATTTAATGTTTATTTTGTTAAAATAAGTAACAATATGTCAACGATTTTAATCAGATAATTACTTTCACTACATTCATTTCCTGAGTCATTTTATAGTTATAAATTTCAAAACATCTGTACACTATTATAACAGAATTATTATTAAAGGGAAATGTTCTTTATAATTATCACCTAATCCTGTAAAAAAAAATAATAATAATAAACCAATGTGTGGTTCCATTTTATGTTGTTATCTGAATTTATATATTTTTTCACATTAAAAACTGGTTAAATATTCGAAACTATGTTTATAATTTATTATTTTGTTGGGTTATGTAACTATGATTATCTACATTTCAAATGGACTTTATAACTAAAATTTTGGCCAAACTTTATTCTAAAACTTTTACGGTAGATTTTTTTAAAATCAGCTTGTTCTATTTATGATGAACAACGGATTATTGTGATTATTGCCTAGTCACGAAACATCGACCCAGATAGATCTTTCATCGGCATCATATGATAAATTATATGTGTCACTATCGATGCATTTATTACAATTCCATAAATAATTGACAATCAATTAGTAACATTATATTTTAATAACCAAAACATTGTTTTTATAAGCATGTTTTTTACTGCAGTTGCATACCTCTAAACATACCAAAAGTCAAAGTTATTTTCAGCGGGGTTAATAAGATGATTTTCTTTATAACTGCTACCTTTCAACGCATGTAGTTAATATAAAGTGTTTATAGAATCCTGAACATACGAAGATACTGAGTTAATTTTTAATATCAAAGTTTTATTTATCATTTAAACAGTTTCATACCTTTATTAATAAAATGAACTTTGTTGAATTTAAAAGTCTGAAGATGTCCAAAAATAGATTTTTTACAAAGGTAAGTTCGTACACTTTACAATTTTGTATTAAAAATTTAACAATATTTATGAGAAGAATTTTCTGTTTATTGTAAATATGAAAAAGTATCTTTTAGTAAAAATTTTTTATTTTTATGATTTAATTTTTTTTTACTTGCTAAAAATGATGTATTCTAACATCAGAGTAAATATTTTTCAAACCGATGTTGTTGAGTCACAAAGGGTTAAAATATAGTTATAAAATAAAGGTTCCATGTATGATAACGTATTTTGATCTATAAGTTAAATTTTTGGTTTTCTCTTTCAAAAATAGCAACTTTTATGAAATATTTTTCAAAAATCTTTCTTAATAAATTAAAACATACAGTTATTTTTCTTTTAAATATGATTTAAAACCTGGACCCCGATGTGAATATTATGGGAGAATACATTGTTCGAACATTTTCACTAGTTAAATATATAAGATACTGTTTAAAAACTATTGAAATAGTTAATAAAAAATACCCTTTAAAATTTCAAGGGTTAAAAACCTTATCACAGTCAAAATATCGATTATTTTATTATTAGCTCAAATTAACGATCTAAACTTTTTATACACGTGGTTTAAAATGCATTTTTAATACATACACGATTGCCATTCAAGGGTTTTTCACTCATGAAAACTATATAAATGACTTTTTCTCAATATTCATTTTTTGTTCATTCTTATATTTTTTAAGTTCTTTACTTCCTTTAGTATTTCAGTTTATTATTTTTTATACATATTCTTTATTATGTATGTAATAAAACCTTGCATGGAATTAGTATAACAGATTTTTTTGTTTTCTATATATGAAATCACATGAAGAAGAGTTAAATTCCATAGTTCCTCACAATATAGAATAATAATAAATTTATATAAAATCTAATATTAATTGAAATAAAAATCCATGCACAGTGTTCTATAACATATTTTAGTAATTGTAAAAAAATATAATAATAATAATAATAAGTAAAGTAAATAAATTTAAAAAATGTCAATACTTGTAAAAATAGCAGGTATTTAAAGCATTAATTTATTTTCATTTTGTAAACATTTTAAATAAATGTATAGTTTTTTTTTTCAAAATGTGCTTTTAACTGACTATTAAAATATACTGCAATAACAATTGTTATCAAAATTCTTAAATTTAAAAATAATATTGAAAAGTACCGTTTTCCATTTATAGCAAAATCACGTAGTACTTATTTGCTTTATTTAAAAACATTTCTCTAAAATTTTTAAATACCGAGCTGAAAATGCAAAAAATGTTGCATTTATATTATAGAACAACAGAATTTTAATACATTTCACCACTTTTATATAATAAATTTGAAAATCTGCAAATCCACCTTTTTCTATTTAATGTGTAACCAATGGTAATGATTTGGGTTCGTTTGAAATCGGGTTGTCTCACTCGATTGCAGGATTTTAATAAAATCGTCTCAAAATCGCGTTACCCGACCTGATAGGGTATTCATATAAGAATCGGAGCCCAAGCAAAACTTTAATTAAATAGACAGAATAAAATAAAATAAATAATTTAAAACCCCGACTTAAGTCCTGCATCGGGTAGGTTATTCCGATTTTACCCGCACCCGACATGGCGTTCAGCTTGAGCCGAGTAAGAATAGCGATAATTGTTGTTGTTGTTGTTGTTGTTATTCTGTTTGGGTTAAATTGATTGTAATTTTTTTTCGGCTTCGGGTTGTTTTCGGGTTGAGATTTTATTATTGCAGCTCGGGTTTGGATTAATCTGAAAAACTAGAATAAAATAATAACTTGATCTAAAGAAAAAAATAGAATATTCTTTCAAACCTGTAGAAAAAAAAAAGAAAAGAAAAGAAAGAGAATAAAAAAAAAAAAATAACCGATCCGTAATTTTCCTCATTGGATATGGGTAAAATATGGTCACTCGACCCGATGAAGAATCGTCACAATTGTCACAAACCTGCAGCCAAAAAAATATATATATACCCGAACAATCCGGATCGGATTCGGGGAAAATTTGGTCACCCTATCCGATGCAGATTCGTCACACTTTTCACATTGAAGTCGCACGGTGACTTCACAAAGTATTCACATTGTGAGGTCACAAAAATCCTTGAAAACGGCCATAACGACTTCACATTTAGGTCACAGTGACTTCACATCGACGTCACGTGACGTCACGACGACGGTCACAAAGTAACAGTGCGACTTCACATTGACGTCGCCGTGACGTCACCATGCCTTACGGGAAGTAGTATGAACTTTTTGATCTTGTTGTATTTATTTTACATAAAGCTCTAAGAAGAACCGATCTAATGTGTAGTTCTCTAACTGATAGTACTCTCTTACGGGTCACCACAAAGTGTACGTTCTACAATCAAGTAAATAAATTGGTCCAGAATTAATATTTTGATTTGAATTTTTCGTGAAGTTTATTTAAAATATAGTGTAAATTTTGGTGTTTTATGAAAATAAGAAACATTATACAACAGTTATTTTTTTTATAAAATGCCTATTACTCCTGTGACTACTACTAACCCCTTATGCATTCAAAGACAACAGTTTATTAGTTTTAAAATAAACAAGACAGAAAAATCATGCGTCAAGTACAGACTATGTAACACATTCCAACGCTTCCAAAATGCTTTTTCAAAATTTTACTGTTTAAAAAGGTGAAATATGATGTCTAAGTAAACAAGGTCAAGGTCAAACCGTGCGGGGAGGCCTATTTTTTGGCTTAAGCTCAACTAGCCCCACCCATGTCTAAGTAAACAATTTGGAAAACGAATAACATATATAAAAACCCAATTTTAGGAGTTACAAACAATATTCGGAAATATATCCGAATTCGTTTGGGCAGCCTAGTATACGATCTATAGATTTGTATAAATACTACAAAGAATGCTAAATTTTAGTTGAGTTAGGAAACGCATAGCACAGTTTAAAACTCCCCTTTTGGAAATTATGTCAAAAAACGGAATAAGATTAGAGATATTTTGTATCGTCTTGTATATGATCTATAGAATTTATACATACCAAGAAATCGGCAAAAAAAAAATTGTTAAATTTAAAAACACGTTCCGCAACTAATAACGCACTTCCAGCAATTATTGTTAATAGACAGTACTTTAACCGAACTGTTTTGTGTGTCCCTGTAAGTGAACGATAAATTCTATACACACAATAATCTATAGTAAGCCTCTTTTAATGCACCTCGGTGATATATATCAATTTTATTACGTTTGAAATAGAGAAAAATGTTTTAAATAACTCACAAACGATTTTTTCCCATAAACCGTAATGTAACGGAATTCTCTTGAGTGGAACTATAAGTGCTACACACTTCATTTTCAATACCGAACATGCCTCACTAAACTTCAATAAAATATAAATTGCATGCCAGTCCTAGTATATTTACTCTAGTTATAGCACGGACAGACAGACAGACAAACCAAATTCATAAACACTTTTAACTACGCTGGAAAGTGTTAAAAAATAAAATAAGTTTCTAAGATATTTTTTTTTGAACTGCAAACTTTATTCAACAAAATAATCTTGAATTCAGACATCCATTTAATATAACGCACTCAACACATATTTCCAGAAATTAATGCCTTTTCAGAAATAAATGGCTTGAAAGAATTGAAAATGAACTCAACTTATTCTAATTAGCTCCAAATATCCTGTCTGGGAAATGAACTTATCGCAAAGCGGTTTGTCTTACACAAGTTTCACAAATGCTAATAATTTAATTTTGTTGAAGTGCAGTTAGTTATTCTGATAAATAAATGTTCAATTCGAAATGATAAAATGGTATTTCATTTGGTAAGAAGCTTATATACATTTTACCTTCATTTCTCACATCTATCTATTCTTTGTTTATTTCTATTATTTTTTTATATATATATTCGTATAATATGTTTAAACATTGAATAATAATGATAGTTAAGATGTGAAGCATGAATTATAGCATTATAAATATTTCTTTCAAAAAAATAATTTATTTCGTACACTAATTAAAAATTTATAGTTTTGGAAAAAAAAAAAGAAATAAATGCTTATTTCTAACTACATGATTTTTCAGAAAATGTATTTCAATAGAAAACGAAAGTTTCAGTGTTTTCAAGCCGAAATAATTATATTAAAAAAGAAAAACAAATATGGGGACATACTTCTATACAGCTGAAATATTTGATGCTTCAAAATTGAATAAATATATGAAATATTTGTGAATAGCACCGTTTAAAGTTGCCAGTGTCCAGATATTTTATAAAGAAATATATTATTACGCAAACGAACTTCCTTATGTAGGAAAGGAATTTAGTTTTAAAATTTTCACTCACATAAAAAGAAAAATATGTTTTTAAATAAAGCCCTTTGTGAATGAATATATACATAAAATTCTCTTCTGGCATATTTTTCAAAATATAACACAGTATAAAGACATTTGGTTAAACCGCTACTTTTTAAAACTGTAAATCATTATTGGTTTGAATAAGAATTTAATGTACACAGTTTTAACTCAGTTAGACATTTGATGATGTGCCAAATATTCCTTTGGCTTGATGGACTTTACCAAATACATAAAAGTTTTATTGCTTTCAAAGAAGTCAAAGAAAAAATTCTGTGGCATGGAAATTATTAATGCTTAAAAATAGAGGATAAAATAAAATTAAAAAATAACCTCAAAATTTTAACACATTTCTTGAAGAAAATGAGTAATTTTTTAACATTTTAGAACGTCGTATATAGATTTTTAAGAGCATGATTTAATAATATTTTCGTATAGAATTTACTTGAAATGCTCAATAGAATGCTCTTAAAAAGAAAAAATATATGTAAAAAAAATAGTGAGTCAGTAATGCCTTAGATCATATTATGCAGTAAAATATTACAGTCTATATTATAAAACAAAAACGTGTGCATGATTAACTCTAACGTTATATTGACGGTAACAACACCTGACCAATAAATTCCGCTTTTGGTGCAATTGTTTCAACTTCTGAACATTACACATTTTAAAATATTGCACCGTCGAATAGAGACAAAACAATTCTCTCAAATACAATTTGTTTGAAAATTTTATCAAAATTTCCCGATTTTGCATCTTTTTAATTAATTTTGAAACGTGATTTTTTTTATCTATCTCTATCGCTTGTAGCTTGATAACGGAAGAATACTAACCCGTTTGCGCTTAAAACAATGTGAATAGTTCAGAATTGTTTTCCGGCTAATAATACAGAAACAATAAAAACTTCCCTCTAAATAATTAAATAAATAAAATGATATAAATAGAACACATATTTAACAGACATGTAATCGAACTACGCACTTAAATCACTGAAATTATCGGAATTTAAAAAAAAAACTGCTGTAAGTAGCGAAACCTTCTGAAAATTCTTCGACTATTTGATCCTGGCTTGCGAGTAATACGAAAGTATGGCTTTTAATAAATTTCAAAACTTTATTTGAACGCATAAATTGCTATTTTTTCATATAAAAATGATTTTTCTTGTTGTTAGTGGACAGTAATATATATATATATATATATATATATATATATATATATATATATGTATATAAAGTTTTAAAAAATCTATTAGAGGTTTCAATAAAAACAATTTTCTCATATCTTCTGTAAACCGAGCAATATGTGATACAACCCAAGATGGCCAGGTTAGTTCCCCTAGTACATATAAATTCTAAGGCTTATGCAGAAAGTACAATAAAAAAATCTAAATGAGAATTTATATTGTATAATTATTATTTATGGAAATTCAAGAACAATATAGAATAATGATACAATAATAGTACAGTGATCTTTCACTTATGCGCGACAAAAGGGGACAACGAAATTTTCGCGCACAAGTGAGATTCGAGCATAAGTGAAAAACCATAAAATAAGCTTAAACGCGAAAAGTTAACATACCTAATACTAATAGTAAACTACTAATACACTAATAAATGAATACGCACATAATTTCCGTTTATATATTGTAATTTAATAAGAATGTAAAAATTCAAAGTTGTTACATACGTACCAAACTTTTGTTAAATTACATTTTCTTCACAAAGAAGTCATAAATAAAGGTTTATTTTTGTTTTCGGGAACTGTCGAGGAGAGTCTTTTCAAGTTCATCTAGGTGCGAAAAAGTTTTTTCGCTTCCGGAATTAAATTGAAAAAAATCCGCAGAGTGTCCAATTCTTCATATGTTGTTGTGTGGGTTAGGGGAACTTTTGCTGTATCTTCTTCCTTCATCGTCTTCCACATCTTCGTCCTTGTTGTTGCCAATTTCCGCTGCAATATCGCTGATATCCCGCATCTCAGTTGTAATTAAGGTTTCGTCGACATCCACGAATTTGTAGAATGTACACGAAGCCACTCCGCCAGATATAGCATTCCAATCATCTTCGCTTATATCGGCCTCACTTTGTGTTTCTTTATCGTCTTCACGTTCCTTTTCTTCTGGGATTGGAAATCCTGCCTTCTTAAAACAGTTTTTGATACAGATGTTAGAAATGTTTGTCCATGACGAGCACACCATGTGGATAGCATCAAGAACAGTGATCTGCTTCAAATCATCTTTCACCGAACGTTTAATTTCTATAGCAGCAAGAAGACGCCGGATTAAAGTTCTTCTGTACTGCACTTTCACGCAACGAATGATGCTCAGATCCATAGGTTGAAGTTTGCTTGTGCAATTGGCTGGAAAAAAACGCAACTTTTTGTAAAGTTTAGAGGAGGAAGATCTTTTGGGTGTGCTGGCCATTGATCCATAGATAGAATAAGCTGCATTTATAGCTTCTCTGCTTTTCAGAATTCCTCTTAAAGTTGATTATGGAATACGCAAATGATTAGCTAACGCTGTTTTTGGTTTAAAGCAGTTTTCATAATTTTTTTCATGATATCCATTTTCAAAGAAAGCGACAAGTTCGTACGTTTTGTAATTTTTTATACACTGTACAGTACGTAAGCGAATGGCGTAGTAACGCAAACCTAAAGCTTGTTCCGCGAGAACAGTGCATAACGTCCACACCGATTGGCTGCGACTTTTAGTGACGTCAATATTTTCGTATGTAACCCTTTCTCCCTAGAGCTCCTATAACCATCTATAGGAGCCTTAGTCCTCCCCTATCGATGTCAATCATAAGAGAATAAGAACGCGTTCCTGGAAGAATCCGAACAATGGATTAAGGGCGTGTGAATGCATTCCTAGAGACAGAACAGGGAAGGTGCATTCTTGCGATAAGCAACTTGAAAAAAAAATTTCGCGCATAAGTGAAATGTGTATTTTAGGTTTCGCGTATAAATGAATAAGTGTTAGCATTGTTTTCCTATTTCGCTCTCCGGGCCCGCGGGAAAAACGCGCATAAGTGAAAAACGCGTATAACAGAGGTCGCGTATAAATGAGAGATCACTGTATTAAAATATTTTATTTTATAAAATTTGTACTAGTCTTTAACTCGCTTACTAAACGCACGAAAAAAAAATGGAAAGATCCATTGTGACCAGATCTGCTGTGTTTGGAGGAACGTTCTACGACCAAACATTTTTAAATATAGTGCCTAATTCGTGAACACAATTCATGCAAAATAAGGATTGCATTGATATACTTTGATTATGGCATTTGATATATTTTGTTAATTTTTATAAAATGGTTAAACGCATTTAAGTTAACGGCATTCACAAATCGTTGCTAAGTAGAATCACTAGTTATTGGAAAAACAGTTGAAGCGTTATGCATAGGAAATGCTAGGAACAAAGCAGTTAAATTCTTTTTTGCAGAAAATCATTAAAGTATTGTCATTCTTACAAAAATCAATCATTAGGCATATGAAGAAATATATTATCATCATGAAACTTCTCGCTAGTGAGTAAATTGTTTTATCAATCATTAGGCATATGAAGAAATATCTTATCATGAAACTTCTCGCTAGTGAGTAAATTGTTTTATTTACAGTTACTTCTCTGGGAAATGAATTTTTTCTACATACTACAACTAAAATAATAAAATCTTCTAAAAACTGCTGTTTCTCTCAAACGTTTAAAACACATTATATAAACACGAATCAATCGAAATCATAAATATATAAATAATGCGAACAATCACAACTGCAATAAATCAGTATTATGAGTGATATTTGGAACAAATTGATGCATAAAAAACCAAATATTTCATCTCACAGAAAATAATGAACTTCACATGCTCGCATTATATTCCACTCCATATATTCCATCGCATTATATTCCATAACTCGCATGCTCTCATATTTATAACATTAAAAAGTCGAAATTATTTAAACGAGTATATCTCTTTTTATTTTCACAAAATTCTAAATAAATACCAGCAATTTATTTTCTTTAAGAGTACTCGATGTTTATGATAGCATATGACCACAAGCATATTCCTTACTCAATTGCCTAGATACACTCACCACGCTTACATTTATTCTTGCCGCAAGCAAGGCTTCCTTTATCTGCTTACAGGAACTCCTAGACGAACGCGCAGCTATTCACCGTATGATGGGGTCGTCTGGGGACGTTGTCCAACTTTGTCGACCTGATAGTTCCCTTGCAGTAAATATGCCATCTATTTCATGCTTCTCTGTTGTATTACGTACAGCAGTGTTGCTTACATTTACTTAGTTTATGTGAGAATTTTACTACAAGGGAACAATCAGGTCGACTATGTAAGTGCAACAACTTCTCCAGATAACACTGTCATACGTCGAATAGCTGTGTCTTCGCCTAGGAATACCTGTAAGCAAATAAAGGAAGCTTTGCTTGCGACAGGAACAAATGTAAGCCTGATGACTGTATCTAGGCTTTAAGCAAGCATACGAGTTGTAATTTTCCAACTGGACGAAAAATGTCCGGGCCAGGATTCTAACCTGGGATATCTTGGCTGAAGCCTCCACGCTCTACCAACTGAGCCATCCCGTTTGAATCTGGAGGGCATAATTCATCCAGTGCCCTCCAGATTCAACTGGGATGGCTCAGTTGGTAGAGCGTGGCGGCTTCAGCCAAGATATCCCAGGTTAGAATCCTGGCCCGGACATTTTTCGTCCAGTTGGAAAATTACAACTCGTATGATTTCTTTACCAATTTGAATAATTGTGTTAAAATTAATCTATTTTAAGCAAGCAGTTTGGATTGTCCTCGCGAATAGCAAGTGGTCTTAAATGCTGTCATAAAAGACGAGAGATCTTAAATTTATGTTAATGAATGTAATTTCTTATTCTTTAGAATGCATTATATATATATATATATATATATATATATATATATATATATATATATACAAATGTTACAAACAAACATCCAGTGTTACAGATTAATCTATTTCTTATTCATAGTAACACAGATTTTGTTATATCCGAGTAAACATGCGTTGCTGTAGACTTTTAGTTTAAAATACGTATAAGAACTATATAAAATATCACAATAAAAATAAATGATAAAGTCGGTAGAAAAAACTCATACCAAAATGGGATCTCAGTTTATTCATTCTTGCGAATAATTTATATACCATAGAAATAAAAATATTATATATATAAAATATATTATAACATAGAAATATATGTTTATATAACATATAAATAGCCATATTAAATAGAATAATAGAACATATTTATAAACATTTATTTAGCATATGGATAACACAGGATTTATGTAACGTAAAATTAAATGACAACTACCTGGAGTAGCAACCCGATATGTTGCATTTGCATTGTATGTGACCTTTATTTTTTTTGGAGGGTGGGGGGGGGGTGGGGGAAGTTAATCTAATTTAATTTGGAATTTAGGAAAGTTTTGCATTATTAATGTTATTAAATGTCTTATAATAAGTAAGAAATCATGTAAATGAGCTTAAACTCACATTTTGAAGCAATTATAGTAGAATGACTTTATAAAAAATAATGGCAACATACGGCAATAACATTCCATTATTCGATATGATTTTTATAAAAAATTGGAGAGCTTGAAATTATTGCCAGCCTAATGTTAGTTTACTTGTCTAATTCGTTTTAATGAATTCGTTCAGGCGAATATTGCCAAGTTCAGTAGTGTGGGTTGCTATGTTTGGGTAAAAACTTTTAATCTGAGCATATGCCCTGTACAGACTCTATACTCAAAACCCATTGTTATGTCACAGTCCATTGATTTCCATTTTAAACAAATTCGTAAAATTTTATTTCATGTGGATATTTAATATTAAAATCTTTCAGCTTTTTTTAATAATTTTAACAAATGTGAAAGTATCTCATATGGATTTTCTTTACATTACATTTTATTAAAAGAGAATGAAAGCAAAAGCCTGGCAGGTAGGGGACTGGTTAGTGGTATAAAAAAAGTAAATCTATTTATTTAAACAAAATATAAAGAAATGTATTTGTTCACCATTCCGGATAGCATACGATATCCCATTACTTAATACCCAATTACAGTAATTAAATGGCATCCATGGAGTTGCCACCTTAATGGAGTCAGTGTTTAGTGAAACATCGTTAAAAGGTACAAAAATATTAATATGTAGAAACTAATTGAAATTTAAAAATTCTGAGAGCACATACGATGTCATCGGATGCAAGCGGTAACTGGTGTTAAAATAAACGCTCTGCGTGTCGAATTCTAAGAGGAGTCGTTGTGAAATAAAAATCTACAGTCAGATTTTAATATAATATTTGCTTTAGCAATATTAGTTCATTTCATAAAATGTGTTTGATAATATTTCGTAATTTGTTTTTAAAATAATCCCAAAATATATCACAAATATTTCAAAAGGAAAGGAATACATTTAAGGGAATGTAAAAGGAATGAAATGATGAAAAAAATATTTTTTTTATTATTGTTATTTTTTTTATTTTTTAATCTTCAAGAATGTTGTGCAGTTGGTCAGATAGGAAACTTGATAAAATTACAGTCGTACGAGCCGTAAACGTGGGTGATACCTAAGACGGAAAAACTTTAAACGCAATTATCATGAAACATTGTTTTTCAGCGGATTAGCCAAGATAACTTTTGAACAAGTTAAATGAGTTGTTACGTTCATTTCTATTTCATAAAGAAAATTAAATTCTCTACAAAAAATACCTGAAAAGTAAACAAACAATAATTTAAATCTATAACAAAATACGTGATATGTTTTTACGGAGTTTGAATTTATTATTATATTTTTATTGTATATATATATATATATATATATATATAATATCTTTGAATTTCAAAAAACATATCAAGTTCTTGTAACATTCTAATTAAATCTCCAAACAGATAATTAATAATAATGTGTAGACAGAATACCACATAGTTAATAAATTAACAAGTGCAATCATAATTTTACCATAGCTTGTTATGGTAAATGCCCAAAAATACTGAAAATATGAAGATTATTTAAAAAGAGAGAGAGAGAAAAAAAATTATAATAAACCATAAAATGTTAATAATTTGGAGTTGATATCAAGTGAATACAAATGGATTAAGAAATGAAATATGAACTAAATTTAATGGAAAATTGCATAACAATAGATTTAAATTACAATTGGATATGAAAAAACACATGGTGGTATAATCTTCAGCCTGGATGTACCCTACACGTGTTTTAAATAATAATTCAGTATTTCATAATTATACTGGCATTAATGCTAAGATCAGTATAATCATCAGGTATACTGAATTATTACCAGAAGACAATTGGAAATAATAAAAATGGAAATAAAAAACTTGTAAAGAATAGATAAAATATTTTTACCAGATAACAGTTGGAAATAATAAAATTGGAAATAAAAAACTTGTAAAGAATAGATAAAATATTTTACTCACAATAATTAGCCAAAATACTTAAACAACACAAGGTCTAATTTATATCAATATGACCACATGGCGCACATCATAAGATATCAAATAGTTGATGATATAGTCAAGTAGAGAGAAATTATTTGAAGGTTAAGTTGAGAGAACATATTTTGAAATATCACCTTAATTATTACACCATAACACAAATTGATTTAAAACACACAAATTTATTTATGTGATAAATACACTCAAAAACAAATTTATATTTGTGAATATACAAATTTTGCATTTAATTTTAATCTTTAAAAGTAAAATTTAAATACACAAGCGATAAGCGCCCTCCATAGGTAAATTAAAAATATTATTAACATTTATTTGACAAGTAATGTTCTGCCCTCTATTAGAATAATAATTATTCAAAATTAAGTTTGATTTACAAATTCATTATATTAGATTTAATATATATAAATAGTAAAAAATAATAATATCATTGTAGTTTTACATTAACATCGTACAAAATCCTATGATATGAATTAAATTTAACCAGAATTAAATCTATCTTACATAGTATTTCAAAGATTCTTACATTGAGTAAATATCATGCAAAAAATTTAATTAATAATAATTATTTTAATTCAATGCAGTACACATACATACATACATACATATATATATATATATATATATATATATATATATATATATATATATATATATATATATATATATATATATATATATATATATATATATATATATATTGCATATGGTTATGTTTGTGATTTATAATCAACAATGTTATGAACAATGTTATCTATGTATAATTGTATGTGTTTTTGTATAAGTTATTTTACAGTTATTTTAATACAATGCATATTTTATAGACTTTTATAAGTGATCATTAGAATCACTTAATATAAAAGTGATCGACTAAACGCACAATCACAGTAGCTATATAAAGTGTAAATAATGTTCAACCATCTTAAGTATTGTCCTTATATATATTAATGGTATATGTTTTAATTGTATTTATATATGTTTTAAATCTGATCATTAGTATCACTTAAAATAAAGGTGATCGGCAAACGCACAATCACATTAACAATATAAAGTGTAAATAATGTTCAAACAACTTAATTATTGTCCTTATATGTTTTAATTGTATTGATGCACGTTTTAATTGTAATTTGCTATGTTTTTATCGCACACTAAAACAATAATTTATTACATAACATGTTTATATTTATATGATGTAATAAATGTTATTTAAAAGAGTTGATAACTGAATTTATCAAAAAAATAGGATAACCATATAGTTTTGCATGATCTCGAATAAATCTAATATTTTTGTTTTTATATATATCTGAGCATAGATATTTTATACGATGAAAATAATTGATAATTATATTTTTATAAACTGATTTATGTAAACATGAAGCAAAATTGGTAAAAATATTTACTTTAAATGGAAAATCAATTCTTTTATCATAAATATCAAAAATTAATTGATAATTATCATTAATTTTAATTTTTAAAGTCTAGAAAATTTATATTATTATTAATCAAATCATTTTCGCTTAATGTAAGCTGATTAGGATAAAAATTGAGTGGTGATGTGCAATTTTTATCATTGAAATAAAATATGATAATGTCATCAATATAGCGATAAAATACATAATCATTGTTCGGGCCAATATTTCTTTCATAATAATATAAGTAAAGGTCAGAGAGAATACTAGAAGCGGTCCCACCCTGCGGTATTCCCTGGCATTGTTTATAAATAATAATGTCATACATGATGTAATTATTATGCAATGTAAAATTTAGTAAAGTTTAAAAAAAATTTATGGAAATATGATCTTTTAATTTTAATTGAGATTTAAGTTCTTTAAATAATATACACATTGTTTTATGTAAGTCTTTTATACCAATGTTATTAAATAAATCATTAAAATCCAATGTTTTTATGAATTGTACTGGATTGATGTTATTTATTTTATTAATAAGCTGAAAACTGTTTTTTAGGCAATGTTGGTTATTATGTTTTATCGTTATATTATATATCTGCTTTAAAATATTAAGTAGTAAATTGCTTGCATTATTGTTATATGTATTACATCCGATGGTAAATGTGCGAAATTTAATTGGATTTTTATGAAATTTTGGAATTATAACAAGATAAGGATAATTTAAATTATTACATTTGATTTTTAGTAATTTGTGATAATTTAATAATTTTCCATTATTAATTTCAATATTTAATTTAGTTTTATTAAAAATATTACTTGTGTTAATTGCATCGTGAATTAACACTTTATAGTACTCTTTACAAATAATAGCATAATTATTTGGAGATTTATCTACGTAAGTAATTATAAATTTGTTTTGTAATTCTGATATATGTTTATTTATATTTTTAAAAGCTGCATGTGTAATATGTTGATAATTTTTTATAATTTCACTTTTAAATTTATCTGTTACAGAAAATCTCCATTCACTAAAATACTCGAATATATACATATATATTGCGTTTTCTGTTTAATTCAGAGACAACGTAATATGCAGTATAAAGAAAGAATAGCATCTAAAATATATGTATCCAGGACATCAAAATTTTGAAAAAAATATTTGTCACACAATAATTTTTTTTTTTTTTTTTCAGTCTATCAAATATTTCTATTTCTTTAAAACTTTAAGAAAGATAAACGAAAAAAGAAATAGTAGTATAATTTGATTACAGAGTTCGTAAGTCATGATCAAACTCCTATACCTCTATAACTGTAGGGTTTGTTCTTATAATTACATAAAGATTAACTTGAAATATAACGACAAATGAGTGCATATCTCAATTTTCAAATTTTATACAATATTTATTACATAAAATTACTCAATATACAATATTCATTCTTAAATTTGTTTTTCAATTATTTTCTGTTCCATAAGTGGAAATCTTCTAGGTCGCTGACAAATCGGTATTCCATCTGTCAATATTGTTCTCGTATTCAATCCATTATCATTCATTTCATTTGGCTTTTAGGCTTTTACTAATTTTAGCATTTTTTGTCTTATTTTTCTTCTTTTTAATGTGTCTTACTTTGACATTGGAGTAGTCATCTACTATGTTCGCCATTTCTATCAAGAAAGTGCTTCAATCAATATTGTCGGTTAATTTATCGATTATTTCTTTATTTTCTTTTTCGCTTGCACGTCCTTCACATTTTTCTTTCAGTTCGCTTATTCGCACTTATCGTGATACATTGGTCCTTTCATTCGTTTTTTTCTTACTCATTGCAATTGATTCTTCGTCACGAGACTATCCGTTATTTTCATTATTGCATCAGTATTTAACTTAGCTCCTTGTCCACATATTTTTAATTTAAACCGGTATTCCTCAACACGTTGACACGTCTACATTTGCTAAATATTTTTCCCTCGAGGTTTTCTTTCTAGGCGAGATTTTTTTTGACACTTTTGGGGCTGCTAAGTCGCATTCTGATACGGCATTTACACCTAATAACATATCACAGTCCAGATTCGACACTAAATGAAAATTATCTGTTAATTTCACGCCCGCCGTCTACTTGTATTTTATGCTCGAAGAATCCTATTGGCTGCGTCTCTTCTCTGCCAAATCCGGTCAGTATACACACATTTTCTTGGCATAACTCAGTTGTGTTTTATTCATTGTAGTATATTGTTATCCATCAAGATTACCTCACATGCGGTATATATTATTATTTTCGTGAGCTTCTCTTTTGTTGGAACAATGCGTATCTTTGTTCTTGCATTGGTGTATTTTTCCATTCTTGATACACCCATTTTTTTTTTTAATTTGGGCGCGCCGTTCTCATTTGTTTTTGTAATCGGGCTACTATCATACGCTTGAGTGCTTGCTTGCTTATTATTCGTACATTTGGCGCCGAAAATACCAGGAAATTTGCAATGATAACAGATAGCTCGTGAATCAATAGCCCTTTCACCTAGTCTGATATTATTCCGCTGTGCACTTTGTCACATTTGTCAACATTTTCTTCCATGTTCACGCTATTTTGCGCCTTAAGTGATTTGGCCGTTTTATATCCTCTCGGCGCCGTATCAAAATCATCTGTTTTCTCGACCAATACATTCACTTCCTTAATATTTGGCGATTTCTCAATAAAGTGTCCATAGTTCCTGGTGGTAATTTCATCTGTGACCAATAATTACGTTACTCCTTCAATATTTGTTACATTCATTCCACGCACCTATTCATTAAAGTATGTTCTCAAATAAAAAGAAAAATCGCGCCAATTATCCATTGGCTCTTTTCTGTGGGTCATGAATCTTTAACTGAATTCTCCCGGTGACATTTTGAATCTTTTCAACAATTTTTAGGTACTCTCTTAAAACGAAAGAGCCAAAATAACTCAAGTTGAGCCGAAATCCACTCATCTCATGATTTGAAAGTCAGCTTCTCATGAAGAGTTGAAACAACTCGAGTGAACGAGTTGTTTTTCAGCAACTCATGATTGAGTTATCTCTATTTTACTCATACTTCAGTGAAATCAAATCAATGAAGGTTAAATCCAGTAGCACTTGAGTGATTTATAACTAACTCATACTTGAGGAGGGGAAGGAGAATTAAAATTCATGGTAAAATGTAATAATTCATTGTAAAATAATAAATTTCATGAACAGGTAGATTATTATTTTAGAAAAAAAAAAGTAATTTGCATATTGAATGTATACATATTTATGTTTACATATATGTATATATTCAACAATTAAGTGAAAAGTATCTTTTTTTTTTATTTTTTTATTTTTTGTTGTTGTTTCTGAGCTGCTTGAAATATATACCCCCCCCCCTCCCAACCCAAAAAGAGAATTTTAAAAGGAATATTTGAAAAGATAAGAATTTCTGCTGATTTAAATATTTTAATCTTTTTTTTTATTTTGTTATAATGATTATGTTTTCTATGCAATATTATTCGATACATTGCATGATATTTTTCAGTTTATATCAATATTATCATTAAATATGTTTTAATCCTAATACTATTTAGGAATATTCACACCGTGAATATCCGGGAATGTAGATATTTACCTTATTTTTAACAACATACGATAAAAAATATGGGATTTATACAGTTTCATAAATCAAGTATATTTTAAAATATTAGAATTCAGACTGAGAATAAAATAAGAAATATAATTTGTTTACTTTAAAACAATATTTTTAAAGTCAGACAAGTCAATTTTCAATTTATAGTATTATAAAAGTTAGAGTTCTGAAACATCGCTAAAAATATATACTATCAGGGTTCGATCCAGACAAAATTTTGGGCCTATTTAGGGTCCCTTCACAAAAATCAATTTGATAAAATGGTCCCTTCACAAAATTCCTTTTACTAAAATTGATCCTTTCACAAAATTCTATTCCATAAAAACTTATTATTTATTATTTTATGATGTTTTAAAATGTGTAATTTGTAAACAAACAAGTTCAAAAAAGAGAAAAACTTCAGCAAAAGGATTTTAAAAACTTTTTGTTTATAAATGCTTGGTTCGAATTTGATTAGCTGGATTTTAACTTTCGTTACAAAATGTTATTTTTCACAAAAATATAATAAATTTCACAAAAATAACCTTTACTTTTCACAAAATGGGCCTCAAGATAAAAAACTTGCATCGACCCCTGACTATATAAACAAACGTACCGCCAAGATATTTTCTTTAAAAGTTTAAATTGCTACTAAATGCTATTTATATAAATCATATTTATTGAAACAACATTAAAAAAAAACATAAAGGAGAGGCAAAGGATTTATTTCATTATATTTTAGAGTATTTTTTAATATTTATCCTTCCAACTTAAAAGATCTCTAAATGTTCGCTCGTATAAATAGTCCTAAATGTTAGGGTTAAGACATATTTAATAAAAATATTGATATAAACTGAAAAATATCACGCCATATATAAAATAACAATTAATATAAAACAGAATCATTATAAAAAACATAATTAAAGTATTTAAATCAGCAGAAATTCTTACCTTTTCAAGTATTCTTTCTTTAAAATTTTAACAACGTGGTGTTAGCCGCGTACTACACACCACACGTCTGTCGTCTGCTCAGCGGATATGGGGACAGTGAGGTCACGTCAACTGCGTCAGCTTACTGGATTTCCGCTCGCCAATGAGTGCTTTTTTATCGAGATGAGTTGTTTAGTATTCGCCCTTCTGGAGTGCATTAGGAAAATAAAAATTCAAATCATGATGAGTGAAACATTTAAAAATCAACTCATTCACGATCCAATAAATTAGAGCTCTTTTCTGAGAAGCAAAATCCACTCTTTCGTTTTAAGAGAGTAGATTTCGTAAGAAATACTACCTATTACATGCTCACCTAAATTGGAAATTTTGAAAAATGTTTGCAGATCTACGCCGAACATGACTCCCAGAACCCAAAACCACCCTCAGTTCAAAACTTTATCTATCTATCTATCTATCTATCTATCTATCTATCTATGTCACTTTTTTCTGACCACGATAACTGGAAAAATTCTGCATAAATCTCTTCCAAACTGATACATAAAATCAAGGGACATAAAATCTCGGTCAAGTTCGTTAATGGGCAAAATAGAACGAAGAGGGGGGAAATGGGGGGGGGCTTTTTGTGAAAACAGAAACCCCCCTATAATTTCATAATTATTATACGTATCGAATCCGTTTAAAGTTATTATTACTTCTAGAAAAAGGGCCGAAAATTTATGTATGACAGATTTTAAAATGGCCCCAAGGGGGTGGGGGGAAGGGGGTTTTTAGAAGAAAAGAAATCATAGCTTCGTCAATTCACAAGATATCAAATCCCCGTAAATTTATTATAAATCCTCTTAATATTATCTAAAACTTTTACATTGACAAGTTTTTTATAGGACCAACCGTTATAGCAAAAAAAAAAAAAAAATTAAAAACAAAAAAAATCCCTGCCGGCTCCGCCGGCAAACAAGTTATTTTTCGAAGTAGGCGGTTCCAACTCCCGCATCTTTTCGAAACTGATACAAAAAATCAAGAGGCATAAAATCTCGATCAAGATCGATAATGGGCAAAATCGAACCAAGGAGGGGGGGGGGATGAGGGGGGGGGGGCTTTTTGTGAAAATAGTAAACTCCCCATAATTTCTTAATTGTGATACGTATCGAATCCGTTTGAAGTTATTATTACTTCTAGGAGAAGGGCCGAAAATTTATGTATGACAGATTTTTGATATAATTAAAAATTGCATTAAGGGGGGGATGGGGGTTTTAGAAGAAAAAAATTCATAACTTCATCAACTCCCAAGATTTCAAATCCGCTTAAATTTATTATAAATCCTCTTAATATTATCTAAAACTTTTATACTGACAAGTTTTTTATAGGACCAACTCTTATAGAAAAAAATATTCCTGCTGGCTCCGCCTGCAAATAAGTTAGGTTTCGAAGTAAGTGGTTCCAACTGCCGCATCATCGCAAAAAGGTCATTTCTTCCGCAATTCCAGACAAACAGACGCCCCACGGTCTGCGTCTTCGAAATCTACCTGTGCCTGTAGGCCGAGCCGTCAGGGATTTTTTTATATATATACTCGTAATTACGTATTTTCGGTTATTTTTCCCGTGTGATTGCACTAGCTATTTCTAACGGTAATAAGCTTAATTGGTACGATACCCATTCTTCTTTCGTTATTTTCATTTGAGATACACTGTAAAAAAAATTGCAGCAAAGTAACCGGTCATTTGACCGTTTTTATAGAAAACGGTCGAATGACCGTACTTAACCGTACATAACTGTATGTTAACGCTATTATGACCAGAATATTGCTCATTTTAGGGTTAGAATACTGTTAAGTTACGGATATGTAGCCATTTTTAATAAAAACGGTCGAATGACCGGCTACTTTGCTGCAAATTTTTTACAGTGTACTTGCCTATCGTATCATGTTAAAAACATACAGATGTCATCATTTGCACTGTCATAATGATTAATTAACTTTAACAGATCAAAATCTTTACATGTTTCTGTCTTAAAGCTTTTATTTCCACATATTTCTGATTGTCTACCTCGAATTGCATTTTCAATTTATTTATTTCAAATTCCTTTATTTTCTAGCTATCTTCTATATCTAATATCAATTTTTTTATCCTCTACCTCCATCTGCTGTCTCCTTCTTCCGCTTCAAGTTGTAACTTTCTTTCTTCCAACGCATTATTTCTTCTCTTTCTCTGCTTGACTTCTACTTAACTCCCCCATTTTAACCGATGGTATTACTTCAAGACGGTCTTTTATAAACTCTTCATTATAAATTTTTGAATTATGTATTACTCCAATTATTGACAGAATAGTTCCTTTATCTGGCACCTTATTCCGCATTCCTGACATAGTTCAATCAAATCGCTCTTTCGTGCTTTGTTCAAAATCTACATAATTAATGTGATTTTTCTGTCTTACAGCTCACTAATGACACTTATAATGTTTTCACCAAGAACCAACCTAACTCTCTGACACAACTTTTGCGTTTTTCACAGATTCGTTCATGAAAATATACTTTTCCTTTTTTGAAAATTTAAAAATATTTTATAATCGACAGCATTCCTTTAACTGCTATACTGGTTAATCCAAAATATATTTTTATTCAGATCCCGGTTCAATACCATTATGTACGATATGTTCTTATCCACCTATTCTCATAATTCAATTCACAGTTCAGATAACTCAGTTCAATTCACTCTTTATTTGTATCGGTTAAAAAATATTTTTATTCAAATCCTGGCCGAGCCCCATAATTTGTACAGTTTGTTCTTATAAGTACCTAAAGATAGACTTGACTTATAATAAAAAATAAATTCGTCTCTTTACTTTCCAGTTTTATATATTACTTATTACTTACTCGAACAAATAATACGATGCGTTGATCACGACAATTCATAAACACCAATTATATAACACATTCGTCGATATGTATACTTGAGTTATCCTAGAATTCTGGCGCAAATATATATTTTTTTTTTTTGCATATAACTAATTCCCAAATTTGTGATAAGATAAACGCTATCGAACAGTCCTTTTTATAGCCTCCTTTCAAGAGAAGATCGCTCCGTAATCATCTTGTAATTTTCCACTCTCCTGGAGTTATAATTTTTCTTTCTATATGATATCGTATATCTATTTATCGAATCCTTGAGTCTGTTATTTTGCATTGTTGAGGATATTAATTTATAGACGGTTATTATTTATTATATCTCATAAGTAAACAACGCATTACGATATTTTATACACTAAAACATTTACCCAGAAATTACGGAACTAACAATGTAAGTTCTATAAATATCCGTTTTTCGAAACGTGAGTTATAAGCGTTCGTAATGAAATTCCCATTTGCATTTTATCATATATGGTAAATATATATTATAAATATCTCTCTATATATATATTTTATGGTTAATGATCAAACTTTAAGTTTTTAGTTTCATGAATTATTAAAATAATATAAGTTTCTATTTTTATTTTTTGTCTACCTTTCTTCATGTTCTTCAGTAACATATTCTTCATTTTTTTTATTACATTTTTCTTTCCGTTTTCTGTTGCTTAGAGATTAAATCACCAATATTTTTCATTTTATTAAGGAGATTAGCATGCACACTTAATACCGTGAAGTTAATATAAAAATAATATAAATATAAAATTATAAAAATGAAATACTTTTTCAATGTTTAAAGTAGAGCCGAGAATTATCACAAGTCGCGAATACAAAAATAAAAATGTTTTCTTACTTACATATAAGTTGATTTCACTTGATTAATTTTCATTCTACATTTTATTTTATTATCATTTATTTTCTAATTATTTACATTTAAAAAAATATATTTTCTATTGTATAGTAATTCATTTTCTTATAATGTCCATGATTTTGTTAAAAAAATAATTTCCAATTAAAATACAACTGAATAAGAATAGATTTTTTAGGTACATCTTTTATTATCCTACAATCCATGTAGTTTGTTTATAAATATGTTTTGACAGGATAATTGTTTTCCTAAATAAATTTTAAGTAATACATTTAAACCTCTCTATTAATATTTAAATGAAGAAAAGTTTCAGAATTTAATATTCGTAAGAAAGACATTTTTTACGCTCACTCTTTCCAAGTGAAAAAAATAGTAATTGGTGTAATTAATTTTTTTAAAGTAAGTTATTTTCAGACTATCTAAATATAGGAGAAGATGGAGATTCACAGATAATTACATCCAATTAAAATGATTTTTCAGAACACACTTCATACAAATGAATAAAAAAATGGATTATTTTTTGTAGAAAAAATGAGGTTTATGATGATGATAAGATGAAATTCCAAAAATAATTTAACTTATTTTCAATAAAACGGTAAAGGGAGATTGTCTAGATAAACATATCTGTTATAATGTCGGTAATAATATCAAATGCAATCAAGATAACAATTTTTAAATAGTTTTTTTTTTATTCATGAAACTGATTTCTGTTGCTAAGGGTACTTTTATGAAAATACGTATGAGGATTTCTGTAGCATATTACAAATTAATATTTCCATTTGAGATTATCGAATTATAAAACCATTAAAAACCGCTTAAAAACAGCTCAGTATTAAAAGAAAAGTGCAAAAAATACCGTGGGAATTTGTGTAAAGCAATTTAAGCTTGCATATATTTTAATATTCTGATACATCTCCAATAAAAAGCTACAAATATTAAATAAGAGTGTATTTGTGTTTACAATCAATTGGCACCTCTCATTTTCTTCTATTAATGTTAAAAAAAAGTATTGAGTAGTTCTTTTTTAGGTGAGTTCGTAATTATATAAATATGTAGCACCTATTGTCGTCGCTTGGTCCGTCCGTCTGTTTGTCCGTCTGTCCGTCCGTCCGCATATAACAATGCAAAAACTACCCAACCGAATGGTTTGAAATTTAAGATATATTATCTTTGCAGAATTTTGTCGAGACATTTAAAATTTTATTAAAATCGAATCAAAACTTTAGGAGATATTAATAAAAATATTTATTAAGAAATTTGATTTTTTTTTTTTTAAATCGGTGCTTTCTTGTTATAGGAGCTTCCGAGGCTTAATCGTCAAGCGACCGAGATACTTATTCTATTACAGAATTTAATCTGCAGACGATATCATTCATTTCACAGAATTAAAAATCATCAAGATCTAAATATTTATATAGCTAGCTACAGTACGAACGCACCTCATTTGTCACGTTTGACGTACAATTTCCAGCTTGTTTTTTTTTTTTTTTTTTTTTTTTTTTTTTTTTTTTTTTTTTTTGGCCATAGTACAATGCGAGTTCAAATGTTATTTAAACTTTGAGCTCGAACCCTGTCTTCCCATGTTATAGGACATTCGTCAAACTATTTTTTTACTGAATTCTACTGCTTTTTTTTTAGATTTAATGCATATTTTTTCAGATTGTCTCCTAGTAACACCAAAAAACATTTTTATATGAAAAATATAAATTATGTGTTCAAATAAAATTTGGAAATTAATTAAAAGCCAATACTTTTTTTTTAACCGCATACCAGGCGTTAAGAGCTGACAAAACGCCAAAGATAAAAATGTGGCTGAACTATTTATAAAATCTTAAGCTCAAATGGTTTAATCTTTTGTAATTGGGCTGCTTGCAATCGAAATATATTTATATTATAAAGGACAAAGTTGTCCGTCCGCAACGCTTAGATCATTTTGACGTTGGTAACACTAAACGCGTAGATTTTGCTATTACTATAATTTTTGAAACTGCTAAACGTCGCACATTTTTAATTTTTACTCTGTCGGATGGGAGAAAAAGGTACAAATTTAAAACATGTAATCGCGCTTAAACAATTGAACTTATCCGAATAAAAAATGCTGTCGCAAATATAAATTTTGGTGATTTTCTTCGGTTGTTAACTGGTGGAACGAGGCCATTACAAAAGTATCTGTTTTAATAAATTTCAAAAATTTATTTGAATATATAATATATATTTTTCGTATAAAAATGGTTCTTGGTATTCTTAGTGTAAAATCTAAATAATTCAAAATAATGCAATCAAAGATATCGAATGATTTTATCTATCCTGTGGGATTTTTTTCGTGTTTATATTATACTAGGGCATCCAACCCGGGATTCCCGGGATAGAGAATACATGAGGAAACATTTTTTTTTAATTGAAAACTCTGATAGATTTTTTACATTATATATATTTTTTGATTGCCTCTTAACAACAAAAAATAATATTTTTATATGAAATATGTCAATTATATATTTAAATAAAATTTTGAAATTTATTAAAAACAGTAATTTCGTAATTTCGTATTTGCGCAAGTTAATAGCCGAAGAAATCGCTAAAAATTCGTTATCTACAGCAGTTTTTTTTAATTCTGATAATGTCAGCAATTTTAAGCGCTTATTTCAATTACATGTCTATTAAATTTATGTTTTATTTATTCTACCTTATTTTTTGCTTACTGAAAAGTTTTAATTTCGTTATTGAATATTAGCTGGAAAGAAAAGTTGAACTTTTTATATTGTTTTAATTGCAAACGGATTAATATTTTGTAATCGTCTGCAAGTGATAGAGTGATTTTTAAAAAATTATGCTTGAAATTTAATTTAAATGCTATAATAAATGAGTAAATTGCGATATAGTTTACAAACAAATTGCAATTCAAAGTAGATTTTTTCCCTCTAAAAGGGTATAAAAATGAAAAACATGCGATATTTAGAAATTAAAAAAAATTCAGTAGCAAAAATCGCAAAACTGAAATTTCATCGTCAACTGTTGCCATTCACAAAATGACGTCAGCGTTACGCACGGACACGTTTGCCCTTTATAATATAGATAAGATATTTGATTAATAAATCGGTGTAAAATGTGAGTATAACTCACGCTCAAAAGGTTCCGTATATTAAATTAATTAATTAAATTAAATTAATTAATAATCTCCTATTACACTTAATATTTTCATAATTTTAATATCAGTAGATTCGGAAATGGGAGAGAGGGTTGTTACAAGTATACTTTCGGCAATATCTGTGAAAACATAATACCTAAAATTAAAAAAAAATATTTTTTTGAGTTCGCTGTTACGAGATCTTTCGAACGATACCCTACACGATGTATATATATATATATTTTTTTCAAATAACTTAATTAATATCTCGGCTAATTACCGAAAACGCTTTTTCGAAAATCATTATCAAATACCCTTGGATGATTCTGCCTTGATAGATACCACGAGCACCTGTCAACTCCCCCGCTGACCGCCGGAAAAGTAAAGTTTGTGTGTAACGGAAAAAAATCGTTTTTCACGAAAGTTATGTTACCTAGGAAAATAGCTATAGTTTTTCTGCAAGATTAACATAAACTACTACTACCCCTATATTTTCATTATTTTAGTTTCAGTAGATTCAGAAAAAGTAGATGTGGGAAAAATATTATTGCACTACATTTTCGACGATATCCTTGAAAAAATAATACCTATAAAAAATATTATTTTTGAGATCGGTATTACGAAATCTTTCACCCGATATTCCACACGATATACAAAAGGAAAACTTTTTTTTCCAAGAAACTTAATTAGACCCCGAAATTTTTCTACATATATTTGTGAATGGCTAATAAACTGAAAATATGTGGGTAAAAAAGCTTTATAACTTTCACAAATTTGAACTTTCCACGCCCCATAGTTTACGATAAAAGGGGCACTGACAGACGAACAGACAGACACAGGAGTCATCTTATAATAGTTCCGTTTTTACTTTTTAAGTACGAAATCCTAAGAATATGTTAAATGTAAAACAAAAAAAAAAGGAAAGAAAAAGAAAAATCTAGTAGAGTTTTCAATAAAAAAAATGATTTTCATCTACATTCTGTAACTCTTGAAGCACGGGATGGATCACCTACCTTTTTTTTTTTTTTTTTTTTTTTTAATCATGCTTGAAAATTATACAAATATAAAAAATGGTGCAATTTTTTAGGCCAATACTAGCACACCTGTCTGCAATTGCCTGGGCCCGATTCCGTTCGAGTCTACCTAGAAAAAATAAGCCTCAATTTGTATCCAGATTCAGTCTAATGCGAAATGTGAAAAAAAAATATATAAAAGATGAATATAATAAATAAAAGAAAATAGCGATAAAAACAACGCCTTTACCGAGAAAAATTAATCACCGGACCCGCCCAAGTCTAATGAGAGATAATCGGACAGCGACATACCCACAGACTGCAACAACAAAATTCGAGTAACAATCTAGACGCTTATACATAAAATTAAACCTCTTTTTCTGTACGTACTATTCATACATAAATCGAGATACAGTTTTCAAACAAACTGCATTTGAAAGAACTTTTTTTCCCCTTTTCGATGGTGTAACAATTTGAATTGTCCGATGTTTAGAAAAAAAAAAATGCCGTAAAAGTTAAATTCACTGGTCAATTCGTTGCTACCTTCCAAATCATGTCAGCTTTACTCACGGATAGGTTTGTTTTTATTTCTTAGATGTAGAGAATTTGTAGTCGTCTGCTAATTCTTTCAATTTGCATTTGCGAAAATACATGAGTGCTGAATGTAGCATTAAAAAGTTTCTCTTTATCTCTCATTAAATACAGCAAAGTATATACAATGTAGAATAATACAAATGTATCATTTCGTCAAAAAAAGCAGATGAAATTTATTATTTATCTTTACTGAGGACCAAATATTTCATAGCGACTTTTTTTGTAAATCATGACAAAGTAAACAATATAAGTAATATCTAAGCGTCTTAAATTTTATTTATATGCATAGAAATGTGTAATATGTATTAATGTAGTGCATATTCATTAGGTGATACAACACCGCGCAGTGTTCTCTTCTTGCATTTTATTAACTTACAAATACGTACTTTATTACTTTAAATATATTCATAATGGTTGTTAAAAAATCATATGAGATGCAACATTCACAACTGACTGGAAAAATGTCTACGCCGGTAGCTCAACACCGAAATCTTAGATTACATTGGCAATACCAGAGCAACAACCCAACCGACACTCAGACATCCTTTTGACAATGACAATGCGCTCGTTATCTCCAACTTATAATAAAGAAGCAAGTTTGTGTGTTTGTGTGTGTGTGTTTCTCGGTTGTGTTCTGAAAAGACCGCTGCATGCAGAGCTACAAAATTTGGTGGGAAGGTACCTTTATGCATGTAATTTTGTACCTCGAAGCCAGATTTTGGAATTTTTATATGGATTTTTTTAATTAAGTTTTTTATGTGATTTTTAGTGTTTTTTCACGTTTTGATGCGATATTTCCACATTAATAATGGGAAACTGGTTCCAATTTTTAGCCCAATATAGTAAATTTTGTCCTCTTTTCAATAAAGTTAATTCGAAATTCGTACAGCGATTTTTGAATTTTTGGCGATTTTCTTTCCTTTGACACTAAGAAATTTTGCCAGAATTCTTGATTGGTTCGGTAGTTGCTCTTCCGTTTCAACCTCAGATACGATCAGAATCGTCATTTTTTTTTCTCTTTTTAGCTTGGAGAAAGTTGACAATTCATTACAGATAAAAAATCATGATTTTAAATATGCGATTTTTAGTGTTTTTTTACGTTTTGCTGCGATTTACCCACATTAATAACCGGAATCCGGTTCCAATCTTTTAGCCCAATATAGTAAATTGTATTTTCTTTTGAATAAAATTTATGCTAAATTCGTACAGCGATTTTTGATTTTTTGGCAATTTTTTTCCTTCGACAACAAGTAATTTTGCCCAGAACGCTTGATTGGTTCGGGGGTTGTTTCCGTTTCAGCCTCAGATGCTCTCACAATCGCCATTTTTTTTTTTTTTTTTTACTCTTTTTAGTTTGGAGAAAGTTGATAATTCCTTACACATAAAAAATCTTAATTTTAAAAGGGAAGGGCTGGTTATTTATTAACCCGATTTTTTTTATTAAATTTTTTCTTTTAGTTTCATTTTTTAACATTTTTTTCATATTTTGCAGCGTTTTTTGTTTCAAATGACGTCACAAAGCGCCCACTACAAGTCAAACATCATTGGAGGGCAGTTGTGATTGGTAGCTGTTAGAATTGTAGGCACATCTGAAAGTCAACCGGGCAATTGTGATTGGCAGATGAAAATGTCGTCAGCTGATTGCAATTCGAACAGCGAGTTGTGAGTTTTTGAAATTTGTTTTATGCGATTTTTAGAGTTTTTTCATGTATACGTCATTTATTTATTTGATTTTAGAAATTAACAACGATAACTTACTGTTTTTGTATGTAAAAAAAAAAAAAAAAAAAGTCATTTTGTTTTTGTTTCAAAAGTTAATAATTCCTAATTTTTTAACGCCGTGTATTTAATTCTGTGTGGGGGGAGGTGAATGCTCGATTGTAGTTTAAATAACACGTTAATGCTCTGGTCGAAACTTCCTCCTTCCCCCCCACCCTGCCTCCAAAATCAGAACTATTTAATTATTAGTCCGATCCAAACGAAACCGTTTCTCAGTTCCCCAGGTACTAGATAAACTTCGGTATCATTTTTTCAGCCCTTGGTTACCATTATTTCTGAATATTAATGACCAGCGAGTGGTATTTTCTCGGGTTCTATGGACCCAATTTCAATGAGAATTAGTTCATTCAACTTAACATATTAAAATAAAAGAATTATTAAGACTCCAACTAATTAAGATATAGAATGGAACCAAAAGATTTTACAGCGCCTGCTATATGGTCTCGTAGGCAGAAGGGACATGTGCCAAAGTTTCGATCGGAAAGAGTTTTATTTAGAACTGAGTGCACCCCTTAGCGGTGGAAAATGAAACTAAACAATTTTGCATTTAAAATTTGTCCGACTCAAACAAAAGGCCCGATTTCAACGACAATTGATTCATTCAAAGTAACATGAAATAATTAAGATATAGATAGACATAGATTTCGCGCCCCCTAGTGGTCGAAAGTGGAACTAAAACATTTTCTGCGCGTGCACAGAACGCCTTTTATACGTTGTCATAAGCAGTGGGGACACATGCCCGAGTTTCGTTCGGAAAGAGGTTTGTTTAGAACAAAGTGCACTCCCTGGCGGTGGAAAATGTAACTAAAAGATTTTGCATTTAATCTTGGTCCAATTCAAACGAAATCTTTTCTGACATTCTTTCGTGGTCTCCCAGGTACTAAATAAACTTCGGTATCATTTTTTCTGCCCTTCGTTACCACCATTTATGAATATTAATATATAGGGGTGTTGATTTATTTTCTCGGGTTCTTTGGGTCCAATTTCAACAGGAATAGGTTCATTCAACTTCACATGAACTAATTAAGATATAGCTAATTATTTCAGACTCAGATTTGGTACTCATCTCCGGCGGTGGAAAGTGAAACAGATTTTTCGAGCGTGCAAGGCACGCCTTCTAGACGGTGCCGTAAGCAGCATGAACGAGTGCCGGAGTTTCGTTCAGAAATAGGTTATTTAAAACAGAATGCCCCACCTGGTGGTGAAAACTGGAACTAAAATATTTTGCAGCGCGTGCATAGCACGCCTGCTATACACGGTATCGTAGGCAACGGGGACACGTATCGGATAATTTGTTTAGAGCAAAATGTATCTCCTGGCGGTGTAACTAAAAGATTGTCGTGCGCGTGCTTCAAAAATGGTTATTTTTACTGAAACCGCAAATAGTCCAGTAGAAATAGCATTTTACCTTACAAAAATTCGGGTAGTTCTGATTTTTGGATATGTTGTAAAGGTTGATCCTCTAATAAAAAAACCAAGTTTTTGACCTTCTAGACCTTGTGCGTTTTTCACAATATTGAAAAAAACAATATTTTTCGGCACTTTTTTCGATTTTTCTTAATTAACTCAATTTTAGTGCATTTCACAGAAAAACACTTTCACCATTTTGTAGAGCATAAAATTCTCTACAACATGCAGTATTCGAGTTTGTAAATTGTCCAAATAGGGGGTAAGATACGGAGCCGGCAAAATAGAGTAAAATTTGCAAAAAGTGCAAAAATCCACAAATGACGTTTGTTTTTGCTTAATAACCTACTTTTAGTGCGTTTTAGAGACAAAAGTGTCAGTATAAAGTTTGTAAACCATGAAGTAGTCTATAAGTTTCATTTATTAGATCATTAAATATCTATAATAGACTCTAACAGTCAGAATAATACAATTCATGGTTAAAACCAAAAAATACCGCCTGACAAGTCATTAATTTAAAAATGAGCTTTTATTTTTGATATTTATTAAATGATGCAATTAATTAATTATAGTATATACAATAATGAATAATGTAAAAAAATACTTGAAAGATAAATAAGTTATAATTTAGAAATTTTAAAAAGGAAAAGGAGTATCTAAGGCCGAAACTAAGGGAGGTGGGACCAAAAGGAGCATGTGGCCCGGGCGCTAGAATGGAATCGATTTTTCTTAAATAACTCAATTTCAGTGCATTTTACAGAAAAAGCATTTTCTCCATTTTGTAGAAGATAAAATTCTCTACAACATGCAAAATTCATGTTTGTAAATTGCCCAAATAGGGGGGTGAGATACGGAACTGGGAAAATAGGGTTAAATTTGGAAAAAAATGCAAAAATCCACAAATGACGTTATTTTTGATAATAAACCACTTTTAGTGCATTTTAGAAACAAAACTGTCATAATCAACTTTTTAGAGCATGAGATAGTCTATAGTTTCATTTATTAGATAATTAAATATTGGTAATAGACCTTAAAAATCACAGCAAAAAGATTTTGGGTGAAAACAGGAAAATACCGCCTGACAAGTTATTAATTTAAAAAAACGAGCTTTTATTTTTGATATTGAAAACACGATTTGGTTAATTAATTATAGAATGCACAATAAATGAATCAACAAATACATAGTAAGTATTATATAGTCGCTTTGCCATATATGTTTACTTTTTCTGCTGCTTGGCCCTGGTAATAATACCATCGTCTCAGATACTTTCGTCCGTCTCTGTACTTGACTCAATTGGTTGTTCTAGGCTATCAAAGTCCTTATGTTCCAGTATAATATCAGGAGCGTTGCCACATAGTTGGTTGTGGCACTTCACACAGATAACTGAGCACTTCAATCCTGCCTTTCTAGGACTGCAATTTGCACTACATTTTTTTTTTTTTTTTTTTTTTTTTTTTTTTTTTTTTTTTACATTGGCAAGATATGAAATTGAGTAGAGTTTGAGGAGCTGGTCCATTCATCATGGTGACTGGAATAAGCCCATGACCACCCCACTTCCAGCCGCATTCGAGAGGATTCTTTTCGTTTCCCAGCCATACCTGAATGCATGATATTCATCAGCATCACGAGTAGGTGGTAGTCTAGCTAAATTTAATTTAATATTGTTAGCTGCTCTAGCGAAGCTGACATACCGCAATACAATCAAATTTTGGTTGGGATCACCTCCATACAGGGCAAGAAGTACACCTTCTGTGGCTTCAACAAGTTTGTGCCTCTCTGCATTTGAGTCTTTAAAGGTTTGAACTTTTTGGTTCAGGGATGGGTTCTGAAGAATTCTGCAATATTTCATTTTCCCTTGGCTGTAGAGCACAGAAGTGGTATCACAACTACATACTGCATGAAGAAAAAGAATATTTTGTGCAACTTCCTTAAATTTGAAACACAGTTTGGAGTAGAGATCATCAGGCAGTTTCCCTCTCCTGGCCCTTCGGAAATAAACATTGTCTGCAGCTAGAGAAGCCAAAAGAACAAGAAGGTCCATGTCACCATTGACAATGACAGCATGGTAAGCACGGGTTTAAGAAATAGCTGTGTTCACTATTAGCACATCTGCATCTTCAGTGGCCTGCGTAGTGATCATTTGTGCTTTTTCAAATTCATTTCGAAGCATATAAATGAAAAGTTCTTTTTTTTTCATCCCCCAACAATTTTTCTTGTGGCATCTGTTGAAACATAGCCTCATTGAACTTAACCTCAGCAGAAATATGAATCTTTAAGCGACGAGCACTTTTCAAGTCTGCACTTTTTATACTTTTTTGATTATGTTCAAGATAAGTTTCTAATATTTTCTTTATTTTAAAATTTAAAACTGAATTCAAAACACCGGAAAACAATTCTCATTTATACAGGTTTCCATCTTATCAGGTATAATTGTTGTTATTCTTTCTGTTGGGACTAACATTCTCAAACTGGGATACATTTATCATCAATGTAAACTTTGACTAACAAAAATATATGGGACAAATGAATACAAACACGACAAACCAAATCTTCATTGTGCGCCCTCTTCCCCTTCCATTCTCCTTCCGCCACATGCTCCTTTTGCTCCCACCTTCTTTAGTTTCGGCCTTACTGCTTTTCCTTTTTAAAATTTCTAAATTATAACTTATTTATTTTCAAGTATTTTTTTACATTATTCCCAGCTATTAATTTTACTTTCGACTTTGAATTCTTGGCCCTGCACCTATGTCTACCGACTAGGTTTTTTGGTTAACTTTGCTCCCCCCCCCCCCTCAACTATTCAACAGTTACCTATTATTGTACATACTATAATTAATTAATTGCATCGTTTAATCAATATCAAAAATAAAAGCTCGTTTTTAAATTAATGACTTGTCAGGCGGTATTTTTTTGTTTTAACCATAAATTGTATTATTTTGATTTTTAAAGTCTATTATAGATATTTAATGATCTAATAAATGAAACTTATAGACTACTTCCTGCTTTACAAACTTTATAATGACACTTTTGTCTCTAAAACGCACTAAAAGTGGATTATTAAGCAAAAACTAACGTCATTTGTGGATTTTTGCACTTTTTGCAAATTTTACCCTATTTTCCCGGCTCCGTATCTCACCCCCTATTTGGACAATTTACAAACATGAATACTGCATGTTGTAGAGAATTTTATGCTCTACAAAATGGTAAAAGTGGTTTTTCTGTAAAATGCACTGAAATTGAGTTATTTAAGAAAAATTGAAAAACGTGGCAAAAAATATTGGTTTTTTCAATATTGTGAAAAACGCACAAGGTCTAGAAGGTCGAAAACTTGTTTTTTTTATTACAACGTATCCAAAAATCAGAACTACCCGAATTTTTGAAAGGCAAGGCCCTTTTTTACGCTATTTCTACTGGACTAAAAAGAAAGTTACCGATTTGATAGTCACAGACAACGAAAAAGTTTCATTTTCACTCATCCTGGAGTATTAAGAAAAGTACTGAAATATTTGAATTGGAACTCACAGTTTATTTTTCTGAATTCGAAAATGCAAATTTTGTGAAAATCCGACGGTAACTTTTTTTTGGACCAAAAACTGACCCGTTTTGAATGAAATGATCCAGACATTTGAGGAGACGGTATTAAATTTACTTTCGCTTTGGGTCCATCTCTCTATTTAATTTCCGAAAGACAAAGAGTTACCAGTGGAAGGGTTTCGTGCAGCGATTTTTAAAAGTGATTTCGCCTTTTCTATTACGTTTTGGCGGGACCGGGCAGCGCCGGGCGGATCTGCTAGTCTAAAATATTTCAACAGAATAAAGCGCAAGTAAAGGAACTCCAATAAAGGATGGATAGGCAATTATTTTTAATGCAGTCATACTGATTTGTAAATAAATCATTTTATGTGTAATTTCATATGCTCCGTGTATTGAAGTTCCTTTACATGTGACTTATTTTGTTATTCTTTTTCAGTTAACAGACAAAATGCCATGGCCAAAAAGTTATTTGAATGATTTGTGTAGGCTGTGTTGTCACGCAAGTAGCTCAAGTGGTAGAGCTCAAGTGGTAGAGTTCAAGTGGTAGCGTTCAAGTGGTAGAGATCAAGTGGTAGCGTTCATGTGGTAGAGATCAAGTGGCAGAGCTCAAGTGATGGAAAAGGTTCTGTGTGCTAATGCCGGCATGGACACATTTTCACTGAGTTGGAGAAAATAAAACACGTATTACAGATAAATAGTTAACACAGTTTAGATTTTAGAAAAGTGAATTATATTTATGTAAATACATGACAATTTATGCTTTTTCAGGCACAATATTGTTGTATTTACAATATTAAAACTAAACAAATATTTTTAAAAAATGTAAATGGTTATTATTGTTATCCTTTAATCTTTACAACAAACATAAATTGATCTTCTAAAGCATTTTGTCTTTTATATTTAATGCAAAAAAGTACTGGTATAAATATGCAAATGTTTTTAAATAAATATTAAATTTGAAATTGTCACTTTCAAATGCCATTATGTCTCTTTATAGTGTTATCTATACTTTTATCAATTTATGTTGTTTCTCTTATACTTCTTTTCGACGCTAATGCATTATTGATTTTGCTAACGTTAAATGATAATAGAAAAACACTTCTTTTTCACCACTTCTTTGTAATGGAATGGAAAAATAAACCCTTTAGTCTGAAAAAGAAAAGAAATCTGGGTATTTCTACAATAAAACAGACTTTTGGAACTACAAATTGTATCCAAGTCGAATATATTTTTTTATTAATTCTTGTCTGCTTTAATGCTAGTCATTTCAAATTTAGGTTTGCTTTAATATAAAAATCTATTGAGTTTTTCGTCTTAAAAACTTAGGATTTAAAGATTTTTTGATTAAGTTGTATTAGAAAGAATTATTTATTATAATATTTTATTTAATTTAACTTTGTGCTTGTGTGAATCATTCGCTCCCAGATAGACTAGAATTATAAAATTTATGTACACTTGATGAATAAGCAATATCGTATTATTTATTTTTAGAACTTAGTTGTAAATTAATACATTATTTTTAAGGCATTTTTCATTTAGCCGGCGGTAATAAATAGGCAAATAATCTTTACTTATAACTGTTTACGAGTTACAAAAAAATGGGGTTAAGGATGCGCCTAACCACGCTCGTCAAAATATGTCAACTGGCTGTGAAACGGCATCTACCAAATATTTTAAATGTTGAAAATAAGAAAATATAAATAAATAAAGAGTTTAAAAATTAAAGAAAAATATTCTTTTATCATTTAATAGTTTGATATTAATTAAATTCTGTTTATACATTCACAAAACAATTTAGAAATCCTGAATAGGTAGTTAGTTTTTTTTTTACTATTTTTTTTTCTTTTCTATATCTTAAAACAGAAAGATATATATATATATATATATACAATGGTTAATTTTTGCAATAAGTTTATATATATATATATATATATATATATTAAATAAATTCACTAGATTTCGCTTTCTTTCAAGTGTAAATAAAAAATTTGAATTTTCCATAATCCGGGCAAAATGTATTTAAGTGCAACGAATATCATTTGGAACAGCTAGAATTGCGGTTAACGAAATTAAACCTCATTTTAAAGATAAACATTGAATGCTTACAAAGGAGTGTTTTTTTTTTTTTTTATGTACAACATAGTTAGTAGAAAATTGTTTTACGAAGGCAGCTTATTTCTATTATTTAAAAAAATTAATAATTCGAGGAATTGGGGAAAAATCTGTACCGAATTGAATTTTAAACTGTGCTATGCGTTTCCTAACTAAACTAAAATTTAGCATCCTATGTAGTATATATACAAATCTGTAGCTCATATACGGGGCTGAATAAAAGTATTCGGATATTTTTTCGAATATTGTATATGTTGGAAATTTCTGAAATTATGTTTTTAAATATGTTATGCGTTTCCCAAATTGTTTACTTAGATGTTACCTTTCAGCTTATTAAACGGTATGATTTGTAAAATTATTTTGGAAGCGTTGGAAAGTGTTACATAATCTATGCTTGACGCATGATTTTTCGTTCTTGTTTTTTTTTATCATTAAGTGTTTATTAATTCTATTCATCTTTTTTGTAATTATTCGATTTTTAAAAAAAATTCTCATTAGACTGATACTGGATGGATAAATATTGAGGTAAATTTTTTCTAGGTAGTCTCGGACGGGATCGGGCCCATGCAACTGCGGACGGATGTGCTAGTATTGGCGTAAAAATTTGCATCAATATTTTCCTGTTGACATTTTGTCTATATTATCAAGAAGTATTTAGCCTATGTAAAACAAATGTCTGCGCAATATTGGCATATAATTTTAAATATTTCCTGATAGCGGAACGCCGCCAGCAAGCCTGGTTGTGATTTCCTGAACGAACTTCCAATAAAATGAATCTGTGGTTATACACTGTGGTGGAGACACTGCTTTCGGCAGCGTACACCTGTGCCAGTCAAACCAGCTTTTGTATCAAAACAGACAAATCTTAAATTATTGTGATTTTTTTATTTTCGTCTGCAAAATTTCTTAACGAACGCACGGTTAGGGTTCTTACTGCCATCGACAGCGTAAACAAATAAATGATTTCCATATTTAAATAAAAACATAATTGTCTTATCTCAAAAGCACGTGGCGATCGACCCAGATTAAATTTAAATTTTCCACTTCTTCATTAACATTGCTATAAGATCCAATTTGACATTCTTACAATTTGAATTTAATGACAATAGTAGCAAAATATTCAGAGTGTTCTTTCAATTTCACAAACTGTCCGTTTGTCTGTGTGTGTGTCTGTAAACGTTCTATCTCCCGAACAAATTGAGATAGAGACTTGAAAGTTGGTATGTTCTTAGTATGCAATAATGAGATGAAGCCTATCGAATTTCAGTAACCTGGATTATCCGGAACTGTTTTTTTTTCGGACTCTCGAAATATTCGTTCTGATAAAAGGTATATAAAAATTTTCGAAATATTTTATTTTAATGAGGGAATATAAAAGACAATAACAAAACATAACTTTTGCAAAAAGAATGAAGTCGTTCGGATAATAAGTTGCCGAGATATTTGTAATCATATTTGCCACACTCTTCGATTTTTCATGACACTGTATTTCATTCAAATTTTAATTCAAAGATATATTTTAATTGGAAACGAGATGTTTAATCCGACACAGTAAACTGCTAGTTAATATGATTATCATTTTTGGAGTTATAATGATGTTTCTTTCACGCATTCCAGTAATAATCAAATGTTCGATGATTTTTAAGTTTACAGATTTGTATAATTTTTTATATGAATAAATCTTTTAAAAAATTTAAAAATACGTTTAATTTTGGAATAGCAATGCATTTTATAAATATAGTTTACACGCGTTTTATTTTCATATTTAATATTATGCATATTCATGATGGGTAAGTGTTACGGTGGCCTCCAACGACTAGTTTACTAATGCATTTATTTGTTAGATTTGCTTATAATTTGATATTGGATATAAAACTTGGATATACAATAACTTCTTACCTGAACTAACTGGAAGAACTGCGAGGACTTGGCAATAGGATCGGTAACTGCTGTGCATGCAGCTCCAAATAAAAATACTTTGTGGGGTTTCTCGTGAAGCATGTCAAAAAATCCCTTCATTCCTACTGCTGCGTCACACTGAAATTAAAAAAAAAAATCTTTATAAATATATTAGAAGAAGTAATGTAAAAATAATAATTAACATTAAATTATAATAAAAATGTATACATATACGTTAAAAGTGATTACAATAAACATAAAAGCTTAATTTGTTTCAACAAATAAATCTACTAGTTTCGTACATAAAAACGGTGACATTCTGAAGATCAGTGATGGTAAATATATTATTTTAGAAAATATTGAAACATGTACTTGATAAACGAGCATCACGCGATATCATGTATTACAAAATCGTTTTACTTTATAAAAATTATCATCTATAAGCATGATTTATATATTCCATTAGTAAAATAATTTAACCATCAAGATTTTATTACCTATCCATTAGCCACGAATCAATAGAAATATATATGCGTAGCAAGAGTATATGCAATGAATCAGCCTAGCGAGAGTATATGCAATGAATCAGCCTAGCAAGAGTATATGCAACGAATCAGCCTAGCGAGAGTATATGCAATGAATCAGCCTAGCGAGAGTATATGCAACGAATCAGCCTAGCGAGAGTATATGCAATGAATCAGCCTAGCGAGAGTATATGCAATGAATCAGCCTTCTTTGAGTTACCTAGAATATGGCGCTAGATACTTCTTAAAATTAAAAGTAACATAAAATAAATCAAGTATAGCGATAATCACTTTTATTAAAGAAACTGCTTTTGTGATACCTGATATCTCGTGATGCTTGTTTATGAAGTACACAATTCAATTCTTTTGCAAAAACAATTTATTTATCGTTACTGATCATATATAATTATTTGTTTTGTTACTCAACATTTGTTTGCACGAAACTGGTAAGTATTTCTATTAAAGGTTTATTAAGCCTTTATGTTTACTGCGATCACTTTTAGAATATATATTTTTATTTTTATGATAATAAATGACTTTTTCTTATATAATTATATTACATAATTTTTGGAATTTTATAGAATAAATTAAATGTAATAATAATAATAATAATAATAATAATAATAATAATAATAATAATAAATGCTTTCATTAAAAATAACTAAAATATCTTCTTAAAACACCATCAAAATTTTTAAAATGCGCTAGGCCTTTCGAAAGATCTGAGTCTTTCTTCGTCAAACGCAAAAATACGTGCGAAAAAGACGTGGTTTTGCGCCTGACTAAGAAAGACTCAGATCTTTCGAAAGGCCTCGCGCATTTTAAAAATTTTGATGGTGTTTTAAGAAGATATTTTAGTTATTATTGTTTCACACCAGTTTCACCTTATTTTACTTGCTTTCATTAAAATTCACAAAAATGTCAACTTATATTATAAAGCAGGAATTTGTGTGCGTTGCTCACGAGGCTAACGAAAAAGAAAGGCTACCGCGGTGCTTTACGCGTATCTTTTTTTACAGACCGCGGGAGTCACGTGATGCTCGAATCCATCAATGCAGGTGTACGAAAAGAGCATCACGTCACTCTAGCGGTCTGTAAAAAAATATAAGTGGAATACACCGCGGTAGCCTGTCTTTTTCGTTAGCCTCGGTTGCTCAATGCTGACGTCAGAATGATGCGGGTAACAATGTGGTTAAAATGGATGAATGTTGTAACAATGGAGTTAATTTTTCAATTAATATTAAACAATCGTAACGTTATTTCTATTCAGGAAATGCAAGTTTTGGGCAGACGTTACCTCTCCTTGGTGATCGAGTTATAAAAAATAAAGTCCAATTCATGTATTGCCCTTAGGAATGCATATATATTCCAAATTCCAAAGCTCTATGTGAACAACAAATCGAAGAAAAATGAATAACAGAATTTGAATACCACATACATACATAAATGTAAGTTAAAAGAAACCCTGTAATAATATCTAAGGTGTCCTCGTGCGCCTAATGCCCTTAAAAATAACTAATTATGCAAGCAGTTCAGACGATGGATAGAATTTTGACCTGTTTGGTCTTTTTTTAGAGCGACACATGTCCTCTATCGGGTTGTAAAAAAAACACCTTGATTGCTGAACGCATTTAATTTTCCCTCGTATACAATACAACCGCATTGCAAGATAAAGACTGTGTTGCTGCTTTAAGTTCAACCAGGATGATGTCCTCCAAGCGTTGCCAGATTATTTTTTTGAAAATTTCAATGAAGACTGAATGATAATTTTGAGTCTGATAACTTGCGCATAGAGCAAATATCCAGAAATTTTATCGAGACAATCCAGAAACTTTGTCTCTGGAATTTCCTTTCTAAGTATTATGTGGCCATTTGTAATAATTGTTATTGCTCTTCAAAGGTTTCGACGCAAATTGCACAAACTTAACAAAAGAAATTATCTTCAGAGGATATGATAAAGATCTGACCCCAACGATAATCATTAGTTTGTTGCGCGACAAAATAATGACCGCATCAGAAAAAGCTGAAAAGATTTCGAAATCGTTCGCGTTGGGTTGGTCCAAACTTTAGATAAAATGCTCCCCAATAAGGTCAACAGACCTAACTCCGGTAAACTTTTGTCTTTGGGGTTACTTAGCATCTTCGCCACGAGCGTCTTTTACACTTCCTTTATTTCGTCGGATAAAGTGATTATTAGATAAATTGAAAATTTCTGTATTTAATTGTGGTTTTCAAATTCAAGGATTTTCCACTCCCGCTGACGGTGGTATACGTGCTACTCTTCGCAAAGGTGTTAAATACGCTTGGGTATCGATCCTTACCTTACCCAGTATCTAAAGGGTGAGAGAAAAATAAGTAAAAGACTTAGGAACAAAAGGATGTCATTGAACAGAAGTTTTGTAGCTCTGTATTATGCGATGGACTTTTTGTTGAACAGTGTTGTCTTATTCGTCTAAATCTATTGAATGTAGAATTCTAGTCTTATTGTCTTCTTGCATATTTCTTTTGGGTTAAGATTTGATTTGCGTGAATCTTCTTCAATCATTTCGTGTCCGCGTTATCTATAGGAAAATTATGGAACTATATTTCTTGTTATTTAAATTAGTCCGATCGCCCTCTGCTGATTGCCAAGTGGTTAGAACGCAGGCTACTAGAGAAAAGGTGTTGGGTTCGAGTCCTGACAAAGGCAAGATTGGTTGTATTGTGTTGTATTACACTTTAAACGAAGATGCCTGTGTGTTTAGCTCTAGTGTGCAAAATCGACCGTACTGCACGCACGCAACCAAATAATCAACCGATCTCTTTCTGATAAGATCTTATCTAATATACTAGTAGTTAGCATTATTTTTGTTATAACTCAAAAAACGCATTTTCGACTTTAACGGTTTTTTTTTTTTTTTGGTTAAAGTACATACTTTGCTCATTATTATGTAATTTTTTGGTTAGTTTAAATATAATATTACTATATTAATAATTGCTTTTAATATTTTTATTTATTTTTATATGTTAAAAATGTATAAAAATGTGAAAAAATTATATACAATATGAACATTTCTTCAATATTAACTATATTCTTCAATGAACTATATTCTTCAATAATTGGCGTTGGTTTAATTTTTTTAAACTTTCATGCATTTTGAGTGAAAATGTATTTGAAAAATATTGGCTCGGGTGCATACTTCCCCAATTATCTCAAGGACAGTTCAAGCTCAGGGGGGGGGAAGCACTGTGTATTGCATTCTCATGGTAATCCTTATTACCACACATGTGTTTTCAAACATCGGCCGTGGAGTTTATTTTGCTATGCGTATTCGGCTATACCCTTTATGTAAGTTTTGACTAAGTATTACAGTGCGTTTCAAAATGGTATTTTTGATTTAAAGGTTTGTTCAACATATAGTTTGGATATATTAGACATTCTATATATATGTCACTTTTAATTAATGAAATTACATGAAAGAATGCATGTAGGAAAACGCAGTAAAACTTACGGGTTATATAATGAATTCTATTTATGTTGTTTGAATATTTATTGTGTTCAGTATTACGTAATGTATGACTTTCATTACTCTTTGATTTTTCATTATATTTTGATTCTTTAAACCAAAGTTTTTTCTCTAATATTTTAAAAGATAATTGTGCGGAAATTATTAATGCATATAAGGAATTCTATATAATATTCCTTTCTTTTTCATTTGCGCATTTTATTTTTTATGAATAACTAGCTTATCTGTCCGGCGTTGCCCGGAAATCAGAAACTTTCTTTTGTGGTTTTGATAAAAATAGTCATATTCGGCACACATTATGTTCTAAACAAATCAGTTTCCCAACGAAACTACGGCCCTCGTCGCTGCTGCCTATGGCATTGTATAGCAGGCGTGCTACACACGAATTTCAATATCGTTTAGTTTCAATTTACACCACTAGGGGTGCGAAATCATCTTACTTACTTATCTATATCTTAATGAGTTCATATTAATTTGAATGAATCAATTCCCGTTGATGAAGATTCCAAATATATTTTAGAACACTTTGGTCGAAATATGAAAATTCCCGAGGTCAATCACTTTCAACCACCCTAGCTCCCACACACCCACAGCTACCGACATGCAACCACCATAGTAGTGCCACGATGAGAGAGACTCGAGGCTACTACCACACACAAACACCAGTGGTCCGGGCTAAGTAGTTGTGCCTGCAAAGTGAAATATAGGGACACACACGTCTATACATATAGATTAATCAATTTCAAAATTTTTATTCTCCATCATACTAATGAATCCAGATTATATAATATAACCACAATGTAACAGCCCTTCCATTAATTTTCTTACGAAAATTCTCATAATTACTTTCGTCATAAAAACAGTTTTCTTTTTAATTACAGCACTATTTTTAGCATCCATAGAAAAAGATGAACGAAACTAAAAGTAATGAATAGATAACGAACTGTTTTACTATTTTCTCACTAATGGACTCATTATTGAAAGTAGACCGAATGTTTTTGTAACATTATTTTTTATATTCTTGTTTTGATTAATGTGAAAAAAAAAACAATTAGTTAAAGCAAACATTCACATAATCTAACTACCATAACATGTATGTGTATAAATCTTCAGTAGTCAAAGATATATATGTTGAACATCCATTCATTCTATATAATACTTTATATAATTTACGTCGGAGATTTCAACCTTTTCAATTTACATGATATTCTTTTTTTTTTTTAAAACCCCATACACAATTTATATGGAAATGTGACCCTAATGGAATTGGCTGAAATTTTGATATGTTGCAGTTCATGTGATGTTGACAAAACGTATTAAGAATGGCATAATCCTAGAATAAGTATAGTTTTTTTGCTATGGATGCTAATACGAGCAAATCTTGTGTGGTTGTATATATATATATATATATATATATATATATATATATATATATATAATTATAATTAATTATAATATCATTGAATTTCAAAAAACATATCAAGTTCTTGTAACATTCTAATTAAATCCCCTATATATATATTATAAATATATATACTTGTGTCCCGAAATTAAGGGGCAGTGATCAATTTCAGACGTTTAGTCGAATAGCTTACTGAAACTCGTGAGGAAATGCCCGGAATGCCCTTGAACTTTGAGGATGTAAAGAACATGTTTGACTTCAGGTTTTTCAGTGAAGATTTTTTCGCGAGGACAATTAGGGGGACACTAATAGTTTTAATAATGAATTAAAATTTTCGATCTAAAAAAATTCGAAGTAACAAAAAATGCTAAAACTGCTCTGTCACTGTAGCAAATGACTATGTAGGTCCTGTTCAGCATTTGTGTAAGCATAGCACGTATATTCGTGAATAAGTTAACGTTTCTGTGAAAAATTCAAAAGGTATTTTTTAATAGCATGCAGAGTTTTTTATTACCGTCATGTTTTTTCCCGCCTCGCTCAGCCTTTCCAACCAATCACTAAGCAAGCCACATCTCTCTTTTCCCCCTACCTTCCTCCTAACTCATATTTCGTTGGCGCTTCTTTCGGCGCGTCAACATATTCTTGAGCGAATTGCTAGTATTTAACGCGGTTACACAGCCATGAGATCAAAAATTGTATGTTTTTCGAGATCCTACATAAACCTATGTCACTTGGCGGAGATGTTCTTCAAATTGATGTATCTCTAAATATTTTACTATCTTCGTTCTTTTTCTATAGCGTAACACTGTCCATATATATGAGTTCTAAATTGGACAATTAGTGAAATTGTCACTGCTTGTGAAGTTTAATAAATTCGATTATGATAATGCAGCTTTTTTTTTTTTTTGACGGGAAAATTTTCCAATGATTTCAAACATTGCCTTCTATCGTAATTTAATTACGACTTTAAAAATATTGACAAATAAATGACTATAGCAATACATTGCTTGCCAGAAGTAATATGTTAGTAATTTCTCGTCATACTTTACTATGAAATGGAAAAGTGTCTCATATATATATATATATATATATATATATATATATATATATATATGAAACAAATTAAAAATTTTTCGCCTTTGGCCTCACCAAAATTGTAATTCTGTGTAAATCCCATTATTCTAAATTATTTTCTCGTTCCAGTATTTCGATTGCCAAAATTCCACCGTGCTAAAATACTTTGTTCTAAATTCATTCTCTTAAAAAAATGGCGCTGATCGATGTTCTATTAAAATTTACGCACTTTTATTTCTTTAAATAAAATGCATCCTAGAATTTAATTCTTCTAAAAAACACCAATCTCCCAGCTAAAAATATTTTACTCTTTTGAAATAATAATCTATGTATTTTTATTTATTTTATTTTTATTTTCCTGACAAAATAATATTACTTCTCAAATTATGAAAGACTTTAGTCTCAATGTAAAAATTATCTTGGCATCTTGCAATACTTGATAAAACCTATGTATTTCTTTTTTCTTTGCTTCTCTTCTTATTTATTAGAAGGGATTAGATTTCACGGGAATATTCTCTAAGCATTTGTTTGCCGCGCATTTTCCAGCTCACGGTAAAATCGCTTCAATATAAGAGCGCCGAAGAGTTAATCCGAACGCGCTGATTGGTCGAGAGACTTTTTAGTTAACATGTATTCTGGAGCGTTCAAGAAATGATATACGGCGTTTTTTCCGCGAAATAGTCAGATTGTTCCGGGATGCGGTGGTGCATGCAAACCTCGGCGCGTACGTCACGATCATAGAACATTCTCCTTGGCCACCGATAGATTAAAAAAATACCTTCCTATACGAACCGAAAGTCTTCTTAATTAATAAATTAAATCATCAAGATTCTTCACGGTATTAAAGTCAGCACGTATGGATTGAACATCATAAAGAGTAAAGCCTAGCCAGTTTGTTTTTGAGTTTCGAATAAAAGTGAAATGGAAATGGACTGTCTCTTCTTTGCATTCTATACGTACACTACGAAGTGAGTTGTCGGTGCTCGACTGTAAAATTCCTCGGAGAAGCCCTTGCCTTGAGTATGATTCTACAAAAACTGTGGTGATACACGTTAAATCGTGACATACATATATATATATATATATATATATATATATATATATATATATATATATATAAAATAGGTAAGTATAAAGTGTATACAGAATACACTACAATACTATATAAAGTTAATAAATTATTAACCAATTCAAACATCAAATTATCGAAGCTTAGACGGCGCGCAGCCAAACATAAATAATATTTTTAAAGAAAAATGAAAAATAAACTTTTAAAATGATAAAAGATGGCCAGAAGAACAAAATGAAATTTAGATATAAACTGATAGTAAAATAAAATTGGGAAAAAAATAGGAAGACATGTGCAGAGCATTATATGTAATAACTTTGCAAGCAAGAAATATCAAATAATTTCTATTTAATTCTGACCTAAATGCCAATTTAAAGATGGCATAAAGGGAATGAGTAAAAAATATTTTAATCTAATAAATAATTAATAAATTCAAAAAACAATTTACCGAAACACCGAATTAGAGATGACAAAATAATACATACATAATAAGTTAAGAGAAAAGCAGAAAAAATAAAATGATAAAAGATTCACGAAAAGTATATATATATATATATATATATATATATATATGTGTGTGTGTGTTATATATTGGGGTGTGTGCTTGGCTTTGCTGTATGTTTCTATGTTTCTCTAACTCATGTTTTCTATCTGGTAATTTGATGTTTTCTTTTCCCTCTAACCTTTTTAATCTTGTTGTATTTGGAATTTAATTGTTTTTTCACAGTTTCTTTCTCGATTTTATGAGTGTGGTTGCCAAAAATCCTATTCTTTAGCTATTTTATGGCTAATATGATGATGAAACCACACATTTTATTTGTGGTACTTTAGGCATTTGGGACCTGATGATTCTGTCTATGTTCGTCAAATTTCATTTCATTTTTTTAAATTTCTGTAATTCAAATTCTCCTTTTTTTTGTACTTTGTGTATGGCATCTATATTCAGTGTGCTGGAGGGGGGGGTAATGTTGTTGCCAATTAAATATTATATTTTTATTCATAATTTCAAATTTTTTGTTGGTTTATCGGTAATGTTTCATTAACGGCCTGTCACATAGATGGCGCTACTAGAATTAAATCCACATGTTTTTTAGTTACCCCTAAACCTCAAAAGATGCGTGTATAAATTTGACAGCTGTCCGATCTTTAGTTTGTAAATTATAGCATTTTGAGTGAAGGAACTTTTGTTATTGTGAAAAAAATGGATAAAAAGAAATTCCGTGTGTTGATAAAATATTGCTTTTTGAAGGGAAAAAATACAGTTGAAGCAAAAACTTGGCTTGATGCCGAGTTTCCGGACACTGCCCCAGGAAAATCAACCATCAAGGATTGGTATGCTAAGTTTAGACGTGGTGAAATGAGCACCGAAGACGGTGAACGCAGTGGACGCCCAAAAGAGGTTGTTACCGAAGAAAACATTAAAAAAATCCACAAAATGATTTTGAATGATCGTAAATTGAAATTGAATGAAATAGCAGACACTCTAAAGATATCAACTGAACGTGTACATCATATCATTCACGAACATTTGGGTATGAGAAAGCTCTGTGCAAAGTGGATGCCGCGCGAGCTCACTTTTGACCAAAAACAACGACGAGTTGATGATTCGGAGCAGTGTTTGAAGATCATCAAGTGTAATAAACTCGAGTTTTTGCGTCGATATGTGACAATGGATGAAACATGGCTCCATAATTTCACTCCGAAGTCCAATCGACAGTCATCCGAGTGGACTGCACACGATGAACCCGCTCCAAAGCGTGGGAAAACGCAACAGTCTGCTGGCAAGGTTATGGCGTCTGTATTTTGGGATGCGCATGGAATAATTTTCATTGACTACCTTGAAAAAGGAAGGACCATCAACAGTGACTATTACATAGCGTTATTGGACCGTTTGAAGGACGAAATCGCCGAAAAACGGCCGCATTTGAAGAAAAAGAAAGTGCTGCTTCACCAAGACAATGCACCGTGTCACAGGTCAGTGAAAACGATGGCAAAAATCCATGAATTGGGCTTCGAATTGCTTCCTCACCCACCGTATTCTCCAGATATGGCTCCCAGCGATTATTTCCTGTTCAGATCTCAAAAGAATGCTCGCTGGGAAGAAATTTTCGTCGAATGAAGAGGTGATCGCCGAAACTGAGGCCTATTTTGAAGCCAAGTACAAATCGTACTACAAAAATGGTATCGAAAAGTTGGAGGGTCGCTATAATCAGTGTATCACCCTTGAAGGGAATTATGTTGAATAAAAAAAACTAATTTTGCCAAAAAAATGTGTTTTACTATGGTAGGCCGGGGACTTTTCAATTGACCTATATATATATATATATATATATATATATATATATATATGTTTGTGTGTGTGTGCGTGTGTATGTGGTATACTCGTATGTATATATATCTTATTTTAAATATTATCTTTTAATCTGAATGTATCAAGCTAAACGTTCATGGTCGCACTCGAACATGACTGTTTCTTTAATTTTTATGCATAGTTCTTATAAGGCTACAAATGGGAGGCATTTATAAGCCTCACCTTCTTCCTCATTTATTTACGGAAGACCCTCTTCCTCACGATGTTGATTTCATTCATTGTTTTATTTCGTATAGAAATTCATAGTTTCAGTTCTAAAGGCGAGCCACTTTATATATTTTTTATAATAAATGTTTTAACAGGTTTTGTATTAAAATATTGTATTAAAATGTTACGAAAAAATATGTCTTTCTAAATATTTAAAAACATACGTTTATTAAACCCAGTTTTTGCACCATTTTAAAAAAAAGTACAATGCTACACTAAAATTGTATCGTCATTTTCGATATTTTAACAAATAATGAAAATACATAAACAAACAAATTTAATAAACCTAACAAGCCTATTTGTGATAAAAAAAAATTATTGTCTGGGGGTCAAATTGGTAAACAATTAATAAACGAACAACTGCAGAAAAAAAATACTGAAAATTACTTGTGGAAATCTCAGGAAAGATATATCTCTCATAAATAGCACTTAAAAACATAAAATGGAGAAGTGGTCCGCATAAAAATCCAAACAGTTTGCACTTTATATAAATCTTTTTTGTTGTTTAATATTTCCGAAGGAAGATGAAAAAAAAATTTGAAATTTGAAAAATATATACACAAAATAGAAAATATCTGTAAACAAGTTGAAAATTGTAGGTCAAACATGACAAATGAGGTGTATTCGTCTCAGCGAAATGAATTATATCGTCTATTATTATGATATGAATAATTTCTGTAATATAATAATTACATTTTAAGTTGGCAACATTTTCTCTTTTGTTGACCAATTCCAATGGTAAACTTAGGCATAACTTTCAAAATTTCAAAACTTGAAATCCATATTTCGACTCATTTTTCATTTAATATTTATTTCTCCGGAAACATCTATCAAAAAAACTATTCATAGATTATAGGATTGCCAAAATTAAACAATTTTAAAATACAAATTCGGTTTTTAAATTCACTAACACAGAAATAATATGGTTCCACCTTAAATAGGACGTAATCACCATGGCAACCTAGAATCATTTCTTATAATGGGATATCATTGAATTAATGGCGTATGATAGGATGTAATAGAATGAAGAGTGTGACTATAAATTTGTCATAAAGGTTATCAAATGTCATATATGACTATAACGTCATACATATCAGATAACTTGGGGATACATGTCGGTCACTTGACGATTAATCCTCGCCAGCTGCTAAAACAAGGAAGTACCGATTTAAAACAAATTTATGCATTACAAAATTTATTAATATATTTTTAAGTTTTGATTCGATTTTCATAAAATTTGAAATGACTCAACAAAATTCTACAACATATATTAAATTTCAAACCATTCGGTTGGGTAGATTTTCGCTGTTATTTGCGGACAGACGGACAGACAGACGAAAACTATAGGTGCTACATATTTATATAATTACGGACGCAACTAAAAATGCGCAAAAAATATATTTACAAAGAATCATATTTACAGAAAAACTATCGTTTAAAAATAGCACCCACAAATGCTGAAGACCGCAACAACCACATCAAAACATTTATCACAAAAAAAAAAGAAAAGAAAAAAAAAAAAAAGAAGAAAAGAAACCTTGCCAAACCTATCGGCACAGGACATGGAAATCATTACTATACATTTAACAGAGACAAATGTTTAAGAAGTAATTCAAGAAATTTCCCAACTATTACGAAAAATTACAAGTCATAAAATTTCTCTGTTCATCATTTCAAACAACGTCCACATTTATAAAAGGAAATGTTATTTCTTGAAACTTCTTTGTTTCATCTCCGAATTTTTATTTTCGGTTGGAAAAAATAACGAAAAATTGCTTGAAGATTTTTTTCTTAAGTTGAGGAAATATTTTGTTGGTGAAAAAGTTTTTTTTTAGTATTTGGCAAACATTATTATACTATTTCAGAAAATTGAAGGTTATTTTTTTTTCGTTTTTTTTTCTTCTCAACCAGTTTTTGTCATTTTTTAACGCTTTTCAACTAAGTTGAAAAAATAACGGGTGTTTATGACTTCTGTTTGTCTGTCTGTATGTATGTCCGCGCTCTAACTCGCGTAAATATACGCGGATTATGATGCAATTGATATATGTTATTGACCTTTAATATGGCATGTTTGATATTGAAAATGAAATGTGTAGCATTTATAGTTCATTTATAGGGCCACTCAAAACAGTACTTTTACATTACGGCCTATGGGGAAAAATCATTTGCGGTCTATTTTAATGATGTTACGGTATTTCAAAAATATTGAAGTCCATATACGTCACTGAGATATATTACAAGATGCTTACTATAGATTATAGAGAACATACCATTGAACATTCATTTACAGGGACACACAAAATATTCGTTTACCGTACTGACAATGAACAATAAATGTTTGGAAGTGCGTTTTCAGTTGTTGCACGGGCTTTCAATTTTAAAAATGTGTTTGCAGATTGATTAGTGTGTATCAATTCCATTGATCATATACAGGGCTGCACAAAAGATCCCGAGTACATTGCCGCACAATGACGGAAACTGATAAATGGCAATTTTCAAGTGTGTTATGCGTTTTCTAACTGAACCACGTTTTAACATACTATGTAGCATATTAAGGAACCAGAAATAATTATTTTCATCGTTCACCTGTTAACTGAAAAAGTGCTGTGAACTATTTCTAGTTTGATTTTATGCCGCTTTCTGCCCCTTGCCAAATCTTTTAAATGTATACAGGGTGTCCCTTATTATCGTTGACCAATAGCTAATATCAGTATGTTAGTTTCACCAAGTTAGTACATCAGAGAGTTCCAATTTAAAAATCGTTTCAAATTTTATTCTTCTTCATATGAAAATCTGTTTACGTCAAAATAGTTAATTTTATAAAAATTACAAAATTCTACACATCTATTGATAAATAACACATCTATTGATCCTATAGAGGGCTACACACAAAAATTCGGATATTTTTCCGATTATTGTTAGATATGTGTTTTCAAATATTTAAGCGTTTTCCAACTTATTTGCTTAAATATCATCTTTCACCTTATTAATCTGTAACGTTTAGTTACAATATTCTGAATGTATTGAAAGTGTTTCATAGTGTATGCTTAACGTATGATTTTTCATTCTTGTTTTTATCCTTATGAGAAATATATGTGAGTGTTCTTAAATTTCAATATAAATTATTTTTTTAAATATTTAAGGTTTAAAATTTTATTATAAACCTAAAATCTATATTATACAGCGAACACATGTCTGTGAGTTAAAGCTGTCGTCATTTTGAAGTTGGCAATGAATTAACCAATAAATTTCGCTTTCATTGCAGTTGTTTTAACTTTTAAACATTGCACAACTTAGTTTTATACCTTAGCATAGGAAATAAAATGTTCTTTCAAATGCAATTTGTTTGAAAAATATATCTGCATTTACTTTTTTATGGTTTTTAAGTAATTGTGAAGTACGAGTTTTTTTTCAATCTATCTCTATCGCATGAAGCCCGATAACGAAAGACTTATCCGTTTGCACTTAAAAGAATGTAAACTGTCTAGCATTTGTTTTCGTCTAATATTCCATTAAGTAATTAAAACTTCCTTAATAAACAAATAAAATAATATAAATAAAAACAATTTTAACAGACATGTAATCAAACTACTCGATTAAACCACTTAAATTATCAGAATCTAAAAAACTGCCTTAAACAGCGAAATCCTTCGCGATTTCGCCGGCTAATATCTCATGTCATGCGACCAATAAGAGTAGTCGATTTTAAGAAATTTCTAAATATTATTTGAATATATTATGGATATTTTTCATATAAAAATACCTTTTGGTGTTGTTAGTGGACAACCTAAAAAAATAGATAATAAATGTAAAAAACGTATTAAATTCTTCAATAAAATAGAAAACTATTACCAATGTTCTGTAACTCAGGAATCTCGGGTTGAATCGCGACCTACGTTATACTAGAGCTCCTATAATAGAGGATGACGCATCCTCGCAAATTTGGCACCCGACTTGGAGCCCAGTCGAAAAACCAAGCTAATCAGAACCTGTTATAATATAGGAGTCTTAGGCACCCCCAGCTCTGGCTGCGGTAGATTGATGCTCAACTGGATACCAATAATCCGAAACAAAATCGATATGTGTCAGCTCCTTTTATGTTATACCTCCTTATATGTCGCCCTCTTACGTTATACACGGCCGGTTCATGACGTTTAAAACGTCACACGGAGTGGATCATCTTTACACGGCGATTGTTGCCATCGCGCCAATCGCCCTGTAAAGGTTATCCACTCCATGTGATGTTTTAAAAGTCATGAGTCGGCCGTGTATAACGTAGGTCGCGGTTGGATACCCTTTTATAAAATGATAGAAAACAATATATGTCCTTAAACTACAAACAAATATTCTTGATGTTCAACTGCAAGGAAATGTCTGATACATTAACATATTTATTGCCCAAACGTCAGTTGGGCAATAAATATGTTAATATTGTTATGATGTTATAATAATATACATATTATTATAATATAATGTATGTAATATAATATATGTATATTACATATAATATACATATATGTTATAATATGTTTGAGGCTCATTGTGGAGACCCAAAGTGTTTTTGGTTTCTGTCTGTTTGTCTCTTTGTCTGTCTGTTCCGCGATAACTGCCGCAAAAAGGAATGTAATCTTATTCTGAATAAATACAGTAATAAGTAGTTTATCCTATCATTTAACCGACATAAAATTTTGTTTGATGTGATGCTTCTAACATTTTCGAAACTTTCAATAAATCTTCAATATTTTTATAAATTTATAAATTTTACGACATCAAATAATATGCAGATTGTATTAAAAATTAGTGAGATTAATGAACAATGATTTGTTGAGCTGACGTTGAGGCCTTTGATCTGTAGATTTACTAGTTTTTAAACTTGAATGAACAAGCATAATTAACATGTCAATTTACCTGTAGTGACAATAAATCAAGTGATTTTGAGATCAGAAAGCAATTTGCATAGTTATTAAAAGATTTTATCTAACTTGCTTTGTATGTGCGTTCGGTTCAAAGCCTCACTGTTATAAATTTATTGGTGGTTGGAACCAACTTTTTGTACTCCAGTAGCTGCAAGCATAAGATGGTGAAATATTATTCCAACATTTGGAGCTTTGGTTCAAACTGAGCTCCAAATATTGGATCAAGACACCCTTTGATGGTTGCAGGTACACTCTTAAAAATTTGCAGCAAACTATACAGTCATTTGACCATTTTTATAGAAAACGGTTACATAACCGTAATTTAAATTTATTATGACCATATTATGGGCAATAATATGGTCAGAATATAGTTAAATTACGGTTACGTAAACGTATTCTATAAAAACGGTCAAATGACTAGATAGTTTGCTACAAATTTTTAACAGTGTACTGTCGCACCAAAAAGTGGTTCAACCTACCGCAAAATTTTTAACAGTGTTGCAATCAAATTTTAACACAATTCCTGTGCTGCGATAGACCTAATTTTTAAAGATATGACGTATTTTCGGTGATAATGCAATATACTCTCTAAACAAAATATTTAAAATTGGCCTCGTCTACCAGGCAGGGGACAAAAATATTTGTCCAATAACGGTACGTAAATGTCATCACGTATGTGATGACGTAAATGTTATTGATTGGTTGAAAAATAAGATAACGTTCTTCGATTGAATTGTAGCATGGTTGGTAAATGTCTTTCAGTTACGCGCAGTGTTTGAGTGGATGTGTGTTCGATTCCAAGGAGGATCTTTATCTTTTTTTTTTTTTTTTAATCACCAAGAAGCAGATTTAAAATTCTATATACATTTTTCTAAATAAAATGATACAAAATAAAAAACACTCGCAATTTAGTTTGTTTCTTAAAATAATAATTATTTCAATCAATTGTCTTTCAATACTTTTTTCTTTTTTGGTACATAATAATAAAAACTTGTCTTAAAAAAAATTCTTCTTATAATTTGTTTTTTGATAAATTTATTACAATCTTGCGTTAAAAGTTGTATCTCTATCATGGCGATCTTTCAGTCCCTGTCGCGTAAAGATATTTGGTTTAAAACGCCAATATGAAAAATTTTAAACCTTATCATCTTTAATAGTTTATTACTAAGAACACTGGCATATTTTATGTTTCATGATTATGAAATGTGCAATAATATGCAAGAGAAAGTTAGTGTGTTAATAAAGATAGAAAATAATGCAAATGACAAAGTATTCGAGGTGGACTGCGACATTTATTTTTAGGAATATAGAATAAGTACTATTTATAGTTCGTTTACCGGGAAGTATAAAAGAATTCCAGTACATTATAATCTATGGGGGAAAATGTTTCCTATGTATTTTAATGATTTATGTTACATGAAATATAATGAAATTAAAATGGATCCCTCATGGGCATTTTAACATGTTTATATATATATATAAAGGGCGTAGCATTTATCGTTCATTTACAGAGATGCACAAAATAATTCAGTTACTGGACCGACTATAAAAGATAATTGCTCTAAGTGAGTTTTCCGCTGTGATGCGAATTTACGTGTTATTATGTGTTTGATGTTTTTTAAATTCCTTATTTGGATATGTCATTTCCCTGTATGAAAAAAATTATATTTCTTAATAATAAACTGTAAATTTTGGAAGGTGTTTCATAATCAATAACTGACGTATGATTTTTTGTTGTTGTTTGATATTATGAACGAAAATCAATTCTGGGCTTGTATTGAGACATCCTGTATTTATGACTGGATAAGTGGATTACTGTCCTAGTTAGGTATAGAGGAAAAGTTGTAGTTTTTTCTATCATGGCTTACGGGGATTTGGTACTTTTCGACAGTTCAAAAACATGAAAAGTCGCTGATGTTTATATTGATATTTCCCACTTACCAAAAAATATAGCATCATATATACAGGGTGGCCCAAGAAGCTTGACCTCGTCATTTATTCTTTAAATATTGACATATGTTATAAATTACAAAGTTACGTAAAAATGGGTACAGAACTTTATGAAATCGATTAAAATTTTCAGGGGATTTAATTTGAAGAAATACAAAATTTAAATTTTTATACGCACCTGGTAAAAAAAAAAATTCTCAGTGAGTAAAATGTGCCCATACACTAATAAGCTCATGTACAAAATTTCAGTATTTTATCGCAAAAAGTCGCAGAGATACGTTTAAACAAATTTTGTGAGGGGTTAATCATAAATTAAAATGTAAAGTTATTTCTACATAGTTTAGATACTTTTGTACCAATAAATAGCACAATCATTATTTATTTATGCAATCATTGTTATATTTCGTAATTTGTGTACGACCCCTGAAAATGCGATCACCCGACATGATTTTTCCCCTTTGAGAACTCATATTCAGGCATCGAAAATTTGTTTAAGACAGCATTTATGTATTTAGTATATATCTGTGACTTTTTAGGATAAAATGCTTTAATTTAGACTATGACCTTATTACTATATGTGAATATTTTATTCATTGGGAAATTTTTTGTACGGGGGCTGAATAAAAATTTTAATTTTGTTTTTATTCACATTTAATCCCCTGACTAATTTAATCGATTTCAGAAAATTTTGTGCCTTTTTTATGAAAAATTTTAATGTATAATATATGTATATGATTAATATTTATGGAATAAAAGCCGAGGTCAATATTTTTTCGGACATCCTGTATATATATATATATTTTTACCATAGGTATGAAAGATCATGAAGATTATTTTGACCTAAATAAAAATTAATTCTATAAAAAATACGTTTTAAAAGGCTATTGATAAAGTGATTTTTAAAGCAATAGTAATGCTCGCTTATGTACATTTTTCTAGAAAAATATAAATTCACTAAACTTGATACCTTCCAAACACATACAACGTATATTGTTCGATATAGTAAATTAATTAACTTGTTCGTTTTTTTTTCATTTACATTTGTATAAAATACCATTATTGAAAAATGCCATTTGTTTCTCACATATACTTTGGTTTTAAATATATATATCAGATAATACTAAAATTAAATTCACTAGATGCTGTTTAACAGTTTATAACAATACCAAGCTATAAACTTTACAGCAGTTTATAACATGCTGTACACTTTTAATTTTCTGGCTTAAAGGGGTTGGTGAATCTCAATTTCCCTCGCTGGTGCGTGGAATGCTTTCGTATTTTATTAATATCTCCTTGGAAAAATAATATCTTAAACTTATTTTACCTGTGTACTTTTCTTAGGTTGTCTCTTTTTTTTTATAATGGTATATATGTAATAATAAGAAAAATCGCCATTTTACCTTAATTATTTTATTCCAAATTCTTACAATTCTTCCCTTTTTTCTCTGTCTTTTTATAATACCTTAAATATCATTTATATTTTAATTCCATATCTTTAATCAACATATTCCTTTAATTCTTATTCTAAAAACCTTATTCTATTAAATGCAACACTTCTTGTAAAAATCACCTGCTTTATTTCTTTATATTTTGAGACATTGAATTTTTATTTCGTTGGAACATTTTGTGTAATATCATTTTCATTTTTAATTAAAATTATCATTCGATGTCCCATAATTCATTTCGGCTCGCGTGTCTAAACTTTTATTTCGGCTTGTGCGTCTAAACTTTTAACCTTTTTAAATTTCCGCTCTAAAGAAAAGAGTTACGACATTACGTTAATGACACCTCCATCATGGCTCACTTTTTCAGCCATTGGCGAGAAAGTCCCACCCTAACTACCCCCTTTTTCCCGTCCTAACACAGATTTCGTTGGCTCTGTAATGCGCGCCTTCTAACTTTGGGCAAATTCTTTGTGATATTTATACGGCATACACTGGCTTGGGAGACAGATATTTACGCTGTTTTGATTGTCAACCAGACACGGTCACTAGAGAAGTTCATTTCCATTCGTCGATAAATTTCTTCAATCAATTTTAATAGATCTAATCGGGTCCCACGCTTCTACTGAAATGGTGTTTACGTGGAGTTGTGCATCAATACATTTTTGATGGAATAAACTCTTGATCTCAAATCCTGTCTCCTCAATGTCTTGGAGAAACACCTTTGGAACTGATTGCCACTAGTCAATTCGATTACGACTGCAAATACCTAAATAGTTCAACTGTGGTTTACACTAAGAGTGATTTAGATTCGCAATTTAGTTATAGATTAGTGCCATAGTCAGCGCTTGTCTTGAAATAAATTTTAATTGACTTCGGCGATGTCAACAGCTGTATTCTCAACCACTACTGCAATTTAAACAGAATTCAGGGCCTGATCATCTTGATATCGTCCTATGTATAATTTAATATTATATACAGGGTGTCTGAAAAGTCTGGAAACGGTCAAATAACTCTAGAAATATACATCGGATTGAAAAACGGCAAAATGCATGTTCAATATTTTGGAAAAATCTATTTTGGGATATGAAAGTTGCCACCCCCCGGTGGGGGGGGGGGGGATGGTTGTCAACTTTGAAATCTTAAATGATAACCCCCATTTTTTATTGAAAATTCGGATTCTACGGGGAAAAATACGTAACTTTTGTATTGAAAATTTTCTTCGAAACATTGTAGATGGCGCTGTAATCGAGTGCAATGCTGTGAGAATCGTTACCATTGCAATGTCTGGAAACGCTCCAATAACTCGAGAAATATACATCAGATTGAAAAACGTAAAAAAAATACGTGTTTAATATTTTAGAAAAATCGCAACTTTGATATCCCTAAATAGATTTTTCAAATGATGAAGAGAGAGAGAGAGAGAGAGAAAAGAGGAAAAAACGCATTCAACACATTTCCCTCTAAATCTGAGCGTCAGTTTTTATTTCCAAATTTAAGGTGCCTGACTACGTACGGAGCATTTTTTCCAAAAAAGCTATTTCATTATTTTTTATTATATTTTTATAAAGAATATGACTAGAAACTGTGAAAAAAAAAATTCATTCATTGATGAAATTTTAGTAAATGGGGAATTTTGTGGTAAAATTTAGTGAAATTTGGCTCAATACGCAAAACACTCTACAGAAAATTCTACTGTATGTATCTTAAGTTTCTTTTTATTTTAAAAAAGCTGGTATAGATTAATTTCTTTATCTCCATTTCGGCAGACGAGTTTTTCCCCTCTTTAAAATAAATTGATTCCTGAAAATTAAATATAAGAAAATTTGTTTTATTTCTTCAAATGTTCTTAAAAAATATTATTTAATCACGGCATTTGTCACCTGCTGTTCATATAAAAAGCATATTTATTTATCCATTTTAATGACAAAATAACACCAATAAAATATAATAAGCCTTATAATTATCTTTTAACCCTCTCTTATTCAATAGCGAATGCAACATTCATGTCATTTGGACAAACTTATTTAAAACTATTTTATGTTTATGAATTAAAATAATCGCTTACGAAAATGTATTGCTTTCCCTAAACCAATGCGTTTAAACACCTCTGCGAAAAGTTTTAATCGTCATCTATTAGAAATAATTACCTGAAAACCTGAGTTTTTTCTTTAAATTCATTTCATGTAAATATGGGGCAACAATTCTTTACTTAAATGGAATCATGTGAAATTTGTTTTTGTTTAACCTCCTTGGTTTCATGTAAAACAGAAAAAAGTTGCAATTGAATTATTTTTATTCAATGGAATTTATGTCAGTGTTACAGCTGACAGACGATTTTTTGCTTTCTAAAATATTCGCGATTTCCGCAATAGCTCTATCTCAAGAACTAATGCTCGGAATTTAATAAAACTTTAGATCCCGTTAGTCCCTGATATAAATTGGTGCTGATTAGTTTTTGGTAAAAATCACCCGGTAGGTGGCGCTGCTATGCAGCATTTTTCGCGATTTCCACAATAGCTCTATCTCAAGAACTAATGCTCGGAATTTAATAAAACTTTATATTCAGTTAGTCCGTGATATAAATTGGTGCTGATTAGTTTTTGATAAAAATCGCCCAGCAGGTGCCTCTGCTATGCAGAATTTTGCAGCATTTACACGATTTTAGCGATAGTCATATCTCAAGAAATATTGCACGGAATTTAATAAAACTTGAGTTTTAGTTAGACCTTCATATAAATTGGTGCTGATTCTTTTTAGTGTATGCGAAACCTGTGTGCGATAGAAGAAAGTTTTGGGATTGACACATCCGACTAGTTTCAATTATCTTAAAAAAATACTGTGATTAACATTCCCTAAATAAATTGAAAAATAAAATTGTATTAAATTTAAATGTTAAAGTTATTTATAAATAAATACCTAAACAAAAAGAAAACTAAAGTTCTCAAGTTTATGTATAAATCATTTTTCTGTATAATTGCATTTTTTGTGTACTCAGTATTTTTTTAAAATGCACTCTAAAAATTTGAAGAATAGCATTTCTCACAAATTCACGTATGCAGTTTTTGTCTTTTCATAGAATATGATAATTTTATAAAAATACAAAACTTTTCTCTATCAAATATTTTTTTATATATTAGAGCTTTTATAAAGAAATTTATACTAAATGCCGAAAAAATAAATAACATTAAAATACTTGAAAGAAGCTTTTTAAAAATTAGCAAAAATACATATATAGTATATAATATTCCCTTTGTATTTTGAATTTAATATCTATTTGTATAACCCAATTTTGGCTCGTATATGATTTTTGATTAGATTCGTTAGGGATAAATAAAGAATATAGCTGTTTGCGTATTTTATTATGTATATTTATTTATATATTTTTTACAATTCTTATAATTTTTTTGCAGTCTCAATGCAGCAGTTTTCATTCCATTGAAAATGAAAATTATATTTATTGTAACATCTACTTTCAAGTTCATTTAATAGCTTATAAATTGAATTATGTACCATTAAAGTAAAATATTATTACATGAAAATTTTAAATAACAGAGATGATCCTTTTTGTTACACGAACTTGTTATTTATATATATATATGTATATGTATTTCGTGTTACAATTATTGAACTAATGTAGTTTTTTTTTTTTTTCAGTTGTTATGTCATTTATTTTACTCACTCATACTAAATTAAGAACATTAAATTCCTAAAGAAAATTTTTAAGACTTTTTCGAAAGATATTTAATATACTTAGCTTTCCTAAAGCATTAAAATATTTTTTAAAAAGATTTTTACTTCATTAAAAATAGTAATTTATAATAAAAACCTTCTTATATCTTGAATACAAATATCAGGGGAAAACGTCGAGTAATTTCCTAATGAGAATCTCTGGAAACGCTTGTATGTATTACATAAGAAAACCTTTTACACACTTTAATGTTATTTTTATTCAGAACATTAAAATAAAAATTTTGAGCTAAATAAATAGGCAAAGCCTAGAAAATTGGGTTCAAAAAGATATAACATAATGATAAGAATTATGCAACAGAGGTAACTTGAAACTGCTCAATAATGAGGTAAATATTTTTACTGTATTCTTATCTTTATTATAAAGAAAAAAAAATAATACTCTTCTTTTTTAAGTAACTAAATAAAATAAATGAACATGAGTTCTTCATTTACAAACAAAACATAATAAATGATGGTACTCAAAATAATCTTTAAAAATTTTTTAAAAATAAACATAGTATGTTTTAAATATTTGCAATAAAACTAATTTTATTTTTTTTAAATAAAATATTTGGAAGAATATTATTTGAAAAAATACTAATACGTGTTAATTTAAAACAGAATATGTATAATTAAATTTCAAAGAAAAATTAAGGGAATGGTTAATTTAATTTATTTTAAATAATACATTATAGAATGCACTACGGGATTAATTAAATCACAATTAGAATATTTTTGTCAAAATTTGAAAGTTATTCAAAGAAAGAATTTTTTAAATACGTATTTGTTTATCGGAGCTTTAAAAATTAATTTTATTATCATTGGGTAAATTAAAAACATTCTATAATAAGAGATGCAAAGAGTGAACCAAATTTGTTTGGGATCATGCATAAATTGTGCTAGATATTTAGCAAGCTCATGCATATTTCAATAGAACAGTGTTTCTGATTTTTCTGCTAAATAGATTTTTATAAATGCTACATGAAAATTTGCTTTCTTAACTCTTTAAATTCAAAGCTTTTAAAAACTGAATGACCTTAGAATCTCAACAAAATCCCAACAATAAGAATCCCAACAAAATCTTAGAATCCCAATTTAGAATCACAAAATACTTGTTTCTTTCGTTAACCCCTTTTCCACTAAGTAAGTAGTGGAAATGGCCCTACTTCCTTCTTCCTTTATTTGAATTTCGACAGGTGTTATACCCCTCTGTTTATCATTTTTTCAGCTACTGAAAGTAATTCTTTTTTATTTTCTGTGCTGTCTAGAAATGCCTACACATTATCCCTTCCATCACTAAGAGAGACCACCCCTTGACGGCACTTCCACCTACTTAAGAGGTAGGGAAATGCTTTCAGCTATCGAGGGCTATACTGGGATTCAGAGCATTGGGATGATTTCGGCAATTGCGGGATTAATAAAAAATAAAGCCCTTTGAAAATTTTATGAAGAATTAAAAAAATATAGTATTTTATATTAAACACCAATTAATCAATTGAATAATATAAAATTTACCATAAAATTTTTAGTAATCTTCTTTTGAAAAATTTTGCAAAGTGATGTATAATTTACTTAAAACGAACATATGCACTAATTTTTATAGTTCATTTTATTGATAACATCAAACTATTTTTGTCTGAACAAATTGCAAAAAGGTTAAAATAGATTACACATAATAAAGAGAAATTTTCAAACGTGGTAACTAAAAAATGCTTAATAAAGCGGTTAACATAATTTAAGTAATCTTACTTCTAATAGAATATATATATATATATATATATATATATATATTTAATAACTTGTCAGAAATTTTCAAACGAATTTGGCTCAAACTTTAGATCTCAAATTTTGAGCCAAAGTGTCTTCAAGTTCCAGCTGTTCCAGATATTTTCTTACTCATACAAAATTAAAGAAAAATAGATTTCTGGAATATTTTCTTAACATTTCTAAAATAATAATTCGTAACATGTTCGCGAAGCATTTAGAATTTTTTAAAGAATTTCACTTCATAAAAATAGTAATTAATATCAAAAACGTTTTAATCTCTTAAATACTAAAAAAATAACTGAGAAAAAAACTGAATAATTATGAAATGAAAATTTTGCAAACTTATTTATATTTCTTAGAAGTAATTTTTGTTTCAAAATAAATAAATAAATAAATAAGTAAATAAATAAACACCCTTTTTATTTTATCCTGAGTCAGGACATTAAACTAAAAATATTAAGCAGAGGCAAATGCACAAAGTACAAAGAATGAGATTCAAATTATTTAACTTAATAAGTAATATAAAACTGCTCAATATGCATTACATATTTTTAAGTTTTTTTAGCCACACACAGGGTGGCTTATTCTTTCAATCTCTATCATTTTTCATGTTTATGAAAAATCACAGCCATCCATCGTTGCCACAGGTTAATCTCGTAAAATGAAACATTTGAAGTTACTGAAAAAATTAATAGCTCGAAAAGTATTTATCACAAAATTGTTAGACAAACTGCGTTAGAAAGGTAAAAAATTGTATTTTTCTTGATATAAATTTAAAATCTAATGATTATGCCGTTTTCCAAAAATTACCAAACTTTACAATGAAGTACTATAGCGAAACCTTCACTCGTAAAAAGATAATGGGGCTGTTCACGGACAAAGATCAGGCGGCGCGCGGGCGAAGGAGACTAAAATATGGAGTGAGTCTATACTGTGAATGTATGCATAGTGAAATTGAAAGGCGTGCGTTCGAAACATTGATTTGACTAATTTGATTATTTTAATGATATTTTCGTAAAATCTGGAAGAGAACTTGATGGCCGAATGGTTAGAGCACAGCTCTTGATTCTGAAGGTTGCGGGTTCGGTTCCCCTAAATTTCTGTTCAATTTTTCTACTTTTTTTATTTAAAAATGTTTTATCGATTGCTTTGTATTTTTCATGATAAATGGAATATATTTCATAAAAGTAAAATTTGATATTAATAACAATTACTTATTTAAAAATGACAAATTCAGCTATTTCACGATTAAAATTTTACATTAGGGTCATTTCATGGTAACTTACGTTACATTTAGAATAATTTGCTTCAGTAATTTTCTTAATATAATGCCAAAAAAATATTAAAAATGTAAAGTTGATGTGATTTGTTAATAAAAACTACTCAAAGCTTAATTTGGATGAAAATTACTTAAATTTAGTGCTATTTCTTGAACTTTGGCAATTAACACATGGGCTGATAAGTTCCCGGTCTAATAAAGAAAACACAACTTTTTAACAAAGCTTTATAACTTTATGACTTTATAACTTTATAACTTTAATAAATAACATAACTTTAATAATAAATAATAATAATTTAATAATAATAATAATAATTTAAAAATAATAATTTAATAATAATAATAATAATTTAAAAATAATAATTTAATAATAATAATAATAATTTAAAAATAATAATTTAATAATAATAATTTAATAATAATAATTTAATAACAATAATTTAATAATAATAATTTAATAACAATAATTTTAAAAATAATTTAATTATAATAATTTTATAATAATAATTTAATAAATGATTAATAATAATAATTTAATAATAAATAACATAATTTTATAACGAAAAAGCTCCAAACAGTGCTCAGAACTCGTTGTTGTTTTTGGTCAAAAGTCAACACGCGCGGCAGCCACTTTGACAACAGCATTTTCATAGACAAATGTTCATTCAAAATAAAACCTACACATTCCTTGGATATCTTCAGAGTCTGAGCTATCTCCTGCAACCTCACTTTACGGTTCCCCAAAACGATTTTGTGGACTTTTTTTATGTTTTCCGGAGTAACCACCTCTTTTGCGTGGTGCATCACTGGTGTCCGTACGACCACGTTTAAATTCAGCAAACCAGTCAATAATGGTTGATTTACCTGGTGCAGTGTCCGGATAACGCTTATCTAGCCAAGCTTTTGTTAGAACGGTATTTTTTCCCCCATCAAATAACAATTCTTGAAAGTCTTGTTATCCATTTTTTTTGTTTATCAACAAAGTCGTTCAACTAAAACCACTCTAACGTTTTATCCACACGGCGAATCGTCATGGCATTTTTCCTACTACCTTTTAAAGGTTAGTATTTACTAAAAAAACATCGGTTCAGCAATTGCAACGCCATTTGTGTGCTAGACCGGGAACTTATCAGCCCATGTGTTATATTTATTGTGGTAACTTACGTTACTGAAAAAGGGAACAGTGTTATATTGCTATTGACGTTTGGATAAGATTCTGTTCTGTTGAAGATGACATGGCTTAAAAAGTATATACATTCCATCCTTTAAGATTTTCGCAATGTAATTTATGAAAATTTAAAACTTTAGATCAACAACTTAATTTATTATAATTTTTTAAAAAAGTAACTTACGTTACAGTAACTTACGTTACACATTTCATTTTTACAAAAGTGTTTTCTCTTACATCATATTTATTACAATACACTGAATAATTAAACATAATAATGAAACTTCATAAAATATAATGAAATAGTATAAAAATAATTGATATTGTAGGTATAAGTTACATAATATAACAAAAATATTATAAAATATGAGCTTTTTTAGTTTTCTAATTTGAAATGTCCTCTGGCACTAAACACTACTGGTGGTTTTATTTTCTTGATCAAATATATTATACAGGGTGACCGAAAAAGGTTCGACGGATTTGAAAGAATCATAACTCTAAAAATAATTGAGTAAACGAAATTATTTTCTTTCCATAGAACTCGGCAATTATCTAAGATTTGTTAGATGTAGCTATTTTAAAGTCGTGATATTCAGACGATGTGCAAAATCGATGATCTGAAAAATGCAAATCGCACCACACATTCGAAATTTTCACTTTTTGCTTGGGCTATTCGTCTACATAGGGGATCCTTTCCTACTAAATCGACGATGCTGAAGAACTTTCTAATTGACTTTTTCCCCATACCTTGAATAGTTTTAGACTTGTACGCTTTCCATTCCAGAGTCATCGAAGAAAATTGCGAATGTGTGGTGTGATTTGCATTTTCAGATCATCGATTCTACGCATCGTCTGAATGTCATGACTTTAAAACAGCTACATCTAACAAATCTGGGATAATTGCCGAGTACTTTGGAAAGAAAATAATTGGGTTTACTCAATTACTTTTAGAGTTATAATTCTTTCAAATCCGTCCAACCTTTTTCGGACACCCGATATATATTATATACACTATCAAATATACTATTATATACATATATATTTGTAAGAACAAATACAAAGAAACAAAGAAAAGTCTCCTTTTTAATTATTTATCTCAGATATTAGTAAGTAAACAAGATTCACTTCTACATAGAATATGAAATGTGTATGGAAACTTACATTTCATCATATTGGTAACTTACGTTACGAATTTTAACTATTGCTAATTACAGAAAAGAAGGTATATATAAAAGCAAACTATTGATTTTTGCTTAGTACATAGCTGGTAGAAAGAGAAAAACATGCTTTAAAGATTAAATTTATCTTTTATCTTTTTTGTCAAAAACAATTGTTTGTTTTTGGTAACTTACGTTTCATGTAGCAAACCATTAAAAATTCCTTTGAAACTGCAGTAATTTACAACTGAATTACTTATTTAAACTGTTTTGCTATTATTTAAGTCACTATTAAGTAAAAATAACCTTGTTTATGAATCTATAAAGCATAAAAACAAAATTAAATCGCCTTCAAAATTCAACAACGTGTGTACTCCAAAATAGAACAAACTCAAGCATACTTTAGAATGTTGCCACTTCTAAAAAACTAAATTCTAAAACAAATTATATATTGTTGCTAAAGAACTGTACTTTTTTTAAACCCAAAAATATTTGAAACAGTTTTATTACTAATTTTTTTTTTTTCAAAATTTTCCCTATGAGCATGGAATTGCCCATTACATATTATTATTAGCCACACACAGGGCTAATTCTTTCAGTCTACAGTAAAATTCACGTTTATGAAAAGTCCCAGCCACTCCATATATAAAGGAAGACACCCTTTATACATAGCTATACAAATGGTTGTTACTGACGATATTAAAAATCCAATTGTCTCTCTTTATTATGCCAATACTTCCGCTTGTATTTCCTTTCTCAGTCCCTAATTGCCCTACAGCGGGCGCATACGCCATTTAAACAATAACATAACGGATCCAACAAAGTTAAACCCGTCGTGGCGGACATTTCTAAGGGGGTCCTGTGGCCCAATCTCCCAGAGGAACGAAGTTACCCCCCCAGGGGGAGACCCCTTCATGTAACATATCAATAGATAGATCTTGTCAAGCACTATGGTCTGGTCCTACTCTCCCCCCTCTCATTCCCCCCTCTCATTCCCCCCTCCCTTAAGAAGCATTTTCTCTGCTTCAACTTCTTTTAAATTTTAGTTTTTCCCATCTTTCTCCGCCTTTTTAAGCCCCACAGAGGGCGTAGACCTCTTCTAAAGAATCCAACGAAGTTAAACTCGTCGAGGCCGACATTTCTAAGAGAGTCCCGAGGCCCTATCTCCCATAGGAACGGAGTTATCCCCCCTCCCGGGGGGAGACATTCAAGGTGTTCAAACCCCATCATGTAACATATCAAAAGTTTGATCTCGTCAAGCACTTTTGTCTGGTCTTACTCTACCTGCTCCTTTTCTCCCCGCCCCCTTCCCGTCAGGAGAACTTTTTTTTATTTAATTTTTTTCAATTTCTCATAAATATTTTCCATTTTTATCTGTTCTTATGGGCCGGACAGCTCCAAAATTTCACCAAAATTAGCTGTACACCGTCTAAAAGTATTCCCCCCCCCCCCGCTTATTTTGGCGCCTCGGTTTTCACGTATCTCTTGAGGGGGGCCCAGCTGAGGGGAGCAAAATGGACATCCCTTTTAAAGTCCCATCTCTCAATTGTAAGTGAGGATTCATTTTAAAGGTCTCGTAGGGCAGGTGTTTTGTATAGATACACCTCCCTCCCCTCCCCCCACCGCTCTCCAATACCCTGTCAGTTAATGCTAAATCATCATTTGTTAAACAACTTCTCTTAGATGTATCCATCATAAAATCTGCTAACATAAAACTTTTCATTTCTTTTTTTTAAGTTATCTATTAAGTGTTAAAGTGTCTTGAACCATTAAAAATAGTTTAAAGGGTGTCATTAAGTCAGCACATTTGTAAACAACATCTACTTCGCCACGCCTCAGCCCATTGGAGCCACATCTTTTCACTATTACATTTATTAAAAATACTTCTAGTCACCGAATCTTTTTAAAACTTGGTGTGTTCGTTCCTAATATATTCCGCCAGGCTCATAAAAAATCTTAGAGCGCTAACTAAATTCTAAAGTGGAGAAGCTGGCTTATGCTAACAAAAACTTTTTTTTGACGAGTTAGACTTGGCTGAAAAAATCTCAACGATAAAAGCCGTGGATGGCCAATCTATATTCTGCCGTAAGGTAGAATTTTTCCCACTTTTTTTTTTCAACTGAAAGAAAGACAATTTACTATATTTCTGTTTCCCTATGTAACCAAATAAAATGATTTAAAATGAGTTGTTTATTTACATTCAAAATTCCATAAATGATTTAGATTTATTGTAGGGGAGATGGGGGATGAATGGGACAAGGGATGGATGGGACGTTCTCAATATTTCAGGCAATAATATATTTTTTTAGTTGCTTCCTATCCTAATAGATTTCACTTCCATAGTGTGCTTCAGAACCAAAAGCAAGAGCACATGGCTGTTTCCAGTTTCCTTCAAATTTGCATTTCCTGAAAACTCTGCTTAAAAGTTATTTTTAGGTAGCTTTCAATACAAAAAAGTATAAAGCTACCTATTGCAGTCTTTCGGAGGAAAGCAGTTCCGGAAATTTCAATATATTTTCACCGACAGTGACCCCCAGACGCCAAAACAACCCTCCGTTCAAATTTTGATTTATATATATATATATATATATATATATATATATATATATATATATATATATATATATATATATATATATATATATATATATATATATATCCATATATATATATATATATCCATATATATATATATATATATATATCCATATATATATATATATATATCCATATATATATATATATATATATCCATATATATATATATATATATATCTGACCTATGTCATACGATAACGAAAATCAATTTTGATGAAACTAATTGTGTGCATTAAGCTCACCAATGTCTCGTTCGAGTTCGTTGGTTAGCTTGGTGAGTCCGCCATTTTGTTTCAAGATGACGGCTATTTAAAAATTTAAACTAAAATAAATATACAAAAAAAATTTAAAAATTCAAATTTATTTTTTAATTACGTGTTAGGCCTTGATAGAAGGATTCCAGAGCATTTTTGGGTTTACCTCTATCTTAAAAAATGGCTGAGATAGAGCAGTTTGAAATTCTAGGATGGCTGACATTTTGAAAGAAAAAAACAGCGCATTAACGCGATTACTCGCAAATTATTTTCTTTCATTGTTGTAATAATTTTCCCAATCATACGCATAAAACTATATCAATTGGCAACAAGTGACTATCGAGCACTTCTATATACTCTTTAGATGTTTGTTTACCTTCCAGAAAAGCAATATATGTAGATCCATTAACAGAGAAGGCACCCCAACCCATCACAGAAGTTGCCTCTTTCTGCCTACTGAAGAGGATTCGAGGTTCACGTCTTAAATCGTGCCAGTGAGAATTCCAGCCATCTGGGCCATACAAATGAAATATCTTTTCATCTGAAAAAAATGACTTGCATCCATTCGTCATTCCAATGCATATGATCTTTAGTCCGGAGTAGCCTCCTTTCTTTGTTTTCTTTTTTCAGCAAAGGAAATCTGCACATATGCCAACACACAATATTTTTGCTTTCTTTTATATGACGATATACTGTGTTCTTTTTGACCGTACCATCAACTTGTTGAGAAACTTGTCGTAGTGACATTTTTTGCGACAAAACAAGTGGTAGGAACTTGTGATTGAATCTTTCACTAGTCTTTCTCGGTCTTCCAGATCGTTTTCTCGAATTTAAATTGTAAGTTTTTGATAAAACTTTATAAACCACAGCTCTGTTTCTCCCAGTTTTTTACATATTTAAGAAACTGCTAAGGCATTAGCTTTAAATCCACGTATTTTGCATATCCCATCTTTATAAATTTCAATGTTCCGAGTTATCTTTGCAATTGAAAGCAACTAAATTTGCTCGTTCGGGTAACTTACAGTGCATTTCTGCGCGTGCGGATTATGTCTGTACGCGCGCAGTCGAAAAAAAATTCCATATAAAGCAATTTCAAATTTGTCTATATATTTATGAGACAGCGTATTTTTTTATTTCTTATTTTTTATTATTCGAGTCGAAATTATTTTATTTAAATTTAAACCCCGATAACAGACTCATTTCTTTGTTCTTAGTATGAGGTACAAAATTTAATTTCTTATACTGAATTAATAAAATGTAATTTCAAAAACATCTGTGTCTTTATATTTATGAGACGCACTGTATGTCTGAAGTGGGGAAGTATGGCAGAGTTTACAGAGGTATAGTAAACAACTAAAATAAAAAATCATTCATTGTCTTTTTAGAATTTGATCTTTTTAAACAGTTAGAAAACCTAGAAGCTTTTCCTATGATTGGTCTATTGTTATTGTAAATCAAACATGAATTACAAAAAATTATATATATAAATAAATAAAGTGTGTAAAACAGGTCTTCCCTATTTCATTTGAGCTTTCTTAAAGCATTTACAAAATACATAAAAAGAATTTTACTTTTTACAAATAGTAATGAAAATTACAAAACCTGTAATCTGTTGAAAATTAAGACAATAACTGAGGAAAATATTGAATGATTACCTACTCAAAAATATTTTTCAAACTTCTGTATATTTTACATAAGAATATCTTCTACACCCTATTACATTTCTTCTTATTCAGAATATTTAACCATACATTTTAGCTGAAGCAATTACACACAACACAGAAAAAAAGAAAAGATTTAACTTATTGAAAATTATATTTCAAATGATGTAACTTCAAACTGCTCAATAATATGGAACATATTTTTTTAAGTAATCTTTTTTTTTAATCGATAGAACGAAATTTTAATATACTTCTCTTCCCTCACTAACCAACTGAAACGAATTAAAATGAGTTTTTATTTACATACATGAATCAACAAATGATGTAGCATGTAGAAATCATTAAAATGATTTTTACTTAAATGTATTTTTAAATAAAATTTGCAGTAATGCTAGTGCAAAAGCCAATAAGTGATGTAGATTATAAGAGTCTTTCAAAAGATCTTTGATTAAATATATTTTAAAATATTATACTTGTCATAATACTAATAAATGTTAATTTAATAAGATTAAGTTTAAAATATAATTTATTTTTAAAAAGTATTTCTAGCTTATTTAATTAAAAAGTAATGTTAAAGAAAATGTTATATTAATTGAAATATTCTTTTATCACTTTATAAAGGAATCACTAAAAATCGGATCGACATATTTTTAAGCATTCAGTGAAGGAAACTTAATATATATATATTTTTAAACCGACCTTTACAAATAACTTTAATTATCTTTGATTAGATAAACATAAACAGAAATAAATTAAATGAAAATGATTCTTTTAATAATTATATCCCTCAAAACAAAGGCATATTTTACATAATTTTTAAAAATCATAAAAGTATTTTTTATGCAAAATATATATTTATATACTATTTTGAGAAATTATTTATGATTGTTATTTTTCAAATGTTTTTAAATAAAATCATTACAACAAATTATTCAGTAATATACACTCAGTAATATCACTTCTTCCCACCATTCAATAAGTGTTTTGATGGCTTGGTGATAAAAATCCCCCGGTTTCGACTTAAATAATTATTTTAACCAAGATTTAAACTCCACTATATTATTGAACGTACAACGAGCAAATCGCTAAAAAGCAAACTAAATAGATAAAAATCTGAAGGCGCCAAGTCCGGATAATATGGAGAATGCAAAAAGTAAATGGTGTCGAAAATGGTCAATTCTTGTCCACTTGACAATTCATTTTAATCATCTGAAAATACACAAAACTCAATATGTAACAAGAAATTGATTAATATATATATATTACTGAATGTTATATAGATCAAACATGTTTATATATATATATGTAAATATATTGATAAATTGAGAACAAGTATTAAAAACTAATTATGATGTTTTTACGTATAGGTCATGTCAGGTATTGTAGTTGTTTATGTATAATACAAAAGCATTTTGTTTCGAGAAATTAAAAAAAAAAAAGTTTTTTAAATATATATTTAATCACATTTAGCTTGCTTGAAAAAAAATCATGATTTTAAAAAGGAATTTTACTTTATAAATAATAGTAATAATTTAAATTAAAAATAATCTCTTGAATACTAAGACAGTAAGTGAGAAAATGTTTGACTATAAATAATAAAAAACATTCCAAAGTCAAGCATATTTTAAATAACAAAAACCTCTGCACATTTTCATATTTATTTTTTAATTGAGAATATCATACTGAAAATTTTTACTGAAGCAAAAACATAAAGCACATAAAATTAGGTTTAAGAAGATTGAACTTAATGAAAAGGATATTTAAAAGAAAGTAACTTTGAGCTACTCAATAATGGGGAAGTATTTTTTAAGTATTCTTATTTTTTAATAGAAAGAGTGAAATTTAATTATGTTTCTTCATTCCAACGTAACCAATGAAATGAGTATTTATTTACCTATTAAAGGCAATAAAGGATATGGATTATTTAAAAACGGTTTTAACTAATTTTTTTCCTTTTGTTATTTTCAATAACACGAGTACGCGTTAATATAAGGCTGTTAAGTATATTATATTAATATTTAAAAATAAACTTTTTAAAAGGTTATTTTTATATATCTTATTTTACTTTTAATAACATTTCAGAAATTCTTATTAAAAAAATTACTTCATAAAAATTAGTAATTCAAATTAACTACCCTTTAACTTCTCAAAACTTGTCAATAATTTCCTAACGAATTTTTTTTTAAATTTTGAACTTTTAACTGAAATTCTGACACGAAATACAGAAAAGTGCATTTAAACAGTTTAATCATAATGAAAATAATTTTTTCAAAGGAGGTAACTTAAAACTATTCAATAATTCGTAAACATTTCTTAACAGATCTTATTTTTCATAGAAAGAAAAAAATGTATACCATTACTCTTTCTTAAGTCCATTTTGAAAAATACGAAAAACTAATAAGAATGCACTTTATTTTACTTAATAGAAGAATTAAAAACTGTTAATTTCTTGAACAGTACAATAGCGACGGAAGAAAATGTTTAGCTTTCTTCCTAATAAAAAAAATAAAAAAAATTATATGAGACGCGTTCACAAACTAAGAACAGATTACACATACACTGCATGATAAAAAACTATTACAGACATATATGGCAAGCGTAAAGAATTTATATTCAAAGTTAATACATAGGCGAAAAATTTATCACGACTGAATTACGGAGAAAAAAATAGAAATCTCGGACATGTTCATCATTCACCATTAGTGCATGGTGAATGTCGACATTTACCGGTGTAAGTCAGAAATAAGGGTATTTAGCAAATATTTCGGACATACACCAAGCGACTATGTGTTTGTTGACATTCACCGGTGAAAGTCGACATTCTCCAGATTTCGGTGTTTCACCGTAACATATATATTCTCAAGAATACAAATCCATGTAGAATTTGAATAACACATTCATCTAAATTTTATTGAAACATCTAAAACATTTTAGAAGAAAAAAAGGGTGAGTGTCTGCAAAATCAATACTTTCCTACTCAACTTATTTTCTTTGTGATTACAACATATATACCCAAGAGATATAAATCAATATGCAGTTGGAAAAACAGATTTTAAAAAATGTATTACTCGATCATTTGTAACACATTTCAGAATTCACAATACAATTTAACATATAAATCATATTTGAACAGGGCGGGTAATTGACATATGTTAAATAGTATAAGCAAATTTTTTTTCGTACATACAAAATATAAAAAATATAAAATTTCATCAAGCATTTTATTCATCTTTCGATCAGGCGGTCTCACAGACCACTCACCGTAACTATGCTAGATTTTTTGTGAGAATGGTTAATGGTTAAACGAATCACAAACAAAAAACGCTCAGAGAGATAGTAAACATACATCCGAAATTTTATTAAAATAATAAAAACATAATTTTAAACAACTCGGAAAATTTGCGTAAAACGTGACAAATAGGATGCATTCGTACTATTTCTAGTTTCAGTGAAATGAATTATATCATCTGTTATTATGGTACGATTAATTTCCGTAATAAAATAAGTATATTTCAAGTTGGCAATATTTAACTTTTTACAACATTTACTGAAAATTCCAATGGGAAAATGTCAGAACTTGAAATACATCTTTAGATTCTTTTTCCATTTAATCTATTTCTTCGGAAACATCTATCCAAAAAACTGTCGGAAGATTATATGATTGCTATAATTAAACAAAGTCAGTAATATAGAAATAATATTACTCATTCTTAAATAGGACATAATCACCATGGCACCTATCATGGGATATCATTGAATTAATTACGTACTATAGGATTTAGTCGAATGAAGAAAACTTTTGATAATACTGTTTTAAATTTTGAATAAATATTCATAAAATTTGAAATGACTCCAAAAATTCTGCAATGATTATATATATTAATTTTCAAACCATTCGGTTTTGTAGTTTTTGCACTATTATATGCGGACTGACCGAAAGACGGACGGACCAGACGATAACTACAAGTGCTACGTATTTAAATAATTACGAACGCACCTATAAAGAAACCAGAAGGTGGAGTAATCGCAAAAATAAATAATTTCCTACTTTACTCCTTTTTCTTTGTGTTCACAATATATATAACTATATTCTCATGAAAATAATTCAATATACAGTTCGAAATTAACATTTCATATCTAATATTATTTTCCAAATTGGAACTGAAAGTTTAAGAGCTGAAAATTTTAAAAGCTTTCTGAAATTTCTGAAACTTTTACAAATATTTAGTGAACAAGGAATTTCTTTCCCTTTGATTCAACTTTGAAGTAGCTTTTAATTAAATTTTGTTTTCAAAGTTCGTAAAATATTGTCAAAACTTGATCCCGCGTTTATTTAATTAAGTTTCATATTTCATTTGGCATTGCTTGAAACTACCTTTCTAAACAACGGTAATATTTTTTTCTACGTGCACATATATTTCAAGAATCGGGGAACAGTTTAAAATGAAATTGGGAAGATCTTTCAAGAAATAATTCAATAAATTTTCAATGGTCTTAAAACATTTTCAGCATTCTTTTCAGCATAAAATAACATTTTGATTTAATTTTATAAATTTATGTATATTTGCATTTATGGATAGGATTTAATTAAAAATATAGAAAATCCCATATATTGAACGTCAAATTCACCTTCTTAGCTTGAAATAACACAGCATAAATAAATTGATTATATAATTTAATTGTTACTGTAATAGATTCAAATACAAAAACACAGTTTTAAAACATTAAAATCATTTACGATGTTAGAAATAGACGTCAAAATTCCTTAGCGCTTTCGGCTAATCACTACCCATCATCAGAGTATAAAACGAATAGAAAACACAGTTCTGAAAAAGTACACTGCACAGGCGACACCAAAAAACAAACGGGCGAAACCAAAAAACAATAAAATTAAGGGAGGGAAGGAAAATGAGGTGATGTCATTGAAAGCTGGTGCGAGGTTGGATCAGTTAAAACAAAAAAAACACTGGTGACACACTTTGGTGTAATTCACATCAAGTGAATTATACCAAATATGCAGAATCTGAAAAGATAATACATCATACAATGTATTATTGCTCTTTAAATTACGTTATTTATATTGATGTATGTTTCAATAAATCTTAAATAATTGTACGTGGTAATAATTGCGCACATTATAACAATTGTATAATCGCAGAGAGTCCCCGAAAATTCGGAAAAGAGACCCATAATACCTAAAATGATGTATTATCTTATCGGATTCCGCATATTTGGTATAGTTTACTTGGTATCACCGGTGTTTTTGGTTTTGATTGACCCCCCACCACCTTTCAATGGCCTTGCCTCATTTTCATTCTCTCCCTCCATTTTATTGTTTTTTTTGGTTTTGCTCGTATGCTACCTTCCCAGTGTACTTTTTCAGCACTGTGTTTTCGGTTATTTTTATCCTCTGATAATGGCTAATGTTTAGCTGAAAGCGCTAAGAAATTCTGACATCTGTTTTTAACATCGTAAAAGGTTTTAATGTTTTAAAACTGTGTTTTTCCATTTGCACCTACTACAGTAACAAATAAATTATATAATCAATATATTTACATTGTGTTATTTTATGTATAGCATTTTTAAAAATTGTATCGGTGATTGCTGAAAGAATCTAAGTCCTAGGTTTGACATTTCCAACGTTGAATGAAATTTGTAAATTAATTTTTGTCTACAAATAACTAACCACAAATGGTTGAAGTTTGTAACTGGATGCGGTTTTCGAGCTTTAAGCAATATCGAAATGTGATATTGCCTCAAACTTAAATGGTAGTCCTTAATACCCGAAGTTTGTCTACGTGTAGAAAGTTCCTTTATTCACGAACCGGCCAATAAACCTAAAAAAACATTGAAACAATCTTAGAATGAGAAATATCAAAACATAAGGTTAGTTCGTTTCAACAAAGACTGATTCAATTATAAACTAAAAGCGTTATTTTAACACTGTAAAAAAAGACAAATGTTTCTAAGTTTTAGAAAAATACAACCACGAATAAAAATATACAATATCAAAATATAGGGTTAGTTCCTGTCAACAAAGACTGATTCAATTATAAACTAAAAGCGTTATTTGTACCCAGTAAAAAAAAGACAAATGTTTCTAAATTTTAGGAAAATTCAACCACGAATAAAAATATACAATATCAAAATATAGGGTTAGTTCCTGTCAACAAAGACTGATTCAATTATAAACTAAAAGCGTTATTTGTACCCAGTAAAAAAAAGACAAATGTTTCTAAATTTTAGGAAAATTCAACCACGAATAAAAATATACAATATCAAAATATAGGGTTAGTTCCTGTCAACAAAGACTGATTCAATTATAAACTAAAAGCGTTATTTTAACACTGTAAAAAAAGACAAATGTTTCTAAGTTTTAGGAAAATACAACCACGAATAAAAATATACAATATCAAAATATAGGGTTAGTTCCTGTCAACAAAGACTGATTCAATTATAAACTAAAAGCGTTATTTGTACCCAGTAAAAAAAAGACAAATGTTTCTAAATTTTAGGAAAATTCAACCACGAATAAAAATATACAATATCAAAATATAGGGTTAGTTCCTGTCAACAAAGACTGATTCAATTATAAACTAAAAGCGTTATTTGTACCCAGTAAAAAAAAGACAAATGTTTCTAAATTTTAGGAAAATACAACCACTAATAAAAATGTACAATATCAAAATATAGGGTTAGTTCCTGTCAACAAAGACTGATTCAATTATAAACTAAAAGCGTTATTTGTACCCAGTAAAAAAAAAACAACAAATGTTTCTAAATTTCAGGAAAATACAACCACGAATAAAAATATACAATATCAAAATATAGGGTTAGTTCCTGTCAACAAAGACTGATTCAATTATAAACTAAAGGCGTTATTTGTACCCAGTAAAAAAAAGACAAATGTTTCTAAATTTTAGGAAAATATAATCACGAATGAAAATATACAATAACCTCTAATGAGTTACAAATGATTCTGACAAAATATCTTTATCATTAGAAGCCTCAGAAACCAATATATTTTGAATATTTAAAAATATATATATATATAAATAAAGGTTTTTTTTTGTTACTGATTTTCGGAAACGTTTATGGATAACATTCGTTTCCGAAATAGCAATAATTTTAATGATATCAATGTTTTTTTATGTTTTTGTATCTTTAAAAACTTATCAACCCTCTCCAAGCTAAAAAGAGAAAAATAATGATGATTTTGGACAACCAACCAAAGCATTTTGCAGAAAATGTCTCAGTGACAAAAGAAAAAATTACCAAAAATGCAGAAATCGCTGTACGAATTCCAAATAAACTTTATTGAAAAGAGACCAAATTTATTATATTGGGCTAAAATATTGGAACCGGATTCCTGTTACTAATGTGGAGGAATCGCAGTAAAACGTGAAAAAAGCTAAAAATCGTATACAAAATTAAATTTAAACAAATCTAATTAAAAATTCATAAATCGGGCTTCGAGGTGCAAAACTACATACACAGAGTTACCTTGGTTACACATTTTGTAGCCCTGCGCCTAGCGGTTTTTTCAGAACAAAATCGACAGGTGGAAAGACACACACCTACAGACGAACTTATTTCCTTATTATTACAGTTTATTTATTTTATTTTTACTTTTACATTTATATCATACAATTTTTAACGGTAATAATTTTTAGCGGTGTTATGTAGTATAAAAATAATATTAAATTACAGTTTTGAGCGTGATTGGCAACGATAAATAAGATAGGCAATTGACAACCATTTTGGCGATCTATCTTCAGGGAACAGATAATACATAAGTACCAAACTTCAATATAAATTTTATAGCACCATACTTTAACATAAATTATGACTAAAAAAGAACAACAAAATTAATTTTGTACCAGTGCAAGTAAGTATATAACAGCTTTCTTAAAAACTATGAAGTGCGCTAACTAAAAATAAAAGTGCGGCAAAGTAGTTTTTTTTTTTTTTTTTTCTAGTTTTAAAATTTCAAACGCGGTTCGTAAACTATCGTAAATATTTATTTCTTTAAAAAACTTGATCTCATAAGAAAATAATAACGTTTTATCATTTCGGTTCCTGGAGATTTTACTTTTTTAAAAATAATGAAATACATTTCTTTAATTTCATTATTTCAATATTTGTGAAAACTTTTTATACATGTTGATTTGAAAGAAAAGCGTTTCTGCTGTACTCACTTAAAAGTTTTTAAGACATAACAAAGACGAACAGTCGGCAATAATAGACTTCATTATATGCTGAAAGGTGTTAAATCTATATCTATATATATAAATGGACGTATGTGTCATTATACTTCACTTTGCAGCCACAACTACTCAGCGCTGACAACTGGTGTTTGTGAGTGGTAGTAGCCTCGAGTTTCCCATAGTACATTATAGTGGTGACATGTGGGTAACTGTGGAGGAGTGGGTGATTGAAAGTGGTCGAAACTAGGGCATTTTCATACTCTGACCAATGTGTTCTAAAAATGTTTGAAACATTCTTCAACGACGATTGGTTTATTCAACTTCACAAGAACTACTTAACATATAGATAAATAGGTAAGATTATTTCGTGCCCCCTAGCGCTGTAAATTGAAACAAAGCGGTATTGAAGCGCCTGCGTAGCACGCCTGAAATACAATGCGGTAGGCAGCGAGGTATAGTGCCTGAGTTTTGTTCGAAAAGTGGTTTGTTTAGAACAGAATGCGCGTCAAAAATGACTATTTTTATGGCAACCGCAAAAGAAAATTACTGGTTTCCGGGCAACGCCGGACGGAACAGCTTCTAAAAATTATAAAAATAGTAAAAATGTCGTTATGAATAAAGAGGAGATTTGTTTCTTTGAAAAAGGTATCGGTGAAGCTGCAACTTGTAAACATTTTATATAAAAAAACATTTTTACAGTTTTTATGATTTTTATTTAACGCCGTTTAACAGTTAATGAATTATACATTAATAAGTCATTAAAAATTTACCAAATGTTTTATATCATTAATGATTATTCAGTCACATGTAACAATAAATTTATTGCCGTTATTATACTATTATACTTATTACATAATATGTCCTTACTGCCATATACTATCCATACTTAGTGCTTAACGTTTGGCAGTATTTAGAAGCATGTTAATAAATTTAAATAAATATTATCTTCATCTAAGTTTTCAGATCTGTTTCCTAAAAGACGTTTATCATTTATCTTAGTTTCTAATGTTTAAAAATAGCACTCTCAAAAATGAATACTCAAATTTCAAGAAATTTTCTTCGTTTTTGACGAAACGGTTTCTTGAAAAATGCTCCGAGTAAACATTTCGTCAAATCGAGTAAATTTGCATCCTCAAAATTACGAAGAAATCAGTTTCCTCACATTGTTTCTTTGACGAAAGTTCCAAAAAAAGGTTGGTGCTGCCATCTATCGGAGTTTTTAGAAGCATCTTTAATTGACTACGGCAAAATAAGATCACTGGGATTCGATCGGACTCGAACACGCGATGTTTGGCTTGGCAGCTAAGTGCTCTAACCACTTCGCTATCGTGACTTCGGAATTATTTGATTTTAAATGTATTTATGGGATGTTGATGTGTGTTTATATTTTTAGAAAGATTGTATTTTTATCGGTGCTGTTATACTTTCTGCATGTTTTAAGTAATAAGGCTAGTTTATTATTATGGTTTTTCTATGGTTAATAAATAATTAGAAAATGGCTTGATTAATATAATTTATTAGAGAAATTTCCTTTGTTCAATGAATAATTAAAATATGGTCTAATTGTTGATCAGAAATAATTAATTTTGAAGTGCATATTTTGGAGGCGAGTTCATCAATTTTAGCGGATAAAATTACTGTTTATTGAGGGGGGGGGGTCAGTTATACATATTTTAAATTTGATTGTTATATGACTATATTTCTTAAATAAAAAAGAGCTCCTAAAATTGTGATTTTTTTTTTTTATCCATTGGGAAAATGTTGATGCTTTCGATCGAAAATGGACCAAATGATGTTCGCATTTTACTATTTTAACCGTTTTTAACGAAATTCTGTAACTTTAGAAGAATTTTTTAAGCGTTTTTAACGAAATTCTGTAACTTCAGAAAAATTTATCTTTGAATAGGCAATAGAAATGTATAAAATCGTTACAAAAAGGATAGACGCAAATTATCAGATATAAAAAATAAAATAGAAATTTGGTACATTCCTGTTATAGCGGCCCCCAAGAATGAAATATTTTTGTTTCTGTTTTGATTAATATATTGTAAATTTAATACTTTCGTGGTTTTTTTTTTTTTTTTTTTTTTTTTTTTTTTTTTTTTTTTGAACGATTTTGTAACAAAAATAATCTGGCCGGGAATGGGGAAATATTTTTGTCAAATATTTGAGATTTTCCATTTCATTAAAAATCACTTAATTTTGAGACGAAATAATTGTCAAAAATGACGAAATATAGCTCAAGAATTGCGGAATCGTCAAAAGTGAGAGTTTTATTTTTGACAGAGAGGAAACAGTTTCGTCAAGATATTTGAGGATTCGCGTTTCGTCAAAAACCACGTGACTCTGTGACGAAATGATTGTCAAAAATAACGAAATGAGGGCTGAGGATTGCGGAATCGTCAAAATTGAGTGTTTTATTTCTGAGAGTGAGAGTGACCCTAAAGATAGATTTTCATCATAACGAAATAAACATCTTACAGAAAACAACTTTCGTTTTTCTCTATCATTAATGTAATGCGTTTTTGATGTTCTAATCGAATGAAAAATCTCACTTAAGTATTCTCTCAATTAAAAAGCATGCATTCCAAGTGTTTTTTTTTCGGAAAAGCAATTATTATTAAACTTTTCTGAATATTATATTAAAATTATATATAACTTTAAAAAAAGTCTAGCGTAAGATTATTTCATCTTTGAAACTGCACTTCAAGGAACTACGAAAAAGTTGAGTGATTTTAAAACAAAAAGGATAATCATTTTTAGAGACTTTATACTAAATAATATTTTTTTTGATTTCAGATAGTTTAAATTTCTTTTGTCTATGTATCGATTACGCAAATTTACGCAATAAAACAGCTTTCATTTCTAAAAAAAAAAAATAATAATTAAAAATATACTCAAATTAAAATATAAATAATAATGTTATGCAAGTTTAGAAACCATACCACACACAAAAATACACACACTAGAAAACAGTGCTCTTATCAAATAACTTCGTCTTAAATGAAAAATTAAACTTCACTGCTCGACAGTCCACAACGGCTTGCGATTTCCAATAATGCTTTCTTAAGTCGGGCCCTTAGGTTATGATATAATATATATCCTGTTCATGTGGTATACCTGACTATGTTGTCACGTGGTATACCGCGCATGCGCGGCTGCGTATTACTGCTCATTTTACTGTTTATTACTATTAATTTTACGGTATAATACTGGCAGCTGGAATGCCAGTATTATACTGTAAAATCAACATTTTTTTTTTTTAGATGCTATAAATTCTCAAGTAAATATTCTAATGTTCGAGAAACATGGTTTGCAGACACACATGGCACTCTGGCACGTCGCCAACATTAACATTAACAGAAATTTTTTTTAAAACTGGTGTGAATCAATAAGAACTGAAAGATCTTCTTAAAACACCATCAAAAAATGTTAAATGCGCTAGGCCTTTCGAAAGATCTGAGTCTTTCTTCGTCAGGCGCAAAAAAGGCGTGCTTCTACTATAAAAGCAACAGCAAGACTGAAGTGAGAGATAAGGGAAAGGAAGCAAGCTGAAGATACAGCCAATAGGAAAGTAGAAATCAACAGCCAATCGGAAAACAGAAGACAACAGCCAATCACAGAAGAGTATAATCAAAACAATAGAACACAAAGTAGAAGAGGAATAAGGAAGAAAATTAAAAAAAAAAATCATGAAAATAAAATTTTTTTCGCCTGACGAAGAAAAACGCAGGCCTTTCGAAAGGCCTGGCGCATTTAAAAGTTTTTGATAGTTTTTTAAGAAGACATTTTAGTTCTTATTAATGTTCACATTAATATTATCATTATTCTGTTAGTATTGTATATATAAGTTCAATGACACAGCTGAGAAAGCTTAATTGAGAATTAATAGCATTCTATAACCCGATATTCTAGTTTGAGAAAACGGATTAATAAACTATAAGAACTACTCGGGAACGTTTCCGAAAATCGGTTGCTGCAAAATATTTTTTTTTTCTTTAAAACGATTCTTTAAATCGGAAAAAATATATTAGTTTCTTTTTCTGAAATTTTTTCTGATTAGTTTCTGAGATTTTTAAAGCTAAAGAACGCTTTTTCCGAATTTTGAATAACTCGGAAGACGTTATTGTACATTTTATTTCGCGGTTATATTATATTCCCGTACATTAAGGAATATTTCTATTTTTTCATAGCATATAATTCGAGAATATTTTCCCAATTATAAATTTACATAAACAATATACTTTCGTTAAAAAGGAAAGAAAAGATAGGGAAATAATGTATATTTTTTAATTATAGCTCATATTTATATAATGTCTCATAAACCAATTAAATAATCTCAAATCTGTAATATATTTCTTTTTAATTGCTGAAAGGTATATAAAAAAAAATATTATGAACAGCAAAATAGGTTTTACTAGACTATTGACATATGTTTCAGCACAATCTAATCCATTATGAATACAAACAAAGATATTCTAAAAAAGCACGATCTATGACGTTTTTTGAAGCGCAATCATGTAATTTTTTACGTACTTTTTAAAAATTACGCAATTATTTTTATTTTTACTTGAATGTTTATTTCCATGTTTGTAGCAATGGAGTAACGCGAGTCACAATTTTGGTAAATTAAATCCGCAATAGTTAAAAGTAGTTCATAGCCAATCAATATTCTTGAGAGCTGTTGAGAAATACTTGAGGATTCTAAATAGATCCATTATCAAAACTTCCTTCAACCCAACAGGGAAGTTCTAACTTTTGACATTTCCGTGTACTGAATTACTCCACATTAATAAAGAATCAATTGACTGCTCTTGAACCAATAGCACGATTTCGAATGCTACTCTATCCATGAGGGTTAAATACTTTCTTACTCCTACATATATTATTCTTTCAAATGCTATGGCATCAAGTGTTGAAATGAATAGGTTTATTATTTTTTTTACACTCTTAAATTTAAGTTAACATGGTTTTTGTATATAAAGAAAAAATTTGTAATCGATTTTTCGATCACTTACTAATAGACTAGAATTATAAAAAATATGTAGGCATGTGCGTTTCTCATGACAATACATAATTTTAATAGATTTAGAATTTCATTATAAATAAATAAATTAATTTTAAGGCATTTTTTCGTTAGCCGGATGAGGAGGAATTATCGTCCAATATTTGTAGGTAGCTTTCAATATAATAAACTACCTGTTGCAGCCGTTCGGAGGAAAGCAATTCCAAAAAATTTTGGATATTTCCAGTGATCAGGACCCTCAGACCCCAAAACCACCCTCCGTTCAAATATATATATATATATGTGTGTGTGTGTGTGTGTTTTAAATCAATTTGTGGTGTGTAGTATTTAAAGTATTATTTCAAAATATGTTCTCTCAACTTGACTATCGTATCAAGATTATGTTATTTCATGTTTTGAGCCATGAGGTCGATATGTTACCCAAATGTGGACCTTGTGATGTTTACGGAATTTTTGATAATTATTGTGAGTAATATATTTTATCTATTCTTTACAAGTTTTTTTATTTCCAATTGCTTTCTGGTAATAATACATTATACCTGGTGGGATGTACTGATCTTAGCATAAATGCCAGTACATTTTTATGAAATACTGTATTATTTTTAAAACACGTGTAGATACATCCAGGCTGAAGATTAATATTTGCACGTGTTTATTCATATCCAATTCTATTTTAAATCTCTTATTATCCAAATTTCCATTATATTACAATTTGTGACAAATTAGTTCATATTTCATTTCAAAATGCATTTGTATTCACTTGATATCTACTTCCAATTATTTTACACTTTATGGTTTATTATATAATTTTTCTTTTTTCTTTTCTTTTTGTTTTCTTTCTTATTATATATTTTTCACATTTTCAGTATTTTTGGCCAATTACTATCGAAGCAAATGCTATGTTAATATGATTGCACTTGTTAATTATTAACTTTGTGGTATTCTGTCTACACTTTATTACTAATTATCTCTTTGGACATTTAGTTAGAATGTTACAAGAACTTGATTAATGTTTTTTGAAATTCAAAGATATTATAATTATATCACTACATAGTATAAAACAAAGTCGCTTTTTCTGTCCCTATATCCCTATGTACGCTTAAATCTTTAAAACTACGCAACGGATTTTGGTGCGGTTTTTTTTAATAGATAGAGTGATTCAAGAGTAAGGTTTATATGTATAATAACCATATGTTTTCCTTTGAAATTTCAGATAAATCACTACATAGTATAAAACAAAGTCGCTTTTTCTGTCCCTATATCATATGTACGTTTAAATCTTTAAAACTACGCAACGGATTTTGATGCGGTTTTTTTAATAGATAGAGTGATTCAAGAGGAAGGTTTATATGTATAATAACATCCATTAAATAGTGGAGAAATACTGTTATTTTTGAGGTTTTTAATGTGATGTCGTAAATAATTTCATTTTTTCCGCTTATACATTGCAAACGCAGGCTGAACCCTACAAGATTTATCAAAATAATGTACTAATTATTGTACCCATTAAAAAGGTCTACAGAAAACACAAAGAGATGAAGGTTTTCAAGGTTAACCCGAAGCAAAGCGAGGGAGGGTCGCTAGTATATATATATATGTGTGTGTATATCTGACATATGTCATGCTGTAACTCTCTTATGAATCGATTTGGATGTGACTGAGTATGTGTATAGGACATACCAAGGTCTCGACCGTGTTCGTTGGCCAGCTTCATCCGCCATCTTGTTTATATAGATTAAATTTTTTAGTTAGTTTTTTAAACTTTATTATTCATTATTGAATCCTTATTAGTTATCTTTTTCTAAATTATGAATATTTGCAATACATAGCACTTGGTAAGTTTTACTTTCATTTCTCTATAGATTTCAGAAATAAAAAATAGGTTTTATTCGAAAATGGGATAACAGTTATCAGTTACCATAAAAGAATATATTCTTTCGTTAAAGAGCCATGAAAAAAATAAAGACATTCTTTAAATGGTAGTTGAACTTTATATATATATATTTTTTTTTTTATTAAACAGTTAAACGTTCGAGGATCTAAGATATTTAAAATCAGTTTACGATGCAGTTAATAAAATAAAATAACCTCCAGTTTTCTTGTCTTCTATATATATATATATATACATATATGTTACAACACGAAAAATCCTGTTGCATGCACTTTTAAAAATCTATTATGATTTTTAGGTAGATGAAACTCCATGCCGGAGATTTTTTGTTTGATCATTAGCATAATCAAACCCATGCAGTCGTCATTGGAATTCCATCTCTCTGGTCGAAATACATTTCTCACAAAATAAGAGAACGAAGCTTCGAAAAACAGAAGAAAGTTTCTTATTATTCTTAATATAGATGACACTTAAACAAAATATTCGCCCCCATTTTCTTATATCGATAAATACTTTTACCGATAACAATTAGGCCTTAGGTCATACCTTTAAACTTAGTACATACGACGTTAATTTCATATCATATTTCGAATTATTCAAATGAATCACTCCCGGCAACAGCAGATTATGAAGGAAGACAGTATCACAGAAATCTAAGCTCCGTAAAACATGTTTCACGTTAAATATCTCAGCGCATAATGTTATCTACGCTAATGCAGTGGTACAAAATAGCCAATCAGAGCGTTTGTAAGAAAACTAAATTCAATCACAACTATGTTTTTATGGCAGCAGAAAACTGACGTGCTTAGGCACTTGCTAGAAAAAGCTCGAATTCGAGTTTTGGAAAAACAAATACGAGAAAGAAAATGGTACAAATGTTAACTTTAAGTAGAATGAATTCAGCTTTTTAAATGCAGAAATATAAAAGGTGTTTCAAGAAAAATTATTACGGCGTGTTTTTTAGAATATTTTGAAGGGAATTAAAATATTAATATAAGCATTTTAAATAGAAAAGTATTAAAATAAAATAAATAAATGGAATATAGTTTAAGATGGGTAATAATTTAATAAACTAGGTTTGTAGAATGAATTTAGAAGGAGAAAAATATTAAATATTAAATAAAAATGTATTTAAATAAATGAAAGAAATAAAATCTAATTTAAGATAGGAAATAATTTAATAAACTAGAATTATATAATAAATTTAGAAGGGTAAAATTTTATGGGATAAATTTAATAAAATGCGGAATTTTAATTCTTGTAATATATACTATATATATATAGGGATGAACTAGAAATAATCCGAAGCATGCAAGTGAAATAAAGGAATTTTCATGCAAATTAGTTAAAAAAGACATTGCAGACTGTCAATAGCAATTTTTCGACTTCTTCTTTTTTTAATGCATTTTTTTCACTTAGTTCAATTACAAGAATGGAACAAAAACAAAAACAAGAAATTTTGTATGCTAGTTCAGTTTTATATTAAACCCTAAACCACTTAAACATTTAAACATTTTTTTAAATTAAACATATATATTATGATATATTTAATAAATTATATTGAGTAACCGATTATCTTCAGAGCTCTTGAAACTGTTTGACGATTATCATCGTTCTATTATAAACTCACCTGTTCAACCTAATCGGAAACTTCCACCTTTTGACATTTCCTTGTACTGAATTACAGAATATCATGACTGAATCTATTCACTCAAGAATGCTCTTGAACTACAAGTACAATTTTGAATGTTCGTTGAGCCATGATGGTTAAATACTTTCTACTATTACATACATTATTCTTTCAAATGCTATAACATCAAGTGTTTAAATGAGTATATTTAAGTCTTCACTTTTTTTAAAGTTTTTAAAGTAATATGTTATGGTGAAGAATGTCTACTTGGTATTTTAGATAGTACGTATTACTAAGTATTTTAGATTTAATATTTACTTTGTTTTCTATGAATGACTCGCAAAATCTGATGCTAGCCATTTATTTATAGGTCTCAAAATTGTTTTATAGTTGAAAGTAAATAACAAAAATTTAATCATTGTTCTTAGTTGTGTTGGTAGTTACATAAATACATTGAACCTACAGTCGTCGTCTGGTCCGTCCGTCTGTCCGTCTGTCCGCATACATCAGCGCAAAATCTACCCAACCGAATGTTTTTAAATTTAATATATATAATCGTTGCAGAATTTTGTCGAGTCATTTCAAATTATATGATAATCGATTCAAAACTTAAAATGATATTAATAAAAGTTTCCTTCATTCTATTAAATCCTATTATACTTAATTAATTCAATGATATACCATGATACGTAACGATTCTAGGTTGTCATGGTGATTACGTAGTACTTAAGATGGAGTCATATTATTTCCGTATTACTGAATTTAAAAACAGAATTTTACACTAAAATTGTTTAATTATAGCAATCCTATAATCTACCGGCAGTTTTTTGGATAGATGTTTCCATAGAAATAGATATTAAATAGAAAATGGGTCTTAATATGGATTTCAAGTTCTGAAATTTTCAAAGCTAGCATTAAGTTTCCCATTGGAATTTTCAATAAATGTCAACAAAAGATAAAATGATGTCAACTTAAAATGTACTTATCTTATTACGGAAATTAATCGTATCATAGTAACTGATGATATAATTCATTTCACTTAAACTAGTTATAGTGCGAATGCATTTCATTTGTCATGTTTGACGTACAATTTTCAATTTAAAAAAAAAAAATTACTATACATTATTAAGACACATATTTCTTTTCTTATTTGACTCGTACTAATATTTGTTGCGTAAATATTAAACAGTCTTAAGATTAGCAGCTTCTATCTCTTACATACCTTTATATTAATTTAGTGAAGATTATGCTAGAAAATATACAGTGTGGCTATAGTTAAACTAAAAGTACTCAGCGTGTTAGGTAGCGCGAACTGTTTGTGAGAATGAAGCCAAATTTTGTAGGAGGTTTAAACAAGACGGTGAATGAAGTATTCCATAAAAAATAGTTCCAAGGGTTGCCGCTAGGTGGAAATTTCGCGATTATTTGTTTCGCGGAATCATTTGCCCAACTTCTCGTTTAACACATTAAAGCCTACTGGTACCATATGGTACCGGGATAGCTGTCTCCATTTTGTTGCTTGTATACCAGCATATTTTAAGAGAAATATTATCTTTATCTCATGACAGAAACTCCGTAAACAAGTTGGAAATTGTACGTCAAAACAAATGAGGTGCGTTCGTACTATAGCTAGTTATATAAATATTCATATCTTCATGATTTTTAATTCTATGAAATGAATTATATCGTCTGTAGATTAATTTCTGTAATAAAATAAGTATCTCGGTCGATTGACGATTAAGCTTTGAAAGCTCCTATAACAAGAAAGTACCGATTTAAAAAAAAAATCAAATTTCTTAATAAATGTTTTTATTAATATTTTCTAAAGTTTTGATTCAATTTTAATAAAATTTGAAATGTCGACAAAATTCTGCAAATATATCTTAATATATCTTAAATTTCCCTTTTAAATTTCTCTTAAATTTCTCTTTTCTAATATATCTTTAAATAATATATCTTAAATTTCAAACCATTCGGTTGGGTAGTTTTTGCGTTGTTATATGCGGACGGACGGACAGACAGACAGACAGATGGACAGACGGACGGACGGACCAGACGACGACAATAGGTGCTACGTATTTATATAATTACGAACGCACCTAAAAAGGAGACTAAAGTTACTACTTTTAAAAATTGGTATGAAATGAAATTTTTGCATTTTAAAGAGAAAAATAATTCCGGCTTTGATGGGTTAATCACCCAAAAATATTTGGCTTCTATTTCGCCATTAGATCGCGCTACAGAACACGCTGAAAACTGTCACTTGGATGATGGTACCTTGTATTTTTTTACACACACACACATATCTATATATAAATTGATAAACAAATGAATAGATAGATATAAAAATGTACTATGAGAGCAGGTGGTAATGGGACTGCTGTGTAATTGTACATTACTAATTAAGCTTCATCCTCCCTGTAAACACATTTTTTTTCCATTTTTTAATCATTTTCTAACAGCGCGATTTTTTGCGATTTGTGCGTCTTACATTCAATAAGTTACTTCTTATGGTTTAACAGTATATCTCCTATAATGCGGACGAGTGAAAATATAAAGCGGACAAATTATAGAAGCGTAGTTCTGATAAATGTAACAAAAAGGTTACTAGTAAATCCGTGGATCAGGGGCCTCAACGTCAAATTTGCGAGACGTTTTAATTTTTATTTCGTAATTTGTATCTCATTTTACGCAATATCCAACACCCTGCAATCCGCATCTATGTATTGTTACATTATATGTATTCTTCTAAGCTTATAACATTTCACAATGACTCATAAAATCTAATCTTTAAGAGCATTTAAATACGATTCTATGTAATTATATTCTTCAACAGCTTATTGCTGGAATTTTTTTTTATTAAAACTGTATATTTCTTCAGGGAACGGATTGTTCCCCTAATACCCTCGTTGACTCATTGAATTTATGTTTGCAATTGTCAATAATAAAGCTTTTTCAAGATTTTAGTATATTTACGAGCTCGCTCAAAACTCTATTTTATTTCGATGAACGTTTTACAGGATATTTTATCCTATTCAAATAATACTGCTGGCATACCTTGAAACCAGATGCAGAAGATTAATAAAATCTCATGTTACAAAAATTATTATGTATTAATAATTATTATTTTACGAGACATAGATCCAATTTAGAAATACGAAAATTTTATAATTTTTGTTTAGAAAAACAAGCTTTCTGGTTACTAAACAGTATTTTAAAAAACAGCTGTTATCTATATGAATACAAATCTGTTTCGACACAAGACTTATGTCAAAATCATCTCTAAAAATGCTTTTTTTCGAAATATATCATTTTAGTTTGAATATTCTCCTGTGGTGACCAACTTCTTCGGTCACTCTTTAATTTACACCATGCGTTGCTACATGATATTTTTTCAGATCAATTTAGTTATTGTATTCTTCATCAAATAGGAAGAAACAGGTAGAGATAGCAAGGATATAAGTTTTAATCATAGAAGCACTTTGTACATTTCTATTGTTATGTACTTCAGATTCCAGTATAGAGTTTGAAATAAACTACTTATTTATTCATTTATTCACTTCATCAGTTGTTCTCCAAAATGTACACTTGTTTTCCAGTTCCAATCCATTGTTTTATGTGTATATATTTAAACCTATTGCAAATCTTCCGTATTCATGTCCACTGACAAATGGCGGATATTAACAAATATGATTTGGGTCAATCGGGTGGTTTTTTGCATTTCAGTAAACATTCCCTACTAACTTTACAGTACATTGTTATTAATATCGTTCATATTTACCAATGACCTTGATAATGGATTCGATTACGCAAGATTAGCTATATTATTTATATTTTTTTATTTAAACATTTTTTTTTTCAAAAAGTCACAATGAATGAATTATTTCAATAAATTTCCATTTTTTAACACGTTATGAAATACAATTGTTAGGTAACTATTAAAATAAAAATGAAAAAAAAAACACTTTCGATGGAAAATATACAAAATTCCAAAGGTAAATTATAAAGGTAAATTTACATTTTTTGAACATATGTAGAAAATTTCATTAAAAAAATGTAGATAATTTAGAATAGCTGACAATAATTGAAACCAATAAGATTAATTTAAGACCTACTTATCGAAAATTCAGCATCTATAATTAAACGTTTAAAGCAATTATTCAAATGTTCCTGTTATTTTTTTTTAAGTTGACGATATTTTATTAAATCAAAGAATTCCCACAGAAAACCCTTATGGCATGATTATTTTAAAAAATATATTTCGGTCGAATAAATCCAATTATATTGAATACTATGCAGACAAAATAGAGAGTAAATCACCAATATATCTACCCGATTTCAAGTTAATCGGATGCTTTTTGAGACAGGTGCCGCTGAACAGGCAGAAAAACAAACAAACCGACAGACTCCAAAATATTTTCATGTCTCAGAAGTATGTCTCGACAAACCGTTTTGGCAATAATAGTGCATTGCGAATTAAAATGAATTTTCTGTATCACAGTTTTCTATTTTCACTTATTTTGATTATCTTCGAATACTTCATTTTCTTTTAATGACATTAATTTGCGATGAGTCACTACACTTTCAGATTTAACTGCAATTTAACAGCGAGAACGAGTGACACTATGAAGTATCCCCTTAGTAGAAGCTTAATTGTAATAATAATGTACTTCAGTGCATTTTATTTTAAAGTGCATCCGCTATATGCACATTTCTCTTTTTACTTATTAACGGATCATTTTCTCCCAAAAAATTGATAATACTTCTCCAACCAAAACAAAGACAGGTATAATGTATCCAGCGAATAGAAATATAAATGCGGGAGCAACTTCTGTAATGTCGAGCCCGTTTCACTGTTATCCTTTTTTGGAAATTCTTATAAGTTTGGCTGTGAAACAAAAAATGACTAGTCCTTGGAAGTATTTGAAAAAATTGGCATTGTTGGTGGCAATAAAATATCAATTGATTTAAAAGTCCACAAATACCCAAAACAGTACCATTAAGAAATATTATGCCTGTTTGTGTAGTCACTGTAAGAGAAGCACCATCAAATTGTTTTAAATATATTACAAGATAATCTAATAGCACGAGCCGTATTTGCGCCCAAACGGTTCATTTTTAGAAAACTGGTATACATAGTTAATGGAATTTTCAGAGGATAGAAAACTTGGTTGATTATAATAACCAACCAGAGGGCACTGAAATCTAGTATTTTTCAGGTACGTCTCTATTATCCCGTCGACCACTTTTCATAACAAAAAACTATCGCCAAACCGTAAGATTAAACGCCAAAAATGCAGTCCCATTTACTTGATGTCAAAAGCATTGTACATGTTTGTTACGTTATCAAGTGGTTTTTAACTCGACATTTGCGTGTATTTTTCATTATGTTTTACTGATTTATTAGTTATTTCATTAATTAAAATAACAATTGTGTCCTTAAATTCTTATATTTTGTTTATTTATTTATTTTGATATTCCAATGGCAACGTTCTCCCGTTTATTTGGCGATAGTTTTTTGTTATGAAAAGTGGTCGACGGGATAAAAGAGAAGTACCATTTTTTATCAATATGTAATATTTCTTAGATGCAGGTTTAAACTTCTAAAGAAAAAGTAAGGATAAAAATATCTGCAAACAACATTTAGTTGTTAGTCAAGCCAGAATATCATCTAATTTATTCCATCAAAGTTAGACTAAAAACTTATCCAAGATTGCTAAAGGCACGCGCGAGAAAAAAAATTAACAATCGTATTTTAACTGCATTAGAGGATGACGTCATCCGCTTCGGGAAAACCATGGGACTTAGAAATATAAATCTAAACATTTCAATTTCAATTTCACTTTTTAATCATAAGTATAAAATAAACCCGTGCGTTTTTTTTTTTTTTTTTTATAATAATTGCTATGAGCATCATATAATGTGATATTTTATTTTTTTCGCAACAATAATTTCAGGAAAACCTTTCATTTCTTTCATGAAAACAATGATGATTAATTTTTTAATTTTCAGCAAATTTTAATCAAAAACATGTTTTAACGAATTGTTAAGTGGGCTATGCCAGAAGCCGGTTCTAAAACCTTTCATATGGTATCTCATTCGTTGTTCTGCGTTTCATATTGTCTTAGAAAAAGGGATGTTGACAGGAGAAATAATATATATGATCTTTACTAGTTGGAGTGATTTCATATCTTGTACCGTTTCGCACACACACACACACATACACACAAAAAACATATCCATATACTTAAAGCTAACCTGCTTTTTAGTTTTTCGTGCAAAAATGCCTTTTATAGGCATGCGCGAGCATTCAGCTAATCAGCTAGAGGCTTTTACTATCTTCAGACGCGATATTTCAGCCAATGAGGTGAAGGCTTTTTCCTCTCTCTAGAAGCGTATGTGGATTACTACGACTCCATTTGGTTGTTCGGTTGTTGAAACTTTATGGATTTCTTTTATTAAGGTATTTTTTCATTTTACCGTATTTATTTTCTTTTTAAGTCGTATGTATTTTATTACTTTGAATTTTTTATAACTAACCCCTTTTTTTGAGAGAGAGAGAGAGATTTCGTGGCACGAAATTCCGCGAATCGTTTCCGATGTAAACAAGTGTAAAATTTCAGTTTTTTAAACTTAATATGTAATTCTGTGTGATATGATTAAATTCAGGTTTTCTCAGCTACGATCACAGTATTTTTACCAAAAAATTTTTGTATTAATCAAGCTTTTTTGGTTATTAAGCATAGCTAAACACGAAAGAAAACTTTGTTATTTTAAGATTTTGATGTGAATTATTTGCGTACATTTATAAGGCGAGTTTCACTGAATAATTCAAGAAAAAAAAATCTCATCATTATACATATTTAGTTACGCATTATTAATTATTTACTTGGCCTTTACTTTTAATATTTCAAACTTACAGCTGAATGTAACTATTAAAACATTTGAAATACTGTATTCGTAAAATGAAATTTCAGCTTAAACACTCGACAATTACTTTTACTTATGCATTAATTATTTACTTGGCCTTTAATTTTAATATTTCAAACTTACAGCTGAATGTAACTATTAAAACATTTGAAATACTGTATTCGTAAAATGAAATTAGCTTAAACACTCGACAATTACTTTTAGTTATGCATTATTAATTATTTACTTGGCCTTTACTTTTAATATTTCAAACTTACAGTTGAATGTAACTATTAAAATATTTGAAATACTGTATTCGTAAAATGAAATTTCAGCTTAAACACTCGACAATTACTTTTAGTTATGCATTATTAATTATTTACTTGGCCTTTACTTTTAATATTTCAAACTTACAGCTGAATGTAATTATTAAAACATTTGAAATACTGTTTTCGTAAAATGAAATTTCAGCTTAAACACTCGACAATTACTTTTAGGTTAAATTCAGGTTTTCTCAGTGACGATCACAGTATTTTTACCAAATAATTAAAAGTACTACATGCATGCATCTATCTATCTATCTATCTATGTATATTAGAAATTGTGCAGGTTTCTGGTCACTGTTTTGTTTACATATTTTAAACAAAAATTTCAATTTAATAATGCACTGAAAATTATAATGAATGCTTACAATTAAACACAACAACACAAAACAAAAAATTTCACAAAAACACATTATTTCCCCGATATTTTCCCACAACTAATCAATAAATTTCATGATATTTTATTGCGATTTTAAACCATGAACTTTAGTACTTTTCTGTTATACGGACACTATGCCAAAATGTATGTATGTATGTAAATATATGTATGTATGTTTGGCGACAATGGTGTACGTATAACGGAAAAGTGCCTGAATTATTATTTATATATATATATATAAAATATGAACATAATTGGCGACACAGCAAGTTTTCTGGATTTCTCCCTGGCTCTCTAACCACATTGTTAACAAAACAAAAAATTCACGAAAAACACTTTATTTCCCCGATATTTTCCCACAACTAATCAATAAATTTCATGATATTTTATTGTGATTTTAAACCATGAACTTTAGTACTTTTCTGTTATACGGACACTATGCCAAAATGTATGTATGTATGTAAATATATGTATGTATGTTTGGCGACAATGGTGTACGTATAACGGAAAAGTGCCTGAATTATTATTTTTTTATATATATATAAAATATAAACATAATTGGCGACACAGCAAGTTTTCTGGATGTGAAAGGCGGAGATGAATTTCATTCATTCAATGACCTTTTTAAAAGTTTCAAGTTTGGATTGAGTGCACATGAACATAGAAACCGATACCTATTTCTATGTTTATGATTGAGTTATTTGGATATCTTTTCGTATAGCACAGAAAATCATTTCTCCCGCTTTCGTAATACAGATAAATTCTGGTGTATTTTTTCTTCTTCTTTTTATATCATAAGTACTTTTCTACTTTAAATTTTTTTAACCTAATAGTAATTGTCGCGTTTCTAAGCTGAAATTTCATTTTTCGAATGCAGTATTTCAAATGTTTTAATAATTACATTCAGCTGTAAGTTTGAAATATTTAAAATATTAAAAGTAAAGGTCAAGTAAATAATTAATAATGCATAACTAAATATGTATAATGATCAGAATGACATATTAAAATGTGTACAGAATGACATGAAAATTTTAAAAAATTGAAATTTTGCACTTGCAACTTAATTGTAAATTTCATTGTTTACATTGGAAACGATTTGTGGATTTTAAGAATTTGCGGAACTTCGTGTCACCAAATTACTAAATCTCTCTCTCTCACTCTCCAAAAAAAAAGGGTTAGTTTAAAAAAATTCAAAGTAGCAAAATACATACAACACAAAAATAAAATAAATACGGTAAAATGAAAAAATTACTTTAATAATAGAAATCCATAAATTTTCAACGACGACATCAAACGAATGCGACAGATCGACGAACATTGTGTTTTTTAAGCAACTGATCGACGAACCTTGCGTTTTTTGGGGACATATCGACGAAGTTTGCGTTTATTCCACAATCGATCGACGAAATTTTTCTTTTTTCCCTGACTGATCGACGAACTTTGCATTTATTCTGCAATCGATCGACGAAATTTGCTTTTTTCTGCAACTGATCGACGAACTTTGCGTTTTTTCCGCGACAGATCAACGAACTTTGTGTTTTTTCTGCGACAGATAGACGAACATTGCGTTTTTTAAGCGACTGATCGACGAACCTTGCGTTTCTTGGGGACAGATCGACGAACTTTGTGTTTATTCTGCAATCGATCGACGAAATTTGCTTTTTTCCCCCGACTGATCGACAAACTTAGCGTTTTTTCCACGACAGATCGATGAACTTTGCGTCTTTTCCACGATCGATCGGTGAATCTCAATCAAGTAAAATCTAAAGTCAGAAATTTATTTAACAACCTAATTGTTAAGGGTCCCTAACACATTTAATGGAACTTGAAAAATACACTGCATATATAAAACTTAACTTTCTTCCCTTTTTTATAATAAAAATAAACATTTTACATAATCATTCTCAGTTGACTTAATTTTTTCAATGGTATTTTGTCATGTCTGCATTAATGTAATTCTTTAAATAACACGTAAAATAATAGTGGGGTTTAAAATTTTTTTTTCTCCCTCCCAAACATTACAACTTCCCTCCATTTAAAAATGTTGGTAGGGAGACTCCCGTCCTTGGAAAAATTGAATTTCAAGCCCTGCCTATAATATGTTTGTGTGTATTGAGGTTTGTATAGATGTTTGTGTGTGTGCTGTTTTTAATAAAGACAGTTTCATTTTTCACACGAACCTTTCAAAAAATTCACATTCTTTGCACAATCCTTTAACAAAATTCGCATTTTTTTTCGTGATTCTTTAATGAAATTCGCATTTTTTTCTGTATCTTTTTTTTGTCGAGATTCACAATTTTTTCAGCTATCCTATGACGTAATTCGTGTTTTTTTTCAGCGATAATTTGACGAAATTTGTGTTTTTTCTGAGATTTTTTTTTTCACGAAATTTGCGTTATTTTCCACGATTCTTTTATGAAATTTGCGTTTTTCTGTGATCCTTAGACGAAATTTTCTTTTTTCGCAATGCTTTGATAATAATCACATTTTCTCTGCTGCCTTTTGATAAGATTCATGAATTTTCAGCAATCCTTCGATGAAATTCGCGTTTTTTCAGCAATCTTTGAAGAAATTCGCATTTTTCTCGCGATACTTTAATGAAATGTGCGTTTTCCAGCGATTTTTTGATAAAATACATTTTATTCCGCAATTTTTAGACGAAATTTGGCAAGAAAGCGCTATCTTTTGGTGGAATTTCCTGTTTTGCGATTCTTTGACAAAATTTGCTCATCTTTTGCGTAAATCACGTTTTTCTGTGGCCTTTTAACAAAATTCACGTTTTACATGATCCTTTGATGAAATTAGTGTTTTTCCCGTGATCATTTGACGAAATCTAGGATTTTTTTCCCCGCGAAGATTCATCATATGTTTTTAGTCTGCAGGTGCCCTAAAAAGTTTGTGACGCCAAACAAACAAAATTCATCCTAAAGAATTATTGTTTCGTTTCTGGAAATGAACGACTGTCAACTCATTGGCTGAATTATAAAGGGTGAAATGTGTAGGCACTGAGTATCATCTATACTATTAACAGAGTTTCCCCCAGGTTAAAAAGGGGCAAGGTGCTGCTGGTGAGAAAAAGGGCACTTTTTTTATTCTTAAGGGCACTTTTTGGATTTTTGAGGGCACTTTTCAGAATCTTAAGGGCACTTTTTTAATTGTTAAAGCTTAAAGGTATTCTTTTGGTTTTTAAAGCCACTTTTGATATTTCAAAGTCAAAACACTCTTTTTAAGACAACATTGAGTCAGTTTTTATTATGAAACCAAATTTTTTAATGCAAAAAGGAGAAAGGGCACTTTTTTTACTGAGAGCAAGAAGGGTGCTAATTATTTTGCTGGAGGGGCCAAGAAGGGTGCTAATTATTTTGCTGGAGGGGGCAAGAAGGGTGCTAATTATTTTTATGAGGGGCAAGAAGGGTGCTATTTTGCAAACCAAAGGGCAGGCAGGGTGCAGCACCCTTCTCAAACTGTCTGGGGGAAACACTGCTATTAAAGTCGGTAAACGTCTGTCTGTGTGTGTGTTGTTGTGTCTGGCGTCTGTAAGCACAAAACTCTGCATGCAGACGATGGACATAAGTGCTTTTGGTATAAAAAAATTCGGAAGGGGAGTTTTTAAAATTCACAACATTTTGCGGGAGAAGAGGGGTGCGAACGAATTTAAAAAATGAGTCCGCATCAATAATTATGGCGGCGGGGGGAGTATGTTTTGCCCACACGGGGCGGAGACTTTTCTTTGCTGACACTCGTATGATATATCGTTCGAAAGGCCTGCGACTGCCTTTTCATGTTATGCATCTGTGTGGTCCATCCCCCCCCGTCAATTGGGGCACTTTTCTAAATTTTGCACATACCACTCATGTTATATATCGTTAAAAAGGTCTGTGACCGCTTAATCATATTATGCATCTCCGGTGTTCATCCCCCACTTTGCCCCCCCCAGGGGGTACATTTGTAAATTTTTCACAAACTCTTCATGTTACGTATTGTTGGAAAGGTCTTTGACTGCTTATTCATGTTATGCATCTCCGGGGTGCATCTAGCCATTTCCCCCCTTTTAAGGGGGGCACTTTTCTAAATTTTGTTGACACCCCTCATGTCATATATTGTTGGAAAGATCTGTGACCGCTTAATCATATGCATCTCCAATGTCCATCTCCCCAATTTGCCCCCCCCCCCAAGGGGGCAATTTTCTAAATTTTGTTGACACCCCTCATGTCATATATTGTTGGAAAGGTCTGTGACCGCTTAATGATATTATGCATCTCCAATGTCCATCTCCCCAATTTGTCTCCCCCCCTCCCCCAAGGGGGTACTTTTCTAAATTTTGCAGACAACCCTCATGTCATATATCGTTGGAAAGATCTGTGACTGCTTAATCATATGCATATCTCCAATGTCCATCTCCCCACTTTGCCCCTCCCCCAAGGAGGTACTTTTCTAAATTTTGCAAACAACCCTCATGTCATATATTGTTGAAAAGGTCTGTGACCGCTTAATCATATTATGCATCTTTAATGTCCATCTCCCCAATTGCCCCCCCCCAAGGGGTCAATTTTCTAAATTTTGTTGACACCCCTCATGTCATATATTGTTGGAAAGGTCTGTGACTGCTTAATCATATTATGCATCTCCAATGTCCATCTCCCCAATTTGTCCCCCCCCTCCCCCAAGGGGGTACTTTTCTAAATTTTGCAGACAACCCTCATGTCATATATCGTTGGAAAGGTCTGTGACTGCTTAATCATATGCATATCTCCAATGTCCATCTCCCCACTTTGCCCCTCCCCCAAGGAGGTACTTTTCTAAATTTTGCAAACAACCCTCATGTCATATATTGTTGAAAAGGTCTGTGACCGCTTAATCATATTATGCATCTTTAATGTCCATCTCCCCAATTGCACAAATAAAACAATGTAAAATATATAACTATCTCCGGAGAGTTTTTGTATAATTTTCATCATTTGGCTTAAGTTTAGGTTATATATGTCCATTTTATGTTCAAAAAATTACACTAAGTTCAAAATTATAAAACATTTAATTCTCAACTTTCTGTGAATATGGTTGATTGAAAAGAAGAATATAAACAAAAGTGCTTCTGAAAGAAGATTAATTTTAAATTCAACATCATTAGACTTTTAGAGTTCAACTTTTTGTTAATATGGGTAATTGAAAATATGACTGCAAGCCAATAAAATTGGAGCAAGGGTTCTTCTGAAGCGACTTTTAATGAGGTACTTCATGTTATTATAGTTAACTGGAAACAATAATATAAGCAAAAGCTCTTCTGGAGATTTTATATAGAACTCACTTTAAGTTCAATATCACAAGTCTTTAAATGCTATTATTTCTGTTAATATGGTTGGCTGGAAACATAAATATAAACGAAAGTTCTTCTGAAGAGCTTTTATAGAAGTCACTTTAAATTCACAATTATTAGATTGCTGATGATCTATTTTTTGTTATTAAGGTTCACTGGAAATAAGCATATAAACTAGTGAAACTAGAGCAATAATTCTTCTTAATCGCTTATTGACTGGTTGACGCACTTGTTGCTAATGGTTACAGAGACCGATACATATAACATTTCGTAATAAAATTACTATTTTAATCTTCAAAATATGCACTCAGTTAAAACACTGCCCACTATATTATATATTAGCCCGTCGGCAGGAAGGGGGGCAATTCAGATTTCCAGTGTATTATAAAAATGACAATTTCTAATAAAGCAAATTTGCATAAAAAATTATTCTCTCAATTGCGTGCTTGAAATGCAACATATATTTCTACTTAACTAATTACATGTAATTAGTCTTTTTCGTTTCATAACAATTTTATTTGTTACAAACATTCTATTTACTAAGTACGACGGTATAACCAAATTCTGTGCTAGTAATATTATTTCAATGATCGATTTAAAAACGAACTTTACCTGAATAATAACTACATTACACAATAACTTGCAAAAGTTATTCGATAAAGATAAACATTACTTTCTATTCCTCTAATTCTATGAATGTAATATGAATGACGTACAAATGAGTGAGAAAGTTTCTTTTTTAAAAAACTAATTACAAATTTAAGCGTTGCTGTAATTTTTATAGCTAAATAGCAAACATGTTACTTTAACTAGACAATCATTTCGAAAAGCAAAAATTTCGATACACAGAAAATAAGTTCTGCACTACGTTGGTGCAAATTGGCCATACAATTTAAAAATAATAAAGGCGAAAAATTATGTTATTTTACAAAAAAGTTGGAATATTTTGAAATGAGAGAAAAAGATACTGCATATAATGCAAATAAGTATTTTTACATTTCCTGGAACCACGATTAGATTTTTTTTCTTTTGTTAAAGCAAATATTATATCTTTTATTTTATTGTTTACTCATTTTTAAAATATAATACGTTTACTTAAATTTTCATAAAAATTTCTTTCGATAATCTTCGTAAATTTCATTAACAAATTATTAGATTATGTCACTAATTACTATATTACAGATTACTGAAGTCCTTACTTATTTAAAATTTTCCAACATAGTTATCAAGTGTTTATGACTTCAATTCATCTGTCTGGCTATCCGACTGACTGTTTGTCTTACTGTCCGTCTGCTCTGCAACTTTTGCAAATACACTTCGATTGCAAAGAAATTAAGATGTTTGTTATGGAAGTTCACTACAGCATGTTTTCCAATGAAAATTAAGTTTGTAGAATTTTTTGTTGATTTACAGGGAACACAAAAGAAGTCGAATCTATTTCACTTCATTTTATTAATACTATTTCTACGTTTTAATCGTTTTTAAAAGACTGCATCTAGTAGCCACCGGTAATCTTCGCATGGTGATAATATAATACGTTCGTGAACAATATAATACGTTCGCGGATGAAAGAAACTCCAGAGTTCAGCACATGCGCACTAGCCAGCGAGCTGAATGCGAGTAGCAGTACTGTTCAAAGTTTATTACGGGCAGATGCGCTATACCGATTTCGCTACACAATCGTGGAAGTCTAAATCCAGATGAATTTCAGCGACGCATTGGCTTTTGTGAATGGCTGTTGCAAGCAACATGAAGCCAATAATGCTTTCGTTACACATATCTTGTGTAAGTATGGAGCATGCTTCACACGTGACGGGGTCTTCAGCAGTCACGACAGCCATATGTGGTCAGACTCCAATCCTCATACAATCCGGCTACAGAGACATGAGTTCATAATGAAAAGACGGATTTATTTTTTAACTAGATAAATCATATTCAAGGTTGGAGTAGCATAGTTGACGTTTTTTTACAACAGAGCAAAAAATGTCCAGGCTAGAACTCGAACCTGGGTACCTTGACTTGCCGTGTCAATATTCTTCGTACTAGGCTACCCGCACGATATCTGGCTGACATACAGGGAGACAAGAAATAACTTGAACGAAGTTTCAAACCAAAAATCTGTAACTACCACTAAAGTTATAAAGTTATTGTCATAGGGAATTGATTATAGAAAGCTACTAAACAGGTGTAAGTAAGTTAGTTGTGATTAACCATTATGGTTAACAAACGATCGGCCATACTTGAATTACATAAGCAAGGAATGAAATAATGTGAAATTGTTCAACGATTGAAAGTGCCTAAGCAGACGGTTTCATACACAATCAAAAGGTTTAAAGAACTCTGACATGATGGTGTCAGGCCAAGAAGAGGAAGAAAGCGCACAGTTAACACACCAAGAAACCGGGTAGTTATCAAAAAGCGAGTTCAACGATATCCTAGGATTTCAATGAGAAAGGTTGCTAGAGAGATGAAGATGAACAGAGAAACCGCACGTTTGATGGCAAGAGTAGAGCTTGGTCTTCACTCTTACAAAATGAAAGAGGCTCAAAAGCTAACAGCAGAGAACAAACGCACAAGACTTCAAAGGTGTAAAGAACTGTTAAAGCGGGCCGCAGGTGATCGATGGCAAAAATTTTTTCTTCACAGATGAGAAACTGTTTTCTATTGAACAAGCTCACAATAGCCATAATGATAGAGTTTGGTCAGTAGAAGCACCTGGACTTTCTTGCATTGTTGAACGGCGTCAACGACCCCAATCTGTAATGGTTTGGGGTGGGATAGGTGCTAGTGGGAAAACACCACTTGTTTTTGTTGATCAAGGGATAAAGATTAATCAACAAACATATCGCAAACTCATTTTGGAAGATGTTGTCTTACCTTGGTCACAAACGTTCTTTGGAAACAAAAGATGGACCTTCCAACAGGATTCCGCACCAGCACACAGAGTTAAAGGCACTCAAGATTGGTGCAAGACACATTTTCCTGACTTCATTGGAGCTCAAGAATGGCCACCGTATTCCCCAGATTTGAACCCAATGGATTAGTCTGTTTGGTCCATCTTGGAGACAAGGGTATGTGCTAAACCTCATAAAACTTTGGCATCCCTAAAGAAATCCTTATGCAAGGAATGGGATAAAATATCAGTAAGTAAGTTGCGGCCCATGGCCGAAAATTTTGTGACACGTTTAAAGCTCTGTATTAAGGGTAAAGGTAGCCACTTTAAAAATTTGTAAATATATTAGACGAAATAATGTATTCATATTTATTTTGAAGTTTGGTCGTAATATTTTCATTAGCATTACAGTTATAATGTATCATGTGTGTCCAAGTTATTTCTTGTCACCCTGTAATTCACTCTTATTTGAAATTTCCCCTGAGGAAATATATTTCATATTATATATCACGTATGTAAAAGTATAATTACACTTATGTTGCTAAATAATGAGTAGATATACTTGTAATGTGTTAACATAAAATTCTTATCATATTTACGAGTGTAAATAATCTCTGAATTATTAATTTTGTTGAAATAATTTAGATGTCTTTTTCCCCAAAAATTGAAAGATTCCATGTAAGGCAAATGCAATATTACGAGTTGCTACGCCAGCTAGTTTTCAATCCTAAAAAATATTCTTTCTTTTAAGTTTTTCTTATGTAGATTAATGTTTGCTCATTGTTGGAGCGGCTCTAATGTAGACATTATATTCGTTATACTTAGTTTTTGTGGTGGTTGTCATTAAAGAAACTTTCCATTATTCAGAAGTATCTCTAGTATCTCAGGAAAGAGATTTTATAATCTGTTTTTTTAGAAAACACAATTTTATCTAAAATGGTTCTTTCGCATGAAGTTTGTTTTTATTTTATGTATCTTATTTTAATTCAAAATAACGCTCAAAAAGAATAGATCTACTTCTGACAGTCTATTGTTTCTTACACCAAATCTAAATATGGAAATAAATATGTAAAAGAAGACAGTTTTCTGTATCGTCTTATCTCAATATTTTATTTTTGTGTTATTTTATTCATCTTTTTTAAAAATTCAGAAAAAAGTCTTTATACTAAAACTTTTTTTCATGCTGAACAATACAAACGTGTTTGTCTCTAAAATATATATGCATTTGAAAAAAAATTCCAAACCTAATACTTTTCACTTTAAATTGACATTATAATTAATTTCAAATCATCATCATTAACTTTGAATATATTTAATATTTAACAGTCTTCGTTTAAATTATTCTGAAATGAACAAACAATATATATAATCTTACATACATAAAATCCTAATGCAACGACTTTATGAAGCAATTGTATGAAACGATTTTATGAAATGATTTTATGAAACGATTTAATGAAACGACTTTATGAAACGATTTTATGAAATAATTTTATGAAACGATTTAATGAAACGAATATTTAATCAAATAAAACTAATGATTAAGCGAATAAATGTTAATTATGCCATTTGTAGAACGCTGACGGTAATGTCATTTTAGTACGTTGTTACAGCATTTATAGTTATTTATACAGGGCCGCACAAAAGAATACGAATATATGAAATGGATCTATGTTAAATGTCGGATTTGTAGAGCACTGGCGATAATGTAATTTTAGTATGTTGTTACATACACGTATAGTGTATGTAGCACTTATAGTTATTTTACATAGCATTTCATATTTTCGCGATACAAATATATGAAATGAATATATGTGAATATATGTTAAACTTATGAAAGGGGCTCATTCAGAAATGATGTTAAAGCGTTACAGATACTGTCACAGCCCCCGTTTAAAGGTTAAATGTGGTATTTGTAGAATGCTGGCGATAATGAAATTTTAGTATGTTATTACAGCATTAGATGTTTACACTTAAAACACGTTTTTCTCGAAGAAGGTGTATATAGTATATATAGTTATTTTAGTATTATTACATTTAAACACATTATTTTAGTATTAAATTATTTTAGTAAATGTTAAATCTGCGATTTGTAGACTGCTGACGGTAATATAATTTTAATATGTTGTTCCTACAGCAATTTTTTTCTCGAACAAGGGATATACAGCATTTATAATGATTTTACATGACCGCACAAAATAACATACATATATGTTAACGAGTATATATTACTACGAGTATATGTTAAATGCATAATTTGTTGAACGCTGGTGGTAATATATTTTTGGTGTGCTGTTACAGTCAGACAGCAGATAGCATGCAGACAGTTGTTAGAAGGTTGACAGGAAACAGACAGATAGCATGGAGAGCTGGCAGCAGTAAGCAGAAACACAGATAGCCAATTCAGAGTAGATAGACAGCAGAGAGCAGACAGACATACGACAGACAGACATACAGCAAACAGACAGACAGTAAACAGACAGACAGCATGCAGATAGACGACAGACTATCGACGGATAGCAAACAGACAGTTAGCAGACAGACAGGAAGCAGACAAACAGACATTAAACAGTAGATAACAGACAGATATACAGCATACAGACATACAGCAGATAATAGAAAGACATACATTCGATGGCAGACATGCAAAAAAAGCAGACAGACATGAAACATAACTACAGCATACAGGTATACAGCACATACCAGACAGGAAGACATAAAGTAGACATATAGACAGCAGGCAGCAGACAGATATGCAACAGACAACAGAGAGAGCAATCAGACAGACAACAAATAAACACCAGATGGCATACAGCAGACAGAACAGAAGACAAACAGAAGACAGGTACCAGACATACAGACAATATACAAACAGACTACAAGAAAGACAGCAGACAGACATACATAAGATTGCACGCAGTAAGCAGACATACAGATATAGCAGACTGGGAGGTAGCAGACAGACATACAGCGTTTAAGTATTCATACAGCAGATTTCATACAGACAAACATGCAGCATGCGACAGCCGACAGCGTGTAGACAGACAGCAAACAGACAGACAACTGATAGCAAGTAGGCAGGCAGCAGATTGTAGGCAAACAGACTTACAGCAGTTAGCAGACAGACATACAGCGTACAAACAGCAGGCAGAGTGTATACAGACAGTCGACAGACTTTAGACATACAACCAGCAGATAGCAGACAGACAGAAGGAGAGAGTAGGCGGACAAACAAAATACAGACTGACAGACAGCAGCGAGCTAGCCGACAGAGTGTAAAGAGTCAGCAGATTGCAGACAGACATAATACAGTCTGCAAATAGTTTCAGCGAAATATAGCAGACATTCATCAAAACGACAAACATCAGAGAAAGCAGACATACATACAACAGATAAGACAAAAGACAGACAACAGGCAAAAAGAAGAGAGACTGCCAGGTAGACAGACAACATACAAACATACAAAAGAGAGTATATGGTAGCATATAGCAGACAGATAGCAAGTAGTTAGCAGGCAGATAGAAAGCAGAGAGACAGACAGCAGACAAACAGAGATCATGCAGATAGCATACAGAGAGACAGCATATAGACATACAGCATACAGACAGCCAAGAGAGTGTAGACAGACAGACAATAGACAACCAGACAACTGACAGATGGTAGAGATATACCAGACAGTAAAAGAGAAACAGGGAGAGACACATACAGAGAGAGCTATATAAAGACATACAGACAAAAAAATGTCCGGGTGTGGGCACACGAAGGGTGCAAGGGGCCGACCTTTCCAGTATATAATATAAAAAACGATAATTTTTCTTAATCCACGAAAATGTAATATAACAACATACGAAAACATACAAAACGACTTTTCGAGTTACCTAAGAATCAAAAAAGCATGTTTTATTTTTAGAAACCTCAGAAACTAATATATGTTTAAGTATTCATAAAAACAAAGTTTCTTGTGCTGCAACTGATTTTCGGAAACATTTCCAAGTAGTTTTATAGTGTATTAATTCTTTTTTTTCATTATCACTATAGAAAGTAATTGAAAAATTTCGGAAAATCAGTAGCAGCAAAATAAACTTTGTTTTTGTAAATGCATCTTTAAATATCAAACATATACTGGTTTCTAAGGTTTTTAAAGATATAGAACGCTTTTCGGAACAATGAATATTTCGAAAGAAATTATAGAAATTTTTTTTTTACTTGATTATGTTACATTTCTTTCAATTGAGACGCATCTATTTTTTTATAGTGTAGTTTTCAAATAGTTCTAGTCTCATTCGTCAAGAATAATGTCATTTGCCATTAGTTCATTCTTTATATTAGGTTGAGTAATATTTAGTTCTTGAGTTCATAAATTATTCTCTATAACAAATATATAATGTTTAAGTAGTTCTACAGTAGTTGAATATCATTGCAATTGTGGGGACTTCTCCTTTGGACAACACTCGCATGAACCGACTGAGCCATGCCCCTTCTTCCCGATCTTATACTGAAAAGGATGGGGAAATGTGGGTAAGGGAAATGGGATTACATGGGGTTAGTAGATGGGTTAGTACAATTGTTATTTATTTTATCCCATTAAAAATAATGAGATTACGCTGAAACAGGAAGATTCATGTGTGTGCTTATGCCAAAAGCATCTGAAGATAACTTATTTTATCACAGAAATATTTAGATTTTGTAACAAATCATGGCCCATTCGCCTGAACAAATGCAACAAAGCGATTTCATCTCGATTTAGCCTATGCATTATCTTTTTCACTGCGTTTTAAATTGTATTCTGACACCTGCGTACAATATTAAGAAACTCAGCTACATGGGCATTTCGAAAGGGTTTAATTATGTCTTGAATGGAACCATTTCTCCTACAGAAGATAATAGACTGTATACGTCTAATACAAAACAAATAATTGATTTCTGTAATACACATACAAAAGCTCATGTATTAAAACAGACTCAAATGAAGATATTTAATGGTTTAATGTAAAGCTTTCAACAACCATTTTATTTGCCCATCATACGTAGTATAGGGTAAGTCTTGTAATCGTTTTGAAAATCGAAAAAAACATTTTGACGGATTTACACGTTTCAGACACTGGAGATTCCGAAAAATATTTTTTTAGGAAAAAAATTTTGCCGTCCGTCTGTGTGTCTGTAAACGCTCTATCCCCCGAAAAAATTGAGATAGAGACTTGAAATTTGGTATGTACTTAGTATGTAATAATGGGAAGAAGCCTATTTAATTTCAGTAACCTCGATTAACCGGAACTGTTTTTTTCGGACTCTCGCAATATTCGTTCTGATAAAAGGTATATAAAAAATTTCGAAATTGTTTATTTTAAGGAGTGAATATAAAATACAATAAAAAACCATAAATTTTGCGTAAAACATAAAGTCTATCGGATAATCAGTTGCCGAGATATTTGTAATCCTATTTTCCACACTCTTCGATTTTTCATGACCCTGTATTTCATCAAAATTTCAATTCAAAGATATATTTTAATTGGAAATGAGACGCTTAATCAGATGCAGTAAACCGCTAGTTAATAGGATTATTATTTTTGGAGTTATAAGGATGTTTCTTTTAAGCAATTCAGTAATCGTCGCGCCTTCAAAGTTTATGACGTCATCAAGCCACGATTTTATACGAATTGCAATGCATTTTATAAGTAGTTTACACATTTTTTATTTTCATATTTTACATTATGCATATCCATGATGGGTAAGTATTACGGTGGCCCCCAACGACTAGTTATATTTAGCATTAGTATCTCAGAGTATAACATTTTTTTTTAAATTATTATTAACATATTATTATTAATAGTATTATTATTATTATTATTATTATTATTATTATTATTATTATTATTATTATTATTATTATTATTATTATTATTATTATATTAAATTTCAATTTTTATTTTTTATTTTTTTTGTTCCTGTGTAAATCACGGAAATCTCTGCACATGAAAAAAGTCTCTGGTGTATAATATTTTAATTTAACAGTACAAATATCATTTAATAGTTTTAAGTTAATATACAGTATTCCAAATAATGGTTTCTCTCACCGACAGAGAAATAGGTTCATGCACCTTTCTCTGCCGCCCTGGCCAGGTGAACCTGTAACCTGTATTGACGAAAAAGTTTGAATAACTGAGAAATTTACCTCTGCTCAGTATGACAATTTTAATCGATGTATTACCTTAAAAATATTTTTTTATTCCCATATGAGACTTAGCTTGCCAAAATATTATGATATTTTTGATGTGAAAACTCAACTTTATCTAAAAATATCTTTTCCATTTTCTGTAGCCTATCTCAAATTTTATGAGGTTTTTATTATTTTCAAGTTTTATGAAGAAGTAATGCAAAAAAATTGATTTATTTCTGGCAGTCCGGTGTTTCTTAAAACATATCTAAATATGCAAATACACACAAAAATTATATCTAGTATCTTAAGCGTCTTGTCAGAATATATTATTTTTTGTAATATTTTATGGATTCCCTTCCAAATTCAGGATAAACAGTCTGTATAGAAATACTTTATTCCGGTAGAATGATGCAAGCATATTCTTTTTCTAAATTATACTTACATGTACAGAAGAAAAGCGACTTGTTCTTCCTTACCGACTACCTTCCTTGCGACAATTCGTTCTTAAAATTGCTATTATTAGATTCAAATAATCATCGTTATTAGATTTAAATCACTATCCTCATGATTATATTCAAATCACCATTATCATTATTGGATTTAAATCATTACTGTTTTCTTTAATTAACTATACTTAAAAATGTCTGTGTAATATATTTCACAAATGAACCAAAGAAGTATATACAGAGGGTGTTCTCACATTTTTTAGACGATTTCGGCGTTGTTTTTTTAATATGTAAAATGTAAATGTTATTTTTTTAAATGATCGAACTGATAATCTTGTTTCTGGATTCTAATTCTGAGCCATGATTTCCATGATAGAAATTTATTTTTTTGTAAAATTTACAGGGGTATTGCTTTCCATGCCTCTTTAAAAACTTTCCGTAGTCCATCCTTTGTGGTGGTTTCTCGCTTTGAAAGAGATATTTTAAACAGACCAAATGCACAATAAACCATAAGTTGAACCTCAAATGACTTTTTGCATGCGCAATCTTGAAATAAGAATAAATTTGAAAGTATCAGACGATAATATAAATTACAAATAATAAGTTGTTGCCAGAATTTTTTTCCTCGAAAAAAATTCCATTTTTTAAAATCATTTATCAAATTTGTCTAAAAAATGTGCGAACAGCCTCTGTATAAACTATATATAATTAATTTATAATTAATTATAAATAATTTATAATTTATTTTATTATGTTATTATTGTTATTATTTATTGTTTTATTGTATTTATTTTGTATAATTTATTATTTTTTAATGTTCTAGAGCTGAAATAAATGTAACGGGAATGCCTTGTAAATGTAATAAATGTAACGGGAATGCCTATATGCCTTTTAGAGACATAATAATCCTAAGTTTTTTAAATAGTTGTTACAATGAAAATATTAAAAGAACAACCAGCTATATTAGCTGAAATATATTAATATATATTTTTAATTATGTAATTTTAAGACAATATCTGAACCTTTACACAAATTGTGTTATTTGAACTAATATTTCATATTTATTTTACGGGTATACTGTATGGTCTTTTTTATTTTTATCGTATTAAGTGCAGCCCTTTAATTCCTAGTTTTTTTTTTTAATTCCTTTGCACTTTATTAACATATTATTGTTTTACAAATGCATATGCCTCTAACTAATATCATTATGTGGTAATAATATAGTATAAAGTAATATGTAGTAAAATATATAAAAAAATTTAAATAAGCTATAAATCTATAAAGTTAAAAATCTTGTAAAATATGTCTATAGGAAAAACAAACAAAAACTTAAAGGGCGGTAATGAAACTTAACAAACGAAATCGATTCTACTAGTAAAGAGAAAAAAAATCTAAAAATTTGAACTTTCAGCATAATATAAATAAGTACAAACATTTGAATGAACAAAATCTAAATTAGAAATTAATAATCGAATCTCTCACTGAGTAAATCAATAAGTATTCCCCTTTTCAAAGAAGCAAAAAATGAATACATTATCGGAAACCTTTTATCTTATTTTTTATATTTGATGCTTAAAAATGAAGGGAGGTTTTCGTGTTAATAGATAAACGAAATATCCCATTTTACATAATAAAATTTAATCGATTTCTGAATTCAAAATTTGAATTATTTATTTGACTTCTGATGAGTGGTAATTTTATACAAGGGCGGAGAAAATTAGATTATTTTGGGAAAACATTTAAATATCCTTTTCGTTGTAAATTAAATCAATAGAAAAGAACTGAAATTATTGCAACATTCTAAACACTGGTCTATCTATCTAGAAAGTAAAAATAAATAAATAAATAAATAAATAAATAAAGAATGAAAATTGATGCGTCAATGACAAATTATGAAAAAAATTCCACCACTTAAATAATTCAACAGAAAAACTTCACTGTTTGAAATTGTTAAAAACAATGTCGAAGTGAACAAGGGATGATAAGGAATGACCACACCAGGAACTTGTTTAAGTTAAGTGCAATCCGGGGTGGAAGGCACAAACCAACTGTTTAGTATACATACTGTGGTATAGTGGTCGCATACATATAATTAAACACATCACTTCGAAATAAACGAAAAGTTTTAATTCAAAACCACAATTGTAAAAAATGACATGATAGTGAAAAATTTAGATGATATTTACAGGACATTTTTGTACATCTCAGGAACCCAAAATAACAAGGTCCGACCCTCTGGAACTCAAAAACCAGACTTTCCTCTTCATGGTGAAAAACTCTATCCTCTTCTCCTGTGTATAATCCACTGATTCTCCTTGATTGTCACACCCTTCTTCCATCCTCCTACCCTCTTGTATCCAAGGTTTTTCGAGTTTATTTAGTCCAGGGGTTCTTTACCAGGGTTCTTTAGTCATGATATTCATATGGATACCTTCCTGACACATATTAAACCCCTTCAGATAATTTTCTTATTAGATAAAATTCACACATATTTAGCAAGGACATACAAAGCATGGAAGTCTTTCACTTTTACTTGAAATGTACAAATAATTTCTTTTCTCACGGATAATTTTCTTACAATAGTTGCCAATCAAAACCGATCACTCCATTTTATTTTAGGATCATTTTAATCCTATCAAAATGCAATACGCTGATGGACCCCAATCCATCACAATACTATGAATCTTACATCACAGTTTACAATTGCCAACAGAATTAGCTGCCTGCATTCAAGGGAGCTGTTTTTATGAAAAAACATACTGTGCTGTTTTAGAAATTCATTCAGTTATACAACATGTTTGTAAGGTAGTCTCGTTAAATTGTGATTATCTTTAAGAAAAGCCATTGAACATTTAGACTTTGTTATGATAGAGTGTTTGTTGTGTGATTCCAGTACTTACTAATTTTAAAACGTCCGAATTTTAGTTAATTTAACTTTTCAGAAATTGAAGAGTTTAAAACTTTTATCCTTAATTAAAGTTGTACTTATTTAATAGTTAACCTAATCAAAAACGCTTACTAAATTAAGAAAATGCGTTAAAACGAACTGAATTACTTTAGCAAAACTCTGCCGGAAAACTTAGTTAAAAGAAAGAACACTAATTAATGTACTGGAATATCACTTGATTGCATAAATTACCCCAGCTGTTCTAAGCAGATAACTATAATTAAGAACAAAAAAAATTACATAACTTTAACTTCATCTAAAACAAAATCGTACTACTTTAATAGTCCCACAATAATTAATTCTAGTTATTTGTGCTAAATCTTAGCAACTTGCATAATCCAGATTTAGCGAAATTAAGCACTGAACAACTTATTTTTACAAGAAAATTTTACAAAATACAACTAAATTATACTTGAATATTTGCAAAATTAAAAAGTAAAACTTAATTAATTTTAGTGTATATAGTAGTAGTGTATATAGTCGCTTTAGTGTATATAGTGGCGGTCAAAAGTTTCCGGCTAAATTAATTTACTACTATATTTTTTCATAATCAAGTGAAGAACCGTGTTTGTAGTCGAGTTGTGGTTACAGTCGACGTTTTTGAAGTTACAGTTCGGCTATATTGGCTAAAATTTTGCAGAGGAACTGTTCGACAAGTGATGAGTGGTAGATGTCTGCCCTTGGTATGATGAGTGGTAGTAGTCTGTGGTAGTAGTGATGAGTTGTAGTAGTCTGCCCCTGGAACCCAGCTGTCGCTTTAGTGTATACAGTGGCGGTCAAAAGTTTCCGGCCAGCATAAAAGTTTTGGTTAATTTGTAAGTATACACTGTTAAAAATTTGCAACAAACTGTCCAGTCATTTGACCATTTTTGTAGAAAAAGGTTACAGAACCGTAATTTAACTATATTCTGACCATATTATTACTCATTTTATGGTCAGAATATAGTTAAATTACGGTTACGTAGCAGTTTTCTACAAAAACGGTCAAATGACTGGACAGTTTGCTGCAAATTTTTAACAGTGTACCCATATGAAGAGGAATCTCAAAGTGATATTTATACATTTTACTGACATAATAGTTATGAACGTTATTTATGAAATAACAAATAAATATCAATAAATTTAATTGACAAAATTAATTGCAAAGGAAAATGTATGTTCTCAAAAGCTTCCGGCCATCTTGGCAAGTTTGGAAAAAAATGGTGTTATAATAGAAAATAACAGTCATCAACAACATTTACAATTAGTATTTTGTCGTCATACCTTTAGCAATAAGTTCTGCAGCGCAGCGATGTGGCATCGATTCAATGAACGTTTGAGGATCGTCTATGGTAAGTCTTTCTACTCTTCTTGGAATGTTTGGGAAAATTCTGCTGAAGTGGAATATTTATAATTCTGAACACATTTGTCACGTTACACACCGTATACTGATTGAATACGTCTATGGTAAGTCTTTCTACTCTTCTTGGAATTTTTGGGAAAATTCTGCTGAAGTGGAATATTTATAATTCTGAACACATTTGTCACGTTACATACCGTATACTGATTGAATACGTCTATGGTAAGTCTTTCTACTCTTCTTGGAATTTTTGGGAAAATTCTGCTGAAGTGGAATATTTATAATTCTGAACACATTTGTCAAGATCGTTCCAAAGACTTTCCATTGCATTCAGATCGGGTGATTGGGCTGGCCATTTCAAATATATATTTTTTTGTGCGAAATCAACGGCTTGACGAGTTTGCATGTACGCTTTGGGTCGTTATCATGCTGAAACAAATTGTTGCGACCACAATTTTTCCTCCAATAAGGCAGCAAAGGATCTTGAAAAATATCCTTAAACATTCCACCATTCATCTTGCCGCGAGTTTCAATTAACGGGCCGACACCTTTTCCAGAAAATCCTCCCCACACTATAAAGTGTCCTCTGCCATGCTTCATTATAGGAATAACATATCTCGAATCATATCTTTTGCTTTTAGGCCGTCGGGCGTAGTGTCTGCCATCACTTCCAAAAAGGTTGAAATACGATTCATCGGAAAATAGTACTTTTTTCCAGTTTTCACTTGACCAGTCTTTCTGTTCCTTGGCAAACGCCAGTCGAACCCGCTGATTTTTTTTTTTTAATTATGAAAGGTTTTTTAACAGCGACTCTTCCAGAAAGTTCTACGTCACGTGAGTGTCTTAACACGGTAGACCGACTTATTTCAGCAATATTTTCTCTCCGTAAATCGTGGGATATTGCAGCGGCATTTTTATGAGGGTCATCAACTGCTTTTCTCCTGATAATTCTGCCCACACGAATAATCGTTTTCCGGGGTCTTCCATACCGTGGCAAGTCCTGAAGGCCAAGGCCATCTTTATATATTTTCTAAATATCGTTCACAGTAGATTTTCTGATCGATAACTTTGACGCAATCTCACGAGAGGATTGGCGCTCAAACAATTCACTCGTTTACGAACAGTAATTGTTGAACTTTTCATTTTTGAATTTAAACTACGTTATTAACTTTTATTAATTAACAAACACGGCCAAAAATTACTTTACCGATAGCAAAAACTAACAAATGGCGAATGGCCGGAAACTTTTGCACGCGCAAAATTCGAATAATCGTTTTCCGGGGTCTTCCATACCGTGGCAAGTCCTGAAGGCCAAGGCCATCTTTATATATTTTCTAAATATCGTTCACAGTAGATTTTCTGATCGATAACTTTGACGCAATCTCACGAGAGGATTGGCGCTCAAACAATTCACTCGTTTACGAACAGTAATTGTTGAACTTTTCATTTTTGAATTTAAACTACGTTATTAACTTTTATTAATTAACAAACACGGCCAAAAATTACTTTACCGATAGCAAAAACTAACAAATAGCGAATGGCCGGAAACTTTTGCACGCGCAAAATTCGAATACCGTAAATTTAACAGTAATAAACAGTAAAAAAAGCTGTAATACGCTGCCGAACATGCGAAGTTGCCTATTACTGCTTGTAGAGATTTTTTAAAAGAAAGGAGTCTTTCTTGGTTTTCTTCTTTATTGTCACAAACACATAAAAAAACATGAACTTGACAAAACACAAAAAAACTTCACAGTTGACATCCACGAACATATACAATGGAACTTCTGGTTTCACATTCTATTAACTAATGCAAAAATATTCTTAGAAATAAACCTATTTCAAATTACTTTCATCTAACATGAAAGCCTTAAATTAAATTATAAATTATTAAGTTCCCAGCCAACATAATACTGGGGAAATACAGTGCAATAGAATAAAACAAGGACAATCCATGCCCTGCAAGCACCTTCCACCATCCAACTCAAAAAAAAGACTGATGTGAGAATTCTGAATCAAAATTGTTCTTAGAATTACATAGTGGCGCCATCTGTTGTCAAACAGAGCTACTATTAACTGTACTGAACATACTCCCACCCATCAAGAAGTTATTCTTGATGCAAAGGAAGTAAACAAAGTTTTACAATTGGTCTCTTAAAGACACCCCTAGAAGTTTTAACAGTCACTACACGGACTATTCCATCCTTACCTGGATGAATTTCAATAATTTTGCCCAATGGCCAAACAGACGGAGGAACATTATCCTCTTTCAAAATTACTATATCATTCACTTTAAAATTTTCAGTATGCGCTCTCCATTTTTTTCTATTTTGTAAAGAACTCAAATAATCAATACTCCAACTTCTCCAAAAACATAATTTTAATTTTTGCACAATATCCCAACGAGACCGTAACGACAAATTTTCCTCATTTAAAGGTTCAGCTGGGGAAGTAATAACATCACCAATTAAAAAATGAGATGGAGTCAATATATTTATACTGTCTGAATTGTTATCACTATCAATTGCTACTAATGGTCTGGAATTTAAGATAGATTCAATTTGAGTCAAATATGTATAAAGTTCTTCAAATGTTAAATTAGTACTTCCAATTAAACGTTTCATATGAAATTTTACCGAACGAACAGCGGCTTCCCATAGTCCACCAAAATGCGGACTCACTGGAGGAATCATATGCCACTCAATATTTCTTTGAGACAGAAAATAACAAATTTCTTCATTTCTTTCAATTGAACAAATAAATTTATATAAATCTGAGAGTTGCCTTTTAGCACCTACAAATGTTGTGGCATTATCACTATAAATATGCTGAGGAGCTCCTCTTCTAGAGCAAAATCTATTTAATGAAGCAATAAATGTCTCAGAGGTTAAATCACTTACCAGCTCCAAATGTAGAGCTTTAGTTGCAAAACAAACAAATAAAGCAATATAGCATTTGGTAGTTTTAGCTCCTCTACCTCGATATTTCAAAATATTAATAGGCCCTGCATAATCGATTCCGCATGCAGAATGGCCTGTTAGGAGTAACTCTATTAAGAGGAAGATCTCCCATTAACTGTTTGGAAGAGGCTGCTCTATACCTACAGCAAGTAACACATTTATGAATACAATTTTTAATTATCCTTTTGGCACGTATTATCCAATAACTCTGTCGAATGATGCCCATAAGTAAATTTAACCCAGCATGAAAATGCATAACATGAAAATATTTAACAATTAATACACTTAATTTATGCTGAGTTGGCAAAATGACTGGGTGTTTTGCATTGTACTGGAGAGGTGAATTTCGCAGCCTACCTCCCACCCTTAGCAAACCGTCACTATCAATAAAAGGACAAAGTGAGAAAAGAGAACTTTTTTTAGAAACTGATCTATTTGATCGAATACAACTAATTTCATCAGCGAAATATAGCTGCTGAACATAAGAAATAATCAAATTACCTGAATGTCTTCTTTCGATTGTTGATAATGGAAGAAATTTACATTTATTCAAAGGACTAGTGTTCATTTTGCCAACTTTCTGTTTGCAATTTTTCACAAACCTAATACAAAAAGCTAAAACATCAATAATTTTGGTAAAAGAAGAATAAATTTCAAAATATAATTCAAACAGAGAATTATTTAAAGTTATTGGAAAACAAAATTTAGAGTTCTTTTTCTCTTTATTTACAGTGTCTAAATCAGTCTTAATCTGAGGTTGAGGCCAATGTTCTTGATTCAAAGAAAGCCATTTTGGGCCATCCCACCAAAGGGAACAATTAGGAAGATCCCTGGGAGATAACCCTCTAGACGCAATGTCAGCAGGATTTTCCCTTCCTGGAACATACCTCCAACAGTCAGATGGGACTGGATCTAGAATTTCAGAAGTTCTATTGGCCACATAAGGCTTCCAACACCTAGGATGAGATGACAGCCATGAAAGTACTACTTGGGAGTTCGTCCATGCGTAGAACTTAATAACGAACGTATTCAAAATAGTCACAAGTGTAGAATATAGTCTGGAAAGTAGTAAAGCACCATTGAGCTCAAGCCTAGGAATAGAAACTGGTTTAAGTGGCGCTACCCTGCTTTTTGCAACCAATAGGGTCACCTTTGACTTTATTTCACCAGGTTGTACTACATATATCACTGCAGCATATGTAGATTCTGAAGCATCGCTAAATCCATGCAATATGATCTCTTTACTGGAAACTTGGATCCATCGGGGAATTCGAATAGAACAAACTTGTTCAAATTCCCTTTGGAATTTTTTCCAATTTGTTTGGAAAATTTCAGGAAGCGCAGTATCCCAATCTAACTTCATTAACCACAATTGCTGGTAAAACATTTTTATAGAGACAGTGCATGGTGCCAAAAATCCTAACGGATCAAATAATTTGGCAGATTGTGAAAGAAATTTTCTTTTAGTTATGTTATCATCAAATTGTAAATTAACGTTAAAGATAAAAATATCATTTGAAGAATCCCAGCTAAGCTCTAAGGCTTTGGAACAATCATCAGGATGGATTTCTAAATTTGTAGACTCAAGAGAATTTGAAGATAAATGAGTTAATACATCAGAAGAATTAGATCTCCACTTTCGCAAATGAAAATCTCTATTTTCTAAAGCCAGTGAAAGCTTTTCAATCACTCTAATAGCTTCTTCACTTGAGATTGAACCTAACATACAATCATCAGCATAGAAGCTCTCTTGAATTATTGCAGCTATTGCAGGATCGTCTTTCTCTATGTCCTTTGCAACTTGATATAAGCAGAGAGTAGCCAAGAATGGAGCTGAAGATGTCCCATAAGTAATAGTTCGCAGCCAATATTCCTTTAAAGCTGAGTATGCTGATTTTCGCCAAACAATACGTTGTAAATCTTGATCTTCTGGAGCAACCAAAACTTGTCTATACATCTGCTGAATATCAGCAGTAAAAGCAACAGGATTTGTTCGAAATCTTATCAGAATAGTAAAAAGATTTGGTTGTGGAATTTGTCCAACAGCCAAAACAAAATTTAAAGAATTACCATTAGATGGTTTGCATGAACCATCAAACACCACACGTAACTTTGTTGAAATAGAGTCACTTTTTATAACAGAATGATGCGGAAGGTAATATACTTTGTTGCTTGTAGGATTTGAATTTTTGTTCACAAGTGTCATATGACCAAGATCTTCATATTGCTTCATAAAATTTCTGTACTCATTTTCAAAATTTTTATCAAACGGAAATTTTCTCTCCATAGCAAACAAACGTGAGACTGCCATGGACTTAGAATCTCCTAATGACATCACATCTTTATAAATTGGTAACTTAACTTCAAATCTATTCTCTGGAGTTACCTTGTAAGTTGAGCAAAAATGTTGTTCACAAAATTTTTCTTCATCAGACAAATGAGGATTTTTAACGTTTATTTCTTCAGTTTGCCAAATTTTTGCAATAATAGATCAACATTTAATTCGCTTGCAACACTAAGAAAATGAGATTTGATACTAGAAGAATATTTACAGTTAGGTTCCAATTTTCCAGCTACCACCCAACCAAACATAGTATTTTGGGCAATTGGCTCATTCTCAGTACTCACAATTCTACCATATCTTAAAATAGTAAAGAAACAGTCAGATCCCAAAATAACATCACATTCTTGCGGTTTCATGAAATCTTCATCTGCTAAGGTAATACTTTTAAGATACTCCATTTTTTTCGTATCAAGTAATTCAGCTGGTAACTGAGATGTTACTTTAGGCAGTATGTACGCCTGAACCTTTAAGCACTCATTAGAAAGCTTTGACCCAACTGTAAGAATCACTGAACCTCGAGTTTGTCCGGCTGATACTCCGGTAATTCCATTTAGAACAATTCTGTCATTTTTTCTTTTTAACCCTAAAGTTCTTATAACATTTTCACTTACAAAGGTACATTCTGAACCAGAATCCAGCAAAGCTCTGAAAGAATAGGCTTTATTTTCATTATTATATAACAGAACTCTAGCAGTAGGAAGAAAGGAAACACATTTGGAATTACTGAAAGAAGCACTAGAATTAATTTGTAATTCATGAGATGTTGACTCGTGTACAACTTCCCTACTTGAAATATGGTTTTTATTCTCAGATGAATGAGGAAATAATTTAGTTTCAGTCTGAATAGTGCAGGCATTATTACCCTTACTCTCTTCATGTAAGAGAGTATTGTGTCTACTTTCACACTTAAAACATTTTAAATGAGAATTGGGACATTCCTTAACTTTATGAGAATTTAAACACAAAAAACAACAGTTATTACGTTTAACAAAGTTTTTTCGGGCAAAAACATCCATAGATTTAAATTTCATACATTTGTACAGTGGATGCATTCCTTGACACTTTAAGCACACCTTTGATTATTTATTATTTGAAGTGTACTTAGAACCAACAAAATTTGAGCTTTTGGAATGTTTAATATCACTTTCATTGTTAGAGATGAGCTCTAAAGAAGAACATCTTACACTTAAAAAATCAAAAAATTCTTTCAAAGTGGGAAATTCATTTTCTGTACTTTCAATGGACCAAAGTCTTCGACTTTAAGGATCAAGTTTTTGGAATAACAAATATATTAACCATGGATCTCTATTTGTAGCTTCATCACCAACAGCTTTCAAACCCCTAATAACTTCATCACTAGTATTAAGCAAATTTCTTATATTTATGCTATTAGGTTGAAGAACTGATTTCTGGTCTAAAAATAATTTAATCAAAGAATTGACAATCTGTTTCTTTTTATCATACCGGTCTAACAATTTTTCCCAAGCTTCTTGGTACGATTCATTAGAAAGGGAAATGTGCTTAATTAATGACGCTGGTTCTTCAGAAAGTAACCCTTTTAAATACTGAAATTTCTGAATACCACTCAAAGCTACTTGGGAATGGACAGTGGAAACAAACATATCCTTAAAATTTGTCCATTCTGAAAATTTTCCAGAAAATACTGGAATATTTAGTTTGGGTAATCTAATATTACATTGATTTGGAACAACAACAGAAGGACCTTGAACAGGATTTTGTGTTACAGTATTAATAACTTCTGAAGAATTCAAAGAATCTAGTTTGTTTTGATATTTAGTTTTTAACTGAATATACCTTTCTTCAAATTCTGATAATTCTGAATCATCATCATTCAAATTAGAATCTAATCTTAAGAACTCTTTAAGTAAATCATCTAATCTTTGTAATCTAATCAAAATTTCATTCTTTGTATTCACATTATCAAAACTATTCTCTAATCTAGTTACAGAGCCTTTAACTCTACCTCTCTCAATTTTAATTTGAACAGCTTTCTTTTCATAATCTTCCATTTTATACAATAACTTATAAGCAGAAGGATTTTCAAAATAAAATTAACTTCAAAACAAAACTAATAAAAATTACTTCAAAATCAAAAGTAATCAAAATTGCTTCAAAACAATAATAATCAAATTAAGTTCAAAACCAGAACTAAATTAAATTAAAAAACAGAACTACTATACAATATTCAATCACTTAAGAATACTGTTTCATACAAGCAATAGTGGAATGTTCTGTTCTACAATCTGCATAAACTTAAAAATAATCTTCAAATTCTTCAATGCAATATAATAATTCATTATAATAATTAAATATTCAAATTTTTCAATTAAATAAATCATAATATTCTTGAGAACAATAAATAAAAAATCATAATGTTCTTCAGAACAATTTTCTTTTCAAGAAAATCCAAGCAATATAATTCTAGAATACTTTCTTATTCTATCATTTTCAATAAACCAAAACTTAATTGTTCTCATATTGCAAAATAATATATGCTGAATACACTTTCATATTTAACTGTATTTGCAAACCAAATTTCAGCATCAAAGAACAGTATAAACAAAGGTACTCACATCATAGATCATATCTCGCCATAGTGCCTCCAAATTTTCTTATGTAGAGATTTTTTAAAAGAAAGGAGTCTTTCATGGTTTTCTTCTTTATTGTCACAAACACATAAAAAAACATGAACTTGACAAAACACAAAAAAACTTCACAGTTGACATCCACGAACATATACAATGGAACTTCTGGTTTCACATTCTATTAACTAATGCAAAAATATTCTTAGAAATAAACCTATTTCAAATTACTTTCATCTAACATGAAAGCCTTAAATTAAATTATAAATTATTAAGTTCCCAGCCAACATAATACTGGGGAAATACAGTACAATAGAATAAAACAAGGACAATCCATGCCCTGCAAGCACCTTCCACCATCCAACTCAAAAAAAAGACTGATGTGAGAATTCTGAATCAAAATTGTTCTTAGAATTACATAGTGGCGCCATCTGTTGTCAAACAGAGCTACTATTAACTGTACTGAACACTGCTTTTTTACTGTTTATTACTGCTAATTTTAGGTATAATACTGGTAGCTGGGGTGCCAGTTTTATACTGTAAAATCAACACTTTTTTTTTGCAGAGCAAAGGAAAATATGCTAGTTTTATATTGTAAACAATAAGTATATTCTCGTGTGTTCTTCGTGAAGCTATTTCACGAAAGCTCTATTAGAAGCTTTTCTGCGGCAGAAATGTTAATGGCGTCCGGGAGCAGAAAGCCTTTTTGTGTGCTGTCGTTTACGCTATACGGATCTGTAATCACCGTTCTGCGTTAATTTCGTAAAAAGTACCGAATTAATCCACCTACGGTTAAGAGTATCCGAAGGTGGTATCATCAGTTTGAGAGCAGTGGATGTGATTGTAAAAAATAAATAAATAAATAAATAAATAAAGAGCAGGGCGACCAGGCATATGTACGGAAAATTTTGTAAGAATGAGACACTTTTCTATGAAGCCCAAAAAATCGACTGTTTGCGCCAGTCTAGAACTGGACATTCCTACGTCACACTTTACAACGTGTTTGACAGGAATTTATATACCATCTTGACATTATAGTGTAACTAAAGGAAAAATAAAACTTCCATGCGTTTCCTTTGTAGCCATGTATTACTTATCATTCTGTCTCGTTTATTTATGAAATTATAGCATTTTGAAATCGGATGATTCATTTTGAAAAACCCTGTAATTTGTCACATTTCCTTTTATATTTCCTCTATAGAACTGGTAGCAAAACGGTTTGAAAATGTTTTAAAAATGGATTAAAATCCTAATTCGTCATTCGATGTTTTCGAAACTCTATGCCGTTCTAGCGGAAGTGCTCTATAATATAATCGTCAAATGAGAGATCCATCGTAAATACTGTTTGGGAATTATCGTATTCAAAGCACACACACGCAAACACAAACCCTAATTAAAGTATCTCCCTTATACACTATGTGTTAGGAAAGAATATAAAATAAAAATGGTACACAACACATTTTAAAAACCATACTTTCTCCCCAGCCTTCTATTTTGTTAAACGGTTTCTTAACATTTTTTCAGAACGCTATTGGTTGCATTCGGTATTTTTGCCGTTCGACCGTGCCACCGACCGTTTGCCGTGCCCACATACAGAAAATGGAAAACAAGAAGAAAAATTGATTTAATATTCGAATATTACATTTTTTTGAAATTACATATTTTCTATTTATTTAATTTATGCATTTTACACACGAGCTTTGGAATATTGGGAAAAGTGGAAAATAAACTGGCACACACGTGATCGTTTCGAAAACTTTTCATCGAATTTCAAAATTTCTTGTAAAAATGTGCTTGAAAATAATCAGAGACGTCTTGTTACTTGACTATAGTGGTGGAGAAACAGTTCAGTTCACCTACATGGAACGACCCTATTACATTTGCAAGGGGAGATGGCTTAGGAAAAGTTCATTGACATGGGCTGCAAGAAGACCGACACGCGACTACTGCAGGGTTAATATATGTAATACATTTAACATATGACTTGCGAAAATAATTTGCAATAAAAATCTGATAGCATTAAATATTATCTTCCGCATATATATCCGAATACTTGGATCATTCCTTACTTTCAAAAGAAAACTTCCAAAAATGAAAAAAGTTTCGCGAATTGAATATGACAAAATAGATAACCTGTCTTATTTTTAAACTTGTATGGATTTTTTTTTATCATGTTAACAAGTATCTTGGCAAATATTATTATTTAATATTTCAGTTTGGTTCTTAGAAACAAATTCAATTTTCATGGCGATCCATTCTTTCCGGCTTCTACACGACTATGTTCAAGTGGTATTATAATACGAAAGCATACATCTAGTAAAATAATGGCACTGACTTGTTTACACTCGTAATATTCATGAGAAGTAAAAACCCAATACCGAACTATTTATATTCAGAGTATACTGCTTAGTTGAAGCAAAAATAGTATCATTGCAAATGGTATAGGATTCAAACTGAATGAAAGGTTTTATGCTATTTACACTCTTTTATTTAAATAAATTTGGTTCTTAAAACTTTCTCAAAATCAGTGGCAATATTTTTGTAACCTTCAATTCTTTAAAATATATTGGTTTATGGGGTTTTTAAAAATGTCGAACGGTTTACCGAATCATAGGTAACTCGGAAGTGATTTTATAGTATGTTATAGTCCGCGTTATATTATATATCGTAGATTATGAAACAATTGGGTTAGAATGACAGTGGAGTAAATCAAAAATTTTGAAAATTGAGAAAACCATATTTTCACTGAACGTATATTCAGTGTGACAGTAAAAACAGTCATAGTTCCCTTAGGGAGTCGCTAGCGGGTAAAACAAGTTGGACCACTTAATGCACCGCCAATACGACAAATTTCACAAAACTTTTTCATTTCTCAAATCAGTAAATTTTGACTTACTGCACTGTCATTCTAACCCCGTTTTTTTCTTTTTAACGCCCCACCAGTGGCTGAGAGGTTCTGCTCTCGAAGCTGGTAGACGGGAGGTGCTGGGTTCGATCCCAATCGCGCCCGTCAGCCAAATCGTTCAGAGTTTTCGTGGTTTTCGTCGAGCCGTGGATTTATCCATGCGTAAATACGGGTTAGGTTCCCTTAGAAAGACCCCCACGAAGGGCACTCCCCCCGGGCCTATATCCCTAGTGTAGATAAGAATTCGGTTTGTCTGTCTGGCTGCCGTCTGTTTGTCAGCCGTCTGTCTGTCTGTCTGTACGTTCTCTAACGCACGTAAATATATTCGGATCATCATGCAATTTATTTATGTTATTCAAGTTTACCAAGGCATGTTCGGTATTGAAAATGAAGTGTGCACTTATAGCTTTCTTCACAGGAACATTCAAAGAATTCCGTTACATTACGGTATACGGGGGAAAATCGTTTGGGGTTTATTTTGGTAATGTTTCACTATTTCAAACATATTGAAATTGATACAGTATATCACTAAGGTGCATTACAAGAGGCTCACTATAGAATAGGGTGGGTCGAAAAAAACCGAAATTTATATAATCCAAACATAATAAGGCGGGAAAGTTGCCATTGGTAATAAGGAATAAATTCGAAAAATATTACATCAGATGGTTAATATCTTTTACCGCCGCAAGGGGGCCAAAGTTTGGAAAATTGCAAAAAAATGTTTTTTCAGAAAAAAAAAATATCCAACCATAGCAATACAATTTCTAATAGAATGACACAGCTATATCAAAATGTTAGTAATGTTTCAATGAAATTTCATTATGGTGAAATCATTTTTATTACCGCCGCATTTGGCCTCTCCGGCCGAAATTTTGAAAAAATCCGGCAAAAATTTCATTTTTTTCGTATTCTCTAATTTTTATTATATGTCTCACATTAAATAAACTTACATTATATCTAGTAATAACGTATAAATATCTAGCAATTTTAATCGTGGGTGTAGCCAGCCAAGGGCGTGAAGGGCCCGCTCCCCACCTTAATTTGAAAGAAAGGGTTTTTTAAGGGATTTTAAATATTTTTCAGGGAATGTTTAGGTATATTTTTGTAGGGGGGGCAAAAGTGGAAAATGATGGGGTAGTTATGTATGGGATCCTCCTACAAAAAAATCACCAAAATGTCCCTGAAAATGCACTAAATTCCTTCAAAAAACCATTTTCTCTCAAATTTAGGCGGGAGGGGGGTTACGGGCCCCTCTAGCCCTTGGACGGCAATATCCATGATAAAAATGACTAGACATTTATAACTCATTACTAGATATAATGTGAATTTAATCAATTGTGCACGTATAATAAAAATTGGAAAAATTGGAAAAAACGAAAAATTAAAATTTTTGCCGTTTTTTTCAACATTTTTACCACCCCTGGGGCGGAAATAGAAATTATTTCACCATAATGATTTTTTATAAAAGGATGTAATGTTATTAACCATAATAGTAATATATAAAGACACATTTATGCAACTATTGTCTCAAAATAATTAAATAAATAAATAAATAAATCAATACTAATTAAATATTGTAAACTAAAGATTGGTAAACTAAAAGTAAGATTTAAATATAATACGGTCATTATACAGACCGAAATTTCTTTTTTTAGACTGTGTATAAAAATAAGATTTATATCTGGAAAGATTTCGATACTTATTGCGGCCATTTTGTTTCTGGTGATTTAGGTGTTTAAGTACGAAGTTTGATTATTTGTCTCTAAAACTTGTGTTTCATTTCTATTGATGTTTTAATTTTGTGTATTTATTGATGTTTTAATTTTGTAATGGAATTTTAGCCTGAAACAAATGCTGAACTACTTATAGTGTTTGAAGTGAAACGTATTAATATTCTGTAAAAAAGTCTGCACGCTAAAGAAACAAATTGTTATTCATGCTTGAAAAGTATTTAAAAAACCATAATAACTTAATAAATTAAAATACATTTTTCAAATAAATTGTATTTGAAAGTAAATTTGTTTTTCTACTCAAAGGTGTAAACATTTTAATTGTGCGATTTTAGAAATTGCAGTGGCAGTAAAAGCGAAAAATATTCATTATGTCGTTGCCACCGTCATTATGACGTCAGCGTTATTCACAAACATATTTTTGATTTATAATGTATATACATGTATAAAAGAAAAATTAAATATAATAATTATACATGTTGATGGTCAGACGAAATTGTATGAAGTACAAATCGTCAACTGCACTTTTCTTTGTTAAATGTTGTCTAAAATTTGAAAGTGGAAATAAAACATAAGGAGTCTAATTCTGTATTACAAGTCATAAATGTGTATTTTTTATAGTATTAGAGCAAGTTATAACAGTAACTTAGTAATATGTTTTTCATGATTCTACTAATGTCGATCCATTACCAGAAGTTTTTATGTCTCCTACGAAGGAATGCGCATTGTCTGAACCAATGTTGGAATTGCCAACTGATGTCAGAAATTACAATATTGCAGTAATAAAGCGTGAAATATCTAAAGACAATATATGTTCTAGATATTACCTCAATGTCAGCATGGAAATGTCTAATGTATATCGAAGGGGAAGCGCTTGAGGTGCAAATGCTTAAATGAATACTGAACCGATGATGTAGTAGATCAAGAATCACGTTTCATCAAGTAATTCTCTATGTGAGAGATCCTGAATCCTTCTTTATGTATTATTATTATATACCAATACATATATCATATAAATTAGGATTTATGTATAAGTTAGTTACAAGCTGCGCAGACGCATAAATAAAATAATTTTACGGACTTTAAGCTGAATTTTGCTACGTTGCAGCGACAATGCTCTTATAGAAATTATCCTGATTGCCATGTTTTGTTTCGAAATTGATAGTACCCAGTGCAAAAACTTCTTATATTTCATAAAAATTTTATCGCGGAATAGACAGATAGACAAACAAGTGGGTAAGTGTGATCGAAGATCGCTCAAAGGGTTTCGTTTAATATTCCTTTCAAAACACTTTATCCTTCCTTTAATAAATCCAAATAAATTTCATTTAGCAAAAAAAAAAAAAAAAAAAAACTCATGTTTTTCTTTTTTTGTTTTTTTTTAAACAGATCTATTTTCTTCGTTTTTTCGAGTATTCAAACCAGCACGATAGCGGGCGAAGCCGGCTATTATATTCTGTCATAATAATATCTGTCACGCGGACTAAATAAGATATAAAAAAATAATTTCAAAATTAAACATGTTGTACACCTTCAAAATGCTAAAATATGTGAATATTTCCAGAATCGGATTTTTATCATGATTCAATATGTTTCTCAAACTCATATATTTATTATTCTCTATTACTCATATTGATACTCGCTTTGTATTATTCTCAAACATCTGAAAAATTAGTTTAACTTCCAATATGACGTCAGATTTTCTTTTTAATTCTCTAATGACGTGATATTAATCTGCTTTGTGTACATACACATACTCATACTCTTTGTATTATTGAGAAATCTTTGAAAATTTCTGCTTTATTACCACTATGACGTCAATTATTTATATTTCATATTAATCTTTTTTTCAATTGGTGAAACTTTTTATTTCATTTTCATTTTTCACGTGGAAATCATCTGATAGAAAATTAATTATTGTAGAAAAAATTTCATCGTGGATTTTTAATTTTTGGCATCTGCTATAACGAAAAATGTTTACATTTAATAGGAAAAGGCTGTTAGAATTTTGGTTTCTTATCTCTATTTATTAAAATAATACGATTTTTTTAACTTTTAATATTTTGAGCTCTTCATAGCTGGTATTCAGCTATATACACAAAGTTTCAACTCTGTAAGTTACATAGTTTCTGAAAATAGCTCTGTGACAGACAGACAACGAATCGGGAGTAATAGGGTTTCGTGAGATGAACGAAACCCTAAAAATGATCAATGAGCCTTGTATCACTTCTTGAGATACACATCTTTTAACCCTTTCGGGACCGGCGGCTTTTACACAAATTTTATTCGGTTGGCACCACTTATTTTAAAAAAGCTACCTTTACTTAAACTATCACAAAAATGCTCTAATTAGAGAAAGCAAATATTACTTTTATTTTTTAGGCAACAAATTCTGTATGCTCTTTTTGAGGGTGTGGTCCCATGGTCCCGAATGGGTTAAGATTGTGCAATATTATCTTTAAAGAAATGTCGTTTCTAAATGTAAAACTACAAATTCCATTAACACTACTCTGTAAAAAAAACTGTTTTTTAATCTGCGAAATTATATTGCAACCAGGAAGGAAAATATATAATGACCTCCTCAGATTTACCTATGATTCAAAAAGCGTTCTTTACCTTTAGAAACCTCAAAAATCAATATATTTTCGAGATTTACAGAAGAATGTATAACAATCAAAGTTTTTTTTGTCTGAAATGGATTTTCAGAAACGTTTCCGAGTATTTTTTATAGTATATTAATCAATTTTCTCTAACCGAAATATCGGTTTTTATATCGGCCTATCAATTCTCATTAAACATTTTCAGCTGCGTAATTGAATTTACAGCTGCAAGAGTAACAAAAGAATACTAATGTTAATGTTAATGCAATTGTTTGTCTGTAAAACATGTTTGTTGAACATGAAAATATTTACTTGGACAACATCCATAAAAAGCTATATTAGTTGTTGAGAAAACCGATTAATACAGTATAAAACGTACTCGGAAACGTTTCCGAAAATCGGTTTCAGGAAAAAATTATAAATGCTTCTTTAAATTTCAAAACTTTGTTGGTTCTTTTTTTCTTTTTTTTTTTAAGATGAAGAACGTTTTTTGGAAAAAATGGGTACCTCGGAAGAGAGTATTGTACATTTCCGTTAATGGTATACTATAATTTCCTAGATTAAGAAACATTTGTTTTTCTTAAAAATGTATACAAATATGTCAAGCATTCTTTTTTATGAAACATTCTTAGACAACAAATTCACAAAAAGATTTTTTTTTGTAACTGGATAATTTTCCGAAACATATTACTCGGAATCATAAAACATCAAATGGAACAACTCACTTAACCCTTTAACGGATAAAGCATATCAATTGCTAAAATGTTGAAATAAATGATTGACACCGGAAATTATGAACAAATTTATTTCTATATATAAAAAAAAGCGATATTTCAGATATATATATATATATAATAAATGAGAAACATTTGTATTAAAATTCTGCTGTCATTGTTGAATTTCGTAATTAAAGTTTTGTGGTTTCCTAGGGAAACCAATGAACGTTAAAGGGTTAAAACACAAGATTTTGTAGCCTCTGATAGAATAATGTATGTTTGAGTAGAAGGAATTTAACCGTCATCACTTAGAGTACATTCAAAATTGTACTCCTGGTTCAAGAGCAATTGTAAGTTATTACACTTTATTAGGATATTCAGTAATTCAATAAACTCAAATGACAAAAGGTGGGAATTTTTAAATATGTTCAAGTGTTGAATTGATAATATAAGAGAGTTTGAGAAGTTTCAAGCAGTTTCAACAGCTCTTAATAAAATCGGATAGTTAATTTAATTTATTAAGTACTTCATAGTTATTTTTTTTCATTTTTGCATATCTAAAAATGTTTAATTACTTTATGACGTATTATAAATTTGAACTACAGAAAAAATTCTTGAGGTATCTTCCTTTCTTTCTATTAATTGAAGTAAGCGTAAAACAAATACAGAAAAAAAAGAAAGAATAGTCTTGCGTAAAGCATACACTATGTTACACTTTTCAAAACTTACAGAATATTGTAACAAAGCTTTTCCATTTATTAAGTTGAATGAGCCACTGTAAGTTATAAGACTGTATTATGATATACAGTAATTTAAAAAACTCAAATGACAAATGGTGGAAATTTTTAAATAGATTGAAGATGATAATTGATAATACAAGGTTTGAGAAGTTTCAACAGTTCTTAATAAAAATCGGATGGCTAATTTAATTTATTAAGTACGTCTTAATTATTCTTTTTTTCATATCTAAATATGTTTAATTACATTATGACGTACTACAAGAACGTATTATTACATTATGACGTATTGCATTATGACGTACATATTACATTATGACGTATTACATTATGACGTATTACAAGAACTACATAAAATAATCTTGGGTGTTCTTCCTTTCATTTATTAATTGAACTAAATGTAAGACAAATGCAAAAAAAGAAAGAATAATCATGCAACAAGCATACATTATGATACACTTTCGAAAACTTACAGAATACTGTAACAAAGCTTTCCCATTTATTAAGGTGAGTGAGCCACTGTAAGCTATTAGACTGTATTATGATATACAGTAATTTAAAAAACTCAAATGACAAATAGTGGAAATTTTTAAATAGATTGAAGAGGATAATTGATAATATAATGTTTGAGAAGTTTCAACAGCTCTTTATAAAAATCGAATAGTTAATTTAATTTATTAAGTACGTCATAATTTTTTTTAAAAAATTTTCCATATCTAAAAATGTTTAATTACATTATGACGTATATTTGAACTACATAAAAGAATCTTGAGTGATTTTCCTTTCATTTATTAATTGAACTAAACGTAAGACAAATGCAAAAAAAGAAAGAAGAATCATGCGTCAAGCATACAATATGATACACTTTCGAAAACTTTCAGAATACTGTAACAAAACTTTCCCATTTATTAAGATGAGTGAGCCACTGTAAGTTATTAGACTGTATTATGATATACAGTAATTTAAAAAACTCAAATGACAAATAGTGGAAATTTTAAAATAGATTGAAGAGGATAAATAATAATATAATGTTTGAGAAGTTTCAACAGCTCTTTATAAAAATCGGATAGTTAATTTAATTTATTAAGTACGTCATAATTTTTTTTAATTTTTTTCATATCTAAAAATGTTTAATTACATTATGACGTATATTTGAACTAGATAAAAGAATCTTGAGTGATATTCCTTTCATTTATTAATTGAACTAAACGTAAGACAAATGCAAAAAAAGAAAGAATAGTCTTGCGTAAAGCATACATTATGTTACACTTTTCAAAACTTACAGAATATTGTAACAAAGCTTTCCCATTTATTAAGATGAATGAGCCACTGTAAGTTATTAGACTGTATTATGATATACAGTAATTTAAAAAACTCAAATGACAAATAGTGGAAATTTTTAAATAGATTGAAGAGGATAATTAATAATATAATGTTTGAGAAGTTTCAACAGCTCTTTATAAAAATCGGATAGTTAATTTAATTTATTAAGTACGTCATAATTTTTTAATTTTTTTTTTCATATCTAAAAATGTTTAATTACATTATGGCGTATATTTGAACTACATAAAAGAATCTTGAGTGATTTTCCTTTCATTTATTAATTGAACTAAACGTAAGACAAATGCAAAAAAAGAAAGAAGAATCATGCGTCAAGCATACAATATGATACACTTTCGAAAACTTACAGAATACTGTAACAAAGCTTTCCCATTTATTAAGATGAGTGAGCCACTGTAAGTTATTAGACTGTATTATAATATACAGTAATTTAAAAAACTTAAATGACAAATGGTGGATACTTTTAAATAGATTGAAGAGGATAATTCATAATATAATTTTTGAGAAGTTTCAACAGCTCTTTATAAAAATCGGATAGTTAATTTAATTTATTAAGTACGACATAATTATTTTTTAAATTTTTCCATATCTAAAAATGTTTAATTACATTATTACGTATATTTGAACTGCATAAAATAATCTTGAGTGTTTTTCCTTTCATTTATTAATTGAACTATACGTAAGACAAATACAGAAAAAAGAAAGAACAATCATGCGTCAAGCATACAATATGAAACACTTTCGAAAACTTACAGAATACTGTAACAAAACTTTCCCATTTATTCAGGTGGATGAGCCATTGTAAATTATTAGACTCTATTATGTTAGTCAGTAATTCAAGAAAGTCAAATGAGAAACGGTGGAAATTTTTAAATAGGTTGAAGAGGTAAACTAATAATATAAGATTTGTGAAGTTTCTGGCAGTTTCAACAGCTCTTAATAAAATCGGATAGTTAATTTAATTTATTAAGCACGTCATAATTAATATATATTTTTTTGAATATCTAAAAATGTTTAATTACCTTATGACGTATTATAAATTTGAACTACATAAAAAATTCTTGAGTTATCTTTCGTTTCATTCTAATAAATGTATTAAGCGTAAAACAAGTAAACAAAAAAAAAAAAAAAAAAAAAAAAAAAGAATAATCATGGGTCAAGCATTCATTATGAGACACCTTCCAAAACTTTCCCATTTATTAAGGTGAGTGATGTTATTTATGGAAACAATTTGAACAAGTTGGAAATTGTACGTTAAACGTGACAAATGAAGTTCGTACTATAACTAATTTCACAATGTAAAAAAAAAAAAAAAATCCTCGTTATTATTTAAGTGTTATGATGTTTCTGTTGTGAGCAAAATGAGCATGCCTTTTCCCTTATCGTGTAAGTTACGTTTACAGATGCGATTATTTTTTGACATCAGACGCAATCGATGCCAGACATAAATAAATCTGCAACTATGACACATTTTCTTTTAAATAGCATAGGCGATAGAAAAGAAAAACAAGATTTCTATTTCCCAGATTAAAATAACTTTAACTAAGTAATTTTTTAAGAAAAAATAAAAAAAAAGTTTTTTTTTTTTTTTTTTAATAAGAGAACAAATAAAATTTCCAGTTTCAGAAAGAATGACCCTGAGCCCCTTTTATTTTATTTCGCAATAAATAGAGTATTATCTAATGTTATTTAAATAAATATCTACTTGGATGGATGGGAGGGGGTGGGGAATTCAGATTATGCTTTGACCGTAATAGTACGGGTTCGATCAGTTACGCAATTTTGAAAAAAAAGTGTTTTTTTATTTGCTACTTTCATTTTATTTTATAAAATGATCAATATTAGCTGTTTTACATATGATTTTGCAACTGCTATCGGTTTCTTAATTCAGTTTAAATGAAAATTTCAAGCGAGGGACAAATTAAGTCATACGAAAAGGCTACAGGCAAGTATTAGCACTATCTTTCAATGGCCTTTTCAATAGGATTAATTTTCCTGATAAATAACACATTTTCTATTTGGAAATCGTGGTGAATGTGTGCCTCTGACCTCAAAAGTGCTTAGTCAGGCTTTGTTAAGAGCTACTGTGTCTGGACTTATGTACATCTTACAATATGAAATCGTTCCTTTAATCAGATAGGCTGGCTTGGAAATTTGAGCCGGCGCAAATAAAGTAAACTTGGTAGTAGTGTTTCGCATTTATTGAGAATTTTAAGCTTAAATGCTCGTAGTCCCGAAAGGGCCAGATGCGCCGAGACGCCGAGAGCTACCTATACCGAAGGGGTGCACCAAAAACAGTACTTCCATACTCTCTCAATTCGAGGCTGCTGATCTACAGAGAATTTCATAAGAAAGAAAAAATGCAAAAGTTAATCAGTTTTTAGTACTAGCAATATTTTGTCGTCATAAAAAAAATCAACTTTAAAATTATGCCGCCCCTCATGTGCATGTTGCACATGCCTGAATACGGCCCTGCCTGATAGCGCTGCAAAATTCACCATAAATATTTTGCGTTGCGAAAGATTACCTCCATTGGTTTAATATTTTTATGACTCATTATGAAGGAATCTTTTGTGATTATTTACTTTAATGAATTGAGATTTTAGGCTGTTAACCTAATTTCAATGAAATTATCTTAGAAGCGATACATATTTGAATGTAACTCATGTCTCAAACAAACAATTTTTAGGAACGATCTTTCGGAAATGTAACTTTTATGCAATTTTATTCAAAACATAATTTTGAAAAAAAAAATAGCATCCTGGTACATGAAAAAAAAAAACATGGTCAGCCCGTATTTGTTTTCCTCAATCACATGACTTGCGTTTTCCTTATACGTATGATAGGATTTTTTAAAATTGGAAAACATTTACTAATATCTTTTTAAGTTTTGATTCAATTTTTACAAAATTTTAAATGACTCGACAAAATTCTGCAACGATTATGTATATTAAATTTCAAACCATTCGGTTGGTTGTTTTTGCGCTATTATATACGGACGTTCGGGCATACAGACGGGCAGTAGAACGGATCAGAAAACGACTATAGGTGCTACGTATTTATATAATTACGAACGCACCGAAAACGCATATCAGATACGTAAACATAATTGCAGCAACTACCATCTATATACTGAAAATTATTCCAAATGTTTTGTGAAGCCCTGTATGTGATTGGGATATTTGGGGATATACTGTTGATATTAATTTAATTAGGAAACGCATAACAAAGTTGACAATTCTCCTTCAGCAATTTCCACCAATAAACGATAATGAACTGTTTATTAAACTCTGTATATGTTCAATAGAACTCACACACAAAAAGTACCATGCGAAAAGTTACATTTAAAAACACATACAACAGAAAACTTACTTTTACGGATTATTGTTTATAAACAGTAATGTTACCGAATTAGATTGTGTGTCCCTGTAAATGGACGATAATTGCTATGCACACCCTATTCTACCGTAAGCATTTTTTAGTGCAACTCTTTGACCTATATCAATTTTAATAATTTTGAAATAGTGTAATATTATTAAAATAAATTGCAAACAAACTTGATCCATAGTACATAATGTAACGAACTTATTCTGAGTGTCCCTGTAAACGTACAATAAATGCTACACACTTCATTTTCAATAACATACGTTATCCCGATAACGTATACCAATTATATGCCAATTCGAACAGATTATCGCAAGTTAGATCACAGACAAACAGACAAATAAACGGTCAGAAAAACCCAAATTCGTAAACACTTTTTAAGTATGCTGTAAAGTGTTAAATATGAAAAAGATGAAAAATTGCTATTGACATTCGGCATTGACTTTGTTAACAGTGTATTTAGCATGAAATTCCATTTATTCCATTTGCATGTTTCCCACTAAATCTCATTTTCTCCTATGTATATATGTTTATCTTTCTTTATTGACATAAATATTTTTACTGCATGAATCTGCACGGATATAATATAAGGAAGTGGCAGTTTCAAGCTGATATCCATTACACGCTTTAACACATTCGCAACAGAGGACGCATAATTCGCGCCACTTCGTCACTCATTTGATATTCCAATGACGCCACATATGCGATCTCTGCTAACATGTTCGTTACCATTACTAGGGCTAACATAATACAGGCTGATTCATCAAGCATTTTGTTACCCACTTTTACCAATCAGCGATTGATGCCCACGCGGCCGGCGTAGCCAATCATTCTTCTCCTACGGACAATTAAACGGCGGCGTGAGTCAGCCCGGATTGTAGGTTCTTTACCATTCCTGAGCAAAATTATAAACTCTACTGGCTGGTTCAACTCTCGTCATCTCCATTGCGCACACTTTGTGGAGCACTCGGTTGTAATTCTCTCTGGTGTTGAAAATTTCCTTGTGGCTATCTCGTCCTTATATATTGACGATGACTTATAAGCAGGCATTTGATGTCAAGCACACTAGTCAGATATATGTATGTTCTCAATAAAACAAACAAACAAACAAAGCTCTACTGGCGTTCCTATAACATGACGCTACACTTTGTAAAGTAGGATGACTAGCACCAACGGTCTATTAAATGATCGCCCGAGCGACGTATGCGTACTGAAAGTCGTAAACATGATAATTTGATGGAACATAGTTCAAGTACGTTAATTTTAACCCGGTAGTGAAACATGTTAAGACGTCGACTACTTTTCATAACAAAAAACTACCGCCAAACTATAGGATTTAACACCAAAAATATATGATCGTGGCGTCACATTCGCTTGACGTCAGAGGCATTACATGTGTTTGTTATGGCATCTAATGGCTTTTAATTCGACATATACATATATTTATCATTATATTTTACTGATTTATTAATTATTTCATTAATTAAAATAACAATTGCATCCTTAAATGGCAGTTAGATTATATTAAAAAAGAAAAGGCATTGAAAAATGTTGCGATTAACAGTAACATACAATAGATCAGTTCCAATTGACGTCACAAACATTTATTCACCAGACGAGAGGGATAATTAAGAAAAATAATGTAAATAAGTATCCAAGATTTTTTTTTTTCTGTTTTCATTAATATATTGTAAATTTTATTGTTTAAACTTACTGATAGTTGAGACTTTGGTGAGTGGGGTTTTTTCCGGATGTCTTGTATTTTATTTATTTATTTATTTATTTATTTATTTATTTATTTATTGTGAGTACAATGGCAAAATTCTTCTATTTGGTTGTTTGGCGCTAGTTTTTTTTAATGAAAATTGATCGGCGGGATAATGGAGAAGTACCAAATAAAGTGAAGTTCATAAGTTTTAATAAAGGATAATAAAATTTGAAAAAGGAAATAACGAATGATTAAAACGTCTTTATACTGTTGACATTCAAAAGAAATTCGAGACCTAGAATAAACAAGCATAAACATTTAAGAACTATTTACATAAATAAATATGAAATAAATATATTAATTTAAACTCTCTATGTTTTAGTATTTGGAATAATAATACAGAGTATCCACAAAGTCTGTTTACAATTTCAATATTTTATTACAAGTCAAATTTACAAATACATGTATGGAAATTAGTATAATATTAGGAGTATATTTTGAAGTTTTTTTTCATCAATTAATAAACTTCTATATGTGTAGGTGCACCATTGGTTTCTCGAAGCACCTCAAGACGATATTCGTCGTCGTTTTCTTTTAACTCTATTTTTCGTCCGCTCATTAGTTTATCCAATGCTGACTCGCTCTCTATGGATTTCATGTGACCACGATCATCAACTCATGAGTGTTACAAGAAATTTAAATTCATGGAGACCTGCTCAGTATTGGGTAAAGCAAGGAGTGGGCGAGATAAATTTTTTGTTGTATAATTTGTCGGAAATAAATTCATATAAATTTATTTCCGTAGAATTCGCGGAGCGCAGCGTTTCGCGTGATTTTCGTTTGCTACGTCTCTTTTATACCGAGACACTTGCGGAAACCAGGTAGAAAGGAAAAAAAATCTGAAAATTGAAACCGGAAAAATTTAAAAGGGAAATTTATTAAATCAAAGACACCGAATTGAGGGAAGAGCTGGATTCGGGGCTCAGAAGCTATCGAAAGATCATTCTATATGTGCAGGTGCACCATTGTTTGCTCGAAGCACCTCAAGACGATATTCGTCTCATTAGTTTATCCAATACTGAGGCGCTATCTATGGATTTCATATGAACACGACCATCAATTCATGAGTGTCACAAGAAATTGAAATTCATGGATAACTGCTCAGTATTGGGTAAAGCAAGGAGTGGGCGAAAAAGATTATCAGAGGAAAATGTCCATGAATATGGCCCTGACCTTCTTCATGCAATCAATGGTGCACATATAGAGGTTTATTAATTGATTTAAAAAAAACCTCCAATACACTCTATCTAAAACAGGTGGATTTAACTTTGTGCCGTTGTATAAAAAATAAATGAACACGTGAAATAGCACGAATAAAAATATATAAATTTGCAAACAGCTGTTTCGAAGACCCTAAAGCTCCATCATTTTTCCAAATGTCTGGCTATCTTTCATCTAATTAATCTCTTCGTTTCTGCCCCCATTTTTTTTCTCCTCCGTACAAAATTTTTCAAATGTCTGGCTATCTTTCACTTAATTAATTCTCTTCGTCCCCCCCCCCCTTTCTTCTCCTCCGTACTTAAACTCGAACGGTCTGGCAGGGCCCTCCGAATGGTCTCTGAGTCACATGTGTTTCCTGACTCCGCTGTTGTTTTTGAAAAGGTTGCAGTCATTCAATCTTGGAGCGTGCGAAAGACGCAAACACATTTACATGGCTTAAACTTTTAAATCGGGTTGATATTTTGAATTGGCACTGATGATGGAGTTTTAGGGGCTGCTAAACAGCTGTTTGCCAATTTATATATTTTTATTTGTGCTATTTCAGTTGATCATTTATTTCGAATATTTTTAATTTTTAATACACGCTATCCAAGAACTCATGGTGCAAAGTGTAAAGGGTGATAGAACGCCCCTAGATAAGCTTAAAACGCCATACAATGCGTTGTCGTAACTCAAACAGTGAATCTCTACATGTCGCTTTCTAATTGCGGAGAGAACCTGTTTACTATAAAGCTTTCAGAACATTCACAGTGGCAATACCATGCATGAAATTCTTGTCCGACCACTCATGCATTATATGACGAAAAGTTCGTTTACATGAGTTCAATCAGCACTTCAAATTTTGCATATGATTTCCGATTCTTTAACTTCTCTGAATGAAATTTGGTCCTATTTAAGATACAGTCATTGAATACAACAAACAAACAGTGACGGCTATTAAAATTATTCTTACATGTAATTACTGTGTGCAGTCGGCAATATTTTAAATATCTATATATTTAAAACGCTAAGCGTTTTCTTTCGACAATCCGTGAGAACAAACTACTGCATCAAAGTACATCATTCTTTTTTTAAATGAAAGATATTTGTACACAGATTTGTTATCGTACATTTGTTTGTTCGAAAATTATATTAATTAGCCGTAATTTTAAATTAAACTTTTACATCTGCTTATGACGTCATAAAGTCGGCAATCGGAATGCGCCCACTGTTGCGAGGCATATAAAAATAACGTATACAAAGTACGTGTGAAAAGTTTGCGTCGGTGAAAATGACATTATGCTTAGCTTGAAATGCATTTTAACATTGATAAAACTAAAAAGAAAGATTTATATGGTTGTGTCAACATGACGTAATTTTAACTGATTTTTCAATTTTTAATTTTAAAGATTAGAACTGGAGCTTTTATTGGGCGCTTCATCTTGATTGCATACCTTGATTACATGCTACCTTGATAACATGCTATACTTTTTTTAAATTATAGGTTAGAAGATTTCATTTTTTAATAAAAAAAATCACAAAAGTAAAAGATTTCAGGAAAATTAAAATTATTAAAAATAGTGTCATGTTTAAAGAAAAGAACTTGAAATAATGATTGTTTTTTTTAGGTAGAATAAAAAATGTAAGGCTAATATTTTATAAGAATTAGTTTGATATGTTTGTTATAAGTTCATTTAACAGTTCCTTATTAGCGGCAAAGTTTTATTTCTTTCACTATAAATTTCTCTTTTGATATAAAAAAATGGTAGTCTACTGTTGGACGCTAGCTAAAACACAGTGGCAATTTTTAGAAATGTATAACGGTTGTGATAACAAACGGCGCTATCGCTTTAGCTTTCATCGCGCTTACATATCACTTCTAAATACTACAAATTTCAATTTTTTACTACATTTTACTACATTTTACAATTTCAATATTTACATCATCAATTAGTTAAAAAATTAGCTTTCTATTGAAATTTATTTGAAAACTGCCGCTTAGTTTAACGACTTTTTAAATAATTTTCAAGCTTGAAAATTTTTCAATTCTATTTCAACAATGACCATCCGTTTGCTTTAATAATGTAAAATAGTCCCTGCGAAAGTTGCCACGATTGAAAATAGATTTCCCTAACCATAATGAAAGTAAAAAAAAAATAATAAAAAAACCTGATAAATCATATAATCAGAAAAAAAACTAATTTCAGTTTATGTTTAACATAAAATTGATATGTTGAATTCGTTGATGTATATGTTGCATCAGATTATGCTAGGAATTGTATTTTTATATTTTTTTAAAGATCCATTGTGTATTTAATTGTATAAGAGGGGAAAATATCCCCGACTGTGATGGATAATCATCCTGATTACGTAAAGGGATCGAAGAAACCATACAAATGAATTACATTTGAAAACATTAGAAATCTCCCTGGAGATTGATTTATTATTGTAAAAATAATTCTTAAAGTCGAATTTCGACGGTGCTTTTGGGCATTGGAGCTCTAGTGGTTGCATTATCACAGGGGGGGGGGATGTGTGCTTTATTTACTATGTTCTTTTATTGACTGAATATGAGATGAACGTAGGAATATACTATTTGTATGATACTTCATAAGTCCATGAAATTTTCTTTCTTGCCGTGGGGAAGATGGCGGTAATGTCAAACTGATTTGCAATACACAGTTGTTTACGGATTGTTTGTTCGGAGTTTGCATCGGAAATACGAAGACATTTCGAAAAGTAAAGATACAATGGCTCCCATTCCAAAAAAACATTTATTTAGAAAACGTAAGTTTCATCTTATTAACTGGATTTTTTATTATTTTTTGACATAATCACCCCCGTTATCCAAACATTTGTTAAGTCGAGGCACAAGCTTTTGTATCCCACAGTCATAGAAGGTTTCCGCCAGCGCGCACACAATTTCCTGTACCCTAACTTGACAGTCACAACATCATAAAGAGTTGTCATTGACACTTCCGGTATGATCTGATGCAATTCTTCCAATTTGAGACGTCTATTCGCACGAATTGCTTCCTCCGTTCTCTGAAGAAGGGCATCAGAGATCACAGATGGCCGACCTGTTCTTTGTTCGTCATGAACATCGGTCCTACCTTCAGAGAAATGACGACACCATTTCGTTACATTTTGTCGATTCATAATGTTCCCATAAACAGAAACAATTTCTTTGTGAATATCCGCTGGTCGCTGACCTCTTGCATGAAGAAAACGTGTGACGGAGCGCACATCGCATTTGGAGGGATTCTGAATCGGCGGAACCATTTTAAACACGACCTACTCCAACCAGAATCAACGTTGAAATGCCGAATGACCGCGAGGCGAAAGCTAACGGCTCAAGGTTAACACCTGTGTTGCCAACTTGCTTGCCAAAACTTTTCTTTTCCTCCGGCGTACGGTGTATCTTTACTTTTCAAAATGCCCTCGTAGTACTGTATTTCACTGGAGGAAAAAACTTTTAAAATAAAATATTTGAAAGTCTGTTTCATACGCACCCCTTCTTAAATAATAAAGTAGCTTATTTTACTGATATTGTTATAGTATTTTTTTCCGTCAAGTTTTAACGGGTTCCATCTAGTTTTTTTTTCTTTTAGTATCAAATTTAACTAACAGATGACGCTGGAAATTATTAAGCTATGATGCACTTAAATTCTATCGCTCTAAAAATGTAATGTACAAACTAACGAATAACGACGGTTAAATCAGTTTTTATATTTTTTTGGATAAACTGTTGAAAAAAAAAATTTAAAATATGTTTACATTTTTAAAACTGTAATGTTAATTTGAGCATTTTTACAGTTTGAGACAATGAGCGCCATCTCTGGGTGACATTTGGTACGAAATTAAGGAACAATTCCAAAGAAATCTTCGACTTCACATTTTATTTTTTTCCAAGAATGAATAACTTATAGCTGTAACTGATTACTAAGCTATTTTATTCTTTAAATACTCAGTAAAATTCCATCAATATTTTTGATCTGCATTGTTATAGACAGTGTTATAGGTAAACTTTACCCAAAAAGACAAATTTACTTCGCAAATTTAACACCCTTTCATTAATTCGGTAAACATATTGCAGTAATCTTTCAAATTTCTATTATGTTAACAGACATATTTTTGTAAAATAAATCGCATGATTCCATATTTCTAGAGTAATTGCTTTTAAAACCATGTTTGTCGTAGTAAAATATTATTATAATTTCGTTCGGCGAAGTATTATATGGTTTTATATAAATAACGTGTTATCTAAGCAGTGTTATATAATATTTAAGTAGGCCTAGAGTCTGCCCGGAGAAAATAATTGTGTAGGTTTCCGCAGCTGATCACGACACATTTAATCGATGTAATAGTCCAACAACGCCTTCGCTGTTCTCAAATGAAGCTTTGTTTAATAAAACTCTGTAAGACAGTAAAACATCCATAAATGTGACAGGCATAAGGCAAGATATTTTCCTTCTTAAATAGTGGTATAGTTTATTAGAAAGTATGGTTAAAAAAACAAGTAAAATTATAATACATACATCAATATATCAGGTAATTTAACTTCTAAAGAAATCCTAGAAAAAGAAGCCAGAAAATCTTTAAAAATATTTGAAAGATTGAACGTTAATAAAATAAAAGAATGGGTACATTTTTTAAATAGATTTATCGTCATGCAATTGTTGTATGTTATTGAAGCTTACTGTGGCATGATCGGTATTGAAAATGAAATGTGTAGCATTTATAGTTTTTTACAGGGACACTCATAAGAATTCCGTTACATTGCAGTCTATGGGGAAAAATCATTTGCGGTTTATTTTAATGAAGTTACACAATTTCAAACATATTGAAATTGATATATATCACTGAGGTGTGCTACAAGAGAGTAATTATAGAATGTGGTGTGCATAGCACTTATAGTTCCTTTACTGGGATACTCAAAAGAATTCCGTTACATTACGGTCTATGAAGAAAAATTGTTTGTAGTTTACTTTAATAATGTTTCACGATTTCAAACATATTGAAATTGATATATATCACTAATGTGGATTACAAGAGGCTTACAATAGAATATTGTGTGCATAGCTTTCATTTTTCATTTACAGGAACACACAAAACAATTCGGTTAAAGTACTGCTTATTAATAATAATTGCTGGGATTGCTTTTTCAGTTGCTGAACGCGTTTTTAAATTTAACTTATTTTTTGTCTACTACTTGGTGTGTATAAATTGTATACATTGTATACAGATCAGCACAAATGTTTTCGAGTACATTTTCGTTTGTTGTCGGAAATTCCAGAAGGGAAATTTTAAACTGTGCTACACGTTTTCTAACTGAACTAAAATTTAGCATTCTATTTAGAATATATACAAATCTATAGATCATATACAGGGCTTCACAAAAGAGGTCGGATATTTTTCCGAATATTGTTGGTAATTCCTGAAATTGGATTTTTAAATGTGTTATGCGTTTTTAAAATTGTTTAGTTAGATATCATCTTACACCTTACGGTAAAGATTATCAAAATTATTTTGGTAGTGTTGGAAAGTGTTACGTAATCTATGCTTGACGCATGATTTTTCGTACTTGTTCATATTAATTTTTCAAAACGAAATTTTATGTAAAGAAGTTCTTTTTCCTGACTTTGTTTTTGTAGTCTATTGTAAACTCAAAATTTATGAAAAAATACTCCAAAAGTATAGATGTATTTCTGTGCCTCCAGTATTTCTTAAAGGAAATCTAAATATACAAAAAACTATACAAAAGGAGGTCATGTGTCGGAAGCATCAATATAAGGATAAACTTTATTATCTTTCAATGATGTAAATGATTTTTTTTTCTCCGTAAGAGATACTTAGATTAAAGAAAAAAGTTATTTTCATTGCAGGTGAATGTAATGAACTTAATAAATAGAGTAAAATAAATAATGAATATAATGAAAATGTTACAAATGAATATTCTTTGCAAATTTCCACAAGTGTATAATGGTTTTATAATTTTTTTTAGTATATTTCTACGTGCAATACAAATTGCTTTTGCTATTTCATACTTTCGGTTAGAATTATTTACTAAAAATATACGTAAATTCATTATATAAAACGTGAGATGAATTTTGAAACTACATTTAGAAATACATATTCTGTTTCGAGAATGAATGTTTGAACGCCTTTTATTACTAAATTCTAACAAAAATAACTCATTTTAAATCAATATATTTACAGATGAGGATATTCTTTCATAGCATCGCTATAATTACTAACATTTTGATAAAGAATAGTTTATTAAGAGACCACCTTTTAGTGGATAAAATTTTAGTACTCATTTGTCGCTACCAATGTTAAACTATCGAATGTAAAAAAAAAATGCATTTTTCATTACATTTAAAAATGGGCCATCTGACACCACTAATTTTCATTAGAATTCTTCACCTAGTATAATAATATTTCTCTGAAGATCAGGGTTACCAGTTTGCCTTTTTATTCATTTAGAGATGCAGAATTCATACCGGATATTTTTAGATAAAACTTTTTACTTCAAGTAATCCCGAAATTTATACTCTTTGCTGCTTTCATACTCATTTTTATATGGCTCCTTAAGGATGTGATACACAAATACTCACACACAGGGAGTAGAGTTGATATCAACTAGGAATCCATTTGAAACAATCTACTGTTTCTGTTTCTGTTATAAAATAAAGAAACAATTCTGTTTTAAATTTCTGGTATGAATTTGGAACTTCTAAATAAAGAAAACGACCAAACTGGCTACCCTGGTGAAGTTTAGTGGTGAGAATCGGCCAATTTTTACAAGTAATGAAAAATGTATTTTTTCACATTCAATAGTTTGACATGGTAACGACGGTATGGCTCTTCATGGCTAATACCTTAAGCTAGAATCCTGTGAAATTTGGGATAAAAAGTTTTAAAAGTTAGCCTGAAGGAAATTCTCTATTTTCTTTTCTTTTTCTTTTTTTCTTTTAATGTTATATAGACCCATCTAATGGAAAAATTTATTTATTTATTTCGCAGAGCCTGTTTCCGCATGCTCAAAACAGTATAAATACCAAATCCTTTAAAATATTTCAAATAGTTTAGTTTTAGAGCCCTGTAAACACACTGCACTTCAATTATGGCCAACCTGTATTTAAGAATCTATGCATTCATGCAGGCAACAACACCACCAACAACAAAACACTGTGCCTGCATGTATGAATGTCTCTGTGTAAATGATATTGTGGGAAATGTTTAAGTATATCCATCTAATTTTGCAGAGAAAGAAATCATATATATTATTACTGTTGTCTACACTCTGTTTTCTATGCACATACAAAACGCACATCTATAAATGAGGTACCATACAAAAGGTTTTTGAAGAGTATTTTGATATAGTAATCTCACATTTCGTTGAAGGACATTGATTATAAATTGCAGTTATTCAAAAATGAATGAGGAAAATGTATCCAAAAACTATTTCAAAGATTACAGTAGGACTACCTCGCTTGGGTCTATTGAGATTAAAAAGACCCGGGGAAAGCATTGTTCTGGGGTCTTTGCTATCTATCCATAGCAAATTTTCTTGAATTACGCTGAAGTGACTAAACTGCACACAAATTTTGTACTAGGTACTATTCGCATTTGTATACAGGGTATCATAAGAAAGATCATAAGAGATGATACAATATACATTTTTTTCTGTATAGGAATCTAAGAGCTTATTCGAGCCGTTGAAATGTAAATAAAGATCTTTATGTAATTCTTGGCCAATTGTTATAATATCATATGTCTGTCATTAGATGTCTAAAAGAAAAATGTCTCCAATTAGTCATCATTAAAAGTTTTAAATTATCTTGTTATGGGGATAATGTCAATAAAGAATTTCCCTTCAAAACAATGGATTTCTTATTTGTTACGGTAAAATTTTAATCTTAAGCTTTCAATTATTAACTTTCTTAAGCTTTAATCAGATTAATCTTTTCTTTGCTTCTTCAATAAAATTTTAATTATCAGCTTTACATCCCTGCATAAATCTCTACAAAAGTAAGGATTTTGGTCACTTTTGGCCAATTTTTAACATTTGGCTCCCTTTTTTACGAAAATCCCACTTGTACCCATTTGGTGACACCCTCAACTGGGGGCCCGGAATAGCTGTCCCGCATGCCCGTGCATTAGTCGTGCCCTGGATGTTAAATCTTACGAAACTAGGCTATCAGTGTATAATTTAAAAATAATAATTTGGAGGAAGCTATCTTGCGCATTACGTATACACAGACATCCAAATACTGTATGCCGTCTGTCTGTCCATGCATATAACTCGCAGAAATACATTCGGAATGACAAGCAATTAATATATGTTATTGAAGTTTAATATGACATGTTTGGTATTGAAAAGGAAGTATATAGTGCTCATATTTCCTTTACAGCAGGCATGTCAAACTCCTTTACCACAGCGGGCCAAATTAAGCTTTATATACAAAACCGCTGGCCATATAAAAAAAATGTGGATAATACATTTGTACACAGGATAAAATTTGTACGTACAAAACATAGCCATGTTAAAGAAATATTCACAAGTTTCAAAGTTATTATTATACTTGCTTATTTTATCTTATTTTTCAGAAAAATACTCAAATTTTCTTTTCATTAACGGAATCTATACAATTTAATTGGATTTTCTAAATTGTATTTATTTCAAAAATTGATTGTGCACACTGGTTTGTTAATCCTGATCTGATCAAAAGCATAGCTTCTAATCTTCCGTGTTTTCTTAGAGTGAAAAAAATAAGCATATTTCGAAACAGAAAAGTTATTTAATAAAATGTGTCTTGTACCTATGCGCTACTTATTTAATTTGATTTATTAAATACATTTTCTGGTTCAAATTTTGGTTATTTGATTTGAAAATAAAAGTTGGAGCTATGCAAAGATGTATAAAAGTGCGCTGCTGAATATAGCAAAAATATGCCTAATTACACATTATAGATTAAACAATCGGTCGATTTATGAATAATTATAGAAATCTGGAAACCCCATATTCAGGAGTATATAAACTGGGTTCCAGTGGGCGAATTGTCACCACTAAATTTTATTAGATTTAATCGCGTACATTTTATTAGTATTCATATTAGGGGAAGATTACTAAAAATTTAGTGGTGACAATCGGCCCATTGACGCCCAGTTCTTATACCCCTGCCCATATCCATATATTTCTGCTTTAATATAAAATCGCAAGGAATTTTGATTAACCGCGGAGTTATAAATTCCAAAGAATAATTTCAACATAAATCATTAGAGTTGAATTAAACAGATTAAACTGATTTGCATATGTCTTTAAATTCAGAAATCTTTTTGTTTTTAGTTACTTTTTGAATTTATTTTTAGCATATTCTAAAAATTTCCACTTCGATGATTTTTGAACTAATTCCTGACAATATTTAAATTGAAATACATTTCCTTTTGAAAATTGTTTTATCAAAGTAAGAAGTTCTATTTGAAAACGCTAATACTGTCAAACAACAATATAGCATTATGAAATTTGCCTTGAAGTTTACTCGAGTGATTTGTAATTTTAAATGAAAACTACAAGTACTTTGTCTATTGGTGGACTTTTACTAATCCACATTCATAATTTGGTGATTTAAAATGAAAATTGTAAAATCTTTTAACAGTTCAAAAATAACAGTTAAAACTTTATAATGAAAAGCCATCAAATTCCGTATAAGAAGGTAGATATTTTTATCTTTATACCCATATTTCCAAGATATTTTCTAGATTGGCGATTATTAAGAATGTGCAGGTGAATCAAGCAGGGCGGTCGCTCTGCCAAGCCAAGCTTAAAAAAAAAAAAAACGCCACACAAACAACGCCAAGAACTGAACTAGACCGCTACTGCTTATTTACAGGAATCAACTTCGCAATGTTAAATCGACAAAACATGCCAGAATAAAATATCAGATATATAATAAACCAAGCGTCGCCGAAATAAAAAACGAAAACTAGAAGAATCTAATGAAGAATTTCTTCAATTTAAGACCAAACTCATCTTCATAAGTGATTTATAAACAGAGATATAGATTTTTTTTAAAAACGTCGAGTTACTTAAAATGATCACTTTTTTCTTCGTCAAACTTTTTTTTTCAAACAACCTACAGACCTTAATATTCGGCAGAATAAAAAAAGGATTGCATTTTTGGACAAGTAATTACGTAATCTATGTGCTTTTATAAAATTCAGTGTAAAAAAATATTATTTTCTATCCTTAATTAGCAAAAAACTGTTAATTAACTTGGCGATTAAAAAATTATGCCAAAACAGAGATAAAACCCGCCAACGACCATGTACCATCTGTATTAAAATAGCACAAATCAGTTACAGGTTATAATATAATCACATCAAATTTCATCTGCAAGTCAGCCATTTTCTTCTGAAGATATATTTTTTTTTAAATAAAACTTCACAATTATAAGAACACATATTTTATCAAATAATTAAATATGACTGCAAACTGTGGCAGATGATTGTTTCTAACATGAATAAGTATGAGAAATTGCCGGTTACGAATATGGATCTGGGTAGCTCAGTCGCAGAGCGTCGGCATGGTGCGCATAAGGTCACAGGTTCGAGCCCAGGTCAATTTTTCACTCATGTTTGTTTAGTGTATTTAATTGTCTGATAAAATGCGTGTTCTTTTAAATATTGTAAAATAAAGTAATCAGACGTAGTGTTTATGCTTTAAAAATATTTTAAATATATAATTTACGTTTTTAGAAAGATCTTTAAAAATAAATTAGTTTTTGAGGGAAGATGTACCTTCTAAAATGTATACATTAAGAGTTATCGCCATTTAAAATTTATTTCCAAACGTAAACAAAAATTTTGAAATGAATTAAATGTGATTCATTTATTTCTAAAAATAAAAAAACACGGTAAAGGACAGGCATTTCGTTCGCAGGAATACCTTTCACGTCATCTACTATATATACGAGGCTAGCGAAAAAGAAAGGCTACCGCGGTGCTTTACGCGTATCTTTTTTTACAGACCGCGGGATTCACGTGAGGCTCGAATCCACCAATGCAGGTGTACGAAAAGAGCATCACGTCACCCTAGCGGTCTGTAAAAAAAAGATAAGTGGAACGCACCGCGGTAGCCTGTCTTTTTCGTTAGCCTCGCTATATATATAAAACACAAACGGAAATTTCGTTCCGTTCCTTTATAACTCGAGATCTGCTGAATGGAATTTGATGGAACTTGCACTGTTCGAGAGATAATTTTTCAGGGAAGGTTTTAGTATGTAACACAACGTTCTACGTATAATAGCTATCGAATTATGATAGAAAGTTCTGTTATTTTGGCCGAAAAGGTTACCATTGCTAATTTTTTGGCGATCATTACTGTTGCAGAAAGAAATGAAAAGGCTATACATCTCGAAAAATAAAAGAAAAACTGTTACTAATTTTATTTAAAAAAAAAAAAAAGAAAGAAAAAAAGAAAAAAAAAGAGTTTTGATGAGAGAATATTATAAAACGAAAATATTTAATTTAAACATGATTAGAAATGTTCATAATGCTTAAAACATTATTCAAGGGGCAAGATTTCTATTGAAACAAATTTGGCGATTTATCTTTTGTTTTTGGCGATTTTGATTTTACTTTTGACCCCAAACAATTTGTTTTAAGCCAAAAAGTGTCTTTTTTTGTTGCAGAAAGAATTGAAATGGCTATACATCTGGAAAAATAAAAGAAAAAACTGTTACTAATTTTATTTTTTTTTTAAAAGAAAGAAAAGAAAAAAAAGAAAAACAGTTTTGATGAGAGATTTTAGGCCAAAAGGTGTTTTTTTTTCAAGTGTACGACTGCATTTTCGCAGTATTTTTTTTTTTGGTACTTTTTGGTTAGCCGGGCGCCAGTGATATATATATATATATACACATATATCTACACAAATACATGTATATACATATATATATATATATATATATATATATATATATATATATATATATATATATATATATATATATGTGTGTGTGTGTGTGTGTGTGTGTGTGTGTGTGTTCATATATCACTGGTGCCCGGCTAACCGAAAAGTACCTTTTTTTATTCAAATGCAAACTATATTAATGGCAATATACTTCTATTTACTTCTACATATATGAAATTTCGTTCCGGCTGCTTATAACTCGAGTTCTGCTGAATGCATTTTCGTAGAACTTAAACTAAGATAATTTTTAAGGGAAGGTTTTAATGTATAACATATCGTTCTACGTAGCTTAGTTATATAATTATTCTGGGAAGTTCTATAATCAGATCAATCCGATTATGAAAGATTAGCCTTTTTAAAAGATTTTGCCGAATGTATTTCGATGGAACCTATACTGTTAAATAATTTTCTAGGGAACGTTTTATTATATAACGTTGCTTAGTTCTAGAATTATAGGGGGAAATTCGAAAATCGGGTGACCATTTTTTTTATCAAATATTAGCCTTTTCAATATTTGATTCCGACTATGAAAGATTAGCCTTCTAAAAAAGTTCTACTGAACGGATTTTGATGAGAATTGTATTGTTAGTTAGATGCTATTTCAGAAATGGTGTTAATGTACTATATATTGTCCTACGTTTCTTAGTCCAACAGTTATGTGTGAAGGTTATATAGTAAAGTGAACCCGATTCCGAAATATTACCTTTTTGATAGTTTTTACTGGGAGTATTTTTTGCGACTTGCATTGTTAAGTAGATAATTTGTAAGGATTGTTTTAGTATATTTTATATCGTTTTGTTGTTTTAGAATTATGTGGAAAAGTTCAATAATCAGATTATCAAAGATTAGCCTTTATAAAAACTTCTTCTGAATGAATTTTGTTAGTTAATTTGTTTGCATGTTATTTCGATAATTTTTAGTGATGGTTTTAGTATGTTGCATATAGTTTTATCATTCTTTAGCAAACCCTAACTGTAAATGACCAAATAAAAGAGTTGGTCCTTAACAGCTAAAATTTTGACTGCACATTAGAAAATATAATAGCGCAATCGCGTCATTTTTCAGTAATGTGGAAGGATATTCCACGTAAATATACAGATTGCTTTCAAATACAAGGTCAAATTAAACGATATATTTCGTTTGATTCAGGGTTCATTTGTAGAAACCGACCAGCGCAGCGGGCGTAGCTTGCTAGTTTTCCTATAAATTAATGAAATCCAGTTGTTAAATTATTTTTGTTTTAGAAGTGAAGTTTCCATTTAAATTTATTGTAACAGTACAATGTTTAATTGAATAAAATAAGGTAAATCTGAGAAATTGCTAAGAAATTCCAAACATGCACAGGGCAACGCAAAAAAAAATAAAATAATAATAAACAAAAAATAAAAAATAGATAAATAAATAAATAAATAAATAAAAATCAGCTTTCAGAAATTCTAAAAATTGTTCCGCTATTCATATTATGTATCTTCGGGGTCCATCCTCCCACTTTCAGCCCTCCCACCCAAAGGGGGCACTTTTCTAAATTTTGCCGACACCTCTCATGTGATATATCGTTGGAAAAGTCTGTGAACGCTTAATCATAATATGCAGGGGGGGGGGGGGTATTTTCTAAATTTTGCACATACCCCTCATGTGATACATCGTTGGAAAGGTCTGTGACCGCTTAATCCTATTATGCGTCTCCGGTGTTCATCCCCTCTTTTGCCCCCCAAGCGCGATTAGCTTTCACCACCAGGGGATGCTTTCCTATATCTGTTCCTACGAGTCGGATCACGACGGGGTATGGCTCATTCGACTCGACATCAATAGAGCTTTCCGATTTTAGTTCGTTTTTTCACCACCAGGGGGCACTTTTCTATCTCTGGTTCTATGGGCTAGATCACGACGGGGTACAGTTCATTCGACTCGACATCTATAGCCTTAACGATTTCAGTGCCCGAGGTTCATACAAAACAGATTGCGCTACCTGGTGGTGGAAGATGGAACTTGAGCGTGCGCAGCACGACTGCTATACGGTGCCGAAGGCAGCGGGGACCCGTGTCGGAAGTTAGTTTGGTTAGAGGTTTATACTATTTGATGTGCAAATTAAGGGATTATCCGGTGCCGAAGACAGCGGAGAACCAGGTCGGAGGTTCTTTCGGTTCGAGGTTTATCTTATTCGAGGTTTTACAAGATTCGAAGCCCCGATATAAATTAGAGGTCCGCTAGCAGGCGAAGCCAGCTAGTGCTAATAATAAAAGAGCGTGATATCACGTTTGATTTCAAATGCAGCGCTGACACGCTATGTACGTATTGCATTTTTATTCATTTCATCGATAAGTCAGTGATATTTTTTAACGGGGGATAACAAGTATTATAACAAGCCACATTTAGTATGTTGTATTAGTTTAATTTAAAAATCTACTGGTATTTCTAGTTAACCTTTTAAACAATGACTGAAAGTAAAATGTAATTTTAAATTATTTCTCATGTTTAGATTATTTAAATTATGTTTATTCTGTTTTAAAAAAAAGAAATGATATCTACAAAAACAAGTTTTCAAAAGTAAAAAAAAAGCCAAGCGTAAAAAAAAAAAAAGTTGTGGCTAAAAAATGGTGTGATATCAAATTTCCAAGCTATTATATTACTTTTTTAACTTTTTTCCATTAAATAAGTTATCATATATATAAGTCGAGTGCCTACGTATATGTTAATAGAAATCGTTTTCTCCTGTACTAAATACATCCTAACGAGTTTCTGAAAATTCAATTTTTTTCAAATTATGCATGATGTGCTTGGCGGCCATCTTTTCATATTTCTAAGCACCCAAATTTCTAAAGTAAAAGCGTAATATGTTTGCAATGTAATATGTTTATAACAATTTCGAACTTCAGATTTTAACTACGGACAGATAAATTAGATAAGACTGATATTTTGAGAAATTGATTTTTACTAGTTTGAAATTATTAATTACTGTAAAAAATAAATCATAAGATGAATCTTTAAGATAAGTCATCATTATCTTAAGACACAATTTTCAGATCATACAAATCTATAAATGAAACGCTTAAAATATTTGCTTAAATAACAATTTTGAACTTCGGATTTTAACTACGGATTTGGATGCTTAGAATTTTGTGAATAATATGCAAAGATGGCCGCCAAGCCCATCATGCATAATTTGAAAAAAAATGAATTTTCAGAAACTCGTTAGGATGTATTTAGTACAGGAGAAAACGATTTCTATTAACATATACGTAGGCACTCGACTTATATATATGATAACTTATTTAATGGAAAAAAGTTAAAAAAGTAATATAATAGCTTGGAAATTTGATATCACACCATTGTTTAGCCACAACTTTTTTTTTTACGCTTGGCTTTTTTTTTACTTTTGAAAAGTTGTTTTTGTAGATATAAGTTTACAAGCACTAAGTTTTTAAGCACATATCCGTTTTTTTAGAAATCAATCCGTTATAGATAAATCTTTCTAGCAATGGTACTTATGCTTATAGTATTTTCAAATTTATTTAACTGCTCTAGAAAACATTTCTTCAATTTCGTTTTGAGTGATTTCGACTCGCGAGACATTTAATGTAATAGAGACAATAAATAGGGTTTTTTTTAAAGCAAATGTATTTCATTCAATATGCTTGGTGAAAGCAGTTTTATTCTCTTTTAAGAAGTATCAGTTTCAATTTTGACAGTTTATGTTTTCAATGTTTAACCAGATTTTTGTGAGTTTTCCTTTTAAAAACTCACTAACTTTTAGTAACATTAAGAGCTGTAGCACCTCTTAATGTTACATTCTTTCCAAACTCCAACAGTGTCTACATATCAAACATAAAATTTCAGTTTTCCTTTTAATATAATTGTGTTGTAAATATCTTTTAAAAAATGTACGATGTCCATCTTCAGTTTATCATATTTATTCATGGGTAAAGAGTTTTAACATATATTTTTTTATAAATCCTGGGTTGTATGGGAATATATGTCAACAAAATGTGTGTATATCAATAAAAAATGAAAGAAAAATCACATAGAATACCAGAAGATCCCACACATACTACTTTGTAAAGTGGTATAAAATCTAAGAGAGTAATAAACTATTAGTTTTCAACATAAACAAATAAAAATTATAACTAAAATACTGTAAAAATTTTACGAATCTTTAAATTTCTCAAGATACCGCACTTTGTTACGTTCCGATTGGTAATCTTTGAATCCCCAAGCTTTTTGTGCTAAAATGTAAAATTGAGTTATATCTGTCTACACATAATTGTTGCCAGATGAGCAGGATTTTTTCTGTAGTCTTTAGAATGCTATCACATACTGAATACATATATTCCTGTTTTTTAATTACATAATAAATAAGACAAATATTACTATTCAAAAATAGTGGTAGCATTCTGAATAATAAAAAAGTCCGTCAAACTGGTAACACTGATATACATAATTTTTATGCTGCCATTTCTGAGACCACAATTTGTGCAAGTGTGTTCGGGCAAAGTGTATTTTTAGCATCCGTGTTCTAACAACAAAATTAAACACAGGTAAAGTGCCAAAGTCTTCACGGGCCACAGATAAGTTGTCGGGGGGCCAGTTGTGGCCCACGGGCCACGTATTTGCCATGCCTGCTTTACAGGAACACTAATTTTTTGTCTATTACTTGGTGTGTATAATTACTTTAGATCATATACTGGGCAGAGCAAAACATATCGAGTACATTTGCGTTTTTGACGGACATTGCTGAAGCGGAACTTTCCACTGTGGTAATGAGTTTCCTAATTAAATTAAATTTTAGCATTATATGTAGTATATTCACAAATCTATAGATCATATACAGGATTGCATAAAATAATTCGAATATTGTTGCTAATTCCTAAAACTGAAGTTTTAAATGTGTTATGCGTTTTCCAAATTTTTCACGTGGACAAGAAACATTTGATCTTAGTAAATGATAATGTTTTCTAAAAGTATTTTGGAAGTATTGGAAAGTGTTACGTAATCTATGCTTGACGCATGACTTTTCGTTCTTGTTTAAAATGAAATAAAAACCAACTGGTGACAGCTATTAAAGTTATTCTTGAAATATATCAAAGTGGGAAGACGGACATTACTTTAGTATGCCTGCTTAAGTATAAAATATTACAGAGAGACGGCGCTGCGAGAACTAAAACCGAAAATACTGTCACTAACTAACAAAGATGGATCAAAAATTTTTACACGGTTTTTACCTTTCATTCTGTTAATTTGTTAAAAGGGAGAAAAAAAACTTATTGCGTTTTAAAAGTGAAAGGTTATTTTGAACATTCTCGCAATTCGAACAATGGTTCGCCATCTGTGCGTAACATGTGGTAGGGGAGGGTAGTACACAGTGAGACAAAAATATTATTTCTAGACGTATGGCGACTATTTTTATTCTTTTGAAATATTTTTTGCTATATCTTTAAGCAACACAAATACGCTACACATTAATGTATAAATGTTTTTAGAAAAGTTATTTATGAAAGCACAGTAGCATGATAACGGAGTATCGAAAATTGTCTCACTGTGTACCACAAGTGGTACACAGTGATACCATGTGTACATATATTCATAAATCATATTTTTTTGCACTCTATCCATAATTTTCTTCAATATAATAATGTGTTAACTACTGCCAGAAATCATGGTTATCACTTGGTTTTTAATCTGAGATTTTTGGTGTCGAGTAGTTTTGATAGAGCAATAGTAAAAATCTAAAGAAAATTTTAACACACACACACAGAGGGAACCTTTTTTTATTAGTATATATATTATATTAGTTTTACTTATACAATATTTGAATTTCAACTAATAAATATTTTTTTAACATCATAACCATATAGTAGTTACACGGTGAAACACGTCTCACTGTGTACCACAAATGTGTGTCTCACTGTGTATTTTCGTTACGTTGTAACAATATAGATCTGTTTCATCAATTTCATCGCTTTGAAAGTTTGTGTTGTTTCGTGGAAATTGTCATTAGATACAGCTAGGTTTGGTTAAGCAAATATATGCCATAATGACGGAAATAAACTTTAAAATAGACGTTTATGAAACTTTAACCACTGTAAAGTAAAGAATTACTTACTATTTTGTTGGATAAGTAACCGAAGTGTCGAAACTACATCCACATGTTGTATAAGATGGGGTGGTTATGTGTGAGCGCGATCTAGTAGAACAGGTTAACAACTAGTGGCTGCTGTCTCACTGTGTACTACTCTCCCCTATAGGCATTCTTGATGTCATACGTACTTTATGCTGCCGCGAGATTAGTTTTAATAGCTTGACATCCCATTTTAAAACTTCAGCGTCACATAGGACATCATGTATAAAAGTAATCGTAAAAATATTTCGAGAACAATAATGTTATGTAACGCTTTGTTCTGTTTGACCCGATTACTTCCCGAATTTGTGTATTATTGCAAGTTAAAAAATTCATCAACACGTATTTTATCCATAAGACGTAATAAATTATTTTATTAAGTTTCCATTTCTTTTACAGATATTTTAAAATATATAGACTCATATTTCAATATTTATGCAGGAATGGGTTTTATGTCAATGTTCGTTGTATCTGAATATTTTTATAAATATAGGATCCAACCCGGGCTTCAAGGATTACAGAACATAAATAAAAAAAATTCTCTTATTTTTAAAAACTCTAATATACATTTTACGTTACAATTATTTTTAGATAACGCGATAAAAAAATGAAAAAAAAATATTTTTATATGAAAAATATGAATAAAACAAATTCGGAATGCTTAAATTCATCTTTGTCAAATTAAAATAAAAATACACACAACAACACATGTGATTCCATTACCTAAAAAATGATTGAACATTAAATTAACATTAAAAAAAAACATTAAATGATGAACATTAAAATACATCGAGCACTTTCGGCTGCGAACTCAGCCTTCATCAGGATTTATAATTAAAACTGGTGTTAAGACAAACGTCCATATCACATTTTTGTAAACAGTTATGTTGTATAATGTTACAGTTATCTTGTATACTGTTTACAAGAATGTGATCTGGACGTTTGTCTTAACACCAGTTTTAATTATAAATCCTGATAAAGGCTGGGTTCGCAGCCAATTGTGCTCGATGTATTTTAATGTTGTAGAATCTAATTAAAGTTTTAGTCATCTTTTTAGGTAATGGAATCACATGTTTTTCTTGAAATAAATCACCCAAATGAAATTCGGCAACATAACCCAATTAATTGAGAAAATAACCCATCTAGTGATCTCAAAACATTTTTAACGAACAGATGTGAACTTCATGCTTCTTCCTTGTGTTAATGACTGTTATTGCACCACATGGAAGTTACTTCAGAAACAGATGTATGTAATTGACTTTTAACAGACTATATTTTTATATTTTATTTCGTGCCAAGTGTTTTTCGCCTCACTTAGATGTTCGCTCTGTATCTAAAATGTAATCGCTTTAATAACACGAAGCCTTTAACCGTTTCATAATAATACATCTATATTGAACCAAATATGGTGTCCTCCCACAAATTAATCCTCTATTACTTTTCAGAAGAACACCGAACACCAGATTTACAAAAATGATCTTTCAGAATAAAGCTGAATGTGAATAAAAAATTTTCAAATAGTAAATAAGGATAATTCAAAACAAACGAAAGAGTGATTGTGAACTATCCCTATCCATCCAGGCGTCACGGAATCCCGAGCCGTACACGAAATAATATGTATAACAAGTAAGTGTCTTTTACTTACCTCTTTTGTGTACGAGCAGCACAAAGCCACTATTAAGGTATTTTCTATTTACGTTTATTCATGAGAGAGCGCGAGTGTTTTTGGCTCAACACGCCATATATTTCTTACAATTTATTGAGAGAGCGTTTACAGACACACAGACGGCAAATTTGTTTTTCAAAAAATATGTTTTTCGGAATCTCTAGTGTCTGAAACGTGTAAATTCGTCAAAATATTTTTTTGTTTTTTAAAATGATTACAAGACTATACTATGTATGATGGGTAAGTAAAATGGATAATTGCGTAGTATTTTGCAGCTGACAATCACGACGATTTAAGTCAAGGTGTAAGTCTAACAATGTTTCTTTTGTTCTGATATGAGAATTTAGTTGGACAAATATTGTAATATTATTTTTTAATTTTTCAATACCATCTGAGAATATGTTTTTTTCTTCATGCTAGTTTTCGATTTTCTATAGCCTATCTTAAATCGAAATTTTATGAAGAAACTTTTCAAAAGAACAAATTTATTTTATCCAATCCATTTGCTTCTTCAAACAAACATAAATATGCAAATAATTTCAAACATACGACAGGCTTCAGACTTATGTTTTGTCTCTACAAAAGTAAAATAAAGACAGAAGTCTGAAGCGTCTAATCTTAATATTTTATTTTGTATTTTTTCATGCATTTCCTTTAAATATTTAGGATAAACCGTTTGTAAGTTTAGTCTTTCAACCGGATGCGCTGCCAATATTTTACGACACATTTTATTTTTCCGAATTTATTTATTACTTACCCATCATACTTAGTATTGGGTAAATCTTATAATCGTTTTAAAAATCGAAAAAAAAATGTTTTGACGGATTTACACGTTTCAGACACTGAAGACTTCGAAAAACATATTTTTAGAAAAAGAAAATAGAAGTCCGCCTGTCCGTGTGTCTGTGTGTCTGTAAACGCTCTATCTCCCGAACAAATTGAGTTAGAGACTTTAAATTTGGTATGTACTTAGTATGTAATAATGAAAAGAAGTATATTCAATTTTAGTAACCTCGATTATCCGGAACTATTTTTTTCGGACTCTCGAAATATTCGTTCTGGTAAAAAATATATAATTCTTTTCAAAATTGTTTATTTTAACGAGTGAACATAAAAGAAAATAAAAAAACATACATTTTGCATAAAGAATGAAGTCAATCGGATAATGAGCTGTCGAGATATTTGTAATCCTATTTTCCACACTCGTCGACTTTTCATGACACTCTATTTCATTCAAATTTCAATTGAAAGATGTAATTTAATTGGAAATGAGACATTTAATACGACGCAGTAAACTGTTAGTTAATAGGATTTTCATTTTTGGAGTTATAAGGATGTTTCTTTAAGGCAATTCAGTAATCGAGCCTTAAACTTGTGTAAAGTAACATAAATGTTTAAATAAATCTTTGACCCTTTGCTAGTATGTTTCACACTATATTTTCCATTATAAACATATTTTAATAATATTTTAACCCGAAATTGTGTAATGAAAAAATTTATTTTTTTTTAAAGTGTAAAAGAATCATTTTACCTTCACCAAAGGGCAAAATAATCCTTCATTTAAAAATAACTGCAATTTTGTTTTTTATCGGCAAAATAAAGGATATAAAAGTAATTATGACAATGCATCAGTGTAATTCACATCTAAAAACATACTTCATTAAGTAAACCAAGTCATATTTATGTTCTAAATGACTGTATATTTAAATAAATATGAAAATTAGTGCTTACCCCAGATGATATAAAACCCAATTTTTCAAAATATTCTATTAAGACGTTATTACGCGTAATAATGCGATCCCTTGAATACCGCCATTGCTTCTTCTTCACTTATCCCAACTAGTTTATGTGTTACCCTGTGCGCGACCTGTCTGGAAGAAAACATATGTGGGTTGTTTTACCCGTTAGGATCATTTTAGGCCACCTTCCCCTACATATCCTGCAATTTTCATGGGAAAATACTAAAAAGTTCTTTAACTACCTTCCGTGCAATTTTCCAAAATCAAATTTCGAAAAAAATACCTAAAATTATCTCTTCTATATTATTTATCAATTATTAAGAGAGCTATTTCTTTTGTTTTAAAGTGTTCAGAAATTATTACCCTTTAATATATATTTTTTTTTTTGAAATATGGAATTTTTCGAATGTTTAAGAGTCCTAATTCTCCTTAAAATATTTACAAGAAAGTGTGACGTATATTGCATAAAATGAATTATTTGAGCTAGTAATTAACATGCATTTTACGGGTACTCAGATTGCAATTTATACTGTTCATGCATAAAATGTGACAATTAGTGGCTTTATTTTGCTTCAGAAACTTTATTTGGCAGCATTTAAGGCTAATTGATATTTAGTGCATAAAATACATGACTTTACACTAGAAGTATACTTCCTTACTTTCAATTGTTCCTTACTTGTTTATTAAGATGTCAGGTACCCTTATGAACTCACAAAATATATGGAAAAGGGACATATATAAGAATTACAGTAACTCTGTAGCTAATTGATTTTGGTTTATTTTATCAATTAAAATTCTCAAAATATGTATACACTCATGTAAAGCTTTCAATTTATTTTAAAATGTAATACAATTTTTACAAAAAAATTATTCTTGCGTGCTTTGCGCACATGATTTTTCACATTTGAGTTGTTAAAACCAGTCAAAATGTTTTTAATGTGTACAAATATAATGTGTTCTCAAAATGACAAACGTAAAAAAAGTAACGATGAAAAAATTAAAATGTGTAGATTCTGGGAAAAAAAAATAGAGAAATTCGAAATATCGAGTTTTTTAACACAAACTTAGTTATGAAGTCTAAAATTGTCACTTGAGAAACATAATAATTGATCATTTTGTGCAGGTGTAAGGTTAATACATTCAATCAAAATTTCATGAAATTTTAACCAATCATTTTCCAGAAATCGTGCGCGCAATGACCAAAATCGCCGTTTTGACGAAATTGACGTTAAAGATTAAACTACCCCTTAATCATATAAAAAGAGCTCAAACTCACTCTAAAAAAATCCGTGAAAATACAAGAGATTTTCCGTAAAATGTTACGGAGAAGTTTCATTTTTCCAAAATTTCAGTACAATTTCCGTAAATGACATTAGTTCCGTTAAAGAGACTTCAAATCCATAACTATGCAGAAAGTTTTCCGTAAATTTAATGGATTTTTTCCGTATTTCTTTCAAAACAGTACAATGTCAATATTTCTTCCAAAACAGTGCAATTTCCGTAAATGGCGTTTAAAGGATGAGTACAGAAATCGCCTTTTTTGAAATGCGAATTAAGATTGTTGTAATTACTAGAGTTCTTCTAGGATACAGGCCTGGCTCGGCTCGACCCGCTGGCCCATTCTAACCGAGGCCATGTCAATTTATTGTGAAAATAATAGTAATATTTATATTTTTAAAGAAATATTTAGAAATGTATTATTTTTTTATAAATTACAGAAAAAAAAAATATTTTTTTAAGTCTACTTATTTTTTTCTTCATAGTACTTTAAAATTATAATTTCTTTTTTCTTCACTAATTTTTTTTTAATTTATCTTTTTTAATGTGAGGCAATATTGTGTTATTTAAAGGTTTCATAATATAATATATCTGCAAATTATAGTTATGAAAATTGGTATTAAACTAAACTGTTTTGGCTTACAAATTTATGAATTATGCTAAAATTTATTATTTTATAAATTATAATTTTACAAAGTTTACAAAATTTTCATTAAATTTATAAAATTAGTTAATATTTTTTACTTTTATAAAAATCAAGTTTTTAATTTTATAAGGGTTTTAATTTATTTCGTTAGTTCATATTTTGATAAATTAAACTAATTTAATTCAAATTAAATCAGTTAGTCCATATTTAAATTAACTATCCCAAAGTCATTAATTTCAAATTTTTCTCCTTTTTTTTAAATATTTTTAAAATGTAATGTTAAAAATATAATGTTTAACAGAACCGTACGCAAAATCTCTCAGCATAGCTGAAATATAATAATTTAATTTATTATAAAATTGTTTATTTGCATAAGATTTTTTTTTAATAAGAGATAAAAAAAATTATTTTAATAGCATGTAATAAACGAGTCTGATTAAGATAATTGTTGATTTTATTGGAATTGATAAATAGATAATCAGGCAAATAATTTTAAAAAGTATATGTTCGAAAAAAGAAAATGTTGATACCAGTGTTGAATTCAGGGAGTGGCCCGGAGGGGACATTATCCCCCTGAAAATTTTATTCCCCCCGGAAGATTTGAGATTTTATACTTTTAATGGTCAAAAAGTGCAATTCCCCCCCCCCTCCCCGGAGCCACAAATCCCTCCCGGAGAAAAATGTCTGAATTCAACACTGGTTGGTACTGTTGCAAAAAGAAGCAATTATTATTCTTAATACCATGTTCTATGCATATAATACATAATAAATTAAAATTTATCTGTAATAAAGCACCAAATAATACAGCAAATTATTGAAAATTATGAAAAGAAAATATTAAAAACATTGGAAAAATCCATCTACAGATCAAACCTCAAGTTTTTTTATCATAAAAAGCGATTCAAATAAGTACACAGCATTTGAGCGAAAACCGCGACCGATCATAGCGCCGTGGTCTAGGCCATCGAGTTAGTACACGGGACATAATGGGTTCGAATCCGCTCGCGGTAAGGGTTGGAAAAATTCTATAAACTCACTCAGAAATGAAAAAATGAAGCCGAAATGTATCTGTCCCTTATAAGGTTGTCCTCGCGAAGTACTTTTTTTTCTTTTTTGGCCCTATAAATTTTATTCTAACGAAATAAAAATTTCTAAAAAATACGGAAGATATCTGTTATAAAACGGATATTTAAAAACGGATATTTCAGAATTCACGGAAAATTTCCTGGAATTTACGGAATTTTCTTTCCGTTAAAATACGGAAATAGTACTGGCGCCTCGATTGCAGTACAATTTCCGTTTTTTTCAGGAATTTTTTTTTTTACAGTGCTGTTTTAGAAATAACTCCTCTTCTAAAGAGAAGTTTTGCACAGGGCTTATTTTAAAATGTTCCTAAAGATGCATATTCAATTTAAAGATAATTAAAAAAAAAATCGAATTTATGACAATTTAAAGGGTATTTGACCCCTTAAATGATTATTGTCATACAAATGCTTATATATGTAACTTTTATACATACCTGGGTACTACTGGGTACACATCCTTTTAGATGTGTTAAACATTAAAGTTCACGAAATTACTTTTATGTGGAAGAATCTACAATTTAAAGAGGGGTCTTCTAAGGTATAGAAAGAAACGGAACAAAAGAATTCGAAATAGCAATTAAAGTACGGAAAATAGCTTTAATTCCACGTAAATAAAAAATTCCGAATAGCATAAGTATGGAACATTTAAATTGATAAAAGTCAAATTAAAAAATTAATAATTGAAACCATGGAATAAATCATGAACGATTTTCCTGTTTCAAAAGAGAATTAAATTACGAAAATACAAAGAGAAACCTTTTTACTTATTTTATTATGTTTGATACTTAAAAGACATGTTTTCCTGTTAAAAACGGATAGGCGCATCAGCTTAATTATTGTTATGGAAAAAAGGTGCAATTTCCTATTTTTACCAAATAAAATTTAACTTGTTCATGAATTTCAATCTGAATTTTCTGCTCATCCTCTGAAGCTTTACGAGTGGATTTTATTGTAACTAAAAGGGCAAAGAAATTGATTTTACTTTGAAAAATTCATGTAATTTCCTTTTTATCGTTTAGTATTCACCAGAAAAAAAAATTAGAACACCTTCGCAATTTCATTTTAACTAAAATGTGCTTATCTCGGCATGTCAGCTTCGTAATTTTTTAATTCTATTAGATATATACATAGCGAAATAAGTGTTTCAATATAAATACGATATTGTTCAATATTGTGAAAAGAGAATTCATATTATAGCAAAGAATTAAAAACAAAATCGCTTTTCTTTCTTTATTTATAAAAAGTATTCTAACATATATGCATATTAATATTGAAATACAAGGTCATCATAAAAGTTTTTACTGATATATGAGCCCACATATCTGCATGCCGATATATCGACCGTACGCATTGAAGAAACAGGGTCATTCAAGATGTGCGCTTTATTATGCATGAACTCAAGAATGGGATAAAGAACAGCATTCTAGCTCTTACAATGTTACAGTTACATTGACAAAATGTCGAAATTTTTAAATGGAAACACGCACTTTTTTTTAAACTTTTGAACTTTGAAGGGAGAGGGGGGGGTGGGCTTTGAGACCTATAGCGGCAAGGCTGTCGTCTCAATTGATCCAAGAAACATAAGAGATGAACAGGCATAAAGACAAAATCAGCAAGTGAAAGGGAGACTAGAACGGGAGTATATAAAGATCAAGCCATGTCATTTAGATGAAAAGCCGAAATCCTGTTGCCATTTCCTTATATCTTTTCTGAAATCGGCGAAAAGAGCCCCATTGTTGGCCACTCGGGAGGAAGACCCCCACTCGTGGTGGCAACTGTGGGACCTGCTGGGGAAAGCATGTGCAGCCTCTTCAGTCTAAGGGGGGAGCCATCTCCCTGGCAATCTCCATCACCGAGGTCCATCTCCGGGACATCTGGCAAGAAATTACATAATTTAGCGCACCAATTTGATAAAGTAACACTGAGACTGTCAATGGCTACCTTAAATCCAGAAATGAGGGTTTGAATCTTATCGTATTGACTATCCATATGGTCAATGATAAGTTTTAGCATGATATTAGTACGGGTTTCCAAAACTTTTTTCATGTTTTCCAATTCGGCGTTCTGAGAGCCTGTTATTTTTGCATATGAGTTCGATTCGGGTTTGCGGTTAAACAGCCTTCTTGCTTCAATAAAAGTTAAAAAGTTGGAACATTTATAACGTAGGAATTCACTTTCTTTTATACAGGCTGGGCATTGATTAAAATCCGACCTATACTCTTCTCCACAATTTCGACATTTGACAGGTTCAGTACATACGCCTGAATGGGCCATACCACAGGTGGCACAGAGTTGTTCGGATTTACATTTGTTCAAAGCGTGATTGAATTGAAAACATTTGGAAGACTGGCGGGGACGGTCTACAAATTGTTTAATTGGCTGGATGGAAAACCAGATTTTCACTTCCGACGGAAGGGAGGTGCCCAAAATCGTTACAAGTACCGGGGAGACTTCTTGTCTGCTATCCTTTTTTACAAACCGACGGAGCTCAAGCAAGTGGGAATTATTGCTGCTTAAAAGTTCCTGACCAATTTCCTCCAGTGGAATGGTAACTGGGACGTTGGACAGTAGGAATTTATTTGTGACGTTCTCCCATATGACTCTGGTTTTAACTTTTAGACCGAGGAAGTTATCAATATGGCATATTTCAGTCGCACAGAAAACGTCTGACGTACTAAGTATGAGACTGCCCAACCGTGTAAAGCGAATGTTATGGATCTGCTGAAAGTGAGCAACTTTATTTTTTATTTCAGCCTGAACAGCACGGGGATCCCTTTTTGGTAAGGCAGAAGACTCTATACTAGTTAAAAAAAATGTTGAATGCATTACCGCCATTGTCAACCGGCATTTGCAGAAGCGAATCCACAGGTAAAGAAGAATGAATCACAGTAGGGTTATCAGTTGTAGGCAGGAAGCCACTATCTTCGTTATTCAGCATTTCAATATTCACAGGAGAAGATTCCGAAATAGGGTCGGGAACAATTTTAATTATAGAATTAGCCATAGAAACCGAGCAGGCGTTCTGCTCAACACTACGAAACCAATGCTAGAATAGTCAAACACCCAGGACAGCAGATAGAACATGGGACGCCGCAGGTGAAGAAACACGTCAAATATTTACAAAAGGGTCCGGTAATTCCGAACTAAAGGAAAACCTAAACGTAACACAAACGAAAGGCAACGAGACGACAGCCCGCCGCTAACACGGTCAAACTACGTCTCCATCTTGAACCAAAAGTCTCTTCAATAAATTTTAGCCGACGAACTTCTATATATCATTAATAATATTCAAAATTGTCACTCTACAATATTTTAAACTAGCCGGGAAAATATTCCTAAAGTCAAACAAAACATAAACGCGGGAAGAAAAGTTGAAAGCAAAGTTTTTCGACGCTCTACAAAACAACAACCACCTACTCACTTTGACATAAACCCACTTTTGTTTGGTTGTAAAATGAATTTCACAATACAAAAATCCTAAATAGGGTTGAAATGGCGCCGCACTTGTAGCACTAGAAATGGCGGCTTAAAAGAAACGCAAAGGAAGCATTAGTGAATAATTCATAGGGCTTAAGCTTAGGAACAAGTTCTGCAGACAAACGTACTTTTTTGAAATCACCATACCATCTAAAAATCGTAGTCTCACTAAAACATTTGTCTTTGTAAGCTTCTTTCAGTAACTTAACTGTTCATGGAGCTGTTTTGTCCAAACGATAGCAAAATTTTATGCCACAAAGCATTTCGTATTTGAACTTTGAATTACTCACCACCATTTCTGTAGTGCAAATAAAACAGTCCTTTAAACAAGCACAAAAATAAGAAAATAAAATCTTTTGCTTCGTTTAGAATATTTATAAATGTACAGTTAACAGTTTCAAAAAATCGCCTGCAGTTTTTTTTGTTGTGTTGCCATTTCGTAAAAAATAACTCTCAGTTTTTATGGAATGCCCATTGCATATATAAATATCATGTATATTACAGCTAGTACGTTACTTGGCCACAGCCTGCACAAACCTTTGTGAAAATTTGGGCTATGCAGTATCTAGTCTGAATTATTTTGTTGCAGCGATACTGCTCTAACATCCATTAATCTAGTTGCTATGCATTTTGTCCATCTCTTGATATTGTTTGTTTGAAACACATGCTTTTATAGTTTAGCCCATTCGATGATGAATGACGCCATATTCGTGACAGCCAATTTTTGCCCAAATGTGTTATTTACAATTGTTATTTTGGCACCAATTGTTCGGACAAACACTTTTTACATCATTTAATTGATGAAATTTTTAGATTAGATAACGCGACATTTTCTGTGCAAAAGTACGGGTTATAAATTCAAGCATTTTACAAATGTGCAAAATCCTTGAAATTGGAAAAATTAAATGATGCAAAAAATGTTTGTTTTAGAAAAAAGTGGTGACAAAATAATAATTGGAAACAGCACATTTGTACAATATAAATATTGGTTGTCGTGGATCTGGCGGCATTCGTTTGTAATGTCAGTTAGTACTATTATAATTTCATTCGAAAAATGAAAACAATAGATGCTTTTCAATAAAAATTTACTCTCTTTGTTGAATTATATAATATTTAATTAATTCTAGAATCATTGGTCTCTTTCTGACAAAAGAATTTGTAAAATTGTTCAGTTTCTGTCAGCTGAACATGACACATTTATCTGATATATTGGTCTACTAATGCTTTTTCATTTTTCATATTATACTTTGTTTGGTGGAAGCTTAAAATTATTTGATGCTTTATCGAAAACTATGTTTTTTCCTGAAGTTTGTTTTCCATCTTAAAATGAAATATTTTATAAAGAAACTTTCAAAAAGAAAAATATTCCTTCTGCAGTACATTATTTCGTAAAACGAATCTAAATACGCAAATAAATACAGTGAAACTTCCATTTAACGAAGTCTCATCGTTACACTTAAAAACTTCGTTGTGAAGAAAATTCGTTAAATAGAAATCAACTTAAATTCATGATTTTTTTCCTTTAGACATGGTAAACAGTTATTGTATTCAGAAGCATTTGATTCAGTTTCAATTATGAAACTGTCTTTTACAAAACAGTTGTGTACGGTCGATGAAATCACGTCACATTTCCAAGATTTGGCTCAAGCTTTCATCAGTTCTGATACACAGATTCTCAAACTAATGTATTCACTACATTGTCTTTTTTCTGTCTTTTTCGATAATGTATTTGAAGATTTTTTATTATTCCTTAGACTTATGGGTGAAATTTAGAAGTTGTATTAGTAGGAACAAAAATAACTTTGATGTTGTTCGATTTGAATTTTAAAGTACATTCTTGTGTATGTACAAAGCAATTGTCTATCAACAATGGAAGGTCAGAATGGTAACTGTCTGACTCTAATTCATATTTTCTACTTCAATGCATCTGACGCCATTACGTTACTGCATCTTCTATATAATTGAATGTAAAAAGGGGATTTTAACCTCCCCCATCTGTCAGCGCTGGAGTGTCGGTGTGAAAGAATAATTATACCAAGTGTTTTTCTTAGTGCGAAAAAAATTGTTTTATTTAGCACCAAACAGAATGTTAATTATTTAAATGTGTTCATTTTCATACAATCCGCTGAAATAAATTCGCATATCCATCGCAACCGCAACCTCTTAGTTTTAATTCTGTACACGTACAAAAGTGAAATAAACTCGTTATATAGAATATATTTTTCGTAATATGGAGATTAAACTACATGCTAATGGTGTCCAAAGTCAAAGTTCTACAGAAAATTTCCTTAAGTAGAAAACTTCGCTAAATAGGGACTTCGTTAAAGGGAAGTTCTACTGTATATATAAAAGAAAGAAATAGACGAAATCGTCTTATTTGAATATTTCGTTTTATATTATTTTATGCATTTAAAAATTCAGCATAAATTGTCTGTATAATACGACATTATTCATTCTAAATAATGCAATTGTATTTTTCTCAGACAATTTAATTTACATTTAAGAAAGAAAAAAAAACAAATTTAGAATATAATACTTTAGACTTAAAATTGCCATCATTATTTCAAATCATCATCATTTTGTATGAAAATAAACATTTTTAAAATACCAAAAAATAAATAAACCAAAAAATAATGCTTTTTTTTTCTAGACGTCAAAAAATATAACAAGAATGTTTATATATTGCCAGATAGATGACAGAAAAATATCAAATATATAAAAATACATATATTATAAGGAAAATAATAAACAATAACATACATTAACTTGTATTTTGGATTAATGGTTTTTTAATATAAAGTAATCATGAAAATTTAAAAGAAAATCTAGAATTTATTGCACAACTTTTATTACCTGAACTAATGATTAGTGTTAATTTTACATGTATTTTGATTGACTATTGAACTGTTTATGCATAAATAGTGAAAGAAAGATAAATATATATAAAAGAAAGGAATAGTCGAAATCGTCTTATTTGAATATTTCGTTTTATATTATTTTATGCATTTAAAAATTCAACATAAATTGTTTGTACAATACTACATTATTCATTCTAAATAATGCAATTGTATTTTTCTCAGACAATTTAATTTACACCCAAGAAAGAAAAAATAAATTTAGAATATAATACTTTAGACTTAAAATTGCCATCATTATTTCAAATCATCATCATTATCTATGAAAATAAACATTTTTAAAATACCAAAAAATAAATAAACCAAAAAATAATGCTTTTTTTTTCCTAGACGTCAAAAAATATAACAAGAATGTTTATATATTGCCAAATAAATGACAGAAAAATATCAAATATATAAAAATACATATAATATAAGGAAAATAATAAACAATAACATACATTAACTTATCGGATTAATGGTTTTTAAAAAAATATAAAGTAATTATGAAAATTTAAAAGAAAATCTAGAATCTATTGCACAACTTGTATTACCTGAACTAATGATTAGTGATAATTTTACATGTGTTTTGATTGACTATTGAACTCGTTACGTATAAAATGTGAAAGAAAGTAGCGTAGGTATGCTTCAGAATATTTATGATGCAGAATGTATGAACTTTTTATTTATTTGCATTTTTCCATAAAATGCATCGTTTATCATTTCAATTTCTGTATTTTAAATTTTTTCTTATGTGATTGTTATCCGAACAGTAACATCTCTAATTAATACCGTTCTATGAGTATCAATGTGTAAGAAATAGTATTTTGCGTATGTTTAAAAATGTTACTAAGAAAATGCTTTCATGGAATAAACATTTAAAATTTATAGAGAGGTAATTTATCTTTAACAAAAGAAACGGAACAATTATGAAAGCAATAAATGGTTTAAAGTTAAACTTTTAGTGTGAGGTGAATATTGGTAATATAATAAATATGAATAAAAGTCAATAATAAATGGTGAATAAAAGTCATATTTATAAAACTTAATAATTCAAACGCACTAAATAAATCAATAAAGTTGTTCCTCTTTCAAAATAGAATTAAAGAGACAAATAGTAAAATAAACCTTTTAAACATATCCTATTATGTTTGATACCTAAACAAAATGTTATGTTTTCCTTTTACAAAACAGATATGCACATCTTATTTTATTGGGGAATGAATTTTATTGGGGGGGGGGGTATTTATTGGGGAATGTCATTGAGGAAAATACCATACCCTGTTTTATCAAATAAAATTGTATTTTATTATTTTTGACTCAATCATACTGATTAGTAAATATGTCATATGATTTGCAATTTTTAAAATGGATGAAAAGTTTCCCAGGCTGGTATACAAACGGCATTAGCGATAGGGATATCAATAAATATAATTGAGTTTAAAATAATAAAGTATATATCTAAGTATCATGGAATTCCATTTCTTTCCATATATTCTGTTGATTTGTCTACATGGAAGACCTGTTTTTTTTGCCTAATAGGTTATCTGAGTGAATTATGCCGGCTGATGGACGGTCACTGTAGCTCAATAGTCACAGCTTTGGCAATTTAAACCAAAGGTCTTGGGTTCATTTCCAGGCCTGGAAACTTTGTCTCTCAGGTGGAGAAAATTCAAACCGTACAATTAAAATTTAACTAACTTCGCAATTTCAATTTAGATTTTCAAATCAAAGCTTTATGATGCTTTACGTGTGATATTCACTAGAACTATATGAGTATAAAAATAAGATTATCTCGATAAAACTATTTAATTTAAAATCACTAACTCGCAAAAACTGCCCCCCAACTAAATTTCATTTTATATTACCATATATTAAAAACAGAATTTCAGTTGCTCAATTTTTTAATGCATTTAAATACATGTCTGGAGAAATGAATATTTTCACAGAAATCTGACAGTATTCAATATTATACTAAAGTTATATTTTTAACAAAAGGTAAAATATGATTATAAAAAAAATGCTTCATTTTTTATTATTTTGTAATTTACTATTTATGTACATTAATATTTCTTTGTTTTGTATTGCATCGCCTATGTAATACATTGTATAATACGCATTAATTTTATTATAGACTAAATAACTTTTATAATGTAATGGGTCAAATACCTTTTAAACTGACAAACTACAAGTAAAAGTGATCCTAATATGCATTGCAGTTATCCAATATCTAATTACCTGTTGGTTATGAAATTTTAAACACACATTAAAATATATATATTCAAACATGTTGGTTATGAAACTTTAAACACACATTAAAAGATATATATTTTAACAGTAAATGTTCTGAAAAAAAGATACATATAAAGTGTTTTAATTCAACAATTGAATGCTTTTTTAGGTGCGTTCGTAATTATATAAATACGTAGCACCTATATGCGTCGTCTGGCCCGTCCGTCTGTCTATACGTCTGTCTGTCGGTCCGTCCGCAAATGAGAGCACAAAATCTACCCAGCCGAATGGTTTGAAATTTAATATATATTATCGTGGCTGAATTTTGTTGAATCTTTTCAAATTTTATGAAAATCGAATCAGAATTTAAGACATTAATAAAAGTTTTCTTCATTCTATTAAATCCAATGATACAAATTATATATAATAAAAGTGCAAGTCAGGCGATTAAGGAAAACAAATACGGGCTAACCACTGCTTTTTCATATGCCAAGCGGACATTTTTATTCAAAATTACATATTGAACAAAACTACATAAAAGTTACATTTTTAGAAAGATCCTTCAAAAAAATTCTTTGTTTGAGAGATCAGTTACATTAAAAAATGTATAGATTCTGAGATAACTTTAGTTGAAATTAGATTAACAGCCCAACATTTATCCCAATATCCATTAAAGTAAATAAACACAAGTTCATCGTGAATCATAGAATTATTAAATCATAGAGGTAATCATTCGAAAAGCGAAATCTCCATGCTGAACTTTGCGGCGCTATCTAGTGTCGAAAAAGCCTTCGCATCTGTAAACGGGGCATACGTAATAAGAGAAAAGAAAGGCATGCTCATTTCGCTCATAACAGACGATGTAGTTCTTTTCACTGAAAAACACAATGATATTTTTTTACATTGTAAAACTAGTTATAGTAAGAACGACCCTCATTTGTCACGTTTAACGTACAATTTCCAAACTGTTAATAAATGGAATCACAGTATAGGCCCAGGATTTCTCAGAATTGAATTGTCACAGTGAGTCAAATTGTTTTTACTAAGTAAGGACATAATATGTGTATAAAATCATACACTCTGTAAAAAGTATAATGATTGATTCTTGAGAAAAGACATGCCCCTCAACATTTTGATTTATTTTAATAAAAATATCCATAATTTCAAAATTTCTTACTTGATGAACATAATAGTAGGTTACTTTGTACATCTGTAATGTTTGTACCTTCAGTAAAATTTTCAGTAATTTCTTAGAAACCATGCATGTAATGACCATAATCACAGTTTTGAGAAAATTGACTTGAAAGATAATTATTCCCCTTGGCCACACAAAAGAGATCAAACTGCACATAACTTCCCTTTAAAAGTGAATTTTTACATGGGGCTTCTTTTAAAGTATTCCTTAACAATCAAATTTTAATGTGCGTTATTCAAAAAATGTTTTTTGACACTTTAAATTATATTTGACCCCTTACTAGTACAATGAAACAGAATAAAATTAAGTACGTAACGTAATGATTATTATTTCGTTAATTTACATTTGATATAAATTAAAGTTTTTATAAAAAATTTATAATGATTTTTTTAAATTTTTATATTTGAATCTAATTAAAAAATAATTATATTTTTTGAGCAATATAAAATCATATTAAAGAAATATCATATACATTATATATATATATATATATATATATATATATATATATATGTGTGTGTGTGTGTGTGTGTGTGTGTGTGTGTGTGTTTATACAGGGTGACTTTTAATTAACCTACAATTTTAAACTGAAATAACTTCTCAGAGCCTCACTAGATGGCGGCACGAATTCGTGCAGTGAGAGAGGGCATAAAAGGTATTTGTTTAGTGTCAGTTCTATGCAATTTTGAAAATGTCTCACAAAGCGTCATATTCAACTGAACACCGTATTTTTATTGTTAAAAATTGGTATTTATGTGCTGAAAATGCAACATTATTTCTACGGAAGATTTCTTCAACATACAAAAACCGACATAAGATTTCTAGAACAATCCTAATAGATCTGAAAAGAAAATTGGCCACCTTATTCACCAGATATGAATCCATCTTATTTCTATCTTTAGGGTCGTATGAAAGATTTGGTTTACAAGAAGAAGACGACAGACCTTACTAGCCTCAAAAGTTCAATATCTGACCCTTTTTCAAGCATAAAAAAAAGAAACGCTCGATTCTGTTACTGACAACTTTGTGACTAAGTTGCGCTATTGTATCCCCTCTGATGGGTCTCACTTTGAAAACCTTATCCATTAAATTCCTCTTCAACTTTCTTTTCCATAAAAAAATGTTTGTAGTGCCATCTGTAACGACTCGAGAGTTATTTCAGGTTAAAGTTGTTGGTTAATTAAAAGTCCTCTTGTATATATATTTATGCATGTACATGAACAGCAAAATGATATTCAATCTTCGACTTCAGTTCCATTTGATAAATATCAGTATATATGCAAGAAGAACTTGTAAAACTAAGAAGGAGAAGAAACATTGCGAACTGTTTTGATGTGAAAAGTCATGAATATGTAGTTTTTCACATACATAAATGTTGAAGTACAACCTATAACATGCGTTTATTAATATGTTTTTAATAAATTCCACGATTCTATATGTGTGTCATGATGTGTTTTATAATTGCTGTCACTCCTTTACCTGAAGTTTATGTGTTTACTATCAAATAAGACTCATATTTTGAACTGGCATTACCATGTCAAACTTATGTCAGAAGTCATCGTATTGGAGTATTAAAGCTTAAAATATCTAAAGACAATATATGTTCTAGATATTACCACAATGACAGAATGGAAATGTCTAATATGTTTCGAATTGCAACAGCTTCAGTTGCAAATCCTTACATTATTACTGAATCACCGAATCATCATGTCAAGGATCCTGATTCATCAAAACTTTTCTTCTAATAAATTTTCTTCTAATGATTTTTCTTTTGGTTATTATTTATACGAGGTGGAACCTATTGAAATTCAACGAAATGAAATGTTTAATATAGAACAGTTAAATTGGATTTATAATAAACCTAGCAAATTAATTACAATAAAAAATCAGTTTGCCGTATTTTAAATTCTATTGTCTTTAGACTTCAGTGTTAACAAAGTGTTAACAAAACCATGAACATTTTCCTGATGTATTTTAAGAGAAAATCCATTTGCTCTGTTATCTCTCATCTCACATTAACCTTCAGTTTCGCCTGTTAAGTTCAAGTATTCTGCACTTCTTTTTGATAAGTAACATGCAAAATCATTTTGAAAATTTTGAAAGAGAAGGTGAATCATTGTGAGACTTTTTCTATATTACCAGTGACGCATGTATAATTTTTCACATGTTTTAAAGTTCTCTGTAACAAGTTTGCTAGCATGGTTCTGTGTTCTATTTTTTAAGATTATGGCAGTGTGTGGTCATGTGCTTTTCTATTGATGTTGATCAATCACCTGAAGTTTATTTGTCTACTATCAAACGATGCACATATTCGGAGCAAATTTAACATAGCGAACTGTTGTCAGGAATTATCCTGTTGCAGTAATATAGCATGAAATGTCGAAAGACAATATATATTCTAGATATTATCTCAATGTCAGCATTGCATTGGTATACCGGTTTTGAAGGTGAAGAGATTGAGGTGGAAATCGTTAAATTATAACTGAGCAGTCAGATATAGCAGCTCAGCAATAACGTCCTATCAAATAGTTAACAACATGGGATTCTATATATTTCTCTATGTTATCACGTTATCATTACATATGATGTTATATTATTATGAGTATGTTAGTCGTCAATGACAGTATAAACCTATATTGAAAATTATGCTATGTGACATGAACTCTGTGCTGTTGCGTTGCAGTGAATCAGATCTTATAACCAAAAGTTTGATTGCCTTCAGTTTTATACGCTTATTAATATTTCTTATTGAGAAATAAGAATGCTTTTTTTTTCTCCTATAGTCTGTTCTATTTTAAGTTGTATATTAGAGCGCCTACTGATTTAAATGTCCATACGGTATTTAGTTATAAAATGTGATACATTAAGATGGCTCGGGAAAGAAATTTCACTTCATTTTAATTTATAAATTTCCTTGAAATGTATATTTGTTTATATGAAATAAAAATTGTTTTAATATTTTAAAATTTAAAAACATTCAAATTAAGTTCAAATTTCGAATTTTAGCCCGCTTTAAATTTGTTATATCTTCAGAAAAAATAACCATTTATTATTTGACTACGCTAATATAAATATATATGTTTTAATAAAAGCCCTCTCTAAATTTAAAAATATAATTTATTATGTTACAGCTATGGATCCTTTATCAATCTGTAAAATCAGCTGAGTCTGGTTCAAACGCAAACGATTTTGTATACGAAAAACATACCCATCCGTTTTTTATGTTTTGCTAAATTCCTTCTAAACATCATTCCGTCCTTGTACGCTCTTTCCTGTAACATTTTATGTAGCGCAATCAAAATGTATCTACAGCATCTTAGATGCCAAGACAATAATTGTAGATATAATAATTGTAGTCTAATGAAAGAAGATAATCTGTCTCTCAGTGTGTCTGTCTGCCGGCAATGCCTAGGAAAATGTACTGTGCATAGACGTCTGAAAATTTCGATGAGAATAGTTCCAGACAGGTTCTAATTCACCTGAGGATCAGATTTTTCATTTTTTTGATAATTTTCCAAGATACTAATAAAAAACCAGACGAACACTCATAAAAAAAAGTTTTATTTTTCTTAAAATTGCGCGCAGCGCCTAGCAGAGAAGATCCGAAGATTAGAAATGCTCTTCTTTTCGGGCGTATTTCGAAGGCTCATCGGCTAAACTATTCGAAATACGAAAACGAAAAAAAAATTACTCGCAAAAATATTGTACTTCTTACTTTCAAATGTAACAGTTAGTTTTAAAAAATACGAATTTTAAAACTTTTACATTTTCGTTTAAAATAAAGTTCGATTTTGTGTCCCCCTTCCCATTTTCGAAGTAAGCATCGGCCACACTTTTTGATATAGGAGAAAACTAAAAATACCCATTTAATTAAGGTACCTTCTTCTCTTTGACGGTGTAATCCATCAAAAAAATGCAATAATTAACACTTTAAAAAACTCGTTTCCGAAAACGATGTTTCGGAGATTTCGCTACTTTCTCTAAAGTTTAAAAATCTGCATCAGGTCTGGAAAATTAAAATACGAAAAAAAAACCCATGTACTTCCATTTCCTGTTCGACTGGTACAATCCGTTTAAAAAAACTATGAATGATAATCTATTGAAAAAAATTACTTTGAAAATTTTGTTTTTTCTTCACAGTTTGAAATTCTGCATCCACTTTTTTTTTTACTAGGGGGCTCCGCTCACCAATCCCCGTTCTGATTTCACAGCCTCTTAACCTTATAAACCTGGTAAAGTATACTGTTTTTAAAAGATTATGATGATATCACGAACGGCGACTTTCTTCTGTAATCAGGTTATAATGCTTTTTCATTTAACTGGCTATAATGCTTTTTTCATTTAATTCATCTTTTTTATTTTTAATATTCATGTGTAAAAACAATTTTTATGACGTAATTTTCTTTATTTCCTGCTTTCAACACGTGTTCATTTAATTGTTATTTTAAACTTTCATTATTGTTTTTAAAAGTCTCGCGCAAATACATTTTTTATTTGAGATAAAACATAATCCTTTGCGCTTATTTAGAAATTGGCAACAATATAAAAAAATGACTTTTTCAATAAAAGATTTTTTACTCCATTTTTAAGGATTTTTTGAGTTTTTATTGTCCGACCGTGATAATGTTTTTTAATTTCTGAAAGCTTGTTATATTTCGCGTCTGGTGGTATCATTTTCGAATCCGTAGGATGGCTAGAAAAAAGTAATAGCTCCTCAAAAAAGTCCCTAGTAAAAAAGCGATGAGAATAACCCGGAATATCTACGCAGAATTTGATTAGTCCATTTCGTTTTTGGCTCAGTTCCAGATTACTTTTTTTAATATATGAGGACAAATACGTAAAAGAAGATAAGATACACTTAAAGGGCGTACATTTTACCGGACGTGTTCGGCTTAAAAAATATTAATATTAACCTTTTCAGAAAAATTCGTGACGTAAGTCACTTTGCGACTTTTCGAGACACGTTTTTGTCTACTCTAAATATAACTAAATGTCTGTAATTTAACACAAATGTTTTTAATTTTCTTCGAACACTTAATTTATTTCACATATAAAAATCTTGAAACATTCGGCCGATTAGTAGAGTACTTTAAAAATATAAAATGTGCTCAATTTTCACTCTGAACGTGAATACGCGGATGACTTTCGGTCAGGTTTTTGCGACTAAATATTCATATATTTTCACCACTATAACAAGTAAAAATTTCAAAAATTTTGGAAAATAAGAATTATGTTGTTTTTAATGTTAAATAACCCAATGTAAAATAAATAAATAAATAAATAAATAAATAAAAGAAAAAGGGAAAAAAAGACTTTTTAGAAATAAAAATAAATTACTTTGGACAACAATTATACACACGCTTCAGAAACATTATATTTATAACTAATAAAAATCTCAAACAGTTTGGACAATAAGAACAACTTTTTAGTTGTTTAATTACCCGATACGAAATGTGAAAAGGAAAGGTGAAAACGAAATGTGAAAAGGAAGCACCGCGCAACTTTTTTTTTTCATTCCTACGTATCTTCGCTACTACATATTTGCCAATGGGTTTTCGTTTTTGCGCATGAGCTTTAAAACACATGGTCAAGAGAGATAGATATTATTTTGGATATCTGCGCTTCTAATCATGCAAATTCAAGGTTCGTTTGTGAAAATAGTCAGGGACGTGCGCATGACGTCCTGTGTAAGCTACAGAAGTCTGCAGGGTTCCCGATACAAGGTTCGTTTGCAAAGATTTTTGCTTAAAAATATAACTTCATAGAAAATTGCGTTAAAGATATAAAATCATACAAATTTGGTGTTAATTTAAGGTTTTTATCATGAACCAAGTAACGCCGGGTGGTTTAGCCAGTAAATAAATAAGAATGGGCGATTGTGTGTAAATATCGGATAAACAATATATATATATATATATATATGTGTGTGTGTGTGTGTTTATGATGCAAATACGCAGACCAGCAATATTTTATAATATAATTTGTATGATCTGTACTTTAAATTAAGCACATTAAAGGCTGAAACATATAACAGATGTTATGCTAAATTTAAATAAAATTTGAAGAAATAGCATACTTATGTAATTTTGTAATTTCCAATTTGGCTATTTTTAAATTAAATGGACATTGATTTCATGAAGATCAATATCAAAAAATCTTTCACCAATATTCTTAAATTAATATAACTATTAAACTGATATTTCTCAAGTCATGTACTTAAATATTAATATTAATAGAAGTACAAATAATAATAAAGTTTCAAGAAATCATAAATGATAGTTTTTACATTCTTTTGTTTAATTCAACTTCGTATGCAAAGATTTTGTAATTCATTTTTACTTACTTCCTGATATTCTAGAATTATCATGAGAGACGGCAGTGTCTCAGTGTGAGTGACGCAGCGAAAATCGAAAAACCGAAAGCCCAAATCCAAAGATTCCGTCACTCTCATATATACAGCTAGCAGGACATCAAAGGAAAATCGAAACGCCGACATTTAATATCTCAGTAAATATGAGGTATACCGTTTCGATTTTTTCACATTAGTCTTATATCTATGGTCTAACTCTATCCTGAAATTTATAATTTTCTACATGCGGTAGATTTTGAGATCTGGAAGCCAATTTTTAAGCGAAAATGGGGAATGTAATGGGCACATATCTATTATCTCCAAAACGGCTCGAAGGATTTTTTTTTTAAAAATTAATATGTTATATTAATCGGTTTTAGATGAAGCGAAAAAGATTTTGAGTTTACGTAGGAAAACTCTTGTTTTTTATATAATCCACTTTTAAAATCGGACTCTTTTTCTATGCTTTTTATCTATATAGACTAACATTACATTCTTTTGGACTTTTCACCCTTTTTTATTACTCCGCAATAAGGCTGTTCATGGCTATCACGGTTACAGTTAAACGTTAAAGCATCTCCATATTGCTGAAGAACTATTTAGATTTTTTTTTTCAAATACTAAATCAGTTTTTAATGCAATTTTTAATATGTAATATATATGTATTAAATTAAATTGTTGTTTATATATTTTTCTTTTTTGTTATAATAAAGAATTTCGCATTTCAAAATCTTCATTAGGTCGAAAAAATATTTAGATTCCTTGTTTAAAATATTGAAATATTTTATAAATATATATATGCTATTTAATTGTTATTTATAATTACTTTGTCATTTTTTTAAACGAAAAATGATTCAGATTTTTTTTTATCGCTGGGAGTTTTGTTCGCAGCATTAACCAAACAACCCATCGTTTTTTATTTTTTCAATCTTTCGCAACTTTCGCTATGAAGATTTCTTAATGTGTTGAAAATAAAATTTCACAAATACTACTTCTATCTTAATTAATAAATACTTCTTGAATATATTTTTAGGATATTTTTAGGACTATTTTGGACCGAATTTTTACTGTAAACATAATAACAACCGATTCAAATCACCGACGGAAGTTGAATTGATCCATCTCTGGAAAATATCACGTTCAGCAACTCTACTTTAAAATCTCAAAATGTCTTTTGACAATTCCAAAACCATCATCAGTGAAGGATTTAATTGACTTTCGAATGCACGTCGTGCCAGGTAATGTTAAAATTTTATTAATTTGTATGTACTCGTTTAATCTAGGGCTTTTCATGCACATTAAAATGCATACATAAACGAAATCCGGTTCAATGCAAGGCATTGGCAAAGTGATAGTTCGTCAAATTTAAATAGTTTTACATCATTATTATAATTATTTTTAAATGGAACAGATGCTTTACACTTACGCAAACATTGGTGCGATTTTCAAGACCGCGCCAAACGAATAACTTAATATTATGGCTAAGTTGCCATTAAAGGAAAAAATCCCCTAAAATTTACGACTTTTTTCCTTTTTTTAACCGATTAATTTTTTTTCTGCGTGAGTGTAAAGCATCTTAGCCTTTTAAATGTACATTCGTAAATACTTTAAAATCTTGAAAAAGTAGGGCAGTTATATTATTGTTTACGTAATATTGCTTAAATATGTGTGGGTGCTATAAATGGTGATTTATCGATCACTCTTTTTGATGATCGTGAAAGTGGTACATTGGCGATATGTTTTTGTTTATTTTGTAATTAAGATTAATAATGAAGGGGGGGGGGGATATTTGTATCAATCACCCAAGTCAGATGTATGTTCCCAATAAAATAATAATAATAATAACGAAGGCTTCTGTTAATATTTTATTAATCTAAATTGTTTAAAAATCGCTACTAAAAGTTATACAGAAGAGTAAACGATACTTATCTGTTCGTAAATGTAAACTTAATATGTTAGTTATTGTATTTTATATTTCTTTCGTTTAGATTTTACACTTAAAGGTTACATCGGATTTCCGAAATTAATTATCTTTACCAAACTTAATAAGCCGAAAAAGATTGTTATTAAAAATAATAAAAATTTTAATAATCTTAAACTGTTAAACTTGCATTTATATTATATTACGCTTAACTATCCACATTAAACTTTGCTCCTCATTGTTCAAAATATCATAAACCGTTTAATTAATTGTAAAATTTAAAAATAAAGTATAATTGGAAATTTTAAATTAATAATAAAAATGAATGTTGAAGATTTCAATAAGAAAAATATGAGGTTGTGAATTAGTATTTTATTTTCAACAGCATTTCCCCCAGGTTTAAAAAAGGGCAGAATGCTGCTGGTGAGAAAAGGGCACTATTTTATTCTTAAGGGAACTTTTTTTTAATTGTTAAAAGGTATTATTTTGTTTTTTAAAGCCACTTTTGATATTTAAAAGTCAGGGCACTATTTTCAAGACAACATTGAGTCAATTTTTAGTATGGAAGCAAATTTTTTAATGCAAAAAGGAAAAGGGGCATTTTTTTAATGATGGGCAAGAAAGATGCTAAATATTTTACTGAGGGGGCAAGAAGGGTGCTAATTATTTTATGAGGGGCAAGAAGGGTGCTATTTTGTAAAGCAAAGGGTAGGCAGGGTGCAGCACCTTTCTGAATTTGTCTGGGGGAAACTCTGTTTTCAATATTGTCACAATAAAAAATAATTTAGACTAATGAAAAAATACATGAAATTATTCAATGTTCTACTACCAACAACGAATTATAGCGTAAACATTAAAATTTGCGAGAGTTAGGGATATTATATCAAATATGCTTCAGTCAGTCACTTAGCCTTGTAGTTTTTTCACTCTAAATCACAAACAATAGAACCTAGTAGTGTACTAGTCTTTGCTCTAAATAGCATTGCAAAAAAATAGAGTGTAGATTTTACCTGCCAATAATAATTGTCTTAAATTCTGCAAGTTTATTCACAAAAACATAAAGAAATATTTTGTATATGTATGCATTTTAATGCGCATGAAAGGCCCTAGATATACGAGTACATGCGAATTAATAAAATTGTAACATTACCTGGTAAGACGTGCATTCGAAAATCAATTAAATCCTTCACTGATGATGGTTTAGGAACATTTTGAGATATTGAAAGATAGAGTTCCTGAACTTGATATTTTCCAGAGACATGGATCAATTCAATTTGATGAATTAAAACTTTCAGAAAATTTAAAAGTAAATTCAAATGGTTCCCCGTGCCAGAATGCACGACGGGCGTCACAGCCTTTTTAGGGCACCTGCAGACTAAAAACACGTAACTTATCTTTGTGGAGAAAAAACACTGATTTCATGAAATGTGAAAGATAAGGAAATTTCGTCAAATGATCTCTAAAAAGGAAATTTTACAAAAAGATCACATTTTTTTACCAAATTTCGTTAAAAAATTCCAGAAAAAAGTGTATTTTCTCAAAGAATTGCTGGAAAACTCTAATTTTGTCAAAATTGCTGAAAAAGCATGAATATCGTCAAAGGATCGCGAAAAAGCAAATTTCATCAAAGGATCGCAGGAAAAAGTCAAATATCGTCAAAAGATCGCTGTAAAAGTGTGAATTACAAATCGTGAAATCGTTCAATGCTTCCTCTGATATAACAGGGCATTTTAAAAGAATAAAATGATGCAATGGTATTATCTAAAAGTTGTTGGCACCTGATCTATGAAACTAATAATATTTCTGCATCCGATGGATGAAATTTATGATTTTTATGTGCCCGATTGAAGAAATTTGTTTGTTTTTTCTGATTCATGATGATGGGTTGATGATGATGATTGGTGTGATTTGTTTTTTCTGATCGATGAAATTAATAATTTTTATGTTAAATTATGTTACCCGTTTACTGAAATTAATGATTTTTACGCGTCCACTTGATGAATACGTGATTTTTACGCACCCATTCTACAAAATTCATGATTTTTATGCACCTGATCGACAAAATTCATACTTTGCCGGATTGACGTAATTTTCTTTTATCACCCGATCGACGACATCCCTCATTTTTATACACTCGTTTGATGAAATTTGTGATTTTTATGTGCAAACTTGATGAAATTAATAATTTTTTCATGCCCGATCAGCAAATTTTTTGATTTTCATGCGACTGTTTGATGAAATTTGTGATTTTCATGCACTGATAAATGAAATTCATGATTTTTATCCACCTGTTCGACGAAATTTATGAGCTTTTCTCCCCCTATTGACAAAATTCATGTTTTTTCTGTGCCGATCGATGAAATTCATGATTTTTGCACATTGATCAACGAAATTCCTGATTTTTAATGCTGCAAAATGATGAAATTTGCAATTTTTTCAGAGACTAATTGGTATCTAATGCAGTTTAATTCATTCGACTCGACAATTTTTACGCACCTCATCGACAAAATTCATGCTTTTTACGTGCCGGATTGACAAAAAAAAAAATATCACCCGATTTCCGAAATTCTTGATTTTTATGCACCCGTTTGATGAAATTTGTGATTTTTACAAGCAAACTTGACGAAATTGATGTTTTATCATGCCCGATCAACGAATTTTTTTTGTTTTCATGCGAGCGTTTGATGAAATTTGCATTTCTCATGCGCTAATAAATGAAATTCATGATTTTTACCCGCCTGTTTGACAAAATTTTTAATCTTTTCTTCCCCTATCGAGTTTTTTCTGTGCCGATCGATGAAATTCATGATTTTTACACATTGATCAATGAAATTCCTGATTTTTACATTGCCAAATGCGAAATTTGCAATTTTTTCAGAGACTAATTGGTATCTAATGCAGTTTAATTCATTCGACTCGACAAAATTCACACTCTTTACGTGCCGGATTGACAAAAAAATTTTTTATCAATCGATTGCCGAAATTCTTGATTTTTATGCACCCGTTTGACGAAATTTGTGATTTTTATGTGCAAACTTGACGACATTAATGTTTTTTCATGCCCGATCAACGAATTTTTTTGTTTTCATGCGAGCGTTTGATGAAATTTGCGTTTTCCATGCAATTCATGATTTTTACTCCGCCTGTTTGTCGAAATTTTTAATATTTTCTCCCCCTACCGAGAAAATTTATGTTTTTTCTGTGCCGATCGATGAAATTCATGATTTTTACACATTGATCAATGAAATTCCTGATTTTTACGCTGCCAAATGACGAAATTTCAATTTTTTCAGAGACTAATTGGTATCTAATGCAGTTTAATTCATTCGACTCGACAATTTTTACGCACCTGATCGACAAAATTCACACTTTTTACGTGCCGGATTGACGAATTTTTTTTTATCATCCTCGACGATATTCTTGATTTTTATGCACCCTTTTGATGAAATTTGTGATTTTTACGAGCAAACTTGACGAAATTAATGTTTTTTCATGCCCGATCAACAAATTTTTTAATTTCATGCGAGCGTTTGATGAAATTTGTGTTTTTTCATGCACTCATAGATGCAATTCATGATTTTTACCCGCCTGTTTGACGAAATTTATGATCTTTTCTCCCCCTATCGACAAAATTCATGCTTTTTCTGTGCCGATCGATGAAATTTATGATTTTTATGCTGCCAAATAACGAAATTTGCAAGTTTTCCGATACTAATTGGTATCTAATGCAATTTAATTCATTCGACTCGACATCGACAGGACATATTGATTTTAGTTCCAAAATTCACCACTAGGGGCCGCTTTCCTCTCTCGGGTTCTATGTGCCCAATCACCATGCAGTATGGTTTATTCGACATGAAATCCACAGCCTCAAAGATTTCAGCTATGTCTGCATAGAACAGAGTGCGACCCCTGGTGGTGGAAGATGGAACTAACGGATTTTGTAGCTAACTCGAGTTCTATGGGTCCGATCACAATGCAGTTTGATTCGACTCGACACCGACAGGATATATCGATTTTAGTTCCAAGTTTCACCACCAGGGGATGCCTTCTATCTCGGGTTCTATGAGCCCGATCACAACGCGGTATGGCTCATTTGACTTGAAATCGACACCTCAAACATTTCAGCTATGTCTATAGGACAGAGTGTGCCCCCTGGTGGTGGAAGATCGAACAAACAGATTTTGCAGCTAACTCGAGTTCTATGGGTCCGATCCCAATGCAGTTTAATTCATTCGACTCGACATCGGGAGGATATATCGATTTTAGTTCCAAAATTCACCACCAGGGGCGCTTTCCTATCTTGGGTTCTATGGGCCCAATCACGACGAAGTATGGCTCATTCGACTCAAAATCGACAGCCTCAAAGATTTCAGCTATGTTTGCATAGAACAGAGTGCGCCCCCTGGCGGTGGAAGATGGAACTAACGGATTTTGTAGCTAACTCGAGTTCTATGGGTCCCATCACAATGCAGCTTAATATATTCGACTCGGCATCGACAGTATATATCGATTTTAATTCCAAGTTTCACCACCAGGGGGCGCTTTCCTATCTCGGGTTCTATGGGCCCAATCACGACGAGGTATGGCTCATTCGACTCAAAATCGACAGCCTCAAAGATTTCAGCTATGTTTGTATAGAACAGAGGGCGCCCCCTGGTGGTGGAAGATGGAACTAAAGGATTTTGTAGCTAACTCGAGTTCTATGGGTCGGATCACAATGCAGTTTAATTCATTCGACTTGACATCGACAGGATATATCGATTTTAGTTCCAAAATTCACCACCAGGGGGCGCTTTCCTATCTCGGGTTCTATGGGCCCAATCACGACGAAGTATGTCTCATTCGACTCAAAATCGACAGCCTCAAAGATTTCGGCTATGTTTGTATAGAACAGAGTGCGCCCCCTGGCGGTGGAAGATGGAACTAAAGGATTTTGTAGCTGTGAGTCCCATCACAATGCAGTTCAATTTATTCGACTCGGCATCGACAGGATATATCGATTTTAATTCCAAGTTTAACCACCAGGGGGCGCTTTCCTATCTCGGATTCTATGGGCCCGATCACGACGAGGTATGGCTCATTCAACTCGAAATCGACAGCCTCAAAGATTTCAGCTATGTTTGTATAGAACAGAGTGCGCCCTCTAGTGGTGGAATATGGAACTAATGGATTTTGCAGATAACTCGAGTTCTATGGGTCCCATCACAATGCAGTTTGATTCATTCGACTCGACATCGATAGGATATATTGATTTTAGTTCCAAGTTTCACCACCAGGGGGCGCTTTCCCATCGGGTTCTATGGGACCGATCACGACGAGGTATGGCTCATTTGACTCGGAATCGATAACCTGAAAATTTCAACTATGTTTGTATAGAAAAGATTGCGCCCTCTGGCGGAGGAAGGTGGAACAAACGGGTTTTGCCATGCATTTTCATCCTTCTAATTGTGTTACTCTCTCGCTGTATAACTTTAAAGTTGAGTCTTGGACTCCTCTCCTCGGTCCACCACCCTCATATTTTTATTGGGGTCCTAGGGGTCTTTTTTAGCATTTCTTTAATATTTTATTCTAATGATTAATTTATACCCTATGCTTAATATCGACTAATTGACATTTTCATCAATAACCGCAAAAAAGTAATGATAGCAGTACAAAAACCCTTAACGGGTTAAAAGTTGTGACGCAGCACTTTTTTTCGCTCTAAGAATTTTAAACATGGGTCTTAAAAGCAATGATATCAAATTTGAGTGACGCTATGTTAATAATATTTTTTTAAATCATAATTTTCTTTTTAGTTTTATTTGTATTCACAGGTGCAATTATTATCTTAATATGAAAAAATATATAAAATTTATTCGCTGATGCTTTTTCATTCACATCTCTCATGAATTCAAAATATGGGTTCTAAAACAAATTATATCAAAATTTGAGTGACACCTTGAAGTGAATTTAATAGGACTCTTTTAAAATTCAATTTAAATTAATTTTGGTTTGTCTTCTAAAATATATTTACACATACAAACAATACTTTTAATTTTTCAGTACACTTTTAAACATATTACTTTCACTGAGCCTATATTATGTATTGAAATGTATTTATTTCAATAAATTGATTTATCTTCTGTGCCACGCTATCCAAAATCATAAGTAAAATTTATGTAAATGATTATTTTGCGTCATAGTATCCAAACAAAAGGAAATGTATGCAAGTGGGTAATATGATGCAAAATAATCATTTACATAAATTTTACTTATGATTTTGGATAGCGTGGCACAGAAAATAAATCAATTTATTGAAATAAATACATTTCAATACATAATATAGGCTCAGTGAAAGTAATATGTTTAAAAGTGTACTGAAAAATTAAAAGTATTGTTTGTATGTGTAAATATATTTTAGAAGACAAACCAAAATTAATTTAAATTGAATTTTAAAAGAGTCCTATTAAATTCACTTCAAGGTGTCACTCAAATTTTGATATCATTTCTTTTAAAACCCATATTTTGAATTCATGAGAGATGTGAATGAAAAAGCATCAGCGAATAAATTTTATATATTTTTTCATATTAAGATAATAATTGCACCTGTGAATACAAATAAAACTAAAAAGAAAATTATGATTAAAAAAAAATATTATTAACATAGCGTCACTTAAATTTGATATCATTGCTCTTAAGACCCATATTTAAAATTCATACAGCCAAAAAAATGTGCTGCGTCACAACTTTTAACTCGTTAAGGGTTTTTGTACTGATATATATATACATATGTGTGTGTTCACAGGTGTGTTTTTGATGACAAAACAACATTTTAATATTTTTAGAACTTAGCTATAAATTAGTAAATTAATTTTAAGGATTTTTTTTAAAAACCAGCCACAGGTAATTAATGACCAAATAGTCTTTAGTGTTGCATATGTATGCAAGTTTTAATAAAAATGGATTTAATAATGTTCCAAAGCAGCCCAACAAGCTGTGAAACTGCAACAAAAAATATTTAAAACACTAAAAAGCAGAAAATACAAATAAAAAAAAGTGTAACATATTTTTAAACAATACATTTAATCAATTAGCAGTTTCATAATAATTAAATTTTGATCACACGTTGAGAAATCAATTTAGATGTTAAAAAAATAGTTTAAATAATGTCTTTTCTTCTCGTTGATGTATGTTAAAAAAGAAACAGAGCAAAAATTATATATATATTTCTTTTACATAACCCTCGCTTTCTGCTAAGAGTAAAATATAAATAAATAATAATATAAAATATGTGAATTTTTTATAATTGAGTTCGGTGCTCAAGCAATATTCACGTTTCATAATAGAATGTTTTTGAAAATATTATAAATTGCAGTATTGAAATGAGGCCTGAGTTTCAAGATAAACAATAAATTTTGAAACAGTATCATTAAACAAGAATTAAAAAAAAAATATTTTTGTACTTTTATTTCTGTTTAAAAATATATTCTATTCTCCATAGTATCATATTTTAAAATAATAATAAAAAAAATTACATGAATCGCCCACTAACTGTAAAATAATAAATTTACAAGCAATTTTAATTACTTACCTTCCTTATTAATTAAATGATGGTGAAATAATAAGATGCTGGAAATAAATAAATGAAATCAGGGCTAGATTTGTAATAAATATAATTTCCAGTTTCTTACAATTTATTTAATGTCTCAAACTCTGTTTTTCTTAAAATTTATATCTGAGTTTTATTTGTGAATAAAAATCTAGTATTAATGTAATTATAGTAAAAATGAGGATTCATTTCCAAATGATTCTTAAGAAAGTTTTGAAATATTTAATTTTATTTAAGTGTAAAAGGCTTATCCTATTCGTCTGCCCGGCAAGGATTTACATTAAAATTGCACAAGAGAACGCGATAACGTTATTTTAAGCACATCATTAATTCTATCTTCCGGGATTTAACTAATATGCTTAGAGAGATGTTGTAAGATCATTTAAAATATTTCGTAAACTAAATCACGCGGTACTTAAAAATATATTTTATATTATCGCCGCATATTCATATTTTAACACACTTTAAAGAATATTTAATTTAAAAGGTGTTATAGCTTGTATTAATTATGTCTTGATACGTATTATGATTCGATATGTTTATAAAATAATTTCGTTAAAATATGTATGGTTTTGGGACTTTAATTCAAAAATTTCAAAATATATTAAGTTAGTGTTTTACTCTGTGTGATAGGACATTCTTTCACCACGCGCTTAGAAATACAATTTAAGAGATTGGTGAAATCATAATTAACTATGCATTTTCGCGATTAAAAGAATCTTTACAATTTCACCAGTTCATATTTCATGATAGAATAATCGTAATCTCTAGATTATACTTGCACAAATTTATGACCAATAACAATTGACCAGTCAATTTTTGTTTCACTACATCTCTTTTAAACTTCTAAACATCGCACAATTCAAATTTTTTACACCTTAGAATAGGAAAAGAAGTTATTTCAAATGCAAATTGTTTGAATACTGTACCTCAATTTAGTGATTTTTGATTGTTTTAAAGTTATTTCTACGCATGAGTTTGCTTTTTAAATGTATCTCTATTGCGTACAACCCGATTGCGAAAGACGATACTTACGCAATAGTCTGGCCAAACCAGATACAACTGCGCAAATTATACTAATTACAATAACCCTTTTATGGCAGTTACATAATTTATTTCTTTATTTAATCTTTTATTTTATTTTTTATTATAATTTACAGTTTATATAAATATATTTTTGTTATTTATTTATTTCTGTTCATTTATTATATTTTATTTATTTATTTACTTTATATTACTTATCATTTTGAACAATGTTGGATTTAATTATATTAAATTACTCATTTGAACATGATTGGCAACAATAAACGAGATTGGCGATTGGCAACCATTTTTGGTGATCCATCTCCTGGCCTGGATAATACGTAAATACCCGAAAAAAGATTAACCTGTTTTTTCTTAAAGCAATATAAAAGTTTATGCACCCAGAAAAAGGAATTGACTAAAACTACAAAACATGATTTGTTGAGTACATTTTGGTTGTTTTAGCAAAATTCAAGTAAAATTGAACCATTTTACTATTACCAATTACACTTACCAATTAATAAAACATTTTTTGCTGACGATACACATTTTTTTTTTTTTTTTTTTTTTTTTTTTTTTTTTGGAATTGAAAAAAAAAAAAAAAAAAAAATTCTTTATTCAAACAAATTTTTTTTTTTATTGACCAACAAACATTAACACATTATTAAACAAAAATTTTGTTTAAATATAGGTCAATGGAAATTTTGTTTGAATCAACAAAAAACGTTTTTTTTTTTTTTTTTTTTCAATTCCAAAAAAAAAAAATTGTATCGTCAGCAAAAAATGTTTTGTTAACTCAAGTAAAATGTTTCAATTTTACTTGAATTTTGCTAAAACAACCAAAATGTACTCAGCAAAACATGTTTTGTAGTTTTGATCAATTCCTTTTTCTGAGTGTGACAAATATTTCATAACGAAATTACAATTTCATCAATAAGGAAATGAAATGACATAAGTAAAACAATAATTCAGCAGACATGTAATCAAGCAACGAGCTTAATCTTCTCACCGAAGTGAACTGAAATAACCGTTCACTAAGCTGTAGGTTTCACTGCAATAGAAGGGTTATTTAAGTTGATTTAATTCTACAGATAAAATGCAGTTTTAAATCACTTAGTAATGATTAATACTCTAAAGGATTATATTCATATACGTAATTAATTTTTTTATATCACGTTAGAAAAAAAATAGCATTTTTATAAAAATTCAGAGAAAACAACCTTACAACTTTGAAATTACTGAAATTATCAGAATAGAAAAACATTACTGTAAGAATCGACTTTAACTGGGGTTATGCCGAAAGTATCGTCACTACATAATATAAAACAAAGTCGCTTTTTCTGTCCCTATATCCCTATGTACGCTTAAATCTTTAAAACTACGCAACGGATTTTGATGCGGTTTTTTTTAATAGATAGAGTGATTCAAGAGGAAGGTTTATATGTATATCCATTAAATAGTGGAGAAATACTGTTATTTTTGAGGTTTTTAATGTGATGTCGTAAATAATTTCATTTTTTCCGCTTATACATTGCAAACGCAGGCTGAACCCTACAAGATTTATCAAAATAATGTACTAATTATTGTACACATTAAAAAGGTCTACAGAAAACACAAAGAGATGAAGGTTTTCAAGGTTAACCCGAAGCAAAGCGAGGGAGGGCCGCTAGTTTTTAATATATTTCAAAACTTTATATGAATACATAATTTTTATTTTTCATGTAAAAATGCTGTTTGGGTAGTCTAAAATTTTTTTCAAATATATATATATATATATTAGAGTTTTCTCTTTAATTTTTTTTAAATATCTTATTTAATCGGGTGAGCACGATATGACTCCCCTAGTTATTGCAATTTTAGCAACAATCGAGATTCATTTCCAACTGTTTCTTAAGCAAATTTTGAAATATTTAATTTTATTTAAGTGAAATATTTGTCTGCTGGGCAAGGATTTCCAATGAAATTTCACAAGAGAATGCGTTAACATTATTTTTAAGTACATCATTAATTCCATCTTCATTATTTCTTCACTATTCTATCATCATTAATGCTTAACTAATATGCTTAGAGAAGTGTTGTAACATCATTTAAAACATTTCGTAAACTAAATAACGTGGTACTTAAAAATGTTTTTCCTATTATCGCCGCCTATTCACATTTCAACACAATTTAAAGAATACTTAAAAGGTGTTATGGCTTACATTAATTATGTCATTTTATATTACGACTCGATATATTTATAAATCTATTTCGTTAAAATATATATGGTTTTTGAGTTTTAATTAAAAAATTTCATAATATATTAAGTTAGTGTTTTACTCTGGGTACATGATGAGACATTCTTTCACCACGCGCTTTGAAATACAATTTAAAAGATTGCCAAAATCATATTTAACTATGCATTTTCGCGATTTAAAGAATCTGTACAATTTCACCACACTGTTAAAAATTTGCAGCAAAATGATCATTCATTTGACAGTTTTTATAGAAGACTGCAACGTAACAGTAATTTAATTCAATTCTGACCCTATTACTGCCCATATTATGGTCAGAATACGGTAAAATTACGGTTATGTAACCATTTTATATAAAAACGGTCAAACGACAGACCAGTTTGCGGCAAATTTTTAACAGTGCAGTTCATATTTCATGATATAATAATCGTAATCTCCAGATTATACTTGCACAAATTTATGACCAACAACAACTGACAAGTAAACTTTGGTTTCACTACATCTCTTTTTAACTTCTAAACATTGCTCAATTCAAATTATTTGCACCTTAGAATAAGAAAAAAAGTTCTTTCAAATGCAATTTGTTTGAATACTGTACCTCAGTTTACTAATTTTTGATTGTTTTTAAAATTATTTTTACGCATGAGTTTTCTTTTTTTAATGTATATCTATTGCGTGCATCCCGAATACAAAAGATCGTACTTACGAATTATCAGGGCCAGGTCAAATACAACTGTACCAATTATACTAATTACAGTAACCCTTATTTTTTGGCAGTTACATAATTTATTTATTTATAATATTTTATTATTTATTATAATTTATAGTTTATTTTTATTACAGTTTATATTTTTTTGTTATTTATTTATTACTGCTCATTTATTATATTTTATTTATATTTTTATTTTATGTTATTTACAATTTTTCACAGTTTTATGGATTTAGATAGGTTAAATTATTGCTTTGAACATGATTGGCAATCATTTTTGGCGATCTATCTCCTGGCCTGGCCCGGATAACACATAAGTACCCGAAAGATTAACCTGTTTGCACTTGTAAGAATCGACTTTAACTGCGGCTATGAAAAAAAGCATCGTTTATAATATATTTAAAAACTTTATTTGAATACATAATTGATAGTTTTCATGCACAAATGCTGTTTGTTGGTAAAGTGGGTAATCTGAATAAATATATCAAATGTAAAAAACATATATTTTAGTTTTCTCTTAAAAAAAAAAAAAAAAAAAAAAAAAAAGTTTACAAATATCTTCTGTAACCCGGTGAACCCGGTTTGAATCACGTATTTATTGTAATTTTAGACAAAATCGAGATTCATTTTCAAATGTTTCTTAAGCAACTTTTGAAATTTTTATTTTATTTTAGTGGAAGACGCTTATTATATTTGTCTTCTGGGCATGGATTGAAATTTCACAAGAGAATGCGATAATATTATTTATAAGTACACCAAATTCAATCTTCCGGGATTTAACTAATATGCTTAGAGAAATGTTGTAACAGCATTTTAAAATAGTTCGTAATCTAAATAACGTGGTACTTAAAAATGTGTCTTATATTATCGCCGCATATTCATATTTCAATGCAGTTTAAAGAAAATTTAATTTAAAATGTGTTATGGTTTATATTAATTATGTCTTTATATTATGATTCGATACGCTTATAAATCAATTTCGTTAAAATATGTATGGTTTTTGAGTTTTAATTCAAAAATTTCATAATATATTAAGTTAGTGTTTTATTCTGGGGGTGTGGTGGGACATTCTATCACCACACGCTTTGAAATACATTTTGCAAGATTTGCAAAATCATATTTAACTAGGAATTTTAGCAATTTAAAGGTTTTTTACCAGTTTATATTTCATGATAGAATAATCGTAATCTCCAGATTATACTTGCACAAATTTATGCCCAACAACAACTGACTAATAGATTTTGGTTTCACTTCAGCTTTTTTTAACGTCTAAACATTACAGAATTAAATTTATTAGCAACCTTAGAATAAGAAAAAAATGTTATTTCAAAAGCATTTTGTTTAAACACTCTATCTCAATTTACTGACTTTTTTTTTGTTTTAAAGTAATTTACATGCATGAGTTACTTTTTAATGTTTCGCTATTGCGTACAACCCGATTACGAAAGTTTAACCTGTTTGCGCTTAAAAGAATATAAATACCTCAGAATTTTTTATGGCTAATATTTAATAGCGTAGTTAAAACTTCATCAATAATGAAATAAGTAATATAAGTAAAACTATAATTTAATCGGGCTACGATTTTAAATTACTGAAATTATCAGAATAAAAAAACTAGTGTAAGAAGTTGCTTTTATTGCGGATATGACGAAAGTATCGTTTTTAATGCACTTCGAAACTTTATTTTTATACATAATGGATATTTATCATGTAAAAATCTGTGAGAAGCCGCTTTAATTGAGGCTATAACAAAAGTGTCGTTTTAATTAAATTTCTAAACTTTATTGTATCATATAACGGATATTTTTCATGTAAAAATCTCTGAGAAGCGGCTTTAATTGCGGCTATGACGAATATATTGGTTTTAATACATTTCAAAACTTTATTGGAATACATAATGTATATTTTTATGTAAAAGTTTTGTTTGGTGTTGATACACTGACTCTATTCACACTCTATTTAACTCTATTCAGACCATAATACGGGCAATAATATGGTCAGATTAGAGTTAAATTACGATTATGTAACCATTTTCTATAAAAACGGTCAAATGACTGGAAAGTTTGTTCCAAATTTTTAACTCCAAATTTGTAGTTGATAATATAAGTATATATATATATATCAAATATAAAAATATATACATATATTAGAGTTTTCACTTTAAAAAAGGGTAAGCCCGGTTTGAAAACCTTTGTTATTGTAATTTAGTAAGAATCTGGATTCATTTCCAAATGTTTCTTAAACAAATTTTGAAATATTTAATTATATTTAAGTGAAAGGCGTTTATCCTATTCGTCTGCTGGGCAAGGATTTGAATTAAAATTGCACAAATAGATTACGATAACATTATTTTTAAGTACATCATTAATTCTGTCTTCCGGGATTTAACTAATATGCTTAGAGAAATTTTGTAACAGAATTTTTAAATATTTCGTAATCTAAATAACGTGGTACTTAAAAATATGTTTTACATTATCGCCGCATATTCATATTTGAACACACATCAATGAAAATATAATTTAAAAGTTGCAATGGCATACATTAATTATGCACTGTAAAAGAATTCCCGTAGATGTACTGGCGCTATTATGTGAAGTTTTTGTTTTTCAACGGAAACATTTTGTTTTCAGTAGAAGTCATAGATTTTCATGGATTAAGATAAAACTTCTTTTCACCCTTACTAGTTGAATGCTAAAAACAAACACGTTTCTTCCAACACATACAAACGAAAATTTTATTTTCAGTTGAGAGGAAACGTCAAATATCCTGTTCAATTTTCATAATTAATGCTTTAGCCCAACGGTCAGCAACTGGCGGACCGCGGTCCACATCCGGATCGCTGAAGGTCAAATCGTGGACCGCCAAAAATTTTCAATTTGAATAAATAGTTTATTAAAATTTACATATAATAGATACGTTTGAACGATAGCCTTATCAATGTTTCTTATATTTTACAAGAATCGTCTTTTGAAGTTGCTCCAGCTGCAGAATGGACTGATGTGGCTGCAAAACTATTTAACCTTGAAAATCCTTTACGTCAAATGGAAATAATTGATTTACAAGAAGATATTTCCTTGCAAATGTACAAAACTGCATCCGTGAAGAATTTTGGGGTAAACATGTTTCAGATAAATATGAAAATTGTAAAAAACTGGCTATTTACCTGGCTACTACGTTTGGTTCTACATATCTATGTGAAACGACTTTCTCCAAAATGAATTTTTTGAAGAACAAATATCGTTCGAAGTTAACGGACACACACCTTGGAGACACTCTTCAAATTAGCTGTTCCCCACGTGAATCAAATTATAAAAAACTAGCCCAAAACCGCAAGTGTAATTTTCCGCACTCATTTTTCAACAATTATTTGCTTTTTCTATTTTATAATGTGTATATAAAATTTTTCAGAACGTATATTTGTGTATATAGTAATTTTTCATAACAAATACCTGATTTTTCTATTCTATAGTGTATGTATGTATGTGTAAAGCTAACAATTTAAAATTAATAAGTACTAATATTACTTAGGTGTTTTTTCTCTGGACCTCGATAAAAATTTTCAAGAGTATTCGGACCCCACTTAAAATTACTTGCCGACCCCTGCTTTAGCCTACAGCAAAGTCGTTGGACGTGACCAGGTGGTGTCACTGAACCTAATATATAACATAATATCTGTATCATATTCCCAAATATGATTTCCAGCTGTCAGTGCGGAAGTATACATTGAATATAATTTTACTTCGCATTCATGGCAAAAAGTTATTTTTATCGCATTCCATTACATGATTAAAGAATCGTTTATTCGGTAGATAAGCATAGCTTAATTAGAGAAGCATAAATTAGGATAATAGTAAATGAGAACATTAATATCTGACATTGACAACGCGGACTTTTATTTACCTTTGCCTTGCATGCTTCACCGCCAACTCAGAACTCCTCTTTTTTATGGAGATCAGTGACTGAAGCATGCATTCTGCAGAATATTGGGCGGAAAACATTTATTAATCATTTACAGAGCCACACAAAATAATTCCGTTACTCAATGTTTTACGGAGAGAAACTGCTGTGTATATTAATTATGTTACACTTTTTCATAAACAATGAAATTGATATACATTACCGAGCTTTGCTGTGATGTGCATAGAATTTTTCGTTCATTTACATGGACACACATAAGATTTCGGATACAGTGCTGTGTTCAAATTTTATTGTCTATTAGCAATAATTGCTGGAAATGGTATGCGTTTATAAGTCTAAGCAGATTTTTGCATACTATGTTTCATGTATAAATGCTAGAGCTGATATACAGAGTTATGTAAAATAATTCGTAACTATTACTGAGTATCAGCGTGGAAAAGGTGGCTTTTTATTGAGTTGTACATTTTGAAAGTGAACTATATTTAGTATACTAAGCCGCCGACTGAGAACTCCTGTTATATATAGAGCTCAGTGGATGGTGTATTAAACAGAGAATTCAAGCTCGAATAGTGAGTACCAATGTTAAAATCCCGAGAAAGACAAGGCGATAAAAAATGGGTGTGATAATATGCAATACGAAAACCTGTTGTGCATCAGCATATACAATATATATATATATATATATATATACAGTGAAACTTCCATTTAAAGAAGTCTCATCGTTACACTCAAATACTTCGTTATGAAGAAAATTCGTTTAATAGAATTCAACTTAAATTTATGAAACTTGTATACACATAACCCACATAAAATGGAAATGTTTGAAAAATGTATTTTAATTCGGGCAGTCATTTTTTTTATGCAATGTAGATATGAGAATAATTTAATGTAAAAAAAAAAATAGAAGTAAACAAAAACTGAAGCGTACCTTTCCTTTTTTCATTAAAATGTGATTAAATGTGTGTATTTTGATTAAATGATTCAAATGTTTTCATTTTCATACAGTCCGCTGAAATAAATTCATTCATCCATATCCATCGCAACAGCAACCTCTCCGTTTGAATGCGCGCACGAAAGAGGAATAAACTTCGTTATATAGAATAAGTTTTTCGTAATATGGAGATTAATTTACATGTTAATGATGTTCAAAGTCAAGGTTCTGCAGAAAATTTCGTTAAGTAGAAAACTTCGTTAAATAGAGACTTCGTTAAAGGGAAGTTCCACTGTATATAGATAGATAGATTAATAGATAGATAGATTTATATTGGGCTATTGAATTACTTGTAAAAGCAAAAAAATCCCTTCTTTAATAGCGAACAATCTCCATCTTGAAAACGAAGGAATATCGAAACGGAAGTTTTGTGAGACGAAAGTTTATGCGCAATTATTTTTTTTATTTTCTTGTTAATTTTATTTATGTGAAAACATTTTTGAACACATTCTTATTATAGAACAGAGCCTTACTATTATAAAAAAAGTGAAATGAAACACTTAGAATCCAAACCATTATCAAAATCCATATTTACGTTATAAAAAAAAATAATAACTGAAGTAAAACACGTAGAGAAGAGGTACACGAAGCTCTAAAGAAAGGTGAACAAAAATAAAAGACGGTTAATTAAGTATATTGTGTATGCAAACGAGTTAAACAAGTTGGAAATTGTACGTCAAACGTTACAAACGAGGTGCGTTCGTACGCACGTTTTAGAATTAAATTCATGATATCCAGTGCGTAGAACGGGTTAAACAGCTAGTTAAGTATATATTTTATGACACTGTTCATACAAATATCTTAACTAGTTATATAAATATTCAGATATATATGTATCAGCTAGTTATATAAATATTCAGATCTTGATGATTTCTAATTCTGTGAAATGAATTATATCGTCTGCAGATTAATTTCTGTCATAAAATAAGTATATCGGTCGCTTGACGATTTAACATCCATCGGAAGCTCCTATAACAAAAAGCACCGATTTAAAAAAAACTTAAATTTCTTAATAAATATTTTTATTAATATCTCCTAAAGTTTTGATTCGATTTTAATAAAATTTGAAATGTCTCGACAAAATTCTGCAAAGATAATATATTTTAAATTGCAAACCATTTGGTTGGGTAGTTTTTGCGTTGTTATATGCGGACAGACAGACAGACGGACGGACAGACAGACGGACAGACAGACAGACAGACAGACGGACGGACAGACGGACGGACCAAGCGACGACTATAGGTGCTACGTATTTATATAATTACGAACGCACCTAATAAAGGCGCATGCATATATTATAGTCAATTTTCTCTTTAAACAATAAACTGTTACGTAGGTCATTTAAATTTCAGTAACATAATTGATAAGAACTGAGCAGAGTAGATATTAACAGCAGTGCCTAAGTCCTTTGGTGTGGCTTCAAGTAAAGTACATGACAAAATAGTTCAATTTTATACAGTTATTCACTTGCCTTGAACGTTAAACTTAAGAAGAGCATTTACAAGTACATCCAACTTTTCCTCGGAACTTCTTTATCATCACATACTTTAAAAATATAGAATTTTCAACTTTCTTAATCTTTCTGCGCCAGTTTCTCATCTCTCTCATTCCAAGTAGTTTCGTACATTTAGATATACTTAATCAGAACATAAAACTAGAAAAAAATATATATATGCATATAGTTACAGGTAAAACCTTGACGACTGAAACGGAGACAAAAACCGGTACGGAACGATATCACTTCCGAACGCAACACACAACGAAATTTTGAGGACAAACTTTTAGTCAGATTTCCAGCAATAATGAAAATCTATAATATAAAGCGAAAACATGTCCGTTATTAACGCTGACGTCATATTGACGGTAACAATAACCTAACTAATAAATCATATATATTATTTATCCTGCCAACATCCCTTTTTCTAAGAAAATACGAAACGCAGAACGACGAATGAGATAGCACATGAAAGGATTTTCAACAGGCTTCTGACATAGCACACTCAACATTTCGTTAAAACATGTTTATGATTAAAATTTGCTGAAAATTAAAAATTAAATCGGCATTGTTTTTATAAAAGAAATGAAAGGTTTTCCTCAAATTATTGTTGCAACAAAAATAAAATACCCCAAAATGATACTCAGCAATTATTATAAAAAACACCGCACGGGTTTATTTTATATTTATGATTAAAAAGCGAAATTGAAATTCAAATGTTTAGATTTATATTTCTATGACCCATGTTTTTCCCGAAGCGGATGACGTCATCCTCTAATGCCGTCAAAATACGACTGTTATTTTTTTTTTCTCTAGCGTGCCTTTTGCAATCTTGGATCAGTTTTTACTCTAACTTTGATGGAATAAATTAGATGATATTCTGGCTTGACTAAAAACTAAATGTTGTTTGAAGATATTTTTATCCTTACTTTTGCTTTAGAAGTTTAAACCTGCATCTAATAAATATTACATATTGATAAAAAATGGTACTTCTCTATTATCCCGTCGACCACTTTTCATAACAAAAAACTATCACCAAATAAACGGGAGAACGTTGCCATTGGAATATCAAAATAAATAAATAAACAAAATATAAGAATTTAAGGACACAATTGTTATTTTAATTAATGAAATAACTAATAAATCAGTAAACTATAATGAAAAATACACGCAAATGTCGAGTTAAAAACCACTTGATGACGTAACAAACACGTATAATGCTTCTGACATCAAGTAAATGGGACTGCATTTTCGGCGTTTAATCTTACAGTTTGGCGATAGTTGTTTGTTATGAAAAGTGGTCGACGGGATAATAGAGAAGTATCTAAAAAATTAAATTAAATTAAGTAAAATAAGTAAATTAAGTAAATTAAGTAAATTAAGTAAAATTATTAAAGTATTAAATTTCAGTGCGAAGTCCTCGCACGGGCCCTCTGGTTTAGCAGTTATTACAATATTTAATTCTAAATATCGCACATTTGAAGTTTTTACACAATCGAATATGATAAAAAATAAATTTTAAACGCATTTTGTTTTGTCACAAAACTGTATATCAATCAAGTCTTTTTTTTCTTTTTTCTTGCTTTCAAATAAATTCCATGCATCATTTTTTTAAAACTCAATTAACGAAGATTAGTATGTTGGCACTTATAACAATATAAATAATTGAGCATGTGTTTATTCCCCTCTAATATTCCATAAATTAATTGAGAAATTAAATTTAAAATTATCAAATAAATAACTAAACAAATATATTAAAAACGAAACTAACATATATGTAAACGAACTATGCGCTTAAACAGTGAAATATACAGAACAAAAAAAGGTTGTTATAAATAGTGAAATGTTTTGCGATTGACAGATAGCAGTCGTTTAATATGAAAATATCAATGCTTTTTATTGTAGTTGGTGGGCAATCTAAAAATATATACTAAATGTAAAAAAAAAAAAAGGTTGGGTTTTCTGATTATTTTTTTATCAGACAAATGTGATAAATTAACAGCATTAACTGTAAAATTAATATTATTTTGTGTTTCTTTTATGTACTGATTCATTTACGCAGCTAAAAATGTTTAATTGAGAAATGTTAGTATATACTAAAAACAGATAGTCAGATTTGAAAAATCGGATTAATACACTACTCAGAAACGTTTCCGAATGTTAATGTCAGCAAAATAAACATTGTTTTTGCTTCTTTAAATCTCGAAAATATATTGGTTTCTAAGGGTTCCAAAACATAAAAACCGTATTTCGGAATCGTGGATAACTCGGAAGAGTTTAGTGTATACTTTCATACAGGGTTATATTATATTACAGTAGATTAAGAAACATTTGTCTTCGTTTAAACAGTGCATACTGTTTTCGGAAAAAGTTTCAAATGCCAGAAATAAATACATCATGCAACCAGTCGTGACGTGATTCACTAATACCACACGCAAATGGGTATTTACGTAAAAATGTTGTTTAGTTTGAAAAGGCGCTATTTAACTGACACTTAAGCAACAATATTTATGTTTGTTACTGTGTCTTTAAAGAAACATATATCTTTGGAAATTGTACTATTTATTTGTTAAACATAGTCTCCTAGAAATCCTTTCTGACAAAAAAGAGTTACACTGTAAGACTAAAAATGCAAGAAAATTGCAGCTATATTCTCTGTAATATTATGCATGCAAATATTCGCTTTTTTTTCTGTAAAATGTAGCATGTTCACAGTTGCAAAAAATAGTTTTCATCATTTATTTTTGTAAAATTTCGTAAATTAAAGTATTTAAATTACAGTAGAACTCCAATTATCCGAATCAATTGGGACCGGATCCCATTCGAATAATCAAAAATTCGGATAATTGGATTTTTTCCGAAAAAAGGGTCTATTTTAATTAATTACTGTATGTATGTTGAAAACGGAAGAAAAAAACTATTTTTAAAGAAAAAGAGCTTTTAATTTATTAAATGAAAATGTAACACTTTTACATGTTAAGCGTACTTACAAGTGCTGAACAATAGTACAGTATCTACGTACCGCACTGTAAATGAAAGTCATTGCTTGCTGAACATATCGGTGAAAGTAAGCTGTTTGACAGTCTTCATTCGTTTTCGGGCAGCCAAGTCGCGCATCCGCTTGACTGTGAGAAGTTGCATATGATCACACTCAGGCTGACGCTCCATCCACTTCAACGCAGTTTCAAAGCCGGCAAATGCTGCACTAGCTGATGGTCCCGTGTCTGCTTCAACTTCGACACTAAGGTCATCTTCTTCCTCGACACTTTCTTCTCTCACACTTTCAATAAGTTCATCATCTTTTAGAATTTGAAACCCAGATGGGCCAGGCCAGCCACATGGCGTCGGACGACAGCCAATAATCGAACTGCACTATGAGACGGTGACTCATCATCCCAATAATGTTCGCGCTGCGAAAGGACAATAGCGCGTGCAGACAGAATCCTTATTTTACGAATCGCAGTACGTTTACGTCTTAATTTTTTTTTCTGAAACTCTGAAAGCGTTTCGGATAATCAGCGATTCGGATAGTCGGAGTTCGGATTATTGGAGTTCTACTGTATATGTAAATGTTAATTTACAACAAACAATATTGGTAATTTGGATGGACAAATTTACAGCAAATTTTGCTGTAATTTTTGTCGTTTATTCATACGGTGTACGAATTATGTACAACACTTGAATTTAATTAGAAAGCTTACAATTCAAACTTGCGCAAGATACATTTTTTAAGATGCTGCACAAGAATTAAAATAGATGGTTAAATAACGAGGAATACAAAAGAAAATAGGAATAATTAAGCTTTTTATGTAAATCAAAAATTTATAAAAAAATAGATGCATTTATTTTAATCGAGTTTTGCTAAAAATGTTTAGTTGTTAAGTCTATCTTCTTAATTCCTTAAATGTAATGAAAATTATTTTAAAGCCAAAAAGCTCTACAGTACATTACACTTCTAAATAAAACAAACAAAAGAGAAATAAAAAGTCCAGCAAAACAGACAGAAAGTACTTCATAATACATGACGCAAATGGCTATTTACGCAAAAAGTTTATTTAGTTTGTAATGGCGCTATTAAATTGTCTTTTGCACCAGCAACAATATTTATGTACTGCTCTTGTGCTTAAAAATAAACTCATATCCTTGAAAAATAAGGTTTTATTTATTGTAAAAACATTTTAAGGAGATTATTTTTGTTAAAGAAAGGTACACCTTAAGTAAATAGCTAATGAAATAACCGCAAAATTTGTTCTCAATTTATAACACAAATTGCTAGCATTTTGTTGCTGTTAAATTTTGCATGGTTACACTCTATATTTCAGCAAAATGAAATCACAACTTCAGTATTTTGTCTGTAAAATTTATCATGATTGTGATCTATTTTGATGTAAAAAGGATTCAGCATTTGTTTATGTCAAATTCTAAACACATATTTAAGGAACATTTAGCTGTTAATTCAGAACATTTATTAATTCTGAAAACTTCGCAACAAATTTAGCGGTTTTGTCTTACAGCTTACTTAGTGAAAAAAAAAAAACTATTGGATCCGTTTCATGAATTTACAACACGTACCTTATTTAAAATTTATATTACAAAAAATAATCAAAACAAAACAACGCTAAAATATATAATACGAACATGCAAGGCTATAAAAAGAACAAATATAAAACAAAAATAAAAGAAGAACAATTAAATATTTTATGTACGTCATAAAAAGTTATAAAAATAGATGCATTTGTTTTAGTCGAATTTCGCTTTAAACGTTGAGCTGTTAAGTAGCTCGTTGAAATTCCTTGAACGAAATGAAAATTATTTTAAAGCGAGAAAGTCCGGCAGTATTTTATTTTTCTTTTCAAATAAAACAAAAATAGGAGAAATAAATACAGCATGCAAACAGTCGTGACTTGGTTCACTAATACACCACGCAAATGGCTATTTACGTAAAAATATTTTTTGGTAGGAAGAAAGTGCTGTTAAATAAAATTTTTAGCCTTCATTATCAAGATTTTGGTTCAGTTGCGTAACGATACACGTGTCTTTAAAAATTAAGCTTTTAATTCATTAAAAATAGATTTTCATGAAATTGTTTTTAACAGGAAATGTATAAACATAGTAAATACTCGTTAAAATTTACAAACTATTTCCCAGTTTATGTGTTGCTTTGTAAAAATATACTTAAAATCATTTGTTTGTTTAGGATTGTTTCTTATTAAAAATTGTTACAATACAGACTTTAAATCAATACCCTCATTTTTATTTAATTTTCATAGTTTTACAAGTGAATTATTTTGTAAACTGTCATGATGATAATGCAACGTTTAGATACTACATACGATGCTTTCAATAATTATTCATGGGACTAATATTTATTTCAGCACTCATATACTTAGAAATTAATTTTACAAGTTATAAACAAAAACAATACATTAACAATAGTATAGGGTGTCCCAAAAGTCATCGTACAACTTCAAAAATTTATTACAACAAAAATAATAGAGTATAGAGTCCCGGTGTATAGAGTAACTTAAAAAGTTTTTTTCTACAGCCTTAGTAAACTTCAACATGAAATCCTTTCATAGCACGAAGAATAACAAGACGATACTTCAATTCAATCCACGAATGTTTTTCATGCTAACATCAACAGTAGCTACTGCTGTTTGGATCTTTTGTTTCAATTCCATGAGACTATTAACTTTTATTCACATTTCATCAAACAGCTGTAACTACTGTTGATGTTAGCATGCTGAAAATCACGTGGATGGAATTGGAATATCGACTTGATATTCTTCGTGCAACGAAAGGATCTTATGTACAAGTATACTAAGGTAGTAGAAAAAAAAAATAAGTTACTCTATGTACAGTTGTAATTATTTTTGGTGTAGGCCTATTATTTTTTTTTTGTAATAAATGTTTGAAGTTATACGGATACTTTTGGGACACCCTGTATTATAAATTAATTTCAAGCATGTATTGAAATGTAACTTGGGTATAATTTAATACTTAAGATTTTTATTACTATTAAAAAAAGAATTTCTAACAATTAAAAATCGATTAATTTAATGAAATAATATTGGCTCTCATACACACTCCCATTTAAAAATATAGAAAATTAATGCATTTTAAAAGCAAAATGTAAAACACTTAATATTACAATTATCATATTAAATAAGTAACAATAAAACATCAATAGTATTAACACTATACGAGCTTTCAGAACAAAAGTCGATGAAGACCATTATTCTAGTCAACCGAGTTTAAGACGAATTCTTTCTGAACAAGCATAAAATTGTACAGTGCCGTAACACACCAAGCGTTAAATTGAGAATGTGAGCGATAAACAACGCTAGTATCCCATGTCTCTCCATGAACTTTAATGAATGAACTCTCATTAACTTTTATCATTGAACTCTCACTTTCTCAATTAACTTATGATTGGCTTTATGCTATATATTATTTCTGTTGTCAACATTCTTTTTTCTAAGCAAATAAAAAACGCAGAACGATAAATCAGATACAATATGAAAGGATTTTGAAGCGGCTTCTGACATAGTTCACTCACATTTTGTTAAAACATGTATTTTGACAAAAAATTACATTTAATTAAAAATTAAATCGGCTTTGTTTTCATAAATAAAATAAAAGTTTTTCTTCAAATTTGTGTTGTAACAAAAACAAAATACCGCAATAATGATTATATTAAAAGAATGTTCAATAAAGAAAAAAGTGGGACATAGTTGATGCAAGGTTTATTTTATATTTTTGATTAAAAAGCAAAATTCAAATTCAAATTCTCATTTTTTTTGTAACCCATGACTTTTTTTCCGAAACAGATGAATGTACTAGTTAATGCAATTAATGCTCTAATGCAGTTAAAATACCATAGATTTTTTTCTTCTTTTTTTCATTTGCGTTTGCGTTTGCTATCTTTGGTCAGTTTTTAGCATAACTTGGACAGAATAAAATATGTGATATTCTGGCTTCACTATTGTTGTTTCCTGATATTTTTAATCCTTAATTTTTTAAGTTTAAGCATGCATCTAAAATTATTAGATATTGTTAAAAAAAATTAGACTGCAGTGCGAAATCTCCATATGGGTCCACAGGTTTAAAAATATACTAAATAATGGTCTATGGAATTTATCGACTTTGATTCTGAGTACTCTATTTATTTAAAATTCCATATTCAATGCTAAAAATCAACAAGAACGAAAAATCATGCGTCAAGCATAGATTATGTAACACTTTCCAACGCTTTCAAAATAATTTTACAAATCATACCGTTTAATAAGCTAAAAGATAACATCTAAGTAATCCGAATACTTTTATTCAGCCCTGTATAGGATCTATAGATTTGTATATATACTACATAGGATGTTAAATTTTAGTTCAGTTAGGAAACGCGTAGTACAGTTTAAAATTCTCCGTCTGGAGTTAAATAATACGGAAATGTGTTCGCGAACTTTTGTGCGTCCCTGTAAATGAACGATGACTGCTGTACACACACTATTCTGTAGTAAGCCTCTTGAAATACACCTTAGTGATATATATAAATTTCAATGCGTTTAAAATAGGGAAACATTATTTAAATAAACCGCAGACGATTTTTCTCCATAGACGTAATGTAACAGAATTCTTTTGACTGTCCCTGTAAAGTAACTATAAGTGCTATGCACACCCTATTCCATATTAAGCTTCTTCTAATGCACCTTAGTGATATATATAAATTTCAATGCGTTTAAAATAGTGAAACATTATTTAAATAAACCGTCAATGATTTTTCCCCATAGACTGCAATGTAACGGAATTCTTTTGAGTCTCCCTGTAAAAAAACTATCAGTGCTACACACTTCCGTTGAAATAGGGGACATGCTATCGATAACGACTATAACATATAAAAATTGCAGAGCAATCCGAGCATATTTACGGGAGTTAGAGCACGGACAGACGGCCAGACGGCCAGACAAACCGAAGTCATAAACACTTTTCAACTAGGTTGGAAAGTGTTAAAAACTAATGTCAAGTAATATAATATACAATTAAATATATCTAATAAACAATTATATATTTATTAAATGATTGTTACCTTAAGCGTGGATCTTGATATAATCTTATTAGATCTCTTCTTCCAGTGGAAAACGCTTTATGACTTTATCCAAGATGGCTGTGTGATGTATTTAGCGGCGTCTAAGTTAATCTTCAAGCCCAATTGACCCGAATGACCATTGGGCTTGGAGATTAACTTAGAGTCCGCCAAATGTAATTCAAAATCCACCTGCAGAGTGCGTCTTTTCTTCCTTCAATTTTTCATTGGCGTTTGCACTTGTTTGGCTTGTGTTCACTTGTGTTGTGAATAGAGTCAGTATGCTGGAAATGAAACTGATTATAACGCACAAGAGTCAATTAAAATAGTTATCCCACTCAATTTAAATAGAAAACGCAGTGTTTATTTTGAAATAGTTTTAAAATGTTGGAATAAGAATATCTGGATATAGCGCTTAAAATACAAAATTTAACGATTTTTTTTAAATTAAAAAATATATATACTGAATTTACTCATGTGTTTGTTATGCGACCTTCTTTCTCGATATTTTATACATGGAATACTTTCTACAGCCGTAGAGACCAAACATGCTTTGAAAAAGTCACTGATTACAACACTAAATATTGTGATTAAACTCTACGAACGTAGAATAAAGTGAATAAAATAAGTGCACATTTTGCACATTTACGTTATTTATGTATTATGAGAAAATATACAGTATCGATTTCCGGTATCGATAAGTATTTTTTTTTTTTACGTTTCCTATGAGAGAAATGTGCATTCTATGAAAACTTAAATTTATGGTTATTTAATAAGATGCCAGATTATACGTGACGAAATACGTTTCTTTAGATCGAATAAAAATTAATACAGGATTTCTACCTATTAACCCTCCATTACTCGCGCTAGGTGTTCTGAACACCCCCTGAGTAAAAACTTACCCAAAAGTACGGAACTACTCAAGGTCAAAGTCAAATACTTTTAGTAACTGCACTCCTAGATGGTACGCTTACTGATAGCATATGTTCATACGAAAAATTTTCTTGAAGAAGATAGAACGTAAATTTTTTTAGCTGGGGACACAACACCCAATGAGTAACCACGCAATATTTTTTATAAAAAAAAAAAAAAAAAAAAAAAAAAGATAACTTATATGAACGTTTTGTTTTATTTTTGTGATAGAAACCATTCTATTTATATATAAAATTGGGGTTTTTATTTATTTATTTATTTTAATTATTTACATCGTTTTTGATATTTTTTCTAGAAAATGTCAAAATTTCCATGGGAAATAAAGCAACAAAGTTTGCGAAATCTTTTTGGGCATTTCTTTCATCAGATTCTGAAGATGATGTGGCAACAAGTACAGTTGATAACTTTCTGGAGGATGACGAACATTTTGCGGAACGTTCTGATCACAACTCAAAATCAGAACGAGGATCTGAAGAAATATTGGAACAAGATATTTATGCCGAAATACAGACGGTTTCTCCATATTACTTCGGAAAGGATAAGATCACGAAATGTTACAAGAAAATAGGTACAACTGCTATACTTATTCATTTTTTGAACATAGTTACTCATTTACCGGGTGGTATAATCGCTGCTAAGTCTTGTAAAACGACAGTTGAATTTTTAAAACTATTTATATCCGATTATATAATCGAAGATATAGTTAATCACACAAAGATATAAAGAGATAAAATACAAACTATTTGTTAGAGAAATAGGCTAATTTAATCAGTATCAAATTACAAAATTATTATAATTCATTACTTCTTAAAAATCGTGATAAAATCTTTGGGGTGTTTAGAACACCCTCGCGAGTGACCGCCTGACAAAAAGAAGCGCGAGTAATAGAGGGTTAAAATAGCATGGTGCGCATTATATATCTCATATGTTGTTTTTTATTCTCCCTATCAAAAATGAAGAGCATTATGCTCGAATGTGCAACATACACGATTAAATACGGTAATTCCTGATATATAATGTTCAATTAAATTCTGTTTTCGTAATTTGCGTCATTTAATTCTGAAAATATTATTCATATTATGATCTAAGTTAACTCACGAACATTTCCTTCATTTAGATTATATTTCATTTCCTTTTTTAAAGCAAATTGTCTCTAATAACATAAATGGTCTAAATATATATCATTATTCAAATCTAATTTCTTTAACGATATGGATAAATGATATTTTAATAGACTCAGTACAATATTCACAACAAAACTAGAAAAAATAAATGACAAGTACAGAAAAATAAATATATAAATTAAAAATAAATATAATTAATCCTAATATTTATATAATTATTCCTACATGCTATTAATTTCATAAGCTTCTAATTTTTTTAAAAAAATATTCCAACATGCGCACAATGAAATATGAAAGGAACGAAACTTTTTTGTGTTGAAACGAACTTTAAAAAAATGTAAAACTTAACTAAATTGTCAAAATAAGCAGAAAATAAAACGGGAAAAAATGAAATGATAATGGTAAAAGGAAAAATTTATAAAATAGCAACTTTAATTATATCAAAAGAAAAGCTAAAACAACTTTGTTAAATGCAAAATTTTACAAAATAAAATTATATTTTGGCTATGTTAAACTTTATAAACAGCCAAGAACACAGTCAATTTAGTAGTTAAATACCGAATAAAATCACTATTAATGCGGATCTTAAATTTTCGATGATATGAAAATCATAATTGTAGATGGTACTAAATGTAGCTTTAGAAATAAAACTGGAAAATCTTAAAAAAAATAAATGTATTGCGTTTTACATATCTTTCTATCAAACTTGTTTAAGTTAAATTAGCATTTTTATATGATAAAATTTATAAAATTCGTCAGAGGACAGCCAATTTAGACGTTACATTCACAGTAAAATCAAGATTAACATCTATGATAAATTTTCGAAAGTATGAAAATCATATATGTAGGTGTTTTGAAATATAATATTCGAAACTAGTTCAAAAAAACTTAATAATTTATTTTTGAAAATTAAATGCATGAGTTTTACATATGTTTCTATCAAACGCATTTCAGTTAAAGTAGCATTTTTATATGATAAAATTTACAAAAATTCCCAATTTATATGTTACATTGAAAAAAAAATCAAGATTAATATCGATAATACATTTTCGAAAATATGAAAATAATAAATTTTGAAGTTTTTAAATTTAATATTAGGAATCGGTTGAAAATATCCTTATTAATAACTTAAAAAAATTAAATATAATGATTAGGGTGGGCCGATTTTTTTTAGATACGTTATAAAGCGAAAAAATTGCTTCTAGGGTAGTTTAGTAAAATGCAAAAACAAAATAAATATTTTTTTTTATGTCTGGCAGTAGGTCATCGGTCCTAAAATTTGAGAAAAAATACTATTTTTACCATTTTCTTAGCAAGAGCCAAAAAATGATATTTTTTTTATTCGCTATACCACGAAACCCTTGCCTTTACTGTAACTTGGTAAAATGCGAAAACAAAATAAATGAATTTTTACGTCTGGCGCGATAACGCATCGGCGCGAAAGTTTGAGAAAATATACGATTTTTATAATTTTTATAGTATATGGAAATTAATCAAATAACTTCTATAAGAAGTAGATATAGACATATTTTAGTAGAACAAAGTACAGGAATAACAAATAAATGAAAAAATAATACACTTTACAATTTATTAGTAGCGTATTACGTTCAAAAAGACATTTTTAAAAAAATGACAAATTTCCATTGAAACCAAAAATTATTTTTCGGATTGTTTAAAATTTCAGTTTGTAATGAAATATAGTCCTTTACTTGTCTCGACTTTCTTTTGGTAGTTTCAAATAAGATTTGCTTGAAAAACTAGGCATTGACGATTTTGAGATAAGTGTAGTTCTTATAAAACTATCACCGCAATTAGAGCAGTCGACGCTTTGTGATGCCTCCATTGCCAGCTTCAGGCATCGTTCTACTGCTTGGGAGTGACATGGGAATTGGTCAATGCTCCACTAAATCGCTGTTTCACCTGATTACACCTTTGGCCAAATCTTAGATCGGCGAATCTTCGCAGCAAAGGTGGTGGTGAAAGTATAGTAGTGTCCCAGTGAATCATTTCTATGTAGTCTGCAGCTAGAAAATTAATTTTGGGCGGTTGAAAACTCCTGATCGACTTTTTTTAGAAGCTAAGTTTCTATCCTTTACAATTCGCCTGAAACCTAACTATCTTATATGATTTCATTTACCTACTATCATAATCTAAAGCCAGTTTTCTGGATGGGAAAAAAATCTCTCCATTACTAGGTCATTGATTTCTAGCAAGCTTTCAGGTAGGAATCTTGACGATTTTATAACTTCAAATACATATTCTAGTCCATTTGTGAAGTATTTACTTTTTTTATAGGCAAACATGCAGGTATAAATGACATTAGGAGAAAAGAAACTAAGATCTTGTGTTCGTCTGTTGGGTTTTCAGTACTTAAATACAATCAGAGAACTCTGTTCGCCGTTGTTAACCACCTAGAGTGGGAAAGTGTGTCCGCCTCACGAACAGATAAATGTTCTAAACAGCTGTCTGATTTTATAGCAGAACCAATGCCCAGCATGTACTGCTGATCTGTGTACGTTGGTCATTTTTCCCCTTCTTCTGAGTCTGCTCAAAACAGTTTTCTAATTTGACTGAAGCTGGATTTTCACTTCATGAACTGGACGTAATTGGATATTGCGGCACCATTACTTATACGGGGTGAATAACCGGTTTTATTTTCACAATTTAAGTACAAGTTAAAATACCACTACAGTGGGGGATGTGACTCTTACATTTCAACGTATTGCAATTCCAGTAATTTTTTTAAACTTTAGATGGTGAAATGACTGGGTCAAAATCTTTTCGTTGTCCGATTTGCATACAGCTCTGTAAATGTGCGAAACTCCCAATGGCAAATTTTGACAGTGTTGAGTGTGAGATTTCAGAAATTAACAGGCAGATCTTAAGCAAAGATCAGATGTACATACTGGACGTATGTTTTGCTATGAAATAAGGCAGCTGTCCTGAAAATTTATCTGTTCGAGAGTCTGTCACACTTTCTCCCGCAAGAACCGAAGCGTCACAAAAAGTCATCGGCTCCAACTCCAGAGATGATTTTGTAAGATCTACACTTATCTCAAGATCGTCAATGCCTAGATTTTGAAGCAAATCTTATTTGAAACTACCAAAAGAAAGTATACAGAAATAAAGGATTATATTTTATTATAAACTGAATATTTACACAATCAGAAAAATACATTTTGTTTTCAATGGAAATTTGTAATTTTTTTAAATGCTTCTTAAAATGTAATAAGCAACTAATAAATTGTAATTTTTCTTTTCATTTTTTGATCATTCTGTTCTATTAAAATACGTCTATATCTACTTGTTATAGAAGTTATTTGATTTATTTCCATTAATTAGAAAAATGTTGAAAATCATAAATTTTCTCCAATTTTAGAACCACGTCACACTATTTTCTGCTGTCGTTCAGCACAATTGTTTAAAGTGTAATAATGACATAATGTCATTTCAACATAATTGAACACACTATTTTCATTTTGCACTACCACCAGAAGCAAAAAAAAATATTTATTGTGTTTTTGCATTTCACTAAGCTACCCTAGAGGCTCATTTTTCGCGTTATAGCAAATCAAAAAAAAAAAAAAAAAAAAAAAAAATCACCTCTTTCTAGAAAATGCTAAAAGTCGTATATTTTCTCAAATTTGAGGTCCGATGCGCTACCGCCAGACGTAAAAAAATAATTTTGTTGTTTTTACACTTTACTAAGCTACCCTAGAGGCACGTTTTCCGCAGTATAACGAATCAAAAAACAATAAAATATATTTTTTTTCATTTCACTCTAATACTGATATCATCTTAGTTACTGTGTACTTACTTACTTACTTAAATATACTGTATCTATTTCCATCAGTCTTGTTTAATTTAAATTTTAGTTTTGTTATGTTAAACATTATAAAGCTATAAATTTAGATGTTACATTCAGAATACAGTCACGATCATTATCAGTAATTAATTTTAGAAAATATGAAAATCATAAAGTTAGGTGTTATTTAACATAGCTTTAGAAAATAGATTTAAATACTGTATATAATGACTTTTGAAAGCTATACATCTCAATTTTACATATCTTATATCATTATTGCTTTTGATATTGTAGCAGTGGAACGTTCTTTTGTCTAAAATGGAAACAAATCCGCTCTTTTTCCAATTTTTATCATGTATTTTTTATATAAAATAATTTTATTCGCTATAGCACTACCATATTATTTTTTAAAGAGACGAAATCCCTCTCGTTTTTCATTAATTACTCAAAAATACTTATTTAACAAAATATTAAAAATGTATTGAATATAAGAATTTTTCACTGGAAAACTTTTTAAAAGTTTAATAAAAATAACTAGTTACGTGTGGGATATCATTTGTAAAAAAACAAACAAAGGTAACTAAGGAAACTGATAAGGAACTGTTAAAGGAACTGATACATAGTGATAAATTATACGAAAGAACATTTTTATTCTTAAGTGGAAAAAGGTGTACCAACAGAAACTAACTGGAGAAATAAATACAACAATACTTCGAAATTAATTCAAAAACTCTTTATAAAGAAAATATGAGAAATGACACTGTCAAAAAGATAAATGCCAGTATGACACTGTCAAATAGAAAAATGTCAGTATGACACTTTAAAAAGATAAAGGAACACCCAAAAATGTAGATATTTGGCAAAGACATTTCCTTTTAAAATTTATAAAGTTTCCTTATGAATAAAGGTTTAACCATCTTTTTTGGAGAAATTATCAAATTCAATGCATTAGAATATAAATGTATAGGTATTCGATTACAGTGATAAAACTTATGTATTTTTTTATTATTATGTACTCCAAATTCTTATATAAGAAAATATTCCAAATTATTAAAGTTGTATTTCATCAAGAAACATAAGAAAATAAATAATAATAATAATTCGTTCTTTTTTAAAATAAGTGGAATGAACTTTTTTTCCTTTATATTAAAATAAATGATCAACGTAAAAATAGCACAAATAAAATATATATAAGACAGCAAACAGCTGTTTCGGATCCTCTAAAACTCTATCATCAGTGCCAAAGTTAAACAGATTAAAAACTGATTTAAAAGTTTGCGCCATGAAAGTAAGCTTGCGTCTCCGCCTGCGACCAAGATGGAATAGCGCTGAGTGTTTAAGGATACCTTGCGAATGTGATAGGATGTAACTAAGTAAAACTAAGCGACCTCTTAAAGTACACTTGGGGGAACATGAAAACTATGTTAAAAATTGTGACATTAAAAGCTCTGCGATTTCTAACCATTGCTGGTCCCAATGTTTACCCCTGCTGCCCAATCACAGTTTTAATTTTTCAGAAGGTTCAATAATTTAGAAGTGCTCATCGATTTACGATCTGGATTTTGGGGAAGCTTATCATATATGGAAGCATTCAGTCAACTTAATTAATGATATGTCCAGTACACCAAGTTTTTCAAATATGTGGCTACCTTTCATTTAATTCATTCTCTTCACTTCCCCACTACCCCTTATTTTCCCCCGTACTTAAACTCGTCCAGACTGGCAAAGCGCTTCTCATTGGTCTCTTACGTCACATGAGACTCCTGACTCCGCTCTTGTTTTTAAACACTCACCACCATTCCATCTTGGTCGCGATCTGAGATCCAAGCATACTTACATGGCCTAAACTTTATAATAAATTTTTAATCTTTTTAACTTTGGTACTGATATATATATATATATGTGTGTGTGTGTGTGTGTGTTATTTGTGCTAACTTTTACCTTGATCATATATTTTAATTAGTTCTTTTTCGGATATATTTTCTATGAAGCAAACAAAAAAAAATTTGGCGTATTTGATGCATAGTCATGGATTATGATAAAATATGTTTAGTACTGAGTAAAAAAACATGTGTAATTGCTAAGTAAAGGGGGAAATAAAAAGTGAACTTCTTAAATTGAAACGAAATTATAACTAGTCGGATGTGCCAATCCCAAAACTTTCTGCTATCTCAGTCATGTTAATACTTCAAAATTCGCTATCACATCGCCAATAAAATCAATATTTTTCGTCATTCTGTTGTACGTCAGCTGCTTGCGAATCGTCGGGTTACAGGGATGTGAACAATCGATGTATACTAAACTACGAAAAGTCTTTATGGCTTGAACGACAGGAATAGATAGCCTCCCTATTCCTTTGTTTTACGATTTTAGCTAATTTTACTGGAAAACACGAAGGTAAAATGCGTGGAACCTAAATAAAGAAGACTCAATCCCAGTTCTCGTCAACATTGAATTTGAATGAGAATATCGCCAAATTAGTCCTCCTCAGCCAAGTTGGCTTCATTTATGGCAACTTACTTTGGTCGCCAAGTTTGGCGATAATTTGACGTTGGCGAATATAAATATATAGTGATAAGCATATAATAGGATTAATGGTTACAACAATGAAAGAAAATTTGCCGAAACCATGTTAACTAAAACTCATAAATTAAACCCGTTTATGGATGAATTCTGCTGTCTTGTTTGAAAATGTCAGCCACCCTAAAATTTCAAACCGCTCTATCTCAGCCATTTTTTTAAGATAGAAGCAAAACAAAAACTGCTCCGGATTCTCCGGATCAAGGCCGAACATTTAACGAAAAAAAGTTTTAGGATTTCTAATTTTTTTTAATTTGCACATCTTTTTAAATTTTAAATCTTTAAATGGCTATCACAGCGCCCCCTTTCGTCGAAATATCCCCAAATTGTAATAGAACCTGCTTACCATAGCCAAAAACAGAGAAAAAAAAATGTGGTTCAATTTGAAGGATAACTTCATACACTTTTAGATGGTACAATAGTGAAAATGGAACAAAAATATCGATCACAGCGCCCCCTTTCGTCGAAATATCCCCAAATTCTAATAGAACCTGCCTGCCATAGCCAAAAACATAGAAAAAAATGTGGTTGAATTTGAAGCATAACTTCATACACTTTTCGATGATACAATAGTGAAAATGGAACAAAGCTATCGATCACAGCGCCCCCTTTCGTCGAAATATCTCCAAATTCTGACAGAACCTGTTTGCCATAGCCAAAAACATAGAAAAAAAAATTTGGTTCAATTTAAAGCAGAACATCATACACTTTTAGATGGTACAATAGTGAAAATGGAACAAAAATATCGATCACAGCGCCCCCTTTCGTCGATATATCCCCAAATTCTGATAGAACTTGCTTGCCATAGCCAAAAACATAGAATAAAAATTTGGTTCAATTTGAAGCATAACATCATACACTTTTAGATGGTACAATGAAGACACACAGACGGACAGACGGACAGACAGACATTTTGTAAAAACATGTTTTTCGGAATCTCTGACCTCTAAAACATGTAAATCCGTTGAAAACCGGAAGTCGAAAAAAATTTCGATTACAATACTTTCTTCTATTATAGATAGAAGAAAGTAAAAAATGACATTTTTTGAAAAATGACACACAAATCCACGTGTCACTTTCAGAAAATAAAGAAACTTAATATTAAGATATATAAGAGTCAAATATATATTATACTCGTAAAATTTATTTATGAATAAAGGTTTAGCAATATTTTCTGTAAAAATAGTCAAATTACAATGCATTAGTGTATAAATGAATAAGTAATCAATTGTAAGTAATACATTAAAGTGATAATGTACCGCAATTTCTTCAATGATGTTCAAGACAAACAATCGTCTAAGAAAGGATTAAAAATGTATTGAATTTACTGAAGTTGTTTTTTTTTTTTTAAAGAAACATTTAAAACTTAAAATAGATATTAGCTTCCTATTGGATATCATTTCTAAGATGGAAACGTAAAAACAAAATAAAAAAAAAATAATAGACACAAAGTGATGGATTATTGTAAAGCACAGTTTAATTTCTAAGTAGAAACAAGTTAACTACTGAAGTAATCTGGGAGAAATATACTATATTTCAAAAGTAATTCAAAAAGAAATTGGAGAGAAAGTTTGAGAAATGACATTGTCAAAGATATTAATATCAAGATGTCACTTTCAAAGGATAAAGAAACATCAAATAATGTAGATAGGAGACAAAGAAATATCTTTTTGAAATTCAAATTGTCTTCTTATTAATGGTTTAAATATGTTTTTTTTATAAATCAAACTGCAATACATTAGAATATACATATATAAGCGTTCATTTAAAGACATAAAACCAGTGCATTTCTTTGCTTATGAACTAAAAAAATCTTTTATAATAAAAGATGGAAAAGTTATTGTATTTACTGAAGTTACCTCTACCTAGAAAAATACAAAAGATAATAAAAAAATATCTAATTACTTTTGGGATATCATTTCTAGGAAGCCAACAAAAAACAAATAAAAGCCCAAATGACACATAGTGATGGATTACTGTAAATTACAATTTTATTCCTAGGTAGAAAAAGGTGTATCTACTCAAGAAATCCAAAAATAAATAAACCGTATTTCGAAATTAATTCAAAAAGACATTCGAAAAAAGTATGAAAAACACTTGTAAAATGAAAAATGTCAGTATGTCACTTTTAAAAGATGAAGAATCTTGAAATAATGTGGATGTGAGACAAAAAAGTATCCTTTTTAAATTTATTAAATTTATTTATGAATTACTTAACTAAGTGTTTTGCTGAATTGTCAAACTGCATTGCATTAGAATATAAATATAAGGGCAATCGTTTAAAGTATTAATAACCCTGTATGTTTTCATTAAATAATTCAAAAATGCTTGTACAATGAAAATGTAAACATGTATTGAATATAACTGAAATTATTTTTCACCTGGAAATATTAAAAATAAAAACTAGTTGCTCTTATGATATCATTTTTAAGGAGCAACAAAAAACATGTAAAAACGAATTAACACAATGCGATATATTACGGAAAAGCATAATTTTATTTCTAAGTAGAGACAAGTATAACTATTGATGTAATGAAGAAACAAAAGTAAAGTTTGATTATTTTTCAAAAAGATATCAAGATAAAATTATGAAAAATGTATTTGTCAAAAAGATAAATGTCAAAATGTCACTTAACAAAATAGAAAAACTTCAAATAATGTAGATAAGAGGCAAAGAAGTACCTTTTATTAATTCATCGAATTCCTTTATGAATAAAAGTTTAACCATGTTTATTATAGAAATTGTTAAACTGAAATGTATTGAGATATAACTTATGTGTAATCGTTTAAAACAATTGAAATCTGTATTGCTTCAGTTATGAACGCTAAAATGTTTCAATAATAAAATATTTAAAATATATTAAATTTAGAAACAGATTTCCTCACCAGAAGATAATTCAAAAATTTTTAAATTAACAAGTTACCTTTAGGATCATGTCTAAAAAAACAAATAAACAAAAAATAAAATAAGAACTTATCTTTAGCGATGGAGAATAAATATATTTTTTTTGCAAGTAGAAAAGTTGTAACTACTGAAGCAAAACAGACAAAAAACCAGTATGCACCGAAATTAATTAAAAAGACATTGTAAAGAAAGTATGAAAAATGTCACTGTGTCAAAAAGGTAAATGCCATGATGTCACTTTTAAAAAAAAGAAACATCAAATGAAGTAGTTAGGACACAAAGAAATATCTATTTTAAAATACGTCAAATTTCTTTATGAATTAAGGCTCCAGTATATTATTTCTAGAAGTTGTCAAATTACTACAATGCGCTAAGCTATAAATGTGTAAGTAATCCATAGGAACCGCAAGATACATTATTACATACATTATTACTATTATAATATATCTAATTATTGAAACTATATTTGAACAATAAAAAGTAGCGGATAAAAAGTTCAGTTTTAAAATAGAAAACATTAGAGTATATAGAGATAAAAATGCTTAAAGAAGATATGTGAAAGGAATATAGAAAGAATTTAAAAAATTCTTAGAGGAAAAATCCATACGTTTATTATTTCTTAAAGTTTAAAGAAAACCATTTCATCATAGTGATTTGATTTTTTTAATTGTGATCTGTCTACACATTGAAATATTATATTATTTATGTATTGATATTACACTATGTTTTACACAATATTCGGTTTTGTAAAACTAATTTATTCAAATTTGTGTAGATATATATATATATATATATAGATAGATAGATAAATGTCTTTTATGATTAGCATAACCTTTATTTTTAATAAAAGTTACTGATTTAAGAATTTCCTAGTGAAATTTACATCTAAATTGAACAAGCGTGGTAAATAAAATATATTTTGAAATATTTGCCAATAATATGATAAAGCGTTGAATAATGTGTCTTTCAGAATGCAGTTGAAATACAGGAAAAAATACTGTTGAAGTAAACGTGTAAGAAGTAGGAAGATAAACTTTATAAACAGCTTATTATTTTTAAATTATAGCAAAAGTGTACTTAAATTCAAAAATATAATTCTTAACAGCGTGATAAATAAAATATTTCGACGATACTTGTGAAAAAAAAATCATTTGGAAGCTTTATTTAAATTAAAATAAATAAATAAATAAATAAATAAGCAAGATGAATAAACAATACGAAACACAAGACATAATCAATTCACATAAAAAAACAGCATTAATTTCTTTAAAACAGATTATATCTTAATGTTTGTAACTTTTAACCCATTTGATTAGAAGTTTTAAAATTTGATGATAGTATATAGCGCATTATGTATATTTCATCGGGATATCCAATACATATTGTCTTAGCAATTTTAGCATTGTCTTAAAAAATTCTGAAGGTTAAACAGGTTCTGTAACACAATAAAACATTTATTGTTATTTTATTTTATAAATGTAAAACTGCTAGCTCAAATGGGTTAAATTTCCATAATATAATAATTAATGGCATAAAATATTGTTATTGAACATGTGCATTAAGAAGATGATTTTTTTGTTACTTAAAACACACTTGTCTATGACAGCCAATATATATTTTTAATAGTTTAGAAAAGTAAAAATATACCATATTCTTAACTTATGTAATTTCTTGTTATAAATCTAATTATGTACAAACATGCAATTTGTTTGTCAAAAGGGCATAAATAAAATAGATTATTTTTAAATTATGTGTATAAATACTTGTGAAGCAATAAGGAACTAAAGCCAAAGCTTTATCACAAATAAGTATCAAATACGTATTCCATTGAATAAAAAAGTACTATAATGAAATTCTTACTAATTTACCCAGTATTATTAACGCTCGTCATTGGTGAGTATATTTGAATTTTTATTTTAACATTTCTTATAATGAAACAAAATAAATGACATATCATGCACGATTTTATTATAACTGTCCAAATGTGTTAATCTTTAAATGGTGTCTCGTAAAATATATAAATGTTTTTCTATATCTATTATAATTATTATTCCGTTTTTATAATCTTAAATAAAAAATGTATTTTAATATAAAATAAATAACATTGAGATGTACAATTTATCAAATTTTAACTACTTAAAACACGCATAGCCAACATAGTGAAAAAGTACCCAAGACGGGACTCGAACCCGCGTCATCAGTATAGCTCACGGAAAATATTTCATCTTGTGCTACGCGTGTAGCCTTTCCAACATGCTATAGTGAGAAAGTGCCAGACTGAGTATCGTTCCCAAGTGGTTCATTTGGTAGAACGTCAGTGATCTATACTAATAACCTGGGTTCAAATCCCGGCTTGGGTACTTTTTCACTATGTTGGCTATGCGCCTTTTAAGCAATTAAAATTTGATAAATTATGAATGCAAGGTGAAATTTTCTATGGAAAATTTCCAAGTATTAAATATAGATTGAGATGTACATTTTATCAATTACATTATTTATTTTTTTTTAGAATTCTTTTACATGCGTTTAGAAAACGATATTTCCATTGAATCATTCAAATAAACAATCTGGCTTAGTTGGCCTTTGACATATATTTGACAAAATCAGATGTTAGCTGAAAACGACGTTTCAAGACTTAGAAGGAATATTATATTGACACTTAATAAAAGCAAGCTGACAAAAATAATAAATGAAGTCATTTTCTTTATGCAGTAAATGTATCCCCTATATCCACGTTATGCATTAATATTTAATGTAAGCAACATATCATATTACATATCTAAAGATTTCGACCATATCTTGTTCATTTTGGCACTTTCTGCAATAAACATTTATCAATCAACAAAAATATATGGAGAAAATCTATTCCGATACCAAAGCATTGCCTAAAAGTTTCAAAGGCAAACATTTAAGAAAAGATAAGTCGAGAATCTTTTTAAAAACTTTTTCTTATTAAAAGAAATTTTGCTGTTAAATTCACTAAAAGACGATTTAGATTTAGTGAAACATAAGTCCGAAAAAGCACTCAACGAAATCTAAAACGAATTTCATGCTTCAAAAAGTTTTTCTTGGAGATGAATGTCACTGAAAACGTCATCTTTCATGCATTTTTAATTTCTAATACGAGTTTCTGATGTCAAGTTAAAAATATATTTTGCACCTTTTTTGATATTTGAAACTATACAAAAATTTTGTAAGCAATAAATAATTTGTAAAATGACTTTGTAAAATGATGTTGGTTTATTCTATGTAATGTACAAATTCTCTAACACGATACAAATCCGTGAACAATATATTTAAAAAAAATGTCTTTTGGACTTGCTTTTTTAAAGAGGATGTATCAGGAAAGAGTGAAAAAGTGAAAAAATATTTTTTTTTCTTTTTCCCGAGTTATTTCTCTTTTTATTAAGTGCGTTCGTAATTATATAAATACATAGCACATATAGTCGTTGTCTGGTCCGTCTGTCCGTCTGATCTATCCGTATATAACAGCGCAAAAACTACCAAACCGAGTGGTTTGAAATTTAATATATATAAACGTAGCAAAATTTTCTTCAGTCATATGAAATTTTAGGAAAATCGAATCAAAACTTAAAACGGTATTAATAAAAGTTGTACTTTTTCTATTAAATCCTATCATGAATAATATATATAATAAAAGTGCAAGTCATGTGACTGAGGAGAACAAATACCAGCTAATCACTTCTTTTGTCATATGCCAAACGGCCATTTTTATTCAACATTATTTTTTCGAACAAAATTGCATCAAACTTACTTTTTTAGAAAGATGGTTCAAAAAAATCGTTTGCTTGAAAGATGAGTTACATTAAAACATGTATAGATTATAACTTCAGTGGAAATTAGGTTAACAGCCGAATATGTGAATCCATTAAAGTAAATAAACACAAGATATCATAAAAACAAAAGAGTAAAACACACAAGAGTAAACACAAGAGTAAATAAACACAAGAGCATCGTGAGTCATAGAAATATTAAAGTGTGGACGTAATAATTCGCAAAGCCAGATCTCCATAGTGACTATTGCAGCCGAAAAAAAATTCCCCTCTGTAAACGTGGCGCACGTAATAAGAAAAAAATGCATGCTCATTTTGCCTATAACAGACAATATAATTTATTTCACTGAAATCATAACATTTTTTTTTTTTTTTTTTTTTTTTTTTTTTTTTACATTGTAAAACTAGTTAATACGACCGTAGCTCATTTGTCACGTTTAACGTACAATTTCCAACTTAACACTTCATTCCGAAATGTTTTTCTTACAGCTGCATGCATAAATGTATTCAGGAATGCATATTCACAAAATTGACTTATCTAATATCCCTAGCTATGCAATCGCATACTGTCTCTTCTTTGTCTGTTAAATATCATAAAAGAGATCGTTAGTCCGTGGGTTCTTGTTGGTACCCCAGTTTTTCAGTACGAAGCAATTCCTTATTTTTCTAGGACTGTATAAAACGCATTTCCATCTATGTTTACTTTGAAGCGTGGTATCATTTTGACTCCCATGTACTTTAATACAGATATTTTACAATTCTCCCTTCTTGTACTACAATATAAAAGGAAGTTTTTTCTGTGTTTTCGTTGGCGCGTGGGTTTTTTCGATATCACAGAATTCTAATGTGAATTTTTATAAATTTGTGTTTCTGTAGGACGGCATGAAAAGTAATTTAATTTATGTGTACGTGGAGCGTGGTTTCTTGTTGATGTCCAATTATTTCAATACGGAATATTTAAATTTTCCTTTTTTAGTAGGAAAGTAAAAAGCAACTCTATCTATATTTCAGTTGGAACGTGAATCATACTAACATCCCAGTATTCTAATACGCTTTTTCTATCAGAATATTACATATCCCCTCGTAGTATAAAACGCATTACATTCCATGTTTGTGTTGGCGCATTTGTTCTTGAGATCTCTCAAAATTCTAACATGGATTGTTAGAAATTTGTCTTTTTGTAAGACAGTATAAAATGCAATTCAATCACTGTTTACGTGGAGCGTGGTTTCCTTTTGATGTAGCAGTATTCCATTACAGAACTTTTACAATTCTTTTTTCCGTAGGACTATATACTGTCCATATTTTGGTTAGAGCGTGAATCATATTAATTCCCCAGTATTCTAATATGCTCTTCCTGCTAGAATACTAATTATTTTCTCGTTGGGCATTATAACACGAAAAACTTTCTATGTCGGAGCGTGATTTCTATTAATACCCCAGTATTCTTATATAGATCTGTTACAAAATTACCTCTTCCTCCAGAACAATATAAAAACACCAATCATAAATTTTGCCCTTCTGACAACAAGAATAGGTTAACTCACTTTTATGATGCCCATTCATCTGTATAAATGGCATTTGTATAAATGAATATAAAACTGACTATTTTTCACATTCCGTCTGTATACACGAATTAAAATATTGCATAATACATTTTTTTATACGAATTTTACTCGCAGTTTAATCTTCGAGCATTCATGATCATTCATGGTACTGAACAGGACCAAATATTTTAAATTTTATCCTAGCGTTTCACATAAATATTTAATGAGACGCACAGTAAATCCCCCATGTAGCAAATTGGTTGTTCATAATTTTGATTTTGAATATTTCACATTACCTTTTTTAAACGTAAAACCAACGGTTTCGATTATTTAAAAGCATTTAGGTGTGACTTATATAGGGGGGGGGGAAGTAAAATTGCAAATTTTTTTAACGGAAAACTTATGCATAAATTATTTAGATATCAAATGCCTTTTAATGCAAATTTTGCACTGATAATACTCCTATATTTACAAAGTGTACCTTTTGGTGAATCAACGTATTCTACAGAATCACGATATACTACATGAAGATTATATTATCAATTTAAACTGAATAATACCAAACACTACTGGGTGCAAATGATGATTCAAGAATTTTTTCCATAAAACCACATTATTATGTATATACAACATAATTAGTTCTAAGTAGATCAGATACTAATTAATATAGTGCACTTTTGTTAAGTACTGTGTAAAAATAAATTGACTATGTTTTAGGGAGTTTAAATCTTGCAAAAATCTGTATAATATTATTGCGAAATTGTTATATTATTAATTACACCATTTTTTTATGTAATATGTGGAAAAAATATCAGTTAAATTTCGTGATATAAGTGCAGTGAAGATGATAAAAACAATATTTTTTGTATTATATTAAAGTTCATATCTTTCTGAATCGTATTAATTTCCAGATGTATATAAATGTTGTGCAAAAAAATTCTATTCATAAGAAGATGAATTGGTCATATTTTTGTTTACAAATGTAGGGGAAAACCTAATTATTATTGGACACGAAACAATGATGGAACATTTTCTTTCCATATATATATATATATATATGTATGTATATAAAAGAACAATAGTTTCCATCCTGAAAATGCTGATTTCATAAACATATATATGATCGATATTGTCTGGTCTCTGTAATTTTTTCCAGTAAAAATTTGGCATTATTAGTTCAATCGATATGCGTCTTATTGTATTGGAAACCCCAAACATACGTTGTGATAAATAATTACTACTTATCTGAAATACATTATTTAAATAGATGTTTTTTGTATGTTGTAGAAAAAATCATGTCTTTTTCAAAATTATGTAACTGTAACTTTGATTTCAATGGATTATTGATCTAAAACAGAACGTTGAAATACGGGTGTTTTTTTTTTTAAACTGACGCTATTCAGAGCCACCTGTAATAACTGGATTCTAATAACTGGATTGACACAAAATTTTATAAATGGACTAAGAAAACCATGGGAAAAAAGATTCCAACCAAAAATTTAGTTCCAACCAACGCCGATAGGGGAAAATTTGGCGCTGTACATGGAAAGAAACCATCAGAAACAGTTAGAATTAATAATTTGGATAAAATGCCATGTTTTATTTATCATATACACTTTCCCAATGAGGAATTCGACCACACCTTGCATTCTTTGTACAACATTTTTGACGGCCGAGCTTAACATGTCACATGGAATAGTCTTTACTGCATGTATTATGTTGTCTTTTAAGATACTCATATTTGTTACTCCCCCAAGATAGACTTTCAATTTCAAATAGCCCCAGAGCGAAAAATCGCATGCAGTTAAATCCGGAGAACGTGCCGGCCAGACATATTGAAAACAACGACTGATAACTCTTTGGTCAATGAAGTTATGGCGCAACAGCTGCTGTACTTTTACACCAATATATGGTGGTGCACCATCCTGTATAAAAATTATCTGATCCAGACATTGTCTCTGTTGAAGTTGCGGAACGACAAAACTAGTCAGCATATTATGATATTTTTCTGCGTTAACGGTACACGTCACTGGTCCTGTCGCAGTAATGTTCTAAAAAAAGAATGCTCCAAGGATGAATTCAGCTGTAACGCCACACCAAACAGTGAGCTTTGGTGAAGGTAACGGAGTTTCTAGAACTGTATGAGGTTGTTCAGTGGCCCAAATTCTACAGTTATGCACCCAGAAAAAGGAATTGATTAAAACTACAAGACTTGTTTTGTTGAATACATTTTGGTTGTTTTAGCAAAATTCAAGTAAATTTGAACCATTTTACTTGAATTAACAAAACATTTTTTGCTGACGATACAAAAATGTTTTTTGGAATTGAAAAAAAAAAAAAAAAATGTTCATTCAAACAAAATTTCTATTGACCTATATTTAAACAAAAAGTTATGTTGGGTCAACCAAATTTTTGTTGATTCAACAAAACTTTTTTCTGAGTGTGAGTATTAACAGACCCATTCAGATGAAAATGGGCCTCATCTCCGCAAAATTCACCACGGGAAAGCACCATCGACTTCCATTCTTGCAAGAAATGTCAGAGCAAATGTCAGTCGTTTATCGTAATCATTGGGTTGAAGTTGTTGCAAGAAGCTAATCTTGTGTGGATAGTAGTGGAGAATTCGCCGCAAGACTTTCCATACTGTCGAAACATTTAAATCCAGTTCTCGCGCAACACCCCGTGCGCTGCTTCTACAAACACCAGAGGTACTATGTGACCTATCGTTGATCGCAGTTGCAACATCCATTTTTCTGACACCAGTTTACGTCCCCTGCCTGGCCGAACTTGCTAGCGAGCCTCTGTCTTCGAATTTCAGAATCATTGCTTTCAATGCATTAACGGATAAAGGTTCTTTGCGCAGTTTATGGTGTGTTCTAAATAAACGAAGAGCGGCTGCTGCATTGCACTGGTTACAATTTTAGAACTTCAAAAGTAACGCGCGCTGCGGTAACGTGAGATTAATTTTCAAACTGAGCTAAAATTGTTTCTCGGAGTGTTTCGTATGCATTTATAGTTTAAACTATTGGCGCTACTGTCGCTTGCGTAAGCAAAAATTTGCATTTTCATTTATCGCCCGTATTTTATGCTAATTCTCAGTTACATAACTTACCACAGCGCCACATTTCCCCCGATCGGCGGTGATTAGAACTATTTTTTGTTGTTGTTGTTGGATTCTTTTTCCCATGGTTTTCTTAGTCCATTTATAAAATTTTGTGTCAATCCAGTTATTAGAACGGGCTACCGGCGGCTCTGAATAGCGTCAGTTTAAAAAAAAAATCCTGTATTTTAATTTCAAATTTAAAAATAATATATTACATTAAAAATTCATATTTCCAATATTTCGCCGAATTAATATTAGTATTTTTTTATTGTTTGACTAGCATACGAAAAGAAAAGAAAAATAATCCGTATACATGAATGTCATTATTACTAAGCATATTTTACTTTTAAAATATAATTTTAAAGGGAAAAAAGCCTTTAAAAGATTTTTTTTATTTCCTAATTAGACGCAATTTAAGGTACTTTCGTGAGAGTGGTTTGGCACAACAGAGTTCATTGTTACAACTCATTGTTTTTATGCATATTCATTTTATCCATTGTTACGAAAATCCATCATTTTGCCTCGCGATATACGATACTATTTTAAAACCGTTGACACTACTCTACGAAGAAACTCTAGAAGAAACAGCGCCTTCTCAAATAGCATATATTTTTGGTCTATAGTTGACAGTTTATAGAAATCATTGGAATATGTATGAGTGATGGGTAAATTATGATGGGTACACCTGTAATTTGGATCGTATCCGAGCTAGGTTTCTCAGCAAAAAACGGTTGGAGCACAGTTGGGTTTTGTTGGCATATACTCCGTTGTCCAGTAGTACAAGAAGGTGGACCTTTATTATTGCGGATAACGTGGGACAAATATTTGTTAACGATTAGCCAACGTTGGCCCAATCATATTGTGCTACTTGGATATTTTAAAAACATAAAGTATTACTAGGAAAAACGATAATAAAATTTCGTGATGACTGTCCCATTTTTATAAAGTGTCATAACTTTTAAAGTCAATAAAAATATAAAAATAGATAAAAATTTGAATATCCGAAGATAACTGAAAAAGGACAACCAACAGAAAAAACACTTTTCTAACCAAAAAAAAAAAAAAAAAAAAAAAAAAAAACGATGAAAATTGGAGCTTTCATTCAAGACTTGTACGTGGACATGTATAAAAAAAAGTACATTGAAAAGCATTGTAATAACTTCTTCTGTTGGATACTGGTTAACAATCCTATTGATTTTGAGATTTCTGTTAAAATTGCCGCAAAGCAAACGACTCAGTAGATGGCAGGTATTTTACGACTTTTTGACAAATGTAGGAGATAACCTCCTTTTTGATTCACGCAACACAACGACTGATATATTTTTCTCTCACTATATATTTAAAAAAAAAGCACTTTAACTAAGTTTCTAGACAAAAAGCTGATTTTCATAAACATATGTATTATCGATATCTGTTTGTGTACTTTGATATTGTTAAAAATTAACTTTTTAGCTTCAATCGATATCTTCCTTATTCTGATAAAAGTTCCAACATGTGTTGTGATAATTACTAACTCTACTGCTAGGGTAGGAGACATTATATATATATTTTTTTTTCTATGTGGAGAAAGGAACATACCACTTTCAAGATTATGTAACTAGAACTGTGATTAGAATATATTCTTGATTTAAAACTAAATATCGATACATTCAAATATCATAATTAATATAATTTATCAAGTAAAAATTTGTATTTTCACTATATGCAAACATTTTTTAATATTAGTTTTTTCTTGTCATTTGTTTAGCGTATAAATAAGAATAAAGTATATATATATATATATATATATATATATTTAAATATCGTTTTTTTTATAAGTGTTTATTTTGAAAATCGTGCCTAATGCTGTGACTACAATTAAGGACTTTTTCAAACACTTTCAGATACAAAACATAAATTTGGCGTGAGGCACCCAAACCTATTATGGAAAATTCTCCAATTTTTATACACTTGATAGAAAGCAAGAGATAATGAATTTAATTAAAATATAAATATAATTTTTGCTCTGTTTCTTTTTTAAAATATGGTAATATGAAATAAAAAAGCATTATTTAAACTATCTTTTTAGTATTTCTAAATTGATTTCATAATTTATAATCATAATTTAATTAATATGAAACTTATGCAGCATTTAATTAATATGCCGTAGCTTCACAGACAATTGACGTTTTTATATTTATTTATTTATTTATTTTTGCAAGCTTAATTTGGCGTAGGTGCATAATTAAATCTAATGTTATTTTAGTAACTCGTATTCAATTGTAACCATAAAGGATATTTAGCGATTTATCGTATTTGGTGGACTAACGGAAATATGCTATAAAATTATTCATTTTATAATTAAGTTGTTAAAATATTAAAATGTTGTATTGTCATCGGAAGTACTCTTTGTTCGTAATTTTTATAATTAAAGCATATCTGGAAATGAGTAAACAATCTATTACAATATTTCTTATTTACATATAAAAATTAAGTTGAGGGTAATAAATTAGTGTAAATTGAAATAACAAATTAGTACAATATGCATGCCATAGCTAGTAAGTATATTTTATTTTCATGAAATCGAACGAACAACCCAATATAATTTATTTCTAGATATAAAATGATTTTCATAAGTATACATATGATCGATGTTGCCCTGTCTCTGTCATTTATTCAAATAAATATTTAGTATTGTAATTTAGTGATCGCAATTGAAAATGCCAACATCTGTTGTGACAGATAATATCTACAAAAATGCGGAAGAAATTAAAAAAATATATATTTTTTTAATGTGGCGACAAAAAAATCTATTGCTTTCAAAATTATGTAAGTGTAATTGTAACTTGAAAATATTGTTGTTTTAAAATAGAACCAACGGATCCAATCCCGTGTTTCTCGGGTTACATATAGTACTGCCCTGTGTACTGAACATAGTTGAAAACCATATAAAACTGTGATAAAAAAGTAACCGGAATGCTTCATTTAAAATACATCTGTAGATATCGTCTGCTGACTTTTATCAAACATTTCTACGACTTCTATAAACATCTGGGAAGACTCGATAATTTATTTCATTTTATCGTCTGAAAATAAATTTGCTTTTAAAGAGATCAGAATTTTCAATCTGTTTATTTTCCAAAAGATCGAATGTTATTGAGCAAAAAAAAACATGCATTAAATTTTGTTTTTGCAATGGAAATTCTGATAGAAAAACATTTCAAATGTTACAAAAAGCTTTTAAAGACTACTGTTTATCAAGAACACTAGTATTTTATTGGTATAAAAAGTTTAAAGATAGTAGAGAATTCTTCGTTCAAAAAACAAGGTAATGTTCACTGTTTTCTTTGATTGTCGTGGTATTATGCAGTATGAATACATTACTTCCTTGCAGTCAATAAAAAAATATTATTTGAGTGTTTTGCGCCGTTTGCGAGAAGCAATTTGCCGAAAACGGCCTGAAATGTAGCGATAAAACTCATAGGTTTTGCAACACGATAGTGCGCCTTCATACAGTGCAATTATTATTCGTGAGTTTTTAGCAAAACATTCCACAAATGCAGCTACACAAGCTCCGTATTCATCTTATATAGCTTCGTGTGAATTTTTGTCACTTCCACAGTTGAAACTGCCTCTTCATACGGAGCAGGCATCGTCTTCGAGGCTGAAATTTCTAAAAGCACATTCGAACTGTGTCAAAAAAGCTCTCGCTGAAAGTCAACGTTGCACAGTTCAGAAAGTCCAAATATTCTAAAAGTACAATGTATGATCATTTCATAGCCTATTTTAAGAAGTTTTCCTTTACAGGTGATAATGGTCGTCGTGAGCATCATATTCGAGGCTGAAATTTTCGCTCTTAAACATCTGAAATCGCTTTCGAACTGTGTCATCTGAAACAGCACTTTGTCCATATACAGCACTAATTTTACAAGCAGTCGGACTAATATTTTTACCTTTTTTGAAATAAAAGAGTATAATTGCCAATAATGAAATGTTTGGTTCTCCATTCTTAGCACTGAAACGAAACAAAACATATGCCATAACCCAAGCAAGAAATATGCAACGCCAGCAGAAAAGACCTTAGTTGCATATCTGGGTCATTCAAGGTCACTCCCTATCAGCAGTAGCAAAATAACTAGACAAAACCGCGCTTCGGTTTGAAAAACCGCAGAGCTTTTCAGATGACCCAATATTTTACCAGTTTACTCCATAAAATTTTGTCAATTTTTGGTTCAGTACTTTAAAAGTGAATAGTATATTCTAAAGTAAAACTAGGAATCACTATAGTACGGTTTAATGCTTCAAGTAATGTACCATTTTTCGTACACTTTGTTTGATCTTATGGTTACTTCTACTACAATACAAAAATTTGATTCAACCTAAGCTCGAGATGTTTAACAGTGTACCAAGTTAAAATGTGTGCTTATAGAATTTATAAAGATTTCTGAGCATTAGCATTTTTGTAGTATAATTTTTGTATCATCTAAAAAGGAAATAAAAAATCCTAGTGAAATATCAGTCCTAATTACTAAGCATATTCTACTTTCTAAAAACAAGAGTAATATTATAATATAATCAATTTACAATTTTAGAAACTTTTGTAAAATGCAATGAAATGAATATTTTGTATAAATATTTTGAAGCCATTTTAATTACATATATATAAAATAAGAGATTACGTAGGAATATCATTATATTTAATGTAGCACATAGATTATATTAAGGATAATGCAGTAGAATTAATCGCATTTTATGCTATTGTTACATTCATTGTGATGACTTCAGCAACTTTCGCACTATGATTGTTATGCTCCATAATTGCGCTTAGTAGACAAAGATTTAATAATTATCTTACAGTCCAGCTATGCGATGATTTTAGAACAAAGCTGTGGGATTACAGTGTTAAGGCAATAGTTATTTTAAACAGCTTTATGAAAGAAATGGAAATTAATGTACGAAGCATAATATATCTTTTTAATTGTGAGCATAAGTTTCTTTTATAAAAAGGCATAATATTGATAAGTGACTATGCATATTAAAGTGGATAACTAAAACTGTAATTTTATGCCCTCATGTGTGTTTAGAACGAAAGTAAGTGTTTATATTTGTATGTTAAATATCAATACAAAATAATCTTTTTACACTTATTTTAAAATGTTCTTGTAGCATTCAAAAGTGTAATTTGAAATGAAACCTTTACAAATTACATGGGTGGTATGTTTCTTTATTATATTGTACTAAAATTAACATATTTTGCTGAAATATAAATATTTATTATATTATAAAGAGCCGTAAATAGCGGTACGACAGAATACGACACATTTGCAAAAGTAAAATTCATCAAAATATATTAATTATCTCATATTACTTATTGATTTTCACTATTTTAAAAAAATATATATAATAGACTGATTATTCGTATTTTCAATGACATGCATTTTCTGAAACATGTTGTTCTATTACTATGTATTAATTTCTTTTCTTTTAAAAAATAAACATTTTTAACAAATGTTAGTACGAGGGTAAGTCATTAAGTACGTCACAAAATATAATTAAATAATAATTTCCAGTGATATTCACTTCAAAACTATTTTTATACCTCAACATATTCTCCACCAATATTTATGCACTTATATCACCATTTTATCAGTGTCCCAACACCAGCTGCATACAGTTCTTTGGGTTGCTGTCTCAGGGTTTATGTGTCCACATTAGGACTTCAAGTTGATCCTTTTCATCATCTGTGAACAAAATCATTCAACTTCTTCAACATCCACCATACAGCTTCGACTTAGCCCCCAGCGATTTTCATCTGTTTAGTCCACTAAAAAACCATCTTTGAAGCAAGATGATGTTTGCCAGTCTTCCCGATTGCCAGCAATTTTTTTGGAAGTTAACGGATGTTTTTTAGTGTGACATTAAATTGCGTTGAGCGTCTTTCCTGAATTTATGTGAAAATATGAAATACTATCATACGAGTAGTAATTTTGCGAACTGAATAAAATGTGTTCAAGCCGGGACTGTTTAGTCCACTAAAAAACCATCTTGGAAGCAAGATGATGTTTGCCAGTCTTCTCGATTGCCAGTAAATTTTTCGGAAGTTAACGGATGTTTTTCATTGTGACATTAAATTGCGTTGAGTGTCTTTCCTGAATTTATGTGAAAATATGAAATACTATCATACGAGTAGTAATTTTGCGAACTGAATAAAATGTCTTCAAGACTTGACTGTTTAGTCCACTAAAGAACCATCTTGGAAGCAAGATGATGTTTGCCATTCTTCTCGAATCATATACTAGCATATGAAATACTATCAACTCAGAATGTTTTCGCTAAAATTGCCAAGCTCTTCTAATTTATCTATGCACGACATCCCACACAACACAATTCACTTAACAACCATTTACCAATGACATCGGGTCTGTTATTTGAAACAACGTGACAGAATAAACCGGAGGAGAAGCCACCTCAATAAACTATGCTTACATAAATTAAAGTTTAATGAAGCCTAAAAATTCTATGTTCAAATCCCGACTGGGATTTATTTTCACTCAGTTGGTAAAATTACTATTCGTATGACTTATTTACCAATCAGTTTGATTACGTTATTTTTTTTTAAGTGAAAAAAGGGAAATACAATCATTTACAATGTATTCAGCTTAGTGACTATACTTTGAAAATTAAAAAAAATATATAGGTTTTAGAATATTATTTTAAGCAATCATTTTTGAAGTAAAGCTCCTATGTTATTAAATTTAATTTCTTCATATAAACTGCTGAACATTCTTGAAACGAAGCACTCAATTTTAATATGGAAATGCTTCCTGTGTGCAAATGTTTTTTTTTAATTCAAATTTAGCATCTATTGTAACAGAAATGTATATAGTTTAAAATTATTTGACATTTTAAGTGTGATAAAAAAAAATTATAAACTTTTTTTTTATTTATTTCCGCGCACATTTGTAAAATCTGCAAACGTCATTTCATTCCTAAAATTGAAAAGATATTTCGTTCAATTTAAAATATTATTTAATATTAGTTATATATTTTTCTCTTCATTCATTGAGTTATTTTTAACCTTTTTATTTAGTTCGCTCTGAAGTGTCAATATTTTTTCTTAATTATTCTTAAGTGTATGTATATGTATCTTTTAAAGTGTTTTTTTATCTTTTTTTTTACAAAAAATTCAATGACACATTTTCCTATTTTGTATGTCACGTAATGGCTAAAAGAAAGAAAATCCTATAAATAAATATTTTTATGTAAATTTGTAGAAGAGATGTGATAGGGAGGAAAATTCTATTCATTCATTATATTTTTTTGAAGGGATTTTTAAGTAAAACCATTTATATTCACAATTATCACATAAAACACTGTTTTTGAATTTAAAAGGACGCATAAATCATTTTTATCAGTTTTAAGTAATAAAACCAATAAATAACGTAAAATGTTTTAGATGTCTCCTCCAGATAATAAATTGAGTAAGTATATACTAAAGGTAAACATTTCGAAATCTAAACTATGTGGAACACAATAAGACTCTAAAGTTCCATAAAACCAAATGCAATAAAATATTGTCTATATAAATTATAGAAGTAAAGTGATAGGGGGGGGGGGATTCTATTCATTCATTATATTTTTTGAAGGGATTTTTAAGTAAAACCATTTATATTCACAATTATGACATAAAACACTGTTTTTGAATTTAAAAGGACGCATAAATCATTTTTATCAGTTTTAAGTAATAAAACCAATAAATAACGTAAAATGCTTTAGATGTCTCCTCCAGATAATAAATTGATTAAGTATATATTAAAGATAAATATTTCGAAATCTAAACTATGTGGAACACAATAAGACTCTAAAGTTCCATAAACCCAAATGCAATAAAATATTGTCTATGTAAATTATAGAAGTAAAGGTAGAAATTTATATATTTTGTGATAAAAAGTGCCCTTCATTTCAAAATGCACATGATTGAATTCCTATTTTTTTTTTATATTTTCGATATTTTTTAACACCTTTCGGTAAATTGTACTAAACGAAATATGTTACATAAAAATGTGACTGTGTGTGTGCGTGTGTGTTTCATATGTACTCTTTTGAGAATATGATGAATTACAGATTGAGAAGAACAGCAACTATTCGAAAACGTAAAAAAAATGTCATAATGCTCAAAATGTCAGAAATTAAATTACTTTTTGAAGTTAAATTATTTTTTGCGAGTTTAATGACATTTCTGTAATGATGGCAACCTAATAACTTCCCCATATAAAAGGAATAAAAGGGAGAAAGGCGAAATAATAGGGATATATATATATATATATATATATGTGTGGGCATATTTGATTTATTAACAATGCTATTTCAGTAAAATGAAAAATAAAATAATTTTTAATTTTCATATCTACATGGTAGTTTAATAAATGGTGAAAAAAATATCATATTTAAATTACGTTTTTCAGAAAATTCAAAAAAAACAAAAATTAATTTTTGCTAATTAAGGATTCACGAATCAGCATATTGGTAGGATAAAAATAAAAAAATACCTGTTGAGAAGTTGACATCTAAAAATCCTTACATCGCAGTATTTTTTTAATTTTACATTCAACCAAAGAGGATAAGCGATTTTTAGCCCCTTACATTCAACTTGACAATTACTGACCCCTATTAACGAGAAGTGGATTTGCAGAAAAACGGTAGATGTTGAACAAAGCACACACTTAAACAAATCAGGGGATTTTACAGAGAAAACAGTCAGCCACGATGACAGTAAAAAACTCTTTATTTTACGGAAATATGTTACGGACAAAATCTATTAAAATAACAGAAAGTTCGTGGTATATGCAGATAATTTCCTTAAAATAAAGTTTTTTTTACAGGCGTCCTGGCTGACAGTTATTTTCTGTAAAATCTCCAGATTTTTTTTTACAGTACACTGGCGGAAAAATTTTAAGAAACAACTGTGAAATTGTACATTTTGATTATACTATTAACATTAATTTGGTGTAGGTGTTAAGTAGGTTTGTAGCTCAATGAAAACGCTATTACGTACTCCAATGGTGTTCACTTTCACTACAAAGAAATATGCAGCTTCGGTATAACTCTTAATTGTGGAGCGTGGAACATGCCGTTTAGAAAGCATTTGACGGATTGTGAGATACGACGCACAGTGTGGTATTTAGCCCCAAAACCTGGCCAAAATTATTTTATACCTCTAAAAGCTACACATCTACGTTTTTATTAGCTCACAGGCTATCAAAGCCTGAGAGCTAATGTTCCCGTCGGTTTTGTATGCACGTACGTATGTATGTACGTACGTATGTATGTATGTATGTACGTATGTATGTACGTATGTATGTACGTAAAGCGATAACTCTTGATAGAAATAACCATTTTGCTTCAAATTTTGTTTATAGGTCCATTGTGATAAGGATCTTCTCTGATTAGTTTTGGGGGTTCATTGGTTAAGTATAAAGGGGGGAACAGGGGCTAACTCCCCCTTAATTTAGATAAATGAGTTTTTCATGCAGAATTCTCCAATTTTCTTCAAATTTTGTATATATATATATATTCATCGTAATAAAGCACTTCTCTGGTTAGTTTTGCGGGTTCACTGGTTAAATATAAGGGGGGGGGGGGAATGGGGGGATGATCTTCCTTAATATATAGTCGATTTCCTTATTTTTCGAGAGGCAAGAGTATAATATACAATTAGTGTGATATCAATGTCCTCAGTTTAACTGAGCAGTTTTCTTTTTTATTTGAATTGTAGAGTGAAAACGGTAAAATAAAGTCTTATTTATAAATAAATGAAAGCATTTATCCATCAGTTTCATCACTATTACTGTCTTTAAGAATATTAACATTTGTAATATCACTTTCTGATAACAGATGTAAAACTTCAGAAGATAAGGGCTTTCTTTTCTAGTTTTTGTTGCATTTCATGCCAGTTATTAGGGGGTTAGAATTTAAAAGAAGCCTATTCAGGACATCAATGTACAGGCCACTTGCGAAAACTTTCGTCTGTGGTTTAATTTAAATGACCTAATATGTTTATTGCGAGCTTCTGCAGCCTCTTCAGATAGTTGGCATATTGGCAGAATAGCTTTATTTTATAACGTCTGCTCCATGACGAAGTACCTTGTGCATTGTAGGGGACATGGGATAAAAACCATATAGCGACACATACCGTTCAGCTATCTCTTAGCAATATTTTTCAAATTATTCTGTATTAATTTTGTATTAGTATTGTTTTCTTCAAATATTGTCCTTGTTTTTATGAGTAGCTACCCATTTTTGTTTGAACTGATTTTTAATAGCGGAGAGCTTTTGCTTCATCTGAGCTATTCTTGGATCCCCTTCAGAATAATTTCTCAAGAATTCTTGCTCCATACATTGATGCTTTCCATCAAATGTTGACTCATTTGAGCATTGCATGATGGTATACAACTCATTTCGAGTCATAGATCTGATTTCAGAAGGCTCTGTTACCAAAATAAATAAAAAAATAAATAGCAGTAACTTATATAAAAAATTATAGGAACCAACAAAAAAATTCGTTAAAAATAGAGGAGGCGGTTTCGGGCGGCTGATTTTTTTATAATTGTCTTGTATTCTAAGTACTGCATATTACACAATAGTTTTCATCGCTTAAATATGTTTAAAAATATAACAAAATCCTTTCTAAATATTATAAATATTTATTTATGCCACTATTAACTATACCTAAGTTGTCGACCATATAGACAAAAAATCCGCAGGATATTCATTAGGTAAATGTAGTGTGTATAAAGTATATACCCGGTTCAGAATAATACATCACAACAACAACCACTAAATTGTTCAGACACAAAACTACAAGAGATTTTAAAAGCAGTAAAATCTGAGCACATCGTAAAATCAGAGGATAACTGGAAGCGAACGGCAACTTCGGACTGATCGCGTGGCGCGCTGTGTTGTGCTAGCGCATTGCACGTTTTGCCTTTGGATGCAGTAACTATTAAACTTTTTGAGCAATAATATACAGGGTAGGAAAACGATTTTTAAAAGAATCATTTTTGGCCATGTTTTGGGACTAAATACCACACTGTGCGACGTGTAATGTGTGTTAAGGAAGGACAGTAAGTTTCTAAAGCTGTCAACTAGTATTTTGATCAGTGCGATCTAAAGACCTTATTAAAGTTCCGTTTGTATCTCTAAAAAAGTTGGAAAAAGTGACACCAACTATCACAATCTATATAACGTTTCCTTTATTGTTATTTATTTTTATTTTATCTATATATATGTATGTATATTTGATTTATTAACAATGCTATTTCAATAAAATTAAAAATAAAATAATTTTAATATTTCATATATTTATAGTAGTTTAACAAATGGTAAAAAAAATATCATATTTAAATTACATTTTTAAGAAAATTCGAAAAAACAAAAATTATTTTTTGATAATTAAAGATTTACGAATCAGATTATTGGTAGGATAAAAAAAGAAATATATACCTGTTGAGAAGTTGACATCTAAAAATCCTTACATCGCAGTATTTTTTAAATTTTACATTCAACCAAAGAGGATAAGCGATTTTTATCCCCTTACATTCAACGTGACAATAACTTGCCCCTATTAACGAGAAGTGGATTTACAGAGAAACAGTAGATGTTGAACAAAGCACACACTTAAACAAATCAGGTGATTTTACAGAAGAAACTGCCCGCCAGGATGCCAGTGAAAAACTCTTTATTTTACGAAAATATGTTACGGGTAAAATCTATTAAAATAGCACAACTTTCATGGTGTATAAAGATAATTCCCATAAAATAATTTTTTTTACAAGCTACCTAGCTAACAGTTTTTTTTTTCTGTAAAATCTCCAGATTTTTTTTAACAGTGCACAGGTGCAAAAATATAAAGAAACAACTGTAAAAAGGTACATTTTGCTTATACTATTAAGACTCATGTGCTGTAGGAGTTAAGTAGGTTGGTAGCGCATGGTGAACGTTATCACGTACTCCAAGGGTATATACTTTCACTACAAAGAAATATGGAAATTCGATATAACTTTCTATAGTGGAGGGTGGAACATGCCGTTCAGGAAGCATTTGACGCATTGTGAGACATGGCGTGTAATGGGGGGTATGGAAGAAGTACAATAAGTTTCTAACCTGTGAACTAGCATTTTGATGAGTGCGATCCAAACGCCTTATAAAAGTTTCTTTTGTATCTCTAAAAAAGTTGGAAAAAGTAGCACAAACTCTGTTCTATCTCAATTTATATAACGTTTCCTATATTGCTATTTTTTTTTTTTAAATAGGATATGTATTTGAAGATATGTTAGGCAGGAAAACAAAATAAAATTATTGTGCAAGTTCCATGTTTTTAGCTGCAAAAATATTCACGTTATTTCAGTTTTGATACTTTTTTCTGTAATGGTTTGTCGCCAGTGTGACTGAGAAGGATGATGTTTTAAACCTTTCACAAGAACTCTAGATATACAATGATTTAACGGATAAAAATGAAATTTTTTCAACACTTATTTTTTATCATAAAATTGAACTTTCTCTTAAGTTCATAAAAATGACGTTATTTCTTTCACAAGAACTCTAGATATACAATGATTTAACGGATAAAAATGAAATTTTTTCAACACTTATTTTTTATCATAAAATTGAACTTTCTCTTAAGTTCATAAAAATGACGTTATTTCTTTCACAAGAACTCTAGATATACAATGATTTAACGGATAAAAATGAAATTTTTTCAACACTTATTTTTTATCATAAAATTGAACTTTCTCTTAAGTTCATAAAAATGACGTTATTTCTTTCACAAGAACTCTAGATATTCAATGATTTAACGGATAAAAATGAAATTTTTTCAACACTTATTTTTTATCATAAAATTGAACTTTCTCTTAAGTTCATAAAAATGACGTTATTTCTTTCACAAGAACTCTAGATATACAATGATTTAACGGATAAAAATGAAATTTTTTCAACACTTATTTTTATCATAAAATTGAACTTTCTCTTAAGTTCATAAAAATCACGTTATTTCTATTCCAGTCTCTCCAAAATTAAAAACCAAATCCTGAAAGAATGAAATGCTTTTAATAAAAGTTGTCACTGAAAACGTATATTACCACCGAGAAAACATTTAACTTATCTGGTAAATACAGGGTGATTTTTTTTTAAAGTTGTGAAAGTAAAACCCTATAATAAAACAACCACTGATCCAAATGATCAGAAATTTCACCAGTACGCTCTCAAAGCAATGGGAATTTTTTAGGCGTCGTTAAAAAAAAACTTAAAATCGCACCGTCAGATGGCGCTGTAAGTTAACAGAAACAAAGAATGTCGTCAGTGGAAGGAAAACAATGAACGGTACTTTGAGAAACCATCTTCCGTAGTCCCTCTGTCGTCATTGGACCTGTTCTTAAGTTCTTTAGTGTCCTAAATCTCCTAGAACAGTTGCTGCGCTGCCATTATTCTGGTAATACAGTTTCACTAACAACGCGCGGTCCGTCAATGGCACAGTCATTGCGAGTATATCCGTAGAATAATGAACATCAGGTGTGCGTACTTCCCGTTTTTGTAGCCAATGTTCATGTGTTGTGCGCAAGTTTGTCTCCCGACTTTACTGCATATACAGCGCCATCTGTCGGTGAGATTTTAAGTTTTTTTTTAAACTACGCCTAAAAAATTACCATTGCTTTGGGAGCATACTGATGAAATTTTAGGTCATTTGGATCAGTGGTTCTTTTGTTATAGGGTTTTACTTTCACAACTTTAATAAAAATCACCCTGTACTTGAAATACTTGAAACTTAATATTTATTAAAATTAATATTTTGAATATTTTCTAAATATACAATATAATTAAATTTATTTTTCACGTAAATAATCGAAAAAGTTCGTGACATTCAATCCTTAAAGAAAGAACACCGCCAAATTCGTGACAACTAATTTGTTTCCTCCAAATGTATTGTTTTCAGTTCGACAACAGTATTTTTACACAGAAATTTCGTGTTATGTAATCTGAAATTTTCAGCATTAGAATAATGATGAAAAACTGCCGGAAAAAGTGGTGCGAAAAAATGGGTGATAGCACATTTGGACAATAAAAAGTGGTTGACGCGAATATGGTGGCATTCGTTCGTTACACCTTAGAGTGACTACACTCTCCGGATGAGTGAATATTCTCTTTATCACAGAGTCAAAGTTTGCCCAACCTCTTTAGAGGGATTATTAAGCCTAAGCAAAAGTGGAATTGTTAACTCTTTGAAAGAGTGAATACTCACTTCTGGGAAGTGACTGTTCCCTCCAAACAGTGGCGAATAATCAGTCTTCCAGAAGAGTAGCTGTTACTCTTGCAAAACTAGAGCGTTCTTATCACCCTGATATGAGTGAATAGTCACTTTTTTATAGGAGTCACTTTTCACTCTTGCAAAAAAAGAATGCGAATACGCGTTGTTTCTTGATGGTCACCTTCGCAAGTACTATTCGCGCCTAATGCTGCTCGTCTTTCGTGATCGGGCGACAACCGGTATTTTCAGAACGGTATGACCGTTTACGGTTGCTAAATTCTTCTTACACTATTTTAGCTTTGTTTCTTTTGTAATTTGCGTGTAGAACTTGTGTTGAAATTACAAATATTTGCGGTGAATCTCAAATCTGTGAATTAGAAAAAACGAAACATTTTATTTTATTACCATATTTACCATTTATGTACCATATAATACAATTCCGCACATCTGCTAGGACAAAAATTCTGTTACAATAAAACAGTTATTTATTTGTCCATTCATTTTTTGTTCTTAATAACGTTTCCATAATTATATCGATTCATGTATTATTTAAATGTCTTTTTCAGTTTTTTCAATCCTACTGCTATAGGCATCATGAGTGGGCATATTTTTGGAATTACTCCACAAACACACTTCTAAATACTTCTTTCTACGTACGTACACACAGACTCCGACCTGCAACGGATAAATCCGCTGACCTTTTTTATCCCAGAAGACTCTTTCTATGAGATATAAATTTTTGATTTTCCAGAGATCACATTACTTCCATTTTTATGGAAGTAAAAGGTACCGTTTCCCCTTAAATATGATGATATTGGAAAAAAGAAATTAAGAAAGAATGATAACGAATGATTCGTTTCTTTCAATAAATAAATAGGAGCAAAATCATATAGTGCCAGATTTTCGCTTTTGTCAACAGAGTGAAATATTTCACCATTGTCAACGGAGGGAGACACTTCACTCTCGATAACGGAGTGAAATATTTCACTACTTTCTAGGGAGTGGAAAATTCCACTCTTTAAAGGGTGTATATTTTCCAAATTCATTCCAAAAAGAGTGAAAATGCCTTTCACTCTTTCAAAGAGTCTGCTTTTCACTCCTTCCAATTTTAGAGTGTAAGGGCTAAATGAAATTCAGTGGCTCGCCAGGCATATATTAGTATATAAACTCTGTACAATAGTATGCAACCTCTGTAAATATGCATCTGTAAATATGCATATACAGATACATGCATATTTACTTCACATATAACTTAAAAGCGTAAGCATAAAGACAACGAATATTTTCTGTGAATTGTTTATACTATTATTAAACATAACGTTATTTCCTGAACAAAAAACTTTCACAGGTGAGTTTACTTTTACATAATAATAATTATTAAATCCCGGCAGACAAAATTAATGATGCATTTAAAATAATATTATCTCATTCTCTTGTACAAAGCATTCATAAATTTTAATACCAATCCCTTCATTTTGTATACGTAAGGATAAATTCCTTTCTGTAGATGTTTTTACCTATGTAAAAACTTGATTACGTAACTTTGAAAAATGAATAATCATTTTACAGAGGAAGGATAATAATAACATTTATCTAGATAAATCTGAACTAATACAATACAGGAACATAACGAGCCACCGGGTAAATGTACGATTTCCACTCAAAATATAAAGATAGAAATATATGTATACCGTATATATATTTTTTGTTTAATAGCGCATTAGTGTATAAACTCTGCACAATACTACATACATACGCATATTTAGTTCAAATATGACTTAAAATGTGTTAGTATATCGAATATTATATGTGAATTGTTTATACTATTGTTAAACACAATGATATTTCCTTCACAAAGTACTTTCACAGCTGGCGTTACCTTCACATAATAATAATTGCTAAATCCCGACAGACAAAATTAATGATGTACTTAAAATAATAGTATTATCTCATTCTGCTGTGGAAATCATTCATAAATTTTAATACCAATCCCATCCGTTCCGCAGACGTAAAGATTAATTCATTTCTGTAAATGCGTTTACCTATGTAAAATCTTCTTTACGTAACTTTGAAATATGAGTTATCGTTTTACAGAAGAAGAGTAGTAATAACATCTCTCTAGGTAGATCTAAAAGAAAATAATACAGAGCATAATAAAGCACATTCCTTACATTGTTACAAAATATTTTTCATTTCAAAACTTAAAATTTAAATTTCGCGTAATTCCCTAATCAGGGCACCATATGCATCTACTATATTAAAAGCTGACTTTTGTGAAACTTTTACAACTACCCTTCTTAGAATATGAAATGTATTGCTTTGAATTAGTTATTCGTGTGGATCCAAATATGTCATATGAAATCTCAGAATTTTAGAATTTGACGTAGTATCGGAGCAATTATTATTAATATTATTGTTGTTGTTGTAACTTTTAAAGAAATTTCTTTAAAAATGACAACTTATTTACTCCACTCTTGTGGGAAAAAATGTATATAACAAGATATCGTCTTTCCTCGAAATAAAGAACAAATATGTTTATTTTAGTTTCTTTGAATAAGTCGATTTAATGATATTTAGTCTGCATTCTCTATAAAAAATGTATTATAAAGAATATTCATATGACTTACTTCAACCTTTACTAAAATTATTATCAAAAATCTGAAAGATTTTAGTATTTTTTATCGATATTAAATATTATTTTTTTAATTAGTTTAAGATGTAAATAAACGAACAGTGATGAAACATGGAGTTTTGAGCATGGAATCTGAAAATATGTATCAGGGCATAGGCTCTGATTATTTTTGTCCAAACCATAGTAACGTATATCACAGAACTTGATGATAATCGCCTTGACGAATTTGCTTAGAATAGTTACAGTTAAAAGAACAAGTTGGAAATTGTACGTCAAACGTGACAAATGAGGTGCGTTTGTACTATAGCTAGTTATATAAATATTCAGATCTTGATGATTTTTTTATTCTGTGAAATGAATTATATCGTCTGCAGAATAATTTCTGTCATAAAATAAGTATCTCGGTCACTTGACGGTTAAACCTCGGAAGCTCCTACAACAAGAAAGCACCGTTGTTTTTTTTTTTTTTTTTTAATTTTAAATTCAAAGTTCTTAATATATATTTTTATTAATATCTCCTAAAGTTTTTATTCGATTTTCATAAAATTTGAAATGTCTCGACAAAATTCTGCAAATAGAATATATATTAAATTTCAAACCATTTGGTTGGGTTGTTTTTGTGTTGTTATATGAGGACGGACGGACCAGACGACGACAATAAGTGCTACGTATTTATATAATTACGATCGCACCTAAAAACACCAGCTTAACTGAATAGCAACCTCGCCAAATTTTTATACAAAATACTCTTTACCAATGGAATTTTAATGGTAGTTTGTCTCCATTTTCTTATAAAAGCATTCTATTATAACTGCATCAAAATCACGTAAAATGTAATTTTTTTAAAACTCCCATGTCATTTATTGTAAGCATAATTTCTTGCTTATAATAGGAAATTTAACAAAATTATTAATGTAAATATTTTCTAAATGTTGAATTAAATTCGATTTTGATTTATCCTTAAAATCGAAAAATATCATGCAATGTCTCAGATACGACACACGATGTGATGTCGATATTCCAATACATCGGAATGAAAAACCCGATAGTAAAATTTAAAACGTGTAAATCACTTTATACATTTTATAAAATGAAATATTGATAAAGGTTTTTTTCCACAATACAAAATTTGATTGTTATTAGGAGAAATGTTAGTTATTCTTTTTAAGATTTTGATTTTAAATTAATCTTACTTGACATTCAATAAACTATTCTAATGTCTGTCCAAATGAAGAAAATTTGAATCGACCTAAATTTCTTAATATGACATATTTTAATATTAGAATTTACATACATTTTTAAATTAAGCGATAACCTTTTTTTTAATGCAAGTATCAGGAAAAAAGCATAATTTTAAAGATTCGGCTTAATTGCCTATTCGGTTGCTCGTTATCTTAATTACTAGCATGTTTCAAAATGTTGTAAAACACCATGACTTTTTTTTCTCGATGTAACTCCAGAAAGTGATTTTTTAACAAATTAATTGGATTATAACTTATTACAAGTTTTCAACCAATTTCAATTTATTTATATATTTTCTGCTGAATTTGTGTATGTCGCACTTCATTTTATAACATTTCCACATAATTCGCTTCTTTACCTTAATGTGCTTGATAAGGATACTAATATATATATATATATATATATATATATATATATATATATATATATGTATATATATGTCTAATTATTTTCGTAAATGAGCAAAAATTCATTGTTTGGGTTGCTATCGTAATTTATACTATACTAGATCTTTTTTGTCAGGCATACGGCGAAGAAAGTAAAATTTAATTTTTATTATCGATGTCTAGAATTATTCATCCATATATTTGTTTACTATTATACAAAACTAGTCGTTGGGGGCCACCGTAATACTTACCCATCATGTATATGCATAATGTAAAATATTAAAATAAAAATGTGTAAACTACTTATAAAATGCATTGCAATTCAAATAAAATCGTGGCTTGATGACGTCACAAACTTTAAAGGCTCGATTACTGAATTGCTTGAAAGAGGTTTTTCCTTATAACTCCAAAAATAATAATCCTATTAACTAGCGGTTTATTGCATCTGATTAAGCGTCAAATTTCCAATTAAAATATATCTTTGAAGTGAAATTTGGAGGAAATACAGGGTCATGAAAAATCGAAGAGTGTGGAAAATAGGATTCCAAATATCTCGGCAACTAATTATCCGATCGACTTCATGCTTTATTCAAAATTTATATTTTTTTATTGTCTTTTATATTCATTTCTTAAAATAAACAATTTCGAAAATTTTTATATACCTTTCATCAGAACGAATATTTCGAGAGTCCGAAAAAAATTGTTCCGGTTAATCGAGGTTATTGAAATGAAATAGGCTTCTTCCCATTATTACATACTAAGTACATACCAAATTGCAAGTCTCTATCTCAATTTTTCGGGAGATAGAGCGTTTACAGACACACACACACACACACACACACACACACACAGACACACAGACGGACGGCAAATTTTTTTTTTCTAAAAATATGTTTTTCGGAATCTCCAGTGTCTGAAACGTGTAAATCCGTCAAAAAAATTTTTCGATTTTCAAAACGATTACAAGACTTACCCTATACTACGTATGATGGGTAAGTAAAAAGTAGTAGGGGATTCTTCCCGGGTTACAGAACATAGATGAAGGGCATTTTTTATGTGCGTTCGTAATTATATAAATACGTAGCACCCACAGTCGTCGTCTGGTTCGTCCCCATATAACAGCGCAAAAACTACCCAACCGAATGGTTTGAAATTTAATATATATTATCATTGCAGAATTTTGTGGTGTCATTTCAAATTTTATGAAAATCGAATCAAAACTTAAAAAGATATTAATAAAAGTTTTCTTTATTCTATTAAATCCTATCGTACGTAATCTACAGGGTGTCCATAATTAAACGACCCTACTTTAAAGTTGTCTACAGACGAAACTATTGGTCAGAAAGTTGTGAAATTTTGTTAAGAACATAATGAAGGAATGGGAATTTGTTTAAGGGAAAAAAAAAATTGTTCAAAATTTCACCGCCAGAGGGCGTTTTTTAATGAATTATACATTTAGCATACATTTAAGATAGGTTTACAAATTTTATTACAAGAAAATGTTGAATAAAACTTTTTTCGCGACATGTTTTTAGCAATTCCCAGAAAACACTGCGGTCAACTGTCGAACATGCTATCTTACGATTCCAGACTGTAGCTGACAATGATAGCCGTCATGTGGAACATGTTTTGTTGCAATAAAATATGTAAACTATCGTAAAAATATGCTAAATGTGTAATTCATTAAAAACGCCCTCTGGCGGCGAAATTTCAAACTATTTTTTTTTTTTTGCTTAAGCAAATTCCCATTCCTTCATTATGTCCTTCATAAAATTTCACATCTTTCTGACTAATAGTTTCGTCTGTAGACAACTTTAAAGTAGGGTCGTGTAATTATGGACACCCTGTATATAATAAAAGCGCGACTCATGTGACTGAGGAAAACAAATAAGGGCAAACCACTTCTTTTTCCAAATGCCAGGTGGCAATTTTTATTCAAAATTATTTTTTAAGATAAAATTGCATAAAAGTTAATTTTTTAGAAAGATCATTCCAAAAAAATTGTTTGCTTCAGAGATGAGTTATATTAAAAAATATATAGATTCTGAGATAACTTCAGTGAAAATTAGGTTAACAACCAAATATCTTACTCCCATTGAAAATAATTACAATCAAAGTTCGGGAATAAATAGCGATTTATCACCTGAGCCCAGATAAAATATGTTTTAAACTTAATTTATTAATTTATAATTAAGTTCTAAATGTATTAAAATATTATACTGTCGTCGCACACCTTTAAACATAGTTTTTGTAATTCAATCCTATCAAAAGGCGAGTTAAAAATCGATTACAAAATACCATGATTATATACAAAAACCAAGTTATGTTGAATAAAACAGAGTAAATAGAACATTTTTGAGACACCGTGCTGTTCCAAAAACACCCCTTTTCCCAGAAACAGGCTTAGATGCATAGTAAATCCTACAAAAAAGTAAAATGTGGGTGAAATATGCAGTATTTAGAATAGAAATAGTTTAATTATTTCTGACCCATCATTTAACAAGAAAAGGGAAATTAAATGTCTTGTTTGAAATAATCCCTTTTCCTTCCTCCTTTGTACATTTAACGAGTGCAGCACATAAAGAGACGTCAGAGAAACAGAAAAGGAAGATTTATATTCATGAGACAGTAAAAGATCTGTATGTAAAATAAAGTATGATAACCTTTGGTTCAATGTTACTGAAACTGAATTTCCATACGTATTTTAGATTTTAAACCAAAAGCTTTATTTTTCAGAACTAAATTTGTTAAAATGCGCCAAATGATTTTAATCATTTATTTCCCTCTTTTGTTTTTGCTTTTTAATTTTAATGAGAAAGTTACTGAAAAGCTTTCGAGTATATTATCTCAGAGACCATCACGAGTAGGGTTGTACCCGAACCGAACCACAAAATTCACCAAAACCCAAGCCAACCCCCCCCCCCCCCAAAAAAAAAAAAAAAAAAAAAAAAAAAAGCTTTAATCCGAAACCCAAGCCGAACGCCAAAAATCAACCCAAAACTCGAGCCGAACCCAGAAAAAGAAATGCGTCAATCTGAAACCCGAACCGAAAATGACAGACTTAAACTCAAAACTAACCCGAACCCGAACTTTTCAAACCCTAAATCGAAATAAAATAAACTTAATCCAATTTTATGCAATAGAATTATTACAATGTCTATAATTACATCTATAATGGCAATTTTATTTTTCTTTGTCTAAAAATGAACACATATACACTCATTAATACTCAAATATATGGTGTTTTTATTAAAGAAATATTCAGGATTTTCTTTTTAAAGGTTGGGTTTTACCGAACCCGTCTTGAAAGAATCAAAACTCAACACGAAACTGACCCAAACCCTATACACGTTTCACGCCAACCCGACGATACCCCAACCCGCACTGAAAAAATTAGGGTCAACCCGACCTGAAAAGTGGGTCTGGTCATTTTCACGTAACATCGTGTAACCCGACCCTGTATCATATATTGATACATAATCTAATTAATATTTAATTGCCGGTAGAAATGACTCAGAACCCATATTTATATCACATACCACAGTAAATAAATTTAATTAAATAATTAAAAAACCCCTAAAATTGATTACTAAAAATTCCTTTTTGATCATAGAAGCCATAAGTAAAATTAGGTTATTAATTCTTAAATTAAAACAAGATTTTATATATGCATTTTTGATCATTCAAATGTCATTTACGCAATTAATCTATTCATATATAAATATATAAAAAACGTACAATTTTTTAAAAAGTAATTCTATATTTGAGGAGCAAAAAAATCATAAGCTTATCTCTCTTTCACATTGTATATATTACATAAAAAACTTCGTTGCTTGCGTGGTATAGTGACCTGTGCGCTTTTAAAAGCATTTTGGTGGAATGCGGGCTTCAGAAAGTGAGATTTGTTGACAAATTGCTATGACAAACAGCTGACAAACGTTGACAAACAGCTGACAAACGTTGACAAACAGCTATGAAAATAACCTAATGAACTTTTGTTTACACTGCTGTCCAAAAATTAAGGGGGAGTGACAGAACGCTTTCGCTTTTTACACAGTTTGGCGAATATCAACTGAAATTCTTGACAAATTGTTCTTGAAATTAGAGGATATAAATCACATGTTTGACTTCAAGAACAGTAGATACAGATTACTGTATTTAAAAAATTAATACATTGAATACTTGATGAAATATGGGCATTTGTATGAAATAATTTATAGCTGCGCATGCGCGAACTATACCAAAGATTTGTTTTTCATGATTTGGTAATCAATTCTATAGAGTAACACATATAAAAAGGCCAGTAAAATATCGTAAAAAATCAGAAAGATACCAGCAATAGAGTGAGCTAATATATTATTTATGTACATTATTTATATTATTTTTATATTATTGTCTGATTATTAAAAAAATATATAAAATTCATTCTTCGAAGGGAATGCAGACTATTTAAACGCTAAGAGAGAAAAAAAAATGAACTAAGATTTTTTTTGTCATATGCCTTCCCCTCGCCTTAGATGCTTGATGAACACAATTTTTTAATTTAAATGTTCATGGGTTTCTAATTTATCCAGGAGGAGGGTGCAAAAAGGCTAAACCCCTAACACCCACGTCAAAAAAAAAAAAAAAACCTTTCAGTTCTTTATTTTTTATTAAATGTTACACTACTTTATTTTGTTTTTAACTGTTTCATTACTTTATTAAAAATGATTTTAAAAACATATTTTTGAATGTTTAATATTTTTTAATCGTTTTCTTATTTCAGCTTATTTCGTATTTATATTATGAATTTAAAATCAGCGGACTAGGCCGTGGACCACAGATGTAGTTGTTCCAAAATTTTACCACTCCCTACATTTATTTCTGTTACCACACATGTCTCTGAATATTTCAATATATATCTTTTAAAATTTTAGACTTAAGATGGGGATTACCTTCATATTCCCCTTTTGTATACGTACAAGTGCAAGTAGCTTTTAAAAAACATTTTTATTTTTTGAGAAAAGCAATTTCTTAACTACTTCAGAACCGAAAATAACTTATTTACAAAATTTGACAGACGGACTCTTGCAATTTTTGCACACATTCTAATATCTAATCAAGTTATTTTTTTTACAGTAATGCCAAATTTAATGGGTCGGAAAATATTTTAAACACCTTTCATCTATTTGAAAAAATTTTTTTGATGGCGCTGTCATATACAGGGTTAAGATTGCATCATAGCATAACACATATGATCACATAGCACATTATGTTGAGTAACACATATGATCGCATAGCACATTATATTGAATAACACATATGATCACATTCAGAAACTTACGCGTCTGAATTTATAAATGTCTTAATTACAGACATATCATCAGTATTCAGGCATTTTTATTAGTTCGTTTGTGCTATGATTATAGTAAGACACTTATGTGTCTTAAATTCAGATATCTATGAAGTCTGAAATTTTAGATTCAGACACTTAAGTGTCAGAATTACTTTTTCAGACACTTAAGTGTCCGAATTTAAGACCCTTCTATTTTCAGTGCATAGAGTACCGTCAGTGAAATAGAAATTAAAAATTATATATATAAGGTCTTAAAGTTCAATAAAAAAGAAAACAGAAGACACGACGGATGTTCTTTAATATATTTTCTTGTAGTTTTTTAAACGAGTATCGTGATTAAAAATAGAGTTTTATAAGACACTATGAGATTCTTCAAACAAAAAAAAACAGTAAAATAAAAATCATAACAACAGTAATAACGTTTTTAATAAACTGGCTTCATGTTTTGGCTTCACCGAAGTCTTTATCAAGACAAATGAGAATATTTTACTGTTGCTATATATATGAAATGATATGAAATGCCATAATTCACGTTTTCCACGTTCTCTCTCAGATTACACACGTTATTTATTTTATTTTTACGTTGATAGTTATTCCCATACTGAGTAATCTGAGAGAGAACGTGAAAAACGTGAATGATGGCATTTTAGATTATTTCATTATAGTTCGTGCAACAGTAGAAAATTCTTATTTGCCTTGATAAAGACTTCGGTGATGCTGAAACATGTAGACAGTTTTTTAAAACTTTGTTTATTGTTTTGAGAGTTTTTATTTAACACCATTTGGCAATGTATGAAGTATATTATATTTGAGCGTTCCGATTTGTTATATATTTAGAAATTAAAGATTTAAAATCATAAATGTAACAAAAGGAGCAAGAAAAGTCTTTTACTCATATTTCTTCCTTTTTTAAAAGAGTTTCTAAATTATAATATAGAGCATTTTTGAGATGCCGCGAGATTGAGAAAGCATCTCTTTTCCCCAGAAACATAATTAAATACATCGCAAATATTGCAGATTGTAATGAATAGGTTAAATACGTGTTATTCAGAATGTGAATACTCTCCTTTTCTTTCAAACGTCCTTTAATGACGAAAGGTAAATTTAATTGTGTGCTGAATATATTCTCTCCCTCTCCTTTAGAGATTCAATGAATACAGCAAATAAAGAAAAGTTAGTGAAATAGAAATTAAATATTCACTTTCATAATTGCTGAAAGCTTCATAAAAAAACAAACAAAAGCAGTAAGAAATGTATTTTATCCATTTTCCTTACTTGTTTAAAAGAGTTTCTAAATGATAATACAGCAGAGCCTTTTTGATACCTCGTGAAATTCTGAAAACAGCGCTTTTCCCCCAAAATATTTTTAAATGAATCTCAAGGATTATAACAAGTTGGAAATTGTACGTCAAACGTGACAAATGAGGTGCGTTCGTATTATAACTAGATTCTAAAAAAATTATATCTTGGTGCAACAGCTGTTGCACTCTTATGCAAAAATGCATGAATACAAAATTTATTTTATGCACAGATTTTCATATTATAGATATTAATTTAATTTTATAAAATTAAGTTTCAATACACTTTTACAAACAATTAATTACAATTCTATTACATTAAAATTCTATTATGCGTTAATGTCCAATACAAGAAAATGTAAAAAAAAAATCATTATTATTGCACTGAAAAAATTAATTATGTCGTTTGCTATTGTGATAGGATTAATATTCGTAATAAAATAAGTACATTTTAAGTTGGCAACATTTTATCTTTTGTAGACATATTTACTGAAAATTCCAGCTATAAAAATTTCAGAACTTGAATCCATATTTAGACTATTTTACAATTTTGTATCTATTTCTCCGGAAACATTTTTCCAAAAAAACTGTCAGTAGATTATCGGAATGTTATAATTAAACAATTTTAGTATACAAATTCTTTTTTTAAATTTCATAATACGGAAATAACATAATTCTTAACATCTTAAATAGGACGTAATCAACATGACAACTTAGAATCATTACCAATCATGGGATATCATTGAATTAATTACGTATGATAGGATTTAATAGAATGAAGAAAACTTTTATTATTATCTTTTTAAGTTATGATTCGATTTACATAAACTTTGAAGTGACTCTATAAAATTTTACAACAATTATTTATGTATAATAAATTTCAAACCATTCGATTGGGTTGTTTTTGCGCTGTTATATGCGGACAGACGGACGGACCAGACGACCACTATAGATACTACGTATTTATATAATTACGAACGCACCAGAAAAAAGAAAATGATGGCTTAAATACGCGGTTTTTAAAAGGAAATATTTTCATTTTCTTCTCGACATTTAACGGGGAAAATAAAAATAAATAATTCCTTGCCAAAAATACCCTTACCCTCTTCTTTCTATATCTAACGAACGCAGCACATAAAGAACCGTTAGTAAAACATAAGTTAAAGATTAAAATTCATAACTGCAAGGTTAATTAAAAAACAGAATAGCACGAATTGTCCTTTATGTATTTTTCTTAGTTGCTTAAAGGAATTTTTATGTTCTAATATAGAGCATTTTTGAGACCTCGTGAAATTCTGAAAACATCTCTTTTCCTAAAAATGAGCTTAAATGAATTTCAAGAATCGTAAATAGGTTAAATACGTGGTATTTAGAATAGAAATATTCTCATTTTTGATGAAACGTCATTTAACGAGCAAAGGGAAATGAAATTGTTTACTGAACATAATCCCACCCTTCCCATTTCCTTTGTATATTTAACAATTACATCACATAAAGAACAGCCAGAGATAAAGAGAAGAAAGATTTAAATTCATGAGACAATAAGTGTATATAAAATGAAAAGTCCGTATGTAAAATAGGATATGAAACCCTTTGTTTTGCGATTATTTAGAAGGAATTTTCATGTGTCTTTTAGCTTAGAAACTGCGGTGACACTTTGAGTGTTTAAACTTGTTAAAATTCACCAGGTGCTGTTATTAATTTATTTTCCTCCAGTTTTCATGAAACCCTTTAACTGTCTCAGGGTTTTCCTGCGTTTTCATAAGTATGCTTATAAATCGCAGAATATATACATTATTTAATTGCAGATTGATGATATAATATCTTTTATATCCCCTCATTCTATTGCAACGTACAAAACAGAATTCTGTTGGAAATATTTTTGCCCACAGACATTTTAACATGATTTCTAGACATGGAAAAACACGGGCCTAATCAGAAAAAGGTATATGGAAATATATTGTTCATTTAATACAATACAATCATACTCTAATAAGAAAGAATGCGGCCAAGTTAACCACAATTCCGAAACGCGTTCTTTATTCTTAGAAACGTTAAAAGCCAATGCGTTTTTGAGATTTAAAGAATAATTTATAAAAAAAATTATTTTGCAGTCACTCCTTCTTGGAAACTTTTCCACAGTTGTAAAGCATATTAGTCAGTTTCCTGAACCCGGAATATTGGTTTTTAGAACGCTATCAATTCTCAGATTAAAAAATATATTACTTCTATATTTTTTTTCTATATTTTTCTTCTATATTTTTTTAGAGTTAAAAAAATCTCATTGTTGCAGTTAAACAGTCAGTTGGCCAATTGTTGCAGACGTGGTTTGGCGCATAAATAAATCCATTGTTGTTTCTGGTGTCTAATCTAATTCTAATTATAATCAGACACTTCTTTTCTTTTCTTTTTTTTTTAAATTTCTGGTAGTAATTGAAATAAAAAAAAATGAAGTTTGACAGATGTGTTTCTGCGCATGCTCGAATGATTCATTCGAATAATCAAAATAATCGTTATGCCCATCACTAATCTTTACATACAAAAACAAAGCTGAGTTAGATAATAGGGTGTAAAAAGAAATACTCAATATTTTTGTGTTACATCATACGTCCTTCTGCCTAATGTATAATGTATAGTGATGGGCCGATTCGAGATCTTTTAAGAATCGATACCTTAGTTTTCGAAAACTTTTCAGAATCGAAATCAGTATCGATTCTTTGTATTCAAATGTAGTAGCGCTAAGAACTACTCCAGACTTCCCTTAAACTAATAAATGAGGGACGACATTTCGTCTTTTTCACTCTTCGAATGTTTATTCTACGTAAAATCGTTTGCTTTTTTTTATGATCACGTGTCAGATTCACACCAGTCTATTAGAAAAGTATGAGTAGCGCCTCTTTCAGCAAATGAAATGTTTATTTTTCGTACAAACGCTTCTCCTTTTTTAGTTTATGATAACGTTTTATAATTTACAGCAGCAGAACAATTTCTTTTCTTTTTATTGTTTTTGAGTCTTGATATAAATATTACGATTGTCATTCGAGAAAAAAAAAAGACAAGAATTTTTTGTCTGGATGACTCTATCCCATTGAACCCTACACCACCCCCTCCCAGGGTAAGATAATTTTAGGTAGATTTCGAAGAAATACTACCTATTACATTCTCCCCTAAGTTGGAATTTTTGAAAAAATTTTGCAGATCTACGCCGATTATGACTCCCAGAACCCAAAACCACCCCCAGTTGAAAACTTTATCTATCTATCTATCTATCTATGTCACTTTTTTATGGACACGATAACTCCCATAATTCTGCACAAATCTCTTCTAAACTAATACATAAAATCAAGGGGCATAAAATCTCGGTCAAGTTCGTTAATGGGCAAAATCGAACCAAGGGAGGGGGGGGATGAGAGGGCTTTTCGTGAAAACAGAAAAAAACCCATAATTTCTTAATTATGATACGTATCGAATCCGTTTAAAGTTATTATTACTTCTAGGAAAAGGGCCGAAAATTTATGTAGGACAGATTTTTGATATAATTATAAATGGCCCCAAGGGGGTTGAAAGGGGGGGGGGGTTAGAAGAAAAAAATTCATGACTTCTTTAATTCTGAAGATATCAAATCCGCTTAAATTTATTATAAATCCTCTTAATATTATCTAAAACTTTTATACTGACACGTTTTTTATAGGACCAACCCTTATAGCAAAAAAAAAAAAAAAAAAAAAAAAAAAAAAAAAAAAAAAAAAAAAAAAAAAAACAATCCCTGCCGGTTCCGCCTGCAAACAAGTTTGGTTTCGAAGTGGGCGTTTCCAAATGCCGCATCATGGCAAAAAGGTCATTTCTTCCGCAATTTCCAACAAACAGGCGCCTCACGGTCTGCGCCTTCGAAATCTACCTGTGCCACCTGTAGGCCGAGCCGTCAGGGATTTTTTAATTTTGTTTTCCTATTAATGCTCATGTGTTTCAAACTTATCTTAAAAAAAGGATGCAGGGTGGCAAAGCCCCTTGACGGAAAAAAGAACTGCTTCAATTTCCTTTTTAAAAACATGTTGGTAAAAAAAAAAAACTTATTTATATTTAGTATTTCTTAATTGATAAATTCTTGTATTGCTTTTTATGTTGATAAGTTAAAAAATTATCTTGCATGATAACTCTGACAAAAAAAATCTTAGTTTAGATTATTTCCTGTTTATATTCTGCAATTTTAAAAGCAGACTAGACTGTGGGCCATTGCCACACGTGTTCCAAAATCTTGCCCGTCCCAAGGTATAATTCTGCCGACGTCCATGTCTCTTAGTATTGAAAGTTATATCTTATTATTTTCTAAGATTTAGAAGGCGAAGAACCGGCCCTCCCCTGCATACGCCCGTAAAAGTAAGCAATTTTTCTTTAATTAGCAAAATCAAGATTTTTTTTTTTTTTTTTTTTTTTTTTTTACGAACGTACAATTTTATTTTCCACTATGAGTAATTATTTTAATCGTAAAATTTTTATTAAAATTTTATTAAATTTTTAAAAATTTAATAAAAAACAATTAAATTTACGTTTCTTAAATACAAATTCACAGAATGTTATTCATTATAATCGTTTTCTTAAATTAAAATCCATATGATCGATTTAACTAAAAGTATATATGTATATTAGTTGAATTGATTGTACGCTTAAAAAAATAAAACAAAATTTCAAAACTAAACGAGCGCTGATCATCCTGCTAACCGCAAAATTCCAGAGAAAAATATCAAACAGCGCCGAGTAGTCTATAGTATTTGAATACTAGCATTCGCTGGCGCATCTTATGAAACCATAGAAGACTCCAGCTATGAGAACTGAATACTGAATACAGTCGAAAACCGCTGTTTTCGTCACCGATATAGATGCCAGGTGACTTGTATTCGAATACTCCTGTCTGAAATCATGACCACTTGAGTACTTGGCTGATTCGAAAACACAGACAGTTTGTATTCGAATACTCCCATCACTATAAAACCACAGTTTTTGTTTTCGTTACTGACATAAATGCCAGGTGGCTTGTATTCGAATACTTTTGTCCGAATCGAGATCACTTGAGAACTTGGCTGAATCGAGACCTCAGACATTTTGAATTCGAATACTCCCATCACTAATAATGTATACAGGGTGGTCCTAAAATATATGTCAAAAATGCAAAGGTAGATAGAGGAGACCTAAATAAGCAGATTTCGTATAGGAATGTGTGTGCAGAAATCAAGCGTTGAGGCAGTAGAGGGCATTGTTGAACTCGGTGGATGAAAGCGCTTCGCTGGCTTGAATCATCATTCCCCGCACGGATTTTGAGAAACATCCGTCGTTACATCAATGTGGAGCTTGCCGGAATGCATTTCATGTATGATGCAATGCAAGAAAAAGGAGCGGCTGCTCAAAGGGAACTATTCCCGAATAGGAATCTGCGAGATCGCCAAACATTTGAACATCTTCATCGGGTTTTGTGCACGAGTGGATCGTTTTATGCTTCCAGGCGTAATACGGGCACTGGAAGATATAGCAAAATTCCTGCTGTAAACGAAGAAGTATTACGCACAGTAGATGATAGTCCTTTGACAGACTGGAGAGTCGTTGTACGTGCCCATCCTTTGAGCAGCCGCTCCATTTTCTTGCGCAGTTCCATGCATGAAATGCATGTCGGAAAGCTTCGCATTGGTGTAACGATGCATGTTGCTCGAAATCCATGCAGGAAATGACGATTCAAGCCAGTGAAATGCTTTCATCCGCCGAACTCAACAACGCCCTCTATTGCCTCATCACTGGATTTCCGCATCCACATTCCTATACAAAATATGCTTATGTAGGTCCCCTCTGCCTACCTTTACATTTTTGACATATATTTTAGGCCCACCCTGTATATACAGTACACAGAAACTGTGATGTTTTTACATCAGAAAGTAAGTTATAGATGGCAGCACCACAAAATAATTGCAATAATTGACCGCAAAATAATTGTAATAATTGGTATTCATCCATCCGCTAGTGAAAGCTATCTTTCAGATGTTGTTTTTCACTACAGTGCCCACAGAATGTAATTGTAGTTTTGTCATGTCTTCATGTTGTGATGTTTTGTCAAGTTCATTAAATGTGTAAAAGTAATTTATTCGTCTACCTCATTTTTAAAAATGTGTACTAATTACTTTACTTAAAATTCAATATATTGTAGAAACTAACTTTATTTAAAAGCCACAGAAAATTTAAATGCGCAAATAATATACTTTGGAACCACAAAATTAAAGAATGCAAAGGCAAGCTTTTGTTTTGTTTTCTGCACATACCGATAGTTTTTTAAACATTTCATTTTCACAAAATGATAACCAAACAATTTCTAACTAACTTTATAAATTAATTGCACTTCCCTCTTTTCCCTATATAACAATACTCAGCTTAAATGCTTAGCTTATACCTAAATTACCTTAAACTTCAATATGAATACATTTTTACTTACCCATCATACTTCATAAATAGTATAGGGTAAGTCTTGTAATCGTTTTGAAAATCGAAAGAAAAATTACATAATAAAAAAATTATGGACACTGGAGATTCCCGAAAACACATTTTTAGAAAAAAAAAATTGCCGTTCGTCTGTCTGTGTGTGTGTCTGTGTGTCTGTAAACGATCTATCTCCTGAACAAATTGAGATATAGACTTAGCATGTAATAATGAGAAGAAGCCTATTAAATTTCAGTAACCTCGATTATTCGGAACTATTTTTTTCGGACTCTCAAAATATTCGTTCTGATAAAAGATATATAAAAATTTTCGAAATTGTTCATTTTAAGGAGTGAATATAAGAGACAATAAAAGCACATAAATTTTGCATAAAGAATGACGTCGATCGGATAACGAGTTGCCGCGATATTTGTAATCCTATTTGCCACACTCTTCGATTTTTCTTTCGATTTTCATGACCCAGTATTTCATTCAAATTTCAATTCAAAGATATACAGGGTGGTTATAAAATAAGTATCCCTATTCGGATCTGTCTGTAGCTTGAAGGAATAACACGAATGAAACAAAAATCGGTACACATACTATTCGAGAAGGGGGAAGAAGAATGGAACAATAAAAAAGATAGTTACAATAATTTGCAACAGATGGCGCTACGGGGCCTGTTGGTGCAAACGCCGTTGTAATCATTAGTAAAATCAAAACGCGGTCATTTTTGCCATTAACGTTGTTCGTCATGGTTCTCAGTTTACCAGATCGCGCTTTAATTTTAAAACTATTCTACGTTAACAGCTCAAACAGTGCAGCTGCTTTAAGTGAATTTAGGCATGTGAAAGGAATGCGTGAAGGTAAAGGTCCTTTGACACCATGTGCAGTGAGAAGAATGGTAAAAAAATTTGAGGAGACTAGATCGTTTACTGTAAAATGTGGAAGAGGGAGCAAACCAGTACCTCTCCGCATGCAAGCAGAAATTGCCACTGCGATTGTGGAGTCATCAGGGACTCCGGAAGCCGGTCCTAGTGCACGTGGAGTTGCCCGAAATTTGGATATTCCATATGCTACTATTCGAAATGTCGTAAGAAAGGTAATCCAATTTTATTCGAAAAAAAATAGTTGTCATCAACAATTTTTACCAGGTGACGCGCCACAGAGACTGGATTTTGCTTTAACGTTTTTAGCACGAATGGAGGAGGATAATGCCTTCCCATCGAAGATTTTATGGGAAGATGAAGCTCATTTTCATATGAATGGGACAGTCAATACGCAGAACTGCAGAATATGGGCTTCGGAGCCACTAACTGTTATTCATGAAATACCCCTCCACTCGCCAAAAATCACAGTGTGGTGTGGCTTTACTGCAAGTTTCATTCTTGGTCCTTATTTTTTTAAGGAGTTACGGCCAACAAGCCCTGTAACTTGTTCGGTTATACTGCACAAAGATACCTTCGCATGTTACAAACTTTCATAGTTCCTCAACTGCAGCAAAGACAGTTCCTTTCTGAAACAAATTTTATTCAAGATGCAGCACCCGTCCCATATTGGGCGAGCAGTAAAACAGTTCTTACGACAACATTTCACAGATAACAGAGTAATAAGCCAGTATTTTCGTATGACGTGGCCTCATCAATCCCCTTATCTGTCGTCATATGATTTTTGGCTCTGGGGGTACCTAAAATCTATTGTGTACCACGGAGGTGTCGCAAACCTCAATGACTTAAAAGATCGTATATCACAACATGTGCGAAACATTACTCTTAATGCGTTACATTCCGCAGCTGAGCACGTCGACCACCGCCTAAATTGTATCTTCCAGCGCAGTGGTCATGTGTAACCTGAACTTGATCGGCTCCGCCATGCGAAATCTTAACCACATTCACTGTGACATTTTCCAATAAATTAAGTATGCCATCCGGTTTTGTGCGTTAATTCTTTGTTCTTCTTTGCACATTACATTTCACACTCAAAAGCGCCATCTGTCGGCGATTATTGCAATTAATTTTTTTATTGCTCCATTCTTCTTCCCCCTTCTCAAATAGTATGTGTACCAATTTTGGTTTCATTCGGGTTATTCCTTCAAGCTACAGATAGCTCCAAATAGGGATACTTATTTTATAACCACCAGGTATTTTAATTGAAAATGAGACGCTTAATCAGATGCAATAAACCGCTAGTTAATAGGATTATTGTATTTGGAGTTATAAGGATTTTTCTTTTAAGCAATTCAGTAATCGAGTCTTTAAAGCTTAGGACGTCATCAAGCCAAGATTTTATTCGAATTGCAATGCATTTTATAAATAGTTTACACATGTTTTATTTTCATATTTTATATTATGCATATACATGATGGATAAGTATTACGGTGGCCCCCAACGACTAGTTTTTTTTTTATTGAAATACAATGGTAGGTCATATAAAAATCAGAAAAAAAGATATTTTTTAAAAGAAATCTGTTCATGCTTTAGATAAAAAAAAAAAAAAAAAAAAAAAAAAAAAAAGATTAAATAATCCATATTGTTTTATAATAGGAAACTAGATATTTTGTTTTAGTATACAAATGAGAGTAGTACAGCATTTCTAATATTGACTGTGCATGAAGCGTAAAGCGGCATTTTTCAAAAATATAAAATAAAAAGCAACATTCATAAACCTACATTACATAATTAGCTTTTCAAGCTAATATAGAAAATATATAGAAAACGTGAAAACAAATTTTATTTAAATGTCACAGAAAATGTAAATCTACAACTAATATGTTTTCGAACCTAAACATTTCAAGCCAACAAGGGTAGATATTTTTAATGAGTAATAGAGCATTTCTAACTGTGATTACATGAAGAAAGAAAAAAAAACAATATTTTTCTGAATTATAAGTTTGAAAATAAAATAAAAACTAATTCCATAGAACTGCGTTACCTAATGTATCTCCTTTTGCCTAATGTAGTAAATATGAGAGAGCAAAAATAAACTTTATGTAAATGTTCCACAGAATATAAAAACAAAAATAATTTGTTTTAAAAGTAATAAAGTTCAGGCGTACAAGGGCATGTATTATTTTTAGATTTCAACACTTAGTGTTAGTTTATAGATCATTTATTTTTCACAAAATAATAAAAATACAAGTAAATATACGATTTTCTGCTGTTGCTATAGTAAATACATATTCATTTGTAAAGCATAGTATTACATTTTACGGTAGACTTGGAGATTTTGTAACCATAACATGTTACCGCATGGTACTATAAATGAATATAAATACAAAACACAATGGATTTAGAATTCAAAATAAGAATTCATTTTGACGACTAAAAGCGCATGTATTGTTTGATTTTTTTTCTCATTTATTATTTTATCACGCGAGTATTAAACAGAAAACAGCAGTTCTATCAGTTGTTTTTGTTTTTATTGATATAACTGAAGAATAGTAGACATTTCAAGATATTAATAAGTATATTCCATAATATATATATAGTCCATTATATTATTAATATTAATCCATATATTATTATACTAAATATCATTATTATTATACTAATTTTTCTTCTTAATATTATTTTTATTAATAATATTATATTAATAATTCTTCTTCTTATTATTTTTATTAATAATATTATATTAATTCTTATTATTCTTCTTATTATTATTATTATATTATTTATCATTATTATTATCATTATTATTATCGTTATTATTATTATTATTATTATTATTATTATTATTATTATTATTATTATTAATTTTTATTACTGTTATTATATTAATTATTATTATTATTAATATTATATTAATTCTTCTTCTTCTGCTTCTTCTTCTTCTTATTATTATTATTAAATTAATTATTATTTACATGATCATCATCATTATTATTATCATAATAATAATAATAATAATAATAATTATTATTATTATTATTATTATATTAACCATTATTATTATTAACATTATAACATTATATTAATTCTTATTCTTATTCTCATTCTTATTAATTATTATTATTATTATTATTATTATTATTATTATTATTATTATTATTATTATTATTATTATTATTATATTAACTATTATTATTATTAGCATCATATTAATTCTTATTCTTATTCTCATTCTTATTTCTTCTTTTTCTTCTTCTTCTCATTATTATTATTATTATTATTATTATTATTATTATTATTATTATTATTATCATTTTTATTAGTAGTCTTATATAGATTATTAATTATTTTTTGTATTATTATATTAATATTATTATATTAAGGCTGTTGGTTAGTCAACTCCCCAATTCCCTTCACTAATGTCAACCTATGGGCATTTTTAGGAAAATAATATATATATTTTTTTTCTGTGTACTCTTTGTAACCTGTTAATCGAGAAATAAACTTTTGCTCAACTCGTTTCACAATGGGGACATTTTCTTCATAGTGATAGGTAATATGACCAGGACCTGATTACCAGCGGGGCACACTTCCACCAGTAAAAAAAAAAAAAAATAGTAATTTTTCTTTATTTATGGCAGTGATTTTGCATGAATAGGGCATTTTAATAATGCAAAAATTTCTATTAAATTTTACTGGTGGAAGTGTTTAAAATATTACGGCAAATTTCCGTGACGAAAAATTTCGTCATGCTCATTGCAGTACTAGTTCGTGTATGACGAAATGTTTCATCATACTCAGTTAACAAGTTAAAGGGTGTTTCTTTTTTTCTTCGTTATCAAAATATTTCTAAAATATATACTTAATTTTATGTGAAGTTTTAAAACCTTATTCACAGCTCGTCAGCATTTAATACATAAAATTTTAAATTAAGCAACTTAATCAAATTAAGCAAATTAAGCAAATTAAACAAATTCTAAACTATTTATATTAAGTGCAAACGGGTTATGATTTGGGTTATTCTGTTATCGATCTGTATGCCACAAAGATCAATTTCTTAGCTCACAGGCTATCAAAGCCTAAAAGCTAATGTACCCGCAAGTTCGGTATGCACGTACGTATGTCCGTACGTAACGCAAAAACTCTTGACAGAAAGATCCTATTTGCTTAAAATTTTGTATCTAACTTAATTTTGTATATAAGTTAATTAAGACGCTTCCCTGATTAGTTTTGGGGGTTCATTGGTTAAGTATAAAGGGAGGGGTGGGGGGCTAATCCCCATCCTTAATTTAGATGAATGGGTATTTCATGCAGAATAATCCGATTTGCTTCAAATTTGGTATACAGATTTATTGTTCTATTCAAATTTATTGTTGAATTCTTTATTTTTCGAGGGGCATTATTCTTTGAAATAAGAGTATAATATGCAATTAGTGTGAATAGCCTGTGAGCTCAATGCCATCAGTTTAACTGGGCACTTTTCTTTTTATTTTAATCATACTTGAAAATTATTTTAAAAACCGTACAAAAAATCAATAAATATTTTTTTTCAAGACTTTGAATTTCAAAGTACATTTTTGCCATATTAGACGATGTACAAATTTAAATTTTGCGATTTTTAGAAGTTAATAAATGTTTGATTAAAGTAATTGATTGCTTATTTCTTTATTTCATTGTCAACGTCGATATGGCGGTATCTTTACCCACGAGAAAGTTTGTACTTTATAATGCAGATTCTAAAGAAATAAATTCCTATGTATATTCATCGATTTTATATAATTCTTCAGTTCACACAATTACAGTTCATTCGTTGCTGACTTCGTGATATACATAACTTTAGGCTCAGGAGCATCTGTTCTTCTTGCCTGGCTACAGTCCAAGTTACAAAAGTATAGTATTTGACATTTATCTAGAACATCTTTTTTTTTCTGTTAGAAACTGTGTATTTGTTTATGTAACTGTATTTTCTGTTTTATGCTTTCAAGAACTTAATGGAAAGTTTAAATTTGGCTTAAAATTACATAGGTGTTGTTTCTCTAGCTAAAACAGAGACATCTAAAATTTTATTTTTGGTTGTTTTTAAAGAGTCTTCGTCTTATTGGTTTTTGTGTTTTTTTATATTATATTGACTGTGTTAGTTAAATGTAAGGTACAAACATAACATTAAGTGTATGGTTTGATGTTTTCACGAAAGATTTTAATCGAAGAAGAAGTATCAAACAAGTTCTAAAATAGAACACATATACAAGTATACAAAAATACAAAATGTAATTGTTTTTAAACTAATAAGTTTGCTTTTATTAGCACTTTCCAACCTAGTTGAAAAGTGTTTATGACTTCGGTTTGTCTGGCCGTCTGGCCGTATGGCCGTCTGTCCGTGCTCTAACTCCCGTAAATATGCTCGGATTGCTCTGCAAAATTTATATATTATTGTCGTTATCTATGGCACGTTCCCTATTTCAACTGAAGTGTGTAGCACTTATAGTTTGCTTACAGGGATACTCAAAAGAATACCGTTACATTGCGGTCTATGGGGAAAAATCATTTGCGGTTTATTTTTAAAATGTTTCACTATTGTAAACGCATTGAAATTTATATAGATCACTAAGATGCATTAGAAGAAGCTTAATATGGAATAGTAGGTGTATAGCACTTAGAGTTACTTTACAGGGACAGTCAAAATAATTCCGTTATATTACGTCTATGGAGAAAAATCGTTTGCGGCTTATTTAAATAATGTTCCACTATTTTAAACGCATTGAAGTTTATATATATTACTAAGGTGTATTACAAGAGGCTTACTACAGAATAGTGTGTGTATAGCAGTCATCGTTCATTTACAGGGACACACAAAAGAATTCTCTACTGTCTGTTAACAATAATTCCTGGAAGTGCGTTTTAAGTTACTAAACGCGATTTTAATCTTAACTAGCTTTTTGTCTATTACGTGGTGTGTATAAATTCTGTATATCCTATACAGGGCAGCACAAAAGTTCGCGAACACATTTCCGTCTATTGACAGAAACTCCAGAAGGAGAATTTAAACGGTGCTACGCGTTTCCTAACTAAACTAAAATTTAGCATCCTATGTATATATACAAATCTATAGATCATATACAGGGCTACATAAAAGTATTCGGATATTTTTCCGAATATTGTATATATTGAAAATTCCTGAAATTACGTTTTTAAATATGTTATGCGTTTTCCAAATTGTTTACTTAGATGTCATCTTTCAGCTTATTAAACGGTAATGATTTGTAAAATTATTTTAGAAGCGTTGGAAAGTGCTACATAATCTATGCTTGACGCATGATTTTTCGTTCTTGTTATATTTATATAAAAGAGTTTCTTGTGTCATTCACGAATTGATGGATGTACATAAGTGATTGATACCGACCGGCTCAGTACTGCATAAAACAAGGAGAGGACGTAAAAAATTATCAGAGGAAAATGTCGATGATTACCATCTTAATGTGTTTCGTGCAATCGATGGTGCACATATAGAGGTTTATTAAGTGATGAAAAAAGCTAATGCATATTCCTACTTATATATATACATATCTGTGCATTTGTGTTTATAATAAAAGTGTGAAATCGTCAAGAATATTGTAGACGAACTATATATATATATATATATATATATATATATATATATATATATATATATATATATATATATAATTATATATATATATATATATATATATATATAATTTAAAAAAATTGAATATGAAAAATAACCTGAAATTTAAAGCTGTTAACAATACTTTCCATAAAATATCAAATATAAAAAAAAAGTGAAAGATTGAAATAATTTGAAATAATTCTGTAACCATGGCAGAATTGTCATTCCCAAATTACCATAGATAACACAAAACATGTATGATTTCATCATTGCACGAACTATTAAGCTAAATATGTGCAATATTTGGGCAATTATACATTATTAAACCAAAAAATGGAAAGAAGTACAAAATTAAAAATATGGAAATGAGGATGAATGCCTATAACCAGGGAGAATCATGCTTACAAGCATAAATGCCCTGAATCAACAAATCTTCATCAATTGTCAAAAAATAGTTACTGATTCAATAGATGAATTACAAGAGAATTGAATGATTCATAAATATTCAATCCATGACAATATGAAGTATTTCATACCAGAAATAAGAAACATTAATTGACATGCTGCCACCTATTGACTGTTCAAAAAAGAGTATTATTCAAGTCAGTTAAATATGAAATCCAGATGCAGATACGCCATCTAGTGTCAGTTTAAGAAACAATATCAGAATTAAGTTATTACACTTTAAAATTTAAAGTGCCTATTGAGAAATTGAGAAATTAAGAAAATTTAATATAAATAATGAAAGGTGAATAGAGAAAGGTGAAAACACTAATTTATTTTATAAATTATAAAAAAATAATAAAGGAAAATTAAATTAAAATTAAAATTAAATTAAGGAACTAATATGTTGTCAGTGCAAAATATTATTATTTCTAGAATCAAATAATAATAAAAAGTAATGGGGTGGAAAATATTTAAATAAAACAAAGATAGTTACTAAAGAAAGATGATTGATGAAGTTATTTAGAAATGACATTGTGCCACATAAATCAAAAATGTTAATTGCAATTATATTGAAACTTCCTGTTAGATGATATGAAATCATCACTATTAAAAAATAAATATAGATATAATAAAGTGTGATGATTAATGAAGTGATTTATGTGACAATATCCCACAATATCCCACACAAATCAAAGTAGTTAATTAAATCTAATACCGCATAAAGTAAAACCTATGAAACAAATTTAGTTAAAAAAGGAAGTGTACAGAATTAGCAAGAGAATAACATGTAATGAAAAGATACTTAATAAACTAATTACCCACTCTCTCGTATTTTTTTTGTAATTAACCATTGCATTTTAATTATCCATACTACACCGCCACCCCTCCATACTCTAACATCTACACTCACAGCAGTATTATTTGTATTCATTAAACTATTTTTTTCATTTTATTATTCATTAATTTATTTTACTTTATTTTATTTTTTTGGAATATATTTTTTAAATTTTTGTAAGTTTTATTTTGCAATGAGTGAATCATTATATTTTGCAATACACCTCCCTCCTTCATACTCTAACATCTACCCACCCATTCGTCCTGTAGATTCGATCATGGACTAACTAATCAAAGAATATATGATTTTTTTGGAAAACCATGTTGTAATTCATAGTAAGTTTTAATTTTGTTATGGAATATTAGCCGTAAAGAAATTCTAGATTATTCCTATTGTTTTATGTGCAAATGGATTAATATTCTATAATTGGACTGCGGTACACAAAGGTTTTTAAAAAGTCATGCTTAAAAAATATTTACAATAAAATAGTTAAGTGCGAGTATGATACGCGCTCAAAGGGTTCCGTACATTGAGTTTATTAATTACTAGTTGTTAATTAATAAACTCCTACTACCCCTATTTTTTTCATAATTTTATTTTCAGAAGATTCGGAAAGAGGAGGTGGGGGGGGGGGGCATATTTTTTCAGTACTTATATCTGAAAATAAAATATCTAAAATTAAAACAAATATATTTTTGAGTTCAAAGTTACGAGATCTTTCAAACTTATACCCAACACGGTATATAACAAGAACGAAAAATCATGCGTCATCATAGATTATGTAACACTTTCCAAAATAATTTTACAAATCATACCGTTTAATAAGCTGAAAGACAACATCTAAGTAAACAATTTGGAAAACGCATATCATATTTAAAAACATAATTTCAGGAAATTCCAACGTATACCATATTCGGAAAAATATCCGAATACTTTTATTCAGCCCTGTATATGATCTATAGATTTGTATATATACTACATAGGATGCTAAATTTTAGTTCAGTTAAGAAACGCGTAGCACAGTTTAAAATTCTCCTTCTGGAGTTTCTGTCAATAAACGGAAATGTGTTCGCGAACTTTTGTGCTTCCCTGTATAGGATCTACAGAATTTATACACACCACGTAATAAACAAAAAGTGAGTTAATTTTAAAATTAGTTAACTTAAAACGCACTTCCAGGATATATTGTTAACAGACAGTAGAGAATTCTTTTGTGTGTCCCTGTAAATGAACGATGGCTACTATACACACAATATTCTGCAGTAAGCCTCTTGTAATACACCTTAGTGATATATATATAAATTTCAATGCGTTTAAAATAGTGAAACATTATTTAAATAAACCGCAGACGATTTTTCTCCATAGACGTAATGTAACGGAATTCTTTTGACTGTCCCTGTAAAATAACTATAAGTGCTATGCACACCCTATTCCATATTAAGCTTCTTGTAATTCACCTTAGTGATATATATCAATTACAATGTGTTTTCAATTGTGTAACATCATTAAAATAAACCGCAAATGATTTTCCCATATAGACCGTAATGTAACGGAATTCTTTTGAGTGTCCCTGTGAAAAACTATAAGTTCTATACAGTTCAGTTGAAATAGAGAACGTGCTATAGATAACGACAATAACATATAGAAATTGCAAGGCAATCCGAGCATATTTACGGGAGTTAGATCACGGCCTGACGGCAGACGGCCAGACGGCAGACGGCCAGACAAACCGAAGTCTTAAACACTTTTCAACTAGGTAGGAAAGTGTTAAAAAGAAGAAAAAATCAAGTAACTTAATTAATTCGGTTAATTATCGTCATTTTCATCGAAAATCATTATCAAATAGCCTTGAAGGATTCTGTGCGTCGATAGATATCTCGAGCGCCTGTCAACGCCCCCGCTGACCGTTTGTGTAATGAAAATATGCGTTTTTCTCAAACACCATGTTACCTAGGAAAATATCTATAGTTTTCCTGTAAGGTTTAAATAAACTTCTACTACCCCTATTTCTTCAAAATTATAGCTTCAGTAAATTCGGAAATAGAGGGGGGTGGGACATATTTTTGTAGTGCATTTTTGACGATATCTCTGAAAATAGAATACCTAAAATTAAAACAAAAATATTTTTTATTTCGGTATTACGAGATCTTCCACGCGATATACAAAAAGGAAACTCTTATTTTCAAGTAACTTAATTATCCCCTTAAATGTTTCTTAAACATATTTGTGAATGACTAATAACCTGAAAATATGTGGGTAAAAAGGCTTTATAACTTTCCCAAGTTTGAACTTTCTACGGCTCACAGTTTACGAGAAAAAGTTCTCTGACTGACGGACAGACAGAACTGATCTTATAATGATTCCGTTTTTACTTTTTCAGTACAGAACCCTAAAAACATAAAAAAATCATTCATACAGTTTTTAAAGAAATTTCGTTTGAAAGAACATTGTTTTCTCCTATTTGACAAAATTGTCATATAATTGAACAGAAATGTCAAACAACTACTGAATTATCATAAAAAATACACGTATTTCAGGACACAAAATTTTCAAGTTTAAAGCCTATAATTATTAATAATTGTAATAATTTTTATTATTTAATTTTTATGTCCTTTTTAAAAAATAGAATATCCACCTTTTCCTGAGAGGTATAAAATGTTTTAATTTTATCCAATTGTTTCATTAATGCTTTGAGAAGTTTTATATAAATGAAATTCATAAATTCAATCCATTGAATGTTCTTTCTTAACTGAAATTTTGTTTATTGAATATTTTAAAATTCCAAATACGTTTAAGAGCCGAAGAGTACTAGAACATTTTTAAAGGAAAAAAAATCGCGAAAACATATGAACACAAATAGTTATTTTACATTCTTGAAGAAAGATATTGTTTATACGAATAAAGATGTTTTGCTTTATTATTGATATTTTCTCCGCTTTTGAAGGAAAAAAATATAAATTTAGTATAAATATTCCATTTTTTTCTATAATACAGAGCATGTGACATTTTATAAAGTTAATATATATATATATATATATATATATATTATTTTATGATATTTTCTTTCTCAAATATTTTACTAAATAGTATATCGCTATTCATTATAAAAAAGATTGTAAATTTACTATATACAAGAGTACTGTTATTGTATATATTATGTTATGCGTTATCGTATATTTTATTATAAGAATATGATAAATTTCATTTCAATATGATATGAAAATAAGATTAGAAAATTAAATTTAGAAAACAAAATATAAAGTAGACATAGTTAAGAGTATAAATAATAAAATAGATAATGGAAAAATTCAGATGATACTTTAAATTAACTTACTAAAAATAATAATTCAATTATTATACATAATTACATAATTGTTCAATCCAAACAAATTCAGCTTATTCATTTTAAAAGTCGTGATGAGCATATCTATAGACGCCTGAACATCTGCTCTTCTCGTCTGGCTACAATCCAAGTTACAAAATTGAGTATAACAGCGAAAGTGTTTATGTGGAACATCTCCTTTTCCACGGCCGCATATTCTTTTCATGAACAATAAATTTACAATTTTACTGACCTACTGAATTATCCCATTACTTTCGAATTTACTTAATCACGAGGTCAATATTCACCTACTTACAACAACTTTTTTTATTATGATCATATCAGTGATTTAAGCCTGTCTTTCGATTACATGGTTGTTAAATATGTATTTTAATATATTTTTTTATTATTTAATACTGATAAGTTATTTGTCAATAAAGTTATGGTCAGCTGTTTTAAATGAGTTTTCGCCTCAATGGCTGCTGGATTTTTATAGTTTTGGGTGCTTTATTTTATTTATTTATTTATTTATTGTGTAGTCAACTGTTAATGTCAAAGGAGTAAAACAAAAATTAGCATGTGGTTTAAAGTCTTGTAAAACTATATAGGAATTATAAAATAACTTGTAAAATATTATTTATAGTAGATTTATTTAACTTTAAAAGCACGGACGGTTTCTAGTAGAATAAAGACACGAGCGTTTGTGAAATAATTTATATGCATGTGTGTATGGACGTTAGTAAATATGTTTGTAAGTAAGTTAGAGGGTATGCATGTATGATTGTAGGACTGTAGGTAAGAAAGTATGTATGTGTGTAAGTTTGCTATTACTCGAGAATATTTGTATAGTAAAATGATCCATTTTTTAAAATATTTTATTTGATGTATGTACCTAACACACCGACCCCTCCTCTTAAAGGGAACATTTTATTATTAATGGCCCAATAGTCTTCAATTGTAACTTAGTTAATCCCCATTTTAGATTATTAATTATCAAAAGTGTACTGAACCATGTACTAACACCATGCATTAACACATTTTTTTTGCAGGTTTTCCCTCGGGATTATCAGTGCGAGTAGGGACTGACTGATCCAGGCGGTCTGTGCGAGTTTTGTGCAAGAGTGACCCCCCCCCCCCTCTTTCCTGCCTATTTTCTGTTCTTTAATTTTTCTAAATTTTTATTTTTTTTTCAATCTGCGAATTAGATAAATTTAAATAGAAATCATGAGCCGGCAAATAATGAAAACTGAAGCAAACCACTAAAGAGCGCTGCAGCGATCGCGACATTTCTCACAGCCATGCGGTGATCAGCCCGCTGCCATGTTGACCTGTTGAGCTACGTACTCAGTCCAGCAGGTAGGGGCCTGATCAGTGGTATAAAAATAAAAATAAGATATGGGCAGCGCAATCTATGCGCCAACATATTTTAAAGCCTAAATAAAAAGTTGAATGCTATTCTTGTTTAATGCAATGTCCAGAAGTATTATAAGTGTAATAAATATGGAATTATTTAAATGAAAAAAAAACTATTTTATATGGAATTAATGTAACAAGGACTATCTATAGTATCATAAAGACACGGGAGGAGTATTCCATGCGCCAACGTATTTTAAAGCCTAAATATCAACTTTAGATTGTAATGAAGAATAGTGTCTATTCCTAGTAATAGTGTAAAAATAATAGACATCACATTTATAAAAAATGGTTTAATTAAGAAACAAAATGGAATATATTACACAAACACACTGCGGCATATCCCGTACACTAGTGGTGCCTTAGCAATAAAAATAATGAAACAGAGCCGAAAAAATGTGGGCTTCAGCTTTAAACATTGATTTTAAATGGACTTTGAGAAGAGGGTGATAGAAGCTCAAATGTTTACTACGTAATTATTTTAGAATTCAAAACTGTTCTTTTTCACTGAGTGACGCACTCAGTAATTAGTCCGTTTCTTTAAAGGTTGAGAAAACGAAGACTCTATTTTAAAGGTAATAAATGCATTGTATTGCGTGAGGTATAATTTTTAATATTAAGTATATGAATTTTATTTCTTCAAAGCAAATAATTATATTTTTTCGAATACAGTAAAATCCCGTTACAACGAACTTCACGGGACCGCAAATTTTATTCGTTGTAACGGGAATTTCGTTGTAACGGAATTCAATAGAAAATTAAACATTTCAATTCAGATCCTCATATCATAGTTAATTATAAAAATATAGTATTATAATACAAATTAGTAGATAATTAATTATTAAAAATAGTAATAAAAATTAGTAGTACCTTCTAATAACGTAAAGTTAGTATAATACAATGTATAATATTTTTTATAGAACTGAAAAATTGACTTACCACCATTTCAATGATCTTCAAATTGTACAAGAAAAAATTTAATGCAGAAAATCAGTGATTTTTTTTTGTACAAAGGAGTTTGAAGCTGCGGACAATACAAAATTATGTACATGATTAATATTAGAAAAAATGTTATCTGGTACACTGCTCTGTAAAGAAATAAAATTGCGCACTCTTTCTAAGCTTTCTAAGGCTTCAGCAGATGTAACTTTTGAAACCTCATATTCTTCATCTTCAGAACTTTCTTCATCATTTTCTAAAATGCGATCATCAACAATAGACTGCACAATATCTGTCTCTGTTAATGAATAACAAGTTGCAGCATTGTCATCTGCAGTTAAAAAATCTTTAAAGCTTATGCTTTGAGACACACCAGATTTTTCTTTTACTAAGTTCCAAGTGGATTCGATCTCATATTCGACTGTCTGCTCCTCATCATGTACTACATCGCTAGATCCTTGAGCCGTCGATTCTTTATTTAAATCCTGGTCAATCTGCGCGTGTTTCCAACAGTGGGCTATTGTTTTCTGGCTTATATCATCCCACGATCCACAGATCATATCAATTGCCTCTTTCATGTTGCACTTTCTGTTTACGTTATTTTGCAGATGACAGAGAATGCGTTTTAATAACATAGTTTTGTATCGTGATTTTACGGCTCTGATAATGCCTTGGTCAAGAGGCTGAAGTATTGCAGTACAGTTAGGCGGGAAATACTCTACACGAATGTGATTCAATATAGGAGGATCATTGTGTGCTGTGCAGTTGTCTATGAGTAGAAGAATTTTACGTTTTTGTTTTTGCATATCTTTATCAAAATTTATCAGCCATTCATTAAAGAATCCTTGCGTCATCCATGATTTTTTGTTGGCTTTGTAGATGCATGGTAAGGACTTAAAATGTTTGAAACAACGGGGTTTTTCAGATTTGCCGATTATGAGTACTTTTCGTTTTTCTGTTCCTGATTTGTTGCAGCAAAATAGGGCTGTAATCCTTTGTTTGGAAAGCTTTCCTCCAATACACTTGTCTCCTTTTAACGCTAAAGTCTTCCTTGGTTCTAACTGAAAAAATATTCCGGCTTCATCGGCATTAAAAACATCGTTAGGACTATACGTCTTGATTATTTTTTGTATTTCACCTTTACGCCATTCGTTTACAAATTCAACTGGGACGTCTTTTGCTTCTCCTGAAATGCATTTTGCCACTATACCGTATCTTTCTCGGAATCGATTCAACCATCCGACACTGGCTTGAAAATTTTCAATGTTTAGCATTCTTGCAAATTCCAAACCTTTTTCTCTAATTAAAGGGCCACTTAGAGGGATGTTTCTAGAACGAACATCCATAAACCATTTGTAAACAGCACTATCCACATCTTGAAACTGGGCATTTCGAATTCGTTTTCTGCTTGGATCAAAGACTTTAACTTGAATTTTTTTCAAAATGCTTTCTTTATCTTTTAGAAAAGTGGATAAAGTAGACGGCGAAATTCCATATTTGCTAGCAACATCAGATTTTTTCATTCCTTTCTCAACTTCAGAAATTATGGCTTTTTTTTCTTCCAAACTAAACTGTTTTCACTTAACAGCCGCCATTTTATGACCTACTGGTAAGATGAAAATTTTCAAACTGATTTCGAGCTTTGGAAATTCCTTTGCGAAAGTTATTCAGGTAGGGAGGAGAGGGAAGGGGGAATGTGCAATACTCATTTCACGTTTTGTTAAGTTTGCCTACATTGGTTACAGCTTACTTGGACTTCCAAGAAAAAGGGGTGGAGAAAAGGGGAGAGCGAACAAAGGAAACATTCCTTCTGCAGTGAAATGCCTATGCACACCGATTTTACAACAAAGCTCGGAGAAAAGCGATTGCTTTAGAGATAAGCTTGATTGTCCCTAAGACTAGGCATCGAAAACAAAAATTGTCAAGCGATAAAAATGTACAACTGAAAGTATTTGCCGTGTCATATTATTTCGTTCTAACGAGATTATAAAAAATTGAATATTTCGTTATACTGAGATTATGTTAACATTATTTGAATACATTTCAAAACGGGACTCGCTTGCATTTCGTTATAACGGGATTTTTCGTTGTAATGGAATTCGTTGTAACGGGATTTTACTGTATATGCAAAGTGAAGAGAAGTATCAAATAACGTCTCAAATATTGCAGATGATACTTGTATATTAGAGAAAAAAAAACAAGTTTTGTTTTAAATAATTAAAAAAAGCAGACTTTTAATTACAGTTCATAAAATAAAATGTAAACACATTTAAATTACAATATATAAGATAGTTTTAAATAATAACCTCACTATATTATACTAAGCGTAATTTGTAACATTAAAGAATGAACAAAGTTTAAAAGGCATTTTCCATCTCATGCACAGAAAACGTCATTCGTTTCCTCTCTAGCCAGTTGGTATTTCTTGTAATTGGAATCTGCGGGTGCGGGGAGGGGGCAGGTTTCAATAAAAGAGTAAGAAATAGTGTTAATGCAGCCTTTGTGGTACTTAAAATTGGATACAATAAGAAAAAATGCACATCATCATATATCGATTTTCCGCAGTATACTCAACCATAACCGGACATTTGAAGCATTCGGAAATAAGTATTTTCCGAATATGCCGGTTAATTCAGCCTTTACATTTTTTTCAGAGGCATATAATTTTGATAATTTTCAAAGCGACACTTAGTTTATATTATCTTTCTAAATCGTGTACTGTTCTAAACTATGTAACTAATAATTCTAAACTATGCTTGGTATTATTATTTCCCAATTAATCTATTAAAAAAAATGAAAATCAATGACGACGGTGGGGTGGTGTAAGTATTTTTTACTGGTGACTAGAATTTTTTTTCTGACTACCAGATTTTATTAAATTTGTAAAGCCCTGCAGATAATACATGTACATTGGATAAAAAGTGTTCTATTATTATTTTTTTTACTTACTTTTGAGTTATCTTTATTGGAATTCCAAACATTTTTTGAGAAGCATAAAAAATAAAAGTATGAATTCCTTTCACCGCTTCCATTTATCTTTAGCAGAGCATTTTCTAGAAATGAAATTTATAAATACAATGCTTTGAATTTTTTTTTTTCGTTTTTTTCCCCGATATTATTAAATCCAGAATAAGCGTAACAGATGAGAACTGAGATTTTATTTTTATTTTTTTAATAGCACGAACTTTTACGAAAACAAATGAGAAATGCAAAGTAAGTTTTTTTTTATTTTTATTGTATGCAAACAGAAAAAAGTAATAGTTTCCATGAAGAAATATGATTTATTTCGGAATCCACGATTTGTTTTCCAGTTTGTTACTGAATTTGTCAATTTCATATAATTAATTCTATTTTAAATGAATAACGTATTATATTGCAGAAAATGCACATCATAAACATTGGAAAGAGTGTCCAATTTTTGAAACTTTTTAATTATTATCATTGGAATTACGAGCATTTTTTGAGAAGCGTAAAATTTAAATTCCATTCAACGTTTCCATTAATCTTTTGCAGAACATTTTCTAGTAACGAAATTCATAAATACAATTCTTGGAATGTTTTTTATTTATTATTTTATTTATTTATTTATTTATTTATTTTTTTGTACATTATTAAATCTTGAATTTGCGTAACAGATGATTTTTTTTTTTCATTTTCTAGTAACGAAATTCATAAACACAATTCTTGATTTTTTTTTCGGACATTATTAAATCCAGAATTTGCGTAACAGATGATTTTTTTTTTTTAATGCCAACATATTTTTACGAAAACAGATGAGCAATGCAAAAGAAGTTTTTTTTTTATATTTATTCTATTCAATCAGAAAAAGTAATAGTTTCCAGGAAGAAAGATGATTTATTTCGGAACCATCCACAAACATCAAAAAAAGGCGTTCTATTTTTGAAACTTTTTAATTATTATTATTAGAAATACAAGCGTTTTTTTTTTTTTTTTTTTTTTTTTTTTTTTTTTTTTAAGGCAACATATTTTTACGAAAACAATTCAGCACGAACGATTTTTACAAAATGCAAAAGAAGTTTTTTAGTTTTATTCTATGCAAACAGAAAAAGTAATAGTTTCCAGGAAGAAAGATGATTTATTTCGGAATCCACAAACATCGGAAAAGGGTGTTCTATTTTTGAAACTTTTTAATTATTATTATTGGAAATACAAGCATTTTTTTATTTATTATTTTTTTTATTGGCAACATATTTTTACGAAAACGAATGAGCAATTCAAATGATGCAAATGATTTTTTTTATGTTTATTGCATGGAAACAGAAAAAACAAATTCAAAAGAAAGATTTATTTATTTCGAAATTCCCAATTTGCTTTCGAGTTTGTTGCAGAATATGTCAATTTTATATATTTAATCCTCTTTCAAGAGAACAACTTTTTAATATTGCAGAAAATACATGTCAAAAACATCGGAAAATGTGGTTTCTTTTTTTTAACTTTTTAATTAATTTGATTGTAATTACAAGCATTTTTAAAGAAGCATAAATATTTTAAATTCAATTCAACGTCGTATCCAATTCCATTTAACTTTCGTAGAGCATTTTCTGGAAAAGAAATACAATTCTTTCAATGCTCTCGGATATTTTTTTTTTTTTTTTTTTTTTTTTTTTTTTTTTTGACAATACAGAATAAGCATAAGACATGAGAGCTAAAATTTGCTTTTGTTTTTTTAACGGCACATATTTTCAGGAAAACAAATGAGAAATGCCAAAGAAGTTTTTATTTTTTATTGTATGCAAACATAAAAATTAATAGTTTCCATGAAGAAAGATGATTTATTTCTGAATCCACAATTGTTTTCGAGTTTGTGACAGAATATGTCAATTTTATATAATTAGTTCTATTTCAAATGAATAACTTTTCAATATTGCAGAAAATACATTTCGTAAACATCGGAAAAATGTGTTCTATTTTCGAAACTTTTTCATTATTATTATTAGAATTACAAACGTTTTTTGAGAAGCATAAAATGTTTAAATTCCATTCATTCCAGCAATTTCAAGTAATGAAATTCATAAATAAAATTCTCTGAATGTTTTTCAGTTTTACATTTTTTTTTCGGTAATTAAATTCAAAATTTGCGGAAAAGATTTAGTTTGTTTTTTTAAATGCTACATATTTTTACGGAACCAAATTTCGAAAAGCAAAAAAAAAAATTTATGTTTATTGTAAGCAAACAAAAAGAAACAAGTTTTCATTAAGAAGTTTTTTTTTTGTTTCAAAATTCACAATTTGTTATCGATTTAAGTTTTTGTTGATTTTCGGCGAGTTTAAAAGGTACAAAACCCCTTAAAAAAACTTAAAACTCTTAAAATTTCGAAAAGTGGAAAAAAAATTAACATTTTTCTCATTTTATATGTTAAAAGGTATATATTACAAAAACGCAAATTTTAACGGCAGTAATATATACATGATTTTAGATGCGTTCACAATTATATAAATAAGTAGTACTCGTCGTTTGCTCCGTTCATCCGTCTGTCCACATATAACAGCACAAAAACTACCCAACCAAATGATTTGAAATTTAATATATATAATAGTTGTAGAATTTTTAACAGTCATTTGAAGTTATGTGAAAATCGAATTAAAACTTAAAAAGATATTAATAAAATTTTTCTTTATTATATTAAATCCTATCATACGTAATTATTTCAATAATATCCCATGATAGGTAATGATTCTAAGTTACAATGGTGATTACGTCATATTAAAGTCCTATTATATCCGTATTACTGAAGTTAAATACCGAACTTGTATACTAAAATTGCTTAATTATAGCAATCCTATAATCTACCGACAGTTTTTTGGATAAATATTTCTGGAGAAATAGATATTAAATGGAAAAATAGTCTAAATATGGATTTCAAGTTCTAAAATTTTCGAAGCTAGGGTTAAAATTTCAGATAGAATTTCCCATCGGAATTTTTAGTAAATCTCAACAAAAGATAAAACGTTCCCAACTTAAAATGTACTTATTTTATTACGGAAATCCCTCATATCATAACAGACGATATAAATATTTATAAAACTAATTATAGTACGAACGCACCTCATTTGTCACGTTTGACGTACAATTTCCAACTTGTTTATCATTTCATACTGTTTTAAGATCATAATGTGGAAAATTAGTTCTTATAGGGTGTTTTAAAATTGTCGAGAAGAAAATTGGAAGGGCAGGTTACGTGCATGATTACAAAATAAATTGTGCATTTAAAACGAAATGGTTGTTGGGGACTGAATCAATGTGATCGAAAATTGAAATTTAAAGGTAATAAGCTTAAAATAATTCTTGACTTTCCTGATAGTGAAATTCCCCGAAGTTTTCTGCCTACATGCCTTGTTCTTACCATCTACATTGCATCTCACATCACGTATGAGGGCGTTGGTTTTATGCGCAGGGCCCGCTTATAAGACTTAGAAGTATTGGAAGCCCGACGTCACACCGGAGGCCCCCCTTTTACGCTACCAATTATGCTTCCAACATTTGAAATTTTAGTATCAAAATTTCAAGTAAACAAAACATTTAGTATTAAACTAAAACTAACTACCTATATACATATAAAAAATATTTTATTATATACATAATTATACATAACAAATTAATTTTATAAACGAATTTAAAAATATGGAACAGGTGCGAATATCTGAACTTTAAATATATTTTATGCTTTCAGGATTTGCCAGTGTTAACAACAGTGCATGTACAACAAATATTTGACGTAAATTTATGCTTAGCTGAAACACAATTCGGTTTCTATTTTATAAACCGAAATTTGATATCACCTGAATGCTAATTACTTTCCCCTTTATTTAAATAACCTATTCTCCATATTTTACATAATTTCTGTACACTTTATGAATATAAACAAAATATAGTTATACAAATTAAATTTTCTGTTATTTTTAGCATGTTCTAGTCTTAAACATTTGAAATTAAAATGTAAAACATAAGAAAAATGAAAATAAGTTGCATTTAATCACTGTTTTTATACCATTTATTATATCAACAGAAAAAAATAGAGTATAAATGTATTAGTATTAGTCAGAGGGAAAATTTAGTAGCTATAATTAAGAAAAAAAAATTCTTTTTTTCCCTAAAAAATAGTTTTAAAAAGTAAATTTGGGGGCCCCTTTAAATTTCAGTGGGCAAGCTGATACTTCAAGGGCCTTTTTGATAAACAGGCCCTGTTTATGCGTGAGGGCGTTTTTCACCAGAGCCGTAGCTGGACCCCTCAAACGTGCAAAAATTTAGATGGTAAGAACCAGGCACGCTGGCAGAAAACAATAGGGGACTTCATTATCAGTATTGATTCTTTGATACCTTTGAAATTTCTGTTTAAAAAAATCTGAATTAAATATATGTTATTTTTATAGGCTTATTCCATATACATTCAATTATTAATTTTTTTCTTCTGATCTAATTTTGGAATAAAATATCTGGTACTTAGCTTTGTAGAGCAATGCATTATCAGTATAAGATAAAATAATGTAGTTTGAAATACCAAAACTGGGAAAGAAGAAGGAATATGAAATTGTTATATTTTTTTACAAAAATTCAATTAAAAAAAAATATTTTATGGAGAAGTTGATAAGTTTTTATAGTGAATATATCCTTTTGCGTTATATGGTTGATATCACCAGCGATGAATATGATACCTATAGAGATATGATTATTTTGCAAAGGAGAAGTTACCACTTGTCTCGGAAACATGGCACGTGAGACAAGTATTCCAAATTTCAGAGCGCTGCCGCAATAAATTTAAAGTTCGATATCTTATGTGTGCGAGCTGGAGTCATATAAAGACAAAGATGATGGAGCTACAATAGTTTAATGTGAAATCCAACACACTACAATTTCAACTTCATCAACATTACCAAACAATTTTTGAAATCAGTTATTATTGCCATAAGCGGGCGACATTCTAAAGGAAGGAGACATTCATCAGGGAGGCGATATAAAGAAGTTAGGTTTCTCAGTGTGGCACAGGGGCCCTAGCCATTTATTTTTAGATGTTGAGGAGATGAAGTTCAGAGGCGAAGTAAGTCTCCAGATATGAAAGTGCGCCATAGAAAAACAGGCCAAGCGATTTTACATTTTGAGCCAAGAGAATTGCATTTTTTCGCGTGGGAGTTGAAACCGTTACATATACATCATATCAACTTCATAACTGACGTCAGTGGTAGGGAAATCTTCTTTGGCAAAGAGTGCACTTTGGCTTAAAAGAGAGTGATTAAAAATTTTACCGTTATTATTGTTTTGGGAACATGGTAAAAGATATTTTAGAAGAATGTTGTAAAGGCGCCATCGAGACGAAATAGGCATCTGGATGCATTATGAAGTCAAAACTGACCATGAGACAGGAAACATTTTATGCCTTGTATAATTTCATTTACATTGTTATGTGGAAGACCGAATAAAGTACGTTAATGATAATTTAAAAACAATATGTATGATTTTGACTAAAAGTCTTCGTTGAAAGAGAATGAAAAAAGGATGCGCATTTTAACAGCCGGGAATGTATATGAATTACGATAATGCATAAAGGGGAAAATATTTAATAAAATAATTAAAATACAGAATTCTTTAATTTTTGAAACGAATATATATGGTATCTTTACCATATTTATATATATTGAGTATTAACAATTTAAGGTATTTTATTATCTGTAACGATTTTGCTTTATTTAAACATGATCCAAAAACTTTAATATACGTGTTATTTACAGAATATATTTGTTTGATACCTAATTCCTTTAAGCTACGACACTTTTAAATTAAATCAATAACTTAAGGGGTATCAGGAGTCTTACTTTTTCAAGGACGGTGCAATTTTGCATCATGTCACATTTACTTTTATTTCTTATTCCCTATAACACACAAAAATATAAAACTTTTATCACTAATAAGTGCTGTTCTATGCAGCTTAATTATTTTAATATTCTACAGCTGATATTTTTCCTTTTTTAACACTTTCCAACCTAGTTGAAAAGTGTTTATGACTTCGGTTTGTCTGCCGCATGGCCGTCTGACCTTCTGGCCGTACGGCCGTACGGTTAGAGCTGTCCGTGCTCTAACTCCCGTAAATATGCTCGGATTGCCCTGCAATTTTTATATGTTATTGTCGTTATCTATAGCATGTTCCCTATTTCAACGGAAGTGTGTAGCACTTGTAGTTTTTTTACAGGGACACTCAAAAGAATTCCGTTACATTACGGTCTATGGGAAAAAATCATTTGCAGTTTATTTTAATGATGTTACACAATTTCAAACACATTGTAATTGATATATATCACTAAGGTACATTACAAGAAGCTTAATATGGAATAGGGTGTGCATAGCACTTATAGTTACTTTACAGGGACAGTCAAAAGAATTCCGTTACATTACGTCTTTGGAGAAAAACCGTCTGCGGTTTATTTAAATAATATTTCACTATTTTAAACGCATTGAAATTTATATATATCACTAAGGTGCATTACAAGAGGCTTGCTACAGAATATTGTGTGTATAGCAGTCATCGTTCATTTACAGGGACACACAAAAGAATTCTCTACTGTGTGTTAACAATAATTCCTGGAAGTGCGTTTTAAGTTACTGAACGCGATTTTAATTTTAACTCACTTTTTGTCTATTACGTGGTGTGTATAAATTCTGTAGATCATATACAGGGAAGCACAAAAGTTCGCGAACACATTTCCGTTTATTAACAGAAACTCCAGAAGGAGAATTTTAATAATTACGCTACATAGAACAGATATTAATCTGTCAATAAAAATTTATGAACTTCTGTTTTATGGGGAATCAGAAATAAAATTAAATATGACATGATACTAAATTCCAACTTCAATAGACAAATAAGACTCCTGATACCCCTTAAAATTTAAAACATTCGAATCCAAAATTACAGCTTCGTCTGTCAAATAATTTTAGAATAATGCAAAACTACCCTGGTCGCATTTTGTTTTGTAAATATTAAAAAAATAATTTAACATTACGAATTTTAAGCTTCACATCTACGTAATTTCTAAACTACTTCACCACAGGACTTCTAATTTGATAGCTGAATGTCAAAGTTATAGAAGAATTAAAGTAGGGGAAGGTGACCTAAAATGATCCTAACGGGCAAAACGATCCACATATGTTTTCTTACAGACAGGTCGCGCTGTCTACAGGGTAACACATAAACTATTTGTGATAAGTAAAGACGAAGCAATGGCGGTATTCAAGCGATCGCAATATTAGGCATCTGAATAGAAGTCTTCAAAAAATTGGTTTTTACAACATCTTTCATAAGGTAGGCATTGACTTTCATATTTATTTAGATTACAATCTTTAGAGTACAGAAATATGACTTGGTTTACTTAAGTTGAGTATGTTTTTAGATGTGAAGTACACTTATGTATTGTCATAATTACGTTTATATCATTTATTTTGCCGATAAAAAAACAATTTATAATCATTTTTAAATGAAGGATCATTTTGCCCTTTGGTGAGGGTAAAATGATCCTTTGGACACATTTTGTAAAATCTATTTTTTTCATTACTTAATTTGGGTTTAAAATATTATTAAAATATAGTGTAAAACATACTAGCAAAGGGCCAAAGTTTTGTTTAAACAGTTATGTTATTTTTCAGAAGTTTTTCCCTTAAGCGGATCATTTTAGGCCACCTTCCCCTATTATATCAAAATTGAGCGTTCATATTCAAAATTTCAAAGTTAGTTACAATTTCAAATGAATAGTCCGATTAATATTATTTTTTAACATAAGATGAAAGAAGACTTAACTATACCAATATAATGACTATTTTCGTTTTCGCGACTGAAATGTATAGGGTTGATGTGACTCCGTTTGACGTGAATTGTATATTTAATGTAAATCCATCAAAAAAGCAAGGTGAATAGAAACCATAATTCAAATTATCCATTGATTTAAATTTATAATATAAGGATAAAAATATGAGACACTAAACGTTATAGAAAAGATAAAATTTTATCAGTGTGACATTTTTTTTTAATATAAAATACAACATTTAACCATTACGAAAAGTTCGCATCTTTATCTTTTACGGCTTTGGGAAAATTTTTTGACAATTTAAGGAATTTAATACGGATTGTGTTGGATTGTTAATAATGTTAAACAATTTTTTTAATGTGGATCTTCAAATAAAATTAACTGCATGCTTTTCCATCTGAAGTATCTGGAACAATAGAAAATTCAGTTACTAAAATTTCTGTCCCTGCTATTTAAATTTGTACGGTGGAAATGTAAACCATACAACCGCAATCAATCAATAATCGAGCTATTCGGTGTACATAGATGATTACACACTCTACAGTAATTTTCGAAATGCAAATCACACATTTATGCATCTAATTACAAAAATATTTGAAATGTGACAAGTAACTGTTATACAGTTTGTCAGTTTAGTTAATACATAGATATTTAAGAAATACCAAATTTAATTTTTTTTTTCATTTTTATCTACTATACATTTCGTAAAATATATTGCTCTTTCATAATAAAAATCATTATTATCCGTAATTTTACAACCATGATCTTCATATTTAACACTTTTAATGCGCTGATTACACAGCTTTAACCCCCCCCCTCTCCCTTTATGAATCAAAACTGTGTTTCAAAAATCGGGTATTTTTAAAATACATTATTGCAGATTTTCATATATTTGAAAATTTTAATACACATTATATTTTTAAAAAGATATTATTCTAAAATAAAGATATAGATCATAAAAAAATGTTTACATAGAAATCAAATTCTGGTGTAATTATATAACTGCAATGTTCTAAAAGGAAATCTCGATTAATTTCTTATTGTATTTATATTCAGGTTATACAATGCAATGCGAAATACCCAAACTAATTATAACGTTTATCACAATTCAGAAAGAAATATGATAAATACCAATTTTCCCTTATTACTATCGAAAAAAATCTGTAATCAGTGACAGAATGGGACATATCTATCAGTCTCGGAAGGTTTTCTATAAACCAATTTCTGGGGTCAATAGAAGGACGAAATAATGGCGGGAGTGTTTTCAAAATTGGTTATTTAGTTTTACTCAAATATAAGAGACAACCCCAGCAATACATTGAACAAAATCTGACTCAATGCCAAAATATTGTAGAAAAGACACCGATAGGTTAAAGTTAAACGGTAAAAAACAGGATATGCTTTAAATAAACGGTACAAAATGTTTCGCCGCTTAAATCCCTTTCGGCACAATATTTGCTAGTTTTGTGATAATCATGGAAATCGAGATATATACACACACACTGCAAAAAAAGAAAAGACTGTTTATTTTACAGTAAAAACTGTCAGCCAGGTTGACATTTAAAACGTTTTATTTTATTTTTAAAAAATCAGTAAACCGTTTATTTTACAGCAAAATCTTTTAAAATAACAAGGAGTTCGTAAAAATACAGATTTCATATCGGAAGAAATCTGTAAGCAGTTTATTTTACGCGCAAAATCTGTTAAAATAACAGAAAGTTCGTAATAAATACAGATTTTTTCCTCAAAATAAATAGTTTTTTACTGGTGTCCTGGCTGTCAGTCTTTATCTGTAATATCAACAGTTTTTTTTTTTTTTTTTTTTTTTTTTTTAATGTGTGTACTTCATAACAGACTATTTATTTACTTCATTTTGTACTGTGGGTAAAATTTGTAGATAATGCTTTACAACATAAATCTACATTGTTATTATTTTGCAGCAAACTCTCCAGTTATTCGAACGTTTTTGTAGAAAACTGTTACATATCCGTGATTTAACACTATTTTGACCATATTAATGCCCATATTATGGTTATAATACAGTTAAATTACGGTTATGTTACCGTTTCATATAAAAACGATTGAATGGCTGGACAGTTTGCTGCAAATTGTTAACGATGAAGGAGTAGATTTAATAGACTTAATAGATTTCGAAAATCATGAAACATTTCACTTGAGTATGTTTCAAAAAGTTTAAAATTCGATTATTTTTTTAGGTATTGACGACGTAGCTGATATTTTTTTTTCTGTAAAATCAACAAATTTTTTTCGACAGTTCAGTCAAAAATTTTTAATAAGGAGACCTTATTTATGAGCATGCACAAGAAAATTAATACCCATACATACAAAAGTAATATCCACACAAGATTTTCATATTTAAGGCTCTTAAAATGTGTAGCACTCCCTTATTTGCAACATAAAAATTATATGATAAGTCTTTAAAAAATTATTTTTTATAAATATGGACAATAGGCACTTTTCAAAACAATAATTACCATTAAAACTTACAACGGTTTTAGAAAAATGCACATTAGAGCCAAATTTCTTAATGTCATATATATATTTTTTAATGTAACTAATAAACGCTTCTAGATAACAATTTTATTTTTATTAAACCTTATATTTGCTAGCACAAAAACTTCTCTCAATCAAATGAATGAATTCTTTAATACCTAATAAAATTCAAAAATAGTGAAAACAATACTTTTCTCTATTGTTGCTCTGACTAATATAATATCGAAATCATACCGGCTGAATTCAGAATTGGGCCCTAAGAACAAGAATGTATTGAAACTCCTACATTCGCATCAATGCTGGGTAATTTTTGCTTCTGACTCGATTAGATCTCTATATTGCTCGCTGCAACATCTATTTTCTGGTAATTCGAACTAAAATCAAGAATCACAGTAAAATAACTTCTGACATCTTGCGTAACCTTCCTGGAAATTTTTTTTTTAAATATCCGTTACCGTTTGCAAGTTGTAGGATTTTAAATCAGTCAGTACATTTTAGAACACCTGTTAGGTTTATTTAGAAAATTTTAATTTATTTTAATTATATCAATATAGCAGCATATCCTGCTGAACATATTTCTAAAATTTAAGACACCGAAAACTAGAGTTGCAAAGGTTAGAAAAACCCCGGTTTAAACCTGGGAATAAACCGGATTTTTCGGGAATAAACTTGGTTTTTTGGTAATAAACCAGGCCTTTTGGGAATAAACCGGGTCTATTGGAAATAAACCCGATTTTTTAAGTTCTACCGAAAACATACAAATACTTTTCATTCCTAATAAGATATTGTACTTTTATGTTAGCCGGGCGCCAGAGATCGCCAAAATGTTTTAATCTCCCGAACCATTTTTTTCGCCAATCTTTTAACATTAACTAATTAATAACAAATAGACAATATTTTAACATTGCAATATAGTAGCTTAAAAAACTTAGTAAATCATCAAAACTTATTTAAAATAGCTAAATTATAATCATGATAAAATACATAGAAACGAACATACCATTACAAACAACAAAATCTCACGTATTTGGATCTATATTAATGATTACTCCTAGTCCAGTACAAAAACTTTAAAATAAGATACAACATAAACTAGAAATATTTTATTTCATAATGAAAGCATCGTATCTAATTTTATATACACAAAAATGGAAAATCGTTATATTAGATCCGAAAATCTTTTAGTATCATTTAAAATTTGTAAAAATGTATCGTTAGTTTTTTTTAAATAGGTAGATTGAACTTTATGTCCTTATATTAAAATAAATGATCAAATTAACAATAGCACAAAAAAATAGATAGAACAGAAAACAGCTGTTTCGGAGCCTCTAATGCTCCATCATCAGTGCCAAATTTAAAAAGATTAAAAACTGATTTAAAAGTTTAAGTCATGTAAGTATGCTTGCGTATCCACACGCGCCCGAGATAGAATGGCGGTGAGGGTTTATTTTTTTTTCCTAGAATTAATTAAATTCAATAGTACCAAAGTTATCTAGATAAGTAAAATTTTGCTAACATTGATACATTTAAATAATCTTTTATATGTAATATGACAACAAATCGTTAATTTAACTAAAAGTAATGTTAAAAAATAAATAATTTAATTAAATGTTAAAAAAAAATTTTTTAAGGAGAGAGAGGAAGAAAACACTAACTAACTTAACAGCAATAATAATATAATTAATTAAATTCAATTTGTTAGAAATATAAAGGAAAAATAAATAAATAAACCCTCACCGTCATTCTATATTGGGCGCGTGCGGATATGCAAGCATAATTACATGGCTTAAACTTTTAAATCAGTTTTTAATCTTTTTAAATTTGGCACTGATTATGGAGTTTTAGAGGCTTCGAAACAGCAGTTTGCTATTTTATATATTTTTATTTGTGCTATTTTTACGTTGATCATTTATTTTAATGCATCGTTTGTTGTTTGTTAAAATCGTTGTTCAATAGATCGTTAGTTGTTTGCTATTCAAATGATGCCAATTGAAACAAGATTTGGCGAGTTATCAGTGGAGCCCAGCTAACATAAATTCACTAAAGATATTTTAAAGTTCAATTATCAAATTATAGCAAAAATAAAATATATATTCTAAATTTTATGTTGAACAATGCAGAATAACTAATAAAATGTAATCAATAATGGGAAAAAATGTTAGTCTGAATATCTAAATTCCACGATTAGTAACAATAAATGTTTTCTTGATAATGATTAGATTTATTAACACAATCCTATTAAAATAAGTCAGTGTATAGTGAAAATATAATCGTAATTAGCATTATCGGAAAAATATCAGAAATAAATAGTTAAATAACAGTTTTAGAACTTTTAGTTAAATTAATGATTTATTGTCATGTTACATATAAAAGATTATTTAAATGTATCAATGTTAGCAAAATTTACTTATCTAGATAACTTTAGTACTTAAATGCTACAAAAACAAGCTATTAAATTGTTTTAACGAATATATCTTTTCTAATTTTTAGTTGTAATTTTGTTTTATAAAATACTTAGGATTTTTATTTTATTTTTAAATACAGTGCAATTTAAGGTGTTATACCTATCAGCAAACTTTCCAAAATTGCATTTTTTATTGCATTATCTCAAAATAAAATTAGTAAAGAATATGCAGTTGTATTTTCTAGTAGATGTGATAAAATTAAGAAAGTTACGCCGCTTTAATTTACTAATAACTTAATAATGCAATTTAAGGTGTTATGCCTATCAGCAAACTTTCTAAAAATGGATTTTTATTGCATTTTCTCAAAATACAATTAGTAAAAAATATGCAGTTGTATTTCCTAGTCGATGTGATAAAAATTCCGAACGTTATGCCGCTTTCAACTACTAATAACTTAATAATGCAATTTAAGATGTTTTACCTATCAGCACACTTTCCAAAAATTCATTTTTATTGAATTTTCTCAAAATACAATTAGTAAAGAATATGCAGTTGCATTTTCTAGTCGATGTGATAAAAATTAAGAAAGCTACGCCGCTTTAATTTACTAATAACTTAATAATTCAATTTAAGGTGTTAAACCTATCGGCAATCTTTCCAAAAATGCATTTTTATTGCATTTTCTCAAAATGCAATTAGTAAAGAATATGGAGTAGCATTTCATAGTCGAAGTGATAAAAATTAAGAAAGCTACGCCGCTTTAATGTATTAATAACTTAATAATGCGATTTAAGGTGTTATACCTATGAGCAAACTTTCCAAAAATGCATTTTTTATTGCATTTTCTTGAAATACAATTAGAAAAGAATATGCATTTGAATTTCCTAGTCGAGGTGATAAAATTAAGAAAGTTCACCGCTTTAATTTACTTTGTTCTGTCATATATAAATCATAACTTTAATCTTTAAGTGTGATTATCTTATAACTACGTTTTTAAAGATGACGATCACGATAACTCGAAAAAATCTAAAACATTCTTCTTCAAATTTTGGCCAATTTTTAACAACAATATTATTTCGAGTGTAATCGTTTTCTTTGGCTATCTTGTGATTTTGTCTATTTTCTATAAACAATCAAAGTTCAAATTATTTTGTGAAAATCGGTACCTTAAGTTTGAACGGCTGCCATTTTGTTAAGAATCAATACTTCCAAAAACCGAATTATTACTCTCCAGTTTAATGTATTCGGAGTAAATACAATATGATTTTTATAATTGAGTCGGTCATTTCAAAAACCACACAAGTCAATATTTTTTTCCAAATATACTTTTTTTTGTCAAAAATGCTTTCTTAAAGCTAGAGCCATGATCTGGGTCATAACCACATAAGTCAGTGTATTCCTTCCTCTTCAAACAATAATTTCTAATTTTTGTTCATTATCTAAACGACATAAAGTCAGCGACTTATGTGGGTTTTTGCATGCAATACCCAGATTACTTGCGGATACCAAATTACATTACCATATTGCCATTTGCATGCAATAATGTATTAAAACATAAAAATGTTCCTGTATAAGTGCTGTTTTCATTCATTTTGATCAAAAATATGTTTAATATGACTGTTTTGTTCAAAATACCACCTTTGTTAAATACACCTAACATTGTTTCTTGCTGAAACAACATATTTCAGGAACAGTTTTTCTCTTAGTCTTCTTTTTATTATTCATAAAATATATAAAAACTATTCGATATTTACAGACTTTGAACTCCAAACTCTATAATCAACCCCAAAAAAATCCATAAAAATTCGTTTACTTTTGAAAAATGCAGTTTTTTTTTTGTATTTTTGAAAAGTTCTGATTCAGTGACTTATGTGGTTTTTGCAATGACCGTTTCAATTTCAGATAACATTTGACACAGTAATGGTGAACACCATGGACGGCTATCAGAAAGACACCATCTCCGTGCAGTCATACCCAATTTTATTTCGTCATTACAAAAATCCATTTTTTAAGTGTAATAAACACAATACAAATCGTGTTTTTGAAATATTTTGTTTCATTTTAGGAAAAAAACTCCCCCAAAATGCAGGTTTTATTTTACTTTGCATAGAAATATAACCTCTTAAAGGACTTTATAAAAACTTCCAATAACTCACAATTTATTAATAAATAAATTTTACCTTTTATTTAAGCAGATTGTATTATTCCTTACAATACCATTATATGTACATTTATAAAGAGATAAAATAAAAAGGATTAGAGCCTTATCATATTAGCATTTTTAACATACATATATTTAGTACAGTGCATGTAATTTTGCAGTGGTATATGGTTTTTCAACTTTCATTTTAAAATAATATTTACTATGCAATGTTTCTTTACGCTTCTGAAAAAAACAAAAAAAATATTTTAACTTTTGTAAAAAAATACGTGAGATCACAACTTCATCATTACACAAAATCATTACAGGATTTTGCTTATCTAAAATAAAAATGTCGACAAATATTAATTAAATTTCTACAACTTTTTTCCCTAAATAAAATATTTGATATTATCAATGTATTAAAGTCAAGCGACATGATTATCAGGAAAATTGTACGTGACGTATAATAAAATGTCTACTTATTTTACACACATCTGCCTTGTAAATAGTTTCTATATGTTTAATTATTTATTTTGTTTTATTTTTTTTTTCAATTTTATACATCCAGAACTGTGTAAGGGACAGCATAAAGTATTAAGATTATCCCAGAAAAAATTTATTAAATAACAAATGAACTATAAATTTGTGTAAAATTAATAACAATATTAATTAATTAATGTTAATTAATTGCCATTTTTAATTAATTTTCTGCAACTAAAAAGATGTCTCATTTTCAAGAAAATATTTTGAAAAAATAATTGTGAAGAAAATTTTATTGTTACATATATATATATATATATATATATATATATATATATATATATATATATATATATATATATATTAAGTTTCAAAATAAATAACTCTTATAAACCATTCATATATGTTTAAATATTTGTTTTGCACAGTTTTCCATGCACTCAGAACTGTGTATAAAATGTCTGAAATTATAACATAGCAGCCAACCTTCTGCTTTTATTCAAGTCAAGTAGACATATTTTGAAACAGGAAAGTTTTTAATAAAAAAAATCCAAAAGTTACGATATAAACAGAAAATATTTTATATAACTTTTCTGGTTTTGCAATAGGTATATATGATGTGAAAAATAACATGAAGTTTTTCAGCTATGGTTGGCATCTACGTAAGCCCATTAAAAAAAAAAAAAAAAAAAAAAAAAAAAATTGAACACTGTAAAAAAAGACAGATAATTCCTAATCTAGGAAAAGATAATGTAACGACGAACGAAAATCTGTTATTCCGATTTACCCACTATTCCAAAAAAGCATTCTTTATCTTTAGAAAGTTTGGAAACCAAGAGAAGCATTTACAGAACAAAGTTTCTTTTGCAGCCAATGATTTTCGGAAACTTTTCAGAGTAATTTTTATAGTGTATTTATCGTTTTTCTCAAACCGGAATATCGGTTTTCAGGATACTATTCGTTCTGAAGTGAACATTTCTATGTTCAACACAAATGATTTACAGACAAACGCGATAAATTAACAGTATCAACATTAACAGTAAAATTAATATTATTCCGTTATTCTTGAATGTATATATAATTGCAGCTGACAATTTTTAATTGAGAATAAACAGCTTCTTAAAAACGGATACTTCGATAAAAACTTAAAATTTCAGTGCAAATTCACCTTGTTTAATAATTAAACTTCATAAAGATACAAATAAATGTGAATATATTGCTTGAAGGGGCGTAAAAACATACATAAAAACATTTAAAACACATTAAAGTTCTTTTAAAATCAAAACGTTTTCAACTGAACTTACTCGGTCATCATCAGGGAAAACGTTGAACATTCGGTTGAAAACGTTTTGATTTTAATGTGCTTTTAAATGTTTTTATGTATGTTTTTACGCACCTTCAGGCAATATATTTACATTTAGTTGTATCTTTACGGATATTTCGATTTGAGAAAACTGATTAATACGCTACAAAAATTGTTGTGAAATCAGTAGCATCAAAAATAAATAATAAACATTGTATTTATAAATAATTCTTTGATTTTTTTTTAAATATAATGGTTTTTAAGGTTACTAAAAATAAAAATATTTTGCAGAATCGCGAATAACTAGGAAACGGTTATTGTATACAGAAGTTTGTACCCACTTTATGGAACGATTTTCCCAATTAATTTCTGAACATATGTGCCGTATTCTACGCCACAATTTCTCTCTACTGTACAGACCTAACTCTGGATCGAAATTTTCATCAGATTCGATTTTTCTCTTAGTACAATTTTCTCCCAAACCTCTTCAAAAATTTTCCAAAGTGTTATGGATAGCATTTTCAAACTCTCGCTTAAACAAACACATAGGTGGTGATAAAAAAAAAAAAAAAAAAAAAAAAAAAAAAAAAAAAAAAAAAAAAAAACATATATATCACAACACTGGATGAAACATGGCTTTATTTAAGTGAGTGTAACAAAATAACAGCAATTTTTATCAATTAATAGAAAGAAGAAAGAAATGAGTTTGTAAATGTGAATGTAAAGAAAATTTTTCAAAAGAATTCATGATTGCTGTTGGATTTTATTATGAAATTAAATTAAAGGTAAAAAATGCAGTAATGCAGTAAAGCTCAGGAGATTTCACTTTATTATCAGTAAAATATTTTATAATCTATTTTTGAAGAAGAAATTCCAGCTTTATATGAAAAAGACATTAATTGGGCATCATATGAACAAAGTCTCTCATTTGCTTTTCCATAACTCCACTGACTACTATTACCAAAGAAAGAATTTACCAAAGAATTTACCAAAGAAAGAATCCTAAGTGGAAATAAATTGTGTCTCAATTGAAGAAATGCTTGTAAAAACACCTTTCGCACACCGTCTCCCTCATCAATGGCCTTTTATAGGTGCGTTCTTAATTATATAAATACGTAGCACCTATTGTCGTCGTCTGGTCCGTCCGTCTGTCTGTCCGTCCGTCCGTCTGTCTGTTCGTCCGTCCGCATATAACAACGCGAACACTACCCAACCGAATGGTTTGAAATTTAAGATATATTATCTTTGCAGAATTTTGTCGAGACATTTCAAATTTTATAAAAATCGAATCAAAACTTTAGAAAATATTAATAAAAACATTTATCAAGAAATTTGATTTTTTTTTTTTTATCGGTGCTTTTTTGTTATAGGAGCTTTCGAAGTTTAATCGTCAAGCGACCGAGATACTTATTCTATTACAGAAATTAATCTGCAGACGATATAATTCATTTCACAAAATTAAAAATCATCAAGATCTGAATATTTATATAACTAGCTATAGTACGAACGCACCTCATTTGTCACGTTTGACGTACAATTTCCAACTTGTTTAATATTTGGATTGTTTAAATGAATTCACGAACATTGAAAAGACTTTGGAAAGTTTTACAACAGGTATCGGGAAAAATTGGCGTAACTGTAACAAGGAAATTTTATTATCTTAGAAATTTCAAGCCAGAGCTATCGGCAAATATCAAGGCTATCGAACGAAATCAAGTTGTTGCAAAGAATATGTCATTTTTGCGTAGTAATTAACTTTGAAAATCGATTCCATAAAGATTCAACGACCTTCTGTATTTTCATTTTTGGTTTTATAATATTTTCTTTGATTAAGAAACTTTTTTTTTTCTTTACAGTGCACAATATTAAAATATTATTAAGGCTTTTTATCAGTGAGATTTCAAATACACTTCGCTAATGGGCGTTATATGGGCGCTAATGGGCGCTAATGGGCGTAATTAACCAATGGGCGTGTGATGCTTTTGTATTTTTAAAATATCTGCCCAGGAAAGTAATATATTTAACTTCTTTTTTCTGTGAACTTACTATTCTTAAAGGATATTTCCTTATTTCTTAGTTGTCAAAATATTTCTAAAATATTTACTAAATTTATAATTTTATGTGTTAAAATTTTAGCGAAACTGAGTAAGATTTTAATATTTCACATTAACATTATAAAATTAAGTATATATTTTAGAAATATTTTGACAACTAAGAAAAAAAAATAGAAACTCTTCAAGAAGATTACACAGAAAAAAAAGACAAAAATATTAATTTACTCAGGAGATATTTTATAAATACGAATGCATCACTCGGCCATAGGTTTAACATTGGCGTACGGAATTTGAAATCTCACTGATGAAAAACCTTAATAACAATAGTTAACAAATAATATTTTAAAATCACTTGTTAATGTTAAATTAAACATGTAAGTGATAAAAACATTACACAAAAGGTTTAAAAATACCTTTTAATATAAAGATGACATGTTTCATACGCTTTAACGGCGACTTCTTCAAGATCAAAATGATATGTAAACTATTTTTGCAAAGTTTTTGAAAATGATAAACAGAAATCACGAGCACATTACGAAATCACGAGAAATTAAGCACCTGCTTGCATTATTTATACATGTGATCTCGTGATTTCTGTTTATCATTTTCAAAAACTTTGCAACATTAGTTTATTTGTCATTTTGATCTTGAAGAAGTCGCCATTAAAGAGCATGAAGAATGTCATCTTTATATTAAAAGGTATTTTTAAACCTTTTGTGTAATGTTTTTATCACTTTAAGCAGTAATTACATCCCAATTTAACAATAGTTAATTTTTCATATTACATTTCACAGTATTATTAGTAAAGGAATCCACTTACCATTGTATCGTAGTACTGAACAACAAGTCTATAGTCTTTCAAAATCAGAGGGCTGCTATTGATGTGCTTAGCTGCCAGTTTCACGGCCGGTCGAACACCTCTTCCAATTGCGCCTTCAGACACGTTGTGAGAAAGCGGAAAAAAGGCTCCAATATGAACGTTTACCTGAGAGCCAAGTCCCGAAGTACCATGAGCGACAAGAAACGGAACCAAGATACCAAGCGTCAATTTTATTCGATTTCTGTCCTTTTTTAACATGGCACGAAGTTTAGTTTTTAAACAGCACACTAGTTTTTTTATCACTTCGGTCAAAGGAACTTGCCAGCGAAGAAGAAAATTATAAAAATAATTATAAATGTCCTAATATTCATCTTTCATTATATAAGTATTTTTAATGTGTTTTTTGTTAGTGTAGTCTTGATTGTTTTAAATTCAACAAAGCAGCAAAATCTTCTCAGATGGAATGTGATGTACGCTTTTTCAGGTATTTCTTTTCTACAGAATAAGTTTTTGGCATTGATTTTAAAAATTCCAAAATTAAATCAAGCAATTTGTATTTTGTTGAATATCTTGAATGCTATCCTTGAAAGTTTAATTGCATTTACAAATCTCACTTGCTCTTATTCATGTATTTTTTTACGTGTAAAATGCACTTTTGCAGTTAAAAAAGGTTATTTTTTTGTAGTCTTTACAATATTATTATTTTATATTTATGCAATTAATTACAATGCATTAAAATTTAAAATTCATTCGAGTATTTAAAATATGTTAAAACCTTGGACAAACACTTCTTTATACAATTTGGTATATTTACATTTGATAATTACGTAGAACATTTTCTTTTAATGAATACATACTGTATAATTTTTTCCTGGCATTTTTCCAGGCTGTTCCAAGTGAAATATAATACTGCCCCGCTGTCTGGTATTTCGAAAATGTCTGCAACTAAACATGCATTTTTTTACACCAATCATCTTGCGGTTTAATTTATAAGAATTTCGTAAAATACTTTTTTTATTTTATTTTATTTTATTTCTTTTTACCGTATCTTCAATAAATTTTATCCATAATGTCTTTAACCGTATATTTACAAATTTACATTTATAAACCTTTCTTTTTCAACATCAGTTTTTTAAGTTAATTGTACTTTGATATATTTTAAATGGTTATTATATAATTTACATACTTACAATTTATTTACTCTTAAAATATTGAAAATATTTAAAAATAAATCATTTAAAGCTTATTTTTTCTTCATTTATGTTCTTATGAAAGGCGTGACATTTAGAAAAAAAAATGCACTGTATAAATGTGCAATTTAAATACACTAAAGTACCTTTTCTGACGGATTTAAAAAGTTCCGTAAACTATATTGAACATAATAAATTTGGATTTTTAATAAAATGTTGGAAAATTTCAAATAAACAATTAGTATTTATATTCAATCTTAGGCAATAAAATTCAACATAAATGTTACTAAAAATTAAAAAATTTGGAAATTTTCGATGCGAAAAAGTTTTTTCCATTAATTTTAAAAATTGATTCAAAAATTATATCAAGCAGTTTGAATTTTGTTCCGAGATTTGAAGGTCCAATCTCTTCAATAGAATTACTTTTCAACATAATCTTGAAAAAAAACAAACAAATTAATAAATATTTTCACCTTCAACACAATCCTTGAAACCACTAAAACTCTTAACTTTTGTAGCTCTGCATCTCTACTCTCATATCAGCAAAAGTTTGTATTTCTCATGTCACTCCTTCGGAACTTGTATTAGTATTCAGTGAACTTTAAATCTTCCCATCCATTTACCGTAAATCAATTTTTGTAGATTTTCTAAGATTAAATTCACATTTTCTGAGATATCTTTAGCAATAGTAAAACTTATTCATGTATTCGGCAGAATCTGTCGAATTTTTCTACTCGAAATAAAATAAAGCCTATTATTTCAATAAAAATTCCCTGCGTGACTTCACATATCCAAAGTTCCTTTTCTACTGCAAGGGAGAGATCTCTCATGGAATCCCTTTCCCGTATCACCAGTAGGGGGCGCTTTCAGCCTTGCCCGGGCCTAGCGTGTGCGGTAATAATGTCGATTATTACTTTCTCAGTTTCTGCACGTAATTGAGCAAATATATATTTTTTATTTTGCTCCTGCTTAAAGTGACACTTCATATTAAAGAGTTTACTACATATTGCATTAAATACAAATGGTATTAGTTTATTTAAAATGCCATAATTTCCATTCAATGCAAAAATTTGGAAGCTGAGATTGTTGAAACTATTCTCCTAATTAAAAAAGGGTTCGACGTATAAGGATAAATAGGATTTATTTTTCTTTACTCGGCAGAGAACTGTTCTTTTTAATTAACAATCGAATCAATGAACTTATTTAAATGTTATTTGTTAGTCCATGTACTCATTGTTTCATATTATAATAGTATAAAATATTGGATAAAATATCAATACATTTTGTGTCAATGGCAAAAAAACAATAATTTTTTTATTTGTATTTAATGTAAAACGTTTGAGGCTGAAATTGTTTTTCATTGTTGAAATAATTGGCCTAATTAAAAAAGGGTTCGATGTATAACGAAAAATAGCATTTTTTTTCTTTACTCGGCAAATAACTGTTCTTTTTAATTAAAAATAGAATCAATGAACTTATTTAAATGTTATTTGTTTAATCATGTACTCATTGTTTCATATTATAATAGTATAAAATATTGGATAAAATATCCAAAATAAAATATAAAATATCAATACGTTTTGTGTCAATGGCAAGAAAACAATTATTTTTTTTTTTGTATTTAATGCAAAACGTTGGAGGCTGAGATTGTTTTTCATTGTTGAAACAATTCGCCTAATTAATAAAGGGTTCTATGTATAAGGAAAAATATTATTAATTTTTTCCCTTCACACTGCAGAGAACTGTTCTTTTTTTTTAAATTAAATTTGGAACTAAGAGATTTTTTTAAATGCTATATGTTAGTCCGTGTACTTATTGTTTCATATTATAATAGTATAAAATAAGAATATCAATACATTTTGTGTCAATGGCAAGAAAACAATTATTTTTTATTTCCATTTCATGCAAAATGTTGGAGCCTGAGATTTTTCTTTATTTTTGAAGCAATTCGCCTGATTAAAAAATAGTTCTATGTATAAGGAAAAATAGGATTATTTTTTTTCCTTTACACTGCAAACAACTGTTCTTTTTTTAAAATTAAATTTGGAACTAAGAATTTTTTTTAATGTTATTTGTTAGCCCATGTACTTATTGTTTCATATTATAATAGTATAAAATAAGAATATCAATACATTTTGTATCAATGGCGAAAAAACAATTATTTTTTATTTCCATTTCATGCAAAATGTTTGAGGCTGAGATTTTTCTTTGTTGTTGAAGCAATTCGCCTGATTAAAAAAGAGTTCTATGTATAAGGAAAAATAGGGGGTTTTTTTGTTTGCTCGGCAGAGAATTGTTTCTTTTTAAATTGAAAATAGAATTAATGAACTTATATAACACTGTTAAAAATGATCTGAAATTCACGGGTATTTTACTCCTGAATTTCACGGAAAAAGATCGCTTTTCGCGACAAAAGGGTATTTTCCGTTAAAAAAACAGAAAATTTCCTCATATTTCTTGAAAACAACGGAACGGACGGAGACAAAAGGGGCCAACGTAGATATTCCGTTATCTGCTGCATATTTATTTTCAATGTTTAAAAAACTGATATGTTGCTGCACAGAAAAACTATAAATTCAATAAATTAAAATTTCGAGTTTATTTAAAACAACAACAAAATAGTGCTTTAGAATTAAAATGGTAACAATTTCCCCATTTTTTTTTAAATTATTTGCAATTTATTTTTTTAAGTTATAAGAAAATATTCGCACTTAAAATATATTCTAAACAAACAGATTAAAAGTATATATAATAGTTAAATTAAGTGAAAAAAATAGATTTTACTGAAAAAAGAAACAAACAAAAATAATGCTTTCGAATTAAATAATAATAATAATAATAATAAGTTTCTCATTCTTTTAAAATTATTCGCAATTTATTTTTTAAAGTAATAAAAAGCACTCGCACTGAAAATATATTCTAAGCGAACACATTTAAAATATATATAATAAATGAAAAAAAAATCGATTTTCTCAAAAAAGCAAACATTTTTTATCGAATTTAATTCAAAATATAATATTCATATTTTACATCTAACAATCAAATTAACAATATATATAATTCATGTTTTTATCCTCTATTAATAGTACAATTTTAAAATATCAACATCATCTCATAACGAAATCTCCCCGCAATTAACTTCAAAATTATCAGGCTTCTAAACACCAAATTGTTTAAGTTCTAAGCCGCCATTTTGAGAAATCCCGTATCATCGTTTCAAACTGCTATTCTAACAAGAGCCCACTGGTCTAACCTGCACGACGCTTGACTCCAGGCACTGACACCCCTAGTTCAAACCCAATGTCGGACAGAAAATGTTGTTGAAGTATATCAGATAGTAAATACTCCCGCAATATGCCACAGATGGCAGCACAAAGAGAGATGTAGTTTTTTAAACCGAGTTTATTCATAACGGAAAATTTCTCTTCCTGTCAGTGCTGCCAGGAATATTTCTGAGAGCGTTAACGGAAAGTTGCTGCTTCTGAAAAAGGAATTTTTCCTTCTTTTATCTTTCAAAAAGGCAAAATCTACTAACGGAACGGAAAAATTCCGGCAACTTTGATGCCAGTAGTTCTACCGTGGATTTACTGAATTATTTTTAACAGTGAAATGTTATTTGTTATTTCATGTACTTATTGTTTCATATTATAATAGTATAAAATAAGAATATAAATACATTTTGTTTGAAGGGCAAGAAAAACAATTTTTTTTTATTAATTACACATTTGAAAATTAAAATTGGATAAAATAGTTAGTTTAAAAAATGTAGGTGCTATCCAGACTTTTATAAAGTCTAGAACGAAAGATTTCATTTAGAAGCTATAAGAAAATTGTTTTATATATGACGTTTGAAATTTATCGTTTTAAATATCATATAATTTTCCATAAAATTCTTTTCGCACCTAACAATTTATTATTTTTTTTTATTTTCTTTCTTTTTTAATGTTTACATCTAAACATATTTTTCTATTGAAAAGTTTTTAGAAATGTAGTTATTTCTCTTTTTGAAAATTTAGCAACAACTGTTAAAAATCGGCTATTTCAAAATGATAATTAAATCTCTATTCAGATAATGAAATTTAAAGAAAAGGTTTGAAAAAAAAAACCTTCAAAAAATTAGACAAATTAAAAAAAATGATTTAGGACTTCACATGAGAATCCAGTCACATATATGCATGCAAAAGATGGTTAAATTACTATACATAGTTTTATTGACCCTATAAAACTTATGCAAATGAACTATCTTTGTGTATAGCGCGTAATTCGTCGTTTTAAAAAACTCTATTTCAACGTCTTAATCGTACATTTCTCTATAAAATACTATTTTGCATAAAAAACTCAAAAAATTAGACAAATAAAAAAAATAATTAAGACGGCACATCAGAATCTAGTCACATATATGCCTGCAAAAGATGGTTAAATTGCTATACATAGTTTTTGATCCTTTAAAACTTATGCAAATGAACTATCTGTATCTGTTTTCATTTGTATATAGCGCGTAATTCGTCGTTTAAAAACTCTCTGCTTCAATGTCTTAAATGTACATTTCCCTATAGAAATACTATTTTGCATGTTTCTATATAATTTTTTTTTTTTTTTTCATTATAAGCCGAGGAAATGAAACGATCAGAATAAATGCAATTACTGCCGCAGCAGCATTAGTTACTTTTATTTAGAATAGAGAAATCAGACCCTATAGAATAGATAGATCAGATAATCAGACAACTGTTTCATAATCAATTTATATATTATAGACTGTAAACTCAATGAATATATATGTATATATATTGTTTAAATAATCCAAAATAATTTATGCAGAAGCTCTTGCAAGAGACAACAAGCTGGAAATCGTACGTTGAACGTGACAAATGAGGTGCGTTCGTACTATAACTACTTTTAAAAGGTAAAAAAAAAAATCGTCTATATATTTAAAACAGAAGACTGTTTTTTTAGTCATCTGCACTGATTTTTCAACTGAAATAATTTTGATAATTATTTTTTTAAATGAAAGCTGTTCGTTTGCAGATGTGCTCGCAACTAACTACTTTTTTAAATATTCCCATTTTTATATTTTAATTCTAATTTTAAAAGTTTTTTTAGGAAATTTCTTTAAAATGGTGGCAATTGGGTTAAGATTTTATCTCTACAACATAAGATTAATTTGCCTTATCCCATTCCACCAATGAGAAGCGGGATTCCATCGGTGTAAATGTCGTTATATTTAAAAGACGAATCTCAATGGTTTTTCATAAAATTTAAACATAGTAAAATGATTGCGTTTAATTATGCAGTAATCACCGAAGAGCAGAATATAGATTATTTGTTAAGGAATAATATTAAGTAATCTATGTAAATAAAATAACAGTAAATAATCTATCATTAGAAGTAATATGAAAAATTAAATGTTTCCGATGAAGAAAAATGTCATTCGGAAAACAAAAGATAGATTTTCATCTATGATAATAAAGTATTGTACTAACCTTGTGTCAGTATGACGTCATATTCACTGACCCTTATTCCTGCATCTAAATAGGCAGAACTTCTGCTATCTATTTACTTCCTTGGTATGCACAAAATAAAATATTTCTGAAAATTACATCATTTCCATTTAATTATCTTCTTTAATAAAAAGCTATGCGTTGCTGACGACTGGGATTTTTGATAATCGTTGCCACAGAATAATCTCGGAAAATGAAACATTTGAAGTTGCTGAAAAAATTAATAGCTCGAAAAGTATTTGTCAGAAAATTGTTAGACAAACTTCGTTAGAAAGATAAAAAAATGTATTTTTCTTGATATAAATTTCAAACCTAATGATTATGCCGTTTTTAAAATATTGAATTTAAAAAATAACCAAATTTCACAATGGAGTACCATATACGAAATCTTCACGCGTAAAAAGATAATGATAACGGCCATGTGTCCTGACGTATACTGATTCTAACACGAGTGACAAATTATAGTAGCCTTACTATTCTGTTAAAATATAAAAGTGAATTATGAAGTCACGAGTGCATGTATATTATTTTGAGTTTAAAATAAGAAAGGTGAGGGAGCGCTTTATATTATTTAGGTTTCCGCAGGAAATAAAACAGAATTAAAAGTTCAGAATTAAAAGTTTAATATATCAAAACGTCAGAAATTAAATCGACATTAAATCGACAATAACTATAACGACTGTCCTTCAGCTCGATTGGATAGATTTTCATTTTAAAATATAAAATCATTCAACATTGATTTTAGGTCTTTTTAAGGTTATTATCACGGGCCAGGGCAATGCCGGGCATGTCAGCTATTAATGAATATTTAATGAAAATTTTGAAACAATTGTATAAATGAGTATTACGGTAATATTTCCTATATATTTTCGTGAAACTGATTTTATTTTATACAAGTTTTTTATTCCACATACTCTGAAATTAAAACCTAAATCGTCTGTTTATAAAAAAATGATATCATTTTTAAAACATGCATTTTCAAACACAAAATTTCAATTTTTGCAAAACTAAACGACGTAATTGTCTAGATTTTTACTGTGATCAGGACGTCAATGAAATGTGGTGTTCATGTGCAAAGTTTTGAGTATGTTTCTGTAAATATCATGCTTTACATTTGCAGAATCACTTTCTTTTTTCATTACATTGTTATTTTATTAATAAGCTTAAATTGTAACATACTTATTTAATGTATTCTGTTGTGTCGAATTTTGACGGGTGCAACTAGTCGTTATTATTTCAGTGAAATTAATTATATCGTCTGTTATGAGCGAAAAGAACTTTTTTTTTTTTTTTTTATTATTATTATTATTATTATTATTATTAAGTATGTCATGCTTATAGATGCGAATTTTTTTTTCGACACGAGACAGCACTGCAAAATTCTCTCCATGGTTTAATATTTCTATGGCTTACGATGAATGAATCTCTTTTGTTTATTTACAGTAATGGATTGAGATATTCGGGTATTAACCTAATTTACAGTGAATTATCTCAGAATCTACATATTTTTTAATGTAACTCATCTCTGAGGCAAACTTTTTTTTTTAACGATCTTTCTAAAAAAAAAAAAAAAAAAAAAAAAAAAAAAAGTAGTAAAGTTGTAAAGTTTGTAAAGGTTACGCAATTTTATTCGAAAAAATAACTGTGAATGAAAATGGCCACTTGGATATAGGAAAAAAACAGGGTTAGCCCATATTTGTTTTCCTCAGTCACATGACTTGCGCTTTTACTATATAGATTACGAATGATGGTATTTAACAGCATAATGAAAACTTTTATTAATATATTTTTAAGCTTTGATTCAATTGTCATAAAATTTGAAATGACTCTATAAAATTCTGCAACGATTATACATATTGAATTTTAAACCATTCAGTTTGGAAGTTTTTGCGCTGCTATAGGCGGACGGACGGACAAGACGACGACTATGGGTGTTACGTATTTATATAATTACGAACGCACGTAAAAAGTGATATATCTATAATTAAGACCATAAAATCTAAATTATTATCAATAATAGAAAATATTTGAAAGTATGAGTTCAATTACAAACCCTAAAAATATTCTAAAAATAAATATATCTTTATATGTTTTATCAAATTAACGAAATAATATAAGAGAGGTATGACCCAATTTTTACTAAATGCTTGTAATTTGCGTTTGACATCTTATATTTTACATATATCTCGTAATTTGCATTACATTATGTAACATTATCATTATTATTAATTACATTACATTATCTGTATAACATAATTTGCTTACATTATCTCGTAAGTTGCGTTTGACCTTTTATATCTTACATTTTACATAATATAAATACTTATTATGTATTGTATCTTGTTACGGCGTCATAATTATGAAAATATATAGCACTGTACAGTGGGTCAAACCTAGACACTTCAGAGAGATTTCAGTTACAGTGATGTAGATTTGATACATTAAATCATATAAATATATTTTTACCACAATTTAAATCTAATAAAACGTAACTTACATTTTTATTACGTACTAATTTAATTTTGAAAAATATAAAATTCATGGATCTAAGCATATTTATTTGATCGCAACTAATAGGTAAATCTACTGGTCTTTGTCATGTTAGCATCTGACATTTTACATCAAAATTTTAAAAAACAATTTTTTTTTTTCAAAATCAAATGAATCAAAATACATTTTTAAACGTACATTTTTCTAACTGCGTTTCGAATAATAACTTCAGAATGTAAACCTCTTACGTTTGAATTTATAATTCATTCCATTTACAAAATAGTATTTTTACATTTAGTATGTATCTTAAAAGATACTTATATAAACTATGTAAATTATTACAGGAATACATTTATTATTCATTTAGTTTACATTAATTATTACTCAAATCATTTAATTCAATAAGAGTAACTTAACAAACGATGTGTCAAGTAACTAACATTGGTTAGTTTTGCATTGTCGTATTTCTGCAAGCTTGGTTTAGGAAAAAAAAATAATACGTACATTCAGTTTGAATTTAAATGTTTTATTTTTAAACGATATTTTTTATAAATTTGGTTATAAATGAGGAAAATTAACTTATTAATTCGACTAATGAATTTGAATCCAACTATCAAAACTTTAAAATGCGATCAATTAAACTAGATTTAAAATTGGAGGTTTCACCTTGCGCATACTATTCACAAATAGTGTGTAATCTCAGTGTTTTAAGTATATGTGAAACCTGTGTGAGATAGAAGAAAGTTTTGAGATTGGCGCATCCGACTAGTTTTTGTAATGTAGTTCAATAAATACAAAATACGTGTCGACACAGTATTGGAATTTTGAAAACTTTCTTATTCAAAATAAATGTCATAAACATCCGAATATGTCAAATAGACAAATTATCTGTACAAATGTCGCAGATGCATCGAAGGTTCTTTTTGGCACTAAAATGCGATTTTTTGCATGGGATGGCAACCCGGTGATTTTAAGCACTCTGCTATTAGCAGCTGAGTCAGTTGTATTTTTACTATTTTATGCACTTCATATTAAATAAAACATTGTGTGTTATACACAATGTGTAATAACTTACACATTGTGTGTGCTTTATAATAAAGTAATTTGTGTGTGTCTATATTGAAAATTGTGTGTGTTTTTTAAGAAAATAAATTCGCGGGTTTTATAATAAAGTTGTAAACAGATAAAATTGTTGTTTTATAATAAAATAATTTGTTTCATAATAAAATAAAATTAACATGCACGCTAAGCCTAAAGTGTATTGGAAAACAAGATTTTCTCGGCAAAATGGCGCAAAGAAAAAAAATTCTCGCCAACCCCGGTGCGTGTGCGACATCTGTTCTATGAATTCCTATTTCGCAAAGGTGTATCGATAAAAAAAAAAAATCCCTGACGGCTCAGCCTACAGGCACAGGTAGATTTCGAAGATGCAGACCGTGGGGCGTATGTTGGTTGGGAATTGCGGAAGAAATGACCTTTTTGCCATGATACGGCAGATGGGAACCGCCCACTTCGAAACCTAACTTATTTGCAGGCGGTGCCGGCAGGGATTTTTTTGTTTTAATTTTTTTTGGCAATAAGAGTTGGTCCTATAAAAAACTTGTCAATATAAAAGTTTTAGATAATAGTAAGAGGATTAATAATAAATTTAAGCGGATTTGATATCTAGTGAATTGACGATGTTATGATTTTTTTTCTTCTAAAACCCCCTCTTTTCCCCCCTTGGGGGCCATTTTAAATGATATCTAAAATCTGTCATACATAAGATTTCGGGCCCTTTTCCTAGAAGTAATAATTACTTTAAACGGATTAGATACGTATCATAATTAAAAAAATTATGATTTTTTATTCTGATTTTACAAAAAGCCCCCATCCCCCCCCCTCTTGGTTCGATTTTGCCCATTAATGAACTTGTCCGAGATTTTATGCCCCTCGATTTTATGTATCAGTTTGGAAGAGATTTATGCAGAACTTTTCCAGTTATCGTGTCCATAAAAAGTGACATAGATAGATAGATAGATATATAGATAGATAGATAGATAGATAGATAGATAAAATTTTGAACTGGGGGTGGTTCTGGGAGTCATGATCGGCGTAGATCTGCAAAAAATTTTCAAAAATTCCAACTTAGGTGAGAATGTAATAGGTAGTATTTCTTACGAAATCTACCTAAAATCAAAAAATGGAAACAGTAACTAACTGCACAGCATTATACAAATTCGTACTCTGAAAATCTTATGCCACATTAATTACGGCAGATATTTTGAACCATAGAATAATCAAGTAACTAAGTATATTAGCAACTCTAGAAGAATTTTTTTTCAGATATTTAATTAGTATTTTTCCTAAATATAAATAAGAGTGTTATTAGAAATTCTGTAATCAATAACACCCTTGCATCTTATTATTACCACATTCTTAAGAGAGTGCAATGATATATTACTCACTTGCAAAGCTAATTTGACAAAACAGGGAAAAGGAAATAACTGTTGTAGATGCATATGAATGATTTGTTTTTCCTAAAATAAAATATTACGAAAAACGTAATGTAATAAAAGATTCATCTACATTGAAAACGGTAGAATGAGAGTCAATGTATTTTTTACGTTATTCTAAATAGAAATATATATCTATCTTATATATATATATATATATATATATATATATACAGGGTGTCCGGAAGTCTGGAAACGGTCAAATAACTCGAGAAATATACCGGGTGATTAAAATTAAAGTTACGATTTCAAAAATCGATAATTTTAAAACTACTGGTCAGAATGACTTGATAGTTTAGCAGAACAATCGTGAGGCAATGGAATTTTGTTTAAAGAAGGAAAAAAAATAGTTCCAAATTGTGCCGATAGATGGCGTTGTCAGGGTAATGTCAGGGGAAAGACCAAAAATGTATTCTTGAACCCTTTCCGGCGCGGAGTAAATTTGTTTGCAAAATGATGAAATAATAGACTGACACCGGAATTTACAAACGAATCCATTAGTAAAAAGAAACTTGCTTATTTTTCTGGTTCTTAATGAAAGGAAAATTTTAATTAAATACCGGGTGATTATAATTAAAGTTACGATTTCAAAAATCGATAATTTTAATTAAAACTACTGGTCAGATTGACTTGATATTTTAGCAGAACAATCGTGAGGCAATGGAATTTTGTTTGGCGAAGGAAAAAAAAAAGTTTCAAAATGTGCCCATAGATGGCGCTGTCTGGGTTCACATTGTCTGAAGATATGCAAATTACTAATACGTGACATGCGCACCGCAGACATAGCAACCATAAAAATGCAGAGCAGCAGCTCTTTGCCTGAATGCTTCATCATGACTCTGACTATGAAGGATCGCGCTCTGCTCTTGAAGCTTTTTTATAAGAACGATGACTGTGCACTTACAGCTATTAGGAAGTTTCGGACATTAAAATCCATAAAAAAAGGTCCAATAACAACAAATGGTCTGCAAAAAATGATTGCTAAATTCGAAGAGACCGGTTCATTTGACGTTAAACGGGGTAGAGGAAGGAAACCAGTTTCAGCTGCGGCAGTGGAAGATGTGGCTACAGCATTACAGGAACATACTGACAGTGATGCTGGAATCAGCAGTGCAAGGGGGATTGGCCGAATGCTAGATATGCCGAACAGCACGGTGCGTAAAGTCCTACGGAACGTCTTACGCTGTTATCCGTACAAGATAACTCATGTGCAGGAGTTGCTACCTGCTGACCTGGAAGCACGTCAATCTTTTGCACTACAATTTCTTGCCCGGATGGAACTGGACAACGGATGGCCATGGAACATTCTGTGGTCTAACGAAGCCCACTTTCATTTGCAAGGTTCTGTAAATACGCAAAATTGCAGGATATGGCCGACCGAGAATCCGTCCGAGCTACAGCCATTACCTCTTCAGTCTGAAAAGGTCACTGTGTGGTGCGGAATAACGGCAGCGTTTATCGTCGGTCCATTTTTCTTCGAGGAGATTACACCTGCGGGTCCCGTTACCTGCACAGTTACTGGCAAGCGGTATGAAGCACTTTTGCGTAACCATGTTCTTCCGGCACTTCAACAGCGTCAGTGTGTGGATCGCATAATATTCATGCAAGATGGCGCTCCTCCGCACATTGCTACTACTGTGAAGCAGCTACTGAGTGATAATTTCGGAGATGATAGGATCATAAGCCGCCATTTTCCAACAACATGGCCGCCACGTTCCCCCGAAGGGTTCCAACCCGTGTGATTTCTGACTTTGGGGGTACCTGAAGAATGTTGTTTATAGCGGGCGGATTCAGAATCTAGCCGACTTGAAGGCAAGCATCACACAACACACCCATTGCATTAGTACAGATACCTTCCGATCTGTTGTGGAGCATGCCGTTTTGCGCTTCCAATTAGTAGCGGAACAAGGCGGAGGGCATATTGAGCAACTTATGCCTTAAGAATCAGTAAGGTGTTTGTTCCATGAAGCTCTTTTTTTTTTTTCATTTTTTGTCATTATCGCTGTCGTCGCTGTAAACACGTAGTCTTGTCTTTTCGCTAATAAATTTTTAGTAAATCTCTGAACTCTATTTTTTTCTTTTGGCAACATCATTTCTATGTTTAACCCTTTAACGGGCGGTGGTCACAAAAAAGGACGCCCAATTTTAATTCTAAAACTGACAAACGGCACCAAGAATATTTAATTAAAATTTTCCTTTCATTAAGAACCAGAAAATAAGCAAGTTTCTTTTTACTAATGGATTCGTTTGTAAATTCCGGTGTCAGTCTATTATTTCATCATTTTGCAAACAAATTTACACCGCGCCGGAAATGGTTCAAGAATACATTTTTGGTCTTTCCCCTGACATTACCCTGACAACGCCATCTATCGGCACAATTTGGAACTATTTTTTTTCCTTCGCCAAACAAAATTCCATTGCCTCACGATTGTTCTGCTAAAATATCAAGTCATTCTGACCAGTAGTTTTAAAATTATCAATTTTTGAAATCGTAACTTTTATTATAATCACCCGGTACATCGGATTAAAAAACGGCAAAATCCATGTTCAATATTTTTGAAAAATCTATTTAGGGATATAAAAGCTGCCCCCCCCCCTCCGGGGGGAAAGGGGGGAAACTTTGAAATCTTAAATGATGACCCCCATTTTTTATTGCAGATTCGGACTCTACGGGAAAAAATACGTAACTTTTGTATTGAACATTTTCATAGAAACATTGTAGATGGCGCTGTAATTGAGTACAATGCTGTGAGAATCGTTACCATTGCAATGTCTGGAAACGCTCCAATAACTCGAGAAATATACATCAGATAGAAAAACGAAAAAATACGTGTTTAATATTTTAGAAAAATGGCAACTTTGATATCCCTAAATAGATTTTTCAAAACTATTTTTTCGTTTTTCAATACGATGTATATTTCTCAAGTGATTCGAGCGTTTCTAGACATTGCAATGGTAACAATTCTCACAGCATTGCACTCGATTCCGGCGCCATCTATAATGTTTCAAAGAAAATGTTCAATACAAAAGTTACGTATTTTTTCCCGTAGAATCCGAATTTGCAATAAAAAATGGGGGTCATCTTTCAAGATTTCAAAGTTACCCCCCTTTCACCCCCGGGGGGGAAAGCTGGGGGGGGGGCAACTTTCATATCCCTAAATAGATTTTTCAAAAATATTGAACATGCATTTTGCCGTTTTTCAATCCGATGTATATTTCTCGAGTTATTTGACCGTTTCCAGATTTTCGGACATCCTATATATATATATTTAATGGGTATATTTGGAAAATTCGTTTAGTAAATATATAATAAATACGAAGACCGAGAGATAATATATCACGTTAATTACTAAAAAGTGTTAAAAAAAACCTTAAAAAAAAGCAAAAAAGCTTTTATTTAAAAACTGTTCATCAGGTGTTAATGTGACAGAATAAGGAAACGTAAAGTAACAGTAAATTAGAAATAGACAATATCGAAACACCTGTATTTGCAATAAATTTTTAAAACACACCTGTATTTTGTATTTAAAAACGATAAAACAAAAGCATCTTAATAATGTATATTGTAATGATTTTTTAGAGAACTTTGTATTTTTAAACTACTCAAAATACATTTCTTCTGATTTCAAACTGTCGCTGTCGTGTTAAAATGGAGAACACTCAATAAAAATTAATCCATAATTTAATATAATTATGAAAAAAATTCTATAATGATGTCTCAAATTTCAAACTTATATTTAATGTCGAAAAATGAACATGTAAAGAATCACATGTTCATTGAGCATGTTTAGAATATTCAAATATGTAATTTTTGATCTATAACAGTATTCTGGACTTTATTCTGAAACTTTGGTATAGCTCGAAATCACTCCGATGAATCAAACTCAACCCGTTTCGGAAACAACTAGTTACGCCGACGCGCAAAGAAAATCTTTAGAGACAAACCGATAACATATGAACCACGGGTTGGTTTGGTCGTGTAAAACTGGTTTACCAGACGTGATGCAGGACTGCAAATGTAATAAATATTAAAAATATTCATGTATTACGAAAAACGTGTGTGGCTGGGGTTGTCTCATTTTTTCACATTTCAGTCACTGTTTTCACAATTTTTCGAGGATTGGTTTACCACTCGTACGCCTGAATATAAAACAAGGGGAATATATGTTATAAAACTTGTCTATACATTTCAGTCGCTTGAAGGTTAATCCTCGGAAGCTGCTATAGCAAGGAAGTACCGACTTTTAAAAAATTCAAATTAATTAATAAATGTTTTTATTAATATCTTTTTAACTTTTTATTCGATTTTCATCGAATTTGAAATGACTCGACAAATTTCTGCAACGATTATATATATTAAATCCCAAACCATTCGGTTGGGTAGTTTTTGCTCTGTTATTTGCGGTCAGATAGACAGAAGGACGGACCAGACGACGACTGTAGCTGCTAGGTATTTATGTAATTACGAAAGCACCTAAAAACTGTTGTGTGATACCGAGGATCTTTGAGAGTTTTGCTGCATGTAGTATTTTTAAAGTACAGTCGCGGAAAAAAAAAATAGATATTCCATGTTATTAACTATGCCACAATCATTTGCCTTTACTTTTCTTAAAAACTGTGGCGGAACCAATCGGGCTTAAGAAACAGAGATTTATTGCCAAATGATACAAACTGCTAGGAAAACAATATTGTCATGCTTACTTATGTATGTATGTAGAAAATTCCTATTATTACACATATTATATAAATAAATTTTGTTTGTATATAATATAAGATAACTATTTTTTGTATATTAACCCTTTTTGACTCAAAAACTCCGATTGGAAAAATATTTACTCAGATGTTAGAATACATCATTTTAAGCATGTAAAAGACAATTAAAAATATTTAGAACATAAAAAAATATAAATTGACTAAGAGGTACTTTTTTTCCCATCTGCAACAAACAGAGAATCCCATACTTCTCATAAATATTGTCAATATTCTAATACAAAATTGTAAAGTATACGAACTTACCTTTGTGAAAAATGTATTTTTGGACGTGTCTAGTTTTTTTAGCTTCATAAAGTTTATGAAGTTCATTTTGGCAATAACAATGCGAAACATGCTCAAGTGATAAATAAAACTGGCTGGAAAAATGAACCCAGTATCGCCGTCTGATGATAATTCTATGTACAATTTATATTGGCTGCTGTGTTGGGAGATAGCAGTAATAAATAAAATCGTCTTCTAAAGCCCACTGTAAAAAGTAATATTCACTTTTGTGTATGTTGATGATATACAACGTTATGATTCAAAGCGCTAAATAACGTGTATAAAGACTGTAAGAATGGAAGAATGGCCTTTGTGAAAAAACGAGAAAAAAGATTACCAGAAAATACGCGTGCATTTTTTTTTTTTTACCATGGACATTTTATCCATCCCGAAAGCGATTTCTAGAAGCTTCAAATATGCGAATAAAAAATTACAGAATATTTCGCCAAGTAATTCTTGTGTTATGGTTAAAAAGCTATCCGCGTGTCAAACTGTTTTGCAATAATTAAAAATGAACTTAACATTTTGAGCCATAAACATTAAAGTTTCACAAATTCTAAACATTTTACCACATTATCGAAACACTCATGACTATTTCAATGGCAACGATTTTACCCAAATGCTTTCAGTTTAATATCTGAACGTAAATTATTTGGAGGATTCCAAATATGCTATGAAAGTTGTGTGTTATTTGTGAAAAAAAAGATAAATTGGATACAATAGCAGTAGGAAGACAACCATCTAACTTATTAATTGAACAAAAATTGATAGAAGACATAATGCACATTCTAATGACTAATTATATTTTTCTCTGCGTCATTCTGGCGATTCAAATGTTTGAATAGATTGGGTGAAACTATTACGTGGGAATTTTTTTCAAAACATAAATAGGACTAATTCAGTGGTTCCCAACGGGGGGCAATTTGCCTTTTCAGGGGGGCAATTTAACTTTTCAAGGGGATAATTCGGAATTTCTGTGAACTCATACCTTCTGAATTGTTTTTCTAATAGTAATGTTGTAAACTGAAAATAAAAGTTACACATTCAAATTTCAAAAAAATAATTTAAAAAAAATAAGTTTTTTATTCAATTTTTAAAAAATATCCATTCAAAAGTTTCAAATACAAATCTACCAGAATAACTATAGAGAAAACTTTTAAAGATATTTAGATACTTTTATATATTTAAAAATTCGTTATAATTTTTCTGATTTATAAGTATTTTAGAATTTTATACAACTTTTTCGATTATTTATTGAATGAGTCGCACTGCAATATGTTACATGAAAATCAATTTTACACATGAAACTATTCAAGTGTATATTTAACAATTACTTGACGACCTTCCTTTACAGAATCTTTTATCACGTTTTATTCTGATTAGAAATTGTTGCGTAATTTAATCGCAGAAATTTTGCGATTAAATAAGGCAAAAATATTTTATTCAAGATTATTGATTTTTCTAATCAAGGATCCGAGCACTCTATACATCACGCATACGTGGCGACCGTGTGCCAGTAAACTACGAGTATCAGATGATTATAAAAAATATTTGATTCATCCATTACCTTCGGCACGTTTCAGTATCAATGTTGAATGCTTTTGACTCTATCAGGAGTAAATTCTTTTAAAATTTTATAAGAATTATATGTTATAGGGGGACGGGGGGCATCATCATTTTAGAGATGTTTTGGTGGGGCGCGGCTAAAAAAAGGTTGGGAACCACTGGACTAATTAAACATATTTTGAAATAAAAAAGAAAGAGAAAAATTTAGTCTTGAGAATTTAGTTTAAAATACATAACCACACTATTGCCATCTATCATGTGAAAAGAAATTAACAATGGCGGAATTTTATGCTGTTGAGTTGAAAGAAGTAAGTTTGTGAGAAATGTGTATAAATTGCGTGATTATCTAATTTCCCAACAAGACCGTTACTTACACAAAAAGAACTATTACATGAAAGTTTTTACCAAAACATGCATGTGACAATGGCTGCCACATTTTCTGAAAACATGAGAGAAATTAATTAATTTATTTATTAACATTAATTTATTATCTTCATTCTCTGCCAAAGACCATCCAAGTTAGCTAAAGAGAGCTCTCAGTACGTCAAGATTTTTCTCTTTTAGCGCAGTAAAAACCTCTGTGCTGGCGTTAGGTTGGTGAGGTTTCGCCAAAATCCGAAAAGAAATGCGAACACGGCGGAGAAACATTCGTTCACTTGCGTACGCCATCTACATGGAGATGCGGTGTTTCGAGATACTGCTTGGCGGAATTATACGAAGTATCTAATGCACGTATTTAATATTTCTCTTTGTTAAGTTTTTACTTTTCTTAGGTTATAAATTTGATATTTCAGTTTTAATAAACAATTATACCGTTGCAATCACTGTAAAAAAATGCTGCAGTAAAATTACTGCAGCAGAGATTCCAGGCAATGTCCGTAAGAAAACGGGTTTTGTCCATAGATAAACGAGCTTTGTCCTTACATAAACGGGTTTTGCCCGTAAAAACATGAATTTACGGAAATTGACTGTTTACCTTGAAAAAAGGGCATTTTCTGTAAAATTACTGCAGTAATACACGGAGAAATGCCCGTGAATTTACAATTTTTTTTTTTTTTTTTTTTTTTTTTTTTTACAGTGAATGGTATCATAGCATTACCTTTTCGGCAAAGTGGTGACCCAGTGTACACGTTCGAATCTGTGATTGAAAATATGTTTCCACAAACGAGTTCTCGGAAAGGCTATTAGGATGTTTTTCAAGATGCAGGTATGAGACTTTGGGTTGTTTATTTCTTTTGCATTTATTCTCTTCGGCTGATAGATGTTTTAAACTTTTTTTTCAATTTTTAGTGAATAGTTGGTTTGTACAGAATTTTGAAATGGCTGTTGATGCGTTTGATATTAAGAGATATGTCTCACGACATTCCTAAAGAAACTATTGATGGGGAGTAAAAATGCAGGATTTAATAAAGTGTATGTGAAAGTTCTCAATTTTCGGCCAAATAATGGAAAGTTCTCTTTTTTGTGAAGCTTGCGGCTTGTTTTAGATTAGCATGAATCTCGTTTGAGCAACCTAAATTTGATCATTTGGTGGTGTAATTGGACGCTGAAACTTTGTGTTTTGCCTCCGATATTGTGTGTAAACCGCCAGAGGAACCTCTTAAAGAACGGTTATTATCGGAATTTGAAGTTTCCCAGTATCAGAAAGTTAAGACATTACTTGAGGATTTTGAACTGATTGATAGATCCCCCTCAATGTTGTTCTTAAAATGAGAGAGTTAAGTAAGGGTCATGTTGACGAGATTTTTTGAAAAATGCATGGCTTCACAGGTTATTGACACTGTGTGTAAATCAAGGTTTTTCTAAATTAGCTCTTCGCTCAATTTGATCTTACCGCTGGATGGCACAATATTTCTGTACTGTGAACCGAGTTCCTGAAGAAGTCACCCTTTCACTCGTATATTCGCTTTCACTTGCTAAACTATAAACCGACGCTTAGTTTCACACAACTGGTGTTGTGACCTCTCTAAATGACAGAAAGCAAAGCATCAGAAAGGTTTTATCTCTTACCTGAGCTCCAAACACATACTGTTTAAATTTATTCTCCCTCTGGTAACTTCAATCCTCAGGGAGGAGGGACTCTGAGGAACCTCGTTTTGATGTACAAAGTGCATTATACGTGTGATTTCCGTCGTTCGGGGTTTTAATTCACTCATTTTACCATCCCGCGGTAATTCCTCGTTGCAACCTCGAAGTATCTAATGCACGTATTTAATATTTCTCTTTGTTAAGTTTTTACTTTTCTTAGGTTATAAATTTGATATTTCAGTTTTAATAAACAATTATACCGTTGCAATCACTGTAAAAAAATGCTGCAGTAAAATTACTGCAGCAGAGATTCCAGGCAATGTCCGTAAGAAAACGGGTTTTGTCCATAGATAAACGAGCTTTGTCCTTACATAAACGGGTTTTGCCCGTAAAAACATGAATTTACGGAAATTGACTGTTTACCTTGAAAAAAGGGCATTTTCCGTAAAATTACTGCAGCAATACACGGAGAAATGCCCGTGAATTTACATTTTTTTTTTTTTTTTTACAGTGAATAGTATCATAGCATTACCTTTTCGGCAAAGTGGTGACCCAGTGTACTGGGTCTGTGAGTGTAGACATCCGTCGTATTTGATCTTTCCTCGATCTTCTATTAAGGGAGGTGTGAAGGTACGATATGCGTATCTCCATTCCGTTATAATGACATAGCCTTTTTCAAATATATATTGTATCTTTAAATGCTAAGTTCCTCTACACGAAACATCTAACCACATTCTTGAAATACTGTACAATACATTATCATTGCACACCCCCTCCCACTCTTTTCGATGGATTTCCCAATTAAACTTATTTGAGCAAAATTACACGGTAGAATAATTTTAACGTTTTCAAAATCAAATCAACACCCAATTTTATTCACATAAAACCTAGAAAGAGCCGTGGATTAATTATAATTTTTAATGTCATTTCGATGTTCTTTAAGACGCTCCACAAATTTTCTCTTTGTTATCCCAATATAGAATTCCATACTGTATAAAGAGTTTACCACTGTATAAATAGATTGGAATCGCATATATCCTTGCGCGATGACAAGAAGATGTTAAATCCAAAGGAATGTCAATCCTATCAACAAATTCCATGAAGGAACCGCAACTAAGTGATTATCGAATTTAATCAAGTATTTCTAAAGTCTTTCATAAAAATCCGGAATATATTGGAACTCCAAGATATTGCACTGTAAAAAAATCTATAATTTTGACAAAAAAGTATTTTTTACAGAAACAAACTGTTTTAAGAAAATACCGTTTTTACCTGTAAAAAATGTGGATTTTGCCATTTTTACAGAAAAAATCTATATGTTTTACATAAAAAACTTTTTTAATGAAAATATATGAACATTTTCTGTAAATTAAACGGTTTTCCACTGGCTCCAAAATTGACAGTGTTTTTCTGTCAATTTGAGAGATTTTTTATTTACAGTGTGGGACTGATTTTAGGACATTTGAACTTATTTATAATTTTATTTATATTATCTTTTGGAAAACCATAGTCTAATGGTATATTCATAATCAAATTTAATTTCTTTTTAAGTTGAATATCTGAGCATATTAAAAATCTTTTAACAAATGAAATAAACGTGACAATCTAATAGCAAACTGGTACTGAAGCATTAAATGAGATAAGTGTTTAATTTCACAGGTTTTTTATAGATAGATCTAGACAGATCTGCTTAGATTCTTATTATCTCTGCCCAAAATAGTAAAGATGAGTTACTTTCCACTTCCAATGTAAATTTAATGTTCTGATCTAAATCATAAATCTTAGTCAAAAAATCATCCAAATCTAACCAACCCATGGTTCCAAATAACGAAAATATCATCCATATACAGCATCTGAAATGAAAAATTAATCGACAACATTTACATATTTATTTGGAAATCCATGGTCTAATGCTATATTCATAATCAAAATTAGTTTACTTTTAAGATGAATATCTGATAATATTAAAAGTCTTTTAACAAGTGAATTAAACGCGGCAATCTAATAGAAATCTGGTACTGAAGCATTAAATGGAATAAGTATTTAATTTCACAGTTTTATTTTATAGATAGATCTAGAGAGATCTGCTTATATTCTTATATTATCTCTTGCAAAATTGGTAAAGATGAGTTACTTTCCACTTCCAATGTAAACTTAATGTTCTGATCTAAATCATAAATCTTAGTCAAAAAATCATCCAAAGCTAATCGACCCATGGTTCCAAATAACGAAAATATCATCCATAAACAGCACCCGAAATGAAGGATAAATCGACAACATTTACATATTTATTTGGAAAACCATGGTCTAATGCTATATTCATAATCAAATTTAGTTTCTTTTTAAGGTGAATATGTGAGCATATTAAAAGTCTTTTAACAAATGAATTAAACGCAGAAATCTAATAGAAATCTGGTACTGAAGCATTAAATGGGATAAGTGTTTATTTTCACAGTTTTTTTATAGATAGATCTAGACAGATCTGCTTATATTCTTATATTATCTCTTGCCAAAACGATAAAGATGATTTACTTTCCACTTCCAATGTAAACTTAATGTTCTGATCTGAATCATGAATCTTAGTCAAAAAATCATCCAAATCTAACCGACCCATGGTTCCAAATAACGAAAATATCATCCATATACAGCACCCAAAATGAAAGATTAATCGACAACATTTACATATTTTTTTGGAAAACCATGGTATAATGCTATATAAATAATCAATTTTAGTTTCTTTTTAAGGTGAATATCTGATCCTATTAAAAGTATTTTAACAACTGAATTAAATGCGACAATCTAATAGAAAATTGGCACTGAAGCATTAAATGGGATAAGTGTTTAATTTCACAGGTTTTTTTATAGACAGATCTAGACAGATCTGCTTATATTTTTATTATCTCTTGTCAAAATGGTAAAGATGAGTTACTTTCCACTTCCAATGTAAACTTAATGTTCTGATCTAAATCAGTAATGTTAGTCAAAAAAATCATCCAAAGCTAACCGACCCATGGTTCCAAATATCGAAAATATCATCCATATACCGCACCCAAAATGAAGGATTAATCGACAACTCACTTAAAATTTTCAATTCGGCCAAAATACTAGATATCGGAGACCCTATGAGGGGCCCCATAGATTGTCGATAAAACTTACCATAAAATATTAAAAAATTACAGAAAATTATCAAATTTAATCCAGCTTTGAGAGAAATGTTTACCATATCGTCGGTACCATTTCAAACTATCGAATGTGAAGAAGTGCATTTTACATTACTTTTAAAAATTGTCCGATTGTCACCACTAAATTTTATTAGAATTCTTCGCCTAATTAGAATATTAATAAAATTTCTGTAAAGAACAGGGTTGCCAATTTTGCTTTCTTTTTTAATCCAGAGATGACGAATTGATACCAGAAATTTTAAGAAAAAGTTTTTTACTTTAAGTAATCTCTAAATGTCTGTCACTAAATTAAGAAAAAATTCTATTTGAAATTTCTGGTATGGATTCAGAATTTCTGAATAGAAAATTTGGCCAAAGTCACCGTGCTGAAGAATACTATTAAAATTTAGTTGTGACAATCGGCCCATTTTTAAAAGTAATGAAAAATGCATTTTATCACATTTGATAGTTTGACATGGTAGCGACGATATTATCAAAGTTAGCTAACCAAGCGATAACTGCACTTATGCCTTGAACAACTTCCTGCATTTCGATAAATGGAAACAACGACACTATGTCTAGGCTAGCCATATTTCCATCCCGATTCACAACGATGTCGCCCTGCCTAGTAATAAATTTTTCAGTCGAATTAACCATCATATCTTTCTCAGAAATAACACGAATGCTTTTTGGATGTAATATGCTGGACCAAAACAACTATTGGTCCAAAACACTATTGGTCTACTTTTGATGTTTATTTTGTCTAGTTATGCAATTCCTCACCAGGGGCAAGAAAGATACATCTTTTGTTTGAAAAGAAATCGGAATTATTAAATATGAAAACTGTATCCGAAAAAAAATAGATTTAAAAAATGGATTATTCTTACAACATTTATTAAGCAATTTGAAAAGAGACAACTAAAACTTAAATGATAACAATAAAATAACAGAATGATAAATAGAAAACAACAATAAAAATTTAATCCAATTTTTTAAAAATAAATAAAAAAAACTTTTTTTACAAAATATTATTATACAGTTCATACTTATAGAAATTATTATTATTAGTAATTATTAATATTATTAGTTAAAGAGGTAATTATGTGTGAAAAAACAATTTAAGAATTCATTATATTTCCCTGTGAATTTCTAATTAAATTTAATTAAGCGCATGTGTCGTAACACATTCCGAAAGCAAAGTTTAAGAGTTAAATTTCTTCAGAAAATTTCAGACACCTGTCTAGAAAGTATCTGCACGCAATTATAGTATTGCCTGCAATTAATTGCTTTATATTTTTATTTTTAATCACCCCAGAGCCCATAAAGATAACGTATTCTTCACATTTAAGAACTTTTAAATGATTTCCAAACACCACTGTGAGATAAATAATGAGGGGGAGGGAGTGTTAAGAAGATAGAACTACACATTGTGGGTTAATGTAATTGATAATCTTAAATACCAAAAGTTTTCTCGAGCAAAACTTTTGAAATAAGAATTTCGAATAAGAGATTATGTTCACAGCATTTATTAAACATTGAAAAGAAAAGCTAATTACTTGTAGAATGCTGAAAGTTTAGAAATCGAAAGCATAAACTCATAAGCATAAAACACAAATAAAAATTAGTTTCTGTTTTAAAAATAAGCATAAAATGAAGATTATTTATTTATTGTGTGGAAATTTTTTATTACGGGTTCTGTTCATGTAAATGCTTTATGTTATTAGTTAATGATAATGATTGGATAATGGATGGGAAAAAAAAAGTTATTTTATCAATAAGATTTGTATGAAATTCTAATTTAAATTAATTAAATGAATGTATTCCAATATATTCAGAAGTTAAGTATAAAAATTCTCTTTAGTGAGCAATTTTCAAACGCCTGCAAATGTTTGCACTGAATAATATTATGGACTAAATATTAACTTAATTAATTTTTTCATCTTTTATTATTAATCAAACTGTTGTTTGTAGATTCTGAGATGTCCATTCTGAGTTCTTTTAAGTTCTCAGAATGGAAAATCTTTAAAGACATTAAAAAAATACAAATAATTTGCAAAAACCCATGCGACATCTAGAAGGTGAAGGTAAAAATGGGGGTTTTAAAGATTTTGGAATTTTGAGACTTAAACTGCTAAACCAAATTTAATTTACTTTCATTTGAAAAGTTTTAAAGTTTTCTGTATATAGGGGAAGGTGGCCTAAAATGATCACCTTAAGAGAAAAACTTGTGTAAAATAACATAGCTGTTTGAATAAAACTTTGGCCCTTTGCTAGTATGTTTTACACTATATTTTGTATTATAAATATATTTTAATAATATTTTTAACCCAAATTGAGTAATCAAAAAAAAAAATAGATTTTTTTTAAAAGTGTCCAAAAGATCATTTTACCCTCACCAAAGGGCAAAATGATCCTTCATTTAAAAGTAATTGTAAATTGTTTTTTTATCGGCAAAATAAAGGATATAAAAGTAATTATGACAATACATAAGTGTAATTCACATCTAAAAACATACTCCAATAATTAAATCAAGTCATATTTCTGTACATAAAAGACTGTGATCAAAATAAATATGAAAGTTAGTGCCTACCTTATGAAATATGTTATAAAAACCAATTTTTCAAAGAATTCTATCCAGACGCGTAATACTGCGATCGCTTGAATACCACCATTGCTTCTTCTTTACTTATCTCAAATAGTTTATGTGCTACCCTGTAGATAGCGCGTTCTGTCTGGAAGAAAATATATGTGGATCGTTTTGACCGTTAGGATCATTTAAGGCCCCTTCCCGTACTATTTCACATCTAAAATTTGATTTTATTCTTGGTTTAAAAATATTCAATTATATTCTGCAAACTTTAAACTCAAAGCAGCAATAAAAGTACAAATATTTAAAAAAAATCTACACACTTTTATAAACATTCGCTATTTATCTTAAAAATCAAGCTAGATTTCATGACTAGAGTTCATATGGTGTTAAAAAGTAAAAACACATCTGATATAACCCTAGTAGCAAAATGTCATCGGCCTTTGAATGGCCTCTCATCGAAATCCGATGAAGTGATGAGCGGCCGGTCATCGTATTCTCATCGGATAACGATGAATTGTCATCGGAAATTGCTCAGAAATGTCTCATCGGCCTTGGATCCATCGATCATCGAAATCCGATGAATTTTAGAAACTAATATGATGAAAACCCGATGAGTAAGATTTTATCATGATGAATTTACGATGAGGTTTTGATGAGTACACAAGCAAATTCCGATGAAAAAACGGCGAATTATTGGTTGGTTGGTTGGGATGTAAATTTAATAAGCAATTTTTGAAACATGTCATTCATGAGTATATTAAATATACACATTAGATTTAAATTCAGCTGATGGAAATTTATATTTAGTTTTTACTGTTATCACTCTTTGAAAAATGAATTATACTTAAGTTTTCTTTTTGGTGGGGGGAGAAGAGAACAAAATTAATTATAAAAACATCAAATGTTCCAATTTTCTGCTACTCCTTCAGCTAAATAATCTTTTAAAATTCTAAAAATTAATGTCTTATTATAAACTCTGTTTTTTTCTGATAATCAAAATTTTTGTTTGCTACAACTTTTTGTTTTTTTAAAGAAAAAATATTAAATACATTTTGTTTTGTATAGTTTAATAATTAAAAAATTCATGCTGTTATATTTTACATGTGTTTAAACATTTGTTAAATTTTTTTTATTAATTCCATAAATTGCATACCTAGGTTTTGTCTCTGAAATCTTTTTATAAACATAATTATGGATGTAATTTAGCTCATTTAACCCTCACGAGCCTCATAGTCCTTGCTCAGCCCCCTCGCCACACAGAGCACACTGAATTCCATGTTATGCTTCAGTCAATTTTCTTTACCATAAAAGTTCAAAAGCTTTTCTCTATTTAGTCTTCTGAAAATAACGAACACCTTGGGAGGGAACCAAATTTGTTCTTTATTTGGAGGTGTCTGCTATTCAGAGGTAAAAATGTGCAAATATTTGTATAAACTTTTCTCTTTATGGTCTTCTGAAAATAACAGGCACCTCGGGGGAGCCAAATTGTCCTTTATTTGGAGGTGTCTGCTATTCAGAGGTAAAAATGTGCAAATATTTGTATAAACTTTTCTCTTTATGGTCTTCTGAAAATAACAGGCACCTCGGGGGAGCCAAATTGTCCTTTATTTGGAGGTGTCTGCTATTCATTTGTAAAAATGTGCAAATATTTCTATAAACTTTTCTCTTTATGGTCTCCTGAAAATAACAAACACATCGGGAGAGCCAAATTTGTCCTTTGTTCAGAGATGTCTGCTATTCAGAGGTAAAAATGTGTAAATATTTGTATAAACTTTTCTCTTTATGGTCTTCTGAAAATAACAGGCACCTCGGGGGAGCCAAATTGTCCTTTATTTGGAGATGTCTGCTATTCAGAGGTAAAAATGTGCAAATATTTCTATAAACTTTTCTCTTTATGGTCTTCTGAAAATAACAGGCACATCGGGAGAGCCAAATTTGTCCTTTGTTCAGAGGTAAAAATGTGCAGACATTTCTATCAGCTTTTTTTTCTTTTTGGTCTTCTGAAAATAATAGACACCCCAGGGGAGCCAATTTGTCCTTTATTTGAAAGTGTCTGCTATTGAGGTAAAAATGTGAAATATTTCTGTTTTGAATTACAAAAGTATTCATTAGAAGTAGGTGTAAGTTCTGAAACCCCCATAAAGGTGTTTCAGAAATTTTACTCTATATGCACATATTCATTAACTTTTTACTTTAATCAAGTAAATTTCACTTATTTTTTAAGTGGAGAGGTGGTTAAATAAATCACAATATATACCAGTGTTGAATTCAGGGGGTGGCCCAGGAGGGGGGAGGGGATTCTGCCAGGAAGATTTTATGCTTTCAATGGTCAAAAAGTGGAACTCCCCTCCCCAGAACTCTGTACTGCCCCCCCCCCCCGGAGCCATATAAATCCCTCCCGGAGAAAAGTGTCTGAATTCAACACTGATATATACAGACAGTAGTCCTGGCAGAGCCCAAAAGTAAGCAGTAGAAAAATGTTAACACTAAAATTGTTCTAAGAATAATATTCTCGTTTTAATCTTTTTTAATTAGTATGAATCCTACAATCATTGTTTGACAAAAAAAAATGTATATTTAAGTAAATATTTTTTTTTAGAAGGGGGGGGGGGGGGGGAGAGCTGAATTAGAAGAGTTCCATATTTTCCTACTTATTAGTTTATTTCTACTACTATCCTACTTAGTTTATTTCTGAAAAAATACCCCTTTCATTTAAATAATCTTATTACTTATCATATTGTCTCATCGTTAACGCTTCTCTTTAATCAATCATTTCTTACTTTCAAAAAACTAATTTACATAAAAACTAATATCAAATGCATTTTTTGTGTTAATATTCGACTTGCAGTTGTAATAACTCATACTTTCATATGTTGTATATGTTTGATAGAAATATTTTAAAATCATTTTATTATCAATTCTAAATTATTGCATGTTCTATTTCGATAAGATTTTACACTTTAAATTTTTCATCATAAAATTTGCAAAGCTTATTTCTTTCATTCTATTTGATTTTAAAATAACATATATATACATTTGTACCTTGGTACAGAAAGGCCAAATGAAAGCTTTTGTCAATTTGAGAAAAAGTGTTTAAATGCATATTTTAAAAATTCTTTTAATTACTGAAAAAAAAAACAGTTATAACTACAGTTACTGAAAAAAATAGTTATAACTACAAAGTTATAACTATTTCTGTGAAGTGTTTGGTGCATACAGACCACAAATGAAGTTTTTAAGCATTGGCTGTTTTTCTACCAAGGTACAGATGAATAAGAGTAAGTTATACTATTGTATAAACAATCATAACTTACTCGACTATTATTTTTTTAATTAATGCAATTTTTTATTGGGGGGGGTCTAAGTAGGTAGAATTTTAGTCTGTTTACAGACCCTTGACAAGAGGCATACCAAAGGAAAGGGCTCATGCTCTCCCCTTGTTTTAAATCACATGAGCTGTCCCAAATACATATCTTTTCTCATATTTGTCAATTTCCTGCCTTTTCTATATAAATAGATTATGCAAAAAAAACCTTTGAACCAGAAAATTTAATTAAATGTCTCTTTCTTCTATGTGTTAGTCATTTAAAGTCTACTTTGTTTATTTCATTAAATAAAATTTCTGTTTCAAAGTATTTCTTTTTTTTTTCTTTAAGCTGGAGGTTGATATGCTTATCATATTTTCTTTGTTTAATATTTGATAATTCATCTCTGTAAAGTGCAAAAAATAAACTCTTGAAGAAACACATCTTAATTACAGATATTTCTAAAACAAATTAATCAGGTGCAGCATTGCAAATCACATTTTTACTTCAAACTAGTGCTCGTGAATATACATTTAAACGTATACGTAGTTAAGCCTTTTCCCCATACTATACCTATCCAAAATCGTTACCGGTTACAATATGTTTTATACGTATATTCGCGAGCACTACTTCAAACCCATTTTATGTAATATTCAAAACGTTCAAGTCTATGGCTAATTTCTTTTATATTAGTTTTACCTAGCTATGTTTAACGAAACAAAATCCTATGTCATACTCCAAGATTGCATTCACTGTGAAAATTTCTGTTAGGGAGGCAGGGGCTCTCTCCCTCTGAAATCCACATCTCATTAATATGATTTAAGAACAATAGACAGAATTATTTAAATTAATATTTTATTAATTATTGATCAATCTAATTGGCCAATTTATTTGAAAATAACTTTTTGAGCCTTATATGTTATTTAATTCCACATCAGTGCTGTCACAATTTTCTTTTTAAAAAATGGCCTAATTTATATAAATTTATGCAACTTTATATTATTTATTATGGAATTAGGCTTCATTAAGTAGCACAGGATTACACAATATTTTTAAGAATCCCATTTAAAACAACCCACTTCTCAGACATCCCACATTTTTGTTAGGATAGTAATGATTAAGTTAATAATTAACATATCCCATTCTTTGGGATTGGGTACAGGGTCATTCCATGGTAACTTACGTTACATTTAGAATAATTGACTTCAGTAATTTTAGTGATATAACGTGAAAAACTATTCAAAACATAAAGTTGATGTGATTTGATAACTAAACTTATCCAAACTGAAATTTGGATGAATCCAAACTGAAATTTGGATGAAAATTACCCAAATTTAGTGCAATTTCTTGAACAGTGGCAATTAAATTTCTTATGGTAACTTACGTTCTTTTTTCAATAACGTAAGTTACACAGTAAATATAATTTCTAGATTTCAAGAAATCTTACTAAATTGAAGTAATTTTCATGCAAATTTTTTTTATATGTTTAATTAACAAATCACATCAACTTTACATTAGGAATATTTTTTTGGTGTTATATTACTAAAATCACTGAAGTCAATTATTCTAAATGTAATGCAAGTTACCATGGAATGACCCTACAACTTATAGATTATAAAAACTTCTCTTCAAAAAATAAGCATGGAAATGAAGATCAGGCACAAATCTGAAACAAATGTAACAATTTATTGCAAATTTTACAGAAATATTAAAAAGCAGTCTGCAATATGTGAACAGAATAAAGTTTTCAATTTGCGAGTACAAAATAAATAATGCTTATCAAAGTTATATTTTCAGTTAATATTATGACAAACTTTAAAAAGACTCGCAACAAATCTGCATTTCAAGAAAGTACAAGAGCAAATTTTAAAGCAAGTTTTCCTCACCATTATAGTTTCATACTGTTCTATGCCAGAAATAATTTTTTATATGTATGCTTCAACTTCTGAAACATTATTGAATTCCATTCATACTGATTTTTTCTTTTGATATCTTAACTGAAACAAATGAAAAAAAAACAGATTTTTAGGTTTCACTTTTTGTGAATTTCTTGCAGCTCAAATTCTTTAATATTAAATTACGTTGAATTCTGAAAGTCCACTGTTTCAATAGTTTATTTGAACAACATACAACAATGTTTATTTGATTACATTATTGAAAAAGTTATTCTATTTGGGGGGATGACTCAAGAAAATGACAATTTTTGATGAAGTCATTAAGCTGAGAAGTTTTTGAACACTAAAAACATTCTTTGGAAGTGCAAAAAAAAAATATTTTCAACATCTGTCCCAAACGATCTGTGTGAACAATTCCACATAAAGTGGAATAGGTAAAAGCTTTAGTTAGCTTGTGTTATTTAAAATATTTAACATTTAACTGAAGTTGTTCAATTAAGAAAATTTAATTTCATAATTGAAACAAATTTTAAATTACTACTATAGTAAGTATACAGTCAAACCTCATTAACGTAAATCTCAAGGTGAATATATTTTTTCTCATGTTATCAATAGTTTATATTATTAGTAACTAAATCTTGGTATTCATTTTGACATACATTGTAGGAACAGTCCATATTCAAAGTATTTCAGGTTAATTCTGTAAATGTTCATGAGGTTTGAATGTATTTTTGTGGTTTAATAGCAACATCGGTCTCAAATTATCTTTTATTTTCTGTTAAAATACACATTAGGCCAGCTTACTGATCCAATACATTATCTTAATTTAATAGTTTTTTCAGTTTTAAATCTCTATATTTATAGAAAATATCACATTGATGTTAACTATTTTATCTTATTGTTTTAAATCTTGAAGTGGAATTTTAAGAATCATATACTGTCTGCATTTTTTAATTACTATATCAATAAAATACCCTAATATCTGGTATATAATCTGCTGATCAAACAAACATGTTTAAACCCAGAAATTTTAACTAATAAATTTATCATATTTCTATGCACTACAGATTAGGCAACATTTTTTAAGTAAACTTCCCGACATAAAACTTATTTAATTTGCTGCGAACTATACATTGAAAATTAGAGTACATTAACTTATCATTTAATTATTCATCAACTAAAGTTATGAGGCATTTGAAAGTTGTATACAAGTTTAACAATAACAAAAAAACAGGGAGAAAAAGGAAAAAAAATTTTTTTCCTTTTTTACTTTACCTTGTTGTCCCTCCCCCCCAACCCTTTTAATATAAAAACCAAACAAAATATTTTACAAAACACAAATCTTTTAAATTAAATAAGTTTATAAAATTATTTATTGTCAAATTATTAAACTGAAACTTAATAGCATACAAATCAAATATAGCTAATAATTTCAATATGAAACTTGAATTAACTCATTCGCTAAAAATTTATTTTTTAAATAACATAAATATAACATATGCGTCAAAAATAATTTCAAGGTAAGTTTAAATATATTAAGTGCATCAATTACACTTTTTACATTTATAAATAATGTTCCAACTTCAGTGCAGGTAACAAAACTGCTACCAATATTCCATTTTCTGCTTTGTAGAGGGTGATCTCATGAATGTCATCAGATTTAAAATACTTGTTCACAAAGCTAAACAAAAAGAGAAAAAAAAATTGTAAATTTTTATGCATAACTGTGTGTTATGTATATACATATAAAAGTATGGTTTATTTCAGTTAGCTTTAATAAGCACGCTTGTATTTTATTTCAATGGGAGAGATATAGGGTCATTCTAAAAACAAAGGTCCATTTGAAGATTTTTAAGATTGTTAAAAGAAAAGAAAAATATCTTTTGAGATGGTTGAATACTTATTCAAAAAAATAAACTAAAGATGAAATTATGATTTTGGCTACAGCTTAGTTTTTTCATTTTCTTAGGATATTTCCTGAAAATTTTGGTCTGCACGGACCTCTAATTTCTGCTTTATTTAATATTTGTTAATTTTTCTTACATGACTATATATCGAGTAGTTCGAAAAATTCCTTTTGTTTGGGAAAACCAATTCATGCCGAAAAATTCTGCCGTGAATTATCAGACATCAGAAATAATGTCTAATAATTAAATGATAGAATTTTCCAGTCTTTATGATGTCAAATCATTTGTTAGAAAATATAACATAAATTCATTAATGAATCTTTATGCAAATTTTCTGACTGATTGAAGAGATTCGTGATCTATTAAAATTTCATATTGTTCAACTCAAGATTTTTCAGCAATTGATTGACGAAATTTTAAATTTTTTCCATGATCGTTTAACAAATATATATATTTTTTTTCCTGAATGACGAAATTCTCTATTTCTGCAATTGTTTGACATTCACAATTCTTTTTTTCTGTGACTATAAACGAAATTAGCGATTTTTTCTGCAACTATTTTATGAACCTCACGATCATTTGACTAAATTCACGATTGTGACGATAGACAAATTAGTAAATCCCCCCCCCCTCTCCTTCCCCAATCGGTTTACGAAATTCTCATTTTTTCACAATTGTTTTATAAAAATTGCACTGAAATTGCAATTTTCTCCACAATTGTTTGACAAATTTCGCAATTTTTCGCATGACCAATTTACAAAATTCTCTATTTGCATGATATTTTGACAAAAACGTGATTTTTTTCTGCCTAATCGTTTGACGAAATTCTCGATTTTTATTCATGGCAGTTTGACAAAATGTGTGCTTTGGGGGGGGGGGGGGCAGATTTTTTTTTGAAACAGATAACAAAACTGAAAACAGACACACCATACATGTGTGTGTGTGTGTGTGTATACATGAATGCACAAGCCAGCAGTATATTAATTATGAACACAATAATAATAATGCAATAATAAATGTCACAATAAATAAAAAAGTTAAAGTATTATAGTCAGGTTTTATGGTAAAACTTCACTATAAACTCAGACTCAGTGCCGTAATAAAGTTATTGCTGCTAGTGTTTCTTAACCAGGTACCACATCGGATAGGCATACTACACTGCTCAAAACAATTAAAGGATATTGCAGTTTTAGGTGGATTTTGTATCTGGGAAACTTTTTAGCTGATTGATACATGGTCGACAGACATAGTAGGTTATATGAGAATAAATTACACATGTTTGGCAGAAAAAAATGCATTTTATTGCGCATTTGTGTACAAAAGGAAAAAAACACAATTTGTGCATATGAGAAAAAAAGAATAAGAAAAGGTGTTTTCTTCAAAGAAAATCATTTTCAGTAGGGGGTATGGTTTCCACGGGCGGCCAGCAACGTTGAACACCTTTGAGGCATGGACTCAATGAGGCTATTAATGTCGAGTTGGGGTATTCTGCCCCACTCTTCCAGAAGAGCTCTTTCCAGTTTTTGGAGAGTTTGTGGGTGTTGTTGGCGGCCAGAAACTCGTCTTCATAGAGCGTCCCAAACGTGCTCGATTGGATTCATGTCTGGAGAACACGCTGGCCATTCCATTCGAACGATTCCTTCCTCGAAAAGGAAATCCTCCACCAGGTTTGCACGATGTGGCCTGCAGTTATCGTCCATTAAAATGAAGTTATCTCCGATTGCTGCAGCGTAAGGGACTACAATAGGTCTGAGGATCTCATCCCTATATCGGCGACCAGTCAGAGCTCCATCTCGAATGATGTAGATGTCAGTGCGCCCGTCAATGGAGATGCCACCATACACCAACACTCCTCCACCGCCAAATCTGACACTTTCGTGCACGAACGCAGGATTATTCCTACTGCCACGGTCCCTCCAGATGAAAATACGCCTATTATCCGGATGCACAGAAAAACGGGACTCGTCAGAAAACAGAATATTGCTCCATTCATTTCTCCTCCAGTTGACATGCTCGGTTGCCCACTCCCTGCGGTCGCGACGATGCCTTGATGTTAATCTAACACATACCATCGGTCGGCGAGCATACAGACCTACAGCATGGAGCTGGTTTCGGACAGTCTGAGTTGAAATTGTGGTGCCTGTAGCCGAGCGAAGGTGTTGTTGGAGAAGAGTAGCGTTCATGTTTCGGTGTCTCCGAGCTGTTAACGCTAAATACCGATCTTCATTGGGCGTTGTTGCCCGTCTACGACCTTGCCCTGGTCTTCGGCCTGCACATCCACTCTCCAAAAAACGGATCCAGATCCTGGAAATGACACTTTGTGACACTCCAATGGCTTGCGCTACTTCGGCTTGAGTTTGGCCCCCTTCTAACCTACCAGCAATTCTCCAAGCTTCTGAATCTGTCAAATGACTTCGCTGAGACATCGTACTCATCGAAACAAAGCAATCACTGAATGCCGATCATCCTTGTCTTCATTCTCTTTTATCCAGTTGAAAGTCAAATTTCATTCGCTGCCGCTGAAGCGACGTTTTTAACGTCGAACTCAAAATTTGCATACTCCACAGTTTGAAAACCAGAAAAATTTGCATTTGTGATTCTCTTCTTCTATTTTCGGCAAAAAAAATTTCGTTTATATCTTTATTTTATATAAAACTTCAAATATCCTTTAATTGTTTTGAGCAGTGTATTTCGATGGTTTAAGTTACAACTATTTAAGGCAGGTGTTATTCAGAAATGTTGTAATCGAAAGGCATTTTCCATTGATTGGTAAATGCAACTTTCAGAAAATACTGTCAAAGTTGGTGTTTTGAACCAAATTTCCGGACGTGACAGCGAGAGAAAGGAGAAAAACCTGCCGTCACATGACTAAAGTCACTTATAACTCGATAAGTATTTTATTTATCAAAAAATTAAAAATGTAATTAGATTCAAAATCACTTCAATAGACAGGTCTGCCAATTTTGTGCCTTTACATTTAAAAATAAGTCATAAAATATGTCAGAAAGTTTCGCATTTGTTGAGCAGGGAATTTGACAACAGCTTTATAGGAGTATAAATTATTCTTACTTTCTTTGGTGACTGTGGCTTCTAAAGATTTGACGCCGCCATGTTGTACAATTATTTTCTTTTTTAAAACATCCTCAATTGTCTTGCACTTTTTGCAGATTTTTCTAAAGTTTGTTTTCTCTTTTTAGGCTGTTCCATGTTTTTTAAATACACATGATAAAGTGTGAAGTATATTTATAAATTAAATATAATTTTCATTTGGCACAAGAGAATGAAAAACAAACTGAACAAAACAACATAATTTTCTCTTCTCAAAAACCCTCAAATGATTGGCTTTATAATTTACCACTTTGTTGCGTCTTTTTTTCTTTACTTAAAAGATAAAATAATTAACAGGGGTAGTACTAGCCCTAGATGATATTTCAGGACACATTTGCTTGGCATACTAACGAAAAAAACCGTAACTCCCTCTTCAACTTAAATACATTTTATTATCATAAATAGTACACTATATACACAAATTTTTTGTTTTAAAAGTATAGGTACAATTAAAAGAAAACTAATTTTATCAGAACCCTTTGACCAAGCTGCTAAAAATTTGCAATTTTTCCATTGCTAAAGGACAAATATCTATTTTTTCTTTGCTGATCAACGAAAATTGCATTTTTTTTTTTTTTTTTTTTTTGACTGACAGACAAAAATAGCAAGCTTTTTTTTAAATGACTAATTGATAAAAATTGTGATTTTTGGTAACTGATCATCACTAAAAATTAATTTTTTCTTGTGCAAATCAATGAAAATCAATATTTTTAACAATAAATTGAAGAAAATTGTGAATTTCATGATCATTTTGCATCAGTAATAAGGTACACTTACCCCCTATTTGATATCAAATACCGATCTAGCATAAAACTTCAGGAATTTTAGGACCGACTACCATATTTTAGGACATTTCAGGACCAGGGTTGGAAAAAAAAACTGTTTTTTAAGGGGGAAAAAAACGGGTTTTTTTAAATAAACAGCATTTTTAAGAAAAAGAGTATAGATTTTAGTAAGTCATGATGATTTTTTATAATTAACAGTTAATAAATGTTAAACATTCAGATTAGTACTTAATTTTTTTTAATAATTAATAAATACAAAAAATTATAATTAAATTACCTCATAAGTATAGATTTCTACAGGGAAAGTTTTTTTGTTTGAAAAATTTGGCTATTATTTTATTACTATACAAAGAATATAAAACTTTTGGAAAATAATTAAAGAAATTATGAGTATTGATACAAAACATAAGGTGCAAAGAAAAAAAAACATTTTACTAAATCAACAAAAAATAAGCTAAAATATAAAGTATTTTCATAAGCATAATTTGTGTTCATAACCAAAAAATTATTTACAGTATCAATAATATGAACATCAACAAATGATAACAAGTCTCTTAATATACTTTATACTTAATAGTACTTTAAAAATCAAAAAATTATTTTTTTCTAATTAAAAGGAAAAACTCACATGTATTGACTTACCTGATTTATCTGTGAGTAACACTTATAGAAATTGAGACAAAGACTTAAAATCATTTATAATTTTAAAAATATTAACTTTATTTTTCTTAGTTAAACATATTTAGGAAAACAATTTCTTTTATAAAAGCAACTTCATGCATTTAATTTTAATTAAAAGCTCTAAATAAAAAGACAAGTTTTGAAGCATTTTCCAATCCTAACTTATTTCGTATTTTTGATTGAACTAATCCAATTGTTGAAAATATACTTTCAACACTTGCTAAGGATCTTCAGCTGTTATAAGTTGTTCAATTTTAGTAAAGACTTTGCTGTTAAATTTATTTACTTGAATTTACAGACTCTTCCACCATTCATATGGGGAGACTTTTTTTACTATATTCTGCTAGAAAAAATGTTCTTCAAAAGGTGAAGATTTTGCGTTAAATTTTATAATTAGTGCAAGCATAGAGTTAGATGAATATTTTTGTTTTGCTTAGTGCTATGTTTACATTCCAGCAAACTGAGAAAAATGCAAAATATGGCCAATGATTTGAAAATTAGGAATGTTTATGGCAAATTTTTATACAATGCAATTTTTTAATACACTGTTTGAAAAGTTACTCGCCCAATTAGATAATTTACAAGCCACTGGCAGGTAATGTCATGTAATTCCCCACCTCTGGTTGGATTGATTAAAAATGTTTGTCGTTTTACAAATTTCATTATTTTTTTTTAAAGATTTGCTTCGCTTGTAGCTTGTGCATAACTTGGATTTTGCATTTTTCACTAAAGTGTAAAATAGATGAAAACATTAGGGAACATGAAAAAAAAAACAGCATGTTTTTTTTTTTTTTTTTTAAACCACTTGGTTAACCAAACAACCCTGTTCAGGACGTTTTTATTTTTTTCAGGAATTTTAGGACAAGTACTACCCCTGAATTAAGCAAAGCTTCCATATGTAAATGGTTCTGTTTTCCGCAAATACTCTCAGTAAAGAAAAAAAAAAAGAGTATTGTCAGTGTGAACATCTAATGCGACTGACGCCTTGCAAACATTATCAAAAGCACGCATCAGTAGTGTCTGGGCCTGTATATGGAATATTTCGCATCCTAAAATATTTTACTTTATAAAATATTGCTGCATGAGCACAAATGTAATGCGAAAAATATTAATTATCAGTTATTGTATCATAATACTTGGGAAATGATTGTGTTCTACAGGAGTGATAATATATGAAAAATAAAATCTATTTTTTTCCTGTAACCTTGCTTTCATTATTTTTTTTAATGAATTTTGATTATTTAAATTAGATTTTAAAATCATGCGTGTATCTGCGTAAGAAGGGGGAGGGGGCACCAGGGTACCACTCCCCCTGGTTATGCACATGTTATGTTTTTCTTTTGAAGGAAATTAAAAAAATATTGTGTGGCCATCAGTCTCACATATGTCATACTTTTTAAGTATGCTGAAGTTAGAGAAAAAAACACGTACAAGATGACACTTTTCTAATTTTCAATTCCACTAAAAACAGGTTCATATCATGCACTCCTCCCCCCCCCCAAATTTTCAAATATCAATGGGTTTCTGTAAAATTTGTAAAACGTTTACGTTGTTTTATGTCATGCAAACCTGAAAAATTCGAGAAAAATGCTTTATATTTTCCAAAATTAGCAATTTTTTAACAAGCATTCACATCTCTACAAATTAAAATGGAAATTTGAGAGGGGGGGGGGGACAGAATTTTCCTGTTTTGCCATTATTTATGTTCCTGCAGACTCAAGGAAGAAAAAAAAAAAAAGAGGGGGAAATTCGCAGTACATTTCCATTATTTTGGAACGTTTAGAATTATGGCATTACTTCAGTAATACAAATTTTAGGTCCTGCATACTTGTAAAACAAGTCAAAAATTTTAGCTTTAGTTCCACAGACTCCAAAAATGCAACGAAAACACAAAATTTTACAATTTTAGCCTTATTTCAAGATCAGCAGACTCAAAGAAAAAAAAAAGGGGGGTGAACAGAGTTTTCCCCAGACAGTTTCAGAAAGATGCTGCACCCTGTCTGCCCTTTAGTTTACAAAATAGCGCCCTTCTTCACCTTTTCAGTAAAGTAATTAGCACCCTTCTTACCCGTCAGTAAAAAAAGTACTCTTTCTCCTTTTTGCATTAAAAATTTTGCTTTCATAGTAAAAACAGACTCAATGTTGTCTTAAAAAGAGTGCCCTGATTTTTTCAACTTTAAAAACCAAAAGAATACCTTTAACAATTAAAAAAAGTGCCCTTAAGAATCTGAAAAGTGTCCTCAAGAATTCAAAAAAATCCCTGACGGCTCGGCCTACAGGCACAGGTAGATTTCGAAGACGCAGACCGTGGGGCGCCTGTTTGTCGGGAATTGCGGAAGAAATTACCTTTTAGCGATGATGCGGCAGTTGGAACCGCCTACTTCAAAACCTAACTTGTTTGCAGGCAGAGCCAGCAGGGATTTTTTCTTTTAATTTTTTTTTTCGCTATAAGAGTTGGTCCTATAAAAAACTTGTCAATATAAAAGTTTTAGATAATATTAAGAGGATTTATAATAAATTTAAGCGGATTTGAAATCTTGGGAATTGACGAAGTTATGAATTTTTTTCTTCTACCCCCCCCCCCCCCTTAAGGCAATTTTTAACTATATCAAAAATCTGTCATGCATAAATTTTCGGCCCTTCTCCTAGAAGTAATAATAACTTAAAACGGATTCGATACGTATCATAATTAAAAAATTATGGGCTTTTTTCTGTTTTCACAAAAAAAACCTCCCCCCCCCCCCCCCTGGTTCGATTTTGTTCATTAACGAACTTGACCAAGATTTTATGCCCCTTGATTTTATGTACCAGTTTCGAAAAGATACGGGAGTTGGAACCGCCTACTTCGAAAAATAACTTGTTTGCAGGCGGAGCCGGCAGGGATTTTTTTTGTTTTTAATTTTTTTTTTTGCTATAACGGTTGGTCCTATAAAAAACTTGTCAATATAAAAATATTAGATAATACTAAGAGGATTAATAATAAATTTACGCGGATTTGATATATTGGGAATTGACGAAGCTATGATTTTTTTTCTTCTAAAACCCCCCCTTGGGGCCATTTTTAATTATATAAAAAATCTGTCATACATACATTTTCGGCCCTTTTCCTGGAAGTAATAATAACTTTAAACGGATTCAATATGTACAATAATTAAAAAATTATGGGTTTTTTTCCGTTTTCACAAAAAGCCCCCCCATCCCCCCCCCTGGTTCGATTTTGCCCATTAACGAACTTGACCGAGATTTTATGCCCCTTGATTTTATGTATCAGTTTGGAAGAGATTTATGGAGAATTTTTTCAGTTATCGTGTCCATAAAAAAGTGACATAGACAGATAGATAGATAGATATAAAGTTTTGAACTGGGGGTGGTTTTGGGTTCTGGGAGTCATGATCGGCATAGATATGCAAAAATTTTTCAAAATTTCCAACTTAGGTGAGAATGTAATAGGTAGTATTTCTTACGAAATCTACCTAAAAGTGCCCTTAAGAATAAAAATGTACCCTTTTCTCACCACCACCAGCCTGCACTTTTTTAAACCTGGAGGAAACTCTGGGTGAACATTTTAGAATTTCAGTGTTACTTCAGCTCACAAGAATGACAGATCTGAAGAAGGGGGGGTGGGGGCAAAATAAAAGTAACAATAGTTTAAAACAAAACAAGTATTTAATGTTTATTTTCATTATACCTTTCATGACTGCATCAATTTATTATTCAATGTATTGTTTTATAGAAAAGGTAATAAAAGTAATAATAGTTTAAAAAAAAAAAAATTATAAGTATTCAATGCTTATCTTTAAAATCATCAATCTGCATCAATTTATGTAGTTTCAAAAAATTTTCATTGCAATATGTTAATTTGGCATGGACTCTTGATTATTGAAAATTCGCCACTTTGATTTAAACTTGATAGAAAGCGCAAAACTATTAAATTTATTACAAAAATAATATTTGCTCCGTTTCTTTTTTAAGATTATTTTTTTTAGCAACAGGGGAAAAAAAAGCATCTGAGTAAAAGCCAAAATTTTGCAATTTAAGAGGAAGAAATGCTCAAGCTAATGTTAAGTCTCAATAGGAAAGTTATTTTCAAATTTCTCGCTAGCATTTTAATTTTTTTTTTACATAGGATGGCTGAGGTTGATCTCTAACATTGTGCGTTTTTACTTTATTGCATTTTCAATTTTGGAACCAGTTCTGAAAGTGAAAGTACCCTTATATGAAAAAACTGGAACCAAAATTGGAAAAGTAAAAACACACATTAGAAATAACCTCAGCTATCCTAAGCAAAAAAAAAAAAAAAAAAAAAAAATTCAATATTAAAATGAGAGTGAGAAATTTGAAAATAACCTTCCCATAGACTTAACATCAGTTTGTGTGTTTTATTTGCACGACTAGTGTAGGCCCTTAAGCCTTATTTGAAGTCTCGCAGACTTAGGGTAAAATAAAAGGGCAAAAAAGTTGGAATTCCAGTGTTACTTCATCTCACAAACATGAAAGACCCGAGGAAGAGGGGGGGGGGAAGAAAAAAAAGTCACAATAGTTAAAAGAGTTATAGTTGATCAGATTATACACATTAATATTCAAAAATATAGTGTCTTTAGCATTAAACAGAATTATAATTACCGCTAAACAGATCTCGCATAAAAATTATGGTGCATCTAAACATTGTCAGAGCGAACTCAGGAATTTTAAGGACATCCTAAGGATAAAAAATCAAAATATAAGTGTAATGAAATGAAAGCAAACTTTTTAAAAAAGTACTGACACACAAACACACACACAAAAAAAAAAAAAAAAAAAAAAAAAAAAAAAAAAAATCAAACTTCTGGATTTTCTAAGGTTTTTCAAGTGCAATGCTAAAAGTTAAATCATAAGATAGAAATTCTTTTTTAAAGATAAGGATTTTTAATATAAAAACATCTATAAATACAAAACATGTACTTTCCTGTTATGGGGGTGGTCTTGGCGGTTTTCAAGTTTGGCACAATTCAGGCTTTAGAAAGTGAGATTTGTTGTCAACTGATATGAAAGCAAACCTGATAAATTTTAATGCTTGTTTATATATGTATTTATAAACATTTTAGGTACTTCTATGTTAGCCAGGTGCATCTGATAAATTACCAAATATTGTTCCCATTGCCATCACTTTTATACATTAATTTAATTTAAAATTTAAACCCTTCACTTAGTGATAGGCGAAGCTAAATTATACATGCACCACATAATCTATAAAATTTAAGCTAAAAATGTTTCTAGAAACAATCGTTCTCAAATTGTAATGATTCAAATTTCTTTTGATCAAATCACTAGAAGCATTGTGAATTTTGCACTTATCACATAGTTTGATTTAATTTGTTTAGGAAGAAAGAATTCAACAAAATTAAAAATGCACTTAGTGATGGGCAATGTGACAATGGGCAATGCAAGTAGTGATGGGCAATTCTGGAAAAATCGAGTATCAATAAACATTGATATCATAAAACAGCATCAATCACAATTGGAATCAATTCCCAAATTAAAAAAAAGACTGATACTATCCATATTGAGGCATCGATGGCAGTGACGATTTGAACAAGAATAAAAATGAGCGACTTTTACCCGTATCAAATCACCATTGCCCATTTTAAAGTAAATAAAACTGAACGACTTTTACCCATATCAAATCGCCATTGCCCATTTTAAAGGAAATAAAAATTAACGATTTTTATTGAGAGGATCTCTATTCTCTAGTGTGCATTTATTCTTTATTCAGTTTCTCGAGTTCTATGCGGCTGATCCTCACACTACTTGAAACATTCGTCTTGGTTTGTTTACCACCATTGAAGTTCTTGTTCTCTCCTCCAGGCGCACTGCAATTTCCTATATTGTCTGCAGCATAGTTTTCATTTCTTCTGTATTAGATATCTCAGGTTTTATGGGTCCGATCCTCACACAACTTTCAGAATTCATCTTGGTTCCCTTCCCCCACCACACTATTCTAGTTCTTTCTGCCAGGGATGCTGCAATTTTCTGTATTGGTTTTTATATTGTCTTCAGCTTTTATTTTTGATGGGCTTTCAGTGAATGAAGCTTCAATTAAGCTTTTTGGCTACTCTAGGCTCTTCTTGAATCCTTAAACAAGATCCCTAATGTTTCAAGAGCTGATGTGAAACAGTTTATGCAAAATTAGTCATTAAAGCGAAAGTTGTCTGACAGTAAAACTAATCTTAATTTTGTGATTCTTCAAACAATTGAATCTGATGTCAGTTAAGAATAATAATTTATGGACTATAGACATCAATAAAAAATATCGACCTTCCCTAATTTAATTTGAAATACATAACATTAACTTAAAATACTTGCTTTTCATAATTATTTCTTATTTAAAATGTAATCAATCTATAATAATAAAGTATTAAATACCAAAAAATTTTATTTCAACATCAAAGCATTATTTCGAATTTACACATGAGAAAAATAAAAACAGCTATTGACCCAAAAATCTACCAATCATTCTGGCAGCCAAAAAGCTCTGCCATTCAGTCAGAATTTAAGAAAAACATTTTTGTAAGTTTTTTTTAATAAGTTAACACCCCCCCCCCCCAAACAACAAAAAAAAAACAGTTGTGATTTTAAAAAACCCTAAACTTAGGGAGATTGGAAAAAAAAAAAAAAAAAAAAAAAACGTGGAAGGGAAGGTGTTAATAAAATCCAGAAAACATGTTCATAAATAAATTTTTATCACTAATAATATAATATTTTTTGTCAGGGTTCGCAATTATCAAAATAGTATACTTACGGCTGATTATAAATATTTTCAGACTTAATATAAATTAGAAACTAAAAAGTATATTGCGTTTAACAAGAACACATGTAAATACTAAATATCTTTTTCTTTTCCACTTGCATCAAAATTGAAGGTCAACTAATTGAAAACAGAAGCAATTTCCTTTTCATACTCATTAAAAACAAAAAATAGGATTCACTATCAAGGGAATTTTATGTTTTAAACTACAAATTTTTAAACACAAATGTCAGCTTGTCTGCCTATTCCTTTACTAACGTGTTTACACTAAATTAAAGGAAAACCAGACGATATTCTTTTTAATGGGAGCTGTAACTCATTATTTAAATTAGGCAGTTTATATAAGTTAAACATTTATTTATGAAACAAAGAAATAACATGAGAAAGAATGAAATAGGTACTTACTTATTTCCGACAATACAAACACGAGGTACCACGTAAAGCAATGGCGTCCCTTCACTTCTCGCCGACCGTCAACAACAATCATCCGGGTCTTTCGTCGCCCTCGGGGTTTCAACCAATCAGATTTCGCCGTTGAGAAAAAGCAGTGATTTCTCCCAATTTTCACCGTGTTTCGATATCGGATCGTTATCTATTTCCCGTGAATATCCGATCAGCAAGTTTTCATCGGTGAAACTGCTCGTAACGATATTTTTTCCCGGTGAGAATTAGCTCATCGAAAACCTGTTCTCAGATACTGCTCGAAACGATATGTCCGTGTTATTGCTGGAGCAAATTTCGAGGAAAAGATGAAAGGCCGAGCAAAATTCGATCGAGCAATGCTACTAGGGAATACGCTAATTGGGCGTGATCCCCGATTATTGAAAATTCATTATTTTCATTTACGCTCGATAGAAAGAACGATACAGTATTTATTAAAAATATATAAATTTTCACTCTTAAAAAAATAAGATTAATCAACAGGGGAAAAAAGCATTATTTCATCTATCAATTCAAGATTTCTAAATAGTTTTGAAACGTATCATCAGAATTTAATTACCCTAAACTATTAAATGATAAAATAGTATATATTTTAATATTTATATATAATACTCATTGTTTATTTATATATTTTCATTTTTTCTTTTTATTACTTAAAATATTTCGTTGCTGCAGTTTTACAGCCCATTGGACTATTTTGGCGAAAGTTGTTTGGCACATAATTAACTTAATTGTTTTTATAACTCTTAAACATATGTAACCATAAAAATAATTGGCGATTGATCATCTGCGCCAGTTAACGCAAAAAAAAACTTAAAATTAATTTATTAATTTATAATCAAGTTCTAAAAATATTTAAATGCCTGATATCACGGATTATGCATTCATTGAAATTATCAGAGGAGTTTCAAGAAAGCTTATTTTTAATGTTAATAAATTGAGCCGGCATATAGAGTAACATAAACAAACATGTCTATTTTGAAAAACTTACAAATTTATCATCAATCTTCAACCAGCGTCATTGAAAATATGTAGCTGAAAAACATATGGTGCCTTATTATATACAGGAACTACTGATTTTATACACGAATTACTGATATAAATACAAATAAAGGATCTAGATGAACGTAACTGTACATGACAATGTAAAAATTAAGAATACATGTCTCGAATAACAAAACATGGTTTACTTTTTATGATATTTTAAATAGATTTAAGAAACTGGATACGATTTATTCAAACATTCTTCATCATAGTTTTCTGTATGCAATGAACCTCTGACATTTCAGTATTTATCAAAGCATTTTATGTGCCAAAAAATATCTAATAAATTTTTAATCACACAAATCTCAAAAATTAAAAAAAAATGTTTTATGTACTTCACTTTTATGTAATAATTATTTAGTACACAATCTTAGTTTTGTAAGTTATTCTTTATTGCATCGTCTCAAATAATTAATCCTGCTTTTATCCTGTTCTTAATCACGCTAGTATTTTCTATAGAAAAATACGTCTAAAAAGTATTTTTTCTTTTTCATTAAATCAGTAAGGATATGGTTTAAGAAATAGTTTTAAAATTTTCAAAACTTCCAAATTTACCTTTTTTGGATATAAATCCGCTTACATACATATATGGTAAGGCTAAGCATTATTTGGCCTTACAATATATGCATTTAAGCGGTAAGATATTTGTACAGCCTTTAAAAAATGGAATATCCCACCGATTATCTCTGCATCAAATCATCATATAATAAAAATAAAAGTGCCCAGTTAAACTGATGATATTGAGCTCACAGGCTATTCACACGAATTGTATTCTATATTCACACAATTATATTATTCTCCATGAAATACCCATTTAAATAAATTAAGGGGAGGATTAGCCACCTCCCGTTTCCCCCCTTTATACTTGACCAATAAACCTCCAAATCTAATCAGGGAAACACCTTATAAGAATAAACCTATATACCAAATTTGAAGAAAATTGGATAATTCTGCATGAAAAACACACTTATCTGACTTAATGGGGCGATTAGCCGTTGTTTCCCTCTTAATACTAAACCAATGAACACTTAAAACGAATCATGGTAGTGCTTTATCACAATGGAAGCTATATACAAAATTTGAAGCAAATCTAATAATTCTGCATGACGAACCCATTAATATAAATTAACGCGTCACATAATACTAGCACTCCGTTCTCTCCCTTTATCCTTAATCAATGAACCCCAAACACTATTACCAATCTGGGATGTACACCAATCTGGGAAGCGCCTTATCAGAATGAACCTACATAAAAAATTTGAAGCAAACCTGATAATTCTACATAAAGAACCCATTAATCTAAATTAAGAGGGATACTAGCACCCCTTTCTCCCTCTTTATCTTTAATCAATGAACCCCAAACACTAATCAGGAAAGCGCTTTATCACAATGAACCTACATATAAAATTTGAAGGAAATCGGATATATCTATCAAGAGTTATCGCGTTACGTGCGCACATACAGAACATGCGGGAACATAAGTTCTCAGGCTTCTGTGCGCTAAAAATGTGACTAGTATAAACCGATAATTTTTAATATCGTCCAATTAGGACATCGTCTACATATAGAAATTGTAACACATTTTAAAAATAGCAATATTAACACTTAATTTTGACATCTTATATGAATTCATCGGTAAATTTTAACTTCCAATGCTAAATGGAACGTCATTCTGCTAAGTAGTTCAGAAGTAATTCAAGTTTCAAATTTATAACTTCTAATGTTAAATTCAGTTTTAATTTTTGAGGAATTGATTGCAATGCTTGTTTTTTTTTTCCTTTGCATAACTAAAAAATTAGTTGACCGAATGACCTGTAATTTTTTATTCGAATATTTGTAGCTTCTGGAAATAAATTTCTATCAAAAAATTATAGGTTTCAATTATTTTTCTTTCAAAAATAATTCCGAAAATACACATCTTTTTAAATCAATTTTTCAAGCAAATATGAATTGTAATATAAATTGATTTCATGGAGACTTAAACATGGGAATACAAATTTACAGCTTATTCTGTCAAGTAATGTTTTAATTAAGATGAACAAACTAACCGCACTGCAATCTATTTTGCAACGGCTAACCTTCAGATTACGGAATTGGGATAACGCACGTCTCAACGACTACTTTTTTTTAATTCTTACTACTATTTGAAAAATAATCGCTTTCAAACATTTATACTAGGATATTTTTAAGAAATATCTACCACCAAGACAATTTTTTGTAAGTTGTGGTACCATTGAATATAAAAATAGCCGCCAGTCTTGGTGTGTAATGAAAAGTTTAAAAAGTTCGCAAGCAAGAAAATAATAAATAGGCCACTATAAAACATTATCGGATCTGATAGACTACAACTTCCTTTTTGATTCTGCAAAGATAATCTGTAAACTAACTTCCACACAACAATTATTCTATCTAGCATTTGTTATTTTCTCTAAAATTCTCTGTATTTCTACTGGTAGTGTCTTTCCGTTTTCTTTATTTATATTGATCCCTAAATATTTAGATTCAGTTCTCTCTTTTACCACACATTTCACACTGAAAAAGAATTCTGCCAATGCCATCTAGAAAACAAATTTTGGCTCAAGAAAAAATAGTTCTATGTCATCCTTATAAATTCTAGTTTCCTTTGCTAGAGAGTTCTAGTCTCCCCTATTCAAATTCAAGAGCGTTTTTCTATATTATCGTGGTCAAACATATTAAATCTCTAAATAAATGTGATCACAAGAGGTTAGTTTTAGTAACTGTAATTCTAGTTTGTGATATTTTTTTCCAGAAATCAAGTGATAATTTCTCGTAATTCAAACGATTCATAATATAATGTATCGTTTCATCACCTAGAATATTAGAAATTCTCGATCTTTTCGTTTATTCAGTTTATTTGTTTACCTTATTCATATAAATCGGAAAGTTATATTTCTAGTTTAGGGATTTAGAAACTGACTACTTATTCGTTCTAGTTGAAGCGGTATACGTTTTCTTTCATTGCAGCAAAATTCTCTTGTTATTTTCATACTCATGGCGGTTAATTTATTTATGCCGAAACCAATATGCAATTTTAATATTTTTTCTCCTGTTTAGAATTTCTTGTATTTTAGATCTTTGAAAACATTGGTTTTATTTAATACTACCCGACCCGCGCGGCATTGCCCGGGCCCGTGGTAAAACCTCACTGTAAAAAGTTTTCAGAACTTTTCAGGAAATTATCCTGAAACATTTCGCATACTTTACCGGAATTTCGAATTTCTTTATGTCCCACGTCAATTACGGCAATAATTCGTGTAATATTTTTGAGAGGTTTCACCTTTTCCGTAAACTACTTTCTGCGCATGCGTACTTCATGTTTTATGTTCCATTAGCCATTTTGATATCTAAAGAAGAATAAAAACCAGCTGCCTAGGTACTTTGAGACAAATGCAATCTGAACAAATGCCATTCTTTGTTTGGATATCAACCGATAAAGTATGAAGTAGCTAATTTAAATCTTTTTATGCTTCATAATTTGAATTTTCATTTTATCTGTAATACGAAACTTTATAATTTTATTGCATAAATAGGACACTGAATAAAAAAAGTATATTGATTATTGAAAACTGGAATGTTTCACTACTTATTTGTGGAACGTAACAGCAACAAGCCGTGGCATCTGAATGCCACCACTTTTTTCCGGAACCTTCTGGAAAATTTTTTACAGTGAAAATAAACCCGAAATTTGTACTATTTTATATATCTAACCCGATTTTGTATGAATTTATATTTTTAATGACAAAAATGCAAAAAATTCTGATAATTAGTGACAAAAGTGCTCGTAAGAAAACATTTCCTTCTTTTTTCAAGTAGTGTCGTTTCATAGATTTAAAAAAATAGCTTTCGTTGTCCAAACAGTTTGAAATTTTTAATGGTCATAAATATAACGTTTTTAAAGCCTTGTAAATATCACGTCAGAAATATTGTTATCTGGCTGTAAAATAAATATGTTTTCTTCTACTTCTAACTTTTTTTGGTTTTCGAGTCTGGTCTGTTAATATAAAAAATAGTTTTCGTCGTCCGAATTCTCTGAAAATGTAGTCGTTTATAAATACAACTGTTTCCAAGTCCCTATAAAATTATGTGAAAAGATATGCATATTAAATATTGAAAACGTTACCCGAAGACGATTGTTACCGCGTGGAAACACACCATTATGATGCGTTTTCGTCAACAATTTCTCAGATTGTATTTTAAAAAAAATATTTCTTTTCTTTCGAACGGTTCGAAACTGCTGTGAATGATGTAAAACTGGTCTACATACCAAGATGCTCGAAACAGATTGTATAGAAATACGGACGTTTAGGAACTGTTAGCGTAAGAAAACAAATCGTCTCGTGAGGCGCGAAATGACCTGTGATCGCCAGTATTTTTTAAAAAGGTTAACATTCGTATTTTTTAAAACGAATTATACCGTCTGTTAGAAGAAGATTTCAGCTTTAGGAGCATATGTTTGGTTTGTCTGTATCTCTAAAATTGCGCTCTTGAAGGGCGTTCACGTAAGGAAGAAAACATTTAACCCAGGAAATCGACACTTTTAAAAAGTGTTTTTCAAACGGTTAGCATCAATGTTTATTCAAATTGATTGTGGCTTTTTTTTTCCTATTACATAACCGTAATTTAATTCTATTGTATTATTTTATTCTCTGATTACTCTATTCTCTTCTTATTTTCAAAATTATGACGGTAAATTAAAATATACCAAAAACCAATCTGCAATTTTGTTAGATCTTCTTCTGTTTAGAATTTCTTCTAGTATCTCCTATATTTCAAAACTTTGTTTTTATATAATATTTTTTGCCTGAAAAAACGCGTCACATAATCTTTCTCCTTCAATAACGTTGATTATCTATAAAAGCGGTGGAATGATTGGACAGTTTGCTGCAGATTTTTAACACATTGAATGGCACAGATTGTTGAAATTAATTCGAATTTTTTGCCCATTTTACTCGGTCTCACAAAAATGCATGCAATTGAAATAGTTCTGTCTTTTCTTAAGCATTTTAAGGTAGTATGTAAATCTCTGTAAAGATTGTCCCGTATTGATGATTCTTAATTTTCTACAATGAGAAAGCCATACGTATTTACTATACTGTCGACATAGAATGTGGATTTATGAAAAAAATTTTGATAAAATAAAGAATAGGAAATGTAAAAAAAAAAAAAAAAAAAAAAAAAAAAACATACTAACTATACGCTATGATGTACAAAATCGATATTTAAACAGTTAGAAATCTCTACATTTAATTTATTATTACAAACATTTTCTGTCATTGTTCAAGCATTTTAATCTACATCTAAATCGCAAATTATTTAGTTCGGTCAATATAATGAAGGACAAATGGAAAACGTCTTGCTTACGTAAGGAAAGTTTTCTCGCAGAAACTTTCTTAAAAACTTTATATAGCACAGCTGTTAAATTTTGAATCTGCATAATTACATTTGCATAAGAAAGGACTCAAGAGAGATAGAGAGATTTTGGATTGATCTGAAATGAACAGAATATTTCTTTTAATGTAAGAAAAAAAAATATCCGAAGAATTGTGTTCTTCTGTAATGCACTGCACTATACAAATATCACATTAAAAGTTCATACGATGTGAACTGATTTTATATAAAATTGAAAAATGAAATATTGAAAAAAATCTAAAAGTGTAAAAACTAGTTAAATATATTTTTTTAATGCAAAAATGTTTTAAAAAACAACAATGAAAAATGATAAACTTTATCAAGGACGAACTCAATATCTGTTACCCTGCATAATAATTTTTTTTTTTTTTTTTTTTTTTTTTTTTTTTTTTTACGATATGTTATGTTAATTATTCTCAATATTCACAAAAAATGTATCCATATTTATAATCACTAGAAAATAAAGTAAATATTTCTTATTCCAGGAAAATACAATGTAACCACGGACGAAAATTTACAATAACCTCTTCCTAGTAATTAGCGATTCTGAAAAGCATTTTCTATATTTAGAAAACTGAGAAACCGAGATTCAAAGAAGCACAAAGTCTTTTTTGGTGCCACTGATTTTCATTAACGTTTTGCAGTAGTTTTTATAGTGTACTAATCCGTAGCAGCAAACGAAACATTATTACTTTCGTCTATCTTTACAAGAAGAAAGTATTGGATTCATGAAAATTTTCTACTTCCGGTTTTCGACGGATTTATACGTTTTAGAAGGTCCTGAACACGATTTGACTGTTTTTAGAAAATGTCTGTCTGTGAGTCTGTGAGTCTGCCTGTATGTGAAACAAATTTTGTGGGCGCTCTATCTCAAGAACTAATGCAAGAAATTTAATAAAACTTTATATTCAGTTTGCCTCTAATATAAATTGGTGCTGATTAGTTTTTGGTGAAAATCACCCAACAGATGGCGCTGCTATGCTGCACTTTTCGGAATTTCCACAATAGCTATATCTCAAGAACTAATGCACTCATTTTCATCAAACTTCAGATTCAGTTAGACTTGGACATATATAGATGCTGATTACGTTTTGGTGTAGATATCCCAACAGGTGACGATGCTAAATCACTTTTCTCATTATATTTACGGAAGCTATGCTCAAGAACTAATGCACGGAATTTCATCAAACTTCAGATTCTGTTAGACCATGACATAAGTAGATGATGCTTACGTTTTGGTGTAAATAGCCCAACAGGTGGCGCTATTATGCTATTATTAACACGATAACTATATCTCAAGAACTAAGGCACGATTTTCACCAAACTTCAGATTACGTTAGACGTTGACATCAATTGTTATTAGGTTTTGATCTAAATCTCCCAAAAAATGGCACTGCTATGCTATATTTTGCAGGATTTACACAATTTTAGCAATAGACATATCTCAAGAACTAATGCACGGAATTTAATAAAACTTTAGATTCAGTTAGACCATGAGATAAATTGGTGCTGATTCTTTTTAGTGTATGCGAAACCTGTGTGAGATAGAAGAAAGTTTTGGGATTGACACATATCCGACTAGTTTTTATAAATGCTTTTTAAAAAATCGAAAATGCATTTATGATTGATTTTTTTAAAGATAAAGAACTCTTTCCGGACGCGTGGGTAACTCGGAAGAGGCTATTGTATATTTTCGTTCTTACTTACATTATATTTTCATAGATTATAACATTTTTTTTTTTTTTTACAGTGTGCGGTTTTCACGAAACACTGTTTAATACTATCAGTCGCTTTCATGCAAATATTAAAAATTAAAAAATAAACGATATTTCTCTTTATTGTAATAAGTCATTAATTTAATGCGATTTTAAATCTGAAATATTCATTTAAGTGGTAAAACTGTAAAAAAAGAAAGGAATTTTACTACAAATTTATGTTGTAGTAACTGTTAACTTATCATTAATGCAGCACCCAAGTTGAAAGACATCCATTTGAAGAATTAAAGCTTTCTATATTCATAGTAGAGAAAGATAAAGTAGTTACTTGCCATAACGCTGTATGGGAACAATTTCTCTTTAGTGTGATTTCTCAGTCCCCAGCATACTCTCAGAAAAAAATTGCAGTAAAATTACGGGTAGAGACCGGCAGCAGAGATACCAGTCATACCCCGTAAAAAAAAAAAAAAAAAAAATCTATGCCATCATTTTGTGCAGCCCTTAATTTTACGGGGCAAAGTAATACCGCATTATAATGCACAGGATATAATGCACTTTAAAACACAATAACACTTTGCTTACTGTTCCCTAGCACGTAACACGTTAGATAATCATCACAGAATCGTTGTTTTGTCGGGTTAAAATTTTCGAAACACGAGTAAAATGAAGGGTTACACCCTAGCGGAGGACAATGTATGGGGTCGTACCGTATTTTTGCTAACATACGGGCTAAAACTGTAAGAATATGTGGATTGCTCATAATTTTCTAAGTATCTAAGGGATGAGGCCGCTTATTTAGTGGATCAGATTGTTTGTCATCAAATAAGCCCGTGAAAATTGAAGGGCAAATGCTCATAGATTTACAGTTTTTTTCTGAGAGTGTACTTCTCGGCATTTTTTTTTTTTTTTTTTTTGCAATATGAATTCTCATTTAATGTTAAAATGTTTCTTTGTGATTGTTGTACAATATTTTGTTACTTCTACAGTGAAAATCCTTTATTTAACAATTTCGAACATAGTTGAAAAGTGTTTATGAGTTTGGTTTGTCTTTCTGTCCTTTTGCCGTCTGTCTGCTGTTTGTCACTCTGTCCGTGCTCTATCTTGCGTAAATAGATTCAGATTGTCATTCAATTGATATATGTTATTGAGGTTTACTATGGCATTTTCGGTATTGAAAATGAAGTGTGTAGCACTTATAGTTTTTTTTATAGGGACAATCAAATGAATTACTTTAAATTGCGGTCTATGGGGAAAAAAGTATTTGCTAGTTTTACGACTATCTAGTGGTAACAGCCCTAAGTTTTTATTTAATTATTTTTTCATGTTGATATGTAACGATTTTGCGTTGTTAAATGTTTTACTTTTCTACAAAAGTCGGAGAAATTCTGTTTTCATTTAAAATGTGTTTAACCTCTCTGTTTTGGTGCAGATCGTGAAACTTTGCATATTGGCCGCAACTATTTGAAGGGTTTGTATAAATAATAGATTATCCGAATCTTATCAGTAAGTTTCTTCACCATGGTGTCGCATCAATCCGTCGCGCACAATTCATCGCGGAACAATTCATCGCGCCCAATTCATCGCGGCGACAACTCATCGTAGCGTCAACTCGTCTCAGCGTCAACTCGTCGTGGGGTCAATTCGTCTCGACGTCAATTCGTCGCAACGAATATGTTTTTGAAGGCTATGATGATAAAATTAAAGATAATGTAGTAAAATTAATTAATTATAATTTGTTTTTAGATATAGAGAATTATATAACTAACAATTTACATCATTAAATAATTTTACTAAATTATCTTTACTTTTATCATCATAGCCTTTAAATATATTTTCGTTGCGACGAATTGACACCATTACGAATTGACGCCCCGACGAATTGACGATGCGATGAATTGTGCGCGACGAATTGACGCAGAACCCTTCGCCATGACTATGATGAGTTGTGGTTATACCGCGTAACTCAAAAATACTGAAACGCGCTTTTTTTTAACTGTTTGGACTACATAGGCAATCCTAAATCGTTAAAAATATTATTAATAATAATTAAGATTGTGTTAAAGGAATAGCCCTGCCGTTAATTTTCAAAAAGTTACACATTTTAATATTTTATACGGTCCCTGCACCCTAGAAGTTATATTTAGAAAAACTCTCTGTAGACTCTGAGATGTACACCAATAAACACTTTTACGACAAAAGTACACCGAGTTTTTATAAATCTAATTTTATGAAATTTCGGAACGTTCTGGCACTAAAAAAATATTCTGTCCCTTTTTAGTGCCAGAAATCTCAAAAATTTTATGAAATTCGTAGTGTGATCGTAAAGGAGAAATGTATTATTACTGCGTCTTAATAAGGACCATCTGCATTTAATCATGTATAATCTCAAAAGGGATTCATTTATCAGTTGTATAATCAATGATGTAATACGGAATTGTCAGTGATATACTACATAAATGATATGGTATATCATATATGTCGTATTACGAGTTCATTACAAAAATCTAATAATGTATTTCATTAATTTAATTAGCATATTTTAAATATTTGCTATTACATAAAAAATAATGAATGCAACAAATAATAGAAATAATTGAAAATCTGTTTTTATTCTTCTATAACTCCGTTATAAAAATAATATAAATTGAACATATTCTATGCGAAAGAAAGAATTACTATATGATTTTAGTGATTCACAATAAAGGTCTTTGGATCGATTTTTAATACTATTTTTAGTATATTTATATATTTTTAATACTATTTTTAATATATAAGTAATTGCTTACATTATTATATATTGAATGAAGTAGCTACAACAGAATGAGATACAAAGCAGAATTTTTATTTGAAGAAAACCCAAAATACTACGTATTATCTATTTTTTTAAACTTTAACGAAATTTAACATTACATAAACCAAAAAATATATACTAAAATTTAAAAAACAAACCGTGTAAAGCTTCATTTGAGTTACCATTTTTTAAAAGAATTACTGGTATTTTGTCATCCTAGAAATTTTAATCCTCTCACTGTCTAGCAAAATGGCAAAATTTAAATGTTTTCAGTATTGAATTTTAATGTGCTAAAGAAATCGTTATGCTGACAAATAAAAAGGAAATTGAATTATGTTTACGAAGATAAACCTTCAGAGTATATCTATTTTATTTTAACCTCTTAGTATTTCACAACTCCTTGGCCTAGAATATCGGACGTCGGATGATGGAATTAAGAACAGCTACGCACATGTATCAGAGAATGCCGAAACAATTCCCAGAATTTTAAAATTTGAATTAGTTTTCAAAATATTACTTTTTTGTGAAATTTCCTTTGTAGTGACAGCAAAATTACCTCCACTTCTGTGAGTTTAAAAGAGAGAAATGAAAAATATTGAGAATCTTATCATAAAGTTTATCATCAACTTAATAGAAAATTTTGAATACATGCAATTCAAGGATTATCGTTTGCAAGTTAAACAGGTGAACAAATACCTTTGGTTTCATTTTGTTTTTATAAATCAATTTCATAACGTTTCGTTTACGATCTCTTTTAAAATCGTATTTTAGAACATAAATTATCGATTTATCGTCACATTTAATTAATTATTACCAAAAAGTTGAAAGATTACAAAATTAAAAATCCGTGTGAAATACTATTTTCTGAATTTTAAGACATTGTAAATGCATGGCTTCTAGTGGGACATGGAGTTATTATAAAAAAAAAAATGCAGTATCGATATTAATAATACAAACAAAAGAAGGCGCACGAATTGCTATATGCATTATTATATGCAAATATATCAATCATATTGAAAAAAGAAACTGCTTTGTGTTGCGTTTTTAACACATTACAACATAGTTGAAAAGGGTTTATAAATTCGGTCTGCCTGTCTGTGCTCTCTCAATGCTCTAACTTGCGTAAATATAGCCGGATTGCCATGCAATTTATATATGTTATTGGTATTTACTACGCCATTTTTCATTCCAAAAGTGTCAAAATTTTTCATAGGACGAAATGCTTCTAACAAATGACATCACCTTTGAAAACAACATCATGGAAATCACACACTGAGAATATGCAACGTTTTATTATAATTTATATTACTTTTATAATAGAGTGGTGACATATTCTGATGCTGCATGCTCGGATCGCACGTTTTTGTCCAAACTATAGCACCTATTAAGAACTTAAAGATATTTTTCAGTTTAAATAAACTAAAAAAAAATCTTTAAGTTCTTAATGAATCTATCTAACTTCATCCGCTCCTGAGCTATGGACTTCATTCCTCTTATCATCACCTCTCATTCATGAAGTATCATCTTCACTACCTAGTGTCGGAGGTATGTGGCCGGCAGTGAACTACCTGTTATGTAAATTAAGATAGTTTCACCATAGGATGTCAATTTCCACCCATCCCCCTGTCACGTTTTCTGGCGGGATCAGCTCGGCTGTAATATGTATTCCTTTTTTATGACCTTAATAAAGGGACCACTAGGGACATTTATGCTCTACAGATCTGTTTCCTAGTCTGAGCAGTCCCTCTTAGACATTCGAAAAATATATATAACGCCTAGAAGATTTAATGTGGCAACCAGCTATTCCAGTATTGCTTTAAAAAGTGCTAATAAAATTGAATGTTGAACAATGTTGAATGCAAAAGTTAGATCGAAACGACATCTGCTAGCTCTTTACTAGCGCAACGATTTCTCAATTGAATTCTTATACAATGTTTACGTTTGAACTAACATATGTCACTGCTATCGATCTTTATCGTTCAGCATCGTGTAGCATTTTTGGATACAGTTTTGTATCAATTTTTGGGTGGCCGATTGCTACACTATATCTTCTAGACACGATATTCGAAACATGGCAACTTTCATTACAGAGCTTCGCGATATTCGCCTGGGCTTAGACGTGTTAGACAAGAATAGGAATATTTGAAGGCTCATTATTTACAAAATAATGGAAAACTTCCCATGTGTTTGCCCACAACAATAGTCTCGATCAATAAAATTTTATTTCTCGTGTGTCTTTATTATCTTATAAAAGTACTCTACTGTAACTGAATAACAACAACGGAATTTGTGAACTGTAATTTTCATTTTTTTTTTCAGTTAACCTACATTATAAATAAGAAACTTTATTTATAATAAGAAATTTAAAAAAATGAATACTAAATTTTGTTAAAATGTAAAATACAATAAGATTAATATTTTTCCCAAAAAATCAAAATGTCTTTCCAAATACAAATACAACGCATAGGATTGCTACGCAGCTAGTTAACTATTAATTACTAGTTTCAATAGGCATTTAGTTATATGAATTTAAATAATGCGTTACAGTGAATGTTTTAGCTCATTAGTAAATAAATATACTCTGTTCAAAATACTGAAAATATTAATAAATTATTCCATTTCTGTCGATATGTCACGCTATTTTTTAATAATCAAATCAGATTTTATATCATTTGAAATTGTTTCCTATATTTTAGTTGGGATATATGTTACTGTTTCGGTCATTGTTTAGTCAAAAAAATTCTTGTAACGTATAGAATAAATTAAATCAGTGTTGTGAGACTTATCTAAGAATGGCATATGCAGTATATGTGTATATGATTACGCAATTATAGGCATATATATACATACTGTAATTCTACACAAATCTATCGCGATAATGCATTATTATTACAACTTATAACTATTCGGATGTGCCAATCAAAATTGTTCTTCTATCTCATACATGTTAATACTTCAAAATATGCTATAAAAGCGGCAATAAAATCAATATTTTTTGTCATTCTGGGGTACGTCAGCTGCTTGCGAATCGTCGGGTTACCTGGATGCGAGCACCCTTCGTTGCACTAGCATACGATGTACAGCACAACTACGAAAAGTTCTTCTGCCCTGTACCGGCAAGAATAGATAGCTTCATTATTTCTCTTCTTTCTTTTTTTTTTTTTTTTTTTTTTTTTTTTTACTTTCTCTAATTTTATTGAAAAACATGTTTTGCGATTACAGAAGATTATTTCCCAGTTCTCGTCAATATTTAATTTGAATGAAAATGTCTCCAAATTAGTCAGTTATAGTCAAGTTGTCTTCACTTAGGGCAACCTATTTTTTCGCCAAAAATCGCAAAATTTGGCGACGTTTGGTGAAATATCGCCACGCTTTGAGAGAAATTGACGCTGGCGAAAATGAATATATAGTGCTAAACATATGAGTTGGAACGATGGTTACAACAACGAAAAAAAAAATTGCGAGAAAACATGTTCACTAAAACTCATAAATTAAACTATTTTAAGGAGAAATCCTGCTGATTTGTCTCAAAATGTCAGCCACCGCAAAATTTCAAACTGCTATATCTCAACCAATTTTAAGATAGAGGCAAAACAAAAATTACTCCGGAATCTGTGGATCAAGACCGAACATTTAAAGGAAAAAACTTTAAGGATTTCTGTTTTTTTGTACATGTAAAAAATAAATAAATTTTTTAATGACTATCACAGAGCTCGCCCCCCCCCCTTCGCCCTTCGGAAGGAATATCCCCAAATTCTACCTGCAGGCCACAGTCAAAAACATATACAAAAGATTTGATTCAGTTCTCTGCATAATTTCATACACTTTTCGATGATACAATAATGAAAAAGGCAAAAAATCGCTATCACAGCGCCTCCTTTCGTTTGCATATCCCTAAATTCAAGTGGTACCTGCTGGCCATAGTCAAAAACCTATAAAAGAAATTTTGTTCAATTCTACGCGTAACTTCATACACTTTTCGATGATACAAACAGAGCACCCGGATAGACAGACATTCAGTAAAAACATGTTTTAGGGAACCTCTGACACCTAAGACGTATAAATCCGTTGAAAACTGGAAGTCGAAAAAATTTTTAATTACAATAATTTCTTCTATTATAGATAGAAGACAGTAAACAGGTAATATTAAAAAACAATTTTGAGGATTTTAATGAAAAATAAAAGCATTGGTAGCAAACACAACTATGACGTGCCTATGGCACGTACAATTATTTCTCTAGCGCACAAAAAAATTTATAATCATTATATAGATAAAATTTATTTTTCAGTTTATTATAATAATATTTGTTTAACAAGTTCAGACTAACTCGAATAATGCAACTGTTTTTGTATAAATTAAAGTTTTAGGAAAATATTTTTTTAATACCATTTTCCCATAAGTGGGATTTTTGGCTGCATAGATGTCTGATTTTCAAAAGTCTCATAGTATGCTCAATTTGTATGTTGAATAAACACTGATGTATTTTAGGAGAATAATTCGCAGCTGGACACAAACTTTGTTGGAAAATAAATATGAAATGGCAGTTTTTATCAGGCAAAACACAAATTGTAAGGGAGAGAGAAGTGACAGTCATGGTAGTAATGTTTTTTGCAAATTTGCCACTTTACTGCAAAAAGAACATTTTTGGAATGTTTTATGCTCTATTTTTAAAGGCATATCAATTCTACGATTAAATTGCTAGATAATGGTTAATCTATAAATATCAATATATAAATTAACAATGGGAACAGTAGTGATGAGTAATAAAGGCACGCTTACCTCTTCCCCAGACTTTTCAAACAAGAAAATCTTCATTATAAACAATCAGCAAGTAATGACTTTTTACGACCATCATGTGCTCCTCTACTGGATAAAATAATGAAAATGACTGCGCCATCTCGTGGAAATATGAGGAAACTCATGCACTGGGAGAGTAGTGACCGAAAAAGTGGGGGACACAACGTTAAACCAATATATATATATATATATATATATATATATAAAACTTTAAGTAAAATTTCACCATTGAAACATAAGAAACTGACCACATACACTGAAATCCCGATACCAAAGAGCCCTGTCAATTTACAAATTAAAATTGTAGTCCTAATAAATGTAACATTATTAATTCAAATTAAGAAGAAGAAGAAAAAAAATTAAATAAATAGAAAATAAGGAATGAAATATAAACCACACGAATATATACACAAATAAAAGCTTATAAAGTAATTTACTTTTTCAAGGGCAAGAAAATCACATTTATAAGCAAAGAACGATTGTTTTCTGTATATGACACCAGCTTTTGCTAAATATAGTGCCATATCTCGCCCGAACAATCGCTGAAACAATATTGAATAACAAGACCTTTACAATGGAATATTATAAATTATACATACAATTTGAAAAGGAGTGTGAAAAAGAATTAAAAAAATTAAAAAATATATATATTACTTATATTAATAATATCCCAATATATTTAGTATATTGTGAGCACATGTACAAAGTTGTATCCAAAAGAAGAGGTTAAATTCACAGTTAAATAGAGAATCCTTCAGATCATAAATTGTAACCTACAGTTACAGTTATTTATATATATATATATATATATATATATATATATATATATTGGTTTATATATATATATATATATTAAACATTTCAATCATATAAAAATTATATTATTATACTCCATGAGATTCATATTTATAATAAATGCATTGGTTTTTCAAAAAAGTTTTAATAAATACGTTTTGTTGATGTTTTTAATGATCAAGTTAGGGGTTGAGGACAGGGGACAGTAGTGACTTTTGAGATATTTAAATTTCATTTTCAAGATTAACAATAATGTAAAATCATGCATCAGACATAGATTATGTAACGCTTTCCAACACTTTCAAAATATTTTTACAAATCTTTACCATTTAATAAGATGAAAGCTGATATCTAAGTAAACAAATTGGAAAACGCATAACATATTTAAATGCATTACAAACCCAAATTTTAGGAATTGATAACGAAAATAAGCAGACGGTGGTGCGTCACAAAATATATGCAGTTTAATACAAACTAATAAACCATTCCTTTCAATTTTTATTTTCTCTAGCATCTCTATTTCCGAACACCATGCTACCCATATTTTCCAGAGATTTTTAGTCAACTCGTGATCCAAATTAGTGCTATTTTGTAAAATTTCGTGAAATAAACTCTTGATTCTCACAATAAAAGTGGTCACAACGCCAATCAGATCAAAAATCATTGCTCAACACACCTCGCACAAACGGGTATTTGCGTTATCTACGCGTCCAAAATTATTTTGTGTTATATATCTAATCTAAAGGATACAAATGAAAGAAAAAATACATTTATTAAATTTATGAAGACGATTTGTTAAAATAAAGCACAAACTTTATTTTTAAAAACTAATGTTCATCTTCGTCACTCTCTGAAGAATCATTACGAACATGAAGACACAACACATTAAAAGAAGAGCAAATGTTTCTGGCAAAAAGGCGTCCATCCTTCTTACTTTTACTTTTCTCATGCTACTTATCTGATGTTAAAAGTAGCCGATTAAAAATATATTTGTTGCAATTTTCCCTTGAGATTTTTCGCGCGATATCGGTATAGCCTAAAATGTTTATTACGCGCTTCTGCGGCCTCTTCTGAAAGCTGCCCAATGGGCAATAATGCGTTTTTAATGATACCTGCACCATGGATTAATATTTTGTGCATTGTTGGAGTCATTGGATGCCACTGGTACAAATCTATATATAAACGAGCAGTGTCTAATGCCTATTTCTCGTATTTTTCCGGATCAATTATATGTCCGCTTGAAATTTTCTCCAGTATGACTTCTAAGCGGTATATTAGGTCATATCTAATGCCAGTTATGTCACAAGCCAATTTGGGGTCTTCAAAAAACCTCCTACTTGTATTACCATCATTGGTATTGCCAAAATTTGCGTTTGGTATGTCTACCAGTAAACTAGTTTCTTCGCGAAATCTTTTCTGGATTTGGAGTTTTTTTTTTTCAAGTTCAATTTTTTCTCTGCTTCAGTCTTCCGCTCGCTATATTTCTTTACAGGCAACTTATAAGCCAAATCTAGAATGCTTTCAAAAAGTCTAATTCTAGCGTGAAAATGGAAAATCCAAACTCGACAGCTTCAGAATTAATTTCATTTTGAATATCAATTTTGTTGAAGTCCTTAGAATTTGCACCACATATCAGGGTTCGTACGGCTCCTGGAATTTTGCGACCAGGAAACTCTGCTTATAAGAAAGTCAAGTTTTGCGAGTTTAACCTAGGTTTCCCTTTCTATATAAAAAAATATATTGGTAACTCTCCTAGAAAATTCTCTGATCCGTACGAACCCTGACATATATGGTATCGGCTTGTGGATTTTAACCATCTCTGTTTAATGTGCGATTTAAAGTGTGCGAAATTGCGTTTTAAGCTCTCAATTTGGTCTTCTGTGTAACTTTCACCCGATATTAGTATGTCTTTTAAGAAATTTAATTTATCTTCTAAATTGGACAAATAAAACCTCTGCATTCGATGAAACAAATATGTACGGGTCACAATCCTTACTCCCGAGGCACATTGTGAATCTACAATAAAATTATTTTCTTTTAGAATGCTATTTACGATAGTCATTTTTTTTTTTTTTGTATTCGGTGAAAAAAAGTTCAAAGCGCCAACACATACACATCCGCGCTTTTCCGCGGCAGTTTGTTTGAATTTTCACAACTCCAGGCTTCAAACTTTCGATTCAGTTAGAAATAATAACAGGATGTGACTTGATAGTACAACAAACACTCGATTAAGTAAAATATTTTAGAAATAATCTTACTCTAATAGGAGGGTACCTTCAAAGTACAACAACTAAATTTTTTAATGATAAAAAAATATAAAATATATATTACAGTTTTGCATTATTACCTGTTGTATCAGGATCGATCACAAACACTTTCAAAATAAACGTAAAATAATAAATATTTCACTGCATAGTTAATGTTTTTACACCAATGCGAGAACAAACACACACAACAAGTTGAACGATCGAATTCCGACTAAAGTTGAACGAGTCGCGTGCGTGGGGGAAAGGTGAAAGGGGTTGGGTATTGTTCTCGAAACTGTCCTCTAACTTAGGTTGTCGTTCTTTTTAACTGCCTTAGTACTTTCATAATTTGACTTTTGGCCGCGTAGAATGTGCAAATACTACTTTTAATTGAATTTAAGCTATATGTCAATGATTTAACCTCTAACGATAGAACATATTCCTCAGGATTCCAGTTCATATCTACTACCTTCAATTGACTTTTCTACCAATGTTTAATCTATTTTGTTCCTATAATGTTTCCAAATCAGAGAAATTCGATCTTAGTTTTCGCAAGTTGCTCACACATTCTTTCAAAATTGAAACAGCATCATGAGATACATTACATAATTCATCTACATTTTCAGCACCGGAAAAAAAATTTCAACATATACAGTAGATATATTCATTTACCATATGAACTGACTTAGCACTATTCATTTCATACTTTTGAATATGATTGTTGATCGCCCCACTCACAATAAAAGTAGAATATTATTTTTTTTAAGTTTTCATGCTAACTGCAATATGATTTCATTTCTAATTTATAATAAGTTTGAAAATATTTATAATTTTTAATAACTTGACTGTTTTCAAAATATTGGATATAAATATAAAATATCGGATGTATATCCAAGTTTCGCATATACTTTAGATTTTCGAAAATATAATGATATATAAAAAACATGACTGACTATATCAGATAAGTAAGATTTATCTTACTACTAGGGGGCTCAGTACAGTTGCTAACGCTCGGCAACCCCCGTGAATTGCGAAGCAAATCACATTAAGACCGCTATGCGTTACCAACTCGCTTCGCTCGATCGCTCCATTTTGTTTTTGCAGTGCTCTAGTCGGAATTAGTATTATCTTAAATCATTTTATCATAAAATTGACAAATTTTGTTAAAGTAAAAAAAAAAAAAAAAAAAAAAAAAAAAAAGTAATTTAAAACTTTGTTGAAAACGCAATTAAAAAAGCGTTTAATTGGTGCTACCATTGGACATAAATCATTTAAATACTATTAAATATTATGAAAAAAGGATCTTTAAAACACAATTTAAAATCTTTGCATCTATAATATTGCACACAGCACGGCTTAAATTCATTTAAAAAAACTCTACATGGTAGACAAAAAGTTGATATAAATCAACAATCATCATTTAAAGTTTGTTTAACGTGAAAAATAAAGTATCTCTCAGACGTAAATGTTTTCTGTCATTTAAAAGTTCTGTTTAATGCTATGTAGCTGATTTGCTGAATGCATCACGTGACCGGAAAACGAATAAATGACATACATCTCCGAAAATAGCTACATCATCCGATAGATGATGCTGTGTTTAAAAAATGAATTGGCTCTGAATTTTCATTTGCTGAATAAAACTCGTGGCCGTGCAATGAACCACTTAGAACCGTCGCTCTAGAAATTGCGGTTGTTGCCAAACAGCAAGCCTTATTTTCGGCCTTATTTTTGCGCCACGTAAGAGAAATATATGTTATATAAAAAATTTATTTCCTTCGCAAATCCTTCGCATTTATTTCGCATTAGTCCTTTAAATTAATCTAACTTCTGACATAGTCAGTATTTTCTTAATTCTTAATAATATTTATTCCTATTTAATGTCCTTTTAAAAGTAAATATCCGTATATTAATAATTATCTTATTCCTATTTAATGTACTTTTAAAAGTAAATATCGGTATATTAATAATTATCTTATTCCAAATCTTAATCTAAAATATTAAGTTCATTCGTAGCTTTTATCAGCTCCCCAATCTATAAAATTCCGAGACGCTTTCTCATTTCGAACGTTTTTTAAAAAAGCCATTTTCTTCTTATTATTATTATTTCATGCTCTGATTTTCGCGTCCTGGGGTTTTTTCACTTCAAAATTGATGCGCGGCCAGGGGACGAACTCTTTCGTGTTTTAGTTTCTCCCTCTCGTCTCATTCGCTGGGCTGGAGGTCGCCTCTCACTCATTGGTTTGTGCGCACGTGACGTTTTTTTTCTGTATGTCTACGCTGAGTGAACAAAACTCGCGGGCATCATTCGGAGAGGAGGATTTTTGACGTGTTTGGAAGTATAAACAAATATGTATCTGGTGTTGTCGTCACGTAGAATTTTCACACTGTTCTTTAACATCTTTAAATCGTGGAGCCTGAGGGCGATAAGTTTCTACCTGTGGGAATTTTTGCGGCATCGCTCTTATTCTAAATAAAAGATTTGTATGGAAATTGGCTGGTATTTGCTGGAGAAACTCTTTTCATTGCCTCACCTCTTCGCCGTGATTGTTGATGTCGACTGCAACTTTGCATATCTTGAACCAACTACCATTTTCTCGTGGAGTATTGCATCTCGGGGTATCTCATCTTCGTCAAAACGCCACATATATATATAAATTTTATTTATTCTACCTTGTTTTTATTAAAGTGCGCAAAGAGCGTACGTCCGTTACTTTTGAAAACACGTATTTCAATATATTAATCTTCGTCTTATTTAATCGTACATAGTGTCGTAAATTTGATGATTGAAAATGGTAAAATGTATTGTCATAGCCAAAATATATAATGTAATATTAAAAATCTGGAAAGGGATTTGCAACTATTCTAGTTTAATTACGGAAAGATGAACTTAAATCTTATGTTAAATATACATGCACGATAATTTGCATCACTCTAAACTAAACACAGATTTTATTTCAAAATTTTAACAATAAATTAGATATTGTAACGATATTTTCAATAAATTTTCCTTTTCCATTTCCTCTGTGAGAAAAATGATTATATTTTAGAGTATTTTGGATTGTGATAATGTCGTGGAATAGACCATCAGAAGGTTGATTTAATTATAAAAATAAACTTTATTTCATAATACAACGAAAGCAATTTATTCGTGAACGCCACTGGGGGGAGAGAGAAAAATACCCAGCGAGCACATAGCAAGCGCTTCCCAAGTTCGAATGACGGATCACGTGATCTGATGCTCTCCCGTTGCGGGGGGGGGGGGAAAGAAGGCGCATCACGCCAAAGGTTGAAAGCGCCGGCTTCTGTCCGAGATCACAGATCGCTACAGAGCATGCCCCCAGTGACGTAGTCACGATTACAGAAAAATTTGATTATACACTGATATACAGAGAGTTCTTGAGTACAAATGGGGTGCTTATTATGCAAAAATGAGAAAATTGGCATAATGCTGCATAATACTTGACAAATATAATAATAACTTAAACATGATATGCAAAAGAATGACTGAGAATATATATGCATTATATGAAAATAAGTAAATAGTATGTACATTATATATATATATCAAAAAAAATGTTTTACACAATATAGTCTGTAACAAGATGTTGTGGAAAACGAACTTTACGACCAGATCTTGTAGTAGGTTGTTCTAGAGGAGTTTGAGCATTCATTGGCTCATGTTGTGTTTGAGTTTGGGAAGATGCGAGAGAATCTGATAACTGATATGCAGGTTTAATGCGGTCAATGGAAACTGTGCACCGTTTTCCCTTTATTTCCAAGTCAAAAGTTTTGTGGGTCCTATCAATCACTCTATGGGGTCCTGTATAAGGGGGTGTTAAGGGAGGAGTGACTTTATCTGATCTTAAAAAGACATGCGAACAAGTTTTTAATGAGGGATTGACATAAGTTTTGGGATTGCCGTGCATGGAAGTGGCAATAGGGTTTAATGACCTCATTGTTTCAATTAACTTAGACACATAGGTAAGGGTAAGTGGTTGAGTTATAGTCTCACTGGAAATAAGATCGGAGGGTAGTCTGAGATTGGTGCCATAAACAAGCTGAGCACAGGTTGCTTTGATGTCATTTTTCAGAGCAGTGCGCACGCCCAGCAAGACTATGGGAAGAATCTCAGTCCATTTAGTTTGGTTGTGCGCTTTAAGAGAGCCCTTGAGATGACGATGAAATCGTTCGATAAAACCGTTCGACTGGGGGTGATAAGCTGTGGTTCTAGTGCGTTTACATCCTATTATATTAGTTAGCTCTGTGAAAAGAGTAGATTCAAAATTTTTGCCCTGGTCGGTAGTTAGGGTAACAGGGGATCCGAATCTCGAGATCCAGCCGTGCATTAATGCGCGAGCAGCTGTCTCTGCAGTCATGTCAGCTGTTGGTATAACTTCAGGCCATCTCGTGAACCTATCAATGAAGGTCATGCAATACAGATTGCCGTCGGAGGATGGTAGTGGTCCGATAAAATCGACATTAATATGGGCAAAACGAGTATCAGGTTCAGAGAAAGTGCCAATTGGTGATTTGGTATGTTGGAAGACTTTGGCTTTTTGACATTTAGTACAGAATTGAACCATGGATTTTATATCTTTACGCATGCCAGGCCATACGAATCGTTCAGATATTAATTTGAATGAAGCTGAGATGCCTGGATGGGAAAAATAATGTAAAGTTTGTAAAACGGGTTGTCGCATAGCTTTAGGAACAAATGGGCGAGGTTGTTTTTGTGACATATTGCAATATAAATGTATGTCTTCGAGTGAAAAATAGTGTTTTTCCAATTTTAAAGAGGTGGTGCCCGATTCAAGAAGTTGTCTCAGCTCTTCATCAGTGGTCTGAGCAGAGGCAAACTCTTTAAAATCTAACAAATTTGGGGAAATTGAATCTATCTCTATTCGCGATAAGGCATCAGCCACGGTGTTGTCGGAGCCTTTTGTGTACTGAATATCGGTAGAAAACTGGGAAATATAATCCAAATGTCTCAACTGCGGAGGGCTACATTTATCCGGGTTTTGTTTAAATGCGAATGTAAGGGGTTTTTGATCCGTATAAATAATGAAATTTCGACCTTCTAGCATGTGTCTGAATTTTCTTATGGAAGAATAAATAGCAAACAATTCACGGTCTTAAGTCGACCAATTCCTCTGTGCTTTATTTAATTTACAGGAATAAAATGCTATTGGTTTCCATTGGTTTCCAGAGAGCTGCATTAAGGATCCACCGATCGCGACATTACTCGCATCCACCCATAAACTTAACTGTGCGCCAGGAACAGGGTGTCGTAATAACGTTGCTCTAGCTATAGCTTCTTTTGAAGCAGTGAACGAAAGAATGGCTTCCGCGTTCCATTGCAATTGCTCATTTTGGTTAGCATTGGAACGGGGATGTTTTTTCTTATTCTTGTGTCCTTCAAGGAATTTAACAAGCGGAGCTAATATATCGGCGGCTTTGGGAATGAATCTTCGATAAAAATTGAAAAGACCCAAATAGCGTCTCAATTGAATTAAGGTATCGGGCTGAGGAAATTCCAGGATGCATTTAACGCGATCAGGTAGGGGTTCAATTCCTGCAGCTGAAAGCTTGAATCCCAAAAATTCAATAGTGGATTGACCAAATTGGCACTTATCAACATTAATACACAGACCATACTCTTTAAGTCTAGAAAACAACAATTGAAGATGGTTCATATGTTCCATTTCATTTTCTGACGCAATTAGCAAATCATCAACGAATGCGTAAACAAATACTAAGTCACGAATTATGCCATCAATAAAGCGTTGAAAAGTAGACGACGCATTGCAAAGGCCAAACTGCATGCGCGTGCTTTCAATAAGGCCAAATGGAGTGCAAATTGCAGTTTTATGTACATCGGCAGGATTGATGGGAATTTGGTGGTAGGCTTTTACAAGATCAATGTGACTGAAAATTTGTTTACCATGTAACTCAGCAGTGAAATCTGCAATACAAGGTATTGAATATTGTTCTTTAACAGTTTGTGCATTTAGAGAACGATAATCACCAACAGGTCTCCAATCGACAGACCCTTTCTTCGGCACTAGGTGCAGAGGCGAAGAGTAATTACTTTTTGAAGATCTCATATGACCGAGCTGTAGCATATGCTGAAATTCAGCTTTGGCAATTTTTAGTCGATCTGGAGCTAGCCGTCTGGGCTTAGCAGCAACTGGAGGCCCCTTAGTGTTTATGTAATGCACAGTATTGTGCTTGACCGGTTGGTTGGGATCCGGTAATTTTGTGATTTCAGAAAATTTGAGTAATAGTTCACCATAAATATTATTTACAAAACTAGGTTTCACAGAAAAAATATTGCAAATACTTAATTTGGCTGGAGCTTTTAAATTAGTGACGGAATCTATAAGACGACGATTCCTTAAATCAAGTTTTAAATTAAAACAATGCAAAAAATCAGCTCCTAAAATAGCACATGAAACATCACACACATAAAAAGAATAAGTAAAATTTCGGCGTAAGCCTAAGTTAATATTAATACTTTTACGACCATAAACATTAATTTTGGTGCCATTAGCAGCACGAAAAGTTTGAAGAACAGGCTTGGATTTGTCTATTCTGTTCGCGGCCACGAGACTGGCATCAGATCCAGAGTCAATAAGAAAAGACATACCTGTATTTTTGTCTCTAACAAAAAGACGACGAGAAAGTGCTGGGGAAAAGTCTCCGTCGCCGCTACTCTTCCCGCTTGTGTTTTCCGAGTATGAACAGGGTGGGAGGCACTTTTTTGCTTTATCTTGGTATTTGTTATGATACCAACAAAATTTAGTATCTCTTGGGCGGGATTGAGAACGGTTGCGCTGATAATTACCATTCCTAGAAGCACTTCTGGACCGTCGAAGTTGAGCGACTTCTTGACGTAAGGCTTGAATTTCCTTGACTAGCATATCTGTAGCTGGTGGCGTCAGAATATCCTTTGTAGATGACCGATCCGATACTGCATTAATATTCGATGGTGCTAAATCCAGGATACGATCGGCAACTTCAGCAGCTTTATCAGGCGTAATTTTATCTAGAGAAGCTAGAATTGTCTGCACCGGGCTGGGCATCTGTTGCGTAAATAGCTCCAAAAGAAGTTCGTCACTTACACTGTGGCTTTCAGCCCTTCGTTTCATTAAACGAAGTAATTCGGTTGGCTTCCTATCGCCAAGGCTTTCTCCGGCAAGTAATTTACGAATTTCCAGTGTTCGACTTTCACTACAATGTTCTATGACTTTCGTTTTTAAATCCAGATAGGGATCCGTGGAGTCAGGTTTCATTATTACATCGCGCACCATAGTAGCAATTGTAGGCGGTAAATGAGCAACGACATAGTTGTATTTAGTTTTGGAGTCCGTGATAGCTTTCGGAGTAGCTAATTCGAACGTACTTTCCAGCATAAAAAACCATAATGTAGGATCGACAGTTATATAGGGCGGTACCACTACCGCTGATGTTTCTGTAGTTGAGATGCTGCGAAAACGAAAATAAAAATTCGGCGTTCGAAGAACAGTTATGAATGTTCAAAAGTCCACAGTCACCAATTTAGAGTATTTTGGATTGTGATAATGTCGTGGAATAGACCATCAGAAGGTTGATTTAATTATAAAAATAAACTTTATTTCATAATACAACGAAAGCAATTTATTCGTGAACGCCACTGGGGGGAGAGAGAGAAAAATACCGAGCGAGCACATAGCAAGCGCTTCCCAAGTTCGAATGACGGATCACGTGATCTGATGCTCTCCCGAGAAGGCGCATCACGCCAAAGGTTGAAAGCGCCGGCTTCTGTCCTAGATCACAGATCGCTACAATGTTACGAAAATTGCTGGAAACGCATAACACTAGCGCATGAATCCGTATGTCATGCCCGATATATTCTTCAAAATGAAGAGTCTAGCTCAGTAATCTTCTAATGCGTATGTTTATCACTTCAGCACTTCACAATATATTCCCATTTCACACAAAACAAGATTTGTGTGTTGAATACAGGGTGTTTCAAAAGTATCTTAACATTTTACTTAAAAGTGCTTTTAATAAATAACTTGTTAGTACAAATAAGAATTATAAGGTAAAATCAATGCATTTTAATGTGGTTGCCCTGTACGTCTAAGCATAGGCTACACTTTTCTTGGGTGGCGCGAAAGATATCTGCAAGCATATGTGGTGTTATTTGTGCTGCTTCATCAGTTATTTGTTCTTTTAGTTGTTCTCGGTTGTTATTCGTTCGTTTAGTTTTCTTTAGTTTTAGTGTGGAACTTCACTGCGTACAGCCTTGACTTCATGAACACCCACACAAAAAAGTCTAGGTGTGTTAAGCCAGGCGAGTTCGGCGGCCATAGTCTGCGTGAACCACATTGACTTAACACCGCTGTAGAGTTTTGTCTGGTGTTTCATGAAGTCGAAGGTGTATGCAGTGAAGATCCATACAATTGAACAACTAAAACAACAAATAACTGATGCAACAGCACAAATAACACCCATTAGCTTGCAGATGTCTTTCATGCCACCCAAGAAAGGTGGAGCTTATGCGTAGACTTACAGGGCAACAAAATTGAAATGAATTTATTATACCTTGTATTTCTTATTTGTACTAACAAGTTCTTTATTAAAAGCACTATTCAGGAAAATGTCAAGAGACTTTTGAAAATCCTTGTATTTCACTAATATAGCTTCATTACTTTCGGTTTTTTTATATGACAGGTTTTTTTTTTTTTTTTTTTTTTACTAATGATTTTTTTTTCTTCAAACATAATATATTAAGGAAAAAATAATAAAACTAAAATAAAGCTAAAAATGAATAAAGCTAAAAATGAAATGTAGAATTTTTATTTACCATGTGTTTTAAAGGAAATGACTGCATAATGATTTAACAGTAAAAAAGTTATATTTTCTTCGAAAGGAAAAATGGTTTACTAAAATGTATTTCGCTACCATAGTTTTATAAACTACCATTATGGCAGGAAAGTACAGTTTTGCGCAAATTGATTTTAGTTAGAACCATTATGTTTATGAATTTGAAATGCATATAAATTACTCCAGCTTTTAAAGAACATTTCTATGTTATTTATGCCATTTAAAGTAATTTATACTGAAAAAAAATGAGAGAGAAGAAAAAAAAACGTAAAAAATATAAATGTACCATTTGTTTTGCATAAAGTGAGTCTTGAAATAAGTTATATGTTTTTATTTTGTTCAATTTTTTTTATCCATAAAGATGATAAAATATTCTTTCTTCTTAGCCTTCTTATCGTTTTGATTATCATTGTGAAAGCTTTCTGTCTTTTATATTCACTTAATTTCATTTAAAGAATAAACATCTACTAATGTTTGTTTTTATTTACATTAATACGAAAAATATACATTTTGAAAATGTGCGTCTTTCCATTTGATTTTTCACCAGAATATAAAGTGACAATTTTTTCTTGCATGTAAACGTTAAGATGCATTTCAAAAAATACAGTGTTGTTCTAAATGATGGACCCATTTTCAAAAAAATTGTATTTATTAAAGTACAAATCCAAAATGAACAATCTTTATACCAATGAAAAGAGGAAGTTTCAAAATTTCTTGTAAGACATTATAAATGTTCAATGTGTCCACAGTTTGCTGCACGGCAAACATCTACGCGATAGCCAAACTCGTCCCACACACGAGAAAGCGTATATGCTGTTACTGAGTGCACGGCTTTTAAGTCCTGTGTACGTCCCGTCGCTACCAACAACTCTGAATGATCTGCGGAACCGTATCACTGGTGTCGTGAACTCAGTAACAGCAGATGCGCTTTCTCGTGTGTGGGACGAGTTTGGCTATCGCGTAGATGTTTGCCATGCAACAAACGGTGGACACATTGAACATTTATAATGTCTTTAAAAAACTTTGAAACTTCCTCTTTTCATTGGTATAAAGATTGTTCATTTTGGATTTGTACTTTAATAAATACAATTTTTTGAAAATGGGTCCATCATTTAGAATAACCCTGTTTATTTATTCTTGAAAGTACATCTGAAAACGCAAAAATTTTTAAGTAAACATATTATTATACACAAAATTTAGGACAACAAAAAAACATCACACGTAACCTGCACAAAAATCTGTACATATATTTTGATTTCGACGTTTTGTTTATTAGAACATCCAGTCTTAAATATACTTAATCATTTAAATCGTAACAAAAATGTAAAAAATTGATATTATACAGCTATTTTCTACAAATAATTATAAAAGAAAAAATGGCTTTAAAAATAATCTTTTATAAGCATTCAATGTCTATCTTAAAAATCATGCCTAATTTTCTTAATGCAATTAATGTAAGTTATAATAAATTTCGTTACGATACGTAAATTTGGCATGAACCCTTATTATTGAAAGTTCACCAGTTTGATTTACGTTTGATAGAAAGCACTAATTATAGTGGATTTAAAAAGTTAAAATTACACTTAATGGGATTTATTAGTTAAAAGATGTTGATATCATAGAAATATATTAAACCAAATTAACATTATCCAATGTCAATTACCTTCGCGTATCTAAAATAATGCAAAGTAACTAACATTTTATAATGTCAATATGGTTTAACATCTTTCTACGATATTAGCATATTTTAAATAATAAAGAAAATTATATGTAATTTTAATTTTAGGTTTTTTAACCTGTTAACTGGGCATGACGAAATATTTCGTCATACACGAACTACTACTGCAATGGGCATGAGGACAGTTTTCGTCACGAAAATTTGCCGTAATATTTTGAACACTTCCATCAGTAAAATTTAATAGAAATTTTCGTCGTACTAATTCATGCAAAATTACTGCCCTGAATAAGGAAAAAATTCTATTTTTTACTGGTGGAAGTGTGCCCCGTTGGTAATCAGGCCCTGATGATATTACTTATCACTGTGAAGAAAAAAGTCCCCATTGTGAAACAAGTTGAACAAAATTTATCCCCCTGTTAACAGGTTAAACGATGCATTTTACCATTCTATTCATTTATTTGCTTATAATGCATTTATTTAAAAAGCGATAATCTTTGCTCTGTTGCTCTGTTGCTATGGCGAAAGGAAAGAAAAAAGTCACTATTTAAACTATCTATTCAGGATTTCTAAATTGTTTATCATCAAATAATCACATATACGTTTTAATAATTACTAGCTATTAAATGATAAATGTGTATTTAAAAAAAATATTACTGTACTACTATTTACTATTTACTTATTCTATTACTATTTATCACTCTTTGGTTTTTGTTTATATTTTCTACATTTCAGTGTTTAAAATATTTCGTTGGTACAGTTTCACAGCCAATTGGCTTATTTTGGTGAGCGTTATTTGGCACATAATGAACACCTCTGTTTTTGCAACTCGTTAACAGTTGTTACAATACACGTTAATAGACGAGTAATCTGCGACCGGCTAGCGAGAAAATGCGTTCAATTTAATTTTTTTAAATATAATTAAGTTCTGAAAACATATATTATTGTCATAGAAAACACACCTGCGTACATATTATTTATATTTGTACAACATCAGGAGTGAAATATCAATTACAAAGTTCCACCTTTACACACAAAATCTATGTTAAGTTAAACAAAAGGGTTTAAAAATAGATAAGCTTTTATATATTGTTTAGTTCATTCAAAAATAGTGAATGAAATTGTTGTGCCTTTGGACGAAAAATTATTAATACTTTGCCTGCCGGGTCCGAAGCAAGTTCGGAGTTAAAGATCTGTTCCCGTGTCCCATCGTAAAAGTCAACTATTACACACAAAATTACAATATATACATACACTAGATGGCCATAATTGATGGGAACTTTCAGTTTTAGACATTTTTTCGAATATTTTAAAACATACATGTCAGATTCTTTTGGAATTTTAGGATTAAAAAGAACAGGTTTGACTTCATATTTATCAACGTCGATTTGATAAGTAGGACAATTAGGGGACCAACAAAAAATTAAAGAACAAAATTATACTTGGGATCACCCTGTAAAACAAAGTGCACGAAATGATCTATCGCTACAGAATATACATAGGCAGACATTGTATAATATGTGTATTCATTTGTGTAAGAATAGCATGCATATTAGTAGAGATATAACGATTTCTTTTTATTAAAAAAATTCTTGCATATTTTTCGCTTATAAAATACAGGGTTTTTAACCAAATTTAACGTCAGTTTCAGAAATATTGACAAAATATAGTAGAAATCCTATAGTGTGATTGAAATATAAATATATTAAATATTTAAAGAAATATGTGCAGTTGTATAAAATAATTTTTATGAGCGCATGCGCGAACGATAACAAGGAACTTTTTGCATAATTTAATAGTCAACTCTATGGAGCAACTTATTAAAAAAAATCAGTCAAATATCCTAAAAATTCAGAGAGATATCGGCGTTAGAGTGAGCTGTTATTTAGTTTCTGACTAAAGCTCGCTGAATGATAAGGGATTGTCCACAAATTGTTATTTTTAAGTTATCTGGCAGCGTTCGGATCAAATTTTTAGAAAAAACTATTTAATTACAATTTACGCTTATGTTTAGGAAGATTTTGACTCTAAACTACGATGAAAAGGAAAATATAGTGCATACAATGATTACGTTTAGGTAAAATGAGGTGTTTATGGTAAAATTTAGTGAAATTTAGCCCAATACGCGAAGCACTCTATAGTAAATTCGATCGCATATATAGGTATTTTCTATATACAAGTAATTTGTATGCCAGTAGTGAAGATGATAAACTAAAATCTAAGATATATTATATATTTTTCATAAGTTATGAGTCAATAACTTGCAATTTAATTTTTATAGTGATATTTCAATAGCTTTTTGAGAAATTATGTTTTAAAAATAAATGTGCAACGTTAAATTAGCACAAATTAAAATAATTTCTAATGGCAAACAGCTGTTTCAGAGCCCTTAAGCTCCATCTTCAGTGCCAACTCAAAAGGTAAAAACTAATTAAAAACTCCTAGGCCATGACCGCTTGCCTGCCATCTCTCGCCCCGCGGCCAGATGAAATGGCGTTGAATTTTTCAAAACAACACCGGAGACGAGGAAACACACGTGACAGAGAGACCAATAGGATCACTCCGCCGACCGGGAAAGTTTAAGTGTGGAGGCGAATAAAGGAGGGGGGGACGAAGAGAATGAACTAAGCGAAACGCAGCCAGACGTTTGAAACGCCTTGTACGGCAGAGAAAAAACCAGAAAGGGGGGGGGCAATGAGGATGAATTAAATGAACGGTAGCCAGACATTTGAAAAATTTGGTGTACTGGACAAATCATTAACCAAGTTGCTCGAATTTTTTCATATGTAATAAGCTTCCCAGAAGTTTAGGTCGTAAATTGATGAGCATTTCTGAATTATCGCACCTTCCGAAAAATTAAAACTGTGACTTTCAGACCAACAATGGTTAGCTATTGCAGATCGTTTAATATCACAATTGTTAACATAGTTTTTATGCTCCCCTAAACGGACTCTAAGCGGTCTCTTAGTTTGACCTATGTACATTTTATCACATTCGCAAGATATTTTATAAATTCCCCAATGTGAAAATCTGTCTATTGGATGTTTGAGGTCTGTAAATTTGATTTTGTTAAACGGTGCATAAACTATTTTAAAGTCGAAACTTTTCAAAATTCTAGATATTTGATGGCTTATTCTCGGAAAATATGGAAGTATAATTAAATTTTCATTGCGAACATTGTTAACATTGGAATGCGTACGTTTAATTTGTTTATTATGAATTGAATCAACTATTTCAACAGGATAACCCCGGTCAAAGGCTATTGATTTGATGTAGTCTAACTCCGCTTTGAGTAAACTCTCAGATGAATAAATTTTTAGGGCGCGATGAACATATGTATTAAAAGCAGCCAATTTTTGATTCGGGGGGTGAGATGAAAGACGGTGTGGCGGTAATGAAACTGCGAATGGTTTACGATAAACTGTAGTTTGAAATGAGTCATTTTCGCGGTAAACCATGACATCAAGGAAAGGTAGTTGGTTGTTATTTTCAAGTTCAGATGTAAACTGTATATGTTCATCTACAGAGTTCATAACAGAAAGGATATGAGGAATATCTATATCACTAGGATCAACTAAAGCGAAACAGTCATCGACGTAGCGGGTGTAAAATGGAAAATTTAACTTATTGAAAAGGTTTGACTCGTAATAATGCATATAGAAATCACTGAGAATTGGGCTCAGGGGCGAGCCCATAGACAACCCATAGGTCATGCGATAAAAATCACCATTAAAAATGAGCGTGTTTTGTGATAGACAACTGTCCGTAAGGCGCAATAATTCATCTATTTCAAACTGTGAGAAGTGAAATTCCTGAAGGCGTAATTTGAGACAGTTTAAGGCACCTTGAACCGGTACATTTGTGAAGAGGGATTTGACATCAAATGAAACCATACGGCTTTGAGTAAAGGGGAAGTTACGTAATTTATTTACGAAATCATAAGAATTTTTGCAGGTATGAATAATGTTGGAGAGTAACGGGGAGAAAATAGTAACGAGATATTTCGCTAATCTATAGGAGGAGGTACCAATATTTGAAACGATCCTGAGCCCAATTCTCAGTGATTTCTATATGCATTATTACGAGTCAAACCTTTTCAATAAGTTAAATTTTCCATTTTACACCCGCTACGTCGATGACTGTTTCGCTTTAGTTGATCCTAGTGATATAGATATTCCTCATATCCTTTCTGTTATGAACTCTGTAGATGAACATATACAGTTTACATCTGAACTTGAAAATAACAACCAACTACCTTTCCTTGATGTCATGGTTTACCGCGAAAATGACTCATTTCAAACTACAGTTTATCGTAAACCATTCGCAGTTTCATTACCGCCACACCGTCTTTCATCTCACCCCCCGAATCAAAAATTGGCTGCTTTTAATACATATGTTCATCGCGCCCTAAAAATTTGTTCATCTGAGAGTTTACTCAAAGCGGAGTTAGACTACATCAAATCAATAGCCTTTGACCGGGGTTATCCTGTTGAAATAGTTGATTCAATTCATAATAAACAAATTAAACGTACGCATTCCAATGTTAACAATGTTCGCAATGAAAATTTAATTATACTTCCATATTTTCCGAGAATAAGCCATCAAATATCTAGAATTTTGAAAAGTTTCGACTTTAAAATAGTTTATGCACCGTTTAACAAAATCAAATTTACAGACCTCAAACATCCAATAGACAGATTTTCACATTGGGGAATTTATAAAATATCTTGCGAATGTGATAAAATGTACATAGGTCAAACTAAGAGACCGCTTAGAGTCCGTTTAGGGGAGCATAAAAACTATGTTAAAAATTGTGATATTAAACGATCTGCAATAGCTAACCATTGTTGGTCTGAAAGTCACAGTTTTAATTTTTCGGAAGATGCGATAATTCAGAAATGCTCATCAATTTACGACCTAAATTTCTGGGAAGCTTATTACATATGGAAAAATTCGAGCAACTTGGTTAATGATTTGTCCAGTACACCAAATTTTTCAAATGTCTGGCTACCGTTCATTTAATTCATCCTCATTGCCCCCCCCCCTTCTGGTTTTTTCTCTGCCGTACAAGGCGTTTCAAACGTCTGGCTGCGTTTCGTTTAGTTCATTCTCTTCGTCCCCCCCTCCTTTATTCGCCTCCACACTTAAACTTTCCCGGTCGGCGGAGTGTTCCTATTGGTTTCTCTGTCACGTGTGTTTCCTCGTCTCCGCTGTTGTTTTGAAAAATTCAACGCCATTTCATCTGGCCGCGGGGCGAGAGATGGCAGGCAAGCGGTCATGGCCTAGGAGTTTTTAATTAGTTTTTACCTTTTGAGTTGGCACAGAAGATGGAACTTAAGGGCTCTGAAACAGCTGTTTGCCATTAGAAATTATTTTAATTTGTGCTAATTTAACGTTGCACATTTATTTTTAATGTAACGGCACAAAGTTTTAATCCACCTTTTAGAAATTACGTTTTGCTTATTAGTCCAGTCAAATTAGGAAAGTTTGCCATAATAAATACTCAGGAGATAAAATTGGTACAGTTATTCATTGATGGCTACTGATGATTATGTAAAAAGTCCTGATGTACAGGAGGTGAGAGGGGGGGGGGTAAAATAAATTACGTTTTTTAGTTTTTTACAAAAATCTCAGAAACTGTTGGTTTTCATGAAAAAAATTACTCCGATATAAATTAAAGAACATAAAATTCTCTACAAATGACAGTTATATACAGTGGAGCCTCGATTACCTTCAGCCAGAAAAACAGAGCTTTGACGGATTTTCCGCAAAGAATTCACTTTAATTTCAATTTTATTTACTTAATGTCACCATAATAAATGCTACAGAGATAAAAATTGGTACAGTTGTTCAGTGATGGCTACTGATGACTATGTAAAATGTCCTGATAGATAGGAGGTGAACGAGGGGAGGGAGGGGGGGGGCAAAACACTTTTTAGTTTTTTTACAAATATCCCCGAAACTGTTGGTTTTCATGAAAAAATTACTCTTACATAAATTGAAGAACATAAAATTCTTTACAATGTCAGGTATATACAGTGAAATCTAGATTATACGCCAGTCAGGAGACCGGAGCTTTGACGGGTTTTCTGCAAAAAATCACTTTAATTTAAAATTAATTTACTTAATGTCGCCATAATAAATGCTACAGAGATAAAAAATTGGTACAGATATTCATTGATGGCTACTGATGACTTTGACTAAAGTCCTGAAGGAGAGAAGTGAGCGAGGGGAGGGGGTGGGGTGGGGTCAAACAAAAGTACTTTTTTAGTTTTATGCAAATATCTCAGAAAGTGTTGGTTTTCATGAAAAAATTACTCTGACATAAATTAAAGAACGTTAAATTCTCTACAAATGACAGGTATATACAGTAATGACAGGTATAACCTCGATTATCCGTCAGTCACGAGATCAGAGACTTCACGAATGTTCCGCAAAAAAAAAATCACTTTAATTTCAAATTTATTTAGTTAATCTATATTCAAATTTATTAAATACAAATGGATCCGTGCGAAAATTTCGCATTGCGGTCTAATAATTTTTAGACTCAGGTTTAATTTTCTAAAGGAAAATTAAGGACTAAAAATATCTGCAAGCAACATTAGTCAAGGCAGAATATCATCTAATTTATTACATCAAAGTTACTATTGAAACAGCCCATTGATTTCCAAAATTGTGATATTATTATGGATGGTGGTTTCTTTCTTCACAAAGTCCCTTGGTCGAGAGGTTCCACTTTTATTTCAATTTGTGAATGTCACAACAAATATATCTCTACACATTTAAAGGAAAAAACTGTAAAGTGGTTTTTGATGGCTACTATAGCACGATGGCCAATAGCACGAAATCAGCAGAGCAAAACCGAAGATGTGCACTGAAGAAGTCCGTGGATATTAATTTCAACGGGGACACAAAAGTTTCCGTCAAGCAAGAAAGCTTCCTTTCAAATGAAAAGAACAAATCAAAATTAATTGCTGTGATTTCTTCCAAATTGAAGGAGAATGGAATATCTTGCCGGGAGAGTACTGAAGATGCAGATACCCTAATCGTAACAACAGCCATTGAAATATCTTCTTCTAGCTTAATGATAAATTAGTACTTTCATTGTTCTCAGTTATGTTTTGTCGCGCTTATAAAATTTCACGTGAAATAATATTTTATTAATGATAAATATAAATATTTGTATCAGGGTGATAACAACAGGACAAGGAAGAAGATGAGGTGATGATTATGAATCCTAACGATCCATCCACTTTCATAATTACATAATATTTACTTAATTAAAAATTAATATGTACCTACTTTTAATTTTCTCCATGTTTGATATTCGCAATTAAAATATTTCACATTAATAAACATTTTATTAATGATAAATATTTATCTTTCAAAAATAACTTACCTGGCATTATTTCATGCAATATTGCAGTATTGGAGTGTTTACTGTTTTCCTTTTTTTTTTGCAACAATATTTAATAAATTTGAATAGACATTAAGTAAATAAATATGAAATTAAAGTGATTTTTTTCCGGAAAATGCGTCAGGGCTCAGGTTTCCGGAATGACGGATAATCGAGGTTCTACTATAAATACCTGTCATTTGTAGAGAATTTTCTGTTCTTTAATTTATGTCATAGTAACTTTTTTCATGAAAACCGAGAGTTTCTGAGATATTTGTAAAAAATTAAAAAAGTATTTTGCCCCCACCCCGCCTTCCCTCCCCTCGTTCACCTCCTATCCATCAGGGCTTTTTACATAGTCCTCAGAAGCCATAAATGAACAACTGTACCAATTTTTATCTCTTAGCATTTATTATGGCAAACTTACCAAATTTGACTGGACTAATGCGCAAAATGTAATTTCTCATAAAGCTATTGAAATATCACTATAAAAATTAAATTGCAAGTTATTGATTCATAACTTATGAAAAATATATAATGTATCTTAGATTTTAGTTTATCATCTTCACTACTGGCATACAAATTACGTGTATATAGAAAATACCTATACATGCGATGGAATTTACTGTAGAGTGTTTCGCGTATTGGGCTAAATTTCACAAAATGTTACCATAAACACCTCAATTTACCTAAATATAATAAATGTATGCACTATATTTTTCTTTTCATCGTAGTTTAGAGTCAAAATCTTCCTAAACATAAGCGTAAATTGTAATTAAATAGTTTTTTTTCTAAATATTTGCTCCGAACGCTGCCAGATAACTTAAAAATAACAATTTGTGGACAATCCATTATCATTCAGCGAGCTTCAGTCAGAAACTAAAAAACAGCTCACTCTAACGCCGATATCTCTCTGAATTTTTACGGTATTTGACTGATTTTTTTTATTACGTTTCTCCATAGAGTTGACTATTAAATTATGCAAAAAGTTCCTTGTTATCGTTCGCGCATGCGCAGATAAAAATTATTTTATACAACTGCCCATATTTCCTTAAATATTTAATATAATTATATTCCAATCACACTCTATTGTTTCTACTACATTTTGTCAATTTTTCTGAAACTGACGTTAAATTTGGTTAAAAACCCAGTATTTTATAAACAAAAAACATGCAAGAATTTTTAATTTTCTTTAAACAAAATCACTGTATCTCTATTAATATGCATGCTATTCTTACACAAATGTATTCACATATTATACAATGTCTGTCTATGTATATTCTGTAGCGAGATCATTTCGTGCGTTTTATTTTACAGGGTGATCCCAAGTATTATTATTTTTTCTTTAATTTTTAGTTGGTCCGCCAATTGTCCTCCTTATCAAATCGACATTGATAAATATGAAGTCAAACCTGTTCTTTTTAATCCTAAAATTCCAAAATAATCTAACATGTATATTTTAAAATATTCGAAAAAATGTCTAAAACTGAAAGTTCCCGTCAATTATGGCCATCTAGCGTATATATATGCATATCGTAATTTCTGGCATATAACCCCACGGCTCAAATAAAATGGTTTCGAACAAGAAATTTTATTTAATAAAATGTAACTCGTTTGCACTTGGTACTTATTTCACTTTATTTAATAATTATAATTTCTTATTCGAAACCGATTTACTTGAGCCGTGTTTTATATACTAGAAATTATGGTATATAAATTATATTTTGCTATTTTTTTTTATCTTACAGAAAGGCGATTGAAAAAAATTTGCACCACACATAGAAAACGTATATGCATCATGGTAATGTTTTTTAATAATTTCCAACCTAGTTGAAATGTGTGTATGACTTCGGTTTGTCTGCCGTATGGCCGTCTGCCGTCTGGCCGTCTGGCCGTGCTCTAACTCCCGTAAATATGCTCGGATTGCCCTGCAATTTTTATATGTTATTGTCGTCATCTATAGCATGTTCCCTATTTCAACTGAAGTGTGTAGCACTTATAGTTTTTTTACAGGGACACTCAAAATAATTCCGTTACATTACAGTCTATGGGGAAAAATCATTTGCTTTTTATTTTAATCATGTTCCACAATTTCAAACACATTGTAATTGATATATATCACTAAGGTGCATTACAAGAAGCTTCATATGGAATAGGGTGTGCATAGCACTTATAATTACTTTACAGGGATAGTCAAAAGAATTCCGTTACATTACGTCTATGGAAAAAATCGTCTTCGGTTTATTTAAATAATGTTTCACTATTTTAAACGCATTGAAATTTATATATATCACTAAGGTGCATTACAAGAGGTTTACTACAGAATATTGTGTGTATAGAAGTCATAGTTCAGTTACAGGGACACGCAAAAGAATTATCTACTGTCTGTTAACAATAATTCCTGGAAGTGAGTTTTAAGTTGCTGAACGCGATTTTAAATTTAACTCACTTTTTGTCTATTACTTGGTGTGTAAAAATTCTGTATTTCATATACAGGGCAGCACAAAAGTTCGCGAACACATATCATTCTGTGCAGGTGACGTGCTCTATGAGTAACTCCTAGGATTTTCTTTATTTCAAACCAGTATGGTATGCAAACTTTCATATTCTACTAGGATCTTAAAGTTTTCTGTTGGTTCGGCAGTCGACACATATAGGCGCAGAATTATGTTGGCTATAGTGAGACATCTTGAATCAGACATCGTTACGGGACTTATATTTGCTAAATCTGCAAGGCACTCCCCAGAGAATAATACCCTAGAAAAATCGAAGACATATTTTTGGTTTGCACTGAGGGTTTTTTTATCAATTTCAGGCTGAGCAACTGGAATAAAAACAAAACTTGTCACAGCAAGTTTTTCGCACGTTTCCAGAGATGTTCCTAATGTTCCGGAAAACTGGCGTAGTCCAGATGTCTTTGCGTCAATCTTCTGGAAAAGGAGGCGAAGAGGTAATTCATTAGTATGTAATAAGTGTACAAACCAGTGCAATTTTCTTCCCAACATTGGCTTTCGTTTCATTACAGCAAACGGCAACCAGCTCCGAAAGTGTAATCCCTTTCTGTGTAACGAATTTGATGATGTTTCGTATAATATCCGCCCTAGAGTCTGAATCCAGAATCACATGTCCTATATAAACAGAACCAGATTCTGACAACAAAACAATATGCTCTTCCACAGCCAAAGTATATCAAGAACTTCCTTTTTTGATAGTTTTGTCCTTTCATCCATCAAAGTAACTTTTCGTTATAATTTCTAATAAGACGAATAATTTCTTAATGAATTACCACAGGAAGGAGGCTTTCTTTCAAATTCTTTCAATGTCACAAGAAACAATTTCGCTGATATTTTTTACTGAGGGATCTTTCTTGTTCTCCTGCTACCACAATATATAATTTTTTATTCGTAGGAAATGCTTCATTAAATCAGCATACGTGGATAATACTGTCACTTTCAGTTGCAGTGGAGTCCCAACAACACTACAAAAAGTTTCACTTCTTGTTGAGGTCATGTTTAAATTAAAAGTCCGTATTGTACGGTGCAAAAAATAAAAATAAAATAAACAACTTAGTGGTTGAAACAAAGACAAGCATCAAACAAAGACAACAGTCTCAAAAACGAATCATTCCACACAATAAAAGTCACATGTCCTGCTTAGTTCATGATAAAACAGTTATGAGATAAGAATACGTGCTTCCATCTATTAGATTTTGGAGTATAAATTTGCCATTTATATACGAAATGCCCTTTCTAGCACTGACATCTGACAATAAAGCAATTTAATAATGAAAGCGTAATTAATTAATATTCATTTACAAATTAATTAATTACGAAATAAGTTAATTATTATTTTTTTTTGATAAAAAGGCATTAAAACAGGAACAAAAAGCTATACAAATATTCACTTGATGTGTGGAACCTGAAGATGGCAACATTTTGAGCTGAAATTTGGAGACAAGTTGTTCCAGACAGTTTTACACGATATAATGACTCAGGCAATGTGAATTTTGAGAAAAAGTTTTTTCACTCCACCCTACCCATTATACATTCATCCAGAACAATAAGTTTGCATTTCTGTAATACTTTTCTCATGCCGGATACTTTGAAATTGTTGCAATTGGGAGTATTAATGAATTGCAGTTTAATTGGCAATTTCAAAACGGAATGAGATGTTCTTTCCCTGGTAGCAATGTCGCAGCTTTTCCGGAAGACGCAAGAGCTAAAGCTGTGTCATTTTTGGATCGAATTGCTGCCAGAATCAATCCAAAAGATTAAATAAAGGGGAAAAAATACGAACTAAAAAACAAAGAACAAACAAAAAATAAAATAAAAATATTAACTAAATATTTCAGAAAAGTGCTCACCGGGAGTGCACAGTATGGGGATGGGGCACGGGAGGTGCATAACATGAAAGAATGGTCAAAGGGCTTTGTAATGATATATCACATGATGAGCATCGGAAAAATTAAAAAAGTGCCCGGGGGGTGGAGAGGGAGGTTATATGCTTATTATGAATGAATTGTCAAATGTCTTTCTGGTGATATATTACATGATAGGTGTCGAATAAAGTTTAAAAGCGCCCTGGGGAATAGTAGGCATGTAAAAATACTCGCGTATTCGAACGCAACATTACGTCAAAATTTCAAAGTAATGGGTGAAGAACTTTCGGGGATATAAAATTTTGAACAAACGAACATTTACATTTTTATGTAGATTTAAGCAGTTTTGCATCGAAGAAAAGCTGTCTCAAAAGTTTAAGCACTTTATGCAATATTTTTTAGAAACATGGGATTGGACGGGTGTAATGACGTATGACGTCGCATTCCAGTTTTATAAATTTCAAAAGTGGAGAAATCATTTTCACTAATTTTAAAAATGCCGATGGATAAAAAATTCACAAAAAGGAAATTTTAAAAGTTTTTTAATTGAAATCGCAAAATAAATTTTTTTTTCTGAAATTGTTAATTTGAAATTATATTTTTTACAATTATGTAATTTTTTTTTTTTTTTAACTTTTGATGACATTTATTTAAATGAAGTTGCGAAATCTGCAAGTTAAAAATGCTGTTTATTCTAACTTTTTGTTATTCTTTAAAAATCAATATTTTATGCTTGTGCTTAAACTTTTGAAACAGACCTTGTTAGAAAATTGACAATATTTATGAGAAGTATGTAATGTTTTGTGTATTACAGATGTAAAAAAAATACCTTTTTTAGTCAATATTTTTTTTATGTTCTATTTTTTTTACAAGTTTAAAATGATGTTTTCTAACATCTGAGTAAATATTTTTCAAATCGGAGTTGTTGTGTCACAAAGCGCTAAGATATATTAAAACAAAAAAAAAACATTTATTGAAGAGTTTAAATAAATATGAATAAATTTTTCTGTAATGTATAAAGAGCCAAAATAATAAATAAAAAAAAATAAATAATATAAATAATTTAATCTGCCAACATTTATAATAATATTTAATGTTAAAAAAACATATATTGAATTATTTAAAATAAATATATAGAATAGATTTCGTAATGTATAATCCTAATAACGAGTATGCGCTCCAAGATGAGGTACCTTGCAGTGCCGCATAGAAGAAAAATTCGGAGTTAGCGTTCTTATCCCCAAAACAAAACAATGTACGGAAATAAGTAAATTAAAATACTTGTATTGCGACATTTTTATTTAGCATGATATGGCGGATTACATTTAACAAAAATACGGTATCAGTTATGAAATGTAAATTTTAATATCCAATCAGCAGCTTAAATATGCCAATAATTCCATGCAGAAGTGCAGAATTATAAGGTAAATGCACATCTACTATATATATAAAACACAAACGGAAATTTCGTTCCGTTCCTTTATAACTCGAGTTCTGCCGAATGGATTTTGATGGAACTTGTACTGTTCGATAGATATTTCTTTAGGGAAGGTTTTAGTATAAAACACAACGTTCTACATAGATTAGTTACAGAATTATGATGGAAAGTTCTGTTATTTTGGCCGAAAAGGTTACCATTGATAATATTTTGGCGACCATTATTGTTGCAGAAAGAAATGAAAAGGCTATACGTCTCGAAAAATAAAAGAAAAACTGTTGCTAATTTTATTAAAAAAAAGAAAGAAAAAGAAAAGAAATTAAAAAAAGAAAAAGAGTTTTGATGAGAGATAATATTATAAAATAAAAATATTTAATTTAAACATGATTTTGAATGTTCGTAATGCTTAAAAAATTATTCAAGGAGCAAGATTGGTATTGAAACAATATTTGGCGTTTTATATTTTGCTTTTGGCGATTTTGATTTAATTTTGACCCCAAACAATTTGATTTATTGCCAAAAGATGTTTTTGTTGTTGTTGTTGTTTTTGAAGAAAGAATTGAAATGGCTATACATCTGAAAAAATAAAAGAAAAAACTGTTACTAATTTTATTTAAAAAAGAATGAAAAGAAAAACTGTTTTGATGAGAGATTTTAAGCCAAAAGGTGTATTTTCAAGTGTACGACAGCATTTTTGCAGTTTTTTTTGGTACTTTTCGGTTAGCCGGGCGCCAGTGATAGATATATACACATACATATATATACACATATATCTACACAAATACATATATATACACTTATATGTATGAATATATACATATATATTTATATATGTACATATATCACTGGCGCCGGGCTAACCGAAAAGTACCTTTTCTTTATTCAACTGCAAACTATATTAATGGCAATATACTTCTATTTACTTCTACATTATATGAAATTTCGTTCCGGCTGCTGATAACTCGAATTCTGCTGAATGGATTTTCGTAGAACTTAAACTGAAAGATAATTTTTCAGGGGAGGTTTTATTGTATAACATATCGTTTTACGTAGCTTAGTTATAGAATGATTGTGGGAAGTTCTACAATCAGATCAATCCGATTATGAAAGATTAACCTTTTTAAAATATTTAGCCAAATGGATTTCGATGGAACCTACACTGTTAGATAATTTTCTAGGGAAAGTTTTATTATATAACATATCATTCTACGTTGCTTAGTTCTAGAATTATAGGGGGAAATTCGAAAATCGGGTGACCATTTTTTTATCATATATTAGCCTTTTCAATATTTGATTCCGATTATGAAAGATTAGCCTTCTGAAAAAGTTATACTGGACGGATTTTGATGAGAATTATATTGTTAGTTAGTTAGATGCTATTTCAGGAATGGTTATAGTGTACTACATATTCTTCTAAGTTGCTTAGTCAAACAGTTATGTGTGAAGGTTATATAGTCAGGTGAACCGGATTCCGAAAGATTAGCCTATTTGAAAGTTTTTACTGGGCGTATTTTTTGCGACTTGCATTGTTAAGTAGATAATTTGTAAGGATGGTTTTAGTATATTTTATATCGTTCTGTTAGTTTTAGAATTATGTGGATAAGTTCTATAATCAGATGAACCCGATTATCAAGGATTAGCGTTTATAAAAACTGCTTCTACTGAATGGATTTTGTTAGTTAATTTGTTTGCATTGTTAGTTCGACAGTTTGTAGTGATGGTTTGAGTATATTGCCTATAGTTTTATCATTCTTTAGCAAATCCTAAAAGCAAATGACCAAATAAAAGAGTTGGTCCTGACCAGCTAAAATTTTAACTGAACATTCGAAAATATAATAGCGGAATGACGTCATTTTTCAGCAATGTGGAAGGATATTCCAGGTAAATATACAGATTGCTTTCAAATACAAGGTCAAATTAAACGATATATTTCGTTTGATTTAAGGTTCATTTGTAGAAACCGACCAGCGCAGCGGGCGTAGCTTGCTAGTTTATTAATAAAACTAAGCAATATATGTTAAGAATAACAGTGGACAACGATGGTTCTGTCCCGGAACTGAAATCAGCTGATCCTAAATCTGTTTCGTGGCTGATTCCGAATATTACTTTCCGTTTTTCTCTAGGTGTCCAGTTTTTGAGAAATTTGCATGTTTAAGTTTATGCAAATTTAAGCTTTTTTCTGTGACTTTATGGAATTTTTAGGTACAATCACTGTCAGATTGAATTGCCTTTTTAACGCTTTCCAACCTACACTGTTAAAAATTTCTGTAAAATCACAGAGAAAAGAACGAAACTCTCTGTAAATTTACACAAGTTCTCCGTTAAATGCATTTGATCGAGTTTCTCTGTCATCATTTTACAGACATTCCTCTTGTTTTATATTAGATCCCCTGTAGGGATTTCCGTGTCTTTATTTAAAGATATTTTTATATTTGTTGTAACCTGTAATTCAAAATACACACTTTTAAAATTCTTTTACAATTTTATTAAAAATATTAAAGAAAAAAATGTGGTTTAAAAATTGTTTTATTAAAAAATAGAATACTTTAGAAAGGGGAAATTGATCTCTGCGGAGTTAGCGAGGATTTTTATCGACTATCACTTTGATCAAAAGATAGAAAGAGAGTGTGGTTATTTAAGGAATAAATTTTTATTTCAATCTTTATTTACAATTCAGGTAAGGTAATTTTCAAATATTATTTTAGTCAATTTTATAATTTGTGTTAATATTTATAAAAAATTGTAATATATTATTATTAGGAGTCGTAGAATTTTAATGACATATACGTTATAAAAAATATATCAATCTTCTAAATACATAAATATTACAAAAAAAAAAAAGAAATAAGTTTAATCTTCGAAATTTAAATATATGAAAATATTAAAAGTCATTTCTTTTTAAATAACTTATATGATTTAAATTTATTTTTCTTTTATTTACTACTAAAAAAATTCCTTTCTAAAAAATATTCTTTTTAAAAAATATTCGCGTATTATGAGAAAAAATATATATATAATATGTATGATGTGTTAAAACTTCGAAAATTCTCGAAAACATTGTTAAATTTGTTGAAAAAAAAATACATTAAAATTATTTCATTTTTTAAATAAAAAAAAACAAAATAAATCCTTTACAAGTAGAATAATTTTTTTTCAGACTAAATCATAAACGACATACTTGGCACAACGCAGAAACAGCCAAAATGGTATGGTGGTTATAATCCCTATCTGCCACACGTATGACACGGGTTCGAATCAGAGCTGTAGTCGAAGCGATCCTTGTAAAGTCCTGCGTTACAGCGATTACAAGTAATTCTAACAGTACCCATATCCGGCGTACGATCGACTGTCAAATATATATTTTTTATATATAAATAATAAAGTTTTTTAACAGAAAAAAATACAGTAGAAACTGTAAATTTACCGATTAATTTCTCTGTTATTTAACAGAATCTCTGTTTTCTAATCTCCGTAATTTTACATAAGACTTAAGATAACAGATTACCAGTAGATTCTCCGTAATTTCACAGAAATTTTTTTAACAGTGTAGTTGAAAAGTGTTTATGACTTCGGTTTGTCTGCCGTCTGCCGTCTGCCGTCTGTCCGTCTGCCGTCTGTCCGTCTGCCGTCTGTCCGTCTTTCCGTCTGCCGCCTGCAGTCTGTCCGCCTTTCCGTCGGTCCGTGCTCTAACTCCCGTAAATAGGCTCGGATTGCTCTGCAATTTTTATATGTTATTGTCGTTATCTATAACATGTTCCCTATTTCAAGTGAAGTGTGTAGCACTTATAGTTTTTTTACAGGGACACTCAAAAGTATTCCGTTACATTACGGTCTATGAAGAAAAATCATTTGCGGTTTATTTTAATGATGTTACACAATTTCAAATACATTGTAATTGATATATATCACTAAGGTGCATTACAAGAAGCTTAATATGGAATAGGGTGTGCATATCACTTATAGTTACTTTACAGGGACAGTCAAAAGAATTCCGTTACATTGCGTCTGTGGAGAAAAATCGTTTGCGGTTTAATTAAATAATGTTTCACTATTTTAAACGAATTAAAATTTATATATATCACTAAGGTGCATTACAAGAGGCTTACTACAGAATAGTGTGTGTACAGCAGTCATCGTTCATTTAAAGGGACACACAAAAGAATTCTCTACTGTCTGTTAACAATAATTCCTGGAAGTGCGTTTTAAGTTGCTGAACGCGATTTTAAATTGAACTCACTTTTTGTCTATTACTGGGTGTGTATAAATTCTGTATTTCATATACAGTGCAGCACAAATGTTCGCGAACACATTTCCGTCTATTGACGGAAACTCTAAAAGGAGAATTTTAAACTGTGCTACGCGTTTCCTAACTGAACTAAAATTTTGCATCCTATGTAGTACATATACAAATCTATAGATCCTATACAGGGCTGAATAAAAGTAGTCGGATATTTTTCCGAATATTGTATATGTTGGAAATTTCTTAAATTACGTTTTTAAATATGTTATTCGTTTTCCAAATTGTTTACTTTGATGTTTTCTTTCAGCTTATTAAACGGTAACGATTTGTAAAATTATTTTGGAAGCGTTGGAAAGTGTTACATAATCTATGCTTGACGCATGAATTTTCGTTGTTGTTTATATTATGATTACTGGACCAATTGTTTCAGACAAATGTCGCAGTCTGCGTATTCTTGACATTTACCTATCAGTTACTAAACTTAATTTGCGTATTTTTCAATAGTGTATAATGTTTTTTAATCGCAATGGGTATAATCGCAAAACAATTGAAAAAAATATTAGAATCTATCGTAATTGACTGAAGTACATCACAAAGTATCATAAAAAGCATTTTCTGGTACCAAAAAATAAAATGTTACTTTCCTCAAAAACTGGACATGATAAAAGAAAACAGAGACAAAATTTAAAATAAGAGTAAAAATCGGGTTTAGAAACAATAACGTACTCATGTGGTAGAAATATTTGGATGTCAAGAAACGTTATTAGAAAAATATGTAAATTAGGCACAATATTCCATGGTCCCTGGCCAGTTTAATCTCGGACATAACATTTTTGTAAAGTAAACTAGCCATTAATCATAACATAAACGAAAAATGCAGTCTGATAATGCTTTATGCCTTAAATTTGCATATAATTGTACAAAAATTCCAAAAATTGCATAAATCAAAATATGCAACTATCTCAGAAACTGGACGTACTGGAGAAAATCTAAACCTAGAACAGAATAAGAATCAACTAATTTTGGTTTGAGCGCAGGGCAAAAGTTCATTTTTTTGTGTTATTTATTTTGATTAATTAATCAAGATAAGTACAGTTTATTTTAATAAAGTAATCAAGTTAAACATGCTCATACTGCCCACAATACGTGCAGTGTCAATGATTCGCTGCTGACATTGTTAACAACATATCACGTATGTTTCAGGAACGCTAACACAGTAGTTTGTCGCTGGGTTCACAGCTACGCGCCTCATCGTGTAGCATATTCGCGCTTTACTATTCTTAGACGCAACTCGGTTCCTCTGTTAGTTGAGGCAAAATGGAAAAAAGGAATCATCAATAAATATATATATATATATATATCATATACAGAAATACAAACTTTTTTAACACTTTCCAACATAGTTGAAAAGTGTTTCTGAATTTGGTTTGTCTGTCTGTCTGCCGTCTGTCGGTGTGTCGTCCGTCTACCTGTCCGTGCTCTAACTCGTGTAATTATATCCAGATAGTCATGCAATTGATATATGTTATTAAGGTTTACTATAGCATGCTCGGTATTAAGTGTGTAGGACTTATACTTATTTTATAGGGGCACTCATAAGAATGCCGTTACATTATGGTCTACGGAGTAAAATTCTTTGCAGTGCATTTTAATGATATGACACTGTGTGAAATATATTGAAATTGATATACATCACTAAAATACGCTACAATATGCTTACTATCGAACATGGTACGTCTAGTACTTATATTTAGTTTACAAGAAAACTGAAAAAATTCTATTACATTATGGTTTAATGGGGAAATTCGTTTGCGGCGCATTTTAATCATATTACACTATTACAAACATAAATGAAAGTGATATCAATTTCTTAGATGCACTAAGACATGCTTTCTGTAGAATATAGACTGTGAAGCTCTTTTCTTTTATTTACAGTGCCACACAAAAGTATTCGTTTACATAATGGTCTACGGGGGAAAAACTGTTTGCAGCGTATTTTAATTATGTTACGTCATTTCAAATATAATGAAATTAATTTACATTATTGAGGTTGTAAGATACTTGTTATGTGCATAGCATTTATCGTTCATGTACAGGGACATACAAAATATTTCGGGTACAGTACTGTGTCCGAAGTATTATTTATAACTCATAATTGGACATAGAATTTATCGTTCATGTACAGGGACACACAAAATATTTTGGGGTACAGTAATGTATCTGAAGTATTGTTTATAAGCCATAATTTGAAGTGGAATTTTAGTAAGGTATGCGTTTAACAAAATTATTGAATGATATGAGGTATGTATAAATGCTACAGATCATAGACCGGGCTACACAAAAAAATTCGTAAGCATTAGGGTGCATTAGAGTAAATTGATAAAAATGAGTTTTTAATCGAGCAATGCATTTTGAACGTGGAATATATTTAGTATACCAAGAAAGGTTTGTAGAATATAAATAAAATCATATGTAGGGCCACGCAAAGAACTCAATACATGGCTGCCTATGTATGATAATTTCTGGAAGTTGTATTCAGCGTGTAGTTTCCTGGATTAAACTATAGCTTAATATGTGGCGTGTATAAAAAGCTTCAGATAATATACAGGGTTCTACAAAATAATTCAAGTATGTTTGCGTCTATTGGTAGAAACTGCTGAAGATGAATTTCTAGCTGTGGTATGTGTTTTATTACTTAACTAAATTGTAGCATACTTTAGATGATATACAAATATATAATTTATATACAGGACTGCGGAAGAAAATTTGAGCACTTTTCCGGCTGTGTACGGTAATTGCTGAAATCTGGCTTTCAAATGTGTTTTGTGTTTTTCTGAAATGTTTACTTAGATACTTTATTTACCTTATTAAACAGTGATGGTTTTTCAAAAAAATTCTTTTAGTGTTGGAAAGTGTTTCATAATCTATGCTTGGTGCATGATTTTTCATTCTTGTTTCTCCATACAATCATTAACATGTAATATAGTCCTTAGCTACTCTGCTGTAATGGTGGTCGAGTGAGTTTTGAAATTTTACGTGCAATCGAGGTGTCCAAAATTCTAATATTTGTGCGTGAATGAGACCCATTCTGTCATTTATTTAAGTTTCGCAACGTATGTGTGAATTTCCGGGAATTTGATTGTCACGGTTATTTTTTCAATGATATGATAATTAGGTACGTGTGATTGTGTGGCTGCTCTATGCATAGTGAGGTAAGAGATACATTCGATGGATTTCGAACGCATCTCGCCTATAATGTACTTTAGTTATGAATTTTGAACGCATCTTACCTTGAGTAATCAAATTCTCTCTTGTTGACTGCATGATGAGTTTTCAGCTATCTGATGATTTAGATAATCTGATAGTAAATAGTTTCTGATATTTGTTGGTAAGAATTTACATTTCGTATTTACGAAAAAAAATGATATTGCTGTACATAAGACTCCATTATTAGTGACATTAAATGTTAAACTTAGTTTTTTAGGATATTGCAGACCGAATATTGAGGCCATAAATTTGGAAAATATTTCCCATTTAGTAAAATTGAGATTATTCTTAATCGCTTACATTTCACTCTACTTTAATCTCCCTGTTTAACATTATAAACGAACTGGTTGTGCTTCAGTTAAAATGTGTTTCATCACTTTCTTTCAAGTGTTCAGCACGCAAGGGTATGTCACAAACGAGCACAACTATATTTTCGATTACAATCCTGCGCGGGTCTGGTTGTACCCGACCCGAACCCCAAAAATTCGATTTCAAGTTTCGACACCTAAGCCGAATCAGATATAGAAAAAAAATCTATATTTTAATACAGTTATTGGAAAACAGTCTCACATTACATCTCTAATACCAATTTCACCTGTTACGATCAAAGTGAACAAATGTAGTTAATGTTTTAATGTATAGTTTTTACATCTGAAAAAATATTCTAAACTTTAAAAAAAAGTGGGTTAACCCAAATACAACTCTCATGAATCAAATCCTAACCAGGACCCGAAGCAATTAAAATTAACTCGGACCGAACATGACTCAAAACAAAAAACATTAGCGTCAATCTGACCCGCATCTAACTGCGACGGATTACATTGGTTTCCGGTAAAATCGAGTAACTCGACGCAGTGCAGGACGCATGTTTCAAGGAATGTTCTGGCAGAACATGTTTTATGTTTTTTCGGATAACTATTTTCTGCTAATAATCATCTAATGACGAGATGTGATAATTTATAGCTCTTGAAATTACAGTTGTGTTCATTAATTCGTATACTATGGAGAAAAATACAAGTATACTTACACAAATTTACTAGTTATCCATTTCCAATGAATATATAATAGCGCATTTCTCTTATGTTACATTATATGAAAATAGAGAACTAGGTTTTCAAGAAATCCACTATTTGAGTTAATGAATAAGTATTAACGACCTAGATTGCATTGTTAATCCTTCACCTAAGTCTTTTTCCCAAGCGTTTCTGTTGGATGTGAATTATCTTTTGTTGCAAAATGTTATATATTCCATATATTCTTTAGATTTCTGCACAGAGTTTATCAAACACATGTTTTTTTAATATCTGCAAATCATTTTTTGTTAATACTTTTTCAGCAGTAATAAATTTTATTTTAATATTTTGTTTTATATTAATATTTTGTAAAAACAGGTCATGCTACTGACAAAAACGCAAAGAAAAAAACCTTTAATAATTTAACATTTATAAAAAGTTGCAAAAAATGTAGGAATTATCAAAAAATCCTATGCAATCGGATGTTAATAAGCATTTAAAAAAATCCCAAATGAATGAATTCTCTATAAAATGAGTAAAATATCACGAAAATTCAATTTTTAATTAGTAATGGAATGTTTTAAAGAACCTAGCGTGTACAGTTGCATACATTTTTCTGAAACTGTCATAGAGTTTTGCACTTTTTATCACAAACTTTAGGACTTTTAATCAAACAAAAAAAAAGTTAGTTAAAAATATATTTTGTATTCTCAGGAGAAAAAATGTATTTAAGATAATGGTATTTTTTATAAACATCACTAGGAAATGGGTTAAAAATGACTATCTAAATTATTCATTGACACATTTTAAAATTCAATAAAAGATCAAGCAATTCGCCTGCAAGAGTGCGGTGTGGACGAAAATGCTTCTTATGATATGAAATTTTGTTTAAGTAAACCAAAAAATAGTTTCAAAAATTTCTCATAGCTGGCGCTGCTTCTGGAAAGTTATTGAATAGGTAGAATGTCTTTGTAGATAACAATGGTGAAAGACGCCCAATGCGTATGCATAGTTTTTGTCCAAAGTATGGCAACTCACATTCAAAAATTTAACAATTTTCGCCCTCCTGAGTTCGATTAAACGAGTGAGTATGCATAGACGAGTACTGTTAACTTATGGAATGTGGGCAGCCATAGTTTGGACAAAAAATGTGCATACGCATTGTGCTTATTTCGCCATTGTTATGTATAAAGGCATTCTACTTATTTGATAACTTTCCAGAAGCAGCGCCATCTATGCGAAAATTTTGGAACTATTTTTTTATTATTTGCTTAAACAAAAATTCAGGTCATAAGAAGCATTTTCGTTCGAACCGCACTCTCGTACTCCGGTTGTTTGATTTTTTATTGCATTTTAAAATGTGTCAAGGATTTTTTGCACACCCTGTATAATCAATGATGCATCATAAAATCCTCAAAAATATACAACATACATGATATGAAACATTGTAATTCTCAGATTATTAACTTATTATAGAAATTTAATAATGAACATGATTGATTTAGACAGCAATATTTGACATGTGTGCTATTGTAGAAAGAATAAAGTATAAAAGCAAAGACTTTTTCACTGTGTTTCTTTTTGTTATAACAAATTTTGTATATTTAAATTAATTTTTAATATTATATTCGTATAGTACATCTACAAAATATATCTAACTTAATATCAATTAATCATTCGGTCTTATTAAGGGTAATGTACATTTATCCTTGTCTTATCTCAAAAGGTAATGTAATTATTGATGTAATACAGAATTGACAGTGATATACTACGTATATGATATTGTATAATATTGTAATTCTCTGAATACTGATTCATTATATAAAATCCAATAATGTAATTGAATATACTATATTGACTTAGGTAGCGCATTTGAATTGTGTAGTATTTTAAAAAGAATTACGAATAAAACAAGTGACTTTTAGAATCTATTTCTTTTTGATATAACAGATTTTTATATTCAGATTGATTTTTATTCTTATATTTATCAAGTAAATATATTCAATATACGTAAGTTAACATCAATTAATCGTTAGATCGTAGTAAGGATAATATAAATTCATTCTTGTCTTATTTCAAAAGATTAAGCAAGTAATATATTTATTGATGTAACACAGAATTGACAGTGATATGCTACATAAATTGTATTGTATATTGTAATTTTTAGATTATTGATTCATTATACAAATCTAATAATATACTTTATTCATTTACATAGCACATTTGTTTTATTAGCGGTTATGTAACGCATTACCTTACATTCAATGTTTAAAAATTTAACGTTTAGTGTTAGTTTTAGTACCACCGAGTGGTTACCATAAGTTTTTGTCTAATTAATTTTCTCTGTTATTATGCACGATTTTTTTTAATTAAATGTTTTACATATCTTTAAAAGTGGGCGTAATTGTGCGTTTGTTTAAGTTGTGTTTAATCTCGCTCTTTTGCTGAAGATCGTCTAACTCTGTATTTAGTAGCCGTGACACAACAGTTTGAAGAGTTTGTATAAAAAAATAAATCATCGAAATCTTATCATAAATTTTCTTTGCAATGCAAAATAATAAATTATAAAGGACCACCCAAAAGTGGACCCGAATCCACAAAAAAGATAAGTATTAATTTTGATACTTTTCCGTTATACTAACAACATGTCAACATGTATGCTATTGCGGCATTTATTTCAACCCTGACCGTGCAAACGATTTTTATTGCAAATCGTGCCAAACATTGTGATTTAGTATTTATTTATCGTGATCCATTTTATTATTATCATTGTTATTATTTAATCATAACTTCGCAAAACATCTTAATTTGCTAGTTTTCGAATAGAAGATATTTATTACTAAGTAATAACTTGCATTTATTATTGACGCTGAGAAGGATTTTACCATTGTGCAGTTATCTGATCATAAGGAAGCTGCAATAAAATCGTTTCAAGAAATTTGGATTAAAAAAAATAGATTTATTGAAAAATAAGAACGATGAAACATGCGTCAGGCATAGATTATGAAACACTTTCCAACACAGCCAGAAAACTGTAACCGAACTTCACCGTTAAATAAGATGAAAGACGATATGTAAGTAAACAGTTTAGAAAACATATAACACATTGAAAAATACAGTATACGAAATTACCTTCCACTGTCAAAAAAGTAGTTGAACTATTTTGTGCAGCCCGGTATATGATCAATAGATGTGGATATATAGTATGATAAAATTTAGTTCAGGTAGAATATTCACATTTAGCAATTTTCGTCAATCGATTGAAATGCACTCGAAGTCTTTGTACAGCCTTGAAAATCATCTGAAAACTTTTATACACACCATCTATTAAGCTAAAAGGCAACTTAAAGCTCAATCGTAGCAATTACCAACCGTAAACGACAATGTATATTTTTGTTTGCGTAGCCTTGTATATAAATTTATTTATATTCCGCATACTTCTATTAGTCTACTAAATTTAGTTCAGCTGGAAAATGCGTAAATACAATCACAAACTACCCTTAAGCAATTCACTCCCATAGTCTGTAATACTTATGAATTCCCTTGTGTAGCCCTGTTTATAAACACACCCAGTTTATAAACACCCCAGTTTATAAACACAACCCAGTTTATAAACACACACGTATTATGAAAAAAATTAGTTAATCATAAAAACGCAAACCAAAGTTGAAAACGTACTTATCACACAATATGTTTTGTATGACCCTGTAAATCAACGATAAACCAATGCACGCCATACTTTTAAGCGAACAATTTATAGTTCACCTAGGTGATGTATATAATTTTAATTATGCGTGAAATAGTGAAATATCACTAAATTACACTGCAAACGAGTTTTCCCCATAGAGCTATGTGTAACAGAATTCGTTTCACCTTGTTAATGAATAATAAATGATTTTCACCTCATATTCTAAAAATGGAATGTTTTTAATGCGCTTCATAATTATATATCAATTTCATCATGTCTTAAATGACGTAGCGTTATCAAATTGCACTTGAAACGATTACATCTCATTGACTGTAATCTAACGGATTACTTTTGACTGTCCCTGTAAAAAAACTATAAGTGTTATACACTTCAGTTCAAATAGGGATCATGCTATTGTAAACGACAATAACATAAAAAAATTTCACGGCAATCCGAGCATATTTACTGGAGTTAGAGCACGGACAGACGGCAGACGGCCAGACAGCCAGAGAAACCGAAGTCATAAACACTTTTCAACTAGGTTGGAAAGTGTTAAAAAACATGAACAAGTCTTCATTTAAAAAATTAAATGTTTATTGCAATGTTAAGAAACATTTACAATTTCATGCCTGCAGATTAAATTTAGTTTTATTTTATTACTTTACTGTACAAAATGTATATGTTCTTTTGTTTTAAGTATATATTTGCATTGATTTGATAAAGTAATTCCTGAAAGTCTGTAATTTTCAAATGATATATTTTTAAATAATCAATTTCAGGCCAACAATGTTTTTTTTTTTTTTTTTTTCAAATGATTCATTTTACGTGCATTTCATTTTGCGCCACCCATTACGTTTGGTGATAGTGGTGTTGGAATAATGTAAAATTAGCTTATGCACTGAAGTGCCAAAAGTCATGAGATAGCAATATGCAGATATCCAGATGGCAGTAGCATTGCGTAAGAAATGTATGAAAGGTCAGTTCACTGTCAGGGCTTTCATTTGTACTGAAGTGATTTATATGAAAAGATTTGTGACTTGATTAGGGCCGCACGACGGGAATCGACAGAGTTTGAACGCGGAATGCTAGTTGGAGCTAGACGTATGGGGCATTCCATTTCGGAAATTGTTAGGGAATTCAACATTCCTCGATTCACAGTGTCAAGAGTGTGTCTAGAATATTCTAATTTCAAGCAGTACCTCCCACCATGGACAACGCAGTTGCCGCCCGCAATTACTTAATGACCGAGCCCAGCGACATGTGCGTATGGTAGTCAGTGTTAAGAGACAAACAACACTTTGTCAAATAACAGCAACAACCATTGTAGGGCGTACGACAGATGTGTCCGTGATGACCGTGTAGTGAAATTTCGCATTGTTGTGATATGCACTGTAAAAAATGACCAATGTTTCTTATTTTATGAAAATATGCTATAACCACGAACGAAAATATAATATAATCTTCTGAGCTATCCGAAATTTCAAATAGCATGTTACATTGTCTTTTGAATCCCCAGAAACGAATACATTTTCAAAATTTAAAGAATAATTTATAAAAACAAATTATTTTTAGCTGCCCGAATTTTTCAGAAACGTTTCCGAAAGGATTTTATAGTGTATTAATTAGTGTCCTCCACCTGGAATACCTGTTTTTCGAATGCTACCAATTCTGAAGTAAACATTTTCATGCTAAAAAAAAATGTTTAACAGACAAACATGCAAAATGAACAGCGTTAACAATAACATTAAAATTAAGATTATTTCTTTACTCTTTCATGTATAAATTAACTTATGCGGCTGAAAACGTGTACTTGAGAATGGATAACATTCGAAAAACAGGTATTCCTGCCTGAGGACACTAATTAATACACTATAAAATCCCTTCGGAAACGTTTCTGAAAAATTCGGGCAGCTAAAAATAATTTGTTTTTATAAATTATTCTTTAAATTTTGAAAATGTATTCGTTTCTGGGGATTCAAAAGACAATGTAACATGCTATTTGAAATTTCGGATAACTCAGAAGATTATATTATATTTTCGTTCGTGGTTATAGCATATTTTCATAAAATAAGAAACATAGGTCATTTTTTACAGTGTGGCAGTAGAAGATGACCGACTCGAGTGTTTACTAACAACACGCTATCCGATTCAGTATTTCTGCTGTGTTCGTGAATATATCGGTTGGACCCTAGATAACTGGGAAAAGGTTGCTTGGTCAAATGAGTCACTATTCTAATTGATAAGAGCTGATGGTATAGTTCGAATATGGCGCAAACCCAACAAGGCCATAGACCCAAATTGCAAACAAGGTAATGTCCAAGCTGATGGTGGCCCCATAATTAGTGAGGGCTGTTTTTACATGACACCGACTGGGTCCTCTGGTCCTCAGGAGGTGCCCAAAACCAAGTGGGGCTACAGTCCGTGGCGGCCCCTCAGGTCACTATGGACAAAGCCAAACTTGGTGTGGGATCACCCACTTCTTGCGTTGTCTGACTACGAGAAACCGGGCCGATGGCTCGCCGACAAACGCGGCGGCGATCAAGCCAAGACTCGAATCCTAGGGTCGAAAACCAAACCAGCGTGTCTTTGCGTAATCGGAGTTTGCCGTGCCCGAAGGTTGGATTAGCGAAAAGCTTCACATAACTTTCTATCTACTAAACCCGACCAGTACCGCATCTTCAGCGTTCCTGAAAAATTTTTAACGCCCTGCAGAGTCCGATAGTGGGTCTAAAATTATCTTTCCGTTGTTTTAACATTTGTTGTTTTTTTGTTTTGTGTTTATGTTGTGTTGTTTTACATGTGCATAATCCTCTCAATGGAATCTTTCGGGGACCTTAGCCAAGGCGTGTCTATGCGTCAAGGACTAGTTTTCTTCAAAGTCCCGGGTTGGCGAGAAGCTCCTCCTACTCACCGTGGCAGATGAACTAGTAGTTTCCTCCTTCCTTAGAACTCGACGATCTGCCGGATAGCTCTCGGCAAGTCGTGAGAAAATTATAAGTTTTGAATATCCTTTTCTCAAAAGAAGTTTAGGTTGGGTGCCAGGTATGTTCTTATAGAAGAATAAAAATACAGCGTTGGGAATGCTCATGAATAACAAGGAATTTTAGGTAGGGTTAAAAAAAATAAAAGGTTAGCTCAGGTGGCGATTTCAAGTGGCGATTGCAGGTGTGAATGGTAAAGAAAACCCAGGTGAAAAAGTTAGTAACATCGAGAAAAGAGAATGCAATTGTAAAGAAGAAAGTTTAATAAGAGGAGGGGAATAGTAAAAGTCATACTTGACAGTGTTAGATAAAATTACGAGTTGGGTCAGATGCAAGAACACCCCTTTGACCACCTGGGTTTTAGGAAGGAGTGCGCGGATTTCGGCGAGAAAAAAGGGTTATGTGATCCCCACGTAGGCGGGATTAAATTAAATACAAGTGAAGAGACAGCCAATACTTTTATCTGAAGGCAGGGTTTTAGACAATAAGAAAATTCCAGCCATTTGGGTAGATGTAAGGGGAATGAAGGAGAATAGAAGAAGACCAGGATTGGCATAAAAAAATGGGGCGAAGGTTTTGGGGGAAAAGAAGAGTGGAAGAAAAGGGATGCGTAAGAGGAAAGATAGGCAGTTGGTTTTAGTTTAGTTGCAGTGCAGTGCAGTTGAGTTTAGAAAGAGTTGGAGTTTGAGTTTTGGGAGAGTTCGATCTGGGATGAAGAGGCGTGAAGGTAAATTTTGGAGAGTGTGTTTTCCCTTGAGACGATAAGGGAGCGAGAATATCGAGAGATCGTGCTGCAGAGTCGGCTTTGATAGAACCGACTTCGGTATGGCTTCAGTACTGTTCCAGATTATTTCAGGTATGATTTTATTTGCTCGTATTCCGAAAATAATCATTATGTACCAGAAATTAAATTTAGCAAGTATAGGGGGAAATTATTTAGGCATCCAAATTTAATTGATTAAATAAAAGTGTATTTGAATAATTTGAATAAGTTCTATTTAGTACTATGTGTCAGACTATGAGTATAGTCTTCAATTGTATTGTAATAATTTTATGAAGATTTTAATAAATTGTTTAGTTCAAATTTAAAGTTATGTTTATTTACACTACAGAGAAGGCGAGAGGAAATGATCTGGGCATGATTCTGGGTAACAACTATTTATTCACGGAGCCATGTAAACTTTATTATTAAAATTTATTATAAATGTAAATATTTAATATACATACCATAGGAGTAAGGTAGCCCATAAACCCCCTCCCAGCAGATCGGACGCCGCGGGAAAGCAAGGGTCGTAGGGGAAACAGGAAATATCACCGAGGACCCATTTCCCCTTATGGGGTTCCAGCTACGGAGTCGTCGGGTGCTCTTTGTTGATTCAACAGGTGTCTTCGTGGTGATTCCTCTGATTTGCGGTTCTGCAGCGTATCGTAAAGACCTCTGTCGTCACCTCATGGATTTAATCAGAGTGATGCGACCGGTCGCAGCGCATACGGGAGGCCTCTCCCGGTCGTGCGCGTTATAAGTCCCTCATGACTTGGGTGCGACGGTTGACGTGCATGACGGGTACCCTCAGGTGCCTGGCGGCGCAGATCATTTTTATCATTTTGAAAATGTTATGTATTAATAATGTTAAATTACTGCTTTGAACATGATTGACGACGATAAACAGGATTGTCAATTGTCAACCATTTTTGGCGATCTATTCCCTGGAACGGATAATACGTAAGTACCGATTGTTTTCGTATAAAAATATTTGAACTAGATTTACAAGGAATCCTGTAAAGTTGTAGATTTATGTCATATTTCATAGCAAGTTAACTGTTTGGATAAAAATATTTATTATAAATATTTGTAAAATTATTATGAAAATAAAAATTTATTTTTATTTTCATTTCCGTTGAATGACAGATTCGTTGCTATGGCAACCAGCAAGAGTACGATTTTTTTTTCCTTTGAGAAATATTAATCAATGAAGTATTTAGAAATTTCACATAATTGAATCTGCTTTTCTGGAATACGTGATTTTTCCCGTCTGCATAAATACATAAATAAATAAATAAATAGTATTAGGAAATCAAATATTTCGAATAATAATTTTTTTTTTCAAAAGGTAAGAAAACAGATTTATTTAATTGGGACTTGAAAAAATTACGGAAGACAAAGTTGTTGAATTACTAGAAAATATAATAAAATGCTCCTTTTTACTTACCCATCATACGTAGAATAGGGTAAATCTTGTAATCGTTATAAAAATCGAAATTTTTTTTGACGGATTTACACGTTTCAGACACTGGAGATTCCAAAAAACATATTTTTAGATTTTTTTTTTTTTTTTTTTTTTTTTTTTTTTTGCCGTCCGTGAATGTGTCTGTATGTCTGTGTGTCTGTAAACGCTCTATCTCCGGAACAAATTGAGATAGAGACTTGAAATTTGGTATGTACTTAGCATGTAATAATGGAAAGAAGCTTATTGAATTTCAGTAACCTCGATTATACGGAACTATTTTTTTCGGACTCTCAAAATTTTCGTTCTGATAAAAGGTACATAAAAATTTTCGAAATTGTTTATTTTAAGGAGAGAGTATAAAAGACAATAAAAAAACAAATTTTGCATAAAGAATGAAGTCGAGCGGATAATGAGTTACCGAGATATTTGTAATCCTATTTTCCATACTCTTCAAATTTTCATGACCCTGTATTTCATTCATATTTCAATTCAAAGATACATTTTAATTGGAAATGTGACGCTTAATCCAACGCAGTAAATCGTTAGTTAATAGGATTATAATTTTTGGAGTTATAAGGATACTTCTTTTACGCAATTTACTAATAGAGCATTTAAAGTTTATGACATCATCAAGCCACGATTTTATTCGAACAATGCATTTTATAAGTAGTTTACACATGTTTTAGGTTCATACTTTATATTATGCATATCTATAATGGGTAAGTATTACGGTGGCCACCAACGACTAGTTTAAAGATGATTCAGTTTTTTTAAAGGTGTTTTAGAAAATATTATAAATAAGAAAAAAGAGACAGGGAAGCGAGAAACGAGAAGAAGAGAAACGAAAACAATTGTTAAAAAAAAGTATTAAACGCGTGAAAGAGCTTTGGAATTGAAAAAACTTAAATTAGGCAATGAAAATCCAGATAGTATCTTAAGTTCAAGTAGTAGTCAATTAGATTTAACCTTATTGTGAATTGATATAAAAAAAGTTTTATTGGATATAAATATTTTTCTGTTTACCACCAACCACAGCCCATTTTGTTCCTATCTTTATAAATTTTATAGGGTTTCTTCTCCTTTATGTGTATGTAGTCAGCCAGCAACATCATTGCATTATATTTTGAACTGCACCTTTACATCATATTATCATATAAGAAAATTTCTTCAACAATCTCTTTGTCCCAGTGGTTCTCTGTTGTTTTATCGAAACCATTTTTATTTCAAAAGATAATTCAATGTGTCAAACTTTCAGAAATCAACCATCATGTGTTTCAAAATGTTTTACCTTTTATAGATGACGAGGAAGACTTATCTTAACAAAAATATGGTTAGCATTAATTCAAAATAAATTCTTATTCAATAACAACACGACTGTACCATAAATTAACTATTGCGTGAACAATAGAACTTTTGTATATAATTATATCATAATCATTATAATTATTCACTATTTTACCTATTGTAGATATTTTGCATTATTTTTAAACTTATAAATATCTTTCTAAATTATTAAATAAATATGTAGTCATAATGAATAGAGGAAAGTATTATTCAACTAGGTAAATTATATCCAATGGTTGGAGTATCATAGTTGAGATTTTTCCAACAGAGCGAAAATATGCCGGGACCAGGACTCGAACCTGGTTTGCTATTTGAAGATTCATCATGTAAATGCTATAGTTATAGCTCGGATGAATGAAATTAGCGCTGCAGTCCGCAGCCTTGTCCAACAAATAAGAGTGAAATATGCCAGTCCAGGATATCGTCGGGATAGCTCAGTAGGGAAAGCGTTGGTACGGGAAACCAAAGAACCCAGGTTCGAGTCCTTGTCTTGGCATATTTTCGCTCTGTTGGAAAAATCTCAACTATGATACTCCAACCACTGGATATAAATATGTAGTATTTTAATGTATTTTTGCAGAACGCTCAGCTTTGCGGCGAAATTGAGCTTCTGCCGCTCCAACAAGTTAAAAATACTTTTATCTATGATTTCCTTATTTTATTAATCACAAAGATCTAAATTCTTCTCGGGAAACCCAGAAAAAATTGAGCTTCCCATTGTAAATATATTGTATTCATATTGTATTTAATCTTTAAATTCTCAATCGGCTTTCTCTACGTGTCCTTTAGAAGCTATCCGCTGGATGGGGCTTGTGAGTTCTTAAGCCATTACACAGTGGTTAACCATGGTGTTACGAAATTATTATTACTAAATAAATAGGATAATAATATTCCACGGGTTACAATATTATGAAAAAGTTTTATTTATGTTAAAAAGTTTTCAAGATACGGAACTTTAAACTTGCAACTTTGAACGATTCCATGCATGCCATTCTATGTCGCAAGTTTTTTAAATGTCCAGAACTGCCAAAACATTGTTTTTTTTTGTCAAGATATTTTGAATAGCTCTATTTAAATATGAATTGAATCTGTGTACCAAATCTGATTAAAATCGGTTACTATGTGGCCACGACTTTTTTTTTTAATTTTTGCTCATTTTGCATGGAATGACCTCTATCTCAATTTATTTAATGTTTGCAGACACATATAATTTTTCAATTTCTTTAGCTCATCATAGAATTCAGCATTTTGAACGACTTTTATAATGTAAAAAAATAAAAAATAAAAAAAATAAAAACTAAAAAAAAAAAAAAAAAAAAATAAATTTCTACAGTTACCAACAAATCTTAAATAACAATCAATTACGCCCCGCAACTTACTCTAACAAAAAATCTACTCCAAATTCTCCAACTACCTTTTACAGCTACCTGTTTTTTCTTCAACTGTTTACGCAAACCTTCCTAACTTTCGCGTTGCCAATGCGGTCTGTATAAAAACTTTTCACTACCACCTAACCTTTCAACAGATATCCCTCTCGAAATCAAATATGCTGGGTTATCATCAGAAACCACAGTGAAACCAACAATATGGATATGTTTTTCTTGAACTTCCATAACATGTTCATTTGTGTCCCTGTATACGGCTGATGACGGGCTGTTAAAAATTTCCATCCCGAAACGCATCCTGTTTTTTTTTTGTTGTTGTTGTTTGTTTTCACGGTAATTCATACAAAGTTTTGTCATTTAATTTCATAACTCAATTAGAACAAACTGGTTCTAACATTTCGCACATCCTTTAGCCAAATACAAAGCTATTTCTGAATTCTTTAGTATACTCTTTTACTTAACAGGTCCTTAAAATTACTGCGAATATATTTTCCAGTTCGAGTATCCAACAGAAGCGTCATTAACTCCAAACGGGGCAATGTGCGTTTCTTCAAAACAGCAAATTTATTTTTTGACATGATAAATGACACTCTTATTTTACCACAATCATCTTGGGGTCATTCCATGCAAAATGAGCAAAAAATAGGAAAAAAAAATGTGGCCCCATAGTAACCGATTTCAATAAAATTTGGTACACAGATTCAATTCATATTTAAATAGAGCTATTCAAAATATCTTGACAAAAGATAACACATTTTGGCACTGCTGGACATTTAAAAAACTTGTGGCATAGAATAGCATGTATGGAATCGTTCAAATTTGCAACTTTAAAGTTCCGTATCTTGAAAACTATTTAACATGAATTAAAATTTTTTATAATATTGTAACCCGTGGAAAATTATTATCATATTTATTTAGTAATAATAATTTCGTAACACCATAGTTAACCTTAAATTGGTTGTAAAAATTGAAAATATGTCAATTTTGATAAAATTAAAAGTGTTATAAAAATCAAAGGAATTTAAAAACATATGTGAAATTGATGTCTGATGTAGTGTTACATATGAAAACCAAGTTTCTCAAATTTGGAAGTTGCCATTTATATTCTTCATCTTTAAAATAGCTTAGAAACTTTAAAAAAAATACAAAATCACAATTTTTCTTCTTATGTGTATGTAAAAAATCAAATGAAGGAAAAATCTGACATCAACAATATTTCATAAGCATAAAGTTCAATAAGCCCATGATATGCTTAAAAAAATTCAAGAATGCTTTTTGATTCCTAACATAACAGAAATGGGTTCAAAAAGGTATAATTTGTTACGTTCTATGGGCTATTTAACTTCAAATTTGTGCGCCTTTTCTACCAACTTGAAAAAAAAATGTAGTGCTCCCATCTTATTTTACCACAATCATTTTGGGGTCATTCCATGCAAAATGAGCAAAAATTAGAAAAGAATTGTTGCCACATAGTAACTGATTTTAATCAAGTTTGGTACACAGATTCAATTCATATTTAAATAGAGCTATTCAAAATATCTTGTCAAAAGATAACACATTTTGGCACTTCTGGACATTGAAAAAACTTGTGGCATAGAATGGCAAATTTGCAAGTTTAAATTTCCGTATCTTGAAAACTATTTAGCATGAATTAAAATATTTCATAATATTGTAACCCGTGGAAAAATATTATCATATATATATTACGATAAATTGCAGGTAATAAGGACTGTCATTTGTGACTACCGGTTTTCCTATTATGGGGTAGCCACCATGAAATTTACGCAGTCGTCACATCATTAAGTATGGCCATTGATTCGCCGAAACCAGGTACTGAAGGAACTCCACCGAATAATTGACACACATAGCCGAGCAGCAGTCAATAATAACAAGACTCGTTGTAGGCGATCAAATGTATTTATTCGTAGCAATGTCATCCGTTTACATAATGCAGAGAAATAATTTACCATCACGGGAGTACGATGTTCACATTCAATAGATAACAGACACTGAAGACACTACCATACCTTAGCTACACTCTATATACAAGATGGATCACAATGTTCTTAGATGAACCACTACAAGGGGAAAAACAATGTTAAAGTGAAAATGGGGGTCATTGGAGCCGCAAATTATTTTAACAACCAAAACAGAGCAAAATTCTGGCGGTCCTCGCCCGAGCAGTATGTTTTATACACAAAAAATCGGTGTAAGAACACTAACGCGCGAAAATTACCAACCAATAGAGTGCAAAAAGGGGTGTGGCCAATAAGAGAGCGCCGAAAAACTTAAACATCAATGGCTAAGAAATTAGGTTAAGGGCTGTCGAACCTGACGTACAAGTAAGAAGTCATTACAAGAATCGGATGAATTTTGGAGGAAAAAATAAGCGCGTGAATGCAGGGGATGATGGGACAAATCGAACAATATCTGAAAATAATAAAATAAAAAGAACGTAAAGAAAATTTATTCTGAGAGAATAAATTTCACTGTCTCAATAAAAGGAATTTAATCAAATGCTTTTTAGGAAGTTTTTGCAATTTAGAATTAATTTTAGAATAGGGATTTAAAGAATATTTTGACTAAGATATAGAATTAAATGAAACAGAGGATTTAAGATATAAATAAAAGACAGAGAAATATTAAAATAAATAAAATAGATAACATTTAGTAATTTAATAGAATGGTGATAATTTGGAATAAGGACTAAGAAAATGGCGAAAAGAAGGGAATTTTTTTTATTATTACATATATTTAGTAATAATAATTCCGTAACACCATGGTTAACCTTAAATTGATTGTAAAAAATGAAAATATGTCAATTTTGATAAAATTAAAAGTGTTATAAAAATCAAAGGAATTTAAAAACATATGTGAAATTGATATCTGATGTAGTGTTACATATGAAAACTAAGTTTCTCAAATTTGAAAGTTGCCATTTATTTTTCTTCATTTTCAAAATAGCTTAGAAACTTTAAAAAAAAATTACAAAATCACAATTTTTCTTGTTATGTGTACGTAAAAAATCAAATGAAGGAAAAATCTGACATTAACAATATTTCATAAGCAAAAAGTTCAATAAGCCCATGATATGCTTAAAAAAAATCAAGAATGCCTTTTGATTCCTAACATAACAGAAATGTGTTCAAAAAGGTATAATTTGTTACGTTGTATGGGCTGTTTCACTTGAAATTTGTGCACCTTTTCTACCATCTTGAAAAAAATGTAGTGCTTCCATCTATATTGAGTTATGATTACTATATAATTGTTTGTTCAACCACTGCCCCGTTCAAATCAATCATTTATTCTACTCTAATTTAAAAAAAAAAATTGAGAAAAAATAAACTGAACGCAAGAATGAAAGTTTCTATGTATAAAATATACACTTTTATCTATAACGACAAATAACTTTTAAATTTTAAGATCTTTCCTTCATGTTCAAACAAGTAATAGAAATATTGCATTTCCCCCTCAAATTTTTTCATAATTTATTTTTTTCTCATTAAGGAATATAAAGGCAAGAATGAAACTTTCTATATTTAAAATATGAACTTTTATCTATACCGTCAAATAATTTTAAAATAATAATACTTTTCCTTCATGTTCAAACAAGTAATAGAAATATTACTTTTCCCCCCCCCCCAAAATTTTTCAATGTTTATTTTTTTTTTCTCACTATGAAATAAAAGGACATTTACTAAATTACTCCAATCTGTTACTTATGATTCATTCTTAATTATAAATACTTTTTAATAAAGTCTTTCCACTCCTAAGGCTAATATTGAAAATTGAAATTTCAAGCATGTAGACAAAACCTCGATCTTATATAAACTTTTAATGTCAGCTTTAATACTGAAATACACAGTCCTGAAATCTATTATTTAACATTTACTCATAAATAAATATGATCTACTTATATGCTGATTTTCATTAAAATCTATGACATGTCAGCCAAAGCTGATTTGCTCATTTAGCTTGGAATGACCCATAGTTAAGCTTATTTTTAGACAATGAAGGACTCGTTAGAATCGGTGGACAGATTAAGCATTCAATTTTGAACAACAAAATAAAACACTCCATTCTCCTTCCGAAGACACATTATCTTAGTAAATTGATTATTACACACTTTCATTTGAAATACATTCATTCAGGAATACAATTAACACATTCATCCCTGAGTCAAAATTGCTGGGATATCGGGACTCGTGTTGCTATACGTCGGTTAATCATAATTGTATTATTAGCACGAATAACTTTCAAAACAAGTGATGGGTGTGATACTTATTCACAAGTAAAAGATGGAAACCCATTTCGAAGACTGGCAATTACTTTGCAGATCCTTTTTAATTGTGTCCTACCTCGGAGTAATACCTCGGACAAAGGTATATTTTTGTGTTTTTATGCGTTTCATCAACAAATCTGTGCATCTTGAAGCAGTTTACAATTTAAGTGAAAACGGTTTGTCACGACTAGAGGAAAACTCCAAGCATTGTTCAGTGATTGCGGAACAAATTATATTGGGAGCGCGACATATATCAAGAACATGGACAACTAAACCTATTGGACGATATGTTGAAGAGGAAGGTATCAAATGGAAGACTAACGCGCCTTCTTCATCTCATTTCGGTGGTCTCTGGGAGACTGCAGTGAAAACAATAAAATTTTGTATGAAAAGAGCGATCGGTCTATAAATTTTTTGTTACGAGGAATTCACAACATATAAAACCGAAATAGAAGCAGCAATGAATTTTCGGCCTCAAATCGTAACTACGGATGATCCTGATGATTTGTCGGCCCTTAAACCCGTACATTTTTCTCGTAGGAAAAAGCTTAAAGTCGATACCAAAACCTAATATTATAAGTGAAAAAAAAAATCTTTCTTCGAGAATTCAGTTATCACAAATCTTCTGAAATATTTGCTCAAAAATCTATTTGACGCAAATAAAAGCACGCAATAAATGAAGAAAGGATTTTCCGAATATGAAAATTGATGATATAGGTATAGTGAAAGAATATAACCTACCCCATTAAAGTGGAAAAATAGATAAAGATACACAAGTTTATCCTGTCAGTAACGAAAGGGTTCGTGTGGTAAAAGTGAAGACTGAAATAACATGATCAATACGTAAATTTGTATTATCAGTGACTTAAAACTGCAAAGACTAATTATTTTTATTTGACTATTTTTGTGTTTTATATATTTTGGTTACCTCTTAAATTTTATCAATTTCACTTCTTCCATATGCAGGTAATAACGTAACTAATGTTGTATTGTTAAATTGATAATAGTGCAACATGTACGTATTTTATTGCATATTATGTAATTGATATCGAAAGGTGCCACCGAGACCCAACAAGTTAGATTCCCATATGGAGTCATCCTTGGTCATGCTTTTACTCACCTTCTTTTTTGCTCGATCTTTCTTATGTGCTCCAGTTTCATTCTATTATAACTTCCAATATCACCGTCTTCAGAATGCAATTATTGTTTAGGAATTTTTTTAGGAGTGTTGTATTAAAAATGGTTTTTAATTTCCAATTATTTGAAATTTTAATGTGTAAATTACAGTTTAATAGTAATGTTTTTGTATTTTATATATTTTCTTGAATGTATAGGGGAAGATCGGGTAGCCCTGGACACTTGGATAGATTGCAAATAAGAAACAAATGAATGAAATTTCTGTCTTTATTTTATACTTAAAATAAAATTATGAACGTCTTTAATGATTTTAATTAAACGTTGATAATAATATCGAATTATTTAACGAAAAATACTGAAAATAGTTTGGCCTTATTTTTTTGGCGTCACAAGAAACGACGGGTAGCCCCGGACATATTAATCAATGGTGTCCTAACCGTTTTTTTGCTTTACAAACATCACAATTACAATAAAAATACGATGCATCTATATAAACACAATCTTCATGGACCCAGTCTTTGCATTCCTGGCACTGAATCTAGTCTTCTTCAAATGTTTCTCCGCATATGATGCATTCTGTCTTGTTTTTTTGAACATTTATTGACGAAAACAAAACACTCACTCATGAATAACTTACTCTGCGCCCACGTCACATGTAAACGTATTTGTTTCAACTGTAGAGGGCGTTCATTTACAATAATTCTTTATTTACACAACACTTTGGATTTCTTAGAAATTGAAATGTCCGATGTTACCCGCCGTCCGCGGCTACCCGACTTTCCCCTAATTGAATTTGAATACTATATTGACTGTTAAAATTTCACTTTATCCCCACTTCAAAATCGTTCTCTTCCCCATATTTGAAATATATAATTTACTTTTCTGTAGGCTATCTATCTGTAATATAATTTTATATATCATTCCTATGATTTAAATAATATTTTTATTTCATTATTATTCTTCAGTGTAAAATAATTGTTTTTAAATATTATTGCGAACTATTCGATATATGTGGGTTTGAATTTAACATTTTTCATTTCAAACTAAAATTTGTCCAATGACTAACCTTTTAAATTATTAGAAATACAATGTATTAAAATATAAAGTGATTTCGCTTTTAATAAAACGATAAATAACTGCATGGAATAATAAAATTTTAAACAATAATACAATACACATAAAAACCATAATGCAAGTTTTATTTCAATGTAAAATTTGGCGGGTGCAATACTTTCTTAATTAATTGAAAAGAAAACGTATTAAAAATGTAAATTGTTTTCGCTTATAGTAACAATAAACATTTTTTTAAATGATGCAATTTTAAACAATAATACAATACGAATGCAAACAATAATACAATATGAATTAAAAAGATAATGCAAATTTTTATTAAAATTGTAATTTGGTGGGTGCAAAATATTTTAGTTATTTGAAAATAAAACGTATCTACCCTACGTATATAAAATCCTAATGAAACGAATTTGTGAAACGATTTTATGAAACAAATTTATGAAACGATTTTATGAAACGACCTGATTAAACGAATGATTATGTTTCAGGGCTATTTTTAATAAAATATTAAACGCTTGATGGTGAAATTAATACCAATTGTCCATAAAAATCCGCGGATGTCATAACTGGTAATAGAATTTTGAAGTTGGAATTAGTTTTCGAGCTATTAATTTTTTTATAATTTTAATGACATTTCTGTAACGATGGCAACTAATTACTCAGTTTTTTTGCGACAAAAAAGGGGAAAAAATGAAAAGGATCCCGATAGGGATTATTGATTTCTTTTATTCGTCATTTTCAAATTGAAATTGAATTTATTTTTTATTTCAATCGATAATGAAGACAAGATTGTGATTAAATTGTGTTTTTCAAGAAAATTTGAAAAAAAAATCACATTTCTATCGTCAGGATTCAATCGTCTGTCAGCATTTAATTTAATTTATAATCTGAAAATATTTTGAATAAATTGGTCCAAATGACGTCATTTATGTAAACGCAAAAGAAAGGGAGGAAAAGGAATTAATAGTAATTATTATTTATTGATATCATTTTGTTATTTTTTTGTAAAATTTAATTAAACGAATTTATAAAATCACTAATTCGGATATTTGAAACGAATATATAAAATAATAATTGCCCAACTGAACGGAAGAATAAAATATCCTGCTTGGTTTTCTATCGAGCTTGGGTTTTCCGCCAAGCTTTTTAAAAAAGCGTCAAGACCCCTATAATAGAAAAGCACCAAAAGTTCATTGGGTTTGTTTTCATAACTTTTGGCAACAAATCTATGTATATTAACGAATCTATCCCTTTTCGAAGCTCGAATTACGCCAAGCCTAAAAGCAAAGGATCCTATGCTGGAAAAGTACCCGATTTTCTTATGGACAATATTCAAGTGACATAACATGGTGTAAAATTATCGCGGATAGCAAATTTGTTTAAATATCTCATCAATTGATGACGATTAAATGCAGGCATGCATGTACAAAATATTTAATTAATGTTGTATGATAAATAATTATTAGAAAATTCGTATATACATATTAATTAAAATAAATAATTTACATATTTAAAATAACATGAAAATATGCATGATGGTGCACTAAAATAGAGAGAAAAATAAAACCTGTTACTGAAAATGTCTATAACATAGTACTTTTCAACACCGTGATTCTTAATGTTATTCACAAGCAGATGGAATTTTTCTCATCCTTAAACGCAAAGGAAGAATAGAATACAGATCGTTGTTATAAAAGTCCGAAAGGTAGCCACAATTTAAATCTAACCATTTTATACAAGCTGGTTTTCAAGTTGTAATTGATTTTACTTATCAATCCCGAAAACAGTCGTCAGCTGTCGCAATACCTGTGTATGAGGCCATGATAATCAAAAAATGCCCGATTGAAACGTTAAAACCATGGCAACCCAATTACAGATTTACCAATATTTTTTAAATAAAGCACGCTGACATGTTTTTAGAGGCATCGAAGTCTGAACGGGGGTTGGCGAGCGTAGCTCGCAGGGGGTAGGCCCCCTAGTTAAAAATATAAATTGCTTTCGCTATTAGTAACAGTAAACAAGCTTTATGAATAAATACAACTTTAAACAAAAATTTTATAAAAAATAAACAATAATACGATTTTTATTTCAAATTAAAAATTGGCAGTTAAATAACATTTTAATTGAAAACAAAATGCATTAAAAATATAAATTGCTTCAGCTATCATTAGCAATACAACATAGTATATTTTGGCACATATGATTAAAAATGTACGAATTTAAAAATGTACCTGTCAAAAATACTCATTGAAAACATGAAGTAAAATTGATAAAAAAAAAGAAGCACACGCAAAAAAAAACCTGTTTATCTTCATTTTTGAAAAATCGATAATCTAAATAAAAGTAACAACATACATATTTCGACTAAAGACGTATTTGTTGCGAAAACAGATAATAAGAAAACATCATTAACATTTTTTATTGCTTTTTGCTATGTTTTCATAAACATGCTTTATTCAAGTTATTGAATTTTTTATAAAGTTTTTGAAAGGTGGAAATGAGTTTATCTACGTTACAAAATAATAAACAGAAAAAAATGAATGCGGTTGACATGAAGATGCGTAATGTAATATATTTTCCACCATTATCTGTTATAGAATAAATACAGTTTACATATAGGAGTAAAAACTTTAATAAATATAAAAATAAAAATAGTTTTTAAAATACTCTTTGTAACAATTCAATGTTTATCTTGAAACTGACGCCACATTTTATGACTAAAATTCATGACTGTTTCAAAAAGCGCAAGCTAGTGCATTTATCTATAAAAATTATTTTTTACTATGTTCAAGATATGGCGACAGGAAATTAAAAAAAAACACCCTATTTAAATTATCTTTCTAAATTGACTACTCAACATATAATTTAATTAATATCAAACTTTGAATTGATTATCACCTATATTTTGAAAATTATATTCCACTCCTCATGTTTTATTTATCTATATTTTCTATTTTATAGTGCCTGAAATATTTCGTTATTACAGCTTCACAACCGGTTTGCTTTTGACGAGCATGATATGGCGCATAATTAAATCCATTCTTATATTTCTTTTAAATGCTAAAAGGTGTAAATTAACAACATAATGCAAATTAAAATAACTTTTATTAGGTATGTTTGACATGTTTCGACACACTCCGAGTCATTTTCAAAAACAAATTAGAATATTCCATAATTACAAGGGCTTTGAAGTTATTATTTAAAATGCTATCATTTAATTTTCATGTACTTTGTAAAAAATTACGCACGTTATCTATTATTTTTACTTGGTTGTTTATTTTCATATCTGTAACCATGGAGTAACTCGAACCACAATTTCGGTAAGTTAAAAGATACCGCATCGTTACATATTGTACTTTTGCGTGTTATTATCTCTATGGTTTCTCTTATTATGGATGGATAGTATAGACTAAATTATTTTACTTTCTTTGAAATTTATTTGGATGGTTTCTTCTTGATATATCTTTAATATTGATATAATCTTCTTACCAAAACAATTAATGTTACACACTTCATTTTCAATACCGAACATTCTATAGTAAAATCTAATAATGTATAAAAATGTCATAACAATATGAGTATATTTACGAGATTTAGAGCGCGGAGTGACGAAAAGAAACACAGACAGACAGACGAACCGAATTCAAAAACACTTTTCAACTATGTTATAAAAAGGTATACGAATAACACTTCATCAAGCAAAATGATCTTGTATAGTTTGTTTATTGATAAATATTTTTCCTCTTCTTTATCTCATTTTACAAAAGACTTCCGATGAGACAGAAAAAATATCTATATCATTAAATGTTTTTATTTTTCTTTGTCGAATGATCTCTGAATAAGAATTCCCATTTGACTTTTCATTCGTCTCCCTATTGTTGTACACATTCAGATGAAAAGTCTTTTATCCATTTCTTCAAAAGAATCTAAGAGGTAATTTAAGTTCCGTCTCTAAAAGTTATACTATACTTTATTTGTTAAATTTCTTTTGCATCCTCTCTTTCCTTAAATACGAGATCATATCTTTCAAAATATTAATTACTTCTGTTTCAAAATTTGGATTGGGAATTTTTTTCGTACACAGTAAAATTAGACAAATGTTTGTTATTCTACGAAAATAAAATATACCAACGAACGAAAATATACAATAACCACTTACGAGTTACCCATCAATCTGAAAGTCTTTATTTTTTAGAAACAAATATATTTTTCATATTCAAAGAAGCATATATAGAAATAGATTATTTTGCTGCCACAGATTTTCGGAAACGTTTCCGAATCACTACAGCGTATTAATCAGTTTTCTCGAACTAAAATATCAGTTTTTATGAGGTTATCAATTCTCAATTAAAAATTTCAGCTGCGTTACTGAATTTATAAATCCAAGAGTAACAAAATAATATTAATGTTAATGTTAAGGCTGCTAATTTATCATTTTTGTTTGTTGAATATAAAAATATTTATCTGAGAATTGATACCATCCTAAACACCTATTAATAAACTAAGAAACTACTCGGAAACGTTTCCTAATATCAATGATACCAACTTTGATTCAATAGCTATTTCTATTATCGAAAATAGGTTATATAGCGTATTAGAGAATATACATTTTTCGGATGTTATCCATTATCAAGTCAAATTTTTCATGTTCAAAAACCATGATATAGATACATTATAAAATAACAACATTAACATTAAAATTATTATTAATTTGTTACTATTGTAGGAGGATTGTAAAAAAAAAGTTTTGCCTCCACATCTGTAACTACTTTATTAACAGAACAAAATGAAATATTTTACATTAACAAGTTACATTGAAATGTCTGCCTTTGAAGGCGTACCTTATTTTTCGATATAGTCACCACTCGCGGTGAAGCACTTCCGCCATCGATACACTATTTTTGTAAGACGTCACAGAATACTGAGACCGGCTGTTGACGACACCAATAACGCACCGCATGTGTTACATGTTCGTCAGACTCAAAGCGCGTGCCCTTAAGATATTCCTTCAGCTTTAAGAATAGCCAGAAGTCGCAAGGCGCTACGTCTAAGGTGGGGCTTATCGTGCGCACTCGACTTTCCTGGATTCTCCGTCAGGCTTCCATGTTCCCGTCTCCTGAGGGTGCACATATGCTTCGCTATACACAGCACTCAATCGCTTGTGAATATCGATTGGTGCAACACCTTCCGTTGTCAGGAATTCGATCACCACACGCTGTTTTAACCACACTTCCATATAGTCCGCCATTCTCCGTTTCACTGTTTGCTCGTCAGTGGTCCCACTTGCAAAATAGAAACATCATGAGATTAAGAACATTTCAAAGTTACTTGTCAATGTCAAATATTTTATTTTGTTCTGTTAATAAAGTAGTTACAGATGTCGAGGCCAAACATATTGAACAACACTCGTATGTATAAATTCAATTACGCAGCTAAAAATGGTTAATTGATGATATATTCTTATTCAAATCTCAAGTATATTTTGTCTTCTGAGGTATGTAAAGATAAAACACGCTTTTTGCAATCGTAGATAACTCGGAAACGGTTACTGCATATTTTCTTTCGTGGTTACATTATATTTTACTACATTAAGAAACACGAGCAGGGAAGACCGATCTATGCTCGGTCCAAATTAGCTTTGAGTTCATATATCATGACCCATGACAAAAATGTCCCACTAATCGAATTTTCTCGAACATGTGACCAAGCCCAATTGTCTTCTCGTGCCCGAAACCCGTAAGATATAAAATTTAGTCAAAATAATCTGAGTCGAGTTTTAGATAAAATTAGCTTGACCCACAGGGATCCAAAAATGACCCACTAATCGGATTTTATCGAGCATGTGACCTAGCCCAATGATTGTCTCGTGCCCAAAAACCGTAGAATACAAAATTTAGTTCAAATCGTCTGAGCCGTTTTTAAGATAAAAATAGTTTGACACATAATATGATCAAAATGTCCCACTAACCAAAAATTCTCGAACATGTGACTTAGCCCAATAGTCTTCTCGTTACCTAAAACTGTAGGGTATTAAATTTCGTTCAAATACTCTGAGCCGTTTTTAAGATAAAAATAGCTTGACCTATAATGACCCATGACCAAAATGACCCACTACTTGAATTTTCTCAAACATGTGACCTAGCCCAACAGTCTTCTCGTGCCCGAAAACCATAGGATGTAAAGTTTAGTCTAAATAGTCTGAGCCGATTTTTAGATAAAATTAGCTTGACCGACAGTGACCCAAAAATGACCCACTAATTGAATTGTCTCGGACATGTGACCTAGCAAAATTATTTGCTCGTGCCCGAAACTTGTAGAATACAAAGTTTAATCAAAATCGTTAGAGCCGTTTTTTAGATAAAATAAACCAAAACCCGTTGAACCAAAAAGGACCCAATAATCGAAAGTTTTCGAGCATGTGACCCAGCACAATAGTCTTCTCGTGACCAAAAATGGTAGGATACAAAATTTAATCAAAATCGTTTGAGCCATTTTTTACATGCAATTAGCTTGAACCTGACCTATGGTATCCCAAAATGACCCACTAATCTAATTTTCTCGAACATGTGACATAGTCCAATAGTTTTCTGGTGCTTCAAAACAATAGAATACAAAATTTCGTCAAAATCGTTTGAGCCGTTTTTAAGATAATATCTGCATATATCTGCATATATATATATATATATATGTATATATATATACAAGCAGGGAGGACCGAGCTAAGCTCGGTCAAAATTAGCTTTCAGTTCAAATATCATGACCCATGACCAAAATAACCCACTAATCAAATTTTCCCGAACATGTGATCAAGCAAAATTTTTTTTTCGTGCTCGAAACCCGTAGGATATAATATTTAGTCAAAATAGTCTGAGCCGTTTTTTAGATAAAATTAGCTTGACCCACAGTGTCCCAAATATGACCCATTAAACGAATTTTTTCCACCATGTGACCTATCCCATTGATTTTCTCGCGTCCAGAAACCGCAGGATACAAAATTTAGTTCAAATCGTCTGAGCCGTTTTTAAGATAAAAATAACTTGACCCACAATGACGCATGACCAAAATGACCCACTAATCCAATTTTATCGAACATGTGACCTAGCCCAACAGTCTTCTCTTGCCCGAAAACCATAGGATGCAAAATGTAGTCAAAATAGTCGTAGCCGTATTTTAGATAAAATTAGCTTGACCCACAGTGACCCAAAAATGACCCACCGATTTGATTTTCTCGAGCGTGTGACCTAGCCCAATAGTCTTCTCGTTCCCTAAAACTGTAGCATTTTACATTTAGTTCAAATCCTCTGAACCGTTTCTAAGATAAAAATAGCCTGATCCATAATGACCCACAATCGAATTTTCTGGAACATGTGACCTAGCCCAACAGTCTTACCTTGTCCGACAACCATAGGATGCAAAATTTAATCTAAATAGTCTGAGCCATTTTTAGATAAAATTAGCTTGACACACAGTGACCCAAAAATGACCCACTAATCGAATTTTCTCGGGCATGTGACCTAGCCCAATGATTTTCTCGTGCCCGAAACTCGTAGGATACAAAATTTAATCAAAATCGTTAGAGCCCTTTTTTGGATAAAATTAACTTGACTCGCATTGACCCAAAAATGACCCACTACTCGAAAGTTCTCGAACATGTAACTCAACCCAATAGTCTTCTCGTGCCCGAAAATGGTAGTATACAAAGTTTAGTCAAAATTGTTTGAACCGTTTTTTATATACAATTAGCTTGACACTGACACATGGCGAACTAAAATGACCCACTAATCGCATTTTCTCGATCATGTGACTTAGCCCAATGGTTGTCTGGTGCCCCAAAACGGTACGATTTCGTCAAAATCGTTAGAGCAGTTTTTAAGATAAAATTTGCATATATATATATATATATATATAACCACACACACACACAAGATTTGCTCGTATTAGAATATATGATTTAAATTATTTTACAGAGTATATGTAACATAATACCCAATTATAACCCCAATATAATGACACAATTGAATTTTAAATGTATTATTTTGCTTCACAAATTTCAATAAAAATTGAAAAGTAAAATTATTTTATACAATTTTTCCAAACCTATCTTTCTGTATGTATCTCATAGGACATAATCAACAATTTACATCTGTATTTAGCTGCAAAAATAAAGATATTCGAGCAACAACCTTAAGAATTAAAATGATCTTGTATAGATTGTTTATTGATAAATATGTTTTCCTCGTCCTTAAATCTTGTTACAAATAACTTCCAATGAAACGGAATAATATTTGTATCATTTGTTTTGTTTTGTTTTGTTTTTTATTGTCAAAAGATTTTTGAATAAGAATTTTATTTTGACTTTTTATTCTTGTCCAATTCTTGAACACATTCAAAGACGAAAAGCTGCTTATCTGTTTCCTGAAAAGTCTCTAAGAGTTAATTTAAGTTTCAACTCTGAAAGTCTTCAACATTTTTTGTTTCTTACATTTTCCTCGCTTTTTACATTTCTACTTCTCTTATTTCAGCTTAAATAAGAGAATGGATAGTTTGAAAATGTTAATTATTTCTGTTTCAAGATTTTATTTTTGATATTCAAAACTAATTTTCATTTCCAATGGATTCAAAAACAAATTTATTAAGAAGCAATCCGACTTCTTTTATGTAGAAATATATAGATATAAATGTAAAATAAATAAAAGAAAGAAACATATAGAAGTAAATGTAAAATAAATAAAAGAATGAAATATATGAAAATAAATGTAAAATAAATAAAATCAAGAAATATATGGAAGTAAATATAAAATAAATAAATACAAAAATTCTATTGACTTAACGTTACTTGATCCCTTTTTTTTTTTTTTTTTACTTTCTAACATAAGTATATGAAACTATGTTTTTAGCACCACAACTTAGAAATATGTGTAAGTAAATGTGAAATAAATAAAAGAAAAGAAATATATGAAAGTAAATGTAAAATAAATAAAAAAAGAAATTCTATTGACTTAATACAACTTTATCTCTTTTTTTAAAACTTTCCAACATAAGCAGATAAAACTATATCTTTAGCACCCCAACCTAGAAATATGTGGAAGTAAATGTAAAAGAAATAGAAGAAAAGAAATTTATGGAAGTAAATGTAAAATAAATAAAAGAAAAAATATATGGAAGTAAATGTAAAATTAATTATAAGTAATTCTATTAACATAATATAGCTTGGTCTTCTTTTTAACACTTTCCACCATATAAGCAGATAAAACAATGTTTTCAGCACCACAACTTAGAAATATGTGGAAGTAAATGTATAAGAAATAAAAGAAAAGAAATATCTGGAAGTAAATGTAAAATAAATAAAAAACAATTCTATTCACTTAATATAACTTGATCTCTTTTTTCAAAACTTCCCAACATAAGCAGATAAAACTATGTTTTTAGCACCACAACTTAAAAATATGTGCAAGTAAATGTAAAATAAATAGAAGAAAAGAAATATATGGAAGTAAATGTGAAATAAATAAAAGAAAATATATATGGAAGTAAATCTAAAATAAATTAAAAAATAATTCTATTGACATAATACAGATTGATCATTTTTTAAGACCATATAAGCAGATAATACAATGTTTTCAGAACCACAACTTAGAAATATGTGGAAGTAAAAGAAATTATATGAAAGTAAATGTAAAATAAATTTTAAAAAAAAAGAAATATATGGAACTAAATATAAAATAAATAAAAAATAATTCTATGGACTTAATATTATTTGATCACATTTTTTTAACACTTTCCAACATATAATTAGATAAAACAATGGTTTAGGCACTAGAACTTTTTATTTTATAGTAGACTAGTTTCGGTAGCATTCAGCGTACCTTCATCAGTACAAAAAATGATGGATTTTTGTTCAGATATAAGGAGAAACGGATTCAACGGATAGGTTTTTTGACCAATAGCTGACAAAAAACCTATCCGTTGAATCCGCTTCTCCTCCACATATCTGAGCAAAAATCTATTATTATTTCCACTGATGAAGGTACTCTGAATGCTAACAAAACTAGTCTACTATTAGATAAATAGTTCTGGTGCTAAAATCGTTGTTTATCTGCTTATATTGTTTTGCTCCAAGTATCATCTTTATTGTCACTTTTTAACATAGTTGAAAGATATGTATGAATTTGGTTTGTCTGGCTAACTGGCTGGATGGTCGACTGTCCGTGCTCTGACTTGAGTAACTATGCTCAGATTGACATGTAAATTTTATCTGTTAATGAAGTTCACTACAGAATGTCCGCCATTGAAAATGAAGTGTTCAGCCTTTATTGTTCGTTTACAGGGACATACAAAAAATTCCGTTATATTATGGTCGATAGGGAAATATCGTTTCCGGTGCATTTTATTTAAATTGCTAATTTAGCAATCTCATTTCAATGAATGAAAAAATGAAATTTCTTAATAATATTTTTTTAATACGAGGAAGTTTTTCATAACTTATACAAGATACATAATTTTTCGCTCTTGTTTAAACCTAATATAAGGGTTTTCATGATATAAAAATGAATTACTAGTACATTTTTTAAAGGGGGTACATGCTTATTAAAGAAGGATTTTTAATTCCCGGCATACTTAACAAAAAACAAATAGTATTTATTAAGTTTTATTTTAATAATTTTTAAATATGTTATTATGTATTTTTTAAAAATTCTTAATGTATAATTTTGTACTAATTTATGGAAACAGTTTGTTTGATACACGTGTATGTGACCATATTGTACTGTACATATTGCTTTCTTAAATACAAAATTTATAATGTGGCAAACGAAGAAGGTGATGTGTATTAAATGAAGTAAACGGAAGTCGTGATTTTTAACGGAACGAGAAAACATTTTGCTCGTAATATATACACCGCATAAAAAATATATATATATATATTGTTTTTACAGTGTAACATTGGCACCAGAGCTGCGAGTATTATACCGTAAAATTAACAGTAATAAACAGTAAAATAAGCAGTAATACACTACCACACATGCACGGCAATGGAAGATTTTCCATTTCTTAATGATTAAAGCACTTACCTCCATAATTCTATAACTAAGCAACACAGAACAAAATATTATATACTAAAAAATTCCCTGCACAAATTATTTAACTATCATTACAAGTTCTATTGAAATCTATCCAGCAGAATATTTTTAAAAAAGCTAATCTTTCAGGATCGTGTTCATCTGATTGTAGAATTGTTCCCCATAATTCTATAACTAAGACAAAGTAAAACAATATATTTTATACTAAAAGCTTCCCAGGAAAATTATTTAACTCCCATCAAAATCCATTCAGCAGAACACAAGTTATAAGTAGCCGGAACGAAATTTCCATTTGCCTTTAAAATATACCGGGTGAACCTAAAGTTCGTTAAAACTTAAAAAATCATTAAAAGAAAGAAATTATGATAAAAAAGTGCGGTTTGCAAGAAAGGGCTCACAAGGTAGTCGGATATTTTTTAGCAGTAAAAACATTTTTAGTTAAAAATGTCACTGATAGAGGGCTCTGGCGACCCAAAAAACAATGAACAGGACAACAGTACGCTCCATCCATTTATTCTTGCAATAACAATTGTTAAACATGACCTCCAGAACATTGTACGACACAACTAAGGCGACTCACAACGCCCGTTACAGCTGAATGCAACATGTCAGAATGAATTGCAGAAACCTGACGTCAGATAAAATCTCGACAGAACGCACGATCGGGTAATGATAACATTTTGAGAGCGAATGAGACTTCCTCGTGCATCCCGGTCTCTTATTGAAGGATTAATTTGCATAATGCTGCTGAATCTCTCGCATGTTAGCGCCATCTACGGGTCACTTTTTTAACTAAAACTTTTTTTGCAGCTAAATCAAATCCGACTACCTTGTGAGCCCTTTTTTTTGCAAACCGCACTTCTTTATCATAATTTCTTAATCATATATGATTTTTTTGAATTTTAACGAACTTTTGGTTCACCCAGTATATAGTACATAGATACTGCTATTTAGTTCATTATTAAATATAAAAAATGCAAAAGGCCCATCCATATTATTTTATTTTTTAAATAATTAAATAAAAAAAAAAAACTTGTCAGTAAAATATTTTATAGAAAAAAAATTACGAATGCTTAGAAAGCATTTCGTAGCATTCACGAATGTTTATTATATCTATAATAAAATAACATAAACAATTTTAATTTAAACATGATTTATGTGCTTTATTTTTCAACCTATCTGTTATTTCAGTATTCACATTTTTTTTATATATATATATATATTATCCAATGAAAGATAATGCAAGAATACATTGTGTAGTTAATTTAATTTTCATTTTATGCTTTTGTAATATATAAACGTGTTTCAATATCACATAGAATCATATAAAAAATTTAAAGTTTTTAGCAAAAAAAGTCCTTAAAAATATAGCAAAATAAATAAAAGTATTAAAGACTCGACGTTATTATTTTTCAACTAATGCGTTTTCGTGAATTTTGTTTCTTTTGTTTACATTATCGATTTTTACAAAAATATGAGAAGGTTTCTATCGTGTTAAGCTGTCGTATCATTTTAACTTCAATTTTGCAATAAGCAATTTTGACGTATTTTTTTTAGTTTATATATTTTTAATCATTCGTGTCAAAACATATAACATTTAATGTTATTATTATCTAAAATAAATTGAATTTTCAATATGTTTTCTTTTCAATTAATTTAAAATAATTCTCCCTCTTTCAAATTAACGTTGTCTTTTTAATTATTTTTAAACTTTCATGCATTGAATAATATATTATCTTAGTAATTGATATTTATCGTATGATTTATTTTCCAACCTTACAGTAAGTTATTTAACAATAATATATATATCTAATATCCTAGCATATATATTTTAAATACTTCAACAACATAGAAGTGATAGTCAAATTTGTATGTTTGACTCTCATTAACTCTGCAATCACGCATACTATCCTAAAGAAAAAGAACAGAAATTAAAGTTATTTAAAAAAATACACTAACTTACGCTTTCTAAGCAAAAATCAAAGGAGTGAACTTTCCATAAACGGTGCCTACGCTACATTAACGTATTATTGAACTGAATTTGTTTGAAACAACAAGAATTGTTAGTCATGAAATTAGCCGTTATAAAGATAAATATTAAATAATTGGCTAAGATAAATATTGAATGATTACAAAAAAAAAAATTTCTTTAAAAAAAAACTTTTTTTTCCTTTATATTAATTTACAATATAGAGATTGTGTACAAACTTTATTTTTGATTAACACTAATTTTGAATTCACTATTTTTACTAATATACCTCCATTACTTTTATTTTTATGAAAACAAAATTGGAAGGAGCTTTTTACTACAAATTAATACAAAAATGTCCTTTCAGGAACTTGATACTTTTAAGCAAGTGGGAATAACAACATATAACATTATGTTTTAGAACAGGGCTCAGCAACCTTTTTGGCTGTGGGTCACAACCAACCAAAATGTATGGATTGAGAAATCGTTTCGGTTTAGTGGTATGTTACTTTTTTAACACTTTCCAGCCTAGTTGAAAGTGTTTATGACTTCGGTTTGTCTGGCCGTCTGGTCGTCTGGCCGTTTGCCGTCTGTCCGTGCTCGAACTCCCGTAAATATGCTCGGATTGCTCTCCATTTTTTTATATGTTATTGTCGTTATCTATAGCATGTTCCCTATTTCAACTGAAGTGTGTAGCACTTATAGTTTTTTTACAGGGACACTCAAAAGAATTCCGTTACATTACGGTCTATGGGGAAAAATCATTTGCGGTTTATTTTAATGATGTTGCACAATATCAAATACATTGTAATTGATATATATCACTAAGGTGCATTAGTATACGTATAGGTACTTAGTATGTAATAATGGAGAGAAGCTTATTGAATTTCAGTAACCTCGATTATACGGAACTATTTTTTTCGAACTCTTGAAAAATGCGTTCTGATAAAATGTATATAAAAATTGTCGAATATGTTTATTTTATGGAGTGAATATAATAGACAATAAAAAACAAATTTTGCATGAAGAATGAAGTCGATCGGATAATGAGCTGCCTTGATATTTGTAATCTTATTTTACCACACTCTTCGATTTTTCAAGACCCTGTATTTCATTTAAATTTAAATTCAATTATATATTTTAATTGAAAATGAGACGCTTAATCCGACGCAGCAAACCGTTAGCTAATAGGATTATCAATTTTGGAGTTACAAGGCTGTTTCTTTTACGTAATTCAGTAATAGAGCATTAAAAGTATATGACGTCATCAAGCCACGATTTTATTCAAATTGCAATGCATTTTATAAACAGTTTACATATGCTTCATTTTCATATTTTATATTATGATAGCTATGATGGGTAAGTATTACGGTGGCCCCCAACGACTAGTTTTTTATTTGGACGCCTGTTTTCGTGGCTGATAAATCGCATCCTGTTAAAGCACTTACACCTAACAATATGCCACATTCCAGGTCTGACACTACATAAAGTCATCCTTTTGGCTTCGTTTCTTTTCCGCTAAATCCGGTCAATATATTTTCTTGGTATAATTCCGGTACGAAAATTTCATTCTAGTATTCTTTACTCATCAAACTCATTATTTTAGAGATCTTCTCATTTATTGGAACAACACGTAATTTTATTTTGGCATTGGTGTTGTTTTCCGCTCTTGATAAATTCATTACATTTCTTCTCTGTACGCCGCCGTGCACATTCATTTTCGTAAGCGGATTGCTGTGATACGATTAGGTGCTTTTTTGTCTCCTATTTGTATAGTTGAACAAATGTAGTGTGTCCTTTCGTGCATAAAAGTAATCTTGAAGAAATGTCTATACTTTTTACTCAGCAGATTATTTTTCTAAAAATATTTTTGCTTCTTAGCATCTTGTACTGATTACCGTAATAAAAGGTTTTTCTTTCTTTTTTTAGCTCACAGGCTATTAAAGCCTGAGAGCTTATGTGCCCGCCGGTTCTGTACGTACGTATGTATGTATGTATGTATGTACGTAACGCGATAACTCTTCATAGAAATATCCGTTTACCTTCAAATTTTGTTTATAGGTTCACTGTGTTAAGGCGCTTCCCTGATTAGTTTTCGGGATTGATTGGTTAAGTATAAAGGGGGGGAACGGGGGGGGTAATCCCCCCCCTTAATTTATATAAATGGGTTTTTCATGCAGAATGAGGAATTTTCACGTTTTCTAATTTTATTTTTATATAATAGAAAACAGAAAGATAAGAAGAACAGTATGTTTTTTTTTAAATTTTGAGCTGTAATTGTTGACTTCTGACAGTTTTTATAGCGCACTATTTACCGTGTTCCGAAAACGACACTTTTTACTACGCCAGTCTTGTGACGTCATAGTTCATGACAAGGAGAGAAACGCAGCATTTGTTTACGCTGTGGATAGCGCGTTTGAGGGTTTTTTTTCTTCTTGTAATAAAATTCGTGGGTATTACATTATCAAAAGTAATAGAATCTTTAAGAAAATACAAATGTACTAAAGATCTAAACAACTAGCAAACTACAAAAAAGTTTTCCTTAATTTTTTAAGACCTTTAAAAAAATAGTATAATACAAAAACATTCAAAGTAAGTTTGATTTTCTCCATTAGCATTTAAATTTTGAAAGTAAAAAAAATGATTCCAATGTAAAATATTTATACCAATTATAAGTTATACGATATTGTGTGTTAGAATAATTATTTTTTATTAGAAAAAAAAATATTTTTATAAATCATTCAATATACTACAGAGTCAACAGCATTTCTGGTAATGTGTGACAGATATTTGAGAATTTGAGGGTAATCTGCTAACGTTACAATAATTTTACAAAACTCCTTGATTCATTTATATACATTATTAAAATATAAAGTAAGGAAATGATTATTTTGATTAATTTAATTCATAAAATTAATATCTTTTGATTGAAAATATAAATTAATTGGAATTTAACTCAAAACAATAATTTGTTGATAAATTTTATCACCAAACATGATGGTTTCTTTTAATTTATAACTTAGATGTATTGATTTTAGTTTTTTTTTTTTTTTTTTTTTTTTTTTTTTTAACATAACATTACAAACCCTAATGTTAAAGTACCTTTCATATTTTTGTTTGTTTAACCAGGTGGAAATAATTTCAGAAGTATGAATACTTTTTTATCACTTTTTATTTAAACATAATTATAATATCCGTTTACACATATATAAAGCACTGATACAACAACCTATATATATAATATATATACAAATTTGATACGATATGTCCAAACAGTGAGATATCAGTATATAATTAACGTTTTTTGCATAAAAGAAAGACTGAAATTTATAATTAACGTGAAAAAAAAAATGTATTTCCGTGACGCGTCAGTATTTTTTTTAGCAGAAATCAAAATATAAGCTTTGATTAGGAAAAATAATAAGATATTTATGCATTTGAACTAGATATAAATAAACACATACACACACATATCTATCTATCTATCTATCTATCTATCTATCTATCTATCTATCTATATATATATATATATAATATATATATATATATATATATATATATATATATATATATATATATATATATATATATATATATATGCCCTCCTAACAGTTATGCTCGACAACTCCCATCCAGACCCCCACAGTCGTTAAAAACACGCTAATTTTCTTCGTTTAAAAAACTTTATCTGATTATGAAGGTTAAATGATATTATCACAAGAAGTGGCGATGTCCTGTAATCAGGTTGCCGTTTATTTCCCTTTGAGTGGAGGATTTTCGGCGCCCCAGACCGCATCCACTGTTGTCGCAAAAGCTGACGTCTGTTTTCGTGATTAGTTAAGAAAGATCAATTAAAGATTTGAAAATGAGCTGTTATAAAATAGTTAAGGGGATTCTAAAATGGCCTCCTCAACAACGCGATTCATTTTTAAACTCAAAAGCATGAAATTGGCAGGCATAACTATTGAAGCTATTTGAAATCGAAATGAGTTTTCCATTTTTTAATAAATCAATTACTTATCAAGTTATAACCAATTTGTATCACGTGACATACGTTTTTCCCTTTTCTCGTGCTGCCGTGTCGAGAATTCAGTTCAAAACGCTGACTTTGACAGCGTTTTCTGAAAGATCTTCTGCCTTTCCCAAAAAAGAGAAAACGTCTTTGATTACATAGTTTCTGAATAAGAACACCTGCCTATTTCATGCGTTTCCTGACAAAAATGAATTCAGAAATGTGTCAGAAAGTATTGGATTTAACAGTCTTAAGTTAAAACTGTCGCTGCTTCCCGAAGTTTTATAATGCTTAGAAAAAAGTTTTATTTTATATGCTATAAGAAAATCGTTTATATGATGTAAATATGGCGAATTATATATATATCGTTTTAATTAGGAGTGATTTTTAACATTCATTGCTTTTCGCACGTAATAATTTAATTATTTTAAAGTTTCTTTATTTTTTTACAATCGGGTGTAAATAAATGTTTCGATTGAAAAGTTTTGTAAATGTTATTACATATTTAGGCTATTTTAAAACGGATAACAATGGGAAATAAAATATTATTTCAAACTATGAATTAAATCTTTATTTAGATAATGAAATTTTGAATGAAAAATTTGAAAAATACTTTAAAAATTTAACAAATTTAAAAAAATGTTTGCATACTGCACACCACAATCTAGTCAAGTATGCATACGAAAGATTATTAAATTGCTATGCATAGTTTTTGATCCTATAAAAGTTTTTAAATGAGCTATTTTGACCAATTTTAACATTAAATAGCTAATAAAATGATTCTTCGATTTAAAAACTGCTTGCTTCAGCGTATTTATTATACATTTCTCTACAAAACTACATGTTTACATGTTGTTATATGCAATAATTACTGTATTATAAGCCGAGAAAGTCAAAATGTCACAATAAATTCAATTACGTCAGCGGCATCAGCATTAATTAAGTACTTTTTTTTTAGAATAGTGAGATACAACGAAAATGAAAGATTGATAAAAATATCGTAAAGACCAAAGTAGAAATAAATTTCGAGATAAAAAAATTCAAAATGCTTGCAAAACCCGAGGCGAGAACCAAAACGCCGCTTGCAAACAAAATGTAAACATTGGCACATCGTGAACAGTGACGTCATAGCCAATCACGCAGCGTTTTCAAGTCGCGGGGTTTTCTCGTAACTTTAAACCTAATTTAACAATTATTGAACGATTTTTTTACATTTTTGAGAACATTTTTGAAATTTATGAGCCTGGAATTATCAGAAAAATATAAAGTTGGCCGATTACCTCATGTGTGCAAATTCCTCATTATTCCGTTTTCCTTCAAATTTTGTTTATAGTTTCACTGTGTTAAGGCGCTTCCCTGATTTGTTTTTGGGATTGATTGGTTAAGTATAAAGGGGGGATCGGGGGGGGCTAATCCCCCCCTTAATTTATATAATTGGTTTTTTCATGCAGAATTATCCCATTTGCTTCAAAATTTGTTTATATGTTCATTGGGTTAAGACGCTTCCCTGATTAGTTTTTGGGATTGATTGGTTAAGTATAAAGGGGGGGGACGGGGGGCAAATCCCCCCCCCTAATTTAGATAAATGGGTTTTTCATGCAGAATTATCGGATTTTCTTCAAATTTTGTATATATATTCATTGTAATTAGAGAATTCCCTGATTAGTTTAAGGGGTTCGTTAGTTAACTATGAGGGGGGGGGTAACGGGGGGATGACCCCCCTTAATATATTGTTGATTTCTTTATTTTTCTCTTATTTCAGATTCTTTGAAATAAGAGTATAATATGCAATTAGTGTGAATAGCCTGTGATCTCAATGCCCTAAGTTTAACTGGGCAGTTTTCTTTTTATTTTAGTTTATATTCACATATTTTTATTTATGTTATAAAACAGTTATGTGTGTTTTCTTTATATAGTACAATAACAGAAACAATTAAAATTTTGAGAGTATGCTCTTTTCATTAGATATTTTTACCAAAAAAGGAAGTAAATCATTAATTATATTATTTAATGAAAATATAAAATTAATGTATTATAATAAAATAAACATGAAATTTCAAATGCATGTCACAAAACATATATATTCTTGTATATTCAAATGCAAAGTAAACGCTTTTAAATAAATATGTGTTTACTCACGAAATATCGGAAGGAACAAAATATTTACATATGTAAATAGAATTTTTTTGCAGGCTTTTCAGTTATGAAAAGTTTCCGCTTTAAATTTTCTATTGTTAAAATATTGAATCACTGATATCGAAAGAAAAACAAAACAGTAAAATGGTAATATACGGCGATTTTTTAATACAAAATAGATGAGGGTTTAACTGTTTTTTAGTAAAATAATTCAAAACAGTAAATTAGATTTTATTTTGATATTTTAGTGAAAATATTGCTGTTGGTTTCGGCGATTAATTGATTAGTGCTTCCTTTTAAAAATACATATACGCTCAGTTGCGTGCTAAAATAATAATATCCTTAAAAATGCAATTTAGACTATTTTGTAGGTTTTTATTAGGTACTAAATTGTTTTATAGCGTTTTATTTCATCATTTATTTTATAGCGTTGTTACGCCCATTTTTTTATATTTTATTTTTATACACACGCACATATTAACGTGTATTTTGCGTAATATAATTCGAAATAAAATTTGAAATTTTTGAGTTATCAGATTACAAAGAACATCGCGACTTTCTTTTAACGTTCTTTTTCTATCTTTTTTAAATTCTATTCTCTTTCCAAACCATGCATAAACGAATTCGTATGATATTCGTATTCATTATTGTATTAATTGTCAATTGTGGTGGAATTAAAAAAAACAATTCTATATATTAACTTGAATATTTCATAAAATTAACTTTTGTTGTCAATTTTTGGCCAACTATCAGATGTTTTATCATAGGTCAACAACTGGTAAAACACATTTTCGCATAGACTCCTGATAATAGTGTTGAGGTTTTGCGTTCAGTTCAATAAAATAAAGTTTTGTAAAATATCGCGTAGACCTAAGGTATAGTGGTATAGGAGTATGCATTAATTATAACATACTCGGATGAAACACATCACTAATTAAAAATGTATTTTCAATGAGGTCGAAGCTTGCCTGTATTCTAAAAAAGTGTGATTGCATTAAAAACAAACACAACAGGTGATTTAAAATTCTTATCTGCTGCTGATTTTTTTTTTCAATTTGAACATGTAACTGTTTCAAAATTTCGCATGCTTCTCATTTTGCGATTGTTTTGATTAACAAGATTAATATGAAGGTATTAATCAATGAATGATCAAAAAAATTCCCTATTGTATTAAAAGACGGCACTAAAGCTCACAAAATTAGAAGTTTGCACAAAATTAAATATTTTTAAAGATTTTAAATGTGCGAATGCAACTTCTTGGGATCGTATATAAAAGATTTGATATAACAAGATAAAACTTAGTGAATAAAAATAGTCATTTTCTGAAACTTTTGAAATTGACGATAATGAATGTACCTAACAACACATGCTTCTAACAGTTTACAACACCTGTTTCATAATTTGAATGTTACTCTAAACACGTCGCACAGTGGGGCGTTTTGAGGATCTAGGTGGACAAAATTATTGCGTTGAAGTTTATTTAGGTTTTGCTGGGTTTTCGAATGTATCAGTAATAAAATAATCAAACAGTGATAAATATTTGACTGATTTAATTATTTATATTATTATTATTATATTATTATTCTTATTTAAATTATAATATTGTATTGTCATTGAAACTACACATGTATTTAAAGTTTCATCTTAATCGGATAATTAAAAGTGGTGAAAATTGACTTGCAAGATTTGAATTAAACACTCAGACGCACACTTCAAGTTAATATAACTTAATGATTCGCAAACTTTCGCAGGAGCTGTCTTAAGTTTTCAATACTTTAGGAATGGCACTTTGATTTTAAAAAAATGCTTATTGCGTAATAATGCTTAATACTGTATTAAAAGTCAAGCTGACGTTTGAAAACAAGATGGCGCTTATTTTCAAACAACAATAGGTTAAAGCGTGTGACAAACATGTGACATATGTCCAGTAAACTCCTGCTTTCAAATAAAACAGAAAAGTCACGACTTGCTTTCGAACTTACAGAAAAATAATGCAACTGTTGAAAGTCTCTCAAATCAACTGTCTTCTTTACGGTCGTAGTTAATCGACACATCGGGTTTTTTGGACAAAACGCGTACGGATCTCGACAAAAGAGACATTCAGCTACCAGTATACGCGGTCTTGTTAAATTCCGAGATAATCGGAAAAATGAATTTTGTCCACCTAGATCATCAAAACGCCCCACTGTGCGTCGGCTTGATTTTAAAAGTTGGTGAAACAATTGAAAATTAAAATTTTCTCTTTATTGCTTTCGAAATTGATGGATTACAAACGACTGAATTAATTCAGTTTTCCAACATTTTCACCCAAACAAAGTTCGTATTTCATAACTATTTTTAATCATTATTAATTCGAGTGGTATAACTGTTCTATAAATATTTAGATTATCCAACCTGTGTATTCTGTGTTATGAAACACACTTCACACCGTTGAGCATAAAAAACACGTAAAAAAAAATTTAAATTTAAAATTCTAATATATATTTTTATATTTAATATATTTTTAGATTGCCCACCTACGCAAAAATAAATAATAAATAAATAAAAAGATGTGAAATATGCCTTCAAATACGAAACTTTTAGAATTTATTTAAAAATACGTATTCAAATGTAACAAGCAGGTATTCTAATTTAACTAGTATATACAAATTTTCGAAGGAATTTGCTGACCCATTTTACTATTTTATGAATGACAAGTGCTGAGCTGAATCCGATGCTATATACAAAATAGATATGTACCATTGCCACCTAGAGTAGATCTAGGGTAGCTATCCTAGAGTAGCTATCTAGGGTAGCCACCTAGAGTAGCTATCTAGGTGGCAATGATGTACTCCATCTTCTTCGTGAGGTCACGCGTACGATCTGCTATCCTAATTCGTTGCTGCTGCAAAGAGGGTGTTTCTTTCAAAATTGCTATACGAAATAATTAATTCGAAACTTTTAGAATTTATTAAAAACTACGTATTCAAATGTAACAAGCAGGTGTTCTAATTTAACTAGTATATACAAATTTTCGAAGGAATTTGTTCACCCATTTTACTATTTTATGAATGACAAGTGCTGAGCTGAATCCGATGCTATATACAAAATAGATATGTACCATTGCCACCTAGAGTAGATCTAGGGTAGCTATCTTAGAGTAGCTATCTAGGGTAGCCTCCTAGAGTAGCTATCTAGGTGGCAATGATGTACTCCATCTTCTTCGTGAGGTTATGCGTACGATCTGCTACCCTAATTCGTTGCTGCTGCAAAGAGGGTGTTTCTTTCAAAATTGCTATACGAAATAATTAATTCGAAACTTTTAGAATTTATTAAAAACTACGTATTCAAATGTAACAAGCAGGTGTTCTAATTTAACTAGTATATACAAATTTTCGAAGGAATTTGCTGACCCATTTTACTATTTTATGAATGACAAGTGCTGAGCTGAATCCGATGCTATATACAAAATAGATATGTACCATTGCCACCTAGAGTAGATCTAGGGTAGCTATCCTAGAGTAGCTATCTAGGGTAGCCACCTAGAGTAGCTATCTAGGTGGCAATGATGTACTCCATCTTCTTCGTTAGGTCATGCGTACGATCTGCTATCCTAATTCGTTGCTGCTGCAAAGAGGGTGTTTCTTTCAAAATTGCTATACGAAATAATTAATTCGAAACTTTTAGAATTTATTAAAAACTACGTATTCAAATGTAACAAGCAGGTGTTCTAATTTAACTAGTATATACAAATTTTCGAAGGAATTTGTTCACCCATTTTACTATTTTATGAATGACAAGTGCTGAGCTGAATCCGATGCTATATACAAAATAGATATGTACCATTGCCACCTAGAGTAGATCTAGGGTAGCTATCTTAGAGTAGCTATCTAAGGTAGCCACTTAGAGTAGCTATTTAGGTGCCAATGATGTACTCCATCTTCTTCGTGAGGTCATGCGCACGATCTGCTACCCTAATTCGTTGCTGCTGCAAAGAGGGTGTTTCTTTCAAAATTGCTATACGAAATAATTAATTCGAAACTTTTAGAATTTATTAAAAACTACGTATTCAAATGTAGCAAGCAGGTGTTCTAATTTAACTAGCATATACAAATTTTCGAAGGAATTTGTTCACCCATTTTACTATTTTATGAATGACAAGTGCTGAGCTGAATCCGATGCTATATACAAAATAGATATGTACCATTGCCACCTAGAGTAGATCTAGTGTAGCTATCTTAGAGTAGCTATCTAAGGTAGCCACTTCGAGTAGATATCTATGTGGCAATGATGTACCCCATCTTCTTCGTGAGGTCATGCGTACGATCTGCAACCCTAATTCGTTGCTGCTGCAAAGAGAGTCAAAATTGCTAGGTGAGGAGACGAAAAATAGTATTTTACCGTAGTTTACATTTAATGCATTGCTTTAAAAGAAGGACCTTTTTGAAGATTTAAATTCTTTTAATGTCACAATACATATTTAGTGAAATATATTTTTTTCTTTATTTCACTCTTTAATAACATTGGAAGAAATTAAATGATTTATTTTTCAACATTTTTAGAAATAAAATCAGAAGTACAGATTTTCTTATAATAAACATTTTTATTCGATTAATTAATTAATTTTATTTACAACAAATTGAACTTTGTAAAGTATTATTATCATTGTTATTATTCCTATTATTAATCATTTGATTTAGCGTGTTTTATTAAACAGTATACTTGTGTTCAATTTTGGGCATCCCAATAAGTTATATTTTCAATTAAATGTCTTATTGATTAAACATTTAATTTAATTTCAGCTTCAAATAGTTTGAATTGATATTAAACTGAATTTCAAGGAATATACTTTAGTTCTATTCTGAAATTAAATCACGCGCAGTTAAAATAATAATTTCAATTTAATAAGTTTTAATTAAATTAATTGCGAGTGGAAACGCGCATTTAAATTAATTACTATTAAATTTTAATGGTGTTTAACCATATCATCATAATCTGGAACAAATATATGTTTTTATATGACAAATATCATCTACACATTGCAGAGCCCTAAAACCTTGATAACTCGCCCCCCTTAAAAATGTGTGTGTTTTTGTTTTTTTTAGTTGATATCATTAAATCCTTTTTAATAAACCCCGATAACTCACAGTCGTCATAAATACCAGATTTTGTACTGTAAAATACCTTTAATTCCATAAACATATGCGTTAAAATGTCGATAATACATCATCCTTTAAACCGTCTTTGCATTTAGTGAAAACTATTAATTTAATGTACATAAAACTTTGATAAATTACTAGCCTTCAAAAATATGCTTTTATCCGCACGAATATTCTATGTCTTTGTGGGTACGCAATAAAACCGCATGAATGTAATCGTAATTAATTTAATGCTTCGCATATTATTATGATAACTTGCAATTATTTTAATAACAATTATTTTAACTGAAATTGATTTAATTGCAGCAAACAACTAAATTATATAAATAGCAATTTAATTTAATTGCAATTGATTCCAATTTCAATTCAAATGAGTTGCATTTAATATTTTATCACAATTAAATTAGATGCAATTAATCTTGTAATCAATTATTGGATTAAAAATATAATTTGATTGATGGTCAACACTGCACGAAAGTATGCTGCATAATAAAGATGCTAAATTAAATCATTAATAACAATTACAGTTATACTTTACGAAGTCCAAATTAGTCACAATTATAATTAATCAACTAATAGACTAATATTGAATATAATAAGAAGAAATAACATATAATATGTAATATAAGACATTTTTTACGTCTAATTTTACTTTTACATCTCTATCAAATAGTTCTCAAACTTCTTCGAACGTTATGAATGAGCAACTTAACGAACTTTATTAAAGTGAAAAAAAATTAGTCTATTTATGTTTCAGTGAACTATATGTATTGTGAAATTAAAAGCATTTAAATCTTAAAAAGCTCTTCGTTTAAAAGCAATGCATCACATAGAAACCACGGAAAAATAGTGATATTTTCTTTCTTTTTTTCCAACTGTAAAATGTGGTAATCCGTTTGAAGTGAGTATTTCCATTTCATGTTGAACTTCAACAATAATTGGCGATAGAACTTGCTGCGCTTCCGCTGTTCGAAGAAGATATTCAAAATGTGAACTTTACATAGAATTCAACCCCGGATCCTTGAGTTACACAACATAGATGAAAATAATTCTTAATTGAAGTCTCATAGTTTTCATTTTATATTTGATATATATATTTGACCTTACCCACCAAAAAGAAGTTTTTATATAAAAAATATAAATGCATTAAAAGAATAACGTTTTTAAATTTGCTAAAAACGATATTACTTTCGTATTTTTCGTATGCCATTAGTTAATAATTAAAGAAGTAACCAATATATTTTCTATTTATAGTACTTATTTTTATTCGTTTTATTTTAGTGTTAAAGCACGTAATTTGAATAAACATCTGGTAAAAGTACATGATTATACATCTGTGTTTTATTTAATTTCTATATTTATTTATTTTCAGTGAAGTTTTATTTTATTGTTTCTGAAATTGTATCCAGAAAAAATTCTGGCATAATATTTTTATTCCAAACGTGTTAATCTTCTTTTATCAGTTTAATTTAATCGTGTGAATTAAAATAAATTATCCGTGAAAGTTATTTCAAAAAACCATAAAAACTCAATAAATTGAGATACAGTTTTCAAACAAATTGCATCTGAAAATACCGAGTTTTCCAGAAGTCCCAAGACTTTTGAATACCTTATAATTAGTAAACTATGTACAATAGAATTATTAGGTTTTCACGGAAATGCTTAGAAACATGTGGGATTTTGTTTTTTAATAAATATATATGTTATATTACATGAAATCGATGAAGAAGATTGGCGATAAGCTGTATGGAATTGCAGCTGCATTATATAAGTAAAACTAGTTCTTTCGATCAATAAATATGGTCGCAGTCGTCGTTTTTTCGAAGCATAAATATAATGGTAGTCATGTAGAGGATCTAGGCAATGAATTAATACAGGGTCATTCATAATTCCCTCCGGGGTTTCGAAACGTTATAGTAAAAAAACGAAGACGAATATGAAAAAAAGAAACATATGAAATTATTCCGAAACTATTCAAGTTTTACTTACATATATTACAGGTGTTCTATGTGTGAACCCTTGGTCACACGGCATACATCCATGCGATAGCCCAGTTCCTGCCATACTCCGTTTCTTTAAATTTCCGGTACCACACATGAATTGTTTTGTCAGTTGGTCCCTGTTTTCGATATTTATTACGAAAGGCCCGTTGAACTGACACCACTGATTCAGATTTAAAGAAACGGAGTATGGCAGGAACTGGACTATCGCATGGATGTATGCCGTGTGACCAAGGGTTCACACATAGAACACCTGTAATGTATGTAAGTAAAACTTGAATAGTTTCGGAATAATTTCATATGTTTCTTTTTTTCATATTCGTCTTCGTTTTTTTACTATAACGTTTCGAAACCCCGGTGGGAATTATGAATGACCCTGTACAGTGGGTGTTTCTCCAGGATGTAAAAAACAAGAGATTCAGAATTCCATGTTTTTATTTAAATAATCGTCGTGGAAGCAGTCCTCACATGATTTAAATGGTCAGTGCCATCTCTCAATGAATTAATTGTCACAAGCTGTTCTTAAAATGCATCGAACATGATCATAACTCGATCATAATTTGATGATCAACTTGATCATAACTTTAAATCATTTGGAATACAGGATGAGTAAAACACACAACCAGGGGACTGTTGACAGTTTCAAACTCGGTCGAAATCTAAGTGAAGAACGATTACAGTCGCTTTTTGTGAATAAGCGGAAAGATACCAAACCATTACGTAACGCGCGCTCTATCCAATGCGAGAATTTGGAATACGTGTACAATCTACGTCATGACCGATGAGGATGATGAGGTAAATAGTTCTAACACATTCTAAGCGGATGCATTTTATAGTGAATAGAAATGAACGCGCGAAAACTCGAAAAGAGAAAAAGGGAAAAAATAAAAATAAAATGGCTTTCGAAAAAACATTCAAATTCACAGAAATGATCAGAATTTATGATATCATTTAGGAGTAACTGAGAGGTTTATATTTAAGAAAATTGGGCAAAATAATAATGAATTTAAGGGGGAATTTAATAGAATTAAAGAGAATTAACGATAGATATTATTAAGGAATAAGGAATTAGTGAAACTGGGGGTAATTTATTATAAAACAAAGAAGCATCGCGAAGGAAGATTTAATAATGTAACATATATATGTATAATAGTTATATTTTTGACCTACAGGTGACGCTTCAATTGAAAATACATTTCGCAATCGTATAGTAGTAACTCAAAAAGTAATCAGTGTATAAATATTGCAACTTTCGAATGTGACGCCCATCGTTTATAAATACTGTCATCAGACGATGAAAAACATCCTGCGCAGCGATGAAGAACATTTTAGGAGGTATATCGGAAACTTAATGCCGTATAGATTCTTTCAATTGGACCAGCGACATACACCGATCTCTGTACAAATGTGACTTCAAGTAGACAAAAAATAAAATGTCACAAGGTGTAAGATCTGCAGAGCTTGGATGTCATTCCTGCAGAAAAGACAGACTCCGGTTATGTCTCACAAAATGTGGACTTCTGGATTTTCGTGACTAGACCAAATATCTGTGGGGGGCGCTACATTCTGCATGAATGTCATGGTCTGGAACATTTACCTCTCTTTCGAGCGAGGGGTGACTTTATCCTTTAAAATAAAATCTATACGATATCTTACGAAAGACGTTGCGTAATTAACTCATCTACAGATAATTTCGGTATTATACAGCAGCGCCACTTGGTGGTCAAAAACGTAATTGTTATAATATTTTTTGTTTAAATTTAAACAAAAACCCAACATGTTTTTGAGCATTTTTGTTAAAACCGCAACTTTCTAATGCACATGTTTTTTTAATTATTAAGTTTTGAAAGTATTGTTAGTTCAAATACCATATTAACTCCTTAAGCACCACATTCAATTTAGTGATAGTATGCTAAATATCAGATATTGGGTTGTTCGAGAAGATCCTTCCCTTTGGGAAAACCAATTCGTACCGGAAAATTCTGCCCGTAAATTATTATACATTAGATATCGCAATTAATGCCTAATAACTGAATGATAGAATTTTCCGGTACGAATTGGTTAGAACATTGCAATGTGGACTTACAATGAGGACGTACGCACATACATCATGGTATTGCAAATGAAGAGTTCATGACGTACGCAGGTGCGTCGACATGAGGGTGCTTAAGGGGTTAATATCATAAAATATTTTAAAGAGCGAGAAATCCAACGTCTACTGAAATAATATTCTCCAGAAATTAGAAATGTATGAAAAATTAAAATCTTATTTTCAAAGTTGCTTTTACTCGAAGACAAGATTAAAATCTACAGAAAAAAAAAAACATTTTTGAGTATAAGCTTCTTTAACAGATAAAATTCTCTAAAAATAGGGTTGCGCAAAAGATTTGATGGAAATGGGTATTAAAGAAAACGGATCAATACAATCCTTTTGGAATATTTCATCTTATCTTAATGTCTGTTTCTGCGTTGCATTTCAAATATCTTTTTGTTTTACAAGGGAGATTTCATGTTGCATTTTATATTATTTAAAAATAATTCCGAATTGCATCAAAACGATATTTATCTAGGCTAGTTTTATTGAAATGTATTCGAAGATATTCATGTTTCCATTGTACATTTTTGCTTAGTACAATGATTTAAAACTTTCAAAATTGGAGAATACTTTCTATGCATATGTAGAAGAGATAGATTTGCATACAATTTTAGCCGAGATTTTTAAAAAGAACACATTTAAAATATATAATGGTACATTCTATATTACAGAGATAAAAAGAAAAAAATAATAATTAGATATGAATCAATAATAATCTATATTATAAACCAAAAAAAAAAAAAAATCCCTGACAGCTTGATCTACAGGCACAGGTAGATTTCGAAGACGCAGACGTTGGGGCGCCTGTTTGTTGGGAATTGCGGAAGAAATGAGCTTTTTGCAATGATTCGGAATTTGGAAACGGCCACTTTGAAACCTAACTTGTTTGCAGGCGGAGCCGACAGGGATTTTTTTTTTTTTTTTTTTTTTTTTTTTGCTATAAAAAAACTTGTCAATATAACAGTTTTAGATAGTATTAAGAGGATTTATGATAAGTTTAAGCGGATTTGATATCTTCTGAATTGACGAAGTTATGGATTTTTTTCTTCTAACCCTTGGGGCCATTTTTAATGATATCAAAAATCTATCATACATAAATTTTCAGCCCTGTTCCTAGAAGTAATACTAACTTCAAATGGATTCGATACGTATCATAATTAAGAATATATGGGGGTTTTCTGTTTTCACAAAAATACCCCCATTCCCTCCACCTCCCTTTTGGTTCGATTTTGCCCATTAACAAACTTGACCGAGATTTTATGACCCTTGATTTTTTGTATCAGTTTGGAAGAGATTTGTGCAGAATTATGGTAGTTATCGTGTCCGTAAAAAAGTGACATAAATAGATAGATAGATAGATGGATAGATAGATAAAGTTTTGAACTCTGGGGGCGGTTTTGGGTACTGAGAATCATGATCGGAGTATATCTGCAAAAAATTTTCAAAAATTCCATCTTAGGGGAGAATGTAATAGGTAGTAATTCTTACGAAATCTTCCTAAAAATTATCCATGAGTAATTCTGACCTCAAATTTATGGTGGAAACAACCTGTCTTATAAATTTCTCTGTTACTGAATTTTTTTTAACTTTTAAGTATCGCACAATTTCAATGTTTACACAGTCGAAAATTAAAATGAAATGTAGTTTAAAACTCAATTACTTTGAAATCTTTATCTCAATATACTAATTTTCTAATCCTTTTAAAATAATATTCAAGCTTGAATATATTTTTTAACTGTTTGCCACGCAATTACGGAAGTTGAGCCCATTAGCACTTAAAACAATGTAAATAATTCAATATTTGTTTCTTTTCGTATAATATTTCATAACACAACATCCAAACGAAATTAAATAATTAAACACGAATTTAACAGATATATAATCGAACTACATGCTTAAATACTGAAATAATCAGAATCAAAGAGATTGCTAATGGCGAAAAGTTCCTCGACTGACAGAATGATTTACGAAAAAAGCAGAAATTATTTTTGTTTTAGTTGAAAGACAATATTAAGAAAAAAAATTAGAATTTTCAATTAAAAACAATTTTTGTCAACGTTCTGTACTTATATCGACCAAATTTTAATTCTTGAAAACAATTACAGAAGATTCACATATAATTAAATAATCAGTGGCGATCGCCTTTAATAAGGTTTTTATTCATTTCGCTTTGATCGGGGAATTTTAAAGCCGAATCAACTGCTGTCGTGACAGCTAATAATTGTTTTCGTGATTGATTAAAGAAGATCAATTACACATTTGAAAAATCAGCTTGTATAACATTGGCTAAGTAAACAATATCGCTACCTCCCGTAATTTTATAACGACTCTATAAGAAGGTTATTTTAAATAACATATTTGAAATGTTTCGTTTTAAAATATCACGTATTTTGACTAAAGTTTTGTTTCTCTTTCAGTATTCACGAGACAACACATTTTTTAATAATTTAAAAGATCACCACCAAATATGAAATACATCTGTCGTGCAAATATATTTTTAAATTGAAACTGGTTGGAAATATTCTATCATTAAAATATAACGTAATTTAAACCAATTATTGCTTTCAACGCGGAATAATTTAATTATTAATTTAAAGTTTTATTTATCTTTTTTAATATTCACGTGTAAGCACATTTTTTATGACACACGTTTCTCCAATTAGTGCTCTTAACACGTGCTCATTCAATTATTACGTTAAAGTTTTATTTATGTTTTAATAGTCACGAGTAAATACATTGTTTAATTTAAACGGGATATTATTATTTGGACTGTTTTACAAATTGGCAACAATTCAAATAAATGATCTTTTCGAAATGTACAATAAATCAAAATTAAAATGATGAAATTTTGAATAAAAAAATTTAAAATAAAACCACTGAAAAGATTAGTAAAAAAAAAAAAAAAATGCACACAGTACACCGCAAGTTTATTAATTATATAGCTTCAAAAGATGGTTAAATATCTATGTACAATTTTTTGTTCTATAATTTTTTAAGATAACTATTTTGACCGACTTTAATATTAAATATCTCTTAAAATAATACTTAGATTTAAAAATTGTCTACTTCAGCGTTTTTATAAAACATATTTCTATAATACTTACCAATTTTCATATTTTTATATGCAATAGATTTCTTAATACAAAATAACAAAAATTTATTATCGGCGGTGACAGAGGTTCTTTTTTTTTTAAATATACTGACATATTACAATAAAATAACAAATAGTACAAAATATTGTTTAAAAAGATGCATATATAAACCTTGCATGCTAGTAGAGCAAAGTACGGAAAAGTGTAAATTTATGGTGGTGGGGGGGGCTTAGATGATTGCATACTTATTGTAACTAGAAAGTGAAAAGTAGGGCAGACAATTATGCTATGCGATTGTGTTATTTATTTATTTATTATTACACAAAATTCAACTATATAACAAGTATGAAAAACAAGATTGATGCGTTGGTATTATTTATTTCATTATCAGAAAGTATAAAAAATAATTAAAATTATAATCAATGGTAGTCAAAAGACTAATACCGATAAGCAATTAAAAATAAACTTTGTGAAATTCATGAAAATTAAAAAAAATTTCATGGAACAATTATTAATTAACAATATAAAATTAAAAAAGATCTTTAAAAAATGCTTAAGTAAATCATAAATTGTGAATATTAAAATTATTTAATGTAAAGTTTTACTGCTCTAATATATATATATATATATATATATACACTGCGGAAATATAATTTGTTCATTGATACTACTAAATATTATTTATTGATATTACACAAACATAATTTTATATAAATATAAATATAAATATATAAAACGATAATATAATAATGTTTATTTCATTTGTAAAAGAACATTTTTTTGTTTATGAGCGAATTGAAATACCGAGCTTATTTTAATATTTTATTAATCCTTATACCTCTAACATAAACATGTACAAAAACTAAAATTGTACCTTCATTCGATCTGTAAAAAAAACCAGATAAAACGAGAAAACAAATAATCAAGTTTACCACGAATCAAGTTTACCATCTAGATCTGTTCAACAACTGCTGTGAACTTAAATATTATATAATATTACAATATAAAAGTTATACTAAAAAAGATAAATACTTTTATTTTCACATTCAAAATAATTCAAGATAAATTGTATAATAATGAGTTTTATTTCTTTATTTTAAATGAACCGAGGCTGTTCTACTAACTAGTTACATTGAGGGACAAAAAATAAGTTTTGTAAATAACAAACTATTTATAGTATATTGTAATATAAGAATTGTCAGTCGCCCAAACGTGCGTTCAATGCTGAAATATATTGTATTGAAATAATAATAATAATAAAGATATTAAAATAAGGAAGTAACAGTCACCATCATTAAAAATATTTTAAGTATCCCACAAAATTTAATGTGTTACTGGTAATATATTTCTAAAAAAGATATATTTACAAAGATATAGCTACAAAACTCTCGATATATAATTGATAAGTGCTGCTGAGGTATTCCACCCAGAAGAATTAAATATATTTATTATTTTAAAGAGAATTCGTCTTCCTGGAACATCATGCAATCAATAAACTCACAAAATCATATGTGTGTCACAGATAGTAATAAAACAACTGAACAAAGATCGCTTTTGTGACATCTATGAAAGATAAGGCGAAAAATATAGGCATTTTAAAGAATATTTATTGAGATGTCAGAAGAAATAAATTTCTGAAAATCTAAACATAATTTACAGAAATATATGGCGTGTTAGAAAAAGAAATAAAGACATATTATATTAATTTTAAAAAATATATTTTTCAACATTTACATATTTAAAAAGTGTTTATAACTTCCGATTGGCAGCCGTCTACCGTCTGTCTCACCGTACTCTTACTCTCGTAAATAAACTTGGAATACCATGTAAATGGTATTTAATTTTATGTTTTTTATGTTGCATGCTCGCTGTTGAAAATGAAGTCTGTAGCATTTACAGTTCGGTTACAGGAATCCTGTATTCCGTTACAATTCGTTTATAAGGAAAAATCATTTACAAAGTATTTTAATTATGTTATACAATTACAAGCATAATGATATTCATATGAATTTCTGAGGTGCACTAAAACATGTTTTCTATAGAATAAAGAAGGCGGAGCTTTTCTCATTCCATCACAGGATCACACAACAGAATTCATTTGCATAATGGTGTACGGGGATAAACTGTTTGCAGCGTATTTTAATTATGTTATACTATTCCAAATATATTGAAACAGGGTTTACTAGATGCTTACTGTGGAATATGATGTGCACAGTATTTACCCTTCATTTGCAGGGACAAACCAAGGAATTCGATTACTTTCCGGTTATGGACGCTATTTTCTGAAGTCTGGTTAGAAATTTAATTATGTGTTTTTTAAGATATTTACTCTGGTAACTTTTTGCGTTACTAAATGGCGAAGTTAAAACATTCTGGAAGTGTGGAAAAGTGTTCATGAACTATGTTTGACGCTTGATATTTCTTTCTTGTTTCACTTTTTTTAGCTATTTCATTTTATAGTTTATAAATGTGTACAATTTAAGATTGATATATAGTTGTCTGAGTGAAACGAAGACTCATACACAGCGCAATATTACTTTGCTCTATATATAGCTACGGTGGATATTAAAACCTTTCGTCAAGCATAACTTAGAAAATATTTGACGAATTTTGTTCAAATTTTTACAGCAGATACCTATAAAGGTGACAACGACACCTATTTATTACCAAGAAAAAATATCAAACCGTTTAAAAATTATATTAAAAATTAGATAAAAAAGCACAATTAAAGTATATACGCCACGAAAATTTAGTGTGTACGTCATTTTCACCGGTGGGAGATATTCGTAAGCAATCGGATTTCAAAAGTTCATGGAGCATGGATAAAAAAAAATATGCACTCACTAATATTCAGTACAATAAAAGGTACTTTTCGGTTAGCCGGGCGCAAGTGATATATATACATGTTGTGTGTATAAGATACGCCAGTGATATATATACATACACACATATGTATATATGCACACATATATATACATATATATATATATATATATATATATTTACACACACACACATATCTATCTATCTATCTATCTATCTATATCTATCTATATATATATATATATATATATATATATATATATATATATATACATACATATATGAATTTGTTTATATATCACTGGCGCCCAGTTAACCGAAAAGTACCCAATAAAATATATTTCAAATTTTTTAAAAATGGAAAATTATTCTGGAATTTTTTCTGTTTGAAAGAAAAAACCCGCAATAACTTAGTATTAGAGATTTGGCGCAAATCTGACAAGTACCAGCTTTTGTATTTTGCGTGTGTAAATTAGAAATAATTCTTTGATGTTTAAGTAAAAGGTTTTTATTTATGGCATTATTTCTTCTTATTTTACTTTCCTTTTTAGTATTTTAAATGGAATTAGCGAACGGATGCATTTTAAATTAAATGAGTGAAACACATGTATTTTTAATGTATGTATTTTGAATGAAATGAGTGAAAAATTTATATTTAAATGAAATGAATGCAATATGAAGATGTTATAGGGAAAATATTTGGCGATTTATCAACTGCGCCAGGTTAACATAAAAGTACCAATATATCAAATGGTATGTAGTATATGAAATGAAACAATTTTATTATAACCACCTATCGTACAATAAAAATAGTTAATATTCTGCATTCAGAGGGAAAAGTTCCATATCCTGTGCCGGTAGATTTGGCGAGTTCTTTTTTGGTGATAAGTGTTTCGATGTGGTTGTTGCGATCTTCAGCTTTCTGTTACCTTTTATAAAGTTATGTTTTGCAGATGTAATATTATGTAAACATATGTTTTGTAGATTTTTTTTATTTTGTATATATATATATATATATATATATATATATATATATATATATATATATATATATATATATATATATATATAATTATAATATCTATGAATTTCAAAAACATATCAAGTTCTAATATCATTCTACTAAAATCTTCAAAGAGATAATTAATGATATTGTGTAATCAGAATACCACATAGCTAATAATTAACTTGTGCAATCATAAAATTACCTTAGCATGTGCTTCAATGGTAATTAGCCAAATTTACTCATACCTGAAGAACAATTAAAAAGAAAGAGAGAGAAAGGGGGAAAAATTATAAATTGGAGTTGCTATTAAGTAAACACAAATGGATTAATAACTTAACTATGAACATTATTCAGTGGAAAAACTGGACCACAAGAGAACCAATCAAGAATTGGATATGAAAAAACATATGTGGATGTACTCATCAGCTTGGCTGCACCCACGTGTGTTTTAAAAATAATTCAGTATTTCATAATTCTACTGGCATGATGCTAAGAACAGTAGAATCAGCCAAGTATACTGAATTATTACCTGACAACAATTGGAAAAATTTAAAATTGGAAATATGTAAAATGTAAATAAAAACCATTAAGAAATATATAATATATCACTTACAACGATTATCCTAAAATCTTTATAAATCACCACACTAAATTACCACCAGATATCATTTTTGAAATAATATTTGAAATTAGAACCCTTAAATTGTAGAAAAAATGTTTTACTCACAAGAATGATACAGAATCCTCAAAATATATCAACTTCTGCATAATGATCAATTCCACATGGCACGTATCAAACATGTTTACATTCGAGTCGAGTTGAGAGAAATGATTTGAAAGACAAGTTGAGAGCTTTTTTTTTTTTTTTTTTTTTTTTTTTTTTTAACACAACTCGATCAATGACACCCCAACACAAAATAATTCAAAAACACACAAAACTATTCTGTTGATAATACTCTTATAACATATATATATATATGTTTTATGTTAAATTAAATATTGCGTGTTTTATAATAAATTAATCACTGTTTGTGTTTTATAATAAAATAAGGTAAAGATGTCATATACGCACCACACTGGCGTGATTGCAAAAAATGGCAATTTTATGCCAAACATGGTAACCTGGTTATTTTGTTTATGTGTTAATAAGTGTTAATATTTACGATTTATTGTGATATTTATATTTATTATTATGTTTATTATTTATAACTGTTTTTTTATTATTGCATGCTATTTGTAACTAATATTCAAAAACAAAGTTTTCGCCAAATTGGCGGGAGTGAAATGGTGCCAATGTGGTGCATATATGACATCTATGCCTAAAATAATTTCTGTGTGCTTAAAATAAAAATTATGTGTGTTTTATAACATAATAAAATCAAACTAGCATGCTGTTTTAGCAATCTTGGCCTAACGGGTTCTCAAAAACGGGGTTTTCTGGCCAAAATGGCGCAAACAAAAATCGTGCCAATCCCAGTGCGCTAGCGACAGCTGTTCCAAAAATATTTATATCAAGCCTATAATGATTTGCATTTTTATACGGAACACTTCTCCATTTAAAGATTTTAAATGCTATTTACATCAGATATTTCTTTCCTGAGGTTCCCAAAAGTTAATTTATGTATGTTTTTCGTTCGTTTATTAATTTTTTACAATTTGCCCCCTGACAATAACAATTATTTATCACAAAAATGCCTTTTAGGTTTATTAAATATGTTTGTTTATGTATTTTCATTACTTATTAAAATTTCGAAAATGGCGATAAAATTTTATTTTAGCTTTGTACTTATGTTTTTAAGATGGTTCAAAAACCTGGTTTAATAAAAGTACGTTTGTAAATATTTGAAAAACATGTTTTTCCGCTCTCTCGGAAAATTTGGTAAGATGCTAAAACTGCCTTTTGGCACCATGTTTAATTTTTTCGCCAATCCCGCCAACCGGCACAGGATACGGAACTTTTCCTCACTCAGATACACAGGCAAGGTTGGTCTCAAACAACAGTAAAGCTAGCAACAACATTGTTTTACCTCTATAAGAGTTACAATAATGATATTAAATGCTCCGATTGGCTTTGGGCACGATTACGGTAGTTTCCCCTGGAAAAAACTGTAGAAGACTCTTCTTTTACATTTGTTTCTAATGAAGCTCGGTGAGCAAAGTATTAATTAATAATACAAACAACACTAACATAAACATGGAGGCAAAAGTTTGAATTCAGATGTATGTATTTGTTACCCTTTCCCCCTCCCTCCAACTCTCCAAAAAAACAAGAAAAATAAAAATAAAGTTACAGCATTGAATTTAAAATGGCGTTAAGCTACGCTTTCTGACTTAAGCAATTAATTGCAAACCCGATTATGAAACTTTCACTTAACTATAATATGTATCTAATAACCCTGACGCTACTTCCCAGTTATACGGACCTTGGGGCTTTTTTTAAAAACTTGACGCAATTCGGGTTTAAGAAGTTGAGATTTATTGCCAAATGATATAAACAACTATGAAAATAAAACTGATCAATTATTATGCTGGTTTACGCATGTATTTTTAAAAATTGCATCTGATTACACTTATTAGATGAATTACTTCTGTTCGCATATTTACTGACAGGTAAACGGCTTCTGTATATTGAATGAATTGTGTAACTATTGGGAAGAGGTAGAGAGACGAGTATACAAACGGGTAGACAGACGGATAGTGAGATGGGTTGAGAGACGTGTAGTGAGAGAGATAGGCTAACGGGTTGCGAAACGAATAGGCAGACGGGTAGCGAGACAGGTAACAAAAGGGTTGACAAAGGGGTAGCGAGTTGGGTAGAGAGACGGGTAGACAGAAGAGCACAGAGGCGAGTTGACAGACGGGTAGAGAGAGGAGTATGTACGCACACTGACGTGTCGAGAGACTGGTAATGGAACAGGAAGCAAGACAGGTTGAAAGACGGATAGACAGATGGATAGCGAGACGTGTAAAGAGTTGGGTAGAGTTTTGGTAGAGGAATTTTTTTATTTCAAATGTAAATATTTGACACAAACAAAATGTTGCAACAATGAAATTAAATTTGCGTTAAGCCACGCTTGCTAAAATACGCTATTGGCTGGAAATCCGATTACGTAACTTTGAAAAGCTTGGCGTTATATAAGAACAAGCAAAAAAAATGAGATTATTTGCCAAATGTTATAAATAAAAACAAATCTGATGAACTTCTTTTCTGTACTTCTTTTCTATTTTTTTAACAGTGTATATGGATTTATGTATGATATTTTGTAATTCTATCATTTAATTTTTTCTTTTTCATTATGTCGTAATTGTTAATCCTATGTTCTTAACAATATTACTCAGACTAATCCCTTTGAGGGAAGTCCTAGTTAGGGCTGGATTATTTATCAATATATCGGCCAAATATTGATATTTTCCAATTATCGCAATAACGATAGCTAAGCTCCGAATTTGACAATATATCCCAATAACAATAGCTAAGTTCTGACTCTACCGATATATGCCAATGTCATTTTTTTCCCGCAGCGCAACCTCGAAATCCTAGAAAAAGCACTGAAAATCCCGTACTAATATCTGAATAATCCTTTCTCCCCACGCATTTATTCCCTGTCCGCTTCACTCAAAGCCGGCTATCCCTTCCAACGATTATCTCTTTTTCGTTGTTATCTCAATATATCCCCATACATTCTTTACTTTACTTTTTATTTCCACCCAACCGCATTTTCCACTGCCCGTTCCTTACCGAACCTATCGTCTGTGTTTCAATACCGTCGGCGTCGCTGTTATTCCTCTAGCTCTAGACATATTGCAATAGTTCACACATATTGATAAGTCATGACGAATAAATAAGCGCTCAAATATGTACGAGTTATTGTGTAGTCGATAATATTACTAGAGCTTAGCAGCTGGGAAGCTTGGTTCGCGAGCAACCAATCACAATGCGGGTAAAATTTTGCATTTCGCCACGTTTGTAAAGCGAAGCCTCGCCACTTTTTCACTGTGATTGGTTATCTTTGAGCGGAGCTTCTTAGCTATTAACGTCTAGTAGTGCGTACATTCCTGTTTCCCTCTGTGTTTTATCAGTAGTGAGAGCATGAATCCCAGTAAATTTAATATATGTTGTCCTGTTATTTCAGCTTAAAATGAGCTAAAAAAGAAAAAAAATAAGTACTATAAAACTATTTCAAAATGTGATTTGAATATTTATATTTCAAAAAAGATTTCACATTTTTTTTCTATTAAGAATACATTGATACCTTAGAGAAAGATTGAAAAACAACATTTCTGCTGCATCTGTCATCCATTGAAAGCTTGTGATTCACAAATATATTAGCATTACATATGGTAATAAACCAATGTCAGTTTTTGCTGTTGCGGTTGCTTTTTACTTATTTTAATCATATTAAAATGAGCAACGTCCTAAATTTAAGAACTTTTATTTTAGCTTCATTTTTTTTTGATATTCTCAGTTATAACGAAGCAATGGTAAAAATAGTGCATAAAATTGGAAGAATAGGTAACATACTATTTTAAAGAAAAACACTATCCAATCAATGGTATAAGCCCAAATAGATATCGAACAATGTGTCTTTTTCCTAAAATATTTCTGTTTTGTATAAATATGAAACTATAATATTTAAAGGATGCTGTGTGAGCAAATAGATCTAGAGAATTATATTCGTTGCTTTTTACACCTGTTTGTACTTAAATTGCTGCTACCATACCATTTATCTATGGAAATAAACAATTTTTCTATTCCCATACACTTCAAGGTAGTTATCGCGATATATCACCAATATCAATATTAATTCGTTGATATATTGCGATATTAAATTTCTGGTATCGTCCAGCCCTAGTCCTAGTATAGATTTTCATCAGTAATTTGCAGCAATATGTGCATGTTTTTCTTTATTTTTGTTTATTTTTAGAATAGCTTGACACACGTTTTCTTTAAAGAGAAGCAAAATCATTGCAAACTTTAGTGATGAGAGAAATAAAGCATAACTATAAATAGTTATGTGTAAGGGAAACTTTCCTTGATTATGTTACTTCAAAGAAGTTTGCTTTTCAAAAGATAATTGAAACTGAGTAATCCATGTAAAGTTAAAAATTGTTGATATTTATAATAAGTATTGTTGTGTGTGATTAGTTAATTTCGTTATATGTTGTGTACATGTTCTTTGAAAGTTTTTAAAATTACTTATACCATATTTTAATATTTTCTATCGTTTCGTTTCAGAAGCAACCAACAGCAGTTGCAATTCAAGAGAAAAATTTACATTCACTATTTTTAATTTACCCATTATCATAAATGTATATAGATACTTTTAACAATTATATTTACTGTTCTCTAATATGATTCTTTACATAAAAACGTTGGCTCAAAACTTGTATTTCCCCCATTGAAATAACGTTGCGATTGTTTAACGCTCCATTGTTGCAACATTCATCAATTTTAATCACATTTTTGCCCGCATCATTATGACGTCAGCATTTATATTGAATTTTTATGAATGCGTATGTATTGATGAATGCATATAAATACAAAGAGTATTTGCGGAAAAATATTAATGACACGGTTACCACAATAACGCCAAATGTTGTCCAATTTGGTGAAATAGTGCCAAATTTGGCAACAAAAATACGTTGCCATATGTGAACCCAACTTGGCGATAGCTGGCTAATTTGGCGGGATTCCCATTTAAAACTATTAATCTTCCATAATCTTCTTCATTTGGCATAGCCTACTATTTTCTGTAAATTGCCATAATACAATAAAAAATTTGAGAAAACGTTTTTTTTTTTTTTTTTTTTTTTTTTTTTTAAAGACCATTATACTTATTTAAAACTTAAATCGTTTCATCATATCACTTGGACGGGGTGAGAAATGTTCTGTAGCGTTCTTTATCTGATTCTCGTAATATTTGATTTCTTTTAAGGTATTTTGAACAAATCATATATATTATTTCTCCTGTCAACATCCCTTTTTCGCAGAAAATACGAAACGCAGAACGACGAATGAGATAGCATATGAAAGGATTTTGAATAAGCTTCTGACATAGCACACTTAACGTTTCGTTAAAACATGTTTTTGATTAAAATTTGCTGAAAATTGAAAATTAAATCGGCTTTGTTTTCTTAAAAGAAATGAAAGGTTTTCTTCAAATTATTGTTGCCACAAAAGTAAAGTACCACATTACATGATGCTCAGTAATTATTATGAAAAACACCGCAAGGGTTTTTTTTATATTTATGATTAAAAAGCGAAATTGAAATTGAAATGTTTAGATTTATATTTCTATGTCCCATGTTTTTCCCGAAGAAGATGACGTCATCCTCTAATGCAGTCAAAATACGATTGTTAATTTTTTTTTTCTCTAGCGTGCCTTTTGAAATCTTGGATCAGTTTTTACTCTAACTTTGATGGAATAAATTAGATGATATTCTGGCTTGACTGAAAACTAAATGTTGTTTGCAGATATTTTTATCCTTACTTTTTCTTTAGAAGTTTAAACCTGCATCTAATAAATATTACATATTGATAAAAAATGGTACTTCTCTATTATCCCGTCGACCACTTTTCATAACAAAAAACTATCGCCAAATAAACGGGAGAACGTTGCCATTGGAATATCAAAATAAAGAAATAAATAAAATATAAGAATTTAAGGACACAATTCTTATTTTAATGAATGAAATAACTAATAAATCAGTAAAACATAATGAAACATACAGGCAAATGTCGAATTAACAACCACTTGATGACATAACAAACACGTGTAATACTTCTGACATCAAGTAAATGGGACTGCATTTTTGGCGTTTAATCTTACAGTTTGGCGATAGTTTTTTGTTATGAAAAGTGGTCGACGGGATAATAAAGAAGTATACCTAAAAAATATTAGATTTCAGTGCGAAATCCTCGCACGGGCCCTCTGGTATATCTCTTAATATCGCAAATGTCGAAGTTCCGACAGAACTTAATAATACATTTTTCTTTTTTCCACCGTCTTTTACGTTATTCGTTGAAAAATAAATTTCGTTCTTTTCAATATAGATGTTCCATGGAACGTCCGAATTACATTCTTTCAATCTCCAGCAAATAAATGTATTTACTTATTTCACAGACATCCTAATGCTTTTTTTAGAATTTCTATATCTGTCGCATTTTTGGAATTGGGTCGAATCCACTTTGTCGCTATTAATGCAATTTTATGGTTGGTTGGTTGATTTTATGATGACCGATTATCTACATGAGGGATATAGGCCCTGGGGGAGTGCCCTCCTTGGGGGTCTTTCTAAGGGAATTTAACACGTATTTACAGAAAGGTTCGAAGAAAACCAAGGAAAACTCCGAACGATTCGGTCGACGAGCGCGACAGCGGTTTGAACTCAGCACCTCCCGTCTACTAGCTTTGAGAGCAGAACCTCTCAGCCACTGGTGGGGAAAAATTTTATGATTACTTAGCAAAGAGGATGCATTATACAGACAATATTTTAATTACTTAGAAACGCGTTAGAACACGCTAGAAAGACATCACTCAAGAATAATGATTCCACCATACATTTGACTTCCATGCAAGAGGCTACATCAGTCATGCAAAAAATTTCCCAAGCTAATGTTAAGTCTATGGGTAGGTTCTTAACAGATTTCTCGCTCGCATTTTAATATTTTTAAATGATGTTTTTTGCATAGGATAGGTGAAGTCGATCTCTAATGTTGTTAGTTTATACTTTTTCGATTTTGGTTCCAGTTTTATTATATAAGGGTACTTTCAGAACCGGTTCCAATCGGTTCCAAAATTGAAAATGTCCGCTCATAAAAAAACTGTAAACAAAATCAAACAATTTGGAAATTGTACGTCAAACGTGACAAATGAGGTGCGTTCGTACTATAGCTAGTTATATAAATATTCAGATCTTGATGATTTTTAATTCTGTGAAATGAATTATATCGTCTGCAGATTCATTTCTGTCATAAAGTAAGTATCTCGGTCGCTTGACGATTAAACCTCGGAAGCTCCTGTAACAAGAAAGCACCGATTTTGAAAAAAAAAAAAATTCAAATTTCTTAATAAATATTTTTATTAATATCTCCTAAAGTTTTGATTCGATTTTTAAAAAATTGAAATGTCTCGACAAAATTCTGCAAAGATAATATATCTTAAATTCCAAACAATTCGGTTGGGTAGTTTTTGCGTTGTTATATGCGGACAGGCAGACGGACGGACCAAGCGACGACAATAGGTACTACGTATTTATATAATTACGAACGCACCTAAAAAGTAAAAACTAGTAACGTTAGACATAGACCTCAGCTATCCTATGGAAAAAAAAAATCATTTAAAAATATTAAAATGCTAGCGAGAAATCTGCCAAGAACCTTCCCATAAACTTAACATTAGCTTGAGCCTTTCTTAGCATGACTAGCGTAGGCTCTAGACGCAACAGTACAGTGGCGTCATCTATATTTAAAAAATAATTATATTCATTGAGAAATAACAGTGCGAAAAACATTTTCTGATGAAAATTACGCCATCTGTAAAAGGATGTGTGCATTTTAAATGCATTAAAGTATTCTTTAATGGTTTATAAAGCACGTATTCAGGAAGCATGTCCCTTTATGTATATAAAGAGATATTTTTGCTGTCCCAAAATGCGTCATTTTCAAAAAAAAGACTTTTTTTTTAAATCTTTGACTTGGGTATACTCAAGTTCTGTAAATTAAAAAAAAAAAAAAAAAAAAAAAAACTTACTATTTTTAATTTTTATGTCTTAATTTACAACAAATAGATATAATTACACATAAGCAAAAACATGTCCATGAGTAACGCTGAGGTCATATTGATGGTGACAATACCTGACCAATAAAGTGTTATTTTACTGCAATTTGTTTTACCTCTAAAGATCGCAAATTTGAATTTTTACGCTGTCGAATTAAAAAAGAAAATGTTCTCAAGTGGATTGTTTTTTTAATTTTACCTCAATATAGTCATTTTTTATGGTTTTTAAAAATAACTTTCTGGCACGATTTTATTTTTAATCTATCTCTATCGTGTGCATCCCGATTACGAAAGATTAACCCGTTTGTACTTAAAACGTATGAATAGTTTAGCATTTGCTTCCGGCTAATATTTCATAACGAAATTAAAATTTCAGCAATCAAAAGGAAAATAATACAAACAACGACAACAAAATAAATAAGCAGATATGTAATCGAACAACGTGCTTAAACCATCGAAATTATAAGAATAATAAGTCTGCGTCAAGTAACAAAATCATAATCGATTTATTAAGTATCGCTTTCAATGATTTTCGAAACTTTATTTGAAGATATAAATGACATTTTAATATAAGAAGACGTTTTGGTGTTGGTAGTTGGCAATCTACAAAATATACATTAAATGCAAATAATCTGTTAAATTATTCAATTAAAAAGGTGCTTCTGGTATGTACCGGGAGAAAAGGTAGCTTACATATTCTTACATAGAATTATACGGTTTTAAACGTATGAGAGAAACAACAATTACAAGCAAAGCGAGAAATCACGTTCAGTAAATTTCATCAATGAAACTTGATTATGGAAAATCAGCCACCATAAAATTGAAAACTGCTATATATCAGCCATTTTTTTTAAAGAAAAATGCGAAAAAAAAAAGAAGAAAATAGCTTTAATTTTCCTGCACATTTTAAATAAGCTCCTACTACCCCTAACTTTTTTTAAATTTTAGTTTCAGTAGAATCGGAAATAGTGGGGAAGGTGGCATGTTTTTGCAGCGCATTTTCGACGATTTCTCTGAAAATATAATAACTAAAATTAAAACAAGTACAGTGTGTGATCGGTTAACGAACTTAATCTGTTCCAAAACAATGTTCGCTAACCGAATTGTTCGTTAACCGATCATAGATTTAGTATAGATTTGTATAGGAATTCAATTAATTCGTTCTCAAAAGCTAAATAATATATAAAAATTAATATAAATTCTCCCTAAGTTTAATTAAATGTAATAATAATAAACATACGTTATATATACATACATACAGTCTTGTCCTTCCCCCAGTCATACTTTTTTTGAGTTTGTTGGGCATTAAATATTTGACAAAAGCTTACTTTTTCTTTCTGGAATTCTCAATCTTCCTATTTTAAAAGGGTTAATAAAAGTCCGTATTTAATATGGACAGATCGTAGTTTCATGGCTTTGTCCGTGTTTTGCCGCACTTAAAAAAAATAAATGGCATGCCCTTTGTAAAAACTTTTAGGATCACATTCATTGACTACAGCATTAAATCATATCAGTTTATCACTTTGACCTATCAAAAACTCCATTTGTACTCTAAAAGTCCGATAAAGCTCAAGTGAAGCCTAGAGATTTTTAATAATTTAGGAACTAAATTTCAGTTAAAATAATTAACTTCCAATTAAAAATATTTCTTTAAAAATGGACACAAAATATAAAAATGAATGTTTTTGTACTGTTCATTCTAATTTGTGGGCCCGAAATCCGGTAGTCCCTGAATTAATTAGGCTATAAGTATACAACTGTTAAAATGTTCTCTAAGTTGATAATAGGTACAATTAAATACAGCTGTGCAAATTTGAAACTCAGCATTGCTTCTTCTTGGCTTTGTTTTGTGAGGTGTTCGTTAACCGAACATATGTTCGTTATCCGAACATAAAAATCTCTCGCGAAAGTGTTCGTTAACCGATCTGTTCGTAAACCGAACAGTTCGTTAACCGATCACTCACTGTATATTTTTGAGTTCGGTGTTACGAAATATTTCCCACGATACCTCCACACGATATAAAAAAAGAAACAAAAACAAGTACAACAAAATGCAAGTTACTTATATAGCCCCCTAATTTATTCTTAAAAATGTAAGAATAACTGATAATCTATAAATATGTGGGTCAATAGCCTTTATAGTAATTCTCCAAAGTTTGAACTTTCAATGTTTCCTAGTTGACGAGAAAAGCGGATGTGAGAGATAGACAGACAGACATACGAGTGATCTTATAATGGTTCCGTTTTAACTTTTTAAGTACGGAACCCTTAAAAATAATTTTTTTATAATCTATCTTTATCTCTTGTATGCATTTTTTTTATATAATATACTTGACAATATCTAAGTCAAAAATAACAAATTTATATCTATTTAATCATATATTCTTTTTTTCTTTAAAAAGTATTTCTATTGCGACTTTAAACAAGAAACCAACATTACTCAGACAAATGCATTATTTTTTGTATGACAAATAAATCAAATGCGCTATTTCAAGTAACCAAGTGTATTATTAGACTTCTGTAATTAACTTGTAATCTGAGAATTGCAATGTAGCTTATCATTTACGTAATTTGCCTCTGGCACTTCAGAGTTACATAATTGATATACAACTGGTAAACGCATTTATTTCGGGATTAGGGATGAATAATTATACATGATCGTTATAAAGACCAGGTGACTTATGCAGTTACGTATATTTGATAGATTTGTCATATGAATGGAAAAAAGGCATAATTTGCTTCATAAATATTCATGTTAAATTATACAAACTAGTTGTAAAAAGTTACATTATCATTGCATAATGTTCTGAACTCTACGAATTCTTCTATACCTTTTAATCATAAAAGTCATTTAAGAGAATTTAATTTAATTACAACTGAATAAAAAATATTAAGGACAGGGGCTGAACCTCCGACTTTTGGCAATGTGGATAATTTTTACTCATTTGGAATGAAAGGAAATTATCATGTAAGATGTTCTCAATGCAAGATTGAGATTAAATTTAATTTCATACAACACGTGCGTTGAATTTGTAAAACTGATAATATTGTATTATTTTTAAAATGAACCATTGAAGAAATGTTCTTCGTTTATTGCTGCAGATGCAATTTTATTTAAACTAATATTGTTAGTTTAAATAAAATTTATTTTCGTGATTTGCACTATAATTTTCACATTAACTCATAATTAAGTTTTTGAAATAATTGTTTAATGTATTCAGAAATGGGAAATTACTGAGTTTAAATGGGGAAAATTAAGTTAAAATGATAAAATGCAACGACAGCATAAAAAGAAAAAAGAAATTCAAATAAATCTATATATGAACTACTAGGTTTGACACCAATACTCTTTATAATAATCAATGTTTTTCAAGGCAACGATAATTTATTCAGTGAAAGTTTTTTACATTATTTGTGAGATGCTTTTTTTAGGTTTCCATACTTAAAAAGTAAAAACGGAACCATTATGTCTTTCTGTCTGTCTGTCACAGTCATTTTTCTCGTAAATTATGGGACGGGGAAAGTTCAAACTTGGGAAAGTTATAAAGCATTTTTACACACATATTTTCAGATTATTAGACATTCACAAATATGTTTAGAAAAAATTTAGGAGGCTAATTAAGTTACTCGAAAACAAAAGTTTTCTTTTTGCATATCGCGTGTATATTTTTGTATATCGTATGAAAGATCTCGTAATACCGAACTCAAATATTTACTTGTTTTAATTTTAGGTATTATATTTTCAGAGATATCATCGAAAATGCACTGCAAAAATATGTCCCGAACCCTCTATTTCCGAATCTGCTGAAACTAAAATTCTGAAAAAGTTAGGCGTAGTAGGGGTTTATTTAAACCTTGCAGGAAAACTAAAGCGATTTTCCTAGATAACATAGCTTTTGAGAAAAACTCATTTTTCCGTTACACACAAACTTTACTTTTCGCGCGATCAGCTGGGGAGTTGAAGGGCTCTCAAGGTATGTATCAAAGCAGAGTCATCTAAGAATATTTGATAATGATTTTTGAAAAAAAAATGTCTGTAATTACCCGAGATATTAATTAAGTTACTTGAAAAAAATTGTTTTTATGTATTGTGTAGGATATTGTTCGAAAGATCTCGTAACATCGAACTCAAAACTATATTTCTTTTAATTTTAGGTATTATGTGTTCAGAGATATCGTCGAAAGTATACTAGAAAAATATATCCCCCTCCCCCCCTCTCCTATTTCCGAATCTATTGAAACTAAAATTTTGAAGAAATTAGGGTTAGTAGAAGTTTATTAATTAATAAATTTAATATACGGAACCCTTTGAGCGCTTATTATTCTCGCTCTTGACCGATTTTTTTTTTCAATAAAGAACAATAAAACGTTCTTTAGAGAAATATATCTAAAAAGCAGACTTACGTTGAACTTATTTGCATTATAAATGAAGGTTTTCCAATTCTAAAAATTCTCAGAACAAGCTACATACCAGACATTGTAATTTCGTTAATTCAAATAGCAGATTTATTCAATTCCTAGTATTAGTTCACACTCTCCCTATATATATTTATATATCTTGTTCAAATTTCCTATCGTTAATAAAATACTTTTTATTCATCCACTCAAGTTCAAATACATTTTTATGAACTTGTAGTGGAAGACACTTGATGTTAATTCAGTTTTTTCAAATATTAATTAATTAATTAAATTTAATTAATTAATTTTAGTTTTACATGGGATAAAAAATATCAATACGCAGCCGACTAATTTCAGACATTAGTTCCATTTAAAAGCACTCACTCACACGTCTTGATAACGCAGTCTGTTAAGCTCTGATCTCGTAACTACAAGGTCCCAGGAACGAGTCTCGCCTGGTACGGGAGGAAATTCTCTCTTACTCGAAAATAATTTTTTCTTATATAAGATATTTAGAAATATATAAATTTTGGAATAAATACCGTGAGTTGGGATTCGTGTAGATCGCTGGAAAAAAAAATTATTTTTACCTAAGTAGGAATTGACTTATTATTATTTTTTTTAATATTACTTGTTTTATTAATGTAATTGTACTTAACTTTTATTTGAACACAAAATAAAATAATAACATAATTTTAGATTTAACAGACAATATATTTAACTTACACTGTTAAAAGTTTCATAAAATAGCAATTTTGGTGTTCTAGTATCTGTAACTACACTATAAGACATGTTTTTTAATCTAGAAAATTATAATACACGGTGTCCATAAACAATTGTCCCGGTTTCCTTATCCCATAATATTTGATTTAAGAATATGACGAAAAATATTAGTACATATTCGTAAATTACAAATCAAAAACTTCTTTTTATTAACACAATTCAAATTAAATATGCGCAATGTTCCAACTGACAACGTTATTAAGCAAATAACGATTATAATACAATAATAATAAATATTAAAATTTTATCAAGTTTATCAAAACATTCTTAATGGATTATGTAATATCTAACTATCTAACTTTGTACTCAAATTTCATTTCCAGCTTTTTTAAAAATTTGATGAAATTTTAATATTAATTATTATTTGATTATAATCGCTATTTGCTTAATAACGTTTTCAGTTTCAACATTACTCATATGCAATTTTGTTTTTGTTATTAAAAAAAACTTTTGAGTTGTAATTTACGAATATGTAATAATATTTTTAGTCATGTTCTTAAATCAATAGTTAGGAGGTAAGGAAACTGGGACAAGCATTTATGGACACCCTGTATAATGGCGAACGAAAACATAAAATAACCTCTTCCGAGACCCAAGATTTCAAAATGCATTCTTTATCCTTAGAAACATCAGAAAACAATACATTTTTTGATGTTTAAAGAATCATTTATAAAAACAAAGTTTCTTTTGCTGCCACTGATTTTCAGAAACATTTCTGAATAGTTATTATAATGCAATTATGAGTGTTTTTTATCCCGGAATATAGGTTTTTCTGGATGCTAGCCATTTTTAAATAAACTTTTTCATGATGTGCACACAATGTTTTAAAGACAAACATGGTAAACATGTGGGATTTTCATGTTCAACAACCACGGTTTACAGACGTTATAAAATAACAAAATTAACATTAGCGGCACTTCTCTATTATCCCGTCGACCACTTTTCATAACAAAAAGCTATCGCCAAACTGTAACGTCAAATAAACTGGAGAACGTTGCCATTGGAATATCAAAATATATAAATAAATATAATATAAGAATTGAAGGACACAATTGTTATTTTAATTAATGAAAACTCTATCTCTATAAAAGAGTAAGTGTCTGTCTGCCTGCCTGCCCGCGGATTTCTCCGTAATTATAACACCTAGGACTCTAGAATTTTTGTCATGTGTAGATGTTGTCACCGGACAGTATACCGCGGGGCCGGATTTTTAAATTTTAATTTAGATTTAAAAAAAAATTAAAACGTGTATATGGAATTTTGGGTTCGAGGCTATTTCAAGCTCCTCCCATGAAATAGCCTCGGCAACGCCATCCGTGGCAACGAAGCAGCCAGACAATGAGAGCAGGTGCAGGATCCAGGATTTTGGGTTCGAGGCTTTTTACACTCTCCGCCAAGTTCACGGTGACGAAGCAGCCAGCCAATGAGAGCAGCGGTTATTACGGGATATAGCGAGCGATAGCATTTCCTTCCTTTACGGAAGCGGCTAGCCACAGATTTCATTGTTTTGTTTATGTTTGAGTTTTATTTTAAAGAAAATGAATATACTTTTGACAGATTGAGATTAAAGTAGATTAGTTTTGATTGTATTCATTCTTTGTATGTTTAGTTGCCCCCATATATTATGTTTTAGGTAAGAATATAACTTGCATTTTACTGATTGCATTTTTCATGTTCTGAAATGAAACAAACTGTTTTCAATAACAAATCTTAATGAATTAAATTAATCTTACATCTTACACTTTACTATAAAATGTGCAGTTCTACAATTTATCGCATGTTGCAACGTTCTCGGGAACTAAAAATGTAGTAAAAAACTCTTAACAAAAAGATTGTAAATTAACAAACTCATATATATAAGATATAAATTTAAACTGATATGCCTCTTCAACTGTTGTCGAAATCAATGTAATGTAAATATTTCTTAAATATTATGATTTTGTTTAAGAATTGGAAACATTCAGTGAAGTGTAGATTGTATTTTTTCATCAAAACAATTTGATTTGTAAGTATGAGGTAAAAAAAAAATCACCATTTTCTCACATGATGAGTTCATCAGACAGTAAAACAATAAATAAATATGAATGATTTGCGGAACTGTTTCAAAATAATTATAAAGAATAAGTCTTTAAAAATGTAAAATCAATGTTATTTCTGGCCGAGTTTTTTTAAAAATAATTATAAACCATTTTAATTTGTAAGCATGTTGTAAAAAAATCACCATTTAGTGACAAATTTTGTGTTTTATAAGAATCGCCCAAGAACGGACATGCAATGTGATATAAAATTTATGTTGTCATCGCACTAATTATTTTTGTTGAGGGTTTTTGGGTAATGTTATTGAATTAGTCATAGAAACAGCTCCGCAAATCATTCATATTTACTTATTGTTTAACTTGCTGATAAAACTCATAATATGTGAGAAAACGGTGATTTTTTTTTTTAACTTCATATTTACAAATTAAATTGTTTTGCGGATTGTAAGTATGAGGTAAAAAAAAATAATCGTTTTCTCACATAATGAGTTTCATCAGAAAGTAAAACAATAAATAAATATGAATGATTTGCGGAGCTGTTTCAAAATAATTATGAAGAATAAGTCTTTAAAAATGTAAAATCAATGTTATTTCTGGCCGAGTTTTTTAAAAAATAATTATAAACCATTTTAATTTGTAAGCATGTTGTTGTAAAAAAAGTCACCATTTTGTGAAAAATTTTGAGTTTTATAAGAATCTACCGAGAACGGACATGGTATGTGGTATAAAATTTATGTTGTCATCACACTCTATAATTATTTTTGTTGAGGGTTTTCGGGCGATGTGATTGAATTTTTGATAGAAACAGGTCCGCAAATCATTCATATTTACTTAATGTTTAACTTGCTGATAAAACTCATAATATGTGAGAATACGGTGATTTTTTTTTTAAATTCATATTTACAAATTAAATTGTTTTGCGGATTGTAAGTATGAGGTAAAAAAAAAATAACCATTTTCTCACATAATGAGTTTCATCAGAAAGTAAAACAATAAATAAATATGAATGATTTGCGGAGCTGTTTCAAAATAATTATGAAGAATAAGTCTTTAAAAATGTAAAATCAATGTTATTTCTGGCCGAGTTTTTTAAAAAATAATTATAAACCATTTTAATTTGTAAGCATGTTGTTGTAAAAAAAATCACCATTTTGTGAAAAATTTTGAGTTTTATAAGAATCCACCGAGAACGGACATGGTATGTGGTATAAAATTTATGTTGTCATCACACTCTATAATTATTTTTGTTGAGGGTTTTCGGGCGATGTGATTGAATTTTTGATAGAAACAGGTCCGCAAATCATTCGCTGATAAAACTCATAATATGTGAGAATACGGTGATTTTTTTTAAAATTCATATTTACAAATTAAATTGTTTTGCGGATTGTAAGTATGAGGTAAAAAAAAATAACCATTTTCTCACATAATGAGTTTCATCAGAAAGTAAAACAATAAATAAATATGAATGATTTGCGGAGCTGTTTCAAAATAATTAAAAAGAATAAGTCTTTAAAAATGTAAAATCAATGTTATTTCTGGCCGAGTTTTTTTTTAAATAATTATAAACCATTTTACTTTGTAAGCATGTTGTAAAAAAATCACCATTTTGTGACAAATTTTGAGTTTTATAAGAATCGCCCGAGAGCGGACATGGAATGTGGTATAAAATTTATGTTGTCATCACACTCTATATAATTATTTTTGTTGAGGGTTTTTGGCCGATGTTATTGAATTTTTGATAGAAACAGCTCCGCAAATCATTCATATTAACTTAATGTTTTAACTTGCTGATAAAACTCATAACATGTGAGAAAACGATGATTTTTTTTTTTTTTTTTTTTACTTCATATTTACAAATTAAATTGTTTTGAGGAAAAAATACATCCTACACTGACTGCACTGAATGTTTTAATTTCTTAGCAAACTCATAACGTTTAAGAATTATTTACATTATATTGATTTCGACAACAGTTGATGAGGCATATCAGTTTAAAGTTGTATCTTATATATGAGTTTTTTAAGTCAATGATGTGAAATTTATGATTATTTATTTATTGTTATTTACAATTTTTCTTTCTGTTACTGTTATTGGACTACATTTTTAGTTCCCAAGAACGTTGTAATATGCGATAAATTGTAGAACTGTACATTTTATAGTAAAGTGTAAGATTAATTTGATTCATTAAGATTTGTTATTGAAAACAGTTTGTTTCATTTAAGAACATGAGCTGATATGTCTAGCGCTATGAAAACATTCAGTAAAGTGCAAAATATATTCTTACCAAACACATATTATATGGGGGCAACTATGCATACAAAGAATGAATACAAATGAAACTAACTTATGTGAACCTCAATTAGCCAAAAATATATACATTTTCTTTAAAATAAAACTCAAACATAAACAAAACAATGAAATCTGTGGCTAGCCGCTTTCAGCTGTGAACATGAACTGCCGTTGCTGGATCCTGGATCATCCCATATTCACACCTTGATAGGGAAAAGCGGATTAGGATAGGTAGATAGGGAAACCCCGTTATCGGATCGGGACATTAGATGTAATTAAGACGCATTTGTAATAATTAGCGGGAATGGGATGTTTGTGTGTGTGCTGTTTTTAATAAAGACAGTTGCATTTTTTCTGCAACCCTTTGACGAAAGTTTTTTCTTCAAACCTTTCACAAAATCAGTATTTTTTCCACAATCCTTTGACGAATTTCGTACTTTTTCTGCGATCCTTTGACTAAATTCAAGTTTTTTCTGCAATAATTTGACGAAATTTGCTTTTTTTGTGATCTTTTAACGAAATTCGTGTTTTTTCCACATATTTTTGTCGAGATTCATGTTTTTGCAGTGATCCTACGACGTAATTCGTGTTTTTTTCAGCTATCCTTTGATGAAATTCAAATTTTTCCTGTGATCCTTTAATGAAATTCGCATTTTTCCATGATCCTTTGATGAAATCTGCTTTTTTAATGATCCTTTGACAAAATTCGTGTTTTTTCAGCGATTATTTGATGAAATTCGTGTTTTTCTCGCGAACCTTTGACAAAATTCACGTTTGCCAGCGATTCTTTGATAAAATATGCTTTTTTCTATTATGATAGGGAAAGGCGGATTAGGATAGGTAGATAGGAAAACCCCATTATCGGATCGGGACATTAGATGTAATTAAGAAACATTTGTATATTTGTAATAATTAGCGAAAATGGCGAGATAAAGGGGGTGGGGGGGACGACTTTTTATTAAATAGCGCATTTGTTCTACATCAACTTCCTCTCACCACCAGGGGGTGCTTTGCTATCTCTGTTTCTATGGGCTGGATCACGACGGGGTATGGCTCTTTCCACTCGACATCAATAGAGCTTACTGATTTTAGTTCGGATTTTCACCACAGGGGGCGCTTTCATATCTTTGGTTCTATGGGCTGGATCATGACGGGGTATGCCTCATTCGACTCGACATCGATAACCTTAATGATTTCAGTTATGTTCGTATAGAACATATCGTGCCCCCTGGCGGTAGAAGGTGTAACTAAAGGATTTTGCAGCTAACTCGGGTTTTATGGGTCACATCACGACACGCTTTGGCTCATTCGACTCGACATCAATAGAGCTTACCGATTTTAGTTCCGAGTTTCACCACCAAGGGGCGCTTTCGTATCTCTGGTTCTATGGGCTGGATCATGACGGGGTATGCCTCATTCGACTCGACATCGATAACCTTAATGATTTCAGTTATGTTCGTATAGAGCATATTGTGCCCCCTGGTGGTGGAAGGTGTAACTAAAGGATTTTGCAGCTAACTCGGGTTCTATGGGTCACATCACGACACAGTTTGGCTCATTCGACACAACATCAATAGAGCTTACCTATTTTAGTTCTGAATTTCACCACCAAGGGGTGCTTTCCTATCTCTGTTTCTATGGGCTGGATCACAATGGGGTATGGCTCTTTCCACTTGACATCGATAGAGCTGACTGATTTTAGTTCGGATTTTCACCACCAGGGGTGCTTTCCTATATCTGGTTCTATGGGCTGGATCACGTCGGGGTATGGCTCATTCGACTCTACATAGATAGAGCTTATCGATTTTCACCACCAGGGGCGCTTTTCTATCTCTGGTTCTATGGGCTGGATCATGAAGGGGTATGGCTCTTTCGACTCGACTTACGGTAATATATGGGAGTGTGTATGGCACGCCCAGTGTTTGCTGTCTAAGGTAGCGGGGCCCCAACATTAGATTTGTTTAAAAATAAAAAAATGTTCAACACTGATTTCAGGTACATTTAAGGTTGTTGGCACGGGCAACGCCGGGCGGGTAAGCTAGTAACTAATAAATCAGTAAAACATATTGAAAAATACACGCAAATGTCGAATTAAAAACCACTTGATGACACGACGAATACGTATAATGCTTCTGACATCAAGAAAATGGGAATGCATTTTTGGCGTTTAATCTTACAGTTTGCCGATAGATTTTTGTTATGAAAAGTGGTCGACGGGATAATAGAAAAGTACCACATTGGCATCAAAATTACCAGTTTTTTGTGACAATTGTATGTATAAATTCAAATACGCAACAGAAAAAGCTTAATTGAAAATAAAAAGCAGCCTAAAAACGCACATTCCTGGTTGAGAAAACTTATTTATATACTATACAGAGTTCTCGGAAATGTTTCCGAATATCTGTTGCAGCAAAATAAATTTTAATTTTAAAAATGCTTCTTTAAATTTTGAAATTATATCGGTTTCTGTGCTTGCTAAAAGTAAACAAACGCTTTTCGAAATAATGGTAACTCAAAAGACATTATTGTATACTTTTGTTCGTAGATATACTATATATTTTCGTAGATTAAGAACAGTTGTCTGTTATTTTTTTACAGTGATAAGAAATCGAAAAATCTTATTATTTTGTATTTTACATCAATAGGGAAATGGTACAATATTTAACGATAATACTGTTTTAGATTGAAGAGTAATAGAACCATTATCTGTTAGAATGTTGAACAGTTAACCTATTTCAGGACAACATTCTTAATTGGGAGCATCGAAATGAAAGTCTATTTAAAATTTAAATTTATTCAATATTGAATTGAGAAAATTAGCAATGACAATGGGCAGATGTCTTCATTTTTTTTAAAAAAAGAAAACTCAATTTAATCATAAAATGGAAAAAAGCACAAAAAATCATAAGCAGGTTGTTTTTCGTCCTTTTTCATAGAAAATTTTTCGTGAAATTTTTTCGAATTTAAACTTAATCATATCGGTTCTTAAATTTAATATTAAATATTTCAGTAATTCTACTATTTTTCTTATTATACTTATCACCATATTCCACTTTTGATTTTAATGTAAAAAATAACGAAAAATCATGCGTCAAGTACAGATTATCTAACACTTTCCAACACTTCCAAAATACATTTAGATCTTTACCGTTTAATAAAGTCTAATGCCTTAAGTCTAACTAAGCGCAAATATACTCGATGTTTTGTGCTGCCCTGTATATGATCTATAGATTTTATGCACACCAACTGATTTGCAAAAAAATTTGTTAAATTTAAAACACGCACCGCAACTGAAAACGCACTTCCAACAATTATTATTAAGAAACAGATCTTTAACCGAATACTTTTGTGTGTCCCTGTAAATTCATGATGAATCCTATATATACAATATTCTATAATAAGTCTCTTGGAATGCACCTCAGTGATATATATCAATTTCAAAATGTTTGAAATATAAAAGAAACATCATTAAAATAATCCTCAAACGTTTTTTATTCATACACCGTAATGGAATGGAATTTTTTTGAGTGTACCAGTAAAGGATCTATAAGTGCTATGCACACCCTATTCTATAGAAAGCCTCTTGTAGTGCAATTCAGTGATAATATCAATTTCAAAATGTTTGAAATATTGAAGAAACATAATTAAAATAATCCTCAAACGATTTTATACATACACCGTAATGTAATGGAATTTTTTTGAGTGTACCAGTAAATGATCTATAAGTGCTATGCACATCCTATTCTATAGAAAGCCTCTTGTAGTGCACCTCAGTGATAATATCAATTTCAAAATGTTTGAAATATCGAAGAAACACCATTAAAATAATCCTCAAACGATTTTATTCATACACCGTAATGTAATGGAATTTTTTTGAGTGTGTCAGTAAAAGATCTATAAGTGCTATGCACACCCTATTCTATAGAAAGCCTCTTGTAGTGCACCTCAGTGATAATATCAATTTCAAAATGTTTGAAATATCGAAGAAACATCATTAAAGTAATCCTCAAACGATTTCATTCATACACCGTGATGTAATAGAATTTATTTTAGTGTACCAGTAAAGGATCTATAAGTTCTATGCACACCCTATTCTATAGAAAGCCTCTTGTAGTGCACCTCAGTGATATATATCAATTTCAAAATGTTTGAAATATCGAAGAAACATCATTAAAATAATCCTCAAACGATTTCATTCATACACCGTGATGTAATAGAATTTATTTTAGTGTACCAGTAAAGGAACTATAAGTTCTATGCACACCCTATTCTATAGAAAGCCTCTTGTAGTGCACCTCAGTGATATATATCAATTTCAAAATGTTTGAAATATCGAAGAAACATCATTAAAATAATCCTCAAACGATTTTATTCATACAGCATAATGTAATGGAATTTTTTTGAGTGTACCAGTAAAAGGATCTATATGTGCTATGCGCATCCTATTCTATAGAAAGCCTCTTGTAGTGCACCTCAGTGTTATATATCAATTTCAAAATGTTTAAAATATCGAAGAAACATCATTAAAATAATCCTCAAACGATTTTATTCATACACCGTAATGTAATGGAATTTTTTTGAATGTACCAGTAAAAGATCTATAAGTGCTATGCACACCCTATTCTATAGAAAGCCGCTTGTAGTGCACCTCAGTGATAATATCAATTTCAAAATGTTTGAAATATCGAAGAAACATCATTAAAATAATCCTCAAACGATTTTATTTATACACGGTGATGTAATAGAATTTATTTTAGTGTACCAGTAAAGGATCTATAAGTTCTATGCACACCCTATTCTATAGAAAGCCTCTTGTAGTGCACCTCAGTGATAATATCAATTTCAAAATGTTTGAAATATCGAAGAAACATCATTAAAATAATCCTCAAACGATTTTATTCATACAGCATAATGTAATGGAATTTTTTTAGTGTACCAGTAAAGGATTTATATGTGCTATGCGCATCCTATTCTATAGAAAGCCTCTTGTGGTGCACCTCCGTGATATATATGAATTTCAAAATGTTTGTAATATCGAAGAAACACCATTAAAATAATCCTCAAACAATTTTATTCATACACCGTATCGTAATGGAAGTTTTTTTAGTCTGTTAGTAAAGGATCTATAAGTGCTATGCACACCCTATTCTATAGAAAGCCTTTTGTAGTTCACCTCAGTGATAATATCAATTTCAAAATGTTTGAAATATCGAAGAAACAGCATTAAAATAATCCTCAAACGATTTTATTCATACACCGTAATGTAATGGAATTTTTTTGAGTGTACCAGTAAAGGATCAATAAGTGCTATGCACACCCTATTCTATAGAAAGCCTCTTGTAGTGCACCTCAGTGATATATATCAATTTCAAAATGTTTGAAATATCATTGAAGAAACATCATTAAAGTAATGTTCAAACGATTTTATTCATACACCGTAATGTAATGGATTTTTTTTAGTGTAACAGAAGGATCTATAAGTGCTATGTACACCCTATTTTATAGAAAGCCTCTTGTAGTGCACCTCAGTGATATATATATATATCAATTTCAATGTGTTTCAAGTAGTGTAACATCAATAAAACAAACCGCAAATGATTTTTTTCCTTAGACCGTAATGTAAAATATTATTTTGAGTGACCCTGTAAAGTAACAATTAAGTGCTACACATTTCATTTTCAATACCGATCCTTCCATGTTAAACCTCAATAACATATAAATTGTATGATAATCCGAAAATATTTTCTAGAGTTGGAGCATTTATAGACAGACGCAGACGGACAGACAAACCGAATTTATATACACTTTTCAACTATGTTAGGAAGTGTTAAAAACACACAGGAATCGCTAATGGTCCCAACTAGAAACACTATAACAATTGTACATATATTTTTCAGAATTTAAATAACTAATATCTTTAAACTAAAGTATTAAAAGGAAAAATATGCAAAAAATTTAAAATATACTTGGATATGAATTCCGCCAGTAAAATGTTAAGTGAAATATGACATTATAAAATGGTGGAAGAATAAATTGGTAAAATACTGAATCATAAAATCACTAAAACTATCCTTTTAAGGATTCGGCTACTCTGATCATGTGAGTAGGCGAGGTGTTGACTGAGATCGTAATTTTTTGTCCACTAACTGTCCATGTGCGTAAAAGTTGATCAAGGCTCTGTTTCTCTAACTTTCGTCGGATGCTATGTGAATCTGGGAAATTGTGAGTTTCTGTTTCTCATCTATATTCATGCAAATTATTTTAGCTGGTCAATTGATATTTTGGATACATAAACTTCAAATTTACGTTTGGAACAAAGAACTGGAGAACTTGGATCGGCTCTCTCTAGCTACGAAGGAATTCTGGGTTGGGTTGGGTTGGGTTGATTATTGACGGCCAATTATCTACACTAGGGATATAGGCCCGGTGGGGAGTGCCCTTCGTGGGGGTCTTTCTAAGGGAACCTAATCCGTATTGACGCATGGATAAATCCACGGCTCGAAGAAAACCACGAAAACTCCGAACGATTAGGCCGACGGGCGCGATTCGGATCGAACCAAGCACCTCCCGTCTACCAGCTTCGAGAGCACAACCTCTCAGCCACTGGTGGGGCCCTCGAAGGAATTCTGGATCCGGTGACTGGAATAGTTGCATATGAAATATTTGCACATTTGAATAGTCGTATACGCATCCTTGCTCTTGGCCTGGAACGAACGTCTGTATCAGCGCTCGCCTGGTCTACCGTTCGGAATCCAAGTACTTACTGAATGCATCTTGCCTGGTGGCTGTCTATTGAAAATCTTGAGTTCGTTTTCTTTGAAATCTTTACATTTTAATATATTTTGAGAGTTTTATTTTTTACGGCGTAGAGCTTCGAGTAGAAGTTATTTACTTATTTATTTTGGCCTAAAATAAAATCAGTAGTGGCCAGCTCAATTAAGGTTAAATAAAGTATTTGTTTTAAACTTTACCTCTGTGCTCATCTCATACGCCTGGCTCACACATTATTGATGGCAATGGCCGTCACATCCTTTTTAAAAAAGGTATTTTCAGACCGTGACGCGTATTTCACATATGCACATAGTCTAGACGACCAGAGGAAATACTGTCCTCTCATAGGCCGAACTAATTTTGTCTCTATAAATCTTACAAAGAAGATCTCTTTAAAGCGCTTACTCAGAATATTTTGAAAAAAAATGGAAATGAACCTACTCATGTACGTAATAAAGCATCAGTCAAATTTAGCTGCGGAATCTTAGTAGAAAATAAAATACTTTCGAGTATTTGGCGAAAAAAACTTTTTTCTCGCCAAATACAAGCTATTTTAATGTATTTGAAATTCCTGGTTAAATGAGTGTTTAAATACGTAGTAATTTATGAATTTAAATTTAAATGATTAATTTTTTTTTTCTATAAGCTTATATATTATATTTACAAGTTTCATAATGCTGAAGTTACTTAATTTAACATGGTTTCACTGGCTGGATAAGTTTTAAGTGCATTTTAACAGTAACTGCCCGATTAAGAACGCTCTCATTATACATTTCGCTATTAAATAAGTCGTTGTTTCCATGACAACAATACTCTTCTCTTGTTGTCTCTGATACTCACAATATCGAAGTTAAATTGACAGTGTTCAGAAACGGGCATTAATTTTTAGTTTGAAGCAGTTTTAATTAATTTAAATTTCATTCTAAACCGTAGAATATGTTCGTTAATTTTCTTTTGATATACATATAAATGTATATGGCAAAATCGTACTTATGAAATTGTATTTATTTAAGTTAAACGTACTTAAACTAGTTCAGTAAGAGTAGAAAAAGTTGTTCCTAAAAGAGTATTTATCATAAAAGCGTATTTTTGTAATTCATTGTGTCTCCAACCAGTGATAAATCGCCAAAAATACGAAATTTTCATAATATTTTTACGGACACTATATAGAGGTTCCGCAGCAATTATTTTCATAAACGAAATTATTTTCATAAAAATATTTTCATATCCTCATAAGAAGATTATTCTGTATTTTTTTCAAAATTTTCTGAGTATGCGGTTATGGAAATCTTCCTTGTTAGAGCAATGTGAAATACTCAAATGTAGTTTTGTAAATTAAAGTATATTTTTTTATGATTTATTATGTGTTTAGTCTGTAGTCAGAAATTAGTGTTTAACTTGCATGTTATCTATAATCTATGCTGCTTTATTTCTCATAATATTTTTCTATTTTAGAAAGATTTAACAAATAAAGCATGTAATGTATACAATTTTTACTGAGTAAATTATAGCTTATTTACAGTAAAAAGTTTTAAAGCCAAAAAAAGAAAAATCCTTACATGGAAATGTACGTGTTTAATACACTGATAAAAAAATAAACATGTTGAAATAAAAACATTTATAAAATCCCATTAGCAGTTTCATAATTTTTCCAGAAAATTAAATATTTAGTTTATGCAGTTATGACATTTCTTCATTCTAAAATTTAAAATAATTATTCGTTAGTCACACCGATTAAACATTGAAAAATAAATATTAAAAATTTAACGTGACTGGAAGTATAATTTTCCTTACTCCCACTCGCTTTCTCTAGATAAATCATAACAATTAATAAAAATAATAATAAAAAATTCTAATCTGAGGTATGAAAATGTGGATAATTTAAAGCTAGGCGTTGTTTAAGTTTTCATTTGATAACAGATGGCGTTACTGATAATCTACTACAGCTATTTTATTATTATTATTATTATTATTATTATTATTATTATTTCTGTTTTAGAAAAAAAAATATTCTTTAAAGTAATCTACGTTAGGTTAGTTATTATACGTTACACTGAAAAATTCATTAATGTTATAGACATTAGACGTTAAATATTCATTAAATTTCGAAATGTTACACTCAAAAACATTCTGTTTTCGAAATTATTAGAACGTACATGCTTAGAACAATAGCAATAAAAGGCAACTTAGCCCATATCGATTTCAAGCTTAATTATTTGACATGTAAATCGAGTACGATGAAAATAAATAACATAAAAAAACATTGTAGCTAGAATGATGGCATTCATAAGCGCGAGACAATTCACTTTTGATAAGAACTTAACCAAAACACATACATTTACCGGTAGCAATGAAATTCGTTCAGTCAGAGGACGGTACTTCCTCTTGTCGTCTGGATAGACGTCGCATATGTGAAATACGTGACCCAGACTTCTGTTTAGAAAGGAATCCAGCAAACTAGAAGAATCCAAACCGGAATCATGATTAAAACCTGACACCTATTGATTTGTAGCTTGCTTTCTACAGCATATTAAATGCGCATAACTAATCTGCTGAATTTCACAATTTTTGGTGAAAGTTAAAATCATTTTCTGGGTTGAAACATGAATATATATATTTTTTAAATAATAAGAACGATAGTATGTTTCCTGCAATTACTTTACACCGTTAAATATTTTAAACGTTTAACTAAAAAGTGTTAATAGTTCATCATTAAATTACTTAATATTTTTCCAAAACCTATAAAATTACAGTTTAAACATATCCAATATTTTGGTTAAAAATATTCTGTTTAATATTGTTGTTCAAAAATGAAAGAAAAGGTATCCTTTGCGAAAAAAACTTAAAGGTCAATTTCTGAAATTTTAGTCGCTTAAAATTGTAGGATAAAATAACCATCAATATAAGAGATTAAAAAATTCTTTTGATTCTTCTGGTCTCGTAAGGCAACATTTTCGAGTAGAATTTGGAATTTTGACTACTTCTAAAGAAAAATATTCGTATTTTCTATATAAAATAAAATATTTATTGGCATTTTAAATTTTACATTTGTGACAGCATGTGTATTAGAGAAGCAGTTGTATATATTTATTTATACGTTTTAGATATATTTTTAAAATTTTAAATGACTGATTAAAAAGCCTTTCTCTGAAAGTTTGCGCTAAACAAGATTTTAAATTGCTGTACAGTTCTAGAAAAACACGTGATAAGATGACGACCAACGCCTGTAACTAATACACAATGTTTAACATGAGAGAAAAAAAAACTTTTTTTTTTAAAGATTTGTTACCAAAAAACGCCAGGTAAAAATATAAATATCTCAAATATAAAAAGAAAACATCATCACACTTTAGACTAGATTTGAAAACTCATTTCTCTTTATTTATAATTTATAAAACAGTCCTAGAAAAAAGTGATAATCCACTACTAACTCTAGCGCACATCATCGTATAAAAATGCCATTGATACCAATTGATTAGTAATAACGTATGGTTATTAATGTTATACTTAAAGTCTCTTCAGGAGGTCGTTTACGTATAGAAATTGTATGAAACTTCAAACTTACTAAACTTACGTCAGTACTAATATCTAAGATAATATTTTGATTATTTTATCCTCATAAAAACAGGTAGTATGTGATTACCTTACGGAAAGAAATGGAGGAAATGTCGTATGATACTAAACTATAAATAAAATTGTATTTTCCCAAACATTTGTTTTTGAAGTGTGCATATTAATATAAATTGTTTTTGATATCCCATCGCATTATTACAAATTACCGCATTTACATGAACTTACACAATTGTTTTTATACGTTTTTCAGAAAGATAACAAAATTCAATTCAATAAAACTATATATATATATATATATTTGTATATTATTTTTATATAAAAGCATGATTTGCCTAATACATAAAAAATTAAAAAGATAACGAATGATAAAAAACAAATTTCTATGAAGCAATCTGGATGGTAAATAAATACTAGAGACTATTAAAAATTATTCTCTTAACCCTAATTCGGTTTATTACCATGCAATGCGTCTCCTTATATTCTCAAGCGCAGTGATCATTCAATTAATCTGAGATAAAATAGCACAATTCAATTTTCTATTTTTGTTTTGATTTAAAAAACGGTAGCTAATCACTTATGTACTTATTTCAACCGAATTGGCTCCACTGCGTTGTGTTGTTATTTTATTTATTTATTTATTTATTTAATTTTTGCGACAGAACTGATTTGATCTTTTCTCATGATAACTCTTAATATTGAAAATTCAAATAAACAAAGCTCAATACACATACAAACATTTTGTGCTTGTGTATATTTCGTGAATAATAAGTTCAGTTAATAGTCTTGTGTAATTTTAGTTGCATTTACAAGAAGAAATTTATTCTATACAATACATATTGAATTACACATAAAAAAAAAAATATATATATATTTTACGTATGAATTATGAAAAATTTTTTGAAACAATTCAGAATCAAAAGAATGTATGCTCTAAATTTTAAATTATTTGTCGTATTATAAACATACTGTACAGATATAAATGTTTCTTTTTAAAATGAAATATGCGAAAACAAAATAAAAAATTATTTATGATGTCAATCAAGTTAAGATGCTATGACTGCTAAAGATGTCAAATATTGGTACTTACATATTATCCGTGCCAGGACAGATTTACTACGACAGCAATGGCTCCGAAAATATTAATTAGAGTAACCCTTTTTTCCCCTCTTCATTGGAACTGCATAGTTAATGTTATATAGTTGTCATATTAAAGGCTGAGGCAGAAGTGTTTGTTTACGTGTAACTTACTATATAAGTTGATATGGCATAGATAGAAATATAATATATTATACTCATTGATTCTATATATTTATATTAAAGAACATTTTATTATATTCACTGTGGCGTGCATAACTATCCGACTAAAAGAAGAAAAAAAACTACCATCGTTAATGTTATTTTTTGGTAAAAAGCGTCAAATTTATTTTATGTATTTAATAAATGTACACTAAATTACTGTTTTATAATACTTTATTTTGGTTTTATCTTATTTATCTTTGTTAACTATGTTATGTTCTTATTAAATGTACAAAAAATTACCATTTTGAACAAATTGACAACTATTTTTGGCGACCTATCCTCCGGACACAGGTAATACATATGTACCCAAATATTTGACACTTTTCTTAGAAAATCAGTTTATGGAAAGAAACAAACCTATAGTGTAGTTGAAAGAATATTTTTGAAATATATGAAAGAATATTTTTATTACGAGGGTTATTTTTTAAACAAGGCTCGTTTTGTAAAAAGAAGCAAAATACCGTAAATATCATTAAAATATATTTATTTCATATTCTACATACTTTCATCTACTTTTCTACATAATTTCCAATTGTGTTTATACATTTGTCATACCGTTCAACAAGTTTTTGAATTCCGACGTCAAAGAAACCTGCCGATTGTAAAGAAGCCCAATCCATGACTGCAGTTGTTACTTCGAGTAGTGGATGGGGACAGCTTAATGCAACAATGTTAAAGAGGTGCCAGCGAAATGATTCTGCCTCCCACTGGGTCACCCCTCACAATAGAACCCAATTCTCAATTTACCCCAATAATATAATATAAATTTCCTCCCGACTTCACCTTTGGGGAGGAAAAAGCCATTAAAGCGAGCGTCGTGGAACGACCCCAGTGAAATAGATGAAAGGAGAAGGAAATCTCGTAGGGATTTCTTTAAACTTGTTTTGAAGCAAGGGGGAAAAAGCTGTCACATTAGGATTTTTCTATTTTAACTAATTTTTTGTTATTTTTCTGTTCTTGCTTAAACTTTGTAAATTGTCACAAAATGGAAAAAAAAAATCAATGTTTACTTCGTGAAAGAAATTCTCATAGGAACTGTGTAAGTAGTGAGTTCTCTGCCACAAAGCACACAGTTTATGATTGGGAAGAATCTCGATATTCCTGATTGTTCGAATGCACGAAACTCATTCAAGTAGCGGTTAGTAATTTATATATATGTACATTTCGCGTACATTAACCGAAAAAAAAAAATCCTGATTGCATGAAACTCGCGATGCAGCAATTTCTAGAATGCACAAAACTCATTCAAGCAGTGGGTAGTAACTTATATATATGTACGCTTCGCGTATATTAATCGAAAAAACCCTGGCTGCATGAAACTCGCGGTGCAGCAATCTCTAGAATGCACTAAACTAGTTCAAGCAGCGATTAGTAACTTCTACATATGTACGTTTCGCGTACATTAACAAAATAAAAAACCCTGGATGCATGAAACTCGCGGTGCATCAATCTCTAGAATGCACGAAACTCATTCAAGCAGCGGTTAGTAATTTATATATAAATACGCTCCGCGTACATTAACTAAAATAAACCCTGGATGAATGAATCTCGGTGCCGCAATCTTCAGAATGCATGAAATTCATTCAAACAGTGGTTAGTAACATATATATGTACGCTTCGCGTAAGTCGGCTAGGCGTTATTTTATTTTTCCCCATATCGTTATGCTACCCTCTAGTTCACGCATGCGCATTAAATTCTCAAAAGTCAGTCGAAGTTCTAACATTATTGCATTAAGCTCTCCCTATCCGCTAGTGTGACTTCGTCGTCGTTGAATTGAGTACCGAAACAGGTGAAAATCAGTGGGTACAAGGTCTGACTGGTGCCAAGTTTATTGCTCTCAAGAATCGAATTACAGATCGTATCTCACAGTCGGCGGGTGAATCAATTTTCTTAAACATTACAAACTTCTACAGCTCAGCACACAGACAGACGATACGGCTGCAAATGGCGTGTAAATGAGAACAAAGCATGCTGGGAGCAGACGCGCATGCGCAATGCGGCGATCGTGCGTCATTTTCGCTCTCATTCACAAACGTACCTTATTTTTAAAATAACCCTCGTATATTCATTCTGGTGTGCATTGCATAACAAGCGTACTAAAAAAACTATCATCGTTTTTAGTTTGCTTTTATCTTATTTATCTTTTTAGGGTTTCGTTCATCTCACGAAACCTTATTACTCCCGCTCCGTTGTCTGTCCGTCACAGAGACGTTCTTAGAAACTATATAACTTACAGGCACGAAAATTTGTGTACTTTTATCTAAATACCTACTATAAAGCTCGAAATATTAAAATTTGAAAAAATCGTATTATTTTAAAATAGAGAGATAAAAATCAAAATTTTAACAGCCTTTTCCTATTGAATTTAAGCAGTTTTCGTTATAGCAGTTGCAAACAATTAAAAATCCACTATAAAATTCTTTCTACAATAATTAATTTTCTATTGAAAGATTTCCACGTGTAAAATGAAAATGAAATAAAAAGTTTCACCCATTGAAAAAAAAGATTAATATGACGTCATATTGGTAATAAAACAGAAAATTTCAAACATTTCTCAATGATACAAGTAGTGTGAGTATGTGTATGTACAGAAAGCAGATTCATATCACGTCATTAGAGAATTAAAATTTATCTGACATCATATTAGAAGTTTAACGAATTTTTCAAATGTTTGAGAATAATACAAAGAGAGTATCAATATGAGTAATAGAGAATCGTAAATATATGAGTTTGAGGAATATATTGAAACATGATAAAAACATGATTATGGAAATATTCGCATATTTTAATATTTTGAAGGTGTATAACATGTTTAATTTTGAAAATATATATCGCATTTAGTCCACATGACAGATATTATTATGACAGAGTATAACAGCGAGCATTGCCCGCTATCGGACTTGTTCAGATATTCGAAAAAAAAAAAATAGACCGGTAAATTTTTACTTTATAAAAAACCTGACCCTTTTTTTTTTCGTTGCTAAATGAAATTTATTTGGATTTATTAAAGAAATGATAAAGTTTTTTGAAAGGAATATTAAACGAAACTTTTTGTGCGATCTTCGATCCAGACTAACCCACTTGTTTAAATATGTTATGTAGTTATTATATATAAATTAAATTATACTGTTGAACACAATTGACGATTGATATTTCATTTTGGTGATCTATCTTCTTGTTACAGATAACATCTAAGCTCAAACATATTTTACTACTTTTTTTAGATAATCAATTTATGGAAAGAAACAAACATCTAGTGCATTTCAAGACACGTTTTGCACAAATATTATACAAACAAGTAAGGAAACATTTTCATTTCTGGCGGTATTTTCACTTCCTTCATTTTGTTTTTATTACTACCAATAGCAAACAAAAAGAAAACCGTCATTATAACTAAATGAGAGAAATTTAAGAATTCCTGAATAGAATGTAAATAAGTCATTTCATTTTTTAAAAATCTATCTTCTCCTTCGATTGCAGTTTTTAAAGTTATGCCAATCTAAATATTTTTGAAAAAACGAAACATGTTAAGAAAGAAAGGCAATAAAGACTTTAGAAAATATTTACGTAAAAGAGAATATTTTTGTGAAGTATTTATATTTAGAAAGTATTTATGGGAATGAAAGAGAAAATATAATTACAAAACATAGAGCATGCACAATTATGCCATCTGGATGGTAATTAGAACCAAGTAAATCTTATCAATATTTTACATTTTTTATTCTAATACAATTTACCATCTTTGTACTCTTTAGTAGCAGCAACGATCAAGTAATCGAGAAGGAAACAATTTTACTTATTTTTTACTTATTATAAACAATTTTACTTATAAAATGAAAAAAATAATTAGCTTTTTTAGTGTTTTTTTAATTAGTGTTTCCTAAGAATATGAATGATTTACTCTTTTACAAGATATTTTTTAAATTTGGAAATTCAAGAAACGAAAAGAATTCTCTAAACAGTTTTCAACTCATATGAATAATTCGAATTTTTTTATATTTCGGACAAAATTGGTATATTTACTTAAAAATCAATACGTTTTCAGTCATAAATTTCACACACACACAAAATAATAATAATAATAATAATAATAATAATAATAATAATAATACCTCATATATTTTATGCTTCAAATTGTCATAGAAAAAAAACAGAAATTGGCCAATTGAGTAGAAAATTAGCTTAGAGGTCGTCTTCGTACTGATATTGCAAAAAACTTTGAAAGTGTCAATGCGAACATCACATTTGACATCATATTTTATTTTTATTTTGTTGGTAAATTTTACCTTTAGATACAAAATATGGAACTATTTCTGTCAAATAGTTAGGAGTTATGAAGGATTAACATTTTAAACTCCTAATTTTCATTTCATTTGTAATCATTGCAAACCACATTACAATGTGGATAGATTTTTAAGCATAACTCGATAATTACATGTAAAAAAGAGTTGTAATTTTGGATTCGCATATTTGAAGCTTCTAGAAATTGATTTATGTTACAAAAATCACAGTTTGCAATTAATATTTCTTTTAAATTTATGTTGAAAATATATAGTATTATTTGAAATAAATTTTCGAATAAAATATGAATCATAACCTATGAAATTTTTTAGCAGAAGTCGATTTCTTACAGCTTCAAAAATGCGAATCCAAAATTACAGATCATTCCGCAAAGTAGGATTTGATTTATGCTTAAACAAATATCCGCATTGTAATCTATTTTGCAATGATTGCAAATGATTTTAAAATTAAGCGTTCAAAACTTTAAATCTTCAGAGAGTTACGCTTCAAAAAATATCTGCATTGTAATCTATTTTGCCATGATTGCAAATGATTTTAAAATTAGGGGTTCAAAACTTTAAATCTTCATAACTATAAAATTTCTTGGCCAAAAGATTTCCGTCTAGTATCCTAGGGAAAAATTTACCGAAAATGTCAAATATGATATCCAAATTAGGTATTTTTATAAAAAAATTCAGAGTTTAGCACAATATAGATGTGAGGACTTCCCTCTGTATATATATTTTTTAACAGAAATTAAAAAAAGACATCATTTCCAGTTTTTTTTAGGCCCATTGTACTTAAAAAATAAATATATTTTGTATTATACATCTTAAATTTTACATGAAAGTTAATTATTTTTTTCGAAAAAATATTAGAATTAAAAAAAAAGTTGTATCATATATAAATAAACATACGTCAATGTCTATGCTTAAAATAAAAATACGTGGATATAAAATGCAAAAATCCTTTAGTATGATAATCAAAAGCGATGCCGTGACTGTAATACGTAGGAAAAATATTTCATATATATTTTTTTTTATTTTGTCTTTTTTTAAATCGATATGCGGAAACATTTATTTCAAGAGCTGTTTTATGAAAAGGGATATAAACAAATAATGATAAATTTTTATTTCTTGTAGTATTTAAGTATTGCGTAGCAGCGCCATACTTATTTGTTTCCAGTGTGATCCCTTAATGTTATTTTAACACAGCAAATCCTATAGATCACATAAATGTTTGACTTGTTCCTACTATTTTTTTCCGATGCCACAATTGTTTTATTATTTGCAAATTCCAATAATATTATAAATTTGAAATAGTGAAATTGTTTGGCTGACTTCAGTGTCAATACGGATGACCTTTGCATATAAGTGGGTTATACTTCAGGAAGTAACATTGGCTACGTTTTATTTACTTTAATAAAATATTTTTCTTAATAATTCAAATTTTCATTATTTTCATTGAAAATCAATAGAAAATTTAAGTTATAAAATTTAACCATGTTTCTTTATTGCTGCCACCAATTGAAAAACCATAATAATAATTTGTCCACAACAATTAATTTTCAGTTGAAAGATTTCCACGTGCAAAATGAAATTGGAATAATTTTTTTACGTATTAAAAAAAAGGATGAATATGACGTCATGCTCTAAATAAAACGAACATTTACAAATATTTGGTGATAATACAAGCAGAAAGTAGTTGAATATGTCTTTACGTTTGTAACCAAAACGAACATTTTCTTAGTTATCATCATCAGCAGTACATTTGTTAATAATACAAAGAGAATCAATATGAGTAAATACAGAAAGCAAGTGAATATGACATCATATTTAAAACAAAAATTTTAAATATTTTTTACCGATGCTGCCTATAAGGATGAATATCAGTTACATACAGAAGAGAATTTCTGTCAAACAGGTTATGAGATATTTCGTTTGGGAGAAAAGTGACGTCTTATTATATCAATGGTATAGATGGTTATTAAGAAATAGGTTGTACTGGTTCAACACAATTTACTTTTTCGTTTATAGCGCCCCCTGAAAGAAGATAAGGTAACCAAATTTAAGTTTTTTTTTATGTTTCATTGTATAATAGCTATATTGATGTTTTGGCAAAGATTCAACACAATTTTCTTTTGTGTTTATAGTGCCGCCTGGCGGGAAATAGGGTAACTATTTTTTTAAATTGTTTTATACGGGGTTTATTGTATATTATTAAAATAATGTTTTGCCATGGTCAAACTTATGTTAAATAAAAAAAATTCTATCATAGATTTTTTACGCTAGTAGCGCCTCTGGTGGAAAATTGCATAATTAAAATTTAAAAATGAATTTTTCTTATGTTATCTCATATGACACCATGCTCCAAGTTAAAATTAAGTAATACTGATTCAACAAAATTAATTTTTGCGTGGAGAAAAATAGCGTAACCAAATCATACATTAAAATACGAGCAAATATTTTGTGTGTGCGTGAGTGTATATGCAAATTTTATCTAAAAAACGACTCTAACGATTTTGACTAAATTTTGTATACTACCGTTTTGAGGTGCGAGAAGACCATTGGGATCGATCACATGTTCGAGAAAATTTGATTATTTTGTCATTTTAAGGTCACTACGTGTCAATGCATTTCAATGGGAATGAAGGTTGAAACAGTTGTTGTTGAATAGTTGCCAGTAAACGAAGTCGTAAAGTTGGAAAAAATTCGAAAATTTGGCGAAATGTTGGCGACATTGACGATATTTGGCAGGAAAGTAGACATGCAAGATTACCAATGTCAAAACACTTGCTTGGTGCCAAATGAAAGAATGTCACCAAGTTGGTCTCTTTTCGCCAATTTTTGGCGATATTTGGCTGAAAAATTAGCTTTCAGAATTTGAAGAATTTTTTAGAAATTCCAAATAGTAGCTGAGATACATGATTCAACCAATACATAGAATGCTCTCTAGTCCATAGAATGTTCTCGAAAACAGAATTCAACCAATTAGGCTACATAGATCTTTCTCGCAATGAATTCCACACCAATATAAAGAATGTTTCTTTTGAAGCCTAATGTTTGTGAAGTAGGACAGTGAATCTTGCGATCCTCGAAAGACTTGGAAGTCTGCTAAAAGATTGAAGTTTGGCGAGTTTAACACAAAGCTAATTTTAACCGAGCATAGCACGATCTTCCCAGCTGGTTTATTTTTTGTTTGCAGAGTTGATTTTTGTATATAGACTGAACTGATAAATGTCAAATCATTCCAGAAATTCATTATGAAAGGTTTTTTTTTAATATTTGAATTTAATCAAAATGGTCACAATTGCTCAATATAGTAGTTTGACAGAAAAAGGACTTTCCACATACTAAGGATTTCAAGTAAAATGTTTTTAGTAACTGCGGTAAAATAAATTTTATTTATTAAAGTACATTGAAATATTTATTTATTTCAGTTATCAAAGGATTCTTGTTAAAAAGATTCATTACATCAATGTTTAACTATGTAAAGCAGTTGATTCTTTGAACATAAAAAGTAGCTGTTACTAATAATGTTTAAATTGTAACTGATTTGAATTTTCTACATAACTGACTGTAATTATTTAATTTAAATTATTTTCAGTTGAAGTAATTTTCATAATAATACACAGGAATGTTAATATTTTCCAACAGTTATGCATATTCATGTAATAAGATATCATTTTTTTAAACCTATTTTTAAAAGAAAAACATTGTTGGAAAGTGTTAAAAAATATAACTTACCTGACTGTAGCAAAATGTAGCAAATACTGGCGTGCTAGTCTGATCCTTTAGTACATTTTATTGATTTCTTGTTTGTGTGACGACATCAGGATCGGCAAACTATATCTTCATCACGTCATACATTGTGCACAAAATGATGTTATTGAAGTTCACATTTGCTTTTGCAGCTCATTCTATGCCCATTTCAGATATTATGGTGGCTATGACTTCGTACTTTATTCACATCATGAGTACTATTAGCATTTAGAGCTAATATTTAAAAAATATGTATATTCAAGTATAACCTTAGACAAATATTTTTTGAAAAATAGTAAGAAACAAGTGAAATAAAAAATGAACGTTTTTTGCTAATATTTCACACGCAACCTCTATATATTTGAATGTATATCAGATAATTCTTATCTATATTATATTTATATTATATTCACCATTAATCTTATGCTGGCAGATTAATGGTCGTAATACCTGAAAATCAGTTATAATCCGGTAACAAATAACCGCTCAATTTATTTTTCAAAACCTTTCGAGCAATATATGATCGACCAGTATCTCATCTATTATTACATATAGGATGATCATAAAGTCTATCTCCGATTTAAAAAAAAAATCGAAATAACTATTGATGCAATAATGTAAAATTTTATTATGGAAATGTAATGTTCTTAAGCTTCTTTTTGTCCAGTCGCTACCGTCGATCGCCTGTTCGATGGAGTGGACGGGATGGATCAGGCCCTCTAGACTGTTTTTTTGCGAGGATATATAAAGAACAGGGCGTTTCCAACACCAGTAAAAGACATTTAAACACTCATGGTCAGGACCACATATGCTGTGTCTAGTGTGACAGCCCAAATGTTGGGCAATATGTGGCAAGAAATGGAATACCGCCTCGACATTCTTCGAGCTACCAAGGGTGCTCTCATCGAAATTTACTGACGCAAGTACTTGTATTAAAAACTTCATAAATATCTTCACAATCTATTGAAAAAACCATATGCCTTATTATATTAGTTTGTCTGCAATAAATTATTGTAATCAGGGAAAGACTTTTTGACCACCTTGTATTTGAAATCATCATGTATTTGAAATATGTTGTAAATTTATAATTTGCATTTTTACCCCTTGACTGAGGAATTTTTAAAACAAACTTGCTTCAGAAATTGTGTATTTTATAAATTTTCCTACAAATGTGTTGTCACAGGATAAGCGGTCAGAGGCTGTTATAAGGATATGCAGTTAAAATAATTAGCATATCTGCTTTTATTTCAAATTCATGTTTTGTTATGCAATTTTTCTACAATTGAACAGAAAATCTGTATAAAATGTTAATATATTTTATTCTTGATAAAAATAAAGCGTAACGTGTTTTGCCACAATTACTTGACACATTTTAGAATTCAATAAAAAATTAAGCAATTGGCGTACGAGAGTGCTGTTTGAACAAAAATGCTTCTTATGACTAAAAATGTTTTTGTTTCTTTTTTATTTTAAATAAAAAAAATGGTTTCAAAAATTTCTCATATATTACGTTGCGTCTGCAAATCTCCAAAAAAGTAGTATGTTTTTATAGATAGCAGTGGCGAAAGACGTACGCACAGTTTTTGTCCAAACTATTGCAACCCACATTATAGAACTTAAAAATACTCACCTTCATGAATTCGATTAGACTTGTGAGACAAGTCAACAAACATTAATTTGGCGATAATAGGAAACTCGCCAAGATTTATAGGATGCGTATGTAAATAGCGACATACGGATAAAAAAATTCGATTGGTCGATACGATTTTGGAAATAAAATGAATCTCCAAGTAACTTGCCGAGCTTTCTATTATTGTCAAACTGATGCTTGTTGATTTATCTCATTTGTCTAATCCAACTCATGAAGGTGAGTATTATTAAGTTCTGTTATATGGATTGCCATAGTTTGGACAAAAATCGTGCATACGCACTGTTCGTCTTTCGTCACTGATATGTATAAATACATTCTAACACTTCGGCAGCTTTGCAGAAGTAACGCCATTTATGAGAATATTTTTTAGACTAAATATATATACATATTTGTTTAAGTAAATTATCTATCATAAGAAGCATTTTCTTCCAAAACGCTTTTTCATACGCCAATTGCTTAATTTTTAGTGAATTTTAAAATGCGTGAAGGGATTTTTGGACACCCTGCATATAAATATTAAAATAAGCATTTGAATTTTTTTACTCTGACAGTCAAGTTTAAAAATGTTAAGCTAAAAAACTAATATATATATATTTTTTTCTAAAAAATCGATGTATTCAACAAAAGAAAAAATGCATAATTCAACAGGGGATTTATTTGCTGCAAAAAAAACTAATAATGTTACATGTATAAAAGTCTTCCGCTACATATTTCATAAAAATGTTTTATTAAAGTTATTGATTTTTCTTTTACCGTTTTATGTAGGATGAAAATGAGTTTATCTTCATTACAAAACTATAAACAGAAATTAATGAATACCAGTGAGATCAAGCTACACTTTTTTACTATAAGGAAAAAATATTTGTTTTTAAAATTATAAATACATATATATTAGGTAAATAGAAGAACATTACTAGATAAAAAAAAAAAAAAAAAAAAAAAAAAAAATTGTGGTAGATTTTTCTGGAAAATAAAATAAAATCAAAATATTCTCAAAAATTTTGCTTCTAAGAAATTGCGATGATTGTGCAATAGTCATTGCAACACTGCTACCGCAGTAACAAACCTTTCGCAAAAGTATTGCTAATTGCTACAGGTAGTTTGCGGAAGCAGAACTTTACTTTTCTATCATTATTAAAACGTTAACCATCCAAACTGAAATGGATTACTTTTTAAAAACAACCCAAACTACACATTATGCAAGAGACTTCCACGATTAGCAACTTTTACCAGCGAATTGTACATGGGAACGTCTATGAGGCATTCCATAAAACCGAATCGTCTCACTATGGGAAAAATGGAAGATAGGCATTGACTATATCGACTCAAGGGGTGGTCAACGTGTTATCCCTGCATTCTTCGTGTTTATCAGAAACTAGGGTGCCTTACTCTAAATGAGAGTGGCGACATATGGGATATAAAATTTGATTGGTTGGGAGGATTATAGATAAAAATGTAACTCCAAGAATCTTGGCAAGCCTGCCATTATCGTCAAGATAACGCTTGTTAATTACCGCACTCGTCTAATCGAACTCGTCCAGGTGAATATCGTCAAGTTATGAAATGTAAGTTTGCCACAGTTTGACAAAGTCTTCCGCTGTTGCAGTCAACAGCGCCATCTGGCAGGCACTGCAACAGCACCATCTGCTTGATCCGTATGAAAAACCCTGATTTTTTCCTGGAGGGCTTTTTGAAGCTTATAAAGCGGTATGACAAATGTCTCAATGTACTTGGTACTTATGTGGAAAAATAAAGTTATGTTTTATCTTTAATGTCTCATTACATTTTTTGTCTTTCATACACACCTCTGTACACAGTCGCCAGGGGAAACTTATTTTCCGACTGCCCCTCGTAGTACGGATCGCAATTTTTATTGATCCATTAAATGTTTCTTCCATCGAAAAAGACGTAGTATTTAGGAAGTTTTTTTATTTATTTTTCGGGAAAAAGAAATGTCTGTATTATAGTATATGTTTTAATCTCAGATACATTTAAATCATGGAATTACATTATTTTAATTCACTTATATATATATTTTTTAAATATTAAATACGAAAAATGATAATTTTCTCTTCAGAAGGACGCCGCGTTTGAATGCGTAAATGTAGCGAATTCGTTTGAATTTTTACTGGTTTATAAAAACAAAGTAGACGTGCTATATTCTCCATGCATTCTTATCATATTTGTAATTCTCGAGCAGTCATTTTTTAATGAAGGAAGAATAAAACAAGAAAAAGAAATTAATTTAAAATTTAAAAAAATATTTCTATAAAATTAAAGGCACTTTTTCTTTAGACCAACACCAGGTGTGATTTTGCACCAAAGTGCAAAATGTGGTAAACTGATTATATCATGTTAACAAGGGTATTAACCCGATTATTATATATATATATATATATATATATATATATATATATATATATATATATATATATATTAAGATTTTACAGAGCTTACTCTCTTATGGAATTACCAAATAATGATTTAGAATGGAATCTTCCAATGTATTATTTATACTGTGAGACTCTTTCATAAAAGTACATGATAAAGTATTCTTGATTTTGGGACACCAAATTGGCGCTGTGGTTAAAGATTGAAAGGATACACACCAAAACTTCTTGCAATTATCACATTACTTTAACAATTGCTGTGATCATTATAATTCGTGTGTACATCCATAGATTTCTGTGAATATTCTATGAATTACAAGTAATTGAATTTATGTATCACCAATTTCATATAAAAAAAAAATCAGATATTTTCAGCAACGAGAAATGAAATCATCATGATTATGGCAGCCATGTAGCGAAATTATTATTATTTTTTTTTTTTTTGCAATTTTTTTTTGTATGTAATAAAATAATTCTGTTAATTAAAGTAAACTGATATCAGTGAAATTACTATTCTTATCTTCTACCTAATTTAGTTTCTGCGTACACTTTTCGTAATTGTTTGCGAATGACGTCTTTGTTAGTGGTTTTCGTCTAACAGTAAAGTACCAAATTAAATTGTATCATGTGGTATAAAAAGGGGGGCGGGTACAAAATGGTCTTGTAACTGTCTAAAGTATTGTTTAATTCTGCCGGGTCCTAAACCACTGTATGCCATGTTTCATGCAAGCCGGTAGGAGTTTGTAAATTTATATGAGGAACATACACTCAACATTGACTTTCATAATATACGCATATAATAGATTTTTTTTTCGATGAATTTATTTGAGAGTTATCTGTCTTCATTTGCTGCAGTGCGACTTATATCATACACATGCCATCAGCTTAGTTCTAACAGAGCGGGTTATTCTGTGTCTAGCAGGTATGGAGAGTAGAAGATTTAACACACCGTGTTCGCAGAAGCGACCCAATATTTTGTCATCTGACATACTTCTTTTGTAGAGAACTTTAGGACCACACGAAGCGACAGCAATGGTCAACGATTTTGTCATCTTCATTTGGGAGACACTTGCCCCAAATTATCCGTATTCTATCCACATGATGCCAGTCTACTATCCTCATTTTCCGGCAATGAAGAAGCTACACAGAGGAAGTCAGTAACTTTGGCACTGAATCAGTGAAAAAAGTTTTAGTTTTGCAGAACGCGGATATTTATTAGAAGAGAATTTTAAGTTAAGCATTCTTAATCGCTATGAAAAACATATAAATGTCCTAAGTAATTATGTAGAAAAATACAAACAGGGTTCCTAAAAATACACTGTTGCACTTCACTATATTATTGCTACACTCCAAAAATTATCAATGAACTTTAATCATTTGGTAAAACAATTTATTTATCTATTTAAGGGATTACCAATTTTCTATTAATGCAGACAATTTTTATATAAGCAAATATTTTGAATGATGGTAGCCAAATACGAGGGTTGTAAATTAAATAGTGGCAACTTAACCTTGAAGCTTGCAGAAGGGCGGGCATGCGCAAATAGGATATGGGAGCGGTGAGGGGGCGCTGTTGTCGATGTGTAGAGTGCAAAAAACAGTCGATCTGCTTAGAAGGGTAGTTGTTGTGTGGCGTTAAAGTGGTGAGTTTCGTTTAAATCGCTCTAAAGCATGTTTTCAAAAGGTGATCAGCGGTCGTGCCTTAAAATCGAGGTTGCCCGTGGCAAAAATGTAACAGAATGCTATCGAAGATTAGTGGAAGCCTGTGGCACAAATGCTTTACCGTATAGGACAGTAGCACGATGGGTTCAAGCATTTCGTTCTGGTCGGTCACCGATTTCATGACGTTTCATCTGTACTCCACGCATTAGGGCGCTCGGTCGCTCACATCAACAATCAACGCCTTGCCACTGGTCTACAACGGCTTCCCTACATTTGACAAATGGTTATAAGCTTTGCTGGTGATTACATAGAAGGAATGTAATGCAATTGTACTTATAAGTTCATTAAAAATTTATTTATACCTATGTTGCCATTATTTAATTTACAGCCCTCGTAGTTAAAGGCGTTGATCTAGAATTTCCTGCAGGTGAAATCTTTAAGCAATTAAAATGCTTTCGTTTCAAAAGAAAATTTTAAATATAATTATAAATCGATTATTTGATACTAATGGCTGTAACAATTGACCTAGGTTTGATCGTCCAAAACACAGTTCCTACACAAGAGCGCATCAAAAAATTCGTGAAAAGATAAGCAGATATCCACAAAGCTCTGCAAATAAAATGGCTGCAGAAGAGAACGTGAGTCATAGAACTATACAAGTCATCATAAAAAAAGACGGATTTTCGCCTTTATTGCAAAAGGAAAGTTCAAGGTTTGACTTCTGCGCAAATAATAAAAAGGTTACAAAGATGCAAGAAATTTCTGAAGCGGAATAGTAGCAAAAGAATTGACAGCGAAATATTTCTTGATGTAAAGCTATTTTGCATTGAACAATGTTATAATGCTAATATACAAGAAAACCTTCGAACTGTGAAATGCATTCAGAACAAGACGTTTGCAGTGGTTTGGGCTTCACTATCAAAGAATGGAAAATTGCATACGAAATTCATCGATAAAGGGGTAAAAATCAATACGGAATATAACAAACAGGGCATATTGGTTGCACATCTATTGAACATACTCACAGATTGTATCCCCAAAAGAATTAGATATTTTTGCAAGATTCTGCGCCTTTGCACCAAGCAAAATCAACACAGGTTGGGCTGCATGCCAATTGTCCAAAGCTTATTATGCAAGAATATTGGCCACCTTCTTCACTGGATTTAAGAACTTTAGACTATTGCATTGAAAGATTTTAAATACTAAAGTATATATTAAACAACACAGAATTTTGGACTCTCTGAAAGCCACCATATCGCTTAACTCTTTATATCCTGTAATAATTTTCCAGCTACTTTTTAGATGCTCAGAATCCTCGATTATTCCCACCAGTAATTTGTTTTGTAAAGTTTTCCTTATCTAATCATAGCATTTTTGCGATTTAATTAGGTGAAAATTTCTCATTTGAAAAACCGGTGGTGACAGATTAAAAATTCTGTAAAAGACGCTCGTCGCGAAGGGGTTAAAGTGGTACGTATAAGTACCGTCAGGATAAAAAGGATTAAATAGTACAGATTATCTTTTAAAATGATTCGTGCCGCAGTCGGACAATGGCATAAGTGATTACCTTTGGGAATCAATAAAGATGGCAGTCGAATCGAATAAAATTATTTCAAGGACATATTCAGTCTTGATGCCAATCATATTGGTGTATTTATCATTTTCTGTTTAATATCTGTAAAATAAAATTACTCGATATTTGTAAAAGGATTTAGTATCCAACCTTCAGAAAGCTTAATTCTATTTTTTCGTAGTCTATTATTTGTCTTACATAAAAACGCAGCCAGTAAGGAAAATACTTGTTTGCCCCTTCCTCGTATTTAAGATAGCTGAACTAATATAATCAAAAATGAGTTGTGGTGTTACGACGTATAAAAGAGAAAATAAACGTGTTACATTTAAAAAAAATTTTGCTACTAGCATTTCACGAAAAAAAATGCAGATATACGAGGGCAGTCTGATATCTGCGTTACTTTAAAAAAGGTGGCGATCTGATCGCACTCTTATTATTAAGTTTTCAATTTATTATTATCTGCGGCAACATTCGTGCAATTTACAGACGATATTTTAAATACATTGTGTTCTATTGGATTCAAAAGCAAAAGATTGGCGTATTTGTTTCGACTATGGAGAAAAAATAATTTCGTGTTTTGATAAAACAATACTTTGCGCGGAAAACCAATTACCGAAACTGAAGAAAAGTTCAAAAAATGTTATGGGGACTCTGCTCCGTCACATGGTATGGTTCACAAGTAGTTTAAGGAATTTCGTTGTGGCCGTACGAGCACAACAGATGCAGAACGTTCTGGACGTCCAATTGAGATCACGACTAAAGAAATAGTCAACAAAATCCATGATATCGTGTTAAAAGACAACCGTTTAAAAATAAGTGAGATAGTTAAGATGGTAAACATTTCAAATGAACGTGTATTCAGTATCTTGTATGAAAATTTGTGCATGAAAAAGTTTTCAGCAAGATGGGTGCCGCGATTGCTGACAGTGGATCAAAAGCGGACTCGTGTAACCATTTCAAAGCATTGTTTAGACAAGTTCGAGCGCAATTCAAGCGAATTTTTGCGGCGTTATGTTACAGTTGATGAAACATGGATACATTACTACACACCAGAAATGAAAGAACAGTCTAAACAGTGAACTTCTTCTAATGGACGTGCTCGAAAAAGTCAAAAACAGTTCCATCGGCCGAAAAGATTATGTCCACAGTTTTCTGGGACTCAAAGGGCGTAATCCTCATTGACTATCTGGAAGAATGAAAAACGATTACCGGACAATATTATGCTGATTTATTAGACCGTTTTAATGCAAAGTTGAAAGAAAAGCGGCCCCATTTGTCCAAGAAAAAATGCTTTTTCATCACGACAATGCACCAGCGCACTCGTCTGCAATCGCAGCTGCTAAATAGATTGAATTACGATACAAATTGCTCCCTCATCCACCTTACTCTCCTGACTTGGCTTCCAGTGACTTTTTTCTTTTCCAAATTTAAAAAAATGGCTTGGTGGAAAGAGATTATCTTCAAATTCTGAAATCATTAATGCCACAAATGCCTATTATGAAGAGTTTGAGAAATCTTATTTTTTGGAAGGATTAAAAAGTTAGAACATCATTGGAAAAAGTGTATCATTATGAAAGGAGATTATATAGAAAAATAAAATGCATTTTGGTATGTATATTGGTTTTTTCATTTCAAAGTCACGGACTTATAAAACTACCCTCGTACACAGGAGCATAAAAATCGGACTATTTCTAAATAGAAAATCTCACAAGGAGATGGCCACGCTTGTTAATGACAGATTTTGATTATTTGTATATATGTTTTGGAAAGAAGCCCCTTAATCTCAGGCTCAATGGATTTTATACAACGCCCCTTACTTTTCGAGCAATATGGGGGTGTAATATTATAACACAACTGAAATAGTTACTTTGTAACGAAATTACTGTGTTGATCGTAGCTTAGTAGTTATGGCGTCTGCTCGTTGATCCGCGGACGACGGTTTCGAGACCAAAATTCGCTACTTTTGTTTTTCGCATTTTTTGTTTTATAAATATACTTGTAATTATAATTTAATAATATCACAATTAAAAATTTTAATCGTTACGGTATTATTATTTTTCATTTTAGTTTCAGAATCAAATTCATAAACTACCTGCGTAGAGCGGATTAAACAGCTAGAATTTTTCATCTTATACCTTGGGTACTTTAATCAACAAACCTAAGTATTGGATCTTTAATACAAAGATTAGATAAGAAGGAAAAAGCCTAGTTGTTTAACGCGCTTTACGCCCGATAGTTCATGAATTTAATTCTAAAACCAAAATTACAAATAAAAATGACAACAAACATCTTAAAAATGTCTAAATAAGAAATAAGAATTCCCCTACTAAAATGTTGAGTTGTTCAGCTATTCGATTTAGAAAAATATTTTTCTACTACTGTAAATTCTTTTTAATGAAATTTAATTTATCATGTTGCTATGGCAGCAACGATAAAACGATATCTTTGGAATAAGGGAATAAATAGAATAAAAAGTTTTGTTAATGTTTGTATCACAAACGAGTTTAATGGTTACAAAATCATACCTTATTTTATTAATAACATCATATAAGTTACAATCTTTAATATTCAAAAAATATATATTGTAATATAATTATTATGCTCTTTTTTAATGTAATTATGCTTCTAACTTTAAAAACAGAGTAGCATTAACAGCGCATTGACTTCCCTTGTTAAGGCAATATATAAAGGATGTTACTTTAAAATCACAAATTGACACAATTGCTCAATATCATTGCATCGATAAAGCATATATGAAATACATTTTAAAAGTGATTTTTAAAAAGCTAACCATTTTAAGATGTTTTATACAACGATTTAGTTATAAATAATAAAAAAAAAAGGTTAAAATTATAATTAATGTACAATATTATAATTTTTCATTAATTTGAGATTATTAAATTATAATTACAATTACATTTATAAAACAAAAAATTAGAAAAACAAATGTAGCGCGTTCCGGTCTCGAACCTGGGTCCACGGATTGACAAGCAGATGCCATAACAACGGATCTATGACAAACGCAGTTGTTTCTTTACAAAGTCAGTATTTTAGTTGTGTTATAATATAAGAACTCTATTTCTGGATAACTATGGGGCGTTGTATAAAATCCGTTGAACCTAATACTAAAGGGCTTCTACCCTACAACATATACAGTGGCGGTAAAAAGTTTCCGTCCAGTTAGTTTCTTTCATTTGTTTGCCAGAACGTTTCAGCGAAGAAGAAGCGCGATTGCTCTAAAAGTTTGAAATATGCAAATGACCTCTGACCACGTGATCATTTTGATTGGATACTGAAGACACTTGATGCAAAGGGTACGAATTCGAAATTCGTGTGTGCAAAAGTTTCCGGCCATTCGTCATTCGGAAGTTTTTGCTATCGGTAGACTCTTGTTTTGGCCGTTAATCAACGTGAATAACGTAGTTGAAATTCCAAATTGTAAAGTTCAACGATTATTGTTCGTAAACAAGTGATTTGTTTGTCACTAAAGGGCCCCCCCTCTCGTGAGATTGCGGCAAAGTTATCAATCGAAAAATCTACTGTGAACGACATTTAAAAAAATAAATAAAGATGGCCATGTCCTTCAAGACTTGCCAAGGTCTGAGAGACCCCAAAAAACGACTATTCGTGGGGACAAAATTATCAAGAGAAGAGCAGTGGCTGACCGTCATAAAAATGTCGGTGCAATATCCCGCGATTTACGGAGTGCAAATATTCCTGAAATAAGTCGATCTACTGTTTCAAGATGCTTACGTGACATAGGACTTTATGGAAGAGCCGGTGTTAAAAAACCTTTAATAAGTTTAAAAAAAATCAGCTGTCCCGACTGACGTTTACCAAGGCACACAAAGAATGGTCAAGTGTAAACAGAAAAAAGTACTATTTTCCGATGAGTCAAAGTTAAACCTTTTTGGAATTGATGGCAGATACTATGTCCGATGACCTAAAAACAAAGTATATGATTCGAGATATGTTATTCCTACAATGAAGCATGGCGAAGGGGACGTTATGCTGCGGAGAACATTTTCTAGAAAAAGTGTCGGTCTGTTAGTTGATATAGTGGCAAGATGAATGATGCAATGTATAAGGATATCTTGCAAGATTATTTGCTGCCTTTTTGGAGGAAAAATTGTGGTCGCAACTATTTGTTTCAGCCTTATAACGACACAAAGCATAGATGCAATCCCGTCAAGCAATCTGCTTTTAAAATGGCCAGCCCAGTCACCCGATCTGTATATAATAGAACAACTTTAGAACGAACTTGACAAACATGTGCTAAATTATAAATATTCCTATTCAGCAGAATTTTCCCAAAAATTGCAAAAAGAGTGGAAAAGTCTTATCATAGGCGATCTTCAACCGTTCATTCAATAGAAACCACGTCGCTGCGCCGCAGTACGTATGACGTACTACGTATTTTATAAATGTATGACGACAAAATACTAATTGTGAATGTTGTTGATCACTTGTGTCACTGTTGTTTTCTATTATTCAATTTTTTCCAAACTTACCAAGATGGCCGGAAACTTTTAAGAACATGCGTTTTCCTTTGCAATTAAAAAATTTGAAATTCTTTTTGTTAATTAAATTTATTGATATTTATTTGTTATTCCATAAATAAGTTCCTAACTATTATGTCAACAAAATGTATAAGTATCACTTTGAGATTCCTCTTCATATGGGTATACTTACAAATTAACTAAAAATTTTATCCTGGCCAAAATCTTTTGACCGCTACTGTATATATAAAATGAAAATCTGTGATTACCAAGTTTGGCCCTCTCCTTGTCAGTCATCTTTCGACAATATTTTCCAAATTTACGTATACAACTTTTATTCAAACTTTGTTTTTAAAGTTGTGCTTTTTAAAGTGAAGCAACGTTTTATTTAAAATATGTGTTTTTCCAGCTAAAAATAAAGAACAAATATCTTACTTTCTTGCTCGAATTTAAATTATTCATTTCCTTCTAGACGCAGCTTTTAGTATGTATTTTATTAAACAAATGTATGCAATAAAATCAGAATCTCTTGTTTATGCAAAAAACTCTTTGGTAATTGCATTCTTTCCTTTTTTATCTTATACTGAGTTTTTATTTAATGGCCGTTTTTTCTTCTTCAAATAACACTAGAGGGATGCATTAAAACTTGTTGAAAGTAAAATGCTAGGATTTTTTTATTGTTAGTGTATATTTAAGCATAGTAAGGAAAATGCTGAATTTCAAAACGTAATTTTTTTACGTTTATTATATGTATATTTTTTTTCATTTAATTTTTATTTAATTTTTCTGTTTTTCTTTTTTTTTCTTTATCCATTTATCATTTATTAAAATAATGAAAATTTTCCAACGGATGATATTGATGTATTTTGTTTTGTAGGGTGATATTGTAATGGAATGTTAGATACTTATTGATGAAAAACACGAATGTTGTTAAAAATAATACAATCAATATTTAATCTAATATATTTTTTAAATATATCTCTTTAAAACCTATTGAAGACTGATGTTTCGCAGCATTATGTTTGTGATTTTAAAAAAAATATTTTTTTCAACAAATTTATTATCACATATTGTATATATAACTTTTATTTTTAAGGAAAAAATATTAATTGTTTCGCGTTGTAAAAAATTAGAAATATGAATGAAATAGTACGGAATGTTTTAAAAATTTCTATTGATAAATTTAGGATAAAGTTCATAGATGACAGCACTATACAGAATGACATAAAATTCAACAATTAAACATCTAAGAGCACTACTCTACAAAAATGGCAATCAAATTGTAAGAAATTTCTTTTGTTTTCATTACTTTATATTTGCGAATTTTAAAAGGTTGCGAAAATGTCAGTACAAAGTAGTATACGCCTTGCAATAAATAGCTCCATTATTTTTTTTGTATCTTTTCAGATGGCTCAGGATATCGCAAAAATCTTTTTTTCACGTTGAAGCAAGCATTAAACTACCTGAATGAATGAGACGATGATGAGGTTTCAGATTTTCATCAGATGATGAGAATTTGCAAAAATAAATTGATTTGGTTATAATACCATCGGATCCAGATACTGTGACAGATGACGAATGCATTGATGATAACGCATTAGATGAAAAAGTTCCAATGCCTGGAGATATAACATGTGAAGTTGAGATTTTTGTCATTCAAATCTAATAATTCTAAATCAGAACCAAAGAAAAAGAATAAAGATTTTAATTCGAAAAAATGTACTCCGGTATATAAAATGCTATCTACCGACATACAAGCTATAATAAAGGATAAAAAAGAAATAATTAAAAAAAACCCCTAAATAATCTTGATCCCCTGGACGTCTTTTTACAAATATTTGTCTCAAAATTTGTTAGAGCATATGCTACACGAAACTGTGAAGTATGCCCAACAGAAAAATTGACTTCATTTTTCTTTTGCAATTCCAATACTAAAGCGGTTTATTGGTTTTCTCCCTTATACTGAATATGTATCGCTCGCACAAAAAAATATATTGGCCAGTTGCCGAGGATGTAAGTTGCCCACTAATACCAGAAACAATGTCACGTTCTAGGGTCTATGCATAATTCCGTAGCGAAAATCGAGTACATTTCAATAAGCAAAATATTTAGAATAAACAATTTTAATCAATCGAATATATTCTAGTATATTCAATAACTTTCTGTCATTTCACAACAAGCTTCATTATCCCTCTTTCATTGAAATACTGAGATTTTTGAGCAAAGAAGTCATCCAAGTGGTTTTTCAGGACGTCCAGGGAACTGAAGTTCTTGTTGAAGTTCGCTGCTCAAACGTTTATACAAACAAACCATTTTTGAAGCGGATGATAACTGGTGATGAAAAATGGATTATTTACAATAATGTCAGTCAAAAAAAATCGTGGTCAAAGCGCAAGAGACTGCTCAGACAGTCATAAAGGCTGGATTACACCCGAAGAAATCAAGCTCTGTATCTGGTAGGATTGGAAGGGAATCGTCTATTATGATCTGCTACCACCCAGTCAAACGATTGATTCAACCAACTACTGCTTACAACTGGACAAATTAAAGCGAGCAATCAACCAGAAGCGGCCTGAATTGGCGAACACAATTCCATCACGACAACGCCTGATTGCACGTTTCTCTGATGACCCGAGAAAAATTATTGCGGCTTGGATGCGATGTTTTGATGCCCCCACATTATAGTCCAGATCTTGCACCTTCAGACTATCACTTTTTCCGGGTGCTAAAGAACAATTTGAATAACAAGAACTTCAGTTCCCTGGACGTCCTCAAAAACCACTTGGATTGTCCAAAAATCTCAGAATTTCTATGAAAAGGCATAATGAAGCTATAGATGCAGAAAGTTATTCAACAGTAATGTATAAAAATATTGTGTATAGTAAACACACAATTTCACTGAATGGTGTATGAAAAATTTTACGTAAAATTATATTTTAAAATTACATTAAATTGACGTTTCAGTCAACTTCTATGACCATCTTCAGAATACTGTAACAATTACACTTATAGACGAAATGCTTCCATCTTGAGATATTTACATAACTGATTCATGCTCATGACATGACCTGAGTAAGTTCAAATCACAGGCCAAGAAGTGGTGCCACATACTAGAAAAAATCCGAGTTACAGAACTATACCGGACCCGAAATAAAAGCACGAATTTACAGTTTAAAAATAGATATAGTTACAGTTTAAAAATAGGGTCCGGTATAGTTCCGTAACTCGGATTTGTTTGGACAAGTTCGGATTTCAGTTCCATTACATCAAAGGATGCTGTTTTGCATTACATTGTCAAATATGCGTCAAAATCAGAATCAGCTTCTGTTCCTTACAATGAATTGTTATATGAGATTTTAAATAAGATGAACGAAACAAATCCAGCAGTTCAAGCAGTCCAAAAACTCATTTTGTCTTCTATTTCTGAAAGGGATTACTCAGCCCAAGAGGTAGTACTCATATTAATGGGATGGCCAATGTATCGCAGTAGTCGCGAGGTAGTTACAATACGGCTTCATGATAAGAACTCAAAAGAGACTTTGAAAGAACTTTGAACTTTGAAAGAGACGAAAGACCATCAAAAAGCATGGTTCAGAAACATTGCGTGAGGCCTGAGAGACTTGCTTCTTGCACGCTTCTTAAGTTTGCAAAACCTTTGTCAGTAAGAGGAGTCGATTATCATCAAAGAAGAAAAGATGCAGTTGTCAGAGTTTTTCCTCTTATATCGCTCCACCGTGATCTAACTCCAGCAGAAGAATACTATAGTCAGCAAGCATTACTTAATTATCCTTAGAGAGGTAATTCTGACTCTTTATTGCAAGAATGGCCTCCATCTGTGTATCAGTCATGGGGGGAGGCATTCAATGATCTAAATATTGATGCACACCAAGAAATGAATTTTCCTGCTGTTAGCAGTATACATGAGCCAGAAATCCTGCAAGAAGAATACAGCGAGATTGATCCCTATATGGCCGCAGCTGTCATTGTTCCTACGAAGACAAACGCAGATACTTACCATGATCGTAATTTTACTTCATTTCTAAATTACTGCAAAGAATAAAAACTTACAGTGCATCAAAATTACGCTAATCCTGAGATCAGATTTACAGATGAGCAGCAAAAGATACTTCACTAATGCACACAACAGCTTTCGTCTTTGCAATCAAGATTTATAAATTGCCCTAAACGTACTTTTATTATTGGAAAAGCCGGAGCTGGGAAAAGTGCGGTAATAAAAGATATTTGTGAAAGAGTTACCGAGCAGTTAGGACCGGAAGCTATTATGGTTTTGGCTCCAACAGGTGCTTCTGCAATTAATGTCGAGGGAAAAAGAATTCACTCTGCACTAAAAGTACCAACATGTTTTAAATAGTTCGCTGATTTGGGAAGTGAAGCACCAAGAAATCTACTGCTCAGCATGAATCCAAATTCATTTCTCATTATTGACGAATTTTCAATGATCGGATGCCGTCTGATGGCTGCACTTAAGCAAAGATGTCGCGAAGGTAAACCAGAGAGCATTGAACTTTTTGAAGGCTTATTTGTTTACCTCATTGGAGATATTAGGCAGCTACAGCCTGTAAAAGACACACCTCTGTATGGGAGACATTCTATAAAAGACATTTTGGCTTTGCGTGGACAAACAGTGGTTAAGACGTTTGAAAAATGTTTCACTTTGACAAAGTCAATGAGACAAAGCGAGGATCAGAAAAGACAATTTGGAGAGGCTTTTGATTGTCTTTCCGTAGGCGAAGTTACAGGTAACAAATTCGCATCTCTCATGTAACGACGTAAAATTAGACTGCCTCCGGCTGAAATTGAAAGATTTAAAGATGCCATACCCCTTTTTTCCCACAAACAAGCAAGCTGAAGAACATAATCAAGACATAACATAATCTTTGAAGAACATAATCTTTGTAAATCAAAATGGCAGGTGGCAAGAATATTAGCAGATCACAATAATCAAATAGCAAGAGGGAGTGAAGATGAGCACGCATATGGACTTCAGGCTGAACTTTTCTTAGCAATTGGATGCAGAGTTATGTTGCGTACCAATCTGTGGACAGAGAGAGGATTGGTCAACGGTGCATTTGGTAAGGTAAAATATATTGTATACGGACCAGGACTACGGCCTCCAGGCTTGCCACAGGCAGTAGTGGATCATTTTGATGATTATCGTGGGCCATTTCTCACATAAAGACTTTTTCCTGTCACACCTATTGCAAAGTCTTGGAAAGAAAACAATGTCTCATGGTTCCGTACTCAGTTGCCTTTAACAGTTTCATACGCTGTCAACATACACAAATCCCAGGGTTTAACTTTGTCAAAAATTGCTGTGGACATTAGTCAAAAGAAGTTGTCACTTGGAGCAAGTTATGTCGCGTTTAGTAGAGTTCGTTGTTTAGAGGATGTTCTCATTGACGTGCCTTTCGCAAAGGATAGGCAAATTAGAAGAATGTGGGCACTTGCTGACAGATTAGCATTGAGCAGTATCTGAGGAAACTGTCGACCGAATAAACACTCGAAGATTCAACAGCTATTATTGTAAATTTTCTTTTATACTAATAAACAGTAAATATAAAAATAAAAAAATATATATATTATATATTTTTAATGTTATCTTCTATGTTTATCCCACTCAATGCTCCGACATTTCGGCCTGACGGATTCTAGTTGATTTTATGTTTTAAATACAAATGTTCATGTGACGTCACGTACTCAAGTAATGTAGTTTTTCTCAATTAACTGTGGGCGAAAAGTAACAATTCTTGCGGAGACGGTAATTCATAATGTATTATTTCCTGCACATAATGTAATGTATTTTAACTATTTGAAAGTTACCAGAAACTTGGCGAAACTTCATATAATTTAGCTCAACGTTTTGCCTACGTTAAGTTGAAAAACATGCACATTATCTATTAAATGCATATTTGTACATGATTCATGAAGGGAAAGAATTTTTTTTAACTTGACACGTATCGGTTCAGAGGATAATCTACCCCGGAAAATGTGTCGTCATATTTTAAATCATGTGCCGCTTTTCATTCACAAAATATTAGTATTTTATAACAGTTACACAAAGTAGCATAATTTCCACAGAATGTATTGGTCGTCAAAGTATAAGTTTAACATCCTTATACCGTACAATTTTCCAGAATATTAAATTACTTTAAAATTAATTTAAAATTCATAAAACATCAGTAAATTGAGATACGCTTTTCAAACGAATAACATTCAGAGTACATTTATTTTATTGGACCGCATACAAATTGAATGTGCTATGTTTAGAAATAAAGGTCTTTACTTTATAAAGATCAAATAAGTTAATCATTCGTAATTGGATTGGACACAGATTTAAAAATATACGTGCTTTAAAATTACTTTAAAATCCATAAAAAGTCAGTAAATTGACATAAACTTTTCAAACTACATTTGAAAGTGCATTTTTTCGAATTGATAGTTTTAAAAATGAAATTATGCGATATTTAGTTGTTACAAATATGCAGTACAAGCAAAATTTAATGGTTAGGTCATTGCTACCGTCCTATGATGTTGTTTTATGTTTTTGTTTTATAATATAGATAGATGCCATATGAAAGCTAATTTCGCAAAATGTTACGGCATATGGTAATTTTTTTTCTTTGTCAGGAAAATCGTATATTTTGATATTGTATGAGCAATGAAAACGCGCATTCTCATTTATAAATGTGAGAAATTTTACTATGGTTCAATTAAAGTAACGCCTTATTTTTCTAATTGTCTTTTTCATCAATTTATGGTTGAGTATTCACAAATCATATTGTCGTCATTGTTATTGTCGTATTATTGTATTTTAATTTATGTTAACCCGGGCAAAGCCGGGTGGTTCTGCTAGTTAATAATAAAATATCTGCAAACAACATTAATCAACTCAAAATTTCATCTCATTTATGACATCAAAGTTGCAGTAAAAAATGATCGAATATAGCAAAAGTCACGCGCGAGAAAAAAAATAACAATCGTATTTCAACTGCATTTAAGGATGACGTCATCCGCTACGGGAAAAAACACGAGATAAATAAAAATAAATAGAATACATATAAAATACAATTTAATTTATTATAACAAATCATATATATTAAGCTACACGTAAAATATCACTGTTTCAATCAATCATTTTTTTTCTTCTAAAAATTTGAATTTGAATTTTGCTTTATATTTATAAATATAAAATAATCTGGAGCGAAGACGTCCCGCTTTATTTATTTATTTATTTTTTTAATATATAATCATTGTTGAGCACGATATAATCGGAAATTTATTTTGGTGGGGACATTAATTTGAGAAAAAAACATTTAATTTCATTTATGAAAGCAATGCTAAATTTATTTTAAATAAACTGCATTTTTAATAAAAAAACATGTTTAATGCAATGGCAGTGTACTATGTCAGTAGCCAGTTCAAAAACCTTTCGAACGATATTCATTCATCGTTGTGTGTTTTATAAATACATAGAAAAAAGGGCCCCACCAGTGGCTGAGAGGTTGTGCTCTCGAAGCTGGTAGACGGGAGTTGCTGGGTTCGATCCCAATCGCGCCCGTCGGCCTAATCGTTCGGAGTTTTCGTGGTTTTCTTCGATCCGTGGATTTATCCATGCGTAAATACGGATTAGGTTCCCTTAGAAAGACCCCCACGAAGGGCACTCCCCCCGAGCCTATATCACTAGTGTAGATAATTGGCCGTCAATAATCAACCCAACCCATAGAAAAAAGGATGTTAACAACAGAGATAATATATATGATTTAGTCTCGATATTCTCTTCTACTGATTTACCCATGTTTTAAGACTACTAAATTTGTTACACAATATCAGAAAAACTTGTACATTGAACAAATTTTAACACATTCCAATTATACCAATATGATATTTTTTTATATGAAGCGTGCATAAAAACTAGCGAAATGTTCATTTGTTGATGAATATATATATGTGTAACAATTAAATATACGACGGTGTTATGGGCACAAAAACAAATTGCTATAATTTTAGTACACTAAAAGTTTCTAATTAAACCTATGTTTCTAAACTTTTATAACAGTATGTATGCATAAAAATATCAATAAAAGAGGCAATACATATACATCCTAAATTGCATTAAAATAATTAAAGCATCTTAGAAAAAAAAACGAAACTCTCTTACTCTAGACTAAAAATTAATGCTTATCTCCAAGCGATGAGTTAAGACTATTTTTTTGGAGCCCGAAGCCACAACATATTGCATCATCAGAACCAGAGCCCGATATTAAAAACACGCAGTACAAAATTGTTAATAAACTTTTAAATATTTTCGATTATATTTCTCATTTAACGATCTCTTCTCACATAGAAATAAGCATTAAACCCAAATACTCCCTCGTGATCTTTGCGATTTTCATGTCACTGAAAATCTATTTAAAATAGAAAATTTGTTATTTAAATCAACCACTGATAGAAATCTTCAAAAGTCACAATTGTTAATCTTTAAAATATCATTGTATACACTCTAAAATTGGAAGGAGTGAGAAGTTGACTCTTTGGAAGAGTGAGAGGCATTTTCACTCTTTTAGGAGTGAATTTTATAAATATGCACTCTTTAAAGAGTGGAATTTTCCACTCTCTAGAAAGGAGTGAAACATCTCACTCCGTTGTCGAGAGTGACTGTTTCACTCCGTTGACAAGAGTGAATAGTTCACTCCGTTAAGAGTGAAGAAAAACAGTTTTTTCCGACAAAACCACAAGATGGCGCCAGCTCTCAGATCCCCCATTATCGAAACGAAACGCCTAAAATGAAATCCTTTATATATAGTAGCACGATTTTAAAAAAAACTGAAAAAGGCATTGAAATAATAAATGAATCGATAGAATTATGGACAGGAAATATATTTTATGCTTTACAAATTGCAGGATTTGCCAGTGCAAAGAACAGGGCAAGGAAAACAAATATTTGAAGTAAATTTATGCTTAGCTGCAACACAATTTTGCTTCTATTTTATAAACAGAAATTAAATATCTCTGAATGCTAATTATTTTCCTCTTTATTTAAATAACCTATTCTACATATTTTATATCATTTCTAACCTCTTTATCAATATAAAAAAATATAATTGTACAGATTAAATTTTCTGTTATTTTTAGCACGTTTGAAATTAGAATGTAAAACATTCTTATGTTGAAAATGTTATGTATGAAATGAAAAACTTTGCATTTAATCACTGATTTTATGTGGTTTTGCCCTTTGAAAGAGCTCTTTTCAGCAGACCAAATGCACAATAAACTATAAGAGAAACGTCAGGTGACTGGAGGAATACGTTGAAAGGTATAAATACAATACCTGTGTGAGTTTTTAATGTTTTCAACGAATACAGCGGTAGTTTTTGAAGTATGAGCAGTAGCTTTGCTTTGATGCAGTTTCACCCTTTAAAAGTCATTGTAATAAAGAAAATGGCATTTTTTCTGTAAATATTGGATGTAACACATTCTCTTAATAATATTATGAATTGATTGTAACATTTTTGTCCAATATTCTTATTTTTATTTTCCCATTGTAAGATAAATTTGCGATAGTCATAAATCCTTACCTGAAACTTCGTTTTCCGCATTGAAATGGGCTCTTTTTTTCCCTGTTTTTTTTTCCATCTGGTATCTTTTTACTATGTATATGTACTGATTTTTGGAATAGCACTTTCCAATCAATTGTTATGTTTATTTCGCACTAAAAAGTTTTTATATTATGCGCTTTGCAATCATTTTAGACTGTCGAATTAGCATACTTCTGTTCGGAAGAAAAAAAAAACGCATCTTCCCTTTCACAGCTTTTTTGCATGCGCAATCTTGAAATAAGAATAAATTTGAAAGTATCAGACGATAATATAAATTACACATAATAAATTGTTGTCAGATTTTTTTCCTCTAAAATAATTCCATTTTTTTAAATCATTTATCAAACTTGTCTAAAAAATGTGCGAACAGTCTCTGTATTATATGATACAAAAATAAAGTTTCAGTTTTCTTATTTACACAGTTGAGAAACACCGTAAATATTTGTGATTTCTACCCAAATTTAATAAGTGTGCTCGAATATCGCAAAAGAAACAAAGCTAAAATAATGTAATAAGAGCTTTTTTTATCGTTAGCGGCTGTAGCATGCTGTAGGTATTTTTTTTCCTCTAAAATAATTCAATTTTTTTAAATCATTTATCAAACTTGTCTAAAAAAAGGGCGAACAGTCTCTGTATTATATGATACAAAAATAAAGTTTCAGTTTTCTTATTTACACAGTTGATTTGATTTGATTTGATTTGATTGCTTTGAGGTGTGTGCTGCAGCTGTGCGCCGGCATGACCTCAACTGATCACAGGGGGACGGATAAAACACTCCACAAACCAAGTGCAGAGAGCATGCTAAAACCACTAGAAGAAAAAAAAAACAGACAAAGCATATCCAAACTACACAACACAACCTACCCACCGAAACAAGACAAACCCTGCGAAATGACAAAAAACAACCTGCATAACAGAAAGTCCCGGAGGACTGAAGTATCCGTTCAACTCAACAGGATCAGCAACAACTAAAGACAACAAGTCAACATTCGCCATAACAAAACTGATACAGACGACGAGGAATTAAAAGCGACCGCTCCCGAGGAAGAGGTTCAGAAATAGACGAAAACCACGACGATTTGTATTCAAGAAGGACCAAAGATCCGACCAGCCTTCCAGGGTCAAGTTCAAAGGCGACATGTATTCAAGAAGCAAAGACCTTTCCGCGTCAAACGCGCGACAGTGGAAAATGTAGTGAAATTCTGTTCCGACGTCCGCAGAACAGAGGGAGCAGGTAGGGGAATTTTTTAATTGGAATTGATGTAAACGACGATCAGTGACAGCAGTGAGGGTCCGGAAACGAGTCGGGAAAATATCTTCCCTCCTGTTGTTCGTCCACTCATATAACTTTGGTCCCAGATATGGAGAGTCAACTGCATACTTGCTATCATTCCACCACGTTTGAAAATTTTCATTAAGCTGATGCTTAAGATGCTTTTTAAGATCATCCGGGGCAATACCACTATACATATTGATCGCGTACGGGCCATTTTTGGATAAACTGTCCGCTCTTTCATTTGGAGCAATTCCCACGTGGCCCGGGACCCACACAAGCATCAGTTTATTTACGGTACCCCGAACACTGCACAGTGTCTGGAAAAGATGGAGTATGACTGTTGGGGATTTGTAGGTTATATGTTTCAAAGCTTCAAGCGCAGACTTATTATCTGTAAAGATGAGGTAGTCGGAATTCCGGGTGAGAAAGCATTGAACGGCAAGGTTAATGGCCAAAGTTTCAGCAGTAAAGACAGAATTTAGATGATGTACAATATATGCCCTGGACGTATTTTCGGTTACATTGACAGCAGCCATGGAGGTTTTAAGATCATTTTTTGAGGCATCCGTAGCGATTAAGCAACATGAATTCCCGAGATCGCTTACAAAATGGTTGAAACATTGGTTTATAGCAGCAGGCGGGAGGTTTGTATTTTGAAACGGGAGCTTGTCGGTTAAAATTTCACAGTAATCCCCGATATTCCCTTGCGGCCAGTAGGAAGTGATCAACATGTGCGGTGACACGTTGGCATGACTTGTAGGCCAGGAGAAGTCGCCAGGTAAGACATCCGGGAGAGAGCGACCGAAATTTACAGCACTTGTGCAGCGTATGTAGAATGAATAAGTGAGATATTGGCGACGGAACCGAAGAGGAACTTGGCCGGTTTCTTGATACAGCTTGAGGATGGGGGTCCATCTCAGTAGACCTGTTGCAAAGCGCAGAGCAGAGTTGTATATTACATCCAAGTGTCGGAGAGACGATAGAGCAGCATCACCGTACACCGGGCAAGCATAGTCGATAACTCCGCGGATGAGGGAGTTAACTAAAGGGATAAGGTTGACCGTTTTCACCCCCATTGAGGACTAGAGATAGCTTTCAGCAGATTTAGGCGTTTCATGCATTTACGTCGGATTTCAGCGATATGGTTATAAAACAAAAAGTTTTCAGAGAAAATCACTCCCAAGACTTTAACAGAAGTTTGCCACTCGATATCGGAGCCATCAAGAATGAGATTGCGAGAGGGTGTGGCCTTGCGCCGAGAAATATTGATAGCAGCACATTTGTCAGGTCTGAGCTCCAACCACCAATGTTTGCACCAAATGTTAGTTCTGTTGAGGATGTCTTGCAACTTTGTGATAGCAGTTTCCAAGCACGGGTGGGAGGCGTACATGTCCTCGGCGTAGACGATGATACGAACACCGGAATCAGCAACCTCAAACAGGTCCCAGAGAAAAATCATAAACAGAATGGGGGAGAGAACGCTGCCCTGAGGCACGCCAGCGTTTGATTGTCTCTTACGGGAAGTGGCACCCCTCCACTGAACTTTAATCTTCCTGAGTCCGATCCACTTGGAGATCCACAAAGCCGTCCTGCCAGTAATTCCTAAGTGAGTCATTTTATAAATTAAACCCTCTCTCCAGATCGAGTCGTATGCTGCATTTATGTCAAGCTTTAATGCTACTATGTATTCTTTATTAAGTCTGGCGCAATGTACATCTGTATAGAAAAGCTTTAAGGCTTTAGTACTGTCGCTGTTAGGTAAAAATCCAAAATGCCGTTCGTTAAAAAGGTGCCTTGGTACAATCCAATCCAGAAGCCGTTTGAGGAGGATGCGCTCCCTAATCTTGCACCCCACCGAGGTGAGGGCAATGGGGCGGTAGCTGGTTAGGGCATCTTTAGGTCTCCCTGGTTTCCAGATGGGTAAGATAAGCGCTGAAGTCCAGGTCTCCGGGATTTCCCCCGTCATGAAACTGTCATTGAAGAGGCTGGGAAGTTTCGCTCTGTTATCATCCGTGAGGGCCTTGTATACCCGTGCTGGGATACAGTCTTCCCCAGGGGTAGTGTTTCTGGTGCGTAGAATTGCAAGATTAAGTTCTTCAATAGTAAGTGGAGCGTCCCAGAAAACATCATTAGTACTTAGATCATGTGGGATGCTATCGAAACCACGGGTATTGCTGAAGAGGTTTGCAAAAAAGTTTGCTTGGTCCATGCGATCAAGGATTTCCCCGTCGGCATCCGTCAGAAGAAGATTTGAGTCCGAAGTGCGTCTTTTCCCTATAGCCTTGATAATTTGATAGAGGGTACTTTTGGCCGCTGTTTCGCAGACACTGCTCCAATAGTCACGGGCTTGTTGTTTCATATAGCGCTTGAGCTTAGCGGAGTGGACTTTAAAAAAATTCCAATATTCTTTGGACAAATTCGTTTTTGCCAGCCGTAGATATTTCCTCTTTTGACCGAGGAGCCATGCACAGCGCGAATCCCACCAAGGAGGGTTATCTTTCTGTTGCACCGTATATTTAAAAGAATGACGATTGACAGCTTCACGAAAATGCCTTTGAAACTGCTCTAAAGCAGTAATAGCATGGGCTTCCAAATCACGGTTGAGACAAGCCTCTACAGCCTCCCAGTTTGTAGAAATGTGGAGATATCTGTTGGTGGGATAGGTGATTTGATGGATGATAGGGCAATGATCGGCATCGAAAGGGTCTGGGTGAACATAGGTATCTGTGATGCGAAAAAGATCCGGACTGGAAAAAGAAAGGTCAATGAGGGAGCGAGTGCCGGAATTTGCAAAATGGGTGAATTGATTAGTGTTTAGCAAGCACACATTATTATTGATCAACCAGTTAAAAATCTCGTCTGCGCCAGGCGTGTTTGACGAGCCGCCCCAAGCCTGATGCTTTTGGTTGAAGTCCCCAAGAATAAGGAAAGGAACACGTAAGGCATTCTGTAGGTCATGAAGCCATGCTTCACTAACTCTTCCCTCGGGAGCGTACACGTTAACCACAGTCAACCAACCTTTGTTGACCCAAATACGAACACCAAGGACTTCGACATCCCGGGAACACAGGGAATCTAAACTGAGTTTTCTATTCACCGCCGTAATCAGGCCACCACCTCTACTAAACCGGTCCTGACGATAAATTATCTTCCCCGGGCAAGAGAAGGGATCCCCCACCTTAAGAAAAGATTCTTGAAAAATGAAGACATCTGCCTTCGAAAAAGGCCGACATTTCAACCAGTGGGTTTTATTCTTAATACTCCTAGTATTCCACTGGATCACAGAAAAACGAGATGTAGGCTGGTTCATGACAAGAAAAAAGATCTAGTAAAACAAAAGTCCAATAAAACCCCAAAAGGGAGCGACGGAGATGACACACACACATAAAAAACCCCGAGAAGTTGGGGGGGTGCTAAGTTTCCTCCATTCTCTCGTTGAGAGCACCATTCTCAGAGGTTAAGATGGGGGCTAAAGTCTTTTCATAAGCATTTCTAGTATCCTGCCGATGAAGATCCATAGGGGGAGACGCTACATTTATCAACTTTGGTTTCTTGCTCCTGTTGGCAGATTCCTCAGGGGGTATAGGCTGTTCGGTGGATGGTTTCTTGCTCTGAATTGCACTAGTGCTGGCCATAGGGAAGGAGGTTGTTAGGGCTTCGAGTACTCTTGAAAAATGTTAGGCTTGTTGCTTCATTAACAGTTCCATGTGCTCTTGCATGCGCTTAAAAAGGAGATCCATGGTCTGTTCTAGTTCCACTTTAGTGACATATATCGGGTTGGTTACTGGGTCGGCGACGGATTTAGCTGCTTCAGCAAAGGTTTTTGGCGTAGTTGCCCTTTTGTACAGTCTTCGGGCTTCGGTGATAGGCAAATGGTTGTTTGTTTTATATTTTAGGAAATCCATCTCAGCTTGGCGTGCAGGACATTGAGAGTCTGACGCTAGGTGATTCTCTTGGCAGTTGACACACCGAGTTGTATTATTACTGCACGTTGCGGCTTCATGATTTTCGCCACATTTTCTACATATTGTCGCATTTTTGCATTTGCCCGTAGCATGATCGTATTTCCAGCAAATTAGGCACTGACGAGGTCTGTCATAAAATGGGCGTATTTTTTCAATCATATAGAACATCTTTAAGACACGAGGGATAGCGGTACCAAAAATTGTAACAAGGACTGTTTCGGTTGGTTAGAGAGCTGTGTAATCTTTCTTTGTGAAACGGCGCAATTCCTTAACTTTTACATCATTCTCTGCTTGGATTTCTCTTCCTAGGTTTTCCAATCGTATTGACTTGTCAATATTATGTATAACGAAACGCGAAGTAATAGATTCTTGTTGAATGTAAGATTTTACTGGTACTTGTAAGATAGAAGTAATTTCCGCAGCTGCTTGAGTGCAAGTGACGTCAGTAGTTTCCACCAGCAACTTCCCAGTCCTGGTGAATCTCAGCTGGAGAGGTGCATTTGAACGAATTTTGCTGTCTATGTCATTTTTTAGTAAAAGAGGCTTATTTCTAGGAATTTGTCCCGCAATTGGTTCCAAAAATATACAAACCCCGGTAACACAATTAGCAAACGCATACACAACTTGCTGACCAGGGCTAATACAGTCCTGTATAAAGTAAACAGGGTCTTTAGAACTGGTGACGCTAAAATCAGACTGCATAGCTGAGCAAAAATACAGCTCCAGCCGCACGAAATATAAGGACCAAAGAAAATAACACTTCAAATACTATATAATAAAATTACCGAAGGCAACAGCTGAAACACAACAAGCACGCGAAAAACAGTAGCTAACTCCAAAGTACACAAACCAATGTAAAAAAAGAAAAAAGCTACAACCTGTTTGTAATCCAAAAAAGCAAACTCCAAATACAAAATTTCGACGAGAGGGACCGCACGGAGCCAGGACACACAGCTGCAACCTACCTCCGCCACGTCTCACAGGCGAAAAAACTACACAGTTGAGAAACACCGTAAATATTTGTGATTTCTACCCAAATTTAATAAGTGTGCTCGAATATCACAAAAGAAACAAAGCTAAAATAATGTAATAAGAGCTTTTTTTATCGTTAGCGGCTGTAGCATGCTGTAGGTACCAGCTCTCGTCCGAGCGCAGAAGTCAAGCAGCAACGAGCTCGGTTACTACTTGGGAGGGTGACCGCCTGCGAACAAGCGTGTGTGTGTAAAATGAGTTTCTCTTTTTCTTTATTCAAGAATTTTCGTCACTCCTAAGCGAGTGACTATTCACTCCAATCAGGGGTGAAAAAACTCACTCCTTTTGCAAGAGTGGATAGTCACTCTTCTGAAAGAGTGAGTATCCACTCCTGTTCAGAGTGAATATTCACCTCTCAGGAGTGAGTATTCACTCTTTCAGAGAGTCGAGAATTTCACTTTTTCCTAGAGTGAATAGTCACTCTAAAGAGGTTGGGCAAATTTTGACTCTGCGATAGAGTGAATATCCACTCCTCCGGAGTGAATAGTCACTCTTTCTTATTTAGAGTGTACAAATGGTAGAAAAGTGTAAGTTCTGATTTTGAGTAATTTTGAAAAAAAAAAAAAAAAAAAAAGATTCAAACAGAAATCGAGGATAGGCAAATAATACCCTACAGTTTTTTTTTTTTATGTTCCTAACACTGACAATGCAAAAGCTTCAGAATCAGTTAGAATATTTATCCTTATATTCCATCAGTAATACTTCAATTTGTCATAAAACTTATTTTTAAGATCTGTAAAACATTTTTAAGAAACTTAGTTTCATAAAATATCTTAGTTTCTGATTGTTGTTTCTTAAGTAGCAACATTTTGTTTTCTTTTTTCCAAATTACGAATGATTAAAATTTTCTCATTGAGCGCGAGCCCCAAGACTGTTATAAAATTTGAGCCCGCGACCCTGTTGTGCACCGGACTTGGGCTCATTGGTTCGGGTTCAGGCTGTCTCATCTCTTTTCACTACCTGCCTCCATACATTTAAAATACAGACCCGGATACAGATACTTTTCTGTCTCCAGATAGTGGATAGTCCTGCCTGCCCCCTGCCGCAGTGGTGAGGCGATGACTGCTGACCACCTCTCTGACTGTTCAGCACTCACGAAGAACTGCATTTACTTCCGTTACTGGGAGGCCAGAGACCCTTTACACATTTTAACTTCTTGATTTTATGTGGTTCTCATGTAAATTACCCTTTAATTTTTTCCTGTGTTTGGTGTTACCTTTTTACATATATTTATGTTTTTTTTTTTTTTTTTTTTTTTTTTTTTTTTTCATGATCTCTGCTCGGCGTAAGGATAATGTCTGTTCGCCTGCTGCATTGGAAAAAAAAAATATTTTTCTCCAGCTAGAAAAATAGACACAAACAGAACAAATATATTAAATTCTTATTCAAATTAAAATTATTCATCCAATTCGGGACTCCCCTTTTATTTTGCCTTTTTTTTTTCGCAACAAATGCACAAATGCATGCAATAAAATCAACGTCTCTTTTTTATGCTAAGGATTCTTTGGTAAATGAATGAAAGTTATTGTGTATTCTGAATTTTTATGAAAACGCTTTTTTGCTCCTTTCAATAACACTAGAGGGATGCATTAAACCTTCCTCAAGCAATATGTTCGGATTCGTTTAATTCTATTGTTACATTTTTAAGTATTGTAAAGAAAATTCTGATTTTTAAAACTGGAAAAATTATTTACAATGTATTTTTAATTTCACTAACTTATCTTTTGTTAAAAACTAAAATAAAATATTTTTAATAAATGGTGATGTTGTATTTAGTTTTATATGGTGATATTGCATTACGGTGTTAGTTATTTTTAAAACTGGAAAATTTACATAAACATATAATATGAAATTATTAAATATTATTAAAATATAAATGCTTAAAATATAAATGCTTAAGTTATACAAACAGAATGCAAAAAGCCTTAAAAGACCTTTTAATATAAGGGTCGATATGTTTCAAACGCACAAACGGCGAATTCTTCATAAAGAATATACAAATATAAAACAAACTATTCTCGAAAAAGTTTGAAAATAAACCTGAAAATTATAAACCACGAGATCTTATATGTAATAAAAGCAGGTGCTTAAAATAGTCAAATGTAAACGTGAAATAGAAATAAAAAGAAATCTATTCGTGTAAATAATGTAAACATTTGCAATCCTCTTTTGAATTACCTAAAATTTGGCGCTAGGTATTTTTCAATTTTGAAAAAAAGCAGTAAAGAAATATTAATTTTCACGTTTACAGTTGACTATTTTAAGCACCTGCTTTTATTATATATACGATCTCGCTGTTTAAGTTTTTCATGTTTATTTTTAAAAAACTTCGAGAATAGTTTGTTTTATTATTGTAGATCTTGATAATGGTGCCGTTTGTGAGTTGAAAACATGTCGATCAATATATAAAAAGGTCTTTTAAGCCTTTTAGTATTCTGTTTGTATCACTTAAGCATTTATATCTGTCTCTGGAAAATTTATTTATATTATCTTTTTGTGAATGGTTTTGCTTTCACCTATTCATTGTTTGTTAAAAAATAAACAAACTATTTTTTATAAATGTTGGGAACATATTTTTACTTTTTTCTATCTATAATAGGAGAATGTATGGTGATCAAATTTTTTTTTATTCCGCTTTTAATATTCGGAGATACAAAAAAGCAAGTTTGTACAGTATATTTGTCTGTTCGTGTGTCTGTGTGTTTCGTATGTAGAGTAATGAACAAATGTATTAACGTAAAACATTACTTAAGTAAATAAATGAAGATAATAAAAGTAAAAATAGTTTTTAAAATACATTCTTTATTCTTCGATAAGCAGCAATGTTTATCTTTATAATCACGCATCAGTTCATGACTGCAATTCATACCCCCCCCCCCCCCCTAAAAAAATAAATAAATAAATACATAAATAAAAATTACTATAGAATAATTTGACATGGGAACGGAACCATACTATGTAAATTTCACAGGTTTTTTACGCTTGGTAGAAAGCGAGGGCTGGTGAACTTATTTTTAAGAAAAATATAATTTTTGCTGCGTTTCTTTTTTCAGATATATCAACAAGAAAGAAAAACATCATTATTTCAAATACTTTTTAGAATTTTTTAATTGATTTTTCAACGTACAATCACAATTTAATGAATATTTAGCTATTAAATGATTAAAGAGTATTTTTAAAAACATATGTATTACATTCATTATTTTTATTTATATTTTCTACATTATAGTGTTTAAAATATTTCGTTGTTGCAACTTCATAGCCAATTGTCCTTTTTTGGCGAGCGTGGTTGGGTGGATCATTAAACCCATTGTTGTAACTCGTACACAATTATAACAATAAGGAATATTTGGCGATTGATCACCTGTGGTGGTCTAATGGGAAAATGCCTTAAAATTAATTATTAATTTTTAAATAAGTTTTTAAAATGTTAATATGGTGTATTTTCATCAGAAGCATGCGTACATATTTTTTATAATTCCAGTCTGTGAGGAAGGATTTAAAAATCGATTACAAAATTCCATTTTTATATGTAAAAAAAGTTGTTTTAAATAAAATAATGTATTAAATTATATATAACAATATATTACACGTTTTGCTAGTTCATTGTTACAGTAATCAAAACAACCCTTCAAAACTGCAGGAGATACGAGTATTATAGGACTGATAAAAAATACCATTAAGCGTCTACATCAAAAACATTTTAAATTAAACTATATATATATATATATATATATATGCTCAAAAAAGATTAAAAATAAACTAAAATAAAAATAAAAATAAAAATAAAATCCATGCGATAAGCGCTATAGCTGCAAATGATCACACAGATTAAATATAGCACATTATGTATAAAATGTATTCGACAGACCAAGAATTTCACACCATAATTAAACTAGGAATAAATAACAAACATAAAAAAAAATAAACAGATATAATCTGAACAAGAAAAAATCAACAAAAATAACCAAAAAGCTGTGGCCTCATCAGCAGTGGGCAAATTAAAAAGCACAGCGATGTTTCCGACTAATTACAAGCACAACAAACTATTATTCAGTAGTGGCAGTGGGTTTCGGCCAGAATGTCGTGAAATATAAATCAGATGCATAAAAACAAATGAAAGCATATCACGAACATTCCCCCACCGGACCCAACGCCACAAACAACAGCACAACTGAATACAAAACGTATGTTTAACATACACTGAACCAACTATAGAATTATCTTACCCCCTCCTGAGCCACACAGCCACAAAAACAATAAATAATAACCAAATCCAGTGATCCAAAATCTGTCCATGTACGTTCCATGTCTGTTGCTATAAAACTGCAAACATCCTTGTAAAACCGTCCCCGAAAGGCTTTAAGTTATACAAATCATTAATTGTCAATTACGTAGCAACTACTCAAAAATGAAAACTGTCTGTAAAACTAGTATATTTATTATTTAAACTCAAATGAATGTTATTTTTATAATACAAGATACTGGTTAAATTAAAAAGTTCTTTAAGAAATAAATTTTTATTCGTACAGAGTTCATAGTAGCGAAAAATCTGACCTATGATAATATTAATGTAAATACGTTTATGTACATTCGAACACCAGTTAACTAATTGGTTAAGTTCAAAACTGAAGCCATCCCGTTTATTGTAGATTTCAATGTTTATTCCATTAGAAATGTGTATTTTCAAATCAAGATAATTAGCTTCATTATTATTTTCATTTGTGTTTTTTTTTCAAAATTAACATATTATGATAAATGTCACATGATATCCCCAAAAAATCACGATCGCAGTTCAAAATTATTAAATCGTCAATATATCTGAAAGCCAGAAAATTAACATCGTTATTAACCGTACCAAATTGAAATTCATGAAAAAATAAAAATAAATTAGCTGCCGTAGAGGAGTAACATGTACCGATTCCTATCCCATTTTTCTGTAAATAAATATTTGAACCTGTATAAACATAGTTGTTATATAAGCAAAATTTACACAATAACTTAAATAAATTAAATTCTAGCAAAAATTTCAGCAAAAAAGTTTTGATAACCTATATCTAAACAAGATTGTTACCAGACACAATGAAATATTTCCAATTAAAAAGGTGTCTATCATTTCAACTTATAAATATGTAAATACCTTGGGCAATAAATTATTTAACTATCGAGAGGTAGCAAAAAATTTAGACTCCTACTTGAATTTGCTTTGAGAGTGCAAGAATTTTCAGCAGTCATCCTTCTACGATAAAAATGCACAACATATAGTTACTGGCGACCTTGATTTCATATCTAACAGTGAGTTGAAACAATTAATGAAGTATGGAACTAAATTTAGATTAAACAAGAAGATAAATTTTAAAAAATCTTTCGGCCTATTTAATTCTGAATTGCATAATAATAACATATTGCCTTTAATAAACCCAAATTTTAATTTATAATTATACTTATAATTTATCAATACACTTTATCAGAAAAAACATAGATGGCAGTACCATTAAATTTAATAATGAAATTATACAAGCTATTTTTAGATCAAATTAAAAATATTCAAGAAGTGCTTCCCAGTCAATTGTAACAGCGTATGTTTGTACATCGAAAAAACATATTTATTATACGATTTGATTTTAGCTTAAAAAATAAGTAAAAATTCTTTAAATTAAATCCATCGGACAATGAAATGTAAAAAATCAAAATTTTCAACTTCCGTCGTTTTGAATTGAACCCAGAACCTTTGGGTTCGGATAAACGCTCTACCTCTGAATCATCTAGCCTTCGAGGGGAAAAAAATTTAAATTAAGATACTTTTTTTTTTAATCTAAGAAAATAGCAAAAATTTTTGGAAGCCAATAAATTAATTAATTTAATTAAAAAATATAAGACTTTTTCAAAATTTTACGATTTATGATGTGACAGGGGGTATTGAGCTATAGGTATGCAAAATTGCAATTTTCAAACTTATACAGTTTCCAAGTACGAACGCTATGACGGACAAAGGACTGGGACGAATAGGGTTTCGTTGGATGAAAGAAACAATAAAAATTAAGCATATTAATTAAGGTTTCTGTATAATGAATAAGAGAAAAAGACTTAATTGTTTTAATGAATTATGTGAAACGTTTTGTGGGGTTACAAGAAAATGAACTTGACAGTAGCCTATGCCCACATTTGCTTATTTTGTTTATATTTGTACAAGTTATGTTACTTTTTAATGTGCTTTAGGTCTTTTCGTGTTGTACTGGCCCCTAGGGCTGGACGATGCATCGATAAAATCTATAAAACCGATATAAAATGCATATCGTATTACCGATATCAAAAAATCCTACCCAACGGTATATCGCAAATATCATAAATTTGACGAAAACCATGAAAACCACGATATTAAATCTCTTCCTCGTCTTCGAGTATTCATGAATACGAACGGTGTGAGTTCCCCCAGCCTTAAACCATGATACACCGTAATCATGAATACTAACTGTGTGGATTCTCGCAGCTGATAAGGTTTTTGAAAAGAGGAAGGGTGATTTTCTCCAGCGACCACTAACAGTGGATGAAATATCGTTTTTATGCTATTGATGGTGCGAGGTTAAACTCTGAGCGCATGCATGGGATATCGCCTATTCTTTCATTTCATTTTGATATTCAGTGGTAGTGGTACCGGTGTGGATTAATATTCGAAGTTGTTGAATGATGCGTGAATTTAGGGCGATAAAGAAAGGAAATATTTTATTTGCAACAGTTGATTTAATAAGACAAATTAACAAAGAATAATTCAGACATGTTTTTATTTGTTTTTTATAATTATTATTTTATGAAAAAAATATTAATTCCTTAGTAGTATTTATTAATGCATATTCTAGGATAAAGAAGGATTTTTAAAAAAGCAATTATTTTTACTTCTATACCGCGAGTTTTTTTCTCCCCAAAATTTATTTTAAAAATCGCGTTTGCGTGACAGATATGAGTATTTGGTATTTGATTGCCTCTGTATATATGACCACTGGTCACTGCATAAAATCATTTGGTGTTAATTTTGCATTTAAAATTTTAAAACCATTAACCATTATTATATTTTATTTGCAACGGTGGAAATGAATATCATGTAATTTTAATGTTAATAGAATAAAGTATGTTGAAATGTTTCTTCCCTATTTTTATGCGATTTACCCCCCCCCCCTTCTTCACAAATGAGATATTGAAAAACAGTTTAGGCGATGGCGCGGCAAACAAGAAAAATATAATATATATTTATTTCTTCATAATTTTAGTTGTAAAATATTAATGCACTATCTGATAAAAAAATAATTGAACATGCAGATTATTCATTTTTTAATTATTTTTCATATTTCCATCCATTTTTAAAATTTTCTTCGTGCTTTTTAGGTGCGTTCGTAATTATATAAATACGTAGCACCTATTGTCGTCGCCTGAACCGGCCGTCTGTCTGACCGTCTGTCCGCATATAACAACGCAAAAACTACCCAAACGAAGGGTTTGAAATTTAAGATATATTATCTTTGCAGAAGTTTCTCGAGACATTTCAAATTTTATGAAAATCGAATCAAAACTTTAGCAGATATTAATAAAAATATTTATTAAGAAATTTGATTTTTTTTTTTAAATCGGTGCTTTCTTGTTATAGGAGTTTCCAAAGTTTAACCGTCAAGCGATCGAGATACTTATTTTATAACAAAAATGAATCTGCAGACGATATAATTCATTTCACAGAATTAAAAATCATCAAGATCGGAATATTTATATAACTAGCTATAGTACGAACGCACCTCATTTGTCACGTTTGACGTACAATTTCCAACTTGTTTCCATTATCATGAAAAAATGTGCTTGATTTAATTAATACTCTAACCAGTCTTGAATTCCGATATTTTTTCTCTGGGAGGTATATTGAAGGTTCGGGATGGCGGGTAGCTGTGTGTGTGTGGAGGGGGGGGGATTATCATGGGCGCCTGCAAGGGAGGACAATTGCCCCTCCCTGAATTTAAATCTGTATTTTTTTATGTTGAAAAAATATATAATTTACTTATCCCCAAGTAGCATGATTAATTACGCACTGACAGAAGAAAGAACTATGAAATTTTGGTCACTGGGGATCTGCCCGCTAAAACTCTCATGGAATAAAGTTTTTATTATTATTTTTTAATTTTGTTTGAGTTTATGTGTTGAAAAATAATCTCATCTGACGAAAAAGAGATGTAAAAAAATTGATATTTTTTATTTGTTAAATTTTTCTCTATTGCATGTTGAGGACTAGCAGCACAACTGTTTCAATATCTTACACCGCCTGTGTTTCGTCGGCGTCCATGGCATTATGGTATTCAAAGTGTGTCTGAGGGAGGGGGGGGGGAGATTTGCACTTTCGGGACATTAATTAACCGAAAATGTGGAGACTCTAGGGACTCAGTATCACCCCTGAATTTCTCACTGACTGTAATGTTAAAGTAAAACAATTTTTGTTGAAATATTTTACATGATAGATAATGTTTCTCTTAAGTGTTTATTTCAGTTATTTGGGATTTTGAATATATCAGTACAGGAAATTGCTGATTGTTTTAATGTAATATATGCTGTTAAATTTATTATTTTATAAATTGAGTGGAGGAGGGTGTGAAGCGAACTAATAATTACAACGAGCAAGCCGAAAATTTTTGTTTGAATTGTTGTAATAATCAGTCTCATTACTTTGTTAGAGATTTTACAAGAAGCTAAAATTTCATAAAGCGTAAATTGACGAATAATTTAGTAAAACTTATTTTATATTATTTATAGATTTTTTTAATGCAAGTAATGCTCTTTAAAAGATGTTATATATAGCAATTGTTTTAATAATGGAATATGGAAGTATTTAAAATTTCCATGTTTGGTGTCAGATGCGGTTTTACTAATCCGTGTCCCTTGAAGGCGAAATTTTATTTATTGCTACGAATGATATCTTTTAAATATATTTAAGTTTTAACCAAATTTTTTGTCTATTTCCCGCCAGTTCGATTTTAGCGACTCAAATGGTCTCCCTAATTAGCTTTCGTCTAAAGCCAGCCCTATTGTGGAAATACGAGTAAAACTGATTTTTAGGTAGATTTCGTAAGAAATACTACTTATTACATTCTCCCCTAAGTTGGTATTTTTGAGACATTTTTGCAGATCTACGCCGATCATGACTCCCAAAACCACTTCCAGTTCAAAACTTTATCTATCTATCTATCTATGTCACTTTTTTATGGACACGATAACTGCAATAATTCTGCACGAATCTCTTCCAAACTGATACATAAAATCAAGGGACATAAAATATCGGACAAGCTCGTTAATGGGAAAATCGAACCAGGAGGGGGAGGGGGGTGCTTTTTTGAAAACAGAAAAATACCCATAACTTCTTAATTATGATTCTTAATATTATCTAAAACTTTTACATTGACAAGTTTTTTTTTATAAGTCCAACCCTTATAGCAAAAAAAAAAAAAAATTCCTGCCGGCTCCGCCTGCAAACAAGTTGGGAAACAAGTAAGATTGTGGGCGGTCCCAATTGCGGCATCATAGCAAAAAGGTCATTTCTTCCGCAATTCCCAACAAACTACCGCCCCGCGGTCTGCGTCCTTGAAATCTACCTGTGCCTGTTGGCCGAGTCGTCAGGGATTTTTTTCTTTCTTTCTTTTTCTCAAAATATTCTTTTATTTATTCTGTATATTTAGTTTTAATATCACGATATATCGTCATATCGCGATATTTAGCTGACGATATACCACGACATTGAAATTGAGATATCGCCCAGCCCTACTGGCCCCCACAATTACGATTATGCCATGGTTGCTGCTATGATTTCTTCAAGATAACTTCAAAGGTTATAAATGTATCATATATACGCGTACCTATACACTACAAACACTCATTTATGTGCCATATGCGTCATTATATAGGGGAGACTGGTGCTTGGTGGACCAATTTTTCAGTTTTAATATTTTATCTCTTTAACGGAGAGACCGATCTGCTTGAAAATATTTTTGAATATCCCTTAAACCTTTTTACACTTCTCAGAACTTTCTCAGAACATAGTTTTCAATACGTTTTCAAATTAAAAATATTCTTATGCACATGTAAAGCGGACCATTGTGCCCTGGAAGCGGGATACACTAGTTCACCCATTGAAGCACAAAGGACCGGGATTACAATGTTAAAAATTTGCAGCAAACTGTCCAGTCATTTGACCGTTTTTATAGAAAACGGTTATATAACCGTAATTTAACTCCATTCTGACCATATTATTGCCCATATTCTGGTCCGAATAGAATTAAATTACGGTTATATAAACATTTCCATAAAAAAACCGGTCAAATGACTGGACAGTTTGCTGCAAAATTTTAACAGTGTATGTATTATCTGAAATATACTATATATCTGTTTTTTATTCATATAATTCTTCTTTACTTAACTTTTGCCTCAAAAATAACATAATAACACAAATTTGGAAGCAACATTTTCCAAAAAATTAAAAATATACAAAACAAAACAAAAAAAAATATATAAAAAAATTATTATATTTTGAAAATAATAACAGATTAAGATATAGAAATGATAGCAAATATGTTGGAGTTATTAATAATTAGAAAAAAATTACAGTGAACTTTAAAATTTGCTAATAAAATTCCAAAATATTTATGAGTTATTATTGAGCCTGAAATGTTCCTGGGATACTTTTGGGTCTGGAAGCAACATTACGATATCACTGACATCAACAAAATATTCATAAACTGATTTCCATTCAATTTGCGTCTCATGAATCTTACTTGAATAAAACAATCATCAATTAGGCTACAGTTATATTTTTCTAAGTCAGTAAATACAATACTAAATATGTATTTCTGACTATGCAAATAGTTATTTTTCTTTGTTTACTTTAAACAACTACTTTAAAACAATATATTTAATTATAGAAAATAAGCTATTATTAATTATTTTGAAAATTCTGCATTACAGGAACAGAGTAGATTGTGGACCACTGAGACTCGGTAGTGGGTGTCCGCTATGGTCCATGCTGAAGTTCAATAAATAAACATACAAATATTGTTTATAGCTTTCTTTTAAACACATTAACTTAAATATTAAATAAAAACAAGTATCTTACCTTTGCAAAATAGCTGTTTTATCTTATTTATCCACAACCTTTAATTACTAAATAAATAAAAATATGATGATGAAACATTTTACTTTTAAAATTTCTTAACACCCAGACAGGATAAAATGGTTCATTTTCAGCTAAATATATGCTCTGAAAGTCATAAATAATCAATCCAGTGGTGTTGTCGATTAGAATAGAAGATAATCTTATTATTATTTTTTAATAAATAAAATACTACGGTGGGGGGATTGTCCACTCTATGGTCTAGGCCCAATGTGCGCCAGTCTCCTCTACATACTATTTACGTCTTATATTTCATTATACATCATATGCGTCTTATACACATGTAATATACATAGTATATGCGTCACATATGACTATAGCTTGGACATATACGTCCCGAAATGTTATATATATCATATAATGTTATAATATCTTACATGATTTATAATTTGGCGATAAATCTTGGTCGCTTGGCGATTCATTCTAGTGGCCGCTATAACATGAAAGTATTGTATTGTATTGTATTTTCTGTTACATATCTTATGAAGGTTTCTTTGCAAAGAAAAAAAAATGGGGGATGCATAATACGCCGAAGATATATAAAAATAGCAAACACAGTCCCAATTCGTAAGTGCGCACTATGCGCCAGAATATATGGTAAATCAACAAACAAAGAAAAAATAAACAACCTTTCCTTTTATCAGCAGTAATAATATTTCTAGTATTTGTTACTCTGTTTAGGTTATACTGGATTTCCTAATGAAGATGTTATCAAACTGAAATAAACACTATGTATTATATACAATACAAAAGAGAGAACGAAAAAGATTTATCTCTATTAAGCAACAAATAAATAGAAAAAAAATAATGGTATTGAAATTGCAATATACTTACGAATGGTATTGAAATTGCAATATACATACTTCACATTAATGAACATAATACAAGACAAATTAAATATCGGTTTTATGACGTAGCATAGAACGGAGTTTTTATGGCGTAATATAGAAAAGCGGTTTTACGACGTGACTAAATAATATTTTTTTCTGTAATATTTTTGCTTTCAAACATGTCGTCTCAAAAATACAGATATGCATACAAGCATAAAAATCTTAGGATTTCTCAATCGTAAATCTCAGTGATATTTCGACAATAATTTCCAAATTATGTACTCAACTTTTGTACTATTTTATGTTGTGCTTATTAAAATGAAGCAGTGTTTTACGAATATTATTAATTTTAAGATAAAAATAATTGGAAAACTGAACAAATATGTATTTTGCTCCAATTCAAATTAATCTTTCCGTTTTAGATTCCTCTTTTAGTATGTCTTATTTTTTAATCAAATGCATGCAATACAATTAACGTCTCTTGATGCAAAGTATTCTTTGGTAATTGAATTATTTATCCTTTTTTCCCTCTTTTTAAAATTATTTTAATTTGCATTTTGTGCTCCTTCACATAACACTAGATGGACGTATTGTAACTTGTTCATTTTAAAAACTTTAATTTACGTATATGTAGTAAATATTTTACTTTCATCTATTTATGTTTTGGTGAAGGAAACAGAATAAATTAACAAATGATGATGAGGTAATATTATATTACAGTATTGGTTATATTTAATAAAAACAGGAGTATTGTTTAAATATAGTTTCAAATAATATTTTGTCACCATTTGAAGAAGATCAACTGAAGTTACTCAATTAATGGAAGTAAAATTCTCAATCTCAGGAAACTTTTATTCTCAGCGGACGTAACAACATCCTACACATACAAAGCAAAACCCATACTCACTCTCTGAACAGATTGAGAGGGAAAAAAAACAATCAATCACTGCGCATGCGTGCCCAGCGGCGCCGTTAGCAGCCGGCGAATACACTCCCCACCTTGAAACCCAAAGGTTTCAATTACAAAACGTACTATCACTACATTTTCACATTAAATATACAATAGATGCAAAGGTACACACAGTAAACTAGCACAATATATACACTCTGAATATACTAATGAAATAAGAAATTCAGTTATAATCATACAATAGCAAAATTTAACAAGTTTACATAACATTATCTGAAATAGGTAACATACACACTCTAGAAATGCTACGTTTATAAGTGCCCTTAGGCTTTTTCACCAAAACCACTCTGATTTTTCCATTATTTCCATGAATAACTCCTTCAATTCTACCAATTAACCAACTACATACAGGTAGTTTTTCTTCGTTTAACAATACAACCATGTTATGTTTAATATCACCTTTAATACTATGCCACTTAGATCGTTGTTGTAACGTACAGAAATAAACTCTGGTCCCTTTTTTCCAGACAGTTTGGACCAGTTTAGTTGTCAATTGCCATTTAGAAAGTCTATTAGTTTCTACAGAGGAAATATCTATCTCAGGTTGAGAGTTAAGGGGCCTACCGATCAAAAAGTGACCCGGCGTTAAAACATTATAATCATTGGGATCGATGAAAATGGTGTCAGAGTTCGGCTGTTTAAAATAGCTTCAATTTGATTGCTTACAGTCAAAAACTCCTCAAATGTAAGTTTATGCTCACCTACCACTCTTTTGAAATGGTGTTGAAAGACTCTACACCCGCCTCCCACAGTCCCCCAAAATTAGGTGACTATGGAGGGATAAAACTCCATGACACACCTTCAGAACACATGTAATCAATTACATACTCATTTTTAAATAATGCAAATAACTCCTTTATTTCTGAAGCAGCACCTCGAAAATTTGTGCCATTATCAGAAAAAAAGGTGAGATGCCAGACCTCTGCGTGCAAAAAACCTTTTTAAACATGCAATCATGGCTTCTGCTGATAAATCAGTGATAATTTCAAAATGAACTGCCTTAGTCATAAAACAGACAAACACACACACATAAATTTTGTGATAAACACCTTTTCTTTGGTTTTTTTTATCTTATTAAGAAAGGCCCACAACAATCTAGACCTGAATTGGAGAAAGGAGGATTAATATTCACCCTTTCCTTAGGTAAAGGTGCCATAATTTGACTCATTTCTTTTGGGTTCGCCTTAAAACATGTCACACAATTATGGACAGTTTTTCTAGCAATAGCACGTCCCCCCCAAAGGCCAAGATTCTTGCCTAACGGCATACAACAAAGTTTGGGGCCCAACATGAAATTTATTTTAATAATAATACAAAAAAAATCATTTTCGTTAATTTGTGGCTCTTAGGAAGTACAATAGGATGTTTAACATCAATTTGTAAGTTAGCATTAACTAATCGGCCACCCACGCGAATTATACCATCATTATCAATAAAAGGAGATAAACTACTTACATTAAATTCCTTAATCCGCCTTTTCTCTCTCAAGGCCTTCATCTCCCTAGGAAATACCTGCATTTGTACATATTTTATTAAACCCAATTTACCTTTCCTTAATTCAACTGGAGATAAATGTCCTTTTTCCTTTACACAGCCCTTCAAATTAGAGATGAATCTGAAAATAAAATTAATAATTCTAATTAATTTTACATATGAATTTGTGATCTTAAATATATATTCAATGTCCTTAACCTCACTTAAAAGGTTCAGTTCATAGTTCGGCAATTTGCAATTTTGCCTGAATTCCTTTTGGAACTCCTCTGTTTCAGTCACAGTTAGAAGTTCTTTATCACTGTTGTAACTTTCCTGATCACGCAAAAATTCGGGACCGTTCCACCACAGTTTAAGATCAAGAATTTTCGCTGGACTAACACAACGTGAAATTAGGTGTGCAGGATTTTGAGAAGTTTTTACATAATTCCATGTGAAGTATTTAGTAGTATTTTGAATTTTATTCACTGTTAAACATTTGTAGTAAACTATCCAACCATTCAATCGGTTTTATAGAAAACGATTACATAATAGTAATTTTTCTCCCTTTTAGCTATTTAAAAAGCTTTCTCCCTTTTAGTATTATTTAAAAATAGTGTTTAAAATATTTTATTATTATTATTATTATTATTATTATTTCCCTATTAGCCATAATTTGGTCAATAATATGGATACGATTTATAATATGATCAAGTAACCTTTATCTTTAAAATCTGCCGAATGACTGGACAGTTTGCTGCATATTATTATGCTGCAGTGTTGTTCATTAAGGTATAAAGAAATTTTATAAAAGAAACTGCTCCTTTAATTTTCATCCACGTAAATTTAAACAAATAAATAAATAATAGATGTTGATGATGTATTTATATTATTATTATTATTGGGTTATTCATTTTTCATGAAACAAATATGAGTATTATTTAAAAATAGTGTTTAAAATATTTTATTATTATTATTATTATTATTATTATTTCCCTATTAGCCATAATTTGGTCAATAATATGGATATGATTTATAATATGATCAAATAACCTTTATCTTTAAAATCTGTCACATGACTGGACAGTTTGCTGCATATTATTACGCTGCAGTGTTGTTCATTAAAGAATAAAGAAAATTTATTACAGAAACTGATCATTAAAAAAAAAATGTTTTAGTTTTGTTTTTTTGGACTCTTTTCATACTCATAAATTTAACTAACTACCTACCAAATAAATAAATAAATAATAAATGTTAATGATGTATTTAGATCCATGTAGTTTTTATATTATTATTATTGTGTTATTCTTTTTTCACGAATCAAAATAGGAGTATTAATTAAAAATAGTATAAAAATATTATTACTATTATTATTTCCTTTTTAGCCATAATTTGGTCAATAATATGGATACGATTTATAATATGATCAAGTAACTTTTATCTTTAAAATCTGGTGAATGACTGGACAGTTTGCTGCATATTATTATGCTGCAGTGTTGTTCATTCAAGTATAAAGAAATTTTATTGAAGAAACTCCTCATTTTCAAAAAAAAAATTCGTTTAAGTTTTATTTTTGTGAACTCTCTTAATTTTCAACCACGTAAATATAAATAAATAAATAAATAATGTTGATGATGTATTTAGATCCCATGTAGTTTTTTTTTTATTATTGGGTAATTCACTTTTCCTGAAACAAAATATGAGTATTATTTAAAAATAGTGTCTAAAATATTTTATTATTATTATTATTATTTCCCTTTTAGCCATAATTTGGTCAATAATATGGATACGATTTATAATATGACCAAGTAACCTTTATCTTTAAAAACTGTCGAATGACTGGACAGTATGCTGCATATTATTATGCTGCAGTGTTGTTCATTAAAGTATAAAGAAATTTTATTAAAGAAACTGCCCATTTTCAAAAAAAAAAAATTGTTTTAGTTTTGTTTTTGCGGATTCTTTTAATTTTCATCCACATAAATTTAAATAAATAAATAAATAAATAATAAATGTTAATGATGTATTTAGATCCATATAGTTTTTTTTTTATTGTTATTATTGTGTTATTCATTTTTCATGCAACAAAATATGAGTATTATTTAAAAATAGAATCCAAAATACTTTATTATTATTATTATTTCCCTTTTAGCCATAATTTGGTCAATAATATGGATACGATTTATAATATTATCAAGTAACCTTTATCTGTAAAATCTGTCGAATGACTGGACAGTTAATAACTGCCGCATATTATTATGCTGCAGTGTTGTTCATTAAAGTATAAAGAAATTTTATTAAAGAAACTGCTCGTTTTCAAAAAATAAATTCGTTTAAGTTTTGTTTTTGTGGACTCTTTTAATTTTCATCCACATAAATTTAAAGAAATAAATAAATAATAAATGTTGATGATGTATTTAGATCCGTATAGTTATTTTTTATTATTGGGTTATTCATTTTTCATGAATGATGAGTGTATTATTGATGATCATGATATGAGTATTATTTAAAAATAGTGTCCAAAAATTTTATTATAATAATTATTATTATTAATGGCGATAATAGATTTTTTTATATAAAAGATACATACAAGAGCAAATGCTGAACCCTTTTTAAAATGCAAATTCATAAGAGTTTCTATAGTCATTAAAGTTAATTTTGAATGTAAAACCTTATTTCAATGACTTGAATTGTTATGTAAATCACCCACCAAAGAAAAAAGAAATCTCTTTATTTTACCATCTGCAGTAATATTTGTACCATTTGTTTCTCTCTTTATTTTATTGTACAGTTAACTTCTGCAAGTATTCGGGGAGAAAAAATGCTAATTACTTGAAATATTCAATGTAAACGAGAGAGAAAAAATATTTTATCCTGATTAAATAACAAAAAGAAAAAAAAAGATTAAATCGAGTGAGGTAGATTATATAATTGCCATATTTAAACAATTTTAGGATACAAATTAGATTTTTAAATTCAGTAATACGAAAATAATATGACTCCATATTAAATAGGACATAATCAGAATGGCAACATAGAATCGTTACCTATCATGGGATATCATTGAATTAATTACGTGTGATACTATTTAATAGAATAAAGAATGTGGCTATAATCTGATCATAGAGGTTATAAAATGTCATATACGTCATATATAACTATAACGTCATACATATCAGATAACTTGGCGATGCATCTCGTTCGCTTGACGATTAATCCTCGAAAGGTGTTGTAGCAAGGAGGACCCAATTTTTTAAAAATTCCATTTACTTAATAAATATTTTTATTAATATATTTTTAAGTTTTGATTCGATGTTCATAAAATATTAAATGGCTAGACAATCTTCTGCAGCGGTTATATATATTAAATTTCAAACCATTCGGTTGGGTAAATTTTACGTTGTTATATGCAGACGACCACTATAGGTGCTACGTATTTATATAATTACGAACGCACCTAAAAATCAGACATCTCAAGTAAACTCAGTATTACTCTGTCATATTTCAAAATTTATTCATTCAACTTTTACGCAAACAAAAGGTTTTTCTTTTTCTTTTAATAAAGTAAAAAAAGTAAAATTTTATTCAACATATTTTTCTAGCTCAAAATACTGAAAAACGGAATAAATGTGTTGTTTTCTTTTTTCAAATTCCAAATATCCCCTTTGAGACATTGCTTTTAGTATACGCCTTTTATTCTTTAACAAATGTATGCAATAATATCAACGTCTGTTGTTTATGCAAAGGATTCTTTGGTAATTGCATTATTTCTGCTTTTATTTAATGTGTTTTTTTGCTGCTTCAAACATTGCATTTACAAGGGATGCATTGAAACTTGTTGAAAGCAATATGTTAGGATTAGTTGAATAGTATTCCGTTACATTTAAGCATAGTAAAGAAAATTCTGATTTTCAAAACCTTAAATATTTATTTATAATATATTTTCTTTCATCCATTTATAGTATTATTATTATTATTATTATTTTGTTGAAAATAAAAATAAACTATTTTTAAGTGATGATGACTTATTTATTTTTATAAAGTGATATTGTATTGTGGTGTTATTTATTTTTAGTATACGTCTTTTATTCTTTAACAAATGTATGCAATAATATCAACGTCTGTTGTTTATGCAAAGGATTCTTTGGTAATTGCATTATTTCTGCTTTTATTTAATTTTTTTTTTTTTTTTTTTTTTTTTTTTTTGCTGCTTCAAACATTGCATTTACAAGGGATGCATTGAAACTTGTTGAAAGCAATATGTTAGGATTAGTTGAATAGTATTCCGTTACATTTAAGCATAGTAAAGAAAATTCTGATTTTCAAAACCTTAAATATTTATTTATAATATTTTTTCTTTCATCCATTTATAGTATTATTATTATTATTATTATTTTGTTGAAAATAAAAATAAACTATTTTTAAGTGATGATGACTTATTTATTTTTATAAAGTGATATTGTATTGTGGTGTTATTTATTTTTAGTATACGTCTTTTATTCTTTAACAAATGTATGCAATAATATCAACGTCTGTTGTTTATGCAAAGGATTCTTTGGTAATTGCATTATTTCTGCTTTTATTTAATGTTTTTTTTTTTTTTTTTTTTTTTTTTTTTTTTTGCTGCTTCAAACATTGCATTTACAAGGGATGCATTGAAACTTGTTGAAAGCAATATGTTAGGATTAGTTGAATAGTATTCCGTTACATTTAAGCATAGTAAAGAAAATTCTGATTTTCAAAAGCCTTAAATATTTATTTATAATATTTTTTCTTTCATCCATTTATAGTATTATTATTATTATTATTATTATTATTATTATTTTGTTGAAAATAAAAATAAACTATTTTTAAGTGATGATGACTTATTTATTTTTATAAAGTGATATTGTATTGTGGTGTTATTTATTTTTATTCTAAAATTTTTGTAATATTCCCAAGTTCTTTCAATTACATTTGTACGAAACTTTAATCCAAATTAAGAAGCTATTTTTTAATTTTTTAAAACCATTGTTCTTTTTTGCTGAAAATAAGAAAAAAATTCAAGAAATATGATTTTTTTCAATTTCATATGATTCATTTCCCTTGAATGATTCACGTAATTCCCTTCCTTTTTATGTAGATTTCGTAAGAAATACTACCTATTACATTCTCCCATATGTTGTAATTTCTGAAAAATGTTTGCAGATCTTACAGATCTACGCCGATCATGATTTCTAGAAACCAAAACCACCTGTTCAAAACTTTATCTATCTATCTATTTAAAACACTCTTTTATGGACACGATAACTTCCATAATTCTGCAGAAATCGCTTCCAAACTGACACATGAAATCTAGGAGCATAATATCTCGGTCAGATTCGTTAACGTGCAAAATCCCACCAAGGAGAGGTGAAAGAATGTGTTTTTTGGAAAAACAGAAAAAAACCATAATGTCTTAAATATGATACATATCGAATCCGTTTAAAGTTATTACTTCTAGAAAAAGGGCCAAAAATTTATGTATGAAAGATTTTTAATATGATTAAAAATGATCTCAGTTTTTTTTTCTTGGGGGGGGGGGGATAAGGGTTTAAGAAGAAAAAAATTCGTAACTTCGTCAATTCACATGATATCAAATCTTCTTAAAATTATTATAAATCATCTTAATATTATCTACGACTTTTATATTGACAAGTTTTTTATAAGACCAACTCTTACAGAAAAAAAACCTGCCGTCTCCACCTACAGACACAGGTAGATATCGAAGGGGGCTGTCCCAACTGCCGCTTCATGGCAAAAAGTTCCTTCTTCTGCAATTCTCAATAAACAAGTGACTCACGGTCTGCGTCTTCGAAATCTACATGTGTCTGTAGGCCGAGCCGTCAGGGATTTTTTTAGGATCACTTTTTATTCAAGCAAATATATTCATTACACTCAATAACTCGTATTTATGCTTAAAAGTCTTTGGTGACTGCATTCGTTTTCTATTTTGTCTCTCATATACAGTGCAGTTCTTTTTGGTAGTATTTTAAACTCGTAATAAATGGCATACAATAAATAAGAAACTAAAGCCAATTTATTTCGATTATGTAGCTACGCATGAAATGATTAAAGATATCATATTAAAATTGACACATGCTTTGAATCAATAAACTTAACATAAACAGAAATTTTCAATGAATCTTCAATATACAATATATATAATCAGCATATTTTCAATTTATCATATTGCTTTTGCGACAAATATGCAGGCAAGTGGGAAAAATCAGACAATTTTCGAGTGTAAGTTCTAGTCATATTTCTATCCTAACTTCTGAAATAACAGTCAAATTTTAAGGTAAAACAGTCTTTTAGAAATGAAGATATATTTATGTTTTATTTGTCTTTTTTAGTTAAAAACAATGGACTAACGGCATAGATTATTTGTTTCTAAAATTATTTATCACGTTCGGGACTTTTTTTCCCTTTTAAACAAATGTAAGAAAAAAAGATCAAAGTCTCTCCGTTATAAAAAAGATTTTTTGATACTTGCTTTCTTTCTTATTTTTTTCCTGATCTGAATTTTTATAAAATGTCATTTTTGGACATTCAAACAATACTGAAGGGAAGCATTAATTCATTTTAATTGTTGTATGGTTATTTAAGCGTGGTAAGGTATATGCTTATAATTGAAAATTCGAAAAAATATATATTTTCAATTCTTTCTAACCTTTCTTATGTTATATAATAAGTGAAAATGATTTTAAACAAAATTTGTTTATATGTTCTCTATAGTTTGATGTTTGTATAATATAACATTAATTCTTTCTAAAGGAAAACGTATAATTTTACAATAGATTCAAAGGATATTTCATTCCAAAAAAATTTAAATATCTATTATTTGAGACTATAAATTTTCCTTATAAAATAACGAAATTTGTTTATTTTCGACAGAAAATAATTACTACATTGCCATTTTAATGTAATGATGTAAAATGACGCATTGTCGTATGTCGTTATCATTTACCCAGTAGTGTAAAAAGGAGAATGCATAGATCAAAAACTTACCGTATTTTATGAAATAACAAGAAATCAATTGCATGCATTCTCATAAATGATTAAGAATCTAGAATATAAGCTTAAAAACTATTCAAATAAGGGCTGGAGTAATTTTTAATAATAAAAATTTAAGAATAATAACTATATTTGCTAATATAGCTCCGCAAAATAACACTGTAGAAGAATGATTTTGGTGTTAGGAAATAAACACCATTCCTTTACGAAATTGCCCCCCCTGAATCTGAATATGACCTTTATGTTGACATATCACATCTGGGTTTTAAGGTATATTACATGCCACTGTTATATATGTTAGGTGTTAGTCAAAGTGCATGATGTTTATAAGTGACGGTTGAAAATCTTAAATCATGGATTTTTGAGGGACCAATGATCCGTAAACTCATAAACTATACAAATTTCGTGAAAACTATGCACGAGAATGAAGCATTAGCTTGACAAGACTTTGTAGAGGCAGTGCAAAATTTCCTTGGGAAACACAAAAGTAAAAAAAAAAACTAAAAAGGCCTTGTTAGTAAAATGTGATATTGGCGCAAATATGAGCATCAAAATGCATTTTCTTTTTAGTCACCTTGGTCGCCAATGGGGCCGAGTAACGGAGCCCCAATGAACATGATTACAGTCTAAAAGCTAGACTTAGTAGGAAAAAAAACAGAATTTATTTTTGAATTTATCAGACAAAATTGACTAAGAATTCGTTAAAATATTCCAGGCACCAGACATTTTTTTTTGTTGCCCTGTGTAATTGAAAATGAAAGTTTCTTTGTAACAACGCTATGGTGTGCAAGATAGCGTCATAATGATGTTACCTTTTTAATGACAAATCAACAGAACTTCCACATTGAGATTATAGAGGACAAAGTTATTAAGATGACTGCTCATCTATTAATAAAACTTTTTATAAGTCTAGCAGTATTTTTTATTACGTACAGTTTTTTTTAAATGTTTCCAAATGTAATATATTGTGACTAAGTGTTTCGGATTACAGAATTATCTAACTCCAATTAGTTTACTAATTTAGTCACAATTTAGTTTAAAATTATTTCGCATCACAATTTCCGTTTAACTGAATTATGAAATTAAATAGTCAATTTTCATATACAATGAATATATCCAAATTAATTTTTAAATTCTGTTTTACACATTTTTTAATAAACACATTTTTTTAAGAAAATCCCAAATGGTACTTTGTCTTAAAAACCAGATTGTTCTAACACAACTGATACATACGTATTCAAATAAGGTACTAAAAATTAAATAGCATATAATTATTGCAAAGAAGCTTTCTCAGAAGAACAAAAATGCATTAAAATGTTTCGGGGCACGTTTTAAAATATATATGTTTAAAATTTGTTTTAATACTTCAACTCGTCTTCTAATGTTTTCAAGTAATTTTTTTTAACTAAAAAACCCCGAAAAACTCACTACTGAAAGAAATGTGAATTCCTCGTCAGAATTTTCCTAAAATTTTTTATTGTTTATACCATATCACTTTATTTATGTTGAGTAATTCCATGTCTAAAAAGAAACATTAAACTGTTTAGTTGTTAACTATGAAGTTCTTTTTAAAATGTAATAAACTTACAAATTAAAAAAAATTGCAAAAAATTCAAAAATCGGAAAAATTCTAACATTGCTTTGCAGAATCTGAAATAATTTACTGTATTGATCTAAAAGTTGATCAAAATTATTTGATCTGAAAGTTTAAAATCAGATTACTTTCACCATTGTGGAAAAATGACCGCAAAATTGTAAAAAACGCTAGAAATCGCATAAAAATTTAAATAAAAGATTAAAAAACTAATCCAAAAACTGCATTCCAGAAGCATAATATCAGACATACAGGAGTCCCTTCGTGCTAAATCGTGTAGCTCTGTACGCAGCGGTCTCTTCAGAAAATTAGAGACAAGAATACAAACAGATAAACATTTGTCTTTATTATTATAGAAGAAAGATATTTAATAGAAATATATTGCGATAAGGAAAAAAAAACAAATAATAATTTTAATTTATGAAATATATATGTTTCATGTAAAAATATGAATTCTTTAAAAATGTTGAACTTTCTGTTAAATAACAATTATTGGTTTAATAAAACGCTGATTTTTATTATTTTTTTTAAACATATTTAGTTTTGTATTTAATACAAATTTTTATTCGTGTTTTTTAAAAACAAAAATAGGAAATTTGTACAAACATGAAACTCTGTTATCAGTAGACACCTTATTGTAATATTAAATCTTTATGTAGATATCATATTCTTTAATATTGTAAATAATGGGAAAAGTTCACGCATTTTTATTAAAAGGCTCCAAAAAGGAAATCTGTAATATTTTGATACTGAAGTTACATAGAGTATATTTTGTTTATGCAAAACCTTAAAACTTTTTTACAGTATTAATACACACACATATATGTACGTATATCTATATATCATCATCATCATCATCAACCGTTTTCAATTCACCGCTGGATATAAGACTCTCCCAGATTTTTCCATTGTTGCCTGTCTAGTGCTTTAGTCATCCAGTTAACACCGGCTACTTTTCTGATTTCGTCAATCTTACTTGAGGTCGTCTTAGTGGTCGTTTTACATCTCTGGGATACCACTGTAGGGTGTTTGTGCTCCATCTATTGTCTTGTCTTCTTGCAATGTGCCCAGCCCATTTCTATTTTAGCCGTTTAAATCTCTCAATGATGTCAAAAATGTCATCCGACTTCTTATCCAAGTTATTCTCATTTTGCCTCTTCAGGTTATGCTTTGCATACAAATTTTCATACTTCGCAGTGTTGTTTGTAATCTTTGTGCCATCCTTTTTATTAGCGTCCATGTTTCTGCTCCATAGTTTAGTGCAGGCAAAACACATTGGTTAAACAGATTTCATTTCAAACAAAGAAGCATTTTACTCTTCAGAATAATATTGTTCTTCCCAAAAGCACTCCATGCATTTCTTATTCTTCTATTGATTTCATTGATGATGCTGTTGCCCGATGATATTTCCTGTCCAAGGTACACATAACTTTGCACTTCTTTGATGTCAGTGTTGTTGTAGACAATTTTTTTTATGCAAATGAATAGACCATCACCTTAGTCTTTTCAAATTTATTTGTAATCTCACATTAATGCTAGCTTCTGCCAAATCTTTTAGTATATTTTCCAATTCTTCCGGACTATTACTGAAAATTAAAATGCTGTCAGCAAACCGGATATGGCTTAAATATTCCCCATTTATTCTAATCGCTTTGTTTTCCCAATCCAGCATCTTGAAAATGTTTTCTAAGACATCAGTGAAAAGCTTAAGCAAAATGGTGTCTCCTTGCCTTACTCCTCTTCCAAGCTTGATCTTCTCTTTTCTTTTGTCCAAACGGATGGTGGCTGTTGCTTTCTTGTAAATCTTCCTTATGATATTGATGTAAGGTTTTTCTATACCAATGTCCTCCAGAGAATCGACTACTGCAGATGTGTAGAACGAACCAAATGTTTTTTCATAATCAATAAAGGCAAGGCAGAGAGGTAAATTATATTATTTTTAGATTCCTTACTGTTTGAATATGATCCATTGTGCTAAATCCATTTCGGAATCCTGCTTGTTCTCTTTGTTGAGCTGAGTCCAGAGCTGATTCAAGTATTGTCATTAAAACTTTGGTGAAAAATTTATAAATCTCTGACAGTAAGCTGATTAGACGGTAGTTTTTAATGCTTTCCTTCTCCCCTTTCTTGCAAAGTAGCACCATCACAGCATTATTCCAATCTTCTGGTACATCTGATTTCTAGAGACATTTGGAAAACAATAAGGCTAGCATTTCTGCAAATTTTTCTCCTGCTTCTTTAATAAGGTGAATTGTAATTCCATCTTCGCCAGTGCATTTTCCTTTTTTCATGCATCTAATGACTTGTACAACTTCATCTGTCATCACTGGGATTCTCTCTTCAGTTTCTGTTATGTTTACTTGTGGATTACGTAGGTTGATTTCCCTTTATATATATATATATATATATACATATACAGATTTTTTATTAGGTTTACATATGGACCAGAAGGATCCTGTGATCTTCACATTTATATAGATCGTTATAGAACTTTTCAACAATGTGTACTATTTCATTATTGCTTTTGGTGATTGTTCCATCTTCCCTCTGCAGTGCAAAAATACCTTTTCTTCCGACAAACAGTTTGCGCTTAGCTGATTTTAAACTTTTGTTATCTTCTAGAATTTACTTGACAAGATCACAGTTAAATTTCTGATATCTTCTGTAACACATTTTCTTGCCTTTTACATAATTCTGCATAGTGAACTCTTGATACAGGATAGTTTTTCTTCATTTTAAATTCTCTACGTTTCTTCATCAATCTTCTTGTTTCTTCTATTATTCTCTTTGTCTGCTTTACTTGTGCTTCACCAGCTATCGTCCTTGCAATTTCTTGTAGAGTATTTGTTATTTTTTTGTTCACTACATCTTGTTCTTCTTCTAAGATTGATTGAAGTACTTGGAAACGAATTTTAAGTTCTAAATTAAATTCTTCTTTATGTTTCTGGAGATTTGTAATATCGATTGACTTCTTTGATTGTTGCAAAAGCTTTATTCTTTCCACTTTAGTATTTAAAAGCAGTTTGCATCTAACCAACCTGTGATCGCTTCCTGTATTGAAGTTATTTAGAACGCTGCAATCCTGAATAAGATGCTTTTTGTTTGTCAAGATGTAGTCGATTTCCCGTATTAAGCCATTTGCACTACGCCATTTACTTTGTGGCTTTTTCCTGAAAAATGAATTCATGATATGCATTTGTTCACATTCTGTAAACTAAATTTATCTGTTTCCTCTTTCATTACTTACCCCATATTCATGATTTCCTGCTGAGAACTCACCTCTCTTTTTTTCCCCAATTCTATCATTCCAGTCTCCCATTATTAATTTTATGAAGCATTTTTCCCTTTGATGCATTGAAGCTACTTCTTCATAGTAATCCTCAATTTCTTCATCAGGATAGCTGATTGTTGGTGCATAAACTTGGGTTGACACTTGTATAACTTACTTTGCAACTCTATCTGATGCACTATCATATTCTACGATGTGATTCTCTCACCTTTTATGAATCAGAAATCCTACACCACTTGTTTTTCCATCTTCTGTACCTCTGTAGTACAATACATGACCACTGGCAAGATCAATCTTCTCTTCACCTTTTCTTTCTTACTTCCTATAATCCTAGGATGTCCCAGTTGATTCTTTCTAATTCTTCTTCAAATTCCTGTAAACGACTTTCCGAAGATAAGGATAGTCCATTATACGTAGCCAAGGTCATGAACTTATGGCAGCCAAGCCGAGCCGGGTGATTCTTAGCAACCTCTGTCTTCATGTCTTTCTGATCGCTTCCCCAGAAACATGCAGACTGCCGGGAATTGAGGGCTATGATTAGTTTTGTGAATTCATGGTAAAATAAGGGGGGGAGATGTATGTATGTATGTATGTATATATATATATGCACTTAACATTTCAGTATATTATATTGTTTCTAAATAAAGTGTTACAATTTTCTTTTATAATAAGCTTTTAAAATGCTCCCTGACGTACTTGAGTCAAAATATAAACTATATTTATATCTGTTATAGACACTGACATTTAAAGTTGCACTCAAAAAATAAATTATACAATATATTTATGATAAAAAATATTATTTTACGCAAACTTTTAAAATCTTATAGATACGCTAAATTTTAATGCAAACACAAAACACATTATTAAAAAAAATTTTTGTTCATAAATACGCTTATTTTAAATTCTTTCAAATTATCTGTATCATCCTTACAAGAGAAAGATTTGAAATTCAATGACAAATTGTTTTCCTAAAAGGTGTTAAGATATGAAAATGCTATTCGGAAAAATAAAAGATGAAAGGCCTGTATGATAAAAGTATTTTATACTAGATAAAAATACCATCGTTTGCAATTTTTATGTTCTGATCGAAAACATGAATTATTTAAAAATTGTCAGATATGTTTTGAACAATAGTTTCAAAGATAAAAATACACTGTTTGCTACTGGTTTGCTCATTTGATAAAAATATTTTACGACAAAAAAAAAAAAAAAAAAAAAAAAAAAAGAGAGAGAGAGAGAGAGACTTGTTTTTGTATTTTTATGTTCCATGTGAAAACACGTATTCTTGAAACTGTTTAAAATTTTATCGAATCCCTGAAATTCTCTTTAAAAATAAAATCTTCTTAAAATGGAACATGTTTATGTACATTTATCGTAAGATCAACATGTCAAATACGCATAATTTAGCTTTATTACCAAATTGATTGGTCTTTCACTTTCTTAAATAATAAATAGTTTTTTTTTTTTTTTTTTTTTTTTTTTAACCAAAGCCTACAGTTTTTTTTTTTTTTTTTTTTTTTTTTTGTAAGCACATTGAAATGTTTCTAAAATAAATCTGCAATACTCTGATATCAAAGCTTTGTACAGCTTTTTATATTAAAATATATAAAAACTACAAGAATTTTATAAACTCTTGCACAACCAAAATACATATCTACCGTATATATTATTTGTGTTGTCAATATCCCTATTTTTATGAATTTACCAAATGCACAAAAACGAATAAGACATAATTTGAAAGGTCTTTGTAGCGGCTTCTTACATAGTACACTGATAGTTCGTTAAAATGTGTTTTCTTTATTAAAAATTGCTGTTATTTAAAAATTAAATTGGCATTGTTTTCATTAATGAAATAAAAAGTTTTCCCCAAATTAGTGTTGCCACAAAAAATACTATATTATATAATGTTCAACAATGATTATAAAACACTCTGCATGGGTTTATTTTATATTTTGATTAAAAAGGAAAATTGAAATATTTAGATTTATATTTCTTTGTCCCATATTTTTCCCGAAGCGGATAACGTCATCCTATAATGTAGTTAAAATGCAACTGTTAATTTTTTTTCTCGCGCGTGCCTTTAGCTATATCGGTTCAGTTTTTACTGTAACTTTGATGGAATAATTTATATGATATTCTGGCTTCACTAAAAACTAAATATTGTTTGAGGATATTTTTATCCTTACTTTTTCTGTTGAAAATTAAATTTACTGCTAAAAGATATTAGATATTGCTATAAAGTCTTAGATTGCAGTGCAAAATCCTCGCACGGGCCCAATGATTGAATTTTATTCATATAATCTCTATTAATTTAACAAATAAGAAACGTTTGTTTGTGTAACTGTTTGTTTGTATGGGGCTAATATTTTAACCTATTGAGTCGATATCAAAAATATTGTTTTCAAAATGACAGAGACAGGCTCCACTCCAACATAGTCTATATTTTATATCGGTTCCACAGAACCCAAAGGGGGTGCAAGAGCAAACGGCGCACAAAAATTCGACTTTTGTGATACTGCTATGGATATAAATATGAAATTTAGCTTGATGTTTGCTTTTAATATAGAAATGTTTGCTAGGGAACTGTTTCTAAAAAATTCAAAATAAGTGGAAAATGTTCTGAATTACGATTTATATGGAATTGTTATGTATGTAAAACCGAGTGGCGCCGGTCAGGCACGTCAACTGCCGCACCCAAGTTCTGAGGGAGTTTTAATGCGATCGACCAGGAGGGTCCTCCTGTGAGCTCTGCGGTCGTGGAAGCGCCTCCACCTGCTGATACTCCCATTCTCCCAAATAAATGAAGACAAAGGTCGCTGCGACAAACGGTGGAGTCCACACTTCGAGGAAACTACCACAAAACACTTGGGGAGACGCTGGAGTCCTCCGATAGCTTCGTCATTAATGCGTAGATTAATTCGTAGATTAATACGCATTGTGCGTCTTTCGCCATTTTTATGTATAAAGGAATTCTACCCATTCGATAACTTTCCAGAAGCAGAACCATCTATGAGAAATTTTTTGAACTACTTTTTTATTTGCTTAAACAAAATTTCAGATCACAAGAGGCATTTTCGGCCAAACCGCACTCTCGGTGCCAATTGCTTGATCTTTTATTGATTTTTAAAATGTGTCAATGACTTTTGGACACCCTGTAATATAACAACGAACTAAAATAAAGAATAGCCTCTTCGAGTTAACTACGATTACGAAAACAATTATTTTTCTAATAATTGTTGCAAATTGTCCAATTTTGCATATAAACCAATATATTTAATGAAGCTTTAAAAAAAAGATTATTTTGCTGCCACTGATTTTCGGAAAAATTTTAGAGTAGTAGTTTTTATGGTGCATTAACCAGTTTTCTCAACTCAGAACACAGGGTTTTTTCTATCAATTTTGTACAAACATGATAAATTAACAGCATTAACGTTAAAGTTAAAATTAATATTATTCTGTTACTCTTGTATGAATAAATTTAGTTACGCAGCTGAAAATGTTAAATTCAGAATAAATGGCATCTTAAAAATCGATATTATCGTTTGAGAAATCTGATTAATACACTATAAAAACTGCTCGGAAACATTTCCGAAAATCAGTGGTTGAAAAAATCAAACATTGTCTGCATAAATTCTTCTTTAAATTTCGAAACTGTATTGGTCTCTGAGTTGTTTAAAAATAAAGAACGTTTTCCGAAATTTTGGGTAACTCGAAAGCAGTTTTTGCATGTTTTCGTATGTGGTTATACTATATTTTCGTTCTTGGTTACATTATAATTCTTTAGACTAAAAATCTTTTGTTTTTTTTTATGCTGTGTATTTTTCAAGCGCAGATTCTAGTCATATTACTATAGTAATTTCAAAAATATTGCAGCCAATCTGACTGGCATATTCCGGATGTCCAAAAATGGACTGACTGATTTTAAAATTCTATAACTTGCGAACTTAAAAAAATTCACGTAGGAGATTAATGTACGATGTCAGGAGTTATTTTACTGTATTTCCTGGTTTTAATTTCAAATAGCAGCCATAGATGTAGCTGAAAGCAATATGTGCTCAATCGAAGCGAAAACTGCAGCTAGAGCAACCAATATATAAAGACCAGTCAAACATCGTGAAAACTCAGAAGTATATCAGCAATACAGTAAGCTAATATACAAGTTGAGGAGCAAATCTCTTATAATACTATTGGATTTCCCAGAATTTGTCAATTAGCTCACTGTATTGCCGATATTTTTCTGAGTTTTCACGCTATTTGACTGGTCTTTTGTAGGGGTTACTCTATAGAATTGACTACCAAATCATGCAAAAATATCTTTAGTATAGTTCGCGCATGCCCAGTTAAAAATTATTTCACACCAATGCCCATATATCATCAAATATTCAATATATTAATATTTTAATTGCAGTATACTGCTTCTACTGTTCTTGAAGTCAAATATGAGCTTTACATCCTCGAAAAGAAAGGACAATGTGTCAAGAATTTCAGTAGATATTCGACAAATAGTATAAAAAGCGAAAGCGTCCGGTCATTACCCCTTAATTTTTGTACAGCAGTGTATATGGATTGAGTTACGTTTTAGTACAGAATCGTTTCCTAAGAAGAAATTTTGTATTGGTGAATGAGACCTATTTGATATATTTAACCTCCTTCCTTCGCATCAATGCTAGATGCTTTTTTCTTCTGTTTCGATTGAAGGTCTATTTCTTTTTCAGCGCCATCTATTGCTGGTAATTCGAACTAAAATCAAGAATCACAGTTAAAAAAAAAAAAAACTGCTGACATCTTACATTACTCTCCCGCAAAAGTTTTTTAAAATATTTGTCATCGTTTGCAAGTTATAGAATTTTAAAATTAGTCAGTTCATTTTGGGACACCCGGTATATTCATATTATTGTTATGTTATAATTTCCAAAATGGTACATTCCTTTTTACCCAGTTTAAAAAAAAAAAAATAAATGAAGATGTACTTTACTTTTATTTGTTTTTCCAGCTAAAAATATTGAGCAAACTGAACAAATATATTCCTTTCTTGCTAAAATTATTCATTACTTGAAGACTCTTCTTTAAGTATGAATTTCATTATTAAACAAATGTATGCAATAAAATCAACGTCTCTTCTTTACGCAAAGTATAATTGCATTCTTTCAGTTTTTCCCTCTTTCTGAATTTTTATTTAATGGCATTTTGGATCCTTCAAACGACACTGGAGGGATGCATTAAAACATGTTGAAAGGAATATGTTAAAATTGTTCTATTATTATTATCGCTGTGCATTTGAGCGTAGTAAGGAAAATGCTGATAATTTCAAAGTTGAATATATATATCCTTACAAATGTTTCTGATTTTACTTTTTATGTTCCATTTTGTTAAATAATTGGATTTTTTTTTTTTTTTTTTTTTTTTTTTTTTTTTTTTTTTTTTTTAAACAAATGTGGTTAATATCAGTTTGTGATAATATTACATTGTGTTAGTTAAATGAAGATATTCATTAGGCAATTTACAATAGCTTCAAAAGATATTTTATTACAAAATATTTTAAATAAATTTTTATGAAGACTATAATGTGTCAATAAAGAAAAAAAGAATTTGTTTTTGACAAAATAAATAAAAGACTTTAGCATTTCAATGTAACGGTGTATAACGACGTCATATATGCATGCATATGTCTTATCCACTGGTGTAAAAAAATCCATGTGTCAAACACTTACCGTATATATTTTAGAAATTAGACGATGATTCAGTTGTAATATAATCCGATACAAAGTGTGTGGTCGTCTTAAGGAGAGACAGAAACGGTCACTTAAATTATCTATAAAAAGTATCAAAATAAAATAAATAACTTTTATTTAATAACTAACTGACCCGCCCAGCGTTGCCCGGGTCGGTGATAAAACCATAAATAAATCCCAAATTTGTATTATTTTATATATTTTACCCGATTTTGCATGAATTTATCTCTTTAATGACAAAATCGCAAAATCGTGAAAAAAAAAAAAACATTTGCTTTTTTTTCAAGTAGAATCGTTATATAGTTTAAAAAAAAAAAAAAGCTTTTGTTGTCCAAACCCTTTGAAATTTTCATTGGTCATAAATGTAACGGTTTTACAGCCCGTGTGAAAATGACGTCAGAAATATTGTTATCTGGTTGTAAAATAAATATGTTTTCTTTACGCGTCGGGTCCGTTAACATAAAAAAAATACTATTCGTCGAATAAGAAACGTTTTGTATTTTTAAGTGGAAGTAGTTTTTTTAATCATGAGGAGAGAAATGACCTGCGTTCGCCGGCGTTTTTGAACGGGTTAAAATCCGTATTTAAAAACAAATAATTATACCGTCTATTAGAAGAAGGTTTCAGATCTAAGAGAATGTGTTTGGTTTGTCTGCATCTCTACAAATGTGCTATTGAGGGGCGTTGGCGTAATGGAGAAAACATAAGCCCAGGAAAACGGCCCTTTTTCAAAAATGTTTTTCAAAGGGTTAACATTTTTTTTTTTTCAAGTTGGTTACTGCATTGAAAACGTAAGAGTGCAAATTTTCAAAAGATGCTTTTCAGTTTTAAATAAACCAAACGGTTTAGTCGATAGAATTTAAAACAGAATTGAGAAATAAACGCATTCTTCCTGTAAATGGTTCTTCATTCTCTTTCTCTGTGTTAAATCGGGTTCTGGGCATGCGCGAGTTCTGAAAGCCGTCTCGCAAAAAATAGATGAGTTATTGATCAGTTTTTTATTAATATTTTTGTTAATTTTCAAAGTAATAAAATTCTGAGACTCAGGTGCACCAGGCCACACCTTGGACTATCCACACCTAAATTTTCAGACTTCTAGGTGAGCTAGGTTTTGCTAGCCATCGCAGACAAACAGACACACATACGCAGGCAGAGCGAAACTTTCTTTTATTAGTATAGATAAAGATTTATATAAAATTAAATTCAACTATATCGCATAACAAGCAATCTATCGCCAAAGAAAAAATATATGTAATTTTTAATTAACAGATTTTATGTAAAGTTTACACAAAAAAAAAAATTAAATCTACCCACATAAGATCAGCCTTCGACTTTTTCTTTCAAATCTTTGTAAATTTAATTAAAAAAACAAACACTGGAAGGATTGTTACCATGAGTATTGAAACTATCAGAAGATATTATAATAAATCACATTTATTTTGTGCAACTTTCTCTTTAAATGTATCGAAATATCTACAGCAACGTTAAATATTCCAGCTAATTATATCATCTTGCTTTATTACTTCAATGTAAGAAATGATAATACAAGGATCAAAATTTTCCGAAACTGTCTTTCCTAAAGAATATGATTTATTTCTATCATGGGTTACGTACTTGAGATGAGACGTCGATCCGTGAGACCAATCCCGGAATGGGCTTTAGCTCAATTGTTCTGTTAGGCTTCAGCAAAGTTGAAAAGTGTTTATGAATTCGGGTTGTCTGTCTGTATGTTCATGCTCTAACTTGCATAAATATATTATTAGTATAGATAAAGATTTATGCATAATTAAATTCAACTATATCGCATAACAAGCAATCTATCGCCAAAGGAATAATATATGTAATTTTTATTAACAGATTTTATGTAAACTTTACACAAAAAATTAATAATTAAATCTATCCACATAACATCAGCCTTCGACTTTTTCTTTCAAATCTTTGCAAATTTAATTTAAAAAAACAAACACTGGAAGGATTGTGACCATGAATATTGAAACTATCAGAAGATATTGTAATCAATCACATTTATTTTATGCACCTTTCAGCTAATTTTATCATCTTTCTTTATTACCTCAATATAAAAAATGATAATACCAGGATCAATATTTTCCGAGACTGTCTTTCCTAAAGAATATGATTTATTGCTATCATGGGTTACGTACTTGAGATGAGACGTCGATCGGCGAGACCAATCCCGGAATGGGCTTTAGCTCAATTTTTCTGTTAGGCTTCAGCAAAGTTGAAAAGTGTTTATGAATTCGGGTTGTCTGTCTGTATGTTCATGCTCTAACTTGCATAAATATATTATTAGTATAGATAAAGATTTATGCATAATTAAATTCAACTATATCGCATAACAAGCAGTCTATCGTCAAAGAAATAATATATGTAATTTTTAATTAACATATTTTATGTAAACTTTACACAAACAATTAATAATTAAATCTACCCACATAAGATCAGCCTTCGACTTTTTCTTTCAAATCTTTGTAAATTTAATTTAAAAAAAACACTGGAAGGATTGTTACCATGAGTATTGAAACTATCAGAAGATATTATAATAAATCACATTTATTTTATGCAACTTTCTCTTTAAATGTATCGAAATATCTACAGCAACGTTAACTATTCCAGCTAATTTTATCATCTTGCTTTATTACTTCAATATAAGAAATGATAATACAAGGATCAAAATTTTCCGAAACTGTCTTTCCTAAAGAATATGATTTATTGCTATCATGGGTTACGTACTTGAGATGAGACGTCGATCCGTGAGACCAATCCCGGAATGGGCTTTAGCTCAATTGTTCTGTTAGGCTTCAGCAAAGTTGAAAAGTGTTTATGAATTCGGGTTGTCTGTCTGTATGTTCATGCTCTAACTTGCATAAATATATTATTAGTATAGATAAAGATTTATGCATAATTAAATTCAACTATATCGCATAACAAGCAATCTATCGCCAAAGAAATAATATATGTAATTTTTATTAACAGATTTTATGTAAACTTTACACAAAAAATTAATAATTAAATCTATCCACATAACATCAGCCTTCGACTTTTTCTTTCAAATCTTTGTAAATTTAATTTAAAAAAACAAACACTGGAAGGATTGTGACCATGAATATTGAAACTATCAGAAGATATTGTAATCAATCACATTTATTTTATGCACCTTTCAGCTAATTTTATCATCTTTCTTTATTACCTCAATATAAAAAATGATAATACCAGGATCAATATTTTCCCAAACTGTCTTTCGTAAAGAATATGATTTATTGCTATCATGGGTTACGTACTTGAGATAAGACGTCGATCCGTGAGACCAATCCCGGAATGGGCTTTAGCTCAATTTTTCTGTTAGGCTTCAGCAAAGTTGAAAAGTGTTTATGAATTCGGGTTGTCTGTCTGTATGTTCATGCTCTAACTTGCATAAATATATTATTAGTATAGATAAAGATTTATGCATAATTAAATTCAACTATATCGCATAACAAGCAATCTATCGTCAAAGAAATAATATATGTAATTTTTAACTAACATATTTTATGTAAACTTTACACAAACAATTAATAATTAAATCTACCCACATAAGATCAGCCTTCGACTTTTTCTTTCAAATCTTTGTAAATTTAATTTTAAAAAAACACTGGAAGGATTGTTACCATGAGTATTGAAACTATCAGAAGATATTATAATAAATCACATTTATTTTATGCAACTTTCTCTTTAAATGTATCGAAATATCTACAGCAACGTTAAATATTCCAGCTAATTATATCATCTTGCTTTATTACTTCAATGTAAGAAATGATAATACAAGGATCAAAATTTTCCGAAACTGTCTTTCCTAAAGAATATGATTTATTTCTATCATGGGTTACGTACTTGAGATGAGACGTCGATCCGTGAGACCAATCCCGGAATGGGCTTTAGCTCAATTGTTCTGTTAGGCTTCAGCAAAGTTGAAAAGTGTTTATGAATTCGGGTTGTCTGTCTGTATGTTCATGCTCTAACTTGCATAAATATATTATTAGTATAGATAAAGATTTATGCATAATTAAATTCAACTATATCGCATAACAAGCAGTCTATCGTCAAAGAAATAATATATGTAATTTTTAATTAACATATTTTATGTAAACTTTACACAAACAATTAATAATTAAATCTACCCACATAAGATCAGCCTTCGACTTTTTCTTTCAAATCTTTGTAAATTTAATTTAAAAAAAACACTGGAAGGATTGTTACCATGAGTATTGAAACTATCAGAAGATATTATAATAAATCACATTTATTTTATGCAACTTTCTCTTTAAATGTATCGAAATATCTACAGCAACGTTAAATATTCCAGCTAATTATATCATCTTGCTTTATTACTTCAATGTAAGAAATGATAATACAAGGATCAAAATTTTCCGAAACTGTCTTTCCTAAAGAATATGATTTATTTCTATCATGGGTTACGTACTTGAGATGAGACGTCGATCCGTGAGACCAATCCCGGAATGGGCTTTAGCTCAATTGTTCTGTTAGGCTTCAGCAAAGTTGAAAAGTGTTTATGAATTCGGGTTGTCTGTCTGTATGTTCATGCTCTAACTTGCATAAATATATTATTAGTATAGATAAAGATTTATGCATAATTAAATTCAACTATATCGCATAACAAGCAATCTATCGCCAAAGAAATAATATATGTAATTTTTATTAACAGATTTTATGTAAACTTTACACAAAAAATTAATAATTAAATCTATCCACATAACATCAGCCTTCGACTTTTTCTTTCAAATCTTTGTAAATTTAATTTAAAAAAACAAACACTGGAAGGATTGTGACCATGAATATTGAAACTATCAGAAGATATTGTAATCAATCACATTTATTTTATGCACCTTTCAGCTAATTTTATCATCTTTCTTTATTACCTCAATATAAAAAATGATAATACCAGGATCAATATTTTCCGAGACTGTCTTTCCTAAAGAATATGATTTATTGCTATCTTGGGTTACGTACTTGAGATGAGACGTCGATCCGTGAGACCAATCCCGGAATGGGCTTTAGCTCAATTTTTCTGTTAGGCTTCAGCAAAGTTGAAAAGTGTTTATGAATTCGGGTTGTCTGTCTGTATGTTCATGCTCTAACTTGCATAAATATATTATTAGTATAGATAAAGATTTATGCATAATTAAATTCAACTATATCGCATAACAAGCAATCTATCGCCAAAGAAATAATATATGTAATTTTTAATTAACATATTTTATGTAAACTTTACACAAACAATTAATAATTAAATCTACCCACATAAGATCAGCCTTCGACTTTTTCTTTCAAATCTTTGTAAATTTAATTTTAAAAAAACACTGGAAGGATTGTTACCATGAGTATTGAAACTATCAGAAGATATTATAATAAATCACATTTATTTTATGCAACTTTCTCTTTAAATGTATCGAAATATCTACAGCAACGTTAAATATTCCAGCTAATTTTGTCATCTTGCTTTATTACTTCAATATAAGAAATGATAATACAAGGATCAAAATTTTCCGAAACTGTCTTTCCTAAAGAATATGATTTATTGCTATCATGGGTTACGTACTTGAGATGAGACGTCGATCCGTGAGACCAATCCCGGAATGGGCTTTAGCTCAATTGTTCTGTTAGGCTTCAGCAAAGTTGAAAAGTGTTTATGAATTCGGGTTGTCTGTCTGTATGTTCATGCTCTAACTTGCATAAATATATTATTAGTATAGATAAAGATTTATGCATAATTAAATTCAACTATATCGCATAACAAGCAATCTATCGCCAAAGAAATAATATATGTAATTTTTAATTAACATATTTTATGTAAACTTTACACAAACAATTAATAATTAAATCTACCCACATAAGATCAGCCTTCGACTTTTTCTTTCAAATCTTTGTAAATTTAATTTTAAAAAAACACTGGAAGGATTGTTACCATGAGTATTGAAACTATCAGAAGATATTATAATAAATCACATTTATTTTATGCAACTTTCTCTTTAAATGTATCGAAATATCTACAGCAACGTTAAATATTCCAGCTAATTATATCATCTTGCTTTATTACTTCAATGTAAGAAATGATAATACAAGGATCAAAATTTTCCGAAACTGTCTTTCCTAAAGAATATGATTTATTTCTATCATGGGTTACGTACTTGAGATGAGACGTCGATCCGTGAGACCAATCCCGGAATGGGCTTTAGCTCAATTGTTCTGTTAGGCTTCAGCAAAGTTGAAAAGTGTTTATGAATTCGGGTTGTCTGTCTGTATGTTCATGCTCTAACTTGCATAAATATATTATTAGTATAGATAAAGATTTATGCATAATTAAATTCAACTATATCGCATAACAAGCAATCTATCGCCAAAGAAATAATATATGTAATTTTTATTAACAGATTTTATGTAAACTTTACACAAAAAATTAATAATTAAATCTATCCACATAACATCAGCCTTCGACTTTTTCTTTCAAATCTTTGTAAATTTAATTTAAAAAAACAAACACTGGAAGGATTGTGACCATGAATATTGAAACTATCAGAAGATATTGTAATCAATCACATTTATTTTATGCACCTTTCAGCTAATTTTATCATCTTTCTTTATTACCTCAATATAAAAAATGATAATACCAGGATCAATATTTTCCGAGACTGTCTTTCCTAAAGAATATGATTTATTGCTATCATGGGTTACGTACTTGAGATGAGACGTCGATCCGTGAGACCAATCCCGGAATGGGCTTTAGCTCAATTTTTCTGTTAGGCTTCAGCAAAGTTGAAAAGTGTTTATGAATTCGGGTTGTCTGTCTGTATGTTCATGCTCTAACTTGCATAAATATATTATTAGTATAGATAAAGATTTATGCATAATTAAATTCAACTATATCGCATAACAAGCAGTCTATCGTCAAAGAAATAATATATGTAATTTTTAATTAACATATTTTATGTAAACTTTACACAAACAATTAATAATTAAATCTACCCACATAAGATCAGCCTTCGACATTTTCTTTCAAATCTTTGTAAATTTAATTTAAAAAAAAACACTGGAAGGATTGTTACCATGAGTATTGAAACTATCAGAAGATATTATAATAAATCACATTTATTTTATGCAACTTTCTCTTTAAATGTATCGAAATATCTACAGCAACGTTAAATATTCCAGCTAATTTTATCATCTTGCTTTATTACTTCAATATAAGAAATGATAATACAAGGATCAAAATTTTCCGAAACTGTCTTTCCTAAAGAATATGATTTATTGCTATCATGGGTTACGTACTTGAGATGAGACGTCGATCCGTGAGACCAATCCCGGAATGGGCTTTAGCTCAATTGTTCTGTTAGGCTTCAGCAAAGTTGAAAAGTGTTTATGAATTCGGGTTGTCTGTCGTTATGTTCATGCTCTAACTTGCATAAATATATTATTAGTATAGATAAAGATTTATGCATAATTAAATTCAACTATATCGCATAACAAGCAATCTTTCGCCAAAGAAATAATATATGTAATTTTTAATTAACATATTTTATGTAAACTTTACACAAACAATTAATAATTAAATCTACCCACATAAGATCAGCCTTCGACTTTTTCTTTCAAATCTTTGTAAATTTAATTTAAAGAAAACACTGGAATGATTGTTACCATGAGTATTGAAACTATCAGAAGATATTATAATAAATCACATTTATTTTATGCAACTTTCTCTTTAAATGTATCGAAATATCTACAGCAACGTTAACTATTCCAGCTAATTTTATCATCTTGCTTTATTACTTCAATATAAGAAATGATAATACAAGGATCAAAATTTTCCGAAACTGTCTTTCCTAAAGAATATGATTTATTGCTATCATGGGTTACGTACTTGAGATGAGACGTCGATCCGTGAGACCAATCCCGGAATGGGCTTTAGCTCAATTGTTCTGTTAGGCTTCAGCAAAGTTGAAAAGTGTTTATGAATTCGGGTTGTCTGTCTGTATGTTCATGCTCTAACTTGCATAAGTATATTATTAGTATAGATAAAGATTTATGCATAATTAAATTCAACTATATCGCATAACAAGCAATCTATCGCCAAAGAAATAATATATGTAATTTTTATTAACAGATTTTATGTAAACTTTACACAAAAAATTAATAATTAAATCTATCCACATAACATCAGCCTTCGACTTTTTCTTTCAAATCTTTGTAAATTTAATTTAAAAAAACAAACACTGGAAGGATTGTGACCATGAATATTGAAACTATCAGAAGATATTGTAATCAATCACATTTATTTTATGCACCTTTCAGCTAATTTTATCATCTTTCTTTATTACCTCAATATAAAAAATGATAATACCAGGATCAATATTTTCCGAGACTGTCTTTCCTAAAGAATATGATTTATTGCTATCTTGGGTTACGTACTTGAGATGAGACGTCGATCCGTGAGACCAATCCCGGAATGGGCTTTAGCTCAATTTTTCTGTTAGGCTTCAGCAAAGTTGAAAAGTGTTTATGAATTCGGGTTGTCTGTCTGTATGTTCATGCTCTAACTTGCATAAATATATTATTAGTATAGATAAAGATTTATGCATAATTAAATTCAACTATATCGCATAACAAGCAATCTATCGCCAAAGAAATAATATATGTAATTTTTAATTAACATATTTTATGTAAACTTTACACAAACAATTAATAATTAAATCTACCCACATAAGATCAGCCTTCGACTTTTTCTTTCAAATCTTTGTAAATTTAATTTTAAAAAAACACTGGAAGGATTGTTACCATGAGTATTGAAACTATCAGAAGATATTATAATAAATCACATTTATTTTATGCAACTTTCTCTTTAAATGTATCGAAATATCTACAGCAACGTTAAATATTCCAGCTAATTTTGTCATCTTGCTTTATTACTTCAATATAAGAAATGATAATACAAGGATCAAAATTTTCCGAAACTGTCTTTCCTAAAGAATATGATTTATTGCTATCATGGGTTACGTACTTGAGATGAGACGTCGATCCGTGAGACCAATCCCGGAATGGGCTTTAGCTCAATTGTTCTGTTAGGCTTCAGCAAAGTTGAAAAGTGTTTATGAATTCGGGTTGTCTGTCTGTATGTTCATGCTCTAACTTGCATAAATATATTATTAGTATAGATAAAGATTTATGCATAATTAAATTCAACTATATCGCATAACAAGCAATCTATCGCCAAAGAAATAATATATGTAATTTTTAATTAACATATTTTATGTAAACTTTACACAAACAATTAATAATTAAATCTACCCACATAAGATCAGCCTTCGACTTTTTCTTTCAAATCTTTGTAAATTTAATTTTAAAAAAACACTGGAAGGATTGTTACCATGAGTATTGAAACTATCAGAAGATATTATAATAAATCACATTTATTTTATGCAACTTTCTCTTTAAATGTATCGAAATATCTACAGCAACGTTAAATATTCCAGCTAATTATATCATCTTGCTTTATTACTTCAATGTAAGAAATGATAATACAAGGATCAAAATTTTCCGAAACTGTCTTTCCTAAAGAATATGATTTATTTCTATCATGGGTTACGTACTTGAGATGAGACGTCGATCCGTGAGACCAATCCCGGAATGGGCTTTAGCTCAATTGTTCTGTTAGGCTTCAGCAAAGTTGAAAAGTGTTTATGAATTCGGGTTGTCTGTCTGTATGTTCATGCTCTAACTTGCATAAATATATTATTAGTATAGATAAAGATTTATGCATAATTAAATTCAACTATATCGCATAACAAGCAATCTATCGCCAAAGAAATAATATATGTAATTTTTATTAACAGATTTTATGTAAACTTTACACAAAAAATTAATAATTAAATCTATCCACATAACATCAGCCTTCGACTTTTTCTTTCAAATCTTTGTAAATTTAATTTAAAAAAACAAACACTGGAAGGATTGTGACCATGAATATTGAAACTATCAGAAGATATTGTAATCAATCACATTTATTTTATGCACCTTTCAGCTAATTTTATCATCTTTCTTTATTACCTCAATATAAAAAATGATAATACCAGGATCAATATTTTCCGAGACTGTCTTTCCTAAAGAATATGATTTATTGCTATCATGGGTTACGTACTTGAGATGAGACGTCGATCCGTGAGACCAATCCCGGAATGGACTTTAGCTCAATTTTTCTGTTAGGCTTCAGCAAAGTTGAAAAGTGTTTATGAATACGGGTTGTCTGTCTGTATGTTCATGCTCTAACTTGCATAAATATATTATTAGTATAGATAAAGATTTATGCATAATTAAATTCAACTATATCGCATAACAAGCAGTCTATCGTCAAAGAAATAATATATGTAATTTTTAATTAACATATTTTATGTAAACTTTACACAAACAATTAATAATTAAATCTACCCACATAAGATCAGCCTTCGACATTTTCTTTCAAATCTTTGTAAATTTAATTTAAAAAAAAACACTGGAAGGATTGTTACCATGAGTATTGAAACTATCAGAAGATATTATAATAAATCACATTTATTTTATGCAACTTTCTCTTTAAATGTATCGAAATATCTACAGCAACGTTAAATATTCCAGCTAATTTTATCATCTTGCTTTATTACTTCAATATAAGAAATGATAATACAAGGATCAAAATTTTCCGAAACTGTCTTTCCTAAAGAATATGATTTATTGCTATCATGGGTTACGTACTTGAGATGAGACGTCGATCCGTGAGACCAATCCCGGAATGGGCTTTAGCTCAATTGTTCTGTTAGGCTTCAGCAAAGTTGAAAAGTGTTTATGAATTCGGGTTGTCTGTCGTTATGTTCATGCTCTAACTTGCATAAATATATTATTAGTATAGATAAAGATTTATGCATAATTAAATTCAACTATATCGCATAACAAGCAATCTTTCGCCAAAGAAATAATATATGTAATTTTTAATTAACATATTTTATGTAAACTTTACACAAACAATTAATAATTAAATCTACCCACATAAGATCAGCCTTCGACTTTTTCTTTCAAATCTTTGTAAATTTAATTTAAAGAAAACACTGGAATGATTGTTACCATGAGTATTGAAACTATCAGAAGATATTATAATAAATCACATTTATTTTATGCAACTTTCTCTTTAAATGTATCGAAATATCTACAGCAACGTTAACTATTCCAGCTAATTTTATCATCTTGCTTTATTACTTCAATATAAGAAATGATAATACAAGGATCAAAATTTTCCGAAACTGTCTTTCCTAAAGAATATGATTTATTGCTATCATGGGTTACGTACTTGAGATGAGACGTCGATCCGTGAGACCAATCCCGGAATGGGCTTTAGCTCAATTGTTCTGTTAGGCTTCAGCAAAGTTGAAAAGTGTTTATGAATTCGGGTTGTCTGTCTGTATGTTCATGCTCTAACTTGCATAAGTATATTATTAGTATAGATAAAGATTTATGCATAATTAAATTCAACTATATCGCATAACAAGCAATCTATCGCCAAAGAAATAATATATGTAATTTTTATTAACAGATTTTATGTAAACTTTACACAAAAAATTAATAATTAAATCTATCCACATAACATCAGCCTTCGACTTTTTCTTTCAAATCTTTGTAAATTTAATTTAAAAAAACAAACACTGGAAGGATTGTGACCATGAATATTGAAACTATCAGAAGATATTGTAATCAATCACATTTATTTTATGCACCTTTCAGCTAATTTTATCATCTTTCTTTATTACCTCAATATAAAAAATGATAATACCAGGATCAATATTTTCCCAAACTGTCTTTCGTAAGTTCGATAATACCAGGATCAAAATTTTTATACTTAACCTATGAACCCCCAAAACTAATCAGGAAAGAACCTTATCACAATGAACCTATATACAAAATTTGAAGAAAATTGGATAATTCTGCATGAAAAAACCATTTATCCAAATTAAGGGGGGTTAGCCCCCCGTTCCCTCCCCCCCTTTATATTTAACCAATCAATCCCCAAAACTAATCAGGGAAGCGCCTTATCACAAGGAACCTATAAACAAAAGTGGAAGAAAATCGGATAACTCTGCATGAAAAAATCATTTATCTAAATTAAGGGGGAGGTTCCCCCCCCCTTTAGCCCCTTTATACTTAACTTATGAACCCCCAAAACTAATCAGGAAAGAACCTTATCACAATGAACCTATATACAAAATTTGAAGAAAATTGGACAATTCTGCATGAAAAAACCATTTATCTTAATTAAGGGGGGTTAGCCCCCCCGTTCCCCCCTTTATAGTTAAACAATCAATCCCCAAAACTAATCAGGGAAGCGCCTTATCACAAGGAAGCTATAAACAAAATTGGAAGCAAAACGGTTATTTCTGTCAAGAGTTATCGCGTTACGTACGTACATACGTACATACATACATACATACATACATACATACATACAGAACGGGCGGGCACATAAGCTCTCAGGCTTTGATAGCCTGTGAGCTAAAAAACAAACACTGGAAGGATTGTGACCATGAATATTGAAACTATCAGAAGATATTGTAATCAATCATATTTATTTCATGCACCTTTCAGCTAATTTTATCATCTTGCTTTATTACCTCAATATAAGAAATGATAATACCAGGATCAAAATTTTCCGAAACTGTCTTTCCTAAAGAATATGATTTATTGCTATCATGGGTTACGTACTTGAGATGAGACGTCGATCCGTGAGACCAATCCCGGAATGGGCTTTAGCTCAATTTTTCTGTTAGGCTTCAGCAAAGTTGAAAAGTGTTTATGAATTCGGGTTGTCTGTCTGTTCATGCTCTAACTCGCATAAATATACTCAGATTGCCACGCAATTAATATATGTTGTGTTTAGGTTTGCTGTGATAGGTTTGGAATTGAAAATGAAGTGTGTAGCATTTATTGTTCATTTACAGAGACGATCAAAAGAATTCCATTACATTATCATCTATGGGATAAAATAGTCTGAGGTTTATTTTAATGAAGCTACACTATTCCAAACACATTTAAATTGATTTATATTACTGAAGTTCACTACAAGAGGCTTACTGTAGAATATGCTGAGAATATCATCCATCGTTCATTTACAGGGACACACAAAGTAATTCGGATATTTTTCCTACTCTTGATTTGCTTAAATTGAGTTTTCAATATTGTTAAGCGTTTTCCAAATTGTTTATACAGCCATGAATTTTCATCTAATTAGTCGGTAAAGTTTTGAAAAAGTATTTTGGAAATGTTGGAAAGTGTTTCATAAACACTTCACGCATAATTTTTCGTTCTTAGTTAAATTGAAATATGTAAAAAAAAAAAAAAAAAAAAAAAAAAAACATTTTGCTATTTGAGACACAACAATGCAGTCTATTTTGCTTAAAACATTTTTAAAAGCTTTAAAAATAAATTTGAAAAGGAACTGAATTGTGCTTGAAGGGATATAAGAAGAAATATTCTAAAAAAAATAAAATATTATTTAATGTGCTTTATTACTTAAACGATGCCCACTTTTTTTCTCCTCTCACCCATTTACGAAGAGTTGTTGGTGCCACCTATCAACCCCGGAAGAAGAAATGGACTTTACCTAGTTCCCGGATCAAGAGACAAAAATTTTGAAAGCAAGGCGTTAGTAACAACAGTTTCTATTTTATCCCTCATGAAGACAAATGTGAATAGCTTAAAGTAAACTGAAGTAATTGACATTGGATAATGTTAATGTGGTTTAACATCATTTTACGAGTTTAGCATCTTTTAAGTAGACAAACACAGTGTCATTTTTAGGTGCGTTCGTAATTATATAAATACGTAACACATATAGCCGTCGTCTGGTCCGTCCGTTTGTCCATCTGTCCGCATACAACAGCGCAACAACTACCAAACCGAATCGTTTGAAATTTAACATATATAATCGTTGCAGCATTTTGCCGGGTCTTTTCAAATTTATGGAAATCAAATCAAAACTTAAAAAGATATTAATAAAACATTCATTAAGTAATTTGAAATTTTAAACAATATAGTACTTTCTTGTTGTAGCAGCTTCCGAGGATTAATCGTCAAGCGACCTAGACGTATTGCCAAGTTATCTGACATGTATGACGTTATAGTCATTTATGACGTATATGACATTTTAAAAATCGCCCAGCAGGTGGAGCTGCTATGGAGCATTTTTCGCGATTTCCGCGAAGAATTCTATCTCAAGAACTAATGCTCGGAATTTAATAAAACTTTACATTCAGTTAGTCTCTGATATAAATTGGTGCTGATTAGTTTTTGGTAAATATCGTCTAGCAGGTGACGCTGCTATGCAGTATTTTGCAGGATTTCCACGATTTTAGCGATAGTCTTATCTCAATATATATTGCACGGAATTTAATAAAACTGGAGTTTCAGTTAGACCTTGATATAAATTGGTGCTGATTCTTTTTAGTGTCTGCGAAACTTGTGTGCGATAGATGAAAGTTTTGGGATTGACACATCCGACTGGTCACCGCTTCAAGAATGCGTTTAAAGTAAAGAAGGTTCGGAGATCATAATTACACGCCATTCATTCTTTCGACGATCTCCAAAGACAACAGATCCCTGATACGCATTCTCTGAAAAAAATCACTGTGAAACCATTTTCTAACTCTCTAATTCGAATATCACATCTGCGTTTAGCCACTGCAAAACAGTTCTATTTTCGTCAAATTTGTGCTGAAGATATCTTGTGTCTCCAATCTTCTTGATTCTTCTATCATTTTTTTATTGTTGTGATGCCTGAAACTAAATATAGTCTAAAACATACGTTAAAGAACAAAGATATTTTATAGCACTTTGGTCATAATGAACTGGACATTTTCAGACACATGTCTAATGGTGAAAATGATATATATGAATTATATATGTATAAAAGCTGGCTATGCCCGCTGCGCTGGTCCATTTTTCAAATAAACCTTGAATAAAACGAAATGGTGAATTCGACCATGCATTTTAAAGTAACTTGGAACCTTCACCTAGAAAATCCTTCCGCATTGTTCAATACAAATTGCAAATCCGCATTGTTCAATGCCATTGCGCTATCATTTTATCTTAGATATTAGACAAAATCCAGGCTATTAAGAAGCAACTCTTTTATTATATCATTTATAGTAGATTTTGGTAGACAAATGGTGGCTGTTATGACCAATAGAATTTAAAATGCCCTCCAGTCATCCTACTACTAAAACAGAGAGCAATAATTGCGGAGATTAACCAATGAATTTAAATAATGTTCGAGTTATTCATTTTCGTTTGTTATTTTTTGAACTCCGGGCCTCTCAGCTTGGCACTATGCGTGGTTCTGGTAGTTTAACTAAAATCTCACTCTACGTTACATTATATTTCGTAATGGAAGTCATCTTCTGGCAGATCAACTTCAGTTTTCTATCTTTTGATTCCAGCTGAGTAAATGTAGTGAAAAAAGCAGTAAAATACTTGCACATAAAGAACAGTGGTTAACTTTCATATTTAAAAGTAATTTGAATCTTAAAAAAGTGGGTTTTTAAAGACGAACTGTTTGATAAAAATTTAAATTACGTTATTTTTACTGCCTTTTCATTTTATATACTATGTAACAATTAACCTAGAAAAAACCTCGAAATCTGATTATCATAGAAAAATATTCTTCTAGTTCGCATCAAATAACATCTTCCTAGTCTTCAAAAATCGGGTCCATAGCCAAGTTGGAAGTCAAAGCTTAGAAGTTTTTGCAGCGATATAGTTACAAATGTACCAGAGTTAGCTACAAAACGAAGTTAATTATGCGTCAAACATAAGTTCTATTAAATAATCAAATTGCTGTTCACTGAAATATAGAGCTTTCGCCAATAAAACTACATGATAATGATAAATAAAGTTAGTTATGTAAAATTTTTAGTAATAATTATTTTGGTAAACACTTGAAACGGAGCATTTTTTTTGAGCATAATAACGCGGAGAAATAAATAGTCTTGAAATCATTTTCTTTTATTTTGAAGATTATACTATTCTTTAGCCTGTTGTCTAAGTAAGCCCTATAATGAACATAATCGATAACACAAGCCTGCGATGAAAAAATTGCCGGTATAGTAAGTGGTATTTTTTATAGTTATTTGGATGCTGATTACTAGAAAAATAATGAAAAAATTCCATCACGTACAGTTTCATCACAAATCACAATCTATTATTTTATGAAATTAGTATATTTCAGACCAAAAAATTATTAGTTATATGAGTTTGTCAAATAAATTTTTGGACTTAATATAGTAAATTGGTAAATTAAACTAATAAAAAAGAAAGAAGAAACTATTTCAATACAGAATATTTCTCTTAATCGGTAAACTGCCTATTAAATACAATATTCAAGACAGAGGAATCCACTTGAAATCGGATCTTTTCTGCTTGCAGGTGTCTGTACGCCACCCCTTCATCACACCCCTTTTCACTGACCTTATCTCTACTCCTGAATCAGTGTATTTGTTTACTCTTTGCTGTACACATGTGTTTTTATTCTGAGCTGTGAGTTAGAAGTTATAGTAGTAATTTTAACTTCTAGTTTTGGCTGCATTAGAGAACATGGCTTCCAGAGGATGTGCTAATTCACCGAATTGTTTCTGCTATATCTGTGGTAACTATACAATGAAAAAACAACAAAGAAGCATTTCTGATTTTGTAAAAAAGTGTATTTTGCTTATTTTGGCATGAAATTGGGTGATCAAGACAAGCCTTGGGCTCCACATAAAGTTTGTCGTATTTGTGTAGAAGAATTAAGGCAATGGTTTCAAGGTAAAAAGCAATCTTTTCGGTTTGGTATACCAATGGTTTGGAGAGAACCTAAAAATCATAGTGATGACTGCTATTTTTGTATTTGTAATGTGAAAGGTTTCAATTTAAAGAACAAAAAGGAAATATCTTATCCTGACATTCCGTCTGCCATACGTCCTGTTTCTCATGGACCTGGTATTCCGGTTCCTTCTCCTCCAGAAACTGTGGAAAATATTTTTGATTATTCAGATACTGTACCCGAATGTGAAAGTGATGATGATGTTGATGAGGTATATGACTCTATTAGCGATGAACCTAAACTTTTCATGCAATCTGAGTTAAATGATTTAGTCAGGGATTTAAATCTTCCTAAGGATTCGGCAGAAGTTTTAGGTTCCAGATTAAAAGAAAAAAATTTGCTAGCTCCTGGTACGTCATTTTCTTGGTTTCGGAACCGAGAAAAAGATTTCATTCCGTTCTTTTCTAAAGAAGGGGAACTTGTTTATTGTAACAATATTCCAGGCCTCATAGCAAGTTTCAAAGTCCAATATGAACCTGACGAATGGAGACTTTTTATCGATTCATCAAAAAGAAGTTTGAAAGCAGTACTATTGCATAACGGAAATGATTATGCTTCTGTACCTGTTGGGCATTCAGTTCATTTGAAAGAGTGCTATGAAAATCTTGATTTCATCCTAAATAAACTGTCGTATTCAGATCACAAATGGACAGTTTGCGGTGATCTGAAGGTGATTTCTATGTTGCTTGGTCAGCAGAAAGGGTACACAAAATTTCCCTGCTTTCTTTGTGAATGGGACAGTCGAGACAGAAAGCAACATTACATTAAGAAAGAATGGCCAATCAGGAAGACATTAGATCCTGGAGTCAAAAATATTCAAAGGAAAAATCTTGTGGATCCAAAAAAAGTGTTACTTCCACCGCTTCATATAAAATTAGGTCTTATGAAACAATTTGTCAAGGCTTTACCAAAAGAAGGTGAATGTTTCAAATACCTTTGTGAGCAGTTTCCGGGTTTATCCGAAGCAAAACTGAAGGAAGGTGTGTTTGTAGGACCAGACATAAGGAAAATGATGAAAGATGAAAATTTTGAGAATAAAATGAAAACAAACGAAAGAAAAGCCTGGAAATCTTTCAAACTAGTTATTACTAGTTTTCTTGGCAACAAAAAGGACCCAAACTACAAATCTATTGTAGAAGAGATGATAACAAATTTCAAGATTTTAGGGTGTAATATGAGCTTAAAAGTTCATTTTCTCGATTCACACCTTGACTATTTTCCAGAAAATTTAGGTGCAGTTAGTGAGGAACAAGGTGAAAGATTTCACCAGGATATAAAGGAAATGGAGAGGCGATATCAAGGCAAATGGAATGTCAGCATGATAGCCGACTACTGCTGGATGCTACAAAGAGACTATCCTTGCAAAGTTCACAAGAGGAAAAGTGACAAAAAAACTTTTGATGGAAAGAAAAAACGTTACTCTAAGGACATGTAACCTTCTACATATAAGTAACTATTACTTTAACTTAGATATAAATTTAATTTATACGGATTTTTAAATAAATAAAATTTAAATGAAATGTCAAAATTTCGTGATTTCACCTCTTTCTTTAAAATTATGCAATCATTTTGTGAAAAATCCTTACGTGATAGGAAAAAATGGATTTCATTTTCGAAATCAGCAATAAAAAAAACATAAAAATTAGTTATCAAAATTAATGCAATTTTAAAAAAGTATTTTTTTGCAGGTCTGTGTAATCTGTCACTAAGTTTAGCGGCTAGAGTTGTGCGTTAGCTGAAACTGCATTGTGATGATCAAAATTGTATCTAATCTGAATTCTAGGTACTTTTTTCTTATCTAGTCTAAAATGATAAATCAGCAAATATTGTTACTAGGAAACCATTGGCATGTCCAAGTTTTTTTGGTACATTGCAAGTATTGCTTATTTAGTGATAGTAAAATAAGTGACAGTGAAAAAATATGCCATAGTAAATCTTCTTGTCTCCTTTTGTTCATAATGAAAATAGATAAATTTACTAATTGCTGAGTACAAATTGCGTGTAATATTCTCCAATTTGATTTACCGTCCAAAGTCTCCTTCAAATATAAAAGAAATTTCATTAGAGATGTCGCAGACGCACCGGGGAATCTGTTTGGCGTGAAATGGTGATTTTATGCCTGGGCAATCCGGCAATTTTGGCGAGATTTTGCTTCGTATGGCAATCTGATTCTATTGGTTTTATATTAAATAAAGTAATCTGAGTTTTATAATAAATTAATCATTGCATGTGTTTTAAAATAAAATAACTTGTGTGTGTTTATAATAAAAATTTTGTGTGTTTATAATAAAAATTGTGTGTGTTTCATAATAAAATCTAACTAACATGCTGCTTCAGGAATCTAGGCCTAACGGGCGCAAAAACCGGGTTATGGGTTTTTCTGATTTTTTGTTCTTGGTTTCTCTGAGCCAAAATGGCGAAAACAAATATGGCGCCAACCCCGGTGCGTCTGCGACAGTTGTTCCGAAATTTCTAACAATACAATATATACGCTAATTGGCGGGTGACCCGATTACAGAAAATTATCCCAATATTTTTTAAAAACCTTCAGAAAGTAAAAAAAAAAAAAAAAAAAAAAAAAAAAAAAAAAAAAAAAAAAAAAAATATGCAAAGAAAACTAAAAACAAATGAATGGTGAAAAACTTTTTAAATATGTGTTATAATTTACATTAAAATTTTAATATTTGACTTCTTTTTCATAATATTAACTGATATTTATATAATATACATATATACATTCAAATATAAAAAATTACACTAAAAATGCTATCGTATACTTGAAAAAACACGATTTTTTTTTTTTTTTTTTACATCGCTCGGACCGAAGTCACCCTTATGCCTTTTTAGCTTGAAATCAAATTGTTTGGCGACAAAAGTAAAATCAAAATCGTAAATAAACAAATAAAATGTAACTCACAAACACAGTCATTTTTGTAGTTGTAACTGCAAGTTTCTTCGGTATGTCACATGATGAAGGAATTAGATTTTTGAAAAATAAAATTTTAAAAAGAAGGACAAATCATAAACACTCAGATTTTATCAAATAAAATTTTTAGAGGTATTTGTCTTAACCTGACGCAAACGATAAATCACCAAATACGGTTTTAATTGCAATATTTCTCACTGAATGTTTTTGTATGCATTACGAACATTCTTTTTCATCTATAAATTAAATACTTTCGTTTTAGAACATTATTTGTCATAAAAACTGTTTTTCGTTTTTTTCCCTTTTTTATTTTAAATTAGTAACTTTTTTCTTTTATTTTCCGATGTGTTTGTATTATTTTCTAAATGATATAGCAGTTTCAATTCTTTCACCAACGGTAATGGTCTCCAATAAACGACCGATGGAAACCTTTTCGTCCAAAATAACAGAACTTTCCATCATAATTCTATAACTAATCTACGTAGAACGTTGTGTTATATACAAAAACCTTCCCTGAAAAATACGAATTGTCCTTGAACTTCGAGTATGTAAAGCACATGTTTGACTTCAAGAACAGTAGAAACAGCATAACTACAATTGAAAGATTAATATACTGAATATTTAATGAAATATGGGCATTTGTATGGAATAATTATTAACCGCGCATGTGCGAACTATACCAAATATTTTGTTTCATGATTTGGCAATCCATTCTATAGAGCATTTTATATAAAAAGACCAGACAAATATCGTTCAAACTCAGAAAGATATCAGCAATATAGTGAGCTAATTGACAAATTGTGGAGGAAATCCATTTTCAGTAGATTTTCGAAAAAACATGTAAAAAGCGAAAGCGTCCGATCACTGGCCCTTAATTTTAGGACAACAGTGGATATTGCTTTCTTATATTTAATGCTTTATTTTACAGTTTCTAACCTGCAAAAACTAAAATGTTTAAGTGAACAAGTAAACTGTCAAATTATCGGGCAAAATCTCATTAATTAAAATTATCGTTGTTATAAATGTAAAACGTTCATGTTAGATTTAATCTGTCACATGAAAGACCTTTTTAAGTAAAATTGTAGAGCTATTGCCGACAAATTTTTCAGTGTTCATTACGTACGCTGTAACGTGGAGAATTCATAATTAGTTTTTTAATAATTAAATTGATAGTAGTTGTCTACGTTACTCAAATTTTATCACAGGAGTAAAATTTTATACATGATAGATTAGAAACACGGATCATGAAAAATGATTGATTTCTATTAGAAGCAAACGTTTTGTATAAAGTCGGGAGGTTTGATTTATCACCATAAATACTATACAATGAATAAACAGCTCCGTTTCGGATCTCATAAAATGGATGCTTCATCAGGTACGTAACCGGATACTCCACACTAGCTCTTTGTAGCATAGGATTCTGAATTCCTATTCGACAAAAGCTGATCCTACAAAAAAAATGTTTATCAATCTGGGATAGTATAATGTAATTAAAATGTAAAAACGAAAAAATACAATAAATTATTCCAAGTTACTAACGACTTCGAAAAACGTTCTTTATCTTAAGAAACCTCAGAAACTATTATAATTTCGAGATTAATAAAAAAGAATTTAAAGTTTATTCTGCTGTCACTGATTTTCGGAATCATTTCCGAGCAGTTTTTATTCTGTATAAATTACTTTCTCAAACTGAGATATAATTTTCTCGGATGCTGACCATTCTCTAATAAACATTTTCATGTTCAACACACATGTTTTACAGAGAAACATGATAAATTGACTGCATTATTGTTATGATTAATGTCGCGATGATATTTTAATTATTCTTTCGTATTGTAATTAAATGCAATTTCACTCAAGGATCGTTAAGGTAGAGAAACAAACTTAGTTCTAAGGTTAAATACCACGTTTCATGCTAAAAAATCGATTGGTTAGTTATGGAATTTTTCTGAATATTATAACATTTTCTGCCCATGAATATGAAAATATTTATAGCTGTTATCACTATAACGCTTGTAGGAGTTCTTCACATTGATAAAAGTGACAAAAAGCACTACTTGGTTCCGCTAAATCATTGTATTGGAATCTCTAAAAATATGAAATTCTTTATAGCGGCTCTCAAAATAACGCATGTATGAGTGCTTTGCGCACATTAAGACCAGAAATAAACATGCCTGGATTTGAATGAATCGTTGTATTGGAATAGTTAAAAATATGAAATTCTTCACAGCGACTATCATTATAACGCGTCTATGAGCGCATCGCAATGAAAACCAAAAACATAAAACATAACTGGCTCCTGGGAAATCGTGGTATTGGAATCTGTAAACAGAGGGTATTCGTTAAAACAGCAGTCACTATAACTAATATTTAAAATTCACGTTATATAAATTATTTTAAATTATTTTTAAAACTCATTGAATCTTATAATCTAAGAAGTTTCAATCGTTTTCAACGTATACTCTAGATCCGAACACGGATCTACAGAACATAAGGGAAACGACATACCACTGAGCTATTACGCACATGATCCGAAACAGCTTAGATCATAATTTCAAACAAAATGCTTGCTAAAGTTGCATTAACCTTAAAAATTCGGCAAAAGTTAGTCAATGGAATTTGAAAATGAAACTGGATCTTTGATCACGTGATCGCCCATTTCTATAAATCCGGTTCCGGAATTTGGTTCTACGAATATCTGCAATATAGCGTACAATTATATGCCTTCAACAGAAGTGACGCTATAACATGACTGAAGGCAACCGTACATGACAAAGTAAATAGGAAAACCTTACAAGCTGGGAACAAAGGGAACATTTCACTGGAATCCTTAAATGTTTTTATATCCATATATGGAATGTTAATGTACGTACATAGCTATAGCTCTATTAAAAAGAAGGAAATGTTTTCTCTGTATCTGTGTTTTTGTTGTAGACGATCAGGATAATATATAGAAAGTAGGATGTGATTCAAGATAAACGGTAACAGTTTCCAATGTACTTGCGACTCACATTATAGATTGAAGAAGTAAATTCGCGTATTTTTCGCTTTCTCGAGAATCGCCGGCTATTTTGAGCTAGTAATAAAAACAATCAAAATTCACTTTTTTACCCAACATAGTATAGGTTATCATCATCATAATAGTGTTTATGCAAAATTTTCGGAGAGGTTTTTGTACTTTTTACAATTTTATTAATAAAAGTCACCTTTTCTACGAAAATGTGGACCAAATTTTAAAATATCCATAACAGAGAACAAATTCTGGAAATCAAAATGATTTTTTACGAGAATGTTTATATAAATCAATAGTGTTTGACAACCTTTTTGTACTTGCAAAAAACGAAGACACGTGTTTCTCCGAGAACACAAAAAAAGAAGGACGGAGGAAACTTGATCCAGTAACAAGTCATTCTTTGTTCTGCGAATTAGAAGTTTCTTTTATTATTATTATTTTACTTTTTTAGCATAGCGCTCGAAGTTATAGTTATATATAGAGATATCTGATGTAAATTATCGTATTTGTGTTATGGTTTTTAAGTTGGTTATACTATATAACTACTTTTGGAATTGGAATAACATAACCACCTTATTTTTATTTTCAAAACGAGGTCCTACGATTCCTTATTTTTTCATAGCGCAATTGTATACTTTTTTTTTTCAATCTCTCAGTACGATGCCAAAGCCAGAGAATAATCATCCCCATTCAATATCTCCAAGCAGTGCCTTGTTGGGCATTGGGTCTCCTACCACTATCGGGCTGCCAATACTATACCATATATAATTTCAATTGACTCCTCAAGGTCAGTTTCCCTGTCCTTATCTTAAGTCAGTAACTATGGTAACTCTGTATTTAGCTGTCTGACTGCTCTATATTTTCACATGACAACAAAGGGGTGAAGTGGGGAGGGCAGATTTCCTTGAGAATGCAATTGAAATTACATAGAGTATACATTCATTTGTATAATACACTAAGGTAATTTTAAACATATTTAAGTATCCCGTGCAACAATGGGTGGCCAGCACATAATAAGTTCTGCTAGCACATAATAAATTCTGTAGAAGGAGTCACATTTGTTTACGAATGTGGATAAATGTAATATAGCCTATCTATATTAAATAGGACAATCGTATCCGTGCGTAATACTGAAGTCATTTTGCGAATGGCAACGGTTTTATATTTTGACGATGAAATTTCGGTTTAGCGATTTTTGCTACTGCATTTTTTTAAATTTTTAAACATCGCACATTTTAAATTTTTACACCTTTGTATAGGGGACAATTCTAATTTCAAAAGCAATTTGTTTGAAAACTGTATCGCAATTGGCTCATTTATTATAGCATTTAAATTAATGCATTTCAAGCATGATTTAAAAAAAAATCTAATCTCTATCGCTTGCAGACGATTTCAAACTATTAATCCGTTTGCACTTTAAAAAATATAAAAAGTTCAGAATTTGTTTATAGCTAATATTCCCCCATAACGAAATTACTAACGAAATTATTTTAACTTCATTAAGCAATAAATAAAATAGTATAAATAAAACATAAACTTTACAGGCATGTAATTGAATTAAGCGCTTAAAATTGAAATTATCAGAAAAAAAAAAACAGCTGAAATTATCAGAAAAAAAACTGCTACAAATAACGAAATTTTTAGCGATTTCTCCGGCTATTAACTTCTGGCACGAGGACAATACGAAATTATCGCTTTTTATAAATTTCTACATTTTATAAGAAATATATAATTGACATATTTCATATACATGTTCTTTGGCGCTGGGCAATCAAAAAAAATATTTAATTTAAAAAATCTATTAGAGTTTTCAATTAAAAAATAAATAAATGGTTTTCACCTATATTCTCTATCACGGGAAGCCCGGGTTGGATGCCCTAGTTACTTTAAACAAGTGGGTAAGTGTGATCGAAGATCGCTCAAAGGGTTTCGTTTAATATTCTTTTCAAAACACTTTATCCTTTCTTTAATAAATCCAAATAAATTTCATTTAGCAAAAAAAAAAGTCATGTTTCTTATAATGTAAAAATTTACCGGTCTATTTTTTCGTCTTTTCTTAAATATCTAAACCAGCCCGATAGCGGGCGAAGCCTGGTATTATATTCTGTCATAATAATATCTGCCATGCGGACTAAATGTGATATTAAGAAAAATAATTTCAAAATTAAACATTTCATAACAAAATTTCGTTTTTTTTTTTGTACACCTTTAAAATGTTAAAATATGCGAATATTTTCATAATCGGATTTTTATCATGATTCAATATATTTCTCAAACTCATATATTTACTATTCTCTACTACTCATATTGATACTCGCTTTGTATTATTCTCAAACATTTGGAAAATTCGTTAAACTTCCAATATGACGTCAGATTTTCTTTCTATTTCTCTGATGACGTGATATTAATCTGCTTTGTGTACATACACATACTCATACTCTTGTATTATTGAGAAATCTTTGAAAATTTTTGTTTTATTACCACTATGACGTCAATCATTTTTATTTCATAGTATTTTTTTTTCAATTGGTGAAACTTTTTATTTAATTTTCATTTTTTACGTGGAAATCGTTCAAAATAACTTAATTATTGTAGAAAAAATTTCATTGTGGATTTTCAATTTTTGGCAACTGCTATAACGAAAAATGTTTAAAATTAATAGGAAAAGGCTGTTAGAATTTTGGTTTTTCTCTCTATTTATTAAAATATAATGAAATTTTCAAATTTTAATATTTTGAGCTCTTCACAGCTGGTATTCATCAATGTACACAAAGTTTAAACTCTATAAGTTATATAGTTTTTGAGAATGGCTCGAAAACGGAGCGAGAGTAATAGGGTTTCGTGAGATGAACGAAACCCTAAAAAGAAAGCATTCAAACACTCTATGGGGATAATAACCAGGAAAATTAGTCATATGTAATATATCACTTAACTATTTTGAATTTTTTAACATATTTTATAAGAATTTATTAATGTATATATTTTAGTTTATTTTACCAAACACTAATGTTTTCGTCACTCTTTTACACCTATTTATATAATTCTACTTACATGATTTTTCATATTGCTAATAATTTTAAATGTTTTAAAACTTAATACATCGTTAAATAAAATCGTATAACTGTAACACCTCATTAAATAAAATCGTATAGTTATAACGCACCGTCAAATTAGAATATTGTTCCTCTATATTTGATGATTTAATTTACAGTGACTGACTTTTAAAAAAGTTGCTATCAACATTCAAACTAACAGGTTATCGAGTGGAAACTCCCTAATTAAAACTGTTGTTGTTTTTAAAGTAAAACGTTCATGTTAGATCTACCTGCTACATAAAAGATAATGAGTCTTGTAAACGAAATTCAAGAGCAATTAGTGAAAAGAATTCTCAGCATTAATTACCATACGAAGCGAAGTGAAGAATACGTAATTATATTTTTAATAATCAACTTAATCTAATGATATGCGTGTTTAAAACTGCAGCAGAAGTGCTCCAATACGTTACAAAACGTCCCCAAATTTAGAGGACATTTGAGGACGGAAGTCACGTAGCTTTAACAGTTCACGCTTTTTTTTTTATTTAAAAAAACAATTAAATTTTTAAACTGTTGATATGATAAAGCATAAAGCTTAGATATAAATTTTAAAGTTGTGAAAGATTTAAATTCATGTCCCAAAATAAAATTTGGTAATACAAATTTTGGGTTGATTAACTTTGGTTTGACTAATTTTGTCATGATAGTCCGTTAAAACATAAGTAGAATATTATGGGAAAAAATTGAGAGAATCAATAAGAAAAAAATAGGAAAATATTTCACAGTTTTTGATAAATTTGTAATCCGATTTCTAAATTATCTCCAGGTTTTAACTTTAAAAAATAAGAAAAAGAAACAGTATCATAATTGTTTTAATTAGCTTTTTTTTCTATTCCTCCTATTTTTAGCATTATTAAATATACTATTTTATATTTTACTAGCTGACCCGCCCGGCGTTGCCCTTGTAATAAACTTGCAGTAAATCTCTTAACAAACGGAACTCTGGCCACGGTCTACGATGGCTTCGGAACCGTATACCCGGCATGCTCGTACGCTCTAGAAAATCTTTTATTTCCCCTTACCACCGCCAGGGGAGCATTCTGTTCTAAACAAACCTCTTTCCGAACGAACTTCTGAGACAGGTCCCCGCTGCCTACGTTACTGTATAGTAGGCGCACAACAAAATTGAGCGGGTTTCGAGAAGATTGGAACATTATTAGACCAGTTATTGCAATAAGGCACAGTTAGAGAAAATAACCTTGAGTAAGGTGCCGAGGGGAGGGGGTGTTCGAGTGTCCTTCAGAAAATGACTAATTAGGAGGCCCACTATACATGCATAAAAATTCGTTCGTTTTGTTAAGCTAGGAACTTAATTACAAAGTTGGCTTAAACTCTTATTTGTAAATAGTGGTAACCGCTACTCATAAATTTAATTTAATGCTATAAAGGGTGACTATTAAGTTAAATATAATGTTTGGAATCACTTGCGTTGAAATCGGAAAGATAGTTGCTGATATATAGAAACGGGGCATAGTTAGAGAAAAAAACCTTGAAGGGAGGGCCGGCGGGGAGGTGTTATACAAGTGTCCTTCAGCAAATGACTAATTAGGAGGACGACTATGCATCTTTCAAAATTCGTTCGCTTGCTTAAGCTAGGAACGTAATTACAACTTAAACTATTATTGGCTTAAACTATTATTCGGAAATAGTGGTAACCGCTACTCATAAATTTAATTTAATGTTATAAAGAGTGAGTATTAAGTTAATTATAATGTTTGGAACCACTTGTGTTGAAATCGGGAAAATAGTTGCTGAGATATGGAAACGGAGCATAGTTAGAGAAAAAACCTTGAAGGAGGTCCCGGGGGGGGGGGGGGGGGAGGGGATGTTCAAGTGCACTTCAGCAAATGACTAATTAGAAGGATCACAATACATCTTTCAAAATTCATTCGTTTCCTTAAGCTTTGAATTTAATTGCAAATTTGGCTTAAACTGTTATTCGTAAACAGTGGTAACCGCTACTCATAAATTTAGTTTAATGTTATAAAGGGTGACTGTTAAATTAATTATCATGTTTGAAATCACTTGCGTTGAAATCGGAAAGATAGTTGCTCAGATATGGAAAAGGAGCAGAGTTAGAGAAAAAACCTTGAAGGACGGGCCGGGAGGGGAGGGGGGGGGGGAGGGTGTTGTTCAAGTGGCCTTCAGCAAATAACTAATTAGGAGGATCACAATACATCTTTAATGATTGATTCTTTTGATTAAGCTAGGAACTTAATTTGAAATTTGGCTTACACTATTATTCGGAAATTCTGGTAACTGCTTTCTAGAGATACACCTTGAAGCTTGAAATGTAACTAGACCCTTGTCCCTCTTCATTCCCGCAAATATAAAAAAGAATCTGTTAAATAAAGTTTTCTGTATTAACAATCTCCATCATAATAATAAATGTCATGTAAAAAGAAAAAAAAAAAAAAAAAAAAAAAAAATTAAACCCGACTAATTGTCATGAAGAAAAATCTGTCTGGAAAATATTTCAATCAGTGGGACGTATGTGTAATTTGTCATGTGCAGGTGGCGCGACATTCGCATGGCTCCTCTACGCTGATAACTTCAATCCATATTGACACTATTTAGTTAGAAATCCTTATTTATGCATCGCTACTCTGGTTTATTTAATTACTTCTGTGAAGAATCGATGCAACCAACCAGTGAACCAACAAACCCAAGAGAATAAAAGCGTATTTTTAATGAGAGTTCTTTGTGCATTTTAATTAATATTTCAGAAAGTAATTAAAATATTAAAATTCTGACGCTCAGGTATACCAGAAGAGGGTTTGGACTACCTAAATCTATATTTACAGACTTCTAGGTGCGCTAAATTTTCCTAGCCATCGCCAACACACACACACAGAGCGAAACTTATTAGTATAGATATATCATTATTATATATATTATGTTAAACAAATATAATTGTGCGTAAGTGTAAATATATTAGTTATAGTAGCTTTTAACTGAACACAAAAAAATTATAATTATGAAAAATATTGTTTAAAAATGAATATAAATATATTTAATTCTAATAATAATCTGTAATAGGAAAAAAAAAATATTTCGTTGTTGAATCATTTTGCAAAGAAAATCTGAAGCACCAAAACGTGGTTCATTTAATTTTAAGAAACTCCTGATTCCAGTACAACTTCCTCCATCATTCAAATTTTCACCATGCTGCAGCAATACATAACCTTTTATGTTCCGACGGTACTTTAAAGTACCATTAAAAGAAACGTTATAAAATAACTTTAATACATCTAGTGTCAGTAGTGCAAAGCGAAAATATTTTTATATGGATATTTTATTTTTCCAATTGTTACTGCTCAGCGTTTTAGGTGCGTAAGTAATTATATAAATACGTAGCAACTATACTCATCGTTTGTTCTGTGCGTCTGTTCGCATATAACAGCGCAAAAACTAGCCAACCGAATGGTTTGAAATTTAATATATATAATCGTTGCAGAATTTTGCCATTGATTGAGTCATTTCAAATTTCATGAAAATCCAATCAAAACTTAAAAAGATATTAATAAAAGTTTTCTTCATTCTATTAAATCCTATTATACGTAATTATTTTTTTTTCGGATAAAATTGCATAAAAGTTACATTTTTAGAAATATTGTTTAAAAAATTGTTTGTTTCAGAGATGAGTTACATTCAAATATGTATAGATTCTGAGATAAGTTCAGCGGAGATTAGGTTGAAAGCCGAATACCCCAATTCATTAAAGAAAATAAACACAAGGGATTCGTTCATTATGAGTCATAAAAATATTAAATCATGGAGATAATCATATGCAAAGCAAGATTTCAATGGTGAATTTTACAGCGCTGTCTGGTGTCGAAAAAAATACTCATCTGTAAACGTGACATACGTAAGAAAAAAAGAAACAAGTTGGAAATTGTACGTCAAACGTTACAAACGAGGTGCGTTCGTACGCACGTTTTAGAATTAAATTCATGATATCCCGTGCGTAGAACGGGTTAAACAGCTAGTTAAGTATATATTTTATGACACTGTTCATACAAATATCTTAACTAGTTATATAAATATTCAGATATATATGTATCAGCTAGTTATATAAATATTCAGATCTTGATGATTTTTAATTCTGTGAAATGAATTATATCGTCTGCAGATTAATTTCTGTCATAAAATAAGTATCTCGGTCGCTTGACGATTTAACATCCATCAGAAGCTCATATAACAAAAAAGCACCGATTTAAAAAAAAATCAAATTTCTTAATAAATATTTTTATTAATATCTCCTAAAGTTTTGATTCGATTTTGATAAAATTTGAAATGTCTCGACAAATTTATGCAAAGATAATATATTTCAAATTGCAAACCATTTGGTTGGGTAGTTTTTGCGTTGTTATATGCGGACGGACAGACAGACGGACGGACAGACAGACAGACGGACGGACAGACGGACGGACCAAACGACGACTATAGGTGCTACGTATTTATATAATTACGAACGCACCTAAAAAGAAAAATATGCTCATTTCGATCATTGCAGACGATATAATTCATTTCACTGGAATAATAAGGATGATTTTTTTACATTGTAAAACTAGTTATAATACGAACTCACCTCATTTGCCACATTTAACGTACAATTTCCAACTGGTTTGCCATTGACAGGCGTTAAATTGAATATTTCAAACATGAAAAATTTCTATGTTTATACAAAACCCGATTAAGAATGTCTAGTGCCCAAGGCTCAAAAGTTTTTCAGGGCATTTAAACCGAAATAGTAGCTAAAAATGCTTTTTGGGAGTATTCGGAAAATTTTCCTGCATTTTATAAAATTGCTCATGAAACTCGGGTTTCTCTAAATTTTCTTTTGTTGTTTGATATTATAATACTTTAAATATCTTTTAATCTTAAATATATTATTTAAAAGAATTTCTCATAAAATATATATTTTGTCTACATCATTCCTAATTTAAGCTCATTTTGGAGAAGAGAAAATGAGAGTCAAGGCGTTTATAGAAGTAACTGTTTTTTAAATATCTAAGGTTGAAAAAAATTCCAGGAATTTTTTTTTTTTGAATAATCATACTCAATTTGGGCCCTCCGTCTTCAATGGGCCCAAGGCCGCGGCCTAGTTGGCCTGTGCGGTAAACAGACCCTGTGTTTATATGTATAGGGCATTCGTTCGTTTAATACTTCTATAAAATTCTAAGAACGATATCCTGAAGAAATGATTTGGCTTAAGTTGTAAACAGTCAAAAAATCACTGTGAATACTGATTTAGTTAGTTACATTTTACTAAATAAAAATAATCTAATTTAATGATTGCAGAAAATAATGATATAATTTTCAAATATTCAGAAAAAATGCTTGCGAAGGCTAAATTAAAAGTTTGTACATAATTTTGCTCATAATTTTGTACATAACGTGTGAACTGCCTATCAGAATATTTCTTTGCGCTGTTAAAATTCTGTTTTAGAGCACGATAACAACAGATTGCTTGTCCAGTGGTTAGAGTTGTGGCTTTAAATAAAAGTGAAGGGTCCACTCATCACGTTATTTAGTAGTCTGGATACAAATTGAGTAGAGTAGGCCAACGTTTTCGGGTTCGGTACAAGCGTGATCAGTTTGGGGTCACTGCACAAGGTTGTAATGATTTACTTTTTACAAGAACGAACATTCATGTCACTTTCCAAAGGCTTCGATGATTGTTGAGGTGGCAGATTTGACTTTAAAGAAGGAGGAGCCCTCCTGGTTATCATATGTTATCAAAGTATATCTATAAACACTTAATTGTTTAAAATTTTACCATTTTATTTATCACCATCTTACTATACTTTGTTTTAAAATATATCCGTTCATTCTTCAAGTACAGCAAAAAAAAGGGTAAAATATACACTACCTTTTTTTCGAAGCAAGTGTGAATTTGCAACTTGGTTGAAGTAATCACGAAATTTTTAACAGTGTAAATCTAATCTGTGATTTAATACTTGAATCGGTGATACTTGAGATTTATAAACCTAATGTTATAGAATAACTTTTATTTTATTTAAAAAACATCTTACAATATGGAATATTAACTAATTAAAAGTTGATTAACCAGTAATGAGAAGAACAAGATTAAAAATATTGAATTATAATATTTTCAACCGTTTACCGATTCAGTGAATAGTAGTATGGGGTCCACAAAAAAATATCTAAATATATTTTAATTTGGATTTTATGGTCTTTCGTTGCTTTTCATTAAGAATCATGGTAGGATATCGCCATTTGTTGCACATATTTTCCACATAAGACGTTGTTTTAAGGCACAGAAGAAATTGCTGTCTATTGAGGAAGAATCCCTCTCAAAGTAGAATGAACAAAAAATTTTATTTGATCCATTTTGGCATAAAATTCCATATATAAAAGAAGAAAATGAAGATTTGACTAAAAACATTGATATTAGCAAGAAATGAAGCAAAGTAGTAACCAATTTTATTATGTTACCAGTCGACCCGTGCGGATATTTCGCACTGAAGTCTAATAATATTTAGCAATATCTAATATTTTTTTAGATACAGATTTTAACTTCTCAAGAAAAATTAAGAATAAAAATATATTCAAACAATAATAGTCAAACCAAAATATGATCTCTTTTATTCCTAGCAACAAAGTTTCATTGAAGAAAGAAAAAGGAAACGCGCAAAGAAAATAAAATTAACAATTTTATTTTAACTGCATTAAAGAATGACGCCATATTCTTCGAAAAAAAAGAACAACAAAATATAAATTGAAATACATTTAAATTACAATCAAATCTAATATAACAAATAATCCATTTTATGCTACACGTGTAAAACACCACTTCTTCCGTCAATCAATAATATTTTTTTCTTCAAACGTTACAATTTTAGTTTTGGATTTAAATCATAACTATATAATAAACCCGCGAGAAAACTTCACATTTTACAACTTTTGTACTATTTATTATTTTTTTAATCATTGTTGGGCATATAATGAATAATATCATATAATGAAATCATAAAATAAAATATTTTATTTTTGTTTAACATTTGTTTGAAAAAATGCGTACGTTCCATTTATGAAAACAATGCTGATTTAATTTTTAATTAACAGCAATTTTTAATCAAAAACACGTTTTAACGAAATGTGAGTGTACTATGTCAGAAGTTGTTTTAAAACCTTTTCTTAATGATACCACATTCGTTGCTGTGTGCTTAGTAAATTCATAGAAAAAGGGATGTTGACAACAGAAATAATATATATGATTTGTACGGAGATTAAAATAGTATATTAAAACTTCATAATTATATACGTTTCCAAATACACTCAGTCAGAACTCAATAACGAATTTTGTTATTTCATGTAGATTTCTTATCATATTGCTTCAAAATTTACGACAAAAATTTCACCTTCTCAGAGTTTCTGATTTAAGTGTTAAAGATATATTCCAAACATATAAAATATTCAGTATTTACAAATAATGTCAAATGTGAAATAGGAGTTAAGTTTTCTAAGAAATAATTATTTCCCCTGATTACTGCTGGAAAATGGAACAGAGAAAAACTGAATAATGTATAAGTTAAGAAGCATGACTAAGAAAGAAATATTTGTTAAAAATATATTTCTGTTTAAAAAACTTTAAATTAATATGAAAATAAAGGTAAAGTTCCACAAAATGTACAAAGCGTGCACTTTTTCTGATACATAAATAACAAAATTTTGACTAAATATATCGTATAATGGCTGTAGTAATTAACCCTTTTTAATTTATGCATTGAATTACATTATAAATTTTTAAAAAACAAGAACGAAAAAGGATGTATCAGAAATTATGAAACACATTCCAACACTAACGGATATTATTAAGAAATTTCCCATTTCCATACAGTGAAATGAGATATGTAGATAAGAATTTAAATAAAATGACGAATAAATACCAAACGATTTTTACTCATATACCATAATGTAACGGGGAACAAGCTATAAATACTAAACACTTAATTTTTAATAGCAAGCATTCAATAATAAATATCATTAACTTATAAAAATTACATGCTAATCCGAGTATAATTACGTTAGTTAGAGCACGGACAGGTGGTCAGACGGAGAGATGGATAGACAAATAGAAATCCCATAAACATTTTACAACTAAGCTGGAAAGTATTAATACCTGCATAAAATATAGAAATAACATAAATGAAATTGGATTAAAAAAACAATAGTAATAATAATTATAATTTAAAATAGACATTAGAAAGTTAAATTATAGATAACAGTTAGCAGAAAAATTGCTGTAGAATTAATTATTTTTTTTTATTTTATACCAAACAGAATATACAAATTATTCCCTTAGGTCATCTTACACGTTTCATAACATATTCTCATTAAGCGATCATCAGATAAAATGCCAACTAGTAGGATCAGGATACTGAAAGTTTACAATGGGTTCCATAGAAACAAATTCATTTTATTCTGGCTGTAATTTATGCATTGTATTTTAATACACTTATGTACAAAACTGAATCAATTTGTTTAAACCTTAAAATAAAAGGTACATGGTTATGAAACTGCTTGAAAACGTTGAGTTCGAAAATTAATTGAACTCTTAATGTCAGATTTTATAACAGCTTATTTACAGATGATGTTATTGAATCTGTCCCTGTCTGTAAAATTGTATCTTCAATATTATTTATATTGATATTAAGGTATCAATATTCATTTCAAAATTAAAATATCATAAAACTAGAACACAAGAATAGGTTAGGCTTACCTAAACGGTCCTCTTTCGGGAGATAAGATATCTTAAATTACTCTAACTTTTCGAGAATAAAGGTTCATGTTGTTCAAAAAGTAATTGAATCTACACAAAGTAGACACACAAACAAATATATTGACGATCACGAACACAATATACATAACATTTTTCGCGCACATCATAAATATTACATCTTATATTCCGTATTACATTTTCTAGTTCATTCATATACATTCTAAGACAGATCCATTTTTTTATCAACAGAAAAAACATCGTCTGCGCGAGCCGCAAAATAGAAAAACGATTAAATTAAAACCATGGAAGTAGCGATAAACGCAACACACTCCCACCTTTGAGTTTCGAATTCAATGAAACTCAAACTTTACTTTGGGTTTATATAAACGACCATATGGGGATCGTTTTTCAGGTACAGTCACCACAGGAGAGTCACTAGCACCTTTATGGAAAATAGGTTCAGTAGATTCAGTATCTAAAAAGCAGTCTTTAACAGAATGTTGGATCATCGGCTTACTCGTAGCAGGGTCTAAATAACAGTTTTTACCAGTCAATTTTATCGTCGGTTCGGTAGGAGCAGGATCTAAAGGACATTCTTTATCATTCGACTGAACTGTAGAATGGAGTTCAGTACCTCTTTCATGGGAATCATCCTTTCTAGAGGAATCAATCTGAGAACAGGGCGTAGAAATTCGCCGCCTTTCATCTTTACCTTTACCAATCGTACACAGTTTCTAATTACTTTTCTAACAGTCTTCCTGCATTTCAAAATCCAAAAGTCTTCTCTTAAATTACTCATCAATATCTGGGTACCAGCATGATTTAAACTAAGATGTCTTGTCCGAATAAGTATTTCTACAACTGGATGGCTACAGGGTAACAGTATCGGAAATCGGAAATTTCTTTTATCTTCTCTCATCAGAATACGTGTCTTTACTTTAAGTAGTCCATTCGATTCTACATAACACTGAAGTGATTTTAAGCGTTTATCTTCAGTTCCTAAAAAGGATTCCTTTTGTACTATTTTTAACAAAGATATTTCAGCTCTATTTATTTCTTCTAGAGTTAAGAGTCCAGAAATCCGGTTGGCACGTTCCACTTTACAGTTAGTAAAAAATCTATAAATCCAAGCAATAGTTCTGATCAGTTTGTCGTACGACGAAATTCTGTTATAAATTTTTTCAGTTGATTCTTCATGATTTGTAGTGCTAACAACAGTTTTTCTCTTTTCGGAATATACTATGTTGAAATCAGGAACAACGTTGGATTTTGGCCATTCTTTTTCCAGTCTTCGCAACCATTCCGGGCCCTCCCACCATTTCGATTTCACTAAAGTTTCTGCATTACAACCACGAGAAGGGAGGTCTGCTGCATTTAATGATCCAGGTATGTGATACCAATTATCAGGTTCTGTCAAAGATCGGATTTCTTTAACTCTATTGAAAACAAAAGGAGCCCAATTTTCAGTTCCCTTGATCCAATATATAGCATTTGCTGAATCAGACCAGAAAAATTTCGGGATATCTTTCAACTGAAGATCGTGTATAACACTTTGTGCCTCTCTAGCTCCTATATTACAGGAAAGTAGTTCCAATCGAGGAATAGAAATGGTTTTCATTGGAGCAACCCTGCACCTAGCCTGTAAAAGCTGACAAGATATGGTATTTTCAGTCGCACATCTTAAAAATATACATGTAGAATATGCATTCTTGCTTGCATCGCAGAATATGTGCAAAGAAAGATTTTCTGGTGCTTCATAATTGGAAATAATACATCGAGGGATTTCTATTTCCTTTAATTTAGAGACATCCTTCCGCCATTTTTCAAATTTCTTGGTAATAGATTCAGGCAATTCAGCATCCCACGAAACTCTCAATTTCCAACATTCTTGAAGGAGAATCTTTGGCCCCAAGGTGACAGGACACGTGAAGCCAATGGGGTCGAAAATTCTATGAACAGCACTCAGGATTGCTCTTTTCGTTACAATAGTAGAATCTTCAAAACATTTTCGTAAATCTATTTTCAGAGTATCAGATTTTATATTCCACATCAGTCCCAAAACTGGAATATTCTTTTCTTCTAATAACGGGAAGTTTTCTGCTTCTGTTTTGTTAAGATTATACTCCCACCCTCGGAGATCAAATTTAGCATTTTGGAGAATAATTTTGGATTCTTCAATAAATTTTTCAAGCTCCTCATAGTTTTCAACACTAGTGACGCAGTTATCTACGTAAAAAGACTTTAACAACTTGTCTGCTGTTTCTTTAAATCTAGAAGGCACATTCTTCAGATGATATCGGATAGTTGCACCAAGTAAATAAGGCGAACATGTAAGACCGAAAACAACCCTTTTATGCTGGAAAATTTTGAACTTTTCGGGGTCACCTTCCTCACACCATAAAAACTTCAGAAATGGTCTATCTCGCTCATTTAAACCAATTTGTAGAAAGGCTCTTCGAATATCTGCAATCACGCCTATTTTCTTCAATCGAAATTTATTTAATATAGTCGGACTGAGCTCTACGATATTAGGACCTTTCTCTAAACAATCATTGATCGAAGGTGAATCTTTTTGTCTAGCTGAGCCATCAAAGACTGGTCTAACTCTGGTGGTAGAATTTTCTTTGATCACAGCTCTGTGTGGCAAGTAGTGTTCACTTTCGTCATTACAGGAGTTTTTAACTTCTTCAATAACGCCTTCTTGTATCCATTCTTTTAATACATCTTCATACTCTTGTAATGTTTCAGTTTTCTTTAGTGATTCAACACAATTTCTTAATCGTCGTTCAGCGATTTTTCGACCAGTTGGTAAGGGAGGATGGTTTTCAATCCATGGGAGGCTCACTTCATACCTTCCTTCTGCATCTATTTTTATATTTTTATTAAAATGTTCTTCAGTTGCTTTTTCTATTTCTTGTCTGCTTCCGCTTTCGCCAGGATCGAGAATTCCAAGAGTGTCTAGCCGCCATAAATCTGAAATTTTTGCATCATTTACATGAAGTGACATCACGCTGTTTGTGCTATCGGATATGTTACATAGGTCAGTTTTTCCCATCAAAGTCCAACGAAGACGTGTTTCCATCAATACTAAGCCAGAAATCAATTGTTTGATTTTTCCGGTGTACAATTTACCTGCTACATCAGCTCCTATAAGCCCATGAATTTCGTTAGGTGAAAACTCATATAGCAATTCAACCTGGTTATTCAAATCAGAGAGAAAGATTTTTTGTTTCTTAATTTCACTCATAAATGAGCCACGATGAATTTTAGGAATGTCCGAACAAATTTTCTCTTGATCTAATACTTCGACACAACAGCGATAATTATCAAAGAAGTCGCTCAGACTGATCAAATATTTCTTATGTGATAATACAGTCTCCGTGCCACCGAATAAACTATGTGTCAAATTATCTTCCCCTATGCATTCATATCCCATCTCGGCCAATGCAAAAGATGATAAATAAGATTTACTGCTACCTGAATCAATTAATATTCTTATATATTTCATCTTATTATTACATCTAAGACGGACAATAAGCGTTTGTAAAAGTACGCGACGAGTACCTGTTTTATTGGATAAAGCAGTGTCTTTTTTAATTTCGATATCTGACTTTTCCATAATCGGGTTTTCATTATCATTTTTTTCCGGACACATTATTTTGAAATGTAATTTACCGCAATCACAGGGTGGTATTTTCGTTCTACAAAAACGTGATATGTGTTTTCTTATCTCTAAACATTTAAAACAAGCACCTTTTTTCATTAATATTTGTTTTTTCTCTTCACGAGATAAACTATTAGCATGCCTACATTCGTTACTTAAATGTGACTTGTTACAAAAAATACACGTTTCCCTTTTCATTTTTGATGAATTAAGTAATTCCGTAGCCGTTGCAATATCTCTTTCTCGCCTATTTGACACTGTATAAATATTTTTGTTCACATTTTCTAAATTAAACCCACTTCTAGCCAAACGGACTTTTTCTTCGCTTTCGATTTCTTGCTGCAAAAATTTCATCAAAGAATCTAACTTATTATTACTTTCGTCTTTTGAATTTAAAGTAATAGAATTTAAGTTTCTTTGCCAAATTCTCAATATTTCAACTGGTAAACACGATTCAATCAATGGATAAAGAATTGCAGAATAATGTTCGCTTGAAACACCTAACATTTTTAATGATCTTAAATAGGTTTCAATTTTGTCGTATAATTTAAAAAGAGGAATTCTTCGACCATTTCCTGTAGCATTATTCATCATTAAAGCGAGCACTTCTCTTATATATACTTCTATTAACATATCAGTACGACCAAATCGAGCCTTTAAACATTCAATAACATTTTCATAACTATCACCAGTAGCGGGGTATGACTCGACTATTTCTCTTGCCCTAGAACCCTTTAACGTTGCTTGTAACAAGTACTGATATTTATCTTCTTTCGCGATTTCAGAATCGTTATGTATTTTTTCAAACTGAGCCCAAAAAGCCAACCACTCCTTAATATCTCCCCCAAATAATTTAAATTCTATCTTAGGAAGTTTAAACTTCCGTTTCGTGATATTTTCAGTTTCGAAAATCTTTAAAATCTTTTGAACTTTCGTTTTTAACTTAATAAATTTCTCTTCATACACGCTAAAACCTTCGTATTCCTTATCATAATTTTCTTGAGAACATGTTTTATCGTTTAAAAGAAGATCTAACATTTCTTTTTCTTTTGGTTGTAGATCTGTCCATTTTTCACCTAATTGAGCATATAAAATCTCAATTTCTTCAATATCTTTATTTTCATCAGTTAATTTGTTCTCAAGTGAATTAGCAATTCGCGTAAAAGCGCTTCTTAATGGAGTACGCAATTTTTTAATCTGTTCCATTATCGTATTTTATTTTCTTAAATAATATAATATCCCGGTAGAGAGATGCCAAAATAATATTGAATCTGTCCCTGTCTGTAAAATTGTATCTTCAATATTATTTATATTGATATTAAGGTATCAATATTCATTTCAAAATTAAAATATCATAAAACTAGAACACAAGAATAGGTTAGGCTTACCTAAACGGTCCTCTTTCGGGAGATAAGATATCTTAAATTACTCTAACTTTTCGAGAATAAATGTTCATGTTGTTCAAAAAGTAATTGAATCTACACAAAGTAGACACACAAACAAATATATTGACGATCACGAACACAATATACATAACATTTTTCGCGCACATCATAAATATTACATCTTATATTCCGTATTACATTTTCTAGTTCATTCATATACATTCTAAGACAGATCCATTTTTTTTATCAACAGAAAAAACATCGTCTGCGCGAGGCGCAAAATAGAAAAACGATTAAATTAAAACCATGGAAGTAGCGATAAACGCAACAGATGTCTTCATAAAAAAAATCTAATGTATTCTTAACAGAGATAAAATCAGATAAACGTTTTGTTCATTAAACTTTAAAAAAAGAAGTTTCTTAATTTAGAAAACTATAATATAACCACAAATCGAATTATAAAACAACTTTTTTTCGAGTTGCACGCGAGACCAATAAAATGCACCCTTCAACTTCAGAAATCAAAGAAACCAAACTATTTTCGAGATTTACTGTAATATTTATAAAAACGATATTTATTTTATTGAAACTGACATTCGAAGCCATTTCCGAGTAGATTTTTAGTATATTAAAGAGTTTTTTCAACATGGAATACAGATTTTCTGGACGGATAGTCTGTCAATTCTCAAGCAAACATATTCATGTTCAAGAAACATGTTTTACAGAAAAATGATGAATTAACAGAAATCATCACTAACATTAAAAGTTATATTATTTGGTTTCTCTTACATGTATAAATTTAGTTGTGCAGTTAAAATTGTTTAATTGTGAATTGACATCAACCTAAAAACCAATATTCCGGTTTGGAAACACTGATTAATGCACTATAAAATATACATCGAACAGCTCTGAAAATATTTTGCCCCAAACGAACCTTTATTTTTATATATGCTTCTTCAAATTTCGAACATATAATTTTTTCGGAGGTTTCTAAAGATACAAAACGCTTTTCGGAATCATGGGTAACTCGGCTATTGTGTATTTTCGTACGTGGTTTCGATGTATAATATAATATATCGCAGATTAAGAAACATTCGTCTTTTGTACTTTGCATTCTCGCAGTAGGGCCACGCTAGTCCGCTTGACAGAGCATGGAACTTCTGATCGGCAGATTGTGGTTTTGCGGTTAAAGAAGTCAGATTCATCATGTACGCTAATGTAATCTATTTCATATCTGATCAGATTTAGGTACAGAGTTTGTTGGACATCAGTTGGTATAGTTCGCTCACGATAATTTGGCATATCACATGGAAGAATTTCGGGAGGCTACGAAGCAAGAAACTTTCTAAATGGCACTAATGGTGCAGTAAATGCATTCTTCAATTAAAAACAAGATTATGATAGATGCTAGTAAATATTGCCACCCTAATAAACTATGAAATTCACCAAATTTTGTGTTGCTCATAGCCCCATACGTAGAATATAGTATCCATGGTTCCAAGTCAGATGAGGGTTGCTGTCTGCTGGACGTTATTCGAATTACAGGAACTCTTGACTAGTCAAACCTCTCTGAATACTCCTCACACTTGACATTTTCTGCAATATGATAAAAACAACAAAAACTAGAACATATAAATTGGAGAATTGAGACAGTGAATCCGAGTTTGAGTTTCTCATGTCAAACAAAAATATAATTCTAAGCGACAGAAGAATTGCTGTTAACTTTACGATTTTGTTCAAATGAAATAAATATCATTCAACCATAAATTTAAATCTTATAAATAAAATAAAATAAATACCACATACAAACAAGACATATTTTATTAAATGAATTTTTCTGATTAAAAACGTTTTGACTTGAATAAAAAGCGTTAGTAGGTATGAAAACGTCATCGGGTTTCCTTGACCGAGGAAAAGACGGCAAAAATAAAAAAAAATTATGTGAATTTGTTTCTAATAGCACTGTACGGTTGTAGAGATCAACTCACTTCAAAAACGATGGCACATTGCTAGGGGACGTTAAGGGATGTAGTTAAGACGGGGTCCACAGGGCAGTACCCATCAGCGAGAAATCAGGGTACACGGTTTTAACCTACTCGCCCTTAATTAAAAACATAATTTCCGAACTTTTGAGCATAATAAGAACAATACTGAATTTCACATCCAATATATATATATTTACGGTTTCCTTCATCTCACGAAACCCCATTACTCCCGCTTCGTTGTCTGTCCGTCACAGAGCCGGTTCTAAGAAACTATTTAACTTACAGGCATGAAATTTTGTGTACTTATAGCTGACTACATGTGTATATATAGATGAATACCAGCTATGATGCTCAAAATCATAAAATTTGAAAAAATCGTATTAATTTAGTATATAGAGGTAAAAAACCAAAAATCTAACAGGCTTTTCTTATTAAATTTAATCAATTTTCGTTATAGCAGATGCCAACAATTAAAAATCCACAATAAAATTCTTTCTACAATAATTATTTTTCTATTGAAAGATTTCCTCGTGAAAAATGAAAATGAAATAAAAAGTTTCACCTGTTGAAAAAAAAAAGATTAATATGACGTCATATTGGTATTAAAACGGAAATTTTCAAACATTTGTCAATAATACAAGGAGTATGAATATGTGTAAATACAGAAAGCAGCTTCATATGACGTCATTAGAGAATTAAAAAGAAAATAAATCTGATGTCATATTGGAAATTTAACGGATTTTTCAAATGTTTGAGAATAATACAAAGAGAGTATCAATATGAACAATACAGAGTAGTAAATATATGAGTTTCAGGAACGTATTGAATCATGATAAAAATCCGATTATGGAAATGTTGACATATTTTAACATTTTGATGGTCTTTATACAACATGTTTAATTTTGAAATAGATTTTTTTTAATATCACATTTAGTCCACATGACAGATATTATTATGATAGAGTATAATAGCGGGACTGGTTCGGATTTTCGAAAAAACGAGAAAAAATAAACCGGTAAGTTTTTACTTTATAAAAACATCACCCTTTTTTTAAAATGAAATTTATTTGGATTTATTTATTAAACGATAAAGTGTATTGAAAGCAATATTAAATGAAACTCTTTGTGCGATCTTCGCTCACAGTTATTCACACCCACTTGTTTATTTTTCTTTTTTGAATCTTTTTGCTTTCATGCATTCATATCGTAGAAAAAAATTAAAATAAACACATAATTTTGATATATATATATATATATATATATATATAAATGTAGGAAGATGAAGGTCCAATGGTAATGAAATTACCATAAAATAAATATATATAATTAATATAGATCTGCAATGAATCGTATAGAGATAACAAATTTATTATCTGCTAAATATATTGGTTTTCAGAATTGGAAGAAAATCCAAATATATTTAGAAAAGTACATAAATCAGACGATTTCTCAAGCATTTTTAGTCATATTTCGATAATAATTTTAAAATTTATTACTCGATATTTACTCAAATATGATAAAACTTTTGCCATCAAAAATAAAACTATATTTTATTTAAAATATTTGTTTTTATCAGCCAAAATTAAAGAACAAACTGAACAGGTATATTATTTTCTTTCTCAAATTCAAAATATTATTTCCCTTTGAGATTCCTTTTATAGTCCGTGTTCTACTCTGAAACAAATGTAAGTAATAAAATCAAAGTCTCTTTTTTATGCAAAAGATTGTTTGGTAATTACATTCTATCTCTCTCTCTCTCCCCCCTCCCATTCTTTATTTTTATTTAGTGGAATTTTTCTTCCCTGAAACAACACTTGAAGGAAGTATTGAAACTTCTTGAAATTAATATGGTAGGATTGGTTTAATTTTGTTATTGTACATTTAAGCGTAGTAAACAAAAATACTGATTTTCAATACTTGAAAATTTATTTAAATTTTCTTTCAGCGATTGTTTTTTTGTTTTATCTACTATTGTCTTTCGTTAATATATATATAAATATATATATATATATTTAATGTATGATGCTGGTGTTTTCTTTTTCATATGGCAATATTGTATTATGGCGTTTGTTATTTTTAATAAAATATAGAAGTAAAATTAAAAAATAATCTCAAAAAAATATTTTATTCTCATTATTTAATGATATCGTTTAATAGAGACAGTTATTCTGATATAAAATAAACAAGTTGTTAAAGAGAAAACCTCTTATTAAAATATTTTAAAAACAATAGACAGAGATTTTTAATGCAATGGCGTGAATTGCCATGTGGAACAGTCAATGCATATTCCCTTTTTGACAGTATAAAAAAATCCATAGATAAAATAATTAACGTATACCTTGCAGCTACAAATTAATTTAGTATCCAAAATTCCCCTTCGATTCTGGGTTGTTGCCACATAGGAGTTATAAAAAAAGGCCATAAATTCGTACATAAAACAAGTGGTAAGCGTGATCTATTATCGCTCAAAGGGTTTCGTTTAATATTCCTTTCAAAACACTTTATCCTTTCTTTAATAAATCCAAATAAATTTCACTCAGCAACCAAAAAAAAAAAAAAAAAAAAAAAAAAAAAAAAAAGTCATGTTTTTATAAAGTAAAAATTTAGCGGTCTATTTTTTCGTTTTTTTTTTTTTAATATCTAAATGCCCGCTGTTATATTCTGTCTTAATAATCTGTCTTGCGGACTAAATGCGATATTTAAAAAAATAATTTCAAAATTAAACATGTTGTACACCTACAAAATATTAAAATATGCGAATATTTCCATAATCGGATTTTTATCACGATTCAATATGTTTCTCAAACTCATATATTTACTATTCTTTATTACTCATATTCATACTCACATTGTATTATTCTCAAATATTTGAAAAATTCGTTAAACTTCCAATATGACGTCAGATTCTCTTTTTAATTCTCTATGACGTGATATTAACCTGCTTTGTGTACATAAACATACTCATACTCCTTGTATTATTGATAAATCTTAGAAAATTTCCGCTTTATTACTACTATGACGTCAATAAATTTTATTTCATATTTATCTTTTTTTTTCAATTGGTGAAACTTTTTATTTCATTTTCACTTTTCACGTGAAAATCGTCTGATTGAAAATTAATTATTGTAGAAAGAATTTCATGTGGATTTTTAATTTTTGGCACCTGCTATAACGCAAAATGTTAAAATTTAATAGGAAAAGGCTGTTAGAATTTTGGTTTTTTATCTATATTTATTAAAATAATACGAATTTTTCAAATTTTAATATTTTCAGCTCTTCACAGCTGATATTCTGATTTATACACAAAGTTTCAACTCTGTAAGTTACATAGTTTTCTAGAATGGCTCTGTGACAGACAGACAACGGAGCGGGAGCAATAGGGTTTCGTGAGATGAACGAAACCCTAAAAACACATAATTCACTAATGTAAAGAATATGTGATTTTGTATACAGTATGGAAAGTGTACAAATTACACAACAATATGTTTATGAATGTAGGTAAGTACAGTTGTAAAATTGATGCATTATTACAAAAGGACTATGCGCTACATATTAGACCAGTGCAAGCGCCCATGCCGTAGAAATGTGTAACTTAACTATCCTGTCTCGAAATCTTGATGAAATAGCATACTAATTCAAAGACACTCCTAGCGCACGAACGGCCAAAACTGAAACCGTAAAATGTGAATTTAAAATTTCCCGACTGTAAGGGAAGGTGGCTTTAAATGAACCTAACGGGCAAATCGATCCACATATGTTTTCTTTCCGACAGGTCGCGAAATCTACAGGTTCACACATAAACTATTTGTGATAAGTAATGAAAAAGCAATGGCGGTATTCAAGCGATCGCAGTATTACGCGTCTGAATAGAATTCTTTGAAATATTGGTTTTTATAACATATTTCATAAGGTAGGCATTGATTTTCATATTTATTTAGATTACAATCTTTAGAGTACAAAAATATGACTTGGTTTACTTAAGTTGAGTATATTTTTAGATGTGAATTACACTTATATATTGTCGTAATTACTTTTATATCCTTCATTTTGCCGATAAAAAAAACAATTTACAATTATTTTTAAATGGATGATCATTTTGCCCTTTGTTGAGAGTAAAATGATCCTTTGGACAATTTTTAAAAAATCTATTTTTTCATTACTCAATTTGGGTTTAAAATATTATTAAAATATATTTATAATGCAAAATATAGTTTAAAACATACGAGCAAAAGGCCAAAGTTTTATTTAAAAAGCTATGTTATTTTACACAAGTTTTTCCCTTAAGGCGATCATTTTAGGCCATCTTCCCCTACTACAATGTTTATTTCATTAAATAAGATCATTATGCTGTAAAATGCTTGATAACTACAGTCAGGGATAATTTCCTAAAATTTTCAGTACTGGAACGTTCTTAACACTTTCCAACATAGTTGAAAAGTGTTTATGATTTCGGTTTGTTTGTCTGTCTGACCATCCATTCTCTAACTGCCGTAAATATACTCGTATTGTCATGAAATTTACACATGTTTGTGAATTTTACTAGAGAATATTCGGTATCGAAAATGAAGTGCGTAGAATTGATAGTTCACTTACAGGGACTAGAGATCTGCACTGGCCGGAATTTTCAGGCCCGGCCCAAAAGAAGACTATCTTGACCGGGACCGGTCCGTGAAGGAATCAATGAAATCACTTGATGATCCTACTCAATTTCTACAAAAATTTCGAAGTTCATCAACATACAATAAAGATTATTTTAATAAATACTGCATACATATTTATGAGATTTTACTGTACATTTTAGACTACTATATGTTCACATGCCATAAAATAATGTATAGCAACATTAATAATCACGTAGACTCTTAGTGGACTATTAAATTCAAATAAATATATTAAATAAATTTATATAGTTTAGAATAAAAGAAAAAAAAAGATGATCATAACGTTTGTTACTGTATAATAAAAAAAGTAGATTTTTGAAAATATTTCTCTATAATTTATTAAAGTATAATTCCAAAGATTCCTTTAACAGAAGTTCATTATCGCAATTACTATTTTTTTTAATTGCTTGATCGACACATACTGGGAATAATTAAATTCAGTTCCAACCGGGACCGAGTATGTAGAATATAGTATAAGTCTGATCCCGGTCTGGCCGAGTCTGCTGAAAAAATTAAACCCGGGCTTAGACACGATATAACTGCCCGATGAAGATTTCTACGCTGGACACGTTATCTTTCTGTACTAGCTGTTTAACCCGTTCTACGCACGGGAGTTCATGAATTTAATTCTAAAACCAAATTGAAAAATAAAAATCAATACAACTAAACTAAAGTTTATGAATATAAAAATTCTTTATGTCTATTAAAAATGATTATTTACACAACCAATATGAAACAAGTATGTACACAAAAAAATCAGTTATAAAGCAGTTTTTACTAATCATAAAAATCATTAATATCAGTTATGGTGCAGTTTTTTAGCTAGTTGATTCGTCCGGCGTTGCCCGTGCACATGTAATAAACTTAAATCTCTTAAAAAGCGAAACTCTGGCCCGGGTCTCCGATGGCTTCGGCACCGTATACAGGGCATGCTCGTACGCTCCGGAAAATCTTTTATTTCTATCTTCCACCGCCAGGTGAGCATTCTCTTGTAAACAAACTGCTTTCCGAACGAACATCTGACACAGGTTCCTACTGCTTACGGCACCGTATAGTAGACGTGGTACAAAAGTGAGCTGGTTCGGAGAAGATGGGAACATTACTAGCTGAGTTATTGAAACAAGGCACAGTTAGAGAAGGGTTGTGGGGGAAGGGGATGTTCAAGTGTCCTTCAGAAAATGACTAATTAGGAGCTTAACACTATGCATCTTTAAAAATGCTATTGTTTGGTTAAGCTAGGAGCTTAATTACAAATTTGGCTTAAACTATTATTTGGAAATAGTGGTTACCGCTACTCATAAATTTACTTTACTGTTATAGAGTTAAGCTAGGAACTTAATTAGGCATTTGGCTTTAAACGATTACTCGGAAATAGTGGTAACTGCTACTCATAAATTTACTTTAACGTTATAGTGGGTGACTATTAAGTTAATTATAATGTTTGTAATCAATTGCATTGAAATCGGAAAGATAGTTGCTGAGTTATGGAAACGTGGCATAGTTAGAGCAAAATCACTTGAAAGAGGTGGTCGGGGAGGAGGGGATGTTCAAATGTCCTTCAGAAAATGACTAATTAAGAGGACCACTATGCATCTTAAAAAATTCGTTCGTTTGGTTATGATATGAACTTAATTAGGCATTTCGCTTAAACTATTATTCGGAAATAGTGGTAACTGCTACTCATAAATTTACTTTAATGTTATAGAGGGTGACTATTAAGTTAATTATAATGTTTAGAATCACTTGCGTTGAAATCGGAATGATAGTTGCTGAGTTATAGGAAACGACACATACTTAGAGAAAAAACCTTGAAAGAGGTGCCAGGGAGGAGTGGGTGTTCAAATTCACTTCAGTAAATAACTAATTAGGAGGACCACTATGCAACTTTAAATATTCGTCCGTTTGGTTAAGCTAGGAATTTAATTAGAAATTTGTCATAAATTTATTTTAATGATATGGATGTTGATTATTAAGTTAAATATGATATTTAGAATCAGTTGCGCTGAAATCGGAAAATTAGTTACTGAGATATGGAAACAAGGTACTGTTAGACAAAAAACCTTGAGGGAGGAGCCGTGGGGGGGATGTTGAAGAGCCTTTCAGTGAATGATAAATTAGTAGATCCACTATATGCATCTTTAAAGATTGATTCATTTGGTTAAGCTAGGAACTTAATTTGAAATTTGGCTTAGACTATTATTCGGAAATACTGGTAACTGTTTTCTAGAAGTACACTCTGAAGCTATGAATGCTGATTTTTATGATAATTTAAGAAAATGGAACTGGTTTGGAGAAGTTCGGAACATAATTATCTGAGTTCTGGAAATAAAACACAGTTAAAGAAAAAACCTTGAGGGAGGGGACGCGAGGTGGCGCGCGGTCAAGTGCTCAACAACAAATCACTAACTTTCTCTGTTGGTATGCATCAACTGAATACGGTCTCTGTACCTGTATTAGGAACGTAAATTTAATTTTTACAAAAACTGTTATTCTAAAATAGCGGTATTATCTATATAAAACAGCGATTAAAAGTTACGGGTGAAGCTAAAAATGTTAAATTTATTAAATGTAATTAGTTCTGTTGAAATCAGACCAGTACATTTGGATTTATTAAAAAGGAGGATCAATTAATGAAAAATCCGCCGCCAGGTGGCGCGCGGTCAAGTAAAATATATGTGATCTTTAATAAAAAGTCGTTTACCCTCACCCCTCCTCATCCTTGCAAATTTAACAAATAATTTGTTAAATAAAGATTTTTGTATTAATAATCTCAATCGTACTAATATATGTCATGTAAAAAACTCCTTAACCCTTTCCGGCACAGACAAAGTCTGTTCGTAAGATGGGAAATTGCTGACTGACACCAGAATTTACAAACGACTTTTTTTGAAAATATGAACTCTTTATTTTAAGCTTTCATTATAGAAACAAAATGTTATTAAAATATTCTTGGTGCCGAATGCAAGTTTGGAATTAAAATTAGGTGTGCCCGGAGTATGACGACTGCGCCGGAAAGGGTTAAACCCAGCTAATTATCGTTCATTAAATCGATAAATTCCTTTAAAATTAAGTTTTAGCATTTGGCAACGCTTAATAATTAAGTTGATTGTCTACATGTCATATAATCTCTGATCCATCGATTTTATATACTCGACTCGCAATTGCAATGATTCTTGCCTTTATTTCTTTAATGACGTCTGCGGAGATTTTATACAAACAACCAATCGAAGATAAAAAAGCGTATTTTTGATGAGATCTCTTTGTGGATGGATTTTAATTAATATTTAATCTATCAAAAATCAATTTAAAAATTTCGAATTTTTTACCCCAATCGATCATGGACCTCTTACCAGCAACCCGCGTGCAAAATTTCGTAGCCCTGCGCCCTGTGGTTTCCGAGTTTTTTAGGTTACATGGATACGCGAACGGATTTTAATAGTATAGATTGATGTTGTCTTTCTAGTATTGGCGCGTGCAACACATTTATACTTATTCTCGTCCTAGACAGGTCCTTTAAAAATCGTTCACATTTTATCAGATTGTTTGAACATTTAAATTTGTTAAATCGACCCACTTTATTTTTTATCAATCTGGCTAACCCATTTAATATTTTTTTATCGACCCGTTTATTATTTTTTATCTGCCCGGGCCTATGCAGACCTCTAACAGGGGTACACAAAAGAATTCCATTACATTACATGGTCTATAAGGAAAATCGTTTAAGACGCATTTTATTGATGTTACGATAATTTATTATATTGCTACGATAGTTCAACCATAATGCTATTAATATGCATTACTGAAGTAGACTACAGGATGCTTTCTCCGGAGTATACAAAAGGAACCTTTACATAGTTCAATTAGAAGGACGTAGAAAATAACTCTTTTGCATTATGATCTATCGACTAAAATCATTCTCGGTGGATTTTAAACATGTCATGTTGCTTCAAATATACTGAGATATAAAAGGATCACTAACGTTCACTAAAACTTGTTGTCAACAAATTACGGTGTGCGTAGGATTTATCGTTCATGTAAAGAGACGCAAAAAATCATTCGTTTAAATGTTTGACTATGATCGATATTTCCTGTATGTGTCGGTAATTCCTGTAGCGGTAATTGTATACTGTATCGGTAATTCCTGTATCGATAATTCCTGTATCGGTGATTCCTGTATGGGTAATTCCTGTGGTATGCAATTTTATCTAATTTTTAGTGTATTACATGTTGTGTACAAATTCTGCAGATCATATACAGTGCTGCGTGAAATTCTTTGGATACGTGCAGAAATTCCTGAAAATTGATTTTTGTTGAGATATCTGTTTTTTAATTGTTTATTTAGATATCTTATTTCATAGTATGAAAAAATTTCTTAATAATATATCTGTTATTGTTGGAAAGTGTTTCATAATCTATTCTAGATGTAAGATTTTTCGTTCTTCTTTTATTATTATTATTATTATTATATCCCACTTCAGGAATATGGTCTATGTCCAACACAGTTATGTCCTTTTATTTCCATGTTTGCATTGATGAAAATCACAACTTACCATTTCTTGTCGAAAGCTGAACTTTTATTTCCGCGAATCAAATTTTTGGTGATGTATTTTTTCGTCAATTTGCTTACTAATCAAAAAGCATACTTAGTTTTCGCACGTTCTAATATTTATAATTTAGGTCGTATTGATACGGCTGATAATTTGTTATTAAAACATTAAAGTAGTGACGATAGTGTTAGAATCAAATGTTAGAACCAAAAACGTTTATTTTCCCCAAAACATTTTACAGTTGAAACATTAAATGAAAATTTATGATCTATTACGGAAATGGAAAAAACATTTTAAAATTTCTAAACACCTTCAAAGTAAACATGTTTTATTCATTGAAATAGTTGAATTGCAATGAATACTTAATGTCAAAATAAAAAGGTAAGCTAGAATTTTAGTTAAGATATTTTTTATGAGAAAGAACACTTTTTTTTATCTTTCGCCAAAAGCAGTGCGAAACGACAAATTACCATGACATAGGCCAAAATTTGTGTATATTTTCCGAACGCTTTTCAGTTATGTAGTGTTGTTTTATAAGTGCCAAAGCATGAGATACCAGATGTGTTTTTCCCCTTACATTCCATCTAGGTCCGTTTTTCGAAGGAAATGTATCGTAAAATTACGAAAAACGGGTAAAAATAAAAAATGAGCAACTGTTGAAAAAAAAAGTGTTATCAGAATAAAATGTTTATATTGTTATCAATTATCTTTTTCGTCTTATTAGTGATATTCTGACTCTGTTTTTTTTTTAATTAATTGGGTTTTGATATCTTTGTTTGGTTCTTGAAATTTTTATAACTTTTCACATTTTTGTCTTGTAAAGTCAAGATTCCGTAATAATCGGTAAATTACTTGGTACATTCCTATTCTGTAGGCATTTGAGGAGTGATAAACATTGGGATTATCTGCGATTAGGTGTAACTTTAGTAGATACGAAAAAAAAAAAAAAAAAAAAAAAAAAAAAAAAAAAAAAAAAAAAGAACGCGAATTGTACAAATGTTTTCGCTCATTATACTTTGTTAAAACAAGAAAATTTCCCCACTGATATGTCGATTATCAACGAGAAAAGACCCAGAAATTTCCCCATTCCAATGTAAAAATTACCTTAAATCAAATTTGAACCTGCAACTTCGTTAAACCAAATAGGTGCTCCGGAATTTGCGCTACAATAGACAATAGATGGCGCTATATGTTACATTTTGAAAAAAAAACGGGAAAGTTGGAATAAAATCAAGAGGCGATGACGAAGCTCAGTAAAACTGAAGATGCCCAAGACGATGGACGAAAATATTTTTTTAGCACATATAAATGTTTATAAAAGGACTGACTTCTCCTATTTGGAAGAAAGTAACGTATACCTTTGTAAATGATATCTACATTGGCTTTATATGTGAAATTTGTTTTTGATGTCTGTAAATGGTAGTGTAAAGTAAAAATATTAAATATATAACTGTGCTGCCTGTTAGTTTTAAAAAAGGAGTTTTTAGGTATTTCCCTTTTCTTCTAAAACACGAAAAAAAAAAGGCTCAAACATTTTTTGAAACATTTTCTAAGCTCAACATTGCTTGAAACATTTTCTAAGCTCAACATTTCTTGAAATTATCCAGTCAAAAGTCAGAAATTTCTTCAAATAACGGAAAAATCTCTTTCAATCACACGTGTATCCCAACAACTTGCTGTTTGTACTTTTTATGTTTTTTGGCGAATTTTTTTTTAGAATGCAGTTCGAGGTGTTTGATTGAATGATAATTTACGTAATAAAACATACTACTGTACCAACATCATAAAAAAAAGATAAATTTTTCTTTAAAAATAACTATAATTGGAGTTTTTTATATTAAAAATGTATGAAATTAACATTTTGTATAAGATTAACAGAAAGAGTCATGATTGGGAATTGTGAAATGACACGAAAAACATTAAAAATCACTTTGTCAATGTCTGCAAAAAAAGTTACTTCGTCACGGTGTGCCGCATTCACTGAGCTCTATATATAACAGGAGATCTGTCATCCCATTTCCCAACTTGATTCCCAACGGTCAGCGCAGAATGATACTGTGACGATAATTTTAGTTCGCATTCACTTCAAAAAATACTTTTCATCGCATTCTCTTACATGATTAGAGAATCCTCTATTAACTAGATAAGCATAGCTTAATTAGAGAAACTTAAATTAGGATAATAGTAAATAAGAACACTATTATGTAACATTGACAACGTGGACTGTATTTGACCATTGCCATGCAAACTTCTGACAGCTGACTCAGAACTCCTGTTATGTATGTGGGAGTTCGAATGACAGTGGAGTAAGCCAATATTTTGTAATTTGAGAAACGAAGGTTTTTGCGAAACTTGTCGTATTGCCGTTGCATTAAGTGGTCCAACTTGTTTTGCCCTCTAGCGACTCCCTAAGTGAACTATGACATATTTGACTGTCTCACGGAACAGAAATTAATATACGTTCAGTTAAAATGTGGTTATCTAGATTTTTAAAATGTTTGACTTACTCTACTGTCATTCCAAGACCCTCATATGAAGCTTAATGACTACATTAGTGTTCGTTCCGCCATGAGTGCAATTCTGACTATGATATCGAAAAACGTGATTGAAAAGTTACTGTTAAAGAGAACTTCACTCTATATGGCCGAATTGGTCACCGTCAACAGGAAATCTTTCGTCCTTGCGTGAAAAATGACGGAAATCGAGAAACTGATAATCGGATATATTGCCTTTGATCCACGCTCTTGGAGCACTCTGTGTGTCATTTCCAAGTACATATAGGACGCCAAACGAGTTGGTATTTTTCCTATTTTCAGTAAATTTTGAGATAAGAACTCTAAGTTCCGCATTTGGCTGTAGGGGCGCTCCAAACATTATCATTGTGTACCACATACTAACTTACTTATAAACAAGGTATCCCAGCTAAGATATTACAAACTTCGAGGGGAGGTAGCCGACTCTGACATCTAGACGAGTCGGAATCATGTTGGAATGCCAGGTCGGAAACGTCTTCCTACGTTAGAGGGCATTGGATTTTGCATTTCGTATATTTTAGACATAAAATACAAGTGAAGGAAAGGACACACAATAGGAGAAAAAAGGTATTTATTACTCGTTGTCCATAAACATAAAAGCAAAAGTAACGAAAGGGAAGGACAACTCATATCAAAGAAGGTTTTCAAATTAACGACTCCCGCATATGATGCAGGCCTCACATCTTCGCTGCATGGAAGTTCGAAAATCTGCAAACAATCCAGGAGTGTCTTGGATGTCCCCGGCCGCTGCAATGTTGCGTGCTGTAACGTCTTCAACGTGGTCTTCGTAGACGAGGGATTTCACAGCAGAATGATGTGGACTCATCGCATCATCATGTGAACTTCACATCAGAAGAAATAATCCATACACAATAGATCTGGCTACTGGCAGGCCAATTCACTGGACCACCACGGCCGATCCGTCGTTGGTCAAATGTTTCATTCAAATGGTTACGAACAGAAAGACTAAATTGGTCGTGGGCTCCATTAAGTTGGTATCACAGGGAAGGATGCATCGCAGTGGAAATCTGCGTATTGGCCAGTAATTCAAGTAACACGTGTTCCATGAATATCAAATAGCCTGCACCTGCCTGGCTATTAGGCAACATGTATGTTCCGAGGTGGCGAACCCCATTTCTGAAGCTCGTCTGCAGCTCGTTCCTGCAAATACCAAAGTAAAAGCCCGATGAGGAGTAAAGTCAGGTTCTTCCAGCTATTGGACGCACTGTAAGTGATATGGATGCAAGTCATTGCTATTCAGAATCCTACAGACGCTATTGTGTGAAATCCCGATTTTATTCGCGATACCTTGCGTACTTCTACTGGGAGTGCTCTCTACCAGACCTAACGAGCACAGTTTCCTCGTTGGCGTTCCATGTCATGTTGTTCGATCATGATTACGTGTGGTCTGATGGAAAGAACCGATGCCACATAATTGGTGGTGTAGGCGCGCAAACGTGGTATGGGCGGGAGTTCGCCTCAGCAGATACCTTTGGGCGTACAACCTCTGAGCGGCTCGAGTCAGTCTGCGGCCCCGTATGCCATAAGCATATCTGCTGTCTCTGAGCCCATGCATTTTCGTACAGCCTCTATGTCTGCGTGCGAAATGAAGCTTCATCTAAGCGTAACTTCTTCTTATCGCAGAGTCCCCCTGGCGGGTGGTTCAACTCTCCACCGAGAAATTTGCATATTTTCATATTAACACTATTTCGAGAAACTTTGCGCCGAGAAACTTGCCCGCCGTATCTATTGGCCCGACTCTCACAACTACAGGGCTAAGGATCAGATTTGTATGATCCAGCTTTTTGAATGCCCTTACTGCGTCAGAAAGGCGTTTCCCAGCCGGCATTCTTATGTGATTCCTGGTCGTCTAGGTGTACAATACACTACCTCCCTTCGAAGTTTGTAGCATCTTAGATGGAACATCCTGTATAGACACCACTTATAATATTGTGGCTACGTCTTTCCACAAATTAAGTAGCTGCGCAATTTATGCGTCTCCCATTACTGTGTACTATTAAATTTGTTGTTTTAGATGTAGATTTCATATATTTTTAAAATTCTATACATATTAATCACCATATTTTCCCAGGAAAAGAAAACGAAGAGCATTTTCGACTGCAAATTATGTTTTCTTACAATTTAATTGAAAAAATAAGTTTAGGTGTAGTATTTAAGCTGAAATTATACCAACTCTGAAGTTTTCAATACAAACACACACATTTGACAGCATACAGGGCATAGTTAGTGAATTGTACCTTACAAAGTGGAAGTCATTCGGTAAAGTACTGTAAGATTTATGACTATTTATATTTGGAACTCATACTGTTAAATTCATTTGTAATCGTTTGAAAATAAAATTCAATCAAGGGAGTTTTTCAAGAATAACTCAAAAACCATTTAACAGAATGACCTGTACTTTCGAATTCGCATATTTGAAGCTTTTAAAAATTGATGTACGTTAAAATATTTATAAGTTACAATTAATATTATTTTCTAAAGTAATTTACAAAAATGAATTTTTCGATCTAAATTTTCGAGAAAAAAAAACAACAATTGTAACGTATAATTTTTAACAGAAATCGATTTCTATAGTTTCACACATGCGAAGGTAAATTATCGCCTCATTCTGCCAAGTTTTCAAGTGATGCCTAAAAACCTACACGCATTGCAATTCGTTTTACGATGGCTCCACCAGTGGCTGAGATGATCTGCTCTCACAGCTGGTAGACAGGAGGTGCTAGGTTCAAACCCTGTCACACTTGTCGATCAAACCGTTCGGCGTTTTCAGTGGTTTTCATCTAACCTTGCCGTAAACACTTGTTAGGATCCCTTAGAAAGACCCCCACGGAGTGCACTTAACCTTAGGGCTTATATCCCTCATGTAGATAATCGGCCGCCGTAAAATCAACCAACCGTTTTACAACGAGTTGTAAATTAATTTAATATTAGAAGTTTCAAACCTCCATAATTCCTTAACTGCTTCATCGATGGATTTTCCGTTTAGATACCTATGGTACACTTTACCAAAATAAGCAAAATCTGATATCAGAATTAGGTGATCATTTTGAAAATTTCAGATTTCGGTACTATTTCAGTATAAAGACAACTCCCTAAGACTTTTTTTTAACACATAAATTGAAATAAGACATAATTTCTAGTCGAATGGATATTTCCGTTTTTTTTTTCCTTTTTTCTTATTTTTTCTTTTGGTTTACTGTACTTTTCTTTTATTGAAACAGTCGCATGTATTGCTATAATTAAATTAATTTTTTAAGTATCATTTTCGATGTAAAGAAAATTATTTATACATATTTAAACTGTTCTATATATATATATATATATATATATATACGAGTTTTTTAAGTAAGTACCGTTTTGTGATTCCGCCGTGCAGGGCTATGGTCGGCATGCGCGCTGGTTACCTACATTTCTTGTCTACGCACTGACGCCATTACAATCTGATTCTTCATTGTATACGTTGATTACTGAGTGTTTAAGATGCCTCCGACAATCGTGAGTCCCGCCGATTGTGAAGTACGGGCTGTTATACGATTTCTTAGTGCTAAAAGCGTAAAACCGATCGATATTCATCGTGAGATCTGTGAAGTTTACGGACAAAACATTATGAGTGATGGAACGGTAAGGAAATGGGTGAGAGCATTTAAAGATGGCCGCACAAATGTGCATGATGAAGAACGGTGTGGGCGTCCTTCGGCCGTTAATGAAGATTTGGTGCAGAAAGTGGACGAAAAGGTGAGAGAAAACAGACGCTTTACAATTTCATCATTGTCCGACTGCTTTCCTCAATATTCTCATAGTGTTTTGTATCGCATTGTGACCGAGAACTTGAATTACCGGAAATTGTGTTCACGTTGGGTTCCAAAAATGTTGACGGATTTGCACAAAACCCAACGTTTAGGCAGTGCATTGACTTTCCTTGAGCGGTACCACAATGAAGGTGAAGATTTTTTAGACCAAATTGTTACTGGTGACGAAACAGGGGTGGCCTACGTCACACCAGAATCGAAACAACAATCCATGGAATGGCGACATTCATCATCACCCAAAAGAGTGAAGTTTAAGCAAACAATTTCTGCCCGGAAAATCATGTGCACAGGTTTTTGGGACAAAAAAGGAGTATTGCTAGTGGAGTTTCTGCTTCGTAATGAGACAATCAATGCAGCGTCTTATTGTGAGACATTGAACAATCTGCGTCGTGCAATCCAGAACAAAAGACGTGGCAAGTTGAGTAAGGGTATCGTTTTGCTGCATGACAATGCCCGTCCACATGTGGCTAATCGGACCAAAGATCTCATCAAATCTTTTCAATGGGAAACTCTAGATCATCCACCATACAGCCCTGATCTGGCGCCCAGCGACTACCATTTGTTCCTGCACTTGAAGAAACACCTGGGCGGTCAGCGTCTTCAAGACGATAACGAAGTCAAAACATTTGTGATACAGTGGTTAAGAAGTCAGGCGGCAAAATTTTATGAGGAGGGTATTCAAAAACTGGTGCCACGTTATGACAAGTGCCTCAATATTCACGGAAATTATGTAGAAAAGTAGATTAAGGTACAGGCTTTCATGTAAAAATAAAATTATTGCGATATCTTTGCACGTCTTTTTTTAATTCCAAAACGGTACTTACTTAAAAAACACGCTACTGTCTATTCAAAACTCAGAAACATAACAAGTAAATAAAAGCATGAGCAAATTGGTAGATTTTGCCCTGCTTCGGCTACAATAAATGCAAACCAAGTATTGATTATTGCCAATTTCTTTTTACTTTGCATAAAACAAAATAAAATTTGTCGAAATATATGTATAATTTGTGCAATTAATGTATCAGTTAAATGTAATTTTTAGCTTGCTTAGTAAAATTTAAAAAAATAAATATTTGTCAACAATATTTTTTTTAATTGCTAAATAAGCGGAAAAAAGTGTTAAACTGAATCTCTCTGGCATAAATTGTCAACATATATGTTTATTTTAATCATATATATATTATTTTTGTTGTCAACATCCCTTTTTCGTGGGATTTACGAAACGCACAACATCGAATAAGGAATCATTCAAAAGATTTTTGAAGTGGCTTCTGACATAGTAAACTCACATTTCGTTAAAACATGTTTTTTTTTAATTAAAAACTAGCTAACCCGCCAGGGCTTGCCCGGGCCTTAGATAATTACAATCTCAGAGAAAGGCGTTAACCCCCTCTCTCCCCATACCCGCAAATATAATGAATAATTTGTTCAAGAGAACCTACATTAACGCAATCATTAAAAAAAGAATGACATTTTTCTGATAATTAGAACATAACGAAGACGCTACGCTAAAATAGTCGGCAGATGACACCCCTTCCCGACCTCAATTTCAAATCTATATCTTAATTAGTTACCTAAATTTTTATTCAATAGTAAATATTGGCAATTATTTCCTTTCATTTTTACAAACTAAATGGAGGGATCGGCCAGAGAAACAGATCTCTTTGTAGTTCCGTTTTCAATGAAAGCAGATCCCTGACTGAAACTTCCTCGGATTGTTTTCACTGGCGCCGGCAGATTTTTGGCAGTTTTTTGCATAAATTAAAAAAGTTACCAACAGAATTTTTCAAAAATTACGTAGTACGATGCAGAATATTTTTTACATATGCTCAGAAATTTTCGAATTGATATCTCAATTAGTTTTCTTAAAATTCTCTAATTAGTAAAATAATTTCGATTTCGTTCATTTCCGCTTTCAAATCCAATACGCCAGTTCGTTTCTTTCACCATTTTGATTTAAAAGATGTTATTTTAGAAGCGATGATTAATGAGAATCTAGTTAATATCTAGGCTAATTATCAAAATATTAAAATTCTGAGGGTCATGTGCACCAAGAGAGGGTTTGGACTACCTAAATCTAAATTTACAGACTTCTAGGTGCGCTAAATTTTCCTAGACATCGCCAACAGACACACACACACAGATCGAAACTTTATTTTATTAGTATAGAATGTCGTTAATTATAAAACACTAAATTAGTATTGGTTTCATAAATGAAATGAAAAATTTTCCTCAAATTACTGTTGCCACAAAAATAAAATACCGAATTATATGATGCTCAACAACGATTTTAAAAAAAATAGTACAAAAAAGATAAATTATTATTTCTCCACGCGAGTTTATTTTATATTTATAAAAAAAAAATGGAAATCGACATGTTTAGAAAAATGAGACATCATCGATTCATCGAGGCAGCGGTATTCACGAGTAAAAGATCTGCTTTGTTATATTACACTAAATTGTATTTTAAATGCATTCAATTTATTTTTCTTTGTTTCATTTTTTTTTCAAGAAGCGGGTAATATCATCTTCTAATGCAGTTAAAATACATTTGTTATTTTTTTTTCTCTAGAGTGTCTTTTGCTATCTTCAATTAGTTTTTACTGTAACTTTGTTGGAATAAATGAGACATATACTGATTTGACAAATATTGCTCCGGATATTTTTATCCTTATTTTTTCTTTAGAAGTTTAAACCTGCATCAAAAAATATTAGATATTGCTAAAAATTATTAGACTGAAGTACGAAATCCTCGTACAGTCTACTGGTTCTCTCTTATTTTTGAATGAATTATAGAATAACATCATACTAGATATTGCATTTTACTAAATACAATAGAATTAGCTCTGGATGCAGAGCCGTACAGTTACAGGGCCTCGCCCCCGAAAAAAATATTTAATAAAAAATAGTTAATATTTCTTATGCATTTTGTTGAAGCGAGTTATTTATTTCATAATAAAATCTATATGTGTAAACATGTTTATTTATAAAATGTCAAGTCTTTATCAATTTGAAAGGTTCAGTGCAACTTGTGGATGCTCGAGAAGAGAATATATAGTCTGCAGCTTTTATTCAATGTATAGGCATTGTTATACTCCAGGCAGCACCAGACGCACTTCCATCGTCAGTGAATTCGTATTTTTGTATTTAATTTTTGACTTTTACGTCCATGAATTTGTTAAACACGTTTACGAGCTTCGCTATTTACTGTCAAAACTGAAATATATTTATTCGCGCTTGTGATAATGGCATGAAAAATCGCACGATAATATTGAAAATTTTTTTAATATACAGGGTGTTCTAGAAAGGACTCCCCAACTTTGAAATGACATAACTTCGAAACAGTGAGAGATAGAAATGTGAAACAAGTTGAATGTTAGACAGATAGGTCTGGAATTTTTTATACATCAATTTAAAAAAATAGTTCCAAAATTGGACACGAGAGGGCACTGCAATCACAAAGCTGTGTCTTTGAAATAGTTCCTGAAAGTGAGCTGTTTGAACTGAGATAAAAATCACATTACAATGGTTTCGATATGGTTACCTTTTTCAGCAACAACATGACGCAACCTAAAGGTAACGTTCGAAATCACTTGTTGCAATACTTCTATTGAAATGGATGCACATGCCTCACAGATGAATTGTTAGAGCTGTTCCAAGGCTTGGGTATTCTTAGAATAAACAGCGTCCTTCAAGTAACCCCACAAAAAGGAGTCGCATGGATTCAGATCCGGGGAATATGGTGAATACGGCATGATATTCTTGAATTCCGAATTATTCTCTAATTCTATACAACTTTTTTACACGTGTCAGCAATGAAACAGACGCACGAATGAAATTTCTGTCCTTCTGAGTACCATTTAAAGTTCCATGTGCTTGTACTGCCACCTACTATCCAATATTGGAACTATTTTTTCACATTCGTGTATAACAAATTCCAGACATATCTGTTTAACATTCAACTTGTTTCACATTTCTATCTCTCACTGTTTCGAAGTTATGTCATTTCAAAGTTGGGGAGTCCTTTCTAGAACACCCTGTACCTGTGTGTAGTTTTACATACACGTATATTACACACACACTTATATATATATATATATATATATATATACATGTTAAATACGGCATTTCATAATAAAGAGATCAAATATAGCACTCTAACATTTCGTAAAAAACATAGCAGTAGCAGTCATGATTCCAAAGGCAAGACGATGGGTTATGAAAAACATGGAGTTTTCCCGTGGAAATAAAACTATGAGGAGTTAGTATCAATTCTTTTATTGACACGATACTAAATTAATCTCAATTCCACTAATGAGAATTTTCAAAGTTCATATCTGAGGTTATTAAGCCATAAGAACAGCATGCAGATGCTAAAATGATTAGAGTTATTACACCAAAATTGACAGAATTTCTTCTCCAGGTGACCTGCTTTTATAGGCAGTAGGAAAAACTTACAAAGCCTGCTCTCCAATCCTGTGCAACGGTGTTTTAAAGTTAGAGAGCGTATGAATATTTTCACTATTGCAGGTAAGGACTAGCCAATAAGAGGCTTGCGAAGCCGTGGAACTTATTACTATATACGGCATAATTTTGAGGTGAACCGGTAGACGCGTGAGCCGAAAAGATTTATGGGATATCGAATGGTAATATTAATAAAAATAAAAAGTGATACTAAGAGACGTTCTAAAGAAATAAAAATTGAATGTTTCAAAAGAAGAAATAAATTAAGGTTTTTACAAATACGTGTAGCTTTTAACAGATTAAGACTTTTAGAATAATAATTAAAATAACATTTTGATTAAAGCTAAGGAATAAAATTACAATTTAGATTTAGTAGATATTTTAAATGACTGTTAAAAAATTTAGAATTGTAAGAATTTGAAATACATTAATTAAGGAAAAATGACGATTTTTTTTTATTATTACACACTCACACACACATGAGCGGGGTGGTGTGTGAACTTTGGAACTTTAGTAACACTGAAATGTTTTTAAATATATTTAACACGTATTTTTTCGTTTTTCAATTCGATGTGTATTTTTTAAGTTTTTCTAGTTATTTCGATTTATATCTTCTTAAAAAACTATACTGAACTTTTAAAGCTTTCTGAAAGATAAAACAATTCTCTTTTATCAGATAATTTTTATATTGTTTATTAACTTTATTTATATGCTACAAATTGCTTCAAAACTTATTCTTCATCGTTCAAATTAAAATATTGTTTACCCATATTTAATGATTTATTTTACAGTTTCTAAGCTTAAGGAGAGAAAACGTTGCCTTCAACATATAAACTGTCGAATTATCGACCGAAATCTCTCTAATTAAAAATTTTGTTGTTCTTAAATTAAAACGACCATGTTACAGTTATGTATTATACGGTAGATAATGAGTCTTGTATGTGAAATTCAAAAGCAATTAGTGAAAGGAAATATCAGCTTAATTAGGGTACGAAGCGATGTGAAGAATACTTAATTAGTTTTTTAATAATATACTTGCTAATGATATAAGTTTTTGAATATGCAACAGAAAAGTTAAAAATTTGATACACTAATAGAAACAGACTAATAGAAACTAATAGAGACTAATAGAAACAGAAAGAATCTAAAATTAGATAGATCTAATGCAATAAGTTCGTTGCTTCAATTGAAGTGTGCATCAAGTAAATATTTCCTGATTTTTAATGTTTACTATGCTATTATACGAATCTCTGATTTTCAAACACACATAAGGTAAAGCTAGGAGAGTCTGCGCACAATTCAAAAGAATAACAAAAAAAATCTAAATATTAATTTTTTGCTAAACTATCCATGAATAATTTTTACTTCATTTGTTTTTTATGGATTTCCATTGCTATTTTCTTGTTATGTTGTAATTTAATAGGACAGTTGTAATAAAACCAAGAAAGCTATTTTGCGCAATCTTTCCTTACAGGGTTGGTGTGATTGCGCACATGGGTAGGAGAGATTGTTACTAATAATAACTACAATGAAATTGTTAACAATAATAATTACACTTAAATGACACTCTTGTAAGGTTTTTGTGAACAAATATTGTTGTATTAGGAGTGAATATTTCAACCTAATAATTAAAGAATCAGAAAAAGGAAATAATTTTAAAAAGGATTAAAAAAATTTAATTAAAAGGAAAAAAAAAAGAAATCAGAAAAAGCAAATCCAGATAAGATTACAAAATAATATTAAGTTACTTGATGACATGTTTAACTTAAAATTAGTCCATTTTCATTTTTCATTTTTTTATGCAGATTAACCAATAAATTGCGTAATCTTTCTTAGCATGGAAACTAATGGGAAAAATGCGCCATCTCTCCTAAGTAGCAGATGCGCAAACTCTCCAATTTCGGTAGGAGAGATTGCGCGGCCTTTTATTTAAACATGGCCGCTACTAAAACGAACCATTGATGTTCACATTGTTAGTCTAGCTCTTGATTATTAGCTTATGAGAAATCTTTTAAGATTAAAATATTTTGTACTACTGACATTGTATAGAAATTCTGATAATAGCTAGGAAAATTCAGGCACTTACTTTGGGAAAACAAAACAAAATAGCAATGCTTTATCTTAGACGCTCAAAACAATCAACATGCGCTTTCAAGTAGACACTCCACTACTGCTGTTGCACAACTTCCTGGAGTCGCTGCGCGCTCACTCTACTCCTTCCCCCCGTACCTGTGCGCGCAATCTCTCCGACCGCGCCATCTCTGGCTTTACCTTATATATCCATATCCATATCTATATTTATATCGATATCTATATATCTATATCTATCTATCTATCTATCTATCTATCTATATATATATATATATATATATCATGATAACACTATTTGTTGATGTATCAATTGCTAGATGTACTTATTTTAATATGTAATAAATATTAAAACTTTTCTGCAAGACAGTAGGATAACTTGATATTTTTTTACACATTTTTATTTCGTTCTCATTACAAGCTTTTTTGTTTTGCTTTTTAATTTTTCTTTTGAAAAAAAACCCTCATATCTAACTGTTAAATTTTAAATATTTTTTTCGTTATATTTATTAAATTAATTACAGTTTCTAACCTGTTATAAATAAAATGTTCTATCTAAATAAAAACTATCAAATTATCGACCGAAATCATTTTAATTAAAAATTTTGCTTTTCTTCAAATAAAACGTCCATGTTACATCTACATGTTACATAAAGCACAATGAGCCTCATAAGTGAAATTACAGGGCAATTAGTGATAAGAAATCTCTGCGTTAATTACCTTACGAAGGGATGTGAAGAGTACAAAATAATATTTTTTATAAACTATTTGATGCAGATGATATACGTCTTAAAATATGCATCAAGACATTTAAAAACTTGTTAATGTCAGACTAACAGATACAGGAACTTATAGATAAAATTACATACATTTAGTGAAATACATTTATCATTTCAGGTGGAGAGTATATCATGTATGCTCTGATGTTTACGGTGCCATACTATGTATACTTGTTTTCCTTAAACACACATACATACATATGTCAGATATTTTAAAACTTTTACCCCATCTAAAGATTATTCTAAATTTTATTCCATTTAATCTTTTTATTTCGTCTTAAAATACTATAATCCCTTTCTCGTTTTACCTTCAGAAATCTTATTGTTTTTACGCGTCTTTATTTCTTTTCGCGTTCCTCGTAATATTTTTTCCGTCTTCAAAATTCCCTTTCTAAATTTTCCTCTTCAATTTTATCATCAATTTTTACCTTGATAATCCCAAGTTTTGACAGAATATTCTGGAAAGGTTTTTTAACCTTTTAAACGCCGCACTGTGTTCCAAGTATAAAAAATATTATTTCTTTGTGAAAATAAGATTTAAATGCATCTATTTAAACAATGCAAGAAGAAATTTCCCCCCAAAAAAATTTTATGTACGATTTCGGGTATGTTCCCGTTTGGGAACATTGGCGTGATTCATTAAGTTTTTACTATATTTTTCAATAGATTAAATTTTATGGTTCTTATGCTAGAATTTTATAAGTATGAATAATATTTGACAGATTTAATAACATTAAAAATTTTTTAAGTGAAATTCGTGTGTTGAATATTATACTTTATAAAAACAATCAAACACAAAGAAAGAATTAAATAATATATATGTGCATAGATATAAATAGAATTAGTAAAAATGTTTAAACCAACTATAGAAAAGCACAAATAACTACTTGAAAGTTAATGATAAAATAATTATATGTATTACAAATATTAACTACATAAAACTATAAATAATAATTATATAAAATACAAACTATCTTACCAAATTATTATTATTATTATTTTATAGTTTGCATCACTGTCCGTGATAAGAGGGAAAACAGTGTTCATGCAGTCGCTTTTGGCATTCAAAGCACATTTTCCTTGTATTTTTCTGGCAAACTACACAGTGTCCTTGAGATGATGATACCAAATAGTGCGTATCTGACTGCCGTGCAGACTCTACTGGATGGGCACGTGGACCTGGAATACAATGACTCTCGGGTTTCATTCGAAGTAAACTCAAAGTCACCTCTCTTCGAAAATTCAGGTGTGACAGTTCTGATGTTGAGTTGTGGTGTAATTCAGTATGTACAATCCATCCCGCAACAACAGCCATGTTTAGGGCATTGCTAAATAAGTTCCAGTACCACTTTTTGCTGCGGAACATAGGACGGTAACTTCCAAGAAGTCTGTCTAACAAATCAACTCCACCCATACCTTCGTTATAGCACTTTACAAGATGTGGCTGTGAAACATCTACCTTTTTTCTTTCTTTACGGCAAAATCGTTTTGCTTTACACATAGGTTCATGAGTATCGTAATTTGACGCTATTGTAACAACTGAACTATCGTTCCATCGGCACATATAAACTTTTCCATCGCACTGAAAATCGTACTTTCCCCTCTCGCATTTGGACATTTTTTTTAATGATTGCAAAGGACATTGTCCTGTTCTAGTATCCCGAATTGTACCAGTTGCTTTAAAATCTTTGTCTGATAAATCCGCCAAAAGTTTATAAGACGTGAAAAAATTATCAAAGTATATTTCGTGTTTTTTCGAATTTTCAATACACGATAAAAGTTCCCATACAACTCTTGATCCAAGGGGAATATTACTCCTTTCCGGACTTTTTCCACCGTAAATTTTCATTGCATATGGGTAACCATTATGCGAACAAAGCATCCAAATTTTGAAACCAAATCTTATAGGCTTACCTTTTATGAACATTTTTGCTGAATGATGACCATAGTATGGAACCATAGATTCATCAATGCTTAGTTTTCCGTGAAAGATTCCAAACTGCCGAAAATTTTTTTCAAGTTCTTGATAAAAGGGATAAATTTTGTCCAATTTATCTCCTGCTTTCAAACCATTTGAATCTATAATATGAAAATATTTCTTTATTTTCCTAAATCGGGCTCTAGACATAACTGAAGCAACTATTGGAACGGAAAAATCTTCATAAGTGCTCCAATATAAATCCTCACCAGGAACAGTATGGTAGCCACTAAATAAGAGTAACCCAAAAAATTGCCCAATATCTTTTTCGTCTACATCAATATTTTCCCCTTTTTGCATTGCATACAGTTTTGTCATTTCTGATAAATGGGCTAAATATTCCATCGGCAAAAATTTGTTGAAAATTTCAGCTGGCGATAAATTTGCTAATTCGGGAAACGATTCGCAAGGCTTCATATTACTTATGGTTTCTAAAGATTTTTTGAAAGATGCATTTTTATTCCAGTTCGGCTTCATATCTTCTTTCTTTGATAGTCTCTTTCTCTTCAAACTTGATTCAGTTTTTGATGTAGAAGGTACAAAAACAATCGTTTCATCATCTGATACATCAACTGATCTATGTGTAAAAACTTCTAATTGTCCGCATACATCTGCAGGCATAATTTTTTGAAATTCATTTTCATTTACATCTTCTTCATCTGTTATAGCACCACTTTCATCAGGAGGCAATTGGCAAATATCTATAACAGAATCAACCGAAGCATCTGAATCTGATAAAGAGTTAAAATATTCAATAGCTTCCTGTACTGTTAAAAATCTTTCACGATTAGTCATATCTATCAAAGAAGCAAAGTAAAAATATCGTTCTAGCTTCACCCTCTATTAGGTATAAAGGTACACTTTGTGTGGTTATCAATACGAAAAAGCTAAAAACAACGTTGAAGCACACAAATTAAAAAACTTTAAAACACATACGGCCGTTTCAAAGATGCATAGATCCCCTTCATCAGTGTAAGGTGTGGGAAAAAAAACTTTCTTTCTCCCGTTTGGAGAGAGCCTGCGCAGTGATGCCTGTTTTCGGTGATTTCCTGTCAGCTACGTCACTTCTGCTCTGGTTACACTTGCTTTGCCATTTTGGTCAGATTACAGCCAGTACTCGGGGCTATAACCGAGCGTGGGTCTTTTGAACCCCTTTTGACATTTTTTTCCCCACACCTTACACTGATGAAGGGGATCTATGCATCTTTGAAACGGCCGTATGTGTTTTAAAGTTTTTTAATTTGTGTGCTTCAACGTTGTTTTTAGCTTTTTCGTATTCACCCTCTATTACTTACAAAATGAACGATGCAAAAAATTCAGAAAGAGAAAAGGAAAAAATAAATAAATAAAAGAACTGGGCGGGTGCTGAACCACGTGATCTATCTCAAAACTCTTACATACGATAAGAAAGTAAAAATTATTGCTAATAAATAGCACCCTTCGCGGGATACTTAGAAAAAGTCATAAACATCCTCAGTCCTGAGCAAAACAGTTATTTGGACAAAACTCTCACCCCCGCACTAGTGAGGGAAGAAAGCAAGAGAAGGGGGAGGGGTGAAAAGGGTGTAAGTGGAATTCGAAAAGCCACTGACCTGCTTTTAAACACAGCAAAAGAGATTCAGTATAATTCTGAGACTCTCAATATTACAAATTAGGAAAATAGATCAACAGTGCAAATGATCGAATTCTGTATAGTGAATTACGCCAATGTTCCCGAACGGGAACAATAGAATTTGATATCTTATAGCAAACGCATTTTTATTGAAAACTGTTATTTAGCATGCTTATTCTTTAAAATGGACCTTATTTATCATAACTCTGAAATTTCATGAATTTTGCATCTTTTAAAAAAATTATGTGAATTTTTTTAACAATCCTAGCAAAAATTGACAAAAAATGACTTTTTTTTAAGCTTAAATAATTATATAACATAAATAGTTTTTAGTCTAAAAAAATAAATGTACTTTTGTTAATAAATAATAATTTTTGTAAGTCCATAGAAGCGAAACTTTTTTTTTAATGAATTTTAAATTTGATGTTCCCGTTCGGGAACATTGGCGTTTAAAAGGTTAACGCACTTTGTATGGCTCTTCACTTCTCTTTTCCTTTTTCGTATCCTTGCGCCTGAGATTTTAAATGCTCTTACACCAGTTTGGGTGTTGTTATTTCTAATCATTTCTGGGATGAAAAATAATTTAGATATCAGTGAAGTTTTTATTATGCTAAATTTTACATGAAGTTAACTTTTCTCTCTTAATTATTTGATAATATAATGTGGCAGATATCAGCTGATTCGATTTAATCGGTATCAGAGGGCCTCAGAGTCCTTTATCGTGATGGAGTAAACTGCCAAAAAATATGCTTTTTCGTAACTGATTGTGATTATTCTGTGCCTATGGGAAATCTCAAGGTTTAAGATCTGTACTGCTTTTTAAAAATTCGCCGCGATGACTGCTACAGTGTGCTCTGTTTGCGACCTCACAACGAAAAATAATTTCTATTGATATGACAGTGTGTAACAATTACAGTTTATCACAACTCATCACCACTTCATCTTAAAAAAAACTTGAGATATTGTAGGGAAGACATGAAATGCTACATATATATATATATATATATATATATATATATATATATATATATATAATATAGTTTTAAATTCTCTGTTTTTCACACTTAATTTATGTATAATACTTTTCTTTTCTTTCCCTAGCTCAAAAATAAAAATGTATCTATAATTGTTTTATAACATTCCGTGTAACAAAATTCATACCACTTTAAATTTTTTTTCTGTCGTAAGCCTAGTTTAGTTAACAAAAGTACGCGTTTGTGATTTTTTCGCGCCTATTTCGGTGCCGTACTACACCATTTTTTTTTCACGCGCTTTTCAGGGGAGCGCATAATTCGCAAAAAAAGTTTCCCGCATTGTAAAATCCTGTGGCTCATACTCCTTTGTCGATAAAAACTTCTGCATACACTCATAGGCAGATATTTTCGTAATTTTTCATTGTCATTGAACTTATGCAGGCATCCGAGGAGAATGGTAGTTGTTATGGAAAGGTATTGAATATGGAAATCGTAATGATTTTGGTTACATCTCTGGAGACGTACTCGAACGTATGTACATCATAACATTACAGTCTTACAGTGAAGGATCAATTATGGAGTTGTGATGTGTTTTCCCAGGAATTCCAGCTGTCGATGTGAACAAGTTCTTTTTTTTCCAGGAATGAAGTGTCTTCCCTCTGTGTTTGTAAATGTGAATCATCTAATAAAAGTACTTTAGAAGGAACTGCTTGCTGATTTCTGTGGGAGAAACGTACAGTGGTGTATGTACCCCCTTACCATTCAACCAGAAACTGTTGATTTAAACAGCGACTGAAATATAATCTTCATAACCGCGGGTTAATATCTACACATAAGATACCATCGTGTTTCAAAAGCAATACGAAGTATCAAAGATCCAACTTTCGTGATGTGATATGGAAGATTTTATATATATATATACAGTATGCCCACTAAATTCCCTTGCCACCCTCTTAACTTCGGAATGGCTGCTGCTATATTCATAAAAGTGCTATCTAGGTATAGTAAAGTAGCCATGCGCTACAGAATGAAATCGCCTACGGCGCCACATGGTGGAAAACTGCGAAGTTAGCATTCCAATCTCTAAAACGGAAAGAGATTGGGGGGAAAAGTGATTTACAAAGTTGTAGAGCATCATTGATTTAGTACAAAAAGATACCTTGTGGACATTAATGCGATTTATATATCGGTTAAAACGCGTATTTGATTTTTCGTGATTTCCTATACTGTGACGTCACAACACTTGAACGGAAGGAGAAATTATTATCTTTCGGATAAAATACGGCACTGCAATGTGGCACAGTGGCATCGCTTGTGATTCCCAATCAAAATGACGCATTACGGACGCTTGTGCCAACGTGTCACCCTCTATGCTCCAGCTTGTGCAACGTGAAATGCAAACAAGCATCCAAATGTGCATTGCAACTGACGACGGTGAGAAGTTTGATCATCTCAAATAAAGGTATATTGTTTCAAATAGTTGGTTTTTTCTTTCTAAGATCGTTTTGTCACGTGACAGTGTAGGAAATCATGAAAAAACAAATGCGCGTTTTAACCGTTTTATTTTTCGCATTAATATCCCCAAGGTGTCTTTTTGTACTAAACCGTTGATGCTCTACAACTTTGTAAATCACTTTTTTTTCACTATCTCTTTCCGTTTTCGTGATAGGAATGCTATCTCCACAGTTTACCACCAGGTGGCGCCGTAAACAATTCCATTCAGTACCGCGTGGCTACATTAATATACCTAGACACCACTAATATGAATATAGCAGCAGCCGTTCCGAAGTTAAGATTGTGGCAAGGGACTTTAGTGAGTATACTGTATATATATACAGGGAGATTCAAAAGTAAGTGTACAACTCCCAGATGCTGTAAAACAGGAACCGTTTAAGACACATTCCCCAAATGGAAGCCGTAAGGTATGTATACTCATAAAGTTTTTTTTCCTGCTGCTGTGCGAAGTGACTTAGGTGATAGGTTGCCTGTCATGTGAATATCAGTAGAAATGGCTGCATCTGCAGTACAGAAGGCATGTTGTGTTCTTGAATTGAGCATAATGGAATCTGCCACCATTGCGCAACGTATTTTCGAACATAATATGGAATTAAACCTCTAACCAGAAGATACTTTTATGATTAGTTTAAAATTTTTAAAACAATGGACTGTTTGTGAAAACTGCACTGAAATGGATTACCGGTTTGGTGTGTGTCATGTGACTGAGGATACACACATAGATTTTCTAATCCGATCATAAATATTTTTCTGATAAGAGATTCTTTTCCAAATCATGTTCGAAAATGCCGTTGCACAATTATGGCAGATTCCGTTTTGGTCACTTCAAGAGCACAAAATGTCTTCCTCAATGCTGACGCAGCCGTTTCTACTGATATTCGCGTGACACGCTAGTTATAGCGTATGTCACTTCGCACAGCAATGAGAAAAAAATTATGAGTACACCTACCTTATGGCTTGCATTTGGGAAACGTGTCTTAAACTGTTCCTGTTTTACAGCATCTGGAATTTGTATAATTACTTGAACCACCCTGTATATAATATATATATATATATAAGGTCAGAAGAACACGTTTTAATTATGTAACAGTTTCTAGAAGTTTATATTATATACAGAGTGTCCATAATTAAACGACTCTACTTTAAAGTTGTCTGCAAACCAAAGTATTGGTTAGAAAGTTGTGAAGTTTTGTGAAGGACATAATAAAGGAATAGGAATTTGTTTAAGCGAAATAAAATATTTCAAACTTTCACCACCAGTTGGCGTTTTTGATGATTTACACATTTAGCCACCGCCCACTGACTTCTAGGCCTGAGCTCTGACAAAAAAATGGCGGATTTTTTTTCAGAGTTTGTACCGTCCGTTAAATTCGAGCTTCAATAATTTTAAAAAGTTTTTTACTGTTTATTTTTCTTAGATTAAGTAAGACAAAAACACAGACCACCCCCTGCACAATATTCAGGGGCGGTGACTTAGCATACATTTACAACAGTTTACAAATTTTATTACATCGAAATATTTTAAACAAAACTTTTTTTACTAAATCAGAAATTTGGAATTCAGACCGGGAAATGTTAGTAGTTTTTATTTCTTATTATTTCTTTAGTTTAGGATATTACTTGATTATATAAAGCGAAAAAATATTATTTTAGAATTTCCGGTTAGAATTCCAAATTTCTGAATTAAAAAAGGCCAAACTGACAACAGTGACCAGGAATCGTCTGGTAAAATTTCGCCGCACGAGGGCGTGAAATCCTACAATTTAAAGAGATATGCAAATAAATTTTTATCAACGTCACACAGGAGTTGTTATCAAACATAGAAACTTTCGCGGAGATTTTGTTTTCAATGTGTTTGCTATTGGTAAACAGAATTTTGTTACGTTTACCAGACCGAGCTTTGTTAGTAAAATTGTTTTACCAAAACGATAATGGACTTTACCCATATCACGCCATCTGTGGGTAAAGAGAAGAAAAACACCAATAGGCGTGAAGAACAGCTTCTCCTTCGTCCAATAAACAGTCTTTTTCCGAAGGAAATTACCCTCAGAGGTGGGGTTGTTGCCACTCGTGGGTAAGGTCCATTCCGCATTAGTTGCTCTACGGAAATTTTGGACTTCGAAGGGGATGCGAAAGGGTCTATTGACTGTTAAAAATCTTCGATTAATGGTAGCCAAATTTGAAGAAACAGGTTAGTTGAATGTCCGTTCTGGAAGAGGAAGAAAACCTGTTTCCTCAGAAACAATAGAGAAGTTTGCACCTTCAGGTAGAAGAGCACAAAGCTTCCGACGTACAGGCTAGTACCAGTTACCCTTACGACGTACAGGCTAGTTCCTCGTTCAACTGTCCAAAAGATCATGCGTATTATCCTCTGGTATTATCCGTACAAGCTTCAACATGTGCAGGAGTTGCTTCCACAGGATTTCCAGACTCGACACCGGTTCTCACTTCTGTTTCTTGTTCGCTTTGGGGATGATTCAAAATGACCTTGGAATATCCTCTGGACAGACGAAGCGCATTTTCATTTGGACGGTTCAGTGAACACTCACAACTGCCGAATTTGGGAACAAGAAAATCCACGTTGAATCTTACAGGTTCCGTTGCATTCACCAAAAGTGAAGTGTGATGTGGGTTTTCTGCATCGTTTATTCTTGGCCCATATTTCTTCAAGGATTTAAGTGCTAGCGGTCCAGTAAAATTCTCGATCACTGGTCAGAGATATGCATCTTCGGATCTACAAGAACGTCAGTGCCTTTCACGTACAATTTTAATGCAAGATAGAGCTCCTCCACACATTAGCCGCTGTGTTAAGGATGTCCTTAAAAATCACTTCATAGAAGAACGTGTCATCAGCCGCCACTTTCGTAATCTATGGCCTCCCAGATCTCCAGACCTTAATCCGTGTGACTTTTGGCTTTGGGGGCATTTGAAACATTTGGTAAGTCATGATAACCCATGAACTTTACCTGATCTAAAAAACAGCGTTTCACGACATGTTTTTAGAATTTCCCAGAACACACTGCGGTCAACTGTGGAACATGCTATCCTATGATTCCAGATGGTATCTGAAAATAATGGCCGTCATGGAGAACATTTTTTGTTGCAATAAAATATGTAAACTATCGTAAATATATGCTAAATGTGTAATTCATTAAAAACGCAATCTTTTGATGAAATTTTGAACAAATTTTTTTTTCGCTTTAACAAATTCCCATTCCTTCATTATGTCCTTCACTTTCTGACGAATAGTTTCGTCTGTAGACAACTTTAATATAGGGTCGTTTAATTATAGACACCCTGTATGTAAACTATTCTGAAAGCCATTAAGATATTTTATAGTATTTCTTTTTTCCAATCATTTTCATTCCAAGCTTTTTCGTTTTGCTTATTAATTTGAAAATTGGTTTCTTTGATTGTTTTAAAACTTATACCCCATCGTTAAAATTAAAATATTTTCTTTCCATTTATTTATTGCTTTTTTTTTACAATTTCAAACCTGATAAAAAATAAAATATTGCTTTTAATGTGTAAACTATCAAATTATTGAACAAAGTTTTCTTAATTAAAAATTTCAATTTTCTTAAATTAAAATGTTCCGGTTACATTTACCTGTTATACGAAAAATAATGAGCCATGTAAGAAGTTCAAGAGCGTATAGTGAAAATATTTCTCAGAATTAATTATACAGGGTGATTTTTTTTTAAGTTGTGAAAGTAAAACACTATAACGAAAGAACCACTGATCCAAATGACCAAAAATTTCACCAGTATGCTCCCAAAGCAATGGGAATTTTTTAGGCATGGTTAAAAAAATTAAATTGCACCGACAGATGGCGCTGTAAAGTAGCACAAACAAAGAATATCATCTGTGGGAGGAAAACAATGGACGGTACTTTGAGAAATCATCTTCCGTATACCCTCTGTCGTCACTGGACCTTTTCTTAAATTCTTAAGTGTCCTAAATCTCCTAAGAGCAGTTGCTGCGCTGTCATTATTCTGATAATACAGTTTCACTAACAACGCACGGTCCGTCAATGACGCAGTTATTGCGAGGATTTCCGTAGAATAATGAACCCGAGATGTGCCTACTTCACGTTTTTACACCAATGTGCGTGTGCCGGGCGCAAGTTCGTCTCCCGACTTTACTGCATGTACAGCGCCATCTGTCGGTGCAATTTTAAGTTTTTTTAACCACGCCAAAAAAATCCCCATTGCTTTGGGAGCATACTGGTGAAATTTTAGGTCATTTGGATCAGTGGTTCTTTTGTTATAGGGTTTTACTTTCACAACTTTAAAAAAAATCACCCTGTAGTATTAAGTGATGTGAAGAATACATAATAATGGTTTTTTAATAATGAAGTTGATGTTAACAAATACGTAGCTGAAAATTTCACATTTCAATACATGATAGATCTGAGATTACCTGATCTAAATAGCAAAATGCTCCGTATTTTAGTGATACATTTGATTAACGCTTTTTGAAATATTTATCTTTTTAATTAAACAAATCATTCTGAAAACTGGTTTTACACAATTATATCGAATTTAGTCAAATATGGGTCAATCATCTGTTCTTTGGATGAAAGATGGTTTTTTCTCTGTGAAAAATATAAATAATTAACTCAAATTTCTTTTTCACTTTCATTAGATAAATAATTGAAGTTATACATCCGCTAAACAGCAGTGTACTGTTTTGTTTCGAAAACCATTCTTCCCTTCATTCAAATCAATATTTTCTTTTATTTTACCGTTCCTACAATTTTTTTTTCTACGATACCATGAAAAAAGATATAAGCAGTTATTTAGAAGTTTCGCTCTGCTAAAGCATAGGTTAATTGTCTAATTATTCATGAGCTAAATAAAAGCTGCAATTAATAAGATTTAAATGCATAGAAAATAAAATGTAGTATGTGCAAAGAAGTGTTCATTGACATATATGTACATTGTATTGGACTAGCAACTGTTTCATAAAAGCATTCTAGTGTTTTGATTGTGGACGTGATTTCACAAGTTAACATTCGTGTGCGCACCAGAGACATCTATACTTTATTTTACACTAATTTTCGATGAATGCATGTAGCCTTCGGAATTTGTGGATTTTCTGCGTTTCTTAGCGTATTTATGCACATTTTGGCTCTTATAGTCAATCAGTAATCGTATATAAGCAGGTGTGAATGTGTGCTTGGCAGATGTGAATGTGGATTTAGTTGGATCTCTCCTCATCGCACTGTGAAAAGTTTGGTGTAAAGTTCCTGAGAAAACTTGTGGCACCTTTCTGCTACAGGTTTTCTCAGGAATTTCACCAAAGAAATGCCAGAAAACTTACACAATTCAGTTACACACAAAACATATGGAACATTACACAGATCACCGATAATTTCTCTTTTACAATAATACCAAAAAGTTACACAAAAGTTCCAAAGTATACCTGAAAAAACTAAGGAATGTTACACACAAAACACATGGAACGTTTCACAGTTGATCAGTAAATTCCTCTTTCTGAAGTATTCCGAAAAGTTACACAACTTTATGGAAGATGTTACAACAGATTTCTCGGTATTCTCAGATCAGCAGAAATAATCCGAGAAAACCCAGGAATGTTACACTGCAAACGTCAGGAACATTACGCAGATTTTTTACAATGCGGAAGTTTAGATCTGCTTTAGCCACAAAGCCAGTACTAATATTCAGAAGTGGAGATTGAGAAAAGTAAAGATAGCTCTCGCCTCATCGTTTGTAATATAGTTTAAATATATTAGTTTCAATAATGTTGTTCAGCAGCCACGGGTTGCTACCATTTTTTGCAAGTTTAGCTGAACCGAGTTTTCTAGTGATTCTATATTTAAGCAAATGGCATCCAGTGCGTAACGGATTTAACATTGGAATATCTCATCAGTAATATATGCATAAGTGAGTCTTTGATTATTTAAATTTTTCCGAAGAAAGTTTGATATAGTCATACAGAGTGAAATGCATATTTTATAGTTGATTTCTTTGGGAGATACCGTTCAGTTTAGGCCAAATCGTTAAAGACTCTTCCACTAACACTGTCCGTTTATTTTAAATAAGCAATGTTTAAACCTTACATCTGTGTACTGACTGAGCTAGATCAGTACGGCATGAACACGCATGCTACAACAATATAAAACAATATAATTTAAGTGTCAGAATATAATAGACAGTCGCTTTAAACCTCTTAAAAGATAACCACCAAATTTTTCACCAAATTAAGTTTTTTATCTCAAGTTTGAAAATTCAGATTTTTTAAGCATTTAACGAAAATTACAGAGAAAACAACATTACAAATTTGTCCATTTGCTTGGCGGTCAGGGGGTTTATTTGGTAAAATTATTGAATAATAATTTATTTTACAGATATAGAGAATTATAACTAACATTGTACAAGCCGATTTTAGATACAAGTATACACACACACACACACACACATACACACACACACACACATATATATATATATATATATATATATATATATATATATATATATTTCTTATCTTATTGATATTGACCAGGAATACCAATCTTTTAAATAGAGAGGAATTTTTTACATGTGTGATTTTTTTTTATTTCCCAACTGAGAACATAAAAGTATAATGAATTAGAGCAAGTCATCTAAAATCGGCCCTTAAAATGCTAATTAAACTTCTCCATTTCTAAAAAAAAAAAAGAAAATCATTAAATCATTGACGCCGCCGCGACATATTGACACTGCGTTGAATTTACTTCACAACGAATTGACGCTGCGACGAACTGACGCCATGGCGATTTGATGTTGCGATGGATTTTGCTCGATGAATTGTTCCATGATGAACAATTCATCATCACGTGCGCGATGATGAATTGTTCCTCATTGTGCGCCAGGAATTCGCGCAGAACCGTTATCGTATCAATGAATGACGTCAATACTCTGAAAACAGTTTGTGATCCTGATTTCAGTCTTTTGAGATTTTATATAATAGTATAGATATCAGTATTTTTTTTAAGGAATATTTCATTAAAAAATATAATTTCATACAAAATCGGGTTAAATATACAAAATTATATAAACTTGAGGTTTGTTTAAATTTATAATCACGGGTCCAGGCAACACTGGGCGAGTAAACTAGCATATATGTATTTTTCTGTATTTTTAAGTTATAAGTCATTTAATATTTTATTAAGAATACTGTGTGAAAAGGAGAATATGATAAGGGAAACAATATTAACATCATCTTTATGCATATTATCTTATTTACATGCACAGATATATATTTTTTGTAAAGAAAAATAAACAAAATATGATATATTAAAATAAAAATAGATTTTTTTTCCGTGTATTGTAACAAAGAAAGCTAATTAAAAAAAATTAAAGAAAAATTAAAGATAAAAATTTCTGCAAGCAACTTTAATGAAGCCAGAATATCATCTTATTTATTCCTTCTGTGTTACAGTAGAAACTGATTGAAGATGACAAAAGGCACGCAGAAAAAAGCGTATTTTAACTGTATTAGCAGATTATGTCATCCACTTCTGGAAAAACATAAAACAAAGAAAAACAAATTAAATGCATTTAAAATACAATTTAATCTAAAAAATAACATTTTGTTCTGCACGTGAAATATCACTGCTTCGATTGATCGATTGTGTTTTTTTCTTCTGAACGTTTAAATTTCAATTTCGTTTTTAGCTATAAATATAAAACAAACCCGTGTGGAGAAATCATATTTTATCTTTATTATACTATTATTTTTTATACCCATTATTGAGCATCATATAATGCAGTATTTTATTCAAATTGAAGAAAACATTTTATTTCATATACTAAAACGATGACAATTTTATTTTTAATTAACAGCAATTTTAGAAAAAAAATAACTTTTTTATTGGTTGAGTATCTAAAATGGCTGAAATACTTATTTAAACAATTTTTTAGTCGATTTATTATTCTGAATTTTAGTCTCCTACCTTAAATGACTATTCAGATATAGCGTAGTGTCCTAAAACTTGAGATCAACTATTTAACACCCCGTCCGGGGGGGGGGGGATTTTAGGAAATCCTTTCGTATTGCTTGCCTAGGTCGTAACAGCAATCTACTGTCCAAATTTTTTTTATCCTGATTTGTCGTTTGAGCTCTGCTTTGATAAGCCAGTCAGTCAGTCAGTCAGGCGCTCGCTCTTTATATATTAGTATAGGTATCAGCATTTTTCCAGGAATATTTCATTTAAAAATATGATTTCATACAAAATCGGATTAAATATATAAACTTATACGGGACTTTTTTTTTTATATATAAAATGAAACTTAGAAGTTTAATCTGTGACTGAATATTTTATTTGGTGATATCTGAGATATTGGTTTTTAACGTAACAGCAGAAATATTTTTATTAACCGACTTAAAAAAAGGAGGAGGTTATCAATTCGACCCGTATGTATATTATGTTGTTCACGCATAACTCTCGTAAATGTGCATCGATTTTGATAATTTTTATTTGTTTGAAAGAGTAAGGGTCCAAGGTGGTCCCATTTCAATTTCGTCAAAATCTGATCATTAGAACAAATTATTTTATTAAAATTTCCATTATTTTGATAATTTAATTTATATTTCAAAAAGTCCATTATTTGAATTGTTGCCAATTTGTAAAATAGCGCACATAATGATATTCCCTTTCAATTAAAAAACGTATTTACACGTGACTATCAAAAACAGAAATAAAACTTTAAAACAATAATTAAATGATCACGTGTTAAAAGCAGTAAATGTAGAAAAATACGTTATAAAAAATATAATTGCGCGTGAATATAAAAAAAGAGAAATAATTAAATTATTACACGTTCAAAACATTAAATGGGAAAACTTACGTCATATTTAAAATGCTCAAATAATATTTCTTCCAAACAGTTTGAATTTAAAAACATATTTACACGAGAGATTAATTTATTTGTAGCTGATATATTATGTATATTAAACTACGAAAAGTCCTTCTGGTCTTTACCGGCAGGAAAAGACAGCCTACCTATTCCTTTGTTTTAAGATTTTAGCTAATTTTACTGCAAAACACCAAGCTATAAAAATGGATGGAACCCGATTATAGAAGATTCAGTCGCAGTTCTCGTCAATATTCAATTTGAATCAGAATTTCGCCAAATATGCTAGCTATAGCCAAGTTGGCTTCATTCATGGCAACTTGTTTTTGTCGCCAAATTTGTTGATAGTTCGCCAAATATTGCGTAGCTTGGAGATAATTTAACGCTGGCGGACATGAATATATATAGTGTTGAGAATGTGAGAGTTAGAACGATGGTTACAACAATTAAATAAAACTTGAGAGATAGCATGTTCATTAAAACTCTTAAATTAAAACCGTTTATGGAGGAATCCTTCTGTCTTGTTTCAAAATGTCAGCCACTTTAAAATTTCAAAATGCTATATCTCAGGCATTTTTTAAGGTAGAGGCAAAACAAAAATTGATCCGGTATCCTTGGATCAAGGCTGAACATTCAATTGAAAAAAATCTTTAGGATTTCTAATATTTTTAACGACTTTGTACATCTTTTTGAATTTGAAATCTTTAAGTGTCTATCATAGCGCCTCCTTCTTGCCGAATATCCCCAAATTCAACTGGGACCTGCAGGCCATAGTAAAAAACACATTCAAAAACTTTGGTTCAGTACTGTGGATAACCTAACACACTTTTCGATGATACAATAATTTAAATGGAACAAAATCGCTATCACAGCGCCCGCTTTCGGCAAAATATCCGCAAATTCAAGTGGGACATGCTGGTCACAGCCAAAAACCTATAAATGAAATTTCGTTCAATTCTAGGTTGCTTCATAACTTGACACACTTTTCATTGATACAAAGAGGGCACACACGGACAGACAGATATGTTGTAAAAACATGTTTTTCGGAATCTTTGACTTCTAAAACATATAAATCTGTCGAAAACTGGAAGTTGAAAAAATTTTTGATCACAATACTTTCTTCTATTTAGATAGAAGAAGGTGAGAAAAGAAGGATGTTAAAAATTTGACCCAAAGTATGTATGTATGTATGTTTAAGTCCTGTACACGCATAACTTTCGTAAATGTGCACCGATTTTGATATATATATATATATTTGTTTCCCTGGTGGTCCTATTTAAATTTCGTCAAATTCTGATGATTAGAACAATTTTGTTGTTAAAAAATTTTTAAAATTAAAAAATGCGTGGAACCCGATTACAGAAGATTCATTCCCAATTCTCGTCAATCGGAATGAGAATTTCGTCAAATTAGTCAAGTATAACCACGTTGGCTTCATTTATGGCAACATATTTTGATCGACAAATTTGGCGATATTTCTCCAGTTGTCGTCCAGATTGACAAGAAGTTGATTCTGTCAAAGATTTTATTAAAAAATATTTATTTAATGGATAATTTTGGTAAATTATAATTTCTATTACAAATTACTTATTTATTCAGCAGATGTTGAAATCAAGATAATTGTCTATTACTGTATTAATAACTAAAAAGTAGGAAATAAAATAAACTTTTACAAAAAAAATATTAACCGACTTAACAAAAGCACTAAAAAGTATCAAATAATTCTTTAAAATTCTCTAATGACAAAATGTTATCCATTAACCACAAATCTGATATCATGTGTCGGAATAAAAATGATAAATTTAATATGTACAGTTTAATACCCACCAAACATGGATTTTCGAGAGAATATATTTTACAAGAGATGAATATACAGACTTATGATTCAGTTTACGAATATATCCATATGAAAAGCAATAAATTAATTTTTGAAGTCGGTGCCAAACAACCCCAATCGATAAATTAGTAGATACTAGGTACAATATATTCACAATTCTTACTAAACTTAAGGTAGTGTGGCACCAAATTCAAAAAGTAATTGATTGTTTTTTATATGTATGTATTCGTAAACTGAATCATAAGTCTGTATATTCATCTCTTGTAAAATATATTCTCTGGAAAATCCATGTTTGGTGGGTATTAAACTTTACATATTAAATTTATCATTTTTATTCCGACACATGATATCAGATTTGTGGTTAATGGATAACATTTTGTCATTAGAGAATTTCAAAGAATTATTTAATACTTTTTAGTGCTTTTTTTAAGTCGGTTAATATTTTTTTTGTAAAAGTTTATTTTATTTTAGGTAAAAATTTCTTGCGGTATTTGTATATTCAGCAATTAGAAGTGGATTAACCAATAACAAATAGAACACATTTAAACATTGTTGGAAAGAATATTTTCTCCAATTTAACCCAATACAATAAGTTCTAATAGTTTATAAAATAATTGAATTGATGTTTTACAAAATGAAATCAAAGAAAAGTACCAAAATAGAATCAATTTTCCTTACATTATTTGATCAGTGTTTGTAGTTTTCCAAATGAGTAAAAAATTAAACGCGTTATAAATTAAACGCATAATTAAATGCATTTCGAAACATACTAAGCATCAACATAGAAAAAGCATTAACAAGTATTGTTTATTCATACATAAGTCATGTAGTGTGAAAATTTTTTTCTGATTTTACGACAAAAACAAATTTCACATTCTCTAAGTTTCTGATTTATGCGTGAAAAATATTACGTGTTTATAAAATATTCAGTATTTACAAAGAATCTATTCTAAAATGTGAAATAACAATGTAGTTTTTAAGAAGAAAGTATCTGGTACTTTTTTACATTCTGCATACAAAACGATATGGAACAATTCTGAATAATATATAAGCTAACGAAACAAGCCATAAAAAGAAAACAATCGTTGATGATTACTTTCTTTTATTTCAATAGAAAATAGTTGTGAAAATAGAAATCAAACTCACAAAATGCAAATTACGTATACTTTTAGCTGCAACTTATGCTCACAAGATTTTGCATAATTATATTCTTTAGCAGCTCTAATGAGTAATATTTATTAAATTATACATTAAATTACATTGGTCAAATTCAACAAAAAACACCAAATAAATCAGAAAAATACCATTTAGGAAATTTGATCTTTAAAATAAAAATAATCTTATACACACATATATATAGTTTACATAAAAATAACAATCACTAGCAGATTTCCGTCAGTTTTTTTTTTCAATTTTTCAAGCAAACAGCATCCATGCAGTATTTATTTGCAGTTTCTTATATAGTCCAACAGTATTATTATAGAATTCAGTTCTTATTAAGTATTCTTATATAGTTCATAACAAACTTTTATTAAGTGATTATCAGATACTAACAGAATCACCCGGCTTTTCTCGTGTAAACCATGGGGAACTTCCGGGTAAAATAAATTAAAAAGGAAATAATACGATAATATCAGTGACGGATCTTTGTGTATTCTCCGCCATAAATCGATAATAAAACCATCAGAAAAAAATAATATTACCTTAAAATATCACCATTTAGTAAAATTCCTCAGCTTCATAAATGAGAATGCGCCTTTTTTTTTCGCGTGTATGAAAGAAAAATATGCAATTTTCCTGGCAATGCAATATATATATATATATAAACAAAACAGCTATATATTCGTGTGAACAGCGCCAGAAGCTGCATATTAAAACACACAAATTCAATATAATCCAGCAAAAACATGATTTTGGCCTGAACTAGCACAACCCCCCTCACCAGAAATAAGACAACACAAGAAAACACAGTAGAAAATATATGTAAAAATAAACAGAAACAAGCTGCGGCCTCATCAGGAGTGGGTAAATTCAAAGGCAGCCAAGCATCCGAACAAAAATTAACAATTAGTGGCAGTGGGTTTTGGGCCAGAGCGCTGCGTAGCAAAAATTCAAAATGTAAAAAAACATATTTGAATACTACTTAACAGACACTCCCCCCCCCCCCCACCGTACCCTACGCCACAATATTAAGCGAATGCTGTACCAATATCACAATACTGAAACACCATAGTTGAAACAAATGTCTCTTCGAAAATACACACAACCAATTCAGCCACGTTGCCACAATTAAAAAAGTAAAACACGATAAACAAACCAAATTCGCCATTCAGTACACAATCCAGATTCTTTCCACGTCGGATGCCAACAAACACAGCCATCATCATAAAACCGTCCTTTTCACGCTTTAGGAATTACGAGTCATTTACTGTTGAATGTAAGCAATCTAACAATAATGGAGGCAGTCAGCAAAATCTGAATATTTTTTCATAAATTTTAGAGAGATATTGTTTTTATAATATAAATGACTGATAAAATAAAATAGTTCCTTATTAAACATGTTTTTATTAGAACAAATTCTGTAGAAACGGTAAATTTGACCAATTATAATATTTATATATATACGCTTGTGAATATTTGAAGACCAATGAATAAATTGATTCACATTAAACGGAAAACTGGTACGCTTATCAAAAACTGAAATTTGTAGTCCATTTTTAATCAAAATTTTTAGATCAAGATAATTAGCGAACTTGTTATCATCATTAGTTTTCTTTAATACTAAAGAGTCAGAGTAAATTACTTGAGAAATCACCCCAAATTCTTCATAGAAATTCAAAACAATTAAATCATCTATGTATCTGCATGCAATAAATCGAACATCAGCTGTATTGACATTATATTGAAACTCATAATAAAATAAAAATAAATTAGCGACCGTAGATGAATAACTCGTACTCGTCCCGATACCATTAATTTGCGAGTATATTTTGGAACCTGTATAAACATAATTGTTATAAAGACAGAAATGACATAATTTGAAAAATAAAGTAGAGTTGAAATCCATGACATCCAAAACCAATTCAGCTGTCTTTAAAAGTGCTTCCTTTAAGCTATTAATAGGGATATTTGTAAATAAATTTTCGAAATCATAAGTTTGGATGGAATGTATATTATCACTTTCTATTTTCTTTGCAATTTCATAACTATTCGAAATTATCCAAAAGCAGTTAGTATCTTTGTATTTGTATTTTAAAATGTTTAAAACTTTTTTAAGCAGCTCTTCGAATTTCTTATTGTAGTTATTACCAATACTATTGACACTACTGCATATAAACCTGTATTTAACCGGTATTTTATGAAATTTGGGGGAAATAAATAAAAATGGAAATGACAAGTTTTTATTGCAGGGAAAAGGAATCTTAGTTTGTTTAGAAAATGCCAGATGCTTTTTAATAAGTGTTTGTACTGAAGAGTTATACATTTTGTAGGTTAAACTATTATTCAGCTCTGCATTGAGCATTTCAGCATAATATTTTTTTTTAAATAATTGCAAAATTACCAGCAGCCTTATCGACTGGACAAAAAACAAAAATTTCTTTCAACTTTGTTATTTCATTTCTAATTTCCGCATTGAGATTATGATATGTATATGCACAATTATTAATAAAACTATTATTTATACATATATTTTCTACTGTGTTTTCTTGTGTTGTCTTGTTTCTGGTGAGGGAGGGGGTGCTATTTCAGGCCAAAATCATGTTTTTGCTGGATTATATATATAGAGTTGAAATCCATGACATCTAAAACCAATTCAGCTGTCTTTAAAAGTGCTTCCTTTAAGCTATTAATAGGGATATTTGTAAATAAATTTTCGAAATCATAAGTTTGGATGGAATGTATATTATCACTTTCTATTTTCTTTGCAATTTCATAACTATTGGAAATTATCCAAAAGCAGTTAGTATCTTTGTATTTGTATTTTAACATGTTTAAAACTTTTTTAAGCAGCTCTTCGAATTTCTTATTGAAGTTATTACCAATACTATTGACACTACTGCATATAAACCTGTATTTAACCGGTATTTATGAAATTTGGGGGAAATAAATAAAAATGGAAATGACAAGTTTTTATTGCAGGGAAAAGGAATCTTAGTTTGTTTAGAAAATGCCAGATGCTTTTTAATAAGTGTTTGTACTGAAGAGTTATACATTTTGTAGGTTAAACTATTATTCAGCTCTGCATTGAGCATTTCAGCACAATATTTTTTTTAAATAATTGCAAAATTACCAGCAGCCTTATCGACTGGACAAAAAACAAAAATTTCTTTCAACTTTGTTATTTCATTTCTAATTTCCGCATTGAGATTATGATATGTATATGCACAATTATTAATAAAACTATTATTTATACATATATTTTCTACTGTGTTTTCTTGTGTTGTCTTGTTTCTGGTGAGGGAGGTGGTGCTAGTTCAGGCCAAAATCATGTTTTTGCTGGATTATATATATAGAGTTGAAATCCATGACATCTAAAACCAATTCAGCTGTCTTTAAAAGTGCTTCCTTTAAGCTATTAATAGGGATATTTGTAAATAAATTTTCGAAATCATAAGTTTGGATGGAATGTATATTATCACTTTCTATTTTCTTTGCAATTTCATAACTATTCGAAATTATCCAAAAGCAGTTAGTATCTTTGTATTTGTATTTTAAAATGTTTAAAACTTTTTTAAGCAGCTCTTCGAATTTCTTATTGAAGTTATTACCAATACTATTGACACTACTGCATATAAACCTGTATTTAACCGGTATTTTATGAAATTTGGGGGAAATAAATAAAAATGGAAATGACAAGTTTTTATTGCAGGGAAAAGGAATCTTAGTTTGTTTAGAAAATGCCAGATGCTTTTTAATAAGTGTTTGTACTGAAGAGTTATACATTTTGTAGGTTAAACTATTATTCAGCTCTGCATTGAGCATTTCAGCATAATATTTTTTTTAAATAATTGCAAAATTATCAGCAGCCTTATCGACTGGACAAAAAACAAAAATTCCTTTCAACTTTGTTATTTCATTTCTAATTTCCGCATTGAGATTATGATATGTATATGCACAATTATTAATAAAACTATTATTTATACATATATTTTCTACTGTGTTTTCTTGTGTTGTCTTGTTTCTGGTGAGGGAGGTGGTGCTAGTTCAGGCCAAAATCATGTTTTTGCTGGATTATATATATAGAGTTGAAATCCATGACATCTAAAACCAATTCAGCTGTCTTTAAAAGTGCTTCCTTTAAGCTATTAATAGGGATATTTGTAAATAAATTTTCGAAATCATAAGTTTGGATGGAATGTATATTATCACTTTCTATTTTCTTTGCAATTTCATAACTATTGGAAATTATCCAAAAGCAGTTAGTATCTTTGTATTTGTATTTTAACATGTTTAAAACTTTTTTAAGCAGCTCTTCGAATTTCTTATTGAAGTTATTACCAATACTATTGACACTACTGCATATAAACCTGTATTTAACCGGTATTTTATGAAATTTGGGGGAAATAAATAAAAATGGAAATGACAAGTTTTTATTGCAGGGAAAAGGAATCTTAGTTTGTTTAGAAAATGCCAGATGCTTTTTAATAAGTGTTTGTACTGAAGAGTTATACATTTTGTAGGTTAAACTATTATTCAGCTCTGCATTGAGCATTTCAGCATAATATTTTTTTTAAATAATTGCAAAATTACCAGCAGCCTTATCGACTGGACAAAAAACAAAAATTCCTTTCAACTTTGTTATTTCATTTCTAATTTCCGCATTGAGATTATGATATGTATATGCACAATTATTAATAAAACTATTATTTATACATATATTTTCTACTGTGTTTTCTTGTGTTGTCTTGTTTCTGGTGAGGGAGGTGGTGCTAGTTCAGGCCAAAATCATGTTTTTGCTGGATTATATATATAGAGTTGAAATCCATGACATCTAAAACTAATTCAGCTGTCTTTAAAGTGCTTCCTTTAAGCTATTAATAGGGATATTTGTAAATAAATTTTCGAAATCATAAGTTTGGATGGAATGTATATTATCACTTTCTATTTTCTTTGCAATTTCATAACTATTGGAAATTATCCAAAAGCAGTTAGTATCTTTGTATTTGTATTTTAAAATGTTTAAAAATTTTTTAAGCAGCTCTTCGAATTTCTTATTGAAGTTATTACCAATACTATTGACACTACTGCATATAAACCTGTATTTAACCGGTATTTATGAAATTTGGGGGAAATAAATAAAAATGGAAATGACAAGTTTTTATTGCAGGGAAAAGGAATCTTAGTTTGTTTAGAAAATGCCAGATGCTTTTTAATAAGTGTTTGTACTGAAGAGTTATACATTTTGTAGGTTAAACTATTATTCAGCTCTGCATTGAGCATTTCAGCACAATATTTTTTTTAAATAATTGCAAAATTACCAGCAGCCTTATCGACTGGACAAAAAACAAAAATTTCTTTCAACTTTGTTATTTCATTTCTAATTTCCGCATTGAGATTATGATATGTATATGCACAATTATTAATAAAACTATTATTTATACATATATTTTCTACTGTGTTTTCTTGTGTTGTCTTGTTTCTGGTGAGGGAGGTGGTGCTATTTCAGGCCAAAATCATGTTTTTGCTGGATTATATATATAGAGTTGAAATCCATGACATCTAAAACCAATTCAGCTGTCTTTAAAAGTGCTTCCTTTAAGCTATTAATAGGGATATTTGTAAATAAATTTTCGAAATCATAAGTTTGGATGGATTGTATATTATCACTTTCTATTTTCTTTGCAATTTCATAACTATTGGAAATTATCCAAAAGCAGTTAGTATCTTTGTATTTGTATTTTAACATGTTTAAAACTTTTTTAAGCAGCTCTTCGAATTTCTTATTGAAGTTATTACCAATACTATTGACACTACTGCATATAAACCTGTATTTAACCGGTATTTATGAAATTTCGGGGAAATAAATAAAAATGGAAATGTCAAGTTTTTATTGCAGGGAAAAGGAATCTTAGTTTGTTTAGAAAATGCCAGATGCTTTTTAATAAGTGTTTGTACTGAAGAGTTATACATTTTGTAGGTTAAACTATTATTCAGCTCTGCATTGAGCATTTCAGCATAATATTTTTTTCAAATAATTGCAAAATTACCAGCAGCCTTATCGACTGGCCAAAATCAAAAATTTCTTTCAACTTTGTTATTTCATTTCTAATTTCCGCATTGAGATTATGATATGTATATGCAGAATTATTAATAAAACTATTATTTATACATATATTTTCTACTGTGTTTTCTTGTGTTGTCTTGTTTCTGGCGAGGGAGGTGGTGCTAGTTCAGGCCAAAATCATGTTTTTGCTGGACTATATATATATATATATATATATATATATATATATATATATATATATATATATATATATATATATATATATATATAAATCAACCAATTGGCGTAAAATTTCGTGAAATTCGATTTCATATAGCATCCTTACCATAAAACGAAAAAATACCCGTGAGCAAAGCTAACATCATATGGACAGTAGCATCGACATAACCATTAAAGTTTGATTTTACTGCAATATTGTAACTACTAAATATCGCGAAATTTCAGTTTTTTACTGTTGAATAGAAAAAAAAAAGTATTTTCAAATGCAATTTTTTGAAAAGTTTATTTCAATTTACTGTTTTAAATTTATATTTTAAAGTAATTTAAAGCATGGATATTTTTAAATCTGAGTGCCCAACCCAATTACGAAAGATTGATTCATTTGATAAAAATATATTATAAAAATAAGTCCGAAAGTAATGCTAACATCATATCGGCTGTAGCAATGACCTAACTCATCAATTTCGCTTTTACTGCAAAGTTTTTACTTTTAAACTTCGTACATTTAATTTTTATACGGTCGTAAAAAGCAAAATGTAATTTCATTGCTGTCATATATATTATTTCTCCTGTCAACATCCCATTTTCTAAGAAAATACGAAACGCTGAACCACGAATGAGATACCATATGAAAGGATTTTGAACAGGCGTCTGACATAGCACACTTAACATTTCGTTAAAACATGTTTTTGATTAAAATTTGCTGAAAATTAAAAATTAAATCGGCATTGTTTTCACAAAAGAAATGAAAGGATATCCTCAAATTTTTGTTGCCACAAAAATAATATACCACATTATAGGATGCTCAGCAATTAGAATAAAAAACACTGCACGGGTTTATTTTATATTTATGATTAAAAAGCGAAATTGAAATTGAAATGTTTAGATTTATATTTCTATGTCCCATGTTTTTCCCGAAGCGGATGACGTCATCTTCTAATGCAGTTAAAATGCGATTGTTAATTTTTTTTCTCGCGCGTGCCTTTTGCCAATCTTGGATCAATGTTTACCCTAACTTTGATGGAATAAATGATATGATATTCTGGCTTGACTAAAAACTAAATGTTGTTTGCAGATATTTTTATCCGTACTTTTTCTTTAGAAGTTTAAACGTGCATCTAATAAATATTACATATTGATAAAAAATGGTACTTCTCTATTATCCCGACAACCACTTTTCATTAAAAAAAACTATCGCCAAGTAAACGGGAGAAATTGCCATTGGAATATCAAAATAAATAAATAAATAAAATATAAGAATTTAAGGACACAATTGTTATTTTAATGAATGAAATAACTAATAAATGAGCAAAACATAATGAAAAATACACGCAAATGTCGAATTGAAAACCACTTGATGACGTAACAAACACGTATAATGCTTCTGACATCAAATAAATGGGACTGTATTTTTGGCGTTTAATCTTACAGTTTGGCGATAGTTTTTTGTTATGAAAAGCGGTCGACGGTATAGTTGAGAAGTACATAAAAATATTAGATTTCAGTGCGAAATCCTCGCACGGGGCCCTCTGGTTTGTGTGAAAAGCGTATCTGAATTTATTAATGTTTTATGGATTTAAAATTATATTTTTTGAAGCAGAAATATTTTTAAATCTGTGTGCAACTCAGTTACAAAAGATTAATCTGTTTCCTCTTAAAACAATGTAAATAATTCAGAATGTGTTGGTTTCCGCGTAATATTCAATAACTAAATTGCCAAATTAAATTAAAACTTAAGAAAAATGTAGATAAATAAAACACGAATGTAACAGATATGCCATCAAGATGGATTGCATGATCATTTTTAAATGTAAGCTTATCTTTTTATTCATAAAAACTAAATCTACAACGATTACATGAAAATGACATAAATTTCTATATGCTTTCAGTCCTGAAGTCAATCACGAAGAAAAACTGACTTTGTAGTAGCTCGGTTACAGCGCCTAGAATACTTAGTGTGGAAATCTGCTACAAAATAGTACTAAAAAATGAATCCAATAAATGTACAACGTTGCTAAAAAGATAACGATGGGATCGCAGCGCCATCTGCTAGTTCTTCTCAACGTAAACATTGTATTAGAATGTTTCGGCTGGTGGTAAGTATTTTAAATACTTAAATTATATCCTTTTCTCCTCTGACTTATTGGGATTTTTTTTTTTTTTTTTAAATTCCTACTATTAGCTCACACTCTCTCTATAGATATCTTGCTGGAATTTTCAATCGTTAATAAAATATTTTTTATTCATCCATTCAAGTTCAAATAAATTTTTTAAAACTTGTAGTGGATGACAATTGATGTTACTACAGTTTTTTCAAATATTAATTCATTAATTAAATTTAATTAATTAATTTTAATTTTCATATGTGAGAAACAAATTTCTCCCATTGTTTTCATAAATGAAATGAAAGATTTATCTCAAATGAGTGATGCCAACAAAAAATAAAATACCGCAACGATGATTATAAAATAATGTTCAATAAAGATAACGTGGGACATTAATGCTGCACGGGTTTATTTTATATATTTATGATTAAAAATTAGGAATTGACTTTTTTTTTTTTATATTACTTGTTTCTTTAAATATGAAAGCATGGCTAAAAAACGTGATACGCATTGTTTTGTCTCTGACTGCAATACTCGATACAAGAACAGTAGAAGCACCGTTGCACATTTATAGGCAACAACTTTTTAGCACTTTTTCAAGCATTACTGGGATAGCCGGTTTCCACACTATGTATTCTAGGCGCTGTAGCTCGGTTATGCAATTTAGATTCAACATGAAAGTAAATAGTAAGATACTCCTTAATGATATTTTTACTAACTCCATGTTTCCATTATTTTATTTTATTTTTGCTGTTAAAATTATCGGCACGCTTTTTAATGAAATGGCAACTTTCCAGTTTTGTCGATTTTAGAAAAAAATAAATGTTTTCCGTTGGTCATATTGATTTTGGTGTAACTAATGAGTGACATTAAAACATTTAAAACGATGAAAATAATAAATTTTAATATTATGCGAACTCTACGATAACATTTTCCATGTTTCATTTTCTATTTAATATAAATCGTAGAAAATGTTACTACTGCATTTAAATTATTAAAACACTTAGATCAATGGTATAACTAAAGATTTAGCTGTAGTGTACAAGCGAAATACGAATTTAATAATAGCATCCGTTTGTTTAAAGTCAGTTTGACACCATAGTTATTGAAAATGTTGTTGTTGGCGTGTCAGAGAAAGTGCGAAGGCACTTCTCTGAAAGAAGGGGTGCCAGAGCCTCAAGAGAGGTTGGACTTCTAGAGCTGGTCTCCTAATTTTGAACCAATTCCAGATGAGAGACCTGCACCTGGATTGGCACCCCCAGAGGTAACGCTTATACTAAACTTGGAGGACATTGGAGCCATGAACAGATTTTACGTGCACCAGCTCCCATTAACGTACACGGTCCCACAACAGCGGCAGTCGAGAGTGGTTTTAACCCTCCCAAATACTGACCTTGGTCGTTGCTGCTCGCTTTCGGTGATCTTACGAGAACCGAGCTCAACCGTCCGCGCCACTGCGGGACTAGTTATTGAAAATGACTTCAGATTTAGCATTTTGTTTATAATTTCTTTGGACTTGAAATACTTTTATTTTAATAGAAGTTTTAACTTCAAATATATTTAAAAGAAAGTTTTACGTGTTTTAACGAACTTATAGTTAAAGTTTTTATTTTATATATGAAAAATATGCATTTTCTGCTTAAAATGACGTCAATTTCAGAAATTCAAAAATTTAGAGACTGAGTCCGAATTTTCATTGGCTTATAAAAACAAAGTACGTGTGTTATATATATCTCATAAATTATTTCGCCGTTTTTAGGTGTGGCAACAGGAAATAATAATTGCATTAGAAATTGAATAAAAAAGTTTCTATATTGATAATCTATGGCAGGTGGTTGAAAAAAGGAGTAAAGAGTGGTCTGATATATTTTTTAAAAGTTGGCAGTAATTTTACTCATGTTCTAAAACAAATGTATATCAAGTTTCGTTCAAATCGGACAATAACTGTAGATTTGTATAAAGAACATACATACATACCAAGAACGGCTTGTATAAGTATACTTATTACAAATAACCAGGGTGAAGTTAATTTTCAACTGAGAGAAAAAGGGACCAAGCCAGGAATTTTGAGCTATCCTAGATGATACTGGCCGATACAATTTCTCCAGTAAAACTTTTGGCCATTAATAGTCTATCTACATTCTTATTCTGCTCAATATATTAAACTTTAGGTAAAGGAAATCCAATAATTTGTGGATACATAATTATACTATTTAATTTTATCTCAATCATACTGTCCGAAAGAAATATTTTTTAATAAGTACATTCCATATTTTTCTTTTATATAGGAAAATTGTTCCTTCTGAACTGTTTTTAATACGTTAAAAGAAACATTATGAATATTTTTTTTCGCTTTTTATATCTATGTCCTGTAATTTCAGATTAATGTCCAATTTAAAAACGAGAAGGTACCTAATTCAAATTTTTTTATAAAATTTACTTTTGAGAAATACTGGATAATAAAAAAGCTGTTAATGAAATAAAATTCAATATCTATACTTAAATTTTTAATGCAACTAATTCAGGTTTTCTATCTTTACTTAGATAAATTAAAAAATATGTTTCTTTATAAAAAATGCGAATAATCATAAAATTTTTCATAAATAAGAAACTTAATTATCACAATGTTTATTAAAAATTATTAATGAGATTAATAACAAGACGAAAAACATACTTTGAAGAAATGGAAATAATATTTTTGTTTTCTTGTATCCAAAACGTTAAATATGTTTTGTGCAGTTATTAATCACTTATTAAAAATAAAACTTCTTGAAATGGATGGGAAGTAACGGTTGAAAAAAAGTAGTGCAGAACGTTGAATAAAATTTCATATTTATAATAAATTATGATAAAATATATTACTTTTAATAAAGACAAGTCATTTTACTATTTCAAATGTTTTAGTAATTACATTAAGTTTATGTTTTTTACATATATATGTATATATATATATATATATATATATATATATATATATATATATATATATATATTCATAGGGTGACCCAAAAATGACCGACAATTTGAAAAATCAATTAAAGAAAAACGGATGGCGATAGAAATGTACGGTTTGCTGCATTCTGCTTACTAGTAAATAACTAGGAACTAGGTAAACTAGCTGTAACTAGGAAATTTATTCATATCAATTTTCAAAATTATTACAATGCTCATCAATAGATGGCGCTTTTGACTAGGAAAAACCACAAAACAATGCTTTCAAAATAACCACCGTTTGCAACAACACACATGGCGCAGTCTGAGGACAAAATTCGCAGATACCCGTGAAAACATTTCGATTGGAATGTTCTGACAAGCAGCAGATATGTATAGTTCCAGTTCATCTACAGTTTGTGGATTGTGACGAAACACCAAGTCTTTCAAGTACCCCCACCCCCAAAGGAAAAAAACGCATGGCGTCAAATCTGGCGAATAGGGAGGCCAATCCATGCCACCCTTTCCATGCCTCCCATGCTTTTGCGTATGCTTTTCGTAGTCAAGGGCAATGACACGATCCCCAAAATGTTCATTTAGAAAATCGAACACTGAAGCCGTTCGATGTTGCCTTGTACCGTCTTGAATAAATCACCAGCTATTCCTACCGTCCTCCAAACAATTTTGAATGGCCACAAATTCATGGAGGACGTCCAGATATTTTGCTGAAGTAATCGTTTGTTGTCCAAAACAGGTCCCACTAAGTCCTCTGGAGGAAATGGTGGCCCAAACCATGACTTTTGGTGGATGAAGAGTTGAATGTACGGCGACATACGGATTATCCGTTCCCCAAATGCGCCAGTTTTCAATATTAACGAAGCCATTGAGATAAAAATACACTTCGACGGAGAATAAAATATTTTCAACATCGATTTCTCAGGCATCCAACTTCAGCAGCATAGTGTTTGCGAACGTCTCGGGTGCATTAATAGCATCGGCACTCAGAATTTGTCGAGTCTGCACCTTGTAAGGTGTGTAGTCATTCGTCGTAGTCCAGTCTGATTAGCAATACTGCGACTATGTCGCTGTTGGATGATCTGCTGAATGACTGCAGCATTCGACTGTCAAACGGCTGTGCTTGGGCGGTCGACATTTCCAGCATGAACGCCATTGACGTGTCCAGTACGCTGAAATTTTTTGAACAGTGCCTGTATTGTACTGTTTGTCGGACCATTTCTAAAATTGAATTTCCCTTGAAAACTGCGACTCGTTGCAATGAAACTGTAGTCCAGGCGATGAAACGCCAAAACAACAAAAATACGATGTTCCAGCGAATAAAACATTTTCGAAGCATACGCGAGAATGAAGAAATAATACCGATCTGAAAGGACGCAATGCCTACAGAATAGCAGCGCCATCTATTAACGAGCTTTGTAACTTATTTTGAAAATTGGTCAGTAGGGTGGAACGAAAATAATGGTTAATTATTTTTTTTTCAGTTAGAAATTTGCTATAGTCTGCAAAAGTTGCCTTTTGGGATTAGAATGAAGAATATAAAATTTTGTTGCTGTACTAAAATATTTTCAGGTGCCGCAAAGAGCTTCAAAAATTACTTTTCTTTGAAAAAACGATAAAAATTGCCTTTTTTAAAAAAAGTTCTTTTCTTGATTATTAACATAATATGCATATATTTTGTAAACAGAATATTTAAAATATGATACTTTTGCAGAAAACTTACACATTCTATGTATTACGAATTTTAGATGCCATTATAGAAAGAATTATTTTGTAGAATTTAGCGATTTTCACCATATTAATTTTTATTAATTTTACAGTAACATATTCTTATAGTACTACATTGAAATGAAAGAAATGCAATCTTTAATTATCGTATCTTAGTAAAACAAATCACACTTATTTAGAAAAACTTTAAAAGAGTGAAACCTCTGATTAACGGACACCTATGTGACCAAAAAAATGGTCTGAAAAAATGAGGTGACTGCAAGAGATTGGTTGTTAGTTATAAAGAGAGGTTAATGTTCGTTGAAATATATTAATTTGGCCGTAAGAGAGGGGTGACCGTATATAAGGGTGTCCGTTAAAAGAGGTTTGACTTTATATTGTTTTTAAAGGCAAAACCTGTTTTTTTAAGAAACATTAATTTTTCTCTAGTGTCCACAGTAATCACACATGGTCCATAATAATCACACTGACACATTGGATTATTATTTTTTTTTTTCAAATCTTGGCATGATCTTTTGAAAATTTATTTTGCTTTTTATCAATGCATCTCTTGCAGAAGTGCTGCAAACTGACAAAGATGACTCGGTAACTAATTTAACAATCCTTTTAACTGCTTATGTGTGACATAGGGAAAAATTGAAGTTGATTCTCATGATCAGGTTCTTCTGCTTGCTTTATTTACTGCTTTAATTTGTCGTCAGCAATATACATCGTCATAGGAGGTTATGTTACTTTAACATCATGCCATTGAATCATATCAATATAATCCGTGACATCAAAGTTCATGCATACAGGAATTAAAAAATTTCTGATGCCAAATTTATTTCCAGTCCCTGCTTTTACAATTCGGCGTAATGCAAACTCCTTAATGACCTCAATCACCTGATAGCATACAATGGAGTACATTTTCATGTGCAGCAAAGTATGCATTGCTTTGTCTGATTGCATCAATTACACTTTTAGGAGTGTAATTGAGGTAACGTAGATAGCTGACACGTTTTCACAAGTGCTTCGTCCATAGATAGATGGTTTCAACTTTATGTTAAACCAAACAGTTGAATACACTTTCAAAATGTACTCAGTCAGTATTTGGAGATTTTGTGATGGATATTCTGTTCCCACGTACAAGCGATTCATTCTGTTTGCTAAGGTAAACCATGGTGAATGAAAATTTTTTGTCTGGTTTCTTCATAGACAAATCAGAAGAGCAACTTCTAACGGAGATTGTGTTACACATTTCTAAAAAATATATTTGGTCCATACTTAAATTAGCCTTAAATTTAGCAATGGAATGTTATTTTCAATAAGTGAAAACTCAGTCACTGGAAGTTCATAACACTTTTCCAGTTGTTTCCTTATTTTGCCTCCACATTCATTTGGAGTCATTTGGAGTTTTAGTTTTTCCATCTAGGAAAGAAAATAGATAACGAACGGGTAGTGCATTTGCATGAAACAGACAAATCAAGCACTGCAGTGACTTTCATATTTTTTTTCCAATAAAGCAATCGCACCATTATTCAATCCAGTGTTCGAGGCAATTCCATCATATCCATTTGCAGTAATGTTTAAGTATTGGGTGTTGACATTTTAAAATGTTATTATGTTGTCTTTTATACCTTTGTCAGTGCCAGAAATCGGTTTTACGTGTCTTGAAAATTTTGATCCATGTTCTGGAACAAGTGATATATGTTCTTCGATAAAAGTTATTTTGTAATGCTTAGTTCCTTTCTTCTCTTGCACAATAGTCTTGTCTTTTCTTACATAAAAAAAACAATTACTTTCTGTAACTAGTTTTACAGTTTCTTCTACAAATCTTTTTCGGTTCTTTATTTGTTCTCATCTAATTTTCATTGCGTCAGAACATTTCTGTCATACTTCTTTCTTCATCACTAATTAGACCAATATCCTGCAGAGCGGCACTTGGAATTGTTGCAGCAATTTTGTCTGATACTCAAATTCGATCGCAAGTAGAAGCCACAAATCGCAGTTTCATGCGCATTTGACTATGATTTTGATTACTTCAGGTTTCAGAGACACTGGACGTAGAGGCAATAAAAAAAATGGGATAGTATAGTCTTTTCTGAACTTTGTTCTGTTTCTACCTCATTGTATACTATTTATGTTTCATTATTTTTGTAATTAAAATGTATTACGCAGTGAGTTTACCATGTTTTCTGATTAAAAATATTTAAAACTGATTAAAACTGATTTAAAAGTTAACTTATGAAAACTATAGCCTATCGAAAAAAAATTAAACATAATTGTGAAATTTGTCAAAATTTTAATAAAAACCTAAAATTTGCACTTCTTGCGGCACCTCTAAACATAATCCCATTACGCTGACATTTAACTTCCGTCTTTATTTTGATCAAAGGCAACTTTTGAAAACTGTAGCATATTGAAATTATTATTATTATTATTATTTACATAACTGCGAAAATTGTCAAAATGTTTAAAAAACCTAAAGTTTACCCTTCTTGCGGCACCTGGAAACATAATCCAATTACGCTAATATTTAATTTCCGTCTTTATTTTGATCAAAGGCAACTTTTGAAAACTATAGCATTTTGAAATTTAAAAAAAAAATTTTCGTTCCACCCTATTGGTCAGAATAAATTCTCTTGTTATCTAAACAGAATTCAGCAAACCTTATATTTATATCGCCTTCTGTTTTTCTTGAATTGATTTTTCAAATTCTTGGTCATTTTTGGGACACCCGGTATATATTATCGCATTCTTAGTTATTACTTAAAATAAAAGAACTGATCGTTAACAATTATTTTCTCAGTTGCATGTTTGAGAATTTACTAAGTATAATAGAGAACGAGAAATACAAAATTGTATAAATTAGTGTTCAAGTTATAGCCACAAAATAACTTTTTCATTTAGAAATCATTGGTTTATTTTTCAATAATTTATATTTCAATAATTTGAAGAATTTATAAGAATTTATATTCCAATAATATGAAGAATTTCTAATTATATGAAGAATTTATAAGAATTTATTTTTCAATAATCTGAAGACTTTCTAAAAATATATATTCCATCATTATAACATTATAATAATATTACTTAACATTCGAAAGCGACAAAAATGTTTGTGTTTTGACATGCAAAGTTATATTGTATAGTAAAGGTATGACAGTCTTAATGAACTTTTACTTATATTTATTTTAAGGGAAACGATAAAGTAAACACATATAAGTACAAGAAATGTCCTACAAATTAAAAATATACTTTACTTTGCATCGGTTAGAAAAAAGATTTGGCTAGCATTTTTTTAGCTGTACATATTCGAATAAACTATTAAACTTATATTAAACTAATGAATTACAATTTAACATATTTACATTTCTACATTTATGGCAGGTTTAGTATAATTAATTTCTTGCGATTAGCAATGATTAATTTATGGTTAATAGTAAATATGGTAAATTTTAAATGGTGAATTTTTCAAGGTTTTCTCTAATGATGTTATAGATTCACGAAAATAAGCAAAATAAATTGAATTTTAACATTCCTCTTTGTTATCAGATTTATAAAATAAACACAAGAAATTTTAATATATATTGTTTGTTTTAATATTCACATGTTTTAAACAACAATAATCCTCTTATATATATATATAAAAAAAGTAATGGTTTAAAAATGGACCAATGAAAATCTGCGTAGATATTCCGGGTTATTCTCATCGCTTTTTTACTAGGGAATTTTTTGAGGAGCGATTACTTTTTTTCTAGCCATCCTACGGATTCGAAAATCATACCACCAGACGCAAAATATAACAAGCTTTCAGAAATTCAAAAAATTATCACGGTCGAACAATAAAAACAAAAAATCCTTAAAAATCGAGTAAAAAATCTTTTATTGAAAAAGTCATTTTTTTATATTGTTGCCATTTTCTAAATAAGAGCAAATGATTATATTTTATCTCAAATAAAAAATGTATTTGATCGAGACTGTTAAAAACAGTAATGAAAGTTTAAAATAATAATTAAATGATCACGTGTTGAAAGCAGGAAATAAAGAAAATTACGTCATAGAAATCGTGTTTACACATGAATATTAAAAATAAAAAAGATGAATTAAATGAAAATGCATTATAACCAGTTTAATGAAAAAGCATTATAATCTGATTACAGAAGATAGTCACCGTTCGTGTTATCATCATTATCATCTTTTTAAAACAGGATACATTGCATTTACCAGGTTTTAAGAGGCTGTGAAATCAGAACGGGTGTTGGTGAGCGTAACGAGCAGGGGGCAGAGCCCCCTAGAAAATTTAAAAAATTACTTTTCTTTGAAAATATTTTAACTAAACTTTTAAACTTGAAGTTAAAAAAGTGATTTCGGTAAGTGATAGAGACACATCGTATTTACTTATCTGGGTTCAGATCTTTTCTATTCAATAAATATTTTTCCCCTTTATTTGAGAATGACTTCACCGTATATTAGAAGCAAAACAAATTTAATATTCTAACTACCAATTGTTCTATATTTTACGATACATATTTTTAACTTATGCAACTGAGATTATAATCTCCAAATTTCAAACTTCTAAGAAGAAACACGTTTGTTAATAATAGATTAGAAATTACCATATTCAAATATATAAAATATATGATTAAATGTGAGAATATGAGATTAACTCAACAGAGTTTACACCAGATTAAGTGTTCATAAACAAAAGATTACTTGAAATCATATGCAAGAAAGCTAATGATTTGTATCATGCATACTTTTACTTAACTAAATTCCTTATGTTGAGTTTTAAATTACCACTGTTTTTAAATGTGGTAAAAAAATATCAGTTTGTTATAGAATATTACCGGGCACCAATATTTAAGAATACTTATACAAGATTTCTGGATTTGTATTATTATTATATTTCGCTTATTATATTTCGATGATTATTAAATTAATACTGTTTCACAGGAATATTTAGGGTGTAGGGATAGGATTTCCTATCCCATAGGATTTTGTATGAAGTTAATTGCAAGCACTGGTGCAACACCCTTTGAATCGTTGTCGATGTTAACTCCACCTGTATGGAACCCATACGGACAGACTTCATTGGACTGCGTTAGATTTTAACCACGTTCCATATCCTCTCGACTGTCACTTGACTGGCCAACGCCCTTTATTATGCAGCACACTACCGGTACACAAACTTCTGGTGCCGTTTGCGTATTCAGGGTTCTGACGGTGGGTCACGTCCGTATTTTCTCCGGAAATTCCTTTCGATTTATGTTTCCGACTTCATCTTTATGAACCAGGCAACACACTGTGCTTTTCCGTGCCTGTAATGAACACACGTTTTAGTACAAATAATACTTTTTGAGTCACTGTTACATTCACACAAAACCGAACTTCGATATCATGAATTCGTTCAGGTTTTATGGAGGGTCAGAGTTGTCAAGAATTTTAAGAAAACGCCCTATTAACCAGTTCAGATGATTTTTTCCATATTAAAAAAGATAGATTGATTAGGTGATATTTTTGGCTCAATTTCAGACAACTTTTGATTTTGATGCGAATTCTACTGGTAGCACAATAACATGCTTCTCATTATTAAGTTTTAATTATCGTATTATTGATTAATATTACAATTTAATAACAACTGTTAAACTTAAAATGTGCACGAGCGTAATGTTTGCGTTTATATAAAATATAATTTTTAAATAAAAGTTTTTAATTTATTCTTTTCTACTGTGTAAACGACTTCTTATACAAAAGTAAACACATACAATAACGTAAAAATAAAGAACTCTTTATGTAAATAAAAAAATAGATTTTTTTTCTTGTATGAGTTACAGCAAATTATACCTAACGATTTCTTCCTCAAGCTATACATGTTCTTAAATATATTGAAATGACAATAAACTAATTTGTCGAATTTAATTTATTAATATCTGAACATTTATGATCAAAACAGTATGATTACTTTTAATAATGAAATTGGTAAATTTTAAATGTTTATCTTCAAAATCTTTTGTTAAAGTTATATATTTCTGAATAAAAAAAGAATTGCAAAACCTTTAATAGTTTCTTTCAGCATAGTGTAAAATGAAAAAGAAATGTTTTACTCCTAACTACTTTTCAAAAACAGTATTTAAAAAAGTAAAATTATCCTTCTTTTGAAAATGTTTAATAAAGTTTTCAACTTGCTTTAAAGAAGACTTTCAATAAATAAAACAAATAGCAACGCTTTTATTTATCTGGACGCTGAGAATTTTAAGCTGAGAATTTTAAAAATGCTTTGCAGCTGTGTTTGAGAATACATTTAACTGAATAAAGAATTTATTTTTCTGTATAGAATTATAAATATTTCTTTATTTTCAGATAAATATTCATTTGCGCAACAATAATATTCATTGCGAAATTTCAATCTGTGTTGAATGTTTGTTATTCACATTGTTTCACATTATTTATAATGTGAAATAATGTGAAATGCCAATTCAAATCCTAGATATAATTGCGTAGGCAAATATGATATTCAGATTATGGTCCTGCGCGGATCTAGTTGTACACAACCCTAAATCTAAATTCTGTTAAAAGCAAACCCTACAAAAAAAAATTGTCTTTCACACGAAACATGGAAAATAGTTATCTATAATTATAAAAAAAATTGCGTACAATCATATCTCTAATATTAATTTAACATTTTATGTACAAAATAAACAAGTAAAGTTTCATTCATATTCAGAATAGATTTTCATCCCGAATCAATATTGTAGACTCTCTATTGTTTAAAAAATTGTGTAACATGAATCCGACCCGTAATTATCAGAACTCAACACTAAACTAGCCTGAAACAAAAACAATTTACAGTGAGCCCGATTCGAACCAGACCCATAACGAAGAAAAACTGATCCAACCTGATCGGTGTGTCTTGTCAACTTCGGGTAAAATCGAGTTACCCGAATCGATGGAGGTCTAATTGCGATATACCGGTAATTCAATGTAGAAGTAAATGCGATCACATATTAAACACATACGTCCAGATACGAAATTTATTCAAATCTCATTATTTTCCTACGAAAAAATTTGACTTACGTTTTCTGTACCTCAAAATACTGAAATATCACAAAATTTAAGGCCCCGTAACTCATTAAGAAATTATTGTTAACATTTGGGACGTATATTACTATACTTCAAGAACGCATCGTAACAATTTTTTAAATAAAATTTATAGAAAAATGGGACAGTGTAAAAAAGTAAGTTTCGTATTTTAATACGTATATAGCCTCCTATAAAACAAACTAGCCGCCACTGGCGACCAGTTTGGTCTCCCTTAAATGTATGTTAAACATTGCAACGCGTTACATTTATTCATAATTTAATTTTCCCTTAATTATTCGCCAAATCGGAAGATTCTAATAGACAAGTCATGAACTTTTGCGATCATGGTAGCATTTCGCATATTTTTTGGGCACAGGTGTCACATACGCACGTTGGCCCCCGCAAATTTGGCGAAATTTTTTTTATGGAAATTGTTGTTTATTTACTTTTATTTTTTTTTAGTTCTATAAATTATTTTTGATATGTATATCAATATTTATTTACATCATACTATCATTTATTTATTTTTTATTTCCTTTTTTAATTATGAGTATTTTTGTTAGCCGGGAGCAGATGATAAATCGCCAAATATTGTTCCCATCACCATCATTCATACTACATTAATTTAATTTTAAATTATAAACCTGTCACTCATTTCATTTAAAATACTTAACTTTAATCCGAAATGCTTATATTACATAAATTTAAAATACTTCACACTTTTTATTTAAATAGAAAAAAAAAAGAAATAATATCATAAATCACAACATTTGATTTCAAAGTCGAAGTATTGTTTCTAATTTGTACACGCGATAAATAAAAGCTGTATTAGCGATTTTAAAAATGCTAAAAATTTGATTCATTATATATTATTACATGAGTTAAATTTACGTCAAGAAAAGGTCCAGAAGGAAGTTGAGTTGTATAGCACATAATTATGGTAAACTTTGATTGTCTCACTACTGGTGCGAATGATTTTTTTGACGCGAGGCAGCGGTCCAAAAATTCATTCGCGGAGAACTTGCTTTGCGAATGATTACCTCCATGATTTAATATTTTAAATGTTGACGACGAATCAATCTTTTTTTTTTTTTTTTTGTTTACTTTCATGAATAGAGAATTTGAACTGTGAACCTAATTTTGACGGAAGTTATTGCAGAATATATACATAATTGAACGTAAGTCACCTCTCAAATATTAATTTATTTTAAACGATCTTTCTTAAAATGTAACTTTTATGCAGTTTTATTCGAAAAAATAATTTTGAATAAAAATGGCCGCCTGGCATATGAAAAAGTGAAACGGCCATCCCGGAACTGTTGATGACAGTCACATGACTTACGCTTTTATTTTAGAGAATGACAAGAAAATGAGCCATCTCGTACTGTTTGTCGTTTCGTCCAATGAAATTATTTTTTACACTCAAGACTTAAATATATTTATTATAACTGGGAAAATCTTGTTGAATCGCAGCGAGCCAAAGACATTGGTTTCTTTCTATGTATCCTATGATTCTATGTTTTTTTCTATCTATGAGATAATGAAATGAATATAATTTTCTGGCACTGATTCCATCAATAACAATGTATTACCACAAACATAGATCTTAGTAATGTGTCCACAGTTTGGAAATTCGATATGTAACCCGAGAAATTAAAGGTAAAATTTTATATGTTTATCCTATATGCTAAAGTCTTCAGTAATAGAGCATAGATATTGAAATGGCGTATATAGGCGTCTATCGACCTCCCTCTGTCCTCCGACTATTGCCGAAAACAATGAATAGGCTAGAAGTTTCCGCGACTGCCAGCTATTACAATCTCCAAACCTCCCTAAACCCCTCTTTGATCTATTTACTTCTCGAAAATCGCTTTAAAATTTTACGATGGGCTGTTATGTAGATTTGATACCTCCCCAACAATATCCAGTAATCAGGCCCATGGTGTATATACACTATATTTCCAATGATGACCGGTCACTTGCGATTTTAGACGTTTTGTTAAATATCTGGAAAGATACACTGTAAAAAATATTAGTGTTACTTTACACCAAAAATGGTGGCAACAAAGTTGCCACCAAAAACGGTGTAAAGAAACACCCCTTGTAAATTGGTGTAATGAAACACCAAAAATTAATTAGTGTAAAGAAACACCACTTTTGGTGGCAACAAAGTTGCCACCAAAAGTGGTGTAATAAAACACCATCATCAATTTGGTGTGCTTTAACACCAAATTGGGTGTCCTACTAACTAATTCAGGATATGCCACTTCGATGCAGCATCACACCAAATATGGTGTTCAAAATCTGTCGTCCCAAATTATCCTACGAGGAAAAGTGATTGAAAGGTTATGGATATTTATGTAAAGCTACAGGCATTTTTACTGGATTTTTCCCCTCTTAATTAAAAGATAACATATTTTGAAACAACTTTTATAATTAAAATTTCAAAAAATATATTGAGGATTTCAATTACAAATTTGTGAATTAATTTTGAAATATCCTTTTCTGAATCAAAGAGAAAAATATGTCTAAGTTTTATATAAATGTATAACAGTTTACAGAAAATTTAGAGATCTTTTTCTCTTTGATTCAGAAAAGGATATTTAAAAGTCAATTCGCAAATCTGTAATTGAAATCCTCAATATAATTTTTTTTAATTTTAATTATAAAAGTTTACTGATGTTTCAAAATATGTTATCTTTTAATCAAAAGAAGAAAAATCCAGTAAAAATGCCGGTAGCTTTACGTAAATATCCATAACCTTTCAATCACCTTTTCTCTTAGGATAATTTGGGACGACATATTTCCGGTCAAAGACTTGAAAAGAGCTATAAAAAATAATTTGGTGCTGCAAGATTTATCGGGTGTTTAATTACAACAATTATGATAACAACTTTGTTGCCACCATTAATAAAACCTTATTCAATTACAGTTATAATTAAAAAGAATTCCATATAGAAATTTAACAATATAAATGTTGTGATTACATAAATGTTAAAATAAACTTAGTCAGGAAATTCTGTTAGACTTTGTAACACCTAATATTTTATTATCCTAGTAATGAATGTTTTGCGTTTTGAATAAATTTCTTAAGAAATACCCCAAGGAAAATGTTACTCACTTTAAATAAAAATTAATTTTAAAATATCACTCTTAAGAAGCTTAAATTAATTGGATTTAATTACAAGTATTACTTGTTAGTGATATTTAACTATGGCATCCCAACACATCTTACATTTCTGGTTATAACTTAGTTGATCAATAGAATAATCAGGTAACCATGTATGCAGAATTTATTCAAAATTTTAATAGTAAGAATTAAGAACAAAATAACTTTTATGATATTTATTTAACTAATACTAAATTGGAAAGTATAATACACATTTGTCAATACTAAAAGTATTATATGAAAATAATCAGAGACTAATAACTAAGTAAGAACGAATGAAATACAGTGAAGAAAGAAAAAAAGTTAAATTCAAAATATCTTAAAGAAATTTGAATGCATTAATAAACAAAATAACCTAACTTAATTTGAACAGGCAAGCAATGCTTATAATAATTCTTAACAGCTTGCAGACCAATGGGTTAGACACATACTTTTCTCATAAAGTTAGCAAAAAAAATTATAGAATTTTCTCTGAAGACATTTACTTACTCATATCTTAGGTGGGCAAAGTTCTGACAGTAAGCCTTTGGTCAAATCAGTATATTTGCAATTTCACAATAAAAAAATGATTTTTATAAGCACATAAAAAAGCATAAGTCAAGGTTAAAAGTAAAGAACGGTTTTAGCTAATCATAAAAAAAAAATTGCATATTGCAGTGTACCAAACCACACAAACAGCATATAATTATTACTTAACATTATCAAAACACATTTCATGGTTAAATATATTGATATTAACCAAAATAGTATACCTACAGTTAAACCCAAAACAGGCTTACACAATTTTTTAATTGTCATTTTGGATTTGTACTGTTCAAATTGCCCACTTAAGATATATTACACACAATATTATACAATTTTTATATGTAACAAAAAAAAATCTTAAGTATTACATTCCATGTATGAAACATCATTTAATGTTACCAAAATATGTTTTAAGACAATGTACCAGTTTCCATTTTTGTAGTAGCTGGAAAATGGATATCTAAATTGCAAGAGACTTGCATCCATAAAAAAAAATCTTGAACAGTCCTTATTAGACATTTTTTTAATTTTATATGCACCAAAATGATCATTGAAAACACACTCATAATCTTCTAAAAGAAAAAAAACTTTATCACTATCTGTTATAATGAGCAAAATTTTTGAAAAAATTGGTTCTTCTTCAACTAATTTCCTAACAATAAATAAACCACTAACATATTTTAAAAAGTTAATAGTAAAGTGTGAAACAGAATATAGTTCCCTAGTAAATCCTTTGTCTTTCACAATAACCTGAGCAGCTTCTGGTTGTATAGAACTTAATTCAAGTGGTTTGGTAATCCCAACCGATTTATTATGCTGAAGGTATCCATTTGAATTACAAGCATAATATGCTTGACGTAATTGATGGCGATTTGCTAATGTGAGAGTTATATTTTTAAAATTTTTTCCTATTGCAGCAAGTCTCTTAAAATAATAATGCTTCGCTTCAAATCTCAATGTCCAACAGTGACGGAGAGGCACAAAATTTAACATGTGAGAAGGGTAATGAATAAGAAAGTGCTGCTTTGGTATCATCATTTTATCAGGAAAAAGTTCTCTAAAAAAATGTAGGTGGTCATCAATTCTAATTTTTAAATAAGCAATATGGTCTACTGTGAGAACAGGGGCAAAAATAAGTTCAACAATACCCTTTAAATCTATAAACAATTTCCAATATGAATTGTCTTCAGGAATGACAGCAGCACACATTAACGGGAGTAATCTGACAAGTGTCCACATTCGAGCAGCTGTCTGATTTATTTTACATTTTTTATTTATTAAAGATGGTTTATCAATAGAATCTAAAGGTCCATAAGGCCACATTTCAATTTGTTTATTTATATAATCAATAGAAATTACTTTGTGTGTGTGTAAAGCTTCTAAAACTAAACATGTTTCATATGGGACAACTCCTTCTAGCAAATCATGGGCAATATCAGGAGGGAGACCACGTGTAACATGAAAAAATTCTGAATTAAATGGAGAATTGTTTTTTATTCCATACTGAATTAACTTTGTGTCATCAGCAAGCAACTCTGTTACATGTTGTTTATAGTTTTCAGGAGTCCTCAATGTAATATGATCATCAGTATATGTGTTTTGTATCTCAGCCTTATTACACAAGCATGTTCTGCAATAACAGTTTACTTTATTAGAGAATGATTCCACAAAACCACCAATCATATTGCTTCCTAAATTGTCACCACTAATAAAAGACAGACAGCCAACAAAAGTTTCAGCTCTCACAGAAATTCCATCAGTTGCAAGAATATTCAAATCCTTAACTAAGGGTTCAACAATTTTACCAATACCAAAATATTTCACATCTGTACTTTTACAAATAATAACTAATTGAATTATATCAGTTGAAGATCTATACTGTGGATATACATTTCCTAGAACATAGTAAAATGCCAGTAATTTGTGAGTTTTTCTATGAACACCTAATGGGTTACAAATCTCAAATTCATCACAAAACAGATTTAATTTTAAGGAATGGAAGTTGGTAGAAAACAGGGGATGAGTTTTACAGAATTTACCATCATCAAAACTTGTTATAAGATTTTTGGCTTTGTCACACTTAGGGTTCACAACTTGTGTAAATACATCATCTTGCATCAACAAAAATTTCAAAGTTTTTAATATAGACACATAATGAAAACAACACGACTTGTTGAAACTATTATTTCCTAAAATATACTCAACAGGAAGAACCATTTGCATGTTTGTTTCATAGTACTTCATTCTCCTATAATTATTAGATAATGAATCAATGCTCTCAAAAATACAATTTTGTTTCAAAATTTCATTAATCTTTAGAAAACTCTCATTACTTATACTTAAATTAGAAGTTTCATTTTTAATTTTGTTAATTAAATAATCACTCTGCATTTCCAACAAAGAATTAAAATCCTGCAAGATTTTTTGGGTTGTGGACAAAGGTAGCATGTGTTTTTCCTGAGCTTTTAATAATAATAAACTAACATGTCGTTTCATTTTTGAATCAAAATTTTCTTCAGTTGCACCTATATCATCTTCTACATTTATTGATTCAAAGTCCATTAACGGATCTTTACTACAATTAATGTGACTTAAAAATTCTTCATCGCAATTATTCAAATTATTTTTACTTTTATCAGTGTGCGTATAATATGTATGTTTTCTACTCAAATGTGATCGATAAGAGGAAAAACTTTTGAATTTGGCTGTACAGCTTATGAAAGGGCAAAATATTGTTTTATTTTGTTTTGTATGTACATTCAAATGTTTTGAAATATCTGGCAGATTTTTAAAGCAGCTTACTTGTGGACAGTTGATACATGTTTTACATATGTAATGGCCAGGAAAAATAGATCTATCTTGAGAAAATGTATTCCTGTGTTTTCTATAAACATGAGATTTATATGCGTGAAAATTAGTAAACGTATTTGGACAGTCATGAACAGCACATTGCAAAAAAAAATTGTTTTCTTGGCTATGAAACAAGTTTAAATGAGTAAGATACTTGGTAAAAACTGTAAATGTTATGTTTGGGCAAAAATTACAAATTAAAATCATGATTATAAAAAAGATAAAGCACTAAACAATATAAATTGACTTAAGTATAAAATGTCTTTCTAATTGTTATCCTTACATACAATTTTTAAGTTTTTGTGCAAAGTTTACAACAATTGATGGTAATTTCTTCTTGTCTGACTGAATGTCAAAGATGAACTTTTCTATAAAAATAAGGGTTTTGATGCAACGTTTTGGATACTCGCAATTAAATATAAAGTATGATGCTATCAGATTGGTGACTGCTTCCGATAATGAATTGCAGTGGAGAATAATTTCATGCTCAGCTAGCACATAGTATTTTTCTTGTTTAGTCTCAAACCCAATGATTCCTACATGAGGCGATGAATAACCTGCTTTCTTAATGTCATCAATAGAAGTAGTTGCCTATAAGAGAAATTAAAATTAAAATCAGTGCTACTCGATTTCACTGCATGACAAATACAATTTTAATTTTTTTCTTTAAATATAGCATAAACCTCATCATGCGGTCGATGCAGTTTTTTTTTTTTTTCTTGGGGCCCATTTTGTGAAAAATAAGTTATTATTGTGAAATTTATCATATTTTTGTGAAAAATAACATTTTGTAACAAAGGATGAAATTTAGCTAACTCAAATTCAAACGAAGCATTTAATAATAATTTCTTCTTTAAGTCCTTCTGTTAAAGTTTTACTTTTCAGTGAACTTGTTTTGTTGGCAAATTACAAATTTTAAAACATAACGAAATAAAAATAATCAATGAAGAGTATGTTTTTATGGAATAGAAATTTGTGAAAGTGTCTATTTTTTTAAAATGAATTTTGTGAAGGAGAATGTTTTGTTAAATAAGATTTTTGTGAACGGGCTCTAAATAGACCCCAAAATTTTCCTGGATCGACCCTTGATCATCCAAGCATGCTATTATAAAACTTGATAACTGATAATGTAGAAGAAAGATTAAGACAAGATTTATCGTTTTATAGACAAAACATTTACCACATAGATTTTAGCTATATTTCACTTATACAAAGAGTAACGTGCAGAAAACAAACCAACTTAGAAAGTATCGCATGCAGGAAGAAAAATTATAAAGAAATATTTATTGATACTACAAGTTTAGTAATCCTTTAACAAACAGTTAAAGAGATTTAGCAGATTCTGATATGTAAAATAAAGAATGTATTTTTTCTCTTTCATCTGTTGTAACTGACTATAAATGCTTTATTTTGGCAGTCTATTCTAAATTACATAAATATGGGCAACATCAACAACAACAAAAAAGGTTTGTACAAGCAAATATTTATCATTTTGATGAGATCTTTAGTTTGATTCTTTATCAAGCAATTCAAATCTTTAATGAGATTGTGACATAAGGAAACAGACTACATTATCAGGGTTGTTTAATTTAAATGTAAGATTTGATAGATAAATATTTTTCTAATACTAGGTGAAATCTAAAAGTTATAGCTTCTAATCAATCTTAGAGACAAGTGACTCATTTTTTTAGCATATGAAAGTAATTTATAAACACATGAGCAACAATAGTTAAAGCTGATATTTGCAGTCTCCTTTCATAGAAACCTGTGAAATATTAATTGAGGCGTATAATTTATTTATAAAATGTGAAAACATTGCCGTATTTATTATAGTGCTACATTTTACCTATTATTCAATTGTAATGTTGAAAATCCCCAACATTTTGCACAATCAGCCTTCACCCCCATCTCCCAACCCAAAACCGACCCACAGGGCTTTGTACGGAGGCTCTATTAAATATTATTTAAACTGAAATTTAAATCATGATAAAAATCATTTTTATAAGAATGTCTTTGATTAAATGCAGAGCTAAAACTAGGATTTTTCTAACATATTAGGCAGGAATCTTAGAAATCTTTTCCTGAAAATTTAAGGGCAATGGAAGACATTTTAAACATTTACATGTATGTAATAACAATACTTTTTATGCAAGTCAATAACAGGTGGCACACTGCTAAATAATATTCCTATCATTTTCAACCACATTAAATTCATTTCTAACACATGCAAATAAAATACATACTTTTCACACATTTCATAAAAAAGAAAAATAATGTTACAAACCAAGACATTTTAATTTAATATCAAAGAAATGTTTCTAATATAGATGCACAGAAAATAAAAGTGGGCAAGAAAAATATGGTTACTTTTCCATTATACGGATACCATTGTCGCCAAGCATACATTTAATATATACATTATGTATTAACATACATTTTGGCATGGTGTCAGTATAATGGAAAAGTACCAAAACATGTTATTGTCTTGTACGGTCACTAACACTGTAAATAAATTAAATAGCATGTTATAAAAACTTTAAACATTTAATAAGAGTGATAAAAATTGTATAAAAAAATGCTGTCATTTTGTAAATGTGAAAGCAACATTGCATATAAAATATTACCTAACTATCTTATGTAAACATTAGGCACAACATCCCTTGAGGAGGGGAAGGGGGAAACTCTTACTCTTATGTTAAACCTTTCTTCTCCAAAGACACCTTATTTTTGCAGATAATCAAATAAATTAATAACAGTATTTGTAATTTATCACTTACCGTGTATGTTAAAAATAGCTGGTCTTCAGAAAAATGCACAGGTAATGAGATCAACAGAAATTCATCTTTAGCTATTGCTGTGTCAGCTTGCTCTTGGAGACATTTCAGAGTTTCAACCCATGAAGGAAGGCCTTTTTCGTGCCAATAATAAATTATAGAGCTGCTTATTATATAAACTGAGAAATTTTGGAATACACTGAAAAATGTTAGATTTCCCTGTTATTCGGAAAAATTCATCAGCAAAGTGCTGTTTATTAAATAAGTTTGGATATTTAATTTTTAAATCAGCAACTTTCATATATTGATTGACAATTTCATCTCTTCTAATGTCAAATGTTTCATTTAACTCAGATGAAGCACTAGCCTGTTCATTAATAACCATGAGTTGTTTTTTGAACTGTGGTATTTCTTTCTTTTCATTCGCTTTTTCTCCTTTGTTATGGAACTTATTGGTTATTTTCTTCTGCTTTACTTCCTCACTTTGATCAAATCTACGCATATTTTTCAATTTATCTCGAATAGCCTGTCGCCATCCACCATATCCAGTTCCAATGGACTCTTTTAAATATGGGTATTTAGAAACAATGGCTCTTGCCATGTCGGTCACCATAACTGATGTCGGATATTTTGAATGTTTCACAACAGATGAACATATGGTATGTATTAATTCTGACCGCAAAACCCTAGGTAAGGGTACCTCATCTTGCAAAGCTTGTCTTAGGCGACTTGAAAAGTCTTTAGCGGGTATTGTGAAATTATCTAGGGGAAAAGATGACTGTGGAGTTGCTGCAGCAAATAGATCTGGTTCTGATGATTCACAGGAACCAGAATCATTTCTCTCATCAGTGAAAAATGGTTCAGTTATATGGGATGATGATTTCGATTCAGCACAGTCAGGAACTGAATTTTCAATATATAATACTTTGGGTGTATCTAACACAATTCTATATTTCTTACCTGGAAGAATGTTTTCATCTTTTTGTACATCAATGTACTCCTGCCAAACTTCATTAAAAAACTGTATAATAATGGATACTGTCCGATCAATACAAAATCTAGCATACACCTCCTGAAACATCAAATAAGAATGCATAAGTTTCAAGTACATCTTGTATAAATTCAGTAACCATACCAGGAGTTGATCCTGACAAAATTGGAGGCCTATTTCATAAAAACTCATTTAATAAAGCAAGCCTATTCTCAAAATCCATTTTACTAACATAGCCATAGGCTTCTTACAAAATTCATTATTTATTAAATAAAAACTACCCTTACATGATTTAATGGAACAGATGTCGCAGACGCACCGGGATTTGTGCAATTTTTCTTTGCGCCATTTTGGCAAAAAAACCCAATTTTCCCAATCTTTTTATTACACACACGCATTTAATTGAATTTATTATTTTTATATTATTTGATTTATTTACACATATATTCATTTTTATTATAAAAAAACAGGTTGCTATACACAGCAAAAATCGCCATTTATGGTGCCAAAAAGAAAACCCTGTGCAGTGACATCTGTACCGATTTAATCAAAATTGTTTGGGTGTACTGAAATTAATGATTAAAAATTGAAAAATTAATTAAATCCATGATTATTGTTTCTTTCTTAGCTTAAAAATCAGAAAATATAATGATTAACGAAATACAATTATTTGATCGATTGGAAATTTTTTTCTTATTTACGGCTATACCAAAAACAACCATTTTACAGGTAACAGAAAAATCGCCAAAAATAACTGCTTCATCAGCAGTTATGACAGTTGAAGTTGAATAAAATCTAATAATCTTAATTTTACAATGTTTATGAGAAACACCATAGAAAACACATGCTATTTTTTTATGTAAGTAGAGGATATTTAAAAGAATAACAGGGCAATCTTCAGTAATGTAATGCATGAAAAAGTAAACAAATAAGTGATTCAGCAAATCTTAAAAATGTATTTTTATTAATATAACTATAAAATGCAGAAAAATATTCTGGTACTTCTATATTATCCAGTCAACCAATTTCCGTAAAAAAAAAAAAAAAACTATCGCCAAATTATTTGCCAAACTGTAGCATCCAATAAACAAATGAAAGAATGTTGCCATTTGAATCTCAAAAAAAAAAGTAAGGAAAAGAAACGAAAGAAAAAGAAATTAGGAAAGCCCCATTCATTAAAGTATCATTTCTCAGCAAGTTTAAACAATAAAATTTACAATACATTAAAGAAAAAAGAAACCAAAATAATCTTTGATATTTATTTATTTACATTATTTTTTTAAATTATCCCTCTCGACTGTTGGATAAATATTTGTGATGTCAGTTGAAAGTGATCTATTGTACGTAACTACACATTGCAACATTTTTTCAATGCTTTTTCTGTTTAAATATCATGATGTCGAAGACGTAATTTTTATTTTAGTTAATGAAGTAACTAATAAATCAGTAAAACATCATTAAAAAATCATTAACATCCAATTAAAAATCATTTGATGAAATAACAAGCACGTGTAACGCATTTGACGTCAACTGAATGTGACGCCACGATCATTATTTTTAGCTTTAAATCCCATAGTTTGGCAATAGCGAAAATTTCTCCATCTTTGCATAAAAATTGATTAGTTTACAACAATGGATGTGTTTTAGAAGATATGGATTTGAAACGAACAATGATTAAAGAGGACATTTTAAAACATTCTTTTAAATATTAAAAAAAAAAAAATTAAGAGTATTCAAATCCAAACTGCTTATTTTGATACATATTTTTAAATTCAATTTTGCTCTAAAATGCCTCCAATTGGCAGGTTCTCTTATTCAGAAACTTTTATAATGTCTGTATTGTCACAATGTTTTGATAAAGGCAGAATATATTTCAAAAAATGCTGTCAAAGTGGACATTTTGAACAAAATTTCCCAAAGCGATAGCGCTGAAAACAAAAAAAAATTATACTGTGAAAATAAATGTTCGTAATTCAATTTCTAATTAATTGAACGAAAAATAAAAACATAGGTCCCTTATAAATCTCTTCATAAATCACACCGCCAAGTTTCATGTTTTTACTTTTAAAAATGAGTCTGAAAATGTGTCTCAAAATTTTGAGTTGCTGAGCGTGGAAAAATATTTTTTTAATACCGCCTTAACATAAAATTTCCATGGTGCCTTTGAGCAGATGCAATGCAGAATGCGCATAGGAGCTCACTCGGTTGTATTATCACAGGGTAATGTACTTTATTTATACTACGTTCTTTTATTTACTGAATATGATATGGACAAAGGAATATACTATTTGCATGATCATAAGTCCTTGAAAATTTATTTCTTGCAGTACTGAATATAACTGCAATTTCGAAATGATTTGCATTACACAGTTGTTTACAGATTGTCTGTTTGGAGTTTGCATCGAAAATAGTACTGTGTTTCACTAGGGGAAGAACTTCTAAAATAAAATTTATGAAACACTTTTTCATAAAGAAGCTTATTTTACTCATATTGTTATAGTAATTTGTTTCTGTCAGGTTTTGACGGGTTCCATCTAGTATACATAAAATAATACATATTTATATAAAGACTGTGTATATTTTTTAACATGTGACACATACAACGTTTATTATTGTCCACCCTGGGTCACCTCCTGAATTCAACACTGTTTGTATCTTTACATTTAAAAATTAGCCCGTCATTGTGTCAGAAAATTTTGAATTTGTTGCACAGTGAACTTGAAAACAGCTTTAATAGAGCTTTAGATTTAACTTTTAAAGTTCAAAGTTGATAAATTTTGGGGAAAATGAAACAATAAAGAAGAAAGTTAAAATTTAATATTTACTTACGTATTAACACCACCGTAGGTACAGATTTGGCGGTTTTTAAGTGCCGCCAATCTTTTATAGCACTAAAAAATGGCGTCAAAAATCAGCAAACAACAAGGAATCCAAAAGATAACTGTGCGCGTGCAAACAACAAGATTGTTCTTTATTGGCACATTAGCGCAACTTCTGCTGCGGTGGCGTTAGTACACAAGTACCATTTAATAAAGTAGCATTAAACATCAATATTGTTTAGAAAATAGTAAACATTAATTTCTTTACAAAAAACATTGCAAAATTTAAATATCTTACATTTTCAAATTCATCCAATGATGCTGGTAAATTAAACAATTTACTTCTTGAATTATAGGATACCAAAATATCTTTTTCCATGCTAAAAATGATAAAATATAAACTAAATCAAATTTTAGAATAATACCATATACAAGAGCATAAATCAAGAAAAAATAAGTAAAGTTTCTAATATTTAAAAATTAGGGCTGTAGCTAGATGTGAATAATAGGGGGAGGGGGGTCTCAAGAAAATGTAGCGGAGGCTCATATTTGTTTTTCTCTCTCTCTCTGACACATGCACGCACAAAAACACACACACATATATATATATATAGATGATCAAAGTATTATGCAGAAAGATAAATTAGTGTATATTCATATTCTAGGCACTATGTTTTTTATTAAATTGTTGATAACATCATTGTATACTAAGAAAAGAAAAGGCTGGAGAATAAAAATTTCCAGTGTAAACTAGTGTATAATTATACTGGTGAAATAATAAGTGATGATGTCAACAATAAATAAAAAGCTTGCGGTTCACCCGTTTCATAAAGAGTTGCAACCTTTAATCAAAGTATTATGCAGAAAGATAAATTAGTGTATATTCATATTCTAGGCACTATGTTTTTTATTAAATTGTTGATAACATCATTGTATACTAAGAAAAGAAAAGGCTGGAGAATAAAAATTTCCAGTGTAAACTAGTGTATAATTATACTGGTGAAATAATAAGTGATGATGTCAACAATAAATAAAAAGCTTGCGGTTCACCCGTTTCATAAAGAGTTGCAACCTTTAATTATTTTATTAAAATTCCCTACCCTTAAGGATTTTAAAGTTGTATTTGTATACGATAAAAAAAATTGACAAAATCAAGGATGTACTTTGCATTTTAAAGTTATTGTTTTTAAAACACTTATTTAAACTAATTTAAAACACTTATTTGCAGTTTTTATACATATTACAATTTAGTATTTGTAAGAATGTTAAAAAATGTAAAAGGATCCCAAAACAAAGTTCGATTTTTGAACAGTTTCATTTGGTGACCTGAGAATCTTTCCTAAGGGGGTGTGGGGGGGGGTCATTTTTTTTTTAATCTAGAAGATTTGTAAAAAATACTGTTATTAGGATTATATTAATTATATCACAACTATTGCAGAATTATAAAATAAATAAAAGTAGATTTCCAAAAGCTAAAAATCTTCTACGGAAGCAGCAAATTATATTTTTATAATCACAAAAGTTTGCTTTTGAGCAAATGTTTAACAAATGGTAGTACGAATTTCTAGAAAAGCCAAACACAAAGAGAGTGTAGTCCAGGGAATAAGCTTACTTTTAATTATGCTGCATACAAGATTTCAAAACTCCTCACAGTACAGAGGAAAAATTATGAAAATTCAAATCACTATGGACTGCTTAGATATTTAACAATAAATACTGTTTTTTTTCACATAAACAATGATTTCTAAACGTTATTATTCAGATACAACATACACTACTGATTTTTTCCCCTTTAAAATATGATTTAAATGTTCTTTTAATGCAATCCACAAGTATTTTGCTTTAAAAATAAAACAGGAACTAAATATTATGTTCTAAAATATGATAATTTTTTATTAAGGGCTAATGTTAATTCTATAGGGCATTATTTTTCTAATATCTCGTTTGCATTTAAATATTTTTAAATGATTTTATTTTATTTTATTTTATTTTTTTTGCACTGGATAGCAGAGATCAATCTCTATTTCCGCCGTTGATTACTTTTTCGATTTTTTTCTACGAAGATACTTTCATTTTCGGAACCGGTTTCGAAAGTAAAAGCATCTTCCTAAAAAAAATCCGCAAAGAAAATCGAAAACGTAATCAACGGCGGAAATAGAGATTAATCTCTGCTACCCAATGTAAAAAACAAACAAAAAAAAAAACATTTAAAACTATTCAAATACAAACGAGATATTAGAAAAATAATGCCTATAGAATATAGAATTAACATTAGCGATCGAGTGTTGTCAAGTGCGTGAAGAGGATTATTAAGCAAAAACAACTAACAAAGTAAAAATTCTCATGCTTTGTTTAGTTAATTTCCCTCATCTAACTATACAAACACTATTTAGTATTATCTATTAAATATATAAGGAATAATTACTAGGCTTACCTTATGTTTTTAACAGCACTTCATAATGAAATCAAAATGGTTCATTCCGTTCTCTGCTCTGTTGTCGTCTGCTGACGCAACACTCTGACGTCATCGTATATTTCAACACCACAGAGCTGGATTGCGAGATAAAAATGTACACCTATATTGGAGTTTTGGTTTCCGGAATTAATTTCAAATTGTCATTCTTGGTGTGTGATATCACCGATTTTTTTTTAAAGAGTACAGATAAACTATTTTAAGTGTATTATAACACTTAATTCAGTGTTGACACCAAAATTAGTGCATATTTAAACCTTATTTGGCATTTCATAAACCCAAATTAAGCGTAATTATACTCCCCATTTTTTACAGTGTACATGAGGAATTATCCTGAAACTTCAGGAGTGTAAACAACATGATAGACGTCATATATCCCCTTATGGGGTTTCGGGAAAAAGTCTTCGCGGAAATATATGACGTTTATCATGTTGTTTACACTCCTGAAGTTTCAGGATAATTCCTCATGTATCTTTCCAGATATTTAACAAAACGTCTAAAATCGCAAGTGACCGGTCATCATTGGAAATATAGTGTAGATGTCGGTCATTATTTGCAATGAGAGGAATAATTTAGCAATGAAATTTAAATGTGATGTTTAATTTTCTTCATTTTATTTTTATAAAGTATTTTCTTTTGAATTCGGTCTTATGTTAAGAGCTAGTTATACAATGAGTTATGGCAGTAGCTAGTTAATCTCTAGTGAGCGCAGCCTAGTTTTTCTTGTGAACGTGTTACCCGACTTCTAACTCTTGTGCGTGAAAATGCCATCTATCTGTCGTTTATCTTACTTTCACAAGTTTAATTGAGTCTCCTAGAATCTGATCGTCGCTGTTATTTTGTTATATACTAATTCAGATACTTGAATCAGTTAACTTGCTGGACGAGTATAAATACGGTAGGCGGAATTGGATCGCGCGGGGTCGCCGAGCCTCGCTTCCAGTGGTTCTACTAAGTCTAATGATATTTTATCATGTTGGTTGATGTGAATTAGGAGAGAAAATTAGCTTCTGCAGCCGAGAAGTGTGCTTTGGGTAAGGAGTTAATTTCAGTACTTTGAATAAAACGATTTTTTTTTATCTACGGAATTCTAGTTATTTAGTGACATTTGACGTATTTCCAAGTGCTTTCAGTGCTATTAGGAAACTCTGCAGTAGCAATCTTCTAAATTGTCATTAAAGTAGCCGTTTTCTTTATGTAGATCGAGTTTTTTGAATTTGGTAAATTACATTTAGTTTATTTCAGAGTTAGTCGAGCATCATTAATTTAAGTTCCCCAGATCTACTGCATCGAACCATTAACTAACGTGTTTGAATAAACTTTTATTTTATATTAGATACAGTTTCATGACCACCTTTACAAGCGACGTGCCCAACAGATATGCTAGAAATGACGACAGAAATTTTCCCGAATCCTAGCCGTAAGACGTTGTACGGAGAGTATTTCAGTGGGGAATGTAGTGGATTCTTATACTCGATAATGAACACTCGCCGCTATAATCCTTATACTTTATTATGCATCCGAAAAGACAATGCGGATTCTGACCCCACTTCTTCGCTCCGAGACTCGAAAAGAAACTAAAACTTTTTACGGTACGTGTTTGCTTCACGCATCCGCTCTGCTCAACAAATGTTTCTGAAGCAAGGAATTTCTCTCTCGCTTTCACGGAGATTGCCATAAGAACAAGCCGTGAGTAACTTCATCTTACACTTGGAGCAGTACATTCCCTTAAATAGTAACCTCAATAAAAATAAATATAAGTTATTAAAATGTTCTTTTATGGGACACGAATTGTATTGTCTAGAGCATATTGATAATTTTTTAATAAGACATGTAGATGAACGTTTTGATCAAGCTGTGATAGAATTAAGGAAAGCGTTCCCAGCGATCACATATAAAAGTGCGTTACGTCGAGACTCTTAGAGTAATAAGCAGACTATTTTCGAAGAAGTATCAAAGTTTCATCTGAATACCTTTGAACTGAAAAATAAGTTAGGACTGGATTCTTATTCCTTTGTCGAAGCCCTTGTATGCATTGAAATGGAAGAGGGGGAAAGTTTGTGTATTCAGCAGTAGCACAGAGGTTGTTTGAGTTGCTAAAGGAAGCGTTAGTTTCTCCCTGTCTTCTTGGTCGATCTAAATTATTCAGTGCAGCTTGCAGATTTTTGCAATGTTAGTTCTGTTGGGTGTAGTACAGTGGCTAGCCCAGAAAAATAAAAGCATGGAGTTTGCATCCAAGATTTTAAATTCAATTATTCATTTATACTGGAAGTTATTTGGGTATTAAATAAATTTCATTGTATTTTCATTGATTTACCAGTAACAGTGGTAAAGAATAAGTCTGCTTTGACCAAGTTAATGAATGGAAAATGCTTGTCGTCTCATATAATTTTTTAGAGCTTAAGTTGGTAATGTATATATTGAGAATATGGCTCGTAGGAAGAATGCGGCGGCTGATGCTTTGTATTGAAACCCACAGGGCGGTATAGATGTGGTATAAGAAGATAAAATTTGTATGTTTTAATTGTTGGTGTTTAGGTTAAGAAAGCAGTTGATTCAAGAGCAGAAGTATGACTCTAAATTTGGTGGTTTGTATCATTATTTGGACTACCGGGAAGGTTACCCTCACTATTGAAAATTAACTGTCAAAGATTACAATGTCAATCAGCAAGGCTATCCGGTTATACTGGGACGAACCAAGATAGATACAATAATGGGCTGAATGAACAATTGTGATTGTAAATAAATATAAGGAGATGTAAAGCTTTTACAATATAACAATTAAAGTTGAAAGAAAACTAAAAATACAAAAAAATACTAATAGCTCACTTATTGAGCGATAAACAATTAATAAATGCGATATTGACGAAGAAAGTAATCATAGTTTGAATAGTAGCATCGAGTATATAAAAAGACATATGGGGAAAAACTTGAATAATTATCTAGAGTATTTACAGTGAACAGTTAACATAATTAAAGTGCAGCAATAATGTCCGAAAACAGATCTGAGAATCAAAGAACTGTGTACTAGTACTAAGAATAATAGGGAATAACATATGTAATTATTTAGGAATATGTACATATAGTGAAACAATCAACACAAATCAAATACCACCATGCGATTAGAGAAGTAGTACTGAAACGCAAATTCCAAAAATTGAAATTTTGATGATACAAAAACTGAGAAAACAATTTCCGACTTATACTGAACAATTTGGAAAACGCATAACACATTTGAAAACCCAATTTCAGCAATTACAAACTATTGTCTGAAAAATATCCGAATTCTTTTGTTAAGCCTTCTATATGATATATAGATGTGTAAATGTAAATTACATATTATGCAAAAATTTAGTTCAGTTGGGAAACGCATAACCCAGTTGAAAATTCCCTTTCATCAATTTCCGTCAAAAAGCAGAAATGCTCCCTATTTTTTAGTGCAGACCTGTATATGATAAATAGTATTTATACAAACTAAGTTATGTTTTCAGTGACCCTGTGAACTGACTATAGATACTGTATTACATCATGATAAAAGAAAATAAATAAACTCTTATTTCTCCAGAATGTAAAACTAATTTGCAAATCTTATAACTTTTATACCAAACATGGCATGATAAATCTCAATAACATATATCAATTATACGGCAATCGAAGTATATTTACTCGGAGGAACGGACAGGCAGACAGACATACGTACAATCAAACCGAATTCATAAATACTTTTCAACTATGATTGCAAAGTCGAGTAATTTAAACCACATTTTCTAAAAAAGGAAAACTATTTCGTTGTATAAGTTATTTCAAAAAGTTTTATATGACATTATGAAAGGCCACATAACATATTTATATATACTGCGATCGATATATTTTAGCTCAGTTTATATTTTTTATGACTATTATATATCATACTCAGAGAAGTTTAAAACAATTTTTCGTTCAATGTTGGAAAGATTGTTTTCACTGATATCATCATTTTGTAAAGGCTACATAAAAGAAAATATGATGCCAATTTTATTTGTTTGTTGAAGGTTTGTTTTTCTCGTATTTTAATTCTTGAAAACTGAAAAATAATAGTTTCTGGAAAAGGCTTATATAGCGAATGGAACAGTGAAACATATGAATAATTCTTTTAAAGTATTAATGGTAATATAGGGGGTAACATTATAATATACAAAATAAATAATCTCCTTTTTCCAGAAAATAAAACCATTTCGCAAATCTTACAACTGGTATATTAATACATAGTCTATATACATATGACTGAAAGTCCATTTTTGAAAATTTAAAAAAATCATGAAATAAATCCAGAAATGCATTTGACATGCTTTTAATAATGAATTTAAATTTGAGGAAATTCTACATTCTTAGTACATACCAGTTATGTTGTAATTGTATAATTTCAGGGAAATAAATATACATATTTTTTTATATTTTGTTACATATTTATACATGTTATTTGTAATTTATTTCTTTTTACTCACACGCAAATATGTATTTTAAATAATACTCTTATTATGAGAAACGTTTCCTTTCGCAATTGTCTTGACTGTAGCAATATGGTGACATCAAATGAGTGAACATATCACAATCTCGAAACAGTGCACATTTAATATATTTTTTTTAATTGCTATTTAATGTATCTAGTTGTTAGTATATACAGTTGTTAGTATATAAAGTTGTTAGTATCTATTTAATATAAAGTTGTTAGTATCTAGTTGTTAGTATAGTTGTATAAAGCACAAATGTGTGCGTCGCTCAATGCTGACATCATAATGATGCGGGCAACAATGCGGTGAAAATGATGAATATTGAATGATGAATGGAGCTATTTTTCCAATTAAAGAATCGTAACGTTATTTCTGTGCAGAAAATGCAAGTTTTGTACCTATGTTACAATCCCCTTAGAGATCGAATTTTTTTAAAATAATGTCCAATTTATGATTTGCCCTCAGTAATACACATATATTCCAAATTTCAAAGCTCTGCGTCAACAGTAAGTGGGTGAAAAATGATTCACAATATTTGACTGCCGCATACATACACTGTAAAAAATTGTGCAGCAAAGTAACCGGTCATTCGACCGTTTTCTATAAAAACGGTCGAATGACCGTACTTAACCGTACATAACCGTAATTTAACGCTATTTTGACCATAATACTGCTCATATTAGGGTAGAATACTGTTAAATTGCGGTTATGTAACCGATTTTTATAAAAACGTTCGAATGACCGGTTACTCTGCTCCAAATTTTTTACAGTGTACAGAATAGTAAGATAAAAGAAAGTATGTAAAAATGAGTTGCATATATATATACAATCCCTGAATGTATAAATGGAACTCAATGTTTTAAAACTGCATTATATCTGTAGAATTATTTTAATTTAAATAATGCTTATATTGCAATGAAACCTAAAGCGTAGAGAACGGATATATCAGTTCAGAAAAGGTTAATAAAATCCTATATATTAGTTCTGTTGTCTTCATTCCTTTTCCTAATCAAATGCAAAACGCAGAACGATAAATGAGATTCTATATGAAAGGATTGTGAACAGGTTTCTGACATAATACACTCACATTTCGTTAAAAGATTTTTTAAATAAACAATTGCAGATAATTTAAAATTAAATTGGCAATTTTTTCATAAACGAAAGGAAAGGTTATTTTTCAAATCAGTGATGCCACAAAATTAAGATACCGCATTGTATCGTACACAACAATGATTATAAAAGAAATAAATATTTAGTACAATAAAGATAAAGTGGGACATTGTTTCTGCATGGATGTATTTTATATTTATGATAAAAAGAAAAATTTAAATTAAAATGTTATTTTTTTCTTTATCCCATGTTTTTTCCCGAAACAGATGATGTCATCTTCTAATGCAGTTAAAATACGATTGATATACATATATATTTTGCCTTAGCTATCTGCGGTCAGTTTTTATTGTAACTTTGATGGAATAGACGAGATGGTATTCTGGCTTAATTAATGTTAATTTCAGATATTTTTATTACTTATTTTTTTTCATTAGTTTAAACCTGCATCTAAAAAATATTAGACTGCAGTGCAAAATCTTCGCCCGAGTCTAGGTATTTTCATCGAAGGAGCACACCTACAAAAATTTCGTTTTGATATTATGACTCTGTGAAACTAAATTCGGAATCACATTATATGAAATAAAAGTTTTTATTTTATTCTGATTCTGACATAAATATTATGACCAACATAAGCATATTAAACATAAATCTCAAATTATTTCTATTTAACACTTTCCAACATAGTTCAAAGGTGTTTATGAATCCCGTATGTCTGGTCGTATGTCTGGCTGTCTATCAGTGGTGTAACTCATATAAATTTTCTATGATTGTCATGTAATTCATATAGATTATTGAGCTGTACAATGACATGTTTGGCTATTTGGTACGGCAAATGAATACTATTGAAAATGAAATGTATAGAATTTACAGTTCGTTTACAGGAGCATTCAAAAATATGTTTATGAGTTTGCAAAATGTGAACGGATTTATGGAACTCTTCATATTTTTTAACAATTTTCAACATAGTTGAAAAGCATTGATAAATTCGGTTTGTCTGTCTGCCGTCTGTCTTCCTGCCTGCCTGTCTGGCTGCTCTAACTCGCGGGAATATACTCGGACGGCAATGCTGTTAAAATATGTTGTTGAGATTTACTATGGCACGTTCGGTATTGAAAATGAAGTGTGTAGAATTTATAGTTCGTCATCAGGGGCACTCAAAAGAATTTAGTTGCATTCTGATCAGTAAGGGAAATCTGTTTGCAGTGTATTTTACTGATGCTAAACTATTTCAAAAATATTGAAAATGATTTATATCACTGAAGTGCACTGCAAGGGGTTTATTACTTTATAATATGGTATGCATAGCATTTAACTTTCATTTACAGAACCACACGAATTTGCATTTGATGTTTTGTTTTTGTGGTGGAATATATATATTTATTTGTGACGATTTTCCTGTACTGAACTCCAACTCGTCGATAATTGAATATCATGATATTATGATAGTAAATTAGTAGCCGAAGTATTGAACCATAGGGGAATGTTGTTTGAAGTATTGGAGATTCCCAACTCAAAATACTGCAACTACTTGTCACTAGATAACATGGTTTATTATGGAGCTTAAGTATCCAGAATAAACAATCCGCCAATTAGAAAAACACCGACTTACTCTCTCAACTACATTGTATTACTTAGATAAGTAATATCGCACATTCGAATATATCTAGTCGTATCACTTCCCATCAGCAGGTTTTTGTAGACAACCGAAAACACACATAAAATTGAGCTCCTGACTCGTGTCTCTTAGGTTTAGTATCAGGACGGCGCAAGTGTTTGTAGAGCAATGCGACGAATGAGGCAGGCAATGAGTGTGGTGAAAATTGTCCCGACTCTATTTTAGTCTCGGCAGGAAATTGGAGTGATACGATTCCCAGGAAAAAGCGCGCGGATAGACTTTTAGAGCTATATAAAAAATAAAAATGTTACAAATTCTAAATAAAATATTGGCATTTAAGAATTGAGAAATAAGAAAAATAATTACAAGAAATGTTTTTTAGGATATTTTGAAGTGTAATAAAATATTAAATTACGCATTTTAAATAGAAAGTGATTTTGATAAATAAAATAAAAGGAATATTATTTAAGATAGAAAATAATTGAGTATATATATATAAAGGGATGCGCAAAAGAATTCGAGTACATTTCCGGTTGTTATGCTTTTTTAATAATATGTGCTACTTATACAAATCTGTAGATCATACACAGGACTGCGAAAAATAATTCGGATATTTCTCCGATAAGGTGGTAATTGATCAAATTGGGCTTTTTAATGTATTAAGCTTTTTTCATTTACTCTAACATTAACAATTTAGTTGTTTTTAATGACATCGTACAGCGTTAGTTAGTATTTTTAGCCTAATTTATCATTGTTTTCTCTAGTATTCATTCATTATTGTTCATTTCGTACTTACTTCTATCCATTATTATTATCTATTTCAGCATCTTACATCATTATTACCTGGTAGTATTATTGCTCAGTATCACATAGTAGTATTTAGTACTGCTTAGTAGGACTGGCAAATTGTATTTTCTGAATTTGTATTTCAGCATTACGTAGCATAATTATTGCTCAATATCACTAAGTATAACTTAGTAATGCTCAGTATAATTAGGTAAACAAATCTGCTGGGCGTGGCTAATTGAGCTTAAGCCAAAAGGTAGGCCTCCCCACCCGATTTGACATTGACCTCGTTTACTTAGGCACCATCTTTCACCTTATTAACCGGTGATTTTTTTTTCTATATTCTGAATGTGTTGGAAAGTGTTTCATAATCTATGCTTCACGCACATTTTTTCTTTCTTCTCATAATTTATCTTCATACTAATCTCTGAACACATTTTACACAAAAATAACATTTTCTAACTTCTAAAAAATTTCAATAATTACATTCATACAAGCATTCTAATGTTTAATAATTTTAAATTGTAAAATTTTTACATTAAAAAAACTGGAACAAATTTTACTTAAAAAAACTAATCCAAGTTTTCGTTGAAATATGATTATGATAGAAGTTAAACATATATAAAACTGTAAATACTCGAAAAAATATATATATATATTTATTTTGTCTACATTTGAACAATAGTCTAAGATAATAAAACAATGAATATGTATGTAGAAATTATTATCAGATTAAAGAATAAAATGAAGATACATTGCTTGAATGAATTTATCATATTTCAGAGTCTTTTTAATGTAGTTATCAACTTCTGTTTATAGAAATATTATCAATAAATAAGTGGAATGGATTCACGTTTGGACATTAATGTTGGGAATTTCAGATTGACTAGCAGCTGTGTTCTAGAAAACAATATTTTTCTGTAAAGTAAAAACTTAATACTTCCGATAAAAATTGACTTCAAGTTAAATTTCGGAACTTGTGTGAAAGTTTATGAAGTTATTTTTTAAACTTCTGAAACATTGTGACGTAAATTACTTAAAATATTACACTTTTCAAAAAATGACTTACATAAAATATTATTAGTTAATTTAACCAAAGGGTGGCTTGATTGCAGTTTAAATAAGCAGTATTTTGGAATAGTGTGCCAAAAATGATGTGATACGTTAACTTTTAGATTATTTGCAGATTAATGCTTCATATTGTACAATTATAATATTTTTCAAGCAGCAAATTAAATGTAACCGATATATAAAAGAAATATTTTTACTTTAATATATTCAATCAAATTCCAGTTTTTTTACAATGTTATATTTTTTCCATTTTAAAGAAATATTTTCGATTTTACGCCGAACTGTTCTCAATTTTTAGTAAGTTTCGGTAGTAAGTTTTAACTAAGTAACTCTAAAATATCAAATTCTTAATATTTATATAATTATTTAAAAAGCTTGCTTTTCAAGATACACGAAGGACAATTTCTACGTAGTACAATTGAGAAATGACAAATATGGGAACGGAAGAAATATAGTGCTTCGTATTCAAATTTTCATAGTTCGTAAACAAAATAAATATGTATTTATCCCTTCAAGATATTTTAACTTTAATCAGAACATGGAAAATCATGAAAGTTGAAATTTGTTGTAAGACTAGTTAAGTTAAGGCAATACTGGACATGAGGGGCCGGAACACGTCCAGTCCCCAAGCTAGGCCCATCGCATCATCGCCTCTGACAAGGCAAAAAAATTTGAAATAATTACAAAACTCAAAAAACTCAAAAAATTTGAAATAATTACAGATTAATCTTATCATGATGATATATATGTTTATAAGAAAATTTCTGCGGAACCTCGATATAACGTCCGTAAAAAAGTGTGAAAATTTCGTGTTTTTGGCGATTTAACGTTAGTTGGCGGCACAATGAAAAAAAGAAAACGACGCTTTTATGATAAATACTCTTTTAGGAAAAACTTTTCTTCTCTTCCTACTGAACTAATTCAAGTAAGTTTAACATAAATTAACACACTTATCTTAATACGGTTTTGACATGTACATTTATATGTATATATAAAGACAATTAAGTATCGTATTCTATGGTTTAGAACATAATTTAAATTGATTAAAATAATTTTCAAAAATTGATTTTCAACTCCGATTCTAAGCACTGAAAACTTGACTTCGATATTATTAGTTTCGGAGACAACAAGAAAAAACTATTATTGTTATGGAAACAACGACTTATTCAATATCAAAATGCTTTGAGGGCTTCTTAATCGGGCAGTTACTGTTAATATACACTTAAAACATATCCAGCCAGTGAAACTGTGTAAAATAAAATACCTTCAGCAACACCCAGCTTGTATATATATTATGTAAGCTTATAGTAAAAATAACAAACTATTTAATCGTTCAAGTTTGAATTCATAAAGTACTGCCCATTTAAACACTCGTTTATCCAAGAAGGTTTAAATGCATTAAAATCGCTTGTATTTGGCGAGGAAAAAGTGTTGCTCGCCAAATGACGTCTTTTTTGCGATAACTAATGGAAGGCATTTTATTTATTTTTACAAATTCTCTACTGGGATTCCACAGTAAATTTGACCGAACCTTTATTACGTACGTCATTAGCATTTTTTTTTCAAAATATTCTTAGTATGCACTTTAAGGAGACCTACCTTGTGAGTAACGGGTGGCAGATCACAATTTCGAACCAACACCTAAGAGACTAACAAGAAACTACTACCTGAGAATTACTCTACCGCCAGCTCGTATTGTGGAAAGCCTACACAGGAGACCACTAACTCCTTACCAGTGGAACAAAAACAACACAAAGCATAAAAATAATAAATACAATATAAGATAGCATAAAAAAATAGGAAAGTTAGTCCGTACTCCAGAGTGACTAGAGTGAGGTGTCAGGACTACAGAGTAGACGAACAAAGCAAAAGGGTGGTCTGGCCGGAGATGGTACCGTCTTTGCTTCGCTTGCTCATCCGACCAATAAAAAATCACCTGATTCGCTACCACGACGACTACGCGCCACAGTCGACGCCTCCCGTAGGAGTCAGTAGGGTCCACACGATGTCGCCATGGAGATGGAATCCCGCACCACAAGTGCTTTCGATGACGTAGTCACGAGATCGGAAGTGGAACTCCATTGTCACATTCACCCGTCTGAGACACCGTTCAAGCATCCCCGAAAATTGGTAGCCCCCCCTACGGCGTTCTCGACTGAGCTCAGAATCATACTGGACGGTACTTATGGCCAACTATGTTATAATCAACTTCATTTTCGATTTTAGAAACGTAGTTATGTTTAACTATCGGAGTGGATAGTTTTGCCTACAATACCAACCGGAATAAAATATAAATTGAACGTATTCTCGTGTTCACATTATATATATCTAACATCCAGTGATTTGCATCTTAGTTTTGTGAAAGCAGAAGTATGACGGGTACCTTAGCTCCTTACAAACTTAACAACCGAAGCCTGGAAAATCAATTAATTTTTAAGCTATGTAGATATTTTTAACATAGTAGATGTATGCAATATGCATTTTATTTTGCTGTCCGAAATCATTTTAATGGGATATTCACTCCACGAATATATATTAATTTTATTTTATAGTTCATTAATGCTAGGATAGAGATTGACAATATAATAATTAATTTTTGAAACACAAAAATTAAATAAATGTGGCGTTATTAAATGATTTATAAATCTAGACAACAAAATAATTGAAATTATCATGTTGCATTTATAACGATCACCAACTGTAGTGTTGTTTTTCGTCACAGGCCATAATTCTTTAAGATATATATTCAAGAGTAAAATTTGGTTGCATAGAGGCATACATTACGCATGATTGTGGTCACAATTCAAATCAGGAAACAGAAGAGACTTATTTATGAAAACTCCAAAAGTGGCTTTTTGCTGTTTAATTGCAAGTACGGCAAAGAAATACGTATGCCGACGGGAGGGACCCGGCAAAGCACAACTGCTTTTTGAGGATTGCATTTCAGATGTAGAACAGGAACATTATTATAGAATAATTACTTCAAAATCCGTGACAGGATTGATAAATATGTTCGCTTGCAGTTTTCGCCAAATCTCTTTGAACAATTTCCGACTTGGCGATGAAATATACAGAGAGATACAGAACACATAGATTTTATAAAGTAACCAAAGCGGATAAGTATGAAAAATTTGTATCCTCACTGCAGAACGATAGGGTTAAAAGCCAGTCTTCCTGGGAACAGAAAATTATCACAAGCATTTAGTCATTACATCTGCTGAGTGTAAAATTTATGAACTAACTATAGACATATTTGCAAGACGCACCCATGCAACATTTTGCACAAAGAGCTTTTAAAAAGGAAATGAAGTAACAGAATAATTTTAGGTATGCCCGATTAGAAAATTCCTGAGATAATATTTAACAGCTACATTTTAAGTGTGAAATGCAGAAGTGCAGACAAGAAAATAAATTATTCTTTTTTCTCTGTTTTTTTTTACATCAAAAGTACATCTGGATGAAATAGAGCGTAGGAGGAGGATTTAAAATAAAAAGCGTTATCTTTAGTAATAGAAAGAGATATATTTAACTGCATGGAATGTGATGCACAGACAAATTAAATTTAGAATATAATTTTAAAATAGTTAAAATAAATGCATATTGAATACAAAGAGAGGGTTAACTATTAAGACAAACATGTATAATGGAACCTCCATTATATATATCACCCCCCGAACAAGAAAAGAAAAAAAATGATACCATAAAGCTTGAGAACAACTTCCTGTGTCTCTCTGCATTTACATATAATGGTTTCCATTATACTAACATTTAATAGAACACAAAATAAATAAACAATGTATGTTTCAAAACTTTACACAACCAGCTAAATAGAGAAAAATATCCGTTTGCCTTGTATATTAAAAAACTTTTGATAGAGGTACTTACGTTTTTTCTTATCACATAACCAAGATATATCCACCGAGACTTTTCAATAAGAATTTTTTCCAATTTTCACGTCATCTTATTTTTACCTACTCTTGGATTTAGATATCGTACCCTTCTTAATCGCACATAAACAATACAACCAAAAACGTATTTCGCCAACAATAAACTGTAATTGCTATTTTAACAATCCTTATATATTATTTCTCCTGTCAACATCCCTTTTACTCAGAAAATATAAAACGCAGAACAACGAATGAGATACCATATGAAAGGTTTTAGAACAGGCTTCTGACATAGCCCAATTAACAATTCGTTAAAACATGTTTTTGATTAAAATTTGCTGAAATTAAAAAAATAAATCGGTAATGTTTTCATGAAAGAAATGAAAGGTTTTCCTGAAATTATTGTTGCCAAAAAAATAAATTACCACATTATATGATGCTCATAGCAATTATTATAAAAAAACACCGCACGGGTTTATTTTATATTTATGATTAAAAAGCGAAATTGAAATTGAAATGTTTAGATTTATATTTCTAAGTTCCTTGGTTTTCCCGAAGCGGATGACGTCATCCTCTAATGCAGTCAAAATACGATTGTTAATTTTTTTTTTCTCGCGCGTGCCTTTAGCAATCTTGGATCAGTTTTTAGTCTAACTTTGATGGAATAAATTAGATGATATTCTGGCTTGACTAACAACTAAATGTTTATTGCAGATATTTTTATCCTTGCTTTTTCTTTAGAAGTTTAAACCTGCATCTAATAACTATTACATATTGATAAAAAATGATACTTCTCTATTATCCCGTCGACCACTTTTCATAACAAAAAACTATCGCCAAATAAACGGGAGAACGTTGCCATTGGAATATCAAAAAATAAATAAAATATAAGAATTTAAGGACACAATTGTTATTTTAATTAATAAAAAAACTACTAAATCAGTAAAACATAATGTTAAATACACGCAAATGTGAATGTAATACCACTAGATGACGTAACAAACACGCATAATGATTCTGACATCAAGTAAATGGGATTGCATTTTTGGCGTTTAATCTTACAGTTTGGCGGTAGTTTTTTGTTATGAAAAGCGGTCGAAGGGTACCTAAAAAATATTAGATTCCAGTGCGAAATCTTCGCACGGGCCCTCTTGTTAAAGTATATTGGAAATCGTGTTTAAATTTTTCCTTATTTCTATAAATAATTACTAATTTGTAATAATTGATGTAAATATGTTATAATTAATATTTTATTAACATTCGATAGAACTAATAAGTATGGGTAACTTTTATCTATTTTTTTTTCTAACTCTTGCTATTAATGTGCAATAACATACATAAAATAATTTAAAATTTGAAAAAAAAAAAAAAAAACATTATTTCTACATATTGCCAGAAAGTCTGGATATTCTCAAAGTTTCACACTATTTACAATTTGCATGTGGGAATCGTCACTTATCAGTATTTTTTGGACAGCTAATGAATATTATTAGCAAAAGCTAATTAAACTTTTTAAATGTGATCAAATCTGATTCCAATTACGGTTTAATTACAATTCTCTGAAATTCTAACTTCAGAAATTCCCTATATATATCTTAATTATTGAAGATAGAAGAAAAATCTTGATGGCGTTTATTAATCTAAATAAAAGTATCCATTTTTTTTTTTTATTCTAGTACTCATTGAATGTGATTAATCTCATTCAATATGAAATTATTGTAAACTACAGTAATGTGAGTTTTTAAATGAAAGAACACATTAAATAATATTTGTTTTCTTTTTTTATAATTACGAAATTAGAAAATTTCCTTAATGAAGCTGTGCACAACGCAAGATTTTGAAAAGACGATTATTATTTGTCTAATATTAATATATATAATATTATATAATTATATATATTATATAATTATTATATATAATATATATAATATAATATAATATAATAATTAATATATATTATAATTATATATATAATAATATATAATATATATAATATAAACGTATAAATATTATTATTATTTAAATAATTTAAATTATTAAAAAATAGAACAATGTATTAAAACTTTAAATGCTTCACATACTCAAGTCAAATTGTTATACTAAATATCAAATTTATGGCAAGTTTTGTTTCAGAAAGTTTCATTGTATTGCAAGTATTTAAAAAAAGAAAAATAATGTTCTCTAACTTTGTGTAGATTATTTTATGTATCGTTTTCAACTTAACGCAGCACAATTAAAATAAAATATTTTAACTTGTTGACTATTTGAAACTTTAAAAACTTATAGTTGGTCTTCTAAAATTGACTAAACTTATATAACCAGCATATTTTGTTCGATTAACAAGATTTCGGAAAAATGAAACAAATGATAAATAATGAAAACTTATCTCCTTAGAAATATAAATATTAATTTAAGCAGTTTTTGCATTTCATGAACATTGCCTCACATAACAAACAATCCATTTTTACAAATCGAAATTTCTTTCGAAATTTTTACGTATTAAGTTGTGTTGTTGTTGTTGTTGTCGTGTCAGAGAAAGCGCCATGGCACTTCTTTGAAAAAAGGGGTTCCAGAGCCTCAAGAGAGGTTGGACTTCTGGAGCTGGTCTCCTAATTTTGAACCAATTCCAGATGACAGACCTGCACCTGGATTGGCACTACCAGAGGTATCGTTTTCAAACTTGAAGACATTGGAGCCACGAACAGATTTTACGTGCACCAGCTCCCGTTAACGTACACTGTCTCACAGCAGCCACAGTCGAGAGTGGTTCTCACCCTCCCAAGTGCTGCTTCACTTTCGGTGATCTTGACGGGAACCGAGCTTAATCGTCTGCACCACTGCGGGTAAAAAATACGCATTAAGTTAAATTTTGTTTATCAGTAACTGGACATTATTTTATTATTTATAAGAGAATGACACTTATTGGTACCGATATCATTTACCTGTGGTATATTCTATTGAGTTGTCTACATGATAGAAAAGATGCTATTGCCAATAAGGTTGTCTGAGTGAATTGTGTTTTTCAGTCCAGGTGGCTCAATATGCAGAGCGTTAGCAATTGAAGTCAAAGGGCTTGGTGACTTTTCAGGCCCGTTCTGGACGCATTTTCACCCAGTTGAAAAAAATGTTTAATCATATGACATAATATTAATTTAATTAATGTAATTAGATATTAATATGTTGCAATAATTCTAGAAAAATTTCTTTTCAACATAAAAATTTGTGAAAAATCTTTAAAAAAATGTCATTGCATTTATTCTCCATTAAACCCGTCGACCTCTTTACAACAATTGAAACATTGTTTCTATTGGAATCTAAAAAAGAAGAAGACATTCGGAAAAGCCCCCCTCATTAAATTGACAACAATCAGTAACTTTAAGCAATAAAATGTGCAGTATATTAATGCAAACAGAAAATAAATTATCTTGGATATTTATTTTTTGACATTATTTTTATTAATTATCAGTCTCGGCTGGTGAATAAATGCTTGTGACATCCGTTAAGATCTAATGAAAGTAATTATATATCTCAATGTTTTTTAAATGCTTTGTCACTTTTAATATTATGGTGTCGCTGTTTAACTACGTAATTGTTATTTTAATTAATGAAATAAATAATAAATCAGCAAACATCATTAAAAATACATATGAACGTCGAATTAAAAATCACTTGATCACATAACATAACAAACGCGAGTAACGCATCTGACGTCAAGTAAATATGTCGCCGCAAGCATCCATTTTTGGCGTTAAATCGTATAGTCTCGCGGGAGTTTTTTCATGGAAAGTGGTCGACGGGATAGTACCAAAAAACAGAAACAAAATAAACGGAAGCTTTTTCATTAAATCCAACTACGATACGAAAGAACAATTACCCAAATTAAACTTTTTTTATTGTTTGGAAATAAATTTCAATTTCTTTGATGAAAATAAATCCTTTTTTTTTTCTCTTTTAACGCTTTCTTTAGTAGTAAGTAATTTGCACTTCTGAAAAGTTGAATTCACACCAGAATTTTCGAAACAGTTTATTTGAAAATAATAAATGCAATGTTACATCGTTTAAACCAAAGTTAAAAAAATAAAATTTTATTCAAACATATTGTACAAATCTTAAATAAAATTAATTAATACAAATAGTATACCCCCACTTTTCAAGAGTTTTTGAAGGGCTTCTTCTTCTTTTCTTAGTTACTGTATTGTAAATTAAAAAATCACAGACATGCTTTTTAAGGGCTTCTTCTTTTTTCTATTTTACTATATAATACATTTAAAAATCACAGATGTTCATTTCAAAGATTTGTCAAGGGCTTCTTCTTCTTTTTTTCTGTTTTACTGTATACTAAACTGAAAACTAACAGACTAATCTATATTCTAGATCTTCTAGATTCTAGATCTGAAACAGATAATAAAATATAAAATATTGCAATAATTCAAAATGCTCTTGTTTGGTTCACGGGTTTTGGAAAGCTATCAGTTTCCAAAATATATCCTCTAATTGGAAGACATGCGATATCAGATAAAGTATATAAATTTATTATTTTGAAATTCATTTTAATCATATTTAACACAATTTGTATTACATTTCTGTCGCAAAAGAATCTTTAAAAAAATGTCGCATTTTATATTTATATTTGTCAAATATTCGACAATTTTTAATTGCAGTCATCTATTTTAAATCTACGAGGGTTATTTTTAAAGTAAGGTCCGTTGCAAAATAGATATTTAATTCTTGAGCGTTTGCATCAAAGCGTTACTGCAGATGCCAAATGTGCAACTACGGTGTCAGTAAGTTGCTTCAGAGTGAGCGATAAACATGTTCAAGTCTATTGATCATCACGCAAACACTGGAACGCTGTCAGTAATACCATTTTAGACAGCAAGAAACAAGACAGCAGCTGGCATTCAACGTCAAATATGTGAGTTGTATGGAGCCAATAGAATGACCACCCACAGACTGCTGCTAAGACACAATCTCTCATCGAATTGTTTAGCTGGGAGAAAATTGAGCACCCACCATACTATCCTGACCTTGCGCCGATTTATTTCCACCTCTTACGACACCCGAATTCGTTTTTCTGCGGCCATCTATTCAACGCTGTCGAAGAAGTTCAAACGGTGCGGCGGTTAAGGTGTGGCTTTCCTCACAGGTGGTGGCGGTCTATGAGGACTGTGTCAGTGAGCCTGTGTGATAGCTCATGAAATATGTAACGTGGATATTTAGCGGTAGCTTCTTATAAAAAGTCCGCCTTTACAGATGATGGTCACCTAAAGCAGGCATCATCTTCGAGGCTGAAATTTCTGAGCTTAAACTTATCAAACCACCTTCGAACTGTGTCATATGAAACACAACTTTGTCCGTATAGAGCATAAATTTTACGAGCCATATTAGTAGCATTTTTACCTTTATTGTAATAAAAGAACATAGTACGACGGAAATGAACATTTTGGATCTCCATTCTTAACACTGCACTAAAACAAAACTTATGCCACAACATAAACGAGATATATGCAGCACAAAGAGAAATCGCCGAATGTACATATCTGGGTTTTCAAAGTTAACTTTTATAAAATAAGCTATTAAATGAAGGTCACACTGTACTTTTTTGAATATTTAGTCTGTGTGATAACTCCTGAACTGCATTTCAGCCTGCATTTTCAGCGATAGCTTCATTTAAGAGTTCCTCATTAACACATGACGGTCGTCCAGAGTTGCCATGATCTTCGAGTCTGAAATTCCCGTGCTTAAATTTCTCAAACCATCTTCGAACTGTGTCACCTGAAACTGCACTTTATCCATATACAGCACAAATTTTACGAGCAGTCTGACTAGCATTTTTACCCTTCTTGAAATAAAAGAGCATATTAGGATGAAAATGAACATTTTTGTTCGCCATTCTTAGCTTTGGACTGATGCAAAAATTATGCCGCAACACAAGCGAGAATTATGCAGTGCAAACAGAAAAGACCGAATGTACATATCTGGGTCATTCAAGGTCATTCATTTTCATCAGTAGCAAAATGACTAGACAAAACCACGCTTCGCTTTTAAAAAATGCAGAAATATTCGGATGACATAACATATAGATAGATATATGAAAGCATTACAAATTAAAACTTATTTAAAAAAAATCTTACATATTAACATAATATACATATCTCGGCAAAACATACTTTGATTTTAGATAGAGATTTTTTAATGCAAAATTTCTACCTTTTTTTCTTTTTTTTTGTAAAATTTTAAGTAAGGATAACGTATATAAAAATGTAAAACAATAGTTTTGTATTCGTCTCTCTTATCTATGAATGTGCTTCTCGGATGTATTCAGAATTTTCCTTTTTAATCTTCTTTAGATGAAAAGTATTATATTTTATCAACAGTATCGGATTACAACAGTGGAATACAACAATTGTTTTAAAAATATATTTGAAAAAATATATTTACATTTGTTTTTCAAATGTATATTTTCTTTACAAACGTCAAGATTAAAAAAAAAAAAAAGCATCATAATAACCCATTACCAGGATATCTCTATATTGTCTCTGTTGGGTTTTCAAAGCTCAATTATCATTCAGCCGAAATATATAATAGTAATTGTACACCATAAAGATGATCCGTATACTCGCATCGTTTTTAACACTTTCCAACACAGTTGAAAAATGTTTATGACTTCGGTTTGAATGTCCGTCCATCCTTCTCTCTGTGTTCTAACTCTTGTAAATGTGCTCGGATTAACATGCAATTTTTATATGTTAATAATTTCCCCATAGAATGTTCGCTAATGAAAATGAAGTGTTTACGATTATAGTTCGTTTACAGGACTCAAACATAATTCTGTATGTCGGGAAAAATCGTTTGCAGGGTCATTTTATTTTAATTGCTTATTTAGATGTATCATTTCAATGTATGAAAAAATTAAATTTCTTAATAATATTCTGTTAGTGTGTAAAGCAGTTGCGGATTCTGCAACACAATCTGCACCCATGAATTTTCCCACTAATTTGTCCCTAATAATAATTGGAGTTTCCACCGTCTGAATTAGTCGTAAAAACTATCTAGAAAAATTAGTAGGAAAAATTACTAGAAATTACTGGTCCACTGAAAAAAAAAAATGTTGATTTTACAGTATAATACTGGCATCCCAGCTGCCAGAATTATACCTGAAAATTAACAGTAATAAACAGTAAAATAAGCAGTAATACACTACCGCGCTAGTAGTATACTGAGACGGGGAGAGAGTATTATTAACTGGGATGTATAGTAAATGGGTAAGTATAGTAACTGGGAATAGTAGTATAATACTGCGATGCCAGTATTATACTGTAAAATCAAAAAAAAAAAATTTGCAGTGGGGGAAAGAGTATGCCGAGAGGAGGTTTGTCTCTGTGAGAAATTGTTTTATAATCTATGCCTGGTGCATGTTTTTCCGCTGCTGTTTGAACACTAGCTATTCCTTAATCCTTTTTCAAAATTTGATTTTTAGGGTGAGAGAAATACCATATAAAATATTCCTCTATTAATACTTTTTTTAAATCTTCTTCGTCTTATTTCTATACCTCATCTATACTAGATACTACAGTATCCCTGCCTTATTTATAGTTTAGATACATCATACTCAAAGTTTTTTGTTATCACGCGAGCCACAAACGTATGTTTTCTATGTTAGGTGGGCCGCGATATAATATATCGATATAATAATGTATAAAAAGTAGTAAAATATAAAGGTAATAAGAATAGTTTAACAAAGCAACATAACAAAAATTAAAAAATCAATATTAGCAGTATAATCATCATATATATTATTTCTGTTGCCATCTACCCTTTTTCCATAAATTTATGAAACGCACAACAACAAATGAGGTACCATTCGAAAGGCTTTTAAAGCGGATTCTGATATAGTACACTCACATTTCCTTGAAACATGTTTTTTTATTCAAAATTGTCGTTAATTGAAAATTAAATCGGCATTGTTTTCATAAATTAAATGAAAGGTTTTTCTCAAATTAGTGATGCAAAATATATATATATACATATATCGCGTTATATTAGGCTCAACAATGAGTATGAAAAACTTCGCACGGGTTTATTTTATATTTATAAATAATTGAATAATAATAATTGAAATATTTATATTTATATTTACTTGTCCCATGTTTTTGATGAAGCGAATGACATCTTCCTCTAATGCAGGGAAAATATATGACTGTTAATTGTTTCTTCTTGCGTGCCTTTTGCTATCTTGGGTCAGTTTTTACTGTAAATTTGATGCAATAAATGAGATGATATTCAGGATTGACTAAATGTTATTTGCAGATATTTTTATCCTTACTTTATTTAAGAAGTTTAGACCTGCATCTAAAATATTAGACTGCAGTACGAAATCCTTGCACGGACGCACTGGTAATAATATAATTTCGTAAAATTTACAAGTTCTAATGATAAAAATGCAATAGATTTGTTTAATAAATGATATATTTTTTAATGACACACACACACACACACACACACACACATATATATATATATCTTTATAAAATGGAAATATAGTTATTTTGCTTGCTTCATTAGTGCTGAAGATTTAAATTGTGTATACCAATCTAACTAAAAAACCGCTGCATGTAAAAAGAACATTACTCCGAGCAAATATCTTTTAGGATGTATTAACGTAATTTTAAAGAAATTATAAATAAATGGCAGATTTTCTTTTTCCCATAAAAATACATGGAGCATTAGTAAAGGTCTTAAATAATGTTTATGCACATCTCATTTTTTTTAAACTAGCTAATCCGCCTTGCGTCTCCCGGTCCCTTCAAACAACTCTATGAAACGCGAAAACATTGTAAAAATTGCTGCATGAAGTTCTTCCTCTGGTAACCATTTCGTCTATCAGAAGGTATATAGAGAGACGGTCACCGAAGTGGAAGTAGATTCAATATGATCCTCTCATATGTCTGTATCATTTAATTCACGGGGGGTCAGTTTTAGCCAAAATTAAAAAAAGTTACCTTCCGATTTTCAAAAACATTGCATTTTTGGAATAAGAAAAATAAACTACTTAGGGGAGATGGGGGATGAATGGGACAAGGGATGGATGGGACGTTCTCAATATTTCAGGCAATAAACATTTATTTTTAGTAGCTTCCTATCCTCATAGATTTCCCTAACATAGTGTGCTTCAGAACCAAAAGCAAGAGCACATAGCTGTTTTCAGTTTTCTTAAAATTTTCATTTCCTGAAAACTCTGCTCAAAAGTAATTTTTTTTTTTTACATTTGAAGTTACTTAAATATCTTATGCAATATAAACAATTAAGATATGTTGTAGTTTTTATTTTAAGGCTCAATATTGGTAATTAAAATGAATGAATATTGACCACTGTGACAAAATAATTTTTCAGCCAAAATGGCTGACAATTGAATAACATCATGGGGATGATTGGGACATTTCAAATAGGGATGAATGGGACTGTCTCATTCATCCCTAGAGGATGCTGAAAAACATATTTATTAACTAAATAATATTATACAGGTTGATAAATTAATAATTTATGGTAATTATTCTTTTAACATTTCATCCTCCTTGTAGCCATCGTCTTCAGCCATTGGATGCTTCCGCTTATGGGCCTTTTAAGACAAAGCTGAGATGAGTCCCAGATGATTGGCTGACAAATAATCCTGGAGATCATATTACAATTTATAATCTCTCAGCTTTTGCCAAGGAGGCATTTTTGTCAGCTTTTAGCCCTTAACATTGAATACAGGGAGGAAAATATTTGTGTCCCATTCATCCCGGCTGTGGGGATGATTGGGACAAAGAGGAACATTTTTTAATTTCATAATATATATCTGTATGATAATAATCTTGAATAGATATTGTGCATAAGATGTAGTCAAACACTTAATGTATGAAGTGTGATATATAATATTGATAATAGCTTTAAAGAAATATTTAAAATAAATATTTTTGTTAAAATGTCCCATTCATCCCCCATCTCCCCTTTTTATTATGAGTTTCGAACCGATACCTCCAATAGTTTTCTCAATATAATAAATAACGAAGCAGGCTAAAGCTAGATTTAGCAGGTTTGATTTTCTAAATAAATCATTCGTTGCCATCGGCAAAAGAGAAAAAAAAAACGTTTTTTCGCCGCCACGCAACTTGGCGATTTAAATATATAGATATGTATTAATGATCGTGTATCTCTTGTGGAATATAAAAAATCTTTGTGCCGCGTGTGGCCAAGAGGCAGCAGGTTGAGTATGCCTGGTATAGACTTTAAGGTTGCAAAATTTTCAAATCCTGTACTAGATGTAAGAAATCCATTTTAGAATTATGATGAAAGACATGATTCATATGTTGGATTGAATGAAATATTCATGGAATGTAATATTTAAAAACAATTCCATTTTTTACATAGATTCTATTTTTCAATTTTAAAATATCACTTTTAAAATATCAATTTATTATGATTGAAATTGATTGAATTATAATTTGATTCAAAATATCTAATGCATGTTGTTATTGATTGTAAAGATCATTGATTTTATTCCGTTTGTGTTATTTTATATGTGATTCATATATTGGTATGTAATTGCATATATTGGTATGTTAATAATTGGGATTTTTATTGTTTTTTATTGAATATTATTGATTTAAAACAAACATCCGGTCTGGAAATTTGTTAATTTTTGTATTTTTGTATTTTTATGTATTTATGTATTTTTTTTATTTTTTATTTTTTATTTTTTGCTATCATAAATACCACAGCAAAAATCTATAGGGAAAACATTAAATCATTCGCAATCTATCAAATGTATGCAGAAGCATAACCTTGGTAATTTATATACATATATATATCAAAACTTCACTAAAATGTTCATTAAATTTTGTAGTTTCTAAAAACAAAATTACACTCTAAGGAGATTAACGCCTACAGTGGTTTTCTTTGATATAAAATATTTCCAAAAAGTTAGTTTTCGAAGAATTTTGCGGATGAATACAATATCTCAAAAAATAAAGAAAGGAAAAGGAAAGAACTAAAAAGGAAAGAAAATATAGAAATAAAGACTTCGTACATTAGATTTTCTTATCTCTGAAACACTTTATCAAACGCATTACAGACTTTTCTTAGTCTTTTAAAGAAGAATCTCATATTTTCATTGATATTTTCAACAAATAGCTCAGTATATTTTCAATTTTTATCGTAATATTTTGGATTGGTTTTAGTCTATTGTATTTGAACAGTTTATAAAATTGTGGATTTTCTCATGACAAAGCGTTATAAAAATACCAGTATATATATATATATATATATATATATATATATATATATATATATATATAGATAGATAGATAGATAGATAGATAGATATACATATGGTAAAACTTTTGTTAATAATAACCATTAAACCATATAAATAATCGACAATATATAAACCGATAATTTAACTACAGTATGTATATATATATATATCCGAAAATTTAAGATTCTCAAAATTAAAATAAGTGGGAAAAATAGTTAAAGCTGCGTAGAGAAAAAAAAAAACAATGTGCAGAAAGTGGAAATTATTATAAGAAACAATTAGAAACTTACACCAATTACGGAGTTAAATTTAAGGCGGTATTAAAAAAAATATTTTTCCACGCTCAACAACTCAAAATTTTGAGACACATTCCCAGACTCATTTTTAAAAGTAACAACAGGAAACTTGGTGGCGTGATTTATAAAGACATTTATAAGGGCCCCATGTTTTTATTTTTCGTTCAATTAATTAGAAATTGATTTACAGACAATTATTTTCACAGTACGATCTTTTTTTTTGTTGTTTCCAGCGCTATCGCTTCTCGAAATTCGGTTCAAAATGTCCACTTTGACAGCATTTTTTGAAATATATTCTGCCTTTATCAAAAAATCGAGACAATGCGGACATTATAAAGTTTCTGTATAAGGGAACCTGCTATTTGGATGCATTTTAGAGCAAAAATGAATTTGCAAATGTGTCTCAAAATAAGCAGTTTGGATTTGAATACACCCTTAAAGAAACTTTAATAAAAATGGACACATTTATTTCCCACATTGTTTAGGCCCAAGAAGGGTCAGATATTAAAATATTTCATTCAGTCGGTTTTACATTTGATGTTAAATGATGATGTTGGTTTTACATTTGATGTTTTTGGTAATAAATAAGGTTAAACCAAATGAACATTAAAAAAAAAATCATTCAATGTATTTAAATCACTCGTAAAACTTAGATACCGTTCGAAAGAAAATGAAATAAAACTTTGACTTTTTTAAATGTTTGTATTTTGTTTGTACATTGTCATTTTATACACCCATCATACATATATTAAAGTTTAATCTGCCATACAATGGTTTGCAGCATTTGAAACTTAAAAAAAAAAGCCAAAGATTTTTTCATTTTTATTCGAACGAGATCTAACTTTTACGAGTGATTTAAATATCATATTGAATGATTTTTTTTTATTTTAAATGTTCAATTTGGATTATCTTTATTTATACCAAAATTTTAACATCAAATGTAAAACCAACTGAATGAAATATTTTCATGTTTTTGCTTAACATGCAAAGTTTCTTAATAGCTACTGCATTCATACGAACTCACTTCCAAATTAACAGAGGGAACCATCATACGGGTTTGGTATATGCGGTTTTCGTATCACAATTTTTGATGTAAAATTACCAATCATTAATCGAAAACGTTTCACCGGTGCAGAAATGAAGGATGTTGCAGTTTTGACAAAAACTTCTAATCTGAGAATAAAAAATCAATAATAAAAACATAAAAAATCAATTTTACTTAAATTTAGTTATTCTATTTCCCAACAGTGGACGCTATGAATGCAACAGTAAATTTTGTGGATTTTTACTGATCATCCGCAACATTAGTATAGATGAAAGATTAATTGCGAGAAAGTTCTATGTACCTCGATTGGTTGAATTTTGTTTTCGAGGACTTTCTAGGGACTCTGATTGATTGAACCTCAGCCCCTATTGGAAATTTCTAGAAAAATCATTCAGATTCTGAATGCCAATTTTTTTCGCTAAAAAAATTTGCCAAAATATAGCGAAAAGGTGCCAACTTGGCGACACCTTTTCATGTTTCGCCAAGCACATGTTTTGGCATTGGTAATTTTTAAAGTCGATTTTCCCGCCAGATGTCGCCAACATTTCGCCAAATTTGGCGAAACGTTGCCAATTTTGCGATTTTGTTTACTGCCAACTGTTCAACAATTTAATAACTCAATAAAAAGTTAAAATTGCAGTGCAAATTCACCTTGTTTAATAATGTGACACACCCTTGAAGTAAAATGGTTTGTTCCGGGCAAGCTAGAAGATGCGAAGAGACAACAACTGAACTTAACTATTAGTTTTTCTCTGATGATGACCGAGTGCGTTCGGTTGAAAACGTTTTGATTTTAATAGGTCTTTAATGTTCTTTTAAATGTTTTTATGTATGTTTTTTACGCACCTTCAAGCAATATATTTACATTTATTTGTATCTTTATGAATTTTAATATAATAACTGTTTCAATCTCCATTCTCATTGAAATGCATTGACTCATAGTGTTCTCAAAATGACCAACTAATCGAATTTTCTACAACATGTGATCTAGCCCAATGGTCTTCTAGTACCCCAAAACGAGAATGATAGTTAGGATGCAAAATTTAGTTAAAATCTTTAGACTTTTTTACATAAAACTTGTATACGCACCAACACACAAGATTTGCTCGTATTATAATACATGTTTTGTTTACGCTATTTTTCCCAAGAGGTCGCTATACACGCAAAAACAATTTTTTTTTTGAATCAGTGCTACATAATTTTAACTTGGAGCATAGGTGCTATATGAGAAAACGGAATAAAAATCTATTTTACAGTTGCAGTTATGCAATTGCCAACCAAGGGTGCTACCAGCATAAAAAAATTATCATGTGAAAAATAATTTTTTAAACATAAATTTGACCATAGCAGAACATTAGTCTAATAATTTATATATATAAAAAAAAACCATAAAAAATATTTTAAAAGAAAATCTAGATACTCTATTTCCCGTCAGAGGACGCTATAAACACAAAAGAAAATTGTGTTGAAACTGATCCAGCTACTTTCAAGTTCAATATAGCTATTATACAATGAAACATAAAAAAAACTCTACTTTACTTAAATTTGGTTACATTATTTCCTCCCAGAGGGCGCTATAAACGAAAAAGTAAATTGTGTTGAACCAGTATAACCTAGATTAACAATGCCTAGATTAACAAATATAGTTGTGTTAAAATTAATCTAGTGTAATCACGTATCCAGCGTTTTCTGGAGTTCCTTTACCTGCGATCTTTTCTGTTGAGCTGATTAAAATATCAGACCAGATTCTCTGATCAATAAGGTTAACTGGATGAACTATGCCCTCCAGATTCGACCGGGATAGCTCAGTGGTAGAGCGTGGCGGCTTCAGCCAAGCGATCCCAGGTTCGAATCCTGGCCCGGACATTTTTCGTCCAGTTGGAAAATTACTACTCGTACAGTATAACCTATTTCATAATCAAGATACTTATCATACTTCTGACCTCACAATCCGGAGAAAGTCTATGAGTGAAAGCGGTAATTGCCAACTTATTAACTGACTTTCTCCGGAAAGTATCGCCGACTAGTGCATACTACAGATACTAGTTCGTCAACAGTTGCATAAAAAAACAATGGAGCTATTAAAAACATTGTGTTAATGCCAATTTAAAAAATACATATTTTTTGAATTCCACTAAAAACAAATACGTAAAAAACATTTTATTTCGCATATTATTTCGCATAGTTTATAAAGTAGTCGGAGTGCAGAACTGTATTAAATAAAACTGCCAGAGAATCGGAACATTTTTAAAGAAGCTGCACTAAGAGCACCAAGAAAGAGATTAAAATTTGAAAATGGTAATAGCTAAGGTATGAGATTTTTTATTATTATTATTATTTTTTGTAGTTTATATAGTAGTGAATCGGATCATGCTTAAAGTAGCTGTATGGAGCTGTGTGAAGGAATAGTATGGGGCCTAAAAGAGGCAAACTGATAGTTGAGAGAAGGGCCCTAAGATGAAAAATTTTGTTAAAAGGCCCTAGTACTTAGCGCTTTTGATCTACAATTAATCGAAATTAAGCGTAGGGTCAAAATTAATCATTTCAATAAAATTTTAAAGAAATGTGCCAAAAATGGTAGAAAATGCTTAAACTAGTGCCCTAGAGCCCCAATAAAAATATGAGGGTTGTGACCGGGGAGAAAAGTCAAAAGCTAAACTTTAAAATTTTGCATTGAGAGAGTGACACAATTAGGGGGGGGGGTGAAAAGACACAGCGCGCAAAAAATTCAAGGGAATAACTGGAATGTAGAAACGGAGAGATAACTAAACGTAGAAAGGAACCCCAAAACAGAAAAGATTGGATTAGTAGGATGAATTTATTAATATTTTAGTAGTTACAGGGGACGTCAGTTTTGGGTATGAGGACGTAGTTTTGGGTCTATGCATGAATTGTATACTTTAAAATGCCCGCCAGATGTTTCCCCTTCTCGAATTCAAGTCTACATCTTAATTACATTTCTATTTTTGCTCATTAAAATTACCAACAATTAATTTTCTTTCGTTTTCGGAAAGTAATTGGAGGGGTTGGGCCTTAAACAGTTATCTTTTTAGTTCTGTTTTTAGAGAATGCCAGCCCCTGTCTGGTTCTTTCTCTTAATTTTCGGATTTTTGCCGTCCGTTTTTTGCAAGAAATAAGAAAAATTAAAGACCAATTTTTAATAAAATTAAGTATTCGCATGTAAAATAAAAAATCTACATAAGGTGGGTGAACCAAAGGTGGTCAGTGTCTCTAAGGGAGCCCAACCCTCAAAAGCCGAATTAATTTTATTTTTAATCACAAAATGGTGCTACTGAATTATCAAGATGTATCTGCAGTGCACGTGGCTGAATTTAAACAGATCACTTTGTTCACTTTTGATGGGGAGTCGTTCTATTTCAATGTGGAGGGGAAAAAATTGCACAGACCGCTTTGTATGTCTGATTTCAGGTGAAAATTTTGAATCAATGAATGTTTAAGTTTAAAAAAAAGTATATTATTATTTTTCAGAATTGCATGAAAAATGTGATAAATCGTCAATTGAACTTGTAATCGAAATAAATATTTAGATTTGTTTTCTTTGGTGTATTTATGATCTTTAACCCTCTTAGCGTGTGGAACGTAATATTCCGTTCACTAAGCTCCAGGTTTCACTGCAATATATGCAATGTTTAAGATAATATAATTCTATAGATTTAATGAATTTTCAAAACATTGAAGAATGATTCTTACTCTCAAGTGTTACATTCATATTTGTAATTAAGTTTTATTTATAATGCTGAAAGAATAATATTTTTTTAGCATTTAAAACAAAATGCAGAGAAAACAACATTACAATTTTACCCTTTTTCAAAACGCTCAGAGGGTTAATATATTTCAGTAACTCTTGACGTTATGTTTAACCTAATTTGTAAAGTCGATATTGGTGAAACGTAATAAGGCATTTTTTATCTTAAAAAAATCGTAAGAATTATAAATCAGCTATATTTTAAAAAGCTTTAAAATGGCATAAAATATTAAATGAATGGAATAAACGATAGAAGCATTTATTTTAATTTTCTCTTTTCTCTTATGTCTTCATTGTAAGTTGCCAAAACTGACGTTTTTAACTATTAAAGAAAAGGCTTTACACATATGTCGAAATTTAAACGAGGAAAAAATAAAAGCATTACCATTTCAAAATCGATATTCACGATTTCTTTATAGATATTATGTTTCTTTAAAAGCTATACACAGTAAAATAAAAAGACATAAAAAATGAGAAAGTCGAAGAGCATATTTCATCCTAAAATTCATCTTCTTATCAAGTTATATAAAACGAAGAATAAAACAATTGTTATTTACGTTTTATTTATGTTCATGTATTTTATCAAAATGGATGTATTACATCCATTTGGAATTTTTTTTTATTAAGATATTAATATCGTTATTATTTTGATTAAAGGGGTAGTGGCATTTTGAGTTATAGTGTAATACTCTGTATTAAAGTTATGGTGGACTTTAAAATTAAAAATTTAGAATTTTCGTTTTAAAGCTTATAAATTGCATCGTACTGAAAGTAAGTACTATATACCCGTGCTTATATGAATTGTTCTAGAAAAAAAAGCACAATATGTTTACTTATGAAGCGTGTAATTTATTATAAGTCCCTGTTTATAATGCATGAGGGAACGATATTTCATAATGCATATTGCAAATTTCAAATCATTTTATATCACTTAATATTTAAATATAGCTAACACGAAAAGTTTAGCTGATACGAAAACATGTTTTTTGTTCATTCTTGTATGTATGGATTAATATTTAATTAACAGAAATATTCCCTTGTAATTGAATAAGTTAATAACATTTTGTAGCGTACCATTGCTTATATTAGATCATAACTCAGGCATTTATAATTTGAACAGATTAAAAGTACTTATACAAACAAAACCGCAGTAAATCTGGAGAAATTCTAAAGGAATTGGAAAAAAGAATATGGGACATTTCATGGGACATCACATGGGACCTTTTTATTATTAATAATGTATTATTTTGTCAAAGTGGTTAAAAAATATTTTTAGTTTATTTAGTTTAAAATTTCGTTTACACTGCAAAAAAAGTTCAATGTTTCATAATCTCTGAAAAAATAATATAGCCACAAATGAAATTATACATGAGTATTCGCATAGTTACGCATAATTCGAAAAATAGTTTTTTTTTTCTTTAGAAACCTCAGAATCCAATATATTTTCGAGATTTAAAGAGGAATTAATAAAAAATAGAGGTTTTTTTTTTTTTTTTTTTTTTTTTTGCTGCCAGTAAATTTTGAAAACATTTCCATGTAGATTTTTATAATGCATTAATCAGTTTTCTGAAACCGGAATGTCAATTTTTATGATGCTATTAATTTTCAATTAAACATGGAGTACCACCTTGACATTTTTCGAGCTACGAAAGGTGCACACATGGAAAATTACTAACGTAAGTACTTGTATTAAAAAACTTCATAAATGGCTTTAAAATATATTGAAACAAGCATATGCCTAATTATATTAGTTAAATTATTGTAATCAGGCAAAGATTTTATGACTACCCTGTACTTTATATATTTTATTACGAATTTTTTATATTAATTTTCAAAATAAAACTCAATTGTAACATATAACAGTTTTAACGGAAAGCAGTTTCTACAATCTTCAATTACGGGAATATGAAGTTACAGCTGATTCCGCCAAGTAGTTTTTGAGTACTCTCCAAAAACTACACACAGTGTAATCTGTTTTGCAACGGTCACAAATTAACTTAACTAACTTAGCCGTTCAAAAATTTAAACCTTCATATTGTCTAAACTTCTTCACTGAATGATTTTTCATTTTACCGAAAAAGTCTAATATGATGACAACATGAGGTATTTGTAATGTAGATTTCAGAATTTGGTACAACTTTAGTATGAAGACAATCTCCTGAGATTTTTTTAAAAATGCATTGAAGAAGACTCAATTTGCATTCAAATGGCTATTTCTGTATTTTTATGTGACAATTTGTAGATTAAAATGTATGGGGTACAAAATTAAACTTTACAATAATTTTACAATTTTTAATATTAAAAAATTAATGTTGTTCACATTATAAATAAGTACTGTTGTTTACTCTCTATCTCTCTCTCTCTCTTTTTATTTTACCGACTGTGCATCGATTATACTCAGTTATATCGATCTGAAAGTAAATATTTTGAAAGGACATTCCTTATTGTTCCCCCTTCATACATTTTTTTCTATATGTTTTTCCAAAGATTACCTTCGTTATTCCATCGATAAATGATTGCGAAACAAGTGTATGTCTTTGAAACTAACAGATGGCAGTGTCATCTCAAATTTTACAAACTGTACATTTTCATCGATTTTCTTCTTGTTCTTTTAAATTATCAAATACATATAAGAAAATATTCTTTCTCGCTTTCATCACTGAAATATCTATTTACATGCTTAAATGAAAAAAAAAATGAAAAAAAAAGAAAAATAATTATTTGAAGCAACACTTTTAGCATATATTTTATTCTTAAAGGAATTCCTTCTTGTGTTTAAGCAAAACATTTTTTATGTATAGCCTTTCTTTTGGTATTTTTTCTCCACGATCAATATTTATGTTTCTTCAAACAACATTATAAGGATTAATTAAGGCTTGTTGAATGTAGTAAATCAGGATTTGTTGAATTTATTTAAATCTGCTTCTAAAGTGTGAAGAGGTTTCTTGAAGATTTCTCTTTTATTTGAATCAATTTATAAGATAAATAGAATCGCTTTATAGACAAATATTTTTTTTAGGGTTAAAGAAAATAAGAAAATTTTTTGAATTACGTTTTTTTATATATTCTGGAAGATTTCATTTAAATTCTTTCTTTTAAAATTTTATTGTCTATACTTAAATAACATTATTTTAAGTAACTGAAAACGATAAAATACAATATTTATAATATTTAACACGGGAAAAAGCGAAATTAATTATAATTGGCGCTGTTCAAAAAAGAAATATTTTAGAATGATTTTTAAATATCCAGACTTATTTTCTGACAGAAAATATATACAAACTGTATATAAAATATATTTTTTTATACTTACATAAATGTTTTCTTTTATTGTTTTACTTATGTTACCAACAAATCTCGATATTTGTCATTTCTCTTTAATGGATAAAATATCCCTTTTTCTCCTTTAATTTAATATAAAAACTTTTCCTTAGAAATTTTCAAAGTTTTCAAGAGTAAACTCACAAATTAAATTTTAACTAAATTGAACTTTTTTCGAAAAATAAAATTAAAATCATAAAATTCGTATTGTTTCGCATTCATTACTGAAAGATTTAAAAAAAATCTTTCATTGATAAAAACAAAATATAAAAATATTTTGATTATTATATAATACATTTTCAAAGTCACTTTTTATTGTAACTAGTTGACACATTGAAACTGATTTATTTACTTATTCATTTAAACTACACTTTTAGCATATTTTCTATTTCAAAGAAGAACGATTCAAAAATATGTGTCATATGTTTAAGCACAGAATTCTTGATCCAATTTTCCTCTTTTGAATAATATTTTATGTTTTTCAAAAACCATTTTAGGTATTAATTAAAGCTTGTTGAATGCAGTAAAGGATTCTTTTTAAATTTGGTCAAATCAGATTTTAAATCTGCAAAAAAACATTTGAAAGATTAAATATTTTTTTTTCATTGTTATTTTATCTATAAGTAAGCAGAATCGTTTTAAGAACATAAATTCGCTTTTTGAGTTAAACATGGAAAAGTAAATATTTTTAGAATACATCAAGTAATATTTTATAGAGAAAATTCATTTTAATGTCTTCAACAATTTACTTTCTTTCTTTCCGTTGCTTTTTCTTTTTAAAGCAAAGATATTCCCAAAATTAAAAAAATAATAATAATTTATTTGAACATGCAATTTCAGCATATTTTTATTATCAAGTTAAAGCATTGAATAAAATAAATGTCTCGTGCTTGAGCATATTATTTGTTAACTAATGACATTCTTAACTGTATTTTTACACTTTGAATATATATATGTTTTTTGAAAATATATTTTAGGGATAAATGAAAGTTCGTTGAAAGCTGTAAATGATTTATTGAATGTACTGTAATCCAATATTTTAGCGCGAACTAAAAATTGAATTTTTCATTTTTTTTTTATTATTTGCAAGATAAATAAAAACAATTTAGGGACAAATGCATGGTGGATTTTTAACACTTTCCGACATTGTTGAAAAGTGTTTAAGATTTCGGTTTGTCTGTCTGTCTCTCCGTGCTTTAACGCACGTAAATATACTCAGATTGTCATGCAACAGATATAACTTATTGAGGTTTTCTACAAAACATTCGGTACTGAAAATGAAATGTGTAACATTTATAGTTCTTCTTACAGGGACATTAAAAAAATTTCGTTACATTACGCCTTGAAGGTAAAAATCGTCTGCAGCGTATTTCAGTGATGTTGCACTGTTTCAAACTTATTGAAATTGATATACCTCGCTTATATACACTGCAAAATGCTGCTGCTAGATTAATTTTACCACAATTGTTCTAATCGGAAAAGAGATCATATGAATATAAATGCTGGACGATTACACCATGAAACATTACTACATTAAAGACGTGAGTAGAAAACATCACAAATTTACTGTATGGTGTATACGAATGTCAAATTAAAAATTTATACATACATTAAAATTAAAAATATCGACGTTTCGACCAACTTCTGCGGTCATCCTGAGGAAATATTTGTTACATTGCTTCTAAAGTTTCAAAACGAGCATGTTCAGGTCGTAGGTAGGATCTTTCGGTAGCTTGAACGTCCCGAACCCACCTTCCCCGCTCTTCGGTGTCTTTATTTTATCTATTTTTCCTTTGAAATTTTTTCGGTATCAATTCTTTCTTTTTTTTCTTCTCTATTTAGAGTCTAAAACATTCGGGTCGCACGTAAGGACGTCTGGTGGCGCCCTTGGCCGCTTGCAGCGGCAGCGCTCCGCGCAAGAGACTCGAGTATACGGGTCGTAGGTGATGCTGCGGACGGAAAATGGCCGCTCATGGCGGCGGCTGGTTGGTTGAAACGGCGATATTTTTAATTTTAATGCATGTATAAATTTTTAATTAGACATTTGTATTCACCATTCAGTAAATTTGTGATGTTTTATACTCACGTCTTTAATAGAGATCATATGAGATGTAATTTTCCCAACTGGGCGAAAAAGTCCGGACCAGAATTCGAACCCGGAATCTCTTGACTGAAGCTTCAAATGCTCTACCAACAGAACAATTCCAGAAAAATATGACTGAACTAATAATGATTATAGCATCTGAGCTATGTAATCTATGTCGCCCACTTGGGAAGATTACATCGCATATGATTTCTTTACCAATTTAAATAATTGTGGAAAATTAATTTAAAGTTTCCAACGTTTACTGGAGGTCCCATTATCTGTTATTTATTCTATTGTGCTGATTCAGATATCAGACAAGATGCTATAATCATTAAGGTTAACTGAGTCATTTAGTATAACCATATTCGTTCGCAATTGCTCAGTTGGAAGAGCATTGGCAGCCGTAGCCAAGAGCTCGCGTATTCAAATCCTGGTCGGGATCTTTTCGCCCGTTTGGGAAGATTACATCTCAAAATGATTATGTTAGAACGTGGTTTGCATAGTATTCATCGTTCATTTACAGGGACTCACAAAATATTTCGGTTAAAGTACTTCTAAGAAAAATAATTCCTTAAAGTGCATTTTCAGTTGTGGTTCGCGTTTATATATGTAACTAATATTTGACATTTTTCTTAATATGTATAGATTAATATATATAGATAGAAAGATAATATGGAGGGCTACACTAAAGATGTCGGCTACATTTCATCGGGTTCATTGGCTGAAATTGCTGAAGGGGAATTTTTAGCTGTGTGATGTGTTTTTAAACTGAACTAAATATTTATATACTATGTAGTGTATAAACAAATATACATATCATATACAAGGCTGTGCTATACATGGTAATTGCTGAAATTGTGTTTTCAGGTGTGTTATACGTTTTCCAAATTCTTTACTTAGACATCGTGTTTCGAATTTTTAAACGGTGGAATTTTGTTACAGTATTCTTAATGTCTTGGAAGGTGTTTCATAATGTATGCTGGACGCAGGATTTTTCGTTCCTGTTTTAAAGGTAAAAGAAAATTGACAGGGTTCGTACGCCTCTGAGGATTCAGGGGATTTGAATACCAGGAAGTAAGTTTTTCGTACACTAAAAAACGACAATTTTTTTTAAAATCTAGGAAATAGTAATATAACCACGAACGAAAGTTCACAAAAGCCTATTCCGAGTTACTCATTATTCCGAAAAGCGTTCTTTTTATTTTTGGAAAGTTCAGACTCCAATATATTTTCGAAATTTAAAGAAGTATTTATAAAAAAAAAATTCTTTTCTTGCCATTAATTTTCGGAAACGTTTCTGAGTAGTTTTTATAGTGCTTTAATCAGTTTTCACAAACCTGAATATCGGTTGTTTGGATGCTATCAATTCTCAGTTAAAATTTACAGCTGCGTTATTGAATTTATACTTTAAATATTAACAAAATAACATTAATGTTTGTGTTAATGTTAATGTTAATGTTAATACTGTTATGTATCATGTCTGTCCGTAAAACATGCTTGTTGAACATGAAAATGTTCACTTGGAAATCTAAAAACCTGTCACCTGGATTGAGAAAACTGATTAATACACTGTATAAACTAATCGGAAACGCTTCCGAAAATACGAGACAGCAAGAGAAACTTTATTTTCATAAATGCTTCTTTAAAGCTCCAAAATATATTGATTTCAGAGTTTTCTACACATAGCGAATGCTTTTCGGAATCCTGGGTAACACGGAAGCGACTAGTGTACCTTTTCGTTCGTCGTTATGTTATATTTTCCTAAGTTCAGAAACATTTGTATTTTTTCCACACTCTCAGAAATACTTTCTTCAAATCAAGGAAATATTACTGGCGGCTCTGCTGCTGGCTTAATCCGTATTTGAAGAATTTCCGTTTATTTTTTTCTCTGTTACAGGAGGTAAATTTTGTGTTATTTAAAGAAGGTTGGTTTTTAAAAACGATCTTTCTCTTTGTGCTGCCATCAATGGCTTATTGCGGAAGTATTCATTATTTTATACACTTTAAGAATATTTCCTTCTTATATAGGGATCGAACTAGGGACCTGCCTGCCTTTAGTCCAGTATCTTACCGATAAGGCCAGCGGCCATTTTCTAGAAGAAGAGTTTGGAATGATGATAGGGGATATATTCAAATGTTGGTTTGAGATTAAAAAAATTAGGGTTTAGAAAGCTGAAAATTTGGAAGTTAATTGCGGGAAGATTTCGTATATATGAGATGATGGTTGCGGTTTTAACACTTTAGTAGAGGATATAAACATGAATTAGATATATTCTTAATCTGATTGTTAGACGTAAGATGCGAATATTATATTTTTAATTAAATTCAAGAAGAAATGCCTGCTTTTATGAATAAAATCGATTTATTTTTCAACTATTATAAATATTTTTTTTAAGTTTTCGTTTCGATGAAACGTGTTCGATATTGTTTTAGAATATATTTTAACTGCGAATATATTTTTTAGAACTTTAAAAAATAAATTGCGAATAATTTTAAATGAATGAGAAAATTATTTTTTACTTTTTTAAATTGGAAAGTATTATTTTTGTTTGTTGCTTTTTCGAGTTATATCGATTTTAATCTGTTTGTTATAATTTGAAATTAATGAAAAAATTAATTGTCACTTTTTCAAATTCGAAAGATTTTTTTCCTTTAAAAATTCGAAATATTGATTTATTGAATTTTTAGTTTTCATTTTAAAAATAAATTCAAAGTTTATTATTTATAGAGCCAATACGCATGCGTGCAGGGAAAAAACAGATATTTCCCTCTTCAGAGTTTCGAGAAAGAACACGGAAAAAATATGTTTTCTAGGAGTACGGAAGTTGTTTGTTGAAAAATGATGAATAAATTAGAGTATAAAGATGAATTTGTATGACAGTGTAGTGTAGAGTAACCGTCACCATATTTAAATTTACAGAATTTCTTCATTAAATAAATATTACTTGAAAATTTACAAATCCCCCGAGGCGTACGAACCCTTCTAGAATACGTTTAGTAAGATTTTATCGAAATATTTACTTTTATTTTTTTCAACATTTGCGTTCTTTCCTGTGACCCGTGTTCGTTGTAATTAAAAGAAAATATAACACCATATTCTTAAATAATACAAAGTGCTAAAGTAAATACTTTAAATCTTTAATTGACTACATAAATTAATTATTATAAAATGGGTTATATTTGTAAAAATTAAAATTTGTCAAATACTTTTTGAATACAAGGACGCTTAACCCTTTTAGACGCATATTAGTTGTTAAATTTCGAAATGATTGACTGGCAAATAGAATTCATGAAACAATTTATTTGAAATTACATAAAACGTATAAATTTAAAAGCAAATTGTTTTTCAAACTTTCTTGCGCAATTTCGGCATTTAGGAATTTAAATTAAGTGGTATAAATAATTTACAAGCTGAGTAAAATTAAAGTTGCACATTTAAAAGTCTGTAAAAACAGAACCACTGGTCAGAATAACCTGATATTTCATCTGAGTATACGTGAAGCAATGGGAATTTGTTTTGTGAATGAAAAAAGTTCCAAAGTTAACGGATAGATGGTACTGTACTCGTGATAAGATGATAATTAATAGATGTGACATGCTGTTGTGGCACTCTTTGTCAGTCATCGGGCCAGAGCCACTTCTTAAACCCTTTAATGTACGGAATTTCTCCAATACAATTGCCGTACAGTCACGGTTATTGTAAAAAAGCTTCACAAGCAGAGCTCGATCCTTCAATGATAGAGTCATGACTACCTTCTCAGACGCAGAATAACAGGAACTGTATTTTCCCTGCCTTTTTATCTTAAGTGTAATGTCACACCTTTTTATCACTTGTGCATTTTAATTAGCGTATTTTAATTAGCATCTTATCATGAGTACAACGCCATCTATCGGTCAACTTTTGAACTTTTTTTCTTTCGCAAAACAAATTCTGTTTGCTTCACGTATACTCTGATGAAACATCAGGTCTCTCTGACCTGTGGGTCTTTTTTTTACAGGCTCCTAAAAGTGCACCTTTAATTATAGTCACCCTGTATACCATTTCTCTTCAAAAAGTTATAGCGTCTTGCAGAAGAATAATGATAGTCATAGATAGTTAGAGGATAGTTATTTGTCGATTTTCATTGTTTGATTGTCGGTAATCATTTTTTTTTCTTATTGTTCTTCTTCATTCTAATGTACTAATCTTCAACTGTGATTTTTTATAGATCTCCATACTTATTCTTTTTTACAGCTACAATCAACTGTGTTTTTTTTTGTTTTTTTTTTTTCAATAGATTATCTTTTTTTCCCCTTCGATATAAAACTTTCAACTGATAGTATGTGTAAAGGTGTCACTGAATGATTTTTTTAAATATTTATTTTTTTCTTTTTTGATATCTAAATTTTTAAAAAAAATCTTTCTCTTTAAAATAATCTTTCGATTAAATAAAAATCGCTTTTTTTTAGATTACATCTTTTAAGCATATTTTTTATTCTCAAACAAATGTATCAAATATAATGAATGTATGTTATTTCAGCACAGAATATGATATATAATATATGCAGAATTTGTATTTAAATATTTAAAATAAAAAATAATTTGTAGATTTTTTTTTTGTATCTAGAAGTTCAAAAATAGTCTTCCTCTTTAAAGAAATAATCTCTTTTTTGAGACTACACTTTTCGCATAGTTTTTTATTCTCAAACAAAAACATAAAAAAATGAATGCCTGGTATTTGAGCAAGGTATTTTTTAGCTTAGTAATCTTTCGTTATTTACCCTCTTTGAATATCTTTCATGTAAAAATATTTTAGGGATTAATTAAAGTTTGCTAAAGTTCATGATTTGTTGAATTTATTCAAACCCAGTTTTTTAGCATGTAAAGTACAATATTGATTATTACTATACATTTCTTTTATCATTGTTCTCGAGATAAATAAAGACGATATATGGACAAATATATTTCCAAGAAAAGAAATAAAAATTAGACAGACTTCGTACGCACGCATAAAAGGATTCAGGGGATTTGAACAAAAGATTTTTGTTAAAGTAATAGTCGAATCATATATAAACACCGAATCTGTTCATTAAATATATCAAACTTTACTTTACGTAAAATCTGGTATTAAATCCTCTGAGGCGTACGAAACCTATTGTAATACGCTGAGTATTATTTTATCGAACGATTTCATTTTAATTATTTCGGCATAAATATTAATAATTTATTTATAAGCACTGTGTTCCTTGCGAAAAAAAAATAGTAGTACGATATTTTTAAACAAATCAAAAAGAAAATGTAAAATATACTGGTGTCCAGATAATAAGGACAGTGACCAATTCAGACATTTCGTCGAATATCTTACTGAAACTCGAGAGGAAATGCCCAGAATGCCCTTGAAATTTGAGGATGTAAAGAACATGTTTGACTTCATGTTTTTCAGTGAAGGTTTTGTTGCGAGGACAATTAGGGAAATCAATAATAAAATAATATTTTCGATCACCCAAGTCACAGAAAATGCTAAAAAATGGTCTGTCCTTGTAGCAAATGACTATGTAGGTCCTATTCAACATTTATGTGCATTTGTGTAAGCATAGCACATATATTCATGAAGAATTTAACGTGTATGTGAAAAATTCTAAAGTTCTTTTTTTATAGCATGCAGAGTTTTCAGCCGAATTTAACACCGCTTTCCAAAAACTTGACAAAAAATCGTAGACATAGTATATTCTCATTAAAATATTAATATATTGAATATTTGATGAGATATGAGTATTTGAATGAAATACATTTTAACTGTGCATGCGCGAACCACAGCAAAGATTTTTTGTCATGATTTGATAGTCAATGCTATAAGGCAACTCATATAAAAAGACCAGTGAAATATCGTGAAAACACGTTACAGCAATAACTGAAAAATGGAGGAGATATCCCATATAAACCTGTGGGATGTTTTTCTCAATAAAACACACAAGTTATAAGACAATTGTTTTTAATTTATTGGTACAGTCTCGGTATTTAGGAATTAAATCCGTTGCATACGGAGATTTCTTGTTAAGGATTTCTTTTTTTAACCGAATAAAATTCGAAATTCACACAACACATTCTGAAAATAAATTTTTGCTTATTTTAATGACAAATGTTTGCAGATTACATAAAGTAAAATTGATTTTTTCCTAATTTCATATATGCATTCGAACTTTCTGAATGAATAAGAAATTCCTCAAAATGACGCATATATGCGTTAATGATACGGTTAAAATTAAGTAAAATATACCACCTCCCTTGAAAAGGTTAAACAGTCACGATGTAAAGCATTAATAGTATAGATGATTACATGATAGTTATTCGTTTATATTTTTAAACTTTCTTCTATCTGTAATAGAAAGGAGTATGAAAATTGATTTTGTTTTCAATTTACGGTTTTCGATTGAGTTTACAGGTTTTAGGAATCAGAGATCGTTCAAAAACAAGTTTTTATAAGACGTCTGTCTGTCCCTGTGTCCTCTTTGTATCATAAAAACATGTATGAAGTTTTGCATAGAACTGAACAGAACTTCATATATATGCTTTTGTCTATGACCAGCAGGTCCCAATTGAAATTCTGCAGGAAGAGTGCGAGGTGATAGCTATTTTTTGTGCCAATTTCCCCTATTGCATCATCGTAAAGTTTATGAAGTATGTATAGAATTGATAGATATAGAATTGAAGGTGTATAGAATTCAACCAAACTTCATATATAAGATTTGACTACGTACGTCAGGTCCCAGTTTAAATTGGGATATCAGAAGAAGACCCTGTTACAGCAAATTGTGTGCAATTTTCTGACTCTTTTGCAGTTTAAGTGAAGAATGTATGAAAATTTTTCTTCGAAATTTGATATTTAGATGTAATTTCATAGGCTGAGGATTGTATAAAATTTTGGAGAAAATCGGCAAAAGGTGGAGCTATAAAAGTTAATTTAGATGCGATTTTTATTTTGTTTCATTGGAAAGTGTATGAAGTTATGGTTAGAATTGAACCAACCTTCATATATATATGACTGACTATTGACGTCAGGTCACAGTTGAAAATGGGGACTTGCATCAAACTTCAGATTCTGTTAGACCTTAACATAAATATATGCTAATTGCGTTTTGGTGTAAATAGCCCAACAGTTGGCGCTGCTATGTTTCTTTATTCATGATTTTCATGACAGTTATATCTCAAGAATAAATGCACATATTTTTATCAAACTTCAGATTCAGTTAGAGCTTGATATAAATTGGCGCTGAATCGTTTATGGCGTATGTGAAACCAGTATGAGATAGAAGAAAGTTTTGGGATTGGCAGATCCGTTAGTCCTAGTTAGCAGATCCTAGTTAGTTTATGGTGTCACGTTCACACAGAAGTTAAGGAGTTAAAGATTTGTCAGTCATTTTTTTACTCTCATAATAAAAACAAATATTTTACTACAAACTTACTTTTTTCATTTTAAAAATAAAAAAAGATAATTTAAAAAAAAATAATGTTAGTAATATTTTATAGAAATATTTCATCCAAATTATTTTTTTCATTGTTTTATTTTACATATTTGAAAAGAAAATTAATCCGCATTTCTAATAAACTGTCAAAAGTAAATTATTTTTGTCAATGGTATCAGCGTGTTTTTACCAATGGTACCAGCATTTATTCAGTATTTATATTTTCACCATGAAGAGTGTTCTTGAACTGTTATTCTAGCCGTACGATGCTACCAAGAAAATCGCGGTATTGGTCGTTTTTCAGAAAAGGATGATATCGCAGATATGTTTCACGATTTTTTTTTTAAATTATTATTATTTAAATAAATCATTACGTCATAAAAGCCAAGGAAATGATTATTATTCAATTTTTATTCACTTTCAAAGTAATTGTTACTTCTTAATATTTTATACTGAGGACCATTTATCTAAAGTAAAAATCTTCAGTGATAAAAGTCAGAGAAAATATTGTGAATTCCTTTTTATTCATTTTCCAATTGATTTTCTTATATTTGATTATTTTACTTTGAAGATACTTTATGTAACGTAAAAATTCTTTTGCGTATGATTATATTTTTACTATATATTTTATTTATAAACAAGTTCGAAATTGTACGTCAAACGTGACAAATGAGGTGCGCTCGTACTATAACTTATTTAATAAATATTCATATATTTGTGCAATATCTGTTGCACTCTAATGTAAAAATGCAAGAATGCAAAATTTATTTTATGTGCAAAATTTCATATTAAGATAAAGCCAGGAGATATGGCGCGGTCGGAGAGATTGCGCATATAGAGGTTCGGGGGGAAGGAGTAGAGCTAGCGCGCAGAAACTCCAGGTAGTTTTACAACAGCAGTAGTGGATTGTCTACTTGAAAGTGCACGTTGATTGTTTTGAGCGTCTAAGATAAAGCATTGCTATTTTGTTTTGTTTTCCCAAAGTAAATGCTTGAATTTTCATAGCTATTCATCAGAATTTCTACACAATGTCAGTAGTACAAAATATTTTAAACTTAAACGACTTATCATAAGCTACTAATCTAGACTAACAATGTGAACATCAACGGTTCGTTTTAGTAGCGGCCATGTGCAAATAAAAGGCCGCGCAATCTCTCCTACCGAAATTGGAGAGTTTCCGCATCTGTTACTTAGGAGAGATGGCGCATTGTTCCCATTAGTTTCTATGCTAGAAGAGATTACGCAGTTTATTGGTAAATTTGCATAAAAAAATGAAAAATTAAAATGGACTAATTTTAAGTTAAACGTGTTATCAAGTAACTTAATGTTATTTTGTAATCTTATCTGGACATGCTTTTTCTGATTCTTTATTTTTTTTTCCCTAATTAAAATTTTTTATTCGTTCTTAATTTTTTTTCATTTATCTGATTCTTTAATCATTAGGTTGAAATATTCACTCCTAATACAATAATATTTGTTCACAAAAACCTTACAACAATGTCATTTATGTGTAATTATTATTGTTAACAATTTAATTGTAGTTATTATTAGTAACAATCTCTCCTACCCATGTGTGCAATCACACCAATCCTGTAAGAACAGATTTCGTAAAATAACTTTCTTGGTTTTATTACAAGTGTTCTATTAAATTGCAACATAACAACAAAATAGCAATGGAAATGCATGAAAAACAAATGAAGTAAAAATTATTCATGGATAGTTTAGCAAAAAATTAATATTAACATTTTTTATTGTTATTCTTTTGAATTGTGCGCAGACTCTCTTAGCTTTACCTTATAGATTTTGATTTGTTTTATCAAATTGAGTTTAAATACACTTTAGCAAACAACTAAATAAAATTCTGTTACATTAAAATTATACTATGCGCAAATATCCGATACAAGACAATGTAAAAATATCATCGTTATTATTTCACTGAAAAGATGAATTACATCTTCTGTTGCAATGATATGATTAATTTCCGTAATAAAATAAGTACATAAAATAGGTCGTCAACATTTTATCTTTTATTGACATTTACTAAACTTCAAATGGGAAACATAAGCCTAGATTTGAAAATTTCAGAACTTGAAATCCATATCTAGACTCTTTTTTCATTTAATATGTATTTCCTTGGAAACATCTATCCAAAAAACTGTCGGTAAATAGTAGGATTGTTATAATTAAATAATTTTAGTATACAAATGCGAATTTTAAATTCAGTAATACGGAAACAATATGACTCCATCTTAAATAGGTCATAATCAATATGGCAACCTAAAATCAAACCTATCAGGGGATATTATTGAATTAATTACGTATGTTAGGCTTTAATAGAATGAAGAAAACTTTTATTACTATCATTTTAAGTTTTGATTCGATTTTCATAAAATATGAAATGACTTGACAAAATTCTGCAGCGATTATATATACTAAATTTCAAACCATTCGCCTGGGTAGTTTTGGCGCTGTTTTTTTTATATATACCGCTAACCAGTCCCCTACCTGCCCGGCATGAATGCCTAGCTTAACGGGTTAGTACCTAGGGGCGGGACGGAAATCGCCTGATCACAGCATGGCTGTGATCCACCTGACTATTGATTTGCTGCTGTGCTTCGCTGCTGTGCACATCGCTGCTGTGCTTGCTCTCTTGTGATTTGCTACCGTTATCTTTGTTTGCCGGTTCAAGGTTTCTGTTTAACTTTGTTGAATTGCCAGATTTAATAGGTCTCGTAATTTAGAACCTTGATCAGGTGACGAGACCCTCACCTGACTAGGCACCCCCAGAGGTATTAATCACAGGTAACTTGGAGGGCTTTGCACCCACGACGGATTTTAGATGCACCAGGTGCCATTAGCGTACATAGATTTACATATTTACCATGTCTGTTGACTTGTCACGTTCATGGTGGGTTGTCGCTGTAGTGTTTATCGCCTCTTTTATGGGCTGATTTCACTTCTTGTTGTATTTGTCTCTGTCAAGGCTTTTTGGCGTTTTTATAGGCTCACTCCTGTTGTGGTTTGTTTTTTGTCTATCATTCATTGGTTTTTTGTCTCTTTCTTGATATATTTTTACCTCTAGCTTGTGCTAGAGCTGTTTTTCACATTTTGAATCTTGGTCTTCTTTCGAGAGTTTCACTGGTTACTATGTCACTATCGTGGGTTTTGTCACGTTGTAACTTTTGTTACTGATGGTTGACACATTGTAACTTTTGTTACTGGTGGTTGTCACATTGTAACTTTTGTTACTGGAGGTTGTCACATTGTAACTTTTGTTACTGGCGGTTGTCACATTGTAACTTTTGTTACTGGTGGTTGTCACATTGTAACTTTTGTTACTGGTGGTTGTCACATTGTAACTTCTGTTACTGGTGGTTGTCACATTTCTGGATGTTGCACACTCATTTTTGTTGTCTTTGTCACTTTATCTCACCCAAGCATTGGGGATTTTGATTTTTTTTCCCTTCGTGAATACGCTTTTTGCGATCAGTCCATTGAATGCTAATGGCTGTTATCACTGCTTTTGAATTTTGTGCAACTTGTTGATTTGTTGTTTGAGAAACTTGTCGCACTAATGGAGTGGGGCTTGTTCCGTGGCCGTTAGTCCGTCATGTATCTATGAGGCTGTATTCACTTGATTTGACACTGTTTTTTTTTTCCCATTAACTTTATTTGGCAGTTGTGCTTTGTGCATTCACCCTTTAATTATTTTGTTCACTTTTTGTTGGCTATTTGCCTTCATCAGTTGGTGAAATTCAGTCCGTCACAGATGACTTCCACTTCTCACTAGTGCTGAAAAAAAATCGATTTTTTTTTGACGTAGCAAAGAGGTTCCATTGCTACTTTTTTTTTTTTTTAATTTTTTTTTTTTTTTTGGACAGACGGACCAACCAGACTTCGAATATATGTACTACGTATTTATTTAACCTCTTGAGTCCTGAATATCCAAATGGGTACCCAGATTCTTTTGCTCATAAAAACTAAAATGACTGATATTTTTACATTTTAACTTCACTTCTATAAAGTTGTATGCTTTTTCTTTAAACTGAAACCAATAAATGGCAGCACCGATGTAAATTTCCTTATAAAATAAATGTTATTTTAACCCGAGATTGCAAAATGCTTTCGAAACAGTGCATCCAAGAAAGTAGGTAATTTTCACAATTCTTTAACTTAAAAACTTTATAATAAAAAAAATTAAGAATTTGCAATACTTATTTAAAGCTGTTATTTTTTTATTGTGTAATTTTAGGTTATTGATAATTAAATTGATTTTTTTTTTGGGGGGGGGGCTAGTAATTTTATGTTCATATTTGTGAACCTAAATTACAAGCCCCCTAAAACAATATATTTCAAATATATATTTTTTTTGTCATCTATTATGTCATTTTGTTTGTTTAAAAACAAAGAATGAGTATTTGTACCTACTATTATTTTAACTTCGGGTCTTAAGAGGATAATTAAGGAAGAATCTAATAAAATGTTTGAATGAAATGTAAATATCGATTTTGAGCATAGCAATCTTTCATCGAATAGCTTTCGTTAGGTACTTTTCCACCTTTTAAGTATATTTAAGTTTCTCCAAACAACATTTTAGTAAATAATTAAAGCTTCTCGAAAGGAGTGAAACAGGATATCTTGAACTTATTCGAATCTGGTTTTAAACCGTGTAACGAAAGTATCCTTCTATATTATAAAAAAGTAATCTGGAACCGAGCCAAAAACGAAATGGACCAATCAAATTCTGGGTAGATATTCCGGGTTATTCTCATCGCTTTTTTACTACGGACTTTTTTGAGGAGCTATTACTTTTTTTCTAGCCATCCTACGGATTCGAAAATTATACCACTAGACGCGAAATATAACAAGCTTTCAGAAATAAAAAACATTATCACGATCGGACAATAAAAACTCAAAAAATCCTTAAAAATCGAGTAAAAAATCTTTTATTGAAAAAGTCATTTTTTATATTGTTGCCAATTTCTAAATAAGCGCAAAGGATTATGTTTTATCTCAAATAAAAAATGTATTTGCGCGAGACTATTAAAAACACTAATGAAAGTTTAAAATAATAATTAAATGATCACGTGTTGAAAGCAGGAAATAAAGAAAATTACGTCATAAAAATTGTGTTTACACATGAATATTAAAATTAAAAAATATGAATTAAATGAAAAAGAATTATAACCAGTTGAATGAAAAAGCATTATAACCAGTTGAATGAAAAAGCATTATAACCGGTTGAATGAAAAAGCATTATAACCAGTTGAATAAAAAAGCATTATGACCTGATTACAGAAGAAAGTCGCCGTTCGTGATATCATCATCATCATCATCTTTTTAAAACAGGATACATTACCAGGTTTTAAGAGGCTGTGAAATCAGAACGGGGGTTGGTGAGCGTAGCGAGCAGGGGGCAGAGCCCCCTAGTTGTTTTAAAAGAAAGTGTAAATTTTTTCAAGATAAATAGAATAATTTTAACAATAAAATGTATTCTTTTAAATTATAAATAAAAAAAAGGAGAATATTTTCGAAAATGTTTAGTAATAATTTATTAAAAGATTTAATTTTAATTATTTCACTATTTATTTACTTTTCTTGTCTTTTATTAAAACAAACTCCTCCATAGTTTTAAATAATTGAAAAAGTTAAGGTTAAATATTTTTAATATTGAAATGGCACAATGAATTTTGAGTGAAGCAACATTGTTTGTTAAAAGAAATATTTTCAATTATTTGTATAATACACAAACTGTAGGTTTTGAAAGAGAATAATTAATACACATCTATTATTTTATTTTTGCAAGTTTATTTTATTTTAATTTGTTATCTTGTTTTCTCATACACTATCTAAATCATAGTATCAGAATCTTCTTACAAAAGTATTATACGCGCTGGGATAAAATCTACCGCAGCTCACAACTATTACTTAAAAATGTGCGAAAATCGATCGTGATCATTCTAAGTTTTATAGTATCTTTCAAGTTGAAAGATATCAAGATGTGGCCAAAAAGAATTTACCTCCGGTTGTGGATTTTCCATTCTTTTGTTATAAAAATGTCACGTGGGAGGAAATTTACCCCACGCGTGTTATAACGTAACCCATAATGATAGGAAAATGTTAATGCAAATGTTTATGCAATGTAAATAATAATATAATTGTTCTTTTAACCGTTAACAACTCTTGCATAAACAGTTTCTATAAATCAGTTTTATATTTTTTTGTATTTTTATAGCTGAATTTTGAATTGTAAAGGCTTTGTATGTAATGATATTCAGAAATAAATCTTAATGCTAGATTTTATGTTTTTTTTTTTTTTTTTTTTTTTTTTTTTTTTTTTTTTTATATATATATATATATATCAAAGAACTTCTTATTTTAAGTTAGATTATGTTCTTTATTGATTTACAGTTTATTTCAAAATATAAATAGTTTAAAATCAAACCTGTTTATAATCATACCTGGGGGAAATTGACACAAGAAAACCCATTGAGGTAAAATTTACATCGCGCGTGTAGTAACGTAATGGAAAGGGGCGCGTGTGCTGCCGGGAATGACTTAAGAAAATGACTTTTCAACAATACAAATTTTACAGTATTACATTTAGTTTAGGACTACTATTGTGGTTACTAATAGCCAATTACATAATTACAAGATACAAATTAAAGGCTCTTAGAATTATCGTTTATACAGATGATTTCGTCGTACTCACTGAAGGCAATACCAGATCATCATTGGAACAAACTGCTAACATTCGTCAATATATGCTCAGAGCTTAATCTAACTATCTCAGAAGAAAAAACCCAAGCACTCCTATTTGGAAAGAACCTCCTTAATAATCGAAAACCAATTTTCAAAATAAAACAGAAATCTATAAAAATTGTGAAAAATCTACAATATTTAGGAATTACACTAGACCAAAAATTAAAATTTCAATCTCACCTAAGTATTTTAAAAGCTAAGATCGTCCAATTTGTTACGGGCTTTAAAAGTTTCCACAATTACAACAAGGGAATCAGTCCCTTCCTCAAGAAGATCTCGTATCAAACAGTTATTGAAAGACAGATTCTTTATGGCTTCGAATTCTGGTATCCAAACTTGAATTGCCACGGCATCAGAATCCTTAGATCAATTCAGAGAATAGCATTGTTAAACATCATAAGAACTTACCGAAGTATTTCAAATGTCGCATTAAATATTTTAACTGAAGTGCCTCCAATTACCATCAAAATACCAAACGAATTCCAAGTCTATGAGATAAAGCAAGGAAACATATTACTTAACATCAACAATACAAGAATCTTATGCAACGGGAAGCAACTTATAAATTTCCAGAATATTACAAGTTGAAAAATATAGAAATTATAGATAACTGACAGAAAACATAATATTGGAATATCATGTACAAATTTTTACAGATGGATCATCTATGGGAAATGGAATGGAAAGTGCATATACAGTCTCTCTTAATAATAACTTCATCCATGATCATGCAGTAAGACTACACCCAATTAACTCAATTTACCAAGCCGAATTATATAGCGATCCAGGAAGCAATAGTTTGGTTAACACAATCACAGATTACATCAGCCCTTATTTTGACAGATAGTCGCTCATCCTTAGATGCACTCAAGATAATTTTTCCTCGAAACTCCATATTTTTAAATATATACAATAGTTTACTACAAAACCCCAATATATTCATCAATATAGCGTGGATTAGAGCACATGTAGGCACCACTGCTAACGAGCGAGCAGACCTTCTCGCAAAAAATGCAATTACAGAAAACCATTATGATGACATCTCTGTCTCACCATTTCCAGAATCCATTCTAGAGTTATTTTAAAAACAAAATCATCACACATTGGCAAAATAATTTTACCATCTCAACGAAAGGAAGAGAAACGTATAAAATTCTTAATAAGGTAGATGTTAAATTTTTATGTAATCAGAAATCAGCAGCATATTATCTTAGTAGCCATGGAAGCTTCCCAAGCTTTTTATATAAAATTGGTAAAAGAACCACGGATAGATGTCCTTGTGACAAAAACCCTGGAACTCCTATACACTACATCCTCGGTAACTGCCCTCTTATGGAATACCATTTTAACTTCAATAAAAATAAAACATCAAAGAGAAACCTACAACGTGTGCTATTAGACGCTTCCAATTACGAAAAGTTAGATAAAAACTATAATGTCCTAAATAAAAACTTTTCATATATCAAAGAATTATTATAACCTATATAAAATTCTAGATCTATAGATTTTAAAACTATGTTTTAAAAGACTTAATAGACTAGTGCATAGTACAATTGAAAATTTTAAGTACAATATTATTATTGTAAATATCTGTAAATATTTATCTTTAATATTATGTAATCTTATCAGTATATTCATATAGAACTTAGATACATGTAATAACTTTGGGCTCACCCAGCAATAAGCAATATTGGGTAGCTCGTGTGATTGAGTTTTTTTTTTTTTTTTTTTTTTTTTTTTTTTAAATTTGCTGGGGACTCCGGGTCTTTGGACACTGGGGTTCCTAGTAGATATAGGTTTTCCCCTCGTGGACTTATAGGTCCTATGCCGAGAGGTTGACTGTCCACGAGTGGGAGGTTTCTGTTTCTGTTTCTGTAATCAGGGAAAGACTTTATGACCACCCTGTATTCATGGACGAAAATAGACAACAATCTCTTCCGAGTTACGCACGATTTTGAAAAGTGTTCATTATCTTTAGAAACATAGCAAGCTAATATATTTTTTAAATTAAAAAAAGTTTCTTTTGCTGGTACTGATTTTCAGAAATGTTTCCGAGTAGTTTTATAGTGTATAAACAGTTTTCTCAACACAAAATATAGCTTTTTCAGGTGTTACCAATTTTCAAGTAAACATTTTCAAGTTTCATATTCAATAAATATATATTTTTTAAGGGGACATATATCTTTAAAATGGTCAAAAATTCAATTTTAAAGTTTTGATGTCAGTAATGCCAGTTGTATAGTTTCGGAATTTAAGATTAAGAATATTTTGAGATTTTTGGCATTTTCTTACTGAATAAAATAAATAAAGAATATCTACGTACCTTTGATTTGAGTCGAAGGTTCGATTCCAGGATGAATTTTAATCTACCGATTGAATTGAATCTAATAATGAATCATCACGTAGTAAATGAGGAATGATGAATTATCATGTAATTTATGTAGAATCAATTAGCTGATATTCTATGATTTTAGTGTTTCACTGATCACACTTAAATTTGAATTCCAGGCACGTCCCAAGTTCTGAAGAATTTTATTCCGCGCAAAACCAGTAGCATTTTCGTAGAAGGAATGGTGTATTAAAATAAATTAAATTAGTCAGTCCACATTCATTACTTGAGACTTGAATCTTTTTTTTACATTTTAATAAAGTATAATAAGACTTGAATTGAATTTGAATTATTACACACTTTGAATTCAGACTCAAAAACAGAATAGAACTTTACGTTCAGAATCAAAACAACATGACAGAATTTATATTTTTTACATGACTGCCCCTCAGAAAAGAAGCAGGGTCGCAGACTTTCTCAAAATCTAAGAAATGAATGAAAGGGAATTAATAACACATATTACAGAAAAAATGATGACAGAATTTTTTAAACATAAGAATAATTAAAGTTCTAGAATAGTTTAAAGTTTATAGAATGTTTTTTTTAATTTATATAAAGTCTGACGTAAAGCTAGAATTCAAGCATAGTCTCTTTCATCTGTTCTTTGGTGCTGCCATCTAGCGCAAAGAATTATACTTAGAATCGTACATCAGTCAAGGTTTTGATGTCAATAATTAACTGTAATTAATTTTAAAACGCATTTTGAATGCGTTTTTGGATGAATTACAGTTAATTATTTTTTTAATTTATTGACCAAATTAAAAGATTCTAGTTCATTTTGTTCATTGTTACAACATTAATAAGTTGCAAAATTTTTGAGGCTCTATCTAAATTATTTTTGGAGAAATCGTGCGCGCAAGTTTGTAAATCATTGTTGTGAATTAAATGAATTTAAAGTTTTCACTCCCCATTCGAAAACAAAGAATGACGATTGCATTTTGCTTTATATCTTCATCAATAATTATCGCCTCTGAAAATATTGGTAACTTTTTACTCAGAATAAAATGTACTATATACTGACATCAAAACCTTGAAATTGAATTTTTGACCATTTTAAAGGTGATATGTTCCCTTAACATACATGATAAATTAAGAGTATTAACACTAAAACCAGAGGGCCCGTGCGAAGATTTCGCACTGAAATCTAATATTTATTAGGTACTTCTCTATTATCCCGTCGACCACTTTTCATAACAAAAAACTACCGCGAAACTAATATTAAACACCAAAAATGCCGTCCCATTTACTTGATGTCAGAAGCATTATACGTATTGTTACGTCATCAAGTGGTTTTTAATTCGACATTTGCGTATATTTTTCATTATGTTTTACTGATTTTTTAGTTATTTTATTAATTAAAATAACAATTGGTCCTTAAATTCTTATATTTTATTTATTTATTTGTTTTGATATTCCAATGGCAACGTTCTCCCGTTTATTTGGCGATAGTTTTTTATTATGAAAAGTGGTCGACGGAATAATAGAGAAGTATCATTTTTTATCGATATGTAATATTTATTAGATGCAGGTTTCAATTTCTAAAGAAAAAGTAAGGATAAAAATATCTGCAAACAACATTTAGTTTTTTGTCAAGCCAGAATATCATCTAATTTATTCCATCAAAGTTAGAGTAAAAACTGGTCCAAGATTGCAAAAGGCACGCGCGAGAAAAAAAAATAACAATCGTATTTTGACTGCATTACAGGATGACGTCATTCGCTTCGGGAAAAACATGGGACATAGAAATATAAATCTAAACATTTCAATTTCAATTTCGCTTTTTAATCATAAATATAAAATAAACCCGTGCGGTGATTTTTATAATAATTGCTGAGCATCATATAATGTGGTATTTTTTTATGGCAACAATAATTTGAGGAAAACCTCTCATTTCTTTTATGAAAACAATGCCGATTTAATTTTTAATTTTCAGCAAATTTTAATCAAAAACATGTTTTAACGAATTGTTAAATGTGCTATGTCAGAAGCCTGTTCGAAATCCTTTCATATGCTGTCTCATTCGTCGTTCTGCGTTTCGTATTTTCTTAGAAAAAGGGATGTTGACAGGAGAAATAATATATATGGTTACTTTTTTTTTTGTTGTTCGTGCAAGTATATTTTAAATTGCACGGCTAAAGAGTATTTAATTGATAATTTGTAGCATCTTAAAAGACAATATTTCTGCTAGAGAACAGCAAATGAAACATTGTTTTTATAAATTCTTCTTTAAATATCGAAAATGTGTTGATTTATGAGGTTTCTAAAGGTAAATCCCGCTTTTCCGAATAGTGAATAACTCAGAAGAGAATAATGCATATTTTTGTTCGTGGCTATAATATGTTTTCGTAGATTAGATAACATTTCTCTTTTTTTACAAGTTATGTACTGTAAAAAAAAAAAAAAAAAAAAAAAAAAAAAAAAAAAAAAATTTGATTTTACAGTATAATACTGGCATCCCAGCGGCCAGTATTACACCGTAAAATTAACTGTAATAGACAGCAAAATAAGCAGTAATGCGCGGCAGCCTTTTTTACTGTTTATTACTGTTAATTTTACGGTATAATACTGGCAGCTGGGATGCCAGTATTATACTGTAAAATCAACAATTTTTTGCTGTGTGTGCTGAAAATCATGCAGTGAATTTTATTTTGGAAGTAAATAGCAAAAATGTCAGAGAAGTTTGTTCACTTAGGAAACAACAGTTAAGGGTTCTCTGGGGTCTTACATTTATACTGAAGTTGTAATATGGCATTATGTTACACTGTAAAAAATTGCTGCCGTAAAATTACCGCAGCATGGATTACAGGTAAAATCCATCAAAAATCGAGTTTTGTCCTTAGGTAAACTAAGTTTGCCCTTATATAAACGGGTTTTGCAAGTAAAGACATGAAATTTACGGGATTTGGCTGTTTTGCTGGAAAAGAGAACATTTCCTGTAAAATTAAGGCAGCAATTGACGAAAAATGTCGTGATTTTTATGATTTATTTATTTATTTATTTATTTATTGCAGTGCACATTTAATTTTATTTCGGATTCCCTATGCAACACAAATGAATCTATTTTTACTGCTGACAAATATATTTTCTGTTTAGCATAATTATTTCCATTTTCTACAGCATATATTTTACTGTTTTCTTAATGTATACTTTTTATTAAAAAATATATAATTGGTTCTTGACTTCCATCCATTTCATGCAAGACTATAGCAAATCTATCCGTTCTAGAGTTCAAAATAATATTAATAGTAATGTAAAACTACTATACCTGCAACATTTACTTATTTTTTAAACAATTAAAAAAAACTTTTTTTTTTTTCAAAATTTAAATTTAAATTATAAATGTTTGAAAATAATCATTTATTTTTGTTGAAAAAAATGCTAATTTTAAATAACTAATTCATTTATAAAACTAAATTTTAAGTATAATTTATTCCTTACATCAAAATGATAAAATTAACAAAAAGCGAATTATTGTAATTTACGCCATAACTCTTAAATTACTTCAAAAAATAATTATAGTTTCCGTTTTCTTATAATAATGAGATGGTGCAAACATTTAATAATTTTATGGTATTTTTATGATTAATAAAAAAGAAAGAACTCTGAATATTGTTATACGAAAGTGGAAATCTCAACGTGTTTCCAACCAGGTAAAGTAATTTATATTTTTCCTACTGAATGAAAATGCATCCAAGCCAGGAGTCGACCCCAATGTATTAGGCTGAAATTGGCAACGCTCTCTCAATTGAACTAATTGGACCGACAACCGGCTGACACAATTCACTCTGATAACTTTATTGGAACAGTATCTGGTCTGCCATGTAGCCAGTTCAACAGAATATACTGCAGGCTATGTAACTCCATTAAATAATCCATACGTTAGATACACTTTATTTTTTTTTAACTCAATCATTGGGAAAGATATCACACGAACAATTTTGTTACTGAGTGAAAATGGAGCTATTATGAATTAAAAGAACTAAGCGATCGGGCAATTTCAAATAAACTCTCGAAGATGATTCCACTCTGGACGTCCATTATCTGTAAAAGAGGACCTCTTAATAGAAGCTATCGCTCAAAATCCACATTACACAGTTCAAGAGCTATCACACAGATTAAATTTTACAAAAATTACAGTGTATGATCATTTGATAGCTTCTTTTAATGAGACCTTAATAGCATCGTAGCCTAATTTTAGCCACGCAATTCCGAATAGGCAAATTAGGTAATTTAAGCCAAACGCCATGGGCTCTATTCCCAACCTGGACTCATTTTTACTTAGAAAAATGTCAATTCGTATGATATATTTAACAATCAGTTTGATTGAGTTGAAAATAATAAAAGTAAGTATCACTAAACATAAAAAATGGTAAAAATACAGCTTTAACGAAAATATAAACAGAAAAACTGCTTTGTTTGGATATACAGCGATTATGTTAAGATCAAGATATGAATAATGCATGAACAAGACTTCCCATTATCACGCGATACTTTTTTCTCTGCATTGTATTTTTAGCTACGTGTATAGATATTATGTATTTGACCTTTTTATGATAAAGAAGCGGAACCTAAGCTGTTTATCTAAAGGTTATTTTGAACACAATTTTATGGCATTTGGGGTATAAAAGTAAGAAGATTTATTATTATTATTATTATTATTATTATCAATGATAAATATTCAACATTATTTCATAAAAGTAAATTAACACTCTGACCGCCGAGCAAAAGGGACATATTGTACTGTTGTTTTCTCTGTATTTTTTGTAAATGCTAAAAAAACATGATATTTTAACATGATATAAAAAACTTAATTACGTATATGAATATAATCCTTGAGACGACTTACTTAATGTTTTAAAACTACATTATATTTATAAAATGATATTAATTGAAATAAAACTAAAATTGCAGTGAATCCTGCAGCATAAAGAACGGATATACCAGTTCGTGGCTTTGAGAAGGTTATTGAACATATAGATATGTAGATTCCGCTATAAGATGCACTCGCCTTTATATACAGATCTCTAGCAACAAAATCAGGAAAAATGTGTCATTATCCGTCTGATAATTTCTTCTTTCCAAATGTGAGCCCTTTTTTTTAAATAGCGGTCGTCTATATAATAAAGTTGCAACTAATGTATTTTTTTCAAATGGTAACACACGCTTTTGACACATGATTTGAGATTCTTCGATTAAATCAGACCACAAAATATGTAGTTTATGCACTCATTCTTAAAACTTCATGGAGTTATAAAATGAAATGCGCTATGGTTTATCGATAAGTATATAGAATTATTAAATTTTGATGTCACTAGAAAAAACTTACAAATTCATGAACTTTTTAACCAAGAAAATTTGAAGAGAAAATCAAATTTCCAAGAAATTTGAAGAAAACCATAAATAAAATTTGCAAAATATTTAATCAAATGCGCAAGAAAAGTTTATTTAAATTTCAAAATTTGACTTACATTTGCAATATTTGATTCAAATTTGCAAAATTTGATTAAATTAAATTAGATATCATGCATCATATTTAACTAAATACAATTACATTAAATAAATAATGTAATTATATAAAAATATATCTAATTAAATGAAAAAGATAAAATTTATCAAATTAAATTAAAATAGATTGAATCAAATTTGTTTTTTTTTTAATTTGATTTAAGTTTGATTAACATTAATTTTAATTTTAAAAAATGTTTTAAAACAATTTAATTTTGAAAAAAAACATATATTGAATAAGAAACTTTGTTTTAAAGTTGAAAATTTATCTCATCAAATTTGCAAGAAATTTGCAGAGAACTATAAAATAAACTAACATTATTGAAAAGAAAATTTCATACAAATTTTATGCGTTTATTCTATGTAGTTGAACGATAATAGGAGAAATAAACTTTATAGACAGTCCTTTATAAACAGTCCAAATGTGAATTTCTTTTATTTCTTGAAACAGAAATGAAATATAAACTTACTAATAAAATACGTTGAAACTGGTGTGAAACACTAAGAACTAAAATAACTGCTTAAAACACCATCAAAACGTTAAAATGCGCTAGGCCTTTCGAAAGATCTGAGTCTTTCTTCGTCAGGCGCAAAAAGACGTGCGTCTACTATGAAAGCAGCAGCAAGACTGAAATGAGAGGTAAGGGAGAGGAAACAAGCTGATGCAACAGCCAATAGGAAAGTAGAAATCAACAGCCAATAGGAAAACAGAAGACAACAGCCAATCACAGAAGAGTAAAATCAAAACAATAGAGAATACAAAATACAAGGGGAATAAGGAAGTGAAAAAAATAAATAAATAAATAAAGCACACAAATATATTAAAAAATGGAAACAGATGAAAATTAAGAATTAAATAAGTAACCAAAATATATAAATATATATAAAAACAGACTAAAATTAATTAATACAAAATAAATTATATGGAAGTACTGAAGAGGTTTTTCCAAGCAGCAGAGAGCATTGTGGAATCAGATTTATCATTAACAATAACTTCACGATTAATCGTGAAGTTATTGTTAATGATAAATCTGATTCCACAAAATCCTGAAGTTATTGTTAATGATAAATCTGATTCCACAATGCTCTCTGCTGCTTGGAAAAACCTCTTCAGTACTTCCATATAATTTATTTTGTATTAATTAATTTTAGTCTTTTTTTATATATTTATATATTTTGGTTACTTATTTAATTCTTAATTTTCATCTGTTTCCATTTTTTAATATATTTGTGTGCTTTATTTATTTTTTTTTCACTTACTTATTCCCCTTCTATTTTTGTATTCTCTAATGTTTTGACTTTACTCTTCTGTGATTGGCTGTTGTCTTCTGTTTTCCTATTGGCTGTTGATTTCTGCTTTCCTATTGGCTGTTGCATCAGCTTGTTTCCTCTCCCTTACCTCTCATTTCAGTCTTGCTGCTGCTTTCATAGTAGATGCACGTCTTTTTGCGCCTGACGAAGAAAGACTCAGATATTTCGAAAATAAACTTACTAGCCATGTTTTTGAGGATGCTTAATCTTTTTATGTAAAATATAATGCAGGACATAATTCAATTGTTTTTAAATATGCATTTACTAATAATTTTTATAGTTAAAACAAATATTTGAATAAAAACAGTGGATTTATATTATTATACACATACCTATTTATTGTATCTAAAAATTTTAATCGCATGTTTTTTATTTTTTTCTGGAAGATAAAATTTTTAAATTGTGGAGGAATAGGATATTAAAGAAATTCAAATAAAGTCTCAAAAGTGGGGTCAAAATTTGAAAAATAATAACGGTATTGCTTTTTTTTAGTAGGCAACTTTTTAAGAAACAAAATGCATTCATTTTCTAAAGGAAGAAATTATTGCTAGTTCAATGGAACTTTGTTGTTATTTTATTGAATTCATTAGGGTGGTTCATTATTAACTCGTCAATATTTTCCCCTTAACTTTTGAACCAATGCCTTTAAAATTTTAAAATTTATATCATATTATACAAAATATGTACATGCATAAAAACAGAGAGAGTAGTGAGTTTTTGTTTGATTAGTGGGCGAGATTTATAAAATTGTGCATATTTTAAATAAAATCACATGAGGTTTTGTTCTAGAAATTTGTCGTTCTTGCGATATTTGCTACTGAGACACTGTTTATCAGATTCTATACTCTTTTTTTACTTTTTAAATGTTTTCTTAAACTGTAACACATGTTGGCTTTTCCGAATTTTTTATGCAAGTACTTCCTTTATTCCTAGTTGTCTTAAACGTATCTGGCAGAGCATGTTGTGTCGCATGCTTTCCAAACAGCTTCTGGCAAATTTTGGATGATAATTGATTGCATCAATTATAATTCATTTCAATAAATGTTCGATACTCGATAACTTTATACAGAATGTATCAGGATTAATAGTTCAAATTTCATGGGGAGGTAGAAAGTAGCAAAAGAAGCTAATCTCACATAGGAAAGTATAGGCGCAAATGAACGCATGGCGTTGTAGAGGGCGCTTTGTATCCACAACTTCTGATCACGAGCAAAACTCTCTGACAAGTCCAGCCGGTCGATAATCGAGAAGATGACCTTACAGAAGTAACATGAATCGTTATACGTTTTAAGAATATGCAGATATGCATCTAAATTACTTTATGCCAGGGCAAATTGGTCGAAGAGCTGTATTCAGAACGCTAACCTAACCGGCGCAAACTTAAAACCTAAATAACACCCTGTATCTGGGACTCTCCATGTCTATCGGTTGTTTCTTCTGTTGTGACAGGTACTGGTAACCGATCCAGTGGCAAACATTTGATTCTGAAGTTTGTGCAGGTTGTTGTAGCGTTCTGCATATATTTGCGCATCTCTTCGATCGTTTCCCTCTACCGCACCATAAGTTAGATGAATATCCGCATATTTTACCAAGAATAATTAAAAACATTTATTTACTTTTTAAAGTTTTATGAAACATTGTAATCCACTGGAATTTTTCCCAATTTAGGAAATTAGCTACATTATTATTTTCGAAAATTACTGAGCTCCGTAACATTTTTTCTTTAAAATGTTACAGTTTTGAAACGACGACGTTTCAGGAATTAAAAATATATAAATTTCGCTACGTCTACAAAAGTATAAACTATTAAAGCGTGTTCAATGTAGTACGAAAATAAACGTTTTCAGTTACTTAATATGCTTTATAATAAAATATCAAAATTTTATTTTAATTTTTGTCCAATAATTCAAAAAGGTTGAAACTTGAAAATTTGAATTTTAAAAGGAACCGTGCTAAAACTTAAAAACAAATAATAAATTTCTTAAAAACACTGCAAAATTAAACAAGTTTGAAAATTGTACCTTAAACGTGGCATCGTTTTATAACTAGTTTCGCAATGTAAAAAGAAAACATCCTTATTATTTCAGTGAAATGAATTATATCGTCTGCTATGAGCGAAATGAGCATGCCTTTTTTTTTTTTTTCTGATTACGTATGACACATTTACAAATGCGATTTTTTTTTTCTACACGAGACAGCACTGTAAAATTCACCATGGAGATTTTGCTTTGCGAATGATTACGTCCATGGTTTAATATTTTTATGACTCATAATGAACGAATCTCCTGTGTTTATTTACTCTAATGGATTGAGATATTCGGCTGTTAACGTAATTTCCACTGAAGGTATCTCAGAATCCATACATTTTTTAATGTTACTCATCTCTCAAACAAACAATTTTTTTCAACGATCTTTCTAAAAATGTAACTCTTTTGCAATTTTATTCGAAAAAATAATTTTGAAAAAAATAGCCCCCTGACATATGAAAAAAGAAGTGGTTTGCCCGTATTTGTTTTCCTCGGTCACATGACTTGCGCTTTTATTATATAGATTACATTCGATATGTTTTAATAGAATAAAGAAAACTTGTATTAATATCTTTTTAAGTTTTGATTCGATTTTCATAAAATTTGAAATGACTCGACAAAATTCTACAACGATAATATATATTAAATTTAATCATTTGGTTGTGTAGTTTTTGGTTTGTTATATGCGGACAGACGGACGGATCGGAATACGAACGACTATAGGTGCTACGTATTTATATAATTACGAACGCACCTAAAAATGAGCACAAAAGCATGGGAAAATTTTGCATTATTTTTTTATGGTGTTTTTTGGAAGCTTTTTTCCTTTGCCTCGTTCTTTACGTCAGTTTTTATGTTCATCGAAGTCGTAGATTGTATGTACGGCTATCAGTTAAAAGCAAACATTCTAGTCTGGGATGTAACATCTTTTTTACTCTTTTTTATATAACTTAACTCACTCAGTTCATGTATTTAAAGTTTTAATTTTGTAATCGCGTTTTTAATCACTTCTTCATAGGCTGTAATTATAACACTTATGTACAAAGTTGTTTTTTCGGTGACAATACAAACTTTCAATATTTTTTAACTTAATTATAAACTAATAAATTAATATTACAGAATTATTCCGAAACTAAAAAGGTGGATTTAACTTTGTACCGTTATATTAAAAATAAATGAACAACGTGATATAGCACAAATAAAAATATATAAATTGGCAAACAGCTGTTTCGGAGCCCCTAAAGTTCCCTCATCAGTGCCAATTCAAAAGATTAAAACCCGATTTAAAAGTTTAAGCCATGTAAAATTTGCTTGCGTCTTTCGCACGCGCAAGATTGAATGGCCATTCAGAACGGCCACTAAGAACTAGATAAATGGAAGCGGAATGCAAATGACCAGCCAAGTTATAACGAGCATGAAAATCAGGATTGTGCAAATTACAACAGTACAGCAGCGCCACACGTTTGGAATAAACACGAGCCATCTCGCAGTGTACGAGAATGGTCGGCCTGACAGTGAAAGCACAAGATTTTTTACATAATTTATATTATTTTTTCAATGTAGTCCCCTTACAACTCAATACATTTAAGATACTCTCTTGTGCTCGAATTCTTTAGTGCCGACCTGTACGAGGATGGTTCAAAAAGTTCTCGGCCTGACAAAGAAAATACAAAATTTTTGACAATATTTCATTTTATTTTTCAACTTGCAATACAATACATTTCAGAACACTCTTGAGAAATGTTTATTCTTTGGCGTTTCTGGTCGACGTTCAACAATCGCGGCATGCATCGAGCGGAAAGCTTTTTCATACCCAAAACCTCGTGTAAAATGTAGTAGATACGGTCCATCGAGATGTTTGCGATGTCAGCAAGTTCCCGTATCTTCAATCCGCAATCATTCAATACGTCATTGTGAATGTTTGAGACGATTTCGTCTGTCGTACCGGATTTTGGGCGTCCTGAGCGTTCCTCGTCTCGATTTCCTACCATGTTTAATTTCAGCAGACCACTTCTTATCATCGAATACGAAGGACAAGAATCCTTTAAAGTGGAATGTAACTCTTTTTGTATCTCAGTGGGGGGGGGGGGGGGTCTTTTGGTATCCACATTTTTACAACGTGATGGGCCCCTCCGCATAAAGCATCAAACGTCTGTTCGTATCTGGCCACCGCATTCGGTCAACAGATCATTAGATATGGTACTCCGGCAGACTGGCCACCGCGCTCGCTGGACTTGACTCCCATGGACGACCTCTGGAGTTATATCAAGGCACAGGTCTACGTGACTGAGCCAACTTCTCTGGTTGATCTGAAGCAGCGCATCATCTGTGCTTGTCGCACAGTTACACCTGCTATGCTCCAACGTGTCCAGGACTCAGTACTGCCACGCATTCAACTGTGCATTGCCACCAATGGAGAACACTTTGAGCAGTATCTCTAGTAGATTCCGGCGTTTGGTGTATTCATTTTTTATAGTAGACGGTTTTCTGATATGATAATAAGATGATATTTATTTTTCTGTTTAATTTCAATATTTTATTCTTCGCTTTGTATACGACGCCTAAAAGTCAGCTCAAATTTTTAGATGAAATTCCCCTCTTTGGTGATACCCCTATTTAGCGCTACTGGCTAAAGGTGGTTTCACCATAAAAACGACATTACACCCTGATTTCGATCTCGAATTACTTAATTCATTTTTTAACTGATCCCTCAATGAAAGACAAAATCATGTGCAAGATTCTCAAACTTTGAAATTTAATAACTGTGTCAATTTTTGTAGCACAGAAGTCAAACTTTTTGTGTTATATCTGTTATGATATGTGTAAACTTTTACTAAATATAACTATAGGGACTGGGGTACCGTATCAAAAGTTAGATTTCGTATTTTTTATAAAATTGATTTTTTTTTTACTTTAAACAATGCCATAACATGAATATTTACTTCATTTGAAACGTTTTTGTAATTGGAACTATATGTCTACGATCTACGGTTGAGAAATTAAAGGTCGGCGATAGATAACATATTGCGCCCTGTATATTTTTACAATGTGCAACTATTAATCATCCATTATTTTAAAAATTTTAATTGCTTTCTTGTTTTAATTGATTTTATTCTTATATATCTACTTCTTGCTAATAATTTATGCAGTTTTGCTTTATATTTTGATAATATTCTGAGTAAAAAAATAACTATGTTGTAAATTAACATATTATTAATAAATATTGTTTCTTTTGCTTAATTTATTTTTAGTTTATATTTATATTCTTATATTTATTCTTTATCTTTGTAATAGAAAATTAGACATTTATAAAAATATCATATATGTTAAAAAAAGTAATATGGAATTTTTACAATTATATTTATTTGTTCGTAACATGCTATTATCTAGTTGTTGTTATTTTTATAATATGTATATTTTCGTTTCGTTAATCTTTTTTTTAAATTTCTGATACATATTCATCATGGTTATATAATATAGATTTATTCTTTATTAAACTAGTTTGTTGTTTTTCCTGTATATATTTTTAAGTCTGCATTAAGAAGTTCTTCATAACATATCTGTGTTGATCGTACGTTGTGTTTCAATTAGAAAAAAAAAATATGCCTTACATTTAAGGTTTTTTTTTTTTTTTTTTTTTTTTTGTAGAGGAGGAAAATAAATGTTTCAACATCATACAAGAAAACATCATCTAATTCTCATTTATGCAAAAAATATTATCATTTGAAGTTTAATTCTTTATTCATATTGTGCAGATTTTTTTTTTATATAACATTGCTATCTACCAGACTATCTACCAGACTATCTAACTATCTACCAGAATTATTTACCACAAAATATATCTTTTTCGAAACACTTGCATTTAATCAAAAAACTGCTTCCACATAATATTTCCAAGGTTAACAATTTATTGCTAGAGTAAAAATTCCCTGTTCATTTTATGAATTTCAACATTTAACCAAAAAATATTTCAAACTGAAAATTGGTAAATATTCAAAAATAAAATAGCCGAAATAGATTTGTATTTGAACTTAGATTTAATTTTATTGTTTGGTGCTTCAAAACATCTGCATTTTACAAAATCAAATAGTAAGTTATGAAATCACTTCATTTAATATATGTCAATAGTGATTTAATAAACAGATGTTTTGATTGCATGTTTGTCGGGGTTTTGAATAAATCAATTTGTGTTATGAATAAATACCAGACTTTATGTGGGAGTTATAGACATGTGTGGGATTAATATTTTAACCGTCTTTACTGTTCATTTTATGAATTTCAACATTTAACCAAAAAATATTTCAAACTGAAAATTGGTAAATATTCAAAAATAAAATAGCCGAAATAGATTTGTATTTGAACTTAGATTTAATTTTATTGTTTGGTGCTTCAAAACATCTGCATTTTACAAAATCAAATAGTAAGTTATGAAATCACTTCATTTAATATATGTCAATAGTGATTTAATAAACAGATGTTTTGATTGCATGTTTGTCGGGGTTTTGAATAAATCAATTTGTGTTATGAATAAATACCAGACTTTATGTGGGAGTTATAGACATGTGTGGGATTAATATTTTAACCGTCTTTACTGTTCATTTTATGAATTTCAACATTTAACCAAAAAATATTTCAAACTGAAAATTGGTAAATATTCAAAAATAAAATAGCCGAAATAGATTTGTATTTGAACTTAGATTTAATTTTATTGTTTGGTGCTTCAAAACATCTGCATTTTACAAAATCAAATAGTAAGTTATGAAATCACTTCATTTAATATATGTCAATAGTGATTTAATAAACAGATGTTTTGATTGCATGTTTGTCGGGGTTTTGAATAAATCAATTTGTGTTATGAATAAATACCAGACTTTATGTGGGAGTTATAGACATGTGTGGGATTAATATTTTAACCGTCTTTACTGTTCATTTTATGAATTTCAACATTTAACCAAAAAATATTTCAAACTGAAAATTGGTAAATATTCAAAAATAAAATAGCCGAAATAGATTTGTATTTGAACTTAGATTTAATTTTATTGTTTGGTGCTTCAAAACATCTGCATTTTACAAAATCAAATAGTAAGTTATGAAATCACTTCATTTAATATATGTCAATAGTGATTTAATAAACAGATGTTTTGATTGCATGTTTGTCGGGGTTTTGAATAAATCAATTTGTGTTATGAATAAATACCAGACTTTATGTGGGAGTTATAGACATGTGTGGGATTAATATTTTAACCGTCTTTACTGTTCATTTTATGAATTTCAACATTTAACCAAAAAATATTTCAAACTGAAAATTGGTAAATATTCAAAAATAAAATAGCCGAAATAGATTTGTATTTGAACTTAGATTTAATTTTATTGTTTGGTGCTTCAAAACATCTGCATTTTACAAAATCAAATAGTAAGTTATGAAATCACTTCATTTAATATATGTCAATAGTGATTTAATAAACAGATGTTTTGATTGCATGTTTGTCGGGGTTTTGAATAAATCAATTTGTGTTATGAATAAATACCAGACTTTATGTGGGAGTTATAGACATGTGTGGGATTAATATTTTAACCGTCTTTACTGTTCATTTTATGAATTTCAACATTTAACCAAAAAATATTTCAAACTGAAAATTGGTAAATATTCAAAAATAAAATAGCCGAAATAGATTTGTATTTGAACTTAGATTTAATTTTATTGTTTGGTGCTTCAAAACATCTGCATTTTACAAAATCAAATAGTAAGTTATGAAATCACTTCATTTAATATATGTCAATAGTGATTTAATAAACAGATGTTTTGATTGCATGTTTGTCGGGGTTTTGAATAAATCAATTTGTGTTATGAATAAATACCAGACTTTATGTGGGAGTTATAGACATGTGTGGGATTAATATTTTAACCGTCTTTACTGTTCATTTTATGAATTTCAACATTTAACCAAAAAATATTTCAAACTGAAAATTGGTAAATATTCAAAAATAAAATAGCCGAAATAGATTTGTATTTGAACTTAGATTTAATTTTATTGTTTGGTGCTTCAAAACATCTGCATTTTACAAAATCAAATAGTAAGTTATGAAATCACTTCATTTAATATATGTCAATAGTGATTTAATAAACAGATGTTTTGATTGCATGTTTGTCGGGGTTTTGAATAAATCAATTTGTGTTATGAATAAATACCAGACTTTATGTGGGAGTTATAGACATGTGTGGGATTAATATTTTAACCGTCTTTACTGTTCATTTTATGAATTTCAACATTTAACCAAAAAATATTTCAAACTGAAAATTGGTAAATATTCAAAAATAAAATAGCCGAAATAGATTTGTATTTGAACTTAGATTTAATTTTATTGTTTGGTGCTTCAAAACATCTGCATTTTACAAAATCAAATAGTAAGTTATGAAATCACTTCATTTAATATATGTCAATAGTGATTTAATAAACAGATGTTTTGATTGCATGTTTGTCGGGGTTTTGAATAAATCAATTTGTGTTATGAATAAATACCAGACTTTATGTGGGAGTTATAGACATGTGTGGGATTAATATTTTAACCGTCTTTACTGTTCATTTTATGAATTTCAACATTTAACCAAAAAATATTTCAAACTGAAAATTGGTAAATATTCAAAAATAAAATAGCCGAAATAGATTTGTATTTGAACTTAGATTTAATTTTATTGTTTGGTGCTTCAAAACATCTGCATTTTACAAAATCAAATAGTAAGTTATGAAATCACTTCATTTAATATATGTCAATAGTGATTTAATAAACAGATGTTTTGATTGCATGTTTGTCGGGGTTTTGAATAAATCAATTTGTGTTATGAATAAATACCAGACTTTATGTGGGAGTTATAGACATGTGTGGGATTAATATTTTAACCGTCTTTACTGTTCATTTTATGAATTTCAACATTTAACCAAAAAATATTTCAAACTGAAAATTGGTAAATATTCAAAAATAAAATAGCCGAAATAGATTTGTATTTGAACTTAGATTTAATTTTATTGTTTGGTGCTTCAAAACATCTGCATTTTACAAAATCAAATAGTAAGTTATGAAATCACTTCATTTAATATATGTCAATAGTGATTTAATAAACAGATGTTTTGATTGCATGTTTGTCGGGGTTTTGAATAAATCAATTTGTGTTATGAATAAATACCAGACTTTATGTGGGAGTTATAGACATGTGTGGGATTAATATTTTAACCGTCTTTACTGTTCATTTTATGAATTTCAACATTTAACCAAAAAATATTTCAAACTGAAAATTGGTAAATATTCAAAAATAAAATAGCCGAAATAGATTTGTATTTGAACTTAGATTTAATTTTATTGTTTGGTGCTTCAAAACATCTGCATTTTACAAAATCAAATAGTAAGTTATGAAATCACTTCATTTAATATATGTCAATAGTGATTTAATAAACAGATGTTTTGATTGCATGTTTGTCGGGGTTTTGAATAAATCAATTTGTGTTATGAATAAATACCAGACTTTATGTGGGAGTTATAGACATGTGTGGGATTAATATTTTAACCGTCTTTACTGTTCATTTTATGAATTTCAACATTTAACCAAAAAATATTTCAAACTGAAAATTGGTAAATATTCAAAAATAAAATAGCCGAAATAGATTTGTATTTGAACTTAGATTTAATTTTATTGTTTGGTGCTTCAAAACATCTGCATTTTACAAAATCAAATAGTAAGTTATGAAATCACTTCATTTAATATATGTCAATAGTGATTTAATAAACAGATGTTTTGATTGCATGTTTGTCGGGGTTTTGAATAAATCAATTTGTGTTATGAATAAATACCAGACTTTATGTGGGAGTTATAGACATGTGTGGGATTAATATTTTAACCGTCTTTACTGTTCATTTTATGAATTTCAACATTTAACCAAAAAATATTTCAAACTGAAAATTGGTAAATATTCAAAAATAAAATAGCCGAAATAGATTTGTATTTGAACTTAGATTTAATTTTATTGTTTGGTGCTTCAAAACATCTGCATTTTACAAAATCAAATAGTAAGTTATGAAATCACTTCATTTAATATATGTCAATAGTGATTTAATAAACAGATGTTTTGATTGCATGTTTGTCGGGGTTTTGAATAAATCAATTTGTGTTATGAATAAATACCAGACTTTATGTGGGAGTTATAGACATGTGTGGGATTAATATTTTAACCGTCTTTACTGTTCATTTTATGAATTTCAACATTTAACCAAAAAATATTTCAAACTGAAAATTGGTAAATATTCAAAAATAAAATAGCCGAAATAGATTTGTATTTGAACTTAGATTTAATTTTATTGTTTGGTGCTTCAAAACATCTGCATTTTACAAAATCAAATAGTAAGTTATGAAATCACTTCATTTAATATATGTCAATAGTGATTTAATAAACAGATGTTTTGATTGCATGTTTGTCGGGGTTTTGAATAAATCAATTTGTGTTATGAATAAATACCAGACTTTATGTGGGAGTTATAGACATGTGTGGGATTAATATTTTAACCGTCTTTACTGTTCATTTTATGAATTTCAACATTTAACCAAAAAATATTTCAAACTGAAAATTGGTAAATATTCAAAAATAAAATAGCCGAAATAGATTTGTATTTGAACTTAGATTTAATTTTATTGTTTGGTGCTTCAAAACATCTGCATTTTACAAAATCAAATAGTAAGTTATGAAATCACTTCATTTAATATATGTCAATAGTGATTTAATAAACAGATGTTTTGATTGCATGTTTGTCGGGGTTTTGAATAAATCAATTTGTGTTATGAATAAATACCAGACTTTATGTGGGAGTTATAGACATGTGTGGGATTAATATTTTAACCGTCTTTACTGTTCATTTTATGAATTTCAACATTTAACCAAAAAATATTTCAAACTGAAAATTGGTAAATATTCAAAAATAAAATAGCCGAAATAGATTTGTATTTGAACTTAGATTTAATTTTATTGTTTGGTGCTTCAAAACATCTGCATTTTACAAAATCAAATAGTAAGTTATGAAATCACTTCATTTAATATATGTCAATAGTGATTTAATAAACAGATGTTTTGATTGCATGTTTGTCGGGGTTTTGAATAAATCAATTTGTGTTATGAATAAATACCAGACTTTATGTGGGAGTTATAGACATGTGTGGGATTAATATTTTAACCGTCTTTACTGTTCATTTTATGAATTTCAACATTTAACCAAAAAATATTTCAAACTGAAAATTGGTAAATATTCAAAAATAAAATAGCCGAAATAGATTTGTATTTGAACTTAGATTTAATTTTATTGTTTGGTGCTTCAAAACATCTGCATTTTACAAAATCAAATAGTAAGTTATGAAATCACTTCATTTAATATATGTCAATAGTGATTTAATAAACAGATGTTTTGATTGCATGTTTGTCGGGGTTTTGAATAAATCAATTTGTGTTATGAATAAATACCAGACTTTATGTGGGAGTTATAGACATGTGTGGGATTAATATTTTAACCGTCTTTACTGTTCATTTTATGAATTTCAACATTTAACCAAAAAATATTTCAAACTGAAAATTGGTAAATATTCAAAAATAAAATAGCCGAAATAGATTTGTATTTGAACTTAGATTTAATTTTATTGTTTGGTGCTTCAAAACATCTGCATTTTACAAAATCAAATAGTAAGTTATGAAATCACTTCATTTAATATATGTCAATAGTGATTTAATAAACAGATGTTTTGATTGCATGTTTGTCGGGGTTTTGAATAAATCAATTTGTGTTATGAATAAATACCAGACTTTATGTGGGAGTTATAGACATGTGTGGGATTAATATTTTAACCGTCTTTACTGTTCATTTTATGAATTTCAACATTTAACCAAAAAATATTTCAAACTGAAAATTGGTAAATATTCAAAAATAAAATAGCCGAAATAGATTTGTATTTGAACTTAGATTTAATTTTATTGTTTGGTGCTTCAAAACATCTGCATTTTACAAAATCAAATAGTAAGTTATGAAATCACTTCATTTAATATATGTCAATAGTGATTTAATAAACAGATGTTTTGATTGCATGTTTGTCGGGGTTTTGAATAAATCAATTTGTGTTATGAATAAATACCAGACTTTATGTGGGAGTTATAGACATGTGTGGGATTAATATTTTAACCGTCTTTACGAAGAACTTCGTGAATAGGCAACGTACAGAGTTCTCAGAAACTTTGATTATGCTTACCAGGAATTTTTAATAATAAATATTGCTTTAATAAATAGTAAATTTTGCCAACAGAGTTTCTGCATGGAAATTAAGTAACCATTCCTTTTTGGAGTTACCTATAATGAAAGATAAAAATTTCTGTAAAAGATGCTATTCGATAAATTGTTAACGATCTGGTGAAAAAGAGAAATACAACTTTTGCCTTGTTAGTATTTTTTTTTGAGTTATTTTTATCTTTATCTGTTAAAAGACATAGATTGAAAATGTCATTTTTATTTAAACACTCGATTTGATGCAATTCCAGATTTGACATAATTTTAAAATTTTATATTTACAGTCATAAAATTGAAAATTATTTTGACAAGAATAAATGTATAGAAAGACTATACGTGAACTGAATTCTACATGAGTCATATATAAATTAACATGACGAATCTACAACTGGCAATATATATATATATATATATATATATATATATATATATATATATATATATATATATATATATATATATATATATATATATATATATACATTTTTATCTCCAAACACAGAAAACAAAAACGGAAATAGCCAATCGACTGAAAATTAAATCATTTTCAGTTTATGTTATAAAATTAAGCTTAAGAAGTTGTCTGTAGATAGAGACATTCTATAGATACGAACACATAATTTTGGTATCATATTTTAATTTTTTGTCAATTTTACCTTTGAACACCACACGGGAAGTCATCCGATCATTTAGTTTCGGAATTATGAAGGTTTAAAAGTTGGAACCACAAATATTATATTCATATTTAATCGTTGCAAAACAGATTACAACGCGGGTTATTTTTAAGCGTTATAATTCAAAAACTACTTGACGGATTTAGCTGTAATTTTATATTCGTAAAGGTAAAGTAAGTATAGGTGCAGTTTATATATATTTTTTAAGTTATTAACAAAATAAATATTTTTAAATGAATTTTGGGATGAATTATGAATTGTATCATACATCTTTTTAACGGAAATTGATTTCTGAAATCTTGAAAATGCAAATCCAAAATTTCAGCTCATTCTGCCTAGTAGTTCTTGACTTATGCTTTAAAATACTATCCCCATTCCAATCTTTTTTTAAACGATTACATGTGAATTTAACATTAGTACTTCAAAGCTTTAAATCCGCATACTTCCAAAACTACTTCAGCGAATTATTTTTTCTTTTCGTTTTCTAAGAACAATTTACCGATAATATCAAATATGATGTCAAAATTAGATCTTAGTATTGAAAATTTCAGAATAAAGATGACCCTCTAGGCTAATTTTATAGAAAAAAATTGAAAGAAGACATACTTTTGAATGGAATGGGTATTTTAAATTTTTTTCTGTGTCAATTTAGAGATTAAAATATATAGATGTTGTCTTTTTTTTTTTCTGATTATACATGCACATTTCTGGAAAGAGAACAAATAATGTATAAAAACATTCAAAGTTCAACATTTAAATAATTATAAAATAATATACAACACTATTTTATATATTAAATAATATTTTAATTTTACCATTTTTATATATGTACTCTGGTTTACTGAATTAAGAGAATTTTCAGGTTTGGTAAATTATCTCAGAGCTACTAGACAGATTTTAATGAAATTCGGTATCAACATAGATTAATATAATGCAAATAAAATAACCATTCAACAATTATAATACACAAGCATGATTGTGCATAACACTCATCGGAAACCGAAGGCGTGAAAGAGTGCTCAAAGAATCGAGCAAAAAAATGGCTTAATAGGGGGTATGGTTCTCTCTTACAGATATGCATGCCTCACCTCACATCGCGATTTCATAGTGGAAATAAAGCAGCTTATGAGTTCCTGAGGCAATTGTTCCCACTCGTTCAGTAACACTGTTTTCAATCCCTGGATGGTTTTTAGAGGAGGGTTGAGAGTTGCAATTGTCCTATCCCGAGCGTCCCAAACATGCTCTATAGGGTTGAGGTCTGGATCTCAGGCAGGACAATCCATCCAGCTAATATCTTCAGTTTCTAGAAAATCATCGCAAAGATGAACTCTATGTGGCCGGGTGCTGTCGTCCATTAAACTGAAATCAGGGCCAACTGCACCTCTGAAAAGTCTAACATATGGCACCAAGATCTCATCTCTATACCTCACAGCAGTCACAGTGCACCTTTCAAAGATATGGAGGTCTGTGAGATCGTCCAACATGATGCCTGCCAAGACCATCAAACCCCCTCTGCCATAATGGTCAATTTCTCGGACATTGAAGGGGAGGAAGCGAGTCCCTGGTTTTCTCTATATTGCGAGATCAGGTGTTATGCTGAAACGGGACTCATCACTGAAGAGGACGGTTTCCCAATGTTCCCTGCACCAATCTCCATGATCTTTACACCATGCTAAACGAGTTCTCCTGTGTACAGAAGTGATCGGGACACAAACAGCAGGTCTTCTTGCAAACAGGCCACTCTCATGAACTCTTCTGGAAAACGCAACCCTTGAGGCTCGGCTTCCTGTGGCCGCATAGAGGTCACGAGAGGGCTGAAAAGCTGTAGCACGCCTGTTACGCCTCGCAGTAATTTAAAAATAATTATCTTCATTGGCCGTCGGGGCTCTTGACCGACCTTCGTCAGGCTTTATCTTGATGAATCCGGTGTCCTGAAACGGTTTCCATAAGTTGGACACTACGCTGGACGTGACATCGAACTCTTTACAAATCTGGACTTCAGCCTGTCCTGCTTCTATATATATATATATATAACCTCCCCACTTTTCTTCACCTCATTCCCTCATACGAATGTCGGTGTTAACTCCTTTTGAGTGTTTATATTTGAATTCAATCGATTGCTGCAGAAAAAACTCTCAGACATTCGCCGAGGTGTGCGAGCGACGAAATGTGCAATTTGCCACGCGCGCTTATAAAGGCTGTATCACTAGTCTCTCCTCCCACACACACATTTACGCTTACGTATTCGAATCACAACATTTGCATGTTTCTTCCGAAGCAGTGCTTTTACATTTTTGTTCAGTTCTTTTCATTAAATTCGACAAAATATGCAAATTTTCTAAATTTTGCACACCAGTGTATATAAGGGATACAGGAAGAGAGTATATCTATATAGAAACCACTTTTCGAAATACTCATTAAATGTAAATATGCAAATTAAATTTTTCTGAATGAATTCAGATAACATTTTGAAAACTATCAATATAAGTGACATAAATCGAAAAGTCTCATTCTGAATTTAGTTATCTGTACATCGTGCCACTCTGTATGCAAATTGTGTCTACACGCTATCCGAAAAGCAAAAATTTTAAATACAGATTTTTTAACAAGTGTTTAGCTTAAAATTAATTCAATATCACTAGTCCTTCAATATTGTTATTATCAATAAATAGATTTCTTTCATGGGACAATATTAAGTTAAGAAATAATTTATTATTCAAATTTACATCGATACCTTGTTAAGTATGTTATAATAATAAATATGTAGTAGGTACTCCAAAATTTTTTCGATTTATAAGAGACATGTTAAAAAAATAACATTAAATGAATCACAGGTGTTACGGTGTTAATTGTAAAACTTTTATTAAATAATTTTCTTGTTATATTATCGATTTTTTTCACCATGTGCAAGTTTTTGTAATAGACTCTCTATAAACAAAAGAAACAGAATTCGCAGATATGAAATCGTGCTTTTAAAACATTTCCCAGATAGAAAAAATCTTAAGCAAATTTAAAATTAAATTAGCGCGCAAAAATATTTCATATATTTTCTCAGTTTGTAATTAAGATTTTGATTAATTATTCTTGTTGTTTATTTTTTTTAAATTTCTAAATATTTTTAAAATGAGGAATACTGTTGGTTTTTTCGATTTGAAATTAGAAATAAAAATTTGAACACAACTGAGTTGTGAAAAAATTTATGCAAAGATTTTCTAATATCTTCAAGTATTTTAGTACTTTATCAAAGTTTTATACTTTTGTATTAATTAATTTTATCTAGTTAAAATTACAAAAGTAATAAACAAATTAATAAAATATTCTTTCGTCATTCTTACAATATCCAAATTGTTTCCTAGAATACAAATTTTTACTTTTACGTGATAGAAAAACATAAAAACATAAGGAAACTTAACAACAACAAAAACATAAAGAACCTACGTTCTTCACATACGTATTACGCTCTTCAGAATTTTTAATATCAAGGATTTCAAAATCTTGAAATTGAGAACTTCTTTATTCAAAAAATATGTTTTCCCGCAATGCGAAAAGGATATTTGGATATTTTGACTTTTTTCATTTAATGTAATATTTATTCGGGAAGATTCGAAATAAATCTAAAATTGCTTGCTTTAAAATATAGATTGTTTTAATCCGCTTTGTTTTATTTTGTTTCTGCCTTTCATACATTTTAATAGAAAAGCCTTAAAAATTTCATAAAATGAAACGATTTTAATATATCATATTCAAACAACATATCCGTTAAAAAAAAATCAAATTAGTAATGTATAAAAAATGAAATATTAAGAATATACGACTTCTCTTATTATTAAATATTTGAAATAATTATTTGACTATAAGCATATAAAATTTATATCTTAATTAGCGGCGTAGCAGCAGGGTATGTAGCTTTTGTATTTTATAAAATCTTTTAAGTTTTCCGGACAGTTTTTTAATTAAAATATAAAATTCATAATATAAGAATGTAATTATTATCACTTATATATATTAATTATGTGTTTCAATCGCCGAAAGATATCTCAAAATTAATTATTTCTCAAATTTTTGTCATTGAAAGATTGGGGGATTGATTAATTCTCACAGTTTTCCCTGTTTCTTTCAAAAGCTATTTTAGATATTGAACTGCTGTAAACTTCCGATTGTAGCTAAAAATGTTCTGTATCTGTTCCGAATAAATTTAGAGTATTTTAAGCAATCGTTTCTGAGTTTACGTCTGACAAACAGTCAAAGAGACAGGCAAAAAAAAAAAAAGTCTTTAAATATTATTTTGCTTATACGTCGTCTAAATAGTCGAATGAGCGTAGAGGCTCTTTTTAAAATACTACCGGAGTACGTAAGATTCAATGACATTATGATGGCCAGTGGCGAACTTCTGTAATCGGAGTGCATTAAATTTCCTTTGACTGTGGTATTTTTTCGGAGTTCAAGGCCACATCCACCCTTGACATGACAGCTGACAACTCTTTTCGTGAGTGATTAAAAAAGATTAATTACACATTTGAAAATCAGATTGTATAAAATAGTTAATTAAAAAATGTCACTGTCTCCTGGAAAAGAAGTAAAATTTTCTTTTAAGTGATATAAGAAAATCATTTTGATTATGGCATTTGAAAATATCGTTTTAAATATAACGTAATTTACCCCATAAAATGCATTTCACACTTAATAATTGAATTATTTTAAAGTTTTCTTTCTTTATTCATGTGTAAAAATATTTTTCAAATAATATACTGCTATAAGAAAATTATTTTATATATGCCGTTTTAAATATGACGTTTTAAATATATCTTTTTAAAATGACTTAATTTTCACCATTCAGTGCTTTTCTTACGTAATACCTTAATATTTTTAATGTTTTTTTTGCCTTTTTAAAATTTACGTGTCAATATATATTTAGCTGAAAAGTGTTTGTAAAAATAATTATTTGGGTTTTTTTTCAAACTATGAATTGAATCTTTATTTAGATAATGAAATTTTAAATAAAAAATTGGAAAAATAACTTAAACATTAGACAAATTTAAAATATGATTGCACACTGCACACCGCAATCTATACAGGTAAATGATTACAAAAAGTGATTAAATTGCTATGTATAGTTTTTGATCCTATAAAACTTTTGTCATTGAATTATTGTGATTGATTTCAATATTAAATAGTACCTAAAATATTGTTTCCATTTAAAACTCCTTTTTTCAATGTGTTTATCACACATTTCCCCATAAAACTCCCTTTTTCACCTTTTTTTACATGTGATAGTTTTATAATTATTATTATTATAAAAGGAGAAATTGAAAATGCCACGGCAAATTCAATTATTGTAGCTTCGGCAGCAGCAATAGTTACTTTCTTTTTTAATAGAGAGATTCATTTATATTCAGTAAATATTATTATGTAACTTTTTCGTTCAGAAATTTAATTAAAATTCTCTGAAATTAGTTATTATTGAAATAACTAATCGAGTGAAGAATTACATAATTTTGAATGATTTTATATTACATAACTCGTTACGATTATCGGATAAAAACCAATATTAATAATAAATAAAATAATAAAAGTAAAATTTACATAAAAAACTGAAAAAGTGTAAATAAAATAAGGCATAAAATTTCTTTGAGAAAATTAATAACAATTTGAAAAATAAATGAAATAAAATTTTAACATCATATGATTAGCAATTATTTTTATCATATTCACATCTACAAGGTCTATCTAGAGTTACAAATAGTAAATTAATACATTTTAGCATATAATATGCACAATGGACCAGATGGAGATTGAAAGAAAAAATCATTTATGAAATATTCAACCATACCAATTTTCTCTACTTATAACAAATCATACAGAGTTTTCATATACTGATAATTTTGTAATAATAACATTTGTTTTGAAACTTATTTTTAAAATCAGATTTAAAAAAAATCACTTTAGATTACGTGGAAAATAAAAATTATACTTATTAAATTTACTTAGATTAATTATTTCTGAAATGAAATTTTGATGTTTGGCATAGTACTATTCAATAATTAATTAAAATCGTGGATCATGAACATTTTAAATTACTAATTTAATGAAACTTCTCCATAGAGTGGTAATTTCAGATGTCATTCACAGGAATGTATATTTATCTTTTATCGAAAGAATAATCAAGTTAAATTAGCTGTAAATGCATAATTTTGGTGGAATTTGTAAAATGCATCTCACGAGTAAATAGATGTCTCTAGACAATTTACTGAAAGATTTTGTTTCAGCTAATAAATTGATTTGCAGGAATTACTATATGACACCGTATTGGTAGTCATAAATAACAATTCTCGGCAGAAATTAGTGTTCGGAATTCATATTAACATATTCAAATAAATTTGTAGAGAGTCGGATTGGCGCTGGAGAGTATCGAACCAGGGACCTCATGAACAGAAGGTAAAAGAATATTCGCAACTTTCTTAAATCATACAAGACAATAAAAGTTAATAAAAGGTTTGGTCTCACCTAATTTTCTGGTTCTTTTCTATTTAGCTTCTTTAAATGCAGAAACATCTTTTATGAATGAAGATTATTTTATTCAAGATACGATAGACACACTTAAAGACGATACAGAACGAATACACTACAATCTATATACAAACGTAAAAATAAACAAAACAGTCAGTCAGTCAAAATGTTCTACGCGCTTAGTGCCATCTGTTGGTTCCTTTTCATTTTGCAACCACTTCCGCCAAGCGAAGTTCGTCTGGAGACGAATGTGTTGAAAGATCAAGAGGGCAAAGAAGCTGCACAGGTCTTCTGATGATGGCTCCGTTTGGCAACCTCACTGTGCACGCTCTTGTCCGACCATCACGTCCAAGATGAGTCTGGATCATTACACCCATTTTTCATATGAGGCGTGGGGTGTTTTCCTTTATAAGAACGACGGTGTTTTTTTTAAGTTCACTTGGTCGGTCAACCTGTTGGTGCTGGTGAGCAGATTTTAATTCTAGTAGATAACTGGATTTCCATCGTTTCCAAACTTGAGTCAAAATGTTTTCTTGATATTTTCTCATTTTTATTATTCGATATTCATTGGATTGGGGAACTGTTATCTTTGATTGAGGTAGAGCTAACAATCTTCTGCCAATTAAGAAATGGCCAGGTGTGAGGGGTTCTGGCTCACGAGGATCGCTGAATACATATGTGAGAGGTCTAGAATTGGAAATAGCTTCTACTTCAATCACAATTACTTCCAATTCTTGAAAGGAAACTTAGAGATATTTTAACTGATCTTACAAGACGCTCCCAGAAACCTCCCCACCAAGCTGTTCTTTCAACTATAAAATTCCATTTGATGGACAATCCACTAAATAAATTTTTCTCTTCTTCATTTTTCATAATCTTCCATAGTAATTTTAATTCTCGTTTTGCCTTATGAAATGTTTTGGCGTTATCACTGTAGATAGTGCTGCATATTCCTCGTCTTCCTGCAAATTTTCCGAATGCTTGAATGAATGTTTTTGTGGTCAAGTCCGGAGTTAATTCTAGGTGTACTGCTCTTGTTACAGCACATGTGAATAGCAATATGTAGGTTTTTCTTAGTCTCATTGTGATCTTTAATGTACAACGAACCTAAGTAATCTAGGCCTGTAACCTGGAATGGATAGGTTTCATTTATTCTGTCGGCAGGTAGCGGCGAAGGAATCTGGGTGACAGGTTAACATGAAGTTTTTCACATAAATTGCATCTAAATATCAAATTTTTGATTTTTTGTCTTGCTTTCAAAATCCAAGTTTTTTCTCTGAGTTGTGTTAAAGTTGCCGATACACCACCATGTCTTGTTTTTTCATGACAATCTTTGATGATAAGATTTGATAAATGAGATCTACTAGGTAGTAAAACTGGATGAGCTTCGTGGTATGAGATATTAGCTTGCTGTAATCGTCCACCAATCAAGATTATTTTTCTTTCATTTAAAATTGGATTGAACGATCTAATAACTGAGTTTGCTGGTACTGGTTTTCCTTGCGTCAGCGCTGAATATTCTTCGGGAAAATGCTCCATTTGTGTAAGTTTAATCTAGTATTCTTCGGCAAATTCAAGCTCTTCTGTAGCCAAGGGACCACTTTTCTTACTTTGAGGATTCCTTGTATTGTGGATGAATCTTTGAATCCATGCAGTAATTCGTAATATTTGTTTAAGTTTGCTGAATCTTCGGATATCGAAAAGAGCTTCAAGTTTCGTTGTCAGGAGTATATTCACCACTTCATATTCTTTATTTTCTAAGTTAGTTTCCTAATCGGTATAAACGTTGAATTGTGGCCATTGACTTTCGCACTTCCTTAGCCACGGTGGCCCAAACCACCAAAGCTCTAGGTCCTTTAGACTGGTTAAGTTTTCACCTCGTGTTAACGTATCAGCAGCGTTATCATTTCCCGGACAGTGATTCCAACAATCAGGTTCAGATATTTTCTTGATTTCATCTACTCTGTTCTTGACAAACATCTTCAATTTTCGAGAATTATTCTTGATCCAGTGAAGAACAATCGTGGAATCTGACCACAATATAGTCTTCGTATCCTTTGGTATACTTAAATGTAGTCGAATATGATCGAACAATTTGGCTCCTATAAGTGCAGCAAGAAGCTCTAACCTCGGCAGAGTAATTTCTTTAACTGGTGCAACCCTAGTCTTTGAAGTGACTAAATTCGAATGGAAAATTCCGTCAGAGTTGCAAAAACGTGCATAAACAACTGCTCCGTAAGCTCATTTGCTGGCATCTACGAAGACGTGAAATTGACAGTCCGTAAGTTCTTCCATTCCTTTCATTGAGAATAGATGTCTTGGTACAGATATCTGTTTCAAATAAAACAATTCTTCACACCAATCTTGAAATATTTTTGCTAAAACGGTTTGTAAAGCATCGTCCCAATTGAGTTTTTTCTTCCATATGTCTTGCAGTAGTATTTTAGCTCGAACTACAAATGGTGATATTAAGCCCAACGGGTCGTAGATTCTTCCCTTAGTTTTTATTACGCTTCTTTTCGTAAATTTTAATTCTGTCATATCCTTATCCCTTAAACGTTTATCACTATCAACGCTTAAGACATCATCTACTGAATTCCAGCAATAGCCAAGGACCTTGCATAACGTGGATTCATCGTTAACTTCTTCCTTAAATCGATCTTGCAATGAGCGTACATTTGTTTACCATTTTCTCATATTAAAGCCTGCTTCTCTCAAAATGAGCCTTATTTGTTCGTGGACGATGTACGCTAAATCTGTGTCTTCTAAACTGTGTATAAGGTCGTCTACGTATAATCTATCGTTCAGAACACTGAAGGCAGTAGGATAAACATCCTCATACTTCTTTATGTGATGTTTAATTGTCGCGTTCAGTAAAAATGAGCTCGATCTTGCTCCAAAAATTACACGCGTCATCCTCAAAACTTCGGGTTCAGCGTCTAAATCTTCCGTAACCCATAGAAATCTAACTGCATCTCTTTCTTCTGGCGCCAAGGCAATTTGCAAAAATGCACCTTCTATATCTGCCGTTATGGCCACCTTATTCAGACGGAACTGCAAAAGAACTATTAGGATACAGGGCGTTAAATTCGGACCTGGACTCAAACAGTCATTAAGGGAAGGAAAATTGTGTTCACTCGAGGAGGCATCGAAAACTATTCTCATCTTCTTCGTTGTTTTATCTTCGCGTATTACTGCGTGATGTGGCATGTAATAGATCTTAGAATTATCACCACATTCATTTTCATTGACCCTTTCAGCTATTCCTTGAATTAGATGCTTTGAAATAATGTCCTTGTACTGACTATGAAAATTTCGATTTTTCTTAAATCTTTTAACAAGTGATCGCAAACGGTTGTTAGCATTACTATAGTTGTCCTGTAGCGACACGGAATGTTCGTTCCATGGTAGTTTAACTGGGTAGCGACCGTCGACCGTCGATTAGTTTTGTAGAATTTTCAAATTCTTTCATAACTTCGTCATCTTCGGAATTCAGATTTTCACTATGCGATATTCCCAAACCTTCTAAATCGAACAATCTTTTCAAAATGTCTGATTCTTCTAAATTTTGATTACTTACTATAACATTCATTACGTTAATATACTTAAAATCCTTGCGTTTTGCTCCAGAACCATTAAATGCATAACCTAGTTTCGTTTCCATTCCTACTAAAGCACCGGAAACTCTTTTGACCTTCCCTGTAGCGATTTTCCAGAAATAGTCTGGCCCAATTAAAAGAGAGACCCTTAAATTTTCAGACCCTTCAATATCAGCTATCTGTATTTTGGCTTCATTACAAAATTTGTGAATTTCTTTACTAGGAACTTGAATTTCGGCCTCCGAAATAGAAGATGTTTCAATTGCTTCAATCGAAATAATTTTCTTTGGATCATAAATGCTTCGTAAATTTACCTTTACCCTATTTCTTACAATAGATTTCTTTGGTTTTGACCCAAAAGCATAAATTGCTAATTTTTCTTTTCCTAAAACTTCTAAATTAAATTTACGAGATAATGTTTTATCGATGAACGTATTTTGCGACCCCGAATCCATGATAATTTTTATTTTTGTTTCCTGAGAATTATTACTTAAATAGGCGACAGATGTTTGTAAAAATACATTTTCGTTTACTGCAGTTGTTGCGCAATTCAGAGCATTGGATTCATTTTTTCTTTCGGGAGACTTTGAGACGCTTTCCTTTTTGTTATTTTGCTTTTCAGTTTCGTCGTAAATTAAAACATTATGTCTTCGACTATAAATCTTGCAACGCATTTTTTCGCGGCAAAATTTTGATACGAGAGATCTGCGAAGGCAAAGAAAGCAATAACATTTTCGTAAAAGACTGGATTTTCGTTCATTAATGGTTAAGGGACGGATAAAATTCCCGTGATCCCCTGCGCAAAATAGGCAGTCTTTCTTGATAAAGGCATTTAATGCAGCTGCGGTGGGTATATTTTTATGAGTTTCATGTTTTCGATAAGGTAATTCTTTAATTTTATTCTTTTCAAATACTTCATCATTTCGAAACATATACGTTTTTTTCTCAGGTTTCGATTTCATGTTTTAGAAATTCTAATAATTTGGCACAGTTCCAAGAAGCTGCGTCTGTAGCAGAGCGATTAAATCCAAGAACAATTTCTTCAGGAATTAATTTGACTAAAATAGCGAAGAGATTCCCCCATAATTATTTAATTCTACCCCAACTGTTTCGAGACTTCTGATTTGAATAATACAGGTATCATGCAATTGTCTAAGCTCTCTTAAATACGCTCCAGATTTTACAGGATTTAGGCTTAAAAGTTTGTTTACATGCGATCGTATTATTAATTCATTTTTTCCGAATCTTTCTTTTAACAATCCGATCGCGACATCGTAATTATTTTGTGTTAAAGCTAAACCTTGAATGCATTTTAAAGCTGTTCCTGTCAAGAAATTCTTTAAGTAATTTAACTTCTCTATATTAGTTAACTTTACATTTTCATGTATAGCTACTTCAAATTGCCCCCAGAATTCCTGCCAATTTTCATATTTCCCATCGAAAGGTTGTATTGTAAGTTTCGGCAATCTTACGGAGAATAATTCCTTAATTCATCAGGTTCTGTGGACAATAGAATAGAAGAGTTTATTTTACTTTCGTTAGGAACATTACGCTTTAAATATCGATCGATTTTAGCCTTCGGTTTAGTAATTTTTTCGCGATATTCTTGACTGGATGATACATATTTTTCGAGTGTATCTAAGTTATCTACAAGTTTCTGAATTTCTGAATCTAATTAGTCAACTTGTTCTGCATTCTAGATTAATTGAATTTTATCTTCAATTTCGTCAATATCTATTTCGTCTGCTGCCAGATATTCAGTTATTTTGTTAATAATCTTCGTTAAAGATGTTCTAAAAGACTTACGCATACTTTTTGATTTATCTAATTCGCTAGGTTGCGCCATTTTCTAAATTTCAACTCTTGGGAATTTAGGCACCATAAAAGAGAAATCCGTAACTTTCTTAAATCATGCAAGACAATAAAAGTTAATAAAAGGTTTGGTCTCACCTAATTTTCTGGTACTTTTCTATTTAGCTTCTTTAAATACAGAAACATCTTTTATGAATCAAGATTATTTCATTCAAGAGACGATTGACACCCTTAAAGACGATACAGAACGAATACACTACAAGCTATATACAAACGTAAAAGTAAACAAAACAGTCAGTCAGTCAAAATGTTCTACGCGCTTAGCGCCATCTGGTGGTTCCTTTTCATTTTGCAACAGAAGGAGACAGCGTTAGCGTCGAGCTAGATAAGCCAGTGACTCGCTTTACACTGTCCAAGTGGGATGAGATCGTTACACACTCCATCCGCAGTGAGGTAGACGTCTTCTTGGCGTCCGACGAGCGATATGCACTCGTGAGCGATGTTGTCTTTTTACCATGCGCATGTACGATGTACGGCTTGACAGGCGTGGAGCTGTGAGCATTTCACAGACTTTGCCAACTGGAGATAATTTATTTGGTGTTGTCATCTGTTGGTTATGAGATAAGGGGATGGGAGCATTTGACTCCATTGATTGGCACAAAATTACTGAAATAATAGATGATTCTCCACTTCCAACTTACATAAAGAAGCTCCTAAAAATTATTTCAGTGAGAGATTAATCGGTTTAAATAATTACACATTCATAGAGAGGTTCAGGACACATAAAGGTTGGCCGCCGGGCTCGTGTTTAGGACCACTATTGTGGTTACTAATAGCCAATTACATAATTACAAGATACAAATTAAAGACTCTTGGAATTATTGTTTATGCAGATGATTTCGTCGTACTCACTAAAGGCAATACCAGATCATCATTGGAACAAACTGCTAACAGTCGTAAAGAAACATTCGTCAATATATGTTCAGAGCTTAATCTAAATATCTCAGAAGAGAATACCCAAGCACTCCTATTTGGAAGGAACCTCCTTAATAATCGATAGCCAATTTTCAAAATAAAACAGAAATCTATAAAAATTGTTAAAAATCTACAATATTTAGGAATTACACTAGACCAAAAATTAAAATTTCAATCGCACCTAAGTATTTTAAAAGCTAAGATCGCCCAATTTGTTTCGGGCTTTAAAAGTTTCCACAATTACAACAAGGGAATCAGTCCCTGCCTCAAGAAGATCTGGTATAAAACAGTTATTGAAAGACAGATTCGTTATGGCTCCGAATTCTGGTATCCAAACTTGAATTGCCACTGCACCAGAATCCTTAGATCAATTCAGAGAATAGTATTGTTAAACATCATAAGAACTTACCGAAGTATTTCAAATGACGCATTAAATATTTTAACTGGAGTGCTTTCAATTACCATCAAAATACCAAACGAATTCCAAGTCTATGAGATAAAGCAAGGAAACAGATTACTTAACATCAACAATACAATAATATACAACAATCTTATGCAACGGGAAGCAACTTATAAATTTCCAGAATATTACAAGTTGAAAAATCTAGAAATTATAGATAACCTGACAGAAAACATAATATTGGAAAATCATCTACAAATTTTTACAGATGGATCATCTATGGGAAATGGAGTGGCAAGTGCATATACAGTCTCTCTTAATGATAACTTCATCCATGATCATGCAGTAAGACTACACCCAATAAACTCAATTTACCAAGCCGAATTATATGCGATCCAGGAAGCAATAGTTTGGTTAACACAATCACAATTTCCATCAGCCTTTATTTTGACAGATAGTCGCTCATCCTTAGATGCACTCAAGATATTTTTTCCTCGAAATTCCATAATTTTAAATATTTACAATAGTTTACTACAAAACCCCAATAAATTCATTAAAATAGCCTGGATTAGAGCACATGTAGGCACCACTTGTAACGAGCGTTAGACTTTCTCGCAAAAAATGCAATTACAGAAGGCCATTATGATGACATCTCCGTCTTACCATTTCCAGAATCCATTCTAAAGAGTTATTTTAAAAACAAAATCATCACAGATTGGCAAAATGATTGGACCAACTCAACGAAAGGAAGAGAAACGTATAAAATTCTTAATAAGGTAGATGTTAAATTTTTATGTGTTCAGAAATCAGCAGCATATTATCTTAGCGGCCATGGAAGCCTAGAAAGCTTTTTATATAAAATTGGTAAAAGAACCACGGATAGATGTCCTTGTGACAAAAACCCTGGAACTCCTATACACTACATCTTCGGTAACTGCCCTCTTATGGAATACCATTTTAACTTCAATAAAAATAAAACATTAAAGAGAAACCTACAACGTGTGCTATTAGATGCTTCCAATTACGAAAAGTTAGATAAAAACTATAATGTCCAAAATAAAAACTTTTCATATATCAAAGGTCTATAGATTTTAAAAGACTTAATAGACTAGTGCATAATACAATTGAAAAATTTTCAGTACAATATTATTATTATTGTAAATATCTGTAAATATTTATCTTTAATATTATGTAATCTTATTCATATAGAACTTATATACATGTAATAATTTTGGGCTCACCCAGCAATAAGTAATATTGGGTAGCTCCGTGTGATTTTTTTAAAAACTTGCTGGGGACTCCGGGTCCTTGGAAACTGGAATTCCTGGTAGATATAGGTTTTCCCCTCGTGGACACATAGGTCATATGCCGAGAGGTTGGCTGTCCACGAGTGGGAGGTTTCTGTTACTGTTGAAGTTTGCGTGTTTGTCCGGGTCACCAGTGATGAGATTTTCGCTGGACAGGATCGAACCAGAGAACTCATGAACAGTAGGCAAGAGAATTAGTATCGAGCAAAAGGCCAAGCCAGTTACTCTAAGCTAGTATCTCGCTTTATACTGTTCAAGTGAGAAGAGGTCGTTACAAATTTAATAACAGTTTCTCAACCGACAAACTATTAAGCATCAGACACTGGCTATTTTCAGCTATTATCTTTCTCCGTTCGAGATAGTCGATTACTTCTCAACGCCTGGCATCATGCAGGTAATCTGGTAGTATGCATTTTATTTATTTACTTATAATGATTATTTGTTTTTTTTAAATTACACTTAAAGTATTAGCATATTCATAAACACATTTGAACATAGTTGAAAATTGTTTATGAATTCGGTTTTATGTCTGTCTGTCCATTTGGCACTCCGGCCGTGCTCTAACTCTCGTAAATATACTCCGATTGCAATATAATTTATATATGTTATTCAAATTTACTAAGGAATGTTTACTATTGAAAACGAAGTGTGTAGTATTTATAGTTTGCGTACAGGGATATACAAAGTATTCCGTTGCATTTTGTCCTATGGATAAATATAATTTTATATGCACTTTAATGATGTTACAACAGCTCAAACATAATGAAATTGATATGCATCACTAAGGTGCAATAAAATATGCTTTATCAGGAGTATATAATAAGTAGCATTTATAGTTCAGTTACACAGATCCCCAAAAGAATTACATTATATTATGATCTATTCGGAAAAATCATTAATGATGCATTTTAAGGATGTTATGATGCATCAAACATAATGAAATTTAACAAGTGGGTAAGTGTGATCAAAGATCGCACAAAGGGTATAGTTTAACATTCCTTTCAAAACACTTTATCCTTTCTTTAATAAATCCAAATAAATTTCATAAAAAAAGTCATGTTTTTTATAAAATAAAACTTTACCCGTCTGTTTTTCTCGTTTTTTCGAAAATCTGAAAATCTGAACCAGCCTGATAGTGGGCAAAGCCCGCTATTATACTCTGTCATAATAATATCTGTCATGTGGACTAAATGCGATATTAAAAAAAGTAATAATTTCAAAATTAAACATGTTGTATAGAAACCTTCAAAATGTTAAAATATGCCAATATTTCCATAATCGGGTTTTTATCATGAATCAATACGTTCCTCAAACTTATATATTTACTATTCTCTGTTACTCATATTGATACTCCCTTTGTATTATTCTAAAACATTTAAAATGTTCGTTATGACATCAGATTAATTTTCTTTTTAATTCTCTAATGACATCATATTAAGCTGTTTTCTGCATTTACACATACTCATACTCCTTATATTATTGAGAAATGTTTGAAAATTCCGTTTTATTAGCAATATGACGGCATACAAATCTTTTTTTTTCAATTGGTGAATCTTTTTATTTCATTTTCTGTTTTCATGTGGACATCCTTCAATAGAAAATTAATTATTGTAGAAATAATTTTATTGTGGATTTTTAATTTTTGGTAACTGCTATAACCAAAAAATGTTTAAATTTAATAGGAAAAGGCTGTTAGCTTTTTGGATTTTTATCTCTCTATATTAAAATATTACGATTTTTTAAAATTTTACGATTTTGAGCTTCATAGCATGTATTCAGCTATAAGTACACAAAGTTTCAACTCTGTAAGTTAAATAGTTTCTGATAACCGGCTTTGTAACGAATATACAACGAAGAGGGAGTAATAGGGTTTCGTGAAATGAACAAAACCCTAAAACTATCAGCGTGGTGCACTAAAATATGATTTTTATAGATTATGGAATGCCAAGAATTTACTGTTCATTTGGAGAGACACATAAAAAAATTCGGTTAACAGAATGACTGTGACAAATTTCAATGTATGGGGAAATGAAATTTCTTAATAATAGTTTTTAGTGATCGAAAGTGTTCCTTAATTTATGACTGGTGCATGATTTTTCTTTTTTTTTTTTATATTTTTTTTTTTGCGTTCTATTTTTTATATGAGTTATTTCATCGTATATAAGTATTCTGAGATTAACTATGAATATTAAATTTCGGGTTCATGAATATAGTCTGTGTGTTTTGACAAATATGGCACTTTTCATCTTCCTCCTGAAAATTTATGTATCCACATATATTTTCAGTACTTTGCTTGTTTTAATGAAGCAAATTTTTAACACGAAAACTTTTAGGGGAAGCTGAACGTTCAAATTAATAATTTTCTCTTTTTATTTAAAAGCTGTATAAATTATGACTGATATAAACTAAGTATTTTTAAGTATATATAGCCTGTTTTGAAACAATGTATATAATTTTTTTTCACGAAAATAATTTTCATTAAAGAAAATATTGCTTAAAAATGCTTTAGACTTTTTTCAAAATGATATAAAACTATTAATTATTTTAATATAGGCTAAGCATCTTAAAATATAAAAATGCGTCTATTCGTCTTGATATATATTAATTATTATTAAAATTAACGAAAGTTTTTACGCATATTCAGCTAGTTTTATTATTATTATTATTATTTATGCCCTGTATAGTGCATTTGATCACTAGAACATTGAATATTATTCTTTTTTTTTTGTAAAAGGATGTCGATACGTTTGAAAAAAAACTCCTATTAATGTGCTTGAATAACCTGAATGGTATCGAAATCAAATAAAATAAGTTGAGTTATTTTACCCATTGGATGGAGGTGGGATTTTAAAACTGTGTAAAATTACTTATATACGTCATTTAATTGAAATCACACTCTCACTCCATTACGATGAATATAGATAATTTATCAAAACAAATTGTAAATCAAACACTGTGTTTTATTATACATGCTGAGAAAGATTTTAATTATTTTTTGCCCTGACGCATTTGAAGACTAGAAATTTGATTTTTTTTTTTTTTTCGTTTTCAAATGAATGGTCATTTTCTCTTTCAAAATTAAATCATTTAATGTGTTTCAGTAATGATATAAAAAAAATGGGTGGACTGGGACATTTTACCCATTGGTTACAGATAAGAATTTGAAACTGTGTAAAATTAGTTAAAAATATGATTAGATTAAAATCACACTGGCATTGCTTTAAGGTGAATCAAAGGGAAATTTATCAAATAGTGCGTTTTGTTATGACTTCTGAGAAGGTTTTTTTTAAAAAAATTTTTCGATATTTAGCGCTAAATATGGCATTGGATGACTAGAACTTCGATGATTGTCCTTTGTTTTGAAAACGGTTGCTCATTTGTTTGATGAATATATCCATTAACATTGGTTGAGAAATATGAATAAAATCAAAATAGTATTAATTATAATGGGACATTTTACCCATTGGTAAAAAGTGAGATTTTTAAACTGTGTAAAATCTACATACATGAAACGCTAAGGTACGTGGCGGCGAAAAATCAGTTTTTCATCTTTTGCCGATGGCAACAAGTGGTTAGTTTAGAAAATCAAACCTGCTAAACCTAACTTTAGCCGGATTTGTTATTTGTATTAAGAACAGTATTTTGCATATCGATTTAAAACTCTTAATCAATATGCAGAAAGATTTTCTGCATCCGAATATCCAATTTTTGTGAATATCGGTGTTTAGTTTTTCTTAATTTTTTGCAAAAAACTGAAAAATTATTGCGACAGTGAAAAGTAATCAGGGTCAATATTTCCATTTACTTTACGAAATCTGTAAAAGTAATGAAGCGAAACGAAATATGTTTTTTTAAACGTAATACTGTTGGTAATGATTTAAAATTTTAAATGTCATGAGTTAATTCCTCATTTTTATAAGGTAAACATGATGAGTTGAGGGGGTTTCTTATGTCGTGGTTTATAATCTCTATGGTATGTGGGTTCTATAAATAGAAAGAGCAACTAACAGATTTTCAGCGCGTGCGTAGCACGCCTGCTATACGCTGCTATGGACAGCGGGGGCACGTGCCGGTGTTTCGCTCAGAAAGAAGATCGCTCAGAACAGAATGCACCCTCTTGTGTTAGAAGATGGAACTAAAAGATTTTCTGTCGCGTATTCAGAACGCCTGCTATACGGTACCGTATGCAGCGGGGAGCCGTGCTGGACTTTGTTCGGAAAGATGTTCGTTTAAGATATACCCCCTTGACGGTGGAATATGGATCTAAAAGATGTTCCGGAGCAGCACGCATGGTACACAATATCGTAGGCAGCGGGGAATTGGGCTAGAGTTTCCCTTTTTAAGAGATTTAAGATTATTATCAAGGGCCCGGGCAAGGTCGAGGGAGTCAGAAAGTTGCTTATAAACGCCATTTGATTGAAATTACATTCGCACTGATTTAAGATGAATATAGCTAATTTATCAAAAAAATAAAAAATAAAAAATAAAAAATAAAAAATAAAAAATAAAAAATAAATAAAAAACACTGTGTTTTTTGTGCATCATGTTGACGGGTTTGTTTTCATTTTTAAGTTCTGTAACATTTGAGGACTAGAACTTTGAAAATAATTCTTTTTTTTGCAAACGGGTATGCATTTGTTGAAAAAATAAGTCCATGAATGGTATGGAAAAAAAAAATTGTTAGAGTAGAATATTTTACTCATTGATTACAGGTGTGATTTTAAAACTGTGTAATATAAGTTAAAGATCTGATTGAATTGAAATCATATCTGCATTGCTTTTAAGTTAATATTATAATTTATCAAAGAAAAATTTTATTCAAACACAACTTTTTCTTATGTATACTGCGAAGGGTTATTTTTCAATTTTTAGCTCTAAATATTGCACTATGAGATTATTCCTTGTTTTCTAAACGGATGCCCATTTGTTTGGAAAATAAATCCATTAATGTGCTTGAGTAATATGAATAGCATCAAACAAAACTTCGTTAGAGTGGTACATTTTATTCATTGGTTACATGCGATATTTTAAAACTATGTGAAATTAGTGAATAACCGAATTGTATTGAAATTACAGACGCACTGCTTTAAGGTGAATATAGATAATTTATCAAACGGAATTTTAAATAAAAAACTGCGTTTTGTTATACATCTTGAAAACGGTTTTTATTTCAATTTTAAGCCATGAATAATGCACTTTATACCTGGAACTTTGATGATAATTCTTTGTTTTGCAAATAGACCTCTATTTGTTTGAAAAATAAATTCATTAACATATTTGAGTATTAATATAGAGATTGGAATATAACTTGTTAGCCTTGGACATTTTTTCTACTGGGTACAGCTGTAACCATCACTGTCATGGCGAAAGGAACATACTGAAAATCTGCAGATAATTAAATCTAGTAAAAAAAAAAAGTAACACGACCTTCTTCATAGACAGCGAGGCTATACAAGATTTTTATTGGAACATAGTTTAATTTCGACATTTTAAAAATTAAAACATTTTATATCAGAAAACAGTTACTTATCAAAACGGAAATAATTTTTTATACAACAAAATGAAGTCTGTTTCCACTTCGCAGTCATAACAGCTAACTATGAACGTTTACCGTTTAAACATTGAGCTTTGGGTGATATGTTTTGCTGCTAAGATTTTAAAATGATGTAAAATTAGTTAAAACTTCATTGGATTCAAATTCCACTCGGACGGATTGAAATTTAATATAGATAATTTATAAAAGGTAAATTTAACAATTTAAATCAAACACAGATTTTAGTTGGCTTTTTTATTTAATTGATTTTTTTTTCAAAGTTCACAATCATCCTCATATAACAGACAAGCACATCGTATCATTTAAGAATATATAAATGTCAACGTCTGAACTTAAAAGATTTTCAGAGATCAGACGTTTCATACCAATGTAGAATACTTAAAAAATGTATTACAAAATACGTCTAGTTATATTGTAATAGTTTATCTGGCATCATTTAGGAATTTGATTGTTATTATCTATAAAGCGACAGACAAAATTGGAATTGTATGTATACATAAATAATCCTGCCTATCGAATTAAAAAAAAAATTATAATTCTAATACTTAAAAACGGCTTTTCATAATGCATTGTAAAATATACACTAAGGCCCTTCCCTAGTTCTCTAGTATTATCTAAATACATTCAAAACAATATAATTCTCTCTTTCTGAACATCTTATACTATATACATTTAATTAAATGTCATGAGTAATTTATTAAGTAACATGTCTGAATCATCTAATCGTCTTAAACTACAGACATTTAATTATATTTATTGTCTAATTAAATAACATGTCTGAACAATAAATTTCTCATTTAAGTTGTTCAGAAACAACTTCAATCAAATCTGATTTCACAATAGAATATAAGTTCATTAAATAATTAGAAATGTCATTTGTTAATATTAGTTTAAATTTAAAATGAAAGACACAATATATTTATCAAATTTCCTTGTAAAATGTACATTAGATGCATTCACTCCCTTCACAGATTGAGACTAAGACGTAAGATCAAAGTTCATCTATTAGCCAACATGTTATATATATGGCCAATAATATAAAACCGTCAATTGTTAAATATACTGTTGCATGTAACATCATATAACAATGTATGCATTGTCCCTTCTTGTAGTTTACTGAAAACCCGAGTATGAGTAAATAAAGCTATGGGAAATATTTTCACTAATTTTCAATAACATTTCTTGAAATTATTAAATAGGAATGTAACTTAATATAATTCCACAATTATCGCGGCAGTAGTCGCGGGCCGTTCTTTTCGTGTAGCGGACCAAAATTTTTTCTCCTCTACCATATTAAAGTCACATGACATTCTAGCTTTTTTCAAAGTATATAGTGACAAGACAAGTAGAAATTCGTCACAAAGACTACGGCATTATCGCTAGTGTGAGTTCATTTTCACAATTTACAACTATTTCACAGCTCGTGAGAAATATGAATAATTTCACTAAAGTACAAATGTATAACTTTACAGAAAAGTAAATGTTTAATAATTAATCAAAACTGTTTGTTACTTTTCTTTTTCTGCCAGCATGAACCGGAGACAAAAAGACCGAAGGTTACCAATAGCGTTCTCGGGGTTATTTCTAATTATTTGACAATTAACTAAGTTTATATATTTGAAATATTGTATATATCAATGTCATGTCAAAATAAATTGGAATAATATAATATAATGATTAAATAATAATATAACTAAACAAATTACTTTCGAATTATTTTTTTTACAGTGAATTCTCGATAAATTTCAATGCGTAACTTTGGAAGGAATTAATTTTTACAATTTAAGCAATATAAGAAACAAGAACGAAAAATCATGCGTCAAACATAGATTATGTAACACTTTCCAACGCTTCCAAAATAATTGTAGAAATCATTACCGTTTAATAAGCTAAAAGATAACATCTAAGTAAACAATTTGGAAAACGCATAACATATTTAAAAACGTAATTTCAGAAATTTCCAACATACACAATATTCAGAAAATTATCCGAATACTTTTATTCAGCCCTGTATATGATCTATAGATTTGTATATATACTACACAGGATGCTAAATTTTAGTTTAGTTAGGAAAAGCGTAGCACAGTTTAAAATTCTACTTCTGGAGTGTCTGTCAATAAACGGAAATGTGTTCGCGAACTTTTGTGCTGCCCTGTATATGAAATACTGAATTTATACACACCAAGTAATAGAGAAAAAATGAGTTAAATTTAAAATCGCGTTCAGCAACATAAAACGCACTTCCAGGAATTAATTTTAACAGACAGTAGACTTTGTGTGTTCCTGTAAATGACCGATGATTGCTATACACACAATATTCTGTAGTAAGCCTCTTGTCATGCACCTTAGTGATACATATAAATTTCAATGCGTTTAAAATAGAAAAACATTATTTAATTAAACCGCAAACGATTTTTCTCCATAGACGTAATGTAACGGAACTCTTTTGACTGTACCTGTAAAGTAACTATAAGTGCTATGCACACCGTATTCCATATTAAGCTTCTTGTAATGCACCTTAGCGATATATTTCAATTACAATGTATTTGAAATTGTGTAACATCACTAAAATAAACCGCAAATGATTTTTCCCCATAGACCGTAATATAACGGAACTCTTTTGAGTGTCCCTGTAAAAAACTATATATAAGTGTTGCACACTTCAGTTGAAATAGGGAACATGCTATAGATAACATCAATAACATATAAAAATTACAGGGCAATCGGAGCATATTTACGGGAGTTAGAGCAGGGACAGACGGCCATACGGCCAGACAAACCGAAGTCATAAACACTTTTCAACTAGGTTGGAAAATGTTAAAAACGTTATTCAAAACGTACTTTATATCAATCAAGAGATTTTTGGATAATGTTATAGTTGAACAAGTAAAGTTAATTATTATAACTATTACATTTAATGTAATTATACGGAGATTAGTTATTATTATAACCTATTTTTAATAATGAATCTACTAAATAATAAACTGGGTTGGTGAATAAAAATAAATTAGATTTCCCTAATTGAATTTTATTTTTATGTTCTTCAATATTTGATGTGACACTGTGACGTTGAATGTCCTATGACAATCGAAACACTAGTCTCGTTGTCCTTGGCTAAGGTAGGTCTCGACCCAAGATTTGCTGATGCGACCTTTTGATCCTACTTTTATACTCAGCATAGTGACCAGCATAGTCTAATTTTCAGAAAAACAAGAACGAAAAATCATGCGTCAAGCATAGATTATGTAACACTTTCCAACGCTTCCAAAATAATTTTACGAATCATTACCGTTTAATATTCTGAAAGATAACATCTAAGTAATCCGAATACTTTTATTCAGCCCTGTATAGGATCTATAGATTTGTATATATACTACATAGGATGTTAAATTTTAGTTCAGTTAGGAAACGCGTAGCACAGTTTAAAATTCTCCGTCTGGAGTTAAATAATACAGAAATGTGTTCGCGAACTTTTGTGCGTCCCTGTAAATGAACGATGACTGCTGTACACACACTATTCTGTAGTAAGCCTCTTGAAATACACCTTAGTGATATATATATAAATTTCAATGCGTTTAAAATAGGGAAACATTATTTAAATAAACCGCAGACGATTTTTCTCCATATACGTAATGTAACAGAATTCTTTTGACTGTCCCTGTAAAGTAACTATAAGTGCTATGCACACCCTATTCCATATTAAGCTTCTTCTAATGCACCTTAGTGATATATATAAATTTCAATGCGTTTAAAATAGTGAAACATTATTTAAATAAATCGTCAATGATTTTTCCCCATAGACCGCAATGTAACGAAATTCTTTTGAGTGTCCCTGTAAAAAAACTATCAGTGCTACACACTTCCGTTGAAATAGGGAACATGCTATAGATAACGACTATAACATATAAAAATTGCAGAGCAATCCGAGCATATTTACGGGAGTTAGAGCACGGACAGACGGACTGACGGCAGACGGCCAGACGGCAGACGGCCATAGGGCCAGACAAACCGAAGTCATAAACACTTTTCAACTAGGTTGGAAAGTGTTAAAAAACACAGCGAAAACCACTAACCACAGATTCCGAAAAATTACGAATGTGCCACAAACACACTTCGGAAAATTAAATTAAAATAAAGTACAGAAGATAAAGTACTCTTGCGCACACAGATTAATAATGACAGAACGTGGAGTAATAATTACAGACTCCCTTTTTAATAGAGTTGCTATTCCATTGCAAAATATTAGATCGAATGTCACGTATTGTAATGTAAAGAAATAATTTATTATTTTTTTACCATTGTTGGTATATTAAATTAATACTATTGTAGCCCATTTGATATTTATAAATGATTACTGTAAAAGCACTTATTTCGCGTGCCGTAATTTTCGCGAAAATGAAAATATCGGTGATTTCGCGAGCTGAAAATTTCGCGAATTTTATATGAATAGAACCGAAAGTTGAAAAATCCCGTAACTACCTAAATAGAACCCCTTTTGCATAAGGCTTTTTTAAGAAACTTTCTTTTGTCCGAAAAGTTCGTCCTTCCCCCTCTCCCCATCGCTCAAAACACCACACGCGGACACACAACAAAAACAAAATGTTGTTCCCCCCTGAGATGGTCGTTAACTTCGATCAGACAAACGCAAAGTTTGTGCCTAAATCTGAATACACTATACATCGGAAGAACGTGGTTCAAAACAAGTGTCCATAATCGGCATGGAAGATAAAAGAGAGACCACTCTTTTGACCCACATTTTCACTATAGAGGTATGATTCCATTTTTTAGAAAAATCACAATTGTATTTGAAATATTAGAAACAATTAGCTTACTTTGTCTTCTCCGAATACATTACGTTCATATGTGAAACACCGTTTACTGCTTCTGTTCAGCTTAAGCATTTGTTCTGAGCATCTAGTTTTTTCTTTAGCTATAGATCTCTATTTATATTTTTTTTCTAAATTTTCTGTATGAAAACGAATGTCTAACATTATTTTTTTTTATGAATGAACAAATGGTAATTTTTAAGTTTACTGTACAATTTGATGATTAAAATGTCTGGTGCATTTTTTTTTCAATTTTTGGGCCGACTGTATATTTTCGAGATGAATAACTAATTGCATATACTTTAACTCGTTTCAGAAGTTGTATAGTTTATAGTTGCCGAATTTTTCAAAATATTTTTCAAATCAGTAATATGAAGTATCACCCATGAACTACAACTTCTTCAACATTCTAGTAATTTGGCTCAAACAGAACAATAAACGTGTAGCTTTCTCCTACGTTGAAGTAGATTATATCTTGTTTTTGAATGTTAAGAATCCATTATTGTTTATTTTAATATTATTATTATTCGTTACGATGTTTATTAAAAAGTTTTCTCGGAGCTAGCCAAGAAAAAATATAAAAAACATTCCACAATTTAGTTGTGTTTTATAAATTTCTGAAGTAATTCATTCCTCTTTTTTTATATACTCTGCGAAAAAAAAATGTTTCTTAATCTATGAAAATATAGTATACCTATAAACGAAAGTATGCAATAACCACAATGAGCACAATAACCACTATATAACATCCGAGTAACCCATAAATTCAAAAAGTGTTCTTTGTCTTGAGAAACCTTCAGAAAGATTATATTATAGGTAAAATTCGGAGTTTTGTAAAATTTCTGTATGAAGACGAGACCCTAACCTTATTTTTTCTTAACATTAATTGAAAGAGGACGAATGATAATTTCTATATTTTAGCTGAATATGTTGATGATTAAAATGTATGAAGTGTTATCTGTATTTTTTTTTCGCTAACTGTATATTTTCGAGGCAAATACCTAATTACATTTTCTTTAAATAACAGTAGACATGTTGTGCTGGATAAACAGACAATACAATTTAACTGGATTATAATCCGTCTCGCATAATTCACTATTAAAAATGACAAATGTTTCTTAATCTATGGAAATGTCATATAACCACGAATAGTAATGTACAATAACCTCATCTGCAACACCTCCAAATCCGAAATGCATTCCTTATCTTTAGAAACCTCTGAAACTCATGTACTTTGGCGATTTAAAGAATTATTTATAAAAATGAAGTTTCTTTTTGTGCCATTGATTCTCGGAAACGTTCCAAAGTAGTTCATAACCGGAATATCAATTATAAGATGCTATTCATCATCCATTAAACATTTCATCTGCGTAACGGAATTTATATGACAGAGTAACAAAATAATATTAACACAAGAACTACCATGAGCCGTCCTTTTGACTATTACCAAATGAATATATTCCATTCGAACCAGAAATTTCTTTTTTAAATAAATTAAATATAAAACTCACAGAAACACTTTAAATGAATAAGTTAAATAGTTTCAAATAAAATTTCAGGTGTGAAATAATTTTTAAAAACTGGAGTAAAATTATCGGTAGGTCTAGTGTTAATGTTAAGGTTAATGTTAAAGCTGTTAATTTGTTTGTAAACCTTGTTTGTTGAAAATAAAAATATTTACTCTAGAATGGATAGCATCTTGAATCGGAAATGTTTCCGAATATCAGTTGCAGGACCAGAGATTTTGATTTTATAAATGCTTTCTTAAACGCGTAAATATATTGATTTCTTATATTCCTAATGGTGAAAAAGGCTTTTCGGAATTGTGGGTAACTCAAAAAAGGTTATTGTATATTTTCTTATATAGTTATATTGTATTTTTATAGATTAAGAAATATTTGCCTTTTTTTTTTACAGTGTGTTTTGATATCTAAAATGTATTCAAAACAGGTATGTTTTAGCTATATGTTATTTCACCTAGCAATAAACATTACAGTTAACCTGCTCTGTTTAAGCCAACTTCCATAAGCACGCCAGAGACTTACAGTTTACCTACAGTCGGTAACTTTCTTCTTAATATTGGTCTCCAAAACTTTTGAATCATCAGAATTTCAATCCCAAGTTCTTTGGATATTTCGGAAACTTCAATTTGTTTTTCGACTGATACGGTGTTATGCTCAGAGAATGCTGCTGTGTACATGTATATAAAGAGAGTAAAGGATATAAATTTGTGTTTTTGCATTGCAAGTCCCCTTTTAACAATCGTTTCGCTGATCTCAACAAAATATTAGCTACCTATTCCACCTAACCGTTGCGAACTGTCTTAATTCCCCCAATGTGTCACTCATGTCTTTTGTCGTTAGAAATTAAAATACGAAACAATACTTGACATATATAAATATAATATTATACATATTATATATATACTATATACTTTAATTATATTATATACTATAATATTATACGTCGTGATGGTATATATATATATATATATATATATATATACCAGCAGGGAAGTCCAAGCTATGCGCAGTTTAAATTAGCTTTGAGTTCAAATACAATGACTCGTGACCAAAATGACCCACCTATAAAATTTTCTCGAACATGTGACCAAGCCCAATTGTCTTCTCGTGCCCGAAACCGTAGGATATAAAATTTAGTCAAAATAGTCTGAGCCATTTTTTAGATACAATTAGCTTGATCCAGACCCATGATGACCCAAAATGAAACACTAATCGAGTTTCTTGAGCATGTGACCTAGTCCAATGAATTTTTCGTGCCCAAAAAGTGTAGGATAGAAAATTTAGTGCAAATCGTCTGAGCCGTTTTTAAGATAACAATAGCTTGACCCAAAATGACCCACTAATCGAAATTTCTCGAACATGTGACATAGCCCAATAGTCTTCTCGTTCCATAAAACTGTAGGATACTAAATTTAGTTCAAATTCTCTAAGCCGTTTTTAAGATAAAAATAACATGACCCACAATGACCCATGACCAAAATGACCCACTAATCGAATTTTCTCGAAAATGTGACCTAGTCCAACAGTCTTCTCGTGCCGGAAAGCCATAGGATGCAAAATTTAGTCTAAATAGTCTGAGCCGTTTTTTAGGTAAAATTAGCTTGACTCACAGTGATCCATAAATGACCCACTAATTGAATTTTCTTGGACATGTGACCTTGCCCAATGATTTTCTTTTACCCGAAACTCGTAGAATACAAAATTTAATCAAAATACTTAAAGTCGTTTTTAGATAAAATTAACTTGACCCGCACTGACCCAAAAATGACACACTAATCGAAAGTTCTCGAACATGTGACCAAGCCCAATAGTCTTCTCGTGCCCCAAAACAGTAGTACACAAGTATACAAAATTTCTTCAAAATCGTTAGAGCCTTTTTTAAGATAAAATTTCCATATATAACCACACGCACACATAAACACAAGATTTGCTCGTATTCGAATATATGATATGTATATATATATATATATATCTACCCTATATATATAAAATCCTAATGAAACGAATTTGTGAAACGATTTTATGAAACGATTTTATGAAACGACTGATTAAACGACTGATTATGTTTCAGGGCTATTTTTAATAAAATATTAAACGCTTGATGGTGAAATTAATACCAATTGTCCATAAAAATCCGCGGATGTCAAAACTGGTAATAGAATTTTGAAATTGGAATTAGTTTTCGAGATATTAATTTTTTTCTAATTTTAATGATATTTCTGTAATGATGGCAACTAATTACTCAGTTTTTTTGTGACAAAAAAGGGAAAAAAATTGAAAAGGATCCCGATAGGAATTATTGATTTCTTTTTATTCGTCATTTTCAAATTGAAATTGAAATTATCTTTTATTTCAATCGATAATGAAGACAAGATTGTGATTAAATTATGTTTTTCAGGAAAATTTGAAAAAAAAAATCACATTTCTATCGTCAGGATTCAATCGTCTGTCAGCATTTAATTTAATTTATAAACTGAAAATATTTTGAATAAATTCCTCCAAATGACGTCATTTATGTAAACGCAAAAGAAAGGGGGGAAAGGAATTAATAGTAATTAATATTTATTGATATCATTTTGTTATTTTTTTGTAAAATTTAATTAAACGAATTTATAAAATCACTAATTTGGATATTTGAAACGAATATATAAAATAATAATTGCCCAACTGAACGGAAGGAGAATAAAATATCCTGCTTGGTTTTCTATCCTGCTTGGTTTTTTCAGCCAAGCTTTTTAAAAAAGCGTCAAAGACCCTTATAATACAAAAGCACCAAAAGTTCATTGGGTTTGTTTTCATAACTGTTGGCAACAAATCTATGCATATTATTATGCATATATATGCATTTATATGCATATATTTATGCATTATTGGCATTATCTATGCATTATATATCCCTTTTTGAAGCTCGAACTACGCCAAACCTAAAAGCAAAGGATCCTATACTGGAAAAGTACCCGATTTTCTTATGGACAATATTCAAGTGATAACATGGTGTAAAATTATCGCGGATCGCAAATTTGTTTAAATTTCTCATCAATTGATGCCGAATAAATGCAGGCATGCATGCACAAAATATTTAATTAATTTTTTATGATACATAATTATTAGAAAATTCGTATATACATATTAATTAAAATAAATAATTTACGTATTTAAAATAACATGAAAATATGCATGATGGTGCACTAAAATAGAGTGAAAATTAAAACCTGTTAATGAAAATGTGTATAACATAGTACTTTTCAATACCGTGGTTCTTAATGTTATTCACAAGCAGATGGAATTTTTCTCATCCTTAAACGCAAAGGAAGAATAGAATACAGATCGTTGTTATAAAAGTCCGAGAGGTAGCCACAATTTAAACCTAACCATTTTATACCAGCTGGTTTTCAAGTTGTAATTGATTTTACTTATCAATCCCGAAAACAGTCGTCAGTTGCCGAAACAGCTGTGTATGAGACCATGGTAATCAAAAAACGCCCCATTAAAACGTTAAAAGCATGGCAAACCAATTACAGATTGACCAATATTTTAAAAATAAAACACGCTGTCATGTTTTTAGAGGCCTCAAAGTCTGAGCGGGGGTTGGCGAGCGTAGCTCGCAGGGGGTAGGCCCCCTAGTATATATATATTGTAATATGATTTTTAACGACAAATGGTACAAACCATGAAATATCATATTTTAATCAGAAAAAAGTATTTATATATGACTTTACACTCACAAAATTTATAAAAACATATTTTTGAAGACATTTGTCTGAAAAAAATAATTAAACTGCAATGACGCATTTATAAATTCCAGTAATCTTAGCAAAAAATGAAACTATACAAAAATACACTTTTATTTTTTCCATTTCTAAGGCACATAAACCTAAAAAATTCTTCTAGTGGAAAAATCAATGAAATGATAATAATTCGGAAACACCTGCTGCATAGTCGTACTATTTTATTAGAATTTATTCAGAAAATTAGTAAAATTTTCATCATTTCGTGACTTTCTGATATAATTGTGTGACCCGTAAATCTCGTCTCTAATATTGATTAAGTTATGCGAAACTGTTGAAAGGGAACTTAATTATAAGCCAAAAAACTTTTATAATGAGACAGTGAAATCAAGTCAGGCAAAAAACTCTTCGTCATCTTTTTTATGTCGTAAAGAGTGACATAAAGGTTATTTTTCACGAAGGAACTTTTCGATTATCTCTTAAAAGAGTTGGGAAGAGATTGATATCCTGTTCGTGAGGATTTTCTAAATGTGATAGAGTTATACAGTTCCTTCGAACATCAGTATAATAGATATTTTCTCCTTTCTTATTGTTTCTTTTGTATTTTTTGTGTAATAAGTTTTCCTTATATTGTTACACAGTAGTGAAGCCTTAGAAGTTTTCGGCAAATTATATTAAATGTTTTTTATTACACTAATTTGTTTAACTAATAAGGATTAAATTTTTTAATCGATTTTCCTCTCACTTCTTGACATACTAGTGTTATAAAATTACGTTCACAAGTGAGGTTTCGATGGCATCACAGTATTTTAATATTTTTAGAACTTAATTATAATTAAAAAAAGTTAAGCTTAATGTATTTTCCCATTAGTTGCCCACAGGTGGTAAGTCGATGAAAAGTCTTTATGGTTACAATTGTATACGAATGGATTTAAATGTGCGCCAAACCACGCTCGCCAAAAGAGTTCATACGGCTGTTATTACTGCAATAGCGAAATATATTCAACATAAAAAAAATAGAAAATATAACAAAATATATAAAGTGTAATAATTTTTTTAAAATGCGTTTTAAACATTTAATTGTTTAACACTAATTAAATTTGATTATATATTAAGAAACTAATTTAGAAATCTTGAATAGATAGTTTAAATAATGCTTTTTTTTCCCTGCCGCGATATTAAATATCTTAAAAAAAGAAACAGAGCAAATTTTGTACTCTTTTAATAATTTCATTCATTAGATTTTTCTAACAAACGTAACTACAAGTGGTTAATTTTCAGTAATAAGGACCCATGCCAAATTAACGCATTGAAAGAAAATGTTTTGGAACTACATGCATTTCAGTAAACAAATTAGACGTGATATTTACGATAACATTTAAATCTTAAACAAGAATGTTTAAAAAGAAACCCTACTTTCAATTTTGTCACATTTTCTTTCATTTTTGGGACAATAATTTACAAGTATCTGTTAAAGTAAAATACATGTAATAATTACACATTTATAGGCGCAGTGCGTTAAAAAAATGTAAAAGATGGCCAAAAATATTTCCCATAGAATAACTTTAGTTTTTGTGAAACGTATTGTGGTAATTTTACCACATTCAAGTTCCGTATAGCGCAATTTTTTTTCCCTTCTCTCTCCTTTTATTTATTTTTTTTTATTTGCCTGGCAGACTTTAATCATAGTTTTCCTTTTTGTCTAAAATTATTAGTTGATTAAGTTATCCTTTTTAGCTCATCGGCTTCAAAACGTTTATTTAGTTTTTTTTTTTTTTAATTTCAATTTTGTCTTTGTGACGTCAGGTTGATTTCATTTCATTTTTAACAAATCAGATTCATATTTTTTCCGTTTACTTTAAATTTTAATTATACCCTCCCTTTGGCATATATTTAGCCCTATGTTGGCATTCCGTTATTTTATATTTTTTTTCATCTTGTCAATGAAGTTTCGGTTCGTGTAATGGAAGTTCTCATCTGTTTGGCGAGTTTTTCCATGTTACGGCAACCCTGTCCTTGCGCCAATGATAGGTTCACTTTTTTTTTTTTTTTTTTTTTTTTTTTTTTTTTTTTTTTTTTGAATTTCGGAGTTGTTCTTCGGTTTGCTGGTTGGAGATGGAGTGTATTATAAAATACATAATTTTTTTCTGTCATAGATGCATCATATATATATTAGATTATCTTGTGTAAGCTTATATATTATAATAAGTATGATGTGGACCTCAACCTGGTCAATTTTGTATTGTTTGTCGAATTTTCAAGGAAAAAAAATGCTTAAATTCATCAACTTTCCACTGGTCAGCTATGAGATGCAATGATTAATAAAATTTGGATGTGTTGGTCCAGTTGGATTGGATATAGTCAAAATAATATTGGCATATCATGTTAAAAATTCTCACAATTTGTATTAAGAAAATAGTAGTAGCAACATGAAGATTATTGATACGTATAATTTTTCTTGTTCTTATTTGGTATTACATAGAATTGATATACCTTTTTTTTTACAAGTTAAATCTGTTTCTGTCACACGAATAAAGCAATTGGTGTATTATATATAAAATATATATTTTACTTAACCTTTTTCTTGTTATTCAGTGAACATATTTTTGAGGATAAATTTATCTATTTTCGTCAAAAGAAAAAAAAAACGGTTCCTATAGTTAATTAAGTCTCCTTCCTTTTTTTATAATTTGTTGTTATTTGTATATATATATGTGGACAAAAATTAAAAAAATATATATTAATCATCTAAGTTATTTTTGAGCATAGAATCCTCTGAAGAAACAAAAATAGAAAATATATTCTGTGTGCTCAAATAATTAAAGATATATGTTCTTAAAAAAAAAAAAAAAAAAAAAAAAAAAAAAAAAGAAAAAAAAAAAAGAAAGAACAGATACCTGGGTATATTAGAACATTATGAATTATAATGCAGCTCACCCTTTATTCTTTGAACTAAAAAAAAGAATTAAATTAAATCACAACACTTGGTGCCTTGGCCACTTTCTTTAGAGGATTTATTATTATTATTATTTGTGTGCAAATACTGAGGAATATTTTTAAATGAAAACGAAAGTTGTTCTCATTGATGATGGAACATGGCTTATTTGCCATTTCAAGATCATTTTATATATATATATATATATTTTGTGCATGGCTTCTTAATAGAAAAATCTTCTTCCAATATTTTTTTTAGAGAAAATTTGTTTATTTAGGCTGTGCTCTTGAATATAGTTGTGTTCTTAATAAATATACATATATGAAGTAGAACCGGTATTAATCTAAGTTTTAAAAGAATTTTCTGAGTGTTTTATCTATATTTCTGTTTTAATTCACAAACTTTTTGCAACATGTCGAAATCCAAGAACACTTTTAGTCTGAATATTCAACCATTTGATGGTAATCCATCTACTGTCGAATTTTTTTTCGACCAGCTTGAAGACATTCAACAGCTAAACAATTATAGCGAAAAATAAATGCTAGCACTGTTTAAAACGAAATTCCTTGGCCCTGCTCTTCATTTTTATTTAGATTCACAATTTAATACTCAAACTAAAAAATTAGCAGACATAAAAACTGAATTTATCCAGTTTTTCGCTTCAAAGGAGAACAAAAATTTGGCCTTGCGTTCATTAGATAAGATGAAATTAGAGCATAATGAATCAGTTAGAAATTTCTCATACCGATTAAACAAGAATCTAAAATTAGCTCATCCAACAGTTGATGATGCTTCGCTCCAAATTTTGAAATTCACATATTTTATGAATGCTTTACCCAAAAATATTCACGTAAAATTATTAGAGGAAGGAATTTCTGACTTTTCCAATGCTCTTTCAAGAGCTGAACAATTACAAAATATTTATAACTTCACTGAATCACCAACCACCCCTGCTCCTGTCACTTTACCTGTATATAATATGGAACATTCAAATAATTCGTTCCCTAATCCCGGTGCATCTGATTATAAACATTCTGAAACTAAAAATAAACGAAAGTCATTTTGTGATAGAAATTTCTCTTCCTATGGCAAACATCATCCAAAACAAAATGTTAACCAAATTACGTTTAAAAAACCATTTTATAAAAGAAATCTTCGTAATGCATTTCGTCATAGGACTGTAAACCAATGTGCTTTTTGTGGACGCCAGGGGCACTTAATGAAAACGTGCTTTGAAATAAACAATTTTTTTCAAAATATGAACCAAGCTAACTCTCATAATCGTGTTAACATGCTTCAAAATACTGCTAATGAATACAAAGTTAATCAACAAAATACTCATGAATATAATGATGGATTTTCTAAAGATAAGAGTTTAAACTAATGCTGGAGGCAGATCTATCTGGCACTCTGTCCTCCAGTACTTCACATTTGCCAGAAAATACCTCAAAAACTGAATTAGATAAAAATGTTACTTCTCAAGGAATTTTATCTTCTGAGAGTATACTTACAAATGGACAATGTTTGCTAAAAAATGGTATGCTCAAAGATGCAGAATCACAGACTATTTTTCAAAATGAAAATACTTATAATAATATCACGAATTCGGGCAATTGTTCTCAAGTCGATAATGAAAATACTTTAGTTGCTGAATCCCAAAATGATAGTAATGCCATTGAAAACTATGTAATTTATAGCACATTTAACTACAATGACTCTCTTCCTTGTATTACTTTAAATGTACAACATCATAATATTATTTCTTTGTTAGACACTGGTTCTATTATTTCTTTAATTGATCAACAACATTGCAATATGTTAAAACCCACTATAAAATATAAATTTCTTTCTCGAAAAGTATCTATTTCGACCATAAACTCCCAAGTTGAATTTTTTGGATGTATTCGTTTGTCTTTCAAAATAGACAAATTGTTTTTCAATCATGTATTTAATATTACTAACATACATAATAGAAATTTTGATATCATTTTGGGTTATGATTTTATTTGTAAATATGGTATTTCCATAACACCATCATTTAATTCCATTCTACTAAAAGAAATTCTTGTTCCGTTAGTAAACAAACACCAGATATCCAATGATTCTCATATGGATCAGGAACACGTATTTATGTGTCAAAAAAATGACGTTCCTAATAACTCTACTTGTACTATGGACCATCAAAGTATAAATATGTCTGCACCAGTAAATGATCTTAGTGAACATCAGCAAACAAAAATTGACAGCTATGGGGTTGTTCATAAAAGTTCAAATTCCCCCAAAAATGAGTTAAAATTTTCAAACTTTCATAAAGTAACTATTCCAGCCAACACACGTATGTACATGCAAGCTCAATATTCTTCACAACCTGAAGAATATTTCATGTTTATTCCAACACTAAATAACCGTAATATTGTATTTATGGAATCTCTCCATTCCTTATCAGCCATAAAAAAAAATCTTTTCTGGTTGTGGTACAAAATATTTCAAACAAACCATTTCACCTCAACAAGGGAACTGTCTTGGGTGTATATAAAAATATTGATGCAAAAGATATTCAGCCTTACGATTTTAATGATGAATTCAATGAAATGTGTAATTTAATCCAACCATCAGAAGACATTATAAAAATGAGAATAAATGATTTAAGTCCTACAGACTTTAAATTAGAACATCTTGATAGTAAACAAAAAGAGACTCTATTGTCCTTGCTATGTGGAAAAGCCCAAGCATTTTCGAAGTCGCTGCGTACTCTTGGTCATACTGACCTAGTCATTCCACAAATAAGTCTACTTAATTCGCATCCTATAAAATATCTTCCATTTCCGGTGCCACAAGCATTAGAGGAAGAAACTTTAAAACAGATTAATGAGATGTTAGAAGCCGATATCATTGAGCGTTCCAATTCATCTTGGGCATGTCCCATGTTATTGATTAAAAAAAAATGTCAGATCCATCAAAGCCTCAAAAATATAGACTTGCCTTAGACCTCCGTCTACTAAATACTGTAATTATTCCATCTACCTATCCTTTACCTAAAATTCAAAATTTACTAGTTCAATTGTCTAAAAAGAAATTTTTTACAACTCTGGATCTCCCTTCTGCATATTGGCAAATAGCTATGCCCAAAGAGCTACAAGATAAAATGTCGTTTACAACTCCATTTGGCGTTTTTATCTATAAGCGATTAATGTTTGGATTACGCACAGCAGCGTCTACATTCCAGCAACTTATTGACACGATAATTCAATTATCTGGTGTAGATGGTTATGCTTATCAAGACGATATTATTTTTGGAGCCAACTCATTTGAAGATCCATAATTTAAAATTACTTCTTGATACATTCATCAAATACAACATAATATTATCACCTGAGAAATGCTCATTTTTTCATACCAGCATAGACTTTTTAGGTTTCCACATTCAAGAGCATAAAAGTTTTCCTATTTCCAGCAACATAATAAAACTTACATCTTTTCCTCATCCCAAAACCAAGCGACAAGTTAAAGCTTTCATTGGTGTATGTTCATTTTATAGATCACTTATTCCATATTTTGCAGATCTAATTAGTCCTCTACTCGAATTAACAAAGCCAAAAACCAAGTTTAGTTGGCAATCTGTACATGAAAATGCCTTTCAAACATTACAATCATTATTTTTTAAGAAGCCCATGTTAAATCTACCTAATTGGAATAAAGAATTTATTGTTAATACCAATGCTTCACAAACTGCGATTTCAGCTGTCCTCATGCAGGAACAAGATAATTTAAGGGTACCTATTTCATATTTTTCAAAGGCTTTGTCTGATGCTGAAAACAAAATTCCCTGCCCTAAAGTTGGAATTGTATGCATTATACAAGGGTATCACCTCATTCAAGTATTACCTTTTTGGAAGACATTTTCTCGTTCTCTCTGATTCTAAACCACTTGACAACTACAAAAGTTCTTCTTCTCCTGCAGATGTCACGACCAGATGGCTCATGGAGCTGTCTCAATTTTCCTTTTCGTTCGCTCATATACCAGGCAAAGAAAATGTATTAGCGGACATTCTTAGCAGAACTGCTCAACCACCTGCACAGAACTTGACATCTAATCCTGAAATTATAAATTCTGAAGAAGTTCTACCAGTAACGATGAATGTAAGTGACCTACACGATGAAATTGATGGTTAACTTCAATCAATCAAATCACTAGTAGAATCACATCCCACAAATCTGGATAAAGTATCACAGCAACATGAAGATAAGTGCCAAATTAATTGCTTTTTACAGATAAACTCATCTCCGCAAGATCCATTATTAGAAATTTCAGATGCAACAATAGAAAGTGAACAAACCAAAGATTCAAATTTAAATAAAATAATACTTGATTTACAACAAAATATTAATCTCCAGAAACACAAGGGTTATTATCTCAATCCAAATAACAATATTCTTTGCTACAATAATTTTTTTCCTGCTGAAGAAATTGGTCTGCATCGTGCTGTCTTACCCACCTCATTGATTCCCAAAGCACTTACCATTGCTCATATTTCTCATCCAGGAATAAACAAAACCTTACAAAACCTCCGAAAACGTTTCACATGGAAAACAATCATTGCTGATACTCAGAATTATATTAATTCATGTGAACTATGCCTTATTCACAAAAATCGCAAGAAGAAATTTGCTCCATTTATGGTTGCTCCTGTTCCAACTGCTCCAAATCAAAAAATATCATTAGATATTGTTGGTCCTCTCAATAATCACTCAAATGTCCTAACAATAATTGACCACTGTTCTCGTCATCTAGAATTGGCTACTCTTAATAATATCTCGGCTCCAACTGTGACCAATGTTCTTTTAAACTACATTGCTACCCATGGTAGACCTGATATAGTATTGACAGACAAAGGATCCCAGTTTACTAGTGACATATTCTCGTTTTTTAATAAAACATTAAGTATCAAGCTGAATCACATCACAGTGGCCCACCCAGCCGCAAATGGCCTTTCAGAGAGGGTGAATTCTCAAATCAAATCATCAGTGAATACTATGACTTCACAAGGTTTTGACACCAAAACTGCTGCCAAGATACATCAATCAATATACAATGCTACAGTACATCCTGCCACCAAATTCACTCCTAATCTTATTCATTTTGGACGTGAAATTAATGATGATTACATAAATTATAAAGGTCACCCCTCTTGGAAAATTCTTGACACCGCCCATGACATCTATAAATTAACAGATCTCTTGGATAAAATTTATTATCAATCCTACCTCAATAATGAAACAAATCGTCAGAAAGTCTATGAAAAGTCGAGACAACAGCACAAATTTTCCGATATAAAAGTCGATGAAACAGTATTCATTACACTCCTTAATGTATTCAAGAATAAGCCTCAAGGTCCATTCATAGTGCAAAAGATAATTTCACCTGTTTTACTGCAAATTGTGTCACAAAAAGACAGCCGTTCCTCACCTATCCTTATACAGACCAACCGAGTAATAAAATTACATCCTAGAGCTCCTAAACTACAAGATACCACACCAGCAATTCCACAAACTGGCAATATCAGTAATAATCAAGCTGCAACTACATCTCAAAATTTCTCTTCTTCTACCAATCAACAGTCCAGCTCCTCTTATGCTCTACGACCTAAGCGACCAAAATTTGTGCCACACAGTGATGAATTCCAGTATTATTAACTTTTTTTTCCTCTTTCAGCTGTTGTCCAGTCATGCCTGCTGATAGTGTTTGATTGCGCGCCTTGAACACTGTCGAACTGATAAGAAATATTTTTTCTGCTGGTCAGAAAGCCTTTTTACTCCTCTTATCATAGACATGCGGACTGCCTGCTGTATAAGTATTCTTTATTTTTTTTCCTTCTAATTATCCATCAATAGCCCACTTGACTGTATATTGTCAAGCTCTACATTTTGCACTTTCTGAATAATAAAAATTTGTAACTTTTCTTCTTTTTAAAATATATAATTCTTATGTAAAATATGTTTAAGCTAAAATTGTAATAACAATACAATGGCATTTTGATTTATTGCACTTTTTTTAGATAATGTTGCTTGCTGTATGTCACCATCAAAATATATAATACATGTTACTATTTAACTCTTACAATACTCTCATAATTATTTTGTTAAAAAAAAAAGAATAATAAAAATGTCTGGGTGAATTATTTTGTTAAAAATTATTTAACAATATCAGTTTGTCACCTGTTGTAATTTACATGCTTTTCTTAAGTGGATCATGTTTCTAGTAGACTTGTGAAAACACAACTTAATGGTACATTATGTATGGTATCTACATAATTTTTTTGCTTTCTTTTGTATACATATATATATATATATTATATTATGACCTGAATGACATTTAATTAAAAGTCCTAGGCAAATGTTATATTATGAATAAGGTCTGTTTAGTACTTTGCCAATTCTGTTAGATTGGTTTTTCTTTAGAGTGGCCACTCATTCAAAAACTTTTTGAAAATGATTAACCATGGTATTTTATAAATAATTATAACTTTTATATTGTTTGAATGTGTATTTTACTTTTGTTTATATTTTTGCATTGATAATGTGTATTGTGAAATTAGGTTATTACATCTCACTTTGGATTTTTGTGTAATAACTATTAGCTACATCTTCATAAAAATGTGTTGGTAATAGTTGAGTTTTTGTTATTGTAATATGTATTGTGTATTATACTAGATTTCTTTTTAGTAAAAATTTATAGTTATAAGTTTTATATAGTGTTTGCATAGACAGAAATGAAGGAGCATAAGTTGGTTTTACTTAACAGTTATGTAATTGTAAAAGCAAATATTGTTTCTGTCAACATGTTACATAATTTATGACTTATAAAATTGTGTACAATTACTTTATTCTTTTTCTCATTATGATATTTATATGTTATGATACAGGGTATATACAAATATGTTGTGGTATGTTACTTTCTTGATATTTCATGCTGTATTTGGACTTCATCATTCATTCTGCCCCTATCCTTCTCTGGCTCTATTAAAAAAAAAAAAAAAAAAAAAAAAAAAAGGCTTGTGCAAGTGCTTTGAGTGCCTCGCACTTCCCCTTCTCCATTTTTTTTTTTGTGGCGGTGTGGGTGAGTATGGTAATTTTACCACATTCAAGTTCCGTATAGCGCAATTTTTTTCCCTTCTCACTCCTTTTATTTATTTTTTTTTTATTTGCCTGGCAGACTTTAATCATAGTTTTCCTTTTTGTCTAAAATTATTAGTTGATTAAGTTATCCTTTTTAGCCCATCGGCTTCAAAACGTTTATTTAGTTTTTTTTTAATTTCAATTTTGTCTTTGTGACGTCAGGTTGATTTCATTTCATTTTTAACAAACCAGATTCATATTTTTTCCGTTTACTTTAAATTTTAATTATACCCTTCCTTTGGCATATATTTAGCCCTATGTTAGCATTCCGTTATTTTTTATTTTTTTCATCTTGTCAATGAAGTTTCGGTTCGTGTAATGGAAGTTCTCATCTGTTTGGCGAGTTTTTCCATTTTACGGCAACCCTGTCCTTGCGCCAATGATAGGTTCACATTTTTTTTTTTTTTTTTTTTTTTTTTTTTTTGAATTTCGGAGTTATTCTTCGGTTTGCGGGTTGGAGATGGAGTGTATTATAAAATACGTAATTTTTTTATGTCATAGATGCATCATATATATATTAGATTATGTTGTGTCAGCTTATATATTATAATAGGTATGATGTGGACCTCAACCTGGTTAATTTTGTCTTGCTGTCGAATTTTCAAGGAAAAAAAAATGCTTAAATTCATCAACTTTCCACTGGTCAGCTATGAGATGCAATGATTAATAAAATTTGGATGTGTTGGTCCAGTTGGATTGGATATAGTCAAAATAATATTGGCATAACATGTTAAAAATTCTCACAATTTGTATTAAGAAAATAGTAGTAGCAACATGAAGATTACTGATAAGTATAATTTTTCTTGTTCTTATTTGGTTTTACATAGAATTGATATACCTTTTTTTTACAAGTTAAATCTGTTTCTGTCACACGAATAATGCAATTGGTGTATTATATATAAAATATATATTTTACTTAACCTTTTTCTTGTTATTCAGTGAACATATTTTTGAGGATAAATTTATCTATTTTCGTCAAAAGAAAAATAAACTGTTCCTATAGTTAATTAAGTCTCCTTCCTTTTTTTATAATTTGTTGTTATTTGTATATATATAAGTGGACAAAAATTAAAAATATATATATTAATCATCTAAGTTATTTTTGAGCATAGAATCCTCTGAAGAAACAAAAATAGAAAATATATTCTGTGTGCTCAAATAATTAAAGATATATGTTCTTAAAAAGAAAGAAAGAACAGATACCTGGGTATACTAGAACATTATGAATTATAATGCAGCTCACCTTTACTCTTAACTTAAAGAAATAAATTAAAATCACAACACGTATATATTCTGAAATACGATGCTGTTTTTGCAATCCAGAGATTGTATCACAATCCGAATTATTTCTGACATATAGTGCACTGAATGAAATAGTGTACAAATCAAGTGGTTCTTCATTTCATCACATTTCACACAAAACAAAGTTGATCTCTTAAAAATTTATTTATCTTTAACTTCTTTAAATTTATGATCGAAACTCGGGGTAAGCCGTTACTGTAATTTTCTCAGAATAGTTGGTTTGCGAATGTGATTACTTTTCAAAATGTATTCTTCTTGAAGAGTACAATCACCTAACTTAGTATGTAAAGACCTTAATAAACTCTATGTGTACACAGTGTCTTTATGTATCCTCGGTGTACATAGATTATCACGGCATGATCAGCGCCTCGTGGAGACTGAATACCACGATATTTGCTACAACATTAAAATTATCGTCTCTTGAGCTTCTCATGTACGCTACTGAAAATGATTAGTTCTTTTACCTAAGAAAAACAGTATAAACGTACTTTATTGCCTTATATTTCAACACATCAAATTTTTTAACACTCATAATATAGTTGAAATTTTTTTATGAATTTGGTTTGTCTGTCTGTCTCCCCACGCTATAATTCAGGCAAGTATACACATTCATATGTAATTTTTTATGTGAATGAGGTTTACTATGTAATGTTTGTTATTGAAAATATTTTGTGTAGCATGTTTAGTTCGTTTACAGGAATACACAAAATAAATCCGCTACATTGTGGTCGATGGGAAAAAAATCGTTTGCAGTGCATTTTATTTAAATTGCTTATGTACATATCTCATTTCATGGTATGAAAAAAATTAAGTTTCTTTAAAATATTCTATTAAGGTTACAAAATATCTATGCTGATGCATAATTTTCCGGGTTTTTTTTATGAAATTAAAAAGTTTTTGTAATTGTGTTAATTAATTTTTAAAGCAGAGTAAAGCGAATTTTAGCGGATTGCTTTCTAAACCACGGCATCCTTGCAATTTTGAAAAACATTCATGTTTTCAACATTGCCTATTTTTCTTATGCATTAATTGTGCGCCAATTTTCATATTTTAGCAAGAGCGATTTTGCACAATAGTACGCGTTTTTGAACGACCCTTAATCCTTATCAACGACTGAAACCGTGTTCTTCAATTGGATGCGCAGTCGATGGCAATATGTTAAGCTCGTCCCCTCCATGTTAAAAAAATCAAGTAAGAAAAATCATGCGGCGAGCATAGATTATGAAACATTTTCCAACACTTCCAGAATTTTTTTTACAAAACTTCACAGTTTAATAAGGTGACAGAAGACGTATGTGTAAACAATTTTGAAAATTCGTTACATATTTGAAAACCTAATTTCATCAATTACCATCAATAGTTTTTGTGCAGCCATGTGTGTAATATAGAAATTTGTATGTATACTACATAGTGGTATAAAATTTAATTCACTTAGGAAATGCAAAGCAAATTATGAAATATTTCTTCAGCAATTTCCGTCAATAAACATAAATGTACTACAGATCTTTTGTGCTGCCTTGTATATCATCTTTAGAATTTGTACACACCAAATTATAAGCAAAAGTTTAGTTTAATTTAAGAACGCGTAGCACAATGGAAAACGCAATTCCAGTAATTATTGTTAATCGACAGTACAGTAACTGAATTCTTTTGTGTGTCCCTGTAAATGAATGATGATTGCTATGCTTCCCATATGCTACAGTAAGTATCGAGTAGTGCATCTTGTAGTATATATATCAAGTTCAATATGTCTGAAATAGAGTAACATCATTAAAATACACCGAAAACGATTTTTCCTCATACACTGTAATGTAGCGGTATTTTTTGAGTGTCTCTGTAAATAATCTATAAATGCTACACACTTCATTTTCAATACTGAAAATGCCATAGTAAATCTCTATAGCATATACCAATTGCATTGTAATCGGAGTATCTTTACGCGAGTTAGAGCATGGGGAGACGAACGACACACAAACAGACAAATCAAATTCAAGGACACTTTTCAACTATGTTAGAAAGTGTTTAAAACTACATACAAAACAATGACGATATTTTAAACGTAAAGCAGTATATCGTACCGTAGCAATACATTCAAATTCCGTGACGATTTTTAAAAGTTATAGCGTATATTGTCTGAAGCAGACAAGTAATTAGACGCGCAGACAAATGTACAATTTTTTATCCTGGCTAAATCTGTATGGGACCATCACATGAATAAGCCCTATCCAACAAATAACTACTACGTTGAGTCCATCACAAAACTTTTTTCTATATAAATCAAATCTTCTGGAACAAAAATTAAATGACAATCTAAAAGTTTTTCAGATATAGCTATCGCGGAAACCGCAGAAAACAGAGCATAGCAGCTACACACCCAAAACTAATAACGGTCTATTTTTGTTAAGATCTAGTAGAATATGAAGTTTGATGAAATTCTGTGCATTAGTTCTTGCAATATAGCTATCCTGACAATCAAAAATATTGCAGCATAGCAGCGCGACCTGTTGTGCGATTTACACCAAAACCTAAGCAACGTATATTTATGCCAGTGTCTTACAGAATATGAAGTTTGATGAAATTATGTGCATTAGCTCTTGCAAAATAGCTATCTTGAAAATCATTAAAAATGCAGCATAGCAGCGCCACCTTTTGGGCGATTTACACCAAAACCTAAGCAACGTATATTTATTCCAATGTCTTTCAGAATATGAAATTTGATAAAATTATGTGCATAGTTCTTGAGATAGAGCGCCCACTAATAATTTTAACACGGAGACACACATCTAGACAGACAGATAGATTCACAGACAGACATTTTCTAAAAATAGTCAAATCGTGTTCAGAATCTTCTTGAACTTATAAATCCGTCGAAAACCGGATGTCGAATTTTTTCATGAAAACAATACTTTATTATTTTAAAGATAGAACAATGTAAAAATATACGCAAATTAGAGCAGCCCGGCAAATGTCAAGTATAAACATATAAAAGCAATAAATGTGCTTCTTTAATTTTCTGTGAACCTTCTGAATATTGAAGAAAATCTATCGCCAAACATAATGTGTTTTAACTCCAATAATAAATATTTATGACGTCATTCTACTTTTCATTTTTGGGTATAATTCAGTTTAATTTTTGAATAAAGAATTTAACTTCTATTCTGTGGGGTTTTTGTTTTAATAAAAAGCAATCAGCACTGTAAAAAAGGCACTCGTTTTTTAATATAGGAAAATATAAGATAACCACTAACGATAATACACAATAACCACTTCCGAGTCAACCCAAAGTTGATACCGAAAAGCGTTTTTTGTCTTTAGAAACTGGAAAAACCATTATTATATTTTCGCGATTTCGAAAAACATTTAATAAGAAAAACTTTCTTTCACTGCCAACGTTTTTGAAAACGTTTCCAAATTGTTTTTATGGAGCAATTAATCAGTTTTGTCAACCTGGAATATAAATTTTTCGGATGCTATCCATTCTCAAGTAAACATTTGTATGCTCAGCAAACATGCTTTACGTATAAACATGATACATTTTAAGCATTAACATTAACATTAAAATTAATATATATTTATTTATTTTTTACTCTTGAATGTAAAATTTGCATTACGCAGCTGAAAATGTTTAACTGATAATGAAAAGCAACATAATAACCGATATACTGGTTTGAGAAAACGGATTAATATATGTGGAATTATGTTACCTATAACATATAAAACATTTATGTATCCTGTATCTAACATATATATATATATATATATAAAGCATTAGCGGAAGTTGATACCGAAAAGCGTTTCTTATATATATATATATATATAAGACAAATATTATATATATATTATATAATATATAATAATATATATAATATATATATATATATATATATATATATATATATATAACATGTTTATAATTTTTTTAATCTTTTTCATTCTTTTAATCACAACTTATCTAATTCAAAATTTCTTCATAAACTTTTTATTTGTTGAAATTCATTTAAAAAAATCTTTAAAAAATTAAATTCGTTCAAAAATTAAATTGTTAAAAAATAACTAATCAACTTCATAAACTTTTTTATTTGTTAAAATTAAACCAAAAGTTTTTGTTCTGAAAACTTTTTTATGAAACACTTTCATAAATATTTCTAAACTTTTTAAAATAACAATTTAAAATCATTCTGTAATGCTTTTTAAGAAAGTGTCATTAAAAAACATGAAGCTATTTCTCAAAGTTTTTTTCTTAAAGTACTCTCTTACAAAATTCACTCACATAATATTATTTACTTTTAAAGTTGAGACTAAATTTTTTTAGTAGTTTACTCTTTGGTGATGACTTTTTTACATAAGTCCTGACAATTTCACATACATTTATCTATACTAAGGTTTCTGAAAGTAAAGAATGCTTTTTTGAATCATTAGTAACTTTGAAGATATTATTCTTTAGTTTTGTTCTTGGTTTTATTATTATTTCGTAGAAGAAAAAACTTTTTTTTTTAAATTGTGCTTCTTCATTATAGGATTTAAATCAAACAGTTTAATGACAGACTTTGCTTAATAGTTACACATCTATCTGAAATTATTCGAACCTTGCTTAACGAAAATTAATCTGGGTTAGATAAAATCATGGAAACATGTTATGAGTATGTTTTGACGTCACCATTTAGCTATAATTGGCGAGAGGTCATACTATTTGGCGACAGATTATTTTTATAAAAAGTTGTAGAATAAAAAGTAAAAAAATACCAAAATAAATATACTAACGAAATGTATAAACGCCTTTGCTATAGTTTTTTTTTTATGTAGAATATAAAGGAGTGCTACCGAAAAAAAATGAGGGGGTTATGTGCAAGAAAGTGCCAAGCCACATTTTTGGTGAGACGAATCTAACACTGTAATCTGTTGTGTAATGTAAATTATAATATCCAACATATAATTTATTTCTAATGTCACTTGGTGGCAGCCTATGTGACAGATTTCGTTTTTGCCCTAGATGTTTATGCCCCCAATGAAGATAGCTAATTTACAAAGAGTGTAATAGTATATCATTTAAGTAGTGACATATTTTTACTCAGAATATCTCAAATGTTACTAAGACATTGGCGAAATAACATTAGGTTATATATCTTGGTTTGAGTATTTGATAAAATTTTTAAATTGAAATATCTCAGAAATTCAAAAATGTGTCTTGGCACTCTCTTGCCCGAACCCTCAATTGTCTGTGTTAATTTGAAGTGTTTTTTTTTTACTTCAAGGGGACACAGGACATTTGAGTGTGTCGAAACGCTCAAAAACCTCACAATTTTCCAATTATCAAAACACACATAATATGCAATTGAGATTTTTTTAATTCATGCATAAAGTATATATTCTTAAATACAGAAGAAAAGTAATATATGTTCAAAAACAATATTTTAATTTCAATTTTAAAAATTCATATCATTATTACGTGAAATAAAATCATTAAGTACTACGCACAAGATAAAATTAGAAATTATGCATATAAAAAACAATTTTTGACCAAAATTGAATCATAACATACTCATCTCTAACTTAAAACCAAAACATGCACAAAAAGTATTGTTTAAATTTAATGTTAACAACACAAAATTAAAAATAAAATTACAAATTTTCAAGTGAAAAAAAAGGTGAGACATTTGGTTCAGCATGTATACTATATGCAACCTCACATGTCGTTAAATTTTAAAACTGTAACTTTATATAGTTTGAAAGTAACAGTGCTCGCAATCTCAAAATTTATTAATCAGAGAATATGCGCATTAAAGTTTCAGTATCCACTTACTGTCAATTGAACTTACTATTTATAAATGATTATAACTCAAGAAATAATGCAGCTTTTTATATATTGTTCAGAAAGGTCTAGAGATTCAGAGTACGACGAAAACAAAATTAGAATTTTTGAAAGTTTAAAGGTCTTGTGCCCCCTTAACTCTAATATCAAAATTATAAATCAAAAGCGGGAGCATGAGTAGCTCTGACGTCATATGGACGAATACAACAACATGACCAATTTATATAGCAATTTTCACAAATTTGTCAATTTTTAACATTTCGAAAATTTAAATATTTACACCATCGAATACTTAAAAACACGTAATTTAAAATGCAAATTGTTTGAAAATTGTATCTCAATTTACCGATTTTTTTGTTGTTTATAACATACATTTCAAGCATGATTTTTTTTTTTCATCTAGTTCTTCGCATGCAGCCCGATTACCGAACATTAACTTTTTGTAATTAAATAAATATAAATATATCCGAATTTGTTTAAAGATAAATATACCAAAATTAATGCTTCATCAAGAAACAAATGACTAAATAAAATAAATGGAAATATAAAAAGTTCAACAGACATGTAATCGAACTATGCGCAAGAACCACTAAAATGAATAGAATTAAGATGGCTGCTGTCAGTAGTGAAACATCTGGCGATTTCTCCGTCTATTAACTCCTGGCATGCAGATAAAACTAGGCTACGCTGCCAGGCGCCTGAGTAGCACCTGGCGCATCTACGACCATCGAACCCAAGTTCGAGGGACTTTTATCACACACGACTGGATTCGTCTCTCCGTATGCGCTTCGGTCGGTCGGAGGACCGCCACATGCGGACCCCCCAACCAGGGGCGTAGCGAGTGGGGGGGCTGGGGGGGCAGCTGCCCCCCCAATGTTTGGTAAAAGGATTCAGTCGGCTTATCAGCAGATTTAGTTAGTGTTTCTGTAGTATGTCAGTAGCCCGATTTAAAAAAAACAATTCGGAAAATTCTGGTAAGCAGGACTTTAAGTCTTCAGAATGCATTTCACTACAACCTTATAATCATATGGCAAAATCTAGTCGGTCTATCAATAGATAAGTTATGAGTAAAAAAAGTAATGGTTTCAATAGATCTATCTGGTCAGCCGGTATGAAAGTCACGTGTTCTGTCACATTTTCGAATCACATAAATAGCTAGTCGGCCTACCCACTGAAAAAAAATTATCATGTATAAATCTTGTCTGCAGAGCCCGAAATGTTGGACATATACTATACCTTACCCACACATGGAAAAGCTAAGTCGGCCGTCGATACATAGGGCAATAGGGGAAAAAAATGAATCTGATCTATTGATTTGAAAATATCAGAAATTTGTCCTACAGTAACACTCGCAACTTACATAGATAAAAACTATCAATATATAAACTAGGCCGACCGAATGCGAAAGTCGCTTAAGAAAATTCAAGAAATTTTATACATGATACCTAGTAAGTAGGTTCTAGCAACGATATGATGTTTACGCCCTTTGGAACTGTTTTAGGAACGTTTGGAAAATAAAAACGAAGAATTTTTAAAACTATTTAGAAAAAGAAAATGAATAAATTAAAAAAATATCCGTGCATTTAACATTTAATACCTAAAAAACTTCTTACTTTTTTTTTTTTTTGATAAAACTAAAACTAAATTTATATGCTTGTGCCAACATAACATAATTACATAATTTTCACTGATTTTTCACTTGTTATTATACAAATTAGAATTGGAGCTTTTATTAATTACTTAATATTTATTGTATACCCTGATTATCGTAATTTCCGGCGTATAATCCGTGGATCAAACAGTTATGTTTCGACCCAGAAATTTTATTTTATATAATGGAACATACTAGGTCGCTGATGTAAATATTTTACTTCAATTATTAAATAAAATTTCTGGGTCTAAGCATATTGTTTGATCCGCGGATTATACGCCGGAAATTACGGTACATGTTAGCGATTACTTTTTTTAAAAATTAAATCATACGTAAGAGGAATTATTTTTTTAATCAAGAATTCAGAAAGTAGAAGATTACAGGAAAAATTAAATTATTAAAAGTAGTTTTATGGTAAAAAAAACTTGAAGCGATTGCGGAACATTAACACGTTTGCACTTAAAACAATATAAATAGTTCAGCGTTTCAGGCCCCTAACTACCGCCGGGGCACTGTCCCGAGACCCCAAACTGATGGTTAAAAAATTATTGTATTTTAATATCTAATCTAATTTCCTATAAAATACCCAGCACCTAGCTAAATGTTAATAATAAAAACTAGTCGGATATGCCAATCCCAAAACTTTCTTCTACCTCAGTCATGTTAATACTTCAAAATTCGCTATCACATCGCAAATAAAATCAATATTTTTCGTCATTCTGTTGTACGTCAGCTGCTTGCGAATCGTCGGGTTACCGGGATGCGATCAACTGATGTATACTAAACTACGAAAAGTCCTTCTGGCCTGAACTGACAGGAACAGATAGCCTCCCTATTCCTTGGTTTTACGATTTTAGCTAATTTTACTGGAAAACACGAAGGTAAAATGCGTGGAACCTAATTAAAGAAGATTCAATCCCAGTTCTCGTCAACATTGAATTTGAATGAGAAATCGCCAAATTAGTCCTCTACAGCCAAGTTGGCTTCATTTAGGGCAACCTATTTTGGACGCCAAATTTGGCGATATTCCGCCAACTGTCGCCAATTTTGGCCAATTTGGCGAATGACGTTGGCGAATATAAATATATAGTGATAAGCATATAATAGGATTAATCGTTACAACAATGAAAGGAAATTTGCCTAAACTGTGTTAACTAAAACTCATAAATTAAACCCGTTTATGGATGAATTCTGCTGTCTTAGGTAAAATGTAGAGGTGATAGAGGCAAAACAAAAACTGCTCCGGATTCTTCGGATCCAGGCCGAACATTAACGAAAAAAACTTTTAGGATTTCTAATTTTTTTGAATTTGCACATCTTTTTGAATTTGCAATCGTTAAAGGGCTATCACAGCGCCCCCTTTCGTCGAAATATCCCCAAATTCTGATAGAACCTGCTTGCCATAGCCAAAAACATTAAAAAAAAAATATGTGGTTCAATTTGAAGCATAACTTCATACACTTTTAGATGGTACAATAGTGAAAATTGTACAAAAATATCGATCACAGCGCCCCCTTTCGTCGAAATATCCCCAAATTCTAATAGAACTTGCTTGCCATAGCCAAAAACATAGAAAAAAAATGTGGTTCAATTTGAAGCATAACTTCATACACTTTTCGATGATACAATGAGGACGGACAGACAGACATTTTGTAAAAACCTGTTTTTCGGAACCTCTGACCCCTAAAACGTGTAAATCCGTCGAAAACCGGAAGTCGAAAAAAATTTCGATTACAATACTTTCTTCTATTATAGATAGAAGAAAGTAAAAATCCATCAAAGTGCTAGAGTAAATGTTTTTGCGTGTCCGTTCAAATACTCCATACGCTTCGCATGCAAAAGCATCTCTAGATAAAGGTGAAAATAAGCACTCGCCAGTCTCCACTCGTCGATTAAACTTGAAAAACTGGCGATTAAAAATATGGAAAGCACCGGCCGAATGCAGGATTTTCCTATATCCGCCCGATCGACGAAATTCATGATTTTTACGTGCCCGATTGACTATATTCGTGATTTTTACGCTCCTAAATGACGAAATTCATGAATTTTATGTGCCCGGTCGACATAATTCATGATTTGTGTGCTTCCGTTCGACGATATTCATGATTTTTACGCACCCGATCAACGATATTCATGATTTTTACGTGCCCGTTCAACGAATTTCATAATTTTTACGCACACAATCGAGAAAATTCATAATTTTTACGCACACGATCGAGAAAATTCATAATTTTTACGCGTGCGATCGATGAAATTTGTGATTTTTACGTGCCCGTTCGACGAAACTCATGATTTTTATGCACCCGATCAACGAAATTCATGATTTTTACTTCATGATTTGTATACGCCTGATCGACGAAATTTATCATTTTTACGGGCCCGATCGACTAAATTCATGATTTTTACGCTACCAAATGACGAAATTCATGAATTTTAAATGCCCGGTCGACGTAATTCATGATTTGTATGCGCCCAATCAACGAAATTCAGGATTGTTACGCACCCGTTCGACGATATTCATGATTTTTCCATGCTCTGTCGATGAATTTCATGATTTTTACCCACGTGATCGACGAAATTCATAATTTTTAAGCGTGCCATCGATGAAATTCATGATTTTTACGTGCGTGATCGATGAAATTCATGGTTTTTATGTGTCCCTTTGACGAAATTTACAATTTTTTCCGAAACTAATTGGTGAAATACACAATTCCTGAATTTCTGGAGATTTTGGCCCACGGGTCTCACGTTGTGCATGTGTAATGAATATCATGTTGTGGGTTATTACTTAGTGAATAAACATACCTATTTTATTATTATCAGATCTTAATTCTAGACAAATAATTTTAAAAAGAAAGGTACATATGTAGTTAGCTACACAAGTACCAAAGCATAGTGGGACTTATGTAGTTAGCCACATAAGCCTGTTGTGTATAACTTTGCTGTTAACTTATTTTTAAATTTAAAATGGATTGGAAATTAATATCACAAGTTTATTCGAAACAATATAAATTAAAATATTTTTATTTAGTACATATATTGTTTCTTTACTGTAAAGTCATTAATTTTTTTTTAATTAAATATTCAGTGACATGAATGTACTTACTGGCTACTAAAGAAATTGTCACTAGCCAGTAACTGGCTACTAAAGAAAATCAACCTACCGGCCAGTGGCTACTAAGAAAAATTCCTTATTTTCACCTTTATCTCTAGAGCAGACAGCAGAATGTCGAGTCGAATGTGTCATGTCGCGCCAAGTACCTGCAGAGTGATGAGTCAATTCCGTGTGATTTTCAGGCTAGGACGTGCAGTGAGCTAGTGCTATTCATGATATGTCATTCGTTTACTAACTTCTCATCAATATCGGACTGTCAGAGCAGTTGAGAGTCGCATAGTAGTGATAGTACGATAGTTTATTACTTAACCTCTTCGTGACGAGCGTCTTTTACGGAATTTTTAATCACCGGTTTTTCAAAGCAGAAATTTTCGCCTAATTGAATCGCAGAAATGCTGTCATTAAATAAGGCAAAGCTTACAATAAAAATTAACTGGTGGGAATAATCAAGGATTCTGAGCATCTTATGCGTCACGTATACTTGTCGCTCATCCCCAAGGGGTTATTCTTACTTTGCTTGTGTTAAGATAATAGTTTATATTATGAAACGAATTCGGCACCAGCCAAGTGGAAATAAAAAAAAGATTCTAAAAAGAAGAAACTGGGAGGCTGCAAAAAGTTCGAAGAAGTTATCAACATGTCTGGAAAGTGGAAACCACTCGACAGGGAATGGTGATAAGAAAGGTATGAATGGTTTGCTTTTTTCAGTGTGATGTGTAATTCATGTAAAAAGAGTACAGTCAAAATTGAATAATTCGAACGTGTATAATTCGAAATCGTGGATAATTCAAATGTTTCTGTCGGTCCCTTTGACATTCCTATAAAACACAATCAGTGGTGGATTAAGCACTCAAGAGGCCCCAGGCGCAATTAAATTTTGAGGGCCCTCCAAATATTTTCAGTACCCCTATAGTGTGCATTTTTTAGTTTTACAATTAGAATTACTGAAAGTGTAATATGTTGTTAATTCCATATGATATTATCTCTAATTGGAATATAAAATTCAAATTAATTTCTATCGCATGCTAATAAAATATTGAAAGTACTTCCCATTCATTACATTATCATAATTTTTAGAACTAAGAGATCACATTTTTATTTAGCTTTTATTTTGAAAATAACTACGTTCTATTTACTAAACTATCACTGCATTCTATCATTCTAAACAAACGTGTTTCTCACAAATATAACTGTAGGATTTTTTCTTATCAATACATATTCTTTTTTTTTTCCAGTAAAGTTCTTGGTAAATCTTTTAAATAATTACTGAGTTATATAAAAAAAAAACGTTTTAGTAATACAAAATCATATATTTTATTTTTAACTATCAATTATAATTAATCAGTTAAAATTAATTGTAAAAACTATTAATTAAGAAATAATGCGACAGATTGACTATTTTACATTAGTCGGATTTGAAACATTTTTGAGTCGGCCAATCTTGCCTTTTGCCCCCCCAAAAATTTTCTTTCGCTACGGCCCTGCCCCCAACCCTTAGACCCATGTGTTGACGACGTACGTCGTTGCAATACGCAGTGGATCCCATTATTAGTGGAAACCACCACGATGCACTTGGGGACGGGCCAGTGTCCCCCAACAGCTTCGGGGCTAGACACCCATAAGTGAGCCAGGCCCTAGGCTTTAAGTCGTGTTTTTCCGACCCGCACTTGCTTTACCATAACTTGAGGGATGTGGAAACCTACAAAGGGAACCACGGTTCCCTCTCGTAATGCAGATAATACGAAAGTATCGTTTTTAGTAAATTTTAAATTTTATTTGAATACATTATTGTTATTTTTCAAATAAAAATGAATTTTGGCGTCCTTAGTGGGCGACCTAATATATATATATATATAAAGTAAAAATCTGTTCGTGTTTTGAGATTTTAAAAAGTGGCAATAACGAATGGTGTGTAACCCTGGAAGCAATAATGGGATTTTCTAGTTGACATAGTACATCGATTAATATAGATTTTCGGTAATTTGTGAAACCACCAGTCCATTACATCGTTCTAGATATGAACGACGAAGTAAATCATTTTTCCGTTCATTTTAGCACGATTTGTAGTTCTCATCAAACAGTATTACCAATAGTTACTGTTATGCTACCGTAAGAAATACAATCTATTTTTGACATCATTTATCATTCTGAATTTGATATACTATCCGGCCCGTTTGATACATATTATGTATAAAACGCAGGCTCTCCATTAGCGCAATTGGTAGATTAAATAAATTATTATATAATAATTTCTCCGCATTCCACTCATCCGTAAATGCTGTATTACATAATAATACAGAAGGACTTAAGTTTTTTTATCTATTATTTAATTTAATAACCAAATAATTATTATTCTCATTTCGTATTAAATTCAGGGGTTCGGGTTAAGAAAGTGTCAAGCCATATTTTTGGTGAAATAAACCTAACACTGTAATCTGTTAATATTTTAAATTATAATATCCAACATATAATTTGTTTCTAATGTCACTTGGTGGCAGCCTATGTGACAGGTTTCGTTTTTGCCCCAGATGTTTATGCCCCCAATGAAGATAGTTAATTTACAAAAAAACGTAATGGTAATATTATTAAAGTAATGCCATATTGATACTCCGAATATCTCAAATGTTACTAAGACATTGACGGAAAAACTTTAGGTTATATATCTTGATTTGAGTATTTGATCAAATTTTCAAATTGAAATATCTCAGAAGTTCAAAAATGTGGCTTGGCACTCTCTTGCACCGACCCCCTCAATTGTTATGCTTCAATGAAAAAATGAATTGATTACAAGTCTAGGGTTTTAGGTAATATTCATTGTAACATTGTAACCTACTGGCATTATAAAGTACACAGTAAAAAATACAAATGTTTCTTAATTTGCGAAAATATAACATGACCACGAACAAAAATATGCAATAACCCCCTCCGAGTTACTCACGATTCCGAAAATCGTCTCTTAATCTTTAGAAACCTCGAAAACTAACATAATTTCGAGATTTAAAGAAAAACATGTTTCTTTTGCTTGCCATGGATTTTCGGAAACATTTCACTTTTATACTTTTTATATTGTATTAATCAATTTACCAAACCAGAATTTCGTTTTTTATGATGCTATCCTTAATCAATTAAACATTTTTCAGTTGCATAACTAAATATATGCATGCAAAAGTAACAAACTACTAATAATTTAAATGTTAATATAATACTGTTAATTTATTATGTTTGTTTGTAAAACATGTTTGTTGAACATGAAAATGTTTAATTCAGAATGGATAGCATCCGCATAATTTATGGTGTCGCGTCAATTCGTCGCGCACAATACATCGCGGAAGAATTCTTCGCGCACAATTCATCGTAGCGACAATTCGTCGCTGCGTCGATTCGTCGCGGCGTCAATTCGTCGTGTTGTCAATTTGTCGCGACGTACAAAATTAAAGTTAATTTAGTAAAATTATTTAGTGATAATTTGTTTTTACTCCAAGTTAATTAAACTGAATAATAGACTATAAAACCTACTCGTAAACGTTTCCAAAAATCAGTGGCAGTAAAAGAAACTTAGTTTTTATGAATGTTTCTTGAAATCTCGAAAATGTATTAGTTTCTGAAGTTTATAAAGATAAAGAAATGTTTTCAGAATTGTGGGTATCTCGGGAGAGGTTTGTACATATTTTCGTTTGGGATTATGTTATATTCTCCTTGACTAAGAAGTGTTTGTCTGTTTTACAGTGTGCGCACAAACATATCGAAAAAATTATAAACATTTTCATATTTTATTAAAATAGCTTGTTTGTATAACAAAACTGGAAACTTATTTGATAGAAACATACAGAATAATTTTTGTAAACTTTATTTTTTTTACATTATTTCACATTTAATCGAGCTGGAAATTTTGAAATAATCTTATATTTTCGACACATTCATAAAAGTGTTTCATAGAAACGTTCATAAAAGCATTTTATCAAATGGTTCGTAGAACAATCATACGTTTAAAATACTCTCTACAAAAGAAAAGTTCATATGTTTTCATATACGTATATTGTCTGACTGAGATTTACAGAATAACAACTTTTTTCCGAATTTATTCCCCTATTTTGACTACGTATAACCTAAAAGAACATTCTTTTCTGCTCGTCTATCTGTGTGTTTGTCCGGAATTTGTTCAGAAACGGCTACCAAACAAACGCTAAACTTAGAGCACATAGAATATTTCTGGCTCTAATCTGCAGTTTGTCGCTTGCTAATGTATATAACATATGTTTTTAAAAACTGGGAAAAACCGGATGAATTAATCAACCAACGTTTAAATTTGTAAAAATTCGATAACTAAATGTTCAATTTAAAGAATCCTTACGGCAAAAGAAAGGACTAATTCAGATTTAAAAATTATAATAATTACATTTCAGCTTATGACTTATATAATACGTTTAAAAAATGGATTTATAAGTATAAGATATAAATATTCCATAATCGGGACCAAAGCCAAGGCTTGCATCATTTATAAGCAAATAAATTATCAACATTATATGTTTGCCTCATAAAAAACAAATCTGGTTACATTAATACATTTGCTTTTGTGTTAAACCACGATATATAAAATATGCCATTTAGTGTGGACCCATTACGGAAGATCTATAAATGATAATAATTTTAAGTCAATAAGATTTTTATCTGACAAATTATTTATTTTAAGTTAAAACTGGATTAGTATGCATAAATAGCTAATATTTAACAATCGAATCAGCAGCATAGGTGGGAGTTAATAATGAGCTAGGAAATAATCACCAAGGATGGCATGGAATGTTTGCCTCGTGAAAAAAAAAAAAAAAAAAAAAAAAAACAGACCTCCTTTGAAAATAAATATTTTTGTGCTAAATCATTCGCTCTAAAATATGACAATTGGTAATTGACACGATTATGGAAGATCTAAAACTTATTATAATTTTATATCGGCCCTTCTTTTAGCCTACAAATATAAAAAGTTAATATTCCGTAATCGTATTCACAGCCAAACTTAGCATCAATAATAAGAAAGGACATGATCATCTATAGATCATCATTTCCTTGCTTATGTCACATAGGATATCTTCAGTGAATGAAACTATACCTCGCTGTTTAGAATGGATCATATTAAAACGCTGACAGTGTGTTCGTATTTCATAAATACATAATATAACATGGATCAGTGCACGATGAAACTAACGTCAATTATTGTTATGGATCCACGGATATCATAAATAACTCTAATGATTTTGAAACTTAAATTAATTTCCAAAATATTATTATTATTATTATTATTATTATTATTATTATTATTATTATTATTATTTGTAAATTTTATTGATTTTTTGTGACATATTTGTATCGATGGCTACTAACGTCCTACATTGCTATGGAGAAAATAAACTAAAAGGAAAATATTGAGATTATTGTACAATTTCATTGTCATTTCTCCATGAAAACTGAAAAATTTTAAAAATCATTTTTAATGCATGCAATACTATAATTATCGTTTTCTATCAAAAATCGTAAACAAATAAGTTTGGTTTTATTTTGTTTCTATAAATATATATTGTTTTATTTTTTAATTTACCTTTTCTTTTAAAAGTGTATTGTAAAAAATATATATGCAACTGCCCCCTCCCAGTTACCTAATTATTATCAAAAATATGAAAGATTGCTGAAATATTAATCCGTGTGAAACACAGTTATCGAATTTCAATAAAATATAAATTAATGGCCTCTGATAGAAAATGGTACTATTGTAAGCAATTTACTTCTACAAGTTAAACAAAAATTAAGAAATTTTAGCTTAACTGCCGACTCGCCAAGTGCAAGTTAACAGCAATCTATGAAAGATTTTTTTCCACAATCCTCTCGACCTATAACATTATATTATCCGTATGTCGTCACTCTCTTATAAAAAGAATTTACTGTAACTGGATGAAAAACACGTCATTTCCAAAATGTATTTTTTTTTATATATCAAATGCAACTTTTTGTAATTTTCAATTAACCAACATTATGAATATACTTCCTTACTTATGATAAACAATAAAAAATATATATTATTATAAATATTGTTGAAATGTAGAAAAAAAAAACAGGTTTCAGTTTTATTTTATAAAAAAACTCGAAAGATCTTATAAAATACAAATACAACGCAACGCACAGTGGGGACGAGATTGCAAAAAGCGCATAAAAATCTATTTTTAAATATTATTAACAGGGGTAATAAATAGCACATATATATGTCTTAAACAACATTACAGTCTATCAGAGTTTGACTTTCATAGACTCTCAAAAAAATCCGTGAATTGAACGAATTTTTCCGATGACTATATTTCGTTAAAACACGAAAGCTTGTGCTTTCATTCGACTTTTTTAACCCAAAATACAGAAAATTACACAATTTAAAGTAAAATTTCCAAAATATAGCTGCAATTTCGTGCAATCACAGGGGTGTTCCGGCAAACTTTTTTGTATTAGAAACGTAATTCTTACGTATGTTCTTTCCCCCTCAAAACACGAAAAATTCGCGAACCTATGCTCAAAATTTCCTCCAATTCTCCAAACAAAAGACGGAAATTTATTTAAATAACAGAAAAATCTCTTCTAACTACAAGGGTGTTCCGGCAACTTGCTGCCTGTGGTTTTACGTTTTCGAACGAAGATGTTTTTGAGAGTGTAATGTTGTGTTCACCAGAAAGCTGACATAAGCAGTCGCACTATAAACATATAAGATAAAATATAATAAATATGCTTTAATAAATTCCATCATCATCCTTAGGAATTTCCACTAAGCAGTGTGATTCCTATACTAAAAAAAATATTTTGAGAGTTATTTTCCATTTCTCTCTGTCCAGGGAAATAATATCATTTAATTTAAAATCCTTTAATGACTTGGATAGAATTTTTACAAGTCATTATTGGTCAGTCCCTCCTAAGTCCCCCTTTAGGGATCCATTCTAAAAGTATTTTTGGAATACGCTATTCTTTGATTCACTGTAAAAAATGACCAATGTTTCTTATTTTTTGAAAACATGCTATAACCACGAATGAAAATATAATATAATCTTCTGAGTTATCCGAAATTCTGAAATGCGTCTTCCATTATCTTTTGAATCCCCAGAAACCAATACATTTCCTAAATTTAAAGAATAATTTATAAAAGCAAAGTATTTGTTGCTACCCGTATTTTTCCGAATAGTTTTTATAGTGTATTAATCAGTTTCCTCAGCCTGGAATACCTGTTTTTCGAATATCATCCATTCTCAAGTAAACGTTTTCAGTTGCATAAGTTTTTATACATGAAAAAGTAAAGCAATAATCTTAATTTTAATTTCAATGTTAACGCTGTTAATTTTGCATGTTTGTCTGTTAAACATATTTGTTGAACATAAAAATGTTTGCTTGATAATTGATAGCATCGGTAAAAACTATATTCCGGACTTAGAAAACTGATTAATACTCTTTAAAAGCTACTCGTAAACGTTTCCGAAAATTACAAGCAGCAAGAGAAATTTTGTTTTTATAAATGATTCTTTAAATCTCGAAATGCCATTGATGTCTGAGGTTTCTAAAGATAAAGAAACACTTTTCAGAATTATTGTTAACAAGGATGAGTTTATATTATAAATTTATTCGTGAATATATTATATTTTCGTAGATTAAGAAACATTTGTCGTTTTTTGATAATTGTTCTGCGAACACGTCCATACCATAGCCTCTTTAATAAAAAGCTATACGTTGCTGACGACAGGGATTTTTGCTAATCGTTGCCATCAATCTCGGAAAATGAGACATTTGAAGTTACTGAAAAAATTAATAGCTCGAAAAGTATTTGTCAGAAAATTGTTAGACAAACTGCGTTAGAAAGGTAAAAAATTATATTTTTATTGATATAAATTTCAAATCTAATGATTATGCCTTTTTTCAAATATTGAATTTCGAAAATTACCAAATTTCACAATCGAGTACCATAGCGTAACCTTCATGCGTAAAAAGATAATGATATACTGGCTATAGCACGAGAGAAATTATAGTAGCCTTATTATTCTATTAAAATATACATCTGAATTATGTCACGTTTGCATAATTTTTATTGAATTTTCGACAAATACTAGATGCGCCATTTCTTTTGACTATTATACATTAATTGTAAAATATCTGTTAGAATAGTTTTCAGCGACGTTCTGTAACCCGGGAAGCCCGGGTTCGATTCCCTAGTAAGCTCATAATGTTCGACTGTATCTAGAACATCCTGTCTGATTTGCATGATTTCACATATTCTTGAATTTTTAACTTTCTCCAGTCTTGTTCTTCCTGATCATCGTCAGAATCCATTACGGTAAAGAGGAGTTTCTTTTTTCGGAAGAGATTTAACTTCCATGTCTATGTCTCAGTACCGTAGAGTAAAATGCTTTTCACGATTGCACTATAAATTAATGGTTTAGTTTTGCGGAGAATATTACTGCTCCACAGAACAGAATTCAAAATTGCAATTGCTTTTCTGCCTTCATCAATTTACTTTTAAAAATCCCGTTGGCATGATCCATCTAGATGCATTCATCAAATGGATCATGCTATTTGATCATGGTATTTGAATTCCTCAACATTTAACAAAGTTTTTAAAAAAATTGTTATGTATGATGAGTTAATTTTTTTTTGCTCCAATAAAAGTATTAGAAGATTTTTTTTTTTCAAAACTGTAGAACCAAAATCGAGTATACTTAGTGCCAAAATAAAAAACTGTTTTTATCAGAATCAGAGTTTCCAATTACTGTGCTGTATTTGTATCTATTTGCACCTTTTTGCCCCTCTTTGCACCTCTTTGCGTCTCTTTGGAATCTCTGTAATATTTCGGAATCTGCTAAAACAGGACCTTAAGCAGAAAACAGCTGCAGAAACTTTCAAAACTAAGTGCAAAAAGTCAAAATGTTGGAAAAACACGAGCACGAAAAATACGCTGATTGAAATTGAAGAAAAGTACTTCAAAATGCTATACTATAACAAAATTTTGGAAGGTAAAACATATTTTTCCCCTTAATTTTTATCTCAGATAATGGAGAAAACATTCAGCTACAGAGTTTAATGGATTTTACGGCAAGCAGATTATTAATTTTCATTTTAAATAATTGTAAATGCCCACCTTGCGCCGACTAATCTACGTCGTGTAAATAGAGGTATGACGGATCACCAGGATATTGCTCTTATAAACTGCAGAAAATTAACGTGGCAGGTGAAAGTGCTTTAATAATTTCAGCAATATCTCCGCAATTTTCTGGTTCATCAACAAAATAAAATTCCTGTATTAAACCATGCAGAATAATACATTTTCTTCGATGAAAATATTTTGACCTATTAAATTTGATTTCGACAAAGAAACTTATATTAAAATTGTGAAAAAGATGAGAGTGTTGCGAACGAAATCAAAAATAACCCCCGCCCCACCTTTCATCTCCAATAATCAACAACAGCCAGATCTCAGAAACACTCGATTTATCCTCAAAAAACACATCTATTTTTATACCCCAGACGACTTTTTTTTTACATTTTAATGTTTTAGTTGTTTTCGTTTTTGGACTGCTTGATTTTTTATTTTGGATCCCTTAATGAAGTCTGATCAAGGTGATTCGATGTATTTGTGGTCCAAATTTGAAATCTCCAGCTCCCCCCGATCAGATGTCATTGATTGTTAAGCACTTTGTTTGGCAATTTCGCCCCATTGTGCAACAGGTGGCTACGGTGCTTACAATTAATAAATCAAGATATTTTATTTATTCAAGTAATTATTTTATTTCAAAATATATATCTCCGTTGTAAAACAAATTAATGAAAATTACTTGGATTTGGTTATAAAATGAGTGCATAAAAAATAAAAATTTTCTATATTATGAGAAGAATTGTTTATTGATTAAATTTAAAGCGAATACCCATAGGTTTCTTTTCGTACACCCTGCTATTCTCGCAAGTTTGTTCTTCAGAGGTGCCCTTTGCTGTGCCCTTCACCTGGAAACAATAAAAGATTGAAACTTTCGAACTATTGATGGAATACTGGTAACGTAAAATTTCGATTCGTTTTTAATGGAATTATCAAGTCTACTTTTAATCATTATAACATATAGGTTACATCTGTTTTAATGAAATTATATACATTTAATGTAATCAATTTCTAATGCAGTTCCAAGATTTCAAATTTAAGGTAATATTCAGCTAAATTTAATAAAAATTATTTATGTATCATTAGCATATAAGAATAATGAAAAATACGTCTTGGGAATTTTTTTACAGACTAATAAATTACATCAATATGCGAAAAACATTTCTATATCCTAAGAAAATGTTCTGCAAATCTTTTTTTCTGTTTTCTTATTTGCGTAATAAATTAACGTACACAGTCCATTTTTTTAAGCAATTCCAATTAAAGATTTGATATTTCCATTAATTTTCAGATAAATATAATAAAAGTTCTGCATTTCTGTATAATACATCGTACGAGAATAAGGAATAATATGTCTTGCTAAGTTTCTTTTTTAAGACTAATAAAATTACATAAATTTTCTGAAAACAACAAATTGTCCCAACAAATTGTTTTATATAACATTTTATCAGTTTCCTTATTAGCGTAATTATTTATTGTAACGTAATCCAATTTTTATGCAATTCCTTTTAAAGATTTTAATTCACGGAAATTTTCAGCTAAATAAAAGATCAATAGTTTGTTATTATACATAATACGACAATAATAAATAATAAGTCTTGAGAAGTTTCCTTTTAGAGACTACGAAATTGCATCAAGCTGAGAAAACACTTCCATATCCCAACAAAATGTTTTCTATAAATCTATATATTTAAAACACTAAGCGATGTATTTCGACAATCCGTCAGAACAAACTACTGCATCAAATTACACCATTCTTTTTTTAAATGAAAGATATTTGGATACAGATTTGTTATCGTGCATTCGTTTGTTCGAAAATTTAATTAATTAGCCGTAATTTTCAATTAAACATTTACTTCTGCTTATGACGTAATAAAGTCGACAACTCAAACTTTTGCCAGGCATAGCGTTTATTTTCTGAACTCTGTGGTTTGCCAATCTTTTGACATTAGCTAATATCAACTTGGTAATATTAAATTTATTATTTAACATTGTAATATAAAATCTTAAAAAAACTTACTTAAAATTAGTTAGAATATAATCATCTATATAATAAAACCGTATGTCATGTGACTGTCCTCAACAGTTCCGGGATGCCGCTTCACTTTTTCATATGCCAGGCAGCCATTTTTATTCAAAATTATTTTTTCTAATAAAACTGCATAAAAGTTACATTTTTAGAAAGATCGTTCAAAATAAATTAATATTTGAGAGATGACTTACGTTCAATTATGTATACATTCTGCAATAACTTCAGTTTCAATTAGGTTCGCTGTTCAAATTCTCTATCCATGAAAGTAAACAACAACAACAAAAAAAAGATTCATTCGTTGTGAACGTTTAAAATATTAAACCATGAATTTTTGGACCGCTGCCTGGTGTAAAAAAAATAATCAGCACCAGTGAGACAGTCAAAGTTTACCATAATTCTGTTCCATACAACTCAACTTCCTTCGGATCTTTTCTTGATGTAAGTTGAACTCCGTGGTTGAACTCATGTAATAATATTTAATGGATCAAATTTCGAAACATATTGTCAGCTTTTATTTTTCGTGTGTATTAATTAGAAACGATATTTTAATTTTGAAATCAAATGTTTTGATTTATGATAATATTTCTTATTTATCTATTTTCTATTTTAAAGAAAAATGTGAACGTCGTGTATTTTAAATTGGAACAGTTGTCACGGACGCACCAGGGTTGGCGGAATTTTTGTTTTGCGCCATTTTGGCGAGAAAATCCCATTTTCAGGTACCTATTAGAGATTACTAAAACAGCATATACTTTTATTTTATTATGAAATAGTTTATTTTATATTAAAAACACACACACAATGATTAATTTTTTATAAAGTGGGTTAAGCGGTTTTTGTCAAGAAAGATGAAATACATAACAACAAAAAATATGCGAAATGCTACCACGATCGCAAAAGTTCTTGATTTGTCTATTAGATTTTTCCGGTTTGGCGAAGGATTAAGGAAAAAAATAAATTATGAATAAAAATAATTTGTTACAATGCTTAACATACATTTAAGGGCGACCAAACTGGTCGCCAGTGGCGGCTAGTAATAAAATATTTAAACATAAACATATCAATATGAATAACAAATCTCACGTAAAATGTTGCAATATGCAATTTAAATTATTCCAATTGAAACAAGATTTGGAGAGTTATCCCTGACGCCCAGCTAACATAAAAGTACCTATTTTATTTTATTTATTTACAAACATATTCAATTTTATTATAAAACACTAGGTTGCCATACAAAGCAAAAATCGACATTTAGGCGCCAAAAATTAACCCCGATGCGTCTGCGATATCTGTACCGATTTAATCAGAATTGTTTTGGTTGCACCGCATATTGCAAAATTAATTAAATCCATGATTATTGTTTCTTTCTCAGATTAAAAATAAGAAAATTGGTACTTCTCTATTATCCCGTCGACCAATTTTCATAACAAAAAACTATCGCCAAACTGTAACGCCAAATAAACGGGAGAACGTTGCCATTGGAATATCAAAATAAATAAATTAAATAAAATATAAGAATTTAAGGACACGATTGTTTTTTTTTAATTTATGAAATAACTAATAAATTAGTAAAACATAATGAAAAATATACGGAAATGTCGAATTAAAAGACACTTGTGACGTAGCAAACATGTATAATGCTTCTGACATCAAGTAAATCGGACTGCATTTTTGGCGTTTAATTTTACAGTTTGGCGAGAGTTTTTTGTTATGAAAAGTGGTCGACCGGATAATAGAGAAGTACCAGAAAATTTAATGCTAAACGAAATTCAATTATTTGATCGATCGCAAATTTTGGTACTTTTCCGTTATACCGACATCATGCCATACATGTGAATGCTTGGCGATAATGGTGTCCGTATAATGGAAATGTACCCAAATTTTTCTTAGTTCGGGCTATACCAAAAACAAACATTTTACAGGTAACAAAAAAATCGCCAAAAATGACTGCTAAATCAGCAGTTATGACAGCAAAGTTGGATAAAATAACCTGAATTTTACAACGTTTATGCGAAACACCGCAGAGAACACACGCTATTTTTATATAAGTAGGATATATTTAAGAGAATAAGAGAACCTTCAATAATATAATGCATGAAAAAGTAAACAAATAAGTGATTCAGTAAATCTTAAAAATATGTATTTCTTAATATAACTATAAAATGCAGAAAAATATTCTGGTACCATCAAAAATATTCATTATCCCGTCGAAATTCCGTTCATTATCCCGTCGTCCCATTAAGAAAAAAACTATATCCATATTAGGTACTTTTCGATTAGCCGGCGCAAGTAAAATATATAAATACAATATATATATATATATATACAGGATGGTCCTAAAATATATGTAAAAAATGTAAAGGTAAGTAGAGGGGGGCCTAGATAAGAAGATTTCATGTAGGAATATGGGTGCGGAAATCCAGCGTTGAGGCAGTAGAGGGCGTTGTTGAGTTCGCCGGATGAAAGCACTTCGCTACCTTGAATCGTCATTCCCGCACGGATTTCGAGAAAAAGGCATTGTTACACCAATGCGGAGCTTGCGACATGTGTTTCATGTATGGGGCTGCGAATTGAGCAGCTGCTCAAAGGATGTACATGGAATGATTCTCGGGTAGGAATCTGTCGGATCGCCGAACATTTGAGCGTCTTCATGGGGAGTTGTGCACGAAAAACCTTTTTATGCTTTCAGGCATGATACGGGCAGAGAAAGATATCGCAGAATTCCTGGAGTGGAAGAAGCAGTAATTTGCACAGTAGAGTGTAGTCCTTTCACAAGCTCAAGAGCTTTAGGACGTGCATTGGGTGTGAAGAATTTCCTTGCGCAAACCCATACATGAAATGCATGCCTGTAGGCTCCGTATTGATGTAGCGATGCACATTACTCGAAATCCGTGCGGGGAATGACGATTCAAGCCTGCGAAGCGATTTCATCCGGCGAACTCAACAGCGCTCTCTACTACCTCAACGCTGCATTTCCGCACCCATATTCCTATACAAAATCTTATCTAGGTCCCCTCTACCTATCTTTATATTTTTGACACATATTTTAGGACCACCCTGTATATATATATATATATATATATACATTATATATATGTGTTTATATGTATGTATATATATGTATATATATACTATATATATATATATATACATCACTGGCGCCCGGCTAACCGAAAATTACCCCAAATAATTCGCCAAACTGTAGCGCGCAGTAAACAAACGGAAGAATGTTGCCATTTAATCTAAAAAATAATCATAATAATTAGGAAAAGCCCCATTTACTAAAGTATCATTTATCAGTAACTTTAATCAATAAAATTTACAATATATTAATGAAAACAGAATAAAAAAAACTCGGATATTTATTTATTTACATTATTTCTCTTAATTATGGAAAAGGAATAATCATCCTGATTATGTAAAGGAACTGAAGAAACCATACAAAAAATTACACTTGAAAACATTAAAAATCTCCATTATCTGCAGATGGATTTATTATTGTAAAAAAAATTCTTCATCTTTACATAAAAATTGATTAGCTTAAAACAATGGATGCGTTTCAGAAGATATGGATTTGAAACGAACAATGATTAAAGAAGACATTTTAAAAATTTTGATCAAAACATTTTAAAACTTTTTTTTAAGGTCGAATTTCGACGGTGCGTTTGCGGAGATGAAATGCACATGCGCATAGGAGCTAATTCGGTTGCATTATCACAGCGGAGGGGGGGGGGAATGTGTGCTTCATTTACTATGTTCTTTTATTGAATGAATATGAGATGAACGTGGCGGAATATGGCGGTAATGTCAAACTGATTTGCATTTTGTTTACGGATTGTTTGTTTGGAGTTTGCATCGGAAATAGTACTGTAATTCACTGGTGGGGAAAACTTTAAAAATAAAATATTTGAAAAACTGTTTCATAAGCACCCCGTCTTATGTAATAAAGAAGCTTATTTTACTAATATTGTTATTTTAATTTTTTTTCTGTCAAGTTTTTACGGGCTCCATCTAGTTTATTATAAGTTTCCTTATTAGAGCGTAACCCATTAACATAATGGAATCCTATTTTCATACAGTTACAATTAAAGATATGAAATTTACGACAATTTTGAGCTAAATATATTAAAAGTTTAGTGTAATTCCATATCATATATAATATGAGAATACTGAATAATACGTCTTGACAAGTTTTTTTTTTTTTTTTTTTTTTTTTTTTTTTTTTTTTTACAGACTAATAAATTGCATCAATCCGAAAAAAACAGTTACATGTTCCAACAAATTGATTTGCATAAAATATTATAAATTTTGTTATTAGCATAATTAATTGGCATAAAATAATCGGTTTTTTTATGCAAATCCAATTAAATATTTAAAATTTACGGCAATTTTTAGCTGCATATAAAAAATGTTCAGTATTATTTCTGTATCTTATACTCGTATGATTCGAGACTATTCAATAAGCCGTCTTGAGAAGTTACCAGTTAAAGACGAATAAATTGCACGTCTCAAAAAAACGTTTTTAAATTCCAACAAAATGTTTTGTTTAAATTATAGATTTCCTTATTAGCATAATTCATTAACATAACGGAATAACATTTTTATACCGTTCCAATTAAAGATTTGAATTTTTCAGCAATTTTCAGCTAAATATAAAAAAGTTCAGTAATTCGGTATCATATATAATATGAGAATAGAATACTGAATAATACGTCTTGAGATGTTTCTATTTACAGACTAATAAATTGCATCAATCTGCAAAAAACAGTTCCAAGTCTCAACAAATTGTTTTGCATGAAATATTATCAGTTTTCTTATTAGCGTGATTAATTAGTGCAAAGTAATCGGTTTTTTTATGCAAATCCAATTAAATATTTAAATTTATGGACATTTTCAGCTATATACAGGGTGTCCGCTCGAATAAATCGAGAAATATACATCGTATTGAAAAACAGAAAAATGCATGTTCAATAGTTTTGAAAAAATCTATTTAGGGATATCAAAGTTACCATTTTTCTAAAATATTAAACACGTATTTTTCCGTTTTTCAATCTGATGTATATTTCTAGAGTTATTCGAGCGTTTCCAGACATTGCAATGGTAACGATTCTCACAGTATTGCACTCGATTACATCGCCATCTACAATGGTTCGAAGAAAATGTTCAATACAAAAGTTACGTATTTTTTCCCGTAGAATCCGAATCTGCAATAAGAAATGGGGGTCATCGTTTAAGACTTCAAAGTTGCCCCCTTTCCCCCCGGGGGACAAAGTTGGGGGGGGGATTTCCTATCCCTATATAGATTTTTCAAAAATATTGAGCATGCATTTTGCCGTTTTTCAATCCGATGTATATTTCTCGAGTTATTTGACCGTTTCCAGACTTTTCGGACACCCTGTATAATAAAAGTTCGGTATTATTTCTGTATCTTATATGGTACAAGAATAATCGATAATACATGTTTAAAAGTCTCCATTTAGAGACTAATAAATTGCATGTCTTCAAAAAATACTTTCAAATCCCAACAAAATGTTTTGTTTAAATTATTATAAGTTTCTTTACTAGCATAATTCATTAACATAACGGAATGCCATTTTTATGTCGTTCCAAATAAAGATTTAAAGTTTTCGGCAATTTTCAGCTAAATATCATAAATGTTTAGTATTTCGGTATCATATATCACACGAGAAATTCAACGCCGCCGAAAACAAATCCTCAAAGAAAACAAAGTTTCTTTCAGATATTAATACATTGGATCAATCTGTGACAAATGCTTTCAAATACAAACACAATTTTTGCGTAAATTATTATCAGTTAGCAAGTCAGAATAATGCTTATATATGCTTAGTGTACAATGTCGATATATTTGCTTAGTGTACCATAAAATATTTGCAGTCACACTCATCAAACAAGAATCTTATAGTTGTTTTGAATTAATTTATATATATGTCGTGAGTCTGTATGTATTGATTACTTATTATTGAACAAAGAAAATATATGAGAGCATTTTTATTAATAAAAATTATGAAAAGTACATATTGTTTTTTAAACAGGAATGTTGTGACTCATTGTATATTTTATGGAATTTTTACATGTTCTATTTATACAAACGTATCAGTTGTTTTGTGTAATAAATTTTTCATTCAGTTTGAATTGCAAAATTACTCATTTAAGGTTATTTAAGGTCAATGTAATTCAAATTTAATATGTCATATCTGTATACATATTTGATAGCATACAATAATAATGACTCATATACTGTTAGAAAATTGGTTTAAAGGATAATAAACTATACATCATTCTGCGGAAAAAAATTTTCCTATTTCCCAAAAAAGGCTTGAATAATTTATTATGAGTTCCCATAGTAACAAACCAAAATAAATTAATCTATAAATCTGTTTACTATCACCACCAAAACATTGTATTCACAGTCATAAAACAGAAATTGTGTATTTCTGATTGTTAAAATATCTGATAAAAAATTGCACTTCCTCGAGTGCATATCGGTTATTGAATTATTCTCAATAAAAGCGAATATATGAATGTACTTTTTATCAATATAAATCAATTGTCAAACATTATATATTTTTTAAATAGGAAGGTATATACACTTGTATATACGATGTCAAAAGGTATATACAATGTTAAAAGGCATATACAAATGTCAAAAGGTATATACAAATGTCAAAAGGTATATGTAATGTCAAAAGGTATATATCATATCAAAAGTTATATATAAATGTAAAAAGGTATTTACAATTTTACAATGTATGTACAAATGACAAAAGGTAACGATATATAATGCTTTTAAAATAATAAAACTCTGAAGATTTACTTAGGAAATATTTACAAAGAACGAAAAAAATATTTCAAACCTAAATGTTTTGTTAGGAGCATTTAAATATTTTAAACTAGTTTCAATGATATAATTTGATTTTGATTAAAAGTCTTTGTTAAAAATAAGTAAATCTGCTTGAATTTGTAAAAAAAAAAACGAAAATTGGGAAATAACTAATTGAATGAGATTTGATAATCTCTGATAATCACTGTACTGTTTAATTTCAGGTTACAGCTTAATTTTAAGTATTTTTAGGGAATGGTAAGTTTCTGCATACAGTTCTGCACGAGACGTATTAGTTACAATTATTTTAATAACTATGCAATTAAACTTCAAAATACATAAGTAAAATAATTAAACTTGAAATACTATTGATTCAAAAGTGTCGTCAAACTTTGAAAATTATTGGAATAACAGAAAATTCGAGATACTAAAACTAAAATAAAACTGATGGTGAGAAATACCACCATCTAGGACTAAACTAGCACACACTATAAAAAAAAAAGTATTTGTTTTTTTTCTGCATATTAACAGAGTATTTGGTATCATTTTAATCAGTGAACAGTGAACAATACAAATTAATGATCCATTTTAGGATCAGCGCATACAGATAGATAATTATGGAACAAAGTGAACCACGGCAGTCAAGGAAATATTTGGTTTTCCGTTCCCACGAATGATTTAACTACACCTAATAAAAATGTCATCGAGAAAATTGTCAGAACAATAATATGACACATTTATTTATGAGAGCTTAAATAGGCACGAAGACCTCCCAAGTAAAAGCATCTTTACCTCCCAGACACAGCACGGCGTCAAGAGGAATCGCTATTGTACCGACGGACCTATGAAACACTCAAGGGGAGTACCAAATTTCTCCCGCCTGCCAATGGCCATCTCTCTAAAATCAGAGGTATGGCCGAAACATGCAAATTTTCAAGAAGTTAAAACGTATAAGGCCTTAATTTTATGTGAAAAGGGAAAAATGGTTCCATCCCTTTTTTTTTGCTCCACGAAAAGAATGATTTTTCTTGAGAGTAGAGATTCAAAAAAAGATGGAAAAGTAGAAGGTTGACTGCTCTCTAACTAAAAAACAGATTTTGAGTGTGTGTGCCAATAGATGGAAATGTACGCGCTAAGAAAAAGCGAAAACGCGTCAGCCATTACCTCCTGCTGTCAACGTTATCTAGTAATATAAGGTAACAAACAATCTTCCTTCACCATTGTTCCATTTTATTTAATTAAGCTATATTCTTTTAATAATACGAATTTACGTGTGTATGAAGATCCTACCCCGATCTAAACATAAAAAGGCTAATCAAATAAATACTTCTAGGGTATGGAACTCTGCCTTTCAAAGTCGAATTTGTTAATTCAGTAAGATAAACTGTAATTCTCAGAAAATAAATGTTGAGAATACAGTTCTCAACTAGGATTGAATATTTTTTTTTAAAACATTTATGTTTGTTTTTAATTACATGATTATAATTACCTTGTAAATAAACTCAATTTTATATTCAATTAATTTTAGTCAGTTTTCATTTTGTTTAATTAATTTATTGAATTAATATTAAGTCTTTTATTTTAGGAAATGTTTTCTTTAATATTACAATCTAGGTTTTAAAATAAGCCATTATTTATTTAATGTTACATAACTCTCTGCAGGTAACCTTTGATGATTGTAATTGGCTCAAAGAGGATCCGAACTTCAAAAATAATTCACAACGCAACTTTTTCTTTTCTATAATTAATTGATAATTTGTCTAATAAAATTCTCTAAGTATAAATTATCATATCAGATCCTTAGAGTCATAGGTGCAAAATAAATACTATACGTCTCGGATAATTTAAAATACTCATATTAATCAATAAACAGCAATATAGTGGTAAATCCTATGCAGTCAGACTTAAATTCAAATGCTCACTCTGTAGCATTCCATCAAAAACCATCTTGTATTTCAACAGTACAATGCAGCAAAATGCAATTGAAATAATTTTTACTAGACATTTGCACTACAGTGATGTTTCTAATAACCAGTGGACCCATGCGAAGATTTTGCACTGCAGTCTAATATTTTTAACAAATATCTAATATTTTTAGATGCAGATTTAAACTTCTAAAGAAAATTTAAGGATTAAAATATCCGCAAACAACATACGTAAAGCCAGAATATCATCAATCACTGAAGTCTAATATTTTTAACAAATATCTAATATTTTTAGATGCAGATTTAAACTTCTAAAGAAAATTTAAGGATTAAAATATCCGCAAACAACATACGTAAAGCCAGAATATCATCTCATTTATTCCATCAAAGTTACAGAAAGAACTGATCTAAGATAGCATAGGCCAAAAAAAAATTATCAATCGTATTTTAACTACATTAGGGGATGGTATCATCTGTTTCGAAAAAAAAAACGTAGGACAAAGAAAAATAAATCGAGCAATTGAATTTCCATTTTGCTTTTTAATCATAAGTATAAAAAAACCGTGCAGAGACATAGTCCCGCTTTATCTTTATTGTACTATTTATTATTTTTTTAATATATAATCATTGTTGAGCACGATATAATGCGGTATTTTTTTTTGTGGCAACACTGATTTGAAGAAAAACCTTTCATTTCATTTATGAAAACAGTGCCAATTTAATTTTGAAATAACAACATTTTTAATCAAAAGACATGGTTTAACGAAATGTGAGTATATTATGTCAGAAGCCTGTTCAAAATCTATTCATATGGTATCCCATTTACCGTTCTGTGCTTTTTATTTGCTTAGAAAAAAGGATGTTCACAACGAAAATAATATGTATGATACTTGAACACTATCAGAAAGTAATAATGACTGCATAATGATTTTCAATGCTTTTTCTCTTTTAATATCATGGTGTCTCCGTTTAAGACGTAATTGTTATTTTAATAATTAATAAATTAGTATGAGATCATTAAAAGTGCATATAAACGTCGAATTAAAAAACACGCGATGGCATAACAAACACGTGCTGCATCTGACGTCAAGCGAATGTGACGCCACGACCATGCAATTTTGGCGTTAAATCGCATAGTTTGGTGATAATATTTTTGTTTGAAAGTGGTCGACGGGATAATGGAGAAGTACCGAAAAACAATTATCATTAACACTGTAAAAAAAGGTGAAATATGTCTTACTTTAGGAAAATATAATATAACTAAGAACGAAAGCATACAATAGTCTCGTCCGAGTTGAGTTATACACGATTCCGAAACCTCAGAAACAAATATATATTTTTTTATTATTTAAAGATTTATTTATAAAAACAAATTTACATTTACTGACATTCATTTTGGGAAACGCTTCAGAGTAGTTTTTATAATACATTAATCAGTTTTTTGAAACCGGAATTTTTCGGATGCTGTCAATTCTCAATTAAACATTTTCATGTTCAACTAGCATGTTTCACAGAAAAACATAAGAAATTAAGAGCATTAATAGTAATATTAAAATTTACATTATTTTGTTACATTTGAATTTATGAATTCAAGTACGCAGCTAAAAATATTTAACTGAGAATTGATAGCATCTTAAATATCGATATTCGGGTTGCAGAAAACTGATTAACATGCTCTAAAAACTACTCGGAAACATTTCCGAACGTCAATGACAACAAAAGGAATTGCTTTTTAAAATGCTTCTAAAGATCTCGAAAATATATTGGTTTCTGAGATTTCTAGAGATGAAAAACACTTTTTTGAAAAGTGGAAAAATTGTAAGAAGTTATTGTATTTTTTCGTTTAAGATTATGTTATGTTTTTCTAGATCAAAAAGTATTTGTCTTTGTTTACAGTGCAAATGTTCAGTTTGAAATTTAAAAAGTCCTACCGGCCTGTACCGGAAGAAAAGGTAGCTTTCATAGTTCATGTTTTTAAAAATTCAACTCATTTTACTCAAACACCCGAAGCTAAAATGCTTGGAACCCGATTATAAAAAATTCAATACCGGTTTTCGTTAATACTGAATTTGAATGCGAATTTCAGCATGATTGTTACAGCATAACAAAAATCAGATTGTTTTAAAATGTCAACCATCTAGAATTTCTGACTGGCATATCTCAACTATTTTTTTAAGATAAAAACAAAACAAAAAATGTTCTGGAATCCTTGTAACACGATCTAACATTTAACGGAAACAACTTTTTCAATTAATAATTTTATATATATCATTTTAAATTTCTAAAAATTTGAAACATTTTAACTGGCCGCCATTTTGAAACAAGATTGCGGATGAAGCTGGCCAACAAACTCGGTCTCTAAATATCTTAATTCTCTCGAAAAACAACCTGTATCTTTTTATTTTTACTTCCCAATGTTTTCTGACAAAAAAGTATTATTTTCTCAAATATAAAAGCTAATCTCAGTTTCAATGTAAAATTTTTTTGTATCGGGGGCATTCTATGTTACAACTCAAGATTTTGGTCGGAACTACAATATGCTATTGGGATTCGATTTCCTCAAAACAAATAATATTATCCTAGATTTTGAAGATAAAACCATGAAATTAAAAAACAAAAACATTGCACTTCAATTTCTAGAAAATGAACCTCAAAGTCTGATAAGTAACTTAACTGCTAACTCTAATGAGAATCAAAATAAAGAAACAATACGCAAAAAAAAAAAAAATCGTATCTCGCACAAAAATTTTGTTACAGCAAAACTAACACAGACAACGGAGTTACTACCAGGCGAAAAAAAATTGTTGCATTACTATTAGATCCAGATAAATTCGCAACTACAAATACAATACTCTTGGAACCGATTAAACATAATATGAAAATTTATTATAAAACATCAATTCACGAAATTGCCAAGGATAATAAAATTCATATAATAATCACTAACAAATCACAACAAAAATTAATCTTAACAGAGGGAATGAACATTGGCAAAATTTCTAAACATTTTGAAATAAATTCAGTTGACACTGAGGGTCAAGAAGTAACGAAGCAGGTAGTGCACATTAATAATCTGAATTTAGAGCAAGTTCGTGAACGGAGAAAAGCAGAACTTAGATCAGACGACTTTAGTTTACAACATTTAGACTCGGACACAGCAGAAAAATTAAAAAAAATACTTCTAAATAATGCACATGCCTTTTCTAAGAATTACGATACACTCGGACAATCTTCATTAGTAGTCCCAAGATTTAATTTAATACATAATTATCCTCTGCAGACTAAACCATACAAAACTGCACACAATGTTAAGGAGTATGCTAAAAAAGAAATTGAAAAACTTTTGAGAGCAAATATCATTCGTAAATCCAACTCTGATTACGCTTTCCCTGTTATTTTCGTTAAAAAAAATCTTTGCAGAAAAACGAACAGGCTAATGAAGTTAAATATCGTATGGCGGTCGATTATAGACTTTTAAATGAAATACTTCAAAATTATGCGTACCCCATACCCGAAATTAAAGAGATTCTGCGGAGAATGAGTGGAAAAAAATATTATACAGTACTGGATCTACACAGTGCGTTTTTCCAAATAAATTTACGTGAAGAAGACACTGAAAAATTAGCTTTCATAACGGAGCACGGTAAATTCTCCTTTTTAAGATTGCCTTTCGGAACGCGACTCAGTACTGCGGTGTTTGCAGAATTAATTGATAAGGTGTTGGGCCACTTTAATGAAGATCAAGTCGCTTATTTTATTGACGATGTGATCCTAGCAGCCGACTCACTCGAAGAAATGTTAGATCTGTTAGACAAAGTCCTTAAAGCTTTTATTGAAAATAATTTAACTATTGAGCCTACTAAAATACAAGTCTGTATGTCAGAAATCGAATTTCTCGGTTTCACCCTAAACATCGAAGGATACTCTCCTTCAAAAAGAAACATAGATAAAATTCAAAATTTAGTTAAACCTAAAAATAAGAAGGGAGTTAAATCTCTACTTGGTCTTTCGAATTATTTTAGATCGCTTATTAAAGACTATTCTAAAATAGTTGACCCATTAATTAATCTTACTAAAGACAAAGTGAAATTTAAATGGTCTGACATAGAAGAAAATGCTTTCAAAGAAATCCAAGCAGCGATAGTTAAAAATCCCACATTAAAACCCCCGGATTTCTCAAAAGATTTCATTTTAATCACAGACGCTTCTAAAACAGCTATTTCTGGAATTTTAGCACAAGAATACGACGGAGAACAGCTGCCAATTGAACATTTTGGGCGAAAATTAAGGGATCCCGAAAAGAACTACCCCAGTTTCAAACTCGAACTACTGGCGGTTCATGAAGCGGTGATGTATTTCAAGCATATTCTCGCAGGGAGAAAATTTAATATTTATACAGACTCCAAAGCGCTAACGTATTTTTTAAATTTGGAAAAGCAACCAGACATTGTAGCAAGGTGGTTGGACAATTTGTCCCCTTTTAACTACTCTTTTCAGCATATCGAGGGATCTAAAAATCCTGCTGATTATGTTTCGAGGAACATTAATAATATAATTTCAAGAGAAAAATTGCAAAATTCATTGTTTACGGTAAACAAAGCTCTATCAGATGAAAACATTAAACTACAACAATTAGAAGACGAAAAATTGAATAAAATAATAAACAAAATTAAAACTGACAAACAAAACAAAACCACTAAAAAATTCACTCTCAATCAAAAAGAAATATTAATATTAAAGCCAGGCTCTGATACAAATCAACTGTTAATTGCTCCGGATAAACTTAAAGCTGAAATAATACAGGAAGCTCATAAACCACATTTCGGATTTTTTAAAACTTATCAAATAATAAAAGCTAGATTCTACTGGTACGGGATGTACAGGGATGTAAAGAATTATTGTACTAAATGTATACCATGTAACACGACTAAACAACATCAAACTATTAAAGTTCCCACACAAAAAATAATCAAAGATAAAGAAATCGGATCAGTTTTGCATATAGATTTAATTGGTTTGCTTCCAATGACGCTACGCAAAAATAAATTTGTATTTATGATTATTGATTCCACATCAAGATTCTTGGAGGCTGTACCGGTTCGCAATTGTGAATCACAAACACTTCTAAATGTATTGAATCGTTATTTTAGTAATTTCGGATTGGCGCGATCCATAAAATTGGATAATGGCCGGTATTTTCACTCCGATTTATTCAAAGAATACATGGATTCTCTTAACATAGACCTAGATTTTACGTCCGTGAATAATCCACGCAGTAATGGGCTCTGTGAGATATCTAATAAAATATTAAAAAATTCAATTATTGCCATGTGTAAAAACTCTCTGGAATGGGATACCAGAATTGATTTTTTTTTAATTAATTATAACAGTACACCGCATAGAGCTACGGGATTTTCTCCGGCACTTCTATTTTTCGGTAGGGAAGTAAGAACCCCTTTTTCCATACACTTGCCTGACCAAGACATAATTGTCAAAACCTACGTTAAAAATAGAGTCCAACATATTGAGGAAATAAAGAAATTAGCCTTACAAAACCAAAAAAAATGATGGCGGAGTACATCGACAGTACCCCAGTCCAAAAAGTAAAATTTCTACAAACGGGACAAGAATGCTACTTAAAAGTCGTGGGTAAACCAGGCGTACTTCAGCCAAAATTCTTGGGACCATTTGAGGTGGTAAGGAAGCTTAGGAATAACAATTACCTATTAAAGGAAATTGCATTCCCAGATAAAGCGACTATTAAACGCCACATAAATAAATTATTCTCACCAACGAAAGTGGAATCACAGACTATACATATAAATTCCTAGATAGGGAAGCGAGAAATTTTTTTTCTCTTTTATTGCTGTCGAGGCAATATGTATATATTTATTTTAAATTTTTATTGTTTATAGATGTCTTATTTTTCTTTAGTTTAGTACACATTTTATAATTTTCCATTATTGTTTATTTACAGTACATTGAGGACAGGTTACTATTAAAAAAAAAAAAAAAAAAAAAAAAAAAAAGATCATTTAGGGAGGATACTGCAAGTTTTTTTTTCTTTGCTACACAGTGTACTACTGAGGGATTTGGCTCGTCAGAGGGAGTTATGAACAAACATGCACGTTAAATAAAAAATAATAATAATTACGGTAAAAATAAAAACAGAGGCAGCCTTGCCAGGGTATCACCCTTTCAAACCCATTTTATGCTAATTTATATAACAAAACAAAAAAAATTTTAATATATAACCTTACCCCCTCTACTAAAAGTGAAAATAAAAGTCTTTATATGTAGCACAAAACATATAACTAATCGATTTAAAATTACAAGTCAACATCTATTCACTCGGCGACACAAATATAAATAATAATAATACAACATTTTATATTGACCAATATTTATAATAATTCATCCTTTGCTTAAAGCCACGGATTGACGAATCCACTTGAATTATTATAAAAAAAAAATCGGTCAGATTTTACAAAATTATTTTAGTTTAATATTTATGATATAATCTATAACTTGGTTAGAACAACGCGTTTAAATTTTAATTTTAGAATAATCGTACGATTTCATATTATAAAACAAACAAGTAAAAAAAAAAATTATTAGTTGTCCCTAAGGATTAACATTTCAGATAATTTAATTACAAAAAAAAGAATAAAAATAAAAAAATACCATTGAACGTTTCAATTATTACAAAACATAAATTGGATGTTTAATTTATACCTTAAATATTTAGGTAAATTATTTCATACTTAAAAAAATAATAATAATAACAAGTTGGAAATTGTACGTCAAACGTTACAAACGAGGTGCGTTCGTACGCACGTTTTAGAATTAAATTCATGATATCCCATGCGTAGAACGGGCTAAACAGCTAGTTAAGTATATATTTTATGACACTGTTCATACAAATATCTTAACTAGTTATATAAATATTCATATATATATGTATCAGCTAGTTATATAAATATTCAGATCTTGATGATTTTTAATTCTGTGAAATGAATTATATCGTCTGCAGATTAATTTCTGTAATAAAATAAGTATCTCGGTCGCTTGACGATTTAACATCCATCGGAAGCTCCTCTAACAAAAAAGCACCGATTTAAAAAAAAAAATCAAATTTCTTAATAAATATTTTTATTAATATCTCCTAAAGTTTTTATTCGATTTTAATAAAATTTGAAATGTCTCGACAAAATTCTGCAAAGATAATATATTTTAAATTGCAAACCATTTGGTTGGGTAGTTTTTGCGTTGTTATATGCGGACGGACAGACAGACGGACGGACAGACAGACAGACGGACGGACAGACGGACGGACCAAACGACGACTATAGGTGCTACGTATTTATATAATTACGAACGCACCTAAAAAGGTGTTGGATACATGTCAATGATCATTTCAGCAATTTATTGGATGTTAAAGTCTCGTTTTTGCAGGCGAAATTGAGACTATCTGCGCAGAGCATCTAATAATGCATTTAGCTGAGATATTTCTAATTAACTAAATTTCCAAACTTTACAAAAAAAAAAGAATTTGTTTAATTTTTTTTCTAACTATATGTAATATTTTATAAAACAAAAAATAATAAGAGAAAAGAAAAGCGAACGCTCGCTTTCCATTCCTTAAATATGTATATTTACACGTTAATATATTTTAAAATAATAATAAGAAGAAGAATAAATAATTAAATAAACATTTTACAATTGCATGCACATTTTCGTTTGTGCAAAGCAACGCTCGCTTGTTCTCGCTAACTTAAATTGTAACTAGAAAATCAATATTATATTAAAAATATATTTATATTATAATACATTACGTTTTTATACACAATATAAATAAATAAGTAAATATATAAATTGACGAGAAGATAGTGCGATGCAAACGGATTTGACCACGTTACACGTGTACAGATTTTTTTTTTTTTATAGAAAATATTAAGCAGATATACAGATTTAATTACATACCCCATTTTTTTTTAAATCCAAGCCGGGTATACACGACTTTTTTTTTATTTTAATCACACATTTAATCTTATTTCAACAATAAAAAACAGATAGCTGGATTTCGAGTAATCCTTTTCACAGACACACGTGCAATCAAATCGTTTCACTGTTTTTTTTTCCACTGTCAGTAATCCAGGAGTTTAGAAAACATTACCCACAGGTGAGGAAAGATACCTAATACACGGCTTATCATTTCGCAAATCGTCCCCCGTGTACAACTGAATCCGAAGGTAGGGAGATGGGTCATTGTCCACAGGTAGGGTCATCTAGCTGTCATTCTCTATCCTTCCGCTTAGCGGTGATGGATTAGAGGGAGAAAAGATTATTCTTTTTCTTCTTCTGCTTTTTTTTCCCAACCCCGTTCATTCCAAGGCAGACAGTTTAAAAGGGTATTGTGTTTGACTTTATCGATGGATATTTAAATTTTTGGTATCGAAAGAAGAAAAAAAATTTCATTTTTTCGATCTGTTTCCTTTATGAAAATATATTATTATTGAGAATATCTTTCATTCAGAAAAGTAGCCTTTTCACATATTCCAAAACAATTGTTTTAGTAAGAATGATAAGATTTTTTTTTTTAACATAACATTTTCTTTATATATATAAAAAAAGTAAAGAAGTTTTCCTTTCTGCTCAAGAGAAAATAATTCATGTGAGAATTATATTATAATGTTTATAATAAAGATTGTAGTACAACAGACATGTGCTTATATAGATGTGTTTTCTCTCAATGTTTTTCATATATTATATAATTTTTTTTTTGTATGGTATTCATTATCAATGCATACAGCTTACTGATTATATTGAGTATTTGTTTTAAATGATTCTGTATATTGTGTTTCCATTCATGGGTACCTAATTAGCCTGTAATAATTAAAATAAAAGATTTGCCAATTTATATGTATGTAATAACTAAAAATATAAGAGTGGAAAAGAAAATTAATTTTTTTTTCTTTCTTCTCTCGGGCATTTTATTTTATTATTTGGCTTATTCAAATTTTCCTGCTTTATTTGGATTTGGACCTATTAAAACTCAAAATTTTAATAAATGTTTTTTGAACAATGGAAATTGAAACCAACTACACATGATAACTTGCTGAAGAAGTCATGTCTTTCATCAGATTTTTCAACAGTGAACTTTTGATTACGCTTTATTTCACCAATGTGTAAAACTTTTTTCTGGTGTTGCAAACCTACTTACACTCCAAACCTAGTGACACTCCAGCTTATCCCAAGTTCCTAGACTTTTCCATGTGAACATTTTCCGTTTTGATCTTCAATATAATACGACGATGGACTTTCATCGAGTACTTTGTGGCTACATATATATATAAAAAAAAGATACTGTTGAACTTTTTTTTTCTAATGTCGGGGGAAGAGATGATGGTGAGAAATACCACCATCTAGATCTAAACTAGCACACACTATAAAAAAAAAGTATTTGGTTTTTTTTCTGCATATTAACAGAGTATTTGGTATCATTTTAATCAGTGAACAGTGAACAATACAAATTAATGATCCATTTTAGGATCAGCGCATACAGATAGATAATTATGGAACAATGTGAACCACGGCAGTCAAGGAAATATTTGGTTTTCCGTTCCCACGAATGATTTAACTACACCTAATAAAAATGTCATGGAGAAAATTGTCAGAACAATAATATGACACATTTATTTATGAGAGCTTAAATAGGCACGAAGACCTCCCAAGTAAAAGCATCTTTACCTCCCAGACACAGCACGGCGTCAAGAGGAATCGCTATTGTACCGACGGACCTATGAAACACTCAAGGGGAGTACCAAATTTCTCCCGCCTGCCAATGGTCATCTCTCTAAAATCAGAGGTATGGCCGAAACATGCAAATTTTCAAGAAGTTAAAACGTATAAGGCCTTAATTTTATGTGAAAAGGGAAAAATGGTTCCATCCCTTTTTTTTGCTCCACGAAAAGAATGATTTTTCTTGAGAGTAGAGATTCAAAAAAAGATGGAAAAGTAGAAGGTTGACTGCTCTCTAACTAAAAAACAGATTTTGAGTGTGTGTGCCAATAGATGGAAATGTACGCGCTAAGAAAAAGCGAAAACGCGTCAGCCATTACCTCCTGCTGTCAACGTTATCTAGTAATATAAGGTAACAAACAATCTTCCTTCACCATTGTTCCATTTTATTTAATTAAGCTATATTCCTTTAATAATACGAATTTACGTGTGTATGAAGATCCTACCCCGATCTAAACATAAAAAGGCTAATCAAATAAATACTTCTAGGGTATGGAACTCTGCCTTTCAAAGTCGAATTTGTTAATTCAGTAAGATAAACTGTAATTCTCAGAAAATAAATGTTGAGAATACAGTTCTCAACTAGGATTGAATTTTTTTTTTTTAAACATTTATGTTTGTTTTTAATTACATGATTATAATTACCTTGTAAAAAAACTCAATTTTATATTCAATTAATTTTAGTCAGTTTTCATTTTGTTTACTTAATTTATTGAATTAATATTAAGTCTTTTATTTTAGGAAATGTTTTCTTTAATATTACAATCTAGGTTTTAAAATAAGCCATTATTTATTTAATGTTACATAACTCTCTGCAGGTAACCTTTGATGATTGTAATTGGCTCAAAGAGGATCCGAACTTCAAAAATAATTCACAACGCAACTTTTTCTTTTCTATAATTAATTGATAATTTGTCTAATAAAATTCTCTAAGTATAAATTATCATATCAGATCCTTAGAGTCATAGGTGCAAAATAAATACTATACGTCTCGGATAATTTAAAATACTCATATTAATCAATAAACAGCAATATAGTGGTAAATCCTATGCAGTCAGACTTAAATTCAAATGCTCACTCTGTAGCATTCCATCAAAAACCATCTTGTATTTCAACAGTACAATGCAGCAAAATGCAATTGAAATAATTTTTACTAGACATTTGCACTACAGTGATGTTTCTAATAACCAGTGGACCCATGCGAAGATTTTGCACTGCAGTCTAATATTTTTAACAAATATCTAATATTTTTAGATGCAGATTTAAACTTCTAAAGAAAATTTAAGGATTAAAATATCCACAAACAACATACGTAAAGCCACAATATCATCAATCACTGAAGTATAATATTTTTAACAAATATCTAATATTTTTAGATGCAGATTTAAACTTCTAAAGAAAATTTAAGGATTAAAATATCCGCAAACAACATACGTAAAGCCAGAATATCATCTCATTTATTCCATCAAAGTTACAGAAAGAACTGATCTAAGATAGCATAGGCCAAAAAAAAATTATCAATCGTATTTTAACTACATTAGGGGATGGTATTATCTGTTTCGAAAAAAAAACGTAGGACAAAGAAAAATAAATCGAGCAATTGAATTTCCATTTTGCTTTTTAATCATAAGTATAAAAAAACCGTGCAGAGACATAGTCCCGCTTTATCTTTATTGTACTATTTATTATTTTTTTAATATATAATCATTGTTGAGCACGATATAATGCGGTATTTTTTTTTTTTTTGTGGCAACACTGATTTGAAGAAAAACCTTTCATTTCATTTATGAAAACAGTGCCAATTTAATTTTGAAATAACAACATTTTTAATCAAAAGACATGGTTTAACGAAATGTGAGTATATTATGTCAGAAGCCTGTTCAAAATCTATTGATATGGTATCCCATTTACCATTCTGTGATTTTTATTTGCTTAGAAAAAAGGATGTTCACAACGAAAATAATATGTATGATACTTGAACACTATCAGAAAGTAATAATGACTGCATAATGATTTTCAATGCTTTTTCTCTTTTAATATCATGGTGTCTCCGTTTAAGACGTAATTGTTATTTTAATAATTAATAAATTAGTATGAGATCATTAAAAGTGCATATAAACGTCGAATTAAAAAACACTCGATGGCATAACAAACACGTGCTGCATCTGACGTCAAGCGAATGTGACGCCACGACCATGCAATTTTGGCGTTAAATCGCATAGTTTGGTGATAATATTTTTGTTTGAAAGTGGTCGACGGGATAATGGAGAAGTACCGAAAAACAATTATCATTAACACTGTAAAAAAAGGTGAAATATGTCTTACTTTAGGAAAATATAATATAACTACGAACGAAAGCATACAATAGTCTCGTCCGAGTTGAGTTATACACGATTCCGAAACCTCAGAAACAAATATATATTTTTTTATTATTTAAAGATTTATTTATAAAAACAAATTTACATTTGCTGACTTTCATTTTGGGAAACGCTTCAGAGTAGTTTTTATAATACATTAATCAGTTTTTTGAAACCGGAATTTTTCGGATGCTGTCAATTCTCAATTAAACATTTTCATGTTCAACTAGCATGTTTCACAGAAAAACATAAGAAATTAAGAGCATTAATAGTAATATTAAAATTTACATTATTTTGTTACATTTGAATTTATGAATTCAAGTACGCAGCTAAAAATATTTAACTGAGAATTGATAGCATCTTAAATATCGATATTCGGGTTGCAGAAAACTGATTAACATGCTCTAAAAACTACTCGGAAACATTTCCGAACGTCAATGACAACAAAAGGAATTGCTTTTTAAAATGCTTCTAAAGATCTCGAAAATATATTGGTTTCTGAGATTTCTAGAGATGAAAAACACTTTTTTGAAAAGTGGAAAAATTGTAAGAAGTTATTGTATTTTTTCGTTTAAGGTTATGTTATGTTTTTCTAGATCAAAAAGCATTTGTCTTTGTTTACAGTGCAAATGTTCAGTTTGAAATTTAAAAAGTCCTACCGGCCTGTACCGGGAAGAAAAGGTAGCTTTCATAGTTCATGTTTTTAAAAATTCAACTCATTTTACTCAAACACCCGAAGCTAAAATGCTTGGGACCCGATTATAAAAAATTCAATACCGGTTTTCGTTAATACTGAATTTGAATGCGAATTTCAGCATGATTGTTACAGCATAACAAAAATCAGATTGTTTTAAAATGTCAACCATCTAGAATTTCTGACTGGCATATCTCAACTATTTTTTTAAGATAAAAACAAAACAAAAAATGTTCTGGAATCCTTGTAACACGATCCAACATTTAACGGAAACAACTTTTTCAATTAATAATTTTATATATATCATTTTAAATTTCTAAAAATTTGAAACATTTTAACTGGCCGCCATTTTGAAACAAGACTGCGGATGAAGCTGGCCAACAAACTCGGTCTCTAAATATCTTAATTCTCTCGAAAAACAACCTGTATCTTTTTATTTTTACTTCCCAATGTTTTCTGACAAAAAAGTATTATTTTCTCAAATATAAAAGCTAATCTCAGTTTCAATGTAAAATTTTTTCAAACCTACGTATTTTCTTTTATTTCTTATTTGTTCGAAAAAATCAGGTTTTTTTCCGGATCAACTAGAAAGTCTGTCTCGCGGTTTTTCAGTCGGAAGCTTTATCTCCTTTAAATCATAGTGCCCAGAAATTGAGTTCCGTAGTGCTATCGGTCGAAAGACTGTTTCGCGGCTATGTATTCGTGAGCGTTGGACAATGCTGGTTTTCCCGCCTTGAGCGCAGATTTGTTCCTGGATCATGATGTAAGCGGAGGCCCGGCGCGTGCTCGTGACCGTGGAATAAAATCTCCGTAGATGCCGATAGATCCTACGATGCTGCCCTTTAACAGCTTTGACTTCTTCGAATGCTTAATTTGGTACACGAAGCCTCTCCTTTGTTCTAATCCATTGAATTATCATGAGAGCTAAATAAAAGCATAACTGAGTTTTTTCTGGATCTTAATAAATTGTGATGTGGACTCGACTGCCTATTTATTTTTCTTCAATAAGCACCGAATGACTTGTGATGATCGGCGTTACAACTGCAAAACTTAATAGGTGGAGACCTATGGCCTTGAGTTTAATTTACAGAAAATAAGGCAATTCAGTGGAAACGTGACATATATATATCGATATATATAAATCAACATTTGTTCGGAGGGTGGTTTGGGAGTCATGATCGGTGAAAATATACCAACATTTTTTGGAACTGCTTTGCTCCGAACGGCTGCAAAAGGAAGCTTTTTGTAATGAAAGCTACCTAAAAGATGGAAACTATATATTTTTGCTAGACAGCTATAACAGATCAATTTCTGCATACCTAAATCCTTTTATCTGATAAATGTACTACCACTTCGCCTTTTTTCTGAAGTTTTTTTTTTTTTTTTTTTTGAGTTTTTCGACATAGAATATAGTAGTGTAACTAAGCACAATCATTATGAAAATATTTATTAGATAAACTGTTCAGAGTTATATTCTCTGTTAATGTTTTAATTTCAGTTTATAAATGGGAAAATATTTCCCAAATACTAGAAAGATTTTAATTTAGTAAGAAATACCTACTTGTACTTCAAATAGATTCCTGAGAAATTATGTGACTACTCTCACGCACAGGATATCAATCTTCATTTAGGATTTTATGCAGATAATAAGAAAGCTTCCTCCTGAAACATGCTTCGTGTCATATTATATTATATAAGAATAAAACATTTATGAACAGATTTTAGCATTTTATTATGAGATTGAATTTATATAATCTAATATCTTAATATTTTTTTAAACCGCAATATATGTTTTTTCAGATGCTATCAAATCTTATTTAAACATTTCCATGGTCAACTAATATGTTTTATAGACAAAAATTATAAATTAACAGCGTTAATTGTACCATTAAAATTAACTTTATTATGTTACATATGCATTTATGAATTCCGTTACGCAGCTCAAAATGATTAAATGGTAAAAATTCCATAAAAAGTCAATAAAATGACTGAAAACGATAATAAGAAATCTTTCTGTTGAAACATGATTCATGTCATATTATAAGATATAAGTATAAAACATTTATGAACAATTTTAGCATTTTACTGTAAGAATGGATATCTATACTCTAATATCTTTTTGGTGTATTTTTTTTTAATCCTCTATGGTATTCTATCTTTATATTAATATAAAATTGCACAGGACTATTTGAAAAAATATAAATAATACGTTTGAACGTGACTGAGTAACACGCGTCAAATTCTTAATAAACTATAAGACTATTTTCTACCATTTACTTAATACAACTGAAAGAAATATTTTCTTTAATTAAATCTCTGTATTAAAATTATCTACATTTGAAAAACTCTTAAAGTGCCTGAAAGAGACCTAGAATCTTGGAGAACCGTACAGCCATAAAGAGCCTTTAACAACATGCTCTGTTTAAAGGCAAGAACTTCCATGATTTCTTTTTGATTGAATTCTGTTCCTAGAATTTAAAAGGAAATGTTAGAAAAGATGATGTATGTTACACGGGTTGCCGTTTTAGAGAATTATTTAATTAGACTCCTATGGTGGGGCAAATCGGTTCGAAATTAGAGAAAATAATATTAATATAAATAATTAATGGGCAAAGATAATTTTAATGGGGAAAATTTTATTATATTTTTATCTATTGAAAATAATTCTTTCAACTGTAATAGTAAATAATATAGTGATATAGTACATATATAAATAGTGTAATAGAAAGTAATTTTAGCAGAGAAAATTTATAGAGGGATGGTAATGTTAGTTGTGTAAATTTATAAATAATTTAAAAGAAGTGTATTATATTTATACATTGAGTAATAGAAAATAATTAGAATACGTACAATTAATAGATAGAGATAATTTTTAAAAAAAGATTATTTTAATAGAGCTTTAATTAAAGAAAATCATTCTTTCAAGTATAATAAATAGTAAATAATATAGTAATTTTTAACATATATAAATAGTGCATTGTAATATGAAATAAATAAATAAAAAATAACAGAGAAAGACAATTGTAATAAATATAATTTCAATAGAGATATTTATTTACAGAAAATAGGCCTTTCATGTGTAATAGTTAATAGTTTTACTTTCAGTTAATCTTCTCATGAATAGGAATTTTGTATGTGGTCGCATTAAACCCCTCTCCCCCTCTTCAAAGTATTCTGCGAAAATTGTTTTTCTTGAATCACTAATAAACCTCATATAAAGTTCAATATTGCTTAAAAAATACAGCAATAGTTGAGAGAATTCAGTTGGAGAATCTGCTTTTAACAACTTATTTTCTGCTTAGCGTGAGAGAATTTTTTTTTTCAAAGAATTTCTGTTTTTACAACTAAACACACATATAACCAGACATGTAGATTTTACTTTGTTTTAATGTGTCTAAAGTTTAAATTATCTGAAACATTATTTAATAAGGATTATTAATATTTTTTAGTGATTGTAAACAATGTATCCCTGTATTTCTCTAATTTTGAGATAAATGTAGAATTTTTAAAATTTCAACATTACTTATTCTTTATAATCCTGTTTGATTCATATTGAAATACAAAATATATTCTTCTTCCAATTAAAAACAATCCATGCATGAAAAGAAATTAACAAATTTCTTACGGTCATCCTCCTTGTTGCTATAATTTCAATTTATAAGTTACAAAATAATATAAATCTTATAGTTTACAGAGAATATCTACTAGATTTGAGTTTCTGAAGAATTGTGTAATTAAACCTTATCTTTAGAACTCTTGCGCACACGATATCAATCGTCACGCAGCTCTTTTTGGAGATATCAAGAAAGTTTTCCCCTGAAAATACTTCATGTCCTATTATATGCTATACAAACAAAATATTCTTTGAATAGATTTTTTTTATTTAATTTTACTAATTAAGGCCTTTCACCTATTTTCTAGATATAATAGCCATATGAACAACTTAATAAATATCTTACACTCATCTTCTCGGGTAATATTTAAATTTGTGTTACCTAATTACGAACTGCTTCAAAACCGAAGAAATGTTGTAATTTACATTGAAAGCAGTACAGTCACAGTTATATGAAATGGATTTATGAGGAATATGTAACTCGAGCATAATCTAAAGATCTTTCACAAACAGTAAATCAACCTTCACAAAGCTCCTTATGGAGATAATAAGAATGTTTTCACATGAAATATACTTTGTGTCAGATAATATGGTATAAAGTAAAAATACTCTTTGAAAAGATTTATTATTTTATCATAAGAATGGATGCAGAATATCTATTTTCGTGACAGAATAATCACATGAACAACATTATAAACAGTTTACACTCATCTTGTCGAATAAAGATTAGGTTTTTATTAATTAATTAGAAAGTATTTCCCAAACACAACAAATATTTTAGTTTACAGTACAATACCTACTTGAAATGAGTTTCTAAGGAATTATACAATTCAAAATATAGATTTCTCTCGCAGCAGATAATCAGAAATGTACCTTATGAAATGTATTTCCTGTTAGATTATATGATATGAAGTCGATAAATTCTTTGAACAGATTTTAGTATAAGTGTAATATTTATTATAATATATTTTACAATATAGATGCAAGAATGGATACATAGCATTTAATTCCTTGTCAATGTAGTTTCTTAAATTCATTGATTATTCTTAGATTCATTCTCCATTTACAAATGTAAGTAAATTTACAAGAGAGATGTTTTGACTCATTAGGCGCCGCTACATATATTAACCTTTTTTTATTGAACTGTTGTTTTTTTTTTTTTTTTTTTTTTTTTTTTTTTTTTTGAATAGGAAGTCTTTATAGTACTTCTAAAAACATTTTACAATTCGAATATTATTTAGGAGAAACAGTATGTTCCAAAAATGACAGCAAAGGCGACGAATGCAGGTAATATTTAAAATATATATATATAACTTTTGCCTCCGTGCATTTATGTTAATTATTTCTCAGTTCTTCAGCTATAAAAGAGATAATATCATTCTGAAACTCACATTTTACAAAGAACGCATATAAATTAGTTCAACATTAACATTTATAATAAAAATAAAAAATAAAACTATCGATTCCATAAGCATTTTCATTATTCACCTCTTTATTTTTCATCATTGCATCATTTTTTGTCCTACTATTTTACATGAAAATGATTAAACAATTTTTAAACAGCATTATATGGCATTTTTCTCTTTTTCTGAAATTGGATTTTTAACTATTTATTTTTTATTTTTTCACTTTGTTGAGTTTCTTCTATATTCTGATTTCAAGATTCGTCCGAATCTATAATACCAAGTCTGCGTTTAATTCTTTGTCTTTTTTTAAACACTAAATCACATATTTCTTGATTGTCTGTTGATTTAGAATTTACGGAAAGTTCTTCTTCACCAGATATATAATGGGGTAACTCGTAGGATAAATTATTTTCTATTACATCGTCCTCATCTGTTAGAATACTGCGATCATGTGGCAAACAAACGATTTCCGGAACATCCGAAAAAAACATCCAAAGCTAAAATAACAAGTTCGAAATTGTACGTCAAACGTGACAAACGAGGTGCGTTCGTACTGTAGATAGTTATATAAATATTCAGATCTTAATGATTTTTAATTCTGTGAAATGAATTATATCGTCTGCAGATTAATTTCTGTCATATCTCGGTCGCTTGACGATTAAACTTCGGAAGCTCCTATAACAAAAAAGCACCGATTTAAAAAAAAAATCAAATTTCTTAATAAATATTTTTATTAATATCTCCTAAAGTTTTGATTCGATTTTAATAAAATTTGAAATGTCTCGACAAAATTCTGCAAAGATAATATATCTTAAATCTCAAACCATTCGGTTGGGTAGTTTTTGCGTTGTTATATGCGGACGGACGGACGGACGGACAGACAGACGGACGGACGGACGGACAGACGGACAGACGGACGGACGGACGGACCAAGCGACGACAATAGGTGCTACGTATTTATATAATTACGAACGCACCTAAAAACTGTTCAATCATCTTCCATGTAATATAGTCAGAAAAAATGATGTAATGATAAAGAAAAAAGAGGCAGATAATAACAAGTTGGAAATTGTACGTCAAACGTTACAAACGAGGTGCGTTCGTACGCACGTTTTAGAATTAAATTCATGATATCCAGTGCGTAGAACGGGTTAAACAGCTAGTTAAGTATATATTTTATGACACTGTTCATACAAATATCTTAACTAGTTATATAAATATTCAGATATATATGTATCAGCTAGTTATATAAATATTCAGATCTTGATGATTTTTAATTCTGTGAAATGAATTATATCGTCTGCAGATTAATTTCTGTAGTAAAATAAGTATCTCGGTCGCTTGACCATTTAACATCCATCGGAAGCTCCTATAACAAAAAAGCACCGATTAAAAAAAAAAAAAATCAAATTTCTTAATAAATATTTTTATTAATATCTCCTAAAGTTTTGATTCGATTTTAATAAAATTTGAAATGTCTCGACAAAATTCAGCAAAGATAATATATTTTAAATTGCAAACCATTTGGTTGGGTAGTTTTTGCGTTGCTATATGCGGACAGAAAGACAGACGGACGGACAGACAGACGGACAGACAGACAGACAGACGGACGGACAGACGGACGGACCAAGCGACCACTATAGGTGCTACGTATTTATATAATTACGAACGCACCTAAAAAGGCTTATGGAACTGGTAATTTCCTTATTTTTTTATCATAAATGTAGAAGTTTGACTAATTTATATGCTTTCTTCTTCAAATATGAGTTTTAGAATGGCCCCTTATTATCCTTTTTATAGCTGATAAACTGAAAAATAACTTCAATAAATGGACGGAAGCATATGTATTTTTTTTTTACAGTACACCCATTCGACGCCATTGCTTCCATTTCGAGAACAACTTGTGCTTTCGGAAATTGTGATTGATCTAGTATACATATTAAGTCCGGATTAATGTTGTTTTATATAATAGAGATCTATAAACATATTTTAACTAAAAAGTATAATTTTTATTATCAAGCTATTATTTTTTTAATATATCTTTCGAATGTGGTCAAAAAGGTAAATTTAGCCTTTTTAACATGTTTTAAAAAATAGAAAAATACAGAAGTCAGTTAGATTTTAAAATACAGAAGTCATGTCATATATTCCAAATGAAACTCTCATGAAACTTTTAACAGTATATAAATACTCAGTATAGGAAAAACATCCTACAGCAATATTCCCAAAATAGTAGCAATGTCGCCTAATGAATTAAGAAATTAAGAAAATAGATAACTTGTTTGTACGTAACTGGGTGGTAGGCAGTTTATTATATACGACTATTCAATGCCATCCACTTTAGAGGGCACGAACGGCTGTAAAACTCAAGAAAAACAGATGGTATTGAAGTACCTTCGTCCAGGGAGCTACTGAAGCAATTTAAATATTTGTGTCTATTAGTGTTGCAGTAGCTAAACTATAAGTTGATCGTTCGTCACTAAATAAAAATAAACAAGAAAGTGAAATGACGCTTCAAGCTTAGATTATGAAACACTTTCCAACACTTCCAGAATTTTTTAACATACTTTCGCTGTTTGAGGTAAATAAGATAACTAAGTAAATATTTTAGAGAGCGCAAACCACATTTCAGCAATTACAGGCCATAGCCAGAAAAGTACTCCAATTCATTTCTGCAGTGCTGTATATAATCCATAGTTTTGTTTACACTCTTTAAGGTAAAGCTAGGAGAGTCTGCGCACAATTCAAAAGAATAACAATAAAAAATCTAAATATTAATTTTTTGCTGCACTATCCATGGATAATTTTTACTTCATTTGCTTTTTATGCATTTCCATTGCTATTTTGTTGTTATGTTGTAATTTAATAGAACAGTTGTAATAAAACTAAGAAAGTTATTTTACGAAATCTGTTCTTACAGGGTTGGTGTGATTGCGCACATGGGTAGGAGAGATTGTTACTAATAATAACTACAATTAAATTGTTAACAATAATAATTACACATAAATGACATTGTTGTAAGGTTTTAGTGAACAAATATTATTGTATTAGGAGTGAATATTCAACCTAATGATTAAAGAATCAGATAAAGGAAAAAAAATTAAGAACGAATAAAAAATTTTAATTAGGGGAAAAAAATAAAGAATCAGAAAAAGCATGTCCAGATAAGATTACAAAATAACATTAAGTTACTTGATAACATAACTTAAAATTAGTCCATTTTAATTTTTCATTTTTTTATGCAAATTTACCAATAAGCTGCTAAATCTCTCCTAGCATGGAAACTAATGGGAACAATGCGCCATCTCTCCTAAGTAGCAGATGCGCAAACTTTCCAATTTCGGTAGAAGAGATTGCGCGGCCTTTTATTTAAACATGGCCGCTGCTAAAACGAACCGTTGATGTTCACATTGTTAGTCTAGATTAATAGCTCATGAGAAATCGTTTAAGTTTAAAATATTTTGCACTACTGACATTGTATAGAAATTCTGATGAATAGCTATGAAAATTCAAGCACTTACTTTGGGAAAACAAAACAAAATAGCATTGCTTTATTTTAGACGCTCAAAACAATTAACGTGCACTTTCAAGTAGACACTCCACTACTGCTGTTGTACAACCACCTGATGTCGGTACGCGCTCCCTCTACTCCTTCCCCCAAACCTCTATGTGCGCAATCTCTCCTGGCTTTACCTTATAGCATGCTATAATTTAATTTAGTAAGAAAAGACATAACACAGTTGAAAATTCATCTTCAGTATTTTCTAGTTTCACTAGTTTCTATTATTTTGTATTATTATAAAATATAAAGCAATAAAATAATAATTTTCACGTTTTCCAGTTTGACCAATATAGGCTGGGATTGCGGTGCCTCGCTTAAGATGAATCTTGAGCATAAATCTGATTTACGATATAAACAAAGCGTAATCGGTATTGCAGCGCCTCGCGATCTTACGCTAACCCGAAAGCTATCTTACGACGAAGCACAAGTGTATGCGCGCGCAACCACAACAAATCTAACTACGGCCTCTGATTGGCTGACTGCAGGAGGACTTACGATTAAGCAGGAGGACTTAGGATGAGGCACCGCAATACGAAGTTAAGATAGATCGCAGTAACGCCCATCCTAAGTTCGAACGTAAGATTTAAGAAAGCGAGGCACCGCAATCCCAGCCTTAAGGGCTACTTCACTCTGACGAAAACACCCGCTCGCTAATGTTAATCCTATGGAGGAAATTTTTGAAGATATCTCGTTCGCATTTCCATATTTTTAAATGATTTTTTTTTGCATTCAATATCTGAGGTCAATCTCTATGCACGCTCCTTTCCACTTTTTCGATTTTTGCTGCAGTTTTTTTTATTGAGGATACTTTCACTTTCAAAACCGGTTTCAAAAGTGAAAGTATCTTAATAAAAAAAAAAAAACTTGTAATCAAAATCGAAAAAGTAGAAAGGAGCGTGCATAGAGATTGACCTCAGATATTGAATGCAAAAAAAATCATTTAAAAATATGGAAATGCGAACGAGATATCTTTAAAAATTTCCTCCATAGGATTAACATTAGCGAGCGGGTGTTTTCGTCTGAGTGAAGTAGCCCCTTAAGCACAACTTACATTACACGTGTAATCTCGTGATATGTGTTTATCATTTTCAAAAACTTTGTGAAAATAGTTTATTTATCATTTTTATCTTGAAGAAGTCGCCGTTAGAACGGATGAAACATATGCCATCTTTATATTAAAAGGTATTTTTAACTTTTTGTGTTACGTTTTCACCACTTAATCAGTAATTGCACCTTAATTTAAACTTTGTATTGTTAAAATTATTTTTTATTGTTTTAATTAATTGGGGTTAATACACTTTTTCTGGTCATCCTCCTTATTATTGTTTTAATTTCAAATAATAAATTACGATGTGTTTGGCGAGCACTAGAAAGCTCGTAATTTACTAACAGAATATCTACGTGAAATAGATTTCTGACTATTAATTATTACCACATGTATGGATTTTCTACGCACAGAATAACTCTTCACGCAGGTTTCAAGAAAATAAGAACGGGTACTATTATCCCGTCGACCACTTTCCAAAAGAAAAAAAAAAATGTATAGCAAAGGTATTCACCAAGCTGTAACGCCCGATAAACAAATGAAAGAATGTTGCCATTGGAATCTCAAAAAAAAAATAAAAAAAATAAAAAAAAATAAAAAATAAAATACAAATAATTCGTATAAACCTCACTCACAAAAGTGCCTACTATCTGTGACTTAAAACAATAAAATTTACAATATATTAGTGAAGACAGGAACAAAAAATTATTCGATACTTATTTATTTACATTATTTTTCTTAATTATTTTGGTAGATAAATGTTTGTGACGTCAATTGAAACAGATCTATTGTGCGTAACTATGCATCGCAACATTTTTTCAATGCTTTTTCTCTTTTAATATCCTGGCGTCGCAGTTTAAAGACTTAATAAATGTTATTTTTTTTAAAGAAATAAATAATAAATCAGTAAAACACTATTAAATATACAAATAAACGTCAAATTAAAAATCACTCTATGACATAACAACCAAGTGTTCTAACCACGTATTCTGATCACGTGTTCCACACATTTGACGTCAAGTTAATATGACACCACGATCATGAAAATTGGCGTTAAATCCTATAGTTTGGCGATAGTTTTCTTTCATGAAAAGCGGACGACGGGATAATGAAGAAGTACCTAAATACGTTCCCACCTGAAATATATTTCATGATAGGTTTTTTTGATAGGAAGTTGAAATATTATGCGATTTAGTCAATATAAGATAAAGGATTTAGTCAATATAAGAATGTACGCATAAAATCTAAATCCCTGCCAATGTGTATTTTATAAACATCAATACTATTCTGTTTTTATATTGAAAGAATTATTTGCATGAAAATTTTTAAAATAAAAAATAATATACTTTCACGTAACGAATTATGTGACTAAATGAATTATGCGACTAGTATTTCCTCTTATCCATTTAAAACATTTTTTAGGAGTTTCTTATGTAATGTAGTTTAAACAACAGCTATTTAGAATGAGATACTTCATGCAAAGTATATTCTTAATTTGAGTTAAAAAAATAAAAAGATTTTTCGATGTACTTGAAAGCTTGTGATTTATTAAAAGGTTACCTGCTTGAAATAAAATTCTAAGATATTATATAACTCAAGCTTATCTGTGGATCTTACACGCTCAGACTATAGCAACTTTTCACCCAGGTCTTACGAAAATAAGAACGTTCCCTCCTGAAATATATTTCATGTCATATTTTAGTATATGAAGTTGAAGCATTGTGCGAAGCGGATTTAGTATTTCAGTATAAGAATGTTTGCATAAAATCTAATTCCCTGCCAATGTGGATTTTAAAAATATCAATACAGTAGAACTCCAATTATCCGAATCAATTGGGACCGGACCCCATTCGGATAATCAAAAATTAGGATAATTGGATTTTTTCCGAAAAAAAGGTCTATTTTAATTAATTACTGTATGTATGTTGAAAACGGGAGAAAAAAACTATTTTTCAAGAAAAAGATCTTTAAATTAATTAAATGACAATGCAACACTTTTACATGTTAAACGTACTTAAAAGTGCTGTACATTATGTACGTACCGTACTGTAAATGAAAGTCATTGCTTGCTGAACATCTCAGTGAAAGTAAGCTGTTTGACAGTCTTCATCCGTTTTCGGGCAGCCAAGTCGCGCCTCCGCTTGACTGTGGGAAGTTGCATGTCATCACACTCAGGCTGACGCTCCATCCACTTCAACGCAGTTTCAAGGCCGGCAAATGCTTCACTAGCTGATGGTCCCGTGTCTGCTTCATTTTCGACACTCAGGTCATCTTCTTCCTCGACACTTTCTTCTCTCACACTTTCAATAAGTTCATCATCATTTAGAATTTGAAACCCAGGGTCTGAAACCCAGATGGACCGGGCCGGCCACCTGGCGACAGACGACAGCCAATAATCGAACTGCACTATAAGATGGTGAATCATCATTCCAATAATGTTCGTGCAGCGAATACACTAGATTCGCGGAGGGAAGGACAATAGTGCGCGTAGATAGAATCCTTATTTTGCGAATCGCAGTACGTTTCCGTCTTAATTTTTTTCTGAACTTCTGAAAGCGATTCGGATAATCAGCGATTCGGACAGTCGGAGTTTGGATAATTGGAGTTGTACTGTACTCTTAGTAACATGCGCCTTATTCTAAACAAATTACTATGTGACTACTTCCTTTTATCCATTTAAAACACATTTTAGGAGTTTCTTCTGTAATGCCGTTTAAAACGTTCACTGCCGGGTTAAAACTAACGGAATTTAATTTTATTTAGAAAGTTCGAATTCATACCAGAAAATACTAATAGAAATATTTACTTTATTTAATTACAGACATTTCGCGATTGCATAAAATAAAAATTCTTCTTTCGAAATTTCCGGTATGAATTCGTAATTTTAGATGGAAAAACCACGAGTATACTCGTGCTTGGTAGTGAATGGATTAAACAACAGCTATTTAGAAGGAGACATTTCATGCAAAGTATATTTTTAATTTGAGTTCATAAACTAAAAAGAATTTTCAAAGTACTTGAAATCTTATAATTTATTAAGATGTTATAAACTGAAAATAATTTCAAAGTACTTGAAAGCTTGCAATTTATTGAGAGGTTACCTGCTTGAAATATAATTCTAAAGCATTATATAACTCAAGCGTATCTATGGATCTTATACGCTCAGAATATAGCTTCTTCTCACCCAGGTCTCACGATAATAAGAACGTTCCCTCCTGAAATATACTTTATGTCATATTTTATGATATGAAGTTAAAACATTGTGCGAAATGGATTTAGTATTTCAGTATATGAATGTATGTATAAAATCTGATTCCCTGCCAATGTGGCTTTTAAAAATATCAATACTCTTACTAACATGCGCCTTATTCTAACGAATTATGTGACTACTTCCTCTTATCCATTTAAAATACTTCTTAGGAGTTTCTTCTTTGACGCCGTTTAAACATCAGCTATTTAGAATGAGACAATTAATGCAAAGTAAATTTTTAATTTGAGTTCACAAACTGAAAAGAATTTTCAAAGTACTTGAAAGCTTGTAATTTATTAAGAGATTACCTGCTTGAAATGGCATTCTAAAGACTTATATAACTCAAGCGTATCTATGGATCTTACACGCTCAGAATATACCTTTTCACTCAGGTCTCACGATAATAAAAACTTTCCCTCCTGAAATATGTTTCATGTCATATTTTATGATATGGAGATAAAACATTGTGCGAAATGGATTTAGTATTTCAGTATAAGAATGTAGGCATAAAATCAAAAGTCCTGCCAATGTGGCTTTTAAAAATATCAATACTCTTACTAACATGCGTCTGATTCTAAACGAATTACGTGACTACTCCCTCTCATCCATTTAAAACACTTTTTAGGAGTTTCTTCTGTAATGACGTTTAACCAACAGTTACTTAGAATGAGACATTTCATGCAAAGTATATTTTTAATTTGAGTTCATAAACTGAAAAGAATTTTCGAAGTACTTGAAAGCTTGTAATTTATTAAGAGGTTACCTGCTTGATATGGAATTCTAAGTCATTATATAACTCAAGCGTATCTATGAATCTTACACGCTCAGAATATACCTTTTCACCCAGGTCTTACGATAATAAGAACGTTCCTTCCTGAAATATACTTTATGTCATATTTTTACTAACTGAAGTTTTAGTCTAAACGAATTATCTAACTACTTCCTCTTATCCATTTAAAACACTTTTTAGGAGTTTCTTCTGGCTTAAACAACAAGTATTTAAAATTAGACAATTCATGAAAAGTATATTTTTAATTTGCGTTAATAAACTGAAGCGAATTTTCGAAGTATTACTTGAAAGAGATTACTGCTTGAAATAGTATTCTAAGGCATTATATAATTCAAGCGTATCTATAGATCTTATACGCTCAGAATATAATTTTTCACCAAGGTCTTTATTCAGATAATAAGAAAGTTACCTCCTGAAATATTTCATGTCAGATTCTAAGATATGAAGATGAAGCATTATCCGAAGAGATTTTAGGATTTCATTATATAAATGGTTGCATAAAATCTAATTTACCTGCCAAAATGTTTCCTTAAAAGCATCAATAATATTCTCCTTTTAACGTAATATGTTTAATTTGCATTGAAATACTTAAACAAATGCAAAATCTGTTTTCACGGAATAGTTGAACATTCTTATTATTCTGAACGATTTATGTGACTTTTTACTTCAATCCATTTAACATACTTTTTAGAAGTGCCTACTCTAAACTAAAATTTATACTTACGGGCTTAAAATGACTAAAGTGTATATTGCAACATTTTTAAGCCTTTTTTTATGTACTGTAGTCCCTTTGATCAAGCAAATCTATACTAATAAAAGAAAATTTCTCTCTCTCCCCTCTCTCTCTCTCTCTCTCTCTCTGTGTGTGTGTGTGTGTCTGTCGGCCGATGGCTAGAAAAATCTATTGTACCTCAAAGTCTGAATATTTAGGAGAATATAGTCCAAAATCTCTCCTGGTGCAACTGATAATTAGAATTTTAATATTTTGATAATTTCTCTATATATTAATTAAAAATTCATTAAGCATCGCATCAAAAACTCATTAAACTACTCTTCGAAAATAGATATTTTTATCGTAACCACAAAAGAAATTTTGATAATTCCAGACAACGAAATATTCTCATTATCACTTATCCTCAAATATTAAAAAAACTAGTGGAAGTACCGATTCGAAACTCTCAGTATCTACGTAGTCTATTTTTCTGATTCCAAAAATGCAAATGTTGTGAAAATCGAGCCGTAACTTTTCTTTATTTCCGCCAAAAAGTGACCAGTAATCAAATTGACCCAGACGGAAAAGAGGCTACTGTAAATAGGAGTTTTCCAGATTTAAAAACAGCTCAGAGTTTTGTGGACCTATTCATATAAATAAAACTATCAAGTTTATCGATTTGATATTAGGCGAATAGACTTAAGAAAAATCCTGATTCCGAATTTGTAAAAATCGGTTCATAATTCGCTAAAATATGAATTAAAAATTCATTAATGGAAGTGAAATATGATTTTTTTTTATTTCATCAGGACACCCCTGCACTAGAGTTGCAAGTGTTTTGATAACTCCAGACAGAAAAAGAGAAGGTTGCCATAAATAGAAGCGATGCCACATTTAAAATGTACTCAGCTATTTTAATGTATTACACAAATTTTTAAAATTATATAAGATACTGTTTTGAAAATTGGCATATATACGCAAATTCCTATTCTAAATAAGAAATTTAAGAAATCTAAAAAAGTGACTAGTAACGTTTTTTCAACAAAAAAATTACATATTTAGTTTATTTTCGAATAGAAAAGATAAAAAAATACCAACAATGCCTTTCATAATTAAAAACCTTACTCACAAATTTTAAAGTATATTGAAAATTTAAAACTATATAATGTAGGGGTTTGAAAATTGGTGGCTATACGCAAAATCGTCTTCTATTTAAAAAAAAATTAGAAAATCAAAAACATCGACCGGCAACTTTTTATTTTATCAAAAAACTGATTTTTACTTGAAAATTGAAATTTATTGTGCATTTAATCCTCGGCTTCCAATAGCCATATCTCTTCAAAACTGATTCCAAATTACTTTAATATCTTATTTATCACTTCTCACAGTCTTAAATTTAGTTTATGAGTAGGATTTACCAGTGTTTCTGAATAGATATTTCAGTAAATTTTTAAATTAAATTTGGGACTCAGCTAGCATTTTTTACCAAGGACTCCAGTAGTCTTAATTAGTCATTTGTCAAAAACACTTGCGTTTCATCTTCCCTTCCCTCCCTCCTTTATCGTTTTATGTTTAACTGAGCGCCATCATAATAACTCGGCTTCTATTAGTCGTATCTCTTCGAAACTGATTCCAAATTACATAAACATCTTAATTATTAACTCTCAAAGTCTTAAAGTTAGTTTATGAGCAGTGGTTACTAATATTTCCGAATAGAAATTTCAGCAAATTCTGAAATTTAATTCCGGGCTCAGCTACCAGACCAATTTTTTTACAAAGCGTTCCGGTAGTCTTAATTAGTCATTTGTCAAAAAGCAATTGCGTCTCCCTTCCCCCCTTTTTTTCATCGTTTTTTGTTTAACTGAGGCTCATTTTAATAAATCCGCTACTATTTGAAATATTTCTTCTAAACGGATTCCAAATGACTTTAATATTTTAATTATAACCTCTCACAGTCTTAACCATTTCAGTCATTTGTCAATTAGTCATTTGTTAAATAGCACTTACGTCTCCCCTCCCCCGTCATCTTTTTTGGCTTAAGTGAGCACTATCTTAATAACTCGACTACTAATATTCCGGTATCATCGAAACTGATTCCAAATTACATAAATAGCCTAATTATTAACTCTCAAAGTCTTAAAGTTAGTTTATGAGCAGTGGTTACTAATATTTCCGAATAGAATTTTCAGCAAATTCTGAAATTTAATTCCGGGCTCAGCTACCAGACCAATTTTTTTACAAAGCGTTCCGATAGTCTTAATTAGTCATTTGTCAAAAAGCAATTGCGTCTCCCTCCCCCCCCTTTCTTTTCATCGTTTTTTGTTTAACTGAGGCTCATTTTAATAAATCCGCTACTATTTGAGATATTTCTTCTAAACGGATTCCAAATGACTTTAATATTTTAATTATAACCTCTCACAGTCTTAACCCTTTCAGTCATTTGTCAATTAGTCATTTGTTAAATAGCACTTACGTCTCCCCTCCCCCTTCATCTTTTTTGGCTTAAGTGAGCACTATCTTAATAACTCGACTACTAATATTCCGGTATCATCGAAACTGATTCCAAATTACATAAATAGCCTAATTATCACTTCCCACATTGATAAAGTTAAATTATGAGTAATAGATACCATTGTTTCTGAATAGTAATTTCAGAAAATTCTGAAATTACGTTCCTGGCTCTGGTACGATTCCAAATTTTCTCAAAAGAACTCCAAAGTACTCCAGTAGTCTCAATTAGTGATTTGTCAAATAGTTTGTTTAGAACTTAAATGGGCCTTGGTGGAGGAAGGTTGAAGTAAAAGATTTTGCGGCGCGTGTGCAGCATGCCCCGTTTAGTCTGTTCTTGCACCCAATTTAGTAGGGTTTTTTTAACAACTTTTTAGGTATTTCAGGTACTATATGCAGTACAAAAATTTACTTAGCCTCAAGCTACCAGCTTTTTCAAATAATAATCCTCTTTTTCGGTTTTTTTTAATTTTTTTTTTCAAAGTAATAATTCTCGGATTTTCCTAAGAATTTTTACATAACTCCATCACAATATTTCCACTGCATTTCAGCGCTATTTGTCGCCAATTCAAATTTTCTATAATTTGTCCTACAGCTTCCCCGTTTTGTTTTCGTATGCTGGGGTCCTTTAAAAGCCTAAAAACATTAATAATTGTCATGCCTTATGCCTATACGGTGCCCTAGGCAGCGATGATCCGTGCCGGAGGTTCGTTTAGAAAAGAATGCGCTACTTAGCTGTGGAAGGTATAATTAAGACATTTTCCACGGACGGTGTCCCGTATGCGGAGGGAAGGCAACGGGGATTCGGAGAAGAGTTTCTTTATAAAATATATTTCAGTTTATTACACGGGACTGGGCAACGCCTGTCGGGTCAGCTTGTATATATATATTTAATTATAATAAGCAATTTTTCTGATATAATTATCCATCATCTCTACTATAGCTTACATTCCAGCTATGCAAAATTAGCCATTCCATGTAAAGTGAAAGTTTTAATTTCAGCTATTAAATGAAAAAGAATATTTGAAATTCTATGAAACTTGTAATTTACTAAGAATACCTACTTGAAATGAGTTTCCGAGGAATTATGTAATTCAAGCGTATCTATAACACATGGGCTGATAAGTTCCCGGTCTAATAAAGAAAACACATCTTTTTAACATAACTTTATAACTTTAATAAATAACATAACTTTAATAATAAATAATAATAATTTAATAAAAAAAAATAATAATTTAATAATAATAATAATAATTTAATAATAATAATTTAATAAATAAATAACAATAATTTAAGAATAATAATAATAATTTAATAATAATAACTTAATAAATAAATAACAATAATTTAATAATAATAATAATAATAATAATAATAATAATTTAATAATAATAATAATAATAATTTAAAAATAATAATTTAATAAATAAATAATAATAATAATTTAATAAATAAATAATAATAATAATTTAATAAATAAATAATAATAATAATTTAATAAATAAATAATAATAATAATTTAATAATAAATAACGTAATTTTATAACGAAAAAGCTCCAAACAGGGCTCAGAATCATCGACTCGTTGTTGTTTTTGGTCAAAAGCCAACACGCGCAGCACCCACTTTGACAACAGCTTTTTCATAGACAAATGTTCATTCAAAATAAAACCTACACGTTCCTTGGATATCTTCAGAGTCTGAGCTATCTCCTGAAACTTCACTTTACGGTTCCACAAAACTATTTTGTAGACTTTTTTTATGTTTTCTGGAGTAACCACCTCTTTTGCGTGGTGCATCACTGGTGCCCGTACGACCACTTTTAAATTCAGCAAACTAGTCAATAATGGTTAATTTACCTGGTGCAGTGTCCGGATAACGCTTATCAAGCCAAGCTTTTGTTTGAACAGTTTTTTTCCCATCAAATAACAATTCTTGAAATTCTTGTTTATCCATTTTTTTGTTTATCAACAAAGTCGTTCAACTGAAACCACTCTAACGTTTTATCCACACAGCGAGTCGTCATGCCATTTTTTCTGCTACCTTTTAAAGGTTAGTATTTACTAAAAAAAGCATCGGTTTGGCGATTGCAACGCCATTTGTGTGCCAGACAGGGAACTTATCAGCCGATGTGTTATACTTCTCAAGCAGACGATATCAATCTTCTCGCAGCTTTTTATTCAGATAATAAGAAAGTTACCTCCTGATATATATTTCATGTCAGATTCTAAGATATGAAGATGAAAATTATGCAAAGAGATTTTACGATTTCATTATTATAATAAATGCATAAATTCTAATTCCTGCCGATGATTATGTTTAAAAGAATGAGCTATTTTCTCTTTGATAATGTAATAGGTTTAATTTGCAAAAAAATACTTAAGAAAAACAAATATGTTTTCACGTAACTGACTAACAAGTATCTGATTCTGAAGACATTATGTGACTATTTCTTCCATTCATTTAGAAGCCTACCCTAGAAACTTGAACGCTTATGTTAAACCTATGAGATAAATATTTACAGATTTGTCGCTCGTATTTTAATATTATTAAATGATTATTTTTTCAAATTATAACTGAGGTCGATATCTAATATTGTACGTTTGTAATTTATCGATTTTGGTTAGAGTTTTTTTATATACGGACAGTTTAACTTTTGGAACCGATTGGAACCGGTTCTTGAAGTGAAACTATCCTCATATAAAAAACTGCAGCCAAAATCGAAAAAGTACAAACGCACAACATTAGATCTCGACCTTAGATATCCAATGCAAAAAAAAGATCATTTCAAAATATTAAAATACAAGTGGATCTGTAAATATTCCCAATTTAGGTTTAACATTAGCGCTTGAGTTTCGTTGCGTGACTAGTGTTGCCTCTAAATATATATTATATAAGTAACCTCTAAGTCTAGTAAACTAAAATAACTACTACCTTACATGCAAAAAATTATTAGAGTACATATTAAAACGTTTTAAAGCTTTTTATATGTACTGTAGTCATATTTAGCAAGCACATATAATTATTTTTATTTTAATGATAATAAGTGATTTTTCTTATTTAAGTCTATATCTTCTCCTGAATAGCTTATAATCCAGCAATTTAAAATGACCATTCAATGTAAAGTGTAGTTTTAATTTAAGATATTAAATGAAAAAGAATTTTCGAATTTCTGTGAAGCTTGTGATTTCCACGAGGCTTGTGATTTACTATCCTATTTGAAATGAGTTTCCGAGGAATTATGTAACTCAACCGTATCTATATATTTCTCACGCACAAGATATCATTCTTCATGCAGCTCTTTATTCAGATAATAAGAAATTACCTCCTGAAATATATTTCACGTCAGATTTTGAAATATGAGGACGAAACAGCATCCGAACATATTTTAGTAATTCATTATTAGAAGGAATTTAGAAAATCCATTTTTTTTTGTCAATGCATTTCCACAAAATCGTCAATGATATTATCCTTCTGAATATAATAATAAAAATGTTGACAGAAATACTTAAAAAAATAAATTAAATAATAAGTTTATAAAAACTAAAAAGACGAATTTTTTTTGTGAAATTTTATATGGCATTTGTTTAACTTCAGGAACATACTACTATTTAGCAATTTTGTACCGAGGCAAAAAAGCTTGTAGTCTATTGAAAAAACAGTGATAAATATCTGTATAAATGGAAAACAAGTACGAAAAATCATGCGTCGCAATTATGAAACACTTTCCCACACATCCAGAAAACTCTATAGAAAATTCTCCGTTAAATAACGTGAAAGAAGATATATACTAAACACTTTGGGAAACATAACACATTTAAAAAGCTAGTTTTAGCAATTACCTTCCATAGTCAAAAGAATAGTCGAATCATTTTTCTGCAGCCCTGTATATGATACATAGATTTGTATTTATATACTGCATAGCATGATAAAACTTAGTCCAGTTAGAAAATTCACATCTAGCAATTTTCGCCAATTGATGGAAACGCATTCAAAATTCTTTGCACAACCCTGTATATTATCTAAAGACTTTTGTACACACCCCATATTACGCTAACATTTAATTCAGGTAAAAAAACACATAAGACAACTTAAAAATTACTTCCAGAAATTACCAACCATAAACGACAATGTATTATTATTTGCGTAGCCTTGTGTATGAATGTATTTATAGGTCAGCAGAAAAATACGTAACACAATTAAAAGTACACTACTTAAGTAATTCACTCCCATAATCAGTAATACTTACTAATTCCTGTGTGTATCCCTGTATATGATCAACAAAATTTATACACACAACGTACTACGAAAAAATTTAGTTAAACTTACAAAGGCAAACCAAAGTTGAAAACGCACTTATCACACGTAGACTGTAATTATCGCACCTATACTGAAACCGATATATTTTGTATGTCCCTGTAAATGCACGATAAATACAATGAACACCATAATTTTAAGCGAGTAATTTATAGTGGACTTCAGTAATGCATGCAATTTTCATTAAGTTTGAAATACAGTGCTGTAATCGAATTATTTTGTGTGACCCTTAATATGTATGATAAATGCTACGCACACCATTTTCTATAGTAAACATCTTGTAGGGAATCTCCGTGATGCCTATCAATTTCAATATATTTGAAATACTGTAACACTATTAAAATACACTGGAAACGATTTCCTCCCATAGAATATAATGTAATAGAATTCGTTCCCCTGCAAACGAACTATACGGGCTACACAATTCACTTTCTATAGAAAATATGCTATAGTAAACGTAAATAACATATATCAGACAATCTGAGTATATTTACGCGTGGTAAACACTGCCAGACAGAGGCCGAGACACACCAAATGCAAAAAACTTTTCAACTATGTTGGAAAGTGCTATATATATATATATATATAAAAGAAATGTTTAAACTCCTTTGTTCAAAATTACATGATAATAAAATAAGATATTGCATTTATTAGCACAATTATAATATGAAGTAATTCTCTTTTATCATCTATATTAGTTTGATTAAAGCATATTATGTAATTATTACTTTTTTTTACACAAATGGAAACCTATTTCTACTTATTATACATTCAATCTTATGCACTGATTGTTATCATCATTTGGCTCACTCAACCAAGGAATAGCAATTTATCACTCTAAAATGTAATTCCATTTTGTCCTGTCGCTCGCTCTAGTACTTATAAAAATGACTTTTCATATATAATTCAAAATTGCAAGCAGTGTATAGAGAAGTACTCTATAATATTAGCTCCTATAATAATACACTAAAAGTTTAAAATAAAATGTGTAATTGTCCAAAACATATATAAACAAGATAAAAAAAAGTCATGCATGAGGCATAGACTGTGAAACACTTTGTAATACTTGCAGAACATTATTAAAATAATCAGTTTTTTGTACAAGAAAATGAATTATCTAAAGAAGTAATTTACAAACGCAAAACTCAGTAACAAGTGGGTAAGTGTGATCGAAGATAACAGAAAAGGTTTCGTTTAATATTCATTTCAAAACACTTTATCCTTCTTTAATAAATCCAAATAAATTTCATTTCCAAAAAAAAAAAAAAATCATGTTCTTTATTAAGTAAACATTTACCGGTCTATTTTTATCGTTTTTATGATTATCTAAACCGGCCCGCTATTATACTCTGTCATAATAGAATCTGTCATGTGGACTAAATGCGATATTAAAAAAAAAATCAATTTCAAAATTGAACTTGTTGTACACCTTCAAAATGTTAAAAGATGCCGTTTTATCATGATTCAATTCGTTCCTAAAATTCATATATTTACTATTCTCTATTACTCATATTGATACTCTCTTTGTATTATTCTCAAACATTTCTCAAACATATTCTCAAACTTGCAATATAACGTCAGATTAATTTTCTTTTTAATTCTCTAATGACATCATATGAAGCTGCTTTCTGTATTTACACTTACTCATACTCCTCGTATTATTGAGAAATGTTTGAAAATTTCCGTTTTATTACCAATATGACGTTCTATTAATCATTTTTTTTTTTTAATTGGTGAAAATTTTTATTTCATTTTAATTTTTTATGTGGAAATCTTTCAATAGAAAATTTATTTTTGCAGAAATAATTCTATTGTAGATTTTTAATTGTTTGCAACTGCTATAACGAAAAATGGTTACATTTAATAGGAAAAGGCTGTTAGAATTTTGGATTTTTATCTCTCTATAATAAAGTAATACGATTTTTTTCAAATTTTTATATTTTAATCTTCATAGTAGTCATTTAGCTATAAGTACACAAATTTCCATTCCTGTAAGTTTCTGCGCGCAGGCTCTCTGAGGAAAGACAACAAAGCGGGAATAATAGGGTTTCGTGAGATGAACGAAATCCTAAACATCAATTTTTGCAATTACTGTGCATTTTCGATAATGAGCGCGTCATCTCAGTCATGTTAATACTTCAAAATTCGCTATCACATCGCCAATAAAATCAATATTTTTCGTCATTCTGTTGTACGTCAGCTGCTTGCGAATCGTCGGGTTACAGGGATGTGAACAATCGATGTATACTAAACTACAAAAAGTCCTTCTGGCTTGAACGACAGGAATAGATAGCCTCCCGATTCCTTTGTTTTACGATTTTAGCTAATTTTACTGGAAAACACGAAGCTAAAATGCGTGGAACCTAAATAAAGAAGACTCAATCCTAGTTCTCGTCAACATTGAATTTGAATGAGAATATCGCCAAATTAGTCCTCTACAGCAAAGTTGGCTTCATTTACGGATACTTACTTTGGTCGCCAAATTTGTCGATATTCGCAAACTGTCGCCAAGTTTGGCGATAATTTGACGTTGGCGAATATAAATATATAGTGATAAGCATATAATAGGATTAATGGCTACAACAATGAAAGAAAATTTGCCGAAACCATGTTAACTAAAACTCATAAATTAAACCCGTTGAATTATGTTCTCTTGTTTGAAAATGTCAGCCACCCTAAAATTTCAAACCGCTCTATCTCAGCCATTTTTTTAAGATAGAAGCAAAACAAAAATTGCTCCGGATTCTCCGGATCAAGGCCAAACATTTAACGAAAAAAAGTTTTAGGATTTCTAATTTTTTTTAATTTGCACATCTTTTTGAATTTGAAATCTTTAAATGGCTATCACAGCGCCCCCTTTCGTCGAAATATCCCCAAATTGTAATAGAACATGCTTACCATGGCCAAAAACAGAGAAAAAAAAATGTGGTTCAATTTGAATCATCCTATAACAGGAGAAGAATATGTCAAATAATAGAATATATAATACAAATATGCAAATATATGCAAAATTAATAACTTATTTTATTTAGTTGCTGCAGTCCAGCAAGCTGCATTGTGCGTTCAGAATTGGAGTAATACTCCCTCGAAAATTTTCATACACAAAACCTCTAAACAAGTGTGCAAACTACAAAATCTTCAGCTACACATTTGTCATTGTAAACAAAAAACTTTGGCAACGCCGATGTTTCGCGAGTCAAAAGGATACAAGAATGTTTGAAATGTTATAAAAAGCATCTGGCATAACAACAAGTAGCCTGTGGTGATATGGCCATAGTTCTAGAAAATTTCCTTTATACATATATAATAAAATCGACGATCATACATCTTTTATTTCTAAAATTCTTTATTCGAACAGTACTATATGATTTAATCAGTAGAATAAAGTTACAAATTATGTAACAACAAGAGTCATCTCATGCGTTTAAAACACACTTAGTATCAACTACCACACCGATGTGGCCATAGTTCTAGAAAATTTCAGTTAAATATATACAGGGTGATTATAATTAAAGTTTAAGTTTATTTGTAGGATTTCATTTTAAACACTTCATTTCCTTTATGACGTGCATGATCATCAAAGTAACTGACGCTCTAGTACTACTATTATCCATTATTTAAATGCACGAGTTATAAAAAGTTTAGATCGCGAGATCAGAATATCTTCAAAATTGAAAAAGAGCCAGTCTTCTAATTTTTATTCTGAAGCAAGCATCGAAATGAGAAATAGCCAGTAAAGGCGCTGTTACGCCTAGTTGGACAATAAGAAAATAAATATATTGTATATGTTGGGCCAAAAGTGTATTAGCTGTGAAGAAATTATTAGTAAAGTATTGTAGAGTTATCTGTCTAAGACTGTATTAAAGTTTATATTTTGTTATTCAACGTAGTAGTTCATATAATTCCAGTAAATAAACTGTTTACATATCATCATTTTACAAATATGGGGGCTCGGATGCCAGGATAATTAAAAGGAAGAGCAACTTTCAATGCCAGGATATTAAAAGTAAAAGTAGTAGTGTAATAAATAGTGAAACAGAAATCAAAGCTAAAGTGTTGTAAAACGCCAGTATCAAAAGTTGGGTTATGAAGTAGCAAGGCAAGTATCAAAACCGTAATCGCATTACTCAAGTACAGTTTTGAAAGATAAACATTGGGACACTAAATAAAGCTAAGAGAATTGATCTAATATATCTATGCGAGGAATGTGGAATTGAAGCACCAGAAAAACCGACAATACCTGTCCTAATAAAGCTGATTAAAAGCTGGAAGGACTACGATGAAGATTTTATAAAAGATCGCTTAGAAATAGTTATAGCAGCTAGAAAAGAGAAAACAGAAGAAGAAAAAGAAAGAGAAGAGAAAAAACTATAAGCGCAATCGAAAGTTGAAGAGAAGAAATTACAAGCAGAACTAGAAGAAAGAAAATAGCGGTTGCAAATGGAAATGGAAAGGGAAGAGAGAAAATGGAAAGTAGAATTGGAGCAAAAGAGACCGCGAAAGAGATTTTGAAATTAAGAAAATACAAATACAAGAAAATTCAAGAGCATCGATGAAAACCCAAGGACAAATCCAGGCAAGCAATTTAAATTGCTTAGATTATTAACAAAATATGATAGTTCGAATGATATTAGTATATATTTGGCTATGTACGAAAGGCAAATGGCGCAAAAGGGGATTGATAAAAAAGAATGGGTAAACTATTTAATTAATCTAATGCCATTAGATGTTATCAATATAATAACGAGGGAAAACGAACCCGAAATTCACGATTATGATTACATAAAATATATTCTGCTAAAACGCTACAAACTATCGCCAGAATAGTTTAGGCTGAAATTTTTCTCATCTAAAAAGGAGCCATCAGCAAATTGGCGCGTTTTCGCTTATGAGATCAAGGTGTATTTTCAACAATGGATTGAAGGTCTTCCAGTAGATAACTTTGAAGAATTATCGAAATTAATTGTAGCTAATCAAATCAGGCATAATTTACCTGCGGAAACAAAGATACATTTCGTAGAGGAACTATTATTAATAAAGAAAATTGATGACTTCATTAATAAATTAAATAATTACGAAACAGCACGAAGGGTTTGCAATAAACAATCATTTAAAAATACAAGCGGTAGTTTTGATGACAGAAGATCGAGAGCGGCTGACTACGCCAATTCGAAAAGACACCAAGTTGACAATAGGCACAGTGTGAATCACGGAAGAGAAGAGTCACATATAATCTGTTTTACATGTGGCAACGCTGGTCACGTGAGTGCGAAATGTGCCATGGCGAGAAATACAGAACGGGAATATTCAAATTTTTACCCGCAACGTAATCAAAATTGGCGAGAAACAAAATACCAAGATGAGACCCAAAACACGCAAAGAAAAATAGTTAATAAGGGAATCCTTAAGGAAGAATCTTAGATATTTGCGGAATAAAAACAAACGTAATAATTGATACAGGGAGTGATATTTCAATCGCCAATTCAAGATATCATATTGCAATAAACGCGCCAAAACTAACCTGCGACAATATATCAATATCGGGCATAGGTGGAAAACAAATTCAGCCAACGGGTTTTATCTGGCATAAAGTCTATGTAGATGATATAGAAATACAGGATAAAAGTTTACAAGAGACTGACTATGATTTAATAATAGGTAGAAAAGCAGTAGAAGGAATGGCGTTAAAAGTAGCGGAAGATGTTGTTAGAATAATAAGCGACAACGCAGTACGAGTTGGATACATTAAAATTAACGAAGTTCCGTCCAAAATTGAAGTAGCTACATCAAGTATAAACAACGATAATCGAGGTTGGGAATATATGGTAATATCGACTGCGTAAATGATAAGGTGGATTTGACTCATATTACAAATTTAGCAAACAGAGAAAAATAAGAGAATTAATAAAATCCTATATGCCGAATAAAACAAAAGATACAGGATTATCTGATGAATGGAATCCTGACTACCCATTTCCGGAAGAAAGTGATGAAATTAGTAGTCCTGCACATGGTAGAAAAGACTATGTAAAAGATCGCAGTAGGAATTTTGATCATAGGGGAAAGAACATAAATTTTAATAGACCATTTGATAAAAGAAGCAATAATAAATATGGCCAAAGATATTTTAAACAGTCATTTAACCATGGAAATTACAATAAATATAGATATGGGAAACAAAGTTCCGAGAATTATTACCAAAATGAATCTGAGATTCCTGAAAACATTGAGACTAAAGATTCTTTAATGCCTCAAGACATAACAGAAAATGCTTCACCTAATTCAAAAGCAAGGTATAATCCAAATTTCTATGGAATCTCTGGAACGACAGACTCATTTTCAAAATTGATTGTGGCAAATTGATGGCAACAGTCTCTGCTGTAACATAGGCTATATTTTATGTTTGTGCCACTTCTACAAAAGGGTGCAAAAGAAAAAAATGTTCTAAAATTTTGATTTTTGTTTATACTGAAGGAACCAGAATCTTGAAATTTGGCATGGTAGTTACTTATAAGATGTAAATGCTCTCTAAGAACGAGTCTAAAAAAAATTCGAAATTTAAAAGGATGAGATGAGCGAAAAGCGTTCTAAAATCATTCTAAATTACAACTTCTATGGAATCTCTGGAACTACAGAACCATTTTCAAAAGTGATGATGATAAATTGATGATAAAAGTCGCTGCTGTAACATAGGCTATATTTTATGTTTGTGCCACTACCACAGGGGAGGGGGGGGTAAGAGCGAAAAACGACGTTCTAAAATTTCGATTTTTGTTTATACTGAAGGAACTAGAAATTTCAATTTAGCATGGTAGTTACTTATAAGTTGTAAATGCTCTCTAAGAACAAATTCTAAAAAAATTCGAAATTTAAAAGGGTGAGATGAGCAAAAAGCGTTCTAAAAGCATTCTAAATTACAATTTCTATAGAATCTCTGGAACAAGAGAACCATTTTCAAAAGTGATGGTGGCAAATTGATGGTAACAGTCCTTGCTGTAATTTATGGATGTATTTTATGTTATTTGCAAGAGCGAAGAACGTTGTAAAATTCTAATTTTTACTACACTGAAGAGATTAGAAACTTGACATTGGGCAAGATAGTAACTTATAAGATATACATGCTCTCTAAAAACAGTTTCTAAAAAATTATAAATTTAAAAGTGTGATATGAAGGAAAACTGTTCTAAAAACATTCGAAATTATTATTTCTGTGGAATTGTTAAGGGCAGAAACTTGAAATTTGACATGACTGATACCTTTTAAGACACAAGTGCACACACAGAACAGTTCTTTAAAATAAATCGAAATTTAAAGGGGTGAAAAGGGAAAAAATTCTAAATTACGATTTTTTAAAATTTTTTATTTATTTATTTACTTATTTTATACTAACAGGATTAGAAACTTCAAAATTTGGCATGGCCGTTACTTTCAAGATGCATAGGTTTTCTAACAATGGTTTGTAAAGGAAATCAAAATTTCAATAGGTGAAATGGGCGGAAAGTGTTTTAAAAGCTTTCTAAATTGCAATTACTATGGAATTGTTAAGGGTAGAAACTTAAAATTTTACATGGCTGCTGATTTGTTCTCACAGAACAATTTGAAAAAAATTGAAATTTACAAGAGGGAAATGCGAAAGAAGCGCTCTAAAAACATTCTAAATTATGATTTATTTTGAACTGTTAAGGCTAAAAACTTGGCTGTTACTCATGTAAATGACCTTGACCACCCCGAACAGTTTATTTAAAATGCGAAACGTAAAAAAACAGGAGCAAAAGAAAACGCACTAATATTGCAATTTATGTGATACACCTTGTATAGATGATTCGTATTTCGCATGGTGGTTACTCTTAAAATGCAAATGCTCGCTAAGTCCGGTTTCTAAAAAAATCGAAATTTAACGGGCTGAAATGAGCGGAAAAAGGTATAAAAACGTTCTACATTATGATTTAATATGATTTTGTTCGGGTTAGAAACTGTAAATTTATAGTTGTATCTTTTAAGAGGCAGACGCTTGGTATAAACAGTGTATTAAAAATTCGAAGTTTCGTAAACTGAGCGAAAAACGTTATAAATTATGTTTTGTTTTTTTCTAAATTGTTAGAAATAGGAAATTAGAATTTAAATTACCTGTTATTTTTTATACGTAACTGCTTCCACTGAACAGTTTTTACAAAATTCGAAACTTAGAAAAAGTGTAGAAGCAAAAAATATTCCAAAATTGCTATTTTAGTGATGCTGTGGTATAGGAAGTTTAAATTTGGCATAGTGGCTATTTTAAGATTACAGTACTCGCTAAAAACGGTTTCTAAAAAAAATATATATTTTAAAAAGTTAAATAAGCTGAAAAAGTTTTTAAAATCTTCCAAAAATTGATTTATTTGAAATTGTTAGGTATATGAACTTGAAATTTTACATGGCTGCTACGTTAGAGACACAAATGCATCCATAGAAAAGTTTTGAAAAGTTGCGAAATTTGAATGTGAGCAGGAACAGAAAAGGTTTAAAATTGCAATTTCTGTGAAATAAAGTAAACTGTGCCGCAGGCGCCCTGAGGAAGCGCCCTGCGCGTCAGACGACCACCGAACCCAAGTCATGAGGGACTTATATCGCGCCAGCAGGTTTATATCCCTGCGGCGCTTCGGCCGGTCAGAGAACCGTCACCTACGGACCCTCTAACCTTGAACCCACGTCTCGACGACGTAGGCCTTTTCGATACGCGGTGAAACCACGGGGAGTCACCGCGAGACACTTGGAGACGGGCCGGCGTCCCCCAACAGCTTTTTAGCTGGAAACTCAAAAGGGAACCAGGCCCTAGGCCTTAAGTCGGGATGTTCCAACCTTGTTTTGCTAGTTGTAATAATAAAAAAAAAATATTATTTTCGTTTCTCAAACCAATTAAAATCCTCAGTAATGTGTATTAGATATTAAGTTAAAAATTTAAAAGGACAGCAATATAAAATATATATTGAATACCGACCTTACCAAAAGAAAAGTAAACTTTAATAACACATTGAGATTTGATATATATATATATATATATTAAATAATTATAAGAAAGAAATTTTCTTAATAACGCAGATAACGAAAAAAAAAATACAATAGAAGCTTACTATTATAAGTGAGAGACAATTTAGTTTTTTTTTTTCAAATATATGACAAAAAATGAAAGTGGAGTTTTTTTTTTTTTTTTTTTTTTTTATGGGAGATTTAATTGCATTATAATCTCTTATGCTGTCAGAATTTTATGTTTCAATAATGGATGTTTAATGACATTTAATTATGTTTTTATAATTAGTTTATAAACTGCAATTACTCGTGATAATAATGATTCTGCTATCTATATAATTCATAATAAATTAGCTCTGTTGAGTTTTCTAAAAATGGTACTCTTTCATTGGTATTGCATATTAATCCTTCATAATAGTGTTTTAAAAATCTTGTATATATATATTTTTTACAGTATATACTGTTTAAAATTTTAAAAAGAAAATGAAACATAATAACTTTTATATACCTTATCGAGTATGTTGCACTTTCATTAGGGGGCACGTGGACGATGAAAGGGATAAATAACAATTTAGGTTTTTGTCTTAATATATTGTTAAAATTCCATAAAATCAATATACGGCAATATACTTGAAAGGGAGTATATTTTTATACTTCTTATAAAGATAAGGGGAAAATCACAATTATTATTATTATTATAATACCACTGACCAAGACGCTATCTGCCTGGATTATGCCTGGCTTAACGGGTTGTGTACCTGCCCGCGGGGCGAAGTTCGCCTAACCGCCTCATGGCATAGGCCTAACTGTGCAGCACCCTGATTCGCCATTATGGCTGCAGCGCTTTTAGTGAATCACTTTAGTTATTCTGTTTGCTGGTTCTATATTGCTATTACTATGTCGATTGCGTTTGTGCATGCTTTGTCGAATAAGGAAGAAAATGGGAGGGGGACCTCACTCTTGTACAGAACTCGTACGAACCGCACTAAAATGCCTGAGAAGGGTACATTTATGAAAATTGCTTAATGTTAATATAAACTATGGTTGCTAATATAGACTATAATACGTTATCATCATGCAGTTTAAATCTTTGTGTCGTTATTATGCATTATAGTGTGCTCGTATATCTATATCTATGTATATATAAATAGTTATCGTTTTCCTTTCATCATAGTTGATTTGTTTTTTTGTCAAGTATTAGTGTTCGTCACTCTCGTTTTTAGAGCCCTTTGTTGTCGAGTAGTTAAGGCACCACGCCGCTAATCACATGCGAACATAGAAGTCAGGGCAACGGGTTCAACTACCGTCACGACCATTGCACACTCTTTGTGGAGGTCCGGACTGTAATTCTTCAGTGATGTTATTACCTTGTGTCTACCCAGTCCTCTTCTCGACGATGACTTATAAGCGGATATTAGTATCAAGCACACAAGTCATATGTATGTTCTCAATAACAGAAACAAAGAAACAAACAATCATCTCGTTTGTATTTTGGTCAGTTTTCATAGTTTGTTTGTCACTAGGGCTTTTTGTATTACTTTGTAGACAGTTTTCTTGGTATAATTAATATTGTCACGTTTATTGGTAATTGTTGTCACAATTTGATGTTGTTATCATTTTCATGAGATGGCTTGCATATTTCTGTCACAGATCTTAATAGTAGTTGTCACGTATATTGATTGTTGTTGTCACAGTCGGTTGTAGTTATAATTTTCCCGAGATGGATTGCATACTCGTGGTTTGCTGTTTTTATGGTGTGCTAAAGAGTGAAGCATGTTGGTTGGTCTTTAGTTCATCTATTCTTTTTACAGATGTCTATTATCATATAATGTAGCATTGAATTTTTTATTTATTGACTTTTGATATTTGCCTTGTGATTTTAAGCTCAAGAGCTGTCAGTTGGATTTTGTTATGTTGACTGTTATCACTTCGTTTGCAATAGATCCTTATATATTTTGTGAATGGGCTTGTAGGCCATCATTTCATCTGTAAAAGCCTAAAAATTTGCTATAGCGCAATTTAATAGATTTTTATGATGCAGCTAGAAGCTGGTATTTTGTGGAAAATAATCATAATGTACACTGGCGAGGAAGATTAAAGGAACAAATATAAAAAAACAAAGGTGTTCAGCCTAAAATACTCTGCATCGGCATAAAATAGACTTTTATTTCCTAAAATAGGCTTAAATAACCGTAAACTAAGACTGAATAGGATAAATATGCTGAAAAAGCTAAATTAGGCTTGACGTAGACTTAAAGAGATTAGAATAGGCTTAAATAAGCTTCAAATTGGTTTAAAATAGACATATTTATGTCTAAAATAGGCTTGAAAAGCCTAAAAAGATTTGTCAAACCTATTAAGTGAAGTCCAATTAAAGGTAGTAGGTTGAAACAGCTTAGCCAGTCTTTATAGACGGCTCTTGGCATGCTGCCAAAAATTTACAATTCTGAAGGGTGGTACACATTGGATTGAAAGGGGACAAAGTTTAGCTTTCGTTTAACCCGTCTGACCGGTTGTCATTTCTTAACTGGCTGTTCTTGCACTAGTACATACAAAACTAGCAAAATTCTCCTATTCATCTCCCACAAAAGAAAAACTAGGGGTGACTTCCCTTACATTACCAACTTTCCTATTATCAATAATACATTCATCTTACCCAGACCTGTTACTCACGTGACCAGTCTTTAAAGCTTGGATCAGCAGTAGCTCAAGGTCAGTGTTAACACTTATCCCGACGGTATTCACGTTCACCACACAGAAATATCCTAATTCGATAAAATTTTCGCATGTGGAAGGTATAAGTTGTCATTCGGAAAGCATTTGATGGTTTGTGAGAAATGGTGTTTAATTGGGAGATCAGAAGTAGTAGAGTAAGACTGAATTTCTGCAAAGCTTGCATTTTGGTAGTAATGACCACACACCTTCAAAAAATTTCTATGTACTTTGAAAAAGTTTTAAAAGTAACATAAACTTTTCGATAACACAATTGATATCACATAATCCTATATTCTTATTTAAATCTAATTTTCTGCACAAATAGGATATTCTGCCTTTTGAAGATATGTCAGGCATCATAAAATAAATGTCTTGTGCAAGTTTCATGTTTTTTAAATTTTAAACCATACATGTTATATGAGTTTTTATACACGTTCCTTTAATTTTTCCCGCAGATGCATTTTAAATGCATTTTCTGAAAACAAATTTTTCGAAGTTTGTGCATTTTTAAAATGTTCCATGTGCATTTTATTATTTTTGTAAAAATCGCAATATCGATAAGTTAACTCGATACGTACTATCTGTGCATCTTTATTAGAATATTTATTTTTTTATGTTTTCAATTTATAAATAAAGTCTATAAAGATTTGAATTTTAATAAAAGTTCTGTTTCTGACATATTTTATTTGTCTACTTTTAGATAACTTTTAAATAACTGTCAGTCTGATTACAAAATGGGTGTATCTATAATGTATCAAGGTTGTACATTAATCGTTAGTGAGATATTTAGCATAAATCAAAGAGGGGAAATTTTTAAATATGTATATAGGGCAAAAATTTTAAAAGAATTTTTCTATTTTAAGGAAAAGTAACTAACGCTGCTGCAGCCGTAATTGGATTTACCGTGACCTTATCATTTTCGTGGCTTATCCTGCAATATCTATTCGATGTACAAACATGAAAACTGGTAGTTTTATAGATAAATGTATGATAAACGAGATGAATCAAACAGATGTTTTACTTAGATATTAACGTTATTTTATTTTGTTGTATGATACATCCAAAAACAAACACGAAAAAAATCAATTTTACAAACCTGAATATATCTCACACGCTTTTCTCAAATAGCTGGAAATAAGTTGACCTATTATTATCAAGACACTTTTTCTTTGAAATTCTTCTATTAATTCATATTATATTAATTCCCATAAGATCTACTAATTTAATTCAGTTATTTTAAAAGAAATGCCATAGCAGCAAAAAATTAATATAATACATTTTTAGCTCATTGTTCGAGAGAAATTAGAAGTGTTGGTAAAACAACTGAAGATTCTGAGTTCTGTTTGTTGTTCTGTTAGATAACCCTCATATGGAAACAATTTAAGCTGTAGATAAATTCTTCTGTTTACTTTGGCCAGAAGAACTTTTTATGGTATTATTCATGACCAGTAGATCCATGCTAGAATTTCGTACTGCAGACTAAATTTTTTTAGCAATATTTAATAATTTTAAATGCAGTTTTAAACTTCTAAAGAATTAAGGATAAAAATATCGTCAAGCAACAGGAGTCAAGTCAGAATATCGTCTCATTTATTCCATCAAAGTTACGGTAAAAACTGATAGAAAAAAGCAAAAGGCACGCGCGAGGAAAAAACAAATAACAATTGTATTTTAACTGCATTAGAAAATGACGTCATCCGTTGCAGAAGAACATGGGGAGAAAGAACAATAAATTGAATACGTATCAAATGCAATTTAATTTAATATAACAAAGCATACATTTTAGGCTGCACGTACAATACCATTGCTTCGATGGATCGATGGTGTATCTTTTTTCTAAAAAATTGTCTTCCATTTTTTCGAATCATAAATATAAAATAAATCCGAGCAAATTGGTGTACTATTTATTTTTTTATAACCATTGTTGAGCATCATATAATACGCCATTTTATTTTTGTGGCAACACTAGTTTGATGAAAACCTTTCATCAAAAACAATGCCAATTTAATTTTATATTAACTTAAATTTTTAATCAAAATGCATGTTTTAACGTCATGTGAATGTACTATGTCAAACCGCTTCAAAAACCTTTTGAATGATACCTCAGTCAATATTGTGCATTTCCTAAATTCATCGAAAAAGGATTGTTGACAACAGAAATAATATATATGATTATATATTTAACTTGTGGGCTAATTTAAATGCCCCTGCACTATTTCTGCACAAATCCCGGGACTATCAGCAAACATGAGCATGAGCATTGCAAATTTGTTCCCAACTCATCCATTGATAAAAACACATTCTAATCCACCATAAAAACAAATTAAAATATCTTTGATTAAGAGCATCTTGAGAAATTTAAATTGTATATGGATGGACCGGCAATTGGTATGACAACAAACTGATGGTATTCATTTCCAAATTCATAATTTAAGATTTTGTTTGGAATGTAAAGTAAGATTAAATTCAAAGTAAGCACTGTAAATGTCTTCATACAATAAAACAGAAAAAAATCAACTTTATGCAAATATAAATAGCCAATTTGCCGCCAGGGTTTGTGACACGCAAAAGAAAATTGTCAGTACTACCTATTTTTATCAAGAGTACTGTCTCATACAGTGATATACAAAAAAAGAAATGATTTACATTTAGTTAATATATTTTTCGCTAGGGGGAATTACCGTATCATTCATGTATGAGAAAATTTATAAAAAATCCATTTTTAAATTTCAGTTAGGCAATTTCCCACCAGAAACGCGACCAGTGTAAAAAGATTAATGAGATATATTTTATCAGTATGAATATTTGACAATAGCGGAAACTTTTCTTGAAGATCTGTAGAAATTCATTCGCTGTAAGTGAGCTTAAAATATGTTCGAAAAGTTAGTTGAACTATAAATGTTACATCCGATATTTTAAATGAAGAACATGTCACAGTATGCCTTAGTAACACATATAAATTTAGTATAGTTTCGAATAACATAATGACACAAAACTGCACTTATAGTAATTACCGCCCATAGACGGTAGTATAATCGAATTTTTTGTGCTGTCCTGTACAATTTAATTTTATATTATTGTTTTTAGAACAGTTGTACATAAAGGGACGTTATATTTTATTATTTGTAACGACCATGGTATACATACTTCGATAAATTAACTTTGAATAATTTAATATCAAAATTAAAAATCTGTTAATCCTTAGAATCCATTTGTTTCGTTTTTTTGTCTGTTAAGATAAGGTTTGTAGAATTTTCTCTGATACATGTAGCACAAATGAGAAATATTTTCCACTTTGTATATTTCAATAGAACTCTCCAAGTACTTTCTCAAATATTAGACAGTAAGCTGACAAATTCATTAAAAGAATACTTCTCTTCCTAGAATTTCTTCAACATTCTAAATACCTTCTTCTAAGATCTGTTACCTGGATTCAGTTATCCTCAAAGAGTATTTCCAAAGAAGCCTAAAAGTAATATATTCCACTTGTTACTCACCGGCGAAGTGATTTTAATATTGTTGCTATAGCAACGAAATATTCTGCATTATGTTTATCCCCTGCGAGATAATAGGAAACTGTTTAATATCTGGCTACATTCTTCTGCTTAGCTTCCTCGAAAGAACTATTTAAGGTGTTATTTATTTCACATATGTGAAATAAACACATTAATTTTAGCACAGTTATGGCTTTGTAGACTTGTTTATATTATTTTAAATTTAATGTGGATACATGAAATACATCAAATTTTACCTTTCAAAAGTAATCCAGAATTCGTCTGAATTTTCTTAAAAATGCCCTTTTCTTCTAATGGCACATTTGTTGTAAAACCTAACCTTTATTTCTTTAACTAAACGATAGTAGGGCTTTATTTCATTTATTTATAAAGGTTGCACTTTATTTTATTGTATGATAGATCTACCTAAACTACGAAAAACTCCAACTTGACATTTTTGAATAGATCACCAAACACACCTTTCTTAAATATCGAGAAACAAATTGACAAACTGATATCAAGAACTTTTTATTCTTTGAAGATTTTTGAAGGTCTTGAAACCCTAAGTATTGACTTGTTTTCTTCCCTTCTGGTGCAAATAAGAAATGTTCGCAGTGTCGTATCATTGGCTAACAAACTATTTGCTAACTAAAACCCAACAGTGGCCCAACGGTTAGCTTCTCAGAATCTTGCTCAGATACGCTCTAAACTAATGGCTTTTTTTATCTACCGTTATCCAACGGTTTCCACAACCTGCCTTTCACATTTCTGATATTAAGCTATCAAATTTTTCACAGCTATTAACTTGGGGTGTTTTAAAAATTAATTTTAACGTTTCATAACCAGCATAAAATCTGCAGGTCAAACTTTCTTTTTGTAATTGCTTTTATTATTTAGATATTATCTATATTAATAAAAGAAAGCTTCGCTCTGTGTGTGTATGTTTGTTTGTCTGTCTGCGATGGCTAGCAAAAGCCAGCCCACCTAGATATCTGAAAATTTAAGTGTGGATAGTCTAAGGTCTGGCCATGTGCATCAGAGTCTCAGAATTTTAATATTTTGATAATTACCCAAGATGCAGTGGTGGACATAATTATAAGACACTTACCTAATTTGACATACAGTGAAAGAAAAGATTCAGAGCTTAAAAATGCTTTATCAAATACGACAAAAACATAAATTTATTCTGTTATCACACGTAATTGTTTTCCAGAAATGATATTTTTATAGAGTTTAATAAAAAAAATTAAAAATACCATGGACAAAATTATAAGACACCCTAACATTTTAATTAAAACACCTGCTTTTTTTCGAAAAATGCAAATTTTCTGCACGCTGTTATGACGTCAGCAGTTAACTAAAGCAGACTATAACCGACTTCACGCATTTACACACATGCCACGAGGTACATAATTAAAAGAAAGCGAAATTCGCGAAATTTGGAGATTAAATGGAACTGGTGCTTCAGTTAATAATATTTCAAAAGTTATTAAACGCTCTAGATGTGCAATTTCAAATGTTTTGAAAAGAGGAAGTAATGGATCGGTGATTAAAAGATCTGGACGTACTCCTTGCTTGCCCTCGAGAGACAGACGCCATGTGCTTTCGCTCGCTACACAGAATAAGATGAGCACTACAGGCATTAAAAATGCTTTGAAACTGAATTGTTCAAGGAGAACCATTCGCAGGGTGTTGCATAATGCTTCCTATGTGAAATTTAAAAAAATTGAAGAAAAAAACCACCGCTTCTAAGGCGGCACAAAATGGACCGTTTAAACTTCGCTAAACAAACAAATTAACAACAAACAAACAACTAAACAAACAAACGCCAGGCTCCAAATCGGCATTTGGAGCCTGGACCTTGAAATGGCACTCTGTGTTATTTTCCGATGAAAAAAGTTCAACCTGGATGGTCCTGATGGGTTTCACTGCTATTGGCATGATTTACGGAAGTCTCCTGATGTACAAATGAGCCGCCAAATGGGTGGAGGCTCAGTAATGGTTTGGGCTGGTTTTTCGGCTCAAGGGAAAACCGATATCGTTTTTGTGCATTCAAGAATGAATTCCGAAAAGTATAAGAATCTTCTTAAAGATCAACCAGCCATATATGGTGAACTTCTTTGTGGCGAAAACTACACTTTAAAGCACGATAACGCGTCGATTCATACATCACACGTAAAAAAAGTGGCTTTCAGAGCAATGTATCGATGTTCTTCCGTGGCCTTCTAGCTCTCCAGACTTAAATCCCATCGAAAACTTATGGGGGATCTTAGCTCGTGAGGTTTACCGAAATGGGAGGCAGTGTACATGTGTCGAAGTCCTAAAGAATGCTATAAAATGTGCTGGGGCATTCTGTACCTCGTGGCATATTTGTAAATGCGTGAAGTCGGTTATCATCTGCTTTAGTTAACTGCTGACGTCATAACAACGTGCAGAAAATTTGCATATTTAAAAAAAAGCAGGTGTTTTAATTAAAATGTTAGGGTGTCTTATAATTTTGTCCATGGTATTTTTAAATTTTTTTATTAAACTCTATAAACATATCCTTTTTGTAAAACAATTACGTGTGATAACAGAATAAATTTATGTTTTTGTCGTATTTAATAAAGCATTTTTAAGCTCTGAATCTTTTCTTTCACTGTATGTCGAATTAGGTAGGTGTCTTATAATTATGTCCACCACTGTATTAATTAGTTTCTCATTAACCATCGCTTCTAAAATGCCATATTTTTCAGAAAATGGTGCAAAAGAAATGTAAAACAGCAAAATGAGGTGTGTGTTGGGAGAGGGAAGAACGATTTTAGGTTTACTGGAAAAAGGTTGGCTTACCGCAATGACTTTTAACTACGCCTTTTCGACACATGTCGAAATAACAGAAACTATTAGGTCTTTCGACACGAAAATTTGCAGATCTATATAAACAAAAAATCGCAATTTCAAAAAGTCAAATTCCTTTCACAACTTTCAGAAATATTAATTAGAAATGTTTAAGTTTTGGAGCAATTTAATCTTGCAATGATCAACACGTTTTTTGATAAAAATTTGAGCCGCCACATGTGTTTCGATAATGAAACCGCAAAGAAAGAGGTACTAAGAGATTTTTTAGGCGACTCAAATTAACAATTCTAATTAAGCTACGATTTTAAAATTAACCCATTTCGAATCCTCTCTGTTTCCACATTACATGTTTGTAAAAATTAAAATTATCCGATTCTTATAATCAAAGATATTTATTTTTCGCATTAATTTGATTGCAGAAAAAAAATTATTTGAACTTGTTTTCTTTTTTTCCCCTCTGAGCACGCATAGCAGACAAGATGCCTGTTATCTCTTGAATAAAGAAAGATACAAAACAAGTAAATAAAAATTTGGAATGGTGCTATTAGAAGCTGTAATCTGGAATTTTTTTTACTGGAAAATTATGCATCCTTTCTTAAAACAGGATGAGAATTAAAATTTTCAAAAAATCCAAATAATCCATCAATAAGTTTTTATTTTATAAAAATTTCGATTTTTATGATAAAGAAATAAAAGCTTATTTGACAATGAGAGTGATAAGTAACGAAATGTTTGCATCAGGGTTTTCTCCAACAAATTATTTGTTATACTGCGGGTATGAGGAGGGGGTGGGGGAGGTTAACGCCTTTTTTTTAGAATCGCATTTATTGTACTTCATCGAATGCTCCCTGTCGGCGACTTTTCAATTAATTGAAAACTCTGATTAATAATAAAAAATTGATTGCTCTGATTTAGACAAAACAAATTCCATTTAAGAAATGTAACATTTTTAGCCTTATCCTTGGGAGAGTTTACTTGGCGAGTAGCACCTCCTGCTAGACACGTCAAATGAACTAGTCGCTTCCTCCTTCCCTAGGATTTGATATTCGGAAGACATGGCACAGTAATGGGAAGTGGGAGTGTTCAACATGGGATTAGGACCCGGCTCCCCTATAGGATCCCGGCTACGAAGCTGTAGTTCACTCTCACTATCCGCCCAAGTGTGAAATAGTGGTGTCTTCTAGCTAGGGCTCCACCGTATCTCTTCGACCTCTGTCGGCAATTCATTTTTGAAAGGGTGACGACGTGCAGGTTGGCTCACGCCCCCGCTTCTGCCTCGACTGAAGAGCACCACCTTGGCGGTGCCCGTGTAAACCGGCTCCTCCTTGGTCGTATCTCGTATGGGCTCATGAGGGCCTGGAATCGGCGGTGACTTGCGGCTGCATTCGGCAGCCATAGCTTTCATTTTACCCGTAGCGTTTTGTAAACGTTACATATAGAGAATACCGGAAATTTCAAATAAAGATTTTCTTAAAAATTAAATTTATGATCGTAATAAAATTACACAACCCGTATTCACTTGATGCATACCAACAATCAAATTAAGTGATTTGTTATTGTGCACTTGACCAAGAGCCCCCTGGAGGGCAATCCTACAAGTTTTTGCTCTAACTGTGCATTTTTATCTCGGGTTCTATAGGCGTGATCACAACGGGATTAAGATAATTCGACTTGGATTTCAATCGCGTCACATATTTTAGTTTCACCTTCCACCACCAGAAGGCGCATTATTTTCTCGAGGTCTATGTGCCTGATTTCGACGGAATTGGTTCTTCAACTACCTTGATATAATGCGTACCCATGACGGATGTTCGTATAGAACAAATTTGCGTCCCCTGGTGGCGGAAGGTGGAACTAAAGACCTTTGCAGCGCGTGCGCAGCACGCCTTATATACGGTGCCGGAGGCAACAGGGACACGTATCGGAGTTTCCTTTGGAAGGTGGTTTATTTGGAACAGAGTGCGTTCCCTGGCCTATGGAGGTGGAACAAAAGATTTTACAACGCCTGCGCAGCACGCCTATTATACGGTAACGCAGGCAGCGGGAACACGTGTCAGAGGTTCGTTTAGACCAGAATGCGCCACCTGTCGGCGAAAGGTGAAAATAAAGGATTTTCTGTCGCGCGCGCAGCAATTTTAAATAAATAATTTCATACAAAATCGAGTTAAAGATATAAAATCATACAAACTTTAGGTTTGTTTAGCTTTATTATCACGGACCCGGGCAACATCGGGCGGGTCAGCTAGTGCTAAATAAAACAAAAATATCAATTTAATACTTTAATATGAAACACTGCAGAATGTATTGGGAAATAAAACAATAAGACAGAGCAACAGCAATAACAAAAGTTTTTCTGGTGCCTGGAATATTTTAACGAATTTTTAGGTTATTTTTGGGTGATATATTCAAAAATAATTTCTGTTTTCCTGTATCAGGTATAGTTTTTTGACTGCACTCCAATACATTGCAAAACATATTTCTAATAGTGTATATGGGCTCATATTAGTATGTTTTAAGGGAATTAAACACGTCTGTTTCTTCAACAAATGTTATTTTATTCGTAAAAACGAATAAAATAACATTTGTTGAGACTTGTTTAATACCCCTAAAACACACAAATATGAGCCCATATACACTGTTGGAAATATGTTTTGCTATGTAATGGCAAAGAATATTAAGTAATATGGTGTGCGTGACACATAAATAAAACGAATACATACAGGGTGATTTTTTTTAAAGTTGTGAAAGTAAAACACTATAACAAAAGAACCACTGATTCAAATGACCTAAAATTTTACCAGTATGCTCCCAAAGCAATGGGAATTTTTTTGGCATGGTTAAAAAAAACTCAAAATCGTACCGACAGATGGCGCTGTATGGTAGCAGAAACAAAGACTATCGTCTGTGGGAGGAAAACAATGGACGGTACTTTGAGAAACCATCAACCCTCTGTCGTCATTGGACCTTTTCTTAAATTCTTAAGCGTCCTAAATCTCCTAAGAGCAGTTCCTGCGCTGTCATTATTCTGATAACATAGTTTCACTAACAACGCACGGTCCGTCAATGGCGGAGTCATTGCGAGGATTTCCGTTGAATAATGAACACAAGATGTGCGTACTTCACGTTTTCATCGCCAATGTGCGTGTGCCGGGCGCAAGTTCGTCTCCCGACTTTACTGCATGTACAGCGCCATCTGTCGGTGCGATTTTAAGTTTTTTTTTTAACCACGCCTAAAAAATCCTATTGCTTTGGGAGCATACTGGTGAAATTTCAGCTCATTTGGATCAGTGGTTCTTTTGTTATAGAGTTTTACTTTCACAACTTTAAAAAAAATCACCCTGTATATTAAAATTGAAAATGCAAAGATTTCGCCAGAATATTCAAGGAATAAATTTATGCTTATTTGTGTTTCGTGAATGTTGAAAAACGGCATTATCTCGTTTTAAACAACAGTAGTAGTATGCCATCATCACAGTATCCTAAAATCCTTTGTACCAGGTTTCCTTCTCCACGATGTCCTGATGGAATCATTGAACTTCTTCGTCGCTGACGTCTCCGATATTTTCAGGAAAACGATAAAAATGACTAAAAGGAAAATTCATTTTCATGCACATATTCGCGTCAATATCAGAAAAAGCTGACACCATGTTACTAACAAAGCGTTTGTAGTTTTCCCTTTTGTGTTTCCTGAGGAATTTTTGCACAAATTCTACAAATTCTCGCGAAGATAAAGCTTCATTCTCGTGCATAGATTTCACGGAATTTGAGTCCTTTATGAGCTTGCGGTTCATTGATACATCAAAAATCCCCGATTTAAGATTTTCAATAGTCACATATAAGCATCAGGCACTTTAACGAACACCTAACATATATAACAGAGGGATGTTACATATCTTAAAACATATACTTGATATGTGAATATCAAGTTCATATTTGGATTCAAGAGGGCAATTTCGTATAGAAATGGTGATTATTTCCTAAACACCACAAGAACTATTACCTAGTGTAATTGTTTGACAATATTCATACACAGTTTTTATACAAAATTATTCACAATATTTATACAAAATTTTATACACATCGAAAATATTTATACTAACGATAAATCTTAAAACAATATCCGTAGTCATATTTTACGAATAATGGTAAACATAAAACTTAAATAACATTGAAGTATCGGAAACTGAAACAAAAAGGGCGCGAGAAGAATTTGATAAAGTATATGGCTCTAATGGCAAGTATTGATTAGGTCAACAGCTACATTAGTTACTCCAAAACCGAATAGATTGAAAGCCTGACTTTTTGTCTTTGGTGAATAATCTCAAGAATTACCTAGCAAAAGAGATGCGCATACTAGGGGTTTCTTTCGACGATGGAGGGTTATTTGATGCGAATATGCGTAGCATACAAATTATATATTTTTATCTTTATTATATACTAGCAAGCTACGCCCGCTGCGCTGGTCAGTTTCTACAAATGAACCTTGAAGCAAACAAAATATATCGTTTAATTTGACCTTGTATTTGAAAGCAATCTGTATATTTACCTGGAATATCCTTCCATATTACTGAAAAATGACGTGATTGCGCTATTATATTTTCTAATGTGCAGTCAAAATTTTAGCTGTTAAGGACCAACTCTTTTATTTGGTCATTTACAGTTAAGGTTTGCTAAAGAATGATAAAACTATATGCAATATACTAAAACCATCACTAAAAATTATCGAACTAACAATGCAAACTAATTAACAAAATCCATTCAGTAGAAGTTTTTATAAAGGCTAATCTTTTATAATCGGGTTCATCTGATTATAGAACTTTTCCACGTAATTCTAAAACAGAACAATATAAAATATACTAAAACCATCCTTACAAATTATTTACTTAACAATGCAAGTCGCAAAAAATACGCCCAGTAAAAACTTTCAAAAAGGCTAATCTTTCCGAATCGGGTTCTCCTGACTGTATAACCTTCACACAACTGTTTGACTAAGCAGCGTAGAACAATATGTAGTACATTAAAACCATTCCTGAAATAGCATCTGACTAACAATACAATTCTCATCAAAATCCGTCCAGTAGAACTTTTTCAGAAGGCTAAACTTTCATAATCCGAATCAAATACTGAAAAAGCTAATATTTGATAAAAAAAATATCACCTGATTTTCGAATTTCCCCCTATAATTCTAGAACTAAGCAACGTAGAATGATATGTTATATAATAAAACTTTCCCTAGAAAGTTATCTAACAGTGTAGGTTTCATCGAAATCCATTCGGCAAAATCTTTTAAAAAGGCTAATATTTCATAAACGGATTGATCTGATTATAGAACTTCCCAGAATAATTCTATAACTAAGCTACGCAGAACGGTATGTTATACAATAAAACCTTCCCTTAAAAATTATCTTATACAGTTTAAGCTCTACGAAAATCCGTTCAGCAGAACTCGAGTTATAAGCAGCCGGAACGAAATTTCATATATGTAGAAGTAAATAGAAGTATATTGCCATTAACATAGTTTGCATTTGAATTTAAAAAAAAGGAACTTTTCGGTTAGCCGGGCGCCAGTGATCGTACACTTGAAAAAAAAAGCACCTTTTGGCTTAAAATCTCTTATCAAAACTGTTTTTCTTTTCTTTCTTTTTTTTTAAATAAAATTAATAACAGCTTTTTCTTTTATTTTTCCAACTGTATAGCCATTTCAATTCTTTCTGCATGAAAAAAAAAAAAAAAAAAAAAAAAAGACACCTTTTGGCTTAAAATCAAATTGTTTAGGATCAAAAGTAAAATCAAAATCGCCAAAAACAAAAGATAAATCGCGAAATATTGTTTCGATAGCAATCTTGCCCCTTGAATAATTTTTTAAGTATTGCGAACATTCCCAATCATGTTTAAATTAAATATTTTCGTTTTATAATGTTCTCTCATCAAAACTCTTTTTTATTTCTTTTTCTTTTTTTTTTTTAAATTAATTTAACACAGTTTTTCTTTTATTTTTGGAGATGTATAGCCTTTTCATTTCTTTCTGCAACAATAATGATCGCCAAAAAAATAGCAATGGTAACCTTTTCGGCCAAAATAACAAATGTAAAAAATGAAATTATTTACGACATCACATTAAAAACCTCAAAAATAACAGTATTTCTCCACTGTTTAATGGATGTTATTATACATATAAACCTTCCTCTTGAATCACTCTATCTATTAAAAAAAACCGCATCAAAATCCGTTGCGTAGTTTTAAAGATTTAAGCGTACATAGGGATATAGGGACAGAAAAAGCGACTTTGTTTTATACTATGTAGTGATTTAAATCTTTTTCTGAGTCTTAAAGGGTCTCAGGAGTCTTACTTTGCCATTGAAGGTGCAATTTAGCATCATGTCACATTTAATTTTATTTCTCATTCTCTGTATAACACAAAGGCATAAAATTTGTACTACTGACAGCTTAATATCTGTTCTATGTAGCATAATTACTTAAATATTATACAACAGATAATTTTCTTTTTTTAAACATTTAATTTTGTTTATTTTTTACTTAATCGCGCGCAACGTTTCTCAAAAACTTAGAATGCAATTTGTATGAAACTTGACAGATATATTCATTTTGATGCAGAGATTAACTTATACTTCAAATTTAGTATTATAATTGCATTGCTTATTTAAAATTAGCCTTTTTTCAATTAGAAAGTGAAATTTTTTACACATTTTATATTTCAAATTTAAATTAACAAACAATTATGTTTTTAATTGCTTAAAAATGAAGTATACGATCAAGGTACATTAGTTTTACATCATTATCAGTATTATTTAGGGATCTAGAACCAATAGATTTTCTACTGTATTGCGCGCAGTGGATGCAAGGCAAAAAATAATTTTAAAATTTTAATCAAAATTAAAGATTAAAAAAACCCCCGTAAAACATCAGCTGTAGAATGTTGAAATAAATATGCTGTATAGCACATATATTAAGCTATTAGTTGTAAACATTTTATGTATTGTGTTTTATAGGGAATGAGAAATAAAATTAAATGTGACATGACGTTAAATTTCACCTTCAGTGAAAAAGTGAGACTACTGAGACCCCTTAAATAAAGAAAAAAACGTGTTCTTGAATATTGCTAACCCAATATCGACAGCGGCAACACCTGACCAAAAAATTTCGCTTTTACTGGAATTTTATTAATTTCTAAACATTGCACAATTTCAATTTTTACCTCGCCAAACAGGAAAAGAAATATCCTTTCTAAAGGAAATTGCTTGATAACTGAATATGAGTGGACTGACATTTTATGGTTTTTAAATCAAGTATGATTTTTTTTAATCTATCTCTGTCGCGTGCAGTCCTATGACGAAAGATTAATCCATTTGCACTTAAAACAATATAAAAAGTTCAGTCTTTGTGTCCGGCTAATATTCCATAAGGAAATTAAAACTCCATCAATAAAAAAAGTAAATGAAATAAAAAAAGAAAACACAAATTTAACAGACATGTATTCAAACTATGGGGTTATTCCGCTGAAAATATCAGAATGAAAAACGTTGCTATAAGTACGGAAATCATTGGCGATTTCTTCAGCTATTAACTCTTGGTATGCGGCTCATACGAAATTAACATTTTTATAATTTTCAAAATTTTATTACCAATGTTTTTCATATAAAAATGTTTTTGATATTGTTAGTGGACAATCTAAAAATTACATTAAATGTAAAAAATCTATTAGAGTTTTCAATCTATATATATATATATAACGAAAAATCATGCATCCAGCATATATTATGTAACTCTTTCCAACACTTCCAAAATAATTTTACAAATATTTACCGTTTAATAAGATGAAAGATGATATCTAAATAAACAATTTGGAAAACGTATAACACATTTTAAAATCCAGTTTCAGAAATTACCATAAATATCCCGAAAAATATCCGAATACTTTTGTGTAGCATTGTATATAATCTATATATTTATATATGAACTACATAGAATGCTAAATTTTAATCCAGTGAGAAAAACAGTAGCACAGTTTAAAATTGCCCTTAGAGAATTTCTGAATAAACTGAAATATACTCGAGGACTTTTGTGCTGCACTGTATATGATCTTTTGAATTTATACACACCAAGTAATAGACAAAGAATGAGTTGAATTTTAAAACGCGTTCAGCAACTGAAAACAGCCTTCTAGCAATTAGTGTTAACATACATTACCGAATTTTTTTGTGTGTCCCTGTAAATAAACGATGAATGCTATACACACAATATTCTATAGTAAGCTTCTTGTAATTCACATTAGTGATATACTATTTAAATATGTTTGAAATAGGAAAACATTATTAAAATAAACCCAAAAACGATTTTTCTCCATAGACCGTAATGTAACGGAATTATTTTGAGTGTTCCTGTAAAAGAACTATAAGTTCTATGCACTCCATATTCTGCAGTAAGCCTCTTGTAGTACACCACAGTGGTATATATGAATTTCAACATGTTTGAAATTGGTTAACAGCATTAAAATAAACCGGAAATTATATTTTCCCCATAGACCGTAATGTAATGTAATCCTTTTGAGTGTTCTTGTAAAAAAAAATATCAGTGTTACACACTTCATTTTCAATACCAAACATAGTAAACCTCAATAACATGTGCCAATTGCATGACAATCCGAATACATTTACGCGAGTTACAGCACGGACAGGCAGACAGACAGGGAGACGGTGGATAGACAGAGAGACGGCACACAGATAGATAAACCGAATTCATTTCAACACTTTTCATCTGCGTTGGTAAGTGTTAAAAATGGTTCTAAACGATATTCTGTTATCTGGAAAGGCCGGGTCGGGTCCCCCTTGTGTCATTAAAATTACTTTTCATTATAGCAGTATTGCTGTCATAAAACCTGAGTTTCATATTTTGTACTACATGTTATTACCTTTTCTTCAATTTAAAAAAAAAATCATTATTTTTAACAGCTATAACATCAACAAATGACTTTTAAGTCGCATTATTAGTCATCGAAAAAAAAAAGAATATTTCTTTCAGGCAATTTATTTGAAAGAAAGGTACATTTAGTAAATTTTCAAGTAATATTGCATATAAGAGGGTTTTTTCATATCTTGTTTTTGTTTTCGCTTTTCCGCTAAAGAAAATATTTAGTTTACATGAAGAAAAAAAAATATTTTCTGTTATTGAAAAATATATATTTTATTAAATACCTTTTATGCTGTTTCATCAGTTAAACATAATTTTTTTTACCTTAATTTACTTTTCATTGATGGTTTAGAGAACTGTTTCTGTAGTAGATATTTACAAACCAGAATTTTTGTTTTAAAAATATTTGTAAGAGATAATATGTTAAAAATGGTGTATGGAGTTGAAACATTTCAATGAAAAGAAAAAAATATATATTTTTAAAATTAAAGTTTATTTTAAGAAAATATCATTTATATACTTTGTTCCTCTTTATAAGCAACAACAAGCTGGAAAACGTGAGAAATGAGGTGCGTTCGTACTGTTATTATTTCAGTGAAAATAATTATATCGTGATTAATTTCCGTAATAAAAAAAGTAAATTTTAAGTTGCCAACATTTTATATTTTGTTGACATTTACTAAAAATTCCAATGGGAAACTTAAGCCTAGCTTTGAACATTTTCAGAACGTGAAATCCATATTTAGACTCTCTTTTCATTTAATATCTATTTCTTCAGAAATATCTATACAAAAAACTGTCAGTAGATTATAGGATTGCTATAATTAAACATTTTTAGCATACAAATTCGGTTTTTAAATTCAGTAATACGGAAATAATATGACTCCATCTTAGATATGACATAATCAGAATGGCAACATAGAATTATTACCTATCATGAGACATCATTGAATTAATTACGTGTGATAGGATTTAATACAAAGAAAAAAAACTTGTATTAATATCTTTTCAAATTCTGGTTTGATTTTCATAAAATTTAAAATGTCTCGACAAAATACAGCAACGACTATATATATATTACATTTCAAACTTCGGATGGGTAGTTTTTGCGCTGTTATATGCAGACAGACGGATAGACCAGACGACGACTATAGGTGCTACTTATTTATATAATTACGACCGCACCTAAAAATGGGTAATTTATAGTTTTAATTAATTTATTGATATTTTGTAACTACATTTTAATACAATTAACAAACTCTTTGTCTGGGGAAAATAATTTTAAACAGTTATTTATATAAATATCTCTATGTATTTTATTGCTTACTAAAGAAACTTTTTAATAGAATCAGTATTATAATCTAGGCATTTAAAATGTTTCGTAAAAACTATATTTATAAGTGCTTGTTTCGTAATATTGGGCTGACTCAAAATGTACAATAAATAAACAGCACATGGACTGAAAATCGCAGGAAAAAAACTTTTTTTTTTATTTTAACATTTTACTTGCACGCGAACGGGACTAAAATTAATAAATGCTTTGTTTTTTTTTACAAAAATTACAATTTAATACAATAAAGGAAAGAAAAAATATATAATTATTATTATTTATATATACAGGATGTTTCAGCACATTTTTTGCAAAATTTAATGGGTGGTAGAGCACACAACAAACAATTTATATATGCAAATAGGAAACCAAGGTCTCAATGTACTCGTTTAATCAAACATTCAGGGCGCTTCACTTGAATCTGAAGCCGAATTTTCGGACATAACTTTAATAATAAAGAGGATATTTTAATGATATTTGCAAGAGAATTAACTTCTTGTGTGCAAAATTCGACGGAATCACGAAAAGAGCTTGAAGTACAGAGTAATTCACTCGGTGCACCGTATGGAATGTCAAATACATTACGAAAAGTGGATAGTCTAATTTAGCACTATTTCGAGGCGGATGGTGGCCAGTTCCACCATATCTCACGATATTGTTGCTTTAAATGTGATAGAAGTAGCCATAGCCACATTCAATTATTGCTCAAGTACGCGAAAGACTTTTCGTTATGTAGTTGACATCAAATACGATGCACCCAGCAAATTACTGTGCACTTCTACACTGTTAAAAATTTGCAGCAAACTGTCCAGTCATTTGACCGTTTTTAGAGAAAACGGTTACATAACCGAAATTTAACTGTATTCTGACCATATTATTGTCCATATTATGGTCAGAATAGAGTTAAATTGCGGTTATGTAACCGTTTTCTCTAAAAACGGTCAAATGACTGGACAGTTTGCTGCAAATTTTTAACAGTGTAGCACTTTTCGTTATTTCATCGCATTTTGCACACAATAAGTTAATTCTCTTGTAAATACCATTAAAATAATCTTTTTTATTATTAAAGTTATGTACAAAAATTCGGCTTCAGATTGAAGTATTGCGCCCTGTATGTTTTACTAAACAAGTAGATTGCGACCCTGGTTTCCTACATAAAAATTGTTTGTTGTAGTGTGTTCCACCACATCTTAAGTTTTGTAAACATTGTTTTGAAGCACTCTGTATATATATATATATGTACAAGAGAAACCTCTCCCATCCTCCTCACATTTGACGGAATTAGGAAGTAAAACATGTATTGAGAGATGTAAACAAAAAAACTTTTTGTGATTTTGATTGAACTGATCATTGCATAATATTTTGGTTTTAAAAGTTTTTTCATTTATTTCATCTATACTAATAAAAGAAACTTGTTTAAGTGTTTGTGTTCTGTGTGTGTGCGATGGCTAGCCAAATCTACCACACGTAGAAATATGAAAATGCTAGGTTGCTCAGCCCTCTACTCGCTAACTCTCGCCAATCACCATGAATTGCTTCGCAATTCACATTGAGACTGCTACGCAGTACCAGTTCGCTTCGCTCGCTCGCCCCTTTTTATTTTTGCTGCAGTTCTAGCCGGAATAAGTACTACCTTAAATAATTTTAACATATGAAATTGACAATTTTTTTATGTAAAAAAATAATTGAAAACTTCGTTTAAAACACAACTAAAAATGCATTTATTTGGTGCTACCAATGGGTATAAATCATTTAAATACTATGAAAAAAGGATCTTGGAAACACAATTAATTTAAAACTCATTGCACCTATAATATTGTACAGCAGACTTGTATAAAACCAAATATTTCCTGCGCACATGAATATTGGGTAAAAAAACTTTCTGCAAATTAATTTAATGTTTAATAAAATTAAGTGTTATATTATTTTGACGATATGAATTATAAACAGTAGTTTAAAATAATTACCATTCAAATTTAAATTTAAATTCCGCTGCGTCGCGCATCATCGTAGGCTACGGAAATTATTTTTTAATTTATCAAAACAGCAACAGATGGCGATAGGTGCAATCCAGACAGTTGATATTTTTATTTTATTCGCTTTCACGTCAGTGAAATTCGTAAATAAATTCTAAATAAGAATTGAAAATTGAATTGAAATTAATGATATTACTCCTAAATTAAAATGAGGAATCATCTCAAACTGTTTGGATTACGCACATGATATTTCATTTTTAATAATTGCTAGTTTGAATTTTACTGCTCTTACACTGGCCGCTATATTTGATATTCTGGAAACTACGGTTGTTGCCAAACTATAAGCTAGAAATTCAGCCTCATTGTCGCGTCACGTAAGAGAAATATATATATAGAATATATATATTATATTTTTATATTTATTATACATATAAGTTGAGAACGTGATTATGTAGTCTGAATATAGTTTTCTTCCTTTTCGTTATGTCTGTTCCATTCATTTTCCGTTTGTACTTGTCAGGAATGCTTGTTGCAAGCGTAAAACTAGTTTAACCCAGCAGTGCATGTCTCAAGCCATGCCACCTGACACAGCTCGTTTTAGTCTTTCTCAGTTGTTTATATATATATATATATTTGCTGTACTTTGTTGTGTTTTATTGTTTTGAGTTTAAGTAATTAGTTGTGTTTTCTGGTTCTGTGTTAAGGTAGTTTGTTCTGTTTCTTGTTTTGTATTTATGTGGTTTATGGCTTTTGTGATATTGGTTCTACATGTATTTCTTAATTGGAGTTTAATATATATATATATATATATATATATATATATATATATATATATAAGAACTTCTTACGTTTTAAAATAATGTTTTGATCATTGAAAAATATAGCGAACATTCTGCCGTTCAGAAATAAAAAATACATATGCTATTCCAATAATTTTTTTATCAAAAAATAATTCGACTCTTTTTAACACTTTCCAACCTAGTTGAAAAGTGTTTATGACTTCGGTTTGTCTGGCCGTATGGCCGTCTGGCCGTCTGGCCGTCTGCCGTCTGCTGTCTGCCGTCTGTCCGTGCTCTAACTCCCGTAAATATGCTCGGATTGCTCTGCAATTTTTATATGTTATAGTCGTTATCTATAGCATGTTCCCTATGTCAACGGAAGTGTGTAGCACTTACGGTTTTTTTACAGGGACACTCAAAAGAATTCCGTTACATTGCGGTCTATGGGGAAAAATCATTGACGGTTTATTTAAATAATGTTTCACTATTTTAAACGCATTGAAATTTATATATATCACTAAGGTGCATTAGAAGAAGCTTAATATGGAATAGGGTGTGCATAGCACTTATACTTACTTTACAGGGACAGTCAAAAGAATTCCGTTGCATTACGTCTATGGAGAAAAATCGTCTGCGGTTTATTTAAATAATGTTTCACTATTTTAAACGCATTGAAATTTATATAAGGTTCATTACAAGAGACTTATTACAGAATATTGTGTGTATAGCAGTCATCGTTCATTTACAGGGACACACAAAAGAATTCTCTACTGTATGTTAACAATAATTCCTGGAAGTGCGTTTTAAGTTACTGATCGCGATTTTAATTTTAACTCGCCTTTTGTCTATTATGTGGTGTGTATAAATTCTGTATATCCTATACAGGGAAGCACAAAAGTTCGCGAACACATTTCCGTATTATTTAACTCCAGATGGAGAATTTTAAACTGTGCTACGCGTTTCCTAACTGAACTAAAATTTAACATCCTATGTAGTATATATACAAATCTATAGATCCTATACAGGACTGAATAAAAGTATTCGGATTACTTAAATGTTATCTTTTAGCTTATTAAACGGTATGATTTGTAAAATTATATTGGAAGCGTTGGAAAGTGTTACATAATCTATGCTTGACGCATGATTTTTCGTTCTTGTTTAATTTCCATACACATCAGTGTAAAGAAAGTACCGTAATCATGATATTCGTATGTTTATGTGGGTGAACACGATACACAAGAGTTACTTCCGATTGATCTCCAATTTGGCGAAAATTAATAACCACTGTCGCTAGAACTGTCTAGATTTTCGTGCAAATCGACCGATGGATTGGGTGTTTAATCCATTTTTGAATCAATTTAAACAATTTTGCAACGGAATTTATATGGAAAATCACCGAAACATACCGGCGATGTAATTAAGAAATAGATGCGCAGAAGTAATGTTTACCGTTTCAGAGCGGGAACTCTAGTGTTGGAATCAAACAGACTAAATTTTCTCGACATATCCAGGGTGTCTGAAAAGTCTGGAAATGGTCAAATAACTCGAGAAATATACGTAGGGTTGAAAAACGACAAAATGCATGTTCAATATTTTTGAAAAATCTATTTAGGGATATGAAAGTTGCCCCCCAACTTTGCCCCCTCCCGCACAGTGGGTGTTTTGATGATCTAGGTGGACAAAATTCATTTTTCCGATTATCTCTGAATTTAACAAGACCGCGTATACTGGTAGCTGAATGTCTCTTTTGTCGAGATCCGTACGAGTTTTGTCGAAAAAACCCGATGTGTCGATTAACTACGACCGTAAACAAGGCAGTTGATTTGAGAGACTTTGAACAGTTGCATTATTTTTCTGTAAGTTCGAAAGCAAGTCGTGACTTTTCTGTTTTATTTGAAAGCAGGAGTTTGCTGGACATATGTCACATGTTTGTCACACGATTTAACCTATTGTTGTTTGAAAATAAGCGCCATCTTGTTTTCAAACTACATCTTAACTTTTAATACAGTATTAAGCATTATTAAGCAATAAGCATTTTTTTAAATCAAAGTGCCATTCTTAAAGTATTGAAAACTTAAGACAGCTCCTGCGAAAGTTTGCGAATCATTAAGTTATATTAACTTGAAGTGTGCGTCTGAGTGTTTAATTCAAATCTTGCAAGTCAATTTTCACCACTTATAATTATCCGATTGAGCTGAAACTTTGAATACACGTGTAGTTTTAATGACAATACAATATTATAATTTAAAAAATAATAATAATATAAGTAATAATATAATAATAATAATAATAATAATAATAATATAAATAATTAAATAAGTCAAATATTTATCACTGTTTGGTTATTTTATTACTGATACATTCGAAAACCCAGCAAAACCTAATTAAACTTCAACGCATTAATTTTGTCCACCTAACTTTGAAATCTTAAATGATGACCCCCCATTTTTTATTCGGATTCTACGGTAAAAAATAAGTAACTTTTGTATTAAACATTTTCTTCGAAACATTGTAGATGACGGTGTAATCGAGTGCATTTCTGTGAGAATCGTTACCATTGCCTTGTCTGGAAACGCTCCAATAACTCGAAAAATATACATCAGATTGAAAAACGGAAAAATACATGTTTAATATTTTAGAAAAATGGCAGCTTTGATATCCGTAAATAGATTTTTCAAAACTATTGAACGTGCATTTTTCCGTTTTTCAATACGATGTATATTTCTCGAGTTATTCGAGCGTTTCCAAACATTGCAATGGTAACGATTTTCACAGCATTGCACACGATTACAGCGCCATCTACAATGTTTCGAAGAAAATGTTCACAATAAAAGTTACGTATTTTTTCCCTTAGAATTCGAATCTTTAATAAAAAATGGGGAGTATCATTTAAGATTTCAAAGTAGCCCCCTTTCTCCACCGATTGGGCAAAGTTGGGGGGGGGAACTTTCATATCCCTAAATAGATTAAAAAAAAATATTGAACATGCATTTTGCCGTTTTTCAATCCGATGTATATTTCTCAAGTTATTTGACTGTTTCCAGACTTTTCGGACACCCTGTATATATAAATATGTACTGGGTGTCCCTCAAAGACTACCCAGTCTCTGCAGAGGCAGATTTCTCGCTCAGAGTACATACAAAATACCCAAAGAACTATACTTCTACGACCTACAGTTTTCGATTAAAATGTGAAAAAATAGTATGACGTCGTATCCGGTGTAAATAAAAGAAACTTTTTTGAAACCATGAAAATTGTTATTTGCATATGTTTACGTAGAAAGATGTTCGAAATCTCCACTGCGCATATCGAGACATGCATGCGCGCGCAGTGGAATGACGTCAAGCCGTCGTTTGAATTGTATTTAAAAGACGGCATCAAGCAGCTACATCTTTTATCTTCACATAGTTATAATGTATCCCGCTCATGAATATTGCGTCATGTACTTTACCTTAGGTCAATGATAATGATAATGCCCTACAAACTGCTAGGGAGTATGCCATTTATGTTTGCAGAAAAACTTTTTTATTGCACCGGATATGGCGTCATACTTTTATTTCGCCGACTCGAATTTTCTTTCTCGAATACTATGGGTCGTAGAAGTATAGTTCTTTTGGGAATTTTTATGTACGTCAAGCTAGGAATACGGATCTGCAGAGTTTGGACGGTCTTGATGGGACACTTTGTATTATACTTTCTGGATACTAACACCAATGCTTAGAAAGTCCAGTAGAGACACTTAAAGTTGTTTTGCGTAAACCATGAAATGTACTGTATGTATAAATGGAGGTTCAAACCAATAACTACACATCCAAAGAAATGCTTTAAAGGAATGTCTTGAAACGTTCAGAATTCGCTATGCAAACACAGTTTGATCATAACATATTTCACCAGTAATGGGATAGTGGATTACATAACTAGATTAAATCAGATTTATGAAACTCGATTTTATCGGAAGTGGTTATTCAATCCTCCACATACAAATTTCAACATAAGTTAGTGTCTGAATTTCTATAATGATTTATCAAACTACTGCATGCATATTATAAGTGAATAGATTATATTAATGACGGCTGTATACTTATTCCCATATGCTAATACATAGCTATATTCTATATTTGATGTATGAAACCTGATGATTTACTGAGTACCTACGTATTATACGAATGTCATTATCTGTAATGCATTGCATTTTATATATATATTCTTTCTAAACAATATTATTTTCATAAAAAAGCGAAAATTTAGAATAATAGTGTGTAAATTATTTCTTTATAAAATTTATATATTTTACTTTTAATTATATATGATACATTTTATAAACCTTTACATATTACATATTTGAATACTAATCCCCCCCCCCCGCACACTCACACACACACACACAAAACTGCTACAATTCTTAAATATCAGAAAATAATCTGACAAGCTTTCTTTCCCACAAATTCTTCCACATGCTAAGGAAAATCACGTTGAATCTATTACGACGTTTCCGCTATATTCAAAGAGTATTTACAAATCAGCATAAAATAATATTATCCACTTGTTGCTCTTTGGTCAAAAGAACATAAAATTGTTGCTATAGCAACGAGAGATTCTGCATTATCTTTATCACGCTGTTAAGATCATTCACATAAGGAGGGTAGTATTTAATACATAGAAAAAAATTTCTTTTTAGTTTTTTCGGAACAACTATTCATGATTATATGTGTTACATACACTGTAAAAAAATCTCTCAAATTGAGAGAAAAAAAACTGTCAATTTTTGTGCCAGTGGAAAACCGTTAAATTTACATAAAATATCTGTATATTTTCATTAAGACAGATTTTTTGTGTAAAAAATATAGATTTTATCTGTAAAATTTACAAGATTTACATTTTTTACAGGAAAAACTATTTTTCTGTAAAACAGTTTTTTTCTGTAAAAAGTACAATACTTTTCTGTCAAAATTACAGATTTTTTTTTTACAATGTATGTGAAATAAATGCATAAAGATTCGAGTAATTCTGAGCTTGTAGTGCTTTTATGCTTACTTCAAACTATTCTATTTCTACGTATGATCTACTGGAGCAATTTTCAATTTTTCAATAGTTTTATATTTAATCTCTAAATAAGACAAATATATGCATTTTTAATGTGTTTTTCTCTTAACCTGGTTATTCTGTTAACCTCCACCACCAATAGCACCCCATACCAGATTTCTCGCTCCCGAGAGCCATTGCGCCAAAGGTGAGAAAACAAAAGACTGAAATCAACAAATTGAGACAGCAATTTGTTGTCAACTCAACTGATTTGTTGTCAAATCAACAAATTGCGACATTTATGTCACTGAATATTTAATTTTAAAAATGCACAATCGGTTTACAGTAAACAAGTAATTTATTTACTAAATAAAAATATTTTAATTTATATTGTTTTGAATAAACTATACTAATTTCCAATCTATTTTAAAATTTAAAATAAGTTAACAGCCAAGTTATACACTAATACTTATGTAGCTAACTATATAAGTCCCACTAAGCTTAGGCATTTGCGTAGCTAACTACATAAGTACCCTTTAAAACATATATATTTGTCTAGAATTAAGATCTGACAATAATAAAATAGGTATGTTTATACACTAAATGACAACGCACAACATGCTATACAGTACACATGCATACATTACTCATCGGGTGCGGAAAAATCATGAATTTTGTCAAACAGGAGTGTAATAATCGTGAATTTCTTCGAACGGGTGTGGAAAAATCATGAATTTCGTCGATCGGGTGAGGAAAAATCATGAATTTTTTCGATCGGGTGCGGAAAAATCATTAATTTCGCCAAACGGGGGCGGAAAAATCACGAATTTTGTCAATTGGGCGCGTAAAAATCATGAATTTTGTCAATCGGACGCGTAAAAATCATGAATTTCGTTGACCGACTGCGTACAATTCATGAATTTTGTCGATCGGGAGCGTAAAAATTATGAATTTTGCCAAACGGTCGAGAAAAAAATCATTAAATTTATCGAACAGGTGCAGAAAAAACGCGAATTTTAGGGAAAAAAAGGAAATAAGAAAATCCTGCATTTGGCCAGTTCTTTCCATATTTTTAATCGCCAGTTTTTCAAGTTTAATCGCCGAGTGGCGAATGCTTATTTTTACCTTTAACTGAAACATAAATAATTTTTTTTTATGCATCTTAATTCTTTCATCGGTTAAAAGAAAATGGTGTAAAAAATTAAAAAAAATCTGTTTTGTTAAGAAATTAAATATACTCGTACATTTCCAGTTTATTTTTTACAAAATAAAATCGATATATTTCTTTTTTTAAATATTAAAAACTACACAAAATGTTAATATTTATAAAAAAAAAAAATAATAATAAATTTATATTACGGAATTCTTTCAATATAAAACATAACATGCACGGAAACATACATCCACCAATATTATATTTAGTACATAAGCGATAACTGAGTAGCCGATTATACACAGGGATTAAATCAGAAGAGATTATCCAATTTAGGCATACAAATTTCAACATAAGTTATTGTATAAATTCTCTTAATGATTGATAGATGTGTTATAAGCTTATAAATTGTATTAATGACAGCTACATTGTAAATGGCGTATTGTAAAACATAACAATAAAAAATTTTTTGGTAGAAGCTATATTTTTACTTAGATAACTTTAAAATATTCAGGTAGAATGCTTTCATAAGCGATTACAAAATTAACGTCATCATGTACCTGATAATTATTTTTTATGTTCATTCTTACATATGAGTCAGATTAAATAATGCAAATATACAGTGTGTTTCAAAAATGACCGGTATATTTGAAAAATCAATAAAAACTAAACGGGCAGCGATAGAAATACACCGTTTGTTGCAATATGCTTGGGACAACAGTAAATTTTCAGGCAAGCAAACTTTCGAAATTAGTTACAATTTTCAACAACAGATGGCGCTGCAGTCTGGAAAAATCTAAACCACGACATTTTCCACATATCCACCATGCGCAGCAATGATATGGCGTAGTCTCTGAACGAAATTACCAGAAACCTTTGTAAACCTGTGACTTCTTTCTGTGGGGACACTTGAAAGACCAGGTGTACCGCCACAATATAGAAACAATTGAACAACTGAAGCAGTACATCTCTTCTGCATGTGAAGCCATCCCGCCTGACACGTTTACAATGGTTTCTGGTAATTTCGTTCAGAAAGTACGCCATATTATTGCTGCGCATGGTGAATATGTGGAAAATATCGTGGTTTAGATTTTTCCAGACTGCAGCGCCATCTGTTGTTGAAAATTGTAACTAATTTCGAAAGTTTGTCTGCCTGAAAATTTACTGTTGTCCCAAGCATATTGTAACAAACCGTGTATGTCTATCGATTCCCGTTTAGTTTTTATTGATTTTTCAAATATACCGGTCATTTTTGAAACACCCTGTATATCAGAGCAAATACATACATATGATAAGTTGTAATTTTCCCAACTTGGTGAAAAAGTCCGAGCCAGACTTCGAACCAGGGATCTTTTGTCTGAATCTGCCAATGCTCTACCAACTGAGCAATCTCGGACAAATTTGGTCGGATCTCATTCACCCAGTTAACCTTATTGATTATAGCATCTGGTCCGATATCTAGATCAGCTCAGTAGAATAAATCGCATGTAAGGGAAGTCCAGTAAACGTTTAGATCCTTGGTTGGAATCCTGGTGAAGACTTTTTCTACCAGTTGTGAAAATTAAAATTGATATGATTTGTTAACCAATTTCAATAATTGTGCTACAATTAATCTAGCATACATATGATATTTAAATCTGAAATATTATTTCTTCTTAAGTGAAGGTCAAATTGAACAAATGTTCCCAACGCATTTATGACATAATTATCATCTGGGGATATTATAGTATACGGGATATCTCAGCCAGGATATCACCTGGGTAACCCCGTCACATGGTATTGGTCCGTATAGACAAGGTACCAGGTTTGAATTCTGACTTAGATACTTTTCACTCCACTGAGAAAATTTCTACAACTTTGATCTCCACCTACAAAAGTGTAAGACAAATATCATGACAGCTTTTACCTTTTCCTGCCATTACTTAGTTGTTATACCACTACACACCAGAGTGTACATTGGAACCTGAAGCAATAATGATGTGACATGTTTTATACACAAGACTTTTTAAACTATTATATTGACGGTCAAACAAATATCAGTACTCAGTTTTACAAGTTATAGTAAACGCAAAATAGTTAATACACTTAGGTAATCTCTAATGGTGCGAGTCAAAATGTCACGAGGAAATTTTGAAAGTTAAACTCAAACCTTGCTGTTAAAACCAGATGCTTTTTTAAATATCCGGTTACAACAGCAGGTCTTATTAAAGATCAAAACTTTCATTATTTCCCTAAGAAGCTAATAGATGGGCCTAAACATGTCTAACATAGCCAAATTCTTCAAGAATTTGCTGAAAAATCTTTTTCAGTTATTTCATGATATAGAAGAAAAAATAAGTGCACCCTTGAGTGTTGATTGAAGACTGTGTGGTTAAATTGATGCGGAAATGCATCCTAAGAGTATATTTTAAAAGTAAACTACAATTAATGTGCCAAACTTTGCTGAATATTCTTAAAATTTTAATTTCTTTGAAGAATAACTATGTTAATGAAACGCACGTTTGATTTTTTTCAACTACACAATCTTAACTCTATTTTTTTCTCTTTAAAAAGAAGTTGTTACATAAAAGTAAACATAATCTTTTATTATTTGTAATACTTTTGTGAGCATATCAGTTTGAAACTAAATAATTACACTCTAAAAAGAAAAAGGAATATTTTTAGGTACTTTATTTTAAAGAAAATACTTCACATTTAATGTATTTACAAATCTATACTAATATTATAAAGGAGTAATTCTTGTTTGTTTGTTTGTAGGGGGTAATCTCTGGAACTACCGAACCGATTTCAAAAGTGATGGTGGCAAATTGATGGTGACAACCCCTGCTCCAACATAGGATATATTTTATGTCGGTGCCACTACCCCAGGGGGTGCAGGAGCAAAAAACGTTCTAAAATTGCGATTTTTCAGTTATCACACTGGCTGTCAAGCCCTGAGAGCTTGGCAGCCGGTTCTGTATGTATGTATGTACGTACGTAATGCGATAACTCTTCATAGAAATATCCGTTTTCCTTCAAATTTTGTTTATAGGTTCACTGTGTTAAGGCGCTTCCCTGATTAGTTTTCGGGATTGATTGGTTAAGTATAAAAGGGGGGGAACAAGGGCTAATTCCCCCCCCCTTAATTTATATAAATAGGTTTTTCATGCAGAATTATTCCGTTTTCCTTCAAATTTTGTTTATAGGTTCACTGAGTTAAGGCGCTTCCCTGATTAGTTTTCGGGATTGATTGGTCAAGTATAAAGGGGGGGAACAAGGGTCTAATCCCCCCCCCCCTTAATTTATAAAAATGGGTTTTTCATGCAGAATTATTCCGTTTCCCTTCAAATTTTGTTTATAGGTTCACTGAGTTAAGGCGCTTCCCTGATTAGTTTACGGGTTTGATTACTTAAGTATAAAGGGGGGGATCGGGGGGGGGGTAATCCCCCCTTAATTTATATAAATGGTTTTTTCATGCAGAATTATCCCGTTTTCCTTCAAATTTTGTTTATAGGTTCATTGGGTTAAGACGCTTCCCTGATTACTTTTCGGGACTGATTGGTTAAGTATAAAGAGGGGGGAACAAGGGGCTAAATCCCCCCCCTTAATTTATATAAATGGGTTTTTCATGCAGAATTATTCCGTTTTCCTTCAAATTTTGTTTATAGGTTCACTGTGTTAAGGCGCTTCCCTGATTAGTTTTCGGGATTGATTAGTTACCATAAAGGGGGGGGGATCGGGGGGCTAATTCCCCCCCTTAATTTATATAAATGGGTTTTTCATGCAGAATTATTCCGTTTTCCTTCAAATTTTGTTTATAGGTTCATTGGGTTAAGACGCTTCCCTGATTACTTTTCGGGATTGATTGGTTAAGTATAAAGGGGGGAACGGGGGGCTAATCCCCCCCTTAATTTATATTAATGGGTTTTTCATGCAGAATTATTCCGTTTTCCTTCAAATTTTGTTTATAGGTTCACTGAGTTAAGGCGCTTCCTTGATTAGTTTTCGGGATTGATTAGTTAGGTATAAAGGGGGGGATCGGAGGGCTACCCCACCCCCCTTAATTTATATAAATGGGTTTTTCATGCAGAATTATTCCGTTTTCCTTCAAATTTTGTTTATGGGTTCATTGGGTTAAGACGCTTCCCTGATTACTTTACGGGATTGATTGGTTAAGTATAAAGGGGGGAACGGGGGGATAATCCCCCCCTTAATTTATTTAAATGGGTTTTTCATGCAGAATTATTCCGTTTTCCTTCAAATTTTGTTTATAGGTTCACTGTGTTAAGGCACTTCCCTGATTAGTTTTCGGGATTGTTTGGTTAAGTATAAAGGGGGGGGGACGGGGGGAGAATCTCCCCTTAATTTATGTAAATGGGTTTTTCTTGCCGAATTATCCCATTTCCTTCAAATTTCATTCATAGGTTCACTGTGTTAAGGCGCATCCCTGATTAGTTTTCGGGATTGATTGGTTAAGTATGAAGGGGGGAACAAGGGGCTAATTCCCCCTTATCTATACTAATATATAAAGTAGTAAAGATTGTTTGTTTGTTTGTTTGTTTGTTTGTTTGTTTGTAGAAGGTAATCTCTGGAACCACTGAAGCGATTTTAAAAGTGATGGTGGCAAATTAATGGTGACAATCCCTGCTCCAACATAGGCTATATTTTATGTCGGTGCCACTATCCCCAGGGGGTTGCAGGAGCGAAAAACGTTCTAAAATTTCGATTTTTTGTATACTGAAGGAGATAGAAATATCAAACTTGGTATGGTAGTTACTTATAACATGTAAATGCTCTCTAAGAACAAATTATAAAAACATTCGAAATTTAAAAGGGTGAGATGAGGAAGAAGCGTTCTAAAAACATTCTAAATTACAATTTCTATGGAATCTCTGAAACTACAGAACCGATTTCAAAAGTGATGGTGGCAAATGGATGGTGACAGTCTCTGCTCCAACATATACTAAATTTCATGTCAGTGCTACTACCCGCAGAGGGTGCAGGAGCGAAAAACGTTTCAAAATTATGATATTTTCAATACTGAAGGAGTTAGGAACTTGACATTTTGTATGGTCGTTACTTACAAGATTTAAATGCTCTATAAGAACAAAGTCTAAAAAAATTCGAAATTTAAAAGGCTGAAATAAGCAAAAAATTTTCTAAAAACATTCTAAATTACAATTTCTATGGAATCTATGGAACTACTAAAGCGATTTCAAAAGTGATGGTGGCAAATGGATGGTGACAATCCCTGCTCCAACATAGGCTATATTTTATGTCGGTGCCACTACCCCGAGGGGGGTGCAGAAGCGAAAAACGTTCTAAAATTGCGATTTTTGCGATGCTGAAGGAGCTAGAAACTTCAAGTTCGGCATGATTGTTATTTATAAGATCTAAATGCGCTCTAAGAACAAATTCTAAAGAAAAATGATCTAATGATTCTGCGATTTTTCAACTATTGAATTTCTAAAATTACCAAATTTCACCATAGAGTACCATAGCGAAACCTTCACGCGTAAAAAGATAATGATAATGGCGACGTGTCCTGACGTGTATATTGGCTATAGCACGAGTCACAAATTATAGTATCCTTATTATTCTGTTAAAATATAAAAGTGAATTATGAAATGTCAATATTTTGTTTGATTAAAGGTTCGTTAAGAGAAATTGACCAGCGTAGCGGGCGTAGCTTGCTAGTAAGAAATATTTTAGATAACATTTTTTTTGTCTTCTTTTCTCTTTTTGACTATCTGTTACAGAAAAATTTTAGTTCTTATTTCCAAAAGTAAAAATATTTTCTCTTCTCAAAAACAATTTTTTTATTAGAAAATGCTTTCATGTTGTTTTTTCAACAAAAACATATTATTATTTTTATTAATATTTTTAAAAATTTTTCACTTCTAGTTTAGTGTTTAGAAAAGTATGCTTCTAGTATCTATTATGATACTAGTTGATCCGTCCGGCATTGTCAGGAAATTAGTAACTTTCTTTCATGGTATCGATAAAAGTCATTTTCGGCGCGCAGTCTTTTCTAAACAAACCTCTTTACGAACGAAACTTTGGCACTCGTTCCCACTGCCTACGGCGATGTATAGCAGGCGTGCTACGCACGCGATGCAATATCGTTTAGCTTCATTTTCCAGCTGTAGGAGGCTCTAAATATGTTTTCATTAATACACTAATTAACTTTTCCAGCAGAGCTGAAAATACGCTGTAAATTAATAACCAATTAAGCTATCCAGACGACATCCAGTCTAGCATTCTCTCACTCTTATATGGCAAGGCTACAATCACGCAGCACAAGATGGAAAGTCAATCATGTGCACAAAACCGTTGGCATGCATGAGACAAATTAAACCCAGTATCGGTGAATATTAATACACTAATTAACTTTTCCAGTAGAGCTGAAAATCATTAATTTACAGCGTATTTTCAGCTCTGCTGGAAAAGTTAATTAGTGTATTAATAATCACCGATAATGGGTTTAATTTGTTTCATGCATGACAACGGTGTTATGCTCATGATTGCCTTTTCATTTTGTGCTGCGTGATTGTAGCCTTGCCATATAAGAGTGAGAGAATGCTAGACTGGATGTCGTCTGGATAGCTTAATTGATAAAGCAATTGGCGCGCTATACCAAGGGATCCGGGATCGAACACCGGTCTGGATATTTTTTCACTCTAATGTTTGTACGCTTTTAGTAAAGTGATAATTCACGTCTTTTGTATTTCATTAATCTTAGTTATCTATATCTTAATCAGTTCATATTAAGTTGAATGAACCAATTCCCAATGAAGAGGATTCAAAATATTTTTAGAACACTTTGGTCGAAATATGAAATACCCTATATGGCGACCACATTCAACGCCACTATCTCTCTCACAGCTACCGACATGCAACCAACATAGTAGTGCCACGATGGGAGAGACTCCAGCCTACCACCACTACACAAACACCAGGGGAATGCGCTGGGTAGTTGCGGCTGCAAAGCGAATTATAGGGACACACACGTCTGTATGAAAATGCCCTAGGTCGACCACTTTCAACCACCCTATATCCGTCACCTCCACAGCTACCGACAAGCAATCACCATGTAGTGCAACGATGGGAGAGACTCGAGGCTATCACCACTACATAAACATCTGTGGTCTGCTCTGGGTAGTTGTAGCTGCAAAGTGAAATATAGCGAAGCACTCGTCTATATATATATATATATATATATATATATATATATCTGTGTGTGTGTGTGTGTGTGTGTGTGTATATTTCCAAAAGAAAACATTTATTTAAAAATATCTGCGAAAAAATATATATATACTGCTAAACGTATATTCAGTTAGAATTTCACTTAGGAAAAGACCAAAAAAAAATATTTTTAGAGTTATTACTTTCGTCTATCGTTACAAGAAGAATGTATTTTATTCCTGATAAATTTTCATATTTAAAAAGATCCTGACGAATTTATACGTGTTAGAAGGTCCTGAACACGATTTAACTCTTTTTAGAAAATGTCTGTCTGTGAGTCTGTCTGTCTGTCTGTGTGTGACAAATATTTTGTGGGAGCTCTATCTCAAGAACTAATGCACGGAATTTAGGAAAATTTTAGATTCAGTTTGACCTAGATATAAGTTGCACTTGTTGTTCATTTTTCAAAAGTAATATTATTATTATTGTAACAGGAGATTTGGCATTATTTTTATGACTATGTTAGAATATGCACAAAAAGAAACGCTTGAATTATTCAGATTACAGCCAGTACTCGGAGCTATAGCCGAGCGTGGTTCTTTTAAACCCTTTTAAACTTTTTTTCCCACCTTACACTAATGAAGGGGATCTTTTTATCCTTTAAAGGGCCATATGTGTTTTAAAATTTTGTAATTTGTGTTCTTCAACGTTGTTTTTAGCTTTTTTGTGTTTATTTCCATATTCGTAACTATGGAGTAACTCGAGCCATAATTTTGGTAAGTTAAATGATGCTCCATCGTTTACATATTGAATTTATACGTGTTACAATCTTTATGATTTCTCTTATAATGAATGGCTAGGATAAATTGCAGAGGAAAATCATCTTAAGCACAATTAAATCACGAAAAAAACCATACAAATAAATTTCAATGAACATAAGATAATTTTCCATCTAGTCTATGCAATCCATTCATTCTAAGAGAAACCATAGAGATTGTAACACGTAAAAATTAAGTATGTGCAGCTTCATTTAACTTACCAAATTTATGGCTCGAGTTACTCCATGGTTACGAATATTGAATTAAACATCCAAGTAAAAATGAAAAGTAAGGCCCGTAACCTGAAAGAGTACGAGAAAAAATTAAATGATGGCGTTTCAAATCATTACATCATAAATCGTGCAATTTTAGAATTTTCTTATTTGATTTCGTAATGGCTTCGTTGGAGCCGAAACTTGTAAACGAGTCTATTAAAACCCTTTTTTTAATTTTTTTAAAGTTTTTATTTAAACCTTTTGCCAATTAAAAGTATAATAAACATATTATTTTCTGCACAGTTATCATCTTGTAGTGCTTTTAAAGTTACTTTTTAACATTTTTATTCCCATATAGGATCTAGTGGAATAATTTTCCGTTTGACACTCTTTTATTTATTTAAAATAATTTGGCTTAGGTTTGTAAAAATGGAATTTTTTCATTTATTTTTCTCCCACTTTCTGATATGTTAGAATTAAAAAATTACCCACATGTTGGTTTTTGATGACAATCAACTATTTTAATATTTTTAGAACATACTGTATAAATTAATATACAGTATGCTCATAAGTCCCTTGCCACCCTCTTAACTTCAGATCGGCTGTTGCTATAGTCACAAAAGTAGTGTCTAGGTATAGTAAAGTAGCTATGCGCTACTCAATGAAACTGCCTACGGTTCCTCCAGGTGGAATGCTGCGGAGTTAGCATTCCTAACTCGAAAACGGAAAGAGATAGAGAAAAAAAGTGATTTACGAAGATGTAGAGCATCATCGGTTTTGTTGGAAAAGACACCTTGTGGACATTAAGGAGAAGAATAGAACGGTTAAAACGCGCATTTGTTTTTTCGTGATTTCCTACACTGTGACGTGACAAAACGATCTTAGAAACAAAAAAAACAACTATTTATAATAATATACCTTTATTTTAGATGTTCAAACTTCTCACCGCCAGCTACAATGCATATCTGGACCCTTGCTTGAATTTCACGTTGGAGCATAGATGATGAAACGTTGGTACAAGCATCCGTAATGTGTCGTTCAAGGTCCTGCAATATTTGTGGAGGGGTCGCATACACTTTCTGTTTTCATAACTGGTTGTTTCTTTCTTTCTAAGATCGTTTTGTCACGTCACAGTGTAGGAAATCACGATAAAACAAATGTGCGTTTTAACCCTTCTATTCTTCGCATTAATGTCTACAAGATGTTTTTTGTACTAAATCGATGATGCTCTATAACTTTGTAAATAATTTGTTTTACCTATCTCTTTCCGTTTTCGAGATAGGAATGCTAACTCTGCAGTTTTCCACGAGGTGGTGCCGTAGACGATTTCATTCAGTAGCGCATGGCTACTTTACAATACCTAAGACACCACTTTTATGAATATAGCAGCAGCCGTTCCGAAATTAAGAGGGTTGCACAAGGCCGTACCCAACCGGCAAAGTCAGAGGGGGGGGGGGGGCTTTGAAATTTTTTGATGGGGCTAATTCACAGCTCTTCTCTCCCCCCGCCCCCTCTGTTTTAAGAATATATAAATATAGACAGAAATAGAAGGCAAGTCCTCACTGTTATAAAACTGGTAATTATAAAATTTTGAAATTCTTAAATGTAATAAATGATGTTATTCGCATTGAAAGATTATGAAGGCTAGAGGAAGCTCAAGAAGTTGCTAGGAAGGGTTCAGCCCACCCTGTCCCCATCTGGTTACGGCCCTGGGGTGGCAAGGGACTTTAGTGGGCATATTGTACAATTTTTAAGATACTTTTTCTGTAGCCGGGCGAATGTGCTAAATCGCCAAATATTTTTAGTTTCACAGCTGTATGCGTTTTACGACATCAAAGTAGATACTGATGCGCCAAACCACGATTGCAAAAATATGACAACGGTTTCTGGAAGTGAAACAATCAAATATTTTAAACTCTGAAATGTAGAAAACAAAATATAAACAGAAAAAGATGAAATGTATTTTTAAAATATGCTTGGTAAAGATATCGCAGACACACAGGGATTTCTTTTTCGCGCCAAAATAGCGATATTATGCATGGCTTGGAGACACAGTAATTTAAAACCCTCTGGTATTGATAGTCTAGTCAGTTGAATGCTTAACATTGTCTGTGTTTTATATTAAATGAAACATAGTATGTGCTTTACATTAAATGAAACACTGTGTGTTTTATCATAAACTAAACACTGTGTGTATTTAAAAATAAATAAATTACATGTATGAGTTTATAATAAATATTGTATGTTTTATAATAAAATAAATAGTTTCACGATAAAATAAAACTAAAATGATATTTTCATACGCTAGGCTTAACAGATTTTCGAAAACTGAGTTTTCTCGCCAAAAATGGCCACAAAAAAAAAAAAAAAAAAAAAAAAAAAAAAAAAAAAAAAAATCACGCCAACACCGGTGCGTGTGCGACATCTGACCCATACGTTTTTATTTCATTTGTTTTAGACATTTCGCGTCTAATTATTAGAAACAAAATTCAAAATTAATGTTTTTTTTTTAATTATTTATTATTATTATATTATCTGGTTATTATAGTACTGCAGATCGCAGTGCGCAAGAGGCACAGTAGCAATAATTGTTTGTAAATTTTTATACAAAAGACTTTTAAAACAATTATACGAGAGATAAAACCTGAACATATATCAATAATCACATGCTACAAGTTATATTAAATACAAAACGTCGGAAATGCCGAAGTGTTGAGTGTCAAAATGACACGAAAAAGTTTGGAAAATTTAAAAAAAAGAAACATCGGGTTATATCAACAAGTGTTAATTATAAAAAAAAAAAAAAACCTTCTTTTAAATACTCATAAGGATATAATTTGAATCAGAATTTTAAGAATTACGGAGCCAAAAAAAGGCGCAGATTTTAGGGTGCATTAGTTACTGGACGGTTAAATTATATGCAAAACAACCGAATGCAAAAAAACTGAAATTGAATATTTTAAAAATAACATCTATTGACCATTATTTTAAAGAATGGCTTAAAAATAATTTTCTTTAAAAAATAATTTTATGGTAGCACTGTTGCCATAAAACATTTTTTCTCAATTACACATTATAAAAGTTACATTTTATTTTTATTTTATAACATTCGTTTGATGAAAATAAACGTCTTCTTTTATTATTTGTCACAATATCGACAAATGAGTTTTAAAGAGAAATATTAGTCTTCCCAAAAAATATTTTTTTTCTGACAATTTATTTAAAAATTGTGTTTCATAACTTCAACAACAATGAAGATAATATAACAGAACTAGTACATCTGATGATATGATGAAGGTATTTCTCAAAATTATAATGGTTTTTACACAATTTCATTGTAGTTTTATTTATTTATTTTATTTTTTTGCTTGATGCACAAACTGTACAGAATTATTATTTTCATAAATTTATATTTAAATATTTTATTCATATCCAGTAACATCATAAATTTGTGCATTACGAAATTTACAAATTGCAAAGTTTTGAATTGCAAAATGTACCTGAGGACAGTGACTCGCAGAACAGCCGATCTGTAGAAAATATTTTTCTCTACTTTAATGTTATTCTGTAATTTTATATTATTCTGTACTTTTATAGTATTCCTTTTCTGCATTATATTTCATTATAACAGAAACTGTATTTCGTGTTGTTTTATCGTTTTAATGTTATTCTGTACTTTTATATTATTCATTTTCTGTATTATATTGCATTATAACGGAAACTGTATTTCATATTTTTTTATCGTTTTAATGTGATTCTGTACTTTTATATTATTCCTTTTCTGTATTATATTGCATTATAACGGAAACTGTATTTCATATTGTTTTATCGTTTTAATGTCATTCTGTACTAATTTTATATTATTCCTTTTTTGTATTATATTTCATTATAACGGAAACTGTATTTCATGTTGTTTTATCGTTTTAATGTTATTCTGTACTTTTATATTATTCCTTTTCTGTATTATGTTGCATTATAACGGAAACTGTATTTCATATTGTTTTATCGTTTTAATGTTACTCTGTACTACTTTTATATTATTCCTTTTCTGTATTATATTTCATTATAACGGAAACTGTATTTCATATTGTTTTATCGTTTTAATGTTATTCTGTACTACTTTTATATTATTCCTTTTCTGTATTATATTACATTATAACGGAAACTGTATTTCATATTGCTTTATCGTTTTAATATTATTCTGTACTTTTATATTATTCCTTTTCTGTATTTTATAGCATTATAACGGAAACTCTATTTCATATTTTTTTTTATCGTTTTAATGTTATTCTGTACTTTTATATTATTCCTTTTCTGTATTATATTGCATTATAACGGAAACTCTATTTCATATTGTTTTATCGTTTTAATGTTATTCTGTACGTTTATGTTATTCCTTTTCTGTATTATAATGCATTATAACGGAAACTCTATTTCATATTTTTTTATCGTTTTAATGTTATTCTGTACTTTTATATTATTCCTTTTCTGTATTATATTGCATTATAACGGAAACTGTATTTCATATTTTTTTATCGTTTTAATGTGATTCTGTACTTTTATATTTTTCCTTTTCTGTATTATATTGCATTATAACGGAAACTCTATTTCATATTTTTTTATCGTTTTAATGTTATTCTGTACGTTTATATTATTCCTTTTCTGTATTATATTGCATTATAACGGAAACTCTATTTCATATTGTTTTATCGTTTTAATGTTATTCTGTACTTTTATATTATTCCTTTTCTGTATTATATTGCATTATAACGGAAACTCTATTTCACATTGTTTTATCGTTTTAATGTTATTCTGTACTTTTATACATTTCATATTGTTTTATCATCATGCGATTTGCAACAATCGATAAGAAATTAGGTGTGAAGTGACGTAATCGGTATGGAAAAAGAGTCGAGCATGAGCAGCGATATGATGCAGTTGTGTAATCATGTGATCCTTATGTTTTGTTTGTGTTTACTCTTTTTTAATTAACTGTTGTTTTGTTACAATTAGTGAGGGAAATCATTGGAACACCTAGACACAGCTGACCTATATAAATGACGTCATTTGGATGAATTTATGCGAAATATTTCCAGTTTATGAATTTAAAAAAAATGTTTAGAAAACTGTATTTTTCTCGCTAAATTATTTCGACTTTAAGCGTTTTGTGAAAATTTTTAACCGGCATCTATAAGAAATAACCAGTGGGACCCGTGCGAGGATTTCGCACTGCAATCCAAATTTTTAGCATCGTAGCATTTTTTTATATAGATTTAAACTTCTAAAGAAACATTAAGAATAAAAATATCTGTAAACTACATTCGTACAGATGTCGCAAACACACCGGGGTTTTGGCCCCAAAATGGCGATTTTTCGCCTGGGGGAGTAACATGGTGACTTTTGCTTTGTATGGCAACTTGGTATTTTATAATAAAATTAAATTTGTATGTAAATAAATAAAAAATAAAATAGTATAAAAATAATTTCTAAATAAAATTAAAATATGTGTAATAAAAATAATGTGTTAGTTAAATTAAACTGTGTGTGTTTTAAAGTAAAATTATAATACAATTTTATTATAAAATAAAACTAATATATTTTCGCAAGCTAGGCCTAATAGGTATTCCAAAATGGGGTTTTCTCGCCAAAATAGCACCACAACATTGCGTCAACCCCGTTGCATCTGCTATATCTGTTCCTTAACATTAATTAGTCAAGCCAGAATGTCAGATCATTTATTACATAAAACTTACAAAAAGGCACCCGCGAGAAAAAAAAAATTAACAATCGTATTTTAACTGCATTGAAAAAAAAACATAGGACAATCCATGGGGTATTTTTCTCCTAAACATTGCAATTTCAAATTTGCTTTTTAATCATACATATAGAATAAACACGTGGGAGATGTCACACTTTATCTTTTTTGTGCTACTAGGGGGCTCTGCCCCTGCTCGCTACGCTCACCAACCCCCGTTCTGATTTCACAGCCTCTTAAAACCTGGTAAATGCAATGTATCCTGTTTTAAAAAGATGATGATGATGATAACACGAACGGCGACTATCTTCTGTAATCAGGTTATAATGCTTTTTCATTTAACTGGTTATAACGCTTTTTCACTTAATTCATCTTTTTTATTTTTAATATTCGTGTATAAACACGATTTTTATGACGTAATTTTCTTTATTTCCTGCTTTCAAGACGTGATCATTTAATTATTATTTTAAACTTTCATTATTGTTTTTAATAGTCACGCGCAAATACCTTTTTTATTTGAGATAAAACATAATCCTTTCCGCTTATTTAGAAATTGGCAAAAATATCAAAAAATGACTTTTTCAATAAAAGATTTTTTTCTCGATTTTTAAGGATTTTTTGAGTTTTTATTGTCCGACCGTGATGATTTTTTGAATTTCTGAAAGCTTGTTATATTTCGCGTCTGGTATGATTTTCGAACCCGTAGGATGGCTAGAAAAAAAGTAATCGCTCCTCAAAAAAGTCCCTAGTAAAAAAGCGATGAGAATAACCCGGAATATCTACGCATATTTTCATTGGTCCATTTTTAAACCATTACTTTATATATATATATATATATATATATATATATATATATATAGAAGGAATTATTTTTTTATAATCATTGTTGAGCATGATATAATCCGGAATTATATTTTTGTGGCAACAGTAATTTGAAGAAAACCTTTCATTTCGTTTACGAAAACAATGCCGATTTATTTTTTAATTATAAGCACATTTTAATCAAAAAACCTGTTTTAAGAAAATGTAAGAGTACTATGTCTGAAGCTTGTTCAAAATCCTTTCATATGGTATCTCAACCATTTCATATGGTATCTTTCATATGGTATCTGCGTTTCGTATTTTCTTGGAAAAAGGGATGTTGACAAGAGAAATAATATATGTGATTACTTGAAGAACTGGGTTTCGGCTTTAAATTCATTTCTTGTAAATAGGATGCAATAAAATATTTACTTAAATGCAAGGAGCTCAAATGTGTTTGGGTTTAAACTCCTTGAATGAAGGTGATACTGAAAAAAGCTACGATGGAATTTTTTTTTTCCTTTTTAACGTTAAGGGAATTTATGTGAATGTTCAAGTTGACAGATGATTTTTGCTTTCTAAAGTAAACTGAAGATTGAATATGTGAAAATAGGTTTCTCTTCAAATTTTCTTGAAAAATAAAATACAATCATAATGTTATCCCTATATAATAAAATAAAAGCTAATTTCGATTCTCAATTTCAATTTGAAACAAGAACGGAAAATCATGCGTCAAGCATAGATTATGTATCACTTTCCAACGCTTCTAAAATAATTATACAAATCATTACCGTTTAATAAGCTGAAAGACAACATCAAAGTAAACAATTTGGAAAACGCATAACATAATTAAAAACGTAATTTCAGGAATTTCCAACATATACAATATTCAGTAAAACATCCGAATACTTTTATTCAGCCCTGTATATGATCAATAGATTTGTATATATACTACATAGGATGCTAAATTTTAGTTTAGTTAGGAAACGCGTAGCACAGTTTAAAATTTTCCTTCTGGAGTTTCTGTCAATAAACGGAAATGTGTTCGCGAACTTTTGCGCTGCCCTATATATGAAATACAGAATTTATACACACCAAGTAATTGACAAAAAGTGGGTTAAATTTAAAATCGCGTTCAGTAACTTAAAACGCACTTCCAGGAATTATTGTTAACAGACAGTAGAGAATTCTTTTGTGTATCCCTGTAAATGAACGTTGACTACTATACACACAATATTCTGTAGTAAGCCTCTTGTAATGCACCTTAGTGATATATATAAATTTCAATTCGTTAATTAAACCGCAAACGATTTTTCTCCATAGACGTAATGTAACAGAATTCTTTTGACTGTCCCTGTAAAGTAACTATAAGTGCTATGCACACCCTATTCCATATTAAGCATCTTGTAATGCACCTTAGTGATATATATCAATTACAATGTATTTGAAATTGTGTAACATCATTAAAATAAACCGCAAATGATTTTTCCCCATAGACCGTAATGTAACGGTATACTTTTGAGTGTCCCTGTAAAAAACTATAAGTGCTACACACTTCAGTTGAAATAGGGAACATGCTATGTATAACGACAATAACATATAAAAATTCTATTGCAATCCGAGCATATTTACGGGAGTTAGAGCACGGACAGACCGGCAGACGGCCAGACAAACCGAAGTCATAAACACTTTTCAACTAGGTTGGAAAGTGTTAAAAAATAGCAAAAAATAAATCTAATAATCCCTATAGTTTCCCCTTATCCCTCTCCTATCCACATAAATGGAGTAATTTAGTTGTTATCGTTACACAAATGTCCTTAAAAATTAGAAAAAAATATAATAACTCGATAAATAATTCAAAATTGTAATTGTACAATTCTTAAAATTGTGAGACCACTTTTTACATCTTCTTGTCGATCCGAATAACTGGCGTTAATTTGATCGTCCGGTTTATGTATCAGAACGCAAATTTTATGTTTCACTCTCTATTCCTCCGAATGATTTGAAAAGTCAATACCGAAAACCATATCTTAAGTATTTTTCTCTTTTTTCCCCATGTATATCTCTCTCTTAGTTGCGTTTCCAAGATCTCACCAATCGTCCAACGTTCCCTATTCTAGGCGGAATAGGTGAGAAATATTCGAAAACATATATCAGTTTAATCAGTCGTGTCATACAATCGTTTCATAAATTCATTTTATTAGAATTTTAGATATGATGAGGTCTCTTGGAAACGCAACTAAGAGGGGGAAAATAATGGGGAAAATAGGGAAAAATATTTAAGATACGGTTTTCGGCATTCGTCTTTTGAAATCATTCGGAGAAATAGAGAGTGAATGGGGAAAAATTTGCGTCCTGATACATAAACCTTTAGATATATAGGGCAGATTTGGAAAAGATATAGCTTTATTATTATTTTTTTAATGTAGCGATGTCACGATACGTGTTTTAAGTGGGAACCATTTAATTCCATATAGCATTTAATTAGACGCCTTATATTTATGAATGCAATTAACATTTTATACTATCTCACTTCTATATACTGCAAAATTCTGCTTATATCCTGTAATTTTTGTAATGTTATTCCAGTTCACACAAAGCAATGTAATCGCGATGAAAAGTTCGTAACAATATCTTTTTTTTTTAATAAAATTATGAACAATGGTTGCATTTAAAATAGTGTAGTACATCATGTATTTTTAGATAAATAAATAAAGTACGGCACTTTTTTTTGTCTTATTATTCTCGACCACCTCGGAAAGTGTGCCTCGGGAATTTTGACTCACACTATATATTTATTAAATAAAGGAATAGTCTATTATGCATCTCGAATAAATGAGAAGAGATCAATGCATTCCAAGCATACAAATTTGAACATAAGTTACTGTCTAAATTGCTTCTATGATTTATCAATGCACTGCATCTATGTTATAGGTAAATAAACTATATTAATGATGGCTATATAGTAATTGGCATATTCTAATACATAACCTGATTCTGTTTGTCAAATTTAACCTGATGATTTATTTTGTAAGTACTATAAGTAATTATTTATCTTTAATCGACAGAATAAATCAATTCAATTATATTATCCTTCATGTTTAATTAATTAAATAATTAAAGTTTCATTTAAAAAATTTATAACTTTTTTCTTTTAAAAAAATATAAGAATAGAAGTTTTATTCAATGTTTACAGAGATGTATTGGAAAACATTTGTCATAAAATTATGTGTAATCTAAACTTTCAAAAAATATTTCTTTAATCGAACATCTTTTACTAAGCTAATAAAGCACCAACTTAAATTTTCAAAACAATAGTTTCGTTTAATATCTTAAAGTGATATTAACTTTTATAAAAATATTTATTTCTTTTATAATTCTCTTTTCGTTTTCCTTTTTTCAACTGTTGGATTCATCCAAAAACATATTGCGTACAATTTCAGTATTTTTCAAAAACGTCGTGTAAAAACGAAAAAAAGTTCAATTTATCGAATAATAAAGAAAAACAAAAGAGGATTATAAAAGAAATGAGTATTTTTATAAAAGTTAATATGACTTTAAGATATTAAACGAAACTATTGTTTTGAAAATTTTAAGATAGTGCTTTATTATCTTAGTAAAAGATTTTCGATAAAAGAAATACTTTTTGAAAGATTAGATTACACATAATTTTATGACAAACGTTTTCCACTACATCTCTGTAAACATTCAATAAAATTTCATTCTTATACTATTTAAAAAAAAATATTTAAATGAAACTTTAATTATTTAATTAATTAACAATGAAACATAATATAAATATACATTCTTTAACACGTCCAGAAATATTTCAAATGAACTTATCGCTGGGTTTAAGCTAGTTTACATACGATGCAAAAATGTGTACTATCAATTTCTTCTTAAACATAAAAAAAGTAATTAGTTTTTAGTAAATATGTATAGATCTGTTTTTAAATTAATCTCCAACTATAAAAAAGAAGCAAGTTTGTGTGTGCGTGTGTCTGTTTCTGCGTTATGTTCTGAAGAGACCGCAGCACGCAGAGCTACAAAATTTGGTGGGAAGGTACATTTATGCATGTAGTTTTGTACCTCGAAGACAGATTTTGGAATTTTTGAATAGATTTTTTTAATTAAATTTTTTATGCGATTTTTAGTGTTTTTTCACGTTTTGATGCGACTTTTCAACATTAATAATGGGAATCCGGTTCTAATCTTTTAGCCTAATATAGTAAAGTTTGTCTTCTTTTCAATAAAGTTGATGCGAAATTTGTACAGCGATTTTTGAATTTTTGGTGATTTTTTTCCTTTGACACTAAGAAATTTTGCCAGAATGCTTGATTGGTTCGGTGGTTGCGCTTCCATATCAACCTCAGATGCGTTCAGAATCGTAATTTGTTTTCTCTTTTTAGATTGGAGAAAGTTGATAATTCTTTATAGATAAAAAATCATGATTTCAACTATGCCATTTTTAGTGTTTTTTGACGTTTCGCTGCGATTTATCCACATTAGTAACTGGAATCCGGTTCCAATCTTTTAGCCCAATATAGTAAATTTTATCCTCTTTTCAATAAAGTTGATGCAAAATTCGTACAGCAATTTTTGATTTTTTGGCGATTTTTTTCCTTTGACAACAAATATTTTTGCCCAGAACGTTTGATGGGTTCGGTGGTTGCTTCCATTTCAACATCAGATACACTCACAATCGCCATTTTTTGTTTACTCTTTTTAGCTTGGAGAAAGTTGATAATTCTTTACAGATAAAAAATCTTAATTTTAAAAGGTAAGTGCGGATTATTTATTAACCCGATTTTTTTTTATTATATTTTTTCTTTTAGTTTCAATTTTTAACATTTTTTTCATGTTTCGTTTTTTCATGCGTTTTTTATTTCAAATGACGTCACAAATCGCCCACTATAAGTCAAACATCATTGGAGGGCAGTTGTGACTGGTAGCTGATAGAATTGTAGGCACAGCCGAAAGTCAACAGGGCAATTGTGATTGGCAGATGAAAAGATCGTCAGCTGATTGAAATTCGAACAGCGAGTTGTGAATTTTTGCCATTAGTTTTATGTGATTTTTAGAGTTTTTTTCATGTATACGTCATTTATGCATTTGATTTTAGAAATTAACAACGATAACTTACTGTTTTTGTATGTAAAAATATATATATATATATATATATATAATTATAATATCTATGAATTTCAAAAAACATATCAAGTTCTATTCTACTTAAATCTCCAAAGAGATAATCAATGATACTGTGTATACAGAATACCACATAGCTAATAATTAACATGTGCAAACATAATATTACCATAGCTGATGCTTCAATGGTAATTGGCCAAATTTTACTCATACCAAAAGAATATTGAAAAAAGAAATAGAGAGAAAGGGGAAAAAAAAAAATATATATATATAAATTGGAGTTGCAATTAAGTAAACACAAATGGATTAACAAATTAAATATGAACCATACACAATGGAAAATTGGACCACATGAGAATTAAATATGAATTGGACATGGAAAAACACATGCACATGTACTCATCAGCCTGGATGCACCCACATGTGTTTTAAATAATAATTCAGTGTTTCATAATTCTACTGGCATAATGCTAAGATCAGTAGAATCATCCAGGTACACTGAATTATTACCAGACAACATTTGGAAATATTAAAATTTGGAAATATTTAAATAGGAAATAAAAAACCATTAAGAAAATACAATATATTTCACCCACATCGATTATCCAAAAAACTGTAATTAACACCTCACCAAATTACCACGAGATAACAGTCCTGAAATAATAAAATTAGAAATATGAACGCGTAAAGTGTAGATAAAATATTTCACTCACAACAATTATACAGAATCCTTAAAATGTCACAACGTCTGCATAATATTCACATCCACATGGCAATGCATCATACATGTTGACTAAGTCGAGTTGAGAGAAATGATTTGTAAGACAAGTTGAGAGCACACTTTTTTTAAAACACAACCCCATAAATGACACCCAATCACAAAATGATTCAAAAACACTCAAAATAATTATGGTTTTAATACACTTATAACAAATTTATATCCGTGAATATATATTACTCCATCCAATTTTAATTCCTGAAAGTAAAATTAATATACAATCAATAGCTCCCTCTATAGTTAAATTAAATATAATATTAACAATATTAACTACAACTACCTGATAGGTAAAGTGTCGCCATCTATTGGTATTATAATAGTTCATAATTAATATTTAGTTAAATATCCACTTTATTAGTTACATACTCACTTCATTAGATTTATTTATATAAATAAACTTTAAAAAACAATACTAACTTGTAGTTTTACTTAAAATTCAAATAAAATATAATACTACTATATGAATAAATCTACACAGAATTAATTCAACTTGCACAGCATTTCAGATATTCTTAACAAGAATATATTATGTAAAAGAGATATTATTTTAATTCAAATTATTTTTGCTGCCAGCTGTGTTAATCCACTGATATTATAGACATTTATTAAATAATTAATGTTTTATTTTTACTACTACTTAAATATATATTAGACTTGTTTTTAAATAATTAATGTTTAATTTATACTACATTGTAAATATATTTTATATTTATAGATTAATTTAAATATCTAATTAAATAATTCATAAACAATTCAAAATATCTCAAAATTTATAATGTTGATAATTAATAGTATTACTACTGTTTTTCAATCAAATTAATGCAATGCAGTAATTAAAATACTTGTTAATTTTAATTATTCATAGACAAAAATAAAAACTATATATATTTATTATTATATATATTGCAAATAGATATATATATATGAGTTATAATCACCAATGTTATCATTGTATAATTTAATTTGTTATTGTATAAGTTAATTTATAAATGTATGAAAACTACACATCAATAATACCTTAAACAGAGGTGATCGGCAACGCACAATCACAACTATACAAAGTATAAATAATGTTCAATCAAATATTAAATTTCCTAATATGTTATAATTGTAATTATGTATGTTATATTTGTAATTTTCTACATAAAGTGTATATAATGTTCAAACAAATATTAAATATTAAATTTCCTAATATGTTATAATTGTAATAATGTATGTTATAATTATTATTTTCTATATCTTTTGTTATATGTTATCGCACACTAAAACAATAATTTATTACATACCATGTTTATATTTAAATTATATAATAAATGTTATTTAAAAGAGTTGATGATTGAATTTATCATAAAAATTGGATATCTATATATATTGATTCTGTTTTAAAAGTTAATAATTCCTAATTTTTTAACGCCGTAGATTTAATTCTCTGTGTGTGTGTGTAGGGGGGGGGAGGTAAATGTTCGATTGTAATTTAAATATCGCGTTAATGCTCTGATCGAAACTCCCTCCTTCCCCTCCACCCTGTCTCCAAAATCAGAACTATTTAATTATTAGTCCGATTCAAACGAAACCTTTTCTCAGTTTCCCAGGTACTAGATAAACTTCGGTATCATTTTTTCAGCCCTTGGTTACCACTATTTCTGAATATTAATGACCAGCGAGTGGTATTTTCTCGGGTTCTATGGGCCCAATTTCAATGAGAATTAGTTCATTCAACTTAACACGAACTAATTAAGATATAGAATGGAACTAAAAGATTTTGAAGCACCTGCTATACGGTGTCGTAAGCAGAAGGGACATGTGCCAAAGTTTCGATCGGAAAGAGTTTTATTTAGAACTGAGTGCACCCCTTAGCGGTGGGAAGTGAAACTAAACAATTTTGCACTTAAAACTTGTCCGATTCAAACAAAAGGCCCGATTTCAACGACAATTGATTCATTCAACTTAACATAAAATAATTAAGATATAGATAATTAATACATAGATTCCGCGCCACCTGGTGGTGGAAAGTGGAACTAACACATTTTCTGTGCGTGCACAGAACGCCTTTTATACGTTGTCATAAGCAGCGGGGACACGTGCCGGAGTTTCGTTCGGAAAGAGGTTTGTTTAGAACAAAGTGCACCCCCTGGAGGTCGAAAATGTAACTAAAACACTTTGCATTTAATCTTGGTCCGATTCAAATGAAATCTTTTCTGACATTCTTCCGAGGTCTCCCAGGTACTAAATAAACGTCGGTATTATTTTTCTGCCCTTGGTTACCACCATTTATGAATATTAATATCCAAGGGTGTTGATTTATTTTCTCGGGTTCTATGTGTCCAATTTAAACAGGAATCGTTTCCTTCAACTTAACATGAACTAATTAAGATATAGCTAATTACTTCAGACTCAGATTTGGTACTCCCTGGCGGTAGAAAGTGGAACTAACAGATTTTTCGCGCGTGCAAGGTACGCCTTTTACACGGTTCCGTAAGCAGCAGGAGCAAGTACCTGAGTTTCGTTTAGAAATAGGTTTATTTAGAACAGAATGCTCCACCTGGTGGTGGAAATTGGAACTGATTTTGTAGCGCGTGCCTAGCACGCCGGCTATACACGGTATCGTAGGCAGTGGGGACACGTGTCAGATAATTTGTTTAGACCAAAATGTATCTCCTGGCGGTGTAACTAAAAGATTGCCCTGCGCGTTCATCAAAAATGGTTATTTTTATTGAAACCGCAAAAGAAAGTTACCAATTTGATAGTTCCAGACAACGAAAAAGTTTCATTTTCGCTCATCCTCGAGTTTTAAGAAAAGTATTGAAAAATTTAATCGAAATTCACAGTTTATTTTTTTTAATTCCAAAAATGCGAATTTTGTGAAAATCAAACGGTAACTTTTTTTTAAACTTTGACCAAAAACTGACCAGACATTTGAGGAGGCGGTTTTAAATTTACTTCCGCATTGGGTCCATCTCTCTATTTAATTTCCGAAAGACAAAGAGTTAGCAGTGGAAAGGTTTCGTGAAGCGATTTTTAAGAGTGATTTCGCATTTCATATTATGTTTTGGCGGAACTGGGCAGCGCCGGGCGGATCTGCTAGTAAGATAATAAGATTATTTAAGTTATATTATACTTTCAAAATGTTCAAGCGATACCAGTATATTTCATAATCAAATAATAGTTCGATTCATTTCTCTTTTCAGTTTAAAATAATTATCGAAAGTAATGTTATATATAAACTAGTCGGATATGCCAATCTCAAAACTTTCTTCTATCTCACACAGGTTTCGCATACACTGAAAACGAATCATCGCCCATTTATATCAAGTTCTAACTGAATCTAAAGTGTTATTAAATTCGAATGCAATAGTTCTAGAAGAAATGCAATAGTTCTTCAGATATGACTATCGCTAGAATCGTGTAAATCCTGAAAAATGCAACATAGCAGCGCCACCTGTTGAGAGATTTAGACCAAAACCTAATCATCAACAACTTATGTCAATGTGTATTAGAATCTGAAGTTTGATGAAAATCCGTGCATTAGTTCTTGAGAGATAGTTATCGGGAAAATCAAGAATAAAGTAGCATAGCAGCGCCACCTGCTGGGCTATTTACACCAAAACGTAATCAACATCTATTTATGTCAATGTCTAACAGAATCTGAAGTTTGATGAAATTCCGTGCATTAGTTCTTGAGATACTGCTATCGTGAAAATCATGAAAAAAGTAACGTAACAGTGGCAAATGTTGAGCTATTTACACCAAAACGTAAGCAGCATCTATTTATGTCAACATCTAACAGAATCTGAAGTGTGATGAAATGCTGAGCATTAGTGTTTGAGATATAGCTATCTAAAAAATCAGGAAAAAATTGGTATAGCAGTGCCACCTGTTGGGATATCTATACTAAAACGTAATCAATGTCTATTTATATCAAGGTCTGATAGCATCTGAAGTTTGATGAAATTCCGTACATTAGTTCTTGAGATGCAACGATCGTGAAAATCAGGAAAAATGTAGCATTGCAGCGCCACCTGTTGGGATATCTACACCAAAACGTAATCAGTGTCTATTTATGTCAAGGTCTAACTGAATCTGCAGTTTGATGAAAGTAAGTGCATTAGTTCTTGAGATAGAGATATTGCAGAAATCGCAAAAAATGCAGTATAGCAGCCTCACCTGTTAAGCGATTTTACACCAAAAGTTAATCAGCACCAATCTATATCAAGGTCTAATGAAATACAAAGTTTTATTAAATTCCAAGCATTAGTTCTTGAGGTAAAGCGTCCTCAAATTTTTAGTCACATACAGACAGACAGACAAGGTCACAGACAGACATTTTTTAAAAATAGTCAAATCGTGATCAGGACATTCTAAAACGTATAAATCCGTCGAAAACCGGAAGACGAAAATTTTCATGAATTCATTACTTTCTTCTTGTAAAGATAGAAGAAATTAATAAAAATAAATATAAGGAAGTGTTTTAAAATCCATGCATAAAATACACAGAAATCATAGGGAATTTCTACATGGAATCATATTCTAACGACTACTTATTTTATCAATAATAGAATAGACGAAAATACATTATGGTGTTGTTCAAAAAAATTAAAAAAAATTCAGATCAACTTTTAATGATACTTAAAAGTTGGTATTTGTAAAGAGAAAAATATCGTCAAAAAAACTTTTCAAATCGGTTGATATCTTTAGATCGCGAATTGCACTTGAAATCCTGAAAATATGGTAAAAATTTACGATTTCTTAAATTAATGATGAAAAAAAATATTCAGATCTACTTCTAATAGTGCGTAAAAGTCACTTTGTTTAAAGAGAAGAATAACACATATACATAAAAAAAAATAATAATAAAACCGGTTCATATCTTTAGGTCGCGCATCGCACTTGAATTTTGGAAATTATTATCAAAATTGACAATGTTTCATGGAAATGATGTAAATTATTATTAATTTTAAATCAACTTCTAATAATGAAAAATATTGCTTTAATTGCATAGAAACGTAACGTAAAACTAATTTAAAACAAAATTAATATATTTCAGTCGTGCATTGTTTTTAAATTATGAAAAATTTTACAAAAAGATAATTTTGAATTTTTTTATTTATTGAAATTTAAACAATTAAACTGAAAGAATTTAAAACACTGTTTATTAAAACAGTTTTGAATAACATTGGTTGAAACAATTTTAAACTTCTTTTAACATATTGACTAGCTGACCCCTGGCGTTGCCCGGGCCCGTGATAATAAATAAATAAAAAAACATCAAGTTTTTATTATTTTATATCTTTAACCCGATTTTGTATGAAATTATATTTTTAATGGAAAATTCGCGAAAAAATATAGTGATAAAAGCGCTCATTTTCTTTTTCTTTTATTTTTTTTTTACCCAGGGTTGTTTCATAGTTTTAAAATAAAAAGATATTTTTGTCGGAACTCTTTGAAATCTTTATTAGTGATAAATAGAACGGTTTTACAGCCCGTGTAAAAATTTCGCGAAAAAATATTGTTATCTATTTGTAAACGAAATGTTTTCTTCTCGCTTTATTGTTTGTTTTCGCGTCGGCTCCTTTAACACAGCAATTAAAAAAAATAGTTATCATCCTCCGAACTCTCTGACATTTCAATCGGTTATAAATATAACTGCATGCAAGCTACCTTTAAAATTTTGCGAAAAAAGTGCATATTTAGTAGTGAAAACATGAGTTCTTAAAATAAAAGCTTTAGCTTTCAACCTCAGATCAAAAATTTCTTAGAAAATCTATGCTTGTAATGCAATGGTACACTTCCATCCGTTTTCAACCAACCCTTTTCAATCTCCCTATGCTAAAGAGGTGAGTGTTGGGTTAATTAATCAGGTTTCCCGTTTCTAAGAGTAGAAGCTTTAAAAAAAAGGTTGACGCATGCGCAAAGGGACGATTTTCATGTGGATTTGACAGAATGCGCTTTTCGTTTTAAATATATAGATGGAAAAATACATGATCGGTAGTATTTCCTGGTCCTGTAGGTAAATTGCTTGTCCCATAACTGCTATATTTGTGAATCACTATCTGTTGTCAAATTTCAATTAGAACTTACCGAGGCGGGTCATATATGATCCATGACGGGATATTTATCTCGTATCAATGTTGCTTTTCAGAATAAAAATTTTAAATTCGTGACTTTTTCTAAATATGCAGTATGATACCTTAACACGAATTGAGTCGAAATCCACGAATACTTTTTTTTCTACAGGTCTGTATACCTAGAATTACCGTGCATGAAATAAAAGTAAAAAATCATGGAGCTATATATGTATAATTTTTATTCAGTTTTAATATATTATTGAACATTATTACGAAATTCAAACTGATAATTAAATGTATATTATTTGAAAGATTTTCTTATTTTACTTTTCATACGAGATGTCAAAATCTCAAAGTATCTAGAAATCTAAATTTTCTTTAATGCAATCTAATCATTATATTTCATATTATGTAATATTTTAGAAGGCTAAAGTTTGTTAATCATTAATTAAAAACGATTGTATTAAACATCAAACCTTATTGTGTGTCTGTATCTCCCATACAAAACAATAATAACATCACTAAATTCCATGATACAAGAAACACGGTAGTTCTAGTGTTAATCTTTTGCACTATCCCAATAGTAACTGTTAAAAACCCAAATGACCTCAGTAAAGAACAAAAATATCTTCTTGTAATATCTAACGTTGAGCGATTGGGTTTTTGTCCTAAGGATTTTGTTGTCAGGGATTTTGAGCCGATGGCTAACGACCGCAAACAGAACTCTTAGACTGCATGTGTAACAGAACACTATACGATAGAACTGCAAAAGTTAGTTTTATTCATGATAAAGACATATGTGCTTCTATAATTTGACGTTAAGAGGATTCAATCTATAACTGAAGAAGCAATCCTGTGTTCAAGACAATAACAGCGTCGTGTAACTTACAAAACAAATGCAAAAGGTGGAAAGGTCCAAACAGATAGCGGTTTAAATGTGCAGTATCTTTGATCTAGTGAAGAGCTCCCTTTCATATTTCATGACTTTTTTAGCATGTCTAATGTTCAGAGGTCAAAGCGGGAGTTATTGACAGATAGGGACAGTCGTTGACACCACCCGTTTCTTTTGTCGAATCTCCCCTTTCTTTTGTCCCTGATCACAAAATGATTCGAGAAGAATGGGAAGTTGTATGAGTTATTAGTAACTTAGACTGACTTGCTCAGGAAAGCTCTAAACGCTGCCATAGATCCTGTTATCAAGCGTAACGCCTTTTTAGCACTTTCCAACCTAGTTGAAAAGTGCTTATGACTTCGGTTTGTCTGACCGTCTGGCCGTCTGGCCGTGCTCTAACTCCCGTAAATATGCTCGGATTGCTCTGCAATTTTTATATGTTATTGTCGTTATCTATGGCACGTTCCCTATTTCAACTGAAGTGTGTAGCACTTATAGTTTTCTTACAGGGACAATCAAAATAATTCCGTTACATTGCGGTCTATGGGGAAAAATCATTTGCGGTTTATTTTAAAAATGTTTCACTATTGTAAACGCATTGAAATTTATATAGATCACTAAGATGCATTAGAAGAAGCTTAATATGGAATAGTAGGTGTATAGCACTTAGAGTTACTTTACAGGGACAGTCAAAATAATTCCGTTACATTACGTCTATGGAGAAAAATCGTCTGCGGCTTATTTAAATAATGTTCCACTATTTTAAACGCATTGAAGTTTATATATATTACTAAGGTGCATTACAAGAGGCTTACTACAGAATAGTGTGTGTATAGCAGTCATCGTTCATTTACAGGGACACACGAAAGAATTCTCTACTGTCTGTTAACAATAATTCCTGGAAGTGCGTTTTAAGTTACTGAACGCGATTTTAATCTTAACTAGCTTTTTGTCTATTACGTGGTGTGTATAAATTCTGTAGATCCTATACAGGGCAGCACAAAAGTTCGCGAACACATTTCCGTTTATTGACAGAAACTCCAGAAGGAGAATTTAAACTGTGCTACGCGTTTCCTAACTAAACTAAAATTTAGCATCCTATGTATATATACAAATCTATAGATCATATACAGGGCTACATAAAAGTATTCGGATATTTTTCCGAATATTGTATATATTGAAAATTCCTGAAATTACGTTTTTAATTATGTTATGCGTTTTCCAAATTGTTTACTTAGATGTCATCTTTCAGCTTATTAAACGGTAATGATTTGTAAAATTATTTTAGAAGCGTTGGAAAGTGCTACATAATCTATGCTTGACGCATGATTTTTCGTTCTTGTTTGCTCATCCCGAAAACCTGTTACTGACAATGATCACAGAAGATGTAACGGAGTTTGGATTCAGACGGATTCGGAAAGCATTGATAGTTGCATTGATAGAACCTGTGACATAAAAAGTAAGATCTGTGTAAGATTTCGTGATACCCAAGTTAAATTTTAGCGCTCGCGATTACTCAAAACTTATTGATTGTTCTACCAGCAAAGTTACTTGATCAGTTACATTGCATGGAATTATTTCAGAGAGCAAATTTCTCTGTCATTGATTTCAAAAGCTCTCTTAGAATCGAAACGGAAAACCATAAAGCCGTTTCCGCAAACTTTGGAACGATGTCTGAAGCTTGTGACTGAGGCGTAAGAAAAACTATGTGCAGCTAATAACAGAGGCGGCTATGTTAACTTTTCTTGACTAACTTGATAGTGAAAAGTTTTAAAGGAAAACATTTGCAACAGTCACACAATTAAAATAGTTGCAACAATGTTTCCTCTTTTCATTTTAAATTAAGATTGGAGTTAAGGAAATGTTCTAATATGTTTTTCTGAGTATGATTTGAAAAAAATTACTTTTGTATCCTGTTCAATGGTAATTTCTTGAAGAACCTAGCTACTTATATATATTAAACTGTAAACAATGTAATGTGAAGGTTATTTGTTTTCTTTTTCTTCTTTTTTTAAGAACATAATTATCATACCATTTCAACTATAAATTGCTAAGTCAAACTGTGTATTTTTTTTAACTTGATGTAACTGAAGTCATGAGGATGTTGTAAAGAACAATATTCTAAAACTTATCTTATATACAGATTATATAAACATTCTGAAAAAATTTCTTATAAAATTAATTTTCTTTGTAAAACTTATATAGACATATTTATGCATATAATACCATTGTGCACACATGTACTTCCACATGTTTTTATCATTGTAATATCAATCGTTTTGTTCTGTGCATTGAAACATATACCTAAAGATCTCTAATAAAGTATTTTATTCTTTAAATATGTATTAATGTTGTAGTTTATCCTTTACAATGAATATTTCTCCATCATCCATGCGAAGCCCCACTATACTCCAGACTTGAGGTACAACGAGATACCGCATAGGGTAAAGTGTTCCGTTGCATGCTACTCTAAATGATTTCACTTAAAATAACAGTAATTGATGAAATTAAATTGAATACAAATAAAACTGCACCAATCCAAAAAATGTTTTATTAATACCTTAAATGCTTCTAAATTCATCTAATCAGACTTCCTAGTAAATAATTCTGAAAAATCTACAAATTTCATCAATACAAATTGATTTATCGGACAAACAATTAGTGTGGTTCATTTAAAGCAACTAAAAGTATTTTTTCTTTAAAAACACTATTAGAACGTGTGCTTTAAGAGAATTATTAAATGAAGATAGTGAAAAGTAAGGTATATTCAAGGATTTTTACATGTAGATTGATCTCTGAATTTCAGAAAAAAGATAAAAACTTCAAAAGGTGGTCCACAGTGCCCCATATTCTGTTATATTTAAATATATCTACATACACAAATTCCTATATAAAGTATAAAGAAAATAAATTATAACCAATTTGCACAATAATAAACTACTTTGAAATGATTAAACCTATTGAGTTGTTCGGAAAATTCGTACCGGTTGGGAAAATAATTCGTACATGAAAATTCTGTTATTTAATTATTGGACATTAATCCGATAGCTAATTTCTAATAACTAATGGGCAGAAATTTCCGGTACAATTTGATTTTCATAACAGGCGCGAGTTTTCCGAGAGAGAGAGAGAGAACAACCCAATATTTAAAATAAACTTCACACATTAAGAAAGTATAGATCACAAGGTTTGCATACTGAAATTAACTTCTATAATATTTGCAATTAGTGAGTTTTAAAAAAGAAGATAGAATTACTTATCCCTTTGAAATAAATTCTTAAATTTAATCATCTTTATATCTTACCGACTGAAATGCACTCAACTAAAATAATTTATCTTGCCAATTTATTCCATTTACTATAAAGAGAGAAAATTAATCATTTATCGCATTCAAGTGGAATTCCATTTTATCATTGTCGCTCCAGTGCTTACAAAAATCACTCTTCATCTATAATTTACAAATGGCTTGGCTGAATGGAAATGTGCGTCAAAGAATCTATAATTCTTTTTTATACAAGTCTAAATATTCCATTATTCATAGAACTGATTTTGGCTTGATTAATATCCTGTAAAGTACATTTAAAGGACAAATTTTAAATACAGAAAAGTATGTTTAATCTTTGCCATTTGCATATTATGTTCTTCATACAAAGCATTAATTCAAAAGAAATGTTACAAGTGGGTTTTTTCCGAATGTTTAATAGCATTTATATTAAAAAAATAGGATTTGATATATTTTTAATTTTATGTTTATATTAAAGTGTTGTGTAAAATATATGTTAATGTCCTAAACAATCGTAGAACATTGCAATCTAATAATGTCGTTTATTTTCCTTCCATTACGGCTGTCTCACTCTAACAACCATTATTAATACAAATGATGTGAATTATCTCTTACTAACAGCGTACAACCAGCAAACTGAGAAAAAGCCCAGACCGGGGATCGAACCCGGAACCCTTGGTATTACGCACGAATGGTTCCCCTTTTTTATCCATACGGACAACATCCAATCTATATCTAATCACACAGACCTGCAAAAAAAATACTTTTTAAAAATTGCATTAATTTTGATAACTAATTTTTATGTTTTTTTTTATTGCTGATTACGGAAATGAAATCCATTTTTTTTTTCTATCACGTAAGGATTTTTCACAAAATGATTGCATAATTTTAAAGAAAGAGGTGAAATCACAAAATTTTGACATCTCATTTAAATTTCATTTATTTATAAATCCGTATAAATTACATTTATATCTGAGTTAAAGTAATAGTTTATTATATGTAGAAGGTTACAAGTCCTTAGAGTAACGTTTTTTCTTTCCATCAAAAGTTTTTTTGTCACTTTTCCTCTTGTGAACTTTGCAAGGATTGTCTCTTTGTAGCATCCAGCAGTAGTCGGCTATCATGTTGACATTTCATTTGCCTTGATATCGCCTCTCCATTTCCTTTATATCCTGGTGAAATCTTTCACCTTGTTCCTCACTAAATGCACCTAAATTTTCTGGAAAATAGTCAAGGTGTGAATCGAGAAAATGAACTTTTAAGCTCATATTACACCCTAAAATCTTGAAATTTGTTACCATCTCTTCTACAATAGATTTGTAGTTTGGGTCCTTTTTATTGCCAAGAAAACTAGTAATAGCTAGTTTGAAGGATTTCCTGGCTTTTCTTTCGTTTGTTTTCATTTTATTCTCAAAATTTTCATCTTTCATCATTTTCCTGATGTCTGGTCCTACAAACACACCTTCCTTCAGTATTGCTTCAGATAAACCCGGGAACAACTCACAAAGGTATTTGAATCATGCACCTTCTTTTGGTAAAGCCTTGACAAATTGTTTCATAAGACCTAATTTTATATGAAGCGGTGGAAGTAACACTTTTTTAGAATCCACAAGATTTTTCCTTTGATTATTTTTGACTCCAGGATCTTATGTCTTCCTGATTGGCCATTCTTTCATAATGTAATGATGCTTTCTGTTCTCTGCTTAATGTTGCTTTCTGTTTTTTCTTTCTTTTTTATTAGTTTAATGCACCAATTTACTACTTTAAGTTCATTAATTTATTTGACAAACTCATATAAATAATAATTTTTTGGTCCGAAATATACTAAATTCATAAAATAATAGATTGTGATTTGTGATGAAACTGTACGTGATGGAATTGTTTCATTATATTTCTACTAATCAGCATCTAAATATCTATAAAAAGGACCACTTACTATACCGGCAATTTTTTCATCGCAGGATTGTGTTATAAGTTTTATTTCCATATTTTTACATTTATCGGGTCAAGTTTCGAATAATTTTTTGAATTTGGGGAGTTTAAAATAATTTTGTCGATTTTCTCTAGCGTCTTTGCAAAGTAAGATTTTTTCGTAAAATAGCTGACATTATTTGAAATTAGTTTTATAATTGTCAGATATATTTGCTTTTTTTGAGGTAGCATTTTTTTGTGCTTCATTCATTCTATATTCAAAAGTTACCGTTAAAAATCTGTAGGGGTACTCATTCGTATCCGAAGTACCACAAGTGGTTAAAAATATTTTTGTAATTGTTTCTACAATTAATTTGTCATTTGTTTGTAGACAACCAGTTTTAATGAGAAAATAATATCATTTAGAAGATCCTGAATTGCGTTTGTAGCAAAAAACTAGGCTTTTGTACCAACGTTGGGAGTTTTGTCATATTATTTAGATTGATTGCTACAGCTTTTTTAAAATAATAACATTTGTCATTTAATCTTAAGTAAGGCAATTATTAGTATTTCAAAAAGAAAATAATTGTTAGAAATAAAGCAATCTTGAAAACAAAAACACCAAATTACAAACACTGTTGGTACAACATTTTATTATGAAGCAACAACAATGTTTTAGAGCGTTTTCTATCTCTATAATTTGTTTAAATTCCTGCCTAAATAAATACCTTTTCATGCACTAGATTCCTTTCTTCTCCCATCCGGCTAAAATATTGACTCAAGGTTAACAAAGACATACTCTCGTAGATGATGTATCCCCAAGAAATATTGTAATACATTTTAAGAGCCCTATGAAGTCTTCGTGGGGTACAGTGTTTTGATATGTATTGTATTTTGAATACAATAAAATCTCATGTATATCATCCTTAAGTGGGAATAAAACATTTTTAAAATTGTATCCCTCAATACTATGCAGAAAACATTTTAATAAGCAGTCTTTTATTTTTTTTTTTCAGAATAATAGTTTAATTTTAAATAAATATAATAATTAAAATATATATCCCGAAATCCGTTAACGTTTAAAGATGTCAACAGATTTCAAAACTAATTTGGGTTATTCTTCAATTTCCGAAAGGTAACTTTTGCTCAAAATTCGAAGTCGGTCTGAATATTTTTTTAATTGTCATCATTAATTTCAAAAATCGATGATTCAAAGATCATATTTTCCAAAATTCAAGTGCGATGCGCGACCAAAAGATATTAACCAATTTCAATTTTTTATTGGTTATTCTTCTCCTTAGAAATGGCAAGTTATCCTCAACATTAGAACATCATGCGAAAATTTTCGATTTTTTCCACCCACACTACTGGGCATTCGCGCTTCTTCTTCGGCCAATATCAATCGTGTAGATAATTGATTGCAACAAGGACCCAACCTCTGTCACTTATCACATTTACCGAATGCTGATGTTTGGAAGGCAGTCATCATCTCATTTTTTAGCTTTTTGAATTTCTAAAGTTTAGATGAGATATAAAAATGAAGTTTAAAAAAAAAGGTCAGTCTCAGTTTCTAAACTTTCTGAATCGCTACAGGAATCATAAGAAAACTGAAGTTACGGAACTAAAATTAAAAAATGAAGACATTAAAAACAAAATATTTTAATATTAAGAGTCAAGGTTCAAAGTTTTATTATTGTGTTAGAACGGGGCAGTTAAATAGAGATAATGGCATTAAAATTCTAAGTTTTATTTCACATTTCGTTTATTTATTTATTTATTCATTTATTTTCAGAATTATTTTTACATAGTTTTAGCAATTATAAAAGTACATTATTTAAATTTTCATATTTTATTTTTTAAAATTTAAGCAAGTAACAAATCTGAAATTATGACTTTTAACTTTGTTACAAACTTTGTTTTTTATTTCAAAACAAATTATGAATTTTACTTTATTACAAATTTTTGATTTTAATACAAACCTGAAGCTATGACTTTTAACTATTAGTAGCCGACACATTAAAGAAAATTCTATTTCAAAATTATTTAGCAAATTCACAAAACTTTACAAAAAAATACAGCTCGTGCTAGCATTTGCTCATTTCAAAACGTCAGTAAACATATTTTTCGCCTGAGAGCCAGGAGTGGTACAGACCGAGAAAGGTTCGCGGTAGCCAGTATGTAATGCCGTTTTGTATTTTTCAGCAGCGTGAGGTACGGGTTAGTATTTTTCGATTACTTTAGAAATTTGCAGAAATCATTATAAAGGAACGTTTATTTATTTATTTATTCATTTATTTTCAGAATTCTTTTTACATAGTTATATCAATTATAAAAGCACATTGATTAAATTTTCATATTTTATTTTTTTTAAATTTAAGCAAGTAACAAATCTGAAATTATGACTTTTAAATTTGTTACAAACTTTGGTTTTTATTTCAAAACTTAAATTATGAATTTTAACATTATTACAAACCTGAAGCTATGACTTTTAACTATTAGTAGCCGACATATTAAAGAATAATCTATTTCAAAATTATCTAACAAATTCACAAAAGTTTGCTAAAAAATACAGCTCGTGCCAGCATTTGCTCATTGCAATACGTCAGTAAGCATATTTTTCTCCTTAGAGCTAGGAGAAGTACGGATTGAGAAAGGTTCGCGGTAGCCAGTATGTAATGCCGTTTTGTATTTTTCAGCAGCGTGAGGTACGGGTTAGTATTTTTCGATTACTTTAGAAATTTCCAGAAATCATTATAAAGGAACAAACTGAGAGGGCGCCGTATAAAATATCTTTAACACTTTGTGACTCAAAAACTCTTATTTGCAAAATAATTACTAAACAGTTAGAATACATCATTTTAAGCATGTAAATTTTTTTTTAAAGAATTAGAAGAAAAAAAATTATTAACTAAAAGGTGCTTTTTTACTTACCCATCATACGTAGTATAGGGCAAGTCTTGTAATCGTTTTGAAAATGGAAAAGCAATTTTTTAAGTCGATCGGATAATTAGTTGCCGAGATATTTGTAATCATATTTTAAACACTCTTCGATTTTTCACGATCCTGTATTTCATTCAAATTTCAATTCAAAGATGTATTTTAATTGGAAATGAAACGCTTAATACGACTCAATAAACTGTTAGTTAGTATGATTATCAATTTTGGAGTTATAAGGAGGTTTCTTTTACGCAATTCAGTAATAGAGCATTTAATGTTTATGACGTCATCAAACCACGATTTTACTTTGAAATTGCAACGCATTTTATAAATAGATTACACATGTTTTATTTTCATATTTTATATTATACATATCCATTATGGGTAAGTATTACGGTGGCCTCCACAACGACTAGTTTACCTCTGCAAAAAAAGAAAATTATATACTTCTCATAAATATTATCAATTTTCTAATACAAAATTTTAAAATATACGAACATACCTTTGTACAAAATGTATTTAGGGAGGTCTCCAGCAGTTCTACTTTTTACAAAATTTACAAAGCTCATTTTAGCAATAACGATGTAAAACTGATCAAATGATAAATAAATCTTTAGCATGAAATATTAACTCAGTATCTCCGTTTCTTGAGAATTCTATGAACAATTTATGTATTAACTGCTGTGTTGGAAAATAGCAAAAATCAATAAAATTGTCTCTTAATGACCACTGTATAAGTAACATTGTCTTTCGAGTATGTTGCAGATATGCAACGTGGTGATACAAACGTGTTGAAAGGGTTAACTTGAAAAATTAAGACTATCTTAAAATATGTATACCATATATTCCAGTATATAACGCGCTCCGGCGCATAATGCACACCTAACTTTTGAGACACTATTTTACAATTTTTATTACTGTACTATACACACTCCCTATTTTGGAAAGAAACCTTCATAAGATATGTAGGATGAAATTACAATTAAGAGCATTAAAATGTAAAATAACTACTAGAAACATAAATAAAATAAGCAAATGCAAATTGAGGATATACGCTATTGTGAAACCCATGTCATTAAATACCGCTTGGTGTGGTACCCTCATTCATTCCAATAATAAGATCTTCCTGTCTTGTTCAATAGTATATAATTCTCAATTCTTATGATTAATTGTTAAGCTTTCATTTTTATACCTGGTGTATAATACGTACCTGTAAAATTTGTCAATTTTCTGATTTAAAAAGTACGCGTTATATGTTAGAGTAACTGTATATATATATATATATATATATATATATACTAATAAAAGAAAGTTTCGCTCTGTGTGTGTGTGTGTATGTGTCTGTGTGTGTGTGTGTGTGTGTGTGTTGGCGATGGCTAGGAAAATCTAGCCCACCTAGAAGGCTGGAAATTTAGGTATGGATAGTCGAAGGTCTGGCCACGTGCACCTGAGCCTCAGAATTTTAATATTTTGATAATTAGCCTAGATATTAATTAGATTCTCATTAACTATCGCTTCTAAAATATCATCTTTTAAATCAAAATGGCGAAAGAAACGAACCGGCGCATTGCATTTGGAAGCGGAAATGAACGAATTCGAAATTATTTTACTAATTGGCGAATTTTAAGAAAACTAATTGAGATATCAATTTTAAAATTTCTGAGCATATATAAAAAAAAAATATTCTGTATCTGACTATGTGATTTTTGAAAAATTCGGTTGGTAATTTTTTTTAATTTAGGCAAAAAACTGATAAAAAATACGCTTTTTTTCTCTTGGGTTGGTTGGTTCACTGGTTGGTTGCATCGATTCTTCACAGAAGTAATTAAATAAACCAGAGTAGCGATGCATAAATAAAGATTTCTATCTAAATAGTGTCATTATGGATTGTAATGAATGTGATTGTAATGGAATAATGTCGCGCCACCTGCACATGACAAATTACACATACGTCCCCCGGATTGAAATATTTTTCAGGCGCATTTTTCTTCATGACAATTAGTCGGGTTTAAGTTTTTTTTTTTTTTTTTTTTTTTTTTTTTTTTTTTTTTTTTTTAACATGACATTTATTATTATGATGGAGATTGTTGATACAGAAAACTTAATTTAACAGATTCTTTTTTATATTTGCGGGAATGAAGAGGGTCAAGGGTCTAATTACATTTAAGCTCCAAGGTGTATTTCTAGAAAGCAGTTACCAGAATTTCCGAATAATAGTCTAAGCCGAATTTCAAATTAAGTTTCTAGCTTAATCAAATGAATCAATCTTTAAAGATGTATTGTGATCCTCCTAATTAGTTAGTTGCTGAAGGCCACTTAAACAACCCCCCCCCCCCTCCCGACACGTCCTCCAAGGTTTTTTCTCTAACTCTGCTCCGTTTCCATATCTCAGCAACTATCTTTCCGATTTCAACGCAAGTGATTTCAAACATTATAATTAATTTAATAGTCACCCTTTATAACATTAAACTAAATTTATGACTAGCGGTTACCACTATTTACGAATAACAGTTTAAGCCAAATTTGTAATTAAATTCAAAGCTTAAGGAAACGAACGAATTTTAAAAGATGCATAGTGGTCCTCCTAATTAGTCATTTGCTGACGGGCACTTGAACATCCCCTTCCCCCCCCCCTTCCGGGACCTCCTTCAAGCTTTTTTCTCTAACTATGTTCCGTTTCCATATCTCAGCAACTATTTTTCCGATTTCAACGCAAGTGGTTCCAAACATTATAATTAACTTAATAGTCACTCTTTATAACATTAAACTAAATTTTTGAGTATCGGTTACCACTATTTCCGAATAATAGTTTAAGCCAAATTTGTAGTTACGGTCCTAGCTTAAGCAAACGAACGAATTTTGAAAGATGCATAGTGGTCCTTCTAATTAGTCATTTGCCGAAGGACACTTAAACAACCCCTCCCGGCCCTCCCTTCAAGGTTTTTTTCTCTAACTAAGCTCAGTTTCCATATCTCAGCAACTATCTTTCCGATTTCAACACAAGTGATTTCAAACATTATAATTAATTTAATAGTCACCCTTTATAACATTAAACTAATTTTATGAGTAGCGGTTACCACTATTTACGAATAATAGTTTAAGCCAAATTTGTAGTTAAGTTCAAAGCTTAAGCAAACGAACGAATTTTGAAAGATGCACAGTGGTCCCCCTAATTAGTCATTTGCTGAAGGGCACTTGAACATCCCCTCCACCCCGGGACCTCCTTCAAGGTCTTTCTCTAACTATGCTCCGTTTTCTTTTTTTCTCTAACTATGCTCTGTTTTCTTTTTTTCTCTAACTATGCTCCGTTCCCATATCTCAGCAACTATTTTTCCGATTTCAACGCAAGTGATTCCAAACATTATAATTAACTTAATTGTCACTCTTTATAACATTAAACTAAATTTACGAGTAGTGGTTACCACTATTTCCAAATAATTGGGTAAGCCAAATTTGTAATTAAGTTCCTAGCTTAAACAAACGAACGAATTTCGAAAGATGCATAGTGCTCCTCTTAATTAGTCATTTGCTGAAGGGTACATGAACAACCCTCCCCCACCTCGGCCCCTCCTTCAAGGTTTTTTTCTAACTATGCTCCGTTTTCTTTTTTTCTCTAACTATGCTCTGTTTTCTTTTTTTCTCTTATGCTCCGTTCCCATATCTCAGCAACTATTTTTCCGATTTCAACGCAAGTGATTTCAAACATTATAATTAATTTAATTGTCACCCTTTATAACATTAAATTAAATTTATGAGTAGCGGTTTCTACTATTTACGAATAACAGTTTAAGCCAAATTTGTAATTAAATTCAAAGCTTAAGGAAACGAACGAATTTTAAAAGATGCATAGTGGTCCTCCTAAATAGTCATTTGCTGACGGGCACTTGAACATCCCCTTCCCCCCCCCCCTTCCGGGACCTCCTTCAAGCTTTTTTCTCTAACTATGTTCCGTTTCCATATCTCAGCAACTATTTTTCCGATTTCAACGCAAGTGGTTCCAAACATTATAATTAACTTAATAATCACTCTTTATAACATTAAACTAAATTTTTGAGTATCGGTTACCACTATTTCCGAATAATAGTTTAAGCCAAATTTGTAGTTACGGTCCTAGCTTAAGCAAACAAACGAATTTTGAAAGATGCATAGTGGTCCTTCTAATTAGTCATTTGCCGAAGGACACTTGAACAACCCCTCCCGGCCCTCCCTTCAAGGTTTTTTTCTCTAACTAAGCTCAGTTTCCATATCTCAGCAACTATCTTTCCGATTTCAACACAAGTGATTTCAAACATTATAATTAATTTAATAGTCACCCTTTATAACATTAAACTAATTTTATGAGTAGCGGTTACCACTATTTACGAATAATAGTTTAAGCCAAATTTGTAGTTAAGTTCAAAGCTTAAGCAAACGAACGAATTTTGAAAGATGCACAGTGGTCCCCCTAATTAGTCATTTGCTGAAGGGCACTTGAACATCCCCTCCACCCCGGGACCTCCTTCAAGGTCTTTCTCTAACTATGCACCGTTTTCTTTTTTTCTCTAACTATGCTCTGTTTTCTTTTTTTCTCTAACTATGCTCCGTTCCCATATCTCAGCAACTATTTTTCCGATTTCAACGCAAGTGATTCCAAACATTATAATTAACTTAATTGTCACTCTTTATAACATTAAACTAAATTTACGAGTAGTGGTTACCACTATTTCCAAATAATTGGGTAAGCCAAATTTGTAATTAAGTTCCTAGCTTAAACAAACGAACGAATTTCGAAAGATGCATAGTGCTCCTCTTAATTAGTCATTTGCTCAAGGGTACATGAACAACCCTCCCCCACCTCGGCCCCTCCTTCAAGGTTTTTTTCTAACTATGCTCCGTTTTCTTTTTTTCTCTAACTATGCTCTGTTTTCTTTTTTTCTCTTATGCTCCGTTCCCATATCTCAGCAACTATTTTTCCGATTTCAACGCAAGTGATTTCAAACATTATAATTAATTTAATTGTCACCCTTTATAACATTAAATTAAATTTATGAGTAGCGGTTACCACTATTTACAAATAAGAGTTTAAGCGAAATTTGTAATTAAATTCCTAGCTTAACAAAACGAACGAATTTTTATGCATGCATAGTGGGCCTCCTAATTAGTCATTTTCTGAAGGACACAAGAACCTCCCCTCCCCTCGGCACCTCACTCAAGGTTATTTTCTCTAACTGTGCCTTATTGCAATAACTGGGCTAATAATGTTCCAATCTTCTCGAAACCAGCTGAATTTTGTAGTGCGCCTACTATACAGTAACGTAGGCAGCGGGGACCTGTCTCAGAAGTTTGTTCGGATAGAGGTTTGTTTAGAACAGAATGCTCCCCTGGCGGTGGTAGTGGGAAATAAAAGATTTTCTAGAGCGTACGAGCATGCCGGGTATACGGTTCCGAAGCCATCGTAGACCGTGGCCAGAGTTCCGTTTTTTAAGAGATTTAAGTTCATTACAAGGGCTCTGGCAACGCCGGGCGGGTCAGCTAGTATATATATATAATCTAATTTAATCATTACTACACGTTTTTTACTGCTGGGTTGTAGCTACTATTTTTTAGTTTTTTATCTATTATAGACGGATTACAATTTATTTTTTATTAATTTCTTACTACTTTCATTTTTTTGGGAGGGGGATGGGGGATTATGTGTTATAGTGCGCTTAATATCATTTTTATGTTTAATGCTGACAATGTTTGACGAAATAACATATATTTACAATAAATTATTGTTATGAAGCTCCCCTGATGAATCCATAAGTTATTCATAGTTTTTCATTTTAATTTTATTGTGTTTAATTTTTGTAGTATTGTTTCCTTCTTCCTATTATTCCTTTCCTCTATCCCATCTTTTCATTTTAACTATATGTATCTATATATAGATAGATATAGATATAGATATCAGAAATTATTAACTAATGATTAGAATCAGAGAATGGTTACCGGAGTAAATATAAAATCATACAAACATAAGCAGAATTTGAAAATGAGTTTATCCTTAAATATGTCAGAATATGTGTTATCCTAATTGGGATAGATAATCTTTGCTACTAATCTTGAGAGCTGATAATTAATTGTTCTCGAAACCCTAACTGTGCTTGTTACCCATCATGTGTTAGAAAAATAACTATATGACAACCCCTTTTTTCTTTATCTCGAAACTTTATTTATAGATCATATACTATGATATTTCGCTTTCATATAAACGTTCCAGAAACGCTATTACGCTCCAATGATTACGTCAGATCTAGATTTCTCCTATAAATAACATCACATAGCTTTTGTTCAATATCATTTGTAATATTCGCCTTTTACTGTCACATTTGTCCTGCAGTATGTTGTCCTTAGTAACGGAAAGGTACATTTAGAAACCCATAACATTTTCAGCGTTACATATAGAATGCTTATTAAGTATAAGTTATCCATTACTAACATTTTGAAATGACATACACTACTCGATACGAAGGTTATTCTAACATCAAATGAAACTTTAATGCCTGTAATAAAACATAGTGCGGAACGGATACTGATTTAAGTAGAGAGGTTTTCTATATCGTCAAAGCTATTTTGAGAAAAGTATATCGCTGCAAATGTAAAAGATTACATTTTTCAAATAGCAAACGCTTTAATACTAAAAAACAATAGTAAAAAGAACTCAGAATTATAAATTTCGTATTAAAATGTTTAGCATGAACGAATTTAATAATAAATGAAATCACCAGCAGGGAGCCATCAATGATTCACTTATTGAAAAAAAAAAACAAAAAAACTGTTAAGAAATTGGCCACTAGCTAGCGTTGCAGAAGTTTATAAAAACATTCAATTTAAATCTGAAATTATCTACTTAAAATATACTAAGTCGGACAATTTTGAAATTTTAATGATTTAAAAAATATATGAATGAAACATATACAATATACTGCCAAAAGTCACCGGACACTTTGGTTTCAAACGTTTTGTCAAATATCTATTTTCTTGTATTAGCAACGCATCGCATGAAGTCATAGGTTTTTCCCATTGACACTTGCTGCTAAAATCAAATATTAATCCAAACAAGTTGGAAATTGTACGTCAAACGTTACAAACGAGGTGCGTTCGTACGCACGTTTTAGAATTAAATTCATGATATCCCATGCGTAGAACGGGCTAAACAGCTAGTTAAGTATATATTTTATGACACTGTTCATACAAATATCTTAACTAGTTATATAAATATTCAGATATATATGTATCAGCTAGTTATATAAATATTCAGATCTTGATGATTTTTAATTCTGTGAAATGAATTATATCGTCTGCAGATTAATTTCTGTAATAAAATAAGTATCTCGGTCGCTTGACGATTTAACATCCATCGGAAGCTCCTCTAACAAAAAAGCACCGATTTAAAAAAAAAAATCAAATTTCTTAATAAATATTTTTATTAATATCTCCTAAAGTTTTGATTCGATTTTAATAAAATTTGAAATGTCTCGACAAAATTCTGCAAAGATAATATATTTTAAATTGCAAACCATTTGGTTGGGTAGTTTTTGCGTTGTTATATGCGGACGGACAGACAGACGGACGGACAGACAGACAGACGGACGGACAGACGGACGGACCAAACGACGACTATAGGTGCTACGTATTTATATAATTACGAACGCACCTAAAAAGGAATTAATTTTCTTGCTGGCAGCATTTGTCTATTTACTCATTATTAAATATCATGTTTTAAAGCCGGTTTTCTTATTATTCGGAATTGCTTTATTTACGAATGTATTCATTGTTTGCAATTAAAGTTGTTTTTGCGTAATTTTATAGATTATATCTCTCTTAATTTTGCTATGAAATTTATAATGTTTGTGTAAACTAACATTTTGGAGACAAACACAAAACATTTTCTTGTCTTTTAATTTTCTAATTTTTTTTAATGTCCTCGGTTATGTCGCATTTATATAACTGTATCCCAGCATACGCGACATAATGAGGGGTCGCATTATTATGTATTTAGTGTTTGCAATTTCTAGTGTAAACTAAACCCTTTGATAAAATGTGGAAGTAGCGAAATAGTGACTACCTTTTTAAAAGTAGTTTGTAGTCGCTACTTTTTAATATAAGTAGTTGTAGTTGTCGTTAACTATATTTTCGAGAAAGTAGTTGTAATTGTAGTTCGATACAATAAAAAAGTAGTTTTTCCGACCCCAGTTCAAGATGAATTCATTTCTTGAAAGTCAGTTAATACAAAATGACAATTTGTGGAAAATACCGTATTATCCAGCTACATTTACAAATCAACCGAAATTCGGTTATATGACCGATGTTTTTCTACATTTTCACGGTATTCGATTGGCCTTTATATATGTGTTATCTTGTATATTTGAGAACTAAATTATTTTTTTAAAAATTTCGTTTGCGTATGGATAGTAAAACATCCTTTCATGAAAATAATGATATTTCATGAAATATTTAGTATATTTGTATTCTGTATTATATCTACTTTACTTTCTAAAGTTTCCTGAGAGTGACGTTAATATTGGTTAAAAACCCAGCATGCTAGTAAAGTAAATTGCGAAAATTTCTTGACTAATAATCGAAAAAAAAAATAATGATGTCTCCATGAATATACGTGCTATTTTTTCACAAGTGAACAATAATGTTGAACAGTGCGCACATAGTCATGTGCAAATTATCTCGATCATTTTATTTTACTGTGTGGTCAAAAATATTATTTTTTATTCAATTCATTGTTTGACCTTTTTGAAATTTTTACCAAGCCATTAATGAACAAATAGGATGTAAAACATGATGTTTACTTCCCCGAAGTTCAGGAAGAATTTAAGAGTATTTCACTAGATATTAGATAAGACGTTGGAGGATTTTAGGCATAATATGTATGTCTGTTACAAAGTTTTTTAATATATTGCAACTTAACTCAAATTACACTGCATTCAAAATTTTTTTAATCAATCTTACATTTGATTTAATCCTAAACGTAACAATAATTCAAGTAAAAGTTGTCCTATAAATAGGAATCTGAAATGCACATTCAAGATAATAATATTGTAAACAACGTATATTTTGTATATTTTTATTTGTTTTATACTTTCGATATAGATTGCAGATTAACTATATTTTATCCTTTACTCATATTGTGAAATATCACACTCTATTTGATAAATAGCTTACTCTAACAGCAAATGTCACATTAATGCCTGAATTGAAATATAGTGAGGAAAGCAAACCGTTTCAAGTAGCGAAACAATTAACTCCTTACCTATTTCGCTAGAATCGCCCACTTTTAGATATAATTAGAAAAACTAGTCGTTGGGGGCCACCGTAATACTTACCCATCCTGGATATGCATACCATAAAATATGAAAATAAAACATGTGTAAACTACTTATAAAATGCATTGCAATTCGAATAAAATCATGCCTTGATGACGTCATAAACTTTAAATGCTCTATTACTGAATTGCGTAAAAGAAACATCCTTATAACTCCAAAATTGATAATCCTATTAACTAACGGTTTACTGCGTCGGATTAAGCGTCTCATTTCCAATTAAAATATATTTTTGAATGAAATACAGAGTCGTGAAAGTTCGAAGAGTGTGGACAATATAATTACAAATATCTCGGCAACTAATTATCCGATCGACTTCATTCTTCTTGCAAGATTTATGTTTTTTTTTTCTTTTTCTTTTTTTTCTTTTTTTTTTATTTACTACTTAAAATAAATAATTTCGAAAATTTTTATACACCTTTTATCAGAACGAATATTTCGAGAGTCCGAAAAAAATAGTTTCGGATAATCGAGGTTACTGAAATTAAATAAGCTTTTTCCCTTTATTACATATGAAATACACATCAAATTTCAAGTCTCTATCTCAATTTGTTCGGGAGATAGAGCGTTTACAGACACACACACACAAACAGACGGCAAAAATATTTTTTCTAAAAATATTTTTGCCGTCCGTAAAAATATTTAAAAGTCTGCGTTTCCCTGTACTGGGTTCAGAAAACGTAGGTGTGGGGGTAACATCGTTAAAGTGATTTACAGAAAAGTGCAGTGTATTTGTAAACCGTTTCTCACAAAATAACACGGATTATGGTACAAACATTGGCAATAAAAAAATTGTACAAGAAATCATGGTCTCAATTCGATTAAAAAACATGGTGTCTTCTGCAAGCCGTATCCAGATTTCCGCTCCTAACTTTAACAATATGCCGGATAGCATACCTGCTTCCCCAGGATATCCCCAGGAAGATTGGCAATTGAAAACCATCATGCTTCCTGGAGGATGTAAAAAAAATGTCACCAGGAGGTCCTCAGGAAAAGAAGATCTCCGCCCCTATAGCAAACTGGGAAGGTCTCCAAGTCCTCCTCAGGAGGTTCTGGGGAAGAATTTAGGAAGCGATATTGGAAAAATTTGGGAAATTTCAAGGTCATTTATAGTGCTTTAAAACATTCGAAGTTATGATTATTCAAGATAATAAAAAAAGGATTTAATTAATTATTTAGAAATAAATAGGTACAATATATTTTAAAAATCTAACTAATAATTAATTAGACGGTTTCACCTGTACAAGACATTACATTTAGTAATCACTCACACGGTCATATGGAAACAATTATATGGGAACCATTCTCTTTATTTTGCCATCCAGATTTGAACCTGGAAACGAATACTAGAGACACGCTCTACCGGTTACGCTACAGGACCGTTGTATCACACTCGTTTATAAGGTATTCTTGTATTTTTTTTTCCTCTTTTGAAAATCGATAAATGGAAAATATGCATATTTTTTGTGCTTCGTATAGCAGGAATTCTGTAACTTTTATTGAAAATCGAAATGCATAGCCTTGGATATACAGTGGTGGCCAAAAGTTTGGACATTTTTTGAAAGTTTCATGTTTTTCAAATTTGTGTGCTTGTAGAATATATTAATTTTCACTTTAATATAAACGTTTATATATCAAATTGAAGGTAATTTAATGTTGAATTTAATCATAAAAACAATATTACAATATCTGTAAAGTTATGTTCATTTTAGTAGGACAAGCAAACACAAATCGTTTTGAATAAGGATGTGTTTTGTAATAAAAGCGTACTAGCCAATCACAAACACTGTTTTGAGGACCAATCAAATGTCTGTAACTATAGTTTAGGTTATTTGGATGGTAAAAGAGTTATTGTTGTGGAAATATTTTTCGGAATGATGCATACTAGTACAATTAAATAGAGTATTGCTGTTTTTGAATATTTAAAGTCCTTTTTTTAATTAAACTAATTTTAAACAATGTCATCAACAAGAAGAACTAATTGGAAATCTACAAAAAGAAGCCGAATTGTCATATTGAGAGAAAATGGCCTCTCTTATACTGAAATTGCAAGACAAGTTGGGGGTTCAGTGACTTGTTGTGGTGTACGAAAGTTCTGTTTACGTTATGAAAAAACGAAATCAGTGGAAAATAAGGCCAAATCAGGCCGGAAAATGCACAAGTGCTACTGCCGATAGACAAATTAAACAACTATGCCTTCATGACAGAAACATTTCATCAGATGCCATTAGATGTGAAATAAATGCAGCAGGTATTGCAGTAATTTCAAGAACAATAAGAAGAAGGTTATCAGGATTTGGACTACAAGCTAGAATTCCAAGGAAAAAACCATATTTAAATCAAAAGAAACGCGAGAAACGAGTTAAGTGGGCAAAAGAATTCATTAAATGGTCAGAAAATCAATGAAAGCAAGTAATCTGGAGCGATGAGAGTAAAATATCGCTCTTTGGTAGTGATGGTAGAAATTACGTGAGATGTAGAGTAGGAGAAGCACTTCATCCTGATTGCATTGAAGCAACTACAAAAAACCCAACAACTGACATGATTTGGGCATGTATGTCTGCAGATGGTGTGGGCCGAATTCAAGTGATTGATGGCATTCTGAATGCCAAAAAATACATCGAAACTGTCCTGGAACCAAAATTGATACCTTCCATCAGGGATCGCTTTCCCAAGAACGCACCATATATTTCTCAACAGGATTTTCCATGTCACACAGCAAAAGTATGCAAAGCATGGTTTCAAAATAAAGGCATAGATATATTACCATGGCCAGGAAACAGCCCTGATCTCAATCCAATTGAAAATTTGTGGCGACGTTTGGAAATTCTTGTACGAAAAAAACGTCCATCCAATAAAATACAACTTATTGAAGCTATAATTGATTCTTGGCACCATGTGATTACGAAAGATGATCTCCAAACACTCGTTCACTCGATGAAAAGACGCTGTGAAGCTGTCTTAAAAAAATAAGTGTTATCCTACTAAGTATTGATTGTGTAAGTATCAGTTTAAAAAAATGCAAATCTAAGATAGATCTTACTATTAGTTGCATAACTTTTTTTGTAATACAGATATTGTTATACTGTTTTTTATATTAAATTCTACATTCAATTACCTTCAATTTGGTATATAAATGTTTGTATTTAAGTGAAAATTAATATATTCTACAAGCACACAAAGTTGAAAAACATGAAACTTCCAAAAAATGTCCACACTTTTGGCCACCACTGTATATATATGTCGTGAGTTTCAATACAATTTTAAATTAATAATTAAAAAAGAAGCGTGTGAATTATTATTTAAGATAACATAAATTCGTTTTAATTTTCATTTTCCTACATGAAACTGTTGTTTTAAATGACAATAATAATTTTATAGATTTTAATATTTAAAATATGGATAATTTTTATCTACATCTGTATCCAATTAAAAATGAAAAACATAAACAGTTAATAAAATTCGGGTCTCTAAAATTTTTTTTATCTTCTTATTTTAGTAAAAAAACTAATTTGCAGTTAAATATTCAATTACCGATTGTTAAAAATCATGTAAAAACATTCTGTGCATTGGAAATTGATTATGTATATTTTCGTATCATTAACAATTTAGAAATATTTTGAAGATTCCTTAGATATTTTAATGACTTTTTCAACAGACAAATTTGTTTAATGTGAAATGTGATTGCATTACGGTAAGAACTGAAACTGGACTGTAATTTTATACATGATACCATATATGCTGTCAGTTACATTCGGAATTATGGACTGTTGATCTAAGTGATATTTATACGCAAGATTTGTCTATTTACAGTGCTTTTGTGATGCCATTGTACTTCACAGAAAGAAAAACAACTGTGTTGTATCGTTACAATATCTTCATTATTTTTAATGTTGCGAGCAAAAATCCACGTTCGGCGTGCATAGAGACATCCTGTATTTTTAACAAAATAATTGGATTGTGTACCTGGTTTTACATAATACAAAATCCGTCTTGATGTGTACCGTTAATCATTTAATTTTGTACAAACTTTTTTTTAACACCATCTGTGTCGTAAAAATTTTCATAGTCACTTTCAATCTGGTGACTTCAGTTCCAAATATTAACAAGAACGAAAATCATGCGTCAAGCATAGATTATGTAACACATTCCAACATTTTCAAAATAATTTTTCAAATCTTTACCGTAAGGTGTAATATGATATGTAACTAAACAATTTGGAAAACACATAACATATTTAAAAATCCAATATCAAGAATTACCAACAATATTCGGAAAAATATCCGAGACGTTTTGTGCAACTCTGTAAATGGTCTATAGATTTATATATACTAAATAGAATGCTAAATTTTATTTCAGGTTGGAAACGCGGAGCAGTGTTTAAAATTTCCCTTCTGCAATTTCCGACAATAAACGGAAATGTACTCGAGAACTTTTGTGCTGCCCTGTATACAATCTATACAATTTATATACGCCAAGTAATAGACAAAAAGTGAGTTATATTTAAAAACGTGTTCAGCAGTTGAAAAAGCATTCCCAGCAATTATTATGAATAAGCAGTACTTTAAACAAATTCTTTTATGTGTCCCTGTAAATGAACGATGGAAGCTATTCACACAATATCATATAGTAAGAGTCTTGTAATCCATGTTAGTAAAATTTGTCAATTTCAATATGCTTGAAATAGTGCAACATTATTATAATTAACTGTAAACTATTTTTCTTCATAGACCTTAATGTAACGGAATTCTTTTGACTATCGCTGTAAAGGAACTATAAGTGTTATGCACACCACATGATATAATTAGTCTCTCGTAGTGATATATATCAATTTCAATATGTCTGAAATTGTGTAACATCATTAAAATAAACCGTAAATGATTTTTCCACATAGACCGCAATGTATAATTTTTTTAAGTGTCCCTGTAAAAAAAAAAAAAAAAAAAAAAAAAAAAAACTATAAGTGTTACACACTTCATTTTCAATACCGAACATTCCACAGTAAGCCTCAATAACATATATCAATTGCATGAATATCCGAGAATATTTACGCGAGTTAGAGCATGGACAGACAGATGGCATACAGACAGACAAACTGAATTTTTAAACACTTTTCAACTATGTTGAATGTTTTAAAAATTACTACAATTCGTGTTTTTGATTTTTTTTATCTGTTTACGGATAAAAAATATTGCATGCCAGACAAACAAATCTATAAAATTTAAAACACCGTCTCATCAATCATAATATATTAGCCTCATGGAATGGGACTAATATGAGATGGCTATGGGGCTTATACCATTATTTTTATCAAGTGAGATACATTATTTTTGAGCAGTAGTAAGGACTAAGAAAATCAGAAGTCTGTAACGAAGTTGCCTCAGATCTAATACACTGCTCAAAACAATTAAAGGATATTTGAAGTTTTATATAAAATAAAGATATAAACGAAATTTTTTTTGCCGAAAATAGAAGAAGAGAATCACAAATGCAAATTTTTCTGGTTTTCAAACTGTGGAGTATGCAAATTTTGAGTTCGACGTCAAAAACGTCGCTTCAGCGGCAGCGAATGAAATTTGACTTTCAACTGGATAAAAGAGAATGAAGACAAGGATGATCGGCATTCAGTGATTGCTTTGTTTCGATGAGTACGATGTCTCAGCGAAGTCATTTGACAGATTCAGAAGCTTGGAGAATTGTTGGTAGGTTAGAAGGGGGCCAAACTCAAGCCGAAGTAGCGCAAGCCATTGGAGTGTCACAAAGTGTCATTTCCAGGATCTGGAACCGTTTTTTGGAGAGTGGATGTGCAGGCCGAAGACCAGGGAAAGGTCGTAGACGGGCAACAACGCCCAATGAAGATCGGTATTTAGCGTTAACAGCTCGGAGACACCGAAACATGAACGCTACTCTTCTCCAACAACACCTTCGCTCGGCTACAGGCACTGCGATTTCAACTCAGACTGTCCGAAACCGGCTCCATGCTGTAGGTCTGTATGCTCGCCGACCGATGGTATGTGTTAGATTAACATCAAGGCATCGTCGCGACCGCAGGGAGTGGGCAACCGAGCATGTCAACTGGAGGAGAAATGAATGGAGCAATATTCTGTTTTCTGAAGAGTCCCGTTTTTCTGTGCATCAGGATAATAGGTGTATTTTCATCTGGAGGGACCGTGGCAGTAGGAATAATCCTGCGTTCGTGCACGAAAGTGTCAGATTTGGCGGTGGAGGAGTGTTGGTGTATGGTGGCATCTCCATTGACGGGCGCACTGACCTCTACATCATTCGAGATGGAGCTCTGACTGGTCGCCGATATAGGGATGAGATCCTCAGACCTATTGTAGTCCCTTACGCTGCAGCAATCGGAGATAACTTCATTTTAATGGACGATAACTGCAAGTCACATCGTGCAAACCTGGTAGAGGATTTCCTTTTCGAGGAAGGAATCGTTCGAATGGAATGGCCAGCGTGTTCTCCAGACATGAATCCAATCGAGCACGTTTGGGACGCTCTAGGAAGACGAGTTTCTGGCCGCCAACAACCCCACAAACTCTCCAAGAACTGGAAAGAGCTCTTCTGGAAGAGTGGGGCAGAATACCCCAACTCGTCATTAATAGCCTCATTGAGTCCATGCCTCAAAGGTGTTCAACGTTGCTGGCAGCCCGTGGAAACCATACCACCTACTGAAAATGATTTTCTTTGAAGAAAACACCTTTTCTTATTCTTTTTTTCTCATATGCACAAATTGTGTTTTTTTCCTTTTGTACACAAATGCGCAATAAAATGCATTTTTTTCTGCCAAACATGTGTAATTTATTCTCATATAACCTACTATGTCTGTCGACCATGTATCAATCAGCTAAAAAGTTTCCCAGATACAAAATCCATCTAAAACTGCAATATCCTTTAATTGTTTTGAGCAGTGTATTTCAACTGTATTATTCAAAAATTTTTATCTTTCATTTTGCCTGAATTTTGGGACATCTTTCATCGTCATCAAAATACTGATAAAAACCATCTTCAATCAAGATCTTTCCTAGTTTATTAAATGATTATTTAGGTTAATAAAATTCCGAAAAAAATTATCTGCTACACTTTAAAGTATATTTGTATGAGTTGTAGAGGTACGTTTACAATGGTGTAAAATTCATTATTGAAAAAAAAAAAAAAAAAAAAAAACATAATGTAATCCGTGATTTTGATTGACTGAGTTTATGTATTGTTCACTAAAATTACTCAACCAGAAAAATTACAAATAATTTTCATGGTTTTAATTGCTATTTCATTGAAAAGCAGGACAGCAAGTGTATCCATAATGTCTATTGCAAATATTTTATCTTCTTGACACATGAAATATGTCCTTAAATGGATCAATAGAACACCTCAAACGTTGTGCTGTTACACTCCTTCGTCTTCATCTTCTTAGTTTACGACACAAACGCAATTCCAGTGAGTAGAGTTTCTAGTTTCAAATTTAATGACAGCTAAAACAAAAGTCCCTTTATTAATAATCTCTTGAAACATCAAAGTGTCATAGACAACTGGATCCATTTCTTCCCATGTTTCTTTTGCAACGAAATCTGTGCAGGATTGTGCATCACTAACATAAAGAGAGAAAAAAATTTTCACTGTCTTTTCTGTCTCCTTTCTGCCATTTATCAGCATACTTATTTTTTAACTCATTTTTTATTAGGTTTTTGTATTTTTATAACCCTTTTGTTTCCAGTTTACGTCACCGGTATCTCAACTGCTATTTGGGAAATAATTTCTGTGCTTGTGCAATCCTAAAATTTCTCCGGTAGAGTTCTCAATACTCTTATCTTGTTTTCATCTTGTTGTAAAATCTTTATTCCAAGTTTTTTTTTTTTTTTTTTTTTTTTTTTTATGATTATTATTTTCTTTTTCTTTTGGCTCATTTCTTTTATTTCACTTATTAAAGGATGTAACCTATTTTTTTTTTTTGCTTTTTTTCTTTATTTGGTTTCCATTGACATAGTTTTGCGACACAAAAACGATTAATCAATGAATACTTCAATCTGTAAATAAAGAACGTAATGATTCACCATTTTAATTTTCTTTCCTTTTTTTTATTCTTAATTTTTTTACACCTATCCAACCTTCATCTATAATCGCTTTTCACCTAGCATATATCATTTTCCTTTTCTTCTTTTCAGCATCATTTTCATTTATTATCTGTGAAATCAACATCTCACAAAGAGTTGGAGAAATTGATGAATCATTGCTCGCAAGAGTTATAATAGAAGATGCATAATGTGAATTGGTTTCCATTGACATAGTTTTGCGACACAAAAACGATTAATCAATGAATATTTCAATCTGTAAATAAAGAACGTAATGATTCACCATTTTAATTTTCTTTCCTTTTTTTTATTCTTAATTTTTTTACACCTATCCAACCTTCATCTATAATCGCTTTACACCTAGCATATATCATTTTCCTTTTCTTCTTTTCAGCATCATTTTCATTTATTATCTGTGAAATCAACATCTCACAAAGAATTGGAGAAATTGATGAATCATTGCTCGCAAGAGTTATAATAGAAGACGCATAATGTGAATTGGTTTCCATTGACATAAGTAGAGAGAAAATGGGGATCCGACCTCAGGAGGAGCTCGGAGCCGGTGCAAGGTGCAGCACCGAGCTCAGCTCCTCCTCCCGAAGTGCCCTCCTCCTCCTCCTCCTCCCAAAGTGTGCACCTCCTCCTCCTCCCAAAGTGCGCACCTCCTCCCAAAGTGCAGCACCTCCTCCCGAAGTGCCCTCCTCCACCACCTAAGATAAGGGGATTAATTAAGGATTAGTGTTAATTAATTTTAATTAGGGAACTTAGAAATTTTTCGAAGCAATTTTTTTTTTTTTTTTTCGCGGAGAAATATCTATTACAGTACAAGGTGAATTTTAAAGAATTACAAATTTAATTAATTTTAATTGGGGAACTTAAGAATTTTCGCGAGATTTTTTTTTTCAACGAGAGTAGGGTATTCGATATACATGTTAGAGGAGAATTTTAAAAGTCAATAATGGTTTAATTAAAAAGGGTCATTCATTAATTTTAATTGAGGAACTTAGACATTTTTCGAAGCATTTTTTTTTTTCTAAACGAGAGTATGCAGTTTGAATATGAGTGTATGTAGTAGAAGTGAATGAAATAAATTAAAAATGGCCATTCATTAATTTTAATTGTAGAACTTAAGAAAATTTTACGATTTTTAGTTTTAAAAATTGCCAAAAAATAGAATTTTTAGTTTTAAAAGTCGCTAAAAGTAGGATTTTCAACTGAAAGTAATCTAAGATATAAACTCTCAACTGAAATGAATTTTGCCTTAAGGTGTGAGCTTTTGGCTAGAAGTGACCTAGAGTCAAAACTTCCTGGTCCCAGGAATCACCACGGTGGTTATAGTAAAAAATATAGGGTCCCGTATGAATTATACTGTATTCAATTTAATAGCTCCCCCCCTCCCCCTTCCCCTCTCCACTTTTTTTTACCCAGAGGGCCCCTTCGATATACTAACAATACGCACTTCAAAAGTATAGAGTACTATAAAAAGAATTTTAGCGTATATGTAAATAAACAAGTATGTAAAATCAGGCATAGTAGCATAATTCATGAATCACTTCCCAACATTAGCGAAATGTTATGTGAACAAAATATAATTTTACCATCTAGTGCATTAGTTAATTAAAATAGTGAACAGTTACAGATCCCCTTTTTAATAAAAAGGCCTAAGTCCCTTCACAAAAAATCCAAAGGATTCAAGAAAAAGCTTTACACTACTGATAGCCAAAACATATAGGATTCTTAAATGGATTGAAGTATACAAATAGTTTATAAAGGAATACATTTATTTAGGTTAGCATGCAAAAATAGTTAAAAGTTATAGGGAAGCCTTCGAATGGAGTGATTATACGTTTTGGGGACCCTTCAAAAGAAACTGGAAACAGTTATAGATATTGAACCCTTCACAAAAAATTGGACAAATCCCCTTTTTAATAAAAAGGACCCCTGCACAAAAAAACCAATTATGCATAAGATCCCTTCCTAAAATCAGATAATTTACACCTTACCTTTTTTTTTTTTCAATTCAAGTTAGGCTAAAAGTACAGCTTACGCATCGATAGGTTCAAAATACAGGGACCCTTCGAAGTGTGAACTCGCATTAGACTATAGGGACCCTTCATAAAATAAATGAGATACATGCCCTATTCGAATAAAAATTCCTTCACAAAAACTGTAGTGATTCCCTTTTGGAATAAAAAGGTCCCTTCACAAAAATCCAATTATACATAAGAACCCTTCCTAAAATCAGGTAATTTACACTTTCGCCTTTTTTTTTTTCAATTCAAGTTAGGCTAAAAGTACAGCTTGTGCGTCGATAGGTTCAAAACACATAGTTATAGATATTAAGCTACCTTCACAAAATAAATTCAATAGATTCATGTTATATTATGGCGACAGAAATACAAGGGATATTGACCTTTCATAAAAATGCAAGGTCCGCTGTTTGAATGAAAAGGCCTCCCCTCACAATATATCCTGTAAAAATATTATGATTCCACAGATATTTTAAGAAATAGAGTACTAATCTCAAATGAATACGAATTCATGCAATGTAAAAAATAGGTTTTACACGAATACATTTTTAGTATAACGTTCAAAATATAGATTTTAGAAAAAAAAAAAGTCCTTTTTTCACCAAATTTATCATACAAGTCTGTAAAATAGGGTAGATCGTTTCATGAAAAATAATTGAATTTTCGAATGATTATGCTTTAAAATACATATTTATAACTGCGACTAAGATTTGAGTGTTACCCCCTCAACATACATATCGCTGAATTATAATGAGTCATATTATCAGATAAGCGAAGATCTTGCTTTGACACGGTGAATCACTCGCGATAAGAAATGCGGCTATTGGGCTTTTTCTCAAATTTAAACAGTTCTGACACATTTTTTGTAGGTAAATGAGCTATTTAAAACCGTCAATGTATACGAATTATTTCGTGTAGTCCTATATAATTATTAATCTGTTAAGTTTTAAAATGCTTCAATGAAAAATAAGAACTAGTCATTAAGCGATACCCTTAAGAATTTTGAGGCAAACAGATGTTTAAATGAATTTGAACCTGTTTAAATGTACCTGTGTTTAAATGAATTTGACGCATGTTATGGTAAAAAAAATACAGGGTCCCCCTATAAGATATATGAATTAAACTTTAAATATTTTAAAATTACATTAGTCTATGCTTTTTTTGTATAGAAAAATTATACTAAATTGTGTTTTTAGTATTTTAACTTAAAAATTTCTTTTGAGGAATGAATATAATAACTAAGCTTTGTTTTTATAAAATATATATTGTACTAAATAGTTAGGGTATTATTTAAAAAAATTTTGTTTTTAATATTGAAAAAAAAGTTATCTTACCTAAATATTTAAACCATAATGTACTGTGGACTTCATCCAAATTCGACTGCATGCATGCCTTACAACAACTAAACGGTATAACGTGTTCGCTTATCTCTTAAAATTACGGGATATCGTGACGTCATGGATAAGGCATAGGGTATAACGAATAGGTATTATAAAGCAGAATCATAAATTTTGCATACTTTACACTTGTAGTATGTGAAATGATTGCCTATATGAGAAAATGAATCATCAACGAATCTTATTAGTGTATGTTATATTTAACCAACAGGCTTGAAATGCGTGAATTTTGACTAGAATTAATCATTGAATGTAAAAATGATTTATTTTTAGATCTAATGTATATCGTTTAACATTAAAAATATATACATAAATTAATCTTACCTTATTCACAAACTTGCAATCCCGTCTTCAATATATGACTACAGCATGAAAAAACATGCGTGCTACTTGTATAGCAACTAGACCAGAAATGTTTTCAGTACAAGTCCATTATCTTATTGTTAATCTATAGATTAGTAACATCACGTGACTGATTGCGATAACATTCTATACAAGATTTACTGATAAGAATACATTTCAATTCATTTCTCCCAAAAGCAAGTGTATGAGTTGGTTGTAAGATCTAGGTAAGTATCCTTACTTTATATGTTTAAAGTTATAATATATGAATAGATATAATATTAATGTATTTTTTCAATATGTATGGTAGGCAAAAAGGAATAGGTAAGCAAAAAAGAATAGGTATTATTGCATGTATCCTCTAATTTATTTTAAAAATAATTATTTTAAAAATACATACTAACAATTTATGCGATGACTCACACAGCATGATGGGGCGATATATGAAATTCATTTTTATATTATACAAGCTCCTATATACAATTCATATGCGTGAGCAAGATTATTTTTAGACTAGAATTATTCACTGAAAGTAAAAAAAAAAAAATGATTTATATTTAGATCTAATATTTATATCGTTTAACATTTTAAAATCCTATTAAAAGTATATACATTAGTATGCTTGTGAAAGGCCTATTGTTAATACGAAACGTTGTGTGAAGTGTCCTGTTTTAGGGTTAAAAGTTTCGTGAAGGGATCTGTTTGAAGGAGCCTGTTTCGAAATGACTTAAGAACACACAATTTATTCCTAAACATTCAACTCGATTCGTTATATATGCTTTATTAAGTATTCAATAAAAAATAATAACTAAGAAATAAAATTAAAAATAGTAATTAAGAGATACCCTTAAGAATTATTGCGATATCTAATTCCATACAAGTCTTGTTAAAACAGAGATTATAGTTAAAATACACATTAATTATACAGTATTACACTGTATTACACAATGCGCTACCTCACCTATATTATCACAGAAATACCTTCGATAAAATTTAGACTAACAATACACACCTAAAAAAATATATACAGAGTACCCAGAACATGATAGGAATGAATGAAAAATTTTAAAGTAATTTATAAAATAGGATCTACAATAAGTGACAATAAATAAATATGAAGGAAAAATCATGAGTCATGGTATACTTTATGAAACACTTTCCAATGCTATGTGACTATCGTTTTGAAATAAGTGAATTAGATTTAATAATTCATACTGGAAATGTATTTAAAAAAAATTAGTAGCTTCGCCTACTTTTAAATCATTCAAGATATATGATGAAGGCTTGGCTGCTGTAGAAAAGCTTAATACTTGTATCTTAATGAATCGACCTATTTATGTTGGATTCACAATTTTAGAATTATCTAAATTAGTTATGTATGATTTCCATTACAATTTTATAAAGAAAACATACAAAGATCGTGTAGTTATACTCTTTACGGATATAGATTCCTTAACTTATCATATTCAAACACATAATATTTATAAGGATATGGAGCACCATCATGATTTTTTCGACTTTTCTGAATACTCGAAATCCCATCGTCTAAACCGCACAAGTTTCGAACCCACAAACATATAATCAGACTTATCATTTTATAACCAGGACGCTAACCACAGGGCTAAGTGAGCCCCCGCTTATTTTATAGTCACCACGCTGACTATTGGGCTTAGTAAGCCCCAGGCTAATTTATATCCACCACGCTAACTATTGGGCTTAGTGAGCCCCAGGCTAACTTATACCCACCACGCTAACTTTTGGGCCTAGTGAACCCCGCCTTATTTTATAGCCACCATACTAACCACAGGGCTAAGTGAGCCCCCGCTTATTTTATAGTCACCATGCTAAGTATTAGGCTGAGTGAGCCCCAGGCTATTTTATAGCTACTACGATAACCCCAGGGCTAAGTGAGCCTACCGCTTATTTTATAGTCACCACGTTTACTACTGGGCTGAGTGAGCCCCAGGATATTTTATACCCACTATGCTAACTAATGGATTGAGTGAGCCCTAGGCTATTTTCAACCCACCACGTTTACTGGGCTTAGTGTGTCCCCCGCTTATTTTATAGCTACTACGATAACCCCAGGGCTAAGTGAGCCTCGCGCTTATTTTATAGTCACCACGTTTACTACTGGGCTGAGTAAGCCCCAGGCTATTTTATACCCACTACGCTTACAGGGCTAAGTGAGCCCCCGCTTATTATATAGTCAACACGCTAACTACTGGGCTGATTAAGCCCCAGATATTTTATACCCACCACGCTAACTACTGGGCTGAGTGAGCCCCAGGCTATTTTATACCCACCACGCTTACAGGGCTAAGTGAGCCCCCGCTTATTATATAGTCAACACGCTAACTACTAGGCTGATTAAGCCCCAGGTATTTTATACCCATCACGCTAACTACTGGGCTGAGTGAGCCCCAGGTTATTTAGTTGCATGAATATGATTTCCAAGGTATATGTCCTAACTTGATTTAAACCATTGCATATGGTTAGATAAAGCTGCGAAGTAAATTGGTAAACTATATGTACATTTCCCATGAAAACTCACTTCTATTCTATTAAATATCTGCAGAAATCAGTATAGTTTATTAAAATTATATACATTCTCATTAGTTTATGAATCTACTAACTTGTAATATCTATATGGTAACTTGGATTATTAGTATTCCCACTTAAAAATTTCTTTTGTAGATTTAATATGATAAACACTAACATGAGACTGACTAAACTTTTACCATTTTCATTTCAACTTAGTTTTAGGAAATTTATCTACATAGCTTTAAATTTTACTGTTCAATAAGTCTATTATTTCAAAGTATTATTTTTTTTTTAGTTCTAATATTCAAAACATATTCATATCGTTTTACAAAGTAGGTATCAAATTAATTTAAAGTCATATTAAAAATATATACACAAATACTATTCTTACCTAACACGCCAGCTAGCTAAGCACCCAACCGTCTAACACCAAGACTCTGAGAAAAGTGAATGCTTGTTCAGTGCCTTATCAGCTAATATAATCACTGATAAGATTTGATCACGTGACATGTGACGTCACTGATTAAGTGATATCACGTGACCATGTGATATCATTCAATATCTCACCAGTGACGTCAGAGATCACGTGACTAGGTCCTAAAAGAACCAATTACTAATTACAATTATCAATTTACCTCTAATTGATTTGTATATATATAGATAAATTAATATAAGATTTATATATTTCATAATACATAGCACATGTACTATGTTTTACGAAATAATAGAAAAATCATGTATTAATTTATCTATATATATTATTTAAATCAATTGGAGGTAAATTGATAATTGTAATTAGTAATTGGTTCTTTTAGGATCTAGTCACGTGATCTCTGACGTCACTGGTGAGATATTGAATGATACCACATGGTCACGTGATATCACTTAATCAGTGACGTCACGTGTCACGTGATCAAATCTTATCAGTGATTATATTAGCTGATAAGGCCCTGAACAAGCATTCACTTTTCTCAGAGTCTTGGTGTTAGACGGTTGGGTGCTTAGCTAGCTGGCGTGTAAGGTAAGAATAGTATTTGTGTATATATTTTTAATATGACTTTAAATTAATTTGATACCTACTTTGTAAAACGATATGAATATGTTTTGAATATTAGAACTAAAAAAAAAAATAATACTTTGAAATAATAGACTTATTGAACAGTAAAATTTAAAGCTATGTAGATAAATTTCTTAAAACTAAGTTGAAATGAAAATGGTAAAAGTTTAGTCAGTCTCATGTTAGTGTTTATCATATTAAATCTACAAAAGAAATTTTTAAGTGGGAATACTAATAATCCAAGTTACCATATAGATATTACGAGTTAGTAGATTCATAAACTAATGAGAATGTATATAATTTTAATAAACTATGCTGATTTCTGCAGATATTTAATAGAATAGAAGTGAGTTTTCATGGGAAATGTACATATAGTTTACCAATTTACTTCGCAGCTTTATCTTACCATATGCAATGGTTTAAATCAAGTTAGAACATATACCTTGGAAATCATATTCATGCAACTAAATAACCTGGGGCTCACTCAGCCCAGTAGTTAGCGTGATGGGTATAAAATACCTGGGGCTTAATCAGCCTAGTAGTTAGCGTGTTGACTATATAATAAGCGGGGGCTCACTTAGCCCTGTAAGCGTGGTGGGTATAAAATAGCCTGGGGCTCACTCAGCCCAGTAGTTAGCGTGGTGGGTATAAAATATCTGGGGCTTAATCAGCCCAGTAGTTAGCGTGTTGACTATATAATAAGCGGGGGCTCACTTAGCCCTGTAAGCGTGGTGGGTATAAAATAGCCTGGGGCTTACTCAGCCCAGTAGTAAACGTGGTGACTATAAAATAAGCGGGAGGCTCACTTAGCCCTGGGGTTATCGTAGTAGCTATAAAATAAGCGGGGGAAACACTAAGCCCAGTAAACGTGGTGGGTTGAAAATAGCCTGGGGCTCACTCAGCCCATTAGTTAGCATAGTGGGTATAAAATATCCTGGGGCTCACTCAGCCCAGTAGTAAACGTGGTGACTATAAAATAAGCGGTAGGCTCACTTAGCCCTGGGGTTATCGTAGTAGCTATAAAATAGCCTGGGGCTCACTCAGCCTAATACTTAGCATGGTGACTATAAAATAAGCGGGGGCTCACTTAGCCCTGTGTTTAGTATGGTGGCTATAAAATAAGCGGGGGTTCACTAGGCCCAAAAGTTAGCGTGGTGGGTATAAGTTAGCCTGGGGCTCACTAAGCCCAATAGTTAGCGTGGTGGATATAAATTAGCCTGGGGCTTACTAAGCCCAATAGTCAGCGTGGTGACTATAAAATAAGCGGGGGCTCACTTAGCCCTGTGGTTAGCGTCCTGGTTATAAAATGATAAGTCTGATTATATGTTTGTGGGTTCGAAACTTGTGCGGTTTAGACGATGGGATTTCGAGTATTCAGAAAAGTCGAAAAAATCATGATGGTGCTCCATATCCTTATAAATATTATGTGTTTGAATATGATAAGTTAAGGAATCTATATCCGTAAAGAGTATAACTACACGATCTTTGTATGTTTTCTTTATAAAATTGTAATGAAAATCATACATAACTAATTTAGATAATTCTAAAATTGTGAATCCAACATAAATAGGTCGATTCATTAAGATACAAGTATTAAGCTTTTCTACAGCAGCCAAGCCTTCATCATATATCTTGAATGATTTAAAAGTAGGCGAAGCTACTAATTTTTTTTAAATACATTTCCAGTATGAATTATTAAATCTAATTCACTTATTTCAAAACGATAGTCACATAGCATTGGAAAGTGTTTCATAAAGTATACCATGACTCATGATTTTTCCTTCATATTTATTTATTGTCACTTATTGTAGATCCTATTTTATAATTTACTTTAAAATTTTTCATTCATTCCTATCATGTTCTGGGTACTCTGTATATATTTTTTTAGGTGTGTATTGTTAGTCTAAATTTTATCGAAGGTATTTCTGTGATAATATAGGTGAGGTAGCGCATTGTGTAATACAGTGTAATACTGTATAATTAATGTGTATTTTAACTATAATCTCTGTTTTAACAAGACTTGTATCGAATTAGATATCGCAATAATTCTTAAGGTTATCTCTTAATTACTATTTTTAATTTTATTTCTTAGTTATTATTTTTTATTGAATACTTAATAAAGCATATATAACGAATCTAGTTGAATGTTTAGGAATAAATTGTGTGTTCTTAAGTCATTTCGAAACAGGCTCCTTCAAACAGACCCCTTCACGAAACTTTTAACCCTAAAATAGGACACTTCACACAACGTTTCGTATTAACAATAGGCCTTTCACAAGCATACTAATGTATATACTTTTAATAGGATTTTAAAATGTTAAACGATATAAATATTAGATCTAAATATAAATCATTTTTTTTTTTACATTCAGTGAATAATTCTAGTCTAAAAATAATCTTGCTCACGCATATGAATTGTATATAGGAGCTTGTATAATATAAAAATGAATTTCATATATCGCCCCATCATGCTGTGTGAGTCATCGCATAAATTGTTAGTATGTATTTTTAAAATAATTATTTTTAAAATAAATTAGAGGATACATGCAATAATACCTATTCTTTTTTGCTTACCTATTCCTTTTTGCCTACCATACATATTGAAAAAATACATTAATATTATATCTATTCATATATTATAACTTTAAACATATAAAGTAAGGATACTTACCTAGATCTTACAACCAACTCATACACTTGCTTTTGGGAGAAATGAATTGAAATGTATTCTTATCAGTAAATCTTGTATAGAATGTTATCGCAAGCAGTCACGTGATGTTACTAATCTATAGATTAACAATAAGATAATGGACTTGTACTGAAATCATTTCTGGTCTAGTTGCTATACAAGTAGCATGCATGTTTTTTCATGCTGTAGTCATATATTGAAGACGGGATTGCAAGTTTGTGAATAAGGTAAGATTAATTTATGTATATATTTTTAAATGTTAAACGATATACATATTAGATCTAAAAATAAATCATTTTTACATTCAATGATTAATTCTAGTCAAAATTCACGCATTTCAAGCCTGTTGGTTAAATATAACATACACTAATAAGATTCGTTGATGATTCATTTTCTCATATAGGCAATCATTTCACATACTACAAGTGTAAAGTATGCAAAATTTATGATTCTGCTTTATAATACCTATTCGTTATACCCTATGCCTTATCCATGACGTCACGATATCCCGTAATTTTAAGAGATAAGAGAACACGTTATACCGTTTAGTTGTTGTAAGGCATGCATGCAGTCGAATTTGGATAAAGTCCACAGTACATTATGGTTTAAATATTTAGGTAAGATAACTTTTTTTTCAATAGTAAAAACAAAATTTTTTTAAATAATACCCTAACTATTTAGTACAATATATATTTTATAAAAACAAAGTTTAGTTATTATATTCATTCCTCAAAAGAAATTTTTAAGTTAAAATACTAAAAACACAATTTAGTATAATTTTTCTATACAAAAAAAGCATAGACTAATGTAATTTTAAAATATTTAAAGTTTAATTCATATATCTTATAGGGGGACCCTGTATTTTTTTTTACCATAACATGCGTCAAATTCATTTAAACACAGGTACATTTAAACAGGTTCAAATTCATTTAAACATCTGTTTGCCTCAAAATTCTTAAGGGTATCGCTTAATGACTAGTTCTTATTTTTCATTGAAGCATTTTAAAACTTAACAGATTAATAATTATATAGGACTACACGAAATAATTCGTATACATTGACGGTTTTAAATAGCTCATTTACCTACAAAAAATGTGTCAGAACTGTTTAAATTTGAGAAAAAGCCCAATAGCCGCATTTCTTATCGCGAGTGATTCACCGTGTCAAAGCAAGATCTTCGCTTATCTGATAATATGACTCATTATAATTCAGCGATATGTATGTTGAGGGGGTAACACTCAAATCTTAGTCGCAGTTATAAATATGTATTTTAAAGCATAATCATTCGAAAATTCAATTATTTTTCATGAAACGATCTACCCTATTTTACAGACTTGTATGATAAATTTGGTGAAAAATGTACTTTTTTTTTTCTAAAATCTATATTTTGAACGTTATACTAAAAATGTATTCGTGTAAAACCTATTTTTTACATTGCATGAATTCGTATTCATTTGAGATTAGTACTCTATTTCTTAAAATATCTGTGGAATCATAATATTTTTACAGGGTATATTGTGAAGGGAGGCCTTTTCATTCAAACAGCGGACCTTGCATTTTTATGAAAGGTCAATATCCCTTGTATTTCTGTCGCCATAATATAACATGAATCTATTGAATTTATTTTGTGAAGGTAGCTTAATATCTATAACTATGTGTTTTGAACCTATCGACGCACAAGCTGTACTTTTAGCCTAACTTGAATTGAAAAAAAAAAGGCGAAAGTGTAAATTACCTGATTTTAGGAAGGGTTCTTATGTATAATTGGATTTTTGTGAAGGACAAATTGGATTTTTGATAAGGGACCTTTTTATTCCAAAAGGGAATCACTACAGTTTTTGTGAAGGGATTTTTATTCGAATAGGGCATGTATCTCATTTATTTTATGAAGGTTCCCTATAGTCTAATGCGAGTTCACACTTCGAAGGGTCCCTGTATTTTGAACCTATCGATGCGTAAGCTGTACTTTTAGCCTAACTTGAATTGAAAAAAAAAAAAAAATGTAAGGTGTAAATTATCTGATTTTAGGAAGGGATCTTATGCATAATTGGTTTTTTTGTGAAGGGGTCCTTTTTATTAAAAAGGGGATTTGTCCAATTTTTTGTGAAGGGTTCAATATCTATAACTGTTTCCAGTTTCTTTTGAAGGGTCCCCAAAACGTATAATCACTCCATTCGAAGGCTTCCCTATAACTTTTAACTATTTTTGCATGCTAACCTAAATAAATGTATTCCTGTATAAACTATTTGTATACTTCAATCCATTTAAGAATCCTATATGTTTTGGCTATCAGTAGTGTAAAGCTTTTTCTTGAATCCTTTGGATTTTTTGGGAAGGGCCTTAGGCCTTTTTATTAAAAAGGGGATCTGTAACTGTTCACTATTTTAATTAACTAATGCACTAGATGGTAAAATTATATTTTGTTCACATAACATTTCGCTAATGTTGGGAAGTGATTCATGAATTATGCTACTATGCCTGATTTTACATACTTGTTTATTTACATATACGCTAAAATTCTTTTTATAGTACTCTATACTTTTGAAGTGCGTATTGTTAGTATATCGAAGGGGCCCTCTGGGTAAAAAAAAGTGGAGAGGGGAAGGGGGAGGGGGGGAGCTTTTAAATTGAATACAGTATAATTCATACGGGACCCTATATTTTTTACTATAACCATCGTGGTGATTCCTGGGACCAGGAAGTTTTGACTCTAGGTCACTTCTAGCCAAAAGCTCACACCTTAAGGCAAAATTCATTTCAGTTGAGAGTTTATATCTTAGATTACTTTCAGTTGAAAATCCTACTTTTAGCGACTTTTAAAACTAAAAATTCTATTTTTTGGCAATTTTTAAAACTAAAAATCGTAAAATTTTCTTAAGTTCTACAATTAAAATTAATGAATGGCCATTGTTAATTTATTTCATTCACTTCTACTACATACACTCATATTCAAACTGCATACTCTCGTTTAGAAAAAAAAAAATGCTTCGAAAAATGTCTAAGTTCCTCAATTAAAATTAATGAATGACCCTTTTTAATTAAACCATTATTGACTTTTAAAATTCTCCTCTAACATGTATATCGAATACCCTACTCTCGTTGAAAAAAAAAAATCTCGCGAAAATTCTTAAGTTCCCCAATTAAAATTAATTAAATTTGTAATTCTTTAAAATTCACCTTGTACTGTAATAGATATTTCTCCGCGAAAAAAAAAAAAAAAATTGCTTCGAAAAATTTCTAAGTTCTCCAATTAAAATTAATTAAATTTCTAATTCGCTAAAATAAATCCCTTGAAACACACCTCGTATTCTAGTAGGAAATTCTCCGCGAAAAAAAAATTGCTTCAAAAAAATTTCTAAGTTCCCTAATTAAAATTAATTAACACTAATCCTTAATTAATCCCCTTATCTTAGTTTGTGGAGGAGGGCACTTCGGGAGGAGGTGCTGCACTTTGGGAGGAGGTGCGCACTTTGGGAGGAGGAGGAGGTGCACACTTTGGGAGGAGAAGGAGGAGGAGGGCACTTCGGGAGGAGGAGCTGAGCTCGGTGCTGCACCTTGCACCGGCTCCGAGCTCCTCCTGAGGTCGGATCCCCATTTTCTCTCTACTGACATAGTTTTGCGACACAAAAACGATTAATCAATGAATATTTCAATTTGTAAATAAAGAACGTAATGATTCACCATTTTAATTTTCTTTCCCTTTTTTTATTCTTAATTTTTTTACACCTATCCAACCTTCATCTATAATCGCTTTTCACCTAGCATATATCATTTTCCTTTTCTTCTTTTCAGCATCATTTTCATTTATTATCTGTGAAATCAACATCTCACAAAGAATTGAGAAATTGATGAATCATTGCTCGCAAGAGTTATAATAGAAGATGCATAATGTGAATTGGTTTCCATTGACATAGTTTTGCGACACAAAAACGATTAATCAATGAATATTTCAATCTGTAAATAAAGAACGTAATGATTCACCATTTTAATTTTCTTTCCTTTTTTTTATTCTTAATTGTTTTACACCTATCCAACCTTCATCTATAATCGCTTTTCACCTAGCATATATCATTTTCCTCTTCTTCTTTTCAGCATCATTTTCATCTATTATCTGTGAAATCAACATCTCACAAAGAATTGGAGAAATTGATGAATCATTGCTCGCAAGAGTTATAATTAAAGATGCATAATGTGAATTGGTTTCCATTGACATAGTTTTGCGACACAAAAACGATTAATCAATGAATATTTTAATCTGTAAATAAAGAACGTAATGATTCACCATTTTAATTTTCTTTCCTTTTTTTTTAATCTAAAATACTTTCTGGGATAAACTCTCCTACTTTCTTTCTGTTTATAATTACGTACCATTTTCAATCTTGAAAAAAACATACGGTTTATTAACATGCAATGTTACTGAAGCCTGATGTAAAAAACTAAGTTGTAAAATGAACTAACTAGCCTTTTATGTCGTTGAATTAAAACTGTGTAACAATCGTAGAAGAATACATTATTAGGCTTTGAATATTAAAAGAAAAAACATAAATGCACATGAAAAAAAAAAAACAATCAACGATTAACATATCCTGTTTTTATTTTTATTGAATGTTTCAAGCTATATGATAGACCATTATTATTGGAACCCCAACGACTGCCTCATATGAGCCCCATATACTCACATGAACCCCTGAGTTTGTTTTTAAATCAGCCTACGTTAAAAATATTCCAAAATTTTAATGATTAATAAATATATATAAAATAATATTTTAAAAACAAAATTTAATTTAATTTAAAGTGCACTACTGTAAATATTTTTTTTCCTCAGCCAGAAATGAAAATAATTTATGGATGTAACATATGACAAAAAATTTGCTCAGAAAACATTGAACATGAAATCACAACCAACTGATCGTGCAGTTTAATACAAGGTTTGGCAGATTCATGATTTTTTTTTTCGTCCCGCAGTTACTGTTTCCAGGCAGTTATTGTTATCTGAATGCCCAAGTTTTTATTTTTAGTCATATATCATATCCATTTTTTTTTTTTTTTTTTTTTTTTTTTTTTACTTTTTAGTGCATTTAAAATTAAATAAAATCTTGTTTATTTTATTTTAAATATTTTGATATATTTATGGGGAGTTTTGTTTTGTCCTATTTAATAATATAAAATAATTTCTTGCTACTAAATAAAACAAAATGTTGGTAAACTTTTACCCGGGACATTTAACAAGAAATCTGGAAAGCTTGTTAATAAATCCGATGAAAAGAAAAATGATGCGTAGATGAAAGATATTACGGTTTGAGCTGAAAAAATCCTTCCGGTATGCACCGGGAGGAAAATGTAGTTTCCTTATTTCTGGGTTTTATGATTTGTGTTAAGATTGTTGGTTTTAAGTTCATGTGATGTTTTCTAGGAAATTTAGAAACATATAGTTCCATGTGGTCCTGTGCATAAATTGTAACAATCCTGTGACATTGTGTATGGATTTCTGATAAATGAATAAAAATATATGCGTAAAAATAAGGATCAATATTGTGTCAAGAATTGGTATATGTTCTACGATTATGTAAATAAACATCATTGGAGACAACAGACAAATTAGCTACACATATGACAGCAACCTCCTCTAAATATGCCTAATGAAAAGTTCAATTTCCTGTAACTAATTTTAAAATATGGTGTATTTTACAGTCGTTTTTATGTGAGAGTTCATATTTTGGAGGGTATAAAACAATGAGACGACGTACTTGCTCCGTAAGTGAGAAAAAACATACAGTCAAAACGTCTTAGTCCATAATCGAAACAGCCTCACAAGTTACAAAATAAAACTTTAATGCTCTATGGTGAATCATCCTAAATTGAAATTTTATTTTGGAGATTTTCTTTTTGTTTTGGTCATTCCTGTCAAATTTCAAAATTCAGAAGAACTTTTGTTTCATTTTCCAATACCAAAACCTGAAAACGTCTGACGTATTCAATTCGTTCCAAATAATTTTAAATAGAACCAATTTTTTTTATGTTTTCTTATTTTCATTTCAACGTCTGGCGTGTTCAATTCGTTCCATATAGTTTTAAATAGAACCAATTTTTTTTATGTTTTCTTATTTTCATTTCAACGTCTGGCGTGTTCAATTCGTTCCAAATAGTTTTAAATAGAACCAAATTTTTTATGTTTTCTTATTTTCATTTCAACGTCTGGCGTGTTCAATTCGTTCCAAATAGTTTTAAATAGAACCAAATTTTTTATGTTTTCTTCTTTTCATTTTAAAATAAAGTATTTTGTAGCATTTTTAACATAGAATTCATCGTTCAATTACGGGGTCACAAAAATAATTATGTTACCGTACTGATTATGAAAAATAATTGCTGAAAGTGCGTCTTTCGTTGTTGCGCAGGTTTTTTAATTGAACTAATTTTTTGCATATTGCTTGGTGTGCATAAATTCTATAGATCACTTACAGATCTGCACAAGAGATCTCGAGTACATTGACTCTCATTGACGGAAACTGACAAATAGGAATTTTCAATTGTTTTCTATGTTTCCTAACTGAACTAAATTTTAACATACCAAGTAGTATAGGGATGCACAACCTGTGGCCCGCGGGCCACCAACATTACCACAATTTTTACACAGAAAAATCTGCCTTATATTAATGACAGAAAACTTGCTATTAAATATATCAAAGCTTACCTTTTGAAGATAGTGGTGGCAAACGATTTTCATACAAAAAGGTTGTGCTGCACTAATGTAGTATATATATAAATCTTTTGATCATATACAAGGCATTTCATAAAATCGCATTTTTTTTCAAATAGACCTGAAATTGGCTTTTCAAATATGTTAAGCGTTTTTCAACTTGTTTTCTTAGATATCATCTTTCACCATATTAATCTGTGATTTTTTGTTACAATATTCTGAATGTGTTGGAAAGTGTTTTCTAATCTATGCTTAACGCATGATTTTTCATTCTTGTTATGGTACAAGATGTTCTGAAACTTATATATATATATATATATATATATATATATATATATATATATATATATATATATATATATATATTCTTTCGTATAAAATGCGTACTTTTTTCCAAACATTTAGGGTTTAAAAGAGAAGTGCGCATTATATACGGAATATGTCCAACAACTAAATGAATCCATACATGCTTTAACCTTATTACGTAATACGACAAGTAGATATTGCAATATAATTGTAGGAATATAGAAAAATAAGCAAAATAGTTGTATTTATGCATGTTGTAGTAATTTGTTGTCAGCAAATATATAGAAGTTATTCACATTACGTTCTCTGCCCGAATGAACGAAGAAAGCGAAGTGTTTATTTAATCTTAATTTACCAGTACTGAAAAATAAAATAAATTAACCTTACCAAGTAAACATATATTATATATATGCCTTTATGAGATAAGTGTTGCACAAATAAAATGGTATAAAACAAGAACGAAAAATTATGCGTCAAGCAAGAGATTATAAAACCCTTTCCAACGCATTCAAAACACGGAAATAAAACTTCGCAGTTTACTAGGTAAACAATTTAGAAAACGCTATTTTTAAACACAATATCAGCAATTACTACCAAAATTCAAACAAGACATCCTAATTTTTTTGCATCTCTGTATAAGATCTATAGATTTGTATGTATATACTAAATAGTATGCTAAAATGTAATTCAGTTAGGAAATACATATCACAATTAAAAATTTCCCTTCAGCAATTTCCGTCAATAAACGGAAGTGTGCGTGAGATATTCTGAGCAGCACTGTAAAGGAGCTAAAGAATTTATATTCATAAATTAATAAGAAAAAATTAGTTACATATAAAAACGCGTACCATAACTGAAAACGCACTTCCAGCAATTATTATTCACAGACAGTACTGTAACCAAAAACTGCTGAGTGTCCCTGTAAATGAACGATACATTCTATGCATAACCTTTCTACAGTAAATGCCTTGTAGTGCCCTTTAGTGATATGTGTCAATTCGAATATGTTTAAAACAGTGTAACATGATTAAAATACGTTGCAAACGATTATTCACCATAGACCGTATAATATAATGGAATTATTTTGAGTGTTCCCTGTAAATAAACAATACATTTCATGTACGCCATATTATGCAGTAAATTCCTTGTAATACACTTCAGAGATTTGTATCAATTTGAATATGTTTAAAATAGTGCAACATAATTAAAATACTCCGCAAAAGATTTTACCCCATAGATCGTAATGTAAAGGAATCCTTTTGAGTGTCTCTATAAGAGAACGGTAAATGCTGCACACTTCATTTTTAATACCAAACATGCCCTAGTAAACCCAAATAACTTATATTAAATTCAAGGTAATCCGGTTATATTTACGCGAGTTAGAATGCGGAAAGACGACAGACACACAGACAAACCGAATTCATATACACTTTTCAACTCTGTTGGAAAGTGTTAATAAAAATACTCACAACTGACCATTACTTATTACCACTATTGCTACTGCTAGTACATCGTCAGTAGCATAGTCAGTATTTGCATATATCATATCACATTCAAATCCATCCATTATATCGCTCATCGCAAGAAAAGCGACACAACCCAAAAAAAATTGCATAAATAGGTGTGACATTGCATTAATGCGTCTTGCATTTGGAAAAGTGTCATAAGTGTGGTTATCTGTAAAATCGTTAGAATACTGTATATCACATTTTATCATTACAGATGGAGGGGAGGGGGGGATTGTGTGTGAGAATAAATTTATCCAATCCTCCCTATCACTTCTACATCTTTATTCTTAAGTGTTTTACACTTTCATGCACGTTGTTACAGCTGTATGCAATAGTTTTACAAAAAAAAAAAAAAAAAAAAAAAAAAAAATGCAAATCTTCTTTTGCTTCTTCTGTTTACTATATTTTGTTATACTATTTTTGAGTTGTGTTATATTTCGTGCGGCGACCGATATTTTATATTCGTATCACTCTAAAACTTTCAATGACAATCTTTCTCTATATTGATCTCTATGTAGACTCTTTCTCAATCTTTCTCTGTGTAATAAATATGTAGTATGGTGATATGTAAAATGTAAATTAGTTGATAATGTTTTACAATTTGATGAAATGATAAAATCTGAAATTTAATTCTTCCAGATACACAATTTTACATTCTGTTATACTTAGCCTTTCAAATATATCAAGATAAATAGTTAGAAATCGTAATTTACGCAATAGTTGCAGAATGTTCCAATTAAGCCTAACACAGCCGATTACTTTTTTAACCGCATTCCGGTCAATTCTTCATGAATGATGGAAAATATATAACTAAGCTTTTATGTTTTTGAAAGACTCGAGTAATCATGCTCGCGATCCGTGAATTTTGCTTTTTAATCTCCTGCTTTCAAGATATTGACATTATATGAAAACCAGAGAGTTATTTAATTTGGTGATACGTCATAAATAAGATAAATTTAGATCCTACAGATATATATATTGATGTTTTCTTCAATTTCCTGGTTCTGCGTTCCGCATGATACACGAGACATATTTTTTGTCTGCTATGTCCAACCAAAAATGTAGGGTGCGCATTGTAAATGAGTAAATACGGTAATAATAATATTGACATTCTTTCCTCGCGGTCTTAAAAGAATGTTTTTAACTGTTTTAATATTCTCGTTGCATTTGGCAAATAAAAATCGTTCTTTAAAAGTAGTAAACAAATTTGAACAAATAATAAATAAAGCAAAAAGAGATTGATTTCAACTTATATGTCGCAATGTTGAAATCAAGTAAAAAATACAATTGTTCCAATTTTGAAGGACTTCTTGCTGACTATAGTTCAAGCAGATAATCTTACTTTCTCAATTCAAAAAAGCTAAGTCTGTATAAATTTTTGAGAATGGAAGGTGTTTGTTTTCATGGCTAAAATTTGTTACTTTGAATGTTAATTGGGATATCAATAATTTCAGTCAACCTTGATGAAAAGCAGTTATTTGATTTTTCGCCATGTGATTTTTAACACTTTCCAACATCATTGAAAAGTGTTTATGAATTCGGTTCGTTTCTATGCGTTCTAACTCTGATAAATATTCTTGGATTACCATGTAATTTATATTTTAGTGAAAATTGCGATAAACTGCCGGATATTGAAACTTATGTGTTTATTAAGCGTTACTATGCTAGTGAAAATTAAGCGTTTGTAGTTCGTCATGGAGACACAAAAGACACCCTGATGATCTATGGGAAAAATTGTTTTCAGAACATTTTAATTATGGTACTTCTAAGAAAATAAAATTAAAAAGGATCACTGACTGCCACTGCAACACGTTTTATGTAGGCTTTGGAGTTGCAGAATTTATCATTCATTTAAAGAAACGTACAATAGAATTCGATTACAATATTAAAAATGATCGCCATTTGCTGTGAATTGCTTTTTTCGCCGTGGTATGCATTTTCAAAATAAGCTTATTTTCAGTGTATTACGTGGTTTGTATCAATTTTGTAGATCATACATAGGGCTTCACGAAATAATTCGCACATATTACTGAATATGCACAGCAACAGCTGAAAATGCATTTTTACTGAGTTATGTGTTTTATTTATTATTCTTGATTATTTAGATACTGAATGAAAAACTGAAATTTCATATAAATTTTTTGTTTCTCTATAATATTGTTTCAAAGGGTTTCAGTTGGCTTCGTGTTTGAAAAGGTCTATATCTGATGCATGAATTTTTTTGTCATGAGAAACGGTAATATCTCGAGTGATGCAGCAAAGCCCAATACTATGAAAAGACCAGAACTCTTACATGTACAGCTAACTTGAGATCAACGGAAATGTAAAGAGCCGTCTTTTAATATCTCAACAAATATGGGCATATCGTTCTGATTTTTCAGAGCACACTCATATCTCCTGTCTAGGTCTTCCCGTAAAATTATGCATTTGTACATGAAGTATATTTTGATATCTGCAAGTCCACTTTAAGTAAAACTGGCTGGGTCATCGTGTTATGATGCAATTAAAAATCTCAAAAACCACTCAGACATTTAAAAAAATAATAATATATGATATTAATCGTTTTCCGATAAAGCGAGTAACGATTTTCGTTAAAATAGGAAAACGTTTGTTTCTTATATAACCCGATTTTAAAGCGGGCTATATTTCTACGCGTATTAGTATCTTAAATGAAAATAGTATGGAACGAAAATTTAAAGTGTAAAATAGCTGCTTGGTTCACATTTAGATTCCAGCCGATTATTTTTTAGATAGAGCATGGAACAAGGTTTGATATGTTTATAGTTCACGGGCCTGTGACGACATGCTTCAGTGGCTGGGATGTCTGGGGCAGAAATCACTCGTTTTTTCTTTTTGCATTTTCGAAGTTTTTTTTTTTTTTTTTTTTTTTTTTAAGTTTTACCGATTTTAAACAGTGTATTTTGACGGAACAGTTGCAGGGGAATGCAGAAAGTATTGGAGAGGGGATATTTTAGATGATTGATTGTTTATTTATTGTTACTACAGATCAACTGATATACAGTTGATATGTTTTTATGTTGATATGTACAAGTTGATATGTTTTTATATAGACATAAAAGTTAAAAGACGTTAAACTTATTTCTATGTTCGGAGAGAGGGTGAGAAGCGTAAATTACAGTAAGTTACGGCGCAATTTAGATGATTATTCATTTACTTTTGTGCGAAGCGAATGAGGCAAAAAATTAAAGTTTTTAAACTCTGGATGCTGGAAGTGGGAGGGGGGAGAGGAAATTGGGATGCTATTTTATATGACTGATAATTTATTATCGATAAAGAGCATTAAATAATTCAGAAGAATTTTATAATATCAAAATAAAGGTTTTAAATTGCTTTAATTTTTTTGTATACTAAGAGGTGCAAATAGAGGGGGGGGCGTAAAATTGGGTGCATAGGGGGGGGGGTAAGTTAGATGATTATTTTTATTGTTATTAGTGAGCAGCGAATGTTGCAGATTATCTAGTTTTAAAGATTCGAATCTCCATGATAGAGGGAGAGTAGCATATTATTATTTATTACTTATTTTCACTAAATAGCAATAAAGAGGACATAAGACATTTTTAATATAGAAATAAATATTTCAAAATACTTTAATGTTTTTTTTTTTTTTTTCTTTTTTTTTTAAATCCTGGGACAAGCAAAGTAGGGGCCGTAAGTTCTGAATCTTAAGGGGAGGGGGTAATTTAGATGATTATTATTTTTTATTGTTAGTGAGCAACGGAAGTTTCAGAATTTTTTTTAATAAAAAAATTAAATATTTGATTTTCTTTATTCTCGAGAAGGCCGAACGGCGAAATAAATTTGAGTGAGAAAGAGTTAATTCATATTATTGAATATTTCTTGTCACTAAAGAGTATTAAATAGGACAAAGTAATTGCTTTAATATAAAAATACAGATTTTAAAATATTTTAAAATCTTTTGTATCCTGGGTGGGAAAAACGAGAGAGGAAGTGTAAGTGTGGGAGGCTAGAGGTGTAATTTAGATGATTACTTCTTTCTTTTGTATACTATTTTATATTAATACCATTAAACTATTTCTCAAATCGACTGTATTGCCACTTTCATTTGGGTGACTCATAAGACATATAATAAAATCTTTATTTTTTTTATTGCAGATTTACTTTCTAATTTTAAATGTTTAAAGAATTTCGTTGTTTCAGTTTCAGAGACTGGTGACAAATTTTGTCGAGAGCGGTTCGCGCATCATTAACATTATTGTTTGTGTAACTCGTAAGCAGTTGTAAATTTAAACATTATTGGGCAATTAATATCCAGCAGCTGGCTAGCGAAAAGTTGCGTTAAAATTAATTTATTAATTTATAATTAACTTAATATATATTAAAATGCTGTATTGTCATCGGAAGGCTACATATGCACATAATGTCTACAATTCTAATATATAAGAAAGTGAGTAAAAATTAAATAATAATATTCCATCTTTGCATTAAAAAAAACAAGTTAATTTAAATATATGTAATAATAATAATAATAATAATAATAATAAAACACGCTTTCATTAAAATTCACAGAAATTAAACAGTATATATATATATTTTTTTTTTTTTCAATGCACAAAAAAGTAGAAAATAGGTCTTGGAAAAAAAACTTAAATGTGCAGAGTTTAAATTAAATTGCGGTGAGCTTGATTATGGAAGTATAATGAATTATAATAGGAATTTCGCCAAATTAGGCATCTATCACCAAGTTGGCTATATATAATCATATAGGGTAACTTACTTTTGTTGCCAACTTTGGCGATACATCGTCAAGTTGGCCAAACTATTATTGTGATAACCATGCTAGCAGTAATTTTCAACAAATATTCATTGTTGTAGCTGATATTGATTTATCCATAAAAAATCAAACTATAATTGAGTAATCATTAAGTTTATGTAATCTCTCTCCAAATTCCCCCCCCCCCCTCCTTAGAAATCCAATTTTATAAAATCAATGTCCAAGTCATATATTGCCCCCCAGGAATACATATATATTCCAAATTTCGAATCTCTATGTCAACAGAAAATGTGTGAAATTTAGTAAAAGCTTTGACTGTCACATACAAACGTACAAACAAAATTGTAAGTTAAAAGAAAGCATGTAATAAATGAGCGTAAAAATGTATTAGGCTCAAGGTCAACATTATTACGTAGTCCAATGATTGTTACTTTTGCTAAACGGAAACATGCAAATTCAATATAATTTTCGTATGTGGAAGGTGATACATGTCGCTGAGAACACATTTGACGATTTGCAAGACGTGGCGTTTAATTGGGAGATTCAGATTTCAGATTCAGATTCAGATTTCAGATTCAGATTCAGATTTCAGATTCAACCAAGCAGGGAGACCTACCATATGTCTTTAGCCTCTGCAAGGCCTGCTTGGCAAGTTTATTTAAAAAAAATTACATATTTGATAAAGCAGCCCTCATGCGGGCATGCTGAATTTATTATGCCTCTATGCTTTGTAAAAGCCCGAGATTTGACATTTCATTAGTCTTAGATGAAATTACAAATTAAGTAAAAATTTTTAGTACAAGTAAGCAATGAAATTTGAGATAACAATTAAACTTTTGTATGGAAATATTTGAAAAATAAAAGATTAAACGAGTCATAACAGAATAAACATTTCTTTCCAGAAGCAACAGATGGAATGCCAGAATATTATCAGAATTCATATCAGAATAATATGCTTTACCTCTCTATAAAATCTTAAAGTACTGACATTTTAAGTATATATTAAATTATTATTTAACTGATTGTATATAGGTCGGAACCTCATCTAGATATGTTTAATTGGGAGAATGGAAGGAAGGTATTGAACTTGTAAAACTGAAAATCTTTCGTTTAACACTACGTCGAACGAAACTGATATGTTTGACACAGCCAATGTACGTTTTGTTTGCCACGTCTCTCCAAAACCGCGTGCTCTCCTCGCCTTCCCGGTAGCTTCACCTTAAGTAGTGCTAATGACTGTGGTGGCGTCAGAGTGAATTTGTGTGTGTGTGTGTGTGCAGTTTGTAGTCCGGAGAATCTAATGGGCTCATTGGGCCCAATATCACAGCATTTTCTTAGATATTTTTAAACTGAATAATTTGTTTTGGAAACACATTAAGGCAACCACGAATTAAAGAAATAGAACATTATAAACTATTAACTCTAAACAAAAGGTGAAAATCTTTCTGTCGGGTGCAAAGTAGTTCCTAACAAAATCGGGCGCAATGAGCCTGAAAGGCCGCTTTAGATTTACTAAATTAGTTTACGGGAAATTTTTATCCTTATTAAAAATAGTGCTATATATGTAATTTTTAAACGCTCTCGAGTTTAAAAAACTCTGCAAAGACAACAAAATAGTTTTATTTAATCGTTTAAAACAACATTTTATAAAATTCGCCAATATGCAGAAAATACTGAACTTACATATAGTTATCGATTTTTTTTTTTTTTGTAATATTTACGTAACAGACATCATTTCAACGATGGATGTTTTTGGTACTGTTTTTTGTAAAAATAAAAAATTTTAATAAACTAATTTAGTAAATCCAAACCGGTATCCCCAGGTTCATTGCGCTCGACCTTTTTGGGAACTACATTGCGCCCGGTTGAGTGTTAATGGTGTTCATACACCTTATAATTGTTTTCTTCGTATTTCTAAAAAGTTGTAAAAAGTAACCCATATTTTAGCCAGCTATACATCTTATATCACATTTCCTATATTCTTATTTAAATTTATTTTTTGCCTAAGTAATATATAATGTATTTTGAAGATAAGTTAAAAATGGTGAGATACAGACATTGTGCAAGTTCCATGCGTTTAATTACAAAATCATTTAAGTTACTTGAGTTTTTATACTAGTTAATTTATCTTTCAGAAGGTGTATAAAGAAATAAAGGGGAAAGGATCAGGGTCCATAAGCCTGATTTTTGGCCATGAAATAGGACTAAAACTCGATTTTGTTATAATGACTTAATTATTTCAATTTTAATATTAGAAGTTTTATCTAGTACGATTTCAACAATAGTTTTTGCATTTTGTTCGGATTTATATGACATACACAAGCTCAAATTTCGTATTTTTTGTAGTTTTTGATGAAAAATACGCAATTTCTCCTAATTTTACCTCTGTTATTCATAGGATCGCAATCGTGCAACACATTCTTCTTTACATATATTATAAAATACGTGCAAACTGTACAATATATGTAAAAATAAAAATGTTGCAAAGCTGCGCTCATAGTAAAATATTAAAAAATATATAACAAATTGAGGTACAATTAGGAGAAATTGCGTATTTTTCATAAAAATCTACGAATGATACGAACTTTGGGCTTGTGTAAGTTATATAACTCCGAAAAAAAAATGCAAAAAGTACTTTTGAAATCGTACAGGATAAACCTTCGAATATTTAAAAGTGAAATAATTAAGTCAGTATAACAAAATCGAATTTTAGTCTTATTTCATGGGCCAAAAACACTGCTTATGGACCCTGATGCTTTACATTTGGTTTGCCAACGTTTTCTAAAAGCCACAAAAATTATCTACTTTATTCAACAAGTCGTCAATACAAGAGAGTAGTATTGCATCCACTGTCTTTGGCACCATAATACTCATAGTAATATATTAAAATGACAAATATATCACAAAAAATAATGATATTTCTATAGCAAAAAGAAACGAAACATTCACCATTTTGTATTTGCGAATTTTTATCAATACTATATTATTAAAAATAAATTAAACGAGATAGTCCATTAATGGAAAAAAAAGACTGGATAATTTTTTTTTAATGTCGAATATTTTCATTACAGTTCATTGAAAACGTCATTCAGCCTATTATTTTTTAAATCATTATAAAGAAATGAAGGTTGTTGCTTTTTCTCTTTTTTAATTGCATTTTGATTATTTCCATTAGGTTGTCTTAGTAACACTCTTTGGTAAACAAAAATTAAAATATTAATGTATTCCATCTTTTTCTCATATAATCGATACTTATATTCCCAATAATTTACCTATTTTTTTCTGTTTTGTACAAAGTATGCATATTATAAAACTAAATTATTTTCATAAAATGTAATTAGTGGTAGTATTGATAGATCGAAAATATTAATATCCAGAAATTTTATATTGTTATGTGTTAGTATGCATTTTTAACACTTTCCAACCTAGTTGAAAAGTGTTTATGACTTCGGTTTGTCTGACCGTCTGGCCGTCTGGCCGTGCTCTAACTCCCGTAAATATGCTCGGATTGCCTTGCAATTTTTATATGTTATTTTCGTTATCTATAGCACGTTCCCTATTTCAACTGAAGTGTGTAGCACTTATAGTTTTTTTACAGGGACACTCAAAAGAATTCCGTTACATTACGGTCTATGGGGAAAAATCATTTGCGGTTTATTTTAACGATATTACACAATTGCAAAAACATTGTAATTGATATATATCACTAAGGTGTAGTACAAGAAGCTTAATATGGAATAGGGTGTGGATAGCACTTATAGTTAATTTACAGGGACGGTCAAAAGAATTCCGGTACATTACGTCTATGGAGAAAAATCGTCTGCGGATTATATAAATAATGTTTCACTATTTTAAACGCATTGAAATTTATATATATCACTAAGGTGCATTACAAGAGGCATACTACTGAATATTGTGTGTATAGCAGTCATCGTTCATTTACAGGGACACACAAAAGAATCATCTACTGCCTGTTAACAATAATTCCTGGAAGTGCGTTTTCAGTTACTGAACGCGATTTTAAATTTAACTCACTTTTTGTTTATTACGTGGTGTGTACAAATTCTGTAGATCCTATACAGGGAAGCACAAAAGTTCGCGAACACATTTCCGTTTATGGACAGAAACTCCAGAAGGAGAATTTTAAACTGTGCTACGCGTTTCTTAACTGAACTAAAATTTAGCATCCTATGTAGTATATATACAAATCTATAGATCATATACAGGGCTGAATAAAAGTATTCGGATATTTTTTCGAATATTGTATACGTTGGAAATTCCTGAAATTATGTTTTTAAATATGTTATGCGTTTTTTATTTAGATGTTATCTTTCAGCTTATTAAACGGTATGATTTGAAAATTTATTTTGGAAGCTTTGGAAAGTGTTACATAATCTATGCTTGACCCATGATTTTTCGTTCTTTTTTTAAATTACATTATATAAATCTTTATATTATTATGTAATAGATGAGTTTTTAAACATTAAAAACAACAGATCTCATTTCAATTCCTCAAGATAATTAATATTTGATTTTATTCATATATTTTATTATAATTGACTCATTTTATTTAAACATTTATACAGGTCATAATTCAAAATTTTTAATAAAAATATGTCAATAATTTTCTTAATTCAAAATTTGTTTTTATACAAAATTTTTCTATTTCAGGTTCAGGTTCATTCGTTATGTCTTATTAAATATATGTATATATTTCAATGAGATTGTTTTGGGGTTAGAAATAAATTAAAGTTTGTCACAGAAATTCAACTTTAACATCCTCAAAATTTTACATCCCCTAATTCGAAGAAGTTAAAAAAACATATATCCTGACTTGATTCAAGGAACTGAAATATAGTGCCCAAAGATGGTGTTACTATTAAAAAAATACATTTAGTTTAGGATCAATATCGAAATGGTACCTTATTCCTAATCCATGTATAAGCTTTAATAGTAGACGTTGCTACCAACCGGTTTGTACCAGTATCATTACAAAGGCAAACGAGCAACTGGCCAGCCCGGGCACCACTCTTTTTAGTGTCTCCCAAATTCCAGAAAACATCAGAATTTAAATCAGTTTCTGTTATTTTTTCATCAAATGAATAAAAATCGAGGTTGATAAAATCTCAGTGGTGTCCTCCAAATAAAACTTAGCCTCAGAACCGCAATTCAAGTTAATCTGTCCCAGAGTTATCATTTTAACATAATACGAGAATGGATCCAAACAAAAAAAGGTTACAAGGGTAATAAAAAACATTATTAACAACATATAGAAAATACAAAAGGGAATTATATGACATACTTACCGATCACTTTTGCACATAATCACCAAATCTATTTAGGCATTCATATGAACGCAGGACTAGCTTGTTTAACCGGCTTGATAGAAATCACGTCCCTCCCTATTCAGCCAGTTCTCGGCAGCTGTTTTGACATCACTGTCTGAACACAACCTTGTTCCAGATAAGTGTTCCTTCAATTTCGGAAGAAGGAAATAGTCACTGGGCGCCAAATCTGGTCTGTATGGGGTAGCTCCAGACTTCCCACTTTCACTTTTGCAGGAATTGAGTTTTTTTGCCGAGCAGTATGGGGCCTGGAATTGTCATGCAGGATGATGACACCATCACTCAACATACCACACATTATCTGATCATAAGAAACGAACTATGGCTCGCATCTCCAAGGGAGACCAATTTTCTAAACGTCTTATCATTTCAATCGCTCTGACGTGTCTGCCAACTTACACTACCTTCTCGCACAATCGTTGTAAGACAAATGGTTCCATCTGTCTCCACTCTGGGTGAAAATATTCCTACCACAATAATTAGTTTTCAAATGCTGCTGTTTGTAACTTCTTTTTTAGGATCCAGCCTTAACTTGCAGTATAATTGGAGAGGGATATACTTTTTTGAACACGGCTTCCTTCAGTACTGCCATTGGCGACAATTTTATATTATTGTGTCTACTATTAAATGAAAACAAAAACATTTTTGTTAGATTTGTTTTAGTCTTCGAGGTAAATTAATATAATATGGAAAAAGTGGTATCAATAATAATAAAAATAAATAGCCGCCAGTGACAGACCTGCTAAAAATTCATTTGTTTTTTTTCAGATAACAAATAATAATTAACTTCCCACCAGATTTATTTTTGGAATCATCTAACTGAATGCAATTTCGGTAACCATCGAAGCTACTGAATGATATTGGATTCACTGAAAAAGAAATTTTAAATGTTACACTTTTTTTTTTAACCATTGGGAAAATGATTGTTGTTTTCGGTCGAGAATGGACAGCTTGACGTCGTCACTTTATTTTTTTAAGCGTTTTTAAACGTTTTTAACGAAATTATGTAACTTTAGAAGAATTTTTCTTTGAATAGGCAATAGAAATGCATAAAATCGTTACAAAAATGTTAAAGTTACAAAAAGGATAGATGCAAATTATCAGATATGAAAAAGAGCCTAATTCAAAAATTGACGTCGGATGAGAAATCGTATTTTAAAATTTTTGTTTCTGTTTTCATTAATATATTGTAAATTTGGTACTTTTGCTTTATAGCGGCCCCAAAGGATGAATATCCAAGCGACCTATCTATAAGTTTTGGGATGATCTTGACGAAATCATAACTGCAACCTTACCATAACTTAGAAATAAAATCAAAAAATCTAAAAATTTATAAAAAATCAAAAGTTTGAAAATAATTTTATTTAATCAAATTTTAATTGCTTAATAGGAGTATAGCCAACATAGTGAAAAAGTACAAAAGCCGGGACTCTGGTACTTTTTTCAATATGTTGGCTATACGCCTATTAAGCAATTAAAATTTTATTATTATGAATGCAAGGCGTATGAAATTTTTTTTGAAAAATTTTCAAAGTATTAAATATGAATTTATTCAGTTATCAATGCTGGATTTTCTTTGATTTCGTGTTTGCCCCAGGGTTGGTGGTTCACGGAAAATATTCTATCTTGTTGTGCGTTTGTAGCCTTGTCAACATGTTATAGTGAGAAGGTTACAGGCTGAGTGTCGTTCCCCAGTGGTTCATTGGTAGAACGTCAGTGCACTATGCTGTTGATCCGGCTTCCACACTTTTTCACTATGTTGGCTATACTGCTATTAAGCAATTAAAATTTAATTATTATGAATGCAAGGCGTGTGAAATTTTCTATGAAACATTTCCAAAGTATTAAATATGAATTTATTCAATAATTTAATTTTGCAGTCCGAGAAGCTTGGCATTTGGAAGAAATTAGGGTTTAGCATACAAAGTGAGAAAAAATTTAAAAATCACCAAATAAAAAAAAGCATAAAAAATGAATAAAAGAACATCGAAAAATCGAATATAGTTTGATTTATTCGAAAAATTTAATACAGTTTGAAATTTCCGAAAATTTTCATTTCTCTGTCATTTATCGTAAACAATATTTTTATGTTAAACATCAAGTATCTAGAGCTGAGAGTAATGTCTCAGATGGATAGCACCTTTCCTGGAAGCAATTGAGAGTACTTTTGAACCCCCCCCCCCCTTTTCCATAACTTAGTTCTTGTATAGGAACCTGAAACTTCTTTTTATCTACAGGACATTGCAAACAAAACGAAAGCTTCAGATTTTTTGTACCTGCAAATAATAGGAACAGAGTGGGGGTTACCGTAAACCAGAGTGGGTGATCTCTAAAAAGAGCCTAAAATCAAAAAAAGGAGGATTACTTACAAAAAGAAGTGAAATCCCATCAAAAACGTCACCTGTATAAACGCAGCAAAGTCTCGGGATTCTTTTACCGTAGAAAGTTCTGAGATCGTGTAAAGCCAAGTTTAGCTATCATATTAACTCTGAAGTTTTCATTCACAAATCACTCCTATTCTCTACACCTTTAGTTAATTACTATTTTGTGACTTGGCAATTACATAGCACGAGAGTGTGATGTATATAATTAGTCTTAATCAAATAATACCTTCACATCCCATAACATATTAAGGTGTTATAACTTCCCTGTGCGTATATAATTAGCTTTAATCAAATTACCCCACCCCATCCCATAACATAGTAAGGTGTAAAAACTTCCCTCTGCTGCGTAATTGCGAAGTCACAAAATAATACGTAACTAAAGGTCTGGAGACTAGGAGTGATTTGTGAATGAAAATTTCAGAGTTAATAAGGTAGCTAAACTTGGCTTTACACGATCTCAGAACTTTTTACGATAAAAGAGTCCAGCGACTAGGCTGCAGTTTTTTACTGGTGACGTTTTTGATGGGATATAGTTGAATCTACTTCCCTCTGTTCATTATGATAATTTTATGTTAGAAGGACGTGCATGATAAATCGCTAATATTGTTTTCGTTACTATAATTCGTATTGCAGTTATTTTTTAAAAATATAAACATATCACACATTTCATTCAAAATACATACCTTTCGTTATAAATATATAACTTATGTTTAAAATACATGACTTTCACTAATTTCATTTAAAGTAAAAAAAAAAAAAAAAATGAAAATATAACATTAAAGCAATTGATTTAAATTTACACACGCGAGAAAAAAACAAGAACGAAAAATCTTGCGTCAAGCATAGATTATGTAGCACTTTCCAACGCTTCCAAAATAATTTTACAAATCAATACCGTTTAATAAGCTGAAAGATAACATCTAAGTAAACAATTTGGAAAACACATAACATATTTAAAAACGTAATTTCAGGAATTTCCAACATATATTTCCAACTTATACAATATTCGGAAAAATATCCGAATACTTTTATTCAGCCATGTATAGGATCTATAGATTTGTATATATACTACATAGGATGCTAAATTTTAGTTTAGTTGGAAAACGCGTAGCACAGTTTAAAATGAGTTTCTGTCAATAAACGGAAATGTGTTCGCGAAATTTTGTGCTGCCCTGTATAGGATCTACAGAATTTATACACACCAAGTAATAGGCAAGAAATGAGTTAAATTTAAAATCGCGTTCAGCAACTTAAAACGCACTTCCAGGAATTATTGTTAACAGACAGTAGAGAATTCTTTTGTGTGTCCCTGTAAATGAACGATGACTGCTATACGCACAATATTCTGTAGTAAGCCTCTTGTAATGCACCTTAGGGATACATATAAATTTCAATGCGTTTAAAATAGGGAAACATTATTTAATTAAACCGCAAACGATTTTTCTGCATAGACGTAATGTAACGGAATTCTTTTGACTGCCCCTGTAAAGTAACTATAAGTGCTATGCACACCCTATTCCATATTAAGCTTCTTGTAATGCACCTTAGTGATATATATCAATTACAATGTGTTTGAAATTGTGTAACATCATTAAAATAAACCGCAAATGATTTTCCCCTACAGACCGTAATGTAATGGAATTTTTTTGAGTGTCCCTGTAAAAAACTAAAAGTGCTACAAACTTCCGTTGAAATAGGGAACATGCTATAGATGACGACAATAACATATAAAAATTGCAGGTTAATCCGAACATATTTACAGGATTAGAGCACGGCCAGACGGCAGACGGCCATACGGCCATACGGCAGACGGCCAGACAAACCAAAGTCATAAACACTTCTCAACTAGGTTGGAAAGTGTTAAAAATCTGCTAATGGGAAGAAACAAATACATGCTATTGGCAAGGTTTCGCCTGGCTAACATAAATATATCGTAATATATATATTTTTTTATTTCGAAAATTTAACAATGTATGTCTTTGGAAATCCACTTTAAATGTAATTAAAACTCTTTTTTTTTCCTTTTAAAAACAGTTTATTGACAACTGAAAAAAGAAGTGTTATGTAGTAAGCCCACAAAATTCAATAATATGGAAATCAACTCTGTTATTATGTATGTGTTTTCAGTGCTGGAATTGAACTGAATTGCGTGTACAGTTGAGATTCAATCAAACATGATCACAATGCTTCCGTGCGTAAATGTCTACATATATTAAGCCTAGATGCCCTTCACGAATCATCTCAGTATTAAACCAAAATCAGATGTAAATAAATTAGAGAAACGAGCTGTACAGACTGCGTTACACAAAGCAGTTAATTGAAACCACCTGATAATGCATTACTTAATGTAATACTGATTGTACAGTATAAAGTAACTATTGGGAATAATAATGTACACTGCTGTCCAAAATTACTAGCATAATATACAGTACAGAGGAATACTTTTCAATAGTTTTGTTAATAAATTTATGTAAAATATCTCTATAACAAATCATAACACCTTGTAATTATATACTTCGTTTTAATTGCTAAAAGGTGTAAAGATTATAAACAGTAAAATAGGTTTTATTAGACTGTTGACGTATGTTTCAGCTCAGTCTGAGCCTTATCAAACCAAACAAAAATATTCTATAAATGTACGGTCTATGAAGTTATTTGAAACGCAATAAATTAATTTTTCACGTACTTTTTAAAAATTACACACATTATTTTTATTTTTTACTTGGATTTTTACTTCCATATTTGTAACCATGGAGTAATTCGAGCACAATTTTGGTAAATTAAATGATGGTGCATCGTTGCATATTGTATTTTACGTGTTACAATCTCTGTAGTTTCTCTTATAATGGATTGATAGTATAGAATGCTGGGAAAAAAATATTTTATTTCCATTGAAATTTATTTGGATGGTTTCGTCTTGATATGATGATAAGCGGAAATTTAGTTACAGAAAAAAGGAGCATATAGCTGATATTAAGTATAATAGAAAATCCATATCCCTGGGAAGATTATCTCAAGACAAAAACATCCAAATAAATTTCAATGAAAGTAAAATTATTTCCCCCTGCATTCTATACTATCACTCCAATATAGCAGTCTATACTAACAAGAGCAACCATAGAGTTTGTAACACGTAAAAATACAATATGTAACGATGCAGCATCATAAATTGTGACTCGAGTTACTTCATGGTTACAAATATGGAAATAAACATCCAAGTAAAAAATGAAAATAACATGCGTAATTTTTATAAAGTACGTGAAAAATTAAATGATTACCTTTCAAATAACTCCATAGACCTTGTATTTGTAGAATAATTTTGTTTGTTTGATAATGGCTCAGATTGAGCTGCAACATTTGTCTACAGTCTAATAAAATCTATTTTACTGTTTATAATCTTTTTATTTTACGACGTTTAGCAATTAAAAAGAAGTAAATAAAATATCTCTGTAAATGTTTTTGAAAAAGAAACAAAATTTCTAACTCTATGTATTTGTAACAGATGAGATATTTTTTAATACCAATTTTCTATGTGTTTAGCACGAATAATGAGAGTCGAAAGTTTGTTGGATTTATTACTGGAGAAAAAAGTATTATTTTCCTTTCTTTCAAAATTTAACGATACTCATATTTCAGTGCTTAAAACTCTAATTAATTTTCCAACTTGTACTGTAAAAAAAAAAAATAATAATAAAAATAAATGCTTCATTCAATATATAATATAACGCGAACGATAATGTACTATAACTAATTCCGAGTTACCCATGTTTCAGGAAACCGTTCGACATTTTTAAAAACCTCATAAGCCAATATATTTTAGAGATTTAAAGGATACAAAAATGTTGCCGCTGATTTTTGGAAACGTTTCAAAATAGTTTTTATAGTGTATTATTTCGTTTTCTCAAACAGGAGTATCGGTAATCATGATGCTAAAAATTATCATTTACACATTTTCAGCTACGTAGTTGAATTTATACATGCAAGAGTAATAAAAAAATATAAATTTAACGTTAATGTTAATGCTACTACGTTGAGCAAAAAGTTCTGGGAAATTTGTGAAAGTTGCGTTATTATGCGCAAATTAACAACAAAAGCAACAAGGACTATTCTTCAAATTAGAGACCATCGTAATCCAATACTTTCTGCCATTGTTCTGCCAGATTCCGGATTTGCTAGAAGTACCATGGAGGCACCTTGGAAAACTTTTGACATGCTTCTTCAACTTTATTAAAGGATTCAAATCGACGGTCCTTGAAAAGTGTTGCATTGATCGGAAGAGGCCATAATCGGATGGAGCCACGTCTGGACTGTAGGCGGGGTGTGGAAGAATTTCAACGCAGTCCAACTGTGCAAACTTGTCCTTGGTCCTCTGTGGATTAACAATTTCCCAGAACTTTTTGCTAAACCCATTAATTTGTCATGTTTGTCAGTCTCTAATGTATGTTTATCATATTTGTCTGTAAAATATGTTTGTTGAACATGAAACTGTTTACTTGATAATTGATAGCATCCTGAAAATCTATATTCCAAATTGAGAAAACTGATTCATGTATTATAATAATTACTAGGAAATTTTTAGAAAATAAGCTGCAGCAAAAGAAACATTGCATTAAATGCATTATAGACCTCGGAAATATATTGGCTTCTGTGTTTCATAAAGATGAAGCGTCGTACATTGGGAGATTTGGGGAATCTGAACTGCCTGTTTGTAAACTCTAGACACAACCTACCGGTTACAGCTGTCCATAATTAAAAAGTCACCACACATAGCGATAATAAAGTGTTGGGTGCACTTTTACCCTAACTCAGAAATTATCTTAAAGGGGCTTCTGGTAACAGAAGACTCTGTGATCATTGCTTATTTAGATACTAAATTTCTAAAATAATAAAGAAACCTTTTATTTAAAAACTATCGCGTTGTGTATTAGAAGAGCATCTAACATATATCATTTGTTTTGATAGAAGTGTAAAGGATTCCCTGTTTAACCCTTTAGCGGGCGGTGTCCACAAAAAAGGACACCTAATTTTAATTTCAAAACTGACAAACGGCTCCAAGAATATTTAATTAAACTTTTCATTTTATAAAGTACGGGAAAATAAGCAAGTTTTTCTTTTCTAATGAATTCTATTGTAAATTCTGGTGTCAGTCCATAATTTCATCATTTTAAAAACAGACTTACTCCGTGCCGGAAAGGGTTAACAAAACACCCCCCAAAGATAATCTTAAACTAAAACTTTAACACTTAAGTTAATGAACTCTGAAAAACATTTAGATTTTAAAATTAATCACTAAAACACTTAGATTATGACAACATCTTCTTGAACAAACAAATAAGGGATTTATTTAAAATAAAAGCATTAAATAAACATATTAAAAAACATATAAAAATCATAGAAGACATCCTTCGAAATAAAGCTGAGTACTTTTCTCTCATTAACATTATAACTATTTATAAACACTTCTTACAAATTGATAACCATTTAAAATTATTGAATTCAAATCGACATGTTCTGTTGTTTTTGATACTATAAACAACTTGCGGTACACATTTTTGACATAGATAAGAAAATCAAAAAGCAGATGCATACCTTATACACTTTTGGGGACCCCAGAGAGAACGGGGCCACGTAACTTGAGCCCTGGGTATTAAGAAACACTGGAGACATGGTCAGACGACCAGACGGCAGACAAATCGAAGTCATAAACACTTTCAACTAGGTTGAAAAGTGTTAAAAATGAGAAATAGTGTTTTAAACGTTTTATTTCAGCCTCACAAAAAGGCATCATTATGAAAATAGTGTAATTTTTATGTATGTTTGTTACATTTTCTGCTGTACGATGTTAAATACACTCTAAACAAATCCGTGAAAATACAAGAGATTTTCCGTAAAATTTAACGGAGAAGTTTCATTTTTCCAAAACAACAGTACAATTTCCGTAAATGACATAAGTTCCGTAAAGGAGATTTCAAATCCGTAAATATGCAGAAGGTTTTCCGTAAATTTAATGAATTTTGTCCGTATTTCTTTCAAAACAGTACAATGTCCGTATTTCTGCCAAAACAGTGAAATTTCCGTAAATAACTTTTAGACGTTTGTGTATACACTGTTAAAAATTTGCAGCAAACTATCCAGTCATTTGACCGTTTTTATAGAAAACGGTTACATAACCGTAATTTAAGTATATTCTGACCATATTATTGCCCATATTATGATCAAAATAGAGTTAAATTACGGTTATGTAACCATTTTCTATTAAAACGGTAAAATGACTGGACAGTTTGCTGCAAATTTTTAACAGTGTATACACAAACGTCTAAAAGTTATTTACGGAAATTGCACTGTTTTGGCAGAAATACGGACATTGTACTGTTTTGAAAGAAATACGGACAAAATTCATTAAATTTACGGAAAACCTTCTGCATATTTACGGATTTGAAATCTCCTTTACGGAACTTATGTCATTTACGGAAATTGTACTGTTGTTTTGGAAAAATGAAACTTCTCCGTTAAATTTTACGGAAAATCTCTTGTATTTTCACGGATTTGTTTAGAGTGTATTTAACATCGTACAGTGTAGAAATTTTAACAGTGTAGAAATCGCCTTGTTTGAAATGGGAATTAAGATTGTTGTATTTACGAGAGTTCCTCAAGGCCTGACCCGGCTCGATATGTTGGCCCATTCTAACCGGGGCCATGTCTGGACAGTAATTTTTTGTGAAAAAAAATAATAGTAATATTAATATATTTTTAATGATTGTTTTAGAAAATGATTTTTTTTAATAAGTTACAGAAAAAAATATTTTTTTAAACTTATTTTTTTTTTTATTGATAGTGCTTCAAAATTAGAGCTTTTTTTCTCTAATTTTTTTAAATTTTATTTTAACTTTTCTAACGTGAGGCAATATTTGGTTATTTAAAGATTTCATACCATAATATCTCTGCAAGTTATCACTATATAAATTGTATTAAACTAAACTGATTTGGCTTATAAATTTATAAATTAAACTAAAATTTATTATTTTATAAATTATAATTTTACAACGTTTATAATTTTTTCCTTAAATTTATAAAAATAGTTAATATTTTTTCTGTACCTTTATAAAAATGAAGTTTATAATTTTATTTACTTTATAATTTATTTCTTTAGCTTATAATTTATAAATTAAACTAAATTAATTTAAACTAAATCAATAAGACCAGATTTAAATCTTACCTATCACAAGATCATTAATTTCGAAATTATCTTTAAGAATCAATTTTTTGTTTTAATATTATTAAAACTATTCAGTTTGACAGAACCGTACACAAAAGTTCTCAGTATAGCTCAAATATAATAATTTAATTTATTATAAAATTGTTTAATATTGAAAAATATTGAAAGAAAATATTAAAAACATTGGAACTGAAAAAAAAATCCACGGATTCTTCAAGTTTTTGCATTATAAAAAGCGGCGGAAATAAGTAGCAACGCTTGAATACGTTGGATGTCTAATCATAGCGTAGAGGTTGGGACCTCCGGTCCAGTAAGCGACATATTGCGGGTTCGATTATCATCGAGCGAAGGGTTGGTTGTTTACACAAAACCCACTCAGAAATGAGAGAACAAAGAAGCAGTACATCTGTCCTTTATAAGGTTGCTCTTGAGAAGAAACTTTTTTTTTTGGTCCTATAATGTTTATTTTAACATTATAAAAAATTCTAAAAAATACGGAAGATATCTGTTATAAAACGGAAATTTAAAAACGGATATTTCAGATATCACGGGAATTTTCCTGGAATGTGCGGATTTTTTTTCGATAAAAAACGGAAATAGTACTGCCGTCTCGATTGCCAATACAATTTCCGTTTTTTTCAGGAAATTGTTTTATAGTGTAGCTGCCTCTAAATCGTTATTTTGACATTTGATAGCCTAAGGACAAAATGAACCTAAAATATAAATAGAAATGTATCCGGAATAAATAAGCCTATATTGGATCTATAAATCTTCTGCAGTCATTATTTAAAAAATTATGCAATTTTGCATTTAGTTTTAAAAATTCATAAGTAAGTTAAACTTAACTGAATAGTAAAACAGCAAACTTCCGAAAATTTTAATTAATAACATCGATTTTTGGAAAATCGCTAACGAGAATACAATAAATGAGACGTTTTCAAACAGTTTTTACCACAATCTATAAAGCTATTATTACAAATCAAATAATGATACAGTATATACATATGACCGCTTTGTTATTATTTATAATAATTTGCTTTCAATTTAAAATCATATTATAAATATCAATTAAAAATCAAGACTTAGTAATTTCGAATGCTTAGATGATAGTTTGAAGCATTAATAATTGTATAGCCTTAATTTTAAAAAGCAGACATTCTTTCAGGAACTATTTTTAACAAAAACACAAATTTAAATGTCTAGATTTTTTATTACAAAAAGAAATGTTGCATAGAAATGTTTGCGAATACAAATAAAAGCTATGAGTTTTGGAAATATAAAGAGAAAAATAATGAAAAAAATGCCTTATTTCAAATCGTTTCTTCAATTACTAAAACTGATGAAGCTTTAATCAGGATATTTAAAATCTATGCTCACTTGCCTTTTTCTTCACAATTTATAACAATTATATATCATGTACTTCCCGAAATAAACATGTTTAATTTCGAATGACAAACTATCACTTTGCAAAACGATCCATGCATTAAACACAGCCCTCTCGTTTCGAGTAATGGGAAAATATCATTGTTTGTGTATGGAAATAAAATATTGCGTCCTCAATGGTTCATCTTTTTCATGGGTCCATTCTTTTTTGTTCATATGTTGTAATTTCTGAAATCCATTTTTGGCCTGCCAGATTCGAGAAATATCCCACGGTCAGTCGTGGGGAACTCGGAAGGTGTATTTTCGTTTTGAGGTTATGTTTTATTTTCATAGATTAAGAATATCTGTAATTTTACTTACCCATCATACTTAACATAGGGTAAGTCTTGTAATCGTTTTAAAAATCGAAAAAAAATGACGGATTTACACGTTTCAGATGCCGGAGATTCCGAAAAACATATTTTTAGAAAAAAAAAATTGACATGATGGTGAAATTCGAGCTAGGAGTTTTGCGGGAAGAGGAACAAAAAAAGATGAGTACCGCCGTCGTAGAGAATATTGCTACAGCAGTCGTGGAAGTAAGCACTGAATCGCCTCATTGAACTGTCAGTGTATCGACGATTTCACGTACCCTTGATGTGCCCTGCTCCACTGTCCGACTAATCATGAGCATAATTCTGGATTTCTACCCATATAAGATTCAAGCTGTTCAGAAATTGGAATGGACCCGGACACTCGCAAAAAAAATTCGCGCTACAATTTTTTGCGAGATTGGCGGTTGATGATTGCTTCAAATAGAACATTCTGAGGGTGGTCGAAGCCCTGTTCCATCTTATTGGACAGGCGAATACCCATAATTGTAATATCTGGGCGATCCAGCCTCCATCCAGTGTGAGGGTTCCAGCGCAATTGTGTGGCGCTCCTTGTCGCGTGGGAATCTCACACTGGCACCTCCAAATCTCAAGTGCCGTCATTTACGAACTGTACAATTGGTACAGTCTTATCTAAGAACTGCACCCTTCTACTAAATTAGCGGACTGTACAACTGGTGCAGGCGCACCTGTGGACCTCGTTCACCGTGTCTGTCGCTCCTTGTCGCGTAGGAACGCTGGTTCCAGCGACAGACCCTGTAAATTTTTTTTTGTATGTCTTTAGTTCCTGCCACCTGTCGCGTGGGGCTTTGCCCGGCAGGACCAGCCATTGGCGAAGCTTGTACTGCCACGTTTAATCCCTGCGTGCCGGGGAGCTAGCCGGGGAAGACATTAAACGCTCAACGGCTGGGTTCGCCCTCAGCCGAGTGGTCTTCCTCTGGCATTAAAATTAAAATTAAAATATCTGGGCGAGAGAAAACACCCAAGAGGTGCACGCCAAACCCTGGCAGGATACGAAAGTGACCGTATGGTGCGGGTTCATTGCTGCATTCATTATCGGACCATATTTCATTGAAGTTGTGACCCATCAAGGTCTTATCATCTGTTTTGTTAACGCGCAACGGTATCATGGCATGTTACAGACCTGCGTAATTCCTACTTTCCAACAGCGATGCTGCCTACAAGAACCCATATTCATGCAAGATGGAGCTCCACCGCATATCGCAATCAGAGTCCAACAATTGTTGAGGTGGACATTTACAGACGCACGTGTGATCAGCCGATGTTTCCCAACAGCTTGTCCGCCGCGATAGCCCGGTCTCAGACCACGCGTTTCTGGTTATGGAGATTTGTGAAAGACAACTCTTACCGGAAACGTTTGACAACTGACTTGAAGAACAATTCGTCGCCATATTCAGAACATCCATGTTGACTCTCTCCGCTCAGTGGTAGAAAGCGCGATTTTCAGAATGGAGTGCGTTGTCGAACATGATGGTTCGCATATTGAACATGTTTTAAAGCATTGATTTGCATGCTTAGAAATGTCAGAGAGGAGTTTTTGTTGTAATAAATTGCAAGTGTAATATTGTAATTGTGTTGCTGTCCTTATTGTCTTTCTTTTGTGTAAGACCACTGGTACTTCAGATTTTCGGGATCTCTGTTTGTCCTATCTTGACACGATAACTCGTAGCGCCATCTAGTGCTGATTTTTTAAACTATTTTTTTTATTTTGAAAATATCGAGCGCATTTTCCGAAGTGTCTGTTGTCCGAAAATTTTTCTCTTCGAAATAGTAGAACGTCCTCCATGGACCTATGAGTAGAAGAAGTTTAATTTCGCTAACTCTGTATATTATTCTTAAGAATTGGTTTCTGATTTCGGGGCTGGTGAAATGAAAATGAATTCACTTTGTAAACTTCTAAAAATATATATTACCTCCTTGAATTAAACTAAGTGCTTTACAAGGAAAAGAATTACACCATTTTTAACCAATAAAATATTTTACATGTAGTGCCTGTGTGAAAAATGTTAACTGCTATCTTTCAAAAATATTTAATTTAAAATTTGTGTGCATTTTCTTTAAATTCTATTTTTGTGAATAAGGGTAAATAAGGGTCACCCGTTTAGATGCGAGAAATTTAAATCTTTCTCCTTGGTTAAATGTAAAGCTAAAAAATTGTACGATGTTATGATTTCTAAATGTCACTATGTCGACAGACCATTTTTTTTCTGTAGAATAAATTGATTCAAGAAACTTGAATTTGTGAGGATATGTTTTTTCTTCTTCGAGTTTTCTTGAAAAATGTAATTTATTCATGTATTTTTTTCCACGGTCTATTTAAATTGAAAATAATTTATATCTCCAATTTTAATGAGAAAATGGCGTAAGAAAAAAAATCTAATAATCCCTGACGTTTCTCTTTTTCGTTCGGTTATCCACAAAAAGGAAGAAATTCAGTTGCCACCATTAGATAAATGTAATTACAAAGTACAATTTTCTTTTCTTTTCTTTTTTTTTAAATCTCGGAAACTAATTCAAATTAAAAATTTTGAAGCCCTATATAACTTCAAATCCATGCGGATAACTAATGTTAATTTGCTAGCTCCACGTTCTATACTCTTGTAAAAGTAGTTGTGAAATATATACAGACAGTCAGATTTTAGTATAAAAGGTAACAAAGGATAAATTTTTAACATTAATTTTTAAAACACTTTGATAATTTTCTGTTTATAGCATTTCACGAATATTGTATACATTGCTTTCACTTACTTATTTCTATTAAATGCATTATTTGCCTTTGCTTTAAATTTTCATGCTACTAAATTTTAAAAGTTAAAAAATCTGATTATTCTACGTGTTATTTTGCTTGTATTCAACTGGTTTTTTAGTTAGAAATTTACATGTAACAACACAAATAAAATTGAAAGTGAAACCGAATATGAATATTTTTTGAGTCTTTTTCGTTTTTCTTTTTAATGTAATAAATTCTTAGCAAACAACGCGGCTTTACTTGCATGGTTGTTGAAATTTACCAAGTGGTATTTTTGTGCCTACACTGTTAAAAATTTGCAGCAAACTGTCCGGTCATTTGAACGTTTTTATAGAAAATGGTTAAATAACCATAATTTAATTCTATTCTAACCATAATATGGGCAATAATATGGATCTTTAAGAATTTCTGTTTTCACATCGTAAACAAGAACATGATAATAAAAGTTTTTTTTCTTTATTCTTTAATGCACACAAAGTTTAAATTATCCCAAAAATGTATCAAATAAATATTTATAAAAGAATTTTGCAGCTTGTAAACTTCACAAGAACTTCGTTACGTAATTTTGTAATAAATGTGATATTTTAAAAATTCAAAAATGTAAGGTAAAGACAGGAGAGATTGCTCACAAAGAGGTTAAGGGGGAAGGGGTAGAGTGCACGCGCAGCGATTCAAGGTAGTTGTACAACAGCAGTACTGGAGTGTCTACTTGAATGTGCACGTTGATTGTTTCAAGCGTCTAGGATAAATCATTGCTACTTGCTTTATTTTCCCAAGGTAAGTGATTGAATTTTCATAACTATTTCTCAGAATTTCTGTGAAATGTCAGTAGTACAAAATATTTTTAACTTAAATGATTTCTCATAAGCTATTAACCTAGACTAATGGTATGAACACCAATAGTTAGGTTTAGAAGGGGCTATGTGTAAATAAAAGTCTGCGCAATCTCTCCTACCGAAATTGGAGTGTTTGCGCATCTGCTACTTAGGAGAGATGGCGCAGGGTTCCCTTTAGTTTCTATGCTAGGAGAGATATCGCAGCTTATTGGTAAATTTGCATAAGTTCCAAATTACATGTAAAAGATATGAATCAATCAATTTTGAAAAAAAGTTTCGGAAAACACATAATTATCTAAACACTGAATTTACCCCTTAAATATTGAAGTGATTCTAGAACATGCATATTTGCTAAGCTGTGATCAAGGCATGAATCAAACTTTTCCTGAGATGGTTGGATTACCACCAGAATCCACACCAATTCATTTCAACAACAGTACTCCTTACAAACACTAAAACCCAAACTTCTCATGTTCTAAGCATGTCCTCGCATTCTTCATTGCAGCAGCTACATGCATTTGTTAACCATTAACGTCTGGGGAATCTAATGTTACTCTCAGAAATACACCTACGAAAGTTTTGGAAAATCTTCCACCTACTATTCAAAGTAATTTAATGCCATCGAAATCAAAAAGGAAACAGAGTGCAACGGATGTTAACGATCCTCACAATATACACGAAAAGAGACTTAAGAAGGAAGCAGCTACAAAAAAACACAACTGAAGCTAAATGCTTCCAGAAAAAGTGCGATAAAAAAACTGAAGGAAATAAAAAGAAGGGCAATGCGGATAAGTGCACTGAATGTCGAGAAATGTACCAAGATACAAATTCGATCAGTAACTGGATTGAATGCATTATTTGTGGCAGGTAGTTGCACGTAAGCTGCACCATATGCAACAATAAGTACATCGATTGTGGACGACGACAACTTCGGACTGCAAACAAGAGAACGTGGAAACTGTGGAAACGAAAATAGACTGATTTTAAGTTAAACGTGTTATCATGTAACTTAATATTATTTTGTAACTATTTCTAGGCTTGCTTTTTGTCATTCTTTAATTTTTTCTTTAATTAAAATTATTTTATTGTTCTTAAAATTATTTCCTTTTTCTGATTCTTTAATCATTAGATTCAATCGTAATACAACGATATTTTTTCACAAAAACCTTACAACAATGTCATATAAGTGTAATTATTATTGTTAGCAATTTAATTGTAGCTATTATTAATAGCAATCTCGCCTACCCATGAGTGCAATCACACCAACCCTGTAAGGACAGTTTGCGCTAAATAGCTTTCTTGGTTTTATTACAACTGTTCTGTTAAATTACAGCATAACAACAAAATAGCAATGGAAATGCATAAAAAACAAATTAAGTCAAAATTATTGATGGATAGTTTAGCAAAAAATTAATATTTAGATTTATTTTTATTGTTTATTGAATTGTGCGCAGACTCTCCTAGCTTTACCTTAAATCTTTAATAATCTGGAGGCACAGCAGTGAAAATCTTTATAGGGGGCGGATTGCTCAGTTTCATCCAGGGTTGCCATTTTGGCCTCTTTTTCTATTCAGAAATTCCGAGTTTATACCGGCTATTCCGAAAGAATAATTTTTGCTTTATGTCATCGTGAAATACCCGCCATTAAAAAAAGCAAAAATTTCTATTCGAAATTTCTGGTATTGATTCAGAATTTCGAAATGAAAGGGAGATCAAACTGGCAATATTTATAAAATATTGTCGGCATTGCTTTAATAGAAAGAACTATTTTCTAATAATAGTATATATTACACAATAATGTCGAGAAATAGTGAGATTTCTTAGAATAAGACAAATTGGACATTATAATTATAGCTTCCCTAATCGTCTAACATAGACAACTAGGTTTCCTGATCCGTGAATAGTACAAAGTTACAGTCCTTCTTAAAGCAGGATTCTTTTTATTTTATTTTATTTTATTCTTCTCTCGTAATTTTCCTGGTTTCGATAATTATAAACTTTCGAAGCACCTAAAAAGGTAGAAGAAACATCCGATCAATTTTATAACTAATATAAACACAAAATTTATTTTTCTTTCACTAGGGGGGCTCGGCTTCCTGCTCGCTACGCTCACCAGCCCCCCGCGTAATCGCGCCCTAGCCAATCCGGCTAACCGAAAAGTACCAATGTTTCTGAAAATACTCAAGTTCACGAAATTAACAATTGCAAAAATCAATTACTTTTATTTTTTCTAGCCAATTAAAAGAAATTTTACCATATTTTTTACTTACATATAGGCCGTTATTTAGTGCTCGATATAGTATAGAAAATAATCCGTAAGTGCCGTATTCTAGAGAGTTTTTATTGTGTTTATGATAAATGACCGTTAGCTGGCATTAGACCATTTAGGCAAAAATTCGATTACAAAAGCTAGAAAAAAAATTAAACCGTGGAAAATTAATTTTTCCTGATATCAAGACTTGGTTAGATTTTTTACTCAAAATCGAATAAATCATATTTCATAAAAATAGTCGGAATTTTTTTCGATTGATACCATCTTTTCGAGTAATGACCACGTCGAGTTTTAAACACAGAAAACGAATTTTCTCGTATTAGTGACCTAGCTAGATCGTTTTCTTGTGCTCGAATTAGTATAGTCATCAATTTTTGTGAAAATCGTTAGAGCTGTTTTTGATATATAGCAGCATTCTTAGTATTAATAGAGGTATTTCATTTATGATTAGAGGTATTCATTTTAATAGATCAAAATGACCTTTTCCGAATTCGAAACCCAGCTAGAAAAATTTCTCGTGCTCGAATTAGTATAGGCAACACATTTCGTGTAAATCGTTTGAGTATTTTTCCATTTATAACAAAAAACATTTTCAGCGCTGAGTTTGTTTTACCCTGTAAAAACGACTTTTCTTGTATTCGGAACCTAGCTCGATCTTTTTCTCGTGCTCGATTTAGTATAGGGGGCAAGTCTCGTGAAAATCTTCCCAGTCGTTTACGATATTATTCATAATCGGGAAAATCCCTTGCTCGTTTAATCGCATATATTATTTCTCCTGTCAACATTCCTTTTTCTAAGAAAATACGAAACACAGAACGACGAATGAGATAGCATATGAAAGGATTTCGAACATGCTTCTGACATAGCACACTTAATATTTCGTTAAAACATGTTTTTGATTAAAATTTGCTGAAAATTAAAAATTAAATCTGCATTTATTTCATAAAAGAAATGAAAGGTTTTCCTCAAATTACTGTTGCCACAAAAATAAAACACCACATTATATGATGCTCAGCAATTATTATAAAAAACACCGCACGGGTTTATTTTATATTTATGATTAAAAAGCGAAATTGAAATTGAAATGTTTAGATTTATATTTCTATGCCCCATGTTTTTCTCGAAGCGGATGACGTCATCCTCTAATGCAGTTAAAATACGATTATTATTTTTTTTTCTCTCGCGTGCATTTTGCAATCTTGGATCAGTTTTTACTATAACTTTGATGGAATAAATTAGATGATATTCTGGTTTGACTATTGCAGATATTTTTATCCTTACTTTTTCTTTAGAAGTTTAAACCTGCATCTAAGAAATATTACATATTGATAAAAAATGGTACTTCTCTATTATGCAGTCGACTACTTTTCATAGCAAAAAACTATCGCCAAATAAACGGGAGAACGTTGCCATTGGAATATCAAAATAAATAAATAAATAAAATATAAGAATTTAAGGACACAATTGTTATTTTAATTAATGAAATAACTAATAAATCAGTAAAACATAATGAAAAATACACGCAAATGTCGAGTTTAAAACCACTTGATGACGTAACAAACACATCATGCTTCTGACATCAAGTAAATGGGACTGCATTTTTGGCGTTTAATCTTACAGTTTGGCGATAGTTTTTTGTTATGAAAAGTGGTCGACGGGATAATTGAGAAGTACCTAAAAAATATTAGATTTTCGTGCGAAATCCTCGCACGGGCCCTCTGGTATATATGAATAATCGGGAAAATCCCTTTGCTCGTTTAATATATATGAATAATCGGGAAAATCCCTTGCTCGTTTAATATATATGAATTTGGCGACAGTAATTTGGTCGACAGTATAACTAACAAGTACCAATTATATATATAGTGTTACGAATATTGTAAATAGTTAGTGTTTGTGCTTAAAAATAATGTAAATTGTTCAATTAAGCTCTATTCATAACCTAATATTAATTTTTTTTTGCATTGCAATATCTCAATTTGTTGATTTTTTGCAAGCGAGTAAACGCTATTGAATTTCAATAGGAGTCTATGGAAATTTTGCGAAATACTGGAAATAGCGCCAAGTTGGCACCACTTTTGGCCTCCAAATTTGGCGATATATCGCCATGTTGGCGACAGACCCGGGTCCCTTCCCCTTGGTAACCTCCCTAATAGCGCCCATCCTATCTAAATTCTCTACTTTCATGTTAATTCCCCCTAAGGAAAGTCAGAAAACTGTGACCAATCAGATACGTTTCGCGGTATCTGCGCAGATTTTCATTGGTCCATTTCCAAACCATTATTTTTTTTTAATATATAGAAGGATTTACAAGTATTTTATTCACGAGTGAATACAACATATTCTGAAATAAGCCCAAAAGAGTGAATAATGGGAAAATCAGGTGAAGTTATAATGTATGAGTTTTCAGTACTGCTTTTCAAATAGTGCCCAAATGTTTAAAGCAATTGATTTTGAATATCTTTAACGAAGCAGTTCAGCATTGTACCAATATCGCATGTAAATAAATCAGTGAAAAGAACTTTATACTGTTTTGCAGAACGCCGTTAATAGAAGCAACTGATAATGCATTATTTACTATAAAACTAATTGAACATTCCAAAGAAACTGTTAGGGGTATCCGTCTACATTATTGTACAAGATTGCTTCTGTAATGTAGCGTGTGCATGAAGCATTTTCAATAATTTTGTTAATACTTTTATCGAAAAATAATACATTGTATAAGATAACTTTATATGTTTTTAAAAGGTAAATTTTTCAACTCTTCTCTGTGATATTCCGTATATACATTTTCAAATTTTATATATTTTTAGCATTTCACAAGTATGGATTGTTGACTGTTTCTTTTATTTACCTACCGGTATTAAAAGTATTATTTTATTTTATTTAAAATTTTCACGATTCTCAGAATTAAGTGCTTAGAAATAGAATTTTTCAGTGTTTGAAATATTTAGTTGTTCCAGTTTGACAGCCATTTGGGGTGTTTCGGCAATACCGTTTGGGGCATAACTAGGGTCTATTAGGTTAATTTGGGAACTCAAAAAAAGTTTAAACCATAAAAATCATTTGGCAATTCAACACCCCCAACGACTAACGTAAAAAGCCTCCAAATTATTTTATTAATATGTAAATAAGTTTTAAAATTAATAAAATGTTGTATTGTCATGTAAGCACATAGGTACACATATTTTTATGTATATATAATTCTAGCATATAAGGAAATAGTAAGTGAAAATTCAAATTAACATTCCATCTCTGCAAGCAAAAAGCAAGTTAAGTTAAATAATACCGTCTAATAATATCAACTATCCAACATTTTTTAAAATTATAAATCACAAATAATACCCATAAATTACAATTATGCGAAAAAAAAAGTGTTTTAAACAATACATTTTCACTTCTTTTACTAAATGAGAAAAAAAATCAAAAATGATGACGATGCTTTCATGCGTAAAAGAGTACATTCATTTCGACTGGATTTCATTCACAAGAATAATCTCAGAATTATACCAAAATCATATGTAGATAAGTTAGAGCATCGAGCTTTATAATGTCCCGCATGATGAAAGAAAAATCCAAATGTATTTACATAAAACATTGCTTAATGTAATATTGATTAATCAATATAAAAAAACTATTAGGAGTAACCGACTAAAATATTGTTCAAAATTACTGCCGTTATACTGTGCATATAGAAATAGTTCTATATAAATGAGTTAATACTTTTGTTAGAAACAAATTCATTGAATAACATTCAATATTACAACAAAAGCTAAATTTTTAACATTATTTTTCTAAAAGTTATGATATTTTGCAGTAAAATTTGCAAATTTCCTTTGCATAGCATTTCATGACTGTTGGCAGTTTCCATGATTTAGTCACAGGTATTAAAAGTATTGTTCTCCTTTGTTTGCTTCCCTAAATTCAGCTGCGTATAATTGTTGGCAATGAAATGATAATGTAATATAGGTACTTTTATGTTAGCCGGGCGTCAGTGATATTACACACATGTATATACATATATGTACATATATGCGTAGTAATTCTTATTTATAATCCTACAGTTCCTTAAGTATTTCCTTGACTTATATCGAATACATCGAATACATCCATCGAATCGCAGCACATCAAATCTCAAGACCAATAGTAACTGTACAGATGCTTTTCAAGTAATATTCATGGAAGACAGCAAGCTACGCCCTCTGAAAAAGTATTATATTGCGTTGCACACAATTTTAAGTTCGGAATTATTAATCTTTTTTTTTTCATTAACATTTCCATTTTTGATGTGATTCATATTTTTGAGATGTGATATTTTCTGTTTTGTATCTCTATTACTTTATTTTAAAATTTGAATAATTCAGAATCTACGTTTATTAAATCGCTGATTAATTACACCGGGGAGCAGTGATTTTGCGGCACGGGATTGGACAACAGATTTCGAGTAATTTTGGTGTGTATTAATACGAAAATAATAGCAAATTTAATGGATTGGATCTCGTTTTTTTTAAAATGAAGCCAACAATGGGATCATGACACAAGTACAATAAAGTAACATTAAATATGTACAGAATTACTTTTCTTTAATTTTATATATTTTGTAACTTTGTATAGAAATATTGATTTAACATTACTACATTGTAAAAAAAAATTCCTGAAAATAACGGAAATTGTACTGGCAATCGAGACGCCAGTACTATTTCCGTATTTTAACGGAAAAAGAATTCTGTAAATTCCAGGAAATTTTCCGTGATTTCTGAAATATCCGTTTTTAAATTTCCGTTTTATAACAGATATCTTCCGTATTTTTTAGAAATTTTTATCTCGTTAAAAAAAATTTTATAGGACCCCAAAAAAAAAATAATAATAAACGTATCTCTCAAGGAACATCTTTTAAGGGATAGATACGCTTCTTTATTTTTTTTTCCTTTCATTTCTGAGCGAGTTCTTAATAAACAACAACCACTTCCCTCGATGAGTATCGAACCCAAGACCCTACGTTTACTAATCGAGCGCGTCAGACACTACGGTTGTACACGTCACTTACTCAAATGTTGCTACTTATATGAGATACTTTTAATGTTGCAATAACTTGAAGTTCTCGTAGTTAGATGGATATTTTCAAAGATCCAATGTTTTTAATATTTTCTTTTCAAAATTGTTCTATGTTTTGCTTTTTATTATTTAATGCTTTATAACAGATAAATTTAAATTTTTTATGTATTATATGCGTAAAATATTGTAATAACAGTAATGATTGTTTCTTTTTGCAATAGTACATATACTTTTTAAAATAATTTGTGTCTTGATTTATTTATCAATTTCAGTAAAAACAATAATTTTCTTAAGCAGACGTATTTATTACATGCTATTAAAGTAAATTTTCTTTATCTCTTAATTTAAAAACTTATGTGAATAAACAAATTTATAATAAATTAAATTATTATATTTAAGCTTTGCTGCGAGCTTTTGTGTATGGTTCTATTAAAATGAATAATTTTTAAAATATCAAAACGAAAAAATAGATTTTTAGAGAAAATTTTGAAATTAATAACTTTAGGACAGGTAAGATTAAATTTAGACTTAATAATTTAGTTTAAATTAATTTAGTTTAATTTATAAAAATTATAAACTAACAAAATAAATTATAAACTTTTATCAAAATGAAGTTTATAATTTTATAAAGTAAACGAAAAGTTATTAATTATTTTTTATAAATTTAAAGAGAAAATTATGAATTTTGTAAAATTATAATTTATAAAATAATAAATTTTAGTTTAATTCACAAGAATATAACACAAATCAGTTTAGTTTAATACCCACATACCGATAATTTGCAAAGATTTTATTTTATGAAACCTTAAAAATATTAAAATAAAAAAATAGATTTTTAGAGAAAATTTTTAAATTAATGACCTTGGGATAGGTAAGTTTAAATTTGGACTTATTAATTTAGTTTAATTTATAAAATTATAAACTAACGAAATAAATTATAAACATTATAAAATCATAAACTTCATTTTTATGAAAATAAAGAAAAAAAATATTAATTACTTTTATAAATTTAAAGAAAAAAATATAAACTTTGTAAAAAATTATAATTTATAAAATAATAAATTTTAGTTTAATTCACAAATTTATAAGACAAATCAGTTTTGTTCAATACAATATACATATCGATAATTTGCAAAGATAATATTTTATGAAACCTTTAATAACCTAATATTGCCTCACGTTAATAAAGTTAAAATAAAATTTTTAAACGTCTGTGAAAAAATTCACAATTTAAAGCAATATAAAGAAAAAAAAAGTAGATTTAAAAAAATATTTTTCTGTAATTTATGAAAATAAAATAAATTTCTAAAGATTTCACTAAAAAATAAAAATATCACTATTATTTTCACAAAAAATTACCGCCCAGACACCACCCCAGTTAGAATGAGTTTCAGGATTGGCCCGAGTCTATGACATAAAAATAGGCCCACGGGTAGGACTGGTTCAGACCTGGATCCTAGAAGAACTCTAGTAAATACAACAATCTTAATTCGCATTGCAAACAAGGCGATTTCTGTACGCAAACCTCTGAACGTCATTTACGGAAATGGCACTGTTTTGAAAGAAATACGGACATTGTACAGTTTGTAAGAAATACGGAAAAATCCATTAAATTTACGGAAAACTTTCTGCATATTTACGGATTTGAAATCTTCTTTACGGAACTAATGTCATTTACGGAAATTGTACTGTTGTTTTGGAAAAATGAAACTTCTCCGTAAAATTTAACGGAAAATCTCTTGTATTTTCACGGATTTTTTTTAGAGTGTATTAAAACAGTTTCCTATACAATTTTCTAGAACGTTTCTCTTGAAGAAAATCTCTTTGTAAGGTCAGACAGTATTCAGACGTCATGTGGCGTTCCCAACGTCCTTGGTACCTTTGCTCTATTATTCTGATTTCTTGGTGGAACCGTTCACTCCGCTCTTCACTATAATCAGCCAAGTTTTCAGGAAATCTCTCTAAGTGACTGTGTCTAAAAACAAGTTTTCAACCCACGGAATACCTTAACAAGTGGGTAAGTGTGATCGAAGATCGCTCAAAGGGTTTCGTTTAATATTCCTTTCAAAACACTTTATCCTTTCTTTAATAAATCCAAATAAATTTCATATTAAAAAAAAAAAGAAAAAAGTCATGTCTTTTATAAAGTAAAAATTGTCTATTTTTTCGTTTTTTCGAGTATCCAAAACAGCCCGATAGCGGGCGAAACCGGCTATTATATTCTGTCATAATAATATCTGTCACGCGGACTAAATGCGATATAAAAAAATAATTTCAAAATTAAACATGTTGTACTCCTCAAAATGCTAAAATATGCGAATATTTCCATGATTTTTATCATGATTCAATATGTTTCTCAAACTGATATATTTACTATTCTCTATTACTCATATTGATACTCGCTTTGTATTATTCTCAAAATCTGAAAAATTCGTTTAACTTCCAATATGACGTCAGATTTTCTTTTTAATTCTCTAATGACGTGATATTAATCTGCTTTGTGTACATACACATACTCATACTCCTTGTATTACTGATAAATTATTGAGAATTTCCGTTTTATTACCACTATGACGTCAATAATTTTTATTTCATATTAATCGTTTTTTTTTTTTTTTTCAATTCGTGAAACTTTTTATTTCATTTTCATTTTTCACGTGGAAATCGCCTGATAGAAAATTAATTGCTGTAGAAAGAATTTCATCGTAAATTTTTAATTTTTGGCATCTGCTATAACAAAAATTGATTAAATTTAATAGGAAAAGGCTGTTAGAATTTTGGTTTTTTATTTCTATTTATTAAAATAATACGAATTTTTCAAATTTTAATAATTTGAGCTCTTTATAGGCGGTATTCAGCTATATACACAAAGTTTCAACTCTGTAAGTTACATAGTTTCTGAGAATTGCTCTGTGACAGTCAGACAACGGAGCGAGAGTAATACGATTTCGAGAGATGAACGAAACCCTAAAAACAAATTAATGCAAGAACCAGATCCATTCTAACTAATTACTTTGTATTCCATAATTCTAAACTTTTGTATGTATCAAAATCTCCAAAGAGATGTAATGCCGCAAAAAAAAAAAAAAAAAAAAAAAAAAAAAAAAAGAAAAAAAAAAAAAAAATCCACTGTGTTATTTTTGGAAGATTTTATACAAGTTTTGTTTAAATATGTTACATAATAACTTTTAGCAATTTATTTAGCTAATTTTAATGTATTTCGGCACTTTTTTTTATAAATTTGATTGTCTTCTATATGAAGCGTTCATATCACCATAAAAGTAAAGTGCGTACTGAAATGCGTGAAAAATAAATTGAAAATCAGGATCGTTTTGTAAAAAGTTCATTTCGAGAAAAAAAAAATGATATAAAACTGTTAAATTTAAATTAAATAGATTAAAATTAAATAGATCTCTATTTCTTATCTTGTATAACACATTTAAACAATTGTAAAGCAAAAACCAATCTCAAAGACAGTAAATATAGATAATAAATTATATTAAAACTAATGGACCCGTGCAAGGATTTCGCACTGCATTCTAATAATTTTTCGCAATATCTAATATTTTTTTTTTATGCAGGTTTAAACTGCAAAATAAAAAGTAGCAGGATGTGCCAATCCCAAGACTTTCTTCTATCTCAGCCATGTTAATACTTTAAAATTCGCTATCACATCGCCAATTAAAATCAACGAGCAGGGAAGACCGAGCTATGCTCGGTCAAAATTAAATCTGAGTTCAAATATCATGACCCATGAACAAAATGACCCACTAATTGAATTTTCTCGAACATGCGACTTAGCCCAACAGTCTTTTCGTTCCCGAAAACCATAGGATGCAAAATTTAGTGTAAATTGAGCCGCTTTTTAGATCTTGACCCACAATGACCCAGAAATGACCCATTAATCGAATTTTCTCGGACATGTGACCTAGCCCAATGCTTTTATCGTGCTCGAAACTCGTAGGACACAAAATTTAATCAAAATCGTTAGAGCCGTTTTTTAGATAAAATTAATTTGACCCGCGCTGACCCAAAAATGACCCACTAATCGAAAGTTCTCGAACATGTGACCCAGCTGAATAGTCTTCTCGTGCACGAAAATGGTCGGATACAAAATTTTGTCAAAATCGTTTGAACCGTTTTTTAGATACAATTAGCTAGACCATGACCCAAAATGACCCAAAATGGCCCACTAATCGAATTTTCTCGAACATATGACCTAGCCCAATGGTTTTCTGTTGCTCCAAAATGGTAGGATACGAAATTTCGTCAAAATCGTTAGAGCCGTTTTTAAGATAATTTTTGCATATATATATATATATATATATAACCACACACAAGATTTTCTCGTATTAGAATATATGATATTTTTCGTCATTCTGTTGTACGTCAGCTGCTTGCGAATCGTCGGGTTACAGGGATGCGATCAACTCATGTATACTAAACTACAAAAAGTCATTCTGGCCTGAACCGACAGGAACAGATAGCCTCCCTATTCCTTGGTTTTACGATTTTGGCTAATTTTACTGGAAACACGAAGCTAAAATGAGTGGAACCTAATTAAAGAAGATTCAATCCCAGTTCCCGTCAACATTGAATTTGAATGAGAATATCGCTAAATTAGTCCTCTACAGCCAAGTTGGCTTCATTTATGGCATCCTATTTTGGTCGCCAAATTTGGCGAAATTTCGCCAACTGTCGCCAAGTTTGGCGAGAATTTGACGTTGGCGAATATAAATATATAGTGATAAGCATATAATAGGAACAATGGTGAACAACAATGAAAGAAAATTTGCCGAAACCAATGTTAACTAAAACTCATAAATTAAACCCGTTTATGGATGAATTCTGCTGTATTGTTTGAAAATGTCAGCCACCATAAAATTTCAAATCGCTATATCTCAGCCATTTTTTAAGATAGAGGAAAACAAAAATTGTTCCGGATTCTCCGGATCAAGGCCGAACATTTAACGAAAAAACTTTTAGGATTTCTAATTTTTTGTACATCTTTTTGAATTTGAAATCTTTAAATGGCTATCACAGCACCCCCTTTCGTCGAAATATCCCCAAATTCTAACAGAATCTGCTTGCCATAGACAAAAACACAGAATTTTTTTTATTAAATTTGTAGCATAACTCCATACACTTTTCGATGATACAATAGTGAAAATGGAACAAAAATATCGATCACAGCGCCCCCTTTCGTCGAAATATCCCCAAATTCTGATAGAACCTGCTTGCCATAGCCAAAATCATATAAAAAAATGTCGTTCAATTTGAAACATAACTTCATACACTTTTCGATGATACAATGAGCACGGATAGACGGACAGACAGACAGACGGACAGACAGACATTTTGTAAAAACATGTTTTTCGGAATCTCTGACCCCTAAAACGTGTAAATCCGTCGAAAAAAAATCGATTACAATCCTTTCTTAAATTATAGATAGAAGAATGTAATAAGGATAAAAATATCTACAAACAACATTAGGCAATATATATCATTAGAATATCGTCTCATTTATTCCATCAAAGTTACAGTAAAAACTGGTGAAAGATAGCAAAAGGCACTCGCGAGAAAAAATGAATAACAATCGTATTTTAACTACATTAGAAGATGACATCAATACTTATTTGAAGAAAACTTTTCATTTCATTTGTGAAAACAATGCTGATTTAATTTTTAATTAATAGCAAGTTTTAATCAAAAAAACATGTTTTTGTGAAATGTGAGTGTCAGAAGCCACTTCAAAAACCTTTCTGAAAGATACCTCATTCATTGTTGTGCGTTTCGGAAATTCATATAAAAAGTGATGTTGGCAACAAAAATAATATATATAATTAAGACATCTCAGACTAAGTGAAAATATTTTGCTCCTGTTGGGGATCGGGACAAAAATAAATGCTTATCAAATCCATGTTCTTTTAGTTTTGTTAACAACAACAACAAAAACAACAAAAAAAAAACCCTAGTAAATTATTAATCTAAAGTGATCTTCAATAAAAAGTGCTAACTTTTTATATGAGTCTAAGACGTTTGTGGAATTTTTTGTCAGTCATTTTCGATACAAATATAGTAATAAATTATTACAATTACTAGAACAAATAATTTTGTATATCTCCTATAAAACAATCTTAATCAATTCTTTGTTTTTTTCATTCATAGAAAAAAATATTAATTAAATGTTTTTGTGTTTAGAAAAAACTGAGTGATTTTTTTTTCTTATTTCCATTAAGATTACATGATGAAAATATTCAGAATATCATTTTTCAAAGGAAAAAAATATTAAGATAATACGTACATTAAAAAAGTGTATTATTAATTAATACGTATGAAAGTATTTACATGCAAACAAGTTTCTACTAATTATATTTTAATTAAAAACTTTAAAAAAATTCTTATGACACAAAAAATTAATTAACTAAAATTGGAAGACTTAGGACTTAGATCTCTTGATAGAATACTGTTAATATTTAACGTCGTAAATTGTGCTTTATCATACAGATCAAGAGCTGCTAATAAAACTTATTTACGTACAAGCTGGCGTAGAAACCCTTTTTTTGCTATTATGTTTTACATGATCTTTCGTGCTTTTGAGGAAAAAATACTTACCAATCCAACTTTTAATTTAAAATGTGTATCTCATAGGCTAAAAATGTAATTATTATCATTTGCAAATCTTAGTTAGTCCTTTCAACTGCCTTCAGATTCCTTAAAATTGATTTAAAAATTATTGAGAATTTCCGTTTTATTACCACTATGACGTCAATCATTTTTATTTCATATTAATCGTTTTTTTAAATTCGTGAAACTTTTATTTCATTTTCATTTTTCACGTGGAAATCGTCTGATAGAAAATTAATTGCTGTAGAAAGAATTTCATCGTGGATTTTTAATTTTTGGCATCTGCTATAAGAAAAAATTATTAAATTTAATAGGAAAAGGCTGTTAGAATTTTGGTTTTTTATCTCTATTCATTAAAATAATACGAATTTTTCAAATTTTAATAATTTGAGCTCTTTATAGCTGGTATTCAGCTATTTACACAAAATTTCAACTCCGTAAGTTACATAGTTTTTGAGAATGGCTCTGTGACAGACAGACAATGGAGCAATAGTAATTGGGTTTCGTGAGATGAACGAAACTCTAAAAATCATCGTTATTATTTCAATGAAAAAATGAATTATATCGTCTGTTGTTATGTTACGATTAATTTCCGTAAAATAATAAGTACATTGTAAGTCGGCAAAATGTTACCTTCGGTTGACATTTACTGAAAATTCGAATGGGAAACATAAGCCTAGCTTTAAAACTTTTTGAACTTGAAATCCCTATTTAGACTTTTTTTTCCATTTGGTATCTATTTCTCCGGAAACATCTATCGAAAAGACTGTCCGTAAAGTATAGGATTGGTATAATTAAACAATTTTAGTATACAAATTCGGTTTTTAAATTCAGTAATACGGAAATAATAGGACTCCATCTTAAAAAGGACATAATCACCATGGCAACCTAGAATCATTACATATCGTGTGATATCACTGAATTAATTATGTATTATAGGATTAAATAGAATGAAGAAAACTTTTATTAATAGCTTTTAATTTTTTATTCAATTTTCATAAAATTTAAAATTGGCTCGAAAAAAAAAATGCAACGATTATATATATTAAATTTCAAACCATTCGATTGGGTAGATTTTGCACTGTTATATGGTTGTATAATGATTGGATAGACGGACGGACAAGACGACGACTATAGGTGCTACGTATTTATATAATTACGAACGCACATAAACACATAAATGCTGAACAAATCGTGTTTTCGTATTGAAAATTTCCCATTTAGGTACACTTTTAGTATCAAGACGAACCCTAATATTTTTTCTTAAATATAAATTGAAGAGGCACACAATTTCCAGTCAAATGGCTATTTTTGTCTTTTTCTGAAGCAATTTGGTGATTAAATAGTATGGGATGTTCTTTTTTTCTTTTTGGCTAACTCTGCGTCTATATTTATTAACTTAAAAATATACTTCCCTTGCGTAAACTTTGTTGTCACGATTTATTAACTGTAATAGTAGCTCATACAAGCATGAAATTTTTGAGAGCAGAGGTATTAAATAATGATACTTTGGATATCTACTAAATTATATTTGTCCTATTTCGATACCATTTGTAATGTCGATCTAGGAATGTCACACATGACTTTCATTATATTTTTACTATGCTACGCTATGCTGGATGTCATGTAGAAATCCATCATAGTTTCGGTTTTATGTGATATATATATATAACAGTAGGGATTGATATTTTCCATTAGATTGATTGGAAACTAATAGTTACTCTCCAAAAAAATAATTAAAAGTACAACTCTTGAAATTTTGATGCATTTGAAATACAAGTAAATATATACTATACATATAATTAGTATTTTAGTTTATCTTTTTTTGGAGGGGATGGAGTTTATAAGCTAAAATTATTTTTTAATTCGAAAGAATTTAAAATGTAAGACTTAACACTGAAATTATAGATATATTGTTTTAAATCATTAAATACAAAACAAATACAAACAGTTAAAAACGTACTTGTTTTAAAATGAATATTTTGTAAATATTTAAAATTGTGTTCAATATTACATATTTTATGATTTTAGTTTATAAAAAAACTTACGTGCTTATATCAGTAAATATACAGTTTTAGAGTAGAGAGTAAATATCAGCTATATGCTCTTTTTTTTAAATTAAATAATACTGATATTAAATATAATAGAAAAACTACAGCCCTGGCAAGATTATATCAAGAAGAAACCATCCAAATCAATTTCAATGAAAGTAAAATAATATTTCCCTCCAGTCTATACTATCCATCCATAATTATAGAAACCATAGAGATACTAACACGCAAAAATACAATAAGTAACGATGCGCCATCTTTTAATTTATCGAAACTGTGGCTCGAATTACTCCATGGTCACAGATATTAAAATAAACAACAAGTAAAAATAAAATATAACGTGCGTAATTAAAAAAAAGTGCATGAAAATAATAACTTGAAAGCCCGTACAATTATGGAATTGGACGTCCATATGTTTTGTCCACTTGTACTTGAAAATGACTCAGAGTAAGTCGAAACATGTAAAACAAGCTAATAAAAATTATTTTAATTTGTATTATGTTGTTAATTTACACCTTTTAGCATTTAAAAGAACTATATTATTACAAGGTGTTATAATTTATAATATTGTTATATATATATTCCTATTTTCCTGAAATTAAAATTATATTAATACAGCAAAAATATAATTAAATTTCTATTAAATACAAGATTTCAATGCAAATCGTTTCTTATGAATTCAAAAATTGAAGATTCCAGAATCAAACTGGGTCAAGGTTATAAATTTGTTTCAGATATATGTGGAGTTAAGAGTCTCATATTTATTTAATTAAAAATCGTAGATTAGCATCATTTGTTTCACACATTCATCAAGACTTCGTATGTTACGGAACCTATCAAATTGCTGTCTATGGAGTAAGAATACATCTCAAACTCGGTTGAACGAGAAAATGGACTTTATCCACTTTGGTTCTGAAAGCCTAAATTATTAGAATTATTTGCTTTAAAATATCCAAAATAACGTACTATACGTTTTTAAAAAATCAGTATGAAATGACTTTGAATTCAAACATTTTAACGTGCTGTGTGTTGTATCAGTTCCACTCCGGGTTCTTTTTATATGTGTGGCATTTTACAAGACTCCCTTAAGTTTTGGGCATACTTACATAGACGTTACTTCTCCAAATGGACATTGGACTGCAAAGTGATCGAAATATTAAAGAAGTTATTGAACGTCTCTCATATCACCAGTCTCAAGCTATGCTGATGTCAAATACTGGAAATTCCCCTGCGGGCTCTACATTTTGTTGCTAGCGCACTAACCTGTGTGCGGATAATGTTAGAAGTTAGACATTCTTTCACGGAATATACTAAAATTATTCTCAAATGACTTGCTCAATAACGCGAAACTTTTTGACACATTTTCCAACTCATTATTTTTAAACTCAAAGGTATAAAATTGGCAGGTCTGACTAGGGAAGCGATTTGAAATCGAAATGAGTTTTCCCTTTTTTTTTAATAACTAAATTAGTTATGGAGTTATAAGCGATTTGGGTCACGTGACCATACGTTTTTGTCCATTCTTGCGATTTTGTGTCGGGAATTCCGTTCAAAACGCCGACCTTAACAGTATTTTCTGAAAGATATTTTGCCGTTATCAAAAAATGGAAAACGCATTTCGATTACATAGTTTCTGAATAAGAACACCTGCGTTTCCGAACAAAAATGAATTTAGAAATGTGTCAGAAAGTACCTCTTTAGGCTATGAGAACAGCCTTAAGGGTGCTCGTCAGAAAAGTTCCCGATTTTCCTCGCTAATGTTTTTCCTATGGGCGTAGGATGCATTCGTGTATTTAAAACATCTAGTACGGAAATTAATATGTTTAACTTCTGTTTTCTGTGTACTGTCATTAAGGGGTGTCTCTTTTTTTCTTAATTATCAAAATATTTCTTAAATATGCGCTTAATCTATAATTTTATGTGTTAAAATCTTCGCAAAACTGAATAAGATTTTAACACTTCACATAAAATTAAGTATCTTTTTAAGAAAAAAAAATGACATGTAAGAAAACTAGTCGTTGGGGGCCACCGTAATACTTACTCATCATGAATATGCATAATGTAAAATATTAAAATAAAAATGTGTAAACTACTTATAAAGTGCATTGCAATTCAAATAAAATCGTGGCTTGATGGCGTCACAAACTTTAAAGGCTCGATTACTGAATTGCTTGAAAGAGGTTTTTCCTTATAACTCCAAAAATAATAATCCTATTAACTAGCGGTTTATTGCATCTGATTAAGCGTCAAATTTCCAATTAAAATATATCTTTGAAGTGAAATTTGGATGAAATACAGGGTCATGAAAAATCGAAGAGTGTGGAAAATAGGATTCAAATATCTCGGCAACTAATTATCCGATCGACTTCATGCTTTATTCAAAATTTGTTTTTTTATTGTCTTTTATATTCATTTCTTAAAATAAACAATTTCGAAAATTTTTATATACCTTTCATCAGAACGAATATTTCGAGAGTCCGAAAAAAATAGTTCTGGTTAATCGAGGTTATTGAAATGAAATAGGCTTCTTCCCATTATTACATACTAAGTACATACCAAATTGCAAGTCTCTATCTCATTTTTTTCGGGAGATAGAGCGTTTACAGACACACACACACACAGACACACACACAGACGGACGGCAAAATTTTTTTTCTAAAAATATGTTTTTCGGAATCTCCAGTGTCTGAAACGTGTAAATCCGTCAAAAAAATTTTTTTCGATTTTCAAAACGATTGCAAGACTTACCCTATACTACGTATGATGGGTAAGTAATATACTACGTATGATGGGTAAGTAAATAGAGAAATCCTTTAAGAAGTGTACACTGAAAAAATAAGTTAAAATTATTAATTTCCTGGGGAGATATTTCAAATAATCGAATGCATCCTACGCCCATAGGATTAACATTAGCTAGGTGAATCGGGAAGTTCATCGGCGAGCCGCCTTAATACAGTCGAACTTAGTTATAACGAGAATAAAGAAATGATAAAAAATGTTCATCATAAGAGTTCTCGCAATAAGCAAGTTTAAGATTTAATTTAATTAATGAAATTAGATGAGTTATTAAACAGAACATTAATAACTCTGATAGGTGAAACTTTATAATCTCTGGATTAAAAGTGTAAAATTAAAGTACTAATAACAGCTATTATTCATAATCACATGATAAGATCACCAATTAGAATTAAAATATAAATAAAATGATTAAATGATACAAAGATAACACAAAAAGACTTATTAAAACCTTTTAATATAAAGATCTACGTATGTTTCAATGCTTCAACGGCGCTTATCAAGATATACAAACGATAAAAAAAAATATTGTTAAAAATAAACTTGAATAAATTTTTTAAAATAAACTTAAAAACCATAAATCACGAGATGATATATGTAAAAAAGCAGGTGCTTAAAATGGTCAACTATAAACGTGAAAATGAATATTTCCTTATTGCTTTTTTTAAAACTGAAAAGTACCTTGTGCCAAATTTTAGGTAATTCATATTAATAATGATACCTACAGATATCGTAGAAATAATTACTTTTTAAACAAATGAGATGAACTTTAATGAAAAACATATTTCAAAGGAATGGTATTAATATAATTACTTTTTAGTATGAAAAATAATATTTGAATACTATGATTTTAATCCTTAGAAAACCTAAGAAGGGTGTTAAGGATACATTTTCATTCATTGCTTTTGATGGAAAGTACTTGGTACTATTTAAATTTTATTTATATCCATCAAGACATTATTTCCCATATATTATCCGTGAATCAATAGAAATCTACATGCGTAACGTGAACATTTGCAATGAATCCGCTTCATTTGAATTACGTAAAATTTGGCACGAGCTACTTTTCTGATAGAACCAAACTCTTATATTTATTATTATTATTATTAAAAATCCTAGTAGATTTTTTACATTTAATATATATATTTTTTAATTGGCCATTAAAAACACCAAAATGTATTTTATGTGAAAAATATCAATTGTGTATTCAAATGAAAATTTGAAATCCAATAAAATCTATACTTTTTTCAACGTATGCAAGCAGTTAATTGTCCAATAATTCGAAAAGGCTTTCGCTACTTACAGAGACATTTTGATTCTGATAATTTTAGTGATTTAAGCGAGTAGTTCGATTACATGTCTGTTAAATTTGTCTTACATTATTTTATTATTTTATTTATTTATTAAGGATGTTTTGACTTCGTTATGAAATATTAGCTAGAACCTTATGCTGAATTATTTATAATATTTTAAGTGTAAACAGGTTAATTTTTCGTAATCGACCTGCATGATACAGATATAGATTTTAAAAATAATAATCCTTGAAATAAAAAAAAATAGAAAACATAAAATTCAGATACAATTTTCAAATAAATTGCATTTGAATTTTTTTTTTCCATATTCAATACAGTTAAAATTAAAATTGTGCGATGTTTATGAATTACAAATATTGCAGTAAAAGCGAAATTTATTGGTCAAGTGTTGCAAGCGTCAATATAACGTCATGGTTGCTCACATCAAGATAATGAGGAGCTAGATATCATTAAATGCACATGTTATTTTCAATTCAGTTTATTTTGATTTAATGGTAAGATGACGTAATAAAATAGAATTTTCATTAAAATTGAGCAACCAGAAAGACAAACAAAAGGATAAAAGATGCAGATGAATAAATTCCGTGAGGATATTGACTTGTAATTTAATATACAGGGTTATTCTAAATGATGAACCCATTTTCAAAAAATTGTATTTATTAAAGTACAAATCCAAAATGAACAATCTTTATACCAATGAAATGAGGAAGTTTCAAAGTTTTTTTTAAGACATTATAAATGTTCAATGTGTCCATCGTTTGCTGCACGGCAAACATCTACGCGATAGCCAAACTCGTTCCACACACGAGAAAGTGTATCTGCTGTTACTGAGTGCACGGCTTTCAAAGCGGTGATGGTTCCAGAGACGGCCGATAGAGGTCGCGCAGCAACAGGCAGCGATTTCGTTTCACTGTCAGTTGTGAGTGAGATGGCTACTGTGGAGAACAAAGTTTTCTGCGTTCTTGAGTTCGCAAGAAGTGAGTCGCAAGTTGCAGTGCAGCGGTCATTTCGTCTTAAAAAACTTTGAAACTTCCCCTTTTCATTGGTATAAAGATTGTTCATTTTGGATTTGTACTTTAATAAATAATTTTTTTTGAAATTGGGTCCATCATTTAGAATAACCCTTTAATATGTCGTCATCTTTTTTAATTATTCATGTCATTCTTTTTTTTTTATTGTAATTATTCTAAGCTTTTTGTGATAAACCGTTTGCAGGATATTTTTGCCATTTAACGTGCTTTTATTATAATACTAAGCTGTAACGAAATATACATTGTCAGGTCTGTAGTATATTTAGTTTGAGACTTTAAGACGTTAGTTCTGAAAAAAGTCATATAATTTCACATTTTTCTGTTGAAAACGTTGAAAACATTTATATTTTAAAAACTGAACAAACATTAATATTTCATCGCAAGAATGTCCCAAAACAAACGTCTTATTTTGATACATATGTATAGGAAATCGAAGAGAATAATATGTTCAAAAACAATATAATTTTGCACAAAGGTGTCCATTAAGAAATACTTAACTTTTTTATATGCTTTATTTTAACTTACAATTCTGTTTTTATGTGGCAGTCAAATCCTGTTACTCATTTTCCATCCAATTCCAGTTAAGATAGTGCTCTGAATTTTTTATTGTATGCGTATTCCTGTGGGCAATACATGAATTGGACATTGATTGTTTTAAATTCGATCACTAAGGTTGGCAAGGTCGGCCCAAAATTATGCGATTGTTTAATATTAATTTAAAAAAATTGCTCCATTGTTGCAACATTCATCCATACCGCATTTTTACCCGCAACTTTGAACGACGAATACATTTGTGTTTTAAAATATAAGTTTACTTTTTTGTGAATTTTAATGAAAGAGTGTTTTTATTTTAGGTGCTTCGTAATTATATAAATACATCGCACCTATAGTCGCCGTCTGTCCGTCTGTCCACATTTAACAGAACAAAAACTACCCAACCGAATGGTTTGAAATTGAATATGTATAATCGTTGCAGAATTTTGTCGAGTCATTTCAAATTTTATGAAAATCGAAACAAATCTTAAAAATATATTAATAAGAGTTTTCTTTATTCTGTTAAATACTATCATATGTAATCTATATAATAAAAATCATGTGTCTGAGGAAAACAAATACGGGCTAACCACATCTTTTTTCATATGCCAAGCAGCCAATTTAATTCAAAATTATTTTTTCGAATAAAATTGCCTAAAAGTTACATTTTTAGAAAAATCTATCCAAAAAATTGTTTGCTCGAGAGATGAGCTAAATTAAAAAATGTATAGATTCTGAAATAACTTCAGTGGAAATTAGGTTAAACACCGAATACCCCAAACCATTACAGTAAATAAACAAAAGAGATTAATTCATCGTGATTCTTAGAAATATTAAACCATGGAAGTAATCATTCGCAAAGCAAGATCTCCATGGTAAAATCTGCAGTGCTGTCTGGTGTCGAAAAAGTAATTCGCATCTGTAAACGTGGCATGGTCATAAGAAAAAAAAGGCATGTTCATTTCGCTCATAACAGACGATATAATTCATTTCACTGAAATAATAATATCTAGTTGCACACGTCGAAATTCGACGCAACAGAATATATTAAATAAGCATGTTACAATTTAAGCTCATGAATAAAATAATTATGTAATGAAAAAAAGAAAGTGACTCTGCAAATTTAAAGCATGATATTCACACACACATACTCAAAACTTTGCACATGAACACCACATTCCATTGAAGTCCTGATCTCAGTAAAAATCTAGACAATTACGTCATTCAGCTTTGTAAAAATTTAAATTTTGTGTTTGAAAATGCACGTTTTAAAAATGATATCATTGAGACGATTTAGCTTTTAATCTCAGCGTATGTAGAATAAAAAACTTGGAAAATAAAATCAGTTTCAAGAAAATACATGGGAAATATTACTGTAAGAGTCATTTAACCAATTGCTTTAAAAATTTATTATAATTAAATGGAAATGATGTAATTCTCAGAAATATTTTATTTTGTGCATACCAAGGAAGTAAATAAATATCAGAAGTTATGTCTGTGTAGATGCAGGAATAAAGGTCAATGAATATGAAGTCATACTAACACAAGATTAGTAAAATATTTTATATTCATGGTGGAAAATTCATCTTTTGTTTTCCGAATGACTTCATTTTCTTCTTCGGAAACATTTCATTTTTCATATTACTTCTTATGATAGATTATTTACTGTTATTTTATTTACATACATTACTTAATATAATTTCTCAACAAATAATCTGTATTCTGCTCTTCATTGATTACAGCATAATTAAACGCAATCATTTTATTATGCTTAAGTTTTATGAAAAACTATTTAGAGTCTTCTTTTAAATATGACGACATTTACACTGATGGAATCCCGCTTCTGATTGGTGAAACATGATAAGGCAAATGAATCTTATGTTGTAGAGATAAAATCTTAACCCAATTGCCTCCATTTAAAAAAAACTCATAAAATAATTTTTAAAATTAAAATTAAAATATAAAAATGGGAATATTAAATAAATATATATATATAGCTAGAGCGGGCACATCTGCAAATGAAGAGCTTTCACTTAAAAAATAATTATCAAAATTAGAATATAATTATTCTAATTTTGTTTCGTTATTTTCGTTTCAGTACTAATTCGAGGGCAGATGTCTGTCTGTCAGTCAACAGTCTTCTGTTTTGAATATACAGATGGTTTTTTTTTTACATTGTAAAACCAGTTATATTACGAACGCACTTCATTCGTCACGTTTAACGTACAATTCCCGACTTATTTTTTTATATTTGATTTATTATAAATACTTTTTAATTTTTAATTTTGATCTCCTCCTACCTCTCAAACAAATGGTGATTTATATTTCTAAAAAGAATAAGAAAATGTAAATTATATTATAAATCAAAATAAATTTAATTTAAAACTAAAATGTGCAATTCTAGATAAGAACCTCCAAATTAAATCAATATAACCTTAAAACTTTTTTTTTTTTTTTTTTTTTTTTTTTGCAAACAGTATTATTGTAACCTGAGTAAATGTAACCTGCATTTTTAATAAAAATGAATTTGATATAAAACTAGAATGTGATTTACAACTATAAATATTATACTTTTTAAACATGTTGCCCTTCACTTAAGATTATAAACTGTTAAGGAAATGTTTCGGCTTAAGCTTTCTTTTTTTTTTTTACTTTTTTTTTCCAAAACAATTTAAAAAAATAAAAACAACGCTTTAGTATATACAGTCACCTCTCACTTATGCGCGTTTGAAGGGACTGACTTAAAATCGCGCATAACTGAGAGCCGCGCATAACTGAGAGGACGTTGTATGTAGTAATTCCTTATACACATTATACACATTATTCGAAAGAAAAACATATTGAAATATAAGAATTATGATTAATGATATTTTATAAAATAAATGGGGTGTAATATTAGTATAGTGTACTAAAAAAAATATATATATATATATATCCTTACACTTTCACTATAAAATTTAGTTTCAAAAAATACAATAAAGTAATTTTTTTTCATTTGACATAGAAGATGATATACTTACATAAAAAAATGCCAATTAGTCCTCTTTTAAGAAGTCATCAATGGTAGTTTGTTTTTGCTTAGGCCGCGTTTGTACAACGACCTTTTCTCATGCATTAAAGTGCGTCATTGTATTTGATGCTATATCAGCATTTTGTAGGTAACATCTCAAAGTGTCCAGGGCTCCTAAAGCAGTAGCATAAGATGGGACAATTACAGTATCAGTTTCATCATTATCATCATCATCTCCTTCTCTTTCAGCTGTCACATCATCAAACACAGTTTCAATATCTCTAATTGCCGTTGATGTTAAGTTTTCATCAACACTGACGAAATCTTGAAAAGAAAGAGAATCTTGGCTTATTCTATTCCATTCTTCTTCGTCTATGTTAAAATCATTGCTGTTGTTTTCATTTTCCTGTAATGGAATAACTTCAGTATTATTTGAATGAAAAATACCCGCTTTCCTAAAGCAGTTAGAAATTGTCATGGCTGTTACGTTATTCCAAGAGGGAACCAACATATGCATGGCATCCAGAATCGAAATTTTCTTGAATTCCTTTTTCTGCTCTAGTGATATAAACATTCTTCGCACCAAATCTTTCCTATACTGCGCTTTAACTGACCTTATTATACCGAGATCTAAGGGCTGGAGTCTGCTAGTACAGTTAGCAGGGAAAAATATAACTCGTGCATGTGTCAGCAATGGGAGATCTGAAGGATGGGCGGGACACTGATCCATAAATAACAAAACTTTCTTTTTTTTTTTAGCCATCTTCATATCGAATTCCTTCAAAAAGTCTAAAAAAGTTTTCGATGTCATCCAGGCTTTGGTGCTATTTGCGTAAGAACATGGCAATTTCTTGACATTTTTTAAACACCGTGGATTCTTGGATTTACCAATCACTATTGGCAGTAACTTTTCTGATCCGTCCCCATTGCAACATAAAAGCACAGTCAGTCTTTCTTTGCTGTGTTTGCCACCATGGCATGTTTCTCCCTTAAAATCCATCGTTTTGTTTGGTAAAAGACGATAAAATAAGCCTGTTTCATCACAGTTAAAAATGTTCTTAAGATCAAAGTTTTGAATTAAATTTGGAAGGTCTGCGATCCATTCATTAGCAGTTGAATCTGAAACGGCTGCGCTTTCACCACTCAGACAATGATTTGTTAAACCGTGTCTTTTTTTAAGTTTTTCTAACCATCCCGAAGAAGCTGAAAAATTTTCGATTCCCATTTTGGATGACAAAGTGAGTGCCTTTTCTTTAAATAACTCACCGCTAATGGGTAAATTAGAAGCTCTCATTTCTCTGAACTACTGAATTAAAGTGGTTTCTAAAATCTCAAATTTCCCATTCTGAATTCTTGATCGTTTCTTCGCTTGTGCAGAATATTCACTATTAATTTTTTTGATCGAGTCCTTGTTCTTTAAAATCCCTCTGAGTGTTGATTCTGGCAAATCGAATTTGCGAGCTAAATTTATTTTTGACAGTCTAGGATCATTTTCTGCTGCTTTTATAACTTCCATTTTGAACGAAATTGTTAACTTTCTTTTGCTCATTTTGATTGCAAAAACAAAAATAAAAAGAAAGAAATAATCTAGATGCTACCGTAAAGGCAAGGACGAAATGTAACACGCAGGTGACTTGATAAAATTAAAACAGAAAGAAAAGAAGCAACCATTAGAACTGAGGGGGTGAGTGTAAAGTCGAACTGTAACATCCTCTCCACCCTCTGCACCCCGCTTTTCGGTACGGTCTTTTGACCTTGACAGGTGCAGAAAATTATTTATCGATTTAAAAAAAAAAATGTGAATTGCGTTGTCATTTCCGCGCATAACTGAGAGAGAAAATTCAAAGTGGCGCTTATAAGTGAGAGATCTATAGCATTATTTTCCTATTCCTCGTGCCGGGACCTTACGAAATTCGCGTATAACTGAGAGACGCGTATAACTGAGACGCGCATAAGTGAGAGATGACTGTATATCAAGCTAATTCGAGTGTTCTTATCTAGAATTGCACATTCTAAATTTAAATTCAATTTATTTTGATTTATAATGTAGGTTGCATTAACTCAAGTCCCAGTATTGCAAGTTGCTAAAACAAAAATGATTATATTGATTTAATTCAGAGATTCTTATCTGAAAATGCACATTTTAAATTTAAATTCAATTTATTTTGATTTATAATACAGTTTACATTTTCTTATTCTTTTCACAAAAATAAGTCTTCTTTTGTTTGGATAAGAAAGCAACATAAAATTAAATCAGCAAAACGTACACTTATATAAAAGAAAGCTTATTCTGACTGTCAGATAAAATCGTAATACACATTTTATTTATAGTTTTTTATATGTATCTAGAGACAAAATCTACGCATTTCTAAATTTAACAATCTTAAGATCCCCTCACCTAATATCATCCTGCTTCCGCTACTTCCTTCTTATGTCACGTTTCTCGTTTTAGGAAAATCATTTATATACCAGATAAATAACTCAACAAGCTACATCTTAAAAAATAAATAAATACATTTTATATCCTGCATATTTGAATAACACATAACACGTTTAACATTTAACTCTTGAAAATGCAGTCGAGAAATCGATTTCTTAGGGGGGGTTTTTTCCTCCTCGAAATATTTTTCTCCTCTCATAAATCCCCAGAGGTGCTCTTACCTGAATTCTGTTATTTGAAAATACATTTTCAAAGAAGTATAATGGTAATGATATTCACTTGTTGCGCATTGTTCATGACGTCATATCAATGTTGCTATAGCGACAGAACTTTCCACTTCATCATTTTGACGTAAGGAAAACTATTCATCCTTTATTTGTTATTTCAATTTCAGGTTTAGAATACATTTGCTAATTCTATTATCCTATCAAATACGTGTAGCATCTTTTTCTTCAACGATAGAGATAAAGTGAATTTTGAGAAATATTTTTTTACTGCTTAAAAAAGCCCCAACATGTTAATTGTGTTCACAGTAATTAGTATATGTTTTTCTGAGATGTGATATTAACTGCTATGTAAAATTTCGTACATACGTATTAAAATTTAAATAATATAAAATGCTACAAAAATAAATCTAATATACAGGTTGTTTCTAAATGAATATCGGGGTTTTAACGCTATGTAGTATCTATTATATAAAACTTAAAATTATACTTAATACATAAAATGAAAGAGCAACTCAAACAGTTTGTTGGTACCTGTGCATGCACATGCGTAGGCAATATTTCTTCCGTGATCCATTAGAAAGCGCTAGTACCGAAAATGGCGACTAGTGAACAGAAAGCATTTTGTGATCTGCAGTTTGCAAAAAACCAAATCTGTAGTTACCGTGCAACGTGCGTTCCGAATAAAGTTCAGATGTGATCCCCCACTACTGTTGCCAGCTGTTGCAACAATTACCCCACAAACACTAATTAACGATTGGGAAGAACCGAGCTACCGACTTGATGTGTGCCGTGTGACGAAAGCTATTGGAGCGTTTCTATATTAAGTTTCTATATTAAGCTATATTAAGTTGTTCACATTGAACACTTCCCGCATAGCATGCACAGTCACAGTGACGTCATTGTGACGTCACTGTGAGTCACGTACGTCACGTCACATCTGTGACCAAAATGACACCACTTTGTAACGTCACACTGTGATCAAAATGTGAACGTCTTGAAGATATAAAGAAAACTTAAAATGAACTTTAGAACATCTTATGGCATGAAGAAAATTACTTTTTGACAGCTTTAAAAAATTTTGTGACGTTGCAATGACGTCACTGCAAGTCACATAAGTCACGCAAAACCTATGACCAAAATGCCAACACTCTGTGACTTCACGGTGTGATCGGAGAGAGAATTTGGAAAAAAACTCATAAAATATAGAATTGAATTATGTCATGTACCTAAATCATTAATAAAAACATTGTCACACATTATTTAAATGTATTGTAGTTCCAAAATAAAATAATAAATAAATATTTGTCTACATATATGAGGCAGATATTTTTTTACAATTTTCATTGCCATTTTCATGAAATTTAACAAAATGTACTATATAATACACAGGTAAAAATCCTTAAATAGGAATTTAGTAACGTAGGAAAGTTTTGGCGGAAAGTAATTCAGAAATAGATCTCCCAGTCTAATAAAACTGTTAGCGATTTAGAGATTTGTTAGCATTTTAAATACAAACATTTAATTTTTTTCCTACCACAGAAATAGAACTCATTTGCTAATTTTGTGATACTAAAAATATTTTAAAAATCTCCAATCTCTTATTATTTTGAGGGGCCACTCAACCCAATCATCAGCTTTCTGTTTAAAAAGTGAGGACACCATTTTTGCGAGTTCGACATCGGGGGTGCTCGGGGTAACCGTCGAACGCGTTCAAGATTTTTCTTGTACTGAATATTTAAGGTGGTTCTCAACTGACCTGCTCCACAACGCGAAGATTTCTGACATAAATTCTGACTCATTTTTAAACGCAAAGGCATAAAATGGGCAGGACTGACTATGGAAGCAATTTGGAATCGAAATGAGTTTTCCATTTTTTGATAAATAAATTACTTATCGAGTTATAAGCAATTCGTGTCACGTGACGACTGGTTTTTCTCTTTTCTTTCCCTGTTACCTCGGGTATTTGGTTCAAAACTCTGACTTTGACATTCTTTTCTGAAAGATCTTCTGATTTTACTAAAAAATGGAAAACGTCTTTCAATTACAGAGTTTCTGAATAAAAACAAAAGCCAATTTCATGCGTTTCCGAACAAAAACGAATTAAAAATATGTCATAAAGTATATGTCATTCCTATAGCAATTTATTCCAAAACTGGTCAGTGATTAATAAGATATCACCTCTGTTAAATATATTGCTCTTTTCAATAGAGTGTAAAAAATGAAAAAATCGTATTTAGGAAATCTGATTGCAGAATATTATTTATATTTATGTCGTAATTATTTTATAAGGACTATTAAATCCATTTTTATTTAAAATTTATGTTTACTTTGGACGCCTAAAACAAATGCAACTGATTAAAAAATATATAAAAATTTAAATTTTCACAGCTTATTTCCAAGAATATTAAACTCTCTCATATAAAAACAGAATATTATAGTTTTATTAGAAGTTATTTGTCAGCCATATAAACTATAAAGCTTTTGAAATGTCTTTATTTAACTGTTTTCTTTCTATTGTTTTTCTGGAAACACCTGCTAGATGTTACTTTGTGGTAAACATTACTGCGCAGATCATGATCGCAAATGTTGAGGGCAGACGATTATTCTCATCGGCGGATTAGAGTGTGTGGTGCTTTTAAGTTTGTGGAAGTTATATTGTGGAATTTATACCGTGAAAGTAAATTAACGTTTTAAAGTGAATCATCCATTTTAACCTATCCTTATGTCTAGCTGGGTGCGTTATTAAGGTCTGCGTGATATTTGATATCTCAGATCTATGAACACACCTAAGCTGGACACTTTGAAAATTAAAGCAGTGCATTTGAGTCTCATTTTTCAATGAAAAGGAAGCAGTCAACGACCATTAAAACTTAATCCCTAGAACTGGTGGTTTTACTTATAGATTAGCAGGTAACTTTTAATGTCTTCGCAGTTTTGTTAATAGTGCATATTTAGTAATGGTACATTAATAGTGCATTATTTAAATGTTAAGATGTTTAAATCTTTTTTTTTTTTAATCACTTGTATAAAATTTTATCTTTAATGTTTTAAATCGTTTTAAATATAGAGTTTGGAAAAAAGCTTAAAGTATTTACTAACAATATATATTCTAAATGTAAAGTGTTATTTATAACGATGAATGTATTTATATTTTGCGTTTCTCAGTTCAATTTTCATAGTTATTCATTGTAATTAAAAACATTGCAATTTTTAAAACTATTAATATTTGATTTACAATTTGAAAATTTCTTAGCTAGTGGAGGTTTTGAGAAATAATTTTCTGGTATATTTGAAATAATTGCGACAATTTAACTCATTACAAATTTAGTTGTCAAGATATGTCAATATTAGGTGCACAAAAATAATGAATATTGATGAAACAATAAAACAGCTATTCAGTTAAGGTAATTTTTCCAGTTATGTTATCGAATTTTTTCTATAGTAAAAATTGATATTTAAGCTCTGCATTTAGTATTCTATCAAAAACTATAAATAAAATAATTTGTAAAGAAAAAAAAAATATTTTTTTTTTCTTTGCGTTTATGATCCGAAGTTTTAAATTTCATTTGCTTCGAAAAATGTTTCATTGCTTGATACAATGTTTATTATTTAATAATATCGCACAATAGGCGATAATCCTATATATCTATTATTTAAATGGATTCCTAATATAATTTTTTCACAATGCTTATTTAAAAATCTATACTTTTATTTTCATTAAATTTGTAATCAAATCCAAAATAACTAATTTCTGAATTCATTTTTATTCGGAAACACATGAAATTGGCAGGTGTTCTTATTCAGAATATATGTAATAGAATGGCATTTTCCATTTTTGACAAAAGATGTTTCAGAAAACACTATCAAAGTCGGTGTTTTGAACCGAATTTCCGACGCGCAGCGTCAGAAACGGAAAAAACGTGACCAAAATTGCTCTTAAGCATTTCATTTCTCTAAAAATGGAAAACGCTATTCATTCCAAATCGCTTTAATAATCAGGCATGCAAGTGCCAAGCGTTTAAAAATTTGTTCATAAATGTGTCAGAAAGTTTCGTGATACTGAACGAGGGGAAATATGGCAAAGTATACACATTTAAAAACTTCAATACTTAAAAGCAAAATAGCATAGTTTTAATTATTGTCAACATTTTTGGCGGTTACATAAAACAAATGGAAGTCAAAGTTATTTTTAAAAGTGGTTATTTGCACAATAGAGTTTCATATTATTAAAATATTTAATTTTATTATAATTTGTAATGGATTCATCTATTATTTTTATATTAGTATGCGTTTTTTACATTTATAATTTTCTTGTTTAACGGCTACATTAGCCGGTTTCCCAGTCAGATGCAAAGTTTTAATTTGAATACGAGTTGCATAAAAAAAATGATTGCCGATCCAATCCTTATCGTCGATCTTATCCGTATTTGGTGAAATCTTGTTATCCGAATCTATGCAAAATCATTTATCAGGTTCGGTCGGGTTGTGGGCATACAGAATTTTTGTTGTTGTTGTTGTTGGGTTAGGGTAAGATTACGGGTTGAATGTAAATATAGTTTCAGTCAACCATCATTCATGTTCAAGTAGACATTCAATCATGTTCAAGAAGTATATAACCGGATTCGTGCATGACTCTAGATCCAAGCCGACATCAGAAATTGTATCGTAACACAACTTCTAATAAAATCTGGTTACTTGGTCGTATGCAAGATTCTATTCTGAACAAGACTTACAGTAAAAACATTATACCCGACTCGGGTCAGATCGGGTTCACGAAAATCAGGTCACACGACAACTAATCTAAATCTATTCTGTAGCCAAACAAATCCAAAAAGATCGATCCGAAGTTTCTGGATTGTATTCGGGTAAAATCTGGTCACCCGACCCGGTGCAGTGTCGTCACAAACTTGAACCGTAAAAAAATTTTGATCCGAACAATCCGTATAGGATTCGGGTAAAATCTGGTCACCCTATCCGATGCAGATTCGTCACATTTTTCACATTGAAGTCGCACGGTGACTTCACAAAGTAGTCACATTGTGAGGTCACAGAAAGCCTTGAAAACGGCCATAACGACCTCGCATTTACGTCACAGTGACTTCACATCGACGTCACGTGACGTCACGACGACTGTCACAAAGTCACAGTGTGACTTCAGAGTGACGTCGCCGTGATGTCACCATGCCTTACGGGTTGTAAGCTTGTAGGTAAAACTGTTTGAGTTGCTCTTTCATTTTATGTATTAATTATAATTTTAAGTTTTATGTAATAAATACTACCAAGCGTTAAAACTCCGATATTCATTTAGAAACACCCTGTATAATACTAAATATAAATACTCAAATAATATAAAGGCTGTGTGTTTAAAATTATTTACACTTATTACGATAACATTAACTGCAGAAATTTGTATGAAATAATATAAATGTTATTATGTATTTTTTCTTATTATCTCGCATCTTGTTAATCTATATTAATAAAAGAAAATTTCGCTCTGTGTGTCCGTGTGTGTGTTTGTGTGTGTGTGTCTGTCGGCTCTGGCTAGGAAAATCTAGCGCATCTAGAAGTCTGAAAATTTAGGTGAGAAAAGTCCAAGGCCTCTCCTGATGCACCTGAGTCTCAAAATTTTAATATTTTGATAATTAACTAAAATATAATTAAAAATAGATCAATAACTCTACTCTTTCTACGCGAGCCGGCTTTCAGAGCTCGCGCATGCCCCGAACTCGAGTTACGTATCGGGTGAGAATAGAAAAACCAAACGGGCAATTTTTTTTTTTTTGTGTGTGTGTGTTATTTCGTATTTTAAAATCGGCTTAAATCAACCAAACTACTCGGTACAGTTAAAATCGGAAGATATATTCAGAAAGTTCGTACTCTTACGTCTCAAATGCTGCAATTAATTCGAAAATATATCGATGTTAAACCATTAAAAAAAATTTCGTAAACGGTCGTTTTCCCAAAGAACGTTTTCTCCCTTATGGCAACGCCCCTGCAGGACGCAATTTTAGAGGTACGGACAACCCAAAAATGTGCATTTAAAGTTAAATCTTGTTTTAATTGATAGCGCAATCGGCATAACAAAATACGAATTTTAATCTACGTAGAAACACCGGCAAACGCAGGTCACTTTGCGACTCACGGAGACGGTCTATTTTCAACGCTAAAAGTAACTAAACATCCGTCTTTCGATACAAGCTTTTCAGAGCATCTCGATAGACCATTTATACATCACCTACAAAATTTTCGAAACAATCGAACGTGCAGAAATATTTAAAACAGATAAAATCTGAGAAATTATCGAGAAAAAAAAACAGCGACAAAGCGGCTAGTCTATAAGATTTGAGGTGCTGTCGTTCTGTTTCGACTCATGTTTTCACTACTAAATATGCATATTTTTTCACGAAAATTTAAAGACAGCTTAGCTACATTTATAACTATAACCGATTGAAATTTTAGCGATTTCAGAAGATGAGACTATATTTCATTGCTATGTTAAATTATTCGACTCGATAACAAACAAATATACAAATAAAAAAGCGAGAAGGAAGCAACTTTGTTTTACAACTAGATAGCAATATTTTTTCACGAAATTTTACACGGGCTGTAAAATAGTTATATTTATAAGAGATAGAAATTTTAAAGAGTTCGAGGAACAAGAACTGTTTTTAAAGTATCCGCACACCTTTAAAACGTCAATTTCGATGAAAATATCGATTTTTCATTGTTGCAATAATAATAAAATCCGATCTTTTATCTATCGAATTCTGCTTTAATTGTGTCTGTATCTGAATTAGAGTTATAGTTGTTTAAAATTACATCTATTACAGCATGCCGAAGAATTTTACAACCGGAAATATCGTTCTGCAAGTCGGAAATAAGCTGAAATGTATGTTTACATTCTTCTTTTGCGAGATTTTGCATTTAAATTTGATTATATGTTCAAGAAAGTATATGGAGTATATAACTACACCTTTAAAGAATAATAATTATTTAATAATAATTTTTTTAACAAGAACGACTTTAAAAGTTATTTTTTGCTTTTTCTCAAAATGACTTTTTTCAGATTTTTACTGTACGCAAAACATCCTATAGCAAAACCATATGCATGAAATGCTTTGATTTTTTTTTTACTTAGTTTACAAATGTTTATTGAGGGAATGGACTACAATCATGATGATATATTAATTAGTTTTATACTTACACTGGTGTAAGTTAAAAAATGTAAGAAATTTTATGAATTTTTCATTACGTTAGTACTTCAAGTGTCATAGCTTCTGCGATAGAGATGCTATTATAATGCGGCTAGTCTATGTCCTTGATAAAGTTATTCTCTTTACTATGCAATTGACAAAATGTGAATGCATTGATTTGATTTTGAGTTATCATGTTTTGCACAAATGTCAATTCTTCACATAATTTTGTCAATTTTTCACTTCTAAAAAAATTATTTCTGTGTAATTTCTAAAGTGTTTATATATTTTTCGAAGTCTGAACTTAAATGTCAGAAAAAAATGTTATAAAAAGAAAATTTCGAAAATTCCAAAAACTCACCTCCGAAGGTGGGCGGATACCTTAAACTACGAAAAGATTCAATGAGCAAAAACAAGAAAATGTGTACTTACGAGCGCTTTTATCACTAAATATTAATATTTTTCGCGACATTTTCTTAAAAAAAGATATTTTGATATAAAATCGGGTTAAAGATATAAAATCATATAAACTTGAGGTTTGTTTTAATTTATTATCACGGGCCCGGTCAACGTCGTCAGCTAATTAGTAATAAAAATCACGTAAAAATATTCGACAAATTAAATAGTAAATGCACTTTGTTGTATGATGACAAAAATCCTCATTGGTTTTAACGTAGTTAAGGACTACTTTGATTTCATTAAATTTAAATAAATACCTGCACTATTTCATATATTGGGAATATAGGAAACATGAAAGAAATAAAATGTACTTTTATGCAGCATTTAAAAATAGATAAAAATTGTGCATTTATTTTTAACGGGTCATGTGTTTACTTACCACAGTGTTTAAGCTATGCACAGTGTTGTATGTAGTTATGCACATCGAAGCCCGATTTTTGATTGTCAGTGTTGATTTGTTAATTTAATTTGTATACAATTTTCGGAGTTTTTTAATGTTTTGCAGAGAAAAGCTCCGCCCAGCGGAGGAGTGAAGTATCGCTAAACAACGACGCGGAAAAATCCTGGCCGAGATAATTAGCCGAGATATTAAATAGAAACCTGAATTAAAAAGTTTTTTTTTTTTTTTTTTTTTTTTTTTTTTGACACAGTGGCAAAAGCAAACTTGACTTCCGAGCGGAAATGAAAGAAATTGAGAATTTTTACAGATCAGAGAATATTAAGAAAACTAATTAAGATATCGATTTTTAAAATTTAAGAGCATAAGTAGAAAAATATTTTTCATCACTGTATATATATGAGGGGTGTTCAAATGAAAGTGATTCGAGGTGTGTATCCATGAGATGCGTAGAGACAGAAATGAGACAGATACATAGTTAAAAAACACAATATTTCATGAGTTAAAATGCATACAAAGTTTGTTTAAAAAAATCACCCATGGCGTTTAGGCAGGCGGCCCATTCCTTCGGAAGGTAACGAATTCCGTCCGCGAAGGACGATGTTGGTTGATCATGTAACCAGTACAGAACTACAGAATTTACGTTCTCGTCGGAGTGAAATTCTTGATCTTTTAGGCTTTTCTTCAGCGGTCCAAAGATGTGATACCAATCGTTGAAGGCGACAGATCTGGACTGTAAGGTGGACGTTCCAGGACTTCCCACTTTTTAAGGGCCAGTTTCTCGGCACACACCTTGGTGACACAACCAGCATTCTGCGATGAATATCCACCGTCTTACACCCTTCCAGTGTTAAAAACATAATTACAGCTCGCTGATACGTTTTGAACGCAGTTGCATCCACACCAGCTATTTTAAACTGAATGCCATGTCCTTACGAATGAAGTTATCACAAATCTGCTTGCGCACGCGCACGCGTGGTACATGCAACTTCAATATCGAGTTTGTTTCTCGAAAATATATTGAAAACTGTTCTGTTTCATGTATTGAAATTTGTTTCAAATAACCTGAAAATTACCGTCGTATTTTTACAATATATATATATTGTAAAAAATACGACGGTAATTTTTCTTATTATTTCCAAAAAACTAATTTGAGCCCGAGATATTTTTTTTTACACAAAATGTCAGAAAGCATGAGATAAGGACGTGATATTCAGTAAAAACTTATAAAAAAAATTACCAGTATTCTCAGATCTGCCGGACAAACCCCCTCCCCCCATTTATGAAAAGAAAAGAAATAATTAGAGAAATTTTAGTAATTAGCGAAAATTAAAAACTGATTACGATATTGGTTTCAAAATTTTAGGTCAGAAGTAGAAAAATATTTTGCATAGGTGTATAAACTTTTGTAAAAATCGGACGGTTATTTTTCTTATTATTAGCGAAAAACTAATCGCGCCAGATATATTTACTTATAAAATGGACAAAAACAGAATATTAGTGAATTAACTTAATCATGAGAAAAGAAATAAACTACAACATTTTCAAACTTTTAGCCTAATATATTAAATTTTTGAATTTTTAGCGATTTTTATTGAAATTTTTATTGGGATTTTTATCGTTTTTTCGAATTTTCCAACAATTTTTTTATATTCGTAAAAGAATTGGTCACAATGGTTTAGTGCACTATGGTAGCTTTTGTCCTCTATGTTTTTTGAATTGCTAGAGATAATTAAAATGATTTTTAACGTTTTCTCGCGTTCCGCGACGATTTTTTGATATTTGTAAAATATTTCCGGTTTCAATGTCTTAGTCCACTATAGTAAATTTGGTCTTCTTTTAATAAAATGTATTCGAAATTCAAAACTTTTATCCTAATACATTAAATTCTATGCTGCTAGATTTTTAAAATTTTAGAGAAATTTATAGTGATTTTTAACGTTCCGCGGTGATTTTTTTATATTCGTGAAAAAATTACGGATACAATATTTTAACTATAATTATATATATTACTTTTGTTCTCTGCGATTTTTGAAATTTTTACACTATTAAATTCCTTTTTTTGCGTATTTGATAGTTAGAGGCGATGTTTTGACATTCGTGAAACAAATTCGATTTCAAACTTTTAGCCTACTATAGTAAATTTTGTCCTCCGAAATTTTTGAATGTTTAAGGATTTTTTAATACGATTTTTCAACTTTGCTGCGATGTTTGTACATTCGTAAAAAAGAATTCGATTTTAGATTTTTAGCGTAATATAGTAATTTTTTTCATTTAAGATTTTTGAAGTTTTTGAGCTTTTTGATGAGATTTTTAGAAGTTCTTTGCTCTCCATAGCGAATTTTTGACATTCATAGAAGCAATTCTATTTCAAAATTTTAGTCTAATATAGTACAATTTGTCTTTCGCTATTTCGAAGCGATTTTTACCGTTTTTAGGGTTCCGTACTTAAAAAGTAAAAACGGAACCATTATAAGATCACTCCTGTGATTTTTCGTCCGTCAGTCACCACCCTTTTTCACGTATACTATGGGACGTGGAACGTTCAAACGTTATAAAACTTTTTCACCCAGATAATGTCAGATTATTAGCGATTCACAAATATGTTTAGGGATTATTTAGGCGCTAATTAAGTTACTTAAACAAAAAACATTTTTTTTTTTTGTGTATCATGTGGGGTATCGTAAGAAAGATCTCGTAATATCGAACTCAAAATTATATTTGTTTTAATGTTAGGTATTATATTTTCAGAGATATCATTGAAAATACACTGCAAAAATATGTCCCCCACCCTCTTTTTCCGAATCTAGTGAAACTAAAATTATGAAAAAAATAAGGGTAGTAGGAGTTTATTTAAGCCTTGCAGGAAAACTACAACGATTTTCCTAAGTAACATAGTTTTTGAGAAAAACGCATTTTTCTGTAACACACAAACTTTACTTTTCCTGCGGTCAGCGGGGCGTTGCCGGGCGCTCGAGGTATCTATCGACGCAGAATCATCCAAGGATATTTGATAATGATTTTCTGAAAACATTGTCGGTAATTAGCCAATATATTTATTAAATTACTTTAAAAAATATATTTTTATATCGTGGTAGGGCATCGTTCGAAATATTTTGTAGCATCGAATTCAAAAATATATTTGTTTTAATTTTAGATATTATTTTTTCAAAGATATTGTCAAATGTATACTGGAAAAATATTTCCCACCCCCCCTCCTATTTCCGAATCGACTGAAACTAAAATTATGAAAAAAGTAGAGGTAGTAGAAGTTTATTAATTAATAAATAGTAATTAATACATTTACTGAACGGAACACTTTGAGCACGAGTTACACATGTACTTGACTGATTATTCGTTCTTCGCGTCGGTTTTTGACATTCGTGATTCTGTCCCATGCGACTTTTGAACATTTAAGAATATTTTATGTAATTTTAGTTTATTCGGAATTCGTACACAGGGAATATTTCACTAATTATAATTACCCATCATACGTAGTATAGGGTAAGTCTTGTAATCGTTTTGAAAATCGAAAAATTTTTTTTGACGGATTTACACGTTTCAGACACTGGAGATTCCGAAAAACATATTTTTAGAAAAACAAATTTGCCGTCCGTCTGTGTGTGTGTCTGTAAACGCTCTATCTCCCGAAAAAATTGAGATAGAGACTTGCAATTTGGTATGTACTTAGTATGTAATAATGTTAAGAAGCCTACTTCATTTCAATAACCCCGATTAACCGGATCAATATTTTTCGGACTCTCGAAATATTCGTTCTGATGAAAGGTATATAAAAATTTTCAAAATTGTTTATTTTAAGAAATGAATATAAAATACAATAAAAAAACATAAATTTTGCATAAAGCATGAAGTCGATCGGATAATTAGTTGCCGAGATATTTGGAATCCTATTTTCCACACTCTTCGATTTTTCATGACCCTGTATTTCATCCAAATTTCACTTTAAAGATATATTTTAATTGGAAATTTGACGCTTAATCAGATGCAATAAACCGTTAGTTAATAGGCAAGCAATTCAGTAATCGAGCCTTTAAAGTTTGTGACGTCATCAAGCCACGATTTTATTTGAATTGCAATGCATTTTTGAAGTAATTTACACATTTTTATTTTAATATTTTACATTATGCATATCCATGATGGGTAAGTATTACGGTGGCCCCCAACGACTAGTTTTGGTATGCGATTTTTAGAGTTTTTTCGCGTTTTGCGTCGATTTGTACGATCGTGAAATTATTTTAGTTACAATGTTTCTAGTCCACTGTAGTAAATTTTGTCCTCTGCGAGTTTTGAATTTTTATATCTATTTAGAATTTTTCCTGGGAATTTTAGTTTTTTTATAGTGTCGAGGCGGTTATTCCACATTAGTAAAACGAATCCGATTTTAATATGTTAGTAGAATATTTTAAATTTTGTCCTCTTTTCAATAAAGTGTATTCGGTATTCATACAGCGATTTTTAAATTTTCGTGAAATTTTTATGCTTTTTGTAGCGTTTTTTCGCGTTTCGTCGTGATTTTTCGACATTCATAATAGAAATCCTGTTTTATTCTTTTAGCGCAATATAGTAAACTTTGTCCTCTGCGATTTTGTAAATAAATTTTTGCGACTTTTAGCGTTTTGTCGTGGTTCGCTGCGATTTTTCCACATTACTAAAAGGAATACGGTTTCAATCTTCTAGCCCAATATAGTAAATTTTGTTCACTTTTCAATAAAGTCTTCTTGCTGTGATTTTTAGTGCTTTCGCATTTCGTGCAATTTTTTGACGGGACCGGCAATGTCGGACGGATCAGCTTGTGTTATAATAACAATACAACATCAATAAACAATTAATAAAATATACCATAGCAGAGTCAAAAATAAATATTTTTTGCGGCAATATCTGCAACATTCTACTTGATAAGTGAACCTTCCATGCCACGTATATTGCTATGTTGGTCTGTTACAGGTTAAAAGTGCAATTTAACTGTAATGCTAGGATTCTAAATATTATACTCTTGAACTCTTTAAGATGTGACACCATTCTGACAGGATCAAATTTTCGATTTGTTTTGTCTTTAAAGTACTCTTAATATACACGAAAAACACAATTTGTTTGTTATAAATTAATATCGAAAGTTAAAGCTAAATTTTGGAGCCATTAGATGACCTCGTGGTATATTCTGTTTTATCCGTACAAATATTTTCCCCCTTCAATTGATTAATCTGGATTATTGTGATTTATATATTGCATATCTTTCAAGCTTTCCAGTTTTGGAAAAAATGGCACAAAATATTTTATGTAAAAATACCAAATATTTATATGTAAAATGAAAAAATAGCGCAAAACATATCATTTGTGAAATATCAACTTTGTCGTATTGTGTGAGCCAGCCTGCTAAAGAACGTTGAGATTTCGTGTCTTCCGCTTGACATTCTTTGTTCAAAATGTCCTTGTCAAACAGCTGTTATGTCGCCATTACTTAATACTAGGGCGTCCAAACCGGGTTTCCTGGGATAAAGAATATATGTGAAACCATTTTTTCTTTTTTTTTTTTTTTGTTATTATTAAGAGCTCTAATAGAATTTTTTACATTTAATATTTTTTTTAGAGCCCGCTAACAACACCAAAGGGCATTTTTATAAGAAATATGTCAATTATATATTCAAATAAAATTCTGAAATTTAATAAATTCGGTAATTTCGTATTGGTCTCCAGTCATAAGTTAATAGCCGAAGAAATCGCTAAGAATTTCGTTATCTACAGCAGTTTTTTTTTTTTATTATTCTGATAATTTCAGCAGTTTTAAGCGCTTATTTCAATTACATGTCTGTTAAATCTGTGTTTTATTTATACTACTTTATTTATTCCTTAATGAAGATTTAATTTCGTTATTGAATATGAGCTGGAGACAAATTCTGAACTTTTTATATTGTTTAAACTCCAAACGGATTAATATTTTGTAAACATCTGCAAGCGATAGAGATAGAAAAAAATAAAGCCATGCTTGAAATTTAATTTAAATGCTATAATAAATCAGTCAATTAAGATACAGTTTTCAAACAAATTGCTCTTGAAAGTAGATTTTTTCCTTTAAAAGGGTATAAAAATTAAAAATGTGCGATGCTTAGAAATTAAAAATATTGCAGTAGCAAAAATCGCAAAACCGATATTTCATCGTCAACTGTTGCCATTCTCAAAATGACGTCACCGTTACGCACGGACACGTTTATCCTTTATAATATAGATATCAACTAATCAAATTACAGTGATTTACTTTAATATATTCATAACAACTTCCTATAGATATATTTGTATTAAAATTTTGCGTAAAAGATTCTTTCAAAGTCTTAAATTTCAGGATGTCAAAGTGACATTACCATCTTAATACAGAAACGAGTCTGATATAAAAGGATCTTCATCAGTCCAAATGGCACTTCCGCTAATCAAAAGTTAGAAAAGCTAGCTTCCATGTGTATTAATTGTATTATCTGTAAAAATAATGTGTTAACAAGTTCATGCGAGAAAAATGATGATAAAGTCTAAGTATTAAAATAGTACTTGCTTAGTAATATCCAAGTTTGTTATATGTGGTTATATATCAATGTGCTAATATGCTGAAGATACAGATTTTACAAAAAAATTCAAGAGTTATTAACTTTCATAAGGATATGACTGAAAGTTTATCCTTTGCATTATTTTTATTCCCCATTAAAATTATTTTCATTTTAGGAGTATTTCATTTTAGTTATATATTTTAGTGTATTTAGATTTTGTATTATTTTTAAACAAGGTTCAAAAGTGTTTATGAATTCGTTTTGTTTGTTAGTCGTCTGCCATCTGTCTATCCGTGCTCTAACTGGCGTAAATATACTCGAATCAAAATCCAATTGATATATGTTATTCAGGTTTACTACGGCATGTTTGTTATTGATAATCAAGTGTTTAGCATTTATTGTTGACTGACAGGGACACTCAAAATAATTCAGTTACAATACGGTCTATGGGAAAAATTGTTTGCGGTGTAATTTAATGATGTTACACTATTTTAAACATATTGAAATTGAAATATATAACTGAGGTTAACTACAAGAGGCTTACTATAAATTAGGGTGGGTGTAACATCCATCGTTCATTTACACGGACACACAAAATAATTCGGTTACAATACTCTATGTGAACAATAATTGATGGAATTGCCTTTTCAATTGTGGTAAGCGTTTTTGAATGTGACTAATTTTTTTTTATACATTACTTTATCTATAAATGCCATAGATAATATACAGGGAAGCACAAAATATATCGAATACTTGTCGGTTTATAAACATAAATTGCTGAATAGGAATTTTTAACTGTACTATGCGTTTCCTATCTGAGCTAAATTTTAGCATGCTATTTAGTATATATACAAGTCTAAAGATCATATACAGGGCTGCGGGAAAAAATTCCGATATTTTTCCGACTATTGATGGTATTTTCTGAAATTGGGTTTTGAAATGTGTTATTCATTTTCAAATTACTTACTTGGACATTCAATTTATTAAACTGTAAAGTTTTGTTAAAGTATTCTGAAAGTGTTTGAAAGTCTTTCCTAATCGATGCCTGGCGCATGATTTTTCGTTCTTGTTCTAATTAAAAATAAAATAAATTTATAATTTAGGTTCCATAATGCTGATTGATTGTTTTAAAATTTTGACACTCAAAATGCACGTTCAACTCAAGTTAAACAAGAAAACAAATTCAAGGTTGATATATTTTCTGTAACATTTACCTAAAATACGGAGCAATAATTAAGATTAGAGCATACTATTAGTGATCTTAATTAAAAATGTGATTAGAAGCACAACAATTTTACAATTTAAGTACTCTGACTTTTAATTAGCGGGAAAATATCATCTGCGTTGTTTCAGAAACATTAATTATTTTGGTTTTAACATTCTGCCAATTAAGGTTTATCGAGATTTTACTGTGCTTGCAATTATCTCTTAAATCTACAGCTAAAAATAGGAACATTATGTATTCGCAAAAATAAAAGTATTAATGAATCAATGAATGAATTTATGTATTATGTAGTTCATGTTTGGTAAAAATTAGTTGAATGGGATATCATTAAGTATTTTGTTTTATAGGACACAGCATAATTAAAAAGTAAAATAAAATATGTTGTCTCATTAGAACAAAATCAGTTTTTTTTAATTATGCTAAAAGGATCAGGGTCCATAAGCCGTGTTTTTGGCCCATGAAATAGACTAAAACTCGATTTTTTTATACTGACTTAATTATTTCACTTTTCAATATTAGAATGTTTTTCCTGTACGATTTCAACAGTAGTTTTTGCATTTTGTTCAGATTTATATGACATACACAAGCTCAAATTTCGTATAAAGCACTAAAAAGTATTAAATAATTCTTTAAAATTGTCTAATGACAAAATGTTATCCATTAACCACAAATCTGATATCATGGGTCGGAATAAAAATGATAAATTTAAAATGTACAGTTTAATACCCACCAAACATGGATTTTCGAGAGAATATATTTTACAAGAGATGAATATACAGACTTATGATTCAGTTTACGAATATATACATATGAAAAGCAATCTATTACTTTTTGAAGTCGGTGCCAAACTACCTTAAGTTTAGTAAGAATTGTGAATATATTGTACCTAGTATCTACTAATTTATCGATTGGGGTTGTTTGGCACCGACTTCAAAAAGTAATTGATTGCTTTTCATATGTATATACTATTCGTAAACTGAATCATAAGTCTGTATATTCATCTCTTGTAAAATATATTCTCTCGAAAATCCATGTTTGGTGTGTATTAAACTGTACATATTAAATTTATCATTTTTATTCCGACATGATATCAGATTTGTGGTTAATGGATAACATTTTGTCATTAGAAAATTTTAAAGAATTATTTAATAATTTTTAGTGCTTTTTTTTTTTAAGTCGGTTAATATTTTTTTTTTTGTAAAAGTTTATTTTATTTCCTACTTTTTAGTTATTAATACAGTAATAGACAATTATCTTGATTTCAACATCTGCTGAATAAATAAGTAATTTGTAATAGAAATTATAATTTACCAAAATTATCCATTAAATATATATTTTTTAATAAAATCTTTGACAGAATCAAATTCTTGTCAATCTGGACGACAACTGGAGAAATATCGCCAAATTTGGCGATCAAAATATGTTGCCATAAATGAAGCCAACGTGGTTATAGTTGACTAATTTGACATTGGGTCAAATTATTAACATCCTCTTTTCTCACCTTCTTCTATCTAAATAGAAGAAAGTATTGTGATCAAAATTTTTTCAACTTCCGGTTTTCGACGGATTTATATGTTTTAGGTGTCAAAGATTCCGAAAAACATGTTTTTACAAAATATCTGTCTGTCCGTGTGTGCCCCCTTTTTATCAATGAAAAGTGTGTCAAGTTATGAAGCAACCTAGAATTGAACGAAATTTCATTTATAGGTTTTTGGCTGTGACCAGCAGGTCCCACTTGAATTTGCGGATATTCTGCCGAAAGCGGGAGCTGTGATAGCGATTTTTGTTCCATTTAAATTATTGTATCATCGAAAAAGTGTATTAGGTTATCCACAGTACTGAACCAAATTTTTTGTATGTGTTTTTTACTATGGCCTGCAGGTCCCAGTTGCATTTGGGGATATTCGGCAAGAAGGAGGCGTTATGATAGACACTTAAAGATTTCAAATTCAAGAATATGTACAAAGTCGTTAAAAATATTAGAAATCCTAAAGGTTTTTTTCAATTGAATGTTCAGCCTTGATCCAAGGATACCGGAACAATTTTTGTTTTGCCTCTACCTTAAAAAATGCCTGAGATATAGCATTTTGAAATTTTAGAGTGGCTGACATTTTGAAACAAGACAGAAGGATTCCTCCATAAACGGTTTTAATTTAAGAGTTTTAGTGAACATGCTATCTCGCAAGTTTTATTTCATTGTTGTAACCATCGTTCTAACTCTCACATTCTCAACACTATATATTCATGTTCGCCAGCGTTAAATTCTCTCCAAGCTAGGCAATATTTGGCGAAATATCAACAAATTTGGCGACAAAAACAAGTTGCCATAAATGAAGCCAACTTGGCTATAGCTAGCATATTTGGCGAAATTCTGATTCAAATTGAATATTGACGAGAACTGCGACTGAATCTTCTGTAATCGGGTTCCATCCATTTTTATAGCTTGGTGTTTTGCAGTAAAATTAGCTAAAATCTTAAAACCAAGGAATAGGTAGGCTGTCTTTTCCTGCCAGTATAGACCAGAAGGACTTTTCGTAGTTTAGTATACATAATATATCAGCTACAAATAAATTAATCTCTCGTGTAAATATGTTTTTAAATTGAAACTGTTTTGAAGTAATGTTATTTGAGCATTTTAAATATGACGTAAGTTTTCCCATTTAATGTTTTGAACGTGTAATATAATTTAATTATTTCTCTTTTTTAATATTCACGCGCAAGTATATTTTTTATAACGTATTTTTCTACATTTACTGCTTTTAACACGTGATCATTTAATTATTGTTTTAAAGTTTTATTTCTGTTTTTGATAGTCACGTGTAAATACGTTTTTTAATTGAAAGGGAATATTATGTGCGCTATTTTACAAATTGGCAACAATTCAAATAATGGACTTTTTGAAATATAAATTAAATTATCAAAATAATGGAAATTTGAATAAAATAATTTGTTCTAATGATCAGATTTTGATGAAATTGAAATAGGACCACCTTGGACCCTTACTCTTTCAAACAAAATAAAAATTATCAAAATCGATGCACATTTACGAGAGTTATGCGTGAACAACATAATACATACATACGGGTCGAATTGATAACCTCCTCCTTTTTTTAAGTCGGTTAAAAAATAATTAAAACTGAAAGTGGTTTATTTTTAAGCCTTTTTAGGTCTTATTTATTGAAATATAATATAGGTTTTTAAAGATGCGTTGGGATTTGTCGGACCGTTTTTGACTTATAATCGTATTAGTTATAGACTTGAAGGCACATTAAAAAAAATCGCATGTTGCCATTTTTAGATATCAATGTTTTATTGGAGGGGACTGGTAATCTATTAAATACACTAAAAAAGTAGCATATTTTTATTATAGATACTCAAATTTGCAAATACCAAATGCAAGTAATGTATATATTATATACATTAGCTTACATAAATAAGTAAACTCTTATGTGTAGTAAAATTACTCGCATTTATTTCATTGATCATTGCTTGTACTATCAGTAATTGCAAAAAAAAAATATCAACAATTACTTTCCTCTTATAAACAGTAAACAATTAATTAAACATTGTATTATATATTTATTATTTAAATAAATGCGCACTTTTATGTATGCATTTAAATGGTTTTATTTTTCATATAATACAAAAATAATTAAAATAATTAACGTGTATATATAACATTAATTAAGTGTATTTACTAATAGTAAATCAACAGTAATAGTTTTAATTTTAAAAGAACATGAAAAGCAATTTTGGCCAGGATTTTCCTCAAATGCTCTACTGTGCGGCGGTCGGGAGTGGGTAAATGGGGCCGAATTACAGTGTTAGATTTTTTTCACCAAAAATGTGACTTGGTACTTTCTTACCCCGACCCCCTCATTTGAACTTAAGTATAATGATAAGAATGATGAAAGTCGATTGATAAACACAGTTGAATTTAAGTATTTTGATAAGAACGATGAAAGTCGATTGGCGTAAAAGAAAGGAACATTAATACACGTAATCTAACTATCTGTGACTCTCTGTAACTATCATCATTTTAACTCCTGTTCCTTCATATGTAGTTTAATATAGTGCGTGCCTAAAGCTTTTATTAAAAATAATTTGTACTGATGCATATTTTGATATAATTCAATATTTTTCTTATAAGCTTTTTAGACTGTTGTAAATTACAAAATAAATCTTCACACTTAATTATATGTTGAAAATGCTAAAAAGAAGGTTTAACAAATAAATTTCCCACGAGTATAAGTTTCGAGGAAATTTTCTTTAATCTAGATTTTTCGAATAATTTACAATCGAATTTTCGCTAGATGTTATTTTTTCTTACGTAAAAAATGAAAAATATACGATTTTTTAACTTATATTTTTTTCCCCAAAAAATATTCATAATTCATCAAGAAAATTAAAAGATGAATTTATTTTGTGTGTAAGTATAATATAAAAGTTGATATATATATATATTAGTTTTATCATCAAAAATTATAATAATAATAAAATAATATATTTTATTTAAATATAAAATATTCTCATATTAGGTTAATTTACACTTTTTTCTTAATTGCTGCAATAATTACACATTCTTGAATATCTGAAATACGTAATAAATGATACGCAATAAGTTAAACGTATTTATTAAATTTATTATACATTACAATTTTTAATAACGAGGAGAATCTGGTTAAAATAATTAAGAAAATATAACATAATCTGGATACAATATTTATTATATATTTTTTTGCATCTTATTTAAAATAATAAATGTGCATTTGTTTTAATTTTGGTGTTAAATTTCCTACAAAAAGTATCTTAATTTATATGTTAATTTGAGGATCTTAATTTACGAATAATAATATAAAGAATGTGTATTATTGAAATTATATGATAATAAATGTATATTATTGAAAATTTGAGAAAAATAAATTATTGTATAAATATCCTAATTATTTTCTTGTGTTTTAAAATAAAATATGTATGTTCAAAACAATATCTACCCTATTAAAATCCGTGCGCGTATCTATCCATGTAACCTCAAAAGCTCGGAAACCACAGGGTGCAGGGCTACGAAACCTGGCACACGGGTTGCTGGATTGACGCCCATGAACGATTCGGGCAAAAAAATTCGAAAATTTTAAATGATTTTTTATATTACTGTTTTATGTTTTTCACGAATTTTTGCCTTTTTTATGTTCAACCCGTAATCGCGCGAGTTCTAACCATTTCTAAATGTTTACTGCAATGTGAGATATATATATTATATACGCCACACTGCAATAATAAGAAGCTGTAACGGGTCTTACGATAATTATTTTACCTCGCATGTAAATAATTAGAGATTATTTAATTGGCTTATTTATTACCTTTAAAAAAAAAAGAAACATTTTATTACAAGCATCAACAATTTTTTTTTCTATTTATTCCCTTATTCCAAAGATATCGTTTTATCGCTTGTTGCCATAGCAATATGATAAATGAAATTTTATTTTAAAAAATGGACAGTAGTGGAAAAATATTTTTCTACATAATACATAGATACATTTGGTTTACTGATTTTTATTTTTAATTTTGGTTTTAGAATTAAATTCACGAACGAGTTAAACAGCTAGTTTCAGCCATAAATATTATTTAATTATTAAAATTGTACGGTAATTATATAAGTGTTTTTGTTAAAAATTAAATAAAATATATGCAGTACTAACTCTATGAGTGCAACAAACTAAAAGTTATACTAATAGACCGGGATAATATGTTAACAGCATGTCTTGCATTTTATTTTCAGTGTTCAGTAAAAGATTAACAGTGTGTGTTATTTTTTATTTTAGTGCTAGATAAAATGTTAACAGCATGTTTTTTTTCTTGTTTTAGTGCTCAGTAAAATGTTAACAGCCTGTATTGTTTCTTACGTTAGTGCTCAGTAAAATGTTAACAACGTTTCTTATTTCTTACTTTTGTGCTCGGCGTTACAAACACTAAAGGGAATTTCTGGATGTTTCAGATCAAGGCACTTAGATTATTATTTTTTTTTTTTTTACATAATTCCTTGAAATTCAAAATTTTTATGTGAAAATGAAAAATACGAAGAAGATATATAAAAATGTTATATATATATAATTTGTGTAAAAACCCGCTTGCATACATTTATTTTTATTTTATTGAATTTTAATTTTTAGCTCACAAGTCTGAGATTGTCTGTACATCAATCATTCTGTTTTATATATATATATATATCTTTTACTAATTTCTAAACAGATTTTCTTTGCAGTTTATTGCTTTCGGTAAGGTCATATAAAATATTAAAATTTTGGATAAAAATGCATCGAGTATAATTAAATCTAATTTATTAACAAAAATATACGCATATGTGCACATTGTTTTTAGCATAAGAAAGAAATTATCTTTATAGGCATACTTACTTAATACTTACTGAAAGAAAATTTCTTTGTGTTGCACTAATGTTTTTGTTTCAGTTAAAAATAGCTTATTAAATTCTTCTTTTTTGAAGATTTTGCATTTATTTATTTATTTTATTGTAATTACAATCTTTTTATTTAACTTAACTCAGTTCATGTATGCAAAATATGTGGTTTTGGCATAATTTTTTACTCTCTTCCTTATAAGACAGAAATGTTAAAAAAAAATATACACAGGTGGTGTTTGCGATAACAATACAGTGTTTTATTATTTTTTTACTTAATTATAAGTTAATAAATTAATTTTAAGGCACTTTCTGTTAGCCGGGTGCAGGTGATGTGTCGCTCAATCTGATTAGGATTACATCAATATAAGACAACAACAATATAGATAATGAACGCTCTATAAAATGAGCCAACTGGTTCTGAAAATGCAACAAGGAAATATTTTGAACACTAAATAGTAGAAAATAAAATATATAGTTTAATGTATATATTTTGTTAAATGCGCTTTTAACTATTAAGAATTTAATATTAATTAAATTATGATTATACGTTGAGAAAACAATTTAGAAATCCTGAATAGTTACTTTATATATTGCTTTTTTTTTGCTATATCTTAAAAAAGAAATAGAGTTAAAATTACATTTTGTTTAAACAGTTCACAAGTTCGCGCTTTCTACCAAGCGTAAATAAAAGCAATGAATTTTCTTAATCGGGTCCACGCCACATAAACGTATTGCAATTGAAGTTTTTTGGAAATACATAAATTGCACTTATGAAGTTAAACGTGGTTTTTAAGATAAACATTGAATGCTTATAAACTGGTGTTAAAAACTATTTCTACTTTTGTTTATTTTGTTTTATTTTAATTTATTTTTAACTTTAAAGTATATTTAATCAAATTTTTTTCAATAGTTTAAAAACACTAATCTTTCTTTCACATTTTCTTTATCAAAAGCATTGTTAATCGAAATAACTGAATGGCGTTCGTCTAATGACATAGTACAGGAAATAGAACTTTTCCCACTAACTTTCTTAATCGGGTCCACGCAAAATACACTTATTGCAATTGAAGTTTTTTAGAAATACGTAAATTGCAGCTATGAAATTAAACTTTTTTTTTTTTTTTTTTTTTTTTTTTTTTTTTTTTTTTTTTTTAAGATAAACATTGAATGCTTATAAAATGGTGTTAAAAACTATATTTGTGCTTTTATTTATTTAGTTTTATTTTATTTAATTTTACCTTTAAAGCATATTTATTCAAATTTCTGTCAATAGTTTAAAAACACTAATCTTTCTTTCACATTTTCTTCATCAAAAGCATTGTTAATCAAAATAACTGAATGCCGTTCGTTTATTGACATATTGCAGGAAAAGGAACTTTTCCCACTAACTCGGCTTAAAAGTTATCGATGCCATCGCGTGTCAAGTACCCAGTTGGGTATCTCTTGTGAAAGTGATTTTCTCTGTAAGAAGCACGATAATGTACCCGGAAAAAGGGTGAAAAGGGAAGTACTTTACTATTACTAGCTTGTTAAAACACAAGTTTTTGAGAATATCTACAGATAGACATAGTGTAAAAGAAAATAGATTAAAATTCTTACAATCAATTTATTTATTTTGTAAATATTTCGCTGAAATTTATGATAATGTATTAAATGTAAAAGGAATAAAAATATTTTAAGTAACTATTAAATTAAAAATTAAATATTAGAAGTTAAAAAAATACTTTTTTTAAAAAATAACTAAAGAAGAACTAAAGAAGATTCAAATGTTCAAAATTGATTAAAACTTTTTATAGAGATCATAGCATATGAAAAATTGTAATTTTTTTTCTTTTTTTTTTTTTTTTTTTTTTTTTTTTTTTTTTTTTTTTTTTTTAGAATCAGCATAATTTTGGAAATGGCGAAATTTTAGAGAGCATCCACATTGTGTTAAACGAAACAGACTAAAATTTACTCAATAGTTTTTGTGTTTTGTAAATATCTCGCTGAAATTTATTGTAATTTAGTTAAAGTAAGTAAAGAAAAGTAGTTTTACATAATTATTAAATTAACAATAAAATATTGAGCTTAAAAAAATTGTTTAAAATAAGTAACTGCGAACTAAAGGCAAACTAAATATTCAAATTTGATTCTCAATTCACGATTCTTTTATTTTGTTAAATATATGTTAAAATACTTTATAAACTACTATTGGAAAAATGTTTATTGGACTTTTTTTGGTTCACATTGCACTTTGGTTTCACACTTTTTATAGAGATCATAACATCCTACGAGGAGCATCCAGAAAGTAAGTTTACCATAGCCCGCAAAAAGAAACAAAAAATAATTACCTGTAAATAGTTATTGCAAAAGATACAGCAATGCTTCAGCTACTTCTCAACATAAGAACCACCGGAATTGTAACAATTGTCATAGCATGGCATTAGTTTTTGTAGTCCAGTCTCATAGAAGTCATCTGCCGCTTGGGATTGGAGCCACTAAATACCTACTAAATTAAGAATAAAATATTAGGAGTAAAAAAATATATACTTCGTTTGAAACAACTAAGAACTAAAGAAGAATTAAATGCTCAAATTTGATGCACACAAGTTATTTAATTAATTTTGAAAGTAAGGTTGACAAAATTTAGACTTAAATGTTGAATTTGGATCTTTTTTATAGTTTATAATGTTCGATTGAATGTATCTGTTTTAGAATCAGCATAATTTTGAAAATTGCAATGTTTGTATTCGTTTATTGCTAGGATGCATGAAAAGAACTCCCTTTCTAAATTAACGTTTTCATTCATATCAAGTACACAGTTTGATATCGAAAAAAAAAAGTAATTATCGATGCAAGAAGTATGATCACCCGAAATAAAGAGTGAAAATTGAGGTTTGTCATTACTGGCAGTAAGAAATATATATATATATATTTATATGCACAAATATTACGTCTCATTAATATAAATTAAAAAATAAAGTTACTTAAAATACAGAGACATTTTAACTATAGAAAACATATGAAAAACCCTAAATACAATTACAAACGGATGAACACTTCTCCCCCCTTCATCACAATTTACGAAGAATCACTAAATATGTCAAAAACTAACTTACTCATGTGAAACATACATCAAAACACCTATTAGAGTTAATTTTAAACTTTTGTAAAAGAATAGAGTATTCAGCTAGAATACTTCCAGCTTGATTCATTAGATTTACAGCTGAATGCGTATGCCAAGATTCCAGAAAAATTCAGCTTCTATAAACATTACCGTTCCGCTGAATAGTCGTAGTTTTTGTAAAGTCATGTAAATGGTCTGTTTCTATTGCATGTGAAATCGATTCCAAGTTCTTACATTTAAATGCCTGTTTATGTTCTCTTATTTTTATTTCTATTGTGCCATCAGTCTTGTCAATGTATATTGCATCACAGTTTCACATGGAATTTTGTAAACAAGGTATTTCTCTTGTTCAATCGGACAGCTGTACTTGAATTTACATAAAAGATTCCGAAACTGTCTCTTTAGGACAAAAGCTGTTTGTATATCACAGAGATAGTTACGGATAATCTCGGAAAATGCACAAACTAAATTTCACACTATTTATACCTTAATTGTCATGATATTTTCACAATAAAATTTTATTTTCCTCCCAGAAACAACACCTGAAACAGATTTTCTTAGTGGAGCTGGACTTTTGAACATGCATAAAACTGAGTATAATACAAAAAAAATAACAATTCATAAAATGATAATTTTAAAGAAAAAATAAAATTAGTTGCATCGATTAAAGTAAATGAATAATTTTTACTAATCTATCATTTTCTAACACATTATAAAATTATCTTTCACATTTCATACTATTTACATAATATTATCTCACTTCAAATATAAATAAATAAATAAGTAATATACAGATGTGCATATTCACAATATAAAGTTTACTATTGTCAGAAAAAATTTGATTATTTTCTAGTTCGCATTTCAACGTATATCTGCAAATGCTTAAAGTATCACAAATAACTGTATGCAATCATATAAGGACATTAAGAAAATATTTTAAGATACATTTTATTTACATTATATATATATATATATACAGGGTGCTTAAACAATGTATGTCTATTTAGAGCGGTCTGTAACTTGAAGGAATAACCCGAATGAAATAAAAATCGGTACACTTACTATTCAAGAAGAGGGAAGAAGAATGGAAAAATAAAAAAATAGTTGCAATAATCGCCAACAGATGGAGCTACGGAGCCTGTCGGGGCAAACGTCGTTGTGTATCGTGTAGGTGTCACAAACCTCAATGACTTAAAAGATCGCATATCACAACATGTGGAAAACATTACTCTTGATGCGTTACATTTTGTAACTGAGCACGTCGTGCACCGCCTGGATCGTATCCTAGAGCACAATGGCCATGTGGAACCTGGCCCCACCAGTGGCTGAGAGGTTCTGCTCTCGAAGCTGGTAGACGGGAGGTGCTGGGTTCGATCCCAATCGTGCCCGTCGGTCTAATCGTTCGGAGTTTTCGTGATTTTCTTCGAGCCGTGGATTTATCCATGCGTAAATACGGGTTAGGTTCCCTTAGAAAGACCCCCACGAAGGGCACTTCTCCCGGGTCTATATCCCAAGTGTAGATAATTGGCCGTCAATAATCAACCCAACCCAACCCATGTGGAACCTGAACTTGATCGGCACCGCCATGCGAAAGCGTAATCACATTCACAGTGACACTTTCCAATAAATTAGGTTTTACATCCGGTTTTACACCTAATTCTTTGGTCTTGTATTACACATTACATTTCGCACTCAAAAGCGCCATCTGTTCGAGATTATTGCAACTATTTTTTTTATTGTTCCATTTTACTTTTCCCTTTTGGAATAGTGTACAGATTTCGGTTTTATTCGGGTTATTCTTTCAAGCTACAAACAACTCCAAGTAGAGATACTTATATTATAATCACCCGGTATATATACATAATTGAAGAAATTCATGTATCCGGATAAAAATAATAATGTTAATTAACACCAAAATTACAATAGAATATTCAGAGGAAGAAAAATCTCCTCTTTGTATGGCGCTAGCCACCTTTCTTTTTTTTTTTTTTTGAATTTTTCTTTCGTAAACAAAAAACAGAATTTCTACTGCTCTTTATTGTAATAATTGTAATGTATTCACCTGCATTTGGAGACGCAACATTTGTATTCCATTTTGAAATGAATAAAATAAAAATAATTTTAGACTTATATGTCTTATCCTAGAAGAAAGACGACATGTAAAGCTAACTAACTAAGCTTAAACATTCTAATTGACACTTGACATTGGCAACCAAACATACCTATGGTGACGTAACATAATTTAAAAATCCAGCTGTCCTGGTTTGCCAAATGGGGCATTGATGAGGGGGCAAGTTATAGGGAGGGTAGCCCTCTTCTCTCACCTATGCTTTGCTTGGAAAGTTACCTCAGACTCCCTGGTGCCGCTTGGAGCGTCGTCGGGTCATTTTCAAGGACGAAAAAAAATGATGAAAATGACTCATAATACTTCCAATGAAGGGAATAAGAGTGATGTTTCCATTCCAGAGTTAAAATAATATATTTGAAATTAGGAACTACATTTAAATTTTTTCTTCACACTTCACAATTTTTTTAATTTTTAAGTATATTTTAAGTGTTTCTTAAAATAACAATTTCCAAGTCAATAGATATATGTTCAAATTTGATTTATAAATATTAAAGAAATTCTAACACTTCTATAACTGTATATATTTTAGAATCAGTTTTTCGGAAATATTCATGTGTTCGTTTCTTGATATTGTGCATGAAAAAAATTACTGCACTGCCAATTCTTCAAAGTTATCGATTCTTTTGCGTGTGAAGTACGCAGTTGGAGATATTATATGAAAGTTATTTTCGCTACGAGAAAGACGATGATATACCCGGAAAAGGATTAAAAATTAAAGAATGTCATTTAGTTTATCATGCTAGAAGTAAAAAATAAAATGTTATTTTTTTAGTGAATATCTACACATAAATAACATGTGAAAGGTTTATTTTATTAAAATACTTTGAACGGTGTATTTGGAATAGTTCACTGGATTTTAAAATGATTTTTTAAAAATTAGTATCTTTAAAAATACAGAACTAAATGGTGAATTAAAATTCATACATAATATTTCATTATTTTTTTTAATGAATTTAAATATTTTTTTAGTTAATATTGATCAAATTAGAGTTAAATGTTGAAATTTGATTCAAAACATTTATAAAGGTTATAAAAATTCTATAGTAGTGTGTATATCAATTTAGTTTACCATTACTGGCGATAAAACAAAGTGCATTGTTTAGTGAATATCTACAAGTATACATTGTATAAAACAAATATATATCTATCTATCTTAAATATTTTTATTCGTTTTGTGATTGTTGGTGGGATTTACCCAGTTCCACCTCCTTCTGTCCTGGTTGACCACTTCATGGTGATCGAGTTTGAGAAATCGCTCGGGGAGTGCTGTGTTCTCTGGCAGGATACCCGGGGTAGGTGCTGGTGTTGGGTGTCTTTCCAGACTCAATAGGCCCCTTTAGGGGGAACATGACGGGTCCTGGTCTGGGCGTTGTCTTCTCGGGTCGGCTGCTAGGTAGAAGGACACCGAGACCGGTGTCTCTCTGGGCGGCCATCCTTCAGACCCTTCTCCTGGGAAAGATGATGGGGAGCCGGTATGTCTGGAGTTGGTGCTTTTGTAATTAAACAGGGATTCTGTGCGAACTCTAGTGAAAATTATTAAGACACTGCCAAAACTTAAACGCGAACGGAGTACAGTAATTTTCTGTCGTTCCAACCCGGTCACTTGAGTGTGAAAGGCGACCAGGAGCAGAGGCTCTCAGGAAAGGGGCGCTGGTGTGTTTTACTCACTACTACATGTGTAGTCCGATGACGTCACTTTGATGTATATCGGACATGCTGTCAGCGAGGAGAACGCCCATCCTTCTCTGTGATACTGATTCGACCAATTGAGTGTGAAAGATGAACGGAAACAGAGTCCCTCAAGTGACGGTAGCTTCTGCGTCTCGCTGGTTGCTACACGAGTAGTCTGAAGTCATCGTAGGTCACGTGATTCAAATACGGTGACTGCACAGGGTTTTTCAGAGTTTTTCCATGTGACTAACAAGAATTCAAATCACCTTCTCATAGTCCTCCCTAAAGGCGGTCTCAGCTTTGCAATATGATCGATGGTAGCGGCTGACCTGTTCTACGCGGGAGATTTTTGTAGTAGACTACTCCTGGACGTTGACGGGTTGCGGATGGTTCCTACGCTGCTCCTTGGGTGTTGTGTCGTCCATCCGGCGGCGAGTTCGTCTATCTGGTGGGGCTTTCTGCCGCTTCGTTCTGGGTTATCGCTCAGGTCTAACCGCTGATTTGGGATCTCGATCCTGGTACGGCTTCTACTCTTTGATTATGCGTTTTGAGAATATCTCACTGGATTTTTAAATTACGTTTTACGTAAAGCCTTTGAAACTAAAAAATATACATTCATACATTTATTATAGTTTCGTACTTTACATTCTTTTCATTTTACTTAAACTTATTTTTAAATTTATCTCGTTCAAATTAAGAGCAAATATAAGATTTTAATTCACATTGTTTCACATGCATATTATAAAATTTCTATAACAGTATATTCATTAAAATAAGCATAATTTAGGAGATAGCATATGTTTATATAAAATATTACAGTGAGAAATACAAATTTGGGCAAATAAAACATTCACCGTGTTTCTAACGCATTCACTCTCAGTATTTGCACAATAACTTTTTAAGTATTGTTTTTTAGGAACCTTAGTATGTTCTTCTATTGCAGATTTTGATTAATGTGAACTCCTTCGACTGAAATACAAAGACGCACGCGTAAGAAAAAGAAACATCTTGTACCGTACGTATTTACTTTTATGTACACTCTGTGCGTACTTGTGTACTTTTCTGGTACTCGCCTTCAGAAATATACTGCATTTTCATGCACGTGAAATTTTAGAAATTATTTCAATATACATAATTTGCACTTATTAAAGACTTTTAGTGCATTTATTAAAAGAAATAAAACTAAATAATCCAATCAACTTCCGAATGTTTAAAACACATATGCATATCTATAAATGCATTCTTTCTACACAAATATATAGCATTTTAAAATTCTCTGCAGCACTGGTGCACAATTTGTTATTACATAATTAAACAAAATTGATAATACGTAACTCAAAGCTGTTACGTAACTAAAGATAATCTGAATACAATTTGACAGGCATTCATCATTTCATTGCAATTATGAGCTTTTCTGAAACGATGCTGCTCCGTTACTGAAAATGCTTATGTTTATGAAGTTTTGAAGTTTTATAACTAGGAAAGTTCTAATCATAACAGAATGAATGTTTTTGATATGCATGTTTGATTCAAGAGTGTTTTAATAAGCATACATTACAAGACCGTAAAACTGTATAAAAATCAGATATATATACTATTTTCAGAAATATATTAGGTAGTTTAAAATGCAAAAAAAATATTCCTTGTCCTAATTTTATTTTGTTTTATTGTATTAAAAGTACATATATAGTATTATGAGTTTAGGAATTAACTACTGGCTAAAGTCAACAGTGGACACACTTACCTACAAGATGTCACAAAAATGTTAATTTTTATACGATATCGTAAGACAAATTTGGTAAATTTGAATTTTGTTTTCAGCAGCAAAATCATTGCACAGAACTGCATATATAATTTTTTTGAAATAATTTGACAGTAATGAGGAAAAACTAACATATAACTCTTAAAATATCGTTCATTAATAAAAATAGGCACCGTATAAAAATTGACGATGACGTACTTTACATTTAAAAAATGATAACACGTATGAAACTATTGTAATACACATACACTGGTGTACAAAAATTTAGCAACAGACAGAAAATCGAAGTTTTTAACACAAAAATGTGTGTTTACTTTTGAGTATTCTATAAAAATTGTATAAAATGCAGGCGTAACAACATTTGGACACACTGAAATATTGATACGTACTACTTTATCAGCACAGCAAGTCAATGTAAGTTCTCCTTCACATCAGAAATGGTCATAAGTGCAACAGACCATCCAAAAAGTGAAATCCTCTTTCGTTACATAATTAATCTCCATCACTTGGTGACTTTAACATGAAGTCATTGTGATTGTTGCGAGAAGTCATCAGGTAACATAACAATGAAGTCACCTTCTGATTCTCACTTGATCGTAGATTTGAGGCAAAAATAGGAAGACAACATGACCATTGCATTGAGAGAGAGTCACGAAATGTCGTCATGGTGAAGTTACTTTTAGAGAATTTATAATATCTACAAAGGAAAAGAAATAAGAACTTATTCATTTAAACACGTACATAGAAATATATGCTAATACATACGTCGTGCGTTATACCCAGTGACAGTTCCGCTCTAATAGAATATTACCTTTCGTAACGGAGCTACTGTATATGTTCGTAGTAATATTTTATTCAACCAAGACAACATTTAAATTTATATAATCTAGAAATGTAATTTTTTAATCCATGTCATATATTTTTGTCATTATGGAATATACACAGTTTCTTTGCGGGAAGTGTAACATTAATTAGGACAATAACTGTGTGTCCAGCGATTTTTTCGCTTGTATTATACTCGTGCATAAATCCACTGACCGATGAAGCTGAAGTTGTTGTCAGTATTGTACGGACACCTGGTGAGTCATACTAAAGCAGCAGTCACGGTGACTTCTCAGTGGTAGCACCAAAGTGTGATCATAATAGAGTAATATTAAGAAGAAAGAAATGTCGCAACTTTTATTTCATATTAGTAATTGTGGTACTTCTGACCATTTGTCATGAAGTCAAGGAGACGTGTCATCGATTGGCTGCTCTGCTAGGGTAGTACATGTATTCCACACCTGCATTTTATATGTATATTTTAAACTCAGAGTAAAACATGTTTGTTAAAAAATCGGCTTTTTGTTGCTTAAATTTTGACGGTAGTGCAATGTAGATCCAACGTAGATCCAATGAAAGCATTACACACGCATATCATACAATTTGAAAATACAATTTTAAATCAAAGAAAACAAAAAATAAGAAATTCATACATATTTCTGAAACTATTATTTAACTCTGTTATCAGTAACTCTGCTCATAGAGTAATGTTTCTGAAAGAATTTCAGAGCTCATCTTCTCTAATATTTATGCAATCATCGATTATCTTGCATTATGGTCAACAACATATATATAATCGTTTTTGCAATTTATTACAGACTTACTTTTCTAATATCATATATCGCCCCTATTCAAAATGTCCCATTTTTAATTAAATTCTAAATCAATTTTAAAGGAACATGTATGCCTTTTTTGTATTGATCTTAGTGCAGAAAAAATGGAAATTTTTATACCTGCCATATTTTGTCTAATGAGGAAAGGTTTGAGTAAAATTTTGAAAAGTGAAATTTTTTTAAGTTAAGGGTACGAATATTTCATTAACATAATATCATTTCGTCTCTTCTTTTCAACATTTTTACCCCATACATTGCTGACGTATCACTGCTAGATGAAAACGTGAAGCTCTTTTCAAACTCTTTGGGAAACTAATATATATTGTAACGTTTTCATGAGTGATACTCTTTTAGGGGTCTCATATTTTGCTCATTAATTATATGTTTTTAAATGTACAGCGAATTTATTGAAGGGAACCAATAATAAAGAGAAACTTCGAAACTACATACTTGAAATTCAAAATTGTTTTTGCTTTTACCTACCATTGCCAATCTCTGCAAAGGAAACTTAAATTATATGGTGTTATGATTGTAGTAGATAATTCCTTACAAATACATGACATTTTACTCCCTTTTAATTAACAGCAGCGTCTATTCAGAGATTTCTGTTGCCTGCTAGATCGTCTTAGTTCATTGAATTGTGGACAAATTGAGATGTGTTAACAGGGGAAGGTATGACCAATGACAGTCTTCAATTGGAGTTATCATCAGATATGTACTTGTATGGTTTCTTCTTGATATATTCTTGCCAGGACTGTGGTTTTTCTATTATACTTAATATCAGCTATATGCTTCTTTTTTCTGTAACAAACTTTCCTGCTTGTCATGCCACTATTGTAATTCTTTGAGCGTCTTCTTTAATAAATGGTATTTCATGAACTCCTGAATAATTCTCAAAATTAATTGGGTCAATTTTACAGAAAATGATATTCTTTAAGTTCTGAGGGTGTTTGGCTATTAAAGAGATATTCAAACGTTTAAGGTTGTATTTTAATTTTTCAAAAAAGCTTGGTTAATATTGAAGAGTATAAAGTTTATATTTTTGCGAATTAAATTTGTTTATCATTATTATTGGCAATATCCACGATTAATTTATAAATATGGCATATCTTAAAACCATTATTACAAGCAATTCTACGAATATTATCTAATTCGTTATTCAATTTATTTTCAGTACATACTAAAAAATCCCGTCTTATAAAAAATCTGTAGGCAACAATTTTATACGTAAATGGAGAACATGCATTATTTGGTATGGTACATAGGTTAGCCATGCTTTTGAAACAGATCTGTCACTAGAATTATTTGTTCAGGTTAACATTACATCAATAAATGGAAGATTTTATTATGCCCAATGTCAACAGTTAATTTAATGTTATATTCAATTAATTTAGATGATTTATAAATGTTAGGGAAAATCATTTTACGAATTTCAAGCAACGAATCAAATATAATTTAAGCTCTAATTTCATGCTAGTAAAGTCTAATTGAATTAGTCATTTCAAAAAACACATAAGTCACAGAATCAGAACTTTTCAGAAATAAAAATAAAACTGTATTATTCATAAGTAAACTAATGTTTATGGATTTTTTTTCTTGCGCTGATTATAGAGTTTGAACTTCAAAGTTTGTAATTATCGAATAATTTTTATAATTTATGTTTAATATAAAGAAGAATAACAGAAAAATTGTTCCTGACTTATGTTGTTTTAGCAAGAAGCAAGGTTAAGTGTTACTTAATTTGAACCAAACAAACATGTTAAATATATATGTTTTATCAAAATTAATGAAATTAACACTTATACAGGAACATTTTAATGTTTTAATATGGCATTGCATGCAAATGGTAATATGGTAATGTAATATGGTATCAGTAACTAATCTGGTATTGCATACAAAAAGGCACATAAGTCGCTGACTTTATGTCGTTTAAGTAATGAAAGAAAATTAGAAGGTATTGTTTGAAGAGGAAGGAATACACTGGCTTATGTGGTTATTATCCAGTTCATGGTTTTACCTTTAAGAAAGCATTTGCGACAAAAGATGTATATTTGGAAAACACTTGACTGTGATTTTTGAAATGAACGATTCAATTATATTCAACGTTTTGACATTTTTTTATGTAGAAAGCCTACGCAGTATAAATCACAACGAAAAACAATGGATTTTCGACAAATATATATTGAAAATTGTTTTGCATTCCTTGGAGGAGGCGAAATATTCAATTGGTGTATTTTCACCTTTATCTTTTGATTTAAAAAAAATTACCAATATTCCTATTATAGATATTTTCTCAAAGCCCTATACATTTCCTTATACATAACATTTTAACACATATAAGATTATAAGATTTTAAGACTTTAAAATAATGATAATAAGACTAATAAGATAGACTAACAAGAAATAATGACATTGAAAGTTTCTTACATCACATGAAAAACTGACGCAAACTTTTATTAAACTATCCACAGCATCTGCAATTTTCGTAAAATTTATTTTTCGGATACAGTCATGAATACTTAAAATTTTACTTAAAATAAATTCAAATTCATACAATGCCCTTTTCATCTCCCGAAAAGTTTGTTCCAACTTTCAGGTTAAAAAAAATGTAACTTAACAACTGCTAAAAAATTCATTCATACATTCTTCTTTTAAAATATTGCTTTGGTATTTCCAAACTTCTATGCACGCAATCTAGTTTTATTACTTAAAACAAAGTAATAAAGAAAATTCTTAATATTATTTTTGTTCGTTGGATATATTTCTAACTCGTGTATAAATAAAAATATACTGAAGATTTTTATGAATATTTAATATTTGAACTCTAGTTTTCTGTTTTTTATTGCATAATAAATGTTAGAGAAAAATGAACAAGACAACACTACCTACAGAAAAGTAAATGCCCAAAAGAATTTATTTGCACTTAAAAATAATTAACGAATCTACTTTAATTTACTGGTACAATTCGTACTGTAATTAGTTCTTTGTAAATAAAAATTCCCAGAAATTGAGCTAAATACAACCTCACACACGCAGCCCGTTCATCTGTATATAACATGTTCAAAGTTTTCAAATGTGCAAAAGAGCTTAAATTGTTATTTATAGTAGGTGTAAGAAAACTCTCCTCAATGTTTAGACCTCATTTATGACGCAAATCATTTTCTTAACACACTCTTATACACTGTAAGAAAGGCAAATGTTTCTTACTCTAGCTCTTAAAAAATCGGCTTGTGAAAATATAATATGACATCTTATATGTTAATCACGATTCCGGAAAAGCGTTTTTTGTCTTTAGACGCCTCTGAAATAAACAGATTTCAGATATTTAAAGAAGCAGTTATGAAACAAAAGTTTCTTTTGCTGCCTTTAAATTTCGGAAACGTTTCCGAATTTTTATTATATATATATTTTTTTTTACTTTGAAATTAATCAGTTTTCTCTACTCGGATGCTATGAATTCTCGTATAAACATCAACAACCGCATAACAGAATTTATGCAAGCAAGAATAATAAAATAATGTTTATATTAGTGCTATTAATTTTAATGTTTATGTTAATTCCGTTAATTTATAATAATTATTGAACATAAAAATGTTTATTTAAGAATTGACATCATCCAAAAAATTTATATTTCGAGTTGAGAAAACAGATTACTACACTGTAAAAACTACCTGGAAAGGTTTCCGAGAATTTCGTGCTACAAAAGAAACATTTTTTGCATAAATACTTCTTTATCTCTCAGTAATCATTTGGTTTCTAAAGTTTCTATTAATAAAAATGCTTCTTGGAATTGCGGTTAACTCGAAAGAGGATTTTATAACACTTTCGCAAAAATTAACAAGAACGAAAAATCATGCGTCAAGCATAGATTATGTAACACTTTCCAACGCTTCCAAAATAATTTTACAAATCATACTGTTTAATAAGCTGAGAGATAACATCTAAGTAAACAATTTGAACAACGCATAACCTATTTAAAAACATAATTTCAGGAATTTCCAACGTATACAATATTCGGAAAAATATCCGAATACTTTTATTCAGCCCTGTATATGATCTATAGATTTGTATATATACTACATAGGATGCTAAATTTTAGTTCAGTTAAGAAACGCGTAGCACAGTTTAAAATTCTCCTTCTGGAGTTTCTGTCAATAAACGGAAATGTGCTCGCGAACTTTTGTATTTCCCTGTATAGGATCTACAGAATTTATACACACCACGTAATAAACAAAAAGTGAGTTAAATTTAAAATCGCGTTCAGTAACTTAAAACGCACTTCCAGGAATTATTGTTAACAGACAGTAGAGAATTCTTTTGTGTGTCCCTGTAAATGAACGATGACTGCTATACACACACTATTCTGTAGTAAGCCTCTTGTAATGCACCTTAGTGATCTATATAAATTTCAATGCGTTTAAAATAGTGAAACATTATTTAAATAAACCGCAGACGATTTTTCTCCATAGACGTAATGTAACGGAATTCTTTTGACTGTCCCTGTAAAGTAACTATAAGTGCTATGCACACCCTATTCCATACTAAGCTTCTTGTAATGCACCTTAGTGATATATATCAATTACAATGTGTTTGCAATTGTGTAACATCATTAAAATAAACCGCAATTGATTTTTCCCCATAGACCGTAATGTAACGGAATTCTTTTGAGTGTCCCTGTAAAAAAACTATAAGTGCAATAAATAAACCTTAAACACACCAGTGTGACACACGTATGAGAAATCGCATTCAGAAACAATAACCTTATACATAATAGTTCAGACTTATTTATTACTATGTGTATTAATACAAAAATTTCAATACGTTGATTATTATCCATTAAAACAATTCATCGACATACGTAATGATTTTTAAAATTCTACAAATATAAAGACTAGCAAAACACAAAAGAGAAGAATAAAATTGTACTGTTTGTTGGAAAACTTTTAGGTTTAAAATAATTGTTTAGTTCTTGTGACAATACATTCAACGACTATGCTCAAAACGGTAAACTATCTTGTCAAAAGAATTTAGACGTTTCACAACTTCATATCTCTTTTTCTGACAGATATCAAATTTTAAAGAAAATATTACCATAAACGTGCTCTAGCATAGCAATGCATTACAAATACTGATTCCATTTTAGGAAATATAAAAACAAATTTGAAACTATATGTGGACTCAGAATTTCTTTTTAAAAAGATATGCTTTAGGATCGTTTTATCAGGTAAATAAACTGTAACTAACATAATATTTCACAATTTAAAAAAATATATTATTGGTGTATTCTTGCTGCTGCTGCCACTGCTGTATTTAAATTTATTTTAACAGGGGATGATTCTCGTTCCATGAAAAATTTTAGTTTTATGCAAAAACATATGATAAACACCGTGAAGCAGGCAGAAAAGTCGGATAATTAGTTTACGAACTATTTAAGATTGAAATCGGTAAAGATAGTTGAGTTACATAAATTTTATAGTAGAAAAAACTATACATAGCAATTTAATCATCCTTTGCAGGCATATACGTCACTAGATATTGGTATACAGCCTCCAATCTTTTTTTAAGTTTCTCAAATTTTTAAGTTAAAAAAAATTATACAAAATTTTATTTTATGATAATTTATTCCTGATTTTATTTCTGTTGCCAGATTTAAAAAAGACCAAATAATATTCCGAAATATTTTTCAATTCAAGATATATTTACGCATGAATATTAAAACAGAAAGAAAACGTTAATATAATCAAATTATTACATGCGAAAAGCATAAAATTTGGGGATTTTACGCAATATTTAAAATGTAATGTATGTGTATATGTATGTGTCATATATTTTTCAAAGTCAATGTATGTATTTTTCAATATTAATGTATGTATTTATCAATTATTCAATGTCAATGTATATATTTATCAATTTATCAGTGTCAATATATTTCATGTATTAAAAAAACATATAATTAAAACATCATATTTGAAAGGTTTATAGCGTCTAAAAAATCTTCTAGACGTTATTACAAATTCCATGAGGTAACGACATTTTTTACACAAATATTTTATAAAAGCCGATTTTCAAATGTTTGATAAAACTTACTTAACGAATCATGAAAGTAATAGTCAGTTGTCGCGACATCTGTGAATACCGCATTGGGAACCGAAACATCTCACAGTCAAACGGAAATTAATGTCAACCTGATTACAGAATGTCGCTACTGTTCGTGATGATATCAATACATTTCCCGTAAGCAGATTACATTTTAAAACAGAGCAAATTAGCGTGTTTTTAGAGGCTGTGAGGGCTGGGCAGGGGTTGGCGAGCGTAGCTCTTACAGAACAGAATCGCCTAATAAAACTAAATTTCAGTATTCGCAATTACAACAAATAATCGTCATCTATTAAATATTTGAATGGCGGAATGATTTTCTTTTTAATTTATGTGTAAGGGAAATAACTATATAATAAAAGCTCAAAGCATTTGACTGTCATCAACAGTTCCGGGATGCCCACTTCACTTTTTCATACGCCAGGCGTTTGCAATTTCTTGTATCATTGTTGAGTGCATTGTGATTGTTAATTTTATATTGTTGTACCTTACGGACAATAATTGTTACATCATCATTATAAACAATGTTAACACTTCTGAAGATTTTCTAAGCACAAAAGATTCATTCATCATGAACATTTAAAATATTGAACCATGGAGGTGATGGTTCACGATGTCGCCTGGTGTAAAGGAAAAAAAATGCGAATTAAATCAGCAGGGAAGAGTGCTGTGCGTGACGTCAGAAGGTCATGTCTTCTTCCCAAACGCTTGGGAATTGAGGTAGAAAATGCTCCAATATGGCTATTCGGGAAAATGAAAAAAAAAAACTGCCGCGTGTTAATTAAAATATTTAAAAAGAAAATCGCACGAAGGTAAAGAAAAATCTGAAAAGGATGGTCGATTTTGAAAGGAAACTTGTCAAAATAAAGATATTAACCTAACACTAACTATTAAATTAAAATATTGAAGAAATACATGTTGGAAATTTTATTAAATATAAAAAACGTGATAAGGAGTTGCCAACAGAAATATTTTCATAGAAAATCCAAATCTGCAACACTGCCTGGTGATAACAAAGTGTTAGAACAGTTTTTTACGAGGTTCGTGTAAAATGAGGCCCCGATGTGATTACTGGCCCTCTAGTGGGCGTTAGCCAGCTAGTTGATAATGTTCGTTTATGTTTATCCAATTTTCGAATTTCTTATATTTTATTTTTATTAAATTTTACGAAAAACTTTAACATTTACTTTCACTTATCATGTCGGTTACATGTGAAAATAGATTACACCAAGAAATTGTATAAGGCACACCGAAACACCGAGTGTTCACATGAATGCATTAGTGCAACTTTGACTCTGTCTAATATAAATGCATTTTTATCCCAAAATAAATTAAAATAATTGCAAGTATTTTTCAAACTGTTACTGATAATCCTGCTTCGCTTGAATATTTTTTATTAATAAAACAGCCATACAAAATAAAATTATGTCGTATTTCGCGTGCCTAAACTTGCTCCATGATTTTACATTTCACTGCGCAAAAGTACACACTCAGTTTCTACATGATTTTATCAGTATTTTGTAGTTAAAAAGTCAAATGAGAAAAAAGATAATTGTAGTTTCAATTAAAACAGATGTCTTACGAGAATACACACACTGTACAAAAGACATATGTTTCTTACTCTACAAAAATCAAATATAACCAAGAACGAAAATAGAAAATAATAATCCTTCAAGTTACGATACCGAAGAATGTATTTTCATCATTAAAATCCTCAGACACTAATATAGGTTTAAGATTTAATAAAACATTTATAAAAACAAAAATTCTTTTGCTGCTACTGATTTTTGGTAACGTTTTTAAGTAGTTTTATAGAAGTTGAATTAGTTTTCTGAAAACGGAATATCTGCTTGTGAGATGCTAATATTCTTCAATTAAACGTTTTGAGCTGTGTATTTCAGTGTATGAATCCAAGAGTAACAATCGCACAAACACGTGATATGTGGCCGCATGTTGTAAATATTATGCTTGAAATTTTTTGTGCCATCTGTTGTATATTAACTGATGCGCCGCAACACCCGGTAGTCGACGACTGACTAATGAAAGGAGAGCGCGGCGAACACTGCTGCATTTTCCATGCCCAGTAGCCACTAAAGTTAAATTTCCGGCAGTATATAAAAGCATGGCATCACCTAGAAGACAGAAGGCCAGCGTCGCCTACTTAATAAGATCTTGATTATAAGATATAGAACAAAAATATTCAATTTTTTAACATAATTTTCGTTATTCAAAATTTGTTTTTATATGGAAGCATATGATAAGCTACGGTTGCCGAAGGCAGTCGTATTTCTCCGCCGATTCCAGGCTCTCGTGAGCCTATACGAGGTCACTACCAAAAAGGGCCGGTTTACCCGGACGCCTCTAATGTGGTGCTATTCGGCCGGTAGGAGAAATGGGAGCCTAAGCCTCCTGCGCTTCGTCACCCTTTCCCAAATGAACGACGACAGATGTCACTGCGATGATATGGTGGAACCCAAACGCAGAGGACATCACCGCAACACACTTGGCCGGAACGCGGAAGTGAACAACGGCTCCGTAGCCGGAATCCCATAAGGGAAACCGGGTCCTGGGCCAACGTTGAACACTCCCATGTCCCATTAATGTAACCACATCTTCCGATTATCAAATCCTGGGGAGGGAGGAAACGACTAGTTCATCGGATGTGGATAGCAAGAGGGTCTTCTCACCAACCCGGGACGTCGAAGAAACTTGTTCCCTGGCGCATAGACATGCCTTGGCTAAGGTCGTTTCCATCAAATGTAACTCTCCATTTAATGGCTCATATCATATAACTACAAGAGCACTACGTGCTTCTCGCCAACCCGGGACCTCGAAGAAACTTGGTTCCTGGCGCACAAACACGCCTTGGCTGGGTCGTCCCCTACCGAAAGGATTCCCGCGAAACAGAACCCCCTGGGCGAAACTAGGACGTAGTCAAGCGACCCCATTCGACGAGATCATGCACACATATATACACTTTAACGGAAGAACGAAAGACCATTACCGGACTCTAAGGGTCGTAGAAAGCTCCCTCTAGTACGCTAAAGAAGCGGACCCCGTCAAGGTTAGTACAATGAAGTTATTGTTAGAAGAAATCTGTTAGCCCCAACCTTGTCAGGCACAGAAAGCAAACACTACGCAAAGACGCGCTGGGCTTGTTTCGGCCCAAGGTCCGACGAAAGTTTGGGCGCCGTCTTAAGAGGAGCCGGTTCCTCGCAGTCCAACAGTTCCGAGAATGTCGAAACGCCCTCCCTGAGAAGGCGACACGAGCCACAGACCTCGGACCTGAGGATCCTCCGTGACTCGGACCGCTCTTGGTACAAACGGGCAATCTCTTTCCTAAACGACCCTGAGGGCGACTCACACCTACTTCAGCTACAGAGTAACTCGCAAGGGACTATCGGGAAAAGCACCACCTCACCTCTCCGTCACATCTACGTTCTACCGCCTGCACGGTGCAGTGGGTTGCTGCATGCCGCTACTCCCACCGGCAGACGTCACAATAGATCCCCAGCGGTCCTTGTCATACAAAGTCCGACCTGACCTCCGTCTCACCTTAGACAATTGTGGTGACTGTCCTATCCCGATTCGCTAGCCTTTGCCCTCAAGTCACCTATCCTCGGTGGTCGTCACACAGTTGACCACCTAGGCAAGAGGGTTCAGCCTATGCGGTTCCTTTTACCACACGGCTGCCCCAAGACCCCGCGAAGACGAAGCTCTGCACATGGGGTCTCAAAGGACAACAAAGGCCGCAAACTCCCTGCAGCCGAGAACCGGCCCAAAGGGGGGGTGGGGACAACCCAAGGAATGTGGGTCGGTCTATACCCAGCCCTCAGTGGAGTCGGCTAATCAGACAGTGGTCCCCCGTCGTGTCGACGCTACTGCGCGCAATGCCGGGCTACCGCTCATCTTCCCAACTCAATGGGACGATTCGAGACCCCCGGAGGAGCGAGCGGAATATGCAAGCATATTAAGTAAGGTGCGAGATTTATATTTTATGGACTAAAATACACATTAGAAACTTTTATTTATTTATTTTCCTTTATGAATAAAAAAATAATAATAATTACAGATACTTTTTTTGTCTTAAATTGCCTTAAATTGTATACATGGATTTTTTTATAACCACACACAAAATGGAAACATTAAAGTTTTCTTTCAAATAATTTTTAATAGCAATGTAAATAGATAACAAAATAATAGAAAAGGCTCATTTGAACTGTACGAACAATTAATAGCTAAAACCTGTAATGTTCAGACACACTTATTATAAACATCAAATAAAAATTTGAAACATCAGTGTGAATCTATTTTCAGTTTCATTGGAATAAAAATTGCCATAAAGAAACAAAACAAAAAAAAGTATGTCACTCTGAATACATATTAAACAAGAACGAAAAATCGTGCGTCCAGCATAGATTATGTAACACTTTCCAACGCTTCCAAAATAATTTTACAAATCATACCGTTTAATAAGCTAAAAGATAACATCTAAGTAAACAATTTGGAAAACGCATAACATATTTATAAACATAATTTCAGGAATTTCCAACATATACAATATTCAGACAAATATCCGAATACTTTTATTCAGCCCTGTATAGGACCTATAGATTTGTATATATACTACAGTGGTGGCCAAAAGTTTGGACATTTTTTGAAAGTTTCATGTTTTTCAAATTTGTGTGTTTGTAGAATATATTAATTTTAACTTAAATACAAACGTTTATATATCAAATTGAAGGTAATTTAATGTGGAATTTAATAATAAAAACAGTATTATAATATCTGTATTACAAAAAAAGTTATGCTGATTTTACTAGAACAAACAAACACAAATCGTTTTGAATAAGGACGTGTTTTGTAATAAAAGCGTACTAGCCAATCACAAACACTGTTCTGAGGACCAATCAAATGTATGTAACTATAGTTTAGGTTATTTGGATGGTAAAAGAGTTATTGTTGTGGAAATATTTTGCGGAATGATGCATACTAGTACAATTAAATAGAGTATTGTTGTTTTTTAATATTTAAAGTCCCTTTTTTAATTAAACTAACTTTAAACAATGTCATCAACAAGAAGAACTAATTGGCCATCTACAAAAAGAAGCCGAATTGTCATATTGAGAAAAAATGGCCTCTCTTATGCTGAAATTGCAAGACAAGTTGGTGGTTCAGTGACTTGTTCTGGTGTACGAAAGTTCTGTTTTCGTTATGAAAAAACGAAATCAGTGGAAAATAAGGCCAAATAAGGTTGAAAAAAATGCACAAGTGCTACTGCCGATAGAAAAATTAAACGGCTATGCCTTCAAGATAGAAAAATTTCATCTTTCAAGGAATTCCAAGGAAAAAACCATATTTAAATCAAAAGCAACGCGAAAAACGAGTTAAGTGGACAAAAGAACACATTAAATGGTGAGAAAATCAATGGAAGCATGTAATCTGGAGCGATGAGAGTAAAATATCGCTCTTTGGTAGTGATGGTAGAAAATAGGTGAGACGTAGAGTAGGAGAAGCACTTCATCCTGATTGCATTGAGGCAACTACAAAAAACCCAACAACTGACATGATTTGGGCATGTATGTCTGCAGATGGTGTGGGCCGAATTCAAGTGATTGGTGGCATCCTGAATGCCAAAAAATACATCGAAACTGTCCTGGAACCAAAATTGATACCTTACATCAGGGATCGCTTTCCCAACAACGCACCATTTATTTCTCAGCAGGATTCAGTTGCATGTCACACAGCAAAAGTATGCAAAGCATGTTTTCAAAATAATGGAATAGATATATTACCATGGCCAGGAAACAGCCCTGATCTCAATCCAATTGAAAATTTGTGGCGACGTTTGAAAATTCTTGTTCGAAAAAAACGTCCATCCAATAAAAGACAACTTATTGAAGCTATAATTGATTCTTGGTACCATGTGATTACGAAAGATGAACTCCAAACACTCGTTCACACGATGAAAAGACGCTGTGAAGCTGTCTTAAAAAAATAAGGGTTATCCTACTAAGTATTGATTGTGTAAGTATCACTTTAAAAAAATGCAAATCTAAGATAGATCTTACTATTAGTTTTAACTTTTTTTGTAATACAGATATTGTAATACTGTTTTTATTATTAAATTTTACAATAAATTATCTTCAATTTGATATATAAACGTTTGTATTTAAGTGAAAATTAATATATTCTACAAGCACACAAAGTTGAAAAACATGAAACTTTAAAAAAATGTCCACACTTTTGGCCACCACTGTACAAAGGATGCTAAATTTTAGTTCAGTTAGGAAACGCGTAGCATAGTTTAAAATTCTCCGTCTGGAGTTTCTATCAATAAACGGAAATGTGTCCGCGAACTTTTGTGCTTCCCTGTATAGGATCTACAGAATTTATATACACCACGTAATAGACAAAAAGCGAGTTAAAATTAAAATCGCGTTCAGTAACTTAAAACGCACTTCCAGGAATTATTGTTAACAGACAGTAGAGAATTCTTTTGTGTTTCCCTGTAAATGAACAATGACTACTATACACACAATATTCTTTTGTAATCCTCTTTTAATGTACCTTAGTGATATATATAAATTTCAATGCGTTTAAAATAGTGAAACATTATATAAATAAACCCTAGACGATTTTTCTCCATAGTCGTAATGTAACGGAATTTTTTTGACTGTCCCTGTAAAGTAACTATAAGTGCTATGCACACCCTATTCTATATTAAGCTTCTTCTAATGCACCTTAGTGATATATATATAAATTTCAATGCGTTTAAAATAATGAAACATTATTTAAATAAACAGCAAATGATTTTTCCCCATAGACTGCAATGTGTTAAAAAACTCCTTTCACAACTCAGCCAAGTCATCAAAAAAAACTTTTAAAGTTCAGAGCAATATGCGAAAAGAACTGTTTTTCCGTGTCAGCGCATCTGCCTTTATAAATCAGCGAACGCACCAACAAACATCTCGCAAGATCGCTACTAAACTCGCAGCAGCTGGCGAACGCCTGTATACGAAGAATTTCTCTCGCTGTATCTTCTTCCATCGGCGCGCGAGGTAGTGGTATTACCGGATATTTTTTCGACCAAGCTTCCTTCACTCGGAGTGGCATCGCATCTGAATGACTACTGGTTTTTTCAACGAGCGGTGTGTTGGATGGTATAAAGTCTCAAGCGAAAGAAGGGTATTATCCCATTCATTCGAGATTTTTTCTCGTGTGAGGAGCCACCCTAGTTAGTTCTGTGTTTTACTTTAATATGTGATAAGGTGAAGAAATAGAGGTGTATTTAGATTGTGTGCGAAAAATCTGTCTACAAATTTTAAGTATGTGATCGACATCTAAAAAATAGTGAAAGTGTACGAATTGTGAGTCTTCAAAAGAAATCTTCTGTTCGTCAGTGTAAGATGATGTTCAGTGTAAAAATGTGCTTTCTGCTAGAACAAGCTTTTCTTCAGTGCCGATATTAAGTATCTATGTGTTTTAATTAAAATTATTTGTCCATGGATGATGTAAGATTCAAATATTCATAATTTAAACGCAGTTATTTAGCCCATATGTATGATGTGTGAACAACCGTGAAATATAATTATTCGAATGCATCTTTTAAAATATAAATATTAAATTAATTGTGTAACCTTAAAATATGTTTTTTATATAAATAAACTAATCGAGAATAATCTCTAAAGATTTATTTTTTTCGTTTAATTAGCATGAAGTGTTTTATAATATGTACTTTTAGTTTTCAGCTATTTCAGGTTGTTGCTCAGGATGCTAAGGTGGGTTGTTATTGTGGCCAACATTTATTGGTACAAAATCACTATTCGATCAGGTTTAAGTTTTTAACTTGTGTTCCCTTTTGAACATTTAATCGTGTCCCCCTTTAGTTTATTTTTATTTTGCACCATGAAGCCTTTTTCCATCAGCCAAATTTATCATCATTTTTTATCATTTGGTGCCGTGACCAGGATTCGAACCTGGGTTATTGCGGCCGCAACGCAATGTACTAACCACTATACGATCACGGCCTCAAATGATAAAAAATGATGATAAATTTGGCTGATGGAAAAAGGCTTCATTGTGCAAAATAAAACATTTTTTATCACAATGTAACGGGATTCTTTTGAGTGTCCCTGTAAAAAAACTATAAGTGCTACACACTTCCGTTGAAATAGGGAACATGCTATAGATAACGAAAATAACGTATACATATTGCAGAGAAATCCGAGCATATTTACGGGAGTTAGAGCACGGCCAGACTGCCAGACGGCAGATGGCAGACAGCAGACGGCCAGACAAACCGAAGTCATAAACACTTTTCAACTAGGTTGGAAAGTGTTAAAAAAGAAAAACAAACATTTAAACGTCAAACAAACACAAAACTGAACAAACTGCTCCTAAAATACAATTCACAATTACATTTGGGCTGCAACGAATTGTTAATATCATTTAAAATTTGATACTGAATAATTTTCTGCGTAAAGGTAATGAAATGGTATTTGTCAAGAAAAAAAAACAATTTGGACAATATATTTTTCGTTCTCGATATATCTTTGCGAGAACGAAACACGTGGGATATTGTTTAAGGTTCTTCTCAAATCCAAATTGGCTACTTTCTGTTTATTTTTTAAATTATTTTTTCTCCTCAAGCGTATGAAATTACGGAGAGATATTAACTTTTGTATTTGTAAAGAAACTGTGTATTTAAACAGTTGTTTATATATAAATTGCTGTTTTCTCAAAATCTAAAATTTCGCACATTGCTAAATTTTGAAACATTTTATGCGCTTTCTTAATAATCAGATTCTTTTGAAATTTACACCGTGTATCCTCTATATCTATAGAATAATAATATAAATGTTAGCATAATAATTTGCATTTCAAGGTGCAAAATATATGTAATCGAAATGCTTTTCCATTTTTCGGTAACTGCAGAATATCTTTCAGAAAATGCTGTAAAAGTTGGCATTTTGATCCAAATATCCGGATGCGCGGGAATGGCCAAACTGAAATCATAAATTGCAATTGGTTACAATATGTAATACATGTATAGAGAAAAATTGAAATAAACTGTTCGATGACAAATCAGTTCAACAAGCATTCCTGCAAATGTCATGTTTCACAATATGTGTCAGAAAGTTTTGCGTTATTGAGCTGGAGAGAAATATTATTTGAAAACATCTTAACTTCTTAACAATATAAACATAAACCCAAACAAATTACAGTAGAAACTTGATTGCAATAGGTCTGTTTAAAATCGTCATTAAATCAGGATTATCATTAAATCGAGTGTAAAACTTTCAAGTTGAATCCGTGTGTAGAAGGGGGGGGGGGTATAAACGGACTAGGCCTTGAAATGTTTCTTGTCAAACAAAAAATTGTTTTTTATTGCTTTAAAGATTCTCTTTCTGGATTATAAGAATATTTTTAAAAATAAATAAATAAAAAAAGTCAAAAGGATTCGTTGTCACTTCCTATTAAAACTGGACAGACTTCCGTTTTTATTGATTTAAACTTTTACTTGATTTCAGTTTTTATTGATTTTCGATAACTTTTATGGATTTAAAAATTATCTTCTGGAGTATAAGAATGGTTTCACAAAGAATTAAAAAAAATTAAAAGGGTTCGATGGCACTTCTTCACAAGTTTAATTGAGGCTGGACGAACTTCAGTTTTTATTGATTTAAACTTTTACTTGATTTCAGTTTTTATTGAATTAAAAATTCTCTTTCAGGATCATACGAATCTTTTAACAAAGAATTAAAAAAGTCAAAATGATTCGTTGACACTTCATCGAGAGTTGAATTAATGCTGGACAGACTTCAGTTTTTATTGATTTAAACTTTTACTTGTTTTCAGTTTTTATTGATTTTCGACAGTTTTTATTGATTTAAAAATTCTCATTCTGGATTATAAGAATGTTTTCACAAATAATTAAAAAAAAGTTAAAAGGGTTCTTTCTCACTTCATCGACAGTTCAATTAAGGCTGGACAGACTACAGTTTTTATTGATTTAAATTTTTACTTGATTTCAGTTTTTATTGAATTAAAAATTATCTTTCTGGATTACAGGAATATTTTTACAGAGAATTAAAAAGAAGTCAAAACGGTTAGTTAACACTTCATAGACAGTTCAATTAAGGCTGGACAGACTTCAGTTTTTATTGATTTAAACTTTTACTTGATTTCAGTTTTTATTGATTTAAACTTTTACTTGATTTCAGTTTTTATTGATTTAAACTTTTACTTGATTTCAGTTTTTATTGATTTAAAAATTATCTTTCTAGATTATAAGAATATTTTTACAAATATTTAAAAAAAGTCAAAAGTGTTCATTGACACTTCATCGACATTTCAATTAAGGTTGGACAGACTTCAGTTTTTATTGATTTAAACATTTACTTGATTTCAGTTTTTATTGATTTTCGACAGTTTTTATTGATTTAAAAATTCTCTTTCTGGATTATAAGAATGCTTTTACAAAGGAATTTAAAAAAAAAGTAAAAAGGGTTCGGTGACACTTTATCGACCCTTTATTTGACACTTTATCGTTGACACTTATATCTGTTAAGGCTGGACAGACATCAGTTTTTGTTGATTTAAACTTTTATTTGATTTCAGTTTTTATTGATTTTTGACTGTTTTTATTCATTTAAATTTTTTCTTTCTGGATTATAAGAATATTTTTACAAAGAATTAAAAGAAGTCAAAAGGGTTCGTTGACACTTCTTCGACAGTTCAATTAATGAAGATTGTAACTAAGTGCAATAACACGATAATACTTTAGGTATACATGCTACACATTTGAAGAATACGAAAAAGCAAAACAAAATCAAAAATTGTTACCCCAAAAATAAGAGCCTTCCCTTCAGCACTCTTAGACTATTTACAGTATATTTAGTTGAACATAGGTACTTTACTTGAAACAATATACTTTTCCTTTATACTTCTTTATAAGCCGTATATTTCAACAGAAAACAGCAAATAAACATCAAATGTGTTCAAGTATTTATATAACCCAACAAACATGCCTATAGATTATTAAAAGAATATTTGAAACATAGAAAGATGAATAGCAAACAGGCGACATTGTATAGTTGCTGAAAAATTAGCTGGTGATGCTATTCACTCTATGTGTGTACACTTATCCCGTCGTCTAGCTTTTGTACACTTTCTCTAGTTTGTTAATTGCTGCGGAAGGTTCACATAAGTGGCATTACTTTAAAATATCCATAGCCTAATCTATATACTTTATATAGGGTAAATTATTGAATTGATCACAGACTTGTCCATCTCGACTATAGAGTTAACATTCACAGTTCACACAGAGGTGCCCACCAGCACACCATATGTCAGTGGAATTATATAATTCTGTTCGTTAGTTCTAAATTCCTTTTTCCTCAAACTATCTTCCTGTTAAGTGTCACATTTTTCAGAAGAATTATGCGATATGCATGGTGTATATATTTACCCCGTACGTGTACTTGACTCGGCATACCTTACTCAAATGTATAGTGAATTAAAAGATTAAAAAGAATTAAATTATCATTCAATTTCTATATAAAATTCATAAGATTTTTTAGTACTAAGGAGTTGCAAGAATTAATTAAAAGTTAAATAAAATTCATCGTAGGTAAATATTAATACAAAATGATTGAATTGATTTTATTCCAGTATTCAAACGCGAATACATTTTATAATAGAAATATTTGTTACAAAGTATTGTACTTTATATAAATTTCAAAACGCCATAATATATATATATATATATATATATATATATATATATATATATATATATATATATATATATATATACAGCGTACGTAAATACATTTAAGATCAAAATGACTTCACATTCTTTTAAAAATATATATTCATCCCCTATGCCCAACAACATACACTGTCTTGTCAAAACAATTTAAAAGTTTCCAAACTTGATGTCGATTTTTCTGTCAGATATCAAAGTGAAAAATATTTGTGATAGAATTTAATAGAAAAAAAAATTACCATAAACGTGCTCAAGCATAGTAATGCGCTACAGATGCTGATTCAACTGTAGAAACGGAGTAAATATGAAGGCATATGATGGTTGGGAAATTATTTTAAACAAGATAAACTTCAGGCTCTTTTTATCAGTTAAACAAAATGAACTATAATTGTCTTAGTGTAAAAATAAAGGTTCGTTCAAAGTAAACATTTTCTTTGACACCAGTAATTTCCAGTATGCTTTCTAAGACATTTTTATGATTAAACAAGGTCATGAAATCTATACTAAATATCTAATGGAAAAGACCATTGACTATATATATGTGTGTGTGTGTGTGGTCTCTTTACTATAAAATAATCTATGGTTCTAGGAAAGTGAAAACCAAACATTTAAACCTTAAGCAAGCATTTTTTATTTTTTTATTTTTTTTTTTTTTTTACAGAATTTTTTTACGAATACCACTAGATCTGCAACAATAAATGCTATAAAATTAGTCTCTTTTTGTGTCCTAGAAGATGAAAAGTTGATAGATTTTCTTATAAAATATTTTAGAAACTTAAAAATATAAATGATTTTTATTATATAGGTAATTCAACTTTATTTATTTAGATATTTTACTGGATTTCTTAAACACGAATCTTTCAAATTTAGACCATCAATAATATATATATATATATTTATCAATAAACAGTTTGCATGTAGACACTATTCATGAAAATAAATTTAAAACAACATTCGAAATGTTTAGGATACAAAACTTATTATTTTACAAAAATACTATAATCTGTAATTTCAAATTAACATTTCTGAATTAAAAAAAAATCGAATAAATTGATATACATATATTATTCAACATTTAATATATAGTTACTAATGAAACTTTTTTAAAAATAAACAATTTTTCAGCAAAAAAAAAAAAAAAAAAAAAAAAAAAAAAAAAACGTTTTGTAGTTAGAAGAAACGTAACTTACAATTTTTTTTTTCAGATATACAAAAAATAAATAATATTTTTCTTTCGCATTTGAAGGCATAAATATTTCTGTGAATCATAAATGTCTGGCGCCAGAACTATAATCCATCTTCAAATAAATTTACAAGGAGAAGCAACAGATATCGGTCACCCAGTTTTCGCTGAGTTGTCACGTACAGATGTCACCGGGGATTTAATGCGCAAAATACTTCTAGTAGAATCAGCGTTTCCGTAATGGTATCTTTGCAAAAGCGTAAAACTCCAATGGTTTTAGTAAAAAAAATATATATATATATATTCTACGATTAACAGTGGTAATCTTTTATACTTTATTTTTAATTAATAATTAATTATAAAACGAAGTTTTTGATTGAATAATTTGACAGTTTTTTTCTTCCACTTGTATTAATAAATTAACAACTAAAAACATTTTAAAGTATAAGTTTCATAAATAAATAACATTTAGTTACGTCTGTAAAATACATTTTTTTTTAAATTAACTTTCTTAATAAATAATAAATTAACTAAACGAAGAGTCGGGAAGAAGAATGGTGACAGTCACAGATCGTTTGACATATTTTTAAAACTTTCCAAAATAGTTGGAAAGTGTTTATGAAATCGGTTTGTCTGTCTGTCCGTTCGTTCTGAAACTCGCATAAATACACTCGCATTGCCATGAAATTAATATATGATATTAAGGATAACTATGGCATGTTTGGTCTTGAAAATGAAATATGTAGCGTTTATAGTTCATTTACAGGGACATTCAAAACAATTTCGTTATATTACTGTCTACGGGGAAAATTCGTTTATAGTGTATTTTAATGAGGTTACCCAATTTCAAATATATTGAAATTGATATATATCACTGAGGTGCATTACAAGAGGCTTACTATAGAATATCACGTGCATAAAAGTTATCGTTCATTTATAAGTACACAAAAATGAATTCGAATAAAGTACTGTCTGTTGTTAGCAATAATTGCTCGAAGTGCGTTTTCAGTTGTTGTACGCGTTTCAAATTTAACTAATGTTTTACATATCACTGAGAAAAATGACCATTTCAAATCTGAGTAAATCGATGTTTTAATTTTGTTATGAAACTTTTTGTTTCAAAAAGGACGACCTAATGCTTTCAGTTCTGAAATACCAGAAATACTCAGAATATTGAAACATGGACATACTCAAAACTGAGCACATCGAGGTCAGTTCATACTCATTTTTGAAACATAGACATACTGAAAAATGATTAGGATCAGATCAAACTCATTTTTGAAACTTGGAAATACTCAAAAATGAGCATATAGAAGTTAGATTATACTCATTTTTGAAACATGGACATAGGAGCACATGATGTTTTGTTCTTGAGTTTGTGCAAGTTTTCAGAAATGAGTATATACCGGGTGGTTATAATATAAGTATCTCTATTTGGAGCTGTCTGTAGCTTGAAGGAATAACCGGAATAGGTACACTTACTTTTCCAGAAGGGAGAAGAAGAATGGAATAATACATAAATTAATTGCAATAATCGCCGACAGATGGCGCTTTTGAGTGTGAAATGTAATGTGTAATATTGTGTACCATGGAGGTGTCGCAAACCTCAATGACTTTACCGCATATCACAACACGTGTGAAACATCACTCCTGATGCGTTACATTCCGCAGTTGAGCACGTCGTGCACCGCTTGGATTGTGTCCTCCTGCACAGTGACCATTTGGAATCTGAAAATAATAGGCACCGACATGCAAAAACGTAACCACGCTTACTGTGACATTTTCCAATAAATTAGGTGTGCCATCCGGCTTTTCGCCTTAATTTTTTGTTCTTGTATTACACATTACATTTCAAATTCAGTAGCGCCATCTGTCGGTGATTATTGCATTTTTTATTGTCTCATTCTTCTTCCTCCTTCTCAAATAGTTAGTGCACCGATTTTGGTTTCATTCGGATCATTCCTTCGAGCTACAGACAGCTCAAAATAGAGATTCTTATATTATAATCACCCTGTACATGTTTCTGTTTGACCGACTCGCCGTGTTCTAACACACATAAATATACGTCAATTACCATCATATTGGTATATCTTATTGACGTATACCATAGGGCAAAACCTATTAAAAATGGAGTGTGTTGCATTTATAGTTCGTTCACAGAGATACGCGAAAGAATTCTGTTACATTTAGGTCTGTGGGGAAAATCGTTTGTAGTGTATTTTAGTAATGCTAACCTATTTCAAACATAACTAAATTGATATACAATATTGAGTTGCAATAAAGCATTCTGCCTGTGGAATATAAAGTATAAATAATATATCATTAATTTAAGGGACACATAAAAAAAAATTCCGTTAACTTTAAGGCATATTTGAAAAATCCTTTTCAGTGTATTTTTAAAATTTCCCATTATTTCAAAGTTATTGGAATTGATGTGTACTGCTGAGGTGCTCTAAAAATGCTTTCTGTAGAATATGGAGTGCATAGCATTTATTTGTTCATTTACATGCACACAAAAACGAATGTGGTTACAATACTGTCTATGACAGATAATCGCTGGAAGTGCGTTTAGTGCGAATGTGCGAGCATTGACAGAGCACTAAATAAATAATTTTTATCCACTACAATTTTTCTAACATTATAATATGCTAAATTCAAATAATTTAAACTGTATGCGCTGTATGCGTTTTTAAGCTTAAACAAAATTGAGTACATTACGTGTTGTGTATAAATTTGATAGCTCATATACAGGGCTGCTCAAAAACATTGTAAGCATTATTTTTTATGGGTGCGAATAGCTAAGAGGTGTTTATTAATTGTGTTATTCTTTTTTCCATCTGAACTATATTTAGTATAACTATGATAAGTTTGTAGGAGATAAATAAATTTCTACACTGTGCGACATAAAAAACCGGATACATTGCCACCCAGGGATGGTAATTTCACAAAGTATGATTTTAGTTGTGTTTTGCATTATCTAGTTGCACTGTTAAAATTAATCTGAAATTCCCGGGTATTTTTTTCCTGAATTTCACATGAAAACTCCCTTTCCATGACAAAAGAGATGGTAAGGGAGTTCATATTCAGGAAGTAAGTATGAGTATGTAAGTTGATAAGTGTGTAAAAAAACAGAAAATTTCTTCATATTTCCTGAAAACAACGGAACTGAGAGAGATAAAAAGGGGCCAACGGAGAAATTCCGTTATCTGCTGCATATTCATTTTCAATGTTTATAAAACTGACATATTTCTGCACACAAAAACTAAAAATTCAATAAATTAAAATTTCCAGTTTATTTAAAACAACAACAACAACACAATATTGCTTTCGAATTAGAAAAAATGTAACAATTAATTTTCCCATTCTTTTAAAATTATTTGTAATTTACTTTTTAAAGTTATAAAAAAAATATTCGCACTTAAAATATATTAAACAGATTTATATATATATAATAGTTAAATTGAGTGAAAAAAATCTATTTTACTCAAAAAAGCAACTAACACAAATATATGACTTTGAATTAACAAACAATCATAATAATAATTTTCTCAATCCTTTAAAATTATTCTCAATTTATTTTTTAATTGAATCCATTATTTTTTAATGTTATAAAAAGCACTCAAACTGAAAATATATTCTAAGCGAACACATTAAAAATATATATAATAGTTTAAAAAAATCGATTTTTTTTTCAAATAAACCAAAATTTTTTATAGAATGTAATTCAAAATATAATATTGATTTCATTTTTCATTACATCTAACAAACAAATTAAGAATATATATAATTAATCTTTTTATTCTCTATTAATATTATAGTTTTAAAACTTCAACATCATTTCATAACGAAATCTCACCTGAATTAACTTCAAAATTACCAGGTTTTTAAACCCCTTACTGTCTTCTAAGCCGCCATTTTAAGAAATATCATATCATCGTTTCACACTGTTATTCTAGCAAGCGCCCGTAGATATTATTGGCAAGACACTTGACTCAAGGCACTGGCATCCCTGGTTCGAGCCCAATGTCGGCCAGAAAATATTCTTGAAGTATATCAGATAATAAATACTCCCGCAATGGGCCACAGATGGCAACACAAAGAGAGATGTAATATTTTAAAACCGAGTTTATTCATAACGGAAAATTTCCCTTCCTGTCAGTGCTACCAGGAATATTTGCGTGATTTGAAGGAAGTATTTCTGAGGGCGTAACGGAAATTTACCGCATCCTCAAACGGAGTTTTTCCTTCTTTTATCTCTCAAAAGAGAAAAGCTACTAACGGAACGGAAAAAGTCCAACTACTTTGCTGCCAGTAGTTCTACCGTGAATTTACAAATTTATTTTTAACAGTGTGAATTAAATTTAAGCTTAAAATGTGATGTGTATAAAAGTTTGTAGATAACATGTTGGGCTGTAAAAAAATGTCAAATTACCTTCTGCGAGCGGTAAATGCTGACAATAAATTTTCAGATGTCTTATGCGTTTTAAAACTGAATTGATTTTTACAAGTATTTTAACATCTTTGTTTGTGGTGCGTATACAACTCTATAAATCATATACAGAGCTGCTCAAAAGAATTCAGATATCTTATCGGCAATGGTCGCTATTGCTGAAATTGTGTGCTGAACTATGTTATGCCTTTTCTAAAATGTTTATTTAGATTTTTTTTTTTACCTAATTAGTAGGGTGGATCGAAAAGTATACGAAAAAAATTATTTTTCGAAATTACTTTTGGCGCGGGGTGCAAAGTTGCCTTTTATGTATATTAGTTTACACGTTTTTTTTTTTTTTTTTTTTTGAAATCCATTCATATCTTCCGGTGCCCCAAGCACCCCAAAAATAGTTAAAAATTGAAATTTTTATGAAAACTTATAATTTTTTTTGTTTTAAATTAATTTTGGCTCGGTGTGTGAAATTTGTCTTTTATTTAGATTAGTTTGCATGTCTTTTTTTTTTTTTTCGAAATCCATTCATATTTTCAAGGGCCCCAAACGTCCCAAAATAGTTAAAAATTTAAAGTTTTATGAAAATTTTATTTTTTTTGTTTTGAATTTTTAAAAAAAATTCCATTTGGCGTTGTGTGAGAAAGTTGTGTATTACATAATTCTGTAGTTTACATATTTTTTTATCGAAATCCATTCATATCTGCTAGTGCTAAGTACAGTTAAAAATTGAAAGTTTTAAGAAATGTATTAAAAAATTTAAATTTACGAAAATTGTTTTCAAATTTGGCAAAGTGTTTAATTAATAAAGTAGTATAAACTTATAAATAATAATAATTTTATAATAATACATGAAGTATAAATTTAAAAATCAAAGCACTAAATCATAAGAAATATAAAAATTGAACTTACGTAGGAAATTGTTTACTTCTTTTAAGTTGGAGATTTACATATTTCTAAAGTTGTAATCCATTTTGGGATTAAAATGTTTTATATGGCGTCTTGATTTTATTCTATTGAATATGACGCTTTGTCTTGTTTCTTGTCCAGATACATCTTCTGATACCTGAGGAACTAGGCAAATGCATCTTTTATCATCTTGTGTATGGCATAGAATTTTTGACAATTCCTTGTTTTTCCTACTTTTATCATGGCCTCAATTTCTTCGTAAGGCACACATTCATCAAAAGAGGTGGTTCAAAACGTCCAACTCATTGTCAGTCAATAAGTTCACACTAATACTTTGCTTTGAAGTGTATGTTTGGTACTTGAAAAACTCTTACTTCTGGTGATCCTCTATTTTCATTTCTAGCACGAAATAATTTTCATATTGCCAAAGACCTGATAGGCTCTCTGTTACCCGAGAGCATTGATTATAAAAAATTTTTCGGATGACAAAAGAAGCTATCTAGTTGAACAACAGCGTCTACAAACTTTCTTAGATTGGGTTCCAAATATCTAGAAAATGTGATAAGTTTCCAAACATACCGCTGTCCTTCTGTTATTGAGGGCTTTGTTTTGATATGGAACCATATAGTCCATACTTTCATTATATATGTTGTAAGAATAACGAGATTCTCAGATGGATTTTCTGTGGCCACCTACAACCTTAACGTTCTACCTGCAGTCTTTAGCCATCTTAAGTAAACAACCTGTACATGAATTTTAAATGCCATGCCAGAACTGCTTTCACCACGTGATATGTCTACGCAAATATCATATAAATATTGCTGAATATTGCTGAGAACCATTCTACCTATGTTACCGGGCATATTCTCCACACTTATTGAAGAAAAGCAAGCTACAGGTAGCTCCTCGCAGGTTTTGATTGCTGTACCATTTGGGCCCACAAAAGACATTACCAATTGTTGCACATCTAAAGAATGTAGTAAATGTCATAAGGGCTTTTAGCTTCTCTTATTGTAAATGTAACGTGTCCAATATGCAAAGAGTCAGGTTCCTTTACAAGAGTATAATGTTCCTCCTTTGTGATCTTTGTGTAGTACATTGTGCTCTTCATCACAAGCACTTTTATATTGTCTTTTTCCCATCGGAAAATAATCCGGTTAAAATAGACAGAGACACGGCTAAGTTGCTCGTCTCTGCAACTAAATTTCGAACCTTTGTACGCTATCGACGAATTTTGTTGCGATCTGCTAAATTCAAAACCACTTTTTTGTGTATAATTCCAATTTCTCGTAAAACAGCACTGGCAAATTGAAGCAGCTGCTCTATTCAAAATTTCGTATATAACAATATAGAATAAAAAAATAATTTTATACATTTAATATAAACGATAAATGATTTGTCATCCCCTGGATCTAATAAATATGCTATATAAATTATTATTTAACTCTTATTTTTACTTATAACTTTAAGTTCAAAATTTGCATAAAAATCGATTTTCGGAAAATATTAAGTGTCTTGGGGCACCCGGAATACATTTATCGAAGTTAAAAATGTTTTGCATTTGTGCTAGTATGCTTAAAATACAACTATTCCCACCCCGCGCTAAAAGTAATTAAAGAAATAAAGAAAGAATAAAAAAACAAAAAAATTATAAATTTTCATAAAACTTTCAATTTTTAACTATTTTTGGGGCGATTGGGGCATCGGAAGATATGAATGGATTTCAATTAAAAAAAAAAAAAAACATGTGAACTAATATACATAAAAGACACCTTTTGCACCCCGCGCCAAAAGTAATTAAAAAAATAATAAAAATAATAAAATATATCAATTTTCATAAAAATTTCATTTTTAACTATTTTTGGGGCGCTAGGGGCACCGGAAGATATGAATGGATTTCAATAAAAAAACAGATGTAAACTAATATACATAAAAGGCAACTTTTGTACCCCGCGCCGATTCGATTATCCACATTTCGATTTTTCGATCCACCCTACTAATTAGTCATGTTTCTTTACAGTGTTCTGGAAGTGTTCGATAGTGATTCATAATCAATGTGTGAAGCATGATTTTTCTTGTTTGTTTGATGACTATTTAAACAAACCAAGTAATTATAATTTTTAATAACAATTTTACACGAAAAAATAAACTAGACAAGAATATTCTGTACTTTGAGCATTTACCTTCTTCTTTCTGTAATTCTTCTTTTTTATTTTCATTTGATTAAATGAAAAAAAAATGAGGACGTGTAAAGCTGTCTATTTAGTCATTCCTATTAAAATCATTTTAATTCTTGACACAAAATATCTTTTTTTTTAATTATGCAAAATAATTAAATATCAAATTCCACTTTCCCTTTGACTTAGAGCTATCGTTACAAAATGCTATTAGACCATTAAGCACTTGAAAAATATTTTTAAATGCCAAAGAAAACAATCAGAAACAGAAAATCCCAACATAATGCTTAATATTCAAAGCTTTAATTAAACAAAAATTAAAAGGATGGTGAAATTCACGCGAATTGTTTAAAAAAAATGTTAAACAGCTCTCAGAATATTAACAAATTGTAACATTTAATTAAATGAAAATATAATTTTATGTAGTGAAGATAGTTGTATCACAAAACTGAAATAGAAATATTTAAACAAAGGTATACAGGGTATCCATAAATTATTGTCTTGATTTTCTTACCTGATTACCGTATGGCTGTTCATTTAAAATATGACGAAAATCATGACTGTATATTCGTAAAGTACAACTCATAAAGTATTTTAAATGTTATAAACAAAGTTACACGTGCTTCAAGTTGCAACGCAAAAACGTTTTTAATCAAATAGCGATTATAATCAAGTAATAATTAATATAAGAAAATTTCAAATTTATCAATTGTATTAATGATTTATGCTATATATATATATATATATATATGTATATATATATATATATATATATTTGTTATCGTAATTAATTACTAACACTTGATAAATTTGGTAAAATTGTAATATAAATTATTAGGTAGCTTTCAATACAAAAAAGTATAAAGCTACCTATTGCAGCTTTTCGGAGGAAAGCAATTCCTGAAAATTTCGATATATTTTCACCGATCATGACCTCCAGATCCCAAAACCACCCTCCGTTCAAATGTTGATATATATATATATGTATATCTGACCTATGTCATACGATAACACTCGTATTTATAAATCAATTTGGATTATACTAAATGTGTGTATTAAGCTCACCCATGTCTCAACCGAGTTCGTTGGCCAGCTTGGTCCGCCATCTTGTTTTATGATGGAGGCCACTGAAATATTTAAAACTAAACTAAATATACAAAAAGGTTAAAAATTCAAATTTATTTTTTAATTTTGTGTTAGGCCTTGATACAAGGATTCCAGAGCATTTTTTGTTTTACCTCTATCTTAAAAAATGGCTGAGATAGAGCAGTTTGAAATTCTAGGGTGGCTGACATTATGAAACAAGACAGCATAAAAAATCAACGATTAATTTATGAGTTTTAGTGAACGCGATTTCTCGCAAATTATTTTCTTTCATTGTTGAAATCATTTTCCCAATTATACGCATAAAACTATATATTTATATCCGTTAGCGCCAAATTCTCGCCAAATTTGGCGACTAAAATAAGTCTTCATAAATGAAGCCAACTTGGCTATAGCTCAGTAATTTGGCGAATTTCTTATTCAAATTCAGTATTAACGAATCTTTTGTAAATGGTTTCTTTGCATTTTAGCTTGGTGTTTTCGAGTAACATTAGCTAAAATTTTAATATCTTATATAGGAAAGCTATTTTTTCCTCCCTGTACAGGCCGGAAGGACTTTTGTTTTATTACAATCGGTATATGATTACAATCATTCTGATTTGCAAATTTACCTATATGTAACTTTGTTTAATTCAATAAAAATAACTTACGGCCGTACATTACGAACATTACATAACATTTTTTATCATGTTCTTAAATCAGAAGTTTTAAGTTAAGGAATCCCCGACAATAATTTATGGACACCTCTATTTTAAAGTGAAAAAATTTGTTTCTCAAGATTTAACTATTTTAATAAAAGATGTTTATTTCATACAATTCCAGAAACTCTACAAATGTCAAAATTTTGGAAATGTACATTAGCAAAATTCATTCATATAACGTGTGTTTAAATACATTTAATATTAAAATGACTGTCTAGATCTTAAGAAATTATGTTCAACCACCATGACTAACAACGTATAGAAATTTCTTAAAACAATTTCTGAAGTTTCTAAACTAGAAATCTATTTTTCTGACAGTTTAAAAAATTGTGATAGAATTTTATAGAAAAAATTACCTTAAACGTGTTCGAGCATAGTAATGCACAAAAAATACTGACTCTGCTGTAGAAAAGAAATAAATTCGAAAGTATGAGGGTAAGGTAATTCTTTTTTTAAAAAGATAAGCATCGTCAGGTACACAAAGTAAAATATATATTTTTTTCTTTCAAGAGCAAAAGTAAGATTTTGCAATTTCGCAACGAAATCTTTCTTTCGTAAGCTTTTCCCGTGTAGGGTTAATTGGTGAATACTTTTATATATTTTTATGGAAAGAGAAATGTTAACACTGTACGTTATAAACAATCCGGTAATTTGAAGCATTTTACATGCGTTTGAATTTGTGCTTAAGGCGGTATTAAAAAAAAAAAAAAAATCTACGCTCAACAACTCAGAATTTCTGACACATTATTTTTAAAAGTAAAAACCTGAAACTTGGCGGCGTTATTTATGAAGAGATTTATAAGAGACAAGTGTTTTCAACTTTCGTTCAATTTTTTAGAAATTGATTTACAAACAATTATTTTCACAGTACGATATTTTTTTTTTAGAAATTGATTTACAAACAATTATTTTCACAGTACGATATTTTTTTTTTAGAACTTGATTTACAAACAATTATTTTCACAGTACGATATTTTGTTTTTAGAACTTGATTTACAAACAATTATTTTCACAGTACGATATTTTTTTTTTGTTTCCAACGCTATTGCTTCGGGAAATTCGGTTAAAAATATCCTCTTTGACAGCATTTTTAAAAATATATTCTTCCTTTATCAAACAATCGACCAATACAGACATTATAAAGTTTCTGAATAAGAGAACGTGACAATTGGATGCATTTTACAGCAAAAATGAATTTAAAAATGTGTCACAAAATAAACAGTTTGGATTTGAGTACACCGTTTAAAATTTAAAGACACGGACGATGTACTCAGTGCCACTCTGTGAAAAAAAAGTTGCGAATAAAAAAGAAAATTCGTGATTAATACCAGCACTTCATTTATCATCTTCCCAAACGAAAGAAGAAAAAAAATCGGAGAAGCCCGTTTGAATAAAGCGTCATCTATCAGTAACTTTAAGCAATAAAATTTACAATATATTAATGAAAACAGAAAAAAATCTTGGATATTTAATGTTTTACATTATTTTTCTTAATTATCCCTCGCAGCTGGTGGATAAATGTTTGTGACGTGAGGTAAAACTGAAATATTTGTCTTACAGTATCGCAACATTTTTTCAATGCTTTTATCTTTTAATATTATGATGTCGCTGTTTAATGACATAATTGTTATCTTAATTAACGAAATGCTTAATAAATCAGTAAAACATCATTAAAAATACAGATAGACGTCTAATTAAAAATCACTCGATGCAATACCAAACACTTGTAATACGTCAAGTGAATGAGGTGCCACGATCCTGCATTTTTGGCGTTAAATCCTATAGTTTGGCGATATTTTTTTATGGAAAGTTGTCGACGGGATAATGGAGAAGTACCATGTTTTGTTATATCACCATTGGTATACGAAATACGCTACCCACGTGTTTGCGGTAATTTGTTCTATTTTATTTCTTAACTAAACTTTTTTAAAATACATGCGATTTATATTACTTTTATACTATTACTAGAAAATAGGCACTCAAAAGCTTCAAAAGTTGACATCTAGGCTTTAAAATGCGTTGGCGCGTGGAGTACGCCACCGGTGTCTTTATGTTACGAAAAACTGTCCGTGTTATATGAATTCTAACTAAACAAGACTTTTTTTCAACAATTTCATGTTTTTTCCTTTTACTAGCCACCTCTGTCAACCAGTTTGGTCTCCCTTAAATGTGTGCTACGTATTGCAACATGTCATTTCTATTCATAATTTAAAATACTTGCTTAATCATTAGATAAGTAGGATTATTCTTATATGTAGGATTATATGAAAGAAATCAAGAACTCTTTGCGATCATGGCGCATTTCGTATATTTTCTGTTGGAATTTACATTACAACATTTTTGACACAAACCGCTTAACTCACTTAGGCATTTATGCTTCATGTCTGTTTACTTATCAGTTGCAATGCTTTGACTAATGAGGAGATTTAAAAACCTATTAAAGTAATCTTCCGTAATTGGGTCCGTTGCCGAGTGACATATTTTAGCTAATACGATGTGGTGCAACAAAGTGTTCCAAACAGTAAAGAGGATTGCGAGTTTGCAAGCAACTCCACTAGCTGTTTATGAGTAATTGTGTATCACATCTTAAAGGAGCCATGTAAAAAGAGTATAAAAATAGCAAAAATGCACTGTTAAATGAAAGAGAAGCTGAGAATTTCACCATCAACTTCAACAGCCAATCCGAAATTAGTAAGCTAGCCAGTCAAGATTAGCTTGAGTAAAGCAGCCAATCAGAATTAACTTGTGATTTAAGATCGAAAGCGGAGGAGAACAAGAGTAGGCTGAGCGGAATGTATTAAAATAGAATAATTTTGAGTGTGAATAAATGAAAAGATGATGAGAAAGTATGTTTAACTGTTTCTAAAGGAGAATATTTCGCTAATAAGGCAAAGTGAAGCAGTAAGAGCGTAAAGCTACCCCATTTTTTTTTTAAAAGGTAGTTTTCAATGCCATACATTTAAATATAGTAAAGTTATCTTAGTATATGAATGACTAAAAGAGATACAATATTTTTTTAAATAAAAAATAAGAAAGACGAAATACAAAAAGTGTTAGTACCAGAGGACTACTCCGGCAAAATAGTAGTACAAAGTGTTTTTCGTGAAAAACCTTTAATTATAACCATATTTACATAAAACTATATTGATGCGAATATATTTTGTTGTTGTGTGCTTGATTGTAGATTCGATTATGCAAGATTAGAAAATCTATCAATTGCCTCATTTGTAATCGTCTTGTATCAGGTGTCATAATCGGGCTGCATAATACTTGACGTATTTTAGGGAGTACGGTTTGCTGAAACATAAAATTTTGGACGCCACTTATGATAGTCACATTTCCTTTAAAACATGTTTGCTGTCAGTATCTCACACTTTAGACCCTTGGCGCTCAATCTGATTAGAATTCACTGCGTTTCTTCGAGATGGCGATTCAAGTCTGAATTTGTTTATCTTTACTCTCATTTCTTGATACAGTTCAGGAGTTGGTACAGATATCGCAGACGCGCCGGGGTTTATTTTTGATGCCAAAATGGCGATTTTTTTGTCTGGCGTAGAAGCTAGGCGATTTTGGCCGGTAGATCAGATATTGCGTATTAATCAAAGCCGTCTGGTATTAATAGCTGAGTCTGTTGTATTCTTGACAATGTGTATTTTTTATAGTAAATTAAACATTATGTATGCTTTATAATAAATTAAACGTTGTATATGATTTATAATAAAATAATTTATTTGTTTATAATAAAAATTATGCGTGTTTTATAATAAAATAAAAGTGTGTGTTTTATAATAAATGTAGGCGTTTTATGTTAAAATTGTGTGTGTTTTATAATAAAATAAATTGTTTCATAATAAAATAAAACTAACACGCTGTTTTCATAGGCTATGTATAACATGCATTCGATAACGGGGTTTATTTGCCAAAATGACACAAAAATAAAAATCTCGTCAACCCTGTTGCATCTGCGACATCTGTTCCCAGGTGTTTTCATAACTATGTATCTCACTGACTTCGGCATTTATGTTCTGTTTTCTACTGAGTTTTAATATCCAATTTCATTATATTTGGAATAGTATAACATCATTAAATTACACTGCAAACGATTTTCCCACGCAGAACATTGTGCAACATAAATCTTTTGTGCAACCCTGTATATGAATAATGATTGATTTGCCCCATATATTCTACAAAAAGCAGGTATTATTGCGCTTCATAATTGTATACCAATTTCATTATGTTTGAAATGTCGTAACATCATCAAAATGCACTTGAAATGATTTTTTCCAATTGACAGTAATGTAACTGAATACTTTGACTGTCCCTGTAAATATACTGTAAATGTCACACACTTCATTTTCAATAGAGATCGTGCTATAGTGAAAGATAATAATATATCAAAATTACAGAGCAATTCAAGTATATCTATGAGAGCTTCAGCAAAGACGGTTGGACAGACAGACGGACAAACCGAATCATAAAAACTTTTCAAATATGTTGGAAAGTTTTAAAAATCAAAACTGCTAGACAGCGAAAAAAATTCCGTTTTATATAGGATTCGTATAAGGCAGTTATTTTATGAAAATCATTCCGTAGAAACGAGGAAATTTCTAATTTTAAGGCAAAATTATGTTACTGACAGGTTTTATTTTCACAAGTTTTACTAAACAAAGTAAAATAAAACCTATAAAAAAAGGAATAGCAAGACAGAAGAATCTTAGACATGTTTCCTTAGCATATATATATTTGTACTGTATTCCTTTCGGCTAAATCTTAAATATTTCCGTTATAGACGGATTTTGTTTTCACTAGTTTTACTGTATTAATTTCCACTCGGATGCATACTAACGAATAGGTGGTGGTACTAAATGGCGAAATGTACCAAAACAAATTTGCAAGAATTTGTGCGTCATGAAAAATCAGGTCTTTCGATGTCCCGTATAAGGTATACCCGATAGGATATATCCCGTATAAGGTATTCGGTGTCCCGCTTAAGACTGTTCCACGGAACAGTCTTAAAATCCCTGAAAATTGAAGATGGAGCCGTTACCACTGAGCCAATATTACTTAGCTACATCGCAGAATATCTTTCACTTATACACTGTCATATTTGCTTGGTTATTTATATCCTATCGCACAATGGTTTGTAGTTGATTTACAATTCGTTTAAAAGCCTAATCTGCCGGCCGAATTGCACGACGTTCTATACAGTTTTTACGGCAGTGGTCTGTAACATATTCTCTAAATTAAAGCGCAATCTGATGTACCGTTTGGAAGCTATCATGTTCACTCACACATGCACACACATACATTAGGTTTACAATAATTTTCTTACAAGATGTTTTCGGAAAATATAAACATCTATATAATGATCTATGTGATTTAAAAGAACATTGGATACAAAAGTATTTTTCACATATATTACAATTATTATCTATTTGGGAAACTTTTCGTTGTGCATCGTGGCAATCTATTTTCATATAATACTTCATAACTGACACTATGTGTGAACAAAATTACATCGCACACAAAAATACTTTTGACATATACAGGGTGATTACAAATTCATGGTACAAACTTTAAGGGTTGGTACAGGACACTGTAACAAGCAATTTTTGTACAGTAAAGCAGGGTTGGAAATTCATTTATATCGTCAAAAATACAGGACATCTCAATACAATCCGAAGTCGCGTTTTCGTTCATGACTTTAATAATAGTGAAGATACTTTAACGAAATCCTCACAATAGGCTTACAATTCATGCAAAGATGAGTCTGTTGCAAATTTTGTTAAAATATCTTCAGTACTGTTAAAGTTATGAACAAAAACGCGACATCCGATTGAAGTGAGACGCCTTATAATTTTGACTAAATAAATGGATTTTTAACCCTGTTTACCTATATAATAAATGTGTTTAGTGTAGATTGGTACAGGACACGGTAAAAAAAATGTTTTGTATAGGAAACCAGGGTCAAAAATTCATTAATTTAGTCAAAATTACTGATCGTCTCAGGCCAATCTGAAGTCACGTTTTCGTTCATAACAGTGAAGATATTTTAACAAAATTCGCAACAGACTCAACTTTGTATGAATCGTTTAGCATCTTGTCAGGATTTCGTTAAAGTGTCTCCACTACTATTAAAGTTATGAACGAAAACACGACTTCAGATTGGAGCGACACACCCGGTATTTTTGACTATATTAATGGATTTCCGATCCTGCTCGCATATACAAAAATTGTTTCTTACAGTATCCTGTAGCAACCCTTAAAGTTTGTACCTTGAATTTGGAATCACCCTGTATTATTTTGTATGTGGTGTCGCTCAATGTGTAAATGATACAATCAGTTCTTTATTTAGAAATTCAAGTACCCGAAATTTAACATATTTATCTATTTTATTCCAAATATTGATAGGCTACTATTATTAATTGTTTTTAAAGGTCTCCCATAAAAGCAAAATTGTTTTCGTTTGTATATAGATGTTTTTTGAAAGGAACAAACTCTATTCTCTTAATATATTTTATCTAGTAAAACAGTAACATGTAATATAAGGTCATGTATAATTATCATCAGCTGATTATCGCTGCGTCAAGTTGTTGCTAAGTAGCACGACATTCGCAGCAAATGTCCCTATGTATATATTTCAAGAGAGAATTATGTGTGCTTGTCCAGATATAACACAGTAACTTGTCTGCGTAATTTATATATGTGATTTCAGAGAGGTATTAGATATTATTCATCAAAACTTGACAGAGACAAAGGTTTTTAACATCATTAAAATGTAAGAATTTTATACAGAATATTTGTCAACAATACTTTAAATAAATTAAAACCTCTCTTTTTTTATACCCGCCTGGGGAGAGGCTGCGTATTAACTGTTTTTACACAGATACAGACAGTAGAACAATTTCCAACGAATTCATTTTTCAGGTCCTAAAATGAGCAATTTTTTTTTCTTAAAAGCTTTACAAATACAGACATTTTTCAAGTTAAAATGTTATGATTTTTCTCAAGTGTAAACATGATAAATGTAAACAAATGTAAACTGCGCTTCTAAGCTTAAATTTCCAAATTTTAATTTAAAAATTTAAAGGCAAAATCATTAATTAAAAAATATATTGGGGATGGTAAATTCAACTTAATTATAAAGAAGAAAAAAATTCAATAACTTTTCCTCCTGCAATAAGATATAATTTACATTATTGAACTGAGTTATTAGAGTACTCGAAATATCTGAGATAATCGTATGTGAGTAGCATAATTTGAACTGACGCTCTTTAGGGAACCAGGATTCTTCTTTCTGACGCTTTAGACGACACGGCTATCTGGACTTCGCACAACGTTTCTTTGAAATAAAACCAGTTAAAACTTAGTTTCCCAGTACGTTTAGTGACAAAAAGAAATCTTAAAATGCTTATTGCGCATGCTCAGATCGGTCGAAAATGGTTTTATTTAGAAAAGATTATTTTTTAAATATAAATAGGTGTTATTTAATGTTATATTGCCAAAATTAAATAAATAAAAAAATTCTTCTTATACATTCATAGAAAAAAAAATTAAAAAATTAAATTTTATTTATGAACGTACAACATGTATCCTAATCCTAATCCTAATAATATTATAAATCCGATTGTGTGCAAATGTTAGGCTGAAGCCAGCGTCAAAATGGAGCATTAAATGATCCTGTATTTTTGCATATAGGTTGATTATAATCCTTATTTGAACATAGGCTGGTTTTTATTTATTTTATTCAAATATTTTCTTTAATAATTAAAAATTTCATTATTTTCATAGAGAATAAATGGACATTTTTCCATACAATTTAACCATTTTACTTTATCGTTGCTAGGTCTTTGATCGTTGCCAATAAATAAAAACACGGAAAAATAATTTTTCCCCAACAACTAATTTTCAATTGACCGATTTTCGCGTGAAAACAAAAAATTAAAAAAATTAAAAAGAAGGTGAATTTCCGTGATATTGGAAACAAAAATATGGAGTATTTGTTATTATACGTGAAGTATGAATATCGGTTAAAATAAAAAGATATTTTTCTGTCAAAAACTGCGTTATAATTAGAAGGAAAAGTGCAACAATAATTATATTATTAAAAAATAGATTTCGCTTGGACCATGGAACTATGAAATGGATCCTCCTCGGCTTGGACAAATATGACGTCATAAATAAAACATATATTTTCAAATATTCGTAATAATACAAGGAGCATGAATATCAATGTATAATGAAAGTAAATAGATATGAACGTAATATTTAAGATGAAAAATTGAAATATTTTTTATCGATACTGATTAATAATTAGCTTGAATACCAGTTACACACAAATGTGAGTTTTCCGCTAAAATTTACGTCCCGATTGCCAGAAAAAGAAAATTAACAAGAAATGTGCCATTTAAATGGCACTTTTAAAAGAGATTTCTCTGAGAAAAAAAGTGACGTCATATTTGAAAAAAAACGGGAATTTTCAAGTGTGCTTTAGAAGGAGCGTGAATCAATTCATTACATTAATAATACAAAAATGGGTAAGTTTAGAGAGTAGATGAGTTTCACGCAATAATTAAAACGAAAAATTCAAATATTTTTTTAGCTATACCGATTATTATGCATGAATATTAATTACATACAGATGAGAGTTTTTTGCCAAAAACCACACCATGATTATTAGGAAAATAAAAATAATTACGAATCTATTATATTAAAATCTGACCGCCTGTTTGTATTTCGCAGAGGATGTCATAAACTCTCGGAATTTAAAAAAAATGATTTAAATTCCGAGATATGATTATTATTATTATTATTATTATTATTATTTGTAAATTTAACGAAGTTTCTCTAAAAAATGGCAACTAAATTATTCCAATTTTGTGGATAAAAAAGAAGAAATAAAACGGAATAATATATTTTTTCACATTAAAACAGAAAAAACGATTTCAATTTGAGTAGATGGTGAAAGAAAAAAAAAAATCTTGATTACAGTAAAATTTTTGAAAAATAAAAACGTATTTTCACATATTCAAACTTCATGAGTCAATTTATTCTGGAGAATAAATATCGTCTGTCAACATATTTTCATTTAGAAATAAAGATTTTTTTTCAGTTATAGTACAGCGCCTAGAATATAGGCGCTGTAGTTATAGATTAAATCAAGGATTCAAATTTAAGCTCCTTGCATTTAGGTCTACAATTATTGCTCCCTATTCACAAGAATTTCATTTAATGAAAAATAATATACTATTTCCATTATCTTTGAAGGATGGCTATTAAAACGTTTCACAAAGGCGTTAAAAGTAAAATGGTTTACCAGGTAAACTTGACATATGTTTTTACACAATTCGCCGATTTCCACGATTTTGTTTGGCCCGCCTTTTTTCATTGGTTGCAGTTTCTTTTTCGTAATTATTTGTCACAAAATTTCACTTTTTTAAAACTTAGTTATGTCAAGGCCTCTATGACAAAGAAATACTGTATTGTCTCCTATAGAATGTGATAAAGAGTTAGTTAATTATTTACGTTTCTAATTATCGGGAATGAAATATTTTGCTTAATTAATGTATTTATACTCTTTGACTGATACGTGAACGAAGTCACGGGTAACAGCTAGTTACTTTTATAATTTAAAACGATTTTAAAAAGTTATTGGTTTCATACATAAACTTAAATCACTTTATGTGAATTAATAACTTATTAGTTTTATATTAGATAAAATTGTAAAATATAAAAATATAAAAAAATTTCCTACTTTTGATTTTTAAATCAAATTTTACAAAAAAATACTTTTTGTTCCAATATTAGATATTTTTATGCTATAAGAGTGGAATAAATATATTTAATAGCATAAGAAAGGAGATAAATATATTTTGATGATGCCTAGAAGGAAACTTAAATGTATTATTATTATTATCATTATTATTATTCAGCCAAATAAAACAGATTGCATTGATGTAAAATTTAGTAGCATTTTTCAGTACTTTCATAAATATTACATTAGATTACATTAGCGCTGTTTTTTAAAACTATTAATTCTTTAATTTTAATTCATTTTTCAACAGTGAATGACGCCTGTAATCGTTGAATAATAACTAGTGATTTTTGTTTATCCAGCTTTTCTAATCGTAAACCGACAGAGTGAAAAATGTCCAAGCCGGGATTCGAACTTTATTCCAAGGGTTCGGGTTCGATTCCCGGCTTGGACGCGCTTCACTCTGTGGGGTTTACGCTTATAAAAGCAGGATAAAAATTCATTGGTTATTGCTGAATACTTGTTGTAATAATATTAAACAATGATGCCATTAAACAACAATATTAATAATGAAAATTCAAATATAAATGCTGGACGACTACACCATGAAACAGTACTACATTAAAGACGTCAGTATGAAATATCACAAATTTACTAAATGGTGTATACAAATGTCAATGGTGTATACAATGTATGTATACGTTTTAAATTTGACATTTGTATACACCAATTAGTAAATTTGTGATATTTTGTACTCACGTCTTTAATGTAAGAAAATTCAATAATTTATTTTTAAATACGAGAGCGAGTCAAATGAAAGTTAGCCAACCCACACGGATCAATAATGGTTCGGTCAATTATCTACAACGCATGTGCGTAGGTAGCAGAGGGCATCTCTCATTTACGAAAGTTACATGAGGTGTTAGAGTAAATTTTTTTAATGCTCTCATACACTGAGTTAAAGGTTGCGTGACATAATGAACGCCCCAAAAGCTGAACAGCGTGGTGTGTTCAGGTTTTTGACAGCTGAAGGTGTTTCCCAAAACGAAATTAGTCGCCATATGGCTGTCATATACTGTGAACATTGCATTACATTCACCAATCTGAAGCGTTGGAGCAAACGGTTCAAAGCAGGACGTGGAAGTTGCAAAGACGTTCCAAGACCTGGCTAAAGCCACCGTGCAATCACCCCCAACGCAATTGCATAGGTTGATGAACTGATTAGACAAGAACGGAGGATAAGCATCGAAGAACTGGCAATAATTTTCGGGGAGAAAAAAAAAGCTCTAGGGAACCAGATTCGTGTCGGGCGATGACGTGAAGGAGGCAGTTGCAGATATTTTGAAGCAGCATCCCAAGGAGTTTTATGTGAAGGGAATCACGATATTCGTCAGTGTGACAGAAATCACTCACTCGTGGACAACCAACCGTGAGACATAAGTTCAGATAAGTCCACGAGAGGAAAAACGCAGCCGGGTACCGAAATCATCCTGTTGAGGGCTGCCAAGCTTTTGGCATTGAAACTAAATGTCTACGAGAGAAAAACACCTTTTCCACCATCCAGCGAAGTGGGCGCGTGTTTATTATATTTTGAAAAAAAAAAAAATACACCAATAATTACAGTCGCTTCCCAATTTTGCATTAAGCTGGGCGAACTAAATTATAGAGATACAAAAGTTATAATTGTTACAAATTTTAAGTCAATTATAATATTTTAAGATTAAACATATAAAATTTTAAAATTAAATACCAAGTATAAATTAAAAGCATATTTAACATTATACAAGGTACACGTTTAGAGTCACGCGATTCATCTGAATTTAAGTTATTTTGAATTTGTTGATTGGTTAGATCACTATAGAGTCATAGGAAATTTCTGGAACACAATGATAAAATGATGGATTTATACTCGTCAGTGGGACAAATGTCTAAATGCTCATGGAGACCAATTTAAAATAAAGTGTTCCGTTTGTCATATATTTGTATTGGCTCACTTTCATTTTACTCGCCCTCGTATCTCCTAAATTTTTTTTTAATCTATACATATATAAGGTAAAGCTAGGAGAGTCTGCGCACAATTCAGTAGAATAATAAAAATACATATAAATATTATTTTTTGCTAAACTATGCATGAATAATTTTGACTTAATTTGTTTTTTATGCATTTCCATTGTTATTTTGTTGCTATGCTGTAATTTAATAGAACAGTTGTAATAAAACCAAGAAAGCTATTTTGCGCAATCTGTCCTTACAGGGTTGGTGTGATTGCGCACATGGGTAAGAGAGATTGTTATTAATAATAACTACAATTTATTTGTTAACAATAATAATTACACTTAAATGGCATTGTTGTAAGGCTTTTGTGAATAAATATTATTGTATTGGCAGTGAATATTTCAACCTAATAATACAATTCCAGACATTTCACCCATCCTCATTGCCCAGTATTTTTTAACAAATTAATTTATTGCCAAATTTAGTTTCGATAATTATGTGTTTTTCAAAAAATTATTTCAAAATTGATTCAGTCATATGTTTTACATGTAATTTGTCATATATGCAAATTTACAATTAAGCTGCGTAATCTCTCCTAGCATAGAAACTAATTGGAACAATGCACCATCTCTCCTAAGTAACAGATGCGCAAACTCTCCAATTTCGCTAGGAGAGATTGCGCGGCCCTTTATTTAAATATGGCCGCTTTTAAAACGAGCCAGTGGTGTTCGCACCGTTAGTCTAGGTTAGTACTTATGAAAAATCGTTTAAGTTAAAAATATTTTGTAATACTGACACTATATAGAAAATCTGAAGAATAGTTATGAAAATTCAAGCACTTTGTACTTTCGGAAAACAAAATAAAATACAATGCTTTATCCTAGACGCTCAAAACAATCAACGTGCACATTCAAGTAGACACTGCACTACTGCTGTTGTATAATTACCTGTAGTCGCTGCGTCCGAACTCTACTCCTTCCCCCCAAACGTCTTTGTTCGCAATCTCTCCGACCGCGCCATCTCTCCGACCGCGTGATCTCTCCTGGCTTTACCTTATATAACAGAATTATGCAGAAATAACAAATTTATAAATTAAGAGGTGGAACAAAATATCGGATATAATCACAAACATATGACGCGCCAGTATTGTCACTGTATTTATCATTTTCTTAAAAACGAACTAAAACTGTCTTTTTAGCATACTAAATATTTCATTACAGTAATTTAACGATTTAAGTTAATTTAAATGCTGTAAATTATTCATTGCAAACTCTGATACCGTATTTTAACTAATGTTTCTAATTTACACGATACAGCTTGAATATATTTCACATTAATCAAGTGTAATTAAAACCTTGTTGTTTGAATTTTTCTTTTCGTATTTATCTTTTGTTGATTTACAAGAATTTTGATTTTAAGGTGGAAAAACACTAGAATGAGATACTTGGTATAAAATTCAGAAAAATATTTCAATTTCATTACTGAAATATGTTATTATCTAAGTTATAAGCTTATTTTAAAAAAATATCCAAAATTTGAAAAAATATTTTTTTTAGTTAAACAATTATTTAAACTGACTTTCATTTAGTTACTTGAAAAAAGGGAAAACTAAGAAAATTTTCAACTCAAAGAAAATACTTTCTGGCTTTGAAAATATTAGATACTTTTGTGTTATAAATTTCTTTTAAAAGTAAGTTATAGTGAAAAAAAAAATTATACATTTTTATAAGATTCAGCATGACATAGAAATATAAATACTTTTCTGGGGAAATTTTAAAACAACGTTTAGTTTAAAGGATCATCTTCTTATTATTATCAAGGTAGAGGTACAGTGTCTAAAATCAGATATATTTAAAATTTAGGAATATGCACTCTTAACCACCTAACATTTCTGAGTAAAAACAAAAACATAAAATATGAATTTAACCGTTAGCGATTCAGATTAATAATTTAACTTTCAAAAATATAAATTCATTTATAAACGAAAGTTATTAATTTCAGAAAAATAAATTTTGAATTATTTCCATTTTTAAATTTTATTCATTTCTTTCAAAACAATTTAAATATGTTAAAACTAAATTATGAATATAATCATGGTGACAATCTTCGTCATGCTTGATGTACAGCACAATCTCCTGGAAAAAAATATGTAGGAAAACTACTGAAACTTGTAAAAAAAAAGAAAAGTGCTTGAAAATAACGATACATAAAAGGTAGGTATTGCCTATTTTCAAATGATAAAGACATTAATGCGACTATAGGAAGAATAAAAAAAATGTAAATCGTTTACTTTAAACGAAAAAGGATTTTTACAGTATTAAAAACTTGGGCACTTAATAAAATGTTAGAAGCGCTAAACTATTAGTAATGTTTTATCAGCTAATCTTAAAACAATAAATCATTTTAAATAAAATCTTTTGAGACGACCATATTCTTTCCTATCAGCCCTTTAATTGCTACCATTTTTATAAAATACACATTATTAATGAAGTGGTATTTTTTTATTAAAATTTAGGAAACTTAATAAAGATGCCTATAACCGTAACTTGAATCATGTGCAATTTGCGATTTAAAAAAAGTTTCAAAATTCAGCTGACCTCAAAATTATGCCGTATATAGTAATCAGTTCCACGGCTTTGCAAGCTTCTTATTGGCTAGTCCTCACCTGCATTAGTGAAAATATTCATACGCTCGCTACCTTTAAAACACCGTTGTACAGGCTTAGAGAGCAGAATTTGTACGTTTTTCTTACTACCAATAAAAGCACTCCACCTGGAGGAGGAATTTTGTCAAGTTGGTGTATTATCTCTAATCATTTTAACATCTGCATCCTGTTCTTATGGCGTAATACCCTCCAATATGAACTCTGAAATTTTTCGTTAGTAGAATTGACTCATATATATATATATATATATATATATATGTGTGTGTATACTATATATATTATATACCAAAAAAATCTTTCAATCATGATAACATATAAATAGCTCTATATTCCACATATATAAATTTTCAGGCATTTCTTTTTCCCAAAACGTCAGTTAAAGAGCATTATTATACTTGAGCACGTTTATGGAAATTTACCTGAAAATATTCTCGCAAATTTTTGAAGTTTGATGTCTGTCAAATAGTAGAAAAGAGATTGGAAATGCCGAAAATCTTTTCATATTAGAAATATGCATTTCTAGCAGTGTTTTTTAAATATTCGCACATTTTATCAAACAATTGTTTAATTCCGCAATTTCTGATTTATTCCTTTTATAGAAAATTCTCCATTTCATTGTTTTGTACACGGAAAATACGTAAATTGTTTGAAGAGTCTGTCTTATTAGATTAATTAATGTCTATTAAATTATTAAATTAATTGATTTTGGTCACATTAAATTACTTCGAATAATAAGATTTTAATTAGTGTTTTTTGAATCTATGTATATTTTTTATTTAAAACTTGCTTTTCTGTGAATTGTACGTTAAAGTATTGTAAACTAATGTATGTTGGCTGTATTAAGCCGATTTGTTTTAATGAAAACGTTTTTAAAAATGTTTTTTGAAACTATTTGATTTATGAAAAGTCAGAAACAATTTGTTAAGATTTTTGGTTAGGCAAAATTATTTAACGTTATAATAATAATAATATATTATAATACATTTTTAATTAATAACACTATTTTTCGATTCATTACGAAAAAAGAAGACAAAAAAAATTTCCAACATATTAAAATTCATTTTTTTAATTGTGTAGCAAGAGATTAATTCAAATAAAAGCGATTTTAAAATTCATTATTGGTGATTGTGTCACGAATTTATTTTAATATCGACAAAAAATAATTTTAGTTTATTCACAAAAAAGAAAAAAAAAATCCACACATGTTTTATCTTGTACGAGAACGGCAATTCGTTTCGAAAAGACATCCTTCATGGCCTCTCTCCTATATCAATATGACCAAATCTGGATAATTTACTACAAAAAATCTCATCACCCCTTATTTAATTAAATATAAGTATTGAAAAAATATTTTATTACACTTGGAATGAAATTGTGTTTTTAATAAATACACAAAATTACATCCCTGTATTTTCTGGTTAAATTAGTCTGAAGCTGTATAGCCTCATTGCAATCAGTCGAAAAATTGCCAGACTAATTGAGGGAAACATTTTAATTTTTATTTAGCCTAAAACTGCATAGGCTCTTTGCAGTTAGCCTGAAATATATTAGCCTGGTTGAAAAATGTCAGATAATTATTCAATTAGCTTTGCTTTTTGGATACAGCTGAATTTCTTCTTTATCCTACAAGATATATATATATACACACAGGGTGGCTATATAATTACAGTGCCAGTGTTTGAAGGTCACTATAAGTTAAACTATTTGGAATAAATTTAAAATCTTAATGGAAAGCTTTTCGCATTATCGTGAATTCGTGTGTGGCATGTGGGTGAGGAGAAGCTTAAGTTCAAACGCTATAGAAATCAGTCAAGATGACGGCATGTGATAGCCCGATAGCCATAAATTTACGCCGGTTGTATTTATGGTTCGGAGAAACTGAACCATAAAGTAAAACAGGCGATTTTTGAACAGGACGTTATCACGGACATAGCATCAGTAGACACACGGTCTAGAACAAGTTACAAATAAATGAAAGCAGTAACTTATGCGGGCACTGAATAGTCAATGAAAAGGAAGAAGATATGCAAATTTTAAGAAAAGAAGGGCCAAAAGGCTATGTCATGCAAATCGGAGAAAGCAGAAGAAACGCCCATTTGGTGGGGGTTTGAGAGAGGGGTCGTCGAAAAGAGAAGAAGAGATTCATTCTTGCTGAAAAACCAGACGAGGAGGTTGCTCTCTAGAAGATGGTCTTTAATAATATATTTAAAATAAAAATCTAAGTGAGGAATTTAAGGAAATAAGAGTGGGTGGTTTTTTATGAAAATAAGTGAAATTAACTACCAGCCAGGCATCAGATGAGGATGGAAGAGTCTCTACAGTCTAGTGCCTAGAGGAAAGTGAAGGTATCCTTTTAAATTATATTCCGAGTATCCCCCCTTAATAAACTGAGTATTTTGTAGCATAGGGATATGCTGGTAGTGATTTCGGAAAAGAATTATGTTATAATTCATGTATAAGCATAATAAGTAGGGTAAAAAAAATATATATTAATTTGTAATCAAACATAAAAGAAAATAAGCAATTTCTATTCCTCTCTTGATTTTAGTTATGTCCGTATATAATGTAAATAAAATTTAATGTTAATTAATAGGAGTCTTCTCATTTAAATTACCTAGTATGTGTCTTGTTTATTTAGGTTTCAACCTTTGAAAGTCAGCTAGAGGCAAGAACGATTGTTCTCAGAAGGGTGATGGACAACTTCGAAATTACACAATGCAATGTAATATTATAATTCTAAATTTAATCTCTAAGTTATTTTTTTTATTATTTTTTTATTAAATTAAATTATTCTATTAGACAACCCCAGAGAAACCTTTATGTATTTCAATTTAAACTTTAATTTTGATCTACTTGTCCCTGCAAAAGGGTTGTGTTGGAATGGGCTGCAATAAGAAGGGAAACTAAAGGATAAAATTATTAAATAATTAATCTGACTGAGCCAAGCTCTTCAACAAATCTTTAATATTTATTCTGCTTAGTTATGCAATAAAAAAAATATTAGTTTAAACTTTTCCCCATAGATGACGCTTAAATGTTAGAGATGTTATATTAGCTAATATTAACAAAAATAACTCATTTTAAATCAAATATTTTGAGACGACGATATTCTTTCATAGCAGCGCTATAATTGCTACCATTTTTTATAAAAACCCTTTATTAAATGTTCGCGTTATTTTTTATTTATTTATTTTTTTTTTTTCGTTAAAATTTTCAGGTTTATAATAAAGATGGCTAAAACCTTAGCAAGAACTATGTGCAATTTTCCATACAAACTTTTAAAATTTAGCTGGTAGGAAATTCTCAATTTCTCTTTTCTTATTATGTTTTTTATTTTAATTATATACAGCGTCATCTGCTCAGAAAATAATTAATGGCGCAACTTGATTCTGCATGCTGTAAACAGCATAAATACCAAATCTTTTTAAAATATTCGAAATAGTTTAGCTTGTAGAGTCGTTCAAACACGTGCTCCTTGGTTATGACCACCCGGTACACATATATATATATGAATATAAATAGTAGACGGATATGTTAGTTTAATTTTAAAACTGAGAGTAAATATATATATATATATATATATATATATATATATATATATATATATATATATATTATGATATCTTTTCATTTTGAATTTCAACAATTCATCTTGATCTATTTTCTTACACATTTTTGTATCTTGTATATATTTTTAAGTATATTAATAATGGTGCTAATTGATTTTAGCAATCTTTTAAATATTATACGCTATGATCTCTGCTGAAATTGCGCATTATCTTTGTGTATTTTTATTTGATTTCTACTGTGTAGATATCTGATACCTCGTTATAGGAATTTCCAATAAATTTTGCATTATTATCATCGCAAAGATTCAATATATGGATTTCACTAATCCTGTTATATTATATTCTAATTCATAATTTCATAGTTTTTGTTGATGTTTCTGTAATTTTTCATTAATGGTTATATATATATATATATATATATATATATATATATATATATATATATATATATATATATATATATATATATATATATATATTTATTTATTTATTTATTTATTTATTTATACTACTATTTATGTATACGGATATAAGTTTTCCGTATACATAAGTAAAATTATATTCTATACAAAAAAAAATCCTTCAATCATGATAACACACATTCTTATGTTTCCACATGTATACAGGGTGGTTATAATATAAGAATCTCTATTTGGAGCTGTCTGTAGCTCGAAGGAATGATCTGAATGAAACCAAAATCGGTATACATACTATTCGAGAAGGGGGAAGCAGAGAGGAATAATAATAAAAAAAGAATTTCAATAATCACCGACAGATGGTGCTACTGAAAGTGAAATGTAATGTATAATACAAGAACAAATAATTAAGGCACAGCCCGAATGGCACACCTAATTTATTGGAAAATGTGACAAGGAACGAGGTTACTGTTTTGAATGGTGGTGCCGTGATAATGTTCAGGTTCCACTGGTCATTGTGCTGGAGGACACAATCTAGACTGTGCAAAAAGTGCTCAACTGCGAAATGTAATGCAACAGGAGTGATGTTTCGTACATATTATGATATGCAGTAAAGTCATTGAGGTTTGTGACACCTCCACGGTACACAATATTACACATTATATTTCACACTCAAAAGTGCCATCTGGCGGCAATTATTGCAATTATGTTTTTTATTGTTCCATTGTTCTTCCCCCTTCTCGATTAGTAAGTGTACCGATTTTGATTTCGTTCCTGTTATTCCTTCAACCTACAGACAGCTCCAAATAGGGATTTTATAACCACCCGGTACATATATATTTTTCCCGGCATTTATTATACTTGGACACGTTTGTGGAAATTTACTTGAAAACATTCTCGATTTTTTTTTTTTTTTTACTTTAATGTCTGTCAAATAGCAGAAATGAAGATTCGAAATATGCATTTCTAGCATTGCTTTTTAAAATATTCTCACACATTTTATTAAACAATGGTGTAATTTTGTAATTTCTGATTTATTCCCTTTCTACAAAATCCTCCATTTCGTTGTTTGGTATGCATATAATACGTAGATTGTTTGAGGAGTTTGTCTTTTTAGATTAATTAATGTCTATAAAGTTACAAAATTATTTGATTATGATCATATTAAAGTAACTATAATAATAAGACTTTAATTTTTATTTTTTGAATCTTCTTATATTTTTTATTTAAAAATGTGATTTTAAGTGAACTGAACGCTAAAGATTATAAACTTATTTAAGCCGGCTGTCTTGATCTTAGGTATTTTAATGAAAACATTTGTAAAAATGTTTTGTAAATGTTTTATTTATGCAAAATCAGAAACGGTGTGATAAGATTTTTAGTTAAGTAAAATGAACTAACGTTATTATAATAATAAAAATATTTATATTTATATTATAATACATTTTTTTTCAATTAATAACACAAGTTTTCGGATTATTCCCGATAAAATAAAACAAACAATTTTAGATCAACAGTATAAAAATTATTTTTTTAATTGTGTAGCAAGAAATGTTTTTTTAAAAAAGGTGATTTAAAAATTAATTATTTGTGATTGTGTCATGAATGTTTTTTACTATCGACAAAAATGTTTTTCTTTTCTTTACAAAATAAAGAAATCTCCACACATCTTGTACGTGAACGATAATTCGGGTCACTTTTGTTTCAAAAAGACATCCCTAAAGCCATTTCTCCTAAATGAATATGACCAAATCTGGATGATTTTCTACAAATAATCCCATCCCCCCCACCTTATTTATTTAAACTTAAGTATTAAAAAATTATTGTATTATATTTGAATTTAAATTGTATTTTTAACAAATACACAAATTTACATCCCTGTATTTTCATTTTAAATAAAGTTAAATGTTAAAAATTCTTTAATTATTATTAATAAAAATAAAATTGACTCGTTATTTATCTGCATTTTTTATTCATCAATTTTTTTTCTTTTCTAGGATTTATATGTCTGAGAGCTGAAATCGTCATACCGAAAACAAATATCTTTGAGACACTTATTTTGATACGTGCAGTACACTTATTTTTATTTCACTCTCAAATTGTACATTTTTATTCAAAATGAAGGTCATAAAATAAGAATTCGTAAGATAATGTTTCATAAAAGTCTCAAGTAAAGTGTTTTTCTACGAGTTTGAAAAAAAGTCCTTGAAACAAAAGCCATGTATTAAAGCAGATTTATTGCCACGTTGAAAGCAATAAAAGTAGATTGCGTGCAAGAACTTTCTTAAACATAAAGGGTATTTCAAAAATAAAAGAAATCGATGAATATATAATTATAATATTTTTGGTACTGTTTAAGAAATTTTCATATATATATATATATATATATATATATATATATATATATTATGTATTAAATGTATTCGGCAGACCCAGAATTTCGCACCATAATTAAACTAGGAATAAAAAAAAATAAATAAATAAACAGATATAACCTGAACAAGAAAAAACCAAGAAAAACAACCAAAAAGTTGTGGCCTCATCAGCAGTGGGCATACTAAAAAGCACATTTCCGACTAATATTCCGATATTTCCGACTAATTACAAGCATAACAAACTATTATACAGTAGTGGCAGTGGGTTTCGGCCAGAATGTCGTGAAGCATAAATCAAATTTAGTTTTATTTAAAAAAATTTATAATTTCATTATTATAATAGATTGACGAATCTGTTGTACTTCTTACTAGTTTTATTTAACAAGTTTTGATAAAAATAATCTTTTTTTTTTTTTTTCATCTAATTAAATTAGAAGAGTATATTATAATCGAAATTTTTTTCGATTTCTGGTTTCGGACAGATTTAAAGGTTTTAAGGGTCAGAGATTCGGAATAAACATGTTTTTACAAATTGTCTGTCGGACCGTCTGTCCATGTGTCCGATTGTCCGTGTGTTCGTGTGTGTGTGATTTTCGTATCATCGAAAAGTGTATTAAGTTATGCCTAGAATAAAAAAAAAAAATATGTATATGTTTTTCACTATAGTCCGCAGATCTCAGTTAAATTTGTGGACATACAGCCGGAAGGAACCTATGTGATAGCCATTTAAAATTTCAAAAAAAAAAAAAAAATAAATAAATAAAAAAAAAATAAAAAAAAATAGAAACCTTACATTTTTCCCCTTTAAATGTTCAGCCTTGATCCGACGATTTCAGGGCAATTTTTGTTCTGTCCCTACCTGAAAAACTGTTTGAGATTTAGCAGTTTGAAATTTTAGGGTGGCTGACATTTTGAAACAAGACAGCAGGATTCCTCCATAAACGGGTTTAATTTATGCGTTTTAGCGAACATGCTGTCTGGCAAATTTTCTTTCATTGTTGTAACCATCGTTTCAACTCTTATATGCTTAGGAATATAAACATACTAGCAAGCTTAAAATAATCGACAAGCTTGGCGGCAAATATGGGTTGCGATAAATGAAACCAACTTAGCTATACCTGACTGATTTAGCGAAATTCTCATTCATATTCAATATTGACGATAACTAGGAATGAATCATTTGTCATCAGATACCACGCATTTTAGCTTCGTGTTTCCCAGTAAAATTATCTAAAATCTTAAAACCAAGGAACAGAGAGGCTATCTTTTCCAGCCGGTACAGGCCAGAAGGACTTTTCATTGTGTTGTACATCTGTAAATTTGTGCAATTAAAGACGCTTTATATACAGGTCGCGCGACGATTCGCAAGCAGCTGACGGACAACATTTTTCTCTCCATGAATACAAGTGTTATTCTGACACAAATTAACACAAATGTTGTAATGGACACAAATAGCTTTGCAGGGCAGCTACAGATAATTTAGAGCTCTTTACTTTTTATGGCGAAGGCAAATATTATTTCTAAATATTATGAAATATTTTGACGAAAAATATTGATTTTATTTACGATGCGAAAGCGAAATTTTACGTATTAACATGTATGAGATTTCAAATCCGACGACTTGTTTTATTATGCGATAATTCTTACACGTTTGTTTATAAAAAACTTGAAGCTACTTGCTAAAAACACTAGAGTTAAAGCATTATCAATTGATGATCAAAATAAATAAATCATAATATATGTTTTAAATGATATTTTCCCCCAATTCGATGGATTATCAACAATCTGAGTCACAGATGTAGTCAAACATACTTTTAAATGTAACCTGAGCAATTTTGTGTAGCTCTATAAAAGAACGTAAAATACTACGAATAATATTAAATGTGGAATATATTGTGTTGCTCACTGACATACATGATTTCATTTAAGTCATTAAAAAATTTTTCAACCAATTAACGACAGTAGTAGAGGAATGTTCGTTTCGCATCAGCAGGCTAATTGCTAATGGAGCCGAGCCGGAAGTAGCAGGTGTGGACACCGGAAGTTCTGCGAACGGTGAAGGTCACCGGAAGTCGCAGGTGTGAATAACAAACAGGTTAAGACAGGAAATGATACTGAACAGGTTATTTCTTGACAGGGAATTTTTTTTTTAATTGTGGACCCACCATAACCACCCGCTATGAAAATAATTCATAACGCCACAATTATTATTTTTTCCCCATTTGCCAATCCTGTTACATCAGTCATCTGCGAGAGACCTGTAACGAAATAAAAGGGTTTAATTATTATTATGTTTAAGCGAGAGTTGTGTCATACAGGAAATCAGATGTGTGACGTCTGCTAAAGATGTAGAGTGTCTATGAGGAAATCCAGCTTCACGGAACCTAGAAAAAAAAAACAAGTCTTGCTTGATGTATGTGATAGCTAAAGGCCCCCCAAACTATACAAAATTTTAAATAATTTTATATAAGTTGTATTATCTGACTAAGCAGGGGTCGCATGGCCGCCACACCACTCATTGTTGCCTTCGATTCGCATACAACAAACAATACTTTTTGTATTGATTAGTAAAAAATCAATATATACAGAATTTTTATACAACTTTTCGCAACGAAATTTAATCATCGTCCATAAATTTCTTTGTAGAGATTAATTATATACAACATGATGAAAAATAAATATATATACAACTTTTCGCAACGAAATAGGATCATCGTCCATAAATTTCTTTGTAGAGATTAATTATATACAACATGATGAAAAATAAATATATATACAACTTTTCGCAACGAAATAGGATCATCGTCCATAAACTTCTTTGTAGAGATTAATCATATACAACATGATGAAAAATAAATATATACAATTTTCAGCATTCGCTATTTTCTTCAATTTCTTTAATCTTGTAATGTCCGTAGGCTAGGCTCGTTATACCATCCGATAAAAGATAACGTTTATCGTCAAACGCAGATAAACATTTTTTGTTGAATTGTACCGTGTATAGTTGATGCAGCCTTTGGTCAATCTTTTTTTGAACATCAAAAGTACTTGTCTGGTTTTTTAAACAGGCAACGTTATCTTCATGTCGAAGTTTTTTTCGTACAATTCTTGTAGACCCCCTTGGCTCGTTTTTTTTCTTCTTGTGCAGATTTTATGCTGTACATTTTAGACTTAAGACCTACGAATTGATGGGCAGCTTCACCATTCAATTCATCCTTAAATTTTCCCAAAACTTTTTTATTCGTGGAAGAATAAAGTGGGTGGCTTTTGGGATAATCAGAGAAATCAAATCTGGAGCTGTGGAGTCCCAAATCAATTTGTAGGTCTTGCGTCTTTATGTGATACATGAGAGAATCCGTGTCGGTAAAAAGAAGAACTGCACAATTTCCACTATAAATTTTTTTTATAAAGTTATAGTGAAAATCATACATGAGTGTTTTTGACAATTCGAGTATCGTAAAACCGACGTATATGGGTCGATTCATCAAGATACTATTCTGTTGTCTTTCTACACCCACGAGATTCTCATCAAATATTTTACAGCCTTTATAGTTGGGTGAGGCCACCAACTTTTCACCTCTTCCTGTGTTATTGGTTAACTCAATATTTCGTCTTTTTCTAAGATTTTCTATGCATTTACCGTAAATGGAGTTATTTAAAAGCTTGAAAAAATCACGCTCGAAACTGGTCTTTGCTTGTTTTCTTTTTTCTGTGTTGAATGTAATGTATTTTCTGAGCCAAGGGGACTGATTAAATTGCATTACCTTATGAATTTTGGTTAGTTTTAATCCTAATTGTAAATATAACTGTAAATTTCTATAATGACAAATATATTTATGTTTATTGAAAAGATTCAGAATTAGTTTTAGAGTACCCTTGAACCCCTTGTTGATCAGACTTTTCGCATAGGGCGATAACATGTTTTCTTGTATGGTAAGTCTTTCGGGTGCCAGTGGATACTCGTTGTGGAGTGTGTGAAGGGATTCAGGATACTCCAAATCAACTTCAAAGATGAAACCAATTTTGCTTTTTTGCATGTTTAAAATTCTTATTTCATTAAATTCTTCGGGATTACCCCATTGAAATCCTCCGTAAGGTAAAAACTGCGACATAGACCACCCATATAAGTTATTGGAGTCTAAATAAATCAAATGGGATTTTTCGTCATCTTGTTTAAAGTGTGGGCAATCTGTGTTGTTGGCTGTGGCGAACCTATGCGATATCTGAGATACGCCCCCACGCACACCTTGTTCTATAAAAAGAAGCATATCCACGTCCGTTAAAAGTTCCAATTTCACATCGGTCATCTTCAGGCAAGCCTGCCATGATAGACTAGGAAGTGTGACCAAATGTGCTGGATCCAGTTGGTAATATTGATTACATAATTTTCGGAAATTTTCAAACACATCGGCCAGCAACAACACGTCTGTTTTGACATACAGATCGTGATACTGACCGAGGTTTTGTATCTGAAAGTCTTTCCAAACTTTATGTGCGTGTGCATATTCTTCTTCTGTGATATGTTCTTCAGTAAGGGTGCTAAAAAAGGCAGATTTGGGGGGTAATGAAGTGTCTTCAAACTTTTTAAAACTGTCAACATATTCATAAGGGTAAATACCTTTTTTTCTTATCATATCAAAGTTTGTTTGAACAGGAAAGTTTTCATACAAAACTTGAAATTGGTCAGATTGCAAATTACTGGATAGCTTATCCAATGACGTTGCCAGAAACAGAAACGAATCGATAAATGATAAGCTTATTTTGGATCCTTGTTTTTTGATTTTAAAGGTAATATATTGTTCTAACGTTGAAGCGATCACATCGATTTTGTGGTCTTTATAACGGCCTAGCTTACTCATTATTATGTGTCCGTCATATTTTTTTAAGTTGTGGAAAACCACAGGTATGGTTGTGGACTTTTTAAAGTGCAGATTGCAAAAAGGATTAGCAGCTCCTCTGTATTTTGAAGTCACATGATCGTGATCCCGTACTTTTTTGGTTCCCAACGGTTTTCGACAAATGCAACATGTTTTTGCTTGTTGGAAACTTTCTTCTTCTTCTTTCGTTAAATTCATGGATTCTACAGTCAGGAGTTTTTTTCCGAGTTCTTCTTTTATGTTTATTAACGTATCGATGAAGTGACCCACCGCATCTTCACCTCGATAAACATAAACACCCTCTTGATTAGAGGGTGTTTGTGTGCACTTATAAGTTTTTTGGTCTTACCCGACAACGACACAGGCATAACCGCACGGCACATGCTTGGCAAGATCCATTTTGTAAGATGACATGTTGGAAGGTTGGGCAGTTGGTACTGGTACGATAAGCGACTCAAAGTCAGCATAAATCGTAAATGGAACGGGGGCTTGAAGGTGAATACCTGTAAAATTTAAAATATTTTTGCCTTCTTCCGGCATGTAAACAACTTGGGGTGCTTGCTTTTGGCAATAGGGTGCATGCTTATCTAAAAGGTCTTGTCGTATAAAAGCATGCAGACAGTTAAAACAATAAAATGAGCTTCTATGATGCTTGCTTCGATGCCCCATAAATCTTGAAAAATTTCTGATAAGGCAATAGTGTGACTTTTCACCATCGCCTATCAGAAGTAAGTTAATGACCTCATCATTTGTTTTTTTTTTAAACATACAAAATGTAAATTTCGCCTTCTTCATAACCACATTGATCCTTAAATCGTTTTGTGATTCAATAAGGGGTACTTGTTGATAAGGTACTGGGTAGGTAACTCCTTTCATATTAATCATATGTTCATAATCTACATATTTAGAAACACAATTAGGGTTTTCATCACGAGGGAGTTTCATTTTTGAAGCTAAAAGACACCATAATAGACATTTTTCATCTTCGAAATTTTGAATATTTAAAACAGCATCCTTTCCACGCAAGTCTTTCGGTAAACGAATGTAACTGTTGCCTTTTAAAGGAGCATGTTTTGCGGTTTGAAGTTCAAAGTGTTGAACTTCACGAAGTACCCACCCAGACCCCTTTTGTAAAAACTTTTCAAAGCTTGCTAAAATTTTTTGATGTGCCTGTGCAAGATTATCCTCAATTGTGTCAATCGTATAGTCAGTATACGTGTCCGACCAAAAATAGGTGGAAATAACTTCGATGTCACCTTCAGGCGAGGTCTTTTCCAATAATACTTTAATTATTAGTCTCCACTTAATGGCACGATATTCTTCAAGAACATCTTCTAAAGTGTGAATTCATTGCGAGAAGAATCGAAAAAAACAGATATGTCAAATTTTAAGTCTTCTTCCGGTTCAATGTATATAGATTTAAACATTTCATGTGCTTCTTTTGTGGTTCTATTATTTTTTGGGAATCGGGAAACTCTTTGTTTTTTCATACACGTAAGATTATTATTTTCACTGTGCACAGTTCTTGCATGTTGCATTAAATTAAACTTTGTAGCGAATTTTCGCTCACAATCCTTGCAGCTATATAACGGGTTTTCATGTAATTTCAAATGACTTTTCAAGTTATCTTCTCGTGAAAATATTTTTTAGCAAATAGAGCAGCTAAATTTCCTTTGGTTCTCTTCATGAATTTTTTTATGTCGTGTTAAACTAGGTGCATGAGAGAATGACTTTTGACAAACATCGCACGTGTATAATGCCTAAAAAAAAAAAAAAAAAAAAAAAAACTTAATAATTTTTTCCTAACAAGAAACTTGAATTACTTTTTTAACATACCTAAAACAATTAAAATCGCGAAAACCTGAAAAAATAATAATCAAATTCGCCTACCTGTTTCGATGATGTCTGCACACCCGATGTTGAAGCACCCTCATTTATTTTCAGGGCTACACTCTCATGAGTGAATTTATGTCTGCTTAGAATTGTCTTTTTCGAAAATGATTTTCCACAGACTTCACAAGTCAGACTCTGAAAACGAATCAAAAAGACCTAGTTTAAAATTGAGTTTTTTTAAAACATGAATTTTAAACAAACTTTTTAAAATGGAAACTTAAAAACAGCGTTTACGAATCCCATTAAACATGTTTCTTTTTCAAATTAAAAAAAAAAAAAAATTTCACCCCCTTGTTCACAAAACCCATTAAACATATATCTTTTTGAATAAAAATAATAACTAACCTTGTTTGCATTGCTCATGTCTGTACTGGTAGAAGGCACAGAGGTCACGGATGATAAGAAGTGTTGTAGAGAGGAGTCACCCATCTTCTGCAAATCGTTAAATAAACTGGGTGGTAACTCTTGCATGATTTCTTCGATGAGAGGTGTTTCCATAACACTCTACAAAACAAACACGTTCATATTTAAAAAATGTCACGCACACTTACTACTCTATTTTAAATCATAAAGGCATAAAATGTCAACTTTGACAGCATTTTCTTTAAATGTATCTATCTTTACCGAAAAATGGAAAACGTGTTTCGATGACAAAGTTTATCGATTAAAAGATTTATAGAAACAAATTTAAACTATTCGCATACAATTTTAAAACTATAAAATTTGACAACATTTTCTAGAAATGTATCCTCCTTTATAAAAAAATGAAAAACGCGTTTCGATGACAAAGTTTCTCAATAAGACTATCTGCTTTTTCAAACAAAAATATTTCAAAGTCTATTAAAACAATAAAGAGAGTACTTTATCAAAAAATGTTACTATTGTTAATCTATTTGAATATTAAATGGGGGAAATTTTATCACATATACACAAATATTTCAAAGTTTTTTGTAAACAGAAAACTTTAAAGAAAAACGATTGCTAAACTACTTCAATAGTAAAAGCTTAAGTTAGAAATTTGTATCATACAACAATTTCAAAGTTTCTGTAAACAGAAAAAGAAAAATGCGTTACGATTGCTAATATATTTCAATAGTAAAACCTTAAGATAGAAATTTTATCATACATACACAAATATTTCAAAGTTTTTCTAAACAGACAGAGAAAAAAGAAAAAATTGCATTACGATTGCTAATCTCTTTCATTCTTAAAAGATTTTTTTTTTTTTCAAACACATGCAAATAATTCAAAGTTTTTATAATTAGAAATAGATTAAACCATTTTTAAATAGTAGAAAAGTTTGATTAATTTTTTTATTTAAGAAGTGTCGAAAATTTACTTTTTAAGTATAAAGTATTCAAATAGCTTTTAAAATATCACAACAATAAATAATTTAAAATATCATAGCAGAAAAAGTAAAACTAAATTTGGATTAAGAACAGACGAAAATATTCTTTTAAAATATTAAAATATTAAACATTAAAATAGCTTTAAAAAAAAATCACAACAATAAATAATTTTAAACTATTTAAAATATCATAGCAGAAAAAGTAAAACTAAATTTGGATTAAGAACATATGAAAATATTCTTTTAAAATATTAAACACTCAAATGGCTTTTAAAAAATCACAACAATAAATAAATTTAAACCATTTACTATACTATTCTCTTAAATTACTAATCTTTTTTAAAGATAATAGTTTAAACAAACATAATTAACTTACTTCAAAATCCTGTAACGCAGAATGTAAATCTTGAGTTGAATAATCCATAGCTAAGTTGAAATAATCCTTCAGCACAAAACAAGAAATTCTCAAGTAAAATAGCACTTTGAGTAAAATAACACTAGCCACAAAGCAAATTCTAAAATAAGAATGACTTGATTTGGGAAAGTGAGTTCTTCTTTATCTATTTAGACCGGAAGTTGAAACACTCCCCTTTTATCTGTCATTGGTCGAATCATTTCCCTTATCAGCCAATAAAATTTCAACATGTCTCCCTCCCTCAATTTCTTATCAGCTTGATTGCGTCCTCATTCGATGGTATTTTCTAGAACATATTGGGATTGCATCACTAACCAGGATTCTCGAATGTTCCAAAGAAACCTTATTTCCGATAGTTTTATCAACAAGTTTATTTCCCATGTTTAAAATTAGCAAAAGACTAGTGTTGTCTTATCGAATGTTTCTAATTATAAAACAGGAAGTGTAAGGCATTTCGGATGTGTTTTATCCACAAGTTAATTTCCTGTGTTATCTGAAAAACATAGGTGTAGCTTATCAAATGTTTTTAATTAAAAAACAGGAAGTCAGGCAGGTGTTTATCAACAAGTCAATTTCCTGTGTGTTTAAAATTAGCAAAATAGTAATGTTATCTGAACAAACATAGGGTCAGTTTCTCGAATGTTCATAATTAAAACAGGAAATAGAATCATTCATTATTTGCAGGATTTCCCATAACTAAAATGGTTAAAGACTAATCTTATCTTAATCATTTACTTAGACAATCTAAAATTTGATAACATACGGTTTTACTTAGATAATTCTTATCGATTTACAAAGCAAGTATTATTTCTGTTTAATGAATGTACTTTTCATTTTTGATAACATGGTAAAGTTTAAACACAACTAGTATTTTGAGACAATTTCTTGTTTCGTAAGTGTTAGAATAAAACTTTATCCTATTTATGTTGTGAAAATAACTTTACAAATAGAAAATATTTAAATAGAAATCTTTTTTTTTTTTTTTTTTTTTTTTTTTTTAACATAGTATAATATATACTAATTTTTTCTAGTGTTTAAAATTAAGCTTGTTAAATTAAAAAAGATGCAAAATTTTGATCTATTTACATCATGAAAATAACTATATAAATATAAGAGAAAAATTAGAATATAATTAAAATCTATTTTAAATAAGTTTAAGCTAATCTTTTCTAGTAAGTCTATGCTAAGGATTTGTAAACATCAGACATGTCCAAACAAGAAAAGTAAACAAAACAATGACTCACCTAATTTAACGTGTCACACAAAAACAAGTCCGGACAAGTTTAGACCAATACGTAATGACGTCACCCAACACGTCTAAACAAGAAACAGACAACTGCTAATAGTTAAGGAAGAATAACAGTGCGAGTGTATTTAAAGTTTATTTTTATCTCAAACCGGAAATGATGTCATACACCGCAAGACGGGTAGCGCCTCTAGCGGCGATGGCAGCGCCCCCTACTAAAGATAATGTTGTAAGTTTAGTTGTTTGAAGATCAACAGCCAGAGTGGACGTGTTTTTAAGGGTAAGTATCGAATTTTCTTATTTTATTTGTTTTTATGTAAACTCGTTACAGAAAATACACAAAGGGATACATTTCAATTCAGTTTTATTAAAATAAAGTTGACCATGTAGGTTTCAGTAATACATTAGGTTTCGTAAGAGATCTATTTTTGGGTTTTACAAAATTCATTCGAGGTGATACATTTTTAGGCTTGTCCTTTAAGGCTTCTAATGATAAATATTTATTTTTTATCGTGTTGGAGGGTACTCCCATTTCACGAAGAGCCCTTAAAAATTCTGTTGGTGGTTTCACAGGTGGCTTCTTGCTAACATTAAAAATAAGATGAAACAGTTCAGCCAAGTTTTGCATTTTCCAGGGTGTTTCCATTATACATAATATTTCCAGCCAGGTCCCATTTCATTTTGCTCGATTTCAGAAACTTGAGTAAATTATTAGCATGTTTCTTCATGTGTTTGAGTACTGAATTTATCACAAATACGTCGTAAGCAGTCTCTTGGGTTGTTTCCGTCTTGTGAGGGGATTCTAGTTTAGCATGTTCCTTCTTAACAGGTTTCGTCTCAACAGGTTCCACTTCAGGTTCCGTTTTGTGAGGTTTCGTTTGAATAGTTTCCATCTTGTGAGGTTCATCTTCCTCAAATGGCTTCGATCTCCAAGGAACATTAAATTCTTGTAAATTCATTTTCGTTTTAACAGTTCATAGTACATTTGTACTTTTTCATAATCGGGTCGTGCACTGTTGAGTATTTTAGACATGGCTGCATCAAACTCTGTCATTTGCTTTTTAGTAGGCACATTTCGAGTCAACTCTTCTTCTGGCACGAGGGCATATTTAGTGGCGAACTCCATTGATAAGTCCCGTTAACACACTCAACGCAGCTGGTATTAAAATATTTAAAAATCCTCCGTTTTGAATAATCAGTTTCTTTTTTTGAAACAGAGGACTTTTCTTTATGCTAATTTTTCTAAGTGTAGTTTTATATTTCTTTAAAGTCTTTTTCTGATATTTGGATAAAGGTATATTTCCGTTCAACACATTCAACGAACATTCGCAGATAGCTTTTACCGATCGAGAAAGTAATTTTTTTAAAAGTTGTCGACGTAAAGCTTTTGGACATGTATGAATCAATTCCAAGTCGCGACGTTGTTTCTCCGTCACTGTCATGATCGCAACTGAATTAAGATGTAAATGATTTTCTTTTTAAACACTTTTTCGGGGTATACACATATTGCGTTTGTCCGGGTAAGATTTGTGTTCTTAAGCGCATGTGTTCATCCGTTTCATTTCTTAAATCCACGAGTAAATATGAAAACGGTTTTTTAGTGGCGTCTTCAAAAACTTCTTGAAAAAATTTACTTTGACTTGGGTATAACTGACGACCTAAATGAATAATTTGACTCATGTCACGACGATTTTTAAACAGAAATAAATATTGACTGTTGAGTGAAACACCTCTCATTTCTTTACCTTTGTGAAACGAATTTTGCGTGATAAATAAAACACTAATATTTAAATGGTGACTTCCCTTTGTATAAAGATAGGTGAGTCGTTCTTCGTCACCGCATTCCGCCATTAAATCATCTAAAATAATAAGGGAATCGGTCCCTAAATACTTGCGATAATCTGCTGGAAAACCTTCCACAAAAGTTACATTTTCTATTTCGTCAAATAGCTTTTGATGAATTCCGTAAAACCAGACGACTTTGTCGAGAGGCGGGTTAAACATACGGGTCCTTTCTGCTAACAAATCGCGTAAAAACCAACTTTTACCGACTCGAGTGGGACCGGATAAAAGCATCGTACAAGGGTGTTGAAAGCGTGGAAACTCCATCGCTAATAAACAGACACTCATTAGAACACACTTTAAATAATCACAGACACAGGGGTTTCCAGTTTACACAGATATTTATTGATAAAAATGAGCATAGATGCCAAAACGTTTGGCTACAAAATTATAAACTCGTCGGTCATTCGACAGATCTTCTGTGACAAAATAAGATAAAAATTGTTTCAAAGTTTTACCTCTACATCGAGAAAAAAGATAAAAGATACAATATTGCCCGCAGACGGCAGTCACATGGGTTTGTAAAACAAGCGGATTAAACTTGACTCGTGAAAAACGTTGTACATAGTTCGCTATAGGTCCTTGAAAAAAGTTAGGCTTATTTCCGTATGAATCGAAAAATTCAACTCGATGAGGCAAAGTCATAAAAAAGGCTACCCAATGGCTTCCGGGTTCTGTAGACGTGTCCACATTGCAGATAAAACAGGCAGGATAGTTCTCGATTCTTGTAGGCAGTTGATCACTTGGAAACACACCTAAAAAATAATTTCGAGTTACAGGGTCTTCTGTAAGAATCTTCTCAATTTGCAGTGAATTCATTTAGTTGGGAAAGTCGCAGATCACGTGACGTGATTTGCTAATTTCGATAATGTTTTCAAATTCAGCGTAAATGAACACGGTCGTTTTTTTTTCTAAGGCTTCGGCAAACTTAATTTCGATGCGTAAATTACCTTGTTGTTGTAAATTTAAATGAGGTCCGTCACATAAATCGGGACTTAAATCGAATACGTATAAGGTGTGTCCGTTAGCAAAGTCTTCAGGTGTTAAATAATTTCCAGCGTCTTGATGAAAACCAGAGAATAGGCGATGATAAGCTCTTATATAATTGTTATTCTTGAAATCCAATTCCAAAGGTTTGCTCGGTACAGGTTGTCCGTCCACATAAACACTTAAAAAGTTGACGTTGTGATGGTGAAAGTAAAAGGGATTTAAATCATATTGTCCCGTATAAGCACTGTTATCTAAAAGTCCAATAATAATACGTTTCGGCATGGTTCCTAAAAACACATTATCTTGCATAAACGACTTACTACCGGTCGATATGGAATAAGTCTTACATAGAACCGATCGATGGGATATTTCGCAGTTGTTTTTTCCAAGGCTTTGGCATGACCCAATAACACACCAGGACTGACTTTCACTTTCCGAATGAAAAGAGAGGCATATTCTAAAATCACTTTATAGTCGTGGAAGGGTCGAGCGGCATCTTTCTTCACCATCAAATAAAACTCGAGTTTGCTTCGAGTCATTTTAATTTTCATATCCACCATATTCAGTAATAGGCGATTTTGTTGAAAAATATCAGAATGTAAAGGACCAATCATATCCAACGTTTTACTGTTTTGCGTCAGTTCATAGCGTTTCTTAAGTCCAGGGTTTGCGTCGCTAGTGGGATCCGATGTTGCTAAATTCTCGTCTTTGTAAAAACACTTGCAGCTTAACAAAGTTTTTTTAGCATCTTCACTATAGTTCACTAACGATTCGAGGTATGCACGAAAGGGATAGGTATTATTACAAGAGGAAATGCAACGGTCCTTGGCACTCACATCCACTTGTTGAAAAACTGAATCTAAAGAATTATTGATAAAGGCAACCGGTTCACCCGCAGGTAGATCCGTTCCGTCGGATTTCACAATTTTCGCTTTCACATGAATGTAAGAAGCAGATAAATCCGAGTAATCTTCACCGGTTCCTGAGATTAGAAATTTTACAGGTCTCCCATCGCGAATATTAGCGAGAGGGTGGTATTCAACGTAATATCCTTTTTCAATAGCCGTTTGCGTGGGTGGGATTAAAAATAAGTCCAATTCCGATTTGGCACAGGCAGGAAAATCGCGGTGAATAAGTCCAGTCATCTTTAGCCGAAAATATCGTGTACTTTCACTCTCTTGACTTTGTGTTGAGTGACTACTTTAGCGGGCCGCTTTCTCTTTTTATATTGGCGACCGGAACCAATCATCGTTTTCACTTTCGTAGCCGCTTTATCTGTTAAGTTTTTTCAAGCTTCTTTAAATCGTCGTTTGGCAGCTATTTTAATGTTCTCGCCTCGGGATAGGTCGTTGAGTACATCTACACCTGTATGAAACAATTGTTTTCCTACAGCTTTCGCCCCCGACTTGAAAAGGGGTACCGCAGCACGAAAAAGAGACCGAAACAATCCGCCGAATCCATAACCTCTTTGTAAAGGAGCGCCTTGGTAATAGTTTAAACCATGCCCCAACTGCTGCGTATAATAATCTTCAAAAGATTTCGCACAACACTGGTAGGGAACCAACATCACGAGAGATATTTTTGTCGAAAGTGAAGTTTCACGTACGACCGCCCACGTTCAAATGGCGTTAATTCCCCCAGGTGCGTCCTTATAACAATTTCTAAAGAGTCGAAAGATTTTCGACTGATTGGCATGTAATGCGGACGATCAAAGGTCGCACAAATCACTTCTCCGTCTTTTCCAGTTACATTCACGATTCGTAACAAGGGGGCTAACACATCACCGACAATTTGCGGTTCCACAATATCCGAATAAATCATTAACACTCTATAATGAGCACACGGATCTGCTACATACGAACTCGTAACAGTTTGTTCTACATTTCCATCTAAGGATTCAATTTCAGACGGTTCAAATCCCAACATCTGTGCCAGACCGTTTTCCAAAATCACTTTAGCCTTTTCTCGCACGTTGATAGTCACTCCCTTCGTAACGTTATTATAGGTGAACGAAATGTTTTTTTCAATGTCTTTAATAGAGATGGCTTTCAAAATATCCGGTACCGTCTCGTAAAATCCTGAGGGGATGCGTCTACCAATAGTCTTTCCGTCGTTCAAGTCAAATCCAATCAGATTGGTCGCACTATTCACATTATACCAGGTATGTGGGTAAATAAATTCCACAAGACCCACTTCCCATTCTCCTCTTAATTCGATAGGGGCGGGTAATCGAATAACAAAATGTGAAATTTTATTCTCGGGAAAATAATTCCTAGAGCTATCCGAGGGTAATGTCAAGTAGAACGACATGTTGCTAAATGCGCTTTCAACCTCCTTGCACTCCCTTATAAGGAAGATAAATCAGACGAGGGAATCCATTGATTAAATTTGTTTGAATACCCTTTATATTTCACATGATATTCCACTCGGCCTTTACGGGTACGTTTCTCTAAAATCTTTTCAATTGTATAACTGTCTTTCATTTGGACTTTTTGAAGTTCTTGGGGATAAAAGGTGCCTTGGATGGGTTCGTCCATCAAATCCTTAATTCGATAGACAGGAGGATATCTTGTGACACACTCTGTCACTATAAACAGTTCTTCCGTCCAATTGGTTTCGTATCCTTTTTCAAAGGTCAGTTTCTGTTTCGAAACCCGCACCACATCACCCGGTTGAAACACACAAGGTTTTCTTTTCACATTTTCCAAGTTTCCATACAAAGTAAACCAGACATCGCTTTCGTTCTCGGGTGTTACTTCTGCTGGGGTTCTTTTGATACTCGAATGATAGGTATGGTTATAACTATCCACTAATGAGTCTAACACATCGATATAACGATAAGTATGGTTGTGGGTAAAATATTTCCACATTTTAGTTTTCAGGGTACGGTTAAAGCGTTCGACGACCGAAGCTTTCGTATTATTATGCGTCGTAAAAAATCGAACACCTTCTTGTTTTAATAATCTTTGCAAAAGCTGGTTCTTAAATTCCTGTCCAGCATCTGATTGAAGCGCCTTGGGTTTTCTCGTTACAAAAATAGTTTGAAACGCTTTCACAACTTCTTCCCCCCCGTTTCGTTTTTAAGGGAATCACCCACGCATATTTAGATAGAATGTTATACACGTCAGTAGGTAACGAAACCCTTGATTGTACTTTTGTAAACTGATAAGATCCACCAGATCGGTCTGCCATTGTTGATCCATCGAATACACAATCACTCGATTCGTCGGAAAATGTCTTCGAACCGGTTTGTGAAGCGTGTACGAGTCGACTCCGCTTAACCATTTCTGTATCGTCTTCTTTTTGACTTTGCCTTTGGCAGCAAGATACAAGGCATTTACACCACCAAAACTTGCTGCGTGACTTGGAATCGGATAAATTGCCTTCATTACAACATAAAATTTTGTTACGTGAGACGTTAATATTGAATCGTATCATATCGAAACAGATAAATTTCCCGTTTCATTTAAATTCAGTATAAAATCCACTTTAAATTTTTCACTTCCGGTAAACACATAAATCAACGAATACACAATGCAAATTGTTATATAGAGACACACAACACTCAACACTTCCTCTCTCGAAGTCATGTTTACAAATGATACATCTTACACATGTCACACCCTTTTAAACACTTAAAATCACATTTCCCACCAACCATAAAAACTTTTATAAAATTAAAAAAAAAAAAAAACTAAATTTTTTTCCCTCTCAAGAAAGAATCTAATTAAAACCCTTTTTATAGAAAAAAAAATTCATATTAAACTTTTATAAAGTCAGAAAGTCTTATCACATTTCACTTCCTGATCCCTTCCGGTCTTACTTACGGAATTACATCCTGTCTAAAGATATCTGTTCCAACCTGTGTGTTATCAACATCTGTCATTTCCTATGACCTTGTGTGGTCAACACATCTGGTGTAGAACACCCTAACATTATCTCCTGATCCCTTCCGGTCTTACTTACGGAATTACTTCCTGTCTAAAGATACTTGTTTCAACCTGTGTATTATCAACATTTGTCATTTCCTATGACCTTGCGAGGTTAGCACATCTGGTGTAGAACATCCAAACGTTATCTCCAATTACCTTCCACCCTTACTTACGGAACCACTTCCTGTATAAACATGTCTGTTATCATCACCTGTCCCTTCCGCTAACCTTCCTTCAACCTTGAGGTTGACTGCGCAAACTGTGTTGATGCAGAAAAATTTTCCCTGTCAAGAAAGAATCTGATTAAAACCTATAAAAAATACGTCTCATCCTGTCCTTATCCCCTAATCCCTTTGTCTTACTTCCTGTCTTAACCTGTTTGTTATCCACACCTGCGACTTCCGGTGACCTTCACCGTTCGCAGAACTTCCGGTGTCCACACCTGCTACTTCCGGCTCCCGCTCCATTAGCATTTAGCCTGCTGATGCGAAACGAACATTCCTCTACTACTAACGACCATAAACAAAACTGCATCTGGATTATTTCGTGCCGACATGTAAAATAATTATAAATATTTTACACTCCTGCAATTAATATCATGCTGTATGTGGGCACAAAAAGATAATAAATGTTTTTTGACATCACCTCATTAAACACCCCTCATTTAAAGCGTTGCAAAAAATTATTTAAAAATTATATTACTTTTAGTTGTGAATTTAAAATAATTCTATGGCTAAAATTCATCAGACACTTTTGATTGAAGATGTTTTGTCGAATATCTAAATATAAACTTAACGAATTATTCTAATATTTCAAGAATATAAAGAATATGATTCAACTCATATTCTTCAGTGAACATTTGTTCACGAGCCCAATTATAGAACCACCAACAAACTGAATAAAAAAATTATATTTTTGAAGCTCTGAGCAATTTGTAGCTGTACCACATGACTATGTGTGTCCATTACAACATTTGTGTTAATTTTTGTAAGAATAGCACACGTATTCATGAATATAAACATATTTCTTTAAACATTTCAATTCACTTCTGCAATTTTTTTTTCGTATAACATGCAGGGCTTTTGACCAAATTTACCTCCACGTTTCAAAAACTTGAAAAAGTGCAGTTTAAACAATATCCTGCAATTAGGATATAACTATATGCAATATTTGAGGCAATATGAACAATTGTATGAAATAAATTTTAACGACGCATGTACAAACAATATATATATATATTTCATACTTTTATTAGGCAACTACATAAGGCAACCCATACAAAAAGACCGCGGAATATCTCAAAATATATTGGCGATAAAGTGAACTAAATTTCAGTTGTTTTCAAAAAGTGGTATAATGCAAAAAGATTTTCCACAAATTGTGACTTTTCATTATATATTTTTTAGACATTTTTGGCTATTTTTAGAAGAACCATCAGAATGAACCTATTCCAGCAAAATCGAAATATCAAAAACGTTCAAAAGCTGCGAGTGGACATACGGCAAATAAAATATTCTTTGTTGGGAAACAATTTATAAAAATCTACGAATTTTGGAAAATCCATTATTATACAGGTAATTTTATAAAACAACAGAAATTCAGCTTACTATATCTTAAATATCTTTCTGACTGTTCACGATATTTGATTGGTCTTTATATAATTTCTGTGGTGAAACCCATAAACGAAGAAGCATACATTTGGTACCAGCTTTGTGATTCCTTTTCTTGAATCAATAATTCTCAATAAACAATAAAAATTTATTATTGAATAAATCAAAATATCAACACTATTGAATACTTGACATTTACAGGAAAAAAAGATATATTAAAAGATAAAAATATTGTAGGTATTGATTCGACACTCACAGTAATTCACACACACACACAAATCATAGTACAAATTTCGTGAAAATCGGACAGTAACGTTTCTTAATTTTCGCTTTAAACTGACCTGCCTTGAATCAAATGACTCAGGCATTTGAGGGGCTCGTATTGAGTTTACTTTCGCGCACGGGTCCGTCTCTCCATTTTCTTTCCGACAGACTAAAGGATTAAAGACGAATGGTTTCCTGCAGAGAATTTTAGAGTGTTTTCCCTTTTCGTACTATTTTTTGACAGGACCGGGCAACGCCGGACGAATCAGCTAATAGACAATTAAAATGTATTATGGAAAAACAAAACAAAATGGCAACACTATTGAATAATTGGCATTTAAAGAAAAAATAGAAATACTTTTTAATTTATAAATACTTTCAAATTTCATATACGTAAACCTATAGATATACTTATGCTATTAGGATTAAATGTTCTCTTAGTGGGATCCAAAAAGCTACTATGAAGTTATAATAATTAGTATTTAAAAATTGTTTGGAGATATTATACAGCCCAATAATTTGTTTTGAATGAAAAATTTTCATGCTTCTATAGAGATATTTTTTATTGAAAATTATTAAAATAGGAGAATGTAGGATACCTTTCCGTTTGTTGCTTCTTAAAGCCATATTGTTCGACCTAAATGAATAAAACAATGTTTAAATATTTTGCATTTATCGTGTACTATCTTATCACTATTGTACCAAGAATGACTTTTATATATATAGATATGTGGTAAAAATGTATCTAAAAACTTGATAAACTAATTTCAAAATTATTCTCTAATATATATTAAAGAAAAAAAAATAGGTATTTTGTTCATTTTACAACTGTTACATTTTGTAATTTAATCTTCGAACGTAATTTACATGTATAACAATAGTTGAAATCATCAGCTTTCAATAATTTAGTCAAAAATGAATATTTTTCATGTTTAAAATATATATATTTCTGAATAAATTCCGTGAAATATAAACCTCTCAAAAACAGAACATGAGTCCAACGAAATATTTTTCAAAATACCTCAAAGCCTGGCAAAAAGCCAGAATCATTTTCAAAAACAAATATGCAAAAAATCGGATTGAAAGAGATGTGAGTAACGCTGATTCAGTATTTGTGGTTTATTGTATATTAAATATGATAAATGACATTAAAGAAACGCATCCTGATTCAGTTTGTGCCTACGTAAGTGATTCATCATATTTACCAAATAAAAGTAGCTTTATTTGTTTGATGACATTTTAGGCCTAATCAGATAATATATTTACAGAAATATCAATAAAGTAATTATGTATGTATATTTTAACAGAAAGATTTAAGAAAAGCCATCTGATAAATGCCTCTCTCATTATCACATAAATAAGTTTTGTATGTATTAATTTAAATTCGGATCAGCCAAAATAATCGCTCAAGACCATTTGTGTAATTTATTATTAAATGCTTGAGTTTTGTAGAATAAATTATGTTTATTATATGTTATGGCAAAAAAATAGATTATATAATGCATTTAATTTCATAATGCACTAAATCTGCACAATAAAATAGGAAAAAATGAAATATGCATGAAAGATTGTCACAATAACAATTTTAAAATATAGCCGCTCTGAAAATGTTTGCATCAAAATTTCTTTTTCATAATTTTTTTTTATACTTTCATTATAAGAATATTTAATTTGAATGACCCTGTGAATATTTGTTTTTGTCTACAGACAAATTAACTCATACAATTTCGATTTTCTTTTTCTTAAATCAGTTATCCCAATTGTTATTCATACTGAAATATTAAATTGTATATTTTTATTGCGCTGAAATGGCTTGTTGACGATATAAAAAAATAAAAAAAATAAACATTTAATTGCACATTCGTATTATCTTTCCATCTTTATAATAAGAGTTTTTCGCAATTCGACATAAAATATTAAATATTCAAAATGATTCCAAGAAAAAATAGGATTATATGGGATATCCTCCTCAATTTTTTAATTATTGCTGTAACTTTTTTAGTTTTACGATATTTCACTGGTCTTTTTATATGAGTTTCCCTATAGTATGGACTATCAAATCATGACAAAAAATCTTTGCTGTAGTTCGCGAATGCGCAGTTAAAATTTATTTCATAAAAAATACCTATATCTCATCAAATATTGAATATATTAATATTTTAATCACAGTATACTATTTCTACAATTTTTTGGAAAGCGGTTTAAAATTCGGCTAAAAACTCTGCATACCATAAAAAAAACCTCTTGAATTTTTCACAGAAACGTTCTTCACGAATACACGTGCTATGCTTACACAAATGCACACAGATGTTGACCAGGACCTACATAGTCATTTGCTACAGTGACAGACCATTTTTACCATTTTTTGTTTCTTGGGTGATCAAAAATATTATTTTATTATTAAAATAATTATTGCCTTCCCTATTTGTTCGCGCGACAAAATCTTCACTGAAAAACATGAAGTCAAACATGTTCTTTACATCCTCAAAGCTCAAGGCCATTCCGGGCATTTCCTCATGAGTTTCAGTAGGATATTCGACGAAACGTCTGAAATTCGCCACTGCCCCTTAATTTCTGAACACCAGTGTATATGATTAATTCATCGAATTTTTAGTATTAAATGATAATTTATAAAATGTTAAATCATGCTGTCTTACTTCACCGGTGTGGTAAAATAACATATTTATATTAATCTTACAGTATATGAAAGATTTAGGATTTATCTTTAAAATGAAATATATGTTTTGTTTTATAACTTTTCTTAAAGAATAAAACAAATAAAATCGTAAATAGAAGTCTAATGATTTAATATTTAATAACAAAATGGTAACTATATTCATTAAAGTTTGAAAATTTTCAAAAAACGAGTTCACCTCTTTATCAGCTTTATACTTGTCCTTGTTGCTTTGACTGCAATTTCTTAAAAATTGTTTGCGGGCTATTCAATTAATGTTCTCAGTATTATTTTTTCTCCTTGGTAGGAAATCTTGTTTTACCCCAAGAGACATATATTTTTAATAATCCGTTAAAAATCTTTTACAAATGATTAAGATTCAATGTATATAATTCAGTTTTATTTTCGGAAATAAATTCTTATGAAATATGCTACATACAATATTATTAAAAGTTTCAATAACTTCAAATGTGGTCAAATTTAAAAATATTGAAAACCAGGAAACATTAATACAATAAAATGGTAAAATAAAGTTTCCAACACAAGAAATAGACAAAAATCAGCAAGCTGAAACATTAATAGATGCTACTGTTTCTTACCCTGAGCTAAGAATTTCAATTTTTGACTGCTAAGTTTGAGTCAGAATTATCAGGTTTTCACCCGACTGCAACATTTTGCACATTTTCACGTACTTTATTTTAGGTGCGTTAGTAATTATATAAATACGTAGCACCCATAGTCGTCGTCTGATCTCTCCGTCGCAGCGCATCAACTATCCAACCGAATTGTTTAATTAATATATATAATCTTTGCAAAATTTTGTCGAGTCATTTCAAATTTTATGAAAAACTAATTAAAACTCAAAAAGATATTAATATAAATTTTCAACATTCTATTAAATCTTATCATACGTAATGTATATAATAAACGCGAAAAGCATTTGACTGTATTCAACAATTACTGGATGGCCGTTTCGTTTTTTCATATGCCAGGCAGCCATTTTTATTCAAAATATATATTTGGACTAAAACTGCATAAAAGTTACATTTTTAGAAAGATTGTTCTAAATAAAATAATGTTTGACAGATGACTTACGTTCATTTATGTATATATTCTGCAATAACTTCAGTTGAAATTAGTTCGAATTCTCGATCCATGAAATTAACCAAAAAAGAGATTAATTGGTCGTGAATGTTTCAAATATTAAACCATGGATTTATTCGTTCGCAAACTTTGCGATTGTTTTCATTTTAGAATAGAAGGCCAAAATATTTCATTTTAATGTTCTCGAAATTTAAATTTTGTTGCATAGAACCTTTTCCTACTCGAAAAATTTTACAATATAGCCCAAAAATATTAATTTAAAAAATCGGTAACTTTGCATCCACACAAATTTTTGTTAAAGATACTTACATTTTAAATCTTCAAACTTTATTTTTATTTCTTGAACAAAAACGTGCTTATGCAAAAACACATTAATCATTTAAAATAACACCACATTTACCACGTTCTCCCTATCACTTCATACGTAAGATATAAATTATTTTATCTTTAGGCATATCAGCTTTTGGTTGATAGACTATTACAAAAATGGAATTCATGGTATAAAATATGAACGTGGTTTTATACCCTATCATATTTTAGAAATCAAGAAGGAGAAGATTAGGATAAGAAACGCTAATAAAAAATCTACTGCTACCGAAAATAAATAATACTTAAAATTTAAGTGCTAAAATTTTGATAACACAAAATGAAGAAGCAAAATTATGTGATTTACATAAATTATGAAATAATTTTCAGCATTGTAAGAATATTCTATGAATTCTTCATTTTTATGTATAGATGAAATCAATTTACACAGAGAATTGTTAATTACTATAATAACATATTGTATTTTAATGGATGAATCACACTATCAAAGGACTGATCACTGCACTGCAAATAGAGGCGTCTTAAATTCGAACACATATGTGTCTGAAAAAGGAATTCAGACACTTAAGTGTCTGAATATGAAATTTAAGACATCATAGATGTCCGAATTTAAGACACATAAGTGTCTTAGTATGATCAGGGTAAAAAAGAACTGAGAAAAATGTCTGAATAATGATGATATGTCTGATATTAAGCCATTTAGAAATTCAGACACTTTAGTGCCTGAATTTGAATATTGTTATTATATGGGCGATGACTGTGATAGAACCGTGCCACTGTCAGAGCCTGATTATCACAGGGGCACAAGAGGAATGTGCCCCGGGCTCACATTTTCAGCGGGCCCCAAAATGCGTTTTGCCCACTCTCTAAAAATACAAATTAACGCAAATTTTCATTTATAGTTCATAGAAAAAATGAATTTTTCCCATTTATGTAAACTAAACCAGCCTCAGTGTTTTCACTAACGACAGTGAAATGTAGTGGAAACTTCTAAATTCCGATACGTTGAATACCCCAGGTTTAATGTTTTATTCAACCCAAATAACATGATGGTCAGACGATTTTACCTTCTCATATTTTTTTTAATGAATTTTTATATGTGTCTATAAGATATTATTTCTTCATAAAGCAATGGTTTAAATTTTAAACAGAACATAAAGCTGTTTATCATGTTCATAATGCATTTTTTTTTAAACCACTAAATTTTTTTAGACCATAGTTCGCGAATGTCAAAATTGTACTTTAAGGTTCTCAAATGATCTGCTTAACAACGTGCAACTTTTTGACACGTTTTCTGACTCACTTTTTTAATATAAAGGCATAAAATATGCAGACGTGACTGTTTAAACATTTTGAAATTGAAATGAATCTTCCATATTTTGATAAATAAATTACTTATCGAGTTATAAGCGATTTGTGTCACATGGCAACACATTTGCCATGAACAAAAATTTATTCAGAAATGTGTCAGAATGTAGCTTTGTTGTATTTGAGAACAACCTTAAATGAAGGATCTACGTAATTAAAACAATTTCATGATTTTAAAGACAAATTCAAGACTTTAGAAGAGATGATAGAATATCTGCTATATCTGTTTATTATTTAAATCTACATGGACAATGAACAATTAATTATTATAAACTAATAGAATACTTGAAGCATTAGAACACAAGCTGAAGTGGATAACATATTTTTCGCTAATTCTCTTTAATTATGCTACATTATTAGAATCAAACACTTAGCAAAATCAAATTCTAGTACAGTGTGTTCTTCATATTACTATTATCTTTTATATTACTAGATGTGTCTTTTCATATTACTATTATCTTTAAAAAACACATTACTTCCTCTTAAAATTGTTTTATATTGTCAGTAAAATACATACATTATCAGTAACAATGTATTATTTAAATATAATACGGGTATTAAACAGATAGTATGCTCTATTTTTTGACTATCTAAAATTAATTTCCAAGATGAATTACGGATGAATGCTCCCCCTCCCCTCCCAATTAAATTTATGTATTTGGAATTCAAAATATTAAGGGAATTGATTGTAGAGTAACGGTACGCGATCACCATCCGGAGCAAATAATCACGAATTTTGCGGGGGTTTACAATGAAAATAAATAATCCTATAAAAATATATAATATCATATAATTTTATAAAATATCATATAATATCATATTCCTATGTAAGTGATAATATAAAAATATCAACATTCATTCGAATAACTTCATTACTTGCATTTAAAATAACTCATCCATGTGGTCCCGATGGCGAAACGGATAAGGACTGGTAACCAGTAGGTCTCGGGTTCAACCCCGGCCAGTGTAAAAAGTTACCTTAGATTATCCTCCCGTAATCAAAAATAAAAATGTTTCCACAGATGGCAGCACTAGCGCTTTTTTGCACTTTTGTTACAGCTGTTTGTCCGGGTAAAAAAAAATGGCGATATTTCTGACATTTCAACTGTCTGAAATTCAGACGCAAACAAGCATCTGAAATATTAATACAATTTAAAGTGTCTGGTGTTTGAACCTTGCAGTATACGCCTTATACCTTCTCTACCGTTTCAGACACTTCAGCTTACAGTGTAGTCAAATTAGAAAATGCATGTCATTAACGGAATATAATAAGCATAACACAGGCGGAAATCTTAGTTACTGAAAGTACGCACCTTACACGTAAGTAAATATGAAAATCTCAAACTTTAAGTATCTTCAAGGTATTGCAGTAATTTCTAATATTGATTTCAAATCAAATTAAGCATTTAATAGCAATCCCTTTTCGATAATCCCTTTTGCGTGAAAATACATTGAATTTATAGCAGATAAACTAATATATATTCTATAATGTAACCTATGTTTTGTTTTTTAAAATTTTCAAATAAGTGTTAGTCATTAAAAGTTTTCACTAATTCGCCAAATTCCTACCGTAGTTCGATCTTTATACTATCCAGGCTAAAATATGAAGGTTCCAATAATTATTGAAGATATGTACTGGTCATATTATACGTGTTTTAATTTTTGACTGGGAGGCAATTAACTGTACTTAAATGCTCTTGAAAATTTATTTTTGGTGTATAGAACATTTCCTCACTCGGATCTTCAATTATTGAAATCATTTTACAATGCAGTACTTAAAAAAAAAAAAAGATTTGGTAATTTTGCATCATCACATACTTTTTGCAAAGATCACTACCATTTTAAACACTCAAACTTTCTCTTTATGACTTTAATAAAAACGTGCTCTCATACAACAACACATTAATACGTTTAGATAGCACCACATTGTCCACGTTCAAGCTATCACTTCAGACGTAAAATATATATTATTTTATCTTTGCGTATATTCCTTTTGCTGTACTTAAAATGTTGCCCATTTCTCTTTGCTGCAACGGCTGTTACAGAAAAGCAATTCATATATAATCAACGTGGTTTTACATTAGTATATCATATTGCAGAAAACATTGGAAAATCTGATGGGGTCGGTGCCATAAAGTGCCAAGCCACCTTTTTGGTGAAATAAATATGGCGCTGTAATCTGTTGCTTAATATTGTAGATTATAATATCCTACATTAATATTTTTCTAGTCATTAAGTGGCAGCATATGTCCCAGGTTTCGCTTTGGCTCCAGATGTTTCTAGGACTTTTGTACCAGAAAGAAAGTGCATATCATCATAAAAATATCATTAAAGTAATGCCTTATTATTTTTCAGATTATCTCAAATGTTACTCAGAATTTGGCAAAAAAACTTTATGTTATATATTTTGATTTGAGTATATGATCTAACTTTCAAACTGATATATCTCAGAAGCTCAATATTTTGGCGTTGCGCTGTCTTGCCCCGACCTTCTCAATTGAGAACGAGGAAATTATGAATAAGAAAAACTAAACAAAAATCTGCCTCTACTACAAATCAAAAATATAATATATACATAGAATATCCAATAGAATATCCAATAGAATATTTACATCTAAAGTATTGTTTTTTATATTACATAATGTTTGGGACTGTTTATCGTGGAAAAGGTTTAATCGAGACTTTGCTTATTTTCAAAAAAAAAAAAAAAAAAAAAAATCACATTTTTTTTTTCTTTTTTAAATGTTTTGAATTTCATGTTTCATTCAGGAAATCCTCCAATATTTTAAATATGTTTAGCAAGTGATCTCTTAAAATGAACATAGCATGGGAATTTTTGTTATCATTAAAATACTAATATTAAAAACGCTTTCTTTTTTTTTCGAATAACTGATAAAAAACGGAAATAAATTCGGATTAGTAATAGTCTTTAACAATTTAGTGGAAAGAGATTGATAGAGAATGTGAGAGAAAAAATAAGATGGTAGAGAAGGTCAGATGGCAAAAAAAAAATAGATAATATGAAAAAAGAGAAAAAGTTATGGAAAAATGATTTTGATATTAAATAAGACGAAAATACATTAGTAAAATATGTTTTTTTATAACTTGCTATGGATTATTTTTAAATATGCTCATAATTTCTATAAATTGATGATAATTGCATCAGCTTTAATTAATATCATGAGTAGCATATACATTTTTAAGGGGAATAATTTGGCTTTACATATTAAGAATTTTTTTTTTCAATTTAGTTATAAGCAGGTTCTTATCACAAGAGTGTGATGGTTTACATATACTACCTCATGAACTTATCATCTAGATGTAGAAAATTAATCAAATTAACTTTTTCAAGTATTATTTTCATATTTGTAACGTGTTTGGACGCGTGCTTTTATGTAACAATCTACCTTATTTAAAAGATAATATAAAGTTGTATGATTGATGCTACAAAGATTGTTTTTATGTCTAAGATTTTATGATTATGGATTTACGAACAGATTAATAACCACTAAGGAAAATGCATTTTGGAAAAATTTAAAACTATATTGCCAAAGTGAACGCGTGAATATAAGAAAGTCAATGCCTCTGATATTTTTATACAATCGTAATATGAAAAGAAGTTAATAGCTTAATTCATGAGTTAAAACTGAGAATTTTCCGTCTAGTGTTTGTCGATAATGTAAAGTCGTATTACGAAAAAAAGGAAATTAATAAAAAAAATAAAGAACAAAAAACGTTGAAAAAAAACCGATATATTTTATTACTTTATTTCATTTTATCTATTCAGACGAATTTAAATAAGGGTAAAAGTAAAAAAAAAAATTCAAGAGGCAATTTCCCAATTATTATAAAAATTAGGTTTATTTTCTCTTAATATCTACTTTAAAATGGTTACTCTATAGAAATTTTACTGCAAAGCATATATTTATTTGTCTGCAGATATACGAATACTTAAAAAATACCTCGAAAAAGTTTGAATAGATTTGAAAGAATCATAACTCTAAAAGTAATTGCGTAAAAACAATTATTTTCTTTCTAAAGTACTCGGCAATTATACAACATTTGTTAGATGTAGCTGTTTTAAAGTCGTGACATTCAGACGATGCACAGAATCGATGGTCTGAAAATGCAAATCGTACCATACATTCACAATTTTCAGTTTTTGCTTAGGCTATTCGTGTACATAGTGGATCCCTTCCTACTAAATCGACGATGTTGAAGACCTTTCTAATTGGCATTTTTCCAGTACCCCCAATAGATTTAGACTTACACGCTTTCCACTCCGGAATAATCAAAAACATTAGGACAGCACAAAGGACTTGTTCACCATGCAATTGCTTATTCGTTTCGTCTGAATGTCACGACTTTAAAACAGCTTATCTAACAAACCTTGGATAATTGCCGAGTACTTTGAAAAGAAAATAATTGCGTTTACTCAATTACTTTTAGAGTTATGATTCTTTCAAATATGTCAAAACTTTTATCCTGTATATCAAAAACATTTGTTTATAGGACTGTAGAGAAGTGTATGTGGTGGTATACGCCTTATACCTTCTAATTCTTAACGCTTTCCAACATAGTTGAATAAAGTTTATGAATTCGGTTTGTCTGTCTGTCCGTCTGCACCTGCTCAAATTATCGAAAATGTGCTCGAATTGGCATATAATTTTAATACGTTATTGATGTTTACTATACAAAATTATGTTTTCAACATAAGCATCAATTATAGCTTGTTTAGAGCTATATAAAAATATATATTTTACTAAAATGTATATGAGAAAAAAATTTGCTGTGTATTATATTGATATTACGATATTTCAAACATAATGCTACTGATATGCTTTACTGAGGTGGATTATAACATGCTTTATCAAGAGTATATAATAAGAAGCATTTATAGTTAAATTACAGAAACACACAAACAATTGCATTACATTATGATCTCGATAAAAAATATATATTTGTGGCGCATTTTAATGCGGAATAGAGAATAAAATGTACTTTCGACTAAATTTTATTTGAAGGTTTTATTTTATTTAACTAATTTTTTTAATATTTTAAAAACAAATTTACGGCATGAGTAAAAATATAAAAATCCGTCTCCAGCTCGGTTAAGGAACATTAACCAGTTCGCACTTAAAACATTATAAGTTTTTCCGCGATTTTCTCCGGCTAATATATATATATATATATATATATATATATATATATATATATATAAACTCGGTTTGTGACATCAGGTGCCGCCATCCAAAAAATCTACAAGACACCACGCCATATCTTCCGGTCAAGGATCCATTCTTTCTCCAGGCACCTATCCCTCATGGCTTTTTTTATATCATGCATCCAGGTCTTTAGTGGTCTTCCTCGTTTCCTCTTTTGGTATGTTCTGTAATTAGATGCGATTTTGGGTGGTCTCTCGTCCCTCATTCTTTTAACATGGCCATACGAAATTAATTGTTCCTTTTGGAGATCAATGTTAGCATCCGGTTTATTATTCTTGTAGATTCTTTTTTCAAAGGTTTTTTTATATGAAATAGGGAGCAGGCCTATCGTCATAACCCCCAACCTGGAGAACCTGGGTGTCAAATTTAGTCTGGCACCTACCCTTTGACAAATCAGACTTGGGAGACCCTACCAGTAACTACGCTACCGCCGGCACAGCACTCCGGGTCACTGATGCACACATCCATAACGAAATTAAACTTCATCAATAAATAAATATATAAAATAAAATAAAATTTAACAGAATTCACACAAATTTAATAAAATTTAATCTAATGACGTGCTTAAACATAACCATTACTAATCCAGATGCTGTAAATAGTGAAATCTTTAACAATTTATTCCTGTATTTCCTGCAATTTAAGCTCTGGAATACGTCTAATATGGTGTATTGCTTTTCATAAATTTCAAAACCTTGTGATATATAATTATTATTTTTTTTATGAAACTGTATTTTGAATTTTTTAGTGAACAATTGAAATATCCATATATTTAAAGCATTTTGCATATTTTGTCAAATTTTCCAACAATATTCGACCCAATATGCATGCGTCAAAAAAATTTTCCGCCAATGAGGTGAGGGCTATTTCCTGTCTAGAGACGTATTTGGGACTGTTTAAAAAACGACTGTTCGATCGTTCTATGGCGTAGGTTAGTTTAGATTACAGGTTAGATCAGGTATTTTTTCATTTTATCTTTCTTTATTTTGTTTTATTTAGTTCATGAACATAGAAACATATATCTGTTTCTGTGTACATGATTGAAGTCTTTGGATATCTCTTAATTCTTTTTGTTCGCGAAATTATTTAGTGCGCGTAATGTAATTGTTGCATGATTGGTGTATTTTTTGCTACTGGGTACTATTTTGCTTATGAGTTTTTATAAGTATTTTTTTTCTTTTTTTATTGAAGGGATTTATTTTCATTTGGAAAAACAGAAATTTCATTTTTTGAATATAATATTTCAGATGATTTAATAGTTAACATTCGGCTGTTTGAAAATGAGTCGCCACTTTTTGTTGTTGTCTATTGATAGATGATGTTAGAGAATCAATGTATAAAATACTATGCATGTACCCGCCCAATACTAAATATAACCCAATACTAAAATATACAAAAGGCTGTTTCAGCATCTTACAAATTTATATTTTGTTTCATTCTAAGAGTTCCTAAATAATCCAGACTGCAAATATATTTCCAGAAAAAAAGAACTGATCGTGCTATAAATAGTTCCCATCCAGTATAATTTAGCAAACATTATATGGCGAATCCAAAGAATTCAACAAACCAGAATAAATAATGATAAAATGAAAAAGTACCAAATATTTATTGTAATCCAAACTTCCAAAACACCACTCACTCGTGGGGGGGGGGGGGGGTAGATTGTAAATTTAGTAATTTGGTGGCACAAAAATTACACGAAATTTTCAATCGATCATGTGAAGAAAAATTGAAAATTCTTCGTTTGCTGCGGGGAGAAAAATTGCAAAATTCGACCAGCAGTTACACGAAAAAAAAAAAAAAAAAAAAAAAAAAACTTACCAGCAGGGACAAATTTAGAAACTTGCTGTGTCACCAATCTATCGATATATTTAAAATGAAAGGCATGTTTTGTACGCAATAATTTTGCGATATTCACTATATTTTTCATGATCGATTGACAAAATCTGCTATTTATTTCCATGATTCCTTGACAAAATTAGCTTTCTTTTCTTTCAATTGTTTGATGAATTTCATGATTTTTCTGCAGTTGAATGACAAATTTAGCGATTTTTTAACTGAGACAATTTGCCGAATTTGCTGATTTCTTTCCCGAGACCATTTGATGAATGTCCCGATTTCTTTCCCAACACCATTTGACAAATTTTGCTATTTATTTCACAATCATTTGATGAATTTTGCAATTTTTTTTATCAAGTGTTTGTAAATTTGTTACTGGCCAGTGTTTAAAAAAAACTGCCGAGTAAAAAAAAATCCATGTACTACCAATGTTAGAGAGTACATTAGCGTATCATTTGTTGGTGGTGTGCTGATAAGTAGAAAGAGCTTCGGATGAGGTTAGGTTCTGTGATGGCATCTGCCAATTGCCAGTCCCCAGCTTGGATTTGGAATTGAGGTGGGTTTTTTATTTATTTGAATTATTGATAAGAAGTATTTTGATAAAAATTTTAACATTTTGAAGCGGTTATGAATATTTTTCTGTGGTTCCATCATTAAATACTATTTCCCTCATTAAAAAAGACATTGTTTACATTTCTTAAATTTAACTTTATTAAATGTGCATGTTGTGAGGAATAAATGTCAGATAATCACAATCGTATATTATTAATCTGTGTTCCGTCAGTAAATGGAAACCTCTCTTAATGTGTTTGCGTTGACATGCATACAGATACGTATAGAATTCATAAATAACATGGTATCACAATAAAATATTGTGACATTTTTTGATTAGTTGCAGGAAAATATCTTGAAATTCAACAATCGTTCGGTATGAATTTTATTTTCATGGTACTATCAAGTTGTTTGCCGTCAAGTTTTGACGAACCCCCTAAGAATAAAACAAACCAGTTCAAAATATGCATTCATATGCATTAGATGCTTTGCCAGCGCATTTTGATGATTTTGTCATGATAGTGTGAATGAATGAGATTCTTAAAATCTGCACATTGTTTCAGATGTAAACAATGAAACGTTCAATTAAGATATAAGTGTAAAATTTCAGTTTAAAAAAATTATATCATTCTGTGCACATTTTAATTTGTAACTAGATGTAACCCGTAAAAATTGGACGACAAACAACTTGATAGTACCATAAAAATAAAATTCATAGCTGCTTTAAAATGTTCAGAATAATTCAAATCAATAAAACACCCACCTTGAATTTAAGCTAGGTTGGGGACCGGCAATTGGCTGAGCAGTGAATGCAGAATACACTACACACTTTTCCATCTATAGATCCGATAACCATTTTGTCATTATAGTGCATCTAAATACAGTATTTGTGATATAGGTCAAAATTAGCACTCGCCAGTCAGCGAATAATACTCAAAATTGGCGATTGACTTTATTGCCACCTAAAGATGGAAACCTAAAGATGAGTCCTAAACACCTAAAGATGAGTAACCACTCGAAGATAAAACTTGAAAAACTGGCGATTAAAAATATGGAAAAAACCTTCCAAATGCAGGATTTTCTGACTTCTTTTTCTCTTCGCGTTTTTTCTGCATCCGTTCGACAAAATTCATTATTTTTCCTCACCCGATCAATAAAATTAAGGATTTTTCCGCACCTGACCGATGAAATTAATGATTTTTCTGCTGGTTTGTACAGATGTTTATGTGTGTGCTGTTTTTAATAAAGACAGTTGCATTTTTCCGTGAACCTTTCACAAAATTCACATTTTTTGTGCAATCCATTAACAAATTTTGCATTTTCTTCGTGATCCTTTAACGAAATTCGCAATATTTCCGTATCTTTTTGTTGAGATTCACATTTTTTCAGCGATCCTACGACGTAATTTGTGTTTTTTCAGTGATCATTTGATGAAATTTGTGTTTTTCCTGCGATCTTTTGATAAAATTCGTTTTTTTTTTCATGATCTTTTTACGAAATTTGCATTTTCTGTGATTCTTTGGCGAAATTTGCTTTTTTCGCAATTCTTTGACAATATTCGCGTTTTCTCTGCTGCCTTTTAATTGACGGGATTCATGGTTTTTCAGCAATTCTTTAACGAAATTCGCGTTTTTTCAGCGATCCTTTGAAGAATTTCGGATTTTTCTCGCGATCCTTTAACGAAATTCGCATTTTCCAGCGATTCTTTGATAAAATACATTCTATTCCGCAATTTTTAGACGAAATTTAGTAAAAAAGCGTGATCTTTTGGTGAAATTTCCTTTTTTGCGATTATTTGACACAATTTGCTTTTCTTTCGCGACCCTTTTGCGTAATTCACGTTTTTTCTGTGGTCTTTTAACGAAAGTCATGTTTTCCCATAATCCTTTGATGAAATTAGTGTTTTTTCCTCAATCATTTGACGAAATCTGTGATTTTTTTCCTCGCGAAGATTGGTTAGAGGTTTTTAGTCTGCAGGTGCCCTAAAAAGTCTGTCACGCCTGTTGCTGCATCGCACACATTCTTCCATGGGGCATCGAACGAAGTAAATTCATCCTAAAGAATCATTGTTTCATTCCTGACATTTCTGGAAAGAAACAACGTTCAACTCATTGGCTGAATTGTAAAGCGCGAAATGTGTCAAACATTAGCGGAAATAAAGTGCGCAATTTCTTCGTTCATGGAAAAAATCGTGAAATTCGTTAATAGATAGTCGATAAATCGCGAAATTTGTCAATCAATAGCGGAAAAATCGCAAAATTCATTAATCGACAGTGGAAAAATCGCAGAATTCATCCACTGGTTTCGGGGAAAAAATTTTTCGAATATCGTCGAATGGCTTCGAGAAAAAAGAATCACAATCCGTCAATTTCGGGGAAAAAATAGTGAAATTCGCCAAATGGTTTCGAAATTTGTCGAGCGACAGCAAGGAAAAAATCTTTTTCAATTCAATCATCGCAATTGGTGAGTGTGACTATTATGTTTGACCAGTGGTGGCAATAAAGTCCATTGCCAAATTTTCAGTATTACTCGCTGTTTGGTGAGTGCTAATTTTGTCCTATACTTCAAAACCTTTTTGATCATCATATCAGAGTGCAGGACAATTTTTTTACGGGCGACGTTTGAGGAATTTCCTGATTTTTCCGTTATCGATTGACCAATTTTAGTGCTATCGATTGTTGAATTTTATAATTTTTCGACTATTTATTAGCGAATTTCATGATTTTTTCCATGAATGTTTGAGGAATTACGCAAAAAAATTAAGAATATCGTCAAATTGTCTTAGGTAAAAAAAAATTATATTGTCAAATGCCTTCGAGAAAAAAGTTGCAAGTTGAAAGGCCTGTGACCTCTTTTTCATGTTATGCATCTCTGGGGTCCATACCCCCCCCCCCCCCAAGGAGGGTACTTTTTGAAATTTTGCACAACCCCTCATGTGATATATCGCTGCAAAGTCTTTGACCACTTATTCATGCTGTGCATCTCCGGCGTCCATCCCGCAACTTTCCTTCCCCCCAAAAGGGGGTGACACTTTTCTAAATTTTGTTGACACCCCTCATGTCATATATTGTTGGAAAGGTCTGTGACTGCTTAATCATTTTATGCATTTCCGATGTCCATCTCTCCACTTTGCCTCCCCCCAAGGGGTACTTTCTAAATTTTGCACACAATCCTTATGTTATCATTGGAAAGGTCTGTGACCACTTAATCATATTATGCATCTCCCATGTCTATCCCCCCACTTTGACACCCCAAGGTGGTACTTTTCTAAATTTTGTTGACACCCCTCATGTCATATATTGTTGGAAAGGTCTGTGAATGCTTAATCATTTTATGCATTTCCGATGTCCATCTCCCCACTTTGCCTCCCCCCAAGGGGTACTTTCTAAATTTTGCACACAACCCTCATGTTATATATCATTGGAAAGGTGTGTGACCACTTAATCATATTATGCATCTCCATGTCTATCCCCCCACTTTGACACCCCCGCCAAAGGGGTACTTTTCTAAATTTTGTTGACACCCCTCATGTCATATATTGTTGGAAAGATCTGTGACTGCTTAATCATAGTATGCATCTCCGATGTCCATCTCCCCACTTTGCCCTCTCCCAAGGGATACTTTCTAAATTTTGCACACAACCCTCATGTTATATATCATTGGAAAGGTCTTTGACCACTTAATCATATTATACATCTCCCATGTCTATCCCCCACTTTGAACACCCAAGGGGGTACTTTTCTAAATTTTGTTGACACCCCTCATGTCATATATTGTTGGAAAGGTCTGTGACCGCTTAATCATATTATGCATCTCCGATGTCCATCTCCCCACTTTGGCCACCCCCCAAGGGCTACTTTCTAAATTTTGCACACAACCCTCATGTTATATATCATTGGAAAGGTCTGTGACCACTTAATCATATTATGCATCTCCCATGTCCATCCCCCACTTTGACCCCCCCCCAAGGGGGAAAATGTTTTTTGTAAATGGTATAGACGGAGATAGACAAAGTTTTTTTCTTTATTATTTGGCTTTCAACTAATTTAATCTGGCGACTTTGTTTTATTTAATTTAATATAATTTTATTTTATTTTATTTTATTTTATTTTATTTATTTATTTGGCGGGGGGGGGGGGGGGTACATGCATTGACCAATGAACTAAACACAAATGTACTTTTCTTTCTCCCCCTCCACTGCTCGAGCGTGCAAACAGTGATCTTCCACTTAACTCGTAACTGTAGTGGAAGAATCAAGTTTGCAATGCATTTTAAACGAGACGGATTATGTATATAAATAAACTTTTTTTTTTTTTTTTTTTTTTTTTTTTACAATCAATATGTTTACTGAAATAACATGCGTACAATTTCTATCAAGATCTTGTTACTCATCTTCGTCACAATGTTAAATTGAAATATTTAGAAGATGTTTCATTATAGATGTTACAGTGTTACAAAATATTAACAAACAAATTAAAAAAATTATATTCAAACAAAAAGTATTTTTCACTTTTATTTTATTTTTTATTTGGTAAAAATAAGTTCATTAAAGGCAAATTTTAAAATAATAAAATCAGAACTATTTGACTGACTTCGACAGGAAAATAGTCACTATTTCATCGATGTCCCGCTCATCAGATATAGATTTTGTGGCACTCAACTATCCGAACATAGTTGCTATCAATTATCTGGACAACTTATCGGACATTCGATTATTAAATCAATGGCAACTAGCATTTCTCGAACATGCTGGGTAATTCAGCTTTTACAGTAAAGTTTATCAGCGATATTTTATTTTGATAGGTTTAAATAAAAAAACTATTTTATATAATCGTTCTAATTTATGTACTACTTTAAACTATGTAACTAATATTTCTAAACTATGCTTTTTATTATTTTTTCCCAATTAATTTATCAAAATATTTTGTGGATTTTGAAAATAAATGACTGTTGAAGGGGGGCGGGGGGGGGGGTAGAATTTTTTGTAGGCTACCATATTTTTAGCATATTTGTATAGCCATGGGAACAGGAATGCGTATTTCAGTAATGTTTGAAAGCTCAAGGGGGACATGTTGAGAATTATTTCTATAGAATCAAAACTAGTATTTTTGCCGAATTATTCGTCTAACAATTTAATTGTTTATTTATGGTAAATAACTAACATAATAAAGTAAAAATTATTTTTTAACTAAATTAAACGTTATTATCTTTCATCTCATTCTATTTTAATCTGTTTCTTTTAATCACATAATTGTGCTAAAATTGTTATCAATTATACATTTCTCAAATTAAATATATTTCTGAAATTCTTTTCACTGGGAAATTTGCTGAAAGGAAAATAATGATTGGATTTAAATTACATTCACTGTAAAAAATGACCAATGTTTCTTATTTTATGAAAATATGCTATACCCACGAACGAAAATATAATATAATCTTCTGAGTTATCCGAAATTTCAAATAGCATGTTACATTGTCTTTTGAATCCCCAGAAACGAATATTTTCAAAATTTAAAGAATAATTTATGAAAACAAATTATTTTTAGCTGCCCGTTTTTTCAGAAACGTTTCCGAAGGGTTTTTATAGTGTATTAATTAGTGTCCTCAGCCTGGAATACCTGTTTTTCGAATGCTATCCATTCTGAAGTAAACATTTTCATGCTAAAAAAAATGTTTAACAGACAAACATGCAAAATTAACGGCGTTAACAATAACATTAAAATTAAGATTATTTCTTTACTCTTCCATGTATAAATTAACTTATGCGGCTGAAAACGTGTACTTGAGAATGAATAACATTCGAAAAACAGGTATTCCAGCCTGAGGAAACTAATTAATACACTATAAAAACCCTTCTGAAAAGTTTCTGAAAAATTCGGGCAGCTAAAAATAATTTGTTTTTATAAATTATTCTTTAAATTTTGAAAATATCCGTTTATGGGGATTCAAAAGACAATGTAACATGCTATTTGAAATTCCGGATAACTCAGAAGATTATATTATATTTTCGTTCATGGTTATAGCATATTTTCATAAAATAAGAAACATTGGTCATTTTTTACAGTGTTGAGTAATTTGCTTTCTGCGTTGTCTTTTAGTCACATATTTGTATTAAACCTGTTGTCAATTAAACTTTACTAAGTATATTTTTTTAATTTCTTAGCATTGAAAATTTGTTTTAATGATCATAAATTAAATTACATTAACTAATTTGTATTCTGAACAGTCTCATACCAATACCGCTATTTTCGCCCTATTCCTTTTTATTTTCCACTACATCAAATATAGCAAAAGAAAAATGTACACTATGGCAAATTGCTTTAAGTAACAAATCCCTGGTGACGAATATATGACACATCAGAACATTTATATTTTTTCTCTGTTCTAAAAGTATTTCAAGATGGATAAGTTTGCAGACGCCAGGGAATCTGGATTCACCGAAGCACAGGTACTATACTTAACATGATTCGCTCAAAGTCTACATATTTACCTTCTTTTTTTTTCCTTTAGTTGTCTCACAGTTATTTTATATCTGACAAAAGATACTATTTCCGGAATCATATGTTTTTTAATAGTTTCATATAACTTTATTAAAATTGTGGGTAATATAATCTGGCTGATAAAAAATTTGGCACACGCATAATTTAATGATCATTTGTAAAAAAAAAAAAAAAAAAAAAAAAAAAAAAAAAAAAAAAACTACATTTATTAAGTCATGCTTAATAAAAGAATAGTGCTTAGGTAAAATTATATATATTAAAATTAACGTTATTTCAGGCGTATAAGTCACGGCTAAAATAAATATTATTGCCGAAACACCAGTTTAGGCTCACTGTGGAGACGCGAAAAGTTTTTGGTTTCTGTCTGTGTGTTTGTTTGGTTGTTTGTTTGTTTGTTTGTCTGTCTGTGCCGCGATAACTGCCGCAAAAATGGTCCTAATAGGTTGATTTTTTGTAGGTATGTTGGCGAGATACCTGGAATTAGCTGTATAGTTTTTGGTTAAATTTGGTTCATTTGTTCGAAAAATATAGAACATTTCTTTTTAGGTCATAATGCTTTCCTATGAGAATGCACCGATTTTCAAATTTCATTTTTAACTGAAATTAAAATCGTATATTTGAATAATGATTTAAACGTAAAATTATTAATGCTAAATTTTCGATACGGAGGCTTTAAATATATCCAATAGGTTTGAAAATTTGCTGATACATTCATCAAAATTTAGAAATTGTTTAAATTAATGGAAAAATTTTTGCATCTGTTCGGAAAATATAAAACCTTTTATTTTCATATTTTTTTACAAATTTTAAAATGCATTTCTTTTTACTTTTGTCTTTAATTTATTAGTTGCTTAGCAACCTATTTCAAATAATATCAAAATAATAAAATTCAAGTGGCTCGCACTATTTTGCTGCAATATTTTGTTATCAAAATAAATTATTTTTGTATTCTACTGACATAAATGAATAATTTATTTTATTACATTTTTGTTTTGTTTTTTATCTAAAAAGTTACAAGAATAAGAAGTTCATAAGAAGTTCAGAATATCATTGCATAAACCTTGTTTAATTTAACGCTTCTAATTTCTGAAACTTGTGAAGTATTTTATATGCCTATAAATATGTACGTAATATAAAACAATTAAATTTCGGTTTGTAAGATGCTAAATACTATGAAAAGTGAGATTAAAAAACAATGACTTTTAGAGCTGACATTGAGGCTCCTGATCTGCAGATTTACTAGTGGTAGATCAAATAAAAACGGAACTAAAGCCATGGAATCACAGGACATTGTTTATTTCAAAGTAATCTAAACAGTTACAGAGGCATGCGATTCACGGTTTTACCAAATAGTGAATACCCTGATCCTAGAAGTATTTTGGCTGAAATTGGAATCAGTTTCGAACATTATCCATGACTTCGATGTCCGGGTAAAAACGACGACCCAGCAATTCCCTTTTCAACGGAACAAAGATGTGACGACAAGATGACAATATGACTATGTGATGACGAATAGGTCTTGACCAGGTCATGTATCATCATTCACAGATTTGCATCCCTTGCAGAAATCTTTGAGCCAATGCTTCGAACACGTCAATGACAGTGCATGTTCTTCTAACACTGCATTCCTTTGCCGATGCATTTTGCAAACCCTTACCCCTTCTGCCACTAACAAATGAATAACAAACACTTCTTTATTCTGCAGACGATGATGAATAAAAATCGATTGCCTACAGGACGATACTGTTAGCCTACCCCCAGAGCATATCGCATGCCCCAGCGAAACTACTCAGAGCAAATCCACTTCCTGCTCTACCTCTCGACATAGCTGTCTCCCTACTCATACAAAATTAAACCAAATTATAGCCACTATTCCATTTTTATTTGATCCGCCCAAACATATTTTAAACCAGAAAAAAATTACTTATTAAACGAAGTCGAATATAAGTACCAAGTGGTAATAAGTTACATTTTGTTAAATGTAATTTCTGGTCGGAAACAGATTATTTGTTTGAGATGCGGCTTATACGCCGGAAACTACGTTACATTGAAATTATGCTATATTATAAATATCAATCAGATGTTAAATTTCATTCCATAATATTCCTTGCACAACCATCCTAAAACAAACAAACTATTTTTGTCATTTTCCTTTTCTTTTATCATTAATACAAAGTTAGCATAGACAGAAAATATAAACTATTGAAAATTGTTTTGGGTAACAAATATCTATTTAGAAGTTTATATGACACATAAGCGAAAAGTTGTAGAAACATATACATATTTTTCACCTTTCTTCATGTATTGCAAGATAAGTATTGCCGGCGTCAACGATTCGTAGTTCATTGGAGCATGTTTGCTACATTTATGATGAATCTTTGACGGTTTTGTTTTTTTACGTTTTATTTATAATACTGTTACACATATATTTCACTGTCAAAAAATATTATTAAAGGAAATGTATATTTGTAAATATCTATCTTTCATAATTGTTAATTCAAATGTGTAATATGTCTTGAGCAGGTTTTTTGCTTAATGATAAGTCAATGAACGTTTTAAAAAAAAAAATAAAATGCTCTTATTAAAGTATGTGTATTAAGTACAATAAAATTATTACTTACCCATCATACGTAAAACAGGGTGAGTCTTGTAATAGTTTTGAAAATCGAAAAAAAGATTTTGACCGATTTACACGTTTCAGACAATAGAGATTCCGAAAAACATATTTTTAGAAAAAAAATTCTGCCGTCCGTCTGTCTGTGTGTCTGTGCGTACGTGAGTCTGTATACCTGTAAACGCCCTATTTCCCGAACAAATTGAAATAGAGACTTGAAATTTGGTATGTACTTAGTATGTAATAAGGGGACGAAGCTTACTGAATTTCAGAAACCTCGATTATCCGGAACTATTTTTTTCGTACTCTCGAAGTATTCGTTCTGATAAAAGGTACATAAACATTTTCGAAATTGTTTATTTTGAGGAAGGAATATAAAAGACAATGAGAAAACATAAATTATGCATAAAAAATTAAGTTGATCGGTTAATTAGTTGCCGAGATATTTGTAATCCTATTTCCCACACTCTTCGATTTTTCATGACCATGTATTTCATTCAAATTTCAATTCAAAGATATATTTTAATTGGAAATGAGACTCTTCATCCGACGCAGTAAACCGTTAGTTAATATGATTATCAATTTTGAAATTATGTACAATATATACACAATACATGTATATACAATACATGTTTCCTTTACGCAAATCTGTAATAGATAATTTAATGTTTATGACATCATCAAGCCACGATTTTATTCGAATTGCAATGCATTTTATAAATAGTTCACACATGTTTTATTTTCATATTTTATGTTATGCATTTCAGTTATATTTACACAAATGCATTTACCTACCTCGATTAGATACAACGCAGTAATAAGTAATGGTCTTCGTTTCGTTTAAACACATTAAATATACAGAGTGCGTCAGAAAAATGTATACATACAATGTTTAACGGGTCATAACTTTCAATTTTTTTCAAATTTTTTTAAGTGTAATTGATTGGAAATAATTAATGGACCAAGATAAATTTTTTTTTAAAGAAAATATCTTTTAAAATACTATTGTAAGCATGAAAATGTAGCAGAAGTACCAAAACAATATAGCAGGGAGTCTCAGAAGATTCACCTATGAAACTTACAATTCATCGGATAAAAGATAAGTTTGAAACGAATGGATCTTCATAGATAACATTCCGGAACCGCAATTTACCAAGAATGCGCCACAACATAAAATGAAACATTTGTTGAAGTAGGTGAATCAAAAGCCTACCGTTATGAGCAGTGTACAGACAGGAATGGTGATAATTTTGAACATCTGCGGCATGAGGAAAAGTTATACATTTTATGTAGATTATTTTGCAATTTAAATATTAATTATATGTGAATAAAAACTGGAGTTATAATTATCCAAACTGTGTATAGATTTTTCTGACGCATTCTGTATATATATGAACATTTTTATCTCTGCTACATTAATAAAATATATTATAAATAAAATTGCACTGTCAATATTCTGTAGGGTGAATAGTGGATTTAAGGGGACCGTGAACCTTTATTTGATCAAAAGGCGACCCAAAATTCGAAATTTATTTTTGTGTGTATTATTATTTTTTAGTTTGTATTGAACCATTTGAAAAAGAACTGCATGCAGCTGCGATGTTTTTGCGCAAAGTTTTAAGCGTTTGAATTATGTACACAATCAATTTTCCGGCGTTTTAATGAACTTTATACCTCTTTTTCTCAATACAGATTTTACACGTTTTTTTAGATTTTTGACATGCTCCATGCGTTTTAATTTTTGTTCAAAATTCATGAAATTAATAAGGAAGAACCCTGATACTGTTTACATAGAAACTTTGTATGCATTTTAGAATTAGACTTCGTTAAGATAATTAAATTTGATTTATAACTTATTAAAATGCTAAATTTTGATGAAAATTGGAATGGAATTCAGAAAAGTATCTCTCAAAAATTAACTATTCAAGGGATTAAATAACTGATACGCAGACTTATTTGTAATATAGTTTTAATTGATCCAAATGCCAAATCGAAGAAATATCTTAAAAATGAAGACGCAAGGAGCATTTTAAAATTTGGTCTATAAATTTTAATTAAAAAAAATCTTAAAATTATATCAAGATTAATTTTTTTAAGGTATTCAATATACTTATGTTGCATCTATGCATGTATGCATCTATGACGAATATATCTATGATGTATATATCTATGATGAAAAATAAAAAAATTCAATTTTAATGTCCATCATCCCCTTAATTTTGATTACATTAATTTACAATTTAAACGAGCTTTCACTAAAACTATTATTTTCAATCTTGCTTTTTTGCTTCATGTCTGCATACGAGAAAAATGTATATTATTTAAAAGTTTTTTTTTTTTTTCTGTAACAAATGTCTCCTGGAAAGTCTACTTGACACATCAGCAGAGAATGGTAGACACATATACTTTTCAGTTTTCTAAAATGTATTTCATGATGGATTATAGTGCAGGCGCCAAGAACTCATGATTCACTGAAGCATCTGCTCTATTTCTTTTAATATTCGTGTAGTATTTTTATTTTGTTTGACAACTTATTTGACAAATATTTTGTTTTTGCATAAAAGGAATAGTTATATATTAACGTTTTTCGCATAAACTTGTTAAAATGTATAACATGACGGGCATAAATATTGGCGCATTAATATTTCAAACAACTGGCGATAATATATTAAATAGAGATGGAAAATGCATATAAATGAATTATTTTGGTTTGACTATAACATACTCTGTAATGTTTTTTTTTTTTTTTTAAAGCTTTTCAACATACAGGCTGTCCAACAAAGGACACCCTGATTTTAAAATTAAATAACTCGTAAGAGGAGATCGATAGAAGAATGAAACACGTCGTATGTTTATTTTGAAAGCCGTCGAAATCTGATACAGATGTTTCAAAATTATTTACAAATTTAGTCAATAGGTGGCGCTGTATACTGTAGTTACAGTACAGAATCCAATAATTAGGCTTCAAACCTTTCAAACTCTCCTTTTGGGAGCAGAGGTTGCAATGACGACATCACAATCGATTCAAAATGTGCACTTTTTGCATCACTAAGATGGCGCAAACGAAGAATGAAACTTTCAGTCACACGCTTCGTCACCTTCAGTCACCCCTCTTTCATTCTTCGAATGTCATCTTAGTGATACAAAAAGTGCACATTTTGAATCGATTGTTATGTCATTGAAACCTCTGCTCACAAAAGGTAGTTTGAAGCCTAATTCTTGGATTCTATTCTGTAACTACAGCACACAGCGCCACCTATCGACAAAATTTGTAACTAATTTTGAAACTTTTGTATCAGATTTTTGCGGCTTTCAAAATAAACATACCATTTGTGTAATTTTTCTAGCAATCTCCTTTTACGAGTTATTTAGTTTTAAATTCAGGGTGTCCTTTGTTGGACATCCTGTAGCTGAAAGTGTTTATGAATTCAGTTTGTCTGTCTGTCTGGCTCTGCTCTAACTTGCGTAAATATACTAGAATCAACCTGTAATTTTAATATATTAATGAGGTTCACTAAAACAATTTCGTTATTGAAAAATTAATGCGTAGCAATTATAATTCGTTTACAGGGACACACAAAAGAAACATTACCGTTACATTATGATCTAAGGTGATAAATCTTTTGCGCTATGTTTTTATTTAAATTGCTTTTTCAGATATTGTATTGCATTGTATGAAAACAATTATAATTCTTAATAATATTTTGTTAGTTATAGAAAGTTTTTCTAAATATATGCCTGGCGCATGATTTGTCTTTTATGTTTATTTAAATGAAAGTTTTTCAAAAAAATGTTGTTCTTAAAATATGCATATAAATTAAATTTGACAATTAATTGATATTTTTTTGCTAATTTCTCTGTTACTGATTTCAATATTTATCGTAAGGAATAATTGAACCATACGAAATGATAAAATTATTTTAGAGTCGTGCACCCTGCACATTACTTGTATTTAGGTGAGATTATAAATTTATTTATTTATTCTTCCCCTCAAATATTCTTATATTTCATTAATACTCGTTAATAGTTTGATTCATAATTATATATCTAACAATAATTTAACATAATGATCTTAGTTAATATAATGATTTTAACAGAAAAAAATCGAAAAACGAATTTAAAGTGGAATAAAAGATTCACCTTGTACTTAAAATCGATAAAATACACATTAAAACATGCTCAAAAGGTGTGAAAAAAGATATTATAACATATTTATTTACACCCGAGATCTTTCGAACCCAAACGCGCTCATCATCAAGGGAACTTTTGGGACTCACGGATTTTTCTTCATACACCCCTACAGATTAATAAACTAGTCCTTTGTTCAAACTCCGTTACGTATTGGCACAGTGAAAGCAACAATTGTATGATCAGCTCAGTCAAAAGTTCCCCTTGATGATGAGCGCGTTTGCGTTCGAAAGATCTCGTGTGTAACTAAATATGTTTTAACATATTTTTACGGCAACTTTTCAGCATGTTTTAATGTGTATTTTGTCGATAATGATCTTATTAAAAGTAATGATCTTCTACGCATTTTGCGAACAAAATATAGAGCAGTAGGATCAATCAAAGAGATGCATTAGCTCTCTCTCTCTTTTTTTTAAACAGAGTGTTATTCAAGTGTAATCATTTTATAGTGACAGCATAATTGAATGTTTTCAAAAATTCATGTTTTCACATATTTTTATATTCTTTAAATATCATCGAAAATTCATTGACATAAATGTACAAAACATAAATAAATCGAAAGTTAACTTAATATAAAACAAAATACTATAATGTTGTAGCTTTTCTTTTTTGTAACGCATTTTATGTAAATAATAATCATATATATTTTTTTAATAAAATATTTCAATAACTACCATATTTAGTAAATAATTAGTTGAATAGCTATATCTCTTCTTTAAGTTATTTTTTTTAGAAGTTTATTAAGAGGCAATAATCGTTCAGTTAAACAAAAGGAGATGAAATTTGTTTATATTCAAACTCCTTGGTTGAATGTAAAATTCAAATTGTTATGATGTAATTATTTTCTAAATGTCAATCGATCGACTGACGATTTTTAGTCCTTAAATATATTTTAGATACATTTAAGTATAAATTACATTGCATAGATACATTTAAGCATTTAATACATTTAATATATTAGCATATTAACATAATATATTACGTTAGTTATATTTCAAGTCTTATAATTTCCTAAAAATTATAATTTAATAAAAGTTTTAACTAGCCACCCAATTAAATTGGAAGAAATTTTTCTTTTCAATTAATGAAAAATGACGTCAATAAAAATATAATAGCACCTGTCATTTTCCCTTATCTACATTTTATCCATGAAAATGTAGTAATTTAGATGCCACTATAACATAAATGACTTAGAAATTCTAAGTGTTAATATAACAACCTTAAATCTATACGAATATATGACGTAAGTTTCATTGCGAAATTTGCAGTATTATAGGAGGAGTAGCTGTGAAATTCAAAGTGTCAGAATTTAATATAATAGATACTTCATAAAAAAAGTCATAAAGTTTTGTTACGTTGAAACTTTTTTCTTAGCAAAAATATAAATGTAGCTTTGTATATGATTAGCTTATAAATCTAATCGTATTTATCTTCATTATAAATATTAGCACAAAATAGAATACGTGAAATAGCTATCGTAATAAAACAATTCCTCGTAACATGTTATTTATTTCTAAAATATATTTAAGGATTAAGCATTTCAAACAGGTAAATTTGGATGTTTCATCAACAGATTTAATCCTATTACGAAATAGTAAAGTATTTCGATTTAATCTTATTACGAAATACTATATTTTTATGCACATATACCATATTAACATAACTCTGTAAACATGAGTAGTAAACTCGAATAGATATAATTGTTCAGCATTTAATATTGCACAACTAGTGAATAAAATATGTGTCGAGCCCCCCGCTTATCAGGTGGCTCGATTCTATCTATAATTTGAAAGGCTTTTTATATTTGTACTTTAAAATGACAATTCACAACATTTTGTTACTATTAATAATATAAAATAAAGTTAAAAACACACATAACCGCATTAAATAAAATATAAGGAGCCAATACAAATTTAATGTATTTAACCAAAGTCATAAAAAATAAGAAAACAAATACATTCTTTCAAAATATTATATACAAAACCATTATTTTGAAGTGAGATACCAAGAAATATTGATGTAGTGTACTTAAAAATAAGCACATAGTCTGCAACCAAATCATATGTGTTGAAACGTAAAAAAATAAAGCAAAAAATAAATTAGTTCAAAATATTTTATGCAAAATAATATTTATGGGGTGAAATGCCAAGATAAATGTTCATAACAAAATGATGTTTTTAAACATTTATTTATTTTTATCTATATGTTCAGAAATGGTGAAAACAACACAAAATCTATCGTTATCAGACTCTTCTTTGTGCTGTTCATCGCTTTCGGAAGAGTTTGAGATTTTCAAGCGTCTATGATAAAATCGCTGGAATTTATATTATTAGATTTCAATTCGTCGACGTGTTTCTGGTGCGTATCATAAAACAGAAACTACGTGTGAACAATAGCTTAGTACGTGTGTTTATACTTTGCACTGATAATACGAAAAATAAATCACTGGAGAAAATCAGATGTTATACGTTATCCAATCATTATATATTTTTCAAGCAGTATGTCGAAAATGTAAGTGAAAAATCTTTTAAGACTTGACAATGTCGATTCTAAATTCATTCATTAAAATTACACAAAATGGGTTTTATTACTTAAAAGGTGATAAAATTGTAAAAAAGATGTTAAGTGGTCTCAGTAGTCTTACTTTTCCTCCGAAGATGCAAGTTTGCATCATGTCACATTTTATTTTATGTCTGATTTCATATAACACACATTAAAATGAAATTTTTACCACTAATAGGTCAAATACCTGCTTGATTTAACATAATATTTTAAAAAATATTCATTTAAAAAATAGTAATTTTTTTTTAAAGTTTTTTTTTTTTTCGCCTGGTATCCACTGCGTGCAAGGTTGTAGAAAATATATTGCTTCAAAAACAACAAAAAAACTGATAATTATGTAAAATTCATGTATCTTGAACTTATACTTCAATTTCAAGCAATTAAAAAATATTTTTTTTTTTTTAAATTGGCATTTTTTCAAAAAAAAAAGGCATTTTTTAAACATTTTACAATTTAAATTTAGATTTAAAAAGTTAAATTTTTAATTGATTGAAATTGAAGTATAAGTTCAAGATACATCAATTTTACATCATTATCAGTTTTGTTTGTTATTTTTGAAGCAATATATTTTCTACAACCTTGCGCGCAGTGGATACCGGGGGAAAAAGTTTTTTTTTTCCCTTTTTTTTTAAATTTAATTTTTTTTTAAATAACTAAATACGAATTGTACAACATTGAAATAATTATGTTCAATCAAGCAGATATTGACCTATTAGTGGTAAAAATTTCATTTTATTGTGTGTTATATGTAATCAGAAGTAAAACAAAATGTGACATGATGCAACCTTGCATTTTCAGAGGAAAAGTAAGACAACTGAGACCCCTTAAACTACATTAATATTAACACCAACGTCAGTTAATCCAAACACTTTCAGTTATACACATAACCATCTCTTAAGGCTCTCCTTGATCTTGTAGACGACTTTAGCGCATTCTTTCATAATTTAGTTTTTGCCGCATGGCAACAGTTAGTCTCTCCCGCATTTGTTGTGATTATTCGCACGAATAATTCAACATGAAGTCCCGCAGTGGCGCGGACGGTAAAAGCTCGGTTCTCGTAAAATCGCCGAAAGCCAAGCAGCATCGACCAAGGTCACTGCTTGGGAGGATGCATCCTCTCTCGTCTGCCGCTGCTGTGGGACCGTGTACGTTAATGGGAGCTGGTGCACGTTAAATCTGTTCATGGGTCCAAAGTCCTCCAAGTTCTATATAAGCTTTACCTCTGGAGGTGCCAATCCAGATGCAAATCTCTCATCTGGAATTGGTTCAAAGTTAGAAGATTTAGGAGTCAGGATTATGGATCAAGCGTTGTGGATTATGACAGCTATATAGAAATAGAAAGCTGCAAAACCGGGTCCTTTGGGTCAATTCAACAACAACAACATGAAAAAACCCTGCATAATGGAGCTATTTTATTAGCTATAATGATCATGGGGTTACTTAGCATAGTAATAAGAAGTCATTTCTTAATCATAACAAGGATGATATAGGTATTATGTTATCCAAGTGGTATTGTCCACTCATTCATTATGATAGTGTTCGAAACTGACTAGGTGTCAGCACTTTGGATTTAAACCTAATGTGCTGTATATATGTATATAAACATTTTGGTATTTTAGAGACTCTTTGCTTTATTCGCATCAAATGCATTATATATTTTCTCAATACAGTCCACTCAGTCAACAACTTTAGCTCAGCGTCAAGTTTTAGGTAGCTTTAAATACAAAAAAGTATAAAGCTACGTATTGCAGCCGTTCGGAGGAAAGCAGTTCCGGAAAATTTCGATATATTTTCACCGATCATGACCCCCAGACCCCAAAACTATCCTCCGTTCAAATGTTGATTTATATATATATCTATATCTATATATATATATATATATATATATATTAATTGTGTGTATTAAGCTGACCAATGTCTCTACCGAGTTCGTTGGCCAGCTTGGTCCACCATTTTGTTTCAAGATGGCGGCCATTTAAAAATTTAAAACTAAAATAAATATACAAAAAAGTTAAAAATTCAAATTTATTTTTTCATTACATATTAGGCTTTGATACAAGGATTCCAGAGCATTTTTTGGTTTACCTCTATCTTAAAAAATGGCTGAGATAGAGCAGTTTGAAATTCTAGGGCGGCTGACATTTTAAAACAAAACATCACATTAACGCGATTACTCGCAAATTATTTTCTTTCATTGTTGTAATAATTTTCCCAATCATACGCATAAAACTATATATTCATATCCGTTAGCGCCAAATTCTCACCATAATTGGCGACATTTGGCGAAATATCGCCAAATTTGGCGATCAAAATAAGTCTTCATAAATAAAGCCAATTTGGCTATTGCTCAATAATTTGGCGAAATTCTTATTCAAATTCAGTATTAACGAATCTTTTGTAAACGTTTCTTTGCATTTTAGCTTGCTGTTTTCGAGTAACATTAGCTAAAATTTTAAAACGAAGATATAGGAAAGCTACCTTTTCCTCCCGGTACAGGCCGAAAGGACTTTTTTGTTTACGCCGAGCAGGAGAATAGAACACCACCATCAGGGATAAAATAGAAACGATACAATGTTTGTATTTTTTTCCTGTTGATGACTATGTTAAAGTGCCTGGAGTAATAGATATTGATTAATATTAATGTAGTTTAATATCTTTGTGTACAATTCTATCATTTTTTATGTAATAAAACACATTTTGTGTAAGGTTAATTTTAGAGTTTTAAGATTAATTTTAGCATTCTACTCGTATATTTGTTTAAAATTCATTTATTAATCAAATAGTGAATAGCGTAAACATTTGTCGTACATTAAACCTTTACTAAAAGTTCATATTTATTTTTCCAATAGTTCTCTTTTTGTATCATTTACGAATATCACTATCGTAAATATTATCCAAGTAACAATATAATGTATGCCTGGTACTTGTGTAAATACTTAACACACAATACAATGATTTATTAACAATTATTAAGGACAAACACACTAAGGTATCCGAATACCTTCGGAGGGCCTTTTTTTAAATTATTTTAAAATATGACTTTTTTTTGCATTGTATATCATGATGTGATTAAAAAAGTAAAATAAGACAGAAAAAGTTATACATTTCAAATTATTTTTTTATATTTTTGGGGAAAAATAAGCAAAAAACAGCGAAAATAATCACTTCCGCAAAACATCATAACTCAACTTTAAATCAAGATATTGTTATTTTGTAAGCATTATTACAATTATTAAACCTTTTTCTGGGGAATGAACTACTCTCATATTTGTGAGTCAACAATTTAAAACTATATAGACAGTTAATCAGTGATGAAGCAAAAATTACTAAAAATTTATTGCAAATTGGAAACTTTATCAATAATTAAAAAAAAACTAATACACTTACTGTTACGAGTGTAGTTCATTCCCTTTATTGCACTTTGCAAAGCATACAAAAAATATTTGAAAGAGATTCATCCATAATTTTTTCCGTTATGATGTTTTGCGTAAATATAAAATGTTAAAAAATTTATTTTCAGAAAACGCAAAAACAAAATTTAATTCAAAATCTTACCTTTATTTTGAAAAGCAAACCTTAATATGTTACTCAATTTATACACTATATTATCTATTTTGTTTAAAACAATTGCTGTTTTTCTTTTTCAAATTCTTTTAAAATTTTCTCTGATTCTTTACTTTTGGGTTTACATCGCATTGAAAAACGTGCTGACTTCCGGTGAGCAGAACGATACTTCCGGTTTCAAAATACTGATACTTAGTAATTTTAAAAAGGCAATAACTTGACTTCTAAATAAGATATAAACAAAATTCAAACAGATTTGGAAAGATAAAGAGTCCGGCTATTATATTATACCAAAATCTAAAAATCGATATTTTGGCCGAAAATCGGCTTTTAAAGGTGTTCGGATACCTTTAACTCGACTTGAACAGGAATAAAACAAATAGTGATGCGCATATTGATTTATATAATGAAAAGGTTTGGATTTGTTTAGATTGTGTTTACCGTATTAGCTCATTGTTTATTTTTATATTATACTATACCTAGTGGTGTCCTTAATAACATATTTAAATTAAAAATTCGTTCTTCATTGCGCTGATATAAAAAAAATACAACAAATATGCAAAAAACCAGTATTTTTGTTTAAACAATTACAAACATACTACGTTTGCAGGTTTAACGATATAGAATTCCCGCTACTTAGTTAAAAGTATTTGTTTAAAAAATAAAAGTATTAATATTCAATTTTAAAATAATTCATTTACAACGTAAGTGACAAGTAACTTTTTCTTACACCATTTTTTGAGCCAAAAACCTGCATTGTACTTATTCTTTCTCACACTAACCACTTAACACTTTCGTTTTCGCGAGTTTAGAGTCTATTTTGGTTACTAAAAATGTACTTAGCTATTAAATTTTATGATTCAATCTGAACTTCGAATTATATTTTGAATAAAAATATTTTGTTTACTTTAAGACATATAACAGTATTGCTAAAAACTTGCGCTTGCATAATGAAAAGCAAAAAGTGATTAAAAAAAAGAAAAACAAAAAAACAACAACAGAAATTATGCATTCTTGACAAAGAATACTGGTAATTGGTTAAAACATATATGCAATATCACTGGTTTATAATTTAATTTGTTTAATTTCAATATTTTTAATTACAATAAATAAATAAATAAATAAAACAGAAAACTTTAAAGAAATATGTCACATACGTCTTTCGTCTTTCATTTTCTGCTACCGATCAACAAGAATCAACTAAAATTATATAATTATATTAAAACAAAATCCATAGTGTAAATTATTAGTCTTCAATAGTTTCTAACGATAACATGCACCAAAAATAGATTGTCCTTAAGAAAACTTGGAGCAGATGATTTTCACATCTTCAGAGTTGTGTTCAATGCATTTTGAGGATTCTCTTTTGTTGGTGACAGTACGTTTTAAACATGATCACTTAATTATTACTTAATGAATAAGTTATTTAATTTCTGTAGAAAAAAACTCTTAAACACGTGTGTTGACACCTGCTAAAGAATTGCGAAAAGCAGAAAAGCATAGCTTTGTCTTAGAATCTTTTCAATTGGCCAAAAAATATTATTTATTCTTAAAATATATAATTAATATGAGCTGCCACTCTGGCGTCTTTCATTTTAAATGACTTTCGACAGGTAAGAAGCTGTCGGCTTTGGTGATTTTAGTTTATATGAGCCTTATAAAAAGACACTCAAATTAACAACCGTCTACGGAGAAGTTTAGATTTGTTAACGCCACGCTGATAAAAATTGACCTGTGTATAAAAAAGGCGCTTTTTATCTGATTTTACAATTTACAAAAATTGAAAGTGAAATTCGTGAATAGCGCCCTATCGAGTTCTCAAGTATATAAATTCTATAAGTCATTTAAAAAGGGCCATGAAGATGGTGAAAAGAGGCTACATAGTATTGAATGGTACAGAGAATGTAAAACTGCTAAATGCAGCAAACACTTACAAATGTCTGGCTAGCAATTTTTAAAATTTACCAGATATTTTGTACGTCCATTTTCTTCCTGAATGGCGTACATATAATGTAGTAAAGTAATGTAATTTTTTGTAGAATTAAAGCTGCTTATTGGTTCTAAAAGTGTTCTGCTCCAATCCGAATGTTTCTCTTTTGAACAATGCATTACCTCATACAACGTGTGTAACGAAACGAAAATGTCACTGTAAATCCCTCGACCACACTGTTAAAAATTTGCAGCAAACTGTCCAGTCATTTGACCGTTTTTATAGAAAACGGTTACATAACAGTAATTTAACTCTAATCTGACCATATTATTGCACATATTATGGTCAGAATAGAGTTAAATTACTGTTATGTAACCATTATCTATAAAAACGGTCAAATGACTGGACAGTTTGCTGCAAATTTTTAACAGTGCACCTTCATTATAGTCCGAAATTATCACCATCAGACTTATATTTATTTGGATTTCCATAAAAACCGTTAGGTACCAGATTTTATTCAGATAAAGAAGTCACAAGAAAGAATTTGTGTGTATAATTTTTACTTTCTTCTATCTTTACAAGAAGAAAGTATTGGATTCATGAAAATTTTCGACTTCCAGTTTTCAACGGAATTATACGTTTTAGAAGGTCCTGAACACGATTTGGCTGTTTTTAGAACATGTCTGTCTGTGAGTCTGTGAGTCTGTGACTCTGTCTGTCTGTATGTAGGTGACAAAAATTTTGTAGGTGCTCTATCTCAAGAACTAATGCGCGAAATTTAATAAAACTTTATATTCAGTTAGTTCCTGATACAAATTGGTGCTGATTAGTTTTTGGTGAAAATCTCCAAACAGGTGGCGCTTCTATGCTGTATTTTCCGCAATAGCTCTATCTCAAGAACTAATGTACTTATTTTCATCAAACCTCAGATTCAGTTAGACCTGGAGATAAATAGACGGTGATTACGTTTTAGTGTAAATATCCCAAAAGGTGGCGCTGCTATACCACTTTTTTCATTATTTTTACGATAGCTATATCTCAAGAACTAATGCATGGATTTTCATGAAACTTCAGATTTAATCTAATTGCAATTAGACGTTGACATAAGTTGTTCTTGATTAGGTTTTGGTATAAATCTCCCAACAGGTGGCGCTGGTATGCTGCATTTTTCAGGATTTACACGATTTTAGCGATAGTCATATCTCAAGAACTAATGCACAGAATTTAATAAAACTGTAGATTCCATTAGACCTTGATATAAATTGGTGCGGATTCTTTTTAGTGCATGCAAAACCAATTTGAGATAGAAGGAATTTATGGGATCGGCACATCCGACTAAATACACGTTCTAGTTATTTTTACAATACAGGAAAATGAAAACTCCTAATATGTCAAAGAAAGTGTGTAGATGTTAAAGAAAGCTATTTATAAAAATTAATTTGGTGTATTTTTTTAATTAATACTCCATACATAATCTATTAAAAATGTCTCCTTCATACTTGATACACACTCGTAAAAGATCGGAAACTTCTGTTTGCATGATAGGCTATATTATACAGGGTGATTATAAAAAAAAAACTATCACGACATTTGGGCCCCTAACTATCATACCATTCACAGAAAATGAATGAAATTTTGGCAAAAGGTATTTTGAGGTATGCGCTCAAGAATGCTATGGAAAACAACAGAGTCACTCAAACAGTTACGGTTACAGTGAGAAAATTTCGAAAAAATCAAATGGCAACACCCAGTTTTTTTGTATTGGAATGTGATATTCATTGTGAAAAACCCTAAATAGCGTTAGAACGGCAACTGTAGCATGAAAATCACCCGCAGTAGATAGGCTAAAAGTGAGGACAACCAATAAGGACAGAGAAGCAGCATAAAATAAAGCATTTTATTGTGTTTCACAAATTTTCCACATGACCTCCTTCACATACGATGACACTTTGCATGCAGCTGATGTTGTATAGCACTATAGCACGTATCATGGCAATAGGAATCTCTTGAATCGCAGTTCTGATGGCATCTTTCAAATCAGATGCAGTTTGAGGAAGAAACTGATACACTTTGGATTTCAGATATCCCCACAGCCAGAAATCCATTGGTGTCAGATCAGGAGACCTTGGTGGTAACAGAAACGGGAAATGACGGGAGATAACTCTGTCACCAAACTGTTGAGTTAAGACACGTTTGACTGAAGACCCGACATGTGGAAGAGCGCCATCTTGCATCCACACAACTTCAGATAGAGCATTTTGCCGTTGCAATGCGGGAATCGTATAATGAGTTAACATGTCCAGATAGCGAGCACTCGTTACTGTACAGTGTACACGTTTGCAGATCACCGGCAGTAACCTCTTCAAAAAAGTAAGGCCCAAGGATGAACGTACTCGTTATACCACACCCCACAGTCATTTTTCCTCGTGTAAAGGACGTGCATGCACATCATGTGGATTATTCTCTGTTCAGTGCACACAATTTTTCTAATCACGTTACCAGTTAACGAGAAATGCGCATCATCTGTCCACAGAATGCGTAAAGGCCAGCTGCTATCTTCATCGTACCGGATAAGGAATTGATTTGCAAAATCCAGCCGTAATTGATAGTCTCCCGCTTCCAACATCTGAACACGCTGGAATCGATACGGAAACATGTTTAGAACAAAGCGCAGAATCTTGCGTACAGTTGAATTCGGCAGATCCAGAACACGTGAAACACCGCGTGCAGTTTCGGGACGAACTGTGCTTATCGTCTGATAGACTTCTGCAACTGCTTCCACAGGAACGGAAGGTCGTCCAGACCGAGGTCGATCGCATGTGCAACCAGTTTCTTCAAATTTATGAATCAAGTCCCGTACAGCTTTGACAGTGCACGGGCCTCGCCGTAATCCATGGTTTCTGCGGTAAACACGCAATGTCTCAGCGGCATTTTGTCCATTCAGGTAATAAATCTTTACGATTTCCTCACGTTCTTTCCCTGAAAGCGGCATCTTGTTCGGAATGGCAGAAAGGAACATACGCGGCTCGCATTTCGCAGTGCCTTTTTTTTCACCTAGCGTTACGACGTCAGTCATGACTGTGTCTTACATAGAACCCAAAATTTGCGTTTCTTGGTTTCTTCTTCTCGTTTTGTGGAGAACTAATCAGGCTGGGATATCAGTCAAAGAAACGGTGTGACGTGTGACGTAAATGAAACTAATGCTCTAGTGCACGGCAAAGTCCTTTTTACTTTTCCCTTGCCTAGTACCGGGGATTTTTATGCTACAGTTGCCGTTCAAACGCTATTTAGGGTTTCTCACAATGGAGATCACATTCCAATACAAAAAACTGGGTGTTGCCTTTTGATTGTTTCGAAATTTTCTCACTGTAACCGTAACTGTTTGTGTGACACTGTTGTTTTCCATATCATTTTTGAGCGCGTACCTCAAAATACCTTTTGCCAAAATTTCATTCAGTTTCTGTGAATGGTACGATAGTTAGGGGCCCAAATGTCAGGATAGTTTTTTTTTATAATCACCCTGTATATGCCTTACATAAAAAGCACAACTGTTGATAGTTTTGAAACGGCCTCACGTATTATCAAGTTCAAAGAAAGGAAATATAATTTAAAATAATTTAAAATGATTTTAACAAATGTCATCAGAATACAATCATGTCTCAAACGTGAATTTACCCGTAATGTTTTCAATGATTGTAAAACATTTGCATAGGATTTCATTGTTACTTGTTTAATAAAATTATGCTGAATTATTTAACAACATTATTTGTATAATTTTTTCTTGAAGGAAAATGCATATTTACATAGGCTTGATTATTTCCAGAAAACTTTTAACGGAAACGTACGACAACTGGAAATACACTTAAAGGAATCTAACAAGGGAGTTTTTTTAAATCTCAAATCTGTAAAATGAGGTATAAGAACACAAAGCATCCCTTTTTCGGAACTTCAATATTGCTTCCTCATTGCAATTCAAATTTGAAACGTATTTCCTGTATTTTCTTCCCAGACAATAAAATAACTTGAATAGTGTTTTGATATTTATTTTTCTAAAATGACCTTTAATAGAACTTTAGAAACTACTTCTTTGTAACCGCTTGATTCAAATTGTACCGCTTATAAGCAGTTGTAAATATTTTTGAATAAAATAATGTAGTCAAAAAACAATATAACTTCGCTCATGTTGTTTGGATTTTTAAAATATATTCCTATATATATTTTTTTTCCACGTGTAAAGCGGAACGTTTTGTCATTGCTTAATATAATATTTTTATTCATTCAAATATTTGTACTTGTTTAAGTATCTTACTTACTCTATCAAACAATATGCAGCTAATTTGGATATGTAAATTATTGATCACACCATTTAATGAGATGGGATAAGTTTTACGGTTTTTATTGCGAGACACAAATATATGAAATACTGGATGAATCTCAATATTTCTCTCATTTCATTAACACATTAAACAGAGAATTCAAACCATTTCTGTTTAAAGTATTGAACTTGATGTAACGACTCATAATTATGATTTATAAAATATAAAGTTTCTTACAAATCTAAAACACGTTTGTTGAAGTAGACTTACCATGAAGTATTTACCACTTGGTTTTGCTTGGTTAGTTCGTTGAAATATTTCTCACTTGGATTTTCTTGGCTTAGTATGTTAAAGTATCTGTTTCTTCGATGCTCATCAACTCAGTAGAAATACGATATCTGTTTCGCTCCTATAACTTTTTTTACATTAAAACACAGACTTAACAATATTAATGGGTAGCTTTCTGCTACTCATGTTGTATAGCAACTTTGTCTACTGAAGAATTTCTCTTAAAGTCCCTTCTGTACCGACTTACAAAGAAAATTTACAAAAACTGCGGGAAAAGCATTGTTTGGCAGATATTGGCTCACCTCTTAAGAAGTGGTATATTATGGTACCTATTTCAATCACCCGTTAATATTATTTGCTAATAATATCATTATTCTTTAACATAGTTTTAACAATGAAAATAGCTACTGATTGTGCATTTTTAACACTTTCCAACCTTGTTGAAAAGTGTTTATGACTTCGGTTGGTCTGGCCGTCTGGCCGTGCTCTAACTTGCATAAATAAACTCGGATTGCCCGGAAAAATTTGTATGTTATTGTCGTTTAATATAGCATGTTACCTATTTCAACTGAAGTATGTAGAACTTATAGTTTTTTTACACTGACAGTCTCAAAAGTATTCCGTTACATTACAGTCAATGGGGAATAATCGTTTCAAGTGCATTTTGATGATGCTACGTCATATAAAACATGAGGAAATTGATATATAATTAGGAAGCGCATTAAAAATGTTTTTTGTAGAATATGGGGTGCGAAGCATTTATTATTCATTTACAGGGTCAAACAAAAGAATTCCGTTACACATTGTTCTGTGGGGAAAAATCATTTGCAGTGTAATTTAGTGATATTTCACTATTTCAAACATAATGAAAATTATATGCATTCTAAATATGTGGTGTGTGCAAAAGACTTCGTATAATATACAGGGCTGTACAAACAATTTCGAGTGCATTTTCGTCGATTGACGAAAATCGCAAAATGTGAATGATCTAAGGGAATTAAGTTTTATCTTGCTATATATCCACATCTATTGATCTTACACAGGGCTGCACAAAATAATTCGACTACTTTTTTGACACCGGAAGGTAATTTCGAAAAATGTATTTTTGAATGTGTTATATGTTTTCTAAACTGTTTACTTACATATCTTCTTTTACCTTATTTAACGGTGAAGTTTCGATACTGTTTTCTGGCTGTGTTGGAAAGTGTTTTATAATCTATGCTTGACGCATGATTTTTCGTTCTTGTTTTTTTTTTATCAATGGTGGCTCGACAGCTTATTCCCAATAATTTTACTACCAGAATTTTCGTAAATTTAAATTTCATCTTATCAAGTAGTGGGTTGTTCCACGATTAAAACAGGAAAAAATTATTTTAATAAATTAATGGTAGTAAAGTGATTGTGAACTCCTGTAAAACCGCTACAGAAATTGATTAAAAATTTGTGAATGGCATAAAATCCAAAAATTTAAGTGGGTTAAATATATTCTTCTAAGCACTGTAATAAAAATAACGTGTAAGTTTAACTTTCGAACAGAATAAGCTTTTGTTCTTTATATTTTCCAATGACCATACTAACCGTGTAAGCTTTTAAATGTAGTTTTAACATATAACAAATCATAACACCTTGTAATTATATAGTTCTTTTAATAGCTAAAAGGTGTAATATAAAACGATTATAAATAGTAAAGTAGGTTTTATTTGAGTGTTCACATATGTTTCAGCTCAATCAAAGCCATTATCAAAACAAACAAAAATATTCCATAAATGCACAGTCTATGAATTTATTTGAAATGCAATCATTTAATTTTTCACGTGTGTTTTAAAAAGATTACGCACGTTATTTTTATTTTTTCTTTGATGTTTATTTCCATATTTGTAACCAAGGAAAAAAAAATGATAGCATAGGAATTACTATCATTACATTAATAGGAGTAGAATTTTAATGAGAGTAAAATAATTTTCCCCTGCAATTTATACTATCAATCCATTATAAGACAAACCATAGAGATTGTAACACGTAAAACTGCAATATGTAACGATGCAGCAGCACTTAATTTACTAAAATTGTGGCTCGAGTTACTCCATGGTTAAAAATATGGAAATAAACATCCAAGTAAAAAATAAACATAACGTGCGTAATTTTTTTTAAAGTACGTGAAAAATTAAATGATTGCGTTTCAATAAAATTCATAGACCGTGCATTTAGAGAATATTTTTGTTTGTTTTGATAATGGCTCAGATTGAGATGAAATATATGTGATAAGTCTAATATAAAAATATTTTACTGTTTATAATCTTTTTATTTTAAACATTTTATCAATTAAAAAGAAGTATGTAGTTGTAACATATGCACGATATATTGGTACGTATATTTATTTTCAGTGTGATTTCGAGTTATGCGTTATCAATATTGCTTCAAATAACAACATACTTCAATGTGACTGAAAAGAAATGGTATTTTGCATTTTGCAAGACAGTAGGATAATTGAGTAATTTTACGGAATTGAACAAAAACACATTCATTATTTATCCTATTTCATTAATTAAAATTTAATAATCTTTGTTTCTCATATTATTATCAACATATCGTTTTCGTTTGTATATATATATATATATTATATAAACAATTTTTTTCTTTTCTTTTACATAATTCGTGAGTGAGAGGGTTAAAATCAAACTCAAATCTATACTTCTAAATCTAACATCTATGTGTGTTAAAAAAACATTTGCCGATGATTCTTTCTTGTATATTCAATTCGTGTACTAACTTTATTTATATGAATAAATCATTAGCTCAACTTTTCTAGGAATTGTATCTTAAGAATTGTAAATATATTTTTAAATGGAGATTAGAAAATACTGATATCGCAATAGTAAAAATTGGAATATACCTTACATGTATATATCGAGTTCGAGATGTTTTTTTTTATAAAATTAGATATCTGAAGGGATATTCGTTAAGAATTGAGAGACATTTTTCATTTTACCAAGCATTTTTTAACCCTCCGACTACCAACTTTTTTTCTGTCGTTGAGTACCACTGGGGTCATATATGACCCCACTAATATTTTTATTTTGTTACATGTAATATTATAACTAAATTATTATAATCATTAAATTTATTCATTTTATTACAAAAAACATTTTTTAATATAAAATAATATCAAATTCATAAAATAACATAATAGTGTAAAATAATATAAAATATCAACTCTTTTTCTTTCATTCAGTGCCACTGGGGTCATGAGTGACCCCACAACGATTTTTATTTAGTTACATGTGGTATTATAACTAAATGATTAAAAACATTAAATTTATTCGTTTTGTTACAAAAAAATATGTTTAATGTAACATAATATAAAATTTTGTGTCCAAAATTTGATCTAATATATGAATTTGTATTGGAGTCACAGGTGACCCCAGTGGTACTCAGTGGATAAATTGTAAATTAAAAAAAGTCCTTCCGGCCTACACCGGTAGGAAAAAGTAGCTTTTATAGTCCATGTTTTTTAAAACACCCGAAGCTAAATTGCCTGGAATCGGATTATAGAAAATTCAATTCTGGTTTTCATTAATACTGAATTTGAATGCGAATTTCTGCATAAGAGTTACAGCATAACAAAATGCTAGCCACCCTAGAATTTCAAACGGTCATATCTCTGCCATTTTTTAAGATAAAGCCAAAACAAAAAAATTTCCTGCATCCTTGTATCATGATCTAACACTTAACGGGGAAAAAATTCAATTTTTAATTTTTTATACACTTTTTTGACTTTTTAAAAAAAATTAAAAAATGTAACTTGCCGCCATTTTGGAACAAGATGGCGCATGAAGATGGCCCACGAACTCGGTCGAGACCTTGGTATGTTCTGACGCATGATCAGTCACATTCATATCGGTTCAAAAATACGAGAGTTACAGAATAACAAATAGCAGATTGTTTCAAAATCTCAGCCACCCTAGAATTTAAAACTGTCATATCTCAGCCATTTTTTAAGATACAGTAAAAAAAAAAAAATGTTCCAAACTCCTTCTATCACTTTAAAAAAACACAAATTGCACAAATTGTGCTTATTAGTTGCTAAAATCAGTGTAAAAATTGTTTTAAACTGTTTAATTGTTTTTTAGATAAGGTTATAAGGATTGATAAGGCTATTGATACAAATGAAGTTGTACAAAATATTAATTTGGAAATTGATAAACATAATAATTTAAGTGATAGCGTAAAAACATCTCTAAAGTCAGGACTTAACCTTATCATTAATAACAACGTTTTCATGTTTAATAAGAAATTTTACAGACAAAATAAAGGAGCACCTATGGGATCTCCTATTTCCGGTCTGTTGGCTGAATTTAAACTTAGACCGATGGAGGAATTTATTTTTAAAAGTTTGAATTTAACACCAGAAGTTTGCCTAAGATACGTGGACGATATCTTTATCACATGGAATCATGGAAAGCAGGAACTCCTATCTTTCCTCTAAAAAATAAACGAAATAGATGAAAATATTAAGTTTACGTTGGAAATAGAAGAAAATTCATCACTGCCGTTCCTGGATATTCAATTAATTAAAGATGACAACAACCTAAAACGTAAAGTCTATCGTAAACCGATGAGAAGTAACACAATAATCCCATTTAATGCCTCTACAACTTTCACTTATAAGATTGCTGCCTTCAATTCATTCATCAAGCGTGCTTTTCTGGTTTGTTCAAGTGAATTCATCCAAGATGAACTTAATTTTATCAGAGATATCGCCATTGACCATGGTTTCCCCGCTCATCACGTACAGAAAATTATAGAAAAATTCAATGGCCATTTAATTCAGCATCCTATCCCTAGCAATAATAAACCAAACTATCGGAAATTCCAATATATACCTATTATATTTGAAAGGATTAAAAGGGCCCTCCGTAAATACAATATCCATCTTATTGCTGTCCCTCCCAGAAAATTGGTTGACTTAGTTTCATATAAATTAGATCCTATCCCCCCTGATCAATTCGCAGGTGTTTATGAAATCCCCATTAGCTTAAATAATAATAGTATAATTTTTTACATTGGTATGACTAAAAGAAAGTTTTTGGAAAGGTTAAAAGAGCATAAAAACGACATAAAAATGGGAAAGTTATCCACTGCACTCTCCCGGTTTTACGCTAAAAATAATGATATTGTAATTAATTTCGATAAAGCAAGAATTATCCATAGGTTCAATAACCCATTTAAAGCCGCCATTAGGGAATCATTGGAAATTAAAATTAGAAAAGATTGTATTTGTAATGATAACTTTTCTTTCAGCATACCTGGTTTATGGGATACATTTTTAACCCCTGGTTAATTCATTGTTTTGTTTTTCGCTCTTTGGCAACAGAGAGCGCCCGCTTATTTTATTTAAATTTTTCCACACTGTTGATTTCAATTTTCTCGTGTCGAAAATTAAAAGATCAGTAGTCGTTTGTGTTGTTCCTCTTCCCCGATGATGGCTTTAAGTGTAAAGCCGAAATATGTAGGATTTTAGCTCTTTTATGAGTTTAAAACAATTTTTACACTGATTTTAGCAACTAATAAGCACAATTTGTGCAATTTGTGTTTTTTTTAAATACTAGTTAACAGTGTAGTGTCCAAATAGATTCAGTTGTCCTTCTATCACGTTCTAACACTTAACATAAAAAATATTTTCAATTTATAAATTTATTGTACGCCTTTTCGAATACAAAAAATTAAAAACATTTAACAGGCCGCCATTTTGAAACAAGATGGTGGATGAAGCTGGCCAACGAACTCGGTTGAGACCTTGATACGTCCTATACACATACTCAGTTATATCCAAATGGATTCATAAATAAGAGTGTTACAGCATGACATATGTCAGATATATATATATATATATATATATATATCAACATTTAAACGGAGGGTGGTTTGGTTGTCTGGGGCTCATGATCGGTGAAAATATATACCAAAATTTTTTGGAATTGCTTTCCTCCGAACGGCTGCAATAGATAGCTTTTTGTAATGAAAGCTACCTAAAAAAGTACCCATTTTATTAATTTCCTCTATATGAGTCAAATATTTAACATCAAATGAACAAATTCAATTTTATTTTTCAGAATTTTAAAACTCATACATTTATTACAGTTGTGCGGTAAAGATGATCTGGTGTCACAGGTGACCCCATGGTAGTAGGAGAGTTAAACTGTATTTCCAAATACTTTTAAATTGTTTACTATACATTTAAAACTCTTTGAAATACTTCCAAAATTCTTATAATTATTCTGCACTAAATTTTTGAATTTCGAAATTTCAAAATGCATCAACGGAAGAAAATTGTAGCAAATTTCAAGATATTACGCATATAAACAATATTCATACAAGATTTGTATGGACATTTTGTTTGATATATCGCAGGATATTTTCTTGTATTTAGTATCATGAAAGTATTAATTCAAGAAAATTTAAATGTGGGTTTGTTTTACATTATAAGGGAAAAACAAAAGTTATTTCAATATATATTTCTTTAATAATATTCCTCAGAGTATATGATATGAAATTAAAAATTTTATTTTTAATATATTTTAAAATATGTGGACAACTAATCATGCAGAGTCTGTTTTAGACCTTTTGAGTTAAAGGTTTTATTCCGAAAATAATATAATTTACTGTGCTAGCAGTATTTTTCATGTTAGACATAATATATATATATATATATATATATATTCCTAAAATGTTCATGCGTTTTCATTTGTCTAATGCCATTTTAAACGAAGATAATATCTAGTAATATGTATTTTTCAAAATAATTATTAAAGGTGAAAGTCACATGTATTATACGCTATGAAATTAATTAACGATTTGACAAATTATCTTCTTTTATTTCTATCTCAGACTTGATGTGTCTCCCCAGTTTGTATTTTCTTTTACTTACTTATATTAGGAAAAAAATCACAGTTTTTCTATTTATGCTTTTTTATATAATGCATTTGATTAATACCTTCGTAACACTACATCTAACAACGGCACAGTTACATAACGAAATTAGTTAAAAAGAGGAAAAAACATTTTGTAACACCATCAGGTACAGACTCAAATATTAAGAACTATTTTCAAACGGCAAATTGTACTATTTATTCATAAAAACAGCATAAAATATTTTTAAAAGTCTATTTTCCAACAATAATTTAAAACTAATATATATATATATTTTTTTTTTACAGCTAAGGCTTTCCTTTATGTATTTAAAAGCGCCAAGTTATCGGAAGACAGGGCGTTATTTACGAGTATCCATTCTTCCCGCGTAAGCACATCCATGCGCGTTAACTGTAGATTTTATACAAAATTTATTTAACCAACTGTACTGGCTACCCATCACCTGTGTGATATATTGTGCCGATAAAAAATTTTAAACTCACCATATATTCTAAATATGTTTAATACGTCAAAATTTATTAAGTTCGAAACTATAAATGTTTCTATAAACTATTCTGAACTTCCCAGTTTTCGAACATTAACCGTGAAAAATAAATTCTAGAGAAAATTAAAGATTTTCTTTTAAAATAAACTGAATTTCGTGGATTTCTAACATTTATTCTGTAGTACGTTAACTGTGGATTTTGCATCGAACTAACATGCTGTGCATGTTATTTCGATGTTCGGTTAGGTTCGATGAATTAGGTTAGTTCGATACCGTACAGATTAGAACAGTCCCTGTTAAGAATTTAAGTTTCTAATTTCTAAAGATAAACAGGATTAAAACAATTACAACTTACAAAAATAAATATATTTAATCTTTAGGTTCAAAAAATATTTTCCAAACAATTAGTTTTACTGCAGTCATTTCTTATTCAACAAGCAAAGCACAAGACTAATTATAAACTTTTAGATGAAAACTTCCTGTTGAATAATACCTGTGCATTGTTGTTGTCAGGAAGTTTCGACAGTAACTCAAATTTTATTCCTAGAATAATAAGACGAAGTCAAACAAAATTACGTGTCGGATAGAAAGAACATATGTATAAAAGAAAATAATTTATTATTTTTTAAATTCATATTAATACAACAGAATGTGTATTGATAAAATGTATATAGTAATACATACTAAAATAAGAGTAGAAAATGAATAATTTAAAAACAAAGATATGTTTTATTAAGTTTTAAAATACACACAACGTCTCCAGACACTAAGTTAAGGCAGACAGGAAGCTATTTTTCAATTCTTTTTCAATTCTTTCAATTCTTACTATTAGCTCACACTCTCTATATATTTATATATCTTGTTCAAATTTTCAATCGTTAATAAAATATTTTCTATTCATCCTATCAAGTTCAAATAAATTTTTTTAAACTTGTACTGGATGACAATTGGTGTTAATACAGTTTTTTCAAATATTAATTCATTAATTCAATTCCTACTATTAGCTCACACTCTCTATATATTTATATATCTTGTTCAAATTTTTAATCGTTAATAAAATATTTTCTATTCATCCTATCAAGTTCAAATAAATTTTTTTAATCTTGTACTGGATGACAATTGATGTTAATACAGTTTTTCAAATATTAATTCATTAATTAAATTAAATTAAATAATTTTAATTTTATACTTCATTTCTGTTCAAAAGTATAGTCTCAATCCATATTTATAGTCTCACCTTCACACGTAAAAAGATAATGGGGCTGGCTGTTCACGGACAAAGATCAGGCGGCTCGCAGGGGAAGGAGACTATAAATGTGAAGTGAGTCTATACTTTTGAACAGAAATGAAGTGTAAAACTAAAATTAAATAATAAAATTTAATTAATTAATTAATATTTGAAAACAAAAACTGTATTATCGTTAACTGTAACATCGCTATGGCACTTTATTGGGAAGTTTGGTAATTTTTTTAATTCAATATTTGAAAAACGGCATAATCATTAGATTTTAAATTTATATCAAGAAAAATACAATTTTTTTTAACTTTCTAACGCAGTTTGTCTAACAATTTTGTGAGAAATACTTTTCGAGCTACTAATTTTTGGTATTTTGGCTATTTATTTTTTATTTAATTTTTAATGCATTTCAAAAATTTCTCTTATGTAAGATATTTAGCAGGATAAAAATTTAGGAATAAATACCGTCAGTGGCGAAGCGTGTAGATCGCTTGGAAAAAAAAATTCTATTTGACCTAAGTAGGAATTGACTTAAAAAAAAGTTTTTATATTACTTGTTTATTTTAACAGAAACACTCAATTTAGCTTTCCCAAATTTTATTCATCTCATTATTCAAAAATATCTTAACTATAACATACGCAGAAAATGTAATATTGATACTAGGTTTTATTTTTCATCTCCGGACAAAAGAAAATTCCAGAGGCTTCTTAAAAATATATCCAAAACACTGCTAAAATATTCATCGATATCTTCTTCTTTCAAAACACTGTTCAGATATTTCGAAAAGTTTTCGCACGCAATCCAGTTTTATTACTTTTAACATAGTAGTAATGAACATCCTAAATTATGTAATTTTGTTACACGTATATATTTCTAACTCATGCATAAATAAAGTTAATCTAGAAACTTTTATCAAACATTAAGGCAATAAATCTTATTTTATTTAATTTTTTAATAATTATTAAAATTTGGCTTGCATAAAAATAAATGTCCAAGTAGATTTATTTGTGTAACAAAATCATGGCAAGACTACTCCTATTTACTTAGGTGTTTGTATGTACTTGCTAAAATTTATGTATTATGTTTTCAAAAGATTTTTTTTTTATTAGTTCGTAGTACGAAATGTTTATATAAATATTAAAAACCAAAGAATTACTCCTTAGTATTAACATAATATATTGAATCTTTTATGGACAAAAATAGCTCCACGATCAAAATTTTTGAATTTAGAACAGAAAATCACATTTTTTTTTTTAAATGTTGCATCATTTAAAATATTATTCATTATTATCCAGGCAGGTATATATTTATTAATTTCCTTACTCCTATCATGAGTTTACCAAACGCACTGTAAAAAAGAAAAATGTTTCTTATTCTAGAAAAATTTAATTTAAACAAAAACGAAAATACACAATAACATTTTCCAAGTTACGCACAATTCAAACATCAGAAACTAATATATTTTGGAAAAAAGAAGATTTTAGACAAGCTGTTTTTTTTTTAAACTTTCCAACCTAGTTGAAAAGTGTTTATGACTTCGGTTTGTCTGCCGTATGGTCGTCTGCCGTCTGGCCGTCTGCCGTCTGGCCGTGCTCTAACTCCCGTAAATATGCTCGGATTGCCCTGCAATTTTTATATGTTATTGTCGTTATCTATAGCATGTTCCCTATTTCAACTGAAGTGTGTAGCACTTTTAGATTTGTTTTACAGGGACACTCAAAAGAATTCCGTTACATTATGGTCTATGGGGAAAAACCATTTGCAGTTTATTTTAATGATGTTACACAATTTCAAATACATTGAAATTGATATATATCCCTAAAGTGCATTACAAGAAGCTTAATATGGAATAGGGTGTGCATAGCACTTATAGTTACTTTACAGGGACACATAAAAGAATTCCGTTACATTACGTCTATGGAGAAAAATCGTTTGCAGTTTATTTAAATAATGTTTCACTATTTTAAACGCATTGAAATTTATATAAAGCACTAAGGTGCATTACAAGAGGCTTACTACAGAATATTGTGTGTATAGCAGTCATCGTTCATTTACAGGGACACACAAAAGAATTCTCTACTGTCTGTTAACAATAATTCCTGGAAGTGCGTTTCAAGTTGCTGAACGCGATTTTAAATTGAACTCACTTTTTGTCTATTACTTGGTTTGTTTAAATTCAGTATTTTATATACAGGTCAGAACAAAAGTTCGCGAGCACATTTCCATTTATTGACAGAAACTTCAGAAGGAGAATTTTAAACTGTGCTACGCGTTTCCTAACTAAACTAAAATTTATCATCCTATGTAGTATATATACAAATCTATAGATCCTATACAGGGCTGAATGAAAGCATTCGGATATTTTTCCGAATATTGTATATGTTTGAAATTTCTGAAATTACGTTTTTAAATATGTTATGCGTTTTCCAAATTGTTTACTTAGATGTTATCTTTCAGCTTATTAAGCGGTAATGATTTGTAAAATTATTTTGGAAGCGTTGGAAAGTGTTACATAATCTATGCTTGACGCATGGTTTTGCGTTCTTGTTTTAAATCTTGCTGTCGCTGATTTCAGGAAACATTTGCGAGTATTTCTGTAGAGTATTAATTACATAAGTCATAGTCATAACATAGTAACATTAACAATGAATTTAATATTATTTTGTTATTCATGCGTGTATAATCTAAATTACGAATCTAAAAATGTTTCATGGAGAATTGATCCATTGATTGAGCATCCTAAAAACGGATACTTCGAAAAATATTCATTATCACTAAAAACCTCAGAAACTGATCTATTTTCAAAGTGTAAAGAAACATTCATAAACGCAAAATTTCTTTTGCTGCTACTGATTTCCAGAAATGTTTCCCAATGTTTTTATAGCGTATTAACAGCTTTCTCAAACCGAAATATCAGTTTTTATGATGCTATTTATTTTTAATTAAGGGTCATTTATTTTTAATTATGGGTCTATTTATTTTTAATCAAGGCTTCTAAAATTAAAGAACGACGTTTTACGATTTTTGAAATCAAAGTAACATGGAAGAGATTATTAAGCATGTGACGTTACTTTTTTTTAAAGTTGCTCACAAAGCGTAAAACCGACTGAGTGAAAAGATGTCCAGGCCGTGAATCGAACCCAGATAGATGTACTTTGGAATGACGCTCTACCATTGAGCTAAGAGGGCGATACACAGTCTGGCATCTCTCGCTCTAATATGTCGGAAAGTCTGCAACTTGCAGCACAAGATGGAAAATTCTCTAAGAGCACACAACCTTTGTAGCACACATAAAACGGAACTAATCACAGCATAGGTGAACACATATTTTTAATTTTATAATTAACTTTTTCACTCTGTCGATTTTACACTTTATGAGCAATATGTATATAAATATATATACATATATATATATATACAGGGTGTTTAAAAAATGACCGATATATTTGAAAAATCAATAAAAACTAAACGGGCAGTGATAGAAATACACCATTTGTTGCAATATGCTTGGGACAACAGTAAATTTTCAGGCGGACAAACTTTCGAAATTAGTTACAATTTTCAACATCAGATGGCGCTGCAGTCTGGAAAAATCTAAATCACGATATTTTCCACATATCCACCATGCAGCAATAATATAGCGTAGTCTCTGAACGAAATTACCAGAAACCTTTGTAAACGTGTCAGGCGGGATGACTTCACATGCAGAAGAGATGTACTGCTTCAGTTGTTCAATTGTTTCTGGATTGTGGCGGTACACCTGGTCTTTCAAGTGTCCCCACAGAAAGAAATCACAGGTTTACAAAGGTTTCTGGTAATTTCGTTCAGAGACTACGCCATATTATTGCTGCGCATGATGGATATGTGGAAAATATCATGCTTTAGATTTTTTCAGACTACAGCGCCATCTGCTGTTGAAAATTGTAACTACTTTCAAATGTTTGTCTGCCTGAAAATTTACTGTTGTCCCAAGCATATTGCAACAAACGGTGTATTTCTATCGCTGCCCGTTTAGTTTTTATTGATTTTTCAAACATACCGGTCATTTTTTAAACACCCTGTATATATATATATATATTGAAAAATAACTTTACATGTTTCACATGTTTAATATTCAATAATGGCGTAAGTTCACTGCTGTAAATTAATTCAAAAATGCATAATATGGAAGAGGCTGTTGTTTATTTTTTTACTAGGTGAATTTCCATTTCCATAGATTAACACTTTGACGTCCGCATGTCTCGTAAAAATACTTCTATTCGTAAAATGTTGAAATGATTGATTGAGACCAGAATTTAGAAACAAATTTATTCGAAAATAAGTAAAATCTTTTCTTCGTGTACTTGATAAATGGGAATTTTTCATTTCAATATTCTGGTGCCAATGTAGCATTTAAGGATAAAAATTAAGTTACTTTACGTACTGGTGAATTAAGTTAAGTTGAATAAAATTAAGGTGAATAAAATTAAGTTACTTTACGTACTGGTGTACGTTACGTTCTGGTGACACTGTGGTGTCACCAGACCGCAAAGCGTTAAGAAACCTTTGTTTATTGTACAGTTCAATTTCCCTATATTTAAATCAAAGAACTTTACGGAACAGATGGAGAAAGCAGTAGGCTTTTACAATGGATTAAAAATCGTTTCTAGCTTTTTTGATAAATCTAATATATTCTTTATCGTGAATGACTGTTTTAATAGTGTACATATTTCTTCAAAACACATATATTACTGAATGTAAGGGTAACACCGATTTTAAAATAGAACATGAAATTGACTCTTTCTGTATCTGTGGAAGGATTTCGCTAATCGTATTTGCCAATCCTATTATAAGTAAACTGGAACTGGGTCTCTTTGAAGGCGAATGTCTAGTTGTCGTAAAAAGATATGGTGTCCGTGACTAGTGGGATTCATTGCATAAGACTCTTTTAATTCAGAATTTTTAATCTTTCACCACCGGTTTTTCAAATAAAAAATTTTCGCCTAATTACAATAAAAAGTAACTGGTGGGAATAATCGAGTATTCTGAGCATCACGTATACTTGTCGCTCGTCCCCAAGGGGTTAACCGAGAAACATGAATTGGGAGCATCTATTTTGTATGTTTTCGGTTGTCTACGAAAATCCTGCTGGTGTGAAGTGATACGACTGGTTATATTGAATGTGAAATATTACTTATCTAATAAATTCAATGTAGTTGATGGATTAATTTGGTGTTTTTTCAAGTGGTGGAAGCTTTATTTTGTATGTTATTCATGCTCCATAATAATCAATGTTATCTAGTGCCAAGTAGTTATTCTATTTTGAGTCGGGGAACTCCAATGCATACTATTCAATACTTACGACTGCTAACTTACTATCATAATATAGTAATATGCAATTATCAACGAGTCGGAGATCAGCATTGTAAAATCATCACATATATATAATCTCAGTGCCAAAAGTTAAGCACGCAGAGGAAAATGTTAATTTCCGGAAGCCAATCTGAATTGGATACGCTGCAATTCGCTGCGGAGTTAGATGGAAGTACGGAAATATGTTATGTAACAGCCAATCACGGTTTCGTGACGAGAAATATAAAAAAAAAGGCAGTCATATAAGAATCCATCATTGTGAAGGGTTACAAGATTTGCATCTAAGTGCTGATAAAATGTTTTTCAAACTTTCATACGTTTTGTTTTCTAGACATGTTTGTTTCTATGGCTTCCAGAAGACAAATGGAAGATTCTGAGCGTTGGCGTTCCGACTGACTCTTTGAAGCGGAACAACCAGTCACAGATGTGGCTCTTTTCTTCGGCGTTATTTATTCAGTAATTTCAAGATTATGGAAACAATTCCAAACAGTTGTTCAAAGACCTGTGGCTCTTCGCCCAAAGGTTATGACCTCCCCGGACGATGGATATATTGCTGTTGAAGCCAAGCGGAATCGAAGAGTCACCTCCACACGTGATACATCTATGGTTGCAACGTCCATTGGTAAGATGATATCTGCTACTACTATGCGCCGAACACTACACATGAATAGACTGTACGCCCAGGTACTCCGAGTTCATGTTTCCCTATGAGTCCAATCCAGACGGGTACGATTAAAATCTTTCCGGTAAAATATCAATTGGACTGAGTCTGATTGGGACAATGTCATGTTCACGAATGAGCTGAGAATTCCTTTCCAACCAGATGACAGGCGTATAAGGGTCTGGAGAGAAGCAGGCACACGCAATCGTCCCCAAAACATCCCCGGACATGACACATTCCGAGGTTGAAACATCATGGTGTGGGCAGGGATTTCGTTGGGATCGACCTGCACATCTTTAGAGGTCGTTCTTTGACGGCTGTCCGGTATCGGAATACGTCCTAGGCCGCACTGTGATATTGTACATTGCAGCAGTTAGTACTTGTTTCCTTTTAATGGAAAATGATGCGCATCTACATAGAGATGTCCTCCACGAAGACTACCTGGAAAGTGGCGCGTATGGAGTAGCCGGCGTACTCGCCCGACTGTATTCCCATTGGAAATCTTTGGGATGCCCTTGACCGTACTGTGTGTACACGTTTTCCACCCCCATCTATTCTATCAGAGTTCCAAACTGCTCTAAAGGATGAATGGCGGTTACTTGAGTTTACGTTGGTTGTTCACCTAACGAAAAGCCTGGTCAAACGCTGTAAACTTTGTATGTAGATGAGGGTTGCTCACACATCCTATTAATTTTTGGCTTAAAAGATGTTTTTGTTAATGAATTCTATATGACTTCCTCTTATAACTTATAAAAATTCAATATTGTTTTCATCTTTGTATGTAATGTTTTATTTTGTTTCATGCATAAACATATTTGCTACTTTCCTGCAGCATTTCATGTCAACCCAAGCAATACTTTTCTATTTTTTCGTATTTTACCGCTGTGCACTGTAATATATATATATTTTTTTAATTTAAGCGGAATGCTATTTATATTAATATACCAAGGAGAAATATTAAAGCAAATATATACAGGAAACATTGTTACAATTCACTAAAGAATTTTTAATGTAAGTTTTAAGAACTAGTTGATTAAATTTAGTGTTTAAATAACAATTCCTGTTTTTTAAATACGATATATTTTGCAGTATAACGTTTCCTGCTATTAAGCTATATGTTAATAATAATGTCACTATAACCAACTTATATAAAACTATTTTCGCAACTTTTTGCCTATAAATGAGAGAATATTAAATTGTCCATGGTAATCTTATGTCCATACTAGTACTTTATCTACTAGATACACTGTAAAAAATGACCAATGTTTCTTATTTTATGAAAATATGCTATAACCACGAACGAAAATATAATATAATCTTCTGAGTTATCCGAAATTTCAAATAGCATGTTACATTGTCTTTTGAATCCCCAGAAACGAATACATTTTCAAAATTTAAAGAGTAATTTATAAAAACAAATTATTTTTAGCTGCCCGAATTTTTCAGAAACGTTTCCGAAGGGATTTTATAGTGTATTAATGTGTGTCCTCAGCCTGGAATACCTGTTTTTCGAATGCTATCAATTCTGAAGTAAACATTTTCATGCTAAAAAAAAATGTTTAACAGACAAACATGCAAAATGAACAGCGTTAACAATAACATTAAAATTAAGATTATTTCTTTACTCTTTCATGTATGTCATTAACTTATGCGGCTGAAACCGTGTACTTGAGAATGGATAACATTCGAAAAACAGGTATTCCAGTCTGAGGACACTAATTAATACCCAATAAAAACCCCTTCGGAAACGTTTCTGACAATTTCGGAAAGCTAAAAATAATTTGTTTTTATAAATTACCCCAGCAAACACATACCTTTTGGTACACGATCGGACCGCAGCCGGCAGTGTCGGTTGGGTGTCGGCAACGGCACAGTGGTATCGGTCCAGTGTCGGTACCTTGTCGGCAAGTGATACTAAGTAACCGTGCGTTTTCGTATGCCAGTTAATGTTGTCGGACCCCTAACGGTTACATATCGGCAAGTGATTCATATTGGCAATGTGACGCTGGACCGATATCTGATGGCCGAAAGTGGTCCGATTAGATTTGCCAACATCGGTCCGAATTTGGAATATTTTATTTTAGCCGATGCTTTTTTTAAATTTGTTTAAATTTTGTTGGGAATATTAAATAAATTATTTTTTGAAAAATTAGTGTAGCAGTATGAAATAAAACTTATAATATTCCCTTTTTTTACTCTTTTTTTTTTTTTTTTTTTTTTTTTTTTTTTTTTTTTTTTAACAAACACAGATGTAGGGAAAATAATGGAATGTTTAATCGTAGCAGAATTTGTTTTCTCTCCTTTTCATTGTTTGCTCTTTGTTCGAATTATTAAATAAATATTTTAAAAATTAACATATGTAAGTATTTTACTAATTTTTCTTAGAAGAATCACTATAATGTTATGATGATGATTTGTTACAGCAGTATAGCTGCGCTAGGGATATAGGCCGAAAGGAGGGGGGGTTACCTCCGTGAAGGTCTTCTAACCCGTATTTACGGCAATGTTCGAAGGAAACCACCGAAAACTACGAACAGTTAGGTCGACGAGCGCGACAAGGGTTTGAACGCAGCACCTCCGATTTCCAGCATTGAGAACAGAACTTATCAGCTAGTAGTGGGGTATTTAATCGTAGCAGGTGCTTTTTTTCATTGTTTGCGTTTTGTTAGGAATATTAAATACATATTTTTAAATTTAATATATATTAAAATTTTCTAATTTTTTTTCGAAGAATCAGTGTAACAACATGAAATAAAAACATGATATTCGACTTTTTTCTCCATTTTTCTGGGATAAATAATAGAATATTTATGTAATTCGGAATATTGAATCGTAGTCGATGTTTTTCTTTTGCTGATGTTTTTGTTCGTTATTTGTGTTTTCTTGGGAATGTTAAATACGTTTTCTAATTTTTATTCGAAGAATCAGTGGAACAATATAAAATAACAACTAAAATAATATTTACTGTTTTTTTTTTTTTTTTTTTTTTTTTTTTTTTTTTTTTTTTTCATTTTCTATCAAAAATTGATGTGGGAAAAATAATGGAATATTTATAGTCTTAGCCGTCAATTTTTTTTTCAATTGTGATTAACCGGCATTTTTTAGGTAGTTTTGTAAGAAATACTAACTATTACATTCTCCCCTAAGTTGGAATTTTTGAAATATTTTTTAAGATCTACGCCGATCATGACTCCCAGAACCCAAAACCACCCCCGGTTCAAAACTTTATCTATCTATCTATGTCACTTTTTATAGACACGATAACGGCAATAATTCTGCACAAATCTCTTCTAAACTGATACATAAAATCAAAGGGCATAAAATATCGGTCAAGTTCGTTAATAGGCAAAATCAAACCAAGGGAGGGAAGGAAATGGCGGGCATTTTGTGAAAACAGAAATAACCCCATAATTTCTTAATTATGATACGTATCGAATCCATTTAAAGTTATTATTACTTCCAGGAAAAGGGCCGAAAATTTATGTATTGCAGATTTTTGATATCATTAAAAATGGCCCCATAGGGGGTAAAAGAGGGTTTTAGAAGAAAAAAAATCATAACTTCGCAAATTCAAAAGATATTAAATCTGCTTGAATTTATTATAAATCCTCTTAATATTATCTAAAACTTTTATATTGATAAGTTTTTTATAGGACCAACCCTTATATATATTAAAAAAAAAATCTTGCCGGCTCCGCCAGCAAACAAGTTGGGTTTCGAAGTGGGTGGTTCTAACTGCCACATCATGGCAAAAAGGTTATTTCTTCCGCAATTCCCAACAAACAGGCGCCCCACAGTCTGCGTCTTCAAAATTTACCTGTGCCTGTAGGCCGAGCCGTCAGGGACTTCTTTTTCGATTGTGATTAAGTCTGAGTATTGTTACTAAATGCATGTTTTTTAAAATAATGTATATTATATATTTTTACTCTTCTTTTGAGGAATTAGTGTAACAATATCAAAAAAAAATATTATTATTTATTTTTATTTATTTTTTTTAATAAAAATTCTGGAAATATAATAATTTATATTTTTAAAAATGAAATGTAAAATGTATTCAATATTTTACACAAATTTCAAATAAACGTATTAGACGTGATGACAAATACATATATGGAAGGAGGATTGTTTGCTTTGTCACCCCCCCCCCCCCCTCCTCCCCTCCGACTAACGAGGACGGTGTGTGGGCGATATTTAGATGATTGATCATACATTAATTTTACAACAATCTAAAAAATTTTAATTCTAGATTTTTTATTAAAAATTTTCAAGTACTGTGCCATTAAACCTGTTTTTTTTTCCCCAACCCAAAGGTCATTTAAAAAACAAATTATGTAAGTATCCATATAATATTTTTATTAAACATGAAATAATAATGCATTTCTTGTAAACATTTATCAAGAAAGTTTCGGACTTTGGGATAATTTGATGATGGTCAATGCTTTGAGACACGCTTTCACATCCAAAATTTGATTATGAGAAAGCGCCAATACAGAACTAACACGCCAAATCTGGGATGATATCTGCTACTCTATTGTCTATAAGGTGGGCGCGTAGCAAAGGGAAAGCGATGCGATCACTGCGCGCGCATGCTTGCCAAACTAGATTTTGACTTTTGAAGAGGGGAAATTGCAACCATAGAATAGACGCTCGCGTTTTTATGTACTGCTGATTTGAGATGCGTGAAGCGTGACACATGCAGAAGAAATAATAATAATGGTAAGTCTGCTTAATTTTGCTTTAGTTAAATCTAAATTAATCTGAATTAAGTTAATTATTTTTGCATATATTTAGTTGTTTAAAGATTTATTCTCTTTTAACGATTAACTTTGCGTATGAATTATTGTTGTAAAAAAGGATAAAAGGGTTAAAATAGAAAAATATGTTTTGGAGTTTTTATCTTTTTATTATACAAGTTTTTATGACATGTAGCATATTTTTAATTATTAATAATTAATAATAATTAACGAATCTTGATAATAATTAACTAATTCCTAAAACGTTTCTTTATTATAAGAAATGCAGAATGACATTTGGTTATGTGTTATCCATTTGGTGCTCCACAATTTTACAATACTCGTGTCGTTCCTGTATTTAAAAAAAATAGTCAAAATTTTCGATTGCTTAGTAATGATAATTTGCATTTTATTGTATTTAAACTTTAATTTATTCAAAGTTACTAATTCATTCATTTTTTAAATTACTTAAAGCGATTTCTTTTTCCCGTATCCTGAAACTTTTACGCTGCTGTATAAAAATGCCTTTCTAATACTATTCAAGAGCAGATGATTTCATTTGTGCTTTAAATTTATTAAACTTGTTTAATACATTTTATTTCTATCAAATTTAAAATAAATGAATTTTAATTAAATCAATGTATATAAATATTTGACATTTCCAATGTATATAATATACACGAGAGATTTTGAAAGTGTATATTTATATTTGAAAAGGAAAGATTTAGAAAAAAAAATTAAGAGCAAAAAGGAAAAACAATATTGTAAATAATGTTACTTTATTTTTTTTAAATGTAATTATGGAGCATCAAATTATATGTCCAAGATATAAATGATTTAGAAAACATTTGTCCTTCTGTATAAATGAAAAAATATATAAAGAATTTAGTAAAAGCTAAAAATAAGGAAATATGCAACATGTCATTCATATATATTTTTTTTAAATAAAGTTACAAAAATGTATTTTTCTAATCTTGCCCAGAAATTACATGAACTCTAAATTTTGTTTTTTATATTTTTAAAAAAGAGAATAATGTTTACTAAATTAAATTATGCAAAAATATTTAACTTAGTTGAGATGCTGACGGATTTAATAAGGCTAACACAATTTAACATAATTTATAGCAGACTTATCATTTTAAGAATAATAAAAAAGGAAAAAGAAAATCACACAAACATTCATTTAAAGCTTTCACAAAATAAAATAATAACAAACAGGGTAGATTAAATTTTTTAACAATGTTATTTAAATTCATTTTTTATTTTCTGTGTAAAATTAAAGTTCGAATTTTTTAATTTATTAATAAATAGTAAATTACCGGAACGAAATTTAGTTTATTTGACTTAAAAAATAATAATAAAAAAAATCTGAAAAAAATTTAGATGTATTGTTTTATAGTTTCCTAGAAAATATTTTATGTTTTTAAATCAAGTTTTACAGCGACACTTAGAAAAGAAAATGTATCTAAATTTTACTTATTGTATAATAAATTTGTTTTATACAGCTTTATAGAACAAAAATTAAATGTATTTATAATACTTACCACATTTTGTAAAAGTGAAAAAAAAAATTACTTTATCATTATTGCGTTTAGAAACACAAGATTCAGATATTGTTAAAGTATCTATGCTAATATAATGTAAAAAAGTAAAGCTTGAAGCATTTTTTTTCTTTTTTAATGGCAGGGGCTATTAATAGTAAAACGGTATCCGTGAGGGGGGAGGGGGTTGCTTACATCTGAAAAATGAAATTCACCATTTTTACCTAAATAATCAAAGTAAAAAAAAAAAATTAAGTACAATTAAGTGGAGTAACCCCCCCCCCCTATTCTGCTGCTAGTTCCCAATAAAAGGGATGCTTTCGGCAGTTTAATGCTTGCCGATATCGGACCACATTCGACAATACTACGGATTTGTTATCAGTATACGGTCGGCACAGCATCTCGCCGTTGTTAGCGTTGCCGGTACCGGACCACATTCGGAAGGTGTGCGGATAACTGTTGGTATACAATCGGCACAGCAGAGTGCCGTCGCTTCTACCGGTGTTGCCGATACCGGACCGACTGTGCGCCTATCTGTCGGGCGTCAGTCGCGCGGCGTGTCGAAAAAGTTACGGAACCGGTACGGCAGCTGGTATCGTGCCGATACCGTCGGTAACGGCAAAGCGGCAATCGGGCGATTGCTTACCGATAGATCTGTGTTTGCTGGGACTCTTTAAATTTTGAAAATGTATTCGTTTCTGGGGATTCAAAAGACAATGTAACATGCGATTTGAAATTTCGGATAACTCAGAAGATTATATTATATTTTCGTTCCTGGTTATAGCATATTTTCATAAAATAAGAAACATTGGTCATTTTTTACAGTGTACCTTGTATCTTATTACTATTATATATAGTTTGTAAATGTAGAAAAAATAGTAACCTTTACTTTATCTAGAGATGGTCCATTGTTTTTGTTTCTAAAATAGTTTCTATAGATACCACCAGTAGTGTTATAAATTAAGTGCAAAAAGTAAGTGTCTCTAACTAAATTGGGAAGTGACGTAATGATAACGCTTTAACATAAAAATACACAAAATATATAATAATTTAAATTCGTATATAGTAATTATATTCCACTTATTCAATATGTTACTGTAATTCTTAGACTTCATCAGCATTTGGTCCTTCAAAAATTTAGAAAAATATTTCTCCAAATTAAAGTACATAGTTATTTTGAAAAAAAAAATACACGTTGAAAATATTTTTTGAAACATATTCCAAATGTTTAGGTACACAGAACTTAATAATATATAGCAGAACTTAATAATATATAATTTAATAATAAGTCATTAAATTACAAAAAAAAATTGTGTTTAACATTTGTTAGGAAACACTTTCTTATATATTATTAAAAATGATTCTGAATTTAATACCAGAATTTTATCTGATATTTCATTCATATGTAAAAATAAAAATTTAACTAAAATCTAATTTATATTAAAAAAAATATTTTATGTAATGTTCTTAATAAATTTCTTTAGTAAATATAAGTAAAAATATCTCTGTGAATCACAAATGTCTGGTGCCAGAAAGCTAATGCATCTTGAAATGCATTTACAAAGGTGAAAACAGATATTGGTCAGCCAGTTTTTGCTTACTTGTCATGTACACATGTCACCAGGGATTTGTCGTTCAAAATTCTTTCAAGTGGAATCAAATTTTCTGCAACGGTGGCCTCACAAAAGCGTAAAATACGAAGCATATTACTAAAAGCAACTTTTTGTGTAAGGCTGACAAAACTAAGGTTTAAAGCATTGTTCGTAAGTAATATGTAGCTAAAACTCAAAGTTGTATATTGGTTATACGTTTTGATTTGATTTTGATATCATATTTAATAAACATTCATTAAAATGTATTTTAATAATTAGGATTCTGAAATAAATAACAATAAATAACAAATAAATTGTGTTTTGTTTCTTATGTTAAATTAAATTAATTAAAGATAGTACATTAAATAAATTTCACTGAAAAAAATTTATTAACTTGAATAACTTTCGCTTATTTCGTTTTTAACTTAAATGTTTCAAAAGTTTTAATATTGCAAAAAGACGGAAAAGTTACTATACGTGTTTTGTTTACAGTTTATTAATAAAAGTATTAGGATAAGAATAACAGAAGTCTATTTTTGTATTTCCTTGGCAAATATGCCTAATTTTCTAAAAAATCTTTAAAAAAATCTTAAAAATTGTTAATTTAACTTACTTCTGCTATACGGTATATATAATGAAGTCAATTAGCCAATGTTTCCAGTTAAGATATTTTATAATTCAATTCCTTTTTTTTAAATTTGCATTAAGTGTTTTATTTTTCATCTTGTACAGGGCGATTTTTTTAAAGTTGTGAAAGTAAAACCCTATAACAAAAGAACCACTGATCAAAATGACCTAAAATTTCACACCAGTATGCTCCCAAAGCAATGGGCATTTTTTTTGGCGTGGTTAAAAAAAAATTAAAATCGCACCGACAGATGGCGCTGTACATGCAGTAAAGTCGGGAGACGAACTTGCTCCCGGCACACGCACATTGGCGAAAAAACTAACACACCTCGTGAACACACCTCGTGTTCATTATTCTATGGAAATCCTCGTAATGACTGCGCCATTGACGGACCAGGCCCAGCAAACACAGAGCTATCGGTAAGCAATCGGCCGACCGCCGCTTTGCCGTTTCCGACGGTATCGGCACGACACCGCCTGCCGTACCGGTTCCGTAACTTTTTCGACACACCGCGAGACTGACGCCCGACAGATAGGCGCATAGTCGGTCCGGTATCGGCAACGCCGGTAGAATCGACGGCACTCTGCTGTGCCGATTGTATACCAACAGTTATCCGCACACCTACCGAATCTGGTCCGGTACCGGCAACGCTAACAACGGCGAGATGCTGTGCCGGCCGTATACTGATAACAAATCCGTAGTATTGTCGAATGTGGTCCGCAAGCAATAAACTGCCGAAAGCACCCCTTTTATTGGGAACTAGCAGCTGAAAGGAGGGGGGGGGGTGACACTCCACTTAATGGTACTTAATTTTTTTTAACTTTGATTATTTTTGTAAAAATGGTGAAATTTATTTTTCAGATGTAAGCAACCCCCCTCCCCCTCACGAATACCGTTTTACCATTAATAGCCACTGCCATTTAAAAAAAAAAATACATTTTCCATATATTTTTCTTTTTAAGTGTCGCTGTAAAACTTGATTTAAAAAAAACAAAATATTTTCTAGGAAAGTATAAAACAATACATCTAATTTTATTATTATTATTATTTTAAAGTCAAATATACTAAATTCCGTTCCGTTAATTTACTATTTATTAATAAATTTAAAAAAATGAACTTTAATTTTACACAGAAAATAAAAATCAGTTTAAATAACTTAGTTAAAGAAAATTCTGTACCGTTTGTTATTATTTTATTTTATGAACGCTTTAAATGAATGTTTGTGATTTTCTTGTGATTATGTCTCTTAAAATAAGTCTGCTATAAATTATGCTAAATTGTTTTAGCCTTATTAAATCCATCAACATCTCAACTAAGTTAAATATTTTTTGCATAATTTAATTCAGTAAACATTATTCTCTCTTTAAAAAAATATAAAAAACAAAATTTAGGATTTATGTAATTTCTGGGCAAGATTAGAAAAATATATTTTTGTAACTTTATTTAAAAATTTTTTATATGATAGACATGTTTCATATTTACTTATTTTTAGTTTTTCTAAATTCTTTATATATTTTTTCATTTATACAGAAGGACAATTGTTTTTCAAAATCATTTATTATTACATCTAATTTGATGCTCCATAATTAATTTTTTTAAAATAAAGTAACATTATTTATAATATTGTTTTTCCTTTTTCTCTTAATTTGTTTCTAAATATTTCCTTTTCAAATATAAATATACACTTTCAAAATCGCTCAGTTATATTATGTACAGTGGAAATGTCAAATATTTATATACATTGATTAAAATTCATTTATTTTAAATTTGATAGAAATGAAATGTGTATTAAACCAATTTAATAGTAATAATTTAAACTTCAAACATCTTGCATGACAAAAATTTAATAAATTTGAATAGTATTAAGGAATTTTTATACCGCTGCGTAAAAATTTTAGGATACGTGAAAAAGAAATCGCTTTAAGTAATTAAAAAAAATGAATGAATTAGTAACTTTGAATAAATGAAAGTTCAAATACAAAAAATGCAAATTACCATTACTAAGCAATCGAAAATTTTGACTATTTTTTTTTTAAATACATGATCTATACGAGTATTGTAAAATTATAGAGCATCAAATGGATAAGAAAACCAAATGTCATTCTGCATTTTTTATAATAAAGAAACGTTCAAAGAATTTGTTAATTATTAATAATTGTTTGAGTGCAACGAAGACTCATACACAGCGCAGTATTACTTTGCCCCATATATAGCTACGATGAATATTAAAACCTTTCGTCAAGCATAACTCAAAAAATATTTAACGGATTTCGTTCAAATTTTTACAGCAGGTACCTATAAAGGTGACTCCATGGAGTACATGGAGCAAAAAAATATGCAAGCACTAATATTCAGCACAATAAAATATATTTCAATTTAGTAGAAATCGAAAACTAATCTGGATTTTTTTCTGTTTGAAAGAAAACCCCCGCAATAACTTGGTAGACTTGGTATTAGAGATTTGGCGCAAATCTCAGCAATAGCAGCTTTTTTTATTTCGCGTGTGTAAATTAAAAAAAAAAAAATCTTTGGTGTTTAAATAAAGGGTTTCGATTTATGGCATTATTTCTTTTTTTTCTCTTTTTAGCATTTTAAATGGGATTAATGAAAGGCATGTATTTTAAATTAAATGAGTGAAAGGTTTATATTTAAATGAAATGAATTCAATATGAAAATGTTATAGGAACAATATTTGGCGATTTATTAACTGCGCCAGTATAACATAAAAGTACCAATATATCAAACGGTATGTAGTACGTGAAATGAAACAATTATATTATAATCATCCATCGTACAAGAAAAAAAAAACTAATATTCTGCATTTAGAGGGAAAAATATCTCCTGTGCCGTAAGATTTGCGAGTTCTTTTTTGGTGATAAGTTTTTCGATGTGATTGTTGGGATCTGCAGAATTTGGCTTACTTTTTCTAAATCTTATTTTTTTTTTTTTTTTTTTTTTTTTTTTTTTGCAGATGTAGTATTATGTAAATATATTTTTTTGCAGATATTTCTCTATTTTGTGTATATATATATATATATATATATATATATATATATTAAATTGTAATGGCATTTGGAAAAGAGATTTTTACCTTTTTATCTGTGCCTTCGGAAATATTAAAAAATAAAAAAAGATTTACATATATCAAGCGTATAATGTTATGTTTTGCATTTTTATACGGACCACTTCTTCATTTTTAGATTTTAAATGCTATTTATTATTTACTAGCCGTTTATTAATTGTTTACAATTTACTCCCCTGACAATAACAATTATTTATCACAAAAATGCCTCTTAGGTTTGTTAAATAAGTTTGTTTATGTATTTTCATTACTTATTAAAATATCGAATATGGCGATAAAATTTTATTTTAGCATCGTGCTTAAATTTTTAAGATGGTGCAAAAACATGCTTTAATAAACGTATGTTTGCTAATATTTGAAAAACATGTTTTACCGCTCTCTTGAAAAAATTTGTAAGATGCTTAAACTACCTTTTGGCACCATTTAAAATTTTTTTCGCCAACCGACATTGGATACGAAACTTTTCCTCATTCAGATACACAGGCAAGGCTGATCTCAAACAAGATTAAAGCTAGCAACAATATTGTTTTAACTCTATAAGAGTTACAATATTGATATTAAATGCTCCGATTGACTTTAGGCCCAATTACGAAAGTTTCTCCTAAAAAAACTGTAGAAGAAGTCTTTTACATTTGTTTCAAATGAAGCTCGGTCTACAAGGTATTAGTTAATAATAAAAACAACACTAATGGCATGGAGGCAAAAGTTTTAATTTGTGTGTATATATTTGAAACCCTGCACCCCCCCCCCCAAAAAAAAAAAAAAAAAAGTTACACTAATGAATTTAAAATGGCGTTATGCCACGCTTTCTGACATAAGCAATTGGCAGCAATCGCGATAACGAAACTTTTACTTAACTTAATAACATGTAGCTAATATAGCCCTCAGGGTACTTTGCAGTTATACAGACTTTCTGATTTTTTTAAAAAGCTTGAGACAATTCAGGTTTAAGAAGTTGAGATTTACTGTCAAATGATATAAACAACCATGAACACAAAACTGAAGAATTATTATTCAGGTTTATGTATGTATTTTTTAAAAAAATGCATCTGATTACACTTATTAGATAAATTACTTCTATTTGCATTTAATCGGCTTCTGTATATTAAATGAATTGTTTAAATTTTGGGAAGAGGTGGCGAGAGGTAGAAAGACGAGTAAACAAACGGGTAGACAGACGGGTAGTGAGATGGGTAGAGAGACAAGTAGCGACATAGGTAGGCTGACGGGTAGCGAAACGAATAGATAGACAGCTAGAGAGAAAGTTAAAAAGAGTGTTGACAGAGGAGTAGCGAGATGGGTCACGAGACGGTAGACATAAATCTAGCGAGAAAGGTTGCGAGACGCGTAACGTGGTAGATAAAGAGACGAGTAGAGAGATGAGTACAGAGACGAGTTGACTGACGGGTAATGAGATTGGTAGCGAGACGGGTAAAGAGTCGGGTACAAAAATAGGCGGATAGTGAGACGGGTATACAGACGAGTAGTGAGATAGTAGATGGGTAAGAAGATGGGTAGAGAGGCGTATAGCCATTAGCCAGACGGGTAGAGAGACAGATAGACAAGTTGTGAGACAGATAGACAAATGGGTAGAGAAGTGAATAGAGACACGGCTAGACATACAAGTAGTTAGACGGATAGACAGACGGTTAGAGAAATAGATTGGCGGGTAGCGAGACCGGTAGAGAAATATAGAGACAGGTAGCGAGACGTGTAGAGAGATAGACAATCGGTTAGAGAAACGGGCAGAAGATCGGATAGGGAAACAGACAGATTGTGGAGAGACAGACAGACAGGCAAAAGAAAAGTCTGCGGATTGGCGCAGTAAAGGCGCAGGGGGCAGAGCCTCCTAGAGAATAATCAAGAAGTATCTGTTAAGCTTAACTATGAAATATATGTAATTTTTCAATTTTGCCGATATGAAAATTTAATGTAAAAGTTATTTTACATAAGTCATCCAAAGATTTTTTGTATACTTTAATAGTAATTTAGACTATAGTTTTGCAATCTGGTTTGTAGCAAAGCATGCTATCAATGTGGTTTGACGTGTAAGTGTTTCTATAAAAAGTTATACAAATAATAGATATATAATCAAGGAAGAAAAATTTTAAAATCACACACAAAAAAAGGTGCAACAATGAAATTAAATTTGCGTTAAGCCACGCTTGATAGAATAATCTATTGGCTGCAAATCCAATTACGTAACTTTAAAAAGCTTGGCGTTTTAAAAGATCCGGCGTTTTTTTTTTTTTTTTTTTTTTAAAGTTTTGCGCAATACGCGCTTAAGAAAATGAGATTCTTTGCCACATGTTAAAAAAAAAATATGACAACACATCTGATGAACGGTACTCCTTTTCTAATTTTTTAACAGTGTATATGAATTTGTATATGATATTTTGTAATTCTCTCATTTAATTTGCTCTTTTTCTTTATATTGTAATTGTTAACCCTATGTTCTCAGCAATATCACTCAGACTAATCCCTTTGAGGGAAGTCCTAGTTAAAAATATGCTACATGTCACAAAAATTTAAATAATAAAAATATGAAAACTGCATAAACATATTTTTCTAATTTCACCCTATTATCATTTGTACAACAAAAATTCCTACGCAAAGTTAATCGTTAAAAGAGAATAAATATTTACAAAATTAAATGTATGCAAAAATAATGAACTTAATTCAGATTAATTTGGATTTAATAAAAGAAAATTAAGCAGACTTACCAATATTACGATTGTTTCAGCCCGCGTGATGCTTCACGCATCTCACATCAGGCAACTACTACATGAAAACGCGGGAATGTATGGTTGCAATTTGCCCTTCAAAATCCAGTTTGGAAAGCATGCGCGCGCAGTTTTACTAGATGATCGCTTTGCTTTCCCTTTAGTACGCTCCCAAGGTAGACAATAAATTGGCGGATAACATTCCAGATCTGGCGTGTTAGCTTCGTAAATTGCACTTGGCTCTTTGTCATAATCAATTTTTGGATGTGAAAGCGTCTCATATGATTGAAAATCATCATCAAATTACACCAAAGTCCGAAACTTTCTTGATAAATGCTTACAAGAAATGCATTATTATTTCATGTTTATTAAAATTATTATATGGATACTTACATAATTTTATTCTTTTAAAATGACCAATAAAACAGGTTTAATGATACAGCAATTAAATTTTTTTAATTATTTTAGTGTTCATTATTTGTGTCTATTATACAGTAAAGCCTGTGAAAAAGAAATCGCTGAAAACATAACAATACCTTTTTAGACAGTTTTCCGTCTTAGCAGGTATAATTGTATGGTAAAACTTCCATCATTGGGGCCATGAATTTTTTCGTTTAAGACAGGTTTTTATTGAGACAGAGTGCGTTTTCACAGCTTTTACAATACATTATTTTTAGATTGTTTTAATAATTAATATGTGATTAATCATCTTAATATCGCCCCCATCCAGTGTGCGTTCGTCGGGGGTTCGGGGGGTGGGCGGGGGTAACAAAGCAAATAATATCTTTCCATATATGTGTTTGTTATCACGTCTAATATGTTTATTTAAAATGTGTGTAAAATATTGAATACATTTTACATTTCATTTTCAAAAATATATCCACAATTTTTATTATTATTATTTAAAAAAAAAAAAAAAAAAAAAAAAAGAGAGAGAAATATAATAATAGTTTGTTTTTTCGATATTGTTGCACCAATTCTTCAAAAGAAGAGTAAAAATATATAATATACATTATTTAAAACCATGCACTTACTAACAAAACTCAGACTTAATCACAATCGAAAAAAAAATCTCTGACGGCTCGGCCTACAGGCACAGGTAGATTTCGAAGACGCAGACCGTGGGGCTCCTGTTTGTTGGGAAATGCGGAAGAAATGACCTTTTTGCAATGATGCGGAAGTTGGAACCACCCACTTCGAAACTTAACTTCTTTGCAAGCGGAGCCGGCAAGGATTTTTTTTTTTTTTTTTTTTGCTATAAGGGTTGGTCCTATAAAAACTTGTCAGTATAAAAGTTTTAGATAATATTAAGAGGATTTATAATAAATGTAAGCGGATTTGATATCTTGTGAATTGGCGAAGTTATGAATTTTTTTCTTCTAACCCCCCGCCCCCTCTTTTCCCCCCTTTTGGGGCCATATTTAATGATATCAAAAATCTGTCATACATAAATTTTCGCCCCTTTACCTAGAAGTAGTAATAACTTTAAACAGATTCGATACGTATCATAATTAAGAAATTATGGGTTTTTTTCTATTTTCACAAAAAGCCCCCCATCCCCCCCCCCCCCCCCAATGGTTCGATTTTGCCCATTAACGAACTTGACTGTGATTTTATGCCCCTTGATTTTATGTATCAGTTTGGAAGATATTTGTGCAGAATTATTGCAGTTATCGTGCCCATAAAAAAGTGACATAGATAGATAGATAAATAAATTAATAAACTTTTGAATTGGGGGTGGTTTTGGGTTCTGGGAGTCATAATCGGCGTAGTTCTGCAAAAAAATTTCAAAAATTCCAACTAAGGGGAGAATGTAACAGGTAGTATTTCTTAAGAAATCTAACTTAAAAATGCCGGTTAATCACAATAGAAAAAAAAATTGACGGCTAAGACTAAACATTCCAAATTCGGACCGATGCTGGCAAATGTAATCGGACCATTAACGGATACCAGATATCGGTCCAGCGTCATTTGCCGATTTAAGTCGCTTGCCGATATCGAACCATAAGGGGACCGATTACAGTAACTGGCATTTGAAAAAGCACGGTTCTTTAGTATCAGTTGCCGACATACAACCGGCACTTGACCTATACCACTTTCCCGATGCCGACGCCTAACCGACACTGCCGGCTGCGGTCCGATCATGTGCCGAAATGTATGTGTTTGCTGGGATGCGTTATTAGTGAAACTGTATTATCAGAATAATGACAGCCCAGCAACTGCTCTTTGGAGATTTAGGACACTTAAGAATTTAAGAAAAGGTCCAATGACGACAGAGAACCTACGGAAGATGGTTTCTTAAAGTACCGTCCATTGTTTTCCTCCCACAGACGATATTATTTGTATCTGCTTCATTATAGCGCCATCTGTCGGTGCGATTTTAAGTTTTTTATCACCATGCCTAAAAAATTCCCATTGCTTTGGTAGCAAACTGGTGAAATTTCAGGTCATTTGGATCAGGGGTTCTTTTACTATAGTGTTTTACTTTCACAACTTTAAAAAAAATCACCCTGTACATCTTCGTCATTATTTTTCTATGAGAGTAAATGTTTAGGTAGTACACTGAGGAAAACGACACTTTCAAAACTGCGTAAATCGATGTTTTCAGTTTGTTATGAAACTTTTTGTTTCAAATATGACGACCAAATGCTTTCAATTCTTAAATACCAGAAATACTCAAACTATCGAAATATGAACATACTCAAAACTGAGCACATAGAGGTCAGTTCATACTCATTTTTTAAACATTGAAATACTCAAAAATGAGACATAGAATTCATACTCATTTTTGACAGATGGACATACTCAAATATGAGCTCACGATATTTTATTTTTGAGTGTGTGCATGTTTTCAGAAATGAGTATTAAAAGTCAGTTCATACTCATTTTTGAAACATGGACATACTCAAATATGACCTCATGATGTTTTATTCTTGAGTGTGTGCATGTCTTCAGAAATGAGTATATACATGTTTCAAACTTGAGTAATTTTGATTCGGATTTGTTGATACCCTTTTAGCAATTCCCTTTCATAAACAGAAATGTACTCGAATTTTTTTGTGCAGACCTGTATGTGATCTACAGAATTTATACACATCACACCATTTTCTACACTAACTAGTAAGTATCTTGCAGAGCCACTTCACGAATATATCAATTTCATTGAAATTGTAATGGTGTAACATCATTAAAATGCATTACAAACGATTATTCCCCATATAATGTAAAGTAACGGAATTCGAGTGTTTCCGTGAACTAACTATAAATGCTACACACAATTTATTTAATATTAACATGCCATAGTAAACCTCAATAACATATATCAATTACATGGCAATCCCAGTAAATTTACATACGGACAGTCAGGCAGGCAGGCTGGCGGACAGACAGACGGTCACACAAACCGACGTCATAAAAACTTTTCAACTTTGTAGGGAAAAATAAAGTTTACATCTAAAATGATTTCAGCAAATGATCCCTGTGAGACTGTTATGAATTACAAATATTTGGTATCGTCTCGCACTTTATCACTTGCAGCATGAAATTATAATTATCTGTAGGATAAAAAATAAAACGTTCAATAGCATAAACACTTTTAAACCAACATCATAATTAAACTTTAATACAGATGTCTAAAACCTTAATCATAGGCAAACACAAACAAACAAAATGTGTTTGACATTTCATAAAAAATGTGTTATAAGTATAAATGTTTTTATATTTCGATGTGAATATTTAATTAAAAAAATACATAATTAATTAAGTTATTCTCGTACAAGAACAAAATTTGTATTAATTATTGGAATTAACTTTTTTCTTAACATTTATTCCTGAAATACTGAAATGTGCAAAATGTCAAAAAATCTTCTTAAAGGTAATCCCAAGTTTAATTGCATTTTCATGTTTCTCAGTGAGTCACGTGGGATTTTCCTGCCACTATTGTGAAACGAGATATCGGGAAAGAACAACAATTTGAATATATTTCTAACGTATAGTAGGCAGTTTATTTTTATTTTTGTAAAAGGAAAAAGGAATTAGTTATTTGCGAAGAGGAATATGAACATACTTAAAAAAATACATTAATAAGAAATACGTATTTGTTTTTCCTATTAGGCGCTGAGAAATACAGTAAAACAGACAGCGAATAATAAATTTTTGTTGGATTTTAAGTGGAAATACAATGTATGTGTATGTTAAAATATTAATGGCGAAAAAAAATGTATATTTTATTAAAAATCGACTAGCAACACCAAAAAGCATTTTTGCATTCAAACAAAGTAATGAAATTTATCAAAAGCGATAAATATTTTATATTTAATATATTTTTGCGATTGCCCAATAACAACACCAAAAAAACATTTTTGCACGAAAAATATCAAATTTGCATTCAAATAAAGTATTAAAATTTATTAAAGGTGATAAATGTTTTAAATTTAATATATTTTTAAGATTGCCCACTAACAACACTGAACAGCATTTTTGAACGAAAAATATCACTTTTTGCTTTCAAACAAAGTATTGAAATTTATCAAAAGAGATAAACGTTTTACATTTAATATATTTTTTAGATTTTCCCCAAACAACACCAAAGAGCATTATTGCACGAAAAATATCAATTTTGCTTTCAAATAAAGTATTAAAAATTATTAAAAGCAATAAATGTTTTACATTTAATATATTTTTTAGTTTGCCCACTAACAAGACCGAAAAGCATTTTTACATGAAAATTTCAATTTTGCATTCAAACAAAGTATTCAAATTTATTAAAAGCGATAAATTTATTACATTTAATATATTTTTTAGATTGCCCACTAACAACAACAAAAAGCATTTTTGAACGAAAAATATGAATTTTGCATTCAAATAAAATATTGAGATTTATTAAAAGCGATAAATTCGCAGTAGCCGCATGTGAAGATTTAATAGTCGAAGACATAACCAAAGATTTCCCTACTTTAGGCAGGCTTTTTGATTCTGATAATGTCAGTGATTTAAGCGCGTAGTTCGATTATATGTTTATTAAATATGTGTTCTATTTGTATTACCATCAAAAGGGATAACTTTACCACCCCCGCGGATAAAGACAAAAGGTGTAATAAATAAAATTTGTTACAATAAAACTAATTAATAATGCCTCTGATAGATTAGAGCAGTAGCTTAAACGTAAATTATATCACTCAGCATTTTACAAATTGAGTTTGGCATCACTTCCGTTCTTATTTTGTTTACCTTTTGCGCGTGATTTTACCGTTAAAGACTTTTCAATGGAAAAGTTATTTATACCTAATGCTTTAAAGTGGTAAGTACATTAAAAAAAAGTCTTAATATGTTTTCTAAACAAATCAATGATATATATATATATATTAATTTGATAATTTATATTCTACATTGATTTTATTAATAACCGGCATTTTGAATGCCAATCTTGGGCAAAATGCCTAGTATGTATAAATATCCTGTAGGTAGTCGTAATTAAAAAAAAATATATACTGATAAACAACTCCAGAAAAAGAGCCTACGCTAGTCACGCGAAGAAACGCCCAAGCAAATGTTAAGCCTATGGGAAGGTTCTTGCGCGGTTTCTCAGTCGCATTTTGATACATTTTGAAATATTGTTTTCGCATAGGATAGCTGAGGTCGATCTCCAACGTTATTAGTTCTTACTTTTTTGATTTTGGTTACAGTTTTTTTATAAGCGGACATTTTCAATTTTGGAACTGGTTGGAACCGGTTCTGAAAGTGAAAGTACCCTTATATAAAAAAATTGGAACCAAAATCGAAAAAGTAAAAACTAACAACGTTAGAGATCGACCTCAGCTATCCTATGCGAAAAAATCATTTGAAAATATTAAAATGCGAGCGAGAAATTGCGCAAGAAACTTCCTATAGACTTAACATTAGTTTGCGCGTTTTTTCGCATGACTGATGTAGGTTCTTAAGCCGAAGAAAAGCCAATGAAAAATATTCAATTCTTATCACTACTTTAAAGAATATGCTAAAATGTCCAAAAACAAAATTAACTCGCCAAGGCCCATTTCTTCTTTAAGAAATGTTTTTATCCGTGATATGAAATAAGTGAATTTGTCTAAAATTTCGTTTTCTTATAAAATATTAATCTTACCGTTGCTTAATTGTTAATTGTTTTTATATGTCTCTCATGATGGTCATTTTAAAATAAAAATTCGTTTTACTATTCATTTTCAAACAAAATTTGTTTTCTGTTTACTTTTTTCTATCTTTACAAGAAGAAAGTATTTGATTCATGAAAATTTTCGATTTCAGGTTTTCGAGGGATTTATACGTTTTAAAAGGTCCGCTTTCACAATTTTTAGATGCACGAAACTTCATTAAACTTCAGATTCTGTTAGACATTCACATAAATAGATGCTGTTTACGTTTTGATGTAAATAGCCCAACAGGTGGCGCTTCTATGCTACTTGTTTCATTATTATCACGATAACTATATCTCAAGAACTAATGCACAGAATTTTATCAAACTTCAGATTTAGTTAGAGGTTGACATAAGTGGTTGTTGATTAGGTTTTGGTCTGAATCTCCGAACAGGTGGCGCTGTTATTCTACATTTTACTGGATTCACACGATTTTAGCAATGGTCATATCTCAAGAACTAATGCACGGAATTTAATAAAAATTTAGATTTGCTTAGACTTTGATATAAATTGGTGCTGATTGTTTTTAGTGTTTGCGAAACCTGCCTGAGATAGAAGAAAGTTTTGGGATTGGCTCATCCCACTTGTTTTTTAATTGTGAAATGACGTAATTTTTTATTATATTTTATTACTTTATTATAATAGTGGGGATGGATTTTCTTACAAGGATTTTTATGTCTTATAACTTTTAATTATAAGACAAAGTCACCCCAACACAATATGACTTTGTCCCACTTTTAAAAAATAATGTTTAAAAAGTCTATTTTTTAAAAGTACTAAATGTGAATTCTAAACTTTGCAACTGAAATTTTAGAACTAGAGAAAAATTAATTAGAATTTGTTTAAATGAAAATGTCAATAAATTTTGGATCTCTAAACATAACAACAGTCAAAATTTGAGACAACGTTTGACAGTATTTTATCATTTTATTTGTTTATTGATGACGTTTTAATTTCGTTTTGGAATTTTTACCGGGAACAAATGCTGGACTATTACTTACCCATCATACGTAGTATAGGGTAAGTCTTGTAATTGTTTCGAAAATCGAAAAAAACTTTTTGACGGATTTACACGTTTCAGACAGTAGAGATTCCGAAAAACGTTTTTTTTTTTTTTTTTTTTTTAATTGCCGTTCGTCTGTCAGTCTGTGTGTCTGTAAACACTCTATCTCCCGAACAAATTGAGATAGAGACATGAAATTTGGTATGTACTTAGAATATCATAATGGGAAGAAGCTTATTGAATTTCAGTAACCTCGATTATCCGGAACCATTTTTTTGGGACTCTCAAAAAATTTGTTGGGATAAAAGGTAGATACAAATTTTCGAAATTGTTTATTTTAAGGAGTTAATATAAAAGACAAAAAAACACATAAATTTTTCATAAAGAATGAAGTCGATCGGATAATGAGTTGCCAAGGTATTTGTAATCTTATTTTCCACACTCTTCGATTTTTCATGACCTTGTATTTCATTCAAATTTCAATTCAAAGATATATTTTGATTGGAAATAAGACGCTTAATCCGACGCAGTAAACCATTATTCAATAGGATTATCATTTTTGGAGTTATAAGGATGTTTCTTTTACGCAATTCAGTAATACAGCTTTTAAAATTCACGACGTCATCAAGCCACGAATTTATTCGAATTGCAATGCATTTTATAAATAGTTTACACATATTTTATTTTCATATTTTATATTATGCATATCCATGATAGCTAAGTATTACGGTGGCCCCCAACGACTATTTTATATTGTTTCAAGTGCAAATGGATTAATCATTTGTAATCGGGTTTCATGAGATAGAGATAGATTTACAGAAAATTATGTTTGAAAATTATTTTAAAAACAGATAAATTATCTGTCAAATGTTGGACATTTTTTTTTTTTAAATTGCATTTGAAAGAACATTGTTTTCACTGTTCTATGATGCGAAAATTGAAATTATGCAAGATTTAAAGGTTAAAAATTGTAATTTATTAAATTTATCGCTCAGGCGTTGCCACCGTATATATGGTGTCAGAGTTACGCACGGACATGTTTTTGTTTTATAACATAAATACTAGTAAAATAAAATCATTAATTAAGCACTAAATTTTAAAAAAGTCTATAATGAAATTCCGTCAACATTTTGTTGACTGTAGGAAAGCAACTTTTTGTTTTATGTTATTCCTTCAAAGTACAATTCTTATAATTTGTAAAACAGCGCCACTGTTTTTGAAAACATTATCCTGTATTTACTCAATATAATGCAACTGAAACTGATATAACTGTGACATTGAAAGGCTATGTAAGGTCATCCATAATCCTTTTAAACAGATTACCACTGCACTAAATAAAGACAAAGGATTAAATATTTGCAGAAAATCTCTCTATATATTTCAAAAGAGATTTATATGTAATCCAGAAGCAGCCTTAACTCTACTGTGGAATGTAATTTATTCAGAAATAAAACATTAATATGTCTGCGCAATTTGCATTTATTAATTCCGAGTTTTAAATATAAGTTATATGATATTAGATTTGAAAAATTAAATATGCATTTGAGATTGATGTCAAAATTCTAAGTTATAAATTAAGGGGAAATGGTTGTGCCCAAGAATATTATTTATAAGAAGAAAGACTAACAATAAATTAATAAAGGGTAACGATGTCGACAAATTCTTGGTTACATACATAGCTTAAAAAACTTTGTTTAATTTTAACACTTATTAATTTTAAACAGGAAGAAAGAAGAATTTATAAACATAAAATAATTTATCTATTTTGTATTTATACATATTTCCAAAAAATATATTTTTTCTTATTTTAAATATTTATGCCTTACATTAAAAATGCTTTTCTAATGCCTTACATGCAAAATGTTTGAGTTCTTAAATGCACACAATGAAATATTGAGCATTTATTGTGTAATGCTCTTATATGTAATCTTCTTACAGTATTATATAATGTTCTTAAGGTTTAATTTACCTTAATAATGATCAGAAGAAGCAGCATGAAGAGAAAAGCTTCTTTGAGGAATGAGGCTTTATAGCACTATTGTGATAAAACATTGGATTTGCATTGTTAAAAATCTATATAAATTAACACTTGTTTATTAAAATTGAATAATTCTGACAGCCGTATTGATTTTGATAATGCTAAAATTAAAATTCCATGTAATAACGTCTTTGAGGGTCTGCGAAAGGAGTCCATTAAAATTATGATTGGGAGTAATGAGGTTTGTAATGATAGCATTTCATTTAGTATCCCTAAACTTTGGATGAGCATCTTGAAATAGTCAATTACGCTTTTATTTATTTTAAAGTTTTTCATTGGTAATACATTTACAGCTGTTAGATTTTTGTCCGTTAGGAGGTGCTTCTGCATAGTTTCTACTTGTGGTTGGTTGGTACGATGGTTGAGTGTTACCCTAGTTAATTTTTTAATTTGTGGACCGCAATAATAATGTGGCAACGGACGGATTGTTTTTCGCATTTGAAACTTTAAAAGCAAAATAACAAAAAAATTTCCTAAGAATGATCATAGAAGGTGGTCGAAACGTCGATATTTTTAATTTTAATGTATGAATAAAATATAAATTTGACATTTGTATACACCATTCAGTAAATTTGTGATGTTTTATACTCACGTCTTTAATGTTGTAATGTTTCATGGTGTAATCGTCCAGCATTTATATTATAAAATTAGTAATTAAAAATATATTGTACCTGTTAAATTTTACTTAATTATAAAGCATTCGAATTTTTAAAAAGTATATACAAATTAACTTCTTTCTCCTTCTGAAGTAACATATGGCATTATTGAAATGAATGAACTTCTACTATATATATAAAACACAAACGGAAATTTCGTTCCGTTCCTTTATAACTCAAGTTCCGCTGAATGGATTTTAATGGAACTTAAAGTGTTCGATAGATATTTGTTCAAGGAAGGTTTTAGTATATAACACAACGTTCTACGTAGATTAGTTATAGAATTATGATGGAAAGTTCTGTTATTTTGGACTATAAGGTTACCATAGGTCATTTTTTGGCGATCGTTCTGGTTGGCGAAATAATTGAAACTGCTGTATCAGAAAATAATTCAAACACATAGAAAACTAAAAGAAAAATTATCTTATTAATTTTATTTAAAATCCCCCCCCCCCCCGCGCCCGCAAAAAAAGAAAAAGAAAAAAAACTGTTTTAATGAGGGATAATATTATTAAGCGAAAATATTTAATTTAAACTCAAAGGAATGTATGTAATGCTTAAAAATATTCAATATTTGGCGATTTATCGTTTGCGTCAGGTTAACAAAATCTGATCATTTGATTAGATATTATATGAGTGGCAATTTTTTTTTTGTTTTTCATTTTTTTGTCCTTCTGTTAATTTTTTTTATATATATAACTCCCCTATCATGTGATTTACAGGAGGGACTAGCACATGTAATTGTAAAAATGACTGCATTTATGAGTTACATGTTATTTGCTTATTTACGATTTTGATTTTACCTTTGGCGCCAAACAATGGGATTTTAAGCCAAAAATGAATAAACGTGACATCAGCTTGAGCTTTATTAGCAATAATAGTGTTTTTTCAGGTATAGAAGATCCTTTTTAGAGTAAATTTTTATATTCAAGTGCAAATTATATAAATAGCAGTTATTGTTATAAATATGCCATCAAATGTTTAAATTTTAGTGAATGTCTGCCACCGAAACACATATTGTAAAATAGTTAAATTTTAGACATTTAAAAATTTACTACGAAAACATGCCGGTTTGTTTTCACCAAACATATGATTTTTATAGCCTCGAATTCAGATCAGCGAATATTTTCTTTTTTTTTTATGTATCGCCAATTTCACTTACAGAAATATTCACTGCGTCAAAAGTTAAGAACTAAAGAATACTCTTAAGGAGATGTGTGCAATTATGCGTTATTACTATCACAAAAGGCAACATTTTGTAATAAAAATTGCGTGATGAAATAAATTTTCGATGCTCTTTTTGATTCGTCATTGTTTCTAAAGATATTGAACTAATCGTCCGTATTCCGGTCACCTGCCAGTTGGCATTTTTACTATATTGTTGGAAGTTTCGTTTATGTTTCAAAGTTACTCTGGACGACGATTCAGATTACAGAAGATTAGACGACTTTTGAAATTAGCGATTGCTAAATTTATGGGGTTTTTTTTCATTATGAAGCAAAGTTTTACCAAAAATGCAATGCTTCCAATCAATGTACGGAAAAACTTTATAATGTCAATGGTGGCGAATGGAATAAATAATATTTGACGATTTATCATTTCAGCCTGGATAAGAAAAACGAGTAGCTAAAATTCTGATTAGACAATTTTTCGCTCATTATAAAGCATTTTCGACTTATACACATCCCTAGCAGCTAAACATAGTGGCAAATGAATTTATTTCTGCGTGTTATTATGCTCTTTAGTGAAATGCAAAGAAAATATTCGGTTAAGTATTCACCAAAAAGAATTTTAATAAACATTTTGCATAACTAACTTTATCATTGTCAGTTTTGTATAAGGTATGGAATTTTGCTAATGAAAGATCTATAATTGAAGTAGTAATTTGACATTATTTAATGGAACATAGTTTGGCGTGTCAATAACTTCGTTTTGTAAGTAACTCTGTTACATTAGTAACCATATCGTTTCAAGCACTTCTAATGTTTGACGTCAAACTTGGATATCGACCAAGATTATGGAAGATTAGGAAGATTTTATTGGATGCAAACTAGAGGATTATTCTTCTACTGGATTTAGTCATCGGTTTTTTTTTTTCAGGTTAACGGTTACACGAATGCAATTGGTCTAAAAAACGGAAAGACAGTGAAAATGGCGTCATTTTAATTTTATTCTAACTATTCAGCTTTAAAAAAGCACTTTTTATGTTTCACCAGTTTTTTTAAATAGGAAAGTTAAACACTGTTCTTTATGTGCAAACAATTTATTACGTTTTTGACTGTATTTACTCTGCTGGAATCGAAAGATCAAAAACCGTAGTAGACTTGCCTGAAGAGGACGTATATTACGAAATATAACGTTACATACAGTGAGATTGTACTTATGTTACCAGAACCTCACATAGAGACAAGAAAGTAGAACAGAGTTCAAGAACTTACAGACGAAAATGAATCACCTGAACATTATTTAAGTTCAATGGCCAATCTATGCAATCATTTTAATGCTTTCGCTTTTAGTAGTATGTTGACTAGAGAACACTTTAGTTCCTGTTGCCATAATGGTCTTATGATTATAATGGCCTCATTTCCCAGCCAAACTACTACAAATGATCAACTAAATTAGTTGCTTCTTATTAGCCCAAATTTTGTCCAATGTATGATATAATATAACGCAATGTTGTTTGCATCGTTTACAGCAATATTGAAGGAAAAACCCGATAAACGTCCCTATTGCTTTAAAATACATGCTCAAATCCATTGATATAATTCGTTTGAAAATTTTGACCAGGGTAGCATCCGTAGGTGAAAATCCATATTCCTTTAAAATAAAAAGCCATTTCTTCTGATTTAAGGTACATTTAGAAAAATGGCCCAGCGGAGCGGGCGTAGCATGCTAGTATCAGAATAAAATAAAATTCATTCTGCCTGGAGTGGAGACCGAACTAACAATCTCACAGTTGAAATTCAGCGCATTAGACCACTCAGCCACAGTGATCTTGCCATGAGTTACTCCAAAACTAAATACGATCTAGATTTAATTTCACGCACGCGTATAAACGTCGAATTCGCACTGAAAAATTCAGATATTTGCTTTTCGCTTTTTAACGAAAGCTTTAATGCATGGAGTTCTTTCATATCGCTATACTGCCAATGAGCTCCATGGTCTATATTTTAATGAATCTCAATGAAATGAATCGTAAACATTCATAATTAACCATTATTTTTGAAGTCGTGAAAAATGATTGAAAAATGCTTTTAGATTTGTATGTTTTTATATTGCCATTGAGCAAAATTATTGCATCCATGGTCTATGTTTTAATGAATCTCAAAGGAGTGAATCGCATATTGTTTACCATCGCAAATTGCTGGGTGATACGATTTTCAACGCAACATATATTGAAAAACATGCATATTTCAATGTAACTCATCACTCAAGTTGTTTTTTTTTTTTTTTTTTTTTTTTTACAATCTTTCTAAAAAGGTTAATCTTATGCAGCTTTATTGAGAAAATTAAATCTCTGAAAATTAAAATAAAATGGCTGATTTCAACGAAATATTATCGGGATTCGGATGAGTTCACTCCGGAAGTGTTATACACTTAACTCTATTATATATATAATGCACTGTAGAAAATAGTTGGAACGTATAGTATTTTTACAGGATCGTTTAGGATATCATCGGATATCTGACAAGGAAGGTCTCCATAAGCGCATACTTAGAAATGTTTGAAAAAATACAGAATATTCTTCTCATGAGGATATATACGTTTATATATAAAAAAAAAATTGCGGAACCTCGATATGTCTGTTATTTGGCGATTTTTCACCGGTAGGCGACGGAATGAAATAAAAAAAACACGCTTTTATGACAAATACTCTTTAACCCGTTAACGCCCAACTGTTTTTACACTTCTTTTAATTCTTCGACACCAGTTTTTCCCATGTAGTAATTCTGAGATATTTAATGACTCAAAATTTGAGATTAGATAATGAGAAAATTTCCGTACTAAAATACTGGTATTGAAATTTAAAAGTTTTGTTCGGTTGTAGGAGATCTAGAAATAGATCGCTGGGCGGTAATGGGTTAAAGAAAAATTTTTTCATGCTGAACTTGTTTATATACATTTAACTTAAATAATAAATAATTTTTTATAACTATAATTTTGTGTACATATTTATATGTACTACATATAATGAAATTTAACGATTGTATTTTACGATTTAAAACAAAATTTAAATTCAATAAAATTGTTTCAAGCTGAAAAATAAGCTCGATTCTGAACATTTTCAATTCAAGATAAAAGTATCGTTGCTATGGAAACAACGACTTCTTCGATATAGAAATGTATAACGAATCCGTTTGTCATCGGGCTTTTCCTTTTAAAATACATTAAAAAATTACTTGCATAACCGGTGAAGTCGTTTAAATTAGAAAAAAATCATGGAATGGAGGATAAAACAACAGCAAAATTTCATTCAATCGGTAATAAATAGAGAAAAAAACGCGAGTGATTTATTTAATCTGATTTAAAGAGTATTTTTAATTAATATTACTGCAAATGTACAGAGAGTTGAAAAGGTTGAACGAAAAATACAAACAATTCTGAACAAGATGGTATGGTATCATGAGCCCTAGGATTAATCCATTCTTAGATTTTTTTTTAAGCTAATGACAATTTTACGCTTTCAAATTTTACAAAAATGTCATAGATCTCATTACAAGAATTCCTTCAAACTCTTCGTTTACTTTAATATGCCTTACACCTTCATATATTTTTAAAATTTCGATTGTTAACTAAAAGTGAAAATAAACATTTGCAATTTAAAAAAACAACAACAAAAAAACAAACAGATTTAATAATTCAATAATACACATAAATGAAATATGATCTTCGCTATAACATAAAATAGAATTTGCATAAAATTTGCAGCTTCCAAAACATAGAACATATTTTCTCAGTGATAAAATTAAATAACTGCAACATGAAGCAGCTCATATATATTATACAAAAAATAATAAACTATTTCATAGTTTAAGTTTAAATTCATTAAGTATTGCGCATTCGAATAATCATTTTACATGCAATTTCAAAATGCATTAAAATCGTTTGCGTTTGGCGAGGGAAAAATGTTGCTAGCCACATCGCGTCTTTTTGCGCAAAATACTCGAAATTATTTTATTTTTTTGCAGATTTTCGACTGGGATTCCGCAGCTAAATTTCACTCTTCCTTTATTACATACATGAGTAGCTTCATTAGCATTTTTTTTTTAATTTTCAAAGTATGCGCTTTAAGGAGACCTTACTTGTGAGAGCTATTTTCACTTTCTGAAACCATCAGAAACCTTTTCAAATTTTTGGTTTTAGTTTCCGGTGTGGGATGAAACGGACCCTCTGCTATTTAACGCATGCGCATTCCAAGTACCGTATTTATCCGCATATAAGTCGAGAAATTTTGGACAAAAAAAGACTTTAAAGTTGGGGGGGGGGGGGGTCGACTTATACGAGGGTCCTTAATTTTTTTTTTTTTTTACCAGAAGTCAAAAATGCCCTTCTAAAAAGCAATTGTTCTCTTTTTGCATTCCATAACACAATGACGTCGTTTACTGTCGATTTCCATACCTGGAGAGAAAAAGAGGAATTAATTGCTTTTTCTTATCAGCGCTGATTTAAAGGTTTGGAGACTGAGTGACGGGTTTGGTGCTGACGATGAATGTACGCCTACTACCCCCCCCCCCCCTCCTCCCTCTGAGAAATCAGTAGATAAATTTCCCACCCTTATGTGCAATTGAATTGTCCGCGAGTGGCTAGAAACATATGACTCTCTAAAAACACGTGACCCGCGTTATATCTTGCGTGTTCTTGATAGTACACTTATTCATTATTTCTTCGTTTATCTTACTTCACTTTTTCTCCTTGTTTCTACTGATATGGCTGATTTAGTTATTAGAAAACAGAAACGCAATTCATACGCAGCTGGATTTAAACTTTCCTTTGCGGAAGAATCTAACAACTGTGCTGCTTCTCGTCATTTTGGGGTTCACGAAAAATTGATTCGTGATTAGCGTAAGAATAAGGAAAAGCTAGAAAACATCCCAAAATCAAAAAAGACTTTGTGTCATGGAAAGTCGCCCTTTCCAGAACTCGAAAATCTATTGCATGATTGGGTTGTAGAGTGCCGGCAGAATGGTTTTATTGTCACTAGTACTGTCATATGTTTACGAGCAATGAAGCTTGCAAAAGAAGAAAAGTATGGTGTTCCGAACACGTTTCGTACATCAGAACAATGGTGCACTAGATTTTTGAATCGTAATGGTTTGACTTTACGCCAGTGCACTAAACTGGCACAAAAGTTACCATCTGACTTAGAAGTAAAGTTTATGAAATTTCAAAAATACATAATCGATCAAAGAAAAATGAATTCTTTTGAACTTTTCCATATAGGAAATATGGACGAAACACCCATGTGTTTCGACTTACCAGAAAATAATACAGTGAACTGCAAGGGGGAAAAAGTATTTTGGTAAAAACGACTGGGCACGAAAAAACCCGTTTTATGGTCGTTCTATCCTGTTTGGCCGACGGTAGTAAGCTTCATCTGTTGATTATTTTTAAAAGAAAAACGTTACCGAAAAACATTACATTTCTATCTGGTGTGCTGATTCGAGCCCATGAAAAGGGGTGGATGGATGCTGACAGAACAGTCGACTGGCTTAAATATGTGTGGGATAAAAGACCGTGAGCTGTTTAAAAAAAAAACTTCCCTTTTAGTTTACGACTCGTTTCGTGGCCACTTTTCTGAAAACGTGAATAAAGTGACGATAGAACTGAAAACGACTGTAGCTGTAATCCCGGGAGGGTTGACATTCGTCCTTCAAACCCTAGACGTTTGCCTCAATAAACCCTTCAAAGCAAATGTTAGAAACATTTTGGCAGAGTTTATTTCATCCGGATGTCCAACATTTACAAAGGGCGGTAATATTAGAAAGCCCGACATTGCATTAATTGCCCAGTGGGTTAAAGGTGCGTGGAATCAAATTTCTTCCGAAATAATTATAAAATCGTTCAAGAAATGCTGCATAAGCAACGACTAGACGGCACAGAAGATGATGCCATTTTCGAAAGTGATAACGACGAGGAAGAATGTAGCGATAGAGATTAAAAACTTGTATCAAGATGAGACGATGACGACGAAGGATTTTTGTATTTTGTTTGGCGAGTCCGATACTGAAACGGAACTGGAATCAGTTTAACTTTGTATATTAGTTTAGTATATTATTATCTTCATTATTGTTTATTTAGTAATTTTTTTCCGATGATTTCGAATAAATGTACAAAAAGAAATAATAATAAAGTTTCTTTATTATTGTATATTTAGTACTTTCTTTTTTTTTCCAGGTGATTTTGAATAATGTAATTTAAAAAAAAAAATTCAAATTTCTTGATCGGAAAAGTGGGGGGGGGGGGAGGTCGACTTATACGTGGGATCGACGTATACGCGGGTAAATACGGTATTTCTCAACTATTTCAGTCAGTTTACGCCATTAACAGCAAAGCTAATATAAAACAGCACGTTGTTGGCGGTGGAAGAATTATTCACACGGTCCAAAAAGACAATTTTAAAGAAGGAATACTTGAAAAGGTAAGAATTTCTGCTGTGTTAAATACTCTAATCAGGTTTTTTATAATGATTATGTTTTATATTCATTATTATTCCATATACGGTGTGATATTTTTCAGTTTATATCAATATTTTTTACAAATATGTCTTAACTCTAACATTTAGGACTATTTATAAGAATGAACATTTATATCTTTTGAGTTGAAAGGATAATTATTAAAATATACTCTAAAATATAATTATACAAATCCTTTGTCTCTGATATTAAGTTTTTTTAATGTTGCTTCAAAAAATATTACTTATAAATAGCATTTAGTAGCAATTTAATCTCTTAAAGAATGTCTCCCGGCGGTACTGTGTGTTTGTTTAAATATATTTTTAAGGAAGTTTCAGAACTCTAACTTTTATAAAACTATAAATTGAAAATTGACTTGTCTGACTTTAAAAATATTGTTTTAAAGTAAACAAACTATCATACAAGTTGTAAATTTCCAACTGGACGAAAAATGTCCGGGCCAGGATTCGAACCTGGGAACGCTTGGCTGAAGCCGCCACGCTCTACCACTGAGCTATCCCGGTCGAATCTGGAGGGCATAATTCATCCAGTTAACCTTATTGATCAAAGCATCCGGTCTGATATCCTAATCAGCTCAACAGAAAAGATCGCAGGTAATGGAACTCCAATAAACGCTGGATACGTGAATACACTGGATTCGAATCCTGGCCCGGACATTTTTCGTCCAGTTGGAAATTTACAACTTGTATGATTACTTTACCAATTTGAAATAATTGTGTTAAAAAAATAATCCAGTAAACAAACTATATTTATTTATTTTATTCTCATTCTGGAGAATTTTTTCCGGGTGTTTTTATTAACCTCAGGGTTATGTCCAGATTTTTCTCACAGGGTAATGTTTTTGTGGAATTGTGAAGTTTTTTTAATATTTGTAAAAATTCTAGCCATTATTTTGTGAATTTGAAATTATTGTTATATTCAGGTTCCTGTGTATGTGTATCTATCCTTTATACATAAAAAAAGCTATGTACTTTGATAAGTTCAATTGCTTTGTGATAGGTCACATTATATTTTTGAATGATTAAATTTGTGAAGAGTTCTATTTGGATGTGGTAAAGTTTTGTGAAAGGTCTGTCTTTAAGACAAAGAATTTTGTGAAGGTTTCTGTTTTGGAATGAAAAATTTTGTGAAGGACCCAGTTTTAATATGAGAATTTTTGTGAAGGACCTTGTTTTAAAATGAAAAATTACCTTTTAAGGACCCAAAAGTTTTCTAAACAGATCTCTGAACATGCATTGCTTTTAGAAAACTCATTTATAACTTTTAATCATTTTATGTCATTGGGAGTTAAATTATTTGAAATATATCTAAAATATATTAGTTTAGCTTTAGTATATCTATTCCATGTTAATGGAAAGCTTTGAAAGGTAGATTTATAAGTGTATATGCTATTTTAAAAATATTTAAATATAAATGCTTGATTGGTGAAACTGTATAAATGCCATATTTTTTCATGGTATGTTGTTGAAAAACAAGGTAAATATATCCATTCCCCAATATTCACTGAGTGAATATTCCTAAAGATTAGGGTTAAAACAGATTTTATGAATATATTGATATAAACTGAAAAACTATCCCCCAATATATGGAATAATTTCGCATAGAAAAGAGAATCATTATATAAAAAAGCTTGATTAGTGTATTTAAAACAAAAGAAATTCTTATCTTTTCAAGTATAAGTAGTAAAGAACAATCTCACAGTTTAAATCCAGCGTGTTAGACCACTCAGCCACAGTGACCTTGTTCTGAGTTACTCTAAAGCTTAAATACGTTCTAGATTTAATTTCACGCACGCGCATTAACATCGAATTCGCACTGAAAATTTCAGATATTTGCTTTTCGTTTTTTAAAGAAAGTTTTAATGCGTGGAGTTCGTTCATATCGCTATACTGCCAATGAGCTCCATGGTCTATATTTTAATGAATCTCAAAGGAATGAATCGGAAACATTCACATATAACCATTGTTTTTGAAGTCGTGAAAAATGATTGCAAAAATGTTTTTAGTTTTGCATGTTTTATACTGCCATTGAGCAAAATTATTGCCTCCATGGTCTATATTTTAATGAATCTCAAAGGAATGAATCGCATATTGTTTACTATCGCTGATTGCTGGATGATACGATTTTCAACGCAATATATATCGAAAAACATACATATTTTGATGTAATTCATCACTCAAAGTTGTTTTTTTGTTTTTTACTATCTATATAGCAAAATATCTTTTAGAATTTTGATAATTAAAATTTAGCTACAATAAATTTCTACTTGGGGAAACAAAGTTGAGATGTAACTGAAATAAAACACAAAGATACGCTATTATAAATAAGGTTTCTATTCACCATTCAACTGAAGTTTATTTTAAATAGGGTTTCTATTCTGCATTATACAGGGAGTGTATTTAAATAAATCCAAGTATAGTTTAAACCTTGAATTTTTCCGTATCTCCCGTTTGGTGAATTAAAATAATTTTGTATTTAATTAAGAAGATGTTCCGAATGAATTTTTTTAGTTTAATGATAAGAAAATTATTTGACATTTATTTGACAAACAAAATCCGAGTTAACACATGATTCGGGATTATATGTTTAGTGTGTTAAATAAAAATAAAAATACATAAATGTATTCTGTAAAAAATTAAATAACATTATACGGTACACAGATAAAATTCCGTCCTTCAATAACAGGATTGAATATAGCAATTTTTATTATTTTTTTAAATTAATTCTCGTAACTTGGCGATATTAATCGTTCGTTTTCTCTGAAAATGAAACATCTTTTCGTAATGGTGATCGGTAGCGAGAACTCTGTATATTCAGACGGTGTCAGGTACAAAATACATGAAAAAAGGACCTCTATAAGAACTAATGTAACTCCGTAGCTAATTGACTTTGAATTATAAAAATTAAAAGACAGATTAATAAAGGTTTATTGTATCAATTAAAATTCTCCAAAAATGAATGCACTCATGTAAAGCTTTTTAATTTATTTAAAAATATAATACACTTTTCACGAAAGAATTACTCTTGCATGCATTGCGCGCATGGTTTTTCACATTTGAATGGCTAAAACCATCAAAAACTTTTGTAATGAGTACAAATATAATGTGTTCTGAAAATTACCTAGGTTAAAAATAATAATAATAATAATAAAATATGTAGATCCTGAGATTTTTTTTTTTGTAGAGAAATTCGAAATATTGAGTTTTTTTAAAGCAAAAGTATTAATGAATTCCAAACTTGTTACTTGAGAAACATAATAATAGGTCATTTTGTGCATGTGTATGGTTAATACATTTATTCAAAATTTCATGAAATTCTACCAACCACTTTTCAGAAATCGTGCGCGCAATGACCAAAAACGCCGTTTCGAGAAAATTGACTTTAAAGATCAAACTATCCTTTGATCATATGAAAAGAGCTCAGACAGTTTTAGACATAAGTTCTGTTCTAAAGAAAATTTTTGCATGGGGTTTATTTTAAAATGTTCCTAAAAATCATATTTAATTATAAGCTAATAAAAATAATTAAAAAAAATCGAATTTTTCACACTTTAAAGGGTACTTGGCCCCTTAAATTTATGACAATTTGTTACTACTTATTTATTTATTTATTTATTTACATTTTCACATTAAATTTTATTTAAAAGCGTAATTTTTTTATTTCTCGATTCTTATAATGCATTTGAATTTTTTTTTCTAAGCAATTTTGTGGTCTGATTCTAACTTAGCTATTTCGAAATTTTACAATATTTAACATTTCAATTTTTATTCTCGGTAGTTTCTGCAGATTATTAAAATCGAGTACACTTTCAGATTGATGTAAACAGTTTTCATCTTTAATTTTTTTTAAAAGGAAAGTTGTATTCAAAATTATAATTATACATTTTTATTTATAATTTTAATCATTCGTTTTAAATATCAATAGCAATTTGTGAAATTTTAAAAGGCTATTTATTTTTTAGAACAACGTCTTATTATCGTTAGAAAGGTAATGCAATAAAAAGTGCAATCATTACCAAAATTCTTTTAACTTCATTAATTAGTATTCTTCCCTCTGGTGTATAATACAAACAAATAAAATATAAAATTTCCAGTTTGGTTTTGGATCCCGATTTATCGAGTAGAGAAACAAAAATTCATAAATAAATAAAGGACATTCTTTTGACAAAAATATATTTCAAGTCATTTTGATTCAAAGTTTTGCATAAAACAATTAAATCAATTAGATTATGAATTGTAATAATAAATCTCATCAAAAAGTCACCTGTAAAAAATGCAGCCAAGTCTCGTAACTCATTTACCGTAAAAAGTACTGAGATCGTATAAAGCCAAGTTTAACTATCTTATTAACTCTGAAATTTTCATTCACAAATCACTCCTAGTCTCTACATCTTGAGTTATTTATTATTTTGTGACTTGGCAATTACGTAGCACGAGAATGTGATGTATATAGTTAGTCTTAATCAAATAATACTATAACATATTAAAGTGTAATAACTTACCTGTGCGTATATAATTTGCCTTAATTAAATTATCCCATCCAATCCCATAACATAGTAAGGTGTAATAACTTCCCTGTGCTGCGTAATTGCCAAGTCACAAAATAATAACTAAAGATGTAGAGACTAGGAGTGATTTGTGAATGAAAATTTCCGAGTTAGTAAGATAGTTAAACTTGGCTTTATACGATCTCAGTACTTTTTACGGTAAATGAGTTACGAGACTTGGCTGCATTTTTTACAGGTGACTTTTTGATGAGATTTCACTTCTTTTTGTAAGTAATCCACCTTTTCTTGATTTTGGGTTCTTTTTGGAGATCATCCACTGATTTTCGCTAAGCCCACACTCTGTCCCTATTATTTACAGGTATAAAAAATTTGAAGCTTTAGTTTCTTTGCAAAGTACAGTGCAACCTCGATTATCCGAGCTAATTGGGACCGCTAGTACCTCGGATATCGGAAATCTTGGTTAATAGAAATTGGGCATAAAAACTAACCGTGCTCGCGAATTTAACATATCTTAGAATAAAATACAGTAAAACGTTTTTTGAATAATAAAAATAAACATATATAAAGTTATGTTTCACAGCTCAACAAGTTTAAAAAGGAAATCAACTAAAAATAGTAAATTTTAAAAAGCAAATTGAATTTTTTTTTAACTATTCTAAATTAAGTCTAGATTTTCTATCAGTGGCTGCCCGATCACGTCAATTTTTGAGCAGCAGAAGATCTATCGGCGCAACATCGCTTCTTTGCTCCAAATATTTTAGGGCAGTTGTTAGTGCTTGAACACCTTCAGTATGACTTATAGTCCTTGAATCCTCAAAGTCCTGGTCCTCATTGTCAGCATCATTAATGTCCAATAGGAATTAACGGCTTGTATAATTTCTTCATCATTAAGGATTTGAAAACTTGGATGTTGGTTTTCAACGTCCAGCCATTCGAAAATGTCCTCTTCCAAAACTTCTTCACACCTTTTAATGCGATTAATAATCTCAAATAGTTCTCCGTCTGTCGGTGGGTTTACCCTTTTCTGGGATTTATCCTCTCTTCTCTTTTGAATAATTATGTAGCCTGTAGCATGGACAGTGAACTAAAACGTGTGGTATTTGGTATTTTTCAAGGCTCATTCAAAAAACAAAAAAAAAAAAAAAAAAAAAAAAAATCAGACTTTGTTATCGGCTCGGTTAACAGAAACCTCGATTAATCGAAGCTCGGTTAATCGAGGTTCTACTGTACTGTAGATAAAAAGAGATTTCAGGTTCCTAGGCAAGCACTAAGTTATGGAAGGGGGAGTGTCAAAAGTACTCTCAATTGCTTCCAGGATAGGTGCTATCCATCTGAGATATTTCTCGCAGCCCTAGATACTTGATATTTAACATAAAAGAACTTTTTAGTATAAAAAGAAAGCCAAAATTAAAATTTCCGGAAATTTCCAATAAATCAAACTATATTCCTTTCTTCATTTTTTTTTTTTCGTTTTTTTTTTTAGTCTTTTTTTTATTATTTACGGATTTTTTTAATTTTTCCTTACTTTGTGTACTAAACCCTGCCTTTCTGCCAAATGTCAAGCTTCTAGGACTACAAAATCGAATTATTTTCAAATTTTCGACTTTTTATAAATTTATTGATTTTTCGATTTTAATTCTAAGTTACCTGATTGTCATGCCAATATAGTAATTATTCGATCCGTCTTCTTAGTATCATTTAGGTTCAATTTAGAGATAAATCAAGTGAATCTTAGAGTCACCATGATTTTATTTAGAAAGGACTATCAAGCCATAACCAGCCAGTAATGTCGGGAGGGTAGGGGGAGCTGTGAAATTTTTTGTGGGGCTAACATCATTTAACAATCCATATTTCATATGTAAAGTAAATAGAGTACAACCTGTGAAAGAAAACAAACCTGTCTATAAAGAAATCGCCTATAACGTAGCCAGTCTATAGCGGAACTTTTCTATAACGAAATTCGTAAACGAAAGAAAAGAAAACCATAATCCGGGGGACATAACATAAAACAATTAGGGGCGTTGTACTAGCTAATAGGACAATTATCTTAAAACTAATGTTTCTAGCAGTACAAAATGAAATTGTTTTCGAATTTTCGATTTTTTAAAGATATTTCGATTTTTTGATTTTATATTTGAATTTAACGATTTTTTTAATTGTTCCTTTTATTGAATAGTAAATACTACCTTTACACCAAGTTTTAAGTTTCTAAGCCCACAAAATAAAATTATTTTCAACTTTTGATTTTTTCGAATTTTTTTTATAATTTTCTGGATTTTTTAATTTTTTCTTATTTTGTATCCTTTATTACAAATTTTAAGTTTCTAGCGCTAGAAAATCGAATTATTTTGAAATTTCCGATCTTTTTCGCGTTTTCTGTTCTATTTTCGAATTTACTATGTTTTAATTTTTCCTTTTTCTGTATCCTAAACAATAAGTTTATGCCGAATTTTAAGTTCTAAAGCTACAAAATCGATTTTTTTTCAATTTTTCGAATTTTCGATTTTTTTCGAATTTTACAGATTTTTTATTTATTTCTTTTTTGTATCCTAAATACTACCTTTATTCCAAATTTTAAGTTTCTAGCTTTACAAAATCGAATTATTTTCAAAATTTCGTTTTTTTTTTTCGATTTTTTTATTTTATTTTAAATTTTTGTTGTGTTTTAATTTATTTCTTTTTCCGAATCCTAAACACTACCTTTACACCAAATTTTCAGTTTCTAAGACTAAGAGATTATATTATTTTCAATTTCTCTCTTTTTCATTCTTTCTTTCTTTTTTGAATCTTTTTTTTTTTTTTGAAATTTTCGATTTTTTTTAATTATCCATATTTTTTAATTATTTCTTATTTAGTATCTTAAATATTACCTTTATTCCAAATTTCAAGTTTCTAACGCTATAAAATCGAATTATTTTCAAAATTTCCTTATTTTTCGATATTTTTCGATTTTTTTATTTTATTTTCGAATTTTATTGCGTTTTTATTTTAACTTATTCTGAATCCTAAACATCTATATACATTTATACATCATACATGACTATCTTTACCGCGAATTTTATTTTTCTAAGGCCAAAAGATCAAATTATTTAATTTTTTTTTCATTTTTTTTTCGAATTTTTCGAATTTTTGATTTTTTTTCGAATTTTATGGATTTTTTAATTTTTTCTTATTTTGCATCCTAAATACTACCTTTATTCCAAATTCCAAGTGTCTAGCGCAACAAAATTGGATTATTTGAAATTTTTCGATTTTTTTCGATTTTTCGATTTTATTTTCAATTTTTTGTGTGTGTGTGTGTTTTTGATGTTTTCTTTTTCTGAATTCTAAACACTGCCTTCACACCAAATTTTAAGTTTTTAAGACTACAAGATCGTGTTATTTTCAATTTTCAATTTTGTTCGATTTTTTTGAATTTTCGATTTTTTTTTAATTTTCCGGATTTTATAATTTTTCCTTTCTTTGTATCCGAAACACTAGCTTTATTCCAAATTTTAAGTTTCTGTGGCTGCGGGATCTACCCAATATTTTTGATGACGCGAGAGTGAGTGAGTGTGGTGAGTGACAAAAAATCGAAACTTTGAGTTCATATATCGTCTGCACTAATTTATGGGTATTTTTTGAACTATCCATATTTTTTAATTTTTCCTTATTTAGTATCTTAAATATTACCTTTATTCCAAATTTCAAGTTTCTAGCGCTATGAAATCGAATTATTTTCAAATTTTCCTTATTTTTCGATTTTTCCGATTTTTTCGATTTTTTTATTTTATTTTCGAATTTTATTGCGTTTTTTATTTTAACTTATTCTGAATCCTAAACACTATCTTTACTGCGAATTTTAAGTTTCTAAGGCTGAAAAATCAAATTAATTTTATTTTTTCAATTTTTTTCGAATTTTTCAAATTTTTGAACTTTTTTTTCGAATTTTCCGGAATTTTTATTTTTTCCTTATTTTGCATCCTAAATACTACCTTTATTCCGAATTCCAAGTTTCTAACGCAGCAAAATCGGATTATTTGAAAATTTTCGATTTTTTTCGATTTTTTGATTTTTTCAATTTTGCTTTCGATTTTTTTGGTGTTTTTGATGTTTTCTTTTTCTGGATATTAAACACTACCTTCACACCAAATCTTAAGTTTCTAAGACAACAATATCGTATTATTTTCAATTTTCAATTTTGATGGAATTTGTTGAATTTTCGAATGTTTTTTTTATTCGAATTTTCCGGATTTTATAATTTTTCCTTTCTTTGTATCCTAAACACTACCTTTTTTCCAAATGTCAAGTTTCTAGGGCTACGGGACCTACCTAATCTTTTTGATGACGCGTGAACTAGTGAGTGAGTGAGTGACAAAAAATCGAATGTTTGAGTTCATATATCGTCTGAACTAGAAAAGACAGAAAGTTGTAATTTTATATTTTGGTTCTGTGTGCCAAATACTCTAGAAAAACGAAGTTTCAAATTTTTGGTATACTCCAGCGCGGAGATATGGGGGGGGGGGGTCAAAAGTGCCCTGACTTGCTTCCAGAAAAGTATGCTTACGGCTGTCCTCTCTCGACTTGGCGAAGGCACTGCCATGCCTCCAGATTCAGCTACATTTTCTAATTTGAATGAAATTGTACATGTAAAATTTTGAAATATGACAAAAATTTTCATTATGTCAAACGATCATCCTTTAAGAAAATGATTCTCTTTCAACACAATATTAAAATATATATATTTTTTTGTAAAAATAAAAGGGCTTGAAATTACCAACACATACAAAACAATTAATATGTATTTTCCACGAAAAAAATATAAAATAAAATAGAGGTTATATGTATATGTGTGCACATATTACTTGTAATGTGTTGTAATATATTTAAAATACTACGATACACCATAAATTAAATGAAATTTCCTTTAGTTTTAAATGACTTTCCATTTTTAATAATTATTTTTTTTTATTTTATATTTTACTTTTGAGTTATAATTTTAATTAAGTTTTATTATTTTTATTACAGTTTTGCTGTTTTTAAAAGACACTTTGTACTATTTAAAATGCTACACGAATATTTATTTATTTATTTTTCCTAATATATTTACATAAAGTAATATTTATAAATAATTAACTATTTTAAATATAGATGGCAGCACTATAGAAATGAATTACCTATATATACATATATATCATTTCAATATAATTATTAATATGTTTAATTTATGTGATGCTAAATTAGCATTATTTGGGTTTGTAGGTTCTCAAAATTCGATTAAATGTAACTAATTAATGATTTATTACATATCTCTTTGTTTCACTCTCTTATTTTTTGTTTTTTCCCAAATATATATATATATATATATTAATTTTTACTCAAATAAATACACTGTAATGTGTTTTGCATCACGTTAACTAAACGATGGTAGCACTGATGTTCACCATCTGCATTGAATATTATGCATGATTTAGCGATATTATTTTATTCTCATTTATTTTCTTTGTTTATGTTCATCAATGGTTTAATTTCATATTTGTTTTTTTGTTAATTTTTATTAGTTTTATAAAATAAATTAAAATAATTTTTGATGTTATTTTGGATATTTTTCAATTGGTTAGTACAGCTCTGATTTATTTCACTGGAATTGTGAATTTTACAGTAGTTCCGTGTACTTGTCAAATTAGTTAATGTTGCTCTTATCTCGCTGTGATGTTGTCTTTGAATTGGAACGAGTATCTTCTATATTTTTCTATTCATTTATCAAAGTTTAATTGAAATATTGTTGTTTGTATAAAGTTTTCTTATAATTTATTTCGCATCTATAATGTTTTCGTTTTCAATAATTGTCAATTTTTATTCAATCTTATTCTGAGGTATCGGGGTTGATCGGACAATTCTGCTTCGGCTTACTTTGCACAAACATAAATTAATTACAATTTACTTATATTGTAGAATATTGCTCTTGATAACATGTTTTGCAATATAAGTTTCGATTTACTTCTTGTAATATTTTCACATTCTGCCATTAGGATTTTTTCCCTCTAGCTTTATTTATATTTCCACTTATTTCAATTTGTGAATTTTACATTCTTGGGTATATAGTTTAAATTTTCTTTATTTTTTTGCTACAAACGTTTTGACCTTGTGCCAATTATTATTGTTCAAATCTCACATCACACTCCGATATGACTATATGTTATATATATATATATATATATATATATATATATATATATATGTGTGTGTGTGTGTGTGTGTGTGTGTGTGTGTGTGTGTGTGTTAAAACGAATGAAGCAATTTTTGCACAAAACTTTTGCACATTTTTTCAAAACTTTTATGATATACACAACGTTGTTATAAAACAATTATAAATATTTTGAATGGCTTTTTATACATTTATCTGCCTATATATCTATATCTCTCTCTCTCTCTCTCTCTCTCTCTCTATATATATATATATATATATATATATATATAAATGTATGTGTGTGTATGTATGAATAATGTATAAATATATACAACACTTTTCCTTATATAAGGGAAAATATATTTTATACCTAAAGAATCTTTAACCCTCCTAACACAGAAATAGTTCTTATGTTCCACATATATATCTTGAAGCATTTCTTTGCTGAATTTCTTTCTACATGAATGCGTCAGTAAGAATGAATTATTATGCTTGAGCACGCTTATGGTAATTTTTTCTGAACATATTCTTCGATATTTTTTCATTTTGATATCTATCAAAAAGTAAATTTGAAGATTAGAAATCTTGAAGTTCTTTTGATTTTAAAAATATACATTGTGTGTAGTTTGCCTTATTTATTTATTTATTTTTTTTTTTTTACTAATTCTCACAATCTTGAAAATTTCTTTAACTCTTTATCAGAGAAATGCTTAAAGACAATCATGACATGTATGGAGAGTTTGGGAAATTATAGTAATTAATTCTAAACTACTGTCACAGAAATTTGTCCATAGCTACTGTGAGCGGCCTCTAACATCGCTTAATGGAATGATGAAGCCTGTCAGACGCTTCACAGAAATGGGTATTTTACTATAAGTCTAAATTCAATACATCTGCATCATATTATGCATGCCAGCGCCATCTATCGGTACTTTTTTAACCAAAATTTTTTTTTAATCAAAACAAAATACTACAATTTTCCTCTAATCCCATTCCTGCAAACCGCAATTTGTTTCTTTTTAACGATTTTTTAAAGTTTTAACGAACTTTTGGCGCACTCGGTGAATCACTTGTGTAGATCTAACTTCTTCAGCGAAAGTACGAAATAACTTTGTATTTTGTTAATTTTAATTTATGGAAAATTCGGGAAATCCCCTTTATCTGATTTTTGGATATTCAAAATGATTTTTTTTAAATCTATTGATAATTATATTTATTTAAATTTTATTAGTTTTTAGAATTAAAAAACTCTGCCTTTTTAGTGAATTATATATTGAAAGATTGAAAAGAAGTATATTATAGATACTCTAATCTAATTTATTTACCATAAATACAGGGTGATTATAAAAAAACTATCCCGATATATGAGCCACTAACTATCATACTGTCCACACAAACTGAATGAAAGTTTGGTTGAAAGTAATTTGAGGTATGCGCTCAAGAATCACATGAAAAACAATAGTTAAATTCTAACAGTTACGGTTACAGTGACAAAATTTCGAAAATTTCTAATGGTAATATCTACTTTTTTTTTTATTGGAATGTGATTTTCATAGTGAAAAACCATAAAAAGCGTTGGAACGGTACCTGTAGCATGAAAATCACCGACAGACTAACAAGAAAAGTGGAAACAAACAATCTGAACAGAGAGAGAAGCAACGGAAAACAAAACATTTTATTGTGTTTCACAAATTTAACACTTCACACACCATGAGACTTTCCATGCGGCAGATGGTGGATAGCACTGTTTGTTTTTTTTTTTTTTGTTTTTTTTCTGTTGCTCCTCTGTTCTTTATTGGTTGTTTTCACTATTCTTCTTAGTCTGTTCAGTATCGGCGATTTTCGTGCTACAGGTACCGTTCCAACGTTTTTTATGGTTTTTCACTATGACGATCACATTCAAATTTAAAAAAAAGTAGGTATTTCCATTTGAAATTTACAAGATTTTGTCACTGTAACCGTACCTGTTAGAGTTTAACTATAGTTTTTCATATGATTCTTGAGCACATACCTCAAAATACTTTCAACCAAATTTTCATTCAGTTTCTGTGAACGGTATGATATTCAGGTGCTCATACATCGGGATAGTTTTTTTATAATCACCCTGTATGTTGAAAATGCTTTGTTATTTTTGATTGATGGAAATTCAAAAGCTGTTTGGTTATTTATTTTTGTTTGTTTTTTGAGCTACATAAATGTATAATATTATTTAAACCTTATAATATATTACCTTTCTAATAAATAAAATTTAATTTCCATGTTAGGCAGATAGAAAAAAAATACCAATAGCATAAAATTTAAAATTTTCTTTGAAAATTTCTTTGCACGGAAATATTTTCGTGGTATTTCTGATTAATTATTTGTGATTTTGTCATCAATTTGTATTCAAATTTGTCAAAAAGTGTGTTTTTCTCTTTTGAAAAAAACAAACAAACAAACAAGCTAATTAACTCCACGTTAAAATAGAAAATGAAAAGTTATTTTATTTACTTCCTGTTAACAAGTGTTATTTTATAGATCTAATGCAGTGTTACTCATAATAAAATATCTGTTTTGACTTATTAATTTATATTCTCTTTTAATAAAAGATTATTATTTATGTTACTTACACCTTTGAATTAAACAACGCAATTTAAGCTAGAATATATTTCAATAGATATGAAAAATATACTAAGCTATAGATAAAGTTTTTCGCTATATAATAAATAAAAAAACAACAACAGTTTCGAAAACGATCTATTAAAAACTCTAATATTCAGGTGATTAATAACACAGTGATGCTATTCCGAAAGGATGAAAACAATTCTGAAAGACTTAAATATTTTATATAGGTGTTTATATGTGGCTACCACTATACGCGAATAGTAAAGTTGCCTTATTTAATCGCAGAAATCTGTACTTAAATTGACAAATATTAATGATAAAAAATCGTGGAAATCAAATATGTATTGTTCCCTGTACCTTCTTGCACAGCATGTTTTTATGTTGGCATTGGATAAATACTCTCTTATACTAATTATCTGACTGATAGGACCTTATAAATAATTTCTCTCGAAACTATACTTATGTTCATTAATCATTATATGAAGAAAAATAGACGATATTTTTATGTCTAAAGACAAATTAGGTGTTAAAAATATTTACAAACATGTTGAAAGAAGAATGTTTTTTCGTATACATTTCCAGTATTTGCTGTTTAATTAGAATTAAATGGTAACAAACACTTTTATTACTATCAATATAAAATAATTTATTCATTGTTTATCTCTATTTTCTCTTCATCAATCTTTTCGTAGCTAGGATTTATGTCTCTTAAATCTGAAATTGTCATACCGAAAACAAATTTCTTTGGGACACTTATTTTGATACGTGCAATGTACTTCTTTTTATTTTACTCTGACATTTTACATTTTAGTTCAAAGAGAAGGTCATAAAATAAGAATTCGTTAGATAATGTTTCATAAAATTCTCAAGAAAAGATTTATTCCGTGAGTTAGAAAAAAGGACGTGAAACAAAAGTCATATACTGAAACAAATTTATTGGCATGCACAAAGCAATAAAAGTAGATTGCGTGAGAAAACTTTCTTAATTATGAAACTATTTTAAGATTAAAAAATCAATGAATTTATAATTCTAATATTTTTAAAAATGCTTAAAAAAATAAGGAATATTTTTTTTCTCTTCTAATTTATAGATAATATTTTGAGTAAAATAAATGTTCTGTTCAGTTGTCTAAGCAGAATTTAATTGTTATAATTCATGTTTTTATATTTTTCGGACAATTTGTTTTTTTTTTCTCTCAAAGACATTCGTTTTTATATTCGTTTCATTTTCGTTTTCCAATTCATTCGGGTTTTTTTTCTCGTTTTTTTTATTTTTTTAATATTTTTGTCGTAAATAATAAAATGAAAAACATTGAAAATAAGAATCCAATAATTTTTATGTTCTTTTTTTTTTCATTTTCTTTTTACGTTTTCAAATAAAGAGTTATGTTTTTTCTATTGCACTGTATTTCAAGTTTAATTAATACATTTTTGTTGAGTTAATATGAGTTATATGTACTAAAAATACCAGCGTTTAACACACAATATCATCGTACAATGGACAGACGCACGCACGTTTCGTGAGTAACTTGGACTCACTTCCTCAGTGTAAATAAAATAAACCCTATTATATCCCCCCAAAGACATGAAATTGAATCTAAAACCCAAATGAAAAACAGCAACACACCGAAAAAATCATCACGCATGAGCCGCCAATCAGACTAAGCCGGAAGTGATTCACTATGACACAGCAACTCAACCCAAAAACGTGAGATGTAAGGTACACTTGAAAACTCATTGACCAGGGAGTTACGATTTCAAGTGTACCTTACATCTCACGTTTTTGGGTTGAGTTGCTGTGTCATAGTGAATCACTTCCGGCTTAGTCTGATTGGTGGCTCATGCGTGATGATTTTTTCGGTGTGTTGCTGTTTTTCATTTGGGTTTTCGATTCAATTTCATGTATTTGGGGGAAACAATAGGGTTTACTTTTATTTACACTGAGGAAGTGAGTCCAAGTTACTCACGAAACGTGCGTCTGTCCATTGTAAGATGATATTGTGTGTTAAACGTTGGTATTTTTAGTATATTTATCCACACAAGATTTTATTCATAATGATTTATATGTGTTACGAAAATATGCATTATACGTTCTTACTGTACGCGTACATTGGATTATTTTGGAAAAAGGTGTTATGCCAATTTTTTTTAAGATTTTAACTACATACTGAAAAAATTCATTGTACATTTTATAATTTTGTAATAAGGGAACAGAGCAAATTGACAAATATATAAATAATTATAACTTATTGTTAGGAATGCATATGTTGTAATGAACCTCACATTATTTTATACAATAAACTTTAATTTACAAAATATATAACATTTTTCTTTAATGTGTTGACAACTTCGTAAAATACACTGATTTAATCTTCTTTCCACACTAATGAAAAAAGAAATCTTCAAAAGGTAATGAAACATATTATACTCATCAATGGGTTTCTATTGTATAATATAGAGGATACAAGTATATTCTAAGAGGTTACAAGTATCCTTAATGCTGTTGCAAGCATCTTAATAATTTTTTTTAGAGGTATCTTTTATAGAAAAGGGTTCTTTTGCTAATAAATCACTAACTTTTAATAACACTAATTCCTGGTAATGTTAGAGTATATTAAACTGTTCAATTCTAGGATCTGCAACAAGGGTTAATATTTGATTCTTTTGGGGGGCTCATTTAAGCAAACCAGAAACTTTTATATGTCTGCTATTTACACAAACATGGATTAAGGCATTATGTTTGTATCTATAAACTTTGTAAAAAATTTCAGGCTGTATTTTGAATTTAAACCTACAATCTGCACCAGACGAGATACATCAGTAGCGTTCAAAATGTTCACGAAGTCATGATCTAGCTTTTGACGAAATGCATTTATTGTGCTTAACCTTTTCGCTGCTTCTCTAGAAGTTTCACCACTTAAAATTTTCACTATTTGATTAGAAACTTTAAGAGATGTTCTTGCTTTTATCTAGCGTCTTTTCTGTGCTCTCAGACCAGCCTCATACCGTGTTTGCTTAGAAATTGAAGTGCATTTCGGATTTCCTATTTCATACAATTTTGGACTTAACTACTATATCGTTGTAAGAAAGATTCTAACTTTACGAAAATAAAATTACTATGCGCTGTAATCAAATTTAATTATGTAGTATGTTTCGATATTAAAAGCCAAGTGGTAACTTCGATATATTTTTAAAACATTATATTCTTGTATGGAAGTTTTTTTTCTCTCTACTATACATGTACGAGAAAATAATGTTAAAACTTGAAAATAGGATTTCAAAATTAAAGAAAAATCTTTTTATAAATATTTTAAAGTTATTAACTATTATATTTTATAATAAATTGTTGAAATATATTTGGCTTTTAGAGAAATCCCTGAGCTATTTCAGGGATCTAAAAATCAGACATTTTTTACCCCTTAGATTTTTTTTCGTAATAAATTCTATGAAATATAAACCACACAAATATATAATATGATTCCATCGAAATATTTATCCAACAACCCTAAAATCTATCAAATGCCCGAATCGCTTACACAAAATTCACAGAAAATTGGAATGAAAAACGTATGTGTTACGCTGATTCCGAACATGTGGTTTATTATATAACAAATATGACAAACGACATGTGTTAAAGATAAAAATATGTTGTTTTGGTAATGCTTACGGAATTGATTCATGACAGTTAAAAATAAAATACTTTATATAATTTTGGTTTTATTCGGATTATATATTTCATCTATGGATCAGATATAACAATAATGTATTTTAACAATAATTATATATGTTAATTGATACATAATTTTATCAAAAAGATTAAAAAAAAATCATATAATAAATCCATTTCTGATTATCAGATATATGTACGAAACATGCAGAACATTTGGCGAGTCTGCTAAGTGTTTTAACACTTTGTAAACTCTAATAATTAAAAAATCTATTTTTCCAGCCTTCAGACTGGCGGAATTCGAGCTGATATCAATCGTGAGATATACAAGCTACGATAAGTTTGTCAGTGACGAAGTGACGAGAAGTAGACTATCACTCTGTGAGTTCACAACCGTTTATCCTATGAAAAAACTGTTTATGAGATACTATTTGATATTGCATATGATTGGATAGTACGGGCGATCTCAGCTTTAAGATTGTTGTCCAGTTGCACAAATCTTGTCCTTGGTGAATAATGATGACAAAAATTCCATAAAATAATTTTCATTCCCAACAATCCTATAATAAAAATAGTATTCGTATCATATTCCTTTTAATATTCTACTATACAAAGCTAGCATAAGAGAAAAAATTACATACCTGATGAACAAGCGGCATCACACATCAACTCAAATCTATAGACACGCACTAAATATCTTTCTCACCGTTTTATATATATTTCAAGATGAAATGGTGTACCGGCATCATGGATTCAAAGATGCATGTGTGTATATTTATCATGATTCTTTCGTGGTAATTTTATTTTAATTTTAAATGAACACAAATGTTTAGGTTCTGGCAAAACATATATCAGAGAGCATATGTTTGGAAATTCAAACATTCATTTAAAATTGCCAAAATGTACAATCTGTCTGTCACGAATTTTGGCACAATCATAATACGATGTACGTGTCCTAAAATTAAAAAAAATGGATATTTTAAAATTATTGCTTTTAATCACAATAACAATTATCATTATTGCATTGAAAATATGCTTCATATTTATTCATGATTTCAAAAGTTACATTAACGAATTTTTCTTCACGGCAATCTTATACCAAAATGACTATTTTTGTCGTATACTTTTTAAAGTACTACGACTGTAAAATCAGCATTAGAGAAAATTGTTTATTAATGGAAACTGAGTTGATAAACAAATTTTTGACTACATCAGTTAAAGTTGCATACACATATATGCAGGGTGCCCACAAAAGCCCGAAACACCTCATTAGCTACAGAACGGCAACAGATGCATTCATGAAAGCAGTATCAAGGCATAGTAAAGTGGCTATGTCCTACCGATGCGATCACATACAGAGCCACATCGCGGTGAACGGAAGAGCTAGCATTCGTATTTCGAAATCGGTATAAGACAAGAGAAAACATCAATTAAAAAGTTGTAGAAAATTTTCGATTTAGTATCAAACAATGTCATACGTGTAAAAAAAAAATATTGGCACTCCTGAAACGTAATTTTTATATCAAATCACCAGAGTAAATACGCCACTAATTGCAGTCATGAGTGTGGCGTAATATAGCAGATTCACATTTACTGATAAAATGAACATATGTAAGAAATATACAGCTTATTTAATATGAAAATCAAATTCAGATTGATAAATGTGCCCATTAGGGTGGTGCGTAAAAAATGAAGTTGATATTTCCGAGTCATTATAGTGCGGAAAAGTTGCGATTGGTAAATACAAGAAAGACAAAAAAAAAAAAAAAAATTCAAATCGGACTTTATCTTCCGATCGCGCAAACCGTCTAAAAATTAAAAAAAAATAATAAAATTTCTGATTTTTCAGAATTAAAAAAAAATTACGTATGTATATATTTTATCGCTATAAGAGAAAATATTTGCAGATTGTACTTTTTATTAATAATAAATAATAAATTGCGTCTAGAAAATATCTTCCTATCGCGCTAGCTCAATAAAAATCGGGAAAAATTAAATTTTGAATGATTTTGATTTATTAAGAAAAAAGTCAACTAAGGTCAGTTTGTGGTTTCAGGTTAAGATTTAAATGTAAATAGATACTATTTATCTGATTACTGAAGAAGGGGTTTCACTAGAATACTTATATTTGATAGGCTGTGGTGGTTCAAATACCAATACAGGATGGAAAGGTGGTGCTATCAGCCAACTTGTGCATCTCTGATGACCACTTCAGTGGGTTGTTTGTATATTCCATTTTATTGAATTACTTTTCCGCCATCTTTTCCAACATTTGGATGGTGAAACAACTGGACTAAGATCATTTAGTGGATCAACTGGGCATAATCTCATTGGTTGTGAAAAGCTCAGTGATAAATTTTCAATTAATTGATTGTGAAATTCAAAAAGTGGGCAGACAACTGTTGATCAGACCAAAGATATTTTTTGACGTAAGTAAAGTAATTAAAAGTGTCAACTTTCCAAATGACTGATCAAAGCGTTACCCCGGCCCAATTCCCCAAGCCAGATTGCCCCCAACGGATGCCTTAAAAGCCTTAGTGCCATTTATTTTAAAATCTTACATGCCAGTTTGTTTGGAAATGCAGTAAGTACATTACAGATGGGCCTATTCATCCGTACAGAGCAATAGAAATATCTCGATACTTGCCAAGCCGACCTGAAGAATGTGGTATTCCCTGTAATTGAACGAAACGCGTTCTTTCCCCACCCGGAAAACGTACTGATGACAATGGTCTTTGATAAGAGGAGGCACATAGAGAGCTAGGGCTAAGAAGACTGTTAAAAGCCAGGCAGACTGTTTCAGAAGGTAAAGGCATGAGAAACTTTATCACTCCTACTTTAAACTTTGATGCGGCAGACTATACAGAATTAATTGATTGGAATGTAACATAATTATCATCTCCAACTCTTTTACGGAGAGTAACCAATGAAGAAATACATTACCTCGTTGAATCAGGTGATATCCCCGACTGGGATGCTAAAAAATTTCCCTGCCACACGCAAGGTCGAGCGGTGCGTCATATCGTTAACGGGAGCATCACTTAAGGTATGTGGGCCCCAATCAAGAGATGAATTCATCAAGGCCACACTGAAATCAAGGTCCATGATACCAATCTTTACCACCAAATCGCAGTACAAAGTTGCGTCTAAAAGTCAAACTTAAACAGGTGAAATAAAAAATTATGTACTTAAGTAATGTAAATAGCAAACACCCTCATTGGTTGGATGGAGAGAAGGCTGTGGGTGGGACTCGAAGTGCAGCCACCTCCCCGTGGTGAGTTCTGGAATGTTCAAATATTATCAAATATCTAAACAAGCAAACGCGCTGTAAATTTTATATGCAAATTTTAACATTGGAACGCAAACTGACCTCAGGTGATTATTTTCAAAAACCCGTTAGCACACGCGCTGGGATAAAATCTACCCCAGCTCACAAATATTACTTTAAAATGTTCGAAAATCGTTCGTGATCATTCTGAGCTTTATAGTATATTTCAAGCTGAAAGATATCAAGATGTGGTCAAAAAGTATTTACCTCCGGTTGTGAGATTTTCCATTCTTTTGTTATAAAAATGTCACGTGGGAGGAAATTTACCCCACGCGTGTTATAACGTAACCCATAATGATAGGAAAATGTTACTGCAAATGTTCATGTAAAAAATATAGTGTGCAAATAATAATATAATTTTTCTTTTAAACTTTAACAACTCTTGCACATACGGTTTCTATATATCAGTTTTATATTTTTTTGTATTTTCATGGCTAAATTTGGATTTTAAAAACTTTGTATGTAGTGATATGCAAAAAAAAAAAAAAAAAAAAAAAAAAAAAAAAAAAATCTTAATGCTAGATTTTTTTTAAATTTATTTTTTGGCTTTAAATAGTAAAGAACCTCTTATTTTAAGTTAAAATATGTTGTTTATTGATTAACAATTTAGTTCAAAATATATATTTTTGTTTATAATCAAACCAGGAGGAAATTGACACAAGAAAACCCATTGGGGTAATATTTATCCCGCGCGTGTAGTAACGTAATGGAAAGGGGCGCGTGTGCTGACGGGTTAATTCATCAAAATCACTCAAAATTGAATTTTTCCCGATTTTTATAGAGCTTGCGCGATCGGAAGATATTCCCTAAACGCAATTTATTATTATTATTAAACAGTACAATCTGCAAATATTTTTCACTACAGCGATAAAAAAATATGTAATACGTAAATTTTATTTTTATTCTGAAAAAATCGGAAATTCTCAATTTTTATTTTTATCTTTAGGCGGTTTGCGCAATTGGAAGATAAAGTCCGATTTGAATATTTTTTTTCTTGTATTTACCAATTGCAACTTTTCCGCACTATAGCGACTCGGAAATATCAAATTGACTTTTTTCTCACCACCCTAGTGCCCATTTATCCTGTGTCCATCATCATGTGTACAATGGAACACGTGATGATGCATGTGTTCCGATGATGTGCATATTAAGCATTCGTAATTTGTTTTTCATACTACTATAAGCTGTACCTTGCATACATATGGTAGTTTTCTTAGTAAGTGTGCGTCAGCCTTGTAATATCACACTTCTGAATGCTTTTTCTGACGTATTTAAGCTAGATATATTCATCGCATTTCTGGGCTTTTTATAAAGGTATTTCCACATGTAAGACATGTTAAATTTCTAAACCGAAGATGCTCTAGAACTATGCAACTGATTCTCATATCGTGTACATTTTTCAACATAAGAAACCTAACGAAGACGTTTTCCGCTAGATTTCGTTGTAAGTGATTTCATCGCATAGATCATAGTCCTTTTACTATACTTCTACACGGCGTTCATGAGTACAGTTTTCCCAGTTATTACGTTAATGGAGGTGAGCAGAACTTTAATATGCACCCTGTATATGTCTTGTATCTTTCATAATGCACTTTGAGATCACATAACTACATTTAAATTTTTATAAATTATTGTTTTAACAAAACAAAGTTCAAAATTAAAATTTCAGTATAAAAACTTAATATAAGCATACGAAATATTATACAAATAGATCAAATAAAAACCCATTTTAAAATATATAAATTTATATAATAAACAAATCAGAATTTAGCTATAAATCAGCGAGCTTCCATTCATCATTTAAGCAATAAATGCTAATATTTCTTCAAATGCAACTTTGTAAGCGAAGTACAATGTAAATGTTACTGTAATAAATTGTAATACAAAGTATGTAATAAAATGTAACAAAATGTAGTTGTTGCCGTAGAAGCGCCGTCTATGTAAAATGTTAAAAAAAAAAAAAAAAGAAAGAAAACTTGTGATTGTGAGTTGTGTTCAAGATGCCGATCAGAGAAGCTGTGTAAATCTCGGCTCTCGACCATTTTATTTAGTGTTGTGAGAAATTAAAAGAGTTACAGTCCGCTAGCGAGTATTTTATTGAGATTGTGTGTTTTTCTTTTGTAGTGATAAATATTAACTGAGTTATCGGCGAATCCAAAGTATTGATCTTCTCTCGCCGGAGAAAGAATAAAAGGAATTTTTCGATGTTTATGTTTTGGTAATCTTCTGCAGAAGATAAAATGATGTTTGGAATTCTATCAAGTAATTAGAATGAGTAAGACTAACATTAAATCATCGTATTGTTTATATTGAAGTACAAAATATTGTGATTCAGAATTCCGATGAAGTTTTTTTTTATTCCAGAAGAAAAATAATTTCCAATAACCTTGAGAATTTCGTAATACGAAAAAATAAACTGTGAATGTGTTTACGCAGACAAGAACTGATATTCTTTATTATTGAACTAATCTGAGAATAGAAAAAGTGGATTACATCTTTTCAATTTGGAATTATCAGATTTGGAGATATATTAATAAATAAAGGTACGTCAGTTTTATTTATTTTATTGTGAATTGTATTTATAATACAATGTTTAAAGGTGCAAAAAAGGAAGATTATCAGCGAATTGCTGCTGAATTAGACATAGAATATCAGATTCCAAATTAACTATTTATGATTTAATAAATTTAATAAAGGAAAGTTGGAAGTATAAAGCAAACAGTTTAATTGAGGAAAGAAAAAATGAGGAATCAAAATTACTAGATCTTGAGAAATTAAAAATTGAACATGCAAAGTTAGAAATTGAGTTGGCTAAGGCCCGTACAGAAACCAAAAATGATAATTTAAGTGATCTCGAGAAAAAAAGATAGTATAGAATCTTTATACACTCTCATTAAAAGTGTACGAACGTTAACAATTAAAATTCCATCTAGACCAGAAGGTTGGGTTATTTCTTTTCATCTTTAGAAAGAGCCTTTATTTCTAAAAATGTCCCAGAAAAATATAAATCGGAAATTCTACTAAATCTGTGAGGGGAAAGGGCAACAAACGTTATTACATACATTAAAGATGGGGAATTAGAAGATTATTCAAAAGCAAAGGCTATAGTAGTTAGAGAATTTGAGCCAACCCCCCAGACTTGTTTAGAACATTTTAGGAAAGCACAACGTCATCCTAATGTAACATATGTACAATTTGCATCCCGATTAACAACGAGTTGGGATTATTATTTAAAATTCAGAAATGTGACAGATTTCGAAACTTTAAAACAGTTAATAGTTTCTGATAAGATTTGTCAAACGCTTGATAAAGATGTCATGTATTTTATAAATGTTAGACAAGCAGAATCGGGGTTTTCTCCCATTGAATTATCTTGGGAAATTGATTTATATTACACGTCTAAGGGAAAACCCCTGGTTGACAATTCTAGAGCGAGTAATAAAAATACTTATCATCGAAATGTTTCTAAAGTTTTCCTAACTGACGTAAAAAATTCTAAATGTATTTTGTCATGTAGTGAAAATCATCCTTTGCATAAATGTCCTGTTTATAAAAACATGTCAGTGGGTAAAAGAGTTGAGCTTGTAAAATCCAAAAATCTTTGTTTTAACTGTCTTATGAATCATAAAGTGATTGATTGTAAATCTAAATTCTCTTGTATTGCAAGAGAAGACACCATGTGACTCCCGCATTGTGACTCCCCATTTCCCGCGTGAACAAAAAATAAATAAAGTTTAAAATCCAAAGATAATTTCACAGGAAATGAGTTCTAAAAACGAAGTCGGTAATAAATCTAATTTGGATGCTTCGGCTTCAGTATTCCAACCAAAGCAATTTATTTTCAACGATATGTAATTTGCCTAGCGAGTTAAAAGCTGTGTTACTTAGCACATTTGCTTGTTTAATAAAACATGAATATGGTAATTTTCATGAAGCACGTTGTTTATTAGATGTCGGTGCAAACTCTAATTTTATGAGTAAAAGGTTAGTAGATAAAGTAAATTTGAAAGGCGAAAAGACTAATATTTCTATTTCAGGAATAAATAATTTGTCCCTTAATGTTAGATCTAGAGTTAACACAATTATTTCGAATAGAGATAAATTTTTTATATTTAAAATTAGATTTTTTAGTCGTTCCGAAAAATACGGAATTTACGCCCTCTAAACCGCTTGAGACTTGTATTCCATCGTTAAATAACATCAAATTAGCTGATGAAAAGTTTAATGTGCCAGGTTCTATTGATTTGCTTTTGGGTGTAGAAAATTTCTATGAATTTTTAAGGCCAGGTCAAATTTACCCCCAACCATTAAATAATAGAATAGTGTTACAAAAAAGTGTTTTCGGTTATATTGTTAGCGGAAACCTTCCGGCTAAGGGTGAAAGTAATATACATTGTGGGTTGATAAAGGATAATTTGGAGTTAGAAAGCGTAATTCGAGATTTTTGGGAAATAGAAAACATAGGGAGAGAGTCTGAAGTTTCTAGAAATAAGGAAGCAGAAATTTGCGAAGAACATTTTCTGAAAAATTATTCCAGAATTGCAACAGGGTAATACATGGTAAAAATGCCTTTTAAGGAAGACCCATCTTGTCTTGGTGAATCAAAGAAAAAGGCTATGAAAGTTTTAAATACATTATGGAATCGCTTAGTTAGAGAACCTAAATTTAATGATCTTTATAAAGTCTTAATGCAAGAATATTTAAGTACTAGCCGCCACTGGCGACCAGTTTGGTCTCCCTTAAATGTATGTTAAACATTGCAACACGTTACATTTATTCATAATTTAATTTTCCCTTAATCCTTCGCCAAATCGGAAGATTCTAATAGACAAATCATGAACTTTTGCGATCATGGTAGCATTTCGCATATTTTTTGGGCACAAATGTCACATACGCACGTTGGCGCGATTCCCCCACCCCCTCACCCGCCAATTTGGCGAAAACTTTGTTATGGAAATTGTTGTTTATTTACTTTTATTTTTTATTTTAATTCTATAAATTATTTTTGATATGTATATCAATATTTATTTACATCAAACTATCATTTATTTATTTTTATTCTTTTTTTTTAATTATGAGTATTTTTGTTAGCCGGGAGCAGATGATAATTCGCCAAATATCGTTCCCATCACCGTCATTCATACTACAATTAATTTAATTTTAAATTATAAACCTGTCACTCATTTCATTTAAAATACTTAACTTTAATCTAAAATGCTTATATTACATAAATTTAAAATACTTCACACTTTTCATTTAAAAGAGAAAATAAATAAATAAATAAGAAATAATATCATAAATCAAAACATTTGATTTCAAAATCAAAGTATCATTTCTAATTTGTACACGCGATAAATAAAAGCTGTATTAGCGATTTTAAAAATGCTAAAAATCTGATTCATTAAATATTATTACATGAGTTCAATTTACGTCAAGAAAAGGTCCGAAAGTTGAGTTGTATAGCACATAATTATGGTAAACTTTGATTGTCTCACTGGTGCGAATTATTTTTTTGACGCGAGGCAGCGGTCCAAAAATTCATTCGCGGAGAACTTGCTTTGCGAATGATTACCTCCATGATTTAATATTTTAAATGTTCACGACGAATCAATCTTTTTTTTGTTTACTTTTATGAATAGAGAATTTGAACTGCGAATCTTTCGACTGAAGTTATTGCAGAATATATACATAATTGAACGCAAGTCATCTCTCAAATATTAATTTATTTTGAACGATCTTTCTTAAAATGTAACTTTTATGCAGTTTATTCGAAAAAATAATTTTGAATAAAAATGGCCTCTTGGCATATGAAAAAGTGAAACGGACATCCCGGAACTGTTGAGGACAGTCACATGACTTACGGTTTTATTTTAGAAGATGGGTCATATGGAAGAGGTGATTGAATCTGAAGAACTAGATATCACTTATTACCCGCATAGCATGCACAGTCACAGTGACGTCATTGTGACGTCGCTGTGAGTCACGTACGTCACGTCACATCTGTGACCAAAATGACACCACTTTGTAACGTCACACTGTGATCAAATTGTGAACGTCTTGAAGATCTAAAGAAAACTTAAAATAAACTTTAGAACATCTTATGGCATGAAGAAAATTACTTTTTGACAGCTTTAAAAATTTTTGTGACGTTGCAATGACGTCACTGCAAGTCACATAAGTCACGTAAAACCTATGACCAAAATGCCAACACTCTGTGACTTCACGGTGTGATCGGAGAGAGAATTCGGAAAAAAACTCATAAAATATAGAATTGAATTATGTCATGTACCTAAATCATTAATAAAAACATTGTCACACATTATTTAAATATATTGTATTTCCAAAATAAAATAATAAATAAATATTTGCCTACATATATGAGACAGATATTTTTTTACAATTTTCATTGCCATTTTCATGAAATTTAACAAAATATACTATATAATACACAGGTAAAAACCCTTAAATAGAAATTTAGTAACGTAGGAAAGTTTTGGCGGAAAGTAATTCAGAAATAGATCTCCCATTCTAATAAAACTGTTAGCGATTTAGAGATTTGTTAGCATTTTAAATACAAACATTTAATTTTTTTTCCTACCACCGCATAGAACTCATTTGCTAATTTTGTGATACTAAAAATATTTTAAAAATCTCCAATCTCTTATTATTTTGAGGGGCCACTCAACCCAATCATCAGCTTTCTGTTTAAAAAGTGAGGACACCATTTTTGCGAGTTCGACATCGGGGGTGCTCGGGGTGACCATCGAACGCGTTCAAGATTTTTCTTGTACTGAATATTTAAGGTGGTTCTCAACTGACCTGCTCCACAACGCGAAGCTTTCTGACATAGTTTCTGACTCATTTTTAAACGCAAAGGCCTAAAATGGGCAGGACTGACTATGGAAGCAATTTGGAATCGAAATGAGTTTTCCATTTTTTGATAAATAAATTATCGAGTTATAAGCAATTCGTGTCACGTGACGACTGGTTTTTCTCATTTCTTTCCCTGTTACGTCGGGTATTTGGTTCAAAACGCTGACTTTGACATTCTTTTCTGAAAGATCTTCTGATTTTACTAAAAAAAGGAAAACGTCTTTCAATTACAGAGTTTCTGAATAAAAACAAAAGCCAATTTCATGCGTTTCCGAACAAAAACGAATTAAAAATATGTCATAAAGTATATGTCATTCCTATAGCAATTTATTCCAAAATTGGTCAGTTCTTAGTAAGATATCACCTCTGTTAAATATATTGCTCTTTTCAATAGAGTGTAAAAAATGAAAAAATCGTATTTAGGAAATCTGATTGCAGAATAGTATTTATATTTATGTCGTAATTATTTTATAAAGACTATTAAATCCATTTTTATTTAAAATTTATGTTTACTTTGGACGCCTAAAACAAATGCAGAATATATGTAATATTCAGAATATACGTAATAGAATGGCATTTTCCATTTTTGACAAAAGATGTTTCAGAAAACACTATCAAAGTCGGTGTTTTGAACCGAATTTCCGACGCGCAGCGTCAGAAATGGAAAAAACGTGACCAAAATTGCTCTTAAGCATTTCATTTATCTAAAAATGGAAAACGCTATTCATTCCAAATCGCTTTAATAATCAGGCATGCAAGTGCCAAGCGTTTAAAATTTGTTCATAAATGTGTCAGAAAGTTTCGTGATACTGAACGAGGGGAAATATGGCAAAGTATACACATTTAAAAACTTCAATACTTAAAAGCAAAATAGCATAGTTTCAATTATTGTCAATATTTTTGGTGGTTACATAAAACAAATGGAAGTCGAAGTTATTTTTAAAAGTGGTTATTTGCACAATAGATTTTCATATTATTAAAATATTTAATTTTATTATAATTTTTAATGGATTCATCTATTATTTTTATATTAGAATGCGTTTTTTACATTTATAATTTTCTTGTTTAACGGCTACATTAGCCGGTTTCCCAATCAGATGCAAAGTTTTAATTTGAATACGAGTTGCATAAAAAAAATGATTGCCGATCCAATCCTTATCGTCGATCTTATCCGTATTTGGTGAAATCTTGTTATCCGAATCTATGCGAAATCATTTATCAGGTTCAATCGGGTTGTGGGCCTACAGAATTTTTGTTGTTGTTGTTGTTGGGTTAGGGTAAGATTACGGGTTGAATGTAAATATAGTTTCAGTCAACCATCATTCATGTTCAAGTAGACATTCAATCATGTTCAAGAAGTATATAACCGGATTCGTGCATGACTCTAGATCCGAGCCGACATCAGAAATTGTATCGTAACACAATTTCTGATAAAATCTGGTTACTTGGTCGTATGCAAGATTCTATTCTGAACAATACTTACAGTAAAAACATTATACCCGACTCGGGTCAGATCGGGTTCACGAAAATCAGTTCACACGACAACTAATCCAAATCTATTCTGTAGCCAAACAAATCCAAAAAGATCGATCCGAAGTTTCTGGATTGTATTCGGGTAAAATCTGGTCACCCGACCCGGTGCAGTGTCGTCACAAACGTCACAAACTTGAACCATAAAAAAATTTTGATCCGAAAAATCCGTATAGGATTCGTGTAAAATCTGGTCACCCTATCCGATGCAGATTCGTCACATTTTTCACATTGAAGTCGCACGGTGACTTCACAAAGTAGTCACATTGTGAGGTCACAGAAAGCCTTGAAAACGGCCATAACGACCTTGCATTTACGTCACAGTGACTTCACATCGACGTCACTTGACGTCACGACGACTGTCACAAAGTCACAGTGTGACTTCACAGTGACGTCGCCGTGATGTCACCATGCCTTACGGGTACATACCCCATCATTGCGTGTTCCGTGCTGAATCAAGTCGCACACCATTAAGAGTTGTCTTTAACGCTAGCTCCTTAACTTGTTTAAACCTGAGGTGCATGAACAAGTTAAGGTGTATAAGTTATGTACGTTGACTTAGGGCACAACGAGTGCCCCTTTTTTAGCAACAAGAACCCTTCTCAACTAGCTAGAGATGAATGAAAGGAATTTCCTTTAGCTTCAAATGTATTATTTCAAGACGTATATATGGATGATATTTTCACAGGTGCTGATTATATAGACACAGCTAAAGAGATCCAACAACAACTAATATATTTGTTAAAGATGGGAAGTATGGATCTTCACAAATGGTCAGTAAATAATTCTTCTCTTTTGTGTAATAATGCAATATCTGAATATTCGTTTTCCATTGAGACAAAAACTTTAGGAATATTGTGGAAGCCGCAACCAGACTGTTTTGGATTTAATTTAATTATGGAGCAAAGTGAAAGGTATACCAAACGCTCAGTATTATCACAAATTGCTAGAATATTTGACCCGTTGAGTTTGATAGGTCCAATAATTACGAAGGCCAAGGTTTTCCTCCAAAATTTATGATTGCTGAAAATAGATTTGTATGATTATCTTCCAGGGAAAGAAAATATTGAATGGACTAATTTTCTTACTTCATTAAAAACTGTAAATATGATCAATATCCCAAGATTTGTATTTGTAGAACAATCTAATTGTGTGGAATTGCATGGTTTTTCAGATGCTTCTGAAATTGCTTATGGTGCGGTCGTTTATGTAAATTCTATTAATTCTTATGGTGATTCTGCTATCAAACTGCTCACTAGTAAATCTAGAGTGGCTCCACTAAACCATATTACTATCCCTCGCCTAGAACTTTCTACCGCAGTACTATTATCTAAGTTGACGCAAAAAGTGTTAAGTGCTCTAAAGCAAGAAGTTTCTAAAACTTGTTTTTGGACAAATAGTACTATTGTACTTGCATGGTTAAAAAAGAAATCGAATGATCTAAAGACATTTGTCGCAAATAGGGTATCGATTATACAAAGTTTAACTTCATTTGATCTTCATTTGATCAGTGGAATTATGTACCTTCCAAACAAAATCCACTCATTTCTAGATCTCATTTCTAGAGGCCTAGATCCCATCAAGATCCAGCAATGTGATTTATGGTGGTTTGGTCCATCATTCTTACAACAGCCTGAGATGGTGGAGTCTCCTGATATTATTTCTGTTGAAACCAGTGAGCTGTTTATCCGTGAATTGATTTCACCATCAGTAACTCAAGTATGTACCTTAGTTAACACTGTTGAGCCTTTAGCCATTATTAATAACAGTTCTTCATTCATAAAACTGCAATGAGTAGTAGCATGGTGTAATAGATTCATCCATAACTATAGAAATCCCTTGTATCCCAAAGGTGGAACTTTAACCAGCAGTGAACTCTCTCAGTCCTTATTCTGTATTGTAAAGAACATCCAGAGGACTTCATTCGTGAAGGAAATGCAGTATTTAGAAAAGGGTACTGCAATCCTAACAGTAGTAAACTGACAAACTTGTGCCCGTTTTTAGATGATAATGGTGTAATCCGAGTTGGTGGCAGACTGAGAAACAGCAACTTATCCGATCATCAAAAATATCCAATGATTATTCCTTCAAACCATAATTTTACTTTTTGTGTTATTAAATATTTTCATAATTTTTAATTCTATGCAGGTGCTGAGACAACTCTTTCTCTCATCCGAAACAAATTTTGGATCTTATCTGCTAGAAATATGGTTCGTAAAATCCTTTTCAATTGTATGACTTGTAAAAAGGTAAATTCTAAGAATTCAGAGCAACAGATAGCTGATTTGCCACCTTCTAGAGTAACAATGGCCAGAGCATATATGCGTACTGGATTGGACTACTGTGGTCCCTTTGAAGTAAAAAACTTCGTAGGTAAAAGTAAACAGGTTAAAAAAGTATTTATTTGTGTATTTGTTTGTTTTACTACAAAAGCCTTGCATTTTGAAATAGTAAATGATTTAACAAGTGAAGCATTCTTAGCAGCACTTAAACGCTTTATAGCAAGGCGGGGCAAACCTTCTGATATATATAGTGATAAAGGTCGAAATTTCGTTGGTGCCAATAAAGAATTAAGAGCAATTCTCATATATTTATTTAAAGATAAAAGTGAGGAGGAAATAGAAAATTATTTAGCTAATGAAGGAATTAACTGGCATTTTAATCCCCCTTCAGCTCCTCACTTTGGAGGTTTGTGGGAGGCAAATGTCAAATCCCTTAAATATCATTTAAAACGTGTTGTAGGTAAAACTATTTTAAGTTATGAGGAACTCTTGACTCTTATTAATCAAATTGAAGCAGTTCTTAATTCTCGGCCACTCTGCCCCCTTTCAAATGATCCAAATGATGTTGAAGCTTTGACACCTGCTCACTTCCTTATTGGTTCCTCTTTAATGGCCTTACCAGAACCAAATTATACAGAAATTCCTATGAATAGGTTGAGCAGATGGCAATTAGTTCAAAAATTAACACAACATCTTTGAAAAAATGGTCATCAGAATATTTGAACAAGCTCTTAAATAGACCTTAATGGTACAAGGGAAGGGTAGAGATAAAAGAGGGAGATTTAGTATTAGTAAAAAATTCTGAGAATTATTTGCCTTTAAAATGGCATTTGGCCCGAATTATTAAAATTCATCCAGGCCAAGACAATATCATAAGAGTTGTCACCTTGAAAGATAAAAATGGCACATATAAAAGGCCAGTCACAAAAATTGTTGTTTTGCCATATGTGAATGATGGTTTATTAACTACTTAAATTCATACATTTGCTTTATTAAACTATGTACTTTTCCTGCAGTGTATTACATTCTTGTGTTTATATTTGTAAATTTAGTATTTTATTTAGTGTAGTATTTTTGAGAAGAAATTGTGTTTTTTTGAGATTGTATTTTTCATTTAGAGATTGTGTTTGAATTATATTGCATTTATATTATTGAATGTTAGCAACATTCAAGGCCAGGCGGTGTGTTGCCGCTATGAGCGCCGTTTATGTAAAATGTTTAAAAAAAAAAAAAAAAAAAAAAAACTTGTGATTGTGAGTTGGGTTTGAGATGCCGATCACAGAAGTTGTGTAAATCTCGGCTCTCAACCATTTTATTTAGTGTTGTGAGAAATTAAAAGAGTTACAGTCCGCTAGTGAGTATTTTATTGAGATTGTGTGTTTTTCTTTTGTAGTGATAAATATCAACTGAGTTATCTTCGAATCCAGTAGTAAAGGTTTGTAAATGCAAACGACGTACATGTGTTGTCATTTTAAAAAGGTAACGTTTTAAGTTACGATTTTATTTTGAGTTTTAATTTGCGTAATTTTCACTCATTTTTCAATTAATCTAGACCATATAATACTTACAATATTTTGGTGCAGATTGAGACCGAGATTAAAACCTTTTACGGAAAAGTTCCAGATAAGTTGTTATTTAAATATGTTTTTCAAGAAAAACATGGTAAATACAAAAATTCTATGAATTTTATTTTTAAAAAAATCTGAAATTTTTATTTCAGTTTTTCATTAAGAATGAGCTCAGGGGACCTGAACATTTCTAAAAATTCGAATATGCATGCATACACAGACACACACGTATATACGTATTTAAAAATAGCGAAAACGAAGAGAACCTCAAAATGTTAAAATATGCAAATATTTCCATAATCGTTTTTTTATCATGATTTAATACGTTCCTCAAATTTATATGATGTTATATATTCACCTACATTCTGTACGTACTCATATTTACGCTCCTTCTATTATTGATAATTCTTTGAAAATCTTTGATATACTACCCATATTACGTCCTATTCATCGTCTTTTTCGTTCTTGAAACTTTTTATTTCATTTTCATTTTTCACGTGGAAATCTTTCAATAGAAAATTAATTGTTGTATAAACATTTTATTGTGTATTTTTAATTGTTGGCAATTGCTAGATCAAAAATTTTTTTAATTTAATAGGAAATTGCTGTTAGATTGGTGGTTTTTTATTTATCAAAAATTAACTATAATTTATTTTGATTTTGGATTACTTTAGTTGTTTCTGCTCTGTTTGAATATGACAGCGCGTATAATTTCATGATTCTCGCTTCTGAACTGTAAATTTGTATAGGAATAGAGTCAAACAGACGGACAAATGTTTATATATTAGATGACATTAGATATATCCTGTATGGAGAACAGTGTATACCATTTAAATTACATTATGTTTTCTTCTTAACAAACCTATACCACAAAATTATTATTTTTGTCATCACCCTTTTAATTATTCACTAATGAAAGTTGGCATAAAAGAAAAGATATACAATTAGAAACTGTTTTCGATATCAAATTCCAAGTAACAATGCTACATGATGCATCAGCGGAAACTTGTAGACACATGTACATATCTTTTTCACTGTATTTTAAAATCACAAATTAAAAGGTTTACACAAATGAAAAGAAAACAACGTCTTTATCTAAAACATATTTGAATTACAGAATATTTGAACCTGTAAATGTTCAACATGTCACCTACAGAAAATTGAGGAGGTTAGAATAAGAGTGGAGATGTCAATATTTAGTAATTTCAGAAATGAATTGTTTTGTGAAACTTGTCGTATTTCCGTTGCATTAAGTGGTCAAACATGTTTTTCCCTCTAGCGACTCCCTAAGTGAACTATGACTTATTTGACTGTCACTCTGAACAGGAATTTATATACATTCAGTAAAAATATGGTTATTTAGATTTTTCATATTTTTGACTTACTCCACTGTTATTCTAACCCCTTCAATTGACATTGAAAATTACTGGTAAAAATCGTTTAAGGAGACTGGATGGCTTTATTGCAGAAACTCTTTGCTTGATTACGCATCCATTACTTCCTTGTCACAGGGTATAGAAGTTGATTTTCAGTAATTTTTTAAGGGCTGAAGACATGAAAATTGGATTGAAATATAAAGGGTATGTACGGGAAACATTTGTAAATTCCCCATATAAAAGTTTTCCGCAAATCAAGGGTTAACATACTATGTGTCCCACAGTTGTCCTGGAGTTGTGTCACCCATTTCCAGCTGTTCACTCTGCGCATGTTCTGATGCTCACCTTCTGTGCGAAGAAATTGGATGACAGTTCTTTGTGCTGAACTGGTGAAATTCAACATGCAACCGACAACACAAAGTAACTTTTTGGTACAGAAAAAAACACACAAGGTGAAGGCGAAACCGTTCTTTACAATTGCAAATTGAAAAAAAAAAAAAAACAATGCGCCATGTACCAACAAACGCATGTAGCCATTTCGATTAGATATAAAGTAGAAAAAGTATTCTTTCAGTTTAGGCACACCATATATATTAGCATTTTCATCTCTGAAGCATTACTAAAAATAGATTTAATTACAATTACACTGAAAATATTCCGTAAGGTAAATAATGATCTTAAGTTAAATTACAAGTAATCTGCCTAATAAACAATCTTATACCAAAATACTACTTATCCATCTTCCTTTTAATGTTTCAAAATTGTAAAGCTAGCATAAGAGAAAAACGTACACCGTTGCAAATTGTTTTATGAACAAATCCCTGATGAAAAGTCTACATGACACATCAGTATTATGTAGACTGTAAAGTGTAAGAAAAGTGAAAAAGATGTCTCTTTGATCTTTTACATCTTTCTAAATGTATTTGAAGATGGATTAGTCTGCAGGCTCCAGGGATTCAAGATTCACTGAATCATGTGTACTATTTTTATTATGATTTGTTGTGCTTGTATTTATTTCCTTTGAAATTTTCTTTGGCAGGTATTTTATGTTCGAATAAAAATATTATATCACATAAAATTTAAACCTTTCATAAATATTATTAAAACAAGTGGGTAAGTATGATCGAAGATCGCTCAAAGGGTTTCGTTTAATATTACTTTAAAAACACTTTATCTTTTCTTTAATAAATCCAAATAAATTTCATTTAGCAACAACAAAAAAAGTCATGCTTTTTATAAAGAAAAATTTTCCAGTCTATTTTTTCGTTTTTACGAATATCTAAACCATCCGGATAGCGGGCCAAGCCCACTATTATATTCTGTCATACTAATATCCGTAATACGGACTAAATGCAATATTTAAAAAAATAATTTCAAAATTAAACAGATTCTACACCTTCAAAATGTTAAAATATGCGAATATTTCCATAATCGGATTTTTATCACGATTCAATATGTTTCTCAAACATCAAACTCATATATTTACTATTCTCTATTATTTATATTGATACTCGCTTTGTATTATTCTCAAACATTTGAAAAATCCTTTAAACTCCCCATATGACGTCAGATTTTCGTTATAATTATCAATTGACGTGATATTAATCTGCTTTGTGCACTTACACATACTCGTTGTATTATTGAGAAATCTTAGACATTTTCCGTTTTATTACGACTATGACGTCAATCAATTTTATTTCGTATTAATCTTTTTTTTCATTTGGTGAAACTTTTTATTTCATTTTTCACGTGAAAATCGTCTGATTGAAAATTAATTATTGTAGAAAGAATTTCTTCGTGGATTTTTAATTTTTGGCATCGGCTATAACGGAAAATGTTTAAATTTAATAGGAAAAGGCTGTTAGAATTTTGGTTTTTTATCTCTATTTATTAAAATAATACGAATATTTCAAATTTTCAAATTTTCAGCTCTTCACGGCTGATATTCTGATTTATACACAAAGTTTCAACTCTGTAAGTTACATAGTTTTCGAGAATGGCTCTGTGACAGACAGACAACGGAGCGGGAGCAATAGGGTTTCGTGAGATGAACGAAACTCCAAAAACAGTATATTTATTGTCAATTTTAGAGGTATATAGATGTGTTTCAGAAAACGTTTGCTGCAATATTTATTTATTAAGGCATTTGTTTAACAATAAATAAATAATAAATACTAATAATTAATGTGGGGGCCAAATTAATATTTTTTTTGTATTTAATTTTTATGGGAGTGTTTAAAATTTTAATTCCGAGAAAATTTCATTCAGATTAAAATATGGAAGAATCGTATAGTATTCATTTTGTCAATATCTTGGAAATGCATTTCAACTATAGTAAACTTGATGTTATTTTTCTGGGGAACAATATCTGTAAAATGTATTAAAAGTTCTAATTTAGAAAAACATTGAAATAGAGAAGTGACTTAGGAAAACTGTTAGCTGAACATGTAATCTAAAATGTATTCATAGTGATTACATGAAATACGGGGTGATAAGAAATTACGCGAACAAATTTCAAGATGAAATAAAAAAAGACAACAAACTCGATTGCTAACATTTAATTTTGGCAACATGATATATTAATCTCGGATCTTACTGACACACGTTATTTAAACTTTAAAATAATAATATCCTAGAAAAATACTATTTTTTTCATTACATAATGAAGGCATATGTCCCTGAAATTTTGTTTAGAGGCTTTTCCAAGATAAACTGTGCGAGATGAAAAGAAGTGGTTTCAATTCTTGACTATAATGCGGACCAGGCTTCTACACCAGTATTCCACATTTTAACAGGAATTAAACCAATAGATCTAAAATTTTGAAAAGAAGCAATTATTGCTTTAGTCACTCGACATAATATTCTGTCAGGAAAATTTGACATTCTGCACTATTTTCCAAACTTTAAAAATTTACTACCAACCCTGTTTATTATAATATTTTGGAAGATCCAGTAGATTTATTTATTATTCTTATTATTTTATTTGTTATTTTTTTTACAGTCGGATTAAAATGTGGGCTGGGTACGGAACTCCGCTTATTGCGACAAGTGCAGTCATGGAATGCTACATTATCTAATGATGATTCTGTATTTCACGTTAAACTCTTGGCCAAGTTATATTTTATACTTTCTTGGAAAAATATTTTCTATTACTAACACCCGAAGTTCAGAGCAGATAATTAACTACTCTTGAAAATATAGTCGTGTTATTTACTTATTATATGCAGAAAATGATGTCCTATTTCCATGTATTAAAACCAAATTTGTCATCATTTCGAATTTACTTCAGTACTTCTTAAGCTGTATAAATAGAGCATTAGTTTGATAAATTACCAAATAAAGAAATAATGACAAACAAATCTTCTATGATCCTCATTCAACCAAAATATAATCCATGTAATATCTTAATGAACAAGTTCGTAAAGGGTAGTTTTTATATCAGATAAATAGTACATAATAATGAAACCGTAATACATAATATTCTACTCCACAATATAAAGATCATACAATAATAACCATAATAATTTTTACAATTGAACGTATTGCAATGTCAATATATTTGTGTATGAATTCGAATCCTATTCTGTCCCTCTTCAAGTTTCACAAAGTGGGAAATGATGACCTAGAATTTAGTTGTCACTTGTATTTTACAAATTTATGTTAAAATTTGTTTCACGTGACAGTTGACTATAAATTGAGAAACTTTAACTGATCATTTGGGTTTTAGAAGTCCTGTTTATCCAGCCATTAAGTTGTTTGCTGATAAATGTAGTGAGGAATGACAATATAAATGGCAGGGGTAGATTCGGTGCTGGTGGAGTTATTAGAGTATATTTTGAGACATACTCTAAAAGCAAATGTGCCATAATTCTGCACTGGCTATACGTCTGCATGCAGTATTAAACTTCGGCCATACTGTTACAGGTTGCTTAACATTTAAATAATGATCTCTCAGTAAAATGCGATTTTTGCATTACACATTAAAAATATAAATCAATGATAGTTTCTTTCTGATATCATGGTATCATGTATGTGACATAATTTTGACATACGCACATTAACCTGTTTAAAAATGAAAAGGAATTATTTCAATTGAAATGTTTAAATCGACCTCAAGAAAACAAATTTTCAAATTGGTCATATTCAATAGTAAACGTTTAGCATGTAGACATGTAGAATGTTTAGATTTACGGTACCTATACTTTCAGCAATATTACCAGTATTTATACTGTAATTCAGTTTTACTTTTGTAAAGCAGTTCATGCACCGTAAAATGTATTTTAAATACCGTATGTACAGTAAAAACATGTGTAATCGGTATATGTACTGTATACTACTGTATATTAAATATATATATGCTGTATATTAAATGCATGGTAACTGGACAGTAAAATAACTTGAAATTGGTATATATAATTTATACTAAATACCACTGTATAATCCTTTTGAAATATATGGTCAACGCAAACTCATTCCTGAAAATTCCTCAGGAGTTTCATGAGAGGTCTCTGCTCAGAGTATAGCCTTCGTATGCATAAATACATGCCAAAATGCCAAATAATCATCAAATTAATAAAGCAGGAGATATATATATTTAATCATATCTTTTAGTGTAAACTAGGGGAGGGTAGCGGAATTTTACACTAAAAATTGAGATAACAATTAACGGTAGATATGCCATATACTTACCAGCAAATAGCTATTGTTCTGTATAAATGCCGTTTATAATTAAAGTGGTACATATGGTGTATTTTATAAGTGTAATGTTCTATAAAAATACCATACTTATACAGTAATTGCGAAAAAAATACAGTAACATAGCTGTATATGTACTGAAATTTTATGAAATTCTTATACAGTGTAATGATTAGCGTTAGCTATGTCATATATTTAGTGAGACGAGAGAATCAACGAAATGCATTACAATTATATCTTTTGTTTTTTTCAATTCCTTCTAAATCAGATTTTTACATCTTTGGTGAGAAAATTAAGGAGCGAAGAGTGAATCAACGAAAAGCTACATTATTTTTCCAACTCAGTGTTAGTCAAATATTTATACATTGGTGAGCAAAATAAACAGCGGAATAGCGAATACACGGAATGCATTATATATTTTTTCAACTCACAGTTAGTCAAATTTTTAAACTATTTAATAATAGGTTAAATTTTTTGTATTAAATGATTTTAGTTTAATTTTTATAGATATCATTTAAATTTGAAAGACATAAAGTGTACAGAATTGCATTTGATATTTATCTTTATGTAAAACAAAATATCATGTTACAAATTTAATTTTTTCGTAATATTGTATGTTATGTATATAATAATCCTATCAGCTTTTTAAAAATAAAATATGCCAATAAATATTTTTATTTTTTTAACCATCCATCTAGAAATATTATTTAACAAAGAATAACAAATATATTTCTTCAAATTTATTTAGTCAAAATTGTCTAAAATATTACACACACACACATATATATATATATATATATATATACATATATATATATTGTAAAAGTATAAATAAAAGTTTTTTTTTTATAGAACTATCATTTAAATTTAATCGTATTCATCTGCCTTGGAAACATCCACCAAAATAGAATGTGTTAAATTGTTATTTCAATTTATCGTCTAGTTTTCTTGCTATTTATTTCCAAAATATATCTAAGAGATTAGGCATTTCAACTAACAAACTTTCACGTGTTTCCTAAGCGGATTTAATCCTATTACATAATAATAAATTATGCACACGTAGCATATTAACGTACTTCTTCACTAAACGTATCTGTAAACTTGAGTACCGTTATCGAATAAGAATAAATTTTCATCATTTAACATTGCAGATGTAGTGAATAACATGCATGTTTGCAGATCAAACTTGATCACAGATGCTTGACAGCCTCTTCGAACGGAACAGTTTTTCAAATTTCCTTAAATAATTAAATATTCCTACTATTCAGTTTGTATTAATTATATGAGATATACAGGATGATTACAAATGAATATCCCAACTTTGAAGGGATTTATTAACAAAAGTATAGAAGATACACGCATTTGTGAAAAAGACATAATAAAAGAAGATTGGGGAATTACTAATAGCAAAATTTATAAATGTTCAATGTGACCACGAGCACGAATGACATTCATTCTGTAGGAGAATTCGCCCCGCACGGTTTTCAGCATGTCGGGTATTACAGTTGCAATAGCTGCAGTTATATTCGTTTTCAGTTCAGCCGTGTCAGCTGGTAGAGGCGGAAAAAAACACGTTATCTCTTATGTAACCCAAAGAAAAATATCTCTTGGAGTTAAGTCCGGGATTCGTGAGGGGACACTGATGAACAGCAGTTTCGAAATCTATTCTGACACCAATCCACCGTTGCGGCAGTTGCTCGTTCAGAACCTCTCTTACATAAAGGTGCCAATGGGTTGATGCACCATCCTGTTGGATGAACTCGTAACGGAACATGCCAGTTCACTTTCAACGCTAGAGATCGACCGAAACAGGTTTTTAAGACTAAGACCGAAACCGAATTTTGGTGATCTTCCCACTTTCGGCCGAAACCGAAAGTGTCAAAACATTTTAAAAACGGATTAATACATACATAACTGCATATAATTATTAATTAAATAATTAATAATTATATTCCAAATAATTAATAATTACTTAATAATAACTAATTACGTTACTAATTAATTTATTAATTATACGTGTATTGAACCACATTTCTAACAAACAAACGTACATATATATACACATAAAAATATTTTAAGTATGCATACCTCGATATATCTTTTGTAATAAATTTTGTAAATCTTCATATGTTTTAACAGCACCTTTCTCATAAAGCATATGAAACAATCTGGAGTTTCAAAGTAAAAATTTTCTATTACTGTTAAGTTTGCAGCTTTTAAAGATCACGTGATAAGCGTCTTTTAAGTTTAGTCATATATGCATTGCTTGATTTATAATTTGCACTCGCATCATGAATCAGTCATGACGAATAATAATAAACAATGGAGTTCCCAGCCATAAACAGCGTCTAATTTGAGCCGATACAACTCATATCAATCAGTAAAGTTGAAAATTTCTGAAAGAAGGAACGAGATTTTAAAACACAGATAGTTTCGGTCGAGTTTCGGCCAGGCCGAAATTTTGGCAGCAGTTTCGCCGAAAACGAATATTCGGCGAAACTCCAATTTTGCGCCGAAACCAAAACCTAAACCGAAATTTCGGTCGATCTCTACTTTCAACCCGTCTTGCTGCGCCATATCTCGCAAAAAAAAAAAAAAAAAAAAAAAAAAAAAAAAAAAAAAAAAAAAACTTCATATTTATGAAACTTCAAAACTTCTCACTCACTTCGATATATAAAATGGAACACTACCTTTTAATGTCCAGAAGATATAGCCCTTGAAAGTTGGGATATTCATTTGTAATCACCCTGTAGTTAAAAAGTAACAGCAATACATAAAATCATTAAATATATTCTCTGTCATAGAATGGAAAAATCTTGTCAATCATGAATAGAAATAATTAGTGAATTACATAATTTGAAATTCAAAATGACGTATGAGTATAGAATATGTTTTAAAGTTCTGATTAAATTATTATTTTAATAATTGAAGATTTTTAAAAAATGAAAATTATTTTAGTTATGGTAATTTTAGTATTATATTAGAAGTTTAAAATTCAAGTTAAGGGTTTAAAAGAATATATGTAGATTTTATAATTTCGGCTTTTAAAATGTCTTACAATAATGAGAAATTTCTACTATTCAGATTGTATTAAACTATATAAAATATAGTTAAAACATAACAGAAATAAATTCATTAAATATTTTGAAGTCACCATTGAAAGGAGAGTAGCGTTATTTTGAATTTCTTTTAAAAATGCAAAATTCAGTCTAGTCAGACTGTATTAATTATATGAGGTATAATTAAAATATAACAAAATTAAATAACTTTATGTCATTTTTAAAACGAACGTTTAATTTTTTTTTCAATAATGAAAAATTCCTAAATTTAATATTTAATTATATGAAATATAGTTAAAACATAACATCTTTAAATACTATACGCCTCATGTTAAAACAGATATCGTATATAACTAGTTAAAAATTAAGTTAGTTTAATCTTCATTGTTTTAATCACGAAAAAAAATTAAATATGAAAAATGCATGTTTGCTGATCAGGGCATTTGACGGCATCTGTGAAAGAAACACTTTTTTAAATTTGTTTTATTAATTAAAAATTCTTACTATTCAGATTGTATTAATTATATTAGACACAGTTAAAAAGTAACACAACAATACAGAAAATAATTAAATTGTATTAAAGTAGTAAAGTAAGAACGTAATAAAGAAATCTACAGAGCACATCTTACACCTCAAATTTTCTGCTGCTGATTAGTAACAAGTAATATAAGAAAAAAAAAATTAAGTCAATTCTTACTTAGGTCAACAAAGAAAATTTTTAGTTTAGTTACTTTTTATTAAATAATTACAATTAATATAAATATGTATATACATATGACAGAATAACAATATTAAGGGGCAAATAGAAATTAAATTAAATTAATGAATTAATATTTGAAAAAACTGTATTAACATCAAGTGTCAGCCACTACAAGTTTTAAAAAATGTATTTGAACTTGAGTGGATGAATAAAAAGTATTTATTAACGATTGAAAATTTGAAAATATAAAACTAAAATTAATTAATTAAATTTAATTAATCAATTAAATTTAATTAAAAACATAATTTGGAAATTGTACTTTAAACGTGACAAATGAGGTGCGTTCGCACTATAGCTAGTTATATAAATATTCAGATCTTGATGACTTTTAATTGCGTGAAATGAATTATATCTTTTGCAGATTAATTTCTGTAATAAAATAAGTATCTCGGTCGCTGGAAGATTAAACATCGGAAGCTACAATAACAAGAAAGCATCGATTTTTATACAAATATAAAACTAAAATTAATTAATTAAATTTAATTGATGAATTAATATTTGAAAAAACTGTATTAGCATCAAGTGTCATACACTACAAGTTTAAGAAAATGTATTTGAACTTGAGTGAATGAATAAAAAGTATTTTATTAACGATTGGAAATTTGAACAAGATATATAAATATATAGAGAGAGTGAACTAATAGTAGCAATTGAAAAAAAAAAATCCACAAGCAGTATTGAAATGATTTAAAGTATTAAAAAACTAAATAGTGAAAACTATTTTACTATTAAAATACGAACATCTAACATATCACACAGATCTAAATTAGGTTATCTTTACGGGGAAATTACTTATAATGAAGTGGGATAACCACATTTTGGCATAATTCAACTTTAGCCTTTCCCAAACTTTTACTGATAGACACAACTAACTATTTCATGTTAATATATTTGTTAACACTTTCCAACGTAGTTGAAAAATGATTATGAATTCGGTTTGTCGATCTGTTCGTGCGTTAACTCCCGTAAATATACTCGGATTGTAATGCAATTGATATATGTTTTTGGGATTTACAATGGCATTTTCGGTATTGATTGTGAAATGTGTCGCATTTGTAGTTCCTTTACAGGGACATTCAAAAGAACTTCATTTTCATTACGGTGTTTATGGGGAAAATCATTTGCGGTCTATTTTAATGGTTTTGCACTTTCTCAAACATATTGAAATTTATATACATCATTCAGGTGCATTACAAGAGGTTTACTATAGAATATGATGTGCCTAGTGCTTATAGATCCTTTACAGAGACACTCAAAAGAATTCCGTTACAGTATGATCTCAGGGGGGAAATAGTTTGCGTTTTATTATAATAATGTTTCACTATGTCAAACATTTTAAAATTGATATATATCAGTGATGTGCATTACAAGAGACTTCGTACAGAATATTGTGTGCATGGCATTTATTGTTAATTCACAGGAAGAATTTGGTTAAAATACCGTCTGTTAACACTAATTGCTGGAAGTGCGTTTTCAGTTGTGGAACACATTTTTTAATTTAACAATTTTTTTGTCCTTTATTTGTAGTGCATAAACACTATAGCTAATATACAGGGCAGAAAAAAGGATCTCGAGTTCATGTCTTTCCATTGATCTAAATAAACCTTTTTATTTTCATTATTGCATTGCTTAAGCACGTAGTTCGATTACATGACTGTTCAATTTGAGTTTTATTTATATTATTCATTTACTTATTTATTGGCGAAGTTTTAATTTGTTTATAGAGTATAAGGCGTGTGGTAATGATCGTTACAGTTCAGCCGTGGGTTAAGAGAAATATGAAATTGTCAGCTATGCCAACAGAGAAATTGTTTGTCCAGAAAACGCCCAAGACGTTTGAAATATCTTGAAAATACCTTTTATTACTTACCCATCATACGTAGTATAGGGTAAATCTTGTAATCGTTTTGAAAATCGAAAAAAAAATTTTGACGGATTTATAGGTTTCAGACTCTAGAGACTCCGAAAAACATATTTTTAGAAAAAAAAAATGCCGACCGTCTGTCTGTGTGTCTGTAAACGCTCTACCTCCCGAACAAATTGAGATACAGTCTTGGAATTTGGTGTGTACTTAGTATGTAATAATGAGAAAAATCTTATTAAATGTCAGCAACCTCGATTATCCGGAACTATTTTTTTCGGACTCTCGAAATATTCGTTCTGATAAAAGTTATATAAAAATTTTAGAAATTGTTTATTTTGTGGAGTGACTATAAAAGACAATAAAAAAACATAAATTTTTAATTATGAATGAAAACGATTTGTAAATTAGTTGCCGAGATATTTATAAACCTATTTACCACACTCTTCGATTTTTCATGACCCTGTATTTCTTTCAAATATCAATTCAAAGATATATTTTAATTCGGAATGAGACGCTTAATCCGACGCAGTAAACCGTTAGTTAATAGAATTACCAATTTTGGAGTTGTAAGGATGTTTCTTTTACACAATTCAGTAATAGAGTATTTAAAGCGAGGCTAACGAAAAAGACAGGCTACCGCGGTGCATTCCACTTATCTTTTTTACAGACCGCTAGAGTGACGTGATGCTCTTCTTGTACACCTGCATTGGTGGATTCTAGTATCACGTGACTCCCGCGGTCTTAAAAAATATATACGCGTAAAGCACCGCGGTAGCCTTTCTTTTTCGTTAGCCTCGATTTAAAGTTTATGACGTCATCAAGCCTCAATTTTATTCGAATTGCAATGCATTTTATAAGTAGTTTACACATGTTTTATTTTCATACTTTATATTAGGCATATCCATGATGGGTAAGTATTACGGTGGCCCCCAACGACTTGTTTTACGAAAATAGCCATAGCTTGTGTTTGGTTGGGTTCTGAGGAGAGGCACTAACCGGTCAATTCACCACCAACCTTCAATTTCCCGTTCAACTCTCAGTTGAGTAACCCCAGGTTTGCGAATCTAACTGCCGGTTGATATTTCCGAATTCTTCGTTAACTTCAGGGGCATGGTTATTCGACTCTGGGTTAGTCGACGGCAGGTTGAAATGTGTATATCTCATTGGCCAAAGGGATCACATGACGTAGCAATAGTCTTTATGAGTTCTGTCCTCCCTTGAATCATTTTTCAATAACGAAACAAAACAGAGTATTGAAAGAGCATAATTGGAATGTTTACTTTTTGATAAATAAATTTACAAATAAATTTTGAGTTAACATTTTGATTTGGTGGTTTAAAAATATTGTCACAGTCATAAAATGCTCATTTTTACAAAATTTGATCGTATTTTTTTAAAAAGTTTTTTGATTAAAGAAAAAAAAAAAAAAAAAAAAAAAAAAAATATATATATATATATATATATATATATATATATATATTATCTACGTTTAATAAACAATTTTATGACCAGGCTAACACTAATAAGAGGAATAAAAGCAAATAGCGAGCTAAATTTATTTATTTTGCAAGAATATTATATAAAAAGATATTTTCATATATTTATTTCTAATGTATGTTTTTTATTTAACTAAAATAATTGATTACAGATTCAATAAAAATTTTTTTAATATTCGCAGAGCATTGAAGTTAAGATAAGTGCCATGCCGTTTAAACTATTTTAGTCTAAGCGTTTAGCTATGTGATTCAATTTCAGTTTATGATAGTATTTCTTTTCTTTTTGCGTGGAAATAAGTTGATTAATTCAATAAATGGTTTGAGTTTTTTGAAAGAAAGTATCCCATTAGTTACGATACTAAGGTTTAGAAAAGGAATAAGTTTAAATTAAAATATTAACTTTAGGGGGGAAGGGGTTATAACAAAAACAAAAGGAATATTTAAATTAAATCATTAAATTTAAGTGTGGGAGGGGTTATAATAAACACACACACATGGATATTTATTATAAGTCGGAGACAAATACTTAACAATTTATAAGGATTTAAGTTTTGTAACCGAGCTGCACGTGATAGAGATGGATTTATTCAAAATCATGCTGGAAAATTATTTTATAATCATTAAAATATTAGTATATTCAGATACAGTTTCCAAGAAAATTACATTTGAAAGTACACTTTTTTTTTTCCTAATCGACGGTGCAAAAATTGAAAATGCGCTATGTTTCGAAGTTAAAAAATAGCTGTTAAAGCGACATTTATTGGTCAGGGTTGCCAGGGTTAATATGACGTCATCGTTAATCACGTACATGTTTTTACTTTATATATAGATGTAATATAGATCAGTACAAAAACCCTTAACGGGTTAAAAGTTGTGACGCAGCACTTTCTTTTGGCTTTATGAATTTTAAATATGGGTCTTAAAAGCAATGATATCAAATTTAAGTGACGCTATGTTAATAATTATTTTTTTAAATCATAATTTTCTTTTTAGTTTTATTTATATTCACAGGTGCAATTATTATCTTAATATGAAAAAATATATATAATTTATTCGCTGATGCTTTTTCATTCACATCTCTCATGAATTCAAAATATGGGTTTTAAAAGAAATGATATCAAAATTTGAGTGACACCTTGGCGTTAATTTAATAGGACTCTTTTAAAATTCAATTTAAATTATTTTTGGTTTGTCTTCTAAAGTATGTTTACACATACAAACAATACTTTTAATTTTTCAATACACTTTTAAATAGATTACTTTCACTGAGCCTATATTATGTATTGAAATGTATTTATTTCAATAAATTGATTTATCTTCTGTGCCACGCTATCCAAAATCATAAGTAAAATTTATGTAAATGATTATTTTGCGTCATATTATCCACTTGAATACATTTCCCTTTGTTTGGATACTATGACGCAAAATAATCATTTACATAAATTTTACTTATGATTTTGGATAGCGTGGCACAGAAGATAAATCAATTTATTGAAATAAATACATTTCAATACATAATATAGGCTCAGTGAAAGTAATCTATTTAAAAGTGTATTGAAAAATTAAAAGTATTGTTTGTATGTGTAAATATACTTTAGAAGACAAACCAAAAATAATTTAAATTGAATTTTAAAAGAGTCCTATTAAATTAACGCCAAGGTGTCACTCAAATTTTGATATCATTTCTTTTAAAACCCATATTTTGAATTCATGAGAGATGTGAATGAAAAAGCATCAGCGAATAAATTTTATATATTTTTTCATATTAAGATAATAATTGCACCTGTGAATATAAATAAAACTAAAAAGAAAATTATGATTTAAAAAAATAGTTATTAACATAGCGTCACTTAAATTTGATATCATTGCTTTTAAGACCCATATTTAAAATTCATAAAGCCAAAAGAAAGTGCTGCGTCACAACTTTTAACCCGTTAAGGGTTTTTGTACTGATATCATTACTTTTTTAAGGTTATTGATGAGAATGTCAATTAGTCGAAATTAAGCATAGGGTATAAATTAATCATTAAAATAAAATTTTAAAGAAATGCTAAAAAAGACCCCTTGGACCCCAATAAAATATGAGGGTGGTGGCCCAGGGAGAGGAATCCAAGACTCAACTTTTAAATTATACAGCGAGAGAGTAACACAATTAGAAGGATGAAAATGCATGGCAAAACCCGTTTGTTCCATCTTCCTCCGCCAAAGGACGCAACCTTTTCTATACAAACATAGCTGAAAATTTTCGGGCCGTCGATTCCGAGTCAAATGAGCCATACGTCGTCGTGATCGGTCCCATAGAACCCGATAGGAAAGTGCCCCCTGGTTGGTAAACTTGGAACTAAAATCGATATATCCTGTCGATGTCGAGTCGAATGAATCACACTGCATTGTGATGGGACCCATAGAACTCGAGATAGCTGCAAAATCCGTTAGTTCCATCTTCCACCACCAGGGGGCGGACTCTGTTCCATACAAACATAGCTGAAATCTTTGAGGCTGTCGATTTCGAGTCGAATGAGCCATACCTCGTCGTGATGGGGCACATAGAACACAAGATAGGAAAGCACACTCTGGTGGTGAAACTTGTAACTAAAATCGATATATCCTGCCGATGTCGAGTCGAACGAATCAAACTGCATTGTGATGGGACCCATAGAACTCGAGTTAGATGCAAAATCCGTTAGTTCCATATTCCACCACCAGGGAGCTCACTCTGTTCCATACAAACATGGCTGAAATCTTTGAGGCTGTCGATTTCGAGTCGAATGAGCCATACCGCGTCGTGATGGGGCGCATATGACCCGAGATAGGAAAGCGCCCCCTGGTGGTGAAACTTGTAACTAAAATCTATATATCCTGTCGATGTCCAGTTTAATAAATCAAACTGCATTGTGATGGGACCCATAGAACTCGAGTTAGCTGCAAAATCCATTAGTTCCATCTTCCACCACCAGGGGACGCACTCTGTTCTATACAAACATAGCTGAAATCTTTCAGGCTGTCGATTTCGAATCGAATGAGCCATACCTCACCGTAATCGGGCCCATAGAACACGAGATAGGATAGCGCCCCTGGTGGTGAAACTTGGAACTAAAATCGATGTATCCTATCGATGTCGAGCGAGCCAAATGAATCAAACTGCATTGTGATGGGACCCATAGAACTCAAGTTAGCTGCAAAATCTGTTAGTTCCATGTTCCACCACCAGGGGGCGCACTCTGTTCTATACAAACAGCTGAAATTTTTGAGGCTGTCGATTTCGAGTTCAGTGAGCCATACCTTGTCATGATCGGGGCCATAGAACCTAAGATGGGAATGCGCCCCCTGGTGGTCAAACTTGAAACAAGTTGAATGAATCAAACCATGTTGTGATGGGACCCATAGAACTTGAGTTAGCTCCAAAATCCATTAATTTCCCCTTCCACTGCCAGGGGCGCTCTCTGTTCTATATGAACATAACTGCCCCTGGTGGTGAAACTAAAATCAGTAAGTTCTATCGATGTCGAGTCGAATGAGCCAAACTGCATCATGATTAGGAATGCACAACCTGTGGCCCGTGATGGGTAACTGGTGGCCCGCAGAGACCATACATGCCAACCTATCCAAAAATTTCGAATTTCCTTAATAATTCGTGAGAAAAATTTGCAAATTTTGTCCATAAATCGTAGGAAAATATGAATTTCATCGATCAGGCGCATAAAATCATGAATTGCATCGACTGGATGCGAATTTTGTCAAATGGGCATGGAAAAATCACAAATTTCGCCATTTTGTCGCTAGAAAAAAAAACGCAAATTTCAATAATCGGTCAACAGAAACCAGAGATGCCAAAATCAGTAATTCCGGAGTTGCAAATTTCGTCAATCACTCAAAAAAAAAAAAAAATCTTGAATTTTGTAAATCAATTGAAAAAACCTGCGAATTTTGTCGAAAAGGCACTTAAAATCGTGAATTTCATGGATCGAGCAGCGAATTTCCTCGAATGGCGTGGAAAGATCGAGAATTTCAACGAACAGTTGCAGGAAAAATTTGCAAATTGTCCATAGATCATAGGGAAACATTATGAATTTTGTCTATCGGTTCTGCAAAATTATGAATTTTGTCGATAGGCATGGAAAATCGCAAATTTCGACAACTGGGCTTGGAAAAATCAAGAATTCCATCGAATGTTTGTGAAAAATTTGTAAATTTCAACGAACGGTAAAAAAAAAAAAATAATTTGCGAATTTCGCCATTGTCTAGAGAAGAAAAATTGTGAATTTCATTAATTGGCCGATGGAAAGCATATCAGTTGAAAATCATGAATTTTGTCAATCAGGCACAGTAAAAACATGAATTTTGTGGATCGGGAGAAGGGAAATCATAAATTTTGTTGAACACATGCATAAAAATCATGAATTTTGTTTATCAGGCATGTAAAAATCATTAATTTCGTTAAACGGATGCATAAAAATCAAGAAAGTCATCAATTGGGTGCGTAAAAATCTTGAATTTCATCGATCAGGCGTGTAAAAAATCATGAATTTCATCGATAAAGTGCATAAAAATATAGGACAAAATTGCCATTCGCCAATCCGCGAGTAATACTGAAAATTTGCCGACTGACTTTACTGCCACCACTGGTCAAACTTAATAGTTCCAATTGCGATGATTCAATGGAAAAAGATTTTTTCCCCATTGTCGCTCGACAAATTTCAAAACCATTTGGCGAATTTCACGATTTTTTCAAAGAAATTATTTGGATTGTGATTTTTTTTCTTCTCGAAGCCATTCGACGATATTCGAAATTTTTTTCCCCTGAAACCAGTTGATAAATTTTGTGATTTTTCCACTATCAATGAATTTTGTGATTTTTCTGCTATCGATTGATGAATTTCGTGATTTATCGACTATCGATTAATGAATTTCACGACTTTTTCCATAAACGAACAAATTGTGCACTTTTTTTCCACTGCCATTCGACGAATTTTGCAATTCTGTTACGCGATTGTTAGACAAATTTCACTATTTTTCTCCCGAGATCATTTGACGAATTTTGTGATTTTTAATTTTACTGACTGATTGATTTATATTTAATAATAAAAGTTAAAATGTTTTGATTTAAAAACAAGATGGCTAACTGAGGGTGAATCCCAAAACTTAGCCGCATCATCAATGAGTTAGCTAATCAAGCATTTAGCTCTTACAGTTTGTTTAAAAGGTGCACACAAAAGCAAAAAATATGAATTTTTTTTAATCCTTACCATCACTGTTGAAATCCTGAACCAATTAGAATCTAATTGTGACAGTGTATTTATCTTGCAAATATCATTGAGGAGTTTTTTATACAGGGTGTAACGATTTCATTAAATCTCTCACAGTCTGCTAATTAGGCAGAGTAATCAAAGATAGAAGCTCCCAAGAGTTGGAAAACTTTTCTCACGCTTAGCTGTTGTGTGACTAGAATGTCGTTTACTACAATAGGAAAAGATGAGCTTCGATCAATCTTGTGAAACTGAAATTGCTAGACAGCAAATATTTCTCTGATCTTACCGTCTATATGTGGGGTCTCAGATCGTGGGAAAATTTCCTGCGAGAACATTTAAAAGTTCAGTAAGACCTCCCTAAAAAAGGCTTTATCCAATGACGTAAACTAAAACTTTTTTGATTGGTGATCGGAGTATCTTTTGTTCGAGCAAGGGGACCGGAAAAGAGAATCGAGGGGAAGGTAGTTACAGTTTTGGCAGGAGAACGAGTGTTGGTGGAAAACACTCTTCTCAGGACGATTTCCCAAACCAGTGGGGAAGGAAATGTTTTGCTGACACATTTTGAAGGGAAAAGATTTCTCTTAAGGCAACGGCAAGGTCATCGCTTGAAGTTTTTGTGACGAGTGCAAAAGAACTCATGTTAAGATTTCCAAACACTGTACAAGATTGGACCTTTCATTGTTTTATTAATTGATTATAAGTTGAAACGAAATTACGCTGAAAAAAATTGTTTATAATGATTTGTAATATTAAGAAACTCGAAAATGATTTTTAAATAAAAATCACTTAGTAGTACTTTATTGAAATTAATCCATATGAAAAGGCCACACGCTACCCCTTTACAAATTATAACATCATGGATTCATTATAAGGGACACGCAAAATCAAAACATCATCATGATAACATTCAAATTACTAAGCCAATTCAAACCTAATTATGCCAAAGTATCAATCGATGAATTCATTAATCAAATATGTTGGGCAAAATCCTAGAACAAGCAAAACATCCGATTTGGCTATTTTTTTTACGCACGTCAACCAAAAAAACGGCAACTTCCAAATTCTACCCAATCAGAACGCATGCTTTTTAAGCTTAAGCAAGCATATACTTACACACTGCTTACGGCAAGCTTTTTCACAAAATTAACAAATTTTATTTCGTTTTACAATTATTTACAAAGTTTCAGCAAGTTTTTCTTCACGATTTTTCTATTTTTACAAACTTTTAGCAATATTTCGTCTGGATATTTCAATTTTTACATACAAGCATTTAGCAATTTTTTCCTCCAGATTTTTCTATTTTTAATAATTTTTAGCTATTTTTTCCTCCTTGCTAAAACTTTGTAAATTGTCATAAAACGGAATAAAATCAATGTTTACTTCGTGAAAAAATTTTCATAGAAACTGTGTAAGTAGTGAATTCTCTGCTACAAAGAACACAGGTTATGATTGGGGAGAATCTAGAGAATTCTGATTTTTCAAATGCACGAAACTCATTCAAGCACCAGTTAGTAACATGTATATGTACTCTTTGCGTACATTAACAGAAAAAAAAATCCTGGATGCATGAAACTCCCTGTGCAGCAATCTCTAGAATGCATGAAATTCATCCAAACAGCGGTTAATAATTGATATATATATATATATATATATATATATATGTGTGTGTGAGTACGCTTCGCGTACATTAACTGAAAAAAAAAATCCTGGATGCACAAAACTTGCATTTCTCTGACTTCGGTTTTTCGAAATAGATAAAATGCTTCAGGGATTCAATCCAGCATCGCTGAAATGTTACATAATCACAGAAGATCACTAATTATAATTAAAATATAGATAAAATGCTGAAGTGATTACAAATTAATCACTGAAGCATTTTATCTATACTTCAAAACATATTTGTTTTGTTTCTCATTTCCAAAATAATTTTCATTCATATTTACTTATTATAAGCATGTTATTTAATTTTACTGTGTGATTGATTTATATTTAATAATAAAAGTTAAAATGTTTTGATTTAAAAACAAGATGGCTAACTGAGGGTGAATCCCTAAACTTAGCCGCATCATCAATGAGTTAGCTAATCAAGCATTTAGCTCTTACAGTTTGTTTAAAAGGTACACACAAAAGCAAAAAATATGAATTTTTTTTAATCCTTACCATCACTGTTGAAATGCTGAACCAATTTGAATCTAATTGTGACAGTGTATTTATCTTGCAAATATCATTGAGGAGTTTTTTATACAGGGACATGCAAAATCAAAACGTCATCATGATAAGATTCAAATTACTAAGCCAATTCAAACCTAATTAAGCCAAAGTATCAATCGATGAATTCATTAATCAAATATATTGGGAAAATCCTAGAACAAGCAAAACATCCGATTTGGCTATTTTTTTTACGCACGTCAACCAAAAAATCGGCAACCTCCAAATTCTACCCAATCAGAAAGAATGCTTTTTAAGCTTAAGCAAGCAGATACTTACACACTGCTTACGGCAAGCTTTATTATACAATATTAACATAAATTTTATTTCGTTTTACAATTATTTACAAAGTTTCAGCAAGTTTTTCTTCACGATTTTCTATTTTTACAAACTTTTAGCAATATTTCGTCTGAATATTTCAATTTTTACATACAAACATTTAGCAATTTTTTCCTCCAGATTTTTCTATTTTTAATAATTTTTAGCTATTTTTTCCTCCTTGCTAAAACTTTGTAAATTGTCACAAAACGGAATAAAATCAATGTTTACTTCGTGAAAAAATGTTCATAGAAACTGTGTAAGTAGTGAATTCTCTGCTACAAAGAACACAGGTTACGATTGGGGAGAATCTAGAGATTTCTGATTTTTCAAAAGCACGAAACTCATTCAAGCACCAGTTAGTAACATATATATGTACACTTTGCGTACATAACAGAAAAAAAAAATCCTGGATGCATGAAACTCCCTGTGCAGCAATCTCTAGAATGCATGAAATTCATTCAAACAGCAGTTAATAATTTATATATATATATGTATATATGTGTATGCTTCGCGTACATTAACTGAAAAAAAAAAATCCTGGATGCACAAAAATTGCTATATTCCGCACTCCCTAGAATGCATGAAATCCATTCAAGCTGCGGTCAGTAATGTTCGCACAAAAATCGGTTTACAGCAATCTCTAAAGTGCTTAAAATACATCTTATCATATAAAATCAACAAAAATGCACTTACCGTTATTTCTCATCCTTCGTTTTTTTTTAATATTTCACAGGATTTATCCTTTATGACATAAAACACATTTCATAAACATAATTCAACAAATCTGACACACAACAAACCAACCCACAGACAATAGAACTCTATTATAGAATATTCTAATCTGTCAACCAACCAATCAAATCTAATTCCCTCAAAAACCAGCTCAATTTTCAGAACCATGCATTCTGCTCATGCTAGAACCAAGCACAAAAGGCGTGGAAAAAACGTAAGAAATAAACCGGTAACAAGAAAACTCATTTATCGCTTCGCTAAATTCGATGACGCCAAGCGTCTCGCTTGTTCTAGGATTTAACCTATTTTTCTTAATTATCTGTCTTAGTTTGTGAATAAATTTTTGTAATGTCAGTTGAAACTGATCTCTCGTACATAACGATGCATCACATTTTTTTAATGTTTTTTTTTCTACACCATGATGTTGCTATTTAACAACATTATTTTAATTTTAAAAAGAAAACAAACAACTAATAAATCAGTAAATATGAACGTTTTGCACTCCTGAAACCCCCCCCCCCCCCAAAAAAAAAATATATATATATATATATATTGTTTTAATTTCAGGGTAACTGAAGAAAAAAAAAATCCTTCTATAGCGTTTCTATTTTTCCATGCGCTGTGAAGATTTTTTAACGGGTTCAAAAACAAATTTCACAAATACTTCTAACTTAATTAACAAATATTTCAAAAATATATTTTTAATTCCATGTTGTTTATGTATGAAGAAAGAAACAAAAGTTTGGTAAACTTCTATCTCTGTTTAAATAGTCTATTTCAAGAATAAAAACATTCGGTAGAATGCATAGCTTTGACAATACATAAACAAAAATGAAGAATACAGTACCTTTTTTTTTTTTTTTTCAATTTCTTATATTTGGTGCAAGATACTACTGAATACTTTGCTACAAGATTTGTTTAAAGATATTACCCTCTCTCATGATTTTTAGGTTTCCAATGCCACGTCTACCATTGCCCCGAGAACTGACGACTGATTTCGTGATTTATTAAGTAAAATCTATATTTAACATTTGAAAATAAACTTTCACTAGAAAAAAAAAAACAAAAAAAAACAATGGTAGAACTTTGCATTTCTCTGACTTAGGAAAATAAATATTAGAAGATAAATACATATTTCTTTATTATCTGTTTTTAAAATGCAAATTTAAGAAATGAAATTGAAAAAAAAAAGGTACTGTATTCTTCATTTGTTTATATAGCTGATCAAATATACGCATTTCACTGAATGTTTGGATTCTTATACTATGAAACAGAAGCTTACAAACGTGTTTTTTATCGTACATAAACAACATGGAATTAAAAATATATTCATGAAGTATTTGTTAATAGAAGTTAATTTGTGAAATTTGATTTTCAACACTTCAAAAAATGTTCATAGCAGCGAATCGCATCGCACACAAAGAAAACAAACTGATGATTGATTCATTTTGAATGATTCCTTGTTACGCAAATTAATTGATAAAAAAAAATCTTAATCTTTTTTTTCCTTTAAAAAATCACAAATTAAATATAAATAACAATTAAATTGTATATGTATAATTATAAAATATGTTTATGAAATTCGACAAAATATGCAAATTCTCTTAATTTTGTACACCAGTGTACTTTCCATGGAAAGCCTACAAATGTAACAAGAACATATGCATGCTACGTCTGTCAATTTGATTGAAATTTGTAGATAACTTTTAGCGAAAATACTCCGAAAGCTGACATACTAAAACTCGTTAATATATTTACAGTTTGCATCTTGTGTGTCAGATTGATAAATGATTCCGTCTGCAGAAACATATGAACAACATATTAGCAATTCATCAAATTTAACTTTTTTTTTAAATTATTAATAAAATTACAGGACCCTATTTAGATTAATATTAAAATTATTTTTTTAATACATATGTAGTACTATCTGTGACTTCGTTCAAGCAACATTAAAAAAAGAATAAATACATTAATTAAGCAAAATATTTCACACCCGATAATTAAAAACGTTAATAATTAACTAACTATTTATCAAATTTATAGGAGACAATACGGTATTTTTGAAGTGAAAACTTCTTTAGGCGCGTTGAGCATTTTTTGAGATGGGAAAAAACCATTGAACTCGCGACACTGTTACCGACACCTCTGTATATTTGGCGACGATTCTGCAATAGCTGATTCAGGTAAGCAACCAGATTTGCTTAAATTAATATCTCACTTTGACAGCCAAATAGATATTAGTCTCTATTTAGCATTATTTGAAAGACAAATTTCTTGAATGAATATAATAAAAGAAAATTGGGTCACACATTTGTTAAGTTTAATTCCGTTAGAAATCGCCAATATTATAGCTAGAGAGCTAGAAACATTGGCGAACATCACGATTACGTAAAAGATTTACTTCTTAAATGCTTCAAAATGACGCCAGAAGAATTTAGGCAAAAATTAATGTCACATAAAAAAAGAATCTTCAGACACTTGGCGCGATTTAGCATTTGAATTAAGAAATTATTTGGAAGAATGGATTAGCGGTCTTAAAGTATCTGATTTTGAATCCTTAAAAGATAGCCTAGCCTGCTGTTTGTCAACCAGTGACTGCTTCCATCTTAATTTTTTTTGTCTTATTGTGTTTTAATTGTAATTTGCTTAAACAATGTAATAAAAAGTTACCTCTTAATATTAGCAAGCTCATAGAAAAGCCTTGTTGCGATAACTTAAAAATTTTAATTGTTATTAAGCTTTTTATTAGACTTCTGCTGCTAACCAAGCCACATAGTTCAGCATGTCTTGCTCTAAATTTTGGCCTCTGAGAGTATGTATTAGGATATATATTCTTGAAGGACACGGGGTTCATTTCTGGGGGGCTGGCTGTTTGGCATCACGGGCATTGTTACAGTGTGGCTTGGTTATGGGTCCTCGCCCTCATTTGCTTTTGGGGAGCAAGGGTGACAGCTGTTTGCTGGCCGGGGTGTGGCCTCTTCAGTCGCTCGGCCCCCCCTAATTAACTTTCTGTCTGCTATTTTGTAACGAGGGGAGTTTGAATTCTTTGAATTTTTCTGTTTTTTTTTTTTTTTTTTTTTTTTTTTTTTTTTTTTTCTTTCAATTTTTAGTTTTTATCTTGTAGGTTGTGCTTAAATTTGACGTTTTTTTCCTGCGCCTTAATATGCTTTTTAACATTTATTGAAATGAGTTAGAATATCTTTCAACTGTACCATTTATATAAAGTAAAGGGAATAGGGAGGGTAGGTTAAGGAAAGGAATGGTTACATACTTTAACTTTTTCAGCTCTTTTTTTTTCTCTAGTACTTTACATCAGAAAAGTTATTCATCCTATGATCCAAACTTTTTTCCAACTTTAATAATTTTAATTGTAATACTTAGCAGTTTTCAACGCAATAACGGTTTTTTTTTTAATTGCTTTTATTTTCTTTTTTTAAACCTTGTTCGTTTTATGTTTTTTTTTTTTTTTCTTTACTGTTTTATTTTTAATTTAACATTTTCTTTAACATCCCGGGTAGTGCGGCGTTATCGGCTGATATTTTGTTAGTCGCTGAATGTCGTACGTGTATTATAGCTATAGTTATAAAGTAAATTTCAAATTATTGGGGTTGTTAAAACTTTCTTTTTAGTTTTGTGCAAGGGGGGGGGGACACATTTTTATTAACACAGCAAGCTCTAATATGTCTTATTTCCTTTAAATTCCTAAGTTTTAAATTTCTCACCTATTTTAATTTTTTTTTCTTACAAAATTTCCAACTTACTCAGTAATAAAAGTGTTATTTTAAATAAATCTTTTCAAAGTACGTAAAATTAATATTTAAAATAAATAAATATGTCGTTTGTTTTTGAATTTTACTAGATAATTTAATGATAGTTTTATCTTTGTGACACATCTTTTACTCCAGTAACAGAGAAATCTACTCACACCAGCTTTTGTTAATAGATTTCTATAACATGTCTTTAAAAAACATCTAATATCTAATGTATTATTAATACATTTAATAAAAAAAAAAAAAAAAAAAAAAAAAAAACTTATGTTTTTTTTTAATACACTTATACATAATTTTATTCATTATATTATAAATGTATGGCCATGAAAAGACGCCCTTTTTTTTTTTAAGAGAATCTCACTTTATCACTATGCCATCCAGTATACATTTGCAAACGTTTTTCGAACAGCTAACAATTTTATTTTTCATTTTCAATTTAATTATACTTCTATTTCTCGTAATTCTTAATTTCTAACTTTCCTTAGCACCACCTCTCTCCACGATCATCAACTGGACATGTAGCGCCATCTATCGCCTTCCCCAAGCCCTGATCTTTCCCTTTGGCTATTCTAGCCCATATCCTAAAATCAGCTAGACACTTTTTAAACGTTTGGCGCCATCTCTCGTAGGTTACTCGCATTACTTTAAATCCTTTTTCGAAATCATCTACATCACTCGCATTTCTTTTACACTCTTTCTACTTACTATTTTCTATTAACATTATAAACTTTCTCCAGTACATTATACTATTTTTTAACGCATTTTTTGTATTTTATTGTATTTTAAACTCAGGATGTTTTTCAGGATTGTTAGTAATTATTTCGCTCAATATCAAATGTTAATTTTCAGCAATGGCAGAAATTTTCTTTCACTTAATGTCAAAAGGTGATGTTCAGTGATTTTGGTATTTATTGGCCAACATTCACAGCTGTCAACTTTTTTTTTCATATATTCACATTTTATTTATTTATTTATTTATTTATTTATTTATTTATTTATTTTGGGTGGGGGATGTTCTTGTTGTTGGCCATTTACTTTGTGCTGCTTAAATTCTTACAGGATTTTTTTTTTTTTCATTTGCCATTTGCCGCTGCCACCGTCGGACTCTTAAGGTGCCGGTGCAAGGCGGTTTTCCAACTTATCACTCTTAAACGCTTCTAACTTTTAATATATTCATACATTTTCACTAAAATTGATTTTCGAAGCCTCCAAACATATTACTCTCCTCCCCACCACAAAGCATCACACCCGCCACTTTTTAATTTTTTTAGCGTTTTTTTTGTGTTTGACACTCATTTCCACATAACTGTACTTCTACGCATACAATATTTACAAAACTGTTCTCTTAATTAAAGATTGTTTCTCTCTACCCCCCCCCTCCCCCCTACTTTCTACTATTTTCTTTGTCAAGCTTTCCTAAAAATATCGCTATTTTATTTTTTTTTTTCATGCTGTAATATACTGTTTTATTGCCCTCTTATATAAACTTAAGAGCATCTATGTTTTCTAGTGCGTTTAATATTTTTTTCATTTTTCACACAATCCTGAAATTTTCTTAGTTTTTTTTTGGGCCCGTTTTTCATCAGTCCAGGCCGCTATTTCACTTTCTTCTTCAATTTAGAATACCTAGCTGCGGACTTTCACATTTTTGGACCATGTAACCAATTCAAACACCTAACTGTTACCAAACTGTTATTTTTTCAATAATTTCCCATCTATCTCTACGTGCAAATTCTCACATTATATAACAGTTTATTTTCAGCATTTTTTGGGGCTTTTTAGTTGCACTTAGTGTTAAGTTTGTTGTTTTTTTCAACTTACAAAAAATACTCAGTAAAACTCATCAAAATTTGTCAATTTACTTCCCAACACTTATTATTTACACTCCAATAAATATTTCTTTCTTACTTTCTTTTTTCTTCTCCCGAGTACGGCGTATTACCTTCCACCGGACCACTGGGTTCATTTGCCGGCACCGGACCAAGGTGCTGGGGTAAGGCTGAACCCAATTTCTCTTCACTAGTTGCTTCTAATTTGTAAATAATTCATACATATTTCATCATAATTAGCTTTAGTAACCCCCAAGTTTTTAGCCCCCCCCCCCCAAATTCATCACACCTGCAGCAATTTTAGTTTTAGCGGATTCATTTTTTTTTTCTTTTCTTTCTTTTTTCCTTTTGTGAGTGTGTGTTTGTCGCAAAACACACTTTTTTATTCATAACTAATCTTCCTCACATTCAATAACTATAAAAATTCTTTTCGTAAATTAACACATTTTGCTCTTCATACCCCCCACTTTTTTTTTTAAGTTTCTTTGTCTAGTTTTCCTAAATATATGCATTTTTCAACATTTGTTTACACTCTTTTTTCTCACGAAAATATGGCTAGGTCTCGCAATTTATTCCTTTTTCATACTGTTATATACCGTTTTTTTGTCCTCTCATATAAACTTAAGTGAATTTATGTTCTCTAGCGCTTCTAATAAATTTTATCATTTTTTACACAATCCTGAAATTCTCTTTTTATTTTTTTTTTTGGGGGGGGGGGCGTTTTTCATCAGATTTCATTTCCCTGTTTCACTATCTCCTTCAAATTAGAATACCTATCTGCGGACTTTAACATTTTCGGACCATATAACCAATTCTAACATCTAACTGTAACCAAACTTATTTTTACAATTATTTCCCATTTACAGTTTTTTTTTCTTTTTTTTTTTTTGCCCGCATAATTATAAGTTTTAGTGTGTTTTTTTTTCCTTTGTTGTATTAAAGTCTTTTTTTTTTTCGTTTTATTTTTATTTACTTTTCTTCATTTTTCTTACACTCCTGAGTAGAATAATAATTTTTTTATTTACTTTTTAATTTACTCTTGCATCAAAGTACGTTCTTAGACTTTCTCAGACTCCCCTGTGTTCGCAAAATGCCACAAGTCTTTTCTCTCTTGCTTTTTGCACAGCTTTTCCCCTTTACCACTCGTCGGTCGGGGTGGCGCGCTGCGGCTGGCCTTGGCTGGAGCCTGAGTCTCCCGTCTCTCCCTCCAATAGCAATCATCATCAACAACAATCCTCCTCATCTATCGCAACAAGTTCTGCTCTACCCATATTTAAACATGTACTATTAATAAGTTACATAGCAAGGAATAGCAATTTGTCTTTCATCACCTTAGCGAGCCCCAATCGTTTCATTTTCTCTTCCCTTTCTCACCCAACAATTCCTTAAGTCTAAGCTTTTTGATACTGGTCAATCATTATTCTTTACCCTAAAGTCGAACCTAATAATTCCAGTCTAATTTTCAGCGCAGTCACGAGTTTTTGACAAACGGCAAGCTTTTGTTCCTACACTTTTCCATTTTGAAACATGCTGCGAGACCTGTAGAGCCATTCATGGGTTTATTCAGTCAAGTGGCGTGAGTGCCCAATGACCTAGTTTTTGACTTAGTATAATTTTCTTCTGTTTATCGTTTCGTAATAGAAGCTTCTCATCCTGTTCCTTCCCTTGCTAACATGTCGCCAGGCAACGGAAGATTTCCTTCTGACAAAAACTCTAGCTCTCAGTCAGCAGCTCGAAAGAGCAGGTCATCAACTAGAAATACCAGAGCAAAGCTGTCTAGAAGCGTCAGCCACAGCTCAGCAGCATCCACAATACATGAAAACACTGATGCAGAAACAGAAACATATACGATGGCAGAACTTATTACGATGGGAAAGAGCTACGTAACAAGAGCTGAAAACAGCATTGCTACAAAAAAACTCCCCACAGAAAAAACACTAAAAAATCTGAGATATGTATTTGAGTTCCTTCAAAATACAGAAGAGGCACTGCAGTCCAGGATACGCCAACTAGAAATAAATGAAGCAAGCCTCCAGACAAGCTGCCAGCACCTCCAAGAAAGCCTAGATCACGCACGCCAAACGAATGAGAAGATAATTGAAAGGATACCAGACACCGTCACACTTATAGAAGCAGTCAGATCAACACTAAAACAAAATCAAGCAGACCAAGCAGCGGCAATAGAAAGCACCACCATTTCACCAACAGAAACAGCAACACCTCAAGTCCCACAAACATACAGTCAAACAGCCGCACAACCAGCCAAAAAGTTTGTTCTGGAAAGCTCTAACCGCAAAACCCTCATCATTAAAGGTACATCAATAACACCGGGAAAAGAAATCGAAATAATGCTATCTAAAGAGGCAATTGCAACGCCAATACACGTGGATAAGGTGGCCCCCAGGAGAAATCACGTAGAAGTTACCTGCAAAACAGAAGAGGACCTAAAGCGCCTACAAGCAGAGCTGCAGCACAATCAAGTTCTCAACAAAAAACTTAATTTTCTGCAGAAGGCAGTTCCAAAGCATAAAATGATTCTCCTGGGTGTCCCAGAGGCGCTGACGAAGGAGGCCCTCACTAATATTCTTGGCAAAACATACCATATAACTGAAGAAGACATCATCGTCCTCAAGGAGTTACCTAATAGACACAACGAGGCGACAAAAGATTTGATTCTTCTGCTGCCTAAGTCACTTGGCATAGAGCTCATAAATGATGGAGGCATCGTCATCGGCCTAAAGACCTGTCGCCTCCGACCACATACTACCATCCTGCGCTGTCGCCGCTGTCAAGGCCTTACCCACCACGAACGGAACTGCAAGGCGGCCACGTCTGTGTGTGCATGCTGTGGCGAAGCACACCATGAAGAATCATGTGCAGCAGCTCCACGATGCATCAACTGCACCAAACATAACACACAACACAACACACATTTTCCAACAAGCCACAAAGCATCAGATTCTTGTTGCAGTGCCTACCGCTCAAAATATAGTTCAGAACGGGAAAGACTTAACCTGCTTTTCCAAATTGGTAACAGTTCGCAAGTTCACCTAACACCAGAAGAACCAAACAGACATCAACAATTCAACACACAGCACCCAACCATACAAGAGGCAACACCAGCAAATAGCCCCTATCATCACGATGAATGGTATGGTAATCGTTCATATAGAAATGAATACCACCCACTCTATCAAGGAGGCCACAACGGGCATCACCATGACTGGCAAGGTAGGCCCTTCTATTGAATCTAACATAATTTTTGTTACTAACTTAACCAAGAACCCTTTATTTAAGTACCTTTTATTTAAGTACCTTTTCAGAAAACCAATATGTCTCTTCTAGCACCTTCGGACCCCCCACCATTTGGCCACATCAAAATCATTCAGGTTAATTTAAATCACTGCAAGGCAGCTAATGTCAGCCTAAAAAATTACATGATATCAGAAAATATAGACATTGCATTGCTGCAGGATGCCTACTGTGGTAATGATGGAGCGCTGCTGTCAATTTTTCCGAAAAATTGGGCGAAGTTCGCGTCCAAAGATAACAGCGCTCATCTGGTCGTCCAGAATACGGATCTGGCATACTCACACCTATTCACAGGAGACAACTGTGTTTTCATCACTATAATGGCGAAGGAAGGAAAACTAATTATAGGCTCTACCTACGCAGCACCGCGTTTCAATTTTGATGAAACCCTTATGGAGTGGCAACACTTAATAACTCATAAGCAGTACTTCATTTGCGGAGGTGACTTCAACGCAAACTCCACTGTTTGGGGTTGCCCACAGGAAACCATCCGCGGAGACAGTCTCATCGAGCATCTCGCAGTCCATAATTTAACCATTGTTAACATTGATAACAGAACACACACATTTGTCAGAATGAACAACACAGGTATTATAACACACAAAGGATTCCCAGATCATACGCTGGCGAATCCGAAGGCGGCACAAAAAATCAGGGACTGGCGAGTAATGGACATCCACAATGCCTCGGACCATAAATACATACGTTTCGGCTTTGACATTATACCACTGACTACAACTAAACGACGTTTCAACACAACCCGAGGAAATTTTAAAAAGTTTACACAAATCATTAAAACACACAGACCACTCCTTGCACAACACCTAAGGGATGCAACAAACATCACCGACATTAACTCCTTCACAAAAAAACTTATTGCTTCCATGCAAGAGGCGGCACGAGCATCCTTTAGACTAAAAAATACTCGGAGGACTCCAGTCTTCTCGTTCTGGACCACCGAACTTAAGACACAACGAAACAAACTCACAGCGCTAAGGAGAAAGATTAAACATCTACGAGAAACACACGGAAACACACCTTATTTTGAAAACCTTGGCGCTCAGTACAAAATACTCTCATCAAAATTCAAGAAAAGTGTTCAGGATGCCAGAGTCAAAGCCTGGCGGAATTTCTGCAGCAATCAATCAGAACCTTTTGGCACGGCACAAAAATTTTTTACAGGAAATTTCTTCACACCAGACGAAATTAAACTTGAGCTTCCACCCTCCATTTCATCCAGGCAAGCGAATATGGAGCACCTAACTGCAGCACTTTTCGGACCATCCTCGTATCCCAACAGGGACAATTCAGACCTCAATTTTTCGACACCTGATGATAAACCCTTTTCTAAAGCTGAAGTAGCATCTGCTCTGCATACATTTAATGATAAAAAAGCCCCTGGCCCAGACTGCGTGGACTTCAAAATTTTAAAATTAACTTTCAAAATCATCCCAAAGTTGTTCACCAGATGGGCCAATCTGTGTCTCAATCACAATTATTTCCCTCAAACACTGAAGCAAGGTGAGGCCGTCTACTTCCTGAAAAAAGGAAAGAATGCCTCAGAACCCACTTCCTATAGACCTATTTGTCTCCTACCAACTCTGGGGAAGCTGCTAGAAAAACTACTAGTCACACGACTGGTGCACTTCATGGAGACGAATGGCATCTTGCATCATAGGCAATATGGGTTCAGAGAGGGTCGGTCATGTGACAAGGCCCTTTATGACATTCTTACCACTTGCAATGAAACCATCAGCAAAGGAGACTACACCTCACTTGTTTCACTAGATATTAAAGGTGCTTTCGATAATGTAGAATGGAGGGACATTATCCAGCAACTAATTGAAATTCGCTGCCCGGCTAATATAGCTGGAACCATCGCATCCTACTTAAGCCTTCGTAGCATAATGATCAATTGGGGTTCAGGCACTTCGGTACATCAGCTCGAAAAGGGCTGCCCCCAAGGCTCCTGCCTTGGCCCAATACTTTGGTTACTCATAGCTAACATAATTCTAAAAGAGCTAGAATCTAGAGGCTTCATTCTCTTTGCATTCGCTGATGACTTCAGCTTTATTTTCTCGGGCAGGCGGCGCATGGACTTGGAGGCAATGGCGGCTCAAGCCCTCCCCGTATTCTGCCAACTGCTAACAAACCTCAACCTCCAGCTATCAAGCCAAAAATCACAAGCAGTCACATTTTCCAAACCACGCAAACTTGAACGTAAACCAATCATAAGAGTGAACGGGGTTAGTGTCGAGCATGTCTCACACCTCAAACTTCTTGGCCTCACCATAGATGAACACCAAAGCTGGACGGAACATATCAACACCCTCAGGATTAAAGTAGGAAAATTACACTTAAACGCACGTAAACTAACGTCAAAATCCTGGGGAATAAAGCCAACAATGTTAAAAATCTGGTACCACACAATAGTGGAGCGGATAATTTTCTACTGTGTGGGCGTCTGGGGAGGTAACCTCACGCAAGCCGTGAAGGACAAATTGACCTCGATGCAACGGCTCTTTTTGCTGCAAATTGCTCGAGGATACAGGACAATCTCAACGGACGCACTCACAGTAATAACAGGTATTCCTCCCATAACATTAACACTCCAATATGAATACCAGAAAAACAGGATCACACACCTAGAACATGAGCCAACGTGTGCAGCACTTTTTCCACAAATACAACTACAGAGGAAGGTTCCCAGTTGGAGAATACATCCCGCAGAAGAGACATCTCACTTACAGATAAACACAACCAGGCACGGTTTTGAACACAGCTACTCTCCCCGCTGTCCGACCATTTTCACTGACGGGTCACGCACGGAGACTGGCGTGGCAGCAGCATTCTGTGCCATGAAAGGCGAGGTCGTGACCCATAAGTGGGCCTGCAGAATCGGTGATAACAACACTGTCTTCCAGGCTGAGCTGTTCGCGATTCTGCGGGCATTGGAATGGATTGTCTCTAACCCAACAGTACAATTTTACAGGCTATATTCAGACAGCCTCTCCAGCCTACAAGCAATCTTTACTCACCGCACAAAACATCCCATTGTACTCCAAATAAAACTATTTTTAAAAGACCTTGCACGGCGAGTAGCCCTGGGCCATGTGAAGGCACACATTGGCATTGCTGGCAATGAATTAGCTGATAAATTGGCAAAAGAAGCTACGAGAAGCACAAATATTGATCTTTCCCTCCCTGTTCCCCCATCCTACATTAGAGGGTTTTTAAAGTCTAAAATCATTCCTCAGTGGCAGGACCACTGGGATTACTCGGATAAAGGTCGACATACCCACAAATTGCTCCCTTTTGTCTCCCTAAACCTGCTTAACCTCGCCCCCCACACCTCAGCGTTCCTCACAGGACATGGTCCATTCCCTACTTACCTCAAATATTATAAACGTGCAGCCTCCAATGTGTGTCCATGTGGCCAGCGGGGCTTGCCTTCTCATTACTATTTTGACTGCCCACTGACCGTTGCCTGGCATCTCAGATCTCCCGAAATTCCCCCACCCTCTTGGCTAAACAATATTCTAACAAGACCAATCTTACTAAAAAAATTAAAAAATATTTTTAACTTCTTAATGGATTTATCGAACTTAACAAATTAAGTAACCAACTCTAGCTTTTATCAATTTTTAACTAAACATATTAAATTCTTCACCACCAATCAGTACTGTAATTGATCTTCCTACCCTCCTTCTCCTGACTTTTCCTTTTTTGGCTGTACCTTGTCAGTGTTTGAGCACCTTGCTGTGCTCCCTTCGCAGTCTTTAGAAGCGGCCTCATCTCTCCAACGCAACAACTTGTGGCGCCATCTGTCGCGTGGGAACTGAGCTCTCAGATTCCGGCGCATCATTATTATCCAAGGACCGCCTTGGCCGCGAACTGTGTGTCATGACGCAGGAGCGTTAAGGACTGTTCACCTACAAGTTCTTCATCACTGCACCTGCCGCTGTCTGTCGCGAGGGAGTGCAGGCTCCAGCGGTTCAGGCTATTTTCAGTTTCTTTTTCTTTTTTTTGTTTTTAGCTTTCTTGCCTGCCCCTTGTCGCGCTTAGGCTTGTCCTGGCAGTGCCGGCCTTTGGCCTAGTTTGTATTTTCTTTTTTTTTCTTTTTTGTTGTTGTTTGGCCCGTTTGCGCGTGCGCTGGCGGTCTCGGCATCGTGCCTTCCCTTCCGCCGGTGGCTGGAATCACCCAAAACGAATCCCCGCGTGCCGGGGAACATCCCGGGGGAGGTGCTAACGCTCTACGGCCTGGCTTTGCTGGGCCGAGTGGCCTCCCTTAGGCATTCAATCTTTCTTTCATACCCAATACCAAAACAAAAGAAATAAATCTCAAATTAGGTGTTTTAGATGTAACTCTCAAGGCCACATAGCATCTCAGTGTAATAATAGCAATAACGGTCAAACTAATGAGTTCAGTCAAGACTCTACCGAAAACTATCGAAATTATAATCGCCAAAATCACAATTCAAATGCCGATGTACAGGAAAAAGCTAACATTGCTACAATTCGAATCAGAAATAAGTCTAAACCTAATGGAATGGGTAAAATAATTAATATAAAAGGCAAAGAAGCAAATATATTGTTTGATACAGACAGCTACATTTCTTTATTCAGTTACGAATGTTATGTCGATATTGGGTCGCCAAATTTGTCTTCTGTTGATATCTTATTAACTGACATTGGTGGAGAAACTGTAAATCTAATTGGATATTTTGTGTATGAAATACGGGATTTCTTATATCAACGAAATTTTATGTGTCAAAATCTCTCGCATACGATATTGTAATAGGGCAAGACGTGATCAGCAAACTAAAGTTGGCGATATATGAAGAGGGAATTAAAATTGTTGGCTAGCGAAATACTTTTCAAGTAGGTTGCCTTGTTGTTGTTGTTGTTGTTGAATTGACCCCAATGGGCCCAAAAGTTGTAAATAATTCCGATAAAAAATAAAATTATGTTGTCAATTCATACAATGAAGCGAAAGTATCAAAAGGAAATAGTTCACGTTGTGAAAACGAAATGATTGGTATTATGAATAAAAATAATTCAGAAAATAATTTCAAGATAAATTTAGCACGCGCGGTGAAAACAGATAAAAGTGACTCAACTCGCGAGGCCAAATCAAAAGATGAAAATTAAAAAACAAAACACGGAAAATATTATAATTTAACGAGCACGAGAAAAGAAATAGACGGAAGTAATACAAAAAAGTAAAAATGAAAATAATGAAATATTTCACGAAAGTTTTCAGAAACCTATACGGAAATGAAATGAAATCATTTTATAGAAAAGAAAAATTTGTTGATAGAAATCATAGATACCGGCACCGCAAACAATACGCGCAGTATGAAGATGGAAAAAAGTATAATGTTCACGAATACCGTAAACAAGACAGGCAGCAAATAAGCCAACATTTTTGGAGTAATAGGAAGCGGGAACCCTATTTTGCAGATAAATGTCATTACAAAAGATATGAAACTACATCTCATGGAAGAAATGATGAAAGTATTGAGAGTTGTTGAAATTGTGGATGGAAATTCATAAGTTTCATTGGTATTCATTTCAAAGAATAGAAATTAATTAAATTTCATATTTCATGTATTTGTAAATTTATGTTTTAAGCAATAGATTGCAATTTTTGTATGTAAAATAATAGGCATTATTTTTCATGTACAATAGCGCATTAAATTAAAATTGTAATATAATTTTTATAATAGTAGTTTATAATAATGAATAAAAAAATACTTCATTTAAAAGTATTTCCTGCACAATAAAACGTTTCCTGACGATTCAAAAAATACACACGTAATTGTTCAAGTTTTCACTTCTATCGGCACTCCCGGAGTGCCTTTTTTTTTTTTTTTTTTTTTTTTTTTGTTATAGGGACCTTGACATAACTCAATCATAAATAAGTGAAATTTTGCGCCAAATAATCGCAAAAATGAAATTGCAACCAATGAAAAAAGGAGCGCCAAATAAAATCGAGGAAATAGACGAATTGAGTCAAACAAATGTCAATTTTACCTGATAAACAATTTTACTTTTAACGCCTTTGTGAAATGTTTTAACAGCCATCCTTCAAAATCAATTAATTGGAAAAAGTGTATGCTTTTCTTAAAATTCATTTCTGCCTCCTTAGTTTAATGTCTTGCTGAAACAAATCTTGTTTTCTAGATGACAATAGGTTGACAGACAATTTTTTTCTCCAGAATAAATTGATTCATAAAAATTGAATATGTGAAAATATGTTTTTATTTTTCGGATAATTTACTGAAATCAAGATTTTGTTTTCACCATCTATTCAAAGTGAAAATAAATTCTGTTTTACAGTTTTAATGAGAAAATGGCGTAAAAAATAAACTGATCTGTTTTATTTCCCCTTTTTCTATCCACCAATATGGAGTAATTTACTACGTTTTTAAAGAAACTTCGTTAAAATCTACAAAAAAAAATTGACATTTAATTTTTTTTTTTAATTCTGAGAGTTTGTCTGATATCCTCGGATCAATGATAACCGGTATTACGTAAATTGCATTGCGTTCGATAGTCTAGGAGTAGTTGCGAAATACAAACACACGGTCAGATGTTAATATAATAGATTCGTGTTCATTTGCCTTTCCTTAAAATTATGATGTGATTTTTAGCAGAAAATTCGCATCTGTATATAACGGATACTCATTCTTAATAATCAGTATAGATAAAAACATTTAAATTTTTCGTTTTAAATATGGCATGAAACTCATCTACTTTCTGTACTTACTGATCCTTTTATTATTAATGTACGGAATTGATTCACACTCCTTTTAAAACATATTGGAAAATTCCCGTTTTATTTCAAATATGACGTCGCTTTTTTCCCCAGAGAAATCCCTTTTTAATGACATAATTCTTGTTAATTTTATTTTCCAGGCAATCATCACGTAAATTTTAGCAGAAAACTCACATCTGTATGTAACTGATATTCAAGTTTATAAATAATCAGTATCGATAAAAAATCATCTTAAATATGACTTCCATTATCTATCTACTTTCATTATATACTGATATTCATGATACTTGTAATAATACGAATATTTGAAAATACATTTTTTATTTAATACGTCATATTTGTCCAAGACAAGGACTATCCTTTTCATAGTTCCATGGTCCAAGCGAAAGCTTTTCTTAATAAAAAAAATATTGTTCATTTTTCCTTCTAATTATAACACAGCCTTTGACAGAAAATGTCTTCTCAACGTAACCGATATTCATACTTCATGTGTAATAACAAATACTCGATATTTTCGTTTCAAATATCGTGAGAATTCATCTTATTTTGAATTCGTTGGAATTTTCAATTTTTACGTGGAAATCGTTCAATTGAAATATAATTGTTGAGAAAAAATAATTATTATTCTAGTTTTTGTATTAATTGGCAACGATAATGCTTAGCCACGTAAACTGGTTAATTAAATTTTACAGGAAAAATATCCATTGATTCTCTATGAAAATAATGAAATTTTTAATTATATAATATTCTAAAAAATAATAATAAAATTAAGCCTATGTTTATTTCTGGGTTATAATCCATATATATGCAAAGATACAGGGTCATTAAATCCTCCGTTTTTATTTTTACTTCAGCCAAACATTCACACACCCAATCAGATTTATAATATTACTAGCTGTTACCCGTGACTTCGTTCACGCAACATTAAAAGAAGAATAAATACATTAATTAAGCAAAATATTTTACTCCCAACAATTAAAAACGTTAATAATTAACTAACTATTTATCACATTTCATAGGAGACAGTACGGTATTTATTATTATAGGGACCTTGACATAACTCTGTCTTAAAGTGAAATTTTGTGCCAAATAATCGCGGAATTGAAATTGCAACCAATACAGAAAGGAGGGCCTAATAAAATCGTGGAAATAGACGAATTGCACAAAAACAATTGTCAATTTTACCTGATAAACAATTTTACTTTTAACGCCTTTGTGAAACGTTTAAACAGCCATCCTCAAAAAAAAAAAAAAAACATTAATTAGAAATAGTATATGCTTTTTCTTTAAATTCAATTCTGCCTCCTTGGTTTAATATATAGTTGAAACAAATCTTGTTTTCTAAATGACAGTATGTTGACAGGGAATTTTTTGTTCTCCAGAATAAATTGATTCATGAAGTTTGAATATGTGAAAATATGTTTATATTTTTTGGATAATTTACTGTAATCAAGATTTTGTTTTCACCATCTATTCAAAGTGAAAATAAATTCTGTTTTTCAGTTTTAATGGGAAAATGGTGTAAAAAATATACTGATCTGTTTTATTTTTCCTTTTTTATACACAAATATGGAGTAAGTTACTTTCCGTTTTTAGAGAAACTTCGTTTAAAAAAATGGCATTTAATTTAATTTTTTTAATTCTGAGAGTTTGTCTGACATCCTCGGATCAATTATAACCGGTATTCGCTAAACCGGTAGTAAACTAACCGGTAGTAAATCGCATTGCGTTCGATAATCTAGGAGTAGTTGCGAAATACAAACACACGGTCAGATTTTAATATAATAGATTCGTGTTCATTTTCCTTTTCTTAAAATTATGATGTGATTTTTAGCAGAAAACTAGGATACTCATGCGGAACAAAATAACGAAATAACGGATACTCATGCTTAATAATCAGTATAGATAACAAAACATTTAAATTTTTCGTTATAAATATTGCGTGAAACTCATCTACTTTCTATTCTTATTGATCCTTGTATTATTAATGTAAGGAATGGATTCACACTCATTTTAAAACATATTAGAAAATTCCCGTTTTATTTCAAATATGACGTTTCCTTTTTCCCCAGAGAAACCCCTTTTTAATGACATAATTCTTGTTAATTTTCTTTTCCAGGCAATTAATTTTAATACTGGCATAGGGAAAATTATGTTACTTTAACGAAATAATATTAAATCTTTAGGTTTTATCAACAAAAATGGAACTATTAACATTCGTCATTTTTTTTTAGGTAATCGAGTTATTTCTTTTAGTTTTTAGAATGAAAAATCACTATTTCTCGCTATCCATGACATCATTTACGACATGGATAATTTTGCGGAGCATATTATTGACATTTGCTAACCATTTTCTTTTGAAACTTCTTTTTACTTTTTTAAAATTTAAATAAAAAATACGGTATAGTTATATTAGCCGTGCGCAGACGGTAAAACGGCAAGCAAGTATTGTTACCATACAAAAGAAAAAAAAAGAAAAAAGAGAAGAAAAAACCCAAGATCATTTTATTTCACCAATCAAAGCATATCCGCTTTATTTTTGATAAATGACGTCATATTCGCTGTTTCCTATGGTTACGCATATTGAAACCTTGTATTATTATCAAAAACTAAAAAAGTACGTTTTATTTCTAATAATTTTATTTAATCTTCTTAATTCTTTATTTTTTTAAATTTCATTTTCATTTTTCCCGTGAAAATTTTTCAATTGAAACAAAATTGTTGAGTAAAAATCATTTTTTCGGGTTTTGAATTAGTTTTGGCAACGATAAACTATTAGCAACGGTAAAGTAAATTTAACCATTTTAAAATGCTATACGAAAAAATGTCCATTTATTCTCAATGAAAATAACGAAATTTTGAATTATTAAGAAAAATATTTGAATAAAATAAACAAAACCCAGCCTATGTTCATATGAGGGCTATAATCAGCCTATATACAAAGATACAGGCTCATTAAATGCTCCATTTTGACGCTGGCTTCAGCCTAATATTTGCACACAATCAGATTTATAATATTATTAGGATTAGGATTAGGATGAACATTCAAGAAAGTTATCTTTTAAAATGACAATAAACGTTTACTCTTTTAAAACTAAAAGAAATGCGAAAATAAAATCCAGTTGCTAAACCACGATTTACAATATGTCTTGATTGTAACAATATACTTCAAGCTCTGGAGCCTTAATTTGAATACTGGCATGGGGGGAAATTATGTTGCTTTAACTAAATAATATTAAATCTTTGGGTTTTATCAACAAAAATGGAACTAATAATATTCGTCATTTTTTTTTAGGAAATCGAGTTATTTCTTTTAGTTTTAAGAATGAAAATAACTATTTATCTCTATCCATGACATCATTTTCGACATGGATAATTTTGCGGAGCATATTATTGACATTTGCTATCCATTTTCTTTTCAAACTTCTTTTTACTTTTTTTAAAATTTTAAATTAAAAATACGGTATATTTATATTGGCCGTGCGCAGACGGTAAAACGCCAGGTATTGTTAACATACAAAAGAAAAAAAATAAAAAAATAAAAAAATAAAGAAAAAATACAAGATCATTTTATTTCAACATCAAAACATATCCGCTTTATTTTAGATGTATGACGTCATATTTGCCTGTTTCGCATAGTTACGCATATTGAAACCTTGTATTATTATCAAAAACTAAAAAAAGTACGTATTATTCCAAATAATGTTATTTAATCTTCTTTTTAATTCTTAAATTTTCTTAATTTCATTTTTCACGTGAAAATTTTTCAATTGAAACTAAATTGTTGGGTAAAAATTATTATTCCGAGTTTTGATTTAGTATTTGCAATGATAAAGTATTAGCAACGGTAAAGTAAATTTTACCATTTTAATATTTTATACGAAAAAAATATACATTTATTCTCTATGAAAATAATGAAATTTTGAATTATAAAGAAAAATATTTCAATAAAATAAACAAAAAACAGCCTATGTTCATTTCCGGGTTTAATCAAACTATATGCAAAGATCCAGGGTTATAAATTTCTCCATTTTGACGATGGCTTCAGCCAAACATTTACATGCACAATCGGATTTATAATATTATTAGGATATATATATATGTGTGTGTGTAGTATAAATATTTTATATTATATAGTACACTATATAGCATTCTATAAATATACTATAATATTATATACTATATTATAAAGCATTATACATGCCATCTTGTTAATTTAACGTATTGTTTGTGTAATATCTACGATTTTTCTCATCAATATGAGAATTATCTATGTATACAGGGTCTGTTCTGAAATTAGTAGGACTCATTATATATATATATATATATATATATATATATATATTCATGAGAACGGTACAAACGATTGGAAATTTTCAAAATAGCACCCTTCTGCATCTACACACTGCTGCCAACGAGGTTTCCAGTTTTCGTACGCTTCCTGGAACGCCTGGAGCGGAATGCTATTTAGCTCCCTCGTCACGGCCTGTTGAACCGCTTCTACCGAGCCGAGATGCTTGCCCTTGAACGTCGATTTTATTCTCGGGAATAGAAAAAAGTCTGGCCGGGCCAAGTTGGGGTTGTAGGGGGGGATGAGGCAGCGTTACCACATTGTGCTAGGCAAGATACTCCACTACGTGAAACGGTGTGTGGCTCGGTGCGTTGTCACGATCTCAAACCCTTGGGTTTGAGGAATGCTCAGTTCATCAGCAATCATTCTGATACTCATCCTACGATCACTGTTCAGTAAAATTTTCACTTGCGACATATTTTCTTTTGTCTTGCTGGTCGAAGGGCGTACGGGGGTGGTCGTCGTCTTCCACTCTTTCCCTACCTTCTCGGAACAGCTTGTGCCACTCAAAAACACCTGATCTACCCATGGAAGCATCACCGTCGGCCTCCTTAATCATGTCGTGAGTCTCTTTGCCCGTTTTACCAAGCTTTACACAAAATTTTATCGCGTATCGCTGCCTCAGAAAACGCTCCATGATTCTCCTTGACGAGGCGTTTCGACAGGGGTTGACAGTACAAGCGACCTGCTCTCTTCAACAGCCGATAGCCGACTGCCGATTTTTCCCAGCATTCCCAATATTCCCCTTCACCGATCGTATGCACGCAGACTGCCTCTCGTCCGCCCGTTCGCTCAGGAAAAAAACAGCCCTACTAATTTCAGAACAGACCCAGTATAACATATTTTTTCAATGAAATATTTTACTTCATTTCCTTCACTAAAAACTTTTTAAAACATCATGTATTTAAAATTAGTCAATAAACATTTGTTGCTTTACTGTGTATTTATAATGGACTTAAATGGCGAAAAAAAAATATATTATGTTATTTAGATTGAAGGAAAACATTATTTTTGCATATTGCACAAATTCTGAAATATTTAAATTATCGAGTTATAAATTTGTACCGTTTCTAGATTTAAAAAAAAAATGGTTTTTTCTAATAGTAAGAAGTAAAAAAAAATATTTTCAGGGTTCCAGAAACTCAAGTTGATATATGGTGATAAGAAATCAATAATCAATATCCTGGCGCAAAAAAACTTTCACTAGATATAAACTTTTTTTTTCGGTAGTAAAATATTCCCTAGAAAATTCCAAAGTTTTTCTGATATTATCAGAATATTCCCCTCCGAATATCGAAAGTAGCTGAAGGAGGGACGCAGTTTTCAAGAAATTGGGTTTAATGTTTAAAAGTGCTTCACATCGTGAAGCTTAAAATTACTTTTTACAAAAATATAAAATAATATAATATAAAATCAATCAATCAATAGTATTATATTTCTTTTAGAAAGGGGTTAATTTTGATTTTAACCTGGAATCACACAAAGCAGGATAAGAGATACACAACTTGCGTACGGTTGTTATTTTGGCTCCAATACATCTAAATAATTGCCTTTTCTATATTTAATCGCTTAAAACTGTGTCAAACACTGCGATAAAATAGGGAAGATTAAACTAAAAGATTATTTTACTAAAGTATCAGTGACAAATAAAAAAAACCATATGTACTGAGAGTATGTCATACTCCGCGCATAAATTTCCATGTTAAATGAACTGAATACATTATACTTATGTCTTATTTATATTGATTATACATTTGATAACTACAGCACTATAGTAAAATTTTTCGTGCGCATATGTTTAAATTAGAGTTTAGAAATGGTAGCTAAACTTTGTTGTAAAATTTTTTTATAGTCTAAACAATGATATATTTTGAAGGTATCATTATGTATGAGATATGCAAAATTACAGATCATACTAACTATTTCTAATGGTAGACAAGATGCTAAATTCTTGATAATGTGGAAGTATTTACTTATTTCTTCCTAAAATTTCATTGTTAATTTATCTAGATATTATTTACAATGCATGACAATGATTTTATTTTTTTAATGATTCTATTTTTATTATTTTTTTATTTATACTCACAAATTTCTGTTTCTGCTGTATGTATTGTAAAATATTCAGTTACGTCTAAATAGCCAAATTTGGGAAAATATTACAAACTTTTTATTGTTTTATTTATATATAAACCGGTGAATACAATTATCTATCCAAAACAATTTTTGTATTCTCCTTAGGATCATTGGGAGTGTCGTTATGGCTCTTTCAGTTAATTCTCAAAACGGAAGTGTGTCTAAGTTCTCGAAAATTGGTATTTACGAAAATTAAAAAAGAAAATAATTTCTAACATTCAAATTAAGCAAGGTAAAATATAAAGTATATAATAGCCGTAAAAAAAAAAAAAAAAAAAAAAAAAAAAAACATGATTTCTTCATTTTTTGTTTTGTTTTATGACACTTTATAGAAAATAGTAGGCTATGCCAACTGAATAAGATTATGGAAGATTACTGGATATAAATGTGGATTTTGCCAAATTAGCCAGCTACCACCAAGTTGACTTTATGTATGGCAACTTTTTGCCGCCAAATTTGGAGATATTTCGCCAAGCTGGCAAAAATTTGGCGCTTTGTGCTAACACTGTCATTAGTACTTTTCAACAAATATTCATTGTATTTATATGTATTTATTAATACATACTCATTTATACATATATCATATAAATGCTGACGTCGTAATGATGCGAGCAACAATGTGATTAAAATGGATGAATAGTACAACAATGGAACTTTTTTTTTCAATTAATATTAAACAATCTCAACGTTATTTCTATGGGTAAAATAAATGTTTTGGGCCGATCACGGTGTCTAGCTGGCCAAAATTATTTTTCAACTTCTATTTCATGAAATCTATTTTTCGTTTATATAAACGATATATTAGGCTGATGTAAAGAAAATAAATGAAATTTTAAATGGTCGTTTAATAAGAAATCATTATATTTAATTAAAAATTATTAATGTAGTACATTAGATGTGCAGAGTGGCTAGTGGTCAGGGAAAAATACGGTCAAAAGAAGTTAAAAACACCAGTATAGTTTTATAGAAAAATTCATGTTAATTATTTGATCGAATAATCGACATGAGTTTTTCTATGAGAAATGTTTCTATGGTGTTTATCACTTTTTTTTACTGTATTTTACCCTGACCACTAGCCACCCTGATGTGAATTTTTTTATTATATTACTATGATGTACCATTCAGTTAAATATTTAAATTATTTAAAGCTTTAAAACATGTAATGAATGAGTTAATCTTTTACTTGATAAATAAAAAGGACAATATTTATGAACTTTTATAGTATTATTAAGATTTAAGCGATAGAATTATATTTATTATATGATACCAAATTATAAATGTAATTTTTTATAATAATCTATTAGAAATTGGGATACAAAATAAATATTAAAGAGTAATACTTATATATACAAAGGAATAAGAAAATTGCGTAGAAATTTTCTGACAATTCACCATATAATAGTTCTTCATTCTGGCTTTCCTCAGTAAGTTACGAGTACTCATTGAACGAGGTATTTCAAAACTGCTTTGCAGCCAAGTTTCATACTTTTTCAGAAATTTCTCATGTGCTCTATGTACAGCAGTCCACTCTTGTCTAAACTAGGTCTTCTGTATAACCATTTCCTGCTTGAAAACTTTCATTTGTACTTCGTTATAATTTTCATTTGTCAACAAAACATTTTCAGCCAATTCGATTTTTTCGTTAAATTTGGAAGCTTGTTGCTGCTGTATAATATTATAAAAGCTTGTTCGTGTGATTGGTTTACATTCTGATGACCCTGGTAAAAAGAAAAGTGTTCTTAGAATAAAAAATATAATAATAATTTTAGACTTTGTATGATAAAAACAACTTTAAAATCTACGGAAGCAGATAGAAGCAGACAAGTAAACGTTTATCCAATATCTAAGACTCTAAACTATTTACTAAAATTAAAAGTTGATATTTATCTAGCTTTATCATATAACTTTTTGAATTTTCAAAATGAAATTTATTAAAAATACATAAAGTCATTAAAACATTAAATGTGAAATAACTATTGACAAATGAAAAAAAATATGCATATAAATTAAAAAAAATAAAGTACATGACTTGTTCTAAAGCACTCATAATGTACAATTTCATCAACATTCACATATTAAAACAATATACTAGAAATCATCGATTTATTCTCCTCTAATAAACGCCAACTTCATACTCACCTACTGGCAGTACGGTTGCATTTATATCAAAAACATCTGCAGTGTCCACCACCTGCACATATAAGGTACATGTGGTAAAAAAAAATTCCAGTTTGATGAACTTTGAAAAATCGACTTTTGGCCAGCTAGAATCAGCAAATCTTCCACCGTGCGATGTTGCCCCCCACCCCCCCCATACACACACACACGTAGGGATCGAATTTTAAAGAAATCAATGTTCAATTCATGTATAGGCCTCAGGAATGCGTATAATACTACTAATATTATAACGTAGTGAAGATTGTTTTTTTGTATGTTTGTAGGGGGTAATCTGTGGAACTACTGAAGCGATTTCAAAAGTGATGGTAGCAAATTGATGGTGACAATCCCTGCTCCAACATAGGCTATATTTTATTTGGGTGCCACTAACCCCAGGGGGTGAAGGAACGAAAAACGTTCTAAAATTTATTTATTTTTTATACTGAAGGAGCTAGAAACATGAAATTTGGCATGGTAATTACTTATAAGATGTAAATCTTCTCTAACAATAAAATAAAAAAAATTCGAAATTCTAAAGGGTGAGATGAGCGAAAAGTGTTCTAAAAACATTCTAAATTACAATTTCTATGGAATCTCTGGAACTACAGAACCGTTTTCAAAAGTGATGGTGGAAAATTGATGATGACAGTCCCTGCTCCAACATAGGGTATATTTTATGTCGGTGCCACTAACCCCTAGGGGGTGCAAGAGCGAAAAACGTTCTAAAATTTCGAGTTTTTTTATACTGAAGGTGTTAGAAACATGCAATTTAGCATGGTAGTTACTTATAAGATGTAAATACTGTCTAAGAATAATTTCTAAAAAAACTCGAAATTTAAAAGGGTTAGATGAGCGAAAAGCGTTCTAAAAACATTCTAAATTACAATTTCTATGGAAAATCTGGAACTACAGAACCGTTTTCAAAAGTGATGGTGATAAATTGATGGTAACAGTCCCTGTTGTAACATAGGCTATATTTTAAGTCGGTGCCACTACCACAAAGGTGTGCAAAAGTGAAAAACGTTCTACAATTTCGATTTATGTTATACTGAAGGAGCTAGAAACTTGAAATTTGGCATGGTAGTTATTTATAAGATGTAAATGCTTTCTAAGAACAAATTCTAAAAAAATTCGAAATTTAAAAGGGTGAGATGAACGAAAAGCGGTCTAAAAACATTTTAAATTACAATTTCTTTAGAATCTCTGGAACTACAGAACCATTTTCAAAAGTGATGGTGGCAAATTTGTGGTAACAGTCCCTGCTGAAACATAGGCTATGTTTTATATCGGTGCCACTACCATAGGGGGGAGGGCTGCAAGAGCGAAAAACGCTCTAAAATTTCGATTTTTTTTATACTGAAGGAGCTAGAAACATGAAATTCGGCATGGTAGTTATTTATAAAATGTAAATGCTCTCTAAGAACAAATTCTAAAAAAGTTCTAAATTTAAAAAGGGTTAGATGAGTGAAAAGCGTTTTAAAAACATTCTAAATTACAATTTCTATGGAATCTCTGGAACTACAAAACCTATTTCAAAAGTGATAGTGGCAAAATGATGGTAACAGTCCCTGCTGTAACATAGGCTATATTTTATATATGTGACACTACCACAGAGGGGGGGGGGGGTGAAACAGCGAAAAACGTTCTAAAATTTCGAGTTTTTTTATACTGAAGGTGTTAGAAACATGAAATTTAGCATGGTAGTTACTTATAAGATGTAAATACTGTCTAAGAACAATTTCTAAAAAAAAAAACTCAAAATTTAAAAGGGTGGCTTAATTAGTAATTTCTGAATTATCTGTGGCAGTAAAGTTTCCTCTAATGAAAATAGACCAACGAATATCACTTGGCATTTTTCAAGAATTACGCGAGCAAAGCCGCGGGTTTTGCTAGTGTTGGATATTATAATTTACAATATTAAGAAACAGATTACTGTATTAGATTTATTTCACCAAAAATGTGGCTTGGAACCTTCTTACACCGACCCATCAATTTACTTCGCAGCAAATTACACTTTGTTTTTATAAATGCTTCTTTAATTCACGTAAATCTATTCGTTTCTGAGGATTATACAGATAAAAATCCTTGGTACCTCGGAAGATGTTATTGCCTATTTTTGTTCGTGCTTCTATTATTTATTTCTAAATTAAAAAACATTTGTCTTTTATTACAGTGTACCGCTATTTGAATTTTTTTTTTAAAATGTGAAACTTTTCAATAAATATATTTTTTATTACAAATAATACTCATTTAAAACATGTCTTTATTTTGTTAAAAAAACGACATTTTTCATTCTATGTATACATTAGTATTATCATCTCAAATTCGATTTTGAGATAAATAAATTTTCGGAAACTTTTCTTTGTATGGGGACACAAAACGCAAAGGACGATTATACAGTGTGCCCGAAAATCATTGACCTCGGCTTTTATTCCTTAAATAATTATCATAGACACATATTATAAATAACAAAGTTACGTAAAAACAGGTACAAAATTTTATGAAATCGATTAAAATTTTCAGGGGATTAAATTTGAAGAAATACAAAATTTTAATTTTAATACGGCCCTCGTACAAAAAATTCCCAAAGAGTAAAATGTGCCCCATAAGGTCAGGTACAATATTTCAGCATTTTATCATAAAAAGTCGCAGAGATATGTTTAAAGAATGTTGGTGAGGGGGTAATAATAAAGTCAAATGTAAATTTTTACAGCTAGATTGCAGATGATGCGACGAAGATATGCATCATACGCATATAAAATATATATCATATCTTTAGTTTTATTTACAAATTTACAAAATTATACTTCCTGAAAAATACCTTAAAATTTTATATGATGAATTGCAGAATAAAACTTGGAAATGACACGGTCAAGGAACGTTAAAATAGTTTAGAAATGCTTGACAGAAATTTAAACATTATGTAAAATTTTGAACAAGCTTTATAATCTTCGCGAAAAGTTATTATTTATACACAGTTTGGATACTTTTGTACAAATAAATGGCACAATTATTATTTATTTGTGCAATCACTGTTATTTTCTTTATTAATTTGAATACGACCCCTGAAACGCGGTCATCCGACATGATTTTTTATCTTTGCGAACTCACATACATATGCATCTAAAAATGGTTTAAGTCATCTTTTATGTATTTTTATATCTCTGCAACATTTTATAATAAAATTCTGAAAGTTTTTACATGATTTTAAATTTATATCAGGCACATTTTACTCATTGGAAAAAAAATTGTGCGGGTGCCGTATAAAAATTTTAATATCGCATTTCTTCAAATTGAATCCAATGAAAATTTTAATCGTTTTCATAAAATTCTGTACCATTTTTTTTACGTAATTTTGTAAATTATGATATAGGTCTATGACTAATATTTAAGGAATACAATCCGAGGTCAATGTTTTTGAGACACCCTGTATAATGAAAATAATATAATGTAAAATAACTAAACATATTACGCCTGAATCAAAGTTTTAAAATTAGAAAGATATTTTTAAATCAGAAATTTAATAAAACTAAAAAAAAAACACAATTTTATCATATAATAAAAACAATTACAGTAGACATTTGACGTTTTATACAAGACTCAGTAGGTATAACATGGGGATGCTGGTTTTAAAATCTGAGGAGCAAGTGAAGAGTAGGTGAACCTTCTTCCTCCATCCCCGTTTTATAACGACAAATCGACCGCTCAATGTTTAGAACGAAAGCTGAAAACTTTTAACGATATATCGACCGCTCAAAACATTAAAACGACCCCTCAAAATATGTTTTGAGCGGTCGTTATAATGTTTTTAGAGGTCGTTTTAAACATTGCCGTTAAAAAAGGGAGGTGGCGGAAGAATAATCCTCTGCTCCTCACTTGCTCTTGAGGTTTTAATGCCAGCACCCCATTTTATACCTACTAGCCTCTCATCAGTGCAAATGTTAATCAAAAACAGAAACTGTTTTTGCAGAATATCGCGTTCACGAATATGATAGATAGATCATTAAATCACCAGGGAGCATACGTTACATTATGACCACCTCGGAGACCGCTGACCAGGCCCCTACCTACCGTGATTCGACCCAGTTTGACGGGTTTGAGTGCCTGGAGAGCGTGGCGAAATTCGCCTGATCGCCTCATGGGGCGATTCACAATGACGAGTACCCAGGTCGGCTGACCAATAAAGTCCGGATTTTACTGGGTTGATCACTCCTAGGTTTTAGTATTCTGAGATCTGTTGCCGCACGCCACATACTCGTCATGATAGTTGGAATGGGGCTGGACAATTTAGTGCCGAAACTTTGGTACTCAACTTAGCTTGAAAAAGGGGGAGAATTTTGAAGGAAGACAATTAAAACCACTGAAATATTTTTTTTTTTTTTTTTTGCCAATAGCTAAGTCGTACCAGCAAGGAAAATTTTGGGGCCGAATAGCAAGGCAGACGAAAACGCTGCGGGGGATAATAGGACTGCGCCTTTCTACCGTACCTCACCTGGTAAAAACTGGCTCCGTGGGCTATCCCATTGGAGCGGGTCCGGTAGCTTGTGCGGAGAATGCCCATTTGCACCTAATAAAGAGGCGAACAGTCAAAAATAAAATGAAAAAAAAAACTGCTGCTAAAAAAAAACCTTGTGCTACCAGTTGGGGACGGGCTGGCCCGTCCCAACCGGCAGCACGAAGAATTGCAAGGGGAACCTGGAAGAGAAGAATGTTAGTAACACTTTAAACTGAACTTATTCTGAATTATACTTTAACTACCTTATTGAAATTAATTTACTTTTATTGTGCTAATTGATTTGGCTACCCATCCATTGGGCCCATGAAAGGTTGTTAAATAATTAACAATTTGCATTTTAAGATAAGTACTTTTGTCGTTAACTGACTAAACCATAGGCCCAATGGGTTGTTGTTGCTGTTGTTGGTTTGGCCCAAGGGTCCGGTTTTGCAGCTTTTTATTTCTATATAGCTGATATGATCCATAAATGGACCGTAAATTATGACCACCTAATCTGGTGGGATTGTACAGGCGTCGTTTAGGGGAGATTTCTGTAATCTTGTATACCAACCTTCTAAAAAAACTCCGATTTCAAAATTATTGTAATTGTATTTAATTATTTAAGTATTATCGGAAACTGGGATGTGGTCGACATCTACTGATTGGTTGACAAGTTCCGATTGTAAATTTCCGTATTTGTAAGAGCGTTTATGATCTTTCAAGCGGATGTTTAATTTTCACCCAGTTACAACAATATAAACAGAGTCACACTCTTTCCAAGAGATACTCTGAACTAAACTGATATTCTGTAACAGAGGGGGAGGGGGAGATTTTAGACTTGAACTTACATAACATTTTCTTCATAATATTATTAGGTTTACAGGCTGTATTAATATTAATTGATTTGAATAAACTAGATATTTTGTCTGAATTTTTTTTATAATACGGAATGGAAACATAATTTGTGAGACTCCTGTGCTTTATGGATTATAATACATGTTGCTCTAAAAATATTAGTTTTATGTTTAGTTTTGTGTAACCATTATATTTGTAATCTGAAAAGATTTGTTTTCTTTTACTTACCCATCATACGTAGTATAGGGTAAGTCTTGTAATCGTTTTGAAAATCGAAAAAAAAATTTTGACGGATTTACACGTTTCAGACATTGGAGATTCCGAAAAACATATTTTTAGAAAAAAAAATTTGCCGTCCGACTGTGTGTCTGTGTGTCTGTAAACGCTCTATCTCCCGAAAAAATTGAGATAGAGACTTGCAATTTGGTATGTACTTAGTATGTAATAATAGGAAGAAGCCTATTTCATTTCAATAACCTCGATTAACCGGAACAATTTTTTTCGGACTCTCGAAATATTCGTTCTGATGAAAGGTATATAAAAATTTTCGAAATTGTTTATTTTAAGAAATGAATATAAAAGACAATAAAAAAACATAAATTTTGAATAAAGCATGAAGTCGATCGGATAATGAGTTGCCGAGATATTTGTAATCCTATTTTCCACACTCTTCGATTTTTCATGACCCTGTATTTCATCCAAATTTCACTTCAAAGATATATTTTAATTGGAAATTTGACGCTTAATCCGATGCAATAAACCGCTAGTTAATAGGATTATTATTTCTGGAGTTATAAGGAAAAACCTCTTTCATGCAATTCAGTAATCGAGCCTTTAAAGTTTGTGATGTCATCAATCCATGATTTTAATTGAATTGCACTGCACTTCATAAGTAGTTTACACACGTTTTATTTTAATATTTTACATTATGCATATCCATGATGGGTAAGTATTACGGTGGCCCCCAACGACTAGTTTCTAATTGAAATGATTCGTCATTGTTGCAAATTTTCTTGCTTTTTGAGGTTCTAACAACAGCCATTTTATGGGAGACATGTTTTTCAGAATTAAAATTTAAATGCTGACAAGAAAATGTTTCCTTACTGTATAAGAATGTTAAAATGTTTGGATTGATAACTTTTTCTTTTCTTTCACTCAAAATATCATAAAGATGATGAGTTTATTGTCAGCTTCATTTTCAGTTGTGAACTGTATTGCTAGATATATAGAATTACCTTTTTTCCAAAATTCCACTTCAAACTTCTTGATTGGCAATAGAAAAAAACGTCATCAGGATACCGTATCCAAAAACAAATTTACAACAACGAACAACCGTTAATAAATGGCGCAGCTAGGGTAGGAGGCTCCTCCATCTCAGTAGGATCATGATGCAATTTCTTAAAAGTGAAATAATTTTACTTTTAGGATCCAAAATTTGTTTCTGGAAAATATATGTTGACGACGTTTTTTTTATTTCCAAACAAGAAGATTCAACTGAAATACTGAATAAAACCGGTATAACATTTTTGGTTATATTTCAGTTAAATATTTTCGTTTGGAAATAAGAAAAACGTCGTCAACATATCTTACCAGAAACAAATTTTGGAGCCTAAAATAAAAATTATTTCACTTTCAAGAAATTGTATTACGATTTTGGAGATTCTTACTGAAATCGGGACTTCCATAGAAGATTTGACTGCAATTTTGGACAAAAGCGGGATAACATTTTTGGCCATATTTCAGTTAAATCTTCTTGTTTGGAAATATTAAAAACGCCGTCAACCCATATTCTCCAGAAAAACGTTTTGGAGCCTAAAAATAAAATTATTTCATTTTCAAGAAATTGTATCACGATTTTGGCGATTCTTACTTAGATGGGAGGCCTCCATGGCTGTGATGTTTGTTAACTTTTTTTATTGTTATAAATATGTTCCTGGAAATGATGTCTTGATGACGTTTTTTATATTGCCAAACAAGAATTTTTAAGATGGATTTCGGATAATAGATAGTTCTCACAAAAATCACAATTGAAAATGAAACTGGCTGTATAAACTTCTGTTCTTAAATATTTTCATTCCAAGCAAAAAAAAAGTTACCAGTCAAGACATTTTAACATCTGTATCTCAGTGTTTAAATTTTAATTTTGAAAATCATGTCTCCCATAAAATCGCTGTTTTTAGAAGCTTAACTCAAACGGCAAGAAAATATTGTAGTAATTACGAAGTCTTTCAGTTAGAAAGAGAAAAATCTTTATTGATTTGGAATATACGGTTACACTCCAGCCATACTCGACTTTTTTTTCCTGCGGACCACGAACATATGTTCGCGACGTTAGGCAGTGACAACACACTTAAAGAACGGTAATTAAAATAGTAGATCAGAAATATAGTATAACAAAGCAACATAACATCAGTAGGATTCAAAGTTCGTTGCGGAAAAAAAAATGTTACTAAAAATATTTAACAGCACTACTTCCAAACAGTAAACTTCATGGTAGATTTCTATTAGAAATGTTAGAGGCCATGAAATTTGTTTGGAAATAATGGAGTAAAACCTTTTTGGTGCCGTTGTTTTTACCGACAAACATTCAATATAAAAAAAGCAGTATTAGTTTCATAATAAGTATAAATCGTTATCATATAACAATGCTGAATTATCAAGTTTTACAAAAAAAATCATGCAATTTTTTCTAATAAATAAATTTTTTGCTCAATGCAAATACTTTATTTTCTTCTAATTGTAGAAATATACAGTGCAAATCTAATTAATTTAGAAAAATATATATGATTAGTGTTGCAGGTTAAGAAGTATATAGAACACTATAGCATAAATAGGACTACGTGAAAAAAGACCTGACGAGAAAACAGCATTTAAGATTTTGTAACATATTTTTCAATTAATTATAAATAACTGGACAGATTTTCTCTTCCTATGACAATGTACGGAACAATAGTGAATGTCTTAAATGATTTTTATGCACACCTGAATTAATTTTAAAAATATGGGTGAATGATTATGTGTCTCGAGCAACATATAAAAGCTCGCCTGGTCCCATGTAGCCCGCGCACCGCAGGTTGTGTATGGCTGCCCTGTACGATCATCCATAATACACAGGAATCCTACAAGTTACGTTCCAATTCCGTATTATAAAAAAATATCAGAAAATGTATCTAGTTTATTCACATCAATATTGGTACAACCTTTAATCCTCAAAATGATATGAAGAATTTGTTATACAAATTCAAACCTCCCACCTCCTCCCCCGTTACTGAATACCGGGATAGTTTACAGTATCCCTTGTAAAGACTCTCCATTTATATTAGTCAAACTGGTCGACCATGCAATATTCGCTTAGAAAATCATAAACAAGCTTAAAAATCTTGAAATTTACAATCGAAACTTGTTAATAATTGGGTAGATATCGACAACATGCGAGATTTCTATAATATTGAAGTAATTAAATCCAATTGCAATATTTTTAAAAGTAGAATTTTTTTCGCGAGTTTCTTTTACAAGATTACAGAAATTTCCCCTAAACGAAGCATGTACAGTTCCACTAGAGTACGTGGTCTTATTGTAATTTAAACTCCCTGGTGATTTAATATTTTAAAATATCATATACGTGACACATAATACTTCTGTAAACAATAGCTTCTGTTTTCTATTGACATTTATTACATGCTTTCTTTTAGCCTACAATTATGTATGTATGTGGCTATCAAATCTTGTCACTCATTATTCACCCACTTCCTGTTGACATAGAGCTTTGAAATTTGGAATATACATGTATTCCTGAGAACAATACATGAATTGGACAATATTTTTAAAAATGCGACCCAGAAGGAGGTCAACGCCGACCCAAAACTTCCATTTTCGCCATAGAAATAACCTTACGATTGATTAGTTGAAAAAATAGCTTCATTGTTGCAAAATTTATCCATTTTCATCACATTGTTGTCAGCATCATTATGACGTCAGCATTGAGCGGCGGACACGTTTGTGATTAATAATATAAGGTGACTTTTGTGAATGTTAATGAAAGTATGTTTTTTTTTAAAAATATTTTTTACATTTAATTATTATTACATGCTTTCTTTCACCTTACAATTATGTAGGTACAATTATGTAGGGGGGGGGGGCGAACGTCGGCCCAAAACGTATATTTTCCCCATAGAAATAACGAAATAACTTTCCGGTTATTTAATATTAAATGGAAAAAAACAGCTCAATTGCTGCAACTCAATTGTTGCATCCATTTTAATCACATTGTTGCCCGCATCATTACGATGTCATCATTTATATGAAATATATATGAATTAGTAGTATTTGTTGAAAAGTACTAATGAGAGGATTACCACAATAGCGCCAAATTTTGGCCAACTTCTTGAAATATTGACAAATTTGGCGACAAAAATAAATTGCATATATGAAGCTAACTTGGCGATAACTTGCTTAATTTGGCGAGATTCTGATTTAAATTCACTGATCTCCCATAATCTTCTTCCAGTGGCATGGTATACTATTTTCTATAAAGTGCCATAGAACAAAAAAAAATTACGAAATCATGTTTTTTTTTTTCTTTAAAGGCCATTATACTTATACTGATGAGAGACTTGTATAAAGCTTAAAACACCAACTGTAATTTTTTCTATCGTGTGATATAAGTGTGTTATTTTTTAGATTTATTAAATATCTGATTTTAGAACGTATTTTTAGTTTTATAATATAAATCGTTTAAAAATTATCCCATAGTAAAAAAAATAATAATAATAACAACTAAGTAAAATAATGAATTTTTCACATATTTATCTTTTGTCATAAAACTACACTCAAGCCAGAAACTTGAAAATTATTTTAGTATATTTAAGCGGAAAATTTTCATTAATAGTTAAAATTTTCAACGAAATACATTTTAAACGGTTTGTTATTTTTTTCATTAGCTTTTGCTAAATTCCATCACAGTAATATTTCAGAAAAATTTGCTTAATGTAAACTATACATTAAATTAATTTATTCATTTGAGAAATAATATTTCACTGGTACGTACGCATAGCACAAAATCGGAGTAATGAAATCAAACATAAAGATATTTTTCAAAAAACTCGACTATTGGAAAACAAACTGGAAATTGTACGTCAAACGTGACAAATGGGGTGCGTTCGTACTGTAGCTAGCTATATAAATATTTAGATCGTGATGATTTTTAATTCTGTGAAATGAATGATATCGTCTGCAGATTAATTTCTGTCATAAAATAAGTATCTCGGTCGCTTGACTATTAAACTTCGGAAGCTCCTATAACAAGAAAGCACCGATTTAAAAAAAAATCAAATTTCTTAATAAATATTTTTATTAGTATCTCCTAAAGTTTTGATTCGATTTTAATAAAATTTGAAATGTCTCGACAAAATTCTGCAAAGATAATATATCTTAAATTTCAAACCATTCGGTTGGGTAGTTTTCGCGTTGTTATATGCGGACGGACGGACAGACAGACGGACAGACAGACGGACGGACGGACAGACAGACGGACAGACAGACGGACGGACGGACAGACAGACGGACGGACCAAGCGACGACAATAGGTGCTACGTATTTATATAATTACGAAAGCACCTAAAAATGAGACATGCGATGAGAAAGAGTCCTCTAGGAAATTAAATTTTGTCACATGATTGAAATTCGAAATCAAAACTTATTTTCCGAATTTTTGCCCTAGGCAATAAAATAACTTGACTAGAGTTTTGAATGTTTATTTTTCAAAAATAATATAATAGATATTTTGAAACTACCTCTATTATAGTTTTCTCCCATTGCATTTAAATCAGATCTATGGTTTTATATGTAAAATTTAACATTTTGGAATATCAAAGGCTCTAAAGATAAATAACTCCATTTGCATTGTTTGAAATTTTTATATGTGATTTTAAATAGATACTTTTTAGGTGCGTTCGTAATTATATAAATACGTAGCACCTATTGTCGTCGCTTGGTCCGTCCGCATTTAACAACGCAAAAACTACCCAACCGAATGGTTTGAAATTTAAGATATATTATCTTAGCAGAATTTTGTCGAGACATTTCAAATTTTATAAAAATCGAATCAAAATTTTAGGAGATATTAATAAAAACATTTATTAAGAAATCTGATTTTTTTTTTTTTTTATCGGTGCTTTCTTGTTATAGGAGCTTCCGAGGTTGAATCGTCAAGCGACCGAGATACTTATTTTATGACAGAAATGAATCTGCAGACGATATAATTCATTTCGCAGAATAAAAAATCATCAAGATCGAATATTTATATAACTAGCTATAGTACGAACGCACCTCGTTTGTCACGTTTGACGTAAAATTTCCAACTTGTTTCCAATAGTAAAATTGAAATTTTTGCACGTGATATATTTGAGCGTCGAAAAATAGCATGCTAAGTATCAACCTTATCTTCCGAGCTTATGTAACTGATTGGAATAATTACATGTTGGTTAGACGAAATTTTAATATGAATAAGCATACATTTGTTATATGTATATAGAGAAAAGGAACGATATTTGTAACATGGAGCAGTAGATGTTTATTTACCTTGGCGTCAGTGCTTACTAGTATAACGGAGCAGTAAACAGGGTCAAGTAGAGATGAAAAATATGTAGCAAATCCAGTAGAAAGAAGGATCACATAGTTAGATGCAATATAGATTTATTTTTTTACGATGAGGCAATATCGATAGTTATATAAGCAAAGGGGAGGTACCTACACAAAGAATGACAAGTTTTGTACCGCTTTCCTGGTCAAGACAAACGGCCGAAGTGAAGTTCTTCTAAAAGTTACATGTACGGGTGTTGGCGCGGAAAGCATGATAAAATCGCCAGTACTTGGCGAGGGAGATTTTGGAGACAACGGTCGGACGCGTATGGGAAAAAACGATAACTGCTAGATTCTGTCTATGATAATGCATTCATTTGAGGATGGGGGGAAGGGTTGTAAGGATTCTTTCATGGAGACAGAAAAGGAAAAAGAAAAGAAAGTAATTTTGGGATTGGCGTTTGATTTTGCTAAAAGACAGCTGCAATTAACGGTTACATATGACACGAATCTAATAACAGGGTGTGAAGGATATGAGCTTGCATATTATAGTTTACATGTGGGCGCGAGATATTTTAATTAATTCTTTTGAGAGCGGATGAGAAGTGCAAATGCTTGCATAAAGAATATCGGTTATACGTTACATTATTTTAATAAGTAGAACACAGCTGCATATATATTTTGTCTAACTTTTAAGACAGATGCACTTTTGATTTCATGAGAAGGAAACGGTTGAATTAGAAATATGTGAACATTAGTAACTTATTTTTAGCATAACCGCAAAGTAAGGACAGAGAGGTTTCTGATATATGAGAGTGACTTGCATTTTAGAATGAAGAAAGTAGATTCGTTATCTAAATTAAATCAGAAATAGATTTTAGTTAACATATTGAATTTTGGGGGGGGATTACAGACATTTAAAAACTGTAAACTATAATTGTTTATTTTAATTATTTATTTATTTGGGGGGAATGAATAAATCTTTATGAATTTTTTTTTTTTTTTTTTTTTTTTTTTTTTTAAATCTCTATTTTGGGGGGGGGGGGAGAGGAGAAGCATGCAATCAATACATGTATGCTAGATGTTGGAAGAGGAATGGAAAAGCTTATGTTAACTTGTTAAAATTTTGAGGGGGGGGGGTTTGAACTGAAAGTAAGATATATGACAAACGTCTTTGTCATATATATCACCCCATTGACCAGAAAAGCTGTACTGTTTACAGTACAGTTTAAAAAAAATATATACAATACAATTATACTCTCCCCAAGCTTAAAATAATACATACATAATATAAAACAAAATACTTGTAAAATTATATGAGTTGCAACATTATAAAGGATTTTGTTACCTCAATAGTTCGTAACATCAGGCCATAAAATATAAAACATAGTGCACTACCTTCGAAGGTTTTTTTTAAAATCTTCGTCCTTTTTATTTTCTGTTTTGATCTTTTTCTTTCTGTCTTTCTGTCTGGTACCAGCTTTAAAAAGTTACTATTTAACTAGACATGTCTAATGATAACTGAACACAAAACAGTACTCATTTTCTCAATTTGTTGCACTTAAATACTATAATTACTACTTAAGTATAATACGAAACACAAATGAAAACAATTAAAAAAATAAACACAAATAACACATAACATAAACATATATCCTTAAAAATTAACTTGACTTATATGAAAAAGTGAAAATGGATTAACTCAAGTGTAGTGTACTGAAAAGTTGTTTGAAAAAAAAGTTTTTTAAAATTCGTGCAAGCACAGGACGGTAAAAAAAAGAGGTGCATGTGGCACGCCCATAAAAAGGGACCGCCCTAAATCTTGTCAATACATGACAAGTGTGATGTCTCAGGCTTAGGGCCTTACGACCTAGGTGAGGAGGGCAGTGATGAGAGTCCACATCATTACAACATGAACTCCCTGCTCCCCAATGAAGATCGCACTGATCTCCAAACAGGAGCACGATTCGGGAACACATATACTTTTGGGAAAAGGGAATATTGTGAATTAGTAAACTAAATCACAATTGTCTCTCTAAACACAATCTGGTGAGGGGTGGTAACCTAAGGGCAAAAATTTAGAACGGTACCACTAGCCTGAAGGGGAAGAATTAGTAAAAATAAAAAAAAACAGATACAAGTGTATCTTATGCAAATCCTAATGTATTGACAGTCCTAGAGTGTTGAGAGACCTAAAATATGTCATAATCGGGTGTGATGAAGTGAAACTGTACAAGTCATGTAAGCAAATGCTTTACGTTTGTTTACGAGAACTTTTTTTTTTATTTATTTGAAAGATCTTATTTATTTAAAATATTTGCAATGTTGTATTCAGTATGAATGAAAGTTTAAAGTGTGAGAGAAAAAGAATGTGACAAGATTATATTTATCTACTGTTTATAAAATTGAATGAAAAATTAAAAGAATGGTGTGACCCGATACAAAATATTGTGTAAAAGTGGTCTTCACAAGAAGACATGGACCAGCCGTGAAGTCAGGTGAAGACAAGTTATGCACAGTATACGTAGAATCCTGGCCAGGGATAAAACACTTAGTATCAGATCATATTAAAAATTTAAAAGTTTTTTTTTTTTTTTTTTAAAGTTTATTATTATTATTATTATTTTTAAAATTTTTTACAAATTATCTTTTTCTTAAATTGTAGCGAGGGGCGAGAATGGTGTTAGAAGAATTATTATTTGTAACATGACTTGCAGGATCACATAAATGTCCATATCGAGGTGGTGCTAGAAGAAGTCTATCAATATGTACCCTAAATGCAGTATCATCATGAGCATATAATCTTTTAATTGAAAATGAAACAGGAGAGTGTTTAAATGTTACAATATATGGACCGGTATATTTAGGTTTAAATTTGTCGACTGATTTTAAATAAACAATATCTTTTAAACATATATTTCTTAATTTAGCTTTTCGACTGTGAATTTTGTAACGTCTATCTTGAGCAGTTTTAATGTTGTTATATGCTTTGTCATATATTTTGTTTAAGTCATCTAGTAATTTATAAACTTCAACATGTTTATCTAGAAATGCTTGGTTGGTACTATGATCATATGTGTCAAAAATTAATGAAAGTTCACGACCAAAATGAAGTAAGTTAGGTGAAAATAGTGTAGAAGAGTGTGTTGAACCATTATAAAGTGACTTATGAATAAACAGAGCATTTTCAAAAGAGTGTCCTTCTTGTAGTAATGTGGTAACAGAATATTTAATAGACTTGTTAATTCGCTCGGCAATACTATTAGATTGTGGGTGCGAGACCGAACTGTGATGTATTTTTATGCCAAGAGCATCATTAAATGCATTATAGATATGAGAAGTATATTGTGGGCCTAAGTCTGACAAAATACAGACGGGTCTCCCATAGGTAGTTATGTAACTAAATAAGCATTTTACAACTTTGGGTGCAGAAGTATCAGTGAGAGGATAGAGTTCAATGTGTCTTGAGAAGTGATCGGTTACAGTTAAAACATGTTTATTGTTTGAGAAAGGACCAAGTAAATCAGTACTGACTGTATGACCAGGATATCTTGGTGTGTATGTAGGTTGAAGAGGTGCGGGAGGAGTGTTATGGTGTTTGGCCTGTAAACATTTGACACATGAAGCTACAAAGTTGAGTGTATCTACATAGATGCCTTTCCAAAAATATTTGGATGTAAGAAATTCATAAGTTTTGGCCATACCAAAGTGTGACAGATGGGATATAGTTAAAACTTTACTTTTAAGTGAATCAGGGACAACAATGTGATATGAGAAAGTATTATTTATGACATCTTCCTTTTTGAACATTAATATTTTAGAATCAGGATGTATGAAGTAATTCGGGAATTTTGAAGAAGGTCCGTTTTGTAATATATGATCATAAATACTAGCTAAGGTAGGGTCTTTTTGTTGTTCAGTGCAAAAAGTTTGATTTGATATCTCCAATAATGGGTCTCGTTTTGTTCGTTCACCTGAGATGAGAAAATTTACTTGACAATTGTTGTTATTAACAGATTTACAAATATCAGGTGTTTCATGATCGACTATTGGAAGTGGTTGAGGATCATGGATAAGGTTAGGATTGGTTAATAAATTTTCTTGGTTGTTGTCAAAATTACAGCGAGAGAAATAATCTGCTAAAACATTTGAAGATCCAGGAATGTGTTCAAAATCATATGAGTATTCTGAAAGGTCAATTAGCCAACGGGTGGTTATGTCTGCTGGGTTTGTAGTTTTTTTGTATTTTTTTAGAGGTTTGCTATCTGACAAGATTAGGAATTTTCTGTTGTATAAGTAATATTTGAATGCAATAACAGATTTGTAAATTGCCATGAGTTCTAGTTTTAAAGCAGGATATTTTTTTTCAGAGGAATTTAAGGATTTAGAAAAGTATGCAACTGGTAGAAGATTTCCATTATGTTCTTGCATTAAAACGCCAGAGATGGCAATGTTAGATGCATCTGTATTCAAATAAAAATTCTTATTCCAATCTGGTAACCTAACCATGGGTGAACCGAAGAAAATTTTCTGTATTGTTTTAAGTATGTCCTGATGTTTTTCTGTCCAGATGAATTTAGTTTTAGGAGTAGTTAAATCAATAAGTGGTTGCACTAGTTTGTTAAATGTTGGAATTAATGATTTATAGAAAGTTATCAAACCAATAAGCCTTTTTAGTTGTCTTTTTGTAGTTGGTGTAGGAAATGAAGTTATTTTTACAATGTTAGAATGGATTGGTGAAATACAATGATTTTCTATTTGAAAACCTAAGTAGTTGACTTTTGTTTGATGAAAGTTGCATTTATTAGGTGAAAGAGTGAGATTGTACTTGGAAAGGAGGTTAAAAATTTTGTCGAGTTTAGAACACATTTCATCAAAAGAATTCGCACCTATAATAAAGTCATCTTGATACGTATACACACCTTGTAGGTGTAGTTCGTCAATTAAAGAGTCCATTAGAGCTTGAAAGATTGAGGCACTTGTCTTTAAACCAAAGACAAGTCTGCGGTAAGAAAAAGATCCAAACATGGTGGTAAAAGTTAGTTGATTGTGAAATTTTTCTGGTAAGTTAATTTGGTGGTATGCTTGATGAAAGTCGAGTGTTGTAAAGAATGTGTAAGAAGAGAGATTAGCGATGATGTTTTGAATTTTTGGTAGTGGGTAAGATGATCCTTGTATTACAGTGTTTAACATTCGAAGGTCAAGTGCGAGGCGAAATTTTTGTTTACCAGTACCATCTGGTTTTTTTCTAACAAGTAACATAGGACAAGACCATTCGGAGCAATGTCTTTGTATAATTCCAGCTTCAAGTAATTGATTAATTTGATCTAATGCATCTTTTTGTAATGCCTGAGGTATTGGAAAAGGAAGTGTTTTTATAGGATAGTCATTAATGAATTTCAAATCTGGAATAATTTTATCTGTATGCCCAAGTGTATTTAGAGATTTTGAAAATACAGGGTAATATTTGAGTAACATTTCTTTTAGAATTTCAGCCTCATTGGATGGTAAGTGTTCAAGATTGAAATCAGTTGCAGATAAGTCTTCTTTTCTTTTTTTGAGAATGTCTTTAGAAGCTTGAATGAGATTTAAGAATTGTTGATCTGAGTTATCTTGACTAATTTTATCTGGGGAGTACTCAATTATTTCCTCGACCTCAAAAAGTTGACCTATTTTAGCTTTTTTTTGAATGTGAATGGGATTATCAGAATTGTTTTTAACCGAAATCAGGAAAAATGTATATTGTTGTGGAATTTTTCTTTTTCGCTTTGGATTTTTTGATTTTATTATAGCATCAAATCCTATTAAATTGTCAACGGGTGAATTGTATTGAAATAAATAATCTTTGTCTGCGCTAATAGAATTTGTGAAAACTGAAATCCATTTTTGTTCCTGAGGGTTTAAGGAAATTCTACGAGTCAAAGCTACAGTTTGATTTTTGAAGGAGGTGGGTTGTGTACTACATTGGTTTATTTCAGAAGATGAAGTAGTTTGTTTGTTTACCAAAGGAATCGATAAAGTGTTGTCAATATGGATAATGTTTTTGACGGTGTTTACAACAATATTGAATCGTTTGATGAAATCATAGCCGATAATACCTTGAAAACTAGATGAATCTGGTATGTCTACGATATAAAAGTGGTGATTAAAGTTTTTGTGTTGTAATTTAATGGAGGTTCTAATACATGCGGAAAAATCTACATCAGAATTGACTGTTTTGATGACAACACCAGTTGATAATCTCTTATATTTTAAAATTGTTTTTAATTCATCAAATAAAGACTGTGATAGTAACGAAATAGTACTTCCTGTATCGCAAAGTAGAGTAATATCTTTTTTTGCAATTGAGGCCTTTACAAGGGGAAGTGATGTTGAGTCTTTAATGACATTGTAAATAATTTTTGTAGTGGTGTCATCGTATTGTTCTGTGTTTGTTTGTGTTGTTTCATGCTTAGAAATTTTTACACTATCACATGTTTGTGTGCTTACAGAGTTTACTAGTCTATTAAGTGAAATTTTTGGTAAGGACGGATCTGGGAAAAAACTGGCTGATGTGTAATCAGTAGGGGGGTGAGGTGCAAAGCCATCAGCAAAATTACACCTCTGACTTAGTTTTCCTGTTGTCGATTGTTGTTGTTGTGAAATTGTCCTCGTCTTTGTGTATTTAAGCGTTTCCACTTAAAACAAGCTTGCGCTTCGTGACCACTTTTGAAACATAGCTGGCAAGTAGTGCGGTGAAATCTGTAAGACTTATGTGGAGAGGGGCGTTTGTTATAATTGCGATTTTGAAATTTCCGTTTGTTGTGCATGCCAGCAAATTTAGTTTTGTAAGTTGCCGCGTCTTCTTTAATTTCTGGTTGTGTTTGGGTATTTACAGAAAGGGCGTTTATTTTCTCGGTTAGCTGTTTCAGCTGGTCGGCAAATATTGAATCAGTTGGGGAAGGGGTGGGGTAAGCATGCAAAATTTTTTCTCCGTACAAAATATCTTGTAGCGCCTGGGCTCTTAAAACTGCGGGTTGGTACTCTGTAATTCCTTCCTCTTGAATTTTAATTCGTAGATTGGATGGAATGGTTTCCAGGAATTTCATGTATTTAATTTTGTCACGCGCATTGGCATCTTGAATGTCCGAATAAACTGTTGCAGCCAGAACATTAAGCCTATGGGCAAAGTTTTTAATGGTTTCTGCGGGTAAGAGCGTTAAGTTTGCAAGTTCGACTGCTACCTGTGATTTGCTAGGGGGGGAAAAAAATTGGAAAATTCTTTTTCGATTACATTTATGTCATTTGAGATTAGTAAATCAGGGTTCTGTGTTAAATATTTTAATGCAGGACCAGATAATTTACTTTTTAGTAGAGCAATTGTTGCTTGCGGGCTGTATTTATTTATTTGACTAACAGACCGTACTTGGTCGAAAAAGAATTTGAGTGATTCATGATCACCGTCAAAAGTAGGCAAGTTAATTGGTATTTGCCGAGAAGCCATGGTGGCCAAAAAATACTATTAACTAATCTATGAAATTCAAGGAAACACTGCATGCACAATAAAATAACTAAAAAAAATATCAATATACACTAGCAGATAATAAATATAACATGAAAGAAAAATGTAAACCGGATTTATATCATAATAAATAATAATGACTGATCACTGTTTCTTTTTAGCGTATAGATCCCTAACGCTCATTTTTTAAATTCATCTTTAAAAAGAAACAGCGATGAATGAGAGAAAAATAGAGGAGGAAGAAAAAAAAATATATCCTTTTTTTTTTTTAACTTTAAAATCAATTTGTATAGCATGAAATACAAGCAAAGATCTTACCTGGGATCAATCAATACAAGTATAAAAAGTAAAAATTCATGCAAATTATTTAAATTGTTAAGAATGGAACGTAGCATTTCTTTTCTTCATTTAAAAAAAAAATGAAACCAATATTGCAAGACAATTTATTTATTTTTTTTTTTTTTAAACTGGTTTACTAAAAATTAAAGACTCAAATTAATATTTGTATCCAAAACACCTTAAAAAAAAAACAATCTTGCCTTAAATATTCATAAAAATATCATATTTTACAACTAAAAAAAATGCAGGATAAAATAATCATATTTATATGATTTGATGAGAAAGTTCAAAAATTAAATTAACTTAATTTCAACCTGAATATTTAATTAAGAAGGTTTTGGTAAAAGGCAAACACAAAAAGAACATAACTAAAACTCTGTTATTAAATGTATTCTTTTAAAAAAGAAATGCAATAATTTAACCAAATAAAATTCACTACTGACTGGTAGAGAAAAAAAAAATTAATTATATTACAAGAGAAGTATGAAGGTTGAAATGTGCCTTTTAATCAAAGCCACAGTTTATTTATTTATTTTTTTTTATTTATTTATTTATTTAAAGAAAAATTTTTTTTTTACTGTGAGTGAGAGAAAGTTACAATATACTAACATTCTATTCATCCTTCATACTTATGAATTTGAAAACCATGGACCACAAAAAAAAATATTCATTATCGTGCCGATAATTAAAAAAAAAATAATGCCATGTAAAAATCACGGAGAGCGTGGAAATTTTGTAATATCTCACTCTTGTAAGTTATGCATTGATTATTTGATGTACACACTTGAGACACTGCAGACACTACGACCACTCGTTTTCTTTTTCTTTTCTTTTTTTTAATTTCACTTAGCACAGCACTATTGAAGCACAAATGTTGAAGAAATTTCTTTGGATGAAACTCACACGGATTAGTTTCAGTAACACTGTTAGAAATATATCATTGTAAATTTACTTTTGGACCACAATTTTGAAACACATACAGAATACACGTAACACATTCACCGGTATTGAAGCACTTGAAGGCACAAATAATTTAGTAGCATTATGAGTAGCAAAACGGATGAAATTTGTAGGGTGATATCATTTTGATAAAATAAATAAAAATCGCATACCATAGATCACACACGCAGATGGAGGGAAGAGGAGGATCCTTGATTTTATGGAACTTAACACTTATAATGCAACGAAACACTTGTGGTTTTCAACGAACCACACTTTTTTTTTTTTAAACACTACTTTTCACACAACACAGACACTTTTGGATGAGGGGAAAGCACTGGGGGAACACCACAATATTGCATTCATGTTAGAAAAGATGAGGATCGGCGAGAGAGTTTCAGTTATGCAGATAAACAGACCGACTGTCTTGAATCCGGCGAAGGGGTGCGGGGGTAGCACTTCCAGAAACAGCAGGTATTCAGCAGAGATGAGGGGGTGAAGAAAGCCTCCTGGTAGAGAAACGATCTAGCATGGCAGGTGGGAGGGCTGTGATGACGAGTTCCGGAGTCAGGTACATCGTGCTGCGAAGAGATGGGGGGTGACGCGCAGTCTGGAATCAGCGAAGCGGAGCGGATGCAGAGTTACACTTCCAATGGCAGTTCAGAGAAGTTGTATTTAAAGTTCCAGATAGTTGTAGATGAATGAAAATATGCCTCTTATAACTATTGTACCTCGGTACCTCCCCTTATTGGAAGAAAAAAATGAATCGCTAAGTTCAAGCGAAACCGGCGAAAGCACCAGAGTTTGTGACATGGAGCAGTAGATGTTTATTTACCTTGGCGTCAGTGCTTACTAGTATAACGGAGCAGTAAACAGGGTCAAGTAGAGATGAAAAATATGTAGCAAATCCAGTAGAAAGAAGGATCACATAGTTAGATGCAATATAGATTTATTTTTTTACGATGAGGCAATATCGATAGTTATATAAGCAAAGGGGAGGTACCTACACAAAGAATGACAAGTTTTGTACCGCTTTCCTGGTCAAGACAAACGGCCGAAGTGAAGTTCTTCTAAAAGTTACATGTACGGGTGTTGGCGCGGAAAGCATGATAAAATCGCCAGTACTTGGCGAGGGAGATTTTGGAGACAACGGTCGGACGCGTATGGGAAAAAACGATAACTGCTAGATTCTGTCTATGATAATGCATTCATTTGAGGATGGGGGGAAGGGTTGTAAGGATTCTTTCATGGAGACAGAAAAGGAAAAAGAAAAGAAAGTAATTTTGGGATTGGCGTTTGATTTTGCTAAAAGACAGCTGCAATTAACGGTTACATATGACACGAATCTAATAACAGGGTGTGAAGGATATGAGCTTGCATATTATAGTTTACATGTGGGCGCGAGATATTTTAATTAATTCTTTTGAGAGCGGATGAGAAGTGCAAATGCTTGCATAAAGAATATCGGTTATACGTTACATTATTTTAATAAGTAGAACACAGCTGCATATATATTTTGTCTAACTTTTAAGACAGATGCACTTTTGATTTCATGAGAAGGAAACGGTTGAATTAGAAATATGTGAACATTAGTAACTTATTTTTAGCATAACCGCAAAGTAAGGACAGAGAGGTTTCTGATATATGAGAGTGACTTGCATTTTAGAATGAAGAAAGTAGATTCGTTATCTAAATTAAATCAGAAATAGATTTTAGTTAACATATTGAATTTTGGGGGGGGGGATTACAGACATTTAAAAACTGTAAACTATAATTGTTTATTTTAATTATTTATTTATTTGGGGGGAATGAATAAATCTTTATGAATTTTTTTTTTTTTTTTTTTTTTTTTTTTTTTTTTTTTTAAATCTCTATTTTGGGGGGGGGGGAGGAGAAGCATGCAATCAATACATGTATGCTAGATGTTGGAAGAGGAATGGAAAAGCTTATGTTAACTTGTTAAAATTTTGAGGGGGGGGGGTTTGAACTGAAAGTAAGATATATGACAAACGTCTTTGTCATATATATCAAAGTTACATGTACGGGTGTTGGCGCGGAAAGCATGATAAAATCGCCAGTACTTGGCGAGGAAGATTTTGGAGACAACGGTCGGACGCGTATGGGAAAAAACGATAACTGCTAGATTCTGTCTATGATAATGCATTCATTTGAGGATGGGGGGAAGGGTTGTAAGGATTCTTTCATGGAGACAGAAAAGGAAAAAGAAAAGAAAGTAATTTTGGGATTGGCGTTTGATTTTGCTAAAAGACAGCTGCAATTAACGGTTACATATGACACGAATCTAATAACAGGGTGTGAAGGATATGAGCTTGCATATTATAGTTTACATGTGGGCGCGAGATATTTTAATTAATTCTTTTGAGAGCGGATGAGAAGTGCAAATGCTTGCATAAAGAATATCGGTTATACGTTACATTATTTTAATAAGTAGAACACAGCTGCATATATATTTTGTCTAACTTTTAAGACAGATGCACTTTTGATTTCATGAGAAGGAAACGGTTGAATTAGAAATATGTGAACATTAGTAACTTATTTTTAGCATAACCGCAAAGTAAGGACAGAGAGGTTTCTGATATATGAGAGTGACTTGCATTTTAGAATGAAGAAAGTAGATTCGTTATCTAAATTAAATCAGAAATAGATTTTAGTTAACATATTGAATTTTGGGGGGGGGGATTACAGACATTTAAAAACTGTAAACTATAATTGTTTATTTTAATTATTTATTTATTTGGGGGGAATGAATAAATCTTTATGAATTTTTTTTTTTTTTTTTTTTTTTTTTTTTTTTTTAAATCTCTATTTTGGGGGGGGGGGGGGGGGAGGAGAAGCATGCAATCAATACATGTATGCTAGATGTTGGAAGAGGAATGGAAAAGCTTATGTTAACTTGTTAAAATTTTGAGGGGGGGGGGTTTGAACTGAAAGTAAGATATATGACAAACGTCTTTGTCATAATATTAAAAGCTGAAATTTAATTATGCCTTAACAATAGTTTTACCGTCAGAGTATTCAAACTCAACTGTTTAATGTAGAACATGTTCAATAACTTATTTAAATGATGAAATTTCATACATACTTAACATTTATAATATGTAACCCTTCTTGCAAGTTTAAGTAAATTTAATATAATTTGTTGTTTTTAGGAATATACAATTGATATAAAATTTTATAATTGAGATTTTTAACAGGATTATTTAATTATGCTATAGAATTCAATTAGTCAAATAAGTCATTTAGAAAGAAAAAAATTATATGTATTTCAGAATTTTTTTAAATGTACAAGAAAATCGTTATGTCATTTCGGAACGGGTAATTCAAACTTTATCTAACGTAATACCTATAAGTTTTTATATCTGAGTAATATTCCACAGAATGTTAAAGTAATTGGATACTTTTATGGGACATATCATAGGGTAGACGGAGAGATCCGAAAATAATTTCGACTATCATCTTTGTTTCAAAATCTGTCAATGCTTTTAACTCGCTTAAAATAGCAATCTCATCAATAATGTAATTTAAATGTTGTTGAAACTAAACTTTAGAAACGATGAAGATAATACACATGATTTATTGAAATGACTGTACGCCCTTTGTAATCTGGTTAAATTTAGTTACAATTTGTGAAAGGTACGTTTATTCGGTTTGTCGTTTTAAGAATATTTTTAGCGAAGCGAAAATGTTTTGAATCAACTTGTGTCAAGCAAATTAGTCGTTTGCATTTTGTATATCACTGTGATAAATTGTTCACTTTATTTAAAAATCGTTCATACAGCATATTCATTAGTCATTATACTTTACTGTTTAAACATTAATCGTTTTATATCTTCTTTTATAAACGTCTCTATTTATCTTTCTTTATATAGTACTTATATGTGCATATCACCTACGATTTAAAATAAGTACGTTCAGTATAAACCGAGTATGATTTATGACAATATTCTTGCTATTATGATTCATTGTCCATGCAATTATAACATATTTGCATTCGCTTGTAACAAGAAGTTCGCTATAATACCAGTATTCCAGTTTATGCATTGTCATTATGACGAAATTATTATATGTATGTGTGAGTGTGTATTATATGGGGATACTGTTTCACTGAAGTCAAATTTTGTGTATTGTAAAAATATTTTATGTAAAATTTTAACTACATTTCCTTTAGCAAACCCTTACCAAAATGTGATGTATTTCAAGTTAAAGGATACTGATTTTTTTGTATTATGATTAAAATGAACTAAAACCGCATATAAAAGTAATGTATTTTGTATTTTCAATTAAAATGTTGCACTAATTTTTACAGCATAAAGAAAAATTATAAAACGAATTGTAATTTTGTCGATAGTAACGTGTGGACATTTTCAGAAGAAAAACCCTGTTTTTCCTTTGGTACGAAGAAAGTAAAAATATATTTCAAGGGTCCCGGAAATTCAGACTGATCTATAACGTTAAGAAATCAATAATCAATATCCTGACGCAAGAAGTCTCGCAGGATATAAACTTTTCTTTTCGGTAATAAAATATTTCCAAGTAATCCCGAAGTTTGTATAAAAATTTCAACAATATTCTCTTCCGTATATCATGTTCAGAGAAGGATGGGTGTAGTGTTCCAGGAAATATGTTTAATGTTAAAATCTGTGTCAGATTTTCTAATTTGATATTTTATTGCATTTTAAAATGTTTTAAACTATGTTATTTTATTTTAAACTGTTATTTTTTTGGCAGAGATTGTTTTCCATTTTAAATTAATTTATTATATGTGAATGTTTTTCACATATTTATTAGACGTATTGTCTCGATGATAGTTAATATGTTTGAGTTGAAATCTTTAATATTGATTCTTAATCCATATTGATTATTCAGTAATGATCGCTGAACTTATTTGTAAACATAAACGCGGGAAACTGCTCAATCAAATGATAATCTGACATTAATCAAAGATCTGTGAATCCAAGTGGCATTTTCAATGACGCATTACTTATCCTATTTATAGTGGTAGTGAAATTTATACATTGTTGATATTATGAACATATTGATGATACTATGAACTCTTTCCAAAGTGACATTGAAAACTTTATCTACATGTATAGAAATGCATTGCAGATAATGATTAAATTATTTTAAGTTTTCTGGAGTCATAATTTTTGTCAAATGTCTACATTGACGATAATATGGACTTATTGATGATAGTATAGACACTTTTCAAACTGACATTGAAAACTTTATTTATGTATAGGGAAATGTATCGCGTCTGGTGATTTAATGATTTTTAGTTATCTGCAAATGTATGTACATATCTACTTTACCGCTCTATGCATTATAAGTTACTAATCAAACATACGTGTAAGTAGTCATTCATAATTAATAATATTCGAAATGCATTAATTCCTGTTATTCAAGTTTATAAATTTATAAGATTTATTTCTTGAATATGTTCCTAGTAGGAACAATAACATCCATACATTTGCATTTTTGCAAATTATAAATCATGTCTGGAATTTTCTAAATGAAATAAACTTTTCTTTAAATGACCACAAATATATATCCATGTTTCAAATAATTCGATATTTTATTTTTAAATCTCCATCTACGTGAAAGACTAATAATAAAATATATTAAAAAATTAATTATTCAATCTTTCACAGTATAGATAGTTTTCATTTCCATTTCTTATTTTAGTTGAAAGATTGCATCAAAATGAAGCATATCGGGAGTTTTATACATATAATCGAGTTACGTTAATGTATGTTTACCCGTTAGTATTCCTCTTTGGTTAGTTATTTAAACTGAAATTATAATAAGCTTCAATATTCTAAGAATTGTATCCAAATAATTGTGAACATATTTTTAAATGTAGAATGGATTATACAAATATTAAGCAGTAATCTACATAAACAAAGGAAGATGTTTGCCTGTGTGTGTTTGGGTATGAGCAATGACTAGGGAAATTTATCGCACTTATAAAAATTTGGTTCCGGATACGCAAAGACAAGTCCCAAAGGAATTAGCTTTCGGATTTTTGATATTTTGATTAGTTGTTTTGTTAATTTTTATTAAACGGATAAAATTTGCATATTTTCGGATTTTTGAAGTTCGCCGATGGCGGTTCCGGGCCATTCACAAAAGGAAATGAAGTTCAATATTTTATCCCACTACAGTAAATGATGTCCTCTTTACAATATATTTTATTAGGTATTAGTACAGCGATTTTTTTTAATTGTCCCTATTCCGCAGAAAATGAGGACATTTTAATCATGTGATAACTTTTTGATAACTTATCCATCGAATGGTACAGTTTCTATTCCCATATGAAGAAAAATATCGAGAATCGTTAGAAAAAAATTAAACATATATTAACATTGCAAATTTATACAATTTGTAAAGCGATTAATAAGAGTATCTACCAGTACCATAAGACACTTTTAAAAAGATTTCCATTTATAGTTATTTTCTTTGTAACTTTTATATTAAAACAAAATATAAATCCTTTTTAACACAGTGAAAACTTATTTTTATCCATATTAGCTTTTAAAATTACAATTAAATTAAACATTAGTCAAAAATTTAAAACCTTTCATTTGACACCTTAAAATTGTGTTAAGAGAACGGAAAACTTTAGACCGGCCATACTCAACCTGCTGCCCGCGGGCCGCATGTGGTCCGGTGACTTTTTATGTGCTGCCCGAGGCACATCGGCATTAATCCATACCTAAAAAATTTAAATGTGCATAAAATGTACTGCAGATCTTCACTGTTGTTTTATATATTTTCATGGAAAACAAAATCTGTCCTGTTATTTATAATTAACATTAACATAAAATTATACTGAAACATCTTAAATGCAGTTTTCTTAGTCAAATGATCATTTTACACGCAGTCCTATTTGTGCTACAATAATGTGCACATTTCTTAATCTTTAATAAAAACTGAACATTATTCCATACTTATAAAATTTGTACTATATATTTTTACAATTAAAACAAGTTGGAAATTGTACGTCAAACGTTACAAACGAGGTGCGTTCGTACGCACGTTTTACAATTAAATTCATGATATCCCGTGCGTAGAACGGGTTAAACAGCTAGTTAAGTATATATTTTATGACACTGTTCATACAAATATCTTAACTAGTTATATAAATATTCAGATATATACGTATCAGCTAGTTATATAAATATTCAGATCTTGATGATTTTTAATTCTGTGAAATGAATTATGTCGTCTGCGGATTAATTTCTGTAATAAAATAAGTATCTCGGTCGCTTCACGATTTAACATCCATCGGAAGCTCCTATAACAAAAAAGCACCGATTTAAAAAAAAAATTCAAATTTCTTAATAAATATTTTTATTAATATCTCCTAAAGTTTTGATTCGATTTTAATAAAATTTGAAATGTCTCGACAAAATTCTGCAAAGATAATATATTTTAAATTGCAAACCATTTGGTTGGGTAGTTTTTGCGTTGTTATATGCGGACAGACAGACAGACGGACGGATAGACAGACAGACAGACAGACGGACGGACAGACGGACGGACCAAACGACGACTATAGGTGCTACGTATTTATATAATTACGAACGCACCTAAAAATGAAAATTTATTGCATTAAGCGAAAGATTCCGCAGAAAATCTCCCGATTTTTCTTTCTTTAAAACTTGGAAGTTCTGCATTATTATATTATTACGTTTTATACTTATTATATAGCTAATATTGGTTTTCATAGATAAACGTTTGTCACGGAAAGAATTGGCATTTTTTTTTACACCACTATTTCCAAACAACAAACGTCGTGCACATCGCTACAATATTTGCAATAGTAATCTACTGCAAAAGTTTATTGTTTGGAAATACTGGTGTTAAATTTTTTTGGTACCATTTCCTCCGCAAAAAACGTTCCCTATTGATGATATTAACTTTGTTATAATGATTTATTATACTAGTTATATTATATTATTATTTTAATTACTCTTTTTTATGCTTTCTTTTAGCTTATAATTCTGTATGCATGTTGTGATAAAGATATATCACAGTTTTATCTTTTTAATTATTTTTATTTCAGCTCAACGTATTTCTATTTTTATAGCCTTTCCAGTTTAATTTGCCATTCCTTAAAAGCTATTTATCAGCAGTCGCGCGCGCCTTGTACGTTTTTTTTTTTTGGCAAGGCCGTCTCCCCCCTCATTGTGCTTCGCGTTCGTTGAATTGGCGATGTTGTTTTCTCTGCGAGGCATCTTCGCGCTTTGAGTTAGTTTCGGCGCTGAGCTGTGACGTCATCGTCATTTGGCGGCTCGCCGCTCCTGTGTGTGTTGTGCGCATGCGTCACCGCCGCTCTGGTTCGGTGTGTTTTCGGGAGCTGTTTTTGTCTTGGCGCTGCTTCCGAAAGGGGCGTGTCTTTCAAATACAAATTAGAATGGTTCTTTTAATTATTAAATGTTAATTTGTTTCTGATTTGCTCTTTTAATTTTCACGTAATTCCTAATCAACAAATTAGTTTAAATTAATCTTGCTGTCACATTTGTGCACCCCTTTTCTGGGTATAAATAATAATGTAGCGCATTTTTCCAACAGAATTTTAATAAAAATGATGCTGTAATTTTATGCTAAACGTCGTCTGATCTGAGGCTGGCCTGTGCCGGCGCTCGTATCCTAGAATGGCCGTAGCGCTGATTCTTTGGAGATCTATTTCGCGTTTTCAGTTTTTAATTATTCTATAAAAATGCAGTTGTAAATTTTAAGTTTAATATTTTAAAAGTTTTAAATCAACTGGTAATTGACTTCTGAATTAATTCTATAATTCTTCATGGACGCGGCCAGAAGGAATATGTTAAAGATTCTTCGAATTTTACGAAATTTGAGCCAGTACTTTTTAAAGACTTGATGTGCAGCTTTCATCACATCCTTCCTACTTCTTCAAGAAAATGTAATAAACATTATTGGATCCTAACCTCAACGAGTTTTTATTTCAAGTAGTATGAGTCTCTTATTTTTCAACAAAGATCAAGTAAGACCGTTTAATTCATTTTATTATTATGATTGTTTCTCTTCTTAAGAATTATTGATCTAAAGAACAGATGCACAGATTGTGCAAGGTTAATTGCTATTTAAATCACAACTGCAATATTTAAAAGTTTACTATACGATCTATCCCTATTCTTCCATCCATTAAGATAATAATATAATAACGGCACTTACAATTATTTTTTTAATGTCACATTTGGCGCCGTGTTTATTCTTTTATGAAGAGAAAAGTTGAAAATTTTATTTTGTTCTTAAAAAAATATTCTCAAACTTTGAAACTTATAAAATAGAATATATTTGAAGATTTGATGCTCTATTAATTAATTTATATTAAAAATGGAATATTATTTGAAGAATTGCTGATTTTTATTAAATTTTTAGAAGTTTAAAAAATATTCTTGTGCTCTACAGAAGATCGATGTTTGCAATACATCGTTAATTTCGGAACTTTTGTTCTTAACTGGCTTGCATATATTTAATAAATTATTTTTAATTGAAAAATGATATTCTAACAGAAATTAATTTTTATTCTGGTATTTTTCCATGAGATTTATTGAATATTTTATGCAAATTTTCATGAAGAATGAAATTAAAAAAAAATGAATTTATTCTTTTTAACAAATGAAAATTATGGTGCTTTTTATATATATAAAGTAAAAAATATATATAATTCATGATGAATTCAAATATTTTTAAGAAATGTGAAAATTGTTCTTGTTCTAAGTTTTTGAGAACAAAATTTAAAGAGGCTATGGTTGTTCTTATTCTTATTTTGGGTTAATTTTTATTAATTTATTGGCACTTTTAAATGAAATTGATATATTTTATGAATATTTAAAAAATATATATTGAAGCAAATTTTTTTGGAATTAAATTTATTGAAGCTATGTTCTCATCATATTACTAATTTTGCTGCACTTATTCTGAGTATGAAATGCCTTCATAGAAGCTTAAGTTTTCATGTGATTTTGTAGTTGTTTTATCATACATAATTTTTTTTGAGTTCTTGGTTGCTTCTACAAAAATTAAATTACTTATTGCAATAACACTACAAGTTCATTGACTCTCGCCATTTTTCTACAAATATTTAGTATGATTATGATGTGCAAGCAGTCTGTGTTCTTTCTAGAAATTAAAATTCAACAACTGTATTTATATTTTGAAAATATTACACAATAATTTGCATTTTCTGTTCTACATTTTGAGAACTCTGTTTTTTTTTAATTTCAAAGAATTGTTGCTTCATCTGAATATAAATTTTATATTACACAGCATCTGCATCTTTTTATTGAAATTCTCATACCATAATCACAAAAAAGAGACTGGTATTATTTTTTTCTTTTTTGAGAAGTTATAGCCATTACCTAACTGCTGCATATTCTTGTTCCTGAAATAGTTACTGTCTACTCATGCTATATTTTTAACATTCTACAATCTGAATATATACTGACAACTTCAATAAACTGGTTATTATTATCATCTGACTTTGCTTACCTGGTGGAAGAATCTTCAGAATGTGTTATATCCATTGTTGGCTGATTTTCTCTGCTGTTTGCAAATATGATGGTTCCTGATAGTACAATAATTACTTACCTGCACTCTTTTGCGAGTTGAAGTGACTGTTGATGGTCGCCATTCATATAAGGCAAATATATCCGTATGATTGCTCCTCGTCAGTCCTCTTCATCTTGTAGAACTTGTTTCTCCCTCATCAATATTACTCATTTTTATGGATCTAAAGTATTACAAGTTTATAGCTGTGCCTATTTGCAATAGTTTTCTATCTTTTTCTACCCTCTGTTGCAAAACCCGATTATGGAAGTGTACTGTCATTTATTTTAAAGTTCAGTTTCACAGCATTTACAGAAATTGTTGCTTCCTCAAATGGAACTTCTCAAATTTGGAAAAATTATTATGATTATTTGAAAATTTTTAGTATGCTTAAATTATAGTGCCTTTTCTTGTTATTATAGTATTATTTCATAATCCAAATGTTTTCTAAATCATTTTTACCATATGCCTCACTTAAAGAAAATTATTTTATAAATGAAGAAAATTTATAAATGAAGAAATTTTTTTTTGTAACATTAAATTATATTGCAAATTTACATGCAAAGCAAACGTCACCAATCCCAATTTTGTCTTTAAAGTGTGCAAGTAGTGTTGTATTGCCCAAATCTGCAATTTCTGCCTGCTTGAATACACCTATACAAAAAAATGTATATGGGCAACTTAGACTTTCAAGCGCCTCTCAACAAGAGTCTTGTGCTCCTTGTGTCATTTTATTCTAAGTGCCACTTTGTCATTTATTCCTCAACATCATGGAACCACAGTTCATGATTTATGTCTGCTAATTACCTGATGTGTCTTCAAATGCTCTTACCTGCTGTGTCTTCAAATGCTCTTACGTGATGTGTTTTCAAATGCTCATCATTATTTAAGTGCATCCCTTCATTTGTCATCAAGTGCTAATTTTTTTAGTGCTAAAATGTCCTTATAAAGTCTTCAATTTTATTTTAGTGGTGTGTGTTTCAGGAAAAAGGCCAATTAGCTGCTACACTGCCATTGTGTCAATCAACCAACCAGTGTGCCACTTAACTTGGAAACTTTTCAGCAAGTAGTTACTTTTTTTTCTCAGTGTAATCATCTTTTTAAAATCAGACTGATTTTAGAACTTTTAAAGGTATTACATCTGATTATTTGTTATGAAAAAGCAGAACGTTCATATCCTTCATCTGTAAACAAACAATTTTTTTTTCTCCTTCAAGCATTTTATTAGCAATATTCATCTGTTTCTTTACAATAGTTTTAGCAAGAATGTTGTATATTTTTGTCTGGTTTACATACTTGCTAATGGTTTAACGGATCGCTATTAGCATTTTTGTAAGTTTTGATGAATTTATATTATGTTTTATGCTTATTTGATTTACAGATTCGTCATCGGTTCTGGAGATCGCCCTTGACAGTCTTGTAAGTTTTGGTGTTTGTTTGGTTTACAGATCTACTGATCGTTTATAAGGGGGCTATTAGTGTTTTGTGAATTGTAATGAATACATATTAATAGTTTATATTTATTTGATTTACTGATTTGATAATGGTCTCATGACCGAAGGGAGGCTATTAACACTTTTGGTAAGTTTTGTAAATACCACCCAAATAATTCATTTATTGACAATAGCTGATTTTTCTATAGGATATTTATCCTTTTTATTAATGTTATATAAATTTATGATTATAACATCATAATTCTCATAAAATGTGTCATTTGATTTTAACTTGTCTTTCTTTATGAAAGTTAATGGTTAAATTATTTTTTTTGAGGATCCTCACCTTTTCTCAGTTTTTCTCTGATTATTTTTTTGCAAAAAAAACCATGGTATATTAAAGAAAATTTATTGAATATTAAGAGAAAATTTATTGAAAAATATATTGAGTATAATTGAAAGAATTTTGTTGAATATTTCAGAAAGAGTTTTATTGAGTATTTCATTTTTTACTGAATATTTACAAAAAAAAAAAAAAAAAAAAAAAAAAAAAATTATTGAGTACATTAAGTATGAAGTATTTTACTAAAGAAATGTGTCATTTATTGTTGGTTAAAACTTATTCATTATTCGTTATATATTGAAAAGTTGTTACTAAATCCAACTATTTTGATGAATTACTATTATTTTTGACAAATGAATTTAAATATTGTTGCAACATAATTTTATACAATTTTCATATAAATTTTGGGTAATAATTGTTATGCACTTATATATACTTGGTTAGAATTGATATCAGTATTATGTGCATTATGTTAAATACTTAATTTTATATGATTTGAATTATTACTAATGCAAGGCCTTTTTAAATGAATTTAAATCCTTACAATGGATTGTTTTTGTGCACATTTATGCTATTTAAGAGTTAATTTATATGCTCTATATTTTTAAAAGTCCTAGGCATCAGTCAGAATTTAAAGTATTCTTGACTTTTTATTGCTTTAAAATTGCAACTTATTATTATTATAAATATTTATGTCTAGACAAGTCGGAAGAAGAAAGATATTACCGACTCTTTTTATGTTGCTTTACTATTGCAACTATTTTGATATGATCTCATTGCTAATTTAAAGAAAATATTAGCTTGTTTTTTTATATACATGATGATATTTGTTTAGAGATCAAGATTAATGGAAGGTATGCCTTTCTTTGCTAAAAAAAATGCAATGGGGCTTCTGTATACTCTGTTATATTGTATACTATAACAACTTGTATAATTTGTGATGAGATTTTTGAATGTACTACAATGATGTATATTCTTTCTCTTTTTCTTTTTGGTCGCTGCACATCACATCAAATTTTAATTAATTTACTTTTCATGGCTCTAAATTTAATTTATTATGTCATTTTTACTTTGGCATTTAAAAATTTTGTCTTCCCCTTGTCGAAAAAGGCTTTTACTGTTTTTAACCCTTTTTCTCCTTCTGGTCAGTCAAAATTTTTGTCGGTGAATGGGGGTATTGTGATAAAGATATATCACAGTTTTATCTTTTTAATTATTTTTATTTCAGCTCAACGTATTTCTATTTTTATAGCCTTTCCAGTTTAATTTGCCATTCCTTAAAAGCTATTTATCAGCAGTCGCGCGCCTTGTTCGTTGTTTTTTTTGGCAACGCCGTCTCCCCCTCATTGTGCTTCGCGTTCGTTGAATCGGCGATGTTGTTTTCTCTGCGAGGCATCTTCGCGCTTTGAGTTAGTTTCGGCGCTGAGCTGTGACGTCATCGTCATTTGGCGGCTCGCCGCTCCTGTGTGTGTTGTGCGCATGCGTCACCGCCGCTCTGGTTCGGTGTGTTTTCGGGAGCTGTTTTTGTCTTGGCGCTGCTTCCGAAAGGGGCGTGTCTTTCAAATACAAATTAGAATGGTTCTTTTAATTATTAAATGTTAATTTGTTTCTGATTTGCTCTTTTAATTTTCACGTAATTCCTAATCAACAAATTAGTTTAAATTAATCTTGCTGTCACATTTGTGCACGCCTTTTCTGGGTATAAATAATAATGTAGCGCATTTTTCCAACAGAATTTTAATAAAAATGATGCTGTAATTTTATGCTAAACGTCGTCTGATCTGAGGCTGGCCTGTGCCGGCGCTCGTATCCTAGAATGGCCGTAGCGCTGATTCTTTGGAGATCTATTTCGCGTTTTCAGTTTTTAATTATTCTATAAAAATGCTGTTGTAAATTTTAAGTTTAATATTTTAAAAGTTTTAAATCAACTGGTAATTGACTTCTGAATTAATTCTATAATTCTTCATGGACGCGGCCAGAAGGAATATGTTAAAGATTCTTCGAATTTTACGAAATTTGAGCCAGTACTTTTTAAAGACTTGATGTGCAGCTTTCATCACATCCTTCCTACTTCTTCAAGAAAATGTAATAAACATTATTGGATCCTAACCTCAACGAGTTTTTATTTCAAGTAGTATGAGTCTCTTTTTTTTTTTTTTTATACCGCTAACCAGGCCCCTACCTGCCCGGCATGAATGCCTAGCTTAACGGGTTAGTACCTGGGTGCGGGGCGGAAATCGCCTGATCACAGCATGGCTGTGATCCACCTGACTATTGATTTGTTCACATCGCTGCTGTGCTTGCTCTCTTGTGATTTGCTACCGCTATCTTTGTTTGCCGGTTCAAGGTTTCTGTTTAACTTTGTTGAATTGACAGATTTAATAGGTCTCGTAATTTAGAACCTTGATCAGGTGACGAGACCTCTTATTTTTCAACAAAGATCAAGTAAGACCGTTTAATTCATTTTATTATTATGATTGTTTCTCTTCTTAAGAATTATTGATCTAAAGAACAGATGCACAAATTGTGCAGGGTTAATTGCTATTTAAATCACAACTGCAATATTTAAAAGTTTACTATACGATCTATCCCTATTCTTCCATCCATTAAGATAATAATATAATAACGGCACTTACAATTATTTTTTTTTATGTCACACATGTGGCAGTCAAATCTTGTCTCTCATTTTTTCTCCCACTTCCTGTTGACATAGGGCTTTGAAATTTGGAATATATATGTATTTCTGAGGGCAATACATGAATTGGACATTGATTTTTTTAAAATTCGATCCCTAAGGGAGGGGGGAGGGGAAGGTGCAACGTCGACCCAAAACTTGTATCCCCCCATAGAAATAATGTTGCGATTTTTTAATATTGATTAAAAAATAGCTCCATTGTTGCAACATTCATCCATTTTAATCACATTGTTGCACGCATCATTACGACGTCAGCATTTATATGAAATATATATGAATGAGTATGTATTGATAAATACCTATGGACACAATGAGTAATTGTTGAAAAGCACTAATGACAGGGTTACTTTAATAGCGCCACATTTTGGCCAACTTTTCGATATATCTCCAACGTTTGCGACAAAAATAAGTTGCCATATATGAAGCCAACTTGGCGATAGCTGGCTGATTTGGCGAAATACCCATTTAAATCCATTAATATTCCACAATCTTCTTCTATTGGAATAGCCTACTATATTCTATAATGTGCTATAAGACCAAAAAAATTTAAGAAAGCATTTTTTAAAGGCCATTATACTTATTTTTTATCCTTTTATAAGTGTTGTACGGCTCGCGCCACGTTGGAAACATATTTTTTCGGCCCACGAGAAAAAAAAGGGTGAGTATGTTTGCTTTAGACGATAGAAAAAAAGATCGAAAGATAATTTTCCTCTTGTTGAGATTACTAGCATAACGTTTTATCGCTAAACTGTGTTGCTATTAATACAAGAGAAGAGAAAGAGAGAAGATCCAACGAAAAAAAACCAACAAACAAAGTTCTTCTCTCCCCATCATCTTGTCTTTAATTTTCAAAATGCATTTTGAATTTATGCTTTTAACGACAGCGCGTTTTAAAGGAACATACGCTTTTACTTTTTGCGATTGTTGTTTTAACAATTTATGGGCAATTATACCAAAAAAAAGGTTCAGTTTTTATCATTTATTTACTTATTTATTTATTTGTTTCGTAACCAATAGTATCGGTTACTGCACTGACCCAGCCTTATACTAACATTTTGAACATGGAGTGAACTGCAGGTCTATTTAAGATAGACTTTTTTCATTAGGCTGGATCCTGACAGGGACTTTCTCTGCAGACTCGGACTGGACCGAATGCAGGCGGGTCTGCTAATACTAAACAAAATAGTGTATTGTATGTGTGTCTGGATATTAATTTCTGTATGCGTTTTTTCTTTCTTTCTTTTTTGTAAATTTGTTAACCTGAATATGATATTGTAGAAAATAAAATGACTTATTAAATTTTTACATACACCATTTTTTTTAATGTTCCTTACCAAACTGTACAGGTGTAATATTCAAGAAAACTTTTCAGAATTTTAATTTACATATAAATGTCTATTGAATTGCAGAATTTTTGCAGATTATATTTATAAAAAATTATCTATTTCTTTATACTTGACGAAAAAATAATGATGTTAATTTCAAGATATTTGGCATGAATATCACATTTATTGTAGATTTGTAAAGACATTCACTATGATATAATTGCGAGACATTTTATTGGCATTTCCTTTTGAAAATTAACTTATATTTTGTAACTTATATTATCTAACATAATATTTTGCAGAATATTTTTATAAGAAGTAATCTATTTAGTAAAAAATAAGTATTATTTACTGAAAGCGCTTTTGAAAGTATTTCAATTTATTCAAGTGTGATTTTGAATACACGTTTTATTTTCAATCAGAAAAATTAAATATTTTGTAACAATTACGCAAAGTAGGGTAATTTTCACACACTTCAACAACAGTAAGTACATAAATTCAATGTTCGTTTAGGTTACAATCTTCCATAATCCTGATTTCACTAAAACTTTATAAACATATTAAACTGATGTAAAAGTTGCGACCATTTAACTTCTATTTGAATCTAGGTTTCTCCTGGATGTCGCTCACGTGAAATTCACAGAAGATCCAATGCCACTTATTAAGCTGAAAGTTTTTCTCCTCTATTCCTCTTCCTTATTTTTAATGGCACTAGCATTATAGAAACTGAAAAAAAAAAAAACTGAAAAACATGAATATGTAAAATGAAATCATCAGAAGTACTGCCTAATACTAGGACTTCCCTCAAAGGGATTAGTCTGAGTGATATTGCTGAGAGCATAAAGTTAACAATTACGATATAAAGAAGATATCAACAAGAATCTAAGTGATTATACAGCATATGATAGACAAGAGATAGATAAAAATACAACATATGAAAAATAGCAAATTAAATGATATAATTACAAAATATCATATATAAATTCATATACTGTTATGTTTTCATATGCATTTTTTTATAACATTTGGCAAATATTTGGCTCATTTTCTTAAGCGGGAATTGCTCAAAACTAAAAAAAAAACCGCCGGATCTTTTAAAACGATATTTTTAAAGTCACATAATCAGATTTGCAGCCAATAGCGTATTTTAGCAAGCGTAGTTTAACGCAAATTTAATTTAATTTTTGCAACATTTTCTTTGTGACAAATATCTAAATAAAATATTAAAAAATAAAATATTAAATATTGAAATATTAAATCAAATATTTAATATTTGAATTAAAAAATTTCCTTTGTTTATTTGTATAACTATTTATAGAAACTCGTATACTTCAAACCACATTGATAACATGCTTTGCTACAAACGTGTCTACCAGTCTAACTACTCGTATGTCTTAGCTGTGTCTCTCTCCGAACTCATCTGTCTACTGTCTCTCTACTCTTCTGTATACCCGTCTCAGTATCCGTCTGTCTTTCTACCCGACTCTTTAATCGTGTCTCTACCTGTCTCGCTTCCCGTTACACTACTCGTCTATCAACACGTCTGTCTGTCTATATACCCCTCTCTCTACCCGTCTGTCAAGTCGTCTCTGTACTCGTCTCTCTATCCACCACGCTACCCGTCTCCCTACCCATCTCACTACCCCTCTGTCAACCCTTTTTTGCACCTGCCTCGCTACCCGTCTGTCTATTCGTTTCGCTACCCGTTAGCTTATCTCTGTCGCTATCCGTCTCTCTACCCTTTTGTTTACACGTCTATCTATCTCTCGCCAACTCTTCCCAATATTTAAACAATTTAGTAAACGGAAGCCGTTTATCTGTTATTAAATGCAAACAGGAGTAATTTATCTAAAGAGTGTAATCAGATGCAATTTTTTTAAACACATACATAAACCAGCATAATAATTCACCAGTTTTATTTTCATAGTAGTTTATGTCATTTGACAGTAAATCTCAACTTCTTCAACCCGAACTGCGTCAAGCTTTTTAAAAAAGCCCCAAGGTCCGTATAACTGGGAAAGGGAATTGTCCTCAGGGCTATTAGATACATGTTATTAAGTTAAGTGAAAGTTTCGTAATCGGGTTCGCAGCCAATTTCTTATGTCATAAAGGGTGGCTTCACGCCATTTTAAATTCATTTCTGTAGCTTTCTTTTTCTTTTTTTGGTGGGTGGTTGGGGGAGGGGGGAGGGTTCCAAATATATACACTTAAATTCAAACTTTTGCCCCCATGTTAATATTAGTGTTGTTTGTATTATCAATTAATACTTTGTTGATCGAGCTTCATTCGAAACAAATGTAAAAGACTTCTACAGTTTTTTTTTTCTAGGAGAAAGTTCCGTAATCGGGCCCTAAGCTAATCGGGGAATTTAATATCATTATTGTTTCTAACTCTTATAGAGTTAAAACAATATTGTTGCTAGCATTACTCTTGTTTGTGACCAACCTCTTCTGTGTATCTGAATAGGGAAAAGTTCCGTATCATGTACTGGTTGGTGCCAAAGGCAGTTGTAGAATCTTACAAATTTTTCTAGAGAGCGGAAAAACATGTTTTTTAAAATATTTACAAATATACGTTTATTAAACCATGTTTTTGAGCCATTTTAAAAAATTAAGTACGGTGCTAAAATAAAATTTTATTGCCATTTTCGATATTTTAATAAGAAATGAAAATACATAACAAACAAATTTAACAAAACTAAGCCATTTTTGGGTACTTCTCTATTATCCCGTCGACAACTTTTCATAACAAAAAACTATCGCCAAACTAAGATTAAACGCCAAAAATACAGTCCCATTTACTTGATGCCAGAAGCATTATAGGTATTTGTTATGCCATCAAGTGGTTTTTAATTTAACCGGAAAAAACTTGTGGGAATCTCAAGAAAGAAATATCTGATATAAATAGCATTTAAAATCTTAAAATGGAGAAGTGGTCCGTATAAAAATGCAAAACATTATACACCTGATATAAGAATTTTTTAATTTTTTTATATTTCCGAAAGCACAGATAAAAGGATAAAAATCCCGGCACAGATGCCATATACTCACTACGTTGGCGCGATTTAAATAACAATTGTGTCCTTAAATTCGTATATTTTATTTATTTATGTATTTTGATATTTCAATGACAACGTTCTCCCGTTTATTTGGCGATAGTTTTTTGTTATGAAAAGTGGTCGACGGGATAATAGAGAAAAACCCACATATGTATTGGTACTTTTATGTTAACTTGGCGCAGTTGATAAATCGCCAAATATTTTTCTCATAACATCTTCATATTGCATTCATTTCATTTAAATATAAATCTTTCACTGATTTCATTTGAAATACATACATTAAAAATACACGTCTTTCACTCATTTAATTTAAAATACACGCCTTTCACTAATTCCATTTAAAATACTAAAAAGGGAAAGAAAATAAGAAATAATGCCACAAATCGAAACCTTTTATTTAAACATCAAAGAATTGTTCCTAACATACACACGCGAAATAAAAAAGCTGCTAATGGTGTGATTTACGCCAAATCTCTAATACTAATACTACTCTTACTAATCTCTAATACTTTTCAAACAGAAAAAATTCCAGATTAACTTTCCATTTTTATTAAATTGAAATATATTTTATTGTGCTAAATATTAGTGCTTGCATATTTTTTTGCTCCATGTATTCCATGAACTTTTCAATTCCGACTGTCTACGAAAATCTCCCACCGGTGAAAATGACGTACGCACAAAATACGCACAAAATTTAGTGACGTATGTACTTTAATTGTGCTTTTTTATCTATTTTTTAAATATAACTTCCAAACGGTTTGACACTTATTCTTGGTAATAAATAGACGACGTTGTCACCTTTATAGGTACCTGCTGTAAAAATTTGAACGAAATCCGTTAAATATTTTTTGAGTTATGCTTGACGAAAGGTTTTAATATCCATCGTAGCTATATATGGGGCAAAGTAATACTGCGCTGTGTATGAGTCTTCGTTGCACTCAGACAATAAAATGTGACAAATATTTGAACAACCAGAAGGACCCGTGCGAAGCTTTCGCTCTCCAATCTTTGAAATTATTTCCTAGTACGTTTTAGGGCTAATTTTTAATTAACTGATTTTTAAGGTTTCGTTCATCTCACGAAACCCTATTACTCCCGCTGCGTTGTCTGTCCGTCACAGAGCCATTCTCAAAAACTGTATAACTTACAGAGTTGAAACTTTGTGTATAAATCTGAATAATAGCTATAAAGAGCTCAAAATATTAAAATTTGAAAAATTCGTATTATTTTAGTAAATAGAGATAAAAAACCAAAATCCTAACAGCATTTTCCTTTCAAATTCAAACATTTTTGATTATAGCAGATGCCAAAAATTAAAAATCCACGATGAAAGTCTTTTTACAATAATTAATTTTCTATCAGACGATTTCCACGTGAAAAATGAAAATAAAATAAAAAGTTTCACCAACTGAAAAAAAAATTAATATGAAATAAAATTGATTGACGTCATAGTGGTAATAAAACAGTAGGATTTCTCAATAATACAAAGAGTATGAGTATGTGTAAACACACAAAGCAGATTAATATCACGTCATTAGAGAATTAAAAAAGAAAATCTGACGTCATATCGGAAATTTAACGGATTTTTCAAATGTTTCAAAATATTACAAAGCTAGATCAATATGAATAACAGAGAATTGTAAATATTTGAGTTTGAGGAACGTATTGAATCATGATAAAAACCCGATTATGGAAATATTCGCATATTTTAACATTTTGAAGATGTACAACATGTTTAATTTTGAATTTTTTTTTTTTTTTTAAGTATCGCATTTAGTCCACAAGACAGATATTATTATGACAGAATATAATAGCGGGCTGGTTTGGATATTCGAAAAAACGAGAAAAATAGACCGGTAAAATTTTACTTTATAAAAAACAGGACATTTTTTTTTGTTGCTAAATGAAATTCATTTGGATGTATTAAAGAGATGATTAAGTGTTTTGAAAGGAATATTAAACGAAACCCTTTGAGCGAACTTAACCCTTGAACACTTACCCACTTGTTTTTAATTTAATCACCGCGTTTTAATGAAATGCAGTTGTACTTTCTCAGAAACTTGTTCAAAAACTTTTCGAATACCTCATTCATCGTTGCATGTTTTGCATGTGCATAAAAAAAGGATGTTGACAAATTAAATATATATAATGATTGCTTGTGCGAATAGATTGCCAGAAAATATTTTGCCAATTTTCTTATCTCGCCAAGGTTATTTCTCTAGGTTGCCAAGACCCCTATACTGAAAAAAAAACGAATTATAAAAAAAATTAAACACTGAATCAGATGTTTGGGAAATTTATATGCCAGCATGGCACAGATGTCATGTACTCACCACATTGGCACGATTTTTCCCCCGCCAATTTGGCGAAAATTTTGTTTTTGAATATTAGTTACAAATAGCATATAATAATAGCACGTGATATTTCATTTCAATATAAAAGTAAAATAACGTAATAAATGAAATAGCTTCTATTATTTTAAAAAAGGAAATAAAAATAAATAAATGATAGTTTGATATAAATAAATGTAGATATACATAATAAGAATAATTTATAGAATTAAAATACGAAATAAAGTAAATAAATAACGTTTAAAAAGTAAATAAACAAAGTAAACAAACAAAAGTAAATGAACAAAGTTTTCGCCAAATTAGCGGGGAAAAAATCGCCCCAATGTGGTATATGACATCTGTGCCGAAAGCATTTCCTCAGATTTTGCAAAACTGTTAAAGAAATGTCTTAAATACGTAAATCAATATTTGGTACACCACTTTTTTGAAAGCCTGTGGGAACTTAAACATGGGGCGTTCAAACTTTGTGGTCCAGCAGGCATTTAAGTGACATCAGACTTCGCTGGCATATTAACAGCTTAATGAAATATTAAAAAATAAATATTTACAATTTTTTTAAATCCTAATGAAATGTATATTTGGAAGTTAATCCTTAAATAACGTAATCTACTGGTGCTCCGATTACGATACAGTACGCATATAAACAGCCATGATTAAGTAAAGAAAACAAATAAACAATATGTGACGCACGCGTAAAAATTAAATTAAAAACCCGATTAAAAGCTCTATATTTTTTCAAAAAGCACGCGCAAGAAATAAATTAACAATCATATTTTAATTGCATTAGAGGATGACGTCATACGATAATGCAGTATTTAATTTTTTGTGGCAACACTGATTTCAGAAAACCTTTCATTTCATTTATGAAATCAATGTTGATTTAATTTTTAATTAACAGCAATTTTTAATCCAAAAACATGTTTTAAAAAAAAATATAAGTGTACTATGTCAGAAGCCGGTTCAAAAACCTTTCATATGGTATCTCATTCGTTGTTCTGCGTTTCATATTTTCTTAGAAAAAGGGATGTTGACAGGAGAAATAATATGTATGATTGTAAATGTTTGTATTTATCTGTGGATGAAATATTTTGCTCAATTAATGCGTTGATTTTTCTTTAAAATTATTTGAAGAAAGTTGCAGGTAACAGTTATTTTTTAGCATAAAATTTAGAAATAAATTATCTTCAGTATTTGGAGAAATTTTTATGGGTATCTATTCGAATTTTGAGAACATAGCCACACATTTTATCTGTACATATTTTTTTGTTTGTATCTATAAACAACTACACTATATGTCATTTACATTTTTAATACAGAGTGATCGACAATAGTTAGATACATTTCAATAAGTCGTAACTCCAAAAGTAGTTAAGGAAATTCAAAAATGTTCAATGCAAATTACTCAAAACTATACTGAAAGTTATTAGATGTAACTATTTTGCAGCAGTGACATTCAGACAATGCACAGAAACAATACGCAGTGAAAACAGATTACGTGCTTTCTAACCTTTTTCTTTGAACTTGTATAAAGTAGTTATATAAATTTTAAGCATTACCCGAATTCCACAAAATATTGAGTAAAATATTACTTCAATTACAACAAAATTTTTAGATAAATACAAAATTTCTTTCAATGAATTAGGATTTTTTATTTTTCATATATTAAGTAAAAAAAAATAAAATTAGTAAATATAAATCTTCTCTTTAAAATTCCCTTTAAAATAATCTGATTTTCATGGAATATTTCTCTTAATTCCTTACCAGAAGGACCCGTGCGAAGCTTTCGCACTGCAGTTTTTGAGATTATTTCCTGGTACGTTTTAGCATGAATTTTTAATTAACTACTTTTTTTTTAAATCCAACAACGCGTTTTAACGACGCATTTTTCGTTTAAGAACGGATTCCGTCATAGACAGGTTCTTTTTTAATGGGTTATAGGTTTTCCTAGAAATATTATTTTTTAAGTATATGTTATCTTATGTTTTAAATTTGTTCTTTAAAATGAATTAATTTTAATTGTAGAATAATGGCGATTTTAAATATATACATTTTTCGCAAAAATTGTTGGGCCGGGCCAAATTTTACCGATTTGTGGATGCCTCTAGGTCCACACATTTATGCATAAAGATGTGAGTATAATATCTTGAAAAATTAGAAAATTTCTTTGTTCATTCTCACTCCGGTTCTACATTATAAGTAATGCACGTGTATCTCTATTCCCTACCCTTATATTGGAAGATAATGAGAAATACCTCCATAACATAACGGACATTTCTAATGTAGTGGTGAATAATTTCTATATATATATATATATATATACCAGAGGGCCCGTGCAAAGATTTCGCACTGAAATCTAATATTTTTTAGGTACTTCACTATTATCCCGTCGACCACTTTTCATAACAAAAAACTACCGCCAAACTGTAAGATTAAACGCCAAAAATGCAGTCCCATTTACTTGATGTCAGAATCATTATGCATGTTTGTTACGTCATCTAGCGGTTTTACATTCGACATTTGCGTGTATTTTTCATTATGTTTTACTGATTTAGTAGTTATTTTATTAATTAAAATAATAATTGTGTCCTTAAATTCTTATATTTTATTTTTTGATATTCCAATGGCAACGTTCTCCCGCTTATTCGGCGATAGTTTTTTGTTATGAAAAGTGGTCGACGGGATAATAGAGAAGTATCATTTTTTATCAATATGTAATATTTATTAGATGCAGGTTTAAACATCTAAAGAAAAAGCAAGGATAAAAATATCTGCAAACAACATTTAGTTGTTATTCAAGCCAGAATATCATCTAATTTATTCCATCAAAGTTAGACTAAAAACTGATCCAAGATTGCTAAAGGCACGCGCGAGAAAAAAAAAATTAACAATCTTATTTTGACTGCATTAGACGATGACGTCATCCGCTTCGGGAAAACCATGGGACTTAGAAATATAAATCTAAACGTTTCAATTTCAATTTCGCTTTTTAATCATAAGTATAAAATAAACCCGTGCAGTGTTTTTTATAATAATTGCTATGAGCATCATATAATGTGGTATTTTATTTTTTTTGGCAACAATAATTTCAGGAAAACCTTTCATTTCTTTCATGAAAACAATGCCAATTTAATTTTTTAATTTCAGCAAATTTCAATCAAAAACATGTTTTAACGAATTGTTAAGTGGGCTATGTCAGAAGCCTGTTCTAAAACCTTTCATATGGTATCTCATTCGTTGTTCTGCGTTTCATATTTTCTGAGTAAAAGGGATGTTGACAGGAGAAATAATATATAAGGATCAGTTAAGTGTCTCACACACTTTACATAAATTCATGGATGTGAAAATTTTCGATTAAGAATTTCAGATAAATATTTTGAGTAAACTTCGCTTGAAATTACAAGAAAATAAATTTAAACATAACGGAAAAAAAATATTTTGAAAAAATAAGTTTTCTTTTTAACAAAAATTTTATTAAAAACAACTCATTTCTTCCTTCAGAACAGTAACGATCGAAATAATTTGTGACTTTTAGATAAACAGGTGTTTATCAAAAAATTGTTTGTCGATATCACAATTTTTATCTGAATATTAAGAAGAAGAAGACAATTTCTTATAGACAGACGAAAATAGCTGTGAAAATAAAAGGGTTTTTACTATATACCATACTTGTTTTTATTTAAAAATAATGCTTACGTATACTATATTATACACACACGCACACACACTATAACTATTTTTATTGAAATAATGGCTTATTCTAGTCATATCTATTCAAAATATATTAATCCCCATCTTATATCTGTGTATGTGGTGCTTTAGTTACTTCCATTCATTATATAGCATGTTGTCTCCTAACACCTCATTTGCATCTGCATAAATAAACATATATATCATATAGTTCTTGTGCTTTTTACAGCATCAGCAATAAATTTCTTGTCACCAATTATATTAGTTGTACGTAGATTTTAGAATGTAATTAGTTTGTTTTTGACAGGCTATTTGACTCTTCATCTTCTATATCCTCACTTATTTATTTAGGATTTTTCAGATGTAACATTTTGTATCGAGCAGTTTTTTTTTTGTTGTTTTTGTATTTTTCTATATTGCATGTACTGCACTATTGACCTTTTTTTTTTGTTATATACCTTTTTTTCCACAATCATTTATTTGCAATCAAAGCTGCTGAGTTATGTAATATATACATTAGAATGTGTTGTTATTATTATTTTTTGAACATACGTGTATTGTAATTATTTAAGCAGCAAATGAATACAAGACCGTCGAATCCTATGGGTTGTATGTGGATTGCACTAATTTACTGATGGAAATATATTTACCTATGAAATAAAATTTTAGAAAGCTACATACAAACCTACCATACCTTTCTCCCATTCTCAAATTCTCCAAAATCCTTGTACGCCAAATTAGCTAATCTAAATAAATTATACGCGATCAATACGGCTTACGGCCTTTGTTTCGTAAATGATAATTTGCTTCCACTTTACAGTTACATGAAATAATATCTCATCCGAGATACTAAATATTTAATATTAATATGTGACAAAGAGCTGTGTAATTTTTGGAAAAACAAAGACCTTAAAAACTCATCATCTAGCGCGTAATTTTCTGCTAATATATATATAAATAAGAACTGATACCACAAATAAGAAATTAACGTTAATTAAAACAAAAAGGATTTATTTGCAAGAAAACACAAAATAAACAGAAAACAAAAAACATATACAATTATTTACATATATATATTATGATTAATTTTAAACGTCAACAATGTGACCAAGTGCTATATTTAACAGCGTGAGCATATTCATTTAATTTGGTAATCCATTTTCCTTTAACTCTAAAATTGTTTTGCTCATTATTTATTCTCCTTTACATACATTTGTTTTGGCATAATCATTCTTCATTTTACATTATTTTGCTATTATAAGTTTTAATTATGCAAAGTTTCTTTTATTAAAAAATAATAATAAATCAAATATAAAGTAACACTATGCGATCCGGGAAACACATAATTCGCAAATAACATGAAAATTAAAATGTAAAGTGGTCACAGGAGAACCATATAGAAAAGTTATGCAACCTCCTTGTCTTTTGAAAGATCCTTTTGCACAACCGTGCTATGATGTAGAGGAGTCATATTGATTGTACAGGCCAAGCGTTTATTTATGCCAAATTGGAAGGCTATATTCTTTGTTATAATATTCAGAGGCTGTTTGCACATTTTTTAGACAAATTGGATAGATGATTTTATAAAATGGGATTATTTTAGAGGAAAACTTTCTTTCAACAACTTATTATTTGTAATTCATATTATTGTCTGATGCTTTCATATTTATTCTTCTATCAAGATGGCTCATTCAAACAAGCTGTGAATCAGAGGATACTTTTTTTTTGTTTTCCGAAAAGAAATATTCTTATTCGGAAGTTTACAATGATTGTAAAGCGCATAGTATGAAAATTTCTAAGTGCAAAATAAATTCAGTATTAATTGGAAGGCGTTATCCGGAAAATCAGTACTTATTCTCAGTAAAAAAACTCAAAATGAGAAAAAAAAAAAAAAAAAAAAAAAAAAAAAAAAAAAAAAAACATGAAAAAAAGAGCCCATTTCAAGGCTGAAAACGAAGTTTCAGGTAAGGATTTATGACTGTCGAAAATTTATCTTACAATGGGAAAATACAAATAAAAATATTGGACAAAAATGTTACAATCAATTCATTATATTATTAAGAGAATATTTACAGAAAAAATGCTATTTTCTTTATTTCAACGACTCTTAAAGAGTGAAACTGCATCAAAGCAAAGCTACCGCTCATACTTCAAAAACTACCGTTGTATTCGTTGAAAACATTAAAAACTCACACAGGTATTGTATTTATACCTTTCAACATATTCCTAAGAAGTCACCTGACGTTTCTCTTGTGGTTTATTGTGCATTTGGTCTGCTGAAAAGAGCGCTTTCAAAGCGCAAAACCACCATGATTGATCAAATCTGGAAAGTTTTTAAAGAGGCATGGGAAGCAATAACCCTATACATTTTACAAAAAACCTTCTACCATGGAAAGCATTACGCAGAATTAGAATCAAGAAACATGATTAACATATAGATTACTTCAGAAAGCAATATTCATATTTTAAAGTTTAAAAAAACAACGCCGAAATCACCTAAAAAATGTGCGAACACCCTCTGTATTATATTATAGCAAAATAATTTATATATTTGTGGGAAGCTCCATGGACTTTGTCTTGGAATAGGTGTATTTCATCACTGCGGTAAACAACTCTGCCTATTGTAAACTTTAAAACGTACACTCCAATATTTTAATCGTACTGGAAACTAGAAGATACTAACACTGGTATTGTACTAAGTCAGGCTGAGACTTCATGGACATTCAGGCTGATACTGAAAGTAAAATATACAAAAAAATGCAAAGTCAGGCTTCGGTTAAAATTTGCATATTCCTCTTCCATTATTTTCTACTTCAGCCATACGTCTCGTCTTCCAGATGATTTTCGATGCCTTCCTTCCATTTTTGAAAGAGGTCCTATGAAAATTAGTTGTGTATTTATAAAGTGTAACGATTCTTATTGGTTTTTCCTGTGTTGGTAATCTCTCTCATCTTTTCCCTTGTACGTCTAGCGATGATTTCTTTCTTTGCAGAACACCTGTTTCCGTCATAATTATTTTTCAGAGGCTTGTAAATCTGTTTTTTGTTAGCCTAGTTGAAAAACTGTCAAGTTTTGGAAACCTTCCTAAATTTATTGCTGTGTTATGTCCACAGTAAATTGAGCACCTGTTTGTCATATTGTCTACGAACTTGTAATGGATTTCAATATTTCATAATTGAAAGTATTACAGACATGTTAAAATTAAATACTTAATTATATTTTATTATGAACACATTTATATGTCGTATGACACTGCACTACAAATATAAATTAATGTTATGAAATAAGGTTCTTTTACTAACGATTTAGTTTTTTTCTGCAGATATTGTTCATATTATATTTATTAATGAGAATTTACAAGTTCGGATTCTCTCTCTCTCTCTCTCGCAAATGATGTGGACATCATTCTGATGCACGTCAATTAATGAATACATTTAATTAAAAATTATAAAATAATAAAATTTAGAAAACAGTACACATACATATATATGTATATTCAACTAGAATATTTTTATGTAATTGGTAATTTCTAGAGTAATATTTTCCTAAAAGATATATAATAATATACGAAGAAATATGAAAAAAAGATAGATCTAATAATAATAATAAAAAAAATAGAAAATTTAAACGAGGAATAGGACTGCTGTATGATATTATTTCTGAAAACAATCTCTTGTAAAATAAATTCGTTGTTAACAACATTTGTAAAAGAAAATATCAAATTTTCATATAATAATAGGGTTATTGATGATAAAATTATTGATACCTAAATAAGTAGCGGAAAAGCAACAGTTGTTCTCTCAAGTATTTGTAATTTAAACTGATTTAAACTGTTTCAGCACATTTTTTTTAACAAAGTTAAACACTTACTGTGATTCATATTGGATGATATTGTTTGTAAACATATTAAAATATTTGTAAAATTTCAAACTTAATCAAAATTATAATAGATATTAATACTGAAACTTTAAAAGATTTATAACCCATTAAAAATGGGATTATATAAACCGAAGTTTCCACAGGAAAACCTGACGTCTATAATGCATTTAATATTGATAAAGCAAGATAAATGAATGTTCCACAAATCCGATGGCTTCGTGAATTAATCATTTCTAGGCGATTTTGTGATAATGTTTTTATTTTATTTTATTTCATCACTTGTAGTACTGAAACTTCTTGAAAGCTTAAGAACAATTTGAAAAATTATTTGGTTCGAGAAAAAATCAAAAAGCAATATTTTTCTACATCTAATTAATTCTGAGGAAAATAATTTTCGAACTTTAATACTTAACTTTCTAGTTTTTAAAATACTTTGTTAGTCCTTTTAAATAATAATTAAATTTACTAGGAAACTGTATTTATTGTCTAAACAAATTGAAAACAAACAATGAAATATTGCTAATTTTAATTTTCATGAATATATAAATTTCTATATTATTTCCAGGTTTCACATTCTTAATACGCTCGATCAAATTTGAATAAAAATTCATGTATCTCTTTGTTCACCCGTTTGTCAGTTATTTATATTCTATAACTATGATTGGATTCTGATGAAATATAAACTCTTTATTAATTTTCACCCAAATGTGCTCACATTTTAAAATGTTTATTTAACGTTGGTGTTTCTTTTCTAGTACGCAAAAACGTTTTAAACGTTAGTTTATGTTTATTGCAGTTAACTCGTTTAAATATGTATTAATAAAATGAAATTTATTTTAGACAGTAAAACATTTGTATATGTTATTATTGAGCTTTTGTTTGAGACATTGAACGTGTAAATTTTTAGTTCCCTACAACGCTACAATATATATATATATATATATATATATATATATATATATATATATATATATATATATATATAATGAAATCACACGTGTGAAAATCAAAGATTGTTAAAATTAAAGATAGTACAATGCAAACGCAAAAATGAAAAACTATGAATATCTTATGGATTCGTCAGAGAATCTTCATAAAAACAATTCATAATAAAAATATGTTATTTCGTTTAGTATTGTCCGACCATAAAAATGAAACTGAAAGGGAAAAGAATAACATATCTAAAAAATAAATTATGATTAAACTGTATTAGACAGAGGCTAAATAATAATATACATATATTTTATACATTATACATGATGCTATATATTTTCTAATTGCTTAAAGTATATTTGAATGGAGTGAATTTACATGTGTTTTGCTCAAGTCACGTCATATTCTCGTATTGTATCGGAAATAGTTTGGAAAATTCATGAATTGCATCCTGATTTTTAGGATAAACACTGAAAGCTTATGAAATAGTGCTTAACTATCTTTACTTTTATATTTATAAATTTTGTCGATATTTTAAATTGAAAATTATCGTATCAATATCGAATATCTTATAAATCTACAGCTTCTATACCAACATATAATAAATAATCTACTGAATAATTTCTTTTACATGAACTCTTTTTGATAACTTTGAAGGGAGGTGGGCTTTGAGACCTATAGCTACAAGGCTGTCGTCTCGAATGATCCATATACATTTATTTATTATTCACAGAAACATATACATGAATTCTACAATTACATACATCTTGACGAGAGAGTACAAGGAAACATGACAACACAAGAGACACAACCTGGGGGTTCCACACAAAGTGTGTGTGCAATGGAACCTGTTGGCATTGAACCCACAACCTCCTACACTCGCAAGCGATTAGCGGCGTGGTGCCTTAACCACTCGGCCACGGAGGCCCCACATGAACTCAATTTGAGTTTGAAACTATTAATATATTTACTATATTTATAGTGAATATAGGCCTTTTGTAGGTAGACAAAAACATGTTTTTTCTCTAGCTGTTGCTCACCGGAATAAGATTCACCTTTTTATACAATGGAAATATATAACCAAAAAGTCAATTTAATAGAAAGTAAATGTATACAAAATAAAATATATAAATTGCTTAAATTCCTCAAATTAATTTTCTGTAAATTACTTGAAGCTAGAATAAAACTTGAATGAAAATTATCGTATCAATATCAAATATCTTATAAATCTACAGCTTCTATACCAACATATAATAAATAATCTATTGAATAATTTCTTTTGCATGAACTCAATTTGAGTTCGAAACTATTAATATATTTACTATATTTATAGTGAATATAAGCCTTTTGTAAGTAGACAAATACATGTTTTTTTCTGTAGCTGTTGCTCGCCGGAATAAGATTTACCTTTTTATACAATGAAAATATATAACCAAAAAGTCAATTTAATAGAAAGTAAATGTATTCAAAATAAAATAAATAAGGTAAAGCAGGGAGAGATCGCCCGATCGGAGATATTGCGCACATATGGGTTCGGGGGTGTCTACTTGAAAGTACACGTTGATTGTTTTGAGCATCTAAGATAAAGCATTGCTATTTTGTTTTGTTTTCCCAAAGTAAGTGCTTGAATTTTCATAGCTATTAATCAGAATTTGTATACAATGTCAGTAGTACAAAATATTTTTAAATTAAACGATTTATCATAAGCTACAAATCTAGACAAATAATGTGAACATCAACGGTTCGTTTTAGTAGCGGCAATGTTTATATAAAAGGCCGCGCAATCTCTCCTACCGAAATTGGAGAGTTTGCGCATCAGCTACTTTGGAGAGATGGCGGATTGTTCCCATTAGTTTCCATGCTAGGAGAGATTACGCAGCTTATTGGTAAATTTGCATAAAAAATGAAAAATTAAAATGTACTAATTTTAAGTTAAACGTGTTATCAAGTAACTTAATGTTATTTTGTAATCTTATCTGGACTTGCTTTTTCTGATTCTTTATTTTTTTTCCTTTAATTAAATTTTTTTTATCGATTTTAAAATTATTTCCTTTTTCTGATTCTTTAATCATTAGGTTGAAATATTCACTCCTAATACAATAATATATGTTCCCAAAAACCTTACAACAATGTCATTTTAGTGTAGTTACTATTGTTAGCAATTTAATTGTAGTTATTATTAGTAACAATCTCTCCTACCCATGTGCGCAATCACACCAACCCTGTAAGGACAGATTGCGCAAAATAACTTTCTTGGTTTTATTACAACTGTTCTATTAAATTACAACATAAAAACAAAATAGCAATGGAAATGCATAAAAAACAAATGAAGTAAAAATTATTCATGGATAGTTCAGCAAAAAATTAATATTTAGATTTTTTTATTGTTATTCTTTTGAATTGTGCGCAGACTCTCGTAGCTTTACCTTAAATTGCTTAAATTCCTCAAATTAATTTTCTGTAAATTACTTAAAATGTACTTATATTTTATTTAACAAAAATAAAACAGTTGCTACGAAAACATAGATTTGATATTTTTAATAATCACGCAAGCTTAGAGTTTCTCTGTAGTTCTTTTGATTTTATATTTATATAGGTATTAATTATATTTATAGTTTTCAAATTCTTTATAGTCTTCGTGCGACTGTGTATTTTTAACACTTTCCAGCATAGTTTAAAAATGTTTATGACTTCGGCTTGTCTGTCTGTCAGTTCTCTAACTCTAGTGCGTACACTCTGAATGCCATGCAATATTATTAAGGTTTGCTACAGAATGTTCCCTATTGAAAATAACGTGTGCGTAACATTTATAGTTTTTTTACAGGAACCCAGAAAATAATTCAGTTACATTAGAACCTATGTCGGGAAAATCGTTTCCTAAAGATTTTCATGATGTTAGAGTACTTCAAGCATAATGACATTGATATGCAACACTGGGGTAAACTAAAAAATGCTTTCTCATGACTGTAGAATGAGTAGCATTTTACAGTTCGTTTACAGGGTAGCCAAAAAAATCCATTACATTATGGTATACGACAAGAAATCGTTTGCAGTGCATTTTAAGTACGCTGTGATACTTCAAACATACATAACTTAAAACTAATCTGTGAGGTGCACTATAACATGTTTTCTATAAATTTTTGAGTGCGTTGAATTTATAGTTCACTTACGGAGACGAACAAAATAATTCGGTTATAGGACTGACTATGAACGATAATTGTAGGAAGTGCATTTTCCGCTGTGATATGCATTGTTAAACATCTAATTTTTAGTGTATTACATGATGGGTATAAATTCTATGGATCATATACAGGATGCAGGAAAAAACACGCACACATTACTGGGCATTTCTTTATGTGGAAAGATTAAGTTTCTTAATAATATTCTGTTAGTATTGGAAAGTGCTTTATAATCTATGATCTTATGCATGATTTTTCGGTCATGTTTATATCATTACTAAAATCTTTTATGAAGTTATCAAATTTCATACCAAAACAAAATTGAAATAGAGTTTAATGCTGCTATTGTGAGACATTAAAAACCGATTAACTTTGGCACAAAATCAAAACAGTTGTATTATCCATCAGATCACTTGACGTCTATAATATATTTAATCCTAATAAAGCAAGATAAATAAATGTTCTACAAATGCCACAACTATGTGAACTAATCCTTTCTTGGCAAACCGTATACAATGTTTTATTTATCTATTTAAGATAATGAAACTTTCTGAAAATTTAATAGCCTCCTGATAAATTATTTATTATGGAAAAAAAAATCAAATACTGAAGATTAAGATATTTAATAATTTTAAAGTAAAGTGAAGTAAAGTATCAGTGAAAGGTTTCGATAACGAATCACTTCTAAAAATAATTTTTAATAAACATTAATTACAGTTTAAGAGAAAAATGTATCGCAATTATGAGAAATAGATGAAAAATTGATTACCAGTATATTTTCTTGCATGCTGCGCCTTCGTGTAACACGCACACCCTCATGTTTATTACATCATTTGAAGAAAAAACAAGAACGAGAAACCGTGCGTCAAGCATCGATTATGTAACACTTTCCAGCGCTTCCAAAATAATTTTACAAATCAATACCGTTTAATAAGCTGAAAGATAACATCTAAGTAAACAATTTGGAAAACGCACAACATATTAAAAACGTAATTTCAGGAATTTCCAACATATATTTCCAACATATTCAATATTTGGAAAAATATCCGAATACTTTTATTCAGCCCTGTATATGATCTCTAGATTTGTATTTATACTACATAGGAAAGCTAAATTTTAGTTCCGTTAGGAAACACGTAGAACAGTTTAAAATTCTCCTTCTGGAGTTTCTGTCAATAAACGGAAATGTGTTCGCGGACTTTTGTGCTGTCCTATATAGGATCTACAGAATTTATTCACGCCAAGTAATAGACAAAAAGTGAGTTAAATTTAAAATCCCGTTCAGCAACGTAAAACGCACTTCCAGGATTTATTGTTAACAGACAGTAGAGAATTCTTTTGTGTGTCCCTGTAAATGAACGATGACTGCTATACACACAATATTCTGTAGTAAGCCTATTGTAATGCCCCTTAGTGATATATATAAATTTCAATGTGTTTAAAATAGTGAAACATTATTTAATTAAACCGCAAACGATTTTTCTCCATAGACGTAATGTAACGGAATTCTTTTGACTGTCCCTGTAAAGTAACTATAAGTGCTATGCACACCAGATTCCATATTAAGCTTCTTGTAATGCAGTGATGTATATCAATTTTGTATCTCTTAGTGATGTATATCAATTACAATGTGTTTGAAATTGTGTAACATCATTAAAATAAACCGCAAATGATTTTTCCCCGTAGACCGTAATGTAACGGAATTCTTTTGAGTGTCCCTGTAAAAAAACTATAAGTGCTACACGCTTCTTCTGAAATAGGGAACATGCTATAGATAACGATAATAACATATAAAAATTGCAGGGTTATATTTACGGGAGCATATTTACGGGCATATTTACGAGCATATTTACCGAGCATATTTACGGGAGTTAGAGCACGGATAGACTGCAGATAGTCAGACACCAGTCGGCAGACGGCTAGACAAACCGAAGTCATAGACACTTTTCAACTATGTTGGAAAGTGTTTAAAAACAATAAAATATAAAAAAAGAATTGAAATATGTTGTGTTCTATGAAATTAACAATTATGAGTAACACTGCATAATAACTACTATTTATTGCTTCTTGGATTCACATATTGAAATAGAAAACGGTCGTCTAAAGATAAAATATAGAGAAACTAATATTGAAATAACGAAAAGAGAATATCTATAGATAAACTTAAAGTTCAATTTTACCTACAATTAGAAAAATCACAGAAGATTTATTATTATACGCTATAGATATCATTATTAGTAATTAATAACAGTATTATAATATAAAATTACATAAAAGACGTAAAATTCAGAAGTGTACTCCTTGCTTAAAGATGCTAAAATTCATTTATTTTCGTCCAAATATTAAAACACTAAAAACACACATACCAAACGTTTTCAGTCAACACTTTCCATACCACCCTTGAACAATAATGGTCTCTCCCGGATTGTAGCTCGTGCAAGATCGAAGAACAATGACAGCATTATCCCTAAAGATGGCCTAGTGTTGCCTGAAAAAGTTTGGAGTGTGTGTTTTAGTGTTTTAATATCTTGATGACAATAAATTGATTTTTGAACCTTTAAGCAATGAGTACACTAGAATGAAGTTCATAACTTTTTTGAACATTATTATAATTAGCATTCAAACATTATTATCCGCTAAATACTAATATATTGTTATCATCCGAATGAAACGATGCATTTCATATCTAAACCATCATGCATCTCGCGTATAATCCATTTTTTAAGTATTCTTTGATTTAAAACTGTGCGACGTACACAAAAATATACTGTAATATTATACATAAATATTTAACTCAATAATTTATAAGATTTCTGATTTAAAACGATTTCCAAATTAATTCAGTAGGGCTTAGATATTCCACACATTTTTCTGCCCCACCAGTGGCTGAGAGTTTGTGCTCTCGAAGCTGGTAGACGGGAGGTGCTGGGTTCGATCCCAATCGCGCCAGTCGGCCTAATCGTTCGGAGTTTTCGTGGTTTTCTTCGAGCCGTGGATTTATCCATGCGTAAATACGGATTAGGTTCCCTTAGAAAGACCCCCACGAAGGGCACTCCCCCCGGGCCTATATCCCTAGTGTAGATAATTGGCCGTCAATAATCAACCCAACCCACACATTTTTCTATATCTGCCCTGTATTCCTATGTCTGTAAATACTTTAATATCCCTAAATAAGTTTGGAATTATTCGTAAATCTAATTCAGGAAGTATTTTTCTCCGCTCAACATCATGAAACTTTCTGACACATATTTAAACAAAAAAGCATGATACTTGCGGGCATGATTATTGAAAAAATTTGTAATCGAACATTATTTTACTTTCCGACTAGCTGATCCGCCCAGCGTTGCCCGATTTGGCAAAAAAAAAAAAAAAAAAAAAAAAAAAAGACACGCAAAATCACTCAAAAAATCCCTACACGAAACCGTTCCTCTGGTAACTCTTTGTCTTTCAGAAATTAAATAGAGAGATGGACTCCAAAACGGAAGTAAATTAAATACCACCCCTTCAAATCTCTGGATCATTTGATTCAAAGCGGGTCAGTTTTTGGTCAATTATTTCAAATATTTCTTGATATTTTTATTTAATTACTTTCAGTCACTGTGTTCAGATTTACCTCTAAATAAATTCAAAAATATTTCAGATTCATGAATATTCAAATTATTATTTCCTTAATTTGTTTAGAGAAAATTATTCGTTAAATTAATGTTTTTAACACTTTGAATACCGAAATACGCAGTAGCATTCAAAATACGGCAAACGCCCGAACACTAAATATGCTGCGAAATTTTTTTCTCTCCCTTTCTCCTGCCTGTCTAAAAGTCAGCAGCACAACAAAAAGGCAGCTTTATACGATAGTAGACCTTCACTAAGATCACTAGTATAAAAGGCTCCCCACACGTTGATTTCAATAATCCCCAAATCTGTGACAATTTTCAATATTCCGCGAAGGAAAATGTGGAATACTTTTTACGCAGGCGCTCGGACGGTTTGGCAGTAGTTTGCTTGGCCGGTGTCTCAGTTTGTTTCGTTACGAAAGGATTAATTAATATTTCAATGGTGTTGCTTTATAAGATATATTTTATCTAGTATTGAATGTTCTTTTCCAAAAGATATGATCATCCTCTTTATTAAAATTAATCCACTATACGGTCTATTTCAGATAAACTGAATTGTCCCTTTTTCACTTTAAACAAGCCCATTTTTAATACATTACGATTTTTAACATATTTTAACACATAAATAAATGAATAATGTTATCAAAGTAATAATGTGTATAAAAATAAATACACTCTAAAAAAAATCCGTGAAAATACAAGAGATTTTCCGTTAAATTTTACGGAGAAATTTCATTTTTTCAAAACAACAGTACAATTTCCGTAAATAACATTAGTTCCGTAAAGAAGATTTCAAATCCGTAAATATGCAGAAAGTTTTCCGTAAATTTAATGGATTTTTCCGTATTTCTTACAAAACTGTACAATGTCCGTATTTCTTTCAAAACAGTGCCATTTCCGTAAATGACGTTCAGAGGTTTGCGTACAGAAATCGCCTTGTTTGAAATGCGAATTAAGATTGTTGTATTTACTAGAGTTCTTCTAGGATCCAGTTCTGAACCAGTCCTACCTGAGGGCCTATTTTTTGTCATTAGACTCGGGCCAATCCTGGAACTCATTCTAACCGGGGTTGCGTCTGGGCGGTAATTTTTTGTGAAAATAATAGTGATATTTTTTATTTTTAGTGAAATCTTTAGAAATTTATTTTATTTTCATAAATTACAGAAAAATATTTTTTAAATCTACTTTTTTTTCTTTATAATGCTTTAAATTGTGAATTTTTTCACAGACGTTTTAAAATTTTATTTTAACTTTATTAATGTGAGGCAATATTAGGTTATTAAAGGTTTCATAAAATATGATCTTTGCAAATTATCGATATGTATATTGTATTGAACAAAACTGATTTGTCTTATAAATTTGTGAATTAAACTAAAATTTATTATTTTATAAATTATAATTTTTTACAAAGTTTATGTTTTTTTCTTTAAATTTATAAAAGTAATTAATATTTTTTTCTTTACTTTCATAAAAATGAAGTTTATGATTTTATAAAGTTTATAATTTATTTCGTTAGTTTATAATTTTATAAATTAAACTAAATTATTAAGTCCAAATTTAAACTTACCTATCCCAAGGTCATTAATTTCAAAATTTTCTCTAAAAATCTATTTTTTTTATTTTAATATTTTTAAGGTTTCATAAAATAATATCTTTGCAAATTATCGGTTTGTGGGTATTAAACTAAACTGATTTGTGTTATATTCTTGTGAATTAAACTAAAATTTATTATTTTATAAATTATAATTTTACAAAATCCATAATTTTCTCTTTAAATTTATAAAAAATAATTAATAACTTTTTGTTTACTTTATAAAATTATAAATTTCATTTTTATAAAAGTTTATAATTTATTTTGTTAGTTTATAATTTTTATAAATTAAACTAAATTATTAAGTCTAAATTTAAACTTACCTATCCTAAAGTTATTAATTTCAAAATTTTCTCTAAAAATCTATTTTTTCGTTTTGATATTTTAAAAATTATTTATTTTAATAATTTAATTTATTATAAATTTGTTTATTCACATAAGTTTTTAAACTAAGAGATAAAGGAAATTTACTTTAATAGCATGTAATAAATACATCTGCTTAAGAAAATTATTGTTTTTACTGAAATTGACAAATAAATCAACACACAAATTATTTTCAAAAGTATATGTACTATTGGAAAAGAAACAATCATTACTGTTATTACAATATTTTACGCATATAATACATACAAAATTTAAATGTATCTGTTATAAAGCATCAAATAATAAAAAGCAAAACATAGAACAATTTTGAAAAGAAAATATTAAAAACATTGGATCTCTGAAAATATCCATCTAGCTACGAGAACTTCAAGTTATTGCAACATTAAAAGTATCTCATATAAGTAGCAACATTTGAGTAAGTCACGTGTCCAACCGTAGTGTAGTGGTCTAACGCGCGCTCGTTTAGTAAACGTAGGGTCTTGAGTTCGATACTCATCGAGGGAAGTGGTGGTTGTTTATTAAAAATTCGCTCAGAAATGAAAGGAAAAAAAAAAGAACCCTTGTAAGATGTTCCTTGAGAGATACTTTTTTTTTTTTTTTTTTTTTTTTTTGTCCTATAAAATTTATTTTAACGACATAAAAATTTCTAAAAAACACGGAAGATATCTGTTATAAAACGGAAATTTAAAAACGGATATTTCAGAAATCACGGAAAATTTCCTGGAATTTACGGAAATTTTTTTTCCGTTAAAATACGGAAATAGTACAGGCGTCTCGATTGCCAGTACAATTTCCGTTATTTTCAGGATTTTTTTTTTTTAGAGTGTATTTTAGGACGTTTGAAAAAGACGTTCTATGAAATGAAATTTTCGAGTAAGATGACTAAGATTTTAGGGGTAAAATAATGAAATAAAGTACATATGATATAACTAGAGTGGATAAAATATATTTCCTTATTCATATTGGAAATATTATACTAAAATATATTCCCATTTTTTAAAACAAATTTTTACATATACGTTTGTTGACAGAAACGAATACTTTAAAAGATTACTCGGTGTTAAATATTGACATTTTTCCGTATCAAATATAAAAAGGAGTCTTTGATAAAATATAAAATTTTCACAGTAGCGTATTTTATTTCTATGTAGAAGACCCAGGCATTTCTGGTATGTAAAAAAGCTAAATTCAATTTATATATTTGATCAAAATTTCAAAGTATTTGTAAACGTTTTCCTTAACATTATTTTCTGGATTCAAGAGTATTGCATTTATATCGTTATTAAATTCCGTATTTGAATAAAATTTGAATTTTTTAATAAATTAGAAATATCTTGAAATGAATTAATGCAGTGCGTTTAGTCTGACAGGGAAAAACACAAAAATCTTAATATAGATTTAATTAGAGAAACTCCAAAAAATGGGGATTTTCTTTAATTTGCAGCAGTTGAAAATTTATTAAAATTATGTTTTAGAATTTAATTGAATAGTTTGAAGTAGACACTTATAATAATTATTATTAAGTAGTAATAAATATAAAAGGATTGGGAAAATTAACTCTTACGTAATGTTTAAAAAACATATTAGAAATGTACTGAAATTTATATTGCACAAGCACATTTCATTAATATGATCAATAAACAGTAACTAACCGCAAACAGCTTTCAAATCTTTAGAGATAATTAGACTAACAGAGACAATTAAATATTCTGTACTAGTTGAACCCGTCGAAATTTGACGCGATAGAATATATTAAGTACATATGCTACAATTTAAGGTTATGAATATGAGAATAATGTAACAAAAAAAAGTGACACTGCAAATTCAACACATGATACTAACACATACATACTCAAAACTTTGCACATGAACACCAAATTCTATTGAAGTTTTGATATCTGTAAAAATCTAGACAATTGCGTCATTTAACTTTCAAGAAATTGAAATTTCGTGCTTAAGAATGTAATCCAGTTTGTAATGTAATCCATGTTTTTATCCAGACTTTTAACCCCCTGACTGCTTAATTTTTTTTTCAAAATCCTTTCGACCAATATCTAATCGACCTTTATCTCCTATACTATTACATATTTCAAATCATCCTGTATATGAAATATGTAGTAAATTTACCATTTTCATTTTCAACCTTTGAATGTGAAATTTTTAATACAAAATTGCTTCAAAAATTGTAAATTATATACATTTTTCTACTAATGTCTTGCCCGTAGAAATCGCGGGATAAGCAGTCAGAGGGTTAAAGAGGATATCATTTTCATAAGCAGGCGATTTAGCTTTTAATTTCAGAGTGGTTGGAATATTAAACTTGAAAAATAAAATCATTTTAACGAAAATATATAGGAAAATATTACTTTAAAAGTAATTTAAGCAATTGTTTTAAAGTTACTGAGTTTCATTAAATATTTATAATAACTAAATGGAAATTATGAAATTTTCAGCAATATTTTATTAAGTGCATACCAAAGATCTTTAAATAAATAGCAGACGTTATGTCTATTTAAATTCAGGAATATGGTTGGTGAATATGACGTCATATAGTGACACAAAGTTAGTAAAATACTTTATATTCATGGAGGAAAAGGCATCTTTTGTCTTCCGAATGACGTCATTTTCCTCATCGCAAACATTTCGTTGCACATATTACTTCTTATGATATATTACTTACTATTATTTTATTTACACAGATTACTTAATATTATTTCGCAGGAAATAATCTGTATTCGGTCCTTCCGTGATTACTGCATAATTAAACGCAATGATTTAATGTTTAAATTTTATGAAAACCTTTGAAAATTTTCTTTTAAATATGACGTCATTTAGAATGATTGAGTCCCGCTTCTGAGTGGTGGAATGTGATAAGACATATTATTTTTATGTTATAGAGATAATGGAGTACGTTGCCAAAGGCAGTGCGGCCCTCAATGCTATGTTCGTTTGATTATATTTAAATTTAAAAAATTTAAATTATATAAATTCGACAGTGTCCGTTGCCGAAGGAAGTGAGGCATCATACATAAGGTTTCTGTGGAAATATTTTCATTTAAAAATATAAAATCATTCAACACCATATTTTATATATACGTAAGCTTTATCACGGACCCGGGAAAGTCAGCTACTTCATAATAAAGTGTTTCATGTACAGGGTGATTCATAATGAATGGGACAAAAAGAAAACATGATTGTGAACGTTGTAATTAATATATTTAGAAAATTCAAATTTACCTCAAAACTACATTTATTCAAGTTTCTACAGGTGTTCAATATGTGCCCCTCCGGTGACACGACAAATGTCTACACGGTAATCAAGCTCCTGCCACACTCGTGATAGCATATCCCCTGTGATGGAGTTCAACACTGCAGTTATCCGCTGCTTCAGTTCCTCTAAGTCCTGAGGAAGTGGAGGCACAACCATCTTGTCTTTAACGAAGCCCCAGAGAAAAAAAATCACAGGGCGTTAGATCTGGTGGGTTTTGTTTCTTTTCGTCCTGGGCTTTTGTTCTTACATAAGTAGCCGGTATCCTGGAACTGCTTCACCCACCTGCTTATGTTATGCCGATGCGGTGGTTCTTTACGAAATTTCGTGCGAAAATGTCTTTGCACAACAGTTACCGAGTAGGTTTTGGCATATTTGAAAGCGCAGTACGCTTTCTCCTGCATGGACGACATTTTGCTTAACAGCACCTCTAGCGGCGAGTTCGTCATTCGATGATTTTTCCTTGTTGCCAAATAAAACTTGTATAATTGTAGTTGCAGAATAAATTTGTTTCGGCTGAATAAATCCATTACGGCAGTCACACTGCGCTATTCTTTTTGGCCCATTCATTATGAATCACCCGGTACTATAAATGACACAAGGCTTTTTATCTTATTATAATAATTCATTTCAGGGTGGAGTTAAAAAATAGGCTACTTATAGTAATTTGATTGAATGATGAATAAGTACCAAATTGCTCTTTTAATATGGTTAAAAAATGGAATTAAAGGAATATAAAAGTTTTGAAAATACTTTTATCACGTTTAAAGAGCATCTTAATTTACATAGACGAATATTTATCAAATTTTTCTTTAATAAATACATATTTAATTTAATAAAAACAATACTTAAGGTTATGACTTAAACAAAAATTAATTTACATAGAGGAATATTAATAAAAAATTTCTTTAATAAATACATATTTAATTTAATAAAAAAATGCATAATATGTTCCTCTCATATAGATAATTAATTCTGAGAAAAATGATAAAATACATGGAGTTTTATACACAATATCATACACAACACTTTAGAAAAGTTAAGTAATATTCATACATCATGGCTAAAATTAATCCATATTGAGTTATCAGTTTTGCCTTATGCTACTCTGAAATTCATTAAAATATAGAACCAATGAAATTCTACAGACACAGAATACAATATTATTAATATCAAGTAAAGAGTGGAAAATTAGTATATATTATAGTAAAATTTGTTTGTAATTAACAATTACCCCTATTAGAATATGAAAATTAACACCAGTTATCTGCATAGATTTGGGAATGTTATATAAGCGCTTAGAATTAAAAAAAAATTAATTAGTTTTCTGGATATTATTATTATTATTTTTAAACTTTTAATGACGTTTCTCTAATAATGGAAAGTAAATTACTCTATATTTTTTTTTATAAAACGAAAGAAAAGCGTAAATATATGGATATCGTCTGCTATCCGAAATGCTGAACCAGTATCTTAATTTTTATTTTGTTTAAATAAATCAATTCAAGATTTCAGCTTCTTAAAAAAATGTAATGTAAACAATATTAATATGATTTACTTCCACATTTACTATTACTAATAACCAAACATCTGAAAGACTAATATTATTGATCCGTATGAAATAATATTTTCCGAATTTGTTTAAAATTTAAATTTATGAACTGTGATAGAACATGGAGTTTTGAGCATGGAGATTAAATATTTTGTCACAACCATAGTAAGCCACAAATATAATAATGGCCACATTCTTCAAATTTTTAATCAAAATCCTCTCATCCAATGGAATTTTAAAGCCCGTATGTCGACATTTCTTTTATAAAAGCATTATACTATGATAGCATCACAATCACGTAACTTGCAAAATGTCATTTTCGTGATATTCAGTTCATTTATATTGAAAACATGATTTCTTGCTCATAATATGAAAAGTTTAAAAAATATATATATAAATTATTTTTAAAGGTACAGAGGGATTATAATTAAAGTTGTCCTTTCAAAAAGTTGTAAAAAAAGAACTGCTGGTCAGAATGATCTAATATTTCATCAGATTATACGTGAAGCAACTGGAACTTGTTTTGCAAAAGAAAATAAAAGTTCAAAAGTGTACCAATAGATGGCGCTGTACTCGTCATAAGATACTAATTAAAAGATGTGACATGCACACCGTTAATTACACTTCTGATAAAAAGGCGGGGAACATGCAGTTCCTGTTATTATGCGACTGAAAAGGTAGTCATGACTCTATCATTGAAGGATTGGGTTCTGCTAGTGAAGATTTTTTACAATAACCGTGAGTGTACGGCAATTGTATTGAAGAAATTCCGTATATTAAAGGGTTTAAGAAGCGGCTCTGGCCCGTTCCCATCCTCGTGGTGGATAGGTTTTGAACATAGAGTGCCACAACAGCATATCACGTCTGTTAATTAGCATCATATGATGAGTACAGCGCCATCTATCGGTCAACTTTTGAACTTTTTTTCTTTCGCAAAACAAATTCTCATTGCTTCACGTATACTCAGATGAAATATCGGGTCATTCTGGCAGTGGTTCTTTTTGTACAGCCTGTTGAAAGTCCAACTTTAATTATAATCACCCTGTAAAATTTAATTAGATTTATTTTTCCCCAAAACAATCTAAAGGTCTCAACACATTGGGTAAGAATCAATACAATCAAATGAACTCATCGAGTTGCTAAACATCTAGTAAATAAATAATTTAACTCTTAATTCTTCTAAAATATAAATATCTTATAAATTGGAAAACTGCTTTTTATATATTGTTTTTACATTATTGTATTTATGTGATTAAAATTGGCCTTGATGTTGAGGCTTACTTGCAATAAGTCAATATAGAATTATACTTTTGAAACATTGTAACAAATTTCAATAAATATACTAAGATTTATGACAAAATTTCGATTTCATGCCACATCTGACTTAATTGCTTATTTGAACCCTTCCTTTAGTATCTTGATAGTTAAAATTTCATAATGTAATGATTTTCCTGATTTAAATTATTATAATATTAAAGATCACAAGGGATTTGCATCTCATATAGAGAAGTTAAATATCATCTTTGATAACTGGATAGAAAACAACCTTCTATAATCCCTTCTTAATTATTGTGAAACATAACTGATTGGAGAAACATTTCGATAAATTAGTTTATGCGATAGATTATTTGATAAACAGATAATTCATTTTGATAGATATTATTTGAAATTTGAAATTCGATATCCTAGAATTGAATTATTTATTCAAAATACAATAGAAGTATCTAAAAGTTTCATAATTTAGTAAAAGATAAAGGATTTATTTTTATAGTACTTTTAGCCACAATGTTTAAAGTGAAAATTTTTCTTTGCTTTGCTTTATTTCTATGCAACTATTCGTGGAAATTGTCTGAATTCCTTTCCCATTTTTAGTAACTATCATGACTATTTTCTCATTCATTATACTATCACACGCAAAAAAAATCTTCGAAGAGAATCATAATACTCTAAAGTTTATTATAAAATTCTTTAACAAATATAATTAATACTTTTTCTGGAGTCTTTGGTTTTATAAGCTTTATAATGTTTCTTATACTTCACAAAATCTGAATTTTATTACTTTGTTCTATCTTTACAAGAAGAAAGTATTGGATTCATGAAAAATTTCGACTTCTGGTTTTTGACGGATTTATACGTTTTAGAATGTCCTGAAAACAATTTGACTGTATTTAGAAAATATCTGTCTGTCTATATGTGACAAAAATTTTGTGGATGCTCTATCTCAAGAACGTAATTTAATAAATCTTTATATTCAGTTAGACCTTGATATAAATTGGTGCTGATTAGTTTTTAGTGTAAATCGCCCAACAAGTTGAGTTGCTATGTTACATTCTGCATGATAGCTATATCTCAAGAACTATTGCACAGAATTTCATCAAACTTTGGATTCTGTTAGACCTTGACATAAATAGACATCTATTACGTTTTGGTGTAAATAGCCTAAGAGGTGGCTCTGCTATGCTATATTTTGCACGATTTTCACGATGGCTATATCTCAATAACTAAAGCACAGTATTTCATCAAACTTAAAATTCAACTAGTCGTTGAAATAAGTTGTTGTTGATTAGGTTTTGGTGCAAATCTCTCTACAAGTGGCGCTGCTATGCTGCATTATTCAGGATTTCTACAATTTTAGCGACAGTCATATGTCAATAACTAATGAACGTAATTTAATAACACATTAGATTCAGTTAAACATTGATATAAATTGGGGCTGATATGTTACTGTTGTGTGTGAAGTCTGTACGAGGTATTAGAAAGTTTTGGGATCGTCACATCCGACAAGTTTCTCATTACATTTTGGTTTACTTCTTTTCGTGTGACATCTCACCTTCCAAATAATGATATCCTATAACTCAATCACTACTTAACTGTATTCTTAAAAAATTTCTTCGGAAGTAAGAAAAAATTGCAAAGAATAATATATAATTCAACGATAAAAATAAAAAAAAATAATTTGGCTACATGTGTGATGCAAACCTGTATTGTTAATTATGCTTTATGCATTTGCGACCATTCATTGTCTTTCACTTTTTTTATCAGTGTATATACTACGCCGGGCCGAAAATATCAAATTTTGGTTTATGGATTTCTAATAGTGGGAGAAAGTTGCATTGTCCCGTCAATAGTAAGTCTGCAAAATTTCAATTTCATTGGTTAAAATCTTTTGCCTCCTCAAGACGGCCAAAATTTCGAAAAACAGTCATTTTTACTAAAATTAATAAAAAATAGGAAAAAGGACAATCGTTTTCTATTAGCGGAGAAATGGTCTACCAATCTATCAAAATTAACTGTTAAAAAGTTTGACGAAATGATGATTAACTTTTCCCTCCTCAAAACGGCCGCAGTTTCGAAAAACTGTCAAAAACAGCCATTCTGTACAAAAATTAATAAAAAATGTGTTATTAACCTATCCGGTAATATTTTTTGCAATTAATTATGATGGAATAGTAATTTGAGTGTTTTTAGAAAACAATTTCCTTTTTCCTAATTTATATTAATTTTATTACAAAATGGCTATTTTAGGCAGTTTTTCGAAACTTTGGCCGTCTTGAGGATGCAAAAGGTATTAATCGATCTGATTATTTTTTACAGTTAATTATAAAGGACTGGTATACCAATTGTCCGCAATTAGAAAACGATTGTCCTTTTTCCTAATTTTCATTATTTTTAGTAAAAATTGTCCGTTTTCCAAAATTTTGGCCGTCTTGAGGAGGCAAAAGATATTTACGAATGAAAATGAAATTTTGTCCATTTACTATTGACGGGATAATGCAACTTTTCCGCGCTATTAGAATCCCGTAATCGAAAATTCGATTTTTTCGGCCCGGCCAAGTATATACTCACCTATCTGTAGAACCCCGTCTTCGAGATTGCGTATAAATTGCGTATAAATCAACCAGCCCCCAACTTAAAAAAATAAAAAAATTAAAAAATGAATAAATCACATGTATATGTCGAGCTTCTTTCCTCTTTATAAACGCTGTCAGAAACGTTAATATTGAAAAGAAAAAATAATGATAATCTTTAATAAAATACTTCAAAAATAGAAATACAGAAATATGCATAATATAATAAATGCCATAAAAAATATAGTGATTTTAACACTTCAATATTCTATCCAAAATAAGTCTGTACAAACAGCTTAGCAAGGTATTTTTATGTCATCGTCACATCATCATATCATCGATTTCATTAATATGCATTTTGTTTAAACTACTTTCACTGTTATATAAAAGTATTACATCGTCCTCTTTAAAATCCTGTTCATTGTTAATGCAACAATTTTTTTATTACGCGATGATGAATATAGAACAAATCGGAACACAAGGAGATAATATACTTCATTAATAGTAAAAGAGGTTTTGCCTTGAGCAAAACCCTTTTCAAGACAAAACTATTCTAAAAGTTACGGTGAAGCTGAAATATGTAGGCAGTTTATATATATACAGGGTGATTATAATTAAAGTCCCACATTCAAAATGCTGTAAAAAATGAACCACTGGTCAGAATGACTTCAAATTTAACTGAATATAATGGAAGAAAGGAGAAACGGTATGGCATAAGAAAAGAAAGAATATCAATACAAAGAATATCAATAGATGGCGCTGTAAGCGGCATACTATGCAAATTAAAATACACTCATGTGCTTTTTATGCGGGTTTTTGCGCAAGGACAATTAAGAACTGATTTTTTTCCATCAAATGTGGTATGATCTTGCCGTGGTGGATGAGCTTTGCACTAACAGTACCATAAGTGTTGACAGATTTGGGAGTCATTTTTACCGTCAAACAACCAAAACACTCATGCACATGGAACAGTACGGTTTGTTTACTGTGCAACTCATGCCAAAGCCGTCGTATTACGATTAAAAATGTCACTTGTAGTCGAATCCACTTTCGTTATGCCGCTTATAGCACCATCTATTGATACACTTTGGAACTTTTTCTTTCTTATGCCATACCGTTTCCCTTTTCTTCCAGTATGTTCAGTTCAAATTTGAGCAGTGGTTTCTTCTTTACAGCATTTTGAATGTGGGACTTTAGTTATAATCACCCTGTATATATATGTAGAAAACTTTTACTGATTTTATGGTTTTTATGAAACACATTTTAGCAATTAATAACGTATATGACGTGGTGATGTTTGTTGTTGGTACAGTGTGGTCTCGTGCTTTTCTAATCCATTGCGCAACCGAGGTAATTTCTGTCACATTCAGATTTTGACTTTTAGTTTTATATGGCCAAACTGGAACTCATCTAGTTGGCCCAATTTTTTCGAAGATTGCATATCAACAGCTTGAAAAGGCAGACATATAAAGACAGCAATAATAAAGCATCTTTTTTCATATGAAAATGAAAAATAATAGTGCCAATCCCCCGGAAATAACAACAAGAAATTTTTAGCAGTTTAATCTTCATTTCTACTGTATCACTGTTAATAGGCAGCAAAAGTAATCCACCGATTTTTTTTTCAAATTGCATCACGCCTTTCGTTGCGGATGTAACTTTCGACTCGAATTTTCTTAAACCCTTTTAGACCAAGTTTAAAAAAAATAAAAACTAATTTTTGTTTTAGTTACTTGTTGTTAGACATGTCTTTATGAGTGCATTCAATATTTTTGTAAATAACACTCAATGTATATCAAAATATGGTATGCGTCGTATACAACCTTCTGACACGATCTACTACCTTGAGTGACATTTAAAACATTCTGGATGCAGATGCTCTTGACAATTTTCACGCAAATATATTACCTTTTTCGACATAAATTACATCGATTTCGTTTTTCAGAGTCGTGTTTAATAATTAAATGGTGAATCTTGCTCTGTGTAAATCTCCAAAATTCCTTTATTTGCTGCATTCCTGAACATTGTGTACTGTAGTAAAATTTATGATGACATTTTTGCAACATGCCTTTAATAGACAAACATTACCATACAGCCCAAATAAAGCAATGCAACAACGAAAAAATTTCAAAGTTATGGGATTGTATTCAATCCCACAGCCTAAATTGTGTTAAGGAGGTTAGTCAGTCAGCTGCCCAATTCCCCTCGCTAATGTTAATCGAATAGGCGTAAATTCACTCCTACATTTAAAATATCTCCCCATAAATATAATATTTTTAACGAATCTGGATTCTAATATTAAATTCACTTTAGAAGTGGAACAGAATGGTACACACCCTTACTTCAACGTGCTGTTAATCAAAACCCGCCATGGCATAGAACGTACTGTGTATAGAAAATCAATAGCCAATCAATCCATTATCCCACATAATGATGAAAAAACTTTTAAATACAAAGTTTCTGAGGCATTCTATTAAGAGAGCCTTTACAGTCTGTACTCCGGATCAATTAAACAATGAAATAAATAAAATACTCGAAATAGCAAGAGACATCGGATATAAAAAAAGAACTATTAATAAAGTAATTACGAACATGGAGAAGAAGGAGAAGAAAAACTTCAATAAACAAAATTCAAAGTTATCTACTTTACAATATTTCCCTGGGTTGCTTGAAAGATTGAAATATAAACTTAGCAAATTCAATATATACCTTAGCGCAAAACATAAAATTTAAAAAGTGTAGTTTGTCAGAAAATAGACCCAATACAGCCATATCAACTATCAGATGTTCATGAAATCCTGTTCACCACAGCAGATTGAACATTACAATATTATACAGGAATGACCACTAGAAAGTGTAAAACAAGATTAAAAGAGCATATGGCAGATATCAAATATGACAGAAGTACTACTGCATTGGCAAGACTACATAGATTCGATACTTTAAAAACTGATTTTAAAAATAGTAAAATAATTTATCTGACAAGACTTTATTTCACATCTATTATACGTGAATCAATAGAAATCTATATGCGTAACGAGAACATTTGCAATGAATCAACGTCATTTGAATTATCTAAAATTTGGCACGAGGAATTTTTCAATTTAAAAAAAGTAATAAGGAAATATTTATTTTCACGTTTACAGTTGAATATTTTAAGCACCTACTTTTATTACATATATGATAGTATGATTTATGTTTTTCAAGCTAATTTCCAAAAATTTGCGAGAGTAGTTTGTTTATCATTGCAGATGTTGATAATGGCGCCGTTTGAGCATTGGAACTTGTCGAACTTATATAAAAATGTTTTTATAAGACTTTTCGTGTTCTGTTTGTATCACTTAAGTATTTTTATCTATATTTTAATTTTAACTTCTTTTTTCTTTGTACTCAACTTAAAATTATTATTTTTTAGTTCTCAAAATATTTCTAAAATATATACTTCATTTTATTTGAAGTGATAAAATCTTACTCGCACATCGTAATCTTCCGTTAACATCACCGTCGTCGTGATCATCGTGAACACACAAAATCTTAAATGAAGTATATATTTTAGGAATATTTTGAAAACTAAGGGAAAAAAAATAGACATACTTAAGAAGAGTATAGAGAAGAAAGAAGTCAAAAGTATTGTTTTCCTGAAGAGATATTTAAAATATATGAAATCATTCTACGTCCATAGGTTTAACATTAGCGAGGGGAATTGTGAAGTTGACTGATTAGCAACCTTGATGGTAAAATCGGGATACAGTACTTTTTGGAAGCAGTTTTCGCCTAAAATGTTTTACTGCAGGCAAATAACATTATCAGCAACGGAGAAAGTTGAAATACATAGATAGCGATATTAGAAGACCTTATTCGTATGATTATGTAGTATCTCAATATATTTTTTCAGCATTTTTTAAACTGCATAATTTATACTACTTATACATTTTACCAAATTTTTCAGACATCTTCTAAAATAAAAGCGTAAGTCATGTGACTGTCATCCACAGTTCCGGGATGGCCGTTTCACTTTTTCATATGCCAGGCGGCCATTTTTATTCAAAATTATTTTTTCGAATAAAACTACATAAAAGTTACATTTTAAGAAAGATCGTTCAAAATAAATTAATATTTGAGAGATGACTTACGTTCAATTATGTATATATTCTGCAATAACTTCAGTCGAAATTAGGTTCACAGTTCAAATTCTCTATTTATGAAAATAAACAAAAAAAAAAGATTGATTCGTCATGAACATTTAAAATATTAAATCATGGAGGTAATCATTCGCAAAGCAAGTTCTCCGTGAATGAATTTTTGGACCGCTGCCTCGCGTCAAAAAAATAATTCGCACCAGTGAGACAATCAAAGTTTACCATAATTATGTGCTATACAACTCAACTTCCTTCCGGACATTTTCTTGATGTAAATTGAACTCATGTAATAATATTTAATGAATCAAATTTTTAGCATTTTTAAAATCGCTAATACAGCTTTTATTTATCGCGTGTACAAATTAGAAACGATACTTTGATTTTGAAATCAAATGTTTTGATTTATGATATTATTTCTTATTTATTTATTTATTTATTTTCTATTTAAATGAAAAGTATGAAGTATTTTAAATTTATGTAATGTAAGCATTTTGGATTAAAGTTAAGTATTTTAAATGAAATGAGTGACAGGTTTATAATTTAAAATTAAATTAATGTAGTATGAATGATACTGATGAGGACAATATTTGGCGATTTATCATCTGCTCCCGGCTAACAAAAATACTCATAATTAAAAAAGGAAAAAATTATAAATAAATTATAGTTTGATGTAAATAAATATTGATATACATATCAAAAATAATTTATAGAACTAAAAAAAAAATAAAAGTAAATAAACAACAATTTCCATAATTTTTTTTTTGCCAAATTGGCGGGGGGAAAAATCGCGCCAGCGTACGTATGTAACACCTGTGCCCAAAAAATATGCGAAATGCTACCATGATCACAAAAGTTCATGATTTGTCTATTAGCATCTTCCGATTTGGCGAAGGATTAAGGGAAAATTAAATTATGAATAAATGTAACGTGTTGCAATGTTTAACATACATTTAAGGGAGACCAAACTGGTCGCCAGTGGCGGATAGTTATTTATAAAGAAGCATGGTTACAAATTTCCATTAAAAACGTCCTTCATTTAAAAAAAATAAAAACAGTCTCCAATAAAAAATTCCACCATCTAACAAAAGCGCTTTCCCTCTCCGCCAGGGCATCATCAGTTGTGATCTCTAACCAACTTCCTCTCCATTATATACATGACTGTTGGATGAAGAGCTCCCCCTATCGGCATTCAATATTTTCTCTCTCTCTCTCTCTCCCCCTCTTCCAACATTTTTCTCCAGCGGCAATCAAGTAATGAGTGCACCATGTCATTGCAGGCGGCTTTGGATGTGATTTATTTCTATTGATTCTCGTATTAACGCGTTATGTAAGTTTTCGTAGTTAGCTATTTTCTGTATTTGTAGAGTATCAAGTTTTATTGGGGTTTTAGCGTTTAATCTTGCAAGAGCTGTTGACTGTTTATTTAGTTTTATATCTCGGATATGTTCTTTCTTTCTTTCTTCTATTTTCCTCTTCGTCATTCCTTTGTAAGTAACTTTTTCATTTCTGCTGTTTAGACAATTTATTTTGTATATTCCTGCTGTTTGTATTTCTTCACATTTTTCTATTTCATTTCATACTGATTTGAAGAGGGATGGATTGGGGGTTAGTGGGACTATTTTTCCTAATTTTTCTAATTCTCCTTTTATTTCCAAAGATACACCTTTTATATATGGGATAAGGGGAGTGTATGTTAGATTCCTCTGTGCTGGTTGTATATGGTCAATTCTTTCTCTTACTCTTTCAATTAGTTTAAGTATAGTTTTCCTCGGATGTCCTGCCTTTAAACCTATGTCAGCCAACAGTCATGTATATAATGGGGAGGAAGTTGGTTAGAGATCACAACTGATGATGGGGGGTGAAAAGCGCTTTTGTTAGTTGGTGGAAATTTTTATTGGAGACTGTTTTTAATTTTTTTAAATGAAGGACGTTTTTAATGGGAATTTTTAACCATGCTTCTTTATAAATAATGTCTGAAAAAATTGGTAAAATGTATAAGTAGTATATGTACAGACATTAACAAGTGAACACCTATTTTTAATGCATAATTTATATTTCGATTTATTGCGTTGGGGAAATATATTCCAATTTTGAGATTTTTTTATTTGGTCTGGCGTGTAAATCGTTCCTGCTTTCCAGTGAACAGCAAGGAAGTATATGTCACTTCCTAAACTTTTCTTCTTCAACAACATGTTATTGAGTTTATTTTTTATTTTTTATTTTTTAGACTTATTTTATTTTGTTATACTGTACACACGAAAGTGTATTTCACAAATCTTTATTTACATATTTGTTAAACAATGTTCTTTAGTACTTCAAAAATAAGTAATTATTGTATAATTTTAGTTTTAAAGCCTGAAGACTGTGATTATTTATTGTGTTCCTGATTTAAGTCCTTAGAATTAAAGCATGGATCTGATACCCATTCACAGATATACGGCTCATTTCATCTTACAAAATTCTTCATAAAAAATAAATATCTTACATAAAGGGAATTAAAAGAATTATGCCATGTAAATAAATTATTTAAATATGGCATATTCCATGGAATGATACTTATCTGAAATATATCACATTACACAACTTATCCATAGCATTTTTTTTAGAATTTTAAATTGTATGAAACTAAAAGTCAACTAAACTAATTAGTAAACAGTGAAATATTTGATGGAAACTATATATTTTGAATGATCGCATTTTTGGAAAAATTTTATGAACATATATATATATCGATTTTTAATTGCGATGATACCGTTTCTTAATATGAATTATAGAAACCACCTGTCAAGATGTTATAGATATAATTTCTAAAGACATAACCGTTGCTATGAAGGGATAATTTGAAATGAAATATTGAGTTAGAGAACAAGTCTCTAATTAAAATTATTAATTATAATTCTAGCTAAACAAAGGCAATAATTTAGCCATTCCGTTTTATTTGGATCCCCATAAGTTAATATTTATGAAATATTTATGATATATAATATTATATAATAGATATATATATATAATAGATATATAATATTTATGAAATATACAGTGTGTCCCATAAACGTTGACTTCGGCTTTTATTCGTTAAATAGTGATCATATTTATATATTATAAATTACAAAGTTACGTAAAATTGGGTACAGAATTTTATGAAATTGTTTAAAAATTTCAAGGGATTAAATCTGAAGGAGAAAAAAATAAAAGTTTTAATGCCCCCCCCCCCCCCCCCCCATGCAAAAAATTTCTCAATAAGTAAAATGTGTCCCATAAACAAAATTTCAGCATTTTATCATAAAAAGTCGCAGAAATATGTTTAAAGTATGTTGGTGAGTGGTTAATTATAAATTAAAATATAAATGTTTACAGCTAGAGTGCAGATGGGGCGACGCAGAAATGCATCATAATCAAATAAAATATATTATTTTATTTTTTGATTTAGAAAATTACTGTTTCTTTGTCACCTACTTTTAGTTAGGCAGATTTGCAGCAACGGATTCTAGATGGCTGTCGTGACATCCCCGAATAAGAAATTGATAATGATCACAGAAGTGTTATCAGACGAATGTTTCTCTGTATTGGCATGGATGGATAGCAGTTTCTTTTGCAAGCTTTGTGATCTTTACGTAAAGTTATTATTTCTAAACAGTTTAGATTATCTTGTATCAATTAATAGTACAATTATTATTTATTTATGCAATCATTACTTAATTTCTTAATTTGTGTACGACCTCTGACATGCGATCATCCGATATAAATTTTTCCCTTCGCGAACTCATATCCAGACATTGAAAAGTGGTTTAAGTCATCATTTATGTATTTGGGACTTTTTATGATAAAATGCTGAAATTTTGTGCATGACCTTATTAGTGTATGGGGCACATTTTACTCACTGGGGAATTTTTTGTACGGGGGCTGTATAAATAGTTATATTTAGTATTTCTTCAAATTTAACCCCTTAAAATTTTAATCGATTTCACACAATTATGAATCTTTTGTTACGCAACTTTGTAACTTATAATATACGTCTATGTTGAATATTTAAGTAATAAAACTCGAGAACAGTTTTTTGGGGGACACCCTGTTTAAGAGTGCTGGAATGATATTGCCAAGTGTACATCAGGTTACGATTTTAAAAATTAATTTATCATTCCACATAAAAATCAACAAAGAGCTAATTGTAATTTTGAATTTAGCATTAAAAAAATGATCGTATTTACCAAATAAATTCACTGGGTCATGTAGAGATGCTGAAAGAAATACCATCATATTGAATTTAAATTAAAGCGTTGTGATTATTTAGTTGGACATGACCTTAAGAGAAAGATGAAGTTAAGATTAAGCTGGTGTCCTTCCATAAATTATTCATCTAGAAAAAAAAATCGCTAAATCAAAATTAAATAAAAGAAACTGAGTCATCACCAAAGAGAAGAAAAATTAAATCCTGAATTTTAACATAAAAATTAGTTTATTCACAGTATATACATTGATATTTACATTTAACATATAAAATAAAAAAAAAAGAAATCATTATTATTAATTACTAGTATACTACTTGCTTCACAAAAAATGCTATGATTGATGCTCCTAATCACATCAGAGTTGTTCAATGTAGCAGATAATAGTCTAGCTGAAGTTTTGTTCATAGGAACTGCAGGTGGCAGTAACCTGCAATTGTGTCATTCATACAACCACAGAACCTTTGGAAAAGTTCTAATTTGTGTAATCGTGGCATGCTGCATAGTTGATTCACTTGACAGGTTTTATATGCTCAATATGTATGTGCATTACTGAATTTGAATAACTTAAAAAAACTTTAAAAATGCCAAAATAATTCAAAGCAAAATGAATTTGGAATAAAGTTCACATATTTTTTTTAAATCCCAAAATACTACACAACATGGTAACTGGCAACTGATAAAGAATATACAAATTTATATATCAAATACCATAACTATGATTATATATGTAATACATCTCACTTTTTGCATACAACAACAATGGCGCAGAAATATTCAACAATGGAATGTCTTTTATAAGCTATACAAGTATACAGACGATTTTATTTCTACATTTTCTGAGCACAAAAAACATATTTGTCTCATTATTTGTTTATAAAACTTATGTTATTGAGTATAGTTTGTACAACACACTTGATCTATCATTTATTTTATTTTTATTATTCAACACTAAAATAAATGAAATATGCCTATGTTTATTTCATCATTCAAACACCTTTATTTTAACACTACCCGCATTGAGATTCTCTGTCTGAGAAGAGAAGATGCGGAGATAAGAACGTTATCCCGCTTTCATTTGCGAAAGTGAGAAATAATCTCCCTTTACACCAGATTCCCTCGTCAAGAGATAAATAGTGGACCCTTCTACTTGAGCACGGGAAAGAAGGAAAAAAAAAACGATTAGTACTACTAATCTATCTTCCTTTATCCCTGATGCCGAAAATGAGATGGTCCTAGCTACTGGTCAGTTCAAAAACCTGTTTGCCCAGTACGAATGTACTTTTTTTTTCAAAATGACGCGCGTTTTGTAGTTAGCACAGTTAGCGAACCTTGACTTCACCTGCTCAAAAAGGATTTTCCTCGTAAAAAAAAATTCGCATCCCAATCCAATTACACTATATCTAATCTATTTTTTTTTTTGTTGTTGTTGTTTTAGATGTCCAACAAGACCTGAATAGCGCAGGGCGCAGGCTGCCAAAATGTGTGTCTTCTAAGGTAACGAGGGAAAAAAATGGCAAGTACTACTCGCAGTGGTTTCAAGCAGGTGGCTGGGGTTTTAGTAATGAATGTTTTTTCCTTCCAGGTTTTACTTCTATATACATATTTACACAATTTACAGTCAGAATTCCGAAAAAGTGATTCTGACTGCACTCTTTGATGAATTAGATAAACGGTTATCAATTCACTGTGTATAACTACGCAGCAACGGTGAATTGACTTCTCTCTTCTACTAAATCCATGGCCTTCTCAGAAAAAATAAAATTTCTGAAATTAATTCAAAATAATGAATTATCCCGAATTCTACTAATGTTCTATCGGTATTCAAATAGTCCCATATCTCATTACAAAATGATGTATTTGCTATCTAACAAATGTTTACTCCAATCACTAATATTAAGGACGGTAAACGTCTGTGTGTGTGTGTGTCTGTCTGTGCACTCCGCCTTTGTACCCGCAAAGGCTCCTGGACTAATCGACGCACCGATGGCGGACGCGTACCGAAAAATTCGCAAAAAAGGCGCGACGCTCAAGTTTCGATCGGGTCGGGATTCCGACCCGGACCCGGGGAGTTATTAATGAGCGAAAGTGTTTTAATTACCGACCGAAACCGAAGTTGGAAGAGAAGTCAAAACAGCGAAAAGTTCGCCTTCCGTTTTGATAATCGCAGACATCCAAATCGTCGCTTTTTAACGCATCATCGAATAAAAAAAAATGTACCGGAGGTATCGATCCAAAAATCGGGGTACACACGCGGCCGATTTTTGTCGTTGCAAAACGTCAAATTTTTTGAAATTCGGACCGTAACTTTTCTTTATTTCGGCCAAAAACTGACCAGACATCCAACATCGACCCCAGACGTAAAAAGAGGTTGCCGTAAAGAATGCAGGTCGACAGATCCGAGATCGAATCGCCCCAGTCCTTTTTGAAACAAGTGGAAATAATGACTCTACATTCGCGAAAATTTGCTAACACGTGTATAAAAAAATCGCGAATTCAACAAAAAAAAATTCGTAAAAATCGACCAGTAATTTTTGAAGATATCAATTAAAACTCATTAATGACACGGCAAATGAATTTATTTCTATTCCGAAGAGACAGCTTCTTTTTTATTTCAACATTCAACGGAGACAAATCGTCTGTGGATAAGTCATTTCTGAAAGAGATAAAATAGTCAACTGCGTTTTTTCAGAGGGGGGGGGGGGGCATTTCCGAATCTAAGGGGCGCATTAATTTCAAACTTTGACAGGGCGACTCAAAATGGATTCTGCTTTCAGAATATCTAAAAATTATTCTCATATCTTCATTAGGAGCCGATATATTATTTTATTGTATAATTAATCATCCTTATTTGTATAATTAAAGCAAAAGAAAGATTTCCATTACAGTGCCGGCTAGATATTACGATTTTAAGAAGTAGGCCGCGTCTAAAAACTGCATTACGAGTATTTTCAGTTTTTGTTTTAGAGCGGCAACCAGATATTATGATAGGAAAAAGCGGGCTTCGCCCGTTATCGATTTTTTTTTTTTTTTTTTTTTTTTTTTTTTAGTTTTAAGTTTTTCTACAGCTCACTGTCTTTGAACTAGAACTCAGGTAGTCTACATAAGTTGTTTGAGGAAAAGCAGTGTCATCGCCAACCCCCCCCCCCCCCCGCTTTTTTCTTTTAACTGTGGTCCGTTTCTATAACTAAGAAACTATGTTACGGATGTCCACCAAACTGATTCCAAACATCATAATTAAAGTAATAAGGACCCCCTATCCAGATATTATGATAGGGAAAAGCGGGCTTCGCCCGTTATCGATTTTTTTTTTTTTTAAGTTTTAAGTTTTTCTACAGGTCCCTGTCTTTGAACTAGAACTCAGGTAGTCTAAATCAATTTGACTCGACATCGATAGAGCTTACCGATTTTATTTCGTTTTTTCACCACTAGGGGGCGCTTTCCTATCTTCGGTTCTACGGGCATGAAAACGACGGGGTATGGCTCATTCGACTAGACATCGAAAGTCTTAACGATTTCAGTTATGATCATATAAACAGATTGCGCCACCTGGTGGCGGAAGGTGGAACTAACGTATACTGCAGCGCGTGCGCAGCACGACTGCTATACGGTGCCGCAGGCAGCGGGGACCCGAGCCGCAGGTTCGTTCAGTTAAAGGTTTATACTATTCCATGTGCAATTTAAGGGATTATCCGGTGCATGCGTAGCACGACCGTCATACGGTGCCGAAGGCAGCGGGGACCAGGGTCGGAACGACTGCTATACGGTGCCGCAGGCAGCGGGGACCCGAGCCGGAGGTTCGTTCAGTTAGAGGTTTATACTATTCTATGTGCAATTTAAGGGATTATCCGGTGCGTGCGCAGCACGACCTGTATACGGTGCCGAAAGCAGCGGGGACCAGGGTCGGAAGTTCGTTCGGTTAGAGGTTTGTACAATTCAATGTGCTAATTAAGGGATTACCCGGTGCGTGCGTAGCACGACTGGTATACGGTGCCGAAGGCAGCGGGGACCGAAATCACCCACTCGTGGACAGCCACCCGTGAGGTATAGGAACAATAAGTCCACGAGGGGAAAAATAAACGCTACCCGGCACCGATAGCACCCATCCGTTCCAACCCCCACCGCAGGAGGCGCCTGTTTATTAGATTTGAAACAATGAATATAATTACATAACAATAATAAAGTATAAAAGGTAAAAAATAACAATTTTTTGCAAATTGAAAGTTAAATATAAAATATTTTCGAAGTACTATAAGTTCATGATGTCCTAAATTTATGGTATTTTAGTTCAGAAAGTCAATGGTCAGTTCAGTCAATTTTTTTTTTAAAATTATTTCGTAATGAAAGAGAAATTTTTATTGAGAATATTATAATTCTCTTTTAACTTTTGAGAGTTTGAAGGATTGAAAATGATATTACCGGAGGTTCGTTCGGTTAGAGGTTTGTACAATTCAATGTGCTAATTAAGGGATTACCCGGTGCGTGCGTAGCACGACCGCTATACGGTGCCGAAGGCAGCGGGGACCCGGGTCGGCGGTTCGTCCGGTTTGAGGTTTTACAAGATTCGAGATTTTCTACAATTCGAGGCACCGATGTAAATTAGGGGCCCGCTGGCGGGCGAAGCCAGCTAGTATATCATTAATTTCCATTATTATTTATATTTAATTGTATCTTACTTTATTAGCAGACTGGATCCCAAGATTTATCTTATGCTTTTGTAAGTACCAAAAAAAATTTTATTTTTGCACTAAATTTCCTTAGAAGAAAAGAAAAACAAACATGATCTGGTTACAAATCTCCTCCCAGTTACATCAACAACGCGATTTACTAACTAACTGAAGTGTTTGTTTGTTCTAGTGAAAACTGATATCTAATTTCGCTGACACGATTTATCACTTTTACTTGGATTCTTATCATTTGTTTATTTATGTCTATCCAAATATACACGATATTATGATTACTTGAATTAATTGCGTGAGATCTCACAAATGTTTATATTCATGCATTATATTAGTATTATTATTCTTAGTATTTGTTTGTTTATAATTTGAAAAATGTTAAATTATCTTGTGAAAAAAAATATAATTATTATTGAGTTATATAATATTTTTATGAAATTTTTAGGTTCGTACCACTGATTGGAATCGTCGAAAGATGCCCCTGTTTTCCAAAATTCTTTCATGATCCGGCCGGAAAATTGAATTGACTTCGCCAGCGAAACCAAATCGTCATGATTGAAAAAAAAAAAAAAAAAAAAAAAAAAAAAAACCCGGAGCACTCAACATCCGTTTAAAGTACGTACCATTTCCACTTTTAATAATTTGTTTGAATTTTTAAATTTTATAAAATATAATTCTCCATGCGTTTTAATGTAATTCTTTTATGTTTTTATTTAGAAAAACAAGTTTAAAATCTTAAAACATGGTGAATATTTTACATTATTTATCTTATTTTCATTACTTTTTAATGAAAGAAAAAATTAAATCCGATTTTGATTTAGAAATTAATGTCTAAAACGAATTTTTTTTCCACATACTATATTGAATTTTATATTTAAAATATTTCTAACAAATGTTATTTAAGGAATAATTTTGAATCTTTATTAAAGTAATTCTGTCCTTAAAATCTTAATAAAAAAACTTAATTACAAAATTTTTGTATAACTTTTATTCGTGAATTGTTGAATAAAACTTACTTGCATGACCGCTTATTTAATTGTCAATTAACAATAATTTAAAAGCAATTAGTTATTATATTATGATCATTTAAAATGGAAGTTTTCAATATTTGATACGGGATAATAAATAAATTTATATTTATTTCTTATTATCTATAAATATTTCAAGTTCCTTTTATTTATTTATTTATTTTTTTATTTTTTTTTTTATTAATCTTTGGGAATTTCTACTTAGTAAAATAAGTTTGAAATCTATTTATTTGAACTATTTTATTTTTTTATTGCTTCTACTAAAGTTTGTAGTTTTATGAGCGACATGAGAATGAATTAATTTACTTGGAAGAATTATTAATTGCGTAAATTCTAAATTCTCCAAATAGGATTAAAATCAAAAGAAATTCTCAATAATGACATTAAAATTAGCTGTCATAATTTTAACTTTCGAAATAAACTTGAATCGAAAAGAATGTTCGCTCAACAACTTATCCTAAATTTAAATTTAAAAGGAAATGTTGTATAAATTATTTTAATGACTGTTCTCTGTACGTGTACACCTGGATATTTATTGCTCCCTTCTTTCAGAGAAAAAAGAAGTTCGCTGTTCAAGTACCACCCGTTTTGGGATGAAATGAGCTTTACAGGAAATGAGACTCCCCCCAACTTGGCGTCATCCAATTGGTGAGAAAGATTTCATTCATTCCTCTCTTCGTAAATCCAGCTTATCTGCTGTCCCGTTTGTTTACATAGACAACCTGACTGCCCTGAACGAAAAAAATCTTTTTTTTTTTTTTTTTTTTTTTTTTTCTTTACAATTTTTTAATCTATTTTCTGTCATTTTCTTTGCTATCAATATGGTTATCAAAAGCCTTAAATATCTATGTTTATTATTATTATTATTAATGAAAGAATTTTTATTTTCTATTTTGAATGGCAGTCGGACTTTGAAAAAAAAAGAAACAAAAAATGCGCCCCAACACGGTTTTGTTTACCTTGGCAACATACCTCCGAAAACTATGCAATTTTGATTTTTTTTTTTTTTTTAATGCACCTTAACTCTAATAAACCAATTGTCAAACTAAATCCTGTATCTTTAAAGAATTTAATTAATATATATTTTTTTAAATGACTCTCTGTCAAAATTTGCTCCTCATGTTTTTTTTTTTTTTTTTTTTTTTTTTTTTTTTTTATTTGTCACTTAATTCAAATGACTTTGAAACAGGAATATATGTACTGATTTTGGGATTTTCCTTAATACAACTTGCGTCACCCAATATGTTTAAAAGATTTCAATTAATTTAATTAAAAAAATATATTTGTGCATAAACTCAGCCTAAACTGAAATAAAATGACCTAGAAGTCACATGCTATACACTCTTTGAAACATATTTCGGAGTACATTTATTTATTCTATATAAATTCTTACATTTTGAATATTTTATTATACAATTATTGTATTTTGTGGAAACATACCTTTTAAGTCTCTGCCTTTTATACTTACAGTGACTCACGTAATTTATTATTTTTTCTTTCTCTTACAAAAAAAATTACGGTTATTTGCTCCACTATGTGCTATCCAGTGAAAATTTTGACTTCACTTTGCCTTTCACTGATGGACTGTTATCAAATTATTTTGATGTCCGAGATAGCTGATTTCAGAATCATTCTTTCTTTTTTAAAAGAAAAAAAAATCTATTTAATTTTTGGAATATTTTTCTTTGATTTTAGCCAATTTATCTTTTGAAACATTACTGTTTCTAGAAAACTGTGGTATTTTTAATAAAATGTAATCTTTTATTACCCACTGACTAAATTTGAATGCAAATATTTTACCTTTTCCTCATTTTACAAATCTTCTCATCGGTAAACAGATTATTCCTCATTAAATAAAAAAAAATTCTACTTCAAAATTCTATCTTATAATTGTTATTTTGACCAATATATGTTTTCAGGTGCTACTCTTACTGTATGACTATTCTGAATATTTGATGTTTATATTTTGTCCAATTTTGCCTTATACATAAATTTTGATATTGTGAAAAAATTATGTTTATACCGCTGATTACCCCGTTTTTCATTGTTTTTATTATTTGCTTGATTTTTCATATTATACCAACAAACCTCCGTGTTATGAGAATTTACCTTGCAGATATAACAAAATCTTTTTTTATTTTGGGTACCCCTAGTACACTGCAAATATTTATACACTTTTCAGAACACTTTTTAGAACACTTATTTTGTCCCCTTGTTTAGCACACTTTTTGGAACAGTTTTTAGAACACTTCTGAGACTTTCTAGCACACATTTTGAACACTTTTGGGAACACGTTTGAGAACACATTTTGTCCCCTTTTTCAGCACACTTTGTAGCGCACTTTTTGGAACACTTTTCAGAACACTTAATTTGTTCAGCACACATTTTGAACACTTTTAGGAACACATTTGAGAACACTTTTCGGAACATATTTGTCCCCTTTTTCAGCACACTTTGTAGCGCAAGTTTTGGAACACTTTTCAGAACACTTTTGAGAACACTTAAGTTGTTCAGCACACATTTTGAACACTTTTGGGAACACATTTGAGCACACTTTTCGGAACACATCTTCCGTATTTTACAGAAATTTTTATGTCGTTAAAATAAAATTTATAGGACCAAAAAAGAAAAATTAGGTACTTTGCGAGGACAACCTTATAAGGGACAGATACGTTTCGGCATCTTTTTTTTTCATTTCTGAGCGAGTTTATAGAATTTACCCAAACCTACCAGCGATCGGATTCGAACCCATGAAGTCCCGTGTACTAACCCGATGACCTAGACCCCGACGCTATGACCCGTCGCGCTTTTCGTTCAAATGCTGTAACTTATTTGAATCGCTTTTTATAATGCAAAAACTTGAGATTTCATTTGTAGATGGATTTTTCTAATGTTTTTAATATTTTCTTTTCATAATTTTCTGTATTATTTGGTGCCTTATAACAGATAAATTTTAATTTATTATGTATTATATGCATAAAAAATTGTATTAAGAGTACTAATTGCTTCTTTTGGAACAGAACTAACTAGTGTTGAATTCAGACATTTTTCTCCGGGAGGGATTTCTGCTCTGGGGGGGGGGGGGGGGGATCGCACTTTTTGATAATTAAAAGTATAAAATCTCAAATCTTCTGGGTGGAGGATATTTTGATTTTCCGAGGGATAATGTCCCCTAAGGGCCTTAATTTTTAATGACCCCTGAATTCAACAGTGGTACCAACATTTTCTTTTTTCGAACATATACTTTTTTAAAATTATTTGCCTGATTATCTATATATATTAATCAATTCCAATAAAAACATCAATTATCTTAATCAGACTTGTTTATTACATGCTATTGAAATAATTTTTTTTATCTCTTATTTAAAAAAACTTACGCAAATAAACGATTTTATAATAAATTAAATTATTATATTTCAGCTATGCTGAGAACTTTTGCGCACGGTTCTGTTAAACATTATATTTTTAACATTACATTTTAAAAATATATATATAAAAAAAATTCATTCATGACTTTGGGATAGGTAAGTTTAAATATGGACAAACTGATTTAATTTAAATTAAATTCTTTTAATTTATAAAAATATGAACTAACGAAATAAATTAAAAACGTTATAAAACTAGAAACTTGATTTTTATAAAAGTAAAGAAAAAACATCAACTAATTTTATAAATTTAAGGAAAAAATTGTAAACTTTGTAAAATTACAATTTATAAAATAATAAATTTTAGCGTAATTCATAAATTTGTAAGCCAAAACAGTTTAGTTTAATACCAATTTGCATAGCTATAATTTGCAGAGATATTATGTTATGAAACCTTTAAATAACACAATATTGCCTCACATTAATATAAAAAGATAAATTAAAAAAAAAAATAGTGAAAAAAATCATAAATTTGAAGTACTATCAAGAAAAAAATAAGTAAATTTAAAAAATAAGTAGATTAGATTTTTTTTTTTTTTTTTTTTTTTTTTTGTAATTTATAAAAATAAAATAAATTTCTAAATATTTCATTAAAAATTATAAATATTGCTATTCTTTTCACAATAAATTGACATGGCCTCGGTTAGAATGAGCCAGCTGGTCGAGCCGGGCCAGGCCTGTATCCTAGAAGAACTCTAGTAAATATAACAATCTTAATTCGCATTTTAAAAAAAACCCTGACAGCTCGGCCTACAGGCACAGGTAGATTTCGACGACGCAGACCGTGGAGCGCCGGTTTGTCGGGAATTGCGGAAGAAATGACCTTTTTGCGATGATGCGGCAGTTGGAACCGCCTACTTTGAAACCTAACTTGTTTGCAGGCGGAGCCAGCAGGAATTTTTTTTGCTATAAGAGTTGGTCCTATAAAAAACTTGTCAATATAAAAGTTTTAGATAATATTAAGAGGATTTATAATAAATTTAAGCGGATTTGAAATCTTGGGAATTGACGAAGTTATGAATTTTTTTCTTCTACCCCCCCCCCCCCCCACTTAAGGCAATTTTTAATTATATCAAAAATCTGTCATACATAAATTTTCGGCCCTTCTCCTAGAAGTAATAATAACTTCAAACGGATTCGATCCGTACCATAATTAAGAAATTATGGGGGGTTTTCTGTTTTCACAAAAAGCCCCCTCATCCCCCCCCCTCCTTGGTTCGATTTTGCCCATTAACGAACTTGACCGAGATTTTATGCCCCTTGATTTTATGTATCAGTTTCGAAAAGATGCGGGAGTTGGAACCGCCTACTTCGAAAAATATCTTGTTTGCAGACGGAGCCGGCAGGGATTTTTTTGTTTTTAATTTTTTTTGCTATAAAGGTTGGTCCTATAAGAAACTTGTCAATATAAAAGTTTTAGATAATACTAAGAAGATTAATAATAAATTTACGTGGATTTGATATCTTGTGAATTGATGAAGCTATGATATTTTTCTTCTAACCCCCCCCCCCCCTTCCCCACCCTTGGGGCCATTTTTAATTATATCAAAAATCTGTCATACATAAATTTTCGGCCCTTTTCCTAGAAGTAATAATAACTTTAAACGGATTCGATACGTATAATAATTAAGAAATTATGGGAGGCTTTCTGTTTTCACAAAAAGCCCCCCCATTCCCCCCCCCCCCCCTTGGTTCGATTTTGCCCATTAACGAACTTGACCGAGATTTTATGTCCCTTGATTTTATGTATCAGTTTGGAAGAGATTTATGCAGAATTTTTCCAGTTATCGTGGTCATAAAAAAGTGACATAGATAGATAGATATATAAAGTTTTGAACGGAGGCGGTTTTGGGTTCTGGGAGTCATGATCGGCGTAAATCTGCAAAAATTTTTCAAAATTTCCAACTTAGGTGAGAATGTAATAGGTAGTATTTTTGACGAAATCTACCTAAAAAAGCGATTTCTGTACTGAACCTTTAAACGTCATTTACGGAAATTGCACTGTTTTCCAAGAAATACGGAAAAAATCCATTAAATTTACGGAAAACTTTCTGCATATTTACGGATGTAAAGTTTCTTTAACGGAACTAATGTCAATTGCGGAAATTGTACTGAAATTTTGGAAAAATGAAACTTCGTAAAATTTTACGGAAAATCTCTTGTATTTTCACGGATTTATTTTAGAGTGTATATCGTTCAAACGACAATCACTATAACGGTTCAATTGGTTGGTTGGTTATTTGTCACGGCAAATTATCTGCGCCAGGGATATAGAACGGCGGGAGGGGGGGGGGTGCCCTCCATGACGGACCTTTCTAAGGGATCCTAACCCGTATTTACGCAAGGTTCGAAGAAAACCACGGAAAACTCCGAACGGTTAGGTTGACGGGCGCGATAGTGGTTTGAACCTAGCACCTCCCGTCTACCAGCTTTGAAAGCAGAACTTTTCAGCCACTGGTGGAGCCACTATAATAGGAATTACTGAATTTGAATAACTTAAAAAAACTTTAAGAATGCCAAAATAATTCAAAGCAAAATGAATTTGGAATAAAGTTCACATATTTTTTTTAAATCCCAAAATACTACACAACATGGTAACTGGCAACTGATAAAAAATATACAAATTTATATATCAAATACCATAACTATGATTATATATGTAATACATTTCACTTTTTGCATACAACAACAATGGCAGAAATATTCAACAATGGAATGTCTTTTATAAGCTATACAAGTATACAGACGATTTTATTTCTACATTTTCTGAGCACAAAAAACATACTTGTCTCATTATTTGTTTATAAAACTTATGTTATTGAGTATAGTTTGTACAACACACTTGATCTATCATTTATTTTATTTTTATTATTCAACACTAAAATAAATGAAATATGCCTATGCTTATTTCATCATTCAAACACCTTTATTTTAACACTACCCGCATTGAGATTCTCTGTCTGAGAAGAGAAGATGCGGAGATGAGAACGTTATCCCGCTTTCATTTGCGAAAGTGAGAAATAATCTCCCTTTACACCAGATTCCCTCGTCAAGAGATAAATAGTGGACCCTTCTACTTGAGCACGGGAAAGAAGGAAAAAAAAACGATTAGTACTACTAATCTATCTTCCTTTATCCCTGATGCCGAAAATGAGATGGTCCTAGCTACTGGTCAGTTCAAAAACCTGTTTGCCCAGTACGAATGTACTTTTTTTTCAAAATGACGCGCGTTTTGTAGTTAGCACAGTTAGCGAACCTTGACTTCACCTGCTCAAAAAGGATTTTACTCGTAAAAAAAAATTCGCATCCCAATCCAATTACACTATATCTAATCTATTTATTTTTTTTTTGTTTTAGATGTCCAACAAGACCTGAATAGCGCAGGGCGCAGGCTGCCAAAATGTGTGTCTTCTAAGGTAACGAGGGAAAAAAAATGGCAAGTACTACTCGCAGTGGTTTCAAGCAGGGGGGTGGGGTTTTAGTAATGAATGTTTTTTCCTTCCAGGTTTTACTTCTATATACATATTTACACAATTTACAGTCAGAATTCCTAAAAAGTGATTCTGACTGCACTCTTTGATGAATTAGATAAATTGTTATCAATTCACTGTGTATAACTACGCAGCAACGGTGAATTGACTTCTCTCTTCTACTAAATCCATGGCCTTCTCAGAAAAAAATAAAATTTCTGAAATTAATTCAAAATAATGAATTATCCCGAATTCTACTAATGTTCTATCGGTGTTCAAATAGTCCCATATCTCATTACAAAATGATGTATTTGCTATCTAACAAATGTTTACTCCAATATATCATTAATTTCCATTATTATTTATATTTAATTGTATCTTACTTTATTAGCAGACTGGATCCCAAGATTTATCTTATGCTTTTGTAAGTACCAAAAAAAATTTTATTTTTGCACTAAATTTCCTTAGAAGAAAAGAAAAACAAACATGATCTGGTTACAAATCTCCTCCCAGTTACATCAACAACGCAATTTACTAACTAACTGAAGTGTTTGTTTGTTCTAGTGAAAACTGATATCTAATTTCGCTGACACGATTTATCACTTTTACTTGGATTCTTATCATTTGTTTATTTATGTCTATCCAAATATACACGATATTATGATTACTTGAATTAATTGCGTGAGATCTCACAAATGTTTATATTCATGCATTATATTAGTATTATTATTCTTAGTATTTGTTTGTTTATAATTTGAAAAATGTTAAATTATCTTGTGAAAAAAAATATAATTATTATTGAGTTATATAATATTTTTATGAAATTTTTAGGTTCGTACCACTGATTGGAATCGTCGAAAGATGCCCCTGTTTTCCAAAATTCTTTCATGATCCGGCCGGAAAATTGAATTGACTTCGCCAGCGAAACCAAATCGTCATGATTGAAAAAAAAAAAAAAAAAAAAAAAAACCCCGGAGCACTCAACATCCGTTTAAAGTACGTACCATTTCCACTTTTAATAATTTGTTTGAATTTTTAAATTTTATAAAATATAATTCTCCATGCGTTTTAATGTAATTCTTTTATGTTTTTATTTAGAAAAACAAGTTTAAAATCTTAAAACATGGTGAATATTTTACATTATTTATCTTATTTTCATTACTTTTTAATGAAAGAAAAAATTAAATCCGATTTTGATTTAGAAATTAATGTCTAAAACGAATTTTTTTTTCCACATACTATATTGAATTTTATATTTAAAATATTTCTAACAAATGTTATTTAAGGAATAATTTTGAATCTTTATTAAAGTAATTCTGTCCTTAAAATCTTAATAAAAAAAACTTAATTACAAAATTTTTGTATAACTTTTATTCGTGAATTGTTGAATAAAACTTACTTGCATGACCGCTTATTTAATTGTCAATTAACAATAATTTAAAAGCAATTAGTTATTATATTATGATCATTTAAAATGGAAGTTTTCAATATTTGATACGGGATAATAAATAAATTTATATTTATTTCTTATTATCTATAAATATTTCAAGTTCCTTTTATTTATTTATTTATTTTTTTTAATATTAATCTTTGGGAATTTCTACTTAGTAAAATAAGTTTGAAATCTATTTATTTGAACTATTTTATTTTTTTATTGCTTCTACTAAAGTTTGTAGTTTTATGAGCGACATGAGAATGAATTAATTTACTTGGAAGAATTATTAATTGCGTAAATTCTAAATTCTCCAAATAGGATTAAAATCAAAAGAAATTCTCAATAATGACATTAAAATTAGCTGTCATAATTTTAACTTTCGAAATAAACTTGAATCGAAAAGAATGTTCGCTCAACAATTTATCCTAAATTTAAATTTAAAAGGAAATGTTGTATAAATTATTTTAATGACTGTTCTCTATACGTGTACACCTTGATATTTATTGCTCCCTTCTTTCAGAGAAAAAAGAAGTTCGCTGTTCAAGTACCACCCTTTTTGGGATGAAATGAGCTTTACAGGAAATGAGACTCCCCCCAACTTGGCGTCATCCAATTGGTGAGAAAGATTTCATTAATTCCTCTCTTCTTAAATCCAGCTTATCTGCTGTCCCGTTTGTTTACATATACAACCTGACTGCCCTGAACGAAAAAAACCTTTTTTTTTTTTTTTTTTTTTTTTTTTTTTTTTTTTTTTTTTACAATTTTTTAATCTATTTTCTGTCATTTTCTTTGCTATCAATATGGTTATCAAAAGCCTTAAATATCTATGTTTATTATTATTATTAATAATGAAAGAATTTTTATTTTCTATTTTGAATGGCAGTCGGACTTTGAAAAAAAAAAAAGAAACAAAAAATGCGCCCCAACACGGTTTTGTTTACCTTGGCAACATACCTCCGAAAACTATGCAATTTTGATTTTTTTTTTTTTTTTTTTTTTTAATGCACCTTAACTCTAATAAACCAATTGTCAAACTAAATCCTGTATCTTTAAAGAATTTAATTAATATATATATTTTTAAATGACTCTCTGTCAAAATTTGCTGCTGATTTTTTTTTTTTTTTTTTTTTTTTTTTTAATTTGTCACTTAATTTAAATGACTTTGAAACAGGAATATATGTACTGATTTTGGGATTTTCCTTAATACAACTTGCGTCACCCAATATGTTTAAAAGATTTCAATTAATTTAATTAAAAAAATATATTTGTGCATAAACTCAGCCTAAACTGAAATAAAATGACCTAGAAGTCACATGCTATACACTCTTTTAAACATATTTCGGAGTACATTTATTTATTCTATATAAATTCTTACATTTTGAATATTTTATTATACAATTATTGTATTTTGTGGAAACATACCTTTTAAGTCTCTGTCTTTTATACTTACAGTGACTCACGTAATTTATTATTTTTTCTTTCTCTTACAAAAAAAATTACGGTTATTTGCTCCACTATGTGCTATCCAGTGAAAATTTTGACTTCACTTTGCCTTTCACTGATGGACTGTTATCAAATTATTTTGATGTCCGAGATAGCTGATTTCAGAATCATTCTTTCTTTTTTAAAAGAAAAAAAAATCTATTTAATTTTTGGAATATTTTTCTTTGCTTTTAGCCAATTTATCTTTTGAAACATTACTGTTTCTAGAAAACTGTGGTATTTTTAATAAAATGTAATCATTTATTACCCACTGACTAAATTTGAATGCAAATATTTTACCTTTTCCTCATTTTACAAATCTTCTCATCGGTAAACAGATTATTCCTCATTAAATAAAAAAAAAATTCTACTTCAAAATTCTATCTTATTATTGTTATTTTGACCAATATATGTTTTCAGGTGCTACTCTTACTGTATGACTATTCTGAATATTTGATGTTTATATTTTGTCCAATTTTGCCTTATACATAAATTTTGATATTGTGAAAAAATTATGTTTATACCGCTGATTACCCCGTTTTTCATTGTTTTTATTATTTGCTTGATTTTTCATATTATACCAACAAACCTCCGTGTTATGAGAATTTACCTTGCAGATATAACAAAATCTTTCTTTATTTTGGGTACCCCTAGTAAGCATCTAATTTTAAATTATTTATTTCGGAAGTCAATGCTTTAATTTGGTCTGCGCTTTGCGTATTTAATTTAACCAAATTTTCTACAAACTCCGCGTTTTGTTTAGTTTCCAAATTATTTATTTCCTGTAAATTATTGGAATTGTATGCTTGTTCCATTTTGATGGCTATTTTACAAGCTTCCTCAAAATTGGTTGGTGATACCTTCCTGATATCAAGCGCAACATCAGCTCGAATGCTGTCAAGAAAACGCGTTAGTTTAACCATTTCTATAAATTTCGTCGAACCATTCTGTTCAACATCAGTGTTTTGCTCGATATAACGTTTTGATATCTCCTTAAACTCCAAAATAAAATCGCTGACACTCTGTTCTGGTTTCTGTTTAAGTGAAAAGAATTTATTTTGAATATCAGCAAATTTTTGTTTGGGTTGAAAAATTTCTATTAATGATTTTTTGAATTTTTCAAAATCAGTTTCATTCGCTAATGTTTCGTTATTTGCCAATTTTTCCCTGGCTATGCCAGTTAGTTTAGCCTTTAAAATGATCAGTTTTGTGTCATCTTTGAATGATGTTTGAGAAATTAAATTTTCAAATTCCTTAATGTAAAAATCAATTGTGGTTCCCTTTTTCCCGTCAAAGGTGGGAATTAAATTTAGAATGGTGTCAACACTTGGTTGCGCCATATTTAAATTTAAAGTACAATTTTCCTTTACAGCTTTCTTTATTTTATTATTACGATTATCTGTGCTAGAGCTTTTTGAAGTCGCATTTACGCTTGAAGTTTTTTCTTTTATTTTTTTTCCTTGGCTCCTAGTTTTTATCTCCGAATTATTTAGATCTACGCTTTTTCTTTTGAATTTGCGTTTATTATCGGGCATACCCTTTCAAACATTAGTTTGTGTGTCCAGATCAAATTTAACTTTACACATAAAAATATACAAAATTTTGTTTCACCTTATATAAATTTCAAAAATGAATTGTCACTATTTAAAATATTTCAGAAATATACATATATGATATGTTAAAAAAAAATTTAACATTTGTAGATGCACATAACATTATTATAAAATATATATTGTAATTTCACTGCTTAGAATTGTATACATAGTAAAAATAATTTAAAGCATTTTGCAAAATGTATATTGCAAGAAAACATCCTATGTCAGCTCTACATTCACTATTTGGAAATACATATTACAGTTGCATAAATAACCTCCAAATTTATATAAATGTGATCAGTGTACCATCAGTTTTATACAGAGTATCAGTTGCCAGATGACCTAATTCAAAATTCTCCCAGGAAATCTCGCATTGATTAACTCTAACTATACTATTGATTATTTGAAACATTTTTCTTTATTATTTTTATAGCTGTTATTGGTGATGCTCATAGTTAATTAAAATTTTATTTTTACTACAAATTAAAATTTTCATTGAAATTTAACTACGTAACCTACAAGATAAAAAAAATTAAAATAAATGTGATTTGCCTAAATTTTATTTTTACAAACAAAAAAAAATTTCTACTTATCAAATAAGAACAGCAAATCAATATATACTAGCTAACAAAATTAAATAGCCTTAAGCATTTATTTTTTACATTTATTTTACTACAATAATTTCCAGACTCGCATCCTAGCCAAATAAAAGCCTGAGTCACGAAACACCATTAATTAGTCTTGTGATCCTATGCTGGAATGATATTGCCAAGTGTACATTAGGTTACGATTTTAAAAATTAATTTATCATTCCACATAAAAATCAACAAAGAGCTAATTGTAATTTTGAATTTAGCATTAAAAAAATGATCGTATTTACCAAATAAATTCTCTGGGTCATGTAGAGATGCTGAAAGAAATACCATCATATTGAATTTAAATTAAAGCGTTGTGATTATTTAGTTGGACATGACCTTAAGAGAAAGATGAAGTTAAGATTAAGCTGGTGTCCTTCCATAAATTATTCATCTAGAAAAAAAAATCGCTAAATCAAAATTAAATAAAAGAAACTGAGTCATCACCAAAGAGAAGAAAAATTAAATCCTGAATTTTAACATTAAAATTAGTTTATTCACAGTATATTCATTGATATTTACATTTAACATATAAAATAAAAAAAAAGCAATCATTATCATTAATTACTAGTATACTACTTGCTTCACAAAAAATGCTATTTACAAATAGCATGAAAAAAGAAGTTTAATACTTAACATTATTATTTTTCATTGAAGGTTAATCTAATTTTTACAATGCAAAATTCTTGGGAGAACAATCCCTGTGTGCATTAACATGCAATATATTCTTCCCACAAACAATTAAAATGTTATGCACAGTTATTACGAGCATATATAATATTTGAGATACCTTTTTCTAGGTAGAGGTCATCCATCGTCCTATCAGCTCCACGTTCTTTTGTACGACGACACAAACACAAATAAAAATATACTCCTTGCATCATAGTCAAAATGACTAAAGCAAATGTGCATTTTTTTGCACAACCTTCATTCTTAGTTAAGAAACTTCAAACTGAATCTTGGATGAATTGTTCTCTTCCTCTTCAATTCTGAGGGGGCGATGTTTTTTCTCCTCCTCTTAATTTTTGTGGGCCGTCTTTTTTCGTCTATTGGTCCTCCTTGAACAAAACCATGTTTTTCATTAGTCCACCGTTTTGACCCCCACTCTGGTCACGTGGTCTCAGGACTCCTGGAAAACGGATGATGTTTCTCTGCAGCTGTACAAGGCAGATTTATGACTGTCATATATTTGAGCAATAAAATCTGCCAACCTATTTCAGATGTATTGTAAAAGTGCAGACTTATGTCTCCATCTCATTATCAATGTATCTGTTGTTTACAGTGAACTATACATATATATATATAGAATAAAAACTTAATTATTTTAATTAAAATATTTTTATAAAATGAATAGGGTTTTGAGAGTCACCTTATTGTTCCAATGATTTTGATATCAAATATCATATTTGTATCACAACTCTTTGACTGTTTATGCATAATTATATTGTTCAGTGTTCTTTCATAATGAAAGATGATGAGAGGTTTATCTCTCCATCAAAGAGCATTGAAAATCAACTAAGTTAAGTAAGTTGTATATGCTTACATTACAAAATGATTATATTTAAATAACAAAAAAAAATCTCTTTGAAAAAAATATTTTTGTTTACGCGATACATCTGAACTTAGAACAAAAGAGTTTTCTTAAATTACAAATATAGTTTATGTTCAATGCAGGAAATGTTTTAAACTTAAATAAAACATTGAATAATTAGAAATATATAATTTCTTTTAATTTGTTCTTAGGTAAATATGTGTCATTATATTTTATCAAACGTTTCTACATATATAGACATAAGCATTCTTTTAAATATTAAAATGCAATCGCATTTTAATAATTCGCTGACTAACGCTCGTTACTTTAAGGTTAAGCAAATATTGCACAAGTTTACTTCTGAAATTATAAATAGCCTTTTTATTTCTTTCAAAATAGTGTTTTCAGAATTAAAAGCGTTATTATGATAGATTTAATAAATCCACAGCTCATTTCAACGTTTTAAAGAATTTCATGAAGGAGCCATATTTTATTTAAAGTTCTATAATTAATTTCCACGGAATTATTCCATTCTGAGTAATATCTGATTACACAAACTCTCCATAAATAAATCTTTTGAATTTAAACTAATCATCAATTAAATTCATTAGAAACAGTGATATATTTGATGAAAATCACGAATTTTCCATGAATGCAATTCCGATAAAATGTTATGAACATACTTTCATCCATTTTTAATTGGGAAAACCCGTTGATTAATATGCATTTCATATAGCGCTTTTCAAGATATTCTCCAGGTATTTTCTAAAGACATGAAAGTTGCGACAAACGGGCAATTCACATTGAGATAATGAGTTGGAGAACAATTCACAAATAAGCGTTATTAATAATATATTCAGCAAGTGACGGGAATAATTAAGCCACTCTCTTTCATTTAGCATTTCAGAAGATAAAATGCGCATGATGCAAATTAAAATTAAATTAAATGTATATTATACGTTTGAACTAGAATTTTTAAATAAATAAGAAAACAACCTGTTTTGATATTTTATTGACGCGTGTCGTCTGAACTTTAATCCTTTTAAAAACAAAAGTTTCTTTTCTTTAATGTCAAATATTGTTAACGTTGAATATTGAAAAGAATATTTAATGCATTAATAAAAGACCTGAGTAATTAAAAAAACATGATGATTGCCTAAAATTACCATTTTTTTAATTTATTTAACATTGAATTAGTTTTTAAAGAAAATATGAAATTTGTTTCACATCTACTCTTTAAAAGAAATTAATAAACACTAATGTTGCTCATTACTCAAACATTGTAGTTAGAAAAAAAAAGTTATTAAAAAGTCAAATCTAAAACGTTGACCTGCACGATACTTCTGCACTGCGATCTCCGTGAGTCTTTTCTTATATGTTTTTCATGATTTTTTAATTAAAAGAAATTTTTAATCAAATAACCTGCCCGTAAGATCACCGAAATCGAAGCAGAATCGAGCAAGGTCAGTGCTTGGGAGGGTGACAACCTCTCTCGACTGCCGCTGCTGTGGGACCGTGTATGTTAATGGGATCTGATTTACGTAAAATCTGTTCATGGCTCCAATGTCCTCCAAGTTCAGTATAAGCGTTACCTCTGGGGGTGCCAATCCAGGTGCAGGTCTCTCATCTGGAATTGGTTCAAAATTAGGAGACCAGCTCTAGAAGCCCAACCTCTCTTGAGGCTCTGGCAACCCTTCTTTCTAAGAAGTGCCTTTGCAGTTTCTCTGACACGCCAACAACAACAACGAAATGTGAGAAAACTATGTTAAATGCAAGTTGTAAATTTCCAACTGGACGAAAAATGTCCGGGCCAGGATTCGTATCTGGGATCGCTTGGCTGTTGCCGCCACGCTCTACCACTGAGCTATCCCGGTCGAATCTGGAGGGCATAATTCATCCAGTTAACCTTATTGATCAAAGCATCTGGTCTGATATTTTAATCAGCTCAACAGAAAAGATCGCAGGTAATGGAACTCCAGTAAACGCTGGATACGAGAATACACTAGATTATTTTTTAACACAATTTATCAAATTGGTAAAGTAATCATGCAAGTTGTAAATTTCCAACTGGGCGAAAAATGTCCGCGCCAGGATTCGAACCTGGGATCGCTTGGCTGAAGCCGCCACGCTCTACCACTGAGCTATGGGCATAATTCATCCAGTTAACCTTATTGATCAAAGCATCTGGTCTGATATTTGGGTTCAGAGAGGGCAGATCATGTGAAAAAGCATTGAATGAAATTCTATCTTCCTGCGCCTTAAAAATTAAAGAAGGAAAATACACCTCCCTTGTATCACTGGATATCAAAGGAGCATTCGATAATGTCGAATGGAGAGATATCCTACTACAGCTCTGTCTTCTAAACTGCCCAGGAAACATCGCTGGAGTCATCAGAACCTATCTATCGAATAGAAGCATTCTAGTCAACTGGGGAGCAGGTACATCCAGCCACAACCAACAGAAGGGATGCCCTCAAGGCTCATGCCTTGGGCCAATCCTCTGGCTCCTCATAGCAAACCTGATTCTTAAAGAATTAGATCGTTTAGGCTTTCTCTTCTTTGCTTTTGCAGATGACTTCAGCTTCATCTTCTCTGGTCGAAGTCGTCTGGATTTAGAACTTGAGGCAGCTTCAGCCCTTCCCTTTTTTTGCCAGCTCCTGGAGTCTCTACACCTGCAACTATCAGCTGCAAAATCACAAGCCCTCACATTCGCGAAACCCTACAAACTAAAAAGGAAACCAACCATCAGAATTAATGGCATCAGTGTACACCATGTCTCCACCTTAAAACTTCTAGGCCTAACCATAGACCAACACCAAAATTGGTTTGCACACATAAATTACTTAAAACTTAAGCTCATTAACTACTACCACAACTCCACTAAATTAACATCTAAATCATGGGGTACTAAAAATACAATGTTAAAAATATGGTACACAACAACAACAGAAAAAATCATAACTTATGGTGCAGGAATTTGGGGAGGCCACCTAACCAAGGCAGCGCAAATAAAATTATTATCCATCCAACGCATGTTCCTACTGCAGATTTCTAGAGGATATAAAACTATTTCTAGTGATGCACTAGCAGTCATTACCGGCATCCCTCCTATCACATTTACCATTCTATACGAATTTCAAAGGAATAACATCTTACACCTACATAATAATGCCATAACACAAATCCACTTCCCACATTTAACCATTCAACACAAGATACAGAGCTGGCAAATTCACTCAGCTGATGAAACTTCCCACTTCCAAGTTAACCCTAAATGCAATTCCTACTCCCCTTCCCACCGCTTAACAGTCTTCACCGACGGCTCATGCACCGAAACCGGCGTAGGCGCAGCTTTTTGTGCTACGGAAGGCGGAGTGCTGACTCACCGGTGGGCCTGCAGATTGGACAACTTCAACTCTATATATCAGGCTGAACTCTTTGCCATCCACAAAGCTCTAGAATGGATTTCGGAACAACAAACAACCATTGCAATCCCCATCTATAGTGATAGCCTATCCAGCCTGCAGGCAATCTACGCCTTCAGAACCATCAATCCACAAATCCACGAAATTAAAACCCAACTTAGTAACCTGCTACATAAGACTTCGCTAGGTCATGTGACAGCACACAAGGGGATCTTCGGCAATGAATCTGCGGACATGCTAGCAAAGGAAGCAACGACAAAAACATCCATAGACATCTCGCTACCTGCGCCCCACTCCTATATCAAAAGATCCCTTAAAATGCGCATGTTGCAGCAGTGGCAAGACCACTGGGACTACTCAGAGAAAGGAAGATATACCTATGACATAGTCCCGGCGGTATCTTGCAATCTTATTACTTTAACTCCCTCAACCACTGCCTTCCTAACGGGACACGGCCCTTTCGGGTCATATCTAAACAGGTTTAAAAGGGCCCGAACTCCCACCTGTGAGTGCGGCGCAGAGGCGTCAGCCTCACACTTCTATTTTAACTGCCCCCTTACAGCTCGCTGGCACATCCGTCGCCCCTCTTCTCTCCCTAGTGGTTGGCTTGATAATATTCTTTCCCGCCCAGCACTTTTAAATAAACTAAAAAACATCTTTAAGTTCTTGATGGATCTTTCTAACTTGACCCGCTCCTGAGAACATCATTCAATCTTAAACCATCTTCACTGCCCAGTGTCGCGTTGGAGGTATGTCTCTGGCAGTGAACTACCTGTAATGTACTATTTCCACCCCGCCCCCTGTCGCGTTTTCTGGCGGGTTCAACTCCAGCTAAAATATGTATTTTTTTTTTTTTTTTTTTTTTTTTAAGACCTTAATAAAGGGACCGGGAGGGACATCTATGCTCTACAGATCTGGTTCCCAGTCTGAGCAGTCCCTCTTAGGCATTCAAAATCAGCTCAACAGAAAAGATCGCAGGTAATGGAACTCCAGTAAACGCTGGATACGTTGGAAATTTACAACTTGCATGATTACTTTACCAATTTGATAAATTGTGTTAAAAAATAATCTAGTGTAAACTATGTTAAAGTCTGCACTGAAAAAAAGTCATATCTTTCTTAAACTATGAGTATATAATGTAACCACTTACGAAAATATACAATAACCTCTTCCGAATTATAGAGGATTCCGAAAAAAATGTTATTTTTCTTTAGAAATCTGAGACACAATGTTTCTTTAATTGACAATATTTTTGGAAAAGTTTCAGAGTAATTTTAATTGTGCATTAATTAGTTTTCTGAAATAACAATTCAACTTGTTCGTATGCTATCAATGCTCAAGTAGAGATTTTCATGTTGAACAGTCATGTTTTATAGGCAAACATTATAGGTTAACAGCATTAACATTAACATTAAAATTAATATATTACGTTAATCTTATAAATTCAATTGTGTGGCTCAAAATATTTAATTAAAATTAATCGTTTAATAAAAATGATATTTCGTTTAGAGAAAACTTTCAATACATTATTGAAATATTCGGAAACATTTCCGGAATTCAGTGTCAGCAAAATATTTTTTTTTTTTTTTGTATAAATGTTTCATTAAATCTAAAAAAATATATCAGTTTCTGGAGTTTTTAATTATAAAGAACACTTTCGAAATCATGGATAACTTGGAAGAGGTTTTTTTTATTTTTATTCTTTTTGTTCGTGGTTATTTTTGTAGACTATGTAACATTTGTCATTTTTAACACTGGGTGAAACAACGCTCCATATGTAATCTGATTCATCGTTGTGCATTTTGTGTATGAATAGAAAAAAGGAACAACATCATAAATAATACACAGTTAAAAATCTGCAGGAAAATGTCCGGCCATTCAACAGTTTTTTAGAGATAATTGATATTTTATTATAATTTTAATCGTTCTCATTGGTCAGAATAAAGAAAAATACTGTTATGCAACGTTTTTAAAGAAAACCGTTGCACGACTGCACAGTTTGATGTAGATTTTTACCACAGTTTACATAAAGAGATTTTTAAGACTATTTTCAGTAAAAATGAGTAAATGAATAAATTCAATTTTCTGACATAAAATATCAAGTAACGGTATTTATTCTGTGTTATTTAAATTTTACTTTTACAAAAGAAAACGCATAAAAAAGGCAGTATATATACGTATATTTTTTCGATTAAAATTCGGAATATATACAGGGTGTTTAAAACTATATGTCAGAAATGTAAAGGCAGGTAGAGAAGACCTAAATAAAAAGATTTTGTATAGTAATGTCTGTGCGGAAATTCAGCGTTGAGGCAGTAGGTGGCACTTTTGCGTTCGGATGATGAAAGCACTTTGCTGGCTTGATTCATCATTCCCCGTACGGATTTCGTGCAACATGCATCGTTACACCAATGCAGAGCTTGCCGACATGCATTTCATGTATAGGAACTGCGCAAGTAAATAGAGCGACTGCTCAAAGCATGTACACGGAACGATTTTCGGGTAGTAATGTGCCTGATGTCCGAACATTTGAGCGTCTTCATCGGGAGTTGTGCGCGAATGGATCGTTTGTGCTTCCTGGCATATTGCGGCCACTGGAAGGGGTCCATGACATTTAGCCGAAAACCAAATAGCCGACAAGACATTTAGCAGACAGCAAGTAGCCGACAGGACGTTTAGCCGACAAGTACATTTAGCCGACACGTACATTTAGCCGACAGGACAATTAGCCGACAGAGACAGTTAGACCACAGGACAGCTAGCCGACAGAGACAATTAGCCGACAGGACAATTAGCCGAACAGACAATTAGTCGACTGGGACAATTAGCCGACAGGACATTTAGCCGACAGGACATTTAGCAGACAGGACATTTAGCCGACAGTACAATTAGCCGACAGGACATTTAGCAGACAGGACAATTAGCCGACAGGACAATTAGCCGACAAGACATTTAGCTGACTGGACAATTAGCCGACAGGACAATTAGCCGACAGGACATTTAGCCGGCAGGACATTTAGCCGGCAGACAATTAAACGACAGTCAATTAGCCGACAGGACAATTAGCCGACAAAACATATTAGCTGACCGGACAATTAGCCGATAGGACAATTAGCTGACAGTACATTTGGCAGACAGACAATTAGACGACAGACAATTAGCCGACAGGGACATTTAGCCGACAGGACATTTAGCCGACAGGACATTTAGCAGACAGAACAATTAGCCGACAGGACATTTAGCCGACAGGACAAAAACACCCGACATGACATAAGCTTACGGGACATTTAGTCGACATTAAGCATATGTCACGTGACTTTTTATACTCGCATTTTTAAAAGGGCCACCCCCATCTCAGAATCTAAGGGGCGTGAACATTCGACACTTGCACAGGGCGACGCAAAAAAAAAAAAAAAAAAAAAAAAAAGAAAAAGAAAAGAAATCAGCTTTCAGAAATTCTAAAAATAAATTATAAAGGCCCGTCACATTTCGGGGGGGGGGGAGGGGGAGGGGCGCGAAGAAAATTGAAAAATATAATAAGGCGATCTGTTTGAAACTTTACGATATTTTATAACACATAAAACACATAACATAAATTTTAAAAAGGAGGCCGCATGAAATATTATAGGACTGGGGGGGAGCGCGTTTTACCCACATGGGGGGTACTTTACTAAATTTTAACGATACCCGTCATGTCACATATCATTACAAAGGGCTGTGACCACTTATTCATGTTATGCACCACAGGTGTCACCCCCGCCATTTTGGCTCCCAGGGGGGAATTTTTTTAATTTTGCCGACACTACTCATGTGATATATCGTTTGAAAGGCCTGTGACCGCTTAATCATTTTATGCATCTTCGGGTTCCATTCCCCCACTTCCCCCTCAAGGTGGGGGCGCTTTTCTAATTTTTGCCGGCACCTGTCATGTGATATATCGTTGGAAAGGTCTGTGACCGCTTAATCATATTATGCATCTGAGGTGTCTATCCCCCATTTACCCCTCCCAAGAGGGGTACTTTTCTAAATTTTGCCAACACTACTCATGTGATATATCGTTGGAAAGGTCTATGACCGCTTAATCATATTATGTATCTGAGGTGTCTATCCCCCACTTTGTCCCCCAAGGGAGGCACTTTTCTAAATTTTGCCGATACCCCTCATGTGATATATCATTGGAAAGGCCTGTGACCGCTTAATCATATTATGCATCTCCGGTGTCCATCTCCCACTTTGCCCCCTCAAGGGGGGTACTTTTCTAAATTTGCACACACCCCTCATGTGATATATCTGTTCTCTTGTTTATCCTAAAAATGCCACATTTCCAAGAAAATAAGCAGCCAATTGGGACAGAAATGCATATATCTTAGAAGTTTAACGGTCTTTGATCATGCAGTAAATTGAATATACCCATTCATTGAAGAATTATTTTTTTAAGAATTAAAATTCTTTGTTTACACTCATTTGGAAACCAAAAATTCAAATGCGGTTTCTTTTCTTTTCTTTTCTTTTTAATTTTTGTATTTCATTTCTTTTCTTTTCTTTTCTTTTCCAGAACGTAAAATAGCGTTAAATGCTTCATTTAACCGATGAGTAAAATTTCAAAACAGAGCGTAAGAGACAATACAAAATGAAAGATGTTGTCTTAATTCAAAATAAATTTTTCAGATAAAGTAAGGAATATGTTTCAATGTTAACTGTTTTTTCAGTTAATTAAAAATATTTTACGTACAAATTAAATATATATTTAGAATTTTCATTAATATGAATGTAATATATTTACATTTTAAAAAGCAACAAGTCTATACAATAACTTGATATCAATTTTAAATATGATTGGTTATTCTTCAAAGACATTAAAAATATCAAACAAATTTGAAGGAATGTAAACAGTTGAGTTTCGAATGGTCACTACCATGTTTAAGTCATTGTTCCATCCAAAATATTGAATTACTTGCAATGATTCTCAATTTTCATGCAATTAAATATATATTGTATGCCACATCTATGCAATATATATTTTTTTTCTAACGTGAAAATAAACTTCTAATTGGTAACCAGAAAAAAAGTAATCAGAAAAAAAGTAACCGGAAAAAAGTAACTGAGTAAACAAAAGCGGAAAAAAATAACCGGAATGATATGCAACATAATGGGTATTATATTAACAATGTTTTCTTAAATTTCAAATTAAAATTTAAAAATAATTTTAAATAGTTTTTTCAAAATAAAAAGCTGTTTTGATACATATAATTACAAATGAAAACACATGTGAAAAATAAAGGATGAGATGTTATAAAAACCAACGGAAAAGATACAGCAGGAATTAAACTTAATAAAAGGAAAAATCAAAATGGAAAACTATGAATATCTTAAGGAATCTTCAGAGGAACTTCATAAGAATATTCATAGTAAATATATGTTATTTCATCAAATATTGTGAGCGTTATGCCTAAAATCGACAATATGTTCCTAATAACATATTAGAAACAAAATAAAAATAAAAGCGACTGGAGTTCAAATAACAAAATAAATAAGTAAATAAATTATTATTCAACATAAATAGAAATTAGATCATAAAGCAATGTACAAAACTCACCAATATATATTAAGATCTGCCTCATAATTTGTAATTATCAATAATTAAATGTTCATTTAATAATATTACAGTATAAAGAGACTTTATTAATTTTTTTCAAAAATCTTAAATAAAATCCTTTTTTATAAATTTTACGGCAAATTTCCTTCTAGAAGCAGTAAAAGGTTCAGCCGAATTTCATTTAACAGGATTTATATATTACTATATAAACTATAAAATAAATAGCTTCTTTTAACATACAAGATTCTTGAGTCAAAATATGGTTGTGTCATGTATACTCTAGTGAGTGCAAGCTGGAACTAGAATAAAACAGAACTCTCTTTCCGCTGATATTTGTGACTTAGTCTGTAACAGGAGTTTCTGATGACAACTTACTCAGTTGCTTTACAATGATAAATAATGAAATTTGATTTTTGTATATAAAACTATAAGAATATATGGTCGGAAATCGTAATGAAAATGTTAAAAAGAAACTGTTTATTTTTGTAATTATTTTAGAAATTCAATCTATAACATTGGCTGGCCTAACTAAAGAAACAAATATTATTTTAAACTAAAGCTACCAAACTGCTGTATTGAAAAATAAAAATTTATTCCTATAAGTAATCAGTAACATGTAATTAAGATAAATAATTAACAATTGGGGCTTTGATCTTTGATGTTACGGAATGAAAAATCAGCAAAAACTGCACCACTTTGACACAAACAATTTTTTTTAAATGAAATCTAAACATAACATTCTTTTCACCGTCACAAAATTTATATGTGTACTTTTCATACTATTTTAAAAATATTTTAACGTACAATAGATCCTTAAAAAAATATATATCCAAACTTGATGTCACATTTTCCAGCTACAACTTTGCATGTGAACATTCGCATTCTATATTTGAAGTTCTAATCTCTGTACTAATGAGATTTATTTTTTTAGAAGCATTTGTACTAATTATCAAAGGAAATATTAGTTTCATTTTTATCATGAAGTCAATTTAACTCAATATCAGTGGAATGAAAAATTATTGAAATGTAACAGCTTTATGAGGGAAAATGCATTTTCTTTTTCTTAAATGTAACATCTTTTTCTGTTCACATTAAAACAAATTTATATAGTTTTAATTGTAGTCAGGAAATGTATCAGCAAAGATAATAGTAATTCATATTACTTCCTTTCTCCCTGTAACTATGAAAGTAGCCCAATTGGCACCAATGTAAAGAAATTTCATAAAATATTTTAAAATAAAAATATAAATATGGGAATATTTTTAAAGATAGCTATTGCAGACAGAGCTACTTCAATGCTACAATATATTTTTTAATTGTAGCTTTCATTTGTAGCAAATGAAAGCTACAAATGAATAGCTTTCATTTAAAAAGATAAGTATTAAAACTGGTTCACAAGGCAGATGAATAAAAAAGCAGCTTTATGTTTTAAGTATAATCATAGAATAGTTACACAAAATCATAGAAATGCTTTGACACATTGTGGAACTCCACAGCCTTTCTTGTTTAGGGGATTTAAAAACTTCATTGCCTTAGGAGGAGGTGGGGATGTCTGAACTCAACAATGGGTACTAACATAAGAAGAAAATTGCATTAAGAAATAGTTAATACTGTCAGTACTGCGTTTTGCTTTGATTATGCATAAAATTATTTTTTCTACTTAAAATACAGCAAACATGACACCCCTAAGTCTCATCTCAATCCTCCCCCTTCCCAACCCCCAAAAAAAAAATATTTTTGTGAACTTTACAATAAAAGAGATTGTCAGTAAAATATATATAGAGAGAGGGAGAGAAGAGGGGGGGGGGATAAAGATGTGGTACATAGATAAGTCACCTAAGTAAGCGATTTTGGTGTTGAAATTTGGAAAAGCAGTTTGCATTTTAATTTATAACTCAGCATCCCATGATTGTCCCAAAATGATACTTTCAGATATTATATAAAATAAATATAATAGTAATATATATATTTAAAAAAAAAAAAATACCATTTTTTAAGATATGGAAGGTCAAAGGTAAAAATGTTTCACCTTGAATTTAAAAAGTTTGAAATATGTGCATGTGATATATCCAAAATTTTGCAATTCTGTGCCCCGCAAGGCCCGAAAAACCCGTGGAAAAGAAAGAAAAGAAAACGAAAATTTTACGATTTTGGCGGTATTTCAGATACTTCAGTATCAGGGAAAAAAAAACAGCAATAATTTTACTGTTGTTACGACATTACTTTAGGTCCCGCAAACCAGAAAAAATCCCAGGGAAAGGAAGAAAGAACGCCTAAATTTTACTTTTTCACGTTATATCGCAACCAGTGCACAATACACGAGAAAAAGAAAAAAATGGATACTTGAAAGATAACACCAAAATTTTACAATTTCTGCGTTATTTAGTGTTAAACAGGCTAAAATATTTGAATAAAAAAAAGGGTAAAATTTGAAAATTTTACTATTTCGACGCTATTTCAAGCCCCGTTGCCACGCGCACACACAAAGCAGAATTTTACAACCTTTGCCCTTTCTTTGGGTCCGGCTGATCCAAAATTATCCGGGAGGGCATAAAAAAACGACAATTATTGGGACTTAAAACGGCCTATAGAGGCGCTGATCGCTGCCGTCGGTACAGGAAAATTGTCCCTTTAACTAATGCTAAACTGCCATTGAAACCATTATTTATTGTAAACGCGTTTGAAAGTGTTTGTTTTCAAATTTGGATAATTTTTACTTTGCCATATAAACACGGAACACAAATATCATATGAAATCTGAAATTGTGCAAAAATATAATCATTATGAACAAAATAAAAATGCATGTAATGCAGTTGGCTTGGAATGGATTTTCCTGAAGAGAGAATTTATATCTTTTTTCCACCAGATGGCGCATTCGAGCGCTTCAATTCCCAATGTAATTTCTGCGTTATTTTGAATTCTGTGAACTTGAAAAAAAAGGCAAAATGTCTCCAGACATCTGTTTTCCAACATTCTGTAAAAGTTAATGATGAAAATGGTCGTTTTACAAAATGCTGTAAAAGTCAATGATGAAATTCAATGATCAAAATTGCATTTTGTCATTGTATGAAATTTCCGAGACCCTGATGCGAAACACGAGTATTATCTATGTGCAAGTTGAAAAATAGGCTGCGCGTACAAACAAGCGACAGGCGAAAAAATTTACGTGTTTCGTTAAAATCATAAATTAGGTTAGATTTCCGTAGCACCATAGAAACTACGATTTTTTTTTTCTTTTTTTTTTGTGGAGGTTTTCAGTTTTGATTTACACATCAAGGAAGAACATACCTTTTTGCATGCATCAAAATTTTGCCGTTTAAAAAAATAGAAAAAAAATTAGCCATTCAAATAAACCATATTTTTTACCTTTATGTTCATTCTTTTAACAGTGGTGATCGAAAAACTGGTTGTACCTGCATAATATGATTAAGCGGTCTCAGACCTTTCGAATGATAGATCACATGTTGCGTATCGGTAAAATTTAGAAAAGTGCCCCCTTGGGGGGAAAAGAGGGGGATAGACACCTCAGATGCATAATATGATTAAGTGGTCACAGACCTTTCCAACGATATATCACATGAGGGATGTCAACAAAATTTGAAAAAAAATGGCCTCTTGAGGGGGGAAGTGGGGGGATGGACCCAGAAGATGCATAACATGATTAAGCGGTCACAGACCTTTCGAACGATATATCACACGAGGGGTACCGGCAAAATTTAGAAAAGTGCCCCCTTGGGGGGGCAAAGTGGGGGGATGGACACCGGAGACGCATAATATGATTCAGCGGTCACAGACCTTTCGAACGATATATCACACGAGGGGTACCGGCAAAATTTAGAAATGTGCCCCCTTGGGGGGCAAAGTGGGGGGATGGACACCGGAGATGCATAATATGATTAAGCGGTCACAGACCTTTCGAACGATATATCACACGAGGGGTACCGGTAAAATTTAGAAAAGTGCCGCCTTGGGGTGCAAAGTGGGGGATGGACACCGGAGATGCATAATATGATTAAGCGGTCAGAGACCTTTCCTACGATATATCACATGAAGGGTGTCGACAAAATTTAGAAAAGTGGTCCTTTGGGGAGGAGTGGGGGATGGTCCCCGGAGATGCATAACGTGATTAAGTGGTCACAGGCCTTTCGATCGATATATCACATGAGGGGAATCGGCAAAATTTAGAAAAGTGCCCCATTGGGGGCAAAGTGGGGGGGATTGACACCTCAGATACATAATATGATTAAGCAGTCACAGACCTTTCCAACGATATATCACATGAGGGGTGTCGGCAAAAAAATAGAAAAGTGCCCCCTTTGAGGGGGGGGGGTGGAGGAATGGAACCCGGAGATGCATAAAATGATTAAGCGGTCCCAGACCTTTCGAACGATGTATCACATGAGTGGTATCGGCAAAATTTTGAAAATCCCCCTGGGGGGCAAAATGGGGGAGAGTGGCACCTGTGGTGCATTACATGAATAAGTGGTCACAGCCCTTTGTAACGATATGTGACATGACGGGTATGGTTAAAATTTAAGAAAATGCCCCCCCCCCCCCGTGTGGGAAAAACGTGCTCCCCCCTTCCCCATAATTTTTGACGCGGCATCATTTTTAAAATTTATGTGATGTGTTATAACATATCGTAATGTTTCAAACAGATCTCCTTATTATATATCCTAATTTTGTTCGCGCCCCTTCCCCTCCCCCTCCCCCGAAATGTGACACGCCATTCTGTTTTATAATTCTTTATCATGTGTTATAAACTATCTTAAAGTTTTAAATAGATCTCATTGTTAGATTTCCCACTTTAAATGAAATCGCGATTCCACATTCCACAACAGCACATGACTGCTTTTTAAAATTAGCATATAATAGAAATAAACCATTTAGTGAAATAATAATTAATAATATCTGAGCTTGTAATTAAGATATACAAATATTTTTTAGAATTTCTCAAAGCTGATTTCTTTAATTTTTTTTTTTTTTTTTTTTTTTTTTTTTTTTTTTTTTTACGACGCCCTGTGCATGTTTGGAATATTTACGCCCCTTAGATTCTCAGATTCGCCCCTTTTAAAAATGCGAGTATAAAAAGTCACGTGACACATGCTTAATGTCGACAAAATGTCCCGTAAGCTTATGTCATGTCGGGTATATTGGTCCTGTAGTCTAAATGTCCTGTCGGCTAATTGTCCGGTCAGCTAAATGTCTTGTCGGTTAATTGTCGTGTCGGCTATATTGGTCCTGTAGTCTAAATGTCCTGTCGGCTAATTGTCCGGTCAGCTAAATGTCTTGTCGGTTAATTGTCCTGTCGGCTAATTGTCTGGTCAGCTAATTGTCTTGTCGGCTAATTGTCTTGTCGGCTAATTGTCCCTGTCGGCTATTTGTCTGCGTCTAATTGTCTGTCTGCTAAATGTACTGTCGGCTAATAGTCCCTGTCGGCTAATTGACTGTCGTCTAATTGTCTGTCGGCTAAATGTCCTGTCGGCTAATTGTCCTGTCGGCTAATTGTCTGGTCAGCTAAATGTCTTGTCGGCTAATTGTCCTGTCGGCTAATTGTCCCTGTCGGCTAATTGACTGTCGTCTAATTGTCTGTCGGCTAAATGTCCGTTTCGGCTAATTGTCCTGTCGGCTGATTGTCTCTGTCCGCTAATTGTCCTGTCGTCTAAATGTCGCTGTCGGTTTATTGTCTTATCGGCTAAATGTACGTGTCTGCTAAATGTACTTGTCGGCTAAATGTCCTGTCGGCTAATTGCTGTCTGCTAAATGTCTTGTCGGCTATTTGGTTTTCGGCTAAATGTCTGCGACCGCACTGGAAGATATCGCAGAATTCCTGTAGTGGAAGAAGTAGTATTACACACAGTAAAAGATAGTCCTTCGACAAGATCGAGAGCTTTTTGTAGGACTTTACGTGAAGACGGAATGCATCCGTATGATTTCTCATCATACGTAGTACCCATCATACGTAGTATAGGGTACGTCTTGTAATCGTTTTGAAAATCGAAAAAAAAAATGACGGATTTACACGTTTCATATACTGAAGATTCCGAAAAACATATTTTTAGAAAAAAAATTGCCGTCCGTCTGTCTGTGTGTGTGTCTGTAAACGCTCCAGCTCCGGAACAAATTGAGATAGCGACTTGAAATTTGGTGTGTACTTATGTAATAATGGAAAGAAGCTTATTAAATTTCAGTAACCTCGATTATCCAGAACTATTTTTTCTGACCTCTCGAAACATTCGTTCTAGTAAAAGGTATATAAAAATTTTTGAAATTGTTTATTTTAAGGAGTGAATATAAAAGACAATAAAAAGCATAAATTTTGCATAAAGAATGAAGTCGATCGGATAATTAGTTAGATATTTGCAATCGTATTTTTCACACTCTTCTATTTTTCATGACCCTGTATTTAATTCAAATTAAATTCAAAGATATATTTTAATTGAAAATGAGACGCTTAATCCGACGCAGTAAACCGTCAGTTAATATAATTATAAATTTTGGAGTTATAAGGATGTTTCTTTTACGCAATTCAGTAATAGAGCATTTAAAGTTTATGAGGTCATCAAGTAACGATTTTATTCAAATTGCAATGCATTTTATAAATAGTTTACACATGTTTTATCTGCATCTTTTATATAATGCATATCAATGATGGGTAAGCATTACGGTGGCCCCCAACGTCTAGTTTCTAGGTGTGTTTGTAATTGTATGAATACGTAGCACCGATAGTCGTCGTCTGGTCCGTTCGTCCGTCTGTCAGTCTGTTTTCGCATAGAACAGAGCAAAAACTACTGTCATATAAATGGGTCTTAAAAAAGTAATATTTTGTGCTAAATAATACAAAATCAATTGCAAAAATGAAACTACAACCAATGAAAATGGGAGTTAATAGTGAGCGAGAAAATGATCATATCGAAAACCAAAAAGTGTTTACCATGCAATAAACAAACCTGGTTATAAAAATGTATTTACTTTTGCGCAAAATTTCGTCCGCTCAAAAAAGCGAATTGAATATGGAACCTATTACAGAGCCTGCGCACGGCTAATATAAATATATCCTATTTTCAATTTAAATTTTAAAAAGTTGAAATAAAAACGTTTGAAAAGAAAATAGATAGTATATGTCAATAATAAGCAAATTTATGTATGTCGAAAATGACGTCATGGTTAGCGGTAAATTGTGATTTTTATTTTTTAGAACAAAAAAATAACTCGATTTCTTGAAAGAAAGACTAAATTTGACGAATGTCAATAAAGTTGCATTTTCATTCACAAAATATAAAGATTTAATATGATTACATCAAAGTAACATCATTTTCCTTCTCCCAGTATTAAAATTAAGGCGCAGAGCTTGAAATAATATTGGTACATTCGGAGACACGTTTGCAAATTGTAGTTTGGCAAACGAATTTTAAGTCCACATTTCTTTTAAAGTAATAAAAAGTTTGTTGGTTTTTTTTTTTTTTAAATAGCTTTTTTTAATGTTCTTTTTTATAATAATTTTTTGTGAAGTTCTATAGGGTGAAAAAAATGACATAACTTTTAATGAAACGTTTAAGTAAATTTACAATATTTTTAAAATCTGAAAAAACAAACCAATATTTTTAAAACGAAAATCAAATTAATCGAAAAATTTGCGTAATGCAACATCAAAGAAGAAATCAAAAAGTAATGAAACTTTTCCTCAAGCCAAATTGCTTAGACTTAAACAAGCCGATCGTGCCAATTTCTAATATTATAAATGCGAAATCACGTTGTATATAGTAGATAATTTTTCATACATATGTCGAAAAAAGGAAGGTTAGGCTCTCTAAGAGGTTCCATATTCAACTTGCTTTTTTGAGTGGGCGAAATTTTGCGCAAAAGTAAATACATTTTTGTAACCAGGTTTGTTTTTTGCATGGTAAACACTTTATGGTTTTCGATATGATCATTTTCTCGCTCACCATTGGCTCCTATTTTCATTGGTTGTAGTTATATTTTTGTAATTGTTTTTCTATTATTTAGCACAAAATTTTACTTTCTTAAGACCGAGTTATGCCCAAGCCTCTATAACAAATAATTACCGTATTTGTACTATTAAATATGATAAAGAGTTGGTTAATTATATACGTTTATAATTAGCGGGGGTGAGATGTTTTCCTAAATTAATTCATTTATTTTTCTATTAATGTTACGTGAACGACGGCACGGGTAACAGTTAGTATATATATAATTTTTGCAGAATTTTGTCGAGTTATTTCAAATTTTATGAAAATCGAATCAAAACCTAAAAAGATATTAATAAAAATATTTATTAAGTAATTTGAATTTTTAAAAATCGGTACTTCCCTGTTATAGCAGCTTCCGAGGATTAATCGTCAAGCGACCGAGATGTATCGCCCAGTTATCTGGCATGTATGACTTTATAGTTATATACGACGTATATGGTATTTTATAACCTCTTCTTTCTATTAAATCCTGTTATACGTAATTAATGCAATGACATCCCATGATAGTTAAGGATTCCACGTTGCCATGGTGAGTAAGTCATTTTTAAGAGGGAGTCGTATTATACCCGTATTACTGAATTTAAAAACCGAATTTGTATACTAAAGTTGTTTAATTATAGCAATCGTATTATGTACTGACAGTTTTTTGGATAGATGTTTCCGGAGAAATATATATTTATTGGAAAAACGGTCTAATTTGGATTTAAAAATCTGAAATTTTCAAAGCTAGGCTTAATTTTCCCTTTCGAATTTTCAGTAAATGTCAACAAAAGATAAAATGTTGCCAACTTAAAATGTACTTATTTTATTACGGAAATTAATCATATCATAATAACAGACGATTTAATTCATTTCACTGAAATAATAACAGTACGAACGCATATAATTTGTCACGTTTGACGTACAATTTCCAACTTGTTTAATTTAAAAAAGTCTGTGTATATGTAACTAGAAAATTACAGTACTCATTAAAACAATAACATTAATTTAGAACTTATGAATAGTAGTATTTAACAATACCTTTCAGCAAGCCATATATAAAATTTATTCTAGATCAATACCATTGTTGTGAATTTTCCATGAATCCTCTTGGATTTTCTAATCACACAACTTTCTTTACAAAAAAATTCAAAATATAACAAATTGATTTTTGACAGTCGGTTACAATGTGGAACTCCACAAACTTGTATTTTTGACAATGTGTATTACCATCTCAATGCACTAAGTATGTGTTTTAGTAACATTGTAATAATTCATTTAATTCAATAACATATTACATAAACTGTAAAATTTTTTTTTCATGAAAAAAAATTCTTTTGAATTTTTAATTATCAGACATTGCTACTGCATAATATTCAGAAACTGATAAATAGCAATAAATAACAGAAATTTAGTCAAGTATTCCAAAATAGAATATAAAACTTAAAATTGCAAATAAGAAACTTTAACTTTAACTTTAACTTTGTTTATGAAATCCCATTCACCAAAGCAGATGGAACAATACAATACTATATAGGAATGACAAACAGAAAATTTAAAACAAGAATAAAAGAACATATGGCAGATATCAAATATGACAGAAGAACTATTGCCTTAGTCAGACAATATAGAAATGAGCCGTTGTAGATTGATTTCAAGAATAGTAAAATATTTTTTCAATTAAGAGCTTATTGCCCATCTATTATCCATGAATCAATAGAGATATATTTGCGAAAAGACAACATTTGCAACGAAGCCGCTTTTTTTGAATTAGCTAAAATATGGCACGCGATGATCGACAGATTAATAAAGCAATAAAAATAAAAACAAATAATAATTTTCACGTTTCCCCGTTTGACCAATTTAAGCACCTGCTTGTCTTGGACATGCGATCTCGTGGTTTATGTTTACCATTTTCAAAAAATATGCGTATTAGTAAATACGCGTAAATATTTATCACTTAGATCTAAAGATGTCGCCGATAGAGCGAACGAAACATATGTAATCTACATTAAAAATGTATTTTTAAATATTCCGTGTTATGTTTTCATCACTTTAAGCATTATTAGACTTTAATTTAAAGAAAATTTAAGTTTATAGAAAAAAAAAAACAGTATTTTTTTTCTTAATCTTTAATATAATTTCACATGCAGATAATATGGAAGATCATATAAAAATATTCAAGATCACGTATATGAAATTTTTACAACTGCTCAATAAATATTTGCCTTAATTTTCTTTTACACATTTCTTTAAAAATGGTCATTAGTGTTTCAAGATTAAATAAATATTGAAAAATATTATTTTTTTAAAGACTAAAGATGTTTTTAATATTTTTCTGAATAGTATATTTAGATTTAAAGTATTTAACATGATCTTCCTTTACATATTTGTTAAATAATTTTCATTAGTAATTTAACATTTATTAGACTATTTATTTAATAAGTTTAGTTTTAAAGGGTCCGGGACACATTTTAAAATAATTTTTATTAATCGAATTAGAATTTGATCTTTTTTGTGGTCGTTAAGCATATAATTTGTAAACAAACTCAAATAAAAAACTTCTAATATATATATATATATATATATATATATATATATATATATATATATATATATATATATATATATTTTAATTTAAAAATATTTAAAATGTTTGGTAGTCAAAAATCGTTATAACTCAAATTATTATTCGTCAATTTTTAAACTTTTTCTTTTAATTAAACAAAAATATATAATCTTTAATTTTAATTCAGCATTTTTTAAGATGTTAATTTAAAAAAATAAAAACATTTAAAGTAATATATATATATATATATATATATGTGTGTGTAACTTATTTTAATAAATTCATATATTCAAAAGCAATTTTTTTTTCAAATTTGCTGAATCAAAATTAAAGTAACATAACTGAAAAATATATGTTCCAAGTTTGAATCGTGTATCTTTAACAGTTCTTGACTTATAGCAATTTAAAGACGAGAATTGGTGAGAAAACCCGTCATGAAGAAAAACGCAAAAACGTTTCCATGACAACCACTATTTGAAAGTGAGATTTTGAAAACAAAAAAATAATATATCTTGTTCTAATTAAGATCGAAACAGGATTTAAGTGTCATTTTAAGAGGGAAAAAACTGAGACTATTTTAATAGAATAAAATATTTTCAAAAATTTGAAGATTTTTGTTTCCCGGACCCCCTTAAAGCCTGAAAAGATTATTCATTTTTTTCTGAATAGTGTATTTAGAATTAGAACATGTAACATACCTTTCCTTTACATATGGCTTTTATCCAGAGTAGCGTACATTTGCATAAGGATACTTCTTCTTCCCGAGATGTCATTTGTAATTTGCATAGATGGTATTCTTTTCTCCTGATAACGCACAACAGGAATGGCGTAGTTTCAAAACGTGCTAGTGCCTTTGCGCTTCGTTTTCGACCACGCATTCCATGAGGAAAGTTTGTTGTTTTGGTGCGTACCACCACCTCTTAAAGTTTATCCTTTATTTTTTTTTTATCTCCCTATAGCACATTTCATCTCTCCATACAAAAGAAATATGTTAGTTAAAGGGAACCAAATATTTAAACGAAATTCAAAGAATTATGTCATGACAATAAATTATTTGCATATGTCATATTCAACGGAATTATTCTTATCTAAAACATAACTATTACAGAACTTCTCGATAGTATTTTCTTTAGAATTTTAACTGTCTAAAATTAAAATCAATTAAACTAATTAAGAAACAGTGCGATGTTTGATGGTAACAATAAATTTTGAAAGAATACATACTTTTCTGGAAATTTTTATGAACACATATACATACATTTTTAATTGGTATGAAACCGTTTCATAATATACATTACAGAAAGCACCTGTCAAGATGTTATCTAGATAATTTTTAAAACATGACAGTTACAATGAATGGTAAATTTGTAATGCGATATTGAGTTAGATAACAATTCTCTAATTGGAATTATTAATTATACACATCCAGATAAATGACAGGAATAATTTAGTCAATCCGTTTTATTTAGCATTTCAAAAGTTAATATATGTATGACACATATAAGAGCATTGCAAATTAACTGAGTTAAATGTATTATTTATGTTTGCAATACAAAATGCTTTTTAAATAAAAGAAATAAGAGAAATAAGAGATTAAATAAAAGAAAAAAAGATCATTGAAAAAAAATCTCTTTCTTGATACGATTTATCTAATCATCCTTTCTTTCAATAAGAAAAGCCTTTTTTGAAAGTTTAAATATAGTTTATATTAAATGCAAAAAAAAAAAAAAAAGCTTTAAACTTAAATAAAATGGCAGATAATTAAGTAAACATACTTCTTTTCTAGAAAATTATTGTATAAATATCTATCATCATATTTAAATAAACGTTTCTACATATAAACATAAATTCTGTTTTAAATATCTAAATGCAATCTGCTTTTGAATATTCGTTAATTAACGCGCGTTACTTTAAGGTTTATTAATACTGCACGAATTTAGTTTTTATAAAAGTTATTTTTATTTCTTTTTAAGTAGAGTTTGCTGAATTTCAGCGTTGTTATGATAATTATTCATAAATCTACAGCTCATTAAAACTTCATAATTCCAAGATTTCATAAAAAAGACAAATTATTTAAAGTTTTGTATTTTTTTTTTCTTACGGAATTAGTATTTTCTGAATAATATATGATTACACACAGTCTCGTTAAATAAGTTTTTGAATTTAATTTGTTTGGAACTAATTATCGATTAAATTGATTCGAAAACGGTGCTACATTTTATGAAAATCACGAATTTTCCATGAATGCGAGTCCGATAAAATGTTATGAACATATACTTTCATCCATTTTTAATTAGGAAACCCATTCCTTAATATGCATTTCATAAAGCGCCTGTCAAGACATTCCCCAGGTAATTTCTAAAGACATGACAGTTGGGATAAACGGACAATTCAAAATGAGATAATGAGTTGGAGAACAATTCACTAATAAGCATTATTAATATTATATCCAGCAAGTGACGGGAATAATTAAGCCACCCTCTTTCATTTAGCATTTCAAAAGATAAAATGTGGATGATGTATATAAGTGTATTGCAAATTAGATAAGTTAAAGGTATTTTATACGTTAAGAATAGAATTTTTAATCAATTAAGTAAGCACCATTTTATCATATTTTGTTGACACGATTCGACTGAACTTTCATCTTTTTAATAACAAAAGCGTTTTTTTTTCAAAAATACTTTATGGTTCAATTACAGATAATGGTTACTTAATCATAATTTGAAGCGTTCTCATTGGTCAGAATCGAGAAAAAATTAGGTTATGTAACAGTTTTCTTTTAAAACGGTTGAGTAACTGGACAGTTTACTGCAGTTATTTAACTGTGTATATATTATAAAATTTTTATTATTTACAAAAATCGTATAATATACATAAAATTTATTATAGTGTATATATTATAGTATATTATTATAGTGTATAGTGTAATTTTTTATAGTGTGTGTATTTTAAGATTTTTATTATTTATAAAAATCTTATAATATATATATATAATTTGAGGTTTTTGACACAATATTACAAGTAACTGTTTATTTGGTATTATTTAGATCTAAAACATTATACAAATTAATTATTAATTGCAGTATTCGTATGTATCGAATAAGTATAAGGTTGAAGAGAATCTGTAGTTACTAGGATATATCAGTTGAGAATGACCTGGTTCAATGCCGGTAATTTCATTTTTTTTTAATTTTCAGTATATATGTCGTCAAAATTTCTATCGTTATCGAAAAGCATCATGGATCATATGTTAAACATTTAATTTGCATGCATGTTCTACATATTTTAAAACAATTGAATTTTAGGAAGCAACTGGCCTTTTCTTACTACCATGAGACCAATTTTTTATTTGGCTTTTGAAGTGTAATTCATTACAGCCATTTTCTGGTTGATTTATAATTATCTTAATTTAGAAATGGAACTTCTCGCAGTTTGCCTATCTTGAACAACCTTTGTAATATTTAGAATTATCAAATCTACTTTTGATCCTTTAAATCAGCGGTTCTCAACCTGCAGTACGCGTACACCTGAGGGTACGTGGCGTGCCTGTTGGGGGTACGTGGAACTATTATCGGTAATAGAGGAAACCATGAAAATGGTTCAACTCACAATCCATAAACAAAGTTGATAGTTTTTGATTACAAAGTTAGTGTCATGTGTAACTGTTTATTTGGTATTATTTAGATCTAAAACATTATACAAATTAATTATTAATTGCAGTATTCGTATGTATCGAATAAGTATAAGGTTGAAGAGAATCTGTAGTTACTAGGATATATCAGTTGAGAATGACCTGGTTCAATGCCGGTAATTTCATTTTTTTTTAATTTTCAGTATATATGTCGTCAAAATTTCTATCGTTATCGAAAAGCATCATGGATCATATGTTAAACATTTAATTTGCATGCATGTTCTACATATTTTAAAACAATTGAATTTTAGGAAGCAACTGGCCTTTTCTTACTACCATGAGACCAATTTTTTATTTGGCTTTTGAAGTGTAATTCATTACAGCCATTTTCTGGTTGATTTATAATTATCTTAATTTAGAAATGGAATTTCTCGCAGTTTGCCTATCTTGAACAACCTTTGTAATATTTAGAATTATCAAATCTACTTTTGATCCTTTAAATCAGCGGTTCTCAACCTGCAGTACGCGTACACCTGAGGGTACGTGGCGGGCCTGTTGGGGGTACGTGGAACTATTATCGGTAATAGAGGAAACCATGAAAATGGTTCAACTCACAATCCATAAACAAAGTTGATAGTTTTTGATTACAAAGTTAGTGTCATGTGTAACTCCAATGTGTTATTGTGTGTTTCATGTGTCACTCTCAAAATGAGGGAAAATGCCCCCTAGATTTAGTAATTCATAGATAATTCAATATCATTAGCTTCGCCCACCTCTAATCTTATTACATGATTACTTATATTTACGCCCGTTTTCGCAAAAATTGAATAGGAAACAAGAACTCAGTGATAAAACATTAAGATAATTGTTGCCTTTCACAAATACAGAGCTTATCAAAAGAGCATTTTCGTCTTATGCATGCATTAAGAACAAATTTCCCAATAAGCTCGACGTTGCTCCAGTTTTGATATTATATCTGTGACTTCGTTTAAACCTGATTTTAAAAAATTCAGCTGCATGAAAGAAGCTCAAGGAATTACCATTGAGAGTATTAAATACCATGTTTGACTACTTGAATATCAGATGCAAATTGTTATAAACTTTTATAATAAGTTATTTCAAAATTCTTTTAATTCTATATTGATTTCTTTTGATCTTAAGATAATAATATAAAAAGCAAAATTAATTTTTAAATGTAAGATAAAATATAAAATGTTAGAAATATCAATGTAATTTGAGTCGATTTATTGTTTAACTCTGCTCAGAAGATTAATAATTTTTAAAAAAAAACAAGGATGTTGGCGTTATGTGGGTGAGTAGATGCATGTTTATGAGGAAAGGGGTACTCTTAAATGCGAAGCTTATGCAGGGGATGCGTGAAGGAAAAAAGGTTGGGAACCGTTGCTTTATATCATACATATAAATTGAAATTCAGAAATTTCCCCCGTTGTATCATCTTCATCTATTGCAAAAGGACGTTCTTAAATTCCATTTGTAAAATACCAGATTCTGAAGTCAACTTTTAATCAACGTTTGAGAATCTGTATGTATCGTTTTGCTTGGACGCTAGTACCTTCATAGTACAAAGTACTTCACATGCATTTTGCAAGATGATTACGTAAAAATGTCTTGAATTCTTCAAAAATAAATTGGGGGTCATTAATCTGATATCAAAATATGGACTACACAGTTCTGAAAAAAATAAAACAACAGAAAGAGAGACAAGTAACCGCATGTTCAGTAGATGTATGAAGAAGAATAAAAGTTTCTGGTATTTTGTTATGAGCATTGTAACGACTCGATCGAATGTGGGAGTGTTCTAATTTAAAACAAGCCGTTCTAATGACGAACACAATTTTAATAGATGACATAAAGTTGACAGGGACAGGAACATCACAATACATTAAATAAACATAAACGATTAATCATATATCTAATATTTATGACCGGCAATATTCACGGCCATTTTTATAACATCTTCTGGTTTCTCATATGACAGACTACTTTCTTCGCTGCTGTCATTCCAAGTTCTTCTGCCCTCTTTCTGTTTCTCCAGAAGGGGGCGCTACTAGAGAAAGAAAAGGCATGCGCAATCCTCACAAGCATCAACCACGAAGAAAAGACGAAAACACTCGCTCGCTAATGTTAATCCTATGAAGGAAACATTTTAACATATCTCGTTCGCATTTCAATATTTTTAAATGAATTTTTTTGCATTGGATAGCTGAGGTCAACTCTATGCACGCTTCTTTCTACTTTTTCGATTTTGACTACAAGTTTTTTTTTTTATTAAGTTACTTTCACTTTTGGAACCGGTTTCGAAAGTGAAAGTATCCTCAATAAAACACAACTGCAACAAAAATCGAAAAAGTAGAAAAGAGCGTGCATAGAGATTGACCTCAGCTATCCAATGCAAAAAAAAATCATTTAAAGATATTGAAATGCGAACGAGATATCTTAAAATATTCTCTTAGTAGGATTAACATTAGCGAGCGGGTGATTTCGTCTGAGTGAATAGCCTCTTAAAGGTGAAGTTGAAAGTTAATTAATTTGAAAACAGAAATAACACTCATCAATCACAACATTTGATTTAAGATGTGGTGGTAAATCTTCAGTTCATTAGAATTGCTGTACTCGGGGGAGGGGGGATATTTATAACAGATATGTTACTGTTTTTTTTTTTTTTTATAAATATAACATACATATTTTCATTCTAACAGCAGACAGCAAAGGAATACATTTTGCAGGAGAAAAATAAATACAAGTATTCTACTGTCTATAAATAAACAAATATTTTACTACACAAATATTTTATAAGGTACAAAAAAAGTAGGGGCTTTTTTATTCACCGGGATATATATCTTCGCTGCATTTTCCAAAGTTCATGTATATCCTGGAAAGCTTCAACCTTTCGAAATACTCTTAAAATAGAGTATACAATAGGAGGCATATTCCTTTCAAATAACATTTTCAGTGTCAACAGATTTTGGAAGTATCTAAGATTTTCTCAAGCTATTGTAATATGTAGGAAATTTCCTCCCTCAGAATAAATAACGTTTTACATTAAAAGCTTGAAATATATTAAACTACGTAAAATTTACTTTAAGTGATATGTTAAAGATATATTAAATCATTCGCAACGGAAAAATATTTGTGTTATTAATTCTACGGATGATAGAATTTTTTATGTTTCAACGAAATATTTAAGCTTTTAAAATCATAAAATATACAATATTGCGGTTCTAGAGATATTGAATAATGGGTTTACGACGAATTCAAATTTTTACTTCGTATTATTCATTTCTCTTGCGGAAAAAAAACTTTTGATAATTGTTCAGTGTCGTTTAAAGAGAAAAATAAAATAAAAGTACTTCTTCAAATTTTAAATACAAATTTTAATTAAGTTTTTAGTAAAACAAATGCACAAAATGCGAATTGAATTCGTTTACTACTGTCTGATCGGTCCGGCGTTGCCCGGTACCGCAAAAGAAAAAAAAAAAAAAAAAAAAAAAAGAAAAAGAAGAAGAAGAAGAAGAAACACGAAGTGCGAAAAAACTCTAAAAATGGCTGCACAGAAAACTTCCTCTGGTAACCCATATGTCTGTCGGAAATTAAATGAGACGGAGTCTGTTTATTTACTTTCCGATAGACGAACTCGCAAGCGGAAGTAAGTTGAATACGACCCCCTCAAATGTCTGGTTCATTTGATTCACAGCGGGTTAGTTTTTGACCAAAATGAAGAAAAGTTACCATCCGATTTTCACAAAATTTCCATTTTTCGAATCAGAAAAATAAATTACGTATATACTGTGAGTTTTGAATTGACTGCTTCCGATAGTTTTATTAATACAACAAATAACATAGCCGGCTAAAGTTAGGTTTAGCAGATTTGATTTTCCAAACAAACCGCTCGTTGTCACCGGCAAAAAAGAATTTACCGCTTTTTCTCCGCCACGTATCTTAGCGCGTTATATATATAAATAAAAAAAAATCTATGTTAATAAAATGAAGTTTTTGTCTCTTTCTCTCTGTGTATGTGTGTTTGAGATGGATAAGAAAATATATCGCAGGTAGATATATGTAAAAAATGGATAAGAATAGACGATAATAAGTCCGAATGTACATAAGGCTGAGTTATTTCAAATTTGATTATTATTCGAAATATTAGATAAAACAAAATTATCAAAAGCTAATAAACGAGCTGAAAATTTCGACAGGTCGCCGGCGGCGTTTTGATCACTACCTTGATTGTACGAGGATTCCGAAGTGTCTCAAGACCATGCGTAATAAATGGTCTATTTTTCCTACGTTTTAAAATCCCAATCTCCTATTCCTCTATAGAGTTATTTAAAAAGAAGAGTGTGACAAAAACGGCATCTTTTCGGTTGTACTAATATATTTTATTTATATATTTTTGTTTATTAATATTTGCTTTTTAGGGGAAAATGTAATCTATAGGTTATTTTCATAGTTCCTGTTTTTTTTTCCTTCTCAGTTTTAAACTGCCATATTCGTGGGTCGGATGCAAATACAAAATATAAAAAGCTTACTTATTGCAAGTTCATTTCTGCTTTCAATTGTACCTTTCATTAAAAAAATAAATATATTGATAACTTTTCCATCCTATCGCATATTTTCTACCTCTGTATGGAGCAGACTTTCTAAAATCGATTAGTATATACAGAAAAAATATTTGGAACGTTTAGTATTCTAAAAGGAACGTTTCTGATACCATCGGATAACTCAGAGCTATTTTCACTTTCTGAAACCATCAGAAACCTTTCGAATTTTTGGGGTTCCCTTCTGCTGTGGAGGGAAATCCACCCTTTTCCAAGTATTTCCCAGCTATTTTCCCATCGCCGGAACAGGAAGTGCCGAAAGTATAAGTGATTTCCCCTACCCCTCCGTCCGATGTGGTGTGTGTAGTGTACTTTACGCGAACAGCACGTTGTTAGCGGTGAAAGTATTGTTCCAGCTGTCCAAAAAGACAATTCTAAAGAAAGAACACTTGAAAAAGTAAGAATTTCTGCTGTTTTAAATACTCTAATCATGTTCTTTTATAATGATTCTGTTTTATATTCATTATTATTTCACATATGCCGTGATATGCTTCAGTTTATATCAATATTTTTTACAAATATGTCTTAACCCTAACATTTAGGTCTATTTATATGAGTGAGGAATTAGATCTTTTTAGTTGGAAGGATAGTTATTAAAATATACTCTAAAATATAACTATACAAATCCTTTGTCTCTCATTTTAAGTTATTTAATGTTGCTTCAATAAATATGATTTATAAATAGAATTTAGTAGCAATTTAATCTTAAAGAATATTATCTCCCGGCGATAGTGTGCGTTTGTTTATATATTTTTTTAACGATGTTTCAGAACTCTAATTTTTATAATACTATACATTGAAAATTGACTTGTCTGACTTTAAAAATATTGTTTTAAAGTAAACAAACTATATTTATTTATTTTATTCTGATTATGAAAAAAAAGATTTCCCGGGTGTTTTTATTAATCTCAGGGTTATGTCCAGATTTTTCTTACCGGGTCCCTGTTTTTGTGAAATTGTGAAGTTTTTTTAATATTTTTGAAAATTCCAGTCATAATTTTGTGAATTTGAAATTATTGTTATATCATGTTCCGTTGTATCTATCCTTTACACATGAAAAAACTATGCACTTTGATAAGTTCAATTGCTTTGTGATAGGTCAGATTTTATTTTTAAATGATTAAATTTGTGAAAAGTTCAGTTTGGAGGTGGTAAAGTTTCATGAAAGGTTTGTTTTTAAGACAAAGAATTTTGTGAAAGATCCTGTTTTGGAACGAAAAATTTTGTGAAGGGTCCAGTTTTATGATGAGAATTTTTGTGAAGTGTCTTGTTTTAATATGAAAAATTACCTTTTAAAGACCGATTTTTTTTTAAAAAACAAATCTCTGAAGCTGCATTGCTTTTGAAAAGCTCATAAGTTTTAACCATTTTATGTTGTTGGGAATTAGATGTTTTGAAATGTATCTAAAATATATTAGTATAGCTTTGGTATGTCTTTTTCATGTTAAAGAAAAGTTTTGAAAGTTTTCTTTCTAAATATACATGCTATTGTTTTAATATTTTAAAATAAATACTTTATTTGCGGAGTTGTATGAATCCCATATATTTTTTTTATGATATGTTGTTAAAAAACAGGGTAAATATCTCCATTCTCCAATATTCACTGCGTGAATATTCTTAAATATTAGGGTTAAAACATATTTGATGAAAATATTGATATAAACAGAAAAATATCACACAATATACCGCATAATTTCGCCTAGAAAAAAGAATTATTAAAAAAAAAATAAAAAAAAATTATTAGAGTATTTAAAAGAACAAAAATTCTTATATTTTCAAGTATTCTTTTTAAATTCAGACAATATATAATAAAAATAAATAAAAATATATTTAGAAACACTTCAGATACATTCAGAAAAATTTCAGATATATTATGAAAGATTTCCGATATATTCAGAAACTTTTCCGATCCGTAATGAAAGATATTCTATATATTCAGAAAGGTTTCAGATATATTCAGGAAGCTTTCAGATATATTCAGGAAGGCTTCATTATGAATCGGAAAGGTTTCGTGTTTTAGCCGAAACATTTTTCTGATCGAATCAGAAACCTTTCTGTTAGTATCGTGCAGCACAGGTCTCAGTTACTTTCAGAAACGTTTCTGAAATTTTTTTACAGTGTATATATCTACCCTATATATATAAAATCCTAATGAAACGAATTTGTGAAACGATTTTATGAAACGAATTTATGAAACGATTTTATGAAACGACTGATTAAACGACTGATTATGTTTCAAGGCTATTTTTAATAAAATATTAAACGCTTGATGGTGAAATTAATACCAATTGTTCATAAAAATCCGCGGATGTCAAAACTGGTAATAGAATTTTGAAATTGGAATTAGTTTTCGAGATATTAATTTTTTTCTAATTTTAATGACATTTCTGTAATGATGGCAACTAATTACTCAGTTTTTTTGTGACAAAAAAGGGAAAAAATTGAAAAGGATCCCGATAGGGATTATTGATTTCTTTTTATTCGTCATTTTCAAATTGAAATTGAATTTATCTTTTATTTCAATCGATAATGAAGGCAAGATTATGATTAAATTATGTTTTTCAGGAAAATTTGAAAAAAAAAATGACATTTCTATCGTCAGGATTCAATCGTCTGTCAGCATTTAATTTAATTTATAAACTGAAAATATTTTGAATAAATTCGTCCAAATGACGTCATTTAGGTAAACGCAAAAGAAAGGGGGGAAAAGGAATTAATAGTAATTATTATTTATTGATATCATTTTGTTATTTTTTTGTAAAATTTAACTAAACGAATTTATAAAATCATTAATTCGGATTTTTGAAAGTAATATATAAAATAATAATTGCCCAACTGAACGGAAGAATAAAATATCCTGCTTGGTTTTCTATCCTGCTTGGTTTTTTCCGCCAAGCTTTTTAAAAAAGCGTCAAGACCCCTATAATAGAAAAGCACCAAAAGTTCATTGGGTTTATTTTCATAACTTTTGGCAACAAATCTATGTATATTAACGAATCTATCCCTTTTTGAAGCTCAAATAAACTCCCAAACCTAAAAGCAAAGGATCCTATAATGGAAAAGTACCCGATTTTCTTATGGAGAATATTCAAGTGACAGAACATGGTGTAAAATTACCGCGGAGAGCAAATTTGTTTAAATATCTCATCAATTGATGCCGAATAAATGCAGGCATGCATGCACAAAATATTTAATTCATTTTGTATGATAAATAATTATTATAAAATTCGTATATACATATTAATTAAAAAAATAATTTACTTATTTAAAATAACATGAAAATATGCATGATGGTGCACTAAAATAGAGAGAAAATTAAAACCTGTTACTGAAAATGTTTATAACATAGTACTTTTCAATACCGTGGTTCTTAATGTTATTCACAAGCAGATGGAATTTTTCTCATCCTTAAACGCAAAGGAAGAATAGAATAGAGATTGTTGTTATAAAAGTCCGAGAGGTAGTCACAATTTAAACCTAAACATTTTATACAAGCTGGTTTTCAAGTAGTAAATGCTTTTACTTATCAATCCCGAAAACAGTCGTCAGTTGTCGCAACAGCTGTGTATGAGGCCATGATAATCGAAAAATGTCCCATTAAAATGTTAAAAACATGACAACCCAATTACAGATTTACCAATATTTTTAAAATAAAGCACGCTGTCATGTTTTTACAGGCCTCGAAGTCTGAACGGGGGTTGGCGAGCGTAGCTCGCAGGGGGTAGGCCCCCTAGTATATATATATTAATAATTGAATTCATATAAATTTTTAAAAACAACAACATTCATTCAAATTTTTAAAAACATCAAGAGAAGTTAAATCTCCGATGATCAAACGAATTTTTAAATCTTTCGTAAGTCTTAGAAAAATGATTGCGCCATTTGACTTTACAGCAGTAGATATTTTCAGCTCAGTTCTCTGTTTTTCGAAAGCGTTTTTAATTGTTTGTTTTTTATAAAGTTACATTACCGATTAAACACCATGTTGACCCACTGGACCCAATGGGGCAACATGACACGCAGCCTAAGAGTTTGTTTTCTACATTCATAAGGCTATAAATTGTCAATAAAATTCTTTAATTAAGTGTGCTACTGGGCAGGTATTAACTAATAGGCAAATAAAACAAGTGTCTATGTCCATAAATCGGAAGTGCCTGGCTTTATAAACAGGAAATAATAATAAACAAGTAGGTAAGTCTGATTGAATATCGCACAAAGGGTTTCGTTCAATATTCCTTTCAAAGCACTTTATCCTTTCTTTAATAAATCCAAATAAATCTCATTCCCCCCCCCCCCCCCAAAAAAAAAAAAGTCATGATTCTTATAAAATAAAAATTTACCGGTCTATTTTTCTCGTTTTTTGAATATGAGAACCGCTGTCATGTGGACTAAATGCGATTGTAAAAAAATCAATTTCAAAATTAAACATGTTGTAACAAAATGTTAAAATATGCCAATATTTCCATAATCGGGTTTTTATCATGATTTAACACGTTCCTCAAACTTATATATTTACTATTCTCTACTACTCATATTGATATTTGCTTTGTATTACTCTCAAACATTTGAAAAACCCGTTAACCTTCCAATATGACGTCAGATTAATTTTCTTTTTAATGACGTGATATTAATCTGCTTTCTGTACATACACATACTCATACTCCTTGTATTATTCAGAATCTTAGAAAATTTCCGTTTTATTGCCAATATAACGTCATATTAATCTTTTTTTCAATTAGTGGAACTTTTTATTTCTTTTCATTCTTCACGTGGAAATCTTTCAATAGAAAATTAATTACTGTAGAAAGAATTTTATTGTGGATTTTTAATTGTTGGCAACTGCTATAACGAAACATTTTATGATTTAATAGGAAAAGGCTGTTAGAATTTTGGTTTTTTATCTCTCTATATTAAAATAATACGAAATTTTCAAATTTGAGCTTCATAGTAGATATTTAGCTATAAGTACACACAATTTTATGCCTGTAAGTTATATAGTTTCTGAGAACGATTCTGTGACGGACAGACAACAGAGCGGGAGTAATAGGGTTACGCGAGATGAACGAAACCCTAAAATCTAATTTTTATATAATCTAAAATTCATAACTTATCTGAATTCAAAAAAATATTTTTTTCTTTTATTGAGTAAATAGCGGACAAAAAATAATAATAATAGTAATAAATAAATAAACAAGGTGTAATGGAGGATTAGTTGTTTCTTGAAAGCTAGGAAGTTTCCGAAAGTTTATTTAGATAAACTTTATTATAAAATTATTGTATTAGTTTATTGTATTTTCTATTACAAAAAAACACTGTAAGTAACATTATTTAAGATTTCTTTAAAAGCAAATTTCATTAATACTGGTCCTAATTTAAATTTTGTTTATGGACTGCAAAAGCCACTGCCTCATTTCTAGATGGCAAGATGGTTCCTAATTACACGTTCGGCGGCGACGAGCGACGTGCGAGACGGCGCACCTTTCACTAGAATTTCATAAGTTAGTCTTGTTGAAGGTCTCCCAGCGTGGTTATCATCTTTGACATCCTCGCGGCCAATTTCGAATCTCTTGTGCCACATGAAAACATTGCACGTGACATGGCTTCTTCTTGGTAGGCCTCTTGAATCATACGAAGAATCTTTGTCGCGGTTTTCTTAATTTTCACATAGAACTTTACAGAATAACGCTGTTCCAAATGGCGCTGCATTTTCCACTCAACCAGTTTTCGACGGGGTCAATGACACGCACTCACTCCACGAGCGATCTACTCACTCCAACGTCTCGGAGGCAACTGAAACGTGTACGCTTCGTTAGCTGAAACCCCCACTATCTCCAAGGTTACTATATCATAAGGTCGAGCCATTTCCCTCTGCAGCCAATAGGGAGCCATTCGCTGTTTGACGTCACTCGGCGTGCTCTGTTCAATTTTCCAATTGATTTGAATTAGAAACGCGCTATTTTTAATTGAAAAGTGTCAGTCGAAATTTTCATGTGAAAAGAAATAAAAAAATTAAAATATATTCTTTATACATAGGAGTTACATCACATCTAAAATTTAAAGTATTATCTCTTTTCAATTTGCCGAAATTTGGTTGTTAAATTGGCTATCTTTGATCATTACATTTCGTTTGCGCCTCAATATGAAAAGTTCATTTTCATAAACGTAAAAATGCAAAATAGTAATTTTTATAAATAAAATCTTAAAGACCTACAAGAGCATCAAATTTAATGTTTATGTGAATACAATTAATAATTTTTAATATAGTAGGGTAGACCGGGGCACGTTTACGCATGGGGCACGTTTACGCAGTGCACTTTTTCCGAAATGAGTTATAACTGGCGCCCCACCAGTCATAACAGATTGATGCTGCTCCCTAGCGGATATTCTCACAAGTTTTTGAGCATCAGTCGAGCTTCGGTCTAGCATGTGGAAAGGATAACCTGTTTTCTTTCAAGGGGAGTAAATTTGGTGTTGAACATATTGAAATTTATTGTGAACTAATAATATTTAGTTAAGGATAAACAAATATATGAACATTAGCAGAATTTTATCCTTTTTTGAGAATTGTATTTGTATGAACAGAAATGTTATCAATTTTCGTTGCACGTAAAAAATAAATCCAAACATGGCGACGGGGCACGTTTACGCATTGACATCGGGGCACCTTTACGCACGTTCTTACTGTGATTACCAATCCAAAAAAAGTGGCAAAAGGTGGTCCCATGACAAGTGTGCAAAAGGAAATACTTTTTTTTTTTTTTTTTTTTTTTTTTGTAAAAACTGTAACAGTGAGGATGAAGATGACTAAATAGTTTCTAGTTTTAAGTAGTAATAAGCCCTCTGTTTTCAGTTTAGCCTATAATATGTTCTTTAATTAATTCTCTTTAAATTTTTTTTGTTTTTAAACAGTGTTTTAAGTTATATATAAAACATCTCAATTTGATTAAATATTTATTTCACTTACTATTTGGTATCACTTAGGATATGCGTAAACGTGCCCCGTCCCCGGGGCAAGTTTATGCAAATGACTTGGACCTAAAAGAATTTTCTTTTACGGTTAAAAACACGAATAGGGCAACAACTGAATACACAAATTTTGACTTTATTAACTTTTTTATAAAACCACAATGTCTAAAATTTCCTAAGTTAAAACATAAAAATTAGAAAATTCATTGAAAAAAATCCACGTAAATGTGCCCCGGTCTACCCTATATTTATAATATTTGATCGGTATTCAATTTGAAATCTATAATAATTCTAATATTATTGTAATTTCGACATGTCTTTCATAAAAAAAAGTATAAAAAAGTTTAAAAAAATTAATAATCATTCAGATTTCAACCTCACACCACAGATACGCAATATTGAGTTTTGCATGATTAGATTTAAAAACCAAATAGAATAGAAATTTTGATAAGTAAACTGCGGAATATTTAATATTTTTGAACTAAAATATTCATGCGGTATAATTATATGATTTAGTGGAAGTAAAATTTGAAATTCGAAGTAATATATATTTTATAAACACATTCCGAAAAGTTTATTTAAAATGCTATTTTAATGCCATATAATAAACATAAATGCACATAATAAACATAAAATAATTAAAAAAATAATAAGGTAAATTAATACGTGAAAGAGCGTTTAACGTTTAAGTAACTTTTTTTATTGCCAAATGAACGTAACTATTGCTAATAACTGCATTCCTTTACGTTAGCAATAGTTACGTTCATTTTAGCACGTTTAAATACGTTGGTGCATCCTAAAGTCTCCTAGTGACGTGAGGGAATGTAGTTATTTAACTATCTATTTTTTTAATATTTTACTATGAGCGCAACTTTGCAAGACTTTTATTTTTACATATGTTGTGCATTTTGATGTATTTTATAATGTATGTAAAGAAGAAAGTGTTGCACGATTGCGCTCATATAATTAATTGAGGTAAAATTAGGAGAAATTGCGTATTTTCCATCAAAAACTAGGAAGAATACGAACTTTGAGCTTGTGTAAGTTATAAATCTGAGCAAACTGCAAAAAATGTTGTTGAAATCGTACAGGATAAAACTTCTAATATTAAAAAGTGAAATAATTAAGTCAATATAACAAAATCGAATTTTAGTGTTATTTGAGGTCAAAGACACAGCTTATGGACCCTGATCCTTTAACAGACGATAATCGAATCAGACTGTAAATCTTATACCACTGAAATTGACAGAACCAAAATGGCTGCTGTTAGTAGAGAAACGTATCTATTTTTATTGGTTATTAACTTCTGACAGGCAGTAACAGGAAAGTATCACTTTTAACAAATTTTAAAACTATAATTTATCATATTAGGGGGCTCTGCCCGCTACGAGCAGCGCTCGCCAACCCCCGTTCCAACACCGGAAACTAACACTCTGATTTGATCAACTATAAAACGATTACGGAAGATTGAATTATAATTAAACGACAAGTGGCGATCTGCTGCAATCGGGTTTTCATTCATTTTCCTTTGACTGAGGGATTTTAATATCGAATCAACTGCTGTCGAACAACTATTTTTGTGATTGATTAAATACGACTAATTAAACATTTGAAAATCAACTTGCGCAAAATGGTTAAGTAAACAATGTCGCTGCATCGGAAAATTTTATAACCATGCTATAGAAAATTGAGTACTTCTCCATTATCCGTCTACGACTTTCTACAAAAGAAATGAAGTGTCACCACAATATAGGATTTAACAACAAAAGTGCATATATGTGGCGTCGCATTCAGTTGACACCAGATGCGTTACACGCATTAGTTATGTCATCGACTGATATTTAATTTAACGTTTTTTGTATTTTTAATAGCATTTTACCAATTTATTAGTTATTTCTTTAATTTAAACGTAATTATTAAACGTAAAAATATAGTTTTTGATTGAAAGGAAATATTATTAATATTACACTGTTTTAAAATTTGCTGTCATAGGTAAAATGTTTTGTCGAAATAAATTAATCTCTCGTGTAAATATCAGTTTGGAAATATTGTTATTTGAACATTTTAAATATGACGTAAGTTTCCCCATTTAATGCTTTAAACGTGTAATAATTTAATTAATTCTCTTTTTTTTTTATTCACGCGCAAGTATATTTTTTATTATGTAATTTTCTACATTTGCTGCTTTTAACACGTGATCATTTTATTTTTATTTTAAAGTTTTATTTCTGTTTTTAATAGTCACGCGTGAATACATTTTTTAATTCAAAGGGAATATTATTATGTGCGCTATTTTACAATTTAGCAACAATCCAAATAATGGACTTTTTGGAGCATGAAATGAATCTCTATCAAAATAATGAAAATTTGACTAAAAAATTTAAATAAAAACTCAAAATATTAGTCAAATTTAAGAAATAATTGCACTCTGCACACCGCAAGTTTGTCAACTATATCCTTTTAAATTATGGTTAAATTCCTTAGCATAGTTTTCGTTGCTACAAAACTTTTTTAAGAGAGCTATTTTGACCGACTTTAATATCAAATATCTCTTAAAATAATTCTTCGATTTAAAAACTGTCTGTTTCAGCATATTTATCAAACATTTCTTCTATTAATTTTCATATTTTTACATGCAATAGTTTTCTGAATATTAGCCCAGAAAGACCTCAAGGCACAAAATCTTCATTGGCAGCGGCTAGATAATTGATATTTTCATATAAAAATGCTTTTTGGTGTTGTTGTTGATCGATCTAAAAAAGTACATTAATTGTTAAAAAACACATTAGAATTTTCAACCTAACCATCTATTTTTCATCTATATCCTATAAATTGAGACAAAAGGGGTCGCCAAATTCTAATAATGAAAGGACCAGAATGGATTTTATGAATAAAAAAAAATAATCCATTGTTACACATATTCATTTAAAATAAAGCTAATGATTCCTAGAATCAAAGAGGCTTCTTTTTTTGGCTGTTTATAATCATTATATAGAAATACATATTAAAATAATAGTGAATAGTTTAAAAACAATAAAAAAAACTCCAACTAAAAATTTAAAAAAAGTTAGTAAAGGGAGTAAAGCTGCAGTTTCTATGTGCACTGGAATCACATCAAAATTTAGTTGTTGCTACAAAATAATTAAATTTATTAAAGCAATTGTTATTAATATTTGAAATTGGTGTTCGCCTTGTTTAAAATAATATACAAAATAAATCAATGTTATTTTAAAAACATAAATTGCACAAATTGTGCCTATTAGTTGCTAAAATCAGTGTAAAAATTGTAACAGTGTAATGTCCAAATGGATTCAATAAATCAATGTTTTCGATTAAATTTTTTTTTTTTTAAATGTTTGCACATTAACATAAATAATGCAGATAGTAATATATTTAACAATATGTACAATTTGCTAATTAAGTACGTGTTTATTTTAAGTAAATAAAAATCAATTTTACTCAGAAAACATATGGCATAAGTTATCGTTTTTAATATGGAACTCTTTGAAAGATTATTAGATCATGGTATAAAGTATTTCATGTTTATAAATCCTCGGAGGTTTATGTAAAAAAAAAAAAAAAAAAAAGAATCAAACAAAAACTTGTTTTAAGTGTGAAACTAATGCTTAAGAAATCTTATGTGCCAAATTTGAAATACTATAATAATAATAATAATAATAATAATAATAATAATAATTCCTCTGGCTTTGTCTTTAATTCGCATTCTGCCTTCCTTTGATATTAAACGCTGTGAAAAACAATAATAAAAAAGTTAGAAATATTTTTTTTTTCAACTTTATAAATTAAATAACTCATTTGTGTTAAAAGCAGAAACATAAAAATAAAAGGCTAAGCCATTTTTTGCAATAAAAATTAAAATAATTAAACCATTTTGTCCGAAGAATAAAAGTAAATTCTTTTTCTTTCTGTCAGTGTCCATCTTTTATGGATACAGGACGATCTAACACGGTCAGTTTCAATACCGAAAAAGAAAGCTGTTGTTTGTTTCTTCCGCATTAGAACAGGGTTCATGACGTCAAATCGCGTGATTTAACTCAATCAGCCCAGAAAGCACTCTTTTGTTTATCGCGTCTTTCTCTGAGGATTGGGTCGGCGGAGATCACGTGATTTAACGTCACGAACTCCGTCCTAAGCCCCCTAAGGGTCCTATAAGAGGAGCTGACGCATATCCATTCTGTTGCTCAAAATAACTCCCATACTGCAACCTAGCTTAGCATTAGGAAACCACCTGAGCAGGTGTTCGCCGTCCCTGTTACTGTCACTCGCCGTCCACTAGTACGGTAAGTTAGCTTGGTTTTAGCTTGGTTTTTGGTCCGCAGGGTTATTAAATGGCGGTATGATTCAGCCTGTATTATAGGAGCTCTAAAGCCACCTCCCTTTACAAACAAGAGCTTTCTATGCCATGGTCTATCAGGTTAAAGAGGGTCAAAGTATTCCCGGAGAACAGATATAATTAAAAACCAGTTTAATTGAAAACTCTAATAGTTTTTTTTACATTTACATTTTTTTTTTTTTTTTTTTTTTTTTTTTAGATTTCCCACCAACTACATCAAAAAGCACGTTTTATACTTTGGCATTATCCGCACGTCAACGGATCATTAGGAAATGTTTCTGTTTTATAGCAACATTTGTGATTTTAATTGTTTCAGCGTTTAACCTTCCTATTACCACTGGGGTGTTATTTGACTCCATTATTTTTCATTTTAAAGTTTTTCCTGTTTCAAAGGAGAAAAAAATATTATAAATTAAACTTAATTAATAACATCATATTGGCACGTCGTAGGAAGAAGCTTCATTTAATAAAATTAAATTTCTGATTTAAATCATGCAAAACTACGAATGCTTATAAAAAATTAAAATCTGGTACTAGGAGGGTCAAGAGAGTATTTCGATTGTATGTTTGTTAAAGTTTTAATCTCGCTTGGGAATTTAGTTAAGGAATATTACACGAAAACAAACAAGAGCCCAACTATTTTACATTTTTTTAAATGCAAACGGGCTAATTTTGTGTAATTGATACGTTTATGTTTAAGATAGATTAAAAAAAAAATCATACTTGAAAAATATTTTAAAACTATAAAAAATCAGTAAATTGATATACAGTTTTCAAAGAAATAACTTTTAAAAGTACATTTTTGCGTCTATTCGTCTTTTCCAAAATTAAAATCGTGCGATGTTTAGAAGTTAAAGAAAATTTCGATAAAACGAAATTGATATTTCATATATGCCACAGTCCATATGACATCAACGTTACTTAGGGAACATATTTATGTTTTATAATATAGGTACTTCCAGCATTTATATAGATTTTTATCATGAGTTAGAAAAGTAAAAAATTCCAGGAAATACGATAGTCTTCTAAGTTCGCAGAATGAACATTTTTATAAAAAAAAGGCAAAAGAAGATGGTCTTAGGAAAAATTCATGACATTTTCTCCGGATATGAATAGTTCAAAATGAAAAATAAACATCCACGTACGTCGTTCAAGAGTAGAATATTAGAAGATGGAGTCGGATTTCAAAACTTATTTATTAAAATAATAATAATAATAAAGTCATCTGCTTCTTGATTCAAAATGTAATGTTTTAAAAACTATGTGTATGATTTAATTTAAAAAAAAGTATTTTTATGATATTTAAATATAGTGGATTTTTGCTTAAAAAGCAATATTCGTCGGGATATTTTGTTAGCAGGGTTTTCTTTTTTGATGTACATTAATCAAAAGTCTGATCCTAAAGTAAAACTCTTTATCATTTTGTTATATCTATACTAATGGCTTTCAAATTAAACAGTAAATAGAAATTTTGATATTTATCCAAAATTGACTATCAAACGTGGTGGACTTTTTAAACAATTATGACAACATTGCGTTATATATATATATATATATATATATATATATAGGGTCCACTTTAAAAATATGAGTATTTTTAATAAAAGTTTTGAAAATTTGCAAAAGTTTCGCAAAATTTTCGTCTCGTGCTTGCTACAGGATTGTGGTTCATGAAAATATTCCATTTCGTGCTGCGCGTGCAACCTTACCAACTTATGAAAATGAGAAATGCCAGGCTGGATATCGTCCGTGTGCTAGAGCATTGGTGCGCAATGCCAATAACCCTGGTTCGAATCCAAGCCTGGACACTTTTTCACTCCTTGGTTTTCATGCCTGATTCAGCAAAAATTCAGCGATAATAAATTGATTTAGTATTTCTCAAGGCGTATTCCATCTCTACGAATTTTGTAATTTAGGGACGTTATATAACATTCCGAAAATAAGTTTCGTCCTTTTTTTTTTAACAAAATGGCATACCAGGTGAAACAAACAATCGCCATAAGAATCCACAATTGTTGCTGGTTCAACGACGGAAATATCGTCATCGGATGAGAAATAACGCATGCGCAGAGCACCGAAAAAGAGAGAGTAGCCGGCGTGCCGAAGGTTATGCGAAGTCAAATTTCACGAAACGCAGGCCCGCCATTCGACGAAAGTAACCACTGCTCTTGAGTTTTAGTATTGAGCTCTTGGATGCAAACGATAGACTACACACAGTAAGACTCAAGCAAGATCAGATTCGTCGCTTCGGATGGAAGAGATTGGATCACCCGATATTGCCCCATCGGACTTTCAACTGTTCCCTGCATTGAAAGCCGAACTCTTGGGACGTCACTTCCAAAACAAAGCTGAAGTGGAGCAATGGTGAAGCTGTGCGCATTTCCTTGCATCGCAGGGCATCGAGTTTTACCAGAGTGGTTTCTTCAAACTGATTGCACGCGACGACAAATATCTCAATGTCGGCGGCGACTATGTCTAACAAGTGGGTAAGTGTGATCGAAGATCGCTGAAAGGGTTTCGTTTAATATTCCTTTCAAAACACTTTATCTTTTCTTTAATAAATTCAAACAAATTTCCTTTAGCAACAACAACAAAAAAAAGTCATATTTTTTATAAAGTAAAAATTTACCGGTCTATTTTTTCCTTTTTACGAATATCTAAACCAGCCGGATAGCGGTCGAAGCCCGCCATTATATTCTGTCATAATAATATCCGTCATACGGACTAAATGCAATATTTAAAAAAATAATTTCAAAATTAAACAAATTGTACACCTTCAAAATGTTAAAATATGCGAATATTTCCATAATCAGATTTTTATCACGATTCAATATGTTTCTCAAACTCATATATTTACTATTCTCTATTATTTATATTGATACTCGCTTTGTATTATTCTCAAACATCTGAAAAATTCGTTAAACTTCCTATATGACGTCAGATTTTCTTTTTAATTCTCTAATGACGTGATATTAATCTGCTTTGGCCACTTACACATACTCATACTCCTTGTATTATTGAGAAATCTTAGACATTTTCCGTTTTATTACGACTATGACGTCAATCAATTTTATTTCATATTTATCCTTTTTTTCAATTGGTGAAACTTTTTATTTCATTTTCATTTTTCACGTGAAAATCGTCTAATAGAAAATTAATTATTGTAGAAAGAATTTCATTGTGGATTTTAAATCTTTGGCATCTGCTATAACGAAAACTGTTTCAATTTAATAGGAAAAGGCTTTTAGAAGTTTGGTTTTTTATCTCTATTTATTAAAATAATACGAATTTTTCAAATTTTAATATTTTGAGCTCTTCATATTTATACACTAAGTTTCAACTCTGTAAGTTACATACTTTTTGAGAATGGCTCTGTGACGGACAGACAACGGAGTGGGGGTAATAGGGTTTCGTGAGATGAACGAAACCCTAAAAATGGTGAAAGGTGTAAAGTTCATAATACCATGGTGTAATTTTTTTAGCAATAAAGTTTCCGTGTGAAAAAAAATGATGAAGTTTACTTTAGGAACGCCCTTCGTATATATATATATATATATATTGAAAAAATCAAAAAATAAATGTCGGATATTTTCACTCTTTAAGGTAAAACTTTTTTTTATATTCGTATTGGTTAAAATGTTATCCGTCTTTCGGTGTTGAAGTGAACAGGCTGAATTACAGTGAACAGGCTAATATACTTTAAGTATACATTAAAACACTGTTATTTTGCTTAAAAGACGTCAAACATAAACATTAAAGATGTTAAAATTTAAAATTTACATGTTTCGATTTGTTCATTAAATCGTCATCAGAATATATATAAACACAAATACAATGTACATAAAAACGCGAGATTAAATTAATTAAAAATTAAAAACCAGATAGTCTGAACAGTCACTATGTGAAAGAGGTACAACGCCCTCTATACTTTTAATTTTAACACCGCTCTTAGATTCATCTACAGACCGCATCCCACTATTATTCAACCACTCAACCCAAATTTTCGGAATATTAAATGACAACGTATCATTGCATTCTTTCGAGCTTCCTAAATATATTTCAATAGATTCCCTTACAAAACGTTGAAAATAAAAACTGGAACAATAAATCAATTTAGCTTCATTAAATAGGATGTTAATGCTCTCTCTATTATTTAACCTTTATAAGGCAGTATTCCCTCTCCCATACTTAATATCTGCGATATGCTCCTTACATCTAACATTGAATTTCCTCTGTGTCATACCAACATAATAATTTCTAACACCCCCCTCCCTAATAAATGGAATAACATAAACACCCGAAAGGTCACCCTTACTTACATCTTAATTAATTTAATCTCGCGTTTTTATGTACATTGTATTTGTGTTTATATATATTCTGATGACGATTTGATGAACAAATCGAAACATGTAAATTTTAAAGTTTAACATCTTTAATGTTTATGTTTGACGTCTTTTAAGCAAAATAAAAGTGTTTTAATGTATATTTAAAGTTAATTCTAATGGACGTATTTTGACTCTCCACGTTATTTGAAATATAATAACATTTGAATCGTTTCATCTAGGCTAATATACGTTGATTTATCAAATGAAACGTTACTTCAACGCTGTCTCGGCGGATTCATACATAAAACCGCAATGAAAGCTTGAACAGAGTTCTGAGGAGATTAGTTCCAAAACACTTGCCTAGCAGTAGATCCATCATCGAAACAGCTGCTTATTTGGATGTTGCTCATTTCAACAACGGCGATTGGTCAATTCTGAAAATAATGGCAACGTTGGAAGTCAAAATTGGGCCTGAATGCACTGTAAAAAATTGCTGCAGTAAAATTACTGCAGCAGAGATTCCAGACAATGTCCGTAAGAAAACGGGTTTTGTCCCTAGATAAACGGACTTTGCTCTTACATAAACGGTTTTTGCCCGTAAAAACATGAAATTTACCGAAATTGATCATTTACCTTGAAAAAGAGGCATTTTTCGTAAAATTACGGCAGCAATTCACGGATAATGGCCGTAAATTTACAATTTTTTTTACAGTGTGTGCTTGATTGGGAGATGCCGTCTCTTCAACCCAGCTGATCATTCGACTTGCGAGACAAAAAACAGCACCGACTCGCCAAAAACCAAAAAGTTGAGGAAGCAGAAGTCCAGTTATAAGCGTTGTAAAACTTTAAACTTGTTTTTCACGAAACTCTGTTTCACAAATCGGTACCAGATGGAGCTCGAAATTGGATCGACCGATTTGGTTGAAATTTTCATGTTTTTCTAGTATATACCATTTTGTAGACCCTCACGGACGCGTTTATTAATATTCGAATTGTAAATACATTTTGCACGATTTAAATCTGAAATTTTTTGTTTAAAATCGACAGCTTAAAATATGAATAGCAGCCATTTTCTTCAGGATCGAAAATTTGTAAACCATCCGAGAAAGACTACAAAATATTGACCATCCGAGAAAGACTACAAAATATTGACCATCCGAGAAAGACTACAAAATATTGACCATCCGAGAAAGACTACAAAATATAGACCATCCGAGAAAGACTACAAAATATTGTAAATTTTAATGGTTTTTTAGGTTTTTTGTTACAGATAAACAGATTCCGAGATTCATCTGGTAATGCACTTTTTGCACACCTCGGTATCAAAGGCTGCCAGAGGAGAATTTTTCAACCAATTTCTAAATAAAAAATTGTTTTTAAAACTTCAAAATATGCTCTTTAATTTGAAAAAATATATATATTATTACAGTATAATTGCTCTAAAAAATGCAAAAAAGTGGATTTATTATTAGTATTTTTTTAAGTTATACCTTTTTTTTTAATAAAATTGAATATATGGGAATCGAATTAAAAAAATGTTTAAAACTGTCTGTTTTAAAGGGCAGCGCTTATTTCATGAAATAAAACATTTTTGAAACTGTAAGTTAATTTCTGAGTTAAAAATACAAACTTATTTTATTACATAAAAATAAAATTGTATACATATTAATTACACTGTTTGCAATATAATGAGATTAGCTTATTTTATTTAAATGTTTAGAGATGGTGCTTCTGCCATCTTTATTAATTTAAATTTAATAACGATTTTAAAACCGATTGAGCTTTTTAAGTTACTATAACGTAATTTCAGTGGGGTTTTTTTTTTGTTGTTTTGTTTTTTTTAACCATTGGGAAAATAGTTGTTTTCGGTCAAGAATGGACCTCTTGACGTCGTCATTTTATTGACGTCGTCAATTTATTTTTTAAGTGTTTCTGAAGAAATTCTGTAACTTTAGAATTTTTTTTTTTTTTAATAGGCAATAGAAATGTATAAAATCGTTACAAAAATGTTAAAATTACAAAAAGATAGATGCAAATTATCAGATATGAAAAAAAGCCGAATTCAAAAATTGACGTCGGATGAGAAATCGTCTTATAAATATTTTGGTTTCGGTTTTTATTAATATATTGTAATTTTGGGACTTTCGTGTTATATTTTGTTTCTGTTTTCATTAATATATTGTAAATTTGGGACTTTCGTGTTATATTTTGTTCTGTTTTCATTAATATATTGTAAATTTGGGACTTTCGTGTTATATTTTGTTCTGTTTTCATTAATATATTGTAAATTTGGTACTTTCGTGTTATAGCGGCCGCCAAGGATGAATCCCCAAGCGACCAAGATTTTTTAACAAATTATAAAGCATGTATGACATTATAATAATATATGATATATATATAGCATTTTTGATTCTGTTTTCATTAATATATTGTAAATTTGGTACTTTCGTGTTAGAGCGGCCCCCAAGGATGGATGGATGAATCGCCAAGCGACCTATATATAAGCTTTGCGGTGATCTTGCCGAAATCAAAACTGCAACTTTGGCATAGTCATAATTGAAGGGACCGCTATAACACGAAAGTACGATTTTTTAATGCGCATTTGATTTTTTAGTTTTATTTTGTTTATCCTTCAATTTTTAGTTTTTTTTTTTTTAGGGGGGGGGCGGGGGATAAAAATAGCACTACTAAAAGAGGTATAAATTTGTTTAGACTTATTTTCATTGAGCCGAAATACAGGGTGGTCATAGAGTCTTTCCCTGCATGCAAAAGTTTATTGCAGAAAAACTAATGTAATTAGGCAGATGCTTGTTTCAATATATTGTAAAGACATTTATGAAGTTTTTAGTACAAGTTACTTACGTCAGTAAATTTCGATGTGAGAACCCTTGGTATCTCGAAGAATGTCAAGGCGGTACATTTCTCACCACGTACTGACCAACATTTGGGCTGTCACACTAGGTACATCATCTGTGATCTTGGCCTTGAGTGTTTCAATATCTTTTACTGGTGCAAACACTTTGTCTTTTATGTAACCCCCCCCCCAAAAAAAAAAAAAAAAAATCTAGAGGAGTTGGTCCATCCCGTCCGATCCAGCTTCCAGGAAATTTGTCATCAAGGAACTCACGAACGTCTGTAATGATTGGACTAAAACAATTAAGAACATGACTTTTCCATAGTAAAAATTTTACAGTATTACATTCAATGATTATTTCTTAATAATTTTTTTGTAATAAGAGAAAGACCTGACCTTCCTATATGCCCCTATATAATATGACCTCCCTATATGTCCAGTAGAGTTTGCGTTAATACTCCTGATAACTATTGTTTAATTTTCTTTGAGTTAATCATTAAAAACATAAGTGAAATATTGCATTTTTCCTTAAAAAATATACTTTACCCAATTTTACATGAAAATTGGTGATCAGGATAAATTTGTAATTGCGAATTCAATTTGAAAACGAATACAAATCTGAATATCCTATTAAAAATATTAGTATCTTTAGAGAAATATACATTAAAAATTTTGTGAAGACATGAATATTACAATAAAATTGTACCACTATTAAAAACTTTTTGACTGACTCAAATTTCATAGCATGTATAGCATTGGAATATAAATAACAAGTGGGTAAGTGTGATCGAAGATCACACAAATGGTTTCGATTAATATTCCTTTCAAAATACTTTATCCTTTCTTTAATAAATCCAAATAAATTTCATTAAAAAAAAAAAAGTTGATTTTACGGTATAATACTGGTATTCAAGCTGCCAGTATTATACCGTAAAATTAACAGTAATAAACAGTAAAATAAGCAGCAATACTAGCAGCTGGGGTACTATTATTATATCGTAAAATCAATTTTTTTTTCAGTGCATTAAAAGCCATTTTCAGCAATTGAGGTCCGTATGCGGTAATGTGCGCAAATTCTGTCGTGCAGAACCGTGTACGATGTATAGCATTTTTACATACCACGTAATACGCTAAAAAATAAATGTTAAAAATTGCATAACGCAACGTAAAACGCATTTCCAGCAACTATAGATAGCAGTGATTGCTGTAACCGAATTCCTTGTGGGTCTCTGTAAATGAACGATACATGTCATGCATTCCATAATATATCGAAAACATGCCGTAGTGCATCTCAGTTCTCCTTTTTAATATCATTATGTTTCAAATATCACAACGTCATTAAAATGAACCGATTATTACGGATAGATCATAATGTAATGGAATTATTTGTGCGTCCCTGTAAACCTACGATAAGTACTTGTTATTCTATACTGCTTAGGAAACATGTTGTAGCCCACCTCAGTGAATTATACAATCTCATGAAGTGAAAAAATGAAGCCAGATGCATTTCAAAAAGTGAATGTGAATTCCGTAAATTTTGCATTTTTATACATAAAAACGAAAACTTTGTTTAACGAAAGCGTTTTAACATTCGCCAAGACATTTGAAAAGTCTTTATGATATCTGTTCATCTTCACAGGAACACAAAATAACGCTGCATTTATATATATATGTATGCTACACCTGTGTACACTTCGAATTGCATCAATATTAAAATGTAATCTGGCTTTTTAAGGCATTTAACTTTTGAGTAAAAAATATTAAATGCATAATATATTAGTGACAAGACGCAGAAATAATATTACTTATTACTGACTAGCTGTTACCCGTAACTTCGTTCACGCAACATTAAAAGAAGAATAAATACATTAATTAAGCAAAATACTTCACTCCCGAAAACTAAAAACCTTAATGATTAACTAAATATTTATCACATTTCATAGGAGACAATACAGTATTTTTTGTTATAGGGACCTTGACCCTCAGTCTTTATAAAGTGAAATTTTGCGCCAAATAATCGAGAAAATAAAATTGCAACCAATGCAAAAAGGAGGGCCAAATAAAATCGTGGAAATAGACGAATTGGGTAAAAATAAATGTCAATTGTACCTGATAAACAATTTTACTTTTAACGCCTTTGCGAAACGTTTTAACAGCCATCCTTCAAAAAAACATTAATTGGAAATAGTATATGCTTTTTCTTTAAATTCCATTCTGCCTCCTTGGTTCAACGTATAGCTGAAACAAATCTTGTTTTCTAAATGACAGTTGACAGGCAATTTTTATTCTCCAGAATAAATTGATTCATGAAGTTTGAATATGTGAAAATGTGTTTTTATTTTTCGGATAATTTAATGAAATCAAGATTTTGTTTTCACCATCTGTTAAAAGTGAAAACAAGTTCTGTTTTTCAGTTTTAATGAGAAAATGGTGCAAAAAAATATACTGATCTGTTTTATTTCTTCTTTTTTATGCACAAATATGGAGTAATTTACTTTCCGTTTTTAGAGAAACTTCGTTAAAATTTACAAAAAAAGGGCATTTAATTTAATTTTTTAATTTCTGAGAGTTTGTGTGACAACCTCGGATCAATGATAACCGGTATTAAGTAAATCGCGTTGCGTTCGATAGTCTAGAAGTAGTTACGAAATACAAACACGCGGTCAGATTTTAATATAATAGATTCGTGTTCATTTTCCTTTTCTTAAAATTATGATGTGATTTTTAGCAGAAAACTCTCATCTGTATATAACGGATACTCATGCTCAATAATCAGTATAGAAAAACAAACATTTAATTTTTTTGTTATAAATATGGCGTGAAACTCATCTACTTTCTATACTTGCTGATCCTTGTGTTATTAATGTAAGGAATTGATTCACACTCATTTTAAAACTTATTGGAAAATTCCCGTTTTATTTCAAATATGACCTCTTTTTCCTCAGAGAAATCTCTTTTTAATGACATAATTCTTGTTAATTTTCTTTTCCAGGCAATTAATTTCAATACTGGCATAGGGGAAATTATGTTACTTTAACGAAATAATATTAAATCTTTAGGTTTTATCAACAAAAATGGAATTATTAACATTCGTCATTTTTTTAGGTAATCGAGTTATTTCTTTTAGTTTTAAGAATGTAAATAACTATTTCTCGCTATCCATGACATCATTTTCGACATGGATAATTTTGCGGAGCATATTATTGACATTTGCTAACCATTTTCCTTTGAAACTTCTTTTTACTTAAAAAATACGGTATAGTTATATTAGCCGTGAGCAGACGGTAAAAAGCCGAGTATTGTTACCATACAAAAGAAAAAAAAAGAAAAAAAGTGTAGAAGAAAAACCCAAGATCATTTTATTTCACCAATCAAAGCATATCCGCTTTATTTTCGATATTTGACGTCATATTCACTTGTTTCCTATGGTTACGCATATTAAAACTTTTTATTATTATCAAAAACCAAAAAAAGTCAGTTTTATTTCTAATAATATTATTTAATCTTCTTTTTAATTCGTTGATTTTTTTTTCATTTTCATTTTCACGTGAAAAATTTTCAATTGAAACTAAATTGTTGAGTAAAAATTATTATTCCAGGTTTTGAATTAGTTTTGGCAACGATAAAGTATTAGCAACGGTAAAGTAAATTTAACCACTTTAAAATATTATACGAAAAAATGTCCATTCATTCTCTATGAAAATAACGAAATTTTGAATTATTAAGAAAAATATTTAAATAAAATAAACAAAAACCAGCCTATGTTCAAATGAGGGTTATAATTAACCTATATGCAAAGATACAGGATCATTAAATGCTCCATTTTGGCGCTGGCTTCAGCCTAACAATTGCACACAATCAGATTTATAATATTACTATCTGTTACCCGTGACTTCGTTCACGTATCATTAAAAGAAGAATAAAGGCATTAATTAAGCAAAATATTTCATTCCTGATAATTAGAAACGTAAATAATTAACTAACTCTTTATCGCATTCCATAGGAGACAATACAGTATTTCTATGTTATAGAGGCCTTGACATAACTAAGTTTTAAAAAAGTGAAATTTTGTGACAAATAATCACGAAAAGGAAACTGCAACCAATGAAAAAAGGCAGGCCGAATAAAATCGTGGAAATCGGAGAATTGTGTAAAAACATATGTCAAGTTTACCTGACAAACCATTTTACTTTTAACGCTTTTGTGAAACGCTTTAATAGTCATCCTTCAAAGATAATGGGAATAGTATATTCTTTTCATTAAATTCAATTCTTGTGAATAGGGAACAATAATTGTAGACCTAAATGCAAGGAGCTTAAATTTGCCTCCTTGATTTAATCTATAACTGAAAAAAAATCTATATTTCTAAATGAAAATATGTTCACAGAAGATTTTTGTTCTCCAGAATAAATTGATTCATGAAGTTTAAATATGTGAAAATACGTTTTTATTTTTCAAAAATTTTACTGTAATCAAGATTTTTTTTTCTTTCACCATCTATTCCAATTGAAAAAAAAAAAAAATTCAGTTTTAATGAGAAAAAATATATTAATCTGTTTTATTTTTTCTTTTTTATCCACAAAATTGGAATAATTTAGTTGCCATTTTTAGAGAAACTTCGTTAAAATTTACCAAAAACAAAAAACAAACAAACAAACAAAATCTCTGAATTTAAATCATTTTTTTTTTAATTCTGAGAGTTTATGACATCATCGGAGCAATGATAAGTAAATCACGTTGCGTTCGACAATTTGAAACAAGTAATTGCGAAATACAAATAGGCGGTCAGATTTTAATATAATAGTTTCGTATTTATTTTTCTTTTCCTAATAATAATGGTGTGGTTTCAGCAAAAAACTCTCATCTGTATGTAACTGATATTCATGCTTAATAATCGGTATAGATAAAAAAATTATATATATTTAAATTTTTCGTTTTAAATATGGCGTGAAACTCATCTACTTTCTAAACTTACCGATTCTTGTATTATTAATGTAAGGAATTGATTCATGCTCCTTGTAAAACACATTTGAAAATTCCCGTTTATTTCAAGTATGACGTCACTTTTTCCTCAGAGAAATCCATTTTTAATGGCATAATTCTTGTTAATTTTCTTTTTCTGGCAATCAGGACGTAAATTTTAGCGGAAAAACTCACATTTGTATGTAATTGGTATTCAAGCTAATTATAAATCAGTATCGATTAAAAATATTTCAGTTTTTTATCTTAAATATTACGTCCATTATCTATCTACTTTCATTATACATTGATATTCATGCTCCTTGTATTATTGCGAATATTTGAAAATACATGTTTTATTTATGACGTCATATTTGTCCAAGCCGAGGAGAATCATTTTCATAGTTCCATGGTCCAAGCGAAATCTATTTTTAATAATATAATTATTGTTCATTTTTCCTTCTAATTATAACGCAGTTTTTGACAGAAAAAGATCTTTTTAATGTAACCGATATTTATACTTCATGTATAATAACAAATACTCCATTTTTTTTTTTTCAAATATCAGGGAAATTCATCTTCTTTTGAATTTTTTTAATTTTCAGTTTTCACGTGAAAATCGTTTAATTGAAAATTAATTGTTGAGGAAAAATTATTTTTCCATGTTTTTATTTTTTGGCAACGATAAAGTAAAATGGTTAAATTGTATAGAAAAATGTCCATTTATTCTCTATGAAAATAACGAAATTTGGAATTATTAAGAAAAATATTTGAATAAAATAAACAAAAACTAGCCAATATTCATTTGAGGGTTATAATCATCCAATATGCAAAAATACAGGATCATTAAATGCTTCATTTTGACGCTGGCTTCAGCCTAACATTTGCACACAATCGGATTTATAATATTACTAGCTGTTACCCGTGACTTCGTTCCGTAACATTAAAAAAAGAATAAATGCATTAATTTAGCAAAACATTTCACTTGATAATTAACAACATATATAATTAACCAAAGCTTTATCACATTTTATAGGAGACCATACGGTATTTCTTTGCTATAGGGGCCTTGACATAACCCAGTCTTAAAAAAAGTGAAATTTCATGCCAAATAATATATACAATCGCGAAAATGAAACTGCATCTAATGAAAAAAGGAGGACCAAGTAAAATCGTGAAAATCGAGGAATTCCTCTTCGTAAAACGAAAAACAACACTGGCAGAATTCTTATATACACAGTGCATTTTAGATGGTATTTGGTGTACAATTTGTATATGTGTGCATTGATAAATGGGCATTATTATATTGTTTATTTGCATAGACATATGTTATATATTTCTTACTACATTATCTTGTTTATGTATATATTAAATTAAGTGCTTCACGCTAAGTGGTGTAAATAGTGAACAAACTGCTTGTGAATTTTATACATTGATAGCTATTTCACAAAGATATAACAATCTGATGCGATTCTAAAATGTAAATAAAGGTTGCTCGAAAGTATTTTAAATTCTGCCCAATTTAACCTCGATATTTTCTCTATCGCGTCAAGAACACTATAAGCAAATAAATACCGACGACACAAATCGGATGATCTAAATTTACATATTTTTGTTAGTATATATAAGATTATTTTAATTTATTTCATGCGCTTGAAATATTTTACGCTTTCTCTAGGGTTAGGTGTCGAATAAATGTACTTTCTTGTTATTTTATTTTGCCATTTTTATTTATTCTATTTTCCATTCATTCCATTTATGGATATTGATTTAATTTACATATTCGTGTCAAAGAATATTCTTTAAAGTTATTATCAAGATTAGGATAGGATACGATTACGGTTAGGATTAGGAATACAAATTGAACGACAATGGCATGACCGATTCAGGTTTAAAGTATGAAACAGGATGTCTATTTACATCATGAAGCAATAAGAAAATTAGAAAATTATCGGCTAATATTATTTAATATGTTTTACAGTCATAGTTGACATCAGAGGTGAGCGGGGAAATGATCATCTAAAATACCATTAAGTGTTTGCCACGCAAAAAACAAATCTGGTTACAACAATGTATTTAATTTTGCGCCAACTTTCACTTGATAAAAAAAAAGGCAAATTGACTATGGACCTAAATTTAGACCCCTTAACCTTCCTATTCTCGTATTTTCTACCTATATGTAAAAAAAAATTCTACTATATAGAACGCGCTTTCACGTTTATAATGTTATGAATTGGCACGATCGGCTTGTTCAAGTTTACACAATTCGGCTGGAAGAAAAGATTCATTACTTTTTTATTTCTTCTTTCCTTTTGCATTACGCGAATTTGTTGGTAAAATCGATTTTCTTTTCGATAACATTGTTGTTTTTTAAGTTTAAAAAATATTGTAATTTTACTTAAACATTGCCTTAAAATCTATGTAATTTTTCTTATCCTACAAGACTTTACAAAAATCTATTATGTAACAACTTTAAAAAAAGCTATATTTAAAAACGACAACAAAGTTTTTCCTATTTTAAAACTAAAAGAAATGTAATATTAAATTCCGGTTCGAAACGACGATTTACAAATGTGTTTCGATTGTGGGAAAATGATAAAGGAAAAATGCTGTTACTTCGACATAATAATATTAAATCTTTAGCTTTTATGAGAAAAGCAACTTTCTTTTAAAAATTATAGTTATTTTTATTAAGATTTTCTGATTTTCGATACGGATAATTTTGCGATGTATATCATTGACATTTGCCATCCAATATTTTTTTCTTTAATTTTTTTTTTACTGTTTAAAATTTAAATTAAAAATATGGTAACTTTATGTTAGCCGTGAGTAGACGATAAATCGCCAACCTATCCCATCATTTGTACTGAATTCATTAAAAATATAAATATTTCACTCATTTCATTTAAAACAGAACTTTAATTTACAACACATACATTTAAAATACATATATTACGTACATTTAAAATAATTCCTTTCATGTGAAAAAGAAAAGAAAAAAATACGATAAATTAATCACAAATAATTTGATAACCCAAGATCATTTTATTTTAACATCAAAACAAATCTGTTTTATTTTTCTACGAGGCTAACGAAAAAGACAGGCTACCGCGGTGCATTCCACTTATCTTTTTTTAAGACCGCTAGAGTGACATGATGCTCTTTTCGTACACCTGCATTGGTGGATTCGATCATCACGTGACTCTCGCGGTCTGTAAAAAAAGATACGCGTAAAGCACCGCGGTAGCCTTTCTTTTTCGTTAGCCTCGTTTTTCTATATAGGACATCATATTCGCTTGCTTTCCATACTTACTCGTATTTATGCACTTTGTATTATTATCAAATATTTGAAAACGCACGTTTTATTTCTAATATGACATCATTTCATATTCTGTTTAATTCTTAAATAATTCCTTTCCTTTTCAATTTTCACATGGATATTTTTCACGTGAAAATATATTGTTGATTAAAAATTATTACTCGGGGTTTTTATTTTATATTGGCAACGATAAAGTATTAGCAACGGTAAAATAAATTTAACCATTTAAAAAAAAAAGCTGCAAAACCGGGCCCTTTGAGCCAAACCAAACAAACCAACCAACCATTTTAAAATATACGAAAAAATGTCCATTTATTCTCTATGAAAATAATGAAATTTTGAATTATTAAGAAAAATATTGAAATAAAATAAACAAAAACCAGCCTATGTTCATATGAGGGTTATAATCAACTTATATGCAAAGATACAGGATAATTAAATGCTTCATTTTGACGCTGGCTTCAGCCTAACATTTGTACACAATCAGATTTATGATATTATTAGGATTAGGATTAGGATTAGGATAGGATATGAATTTTTTTGACATTTTTTATGGAGAATTGTTTGGACATCTAGAATATACTTCAGGTAATAATGTATTTTGTAGAAATGTAAAAAAAAATTATACTCGTATGTATAATTCAACTTTAACATTTAAGATTTTATTTTTAATTCAAATACACACAAAAAAATAACTTATTTAATTTAAAAAAAAATTGAAATTCTCATTTCTGTTAAACATTTACCATTTCTATTATACAATTTTTGTATAAAATTTGCAATAAAATATCGAATTAAGGTACTTTTGTTGAATGAAAAACAAATTCTAAATATAAATATTTAATGATAATTTATATAAATTGTAAAAACTATTTATTGTACTATTTGCTACATATTCAAAGAGATTAGATATAACAAATGTATTTTATAGATAATAAAGATATTAACAAGTGTAATAAAACTGTCCAAAAACCTAACTGCGTAATAAAATACAAAACTGATTTTTTTATATAGAATTTTATTCTGTCCTTACCTCAAACGTTTACAAAATACAATTGAATTACATTCAAAATGAATATTAAAATGCATATAGTTAATGCAGAAATCTATTTAGTGTAACACTTTAAATTACAAACAACTGGGTTACTTCATATTTATCAGGAATTTATATATTAGGTCATATGGAAATTTCTGCGTTTTTTTTTATATCTTTGTGTACATAAATGCCACATTCCCACCAGAATTTTGGAATAAAACATTGCTTTTACCATGTACATGAAGAAACCGCTTTTACGTATTTAGATCCTTATATATTATTTCTCCTGTCAACATCCCTTTTACTCAGAAAATATGAAACGCAGAACAACGAATGAGGTACCATATGAAAGGTTTTAGAACAGGCTTCTGACATAGCCCACTTAAAAATTCGTTAAAACATGTTTTTGATTAAAATTTGCTGAAATTAAAAAATTAAATCGGCATTGATTTCATGAAAGAAATGAAAGGTTTTCCTGAAATTATTGTTGCCAAAAAAATAAAATACCACATTATATGATGCTCATAGCAATTATTATAAAAAAAACACCGCACGGGTTTATTTTATACTTATGATTAAAAAGCGAAATTGAAATTGAAATGTTTAGATTTATATTTCTAAGTCCCATGTTTTTCCCGATCACGTCATCTTCTAATGCAGTCAAAATACGATTGTTAATTTTTTTTTTCTCGCGCGTGCCTTTAGCAATCTTGGATCAGTTTTTAGTCTAACTTAGATGGAATAAATTTGATGATATTCTAGCTTGACTAACAACTAAATGTTGTTTGCAGATAATTTTATCCTTGCTTTTTCTTTAGAAGTTTAAACCTGCATCTAATAAATATTACATATTGATAAAAAATGATTACTTCTCTATTATCCCGTCGACCACTTTTCATAACAAAAAACTATCGCCAAATAAACGGGAGAACGTTGCCATTGGAATATCAAAAAATAAATAAAATATAAGAATTTAAGGACACAATTGTTATTTTAATTAATAAAATAACTACTAAATCAGTAAAACATAATGAAAAATACACGCAAATGTCGAATTAAAAACCACTTGATGATTTAACAAACACGTATAATGCTTCTGACATCAAGTAAATGGGACTGCATTTTTGGCGTTTAATCTTACAGTTTGGCGGTAGTTTTTTGCTATGAAAAGCGGTCGACGGGTTAATAGAGAAGTACCTAAAAAATATTAGATTTCAGTGCGAAATCTTCGCACGGGACCTCTGGTATAAATTTATTTGTAAATCCTAATGGCATTCAATCCTTTCAATATTATCTCAACAAAACGTATAAGGCAGAACTTTCCATTTTCCCCCAAATTTCTCAAAATCCGTCAAATGTCGCCGCAACGATATATTCCACCTTCCACATCAAAAAATTACATTGAATTTGTATATTACTAACCAATCATACGCTGTATAGGGTAAGTCTTGTAATCGTTTTGAAAATCGAAAAAGTTTTTTAGACTGATTTACACATTTCAGACACAGAAGATTCCGAAAAACATATTTAAAAATAATAATAAATAAAAATAAATAAATTAATTTAAAAAAAATTGCCGTCCTTTTGTCTGCGTGTGTCAGTAAACGCTCTATCTCCCGAACAAATTGAGGTAGATACTTGAAATTTGGTATGTACTTGGTATGTATTAAAAGGAAGAGGCTTATTGAATTTTTTTTGGACTCACGAAATATTTATTTTGATAAAAGGTATATAAAATATTTCGAAATTGCTTATTTTAAGGAGTGAATATAAAAGACAAAAAAAGGGGGTTCCCGATATAGTGATTGTCAATTTAATTGCTGACATTTAGATATATTAAACTTTTGATTCTGACCAATAGTTACCGATGAAACCTAAATCATAAAAAACGTCCCCCCAATCTTTTTTAGACATGAAATAATATCTTTCATTAGCCATCCTAAAATTTCCAAAACACAATTCATTTCAAACCTGAAATGAATTCTGGGAAATCACTGATATATAGATAGACTGCGAATTCGTGGAAGGACTTTCAGAAAAATATTTTTTGAACTATCAGAAATTAATATTTTTTTTGGAAACAAAGGCATTATTAGAACGGGAAAGGTACCACCTACAAAGGGATATTTTTTTTTATTTATTACAGGAAAACGAATACAGCCTTTTTTTAAATTGCAGAAAACTTAAAAAAAAAAAAAACAGAAATTTGCATTACAAATATAATTGTTTGAAAGGGTTATTATGATTATTTCTAACAAATAACACCCTTGTAACAGGAAATAAGCCACCTATAAGTGATTATTTTTGCTTTTTCGTATTTTGTTAGGGAGGACGAGATGCGGACTTGTAAACATGCGGAAAAAAAAAAACACGAATTCAACGTAAATATATACTTTTTTTTTCTTCTGAAAATGAAAATATTGATATATCTTTTAATGCAGTTAGAGCAGCAAAAATTGAAAAGTTAAGTGTATGTTTTATATTTTTTCGTATTTCCATCTGTTAAACCAATTTAGTCTTGTAAAAATGCAAAAAAAGAAACTTTTGGCCTCGCTTCTTTTTCTAAACTTATGGAACCTCGGAATGTTTCAGAAATCCCCAAGTTCAGCGGCAGCGCGTCATTTTGGCATGTTCATCATGATTTTTAATTAATATCTCGGCCAATTAAAAAATAAATAAAATTCTGAGACTTAGGGCTTGTCTGCCTTGGACTATCCTCATTTAAATTTTCAGACCCCTACGTTTTGTACATTTTCCTAGGCATCTCCAATGCAAGATAATTTTTTTATTTCTTTTAGTAACAAACGTGTTTATGAGAATAACAATCACTGAAATATTTTGCTTAAATAGAAAAATATATCAAAAACCACTGTCAATCAAATTTATTATTAGATTATATTATTATTTTTTATTTATTTAAGACAGCTAGACATTCACTATATTGGCGCGTATTCATTAACTTTTTATCTAATTTTACAGTAAAACTCTCTTTTTAGGGTTCCGTACTTTAATAACGGAACCATTATAAGATCACTCCTGTTTCTGTCTATCCGTCTGTCAGAAACCTTTTTTTCGAAAATTATGCAACGTACAGAGTTCAATCTTGGGGAAGTTATAAAGACTTTTTACCCACACATGTTCAGATTATTACCCATTCACTAATATATCCTTAGGAAAAATTTAGGGGGGTAATTAAGTTACTTGAAAAAAAAAAACATTCTTTTTATATATCGTGTAGGGTGTTGTGTGAAAGATCTGATAATACCGAACTCAAAAATATTTTAATTTTAATTTTAGATATTATATTTTCAGGGATATCGTCGAAAATGCACTACAAAAATATGCCCCTTCCCCCTCTATTTCCGAATCTACTGAAACTAAAATTATGAATAAATTAGGGGTAGAAGGAGTTTATTTAAACCTTGCAGAAAAACTATAGCGATTTTCCTAGGCGACATAGTTTTTGAGAAAAAGGCATTTTTCAGCTATACACAAATTTTACTTTTCGAGTGGTCTGCGGGAGAGTTGAAAGGCGCTCGAGAGATCTATATACACAGAATCATCCAATGATATTTGATAATGATTTAAAAAAAATATCGGTAATTACCCGAAATATTAATTAAGTTACATGAGAAAAAAAATATTTTTATGTATCGTGTAGGGTATCGTTTGAAAAATCTCATAACATCGAACTCAAAAATATATTTGTTCTAATTTTAGGTATTATATTTTCAGAGCTATCGTCGAAAGCATTCTGGAAAAATATCTCCCCTTCCCCCCCCCCCTCTCCTATTTCGGAATCTACTGAAACTTTGGGAAAAAAGGGTGTGGGTAGGAATTCATTAATTAATAAATAGCAATTATAATAAACTTAATGTACGGAACCCTTTGAGCACATGACAGATTTACTTTTTCCTTTATGTTATCGAAATTACATTTTATATATGTTATTATATCGAAATTACATTTTAGCGAATACGAATGTGTCATATTAAGAGTTTTTTTTATCTCACATATTTGATTAACACACTGTTCTATTTTTGAGAAAATAATTTTTATCATAAACGAGTTTAAGATTATCAATTACTGATATATTTCGTTTAAAATGAAAAACATATAAAAATACATCCTCAGTAATTTTTATATTTTTAATTTAGTATTTTATCTTTATCTAGTACATTTTAACTCAATGATAGTGAAAACGTGATGTTCTTTATAAAAGTCGGTGCAGGAGAAGTGATAAAATAGAGATTTGTAAGCTTAAGGCAATAAAATTTCTCAACGATCGTAAGTAATAAAATCTATTTAGTCAAGTGTAGAAAAAAAAACACATTTCACGATAGTCATATTCAGGTTTTATGCATAGAAAAGGCGTATATATTATGTCACTGTGATAGATAAACATATAAAAAATACTGCTGAAAGTTTAATAATAATATTTTTAAGGCAGGAAGTAATTTAAAATATAACATATCACCACAAATTTAAATCTGACCCAATGTAATAGAACACGATAAACTTGTATAATTAGTACATAACGATAATAATGTAACGGTGATCTAAATTCGAGTATTAGCACTTGAATTCGACATATACACATGTTAGATGTGCGCTTCGTGTATAATCAGGGAATTTAGATTATTGCGATATGTGCAAGACATTATATCATATTTTATGTGGTCAATAAACTCTCATTCATATCTTAGAAGTATAAATTGATATACAGGGTGCGTCCAAAATATATACACACTTGGAATGATTGTAACTCCAGTTTTTATTCCCATATCATTTATATTTAAATTACAACATAGAATGTATAATTTTTCCACCTACCGCAGATGTTCAAAATTATTACCGTTCTGGTCAATACACTGCTTATAATGGTGGGATGTTGATTCAGAAACTTCAACAAACATTTCATTTAGTGTTGTGGCGCATTCTTGCTCAATTGTGGTTCCGGAAAGTATTCTATGAATATCCATTCGTTTCAAACTTATCTTTTATCTTAAGAATTGTAAGTCGCATGGATGGATCTACATGAAACTCTCTCGGATATATTTTTTTTTTTCTTGTTCGTCTGCTACATTTTCATACTTACAATAGTATCTTAAAATAAATATGCTTTTTTTAAGTTATTCTTGGCCCACTCATTATTTTCTATTAATTAAATTTTGAAAGAAAAATTAGAAAGTTTTGACAAGTTCAACATTGTATGTACACATTTTTCTGATGCACTCTGTATAACGTGTCTCCCATAAATCCGTTTACAATTCAGTTATCATTTTGCTCTATAATTCAATGTTTCGTAATTTTGTGAGAAAACAATATATATATTTTTCAAAGAGAAATATATAAATTAAAGTCATTAAAATAATATATAATTAATAAAATAATTAATTAATTATTATTAATTAATCTATAGTTAATTTAAAGTTAACAAGTGATTATTATTATTATTATTATTATTATTATTATTTATTTGAATGCCTAAGGGGGGCCACTCGGCCCAGCAAAGCCAGGCCGTAGAGCGTTAGCACCTCCCCCGGGATGTTCCCCGGCACGCGGGGATTCGTTTTGGGTGATTTCAGCCACCGGCGGAAGGGAAGGCACGACGCCGAGACCGCCAGCGCACGCGCAAACGGCTCAAACAACAACGAAAAAGAAAAAAAAAGAAAATACAAACTAGGCCAAAGGCCGGCACTGCCAGGACAAGCCTAAGCACGACAAGGGGCAGGCAAGAAAGCTAAAAACAAAAAAAAAGAAAAAGAAACTGAAAAAAGCCTGAACCGCTGGAGCCTGCACTCCCTCGCATATTATTTATGAGAAATATATATATTTTTCTCTTTCCGATATTGAGATAAACTAGAAAATTTCGTAGTAGCAAAACTGTTGTGGGCTAGTGTTTTTTATACTGGCTGTATCATTGTTTTATAATGGTTATACAGGCAGATACAGATACCTGTCCGAGACGAAATGCTCTAATTTGAACAGTCTGTAATACAGCATGTAACCGTTGCATTAAGAAGATTGAAACAACAATAGACACACACAGTTATGAATATTTCTTTGTGCAATGAAGCCAATTCTACAAGTGCCCCACGAGTGGCATGGTGGATGCCTAAGGAGGATAGCGAGAGAATTGCACCATTTCTCCCAATCCATTTTTGTAGGAATTCGGCAGTCAGACTCCGGACTCCCAAATGCCAGTGTGGAGGTCCTCCACCAACCAAAACCTGACAATGGACCCCAATTCTACATGCCACCCCACAGCTTGAGCTTTTTCAGTATTCCTTCTCATTTTTCAATTTTCAATTTTTCCGATTTTCAGCGCCGAAAATAAATAACATTTCTGTTACATAATGTAAATTTCCATATCTAAGCTACCATGCACCTCATAACAAAATTGAAGGTGTCGGGACAAGAAAGAGCCAAGCCACATTTTTGGTTAAATAAAACTATCACTGTAATATATTGCTTAATATTGTAAATTATAATATCCTACATATAATTTGTTTCTAATGTCACTTGGTGGCAGCATATGTACCAGGTTTCGTTTTTGCCCCAGACGTTTATGTCAAAATGAAGATAGCTAATTTACAAAGAATGTAATACTAATATCATTAATGCCATATTGTTACTCAGAATATCTCAAATGTTACTAAGACATACAATGAATGTGGATTATCACTTTACTAAACAGCGTACAACCACTAGAGTGAAAAAAGAAAGTCAATCATGATCATAGCATCGTTGGCACGCACGAGAAAAATTTTCAGCACTGCTGAAAAATTAATTCGTGTATAAATATTCACAGATACTGGGTTTCATTTGTCTCATGCATGCCAACGGTGTTCATGATTGACTTTCCATCCTGTGCTGCGTGGTTTTAGCCTTACCATATAAGAGTGAGAGAACGCTAAACTGGATGTCATCTGGATGGCTTAATTGGTAAAGCACTTGGTGTGCTATACCAAGGGATCCGGAATCGAATCACGGTCTGGACATTTTTGCACTCTAATGGTTGTACGCTGTTTAGTAAAGTGATAAATCACATTCTTTGTATTTCATTTAATGTACAGCGTAATTTCAGCTCTGCTGAAAAATTAATTGGTGTGTTAATAAGACATAGTCGAAAAAACTTTATGTTATATATCTTGATTTGAGTATTTGATCAAATTTTCAAATTGAAATATCTCAGAAGTTCAAAAATGTGGCTTGGCACTCTCTTTCCACGACCCCTTCAATTGTCTGGGTTGTTTATTATCTTTAGTATAAGAGTTTAAAATTAGGACGTTTCGTCTTGGACGTTCATCCATTATATTGGCGTTGTCATACCATATTGCCCCAACGCGTCGGCGCGTTTTATTTTACCCGTATTAGTGCAATATTGTAATATACAGAGTGTCCTAAAAGTGATTGGCTCATTTTAAAATTCAATAAGCGATCAAGCAGTTGGCGTACGAGAGTGCGGTTTGGACGAAAATGCTTCTTATGATCTGAAATTTTGTTTAAGCAAAAAAAAGTTCAAAACATTTCTCATAGATGGCGCTGCTACTGGAAAGTTATCGAATAGGTAGAATGCATTTATACATAACAATGGCGAAAGACCCACAATGCGTATGAAAAATTTTGTCCAAACTCTGGCAACCCACATTCCAGAAGTTAACAATACTCATCTATCTATCCTCACTCGTTTAACCGAGTTCAAGAAGGTATATACAGGGTGATTATAAAAAAAATATCCCGATATATGAGCCCCTAACTGTCATACCGTTCACAGAAACTGAATGAAACTTTGGTTTAAAGTATTTTGAGGTATGCGATCAAGAATCATATGAAAGACAACAGTTAAATTCTAACAGTTACGGTTACAGGGACAAAATTTCGAAAATTTCAAATGGCAACACCTACTTTTTTTTATTGGAATGTGATCCTCATAGTGAAAAACCATAAAAAGCGTTGGAACGGTACCTGTAGCACGAAAATCGCCGGCGCTAGACAGACTAAGAATAATAGTGAAAACAACCATTAAGGACAGAGAAGCAACAGAAAACAAAACATTTTATTGTGTTTCATACATTTTCCATTTTACACACGACGACACTTTACATGCGGCAGATGGTGGATAGCACTGAACTATAAAATGTTTTACTTTCTGTTGCTTCTCTGTTGTTTTCACTTTACTTCTTAGTCCTGCCGGCAATTTTACAGGTACCGTTCCAACGCTTTTTAAGGTTTTTCACTACGAAGATCACATTCCAATAAAAAAAGTAAGTGTTGCCATTTGAAATTTCCGAAATTTTGTCACTGTAACCGTAACTGTTAGAATTTAACTGTTGTCTTTCATATGATTCTTGAGCGCAAACCTCAAAATACTTTAAACCAAAGTTTCATTCAGTTTCTGTGAACGGTATGGCAGTTATAGGCTCATATATCGGGATAGTTTTTTTTATAATCACCCTGTATATAGGTATGCATCTAAAACTAAATTTCAAGATACAAATATTTTCATAAACGTTGTTACGTAACGGTGCAAAATGTAAACTTACTATTATAAAAAACATACTTAAGTTGTTTCAATATGACTGCAGAATACTAAAATATTAAAAATAGTTAAATTAATTTACCAGATTATCAACATATGTAATATCTGAAATGTGACAGTTATTCCAATAAATGTTAGCGTAAAAATTTCAGTAATATTCTAATTGTGTTAATTACTATATTACTTACACATTGGAACTGTGAAAAATCTTTCACTATAGTATTTAAATGCATTTTGCTTCAGATAAATTGGATGTTTACACAAGCTTAATATTTTGAAAAAATATTTTACGGGACAAAAAAGCATAAAACAAATTCAATGACATCTAACCAGAAGGTATTTTTAAAAAACTCAAATATCGTAAAATGGGGCATGCGATCAAAAGCTTCTTCGGGAAATTCAAATTTTTCCTCTTATTGCATTTCAAATTCGAAACTTTTTTTTTTCACTTTTCGCTCAAGGTAATAAAGTAACTTTACAACTTTAGTAAAGTTTTGTATATATATTTTTCAAATGCATATTTAAAAAAAAATTAAAACATATTATTGCTTTTATTACTTTTATCCGTGATTGTGAGCAATTTTGAGAAAAAAAAAGTTACATTGACAATAAATATTTTATTCGTCTTGAATAGAATATAAATATATATTCTTAAATCGATACAATTTTTAATTTTCATGTTGTTTACTTTAAATTTTCAGACACGTATTTGTCTTGTACAGATATTAATAAATAAAAATTATATATTAATATTTTGTCTTAATAAAAATACATTCGAAATGTAATTTTTTTCTCAATTATATATAGATATGCAATGACTGAATAAATTTGCGCAATCGAACAACATTTGTTTAAAGCTATTACAGTATAATAAAAGAAAAATATTTCTGAATCTACGAAAATGTAATATAACGAAGAGTACACTCTAAAATTGGAAGGAGTGAGAAGTTGACTCTTTGGAAGAGTGATAGGCATTTTCACTCTTTTAGGAGTGAATTTTATAAACATGCACTCTTTAAAGAGTGGAATTTTCCACTCTCTAGAAAGGAGTGAAATATCTCACTCCGTTGTCGAGAGTGACTGTCTCACTCCGTTGACAAGAGTGAATAGTTCACTCCGTTGAGAGTGAAGAAAAACAGTTTTTTCCAATAAAACCACAAGATGGCTCCAGCTCGCGGATACCCCGTTATCGAAACGAAACGCCTAAAATGAAATCCTTTATATATAGTAGCACGATTTAAAAAAAACTGAAAAAGGTATTGAAATAATAAATGAATCGATAGACTTATGGACAGGAAATATATTTTATGCTTTACAAATTGCAGGATTTGCCAGTGCTAAGAGCAGTGTAGGGAAAACAAATATTTGAAGTAAATTTATGCTTAGCTGCAACACAATTTTGCTTCTATTTTATAAACAGAAATTTAATATCTCTGAATGCTAATTATTTTTTTTTATTTAAATAACCTATTCTACATATTTTATATCAGTTCTAACCTTTTTATGAATATAAACAAAATATAATTATACAGATTAAGTTTTCTGTTATTTTTAGCACGTTTGAAATTAAAATGTAAAACATAAGAGAAATGAAAAACGTTGCATTTAATCACTGATTTTATACCATTTATTAAAGCAAAAAAAAAAAAAAGAGTATAAATGTGTCGGTAACAGTCTTAGCAAAAATTTAACAGCTATAATTTAAGAAAAAAATACGTTTTTTACCCTGACTGAAATTTCCCCCCTAAAAATTAGTTTTGAAAAGTAAATTTGGGGGCACCTTTGTATTTCAGTGGGTAAGCTTCGGCTTCACGGGCCTATTTTGTAAACAGGCCCTGGGCCTCGGACAATCTTAATCGGACTCTAATTATGGAAACATTATTAGCAAGAAAAAAATGAATGAATAAATAAATAACTCCTTTGTTGTAACGGAATTTTTGTTATAGCGGAAATGTACAGACGGGTGTTCGCACATTTTTTTAGACGATTTCGGCGTTGTTGTTTTTAACGTTTAAAATATGAATATTGCTTTCTGAAATAATCTGTATGATAATCCTGTTTCTTGATTCTAATTCTGCGTAATGCTTTCGATGGTAGAAGGTTTTTTGTAAAATTTACAGGGTTATTGCTTCCCATGCCTCTTTAAAAACTTTCCAGATTCGATCAATCCTGGTGGTTTTGCCCTTTGAAAGAGCTCTTTTCAGCAGACCAAATGCACAATAAACCATAAGAGAAACGTCGGTTGACTGGAGGAATATGTTGAAAGGTATAAATACAATACCTGTGTGAGTTTTTAATGTTTTTAACGAATACAGCGGTAGTTCTTGAAGTATGAGCAGTAACTTTGCTTTGATGCAGTTTCACCCTTTAAAAGTCATTGTAATAAAGAAAATGGAATTTTTTCTGTAAATATCGGATATAACACATTCTCTTAATAATATAATGAATTGATTGTAACATTTTTGTCCAATATTCTTATTTTTATTTTCCCATTGTAAGATAAATTTGCGATAGTCATAAATCCTTACCTGAAACTTCGTTTTCCGCCTTGAAATGGGCTCTTTTTTTCCCTGTTTTTTTTTCCATCTGGTATCTTTTTACTATGTATATGTACTGATTTTTGGAATAGCACTTTCCAATCAATTGTTATGTTTATTTCGCACTAAAAAGTTTTTATATTATGCGCTTTGCAATCATTTTAGACTGTCGAATTAGCATACTTTTGTTTGGGAAAAAAAAACGCATCTTCCCATTCACAGCTTTTTTGCATGCGCAATCTTGAAATAAGAATAAATTTGAAAGTATCAGACGATAATATAAATTGCACATAATAAGTTGTTGTCAGAATTTTTTCCTCTAAAATAATTCCATTTTTTAAAATCATTAACAAATTTGTCTGAAAAATGTGCGAACAGTCTCTGTATTATATGATACAAAAAAAGGTTTCAGTTTTCTTATTTACACAGCAGCGAAACACCGTAAATATTTGTGATTTCTACACAAATTTAATAAGTGTGCTCGAATATCACAAAAGAAACAAAGCTAAAATAAAGTAATAAGAGCTTTTTTTATTGTTAGCGGCTGTAGCATACTGTAAGTACCAGTTCTCGTCCGAGCGCATAAGTCAAGCAGCAGCGAGCTCGGTTACTATTTGGGAGGGTGACCGCCTACGAAAAAGCGTGTGTGTGTAAAAATGAGTTTCTCTTTTTTATTCAAGAATTTTAGTCACTCCTGAAAGAGTGACTATTCACTCCTATCAGGGGTGAAAAAACTCACTCCTTTTGCAAGAGTGGATAGTCACTCTTCTGAAAGAGTGAGTATCCACTCCTGTTCAGAGTGAATATTCACTTCTCAGGAGTGAGTATTCATTCTTTCAGAGAGTCAAGAATTTCACTTTTTCCTAGAATGAATAGTCACTGTAAAGAGGTTGGGCAAATTTTGACTCTGAGATAGAGTGAATATCCACTCCTCTGGAGTGAATAGTCACTCTTTCTTATTTAGAGTGTAGAAATATACAGGGTGTATCAAAAAACCTTGACACACTTTAAAATTTTATAAAACAAAATATGTACAAGATAGAAACTAGAAATTCACGTATGTGTTACCTGCGATATTACAGTTTTTTTAATATAGTCAATAAATTTCAATATGTGCACCTTTCTTGGCACGAAGAACATCCAGCCGATAATCCATCTCGGCCCTTGTGCTGTCCAATATCGATTACGTGACACATGAAATTGCAGCAATTATGCGTGCTTTAAGTTCTTCAGAACTGCTCACTTTTGCTTCATCTGTGAAAATGATGTTTTTTTAAAAAACCGCTATCTTCTTCCAGATAATTGAGCATTTGCACAGCGATGTCAAAACGACGAGGTTTCTTATTCCTTTGCAAATTTTGCAGTATCTGCAATTTATACGCATGAAGGCGAAGTTTCTTATGAAGCACGCGATGCACTGTTGGAAATGGAACTGATAATTGCCTCACGGTAGTGCGTACCGATTTCTGCAAGCTACCAGAAAAAGCTTGGCGGATTCTGTAAATGCTGGTCTCACGGAACAACTAGCGCAATCTGTTGATTTATTTTTGACACAGAAAAAACTCCAATATCTACAGTAACACATACGTGAATTTCTAGTATCTATCTTGCATATATATAGTTTTTAATTTTTAAAATGTGTCAAGGTTTTTTGATACATCCTGTATAATAACATCTTCTGAGTTACCAACAATTCTGAAAAGCGTTCTTTATCTTTAGAAACCTCAGAAACTAATATATTTTCGAGATTTAAAGAAGCATTTGTAAAAACATAGTTTATTTTGCTGCTCCTGATTTTCGGAAAGGATTCCGATTAGTTTTTATAGTATATTAATCAGTTTTCTCAAAACGGAATATTGGTTTTTACGTTGGTATCAATTCTCAATTAAACACTGTCAGCTGCGCAACTAAATGCATACATGCGAAAGTAATAAAATAACATTAATTTTAATGTTATTCTAAATGTCGTGAATTTATCAAGTTTGTCTGTAAAAATGTTTTTTTGCACATGGAATTGTTTATTAAGAATGGAAAACCTATATCTGGGAAACGTATATTCCAGGTTGAGAAAACTGATTAATACACTGTAAGAACAAATTGGAAACATCCATGGCAACCAAAGAATCTCGAATAAACATTAGTTTTTGATCATCCTAAAGATAAAAAACGCGGAAGATGTTATAGTAATATTCTCTTTCTTAATTATATTATATTTTCCTAGATTAAGAAACTCTAGTGTTTTTTACACTGTGTAAGTTTCAGTGCATTACAATGAATGTGTATTTTATGTATAAAAATATGCCTTTAATTCCATTTCTGTACATCATAATAACATTTACATTTTTTACAGAGAAAGTATATTATGGAAAAATAATTTTACAGAAAGTAAATGAATCGGTGCCTCCAGGAAGTCGAGAAAGCACAACCTTAAGCATCTTTTTCTGGAAACAACTCAGTGTTCTTCTGAGCCCCACATATCTTTGCGTAGAGTTTCCCAAAATCCTGAAACTTCGTTTATTTGTATGTAGCACACGGAACCAAATTTCGAAATTTCATATTTCTATATTTTCTAGTTCAGATATATACAAACTCAAAGAAATTGAAACATCCGGAATATTCGAAAACGGGAAAAAAATCTATATAATTTAAAATTAATCCTATTTTTAGCCCTAGGAACATGAAATTTGGCATAAATTTAGTGTTTAAAAGAAAGAAAAAAAACAGAAAAAACTAAAAAAATACGGTAATTTCGCGAAGCAAAATCAAAATATTTCGATTTCTTGGAATTTTCTGAATTTTTTTTATTTTATCTTTCTTTGTATCCAAAACACTACTTTTAGGGCCACGTATCAAGTATCTAGGGCTGCGAGTATTACTTCTCATCGATAGTACCTTTCCTGGAAACATAAAGCGAATACTTTTGACCTCCCCCCCTCTATAACTTAGTACTTGTATAGAATCCTGATTATTTTTTTGTTTTATCTTGAGGGATTATTGTTCCGGTAAAACTTTATGAGTACAAATGCATCGATTTTTAATTAAAATAATACAGTTTCTTAAAATGCATTATATAAAGCTCATCTGGGGAAGTTTCCAAGGTAATTGCTAAGCATTTGCAATGAATAGACAATTCGCAATGAGACATTGAGTTAGAGAACAATTCACTAATAAGCATTATTAATAGTACATTCAACAATGTGACGGGTATAATTAAGCCACTCTCTGTTTCATTTAATATTTCAAGAAGTATTACATGAAGAATGCTCATACGTGAGTTGAAAATGAAGTACATTAAAGGATTTTATATATTTGCATTACAAAACGAGTTTAATTAGTTAAAAATTAAATATAACTGTAGACAAAAAAAACTTTTTATAACCATTGAATGTTTATTTTAAAAATCGCGTATAAATTCATGATTACAAATCATGTTGTTCCAAAAAACAAAACAAAACCCAAAAACGCTACAACACGTTAATTCGACGTGAGCCCCTATTATGGAAAATTCACTGCTTTCATTGATGCTCGGTGGAAAGCGCGAAACGGTAAATTAAATTTAAATATTATAATATTTTTTTCTGATTCTTTTTTAAGGTGTGGCAACAGAAATAAACATTAATTAAGCAATCTATTTTGAATTTCTAAGTCATTTTATCAACGTATAATCATAATTTTATTAATATTAAACTATTAATTGATTAAAGCGGGTTCTTTTCAAATATATATTACACTTTTTTTTTTTTTAGTTTTTTAAATATTTTGTTGTTGTAGTTTCACAGCCAGCTATCATATTTTGGTGAGCATGGTTTGCGTATAATTTGGAGCAGAAAGGAGATGTCTTCCAAAGGTAGGGCGTGCTTTTGCGTTTGATGAAAGAAATGATGAAAGTTATTATTCCTTACATGTAGTATGTCCTACCGCTGCGAGAACAGAAGGAAGACTTTCTTCTTAGGTAGTAAATTTTTTTGTGGTTGAGGAAAAAATTGATTTCGAAACAAGTTGGGTTAGCTTCTACTTTAAGAGCCTACACTAGTCACGCGAAGATACTCGAACACTAAAGTTAACCTGTGGGAGAAATTTGTGCAGATATCTCGCTTGTATTTTAATTTTCTAATGCTTGAATTTTTTTGCATAGGATACTTAAGGTTGATATCTGAAGTTGCGGATTTGTAATTTTTCGATTTCGGTTACAATTTTTTTTATATGGAACTTTCACTTTTGGAACCTGTTTGAGCCGGTTCTAGAAGTAATACTATCATCATATAAAAAAAAAATTAACCAAAATCGGAAAAGTAAAAACGCACAACATTAGATATCGAACTCGAGTATCCTATGCAAAAATAATCATTTAAAAATATTAAAATATAAGCAAAAAATCTGTAAAGATTTCTCCCATAGGTTTAACAATAGCGTTCGGGTTTCTTCGCTTGACTATTGTAGGCTCTTAATAAGTGCCTTTTATTTGTGTTATGAGACTAAAATTGTCATAATGTTTTGACTTTCTAAAGATATTCTAAGAAATGTCGCTTAAATTCAATTTTAAAAACAACGTGACACAGTTAAAGTGTTAAGAAATTGTTGTTCGTATTTTCAAAATTCCTTTCCATTATTTGTAACTTCAAAGCTGTGATCTATTTGTAAGTTTTCTTTTCGCTTCTACTTTTGAATAATCATTGATGCCTTATTTAATCCCGTAACACTGCCGTCTTTATGTACAAATACGAGTAGTAACAAACTTCAAAACGCTGAATTTGGATAGCGGTATTTGAATCTAGATCCTCAAATTATCCTAGTTATATGGTTTTATGCAGTTTCTATGATTGGTTCCAGGGATATGAAGTACTAAAATGGTATGTTAAATATTATAATCACAAACTGAGTACAATATCAGAAACAATCGGCTTTATACACTAAATTATTCCTCATTTTTTAACAAATAATGCCTTACTCCTGACATACATGTTTTTCGAAGAAGAGAGACAAATTCCAGTTATTCACTGTACGCATCCGATTTGACTCTATTAATGCTAAACTTCGAATTTAATTTAAAAATGAAAAACCAAACATACAATGAATTAAAATTTCTAATTTATTTTAAACAGAAAAAAAATTATTTCTAATTAAAAAAAACTAACAATTATTTTTTTGATTAATTTAAAAGTATTCACAATTTATCTTTTAAAGTTAAAACAAATTTCGCACTTAAAATATATTCTAAACGAACACATTTAAAAAATATGTGTTGGTTACAATGAAACTGTTAAATGAAAAAAAAAATAGATTGTGCATCTATGTCTTAGCTATCTGCATGCCAAATTTAAAGTTTCTAGGCTGACATTTTTTAAGAAATCATAGTCAAAATATAATTGTGTAACGTTTTCTTCCAATATCATTTATTTGAAAATCTTTAAAACAGATGCATCTTGAGGAGCATCATGTCCAAAAGAAACCTGCATGTTGAATTTAAAATTTCTAGCCTCGAAAGTTTTGAAGTAAAATCATATTTCTTTTAGCTCTTTCCAATAGTTTCTTTCTTTTAAATATCAAATGATTTAACGAACGTTCTTAAGAAGCATTTATGTCTTAAAATCCATCATCATAAGGAATTTCTTGCTCTTAGTCTCAACAGATACAAAGTAAATGGAAATTTAGAACATTTTTCGTTCTTACACCCCTATGAGGTCACTTTGTACAGAGATAAAATATAGCCTATTTTTAAGTAGAGAACGTCATTATTATCCCAAGAGAAGATTTTATATCGTTTCAGTAGCACAAAGGTAATTGCGATTTTAAAACCTATTTTATTCATTTCACTCTTTTAACCCTCTCACTGACACGACCGTGTTAATACGTTCACTAAGCTCGAGGTTTCACTGCAATACAAGCATTATTTAAATTAATATAATTATATGCACTCTCAGAAAACTAGTCGTTGGGGGCCACCGTAATACTTACCCATCATGTATATGTATAATGTAAAATATTAAAATAAAAATGTGTAAACTACTTATAAAATGCATTGATATTCAAATAAAATCGTGGCTTGATGACGTCATAAAAAGGCTCGATTACTGAATTGCTTGAAAGAGGTTTTTCCTTATAACTCCAAAAATAATACTCCTATTAACTAGCGGTTTATTGCATTTGATTAAGCGTCAAATTTCCAATTAAAATATATATTTGAAGTGAAATTTCGATGAAATACAGGGTCATAAAAAATCGAAAAATGTGGAAAATAGGATTCCAAATATCTCGGCAACTAATTATCCGATCGACTTCATGTTTTATGCAAAATTTGTTTTTTTTATTGTCTTTTATATTTACTCCTTAAAATAAACAATTTCGAAAATTTTTATATACCTTTCATCAGAACGAATATTTCGAGAGTCCGAAAAAAAATGTTCCGGTTAATCGAGGTTATTGAAATGAAATAGGCTTCTTCCCATTATTACATACTAAGTACATACCAAATTGCAAGTCTCTATCTCAATTTGTTCGGGAGATAGAGCGTTTACAGACACACACACACACAGACACACAGACGGACGGCAAAATTTTTTTTCTAAAAATATGTTTTTCGGAATCTCCAGTGTCTGAAACGTGTAAATCCGTCAAAAATTTTTTTTCGATTTTCAAAACGATTACAAGACTTACCCTGTACTACGTATGATGGGTAAGTAAAAGAGAAAATTTATGAGCATTTGGCCTTCAATTTTCATGAACAACAGCCTTATTTGATGAAAAACGGTCTCATCCACTAAATAAGCGGCCTTATCCCTTAGATACTTAGAAAATTAAGAGCAATCCACATATTCTTACTGCTCTTAGCCCACATGTTAGCAAAAATACGGTACGATTCAATACATTTTCCCCCGCTAGTGTGTAACCTTTCATTTTAGTCGTGTTTCGAAAAATAATTTCACTTAACCACGATCGTAACATATTTTTTAACCCGCCAAAAAAGCGATTCTGTGATGATTATCTAACGTGCTACGTGCTATGGAACAGTAAGTAAAGTGTTATTGTGTTTTAACGTGCATTATATATTGTGCATTATAATGCTGTATTACTTTGTCCCGTAAAATTACGGGCTACACAAAATGATGGGCATGAATTTTTTTTTTTTTACGGGGTATGACTGGAATCTCTGCTGCCGGCCTCTGCCCGTGATTTTACAGAGATATTTTTAACAGTGTGGATATAATACAATTTGAATACATTGAGTTATGATTAACCCTCTCAAAGGTTACACACATATACGCAATTAAGTTTTTAACATAATGTTGGAAGAATAATTGCTTTTAGCATTTAAAATAAAATATAGAGAAAACAACATTACAATTTTTTCCTTTTGCTGGATTTCGAATGTGTTAGAACATGTTCTGTTGGCGCATTTACATCTGAAAAATAAAAGCCATGTGAAATTTCAAGCGTCTAGCAATCGTCCTATCAACTCCAAATAAATCATAATTTAAAACATGTTTTTTGTTTGTTTGTTTGTTCCTGTGTGCTAGTGTTATCCTGAAAGAAATTTCATATTCGGTTCAGTGGGTTAAAAGTAATTTGGATTTTAGAATGTTTTCTATTCATTTCCCCATTTTAAATTTCGATTAAAAAAAACTATTATGTACGAGCATTTAGAACTTAATGAAACCACGGGGTCGAATATCGAGTTTCTATCCCTATGAATTCTAAATAAATCATAAATTAGAATCATGAACAACAATTACTGATTACTTCATTTTTTTAAGTTTTGAATTTTATAGAAACCATACTTAGCGAGAGTTTAAATCTCAAAAGGAACCACCATGCAAAATTTGAAATTACTAGACCCAACAGTAACACGGAAATCGCAATTTTAGAACATTTTTAGTTTCTTAGATACTTTTCGGGTACGACCAGACCACTTGCGTATTAATAAAGTGAGCCACGTCTAATTTCAAGTTTCTATTCTAAAATATAACAATTTAAAAAACCCGTAATTTAGAACGTTTTATTGTCATTTCAGCCTTTTAAATTTCCATTTTTTATAAACTTTTCGTAGCGATCATTTTTAAGTCTTAATATTAACAACAATGCCAAATTTTAAGTTTCCAGCACCAAAAATATCGCAGAATTAAAAAATTTAGAATGTTTGTTTGGTCCTGTACCCTTTTAAATTTCGTTTCTTACTAAGAAACTATTTGGTACGACCGTTTACATATTAAAAATGACAGACTTGGAAAATTTTAAGTTTCTATCCCTAGTTAATTCCATATAAATCGTAATTTAGATTGCTTTTAGAATGTTCTCAGTTTTTTTCATTTTTTAAAATCCATTTAATTGTCCTGATCCAGCATTTACGTCTTAAATAACAGATATGTTAAATTTCAAGTTTGTATTCCTAACAATTCTACACAAATTGTAATTTAGAATATTTTACTCTCATTTCACAATTTTAAATGTCGAATTTTCAATAAAACAATCACCAGGCAAAATTTCAAGTTACTAGCTCCTTCAATATCACAAAAAGAGCAAGTTTAGAATGTTTTGTGCTCCCCCACCCATTTGGGTGAAGTGGCCCTGACATAAAATATCGTCTATGTCAAAGTAGATATTGTCACTCTCATTTTGCCACCTTTACTTTTGAAATTGGTTCGATAGTTCCAGTAGTTTACCCTACAAACAAACAAACAAGTAAAAAACGTTTCTTTTTCATAATATTAGTATAATAATAGAGATAAAGCTATATCTACCAAATTATGAAGAATAAACTCAAAAGAGTAAAATAAGCTATTTATCCAGTAGTCATCTCCTGACGGCCGACTACTGAACATGCAAGCAAAATATAATACCCAATGGTCGGCCGCATTAAAATTAATTAAAAGCAACAAATTTATTTAATTTTTATGTTCAAAAATATTCATTTATTTACCCTGCTAATATTCGAGCCTTATAATTTTAGAAAAAATAAATAAATAAATTAGTACTTGCCTTTTTAAAAAATTGGCATCAGTTAACAAAATTAGGAAAAATGGTTATTTGACTTGAATCTTGCAAAAAAAAGCCTCATTACTAATTCAATAAAGCTACCCAAAATTCTTTGGTGAAGGTTTATGATTTATAAAAGATGGATGCATATATAGAAATTGTAACATTTCAATCAAAACCAAAAATAAGCTATTTGTGAGGCATTTTATCTCAATGTGGCCGACTATTGGTACTTTTACCCTATATCAAATTCAATATGTTTGAACTTCTGTGACATCATTAAAATAAACTGCAAATGAATTTTCCCCATAGACCGTAATGCGACGGAACATATTTGCGTATCCCAGTAAAATAATAATAAAAAAAAAACTATACTGTTAAAAAAAGATTACATTAGAAAAGACAAGCACATTATCAAAATTTACATTGTGTAAAAAATACTAAACACCATAATAGCTAAATTTTAACAAAAGCATATATATATGAAGTTATAAAACAAATATATTTTTAAAGTTATAGGATTTAAAGCTTTGACATTTCAAAATATTTTCTCAGAGTTTACAATAGGCAAGATATTCTTTTCAAATCGCATTTTCCGTGTCAACAGATTCGGTAAGTAATTGGGGTTTTCCCCAACTATTCAAATAGGAAATTTCTCCCACTCAGATTAAATAACTGCGTGCAACCGAAACTCAAAATAAATTGAACTGCATAACATATATTTTAAGTGACATTTTAAAGGTTTATTTAGCAATTTGTATTGGAAAAATATTTGTATGAACTTTACGTGTGAACGAATCTTTTGTATTTTAGCGAAATTTTTATTTCCTAAATACAAAAGAAGACGCGACCTCACATTTATAACGGTAATTAAAAATGGATTCATACTGAGCTTAACTCCTTATTTCCAACACAGATTTTGCCATTGATTTTTTTTAATATTTTTCATTACTTAGTATCTAAATAATGGGTCCATAAATGTTTAAAATGTCAAAAATTAGCTGAATTTTGATCGTAGATTATAAAGTCTGTAATTAATTTAGACTATTACTTTCTTTTCGCGCTTATTTTAATATATTTTATAGAAATAGAAATATTTGTTAAATTGTAGAAAACAGTAAATAAAATTTTGATATGTTACGTAAAAGCTAATATTTCAAAACTATTTTTGCTACGATTTTGAAGTCCAGGTTTTCTATTTTTGAGACGTCAGTTCTTTTTTAGATTTCTTATTACGTTGTCCCTCGCTGATACCTGAAACAAAACAAAAAATTACAAATATATATTTTTTAAAGTCTAATAAAAAATATAATGTAAATTAATACAAAGACAAATACATAATTAAGTTATCAATAACGAATACATTTTAAATTTTACAGTATTTATAGCTTTGAATTTTCCAATTAATTTCTCAGAGTTTATTACAGACAACATATTCTTTTCAAATCGTGTTTTCCGTGTCATTTCACAGATTTTGAAAGTAAGTGGGATTCTCTCCAATTATTCAAATAGGCCATTTCTCCCACTAAGATTAAATAACGACGTGAAACGGAAGCTCAAAATAAATTGAACTGTATAAAATATATTTTAAGTGACATTTTAAAGCGATATTTAGCCATTTGTGTTAGAAAAATATTTGTATTAACTCTACGCATGAAAGAATCTTTTATATTTCAGCGAAATTTTTAAATCCTATATACAATAGAAGAAGCGACCTTATATTTCTATCGCCACTTACATGGAATAATTCTGAACTTAAATACTTAGTTCCAACGCAGAATTTTCCAGTGATTTTTTTTAATCTTTTTCATTACTTAGCTTCTAAATAAGGGGTCAACTCTCTAAATGTTTGAAATGGCGAAAAGTAGACGAAATTTGATCGTAAATTATGAAACCTGTAATTAATTCATTCTAATACGTGCTTTTTTGCGTTTATTTTTATATATTTTATAGAAATAGAAATATTTGATAAATTGTAGAAAACAATAAATAATATTTTGATGTGTTACGTAAAAGTTAATATTGCAGAACTAATTTTTCTAAGATTTAGAAGTCCAGATGCCTTGTTTTTAAGAGTTTCTTTTTTACATTACGTATAAATTTGACTGCCGAATATCCCTGAAACAAAACATTTTTTTTTTTAATCTGAAGACTTTTGTACACACTATATATTAAGCTAAAAGGTAACTTAAAACTCACTCGCAGCAATTACCAACCGTAAACGGCAATGTATATTTTTCTTTGCGTAGCCCTGTGTATGATTTTATTTATATTCCACAAACTTCTATTAGTCTACTAAATATAGTTCAGCAGGAAAATGCGTAACACAATTAAAAACTACCCTTAATCACTTCACTTCCATAGTCTGTAATACTTATGGATTCCCTTGTGCAACCCTGTATATGAACAACCGAGTTTATAAACACTCACGAACTATGAAAAAATTTAGTTAAACTTAAAAACAAAAAAACAAAGTTGAAAACGCACTTATCACACAGGCTGTAAATATCGCACATGTACTGTAACCGATATCTTTTGTGTGTCCCTGTAAAAAAACACAATGCACACCACACTTTAAAGAGAGCAATTTGTAGTGCACCTCAGTTATGCATATAATTTTCATTATGTTTGAAATAGTGAAATACAAACAGTGAATGCGTTAATCGTGAAATACACTGCAAACGTTTTTCCCCATAGAACAATGTGTAACAGAATTCTTTTGTTTGACCCTTGAATAATTAATGTTTTGCACCCCATATTCTACAAAAAGCATGTTTTAATACGCTTCATAATTATATATCAATTCCATCATGTTTCAAATGGCGAATATCATCAAAATGTAATTGAAACGATTATTTTCCATTGACTTTAATGTAACGGAATAATTTGACTGTCCCTGTAAAAAAATGTAAAGTGCTACACACTTCAGTTGAAATAGGGAACGTCCTATAGTAAACGACAATAACATACGGAAATTTCAGGGCGATCCGAGTACATTTACACGAGTTAGAGCACGGACAGACGGCCAGACAATCCGAAGTCATAAACACTTTTCAACTAGGTTGTAAAGTGTTAAAAAGGGCAAACACGGCTTTGGATGTTTCAAGTCGTTCCTTCCGCTGATCACTGTTCAAACATTTGGACGCGCATTTCACTGACAGCTTGCGCATATTTAGGATCGTGGTAATAATATACTCTACACTACACGCTCTCTAGAGATGTCCAGTATCTTGGCTATCTTTTTGGCGGATATTCGCCGATATTCAAGAATTAGCTCATGGACAGCATCGCATGTTGCAGTGTCAATTGCGGTGTGAGGGCGCCCACTGCGGGGCTCATCTTCAACGGAGAAATGACCAGTCTTAAAACGACTTATCCAAGTTTTTACAGTGCTATAGAACGGACACTTCTGTAGCAGTGTTTGCGATGTTCCCAGTGTGAATTTCCTTTGCTATCTTTCCCTGTCGAAACAAAAATTGCATGACACTTCGTAACTCCAAAGACGTGAAACTTTCTTGTACCTCTGCCCATCTCAGGTTTCACCTGCAACAGAAAAACTACTAATTATCAAACACCTGATATTGTTAGACTTCCATACTAAGAATAAATTATTTTAAACAACTTAAATTTGTTTTTCTATTTCTACTATAAGTTATCACACTGTTAATAATTTGCTGCAAACTATCCAGTCATTTGACCGTTTTTATAGAAAACGGTTACATAACCGTAATTTATCTCTATTGTGCCCGTATTATTGCACATTTTATGGTTAGAATATAGTTAATTTATGGTTATCTAACCATTTTCTATAAAAATGGTAAAATGACTGGACAGTTTGCTACAAATTTTTAACAGTGCAAAGCCAGGAACTTATGAGCACCCCCTCGTATTATAGACATCATATTCTTTTCAAATCGCGTTTTCTGTATCAACAGATTTTGTAAGTAACTGGGATTCTCTCCAACTATTCAATTAGAAAATTTCTCCCACTCAGATTAAATAACGGCGACAACAGAATCTCGAAATAAATTGAAATGCATAAAATGTATTTTAAGTGATATTTTAAAGATTTATTTAGCCATTTGTATTGGAAATATATTTGTATGAACTTTACGTGTGAACGAATGTTTTGCATTTATGCGAAATGTTTAATTCCTAAATACAATAGCAGAAGCCACATTACATTTTTAGTGGCAATTAAATATGGATTCATACTGAACTTAACTACTTATTTCCAACACAGATTTTTCCAGTGATTTTTTTTTTTACTTTTTCATTTATTAGCATCTAAATAATGGGTCCATAAATTTTTAAAACGGCAAAAATTAGATGAAGATTACTTGTAGTTTGTGAATCCTGTAATTAATTTAGACTATTACTTTATTTTCATGTTTATTTTTATAGGTTTTATAGAAGTAGAAATATTTGTTAAATTGTAGAAACAATAAATAAATTTTTGTCATGTTACTTAAAAGTTGATCTTGAAAAAAAAATTTTTTTTTACGATTTTGAAGTCCAGGTTCTCTATTTTGGAGACTTTCTTTTTTACATTACGTATAAAGTTGAGTCCCGATTATACCTGAAACGAAATAAAAAAATTTAAACATTAAAAAAAATCTAATAAAAAAAGTACAAATTGATACAAAGAGAAATATATCATATATTCTAATACGAGCAAATCTTGCGTGTGGTTATATATATATATATATATATATATATATATATATATATATATATATATATATATATATATATATATCATATATGAGCAAAATAATCATATATTCTAATACGAGCAAATCTTGTGTGTGGTTATATATATATGCAAATTTTATCTTAAAAACGGCTCTAACGATTTTGACGATATTTCTTATCCTTCCGTTTTGCGGCACCAGAAAACCATTGGTCTAGGTCACATGTTCGAGAAAATTCAATTAGTGGGTCATTTTGGGTCTCGGTCAAGCTAATTGTATCTAAAAAACGGTTCAAACGATTCCGACGAAATTTTGTATCCGACCATTTTCGGGCACGAGAAGACTATTGGGCTGGGTCACATGTTCGAGAACTTTCGATTAGTGGGTCATTTTTGGGTCAAAGCGGGTCAAATTCATTTTATCTAAAAAACGGCTCTAACGATTTTGATTAAATTTTGTATCCTACGAGTTTCGAGCACGATAAAATCATTGGGCTAGGTCACATGTCCGAGAAAATTCGATTAGTGGGTCATTTCTGGGTCATTGTGGGTCAAGATCTAAAAAGCGGTTCAATTTACACTAAATTTTGCATCCAATGGCTTTCGGGCACGAGAAGAATGTTGGGCTAGGTAACATGTTCCAGAAAATTCAATTAGTGGGTCATTTTGGGTGATTTTGGGTCATGGTCAAGCTAATTATAAAAAACGGTTCAAACGATTTTGACGAAATTTTGTACCAATTTTTGGTCATTTTTGGGTAAAAGCGGGTCAAATTCATTTTATCTAAAAAACGGCTCTAACGATTTTGATTAAATTTTGTATCCTGCGACTTTCGGGCACGCAAAAATCATTGGGCTAGGTCACATGTTCGAGAAAATTCGATTTCTGGGTCATTGTGGGTCAAGATCTAAAAAGCGGCCCAATTTACACTAAATTTTGCATCCAACGGTGTTCGAGCACGGGAAGACTGTTGGGCTAGGTCACATGTTCGAGAAAATTCAATTAGTGGGTCATTTTGGGTCATGGTCTAGCTAATTGTATCTAAAAAACGGTTAAAACGATTTTGACGAAATTTTGTATCCGACCATTTTCGGGCACCAGAAGACTATTGGGCTGGGTCACATGTTCGAGAAGTTTTTATCTAAAAAACGGCTCTAACGATTTTGATTAAATTTTGTGTCCTACGAGTTTCGAGCACGATAAAATCATTGGGCTAGGTCAAATGTCCGAGAAAATTCGATTAGTGGGTCATTTCTGGGTCATTGTGGGTCAAGATCTAAAAAGCGGCTCAATTTACACTAAATTTTGCATCCAATGGTATTCGGGCACGAGAAGACTGTTGGGCTAGGTCACATGTTCGAGAAAATTCAGTTAGTGGGTCATTTTGGGTCATATTGGGTCATGGTCAAGTTAATTGTATCTAAAAAAACGGTTCAAACGATTTTGACGAAATTTTGTATCCGACTATTTTCGGGCGCGAGAAGACTATTGGGCTGGATCACATGTTCGAGAACTTTCGATTACTGGGTCATTTTGGGTCATTTTGGGTCATGGTCTAGCTAATTGTATCTAAAAAACGGTTAAAACGATTTTGACGAAATTTTGTATCCGACCATTTTCGGGCACCAGAAGACTATTGGGCTGGGTCACATGTTCGAGAAGTTTATCTAAAAAACGGCTCTAACGATTTTGATTAAATTTTGTGTCCTACGAGTTTCGAGCACGATAAAATCATTGAGCTAGGTCAAATGTCCGAGAAAATTCGATTAGTGGGTCATTTCTGGGTCATTGTGGGTCAAGATCTAAAAAGCGGTTCAATTTACACTAAATTTTGCATTCAATGGTTTTCGGGCACGAGAAGACTGTTGGGATAGGTCACATGTTCGAGAAAATTCAATTAGTGGGTCATTTTGGGTCATGGTCAAGCTAATTGTATCTAAAAAACGGTTCAAACGATTTTGACGAAATTTTGTATCCAACTATTTTCGGGCACTAGAAGACTATTGGGCTGGGTCACATGTTCGAGAACTTTCGATGTGTGGGTCATTTTTGGGTTAAAACGGGTCAAATTAATTTTATCTAAAAAACGGTTCAAACGATTTTGATTAAATTTTGTATCCTACGAGTTTCGGGCACGCGAAAATCATTGGGCTAGGTCATATGTTCGAGAAAATTCGATTAGTGGGTCATTTCTGGGTCATTGTGGGTCAAGATCTAAAAATCGGCTCAATTTACACTAAATTTTACATCCAATGGTTTCGAGCATGAGAAGACTATTGGGCTGGGTCACATGTTCGAGAACTTTCGATTAGTGGGTCATTTTTGGGTCAAAGCGGGTCAAATTAATTTTATCTAAAAAACGGCTCTAACGATTTTGATTAAATTTTGTATTCTACGAGTTTCGGGCACGCGAAAATCATTGGGCTAGGTCACATGTTCGAGAAAATTCGATTAGTGGGTCATTTCTGGGTCATTGTGGGTCAAGATCTAAAAAGCGGCTCAATTTACACAAAATTTTGCATCCAATGGTTTTCGAGCCTGAGAAGACTATTGGGCTGGGTCACATGTTCGAGAACTTTCGATTAGTGGGTCATTTTTGGGTCAACGCGGGTCAAATTAATTTTATCTAAAAAACGGCTCTAACGATTTTGATTAAATTTTGTATCCTACGAGTTTCGGGCACGCGAAAGTCATTGGCCTAGGTCACATGCTCGAGAACATTCGATTAGTGGGTCATTTCTGGGTCATTGTGGGTCAAGATCTAAAAAGCGGCTCAATTTACACTAAATTTTGCGTCCAATGGTTTTTGAGCAGGAGAAGACTGTTGGACTAGGTCACATGTTCGAGAAAATTCAATTAGTGGGTCATTTTGGTCATGGGTCATGATATTTGAACTCAAATTTATTTTGACCGAGCATAACTCGGTCTTCCCTGCTCGTCAATATGTTATGAATAACGAATATATTTTAAAAGTTACAGCATTTAAAGCTTTGACCTTTCAAAATACTCTCTCAGAGTTTATTATAGGCAACATATTCTTTTTGAATCTCGTTTCCATGTCAACCGATTTTACAAGTAATTGGGATTTTCTCTAACTATTTAAATAGGAAATTTCTCCCACTCAGATTAAATAACGGCATGCAACGGATGCTCGAAATAAATTGAACTGCATAAAATATATTTTAAGTGATATTTTAAAGAATTATTTAGCCATTTGTATTTGAAAAAAATTTGTATTAACTCTACGCAGGAATGAATCTTTTATATTTCAGCGAAATTTTTAACTCCTAAATACATTAGGAGAAGCGACCTTACATTTTTAGCGGCAATTAAAAATGGATTTCTACTGAACTTAACTCCTTCTCTCCAACACAGAATTTCCAGTGATTTTTTTTTCCTTTTTATTTCTTAGCATCTAAATAATGGGTCCATGAAGCCTGTAATTAATTTAGACTATTACTTTCTTTTCATGTTTCTTTTTATATATTTTATAGAAATAGAAATGTTTGTTAAATCGTAGAAAACAATAAATAAAATTTTGTTATGTTTCTTAAAAGTTAATCATGAAAAACTATTTTATTAATATTTTTTTATTAAAACTATTATTTAAGTCCAAGTTCTCTATTTTTTAGACTTTCTTTTTTAAATTATGGATAAAGTTGAGTCCCCCGATTATACCTGAAACAAAATAAAAAAATATAAATATTTTTAAAAAATTCTAATAAAAAATATACAAATTGATACAAAGAAAAGTACATCAATACGTTATGAATAACGAATATATATTAAAAAATACAGCATTTAAAGCTTTGACCGTTAAAAAATAATCTATCAGAGTGTATTATAGGCAACATATTCTTTTTGAATATCGTTTTCGTGTCAACGGATTTTGAAAGTAACTGGGATTTTCTCCAACTATTCAATTAGGAAATTTCTCCCATTCAGATTAACCCCTTCAGGGGCAAAGCACTCTTGTAGCTAAAATATTGAAATGATTGATTGACACCAGGATTCACGAACGAATTTATTTTAAAATAAGTAAAAGCTTTCCTCATGTACCTTATAAATTCAAAATTTGATTATGAAATTCTGGTGTCATTGTGGCATTTTGGGATTAAAATTAAGTGGTATATATAATATACCGGTGCCCTTCAAGGGGTTAAATAACGGCGACAACGGAATCTCGAAATAAATTGAACTATGCATAAGATGTATTTTATGTGATATTTTAATGATTTATTTAGCCATTTGTATTGGAAAATATTTGTATTAACTCTATACAGGAATGAATCTTTTGTATTCCAGCGAAATTTTTGACTCCTAAATACAATAGGAAAAGCGACCTTACATTTTTAGCAGCAATAAAAAATGGATTCATACTGAACTTAACTCCTTATTTCCAACACAGATTTTAATAGTGATTTCTTTGTACCTTTTCCTTTTTTAGTATCTAAATAATGGGTCCATAAATTTTTAAAACGGCGAAAATTAGCTGAAGATTCATCGTAGTTTATGAAGCTTGTAATTAATTTAGACTATTACTTTATTTCATCTTAATTTTTATATGTTGTATAGAAATAGAAATATTTGTTAAATTGTAAAAAACAGTAAATAAAATTTGTTATGTTACTTAAAAGTTAATCTTGAAGAACTAATTTTTTTACGATTTTGAAGCCCAGGTTCTCTATTTTTGAGACTTTCTTTTTTACATTATGTACAATGTTGAGCCCCGATTACACCTGAAACGAAATAAAAAAAATTAAATAATTTTAAAACTTTAAATAAAAAATGTACAAATTGATACAAAGACAAATATATCATTACGTTATGGATAACGAATATATTTTAAAAGTTACAGCATTTAAATCTTTGACTTTTCAAAATACTCTATCACAGCTTATTATAGGCGACATATTCTTTTTGAATCTCGTTTCCGTGTCAACTTATTTTGCAAGTAACTAGGATTTTCTCTAACTATTCAAATAGGAAATTTCTCCCACTCATGTTAAATAACGGCATGCAATGGATGCTTGAAATAAATTGAAATGGATAAAATGTATTTTAAGTGATATTTTAAACATTTATTTAGCCATTTGTATTAACTCTACGCATGGACGAATCTTTTATATTTCTGCAAAATCTTTAACCATTAAATATAGTAGAAAACGCGAATATTAAGGCAATTAAACATAGATTCATACTGAATTTAACTCCTGATTTCCAATACAAAATTTGCCAGACATAATTTTTTTTTCATCTCTTTTGTTACTTAGTTTCTAAATAAGGGGTCAATTCAATAGATGTTTGAAATGGTGAAAATTAGCTGAAGTTTGATCGTAAATTATGTAGCCTATAATTAATTCAGACTATTGGATTTTCTTGCGTTTATTTTTTACATATTTTAAAGAAATAAAAGTATTTGTTAAATTGTAGAAAATAATAAATATCATTGTGATGTGTTACGTAAAAGTTAATATTGTAGAAATATTTTTGTTACGATTTTGAAGTTCAGGCTCTCTATTTTTGTGAAGTCAGTTCTTTTTTATATTGCTTATTACGTTGTGCCTCGATTATATCTGAAACAAAACAAAACTAGTCGTTGGGGGTCACCGCAATACTTACCCATCATGGATATGCATAATATAAAATACGAAAATAAAACATGTGTAAACTACTTATAAAATGCATTGCAATTCGAATAAAATCCTGGCTTGATGACGTCATAAACTTTAAATGCTCTATTACTGAATTGCGTAAGGGAAACATCCTTATACCTCAAAAAATTATAATCATATTAACGAACGGTTTACTGTGTCGGATGAAGCGTCCCATTTCCAATTAAAATATATCTGTGAATTGAAATTTGAATGAAATACAGGGTCATGAAAAATCGAAGAGTGTGGAATATATGATTACAAATATCACGGCAACTAATAATCCGATCGACTTTATTCTCTATGCAAAATGTATGTTTTTATATTGTCTTTAATATTCACTAGTTAAAATAAACAATTTCGAAAATTTTTATATACCTTTTATCAGAACGAATATTTCGAGAGTCCGAAACAAATAGTTCCGGAAAATGCAGGTTACTGAAATTCAATAAGCTACTTCCCTTTATTGCGTTCTAAGTAAACAGCAAATTTCAAGTCTCTAGCTCAATTTGTTTGGAAGATAGTGCGTTTACAGACACACAAACTCACAAACGGACAGCAATTTTTTTTTTCTAAAAATATTTTTTTTGGAATCTCCTGTATCTCAAACGTGTAAATCCGTCAAAAAATTTTTTTTTCGATTTTTAAAACGATTACAAGACTTACCCAATACTACGTATGATGGGTAAGTACAATTGCAAATAATTTAAAATAAAATTCGAATAAAAATTTAATGTAAATTGATACAATGACAAATACATCATTCAGTTATGAATAGTGCGTATACTTTTAAAGTTACAGCATGTAAAGTTTTGACCTTTCGAAATACTCTCTCAGTGTTTATTATAGCAACATATTCTTTTTGAATCGCGTGTTCAGTGTCAATAGATTTTGCAAGTAACTGGGATTTTCTCCAACTATTCAAATAGGAAATTTCTCCCACTCACATTAAATAACAGCGAGCAACGGAAACTCAAAATAAATTGAACTGCATAAAATATATTTTAAGTGATATTTTAAAGGTTTATCTAGCCATTTGTATTGGAAAAATATTTTTATTAACTGTACGCATGAAAGAATGTTTTATATTTCAGTGGAAAGTTTTATCCTTAAATATAATTTCAATAGCAATTTTACATGCATAAGAGCAATTTCAAATGAATTCATGCGGAATGTTATCCTTAAATTCATGCATAGGACTTAACTGACAAGTTTTACTTCTTTTTCTTGATTTAGCTTCTGAATAAGGGGTCCAAAATGTTTCGAATGACGAAAATTAACTGAAGTTTTATCGTGAGTTATGAAGCCAGTAATTAAATTACACTATTATTTCTTTTTCTTTTTTTCTATAGAATGGACAAAAATATATTTGTTAAATTGATAAAAACCATAAATAATATTTTAATATACTTAAAAAATATACATATTAATAAATTAGTTTTGCCACGATTTTCCAGTCCAACTTCAAACTTTTTGTGTCGTCATTTCTCTTCTATCGAGGCTAACGAAAAAGAAAGGCTACCGCGAGGCTTTACGCGTATCTTTTTTTATAGACCGCGGGAGTCACGTGATGCTCAAATCCACCAATAGAGGTGTACGAAAAGAGCATCATGTCACTCTAGCGGTCTATAAAATAAGATAAGTGGGATGCACCGTGGTAGCCTGTCTTTTTCGTTAGCCTCTCGTCTTTTATAGCGCTGAGTGCGTTGTGCCTCAAACAAAACAAATATTTGTAATAAATTATAACAAAAAATTCAAATCGTAAAACAATTTTTGTTATATGATTGTTTGTTTTTCAAATATCGTTTATAGAGAATTTAATTTCCTTAAAAAAAAGAAAAAGAAACATGTAAATCCGTGAACTTTTTAAAAAGTTATTTCCGTTGCAAACTGCTAAAAAAAGTGCTTCGGTATAAAGTTTAAAATTTCTTTTTTGCAGCTTTGATCTTCTCAACATTTACGGCTCATAAAACCGGAATTTTAGGAATCGGACCAACTGCACGACATTCTTAAAAGTTCAACATTATTTTTTATAAAATAAAATAATTACATTATTTTCGTCATTTTAAAAGTTTCTGGACCCCATAAGACCCCATTATTACGAGGGACGTTTCGAAAGTAAGTTTCGTCATTTTTTTTAAAAGATGCTACACCAGGTGAAACAATCAATCGCCATAAGAATCCTCACCTGTTGCTATTTCTACGAAGGAAGGAGCGTCAGCGGAGGCTGAATAACGCATGTGCAGAACGCCGAAGAAGAGAGAGTAGCACAAAACCGGCGTTCCAGAGGTTATTCTAAAACAAATTTCAACAAACCCAGGTCCTCCATTCGACGAAAGAGAGCAGGGCTCTTGAGTGCAGGTGTTGTGCTTCTTGGACGACAATGCAAAACCACACACAGAAAGACTCACACAAGATCATATTCGTCGTTTCGGAGGGGTGAGATTGGATCACCCGGCCAACAGCCCCGATCTTGCCCCATCGGACTATTAACTGTTCCCTGCATTGAAAGCCTCTTGCTCTTGACGTCACTTCCAAAGCAATGCTGAGATGCAGCAGGCTGTGCGATAATTCCTTGCATGACAGGGCAGTTTTACCAGAGTGGTTTATTCAAACTGATTGCACGCTACGACAAATGTCTCAATGTCGGTGGCGACTGTGTCGAAATATAGTGCAAGATGTATAGTTGATGATGCCATGGTGTAATTATTTTTTGGCAATAAAATTTTCGTGTGAAAAAAAATGACGAAAATTACTATCGGAACGTCCCTCCTATATGTACTCTTAATGTTTCTTTGTACTTAATTTGGTTGTTTTTGTACACTGAGAAAAAAAGACAAATGTTTCTTAATCTAGGTACAGGAAAGGGAGAAACTTTTCACATTCACATGCCAAAAACTTCAAATATATTTTTTTCAAAAATATTTTTTTGAAAAAATATATTTGACGTGATCTTGGCGTGCCATCAACCAAAAAATTTAGTGGATCAAATAATAATGAATCAAAGTTATTTAAAATTTTGTTTTCAGGGTAACCGAAGTTGGGTAAAATGTGGTGTTATACTTCAGAAATTAATTTTAAATATATTATTGATGTTGTCGCATTTAGATACCAAATAACTTATATCACTTTCGTAATTAGTTATATTAAATAGAATGCAAGATGAATTGAAGTCATGTGACAAGATACTCCTTCTTGTGTTGTTCAAATTATTCATTTCCGAAGAGAATGACTCGCAGAAAATAATGTCAAAATAGCAAGCACAAGATTTTTTTAAATGTTTTTAGTGCCTGGAATTGAATTCGAAGTTCTTATAATTTTAACATCTTCATTTTTCAATAATGCCTAATGGCTTTTCTCAAATCCAAACTTGCCACTTTATGACATATTTTTTAATTCAGTTTTGTTCGGATACGTATAAAATTGGGAAGGTTTTTTATTCAGAAACTTTGTAATCAAAAAGAGTTTTCCGTTTATTGGAAAAAGGCAGAAAATACTGTCTAAGTCGGCGTTTTGAACAAAATTCCCGGTCCAACAGCACGAGGAGCGAGCAAATCGTATCGTCACGTGACAGGAATTGCTTATAACTAGATAAATGATTCGTTTATCAAAAAATGTAAAACGCATTTCGATTCCACACTTTTCAATGGTCAGGTTTGCCAATTTTATGTCTTTGCGTTTAAAAATGAGTCAGAACATCTGTCAGAAAGTTTCGTTTTCTTGAGCAGGTCATTTGAGAGCAGCCTTATAGTATTTTTCTTTACTTATAATCTCCTAATCCTCTCTTAATATGAAAAATTATTGAGCCAATATTGAGCTGTCTTGGGATTCATTAAGTAGTATTTCATTTTCTTCAATCTATATGACAACTACAATCAATCGAACTCAGATAATGGCAACTATACCTTTGTTGGTGGACGTCAAAGTTGATTTTTTTCCCAACAGATTGAAGGTATTTAGACCAGGTCAGTACTCGAAACCTGTACTTTAGCTAATGCCCTAATTAACCTTAATATATAATATATAATAACCTTAAGGTAATATGTAACTTATTAATCATCGCCCAAAAACTGAGTCAATCAAATGATAGCCAGCCTAACGCAATTCACTCACATGTTGGTTTCTTCATATCTGCATTTCGGCAGCGTCGCTGCTGAAAAATCGTTACGCATGCAAAAGTTTTTCATCAATAACGCTGCCGGGACATATGCCAAAAATATTTGATTGTCCCGGAAATTTTGAGCTCCTTTTAACAAGTTGCATCAATATCGTGAATTTCAGGAATTTCTCTTTTTCCTCAGAAATTCCAAAATATTACCAGAAATTTCGAATACTAATTTTTGCTTTATTTATATTTATATTTTATTATATTTATATTTTATGCATATAAAGTAGAAGTTCTTCTTTTGGAATTCTGATTTTCCGAATAAAAAAGAAACCCTGAAATGACGCGTATATGAATTGTTGATGTAAATGTGTTAATGAAATTTTAAACAAATGAAATCAAAACAAACTAACCAAATGAATCAAACAAATGAATAATAATAATAAAAAAATTGAATATTCTATAACTGCACGGGCTTTGAAGTTAGTATTTGAAATGCTATCATTTAATTTTCAAAGGACAAGCAAAGACCGTGCAATTATAGAATATTCTCATTTGTTTTTGAAAATAAATCTGAGTGAGCCGAAAAATGTTAATAATCTAATAAAATAATTTTACTGTATATTATGTGTTTAGTGTACACCTCAGTTCGGTTGAAAACGTTTTGATTTTAAAAAGGACTTTAATGTGTTTTTAAATGTTTTTATGTATGTTTTTACGCACCTTCAAGCAGTATATTTACATTTATTTGTATCTTTATGAATTTTAATTATTAAACAAGGTGAATTTGCACTGAAATTTTAACTTTTTATAAAATTAACTATTGTTTTTTATTTAACGTAAAATTTCCATTGGCATCTATATATTTCGAACGAAAAGCCGAATACTTAAGGCCATTTTCTGCTGTTTTGAGTATGTGCAAATATAATTTTATGGTGTTTTTTCTGTCACTAAACGTATTATGAAACCCGTTTTAAACTGGTTTCATTTTTCAGAGAAACGATGAACGAAGGCAAGATGACCGAGTGGTCTGCGGCGCCAGAAAGAGGATTTATGGCTCTCTAAAGTGATCATGGGTTTTAACCCAGATGCTGTAATAATATGTTTCTTTGATATCTTTAGTGTTCTCATAACTCATTTCAATAATGTAAATTATATTTTACTTCAGGAAGAAGGTTATAGAATTTGTTTTGTTTTCTTTATTATTAAGTTAAATTTTGTATTTAAATTTTTTAACTAAAATCATTGGGACACACTTATGATTAAGTAAATTGAAATGATCTACAATTTTGGTATTTTTTTATCATTGTTGCTCGATAAGGCATATATACTAGGAAAAGTAGGTGATTAATTTTCATAAAAATGGTAAAAACATTTATATTAGAAGACTGCAGTCCCATCTATTGTTATTGTAATAATTTAAATGTTTATTTTTAAGAAAAATAATAACATTTTAACTGTTTAAATTTCTTTATTTGTAAACAAAAAAAAAAAACGTTGGAGTTGTACTTTTTTGGATTTGAAAACTAAATTTTCAGTAAAATGTTCTTTTGTCTGTAGCCGTGTAAAGAGATTTCATATGCAGCTGGTCCCTAGGTCTGTTATAAGAGGGGATGATTTTAATTCTTTTAACTATTGCTAACTAATATTTTGTAAAAGTTCATTTGTTTGTTTGTCAAAAAGTTCAAAAGTTTTAATTTGTTCACCGTTAAGTTTTGAGCGGCAATGTCTGGTATATAATTTTTTTAATCACAAAACATTTATAATAATAATAAAAAAAATAACTAGTTCAAGTTAATATTACATTTGAAACTGCAGAATCGAATCCAAATTAACTTGGTTACAGCTAGAAATTAAATAAATTTATGAACGCAAATTACGTTAATGCATTAAATTGTTGTTTGCTTTATATATATATTGATATAGCTACCACGGTGTTCTACCCGATGTAAAGTGAAATTCGTGTATTAGCTTAACTAATGGATTATATTTTAAACAATATATATTTATTTAAATGGAACATCCATTACTGTTTACTCTGCGTAAATATAGTAAATAGAATTTACACAGAGTCGGTAATACATAAAAGATTTCAAAAAGTATCAAGATATTTTATACAAACAGGTCTTTTTATAAATGATAAAAAATTTAACTACGGAAACAAAAAAGTCATGTTTAAGAATTTATTCATGAAAAAATGCTCATGAGCTCAAGGAGTGAGATTAAAGAAAAAAGTCTTCTGGCTTTTTTCTTTTGAAAAATTGAAAAAAAAAATTGAGTTTTCTATGTTCCAGATTATAGCGTTTTCTATTGTGATTTTAACAGTCAATAAAACCAAAACTAAGCTCTTAACTCAATTTAAACTTTAAAAATAAACATTAATTTATGTAATAAATAAAAAAATATAAGAATTCAGTATAAGCCATTTTTATGCACCTTCAATTCAAATAAAGTTATTTTTCCCAAGAATTAAAGAGAATTTGTTTTCCTGCTGTTTTTTCACCTTTCTAAACTTATTTTACAAATTTTAGATTTTTAATAGGTGATAAAAAAGCAAAGAATTGCAGTCAATTCAATAGTTTTTTGAGTCTGTTAACTTTCGTATCAAAACCATGTGAGAACAAATTTCGGGGGAAAATTCATGATATTTTTCCCTGATATGAAAAGTTCAAATTGAAAAAAAAAAAATCAGGCATAAGCAGAATATTAGAAGATGGAATACGATTTCAGTTTAGTTATAAAATCAAATCTTGTGTTTTTTTTAATTTAAATTGTGACATTTTGACACGCATCTATATGTATGTTTTCATTCTATAATAACATCATTTTTGTAGTAATGAAATACAGGGTCATTCATAATTCCCTCCGGGGTTTCGAAACGTTATAGTAAGAAAACGAAGACGAATATGAAAAAAAGAAACATATGAAATTATTCCGAAACTATTCAAGTTTTACTTACATACATTACAGGTGTTCTATGTGTGAACCCTTGGTCACACGGCATACATCCATGCGATAGTCCAGTTCCTGCCATACTCCGTTTCTTTAAATCTGAATCAGTGGTGTCAGTTCAACGGGCCTTTCGTAATAAATATCGAAAACAGGGACCAACTGACAAAACAATTCATGTGTGGTACCGGAAATTTAAAGAAACGGAGTATGGCAGGAACTGGACTATCGCATGGATGTATGCCGTGAGACCAAGGGTTCACACATAGAACACCTGTAATGTATGTAAGTAAAACTTGAATAGTTTCGGAATAATTTCATATGTTTCTTTTTTTCATATTCGTCTTCGTTTTCTTACTATAACGTTTCGAAACCCCGGAGGGAATTATGAATGACCCTGTATAATGACATTTTCGATGAAAATGTATTTTTTAAAAATTGTTATGTTATCAACTTTTTTTTAAAAAATTCTTTGGATAAAATTCAAATCGGATAAAAAAGTGTTTACAATGTAATTACATTGAAATATAAACAATTGCGAAATTTTTTTGTAAAGTTAATTTACATACTCACGATATTTGTAATTATAGACATTAAGCAAAAAAAAAAAAAAAAAAAAAGCCTATATTGGTTAGTATGCGAATAACATCTATTTTGCCATTTTCATCGTGAAATGCACAGATCATCAGAAAGATATTCATAACATTCAATTATTTAACCACAGTAAACCTAAACGGTAAAAAAAGAAAAAGAAAACTAAAATGATAGTTGATTTCTATAGCATTAAACATTCTAAAATGTAAAAATTTCAGTCTCAGAAAGAATTTTGAAAGTTTAAAATTAAAAGAACACATTTTTTCAGAAAACAAGAAACAAAAATCGTGCATCATGCATAGATTATGAAGCAATTTTCAAAACTGCCAGCAAATTTCACAAAACTTCACCTTTTGATATAAGGTAAAGAAGATACCTTTCAGATAATTTAGAAGATAATTTTAAAAACGCATAACACACTTGAAAACTAGATTTCAGCATCTAACATTAAATAGTCGATAAGGTACACGATTTATTTATTGCATCCCTGTATATCATTTATAGATTCTAATATTATGTTAAGATGTTGTTTCGTTATGAAACACATACCGCAGCTGAGCATTCACCTTCAACCAATTTAGTCAGCAGACGGAAATTTACTCGACTTATTTCGTACAGCTCTGTATTTTATCTATAGTTTTACAAACACGCCACATAATAAGCTAAAATTTAACGCAGGCCAAAAACGTTTAAAAGTAGTAAAATCACACTTCAAAAACTTTCTATCTACAGACGGCAATGTATACTGTTCTTTACGCATATGAATTTATTTATATTCTTGCAAACATCTCTTAGTATACTAAATAAACTTCAGATTGAAAATGAAGTGATGGAACAGTGGCGTAGCAGATAATCAATTGACACCATTAAATTTAAATTGTACTCTTTGTCTTACATAAGGACAGGGTTTTAGAGATTTTTTTAAGGCGGAGAATAATATAAAAATTTAGTGATGAGAATCGCCCAACTGCTGCGCCACTGTTCCATCGCTAAAAATGCTTAAATCAAATAAAAACCACTTAGAAGCATTTCTCGCCCAAACACTATAATGTTTACGTATTCATTTGGGTAGCCATGTATATGATTTATCGAAATTAGCTATAAAATTTATACACACCGCGTAGAATGCAAAATAATAATAATAATAATAATAATAATAATAATAATAATAAATAAAATAACAAAAAATAACCGCTGCTATATCTGAAAACGCACTTACAGTAATTATCGCTCATAGACAATACCGTATACGATATAATTTGTGCGTCCTTGTAAATGAGCGATAAATGCTATCGTAATCGCATCGTATTCTACAACAAGCAACTCGTAGTAAACCTCAGTAATGTATATTCACTTTATTATGTTTGAAATAGCGTAAAATAATTAAAATACGCTGCAAACAGTTTTTCCTCGTAGATTACTATGTAAACGAATTCGTTTGTGTGACTCTGTAAATGAATGCTTTGTACTCTATACTATACAGAAAGCATGTTTTAGTGCGCCTTAGAAGTTCATATCAATTTCGTCATCTTTGTGACCCTGTAAACAAACGCTTTGTACTCCATAATCTACAAAAAGTATGTTTCAGTGCACCTCAGAAGTTCATATAAATTTCGTTATCTTTGTAATAGAATAAAATACACCGAAAATGATTCTTCTCCATAGATCATAATGAAACAGAATTTTTTGAGTGCCTCAATTGAGTGAATTGTTTGAGTAAACGAACATTAAAAGCTAGACACTTGATATTCGAGAGAAAACATGTCTTAAGACACCTCAAAAATCCATATCAATTTATTATGTTTGTAATAATGTATCGTTATTAAAATACACCGCAAACGATTTTTCCCATAGATCATAATGTAACGAAATTCTTTTGAGTTTCCCTGTAAATGAACCATAAACGGTACACACTTTAATATGTCATGGCAAATTTCAATAATATATATCAATTACATGGCAATCGCAGTACATTTACGCGAGTTAGGGCACGGACCAACAGACAGTCGGCCCACAGACAAACCGAGGTTAAATACTTTTCAGCTATGTTAGAAAATGTTAAAATTCAGAAATATATTTTTATAAAACATGCCCTTTTTACTCACATTCACCTCAAATAAAAACATTTTGTTCATGAATCAGTCTGTTATTAACCTTTACATAAATATTTCACACATTATATATATACTAGCTGTTACCCGTGTCTTCGTTCACGTATCATTAAAAGAAGCATAATGCATTAATTAAGCAAAATATTTCATTCCCGATAATTAGAATCGTAAATAATTAACTAACTCTTTATCACATTCCATAGGAGACAATACCGTATTTCTATGTTATACAGGCCTTGACATAACAAAGTTTTAAAAAAGTGAAAATTTGTGACAAATAATCACGAAAAGGAAACTGCAACCAATGAAAAAAGGCGCGGCAAATAAAATCGTGGAAATCGGCGAATTGTGTAAAAACATATGTCAAGTTTACCTGGTAAACTATTTTACTTTTCACGCCTTTGTGAAACGTTTTAGTAACATCCTTTAAAAATAATGGAAATAGTATATTCTTTTTCATTAAATTCAATTCTTGTGAATAGGGAGCAATAATAGTAGACCTAACTGCAAGGACCTTAAATTTGCCTCCTTGATTTAATTTATACCTGAAAAAAAATCTTTATTTCTAAATGAAAATATGTTGACAGACGACTTTTTGTTCTCCAGAATAAATTGATTCATGAAGTTTGAATATGTGAAAATACGTTTTTATTTTTCAAAAATTTTACTGTAATCAAGATTTTTTTTTCTTTCACTATCTATTCAAATTGAAAATAAATTCTTTTTTTCAGTTTTAATGAGAAAAAATATATTAATCCGTTTTATTTCTTCTTTTTTATCACCAAAAATGGAATAAGTTAGTTGCCATTTTTTGAGAAACTTCGTTAAAATTTACAAAAAAAAAAAAAAAAAAAAAAAAAAAAAAAAAATCTCGGAATTTAAATCATTTTTTTAAATTCTGAGAGTTTATTACATCCTCGGATCAATGATAACCGGTCTTAAGTAAATCGTGTTGCGTTCGACAACCTGAAAGGAGTGGTTGCGAAATGCAAACAGGCGGTCAGATTTTAATATAATAGATTCGTATTTATTTTTCTTTTCTTAATAATTACGTTTTGGTTTTTGGCAAAAAAACTCTCATCTGTATGTAACTGATATTCATGCTTAATAATCGGTGTAGATAAAAAAAATATTTCAAATTTTTCGTTTTAAATATGGCGTAAAAGTCATTTACTTTCTAAACTTACCGATCCTTGTATGATTAATGTAAGGAATTGATTCACGCTCCTTGTAAAACACATTTGAAAATTCCCGTTTTATTTCAAATAATGATGTCACTTTTTCCTCAGAGAAATCTCTTTTTAATGGCATAATTCTTGTTAATTTTCTTTTTCTGGCAATCAGGGTGTAAATTTTAGCGGAAAACACACATTTGTATGTAACTGGTATTCAAGCTAATTATTAATCAGTAACGATAAAAAATATTCAGTTTTTCATCTTAAATAATACGTCTATTATCTATCTACTTTCATTATACATTGATATTCATGCTCCTTGTATTATTACGAACATTTGGAAATTACATGTTTTATTTATGACGTCATATTTGTCCAAACCGATGAGGATCCTTTTCATAGTTCCATGGTCCAAGCGAAATCTATTTTAAATAATATAATTATTGCTCATTTTTCCTTCTAATTATAACGCAATTTTTGTCAGAAAAAGATCTTTTTAATGTAACCGATATTCATACTGTATCATGTCATACTGTATCATCATGTATAATGTTGTTTCAAATATCTCGGAAATTCATCTTCTTTTGAATTCTTTTTAATTTTCATTTTTTCACGTGAAAATCGTTCAATTGAAAATTAGTTGTTGAGGAAAAATTATTTTTCCGAGTTTTCAGGTGCGTTCGTAATTATATAAATACGTAGCACCTATAGTCGTCGCTTGGTCCGTCCGTCTGTCCGTCCGTCTGTCCGTCTCTCTGTCTGTCCGTCTGTCTGTCCGTCCGTCTGTCTGTCTGTCCGCATATAACAACGCAAAAACTACCCAACCAAATGGTTTGCAATTTAAAATATATTATCTTTGCAGAATTTTGTCGAGACATTTCAAATTTTATTAAAATCGAATCAAAACTTTAGGAGATATTAATAAAAATATTTATTAAGAAATTTGATTTTTTTTTTAAATCGGTGCTTTTTTGTTATAGGAGCTTCCGATGGATGTTAAATCGTCAAGCGACCGAGATGCTTATTTTATTACAGAAATTAATCTGCAGACGATATAATTCATTTCACAGAATTAAAAATCATCTAGGTCTGAATATTTATAGAACTAGCTGTTACATATGTATCTGAATATTTATATAACTAGTTAAGATATTTGTATGAACAGTGTCATAAAATATATACTTAACTAGCTGTTTAACCCGTTCTACGCACGGGATATCATGAATTTAATTCTAAAACGTGCGTACGAACGCACCTCGTTTGTAACGTTTGACGTACAATTTCCAACTTGTTATTTTTTGGCAACGATCAAAGCCCTAGCAACGATAAAGTAAAATGGTTAAATTTTATTGAAAAATGTCCATTTATTCTCTATGAAAATAATGAAATTTTTAATTATTAAAGAAAATATTTAATAAAATAAATAAAACCTAGTCTATGTTCATTTGAGGGTTATAATCAAACTACATGCAAAAACACAGGATCATTAAAAGCTCAATTTTGACGCCGGCTTCAGCCTAACATTTGCACACAATCAGATTTATATAATTACTAGCTGTTACCCGTGACTTCGTTCACGCAACATTAAAAGAAAAATAAATACATTAATAAAGCGAAATATTTCACTCCCGATAATTAAAAACGTTAATAATTAATTAACTATTTATCACATTTCATAGGAGACAATACGGTGTTTTTTGTTATAGGGACCTTGACGTAACTCAGTTTTAAAAAAATGAAATTTTGTGCCAAATAATTACGAAAATTAAATTGCAACCAATGCAAAAAGGAGGGCCAAATAAAATCGTGAAAATAGACGAATTGGGTAAAAAACAAATGTTAATTTTACCTGATAAACAATTTTACTTTTAAAGCCTTTGTGAAACGTTTTAACAGCCATCCTTCAAAAAAGCATTAATTGAAAATAGTATATGTTTTTTTTTAAATTCAATTATGCCTCCTTGGTTTAATATATAGTTGAAACAAATCTTGTTTTCTAAATGACAGTATGTTGACAGGCAATTTTTGTTCTCCAGAATAAATTGATTCATGAAGTTTGAATATGTGAAAATATGTTTTTATTTTTCGGGTAATTTACTGAAATCAAGATTTTGTTTTCACTATCTATTCAAAGCGAAAATAAATTCTGTTTCTCAGTTTTAATCAGAAAATGGTGTAAAAAATATACTTATCTGTTTTATTTCTCCTTTTTTATACACAAATATGGAGTAATTTACTTTCCGTTTTTAGAGAAGCTTCGTTAAAATTTACAAAAAAAATATTGGCATCTAATTTAATTTTTTTCTTTCTGAGACTTTGTGGGACATCCTCGGATCAATGATAACCGGTATTAAGCAAATCGCGTTGCGTCCAATAGTCTAGGAGTAGTTGCGAAATACATACACACGGTCAGATTTTAATATAATAGATTCGTGTTCATTTTCCTTTTCTTATTATGATGTGATTTTTAGCAGAATATTCTCATCTGTATACAACGGATACTCATGCTTAATAATCAGTATAGATAAAAATATTTAAATTTTTCGTGATAAATATGGCGTGAAACTTATCTACTTTCTATATTTACTGATATTTGTATTATTAATGTAAGGAATTGATTCACACTCATTTTAAAACATTTTGAAAAATTCCCGTTTACTTTCAAATATGACGTCTCTTTTTCCCCAGATAAATCCCTTTTTAATGACATAATTCTTGTTAAGTAAAAATTATTATTCCGGGTTTATTTTGTTTTGGCAACGATAAAGTATTAGCAACGGTAAAGTAAATTTAACCATTTTAAAATATTATACGAAAAAATGTCCATTTATTCTCTATGAAAATAACGAAATTTTGAATTATGAAAAAAAAATATTTAAATAAAGTAAACAAAAACCAGCCTATGTTCATTTGAGGGTTATAATCAACCTATATGCAAAGATACAGGATCATTAAATGCTCCATTTTGACGCTGGCTTCAGCCTAACATTTGCACACAATCGGATTTATAATATTACTAGCTGTTACCCGTGACTTCGTTCACGTAACATTAAAAGAAGAATAAATGCATTAATCAAGCAAAATATTTCACCCCCGATAATTAAAAACGTAAATAATTAACTAACTCTTTATCATATTTCATAGGAGAAAATACGGTATTTCTTTGTTATAGGGGCCTTTATCAGTTTTAAAAAGTACAATTTGTCAAAAAACAAATATCAGTTTTACCTGATAAACCATTTTACTTTTAACGACTTTGAAAAACGTTTTAACAGCCATCATTTAAAAATAATTCATTGGGAATAGTATATGCTTTTTGTTTAAATTCAATTCTTGTGAATATGGAGGAATAATTCTACACCTAAATGCAAGGAGCTTCAATTGCAAAGCTTTTTGAAACCCAAAATTACATCCAAACGTAACATTTATATGTGTTACGTTTGCATGTAACAGTAACAGTTACATGCAAACGTAACACTTGCAATTGCAAAGCTTTTTGCAACCCAAAATTATATGTAAACATTACTTTTGCATGTAATTTTCAGTGCAAATTAACATTTATAAGGGTTCAAATTAAAATTATTGTGGGTTCAAATTACATGTAAATGTTACGTTTGCATGTAATTTGGGGTTGCGAAAAGCTTTGCAATTGCAAGTGTTACGTTTGCATGTAACAGCAAATTTTCCGCCTTGGTTTAATCTATAGCTGGAACAACTCTTGATTTCTTGACAATATGCTGAAAGACGATTTTTGGTTCTGCAGAATAAATTAATTAATAAAGTTTGAATATGTGGAAATATGTTTTTAATTTTCGGAAATTCTACTGTAATCAAGATTTTTTTTTTCACAAACTATTCAAATTGAAAATAAATTCTTTTTTCAGTTTTAATGAGAAAATGGCATAAAAATGTATTAATCCGTTTTATTTCTTTTTTTTTATCCACAAAAATGGAGTAATTTAATTACCGTTTTTAGAGAAATTTCGTTAAAATTTACAAAAAAGAAAAAAAAAAAAAATTAATATCTTGGAATTTAATTTTAAATTTTAAATTCTCAGAGTTTAAATGACATCCTTAGATCAATGATGGTGTTAAGTAAATCGCATTGCATTAAGAGTAGTAGTTGCGAAATACAAACAGACAGTCAGATTTTAAAATAATAGACTTGTGTTCAATTTTCTTTTCCTAATAATCTTAAATAAATATATATGAAATGTTTATGTTTGGCGTGATGCTGAAAATGCAACCCTACAATTGGCCTAAACAACTGGCGGCTTGCTTTGAAAACCTCTCCCCGTCCAATGAAGTACCCTGAAACGGCCCTTGGGCCTAACGATTTGAGCCATAACCGGCTTCATATTGCAAGACGATTTCACGGTTCACTGCCTCTCTATTCTTTCACTGTACTCTGTAATTATTAAGTATGAAATTGATTCACGCACCATTTGAAACATATTTGAAAAATCCCGTTTTATTTGAAATATGATGTCACTTTGATTCCAGAGAAATCTCTTTTCAATGATATAATTCTTGTTAATTTTCTTTTCCTGGCAATCATGACGGGAATTTTATCAGAAAACTTACATCTGTATGTAACTGATTTTCAAGCTTATTATTAATCAGTATCAAAAAACATATTTCAGTTATTCATCTTAAATCTGACGTCCATTATGTATATACTTTTATTATACACTGATATTCATGCTCCTTGTAATGTTACGAATATTTGAAAATACATGTTTTACGAGGATAACGAAAAAGATGCTTTTTCGCTAGCCTCGATGTTTTATTTATGACGTCATATTTGTTCAAGCCAAGGAGGTCCTTTTCATAGTTCCATGATCGAAGCGAAATCTTTTCTTAATAATATGATTATTGTTCAGTTTTCCTTCTAATTATAACGCAGTTTTTGACAGAAAATATCTTCTCAACGTAACCAATATTCATACTTGATGTATAATAACAAATACTCCATATTTTTGTTTCAAATATCACGAAAATTCCTCTTCTTTTGAATTCTTTTGAATTTTCAGTTTTCACGGAAAAATCTTTCAATTGAAAATTAATTGTTTAGTAAAAATTATTATTTCGGGCTTTGATTTAGTTTTGGCAACGATAATATATTAGCAACGGTAAAGTAAATTTAACCATTTTAAAATATTACATGAAAAAATGTCCATTTATTCTCTATGAAAATAACGAAATTTTGAATTATTAAGAAAAATATTTGAATAAAATAAACAAAACCCTGCCTATGTTCATACGAGTGCTATAATCAACCAATGTGCAAAGGTACAGGATCATTAAATGCTCCATTTTGAACTGGCTTCAGCCTAACATTTGCACACAATCAGATTTATAATATTATTAGGATTAGGATACTAGTATTTCTTCGATAATCTTCTAGGCTAACTTTCATAACAAATTAATGAGAGAAGATTGCCCACGGGAAAATTCAAGATACTTTTCCTCAGATATGAATCGTTCAAATAAAATAATAATAATAATAATAAATTCAACTGCATTCATGCAAGTGTAGAATGTTAAAAGGCGGAAGGAGATTTTGGGTATGGAACATTATCTGCTTCTTATTTTGAAATGCAATATTTTGCTTCGCATGTGATGTCTTTAAAATATAATAATAAGCATTTTCATGGTCTTTAGTTGCAGTTAAGTTTTTAAAAACAATAAACATATTTTTCAATTTGTTATGTTATAAGTATTTTTCTTTGTAAGGTACTTTGATCAAAATTCAAATCATAGGGAGAAGGAGCTGATTATAATTTTTATAAATCTGCAAAAAATAGACCTGGACAAAAAAAATAAACTGGAATGTTAACTTTATTGCGTATACATTACCAAGATGATTGGCGATATATAAACTTAATGTATTTTTTTTTAACTGTTATTGTCCACATTATCTCCATGAGATGGGGTGAGTGTGGACAAGCTAAAGTAATTATTGGGGTTACTGGGGAAAAGATGATAAAACTTTAAATAATGGTTCAATTTCAAATCTATCCTATATATATATATATAATCACAATGAAACGAATTTATGAAAGGATTTTATCAAACGATTTTATGAAACAATCTTATGAAACGACTGATACGACTGATTACATTTCGCAGCTATTCCTCCTAGATTATAGAATGTTGGGCGATCAAATTAACATCAGCTATCCGCATTGATCCGAGGATGTCAAAAATGGTCTTAGAATTTTGAAATTTTAATTAGTTTTCAAAATATTAATTTTTTTCTAATTTTAATAAAATTTCTTTAATGATGGCAACTACATTACTCCATTTTTGTGGATAAAAGAGGAAAAAGGGAAAACGATAGGGATTATTAGATGTCTTTTTTTTGTCGTCATTTTCAAATCGAAATAAAAAAAATGAAATTATCTGTTATTCGAATAGATAGTAAAAACAACATTGTGATTGAATTATGTTTTAAAAGAAAATATAAAGAAATAAAACTTATTTTCGCATATTTGATCTTCAGGAATTAGTTTATTTTAGAGAGCCAAAAATCATCTTGAACATTAATATAAATTCCATTGAAGTAAAAAGAAAAAAAAACAATTCTATTGTAGCCTTTTTCAATTTCACATTCATCCAATTAAAACACATTTGATCTCCCTGCATTTTAAGTAAAGATACTATTGTCCCCTATTATAGAAAGTTAATTTAAAGAAGAAATCCAGCTCTTCACGAAATTAATTCTTATAGATGACGATTAAAACTTTTTACTAATGCGCTTAAAACCAAAATGGTTTAGCGAGAAAAACACAATTTTCTAAGCATTTATTTTAATTCATAAACTGGAAATATTTTGAAAAAATTCGTCCAAATGACGTCATTTATATAAAAGTTTTTGTGGATAAGAAAGAGAAAAAAGAAATTAATAGAGATTATTATTTATTAGCCACCCACAGGGAGGCTTATTCTTTCAATCTCTATCATTTTTCATGTTTATGAAAAGTCACAGCAATCCATCGTTGCCACAGGTTAATCTCAGAAAATGAAACATTTGAAGTTACTGAAAAAATTAATAACTCAAAAAGTATTTGTCACAAAATTGTTAGACAAACTGCGTTAGAAAGGAAAAAAATTGTATTTTTCTTGATATAAATTTAAAATCGAATGATTATGCCGTTTTTCAAATAATGAATTTCAAAAATTTCCAAATTTTACAATGAAGTACCATAACGAAACCTTCACGCGTAAAAAGATAATGATAACGGCTGTTGCTTTCGGTCGAGAATGGACCAAACGATGTCCGCATTTTACTATTTTTACCGTTTTTAACGAAATTCTGTAACTTTAGAAGAATTTTTCTTTGAATAAGCAATAGAAATGCATAAAACCGGTACAAAAATTTTAAAATTACAAAAAAGGATAGATGCAAATTATCAGATATGAAAAATAAAGAAGAATTTTGGTACTGTCGTTCTTTCGTGTTATAGCAGCCACCAAGCATGAAATATTTTTGTTTCTGTTTTCATTAATATATTGTAAATTTGGCACTTTCGTGTTATAGCGGCATCCAAGGGTCAAGATTTATCGCCAAATTATAAAGCATGTATGACATTATAATAATATATGATATATATATAACATTTTGTAGAAAACTAATCCATTCATTTCAATCACTTAATATTTTCCACTCAAAGTAAAATAAATAAATAAAGAAAATGATGAAGCACGCAGATAAAAACCCAACGATAATTTTTCTCTCATCTCTTAAAACAAGTGACCTAATTTATGACTCTTAAGTTTCAAGTTTATCAAGCAATAGAGATTTATTACCTCGTTATAATCGTTCTCTTCTAATAATGTGAAATATGTTTATAATTTGTTATTTGTGATTATGCCATTATAAACTTATTACAGAACTAAAACATTTAAAAGGACAATTATTCAACGTCAATTTGTTTCAAAGAAATGATGCAACTTTACTCATAACTTTCCAAACTTTGTGAAAATGAGTCAGTGTATTACTATCCTTCATTCTGTAAAGTCACAGGAAAAAATGTTTCCTGATGTTAAAATTAATCTAAATGTAAACCTTTTAAAATTTTAAGTAATGTAAAATATAATTTTTAAAATCAATCCAAACGTGAACTTATTTATTCAATGTGAATTGTGCATTAATATAATTTTTTTTACAAGTCTTATTTCAGCAGTGGTACATCTACACGATTATTCAAGAAGTGTTTATAATAAATTCTCAAATAGTTGAAATATATAAACCAGTGGATATTTCATAAATTGGATAGACCTTAGAAAAGGTAAGCAATTCCTTTTCTTTCTGCATGTTGAAGACCAGAGTTAATTTTAATTTGAAGAATTTAATATTCTGATGTTACGCGCTTACCTCGTTGGCCTCGCCCCTTCAACAGTGATCATGAGCCTGATGAATATATGAACTCAGAATTTATTCTTAAGGATTAATAATTGACTCTAATTAATAAAAATAATACTCAGCTCTTATGCTAGATTAAAAATTCAAGAAAACATAATTGAATTTAATAAACTATTTAAACTAATAAAACTTTAAAAACTGTATAAACAAGTTCTCCGAGATGGCGACAATAAAGGAAATGCAATTAGTAGATAAATTAAACAATAATAATTATTCTATATGGAAGTTTAAAATTAATATGTTGTTAATTAAGGAAGATTTGTACGAACTCGTAACTCAGGAACCCCCTACACCAATTAACGAAGATTGGAGAAAAAAGGATACAAAAGCTCGCGCTTTAATAAACCTGAGTATAGACGATACGCAAATAGTTCATGTAAAACATTCAGAAACAGCAAAACAGACATGGGATAGTTTAAAAAATATTCATGAGAGAGCCAATTTGTCCAGTAAATTGTATTTGTTACGAAAATTGTATAGTGCAAAACTTCCCGAAAATGGGAACATGCACAAACACATTACTAATATACTGGAAATAAAAGATAAGCTCTCCGCAATAGGAGAGAACATAACCGACTCGCATTTATCTGCACTTCTATTGTGCTCGTTACCTGCGAGTTATAATACTCTAATAACAGCTCTCGAAGCCCGAAATGAAATTGAATTAACTCCCGAATTCATCAAGAGCAAACTTACTGATGAATTTAATAAACGGGTAGAAAATAGTGAGCAAGTTGAAAACTCACAAAAGGTGTTTAAAACACAAAAGAAATACACTCAAGATTATAAAGGGCAAAACAAATATTGTACCTACTGTAAACAATCAAATCACACTTACAAACAATGCTGGCATCTCAAGAACAGAAACACACAGATCACTACACCTAAAACACAATACAAATACAAAAAGTACACATCGTTGTGTTTTGAAAATACAAAATGTGATAGTAAAAATAAAATGAATGAATCAAAAACAGATGAACAGGTACAAAAAAATAAAAGTGAACATAAAGATGCAGCATTCATAATTGTCAATCCCGCTAATAAAACCTGGTTAATTGACTCAGGAGCGTCTTCGCATATAGCGAACGATAGGGATATATTTACAAAATTCAACGATACTGAAAAAACTACAGTAACAATTGCTAATGGGAATACATAAATTCTTACGGAACCGGCGAAACACAAATAATGACAAAAACATCTGATGGATGTATAAATAGAATTACACTTAAAAATGTGTTATTTGTTCTACAATTGGAATCAAATTTAATTTCCGTAAGTAAAGCCACAGAACATGGCTACAAAGTATTTTTCGAAAATGAAAAATGCATACTATCGTGCAATGGAAAAATATACTTAGAAGCATTAAAGAAACATAACTTATATCAAGTTGAAACACTAGAAGAAAGTTCTCAAAATAAAATAAACATTGCACATGATTGCAGAAATAAAGATTGCCTCGAAATTTGGCATAAACGCCTTGGCCACAGAAATAATGAAAGTATAAAAGAATTAGTCAAAAATGACTTGGCCAGTGGGATAAAAATAAATAACTGTAATCATAAAACAAACTGTGAAACCTGTATAAAAACAAAGTCAACAAATGCACCGTACTCTAAATCTATCGAAAATAAAACAACAAAAGTATTAGATTTAGTACATACTGATTTATGTGGGCCTTTTAAAACACCCACAATAGGAGGAAAAAATTACTTCCTTACATTCATAGATGACAGTTCTAGATTCACAGTTATTTACTTATTAAAAAGTAAAGATGAAGTTTATGAAAAAATAAAAGACTATGTACAAATGGTCAAAACCAGACAAGGAAAATATCCGACGGCGATTAGATCGGATAACGGTGGGGAATACATAGGAAATAAAACAGAAGCCTTTCTAAGGGAACATGGTATAAAACATGAATACACAGTTCCATTTTGTCCCAGCCAGAATGGCATTGCTGAGAGAAAAAACAGAAGTTTAATTGAAATGACACGAAGCCTATTATCCGAAGCAAATTTACCTCATAGGTTCTGGGGTGAAGCGATAAATACTGCTAATCACCTCCAAAATAGGCTCCCCACTAAATTGACAAATAAAACGCCATATGAAATTTGGTTCAAAAGAAAACCAAATCTCTATTATTTACGTGTATTTGGCTGTAAAGTATACACTTACATAAACAAACACAAAAGATCTAAACTAGATGACACAGCAGAAGAGGGTATCTTCATGGGCTATGATAATAATACAAAGGGATACCGCGTTTTCACTAAAAATGGTGAAATAATAATCTCCAGATCTGTAAAATTTCTGGAAAAAAAACTGAACAATTTAAGCGAAAAAATTAATGATCACGAACAATTAATTGAAGATAAAAAATACATTGAAATAGAAATAGGTGACACACCCTGTACACCTGACGCGCCCAAACAATCAGAAACACATCAACCTCGTAGATCTGAAAGACAAAACAGAGGAGTACCACCTCAAAGATATACTTCCGACAATTTTATTGCTTTAGCAAATGATTGCGATACAACAGAACCTGAAAACTGGAAACAGCTTATCAAAATAAACAATCCACTAGAAAAGAAAAACTGGCTTAAAGCCACTGAAAACGAAATACAATCGTTAATGAAAAATAATACATGGGATCTAGTCGATCCTCCTCTTAATAAAAGAATCATAGGAAGTAGATGGATTTTCAAACGAAAAATTGATAGTTCAGGAAATACACAAAAATATAAAGCACGTTTTGTTGCCAAAGGTTTCAGTCAAAAATATGGGGAAGATTATCAAGAAACATTTTCACCAGTAGCACAACATTGTACCATCAAAACACTTCTTTTAGCAGCAGCTTATAATAATTTGAATGTGCGACATGTAGATATTGACACCGCTTTTCTTCATGGGAACTTAAATGAAGAAATATATATATATCAACCTGAAGGCTATGTGAACGAACAATTTCCTGAAAAAGTTTGCAAGCTCAAAAAGGCAATCTATGGCCTCAAACAGGCCGCCAGAGCTTGGCATATTAAAATCGCTGAAACACTAGACAACTTGAACTTTATCCAAAGTACAGCAGACACATGTCTTTTCACTAGAAAAGAAAAAGATCATACATCGTACATAATAATATATGTTGATGATATACTCATCGCCAGCAAAGATGAAATAATAGAAGAAATCGTAAATTCTCTAAAACAAGAATACGAATTAAAGGATCTAGGCAATATTAGTAACTATTTAGGTACTCAAATTCAGAAATTACCTAACGGTTATTCTCTTGATCAAAAAATTAAGATTGAAAATTTAGCGAAAAAGTTCAATCTTGAAAACTCCAAACCGTGCAAAACTCCAATGGAACCAGGATATAACAAATTAAATGATGATGATAATTTAATGCCAAATAATATTAAATATCGCCAGGCACTTGGTTCATTGCTTTATATAACAACCATAACGAGACCTGACATTTCAGCAGCAGTAAACATTTTAAGCAGACGAAATGAGAATCCTCGCGAAAAAGACTGGCAAGCCGTAAAAAGAATAATAAGATATCTATATCATACTAAAGAACTAAAATTAATAATTAACACTAATGAAGAACCAATATTAAAAGTATTCGCTGATGCCGATTGGGCAGGTGATACCAAAACCCGCAGATCAACATCGGGAATATTATATATGTTGGGCAACAACCCAATTCAGTGGACGACGAAAAGGCAAAGTTGCATTGCCTTATCTTCAGCAGAGGCTGAATATGTGTCCGCAGCACATGCTAGCCAAGAAATAATTTGGTTATTGAAGTTACTTGACGATCTAGGCTTTCCACAGCAAAAACCAATCACTTTATATGAAGACAATCAAAGTACCATAAAAATGGTTGAATCAGAAAAATTCACGAAAAGATCAAAGCACATCGACGTCAAATTTAATGCCATTAAACAATATAGCGAAGAAGGCATAATTGAGTTAAGATATCTTCCAACAGAAAAAATGATAGCTGATGCACTTACCAAACCTTTACCCAAGCCTCGATTCATCGAACACAGAAATTCAATGAAAATATTAGTTAATCCCCATGAACGGATTAAGGGGGAAATTGTAGAAAACTAATCCATTCATTTCAATCACTTAATATTTTCCACTCAAAGTAAAATAAATAAATAAAGAAAATGATGAAGCACGCAGATAAAAACCCAACGATAATTTTTCTCTCATCTCTTAAAACAAGTGACCTAATTTATGACTCTTAAGTTTCAAGTTTATCAAGCAATAGAGATTTATTACCTCGTTATAATCGTTCTCTTCTAATAATGTGAAATATGTTTATAATTTGTTATTTGTGATTATGCCATTATAAACTTATTACAGAACTAAAACATTTAAAAGGACAATTATTCAACGTCAATTTGTTTCAAAGAAATGATGCAACTTTACTCATAACTTTCCAAACTTTGTGAAAATGAGTCAGTGTATTACTATCCTTCATTCTGTAAAGTCACAGGAAAAAATGTTTCCTGATGTTAAAATTAATCTAAATGTAAACCTTTTAAAATTTTAAGTAATGTAAAATATAATTTTTAAAATCAATCCAAACGTGAACTTATTTATTCAATGTGAATTGTGCATTAATATAATTTTTTTTACAAGTCTTATTTCAGCAGTGGTACATCTACACGATTATTCAAGAAGTGTTTATAATAAATTCTCAAATAGTTGAAATATATAAACCAGTGGATATTTCATAAATTGGATAGACCTTAGAAAAGGTAAGCAATTCCTTTTCTTTCTGCATGTTGAAGACCAGAGTTAATTTTAATTTGAAGAATTTAATATTCTGATGTTACGCGCTTACCTCGTTGGCCTCGCCCCTTCAACACATTTCTGTACGTATGTGGCCAAGTTATAGTCATATATGATGCATATATGATGCATATATATGACATGTGTATATGATGTATATACGACATATAAGACATAAATAATATGTGTATAATGACGTATGGCACATATAGGAGTGTTTGGAATATATATATGCATATATAGGATGCCTGTATAAGCTTTGCGATGATCTTGGCGAAATCATAACTGCAACCTTGGCATAATCATAATTGTGGGAGCCGCTATAACACGAAAGTACGGTAATTTTTTTTTTTTTAATAGCCACACACAGGGCTGAAATTCTTTCAGTTTACAGTAAAATTCATGTTTATGAAAAGTCACAGCCACTCCATATATAAAGGAGGACACCCTTTATGCATAGCTATACAAATGGTTGTTACTGACGATATTAAAAATCAAATTGTCTCTCTGTATTATGCCAATACTTCCGCTTGTATTTCCTTTCTCAGTACCTAATTGCCATACAGCGGGCGCAGACCCCATTTAAACAATAATATAAAGGATCCAACAAAGTTAAACCCGTCGTGGCGGACATTTCTAAGGGGACCCGTGGCCCTATCTCCAATAGGAATGAAGTTACCTCTGGGGGGGGGGGGGGTAAGTTCTTGTAAGTTCCTGGGGGGAAAGGTTCAGTAAGACCTTTTTGGTGCTCCTCCCTCATGTAAACCCCATGTAAACCCCTTCATGCAACATATCAGTAATTAATAGATCTCGTCAAGCACTATGGTCTGGTCCTACTCTCCGCCTCTCATTCGCCCCCTTCCTTAAGAAGCATATTTCTCTGTTTCAACTCTTTCTAAATTTTAGTTTTTCCCATCTTTCTCAGCCCCTTTAAGCCCCACAGAGGGCGTAGGCCTCTTCTAAAAGATCCAACGAAATTAAAATCGTCGAGGCCGACATTTGTAAGAGGGTCCCGAGGCCCTATATCCCATAGGACCGGAGTTACCCCCCCCCTCACGGTGGAGACATTCAAGGTGCTCAAACCCCGTCATGTAACATATCAAAAGTTTGATCTCATCAAGTACTTTTGTCTGGTTTTACTCTCCCCCTCCTTCTCTCCCGTCTCCTGTCAGGAGAACTTTTCTTATTTATTTTTTTCAATTTTTCATATTTATTTTAGTTTTTCCCATTTTTATCTGTTCCTATGGACCGGACAGCTCTAAAATTTTACCAAAATTAGCTGTAAACTGCCTAAAGCCCCCCCCCCTTCTTTTGGCGCCCTCGGTTTTCACGTATCTCTCGAGGGGGCCCATCAGAGGGGCGAAAAGGGGGATCCCTTTTAAAGACCCATCTCTCAATTTCAAGTGAGGATTCATTTTAAAGGTCTCGTAGAGCACTTGTGTTTTGTATAGCTCCCCCTCCCTTCCCCCCCCGCTCCTCAAGATCCCGTCAATTAATGCTAACTCATCATTTGTTAAACAACTTTTCTTAGCTTTATCCATCATAGAAACTGCTATCATAGAACTTTTCATTATCTTTTTTGGGTTATCTATTAAGTGCTAAAATGCCTTGAATGATTAAAAATAATTTAAAGGGTGTCATTAAGCCAGCACATTTGTAAACAACAACTACCTCGCCACGTCTCAGCCCATTGAAGCCACATCTTTTTACTATTATAGTTATTAAAAATACTTCTAGTCACCGAATCCTTTTAAAACTTGGTGTGCTCGTGCCTAATATATTCCGCCAGCTCACAAAAAATCTTAGAGCGCTAACTAAATTCTAAAGTGGAGAAGCTGGCTTATGCTAACAAACACTTTTTTTGACGAGTTAGACTTGGCTGAAAAAATCTCAACGATAAAAGCCGTGGGTGGCCAATCTATATTCTGCCGTAAGGTAGAATTTTTCCCGCTTGTTGATGTAATTATTTCAATCCAGTTCATAAGAATGTTTACGGGTAGTACTGTATTTCACTGTGTGATTTTTTTAAAATAAAATATTTGAAAGGCTGTTTCATACGCACCACTTCTTAAATACGAGGGTCGATCCAGAAATGAGGTTCCCAAAGAGCTACAGTCTCACGGTAAGGTGCGAAGTGAAATACGGTAACAGCGCTATGCGCGGCTGTTCCTGCACTCGCAATTCCCCCGGCCACGCTTTGCTGAGCCGCTTATTCTTGGCTCAGCAGCCATCCGAGATGGAGGTTATCATTGTTGATACCGCCAAGTGCGAGATTCGTCTAGTTATTGTGCAACACAGAGAAATCTCAGGTGAGCAATCCAGAACCGCCGGCGAGGACGACTAACAGCCGGTGTAACGTTGCTTCACGACAACGCCCGACCTCACACCCTGTTAAACCCAGTCTCTCGTCAAACCCAGAAACTTTTGACACAATTTGGGTGGACTGTCATGCCCCACCCACCTTACAGTCCGGACTTCACACCAAGTGATTATCACTTGTTTTAAAATTGAAGGAATACTTCCAACGTTTTCAGAGCGACGATGACGTCAAAGAAGAGGTGTAATGCTTCTTCAACAGGTTGGCGCCGGAGTTCTACGACATTAGGATACAGAAATTGGAGCCCCGTTTACAAAAATGCGTAGAAAAAGATGGTGATTATGTAGAGAAATAGAGCAAACTTTCTTCTTTCCAACGATGTAAATTTCTATGGGAATAAACAATGTTGTCTATTTGTAAATTTGATGGGAACCTTATTTCTGGATCGACCCTCGTAATAAAGAAGCTTATTTTACTCATATTGTTACAGTAATTTTTTTTCCGTCAAGTTTTGACGGGTTCCATCTAGTAATATAATAAAAAATAATTATTTGATGTTGAAAATTATATGATAGCCTTAATAATGTATCTGTAATCAAGAACTACCTTAATTAAAGAATTTTAATCAAAGACCAAAATAATAAATTTAATTGAGAAACACAATTCTTCTTTACACTGTATGTTTACATATCAACATTCGATATCTACTGTGATGCTGCGCGAGCAGTGCTACCAGCAATAATGGAAGGTGGTAGTTTTAATACAGTGTCATTTCTTTAAATTTGTGATATGTTTTTTACATCAGGAGAGAAAAAAGAAGCATTGACTATGATTTTAAAATAGCTTCTTCTTGTTATCATGTTTAATGGTGCTACCATCTATGTTTTTATTGATGAAGTGTATGGATAAATGATAAGGGTAATTATAAATTAATTACTTGTATTTATTAATTAAAGGATAAAGTGAAATTTTGAAAGGAATATTAAACGACACCCTTTGTGCGATCGCCCTGCCAGTGGCTGAGAGGTTCTGCTCTCAAAGCTGGTAGACGGGAGGTGCTGGGTTCAAATCCCTGTCGCACTCGTCGACCTAACCGTTCGGAGTATTCCGTGGTTTTCTTCTAACCATGCAGTAAATGCGGGATAGGATCGCTTAGACAGACCCAAGGCGAGCAACCTCCCCCCCTAGGGCCCATATCCTTCGTGTAGATAATCGGCCGTCATAAATCAACCAACCAACCAACCTTTGTCCGATCGCACTTACCCACTTGTTTTAATTTCTAGAGACCACTGTTCGAAAGTGGAGTGGAGTTACTCCAGATTTTTACTCTCTTCTGTCTATACAAGAAGAAAGTGTTGAATTCGTTTAAAATTCCGACTTCCGGTTTTCGTCGGATTTATGAGTTTTAGATCGTCTTGAACAAGATTTGACTGTTTTTAGAAAATGTCTGTACGTGCGTATGTGTGTATGTGACACACGTTATTTGTTCGCTCACGAACTTCTTCGTAAAATAGGATGACATTTTATATGAAGTTATATCCTTATGTGAACTAGTGCTGATTAGTGTTTCGGCAAAATTTCCTAAGTAGTGGTTTCGCAAATCGATGATTTGTTTAATATATTTTATGCATATAGCTCCAGTTTATGTGGTTTGCTCCAAGTACGCTCCAGTTTGCGCAGAATTCAACGAAACATCAAATTTAGAATATTCATAATAAGAATAAATTGACATTCAATTCTGGGTTGCGGTCATCTAAGCGGGAATGCCGAAGTTCGATGATGTATTAGAAATATGCGATATTTATATAAGAAGTTTAAGGGCACAGATTTCAACAAAACTTCCGCTTAGTATCTTAGAATATGGGAATAAATTGTCATTCAATTTATGTTACAGACAACTAAGAGGAGCTGTCAATGTCTTGTACCGTTATTAAGAAAGTTTATTGATTTGATTTATATTAAAATGGAGTTTTGTGATGGCAAAAACACACTAGTTCTCTATGTAACTACTCATTTAAAAGCACATAACGAAACAAATACGTGTAAGACGATATATAAAGGAAATCTGCTTAAATTTCGAAAGAAACGTAATCCATTTTGTTGTTTATAATCTGATTTATACAGATTTTCTCCTTTAGAATATAAAAAGTTAAATATGAATTAAGCTGTCTTTTGAAATTTTATTTGCAGTTATTTTAAACAGTATTCTATGTTCGTAATTTTTTACCCTTAATATGGAATGTGTTAGAAGTATTTTCATCATGATTTCAAGTTTGAAAAAAAAAAAAAAATCGTATTACTGTTTAAGGAAATGGCAGGAAAATCCCAATAGTTTTTAGATATAACTTGAGAAAAGAATATAATCCCTAGAAGGAAATCAATATTTCCAATAGCAATAGGTTTTTCAACGCTTCTTAAAATTCTTTCAATTTCTCCGTGTGAAATGGGGTTTTTCAGTTCAAAAAACTATTTATCTTATGATATGCAATCTTCTTTTATTACTTCTTTTATTTTATTTTATTTTATTTTTTTGAAAAAAAAAAAAGAAAACTAGGGGATTTAATTCGGGCTCCCCAGGTTGGTTGCGAAACGTAGGTGTTTTTTTTTTTTTTTTTTTTTTTTTTGTTTTTTTTTTTTTGTTTTCCAAAAATTTAATCAATCTTTTACATTTAATATATATTTTTAGACTGTCCACTAACACCAAAAAAATATTTTTATATGAAATATATCAATAATGCATTCAAATAAAGTTTTGAAATTTATTAAACGCGATATTTCTCATTAGCCACATGCCAAAGAAATCGCCAAATAACGCCACTTACAGCAGGCTTATTGAATCGAAATATTAAAGCAAGTATTTAAAATTTTTGATTACGTGTCTCTTAAATTTGTATTTTATTTCCATTATAGTATTTTTTTATTTATTTATTGATGAAGTTTTAAGTTATTATGGAATATTAGCCAGAAACAAATTCTGAACTATCTATATTCCTTTATGTCCAAACGAGTAAATCTTTCGTATTCGGACTGCAAGCGATACAGATAGAATTCTTTTTTAAATTATGCTCGAAATCTACTTTAAAAACCATAAAAAGCAGTAAATTGAGGTTAAGTTTTCAAACAAATTGTATTTGAAAGAATTTTTTTTCCTTATGCTCCTCTCGTGACTATTTTACCGTAACAAGTTCTGTGATCACGTGGATCCAAGTTTAGCTCTCTTATTAACTCTGAAATTTTCATTTGCAAATCATTCGTAGTTTCTATATCTTCAGTTAATGATTATTTAGTTACTTAGCAATTATGCAGCACAGAAAAGTTATTACGCCTAACTAGTATGTTATGGGATGGGATGGGATTTTTTGAATAAGATCAATTATAAACAGCCGTAACATTCACGTGATACATAATTGCCAAGTCACAAAATAATCATTAACTGAAGATGTAGAGATTAGGAGTGATTTGTGAATGAAATTTTCAGAGTTAATAAGAGAGCTAAACTTGACTCTACATGACCACAGAACTTTTTACGGTAAAATAGTCACGAGACTTGGCTACATGATTTACACGTTATGTTTTTGTTGAGATATAATTTACATCCACATTCTCTGATCAAATTGCTGTCTAACACAACAGTCGTTGTAAACGCAACGAAGATATCCTATATTCCCAATTAACCTTCTGAGCAATGCTTGCAAAATATGACATAATGATATATGTGCAGCTGAAACTCGCAAGTCTATAAGTTGACGCGTAATAACTCCAGTAGTATTATATTATCGCCAGCTTAGACAATTTGGAATTAGACAATGCGTGTAAATGTTATTTTTGTGTACAACATGAATATTGTTTTCTAATTGACTCATCACGTTGAAGCTGTTTGATTAGTCGAGAAAATGTTGAAACTTTGCCAGTTATAATCGTTCCTGTCAAATTGTTTGTATAGTAGTTAGGGCGCAGGATGCTGGACAAGAAGTGCGGGAATCAAATTCCAATTCAGGCATGGATGATTTGTATTATGTAGTTGTATACCACTTACATTGGAAGTCCCGGTCTGTTAAACTTTTGTATGCTAAAGATGGCCTTGGTGTCCCCCAACCAATCGTCTATTATCGTCCTTTGACGATTGGTCTGATAAAGTTACGTGTGGATGATAAACATGATTGGTATTTGAGCATTGCTGCCACCTACAAAAAAATTAAGGGTCTTTAACCTGTGGCGCAGAACGTTACTACACTTTTAAAATAGAAATATTTGTCTTATTTAATGACAGAAAAATTATTGAATAACTAAGGTACCTTTCGGAACTTGTAGTGAAAAATGGATTTAAGACAATTCTGAAGACATCTAATGTAAGTGGTCGAAGAGAACCCATTAGTGTAAACCAGGATATGTTGTACATTTTTGTTTGTAGTTTTTTCATTGCAAGAACTATTTTGTCATGCTATTTGTAGTGCTAAGTTAGTGGTCTTCAACATTTTGGCTCCTGCCAACAAGCTACCACTCTTTTAAAATAGAAAAATTATTTTTTAATGTTAGGAAAATTATGATTAGTCGATTATAACCCCACCGGAATTTGTGATGACAAACGGCTTTAAGACAAAATTTTGAAGACCCCTATTCTAAGTGGTCGAAGTAGTGTGAAAGAAATTCTGTTGGACATGGTTTTCTTTTAATTTTTTATGGACAAGAAACGTTTTACGATTTTATTGCAAATAATTTCAGCGTTAAGCAAGTATTTCTCAAAAACTGGTGTTTCATTTAAAATATTTCCATTTTCAATAGAATATTTGACAAATGATTTTATTTAACATGTTGCATTCCTGAAAATAATTGTATCAAATTTGGGCCTTGATATAACCAAAATAATAATAATAATATAATATAGTGGTTGGCTAAAATAGAACATTTGTTCCGAAATATGGTGGAGAATCTGCATACACGATAGGAACATTATATGCAGTGTAAAGCAAAACGTTACACATTTCTAATAACACAAAAGTACGCATGCCATAATCAACAACGCTGATTTCGTGCATGTTAACTTTTTTGAGCGAAATAAACCCACGCATGACAATGTTATTTATATTTTCTTTTTAATACAGAACATGTCAAAAGGATTGTATTTTTTGTACTTTTTACATTCTTTTCTATAATTCGTAATTATATTTTTGTGGTAGGGTAAATATTATGATGGCTTTGCGTATTCTATGGCAAATGATTTTTGTTTCATGGTTTGTGCAGATAATATTTAAATATTACTATTAAAGCGTTTTTTAATCCATGACAGTACAATATATCTCACTTATAAATTTTACAGTGTATTTAAAATGTATTTTAGTAGAATGTAATGTAATGATAACTTAACTTAATACTTGAATAATCAATGAGTAACACAGACCCTACAATTTTTGGCGCCTGAAAATTTATTAATGTTTTCACGTGGTCAGAGAAAAAAATCTTTTCGAATTTTCTTTTAACAATTATTTACAATCAACAACGTTTATTGAATAGAAGTAAAATAATTAGACTAATTTTTGGTTGATTAATTGATATACACCATGAAGAAATTTTAATCAAACATTTCTATGGTCAATCAATAGGTAAAACGTGTCATAATTCAAAATGCAATTTTATAAAAATATATAAATAGATATGCATTGCAGAATAAAAAAAAATAAATACAAAATATTAAATTCAAAATAGAAAAACGAGCACGAGTTTTAATGTATCTGATATTTAATGCATCTGATCTTGATATTTAATGCATTTTATCCTCTTCAGTATATTTATTTTGATTTCCCCTTTTCGTTACATAAACATATCTGAAAGATGATATTTTTATTGCTGCAAAATTTCTCCATAGGCAGAAAATTTTCGATATTTAAATAACTATTCAAACAGTGAATATTTTATCACATACTTAAAAAGCAACTAAACACTAAAAAATTTTTGTAAATACAAGTGATTTACAAATCACAGCAGAATATTTACAATATTTCCATTGCGTTTGAAAATAAATAAATAGAAGCAAATAAAAATGAATTATTAAAATAAAAATTGAATAAGTAAGATGGGTTTTATTTGATCATTTGTATGCTGTTTTATCTGCATTAGGCTATTCTTATTGGAGTTAATGGATATATTTTAGTTTTATGAATTTCTTATCTTTCAGTTAATATTTGCTTTTAAATTTGGAAGGCTTTTATTACCAAAACTATTTCAGATTTCTAGCAAAGTTAGAAAAATAAGTCAATGCAAAAAATGTTTTTATACAGTTCTTTATTCAGCATCATAAAGATACATTGAAAATAAATTTATTTCAGTTATAAAATTACAAAAAAAAATTTAATTTTCTAAAATTGTGTTTTACTTAAGCAGAGTTTTTACGTCTCAAAGTATTCAGGGTATGCTAGGAATTTAAATACCAAACATTTCGTCAAGTCGTCCCATTTAAACACATAACTGTTTCCATTAAATAAGCAAATATTAATTTAATAAAAATCTAGTTTTCTTCCACTGGGGCGTAAGTACCCTGTCTAAACCAGAAAGGAAAATTAATAACTTCACTAACTATAATATACATATTACGTAATACGTATACACAGATATGCTTTACCGACAAAATAGAAAATAGAAATAGAAAAAGAATAAATTGAAAATAAATTAATAGTTCGTGATATATAGTATATGTGATATCCTCTTGAATTTATCAATCTTGAATTTTTGTTTTGCATAAATAGACATATCATAAAGACGATATTGTTTATTGCGGTAAAATATCTCCATAGGCAGAAAAAATTTAATATTTAAATAATAACTCATGAAGTACATATATTATGGCATACTTAAAATAATAAAAAATACCAAAATTTGCTAACATAAAATGAGATTTAACGAATGTCAGAATTTTTTTACCGGCTTGGTTTGAAAATATACAATTAAAAGCAAACAAAACACAGTAATCTAATAAAATTTGAGATAACTGGTATTCTTTGATCATTTTTATGCTGTTTAACAAGATTTAATTTATTCCTATTAGAGTTGGCGCATTTGTTTTAAATTTATACATTTCTGATTTTTTCAGAAACTATTTGTTTTAAATTTTCAATAACAGTAAATTATCCCGCATCTCAAATTAAATTAGAAACATTAATCAAATAAATTTTCCTTATATATATTACGTTTAAAAGTTATCTTTAATATAAATACTTTTAAAATAAGACATTTTCTCTTTTAAATTGACTAAAATTATGCAATACAGTGGTGAAAAAAATATTTAAGACAATTTTTCTGTAAAAATATATTAAAATAGAACTTTCATTTTTTATAATTATGTTTATGATTTTTAGATCTTACGCTAGTTTTTGTTATTATTATTATTATTATTTTAGTTTTAACTGATAACTTATTTACTAACTGATAACGCGGCTAACTGACAACTTAAAAATTGACAATTTACATTATATAATTGATAAATTAACTATTGTTTATCTCCACTTTCTCTTTTGAAACGTAACATGAATATCATGATCTATAATTCCGTTAAAAACCTAAGAATAATATCAAAAACATGAATAACTGCAATTCATTTTTTCATCGAATTTTTATAAAGAAATTGGGATACGTTTTAGTTATTTTTGTTTCCTTCGATCTCAAAATATTCTTCATAAAATAAATAAATAAATAATAATAATAATAATAGTTATTTAAAAAACTAAAAATTCACTCATCTCAGCGTATATCTGTTGAAATTTTCAACATAGATTATATTACTCATAGATTATAGATTATATATGCGAGTCATTTTTCATTATACTGAATAGCGGATACTATTGTCTATTTTCCCGTCGATAACCTTCTATAAAAAATAGCTGCAGTTAAACAATCATATATATTATTTCTGTTGTCAACATTCTTTTTTATGCATTTAAAAAACGCATGACAACGAATGTGGTATCTTTAGAAAGATTTTTGAACCAGCTTCTGACATAGTACACTTAAATTTTCCTAAAACATGTATTTTGATTAAAAATTGACGTTAATTAAAATTATATCAGCATCGTTTTCATAAACGAAATGAAAGGTTTTTCTCCAATCAATGTTGCTACAAAAATAAAATACCGCATTATATCGTGCTCAACACTGATTATAAAAAAAAAGTACAAAAAATATAAAGTGGGACTTCTATTCACGGGCTTATTTTATATTTATGTTTAGAAAGCAAAAGTGAAATTCGAATGTTTAGAAAAAAGAGACACCATCCATCGTTCAAAGCAGTGGCATTTCACGTGTAGACATCATACTCTAATATCCAGACATTTTTATCCTTAATTTTTTTTTTTCGAAGTTTAAGCCTGCATCTAAAAAAATATTAGATATTGCAAAAAAAATATTAGACTGCAGTGGGAAATAATCGAACGGGTTTAATGGTGTGGTTTAAAATCAAAAACGTATAAAAGGGACATCAGGTTCCTTACCCATTACTGAATTACTTGTCCGTGTACCCTGGCTACGGAAGATTGTTAGGAAGTTTCCCCGCTGACAAATGAAAACATACGAAGCATGACTCCCGTCTTATACGTTGCAGGATAAAGTTATTAGCATCAAAAATTCCTTTTTTATTTATTTTTCCACAATACTGTTGTAATTATTTTTTTTTATAGAGGGACGTAATAAATGCCAATAATTACCGAAGAAGAAACAGAATATATGCAACACAATATCTGTTGAATAATAGTTTCTTGAAACATTTAAGTATTTTCAGTTTATAATGCTCATTTTTTTTGGAAACTTGACTATTCCCAGTGGGAAATTGCAAAAAGAAAGTCTTGAAAATACAAGATACAGAATGGAAATGTATTTAAATTATACATCATTTCAAAATTAGATACCTTATCTTTCAATTAAAATATAAACTGAGAAAACATCTTAAATATAAAAATTTAATATAGGTTGAAATAAAATTTTCGAAAAAAATGCACGTTTTACTATGTACACTCTGCGATCAAGATTATCTAATGATTCTGAAACACAGTAGATGACCGCATATGTTTCAAGACTGTGTACATATATGAAGATTTAGTCCACACGGAATTTCCATTCATAAAGTGGGCAAATATATTTTTTAGATTTTTGTAACACAAAATTAGATAATTACATTTTTGTCAGTCCACTACGTTACCTTTCTGTAGATAATATAAATAACTATTAAGATTGGTAAATTACCTGTCCACTCAGTTACTAGAGTAGTTTATCCATTAAATTACAACTCATATATTATTTCAAAGTACGTTATGGTATATTTCTAAAGGATTTGATTTTGATTTGATTACTTAAGAGGGACTGCTCAGACAAGGAAACCAAGTCTGTAGAGCATAGTATCCCTCCCGGTCCCTTTATTAAGGTCTTAAAAATGTTACAGTGTTCAACCGCAGCTGATGCCGCCGGAAAACGCGAGAATGAGAGGCAAAACATAAACATAAGAAATAAATATAATACAGGCGACCCTGCCAGGAGTGCTCCAATAGCAAGCAAGTGACAGGGACAGGCCTTTACTGGAGTGGTCCATCACTGTCGGAAAAGAGATTTTCCCACGCGACACTGGCAGTGAGGGACATCAGTAAGTGGTGGAAACTACAGGGGGCAAAAAATTGAAGAATTGTGATCCGACAGACAGACTCCCTAAGTTAAATCTGAGAGGTAAGTTAAGTGGTTAAAAATGCTTTTTAGTTTCCTCTTTAGAAGTGGGCGAGTTAGGATATTAGCGAGCTAATTTTTGGAGGGTTTTGAGTGCACCTGAGATACCATTTGCTTTTCAGTGTGCAGTGAAAATATGGTTGAGACTTGTACCCTGCACTCGCATTGGTCTGCAGATGCACATTTGAATCTGTGTAGGTACTGGCGGAAGGGTCCATGACCAGTAAGAAAAGCTGCAGTGTGAGGGGTGAGGTAAAATAGAGTGTAGGAGATTTTTGGGATTAGCGTATGAGTATGTCGGTCTTTGGTTGAGGTAGTCCAATGTACTTGCCAGTCTTTTAAAATATTTGTTTTTAATGTACGTTTGATGCAGCTATGTGGGAGTGGAAGGTGGTGATCAATGTTGGTTTTTTTGTGGCTTCTTTTGCTAGAGTGTCAGCCAACTCGTTGCCAAATATGCCTTTGTGTGCGGACACATGACCAATTCGTGCGCGGCTTATGATAGTTAATAGCCTTTTCTTTATATCAAGAACTAGTGGGTGTTTGGGTCTGTGGGAATTAACTGCTTGCAGACCAGACTGACTAGGAAGTACGTGAATTATATACTAGGACAATAATTCATGTTATTATAATTAATCTTTTATAGGAAGTGATATGTCTAATTTTTTAAGTCATAGTAACAGAGTGGAAATATGTTTGTTTTCTATCCAAATTGGTTTTATATTTGAACAAATATTTGTTTTCTATATTATTTGTCATCACTTCAAAAAAGTATAGAATAAATTTAAAGAATTAAAAATTATGTTTATGTCAAGAAATATAATAAATTGGTAACAATGTGTACATTCTGCTTGTGTGTTTGACAACAATTGACCATTTTTTCTATCCTTTCCTTCTATATTAAACAAAAGTAATCTGGAACTGAGCCAAAAACGATTTAGAAATGGACCAATCAAACTCTGCGTAGATATTCCGGGTTATTCTCATCGCTTTTTTACTAGGGACTTTTTTGAGGAGCTATTACTATTTTTCTAACTATCCTACGGATTCGAAAATCATACCACCAGACGCGAAATATAACAAGCTTTCAGAAATTAAACAAATTATCACGGTCGGACAATAAAAACTCAAAAAATCCTTAAAAATCGAGTAAATAATCTTTTATTGAAAAAGTCATTTTTTTATATTGTTGCCAATTTCTAAATAAGCGCAAAGGATTATGTTTTATCTCAAATAAAAAATGTAGTTGCGCGAGACTATTAAAAACAATAATGAAAGTTTAAAATAATAATTAAATGATCACGTGTTGAAAGCAGAAAATAAAGAAAATTACGTCATAAAAATTGTGTTTACACATTAATATTGAAAATAAAAAAGATGAATTAAATGAAAAAGCATTATAATCAGTTAAATGAAAAAGCATTATAATCAGTTAAATGAAAAAGCATTATAATCTGATTACAGAAGAAAGTCGCCGTTCGTGATATCATCCTCATCATCTTTTTAAAACAGGATACATTACCAGGTTTTAAGAGGCTGGGAAATCAGAACAGGGGTTGATGAGCGTAGCGAGCAGGGGGCAGAGCCCCCTAGTAAATAAAAAAGAAAGTGTGGAAAACTTTCAGTTTTCATAACATGATATACTAATTCAGATAAATAAAATAAATAAATAAATAAATGCAATCAAAAAGTGTTTTTCAAGATATAATCAATATCTGAATTGTAACGTTGTTTGAGAAAGACCCATATAACAAACAAAATGTACATAAAAATTGGACAAAACATTGAAATTATGACCGAAACAAATTATCAAAATTTGTAGAAATAATCCTCACGGCAAAAAAGCTTTAATGCCACTCAAAATATGAGTAAAGAAATAACCGTTTATGTAACTTCGACTTCACATAAACTCATATAAATATGAATCTAAGATCATTAATATAAATCCCAGATTTCATACTTTTTTTTATTACGAGGATCAACACAGAAATAGAAGTTAACCTATAACCTTGATTAGGAAAGGTAAACTGGCTTATCTACAATCTAAATAACAAGAACTTAAAATCACACACCAATCATAGATTATAAAATATTCCCAAACACTTCCAGAAAACTATAATGAAACTTCACCGATAAATAAGGTGAAAGAAAACATGTAAGTTAACAGTTTAGAAAACATACCACACGTTTAAATGTCTAGTTCTTGAAATTACCATCCATAGTCAATAAAGTAGTCTAAACATTTTGTATAGCCCTGTATAAGATCGATAGATATGCATATGTTACGCATAAGTCCGAAATCGGCTATTTCGCGAATTGGCCGTCCATTTCGCGAAATGGTTAGATAAATATGTTCCTTTTTATTTTACTTTATTTTCAATTTGAATGTTTTTAATGTTTTTTTTTTTTTTTTCAAAATGGTGGCAATTGGGTTACTTCCATTTTTTCCAAGGCAAATGAAATAGTTTTGAGTTATCTATATAATTGATGTCATTTTTCTATTACAATAAAAAATACATAATTTACATAAAATTTTGTTTAAGATCATCAAGGATCAAGTTGCCTTAAAATAAATTCACATCATTTACCAAAGAAAACACGATTGCTTATTAACGATGCATGGGCGGTAAGGACACAAAGTTCCAATTTAATAAATACAAAAACTGATACACTGGGATGATTATACGACTCTAAAAAATCAAAGTAAATAATAGAATGAACAAGGTAAATTGAGCTTTCAGATACTTCAAGGCTTCATAAAAAAACCTTCTTTAATATAAACAAGAGCGAAAAATCATGCGTCAAGCATAGATTATGAAACACTTTCCAACACAGCCAGAAAACTAAAACGAAACTTCACCGTTAAATAAGGTGAAAGAATATATGTAAGTAAACAGTTTAGAAAACGTATTACACATTGACAAATTCAGTTTTCGAAATTACCTTCCATTTTAAAGTATTCGAATTATTTTGTGCAACCCTGTATATGATCTCCAGATTTTGATGTAAAATAAATAACATGATAAAATTTAGTTCAGTTTGAAAATTCACATTTAGCAATTTTCTCCAATCAATGGAAATGCACTCGAAATCTTTTGTACAACCCTGTATATTATCTAAACTCTTTTGTTCATATCACATATTAAGTTAAAATTTAATTCAAGTAAAAAACGCATAAGGCAACTTAAAACTTACTTTCAGCAATTACAAACCATATACGACAATGTATTTTGTTCTTTGCGTAGCTCTGTATATGAATTTATTTATATTCCACAAGCTTCTACTAACTATAAATCAGCAGAAAAATGCGTAAACACAATTAAAAACTACCCTTAAGCAATTCCCTTCCATAGTCTATAATACATACGAATTCCCTTGTGTAGCGTTGTATATGATCAGCCAAGTTTATATACACACACGTACTATGAAAAAATTTAGTTAAACTTAGAAACGCAAACCAAAGTTGAAAAAGCACTTATCACACATAGATTGTAAATATCGCACATGTACTCTAACCAATATCTTTTGCGTGTCCCTGTAAAAAAACGGAATGCACACAAGAGAGCAATTTATGGTGCACTTTAGTAATGCATATTTTTTCATTATGTTTGAAATAGTGAAATATCACTAAATATCACTGCAAACGATTTTTTCCCATAGAACGATGTGTAACAGATTCTTTTGTTTGACCCTGTAAATGAATAATAAATGCTTTTCACCTCATAGTCCACAAAAAGCATGTTTTAATGCGCTTCATAATTATGTATCAATTTCATCATGTTTTATATGACGTAGCGTAATCAAAATACACTTGAAACGATTCTTTCCCATTGACTGTAATGTAACGGAATACTTTTGAGTGTCCTTGTAAAAAAACTATAAGTGCTAAACACTTCAGTTGAAATAGGGAACATACTATAGTAAATGGCAACAACATACAAAAATTTCAGGGCAATCTGGGCGTATTTACGGGAGTTAGAGCACGCACAGACGGACAAACGGCAGACGGCAGACAAACCGAAGTCATAAACACTTTTCAACTAGGTTGGAAAGTGTTAAAAAGGACAGTGAAAAGTAGCAAGCGCAACGCACATTCTCTAAAATTAATGTGAATGTGCTTTCCTTTATGGTGGTATTAAATATTCATTATAAAAATAATTATACGTTTATAAAATACCTGATATGTATGTTTATCAACATGGATGCCCGCGGAACAAAATTCGAGAAGCAGCAAGATATCCGAACAAGTGTAACTGGAATACATTTATTTTCCTTCATTTAAGTGGAGTATATAAAGATGAAATAAAATAAAATGCGTTTTTTTAATCAGAACTTTACATGAAACAATAATTTTAAAGTATATCATCATAAAAAAGCAATATAGCAATAAAACAACATATATTAAAAATCCAACAATAACACATATTAAAAATGACGAATTGAAACTATTATTTTTCTTTATCGAGGTGGACGGGAGCTCTGCCCTCTGAAACCTCGTTTAAAATAATTGCTGAAGACATGTTAAAAAATAATTAAAAATTGTCATCGACGAGGAAGAGGGGGGGGGGGAGTTGTTCAGAGTGACTGTGACGAGATGACGAAAATTCTTAATTTCTACACTGTTAGTGTTTAATTATCTGAAATCTTTTGCGAAGAATAAATGTTACTGTGATTTTCAAAATCGCAAGTGACAAAAATAATAAAATTCGAAAATTCATGTATGGGCATGTTTGTCGATCTTTTAAATAATTAATAATATTTTGAAACCCGCTCAGTCAAAATTTCTCGCCTCATCTCCAATTAATAACAAAGAAAACTACATTTATAAACTAGGCTTTTTAACAAATATTGATTTTGAACAAGGGATATTTTATAAACATAAAAGAACCAAAACTAAAAAACAAGATTTCTTTTTTGCCAGCCCTTGTACACACTCTGCAGGCTCTAAAAACATACTAATGTTCTCTGTTTTAAAAATGCTAGGCGATTACTTAAGATTGAATTATATTATCATGACGATCTTCTGTAATCTGGTAGTCATTCATTTATATTTGACTGAGGAGATTTTTTGGTACCCAAGGCCGCATCCACTACCTGTGCGGACGACGTATTTCGAGATTAAATAATATCTATTACACATTTGAAAATCAGATTGCGTAAAATGATTAACTAAAAAATTTCGATGCGCTCCAGACTTTTTTAACTTCTAGAATAATTTTTTTTCTTTTATACGCTTTAAGCAAATCGTTTTAAATGTATTGTTTGAAAAATGACGTATTTGCACCATTAAATGATTTCCGAACTTTCTAATTTAATAATTTTAAAATTTTATTTTTGAAAGAAAATCCATGATTCAAATGTTATTATATTTCAAATAAAGTGGAGAGTCAAAATACGTCCATTAAAATTAACTTTTACGATATATACACTAAAACACTTGTCATTTTGCTTAAAAGACGTCAATATATCAATATAAACATTAAAGATGTTAGAATTTAAAGTTTACATGTTTCGATTTGTTCATCAAATCCTAAGGTTAAAGGGATACGGGTTTCTACTTCAATGCAGGGGTATAGAAAAAGGAGGGGATCATGGCCATGGGGCTCGAGCCTAGAAGCGTAGCGTAGGAGAATGTAAAAAAGGCGATTTCCCGGGGCTCTAAGAACGCTGAGAAATTATTTCATGTTCTAGCATAAATAAAACTATAGTAGCCACAAAGAAAGAAACATAATACTTTGAATTGCACTTCAAAAACCACCGAGAGCTAGTATTCGAGCCCACCGTATTCAATTGAAGAAAATGTTTTTTAAGTCACGTGAGAGAGTGTATTTCGTGATTTGATGAACAAATCGAAAAATGTAAATTTTAAATTCCAACATCTTTAATGTTTATATTGATATATGGACGTCTTTTAAGCAAAATAAAAAGTGTTTTAGTGTATATTTTAAAAGAAATTCCACGTGCAAATATATTTTTCAATTAAAAGGTGTTTGGATATATTACTTGGGCTACATAAAATTTAACAGAATGAGATGAAAACTATTATTCGAAACTATAAATTAAATCTCTATTCAGATAATAAAATAAAAAATAAATAAAAAAGAAGAAATTGGACAAATTAAATAAATAACTGGACACAAAAATGTTCCAGTAGTATAGTACATCATATATATATAGTACATCACATTTTAACCAAGTATACTCTTGCAAAATATAGTTAAATTAATATCAATACATTTTTATTCTATAAAATTTATTTAACTGAACTATCTTGACCGTTAAACACACCTCAAACAGTAAATAAAGCTTAAAAAAATTCTTCGATTTAAAAACAGTCTACATCTGCATCATTATTATATATTCATCTATAAACACCCCCAGTTTTCGCGTTTTTATACGCAACAGTTTTTGCAGAATAAACCGAGTAAAAAGGTCACAATATATTCAGTTACACCAGCAGCAGCATTATTTATCTTTTTCAGAATAGAGAAAATTATAGAATAGACGTATACAATAATCGTATAAATTCTAAACAAATACGAAAAATACAATGCTCTCAATGAATGTGCTGTATCAGAATAAACTAGAAACGCGAGATATTCTCCAGGCAAAAAGAATATTATCGCCAAATCATGGAATGTTCCCTCCCACCACGTGCACGTTATTTCTTCCTACCGAATAGCGTTAGATCACGGCCCCACCAGTGGCTGAAATGTTCTGCTCTCAAAGCTGGTAGACGGGAGGTTCTGGTTTCAAACCCTTGTCGCGCTCGTCGACCTAACCGTTTGGAGTTTTCAGTTGTTTTCTTCGAACCTTGCCGTAAATACGCGTTAGGAACCCTTATAAGGCCTCCACGAATGGCACTCCCCCCCCCCACTTAGGGCCTATATCCCTCGTGTCATAATCGGCCGTCATAAAATCAACCAGCGTTTGATCACCACTTCATCTAACTGTTCACCAACCACTGATCACCTAACAGGGGCATATGCTGTGCAGCACTTCAGGGCACATGGTGAAGAAAACAGTACTAGTAACTGTAGGTCCTGATTCCTAATGAACAGGCATGGTTTTGTTTTTACAGTGGCTCACATTTGTTTTTGGACACTTGTGTTTTTGAAACTGACTATACAAAACCATCATCTAAATATTAAAGGGTCTACTTTAAAAAAATTTCACACAAACTCCTTTCTATATAATAAAACCTACATATTGTAATGAAAATAAATTCAAAACTTTTTTTCAAAAAATTAATTTACTGAGAAAATGTTAAAATCAATCTCACATAAGTAATTGGACATTTGAAAGCTTTCTTAAATTTTTTTGACTAACGATATTTTTTGTTATTTATTTTTATTATAAATGGAAATATATGTCTAATATTATCATCTGCACTTTGAAATTACTACTACTTCATGTAAATATGTTTACATTTTTATATTTGAAGTGAACATGGCCGGGCGCTACAATGTTACAACAAATTCTAATAATAATTTAATCATAGAACTTTCTAAAGATGGTAAAAAACATCAGAACTATCGCAAAACTTGTTAAAATAACTCATTCAACTGTTTTTGCTATAATAAAATGATGGAAACTTCGTGGAACTGCTGAAAAAGTATTAAATTCAGGAGCTCCTCACAAATTAACTCCCAGGACTCAAAGGTTTATTATGCATAAAATCAAGATAAATCCAAGAATTAGTGCAGTGGAACTTACAACATAATTAGAAAACAGATTTTTAATAAAAGTAAACCCTGAAACTGTTACACGAGTTATCATATCATATGATACAACAGCAGAGTTGACAGACAAAAAAAAAAATCGTTAATGAAACAGCAAGAAACCGGATTTTACAAAATCAATGGTAGACAAAGATGTATGGTTTTGGGAAAACATCATATTTGTGGATGAATCAAAATTTAACATATTTGGGTCTGATGGGCGAATAAAGGTATAGAGAAAGCCCAACGAAGAGCTCAATCCGTAAAACCTATTGTCAACTGTCAAATATGGAGGTGGAGGCATAATGATTTAGGGATGTTTTGCTGCGTCTGGTATGGGAAAGTTATTTTTCGTTGAAAATAATACGCACCAATATAAGTATATAAATATCCTGAAAAAAACTTGGACATAACTTCCCAAAAACTTGGAATTCAAAACACATTCAAGTTGTATCAAGATAATGATCCCAAACATACTGCCCTAAATGTTTGCTTATGTCTGCTACACAACTGTCCCAAAGTTATCAAGACTACACAATATTCTTCCGATTTAAATCCAATTGAAAATGTACGGCATGAACTGGAGAAAAGAACAAGAAAATATGACAGCTCTTCGAAAGAACAACTTCAAGCAATCTTCACAGAGGAATGGAACAAAATTTAACATTCTTGCACAAAGAAACTAGTTTCATCCATGCCAAAACGTATTAAAAGTGTAAATTCAGCTAAATGATTCTTAAGAAAGTATTAAAATGTTTGATTATTTGCATATTTTTGTTTACATTTGTTAAATGTTCAAAGTGATTATGTGAGATTTCCTTTACCATCTTCTCGGTAATTTAATTTTAAAGAAAATTTTTTGAATTTATTTTCATTACAATATGTAGGTTTTATTTTAGAGAAAAGAAAGTTCATGTGAAAAAATTTTAAGTAAATCCTTTAATATTTAGATGATGTTTATAAATCAGTTTAAGTCAGTTAACTGACTTAAGTGACTGAGTTATAAGTCAGTTTCAAAAGCACAAGTGTCCAAAATCAAATGTGAGCCACTGTATATTAAAATCAAGAACGAAAAACCATGCATTAGCCATAGACTAGGAAACAGTTTCCAACACTAACGGAATATTATTAGGAAATTTCTTTTTTTTCCATACTTTAAAATGAGGTATCTGCATAAGTAATTTAAGCAAAGTACAGCGCAAATAAATTTTTATCATGGACCATAATGTAAAGAATTGTGTGTAAATGAATTATAAATGCTACAGACTTCTTTTTCAATAGCGAACAGTTTGTAGTGAACTTCATTGATACATAAAAGATATATCTGAATCCGATATATATTTACGGGCGTTCGAGTACGTACAGACAAACCGAATTTATAAACAATTTTCAGCTATGTTGAAATATGCTAAAAATTAGAACTTTTTGTAAATTATAATACTTAGTTAACAAAAAAAAAAAAAAAAAAAAAAAAAAAGAAGCTTTACGTGATTGATTTCAAAGTCTTTGATAACTTAATGTAGTGAAGAAATATTCATGTTTAAAAATCCAATCGAAAATAATACACGTTAAAGATTATTGATCACATGAATTGGATTTCAGATATTTTTCCTGAAGAATGATAGATTCATGGAAAAATGAATATCAGAAAGAAGTGTTATGAAGACGGTAATATAAGTATAGTGCGGGAAGAGGGACAGGGATATAGTAGATAATAGAATTCATAATTAATAAAAGTTTTTAAAAAGTAATAAAATTATGTATATCTATCATTCCAAAAAATTATCAAAAGAAAAAAAAACAGAGCTGTAGAAAAAATAATTAAAAAATACAATAACCAAATAAAATGAAGAATTACTATAATTTTTTTTTTTAAATTTTATTATTTTTTGTCTGTTTTTTAACGAGAAAATATAGAGAGTATCATCATTAAGTAAAAGAGTATATAATAAACATCAAAGGCTTTGCAAAGTAAAAATATCAAGAGAACGTAGATATATTCATATATATATATTAGTATAAACATTGACATACAGGAGAAACATGTAAAAAAAGAAAACAAATAATGTAAGATTAATGAACGGAAAATACTTATTTTTCTATGTTGTAATGCATTTCTGTTGTAATCTGCATCTATATTGTAATGCATCAGTAATGAATTTCTTAGTTGATTCACATCTAGTGAAAACACTTGCTATTATCATAGCGAAGATTATTTTCATATCGATGATGTATAATAGACACATACATAATCTCGTACCTTTTTGAGCATAACGTAAAATGTTATCATTTCACACACTTTTTTTATGATAATGATTATATTAAATAGAAGTACGCAATCTTGAATTATCCTTGACACTGAAGAGATCGACTTTTTCTTTAATAAAAAAATATTAGCATACCACTGTATATTGAGGCACAAACAAAGAATTATTGAATTTCTTTTTTGAAAAGTATGGGATGCATATCATTAATAATAGGAACACTAGCAAGGAAACTTTGAAGATTGCACCGAAGTATCAAGCAGGGCGGTCGCTCTGCCAAGCCAAGCTTAAAAAAAACGCCACACAAACAACCCCAAGAACTGGACTAAAGACCGCTAATCAAGCAGGGCGGTCGCTCTGCCAAGCCAAGTTAAAAAAAAAACGCCACACAAACAACGCCAAGAACTGGAATAAAGACCGCTAATGCTTATATACAGAAAGCAACTTCGCAATGTTAAATCGACAAAACATGCCAGATTAAAATATCAGATATCAAACAAACCAAGCGTCGTAGAAAAAAAAACGAAAACTAGAAGAATCTAAGGAAGAATTTCTTCAATTTAAGACCACACTCATCTTCATAAGTGATTTATAAACAGAGATATAGCTTTTTTTTTAAAAAACGTCGAGTTACTTAAAATGATCAAGCAGGGCGGTCGCTCTGCCAAGCCAAGCTTAAAAAAAAAAAAAACGCCACACAAACAACGCCAAGAACTGGAATAAAGACCGCTAATGCTTATATACAGAAAGCAACTTCGCAATGTTAAATCGACAAAACATGCCAGATTAAAATATCAGATATCAAACAAACCAAGCGTCGTAGAAAAAAAAACGAAAACTAGAAGAATCTAAGGAAGAATTTCTTCAATTTAAGACCAAACTCATCTTCATAAGTGATTTATAAACAGAGATATAGCTTTTTTTTAAAAACGTCGAGTTACTTAAAATGATCACTATTTTCTTCGTCAAACTTTTTTTTTCAAACAAGCTACAGGCCTTAATATTGGGCAGAATAAAAAAAGGATTGCATTTTTGGACAAGTAATTACGTAATCTATGTGCTTTTATAAAATTCAGTGTAAAAAAAAATATTTTCTATCCTTAATTAGCAAAAAACTGTTAATTAACTTGGCGATTAAAAAATTATGCCAAAACAGAGATAAAACCCGCCAACGACCATGTACCATCTGTATTAAAATAGCACAAATCCGTTACAGGTTATAATATAACCACATCAAATTTCATCTGCAAGTCAGCCATTTTCTTCTGAAGATATTTTTTTTTTAAATAAAACTTCACAATTATAAGAACACATATTTTATCAAATAATTAAATATGACTGCAAACTGTGGCAGATGATTGTTTCTAACATGAATAAGTATGAGAAATTGCCGGTTACGGATATGGATCTGGGTAGCTCAGTCGCAGAGCGTCGGCATGGTACGCATAAGGTCCCAGGTTCGAGTCCAGGCCCAGGTCAATTTTTCACTCATGTTTGTTTAGTGTATTTAATTGTCTGATAAAATGCGTGTTCTTATAAATATTGTAAAATAAAGTAATCAGACGTAGTGTTTATGCTTTAAAAATATTTTAAATATATAATTTACGTTTTTAGAAAGATCTTTAAAAATAAATTAGTTTTTGAGGGAAGATGTACCTTCTAAAATGTATACATTAAGAGTTATCGCCATTTAAAATTTCTTTCCAAACGTAAACAAAAATTTTGAAATGAATTAAATGTGATTCATTTATTTCTAAAAATAAAAAAACACGGTAAAGGACAGGCATTTCGTTCGCAGGAATACCTTTCACGTCATCTACTATATATACGAGGCTAGCGAAAAAGAAAGACTACCGCGGTGCTTTACGCGTATCTTTTTTTACAGACCGCGGGAATCACGTGAGGCTCGAATCCACCAATGCAGGTGTACGAAAAGAGCATCACGTCACTCTAGCGGTCTGTAAAAAAAGATAAGTGGAACGCACCGCGGTAGCCTGTCTTTTTCGTTAGCCTCGCTATATATATAAAACACAAACGGAAATTTCGTTCCGTTCCTTTATAACTCGAGATCTGCTGAATGGAATTTGATGGAACTTGCACTGTTCGAGAGATAATTTTTCAGGGAAGGTTTTAGTATGTAACACAACGTTCTACGTATATTAGCTATCGAATTATGATAGAAAGTTCTGTTATTTTGGCCGAAAAGGTTACCATTGCTAATTTTTTGGCGATCATTACTGTTGCAGAAAGAAATGAAAAGGCTATACATCTCGAAAAATAAAAGAAAAACTGTTACTAATTTTATTAAAAAAAAAAAAGAAAGAAAGAAAGAAAGAAAGGAAAAAAAAAAGAGTTTTGATGAGAGAATATTATAAAACGAAAATATTTAATTTAAACATGATTAGAAATGTTCATAATGCTTAAAACATTATTCAAGGGGCAAGATTTCTATTGAAACAAATTTGGCGATTTATCTTTTGTTTTTGGCGATTTTGATTTTACTTTTGACCCCAAACAATTTGATTTTAAGCCAAAAAGTGTCTTTTTTTGTTGCAGAAGGAATTGAAATGGCTATACATCTCTAAAAATAAAAGAAAAAACTGTTACTAATTTTACTTTTTTTAAAAAGAAAGAAAAGAAAAAAAAGAAAAACAGTTTTGATGAGAGATTTTAGGCCAAAAGGTGTTTTTTTTTTCAAGTGTACGACTGCATTTTCGCAGTATTTTTTTTTTGGTACTTTTTGGTTAGCCGGGCGCCAGTGATATATATATATATACACACACATATATACACATATATCTACACAAATACATGTATATACATACATATATATATATACATTTATATGTATGAATATATATATATATATATATGTGTGTGTGTGTGTGTGTGTGTGTGCCCGGCTAACCGAAAAGTACCTTTTTTTATTCAAATGCAAACTATATTAATGGCAATATACTTCTATTTACTTCTACATATATGAAATTTCGTTCCGGCTGCTTATAACTCGAGTTCTGCTGAATGCACTTTCGTAGAACTTAAACTAAGATAATTTTTAAGGGAAGGTTTTAATGTATAACATATCGTTCTACGTAGCTTAGTTATATAATTATTCTGGGAAGTTCTATAATCAGATCAATCCGATTATGAAAGATTAGCCTTTTTAAAAGATTTTGCCGAATGTATTTCGATGGAACCTATACTGTTAAATAATTTTCTAGGGAACGTTTTATTATATAACGTTGCTTAGTTCTAGAATTATAGGGGGAAATTCGAAAATCGGGTGACCATTTTTTTTATCAAATATTAGCCTTTTCAATATTTGATTCCGATTATGAAAGATTAGCCTTCTAAAAAAGTTCTACTGAACGGATTTTGATGAGAATTGTATTGTTAGTTAGATGCTATTTCAGAAATGGTGTTAATGTACTATATATTGTCCTACGTTGCTTAGTCCAACAGTTATGTGTGAAGGTTATATAGTCAAGTGAACCCGATTCCGAAATATTAGCCTTTTTGATAGTTTTTACTGGGCGTATTTTTTGCGACTTGCATTGTTAAGTAGATAATGTGTAAGGATTGTTTTAGTATATTTTATATCGTTTTGTTGTTTTAGAATTATGTGGAAAAGTTCAATAATCAGATTATCAAAGATTAGCCTTTATAAAAACTTCTTCAATGGATTTTGTTAGTTAATTTGTTTGCATTGTTATTTCGATAATTTTTAGTGATGGTTTTAGTATATTGCATATAGTTTTATCATTCTTTAGCAAACCCTAACTGTAAATGACCAAATAAAAGAGTTGGTCCTTAACAGCTAAAATTTTGACTGCACATTAGAAAATATAATAGCGCAATCGCGTCATTTTTCAGTAATGTGGAAGGATATTCCACGTAAATATAGAGATTGCTTTCAAATACAAGGTCAAATTAAACGATATATTTCGTTTGATTCAGGGTTCATTTGTAGAAACCGACCAGCGCAGCGGGCGTAGCTTGCTGGTTTTCCTATAAATTAATGAAATCCAGTTGTTAAATTATTTTTGTTTTAGAAGTGAAGTTTCCATTTAAATTTATTGTAACAGTACAATGTTTAATTGAATAACATAAGGTAAATCTAAGAAATTGCTAAGAAATTCCAAACATGCACAGGGCAACGCAAAAAAAAAAAAAAATAATAATAATAAACAAAAAATAAAAAATAGATAAATGAATAAATAAAAATCAGCTTTCAGAAATTCTAAAAATTGTTCCGCTATTCATATTATGTATCTTCGGGGTCCATCCTCCCACTTTCAGCCCTCCCACCCAAAGGGGGCACTTTTCTAAATTTTGCCGACACCTCTCATGTGATATATCGTTGGAAAAGTCTGTGAACGCTTAATCATAATATGCAGGGGGGGGTATTTTCTAAATTTTGCACATACCCCTCATGTGATACATCGTTGGAAAGGTCTGTGACCGCTTATTCCTATTATGCATCTCCGGTGTTCATCCCCCCCTTTTGCCCCCCAAGCGCGATTAGCTTTCACCACCAGGGGACGCTTTCCTATATTTGTTCCTACGAGTCGGATCACGACGGGGTATGGCTCATTAGACTCGTTATCAATAGAGCTTTCCGATTTTAGTTCGTTTTTTCACCACCAGGGGGCACTTTTCTATCTCTGATTCTATGGGCTAGATCACGACGGGGTACAGTTCATTCGACTCGACATCTATAGCCTTAACGATTTCAGTGCCCGAGGTTCATACAGAACAGATTGCGCTACCTGGTGGTGGAAGATGGAACTTGAGCGTGCGCAGCACGACTGCTATACGGTGCCGAAGGCAGCGGGGACCCGTGTCGGAAGTTAGTTTGGTTAGAGGTTTATACTATTCGATGTGCAAATTAAGGGATTATCCGGTGCCGAAGGCAGCGGAGAACCAGGTCGGAGGTTCGTTCGGTTCGAAGTTTATCTTATTCGAGGTTTTACAAGATTCGAGGCCCCGATATAAATTAGGGGTCCGCTAGCGGACGAAGCCAGCTAGTGCTAATAATAAAAGAGCTTGATATCACGTTTGATTTCAAATGCAGCGCTGACACGCTATGTACGTATTGCATTTTTATTCATTTCATCGATAAGTCTGTGATATTTTTTAACGGGGGATAACAAGTATTATAACAAGCCACATTTAGTATGTTGTTATTAGTTTAATTTAAAAATCTACTGGTATTTCTAGTTAACCTTTTAAACAATAACTGAAAGTAAAATGTAATTTTAAATTATTTCTCATGTTTAGATTATTTAAATTATGTTTATTCTGTTTTAAAAAAAGAAATGATATCTGCAAAAACAACTTTTCAAAAGTAAAAAAAAAGCCAAGCGTAAAAAAAAAAAAAAAGTTGTGGCTAAAAAATGGTGTGATATCAAATTTCCAAGCTATTATATTACTTTTTTAACTTTTTTCCATTAAATAAGTTATCATATATATAAGTCGAGTGCCTACGTATATGTTAATAGAAATCGTTTTCTCCTGTACTAAATACATCCTAACGAGTTTCTGAAAATTCAATTTTTTTCAAATTATGCATGATGGGCTTGGCGGCCATCTTTTCATATTTCTAAGCACCCAAATTTCTAAAGTAAAAGCGTAATATGTTTGCAATGTAATATGTTTATAACAATTTCAAACTTCGGATTTTAACTACGGACAGATAAATTAGATAAGACTGATATTTTGAGAAATTGATTTTTACTAGTTTGAAATTATTAATTACTGTAAAAAATAAATCATAAGATGAATCTTTAAGATAAGTCATCATTATCTTAAGACACAATTTTCAGATCATACAAATCTATAAATGAAACGCTTAAAATATTTGCTTAAATAACAATTTTGAACTTCGGATTTTAACTACGGATTTGGATGCTTAGAATTTTGTGAATAATATGCAAAGATGGCCGCCAAGCCCATCATGCTTATTTTGAAAAAAATTGAATTTTCAGAAACTCGTTAGGATGTATTTAGTACAGGAGAAAACGATTTCTATTAACATATACGTAGGCACTCGACTTATATATATGATAACTTATTTAATGGAATAAAGTTAAAAAAGTAATATAATAGCTTGGAAATTTGATATCACACCATTTTTTAGCCACAACTTTTTTTTTTTTTTTTTTACGCTTGGCTTTTTTTTTACTTTTGAAAAGTTGTTTTTGCAGATCATTATTTTCTTCGTCAACCTTTTTTTTTTCAAACAAGCTACAGGCCTTAATATTGAGCAGAATAAAAAAAGGATTGCATTTTTGGACAAGTAATTATGTAATCTATGTGCTTTTATAAAATTCAGTGTAAAAAAGAATTATTTTCTATTCTTAATTAGCAAAAAACTGTTAATTAACTTGGCGATTAAAAAATTATGCCAAAACAGAGATAAAACCCGACAACGACCATGTACCATCTGTATTAAAATAGCACAAATCAGTTACAGGTTATAATATAACCACATCAAATTTCATCTGCATGTCAGCCATTTTCTTTTGAAGATATTTAAAAGAAAATAAAACTTCATAATTATAAGAACACACATTTTATCAGACAATTAAATATGACTGCAAATTGTAGCAGATGACTGTTTCCAACATGAATAAGTATGAGAAATTACCGCTCGAGGCTATCGGTCTGGGTGGCTCTGTCGCAGCGCGTCAACACGGCATGCACAAGGTCCCAGGTTCGAGTCCTGCCCCCGGTTAACTTTTCACTCATGTTTGTTTAGTGTATTTAATTGTCTGATAAAATTCGTGATCTTATAATATTGTAAAATAAAGTAATCAGACGTAGTGTTTATGCTTTAAAAAATATTTTTCATATATAATTTCCGTTTTTAGAAAGATCTTTAAAAATAAATTAGTTTTTGAGGGAAGATGTACCTTCTAAAATGTATACATTAAGACTTATCGGCATTTAAAATTTCTTTCCAAACGTAAACAAAATTTTTGAAATGAATTAAATGTGATTCATTTATTTCTTTAAAAAAAATAAATAATACTAAATAAAAAGGACAGGCATTTCGTTCGCAGGAATATCTTTCACGTCATTTTCCTATAAATTAATGAAATCCAGTTGTTAAATTACACAGCTCAACACAAATCTGGGGTTTGAAGAATGGCACTTTTTTCTTAGTAAATCAGTCACGCTAAACACAAATATGACATTAGTTTTTTTCTGACACCCACAGTTTTTTCACAAAACAAAAAGAAGGGGGTGCCTCTTAATAAAATCAATGTGTAATATTTATTAAATAAGATACATTTTTAATAAAAACAAAAATTAATTTCTTAGTAAAGTGACATTAATAAATGTTAAAATACAATACTGCACTAAAGGATGTGAAATATAAATATAGATGGCGCCACTTTATGTATTGATATTTGCCTGAGAAGGCGCAATTTTCTCCCGCGCATTTGTAGTGAGAACATGCATTTATTTATTCGTTTATTTATATCTTACGTTTGTTTTGTCAGTTTCTTATAGCAATATGACATCAAGAGGTTGTATAAATCCCGCATATAAAAAAAAAGTGATTCGGCAGAACTTAGTTGATCCAAAAGAAGTCCTCTTGCCTCCCCTGCACATTAAATTAGGTTTAATGAAACAATTCGTAAAAACCTTAGATAAAACAGGGGATAGTTTTCGATATTTAAATTAAGTTTTTCCACATTTATCGGAAGGTAAAATCAAAGAAGATGTGTTCGTTGGCCCAGATATGAGATGGTTAATGAAGGACGAAAATTTTGAGGAAAAAATTAAATCAATCAAGAAAGATGCATGGGTTAGTTTCAAACACGTTACTCAGAAATGTTTGGGAAATTACAAATATCCTAACTACGCAAAGATCATTGAAAAAATGGTTCAAAACTTTCAAAAACTAGGTTGTAACATGAGTTTAAAAATGCATTTTCTGCACCCCTATCTTGAATGTTTTCCTGAAAATCTTGGTGAAATGAGTGAAGAACAAGGTGAGAGATTTCACCAGGACATAAAATGCTTGGAGAAACGCTATCAAGGACACTGGAATGTAAATATGTTGGCAGATTACTGCTGGGGGCTAAAAAGAGACACTAAACCAGCTTCAAAATCTAAAGGATACAAGCGTTCTTTTGACGATAAAGAAAAGTAATTTTACTGTATATACTCGAATATAATTTCTTATAAAAGATGCACACACATTTATATATGTATATATGATTTTATTTATTTATCTGATTTTTTTTGTACATTTTTAAATGAATGTTGTGTAAATTGTATATTCTCAAATTCCAAATTCTTAGTTTCTTAATTGAAAGAAATCCTGACGGGATACATAAAAATGGATATTATTTTGAAATTAGCATAGCAGATTTCTTACAATTTACATAAATTCATGAAAACCCCAGATAAAAATTTAAATTTTGTAGGCCTGTGTTATTTTTGTTTTAGAAATGAAGTTTCCATTTAAATTTATTGGAACAGTGCAATGTTTAATTGAATAAAATAATGTAAATCTAAGAAATTGCTAAGAAATTCCAAACATGCACAGGGCAACTCAAAAATAAATAAATAAATAAATAAACAAAAAATAAATAAATAAAAATCAGCTTTCAGAAATTCTAAAAATTGTTCGTATATCTTAATTACAAGCTAAAGGAGGGTTTATTTCTATATTATTCTATATATAATAGTAATTTCAGCAAATATATTAAATTCCAATGCGATCTGATTTAAACTTTAAGATAGCTTATAAGACATGATAAAAAAAAATTATAATAAAGAGTGGCGCGTCACATTTTGGGGAGGAGATGGGGAGGGGCGTGAACAAAATTAGGAAGTATAATAAGGCTATCTGTTTGAAACTTTACGATATTTTATAACACATAACATAAATTTTAAAAATACAGCCGCGTCAAAAATTATAGGGTGGGGCGCAGCGTGTTTTGCCTACACAAGGGGGGAGGGACACTTTTCTAAATTTTAACGATATCCGTCATGTCACATATCGTTACAAAGGGCTGTGACAACTTATTCCTGTTATGCATCACAGGTGTTACCCTCACATTTTGCGCCCCCCCCCCGACACTACTCATGTGATATATCGTTGGAAAGGTCTGTGAACGCTTAATCATACTATGCAGGGAGGGGGGGGGGGGTTCTAAATTTTGCACATACCCCTCATGTGATACATCGTTGGAAAGGTCTGTGACCGCTTAATCCTATTATGCATCTCCGGTGTTCATCCCCCCACTTTGCCCATAAACGTGATTAGCTTTCACCATCAGGGGGCGCTTTCCTATCTCTGTTTCTATGGGTCGGATCACGACGGGGTATGGCTCATTCGACTCGACTTCGATAGAACTTTCTGATTTTAGTTCATTTTTTCACCACCAGGGGCACTTTTCTATCTCTGGTTCTATGGGCTGGATCACGACGGGGTATAGCTCATTCGTCTCGACATCTATAGCCTTAACGATTTCAGTGCCCGAGGTTCATATAGAACAGATTGCGCTACCTGGTGGTGGAAGATGGAACTTGAGCGTGCGCAGCACGACTGCTATACGGTGCCGAAGGCAGTGGGGACCCATGTCGGAAGTTCGTTCGGTTAGAGGTTTATACTATTCGATGTGCAAATTAAGGGATTATCCGGTGCCGAAGGCAGCGGGGAACCTGGTCGGAGGTTCGTTCGGTTCGAGGTTTATCTTATTCGAGGTTTTACAAAATTCGAGGCCCCGATGTAAATTAAGGGCCCGCTAGTGGGCGAAGCCAGCTAGTGCTATTAATAAAAGAGCGTGATATCACGTTTCATATCAAATGCAGCACTGACACGCTATGTACGTATTCCATTTTTATTCATTTCATGGATAAGTCATTGATATTTTTTAAAGGAGGATAACAAGTATTATAACAAGCCACACTTAGTATGTTGTTTTTAAGAGTGTATTTAGTTTAATTGAAAAATCTACCGGTATTTCTAGTTAACCCTTTAAACAACGACTGAAAGTAAAATGTAATTTTAAATTATTTCTCATGTTTAGATTATTTAAATTATGTTTATTCTGTTTTAAAAAAAGAAATGATATCTACAAAAACAACTTTTCAAAAGTAGAAAAAGCCAAGCGTAAAAAAAAAAAAAAAAAAAAAAGTTGTGGCTAAAAAATGGTGTGATATCAAATTTCCAAGCTATTATATTACTTATTTAACTTTTTTCCTTTAAATAAGTTATCATATACATAAGTCGAGTGCCTACGTATATGTTAATAGAAATCGTTTTCTCCTGTATTAAATACATCCTAACGAGTTTCGGAAAATGCAATTTTTTTCAAATTATGCATGATGAGCTTGGAGGCCATCTTTCCATATTTCTAAGCATCCAAATTTCTAAAGTAAAAGAGTAATATGTTTATAACAATTTCGAACTTCAGATTTTAACTACGGACAGATAAATTAGATAAGACTAATATTTTGAGAAATTGATTTTTACTAGTTTGAAATTATTAATTACTCTAAAAAATAAATCATAAGATGAATCTTTATGATAAGTCATCATTATCTTAAGACACAATTTTCAGAGCATACAAGTCTATAAATTAAAAGCTTAAAACATTTGCTTAAATAATAATTTTGAACTTCGGATTTTAACTACGGATTTGAGTGTTTAGAATTTTGTGAATAATATGGAAAGATGGCCGCCAAGCCCATCATGCATAATTTGAAAAAAAAATTGCATTTTCAGAAACTCGTTAGGATGTATTTAGTACAGGAGAAAACGATTTCTATTAACATATACGTAGGCACTCGACTTATATATATGATAACTTATTTAATGGAAAAAAGTTAAATAAGTAATATAATAGCTTGGAAATTTGATATGACACCATTTTTTAGCCGCAACTTTTTTTTTTTTTTTTTTTTTTTTTTTTTTACGCTTGGCTTTTTCTACTTTTGAAAAGTTGTTTTTGTAGATATAAAATAACAGCTTCGAAGATTTCACCGATATGATAGATGTAAACACATTTGGCACTGATCTGATGAAAAAAAAAATCTCATTATTCTTTTGACGATGGAAAATTCGTGCGGATATCCAGGAATATGAGTGACATCATTTTTGCACTGGATTGATGTAAAAAAACAAAGATCTCATCAGGTGAGTGGCGTTTCAGAAGTTCTTGTAAAAATACTTCCTTCCTCGTCGCCAACTCAATTCGATCTGAACTGAAAGGTATATAGTCTCTGTGATAGTCCTTGAAAAATCCTTAAAAATTTCAATTTTTGAACGTTGAAAAATGTCCGTTATTCTAGCCCAACGGCCAGGCCGTTAGAAAAAACTTTTTAAACTGCATTTTGCTATTGTTCATTAGGAGAGCCTCAACGTATCTGAGAAATACGTTAAGAACAGATTGAAAATGTACATTAGTTGCATCAGCTTGACCTTGAGTGAATTGGAAATATTTAATATTAGCGTAATTTATGATTGGTTAAAGTAATCATTATTGCTGAAATAATGATTTGATACATAAACAGATATATAAACAAACTTTATTTATTTCATATTATAGTTTGAGTTATTGCTTAATTTTGATGAAATAATGAAATTAGATAGAAACAGATTGATTTAAGTTATTATTTAATCTTGCTGATATAATTAAATGAGATAAAAATAGATTCTGTTTAATTTCATATAATTTATTTATTTATTATTGCTAGCTGCAAAAAGTTAACTTGAGGGTTGAATCATTTTCTGTGATTTATTTATCAAATTACTTTTTATTATAGATAACCGTTAAATACCGCTCATGAAAGATATGAACAAATGAATAAAGATGAGTTTTTTTTATGATTATCCATATTAAATAGATGTATTTTTTAAAAAGAAATTTATCAAGTAATTTTGATAAATTAAGTGAGGAAAAAAAGAATTAAATGCTACAATATGTCATACTTTATGACAAGAAGTATAATTTATACTAATAAAAGAAAATTGTCTGCCTGTGTGCAATGGCTAGCGAAATCTACCTCACATATAAGTCTGAAAATTTGGTGCGTATATTTCAAGGCACGTCCTGAAGCACCCGAGGCTCGAATTTGTATTTTTTTAGACCCGAACCCCTAGGCCCAGTTTAAGATTTCCCATCTAAATTTTTAATAACTTGATCCATTCAAATCCGATCTTTTTTTTTGGGGGGGGGGCCCTTATTCTATTTAACTTTAACCCCATTTCTATGTTTCGAGTTAAGACCCTGCCCCCTGGGACGCGCTATGAGGCCCGTTGAAGTTTTTGTTTACTAAATTGTTAATAACTTCCCCACCTTTTAATCCGATCATCTTCATTTTTAGGGACTTTTCTTCATTTAGTTATTCCCCCATTTCTACATTCCAGGTATGACCCTTCATCTTAGGGCCCTGTCAAAACTATCATCTGGCCCCTTTTGGGCCTCCTACTATTGCTCCTTTAAAAATAGTCCGATTCACTAGCTTTTTTTTCTTTTAACAACTTATTACAAATTCCAACAACTACATGAATGACAAAAAAATTTCTCGGACAAGTTCCGGGCCCTATGGGCAATTTTAAGTTTTGTACGCTTAATTCTTAATAACTTGATATATCTTTATCCGATCTTCTTCGTTTTTGAGGTTCCTTTCTCCATTTAGTTATTCCACCATTACTGCATTACAGTTAAGACCCTCACTCCAGGTTGCGTTACAGGGCCCCTTGAAGTTTTTGTTAACTAAATAATTAATAACTTGCCACTTTTTATTCCGATCTTCTTCGTTTTGGTGTCCTTTTCATTATTTAGTTATTTTCCCATTTCTACAATCCAGTTAGGACCCCGGCTCTCTGGGGACCGGTCCGGTGCCATGCAATTTTCACCTTAATTGTGTCACCATCTCAATACATAACTTTAAAATTGAATCTTGGACTTCTCTCTCCCGGTCACCACCCTCATATTTTTATCGGGGGCCCTAGGGTCTTTTTTTAAGCATTTCTTTAAAATTTCATTCTAATGATTAATTTATACCCTATGCTTAATTTCGAATAATTGAAGATCTAAAGTGCTAAGTACTAGGACATTTTAAGATATTTTAATCTTAGGGTCCTTCTCAATACTATCAGTTGGCTGCATTTGGCCCTCTACTATAACTAACTTACAAATCGTCTAATACACTAGCTTTTATTTCGAACAAATTCTCACGACTTCCAGCTACTATTTGAATAACAAAAAAATTTCTCAGACCTCAGCTACCTCTAATTTTGGATATTAACCTCCTTCTTGGGGCCCCTTGGGGCAATTTTTTTATATATGATACGATTCTCTTGCAATTTTCTTTAACATAGTTTTAGGGTACTTCAGCTACTTTATAAACTACTAAACATTTCCTTAGACTCCAACTACCACGTTTTTAAAAATATTAATCCTCTTTTTCGACATCAACTTAGCTTTACTCACTACACTCGTAAATTTACTGTTATTTTACTGTTAAGGATATGTGGTTAAGTTTAGAGTGAGAGGATTTCCCCCGTAAACTAAATATCATGGTAATGTTAAAGCTAATTGGTTAAATTTACAGGAGGCACCTTCCGCCGACTGGGGGCGCTTTCTTTTATTGGGTTTTATGGGCCCAATTTCAACAAGATTTTGGTCATTCGATCTGATATCGAAAACTTAAAAAATATATATTATCACAAAAAAGTACTTTTAATATCACAAAAAAATCACTTTAAAAATATGTATTATCACAAGCCCGGGCAACGCCGGGCGGGTCATCTAGTGATTAATACAAGGAGATAATCATAACGAGGCTTTATGTAAATCGTGATATTCACACTATATTACACATTGCGAACACTATATTACACATTGGAAAATAAATTCTTTGAAATAGCATTAAAAGGTAGCAATTTCAGAATCTGAAAACGAAGCCCTCAAGTTTAAGTTAGTGAAATTTACATATTATGTAATTTAACATAAAAAAAAGTCCGGAATAGAAAATATCGTTTCACGTTGTACACAATAATGCAATTGTAACTTCATCTTTTATGAATTTTCTGGAAATTAATAGCCAGCATGACGTTTAAACGTTACGTTAGATTTCCAACTCTTTTTGTGTTTCTTAAATCTTGGAGTATATACTTCAAACAGTAAAAAGTATTGTAACGTGATAGTTTTTCTTAAAATTTTAATATTGTTTTCGGGCACCATACAATTTTTAAAGGTCACCTAAGAAAGGAGCCATAAGACAGAAATTAACAATAAAAGTAATTTATAAGTCCATAGTAAAGTACCTTGACAATGAAGCAGGGGAGTTAAATTAATGATGATCAAATTTATAAGCTCAGATACCAAAATAATAAAAAGGGGAATATTAACCTCAAGAAATTCTCTAAATTCTAACACTAATCCGAAACAAGATGGCTACTTTGATTGTATTGCAGAACTTAAGAAAGGTCTCCCTTAGCTTGCTACGAAAACGTTGCAAATAACTCTGAAATAACTCTATACACAACATCACTACAAAAATACGGCAATGCCATTAATTAAAGATAATCCCGTGGATTCCAATATACTTTTATTCGAAGTACTAAATGCAGCACCTTACCACGCAGGTAAAATATCAGCTGTAGAATATTATTTCAAATTCAGTCAAAATGTAACGTCATTGCTAATGGCACACAGACAGCACGATGAAAGCTCAAATTTAGTCTTGATTTTTCGCTCAGGGACGAGACCCGACAATATCCGACGCAAGAACTTCTACCAATGTCTTTATGCCACCTAGACGACCACATATACATTGCATACCATAATCGTGAAAATCAAATTCCTGGAAATTCAGTCACATTTTGCAAAAGTAACAGAAATTACATAATAGGAGGCTGGTTCACGCACAGATGTTAGAATAAGTACAACGCGTTTGTATACAAAACGTAACAATCCATCTGACTCTAGACTACCTTCTTAAGAAAGGAGCTAGGTATTTAAAAAATACCTATTAAAGTTATATATTCAGATATAACTGTGTATTTATTCAACTGACACTACTGTTAAAGAAGAAACCTTTTTCGGTACTTTAAGGCAGCGAATTTTGTAGTTAAATAAATAAATAAATAAATAAAAATTTAATGTAATTTTCTCGCAATTTTTATTAAACTCTTATTTCGCTAAATGCAACATTTAGGTGCATAAATTACATAACATAAATCATAACTTTCTCGATTTTACGAGATAATAAAAAAACAAATATTCATAGCTAAAAATTATTTTTTTTAATTGAATGACAACATCTTTATAAAATACCGTCAGCGATTTAATGATGTTTAAAATATCGTTTATATAAATAAATCTGTTTTGTACGTCGCAATATATAAAAATGATTTATCTAAGTTATCGAAAAAAACATTAGTGCTATTCATTCTGTTGACAAGACAAAATGAGATATTTTATAAAATATTCAAATGTTCACAATGAATGAGGTAAATCATTTATTAAATCTAGATTGAAAACTTACATTCCAAAGTACTTTTATATATTTTTATGCAATTTGAAAATAAAAATGAAGATTAATCATTCTGTAATTTCATGCAAAAATATGAAAAGCAAATTTCCAAACGTCACTGGAATACAAGTAAATCTCTTTTACCTGCCTTAAATGAGCCTTCATAGAAGAACGAATTATTCATATCATGATTGAAAACATTATAACCATATTAGGATTTTTTAAATTCAAATTCTTGCAATATTTGTTTTAAAACATTTGATTGCGTATATCTTTTTATAATTTACCAAAAAGGGTGTATAATAACTGTTTAAGTACAATACATGATAGCACATAAAGAAATAGAAATTCTAAATTGCAATAAATTTTAATTGTATATAAATTGTGTTGTAATTTCATATAACGTTAACGTTTTTAATACTTATCGAACAATTAATTAGCAAGAAGTTATTAATTAATGAACAGTATTTGCTTAGTCGGGATTCACTCGAAACAAATGGGAAATAATTCCTTTTAAAGTTATTTTCCAGAGGAAATTTTCCACAGTCGGGTCCAAAGCCAATCGGTATATTTAACATCATTATTATAACGCCTATACTGTAAAGACAATATTCTTGACGAAATAATTTTTGTTTAACGCCAACCCTATCTGTAAATAGACCTATGGAATATTAGCTATTTTTTCTAAGCGAATATAACATAACGTATTGTATAACTTCAAATACTAGATAGATTCTCTACGCAATATTTTTATATTTTATTTCAAATAAGGCATTTTTCATACTTTTTGAAATTTTTTCCACTTTGGCGAAAAGCTATTATTGCAGGAAAAAATTCCCCCTAAAATGAAACACAAAGAGATAGTTTTCTAAATTCACAAAAAAAGTATAATCCGTCATTTCATTAAACTTATTACAACTGTTTTCTAGAAACCCTGTACACACACACACACACACACACACACACACATATATATATATATATATATATATATATATATATAGTTAAAATGAAATAACATGTGTGAAAAACTAGGAAAGAGACAGTATAAAATTCAAATGAAATGATACTACAAAATTAAACTCGATAAGGTAAAAAAAAAAATTGGAACTACTATGAATAACTTATGGATTTATCAGAGGAGCATCATAAGTATAAATAATTCACATTAAATATATGTTATTTCCTCAAATATGGTTAGCTATAAACCTAAGAATGACAATATTATGCCCTTTATAACATATAAAAATGAAACACAAAAAGTACTAAAACAAAATAAATCCAAAAAATAAGTAATTAATTATCTATGAGTACTAGTTCAAAACCAAAAAATAGTACACACAGCTCACCAGCAAGAAAAGGTGTAAGGAATGATTCAACCAGATTAAAAAAAACCTACAATGCATTACCCTACACTCTGCAAAGAGATTTGCTGATTCATGACACGAAAAAATAAGAACAAATACCAGTGCTGCCATCTATCCTCTTTGCTCTTCTGATGAATACATAAGTTATTCTTAGTATTTTATATTTGCTTTTCATCTTTTGGGGTTTAATTTTGTAGTATCATTTCTTTTGAATTTTACACAGTCTTAACTATATTTCTAAATATATTAACTATATATAACACTTCATTTTAACTATATCAGCATTCTAATAACATTGCTGTTGATGCGCGTGATTTTATGAATGGTATTTTAGTTTCAATACTTCTATATTTATAAATCTTTTTAATCTTGCTATCTTTATGAAGTAAAAGTTAATTTTGATTTATTGTCAAATATAGATTGGTTTTGGCTGTTCGTTTTCTTTAAATTTCATTTTAATTATATATATACATACAGCATATCTATCTATCTCTCTCTCTCTATATATATATATACAGAGAAAGAGAAACTGCTCATTTAAATGAATAAGATTTTAGTTTTTGGTAACACCTGTATTCTTTATACACCTTCTCCAATGCTTGGAGAAAAGGATCAGGGAAAGAGATTTGCTGATTCATGACACGAAAAAATAAGAACAAATACCAGTGCTGCCATCTATCCTCTTTGCTCTTCTGATGAATACATAAGTTATTCTTAGTATTTTATATTTGCTTTTCATCTTTTGGGGTTTAATTTTGTAGTATCATTTCTTTTGAATTTTACACAGTCTTAACTATATTTCTAAATATATTAACTATATATAACACTTCATTTTAACTATATCAGCATTCTAATAACATTGCTGTTGATGCGCGTGATTTTATGAATGGTATTTTAGTTTCAATACTTCTATATTTATAAATCTTTTTAATCTTGCTATCTTTATGAAGTAAAAGTTAATTTTGATTTATTGTCAAATATAGATTGGTTTTGGCTGTTCGTTTTCTTTAAATTTCATTTTAATTATATATATACATACAGCATATCTATCTATCTCTCTCTCTCTATATATATATATACAGAGAAAGAGAAACTGCTCATTTAAATGAATAAGATTTTAGTTTTTGGTAACACCTGTATTCTTTATACACCTTCTCCAATGCTTGGAGAAAAGGATCAGGGCCCATAAGTCGTGTTTTTGGCCCATGAAATAGACTAAAACTCGATTCTGTTATACTGAATTAACTATTTTACTTTTTAATATTAGAATGCTTATCCTGTACGATTTCAACAAAAGTTTTTGCATTTTGTTCGGATTTATATGACGTACACAAGCTCAGAGTTCGTATTTTTCGAAGCTTTTGATGAAAAATATACAATTTCTTTTCATTTTACCTCAATTATTTATATGAACGCAAACGTGCAACACTTTCTTCTTTAAACATATTGTAAAATACATCAAAATGTTCAATATATATATAAATAAAAGTGTTGCAAAGCTGTGCTCATAGTAAAATATTAAAAAATATATTAAAAATTGAGGTAAAATTAGGAGAAATTGTATATTTTTCATCAAAAACTACGAATAACGCGAACTTAGAGCTTGTGTAAGTCATATAGATCCGAACAAAATGCAAAAAATATTGTTGAAATCGTACAGGATAAACCTTCTAATATTAAAAAGTGAAATAATTAAGTCAGTATAACAGAATCGAATTTTAGTCTTATTTCAGGGGCCAAAAACTCGGCCCATGGACCCTGATCTTTTGTGCTTTCTGCTATGTTTCCCACCTGTATGAAGAGCAGGTATTACATGAGAACGGTTTTACCTGGAAATGACACTCTGAAATAGTTATTTATGGACACAAAATCTCCTAATCCGATGTTTTCCCGAAAATCTTTCGAATTCACGAAAACTCAATACAATATAAATCTATAATTATAAGAAGGAAAAAAAAATATTTCCGTGAGTAACGTAGACGTCATATTGACGGTGGCAACACCTGACTAATAAATTTGGCTTTAACTGCATTTTTTGTTTTAATTTCTCAATTTCGCACAATTTTTTTTCCACCGTCGAATAGAAAAAAGTGTGCTTTTAAATGCAATTTGTTTGCTAACTCTATCTCAATTTACTGATATTTTATAGTTTAAATATAAAATTGAAGCAGCATTTTTCTTATTTATCTCTATCGCGCGCAGCCCGATTACAAAAGATGAACCCTTTTGCACTTAAAACAATATAAATATTTTTAGCATTAGTTTCTGGTTAATATTTCATAACGAAATTAAAATATCATCTATGTATAAATATAATAACAATGTAATACAGACAAATCACAATTTTAACAAACATGTTATCGAACTACGCGCTTAAACCACAAAAGTTATTAGAATACAAAAGTCTGCAGTAAGTAACGAAATCGTTGGCGATTTCTTCGGATATTAACTCCTGGTATGCAACTAATGCGAAAGTATAATGAATTTCAAAACTTTTATTTGAAGATATCATTTGTATTATTTATTCAAAAATGCTTTTTGATGTTGTTAGTGGGTTATATAACATAATATTAAATGTAAAATACCTATTGGAATTAAAAAAAGTAACACCTTTTACTTATACTCTCTATTTCACCAGTATTCTGTAACCCGCCAACCCCGGTGTGGATTCGCAAATATATAAATAAATAAATAAACAAGAAGTGCCCGTTTAATAATAGGGCAGAGTAGGGTTAAACGGGGTTGTCGGGTCAAACTGGGTACCCTGTTTTCTCGTTAATGGGTGCTGCCCCGCGGACAGAACAAGTCTTAACTAAATTCTTTAGCGTCACCTAGCAGTGTACCACCGGCTTTTGAACTCAGTTAATATCTGTATCATTGCAGAGCTATTAGAAAGAAATTCATATGAAATGTTTTAATTTTTCGCCTTCATATAAATCCAGCCTGGCGGATTGATTTAGGAAAGTAACTTACTGTTTTTTTATAACTTTCACACGATATTTTGATGCCAAGTAGAATTCTATACGTCCAGCTATCCAGCAGAACGACCATCTTGATTTTTGGTCGTCTGTTTGGGCAAAACTGGGTACCCGGGATTCTGCCTGAAATTCTGCAATGAATTATTTTATCACACAAGAGAGGTTGAAGGATGGATACAATTTTCTGTTTGCGAAGAGTAGGCACACGAGGAGTACTGCGGATACGAGGAGTAAAAGCTGAGAAAGGCATTTCTTGACGACATTCAAAAATGCTTGAGAACCTGGGGAAAAATGTTACTAACTTTAAAAAAATGTTCATATGTTTTAAAGATTTATTACAACAAAGAATTTTGCTACTGAAAGTGTAAAAATTTAATTTCTGATTAGTATCTGGTTTTACACTTGTACCAAAATTCGGAGCTGTATTAGATTGTTCTAGAAAACGCCTTTTCGCACGTGTAGAAAAATTATCCTGTGACAAAAAGTTTTTTCAATAGCCCCGATGCCATAAACACTTTTGTGGGGTTTTCCGGCTTTCTAGACTTTTGTCAACAAAGGAAAACCATTTGGTACATGGTTTTATTCTACTTTCGTCTTTAAGATATTTACATCTATTTAAACTTGCTCTAAAATTACCGAAGTCTATCAAATTGTATGATTAGATCATAACAACGAGTTTCTTTATCGACTATCTCCCCTTAAATGCACTATGTATGCATGTTAAATTTGCATTACATCACTAATGTTAGTTTTAGATTGTAAAGATGGGTGCAAATGGTATCGCCTTTGATTTGTGCCAATTTAATGCATTTCCAAACAAAAATGAATTAAAGAATGTGTCAGGAAGCAGCTCTTTTGGGTTTGGGAACAGCCTTAAATAATTATTGATACGCTTTTTTCTAGTCATCAATTTAAAATTGTATTGAATATATATCAAAGGGTATGCATTTTTATAATAAAAGTTACAGAATTCCTGCTATACGAAGCGTAAAAAATATGCATGTTTTCTATTTACTGACTTTCATAAGAAGAGAAAGAAATACATGAATACCTTACATACTATTCAGGAACTACAGCCCTGTAAGCGTAATCACTAGAGCGTAATTGTCGTGTGTAACCCAGGTTCAAATCCAGCCGGCGGAAAGAAGGTAAGAAAATTTATTCCGTAAAATGTTGACCATAAATTTCATGTGATTCTGTGTGCGTGATTAATAAAAGTGATCTCTGTTACATGTGAATAATAATAAAAAAAAACAATTAAATACTTTTACATTACGTCGAATAATCATAACTTCGGATGTTTTTTATGCATATTAAGTGACGTTGAAGTATCCCAAATTCTCCGGTATTACTTCCTGAAATCTTCCCCAGAACATCCTGAGGACCTCCTGATGACAAATTTTTGCATCCTCAGGGATGCCTGGGGGGTGAATGTCAATCTTCCTGGGGGTGCCCTAGGGAAGCACATGTGCTATATGGGATTCAATTTACACATTCAACGTTTTTATAATTTTCTTTTGAAAAACCGATTTGTTAATCTTTCTTTAGTAGTTTAAATAAACCTTCATCTATTTCATTAGAAAAAATTTAAAAATTAAATCCGACGAAAATCAGCTATTTTGTTAATAAAATTTTGAATAAAAGTAATTCAATTTAATAGAATTTTCTTTTTTTTGATATTCTTTAAAAAACTGAAATACGTTGCTAGGCATCCATTTGATGAAAGAAAAGAAAAGAAAAAAGAAATGCATTGGACATTTTTGTAAAAAATGAGAATTTAAAATGATTTTATATCTCTCGAATGGATGCGTAAAATTTCCCAATAATTCTAACAATTAATTTCGAAATTCTGAGACATTATTGTCAAATTTTAAAGTGATCGTATTAATTTAATATATCTATTCTGGAAATTCAGCATCCATAATGTAATGTGTCAACTATCCCAATGCATCATTATCCATTCGTTGAATGCTAAAATTAAACTAGTCGGATATGTCAATACCAAAACTTTCTTCTATCTGACACAGGTTTCGCATACACTAAAAAGAATTAGCACCAATTTATATCAAGGTCTAACTTAAACTCAAGTTTTATTAAATTCCGTGCAATATTTCTTGACATATGACTATCGCTAAAATCGTGTAAATCCTGCAAAATGCTGCATAGCAGCGGCACCTGCTGGGCGATTTTTACCAAAAACTAATCAACACCAATTTATATCAGGGACTAACTGAATATAAAGTTTTATTAAATTCCGAGCATTATTTCTTGAGATAGAGCCATTGCGGAAATCGCGAAAAATGCTGCATAGCAACGCCACCTGCCAAGCGATTTTTACCAAAAACTAATCAACACCAATTTATATCAGGGACTAACTGAATCTAAAGTTTTATTAAATTCCGAGCATTATTTCTTGAGATAGAGCCATTGCGGAAATCGCGAAAAATGCTGCATAGCAGCGCCACCTGCCGGGCGATTTTTACCAAAAGCTAATCAACACTAATTTATATCAGGGACTAACGGAATCTAAAGTTTTATTAATTTCCGAGCATTAGTTCTTGAGATAGAACTATTGCGGAAATCGCAAAAAATGCTGCATAGCAGCGCCACATGCCGGGCGATTTTTACCAAACACTAACCAGCACCAATTTATATCAGAAACTAACTGAATCTAAAGTTTTATTAAATTCCGAGCATTAGTTCTTGAGATAGAGCGCCCACAAAATTTTTGTCACATACAGACAGACAGACAGAGTCACAGAGTCACAGACAGACAGACAGAGTCACAGAGTCACAGACAGACATTTTCTAAAAATAGTCAAATCGTGTTGAGGACCTTCTAAAACGTATAAATCCGTTGAAAACCGGAAGTCGAAAATTTTCATGAATCCAATACTTTCTTCTTGTAAAGATAGAACAAAGTAAAAATCGTCTGCATTGCCATTGAAAAGCACTAGGACTTAAAAGAAAATGTTCTATATTTTCGAACAAATGAACCAAATTTAACCAAAAACTATACATTTAATTCCGGGTACCTTACCAACATACCTAACAAAAATCCACCTTATAGGATGACTTTTGCGGCAGTTTTGACGGAACAGACAGACAAACAGACGGAAACCAAAAACTTTTCTTGTCTCCACAGTCAGCCTCAACTGACGTTTCGACAATTATTATTTTAAAGCTTTATTTTTGTTTTTAATAGTCACGTGCAAATACATTTTTTATAGGTAGGAAATATTATTATGTGCACTATTTATCAAATTGGCAGCAATTCCAATAATGGGCTTTATGAAATATGATATAAATCTCCATCAAAATAAAGAAAAATTTAATGAAATAGTTAATAAATAAATAACTAATTTAATAAAGCCACAAAAAATTAGTCAAAAAATTAATTACACTCTACACACCGCAAGCTTGACCGACTTTAATATTAACTATCTCTTAAAATGTTTCTTGATTTAAAATCTGTCTACTTCAGCGATTTTATCGAACATCTCTCTATAAAACTATCGATTAGCATACTTTTATTCGCAATTGTTTTCTGAATATTAGAACAGAAAAACCTCAAGGTACAAAAAATTCATTGACAGAGGCTGCTGCGGCGGCGGTGATTATATTTTTTTTTAATATAGAGAGATACGTCTATACACAATGCAGAATTTTCTTTAATATCTAAATATCCCACTGATTTGAATAATATATTAGACCACTTTTTGAGGAAATTCCATCTATCATAACTGAGTCTTAAAAATATCAATTATTCAATTATATTTCACCCCCCCAAGTAGCAAAACATATAAAAGAACATCTCTTTCAGCGTTTAGTACACTTTTTGCCGAATGATGGTCAAAACGTGATGTCTTTTATAAAAATTGTCTCACAGAAATCTATAAAATAGAGATTTGTATGCTCTAAGGCAATAAAAACTCTTTACTTTGGGAGCAATAAATATCTATTTGGTAAAGTGTTGAATAGAATCCGTTTTACTTCCCTTTTTTGTCATAGAAACAAATTAGCAGTTTATTTCACTATGTGAAATATTCATATGCAAAATACTTTTTCCAGCTTATTAATAATGTTTATAAAGCTATAAATATTGCTTATATAAACAAAAGATTTAAAAATTCGAATAAATGTTTAATTTTTAAAAACCTATCACAATGCTTTTTGACTCAGAATCTGCAAGTTGTGATTTGAATATAGGGATTTTATCTGTACATCGGTTTATTTTTAAATTGCTAGTAAAAAGAAAGATCAAGTGATGCAAATGAATTCAATAACATATTACTATATGATCGATTTCACGTATTTGATCGAAAATAAAGAACGGCAAGTCTCTTGACGGAGGCAAATTCAGAACTTTGGTCTTAAAAAATATATTTATTAAACAAATTCTCAAAACGTAAATTTTTTTTTGAGAAACATAAAAGTCACGAAAAGATCATAAAGGTCACCACTTGCATCTAAAAAACCCTGAGACAGATGTGCTATATTTCGGAATCCATTTAACAAGTATGTATAATATCATTAGCCGAATAAAATTAGATTCTACTAATGGCATCATTTTTCATACAAAGCAAGGAAAGTCTATTGAAAATAGAATAAATATTATTGTAGTTATAAACGAATTTCACGATTTTCGGGTTTGAATTAGACGCATTCTATAATTTATTTATAAATGATATTATAAAAATTATGGGTTTTAATTCTATGTACCTGGTCGCGTTATTTTATTTGCATGCTCTTGATTTGCACTTTTCCAGATATTTTAATATCACCCTGTATTTTACGACTGCTGATTAAATGACACTTTAAATGATCACTTAAAATTTCTTTATTATTCTTATACGGGAAAATGTTTTTGTGCAGAGCTATATTGTTTGCTTTTAATCGGTAGTGTTAATATAACAAATGTAGGACGTATAAGATATTTTCTTTGTGTGTATGTGTACGATATCTTCAAATTATGAAATCGTATAATTTTAATTTAAACATTCTCAAAAAAAAAGTTGTTAATTTATATTTCAGTGAAATTTCCATGATTTTGAAAGTTCAATAAATTTTCCTTTTTTATGCGATAAATTCAAATTTGCTAAAAAAATTCTGAAAACGTATTTAAACTTTATCATCGAAAAATAATGATTTCTTTAAAAGACCATGAAAAGTGAATTATGTAAATGAGCTTAATAAAAGTTTTTACAAATGATGTACTAAAATCACATTCTACATTTAAATTAAAGTGTAATTATTGCTTAAAGTGATAAAAACATAACACAAAAGCTTTAAAAATACCTTTTAATATAGATTACATATGTTTCCTTCGCTCAAACAGCGACATCTTCAGATCAAAATAATAAATAAAATATTGTCGCAAAGTTTTTGAAAAATGATAAACATGAATCACGTGATCACATGTCCAATGCAAACAGGTGGTTAAATTGGTCAAACTGGAAAAAAGTGAAAATTATTAATTTATTTTTATCTTTATTGATTTTTCAATCGGCTTCTTTTGAATTACCTAAAATTTGGCACGCGATGCTTTACAGATTGAAAAAGCAATAATAATAATAATATTAATAAAAATAATAATTTTCGCGTTTTTCCAGTTTGACCAATTTAAGCCTCTGGTCGCCGTGGACATGTGATCTGGTGATTTTTGTTTATAATTTTCAAAAACTTTGCGAAAATATTTTATTTATCATTTTGATCTGAAGATGCCGCTGTTTGAGCGAAGGAAACATATGTCATCTATATTAAAAAGTATTTTTTAACCTTTTGTGTTATCTTTTTATCACTTTAAGCAACAATTACACTTTAATTTAAAAAGTTTAAAATAAAGGCAAACGTCACTTAACATCGGAAGTCTGTAATATCAATGCTTGCTGGTAAACGTTATAGCTAAAAAAAAAAAAAAAAAAAAAAAAAAAAAATTGTTGACAAATACAGAGGAGATAGTAAAAGTAGCTGTTATTTCTAATTGATTTCAAATTATTTTCCTAGATTCCCAGTCTTAGAAAATGTTCTAACACTTAGAAAATCACTTGGAAATTCAATTTTAAAACCATGTATAATTTTTATTAGTTGAGAAGTATTTGTCCATAAATCTTATATGTTTAATACTTCCTTTTTAGTTCTTTTCAAATTATATTTTCTATTAAATGCGTTATCTGGTTCCGTCTTGTAAGAAAAGCGTCAATTTTTATCATCTAATGCACATTTAATCTATAATGATAGAACTAATTTTTTATAACTGTATCCATTGATATTCAAAAATTTACAATTTATATTAAAGTAAAAGGTTTACATAACGTTTCTGTGGTATTTATGTTATATATTTGAGGAAAAGTTATCTGTACCTCTAGCCATTAAAGAGAAAAAATGTGAAGTTTGTGAAATTGCCAGTCAATAAATAAATATTAGCACAAAATATCAAACTAACAATATGAGTGAAAATTTAATAGAGGAATACAAAAAGAAAAAGCTAAGAAGAAAATTTAAAATTATTTTATCTTATTGTAAAAATGTATAAGGTATATTAAACTCGTATTAAAAATGAATTTTAAAATATTATATAAGTATACACTTTATAACAAAGAAACAGATTAAAAAACTATCCAATTTTCCAATCACAGGTGTAATTAGTAAACTTAATGACAATATTTTATCTAAATATCTATAAAATACATAAACAGGGTGTTCCAAAATTAGACCGACAAATTAAGAGGGGTGATAAAAGTGATGAAGATGGTGAAAACTTACCACAGAATATGGGCAAACCACATTGAGAGGGTAAAAATCGCGAAAAACGCATGCAAGTTTCGACGTCACACTAGAACGACAAAGGACAATACTAACTAGAAAAATATTTATTTGACTAATTATAACAAGAGTTGTTCGAAGTGGCGTCCGCCGACTTCATTGCACAGAGTACAATGACGTAAAAACGATTTCTCGACGCGCTCGAAGATGCCAGGTATGCTTTTAATGTCTCTGGTACGACGACAATCCACGCTGTGAGATCCTACGTTGTGTCCACAGGCGTCGCATAAATCAGTTATTTAATGTGACCCCATAGTAAAAAGTCACACGCTTGAGATCCGGTGAACGCGGCGGCCATGCAACGGGTCCCGCAGCGTCCAATCCACCTCCTTGGGTATGTAGCATCGAGGTGATTATGCACCTGGAGGGACAAATGTGCAGGGGCACCATCAAGCATCATTCACATGCCTCGCTACACTGTGGCCAGCCCTCTTTGCAACAATTCAGGGAAAACGTCTTGCAAACAAACAAGGTACTTTGCTCCATTCAGGCATTCAGGCAGCAAGTATGGCCCCAAGAGATAATTAACGAGGGTTCCTGCCCACACGTTGACACTAAACCTCTGTTGATATTTCCACGGTACACTGGCACACATTCCACGGCACACATGGGGATTATCCATCGCCCACATATCTGCATTATGTGTGTTGACAACGCCTTCCCACGTCAGTAAATAAAATAGTTGAATGAAATTGAGGATTAGAATGTGGGATGATGTCAAGCATACAGTGCACGAACTGTTCACGACGGGGATAGTCGTCTTCGTTTAAAAGTTGTAGCTTCTGTCGAAGGGGTACATCTTTATATTATGCAAAACATTCCAGACCGCCATGTGCGGAACATCGAGTTCAGCTGCAACTGCTCTTGTACTTGTCGACGGGGAATCAACAAATCTTTACAGCACGGTTTCTTCCATTTGAGGAGTGCGTAGAGTGTGTGGTCTCCCTGCATCTGGCCATGCTGAGTGGAAGGTCCCCGTCACCCGTAATAGTCGATCGATCCTGGCTAAGGTAGTAAAGTGCGGAAAACGCCTCCTCGGATATTGCTATTGGTACAACCGCTTCGATAATTCCCATTGCCTTTTGCTCGACCGTACATCAAATGCATATCAGGGTATTCCGGATCGTGTAGTCAGCATTACAATACTCACTGAAACAGACAACTAAACGCTACACGTGATTACTTCCTCTGTAACAATCTACAAAACGTACCACGAAAGCAGATTTATGTCAATTTTAATTCTATGAATAAATGTCTTTTACTAAACTTTAAATCTTAAATGTAAACAATACTCACTTTAGCACCTTTGTGCTCGCATAATCGTAAAATCTATTTCACAACTCCTACGATGAGATAACCACAAAAACTGAGCAAATAAATCAAGAAAAAACAAGTTACCAGCATTTATTTATTTACTCTCTAGAATTCCATAAAAAAGAGTGGACGTCACAAAACACATCAAATACATGTGAACGCGCAATAAAACAAAATATTAAAATGTCACTTCAAGTCTTTTTTTTTACATTGTTTATGCTGATCGTGTGATTTTGAACAAAAAAAAAAAATAATGTCGATTCCGGAATATCCTCCCATCTTCTGATTACCTTGTATAATCAGAACAAATTCTGAAGGTAGAGGAATTGTCGAAGTCACTTGTTACAAAATCAGTCTTTCAGGAATTTGCAGTAGCCTTCCATCTCTGCTGTGTCAAGGAGATTCCTTGCTTGAGGATACATCCAAACTTGTTGCTTTATTACGTATTTTCACTGGATTGCGGGAAATCATTGGTTTCGGACAGTCAATAGACGAAGCTATCTATAGTGGATATATTCTTTGTACAGGTCGTAAAAGATCATGTTGTGATGTTTGAACTCTTACGAGTCGAACTTTCGTGTCTCTACCTGGTACAAGTTCTGTGATTCGACCTAAAGATCAAACAATTCGCTTTTTGTTATCATATCCGATCAATACAACATCACCGACAGATATAATTTCCTCTTGGTGTTTGTTTTTGGTCGTTCAATTAATGCACCTAAATATGCGGACCTGAAGCAATCTTTCAATTCTTTTTGCAATGACTGCCGATATTTCAGTCTCTTGCTTAATGATTTTTGTTTCACAGCATCCAGATCTGGGAGATTGCATTCTTCTATACTCTGTAGAAACATAGATGGGGAGATAGGTTTCACAGTTGCGTCTTCCGAAAGGTATTTTAAAGGTCTTGCATTTATTACACTTTCCACATCTGTCAAAATTGTGTTTATTTCTTCATAGATGAGGTAAGCATGACCTAATACTCTTTTGAGGAGATCTTTCATTATTCTGATAAGCCTTTCCCAAAAACCGCGCCACCATGCTGCAGTTGGAGGATAAAATTTCCAGTCAATAACATTGACCGAACTGTATTTTTCTATTCGTGACCAATCTAGACTTTTCAATAAGTTAGTTGATCCAGTGAATTTTGTGCCGTTATCGGAGTAAATGACAGCACACCTTCTTCACCGTGCTACGAATCGTCTAAGCCCCATCAAAAATGCATCTGTCGAAGCAGCGGTCACTAACTCTAAATACACTGCTAAATGCACTATAATGCGCAGAAAAATATCAATATCCAACTTTTCTCAATTTTTTTCAAGTATAACGGACCCGCCATGTCTATACCACTGATTTGAAACACGTTAGCATCCTTTATTCTATTTTCCGGTAGAGGCGCACTATCTCTCCATAAACTCTTTCCACTGAATCGTTTGCAGACCACACACTGTGCTAACACTTGTTTTGCATTTCTACGACCATTAAGTAACCAGTTTTTCTCTCTCAATAAATTAAGCAGGATCTGTAATCCAGCGTGACAATGTTTTACATGTACATGATATATGAGCCGTTTTACGTACAACTTCCTGCTTTACTGGCAGGAATATAGGTTTCAGAAAATCTTCATTGTCTTTCCTGTACGTTATTTTAGTCTGTAGTCGAATTATATCTTGTTCAACCCAGACTACCCTTTTCTCTATTACGGAAGAGGTAGTCAACAGACCTGCCGCTGTCGAAGTCTTACTGGTTTTATGTTCAAAATTAATGTGATTAGTTTTTGCGACATATTTACGATCTTCGCATTTAGCTAATCCAAGCCAGCTACTGCAAGTGACACCCTATCTTCACCTTCTACTTCAGTTCTCAAAAACTGCCTCAGACTATTTAATATGTCCTGCACCTCAGTTTTCTCAGTCGATATGTTCGTGCAATTCCACGCTTTTTGAAATTCTGCTGGAAAACGCGATTCTACTAGTGGATATAAGATTGATGCACATTTGTCAGTTGTGACACCTAATGTATCTAAAGCCGGTAAATATGATTCCAACTTATCATATAACGATGTCAACAAGAATTTTAGCCTTCGTTTGTACTGATATTATCAATTTGAGTAATTCTCTCACATAGACTTCCACCAATATATCTTCTCTACCAAAATGGGTTTTTAATCTCTCAATTGTTTTGGCGTAATTAGTTTCACTTGGCGGAAAACTCTCTATAACTTCTCTTGTACGGGAGCCGGCAATTGTCGCTTGCACCAGATACTGAAATTTATCTTCTGGTGCAATTTCTGTATCTTCATCAATTTGTCTAAATTGACACCAGAACGGTAGCCTTTCTATGATTTCCCCACTAAACTTTCTGAACTCTAACTTTGATAACGTAAACTTTCTTCTCATTGCATAACTATCGATAATTGGATTAAGAGTTTCACCTTGGCTGTTTACTGGAGACTGAAGTTTTGTCAATTCCAACTCGTGCACCAATTTTAACTTTTTGCCTTTAATCTTTGCTTGTAATTCCAGTTCATATTTCTCTTATTCCATATTCAAATTCAATGCTTCAGCTTCTTTCTTTGCTTGTATTTCTAATTTTTCTTTTTCCTTTCTTTCTGAAACGGCATTTTCTAAAACGTTCTGTACAAATTCGGTATCATCTTTATATACCTTACAATTCAAAATTAGATCCTTAAGCGTGACAAGTGTAGCCTTTGGTGATACTTTTTCGCCTAATTGCTCGGCTAAGAAGATCATATCTTCCCTTTTAAAACCTTTAACCAATTAAAACATCTCGGGAATTCTTTATGTCATTTAATTCTTATTAACACTTTTAAACTAAATATGATAGATAACTTTGTTTGAACTAGTCCCTGTCCTGGACGCGGAACGCCACTAATATATATGTAACAATCTACTAAACGTACCACGAAAGCAGATTTATGTCAAATTTAATACTATGAATAAATGTCTTTTACTAAACTTTAAATCTTAAATGTAAATAATACTCACTTTAGCACCTTTGTGCTCGCATAGTCGTAAAATCTATTTCACAACTCCTACGGTGAGATAACCACATAACTCAAGAAAAAACAAGCTACCAGCATTTATTTATTTTCTCTCCAGAATTCCATAAAAAAGAGTGGACGTTGCCACAAAATACATCAAATACATGTGAATGCGCAATAAAACAAAATATTAAAATGTCACTTCAAGGTTTTTTTTTTAACATTGTTTATGCAGATTGCGTGATTTTAAACAAAACATAAATAAATAATGCCGATTCCGGAACATCCTCAATAGCAATTATTTACGTCGTTCGTGTTGGAACAGTTATTTATTACTAGTTACGTTATAACTATTTGCATATCTCTGCTAAGAGTGAAAAACAAAAGCATGGAGTTAGGGACAGACACTTCAGATAAAATTTGAAAAAGTCATGTATTTTTTAATTAAATGAATTAATTTAATGACATCCGACCATTTCTTTAAAAGTGACATGCTACCAGATTTTAAAACAGAGCCTTAATTTCTATTTCTTCGGGTAGGGTAGGTGACTCAATGGTAGCCTGTTTACCTGCTGTTCAAAAGGTTCCTTGATCGAAGCTGGGCATCGTAATTTGAAATTTTTCCTACGGAATAGATTTCATTATCTAATAGATTCAAATTTACAGCATGTTTGTAATCTTTTGGCCATTTCACGGCCAAAATGTTTTGAATAAAAAATTTATCAGCTACTTTTTTAAATTCAAATCTACCTTTTTTGAGAAATTGTAAAATTTTAAATTTTGTTTAAAGCTCAACTACATTTTTAAACTTTTGAAATTTTTAATTTCGTTTAAGGGGACAGTGGACGTTCAAAACCCATTTTTTCATTTTTCACTCAATTGTACTGAAATTTTGCACACATAGTAATTCATACATTTTATAAGTAAATTGAGCAATTTTATTAAAAAATGTGTATAATTAATTTATTTATTAATTAAAATGTATTAATTAATCACTCTAATTAAAAATGCTCCATACGCATTAAATTTGGCTTCAGGAACATGGTGTTTTATTAAATGGTAGCTTTATATTATTGCAACAAAAGTTGGTATGCGTTTAAAATTGTACCAATATATTGAGAAAAATTAATAAAAAACTTCCAATATTTACATTTTTTTTTTAATTTTCACGGAAAAATGTTATATAACTACGAAATTTTCCTTTTATGTACAGTAATGCATGCATATTAATAGCAAGTTTTGAAATATAGCACACTGCTAACAATAATACTTAATATTATGAAAATTGGATAAAATATAAGACACCTGGAACATTTTCAAGTTTTAACTCTGCGAAAATTCTCAGTTACAGAAAACACGATTTAAAGATTTATTTTTTCGTGTAACTCAATTACGGTGTCAAATTTGAAATGCTCGTAACTTGGACAGGAATCTTTGCAATTGCATGCGGTTTTTTGCAAATGTTGCAGTTAAGATTGAAGTATAGTAATAAACCAAAATAAGAAAAACGAATTTTTAGTCGATTTTAACCCAGCTGAAGATCCACGGTCACCTTAAACAATTTGTTTTGTTCTGAGAAAATTCGAAATTTTAAATTTTGCTTGAACATCCACTAACTTCATGAGAAAATTTCAGCATTTTAAAAAGTCAAAATATGTATGAAAAATTATAAATTGAAAAAGTTGTTTCCGTTAAGTATTAGATCGTGATACAAGGATTCCGGAGTATATTTTGTTTTGGCTTTTCTTAAAAAATGGCTGAGACATGGCAGTTTGAAATTCTAGGGTGGCTGAGATTTTCAAACAATCTGATATTTGTTACGCTGTAACTCTCGTATTTATGAACCGATATGAATGTGACTGATCATGTGTACCGAACATATCAAGGTCTCGACTGAGTTCGTTGGCCAGCTTCAAACGCCATCTTGTTTCAAAATGGCGGCCAGTTAAAAAAAATTTAATTTTTAGAAAATCAAAAGAATTTAGAAAAAACACAGGGTGATTTTTTTTTAATGTTGTGAAAGTAAAATCCTTTAACAAAAGAACCACTGATCCAAATGACCTGGAAATTCACTAGTGTGCTTCCAAAGCATTGGAAATTTTTTAGACGTGGTTGAAAAAAACCCCTTAAAATCTCACCGACAGATGGTGCTGTATATGCAGTAAAGTCGGGAGACGAGCTTGTGCACGACACACGTAGAGTGGCGTTAACACGTGAAGCAGGCTCACCTCGTGTTCATTATTCTACGGATATCCTCGCAATGACTGTGCCATTGAAGGACCGTGCGTTGTTAGTGAAACTGTATTATCAGAATAATGACAGCGGAGCAACTGCTTTTAGAAGATTTAGGACACTTAAGAATTTAAGAAAAGGTCCAATGACGACAGAAGACCTACGGAAGAGAGTTTTGAAATTTGAACAGACTGTTTCACTGAGCCTAAAACGAGATAGAGGAAGGAAACCAGTTGATGTTAACCTATAGCACCATCTGTTCGTGCGATTTTAATTTTAATTTTTTTTTTTTTTTAAATACGCCTAAAAAATGCCCATTGCTTTGGGAGCATACTGATGAAATTTCGGGTCATTTAGATCAATGGTTCTTATGTTATAGGGTTTTACTTTCACAACTTTAAAAAATCACCCTGTATATAAATTGAAAAAATTGTTTATGTTAAGTGTTGGAACGTGATACCGGGATTCTGGAACATTTTTGTTTTAGCTATATCTTCAAAAATGGCTGAGATATGGCAGTTTGAAATTCAAGTGTGACTGAGATTTTGAAGCAATATGATATTTGTTATGCTGTAAACCTCAAATTTATGAACCGACATGAATGTGACTGATCATGTATACAGGACATACCAAGGTCTCGGCCGAGTTTGTTGTCCAGCTTCATCCGCCATCTTGTTTCAAAAGGGCGATCAGTTAAAAAAATTTTTAATTTTAAAAATTCAGAAAGATGTACAAAAAATATAAATTGAAAAAGTTTTTTTCGTTAATTGTTAGATCGTGATACAATGTTTCTGGAACATTTTTGTTTTGGCTTTACCTTAAAAAATGGCTGAGATATGGCAGTTTGAAATTCTAGGGTGTCTGACATTTTGAACCAATCTAATTTTTGTTATGCTGTAACTCTGATGCTGAAATTCGCATTCAAATTCAGTATTAAGGGAAACCGGGATTGAATCTTCTATAAGATTCAATCACAATTCTGAACATATTCACAATTGGACAATTCTGAAACATATGCTGTCACAATTGTCTCAAAAGCTGTTCTTGAATATTTTTAATTTGATAAAAAATAATAGCTTCCTCTTGTAATCATTTTAATATTAAATTTAATGGTGTTGCCATTTATTTTCTTATTAATAAAGTGTATTGATAAAGGATAAGGATTCAGAAATTATAATTTAATGATTTGGATGTATTAATTAAATGATAAAGTGTTTTGAAAAAATATTAAACGAAACCATTTGTGAGATCTTCGATCACACTCACCCCTTGTTAGGTTTTATTTGCAGATATTTTGCCTAAAATACTTTATTTTCGATACCGGTTCCGAAAGCGAAAGTATTAAAAAAAAAAAAAAAAATCTGATAACGAAATCCGAAAATGTGAAAAAAAAAGAAAAAAAGAAAAGAAAAGAAAAAAGTTGGAGATCAAATTGAGTTATTCTGTGCATAAAAATCATTTTAACATATTGAAATTGAAACGCGAAATTTTTGACTATATAAAAGGAGTTTTGACCCCGGTTTCCTATGCAATAAATGGGTTTTACAGTGTCCTGTACCAACCCACTGTAAAAATCATTTATTGTATAGGAAACCAGGGTCAAAAATCAATTTATTTAGTCAAAATTCATGTTAATTTATTTAGTCAAAACTAATTAAATCCGGAGTCGCGTTTTCGTTCGTAAGTTTAACAGCAATGAAGATATTTTAACGAAATTCGCAACAGACTCATATTTGTATGAACTGTAAGCATACTGTAAGGATTTCGTTAAAATATCTTCACTACAGTTAAAGTTATGAACGAAAACGCGACTTCGGATTGGAGTGAGACGCCCTGTATTTTTGACTATATAAATAATTTTCTGACCCAGGTTTCCTATACAAAAATTGTTTGATACAGTGCCCTGTACCATTCCTTAAAGTTTGTACCATCAACTCGAGATCAACCTGTATTTGTTGTGTCTCATGCAATTTTGTAACTTTTGTTTTCCTCAATAAATCATTTGTTTAACAGTAGAAATTATAGTTATGATTCAATATATTTAGTACGTGTACTAAAGGATTGTTTTATACATAGGTAACAAGCATTGGGGATTTTAAGTGCCACTTCTTTGGAATAGTAATCTAATATCTTATTTAATCATATAAATGCGATTAATAAGGTAAATGTTGCTCTTCGGAAAAAATGGTAATCCTTGGCAGCTACACTGCAAAAAAAGTCAAATGTTTCATAATATTCAAAAATATAAATAGAACCTAAAACGATGTTATATAGTAACGTCTTCTTAAATATCTACTATTCCGAAAAACCGTTTTCTAATCTTTAGAAACCTCGGAAAACAACATATTTTCATGATTTAAAGTAGCATTTATAAACACAGAGTTTCTTTTACTGTCATTGATTTTCGGAAGGTTTCTGTGTAGTTTTTACAGTGCATTAATCAGTTTTCTCAGTCCGTAATGTAGGTTTTTGGTTGTCATCCATTCTCAAGTAAACATTTTTATGTTCTTCATTTTAATTGCTAAAAGCTGTAAAATGAAAATATTATACACAGTAAAATAAGTTTTATTAGACTGTTGACATACGTTTCAGGTCAATCTGAGGCATTATCAAAACAAACAAAAATATTCTATAAATGCACGGCCTGTGAAGTTATTTGCAACACAATCATTTAATTTTTCACGTACTTTTTTTTAAATTACGCACGTTATTTTTATTTTTTACTTTATGTATATTTCCATATTTGTAACCATGGAGTAACTCGAGCCAAAATTTCAGTAAATTAAATGCTGAATCGTTATATATTGTATTTTTATGTGTTACAATCTCTATAATTTCTCTTAAGCATCATCTTAAGTGCATCATTTAACTTACCAAAATTGTGGCACGAGTTACTCCATGGTTACAAATATGGAAATAAACATCGAAGTAAGAAATAAAAATAACGTGCATATATTTTTTTTTAAGTACGTGAAAAATTAAATTATTGCGTTTCAAATATCTTTGTAGATCGTGCATTTATAGAATATATATGTTATATAAAAAAATTATTTCCTTCGCATATATCCTTTGCATTTATTTCGCATTAGTCCTTTAAATTAATCTAACTGCTGACATAGTCAGTATTTCCTTAATTCTTAACAATATTTATTCCTATTTAATGTCCTTTTAAAAGTAATAACCCGTATATTAATAATTATCTTATTCCAAATCTTAATCTAAAATTTTAAGTTCATTCGTAACTTTTATCAGCTCCCCAATCTATAAAATTCTGAGAAACGCTTTTCTCATTTCGAATGTTTTTAAAAGCCATTTTGTTATTTCCATGCTCTGCTTCGCGCGCTGGGTATTTTTCACTTCAAAAGTAATGCGCGGCTACGAGGGGAATTCTTTCGTGTTAAATCTTCTCCCTCGCGCCTCATTCGCTTGGCTTGAGCTCGCCTCTCACTCATTGGTTTGTGCGCTCGTGACGTCGTATTCTGTATCTCTACGTGCCATGAACAAAACTGGCTTGCACGCTTTTTGACAGCATATTTTTGTCGTGTTTGGAAGTGTAACCAAATGATTATCTAGTGTTGAAGTCACGTAGAATTTTCATATCAGCTCTTTAAGATCTTTTAAACGATGTAGTGAGCCATCGTCAAGCCTGAGGGCTATAAGTTTATACCGAATACTGTGGGAACTGTTACTTGCATCGCTCTTGTTCATAAATAAACGATTTGTCTGGAAATCGGCTGCTCTTTATTGACGAAACTCTTGTGGTGTCTCATCATTGCCTCACCTCTTCGCCATGATTCTTGATATCGGCTGCAATCATTCGCCATCTTGTACAAACTGCCATTTTTTGTGGAATAAAAAATCATCTCCGTAAAAACACCATATATATATATATATATATATATATATATATATATATATATATATATATATATATATATATATATATATATATATATATATATATATATATATATATATATTATAATGTCTTAGATTGAGCTGAAAGATATGTCAAGTCTAATAAAACCTATTTTACTGTTTATAATATTTTTATTTTACACTATTTAGCAATTAAAAAGAAGGGTACTTCTCCATTAGCTCGTTGACCACTTTTCATAAAAAAATATCATCGCCAAATTATAGGATTTAACGCCAAAAATGCAGTCCCATTCACTTGACGTCAGAAGAATTAAACGTGTTTGTTATGTCATGAAGCGGTTTTTAATTCGACATTTGCCTGTATTTTTCACTACGTTTTACCGATTTATTAGTTATTTTGTTAATTAAAATAACAATTGCGTCTTTAAAATGCTGTGCCATGATATCCAAAGAGAAAATGCATTGAAAAAATGCTACGTTGCATAGTTAAGTGCAATAGATCAATTTCAACTCACGTCACAAATATTTATTCACCAGCCGATAAGGATAATTAAGAAAAATAATGTAAATAAATAATTATTCAGATTTTTTTTCCTATTTTCATTAATATATTGTAATTTTTTGTGTTTAAACTTACTGATAGTTGTCACTTTGGTGAGTGGGGCTTTTCCGAATTTATTTTACTTTATTTATTACTTTGATATTCAATGGCAACATTCTTCCATTTGTATATTTGGCAATATTTTTTTTGCGAAAAGTGGTCGACGGGATAATGGAGAAGTACCAAAAGAAGTATATAATTACAAGATGTTATGATATGTTATATTTTCATGTTGATCAAGCATGTTTTACAGACAAACATGATAAATTAACAGCATTAATCTTACCATTAAAATTATTTCGTTACTCTTGCATGTATACATTCAATTACGCACTGGAAAATATTCCCTTGAGAATTTCTAGAAACCGAAAAACAGATATTCCAGTTTAAGACAACTGATTAATACACTATAAAAAGTACTCGAAAACGTTTCCGAAAATCAGAGGCAGCAAAATAAACTTTGTTTTTATAAATGTTTCTCTTAATCTCGAAAATATATTAGTTTCTGTGATTTCTAAAGGCAAAGAACGCTTTTCGGAATTATGGGTAACTCGAACGCGTTTATTGTATATTTTTGCTCGTGGTTATATTATACTATTTGCGTAAATTAAGAAACATTTGTGTATTTTTTTTATGTATATGCTACGGTAAATGTTATTAATCCGGTGATTATTCATAATTACGACTAAAATTGGTAAATGTTATAAATTGTTGGATATTTAATAAATTTACCGGTTAGTTTATAAAATCCCCAACTCATAATGGAGAATGTAATAAAAGTTCATAACTTTACCTAAATTCGTTCCGTTTGCGCTGCTGCATGTACCTAAATTTGTGTGTAAGTTGTCAAAAGAAATCAAAGGCACCCAAGAAAGGACTTGTTGTTAGGCCAACGGTCTTTCAAGAGATGAACTGAAGATGCCAGGTAGACTTAATTGACATACATACATAAATTACTGACCGCTGCTTGAATGAATTTCATGCATTCCAGATATTACTGTACATCGGGTTTCATGCGTCCAGTGATTTTTTTCGGTTAATGTACGCGAAGCGTATATACTATTTGAAAATATTCAGTGTTCGTAATTAAAACCTCGTTATTCCACAAAGCAATCCGAATTTATTACATTCGCATTACGAGTTGGATATTTTATAAACTAACCGGTAAATTTGATAAGTATTCAATAGTTCATCACATTTACTAAGTTTAGGGGTCTTTATGTATAATCAACAGTAATTATACATAATCACCGGTTTATTACATTTACGGTAACATATATACTATATACTATTTTATCATGCTTCAAAAAAACAAACCAAAATTTATTACAATACTTTTCTTTAATTCGATTTTTAAATGCCCGGATATATTTAATTTATTTAGATATTTTATTCAAAAATATTATTAAGTAAATGCATTGAAAATATCTTTTTTTATCTTGTAGAAATCACAGTAAGAATATACAGATTTTTCTATTTCACATTAATCAATAAGTGGATTTCCAAATATTATTTTATTAATTTTATACATATTGTAAAAACTTATCCGTCATACCAACTCATTAATTTTCTTCAGCTGGTCAGAAAAGTCAATGACTATTAGGATTGAGAATTATGAAGTGTCATCTATCAAAGCTTCGATTATATATTCATCATTTCACAAAAGCGGAGAATTAAAGGTCTGACTTGACAAGGTTAAAATTGATGGAAGTTTCCTTACTAATTTTTTGAAGTTAGAAAATTAACAATGTCTTTCGTACTTCATCATTATTTGAATTCTTGAGATAATGGAGTTTTAAATGAGAAATTCAACGATGGTGAAATACATAAAATATTACAAAATCTCTTAGTAAATTATCAAATTTACATTATCGCACAAATTATTTCATGCATAATTAATTAATGAGCCATTAATAATTCTACTTTATTAGACGTAAGTTTAAAATATTTAAGACAATAAGTTTTTAAAGAGATTTTGAGCGCATTCAGAGACCAAAGATCGTGTTACTCCTATAATTGGAGAATGACGTCATATGAGTTTCCCAGGGTAAAGTTGGGTAAAAACAGCTGTGAACGCTTTTGGGTACAATTGTGGGCATGATTACAAACAAACACTTCTGTCAACCAATCTACCACTACATTTTATGTCATAGCGATCATTGCAGGAATCGTTCTTTCGACGTTGGCTATTTATATCATAGACCTGTTAAATATTGATCAATAAAATGTTCAGAACCCAAGTGTACAGTAGGAGTCATAAAAAACGACAATTAACAGTTTTAGTGAGTTATAAATCGACTAACAAACCAGATTTTCCAACCACGTGAACACGTTATCCAACAAAATTCTGTAGGTAATGTGAGTTACCAAAAGTCTGGACAATTTCCTTCTCCGAACGCTTCGGGTTACCCATGTGTTACTCTATGTAACTCAGATTGCGGTATGTGAACGCGTCCAACGTTTAGTAAGCTACACTCATTTTCTTAGCTATAATATTGTTAAGTCAATGAAATCAAAATTAGTCAAAATAGATTTAATTAGGTACTTAAAAAAAACTGGTGGCAAAGCGTCAGCTCATTTGATGAAGTAAAACTGTTTCCTAAGAAAATGATCAATTTAACGGCAGAAAACTATTCAATCATCCAAACTTATTTATACAAGGAAAATTCCGAAAGTAAGTTTCGACATTTGTTTTCACACGGAAACTTTATTGTAAAAAGAAAATACACCATCGCATCGTGAACTATACACCTTGCACTATTTTTCTACATTCTCGGCACCGACATTGAGACGTTTGTCGTAGCGTGCAATCAGTTTGAAGAAACCACTCTGGTAAAACCCGTCTTTGGTAAAATCTGTTCTGCGATGGAAGGAACTGTCGCACAGCCTGCTCCACCTCAGCATTTTTTTGGAAGTGACGTAGCGAGAGTGCAGCTTTCAATGCAGGGAGCAGATGAAAGTCCGATTGGGCAAAATCGGGTATGTAGGCCGGGTGATCCAACCTCTCCAATCCGAAGCGACGAATCTGATCTTGTGTGAGCCTTGCTGTGTGTGGTTTTGGGTTATCGTCCAAGAGCACAACACCTTCACTCAAGGACCTGGTCTCTTTCATCGAATGACGGACCTGCGTTTGGTGAAGGTATCACTGTAATAACCTCGGGCATGCTGGTCTACTGCTACGCTCTTTTCTTCGGTGCTTTGCGCATGCGTCATACCTCCTCTGATGAAGCTCCTTCCGTTGTTGAACCAGCACGGGTGTGGATTCTTATGGTAATTGTTTGTTTCACCTAGAGTGCCATCTTCTGTTTAAAAAAATAACGAAACTTACTTTTGGAACGTCCCTCGTAATTATGTGGTTCATCTTCTTATGGGATCCAGCATATTTTAAAATTATGAAAAAAATTAATTATTTTTATTTTAAAAAAATAATGTTGAACTTTAAAGAATGTCCTGCAGTTGGTGCGAGAGAAAAATCCTGAAATTCGGAACGTCCCTCGTAGATAACAGATACTTAAACATAAAGAAACGAACTTATTGGTCATCGTAGAGATAAAATGAAGACTACTTTACCAGATTCGTAAAAAATTGCTAAAGGATATTTTTTATCACTGGCCAAACAAAATCTTCTTATTTTAACCCTTAAATGCCGTCTGTTGCTTTTCGGCAACATACTCAATTTAGTCTTCTAACATACTTTTAGAATAATATTATTGCTCTAACGCCTAATGTTGCCTTTAAATTACATACTGACAATATTATTAAATCAATTTTCAACGTGTAGATGACAGCACTACAGCTGTTAAGAATAAATAAAGAATTATTTTTTCAATTGTTGCTACACGTCAATTTTGTTTTGTGTGGAAACTTGCGAAATACTTTATTTTGTTCTGCAGTGATCAAGTAAAAATTATCACATGAAAAAGTAAGGTATGTAGTCCATATTTATTATTTTATTTGGGTATTTAACAGTAAAATATTTGTTGTAAGTAGATTTTTGTGTGTGTTGCTTATTGTCAACAAGAGGCATTAACCTAAGCCTAGAGAACAATGAGCAGTTATAGTTTTAGTTTCACTTTCTTCTATATGCAATAAAAGTAGTTTATTTTTGTAGTAGTATATAAATGTAGTTTATTATTTTTAACCCTTTCAGGTCCGATTTTTTTTAGTTTTGGGAAAATTTAATTTTACGTAATAATTTTAAAAGTAGTTGTTCAAATCGTAAATGTTAACGTTTTCTGAAATTTAAAGAACATGTTATTTATAGAAATTTAACAAAAACAATTATTTTGTGTACTATTCGTGTGACAATAGACTAAGGTAGAATTTTTTAAGACGTTTCGGAAATGTAGTATTACAAGAGTGTTAAATATATACATAACATGTTTCTGATATTTTTTATTTTTTGTTACAATTTATTTGTTCAGAAATGTAGCACTAATTTTAAATTTAAAGAGTGAAAAATATGCTTAAAATAAAAGAATCAACAATCGTGCAAAGAAAATTAATCAAAGTATTATTACTGAAAGCAGAAACTTAAAAGAAGTCATAATAATAAGTTTATAGACATACACTATTGTTATTACAGACAGATAAATAACGAAAATAATTGTTAAGACGAAATATTACTCAATGAAAACTCAATGATTACTCGCGTGGAAGGCCTTCATCGATGATTGAAGAAGAAATTCTGGCAAAAAAGCATAGAGGTTCATTACAGTATGTACCACCTAAAGATGTTCGACTGGACCAAATAGGATATATGTCTCTATTTGCAGACAAAAAGATGAAGTGTAAATTCCCAAATTGCAAAGGATACACTCACAAAATGTGAAAAATGTGGTGTTGGACTGTGTTTTAATAGAAATAATAATTGTTTCAAAAATTTCAAGTATCATAAATTAAATAATTTATTTTGTATTCCACATTGATTTTTATTATCTTTTGCAATAAATTTTTGTATTTGTAATAATAATTAATTATTTTTTTAAATACTTTTTGAAAATTCCTTATGATAGTTCTTAATATTCAGTTGTTTTTAATGTTATAGAATTTTATCAAGGGAAATTATTTTTCCAATTAAAGCCTAGTGTTGCCGTTAGGCAACAAACTGTTTTTTAGCCGTAAACCATACTTAAAACAAAATATGATTTTTTAAAGTATTTTTCCCATAATTTATTTAAGAAATTAAAGCTGAAAAAATTTTTTTAATGAGTTTTAAAAAATCAGGCATTTAAGGGTTAAATTCTTTGCTTCCAGCTATGCAAAAAATGAAAAGTTACACTAGGTGCTCAGATTTTCAGTGCTGCTAAGTGTGGAGGAAGTTTACACACACAAATGTTTCTTAATCTAGTAAATTGTAATATAACCACAAGCAATACACTATAACGTATTTTGAGTTCATCACGATCCCGAAAAGCGATCTTTATCTTTCAAAAGCTGATAAACATATATATATATTTTTGCGAGGTTTAAAAAAGCATGATAAAAAGTTTCTTTTATAACAATTGGTTTTTGGAAACGTTTCGAAATAGTTTTATAGAGTATTAATCAGTTTTGTTAAATCAGGAAAATAGGTTTTCCTGATGCTATCAATTCTTGAGTAAAAATTTTCACGCTCGATAAACATATTTTACAGACAAACGTGGTAAATTAATACCATTAACATTAACGTTAAACTTAATAATACTTTGTTACTATTACATGTATAAATTCAGTATCGCATCTGAATATGTTTAATTGAGAGTAGATACCATCCTGAAAACCGATATTCCGGTATCAGAAAACTGATTAATACACTTTAAAATCTACTCGGAAACCCTTTCTGAAAATCAATGGCAGCAAAAGAAACTTTGTTTTAATAAATTATTATTTAAATCTCGAAACTAGATTGGTTTCTGGTTAAGGCCAAATCCCGAAATTAGCCACTTCGCGAATTGTCAAACTTCGTTTTAAATTGATTGGCCAAGTCGTGAATTGGCTTGCCATTTGGCGGAATGGTTGGTGGCGCCTAATACCCGCGCAACTCGCAAAAGTCTGTCTGTCAGCATGTCTGCATGTGACAAAAATTTTGTGGGTGTTCTATCTCAAGAACTAATTCAGGGAATTTAACAACACTTTGGATTCAGTGGCAATTTAATATATATATAAGCTGGTTAGTTTTTGGTGTATATCGCCTAACAGGTGGCGCTGTTATTCTGCATTTTTCTCGAATTGTGAAATGAAAACGAGCGAGTGGACAAATTCGAAAGGAAAAGTCATGAGGTGATTTTAAGGTTTTGTCTCAGCGTTCTAACTAATTAGAGGCGATATAAACATAATCAGGCTCACAAAGAATAGGACTCTTTTGAAATTGAAAAGGTAGGCCCCAAAGTATCATAACTTGTAAGAAAAGCTGTAGAGTGAGCATGAGCAGATCCAAAGATACCTCTGAGATCAAAGTATCCTTCCTACTATTTTATCAACATTTATCCGAGTCTTCCCAGTGATTAAGAGCATAATGTCCAATGGAAAACACCTCTCTTTTCTACATGTATGCGCCGTTTTCAAATTTAGTGCACAAAAGAGTAACTTTCATTGTCAGCAGGTCAATGGGATCAAATGATTTTTTTCAGATGACACTAAATGTAACCTGTCTGGCTCAGTGCATTGCAGTATGGTATACAACTCATGCCTGCAATGCAAGAAAATAAACAAGCGAGGCTGAAATTACAAAAATAAAATATATATCGTTACGTCTGAAATGGCAAGTTAAAAAAAAAAAAGCTTGGTGATATTTTGCTATGATTTTTTCAGGTTTCGAGATAATTTGCCGAATTCTAGCGATCTTTTTCTTTTATGGAAACAGCCTAATAGTGACAGGCGGGATGCTCAGATGAAGTTAAATACGTGTCTAGTATAAAACACTTAACTTTTCGAATGCTTGTAAACATAAAATATAATTAAAACACACTTCTAAGTATCAGCGACATTAGTTATGCGATATATGTAGAGCAACCTTACAAATAAATATTGAATAATTTAAAGAATATTTTAAAAATAGACTATGCTGTAGTGCTCCTCATTAAGGCTGATTTTATATAGTATTTCAACTTATAAGCTTTAACCTAATCAGAAAACATGCAATACATAATAATTATTTTAATATTTTCTGAATGACCATCTTCTCACTTTTATAAGATTTATCAAATAACAAGTGCTTCAGCAATCTGTAGATTAAATTATACGTTTAATTAAAAAATGAAACATCTCCCAGTACAATTTTAAAATATTTATGATTCAAATAAAAGCTAGAATTTCAAATGAGTTCTTTTTTTAACAATAAAAACAAAATATTTTTTTTTTAATTTAAACATTTACGATACGGATGTTGATAAAATACTCCAAATTGCATATAATACGTTATTTCTTCAATGACAGTACACATTTTTCTCTGTGCATTAAACCTTAACCTAACCCTGTAACTCATAAAGAAAGTATCATGCTAAAAGAGAAAAACAAACATCAGTCTTCCAAATATTCGCTGACGTGTTATGTAAGCATGACAGGAGAGATTTATTCCTGTGAAGATTTTTCGAGTAGTATCAGCTTTTCTGTTACGCTAGCTTTGTAACAGCAAAATACTTCCAAACAATATCACAGAAAGAATATGATGTTGACATTATACTGACAAAAGACGAATTATAAAGGTACATTTTTTAGAGACAAATTTCAGTGTAATTTCTTTTTCTGTTAATAAATACGCATGTATACAAATTTATTAAGTACGTTTAAGAATGATTTAAAGGAAACTTATTCATTGGTTGCACTTAAACACGAATTTAACTGAATACATTTCTAAAAATATAACAACTATATATAACAAATAATAACAAGTAATTATATATTTCTTTTTAATTGATAAAATGTGTAAAATAAAAAGATTATCATCAGCAAAATAGTTTTTATTAGACAGTTGAATAAGGTAAAACCATGTTAATAAATTAATCGTGGATATTGATAACTAGGACTTCCCTCAAAGGGATTAGTCTGAGTGATATTGCAGAGAACATAGGGTTAACAATTACAATATAAAGAGAAAAAGAGCAAATTAAATGATAGACTTACAAAATATCATATATAAATTCATTTACACTGTTAAAAAAATAGAAAAGAAGTACCGTTCAACAGATGTGTTGTCATATTTTTTTTTAACGTGTGGCAAATAATCTCATTTTCTTAAGCGCGTATTGCGCAAAACTTAAAAAAAAAACGCCGGATCTTTTAAAACGCCAAGCTTTTTAAAGTTACGTAATTGGATTTGCAGCCAATGGATTATTCTATCAAGCGTGGCTTAACGCAAATTTAATTTCATTGTTGCACCTTTTTTTGTGTGTGAAATTAAAAATTTTCTTCCTTGATTATATATCTTTTATTTGTATAACTGTTTATAGAAACTCTTACACTTCAAACCACATTGATAGCATGCTTTGCTACAAACCAGATTGCAAAACTATAGTCTAAATTACTATTAAAGTATACAAAAAATCTTTCGATGACTTCTGTAAAATAACTTTTACATTAAACCCCCATATCGGCAAAATTGAAAAAGTACATATATTTCAAAGTTAAGCTTAACAGATACTTCTTGATTATTCTCTAGGAGGCTCTGCCCCCTGCGCCTTTACTGCGCCAATCCGCAGACTTTTCTTTTGCCTGTCTGTCTGTCTCTCCACAATCTGTCTGTTTCCCTATCCGTTCTTCTGCCCGTCTCTCTAACCGATTGTCTATCTCTCTACACGTCTCGCTACCTGTCTCTATATTTCTCTACCGGTCTCGCTACTCGCCAATCTATTTCTCTAACCGTCTCTCTATCCGTCTAACTTCTTGTATGTCTAGCCGTGTCTCTATCCACTTCGCTACCCATTTGTCTATATGTCTCACAACTTGTCTATCGGTCTCTCTACCCGTCTGGCTATACGCCTCTCTACTCATCTTCTTACCCATCTACTGTCTCTCTACTCGTCTGTATACCCGTCTCACTATCCGTCTGTTTTTGTACCCGACTCTTTACCCGTCTCGCTACCAATCTCATTACCCGTCAGTCAACTCGTCTCTGTACTCATCTCTATACTCGTCTCTTTATCTACCACGCTACGCGTCTCGCAACCTTTCTCACTACATTGCTGTCTACCGGTGTCTCTACCCGTCTCGTGACCCATCTCGCTACCCCTCTGTCAACCCTCTTTTTACCTTTCTCTCTAGCCGTCTGTCTATTCGTTTCGCTACCCGTCAGCCTACCTATGTCGCTACTCGTCTCTCTACCCATCTCACTACTTGTCTGTCTACCCGTGTGTTTACTCGTCTTTCTACCTCTCGCCACCTCTTCCCAATATTTAAACAATTCATTTAATATACAGAAGCCGTTTATCAGTTATTAAATGCAAACATAAGTAATTAAATGCAAACATAAGTAATTAAATGCAAACAGATTAAATGCAAACAGAAGTGTAATCAGATGCATTTTTTTAAAATACATACATAAATCTGAATAATAATTCATCAGTTTTGTGCTCATAGTTGCTTATATCATTTGACAATAAATCTCAACTTCTTAAACCTGAATTGTCTCGAACTTTAAAAAAAAAAAACACAAGGTCTGTATAACTGCAAATTACCCTGAAGGCTATATTAGCTACATGTTATTAAGTTAAGTGAAAGTTTCGTTATCGCGTTTGCAGCCAATTGCTTATGTCAGAAAGCGTGGTTTAACGCCATTTTAAATTCATCACTGTAACTTTCTTCCCCCTTTTTTTTTGGGGGGGGAGGGGGGTTAAATATATACATTTAAATTAAAACTTTTGCCTCCATGCCATTAGTGTTGTTTGTATTATTAACTAATACCTTGTAGACCGAGCTTCATTTGAAACAAAGGTTCTTAAACAAATAGACTTCTTCTACAGCTTTTTTTAGGAGAAACTTTCGTAATTAATTGGGTCCAAAGCCAATCGGAGCATTTAATATCATTATTGTAACTCTTATAGAGTTAAAACAATATTGTTGCTCTTGTTTGAGACCAGCCTTGCCTGTGTATCTGAATGGGGAAAAGTTTCGTATCCAATGTCGGTTGGCGAAAAAAATTTTAAATGGTGCCAAAAGGTAGTTTTAGCATCTTACAAAATTTTTCAAGAGAGCGGTAAAACATGTTTTTCAAATATTTACAAACATACGTTTATTAAAGCATGTTTTTGCACCATCTTAAAAATTTAAGCACGATGCTAAAAGAAAATTTTATTGCCATATTCGATATTTTAATAAGTAATGAAAATACATAAACAAACTTATTTAACAAACCTAAGAGGCATTTTTGTGATAAATAATTGTTATTGTCAGGGGGGTAAATTGTAAACAATTAATAAACGGCTAGTAAATAATAAATAGCATTTAAAATTTAAAAATGGAGAAGTGGTCCTTAAACGCTTGATATATGTAAATCTTTTTTTATTTTTTAATATTTCCGCAAGCACAGATAAAAAGGTAAAAATCTCTTTTCCAAATGCCAAATAGAAAATATACAAAATAGAATGCCAAATATACAAATAGAAAAATATCTGCAAAAATATATATTTACATAATACTACATCTGCAAAAAAAAAAAAAAAAGATTTAGAAAAAGTAAGCCAAATCCTGCAGATCCCAACAATCATATCGAAAAACTTATCACCAAAAAAGAACTCGCCAAATCTTACGGCACAGGAGATGGATTTTTCCCTCTGAATGCAGAATATTAGTTTTTTTTTCTTGTACGATGGGTGATTATAATATAATTGTTTCATTTCACATACTACATACCGTTTGATATATTGGTACTTTTATGTTATCCTGGCGTAGTTGATAAATCGCCAAATATTGTTCCTATAACATTTTCATATTGAATTCATTTCATTTAAATATAAACCTTTCACTCATTTCATTTAAATATAAACCTTTCACTCATTTAATTTAAAATACATGCCTTTCATTAATCCCATTTAAAATGCTAAAAAGAGAAGAAAAAAAAGAAATAATGCCATAAATCGAAACCTTTTATTTAAACACCAAACAATTTTTTTTTTTTTATTTACACAAATATCTAATACCAAGTCTATCAAGTTATTGCGGGGTTTTTCTTTCAAACAGAAAAAAATCCAGATTCATTTTCGATTTCTACTAAATTGAAATATATTTTATTGTGCTGAATATTAGTGCGTGCATATTTTTTTGCTCCATGTACTCCATGAACTTTTAAATTCCGATTGTCTACGAAAATCTCCCGCCGGTGAAAATGACGTACGCACAAAATTTTAGTGACGTATGTACTTTAATTGTGCTTTTTTATCTATTTTTTTAATATAATTTCCAAACGGTTTGACATTTATTCTTGGTAATAAATAGACGTCGTTGTCACCTTTATAGGTACCTGCTGTAAAAATTTGAACGAAATCCGTTAAATATTTTTTGAGTTATGCTTGACGAAAGGTTTTAATATCCATCGTAGTTATATATGGGGCAAAGTAATAGTGCGCTGTGTATGAGTCTTCGTTGCACTCAGACAATAATAAGACACATGAAACCAAATTTGTTTCACAAAAATATAAACCTTATACTCCTCACTATTATCCAAGCTTTTTTGAAAAATTAAAATACAGCCTTAAATGTTTCAATATCTGTTTAATATCCAAACCCCCTGAGAAATTAAAGAATATCATTTGGAGTAAAATTGACCCAATTAATTATTCAGGAAATGTCATTTATTTCAGGAAATGCCATTTATTAAAGAAGACGGATCAAAGAATTACTATATTGGCCTGACAAGCAGGATATTTAATTGCAGAAAACAGGAGTATATAGCTGATATCAAGTATAATAGAACAACCACAGCCCTGGCAAGATTATATCAAGAAGAAACCATCCAAGTAAATTTCAATGAGAGTAAAATCATTTTCCCCTGCAATCTGCACTATCAATCCATTATAAGAGAAACCATATAGATTGTGACGCGTTAAAATACAATATGTAACGATGCAGCATCATTTAATTTACCAAAATTGTGCTCGAACTACTCCATGGTTATAAATATGGTAATAAACATCCAAGTAAAAAATTAAAATAGCGTGCGTAATTTTTAAAAATGTACGTGAGAAATTAAATAACTGCGTTTCAAATAACTTCATAGACCGTGCATTTATAGAATATTTTTGTTTGTTTTGATAATGGCTCAGATTGAGCTGAAACATTTGTCAACGTTCTAATAAAACCTGTTTTACTGTTTATTACCTTTTTATTTTACAATTTTTGGCAATTAAAAAGAAGTGTAAAATTCTATTGATATATGTTTTTTTTTTTTTTTTTTTTTTTTTTTTTTTTTAGCAATATTTACAAATGTTTAGATGCAGGTATAAACTTCGATAGAAAAATTAAGGATGAAAAGATCTGTAAACAACATTAGTCAAGCCAGAATATCGTCTCATTTATTTCATCAAATTTACAGTAAAAAATGTTTGAAGATAGCAAAGGGCATGGCAGAAGAAAAAAAATAACAATTGTATTTTAGCTACATACGAGAATGATGTCTTCCGCTTCGGGGTAAACATGGGACAAAAATAAAATAAATTGAATGCATATAAAATAGAATTTATTTTAATATAACAAAGCATACCTGTTAGAATACACGTGAAATACATCACAGGTTTGATCGACCGATGGTGTATTTATTTCTAAACATTTCAATTTCAATTTTCAAGAATATAAAATTACCCCTTGCGGAGACATCTACTATTTTTCTTTTTAAACGATTTTTTTTAGTATAGTTATTGCTGCGTATGATATAATGCAGTATTTTATTTTTGTGGCAACATATATTTGAGAAAATCTTTCATTTCCTTTAAGAAAACAATGCTGATTTACTTTTTATTAACTGAAATGATATACTGAATGAATACTTATTATTAACTGAAGACATGTTTTAATCAAATATCGGTGTATACCATGTCAGAAGCAGATTCAAAAACCTTTCGAATGATACCTTATTCATTGTTGTGCGTTTCATAAATGCATACAAAAAGGGACGTTGACAACTGAAATAATATATATCATACTTTTGAACAGCGCAAATTAAGTTATAATACAATGTAGGGAAAATTTAAAGGAGTATATTAATTGCACTATTTCATTTAACGCAGCTTGGTTTTCGTATGTAAAGATTTAAATTTGTGATCGATTTTTATTCACTTTTCGATATGCTTGAATTATGAAAATTATGTTCAGAAGCGTGCTTTTGGTGATTTTATAACATTTTATTGTTTTTTAGTAAATTATAAATTAATAAATTAATTTTAAGGCATTTTCCGTCAGCAAGACACAGGTGATAAATCGCCGAATATCCTTTATTACTTACCCGTCATGCGTAGTATACGGTAAATCTTGTTATCGTTTTAAAAACCGAAAAAAATGACAGATTTACACGTTTCAGACACTGGAGATTCCGAAAAACATATTTTTAGAAAGAAAATTTTGCCGTCAGTCTGTCTGTATGTCTGCGTGTGTGTCTATAAATGCTCTATCTCCCGACCAAATTGAGATAGAGACTTGAAATTTGGTATGTACTTAGTATGTAATAATGGGAAGAAGCTTACTGAATTTCAGCAATCTCCATTATCCGAAATTATTATTTTCGGACTCTCGAAATATTCGATCTGATAAAAGGTATGTACAAATTTTCGAAATTGTTTATTTTAAGGAGTAAATATAAAAGACAATAAAAAAAACATAAATTTTCGATAAAGAATGAAGTCGATCGGATAATGAGTTGCCAAGATATTTGTAATCCTATTTTCGACACTCTTCGATTTTTCATGACCCTGTATTTCATCCAAATTTCAATTGAAAGATATATTTTAATTGGAAATGAGACGCTTAATCCAACGCAATAAACCGTTAGTTAATATGATTATCAATTTTGGAGTTATAAGGATGTTTCTTTTACTCAATTCAGTAATACAACATTTAAAGTTTATGACGTCATCAAACCACGATTTTATTCGAATTGTAATGCATTGTATAAGTAGTTTACACATGTTTTATTTTCATATTTTTACTACACATATCCATGATGAGTAAGTATTACGGTGGCCCCCAGCGACTAGTTGTTACAAGTGTAAAAGAGTTACGAAAACAGTGGATTTAATTATGAGCCAAACCACGCTCACCAAAATGGAATAACTGACTGTGAAACGGGCTGTGACGATAGCTGCGATAGATTCACGAAAGCTGTGATCGATGTTGTAAAAAGTAGAAAATATAAATAAAAACTAAAAAGTGTAATATAGTATATAGTATTTAATAATATGCTTTAACCAATCAATGGTTTCCTATTAATTAAATTATTCTTATAGGTTGAGAAATCAATTTAGAAATCCTAAAATCAAAATTATGTTGTATTTTTAAATAATGTTTAAATAATGTTTAATTTTTTTTCCTTTTGTCATATCTTATATAAAAACAGAGCAAAAGATGTATATTTTTTAATAAATTTATTAGCTTGCGCTTTGTACTAATCATAAAAAAGCAGTCAATTTTCCGTAATCAATTTCGGTGACCATGCCAAATGTTTCTATTTTAAAGGACTTTTTTTTTTTTTTTTTTTTTTAAATCAAGAATTGCAGTAATGAAATTAGGCAAAATTTTTAAGATAAGCATTAAATGCTTATATATATATATATATATTATACTAATTTTTCTCAAAATATGTTTTTTTTTAATTTGATGTTCCTTTTTATACAAAGAATACGTCATGTTTGTAATTTCGCTTAAACATTCTACAAATATCCATGTTTAATCTGAAATGAAGTATTATAGCTAATATATATATATATATATATATATATACAGCGTGTCCACGTATAACCTGACCGACCTTTATTTTCGGAACCGTCGGTCCTAGATGTATACTTCCAATTACAAAAATGGTTTAAATAAGGTAAAGAATTACTTTTAAAGCGATTTGGGTCAAGAAAAATATTTATTAAAAAATTACGAAATTTAAATTTTTATACGGTCCCCCGGTCCTATAAGTGATATTTAGTAAAAAATTACTGTGACACTAACAAGTAAAACAAAAAAAGTACCATTCATCTAACATTAAAACTGACCGAGTAATAGCTGTTTAAAGTTGGAGTATATTTTTCGCTGAGAAATAGGGGTCATTCACAAATGTAGTAGAAATATAAATAATCCTCAGATATATCAAAAAAATAGTTGAGAGAAAAATTAACATTGCAATCTAATATAATTGTGAAATCTATAATCATTCCAAAATATACAATTTGTACTGACCATATAAGAGGATAAAAATAACAGAATTTTTGTTAAATAAAAGGATGAAAAATAACAGCTTCAATTAAGATTTTAAAAGGCTGTTAGATTACCCTGTCTTTCAAATTTTGGGTTGTGCCAGGTTTTTTAGCTTTTGAAAATTGATTCTAATGCATTTTTTAGCGCTGAATCCGAAAAGGACCTTCATTTTTAACCATCACGTCAGGATTTTTCTCAAATCGAAAATTTCAAAGTTAAAAAGCTCAAAGTTAAAATTGATCTCCCCTCCCCTCCCAACCTCATCGGACCCCTGAGCTATTTAGTAGTAAAAAACCCAGTATAAGCCAAAAAATTGAATAAACTATTGAATTAAATAAAATTAAACTGAATAAAAAAGGTCTTACATCTATTTTATAGTATCAGATTTTTCGCTATTTTTTAACCTTGAAATTTACGATTTGCGAAAAATCCTGACACGATGGTTAAAAGTGAAGGTAACTATTTTATTGAGCGTTAAAAAATACATAAAATGTAATTATAAAAGTTAAAAAACATAACCATCGCAGGTTTATGCTATCTAATCTAAAACACTTTCTTAAACTTGTGGACGGTAATTTATCGAATTTTTTTGCGTTATTCTCCATATAAGTATGAATAAGATGGTAAGCGTCGAAAATCCTAATAATATTACATTGTCATCGGATTTAAGTCAGTATGTAAAATTTAACTTCGATCGAACATTTGAAAGTGATTTAAAGTTCAATTACAAATTTTAAACTGGAAAGACGATCGTTGCAAGTTAAATAAAACCTTATTAAAATAACATAATTTTTGTTAAAAGAAATCATAGCCTCAAATCCTTACAAAATAAAACATGTTAAAATACAATTATTTTAACTAATCTGAAACTTAACTAATAAAAGTTAACTCAATCGTAATAGTTATACGATTTCTTTCAAAGCGAAGATATCTTGAAATAAGTTTGAGTACTTTATATACGACCCCTGAAAGCATGGCAGAAATCACCTGTTGTGAGTTGCATAAAAGTGGTATAAGTCATGCATTTCAAAGTTTCATAACTCGGTCAAGTTTAATGTTAGATGAATGGGACTTTTTTTGTCTTACTTGTTAGTGTCACCGTAAATTTTTACTAAATATCACTTATAGGACCGGGGGACCGTAGAAAAATTTTAATTTCGTAATTTTTTAATAAATGATTTTCTTGACCCAAATTGCTTTAAAAGTAATTCTTTACCTTATTTAAACCATTTTTGTAATTTGAAGTATGCCTCTAGGACCAACGGTTGCGAAAATAAAGGTCGGTCAGGTTATACGTGGACACGCTGTATATATATATATATATATATATATATATATATATATATATATATATATATATATTCATTTGAAATTTGAAAAATGCATGTTTTTTCGAAAACGAAAATCTTTAAAATGCATTTTTAATATTGCATGTTTACATTTCTGATCTTTACATCTGTTTAAATTTGTACAAATTGCAATGTGTCAATATTTTTCCAAAACATTACGCACTAAGAAAATATTTCTTGCGAATTTTTATTCCTTAAAATGGAAATTTTTAATAAAAACATTTTTCATTATCGAAAGTTATGGAATAAAATATTGATTTTCAATTTTACTTCTCAACTTTCTCAAAATCTGACTCTTAAAAGTTTGTATTTTTCAGAAAAATGCGTCAAAAGTGAAATATTTTGGACTTTTAACTTTTCAGAAAATTCTAAACTAAAATTCACTTTACTTGTTGTTCATTCACATGTGATTGATTGATTTGTTACCATGGTAACAAGAACCAACGCTGTAGAAACGTCTTATAAATAATTCTTTTAATAAATCAACTTTTAAATTTGAGATTTTTATTTTTTGTTTAATCAAAGCAACGTTTACTTATACGAAGGTAAGTCATTAAATGTATCACAAAAGGTAATTAAATAATAACTTACAATGATATTTACTTCAAAAATATTTTTTTGCTCAACATATTCTCCACCAATATTTATGCACTTATATCACCGTTTTATCATAGCCCCAACGCCAGCTGCATAACATTCTTTGGGTTGCTGTCTCAGCCACATTAGGACTTCAAGTTGAACATTTTCATCATCCGTGAGCATCATCTTGCAACTTCTTTAACATCCACCATACAGCTTCGATCTAGCCCCAAGCGATTTTCATATGTTTAGTCCACTAAAAAACCATCTTGGAAGCAAGATGATGTTCAGAGATAATGAAAAGATTCAAGTTGTGGCTGAGAAAGCAACCCAAAGAATGTTATGCAGCCGGTGTTGGGCACTGATAAAACTGCGATGAAAGTGCATAAATATTGGTGGAGAATGTGATGAGAAATAAAAATAATTTGGAAGTGAATATCATTCTAAGTTATTATTTAATTATCTTTTGAGACTTACTTAATGACTTTCCCTCGTAAATGTGTGAAAAGTGGGTCAGCTTTGGGAATTTTTTCACATATAGACAAATCGGCAAGTCATATGGGCATTCTAATTATTCACAAATGTTTCATCATCTTTTAATAGTTGAATCATATTACTTATCTTTAAAAAAATCAAGATGGCGTCTTATATGATGATCTCAGGAATCTCATGTTTGAAAAACACGACCAATTTGCCTAAGTTTTAGCTCATTCAAAACATTCTCTGAAATCAGAAATCCATTTCTTTATTTTATGTAACGTAATTTAGTATGGAATAAAAATCTTTAAAACATTAAAAAAAAAATTAGTGACAAAATGGCTGACACATTAAATTATTGGTGATTTTTTTTACCCTTTTTTGGACATATATATGCTTCACAAAATATTCAATACGGCAGTTTTAACATACAGTTTCATTTTGTAGTCAGAAGTACTGCACAAAAATTTCAAGTCAATTAGTTCAACGCTTGAGTCAAAAGAACCAACGTAGATATGAAAAATCTTATTTCAACAAAAACGCATTTAAAGTTTTAACAAAATCTTGACACATAAAATTTTTGCTGTTCGTCCGCTTTGCACATTTCTTGAAGGGGGAGGAGTGTGTGTAGTGTAGTTGCTGAACACTAATTTCAGGTCAGATTTTCCAAATTCAAAACCTGCAACTTACTAAATGGCCGTCTTATTCCGGCCGGAATTCCAGTACGTTCGACAGTATGTAACTATCGCCAGAAGAGTTTAGGCTGAAATTTTTCTTATCTAAAAAGGAGCCATCGGCTAATTGGAGCGATTTCGCTTATGAGATCAAGGTGTATTTTCAACAATGGATTGAAGGTCTTTAAGTAGATAACTTTGAAGAATTATCGGAATTAATTGTAGTGAATCAAATGAGGCATTATTTAACTGCGGAAACAAATACACATTTCGTAGAGGAATTAATAGTAATAAAGTACGCCAAGTTGACAATAGGCTCGGTGTGATTCACTGAAGAAAAGAGTTGCAGATAATATGTTTTAGATGTAGCAACCCTGGTCACGTGAGTGCGAAATGTACCATATCGAGTAAAACACAACAAGAATATTCAAATTTTAACCTTCAACGTAATCAAAATTGGCGAGAAATAAACTACCAAGATGGAACACAAAACACGCAAAGAAAAATAGTTGATATGGGCACATTAAATGGTAAAAAAGGAAGAATCCTAGAAATTCACGGAACAAAAAAAAAGTAATAATCGATACAGGGAGTGACATTTTAATCGCCTATTCAAGATATCATACTGCAATAAACACGCCAAAGCTAACCAGCGATAATATATCTTTATCGGGTATAGGTGAAAAAGAAATTGATCCAACGGTTTTTTGCTCGTATAAAGTCCATGTAGACGATATAGAAATACAGGATAAATTTTCCGTGGTACAAGAGACTGACTATGATTTAATAATAGGTAGAAAGGCAGTAGAAGGCTTGACGTTAAAAGTAGTGGAAAATGCTGTTAGAATAATAAGCGACAACACAGTACGAGTAGGATACATTAAAATTAACGAAGTTCCGTCCAAAACTGATGAAGTAGCTACATCAAGTATAAAAAACTATAATTGAGGTTGGGAAGATATGGTTAATATCGACTGCGTAAATGACGAGGTGGATTTGACTCATATTACAAATTTAGCTTACAGAGAAAAAATACGAGAGTTAATAAAATCATATAAGCCGAATAAAACAAAAGATACAGGGTTAAAGATGAAAATACTACTGGCAGATGAAAACCTATCTGCAATCGGCCAAGAAGATTCTCCCTAGTTGATCAGGAAACCATCAGTAAGCAAATACAACAGTGGTTGGAAGATGGGATCATTAGACGAAGTTACTCAGATTTTGAGGCTCCAGTAGTCGTGAGTAAGAAAAAAGATAGATCGCACCGGTTATGTATAGATTATCGGAAAATAAATCGAAAAATACTAATAGATCGCTATCCACTACCGTTAATTGAGCATGTGATTGATAAATTATAAAAAGCAAAAGTGTTTACGACGTTAGATCTCAAAAACGGCTTTTTTCACGTCGAAATTGAAGAAAGCAGTTGTAAATATACAGCTTTTGTAACGCATGAAGGAGAATATTAATTTTTGCGTTGTCCGTTCGGATTGTGCATATCGGAGAATCAATTCCATAGGTATGTAAACACAGTATTGCAAGATTTACTGCGAGAAGGCACTATTATTGTATGTATGGATGATTTTGTGATTCCCTAATATGATAAAGAATATGGAATAAAGAAGCTGCAACGAGTATTAGAAGTAGCATATGGTTTAGAAATTAACTTAAAAAATGTCAGTTTCTTAAAAAGAAAATATAATTATTGGGTTATATAATCGAAAATGGAACAATAAAACCATCCGAAGCGAAAACAAAGGCTGTCCAAAATTTACTAAACCAACTACAACAAAACTATTACAATCCTTTTTAGGTTTAACAGGATATGTTAGAAAGTTTATCCCAAATTATGCCAAAATCGCCAAACCTCAAAGTGATTTATTAAGGAAAGGAAATTGTTGCAAATTTCAAAGAGAGCAGCTCGAGGCTTTCATTAAGTTAAAGAGAACATTATCAACAAAATCAGTTCTTCAACTATATAAACAAGGAGCCACACTGGAAGTCCATACTGATGCAAGCAGCCAAGGGTTTGGCGCAGTTTTATTACAGAAAGAAGACGATGGAAAATTTTACCCATTTCAATACATGAGCAAGAAAACTTCGCCACAACAGGAAAATATTCAAGTTAGGAACTTGAAGTATTAGCCATAATTGAAGCTCTAAAAAATTCATAAATTACCTAATGGGAATTAAATTCAAGATTATAACAGACTGCGATGCCTTCCAGAAAACCTTAAATAAAAAAGATTTAACACCTAAATTAGCAAGATGGGCATTATTCATCGGAGAATATGACTACAAGATAGAACATAGACAAGCAACAAGAATGAAAGGGGTAGACGCATTAAGCCGAAAGGTGCCGATAACTCAATCGGTATTAATTATAACTAGATCGCAAGGAGAAATAACGAAAATGATTGCAATAGCGAAAAGATTAGATGAATCCATACAAGCCATCAATTCACTAGTTAGAAGTGGTTCGTCCGATAATTACTTAGTAAAAGATGACGTATTGTACAGATTCGAGAATGGAAAAGAGATGTTGGTGGTGCTGGGAGAGATGCAGCGAGAAATTACACAATAAATTCATGAAAGAGGACACTTTGCTGTATCAAAGACGGAAGATCTAGTGAAGCTTTTACATAGCTGGATTAAGGAAGAAAGTAGAAACGGTAATCGCAAACTGCGTTGATTGTATCTTGTATAATAGGAAGCAGGGGAAAGCTGAAGGTTTTCTAAACCCTATACCAAAAGGAGACAAGCCATTAGAAACCTATCACATCGACCACATAGGTCCATTATCTCTCACAAATAAAAAATATCAATATATTTTCACCGTAGTAGATGCATTTACTAAGTTCGCATGGTTTTATCCAGTGAAATCAACGTCGGCCAAGGAAGTAATAGACAAATTGGAACGACAGCAAACAAATTTCGGGAACCCAACTAGAGTTACAACCGATAAAGGAAAAGCTTTTACTGTAAGCGAGTTCAAGGAATATTGTACAAAACAAGGAATTGAGCATGTAGAGATAACAACTTGGATGCCAAGAGGAAATGGACAGGTGGAAAGAATACACAGAGTGATGATATCCGTTCTGTCAAAATTGTCTAGCGATGATGAATCAAAGTGGTATAAGTATGTACCAAAATTACAAAGAATTATCAACAGCACAATAACGGGAAGCACCAAGAATTAATGCAACCTTTGAATTAATGACAGGAGTTAAAATGAAGGACAGTGACATGCAAGACACAAGAAGGTTTTGGAAGAAGAATATACTGTATGCATCATGGAAGAACGCGAAGCCATGAGAGAAGAAGCAAAGAAACATTTACTCAAAATACAAGAAGAAAACAAGGTGCAGTTTGATAAGAAAAGAAAACAGCCACGAAAATACAAATTAGGGGATATCCTCGCTATAAAGAGGAAGCATTTTAGCAATGCTATCAAACTTAAAGAAAAATATTTAGGACCATATGAGATAACGGCAGCCAAGAATCATGATCGGTATGAAGTAGAAAAAGTAGGAGATCATGAAGGTCCAGGAAAGACGTCAACCGGGGCCGAATACATGAAGCCGTGGTCTATGGGTTAAACTCCTGGATAAGTCAAATAGATTAAGTATATGTGTATGTGTGTTGAACACGTAATCAAAATTTTATGTAAAAGAAAAATATATAAAAATCTCAAAAGTTTAAATTGTTTAGGCAAAAAAAAGTAAGCCAAGATGCTGATGTCGAGGCACCATCATGTCAGGATGACCGATTTGTAGGATTTGGTTTTAAACATACTTCATTTCCTTTATGACGTGCTTGATCATCAAATTAATTGACGCTCTAGTATTTTATTATCCATGATTTCAAAGCACGAGTTATAGAAAGTTTGGATCGCAAGATCAAGATTTGAATATCTTCAAAATTGGAAAAGGAGCCAGTCTTATAATTTTTATCATCGAAGAAGCGTCGAAGTGTTGGAGAGTCAATTAGAGCACTGCTAGGCCTAATTGGACTATGTGACAATAAGAATATTGTATGTTTTGGGTGAGAAGTGTAAGATATTTTGAAGAAATAATCAACGAAGCGTTGTGGAATTGTTTTTCTAGAATGGTATTAAAGTTCACGTTTTTGTTATTTTGAAGTCTAGTTGTTCAATTAATTCAGTAAATTAACTTTTTACATATCGCCTTCCTACATATATATTTCCTTTTTTTTTATTTTATGAATTTTTTGCAGCATATGCACTACCGATAAAAAGTACTTGATCAACTAACACATGAAAAGGTTATGCATGAATTGTGATGAGAATTTGCATGAAAGTTTGATGAATAATTATTGAAAGGATATATTATGCACTTGGTTAAATTTTAAACAGTTTGCCAATTATAATATTATATTGCATAAGTTTTATTTTAAGTAGCAAAACTTTTCACAAAATGTTATTTACATCATAGTTATAATCTATTTCGCTGGTAAACATATACCTATCAGTATAACAAAATATATACTGATAAATCCAGAAAGTATCTGTAAATTTATTTAATTTTGAAATTTAACATTGTGTGTCAATTAATGAAATTTCTCGAAATTCTCAAACGCATTATATCATTACATCACTAACATTATAATTTCAAACATTATTGGAAAGTTTCTGAATTTGTCGCTACATTTTTCAATAATTTGTAGTGTAGCGCGCCACATTTTGAAAAATGTCATGTAGGGCGTAGCACTATACAAAAATTCAGTAGTTTGTAATATACACTGACGCTACTTTAAACGATACTTCAAGGGGAAAATGTGCTATTCTTCTAGTCACGTAATAAAAACTTACTTCTTTTGTGCGAAATGTGTTCTGAACAACAATTTGAGAATGTCAGCCACTCTGCTGCAGCATTTAGCAACGCATGGTATGACGTCATGGGATTTTTCCATCGAAAATTTTCTGCAGGAAGTATTGGAATTATATCCATATTAATAGTCAAAAAGTACAATCCCCCTCTCCTGGATCACCAGAAAGGAGAGATTCAGCTCGTGGTAATATGTCTGAATTCATCACTGACTCTAACGTACGGGGAAATCAAAGTGCAAAATCAAAATAAAATATATATATATAAATATATATATTTTTTTTTTTTTTGCTGGAAACATATATCTGTACTTACTGTTCATGTTTTAATGCAGCGTTTTTTCATTTGAAATTGCTTTGGTCACAGATTTATTACTTTTTGATATTATAACAAAGAAAAATTAATGTAATTGCACTGGTCGGCATATAGTATTTTAGAGAACAGCACAAAACATTTTATTTTATATTATCTATCTTAATTTTTTAATGCCCTTGGTACTATTGCATTTATTTAATTGTCTCCCGGCAAACGCGATATAAGGAGTGGTCATTGTATTTGTTCGCAATTTCGAGTGAAGATTAAACACTTTAACAAAATCTGAAAATAGTAGAGACTGCTTTGAAAAGTAGTTTGTAGTCGCTATTTTTTTTAAATATGTAATTTCAGTTGTAGTTAACTACATTTTCGATAAAGTAGTTGGAGTTGTAATTCGTTTAAAAAATATAGTAGTTTTTCGACCACTGTATTGAGTAGTCAAATTCTTTTACAGCAGTAATGTTTGCATAAAAAAATGTATCTAATAAAAGTGGAAGAATTACAACTATATTTCTGCAAAACAGTACAGAAGTATTTGTTAATTTTAAAACAAAATAGAAAAAAAAATATTTTAATAAATATTTCTTTTTTAAGCAGTAAAGTGTGACTAAAAATGATTTAAATTTAATAAAAATATATTTTGTTGAATAGTTGCATTTAATAAGATTTTACAGATACAAAAACCTTCTCTTAATAATTTTCTTACATCGTACATTTATATAAAGAAAGAAAATATCTGAAATCTTTTTTTTTTTTTTTTCGTAAATACGGTTGTTTTCTTTCGGTTCTTAGCTTTATTTTGAAAAAACATGCAAGTCAACAGTCACGATTAAATATATATATATTTTTTTTTTTACCTTGCATGAGAAAACATTAAAAAATACGAAATTAAAACCTACTGGCATTCATTCTAGCAGTCTATTATGTATTTTTACAAACTCTAGTGTTTCATTCTAGTATCTAAAAAACATAGAAAGGTGATCTGAATATGCATTATACTGCGATCTGCTGCTATTTGAGTTGCATATTTATGACTTTATGCATCTTTAATAGCAGAGAAATGTTAGTATTCTACACGAAAATTTTTTCGAATTTTAATTTTCTCGCTAGAGAAGGGGCGTATGTTTTATTATGTAGTTTGTTTTCGCAATATTGCTATCAATTAATGAGCGGTGAAATCTTTCAAGAGAAATAATCAACCAAAAAACATGCATTATTGTTTTTGTATTTTTAATACGTTAAATTCTAAAGATTAAAAATTCGTTGTCAAAAGCATTGCAGAAAATCGCATTTTATGTTTCCTAACAGTAAGTAATGAAAATACCATATACTATGTGGCCAATGTCACCAAGCACTTCGATTTTTTCAGGAATATAAGGAACATGTTTAAACTCTGTCAGGAAAGATTTGGTCACTACGACGATTAGAGAACCAACATGAAATTGAAAAAAAAAAAAAAAATATTCTATCACCCTGTAAAATAAAATGCTTGAAATTATCTATATCTGTAGTACATACTGTGTGTATATTGTGTAACATTTGTGTTTGAAAGAGCTTTGAAAGAGCTTTGAAAGAGCAACACATATATTCATAAAGAAATAAATGTATCCTTTAAAAAGCGTAAGAAATTCAAGCATGATTTTTGTTTGTAGCTTGAAGGATTATTGAAGAAATTAACGCCGATTTCAGGAAATTTTACAAAGTACAGTACATGCAACATAGTACAATTAGAATATAAATTTATAAAATGTTTTGTGAAATATGAGCATCTATATAAAATAATTTTTACTGTACATGCGCAATGTATCTGATTATATTAAAATACGACGGACCAAAGATGAGTATTAATGAAGTATAGTTTTTTCTTTAAATTCAAAACTGGCAATTTAATTAGCAGATCAACTTTAAAACATTAGCAGCAGTTCGGCTTAACATTGAATTTTTGAAATTATGACCCATATAATTCATGGCGATAACTTATCTAATATAATTTTAATGATGTAAGTAAAGTATGCAATAATTTTAACATGATTTTTGTATATTTTTGTGCTTCGTTTAAAATTAACATAATGGTATAAAAGTGAAATAGCGTAATATATGTTGGAAAATTTGTCATTTTCTGTGAGTATTGTAAGAATTTATTTTAAAGCGTCATACGATTTTTCGTACTCACAACGGAAGATGCATGGTTCAGCACAGCATGAAATGTGTTGTCAATAAAGCCCTGACCAGCCTCAATAATTTCAGAATGTCGACAACTATAGTCATAAATTCTCGATATACGTACAAAAAAGTGTCTATGCGCTACCGTATGAGAGCGCTTACAGTGTCAATTGGCCGACAATTGCAGAGTTAAAGTTCTTATTGCTAAATGGGTACGAGATACAGGGAAAAAAGATAACTATAAAGTTTTAGAGCATCATCGATCCAGTATAAATTGACAAATACATATTTTATTATATAATTTTATTAGAAACCCTGAAATGTAATTATTTTATATTACATTACAAGCTTAAATACTCCATTGATTGCATGCAGCAATGTGGCATTATACGGTAGACTCACGTTTTCTAACATAAATAAGCAAGGCACAGTTTTTTTAAATTAATAAAATCAAGTTAAATAGGTTTATTATGTATGTCGTCTGCAGCAATGTATCATGTATTCTGCATGTGTTGAGATAATGGATACATTGAGCATCTTTAACTTAGCTTATTTATTAAAATAAACTGTACATTGCTTAAATATGTTGCTTTTAATAGAGACTGTGCATTTGATTTATAATGCAACACTTCTACAAGAAATTTGTGGAGTATTTAAGTTGATGATATGAAAAAATAAATACATATGTGGGATTCAAATAAAATTATGTTTACATGTACGCCATCATTTATTACAAAATAGAGGATACTCTAAAACTTTGAAATTTGAGTTTTTCTTAAATCTTCTACCCTTTACGAGATACAAATGCTAACACTACAGTTTTTCGCTAGGTGGTTGTGTTAGTGGTCCGTTCGCGTAGCACATAGCCACTTGACAATTTATATCGCCGTTCTAAAGTTATTGGAAGTGGACATTACGTTAGGGCATTATGTATAAATATCGTATTTACACCACTCCATAATTTGAGCACCCCCTGCTTTTAAAAGAACTAGGGCATCGAACCCGGGCTTCCAGGGATTAGAGAATATAGGTGAAAACCTATTATTTTTTTATTAAAAACTCTAATATAATTTTTTTGTACAGTTAATATTTTTTTTTAGTTTGCCCCTAACAACACCGAAGTGCATTTTTATATGAAATATGTCAATTATATATTCAAATAAAATTTCGAAATGTATTAAAAACAGTAATTTCGTATTGGCCTTGTTCCATAATTCAATAGCCGAAGAAATCGCTAAAAATTTCATTATCTACAAAAGTTTTTTTATTCTGATATTTTCAGTGGATTTAAGCGCTTATTTCAGTTACATGTCTGTTAAATTTGTGTTTTATATATACTATTTTATTTATCACTTAATGAAATTTTAATTTCGTTGTGGAATATTAGTAGGAAACAAATACTGAACCTCTTATATTGTTTAAAATGCAAACGGATTAATATTTTGTAATCGTCTGCAAGCGATGGAGGTTGACTAAAAAAAAAATCATGCTTGAAATTTAATTTAAATGCAATAAATGAATAAATGGCGATACAGTTTTCAAATAAATTGCATTTTCAAGCGATGTTTTCCCCCATATAACGATGTAAAATTGCAGTAGCAAAAATAGCAAAACCGAAATTTCATCGTCAAGTGTTGCCATTCGCAAAATGACATCAGCGTTACGCACGGACACGTTTGTCCTTTATAATATAGATATTTTGTTTAAAATAAATTATTCACATATTTTCGACCCTCCTACTTTTGAAATAATCAATCGATAAAAATAAAAAAGTTTCGCACATTTTTCACGTGTGGCAGATATTTTGAGTTAATGAAATAGAATTTCATATTAATCTAATCATATATGTCCTGGCAATGATTAAAATTGCGTTTAAGTTAAGCTCTGTGTATGCACAGCAGCAAATTCAATTCTTAATTTCTCGCGAATTTAGCTTTTCACATGCTTCATCTGTACTGATGTTTTGGTGTTTTATGACTAATTTTGCTGCATGATCCGTCATGTGAAGTATTATCGCAACACGTTGAATAATAATTTCTATAAGTTAAGTCTTGTTTACATCTGCTTCGGCTGCTCGTGCTAAAATTTACAATGCCTTCGGAAAATGACAAATCTCCCCACAGAATTTTAAATTTATAATTATCTGCGGTCTAAAAGAAATAGCAATTGGGACGTTTAAAAACTGAAAATGAAGCATGATCTTATACAGAGAGAAACAAGTATATGGACTAAATAAGATTAATAATAATCAATAAAAATAACTCGCCTATTTGACGCATTTCTAATTCTGGTGCCTAAGAAATGACAAAATAAAGTGAGACAAATACGAAAGAAAATAAGGTACATATAAATCATGAATAGAAAATTTAAAAAAAAGATTTTCTTGTTTTCTTAAAAAAAATTTTAATAGTAAGAAGTCTGTTTTTCTGTTTTTATTAAATTACAAAATACATCTATATTTCACATTCAGAATTGTCGCTATAAATATTGTAGTTTTAATGTTGGAAATGGGATTCTAATACAATGATTATTAAACTAGAGATGTCGACGTTATTTTGAATAGTCACGAAAATTGTAAATCTTCTATAATCGGGTTCCACGCAATATACTTTCATGTTTAGCTGAATTCGTAAAACCAAGGACTAGGAAAGCTACCTCTTCCTCCCAATACATGCCGGAAGGATTGTTTTTATTTGATATCGATTATCATATTGATGTCAAATAGGTATTGACTTTAATTATTTTTTTATTGTGATAAAAGTTTTATGATATGTATTCATTTCAAAATAGAAATTATCTCCTTTCAGATGCTTTGAAACAAAATATTGTAGCACCGAACATTGAATTGTTATTATTTGAAAATCTCACAGGACTTAAATATAAACTCTCAACAATATAATTTTATATGAAGGAAAAATTTAAATTCATATATTCTCTGAATTCAGAAAGAAAGAAATTCTGCATCAGTCGACTGAATTCTAAACGAATTACACTTGCAATTCAAGTCACGAATTTTGTTTAGAGCACTTTTCCAAAAAAGGGATAAATTATATTCAGTAACTAATAATGGGAAAACGTTCAAAATTCTAGATTAAAAAGCTTTACACGAGTGTATTTCTCAGGAGATTATTATTAGACATTTTTTTTGAAAATGTTTTATGTATTTAATTATAGAAAATATACTATTTTGATAAGTAAAGAAAATTGAAGTTCGTGTTAAAGTAAATCGTGTTCAAAAGTTTTTTTTTTTTTTTTTTTTTTTGCAAATTTTCAACTAACTAAAAATTTTTAAAGTTAATGATAGTAAATCTTGTTTCTCTCATAATGTATAGAAAAAATTGTAAAATAAATATTAAGAATTTTTATTTCTAACACATACAAATTAAAAACTTAATTTAATGAAAATGTATTTATTTTTATACAAACGCATTTAAATAAATATGTTTCTTAGATTATGACGTGCATACAAATTATGTGCTACTTTGAACATACATAAATATTTATGTATAAAAAATAGATATAAAATGTGTTTCGTTTATGATATAAAAATATTTTCAGTTTAATTTAAATTTTCATGTCAATAAATGGCATTTCCTACGGAAAAAATAATCCATTAGTGTTATATTTTGTAAACCTTGCGTATATAGAGATATTAGATAAAAAGTTTAAACACTAGCATATAAAATTAAATTTGAAATTTTATTATAAATTGAGTTCTTAATTGAACTACGAATGTATAATAATTTTATTTATAATAAAGTATAATAATGCATGTATAATAATTTCTTATTTTTAAGATAAAAACATTATTATTAGAAAGCTATATTATGAGATGGATATTACGTGGATAGTTGTAAAACAATTTTTTCAATGCAGAAATTAAATTATTATTTTTCAAACATTTAAGCTTGATGGGTACAAAACGTTTTTAACGGTTACTCAGCGTACATGTTAAAATGTATAATATGTGGATTGCTGAAAGCAAGAGATAATTTTTAGACGTATTAATTTAGTTAAAGCATTTCCTTATAATTAATATGAAATACAAGTGAGAAAGTTCGCTTATTAAATATTTTATCATATTATGGTGACTATGCGCTACTTGCACATAATTTTCGAAAATTATTATTAAACGGAAATATCCAGGAAATTACCCTATGTTAAAATGCAAAATATTTATTACTATAATAGTGTGATGGTTTTAACATGTTATTGCTGTCTGATTAGAACACTATGTCTATAATGTGTATAAATGTAAAAATCATTAAAATGTGCGTCATTTTAATAAAAGTATAGTATTGCAAAAAATAAAAAAATAAAAAAATAAATATTAATAAAAATACCTCGTGTAACGTTATGTTAAATGAACATTCGAAGAGCATTGTTTGCCTCCCGTATTATTTTTCCACACAATTAAAACCTTATTTCAAAATTAAAGCACTCAACGATGAAAAGTAATTAGGTAAAACACAATATCATTCTTTTTAAATTTCAATAAACCTTTTCACGGTTAAACCTCTAAAATGATACCAACATTCAAGAAAAGATGTTTGAATGGTTTGTTAAATTATTTTTGTTGCTGTTGTATAATATTTAATGAAATTTAAATCAGTAGAACGATCCTTACGTCAAACATTACGTCTAACTCCACACCTAGCGAAGCTATCAAAAACAGTTACAAGAACAAGTTATAATCCCTTCCCCCCAAAAAAACATTAAATCAATTTAAAAAAATCAGCATTTAAGGTCTATAGTCGGAAAAATATCCGATTTTATTTGTAGTGCCCTGTATATGATATACAGATTTATATTTATACTACATAGTATGCAAAAACTTAGTTCAGTTAGAAAACGCATAACACAGTTGAAAATTCCCCTTCTTCAAATTCCGACAATAAGCGGAATGGTACACGAATTCGTCTGTCCAGCCCTCTATATAATCTATAGAATATATCTATAGAATATATACACACCAATTATTATGTAAAAAATTAGTTAAATTTAAAAACGTATACCAGAATTGAAAACAAATGTCCAGTAATTATTGCTCGTAGGCAGTACTGTAACAGAATTATTTTGTGTGCCCCTGTAAATGAAGGATTAAATGCTATGCACGACATATTGTATAGTTGTATTAAGATTCAGGGATGTATATCAATTTCAAGTTGTTTAAAATAGTGCAATATCATTAAAATACACTGCAAATGATTTTCTTTATAGGCCATATTGTAAAGGTATTTTTTGAGTATCCCTGTAAACGAACTATAACTACTATACGCTTCATTTTCAGTATCGAACATAACACAGTTTTTCTGAATACCATATAAATTACATGAAAATCCGAGTACATTTACTCGAGTTAGAGCACCGACAAGGAGACAGCCAGGCAAACAGAATTCATAAAATTTTTCCAATTACGTTGTAATGTGCTAAAAAAGGACATATTCAACAGTCAGTCAAATAGTGGCTGAAACGCAGGCTTACACTAAATCTATAAAGCTGTAAAATTTAACTCCCCAGGTTCTACATTTATCCTTTTACACATCAAAGATTGTCAGATTCGAATACAGGTTCCAGCTGTTTTTTTTTTTATTTAGTACACCATTTTCCAATAAACAGATGTCCATGTCTGATAAGTCCTTGTTTGCAAAGTATATCGGTATATATAGTTCAAAGTTGTAGAAAATTATTCTTTAATATTTTCCAAATCCATGTTACAATATTTTATGGAGTTCATGGTTCAGCGTTTTAACTAGTGCTCCCGATGCGATACGTATAACAGTTATACGTGTATCCGATATACGTATATACGTATAATACGTATTTAACAAATACGTATACCCTAAAATATACGTTTAAACGTATCCATATACGTATTAGCGTATATCGGTTAAACGTATAATTTAAGTATACGAAAAATTCAATTATACGTATATTTTTAATACGTATTTACTTTTAATACCAATGGACCTCATCAGTATTACGTCACAAAACGGGAAACAAGCTGGAAATCGGTGGTATTAGCGAAATAATTTGCATAATATGTTTCATATATAGGGTATTCTTATTTTTCCCTATAAACGATTATTATAAGCATATAACAAAAGAAAACGCTTTGAGAAAAGAATAAGAATAGACACGTTTCAGATTTATTGTCACTTCTTGTTAAGTAAGTTTTTTATTCTTTTCTTATTTTTTGAAAATTCTTTATTTGTGAGTGCGTGTACTTAAGATTGTGACCGGGTTCAAATATTATTCTTTCGACGGGGCTAATGTTTTCCACTCTGTGTTAATATGTATAACGAAAGTTCATTTTTTTAATCATGACACGCATGGTATTTTCTATACAAGGTGTATGGACATTACGTTTAAGATATTTTGTTCATTTTGACTTTTTTTTTTTTTTTTTTTTTTTTTTTTGTGTGTGTGTGAAGTACTTATAACATTTGATTTCTAATAGCCAGAAAAATAATCGTCAATGCAGATTTTAGAACGCAATCACACATGCATAAAATGACTTGCCTTCTCATTTCTTTTTTAATGAAGGGGGTATTTTCAAAATATTTTAACACGTTGACTATCGGGTTAAAATTAACGGAATTTTATTTTATTCAGAAATTACGAATTCATACCTGAAAATCCTAATAGCAATATTTGTTTTATTTAATGACTGCCATTCCGTGATTAGATAAAATAAAAAACTTCTTCCGAAATTTCAGGTATTATTTCGTAGTTTTGGATTAAAATTGGAATGTCAAATCAGTGACCAAGTGACGACGTCACGTATACGTCCTTGGTTGCGAACGTGTTAAATTGAGAAAAACAAATATTATTAAATACAATAAAAGTATGATTGCGAAACTTCCCAGGAAATGGATTGGTCAGTGTCACATTAAGATAAAAAGTCAATGCATGCCTGTGTTCTGTGGCCACATTAAAAAAAAAAATACACCATAAATCTAAAAAAGTTGTGTGTGGGGGTGTTACAGACATGCGAAAGTTAGCTTCGGAGCTACCCACTACCCATAGTAAAACATTTCATAATTAATAGCTTAGATTTAAGAAAGAAAAAAAAATCTATAAGTCTTAACTGAGGGGAAAAAGTTTCGATTTTTAATTGTTTTTTAGAATACCTTTACGGCAAGGTAAATTAGGGGCTTTCGTGGATCTTTGAACAAGTAATCATGATGGTCCACGTAAACTACGAGAATGTGGGCGTCAGCGGGTGTTTCGCAATTTCTCTGATCCACAGACCCGATAGGTGCCATTTCCCTTTACGTCTGGCTAGGGCCACTAGAGATACGTCTGGCTAGGGCTACTAGAGATACGTCTGGCTAGGGCCACTAGAGATACGTCTGGCATGAGGGTTTCGGTTTTTCTTCCCCCCCCACCCCCTTCAGTGGAAAATTCTAATAGTGAAGAAATTCTAGTTGATAAGATTTCTGAGCAAAACCTAAAACGTGGTAGAGACGTTGATGAAGAAGGATACCAACTAGTTAGATATAAAAATAATAAATCCAAAAAAATTCAGGAAAACTCAACTCCGGCTGGAAACAGCACCGATGCGGTTGCCGGGGCCAGCGCAGCCCCCATTAAAAAAAATGAAAAAATACCCCCTTTCTTTATTGAAGCTATCGAAAATTGGGCTTCTTTGCTCGTGACTCTCAGGTGCTCCATACCGACCATTAGAGCCGAGATGAAAAACAAATTTATTAAAATTAATGTTGATAGTGGGATCGATTACAGAACATTACAGCAAAAACTTCAGCAGGAGGGCATTTACTACAGGAGCTTTCTGCTCGAAAAAGAGAAACATCAAAAATTTGTTATCAGGGGACTCCCCTCAAACACCACTGCTCAACAAATTAAGGACTGGTTAGACCTTGATGAGCTTCAAATTCTTTCAGTTCAACAACTGTTCAGGGGCAACACTAGGAACAAGATTCCGTTGCCCCTTTTCATGGTTCAATTGCCTAGGCTAGCGGATCCTGCAAAAATTTTTCAGGTTACGGAAATCCTTGGGATGAGGGTACAATTCGAAAAGTACCGGGGTCGCAAGGGACCCCAACAGTGCCACCGTTGCCAGGGGTTTTTTCACTCGGCAGCAGCATGCCACCTTAAAATGCAGTGCGTGAAGTGCTCCGGGGAACACCTCGCCCCTGACTGCCCTAAAACTTTCGATGACCCCTGCAAATGTGCTAACTGTTTTGGCGAGCACCCCGCAAGCTATCGATTATGTCCCAAATTTCCAAGGGTCCAAAACCAAAAAAACGTCAAGTCTCTTGTCATCAGGCAAAATCCCCGTCAAGGCCCTCCTGCAAGGAAAGTTAGCGATACGCTTTCTTTCGCGAAAGCTACTATAGGCATTGTCGCAGAAACCCCCATGACCACTACACCTGGTCCATCCAAAATTTCATCGACCCCCAAAATTGGTGCTATCTCGGACGCCGATTTTGTCAAGGAACTCTTTAAATATGAAAAAGAGTTTGGAAAAAAAATTATTATACAAACTTACGAAAAATGCTTACCGCAACTCCGTGAGGCACCCACGGAAGTTGACCGAATATTTATTTTCTATAAAAATTTACCTGAAGTTTCTCGTTAATTTTTCTTCTCTCTAAATTGTCCGTTTTCCGATATACCCCCCCCCCCCATTTGGCAAATTCCCAGCCACAACGAATTTGAACTTTCTCTCTGTTGGCATATGGAACGCCAACGGGCTTAAACGCCAGGCCTCCGAGTTTAAGGATTTTATTGTTAGTAATAATTTAGATATCATGTTGGTCTCTGAAACCAAATTCCAGGGTAATGCCGTCCGGGTCGCCAACTATGTGCTTTTCAATGTAGACAGACCACCTACAGTTGGCGTCCGTCCTAGTGGTGGCACTGCTGTGTATGTTAAAAATGGTCTTAATGCAACCCTCGCTAAAGTCCCTCAATTTCATTGCATTGAGGCCACTCCTATTGTCTTAGAATTCCCTACCATCCCCCACCTTCAGATTGCAGCCATCTACAATCCCCCTTCGAGGGATATGCGTCTGCTTGCACAAGAACTCTCTATATTAACCCGTACTTTTCCAAATTTCATTATTGCGGGTGATTTTAATGCTCATCATTTTTCCTGGGGTTCTCACAGCTCCAACAACACTGGCTATAAATTGCGCAGGTGGACAGATCAAAATCATGCGCAAATTTTAGCGCCCCTTGAGTCCACCCGCCATAATCATCACTCCATCATTGATTTCGCCATCACCCGCAATTTTCCCTTCCCGCACACCATTCAAACGGTGAATGATCTCTCGTCGGACCATCTCCCGGTTGTGCTTAGATTCGAAGTGGGCAATTTCAGACTCGACATCCCCCAGGCCTTTTCGGTCAATTGGGAAGACTTCAGTCATGTCCTAGAAAACATGGACACCCCGCCCACTGAGATTCACTCTGCCGAAGACGTAACTTCTTCTATTGAAGCATTTGGAGACTCACTTCATAATGCTTTCCAAGAAGTCGCGAAACCTAGGCAGAGGGTGGTTGGTGCGTTTCGATTACCTGAGCACATCAGGGATTTGAAAAGAGAGAGAAATCGTTTAAGACGGGACTGGCAGACGTCTCGGGACCCCCTCTTAAAAACTGCTCTTAACAGAAAAAACCACCAGGTTTCTGCTGCAATCAAGGAGTTTAGTACTTCACGTTGGAACACATACATAGAGTCTTTATCGACAGCTGACAACACAATTTGGTCGGCAACAGCCCGCATTCGTAGGACACGAACACACATTCCGGCCTTAGATGGCCCAAATGGTATGGCCTACTCTAACACAGACAAGGCTGAGCTCATTGCAGACAGTCTTAGAAGCCAATTTACACTCAATAGCGATGTCGTTAACCGTCAAACGGTCGACATCGTCAACACAAAGGTTGAACGTTTCATTAACTCACCTCACACAAATACACTCAAACCTGCTCTACCCTCTGAGGTAATTACCTATCTCGGGAACCTCAAAAAGAACAAAAGGCCTGGCCTTGATAATATCTCTACCAATATGCTCCTCCATCTTCCTCTTAACTTCATCTTCTTTATTACTATCCTAATTAATTGCATGCTCAATCTTCGTATGTTCCCGGACGCATGGAAGAAGGCGTTGGTTGTCCCGATCCCAAAAGCGGGACAGGACAGGCATGCTCCTTCTAGCTTCCGACCTATCTCTCTTTTATCTTGTCTTTCTAAGGTCTATGAATACATCCTTGCAAACCGTCTGAAAGAGTTCATTTCCTCCAATTCGATTATGATACCCGAGCAGTTTGGGTTTCGGCCCAAACACTCGACTCAACACCAGCTTTGGAGAGTAACTGAACTCATTCATGAGGGTTTATACCGCAGCCATAAAACCGGCGTTTTATTCATAGACATTGCTAAAGCCTTCCATCGGGTCTGGCATTATGGACTTATTTATAAGTTAATTCTGCTCAAGGTTCCGCCTCAACTAATCCTAATATTCCTTAAATACCTTAAAGATAGATCTTTCTCTGTTAAAGTTAACAATACAATCTCCACCTCTCGATTTATTGAGGCAGGCGTACCTCAAGGGGGTATTCTAAGTCCTTGGCTGTTCAACCTCTACATTAATGATATTCCTCGTTGTATTCCCGACGTCAAATTAGCACTTTATGCTGACGATACTGCCATCCTGACAAGCAACATGTTACTCGACACTGTGCTAACTAAACTCCAAGCTTATAGTTTGGCCCTTCAAATTTGGCTAAGACATTGGCGCATCAAAGTCAATGCTTCAAAAAGTGCCGCCATGATCTTTTCAAACAAAGCTATCACCCCAATTGCTAAACTCTCTCTAAATGGTGAATTCATACCCTGGGTCGCCAGTTATAATTATCTAGGCATTTATCTAGATTCAAAATTAACCTGGGCTAGGCAGATTCAAGACGTAATTGCCAAATCTACCAAAGCTCAAGGATCCCTTAAATCTTTACTGGCTTATCACAGCCGTCTGTCACTCTCGAATAAATTGTTACTGTATAAATCCTTCATCAGATCAACCATGACCTACGGGTCAGTTATCTGGGGGTCAGTCTGTGAAACTCGGATGCAGAAAATTCAAATTTTTCAAAACTCTTTGTTACGTAGGATTTGCAAAGCGACAACGTTTGTCCGGAATGACGTCATCCATGCTGATCTCAATATTAGGCCTATCTCGCAAGTTATTAAAAAACTTGCACAAAATTTCCACAGAGATCGACTTTTAATACCCAACGAAGCGTTGCGGTCCATTCAACCTTACATTGTAAATACCAGTAGAGGGAAGAAGAGACCGCTTGCCATCTTGTGTAGAGATGACGGCTTTGCTCCGCCTTCCAAAAGAAGGCGAAGGGAACCACCCTAAACACTTCGTTGTGCTATTCCAAATTCATAAAACTTTGGTACCTGCATTGTTATTCCCATTTGACATTCCTACACTAAATTTTTCCTTTTGACGTCTTCCCGCCTTGCTTTTGGCATCGGGTTCTGCTAACTTTCCTTCTTACCTCCTTTGCAATTTTAAGGAAAAAAAAAATTATACTTATATTATTTTTTGCATCTTAATTGTATTTATACTTAATTATCTTTGCATCTTCAAAATTTAATTATTTGAATCTTGTATAAACTAATTGTTTGCATCTTATCTAAATTAAATTGTTTGCATTAGTTTTTTAGATTAAAAAAATATTAATTATGATTTAGAAAAATTGTCTGGCTCTGATGGGGCCTTTCCCCCCCCCTTCCCCCCTATGCTCACCATTCCGACTCCAATCAAAGTATCAAAGCGCACATCCAGATTGCTCCTACATCTGCATCTGCATCACTCCACCGCAGCCTGCTGCGAGAGAACTTTTATATTTTTGAATCTTCTGATGCCATCTCCATAGACTGTTCTCATCTAGATGTGAAGTAAACGTGGGCATTACACCCCACGTAGGCATTTTTCAGTAATCGTCTTTGATCTTTGATCGGTTTTTCTGACGTCACTGGCGATGCTAAGGACGATTTCTTCCAAAGCGAAAGAACCTTTTTTTTCTGATTTTAAAATAGTATTTATGCTAAAAAATCGTTTTTTTGGTCATAGTAGAGCATATTTCTTCAAAATAAAACATTTTTCATTAGGCACAAAGTAATTTTTTTTCTAGGAATAAAGCGGTTTAGAGGAGATTTTTTTTCTTCTTTCAAATGAAATAATCGTGTATCTTTTTTGCTAATATGGGAGTTTTTATTCCTTGTTACCTTTGGTCGATCTTTGAAACGGATAGGGATGCAATGTTAACAATTATTTTTATTTCCTTTGACAGCCAGGGCAGTTTTCCCTCACACGAAGCTTTAATTCCTTCTCGGAAAGAGAGATTTCCGGTCACATTTCCTAAATACGTGGCAACAATTTTCCAGCTTTTGTTAGTGCTTTTGGCCTTAGCTCTTTAAAATAATGCATTGTTTGTATTGATTTTGCTGAAAATGCATAGTACTAATCGTTTGGATAAATCGCAAAATGTTCTATATCATACATTTTCGAAGAAATCTGATATAAAAAAATGATGGATCATTGCATCCAAAGGAACAGATAATAGCTTTAAAAAATCATGCATCAAGCATAGATTATGTAACACTTTCAAACTTTTCAAAAATAAATCTTTACTGTTTAATTAGGTCTGATATCTGATATCCAAGTGAAAAATTTGTACAAAGGCATAACACATTTAAAAATCCCATTTCAGGAATTACTAACAATATTCGAAAAAATATCGACTTCTTTGTGCAGGCCTGTATGTGATCTATAGATTTGTATATAAACTATGCATACAAATTACTAATAATATTGCTAATACTATACATAAGGCGGTATAAATTGCTAAAATTTAGTTCAGTTAAGGAAGGCATATCACAGTTGAAAATTCACCTTCAGCAATTTCCGTTAATAAACGCAAATGAATTCAAGTATTTTGTGCTGCCTTGTGGGTGATCCATAGAATTTATACATAACAAGTAATAGGCACAAAATTTGTTATATTTAAAAACTTGTATCGCAACTAAATTCATACTTCAAGGAATTATTATTAACTGACAGTACTTTAACTGAATACTTTTGAGTGTTTCTGTAAATGAACGATACATTTTATGACAGTAAGCGCCTTTTAGTGCTCCTCAGTGATACGTATCAATTTGAATATGTATAAAATATTGAAACATCATTAAAATACGCCGCAAACGATTTTTCCCCATAGACCGTAATGTAGCGGATTCTTTTCAGTGCTCCAATAAAGGAGCTATAAGTGCTATGCATACAATATTCTATAGTAAACCTCTTGTAGTGCACATAAGTTATATTTGTCAATTCTAATATGTTTGAAATAGTTTAACATCATTACAATAAGCCGCAAACAATTTTCCCCATAGACCGTAAAGTAGCGGAATTCTTTGAGTATCCCTGTAAAATAATCTGTAAGTGCTACACACTTCATTTTCAAGACCGAACATGGCATAATAAACCTCAATAAGATATATCAATTGCATAACAAACCGAGTATATTTACGGCAGTTACAGCACAGACAGACAGGACAGACAGACGGCATACAGACAGAAAACTTTTAAACTATGTTAGAAAGTTTTAAAAAGAGATACGCTGCCAAAAAATAAAAATTGTGGAGTCAATCAACTGTGTATGATCAGTATGTGTATGATCAATCAACTCATGTATTTTATCATTGCATGATAAAACAGTACGAAAAATTGCAAATAATGGAACGCGGATCTAAAATACATCTTCAAAATTCACCCAGTAATGAAATAAAATGCTCGAAATGAAAGCATATTCTGAAGGTATACTTGAAGGTATCTTAATATATTAGTTGTTAAAATATTTTTATATAATTTTATCATCATACATCATTAAACTATAAATTAATATAATCCTTTTGAAAGATATTTTATAAAGTATATTATTTTGAATTTCAAATTTAATTTTTCTATATCACATAAATATTTCGGTTTTAAAAATGCGGCAATTTAAAAATTAAAGTTTCTATTTTTATTTGTATTTTAAATCTCTTTTAGGACACTGATGTCTTACTTTAGATTTTATAAAATACTAGCGGCCCGTCCCGGCTTTGCACGGGTAGACAATGTAATTTTTTTATTACATTCGTTTTCCTGAATTTCGCGCTCCAACCTAAAACTGTTGCTGAGATATGGCGAAATGACCTAAAACTTTCGAATCCCAATTTAACCACCTTCGAGGGGGAGGGGGGATTTCTAAATTCCCTGAAATACGTGTTTAATCATTTGTTTAGTAGATTTGTTTTCCTGAATTCCGCGCACCTAGATAAAACAGCTGCTGACATATGGCGAAATGTCCTAAAATTTTCAAAACCACCCCCTTTAAAACCCTTCGGGGGGAATTTCTAAACTCACTGAAATGCGTGTTTATCCATTTTTTAGTAGATGTGTTTTCTTGAATTTCCCGCTCCTACCTAAATTCGCTGCTGAGATATGGCGAAATGACCCGAAACTTTTGAATACCCCTTTAGCCACCTTCTGGGGGGAGTTTCCAAAATCGCCGAAATACGTATTTAACCAATTTTTTAGTATATTTGCTTTAATTAATTTCGTCCTCCTACATTAAAGCTGAGATATGGCGAAATGACCTAAAAAATTCGACCCCCCCATTTAACCACCTTCTGGAGGGAATTTCCAAAATTGCTGAAATATGTGTTTTATTCATTTTTTAGTAGATTTGTTTTCCTGATTTTCGCACTCCTATCTAAAACTGCTGAAGAGATATGACGAAATGATCTAAAACATTCGACCACCACCCTTTAACCCCTTCGGAGAGGATTTCTAAAATCGCTGAAATACATGTTTAGTCATGTTTTTAGTAGATTTGTTTTCCTGATTTTTGTGCTCTTAACTAAAATTGCTGCTGAGATACGGCAAAATGACCTAAAACATTCGACCCGCCCCCTAAACCCCCTCCGGGAGGGAAATTTTTAAAAATTGCTGAAATACATGTTTAATCATTTTTTAGTAGATCTGTTTTCCTGATTTTCGCGCTCCTACCTATAACTGCTGCTGAGATATGACGAAATTAACTAAAACATTCGACCACCCCCCTTTAACCACTTCGGGGGGGGGGATTTCTAAAATCGCTGAAATACATGTTTAATAATTTTTTTAGTAGATTTGTTTTCCTGATTTTCGCGCTTCTACCTATAACTGCTGCTGAGATATGGCAAAATGACCTAAAACACTCGACCACACCCCTTTAACCCCCTTATGGGTGGAATTTCTAAAATCGCTGAAATAGATGTTTAATCATTTTTTTAGTAGATTTGTTTTCTGGAATTTCAAGCTCCTACCTATAACTGCTGCTGAGATATGGCGAAATGATCTAAAACATTCGACCACCCCCCTTTAACCCCATTTTGGGTGGAATTTCTAAAATCGCTCAAAGAGGTGTTTAATCATTTTTTTAGTAGATTTGTTTTCTGGAATTTCAAGCTCCTACCTATAACTGCTGCTGAGATATGGCAAAATGACCTAAAACATTCGACCACCCCCCTTTAACCCCCTTCTGGGTGGAATTTCTAAAATCGCTGAAATAGGTGTTTAATCATTTTTTTAGTAGATTTGTTTTCTGGAATTTCAAGCTCCTACCTATAACTGCTGCTGAGATATGGCGAAATGACCTAAAACATTCGACCACCCCCATTTAACCCCCCTGGGGGGAATTTCTAAAATCGCTGAAATAGGTGTTTAATCATTTTTTTAGTAGATTTGTTTTCTGGAATTTCAAGCTCCAACCTATAATTGCTGCTGAGATATGGCAAAATGACCTAAAACATTCGACCACCCCCTTTAACACCCTTCTGGGGGGAATTTCTAAAATCGCTGAAATAGTTTTTTATTCATTTTTTAGTAGATTTGTTTTCTGGAATTTCAAGCTCCTACCTATAACTGCTGCTGAGATATGGCGAAATGACCTAAAACATTCGCAGCAGAATTTCAGCAGAACAGCAGCAGAATTTCTAAAATCGCTGAAATAGGTGTTTAATCATTTTTTTAGTAGATTTGTTTTCTGGAATTTCAAGCTCCTACCTATAACTGCTGCTGAGATATGGCAAAATGTCCTAAAACATTCGACCAGCCCCTTTAACCCCCTTCTAGGGGGAATTTCTAAAATCGCTGAAATAGGTGTTTAATCATTTTTTTAGTAGATTTGTTTTCTGGAATTTCAAGCTCCTACCTATAACTGCTGCTGAGATATGGCAAAATGTCCTAAAACATTCGACCACCCCCTTTAACCCCCTTCTGGGGGGAATTTCTAAAATCGCTGAAATAGATGTTTAATCATTTTTTTAGTAGATTTGTTTTCTGGAATTTCAAGCTCCAACCTATAACTGCTGCTGAGATATGGCAAAATAACCTAAAACATTCGAACCCCCCTTTAACCCCCTTCGGTGGGGAATTTTCAAAAATCTTTTCTTATTGCTTGCCTAGGCCATAACAGCAATCTACAGTCCAAATTGCGTGACCCTGACTTTAGTAGTTTCGGCTGGGCGTTGATGAGTCGCCCAGTCAGTCAGTCAGTCAGTCACCGTGTCCTCTTTATATAATAGTATAGATATATATAAATTTATTTCATATTTAATCACATCAATTATCTGAATAGAATCTGAAGAAACAGTAAATTTTAAAATTAAGTTTAGAAAGTTGAAAAGAAATGTAATTTTAAATTTTAAATAGTATTAGGAAATAAATTTTTTGTATAAACGTAAAACTCTCTTTCACGCAATAATTTATCCTTATTTTATTTATTTATTTATTTATTTTTAAATTATGCATGTGCATTTATGTAGCATTAAAATAATATTTTATATAATAATTTCGGAATTTGTTTATAAAGTACATTACTCTGAATTTCAAATTTTATTTCCATTTAATCGTGTAATTATATCTTATGTATATTTCGGTTTAAAAATATTAAATATTCAGCCATTTACCTATTAAAGTTTTTACATTATTTGTAATTTAAATCTAATTACATAAAACTCAATCTTGCGTATATGTGGTAGGAGGTTGATATCTAAGTGATTTTTTTTTTAAACTTTTTTATAGGTTTATATGAAATACATGTCATAATTATAATAATATTACAATTATTATGTATTTCAAATAAAATACTAATCAAATATTATAAATATACTATAATAAAATTATTAACATGATATTAACTGCAATCATACAAACATTAAATTTTCTGCTCTTGTAGGTCTTTAAGATTTTATTTATAAAATTTACTATTTGCTTGTTTTTAAAATGACTTAAAACTTTTCATACTGAGGAGCAAATAAAATGTAATGATAAAAACAGCAAATTAAAAAATTAAATATCGTAGAACTGAAAAGACATAATAGTTTAAATTTTAGATGTGATGTTTGTCCTATGTATAAAAAATATATAAAAAAAAAAAAATATATATATATATATACTTCTTCACACGAAAATTTGTATTGATACTTTTCAATTAAAAATAGGGCTTTTCTAAACCAAATCAATTGGAAAACTAAATCGAGCTGGCTAAGTGCGTCAAACAGCAAATCGCTCCCTATTGGTTGCAGGATGAAATGGGGCAACCATATGATATAGTAACCTTGCTCAGACCGCGACCTACGTTACACACAGCCGGTGCATGACGTTTAAAACGTCACATGTAGTGGATCATTTTTGCATGGCGATTGGTGCAAAGCGGCGTGCCCCCCGTTTTGAACCAATCGCCGTATAAAAATGATCCACTCTATGTGACGTTTTAAACGTCATGCACCGGCCGTGTATAACGTAGGTCGCGCTCAGACTAGCAGGAGAAAAGTACCTTTTTTCACATGAACACCGTTTAATCGTTTATACGTTTAACCGCTGGGGTTAGATCCGTATATACGTTGGACCGTATATAGTGTTTCGTATAATACTTATAACCGACTGTGCCGTATGATACGTATAAAAAATCTGCACACCGTATAATTCGTATTATACGTATACACGTATAAACGTATAATAGGGAACACTAGTTTTAACAGTGATCCAATCTACGCAAGGTTATGGTTAAACCGAAATAAGGCTCAATATTGTGAATTTCGTGGTTCATGTGAAGGTATCAAATTATGGGTAAACTTTTCCCAGCCTTGCAGCCACTATAGCACCAAAATTTGGTTCAACAGAATAATTCTGGCGTAAAATTTTAAGTCAGTGTATTAGCACGATAAACCCCAATTTTCACAATTTCAATGTAGTACAAAAGGAATTCTGACTACGATTATTCGGCTTAATTTTTATTTATCATTCTGACAGTTCGTCCTTCTTGTAATCCATCCTATGATATACATAAAACGCTTCGAAGACGAAAAGCAGTTCATTAGGGGGGAAGAAAGCATGGTTTTAAATAGCAGGAGCGAAAATCATGCATCATGCATAGATTATGAAACAATTTTCAACATTAACACAATATTAGAACGAAATGAGATATCTAAATAATCAGTTTAAATAAAACATAACTCAGTAAAAATCTGTTTTCAACAATTGCTGTCCGTATCTAGTAATGTGTGATGTAATTTATAAAAAATTTTCATACCACCTAATACAATCAAAATTATATGTTTATAAATGCATACCAAAGCGGGAAACGCGCTTCTAGTATTTATCGATCATAATCAGACATGTAACCGAATTATTTTGTGCGTCTGTGTAAAAGAACGATAAATACTATGCACTCTATTATCTGTAGAAAACATATTATACTGCACTTTAGTCGTTTCATTATGTTTGAAATATCTTAACGTCATTAAAATACATCGCAAGCAGTTTATCCCGATAGATAATAATGTCATGTAATTATTTTGTACATACCTGTAAATAAACTATAAATGCTACTTATTCTGTATTCCTGAGATAGCATGTTGTAGTCCTGACATGCCAGACAGTTGTGGCCCTCGGGCCACAACTGGCCCGCCGACAACTTATCTGTGACCTGCGAAGCTTTTTACATTTCACCAGTATTTAATTTAGTTTTTAAAACATGCATGCTGAAAATATACTTTGAACAAACACACCTGCACCAACCGTGGTTTTAGTGATGGCAAAAATAAGACAGATATGTGTATCATTGATATCGGTTTGGTGGGCTTTTTTTTTTCAGAACGATACCACTATTTTTGAATAGCAATATTTGTCTGATTTAATTTGTCATCAAATAACGGAAGTACTTCTCTTCAGAATGTCGTAGCTTTCTGCATTAGAAAAATTTCGCTTAACTGGCAACAGTGATGTATATAGACAGATAACACAATTTTAAATTTTAGCACAAAAAAATTGTGAATACACAGATAAACCCGTATCATTGGGGTACGGGGTTTTCGGGGAACGTAGCAAAGCGCGGGATCGTGAGCCTAAAAATTTAAAGATTCGTAAAAATTTTAAATTATTTTACTAATAATTTTTATTTGTTTTATGTCGAAACTAACACTTTATTTTACTATTGACTTCGATTTCACACCACTTTACAAAATAATATGATGTATTTATTAAATATTAAGAAATGTATTGTAAAATTAATAAAATTTTACGTCTACCCTACAATGACGTCTACCCTACAACATATGTAAAAATAATGACAATTTTTGATCAGCAAGCTTGGCGCTCTCATTGTTAGATATACCACATACGTTAATGAGGGATCTGGTCTGTGCAGCGGTAAATTTAACTTCAGGAACATGATTTCGAGATTCAATAATTAAACGCAATTAACATTCAGTAATGATTCTAGATTCCGCTCCACCCTTCTGTTGGTAGATTACGAATAGTTTGCAGTCCGCTATAACATAAGCAGACATACAAATAACCATTAACACGTGCATGGTTTAAAATCTTCAATGTGATGATAGCTCAGATATGATCTGTGTAGCTTGTTCTTGGAATATTTGGCGATCTTTGATACAAGTACCAGTACCAAGTACCCTTACAGCATTTATGCAAATATGCTTCAAGATCAGTTACACACCATCTTGTTACCATGCCATCTTCATGTAGAACGAGTGCACTACCTGGACATGTGCTTTCGCTATTGCTTTCAGTTGACTACGTCCTGGCGCGAGAAGCATTAAAAATCTCTTTTATTAAGTGATCGCTGAGAATCTCCGACTTTTTACAAGACTTTTTTTTAACTTGCTTTGTATGTTTGTTCTGCTTAAATCTTGCAGCCCAGTTATAACACAATTCCTGTGCTACAATTTATCTATTTTTTGGTAGTGTTTCCGGTGACATTACAATATTCCGTGTAAAAATAAATAAATAAATAAAAAATTGCTTCCGCCACCCTTCAGGGAGGAAAAACATTTGTCCAATAAGGGTACGTAAATTTCATGACGCATGTGATCACGTGAATATTTTCCACTGCTTCAGAAATAAGCTGATGTTCTTCGATAGAACCGTAACATGGTTGGTAAATGGGCCCTCTTTCACTTCCGACTGAAAGAATGTAGGTTCGATTCGCAGGAAAATGTCAGTCGATTTTTTTCTTGCGAGAAAAGTTTTATTTAAAATTGTATAGCCATTTATTTATTTTTTTAATTTATTTATTTGAATCAATTGTCTTTCAATATATTTCACCTTTTTATTACATTATAATAAAATCTTGCTTTAATTTTTCTACTTATAATTTATTTTCTAATTAGTACCTTTTAAATACATTGGAAAAAGTTGTGAAACCATATCATCCATCATGGGACGTTCTAACGAATGTTTGGCACGACATAGATCCCATATAGCTAACATGGACGCGGGAAATCGATGTGTCACAAAGTGACGATCCTTACAAAGGCCGCAGGAGAAGGAATCCTTTACTAATCGGCTATTTCTATTTCAGTAATAGTTTAATGGATGTATGACTTATTGTACGATGTAAAGTTAGCGTTAAACTTCATACAAATATTTTACGAAAGGATTGTTATGGAATTAAGCATGTAAATCATCATCCTTAACAAGAACGATGTTTTACAATGATAGGAAAGCTGTATTTCACAAAAACATGCTATTTAAAGGATTTTATTTATTTTATCTTATTCAGATCGTCGTATTTTGAAATCCAACGGGGAGAATATCTAAATACAATCTTGAAAGTATACAAACTTTTTTATTACGAAAATACCTATTGCTTCAAAAACGATAGTGATGATCATGGAAATATATTTTTTGCAACATTTTAGTAAGGCGTTCCATTTCCATATCTGTATCTTAATTTGTTTTAAACCCTAAACAATTTCACATACGTAAATCACACAAAGCTTTACATACTCCTTATTTACATACTAGTTTAACAACTATTTTTTTAAGGAATAAATAAGAGAAAAAAAATATTTAAAGCGGTTAATAAAAATTGAAGAATACAAATTACATCAATTTTTGTATAATAATAATAAAAGTAAGTATATATATATATTAGCTTTTTACGAGGATGATTTAATATTTCACGAGAAAATGGCAGTTGGTTACAGATGATGAATTATTGCAATTGCTATCAAGAATCATGGCGAGGAAGTAAGGCTATGATGTAACACCATGAGAATTTCTCCAATAATATTCAGCGAATTTCCAGATAAATTGTTTATTAATGAACAAGAACGATGCCAGTACAGTTCTTATAGGATCAAGGTGTAATCTCATAGCCCCCAGGCTTGACGTTAACTCACTACATTATTTAATGATCTTAAAGTGTTGATTAGAATTCTAAGTCACGGAACACCATATAACGCTTTGGTCAGCACTTCCAAACACGACAAAAATCTGCTCTCCAAATGCTTGCAGTCGAGTTTTGTTAAACTTGCGAAGAGTTAAAGAAGCAACGTAATGAGCGCACGAGCAATCAGTGAGAGGCGAAATTAAGCTAAGCGAATGTTGTGCAATGGAGAAGATTTAACAAGAAAGAATCCTCAACACAACGGCGCATTGATTTTGACGTGAAAAACTCCAGGCGCGTGAAGTGATCCGTGTAATAAAAATAATTAAATAAAATGGCTTTTAAAAAGCATTCGAAATGACAACTAGCGTATCTCAGAATATTATAGATTGGGGAGTTGATAAAAGTTACGAATGAACTTAAAGATTTAGATTAAGATTTGGAATAAGATAATTATTGATATATGTGTTATTACTTTTAAAAGGACATTAAATAGGATTAAATATTATTAAGAAATAAGGAAATAATGAGTATGTCAAAATTTAGAATAATTTAAAAGAATATTGCGAAAAATGATTTTTATATACATATATCTATATCTATCTATCTATACACACACACACACACACACACATATATATATATAATTTTACAGTCATTTAATTAAATTTAAAACATGACATTTTTGAAAATTTAACATTTCAGAATAATTTTAAAATAGAGATCTCAATAGAATATTTTTTTCCTTTCAAAAGACATTTTCGAAAAGGAAAAATATTCTCCCCTTTTCAATAAACTTTTACTTTAATTCGAAAAGGATAAACTATTCACAGATAAAATTGATCTTTTCAATTTCAGTTCAAAGGTAAATTATGTTTTTATGATATTTAAGTAATATTTCCATTTTTTCGTTTTTCGTGATAATACTTTTTAGGTGCGTTCGTAATTATATAAATACGTAGCACCTATTGTCGTCGCTTGGTCCGTCCGTCTGTCTGTCCGTCCGTCCGTCCGCATATAACAACGCAAAAACTACCCAACCGAATGTTTTGAAATTTAAGATATATTATCTTTGCAGAATTTTATCAAGAGATTTCAAATTTTATAAAAATCGAATCAAAACTTTAGGAGATATTAATAAGAATATTTATTAAGAAATCTGAATGTTTCTTAAAAATCGGTGCTTACTTGTTATAGAAGCTTCCGAGGTTTAATCGTCAAGTGACCGAGATACTTATTTTATGACAGAAATGAATCTGCAGACGATACATTTCATTTCACAGAATTAAAAATCATCAACATCTGAATATTTATATAACTAGCTATAGTACGAACGCACCTCATTTGCCACGTTTGACGTACAATTTCCAACTTATTCTAAATGTGCTACAGCTAACGTAAATTTTCTCATTTTTAATAGAGTACAATATTTAGTTGAGGAAAAATTATATCTATATCAATTTATTTGTAAATCTATCTACGTACCTATCTACGCACAGACACACACACACTCACAGAGAGAGAGAGAGAGAGAGAGAGTTGATGTAAATGGCTACTGTTTGCGTCGAAACATCATAGATTTATAAGTTCGCACGCACTGACCTAATTATATTGCACTTTTAGTGATCTAATAACATTTCACATAAAATAAAGTAAGTCTGTAAAAAATATCGGCAGAATTGTATGGGGACTGGTACGTCAACACTAGCACCTTCAAAAAATCGATTTTTCAAATTATGGCTTAAAAATAGAGCAGAGTTTGCAGATAACAATTTTCAGATAAGAATATATAATTTATCATATATTCTAATACGAGCAAATCTTGTGGGTGGTTATATATATATATATGCAAAAATTATCTTAAAAATGGCTCTAACGATTTTGACGAAATTTCGTATCCTACCGTTTTGGGGCACCAGAAAACCATTGGGCTAGGTCACATGCTCGAGAAAATTCAATTAGTGGGTCATTTTGGGTCATTTTGGGTCATTTTGGGTCATGGTTTAGCTAATTGTATCTAAAAAACTGTTCAAACGATTTTGACAAAATTTTGTATCCGACCATTATCGGGCATGAGAATTCAATTGGGCTGTGTCACATGTTCGAGAACTTTCGATTAGTGGGTCATTTTTGGGTCAATGCGGGTCAAATTAATTTTATCTAAAAACGGCTTTAACGATTTTGATTAAATTTTGTGTCCTACGAGTTCCGAGCACGATAAAAGCATTGGGCTAGGTCGCATGTCCGAGAAAATTCGATTAGTGGGTCATTTCTGGGTCATTGTGGGTCAAGATCTAAAAAGCGGCTCAATTTACACCAAATTTTGCATCCAATGGTTTTCGGGCACGAGAAGACTGTTGGGCTAGTTCACATGTTCGAGAAAATTCAATTAGTGGGTCATTTTGGGTCATTTTGGGTCATGGTCAAGCTAATTGTATCTAAAAAACAGTCCAAACGATTTTGACGAAATTTTGTATCCTACTATTTTCGGGCACGAGAAGACTATTGGGCTGGGTCACATGTTTGAGAACTTTCGATTAGGGGGTCATTTTTGGGTCAAAGCGGGTCAAATTAATTTTATCTAAAAAACGGCTCTAACGATTTTGATTAAATTTTGTATTTTACGAGTTTCGGGCACGCGAAAATCATTAGACTAGGTCGCATGTGCGAGAAAATTCGATTAGTGGGTCATTTCTGGGTTATTGTGGGTCAATATCTAAAAGCGGCTCAATTTACACTAAATTTTGCATCCTATGGTTTTCCGGCACGAGAAGACTGTTGGGCTAAGTCACATGTTCGAGAAAATTCAATTAGAGGGTCATTTTGGTCATGGGTCATGATAATTGAACTCAAATTTAATTTTGACCGAGCATAGCTCGGTCTTCCATGCTCGTGTACATTTACTCTCCAACACTGATTACCAGCTTCGTGTGGTTTTAATAATGACCAGGAAATACGGTTGGCCGAATTTTTTTGTTCTTTTTTTTTTTTTTTTTTTGATTCGCTATATCGCGAATGCCGGGAAAACGTGACTCTTAGTTTCTTATTAACATGCAAAACAAAATAAATAAATTTTTACGTCTTGCGGTAGCGCAACGGCCCTAAAATTTGAGAAAATATTCGATTTTTATCATTTTTCTAGAAGGGGTGGGGGGTGAATTATTTTCTTTTCTGTAAAACGAGCCTTTAGGGTAACTTAGTGAAATGCAAAAACAAAAGAAATAAATTATTATGTCAGGTGATAGCGCATCGGTCCTAAAATTCGAGAAAATATACGATTTTTATAATTTTTCCAATAAATAGAAATAAATAAAATAACTTCTGTAACAAGTAGATATATATATATTTTAGTAGAATAAAGAATAGGAATGATAGATAAATGAAAAAAAATATATATATATTCCAAATCCTCGGGATATTGTATGATACATGAAAATGTAATGCTGGGAATAACATAAAATCCCTCCCCACTCCTGATTAAATTATGGAACGGTACAGAACAACATAGCTCCCCCTTTCGTTTCACATTTGGAACAGTCCCTCAACTATAAAGCAGTCAACTCGACGTCTGGTTTGTAACATTTTAAAATATTTTAACCCTGATAATGAATACGTTATTGTTTGAAAGTGATTGGTTTATATGGTGTTATTTTTTACATTACAGTGTATAATAAAACACCTTTAAGTAACTTAATTGGAATTTTGTTTTACAAAATTATTTATATGTTTTTCAAAATAAGGTGAGTTAGGGATTCGAGAAAGTTGATATAGTTTGTATCATTTTCATTGAATATTGTTAACATTTGTCTGGACACGTTTTCACTCTGTTGGAAAAAAAAAAGATTCATCCCGTATGATATTTTTAATAATCAGCATGATTGAGTTGAAAATCAGTTGTAATAATCGTATATATTATTTCTTCTGTCAACATCCCTTTTTCTACGAAAATACGAAACGTAGAACGACGAATGTGATACCATAAGAAAAGGTTTTGAACAGGCTTCTGACATAGTACACTTACATATTCCTGAAAGATGTTTTTTGATTAAAATTTGCTGATAATTAAAAATTAAATCGGCATTGATTTCATGAAAGAAATGAAAGGTTTTCCTCAAATTACTGTTGCCACAAAAATAAAACACCACATTATAGGATGCTCAGCAATGATTATAAAAAACACCGCATGAGTTTATTTTATATTTATGATTAAAAAGCGAAGTTGAAATTGAAACGTTTAGATATATATTTCTATGTCCCATGTTTTTCCCGAAGCGGATGACGTCATCTTCTAATGCAGTTAAAATACGATTGTTAATTTTTTTTTTTCTTTCGCGTGCCTTTTGCAATCTTGGATCCGCTTTAAACTCTAACTTTAATGGAATAAATTAGATGATATTCTGGCTTGACTAACAATTAAATGTTGTTTGCAGATATTTTTATCCTCACATTTTCTTTAGAAGTTTAAACCTGCATCTAATAAATACTACATATTGAAAAAAAATATTAGATTGTAGTGCGAAATCCTCGCACGGGCCAAAATCACTGGTTATTTTCTAAATAAATTACCAAACGTGTCAAAATTGTTAGTAAAAATATTTCAGACATTTCTTATTTTATGATGGCAGTGCACTGTAGAGACCTTTAAAATTCTACGCTGTACCATTTATAATAATTAACATTTGAAAGTTCCGTCATGCATATTTAGCTGCCAATTTTCATGCTTTTATTATGTCTAATAAATAGGTTTTGTGCGAGACATTTCAATTTTTATTTTAGTGTATTTTAATAGATCATTTATTGTTTTTGAATAAAACTAAAAACAAATAAAATTCTATTTAATTAAAACGCAAAGCCGAATGGGTAAGCCTGACGGTCAATTTCTATACAAGCCCTTTTTTACTTTTTCGATTTTGGTTCCTTTTTTAGCTCATAGGCTATCAAAGCCTGAGAGCTTATGTGCCCGCCGGTTCTGTATGTACGTACGTATGTATGTACGTAACGCGATAACTCTTGACAGAACTAACCGTTTTACTTTAAATTTTGTTTATAGGTTCCTTGTGATAAGGCGCTTCCCTGATTAGTTTTGGAGGTTCATTGGTTAAGCATAAAGGGGGGAAATGGGGGGCTAACCCCCCATAATTTAGATAAATAGGTTTTTCATGCAGAATTATCCCATTTTCTTCAAATTTTGTATATAGGTTCATTTTGATAATGCGCTTCTGTCAATCGTTTTGGGGGTTCATTGGTTAAGTATAAAGGGGGAAAGGGGGGATACACCCCCCCCCAATTTAGATAAATGAGTTTTTATGCAGAATTATTCGATTTTCTTCAAATTTTGTAAATAGGTTCATTGTGATAATGCGCTTCTCTGAAGAGTTTTGGGGGTTTATTGGTTAAGTATAAAGGGGGAAAGGGGGGCTAATCCCCCCTTAATTTAGATAAATGGGTTTTTCATGCAGAATTATCCGATTTTCTTCAAATTTTGTATGAAGGTTAATGGTGATAAAGCGTTTTCCTGATTGGTTTTGGGGATTCATTGTTTAAGTATAAAGGGGGTTACTGAGTGCTGCCCCGCCTTAATTTAGATAACTGTGATTTTCATGCAGAATTATGCGATTTTCTTAAAATTTTGTATATAGGTTCATTGTGATAAAGCGCTTTCCTGATTAGTTTAGGAAGTTCTTTTGTTAAGTATAAAGAGGGTAAAGGGGGGGGGGGCTTATCCTCCCCCTTAATTTAGATGAATGTGTTTTTCATGGAGAATTATCCGATTTTCTTCAAATTCTGTATATAGGCTCATTGTGGTAAGGAGCTTCCCTGGTTAGTCTTGGGGTTCATTGGTTAAGTATAAAGGGGGATACGGGGGGGGTAATCCCCCTTAATTTAGATAAATGGGTTTTTCATGCAGAATTATCTGATTTGCTTCGAATTTAGTATATATGTTCATTGTAATAAAGGGCTTCCCTGATTAGGTTTGGGGGTTCAATTGTTAACTATAAGGGGGTGGGGGAACGGGGGGGAGATCCCCCCTTTTAATATATTGTCGATTTCTTTATTTTTCGAGAGGCTTATTTCAAATTCTTTGAAATAAGTGTATAATATACAATTAGTGTGAATAGCCTGTGAGCTCAATGCCCTCAGTTTAACTGGGCAGTTTTCTTTTTTATAACACTTTCCAACCAAGTTGAAAAGTGTTTATGACTTCGGTTTGTCTGCCGTATGGCCGTCTGCCGTCTGTCCGTTTTCTAACTCCCGTAAATATGCTCGGATTGCTCTGCAATTTTTATATGTTATTGTCGTTATCTATAGCATGTTTCCTATTTCAACTCAAGTGTGTAGCACTCATAGTTTTTTTTTTACAGAGACACTCAAAAGAATTCCGTTACACTACGGTCTATGGGGAAAAATCATTTGCGGTTTATTTTAATGATGTTACACAATTTCAAATACATTGTAATTAAAATATATCACTAAGGTGCATTACAAGAAGCTTAATATGGAATAGGGTGTGCATAGCACTTATAGTTACTTTACAGGGACAGTCAAAAGAATTCCGTTACATTACGTCTATGGAGAAAAATCGTTTGCGGTTTAATTAAATAATGTTTCACTATTTTAAACGCATTGCAATTTATATATATCACTAAAGTACATTACAAGAGGCTTACTACAGAATATTGTGTGTACAACAGTCATCGTTCATTTACAGGGACACACAAAATAATTCTCTACTGTCTGTTAACAATAATTCCTGGTAGTGCGTTTTAATTGGTGAACGCGATTTTAAATTGAACACACTTTTTGTCTATTGCTGGATGTGTATAAATTCTTTGTTTCATATACAGTGAAGCACAAAAGTTCACGAACACATCTCCGTTTATTGAGAGAAACTCCAGAAGGAGAATTTTAAACTGTGCTACTAAACTTATTTCCTAACTAAACTAAACATTAGCATCCTATGTAGTATATATACAAATCTATAGATTCTATACAGGGCTGAATAAAAGTATTCGGATATTTTTCCGAATATTGTATACGTTGGAAATTCCTGAAATTACGTTTTTAAATATGTTATGCGTTTTCCAAATTGTTTACTTAGATGTTATCTTTCAGCTTATTAAACGGTATTGATTTGTAAAATTATTTTGGAAGCGTTGGGAAGTGTTACATAATCTATGCTTGATGCATGACTTTTCGTTCTTGTTATTTTATTGAGAATGCTTTAGTTTCGAAAGTTAAAGTATCTTTATTTAAAAAAAATAATAATAACATAATCAAAATCGAAAAAGTACAAAAAGGCCTGCATAGAGATTGACCTCAGCTAGCCAATGCAAAAAAATCATTTACAAATATTGAAATGACAACGATATATATTAAAATATTTCTCCCACAGGATTAACATTACCGAGCAGGAGTTTTCGCGTGCTGAATCGCGTAGCCTCTTAACTCTTCCTTATATTTCATTTTACTTTAAGAATGAATGAAAGTGTAAGACGTTTGAGCAATATATTTTTCATAAGCCGACATAAAAAGTGTTATCTCTATCTGGATAAAAAATTTGCTGTGATCATTTTGAAACGTTCTATCACCACGTTGCATATATGCAACACATCCAAATGTCAATGTTATATATACAGTGGGTTTTAAAAGACAATTTATTTTATTGTTGCTATCTCTCAACACAGTGGTTAATATAAATTTTTCAAAGAATTCTCAAAATACGGCGATACTTATATAATTTTTTTATGCAAAATTTTATTTATCATTTAAGCAGTTTCGCATCATTTTTGCTAAAATAAACTTCGTAAGTTTTGTAAAATTAAAAAGGCTAGAGACGTCCAAAAAAAGATTTTTGACAATCGTAAATTCGTATGTGTTAGAACCTTCGGTAGCATAATATTTTTCTATTCTTATAAATTGTTATATCAGTCTTTATATTTTCATTTTCATTTTCATCTTTTGATAATAGTAAAAAGATTAATTCAGCTTACCTGAAATTTGCCTTCGCGCTAAGTTTTATTCACAGTATTATCCTGATACTTGGAATAAGAAACAATATTAGTAGTCAATAACAAATTGGCATGTAGTAAGTAGATATCCATTTTGGTTTGAATATAATATAATTATTCACTTTTTTGGCTGCATATATACATTTATTTCGCGTTTGGAGACTGCTTAAAAATGCTCCAATTTTACATTAAATTTAAGATATATACATCGTATTTACACGGACGTCTTTACTGTTCGGTTACATTTTGCATACTGAGAAATTTTATATTAAGTGCACGCGCACGGTATTTTTTGAAGGTTGAAGAGGCAGTTGACTCATATAAACAGTTTCGGTTAATTCACCGTGCAAGAATGCTGTGGTGATCTGAACATGTTTCACGTTAAAATTTTTGTGCAATGCGGAGATGAGAAATGCACGTATTGTAGCGTGCAAAACTACAGGTGCGAAGGTTTGATCATAATCAATCCCGAATCTTTGACTATATCCTTGTGCTACTAAACGCGCTTTATAGCTTTGAATATTTCCTAAATTGTCCTTTTTTAGTTTAAAAGTCCATTTGGAACCGATAATTTTTGTTCCGGCTGGTGGATCTGTTAAAGTCCAAGTGTTATTTTTTCTTAGACATTGGATTTCATTTTGTGTCGCTTTTATCCAGTTTTGTTTATCATTAATATTTTTCATTTTTACGATATCTTCCCAATTTTCGGGAATGTTTTCTGATGAACTATTTATGAGACAGACATATCTGTCAGGAGGAACGCCTCTGTTTATTCTATTAGACCTTCTAAGTTCAGTTGGTTGCTGTTTGGGCTCGGATGGTGTCTCCTCACTGTCAAGTTTTATTTCTAAGTGATTTTCATGTCTATCCTTTAATTGTGTATTGTCATCGGATGTTTTTGTGGTGTTTTGTATCTCCTCAATGTTATCTCAGTGTACATTTTAATTTTCAAGGAATTTCACCGTTCTCGCTATTATAATTTGTTTTCCTTGTGTGTGAATTCTATAGCCAGTCGATCGTTTGTCTTAACCTACGAATGTCCCGATTTCAGCCCTGTTATCAAGTTTTCCTCTATTTACTTTATCGACGTAAAATAGCGCTTTACAACCGAATGTTCTTAAGTGTTTTAAATTTGGTTTAACTCCTTTCCATAATTCGTTAGGTGTTCTGTTGTTATTTGCTTTAGTTGGGAGTCGGTTTTGTAAGTATGTTGCTGTGTTTATGGCTTCACCCCAAAAATGTTTGCTTAATTTTGCTTGTGATAGCATACTTCTAGTCATATCTAATAAACTTTTATTTTTTCTTTCCGCAATTCCATTCTGGCTCGGATTATGCGGGACAGTCAACTGGTGTAAAATTCCGTTTTGTCTTAAGTATTCGTCGATCTCTTGATTTACATATTCACGACCGTTATCCGATCTAATTTCCTTAGGTTTTTTACCGAACTGATTGTATATCATCGTTATATACTCTTTTAAATTTTCAGCAAATTCGCTCTTTTTAGATAATAAATATATCGTAGTATATCGGGAATAATCATCGATAAGAGTCATAAAATAAATTTTTCCGCCTAAAGTCGGTGTATCTAGAGGGCCACATACATCACTGTGGATCCGATCCACAATATTAGTAGCTCGGTTTGTTGCTGATTTAGGATACGGCATGTTAGTTAATTTAGTTTCGACACAGATTACGCATGTTTTATTTTGATTTTTACAATTTCTTATCTTTATTCCGTCCGCAAGTTGATTTGTTATTATCGATTTAACCGCGTCATAGTCTCTGTGACCGAGTCTGTGATGCCAAAGATCTATGCATTGTTTGCTGTCATAGTTATACGCTATGTTTGCATAATTTTGTAGTTCTTTCGCATCGTTTATTTCCTCAATAATGTATAAATTTTTCTCATTTTTCGCCCTAATATATATTTCTTCATCAAAGAACAAATCGCATTTATTATCGTCGAAGATTAGTTTACACCCATTTTTAGCGGCTTTACTAACCGAAATTAGCTTCGACTCTAAGTCTGGGACATAAAGCACTTCGCATAATTTCGTTAGTTTTTCTTTTCCTTCGGGGGTTAATGTTTTTATAAAAACTTCTCCTGAACCTAACGCTGTCAGTTTATTACCATTCGCGATCGTTACTGAAGTTTTATTATAATCGATAAATTTATTAAATAGGCTTTTATCGTTACAAATGTGCGAAGTAGATCCCGAGTCGAGAATCCAGTTATTTTTGCCTACTTTTTCGGTGATTAATGCTTTATCTTACGTCTGATCATTTGTATATTTTCTTTCGTTTGGAATTTTATTTTCCCTATTAGTTTCGGTCTTTTCATAACATAATGAAGATGATAAATTCTTTTTGTTTTTGAATTGATTGTTACGAGGATTTCCGGATTGTACCGCGTTTGCTCTTGTAGTGCCATCATTCTTAAGTGGAATGATTTTTCATTTTACAGTTGTTGCAATATTTTTGTTCTCTTCTATTTTCAGTGTGTGTATATCTCCTATTTGTTTTAAATGCTCTCTCATTGTTGTTATATCCGCTATGTGATTGTTCTGACATTTCATGTCTACGATTATATTCGTCCGTTAATTTGTTTTTGATAAAATCAGAGATGAGCTCATTTTCCGGTCTCGCGTCCAACGCAGTTATCAAAGTATTGTAACTGGGGGAAAGGGAACACGGAAATAGCGCGGAAATATGTGAATCGCTAATATTTTCTCCAACGGCATTAATTTTATCTATAATTTGCAAGATATTAGTGATATGCGTGATCATATTTCCACCCTCCGCTAATTTAGTACTGTATAATTTCTTACTAGATAGATTGCTTCTCTCATGTATATTTTTTACAGCTTCCCACGTTAATTTGGCGGTATCTAAGTTTTTTACGTTTACGATTTGAGAATCATCGATGCTTAAGTTTATTAGAGCCCTAGTCATGCAATCTTTTTTGTGCCATGAGGGGTCGGGTGGATCCGGTGGATCTTGTGCTATAATATCATCAAGTTCCTCTTTAACCAGAAACATCTGCATCTTGAACTTCCATGTACTATAATTTGTAGAATTGAGTTTTTCAATAAATTGAGTATTTTCTTTTAGCGCATTCATTGTTACTTTTTTAGTGTTCCTTTATTTATTATTATATAATTTTAGAAAGGGGTTAAATTATCGTTTTTGATACTGAGATATTCTTTATTGAGTCTTTCATGATCTTTGTTAGAACCTTCGGTAGCATAATAATTTTCTATTCTTATAAATTGTTATATCATTCTTTATATTTTCATTTTCATTTTCATCTTTTGAAAATAGTAAAAACATTAATTCAGCTTACCTGAAATTTGCCTTCGTGCTAAGATTTATCCACAGTATTATCCTGATACTTATCCTTTTGAATCATTGTCGTATCGCTGTTTTGGAATAAAAAACAATATTAGTAGTAAATAACAAATTGGCATGTAGTAAGTAGATATCCATTTTGGTTTGAATATAATATTATTATTCACTTTCTTGGCTGCATATATACATTTATTTCGCGTTTGGTGACTGCTTAAAAATGCTCCAATTTTACATTAAATTAAAGATATATACATCGTATTTACACGGACGTTTCTACTGTTCGGTTACATTTTGCATACTGAGAAATGTTATATTAAGTGCACGCGCGTGGTATCAGTTGAAGGTTGAAGAGGCAGTCTGGAGTATTTCTGAGTTGATTAGTTTCGAAATAAGGTCCATCTGGTTTTATTCAGTTTGGTTCGCAACTGAGGTCATCACTTGAGGTACTAGAGTTAATTGTGGTCTGTTTTAACAAATATGTGTTTTTCACTGCAATGTTTATAAGTATGCACTGAGTAATGTTCGATGCTTTCTTTCCATCGTTCCCAACACGTGGAGATTATTAACGGGTAAAAAGGTTTCTCCGTCAGTATGCTTTACTATTTTTTATTAGAAAATTATCAATATTTTGGAGAAGTTTTTGTTTATTGCAGAGATGAAAAAAGTATCGCTTAACCACTAATGATTTTATTTTTATGTTGTTTATTGTTTTTTACATCCTTAAAATGATGTTTTCTAGTATCTGAGTAAATATTTTTCAAATCGGAGTTGTTGAGTTAGAAAAGGTTAAAATATCGTTTTTGTAAATAAAACTGAAATATGTGTCATAATTTGTAAAAATCATCATTTATCTTACCAAAGAAGAAACATCGATGATATTTATCATACTTTCAAATTACAAAATTAGTTTTTGAAAAATATCCAAATCTTCACAATGCATGGACGAGCTCATTTATTACATTTAGAGCAAAATTTATTTTACAAAGTACTTTTATATTTTCTTGTGCAATTTTAATATGAAAAAAGAAGATAACTCATTTCGTAATTTGGAGGAAAAATCTGAAAAGAATATCTTTAAATTAAATTTTTAATACCAACAGGACACTTCCATCTGCTATTAATAAATTTTAATGGTCGAATGCTTTTCATAATGATGTTGGATTTTTTCTGTAAATATAAGTGAACGTAATATTTCTTGAAAGATATGTATAAGGATGTGTTTTTAATAATTCACAAGACAAATAGAACGTTTGCTACATATTAATTCATTTTGCTGAAAAATAACATTTTTAAATGATACACTTTGAATTAGAAAAATTTTGAATGATGATACTTTGCAAGAGAAAAAAATATAAGTAATTATTGATAATTTGAAATTGTTATTGCGTTTACTTTACCATGGAAATTTGCAAATCAAATCTAAAAGCATCTGAGAAGTAATAAAAATCTTTGTACATTATAATATATATATATATATATATATATTTATATATATATATGTTCTGTTATATAAAAAAAAAAAATGAAATCTCTGTTCCTTCGAAGAAGTTCTTTTTTTTTAAGTCAAACTTTTAGTCAAATATGTTTAAAATATGCTGTAATGTTATATAATGTTATAACATTACAGCATAGTAATGTTATATCATATGTATGCTGTAATATATGTTTAAAATATGCTTTTAAGTGTGCCCTAACGCAAGCGTAGCGGATCATTTTAAGTAATTGGTTCATAACGGGAAAGCAAGTAGTTTCGAGTGTTTGCCCGTAAATTCGCTACATGTGTGCATTTGTCATGTACATTTGTCCATAGACAAAAACCTATTTTACGAGTAGTTTTTATAGTGTATTAATTAGGTTTCTCAACATGGAATATCTTTTTTTCAGATGCTATCAATTCTTAAGCACACCACCGTAAACAAGAATGAAAAATATTGCGTCAAGGATAGATTATGTAACACTTCCAACACTTCCAAAATAATTTTGCAAATCTTTACCGTAAGGTGTAAGATGATATCTAACTAAACAATTTTGAAAACGCATGACATATTAAAAATCCAAATTCAGGAATTACCAACAATATTCGGAAAAATATCAACTACTCATAAAAACGATTCAAATAACGTAAACCGGGTAAAAATGAGATAGTTACACATTGCTGTAGCCCTGTCAACAGGTTTTTGCTATATGTTAAGTATAGGAATCAATAAATTTAAACTGATATAAATCAAAAACTAATTAATATTTTTACATGAAACTTACAAAGGTCCGAACTACTCATAAAAACGATTCAAATAACGTAAACCGCGTAAAAATCCGATAGTTACACATTGCTGTAGCCGTGTCAAATGTTTTTTGCTCTATGTTAAGTATAGGAATCAATAACTTTAAACTGATATAAATCAAAAACTAATTAATATTTTTACATGAAACTTACAAAGGTCCGAACTACTCATAAAAACGATTCAAATAACGTAAACCGCGTAAAAATCCGATAGTTACACATTGCTGTAGCCGTGTCAAATGTTTTTTGCTCTATGTTAAGTATAGGAATCAATAACTTTAAACTGATATAAATCAAAAACTAATTAATATTTTTACATGAAACTTACAAAGGTCCGAACTACTCATAAAAACGATTTAAATAACGTAAACAGCGTAAAAATCCAATAATTACACATTGCTGTAGCCCTGTCAACAGTTTTTGGTCTGAACAAGACTTAAAAAGTGCAAAAAGCAACACTTTTAAAATAACATTTACTGAAAACCTATTCGTCCGATTTTGCTTTACTTTTGAATTCTTAGTCCCTTGGCACGCCCCATTCCATAGAATCAAGAATTTTGTTTCTATCATAAATAGAACGCGAGATATAGATGCGTCAAAAACCCATTTTGTCCCGTCCGCAAAATATAAACTAGACAGAGTGCTAAAATTTTTTTGTAAAATCGTTTGGCATCCATCGGCGGAAATTCCTTTCATTTACGGTTCAATGCATTGCTGTTTCTTATGCTTGGCGAGAAACTCTGTCGAGTTTCTATGATAGTGTATTAATCTACTTTCATTGCTTAGGATGCTATCGCTTCTCAATTTATCATTTGCAGCTGCGTAACGTAATTTATACATGCAAGAGTAACAAAATAATAATAATTTTAATATTACTGATATTACTGTTAATGCTTTTAATTTATCATGTTTTCTGTCAAATATGTTTGTTGAATATTAAAGCTTGAAAATTTATTTAGAATCATAGAACTCTGACTAGAGAATATACTCAACTGTTAGTTCTGGAATTCGTCAAAAGTAGTAACGTTGGAAAGGTCGTCCACGAGGATCTAGAAAAATATACCAACTACCCTCCGAATCCAACCATATGCGATATAAAGGCCAATTTCATCCCTGACATCATAGACAATATGAAATATGAAATGGATCTATGTTGTCAAGAATTATATCATTGGAAATGTCTTGGCATAAGGCTCAAGAAAAGTGTAGAAACTACCCGCCGAATTAACAGTTAAAAAGTTTTTGGCATTTTTTAGGTGCATTAGTAATTATATAAATACGTAGCACCTATAGTCGTCGTCTGATCTGTCCAACCGTCCGTCCGTCTGTCCGCATATGACAGCACAAAAATCTAATGGTTTGAAATGTAAGACATATTATCTTTGCAGAATTTTGTCGTGACATTTCAAATTTTATGAAAAACGAATCAAAACTTTAGACGATATTAATAAAAATATTTATTAAGAAATTTGAATTTTTTTAAACCGGTTCTCTCTTGTTATAGAAACTTCCGATGTTTAATCGTCAAGCGACCGAGATACTTATTTTATGAGTAACTGCGCTAATCTGCACTAAATTGACTAAACTGAAACTAATCTGCAGACGATATAATTCATTTCACAGAATTAAAAATCATCAAGGTCTGAATATTAATATAACTAGCTATTTTACGAACGCACCTCGTTTTTCACGTTTGACGTACAATTTCCAACTTGTTGTATATTGTTATAGAATAAGAAAACAAGAAAGAAATATTATCCGTCAAGCATACATTGCGAAACAGTTTCCTATACATACAGGACTGTGTTGCAAATCTTCACCGTTAAATAAGGTGAAAGGTGATGTCAAAGTAAACAAGGGATGGCAAGGGATGACCACTCCGGGTACTCAGCGTTCGCGCCAGAGTATAAGTGCGCTCCCGGATGGAAGATACAAACCCACTGCTTAGTTTAACATACACTAACAATACAATGAATAATACATTACATTACAAATGGTACAGTCTTACCTAAGAACTGCACCCTTCTACTAAATAAGCGGACTGTACAACTGGTGCAGGCGCACCTGTGGACCTCGTCCACCCTGTCTGTCGCTCCTTGTCGCGTAGGAACGCTGGTTCCAGCGACAGACCCTGTATTTTTTTTTGTGTCTTTAGTTCCTGCCACCTGTCGCGTGGGGCTTTGCCCGGCAGGACCCGCCATGGCGAAGTCTGTACTGCCACGTTTAATCCCTGCGTGCCGGGGAGCTAGCCGGGGAAGACATTAAACGCTCAACGGCTGGGTTCGCCCTCAGCCGAGTGGTCTTCCTCAGGCATTAAAATATTAAATACATTACTAGTATATACACTACAATATAATAGTTAACGATTTATAAAGCACTATTGCAACCAAATGAACATTTCTGCAAATGAAAGGGATTTAAAACAATACTGAATACTATTTTACGTACAATGCTCAACCCATTAAAGACTTACGTTGCGTTTTCGCAACATTATGTTTCTTTTTAAGATTACATCAGTTTTTAAGATAACACCAGTTTGTTTTTAAGATAAATATTCGCTTTATTTGATGCTACAAATACCGTGATAAAGTAACACTTAGGTTTCTATTATATAAATGTGGTATGAAAAACATATTTCCATTTTATTGAGAAAAAGAATTCGGTCGTTAGTGTGTTAATTAAGAACACTAAGATATTAACATACAATCAAATATTTCATGAAAGTGACACTGTTCTTAATTTCGATGATTTTCATACTTTACACTATAAAACTCAGACATCATTATACACTAAAGATACATAACGTACGTAACGTCCATAATTTTCCTACATTGTAATGTAAATCGCGGTTATCAATTACAATCAGGATTTCCCTTATTGGAAATTACAGAAAGTTTCGAAATTAAGAAGTTAATTATATTAGTCATTAGAATACTAAATTATTTAACTCTTTTTAAAAATTCTTAGAAAAGATGTAAATGAAAAAAAAATAAGACATTGAAATATATATATACGTCTAGTGTGCAAAGGAAAAGAAACAAGTGGGTAAGTGTGATCGAAGATCGCTCAAAGGGTTTCGTTTAATATTCCTTTCAAAACATTTTATTCTTTCTTTAATAAACTCAAACAAATTTAATTTAGAAACAACAGAAACAGAAACAGAAAACTCCCACTCGTGGACAGCCAACCTCTCGGCATAGGACCTATGAGTCCACGAGGGTAAAACCTATATCTACCAGGAACCCCAGTGTCCAAAGACCCGGAATCCCCAGCAAGTTAAAGAAAAAAAAATCACACGAGCTACCCAATATCGCTTATTGCTGGGTGAGCCCAAAGTTATTACATGTATATAAGTTCTATATGATTATACTGATAAGATTACATAATAATATTAAAGCTAAATATTTACAGATATTTACAATAATAATATTCTACTTAAAATTTTCAATTGTATTATGCACTAGTCTATTAAGTCTTTTAAAACATAGATTTTAAAATCTATAGATCTAAAATTTTATATAGGTTATAATAATTCTTTGATATATGAAAAGTTTTTATTTAGGACATAATAGTTTTTATCTAACTTTTCGTAATTGGAAGCGTCTAATAGCACACGTTGTAGGTTTCTCTTTAATGCTTTATTTTTATTGAAAATAAATGGTATTCCATAAGAGGGCAGTTACCGAAGATGTAGTGTATAGGAGTTCCAGAGTTTTTGTCACAAGGACATCTATCCGTGGTTCTTTTACCAATTTTATATAAAAAGCTTGAGAAGCTTCCATGGCCGCTAAGATAATATGCTGCTGATTTCTGAACACATAAAAATGTAACATCTACCTTATTAAGAATTTTATACGTTACTCTTCCTTTCGTTGAGTTGGTCCAATCATTTTGCCAATCTGTGATGATTTTGTTTTTAAAATAACTCTTTAGAATGGATTCTGGAAAGGGTAAGACAGAGATGTCATCATAATGGTCTTCTGTAATTGCATTTTTTGCGAGAAGGTCTGCTCGCTCGTTACCAGTGGTGCCTACATGTGCTCTAATCCACGCTATTTTTATGAATTTATTGGGGTTTTGTAGTAAACTATTGTAGATATTTAAAATTAATGAATTTCGAGGAAAAATTATCTTGAGTGCATCTAAGAATGAGCGACTATCTGTCAAAGAAAGGGCTGATGTAAATTGCGATTGTGTTAACCAAACTATTGCTTCCTGGATCGCATGTAATTCGGCTTGGTAAATTGAGTTAATTGGGTGTAGTCTTACTGCATGATCATGGATGAAGTTATTATTAAGAGAGACTGTATATGCACTTGCCACTCCATTTCCCATAGATGATCCATCTGTAAAAATTTATAGATGATTTTCCAATATTATGTTTTCTGTCAGGTTATCTATAATTTCTATATTTTTCAACTTGTAATATTCTGGAAATTTATAAGTTGCTTCCCGTTGCATAAGATTATTGTATATTATTGTATTGTTGATGTTAAGTGATCTGTTTCCTTGCTTTATCTCATAGACTTGGAATTCGTTTGGTATTTTGATGGTAATTGGAGGCACTCCAGTTAAAATATTTAATGCGTCATTTGAAATACTTCGGTAAGTTCTTATGATGTTTAACAATGCTATTCTCTGAATTGATCTAAGGATTCTGATGCCGCGGCAATTCAAGTTTGGATACCAGAATTCGGAGCCATAAAGAATCTGTCTTTCAATAACTGTTTGATACCAGATCTTCTTGAGGAAGGGACTGATTCCCTTGTTGTAATTGTGGAAACTTTTAAAGCCCGAAACAAATTGGGCGATCTTAGCTTTTAAAATACTTAGCTGCGATTGAAATTTTAATTTTTGGTCTAGTATAATTCCTAAATATTGTAGATTTTTAACAATTTTTATAGATTTCTGTTTTATTTTGAAAATTGGCTTTCGATTATTAAGGAGGTTCCTTCCAAATAGGAGTGCTTGGGTTTTTTCTTCTGAGATAGTTAGATTAAGCTCTGAGCATATATTGACGAATGTTTCTATACGACTGTTAGCAGTTTGTTCCAATGATGATCTGGTATTGCCTTCAGTGACTACGACGAAATCATCTGCATAAACGATAATTCCAAGAGCCTTTAATTTGTATCTTGTAATTATGTAATTTGCTATTAGTAACCACAATAGTGGTCCTAAACACGAGACCTGCGGGCAACCTTTCTGTGTCCTGAACCACTCTATGAATGTGTAATTATTTAAACCGATTAATCTCTCACTGATATAATTTTTTAGGAGCTTCTTTATGTAAGTTGGAAGTGGAGAATCATCTATTATTTCAGTAATTTTGTGCCAATAAATGGAGTCAAATGCTCCCTGGATATCAATTGAGATCATTGCACAGTATTTATATTTATGTAAGTTTTCCATGATTAGGGATTTTGTTGTTGTAAAGCTGTTAATGTACTTTTTTCTCTCTAAAACCATTTTGTTCTGGTTGAAGAATGGATTTACTTTCTAGAAATGTCATCGTTCTTATTTTTATCAGCCTTTCTAAAACATTTCCCAACATGGGAGATAGGAAGAAGAGTTATTGGTCGGTAAGATTTATGTTGAGATGGGTCTTTATTCTTTTTTCTAAAATAAATTACAATTCCTTTTTTCCAAGCTTCAGGGAAATGGCATAATTTTAAACATTTATTATAAATTTGTAACACTAAATCTGGGAATTCCTTTAGCATGTTTCTTATAGTTATAGCGTCTACCCTATCATAACCTGGGGCCTTTTTAATGTTCTGTTGTTTTATTGCAAATTTCAGTTCTCTTAGGGTAAATTTGATGTCTTGAAATTCTTCTTCTGGAATTGGGGACATATTTATATATGAGTGAATTTCATTTGTATTTTGTTCCCCAATTTGGTGTTGTAATAGATCTTGCTGTACAGTTATATATGTATCTTCTATTGTTGATGTTTCCAAAACTGTATAGATTAGGTCTGTATTTTTAAGAAACTTTTTTGTTAGAATTTTAAAAGCCGTGCCATATTTACTCGTGGTCTCATTGCAGAAAGTTAACCATGATTCCTTCTTGGCTTTCACTATTTTTGATTTGTATTCTGTTCTTGCCTTTTTAAAATCAATTAAATATTTCTCATTTTCTGGATTTCGTTTGTGTCTTTTACCTAGAACATTTAAACGATTTCTGAGTATTTTTAAGCTATCTGAATACCAGTTAAGTTGACGATCTTGTGTAATTTTCTTCAGTAATTTTCTTCTTTTTTAGAGTCTTGTCCATAGTTCGAGTTAGTAAATCATAAAAAGAGTTCATCCACTCATCTAGCCCTTGTGGTTTTTGTACATTTCTTAAAGAGTCCATTAACCTTTCTTTATGCTTTTTTAATTCTCTATTGAACTTTTTGAAGGTTTCAAATTTAGTTTTATAACGGAATAAATTTCTTATTAATGGATCCGCTTTTAAATTGAATTGGATGTATCTGTGATCGCTTAGTGATGGGAAACTTGTGTCTACTTTCCATGAATTGATCAGGTCTCTTGATATATGTCCACATAACGTCAGGTCTGGATTTCCCTTCTTATTATTTACGGCAAAGTTATTGTCAGCTGCAGGATCGTTTATAATTTGTAATTCTTTATTCGATATGCATTCTAGCATGACATCTCCTATGTTATTATTTCGAGCATATCCCCATGCCTGAAGGTGGGCATTAAATTCCCCCCCCCCCACAGAATGAGATTGGAACTATCTTGTATAATATCACTCCATTCCTGTAAGTCTGTTGAAAGGTTTCCTTTTGGTTTTGAATACTGAGATCCCAGTTTGAAAGTACAAAGTTTTGTAATTAAATTTATAAATATGTTATTAGTTGTTTGAAGTATTTTAACGTGAACAAATAATGGGTTTGCTATTAGGATGCCGGCTGTTAGGTTATTGGAGTGATAAAAGGCCCATGATATTGGGAGGCCTGTGAAGGAATTTTTAGTTTTATGGAAGTCTTGTATCAGGGCTATGTCTATCTTGTATTGGTGCATATATTTAAGTAATTGTAAATTTGCAGCTCTGCAATTATTAAGATTAATTTGAACAACATTTATATCATTTTCTTTTGGGCTATTTGTAGTGTTGCAAAAGTAGTAAGTAGTTGAGGAAGAGTTTAATTTATTTAATGAAACGATATCTTCTGTTATGTTTATAGACGCGAACGTGATGAATTTTTATTTATTGTGAGATCTCTCTGGTAATATATATTTTGAAAAACTTGACAATATGAGGAGTTAGCTGCGTGATTGTTCTCATAAGGGCGGCCATTTTGATGGTAAGATTTTGAGCAATTAATACAAGTGTGTTTAGAAATTTCATCTTTTAATTGGCAAACCTCCGATGCATGTTTCTTTGCACAGTATGCGCAAATACTATTTTTTCTGCATGTATCTGCAGAGTGTCCATAATATTGGCAATTATTACAGCGTATGATAGGGGAGTATGGCATAATTGGGCAAGAAATAAAGCCCACTAGTAGCCTTCCCTGTCTTAGGAGCTTTATCGCCAATGAATCTTCTAGGTCTAGCATTAGCTGGTATGATTGTAATTTATCCCTCTTTAATTCCTTATGTTGATTATCTGTTATATCTTCGTTAAAGTTTTCACATTTTTTGTTTGACTTCCAATATTGTGACTGATTTTGGAATACCTAATAGTATGATCTTTATCCTTTTCTCTGCTGCATATTTTAGTGTAACTAACGATGTTATTTTCTCATTTGCTTGAAGGAGATCCGATAAGGTGTCTATGTCTCCCTCTGTTTCGGATTTTACTATTATTGTGTTTTTGTCTTTTGACAATGTACTGAATATTTTTATCTTATTTGTTTTTATATATACGGCTTTGTTAAGCTCTTCCCTGATCCCATTGTGAGCTTTGTATTTAATTTTCGGGTCAATAGAAGAGCTGATTTGGAGTAAAGCGGTGCAGGTGCTGAGACTACCGATGCATATGTAAAATTATTTGGGAGATATTTCTCTCTTCCTAATTTCGGTTCATTTTGAGTGGTCATTTCAAATTGTTCTTGATTTCTGCATAGTAATCCTAATTTTTTGTTTAAATCTTCATTTAAGTTTGTCATTGTGTTTAGTATTTGGTTGTTTTGTTCTAATACTTTATTTTTAATTTCTATTTCCATTTGAAGTTTTTGATTAGATAGTCTTAGCTGGTGGCATTGAGTAAAAAAAGTCATGTTTTTCATAAAGTAAAAATTTACCGGTCTATTTTTTCGTTTTTTAGAATATCTAAACCAGCCGGATAGCGGGCCAAGCCCGCTATTATATTCTGTCATAATATCCGTCATACGGACTAAATGCAATATTTACGAAAATAATTTCAAAATTAAACAAGTTGTACACCTTCAAAATGTTAAAATATGCGAATATTTCCATAATCGTATTTGTATCACGATTCAATATGTTTCTCAAACTCATATATTTACTATTCTCCAGTATTTATATTGATACTCGCTTTGTATTATTCTCAAATATTTGAAAAATTAGTTAAACTTCCCATATGACGTCAGATTTTCTTTTTAATTCTCTAATGACGTGATATTAATCTGCTTTGTGTACGTACACATACTCATACTCCTTGTATTATTGAGAAATCTTTCCGTTCTATTACGACTATGACGTCAATCAATTTTATTTCATATTTTTCTTTTTTTCAATTGGTGAAACTTTTTATTTCATTTTCATTTTTCACGTGGAAATCGTCTGATAAAAATTAATTATTGTAGAAATAATTTCATAGTGGATTTTAAGTCTTTGGCATCTGCTATAACGAAAAATGTTTAAATTTAATAGGAAAAGGCTGTTAGAATTTTGGTTTTTTTTATCTCTATTTATTAAAATAATATGAATTTTTCAAATTTTAATATTTTGCGCTCTTCACAGCTGGTATTCATCTATATACCCGAAGTTTCAACTGTATAAGTTATATAGTTTTTAAGAATGGCTCTGTGACGGACAGACAACGGAGCGGGAGTAATAGGGTTTCGTGTGATGAACGAAACCCTAAACACAAAATTACCTTGAGTACTACATGTTGAAACATTTATAATACACAATTATTAATTATATCACTAAAATACGAGAATACAGAAGAAGAAGAATGCAAAAATAACTATTTACAATATTTACAAAAATGTAAATTTGAGCCACGATCACAGATGCAGCAAATTATTCCTCACCCACGGCTGACAGAAGTGAAAGAAATAGAAATAAAACCACAACTAATTAAAGAAACCTGAGAACAGGTGAGTGGAACGATCTCAAGCAAGAATGAAAATTCATGCGTCAAGAACAGATTATATTACACTTCCCAACACTTACAAAATATTTTTTACAAATGTTTACCGTTTAATAAGGAGAAAGTTGATAAATAAGTAAATAATTTGGAAAACGCATGACATATTTAAAAACACAATTTCCGGAATTACCAACAATATTCGTTTAAATATCCGAACTCTTTTATGCAGCCCTGTGCACGATCTATAGATTTGTATATATACTACATAGAATGCTAAATTTGTGTTCAGTTGGGAAGAGCGTACCACAGTTTAAAATCCCCCATCTTGAATTTCTGTCAAAAAACGGGTGTACTCGAGAACTTTTGTGCTGCCCGGTATATGCTCTATATAATTTATACACACCAAATAATAGGCAAAAAATGAGTTAAATTTAAAAAAGCGTTCAGAAACTGAGAAGGTACTTCCAGCAATTATTGGTAACCGACAGTACAGACTTATTTGTGTGTCCCTGTAAATGAACGATGAATGTTATACACACAATAGTCTATAATAAAACTTTTGTAATGCTCATTATACCGATTTCAAAATGTTTGAAATAGTGAAATATTATTAAAATAAACCGCAAACGATTTTTCTTCATAGACCGTAATGTAACATAGACTTTTGAGTGCCCCTGTAAAGTAACTATAAGTGCTATGCAATAGTAATCCTCTTGTACACTGTAAAACAAATTTCCTGAAAAAAAAACGGAAATTGTGCTGGCAATCGAGACGCTAGTACTATTTCCGTATTTTAACGGAAAAAAAATTCCGTAAATTCCAGGAAATTTTCTGTGATTTCTGAAATATCCGTTTTAAAATTTCCGTTTTATAACAGATATCTTCCGTATTTTTTAGAAATTTTTATGTCGTTAAAATAAAATTTATAGGACCAAAAAAGAAAAATGAAGTTCCTTCGTGAGAACAACCTTATAAAGGATAGATGCAGATCTGCTTATTTTTTTCATTTCTTGGTGAGTTTACAGTAAGTAACCTACCCTTGCCATGAGCGGAATCGAACCCGTAATCTCCTGCATACTAATCCGACGACCTAGACCACTGAGCTATGAGTGCTCACGCTTTTTTCTAAAATGTTGTTAGTTAATTTATGATGCAAAAATTTGAGGTTTTATTTGTAGATGGGTTTTTTCAGTTCCAATGTTTTTAATATTTTCTTTTCATAATTTTCAATATTTTGCTGTTATTTTTTATGCCTTATAACAGGTAAATTTTATTTTATTATGTATTATATGCGTAAAACATTGTATTAAGAATAATGATTGCTTCTTTTTGCAACAGTACCAACATTTTCTTTTATCGAACATATACTTTTTTAATTATTTGCCTGATTATCTATTTATCAAGTCCAATAAAAACAACAATTATCTCAATCAGACGTGTTTATTACATGCTATTAAAATATTTCTTTTTAATATCTTATTTTAAAAAATTATGTAAATAAACAACTTTATAATAAATTAAATTATTATATTTCAGCTATACTGAGAGCTTTTGCGTGCGTTTCTGTTAAACTGAATAGATTTAAAATTATAAAAAAACAAAGAAAATTGATTTTTTGAGAAAAATATGAAATTAATGACCTTGGGATAAGTAAGTTTAAATCTGGATTTATTGATTTAATTTAAATTAAACTAGTTTAATTTATAAAAATATAAACTAACGAAATAAATGAAAAACGTTATAAAGTTAAAAACTTTACTTTTACAAAAGTAAAGAAAAAATATTACCTAATTTTATAAATTTAATGAAAAGAAAAATTTATAAACTTTGTAAAATTATAATTTATAAAATAATAAATTTTAGAGTAATTCATAAATTTATAATCCAAATCAGTTTAGTTTAATACCAATTTGCATAGCTATAATTTGCAGAGATATTATGTTATGAAACTTTTAAATAATACAATATTGCCTCACGTTAAAAAAGTGGGGGAAAAAATCATAATTTTGAAGTACTATCAAGAAAAAAAAAGTAGATTTTAAAAAGTATATATAATTTTCTGTAATTTATAAAAATAAAATAAATTTCTAAGAATTTTATTAAAAAATATAAATATTACTATTCTTTTCGCAATAAATTGACATGGCATCGGTTAGAATGGGCCAGCCGGTCGAATCGGGCCAAGCCTGTATCTTAGAAGAACTCAAGTAAAACTCTAGATGCAATAATCTTAATTCGCATTTCAAAGAAGACGATTTTTGTATTCAACCTTTAAACGTCATTTACGGAAATTGCACTGTTTTGGAAGAAATACGGACATTGTACTTTTTTGAAAGAAATACGGACATTGTACTGTTTTGAAAGAAATACGTAAAAATCCATTAAATTTACGGAAAACTTTCTGCATAATTATGGATTTTAAATCTCTTTAACGGAACTTATGTCATTTACGGAAATTGTACTAAAATTTTGGAAAAATAAAACCTCTCCGTAAAATTTTACGGAAAATCTCTTGTATGTTCACGTATATTTTTCAGAGTGTAGTGTACTTTGTGATATATATCAATTTCAATACATTTAAAATACTGTAACATCATTAAAATAAACCGCAAATGATTTTTCCTCATAGACCGTAATGTAACAGAATTATTTTGAGTGTCAATGTAAAAATCTTTAAGTGCGACAGACTTCATTTTCAATACTAAACATGCCATAGTAAACCTCAATAACATATATCAATTGAATGACAATTCAAATATATTTATGCGAGTTAGAGCACGGACAGACAGACAAACTGAATTCATTATGCTGTCGCATTCATTCAACTATGTTGGAAAGTGTTAAAAAGGAAAGGATTTAAAAAAAATAAATCATTTGACACTAAAAATTCCATGCAGTCTATGACACGCCATCAGCTCTGTACAGGCACCTCAGATATTGATGATCAATGTCATGATCTGTTACAGCGATTCGTTACACTACTTTATGATTAAGCATCAGATCTTCAGAGCATCAATGAATGCAGACTGATCTATCAACTAGGTAAGCCAGCCAGTCTTTAAGTGACATCGTTCGCGGTTTTAGGTAGCTTTCAATACAAAAATGTATAAAGCTACCTATTGCAGCCGTTCGGAGGAAAGCAGTTCCGGAAAATTTCGATATATTTTCACCGATCATGACCCCCAGACCCCAAAACCAACCTCCGTTCAAATGTTGATTTATATATATAGATATATCCATATATATATATATATATATATATATATATATATATATATATATATATATATATATATATATATATATATATATATATATATATCTGACCTATGTCATACGATAACGCTCGTATTTATAAATCGATTTTGATGAAACTAATTGTGTGTATTAAGGTTACCATTGTCTCGACCGAGTTCGTTGGCCAGCTTGGTCCGCCATTTTGTTTCAAGATGGCGGCCATTTAAAAATTTAAAACTAAAATAAATATACAAAAAAATTAAAAATTCAAATTTATTTTTAATTACGTGTTAGGCCTTGATACAAGGATTCCAGAGCATTTTTTGGTTTACCTCTATCTTAAAAAATGGCTGAGATAGAGCAGTTTGAAATTCTAGGGTGGCTGACATTTTGAAACAAAACAGCACATTAACGCGATTACTCGCAAATTATTTTCTTTCATTGTTGTAATAATTTTCCCAATCATACGCATAATACTATATATTCATATACGTTAGAGCCAAAATTGGCGACATTGGCGCCAAAATTGGCGACAAAATTAGCAAAATTTGTGACATTTGGCGAAATATCGCCAAATTTGGCGACCAAAATAAGTCTTTATAAGTGAAGCCAATTTGGCTATTGCTCAATAATTTGGCGAAATTCTTATTCAAATTCAGTATTAATGAATCTTTTGTAAACGTTTCTTTGCATTTTAACTTGCTGTTTTCGTGTAACGTTAGCTAAAATTTTAAAACGAAGATATAGGAAAGCTACCTTTTCCTCCGGGTACAGGGCGGAAGGACTTTTTTTTTTCTTACATGAAATTTAGATGTTAATGTTCATTCTATGATGTAATGTAGTGAAGTTGATTATTTCGAATAAATACAAAGCGGATAGTCTCTTTTGATTATGCGGAACAGGCGTTTCTAAAAGGAATCGTGATTTGATAGAATGAGGAAAATAGTCTGTTGTGTAGAAATAATCGCATTTTAATATTTTTAAATGATTTTTTTTTTGCATAGGATAGCTGAGGTTGATCTTTAACGTTGTTAGTTTTTACTTTTTTGATTTTGGTTCTTTTTTTTTTTTTTATAAGCGGGCATTTTCAATTTTGGAACCGGTTGGAACCGGTTCTGAAAGTGAAAGTACGCTTATATAAAAATGCTGGAACCGAAATCGAAAAAGTAAAAACTGACAACGTTCGAGATCGACCTCAGCTATCCTATGCCAAAAAAAATCACTTAAAAATATTAAAATGCGAGCGAGAAATCTGCCAAGAATCTTCCCATAGACTTAACATTAGCTTGCGCGTTTTCTCGCATGACTGATGTAGGCTCTTAAGCGCGTGTTTTAAGTACGATGTTGGGGAAGGGAGGAATGTGTGCGGGAAAGTCTTGTACATAACCGCTGACTTCTTTATTCAAAAACACACACCGCAAATGAAAACGCAGTTCCAGCCATTGTTGCTCATAGACAGTACTCTAACGGAACAATTTTGTGTGTCCCTGTAAATGAACATTAAATACCATGCACACCCTATTCCACAGTAAGCATCTTATGGTACACCTCAGTGAGTTATATAAATTTAAATATGTGTGAAATAGTGTAACATCATTAAAAATTGCAAACGATTTTCCCCTATAGAACATAATGTAACTGAATTTATTAGAGTGCTTCTTTAAACGAATTATAAACGTTATACATTTCATTTTCAATACCGAGCATGTTATTGTGAACTTCAATGTCATATTTCAATTTCATGGCATTATGAAGTATTTCTGTGAGTTATGTTATGCAGAGACAGAAGAAAAACAAATTGAATTCATAAACACTTTTCAACTATGTTGGAAATTGCTAATTAAAAATGAAACTCTCTTTCGTCAAATTTGTTATCGTTTGAAAATTAGCTAGCCGCCGCAGAATTCGCGTTTCGCGTGATTTTCTTTTGCTATGTCCCTCTTATACCGAGACATTTGCGGAAGCCAGGTAGAAAGGAAAAAAAAAAAATCTGAAAATTGAAACCGGACAAATTTAAAAGGGAAATTTTATTAAATTAAAGGCACCGAATTGTGGGAAGGGTTGGGCTCGGGGCTCTAAAGCTATCAAAAGATCCTTGCGGCTTCAAGCTCTATGTTCGTCCTCAATAAAAAAAATTTGGTCACTATGACAATTTATATCAAATGCTATTTGAGGAGATCTAATTTTGAAAACTTCTTCGAATTCCTTTAACGTTATTTCCTTTTTTCAACGTTTTCTGTAAATTTCCTTTTCAAAAAATTGACGCCATCTTACTGAATATAAAATGATGAACCATTTTGAGCTCTGCGCACAAATGAGAATCTAGAAAATATTTAGTTATGGGATATTACACGGAAACAAACAAGCGCTGAATTATTTACATTGTTTTAAAAGCAATTGTTTTAATCTTCCATGAGGTGTTTTACGCCATTTTTTAAAAAATATATTTTTTTAATTATTTTTTCGAAATTGATTTTAAAATCAACAAAATGTCAGTAATCATATGTTTTAAATTTGTTTATTTATTTTTTTAATTCGATGATGTAAATATTGAAATTGTGTATTGTTTAGAAGTAATTAAATTTGGGAAAAAAGTAATTGGAATTTTTAGATCGCTTCTACCGAGAATATGACGTCAGACGTACTCGCAGACATGTTTTTTTTATAATATAGGCAGAAAACTTATATATAAAATTCGTTAAGAAAATATTGCTCAATTGTCAAACTCACACTGCAGTGTGTAGTATTGTAATAACAAAAATGATTATATCCGACATATGAAACATTAAAATTTCATATGTTTGTTTTATATAGAGGCTAGATAACTAGAATGAATTGCAAAAATAAACATTGTACCGGTCTATTCTAATTAAAAAAAATAATAGTTAAATATTAATTAAACCCAAATACAGAGATAAACACAAAAATTTTCGATGAATACAGAAGAATTTTTGAGATCACTTGAAAAGGACAGGAAAATATCTATATGTATGTATGTAAGCGTGAAAATGTTTTTGAAATATTCACCTACATATTTTCGAATAGCACCGTCTTCAGTTTACTAAATTATATTCATTAGAGCATTGTCACTAGTTTTTATGTGCGTTCGTAATTGTATAAATACGTAGCAACTGTAGTCATCCTCTGGTCCGTCCGTCTGTCCGCATATAACAGTGCAAAAGCTACCCAACCGAATGGTTCGAAATTTAATATATATAATCATTGCAGAATGTTGTCGATTATGCGTGAAAACCGAATCAAAATTGAAAGCGATATTAATAAAAGTTTGCGTCATTCAATTAAATCCTATCATACGTAATTAATTCAATGATATCCCATGATAGGTAATAACTCTAGGTTGCCATATTGATTACGTCCTATTTAAGATGGAGTCATATTATTTCCGTATTACTGAATTTAAAAACCGAATTTGTATACTAAAATTGTTTAATTATAGCAATCCTATAATCTACCGACAGTTTTTTGGATAGATGTTTCCAGAGAAATAGATATTAAATGGAAAAAGAGTCTAAATATGCATTTCATGTTCTAAAATTTTAAAAGCTAGAATTAAGATTTCTATTAGAATTTTCAGTAAATTTCAACAAAAGATAAAACGTTGCCAACTTAAAATGTACTTATTATATTACGGAAAATAATCATATTATAATAACGGACGATATAATTCATTTTTCATTGAAATAATAACGATGATTTATTTTTCTTACATCGTCTTGTATTATACATTTGCGCATAATGCAATTTTTATAAAACATAATTGTAATTAATTGTTTATTAAAGTATATTGAAACTTAATTTCATAAAATGAAATTAATACCTCTAATATGGAAATCTGCACATAAAATAAATTTTGTATTCATGCATTTTTACATAAGAGTGCAAGAGGATCTGAATATTTATAAAACTAGTTATAGTACTAACTCACCTCATTTGTCACTTTGACGTTCAATTTTCTACTTGTTTCATTAAATTTCTTTCGAAACTGTATCTCTCCTGTAAGCCATAAATGCACAAATATGAATGTCTTAAATTACAATATTTTCTTTTATATGGAATATTTCACAGGTTTTAATAAAATATCTGTTCTCTTTCTTCATAAAATTTGATTTATTATATCTATTCTCTCTCATATATATTAATATTTTGTGTCTGGTGTCCTAATAATAGGAAATGCTTTTAAAATTACTTTTGACATAAAGTATACACATACAATATTCTTGTGACATTTATGTTTCATTTATGTTTCATTTATGTTTTTCTTTAAATTTAAATTTTATTTGTCAGAACCAATATTTTTTTGTTAAGAAAAGAATAAATTCTGGACAATTACTTTCTCCTGTTTTTTCAACGACTCACGTTTGATTATGTTTACTTAACACAGCTACAATACTGCATTTAACAAATGTTTTCCAGAATATTTTCCATACTATATTGCCATATTTATAGTATACAAAATAACTATATTCGTTAAATATCAGTAAGTGACACATTCGTTAAACAGTAAAAGTAGTGTATATTTACCGGTTCCACGCCACCTGAGTCGAGCAGGCGGAAGGCGGAAGGTGCTGTGGAGCTGTGCAGGTACAGGTGGAGCACAGGGGGAGCAGGTAGAGCACAGGTGAGCGGTGGAGCAGGTGAAGGTGGCGATAAGAGCATGAGCACTGATAAGAACGGAGGGTTCGATGGGAGGGGGGTGCGATAAGGATTTCTACTATAAGATAAGGGGATTATTTTAATGAGTTGTAATTGGGGTACTTGAAAATTTTCGATTTTTTTTACGGTTTGTAGCAAAAATATGAATTAAAAATGGTCATTAATTAATTTTAATTGAGGAACTTAGAAATTTTTCGAAGCAATTTTTTTTTCAACGAGAGTATGCAGTTTGATTATGAGTGTATGCAGTAGAAGTGAATGATTAATTAATTAAAAATATTAATTAAAAATAGTAATTAATTTTAATTGCAGAACTTAAGAATTTTCGCGAGATTTTTTTTTCCAACGAGAGTAGCGTATTCGATATACATGTTAAAGGAGAATTTTAAAAGTCAATAATGATTTAATTAAAAAGGGTCATTCATTAATTTTAATTAGAGAACTTAAGAAATTTTGGCGAGATTTTTTTCCCTCAACGAGAGTACGCAGTTTGAAGGGTCGATGTGAATGAAAAATAGTAACTAAAAAGGGTCATTCATCCATTTTAATGGGCGTACTTCAACATTTTTGGGGCAAACAGGCGCGTTTTAATGAATTAGGTTGTGGTAAAAAATGTAGGGTCCGCATGAATTATACTGTACTCAATTGAATAGCCCCCTCCCCCTCCCCCCTTTTTTTTTAACTCAGAGTCGATAGAAGTTAGGCTTCACACACACAATATACACACTTAAAAAATATAGTGTGATATAAAAAAAGAAATTTAACGTTTATATATATATAAATAAACAAGTATGAAAAATCATGCATAGTTGCATAATTCATGAATCACTTTCCAACATTATCGAAATGTTATGTGAACAAAATATAATTTTACCATCTAGTGCATAGATAATTAAAATAGTGAACAGATCCCCTTTAGAATAAAAAAGCATGCTTCACAAAAATTCAATTATGCATAAGATCCCTTCCTAAAATTAGGTAATTTACACCTTACCCTTTTTATAAAATTCAAGTTAGGCTAAAAATACAGCTTATGCATTGATAGATTCAAAATATATAGTTATAGATAATAAGGCCCTTCACAAAATAAATCCAATAGATTCATATTATATTACAACGACAGAAATACTAGGGATATTGACCTTTCATAAAAATGCAAGTTCCGCTGTTTGAATGAAAATGCCCCTTCACAATGTACCCTGTAAAATTATTATGATTCCACAAATATTTTAAGAAATAGACTGCTATTCTCAAATGAATACGAATTCAGGCAATGTAGAAATAGGTTTTACACGAATGCATTTTTAGTATAACAATCCAATTATAGTTTTTAGAAAAAAGATTCACGTTTTACCAAATTTATCTTACAAATCTGTAAAATAGGGTAGAACGTTTCATGAAAAATAATTGAATTTTCGAATGATTATGCTTTAAAATACATATTTATAACTGCAACTAAGATTTGAGTGTTACCCCCTCAACATGCATATCGCTGAATCATAACGACTCCTATTAGCAGATAAGCGAAGATCTTGCTTTGACACGGTGAATCACTCGCGATAAGGAATACGGCTATTGGGCTTTTTTTCAAATTTAATCAGTTTCTGAGACATTTTGGGTAGGTAAATGAATGAAATGAGCTATTTAAAACTGTAAATGTATGCGAATTATTTCATATATATATAGTTATTAATCTGTTAAGTTTTAAAAGGCTTCATTGTGTATTCATTGAAAAATAAGAACTAAGAAATATCCCTTAAGAATTTTGAGAATAAGAGACGGGTTTAAATGAATTTGATACAGGTTAGGGTAAAAAAAATACAGGGTCCCCTATAAGATATATGAATTTTAAATAATATAAAATTAAATTACATTCGTTTATGCTTTTTTTTTGTATAGAAAAATTATACTAAATTGGGTTTTTACTATTCTAACTTAAAAATTTCTTTTGAGGAATGTATAGGATAACTAACCTTTTAACTTTGTTTTTATAAAATATATATTGTACTATTTAGTTAGGGCATTATTTAAAAAATTTTTGTCTTTAATATTGAAAATATATATATATATATATAAATGTATCTTACCTAAATATTTAAATCATAAAGTACTGGACTTCATCCAAATTCGACTGCATGCATGTCTTAAAAGAACTAAACGGTATAACGTGTTCGCTTATCTCTTAAAACCAAGGGATACTATGACGTCATGGATAAAGCGTATGGTAGAGAATAGCTTTTATTGCATGTTTCCTCTAATTAAAAAATAATTATTTTTAGAATACATACTAACAATTTATGGGATAAGTGACACCAAGTGATGGGACGTTATGTGTGATTTATTTTTGTATCACATAAGTAAAGTTTATTAAGACACGATTAACCAATCATATCTTTTTATTTATAAACTAATCCCATACGTTTATTTTTAAAGTATATGCACACAAGCGCCCCCTACGATGGTATAAATTTGCGTGGAATGAGATAATTTCCTTAATCTGTGCACTGACACCATCGTGTGAAGACGCTTTTGACTGTTCAGTATTATTACTTTACGTTAAAGTTATTATGGAACAAACCATACATACTTCTTTGCTAAGTGATTCCAAGATGATTAGTCAACCCCTATCACCAGAATTAAAGAATCACGACATGGACATAACCAAAGAAGCTCCCGTTTCGAATTATGAATTCAAACCCACCTCATCAGAACTGAAGAAACAGGAGTTACCCTTTGTTTGTGATGTTTGCAGCAAGTCTTTTTCCCGAAAGTTTGTTTTAATTAGACACAAGAAATTTCATCTGGAGAAAAAACCTTTTATGTGTGATATCTGTGAAAAACAATTTGTTCAAAAGGAGTGATTTATTAAATCATAGGAAGATTCATTTAAAGACTCCTCTGATTTATAATTGTGATTTATGTGCTGAAGTATTTTCACGGAAGTACGAGTTACGCCAACACAAAAATATTCATAGACCTCTCAAGCAATATATTTGTGATGTATGCAACGAAAAGTTCTCAAGCAAGAATGACCTATTAAAGCATAGAAAGATTCACAGACCTATCAAGCAATATAATTGTGATGTGTGCTCTGAAGTATTTTCACGGAAGTATGACTTATTGAAGCATAAGAAGATTCATAGACCTATCAAGCATCATACATGTCTCCAGTGTACTGAAGAATTTTTACGGAAGGATGATTTAATTCGACATCTGAGAACTGCTCATAAAGTTTCATCTAACTCAACTCAATCTGTTGCTTTAAAGGATGCATTATATGAGAAAGTGAAGCATTTTAAAAGACAAAATGCCCTTAATGTATGCACTAATACTATCATCGATTCTAACGAGGAAAATGATAAAGACTTTCAAACATTTTTTAATAGCGTTCGACCAGACGTTTTGAATGAACTAAATTATCAGATAGAAGTTAAAAAGTCCATGAAATGGTATGCTACTGTAAAAGAGGTTTTAACACGTATATCACAGGACGGTGATTTAGAAACTGCCAATCCCTATTTTCGTTCGAACACTATACTTGAATTGACGAATCAAAACATACCTGTGCATATCGAAGAAGCTTTGTCTAAAATTATAAACTCCTTCGAGAAGTTCACTGAACGTGGATCTAACTGGACATTGGAAAAAATATTGCAATTAGAACTGTCTACAGCTAAATGCAGCATGGTTTGAAATTTTTTGTACCTTTCTTTTGAAATATATATACTCATGACTTGCTCTTGTAACTATTGAAAACGATCAATAAATACTATATGAGTGAAAAATCCCAGAGTGATTATTTTAATATCTGCATAAATTACTTCTATCACATAACTTACTTATTAACATTTTAATAATTCACACTGGAAATGTAACAAACTATTTTTAGGATTTTAGATAAACAAAAAATGTATAGATTTAATCTTTCTAAAACACATATATATATTCTAAATGTATAAGAGAAATAAACATTTTCATAATCTTTTCATATTGAAGAAACACAAATTTTGCATACTTTATACAAACACTTGCAGTATGAGAAATGATTGCTACTATTACCCATATGAGAAAATGAATCATCAGCAAATCTTATCTATGTGTCATATTTAACCAACAGACTCGAACATGAGTGAATTTTGACTAGAATTAATCATTGAATGTAAAAATGATTTGTTTTTAGATCCAATATTGATATCGTTTAACATTTTAAAATCGTATTAAAAATATATGCATAAACTAATCTGACCTTATTCACAAGCTTGCAATCCCGTCTTCAACATATGACTACAGCATGACAAAAAACATATGTGCTACTTCTATGGCAATTAGGACAGAAATGATTTTCAGTACAAGTCCATTATCTTATCGTTAATCTATAGATTAGTAACACTATGTGACTTGAGGACGTCACTGATCGCGATAACATTCTAGATAAGATTTACTGATAAGAATACATTTCAATTTATTTCTCCCAAAACAAGTGTATGAGTTGGTTGTAAGATCTAGGTAAGTACCCTTTCAACTAGAGTAGGCTATCATATAAAAAATATATATACAGAGTGCCCAGAAAAAGGGTAGAAAAAATATGAAGAATTTTAACCTAAATTATATAATAGGATCTACAGTAAGTGACAATAAATAAATATGAAGGAAAAATCATATGTCATAGTATACTTTCAAATGCTATGCGACTATTGTTAAGAATTTTAAATACTACTGAAATAAGTGAATTAGATTTAATAATTCATACTGGAATTGTATTTAAAAAATTACAGTTTTGTTCACTTAGATATAATTATAAGGCTTCTTTTACAATAAAGACCTGACTGTTGTGGAGAGATTGAAAACTAGCATACTTATGAACCGACCCATCTATGTTGGATTTTCTATACTCGAACTATCTAAACTTTGTATGTATGATTTCCATTACAATTTTGTGAAGGCAACATATGGAGAAAAAGCTCGTCTCTTATTCACCGACACAGATAGTTTATCCTATCACATAGAGACTCTCGATATTTATAAGGATCTGGAAAAGCATCATGATATTTTCGACTTTTCTCAATACACGAAATCCCATCGTCTAAATCGCACAAGTTTCAAACCCACAAACATATAATCAGACTTGGCATTTTATAGCCAACACGCTAACCACGGGGCTAAGTGAGCCCACGCTTATTTTATACTCACAACGCTAACTACTAGGCTGAGTGAGACCCAGGTTATTTTATAGCCCCCCACGCTAACCCCAGGACTAAGTGAGCCCCCGCTTATTTTATAGCTACCACGCTAACCACAGGGCTAAGTGAGCCCCCGCTTATTTTATAGTCACCACGCTAACTACTGACCTGAGTGAGCCCCAGGTTATTTTATACCCACCACGCTAACTACTGGGCTGAGTTAGACCCTGGTTATTTTATAGTCACCACGCTAACTACTGGGCTGGGTAAGCCCCAGGTAAAAAAATCAGCAAGAAACCTTTAAAATATATATGATTTTGAAGGTATTTTAAAGGTTTCTGCAGGTATTTTGAAGGAAAATGAAAACTGCAGGTTTCCTTCAGGAAATATTACAGGTTTTTTAAAGGTTTTATTCAGGGTTATTTCAGCACGCTTATAACCTTCAAATTACCTTCAAAACTCATTACAGGTATTTTGAAGAAAAACGGGAACAGCTTTTCATGCAGGAAATATGAAGGCTTTTTTAAAGTTTTTGTGCAGGTTTATTTCAGCAAGCTAATGACCTACAAATTACCTTCAGTGACTTAGCAAATCTTCCCTAAAATCACTACAGGCATTTTGAAGGGGAAAAAACTGCGTTTCATACAGAAAATTTTAAAGGTTTTTCTAAATGTTTTGTTATAGACGATATGGTTAAGTATCTAACTCATATTCAAATAGCTTTTTACTGGAAAAGGCCAGAGCCACATAGAGCGGGGTGAGGGGGGGGGAGACAATTTAAAAAATATTATGTTGGTTATATCCTCCTTCTCTCAGTGTTTAATAATTTTATAATATTCGAAAATAATAAATTTAAAAAAGAAAATTAGTTAAAATTTAAATTAATTGTTCAAAATTCTTCGAGGGGTGCCCCCCCCCCCCCCCGTCTGAAATCAACACTGCCCTGAAATACCCAATTTTAAGATAAATTTTTAGCACTATTACATAAAAGTTAAAAGAAAAACAGGACAAAAATTAACTGCCATAAGTGATTAAGGGGAGTACCCCCCCCCCTTCCCCCCCCACACACTACGAGATGAATATTCATAATTTATCTTTCTCTGAATGTTTAATTATTTTAAGTTACTCAAAAAATAAATTTTACTGTCTTTAAAAATTGAAGAAAAAAAATGTCAATTAAATTACAAAACTTGGGGAGTGCCCCCCACCCCCCCGCTATTTTCTGACTTCATTACTTCCCTGAATTTCCATTTAGGGTCCTTTTTAAACACACACTCGAAAAGAATAAATTTTACTATCTCTTTCAAATTCGGCGAAAAATAAAATTACATTAATTAAATTTTAAAATCCGGGGGGGGGGGGTGCCCCCTGCCCCCCCCCCCCTGTTACCGAAAAATTTTTAGTTCCTCTTTCTTTTAGTGTTTAATTATTTTAAGTTACTCATAAAGAATAAATTTTACAATGTCTTTCAAAGAAAAAGAAAATTTTGTTTATTAAATTTCAAATCCTCCGGGGGGGGGGGGTCCTGCGGGCCACCCATGCCCTAACTCAACACTGCTTTGAACTACCCCTTTGAGATACATTTTTAACACATAAATATAAAAAATAATGAATAAATGACTTTTATGGGGAATTTAAGGGGGAAGGCCCCCCCTTCCCCCCAACGGGAATTTTGTACTTTCTCTTAGTGTTTAATTATTTTAAATTACTCGAAGAAAGAATAAATTTACCGTTTTACCGTTTTTTCGGTCAAATAAGAAATTAAATAAATTATAAAATAAATTTCAAACAAAATAAGAAATTAAATTTCCTTCCCCTTTCCACTTTTTCGAGCGCCCCTCCCCCCCCCCCCCCCCCTCCCATGATTAAAGCTAGTGGGATAATACAGGTGGTATTATTAACTTCAGACATGACTTCCAGTTTAATGAAAATTACTTCAAAAAACAAATTAAAACATTTGATTTTTTTTCGCAACAGACACGGCATTTCTGACTCCATAGTGATGTTCTAATGGAGGAAGAAACACGACTCCTCAACTCAACTCTGATCTGAGCCGAACCTGTTTACATTTTGTTTTGACTCGCGGCGTTGATAACGTTCGCTTATAATTTTAAGTAATTCGCTACCGCTAACTTTGTTAATGTAATAAGTAACGCCTTAATTAATTTTTTGAATGTTTATACATAGCCATAAGATGGCTAAAAATATGTACTGACGTATTTCTACAAAACTAGGTTCTCTTTTAAAAAATTAGATAGATTCACGTATTTATAAAAAATACCACGAGGCCTACCAAAATATTTTTAATGTGTCGTTCATATCTTATTTTAGCCCTTTTTTAATATACTTTAATAGCGATGGAGTTAATTTAAAATTTGTTGCCCCCACAATTATGATTATGCCAAGGTTGCAGCTATGATTTTACAGAAATCATCGCCAAGCTTACATATACATATGCATCGTACATATGCCAGGGGTCGATGCAGGGTTTTTTTTCTTGGGCCCCATTTTGTGAAGAATAAAGTTTATTTTTGTGAAATTTATTATATTTTTGTGAAAAATAACATTTTGTAACGAAAGTTGAAATCCAGTTATACTCAAATTCGAACCAAGAATTTATAAACAAAAACTTCTTAAAATCCTTTTGCTGAGGTTTTCTTCTCTGGTGAACTTATTTGTTTACAAATTACACATTTTAAAACATCATAAAATAATAAATAAATAATAAATGGTAAGTTTTTATGGAACAGAATTTTGTGAAAGGACCTATTTTAGTAAAAGTAATTTTGTGAAGGGTCCCATTTTATTAAATTGATTTTTGTGAAAAGGCCTTAAATAGGCCCCAAATTTTGTCTGGATCGACCGTTGTATGCACATATATACGTCATTATATACATATTTACATCTTATATGTCAATATATATATAATATATGCATCATATGTGACTATAACTTTCGGCCATATAAATCACAAAATGTTAAACACATCATATAGTATTATTATAATGTCATATTTGCTTTATAATTTGGTGAGATAAATCTTGGTCGCTAGATGATAGCAATGGATAAATAAGCTAATTTTTTTTTTCTTTAAATCGAAAGTTCTTCCTTATTACAAACAAGTAACATCATCCAAAATTTTAAAACATGCTATCAAGCAGGGGTGTAAAAATCTAGGCGCCAGTGGGTCGATTCTCACCACTGAATTTTATTAGTATTCTTTGGCTAAATGTTATTGGTATACTTCACCTAAATTTTATCAGTATTCTTATTAGTCGAATACTAAAAATTTAGTAGTAATTTGCCCATTGACGACTGCATTTTTACACCCCTGCTATCAAGTATAAAAATATAGCAGCAAGTATTTTGTTATTAATCGAAAAATGATATCTGACACCTGTAACAAACTAATTTGGCAAACTGTCTTGGAAATAGAAGAAAAAGCTTTTAATCGCATTTAATAACATTTCACATTTCATGTTCTTTGGGGTCACACATGTGCACGGAAACATAACGATCACCCTAGCAACTGCCATGCAACTCAAGAGGTCCTTTTGCTAAAGTTTTCTTTTCTGGTGAACTTGTTTTGTTTGCAAATTACACATTTTAAAATCAAACAAAATAAAAATAATTAATGAAGAATACGTTTTTATGGAATGAAATTTTGTGAAGTTGCATGTTTTATTGTAATAAAGTTTGTGAAAGGGCCCTGTTTAATTAAGAGAAATTTTCTGAAAGCTTGCTAAACAGGCCCCAAATTTTTCCTGGATCAACACCTTGAGTGTGATAATTTTCATCATTTAAATAAAAGGCTGTTATGCAGCATATGGCTGCGCAAATATTTTATTTTGGACTACCATTTCATCGGTAAGTAATTTATTTTATGTTTTAGAATGTAAATGCAATACAGAGCAATTATTAAAAAGGATTGCTATGTATGTGGGTGAGAATCTTCTATGTTTTAAGCCGATAGCAGATTCATGTGTTTTGTTATGTGTTGGTAATATTTGTTTTGTTTCTCATTTCCAAAATAATTTTCATCAATATTTACTTATTATAAACATGTTATTTAATTTTATTGACTAATTTATTTATATTTAATAATAAAAGTTAAAATGTTTCGATTTAAAAAAGGAGATGGCTGACCGCGGGTGATAAATCAAAACATTTGTTTTGTTTCTGACATAATCAAGTTAAAACATTTGAACTTTTGATGAGATGACTGACCGCGGGCAATAAATCAAAACATTTGTTTTGTTTCTGACATAATCAAGTTAAAACATTTGAACTTTTATTACTAAATATAAATAAATTAGTCGATAAAATTAAATAATGTGTTTATAATAAGTAAATATGGATGAAAATTATTTTGGAAATTAGAAACAAAACAAATATGTCAGGGCTTGAATTTGAGGGTGGGATTCGTGCCAAAAATTTTGAAATCCCGCCCAAAAAAATATCGTGGGCGGGAGCCTCCTGCCCAAAAAATGTCACCTTTTTTTGTGAGAAATTTGCGTTATTTAATTTACCTGCAACCTAACGATAAATTTTGTGATTTTGTTCCCGCAACCGATCGACAAACTTTGCGGTTTTTTTTCTGCGACTAATCGATGAACTTTGTGCTTTTTCCGCGACTGATCGAAGAACTTTGCACTTTTTTTGCGACAGATCAACGAACTTTGCCTTTTTTAAGTGACAGATTGATGAACTTTGCATTTTTTAATCGACAGATCGACGAACTTTGCGTTTTTTAAGCGACAGATCGACGAACTTTGCGTTTTTTAAGCGACAGATCGACGAACTTTGCGTTTTTTAAGCGACAGATCGACGAACTTTGCGTTTTTTCCGAGACTGATCGATGAACTTTGCGTTTTTGCCACGAGTGATTGACGAACATTGCTCTTTTTTTACGGTCTTTTGACAAAATTCACATTTTTCCACAACCCTTTGATGAATTTTTTTTCGCAATCTGTCAACGAAGTTAGCCATTTTCCGTGATCCTTCATGAATTTCGCGTTTTTTTCTTGGCCTTCGGACAAAATTCGCGTTTTTTCTGCAATCCTTCGACTAATTCGCCTTTTTCCGTGATCCTTCGACAGAATTCGCTGGTTTTTTTGGATTCTTCTACGAAATTGCCTGTTTTTCCGTGATCCTTCAACGAAATTAGCAGTTTTTTCCACGATCCTTCGACGAAATTGGCGTTTTTTCAGCAGCCATTTGACAAAATTTGCATCTTTTCGTGATCTGTCAACAAAATTAGCCATTTTTCATGAACCTTTAATGAATTTCCCATTTTTCCTCGGCTTGTGGGCAAAATTTGCGTATTTTCCGTAATTCTTTGACGAAATTTGTCATTTTTTTTTTCGAGATCCTTCGACGAAATTTGCTGTTTTTTCGAGATCTTTCCACAAATTTTGTCATTTTTCGAGATTCTTCGACGAATTTTACATTTTTTTCGAGATCCTTCGACGAATTTTGTCGTTTTCTCAAGATCCTTCGGTAAATTTTGCCGCTTTCTCGAGATCCTTCGACGAATTTTGCCGTTTTTTCGAGTTCCTTCGACGTTTTGTCTACGTGGACATGGTGTGTGCATTGTGCATTTGGAGAGGAGGTCTGGGTGGAGAATTCAAAATATTTTCAGTCTTTGCCACATCTCAAAGTCAAAACATGCATTGTGTGTGCGCTTGGAGGGGGGGGGGGGGGACAAGTCAAAATATTTTCAGTCCTGGCCATATTTCAAACTTGCACCCATGCACTGAATGAAGCTGGAAAATATGTCGGTCGCTTGCAAAGAAAATCTCAAAATGCATCAGTCTGTTGCAGAAAAAAAAAACAATGAATTTTTTCCGTTACATGAGGAGTCGGGTATTTTGTCATTTTGCTTCAGCAGGAAACTTCAAAATTTGTCGATCAGTAGTGAAGAAAGATCTTAAATTTTATCTGTCAGTCGCAGAAAAGACTTCTTTTAGTTCCACAAAAGGGAGGGGGAATTGGGTATTTCATCAATTTGTCGCAGAATTAGAACTTCAAAAGTCGTCGATCGGTTGCAAAGAAAAATGTCAAAATTTTCCAACTGGTTACAGGAAAAACCATTCTTTTCAGTCGCACAAGGGAATTCTGATATTTTGTTAATTTGTCACAGAATAAAACTGCAAAATTTCTTGAAGAAAGATCTTAAATTTTATCTGTCAGTCACAGGAGAAAACGATTTTTTTTTAGTTGCACAAGGACAGGGAGAGGAAAGAACTCGGGCATTTCATCAATTTGTGGGGTTTTTTTTTTGTTAATGTATGCGAAATGTACATATATACGTATATAAGTTACTAACCGCTGTTTGAATGATTTTCATTGATTCTAGAGATTGCTGCACTGTGAGTTTTGTACATCCAGGGGTGTTTTTTTATTGTTGGGGGGGGGGGGGGTTAATGTAGGCAAAGCGTACATATATATGTTACTAACTGCTGTTTGAATAAATTTCATGAATTCTCGAGATTGCTGCAAGGTAAGTTTCATACATCAAGGGTTTTTTTTTTTTTTTTTCGGTTAATTTATGTGAAGCGTACATATATATATTACTAACTGCTGTTTGAATGAATTTTATGCATTCTAGAGATTGCTGCATGGTGAGTTTCATGCATCCAGGTTTTTTTTTTTTTTCCGGTTAATGTACCCGCTTAATCCGGTAACAGATAATTGCATACCCCGCTTATATAAGTGTTTTCACAGTGGTCTCCTCTGATAATGTTATCCACCGAGTATTGCAATGACCTATGTCATCAATATATGGATTCATTCGGGGTGATGCACAAGTGGCAGTGCCCCGACTGGTCGCAGGGCATACGGAAGGCAGATCCTGGTTGTGCACGTTATATGTCCCTCAGTACATGGGTGCGACGGTTGAGCCACTGACGGACGCCCCAGCTCAGTTTTATACCCCGCTTATATGCATAGGATACCGTGGAATTTAAGCAGTTCCCAGAGGGTTCATGTTAAATGTACTCATTTAATCACATAAAATACAACTCCCGTCGGAACAGATGACTTATAAGCCCTCAGATCGCATGGCCATTATTTGGCGAAATTTTGTATATATGTTTTGTAATTATGTTTATTCTGTACATATTTTAATCTGTATATATTCCAAAATTAAATAAAAAATAAAACCTAAAATAGCCCAAAGTGACAAACTTTGTTGGCGATAAACGGGTTTTCGCCAACAAAACAAAATGGCGGACTGGAGGGCTTATAAGTCATCTGTTCCGTATATTTTGCAAAGAAAGGTAAAAGGATTTTGCGTAGAAATAAATTTATTTCAAATTTATTTTCATTTTACTTAAATTACATAGTTTTACTGAAAAATCAAACCCCATTAATGTAAATAGTGTTTGTAAGAATGTATACTATATGCTTTACTACATACTTATGTATATAAGAGTGTGTATAACAAAATAAATTATTAATTGAAATCAATACTACAATAATTAAATTTCAAACTATTTTGTAAATATTTATTGATTGTTAATATGTACCATGCCTGTGTTATGATTCAAATGATAACGTATGTAGTAACTGAACATTAATGGTGTCTTCGCTTAAATGCTTTATAATTTAGCAATAAATCTTGATCATTTAGCGATTCATGCTTGGGGGCTGCTAGTAATAACACAAAGTACACATTTTTGTTAATTTCTCAGTTGCATTTCAATATTATTATTATTATTGCATATTTGTGAGATCAATCTATAACTGGTTACATTTCTGATTTTGGTTGCAATGTTTTTTTTAATTTCTTTTTTTAAATGGAAATTGACCTTATCAAAATTGAAAAAATACTCTATCCTCAGCTGCTGTCCTCCAGAAAAAAAAAGCTCCTGTTGACTATAGGACAAAATTAGCACTTGCCAATCGGCGAGTAATTCTTACTGAAAATTTGGCGATTGACTTTATTGCTACCACTGGTCAAACTTAATAGTCACACTCACCAATTGCGATGATTGAATGGAAAAAGATTTTTTCCCCTGCTGTCGCTCGAAAAATTTCGCAACTATTTGGCGAATTTCATGATTTTTTCCCCGAAATCATTTGACAGATTGTAATTTTTTTTCTCAAAGCCATTCGACAATAAATTTTTTCATGACAGTTTGACAAAATTATTTTTTTTTCCTGCAATAATTTTGCGAAATTCACTATAGTTTATGCGATCGATTGATAAAATCTGCCATTTATTTCAAAGATTCCTTGATAAGATTAGCTTTTTTTTGTGGTCATTTAACGAATCTCGTGATTTTTCTGCAATTGATCGACAGATTTTACAATTTATTAACCGTGACGATTTGACGAATGTCGCAATCTCTTTCCTGACACCATTTGATAAATTTCGCTGTTTATTCCACTATTGTTTGACAAATTTCGTTTTTTATTCCGCAATCATTAGACAAATTTGTTATTGGCTGAAAAACACACGAGTGCTGAAAAACACTGGCGAGTAAAAAAAATTCATGTACTGGTCAGTGGCCAGTGAGTAAAAAAGTTAATTTTTACCTATACCATTGACATTAGCTACCAAGTGTTACTGCGGGAGCCATCATTGGCTCTTAAGCTTAGAGTAAAAATGTCGGGGGGGGGGGGGGGGGTATATTTTGGAGGAAAAAAGTGCAGTGTTGATTCAGATTTTTTTTTATCAGGAAAAACCGGATGTATTTTTCAGACTAAAACATCCAGTTATAATACAAGTTTTTTTTTATGTAAAAGGAAGATATAAATTTTTTACCTAATGAATGGAGTTATTTTGGACAAAATGGGAAGGGAAGTACAAGTTTTTTGCTTAAAGGAAAACAAGGTATTTCAGACAAAAATAATGAAATGAAAATAGTTTTTACCTGAAGGAAAAGTGAAGGTATTTCGGACAAAAAAGGGAAGGGAAAATAGTTGCCTGAAGGTAAAGCGGAGGTATTTGGGACAAAAAAGGTGAAGGGAAAATACAGGCTTTTGCCTGAAGGGAAAGCGAAGGTATTTGGGACAAAAAGTAAAGGGAAAATGCAGGTTTTTGCCTAAAGGGAAAGCGAAGGTATTTGGGACAAAAAAGTGAAGAAAATTGCAGGGTTTTGCCTAAAGGGAAAGCGAAGGTATTTGGGACAAAAAAGTGAAGGAAATTGCAGGTTTTTGCCTAAAGGGAAAGCGAAGGTATTTGGGACAAAAAAGTGAAGGAAAATTGCAGGTTTTTGCCTAAAGGGAAAGCGAAGGTATTTGGGACAAAAAAGTGAAGGAAAATTGCAGGTTTTTTACCTTCATGAAACCTTAGTCCCAAATACCTGCAAATTACCTGAAGTTTTTTTTTAAAGGTTTTTTGCTGATTTTTTTACCTGGGGCCCCAGGTTATTTGGTCACATAAATATGATTTCCAAGGTATATGGCCTTACTTGATTTAGACCATTGCCTATGGTAAGATAAAGCTGGGAAGTAAATTGATAACATCTGTACATTTCACTCGAAAACTCACTTGTATTTTATTAAAATATCTGCAGAAAATCAGCATAGTTTATTTAAATTATACACATTCTCATTAGTTTATGAATCTACTAACTTATAATATCTATATGGTAACTTGAATTATTAGTATTCCCACTTAAAAATTTCTTTTGTAGATTTAATATGATAAACGCTAACATGAGACGGGCTAAACTTTTACCATTTTCATTTCTACGTAGTTTTAGGAAATTTATCTACATAGCTTTAAATTTTACTGTTTAGTTAGTCTGTTATTTCAAAGTATTATTTTTCAGTTCTAATGTTTAAAACATATTCATATCGTTTTACATAGTAGGTATCAAATTAATTTAAAGTCTTATTAAAAATATATATACATGTACTATTCTTACCTAATACGCCAGCTAGCTAAAACACCCAAACGTCTCACACCAAGACTCTGAGAAAAGCGAATGCTTGTTCAGGACCTTATCAGCTAATATAATCAATGATAAGATTTGATCACGTGTCATGTGACGTCACTGATTAAGTGATGTCAGAAATCACGTGACTATGTCATAAAAGAACCAATTACCTAATGCAATTAACAAATTACCTCTAATTGCTTTCTATAATATATATATAGATATATTAATGCATGATTTATCTATTATTTCTTAAAACATAGTACATGTGCTATGTATTTTCATACTTGTTTATTTATATATATATAAACGTTAAATTTCTTTTTTTATATAACTCTATATTTTTTAAGTGTGTATATTGTGTGTGTGAAGCCTAACTTCTATCGACTCTGAGTAAAAAATAAAAGGGTGAGGGGGAGGGGGCTATTCAATTGAGTACAGTATAATTCTTGCGGGACCCTACATTTTTTACCACAACCTATACCGAATTCATTAAAACGCGCCTGTTTGCCCCAAAAATGTTGAAGTACGCGCCCATTAAAATGGATGAATGACCCTTTTTAGTTACTATTTTTCATTCACATCGACCCTTCAAACTGCGTACTCTCGTTGAGGGAAAAAAATCTCGCCAAAATTTCTTAAGTTCTCTAATTAAAATTAATGAATGACCCTTTTTAATTAAATCATTATTGACTTTTAAAATTCTCCTTTAACATGTATATCGAATACGCTACTCTCGTTGGAAAAAAAAATCTCGCGAAAATCCTTAAGTTCTGCAATTAAAATTAATTACTATTTTTAATTAATTAATCATTCACTTCTACTGCATACACTCATAATCAAACTGCATACTCTCGTTCAAAAAAAAATTGCTTCGAAAAATTTCTAAGTTCCTCAATTAAAATTAATTAATGACCATTTTTAATTCATATTTTTGCTACAAACCGAAAAAAAAATCGAAAATTTTCAAGTCCCCCAATTAAAGCTCATTAAAATAATCCCCTTATCTTATAGTAGAAATCCTTATCGCACCCCCCTCCCATCGAACCCTCCGTTCTTATCAGTGCTCATGCTCTTATCGCCACCTTCACCTGCTCCACCGCTCACCAGTGCTCTACCTGCTCCCCCTGTGCTCCACCTGCACCTGCACAGCTCCACAGCACGTTCCGCCTTCCGCCTGCTCGACTCAGGTGGCGTGGAACCGGTAAATATACACTACTTTTACTGTTTAACGAATGTGTCACTTACTGATATTTAACGAATATAGTTATTTTGTATACTATAAATATGGCAATATAGCATGGAAAATATTCTGGAAAACATTTGTTAAATGCAGTATTGTAGCTGTGTTAAGTAAACATAACCAAACGTGAGTCGTTGAAAAAACAGGAGAAAGTAATTGTCCAGAATTTATTCTTTTCTTAACAAAAAAATATTGGTTCTGACAAATAAAATTTAAATTTAAAGAAAAACATAAATGAAACATAAATGAAACATAAATGTCACAAGAATATTGTATGTGTATACTTTATGTCAAAAGTAATTTTAAAAGCATTTCCTATTATTAGGACACCAGACACAAAATATTAATATATATGAGAGAGAATAGATATAATAAATCAAATTTTATGAAGAAAGAGAACAGATATTTTATTAAAACCTGTGAAATATTCCATATAAAAGAAAATATTGTAATTTAAGACATTCATATTTGTGCATTTATGGCTTACAGGAAAGATACAGTTTCGAAAGTAAAAATTACATTATGCGCAAACGTATAATACAAGACGATGTAAGAAAAATAAATCATCGTTATTATTTCAATGAAAAATGAATTATATCGTCCGTTATTATAATATGATTATTTTCTGTAATATAATAAGTACATTTTAAGTTGGCAACGTTTTATCTTTTGTTGAAATTTACTGAAAATTCTAATAGAAATCTTAATCCTAGCTTTTAAAATTTTAGAACATGAAATGCATATTTAGACTCTTTTTCCATTTAATATCTATTTCTCTGGAAACATCTATCCAAAAAACTGTCGGTAGATTATAGGATTGCTATAATTAAACAATTTTAGTATACAAATTCGGTTTTTAAATTCAGTAATACGGAAATAATATGACTCTATCTTAAATAGGACGTAATCAATATGGCAACCTAGAGTTATTACCTATCATGGGATATCATTGAATTAATTACGTATGATAGGATTTAATTGAATGACGCAAACTTTTATTAATATCGCTTTCAATTTTGATTCGGTTTTCACGCATAATCGACAACATTCTGCAATGATTATATATATTAAATTTCGAACCATTCGGTTGGGTAGCTTTTGCACTGTTATATGCGGACAGACGGACGGACCAGACGATGACTACAGTTTCTACGTTTTTATATAATTACGAACGCACATAAAAACTAGTGACAATGCTCTAATGAATATAATTTAGTAAACTGAAGACGGTGCTATTCGAAAATATGTAGGTGAATATTTCAAAAACATTTTCACGCTTACATACATACATATAGATATTTTCCTGTCCTTTTCAAGTGATCTCAACAATTCTTCTGTATTCATTGAAAATTTTTGTGTTTACTCTGTATTTGGGTTTAATTAATGTTTAACTATTATTTTTTTTAATTAGAATAGACCGGTACAATGTTTATTTTTGCAATTCATTCTAGTTATCTAGCCTCTATATAAAACAAACATATGAAATTTTAATGTTTCATATGTCGGATATAATCATTTTTGTTATTACAATACTACACACTGCAGTGTGAGTTTGACAATTGAGCAATATTTTCTTAACGAATTTTATATATAAGTTTTCTGCCTATATTATAAAAAAAACATGTCTGCGAGTACGTCTGACGTCATATTCTCGGTAGAAGCGATCTAAAAATTCCAATTACTTTTTACCCAAATTTAATTACTTCTAAACAATACACAATATATAGACGGCGATATACATTTTAAATGTTGACGTAACACAAGGGAAAAGACCATTTTGTCGTTTTTTTTTTTTTTTTTACACACCTACAAACACAAACGAAAAAAAATAATCGTAGTAACATTTGACTCTTTTTGTTACATCACTCTCAACTATACATCATGTCACCTTCACACATCAAAATCCGAGCGCTAACTACCCTTTTGAGATTCTTGGCTTTCGAAAAGACAGTCCAATTTTCATCTCTCATCGGATGAGTGCTGCCATCCATCGGTGGCCTAAAAAGTAAGTTCTTTACAATATCCAGATATCAATGTTACTTATAGAGTGGACTTTAAAACACGATTTTATTTATCACTGCTATCTTCCAACATAACAGTTAATATAAATTGTTCATAGAATTCTCAACAGACACTGAACACAACATGCACTGAATTAATTTTTCATGCCAACATTTTATTTATCAATTGAACAGTTTCACATCCTTATAGCTAAAATGAACTTCGTAAATTTTGTCGAATCCGATAGGCTAAACATGTCAAAAAATATATTTTTTATAAAGGTAAGTTTGTATACTTTACAATTTTGCATTAGCAAATTAACAATATTTAAGAGAAGTATGTAATTTTCTGTTAAATGCAAGTGTGAAAAAAGCAACTTTTACTCTTTTTTTTTTTACATTTTCAAATTCAAAATTTTTAAAATTATTTTTTACATGCTTAAAATAATGTATTCTAGCACCTCAGAAAATGTTTTTCAAATCGGGGATGTTGAGTCACAAACGGTTAAACTTTGCACAAAAACATAAAAGAGCACTATACCATCTTACGTTATTTTATTTTTCTTGTTTAATATTTTACCTTTTAGTGCACTTTCCCAGATGACAGTCTGAATGTGATGTTTTTTACATCAATTGTCCCACGGAAAGCTATAAAATACAGATTTCGAAGCTCTATAGCAATAAAAACTCCCTTCTTTAGAAGCAATAAACATCTACTTTTCAAAAGTGAATAAAAGGACACATTTCACTTTGCTTCCATTATTCGTTTATTTATAGAAAATACGTTAAATGTATTTTACAACGAACGTTAAATACATTTAAAATTATGGTGAAAATTACAGAACCATGTTTTTACAGTTTAAAATATCATTTAGAAAATACCGAACTAAAATTATATAATTTTTAATGTGTCGAATGCAATAGTTTTAGAAAGAGAATTTTTTTTTCTGCCATGTATTTCGATTAAAAGAAAACATATATTATAATTTCTAAATAGTTAAGATCTAATATCGGCAACTTCTTATAGTATAAGTGGCACGCGGTGGAATCGCAATTCCCCTTACTTCTGTTAATGACCGGAATGGTAGTAGACCGGAACATAGAAGATCCCCATTGGAAAATTTTTAAAGCTAATGAGACGTAATATTTCCAACTGAGTGGAAATGTCCAGGCCAGGATACGAACCCGGAGTCCCTTGGCTGAAGTTGCCAATGCTCTGAACGAATCCTGAACGCATATGGCTGAACTAATTCACCCAATTAAACTTAATGATCATATCATCTGGTCTGAAAGCTGACATCTTATTAACATACACTTGACCTGTGTGCTTGGCGTCAAGTGCCCGCTTATAAGATATCGTCAATATATACAGGGACGAGATAGCACACACAAGGAAATTTACAACACACAGAAATACAGCCGAGAGCTCCACATAGAGTGTGCAATGGAGCCAGCGGGATTCGAACCCGCTCCCACCTACACTCGCAAGCGATTAGCGGTGTGATGCCTTGACCACTCAGCCACGTCTAATATCTGAATCTGAATAACAGAATAAATCACAGGTAATGGAACCTCCAGTAAACTCTGGAAACGTGATTACACTAGATTAATAATGACACAATTATTCTAATTGGTGAAAAAATCATATGAGATGTAATCTTTCCAACTGAGCATATTCGTTCATATTCCCATATTTGTCTGAGATTACTCAGTTGGTAAAGCATTGGCAGCTTCAGCCAAGGGATCCCGGATTCAAATCATGGCCCGAACTTTTTTCACTCAGTTGGGAAGATTACATGTCATATGATTTCTTTTCCAATTAGAATAATTGTGTCATAATTAATCTAGTATAATCACGTTTCCAGCGTTTACTGGAGGTCCCATTGCCTTTGATTTATTCTGTTGTGCTGATTCAGATATCAGACCAGATGCTATGATCATTAAGGCTAACGGAGTGAATTAGTTCAGCTATATTCGTCCGAGATTGCTCAGTTGGTAGAACAATGGCAGCTTCAGCCAAGGGATCCCGCGGGTTCGAATCCTGGCCCGGACATTTTCGCTCAGTCGAGAAGATTACATCTCATATGATTTCTTTATCAATAAGAATAATTGTGTCATAATTAATCGCAGTGTAAACTCGACATGTTTAAGACACTGACCACGTATTCGGTACGGACGGGGCAAAACGTACTGCAGTAGCTTAGAGATCATTGTAGATTTTAATTTTAATGGAAATAGCAGACACTTAATAATTTTGGTTTCTTGTGTGTAGACATTTCTGACCTTGATTAATTTTCTTTCAGGTGATTTTTTTTTCGCTATCAACGGGAAAATGGTTTTACTCTCCTCAACGAGGCAGGCTTTTTGACCTTGGATTTTGACCTTGGATTGACCTTGGATTAAATGTCCTTAACCTGCGTAGTTGTTAGTAACATTATAATAAAAAAAAGCAAATAATTCAGTTAAAAAAATTTATTTGAAACCATAAATATGATTTAAAATATTAAGAAATATGCACGTACGAAATTGAAGTTTCTACACATTTATTTAGTTTATCTATATGTTCAAAAAGAAAAGTCGAAATAATATAAAATCTATATCTATCCAGTTCTTTTTTGTAGTTTTCATCGCTTTCTAACCACTTTGAGGTACATAAACATGAAAATTTGTCTGTCTGTCTTTCTATACAAATTGACAGTTTAGAAGCTAGAATCGTCAAATTTTAGATATAGACGTATTAAAAAACGGCCGAGGCAAGTAAAACAAAACCAAAATCGAAATAAAGGCGTCGGCCCAAATTTTCAAATTTTCCTTAGAGATGAGATTGTGATTGTTTGAATGTTTAATCGAAACATTAGCTCCATCGTTGTAACGAATGCACTTTAACCTCATTGTTATCCGCATCATTATGACGCCAATGTTACTGACGCACATACTTCTGAACATACATTTGCTTTTCCTTACAAGGAGAGGTTACGAAGTCGGGGTCACAGAATGCGGCTAACGTTTGTGTTTCAATAGAGTATAGTTAGTATATAAATATATTAAAATCATAAAGTGCAATACTCAGGGGCTCTTGAGAAAAAATGTCTTAATGTTTACGTTACAGTTTATAATCCGATAAATTTCTCCCGTTTCCCCTATAATTGCAGTTTTAACTATGAAATTATGAATGTTTAAATATTTAATGGGAAGTTAAAGAATTAATAAAAATAAAGAGTATACAATTTATACTTCCGTAGACCATAAATTTTTGCTGCTATTGTAAATTATTTACAGTTATATAAATGAATAATCTACTATTTTTCAGAATAAAATAAATTAAAATAAGTGATTCTATAATGTTTTATTTAAATTTTGTTTCATTATCCAAACATTAAAAAAAATAATAACTTATTAAAAATATGCTTTTATATTTTTAATATAAAAAAAATCTCGGGTTCTTTATTTCTTTATTTTGTAATTAGAATAACTGTCTACGTAATGATTATTATTACCAATTTAAATTATTTTTTGTTGTTTAATATGTTTTTTATAATACAGTTTAATTATAAAGATAAAATTTTAACTATCAAATTTTTCATGTTTATATATTTATTTAAAAGAAAGGTAAACATAAATACTTAATTAATTAAACAAAAATTGGCAATTGCTACGCCTATAGATCATACAATTTTGCTTGTTTAAAAATTTATTTCCTATTATGTACATAAATGAACTACAATTTTTCACAGTGAAATAAATTAAACTTCGTTAAATAAAATTATAACACGCTGCTTTAATTATTTGTTAAAATTTATTTTTTTTTGTTAGTATTAATAGTATAACAATATAATAAATTATAACACCTTGTAATAATATGTTTCTTTTAAATGCTAAAAGGTATAAATTAACAACATAATACAAATTAGAATAACTTTTATTAGGTTGTTTTACATGTTTCGACTCACTTCGAGTCAATTTCAAAAACAAATGAGAATATTCCATAATTGCACGAGCTTTGAAGTTATTATTTTCAGGTACTTTTTTAAAATTTATTTCCTATTATGTACATAAATGAACTACAATTTTTCACAGTGAAATAAATTAAACTACGTTAAATAAAATTATAACACGCTGCTTTAATTATTTGTTAATTTTTTTTTTTTTTTGTTAGTATTAATAGTATAACAATATAATAAATTATAACACCTTGTAATAATATGTTTCTTTTAAATGCTAAAAGGTGTAAATTAACAACATAATACAAATTAGAATAACTCTTATTAGGTTGTTTTACATGTTTCGACTCACTCCGAGTCATTTTCAAAAACAAATGAGAATATTCCATAATTGCACGAGCTTTGAAGTTATTATTTTCAGGTACTTTTTTTAAATTTATTTCCTATTATGTACATAAATGAACTACAATTTTTCACAGTGAAATAAATTAAACTACGTTAAATAAAATTATAACACGCTGCTTTAATTATTTGTTAAAATTATTTTTTTTTGTTAGTATTAATAGTATAACAATATAATAAATTATAACACCTTGTAATAATATGTTTCTTTTAAATGCTAAAAGGTGTAAATTAACAACATAATACAAATTAGAATAACTCTTATTAGGTTGTTTTACATGTTTCGACTCACTCCGAGTCATTTTCAAAAACAAATGAGAATATTCCATAATTGCACGAGCTTTGAAGTTATTATTTTCAGGTACTTTTTTAAAATTTATTTCCTATTATGTACATAAATGAACTACAATTTTTCACAGTGAAATAAATTAAACTACGTTAAATAAAATTGTAACACGCTGCTTTAATTATTTGTTAAAATTAATTTTTTTGTTAGTATTAATAGTATAACAATATAATAAATTATAACACCTTGTAATAATATGTTTCTTTTAAATGCTAAAAGGTATAAATTAACAACATAGTACAAATTAGAATAACTTTTATTAGGTTGTTTTACATGTTTCGACTCACTCCGAGTCATTTTCAAAAACAAATGAGAATATTCCATAATTGCACGAGCTTTGAAGTTATTATTTTCAGGTACTTTTTTAAAATTTATTTCCTATTATGTACATAAATGAACTACAATTTTTCACAGTGAAATAAATTAAACTACGTTAAATAAAATTATAACACGCTGCTTTAATTATTTGTTAAAATTAATTTTTTTGTTAGTATTAATAGTATAACAATATAATAAATTATAACACCTTGTAATAATATGTTTCTTTTAAATGCTAAAAGGTGTAAATTAACAACATAATACAAATTAGAATAACTTTTATTAGGTTGTTTTACATGTTTCGACTCACTCCGAGTCATTTTCAAAAACAAATGAGAATATTCCATAATTCCACGGGCTTTGAAGTTATTATTATTTTTTTATTATTTGTTTTTATTTCATTTATTTATTTATTTTATTTATTTTTATTTTTTTATTTATTATTATTTTTTAAATAATAACTTAAGTTATTTTAATTTGTATTACGTTGTTAATTTACACCTTTTAGCATTTATAAGAAATAGAGTATTAATAGTATTTCAATCATAATAGTACTTCAAAATATATCGTATTTTAAATAATTGTTTTTTTCTTTAAAAAAAAAAAAAAATCTTGGATATTTGTGTTTATAATTAGAATGTCAATGTACTTAAAAGTAAGGATTAAAAATTTATTGATTTGCTAAAAATATATATTATGTAGGCAGTAAAGAAAAAACCAAGAATCCGAGATTAAAAAAAGAAATAATTAAATTCAAAATTCAAAAGAATATTTTAAAAAAAATCACGAAATATTTAAAATATTTGTATAATAAGTTAAAATTAAAATAATATATTATAGGTTCATACCACGTACTTCAATTTATTTCTCTGAGAAAAAAAAAGTTGATATTTATTTAAGTAACTGTAATAACAGCAAATATTTCTGGTCTATTATAGAAATATAAAGTATCTATGTTTTTTTCCTTTTACTTTTCATTATACCTTTAAACATGCAGAATTTCGTAGTTAAAACTGCACTTATATGCTACAAAACATATATTTAATTTATATTTTTCGACAATTTCAATAATTATACACATTTTTTTCAATCGTAGTTCAAAAGTAATTGTAGACAAACTACATTGTAGACAAACAACTTTTGACAATTCAAATGTATTTAAATGTAACAATGCTACTTTCTTACACAAAGTCTACTTTTCTGATACAGGTAAATGTATACATTCATGATCGAACGCAGATATTAGTCGTGTTTGCAACCTTCACACACAAACATTTTATTTGAACTTGTGTGTGAATCTGTTTTTTCAAAAAAGTTCAGAAATTTTCATTCGCTTCATTTTCAGCATAATTTGAATTGCACACTGTTCTTCGATGTCGAATAAAATTTGGAATAGCAAGAGTTAGAATAATATCAATCAAAGTTTCGTTGATTTGTGGGGTAAATTTGGGGGACCCAACACCGTCGTTATTATAGTTTGATTTAAAAACTATTTATTTTTAGATGATGTGAAAGAATAAAAATATAAAATATTTCTATGTATTTCTTTAAAGATAACTTAAAAATGAATTACTGTGAAAATAGTATTTAAGAAACTGTACTACGAAAAACATAAAACAAGCTTATGAAACTGTCGTTATTAGCATACGAAATTATCGAAATGAAATGTATTTCCTTCATTTGCTTTTACTGCGAATATGGTTTATTGCAGGATAGTAAATGAAGACCAGTACAGTTCCTAATGCAATAAAAGTGGAATATTCGAAGGGATTGGGGACATGAGAATTTTCCACTTAAGTGAATCAGACGGCGTCTGATACAATCTCTCTTGAAAAATCTAGACCAGTCGAGTTAATATGTAGTACTAAAATAAATGTTACTTCTATTTATATATAGAATATTAACAATAGTGCAGAATTGTTATTGTGTTATTGTACTTTTGTTAATTATTACTGTACAGTTGCTAATGTAATAAAAACTGAATATTCGGAGTGACTAAGGTGCATGCAGAATTTCATAGTTAAAACTGCACTTATATGCTACAAAACATATATTTAATTTATATTTTTCGAAAATTTCAATAATTATACACATTTTTTCAATCGTAGTTCAAAAGTAATTGATAAAAAGTTTCACTAGGGAAAATAACCTTTAGCTGCGATTCGAACCAAAATACGAAAATCTCGAATCCAGTGCACTACCAACCAGGATACGATTGGTTTCTGGCTGGTTTGCCAAGGGAAGAAATGCATCTGAATATAAACTGTGACCTAAATTTTGAGACCTTTTTTCTGAAGACACTAATACTAAATTTTATATCCTATGGGTTTCGAGCACGAGAGGATAATTGAGCTTGGTCACATGTTCGAGAAAATGTTATTAGTGGGTAATTTTGTTTTGGTCCTGGGTAATGATATTTGAACTCAAAGCTAATTTTACTCAAGCATAGCTCGGTCTTTCCTGCTCGTGTATATATTATATATATATAGACAGATAGAAATATATACACATATATCTGATCTATGTCATACGATCAGATATATATGTATATATATCTAATTCATATATCTGGATATATATCTGGTTCATAAATACAGTGTCAGGCACTCGTATTTATGAACCAATTTGTACGTAATTAAGTGTGTGTATTAAGCTCGCAAATGCTTCGATTGAATTCGTTGGCCTTCATGTTCTGCCATCTTTTTTCAAAATGGCGGCCACTAAAATATTTAAATCTATAAACTACAGTCAAAATTGTCTATCTCGAATCTCTCGGGAGCCAAAATAAAATTCGAGATAAACAGGTTTCGAGATATACAGGTTTTATATAAACAGACTAAGAAAATTTCTATACACTAAATAGAAAAGACTGAAGGTTTAAAATAGTAAGTTTTATTTACATACCTTACAAAAAGTAATCCATTAGGAGAATTTCATGCAAAACTGTTTTAGATTGGACATTTTTTTGCAATTTTACAACAGCAGAGAAACAATCCTGATCAATGTTGTCGTGGAATTCAAGAAAAATTCTCTATGTTTCAACGGATGTATCTGATTCTTTTGGTGTTACAACCCTTTCTATATTGATGCTGTTCTCATTATCATTTTCTTCTTCATCATCGGAAATCCCTTAAATGTTTTCTAAAATTTCAGAATGCGCTAATAAAGTTCTGCTCGTTACCAGTTTTACGTCTACGTTTACAAAATCTTTAATTCTGATAATCATCCATTCTTTGGAAACTCACCAATTTCCTCGGTCGGTTGTTCTTCTGTTTTTTTTAGCTGTTGTTCTCTGACAGTGCGTGGTTGTTCAAATCCAGTCTTTTTAAAACAATTCTTTATAGTTTTTTTTCCATGACACATCTTCAAGCATAGTCTATAATCCTCATAGCATCCAAAACAATTATGCTTGGAAGTTTTTCACCATCTTCAATTGCATTGATGTGTTTTCGAATGAGTTCTTTTCTAGATTTAACTTTAAAACTCTGAATAATCCTTTGATCTAACGGTTGAAGTTTTGAAGTTGTATTCGGGTGTAGAAATTTTACCGTAACGTTCTTTGTTGAAGGAAAATTCTTATGCGAGCAGCAATTTATCGATAAAGAGCAGAATTTTTCTGTATTTCAAGCCCATCGATTTATCGACTTTCTTTAAACACTCGCCAAAAATTTCACTGCAAAAAATTTCAAGATTTTCTGTTTAACTTATAGAGAATCGAAAATTATTTTACTTTTGCAAAACATCTTGGCTTTGCTGAAGAACCACTCATTACTGGCAGAGCTTCACTGCCATTTTGATTAGAATCTAGAAGGACAGTTTTATCTCACTTTACTCTGCTTGCTTCCTTTGCATTCATCTCCTTTAAAAATTGCTCTTTTGTTCGGAAACATTGGAAAAAAGGCCGGTTTCATCAGCATTAAAAATATCAGCTGGATCATATCATTGCAATAAAGATGGAAGTGTTTTAAGCCAATCTCCTATAACACTTGTTGGCACAGACACGTTTTCTCCGCAAAGTTTTCAGAAGATAATGCCATGTCTCATATTGAAGCTTTCAAGCCAGCCATTACTAGCTTTGAAATCACTAAGTCCCAGTTCTTTGGGAAGTCTTCAGCTTTTTTTTAAGCATTAACCCACTGATAGGAACTCCTTCTCCACAGTATTGCTAAAACCGTTTTTTCACACATTTGTCTACATCGGGAAAAGAGCATGCACCGTTCCTTTTCATGGTTTTAATGCTGTTTTCGAAGTTATTTTCGATGAAATCTTTATTCTTTATGATGGTGGAAAGAGTAATGGGTGGAATTCCAAATTTAAAAGCGACCATACTTTTCATCACAGAAGGATTTTCCTTCAAAAAAAGTCAAAATCCCCATCTTTTTCTCGATCGATAAAACGTTTACTTTGCTTTTTATACCTGACATTTTTCGCTCTAAATTAGACAGTGAAATGTGTTGAAACGATTCTTTACTCATTACTCGTTTGGCTAAATGACTGCAATGGACTGACCTTTCTCTATCTCCGTGCAGCACGAGGAGAAGTTTTTCATTTTGGCCAATAGCATGCCATGCCTTCCTTCCCCCTCGTTTCCTTTAGAGGGCTTTCGGTTACGTCGTATGCGGTCAAATCTGAGATCTCCAGAATTATTCTCGCAATAACGTACGCGAAATATTTGGCTAAGTGTGGTAAAATTTAGTAAAGTTTATTTTTTCTAATTAATTTTCTTATCACTCGAGTCAAGATATTTTCATGATCTCTTGAATATCTTCTAAATGCCCATAGACTAAGAGCCAGTTCTCTTTCTGGAGAAAAATAGACTACTTACACCTCTTTCCTTCAACCCCTATCTCACCCCCCATCGTAAAATCTGTCTCAAATCCCGTGCAGTCCCTGAGCAACCCGTCAGTGCGGAGATTGGCGTATGTCCCTTAAGAATTTCATGGAAATGAGGACTAGCGAGTTACAAACGTTTATTGTTGCTACGATGGAATTGTTTCTTGCTCATAAAAAAGATCGGATCTTGCATTGAAAGGTGGTGTTTCTTCCGGAAATTCGAGATAGGGAGGTTTGGAGAAAAAATAATTTGAGATAAGTTTGGAAAATACGTTGATTTTACAATGAAAATGCAGGGACATTTGTAAATTTCGACACAGACATGTTTTCGAGATATGCAGGTTTCGAGATAGACAGGTTTGACTGTATATATGTTACGGTGAAACACCGAAATCTCGAGAATGTCGACTTTCACCGGTGAATGTCAACAAACACATAGTCGCTTAGTGTATGTCCGAAATATTTGCTAAATACCCTTATTTCTGACTTATATCGGTGAATGTCGACATTCACCATGCACTAATGGTGAATGTTGAACATGTCCGAGATTTATATTTTTTTCTCCGTAATTCAGTCGCGATAAATTTTTCGCCTCTCTTTCTGAGAAGAATGACTAAGAACTTAAAACACACAGTACATTCAAAATGAGAAAGGAAAATAATAGAAATTAAAAACTTACTTAATTATACAGTGCGTTCTAAATGAGAAAATAAAATAATAGTAATAAAAAACTTACTAAATTATGTGATTCAAATCTTATTTATTGCAACAACTTAAACTATTATGACACTTTGAATTGCACAAGAGGCCCTTACTTTTACAACTGCATTTATTTGTGGAACACTTCCTTTTGCAATGACAGCGTGTATAGCCTTGCCCACAGCATCTCGAATTAGCTGCAGCTGCTTCTCTCAGCGAAATTTCTTTAAAATAAATCTCATCAATGGAAAGTAACTTTTCTTTACAAATTACGAACTGATTACGTGTGTAAAGCTGCTTGAGGGTACCATTTTCATTTGCAAGTTTATAGAAGTCGGAGTCTTCTATTCCAACAACAACCGCTAACACATTTCGGTTATCTGTACGACCACGGTCGACATCAGGGACTTGTATTTGTATAGTATCACCAATTTGAGCAGGAGGAAATTGTTTTTGTGAGGTTCGTAACATTTTTGTTGCTTGCAGTAGAAGATTCTCTTTCGCGGCCGCTCTTTTTATAGATATTAACTCGTGTTTTTCAATCAGAACTTGATGTGAAGACGAGGTAGATTGCAAGTCCTCTTCAATATTTTTCTTTGGAATATGGTTTTCGGTATGACCACCGCTCACATTTTTTTCAGAAGTATTACCAGTTTCTTCAAGCTTCGGTTTCAAAAGTATTGGCAATTTCTTCAAATTGTTCTTCGGTATTGATATTTGCGATTTGTTCGCTAGGCAAAAAAGACGATGCTATGTCTCTTTTCGCTTTAATGCCAAACATGGCTTCATAAGGACCTTGGCGTATTTCTTCGTGGTATGTAGTGTTCTTGGCAAATTGAACAAAGGGTAAACCTTCTGACCATTTATTTGTATCATTATCGTTCATCCATGCAGTTAGCATATTCTGTATATCCTGATTGGCCCTTTCAACTGAGCCTTGTGTTTGACTGTGACGAGGCTTTCCATGAACTATCTTAACATCTTTCCACATAGCGCATATTTCGGATATGACTTGATTACTGAATTCTCTACCATTATCTGATTGCAATATTGCTGGAGCACCAAATGTTAAAAATATTGGAAGAACGTGATACGTTACTTCTTCCGCCCTCTTAGTTTTCAAAGGTCGTAGCTGGACAAACTTAGTTAAATGATCTTGAAACACCATTATGAACTTATATTCGCCATCTCTGTTTGACTGCATATCTATCAGATCAACTTGACATCTTGAGTTAAACTCAGATCTGATCATTGGTTTCACAACAATACCTTTCTTAGGTGCACTGTGTTTCATTTGACACTGTTTGCATAAATTTAAATACAACTTTACAACTTCATATGTAATATTTTTGGATTTTTTTTTGCAACTCTTTAAGCATACGTGTTCTTCCTCCGTGGCCTATTCTGGTGTGAGTTTCATATAGTATACTGAACATTTCCTCATTGGTAACATAATACTGTACATTCATTTCTCCTGGTTTTAATGGTACAATTAACTTCTCTTCATCATTAATTTTTTTTCAAACGTCAAAACGTTTTAATCGTCTGTAATCCAAATGTGTGTTGCACTTCGTTTTAGCAGAAACCACTTCAGAAAGTATTTTAGAGTACTTTTCTTGAGAAAAATAAAAACAATTGTCTTCTCGTTTACCCGCAGTTAATGCATTTAACTTTTCAAGAAAAAGATCACGATTCAGTGCCGTATCCATTCTGTATAGATTAGGGTATCGGAAAAAAAATAAGAAAACGTTGCTCTCAACATCAAACCTTGCATAAGACTGACAAAGCTGACTGACTCCACCAGAATAAAGGATTTGGCGGGAAAGAGCCATTCGGCTCTTTGTCGGCTCAGGGCCTTCTCGATGATCGCGCTGCGCGCGCAGGTCAGTAACACTTCTCTCAGGGCGTGAATGTACGGATCGTGACGTCACACCTTGACGCTAGCTACCGCAAGGGAGAAAGAGATTCAAGCTCCTCTCTTTTCGACCTCCACCAGAGCATATCTGTGATTGTCGACATACACCGGTGAGGGTCCGAATGTAAAAGAATGTAATGAAATATCCGATCATTCACCGACGTAATTGGTGTTTGTTGACATTCACCGGTGAAAGTCGACATTCTCCAATTTTGGTCTTTCACGGTAACATATACAAAATAATTCCAAAATCAAATTTATTTTCAGTTTAAGTGTTAGGACTTGATACAAGGATTCCGGAGCATTTTTTGTTTTGCCTCTATCTCATAAAATGGCTGAGATATAGCAGTTTAAAGTTCTAGAATGATTGACGTTTTGAAACAAGACAGCAGATTAAAACGAATTGGGACTAATTTATGAGTTTTAGTGAGAGCGATTTCTCGTAAATTATCCTTCACTTTTGTAATCATTTTCCCAAACATACGTATAAAATTATATTCATATCCATCAGTGTCAAATTCTTGCCAAGCTATTCGGCACTTGGCGAAATATCGCCAAATTTGGCGACCAAAAATAAGTCACTATAAAAAAAAGCCAACTTGGTTAGAAATGACTAATTTCACCATTTTCTTATTCAAAGTCAGCATTAACGAATTTTCTGTAAGAGGGTTCTTTGCATTTTAGCTTGCTACCTTTTCCTCCCGGTACAGGCCGGAAGGATTTCTTTTACTTGGTTTGTGGTTCAATTTAACAATATAATATAGAAATTTTTGCAACACGTCCCATTCCCGTGTTAATGTTGGTACAGAAAATGTAAAAAAAAATAGTCTTATATAAATACAAAATATGTATGTATAATTACAAATATATGCTATAACCACGTCTGAGTTATCCACGATTCCCGAAAGCGATCCTTTATTTTTAGATACGTCAGAAACCAACACATGTTTTATATGACAGACGCATTAAAAAAAATTCTTTTGCTGCTCGTAATTTTCGAAAACGTTTCCGAGTAGTTTTTATACTGTGTTAATCGGTTTTCTGAAATCGAAATATCGGTTTTTTGGATGCCATCAATTCTTAAATAAACATGTTCAGCGCATTATGAAACTCAATTTATACATTGCAAAAGTAACAGAATAAAACTAATTCTAAAATCAATGTCAAAGCTATTAATTCATGATATTTTTTGGTAAAACATCTAGTATGTTGAACTGGAAAATATTTATTTGAGAATACATAGGATCCAAAAGACCTACATTCAGGGTTGTGAAAACTGTATATTAAACTATGAAAACTATTCGAAAACGTTTCCGAAAATCACGGACAGCTAAAATATATGCATTTTTGCACATGCTCCTTTAAATGTCGTAAACATATTAGTTTCTGAAGTTTCTAATGATAAATGAATGCTTTTTGAAATTGTGTGTAACTCGGCAGAAGTTATTGTATATTTTCGTTTGTAGTTATATTTTTATAGATTAGGAAACGTTTCTCTCTTTTTACAGTGTAGTTTTTAAAATAAAATCGCCAACAACTCAAGAAATCGACGTGATACACCAAAATTACACTCTACCCACCGAGTGGGCTTTAATGATTAATGAATAATAGGCATTATCATTATAGTTATCGGAAACTTGTACGCAATGTTATCGAATTTTTTTGCAAAAAATGAAGAGGGGGATATTAAAATGCATTATACTATTATTTCATTGTTACATTTGTCTTTCTTATCACTTTCCAACATAGTTGAAATGTGTTTACGAATTCATTTTGTCATTTTTTCTGCCGTCTGTCTGTCTATCCATGTTTAAACTAACGTAAATATATTCGGATTGTCCTGCAATTGACACATGTTATTGCGTTTTACTATGACACGTTCTGTTTTGAAAATGAAGTGTATAGCACTTATAGTTTTTCACAAGGACAGTCAAAATTATTTGAATACATTACGTTCTATGGGAAAAAAATCACTTGCGGTTTATTGTAATGCTATCACACAATTTCAAACACATTGAAATTGATATATATCACTGAGGTGCACTACAAGTTGCTTACTATAGAATATACTGTGCATAACACGTGTAGTTCCTTTACAGGGGCACTCAAAGCAATTCCGTTACATTACGGTCTATAGAGAAACATCGTTTGGGTTTTATTTAATAATATTTCACTATTTCAAACATTCTGAAATTGATAAAGTTTCTCACTAAGGTGCTTTACAAGAGGCTTACTATATGTAGAATATTTTGTGTACAGTATTCATCGTTCATTGACAGTGATACACTAAAGAATTTGGTACTGTGTTTTAATAATAAGTACTGGAAGTGCATTTTGAGTTGCTGAACGCGTTTTAAAATTTAACCCATTTTTTATATATTTGTTTTTATATATGTGTGTTTAAATTCTATAGATGATATACAGGACAGCACAAAAGTTCTCGAGTAAATTTCCGTTTATTGACGGAAATATTTTAAACAGTACTACGCGTTTTCTAACAGAACTAAAATTTAGCAATCTTTGTAGTGTATATGTTACGGTCAATATAATTAATCCGGTCATTATTAATAATAACCGGTTATAATTAATAATAGCCGGATTAATCATACTGACCGCATCATATATACAAATCTGTAGATAATGTACTGAGTCCACAAAACAATTCGGATATTTTTCCGAATATTGTTGGCAATTCCTGAAATTGGGTTTTTAAATATGTTTTGCGTTTTTCAAATTGTTTACTTAGATATCATCTTTCACCTTATTAAACGGTAATAATTTGTAAATTTATTTTGGAAGTGTTGGAAAGTGATACACAGTCTATGCTTGACGCATGATTTTTCGTTCTTGTTTCTTTTAATATTTGAGCTTTAACTGCATTTTTCTGAGTGATAGTCGTAACGTGATGTTTATTTTTAAAAATGGCCCATGAAAAGCTATAAAATAGAGATTTGAAAGCCCTAAAGTAATAAAATCTTTCTTCTTTGTCAACAATAAAAAAAAATCTATTCCTTCAATTGATAAAAATATTTTTTTTTCACTTTACCTGCATTATTTCGTTATTCATGAAAAGAAGCAACAGTTTATTTCAGAATGGGTGATGGTTGGTTGGTTGGTTGAATGGGGTTTTATGGCACAAAGTCCCTTTAGGGAAATGCTGCGCAAAAAAAAAAAAGATTAGGATAAGAACGTTAAATTAAAATTTAAAATTGATTTAAAACTTTGTCATAAAAACAAGATAAATGGAAATAACACAGGTAAATGAAAAGAGTGATGTGATGATAAATGTATAGTTAAAATCATTCAATGAAAATATAACACAACGTCTAAAAGAAATAAACACAAGTTTTCACAATTAAAATATATACAATCTTTAAGCTAAGTTTTTAAAATGACCAAAGTTTTTAGTAGAAATATGTTTAACTTAAACAATAGATTACAAAAAGAAACAGTTAAAATCATATAGGCTCTAATACCTCAAAAACAGTATTATTATCATTTGAGTCAGAACTGTAAGACTCTGATTCCATAGCTTCCTCTGCATAGTGCAGCAGCTGTGTGGAATCCTTTGTAGTAAGAAGCGATGTATCACGACAAGGTTCCTTGTTTTTTCCTTTCACAGTTTTCCACTGTGAATAGCTTTGGTTTGGGTTTTCTTTCTCTCTTTCTGTGCACATGATTTTTGCTTTGCTCTTTGTGTAGGGGAAACGGGTTTTTCCAATTTATTTGTAGATGAAACAGAAGTTTGACCTGACTCGTGTACGGTTGACTGTTTAGATTGACGATTAGAATATTCTATTTTCACATATTCTGATGATAGTGGCAAAAGTTCTAGTGCAGACAAAGGTCTTATTTAAGCGGAACAATACATACTACGGGATTTTTTCTTTATAGTGCTGGTTAGTGAAGTAGACGAATTATTTGGTGGTAAAGAGAATTCAGTTTGGGTGCTTTTATATCTTTTTTATTTGTTACTTGAGTAAACTAGAATAAGAAACTCTTGAAAGAGTTCTTGTTCTATATTCAAAAAGTTTTCGATCTTGAGGATAGGAAAGTTTCTGAGTGATTATGACCTCCAAAATTTCGTTCTCACGGATCCAGTTTGGACAAGTGCGAGAGTATGCTGCATGGTCACCCTTGGAATTTATACAACGTTTGATTTTTCACATGAGTTATTCTCATGGCCGACTTCTGAACATTTTGCACATGTAACAGATCCACGGCAGGTAGTTTTACTGTGGCCATAACGCTGGTATTTAAAGCATTGGAGAGGGTTAAGAATATAAGGCCGCAGCTCAGTTATGCAGCTTTAATTCTAGTTGTTAGAGTAGGGCTATTGAAAGTCAGAAAAATGTGCTTTGTAGGAAGCACTTGCTCATTCCGACGAATAGTGATACGGCGTACGTCTATAACATTTTGATCTTTTAAATTATGTAAGAGTTCATCTTTTGTAGAGAATAAAAGTTCTGGTTTTGATATTACACCACGGTTTGTATTGAGAGTTTGATGGACCTGAACAAAAACTGGAACACCTGAAGACCTGAAAAACCTAATTTTGTGCACTTTCAGAGAAATTCTGAGTAACTTGCTGAAGAAACCTCCACCAGCAAATCCACAGACTGCATATTTTTAAGTGAATGATCATCGCCAAACATTGACCGAAATGTTTTTGCAATAAGAAAAAGAGAAATTCTCTTAAAAGAACTATCAGAAAATCTATCGGTGCGTTTAATTAAAAAAACGTGTGATTTAAATATTGTATACAATTTGTTACTCTCCACATGGGAGAGAGATAGAAGAAATTGAAGTATTTCCATCCATATTAGAGATCAAAGCAATTCAGACCCCAGTCACACCACCCACTATCGAGTCCAACGAGGGGATGCACATTCGTGCACCAGTGCTAACCAGGGCCCATACGTTCATAAGACACACCTATGTCAGTCAGCACCTTTGACTAGTATGTGACCACTCACTTGATCCCCAGCCAGTGACAAATCAGCTGACCAGCCGATTGGTGCATACGGAACCAATATGCACCTCCCGTCTACCTGAAGCAGAGGCCAAAGCCGTGTGTTGGTTTCCCTCAACTGCCAGGATCCCCCTTTCCAGGGACACGGGTCGCCACGCACCGCAAACACGTGGGTGGTTTACAATTCCTCATAATTCGATATAAACAGGATGATATTGGCTTATGGAAGAATGGGTGATGGACATGTATCTATATTTCAAAGCAGAAACATAACCGCGAGTAATGTTGTCGTCCTTTGGACGTGGCAACACATGACCAATAAATGTATCTCAAACTGCAGCATTTTTAACTTCTAAACTTCGCTCTTTTTAAATGTGTATACCGTATAGGAAAAAGAATGCAATTTATTTGAAAAGTGCATCGCAATTTACTTATTTTTTGTGGATTAAAAGTAATTTTTAAGAAAAAGTAATTTTTAAGAAACTTTTTCTTAATCTATGTGTATAGCGTGCAGCTCCATTACGGAAGAACATTATACCATTTGTTCTTAAAACATTATAAACAGTTCACCATTTGTTTCCGGTTAAAATTGCATAACGAAATAAAACTTAATAAATAAATAAACAAATATATAACTAAGCTTCTTTATTGTTCTTTAATGTTCCAATAACAAACGGGTTCAACTGTACACAGATTAATTTCTTTATTTAAATTTAAAAATTAAATATCATTCCATACATATTACATACCATATATATTTTTAATGTACCATCGCTCTCGAATTTAAATATTTGCGTTACAGACACTGATTTTATGTAAAGTCAAAAATAATAAATAATAAATACCTCTTTATAGATAGCATATATTTCTCTTTGTGTATTGAACCTTTCTCCCCACCGCGTATATCAGGAAGAAAGTAATATGCCAGAAAAGAAAAACATTAGTCTATCAAGTTTCCGCTGACGTGTCATGTTTGCATGACATATGAGATTTATTCCACTAAGGGTTTTTTGTGTAGTATCTATCAGCTTTTCTGTTGCGCTTGCTTTGTAGTAGCAAAGATACTTTGAAACAATATCGCGAAAGTAATATTTTGACATTAGACTGATAAAGAGTAAAACTATAGTCGTATTATTTACCCATCATACGTAGAATAGGGTAAATCTTGTAATCGTTTTGAAAATCGAAAAAAAAAAAATTTGACGGATTTACGCGTTTCAGACTCTGGAGATTCCGAAAAACATATTTTTAGAAGAAAAAAAATTGTCGTCCGTCTGTGTGTCTGTGTGTGTGTTTGTAAACGCTCTATCTCGCGAACAAATTGAGATAGAGACTTCAAATTTGGTATGTACTTAGTATGTAAGAATGGGAAGAAGCCTATTGAATTTCAGTGACCTCGATTTTCCGGAACTATTTTTTTCGGACTCTCGAAATATTCGTTCTAATAAAAGGTATATAAAAATTTTCGAACTTTTTTTTAAGGAGTGAATATAAAAGACAATAAAAAAAAACATAAATTTTGCATAAAGAATGAAGTCGATCGGATAATGAGTTGCCGAGATATCTGTCTTTCTATTTGCCACACTCTTCGATTTTTCATTACCCTGTATTTCATCCAAATTTCAATTCAAAGATCTATTTTAATTGGAAATGAGACGTTTAATCCTACGCAGTAAACCGTTAGTTAATATGATTATCCATTTTGGAGTTAGAAGAATGTTTCTTTTACGCAATTCAGTAATAGAGCATTTAAAGTTTATGACGTCATCAAGCCACGATTTTATTCGATTTGCAATGCATTTTATAAATAGTTTACACGTGTTTTATTTTCATATTTTATATTATGCATTTCCATGATGGGTAGGTATTACGGTGGCCCCCAACGACTAGTTTTATTATACAACTAATTCAGGGGCCCTCTGCAATATAAAGGCAAGTGAGAAATGGAGTTTTCAGTTACAAGGCTTTTAAATTTGCTTTCAAAATTTTAATTTAGAATAAAACGTCTTTGCATATATATTCCTATTAAGAAGAGTTTTTTCGCATCTTTTCTTTACTGATGATAATAAAATTTATATTTCCTCATGTGCTGAATAATACATTACATAAATCAGAAAATTTAACACTTACCTTTTTATTGCGTATCCTATGGTTTTGGATGAGAAAAAAAGTACATTTGGAACACGTAGTGATTTTTTTTTACAACTTTTATATAGTGAATACAAGAGTTTACAAAATATGATATCATCTTATCTTCTTAGCGTTTTGTACTTAAAAAAGTCTTAATATTGACCTCAGCCCTGTTAAAAGAATTGGGAAACTGATACACATGAGAGTTGAAAAAGTTTATACAAGCCATGACGGACGGTTTGAATACGAAATCGAGACTAAGGAAGAGCATAACTAGTCGTTGGGGGCCACCGTAATACTTACCCATCATGGATATGCATAATATAAAATATGAAAATAAAACACGTGTAAACTATTTATAAAATGCATTGCAATTCCAATACTGGCTTGATGACGTCATAAACATTAAATGCTCTATTACTGAATTGCGTAAAAGAAACATCCTTATAACTCCAGAATTCATAATCATATTAACGAATGGTTTACTGCGTCGGATTAAGCGTCTCATTTCCAATTCATATATATTATTGAATTGAAATTTGAATAAAATACAGGGTCATGAAAAACTGAAGAGTGTGGAAAATTGGATTACAAATATCTTGGCAACTCATTATCCGATTGACTTCATGCTTTATGCAAAATTTACGTTTTTTTATTATATTTTATATTCACTCCTTAAAATAAGCAATTTGGAAAGTTTCTATATACCTTTTATCAGAACGAGTATTTCGAGAGTCCGAACAAAATCGTTCCGTATAATCGAGGTTACTGAAATTCAATAAGATTCTTCCCATTATTACATACTAAATACACACCAAATTTCAAGTGTCTATCTCAATTTGTTCGGGAGATAGAGCGTTTACAGACACACACACACACACACACACACACACACACACACACGCACACACACAGGCGGACGGCAATTTTTTTCTAAAGATATGTTTTTCGGAATCTCCAGAGTCTCAAACGTGTAAATCCTTCAATTTTTTTTTCGATTTTCAAAACGATTAAAGATTTACCCTATACTACGTATGACGGGTAAGTAATAGGTCAACAAGCTTTTTTACATGGTTTTTCAGGAATCAAGGTAACCCCACTTGCTTTGTTGTTGCAGAGGGACCCTCAATTGTAGGTCTTTAGAGTCCAGTTATAGAAAACAATTTTTAGTTTCTACTAACATACGCAAGAGCAAAAATTTAAGAAGGAATTATGAGACTACTTTTTAGTAATTTTATTTAGTGAATATATTTAAATTATAAATTAAAATTAATGCTGTTCTGAAATCCAAATTGGTTACTTTGTGACACAATTTTAAATTCATTTTTGCTTATAAATGTATCAAGTTGGCAGTTACACCTATTAAGAAACTGTGTAATCGAACAGTTTTGTTTTCTGTTTTTCGGTACAGGCAGTCAAAAATGGCGTTTTGAACCTAATTTACGAACACGACAGCACAGGAAAGGAAAAAGAAACTGCCGTCCTGAGACAATAATCGCGTATAGCTCATTATGAAATTGATTTATCGGAAAATGAAGAAAACATATCGATTACAAATCATTTCAATAATCATGCATTTCTGTTTTAAAAAAAACCAGAGGGCCCGTGCGAAGATTTCGCACTGAAATCTAATATTTTTAGGTACTTCTCTATTAACCTGTCGACCGCTTTTCATAACAAAAAACTACCGACAAACTTAAGATTAAACGCCAAAAATGCAGTCCCATTTACTTGATGTCAGAATCATTATGCGTGTTTGTTACGTCATCTAGTGGTATTACATTCGACATTTGTGTGTATTTTTCATTATGTTTTACTGATTTAGTAGTTATTTTAGTAATTAAAATAACAATTGTGTCCTTAAATTCTTATATTTTATTTATTTTTTGATATTCCAATGGCAACGTTCTCCCGTTTATTTGGCGATAGTTTTTTGTTATGAAAAGTGGTCGACGGGATAATAGAGAAGTATAATTTTTTATCAATATGTAATATTTATTAGATGCAGGTTTAAACTTCTAAAGAAAAAGCAAGGATAAAAATATCTGCAAACAACATTTAGTTGTTAGTCAAGCCAGAATATCATCTAATTTATTCCATCAAAGTTAGACTAAAAACTGATCCAAGATTGCTAAAGGCACGCGCGAGAAAAAAAATTAACAATCGTATTTTGACTGCATTAGAGGATGACGTCATCCGCTTCGGGAAAACCATGGGACTTAGAAATATCAATCTAAACATTTCAATTTCAATGTCGCTCTTTAATCATAAGTATAAAATAAACCCGTGCGGTGTTTTTTATAATAATTGCTATGAGCATCATATAATGTGGTATTTTATTTTTTTGGCAACAATAATTTCAGGAAAACCTTTCATTTCTTTCATGAAAATAATGCCGATTTAATTTTTCAATTTCAGCAAATTTTAATCAAAAACATGTTTTAACGATTTGTTAAGTGGGCTATATCAGAAGCCTGTTCTAAAACCTTTCATATGGTATCTCATTCGTTGTTCTGCGTTTCATATTTTCTGAGGAAAAGGGATGTTGACAGGAGAAATAATATATAAGGATCAGAAAATGTGTCAGAAAATTTCGAAAATTGCAGCGAGCAAAGTTTTTTTTTTATTTTTGTTTTGTTTTAACCACTTTAACATTATTCCTGTAAATATCATTTACTTTGTATTTATTATACAGGATGTCCCAAGAGTCCTTGACGCATTTTAAAATTCAATAAAAGATCAAGCAATTGGCGTACGAGAGTGCAATTTGAATAAAATGTTTCGTATGATTGAAAAATTTGTTTAAGCGAATTAAAAAATTATTTCCATTAATTTCTCATAGATGGCGCTGATTCTGGAAAGTTATCAAATAGGTGGAATGCCTTTATACATAACAATGGTGAAACACGCACAACGCGTATGCACAGTTTTTGCCTAAACTATGGCAACCCACATTCCAGACGTTAACAATACTCGTCTAGCCATTCTCACTCGTCTAATCGAACTCAGGAGGACGAGTATTGTTAAGTTGTGGAATGTGATTTGCCATATAGTTTAGACAAAAACTGTGCATACGCATTGTGTGTCTTTCGCCATTGTTATGGATATGTATTCTACTTATTCCATAACTTTCCAAAAGCAGCGGCATCTATGAATTTTTTTGAACTAATTTTTTTTATTCGCTTAAACAAAATTTCAGATCATAAGAAGCAATTTCGTCCAAACCGCACTTTCGTACGCCAATTGCTTGATCTTTTATTGCATTTTAAAATGTGTCAAGGACTTTTGGAACACCCTGTATTTAATTTGGTCTCGATACACCAGATACTTAAAAAATGTGAAACCTTTCAGATAACACAATTTTCAATTTCTCACTATATTTGCTTATTCATTGGATTATTTTTTCGTGCAGACTGTAAATAGTCTTGAATTTTAAAGTGTTTGCAATAACTTTGGAAACCATAGATTAATTTCAGCACATTTCATGGATAAAATATCATTAAAAATGCGACACTTTAATGCAATCTCCCTAAAATAATTTTATTTTATGAATGTAATATTGCTTTTTGGAATTATTTCATCGCTGATATTACTTTTACAGGTGTATACAAATTGTGGTATTACGATTATTGCCCAAAGGACTTGCACTTTGTTCAAATTAAGGTATTTATGATATCTAAATTTAGCATAATGTGAAATCGTGTTTTTAATGTTCCAGTTAAAAATAATCTGCTTAATAATAATTTAGAAAACTATTCTTAAAATTATATTAACACCAATTCTGGTCTCAAAAACTAAATCTGAAAATTTTAAATGAAGGTATTAAGATTGTAAATGGAATGCCTATCGACAATACGTTATGACATTCCAGTAAGAATTACGACATATTTAGCCTCGATCATTATCATAGTAAAAATCATCCTGTTTATCATTAAAATATCGTGGTTTAGTTTAAACGTACGTTGTATTCTCGTAGAGGAATACTTTACTCTTCTAACATTAGCAATTTATTTTAACTAATGATTGTCAGAATCATAATATTAATTTATTGGTGGCTATATATTTAGCATTTTTGCAATTTTGATAATATTATCTGCGTGTTATATGCTTTCTGATTATTGAAACAGAAAAAAATTATATAAAAAATACTTTAACAGGGTGTAAGACATGAGAAATTTTCTATACCGAAATTGTTGTATTAATTTAGTTTTTCTCATCAATGAACGAACATTCTATTTCTTAATCACGAACATTTCAAATATATCCGCTTTGCTTATCAATAGTCCCAATATAAACTCATAATTTTCTAAAAAAGCCATTATTTTAAGTTTATTTTCACAGCGTATATAAGAGCTGACAACAAAACAACTTCAGAGGAATAGGTGAACTTGTGGCAGAGTGCCTAGTTACTATTTTATAAATGTACTCCTATAGTCGAGTGAGTTTTGAGATTTTGCATAAGATCGTGTCCTAAATCGCAACATTTGCGCGTGAAGGAGAACCTATTCTACAATTTCTTTAAGTTTTGCAATGTACGTATATGTCTCCAACAATCTGGTTGTCATGGTTATTTTACACTGATATGTTAAGTAGGTAACTATGGTTGTGCATTAGCTGTATATATTGCGATAGTAGATAAAATCTGTGGATTTGAAAGGCATCTCGCCCTAGAGTAAGTTACTTATCTCGTGCATTTTTAACTATATACGTTTAAGAAACTTTCCGACTAACTGTTTTGATACAGCCATCATATGTCAGTTTTCGCCAATTTGGTAAAAAGTTGAGCTTTCTACTTCAAATAAGGAAACCTTGGGATCCACGGGATTACAGTTATAGTTGCCGAAACGTCAGTTGAGGCTTACTGTGGAGACCCGAAAAGTTTTTGGTTTCTGTCTGTCTGTCTGTCTGTTTGTCTGTCTGTCTGTCTGTCTGATTGTTCCGCGATAACTGCCGCAAAAATGATCCGATTAGTTTGATTTTTAGTAGGTATGTTGGTGAGGTACCCGGAATTAGCTGTATAGTTTTTAGTTATGTTTGGTTCATTCGTTCGGAAAATATAAAACATTTCTTTTTAGGTCATAATGCTTTCCTATCGGAATTCAGACGATTTTGAAAATTTTCATCCATTGAAATAAAATGGCGCATTTGATTAATGTATTTAATGTGTAAGTTATGAAGGCTAAAATTTATCAAGTCAGGTCTTAAATTATTCAAATTAATTTGAAATTTTGTTAATACATTCGTCAGATTTTTTAAATTAGGGGTACAATGTTTGCTGCAATTTTATACATCTGTTCTAATAATATAATACATTTTATTCTATCATTTTTTGCAAATTTTAAAATGTATTTATTTTTATTTTCCTCTTTAATTTAATCGTAACCTAGCAACTACATTTTAAAGAATATCAAAATAATAAAATTCAAATAACTCAAACTATTTTGCTACAATATTTTATTCGCAAAATAAAATAGTTTTGAGTGATTTTAATATTTTATTGAAATAAATGAGAATTTATTTTGAAACAAGTTACCTTTTAACTACTATAGAATGATAACCGAAACATTTTTACATGAGATATTCATTTTCTGGAAGAGATATGGATTTTTCGTGGTTCAAAATTAGTATTACTTTAAAATAGGATATAATATCTCGAACAACGAGATGGTTAATCTAAAGAAATTAGCTTAGTAAACAGCATCCATACAGCCTGAAATAGCACTATTACTGGAAACTGAGATCATACAAAGTTATCACAAAAAATACTTTATAGCGCCAAACCACGGTTGCTATTTAGTGCATTGGCAGTGGGCACGATTATGAATGATTACCCAATAAGTTTAAAAGTTTCTAAATAGGCCTATTTTGGGGAGATTTTAGTATGCTATTGCCATCGAGTTAGATCAGGATGTACTTAGGTAAAAGAAATATTATAGAATGACCATCAAAACTGTTTTCCGAAACAAAAGTTGCAATAGCACTAGATTTCTGAAATAGATATAAGTGAAAAGATTCAGTTTACATTTCCATAAGTTGATTTTGTACACGAGATATTATTCAACCTATTTATCAGATGCGAGTGTTTCGTGGTTGGCAGGTAAGTAAATATTGCTATATAGGCATTAGGATAACATGAAATTATTTTCGAAAATTTTGCTTATTCTAATAAAACCACTGTGTAGAACGAAATCCAAGATATACAAGAATCATTCACACAATCAATAGTAAATCACGAATAAAAATTTGTTAAATTAGGATGGGAGGGGTTCAGGGGAATGTATTTTTTTTAATCTAAAACATAGAATAAGAAGTTCATAAGAATGTCATAATATTATTGCATAAACCATGTTTAATTAAACGTTTCTAATTTCTGAAACCTTCAAATTATTTTAAAAGCGTATAAATATGTACGTAGTAATTTAAAAAAAAACTAGATGGAACCCGTCAAAACTTGACGGAAAAAATACTATAACAATATCAGTAAAATAAGCTTCTTAGAAGGGGTGCGTATGAAACAGTTTTTCAAACATTATATTTTGAAGGTTTTTCCCCCAGTCAAATACAGTACTATTTCCGGTGCAAACTCCAAACAAACAATCCGTAAACAACTGTGTAATGCAAATCCGTTTCACATTACCGCCAAATTCCCCACAGCAAGAAAAAAATTTCATGGACGTATGAACTATCATACAAAAAGTATATTCCTACGTTCATCTCATATTCAGTAAATAAATCACACATCTCCCCCCCCCTCCCACTGTGATAATGCAACCGAATGAGCTCCTATGCGCATGTGCATTGCACCTGCCCAAAAGCACCGTCGAAATTCGATGTTAAAAAAGTTTTAAAATGTTTAAATTAAAAGTTTTAAAATGTCCTCTTTAATCATTTTTCGTTACAAATCCATATCTTCTAAAACGCATCCATTATTTTAAGCTAATCAATTTTTATGTAAAGATGAAGAACTTTTTTAGCTCACAGGCTATCAAAGCCTGAGAGCTTATGTGCCCGCCGGTTCTGTACGTACGTATGTATGTATGTATGTATGTATGTACGTAACGCGATAACTCTTGATAGAACTAACCGTTTTACTTTAAATTTTGTTTATAGGTTCCTTGTGATAAGGCGCTTCCCTGATTAGTTTTGGAGGTTCATTGGTTAAGCATAAAGGGGGGAAACGGGGGGCTAACCCCCCATAATTTAGATAAATGGGTTTTTCATGCAGAATTATCCCATTTTCTTCAAATATGTATATAGCTTCATTTTGATAATGTGCTTCTGTCAATAGTTTTGGGGCTTCATTGGTTTAGTATAAAGGGGGAAAGGGGGGGAAACCCCCCTAATTTAGATAAATGAGTTTTTCATGCAGAATTATCCGGTTTTCTTCAAATTTTGTATATAGGTTCATTTTGATGTGCTTCTGTCAATAGTTGTGGGGGTTCATTGGTTAAGTATAAAGGGGGAAAGGGGGGGGTAACCCCCCCTAATTTAGATAAATGAGTTTTTCATGCAGAATTATCCGATTTTCTTCAAATTTTGTATATAGGTTCATTGTGATAATGCGCTTCTCTGAAAAGTTTTGGGGGTTCATTGGTTAAGTATAAAGGGGGAAAGGGGGGGCTAATCCCCCCTTAATTTAGATAAATGAGTTTTTCATGCAGAATTATCCGATTTTCTTCAAATTTTGTATGTATATTCATTGTAATTAGACACTTCCCTGATTAGTTTAAGGAGTTCATTAGTTAACTATGAGGGGGTAACAGGGGGATGACCCCCCCCCTTAATATATTGTTGATTTCTTTATTTTTCGAGGGCATATTTCAAATTCTTTGAAATAAGAGTACAATATACAATGAGTGTGAATAGCCTGTGAGCTCAATGCCCTCAGTTTAACTGGACAGTTTTCTTTTTATTACAGTAATAAATCAATCTGCAGATGAGGGAGATTTTTAATGTTTTCAAGTGTAATTTATTTGTACATGCAAAAAAAAAAAAAATGCAATTCCTAGCATATTCTGATATTTGCTGGAACATATACATCAACGAATTCAACATATCAATTTTATGTTCAACATTAACTGAAAATAGCTTTTTTTTTTTTTTTGGACAGATTTTTGTTTAGCGCTAAAATGCTCTATATTATGGATAATCTGATTTTATGATTTATCACTGTGTTTATTATTATTATTATTATTATTCACTTTTTATGATGATTAGGAAAATCTACTTTCAATTGTGGCAACTTTCCCAGGAGCTATTTTACATTATCGAAGCAAACTGGTGGTCATTGATAAGAAATAATTGAAAAAATTTCATGCTTGAAAATTATTTAAAAAGTCGTTTAATTAAGCGGCAGTTTTCAAATAAATTTCCTTCGAAAGCTATTTTTTTTTTCTAATTGATGATGTAAGAATTAAAATTGCAAAATGTAGTAAAAAATAGAAATTTGTAGTATTTAGAAGTGATGTAAGCCCGATTGCGCCGTTTGTTGTCACAACCGTTGTACATTTTTAAGAATTGCCACTGTATTTTGGCTGGCGTCCAAAAGTAGAAAACTATTTTTTGACATCGAAAGCGAAATTCACAGTGAAAGGAATAGGACTTAGCGCTAATAAGGAACTGTTAAATGACCTTATAATAAACCAACCAAAATAATTCCTATGAAATATTAGTCTTACATTGTTTATTCTAGCTAAAAATACAATCATTATTTCAAGTTTTTTTTCTTTTTTTTTTTTTTTTTTTTTGGTTTAAACCATAACACTATTTTTAATACTTTCAAATTTCCAGAAATCCTTTTCTTTTGGAATTTATTTTTTATTAAAATAAGAAATTTTCTAACCTATAATTAAATAAAAAGGTAATTGGTAACATGTAATCAACGTATGCGATCAAGATGAAGCAATCAATGACGGCTCCAATTCTAAACTTTATAATAAAGAATGGAAAAAATCAGTTAAAATTACACATGTTGACACGTTGACAGAATCACATACATTTGTCTCTTTAGTTTTATCACTGTTAAAATGCATTTCAAGCTAAGCATAACGTCATTTTCACCAGCGCAAACTTTTCACACGTACTTTATATATGTTACTTTAATGCTTAAATACCATGTATACAAATAAAAATATATTTTGTATTTAACTGTAATGAAAAAATGGCATCAACAAAGTTATAATGCATAATGATAAAATAAACCCAATAGACAATATTCCCGTGACGTCACAATAAATATGAATTTTTATTCGCTTATAAAACATGCCGATAAATATTTTTACGGAAATTTAACTTGCAAATTAAAAAAATCGGCCTAAATTACATGTGCTTTTAATATTTATTATTCCTCTTTTATCTTCGCAACCATAGAGCTTAGAATAAACTTTGTGCTTCGCAACAGTGGGCGTTATCCGATTATGACGTTATTAGCAGAAGTAAAAATTTAATTGAAAATTACAGCTAATTAATTAAATTTTCGAACAAACGAATGCACGATAACAAACCTGTGCTCAAATATCTTTCATTTAAAAAAAGAATGATGTAATTTGATGCAGTAGTTTGTTCTCACGGATTGTCGAAAGAAATCGCTTAGCGTTTTAAATATATAGATAATTTGCGGATTGTAAGATGTTAAATATTATGAAAAGTGAGATAAAAAAAAACATTGACTTTCAGAGCTGACGTTGAGGCTCCTGATCTGTAGATTTACTAGTTATATATATTTATAATATAAGTGATATTATATATAAGTGAATTTCTCATGTTTCTGTAGAGCGAAAGCTGAAGACATTGGAATCCGTGTTAAATGAGCTAAAATTTAAGACATTTTGGGAAAATATTTCCCTCTTCTCAGTATTTCATAAAATTGAGCTTCAACTTCACTAAATCCACCCGCTCCACAGCTAATTGCCGAAACGTCAATGAAGGCTCACTGTTGAGACCCGAAAAGTTTTTTGTTTCTGTCTGTTTGTTTGTCTGTCTGTCTGTTCTGCGATAACTGCCAGAAAAAGGATCCGATTAGGTTGATTTTTGGTGGGTATGTTGGCGAGGTACCCGGAATTAGCTGTATAGTTTTTGGTTAAATTTGGTTCATTCGTTCGAAAAACATAGAACATTTTATTTTAAGTCATAATGCTTTTCAATGGGAAGTCAGACGATTTTTTAATTTTAACATTCCGCGAAAAGAAAATCACGCATTGAGATAATTGTAAATGCTAAATTATGGATATTAAATTTACGAAATGAGTATCTTAATTTAATTTGATCGCTTTGAAAATTTCCCAATATATTTATTAGACTTTCTAAATTAATTGTATAAATTATTGGAAAATTTTACGCATTAAATTGAAATATATGAAAATTTTAATTTCTCATTTTTTACAAAAATTTCCAATGCATTTTCTTTCTTTCTTTCATTAAATGGTTGCTAAGCAACTATATTTCAAAGAATATCAACACAGATTCAGAAAATTCAAGTGAATTATTTTGACGCGAAATGTTATTAACTAAATAGCTAATTTTGGGGTGATTTAATTTTTTAATTTGCTTTTTCTAATGAAATAGATGAGAATTTATTTTAACTACTAAAGAAAGATGACACAATCAGCTTTCCAAACGAAAAATATAAAAACGTTGAATGTGAAAATGGAATATAAGTCACATAAGAGAAATTTACATTTGCATAAGCATATTTAATACACGGGATTTTATTCAATTTAAGCAGCATATGATATTTAGTGGTTGAAAAAATAAGTATTATTTTAAGGATAGAATAAAACATCCTGTACAAAGAGATGGTTAATTTAATGAAATTAAAATAGTAAATGCACTCAGACACAGACATATACTCGATTAATGAAAGCGCACAAGTACTTGAAATTGATAATATAAAATTAAAGTGACAACGGGGGGTTCAGGGGGGCTCCGCCCCCCTGAAGATATGTAATTTTATTCTGAAAAAAAAAACAGTAATAAGTAGTTTATCCTATCATTTATCCGACATAAAATTGTGTTTAATGTGATACGTCTAAAATTTTTGGAACTTTCAATAAATCTTACATTTTTATAAATGTATAAATAACTTTAAAAAATTTAATTTTAGGCTATCAAATATTATGCAGATTATATTAAAAATTAGTGAGATTAATGAACAATGATTTGTAGAGCTGACGTTGAGGCCTCTGATCTGTAGATTTACTAGTTGCCGAAACGTCAGTTGAGGCTTATTGTGGAGACCCGAAAAGTTTTTGGTTTCTGTCTGTCTGTCTGTCCGTCTGTCTGTCTGTCCGTCCGTCTGTCTGTCTGTCTGTTCCGCGATAACTGCCGTAAAAATGATCCGATTAGTTTGATTTTTGGTAGGTATGTTGGTGAGATACCCGGAATTAGCTGTATAGTTTTTAGTTACATTTGGTTTATTCGTTCGGAAAATATAGAACATTTCTTTTTTGATCATAATGCTTTCCTATGGTAATTCAGACGATTTTGAAATTTTTCAGTCGTTGAAAATAAAATGGCGCATTTGATTAATGTATTTAAACGGTAAGTTATGAAGGCTAAAATTTATCTCATATTTCAAAGAATATCAAAATAATAAAAATCAAATAACTCAGGCTATTTTGCTACAATGTTTTATTCACAAAATAAAATATTTTTGTGTGATTTTAATATTTTATTGAAATAAATGAGAATTTATTTGGATACAAGTTACCTTTTAACTACTAGAATAATAACCGAAACATTTTTACATGAGATATTATTCATTTTCCGGAAGAGATGTGGATTTTTCGTGGTTGAAAATTAGTATTATTTTTAAAATAAGATATAATATCTTGTACAACGAGATGGTTAATCTAAAGAAATTAGCGTAGTAAAACGCATTCATACAGCCTGAAATAGCGCAATTACTGGAAACTGAGATCATAAAAAGTTATCACAAAAACACTTTATAGCGCCAGATCACGGTTTCTATTTAGTGAATTGACAGTGACACGATTATGACTGATTACCCAATAGGTTTAAAAGTTTCCAAATAAGCCTATTTTGGGGAGATTTTAGTATACTATTGCCATCGAGTTAGATCATTATGTACTAAGGTAAAATAAATATTATAGAATGACCATCAAAACTGTTTTTCCGAAACAAAAATTGTAATAACACTAGATTTCTGAAATAGATATAAGTGAAATATAGTAGATTCAGTTTACATTTCCATAAGTTGATTTTGTACACGAGATATTATTCAACTTATCAATCAGATGCCAGTGCTTCGTGGTTGGCAGGTAAGTAAATATTGCTATTTAGGTATTACATGAAATTATTTTCGAAATTTTTGCTTTTCATAATAAAACCAATGTGTAGAACGAAATCCAATATGTACTAGAATCATTCACACAAACAATAGGAAACCACGAATATAAATTTAATAAGATTACGGAGGGTTCAGGGGGGCAGAGCCCCACCGAAGAAATGTATTTTTTTACCAAAAAAATTAAATAAGAAGTTCATAAGAATGTCAGAATATTATTGCATAAACCGTGTTTAGTTTAATGTTTTTAATTTCTGAAGCCTTCGAATTATTTTATATGCGTATATACTTGTAATAATTAAAAAAAATTAATTTGCGTATTGTAAGGTGTTAAATATTATGAGAAATGAAAAAAACATTGACTTTCAGAGCTGACGTTGAGGCTCCTGATCTGTAGATTTACTAGTTATATGATTACTGTAATTGCCGTATCGTCAGTTGAGGCTCACTGTAGAGACGCGAAAATTTTTGGTTTCTGTCTGTTTGTCTATCTGTCTGTTCCGCGATAACTGCCGTAAAAATGATCCGATTAGGTTGTTTTTTGGTGCATATGTTGGTGAGGTACCCGGAATTAGCTGTATAGTTTTTGGTTACATTTGGTTCATTCATTCGAAAGACATAGAATATTACTTTTTAGGTCATGATGCTTTCCTATGGGAATGCAGACGATTTTCAAATTTCATTTTTAACTGAAATGAAAATCGCATATTTGAATAATGGATTTCAACTTAAAATCATGGATGCTAAATAATCGATATGGAGGTTTTAAATATACTCAATAAATTTGAAAATTTGTTGATACATTTATTAGAATTTAAATTAATTGTTTAAATTGTTGGAAAAAATTTTGCATCTGTTCGGGAAATATAAAAGTTGTAATTGCCATAATTTTTACAAACTTTAAAATGCATTTCTTTTTGCTTTGCTATTTAATTTATCAGTTGCTTAGCAACTATATTTCAAAGAATTTAAAAATACTAAAATTCAAGTAACTCGCACTATTTTGCTGCAATATTTTATTAGCGAAATAAATTATTTTCTTGTCACTTTAACATTCTATTGACATAAAAGAGAATTTATTTTGATACAAGTTACCGTTTAACTACTATAGAATGGCTGCCGAAATAATCTAAAGAAATTAGATTAGTAAAACAATCCTGAAATATTACAATTGCTGAGAACATAAAAACTATCGCAAAAAATACTTTATAGCGCCAAATCATGTTTGCTATTTAGTGAATTGGCAGTGGGCACGATTAAGAATGAACCCAATAGGTTTAAAAGTTTCAAATATGCCTATTCTGGGGAGATTTTAGTTTGCTATTACCATCGAGTTAAATCAGGATGTACTTAGATAAAATAAATCTTATAGAATGACCATCCAAACTATTTTTTCGAAACAAAAATTGTAATAACTCTAGATTTCTAAAATAGATGTAAGTGAAAATAGTAGATTAATTTTACATTTTATAAGCTCTTTACGGGTTTTTTTCCCTAAAATAAGTATTTTATATATTGTTAAAAAGTTATTTTGAATATATGAGATGACTTCTGCAATTTTTATAAACAGTTTCTTTTTAATTTTCTATTTTTTAAAACGTGTTAAAATAAGCGAAATTTAAACTTTTTGGACGCTTTTGGATGAAATATTCTTTTTTTAAATAACTTTATAATAAAAATCATATTTTTAGTTAAAATATATTTATAACTGTCTGTTATGTAATACAGCAGCAATCCGGACTTAATACGTTTAATAGATCAATCACTATTGTCGAAAGAAAAAGTTGTTCCCAAAAAGGGAGCAATGGCGTCTGGTTTAGTTTTCATTTCGATTCGGAATACCCCAAATTCGGACTTCCCACTAAGGTGTCTTTGTTACGCATGCTGCAACATTTTTTATAAAAGTTATTTGAAATGTTGTTTTTCATTCCTAGCAAATTTTTCTTGAAAGTGTTTAGGGGTGTAGTGGGGGGTATACTGAGGTATACGCTGTTTACATTCTGGATTCTTTTAAGATGCTCCATTTACTCCCCGATTCTCAAATATAGCTATAGCGTATACTATGACCATGATAGTTCATGACTCTAGCGTATACCGTCTGCTTATAGCATTTGGTTTTTTTATGACTACAACACTGGAAGTGTTACTCATGAAATATGATATTACTATGTCAGATATATTTTTAGATCTAAAACGATATATTTGTATTGTATTTGTAATTTCTTCGTTGTATATGATTCGATTTTTAGGAAAGGATGTCTGTGAAATTATGAACAGTAGCTCAAGCTTTGGAGCATTTCGAACAATTAGATTCGGATGATTTTTCAGATGTTCCGGAAATCATTTGTTTGCCAATTGATCCCATTATAGTAACAGATAAGAAAGATGTAATAGAAAATAATTTATGAGACGGTTTAACCAATGATATGACTGATGAAGAAGAACTTTCTGTAAATTCTAAATCAACAGACGATCAACAAATTCGTGAGTAGTGTTTAAAAAAAGACAAAGAATTAAACGCAGAGTTGATATTTCAGACAAATCTTCAAATCAAAATATAAAAAAATAATTAAACAAAGTACAAAAAGAAAAATAAATAGTTAAAAAAACAAATTTCAGAAAAAGAAAAAAATACAATGTAACGCTGTATAAAAATTGTTCAATCATTTCCATATAACATAGTAGGACAAAAATGGCGTAATGATGAAAAATATTGAAATGGATAATGAAAATGCTTATGGAACTGGTAATTTAATTTAAATTTTTATTATAAATGTAGATGTTGGACTAATTTATATGAATTATTCGTAAAATTTCAGTTTCAAAATGATATTATCCTTTTTATAGCTAAAGAACTGTGAAATAACTACCATAAATGCACGGAGGCATAAGAAAAAAAAAAAAAAAAAAAAAAAAAAAAAAAAAAAAAAAAACATTATGTGCTATTGCCCCTAGTTTGTAACATGTTGTTTCCCCTGAATATTTGATGTTTAAATTTTTTTATCAATAGTACTGTAAAAGCTTTCTATTAATAAGCAAAAAACAACTGTTCCATAAAAATAAAAATAAAAGTTAGTATATATATATAGCGGTGCTTGATTGGTTAAGAATATTTTAGTTAAAATTTTAAAACTTTAATTAGTTAACTAATTTAAATTAACTAGTAACTTTTGCATAAACTATTTTTTTTTTTTTTACATTTTTCAAAATTTTATTTGAATTTCTAAATTCTGATACATTTTAAATTTGAAGTACACTGTAGGAAAAACAGACAATTGATTCTTTATGCACGAAAATATAATATAACCACGAACGATAATATACAATTAGATTATTCAAGTTAACAACGATTTTAAAAGCGTTTTTTATAATATACAATTAGATTATTCAAGTTAACAACGATTTTAAAAGCGTTTTTTATCTTTAAAACTTCAGAAACCGATATATTTTGGAGATTTAAAGACGCATTTATAAAAACCAAGTTTCTTTTGCTGATACTGATTTTCGGAAACGCTTCCGAGTAGTTTTTATAGTGTATTCCTCAGTATTCTCAACCCGAAATATAAGTTTTCCCGATGCTATCAATTCTCAAGTAAACATTTTCATCTGCGTAACAGAACTAATACATGCAAGAGTTACAAAATAATATTAATAATAGTAACAAAAATAATGTTTTACTCACAAACATGATAAATAATATTAATACATATTTATATTATTTTGTTACTCTTGCATGTATAAATTCTGTTACACATCTGAAAATAATTCATTGGAGAATGGAAGCATCCTAAACTAATCGGATATGTCAATCCCAAAACTGTATTCTATCTCATACAGGTATCACGTACACCAAAACGAATCATCACCAATTTATGTCAAGGTCTAACTGAATCTGAAGTTTGATCAAAATCTGTGCATTAGTTCTTGAGATACAGTTATCATGAAAATCATGAAAAAAGCATCATAGCAAATCCACCTGTTGAGGTATTTACACCAAAACGTAATCAGCGTCTATTTATGTCGAGGTTTAACAGAATCTGAAGTTTGGTGAAATTCTGTGCATTAGTTCTTTAGATATAGCTATCGTGAAAATCGTGAAAAATGTAGTATAGCAGCGCCACCTGTTGAGCGATTTACACCGAAAACTATCAGCTCCAACTTATATCAAGGTCTAGGCGAATCTGAGATTTATTAAATTCCGTGCAGTAGTTCTTGAGAGAGAGCACTCACAATCTTTTTGCTACATACATACATACATACAGACAGACAGACTCACAGACAGACATTTTCTCAAAACAGCAAAATCGTGTTCAGGACTTACTAAAACGTATAAATCCGTCGAAAACCGGAAAGCGAAATTATTCATGATTCCAATACATTCTTGTTATGATAGAAAAAAGTAAAAATGATATTCCGGTTTGAGAAAACTGATTAATACATTATAAAAACTTCTCGAAAACATTTCCACAAATCCGCGGCAGCAAAAGAAACTTTATTTTTCTAAATTCTTCTTTAAATCACAAAACAATATTGGTTTTTTGGATTTCTAAATATAAAGAATACTTTTCAGAATCACGGGTAACTCGGAAGTGTTTACTGTACATTTTCGTCCATTTTATATAATAACTTCTTAGATTAAAAATCATTTGTTTTTATTTACAATTGGTAAAAAAAAATATCCTTATATGTTGTTACTGTTTGAAGTTCTAAGTTTGAATAACGAGTTTTTCATATGCATAAATTATACATTTAATTAAACTTTTATCGATTTTATTTCTTAAACCTCGCGTTTCTCGAAACCTGGTTCTGAAAATCCGCTGTTATCAGGGAAAAGCATCAAAATGAAATATTTTAGATTTTCGAAATTTCTAAAAGCTTTTTCACTTTAAATTGCTTTTACTTGTAGCTTACTCAAATGTGCTTGATTGATTTGTTACCATGGTTACCACAAGCAGCGCTCTGCAAAAGAATTCTTTAAACATTTTTGAGAAAATTCTTTTTTTTTTTTTTAACCAAGCGCTCTCAAAATATTGTTGAAAAATTATCAAAAATATTAAGATGAAATTCCAGAGTGCTACCATAATATAACGTTTAAATTTTTTTAGAATGTTTGATGTAATCTTAAAATACATTTTCCCGATAATACCAATGTATGTTAAATAATGCTTAGAAAATTTCATAATTGTACATTTACGCGTGGAACAAAATGTCAATGTTACAGAATAATTAAACAATCTTTAAGATTCTTTTCTTTTATTTTCTTTAGTATTTTGCAGCTTTTGATAAAAATAAAAAAACAAACATTTTAAGATTGTGTTAACCAGTTCAGTTTAAAGTGATATTAATTTCATGTTTAATATACTACTATATTTTGTCCTTTAGTTAACAGGTTCATTTAGTACCAATACATATTGGGATACATAAAAAAAAGATTATTTTAACCGATTTTAGCTTAACGTGATATTAATTTCATGTTCAATGTACTACAATATTTTTTCCCTTAGTTAACAGATTTCAGTTGGTACACTGCAAAACAAAGTGTTGATTTTACGGTATAATACTGGCACCCCAGCTGCCAGTATTATACCGTAAAATTAACAGTAATAAACAGTAAAAGAAGCAGTAATACGTTACTGCGCATGCACGGCAGCTTTATGACTGCTTATTTTACTGTTTATTACTGTTAACTTTACAATATAATACTGGCAGCTGGGGGTGCCAGTATTATACTGTAAAACCAACACTTTTTTTTGTACTGTACCAATACTTATTGGGATGCATAAAAAATATTTTAAGATTATTTAAACCGATTCAACTTAACGTGATAGTAATTTCATGTTCTATATAACACAACATTTTCTTCCTTTTTAACAGATTTCAGTTCAGCACCAGATTGGGTTTCCAATAAACTTTGGGATGCATGTGGAAAATGTACATAAAAAGAAATTAAATAACCCAGACCGAATCTTATAATTGGTCGTAATCATATCCACAACAAAATGACATATTGACCAAATATGACTCCCCTCCCCAAATTCTGCTCTCTTGGGGGAAAGGGGGGGTAGCTTTGAAATCTTAAATGATAACCCCCTTTTTTATTGCACAGTCGGATTCTATGGAAAATAATACGTAACTTTTGTATTTAATATTTTCTTTAGAAAATAGTAGAAGGCGCTTATTTTTCCATTTTTCAATCCTATGTATATTTCTCGAGCAATTCGAACGTTTCAAGATTTTTCAATGTAAACGATTCTCACTGAATGTTACTCAATTACAGCATCATTTACAATTTTCCGAAGAATATTTTAAATACAAAAGTTACGTATTTTTTTCCGTAGCATCCGTATCTTCAATAAAAAAGCGGGATTATCATTTAAAATTAAAAATTTGCCCCCTTTCCCCCCAGTGGGCAGCGTTGGAGGCGGGGGGGACTTTGATATCTCTAAATAAATTTTTCAAAAATATTGAACATGTATTTTTTCGTTTTTGAATCCGATGTATATTTCTCGAGTTATTCGACAGTTTCCTAACTTTACGGACACCCTGTATATATATACATATATATATATATATATATATATATATACACGAGCAGGGAAGACCGAGCTATGCTTTGTCAAAATTAAATTTGAGTACAAATATCATGACCCATGACCAAAATGACCTATTTTAAGATGAGCTATTTTAAGATAAAATAGCTTGACCCCTAATGATCCATGACCAAAATAACCCACTAATTGAATTTTCTCGAACATGGGACCTAGCTCAACAGTCTTCTCGTGTCCAAAAACCATAGGATGCAAAATTTAGTGTAAATAGTCTGAACCGTTTTTAAGATAAAATAGCTTGACCCCTAATGACCCATGACCAAAATGACCCACTAATTGAATTTTCTCGAACATATGACCTAGCCCAACAGTCTTCTCGTGCCCGAAAACCATAGGATGCAAAACTTAATGTAAATAGTCTGAGCAGCTTTTTAGATAAAATAGTTTGACCCATAATGACCCATGACCAAAATGACCCACTAATCGAATTTTCTCGGACATGTGACCTAGCCCAATGATTTTCTCGTGCCCGAAACTCGTAGGATACAAAATTTAATCAAAATTGTTAGAGCCGTTTTTTAGATAAAATTAATTTGACCCGCGTTGACCCAAAAATGACCCACTAATCGAAAGTTCTCGAACATGTGACCGAGCCCAATAGTCTTCTCGTGCCCGAAAAGGGTCGGATACAAAATTTCGTCAAAATCGTTTGAACCGTTTTTTAGATACAATTAGCTTGACCATGATCCAAAATGACCCACTAATCGAATTTTCTCGAACATGTGACCTAGCCCAATCATTTTCTGGTGCCTCAAAACGGTAGGATGCAAAATTTCGTCAAAATCGTTAGAGCCGTTTTTAATATAAAATTTGCATAACCACACACACACACACACACACAAGATTTGCTCGTATTAGAATGTATGATATGTACAATATTTTTGAAAAAACTATGTAAGTTTATCAAAATTGCCCCCCCTCCTAACTCTGCCCCCTTGGGGGAAAGGAGGGGCAAATTTGAAATCTTATTGCTTATTAAATACAGTTTAAATACAGTTGCATAAAACCTACTTACGTTTAATTAACTGATTTTCATACTGTGTCCGTTCGGTACAGTTTACTCAAAACTACAATTCCTATCACTTAAAAAAAATTATTCCTTACATATGTACAATATTTTTGAAAAATCAATGTAAGATTATCAAAGTTGCCACACCCTAACTCTGCTCCCTTGGGGGAAAGGAGGGGCAATTTTGAAATTTTATTGCTTATTAAATACAGTTTAAATACTGTTGCATAAAACCTACTTACGTTTAATTAACTGATTTTCATACTGTGTAAATTTGGTACAGTTTATTCAAAACTACAATTCCTATCACTTAAAAAAAATTCATGGTCATTAGAAACACGCCATTTATTAATAATAAGAAAAATAATAGATATCAGTACATCAATATTCAAATTACAAAAGAATACATTATGTATTTTTTTATTTTTTTTAAAACATTTTAGTAATTATTTTACTTTTATTTCATTTTAAGCAAAACATAAACGGACTCCTATTGTTATTAAATGCCATGGTCCTAAGTAATATTTAAAGATTTAAACTTATTAGCTTTTTAGTATTCAACAGGACATCATTGGAGATTCTTAAATAAAGTTATAAAAATCACAATTTAAAATATATTTGCGACAACATTTTATTTAAAACTAGCATGCTACGCCCGCTGCGCTGGGCCATTTTTCTAAATGTACCTTAAATCAACCAAAATGGCTTTGTATTTTAAAGGAATGTGGATCTTCACCTACAGATGCTACCTTAGTAAATATTTTCAAACGAACCTTGAATCAAACGAATTATATCAATGGATTTGAGCATGTATTTTAAAGCAATAGGGACGCTCACCTGGATTTTCCTTCAATATTGCTGTAAACGATGTGAACGACATTGCGTTATATTATATTATACATTGGACAAAATTTGGGCTAAAAGAAGAAACTCATTTAGTTGATCATTTATAGTAGAGTTTGGTAGGAAAATGAGGCCATTATGAGATCATGACAACAGGAACTAACATGTTCTCTAGTCAACATACTACTAAATGAGAAAGCATTACAATGATTGCATAGATTGACCATTGAACTTAAATAATGTTCGGGTGATTCATTTTCGTCTGTAAGTTCTTGAACTCCGTCCCTCTTTCTTGTCTCCATGTGAGATTCTGGTGACGTAAGAACAATCTTACTCTATGTTACGTTATATTTCGCAATATACGTCCTCTTCTGGCAAGTCTACTACGGTTTTTCATCTTTCGATTCCAGAAGAATAAATACAGTGAAAATTGTAACACATTTTTTGGCACATAAAGAACAGTGTTTAACTTTCATATTTAAAAAAAATGGTAAAACATAAAAAAGTGAATTTTTAAAGCTGAATATTAATAAAATTAAAATGACGCCATTTTCATTGTCTTTCCATTTTTTAGACCAGTTGCATTCGTGTAACCGTTAATCTGAAAAAAAAAAACCCAATGATTAACTCTGGTCGAAGAATAAACCTCTAGTTTGTATCCAATAAAATATTCCTAATCTTCCATAATCTTGCCAATATCCAAGTTTGACGAAAACATTAGAAGTGCTTGAAACGATATGGTTACTAATGTACCACAGTTAGTTACAAAACAAAGTTATTTACGCACCAAGCTATGTTCCATTAAATAATGTCAAATTACTGTTAATTCAATTATAGATCTTTCATTGACAAAATTCCATACCTTAAATAAAACTGACAATGATAAAGTTAATTATGCAAAATGTTTAGTAATATTATTTTTGGTGAATATTTAAATCGAAGATTTTTTTGCATTTCTCTAAAGAGCATAATAACACGCAGGATTAAATTCATTTCTCACTATGTTTAGCTGCCAGGGATGTGTGTAGGTTGAAAAGGCTTTATAATGATCGAAAAATTATCTAATCAGAATTTAAGGTACTCGTTTTTTCTTATCCAGCCTGAAATGATAAATCGACAAATATTATTTATTCCATTCGCCACCACTGACATTACAAAGTTTTTCCGTACATTGAAAGCTCCAAAACAGTGGCTGAGATGTTCTGCTCTCAAAGCTGGCATACGGGAAGTGCTGGGTTCAAACCCCTGTCGCGCTCGTTGACCTAACCGTTTGGAGTTTTCCGTGGTTCTCTTCGAACCTTGCCGTAAATATGGGTTAGGATCCGTTAGAAACACCCCCACGGAGGGCACTCCCCCCAGGGTCTACATCCCTCGTGTAGATAATCGGCCATCATAAAATCAACCAACCGTACATTGGAAGCATTGCTTCATAATGAAAAAAACCCATAAATTGAGCAATCGCTAATTTCAAAAGTCGCTTAATTTCTGTAATCTGAATCGTCGTCCAGAGTAACCTTCAAATATAAACGAAACATCCAACAATATAGTAAAAATGCCAACTGGCAGGTGACCGGAATACGGACAATTAGTCCAATGTCTTTTAAAAACCTTCCTGAAAGAAGGGAAGATATGCAGAAAAAACTAAAAACAAATGACGAATCAAAAAGAGCACCGAAAATTTATTTCAGCAAACAATTTTTATTGCAAAATGTAGCCATTTGTGATAGTAATAACTCATAAATGCACACATCTCCTTAAGAATATTCTTTGGTTCCTAACTTTTGAAACAGTGAATATTTCTATAAGTGAAATTGGCAATATATTAAAAAAATAATAAAATAAAAATAAAAGAACAGACAATATTCGCTTGGTCTGAGTTCGAGGCTATAAAAATCATATGTTTGGTGAAAACAATCCGGCATGTTTCCGTAGTAAATTTTTTAATGTCTAAAATTTAATTATTTTACAATATGTGTTTGAGTGGTCAGACATTCACTAAAATTTAAATATTTGATCCCATATTCATAACAATAACTGTTATTTATATAATTTGCATTTGAATATAAAAATTTACTCCAAAAAGGATCTTGTATACACGAAAAAACACTATTATTGCTAATACCGCTCAAGCTGATGTCACGCCTATGCATTTTTGGCTTAAAATCACATTGCTTGGCGACAAAAGTAAAATCAAAACCGTAAATAAACAAATAACCTGTAACTCATAAAAATGCAGTCATTTTTACAATTACATCTGTTAGTGACACATGATAGGGGAGTTGTATAAAAAATTAACAGAAAGAAAAAAAGGAAAAAAAATGTACTCATATTTTATTAAATCAAATTGAGTGTTAACTAAACATTAAAAAATTACAATGAAAATAAAAATAAAAATACGCATTTTTCGTAAATATAAAACAAATTGAAATATCAAAATCTTTCAACATTGTAAGAATTTTCTCATTCCTTTTTCTCTTTATCTAACAATTCAAGAGAATAATTTAAAACGCTTTTCTAAACACAGAAATGAAAGTTTTATGAAATACTAACGATCATAATATGATATGAATTATTATACTTCAAGCTTGTTATTTAGTTGTTTCAACCACACCCTGTCCCCAGGCATTAGAATAGTGTTTAATGTATGATGAAAAGTATCTACAACACAGATTTAGTGAAACCATAATTTTTCAGTAAATTATATAGCGTGGCACTTGCTTAAATTACAGGTTTGCTTTTAGCTTGTTTACATAAATTAAGATCATATCAAAGATTTTCTGAAAATAAAGTGCGTATAATTTTTTGGAACAATTATCAAACTAGAAATTAATATAAATTATTTCATATGTTAAGATTCATATCTACCCTATATATATAAAATCCTAATGAAACGAATTTGTGAAACGATTTTATGAAACGAATTTATGAAACGATTTTATGAAACGACTGATTAAATGACTGATTGTGTTTCAGAACTATTTTTAATAAAATATTAAACGCTTGATGGTGAAATTAATACCAATTGTCCATAAAAATCCGCGGATGTAGAAACTGGTAATAGAATTTTGAAATTCGAATTAGTTTTCGAGATATTATTTTTTTTCTAATTTTACTGACATTTCTGTAATGATGGCAACTAATGACTCAGTTTTTTTGTGACAAAAAAGGAAAAAAATTGAAAAGGATCCCGATAGGGAATATTGATTTCTTTTTATTCGTCATTTTCAAATTGAATTTGAATTTATCTTTTATTTCAATTGATAATAAAGAAAAGATTGTGATTAAATTATGTTTTTCAGGAAAATTTGAAAAAAAAATCACATTTCTACCGTCAGGATTCAATCGTCTGTCAGCATGTAATTTAATTTATAAACTGAAAATATTTTGAATAAATTTGTCCAAATGACGTCATTTATGTAAACGCAAAAGAAAGGGGGGAAAAGGAATTAATAGTAATTATTATTTATTGATATAATTTTGTTATTTTTTTGTAAAATTTAATTAAACGAATTTATAAAATCACTAATTCGGATATTTGAAACAAATATATAAAATAATAATTGCCCAACAGAACGGAAGGAGAATAAAATATCCTGCTTGGTTTTTTCCGCCAAAAAAAGCGTCAAGACCCCTATAATAGAAAAGCACCAAAAGTTCATTGGGTTTGTTTTCATAACTTTTGGCAACAAATCTATGTATATTAACGAATCTATCCCTTTTTGAAGCTCGAATTACGCCAAACCTAAAAGCAAAGGATCCTATACTGGAAAAGTACCCGATTTTCTTATGGACAATATTCAAGTTAAAATAGAGAGAAAATTAAAACCTGTTACCGAAAATGTCTATAACATAGTACTTTTCAATACCGTGGTTCTTAATGTTATTCACAAGCAGGTGGAATTTTTCTCATCCTTAAAAGCAAAGGAAGAATAGAATACAGATCGTTGTTATAAAAGTCCGAGGGGTAGCCACAATGAAAACCTAACCATTTTATATAAGCTGGTTTTCAAGTTGTAATTGATTTTACTTATCAATCCCGAAAACAGTCGTCAGTTGTCGCAACAGCTGTGTATGAGGCCCTGATAATCAAAAAATGCCCCATTAAAACGTTGAAAGTATGGCAACCCGATTACAGATTTACCAATATTTTAAAAATAAAGCACGCTGTCATGTTTTTAGAGGCCTCGAAGTCTGAGCGGGGGTTGGTGAGCGTAGCTCGCAGGGGATAGGCCCCCTAGTTATATAATAAAGAATATGCAATAATGATGAGAATGAATTTAGAAATATTTTATTTTTCTTTATGAAAAGGTTATTTCATATGCTAATTTAGAATACGTTATTGCGTTATATTACTTTTGTGTATACATATTAACGAGATATAGAGTTTTTTTTTTTTTTACTTTTTGAATAAAAATATAACTAATTAACAAAAAATTCACCAAAACTTAACCAATTGACCTCCAAAACTAATAAGTGAAGCGCCCTATCACAATGAACCTATATACAAAATTTGAAGCAAATCGGATAAGGGAGGGGTTAGCCCCCCGCACCCCCTTTTTACTTAACCAATAAAGTCATAAAAATAATCAGGGAAGCACCTTATCAAAATGAACCTATACACAAAATTTCAAGCAAATTGGATAATTCTGCATGAACAACACATTTATCTAAATTAAGGGGAGATTAGCCCTCCGTTACACTCCTTTATAGTTAACCAATGAACTCCCAAAACTAATCAGGGAAGCACATTATCACAATGAGCCTATACAATTTTTTTTAAGCAAATCGGATAAATCTGCACGAAAACACATTTACCTAAATCAAGGGAAGATTAGACCCCCGTTCCCTTCCTTTATACTTAACCAATGGACCCCTGAAACTAATCCGGAAATCACCTTATCACAATGAACCTATATGCAAAAGTTGAAGCAAATTTGATAATTCTGCATGAAAAACACATTTATCTAAATTAAGGGGGGAAATAGCCCCCGTGCCCCCTTTATACTTAACCAATAAACTCACAAAACTAATCAGGGAAGTGCCTAATAAAAAGGAACCTATATACAAAATTTGAAGCAAATCTGATTATTCTGCATCAAAAACACATTTATCTAGATTAAGGGAAGATTAGCACCCTGTTTCTTCCATTTATACTTAACCAATGAGCTCCCAAAACCAATCAGAGAAGCGTATGATATGAATGAACGTATGTGAATGAACGTATATAAACTATTTTAAGTAAATCGGATATTTCTATCAAGAGTTATCGCGTTACGTACATACAGGGTGTTTCACAAAGGACCCTTAACTTTAAAAATCAATAACCCGGAAAAGGGGATAGATAGAAAGATGAAACCAGTGGTATATTTATTTAAAAAATCGAAGAATTATATACATAAATCTCAAAATTTAGTTAAAAATAGCACCGATAGATGGCGCTGAGAGCGTTAAGAATCCTTCTAAAGAGAGTTCAGAAGCATAGAAAGATTAGCCGTCGAAGATTTCGCCATTGAAATTTGACTGCTATTAGCGTATAGTGAAATAAATTCCGAAAGTGATGTATAGCGTGGAGGAACGTGTGTTTATTGTGTTGGAGTACCACCGATTAAATCAGAGTCCTACTGCCACAAGGAGATGTTTTCAAACGCGATTTCAAGTCACAAAATGCCCAAATGGGAAAACAATTCGTGAGCTTTTCAAAAAAAAAAATCAACAGACTGGGAAGGTGGCCGATGCGTTAGTCGGAAATTTGGGTCGGACCCACTCCGTCGTTACTCCTGAAAATTCAAGGACACTTGCTGCAGTTATAGAACGTAATCCGAATACATCTGTCAGCAGACTTGGAACTGAATCCGGAATCAAGCCATCCAGCACGTACAGAATCCTATGGAAATCATTACACATATTTCCTTACAAGATTCACTGCCGGAACACCGTACCAATTCAGGCTGAACGGCAACGAGGACATTTAGCTAACGAGATGCTGTATAAGATTGATTGTTCTGGTTTCGATGTCGGCCGATTATGGTTTATGGATGAGGCCCATTTTTATCTGGATGGTGTCATTAACAGACACAATTGGCGATTTTGGGGTACAGATATTCCACATTTCACTTACGCACGACCACTCTATAGCCAAAAAATTACAATTTTGGCTGCAATCTGTTGCAAAGGCATTATTGAGTCCTTTTTTTGCGAAAAACGGTGACGACTAAACGGTATATTGCGCTTTTGATACAATTTATCGGCACTCAACAAGCGTTAGACGATCGACCAGGTACGGCGTGGTTAATGCAAGATGGGGTTTGTCCGCATCGTACACAAGACGTTTTTGACTTTCTGGACGAATACTTCGACGATAGAGTTATTGCGTTGAACTATTCGACAGTGAAAGGAAAAGGCATGAAGTGGCCTTCGAATTCACCCGACCTCACTCCCTGCGATTACTTTTAGTGGGGCACATTAAAGAACATTGTTTACCTGAACAATCCTTTAACACTCGGCGAGCTCGAAGGGGCTATTTGTCAAGCTTGTGTGTCGATTACCGGTGACACACTACACAGAGTCACTGACAATTTCCTTGTACGTTTGCGATATGTCTGTTGTGCAAAAGGTGCACATATTGAATCCCTTTTAATGTGATACGTCTATTTATCGCAGCGCCATCTATCGGCACTATTTTAAACTAAATTTTGAGATTTATGTATAAGATTCTTACGATTTTTTTAATAACCATACCACTGGTTTCATGTTTCTATCTATCACCGTTTCCGGGTTATTGATTTTTGTGAAACACCCTGTACATACATACAGAACCAGCGGGCACATGAACTCTCAGGCTTTGATAGCCTGTGAGCCAAAAAAAAGTAATTTAAAAAAACGGAAAACTTTAAAATATATAAACTTTCCCCACTTTTAATATTTTCAGTTTTTTTTTTTTTTTTTTTTTTTTTTTTTAACTTTCTTCTATCTTTACAGGAATAAATTATTGGTTTCATGAAAATTTTCGACTTCCAGTTTGCGACGGATTTGTACGTTTTAGAAGGTTCTGAACATGATTTGACTGTTTATAGAAAACCTCTATTTGTGAGTCTGTCAATCAGTGCATGACAAAAGTATTGTGGGCGCTTTATCTCAAGAACTAATGCACGGAATTTAATAGAGCTATGCTGCATTTTTCACGATTTCAGCGATAGCTCTATCTCAAGAACTAATCCATGAATTTTCAGTAAACTTTAGATTCAGTTAGACGTTGACATAAGTTGTTTCTGATAATGTTTTGGATTATGTTTTGGTGTGTACCGCCTAACAGGTGGCGATGATATGCTGCATTATTCACGATTTTCACGATACTTATAACTCAAGAACTAATGCGCGGATGTACACCAAACTTTGATTTATTTAGACGTTGACATAAGTTGTTGCTTTTTCGGTTTTGGTGTTAATCTCTCAACATGTGGTGCTACTTTTCTGCATTTTTCAGGATTTACACGATTTTAGCGATAGTCGTCAAGAACTAATGCACGGAATTTAATAAGACTTTAGATTCTGTTAGACCTTGATGTAAATTGGTACTGATTCCTTTTTGGTGTAAATCAACCAACAGGTGGCGCTGCTATGTTTCATTGTTCACGATTTCTGAAAAAGGTCTATCTCAATAACTGATACATGGAATTTCATTAACTTCAGAGTCAGTTATATGTTGACGTAGTTATTACAGAGTAGGATATTTTCAGGTTCTAAAATGCGCAATAAAAAAAAAATACGGTTTTTAAAATATTAACATGTATGAGATAGAAAAAAGTTTTGGTATTGGAACATCCGACTAGTTTTATATTCATAGGCGTATCTTTCATAACTTTAGCGATTGATTTTCCAATAATCTCAGAAGTTTATGAGAAAAGAAATGAAATGTCCTTATCTATGCTAAAATTGAATAAAAAAACATAAATGTCTTCATATTTCCATTTTTAAAAACTTTTGTACTGATTCTATTGCAAAATCCATGTGTCTGATTCTATTCAATATTCCTTTTCAATTATGTGAAAATATATATATATGTATATTGTTTCTTACGTATCTATTGAAGTTAAAGCGTTTTAAATGTAGCAAATAAATATATATATATATATATATATTGACCTGAGAAAATCGAATTTAACGATTGGAGCTCTGATACATATAAAATGAAACGGATGCAGTAAAAGCTCTTTTCACATATTAATAATCATGGTACACTCATGTCCAAAATTAAGGTCACAAATATAAACTGATCTGTGAACTAAATCTGTGAAAACTGATGAACTATTCACTGTGTTGCCACGAAATTTGGCACAGAGGTATATTACAATGAGAGAAAGAATATAGCAACATAACAATATGGAAAGGATTTTAATTGTGAATTAAGATACAGGGTATATTAAAAAGTGTTAAATCATGAATCGGAGATAAAGCATTTATCTAAGGAAAAGTATGTCTGATATGGAGTGTGACCACTGTACACTGCTATACAAGCCTCACAACGAGCTCTCATACTGTTTATGAGGGTATCAATAAATGTTTGTGGCAACAAAGCCCATTCTTCCAAAAGCGCGGCTTTTAACTCCTGGAGGGTCCTAGGAGTGGGGTTACGCTGTGCAATAGCTCTTCCTAGACCATCTCTAACATGTTCAATAGGATTGAGGTCCAGAGATCTCGAGGGCCAATTCATACGGCTAATATCCTCCTCTTCAGGAAAATGATCAACAATGTGAGCACTGTTTGACCTCCCATGATCGTCCATAAAAATGAAGACTGGGCCTACAGCACCCCGGAACAACCTCACATAGACTTCAAGGACCTCTTCCCTATAGCGATGTGCATTGACAGTACCCGCATCCAAGACGTGCAGTGGGGTACGGCAGCCCAACATTAAGCCGTCTCAGACAAGGATTCCTTTGCCACCAAATCTGTCGGTTTATTTTACGTAGGAGGAACGATAGTGAGCTCCACGTTCTCTCCAGATGAAGATTCGAGTAGAATCTCTTTCCGTGGTGAATCTGGACTCATCACTGAAAAGAACACGCTCCTACTCTTGTTGTGTCCAAGACTGATGTCAGCGGCTCCACAACAACTGGGCTCCCCTGTTCGACGCAGTGAAAGGGACACACACGACTGGATGCCGGACGTAAAGTGCCCTCTCTGCTAGTCGTCTATATACTGTTTGCCTGGAAATTCTTGATCCAGACGCAGAAGAAAAGCCACCAGCAAGCTGAGGAGTCGTTGCCAGCCTTTGTCGTTGTGCGCTTAACGCCAAATAGCTATTCTGTGCAGGTGTCGTTGCTCTGTGGCGGTCTTGGCTGGCCTTCCTGGTGACATTGGGATGGTCTAGAAAGAACCACAGCGTAACCCCCCTGCCATGACCCGCCAGGAGTTAAAAGCCGCGCTTTTGGAAGAATAGGCTTTGTTGCCACAAACATTTATTGACACCCTCAAAAACAGTATGAGAGCTCGTTATGAGGCTTGTATAGCAGTGCACAGTGGTCACACACCATATCAGACATACTTTTCCTGAGATAAATGCTTTATCTCTGATTCATGATTTAACACTTTTTAATTACCCTGTATTTTAATTCCCAATTAAAATCTTTTCCATATTGTTATGTTGCTATATTCTTTCTCCCATTCTAATATACCTCTGTGCCAAATTTCGTGGAAACACAGTGAATAGTCCATCAGTTTTCACAGATTTTATGTTTGTGACCTTAATTTTAGACATGAGTGTATCTTTACGTATCTTCACCAGAATATACAAGAAATATCTAAATACAAATTGAAAAGTGATATTTAATCATTTTTAGGAAAATGAGCTAGCTATACCTAGTCTTTTTAAATGATTGAAATGTGTTTCATTGTTTGTAAAAAGGTGTTAAATAAAAATTCTATAAACAGTAAAAAAAGTTCTAATAAACTGTCTATGTGTTTCGGCTTCTCCAAAGCCTTGTTCTAGACAAATGAGAGTACTCTGTAGTTGCACGATCCATAACACAATGATATGATATGCCATACTTCACCCTTTCCACGTCCTCTCTCATATTACTTGCGTTATTTTATTAACCATTGTTGTCGGGAGCAGTAAGAGAGTGGACTGCAAAAGTTATTATAATTATTTATTTAATTAATTGCCAAGGGACAAGTGAAGTTTTGTTTAACTTCTGGTTTGAGCGCAAGAGCACTCGTGACATGAGATGCTGCTCGTTTGAGAACGAAGCTCAACTGACGGTTTTACAATTTATCAGCTAGGTGGCGCTGATCTATTAAGCAAACTTCGGGAGCGCACATACCGGCCCCCATTGAAGTATTCTAATAGTTCAATGAGATACAACAAATGAATATACAATAACATACAATGAATTACTAATTAATGTCTACACATTATGCACTAAATATAATACAATGATAAGAAATAATAAATTAAATAGATAAATGCTAAGATTAATTGATATTATTGTTATCTACACTAGGTAAAATACATATGTTAGAAATACTTCTTTTGTAAAGTCCAGATGGAGTACGAACTACTACAACTTTGACATTACCATTATTTCCCTTTATTATTTCTGAAATTCGACCTATTATCCATTTACAAACTGGTAGGTCACCATCCTTTGCAAGAACCATCATACCTGGTGCAACGTTTTTTTTTTTTAAAGAACCATTTGGACCTCTGCTGTAAATGGCTTAAATAGGAATTGGTCCAATTTTTCATTATTAGTGAATTATTTATGAATTAGATAAGTATAGCTTAAATATAAAAGCATAAGTTGGGATAATAGTAAATGTGAATACTAATGTCTGACATTGACAACACGGACTATTTTTTTACTTTTGCCTTGCAAGCTTCATTTGTCTATAATGCTTCTGACCGCTGATTCTGAACTCCTATTATTTCTAGAGCTCAGTGCATGCATGCCACTGAAGTTGTGCTCATGATTGACGTTCCATCTTGTGCTACGAAGTTGTAGCCTTGCCATATAAGAGTGAGATAATGCTGTCAGTATCAATGCTAAATTGATGCTGTCCGGGTAGTTTAAATGATAAAGAATTTGGTGTGCTATACCAAAGTATCCGGGTTCAATGCCCGGTCTGGGCATTTTCTCACTCTGTTGGTTTTACACTGTGTAGTAAAGTGATAAATCACACCATTTGTTTTCAGTAGATTACTGTTATGACCTAAGCAAGCAATAAAAAGGGATTTTTGGAAATTCACACCCTAAAAAGTTTACATGGTGAGTCGAAAGTTTTACTTTATTTCGTCATATCTCACAAGCAGGTTTAGGTAGGAACGTGAAATTCAGGATAACAAATCTACTAAAAAATAGTGAAACACGCTTTTCAGCAATTTTCGAAATTCAAACACTAAGGGAATTAAATGGACAGTTTTAGATCACTTCGCAATATCTCAGTAACATTTTTAGGTAATATCGTGAAATTCAGCATAAAAAATGTACAAAAAATAGTTAAACACGTATTTCAACGATTTTGTCGCCAACATCGGCTATGAATCTGATTATGGAAGATTAGACGAATATGACAATTACTAGATGAAACCCGTCAAAACTTGACGGCAAACAATTTGATAGTACCATAAAAATAAAATTCATAGCTGTTTTAAAAAGTTTGAAATTTTTGAAGAATAATTTAAATAAAATAAGATAAATCACTCTGTCTATAGCAGGGATCGAACCTACACGATAATCGGAACAGATAAGAAACGCGCTTTATACCACTCGGACACCATTTTCGCATTTGAGTGTGCTCTAAAACTGGTTAGGTCATAGATTTAAGTTTACGCATGCGTAAATGGGGCAAATTCGGGCAAAAACTGAATTTGGCGGAAATCCCTTTACCTTTTAATATATAAGATTACGAATTTTTTATTAAATATTTTGCGTTTCATTTTCCGAATGAATTTTTTTTTCCTATTTTATAAATTGTTATTGCGCTTTTCGTCTTTTAATAATCGGATTTCAAAATACACATTCTCATTTATAAAGACGAGGTTTTTTTTCTATGAATGTGTGGAAGTAACTTCATTTTTCCTGGTTGTCTTTTAACCATTTATGTGCAGGAATGTACATAGTTCCGTTATTGTGATCGACATGTTTTTGCGTTGTCATTTATTTTACGTGAAAGGCACCCATGGGCAAAGCCACGTGGTACTGCTAGTGTCTCAATAAAGGATTCGGTGAAGTTGAAACATGTAGACAGTTTATTAAAACTTTTTTACTGTTTTTATTGTCTTATTTTTAACACCATTTAACATTTAATGAAGTGTAATATCTCTGGTTTTTCCAATTTAGTATATATTTGGTTAAACATAATAAAGCCAATTTTTGTACAACTTAAGAATACACAATTTTTAAATGAATTCCACTTGTAATTTATATCACGAATTCGGTTTACAGAACTACTTGAAAATGAAAATATTTTCTGTGAATTCTAATGTAAAATCTTTCAAAATTATAGATTAAATAGGCTTTTCGCGTGAATATTTCTCAAAGGAATGTTTAAAATATTTTCTTTCAAAAACGTCTTATTTATGTAATTAGAGAACTACAATATTTTAGTAAGAATACGATATTTAAATTTTCAATAAAATTTATTTGGAAAATTTTCATAAAATTTTATTTAAAATTTTTTATTTTACTGAAAAATTTCATTTTCAGATATAATATTTGTTTATTCTCAAATTTAAACAATATTTAAAGAATAAATTGCTTTAAATACTGAAAGTTATAAGTAAACTGTGTATTGTTTTAATTTTAAATTTTAATTTTTTTGAACAAAGTTCAGTCATTTAGATACTGTATATGTATATATGTTTATATTTGTGTATCAGCGTCATACTGCACAAATGCCTGGCATCATGGTGTGGGGAACTATTGTGTGTAATTGTCGATCACTTCTAGCGCACATTGCGGGCAACCTCAACAGTGATCTCTACATAAGAAAAATTGTAGAGCCAGAGGTTCTCCCCCTTCTTCGACGTATTCCGGGTGCTGTTTTTCAGCGGGACAATGCCTGTGCTCATGTTTCTCAGACTGCGCAAGTTTCTTCAGTGCGCAACAGGTTTCGCTTCTTCCATGGCCTACTTATTCCCTGGATATGACTCCCATCGAGCATATCTGGAATTTCATTGGTCGTCGACTCGCTCGTACAGCTGGTGGGGCACATAATAAGGCTGAACTTTTGCTTCAAGTCGAAGCCATCTGGAATGCCATTCCCAAGGATTACATTCACAACCTGTATAATTCAATGCCACAACGTGTACAGTCTCTCATCGCTCAGCGTGGCGGACAATCAAAGTACTAATTTCCGTCGTTCTTTTTGTTTCTTTGTCTTCTAAGTTTGATCGTTTATTTGTACCACTATCAGTAATATGTGGAATAAATTTCATTAATTTCTGACAATTCCTTCATGGTGTTGCAATTTTCACAAACATGAGTGTATTAATTACAGTAACCTTATTTTTGACAAATACAGTTTATTTATTATAGTTTCTAATTATGTTTTTTTTAATTATAGTTTATAATGTATTTATTTTTATTTGTTATAGTTTATTTTATATTGTTTTATTTTATTTTATTTACCATTTTAAACAATGTTATGTATTTAATCATGTTAAATTAATATTTTGAACGTTATTGGCAACAGTAAACAAGATTGGAAATCTTCCCGGCACAGATAATACGCAAGTATCGAAAAATACTTATCATAGAAAAAATTCGGTTGTAATTATCATTTTCTCACAACACTAAAGGAAAATAAAATTACAAATATTTCACTTATTTTCAAGTGCTAACTTTTCATTTCATTATATATTTTCTTTCTGTTTAGTAATGTCGTAAACCAGACAAGTGCACCATAAAATATCTACTATTCTCTATCTTTATCATATACTTTTTTTTGTTCGCTTTTCTACATAATTAAGAGCATTATCAAGTATAGTGTTGCTAGTATTACATCACAAGTGTTTTATATATATTTTTTGTGTTTCAAATGTGAAGTTTTGAATATATAAAATTTTTATTCTGTTCTTATTTCTATTCTAAACTTATTTCAACCCACCCATTTTCAGAATTTCCGAAAACAATTTAATTAAAGGAATACACAGGATTGGTAATTTTTTCCACTTAGTGAGAATGTGACCTGGCCGAGACTCGAACATAGAACATGCGGCTTTTATTGCCAATGCTCTTTATATTGAGATATATTGACGACATCGCAACCAATGCAATTCAATCAGACAACCGTTTGGCAATGGAATCTGGTCTTTTATTTGAAACAGCTCAACAGGATAAATCGCAGGTAAAGAAACTTCATTAATCGAATGATACTTGATAACACTTTCATTACTTTAACATGATCATATTAATTGGCATATAAATACGGCTAATAATTAGATTTTCGGGTTATGTATTTCCATTTTCTTGGGAGAGTGGGCTACTTGATGGTTGAAATTCTCTTTGGCAAAACGGATAACTTATTGCATCGTGCGAGACAGTGGTAATGTAGAAATGTTATCGCTGAAAGAGAACAGTGTTTAATAATAAAGGGATTGCTTTCCTAATTCTATCCTACTATTCTCCAAATATCCCACTGAAATGCTGTTTAGCTCGCTTTATTCGTTATCCTGCATTTGAGGGTTCTAAAACGCGAGATAATCTTCATATAGTTTAAACGATGAACTATTCTTAACCTGCAAATCGTTCATATTAACAGATTCCTCGATTATTCAGTACAGTAAACTTCCGATTATCCATCCCTCACGGGACTGACGGTATTGTGGATAATCGAAAGACAATACAAGACCTTTACTAAATTGACATTTCTATTGGTCAGCTTATAAATAAGAATATTTAAACGCTTTTTTCATATGTTGTGTACCTTCGTTAATAAAAAACACATTTAATAATAAGAAAACAATTTAGAATTTAAGAGTTAGAATTTAAGAGTAAACAAATTTAGAATTTTACAGAATAAATATGTAGTACCTGTTTTCATCCAAAGTAATTCAGTATACATTTTAGTTTGCGCTTTTACTACAGAAAGATTACGAATTCTATGTATTAAAATTACTTGGGTTGCAACTGCTTCCTCTTGTATCTCCAAACACTTATGTTCTTACACTGATCTCCACTTTTGCATGATGGACTTATAGATCATCATTTCCCGATTCACCACATTCATCCGATTTAGGTTGCTCTGGCTTCAAAACATTTTGAATAATTTCGTCATCCGTTAATTCTTTACCAGAGCCGTACTTACGGGTGTGCAACAAGTACGGCCGAATAAGGCCTTGCGTCTATATCTGCTGTTCATTGATGTCAGACAAGCATTTTAGTGCCTCATTCGGGTTTACTGTGCAAATGACTTTCGTTGTTCGTTTTGATTTTTTTTATTAATATAGAGTAGGAGGTGCCGGTTAACCGAGTGTGGTGGTTGATAGGGTGACGGATAATTGGAAGTTTACTGTACATGTATTAAACGATTTCGACTATATATCTATCTAAATTCTAAATATCCATAATAAAAATTCATCAGCTAGTTACTTTTTAAAAATAATTTATTAAATTTATCTGCGTGAAATATATCATCAGCTCCAATATTATTAAAGTAAGCAAAACCATTTTCTCACACATCCGTTAACATTTATTTTTTCAAATTTTAAATCAAATATCTAATCACAAAAAGTGTTGTGATAAGAACTGATTCTAATTTCTAATACTAATAACAGCAATCTGGAGAATTAACTTCACTAACCAAAGAAATATAACTGACTTTCTTATGAAATAAATAAATGGATATAGAATGTTTTATAACATGTATTTTTTTACTTTTTATTTCTTTTTCATAAATAATTTTTTGAAAGTAAATATTCTATATTATCTGTGTATATTGAATTGAAAAATTTTAAACAATGTGAATTTTTTTCTTTAGAAAAATTATTTTAAGACAAGCATTTAGGTATTTGTAAAAATAATAATTTTATAAGGTGGGTAAACCAAAGGTGGCAAGTGTCCCTAAGGTAGCTCACCCCTCAAAAGTAGAATTAATTTAATTTTTAATCACAAAATGGCGCTACTGCCTTGTCAATAATGTATCTGCAGTGCACGTGGCTGAATTTTAAGAGATCACCTTGATCCTCCGACATTTTATGCAATGATCACTTTTGAGGAGTAGTCGTTCTAATTTCCAGGTAAAAAGATATTTTAATTTACACGTGTTTAAAATCTTAAAACTTTGAGGTATGATGCGTTTTCTGAAAGCTTATTTCCTTTTATTTAACCACATTTACTTCAATTCTAAGAAATGAATCAGATTAATATTTTTACGTCGTGCAAATTGTTCCCAAGGTTACCTTAAAAAAAAAAAAATGAAATTAGTTTAGTAAGGGTGATTTTCAAAATTTCTACGTCAATATCTGAAACAAAATATTACCATTTACTGTTAAAACTCAAAAGAAGTCAGTAACTCTCAGAAGAAAATCTCTGAACTACCTTGTACATAAAGTGCTTCATGGTCTTTTCGTTTCATAATATAAGAAGATTAAGAAGAAAAACTAGAAATATATCAAAAGAAAAAATGATCAACAGAGCATATTAGTAAACAAAGTAGTTCGCCGAGTATTTTTGTCGCATTTTAAAAGTGATTTAAATACATGGACCACCTTTGGAACACTATGCGCCAAAGGTGGCCCACAAGATGCAATTTTTAAATTGCATTTAAATTACTTAATTAAATTTTATTTTACCAAGAAAAGCATACTTGTTATGTGTTAGAGATAAGTGTAAAATTTTACAAACAAATATTCAGCCACACATCCCCAACCAGAAAATTATAAAAAATCCTCTTATGTAAAAAATTTGATTGTACATCCTTTGCATTTACCATTGCTTAAATCTATTTGTAATAGAGATATTCGTTTCAAACACTAGTATGTGGAATTTAATTAGATGTTTATGCCAAATGAAACTTGAAATCAATTACGAAATAATGCTGTTATATTAGTGATGGTTATGATGTTCATATTTTAAATATAAATGAATCTTCTTAAAAAGTATTTTAAACGTATTGATAAATATTGCTCTGTAAAAAAAAAAAAAAAAAAAAAAAAAAAAAAAAAAAAAAAACATTTATTGTATTAGAAAAACTAACTATTATTTACTATGGAAACGACATTGAATTTAATTGGTATAAAACCTTTTTGAAAATTTTACCACATAAAACTTATTTTCCAAGTTTTGGACACCTGGAATTCTAAGATAATAAACCATGGAAGTATTCATAGGTGTTTAACTTACCTAAATCATCTTCTTAATGTTGTTATGCACAACACCCGAGAAAGTTTCCTATTAATTATAGCTTTATGGTAGAACATTAACATGTTACAGTATAATTTCAAAGAATATTACACGTTAATTCCCAGAAAATGCATAGCAATATCTAAAGGATATTAAGGATATTAAGATGCTCATTATAATTAGAGTGTTATGCTGAAACTGTGAACTATAATATATTGTTCCATTGAAACTGTTATAATATATCTATAGAGCGAATGGATATATTGAACATTTAAAAAGAAAAGGCTTTATATGTAAAACAACTATAGTACAGCAATTATAAATATTTTTCTTTGATAAAAAAGCAATCACAGTATATTTAGTAGTGAAATATTAATATATAAATTTGTAGGATTGTAATATGTAAAAAGTTAATTTATTGAATTACTTGAGTATCTAGACGTTGAAATAACAACACATGAACTTTAATATAATTCTAGAAAGATAATTTTACAGCGCTTCGTCGGTAACGTCTTCAAATATATTACATTTCTCACTTAAAACATATAATACACTTACTTTCGTATAGTCTAATTAGGCCTGACAGTGCCTTTATTGACATTTCATATTTCGACGCTTCCTGAATGATAAAAATTAAAATAACTGCTCTTTTTCTAATTTTGAAGATATCCAAACCGTGATCTCGTGATCTAGAATTTTCATACTCATACTTTGAAATCATGGATAACAAAAAATACCAGAGCGTCAGTTAATTTGATGATCACGCACGTCATAAAGAAAATAAAGTACGTTTAAATTCAAATCCTACAAATATATTGCCTAACGTTAATAGAAACATACGTCAAAGAGAAATTCTTCTTCTTCTTGTTGTTGTTCTCTTGTTTGCTCTTTAAACTCCACACTGAACTTATTATGACTACGACTTGTCAGTTTTCTGTTAGTTAGTCTGTTTTCCTATCAAACTGGAAGTTTGTCCTTTATGCGATCTTTGACATTAAAAAAAAAAAAAAAAAAAAAAAAAAAAAAAAAAAAAAAAACATCTTTTTTTTTATTAATCTGAATGACAAGTTGTTTTTATTTAAAACTCGTATATTTTTCATATGTGTCCAAGCCATCATATAAAATAATTATATTAAATACTATCTATGGGTAGTTATTGGTGGAGGTACATTTTAATTGTATTAAAATCAGACAATTCTGCGGAAAATATTCTTTCTTTCTTTACAGGTTACACTTAAGAAACTTTTTGCAATTACCAAATGTCTAATGCGTCCGCCACTACAGAGAGTTACGACAGTGGTGTAATTAATGCGTTGAATGAATGTTGTGTATCACGAAATTGGTTACATACATCTAGATATGCTGCATGCTTTAATTACAGACCAGCTGGCGTAGCAACACGAGGTGTTGCGTTTGAATTGTATGAGAAAAAAAAATTAATTTTACATTTAGAAAATATTTGTAATATTTGTTTTATTCAATTTCTCGTTATAAGCAAGAAATTATGTTTTATGTTTACAATATAAATGAACTGAACATTACGAAAATTGAAGACCCTAGAAGGCAAGAGATACAAGTGACAAAATTTCGATTTGGAGTAAATTGAGTTCAAAGTATTGAGTCAAAAGTAATTGACGGAAATATAAATGAAACTGTTGCTTATTTCATAGTGGTTTGAGAACTCTTATTTCAATAACTATGTAAAGAAGGTTGAATAATTTTTTTTATTAAATTTATAATTAATCAATGTTCAAAACAAGTATACAAGTTTCGAATTCTTAAGTAGTTGACCGCCATAACGCCGCACATAATTAAAAAATCACTTATATTTCTTTACATACAAACAAATAGCCTTATTTCCAGATCGCCTGTGCACTTAGCTTAGTTTTAAAATTATGCCACTTATACCCCTTGGTTTCTGGGGTCCTCAATTACATTTTGCAACGAGGCTGAAGAAATTGACAGGAGATACACTGAGTTACACATGGACCGCTTGGGTCAAGTGATGCACTTTTCGTGACGCAGGTGCTGGAAGATCAGGAATGCAGGTAGGTGCACGAAAATAGCATCATGTGACTCTAGCGGACGAATGCGAAACGCTAACGGCAGCTTGTCTTTTTCGTCAGCTTCGATTTTGCAAGTTATGGTGCAATTATATGTTAATGTATTTATAGGAAAATAGCAAAATAACGGCAACCAAATTCTATTCGTCAAAAGAATTTTGGATAGCAAAATTTTACAGTTTACTAGTATTGCCAAACTAATGTTTCTTCACTTGTCTAACTTGTCTAAGCGAACTAGTCCAGGCGAGTATCGTCACTTTCTGAATGTGGGTTTCTATGGTTTCGACAAACCATTTAATGCTGTACTTATGCCGAGATCCAATGCCCAATTACAGTCCAATCATTTACATTTTAAGCATACTCAGAAAATGATATTTCATACGGATCAATATAATTACCAATCTTTCAAACTTTTGAAAATATGTCATATAAATAATTTTTACACAAATTTTATTTTTAAAAAAAGATAATGGAAACTAGAAACATTTCAAATGATTTATTCAAATGAACGAGTTTTTCTGCATTTCGGATACCAAACCACTTCGATTAACCATTTACCACCAACAACCATTATTTATCTTTTTATTTTTTGATTTATTTATTTATTTTACAAAAATGCAGTAATTTAGTTGCCATATTCAGAGAAACATCGCTAAAATTTATTTCATTATTCTGCGTTCCATAGTCTAGGAGGCGAAATTGTATAATACAAACAGATATTCGCTTTTTAATATAATAAATACTCTCAATAACTCGAAGAGAGAAATTTTTTTGCTGGTTACATTAAGATTTCAGGCAAGGATTCAGGTTTATATTTTAGCTTTTTTTAGGAACGAGATTGACCAAAGGAAATAAGAAATGAAAGATCTTCGTAAAACACCATCAAAAACTTTTAAATGCACTAGGCCTTTCGAAATATCTGACAAGGAATGTCTCCATAAGCGCATACTCAGAAATTTTTGAAAAAATTGCAGAATGTTCTTCTCATGAGGATATATACGACTATAAAAAAATTTGTGTGGAACCTCGATATAACGTCCGTAAAAAATATATGAAAATTTCGTTTATTTGACAATTTATCACCGGTTGGCGACGTAATGAAATTAACCCTTTCAGGCGCAAAGTACTTATATTTCTAAAATGTTGAAATCATTGAGTCACACCGGGATTTAACAACAAATTTATTTCCAAATAAGTAAAAGATTTTCTTCACGTATATTATAAAAGTAAAATTTGATTCCAAAATTCAGGTGTCATTGTGGCATTTGGGAATTAAAATTAAGTGGAGGATATTATATTCCACTGCCCTTCAAGGGGTTAAAAAAATACGCTTTTATGACAAATACTCTTTAAGGAAAAACTTTTTCATACTGAACTTGTTTATGCATGTTTAACTTATATAATAAATAAATTTTTATAACTACAATTTTGTGTACTCATTTATATGTATATATAATGGAATTTAACGATTGTAGTTTACGATTTGAAACAAAATTTAAAATGATTAAATTTGTTTCAAGTTCAAAAATAAGGCTTTTCCTTTTAAGATACATTTAAAAATTACTTTTACAACCGTTGAAGCCATTTAAATTATCAAAAATCGTGGAATGGAGAATAAAACAATGGGCAAAATTTCATTCAATCGGTAATAAATAGAGAAAAAAACGTGACTGATTTATTTAATCTGGTTTTAATTTTTTTTTAAATTAATATTAATCCAAACTTACAGAGAGTTGAAAATGTTGAACGCAAAATGCAAACGATTCTGAAAAAGAGGGTATGGTATCATGAGCCATAGAATTAATCCATTCGTATAATTTTTTAAGCTTATGACAATTTTACAAATGACAATTTTATGACAATTTTCAAATTTTACAAAAATCTCATAGACAGGTCTCATAACTAGAATTTCTTCAAAATCTTCGCTTACTTTAATATGCCTTTCAGATTCATATATATTTTTTTAATTTCGATTGTTAACTAAAAAAGAAAATAAACATACAGATTCAATAATTCAATAATACACATAACTTAAATGTCAGCTTCGCTATAACATGAAATAGATATTTGTAGCTTCCAAAACATAGAACATATTTTTTCAGTGGTAAAAATTAATAACTGCAACAACAAGCAGCTTGTATATATTATACAAAAAATAATAAATATTTCATCGTTTAAGTTTAAATTCATTAAATATTGCGCATTCGAATAATCATTTTACAAGCATTTTAAAATGCTTTAAAATCGTTTGCGTTTGGCGAAGGAAAAATGTTGCTAGCCAAATCGTGTTTTTTTGCGCCAAATACTCGAAAGTATTTTATTTTTTTGCAGATTTTCTATTGGGATTCCGCAGCTAAATTTCAATGTTCCGTTATTACATACATGTGTAGCTTCATTAGCATTTTTTTTCAAAATTTTCTGAGTATGCGCTTTAAGGAGACCTTCCTTGTGAGTCTTTCTTCGTCAGGCACAAAAAAGACGTGTTTCTATTATGAAAGCAGCAGCAAGACTGAAATTAGAGATAAGGAAAAGGAAACAAACTGAAGAAACAGAAAATAGGAAAGTAGAAATCAAAAGCCAATCGGAAAACAGAAGACAAACAGCTAGTCACAGAAGAGTAAAATCAAAACAATAGATCACAAAGTAGAAGGGGAATAAAATTGAAAAAAAAAATTTCATGAAAATAAAATAAAATAAAATAAAAAATAAATTATAATAAAATGAAAACACACATATATATTAAAATATGGGAACAGATGAAAATTAAGAAATAAAAAAAAAATATATATAAAACAGACTAATATTAATTAATACAAAAATAAATTATATCGCAGTACTGAAAAGGTTTTTTTTTCAAGCAGCAGAGAGCATTGTGGAATCAGATTTATCATTAACAATAACTTCACGATTAAGATAAATGGCTAAATTTTCAAGAAAGTCCTATTCAGAGATACTATTGGCATTAAAGATAATTTTAGCATTTTAAAAATTAAAACAATGGCCGGAATCCCAAGAGTGCTTGGCAATAGAAGATTTACAAATTTCTTGATTAGTTACATAACGAGAGTGTTCTTTTAAACGGATTTCGAGATTTCTTTTAGTTTGACCAATATAAGGTAAATCACAGCCAATATAAGATAAATCACAGATTGACGAACCAGAATCTGGTGTTTTGAGAGATTTTCGAAAAGAGCGAAAGTTTCGCACAAAGAAGGTTTCTGATTGACCAGTCTTGTTTCGAAAGTAGAGAATAAAAATTATATTTTGCCTTAGTGTTTTAAATCGCGTGCAATACGCTACTTGACTGCTGATACTTGTTGTTTACCACATAATTATCTGATTTTAAAACATGCAGTGCCTCTCGTTGGCAAATAATTTAAACGTCTTATCGTCAAAAAATAAAATTAAATAAATAAATAATTAAAAATAAATAAAGACCTTCGTATTTTATATTAATTTTTTCTTCAAACCGCATACAATTTTACGAATTCTTATTATATTTGTGTATTTTGAATGTGAATGAATTTCTGGTACAGTCGATCGAAATAATAATTCAATTCAAAAATAATAACAAATTCATTTATTATCTTTGTAGCAAAAATAAAATGTTAGATTGATGGCATATTCTACAAATAATAATTATATAAAAAATAGATAATTATGTTTTCATTAATATTAGAATTATCAATTTTATGATATATTAACCCATCGGCAACGACTTGAGAAATGTTTTGACCTTTGTAGTCTAATACAACATTATTATTACAGTAACTATTGCACAGTTATACACCAAAATCCAACGTTTAATACACAATATCGAACTGTAGCACAATGAACAGACGTACTTTTGTGAGTAACTTGGACTCACATCCTCAGTGTCAGTAAATATAAAAATAATATTCCCCCAAAGACATGAAATAGAATCCAAAAACCCAACAGACAAAGAACAACACACCGGAAGCTCATCACGCATGAGCAACCAATAAGACTAAGTCGGAAGTGATGCACTACGACACAGTAAATCAACCAAGAAAGGTGAGATGTATTACTGTATTACTGTGGGGGAGGCTCGAAAGCCAAAGCACCGCGACCAGAGGTCTATTGTACTATCCCCCCAGGTCTCCTAATTTTGAACCAATTCCAGATGAGAGACCTGCATCTGGATTGACACCCCCAGAGGTAGCGCTTATACAGAACTTGGAGGACTTTGGAGCCACGAACAGATTTAACGTGCACCAGCTCCCATTAACGTACACGGTCCCACAGCAGAGGCAGACGAGAGAGGATAGACGATGCACCCTCCCAAACAGTGACCGTGGTCGATGCTGCTTGGCTTTCGGCGATCTTACGAGAGCCGAGCTTTTACCGTCCGCGCAGCTGCGGGACAAGGTGAGATGTAAGGCACGCTTAAAAAATCGTTGACCAGGGAGTTACCAAATCTATGAATCTAAACTGCTTCAAAAAAGTCTAAATTTAAAGGAGTATTGAATTTCTTAATAATAGTGGCTGAATCAAAGTTAAAATTATGTCCCTCACTCCAATAATAGAGGAGCAATAGAGGAGTTTTGTACTTCCTTTTCCTTAATATAGTTTCTGTGCTTAATTATTCTGAAACGGAGTTGTCGTTTAGTGTGTCCTCTATAGGACAAACCACATTGACATTGGATATTGCAAATACTCCAAAAATTTTTATGTGGAATTTTATCCTTTAACGGTGAAAAATTTTGTTTATTAACCCTGCTTAAAAACAACCTTAAAATCATAATTTCTTAAAATATTAGCTATTTTGAAGCTAATGCTATTATAAAATGGCAAAATAATGAGGTTAGAAAAAGAAACTGTAATAACAGAAGAATCAGGATTATTAATACCTTTATTGAGACAACGAAAAATTAAACGGTTAATATAAGACAAACTAAAACCACGAAGCCACTGGTCTAATTTAATTCAGTTCTGCAACAAGGGAATCATTATCCGAACAAATCAAACATGGTGTATTGATAAAGAAAAGAAATGCCGAGGCTTTTTGGGAAAAGGGGTTGGCAAGAATTAAAATGAGGGGGGGGGAGTGTGAATGTAAAGGTTTACGGTATACACAGGTGTCAAATGCATTAAGCTGACGAGTAACTAACACATAAAGAAAATGTAATTTATTATCAACTTCAACTTCATGCGTAAATTGGATAACAGGATCTATTGAGTTTAGAGTAGTTAACACATTATCAAAGGTAGAAGTAGATGGATTTAGGAGCGCAAAAGATTCATCCACATATCTACAATAAAACGGTAATTTAGTAAGATTAAACAATTTAACCTCAAAGTAATGCATATACAAATCTGCTAGAAAATGACTTAGAGGATTACCCATCGCTAAACCATCTGACATGGAATAAAATGGATTTGAAAACTGGAAAGCATTTTCTGGTAAACAAATACTGAATAACTCAATGATGTGGTTTATTTCATAATCTGTATAATGGAATTCTTTTAATCTTAAAGTGAGACACTGAAGACAGGAACATGGGTAAACATAGAAACAACATCGAAAGAAACGAGAGATGATCTTGTGTGTAAAAAAGATTAAAATTAGACATGATAAAAATTGGTATTTGGTTATATTTTGGTGTGTCCACAGACGATTTTCTTCATTATTGTACCGTTGTTTTATTAAAGTACTGCTATCAAAAGATTAATTCCAAGTTTGTATTATTTCAGCATTCTGTAATTATTTAAATACATAATTATATTAATGCTTTTTATATAACCCTACTACATTATATATCGGATGCTTTGACCTGATATGTCCTGCATGATTTTATGCCTTTCACGCAAAATTGTTGCATAATCAACTACAGACAGAATTATAACGTATATCTGTGTTTGGATTTTTTTATTATAACATCAAGTGTCTAGTAAAATAATACTTCAATAATTGTTGTATTTTTATATGAAGAAATAATTTTAGTCATTAAAGAGTTAATAAAAGTTTCTCAACCATGTTTAATATGAGAAAAGATATTTCACATCTCAATAAAATTTTATATGATTGTGAAAAAGACAAGCTATCTACAGATTAAATTATTCTTTTGAATTTCACTTCTGAAGACAAAATATGTCCTTAAAATTAAAGAAAGTAACATGTGGATTTTTATATCCTCAATGGTATATTTTAAAAAGAGTGCTTCTTCTAACTTATTCATAAGTATACCATAAATTCCTTTAAAATGTGCTAAAATACACTATTTCAAAAAATAACGCAGTTATATTTTTCCGGTGTAGTTTATCATTCAAAAAAATATATAAAAAATATTAGATATTTAATGAAATTTTCAATTAGAATGTAAAATTTATAAAAGATTAATCTTAAAGAATAATTTTAAAATAACTATATCGCATAAATATATTTTCTATTAAAATGCACTTAACTTGAAAAAATATATTTTCCATATTAGTAAATATTACTTTACTTCGAAAAGGGAAATCTATTACAGATTAAATCATTCTTTTCAATTTCGGTTCAAAAAGCAAAATATATTCTTAAACATTATATGAGAGATATATATATATTTCAAAATCTACAGAGAGTAACGTAAAATCATGAAATATTTTATTCCAAATGCAGTAAGATATAGTATTATTTAGAAAATAATTTGCTCATAAATTTTTCAGATTTTTTTTTCTTTGATATTGCGAAACACGTGTAAAATTTTTAGTCAAATGAAACTTTAATTATTTAATGCAATTTTTCAAACGTCATGGGGTATTAACCACACTAAAACATTTATAAACAAAAAAATTTCTCCGGCAAACAGTCCCTCATTTATAGAAGACGGTAACATATTTTGAAGTGATCGCGTTGTCCACACAAGGCATAAAATTACGATTACTTTACCACATTCATGAAAAATTACTGAACAATAATTTTCGGTCAATAGTTGAACGATTTATTTATAAGTTAATGATCTAGTTACTCTGTTCAGATATATAGTAAAAAATTCTACTAATTTACAAAAAAATCATTTGACCAATAATGCATTTCACAATGCTTCATAATATGGTTAAGTAACCGTTTTCTATAAAGTTTATTAAAAAAACTGGAAAATTTTCTGCATCAAAGTGCAATATAAAAGAATGCTTTCTTATGCTTTTTTTTTCTTTTTTACAGTGCAAGTCTCTAGTAAAATTATTCATATTTTTCATAGGTTGGCGAATAGATGGAAATGATGCTCGAGTTTAGATTAGTTGAATACGTTGAAGCAGCCGCACTCAACCTTTTTTCTCGTGGACCACAAACATATATTTGCGACGTTAGGCGGGTCGCAACACACTTCTATAATAATGCAAAAAAGTATACATTTCTATTGCAAATCTGGCGAAGATTGTTGTTTTGAAATAGTGGTATAAAACTTTTTGCTGCTAATTTTTTCTGCGATAAATATTTAACCCTAATAAACCTTATTAGCTATATAATAAGTATAAAACGTAACAATATAATAATGCAGTAAATTCTTATTATTGTGTAAAAAATTTTAAAAACAACAAAACGTTAGATAAAATGACAAACTCACTAGACTTTTAGCACTGTTTTCGTCCAGGGATATCCATAAATCCATTTTCGATAATTTCTGATATATTAAACTAATCGGATGTGCCAATCCCAAAACATTCTTCTCTCACATAGGTTTCACATACACTAAAAAGAATGCGCAACCAATTTATATCAAGTTCTAACTGAATCTAAAGTTTTATTAAATTCCGTGCATTAGTTCTTGACATATGACTAATGCTAAAATCATGCAAATACTTTAAAATGCAGGATAGCAGCGCCACCTGTTGGGAGATTTAGACCAAAACCTAATCAACAATAATTTATGACAACGTCTAACTGAATCTGAAGTTTGATGAAAATACTTGCATCAGTTCTTGAGATATAGTTATCGTGATAATAATGAAAACAGTAGCATAGCAGCGTCACTTGTTTGTCTATTTACACCAAAACGTAATCAGCATCTATTTATGTCGAGGCCTAACAGAATCTGAAGTTTGAAGAAAATCCGTGCATTAGTTCTTGAGATATAGCTATCGTAAAAATAATGAAAAAAGTGGTATAGCAGCGCCACCTGTTGGGGTATATACACCAAAATGTAATCCGCGTTAATTTATGTCAAGGTCTAACTGAATTTGAAGTTTGATGCAAATAACTGCATTAGTTCTTGAGATAGAGCTATTGCAGGAATCGCAAAAAATGCAGCATAGCAGCACCACCTGTGATATACATTTTGCTTGTTGGGATTGGCCGTTACTAAAAAAAATTAAGTTATATGCTTAAAGATAATCTAGTCATTTAGATGAGTACATATGCGTTATAAAACAAAGACCCAAGCAAGGAAAGAGACTGACAAAATAACACCAATGAGACTTATACGATGTTTATTGACCATTCATACAGGTCAGCACATAAATGTCATAAAGGAGTGACCCCGGCAACAATGCTGGACAGTTACATTGTCAGTTCCAAATCTAGAATGAAAAATGAGTCCAAATGTTTGAGTCCAAATCTAGAATGAATAGAAACATCAGTCTGTGTCATTACATCGTTTTGCTTGCCATCTTTTTGCCAATATCTTTCAATTTGAAGGCGTGGCTATATACAGAGAGATACAGGAAAATGTGCGGGTGTAAAAATTACATTAAGATGAATGGGGTAATTTTGAATTTTATTTTGAGATAACCATAAAGCAGCATTCAACTTTCCGTTAAAATTAAAATGACTGCCTGATAAACCCCAATACATTAAATCAAAAACAGTGTTGAAAGAACGAAGCTATAATTATTTTGTTTAATGTAAATGTCTTTAACAAAATACATTGAATGAATTATTGACATTTATAAAACTTAAATCTGTTTAATAACGTAATATGAATCGATATTGAAAATTGCAGATTGCATCAATAACTGGAAAGATTTCTGCTATTAGTACTTAAAAAGACAGGGAAACAAGTAATTAAAGAATATTTATAGCACTATTTAATATTTATCTTAAATTGCTCAAAACTAGAATAAATAAGAATGTTTAGTAGATAGATAATTTACTTATTTTTTTTATATATATGTGGAATTATGATGAGTAATATGTACTTTAGCCACAACAAAGATTCTTCAAATATAATATAAATAAAACAGATTTAACAACATAACAACAAATACATCTGAGATTCACACACATCTATATACTTGGGTTAATATTCCTGAATGATACAAACATTCGTCTCTCAATACAAATAATCGTTAGCAATCTTTCCCAAGCCTTGCATAAAAATTCCATCAACCAACATATCCGAAATATATAGAACAACTGCTCGTGCTTGCGTGCTTTTCTTGGTCTTGCGTGAACTCATCGCCTTTATCGTTGCTCGTGAAAAGTAATAATACATTGCGTTCGTATTATTGTTGTTGTTACTTCTGATAATTCCCACATTTTCGGTCATCCTGACGTTCTGGCGACCTCGTCAGTTCAACACTTCTTATCATATAATTTTAATATTACACCATGAACTTATACAATACTATAAAACAAATAAAACAAAAATAACTAAATTAAAACTCAGGATCCTTTTTCATACACACTTTACCTTTTGAATGACACGGACAATAACAATTTTCATAACATTTTATTCTTTGCGTATATTCGTAACCATTGAAAATAACAGGAGGTACATAGTTACATTTGGTATCACTCTCAATACATTCATCATTTCTTCCATGAGCTTTAGTTTCATATCTTATGTAATAAAATTTATCTGTAAAATAGGGTTCTCGCTTCCTATCACTCCAAAAATAATGACTTCTTTGAGTCCTGTCTTGTTTACGGTATTCATGAATATTATGCTTTTTCTGTCTTCATACTGCCTATACTGTTTGCGGTATCTATGATTTCTATCAACAAACTTTTCTTTTGCATAAAATTATTTCATTTCATTTCTATATTTGCAATCATGTTTCCAGAAACTTTCATAAATATTTCTTTATTTTCATTTTTTCTTTCTATATTACTTCCGTCTATTTCTTTTCTCGTGCTCGTTGAATTATAATATTTTCCGTTTTTTGGTATTTCATTTTCATCTTTTGGTTTGGTCTCGTGAGTTGAGTGACTTTTATCTGTTTTCACCGCGCGCGCTAAATTTATCTTGAAATTATTTTCTGAATTATTTTTATTCATAATACTAATCATTTCGTTTTCTGCACGTGAACTATTTTCTTTTGATACTTTCGCTTCATTGTATGAATTGGCAATCTAATTTAATTTTTTATCGGAATTCTTTACAACTTTAAGGCAACTTACTTGAAAAATAGTGCGCTCGCCAATAACTTTAATTCCCTCTTCATCTATCGTCAACTTTAGTTTGCTGATCACCTCTTGCCCTATTACAATATCGTATGCGAGAGATTTTGAAACATAAAATTTCGTTGATATAAGAAACCCATCAACACGTATTTCATACACAAAATATCCAATTAGATTTACAGTTTCTCCGCCAATGTCAGTTAATAAGATATCAACAAAAGACAAATTTGGCAACCCAATATTGACATAACATTCATAACTGAATAAAGAAATAGCGCTGCCTGTATCAAACAATAGAGTTTCTTCTTTGCCTTTGATATTAATTATTTTACCCATCCCATTAGGTTTAGACTTATTTCTGATTCGAACTGTAGCAATGTTAGCTTTTTCCTGTACATCGGAATTAGAATTGTGATTTTGGCGATTATAATTTCGATAGTTTTCGATAGAATCTTGACTGAGCTCATTAGTTTGACCGTTATTGCTATTATTACACTGATACGCTACGTGGCCATTAGAGTTACACCTAAAACACCTAATTTGAGCTTTATTTCTTTTGTTTTGATATTGGGTATGAAAGAAAGATTGTGAATTTTCATTTTTACTTACTTCGGGTTTTCTATCTTCAAAGTGGTGTGAAATTCTATTCATGGTTTTAACATTACGTCTCGCCGCTTCATAATCGTCTAGTTTACTTACTAATACATCTACATTTTTAATTTTTGGAAGATCATCAATAAAATGCTCTTTCATTTCTATAGGTAACCTCTGCTTAATTTGATCTACTACGATTAATTCTTTTAAGGATTCAAATCAGATACTTTAAGACCTCTAATCCTTTCTTCCAAATAATTTCTTAATTCAAATGCTAAATCGCGCCAAGAGGCTGAAGATTCTTTTTTATGTGACATTAATTTCTGCCTAAATTCTTCTGGCGTCATTTTGAAGCTTTTGAGAAGTAAATCTTTTACGTAATTGTAATTGTTCGCCAATGTTTCTAGCTCTCTAGTTATAATATTGGCGATTTCTAACGGAATTATTTCAAATTGCCTTGAAGCTCCATTTTTCTTAATTCGTATTCCATTTCAACTTTCTTTTCCTCTAATTTTCTGTCTGCTTCTTTTTCCTGCCTTCTTTCTTCCTTTTCTGTTTCTAATCTTCTTTCCTCCTTTTCTGCTTCTAGTCTTCTTTTTTCCGTTTCTTGTCTCTCAGCGGCAATGACTTCGAGTCTAACTTTAATGAAATGTTCTTCATAATCTTCTGATTCGGTTATCAACTTTATTACATCAATAACTCTTGCACTCCGTGGCACAACTAGACCTAGTTCATCACATAATGTTAACAAGTCTGCTTTTCTAGCTTTATTATAAGAGCTGACATTATTTAACATCTTTAAACTTCAACTGAACAAAGTATTATAGTATCGTAGATCTCATTACGTATCTTTTATTCATATAGTACTTAAGAAAAACAGTTCAATTTTTTTATATTATTCCGATACAAAACAGCTTTATATCCATATCCCGGCAACGAGATCCCAAAAATTGTTGTGGGATTATGATGAGTAATAAGTACTTTAGCCACAGCGAATATTCTTCAAATATAATATAAAAAAAAACAGATTTAATAACATAACAACGAATACAACTGAGATTCACACACAACTTGGGTTAATATTCCTGAATGATACAAACATTCGTATCTCAATACAAATAATCGTTAGCAATCTTTGCCAAGCCTTACATAAAAATTCCACCAAACAACATATCCGAAATCTATAGTACAACTGCTCGTGTTCGCGTGCTTTTCTTGCTCTTGCGTGAACTCATCGCCTTTATCGTTGCTCGTGAAAAGTAATAATACATTGAGTTCGTATGATTGTTGTTGTTACTTCTGATAATTCCCACATATATATATCATGAGAAAATTGGCAATAATTTCGAATAAGATTAATAATTCAGAAATACAATAATTTATGATCTCCTATTAATCTAAAGTGACTGTTAGATTGAATTAAAATAAATAAATAACATTTTAAATTATAATAGAGAACTGCATAGATTGAAAAAAGAAAAACAGGTAAATGAAAAGCAATAACTGAATGAATTTAAAATACAATTTAAAAGTGATTAAATTAAATGCAGTTCATGAATACAAAACTGGCTTAATTCTTAAAAATATAATATAAATTAGAAACGCTATTACGTATAAATCCGTCTAAAACCGGAAGTCGTAAATTTCCCTGAATCCAATACTTCCTTCTTGTAAAGATAGAAGAAAGCAAAAATCATTTCCTCACAGAAAAAAATGTCGTAAAAATACGGAAATTATACTGGTAAACAACGGTTTTTTAATTTTTTTACAATACATAGAAGATAGCGAACTATTTATTTTTTGAAAAAAAAAATACTAATTATTGTAATATCACTATTATTGTAATATCACTAAGTATATTCCAATAGTTATCTCTGATTTTTGAATAAAATTGTTATTCGTATAAGATTAATGCAAAAGTTCATCCAGATGTTGGTGTTAGATATCTATACATTGCGGAATCTATAGTCAACTACTTCACACTTAAAAAATTAGATGTTGTTTGAAAGAAGGAACTATAGCGAGTTCATTAAAAAAATATATTTGGTTTTGTTTTTAAATTTTTGTCAAGTACACTGCTGTGTAAAAATTAAGGGGCAGTGAGCGGACGCTTTCGTTTGTCGTTAGTTTGTCGATGGTTGGTTTATTGATTTTATGACGGCCGATTATCTACACGAGGGATATAGGTCGTAGGGGGGAGTGCCCTCCGTGGGGGTCTTTCTAAGGGATCCTAATCTATATTTACGGCAAGTTTCGAAGAAAACCACGGAGAACTCTGAACGGTTAGGTCGACGAACGCGACAGGGGTTTGAACCCAGTACCTTCCGTCTACCAGCTTTGTCGAATATCTGCTGAAATTCTTGACAAATTGTCCTTGAAATTCGAGGATGAAAACCACATGTTTGACCTCAAGAACAGTAGAAACGATATATTGCAATTAAAAAATTAATATATTGAAAGATTAACAAATAAAAGAATTCTACAATTAAATAAAAAAGTATAGTAACAAAATAAAATTCCCAATATAGACAACAGTTTCAAAAGTAATGAACAAAATAAAATTAAAATAGAATCATTGAAATTTAGTCAATTTGAGATAGTGGTTCCTTTGAAAATTTCTATTTAAAATATATGAAAAACCTCACGCAACGGGAAAATATGCAAATGTATTTCCTAAATGGAAAAGATGCGATGATAATATGAATTTTCTGAGTGAATAAATGTGGAATTAAATTTGAATCATGAATCTTTTATTGGGTATATTTTGTGATATACTTTTAAAATCCTTTCATTTGTTTAGTCATTATCTGTCTTAGAGAAAATTAAACTCTATATTTAACCTTTAATTATACGGACGGTTAGTGTGTGGACGGTTCTAATGTGAAAATACGAACATGTATTTTATACGCAATGGTCTTTTAATGCCTAAATGTTGACTTTGGCAATATTATTTTTTTGCAATATCTAGTAGTAGTATATAAGAATTAAATATGAATTTGTTTTTAAAAATATTTCATTAAGAAGGAAAATAGAGAACAATACATAAAGGGCGTATTCTGTGCGCTAGTATTGTTTTACGAATAAAAAAAATGAAAGAAAAACTAAATAAACTAAATTAAATTTTAAACGTTGGTTGAACACTGGAGTGTCTTGGGAAGAGTATAAATGATAAACAGGTGTTAATTATGCAATTATTTGGAATACATAGCTGTTGTTTCATTCAATGGCCTACCCAGTCACCGCCCTTGTTTTCAAAGGTAATTATTTTCTTCGCAATATGCAATATATACAAACTGCATTCATGTCCTTTCTGAATTATATCTATCATTAAACGAAAATCAGACAATGAAAAACAATAGTATTAAATTAAGAGTAAAACATTATTACTAGGATGAAATATTTTATTGCAGAAAAATACAATACCAGAGTATTGACTTTTGATCACTTATTAGTTACAAATATGTTTACCAGTTTGAAATATTTTACAGAATTTTCACTTATTTATCATAAGAAAAACCACTCATTTTTATAAAACCCGTACAAATTAATATTTAGATAATATATATATATTTTAAATTGTATACATTTTGTATCATACTGAAATATTATATTGCACCTTTTAAACTAAAAAAATGCCATTTTTGATATATTTTTCATTTTTTAGAAAAGAACACATATGTATCTCCAACTTTTTCAAGATATTTATGTTGAATGATAGTTCAAAAATATCCAGTAATGACGTGTAGAAAATTTTGGAGAAAATGATATAAATGAACTGGTCATTTACAAAGAAGAATATTCCATAAGCGATCTGTTGCGTTTATTGATTTGGGTTCGAAGTCATTTGTACAGGTTGGGCAAAAAGTCCGTCAAAATTTATAAATTCATAAACACCGGAAAAGTAACTGAAATCAAAAACGGTTTGCAGGGTTAGCATTGCTAGGTCACGGATATATTTTTAAGACAGGGGAAAAAGTACTGTTGCGAGCGACTTCAGTAGAAATATGCAAATGATATGTGTAAGAATATGGGAAAATTAACAGGATTTCAAACAAGGAAACCAAAGGATACAAAAGAAACTTTACAGAAAAGGTAGATTTAAACAAGAGCGGACACAAAACACAAATTTCCATGTAACAAGTGGCTGGAAAGAAAAAAACAAGTTATTAGTAAGGGTTATAGGTAGTGAGCTACCGGATTTCCCTCGTCTTTCCATGCTGAGTACGAGTTTGTCAATGAGCTGTTGAGGTATCGCGACCCATTTCTGTTCTAGCGCCAACCACAGCTCCGGAATTAGGGATGGAGGCTGGTATATGTTTCCAAGCGTCTTCCAAGAGTTTTCTACACGTATTCGATTGAATTTGGGTCCGGGGACTTTGAGGGTCAATCTATGCGCTAAATATCCTCATTCTCGAACAGTTCTGAGACAGTCACTGTCCCATAAGATGAAGAGGAACTAAGGGCCCATGGCTCCTCTAAAAAAGATAAACTTGAAGGAGAAAAACCTTGGAGCAGTAACAGGGAACAGTTACTGAACTACCCTTTTTGGATGTAAGTACAGTTACTAATGACGATACCTCCCGACACGAGAACTGCACCGATTCCAAAAAAGTTCTTTCTATGTTGTTGAAGAGTTTATTGCGTTTTCCTCACCTCTCCATATACTTCCAGATTCTCTAGTCAGATTAAATCGGCTCTCATCCGCAAAGAGCACTTGGCGCCATTGCTGATCTGTCTCTTTCTTGTGTTTTTGGCATACAGAAAGCAATATCTCCGATGAGCAGGCGTTAATGTAACGCACCGTACTGGTCATCGTGCGATTAAACTACCTTTGTGAAAAATCGTAGAAAGCGTAAATCGGGATATCGAACTTCCAATAATTCGTTCCATGTGCTTTTCGATTTATCCCGCTGCCTGCCGTTTGTGATTTCTCGTCTGCATGACAAGATACAGGTCGTCCGCTGTAGTGGTTGTTCTTGGACAACTAATACTAAACTCTGGGACAGCTGTTTCTGTCAGTTAAAAAAATTAGCAAAATCGTGATACGATGCTTTGAACGATCCGGAAGTACTCCTCCACACTAGTCACAATTCGACCTTTTTCTAACTTTCCAATGATTCAACCTCGGATAAAATAATCCAGTTGTCGTCTACAGGATTGCCTGTTGGACATATCACACTGATCCAGCACCTTGACAATGTTCAAATAGATCTACACCATGGTATAGCTTTTACTGAAATGCAGAGAGTTTACCGCGAGCCTGTTTTATACCCTTTTAAATCTTACACAGTACTTCATGCTGCATATTTGCGCGCGCATGCCCTGGATGTACCTTTTCGTAGTCGATCTCCAGATTGTTTTTTCGGCCGTTCTAATTTTTCGTTCCGTTGTCATGCTAATTTTTTCATTTCGCTGTTTATTTTTGCATGCCAGTGTAGTAGAAATATTATAATGGTTTCCTTAACATTATTTATTTAAAAATAAGTAATTTGTATTAAAAAAAAAACACTGTCAGAAACGTTTACACACATTATGCAAACGTTAGGAAATGTTTGTTTGGTTTCAACCAATCAAACGTTTCAATCTACCAAACGGTTTCCTTGAGCAGCAAATATTCAATTCCCGTTTGTTATTTAAGATGCCGAATGCTACCAAATTCACAAAAGAGGAAAGTTTAAAGATATTTAAGATTAAATCGAAAAATAAGATCATTACTGAAATCTCTAGAATGCTAAATCTTTCAAAACGGATATTAAGAGTAATTACTAAAAACAACAGTTTCAACCAAAAATCAAGTGTCGGTCGGCCACGTGCAACAAATGATCAGACTGATTAAAAAATCGGAACATTGTGTCAAAAAGAAAAATATGTCCATAAATCAAATTAAAAATGTTCTCGTTGTCAATGTCTCTTAAACAACACAACATATAGACACATGAGACACTACAAGAACATTGTTTTAAAACATATATCTTGCAAACCGCGCCTAAAATCTAATCATTAATAGGCGAGAATGGATTGAGTTCAAAAGTGCATATCATACGGAGACAAGTGGATCGCTGAATTGTTCCGCGATGAGAAGAAGTGGAATCTGAATGGTCCTGATTGTTGCACATCAAGAAACAGCTATGTACTTTCGTCACTAGTTGACAAGAGGTCATGTCTCTGATAATTTGGGGGATTGGATACAATGACTACTCGTGTCGTCTAGTTGCAAAACCGGCCAACTCCTCAAAATTTAAAAATGTGTTTTTTCAACTTTTTAAGTTCTAAGTAAACGTTTCTACCATCTGGAAACAAGAAACAAACCTAAGCTGGTCAAATCCCTCTGTTATATGCGTTTGAAAAGCATGATGTGCTGCAAAACCGGCCAAATCCATAAACTAGTGAGGTTCAAAAGCAGCCATCTCATATCCGCTAGATGGCACTTCTGCTTCTCTCCACACTAACCTCTCACTTGTTGATTAGATTAATGTTATAGTGTTTTCTCTTGCCTGTGACTGCTCCTCCTTGGTGCATACAAAGTTTCTAATAATTTAGTTTGGAGTTTTCTCTGACTATGGAAAAGTTTGTGGAGGAAGTATTTCTTAATCAATCAAGGAAGAAGAAAAGTGACCCTACGACGTGGAAAAGGAACAAAGCCAAACTTCACCTTGTGATAACCAGCTGCGGATTAACATATTTTTATGCTTTAGGCAAAATACTTTTCTGTGCCCTCTTCCTTCGCTTTCATAAAACTGTAAGTGAATTTTCTCTGATAATTTAAGAATTTTTTAATCTATTTAATTTTTTAATAAAATATTCTTCCATTTATTTTTTTTTTATAAATTTTAGTATTTTGAGGATTGTAGATGCGGAATAAACGGGCTTTTGCTACAATTAAAATCTGAAAATACATTTGTGATTACATTTTCATAATTTCTGTCATTATTTTTTTCAGGTACTGCCCTACTGGTAATCTAAGAAATCCAAGGTGTGGGCACTCTTCAATAGCTTACCAATGCTCCTCAACGCTTCCCCGAACATTTTTGTGTGTTTGCTACCCCTAAAAACCCAATGTCACATTAAATTTAGTAAAAATTAATTTCTGGTTTTTTGCAAAACCGTCCAACTCCAAAGTAAGTTGCAAAGGTGGCCAAATCCAAAACAAAGACTTAAATAACACCCTAATTTGATGTGCCCCTGCCACCTTATTTTGTGTTTTCAAATGTACTATCTTAACGACTATAAAACTAAAGAGTGTTGGTTCTAATCTTATTTTGGCTAAGTGTGGCAAAAAATCACCCTTTTCTCAAAATTTTACTTTTTGGAGATGGCCAGTTTTGCAACTAGACGACACACTCATTCTTGACATTTCTCTATGGAAAAAATTCCACAAAATATCAGCAGACACTAGAGTAACATCTGCTGACAATTGGTAACATCTTTGAGGGTACTGAGGGGAGATTTAAGCACAACAATACTCCTCAAATCACATAGTACGAAAAGCGACTTACTACATGAAATGTTAACGTTTTAAATAAAATAAGTTGAAACTGCTGTGAAACACTAAGAACTAAAAAATCTTCTTAAAACACCATCAAAAACTTTAAAATGCGCTAGACCTTTCGAAAGATCTGAGTCTTTCTTCGTCAGGCGCAAAAGGACGTGCGTCTACTATGAAAGCAGCAGCAATACCGTTTACGTTTTAGATTTATCAGCTTTTTGTCTGGACTTAAACCCAGTTAAGAACATTAGAGGTAATTTATTCCGTGAAATATACAAATATGGAAAGCAATATGACACTACTAAAGAACTATCATCGCTTTCTTTAAACGCAGATATCTTGAAATGGCAGAATCATACCTAACTCCATCATTGGAAGTATTAGGAGTCGTTTTGGCTCTTAATCAAACAAGTTAGACTCTTCATTTTGACTGAGGTGGCCTCAAAACCAAAGCATAAGTGGATGAAGAAGGCGTTTTCCCCCACATCTTTGCGCACCCCAAAGCTGTTTAGCCCAAGAAGGCGTCAAAATGACTCCTTCTTCCATTCTGGATTAAATAATACTAAAGTTATTAATCGGAAGTAGTGGTATTCAAAATCCAAATTGCTTGTCATTTATATAATTTGTTCAACTTTTAATAAGTTAGTTGTCACCTCAATAATGACTTCACATTAAGCAAAATGTGTCAGCATTTGAATTCATTCGGGTGTGGTCTGTAAGTGTCAATAAAGATACATTGACAAACTAAAAAATATCTATAAATGCACTTCACATTATGCAAAAAAGGTATCCATATAGTCTGTAAAATATATAAATAGCGCAGTTGTAATGAGTTCGGAATTTTTCTACTTGAGAAATTGTAGTTTCGATAATGGAAATAAAATGATACATCTCTCAAATATACATTTTATTTTAAACTATAAATAGCGCGGTTGAAATGAGTTCGGAATTTTTCTACTTGAGAAATTGTAATTTCGATAATGGAAATAAAATAATACATATCTCAAATATGAAGGACGAGGTCGATCAAGCGCGGATAGTGTCTCAAGAAGATTAAAAAAGGATAAGATAAATTCTCTTACCTTTTCTGAAGGTGCATCTTACTTCGATGAGTAATCCAATTGTGGTTAATCCAGGGGTTAAATCCAAGGTGTTAGTAAATTGATCACAAGGAACACTTCACTGTTGTTTTTAACATCACTATCATACTGAAAAAACTAATTATTAAATTAGGCTTTGACTGCAAATTATTAAACTTTTTTTAAAACAAATTCTTGATTATTTAATTACGCGGATAATAAAGACAATTACATGTTACATACATATTTAGGTTTAGATTATAAAGTAATATACAATTTGTTAACATCTTAGAGCTTATTCGCTCTATGTGTTTACGCGTTTACATTTTGGTAGAGGACTGAAGAAATTAAAGTCATGATAAAAAGTTCAGAGTTTTTCATTACATCATTGGAAATTACGCATACGTCAGTGGAAAATTACACATTGCAAGGTCTGGGCGTAAGAACGTAATTGGAATAATAAAATTTCATTTGTTGCTATAATTATTGTTCTAAAGTCTTTAATCTATTTCGTATAATAACAGTTTATCAATTTAGAAGAGTTCCGGAACATTTATTCAAAGTTGATTGGTCATAAATATCACTTTTCAGATCATTATGCGTTGAAAGATTTGTTGATTACTTTGAAGGTCTTTCCTTCTTTCCCCTTTGCTAGAGGAAATGAAAGAGTGGTTTCTCTGTAAATGAATTTCTCGGATGAGGTTAATATTTATAACAAAATATACATTTTACTTTAAACTATAAATAGCGCAGTTGAAATGAGTTCGGAATTTTTCTACTTGAGAAATTGTAGTTTCGATAATGGGAATAAAATAATACATCTCTCAAATATACATTTTACTTTAAACTATAAATAGCGCGGTTGAAATGAGTTCGGAATTTTTCTACTTGAGAAATTGTAGTTTCGATAATGGGAATAAAATAATATATCTCTCAAATATACATTTTACTTTAAACTATAAATATTGCGGTTGAAATGAGTTCGCAATTTTTCTACTTGAGAAATTGTAGTTTCGATAATGGGAATAAAATAATACATCTCTCAAATATACATTTTACTTTAAACTATAAATAGCGCGGTTGAAATGAGTTCGGAATTTTTTTACTTGAGAAATTGTAGTTTCGATAATGGGAATAAAATAATACATCTCTCAAATATACATTTTACTTTAAACTATAAATAGCGCGGTTGAAATGAGTTCGGAATTTTTCTACTTGAGAAATTGTAGTTTCGATAATGGAAATAAAATAATACATCTCTCAAATATACATTTTACTTTAAACTACATCTATAGATGTACATTGCGCAAATATATTTTTATGTTGTGTGTAAAAAAAAAAAAAAAAAAAAAAAAAAAAAAAAAAAAAAAAAAAAAAACTACTCACAAAAGTATTTTTTAAATCACATCTATAAATGTACTTAAGCTAAATACAATGTGTCCTTATTGACCATAAAAATAAGTAAATTCTATTTCAAATAACTTTCGTACATTTCAATTTTCAAAATTACAGTTTTGATACAGGAAATATATTTTTTTAAGAATTTACCTCTTGAATATTTTTATTATAAAACATACCTGTAAATGCACTTTACATTACGAAAAATGTATTCATATAGCCCATAAAAAAAGCAAAAGCAAATGTTACATGCCATTTCAGTTTAGTATATTTCCTTTTATGAAATTACAGTTTTAAAAATGAAATAACATGCAAATATGTTTCTCAAATCTGAAAAATAAAAGCAAATAGATATTTTTTAAAGTGAAAACAGATTGCACACATTTTAAAAATATCTCATAATAACAAATATTTTGTAGCAAAAATTACAATAAAACATTTTTCAAAAGCATTGTTAAATATTTTTTCAACGATGAATATCACAAATTCAAGTTATATCGCTCGGTAGCTTCGAGATGAAATCCGAAAAGTAAGTTTTAAATTAGAATTGGGATTTTGGAGAAAATTGACTTTCTGTAAATACAGCTTCTTAACAAATACCTGATTTAACATTATTTCAGTTATTTTAAAAATATCTTCAGGTAAGAAACATTTGAATGTATTGTTAAACTATCTTCAGGTAAGAAATATTTGAATGTATTGTTATCCTATCTTTAAATTTCGTAAAATAAACTTCAAAATATTTTCTTTGAAACATGTCTTTAAATATTGTTTACATTAATCACAGTGCGTCTATAAAGTGCTCTAGTAGGAATTATTTCTTAAACTGAAAAAGGAAGCAACAGAAGAAGCAAGCGCAATTTTTTACTGATTTTAAACACTACACATACACGCACTGGAATAATTCTTTAGAATGTACATTTATCAAATAAGTAAAAAGTATTCCGAAAATGTATCCGTAATTCTCTACCAAATAATAAGTAAAAATCATAAATTATCAATTATTTAGAAACAAAATTATGACCTTACGGAATCGATCTATTGCATATATATTTAAAACATTCTATTGGATTGTACAAAAAGACAATGCTTCTCAATCTAGCAAAATACAATATAACCACAAACAAAAATATACAATAACATTCTCCGAGTTATCTTTGATTCTGGAAAGTGTTCCATTATCTTTAGAAACCTCAGAAGTTAATAAATTTTCGATGTTTAAAAAAGAATTTTTACAAACAATGTTGCCTTTGCTGCCATTGATTTTCAGAAATTCTCCCGAGTAGTTTTTGTATTCCATTAATCAATTTTCTAAATGTGGAATATAGGTTTTTCGGATGGTATCCATTCTCAAGTAAACGTTTTCAAATTCAACAAACATGTTTTACAAACAAACATGATCAATTAACAACATTAACAATAGCATTTACTATGTTTTTACTCTTTCATGTATCAATTCCATTGAACATTTGAAAATGTTTACATCTTGGAACGTGGAACCACCCTAAGATCACTAGTACAAAAAGCTCCCTACCTGTTGATTGCAATAATTCGCTACTCTGCAACAATATTTAGATATTTCCGATGGGAAGAAAATTGAACACCTAGTCCTCAGGCGCTCGAGTGGTTTGACAGTTATGTTCCTTGGCTGGGCGTCTTGGACGATTTCGTAGCGAAAGTGTTAAACCTCTATACAAACTACTCGGAAACGTTTATGAAAATCAGTGGCAGCAAAAGAAACATTGCTTTTATTAATGTTTCTCTAAATCTTGAAAATTGATTATTTTCTGAGTTTTTAAAGATAATAACTTATTTCGAAATCGTGGGTAACCGTTAATACGTTATTCTATATTTTCCTAAGTGGATGTATTATACTCTCGTAGATTAAGAAACATTTGTCTTTTATTACAGAGTGTTGTGCTGTTTTTTAAGTCCCCTTTTGTCTTGCATCGAAACATTTCAATATCTGTTTGTGTTTTATATTGTATTTTCAGCCATAAATTTACAGTATTCTGAAAGGCTAAAACAATTATTTTTAGCGTGCAAAAGAGGATCCATGTCTCTTAAATATAGAATAATTGAAAGCAAAAATACAATTTGTATCGCATATTTGTGTTAAATATTTTTTCAACGAGTTTCAAAATCAATTTAAATTATTAAGTGTTTGTAATGGTGAAATCCTATATTGTTTTAATTGTTTCCATTGCTCTAAAATTTAGTTAGAAATCTCATTAACTAAAAATATAACAAATTATACCACCTTTCAATAATATAATTCTTTTAAAGGCTAAAAGGTATAAAATAAAATATTTATAAACAGTAAAATGAGTTTTATTAGAATGTTGCATTGTTTCGGAACCACCGGAGCCATTATGAAAAAACAAAAAGAATATTCTACAATTGCAGGGTCGTTGAAATTATTATTTAAAATGCCATCATTTAATTTTTCACATTGTTTCGGAACCACCGGAGCCATTATGAAAAAACAACAAGAATATTCTACAATTGCAGGGTCGTTGAAATTATTATTTAAAATGCCATCATTTAATTTTTCACATTGTTTCGGAACCACCGGAGCCATTATGAAAAAACAACAAGAATATTCTACAATTGCAGGGTCGTTGAAATTATTATTTAAAATGCCATCATTTAATTTTTCACATTGTTTCGGAACCACCGGAGCCATTATGAAAAAACAACAAGAATATTCTACAATTGCAGGGTCGTTGAAATTATTATTTAAAATGCCATCATTTAATTTTTCACATTGTTTCGGAACCACCGGAGCCATTATGAAAAAACAACAAGAATATTCTACAATTGCAGAGTCGTTGAAATTATTATTTAAAATGCCATCATTTAATTTTTCACGTACTTTTTAAAATTACGCACGTTGTTTTTTATTTTTACTTGGATGATTATTTTCATATTAGTAATCATGGAGTAACTCGAGCCTCAATTTTGGTAAGTTAAATGATGCTGCCTCTTTACGTATTCTATTTTTACGTGTTACAATTTCTATGGTCAATAAATGGGCATTTATAGACAAGAGGAAAAATTATCTTGCTTTTATGAAATTCATTTGGATGGTTTCTTCTTGATATAATATTGCCAGGGCTGTTTTTCTTTATTATAATTAATATCATAATTAATAGTTATAGAAGCAATAAAAACAAAATTATGCATCCGGCAGAAATTATGAAACACCTTCCAACACTAACAGAATAATATTAAGAAATTTAACTTTTTCATACGATGAAATGAAATATCTAAATAAGAAATCTAAAAAGTACATAATTCAGTAAAAGTTCATTTTCAGCAATTGTTGTCCATATTCGAAGTCTTTCATGCAGCCCAGTATATGATCTACATAATTTGTAAACAACACGTAACACACTAAATATTACATATAATTGCATATCACAGTGGAAAGAGCACATTCTAGCAAATACCGATCACAGTCAGTACTTTAACCGAATTCTCTTGTGCGTCTCTGTACATGAACAAAAAATCCCACGCACTCCATACTCTATAGAAAATAAGTTGTATTGAACCTTAGTGATCCTTTTAAATTCCTTTATGTTTCAAGTGTCATAATATGTTCAAAATGCACCGCATAGGTTTTCCTCATAGACCATAATGTGATAATGTAAATTGTTGATAATGAAAGAAATTTTATAAAATATAGAAATATTTTTCAGTTTCATTATTCTAATAAAAATCTCCATAAATAAATATTCAATGATTTTTAGGTGCGTTCGTAATTATTTAAATACGTAGCACCTACTGTCGTCGTCTTATCCGTCCGTCTGTCTGTCTGTCTGTCCGTCCGTCCGCATATAACAACGCAAAATCTACCCAAACGAATAGTTTGAAATTTAAGATTAATTATCTTTACAGAAATTTTTCGAAAAATTTCAAATTTTATGAAAATCAAATCAAAACTTTAGTAGATATTAATAAAAATATTTATTAAGAAATTTGAATTAAAAAAAATCGGTGCTTTCTTGTTATAATAGTTTCCAAGGTTTAATTGTCAAGCGATCGAGATACTTATTTTATTGCAGAAATTAATCTGCAGACGATAAAATTCATTTCACAGAATTAATCAAGATCTGAATATTTATATAACTAGCTATAGTACGAACGCACCTCATTTGTAACGTTTGACGTACAATTTGCAAATTGTTATTAATCTGTCATGGTCATATATAATACAGGAGATGTGTGTGTCTTTTAAGCAGGGGCCAGAAGAGGAAAAAAACTCACACAGTGAGTATTCAAAGCAGATAGTGTTGTAACATAAAATTATTGCGAGAGATTTACATCAATGGTCGAAAACACATTACTAAATACATTATTTTGGCGTTAAAATTCGAAAAGACAAGATAATTTTGGCTGGGTATGGAATTTCTAGTAAATTACAATAATTATTTGCGTCAGAGCCAGAAACATTACCATATTTCGATATCTTCAGCTAAATTTAGAAAATGACATCATCACACAACAATTTTATTGGAAGATGTCAATTGGGAATGAAGCAAAAACAGCTGTTACTTTTTTTGAGTAATCAAAAATTATGAAAAGATATATTAAGGATAATCTACTTGACAGATTGAAAAGGAAAACGTTATTTTAAATGAGATGAAGGTACATTTATTTGATACTAGATGGAACCCGTCAAAACTTGACGGAAAAAAATTACTATAACAATATCAGTAAAATAAGCTTCTTTATTAAATAAGAAAGGGGTGCGTATGGAACAGACTTTCAAATATTTTATTTTGAAAGTTTTTTCCTTCCAGTTAAATACAGTACTTTTTCCGATGTAAACTCCAAACAAACAATCCGTAAACAACTGTGTAATGCAAATCAGTTTGACATTACCGCCATATTTCCCACGGCAGGAAAGAAAATTTCTTGGACCTATGAAGTATCATACAAATAGTATATCCCTACTTTCATCTCATATTCAGTAAATAAAGCACACATCCCCCCCCCGTGATAATGCAACCGAATGAGCTCCTATGTGAATGTGCATTAAATCTGCTCAAAGGCACCGTCGAAATTCGGCGTTAAAAAAGTTTTAAAATATTTAAATTAGAAGTTTTAAAATGTCCTCTTTAATCATTGTTCGTTTCAAATCCATATCTTCTAAAACACATCCATTGTTTTAAGCTAATCAATTTTTGTGTAAAGATGAATATTTTCTTTTTTTTTACAATAAGAGATCAATCTGCAGATGAGGGAGACTTTTAATGTTTTCAAGTGTAATTTATTTGAATGGTTTCTTTGGTTCCTTTACTTAATCAAAATGATTATTCTTTTTCCATCACTTTCGGGGATCTTTTCCCTCTTATACAGTTAAATATCCAATGGATAATAAAATACAGTATCTAGCAAATTCTGATCATATACATCAACGAATTCAACATATCAATTTTATGTAAATCATAAACAGAAAATTGTTTTTATTTTTTTTCCTTTGACAGATTTTAGTTTAGTGCCAAAATGCTCTATCTTCTGGATAATCTGATCTTATGATTTATCACGGTTTTTATTATTATTATTTTTCACTTTTCATGATGGTTAGGGAAATCTATTTCAATTGTGGCAACTTTTTCAGGGTCTATTTTACATTATTAAGCAATTTGATGGTCATTGTTGATATAGAATTGAAAAATATTTCATGCTTGAAAATTATTTAAAAAGTCGTTAAATTAAGCTGCAGTTTTCAAATAAATTTCAATCAAAAGCTAAGTTTTTTCCTAATTAGTGATGTAAGAATTAAAATTGAAAAATGTAGTAAAATGTAGTAGAAAATTGAAATTTGTATTATTTAGAAGTGATGTAAGCGCGATGAAAGCTAAAGCGATAGCGCCGTTTGTTGTCACAATCGTTACACATTTCTAAAAATTGCCACTGTGTTATGCCTGGCGTCCAAAAGTAGACTACCATTTTTTGACATCGAAAGAGAAATTCACAGTGACAGAAATAGGACTTTGCCGCTAATAAGGAACTGTTAAATGAACTTATAACAAACCTACCAAAATAATTCCTATAAAATATTATCCTTACATTGTTTATTCTAGCTAAAAATACAATCATTATTTCAAGCTTTTTTTTTTTTTTTACCATAACACTATTTTTAATAATTCTAATTTTTCCTGAAATCCTTTATCATTGGATTTTTTTAATTAAAAAATGAAATACTGTAACCTGCAATTTAAAAAAAGTAATTGGTAATATGTAATCAAGGTATGCAATCAAGATGAAGCAACCAATAAAGGATCCAGTTCTAATCTTTAAAATTAAAAATTGAAAATTCAGTTGAAATTACTTCATGTTGATACAATCACATAAATTTTTCTTTTTAGTTTTAATGTTAAAATGCATTTTAAGCTAAGCATAACGTCATTTTCACCGGCACAAACGTTTCAGGCGTACTTTGTATACGTTACTTTTATGCTTAAACACCATGTAAAAAAATAAAAATATATTTTGTAATGAAAAAAATGACATCAACAAAGTTATAATGCATAATGATAAAATAAACCCAATGGACAATATTGCCGTGACGTCACAATAAATATGAATTTTTATTTGCTTATAAAACACACGGATAAATATGTTTACCGAAATTTAACTTGCAACTTAAAAAATTCGGCCTAAATGCTATGTGCTTTTAATATTTCTCTTTTATCGTCGTAACCATAGAGTTCAGAGAGAAAACTCTATGCCTCGCAACAGTGGGCGTTATATGCAAATGACGTCATAAGCAGAAGTAAAAGTTTAATTGAAAATTACGGCTAATTAATTAAATTTTCGAACAAACGAATGCACGATAACAAATCTGTGTCCAAATATCTTTCATTTAAAAGTAGAATGATGTGATTTGATGCAGTAGGTTGTTCTCACGGATTGTCGAAAGAAATTGCTTAGCGTTTTAAATATATAGATAATTATTGATATAATTTGAACTGTCAATATTTGCAAGATTAATGACTCTGAAATGGAACTTAAATTACTTTTTGGATTATTTATGAGAGATTAAAAATATAATTATTATTATGTTTATTTTAGAAGCTATAAATAAATTTTTGCATACAATTATGTATTATAAAGAAAAGTATTAACGATGTGAACACAATAAATTTCGTTAAAAAATAATATCTATAATAAATATATGACTGCAGCAAACAATTAAGGATGAAAAAGATTATTTTATTTTCTCTTTTTTTATTTTAAACGGAAATGCATTCTTTTGAATTGAAAACTTTGATACAGAAATTCATTTATATTGAAAGAGGAATTAAGAATTGTAAGCCTTTATAAATTAGTTAGTATAAATAGATTTTGTTTAATTAACTGAAATTTAGGGGGGCGGAGGATTTAAATAAATTAAAAATCCTAAGATGAAAAAGATTTATAACATGAACTTATATATATCACCTAGAAACCTCGAACAGCTGTAATGCTACTGTACAGCTGCGAAAACAAGTACCGTGTCTCTTCTTAAGTATATACACTCAGTACATAAGTAAAGCATAAACTCTGAGAAAGATATAAAAGCAGAGATTTTTTTATCTAATTTTGTCATAGCAAGGCTTTATAATTTGTGTTCAATAGTCCGATCATCTGTCCACAATTTGTTATTTTCTTACGCTTCGCAGGACGTCCTGTTTATTTATTTATCTAAAGTTTGTTTGCTTTGATAGATTTGGCTTTGCATGACTGGTTTCAAATTGCTTGACTTTTTGTGTAACTAGTATGAAATTGTTTGACTTCTTGTGCGATTGGTACCAGTACTCAATTTATTTGTCATGACTATACACATTTGAGAAAGTATGTAAAACTTTCTTATTTTCAAGCCTTTTTGATCCAGAGAGGATTTTTATCTGATTATGCAAATTTGTGTAAAACACAAATGCAAGCAGCAAAAGGATGATGTAAAGAGATTTTATTTAATTAACTGAAATTTAGGAGGGGTGGGGGAGATTTAAATAAATTTAAATGGCTAAGATGAAAAAATATATAACATGAACTTTGTTATACGTAATGTAATTGAATTATTTTGTGTGTCCCTGTAAATGACATATTAATGCTACACACACCATTTTCAATACCAAACATTCTACAATAAAATTCAATAATGTATAAACATTTCATGACAATCCAAGTATATTCACGAGAGTTCGAGTACGGAGAGGCAGTTTGAGTACGGTAAGGTGGACAGACAGACAGACAGACAAACCGAATTCATAAACAATTTTTAACTATGTTGGAAAATGTTAAAAAGGAGCATATAGTTGATATTAAGTATAATAGAAAAACACAGCCCTGACAAGATTATATCAAGAAAAAAAAAACATCCAAATAAATTTCAATGAAAGGAAGATAATTTTCCCATTCCATCTATACTATCTATCCCACATAAGAGAAACCATAGAGATTGTAACACTAAAAATTAAATATGTAACGATGCAGACGATATGTAACTTACCATAATTATGGCTCGAGTTACTCCATGGTTACTCCATAGCGTAATAAATAACCAAGTAAAAATCTCCAACTATAATAAAGAAGGAAGTTTGTGTGTGTGTGTCTGTGTGTGTGTGTGTGTGTCTGTAAACGCTCTCTCTTCCGAACAAACTGAGATACAGACTTGAAATTTGATATGTACTTAGTATGTAATAATGAGTAGAAGCTTATTGAATTTCAGTAACCTCCATTATCCGGAACTATTTTCTCCGGATTCTCGAAATATTCGTTGTGATAAAAGGTGTATAAAATTTTTCGAAATTGTTTATTTTAAGGTGCAAATATAAAATACAATAAAAAAAACACAAATTTTGCATAAAGAATGAAGTCAATCTGATAATGAGTTGCCGAGATAGTTGTAATCCTATTTTCAACACTCTTTGATTTTTAATGACCCTGTATTTCATCTAAATTTCAATTCAAAAATATTTTTTAATTGGAAAAAAGACGCTTAATCTGACGTAGTAAACTATTAGTTAATATGATTATCATTTTTAGAGTTATAAGGATGTTTCTTTTACGCAATTCAGCAATACAGCATTTAAAGTTTATGACGTCTGCAAGCCACGTTTTTATTTAGATTCCAATGCATTTTATAAATAGTTTAGACATGTTTTATTTTCATATTTTATATTATGCATATCTATGATGGGTAAGTATTACGGTGGTCCCCAATGACTAGTTTTAATATTAATGTTAATGCTGTTAAACACGTTTCTCTGTAAAACATGTTTCCTGAACATGAAAATGTTTATTTGATAATTGATAACATCCGAAATTCCTGTGTTTCGGACTGAGAAAACTAACTGTAAAAACTATTCGAAACATTTCTTTTTTATCTGTTTCAGAAGAAGGCGGTTAAGGGAACATTTCCTTTATAAATAATTTTTTTAATCTTGGAAATCTATTGATTTCTGAAGTTTCTGAAATTAAAACTACACTTTTCGAAATCGTGTTGCTAGATCCAGAAACAAATCTGTTTTATACATTCTGTCTACATTCATACATTTAATGTTTTAACCATTTCCAGCACACCTTAAAAATATTTCTGACTTCGGTTTGTCTGGTTGGCCGTGCTCTAACTCGTTTAAATATGCTCGGATTACTCGAATGTAATTGATATATGTAATTGGCATTTACTATGGCAAGTTCTACTTAGTTATTCAAGTTCTCCTCCATATAACTCTTTTTATACATACGGTGCTACTATTCAAACTATGATTACTTTCTTAGTCAATCTCATATTTATTAATAGTTTATGGTTCAATAAGTAAGCTGTTAATATTGTTTTGTATTTAAAGTTATCTCTGAAGTTTAATTGTTATCTTGTAAAAGCTCTACATCTTTTTATATTTCTTTACAACCACAATTGTTCATTCAGCCCATTATTGTACCTAACTCGGTTCGTCCAATATAATTGGATAGCCTTTGTAATTGACATTGTAATCTTTGACAGTTAATTTTCAATAGAGAGAGGTCAACTCCCCGGGTGGTCCTTCCGGGCATCGCTCCCTGGGCTGAGGCCTGGCCGCATTGAAAACAAACCTGATGTGCGGGGATTGTTGAACTTAAGACGAAAGGTAGGCCTCCCGCTCGGTTTGACCTTGACCTTGAAAATGAAATACATTTATAGTTGGTTTACAAGGACACTCATAATATATCCCTTGCATTATGATCTATGGAGATAAATCAGTTGTATTTTATTTTAATGATGCTACACGAATTCGAACATATCGAAAATTATATACACAACAGAGGACCGAGGCTAACAAAAAAGACAGGCTACCGCGGTGCATTCCACTTATCTTTTTGTACAGACCGCTAGAGTGACGTAATGCACTTTTCGTACACCTGCATTGGTGCATTCGAGCATCACGTGACTCCCGCGGTCTGTAAAAAAAGATACGCGTAAAGCACCGCGGTAGCCTTTCTTTTTCGTTAGCCTCGCAGAGGACCCTTCAAGATACTTACTATGGAATAAGTTGTGCATAATATGTATCGTTCATTTACAGGGGTGGAAACAAAAAGTTTTACTTGTTGTACCTTGTAAAAGCAATAATTGCTGGAATTGCGTTTTCAATCGTAGTATGAGTTTTTAAATGTAACTAATTTTTTGTACATTACTTGATGTGCATAAATTCTACAATTAATTCTACAGTGTACAGTTAATCTACAGGGCTGCACAAAATAATTCGAGTACTTTCTCTTTCTGTAGGGGAATTTTAAATTTTGTTGCGCATTCTCAAACTCAACTAAATTTTGTCTTAATATATTGTATCAATAAAATCTAGAGCTCATATACAGGACAGCACAAAATAATGCGTATACTTTTGCGAATATGGATGGTAATTGCTGAATTTGTGTTTTCAAATCTGTTATGTGTTTTCAGATTTGCTCACTTATATATAATACATTATACGTGAAAATATATTATATATTTTGCGTTTATTTACATGAACATACAAAATATATTGGTTAGAGTACATGTGCGATATTTACAGTCTATGTGTGACAAGTGCGTTTTCAACTTCGGTTTGCATTTTTAAGTTTAACTAAATTTTTTCATAGTACGTATGTGTTTATAAACTCGGTTGTTCATATACAGGGCTACACAAGGGAATCCGAAAGTATTACAGACCATGGGAGTGAAGTGCTTAAGGGTAGTTTTTAAATGTGTTAAGCATTAGACTGCTGAACTATATTTGGTAGACTAATAGAAGTTTGTGGAATATAAATAAATTCATATACAGAACTACGCAAAGAAATTGATACATTGTCGTTTACGGTTGTTAATTGCTGCGAGTGAGTTTTAAGTTGCCTTTTAGCTTAATATGTCGTGTGTACAAAAGTCTTCAGATAATATACAGGGTTGTACAAAAGATTTCGAGTACATTTCCATTGATTGGCGAAACTTGCTAAATGTGAATATTGTAACAGAAATAAATTTTATCATGCTATATATCTACATCTATTGATCCTATACAGGGCTGCACAAAATAATTCGAAAATTTTTTTGACAATGGAAGGTAATTTCTAAAACTGTATTTTTCAGTTTTTCTTGCGTTTTTTAAACTGTTTACTTGTGTATCTTAGTTCACCTTATTAAACGGTGAAGTTTTGTTACACTATTCTGAACGTGTTGGAAAGGGTTTTATAATATATGTTCGATGCATTATTTTTTTTGTTTCATTTTTATTACTAGTTTGCACAGTACTACAACAATCAGTGAACACATAAAATTTCGAATTATATAAATACAAACACAGAAGAAATAAACGTATAGCAATTTTTCTCACACTAAAATTCATTCATAAAAAAAAAACATTATAAACGAATAAATAAGTAATCATTCTTCGGAAAGTATGATTAATTACATGTGTGAGCATTAAAAGCAAAACAGGGATTTTTTCATTGACAAACGTCACTTGAAATTTTTCTTGACAATAAAACACAAATACCGAATCAGCAAATTCCTAATTCTCTAAATTTAGTAGGGAGATAAATCCTTCCTCGGCCATTTTTTATAGATTTTCTTTCTGGCATCACGCCAGGCTGTAGGTTAATCTAAAAATTCTTATTGAATCACATTTAAAAAATAAAATGTTTTGTTAAAAGTTTAGAAAATAATATTTTTTGAGATACAGAAATTGTTCTCTTTATGTAAGATAGCTACATATGTAGCAACCCGTTGTGTTGCATTTGTATTAAAAAAAATCGATTTGTTTGGGAAAAATAACTACGAATCCAATATTAGTTTTCCATTATAAAAAGTAAGAACACTAACAATTCTAGCTGTCCATAGAAAGGAAATTCCAGAATTATTTGGCATATTTTCATCTACCATGACGCCCCATACTCTGAAAAACATCCTCCGTTCAATATTCGATATATATGTGTGTGTGTTTCTCATGCGAGTGAAATCGTACTTCTAGACCGATTTAGATATGACTGAGCATGTGTACACGAATTAATAAGGTCTCAGCTGAGTTCGTTGTCCAGCATCATCCGCAATCTTTTTCCAAAATGTCAGCCTCTAAAAGTTTCAAATTCCAAAAAATGTACAAAATATTAAAAATTCTCAAAAAAAAAATTCCCATAAAGATTCAGCCTCGATACAAGGATTTCGGATAATTTTTTGTTTGCTTCTATCTTCTAAAATGGCTGAAGCGGTTCGAAATTCTTGGGTGTTTCACATTTTGAAACAAGACACCAGATTAAAAATAAGGGTAAAAACTAAATGGGCTTAAATTAAGAATTTAATTGAACGTGGTTTCTCGCAAATTTTCTTCGATTGTTGTAACCATTTTTCCAAATCTCATATGCATACTCATATTCGACAGCGTTAAATTCTCATCAAGCTTTGCCATACTTGGCGAAATATAGCCAAATTAGGCCCAAATAAATATGTCGCTATAAATGAAGCCAACTTGGAGAGAGGTGATAATTTAAAAAAAAAAAAAATCATCGAAATTCAGTATTGACGGAAGATGGGAATCTTGTATAATAGGGTCCCGTGCATTTTAGCTACGTGTGTAGGAGCAAAATTAGATAAAGTATTAAAAACTTGGAACAGGAAAGCTACTTTTTCTTCCCTGAACAGGTCGGAAGTAGTTCTTAAATTAAAATGTGTAAGTCATAAGCTAAAAATATATTTACTATCAATTATAAATATTAATTAGACCCTCAATTACCGTAAGATCAATTAAAATTGGTGAATTAGTCCCCGAGTTTTTGAGTACTGAAAGATTCATTAATTGATTTATTCTCCAAATTCTTTCCTTTGTCTTTGAAAACTGTTTTAGATATCGGAAAAGTTGTAGATTGTAACCAGAAACAGTATCTTATCTGTCTCTGATAATTTTGGTGTTTGTTATGCGTTTGACAAACAGAGAAAAAACAATTTTTTTAAATAAACTTTTTTTTTTTTTAACCATTGGGAAAATGGTTGTTGTTTTCAGTCGAGAATAGACCTCTTCACGTCGTCACTTTTTTTAAGCGTTTTTAACGAAATTTTGTGACTTTAGAAGAATTATTTTAAAAGCGTTTTTAATGAAATTCTGTAATTTTAGAAGATTTTTTTTAAGCGTTTTTAATGAAATTCTGTAACTTTAGAAGAATTTTTCTTTGAATAGGCAATAGAAATGCATAAATAAATTTACAAAAATTTTAAAGTTACAAAAAGGATAGATGCAAACTATCAGATATATATATATATAAAAAAAAAAAAAAAAAAAAAAAAAAAAAAAAACAATTCAAAAATTGACGTCGGATGAGAAATCGGCTTATAAAGCAAAAACGTGGTCTTCAACTTTAATTTCCTCAAAATATCTTTAGATCAGACATCAATCTAAACACGAGTTAAAGTGCTTGCATTGTAAAATGAATATTTCTTATGAAACACAATTAAAATATAAGGAATATATAATACCGCATACCACATATGTTAATTATATCAATGCAGATCAAATTTTGATTTTTAACATAGTAACATTTAAATCTAACTTTGTAGTGAGAAAAAAATGTAATTTAATAAGAGAATGTGAAAAGATATTTATCAGTTATACTAATGCATTTAGAAATTTCAAATTACTTATGAAATAAAATAAGAAGATTTTTAATGATCAAAATTTATTATAGATTTTTCAGGAATATTTTTAAAATAAGACAAAATCAGGTTTTACTTTGATGAATACTTTTAAAAGTTAAAGTTATATAATCTACTTTCATCGTTGCATTTATTTTAACTATTTCTTCATTACTGGATAACTTTGTTTTTTCTGTCATTTTAAATAGGATATTTTCCTACTGTGAATTAAGAAGCTAATATCCATAAACATGCAGTTTTCTGTCTCTTTTCATGTCTTTCTGCTATGTAGTTGTTTCTTCATGACTGGAAAACTTTGTTCTTCAAGAAATATTAAAATTCAACTCTATTATACTATTAACTTAGACAATTAAAAATAATAATAATAATGTTTTGTGTGTGCAATCGTTAAACCATTTCAGAATTTGTATTTAATTTTTCTTATGTAACCAAACAATGAGCTGTAAGTCAAGTTCTTTAGAAACTCATTAATATATATATTTTTTTAGAAAGCTTTCGCACATGGATTATTTTTTAAATATTTTTGAATGTTTTGTCCAATTGTTGAACTATTTCAGAAATTGAATATTGGGTAAAAGAAAAAATCCTCATCATTCGTATTTGTAGAAATCATTTGCCATTCTTAAAATGTACTTTTATACAATACAAACCTTTCAATAACAAAATCTTAATGCTGTTTGTTTGTATGAAGTCTTATGAAATTGAAACGCAGATCAACATTCCGTCATTTTTGACGGGCGTTATATACTAGTAAGATAATATATTTTAAATAAAAAAATAAACTTAACACATTCAATATTTAATTTTAATGTTTTGTGTAACTTCAAACATTGTGTTTCACTTTGCTAATTACTATTATTCTTGCATTAAATGCTGCTGTGCATTCAGTTTTGAGACTTAGTTTGAGAATTATTTCAGTTTTGAGAATTATTTGTGCTGATTGGCAACGGGAACAACAAAGATGTTTATCTTTGTTGTTCTAACAAAGATGTTTATCTTTGTTGTTCTAAACATTGTTTTGAGGATTTATCGTTCTTAATCTTTACAGAATCCTTTTATCGTGAAATCTTGAAACTATTAATGTTCTTGAAAGATATTTTGAGCAACCCTCTGTCACCGGACTACAGAAATGTTCACGAAAATTAACGCTCTTACGATAACATAATTTCTTTGGCTGTTTCGTGCTGTCATCTAAAAACAGAGCGGCGAATCAAAGAGAGTGACTCCTTAAACATACCACAAATACAGGGTGTCCGACAAGGTACGCAGCGTCTAATATGTGCAGATTCGGATAGAGCACGTCAATATGTGTATTTTGAATGGTAACATGTGGGGTCCCCGAATATAGCCGAAAATTCTCAATAAACATTGATTTTCACTTGGTTTTTCCCTCATTTCTTGTGTTTTTCATATAACAAGCTTCACACCTTACTTACACTATCACGCTATATTCGGGGACCCCACATGTTACCATTCAAAATACTCATATTGACGTGCTCTATCAGAATCTGTACATATTAGACGCTGCGTACCTTGTGGGACACCCTGTACTTATGATAAATGTAATTATAATTTATCAAAATTATCAATTAAATAGATATATTTTTATATATTTTAATTAGAAATACTGATTTTTATTAGCATTTAATATTTTTAATAATTTAAAAAATACAACTAGCAATGTAAAAATTAAAATGTAAATAAACGAGCAACCTTTTTTGTAATAGCTGATTTAATGCAGCAATGATTTAAAAATCTATTATACTATTATCTTAGATAATTTAAAACTAACAAAATTTCAATGTTTTGTGCAATAGTTAAACCATTAAGAAACATGTGGTGAGCCAATCTATTTAGAAACTCGTTGATAATACTTTTTTTACAAACACTTTTGCACATGGATTATTTTTTTAATACTTAATTTGAATGTATTATACAATCTTTGAATTATTTCAAAAATGAATAGTGAGTAAAAAAAGCGCTCATGTTTAAAATGTACTTTTCTATAATACAAACCTTTCAATAGTAAAATCTTCATGCTGTTTGTTTGCTTGAAGTCTTATGAAATAGAAACGCAGATTATCATTCCGTCATTTTTGACGGGGTTATATACTAATATTTGAATAAAAAGCGTCCTCAAGTACATGGAAAAGAATGATTGTAATTTATATAAAGTTGCTTTTTTTATTTTCTAAACTGTAATGAAGATGATTATATTTTTTTCTTTAAATATCAAACTATTATGCTTATAATTGAAATATTATAAGTTTAGTCCCTTTAGTAAACTTTGTAAAGTAAAATATATTGTTCCTCATTAAAATAAATTTTCCTTTCGTTTAAAATTAACTAATCGGAAGTTTTATCTGTACCCGATGATTTGACGACTTTTTATAGATGTCGTTTATTAATTTTAAAAAAAGTGATGAGTAAATATTATGTTTTTAAATGATATTATTGTGCTCAGATAAATGCAGAGAAAATGCGCAAAGTTACATTAATTATGAATGAAAGTCTGGTTTTAAGATTCTAATAATAATAAATTATGCGGTTTTACACACTTTCATCTATAATACAGGGTTATGGCAAAAGATGTCCGGTATTTTAACGTACTAGAATAAAGTCAATTGTAAACAAATAGTTACCAGAACAATTTTAAAGGAAATAACAACTCAAATATTTATTTACCCGTGGACTGTGTTGACATTCACGAATCGAACTACTTGGAGAATCGTTGTTGGAGCGTTTGTCCTGAGCAGACGTGTCTTCGCGCTGCTCGTTGCGGAGAGCGGAAAAGAACTAAGCTGTTTTTCTAGTTAGTCTGCTTGCATCATTGCGCCGGCTGTGAATGTGGCTGCTTTTTTCCGAGTGTTTTCAATCATAAATTGGAAGTGATTTTTCTCGCCAATCGAGTTCTTTAAAGAATAAGCTTTGATTTAAGTGCAGAATCATGGCCTTTGACTTTAAGGAGAACTGTCAACGACTTTTAAGCGGGCAAGAATTTATTGACCTCGCCAAAGCTTGGAGTGAATTCCCAACATTGACTGATGCGAATCAACGAAAAATTGTTGCTGAATTCCTGCTATATTGTGATGGTTATCTAAAGAACATTATATCGAATGTGGGCTAACCTACAAGTTCTGAACAGCAACAATTTTTGAGTAATCTTTCAGATTCTATTTCATTCTTATTTATTGAGCCGTATGACCCTGTTAGGCTAATTAAACTTAATTTTTTCCAACATTATGGGTATAATAACAAGAACCATGACTTAACCACTATTCTAAATGACTTAAAAGTATTAAATTATCCTAGATTCATATCTATGGTGAGCGCTGATGACGAATTTACAGCAGCTAATAACTCCCGCAAACGTAAAAATTACACGGGACCAACTATACCCACTCCAAAACAAATTTCAAGTTTTAAGTGAGGAAAATTCAGACATAACCTCTATGGATCAGGGCAATGCCTCTCAAGGCGACCAATCCGGTAATACTCAAAATTCAAACTCAACTAAAAACAAAACTTTTTTCAAATTCAAGGCCATTGGCATGATCTTACTTCCAAAATCAACGAAGTTTATAAGTTAAACCTTTAATTAAACTGGACGGTGAACTTTTAAAAGTTCACTGTAAAAATGTCAATGATTTCAGAAAACCCCAAATCTATCTTGACACCAACACAATAGCATATACTACTCTCAGCTCTGCTGAAAAAAGACCCCTTAAAGTTTGCATCAGAGGCATTCCTCCGTACACAGATCTCAATATTATCATCGAAGTTCTAAAAGAGCATAACTTTACCGCTAATAGAGCAGCTATGCTAAAAAGCAGAAAAACTGGCAACCCCATACCCATCTATCTCATAAATCTTCTCACTGGAGACACTTTTTATGAAATTTATAAACTTACCGAAATTTACAACTTTTGCGTCACTGTTGAGTGTTTCAAGGGCTAAAATATCGCCAAACCGTACCACCGCTGTCAAGGATTCTGACACGCGTCTGAAATCTGTAATTGTCCACTTAAATGCGTAAATTGCGCTGACCCGTATTTCAGCTCCGAATGCCCCAAAATTGGTAAAATAACCCCAACTTGTGCAAACTGCTCAGGACCACATCCCGCAACATATAGAGGTTGCCCCAAAACCCCTCAAATTGGCCGTAAAAACAAACCAACTAAACCAAACCGTAAGGAAAACAACCCCGAAAACGAAGTTAAAATAATGATTGACATTCTCGCCAGTATTAATTATACTAAAATCACCTCAAATACACCTGCAACTGATAATGCCGAAACTGCTCCCGCTGCTGACACCGCCTATGATCCGGACCCTACACTCCAAACCTCAACCACTAACCCTGCAGTTTCACCAAACCATCATCAAGTACCCATTCTACCACTACTAACATTGTTGACAAACACCTCAGAATTCTCAGAAAATTTCAAAACCATTCAGGAAATGAAGGAAATTCTTAAATTCAATAAATTCATTAAATGCTTCTAAAATGTCTCTAAAAAGACCAAAAATTGTACAAATCCTTTTGAAAAAATGTTCATTATTATGAACGATTTTGACAGTCTGGCCTCGGAATTTGACAAACCCAATTATGAGTAATTCCACTAACTTCTTTCTCTTATCATCCTAACCTGGAATTACAACTCATTTCAATATATATTTAATGAATTCAAAATTTTTATCCACGACCACCCTCATATTGGCATAATCTATCTTCAAGACACCCATAATAGGGTGGAGCGAATTTTTTTTTTCTTGAAATCAAAATTGGACGGGATGGGAAAGCTGCTCTATCATATCCTCATTCTGAATATAAAATATCTTTGAAAAATATTAATATTAAATACTGCCCCAAGGTCATTGAAAATTGAGAAAAATTGTAAAAGTTGTGCATTTTCCCATTTTCTTGACAAACATATAAAATGCACAAATATTATTAATATTAAATTAATTTTCAAGTATTCTTCTTAAATTATTATTATTATACGCTTATAGTGAAACTATGCAATATTTATATCAAATCCACGTGTCTTATACTGCCCCAATTACTTCAAAATTTTGAAAAATGTATAAAAATTGGTAATTGTACAGCATAATCAAAACAACAAAATTGTGTTATATTTTATATATCGTAAGAATATATTTTTTCAAATTATACTTAAAGATGAAGAATAACAAGAAAAAATAATTTATTATTACAATTTACAAGCATTATAAGCTTAATAAAGGTACCAGGTTCTGAGTATCTGGGGAACCTTACGTTACAATCCTGAAAGGCTTTCATTTTAAGTGAAGAAATCAAAAAAAAAAATTGACTACAAAAAATATTGATACCAGTAAGCTTGTTGCAATGGCTGTGACGGAACTACAGTTAACACCGGTTACAAAGAAGGTGTCATGTGATTTCTAAAAGAAAAAGAAGGAAAACCACTTCAATGGCTTATTTGCCAAATACATGCCAATGAGCTTATGTTGAGCCATTTGCTCTAGCATCTTGACGGTACAACAAATGGGCCTCAAAGTTTTACAGGATCTATTGGCAAACCTCTAAAAGATTGTGAATTTCTTCCTCTTGTACATTATAAGAGAATAAGCTGTGTTTTGCTAGAAATTACTAATAAAAAAGATTTAAGCACGGATCAATTCTATTTGATTGAGATATGTGAAGCAATTTATTCGGGATTGTGTTCCGAAAAATCGTATAAAAGAAATCCTGGTAAAATTGTGCATTCTAGGGGGCTTACAGAGGCAAATAAAATTCTTAGGCTATACGTTTCTTCAAGTGAACCATCTGAAAATTTGTTAATTCTGATAAATTTTATACTAAGAGTTTATTCAATTATATGGTTTCAAATTAAAACTAAGCGTTCATGCATTTACGAAGCTAAGCATTTGCATCAAACAGTTATGCTATCATGATATTTACCAAAGGAATTACAAACAATAATAGATCCCGTAATTCAACGAAATGGTTATTTTTGTCATCCGGAGAATATTTTGATTGCCATGTTGGCTGACGATAGGGAATATGTAAGAGTGTTGGCACGACGTAGAATAATAAAATATCGAAAGTCTAGAAATTCTTTACGCACGTTCAAGTTACCTGAGATCAATTTTGAAGCCAAAGACTATATCGATTTTATAAATTGGGCTGAAGTGACTGTGACATAACCACCATTAACTAAGTAATTAGATCATAATATTCTTACAAAGTGTATCCTAAATCCAAAGGCAATAGATGAAGACATCTTACCTAAGATTAAACTATTCCCTTGTCACAATCAAGCCACTGAAAGATGTGTGAAACTTGTTACGTAGGCTTCTTAAGCTGTTTGTGGTCCTTTGAGACGCGATGGGTTCATTAAAACTCGTCTGGAGTCTCGGACAAAAATGCCAGTTTTTGAAACCGGAAAATAGTATGAACTACTATAAAATGGTAACTTCATTGCTTGTAAATTGTAATAGTAAATGATTTTTACCTTATTACAATAGTTCTTTAAAAATAATTAGAAATTATATTTTCTTACATGGGTTAAGTAAAAAATATAAAACAATTACAATTACCCAAATTTCATCTATTTAAAAAGAGTATAGTCGTTGAGTTAGTATAATAAAAGGAATTTGATATAAATATTACATAATTTGATTATAAATATATAATAATAAAATATAATAATTCGATGATCATCCTTTTAAATTAAATTATTATGAATAGTTTGTATATTTGAGGGGAAAAAAGGGGAAAGTGCACAACTATTACGTTTTTTCTCAATATTCAATGACCTTGGGGCAGTATTTTATATTAATATCTTTAAAACCTGGTGCTAACCACTCTGACCCAGTCAACTATAGACCTATCTTGGTTCTTCCTTCATTAAGCAAGGTTGTCGTACGCGTCATTTGGCCACAGCTTCAGGACCACTGCAACGGAACAATATTCTAATGCCTGAACAATTTGGCTTTCGCCCGAAATAACCTTCAACACACCAGCTACTTCGAGTAGTGGAGTTCCTCAGTGAAAAGCTAAGCTCGAAGATTCCTGCTGCTGACATTTTTCTTGATATCGCAAAGGCATTTGACAAAGTCTTGCACGAGGCCCTCATTTACAAATTAATTAAGCTTAAATTCCCTGCTAGACTTATACACTTAATTTTCTCTTACCCTTGCGATCGCATCTTTTGCGTCCGCATTAACAACACTCTTTCTAACACCTTCTGTATGTTAGCAGGCATCCTACAAGGGAGTGTCATCGGCCCCTTGTTGTTCAACATTTACTTTAACGATATTCCTCGTTCACTTAACGCCTACCTTGCATTTTATACGGACGACACTACAATCTACGCATATGTTCACAACCCATATACACTTTACAGGTACCTGCAGACTCACATTGAAGCCTTCTTGGACTGATGCGATCTATGGCGCATTAAAATTAATGAAAACATAACCGCTGCTGTCTATTTTCCGAGAGAACTAACCTATACCAATAGAATTGCTATTAGTAATACCACTATACCATGGTCTAACGAAGCAAAGTACTTAGGGGTCACCCTTGACCAAAGACTTAATTTCCAGAAGCTTAATCTTAACATCAGGGGGAAAGTCGCTGGAGCCACGATTACACTTAAATCTCAACTTAATAGTAACGCCCTGGCTATCCATAACAAGCTTCTCTTTTCTAACTGTTGTATTTTATCAATAATCACCTACGCCTGTCCGGTCTGGGGCTATATCTGTAAAACCTCTATGAACAATCTCAGTCAACTCCACAACAGAAATCTACGTATTGTCATAAATGCTTCCCGTTACCTCCGTAATAGCACTATCCGTAGAGCCCTCAAAACAACTACATTTAATAAAAGAATCAACCACCTTTCTAAAATATTTTATGAAAAACTCTATGACCTCCCTAATGAAATAATCGCAGAATTGCCTTATTATAACGTCTTCGAACCACATCACCGTAAACGTCCACAATATTTATGCATTATTTACTGTGAGAAGTGGTGCTCACCATAACTGAAAATTTCTCTCTTTTACTTATACTTAGTAATTTTTTTCACATTATAAGTGCCTAATTTCTTAATTAAAACTTATCATCTAAGCTATACAAATATATATAGCTATTTTGAGTGCTTTTTTATTCTTTGCCCGCCTTTTCACCACCTGGCTTATGTGCTGTTTCCCAAATATGTTCCGAACCCTATTTTTTACTTTTTCAACTACCTTACTAGTAGTTAGTTAAAATACAACTATACCATTTCACTTTCTTCCTATTGTTTATACTATATCCCTAATCTCCTTTGCTTTACTTCTTTTATTCCAAATTTGTTATCATCTCTTTTTTTTTAACTTTACATCTATCCTTTTCATTGTAATTGTTCTTTTATTTTGTAGTTAACACTACATCTTAATTTTTCCAACGCCTCAATTTAATACAAGACACTTTACCCACAAATAGACTGGGCGTAAAGTTGTCTGCAACTCAGAAGCTCCTTAACCGTCATCAACTGTTCGGCAGACTGTGTTGAGTTCGGAGGGCGTGGTGGCGCTGCGATCGCTAGAAGGAAAATGGCGTCTCAGTAAGAGAAAACTTACAAAATTAAAGAATTGTGACTTCCGCAAACAACGCTGTGGCATGTTTTGTAAAAACGAATGCAAATGAAACCTTACAGATTGCAGAATGACTCTAGCTTTATTTACCAGATACAAGGAACAAAAAATGAAGTTTTGCATGAACAGGCAGAACAAAAGTGAACATGAGAACGTTTTTTTTTTTTTTTTTTTTTTTTTTGTGTGTGTGTTTTTGGGGTTTTGTGAAAGACAAAGTGTAGGGTAGACCGGGGGATTGCCGCCACTCCCGGTATGCTAGTCAAGGACACCAGTTAGCCGGTCTGACAGCTCCTGACCTCTAGCGAACGATGCTACAACTAATGCCCCGAGTGGATGGCAGCCATTGCGCGCGTTGTTTTGTTTTTACAGTGACGAACGTTGTTTTGAAGAAGTTTGATCTTATTTTTCCACTTTGATTAAGCTGAGGTATGTACGTTTAGATGTTACAATGCCTGCATTTGCTATGAATAACCTTTAACTAGATATTTTAGTCTATATTTTAATCAACAATATTGATCACTTCCATTTGTTTTGATGTCTTTAAATCTACGTTTCTTTCACCTTGTCGGAACGGGGTTATGACGCCACCTCTCCAGGGGTGATGCCGCCACGGTGGCGGCATTGCCCCCGGACGCGTCTTTCCACTGTATAGGTCAAAAACAATTTTTTAAAGGAGCGAAAATGCGCAAAAGTAAACTGGGATCTTTCCAGTAAGCTCAAACGCCTTCAAGGAAGAAGATTTCTTCCCTGTTCAAAATCTGGAGCCAATGTGCATCGATGATCCAGATGACACAGAATCTGAAAATCAAGAACAGGCAGAAAAGATTATCTTAGAAGAAACTGGTGAAGAAAATAATCTTGTAAATGCGTGCAACACCTCTGAAGTTGGGTTACTGGATGTAGAACCTTGCTCATCAAAGACTGTTCAGGAAGTGCCTCAAAAAACGTTTCTTCAATTGCTAGAAAAGTTTTCACTAATTCCAAAATTGGCAGCAGAAAGGGTAGCGGAAAGTTCTGAAAGAAAAGGTCACTCGTCAATTCAAACGGGAACCCCAATGAAGGCAGTTTAGGAAGAAACAGTAGCTGAAAGAAAGGAAAAGACAATGAAAAAGGAACAAGCCGAAAGAAAATCTGCAGCTAAGGTTTTGGGAATGTCCATCAAAACTGAATCCAAGGCAAGGAAAGAAAAAGCAGTGACAACACGGCAAAAGAAAATGAATAAATCTGTTCAGAAAAGGGGCAAGCGACTTTTTAGTTTTGTAAACTCTTCAGATGAGAAGGACATCGACGTCAAAAAGTTGTGTGACAACAACGATAATGATGACCTTTTTAATCCAAGCGATCCAAACGTTCAACTTTGTGCCATATGCAATGAATATGGAACCAAACGAACTGTGGTACAGATGCACTTGTTGTGACAAGTGGGTGCATTCAGAGTGTAGCGATGCTGAAACAGCTGAAAACTACATTTGTGATTTTTGTAAATTTTAAGAAATCAGATAAATTTAAAATACACTGTTTTTTCACTCGTATAAACTAAAAATGTCATTTCTTTTGCTTTTCAATTCCTATATTGTAATGCTAATTGCATATAAGATTTTCAGTAAATTTTCCTTCTTAGTATTTTAGTCATATTGGCTAGTGGTGTCATTACCCCAGGTTCGTGGCGGGATTACCCCAGCTCCCTGGGTAATACCGCCACAGTGCAGAGGTTAATAAGTTAATTTTTTTTTTACTATTTCCTTTAAAGATTTATTGATAACAAATTTTGTATACATTCTTAAGATTGCGTACTATGTTCCAAAAATTGATCTAGCTCATAAATACGATTTTTGATGGTGATAAAAATTGAAGTTCCTTAAGGTGGCGGCATTCCCCCGGTCTACTCTATGTGCCACCACTGCTACGCAACTCGGAGGACGCATGAACACGCATAGATAATGCTCTGAACTTAGTAACACCAGACATGCTAAAGCGAGTGTAGGATGAAATGGACTATCATCTGGACGTTGTCCGCGTGACTCGAAGAAGTCATATTGGACAATTGTAATGTCATAAAATAAAAATAGTTCAGTTGTTCTTCCCTTTAAATTTGTTCTGGTAAGCGTTTGTTTACAATTGACTTTATTCTAGTATGTAAAAGTACCGTACATCCTTTACAATAACCCTGCATTATTAGCGAAAGATTCACAATATAATAAAAAAATGCTAGTTTTTTTTTGCATTATAAACATTCAAATCTTTTAAAAAATACTGAAAATGTTACATTTCAAATCAAACAGCAAAATATATATATAAAGATAAACCGAACTGTAAAACTTCTGCTTCATCCAATATTCAACATTTACGGGTGTTTACTATTAAAACAAAACAAAACAAAAAAAAGATCTTTAAATATTCATATCCGGTAAAATGTCAAAAACTTGCCTTCAGGACTATTTTTTCTCTTACATTCAATGCGAAAGATAATTTGGCCAACTTAAAACAATATTTATTTTGACAAAAATACATTTATTTTTGTAGTTCTTCATAAAAAATTATTTAAAATTGTAGAACAATTTTATAAAGTTTACAATCACCAAGAGAAAAAAAGCTTTCATTTTCCTTTTAAACCTGGAAGTAAAAAATCCTTAGATGTTTTCCAAACGAAACTGCTCTGTGGAAGTTATTTTATGGCAAATAATAATGAAATAGAACTTATCTAAAGAAATTACACGATGTTCTTAAAAGTCTTTAAATTAGTATAAAAGTAAACTGTTATGTTCTTTTCCCTCCTTATTTTATTTTGTACCAATCATCTGAAAACAAAATAATTTAAATATTTACCAATAAATAAAAATCATGCGTTAATCGTATTTTATGAAACACCTTCCAACATATTAAGAATAGAGTAACAAATCTTGATAAAGTGTAATCTGTTGTCTAAGTAAACATTATATAAAATGCATTTGAAAACACAATTTCAGCCAATTACAATCAATAATTGAAAAATTATCCCAATTCTACTGTGAGATCCTGTATATAATCTACAAATTTCATTATGTACTACAAAATATTCAAATTTTATTTCAGATGGGAAACACATAACACATTTGAAAAAATCCCTTCAGAAATTTCTGTGAATAAGTGAAATGTACTTGGATTATTATGTGTGTCCCTGCATATGTTCTGTAGAATGTATACATGGCAAGTAATATTAAAACAAATGGGTAAGTGTGATCGAAGATCGCTCAAAGGGTTTCCTTTAATATTCCTTTCAAAACAATTTATCCTTTCTTTAATAAATCGAAATAAATTTCATTTAGCACAAAAAAAAGTCATGTTTTTTATAAAGTAAAAAGTTACCGGTCTATTTTTTCGTTTTTTCGAATATCTAAACCAGCCCGATATTATATTCTGTCATAATAATATCCGTCATGCGGACAAAATGCGATATTTAAAAAAAATAATTTCAAAATTAAACAAATTGTACACCTTTAAAATGTTAAAATATGCGAATATTTCCATAATCGGATTTTTATCACGATTCAATATGTTTCTCAAACTCATATATTTACTATTCTCTATTACTCATTTTGATACTCGCTTTGTATTATTCTCAAACATTTGAAAAATTCGTTAAACTTCCAATATGACGTCAGATTTTCTTTTTAATTCTCTAATGACGTGATATTAATCTGTTTTGTGTACATACACATACTCATACTCCTTGTAATATTGAGAAATCTTAGACATTTTCCGTTTTATTACCACTATGACGTCAATCAATTTTAATTCATATTAATCTTTTTTTCAATTGGTGAAACTTTTATTTCATTTTCATTTTTCACGTGGAAATCGTCTGGTAGAAAATTAATTATTGTGGAAAGAATTTCATCGTGGATTTTTAATTTTTGGCATCTTCTATAACGAAAAATGTTGAAATTTAATAGGAAAAGGCTGTTAGAATTTTGGTTTTTTATCTTTATTTGTTAAAATAATACGAATTTTTCAAATTTTAATATTTTGAGCTCTTCATAGCTGATATTCATTTATATACACAAAGTTTCAACTCTGTAAGTTATATAGTTTTTGAGAATGGCTCTGTGACAGACGGACAACACAGCGGGAGTAATAGGGTTTCGTGAGATGAACGAAACCCTAAAAATTAGTTAAATTTAAAAACGGATTCCTTAACTGAAAACGTATTTGTCTCATAGAAAGTATGCTAACCGAATTATTTTGTTTTTCCCGTTAAATGAACAGCACATACGATGCACACCATGTTCTACAGTAAGTATCTTATTGCAACTCAACGTTGTATATCAATTATTAATTACCCATCATACGTAGTATAGGGTAAGTCTCGTAATCGTTTTGAAAATCGAAAAGAAATATTTGGCGGATTTGCACGTTTCAGACACTGGAGATTCTGAAAACCATATTTTTAGAAAAAAAATTTTGCCGTTCGTGTGACTGTGTGTCTGTGCGTGTGTCTGTAAACGCTCTATCTCCCGAACAAATTAAGATAGATACTTGAAATTTCGTATGTACCTAGTATGTACTAATGGGATGAAGCTTATTGAATTTCAGTAACATCAATTATCCAGAACTATTTTTTATTACTACTATTACGATTTTATTCGATATTTACTCTCGAAATATTCGTTCGGATAAAAGATATATCAAAATTTTCGAAATTGTTTATTTTAAGGAGTAAATATAAAAGACAATAAAAACCATAAATTTTGCATAAAGAATGAAGTTAATCGGGTAATTAGTTGCCGAAATATTTGTAATCATATTTTCCACACTCTTCGATTTTTCAAGACTTCCGATTAATTTAATGCTTCCGATTTTTTTAGTTCCCTGTAAACGAACTTAAATGCTGCATAAATAATTTTCAATGCCGAACATATGATAATAATCCTCAATAACATATATCACAAACATGGTAATCCATGTACATTTATGTGAATTATAGCACGGTCAGAGGAGCACACAAACGGCCAGACAGACAGTGCGGACACACAAACCAAACTCATAAACATTTTCCAAATATGTCTGAAACTGTTAACAAGTTGGAAATTGTACGTTAAACGTAACAAATAAGGTGTGTTCTTAGGATACAAATCATATATTTTTAATTTAAAGTTATCTTAAACTATATACCTCTCTTTATTTCATCTAAATAAAAGAAAATCATCTTTCTAATTTAATGTTTAAGCTAAATCATTTTACCTTTTATTATAAATAAACCGTTTTTCTATTTATTAGGTTCTTTTCAGCACAACTGCATGATACATATTTAAAAGTTTTTAAAAAAGTAATATTAAAAATCAATTTTTTGCGCTTTTATCATGTTTTCTATCTTAATTTCAAATGACGCATTGCATAGGGATATTTTTAATTCTGTAATGATTGCTTTAAATCTTCCTAACTTCTGCAATTCATTTCTGATTGATAACTGTCAAACGCCGCTGTTTAACTCAAATTAATGTTTTTGTCATTTATCTAATTTTCTACTTAACCGTCACAATTGTCTTTCAGTTATGCAAATCTATTTTTTAATTATAATACTGTATTTACACCAAGATAACAATATATGCGATCATAAATCTGTCAACACATTTTTTTAATTATCGAATATAATTTCATCTCTTATATTTCACGTTTTTTACACAATTCCTTGAGAATCAAATATTACAGATTTATGTTGATAATATATGTCAGAATTCAATCAAGGGAATTTCGATTATTATCACCATTTCGATTATTATTATTTCATAGCTAAATGACTGCTTTGTACAGGTTTACCATGATTTATTTCATCTTTAATCTTGAGATAATTTTGCCAAAATGCTACACAGTTTTTGTTTGAATTTTATATTGCTAATTCATAACGGTTATTTCAATTGGCCTTTTTTTTTTATTTCATCTCGGCTCAATAAAAATATTATGTTCGCGATATGAGCGAATGTTATTCAGGCACTTGGATTACGACAGTGCTGCTGTAAAGTCGCTCAAAAATTCGATGAGGGCCATCCTTCTCTTTCCTATCCTGATATTTCATCCCACACACAGTATGATTATAAACAATAAATGCAATTATTACTTCTAGTAACTTGGAGTTTTTGTTTTATTGGATATGTTTCTCTATGTCAGGACGAGAATTGATGGTTATTGATAAAAACGTTTACGCAATGTTACACATTTCCAAAAGTTATAAAATCACGGCTGTACTCGTCTTTAACCTGCACAAAATAGCTTCACCACAGTTCTCACTATAACTAGATTTATAAAGTAAAAAAAAAAATATCGTTATTATTTAAGTAAAATGAATTATATCATCTGTTATGAGCAAAATGAGCATGCCTTTTTTTCTCTTATTACATATGTCATGTTTACAGATTCGAATATTTTTACGCTTTTCATCAGACAGCGCTACAAAATTCACCATGGAGATCTTGCTTTGTGAATGATTACCTCCATGCTTTAATATTTCTATGCTTCACGATGAACGAATCTCTTGTGTCTATTTACTTTAAGGTATCTGACTACGTTTAAAAAGTAGTTTTCGACCAAAATTCTCAAAATGGTTTTATTACATTTTATTAAAGTCCAACGTTTTATCTTTCCAAAACTGTATTTATTTTTATTGTATGACAAATTTAACCGGAGTTGTAGCGGTTTTTAAACTACCCAACAGCTGTCACTCAAACCGGAAGTACTGTTTAAAGGACCGAAAGTACTATTTAAAGGTACTAATTGGGAGTGTGTGGGGGGGGGGAGCAAAACCATGGCCTTTAAGAAATAAACAAAATCTCAGTACTTAAAAAAAAGTTTGGCTCATAAAAACAGTGAAGTTTTGATGCATATTATTGTGTAAATTTTTGCAGTAAAACATATATCTAAACTTTAAATGCATTTTTTGGAAAATGTAATTTTTGTTGAAAAATCCATACGCAAAACATGATTTCTCAAAAATTTATTAGAATATCACTATGAAATTTAAAATGTATGTTGTTTATACTTTTGTGAAGGCAATGAACTACAGATTTAATTTTAGAATAAATATTTTTTTATTTATGGATGTTTTCGTGGAAAGACATCAATGTATTTTAAGAAAATCATTATGTAAAAAGGTGTGATACGGTATAAGTTTTGAAACATTTAAAATAACTCTTAGATTTTAGTTGATTGCCTTCACCAATGTCATAAGTATGAAATGTTAAAAGGAAATTGAGATACATACAATATATTTTTCTGTAGCGCGTTTTGCGTATTGGGCCAAATTTCACTAATTTTTACCACAAAATCCCTCATTTACCGAAATTTCACCAATGAATGAAATATTTTTTACCCTTTTCCCCAAATTCTAGTCATAATTATAAGAAAAATAAGTTCAAATAATAATTAAATCGCTTTTTTGGAAAATGTTGCTCCGTACGTAGTCAGGCACCTTAATGGTTATTGGACTGTTAAATTGTTGGGCTTGCTATGATAAATATTGGGCTGTTAACCTAATTTCAACTGAAGTTATCTCAGAATCTATACGTTATTTAATGTAACTCATCTCTCAAGCAAACAATTTTTTTGAACGATCTTTCTAAAAATGTAACTTTTAAGCAATATTATTTGAAAAAATAATTTTGAAAAAAAAAAGGCCACCTGGCATATGAGAAAAGAAATGGTTTGCCCGTATTTGTTTTCTTCAGTCACATGACTGTCACTTTTATTATATAGAGTATGTATGATAGGATTTAATAGAATAAAGAAAACTTTTATTAAAATCTTTTTAAGTTTTGATTCAATTTTCATAAATTTGAAATGATTCGATAAAATTCTGCAAAAATTATTTATATTAATTTTCAAACCATTCGGTTTGGAAGTTTCTGCGCTGTTACATGCGGACAGACGGATATACGTACGAACCATACGACGACAATAGGTGCTACGTATTTATATAATTACGAACGTGCACTAAAACATAAATAAGTAAATTTAGTGTTATTAGTGAAATATTCCGAGTATTTATAAAACAATGGCAATTTTGTTTAGATTATAAATTGAAAATAATTTAAGGATTTTTGAAAGAAATTATATTTTAAATCAAAGACCAGCAAGAAAGATTAAAAATAAACTAAAAGAATGAAACCTGTCTGCACATCCAATATTCCATTTTTGCAAGAGTTTACCAAGCATTTTTTTTAAACTTTTCATATCCGGAAAAATGTCAAGAATTTAGCCGCGGACCATTTTCTCTCTCTCTCTCTCTCTCTCTCTCTCTTTCTGTGCTAAAAATACTCCAGTCAACACAGAGAATTATTTATGCTGACGGAAATACTCTACTTTTTTAATTTGCGTAAAAATATTCATAAAAAGAAATACGAAATATTTTTTTAGTCTGTAAACATCTAACGAAAAGAGATTCCACTTTCCTTTTGAACCATGGCTAAACAGAAACTTATTAGACTTTTTAGGTGTGTTTGTATTTATATAAATACGTAACACCTATTATCGTCGCCTGGTCTATCCATCTGTTCGTCTGTCTGTCCTTCTGTCTGCATATACCAGCGCAAAAACTACACAATGAAATAAAATTTGGAATGTAATATATATAATTTTTGCAGAATTTTTCCGAGTCATTTCAAATTTTATGAAAATCGAAACAGAACTTAAAAAGATATTAATAAAAATTATCACTCGTTTATTAAGTAATTTAATTTTCTTTTAAATCTGTACTTTCTTGTTATAGGAGCTTTCGAGGATTAATCGTCAAGCGACCGAGGTGTATCGCCAAGTTATCTGACATGTATGACGTTATATTCATATCTTCATATATTCATATCTTCAACACATACTCTGCAACACACACTATTATCATTTTCCCCGGCATTTTGTCTGTAATGAGCTGCATATGTACGTTACATTTCTAAAATTTGCGAGCATTAAATTTTCTTGCTCTAACGAATTTTCATGTGATTTACATTCTGCATCCTCAGTCGTGTTAATTTTCTCATACTCAAAAATCTCTCAAGCCTAAATCAAAAACCACAAACATTTCTTTAATCCTAGGTTATCCAGGCAAACCAGCGTTACGAAGTTTTCATTTAACTCGCCGATTCATTTTTTGTTCCCCGATACAATATCGCCAAATCTGTTATGAGTTGGCTACCTCTTCTCTCCAAAGTTAAAAAGGTCTTGAAAGTTGATAAGGTTTTAAACTTATGCGAGTTGTAATTTTCCACTTGGACGAAAAATGTCGGGCCAGGATTAGAACCTGGGATCTCTTGGCTGAAGCTGCCATGGTCTACCAACTGAGCTATCGAATCTGGAGGGCATAATTCCTCCAGTTAACCTTATTGATCATAGCATCTGGTCTGATCTTTTAATCAGATCAACAGAATAGATCGCAGGTAAAGGAACTCCAGTAAACGCTGGATACGTGATTACACTAGATTAATTTTAACACAATTATTTCAAATTGGTAAATAAATCATACGAGAAGTAATTTTCCATCTGGACGAAAAATGTCCGGGCCAGGATTCGAACCTGGGATCGCTTGGCTGAATCAATCTTCAATGGCCTGGACATTATTGGTCCAGTTGGAAAATTAACTCGTATGATTTCTTTACCAATTTGAACAATTGTGTTAAAATTAATCTAGTGTAATCACATATCCAGCCTTTACTGGAGTTCCATTACTTGCGATATATTCTGTTGAGCGAACGGCTAAAAATACGGAAAAATCGTCTACATATTCTCGAAGAACGTACTTTTATGTCTCGAACGATTTGGTTGGTTTGAAAAAAATTCACATTTAACCTTTCAAAAATAACAATCAAGAAGTATCGAATTCATGTTTTTTTTATTTTCCCCCATATTTAGAGCCTCGCATCCACCGAACTGCAAGAGATACAGAAAAACGAAGGTAACCGATGTAAAGATCTGACTTTGTATTTTTCAAAACCACCTTTGGTTTTAAAACATACGAAAGTTAACTTTTCAAAAAACTATATTTTCTGTATGCCGTTTCGCAATTTTTTCGATTTTGGCAACATTTCAAAATTGGCATCGGCGATTCAGAGCAAGGTACGAAAACCTAAAAATACTAGACAATATCTGCATTTGTTCTTTTTTGACATCCGTATTTGTTTTTGAAAAATACGAATATTAACCCTTCGAAAAATATTCGCTCGCAGGACTCACTTTTGCGAATACCGATTTTCTGCGATAAATAAAAGCTGGCATCGTCTTTCTAAAATAACCAAACAAAAATCAAACACATCTAAAAACATCTACGTTCTTTCGGGTTTAGGCAGCAACCTTTAGTTTAAAAAAATTCACCTTAATAATTTCGAAAACGTTTTTTACCGTAAGTCTATTTCGCATTTTTAACGATTTCTCCTATCTTTAAAAATTCGAATCGTCGTTTATAAACAAGATACGAAAAACTAAAAATACCGCGTCTAATCTAGATCCCTTTGCTTTTTAAAATCTGGTATCCGTTTTGAAAATTTTTAAACTCATTAATGCGATTTTCGTTTTTCGGCCCAGGTTTAAAAATCGGCATCGACTCGGGAAATGCGAATACGGACAAACAATAGTCTCCAGATCATAGAAACGTTCATTTTCTTCAAAACACACCGTTGGGTTTTGAAAAATATATACATTAACCCTTTCGAAGCTGATCGTTTACGTAACCCACTTTCGCAATTTCCGCTATTTTGGAAATGTTTACCCGTGGTTAAATTTCAATTCTACTAGGAAATTTGGTTGGGTGGAGTGTTCTGAAAAAGCCTCTTCTAGAATAGATTACGCCCCTTGGCGATGGAAGATGGAACTACCTGCGTATCTCTGGTTCTATGGGCCCGATTATGACGGGGTTTGGCTCTTTCGACTTTATATCTATAGCCTTAAATATTTTGGTTGCACTTTCGACCGCCAGGGTCCGCTTGCCAATATCGGGTTCTATGAGCCCGATTACGACGGGGTTTGCCTCATTCGACTTGATTTCGATAGCCTTACAGATTTCAGTCATATTCGTAAGAACAGATTGTTATTCACTCGGGCCCGAGCAACGCCGGTCGGGTTAACTAGTCCCCCCAAAAAAGTCAATGATCTGTATCCCAAAAATGAAAATAATCTCATCATACCCATTTGTGCTTGATTTTTCTTTCTCAGTACATTGTTTAATTTTAACTAGTATGTATATTATAAAGCAAAAATATGTCCGTGAATAACGTTACCGCTATATCTATGATGTCAACGATTTTAGCAATTATTTTCATTTCTCCTCAAATTTAATCCCTTCTAAACATCTCATAATTTTAATTTAACACTATCGAATAGGCAAAAAAATGTATATTCTAAAGGAATTTGCTTGAAAATTGTATCTCTACTCAACACCTCGTTATGATTTAAAAATACTTTTTAAGCATGAATGCTTTTAAATTCGACCTCTTTCGCGTGCAGCCCGTTTACGGAAGATTCGACAATTTCAACTTAAAAGGTTCAGCGTTTGTTTAATATACCACGAGGAAATTAAAACTTCATCAATCTATACTAATAAAATTTCGCTCTGTGTGTTGTGTGTCTGTTGGTGATGGCTAAGAAAATCTAGCCCACCTAGAAGTTTGAAATTTTAGGTGTGGATAGTCCATGCTCTGACCATGTACACCTGAGTCTCAGAATTTTAATATTTTGATAATTACTCAAGATGTTAATTAGAATATCATTAAACATCGCATCGAAAATGCCATCTTTTAAATCAAAATGGCTAAAGAAAAGAACTGCTGTTGTGGATTTGCAAGCGAAAATGAACGAATTCGAAATTATTTTACTAATTAGCGAATTTTCAGAAAACTAATTAAGATATCAATTTGAAAATTGATGAGCATATGTAAAAAAATATTCTGCTTCCGACTATGCGATTTTTGAAAATTTCGGCCGGTAAGTTTTCTTAATTTATGCAAAAACCTGCCGGCGCAAGTGAAAAAAATCCCAGAAAGTTTCAGACAAGGATCTGCTTTCATTAAAAACTGAACTACAAAGAGATCCGTTTCTCTGGCCGATCCCTCCATTTAGTTTGTGAAAATGAAAGGAAATAATTGCCAATTTTTACTAATGAACAAAAATTTAATAACTAATTAAGATATAGATCTGAAATTGAGGATGGGAAGTGTTGTCATCTGCCGCCTATTTTAGCGTAGCGTCTTCGTTATGTTCTAAGTATCAGAAAAATGTAATTATTTTTTTAATGATCGCGTTAATGTAGGTGAAGGTGGTTTTCTTGAACAAATTATTCGTTATATTTGCGGGTATGGGGAGGGAGAGGGTTAACCATTGACTTCTAATATAAATTTGTATGAGATGTTAATGGGGTTAACGCCTTGCTTTGAGATTGTTATTATCTTGGGCCCGGGCAACGCCGGGCGGGTAGCTAATAGATAAATAAAATAATAAAATAATATAAATAAAGCAAAAATTTAACAGATATGAAATCGAATTACTTGCTTAAACACGAAATAATCAGAATAGAAATAACTGCGGTAAATAGTAAAATCTTCAGCGATTTCTTCGGCTCTAAATATCTGGCAAGCAGTTTATATGATTTATCGCTGTTAATAAATGTCAACATTTTATTTTGGTTACGGCTCTTTTATAAACGGACATTTTCAATTTTGGAACCGGTTGGAACCGGTTCTGAAAATGAAATTACTCTTATATAAAAAACTGGAACTAAAATCGAAAAATTAAAAACTAACAACGTTAGAGATCGACCTCAGCTATCCTATGCAAAAATAATCATTTAAAAATATTAAAATGGGAGCGAGAAATCGCGCGATAACCTGCCCGTAGACTTAACATTAGCTGAAGCGTTTCTTCGCGTGACTAGCGTAGGCTCTTAATTACATAAATACGTAGCACCTATAGTCGTCGCCTGGTCCGTTCGTCTGTCTCTCTCTGCGCATATAAAAGCGCAAAATGCGAATGGTTTGAAATTTAATATACACTGCTGGCCATTAAAATTGCAACACCAGGAAGGATACACGTCTCGGTAACCTCTTGTTCGCATTGCCGGCAATTTCAACAGCAGCCGTTTCATTTCTGATGTGTTACGGTCCGTGGTTCTACCCTTTTTTCGATGTCTCCGCAACTGTACGTTTTAGCAGGACAATGCACGACTGCATGTTGGCCGTACTATACTGACCTTCCTTGATACAGAACATGTTCGACTGTTGCCCTGGCCAGCACCTTATCTTTATTTCTCACCAATTGAAAATGTCTGGTCAATGACTGCTGAGCGCCTGGCACGCCACCACTTGCCAGTCAGTACGGTTGATGAACTGTGACATAGTGTTGAAGGTGTATAGACTGCTAACCCTTGTATGACATCCAATCTCTGTTCGACTCCATGCCTACACAGATAAATGCTGTTATTGCGGCCAGGGGTGGCCATTCTGGTTAGTGTTTTCTCAGGATCTATACCTCCAAATTTTGTAAAAATGTAATCACATGTCTTTCCCATTATAATATATATTTCTCCAATAAATATCATTCTGTTATTTGCATTTCTTCCTGGTGTTGCAATTTTAATGACCAGCAGTGTATATAATCTTGCGGAATTTTGGCGAGTTATTTCAAATTCTATGATAATCGAATCAAAATTTAAAAAGATATTAATAAAAAAATTCTTCATTCTATTAATCCTATCACACGTAATTAATTCAATGATATCCCATGATGGGTAATGATTCTATGTTGCCATGATGATTACGTTCTATTTAAGATGGAGTCCAATTAATTCCATGTTACTGAATTTAAAAATCGAATTTATATGCAAAAATTGTTCCATTATGGCAATCCTATAATCTACTGACAGTTTTTAACACTTTCCAACCTAGTTGAAAAGTGTTTATGACTTCGGTTTGTCTGGCCGTCTGGCCGTCTGCCGTCTGGCCGTCTGCCGTCTTGCCGTGCTCTAACTCCCGTAAATATGCTCGGATTGCCCTGCAGTTTTTATATGTTATAATCGTTATCTATAGCATGTTCCCTATTTCAACGGAAGTGTGTAGCACTTATAGTTTTTTTACAGGGACACTCAAAAGAATTCCGTTACATTGCGGTCTATGGGGAAAAATCATTTGCGGTTTATTTAAATAATGTTTCACTATTTTAAACGCATTGAAATTTATATATATCACTAAGGTGCATTAGAAGAAGCTTAATATGGAATAGGGTGTGCATAGCACTTATACTTACTTTACAGGGACAGTCAAAAGAATTCCGTTACATTACGTCTATGGAGAAAAATCGTCTGCGGTTTATTTAAATAATGTTTCCCTATTTTAAACGCATTGAAATTTATATAAGCTTCATTACAAGAAACTTACTACAGAATATTGTGTGTATAGCAGTCATCGTTCATTTACAGGGACACTCAAAAGAATTCTCTACTGTATGTTAACAATAATTCCTGGAAGTGCATTTTAAGTTACTGAACGCGATTTTAATTTTAAATCGCTTTTTGTATATTACGGGGTGTGTATAAATTCTGTAGATCCTATACAGGGAAGCACAAAAGTTCGGGAACACATTTCCGTATTATTTAACTCCAGACGGAGAATTTTAAACTGTGCTAGGTGTTTCCTAACTGAACTAAAATTTAGCATCCTATGTAGTATATATACAAATCTATAGATCCTATACAGGGCTGAATAAAAGTATTCGGATTACTTAGATGTTATATTTTAGCTTATTAAAGAGTATGATTCGTAAAATTATTTTGGAAGCGTTGGAAAGTGTTACATAATCTATGCTTGACGCATGATTTTTCGTTCTTGTTTGGATAGATGATTCAAGAGGAATAAATATTAAATGCAAAATACTCTAAATATGGATTTCAAGTTCTGAAAATTTCAAAACTAGGCTTAAGGTTACCATTGTAATTTTCAGTAAATGTCAACAAAACATAAAATGTTGGCAACTTAAAATGTGTTTTTATTTTTTTTTTACGGAAATTAATCATATCACAATTACAGACGATATAATTCATTTCAGTGAAATAATAACGATGATTCTTTTACATTCTCTTGTATTGGATATTTGCGCATAGTATAATTTTAATGTAACAGAATTGTAATTAATTGTTTGTAATAGTGTATTGAAACATAATGTATTTCATAAAATAAAATTAATTTCTATAATATGAAAATCTGCGCATAAAATAAATTTTGTATTCATGCATTTTTGCATAAAAGTGCAACAGCTACTGCACCAATAGCTGAATATTTATGAAACTAGTTATAGTAGTGTCGCGTTTGACGTACAATTTCAAACTTGTTTATTCTAGAATTTTTCATATTCCTGAAATTTTGATAAATTCACACTCGGATTATCTATTCTCTTATTTGAAGAAAATGTTAATTTGGCCAAATTATAAAAATGTCATGCTGACTGAAATATTCAACACTTAAAAAAAACACATGATTTTAATCTAGGAAAATATTTATTTATGTAATATGCTAAGGTGACGGTAACGGCACGCGACCATCCTCGAAAAAGAAAAAAAAACATATCGCGGCCTTCTTAGGCTTAAGCATTCCGATATCGTATTATAACTCGAACAATTTCCTTATTTAATCTATATTGTATCACATCGTTTCAAAAACTAAACAATTATAATGTTTTAAGTTCTAAATTAAAAATAAGCAGCTACCAGCAACAGATTAGAGATATAAACAAATGAACACCGTTGCCATTCAGAAATACACGTTCCAAATCAAGAAACAAATGAACGACTCTTTGACGATTCATTAAAAAAATACAGCTAACATCCGATTCTGCTTTTAATATATTTGCAAAAGCATATTAAAGCCTACAAATATTTTAAAATGCGTTTTCATTATTGTTTACATTTATGAGCAGTAATTTTACGATTGTTTACATTTATAAGCAGTAAGTTTACGACATACATATGAAAGTATTACGAAATTTATTGAATAAATATTTTTAAAATTATTATCAATGTTTTCAACAAATATTAATAACTTTAATAATTATCTTCATTCAATTTAATGACTATTCATCGTTATTCATATGAATAATGATTCATATCAATGATTCATATATTTCACTGTTCTGTAGTGGCAACAGTGAAACGTTGTTAATTTAGGAAAACGTGCTGAGATTTCGCTTTCATCTGTCTACAAACATTTAATTAAATGCAAAGTGCGTACGAGAAAACAAACAGCAGATAGTTAAACAAGCAGTTATCACGGTTAAAAATTGCCTTATGCTCAATTTACAAGAACAGCTTATAGAGAAATACTTATACATTCTTTATTCAAACATCAGCCAACCACCTAAGCTAAGATAGTAAGTTTGAAATTGTACGTCAAACGTGACAAATGAGGTGCGTTCGTACTATAACTAGTTTTATAAATATTAAGATCTTGGGGCAATTGCTACAAAAAATTAGTTACAATTCTCTTACATTAAAATTATACTATGTTCAAATATCAAATACAAGACAATATAAAAATAATCATCGTTATCATTTCACTGAAATAAATTATATCGTCCGCACCTAACATAACATAATTCTGCAAAACTTTGATTTCCTTATAAGGCAAGGACAGCTGACGTCATTGTTTGTCAAATTATTTGTATAGCAAGAACTTTTATCTGTTCTTTATGGCTCCTACTATACACATGAGTACTGTCGATTTGGTTGGTGTAAGTGTAACATGTCTATCATATGATTGGCCTACGTCGCTATGTCGAATCATGCAATGATCGCTACAACAAACACTAGGCTACATCGACAAACTTAGCGCACGATTACCACCACGGTTCAATATTTTAAATGTTCACGACGAATGAATCTCTATTTTGTTAACTTTCATGTATCGAGAATTTGAAATGCCAATCTAATTTCAACTGAAGTTATTGCAGAATATATACGTAACTGAACGTAAGTCATCTCTCAAACATTATTTTGCTTCGAACGACTTATTACTTTCTAAAAATGTAGCTTTCATGCTGTTTTAGTCGAAAAAATAATTTTGAATAAAAATAGCCGCCTGTCATATGAAAAAGCGAAACAGCCATCCTGGAACAGTTAATGACATTCAAATGCTTTGCGTTTTTATTATATTAGATTGCATATGATAGGATTTAACAGAATTAAGAAACCTTTTATTAATATATTTTTAAGTTTTGGTTCGATTTTCATAAAATTTTAAATGACTCGACAACATTATGCAACTATTATATATATTAAATTTCAACACATTCGTTTGGGTAGTTTTTGCGCTGTTATATGCGGACGGGCGGATAGACGGACGGACCAGACGTCGACTATAGTTGCTACGTATTTATAAAATTACGAACGCACCTAAAAACTAATTGAATACTGTTCTATACCTGACAGGATGGTGTTGAACGTTCTTTTCCGATTAATTTATAAAATATTTTATCAGTGTAAAATTTCAGGCGTATAGCAATGAAAAAAAAATCAAATTATACTAAATACACAAAAACTTACTTAAAAGCTTTGAACAACCAAAATCAAAATAAATGGGAATAACTATTACTTATTCATCGTATGTAGTATAGGGTGAATCTTGTAATCGTTTTGAAAATCGAAAAAAAAATTGAGGTATTTACACGTTCCAGACACTGGAGATTCCGAAAAACATATTTTTAGAAAAAATAAATTGCTGTCTGTCTGTCTGTGTGGTTGTGTGTGTGTCTGTAAACGCTCTATCTCCCGAACAAATTGAGATAGAATCTTGAAATTTGGTATGTACCTAGTATGTAATAAAGGGAAGAAGCTTATTTAATTTCAGTAAACTCGATTATCCGAAACTATTTTTTTCGGACTCTTGAAATAAACCTTCTGATAAATGGAATCTGAAATTTTTCGAAATTGTTTATTTTAAGGGGTGAATATAAAAGACAATAAAAAAACATAAATTTTGCATAAAGAATGAATTCAATCGGATAATGAGTTGCCGAGATATTTGTAATTATATTTTCCACGATTTTCGATTTTTCATGACCCTGTATTTTATTCAAATTTCAATTCAAAGATGTATTTTAATTGGAAATGAGACGCTTAATACGACGCAGTATACCGTTAGTTAATATGATTATCATTTTTGGTAATCATGTTTCTTTTACGCAATTCAGTAATAGAGAATTTAAAAGTTTATGACGTCATAAAGCCACGACTTTATTCGAATTGCAATGCATTTTATAAATAGTTAACACATGTTTTATTTTCATATTTTATATTATGCATATCCTTGATGGGTAAGTATTACGGTGGCCCCCAACGACTAGTTTTTCTGATTGTAGCTTTAAATCTTATGAAAATATTTCTGTACTCTTCAGATTTCTGTTGTAAATAAAGCACTCTTAAAAGTAATAATCGCAACATCCTGTGAGTTGCTTATTAAACTTCCGTAAAAATTAATTGCCAGATTACTTTTTGCAAAAGATATTTCGTGAAAGTAATTTATAAAGAATCAAAACTGCTAAGAGAAAGACTCCTCACAATCCTGCTTATCTCGAAGTTTAAAGAACTCATAAGACAAGTCATGTGAAATGTAATGAAAAATTCCTTTATTTATTTTCTTTCTTTTAGGGGTTTTATAAAAAATATTATCTATACGAAATCCGAAAATGATTGAAGAAGAAATAAAATATTTAAGAAAATCCTTTATTACATTTCATATTTAAAAGGCTTGTGAGAATTTTATGCCTTGACAATGTCAGAATTGTGAAAACTTTTCTTCTGACAGTTTTAAATCTTCATAAATTATTTTCACCCATTTTTATTATTGTTTATCATGATTTCAAGAAGTATACTGTAAAAAGAGATAAAGGTTCCTTAGCTACGAGATTATACAATAACCTAATGTATTGTTGCTTTCAATTATGATAGATTCCAGAACATATGAATGCTAAAAATCAATGCTTTAGCTTTTCGAAATATGATAAATTTCTTGCTGAAAATACAGTATTAAACATAAACTAGTCGGATTTGCCAATCCCAAATCTTTCTTTCAACAACAACATATTAATCTTTGAAAATGTATCATAACCACGTACGAAAATATACAATATCCTCATCCGGATTACCAATGATTCCAAAATGCGTACTCTTTCTTTAGAAATTTCGAAAAACAATGAATTTTTAAGATTTAAAGAAGCATTTATGTATAAAAAATTATTTCGCGGCTGCAGATTTTCAGAAACGTTTCCGAGGAGTTTTTATACCGTATTAATTAGTTGTCTGAAACCAGGATATCTGTTTTTAGGATTCTGTTAATTCTCAATTAAACATTTTCAGTTGCGTAATTGAATTTATGCATACAAGAGTAACAAAATAATATAATTTTTAATACTAGGACTTCCCTCAAAGGGATTAGTCTGAGTGATATTGCTGAGAACATAAAGATAACAATTACGATATAAAGAAGATATCAACAAGAATCTAAGTGAATATACAGCATATGATAGACAAGAGATAGATAAAGATACAACATATGAAAAATAGCAAATTAAATGATATAATTACAAAATATCATATATAAATTCATATACTGTTATGTTTTCATATGCATTTTTTTATAACATTTGGCAAATAATCTCATTTTCTTAAGCGGGAATTGCTCAAAACTTAAAAAAAAAAAAAAACCGCCGGATCTTTTAAAACGATATTTTTAAAGTCACATAATCAGATTTGCAGCCAATAGCGTATTTTAGCAAGCGTAGTTTAACGCAAATTTAATTTAATTTTTGCAACATTTTCTTTGTGACAAATATCTAAATAAAATATTAAAAAATAAAATATTAAATATTGAAATATTAAATCAAATATTTAATATTTGAATTAAAAAAATTTCATTTGTTTATTTGTATAACTATTTATAGAAATTCGTATACTTCAAACCACATTGATAACATGCTTTGCTACAAACGTGTCTACCAGTCTAACTACTCGTATGTCTTAGCTGTGTCTCTCTCCGAACTCATCTGTCTACTGTCTCTCTACTCTTCTGTATACCCGTCTCAGTATCCGTCTGTCTTTCTACCCGACTCTTTAATCGTGTCTCTACCTGTCTCGCTTCCCGTTACACTACTCGTCTATCAACACGTCTGTCTGTCAAGTCGTCTCTGTACTCGTCTCTCTATCCACCACGCTACCCGTCTCCCTACCCATCTCACTACCCCTCTGTCAACCCTTTTTTGCACCTGTCTCACTACCCGTCTGTCTATTCGTTTCGCTACCCATTAGCTTATCTCTGTCGCTATCCGTCTCTCTACCCGTTTGTTTACACGTCTATCTCTCGCCAACTCTTCCCAATATTTAAACAATTTAGTAAACGGAAGCCGTTTATCTGTTATTAAATGCAAACAGGAGTAATTTATCTAAAGAGTGTAATCAGATGCAATTTTTTTAAATACATACATAAACCAGCATAATAATTCACCAGTTTTATTTTCATAGTAGTTTATGTCATTTGACAGTAAATCTCAACTTCTTCAACCCGAACTGCGTCAAGCTTTTTAAAAAAGCCCCAAGGTCCGTATAACTGGGAAGGGGAATTGTCCTCAGGGCTATTAGATACATGTTATTAAGTTAAGTGAAAGTTTCGTAATCGGGTTCGCAGCCAATTTCTTATGTCAGAAAGGGTGGCTTCACGCCATTTTAAATTCATTTCTGTAACTTTCTTTTTCTTTTTTTGGTGGGTGGTTGGGGGGGGGGGAGGGTTCCAAATATATACACTTAAATTCAAACTTTTGCCCCCATGTTAATATTAGTGTTGTTTGTATTATCAATTAATACTTTGTTGATCGAGCTTCATTCGAAACAAATGTAAAAGACTTCTACAGTTTTTTTTTCTAGGAGAAAGTTCCGTAATCGGGCCCTAAGCTAATCGGGGAATTTAATATCATTATTGTTTCTAACTCTTATAGAGTTAAAACAATATTGTTGCTAGCATTACTCTTGTTTGTGACCAACCTCTTCTGTGTATCTGAATAGGGAAAAGTTCTGTATCATGTACTGGTTGGTGCCAAAGGCAGTTGTAGAATCTTACAAATTTTTCTAGAGAGCGGAAAAACATGTTTTTTAAAATATTTACAAATATACGTTTATTAAACCATGTTTTTGAGCCATTTTAAAAAATTAAGTACGGTGCTAAAATAAAATTTTATTGCCATTTTCGATATTTTAGTAAGAAATGAAAATACATAACAAACAAATTTAACAAAACCAAGCCATTTTTGTGTACTTCTCTATTATCCCGTCGACCACTTTTCATAACAAAAAACTATCGCCAAACTAAGATTAAACGCCAAAAATACAGTCCCATTTACTTGATGCCAGAAGCATTATACGTATTTGTTATGCCATCAAGTGGTTTTTAATTCGACATTTGCGTGTATTTTTCATTATGTTTTACTGATCTATTAGTTATTTCATTCATTAAAGTAACAATTGTGTCCTTAAATTCTTATATTTTATTTATTTTGATATTTCAATGGCAACGTTCTCCCGTTTATTTAGCGTTACAGTTTGGCGATAGTTTTTTGTTATGAAAAGTGGTCGACGGGATAATAGAGAAGTACCCATTTTTTGTGATAAATAATTGTTATTGCCAGGGGGTCAAATTGTAAACAATTAATAAGCGAACTAAAAAAATTACCGGAAAAAACTTGTGGGAATCTCAAGAAAGAAATATCTGATATAAATAGCATTTAAAATCTTAAAATGGAGAAGTGGTCCGTATAAAAATGCAAAACATTATACACCTGATATAAGAATTTTTTAATTTTTTTATATTTCCGAAAGCACAGATAAAAGGGTAAAAATCCCGGCACAGATGCCATATACTCACCACGTTGGCGCGATTTTTCCCCCGCCCCTTTGGCGAAAACTGTTTGTTGTGTTTGTTTACTTTTATTTTTTATTTTAATTCTATAGATTATTTTTATATGTATATCAATATTAATTTAGGCACAGATGTCATGTACGCACCAGATTGGCGCGATTTTCCCCCCGCCAATTTGGCGAAAATTTTGTTTTTGAATATTAGTTACAAAGACCATACAATAATAGCATGTAATTTTTTATTTCAATATAAAAATAAAATACCGTAATAAATAAAATAGCTCCTATTATTCAAAAATGGGAAATAAAAATAAATAAATGATAGTTTGATATAAATAAATATTGATATATATATAATAAAAACAATTTATAGAATTAAAATAAAAAATAAAAGTTAATAAACAACAATTGAAACAAAATAACCGGGTTACCATGTGAGGCATAAAATTGCCATTTTATTGCAATCGCGCCAATGTGGTGCGTATATGACATCCGCGCCTTTATTTATATCAAACTATTATTTATTTATTTTTATTTCCTTTTTTAAAATAATAGAAGCTGTTTCATTTATTACGTTATTTTATTTTTATATTGAAATAAAAAATCACGTGTACTATTTGTCACACTATTTGTAACTAATATTCAAAAACAAAGTTTTCCCCAAGCTGGTGGAGGGAAAAATCGCGCCAACGTGGTGCGTATATGACATCTGTGCCTTGTTTCATTTCACATAGAGGTACTGCTCTATTATCCCGTCGACCACTTTTCATAAAAAAAACTATCGCCAAACTGTTAGATTAAACGCCAAAAATGCAGTCCCATTTACTTGATATCAGAAGCATTATACGTGTTTGTTACGTCATCAAGTGGTTTTTAACGCGACATTTGCGTGTATTTTTCATTATGTTTTACTGATTTATTAGTTATTTCATTCATTAAAATATCAATTGTATCCTTAAATTCTTATATTTTATTTATTTATGTATTTTGATATTTCAATGACAACGTTCTCCCGTTTATTTGGCGATAGTTTTTTGTTATGAAAAGTGGTCGACGGGATAATAGAGAAGTACCCACATATGTATTGGTACTTTTATGTTAACTTGGCGCAGTTGATAAATCGCCAAATATTTTTCTCATAACATCTTCATATTGCATTCATTTCATTTAAATATAAATCTTTCACTGATTTCATTTGAAATACATGCATTAAAAATACACGTCTTTCACTCATTTAATTTAAAATACACGCCTTTCACTAATTCCATTTAAAATACTAAAAAGAAAAAGAAAATAAGAAATAATGCCACAAATCGAAACCTTTTATTTAAACATCAAACAATTGTTCCTAACATACACACGCGAAATAAAAAAGCTGCTAATGGTGTGATTTACGCCAAATCTCTAATACTAATACTACTCTTACTAATCTCTAATACTTTTCAAACAGAAAAAAATCCAGATTAACTTTCCATTTTTATTAAATTGAAATATATTTTATTGTGCTGAATATTAGTGCTTGCATATTTTTTTGCTCCATGTATTCCATGAACTTTTCAATTCCGATTGTCTACGAAAATCTCCCGCCGGTGAAAATGACGTACGCACAAAATTTAGTGACGTATGTACTTTAATTGTGCTTTTTAGCACTTTCCAACCTAGTTGAAAAGTGCTTATGACTTCGGTTTGTCTGGCCGTCTGGCCGTCTGCCGTCTGCCGTCTGCCGTCTGTCCGTGCTCTAACTCTCGTAAATATGCTCGGATTGCTCTGCAATTTTTATATGTTATTATCGTTATCTATAGCATGTTCCCTATTTCAACGGAAGTGTGTAGCACTTATAGTTTTTTTACAGGGACACTGAAAAGAATTCCGTTACATTGCGGTCTATGGGGAAAAATCATTTGCTGTTTATTTAAATAATGTTTCACTATTTTAAACGCATTGAAATTTATATATATCACTAAGGTGCATTAGAAGAAGCTTAATATGGAACAGGGTGTGCATAGCACTTATAGTTACTTTACAGGGACAGTAAAAATAATTCCGTTACATTACGTCTATGGAGAAAAATCGTCTGCGGTTTATTTAAATAATGTTTCACTATTTTAAACGCATTGAAATTTATATAGATCACTAAGGTGCATTACAAGAGACTTACTACGGAATATTGTGTGTATAGCAGTCATCGTTCATTTACAGGGACACGCAAAAGAATTATCTACTGTCTGTTAACAATAATTCCTGGAAGTGCGTTTTAAGTTACTGAACGCGATTTTAATGTTAACTTGCTTTTTAACACTTTCCAACCTAGTTGAAAAGTGTTTATGACTTCGGTTTGTCTGGCCGTCTGGCCGTCTGCCGTCTGGCCGTCTGGCCGTCTGCCGTCTGCCGTCTGCCGTCTGTCCGTGCTCTAACTCCCGTAAATATGCTCGGATTGCCCTGCAATTTTTATATGTCATAATCTTTATCTATAGCATGTTCCCTATTTCAACGGAAGTGTGTAGCACTTATAGTTTTTTTACAGGGACACTCAAAAGAATTCCGTTACATTGCGGTCTATGAGGAAAAATCATTTGCGGTTTATTTAAATAATGTTTCACTATTTTAAACGCATTGAAATTTATATATATCACTAAGGTGCATTAGAAGAAGCTTAATATGGAATAGGGTGTGCATAGCACTTATACTTACTTTACAGGGACAGTCAAAAGAATTCCGTTACATTACGTCTATGGAGAAAAATCGTCTGCGGTTTATTTAAATAATGTTTCACTATTTTAAACGCATTGAAATTTATATAAGGTTCATTACAAGAGACTTACTACAGAATATTGTGTGTATAGCAGTCATCGTTCATTTACAGGGACACACAAAAGAATTCTCTACTGTATGTTAACAATAATTCTTGGAAGTGCGTTTTAAGTTACTGAATGCGATTTTAATTTTAAATCGCTTTTTGTATATTACGTGGTGTGTATAAATTCTGTAGATCCTATACAGGGAAGCACAAAAGTTCGGGAACACATTTCGTATTATTTAACTCCAGACGGAGAATTTTAAACTGTGCTACGTGTTCCCTAACTGAACTAAAATTTAGCATCCTATGTAGTATATATACAAATCTATAGATCCTATACAGGGCTGAATAAAAGTATTCGGATTACTTAGATGTTATCTTTTAGCTTATTAAAGAGTATGATTCGTAAAATTATTTTGGAAACGTTGGAAAGTGTTACATAATCTATGCTTGATGCATGATTTTTCGTTCTTGTTGTCTATTACGTGGTGTGTATAAATTCTGTAGATCCTATACAGGGCAGCACAAAAGTTCGCGAACACATTTCTGTTTATTGACAAACTCCAGACGGAGAATTTTAAAATGTGCTACACGTTTCCTAACTGAACTAAAATTTAGCATCCTATGTAGTATATATACAATTCTATATATCCTATACAGGGCTGAATAAAAGTATTCGGATATTTTTCCGAATATTGTATATGTTGGAAATTCCTGAAATTATGTTTTTAAATATGTTATGCGTTTTCCAAATTGTTTACTTAGAAGTTATCTTTTAGCTTATTAAACGGTATGATTTGTAAAATTATTTTGGAAGCGTTGGAAAGTGCTACATAATCTATGCTTGACGCATGATTTTTCGTTCTTGTTTATCTATTTTTTTAATATAACTTCCAAACGGTTTGACACTTATTCTTGGTAATAAATAGACCACGTTGTCACCTTTATAGGTACCTGCTGTAAAAATTTGAACGAAATCCGTTAAATATTTTTTGAGTTATGCTTGACGAAAGGTTTTAATATCCATCGTAGCTATATATGGGGCAAAGTAATAGCGCTGTGTATGAGTCTTCGTTGCACTCAGACAATGAACAAGGGAATCGAACCCAGGCTTCCCGGCTTACAGAACATAGACGAAAACCCTTTTTTAACACTTTCCAACCTAGTTGAAAAGTGTTTATGACTTCGGTTTGTCTGGCCGTCTGCCGTCTGGCCGTCTGGCCGTCTGCCGTCTGGCCGTCTGGCCGTCTGCCGTCTGCCGTCTGCCGTCTGTCCGTGCTCTAACTCCCGTAAATATGCTCGGATTGCCCTGCAAATTTTATATGTTATAATCGTTATCTATAGCATGTTCCCTATTTCAACGGAAGTGTGTAGCACTTATAGTTTTTTTACAGGGACACTCAAAAGAATTCCGTTACATTGCGGTCTATGGGGAAAAATCATTTGCGGTTTATTTAAATAATGTTTCAATACTTTAAACGCATTGAAATTTATATATATCACTAAGGTGCATTAGAAGAAGCTTAATATGGAATAGGGTGTGCATAGCACTTATACTTACTTTACAGGGACAGTCAAAAGAATTCCGTTACATTACGTCTATGGAGAAAAATCGTCTGCGGTTTATTTAAATAATGTTTCACTATTTTAAACGCATTGAAATTTATATAAGGTTCATTACAAGAGACTTACTACAGAATATTGTGTGTATAGCAGTCATCGTTCATTTACAGGGACACACAAAAGAATTCTCTACTGTATGTCAACAATAATTCCTGGAAGTGCGTTTTAAGTTACTGAATGCGATTTTAATTTTAAATCGCTTTTTGTATATTACGTGGTGTGTATAAATTCTGTAGATCCTATACAGGGAAGTACAAAAGTTCGGGAACACATTTCCGTATTATTTAACTCCAGACGGAGAATTTTAAACTGTGCTACGTGTTTCCTAACTGAACTAAAATTTAGCATCCTATGTAGTATATATACAAATCTATAGATCCTATACAGGGCTGAATAAAGTATTCGGATTACTTAGATGTTATCTTTTAGCTTATAAAAGAGTATGATTCGTAAAATTATTTTGGAAGCGTTGGAAAGTGTTACATAATCTATGCTTGACGCATGATTTTTCGTTCTTGTTTCTAATTCTAATGGATTTTTCATTGTATATACCTGTAAATATTCCATTTGTTTAAATTTATTTTATTTTATTATTGTGAAAATTGCAGTAATATTAATGTATTTCCTATTGAGCATCATGTAACTCAATGCTAAAGGCCTCAGGTGGTTTGCAAGAAAAACAACCTTACAGCATCGGTTTTATAATGGAGCTCTATTGGAAAATTGCCAAGGAATGGGTTTTTCGCCAAGTTGGCGATGGTTTTGGCGACTTATTTTTGTCGCCAAATTTGGCGATATATCGCCAAATGTCGCCAAGTTGGCGACGGATGTGGCGACTTTTTGTGCAACCACACCCCCCTTATACCTATACATTGGGATCCTTTCTTGCTTGGGTTCTCTATCGAAAGTTAAAGCACTTTCTGGTAATTTCTAGCATCTGAAGGCTCTGGAATAATCTGGAAAGATCTCTGAAACCTATATAAGGACCTTCATCAGTTCAGTTAGTTAGTTGTCTGTCAACTGCGATTGAATTCATACGAGAGGCTTTGCATTGAGAACTGTGTTACTCTGATCGATTTTGTCGTTGATACGTCGTATTGAACGCATTGTTTCTGTGTGAAATTTTGCTGCGCTTTTATTGGATTTGAAGATTACTGAATATCTTGTAATTTTCAGAAGATATTTGTCATCGTATTGCACTGTTTATAGTGAATAAAGCCTTTTTATTGTTCTTATATATTGGCATCAGTCCTTTCGAACCCCGAGCTCACAACATTTGGTGTCAGGAGTGGGGTTGAATGCCGATCACCAGAGCAATGGAGGGTCAACTGAAAGAATTATTGGAGAAATTAGCTGCGAACCTTGGCGAGTTGAAAGAAGAAATGAAGAAAGATATGTCAGCGATGGATGAGAAAATGACTGCGAACCTTGGTGAGTTAAAAGATGATATGAAGAAGGATATGTCAACCAACCTTGGTGAGTTGAAAGAACTAATAGAGGATAAAATAACATCTTTAAATGACAGAATTGACGGCGTGGAAAACAAAGTTGAAGAAAGATTTCAAGAAATAGAAGAAAAAGTTCAAAATACAGCCAAAACCGTAGAAGAAAAGGTAGAAGAAATTCAAAGGACAGCCAAAACCGTAGAAGAAAGGATTGAGAGTGTAGAAAGGGAGTTGGAAAATGTGAAGAAACAAAAGATAACTGCCGAAAACTATCCCGAAGATGTCAAGTATCAAGCTATGCTTCCTCGGGTCTCTATTAAACTCTCGACCTATGAAGGAAAAACCTCATGGCCAGTTTTTAAGACACAATTTGGGATCGTAGCGGACGCCAATGGATGGGATTCCCAGACAAAGGCTTGCCAGTTAGCTGCTTCTCTACGAGCTGATGCTGCCGACGTCCTACAGACTTTGCCTGCAAATGAACCGCTGGATTTTGAAACGCTCGTCAGTGCCTTAGAATTGCGCTTTGGCGAGAAATGCATGAAGGAATATAGCAGACTCCAGCTCAAATCTCGACAGCAGAAATCCACTGAATCCCTGCAAGATCTTGCTACGGATGTCGAGAGACTTTCACATCTTGCTTATCCTGACTGTCCGACTGAAATTAGAGAAAGCTTAGCTCTACAGCATTTTATCGATGGTGTGCGTGACTCTGAGATCCAGAAACAACTCCGGATTGCAGATCTCATTGACTTAAAAGGGGCTTTAGTTTATGCCCTAAAATTCGAGGCAGCCCAGCAAGCTACAAGGAAAGATCGGCACTTTGTGCGAGTAGCCAACATGCCTGAGACGTCAGATACAGCTGTGGAGCGTTTACAGCTGCAGATGAAGGATGTGATGAGACACATAAACTACTTGATGGACAACAAACCTGGAAGAAGGATCAAGTGCTGGAAATGCGGTGGAGAAGGTCATATTCAAAGAAACTGCCTAAAACGACCCAGCACAGAAGGTAATAGCTCCGCACGAACGGCGGAGCAGGAAAACTAATTAATGGCCATCTCGCGGGGCGGAGGTTGCCAGATTTTGAGAAGCCCCATTATCAAGTGTGTCAAATTTCTGCTAGAAGTTACGGCGAGAACGGAGTTTTTATAGTCGGGCGTGTGAATGATTTGCCCTGTAATATGATCATCGATACAGGAGCCAATGTGACCATCGTTCGGAAAGATCTAGCTCTGCGGCTAAAAGAAAAACTCCTCTGGACTCCGCCCCGTGTTATCCTTCAAACCGTGACCGGGGATATGATCGACATACATGGAAGAATGAAACTGAAAATAAAGTTTGGGAACGCCGTTTACCATCATACAGTCTATGTGGCCGATATTTCAGACCCTTTCCTACTCGGACTGGACTTTTTAAAAGAGCATGGATTTACACTGGATTTTAAGAAGAATGAGTTACGCTCTGCTCAAGAAGATGTCACTATTTTCAAACTTGGAAATGAGTCCGGGTCTATTCAACGGATCACAGCCAAGGCAGATGTTATCATCCCTCCTCGGACCGAAATGATGATACCTGGATTAACTGAGAACGAAAGTAGTTTTCAATGTGGCTTGGTTGGATATCCTGAGAAGAGCCCAAAAGGAGTGCTAATAGCATCAGCGCTGGTAGATCTGTCGAGAGATGTGATTCCCGTGAGGATGGCGAATGTAAGTGAAAAGTCTAGAATTATCCAGAAGGGTGAAGTGCTTGCTACCTGTGCTCCAGTCACCTGTGTTTGCAAAGACCCGAGCTTGACGTTGTCGGAGCCGCCTACAAGTTTAACACCTGAAATTGGACGAAATGAGAATTTATCTCCTGAGCAGAGACATGCCGCAGAAAGACTGTTCCAGGAATTTAAGGATGTGTTTTCACAAAACGAGAATGATATAGGTCGCACTTCTCTGACACGTCATAGGATTGATACTGCCGACCATCCACCGATTAAACAGCATCCAAGACGCTTGCCGTTCGCAAAACAAGAAGAGGTTTCTAAGCTCTTACAAGAGATGCAGAATAGTGACATCATCGAACCGTCATCAAGTCCGTGGGCCTCTCCCATCGTGTTGGTCCGAAAGAAAGATGGCTCCACAAGGTTTTGTGTGGATTATCGAAAACTTAACGATATCACGAAGAAGGACAGCTATCCGCTACCAAGAATAGACGACACACTAGATACTCTTTCAGGACATAAATGGTTTTCCACACTGGATTTGAAGAGTGGATATTGGCAGGTAGAGATCCATCCTGATGACAAAGAGAAGACTGCATTTACTACTGGACAAGGACTTTGGAAATTTAAAGTTATGCCGTTCGGGCTCTGCAATGCTCCAGCAACGTTCGAGCGCCTCATGGAGACAGTGTTAAAAGGTCTGACTTTTGAAGCTTGTCTCATCAACCTAGATGACGTCATCATTGGTGGCCGCACGTTTGAAGAACATCTAGAGAATATTCGAAAAGTGTTAACAAAACTAAGAGCGGCGAATTTAAAGCTGAACCCTTTGAAATGCAAGTTCTTCCAACGAGAAGTAAACTATTTAGGACACATCATCTCAGCTGAAGGTGTTCGAACAGATCCTGAAAAAGTGTCTGCAGTAAAGCACTGGAAACGTCCGGAAAATGTCCATCAGTTGCGAAGCTTTCTGGGACTATGCACTTATTACAGAAAGTTTGTACAGGGGTTCTCCAACATCGCAAGACCCTTGCATAGGCTCACTGAAAGCAAACAGAAGTTTCTATGGACACAAGAATGCGACAATTCATTCCAGCGGCTGAAAGAAGCTCTCACATCCTCTCCAGTCCTTACCTATCCAGACCCCGACAAACAATTCATTGTGGACACGGATGCTAGTCATGAAAGTGTCGGTGCTGTACTTTCCCAAGATATAGATGGCCAAGAACGAGTCGTAGCATACTGCAGCAAATGTTTATCGAAACCAGAGCGGAATTATTGCGTCACTCGTAAGGAGTTATTAGCTATAGTAAAAGCCATAGAACACTTCCATCACTATCTCTATGGCAGGAAATTTCTCCTTCGTACTGATCACGCATCCCTAACATGGCTGATGAATTTTAAGAACCCAGAGGGCCAAGTAGCCAGATGGATACAACGACTCCAGGAATACGACTTTGACATCAGGCATCGTAAAGGCTCATCGCATGGAAATGCTGATGCCTTATCAAGAAGACCGTGTCCCGAAAGTTGTCGCTATTGTTCCAGAGCGGAGAACAAGTATAATCCCGAACATGTCATACGCCAGACGAAGACTTCACTATCAACGCCACCAGATCCCTGGAGTGATGAGAAGATTCGAGAAGATCAAATGGCAGACTCTGATATCAAACCAATCTTGGAGTTATTAGAATCTTCTAGCACGAAGCCCAGTTGGAAAGACATCTCGACTTACAGTCCTACGACGAAGCAATATTGGGCTCTTTGGAACTCTCTCCACGTCAGGAATGGTGTCCTGTTCCGAAAATTCGAATCGGAAGATGGGAAGACATCTCGGTGGCAGTTGGTACTTCCTCGATCCCGAATACCAGAGGTCCTCAAGGAATTACATGGCAGTCCCACTGGTGGCCATTTTGGAGTCATGAAAACATTACATAGAGTCCGAGAGCGCTTCTTCTGGGGAAAAGCGAGAGCTGACGTCGAACAATTGTGCAAATCTTGCGATGCATGTGCAGCTCGGAAAGGACCAAAGAAACGTAGCCGAGGAAGACTACATCTCTACAATGTAGGAGCACCTTTCGAACGCATCGCCCTTGACATCCTAGGCCCTCTGCCAAGAAGTGCTGATGGCAACAAATACCTCCTTGTTGTCATGGACTACTTCACGAAATGGCCTGAAGTTTATGCCATCCCTGATCAAGAAGCTTCTACGGTTGCGGATGCCTTGGTACACCAGTGGATATCAAGGTATGGAGTCCCCCTTCAAATGCATTCTGACCAGGGGAGAAATTTCATCTCTGCTGTGATTCAGGGTCTCTGTCAACTTCTCGGAATGGACAAAACTAGGACGACGCCTTTACATCCACAATCGGATGGCATGGTTGAGAGATTTAATCGTACCATCCTCAACAATCTCTCACTGCTAGTCTCAAGAAACCAACAAGACTGGGACCAAAAACTTCCTTTGTTTCTTCTCGCCTATCGCAGCGCCGTCCATGAAACAACCGGCTATTCCCCGTCTCAGATGCTTTTCGGTCGTGATCTTCGTCTACCTTGTGATCTGATTTTTGGTCGCCCTCCAGATGCGCATTTATCGCCAGAGGGATACGTGCAGAATCTCCAGGCACGATTTGAAGACGTCCACAACTTGGCTCGAGAGCGGATCAATATACAGACGGAGAAGATGAAGACCAGGTACGACACGAAAGCCACGGGACATCAATTCAAAGAAGGCGACAAGGTTTGGTTTTATAATCCGACTCGACGTAAAGGACTTTCTCCCAAACTGCAATCGCACTGGGACGGTCCTTATACAGTCCTAAACAGACTGAACGATGTCGTAATTCGTATCCGAAAGTCACCTAGTTCGAAGCCTAGAGTCGTCCATTACGACAGGCTGGCTCCATACTATGGCCATAGTACTTAGTTCATTGATTGTAAATAGTGTAATGTAAATAATGTAAATTAGTATGACCATGGTCTTGTATATAAGTTAATGTAATAATTTCTTTTGCTTAGCATTATCATTATTAATGTTATTATTATTTAAATACTTGTATAATTCAGCATTATGAATGTGTTTAATTGTTATTTTCCATGTTTGCTTTAAGTGTTTCGAATGGTATAGCATTTGTTGGTAACAGGTTCGCTTCCGATCAAGGGTTGTACTGCCCGGGACGTGCAGTCCTTGAGAGGGGGGCAATGTTATGAATTTTGTATATACCTGTAAATATTCCATTTGTTTAAATTTATTTTATTTTATTATTGTGAAAATTGCAGTATTATTAATGTATTTCCTATTGAGCATCATGTAACTCAATGCTAAAGGCCTCAGGTGGTTTGCAAGAAAAACAACCTTACAGCATCGGTTTTATAATGGAGCTCTATTGGAAAATCGCCAAGGAATGGGTTTTTCGCCAAGTTGGCGATGGTTTTGGCGACTTATTTTTGTCGCCAAATTTGGCAATATATCGCCAAATGTCGCCAAGTTGGCGACGGATTTGGCGACTTTTTGTGCAACCACACCCCCCTTATACCTATACATTGGGATCCTTTCTTGCTTGGGTTCTCTATCGAAAGTTAAAGCACTTTCTGGTAATTTCTAGCATCTGAAGGCTCTGGAATAATCTGGAAAGATCTCTGAAACCTATATAAGGACCTTCATCAGTTCAGTTAGTTAGTTGTCTGTCAACTGCGATTGAATTCATACGAGAGGCTTTGCATTGAGAACTGTGTTACTCTGATCGATTTTGTCGTTGATACGTCGTATTGAACGCATTGTTTCTGTGTGAAATTTTGCTGCGCTTTTATTGGATTTGAAGATTACTGAATATCTTGTAATTTTCAGAAGATATTTGTCATCGTATTGCACTGTTTATAGTGAATAAAGCCTTTTTATTGTTCTTATATATTGGCATCAGTCCTTTCGAACCCCGAGCTCACAACAATATTTTATTGTGCTGAATATTAGTGCTTGCATATTTTTTTGCTCCATGTATTCCATGAACTTTTCAATTCCGATTGTCTACGAAAATCTCCCGCCGGTGAAAATGACGTACGCACAAAATTTAGTGACGTATGTACTTTAATTGTGCTTTTTTATCTATTTTTTTAATATAACTTCCAAACGGTTTGACACTTATTCTTGGTAATAAATAGACGACGTTGTCACCTTTATAGGTACCTGCTGTAAAAATTTGAACGAAATCCGTTAAATATTTTTTGAGTTATGCTTGACGAAAGGTTTTAATATCCATCGTAGCTATATATGGGGCAAAGTAATAGCGCTGTGTATGAGTCTTCGTTGCACTCAGACAATTAACAAGGGAATCGAACCCAGGCTTCCCGGCTTACAGAACATAGACGAAAAACCTTTTTTTCTAATTCTAATGGATTTTTCATGTTTAATATATATTCTTTAAACTGATTCCTTAACAACCCGAAAAAGAATTTTAATAAGCAAAATATCAATAATATAGTGTAATAAAATTTTGAAATTTAATAAAGGGATAATTTTGTATTAGCCGCATGCCACGAGTTAATGGCCAAAGAAATAGTCCAAGATTTCACTGCTTACAACAGGTTTTTTTTTCATTCTGAAAATGTCAACTGTATAAGCGCGTAGTTCAAGAAATGTCTTTTAAATTTTCATTTTGTTTATATTATATTATTATTATTATTATTTATATTTTGATACAGTTTTAATTTCTTTCTATAACATTAGCCCGGAATAAATGCGGAACTATTTATATTGTTTTAAAAGCAAACGGGTTAATCTTTCTTAATCGGGCTGCACGTGATAGAGATAGATAATAATTCGTGCTTGGATTTTTTTTAACTATAAAAAAATCAGTGTATTTTAATACAGTTTTTAGCGAATTTAATTTCTTTCTTATTCGACGGTACAGAAATTGAAATTGTGCGATGTTTAGAACTTTAAAAAGGTGCATTAAATACGAAATTTATTAGTCAATTCATTGCTACTATCAAAATGACTTCAGCAATAATCAGACATGAATTTGCTTTATAATATACTAGCTAAGCCGCCCGGCGTTGCCCGGGCCCGAGATAATTCCAATCTCAGCGAAAGGCGTTAACCCCCTCCCTCCTCATACCTGCAAATATAATGAATAATTTGTTCAAGAGAACCACCGTCACCTACATTAACGCGATCATTAAAAAAAGAATTACATTTTTCTGATAATTAGAACATAACAAAGACGCTACGCTAAAATAGCCGGCAGATGACACCCCTTCCCGACTTTAATTTCAAATCTATATCTTAATTAGTTAACTAAATTTTTGTTCATTAGTAAAAACTAGCCGGCTTCGCCTGCTAGTGGGCCCCTAATTTACATCGGTGCCTCGAATATTTTGAATTCTTCATTAGTATAAAACCTCGAAACGGACGAACCTCCGGCTCGCGTAACTCTCGAACCTCCGATCCGGGTTCCCGCTGCCTTCGGCACCGGATAATCCTTTAATTTGCACATCAAATAGAATAAACCCCTAACCAAACGAACCTCCGACCCATTGGCATTTATTTCCTTTCATTTTCGCAAACAAAATGGAGGGATCGGCCAGAAAAACAGATATATTTCTAGTTCAGTGTTTAATGAAACAGATCCCTGTCTGAAACTTTCTCGGATCGTTCTCAGTGGCGCCGGCAGATTTTTGGTGGTTTTTTGCATAAATTATAAAAATTACTGACCGAATTTTTCAAAAATCACATAGTCAGATGCAGAATGTTTTTTTACATACGCTCAGAAATTTTCAAATTGATATCTCAATTAGTTTTCTTAAAATTCGCTAATTAGTAAAATCATTTCGAATTCGTTCATTTCCGCTTGCAAATCCAATGCGCCTTTCGTTTCTTTCGCCATTTTGATTTAAAAGATGTCATTTTAGATGTGATGGTTAATGAGAATCTAATTAATATCTTGGGTAATTATCAAAATATTAAAATTCTGAGACTCAGGTGCACACGGCCAGACCTTGGACTATCCACACCTAAATTTTCAGACTTCTAGGTGGGCTAGATTTTGCTAGCCATCGCAGACAGACAAACAAACACACACATACACACAGCAAAACTTTCTTTTAATAATATAGATATTAATATTAGCACCATTTTTTACAACATCATTTATGTGCGACATCATCCCTTGACATGGACTCGATTACTTAAGATTAGCATCAAAATTTAATAAAATAATTTTATTCTGTATTTTTAATCTAATTATCTGAAATCAAAATAAATTTTAATTTCACCATTTCTATCGTATGCATAGTTAAGACTTTTTAAGACTTTTTTTTTTTGTTTGTTTCGTAATACTTGACAGAATTTTACTTAGTCTAATATGTATATTTTTAAGATTCCCCATTACCTACACCAAGCTCTATAACTTTTTAAAAAACAATTTAATTGTACAATATAAAGCACCGATTATTTGTCTTTTAGGGGACCTTTCTAAAGCGACTTATAACTGAGAAAGTCCACCAATAGAAATTGTAGTCGTCTAAGGTGTGAAGTAAAATCTAAGTATATACATACAATTTTAATCAATGCAATCATACAAATTAAATTTTGATACCATTTTCGATTGTTTAAAATGCACCATATATTGGAAAAAAATTAAAACATGGACAAAAATATTAAATAATCATTTCTGAAATTGATAAATAAAGGTGAGAATTAACAAATTTTATATGTGTTGCACACCTTAAATTACACTTTTTTTTTATTCCATTATCAAACGTTCCCCCCAGATTTTAATTAAAATAATATTTAAATGTCGTCATCTAACTTAAACATAGCATTATGTATGTAGGTAAGTTCTTGTAAAAATTTCTCACTAACATTGTGAGAAAGTAAAAAGTTTATATTGTGCCAATGCAGTCCAGCATATCTTTGACAGATGGTGGGATAACTTCTCCACTTTCTTCTTTTTTAAGGAAAACAAGAACGAAAAATCATGCGTCAAGCATAGATTATGTAACACTTTCCAACACTTCCAAAATAATTTTACAAATTATTTCCGTTTAATAAGCTGAAAGACAACATCTAAGTAAAGAATTTGGAAAACGCATAACATATGTTAAAACGTAACTTCAGGAATTTCCAACATATACAATATTCGGAAATATATCGAAATACTTTAATTCAGCCCTGTATAGGATCGATAGATTTGTATATATACTACATTGGATGCTAAATTTTACTTTAGTTAGGAAACGCGTAGCACAGTTTAAAATTCTCCTTCTGGAGTTTCTGTCAATAAACGGAAATGTGTTCGCGAACTTTTGTGCTGCCCTGTATATGAAATACAGAATTTATACACACCAAGTAATAGACAAAAAGTGAGTTAAATTTAAAATCGCGTTCAGTAACTTAAAACGCACTTCCAGGAATTATTGTTAACAGACAGTAGAGAATTATTTTGTGTGTCCCTGTAAATGAGTAATGAGTGCTATACACACAATATTCTGTAGTAAGCTTCTTGTAATGCAACTTAGTGATATAATATAAATTTCAATGCGTTAATTAAACCGCAAACGATTTTTCTCCATAGACGTAATGTAACGGAATTCTTTTGAATGTCTCTGTAAAGTAACTATAAGTGCTATGCACACCCTATTCCATATTAAGCTTCTTGTAATACACCTTAGTAATATATATCAATTACAATGTATTTGAAATTGTGTAACATCATTAAAATAAACCTCAAATGATTTTTCCCCATAGACCGTAATTTAACGATATTCTTTTGAGTGTCCCTGTAAAAGAACTATCAGTGCTAAACACTTTAGTTGAAATAGGGAACATGCTACAGATAACGACAATAACATATAAAAATTGCAGCGCAATCCGAGCTTATTTACGGGAGTTAGAGCACGGACAGACGAGAGACGGCAGACGGCCATACGGCCAGACAAACCGAAGTCATAAACACTTTTCAACTAGGTTGGAAAGTTCGTATTATTCAAAGTTTGTATTATTCATACTTTTTGATGAAAAATACGCAATTTCTCCTAATTTCACCTCAATTTTTAATATATTTTTTAATATTTTACTATGAGCAAAGCTTTGTAACACTATTATTTTTACACATATTGTATATTTTGATGTATTTTATAATATATGTAAAGAAAAAAGTGTTGCACAATTGCGCTCATATAAATAATTAAGGTAAAATTAGGAGAAATTGCGTATTTTTCATCAAAAACAGCGACTAATACGAACTTTGAACTTGTGTAAGTCCTATAAATCCGAACAAAGTGCAAAAACCACTGTCTAAATCGTACAGGATAAACCTTCTAATATTAAAAACTGAAATAATTAAGTCAGTATAACAAAATCGAGTTTTAGTCCTATTTCATGGCCAAAAATCAGGCTTATGGACCCTGATCCTTTTCAGAAACTTGGATTATGGCACGAAATAAACGTCGTATAACCGAAGTTATGCGTCGTATAAACGAAACATTAGAACATTAAAATACACAAGAGTGATTCTGTACCGCACTGAAACGACGTATAAATAAAAACAGCATAAACAGTTGTTTACTCTATTTGGTTGCTTAAACAGAAGATTTAGATAAGACTAAAATACTCATTATATGAAAGTTTTATAATAAAATAATTTTTTAGTGCTGTTATTGCATTAACATTACCTACATCTACAACGATAATGTATTATTTATATCGATAGCTATGCAAACTAAAATTTTTTGCGCCATTATTTGCTTTAATACATTTAATTCAGTTGCATATTGGCTGCAATGTAATCTAGAGCATTACTATTGTGTAATACGAAATGTTACTCTGAACTAATGCCTAAAATGTTTTCGATGAATAATCTTATCAAAATGTTAATCATCCATTTATGTTTAAATTCAAAGTATAAGATTGTGTATAATTAAAACAAATCAGTAATTGGAGTGCAGTGAAATAACATCTCTATTTTATACATTTTATCGTTTTTGAAATCATGAAAATTACTGAAACCGTATATTTATTTTATTCAGTGGTATGGCAATTAAAGTCAAATAAGCTTACGAAATATTCTATCACAGGTATATAGCTAAGCATTTTTTATTATTTTACTTATTTAAATTTTAATGACCTTAACATATTCTGCGTCAGCATTAATTTTAGAGCAAACCTTCATTTAAGTTATCAATTGATAGTTAGTTCATAGCAAATACAAATCTCATTAAACTCGCAAATAAATATGCACAACGGTATAAAAATTTATCCTTTTTATTTAAGACAATTTCCAAAATTAGAATAATATATTGAAAAGACTAAATAAAGAAAAAGAAAATAAGTTAAACATGTGAAAGATTCATATAATTTTTATGCAGTATTTGTACAGTACATATGTATTTTTTTAAAGAAACCTATATATCTCAACGAATATCCGATATGTTTTAACAAAAATAAACACAAAATATCTAAATAACAACATAGTCTTTTGCTACAGCTGTAAATAATTTATAGCTTTTCCCTGATATAAGAAAAATCATGAATATTAACCGTTTAAACGCCAATGTTCCAAAATTGGAAAAGAAGTTTTAACTAAATGTTACAAATGCAAATAATTTTTGAATTATTATGGTTTTTTTGTATAATGATAACAATGATTATGAAATATTTTTTTCATTAAATATTAAAAATTAAATTTTATTTTTGTTATTTTTTATGATTTTTAGAAATTTCCTTTTTTTGAGGTATTTTTCACTATTTCAAATAACATTCCCTAACACATTTATTATGCAAAAAAAATAAAATTATTTTTTATAGTCATAAGAAGAGAAGTACTACCTGTAAAAAATGCTACTAAAAACTATCTAAAACAAAATATAAATGTTTGACGCAGTTTGAAAAACCAATGTTCCAATTTTGGAACATTGGCGCTTTAGCGATAAAGTTTTCAAAAGGAGTAACGGATAAATAAGTAATTCAAATCTCATTACATAATCCGTTGACTGATTCAACGCTAAAACATTGGTACCGTCAAGGTCAAAGACCGGACCGTGTCAAAGCATTTACCCGGAAGAGTTTATTTTATTAGGTAAGTAAAGTGTAAATTGAAGGGAGGGGCGCAAGCAGAAAGAGGAAAAAAAGCTTTTTTCTTTTCCTTTATTTGAATGGAACTTTCGTGTTTTGTTGACTCGCAGTTGGAATAATTTGTAACATTATTAGAAGCTAAAGTAGAATAGATTTCTTTAGTAGAATACATATAATATTCAGCAGAATATATTTTTTTAGTAGAATATATGTTTTTTTTTTTTGTTCTGATTATAAAGCATGTCGAAAAAATTTTTAACTGTAGAAGAAGCAGTAGCGTATTTAGAAACTCTTTCCGATTCAGATTTATCCGATGTTGATATAAGCCAGTTACCTCCAGATGAACCAGGCGATATAACAGACGAAGAGGATATTGTGGAAAATGACTTTGAGCCCATTATACCAGCTGACGTGACTGGAATGATAGATGTAATTTCCAAAAACGATGATACTAGTTGCCAAGAAAACGTGATACAGAATACAGAAGCCGGTCCTTCGAATATAAAAAAATGAACTTCCGGGAAGAAAACGTAAGTTGGAACCTACAGATATTATTCCGACTTCTGAAAACGCACAGAAAGTAAAAAAACCTCCTAAAAAGAAAATTGCATGGAAGAGAAAATGTGATTTTAAAAAACCTATTATATAAAACAGAATCGAAACAATTTTACAGACGTTTCCTAACTTAGTAAATCTGTCACCTATCGACATATTTTTTAAAATTTTGCCTCATGACTATATTGAACTCCTCGCTAAAATGACAAAATTGTATGCTTTACAAAAAGGAGAAGATATTGAAGTAGTATCTGAAGATATTTTGCAGTTTTTTGGTCTACTTCCTCTAACTGGATATCATTCTGTTCCTACTGAAGATATGTATTGGAGCACAGCGGAAGATACGTCCGTTCCTATTGTTCCAACTGTTATGACTCGCAATCGCTTTAGAAAGATGAAGAGGTATTTTCACTTGATGGACAATAATCAATTGAAAAAAGATGATAAACTTGGTAAAATAGCACCGATATATGAAGAGTTATCTAAAAATCTGCAACAGTTTGGAATCTGGCACGAAAAGTTGAGCATTGACGAATCAATGGCCCCGTACTATGGCCGGCATACATGCAAAATATTTATCAGAGGGAAACCTATTAGGTTTGGATTTAAAATATGGATGATGTGTTCATCAAATGGATATCCATACGCTATGGAGATACACAGTGGAAGAAAAGGGTCCTCGTCCGTTGTACAGCTAGGTTCGAGAGTTGTGAACGAATTATTATCTAAGTTGCAAGAAAATTCAAAGCATGAAATATACTTCGATAACTTTTTTACTTCCTACGATTTAATTTCTGAGCTTGCAAAACGTGGAATACGAGCGACAGGCACAATTCGTGAAAATCGCACTGCCCTTTGTCCATTGAAATCTAAAAAAGAACTCGCTAAAGAAGACAGGGGAAATTATCATTTTCGTTCCGATGGAACGGTATATATCTGCAGTTACAACGATAATGCGGTGGTCACAGTAGCATCTAACTGCTACACACATGAACCCGTTGGAACAGCAAAAAGATATTCAAATGCAAATAAATGCAAAATTGATGTTACGCAACCTCATATTATCAAGAAATACAATGAAGGCATGGGAGGCGTTGACGTTTTGGATAAACTTTTAGGCAGTTATAGGCCAAAAATGATGAGTAAGAAATGGTGGTGGAATATTTCCATAAATGCTTTAAATATGGCAGTTGTTTCAAGTTGGAGTCACTCTGAGGTGACCAAAATATCGCATTTGGAATTTCGTAGGCAAATTACAACTTTTCTTCTACGAAGAAAAGAGCGTCTGGTCATTCATCATGGACCCCGTAGTCATGTGAAAAAAGAAGTAAGAATATCTGATGGACATTACATTGTACCTACATCTCAAGGACGTTGCGTAGTTTGTAAAAAAAACACAACAAAGAAATGTTTTCAGTGCGATAAACGCATTCATCAAAGTTGTTTCCTAACATATCATGGACAATAGAAATGAATGTAATCGAAGAATTTTGTTTAGATTTTCCAATATCAGGTATTTTATTATATTTTAATATTAATTAATTATGTAATAATACATGTTAATTGTGTAATAATACATATATATACTCAGTAAATACCACAAAATATTCTCTGTATTGAATATTTCTTTCTGTTGAAAATTTTGCATAAAAATATAACCCACGAAACGCCAATGTTCCAATAATGGAACATAGCAAAAAAATAGGATTTTTTTTTTTTCGAAATTTTATTATTGTAATAGATAAAGGTGCTTTAAAGAAGCATAATTCTAAAATTTTATATTAATAGGAAGATCCGTTCATAGTACGGCGTTTAAACGGTTTTAATGAATTTTTTCAATTTATAAATAACTGAAAACGGAAACAAATGAAAGATCTACATAATTTTTATACAGTATTAGTACACCATATATATATATATTTAAAAATCTTTATATCTTTGAGAATATCCGTGCTATTCTTGCACAAATAAACACAAATGATGTAAAGAACAACACAGTCTTCTGTCACATATTTAAATAATTTATAGCTTTTCACTGATATAGGAAAATCATTCACATTAATGTATTTATTCGATTTATAAATAACTGAAAACTGAACCAAGTGAAATATCTACATTATACAGTATTTGAGCAGTACATAGTTTTATTTTATTTTTAATGAAACCTATATATCTCCGTGAATATCCGTGCTATTCTTACACAAATAAACACAAAGGATGTGACGAACAACACAGTCTTTTGTTACAGCTTTAAACAATTTATAGCTTTTGACTGATATAGGAAAATCATTCACAATAATGTATTTATTCACATTAATGTATTTATTCAATTCATAAATAACTGAAAACTGAAACAAATGAAATATCTACATAATGTTTATGCTGTATTTGTACAGGATATTAATTTTATTATTTTTTTTAAGAAACGTTAATATCTCCGTGAATATCTGTGCTATTCTTACACAAATGAACACAAATGATGTAAAGAACAATATAGTCATCTGTTACAGCGGCAAATAATTTATTTTTTTTTCAATGATATAGGCAAATCATGCACATTGATGTGTTTATTCAATTTATAAATTAAAAAAACTGTAAGAGATGAAAGATCTACATAATTTTTATACAGTATTAGTATATTAAATAGTTTTTTTTTAAAGAAACCTTTATATCTCCGCGAATGTCCGTACAAGACTTACCCAAATAAACACAAATGATGTAAATAACAACATAGTCTTCTGTTACAGCTGCAAACAATTTATAGCTTTTCACTAATATATAAGGAAAACCATGCACATTAATGTATTTATTCAATTTATAAATAACTGCACACGGAAACAAATGAAAGATCTACATAATTTTTATACAGTACTAGTATAATACATAGTTTTTTTTTTAAAAGAAACCTTTATATCTTTGAGAATATCCTAGCTTTTCACTGATATAAGGAAAATCATGCACATTAATGCATTGATTCAATTTATAAATCACTGCAAATGGAACCAAATAAAAGATCTACATAATTTTTATACTGTATTTATACAGTACATTGTTTTATTTTTTTAAAGAAACCTTTATATCTTTGAGAATATCTGTGCTATTCTTACACAAATAAGCACAGATGATCTGAAGAACAACACAGTTTTCTGCTACAGCTGCAAATAATTTATAGCTTTTCACTGATGTAGGAAAACATGCACATTAATGTATTTATTCAATTTATAAATAACTGAAAACGGAAACAAATGAAAGATCTACATAATTTGTATAGAGTAGTAGTACAGTAAATAGTTTTTGTTTTTTTGAGAAACCTTTATATCTTTGAGAATATCCGTGCTATTTTTACACAAATGAACACAAATTATGTAAAGAAGAACATAGTCTTCTGTTACAGCTACAAATAATTTATATATTTTCAATGATATAGGAAAATCTTGCACATTAATGTGTTTATTCAATTTATAAATGACAAAAAACTGTAAGAGATGTACGCAATTTTTATACAATATTAGTATTTTATTTTTTTATTTTTTAAGAAACCTTTATATCTTTGCGATATACATACTAGCCTTACACAAATAAACACAAATGAGATAAGGAACAACATGGTCTTCTGTTACAGCTCCAAATAATTTATAGTTTTTCACTGATATAGGAAAATCATGCACATTAATAGATTTATTAAATTTGTCGTCGGTCCCCTAACTGTGCAGGTACTAAATTTTCACAGAAAACTATGAGGGGAAATATGTTCTTTACGTGTCCGATTTTCAAGGCCAATCGTCAAGTATTTCTGTTGATTTTTAAAAAGAAAAAAAATCTATAAAATTTAAAGTGTCCGGATATGTTTGATCATATAGCATATTAATAAATATAATGGCATTTAAAAAAAAAATCTTTTTTTTTTTTTTTTTTTTTCTTTTTTTTTTTTTTTTGTCGTATGGCACTTTTTAGAAAATAGTAAGCTTGCCAATGGAAGAAGATTGTGGAAGATTAATGGAATTAAATTGAAATTCCGTCACATAAGCCAGCTGTCGCCAAGTTGGGTTCACTTATTTTTGTTGCCATAGTTGGCGATATTTTGCAAAGTTGGCCAAAATTTGGCGCTATTGTGGTAATTCTGTCTTTAGTACTTTTCAACAAATACTCATTGTATTCATATGTATTCATCAATACATACTCATTCATATATATTCCATACAAATACCGACGCCAATGATCAGGGCAACAATTTAATTAAAATGGATGAATCTTGCAACAATGTAGCTAGCTAGTTTATTTCAATTAGTATTAAACGATTGAAACGTTATTTCTATGGTGTAAATGAACGTTTTTGGCCGACGTTGCCCTAGGGATCGAATTTAAAAAAAATCAATATCCAAATCATGTAATGCCCTGTGGAACACATATATGTTCCAAATTGCAAAGCTATTTGTCAACAGAAAATAGGTGAAAAATAAGTAACAAGATTTGATTGCCACATACATACATAACTGTAAGTTAAAAGAAAACATGTAAAAAAACGATACGGCTTTCACATCTCGCAGTTTATTATCTACACGTTCAATAGCTTTAATTATTTTTAAGATTGTTGTTTATTTCAGAGAAATTAAATAATTAAAAATATATACCTCCATTAGCTACATTTTGTATTAAAAATTGTTTTTGACTCGTTTATCAGAATTAACTTCTTCCAAAATTAATTACGCAAGCATGTAATTATATTTTTGTGCATTTTTATAAGTGAGAAAAACTGCTCTCGAATGAAAGAAATTAGACACCTAAAAATACTTTTCTGAAAGTCTCCCTATATTGAGTAAAAATAGTAATTTTAATATATTTTTTTATTGTAAAAATAAAATTTAATTAGAGTGTTAATATTCTACTAAAAAGTTTATGTCATCATTATTATATTATGTTGAGAAATAACTTACGGAGGTAATTAAAGTAAAATATTTTTCGTCTCCAGAGGCTATTCTAGTTTAACCAGCCATTTTGTTTATAAGTGTTAAACTGGAAAAAGAAATATATATATATATATATATATATATATATATATATATAATAGCTTACGATATATTAATAGCTTACGATAAAATTAATTCTTTCTAACTCAGCGAAAGTAATTTCTACATATAAAAAATATTCAACAGTATTAGAACATTAAAAAAAAGAATATAATTAATGTTTTATTTATATCGTAAACAATGAATAAATAAAGCTTCACATCATACTTATAAGAATATCTTTTTAAAAATATGGCTTCAGCAAACTTCAAATAAAACTGTGAACACTGTAAGAAAATTTTCCTGAAAATAACGGAAATTGTACTGGCAATCGAGAGGCCAGTACTATTTCCGTATTTTAACGGAAAAAAAATTCCGTAAATTCCAGGAAATTTTCCGTGATTTCTGAAATATGTGTTTTTAAATTTCCGTTTTATAACAGATATCTTCCGTATTTTTTAGAAAAATTTCTGTCGTTACAATAAATTTTATAGGACCAAAAAAAATATATTTCAAGGCACATCTTATAAGGGATAGATACACTTCTTTTTTTTTTTCCTTTCATTTTCTGAGCGAGTTTTCAGTAAACAACCATCACCTGCCACGATGAGGACCGAACCCAGAATCTTCCGTTTACTAAACAGGCGGGCTGTACCACAACGCTACGGTTGGACACGATGCCTACTCAAATGTTGTTACATATTTTAAATGCTTGTAATGATACAAAAACTTGAAGGTTTCATAGTTACATGAATATTTTCGGAGTTCCAATGTTTTTAATATTTTCTTAACATAATTTGCTATATTTTGCTTTATTATTTGATGCTTTATAACAGATAAATTTAAACTTTTTATGTATTATATGCACAAAACATTTTATTAACAGTAATGAGTGCTTCTTTTTGCAATAGTACATATATATTTTCAAATAATTTGTCTGTTGATTTATTTATCAATTCCAATAAAAACAATAATTATCTTAAGCAGACGTATTTGTTACATGCTATTAAAGTAAATTTTCTTTATCTCTTATTTTAAAAACTTATGTGAATAAAATTTTTTATAATAAATCAAATTATTATATTTAAGCTTTGCTGCGATCTTTTATGTACGGTTCTGCTAAACTGAAAGATTTTTAAAATATCAAAACGAAAAAATAGTTTTTTAGAGAAAATTTTGAAATTAATGACTTTAGGATAGGTAAGTTTAAATTTGGACTTAATAATTTAGTTGAAATAATTTAGTTTAATTTATAAAAAATATAAATTATCGAAATAAATTATAAACTTTATAAAATTATAAATTAACTAAATAAATTATAAACTTTATAAAATCTTAAACTTCATTTTTATGACAGTAAAGAAAAAATGATTAATTACTTTTATAAATTTAAAGAAAAATATATCAACTTTGTAAAGTTATAATTTATAAAATAATAAATTTTAGTTTAATTCACAAATTTATAAGACCAATCAGTTTTATTCAATACAATATACATACCGATAATTTGCAAAGATAATATTTTATGAAACCTTTAATAACGAAATATTGCCTCACGTTAATAAAATTAAAATATAATTTTAAAAAGTCAGTGATAACATACACAATTTGAAGCACTAGAAAGAAAAAAAAAGTAGATTTAAAACAACATTTTTCTGTAATTTATGAAAATAAAATAAATTTCTACAGATTTCACTAAAAAACAAAAATATTACTATTATTTTCACAAAAAATGACCACCCAGACACAACCCCGGTTAGAATGAGTTCCAGGACTGGTCCGAGTCTAATGATAGAAAATAGGCCCATAGGTAGGATTGGTTCAGACCTGGATCCTAGAAGAACTCTAGTAAATACAACAATCTTAATTCGCATTTCAAACAAGGCTATTTCTGTACGCAAACCTCTGAACGTTATTTACGGAAATGGCACTGTTTTGGAAGAAATACGGACATTGTACTGTTTTGTAAGAAATACGGAAATATCCATTAAGTTTACGGAAAACTTTCTGCATATTTACGGATTTGAAATCTCCTTTACGGAACTAATGTCATTTACGGAAATTATATTGTTGTTTTGGAAAAATGAAACTACTCCGTAAAATTTAACGGAAAATCTCTTGTATTTTTACGGGATTTTTTTTTTTTAGAGTAAAAGAAGAGGTGAAGTCTTATACCGCCAACATTTGCAATTCGGATTATATTTGCGTTGTACTCTTAAGGTAGTTCTCATATGATCTGCTGATGAGCGCAAAACTTTCTGACACAATTTCTGACTCCATTTTAAACGCAAAGGCGTAAAAGTGGCAGATCTGACGATTGAAGCGATTTGGAATCGATATGAGTTTTTTGTTTTTTGATAAATAAATTACTTATCGAGTTATAAGCAATTCGTGTCCGTGACAACCACTTTTTCACTTTTCTGGAACTAGAGCATCGACAATTCGGTACAAAATTCCGAATTTGAAGGTGCTTTCTGAAAGATCTTCTGCTTTTACGAAAAAAAAATTAAAAACTTGTTTCGATTATAAAGTTTCTGAATAACCAGATCTGCTCAATTCTTGCCTCTCCAAACAAAAATTAATTAAAAAATATGTCTGAAAGTAGTGAAGATACCCTTTCGATTTTGGAACAGCCTTAAACGATTTTTTTTTTATGAATGAATATTAAGCTTCATAATGAATCACAGCCTGGAATAGGTAAGTATATTAAATATATAATCATCTAATCAAACAAAGTATAAAACATGTTCGAATATAAAATAAGAAAGAAAAATCACGTGTGAAATGTAGATTATGAAACAATTTCAAACGTTTCCAGAATACTTTAACATACCTTCACGCTTTAATAAGTTGCAAGAAAATATCTAATAAAGAAAACACATAACACATTTGAAAACCACATTTCATTTAGAGTCGGAAATGTAATCGAATAGCGCTGCATATAATCTATAGGTTTCTATATATTCTTCGTAGGATGCTAAAACTTTGTTTCGTTATAAAACGCATAAGGGTCATTGCATGGTAACTTACGTTACATTTAGAATAATTGACTTCAGTAATTTTAGTAATATAACACTAAAAAATATTCAAAATGTAATGTTGATAGTATTTGTTAATTAAATCCGTCCAAAGCGACATTTGGATGAAAATTACCTACCTTTAGTGCTATTTTTTTAACACTGGTCATTATATTTATTATGGTAACTTACGTTCTTTTTGTCAGAAACGTAAGTTACCATAGTAAATATAATTTTTAGCGTTCAAGAAATAGTACTAAATTTAAGTAATTTTTATCCAAATTTAACTTTGTTAGATTTAATTAACAAATCATATAAACATTACATTTTGAATATGTATTAGTGTTATATTGCTAAAATTACTGAAGTCAATTATTCTAAATGTAACGTAAGTTACCATGGAATGACCCTTAACACAGTTAAAAATTCACCTTTAGCATTTTCTCTCAATAGACTGAACTATACTCGAATCATTATCCACATATTTTTATACATGACGCAATGTAAAACAAAGAAAGGTCTAAAAACTTTCTTTAAGTAATTACAATCCATATAATATATTCACTTCTTGGTATATACCTGTAAATGAATTTATTTACATCCTTCTTAAACCGCTCCTTTCTCTACTAAATATAGTTCAGTTGGAAAATTCATAACTGGGTATGTATTTGCATGTTGCGAAACTAAGGCTCGAAAACTTCTGTAAGTTTTTAATCGTAAATATCTTGTGAAAAGAAAATCTTATGAAACCATAGCATATAGAATCCATATAATTTCTGAAGCACATTATAAATTTTTATATTGTTTCATTTCTAAGTCATACATATACGTGAAATAGAAACATCAGAAATAGAAATTCTGCAATTTTGCATGGGTTCTTGAGATGTCTTGGAAGTTGTTTTCTTTTAAACAAGCAATACTAGTAATATTGCACAATTGTTCAAAGGAATCTTTCGAAATTTATTTTGCTTTATAAGTATCAGACATACATTTTAAAAATATACCTATTTTTCTTAATGAAGCTTTTAAGTTAGGATTTTCTTTAAGAAACTTTTTCTGTTATTCTTAACGAAATTATTTTTTATGAGTTTTTTTATTAAAATGCAATTTTTAAATGATCATTAATGCTATTAGTATTCCATTGTCAATGTCTTGCACACATATAATCTGAAAATGTTTTATTTAAAATGTTCGCATATGTATACATGCAATATTATTCGTTTTAAATAATTTTAATTTATTTATAATGTTGATTAAGAAACAGCAATTGTTTAAAGAAGTTGATCCGGGCTGGGTCTGGACTGATAACATTGATTTTTTAAGACCTGAGTTGGATCCGGGACTGAAAATTTCTGCTTTGAAACACATATACCAGGAACGCCGCTTACAGGGAAAATGATAGACGTTTGGGGGTATGTATTTTAAATTTTTGTTTGTGAAGGGTTCGAAATTTTACTTAATTAGTGTCTTTATTTTTCCTTCAAATCTCAGATGAAATCATGAGAATAGCTATTAAGTAATACTTTATGCAAGAACAGACTTCAATGTTTAGGCTGCGTAATACACAGAATTGAAATTTGAAATTTTCCAGTTTCTCATTATAATTGAAGAGTATTTTATCAGATCTGGTATTACGCAAATAAATTAGGATTTCTAGTATTCTATGAAATTATTAAGCTATAATATGAATAACAAATTGGAAAAAGAAATTTGAGCATTTAAAAGTTTGGAATAACAGCCTCCCAAGCACAATCATAATGGTTATTCATGGCTAACTATTTTCACTAAGATGAATTTAAATGAATTACTTTATATTTATGCAATAACTTCTGCAATTTTGTTGCTTTGATTGTTTTCTTAAACGGTAAAGTTGTTTATTGCTTTCAATCAACAATAAGAAAGCTAGTCTTGGAGAAAACTTTGTTGTAGCAAATGTAACGCTGAAAATTAAAATTGTGGAAGACTCATCATTAGTCACTATTACTTTCAGTTGCAGAAAAATGAGTTAATATGCATATTGTATGTATTATACCCAAATTATGCAAAATCAACATAACTTGTATTGAACGGATTTCATATCCACTTATTGCAATACTGGGTAATTTTATGGAGACTATTCAACGCCTGTATTTAGACTAGGCTATAGGGTTCTAGTGGTGTTTGTCTCGCAAATCATAGAAAAACCATACATGTAATACATCAACAACTGACAGTCACAAACGGATTAACGCTCAACCTCAAATAATTGTCTTTCTAATCATGAAATTTATATGTTAGGTGCCGATTTTTATGTAGACATAACAGAAATATTTTGTAGAGCTTTTAAAATAAAATCTATTTGAAAATTAAAGAGTCTTTAGGTATTTCGATTGCTTTCTACGCATAAATATGCTTTATTTGGAAGATATCACAGCAGTCAGGTACAATTCACACCCACCGAAAACTGACAAAATGCCAGAAGTAGCATGCATTTGCATAAGATATACTAAATACGAAATGTGTAATATTAACAATTTGGACAATATTACCAATGTATATTTTAAATATGGAGGTGTTTTCTAGTCCCATTAATCCAAAAGTCATTTCTGTTTAAATTAGTTTTACTTTCCCGTCTAACCAACGCCCTCTAGATAAGAAAGCCGTGACACGCATCACGAAAACGTCATATCAAGCAGGCAAAACAAAGAAAAATATCGAAGAGCTTCCATGTTCCGATTTTATTGGCTCATAGAATTAATAATTATTGTTTACGACTAATAGTTAATAATTCAACGATCCATCGAAAACGAAACATGCAAGTTGTTCAAATTTTTTTCGTTGTTTTGCTTGCTTGGTATGACGTTTTCGTGACGCGTGTCACGGCTTTCTTATCTAGGGGGCGTTGGTCTAACCCGATTCAACTAGCTGTAAATGAACAAATGCAATGCATTTCAAATCCTACAACAAGTCCCTTGTACTGAACCTCAGGAATGAATATATATTGCATTATGTTTGAAATAGTGTAACATCATTAAAATATGTTACAAGCAGGTTTTCCCCTTAGACCACACTGTTTAAAATTTGCAGCAAACTGTCCAGTCATTTGACCCTTTTTATAGAAGACGGTTACATAACCGTAATCTACCTCTATTCTGACCATAATAAAGGCAATAATATGGTCAGAATAGACTTAAATTACGGTTTTGTTACCGTTTTCTATAAAAACGGTCAAATGACTGAACAGTTTGCTGCAAATTTTTAACAGTGCAATATGTACACAAATTATTCTGTAAATTGCTGTAAATGAATTATATAAATGCTTTCCACTCCATAATCAACATAAAGCACACTTTAGAGCACCTAAAAAATTCATATAAATTTCATTATGTTTGAAATAATGTAATATCATTAAAAAATACACCGCAAAGAATTATGCAAATTATAACAAACCTTAAAGGAGAAGCAGATATATATCTGCAGCCGGGATATTTCTTTTATTTATTTATTATTTTAAATTATCTTATGTGGTTAACCTCGCTTGATTTCAAAATATTAGAATTTGCAGTTGAGCGTTTCACTATATAAAGAGTTTAAAAATTTATTTTATTTATTTAGAACTAGCAGGCTATGCCCGCTGCGCTGGTCAATTTTCCAAATGAATTTTGAAAAAAAAAAATGAAATGCTGAATTCGACATGTATTTTCAAGTAATTTGGACCTTCACCTGGCAAATTCTTCCGCATTGTTCAATACAATGCAAATGCCATTGCGCTTTTATTTTATCTTAGGCGTTAAACAAAATCCGACTATTAAGAAGCAACTCTTTTATTAGATCTTTTATAGTAGAGTTTGGTAGACAAATGTGGCCGTTATGACTAATACAAATTAAAATGGCCTCTAGCCACACTACTACTAAAAAGGAGAGCAATCATTGCAGAGATTGACAATTGGATTAAAATAATGTCCGAGTTATTCATTTTCGTTTGTTAGTTTTTGGCATCTGAGCATGTCGCCATGCAGGGTTCTGGTAGTTAAATTAAAATATCACTCTACGTTACATTATCTTTCGTAATATACTTCATCTTATGGCAGATCTACTGCAGTTTTCTATCTTTGGATTCCAGCGGAGTAAATGTAGTGAAAAAAGCAATAAATTACTTGCACATAAAGAACAGTGTTTAACTTTCATATTTAAAAGAAATGTGAATCTTAAAAAAGTGGGTTTTTAAAAACGAATTGTTTGAATAAAATTAAAATTACGTTATTTTTACTGCCTTTTCATTTTATATACCAGATGAATTCATGTAACAATTAACCTGGAAGAAAACTCGAAATCTGATTCCGATAAAAAAAAAATAGTATTCTAGTTGGCATCAAATAAAATCTATCTAGTCTTCCGTAATTGGGACCACAGCCAAGTTGGAAGTCAAAGCTTAGAAGTTTTTGCAGCGATATGGTTACAAATGTACCAGAGTTAGCTACAAAACGAAGTTAATTACACGCCAAACTGCGTTCCATTAAATAATGTCAAATTGCTGTTGACTGATTTATAGATATTTTACCAATAAAACTACTTGAGAATGATAAATAAAGTTAGTTATGCAAAATTTTTAGTAATAATTATTTTGGTAAATACTTGAACCGAAGCTTTTTTTTTTTTTTTTTTTTGCATTTCTCTAATGAGCATAACACGGAGAAATAAATAGTCTTGCAATTTCTTTTATTTTGAACATTAGATTATTCATCAGTCTGTTGTCTAAATAAACCATACGAGCAGGGAAGACCGAGATATGCTCGGTCAAAATTAACTTTGAGTTCAAATGTCATGACCCATAACCAAAATGATCCACTATTCAAATTTTCTCGAATATGTGACCCAGCCCGATTGTCTTCTCGTGCCCGAAACCCGTAAGATATAAAATTTAGTCAAAATAGTCTGAGCCAGTTTTTAGATAAAATTAGCTTGATCCACAGTGACCCAAAGTGGCCCACTAATCGGATTTTCTCGAGCTTGTGACCTAGCCCAATGATTCTCTCGTGCCCAAAAACCGTAGGACACAAAATTTAGTTAAAATCGTCTGAGCCGTTTTTAAGATAAAAATAGCTTGACGCATGACCAAAATGACCCACTATTCGAAATTACTTGAACATGGGACCTAGCCCAACTGTCTTCTCGTGTCGGAATAATCGATAATTTGTCTCTAAGTTTAATTGCTTCATAATGAAAATACTTAAATTTACTAATTGCTGAGTACAAATTGCATGTAATCTTCTCCAATCGGATTTAGCGTCCAAAGTAGAAAAGAAATTTCAGTACAGTGTCGCAGATGCCCCCGGGTACCCGTTTGGCGCCAGAATGTTGATTTTTATGCCTGGGCAATCCGGTAATTTTGGCGAGATTTCGCTTTGTATGGCAATCCGGTAAAGCAGATTCTATTGGTTTTATATAAAATTAAATAATGTAAGTTTTATAATAAATTAATCATTGTGTGTGTTTTAAAATAAAATAATTTGTGTGTTTTAAAATAAAATAATTTGTGTGAGTTTATAATAAAAATTGTGTATGTTTATAATAAAAATTGTATGTGTTTCATAATAAAATCAAACTAAGACGCTGGTTTAGGAATATAGGCTAACGGGTGCAAAAACCGGATATTGGATTTTATCTGTTTTTTTTTTCTTGATTTTTCTGAGCCAAAATGGCAAAAACAAATATGATGCCAACCCAGTGCGTCTGCGACAGTTGTTCCGAAATTTCCAACAATATAATATACACGCAAGTTGGCGGCTGACCCGAAAACAGAAGATAATTCCAATATCTTTTAAAAACCTTCAAAAAGAAAAAAAAAAGATATGCAAAGAAAACTAAACAGAAATGTATGGTGAAAACCTTTTTAAATATGTGTTGTAATTTACACTAAAATTTAAATATTTGAATTAATTTTTATAATAGTAACTGATATTTATATAATATACATCCGAATATAAAATATTACACTAAAAATGCTGTCGTATACTTGAAAAAAAAAACAGCAATTATTTTAACATAGCTTGGACCGATGTCACGCTTATGCCTTTTTGGCTTAAAATCAAATTGTTTGGCAACAAAAGTAAAATCAAAATCGTAAATAAACAAATAAAATTTTAATCACAAATACAGTCATTTTCATAATTGCAGCTGAAAGTTTTTTTCTGTAAGTCACATGATGAAGGAATTACATTTATTAAAAATAAAATTTTAAAAAGAATAGCGAATCAAAAATAAAATTGTTACTCAGATTTTTCCAAATCAAAATTTTAAAAGTATTTTTCTTAACCTGACGCAAATGATAAATCGCCAAATATGGTTTTAATTGCAATATTTCTCATTGAATAATTTTGTAAGCATTACGAACATTTTTTTCGTGTATAAATTAAATACTTTCGTTTTACAACATTATTTGTCATCAAAACTGTTTTTCGTGTTTTCCCCTTTTTTATTTTAAATAAAATTAGTATTTTTTTTCTTTTATTTTTTTATGTGTTTGTATTATTTTCTAAATTATATAGGAGTTACAATTCTTTCCCCAACGATTATGGTCGCCCAAAAACTACCAATGGCAACCTTTTCGTCCAAAATAACAGAACTTTCCATCATAATTCTATAACTAATCTACGTAGAACGTTGTGTTATATACTAAAACCTTCCCTGAAACATCATCTATCGAATGGTGCAAATTCCATTTAAGTCCATTCAGCGGAATGCGAGTTATAAAGGAACGGAACGAAATTTCCGTTTGTGTTTTATATATATAGTAAATAGAAGATGGGAAGGCATGGGGTTTAAATAAAATATCAAATAAATTTATCAATGAAAGATAAAGATGAAAATTTAAAAAAAGAAATGGGGATAATTTAAAATCATACGTGATTTCATATCAAGAACACCTTTCATAATTGTGATGACACACGACTTTTAGCAAAAGTTGAAGACCACTAGTTTATAGTTTTAACTGGTTTTATATGGTTAATGGGTGTAACATTCTGCAACATTTCCGTTACGAAATGCATACTAGAAATTTAAAAAAAAATTAACCTTTTTTTTTTTTTTTCGTGTTTTGCTTATATAAATTCGTACCTTACAGTCAAGAAAATGTTATTGTGACACTGGTATCTGACGTAGACACCGGTTGTTTATTCTGAACAGGATATCCTCCGTTCTCAAAACCCCTAAATGTTTTGCTCCATTTGTCTGTATACATTTTAGTAGATGATGAAACCGGAAATATGATACTAAGTGATTTTCCCTAAAATAATTGTAAATGTATTCGGTAAAAGAGCACTGTACTAACAAGACGTTATCTATGATAATATATCAGTTTTAGTTAAAGATTGTTTAAATAGTAAAGCATTATCCTTCTGAGCCTGCATTTTATTTTAAACCGAAGTAGACTTAAAATTCCAAATTGTCAAAACTGTGATTTAACAGGTTTAATATATTTTTACGTAATGGATATAAGAGATGTATTTCATGAATTACTTTTGATCATATTTCTTTTATGTACCGACCCTGGATTAAGTATTTTCGAAGATGATGAATATTATGAACGTATGTATGTTTCAATAACATTCATGTCTATGTTGTTATATCTACATATATATCTAATTTGTTATGTTAGAATGTTAGAATATTTACTGACGAAAATATTTATCAAGAAATTAAATTAATAAACAGAACTTTTTTTATTCGCAACGAAGTAGATAAACTCATTATTATATATTTATAAATTATAATTATAAATATATAATTAATATATATAAATATATATTAATATATATAAATATATAATATTATAATTATAAATATATTTATATAAATAAAATAAAAATATAAACTTATTTTTTTAGTATATTTTAGATAAAAGAAATGTATTCTTCTTATTAATATTATTATTACTATTATTATTATTATTACAATATGCAATTAATTTTTTTTCCTGTTATCATGTTTAAGCGTTTTTAGATAAAATCAAATTTCTGAAAGCAGAAATGGACTGAGTATTTCAGGCAAATTAAAACAAATATCTATTCAGATTTTTGTGAGAGTTTAACTAAAATATTTTACCAATTTAAAGTGGTTTTTGATATTCGTGTAAAAAAGAAGAGAAATTAATGATACAATATATATATAAAAGAATTTCGCCACATTTAATATAATTAAATAAATAGTGCAATACCCTCTTTAAGATTTAAATGCATTATCTGATACATTAATATTGAAATATGTTTATATTTTCTAATAAATGAATATTGAAATATTTTATATATTTCTTAATAAATAAATATTAAAAGTGCTGAAAATTTTTAATTTCTAATGAACATTTCTATAATTTTGGGTCATAAGTTCCAGCATGGCTTACAGAAACACGTCATACAATACACAATCTCGAGTATTACTATATTCAAATAATATGCAAGTCTTGTAAAAATTCGAAAATGAAATAACGTATTTAACTACTATTTAATTAAAATTCGAAAAATTCTGATCATGTTTGCAAAACTCAGACCAGAGATAAATGAAGTATGTTTTAGGCTGTATCAAAAGTATTTTCGTTTTATGAATGCTTTTATATCAAAGCATGTAGCGGTCACTTTCACAACCCTATTGTTCAACATAAAATGTTATCGAAGAGAATACATGTCCCTCTATATTATATAACCATACAGGTTTCTTTCTTTCATTTTTAAGTCACATAATGAGGGATACAAATGTTGAGATTTTATGCTTGAATGTGTAGTTTTGTTAACTTATAGTGGAGAATGGATTCTCCTATTTTTACTTACTCATTATACGTAGTTTAGGGTAAATCTTGTAATCGATTCGATAATTGAAAAAAAATTGACGGATTTACACATTTCAGATATTGGAGAATCCAAAAAACATATTTTTAGAAAAAAAAAATGCCGTCTGTCTGTCTGTCTGTGTGTGTGTCTGTATGTCTGTGTGTGTATCTGTAAACGTTCTGTCTCCCGAAAAATTTGAGATAGAGACTTGAAATTTGGTATATACTTAGCATGTAATAATGGGAAGAAACTTATTGAATTTCAGTAACATCGATTATCCGGAACTATTTTTTTCGGACTCTCGAAGTATTCGTTCTGATAAAAGGTACATAAAGTTTTTTGAAAGTGTTTATTTTAAGGAGTGAATATAAAAGACAATAAAAAAACATAAATTTTGCAGAAAGAATAAAATTGATCGAATGAGTTGCCGAAATATTTGTAATTATATTTTCCACACTCTTCGATTTTTCATGACTCTGTATTTCATTCAAATTTTAATTCAAAGATATGTTTTAATTGGAAATGGCACGCTTAATCCGACGCAGTAAACCGTTAGTTAATAAGATTATCAATTTTGGAGTTATAAGTATGTTTCTTTTACGCAATTCAGTAATAGAGCATTTAAACTTTGCGACGTCTTCAAGCCACGATTTTATTCGAATCGCAATGCATTTTATAAATAGTGTATACATGTTTTATTTTCATATTGTATATTCTGTATATCCATGATGGGTAAGTATTACTGTGGCCCCCAACGACTAGTTTATCTTCAACTAGTCAAAATTTAATTGTCAATTCTGGGTTTGATTTCAAAGCTGAAGTTCCCTTCCTTAAAACGTTTGGATTTGTTTTGAACTGTCCGGACGCTACTCTTGTCCTGGCCTAGAAGTGCACGAGTTTTGAGGACAGCTTTATTGGTTTTAAGGCCTGGTTTAAAATCATGTCTTAAGATACATAAAATCTCAAGATTTGTATCATGCATTATGTGACCTAAAAATGAAAGAAAGAAACCTGTTTAGTTATAAAACATTGAGGGGATATATATGCCCTTAAATAACATTTTATGCTCAACTATAGGGATGAAAAAGTACCGGCTACATGATTCGTGTAAAAGCCTTCAAAAAACGAAAATACTTTTGATACATCCTAAGAATTATATAAGAAAGGCATTCTTACAGCTTTATGTTCTGGCTTTACAAATTTGATAAAATCTGGTAGCCAGCAAAATATTCTAGTCGCCATTAAAAAATACCCCCCCCCCCCTCCCACCGTTATTGATTTTCAAAAATCTCAAAAGTTTTTTAATGAATTAATTGAGAAAAAATAATAACAAGCATAATTTACAATTAGTAGTTACATAATTTAAAACAGTACATAATTTAGAAAGATAATATAAACTAAATTTTGTTATTAAAACTTATCAAAATTATATATTCCTGAGAAAAAAGAAAAGTATTGTAAAGAAAGAATTAACTGGCATGTTCGAGAAATGCTGATTGTCGAATGCCTTAAATGTACGGATAGTAGAGTGCTACTGAATCTATATCTGATGATGGAGGCATCAATGATATAGCGAAATAATAGGAAAATAATTTGTCGGCTATTTTCATGTAAAAATCGGTCATATAATTCAGATTTATTATTTTAAAATTTCCATTTAATGAACTAGTTTTTTTTTTTTTTTTTTTTTTTTTTTTCAAAATTAAAAATAAAACATTAAAATATTTTTTGTTGTAATATAATTTCTACGTTTATTTCTTAATGTTTTGTAATTTTGCAGCATCTATAACGAGATGTCATATAATAATTTTAATTTATCACTGTGACTAAGATGAGTAACAGATGTTGCTCTTGATAGACATTGTGTGACGTAACATATTGATTGTAAAAAATAAGCTTATTTATATACAAATTTATGTACAAATATACCTACTTATTATTCGAATTTATAGAAATTTATGTATATTTGGCACAAGGGCGCACAAGGCATTTCTTGTACTGTCTATTTTTGTACAAAGTAAAAAAATAAAACGCAATATTGAATAACATGGTCATCAGATAAAAAACTTGGTTATCAGTGGGGACATGGCTACTAAGTTTTACGTGACAAAGTTTACCAGGTTTTACACAGGAACGAGTAAAAAAATTATACTGAATACAAAATGTATTTAATGGAGGTATATTTTATATTATCTAATTTCTCTAATATAAACAGCAATCTTAGGAAAATTAAAGTTATTAAATGTGTAGATAATAAACCGCGAGATGTGAAAGCCATATCGTTATTCGGTAGATTTCGTAATAAATACTACCTATTACATCCTCCCCTATGTTGGAATTTTTGAAATTTTTTTCACATCTACACCGATTATGACTCCTAGAACCCAAAACCACCCGCAGTTCAATACTTTATCTATCTATCTATCTATCTATATCACTTTTTCATGGACACGAAAACTTCCATAATTCTGCACAGATATCATCCAAACTGATACATAAAATCAAGGGACATATAATCTAGTTCGATTTCGATAATGGGCAAAATCGGACCAAGTTTTACGTGACAAAATTTACCAGGTTTTACACAGGAACGAATCTGTCAATCCATGTTTATGTGTAAATATATTTTTAAAAACCACTACTTTTAAATATAAATATTCTTCCGTGATAGGGCCTACTACGCCTACTCTAGTGTTGAAAGAAAGGAACTTTTCGGAAGCGGTGGTGGCCTGTTAAATATTATTACTGTATAATTCAACATAAATATATAGAAGAAGATATTAAACGGTAGCATTCAAGATTGAGAAAAATATCTTAAAAGTAAAAAAAAAAAATCTGAAAACATTCTCTTCAGCATATTTGCAACTTCATAAATATGGAGACGATTTCGCGAAACCTTGACACGAAAGATAGAGATAAAGAATATGTTACCGAAAAATCCTCAATAAATTTGCACGGAAAAATCAGAAAACGTAAAGTTTTGTTTATAAAAATTCTAAAATTTATTCTAACGCTTCAGATATATGTATGAATAATAAACTTTCAAAAATCTGGAGTGTCACCACTCGACGTTTTGACTTTATGTGCCCAGAAAGTAAATAGTAAAAAAAAAAAAAAAAAAAAAAAAACGCAAATATAAGCGTTTAATTTTTATCTTTAAAATCGTACCTAATGTCATGACACTGCAATTCATGCTTTTTCCTAAAATTTCCGTTGCTTCAATACATTGTTTTGGCGTGGGAACCAAACTCGATTATGTATGTTTTTTTTTTTTTTTTTTTTTTTTTTTTTTTTTTTTTTTTTTTTTTTACGCCTGAGAAAGAATTTATTTTAAAAATATATAATTTGTACCCTGTTTCTTTTTAAGATATGGCATCAGGGACAAAAATGTAAAACAGTATTCAAACTATCTTTTTATCATTTCTAAAGTGATTTCTCAACGTATAATCATATTTTAAATAATATTAAACTATTAATAGATAAAACTGTATCTATCTATCTATATATATATATATATATATATATATATATATATACATACTAGATGGAACCCGTCAAAATTTGACGGCAAACAACTTGATAGTACCATAAAAATAAAATGTATAGTTGCTTTAACTTGACAAATTTCATAGTGGGGAGCATAATATGATTAAGCGGTCACTGACCTTTCCATTGATATATCACATGAGGGGTGTGTGCAAAGTTTAGAAAAGTACCCCCTTGGGGGGGTCAAAATGGGGGATGGACATGGGAGATGCATAATATGATTAAGTGGTCACAGACCTTTCCAATGATATATAACATAAGGGTTGTGTGCAAAATTTAGAAAGTACCCCTTGGGGGGGGGGGCAAAGTGGGGAGATGGACATCGGAGATGCATAATATGATTAAGCAGTTACAGACCTTTCCAACAATATATAACATGAGGGGTGTGAACAAAATTTAGAAAAGTATCCTTTGGGGGGTGGGGGGCAAAGTGGGGAGATGGACATTGGAGATGCATAATATGATTCAGTGGTCACAGACCTTTCCAATGATATATAACATGAGGGTTGTGTGCAAAATTTATAAAGTACCCTTTGGGGGGGGGACAAAGTGGGGAGATGGACATCAGAGATGCATAATATGATTATGCAGTCACAGACCTTTCCAATGATATATAACATGAGGGTTGTGTGCAAAATTTATAAAGTACCCTTTGGGGGGGGGGGCAAAGTGGGGAGATGGGCATCGGAGATGCATAATATGATTAAGCAGTCACAGACCTTTCAAACAATATATGACATGAGGGGTGTCAACAAATTTTAGAAAAGTATCCCTTGGGCGGGGGGGAGGGGCAAAGTGGGGAGATGAACATTGGAGATGCATAATATGATTAAGTGGTCACAGACCTTTCCAACAATATATGACATGAGGGGTGTCAACAAAATTTATAAAGTACCCTTTGGGGGGGGGGGGGGCAAAGCGGGGAGATGGACATCGGAGATGCATAATATGATTAAGCAGTCACAGACCTTTCCAGCAATATATGACATGAGGGGTGTCAACAAAATTTATAAAAGTGCCTCCCTTAGGGGGGGGGAGGGGGGTGGCGTGATGGACCCCGGAGATGCATAACATGAATAAGCGGTCAAAGACTTTTCCAGCGATATATCACATGAGAGGTGTCTGCAAAATTTAGAAAAGTGTCCCACTTGGGGGGGGGAGTGGGGGGATAGACCCGAGATGCATATCATGAAAAAGAGGTCACAGGCGTTTCAACTTGCAACTTTTTTCTCGAAGGCATTTGACAATATTAAATTTATTTTACTCAAGACAATTTAACGATTTTCTTAATTTTTTTGCGTAATTCGTCAAATGTTCATGGAAAAAATCATGAAATTCGCTAATCAATAGTTGATAAATTATAAAATTCAACAATCGATAGCAGTAAAATTAGTCAATCGATAATGGAAAAATCACAAAATTCATCAAATGGTCTCCCGTAAAAAAATTGTCCTGCACACTGATTATATGATCAAAAGGATTTTGAAGTATAGGACAAAATTAACACTTACCAAACAGCGAGTAATGCTGAAAATTTGGCAATGGACTTTATTGCCACCACTGGTCAAACATAATAGTCACACTCACCAATTGCGATGATTGAATGGAAAAAGATTTTTTTCTCTGCTGTCGCTCGACAAATTTCGAAACCATTTGGCGAATTTCACGATTTTTTCCCCGAAATTGACGGATTGTGATTTTTTTTCTCGAAGCCATTCGACGATATTCGAAAACTTTTCCCCCCGAAACCAGTTGATGAATTTTGCGATTTTTCCACTTTCGATTAATGAATTTTGCGATTTTTCCGCTATCGATTGACGAATTTCGCAATTTATCAACTATCGATTAATGAATTTCATGATTTTATCCATGAACGAACAAATTGCGCACTTTCTTTCCGCTAATGTTTGACACATTTCGCCGCCCTTTACAATTCAGCCAATGAGTTGAACGTTGTTTCTTTCCAGAAATGTCAAAAATGAAACAATGATTCTTTAGGATGAATTTCCTTCGTTCGATGCCACATGGAAGAACGTGTGCAATGCAGCAACGGGCGTCACAGACTTTTTAGGGCACCTGCAGACTAAAAACATCTAACCAATTTTCGCAGGGGGGGGGGGAAATCACAGAATTCGTCAAATGATTGAAGAAAAAACACTAAATTCATCAAAGGATCATGGGGAAACATGACTTTCGTTAAAAGACAACAGAAAAAACATTAATTATGCAAAAGGATCGTGAAAGATAAGCAAATTTTGTCAAAGAATCGCAAAAAAGGAAAGTTCACCAAAAGATCACGCTTTTTTACTAAATTTAGTCTAAAAATTGCGGAATAAAATGTATTTTATCAAAGAATCGCTGGAAAATGCGAATTTCGTTAAGGATCACGAGAAAAATGCGAATTTCTTCAAAGGATCGCTGAAAAAACACGAATTTTGTCAAACAGAAAAAACATTAATTATGCAAAAGGATCGTGAAAGATAAGCAAATTTTGTCAAAGAATCGCAAAAAAGGAAAGTTCACCAAAAGATCACGCTTTTTTACTAAATTTCGTCTAAAAAATGCGGAATAAAATGTATTTTATCAAAGAATCGCTGGAAAATGCGAATTTCGTTAAGGATCACGAGAAAAATGCGAAATTCTTCAAAGGATCGCTGAAAAAAACACTAATTTCGTCAAAGAATTGCTGAAAAAACATGAATCTCGCCCAATAATAGAAAAATCATGGTTCATAATCATTATATCTAGTAGTATATGTAAATACAGTTTGTGATATAAGACAAAATTAACACTCACCAATCGGCGAGTAATACTGAAAATTGGTAATTGATGTTATTGCCAGTACTGGCTAAACTTAATAGTCACACTCGCCAATTGCGATGATTGAATGTAAAATGAAATTTTTTTCCCGCTGTCACTCAAAGAATTTTGAAACCATTTGGTGAAGTTTTTCCCGAAACCATTTTGTGAATTTCCCGATTTTTTCTTCAAAATCATTTTTCAACAATATTCGACCCAATACGCATGCATCAAAAAAATCACCAGCCAATGAGGTGAGGGTCTATTACTGTCTCTAGAAACGTGTTTGGGATCATCTCCTGTTTTTTTTTTCTTGCACATTGCATTAAAAATAGGAAGGTATTTATATAGAACTCACTGTGGAGTGTTTAGAAGGTATTTATTTTATTTATTATAATTTGTATGTATACTTAGGTGTCCATTTCGGATTTACTGTTTAAAAATGAATTTAGGCTCATTTAACATTCGCGAAATCAATCCGATGGAAATTGTGTTTTTAGATCTCTATCATTTTGTATATATAGTACAGAAAATAATTATTCAAACGTACGTAAAAATATCGTAGAACACGTAATACAAAATTGGACCACTTGTAGTCCGTTTATTATCGGGGATGAATCTTATGGTGTTCCGATTGCTAATGAAAACGATTATGTAAATATATGGTTCTTCATAGAAGTATGTGCTTCTTCACACTTCAATAGAAGCATTGTTTAAATTAATATAATTCTACAAATATGATGCAGTTTTAAAATATTGAGTAATGATTAATACTGTCAAGGAATCTACTCATATACGTAATTACGTTTTGGTACTTCTCTATTATCTCATCGACCACTTTTCATAACAAAAAACTATCGCCAAACTGTAAGGCCAAATAAACGGGAGAACGTTGTCATTAATATGCGCAAATGTTGAATTAAAAACCACTTGACGACATAACAAACACGTATAATGCTTCCGACATCCAGTAAATGGGACTGCATTTTTGGCATTTAATCATACAGTTTGGCGATAGTATTTTGTTATGAAAAGTGGACGATGGGATAATAGAGAAGTACCTAAGTTTTTTATACCAAGTTTGAAATTTTATCTTTTTTTGACATTTAAAAAAAATAACAGAAAAAACATTACAAATTTGCCCATTTGCTCAGCGGTCAAAGGATTAAGTAAATATTAATGATTAAGCGTAACTGGTTCTAGCTATGAAGTAATATTATTTTGCTCAAAAACCCCCAACAAAAAAAGAATTACAAAGAATAAGTAATCGTCTTTAAATATACAAAAAACAATGTGATTAATGACCAGGATTTTTTTACATATAACATTTTTTATATACAAAATAAAAACCGAAATAACCTCATTCATTTCACCCGATGTCAAAAATAGTTTTTTTTCCACATTCCTGGGCAAAGCACTAAATCAATAAAATCACCAATTTGTGACAAATTATGAGTTTCATATGAATCGCCCATGAACGAACAGGCAAACTGGTAAAAAATGAATATAATAAATTAAAACATTCAAGATTTGTATACATACAAACAATACAATGTAAATATTAATATTGTTACATGATACATTGTTTGTATATATACTTCTTTGTATACATATATTGTTTGTATACATACAAACAAATATAATGTAAACATTATTCAAATATTAAGAGTTTGCAAATCAAAACATTCTAAAGATTTGTATACATACAACCAATATAATGCATACATACTCTTTACAAATAAAATAGCACACTTATGTAATGACAAAACTTTTAAATCGAATAGAGATAATATATTTCTGTTAAAAAATAATGCTAAAGTTCAGACTTATATATATTATACATTCACATAAAGCTAGTCACATTCCTGCATATTTATTAAATATTTAGTTGCTAAATACAGAAATAATATTTTATAATTTATATTCAGACGCTCAGATTCGCTTTTTTCGAACACATAATAATAATAATATTACTACCGTGCGTACTGTCTTTTGACATTATATTTACATAATAGTTTTCATTAGCAATCGGAACACCATAAGATTCATACCCGATCATAAACGGAATATAAGTGGTCCAATTTTGTATTACATGTTCTACTATATTTTTATTTACGATTGAATAATTATTTTCTGTACTATATAAACAAAATGATTTGATTTCGCGAACGTTAAATGAACCTAAATTCATGTTACACAGTAAATCCGAAATGGATACCTAAGTATTCATATAAATTACAATAAATACAACAATAAATAAAATAAATACCTTCTAAACACTCCACAGATTTTTATATAAATATCTTCCTAGGTTTAACGCAACGTGGAAGAAGCCATAAAACAACAGGAGTTGATTTCATCTTGATCCCAAATACGTTTGGAGACAGGAATAGACCTTCGCCTCATTGGCCGGTCCTTTTTTGACGCATGCGTACTCGGTCGAAATTCGATGGAAATTTGACAAAATTACCAAACTGCTTTAAATAGATGGATATTAATAATACACTCATTTTCTTTATTCATGAATTATTTTCTACGTTTTAGAGTATAATGTGTTTCATTACTGTAGTTTCACAGCCATTTGGCATACTTTGAATGAAATGTCGCATCATTAAAACCATCGTTATTTCAACTCGCACAATTGTACGAGTTACAAAGAATATTTGGCGATTTATAGCTTGATGCGGGCTAACGGAGAAAGGCCTTAAAATTAATGTACCAATTTATAATTAAACTCTAAAACTATAAAAATGTAGTATTGTCACCGGGACAGTAATTAGGTAGATTTCGTAAGAAATAATACTTATTATATTATCTGGAAAGTTTCTGGAAAATTTTTGCAGATCTACGCTGGTCATGACTTCTAAAACCCCAAACTACCCCAATTCAAAATTATATATATATATTTATCTACCTACCTATCTATATCACTTTTTTATGGACACGATAACTTCAAAAATTCTGCACAAATCTCTTAACTCCTACATAAAATCCCGGTCAAGTTATTTAATGGGCAAAATCGAACCAAGGGAGGGAGGGAAATTGGGGGAGGGGCTTTTTGTGAAAACAGAAAAACCGTATAACTTCTTAATTATGATCCGTTTAAAGTTACTATTACTTCTAGGAAAAAGTCTAACAACTTATGTTTGAGAGATTTTTGACATCATTGAAAATGTCCTCAAATTGGAAAAAAATAGGGTTTTCAGAAGAAAAAAATTCATAACTTTCTCATATCACAATATATCAAATCCACTCAAATTTATTATAAATCCTCTTAATAATATCTACAACTTTAATATTGACAAGTTTTGTGTAAGACCAAACCTTACAGCAAAAATAAATAAATAAATAAAAATAAAAAAAACTCTGCTGGCTCTGCCTACAGACAGATAGATTTCGAAGTAGGCGGTCCCAACTGCCGCATCATGGCAGAAAGCTCATTTCTTCTGTAATTCCCAATAAACAGACGCCCCATGGTCTGGGTCTTTGAAATCTACCTGTGCCTTTAGGCCGAGGCGTCAGGGATTTTACTTACCCATCATAGGTAGTATAGGGTAAGTGTTGTAATCGTTTTGAAAATCGAAAAAAAAAAATGACGGATTTACACGTTTCAGACACTGGAGAATCCGAAAACCATATTTTTAGACAAAAAAAATTGCCGTCCGTTTGTCTGTGTGTCTGTGTGTGTGCCTGTAAACGTGTTCTGATAAAAGGTTCATAAAAAATTTCAAAATTGTTTTTTTAAGGATTGAATATAAAAGACAATGAAAAAACATAAATTTTGCATGAAGAATGAAGTCGATCGGATAATGAGTTGCCGAGATATTTGTAATCCTATTTTCCACAATCTTCGATTTTTTATGACACTGTATTTCATTCAAATTTCAATTCAAATATATATTTTAATTGGAAATAAGACACTTAATCTGACGCAGTAAACCTTAGTTGTTTTTTATTATAAATTTTGGAGTTAAAAGGATGTTTCTTTTACACAATTCAGTAATAGAGCATTTAAAGTTTATGACATCATCAAGCCACAATATTATTTTGGAATTTCAATGTATGTTATGAATAGTTTACACATGTTAGGTAGCTTTCAATACAAAAAAGTATAAAACTACCTACTGCAGCCGTTCGGAGGAAAGCAGTTCCAGAAAACTTTGGTATGTTTTCACCGATCATGACCCCCAGACCCCAAAACCACCGTCCGTTGAAATGTTGATTTATATATATATATATATATATATATATCTGACTTATGTCATACGATAACGCTCGTATTTATAAATCAATTTTGATGAAACTAATTGTGTGCATTAAGCTCACCAATGTCTCGACCGAGTTCGTTGGCCAGCTTGGTCCGCCATTTTGTTTCAAGATGGCGGCCACTTAAAAATTTAAAACTAAAATAAATATACAAAAAAGTTAAATTTCAAATTTATTTTTTAATTAAGTGTTAGGCCTCCATACGAGTTTTCCAGAGAATTTTTTGGTTTACCTCTATCTTAAAAAATGGCTGAGATAGAGCAGTTTGAAATTCTAGGGTGGCTGACATTTTGAAACAAGACAGCACATTACAAAAATTTTCATTGTTGTAATAATTTTCCCAATCTATAATTTTCCCAATCTATTTTTCCAAAACTATATATTCATATCCGTTAGCGCCAAATTCTCGCCAAACTTGGCGACATTTGGTGAAATATCGCCAAATTTGGCGACCAAAATAAGTCTTCATAAATGAAGCCAATTTGGCTATAGTTCAATAATTTGGCGAATTTCTTATTCAAATTCAGTATTAACGAATCTTTTGTAAACGTTTTCTTTGCATTTTAACTTTTCATGTAACATTAGCTAAAATTTTAAAACGAAGATATAGGAAAGCTACCTTTTCCTCCCGGTACAGGCCGGAAGGACTTTTTTATATTATGCATATCCATGATGGGTAATTATTACGTTGGCCCCCCAATGACTAGTTCGTATAGTATCCACCCAAAAAGACGTGGAAGACGTTTTAAGAGACGTGGTTACCGATACGGAAACGAAGAGAAGTTAATTTATGCAAAAGAAAGTTTGTCGATAGAAATCGCCGATATCGCAAACAGTACGGGCAGTATGAAGACAGAAAAAAGCATAATATTCATGAATATCGTAAACAAAACAGGTATCAAAGAAGTCATTATTTTTGGAGTGATAGGAAGCGAGAAACCTATTTTACAGATAACCCTATTTTTACAGTTGTTCTATAGATTTTGGATGTAGTTGTTCATGAAATGTTTATGCAATGTTTGGAGAAGATTGCTAATTATATTTGTATTTATATAAGAATGTTTGTATCTTTAAGGAATATTAATCAAGTTATATAGTAATTTTTGAATCCAATCCTCGGCTGTATTGATTAGCCACACACAGGGTGGCTTATTTTTTCAATCTCTATCATTTTTTATGTTTATGAAAAGTCACAGCCATCCATCGTTGCCACAGGTTAATCTCGGAAAATGAAACATTTGAAGTTACTGAAAAAATTAATAGCTCGAAAAGTATTTGTCACAAAATTGTTAGACAACTGAGTTAGAAAGGTAAGCAATTGTATTTTTCTTGATATAAATTTCAAATCTAATGATTATGCAGTTTTTCAAATATTGAATTTCAAAAATTTCCAAACTTCACAATGAAGTACCATAGCGAAACATTCACGCGTAAAAAGATAGTGGGGTTGTTCACCGACGAAGATCAGGCGACGCGCGGGCGAAGGAGACCCAAATACGGAGTGAGTCTATACTGTGAATGTTTGCATAGTGAAATTGAAAGGCCTGCGTTCGAAACATTGATTTGACTAATTTGCCTATTTTAATTATATTTTCTTAAAGTCTAGAAGTGAACTTGATGGCCGAAAGGTTAGAGTACTGCTCTTGATTTTGGAGGTTGCGGGTTCGATTCCTCTAAATTTCAGTTCGATTTTTCTACTTTTGTATTTAAAAATATTTTATCGATAGGTTTGTATTTTTCATGATAAATGGAATATATTTCATAAAAGTAAAATTTGACATTAATAACAATTACTTATTTAAATACGACAAATTCAGCTACTTCACGATTAAAATTTTACATTACATATTATTATTAGCCACACACAGGACTAATTCTTTCAGTCTACAGTAAAATTCATGTTTATGAAAAGTCACAGCCACTCCATATATAAAGAAAGACACCCTTTATACATAGCTATACAAATGGTTGTTACTGACGATATTAAAAATCAAATTGTCTCTCTTTATTACGCCGATACTTCCGCTTGTATTTACTTTCTCAGTCCCTAACTTCCCTACACCGGGTGCAGAGTCCATTTAAACAATAATATAAACGATCCAACAAAGTTAAACCCGTCGTGGCGGACATTTCTAAGGGGGTCCCGTGGCACTATCTCAAATAAGAACGAAGTTACCCCCCCCCCAGGGGGAAGACCTTTTAGGTGCTCAAATCCCTTTTGTAACATATCAATAGATATATCTCGTCAAGCACAATGGTCTGGTCCCACTCTCCTCCCTCGCACCTCCCCCCCCCTTAAGAAGCATTTTTCTGTGTTTCAACTCCTTTTATATTTTAGTTTTTCCCATCTTTCTCAGCCCTTTTAAGCCCCACAGAGGGTGTAGGCCTCTTCTAAAGGATCCAACGAAGTTAAACTCGTCGAGGCCGATATTTCTAAGAGAGTCCCGAGGTCCTATCTCCCATAGGAACGGAGTTACCCCCGCCAGGGGGAGATATTCAATGTGTTCGAAACCCATCATGTAAAATATCAAAAGTTTGATCTCGTCAAGCACTTTTGTCTGGTTGTACTCTCCCTCCTTCTTTTCTCCCCCCCCCATCCAGTCAAGAGCACTTTTCTTATTTAATTTTTTCAATTTCTCATAATTATTTTACTTTTTCCGATTTTTCTATGTTCCTATGGGCCGGACAGCTCCAAAATTCTCCCAAAATTAGCTGTACACCACCTAAAGGATACAGGAAGAGGCGCTTCTTTTGGCGCCCTCGGTTTTCACGTATCTCTCGAGGGGGGTCCGTCAGAGGGGCGCAAAAGGGGCATCCCTTTTAAAGTCCGATCTCTCAATTGCAAGTGAGAATTCATTTTAAAGGTCTCGTAGAACACTTGTGTTTTGTATAGCTCCCCCTCCCTTTCCCCCCACCGCTCTCCAAGACCCCGTCAATTAATGCTAAATCATCATTTGTTAAACAATTTCTCTTAGCTGTATCCATCATAAAACCTGCTATCATAGAACTTCTCATTCCATTTTTAAGTTATGTATTTAGTGTTAAAGTGTCTTGAACCATTAAAGATAGTTTAAAGGGGTCATTAAGCAAGCACATTTGTAAACAACATCTACCAAGTCCCAGCCCATTGGAGCCACATCTTTTCACTATTATATTTATTAAAAATTCTGCTAATTACCGAAACTTTTTAAAACTTGGTGTGCTCGTTCCTAATATATTCTGCCAGCCTCACAAAAAATCTTATAGCGCTAACTAAATTCTAAAGTGGAGAAGCTGGCTTATGCCAATAAACACTTTTTTTGACGAGTTAGACATGGCAGAAAAAATCTCAATGATAAAAGCCATGGGTGGCCAATCTATATTCTGCCGTAAGGTAGAATTTTTCCGCTTGTTTTTATGTTATTAAATCTGTTTTGTTTATGTTATATTTGAAGAATCTGAGTTGTGGTTAAAGTACTTATTACTCACCATAATCCCACATATATATCTATACTATTTTATAAAGAGGAAACTGTGACTGACTGACTGATTGACTGACTCATCAACGTCCAGCCGAAACTACTAAAGTCAGGTTCACGGAATTTGGACTATAGATTGCTGTTATGGTCTAGGCGAGCAATAACAAAGGACTTTTGAAAATCCCCCCCCCTAAGGGGGTTAAAGGGGGGTTTTAGATCATTTTGCCATATCTCAGCAGCAGTTAAAGGTAGGAGCGTAAAATTCCAAAAAATAAATTTACTAAAAAAATCAATTGAACATGTGTTTTAGCGATTTTAGAAATTCCCCTTCGAAGGGGGTTAAAGTGGGGATCGAAACTTTTCGAAAATTTTAAAGCATGTGGCCATATCTCATTAGCCGTTTTAGGTAGGAGCGCGAAAATCAGGAAAATAAATCTACTAAAAAATTATTAAACACCTATTTCAGCGATTTTAGAAATTCCCCGAGAAGGGGTTTAATGGGGGTGGTCGAATGTTTTAGGTCATTTCACCATATCTCAGCTGCAGTTATAGGTAGGATCGCAAAAATCAGGAAAACAAATCTACTAAAAAAATGATTAAGCATTTCAACGATGTTAGAAATTCCCCACCCGAGGGGTTAAAGGGGGGGGGGTCGAATGTTTTAGGTCATTTCGCCATATCTCAGCAGCAGTTATCGGTAGAAACGGAAAAATCAGGAAAACAAATCTACTAAAAAAATATTAAACATGTCTTTCAGCAATTTTAGAGGTTCCCCTCCCAGAGGGGGTTAAAGGGGGTGGTCGAATGTTTTAGGTCATTTTGCCATATCTCAGCAGCAATTTTAGTTAAGAGCGCAAAAATCAGGAAAACAAATCTATTAAAACATGTTTAAACATGTATTTTAGTCATTTTGGAAATTCTCCCCCCCCCCCCGAAGGGGTTAAAGGGGGATGGTCGAATCTTTTAGGTCTTTTCGTCATATCTCAGAAGTTGTTATAGGTAGGAGCGCGAAAATCAGGAAAACAAATCTACTTAAAAAATGACCAAACATGTATTTCAGCGATTTTAGAAATTCCCCTCCTGGAGGGGGTTAAAGGGGGGATCGAATGTTTTAGGTCATTTCGCCATATCTCAACAGCAGTTATAGGTAGAAGCGCGAAAATCAGGAAAACAAACCTTCTAAAAAATGATTAAACACCTGTTTCAGCGATTTTAGAAATTCCCCCAGAAGGGGGTTAAAGGGGGGTGGTCGAATGTTTTAGGTCATTTCGCCATATCTCAGCAGCAGTTATAGGTAGGAGCGCAAAAATCAGGAAAACAAATCTAATGAAAAAATGGTTAAACATATATTTCAGCGATTTTAGAAATTCCCCCAGAAAGGGTTAAAAGGGGTGGGGATTCTAAAGTTTTAAATCAAATTTCTAAGTGCTGCAATTTTGTCTCACTCCCACTTTTATCCAATTTAGAACAACTTTTTAAAAGTACTTACACTTCTCTACCCTACATTGTAGTTAACACATTGTCTATCCGTGCAAAGCCAGGACGGGCCACTAGTATATATATATATATATATATATATATATATATATATATATATATATAATTCAAATATATATACTGATAAATTGTTGCACAACAGCGCAGAAAATATTTTTGTCTATTAATTCTGTCGGTTCGTCCACTGGTGAGAAACAGACAGTCATTCGCCTGTGTAGTTTTTATTTTCTAACATTATAATTGTTTATAGTTAATTGTTATAAGTGTTTATAGTTAATTGTTATAAAAAAAGTTTTATGTACACCTTCTTTCATGAAATTTAAATATTTCATATTTTGAGGAATTATATATATATATATATATATATATATATATATGCACTGTAAAAAAGTTGGTGTAAAGTTCCTGAGAAAAGCTGTGGCAGCTATTCTGCCACACGTTTTCCCAGGAATTTCACCAAAGAAATGCCAGGAAACTTACACAAATCAGGAAAGTCCAGAAACCTATAATCCGGAATGTTACTCATGAAATCTCAGTTAGGTTCCACAATTCTGAAAAGTCTGGAAACCTATAATCTGTAACGTTACTCATTAAATTTCAGTTAGGTCCAACCATTCTAAAATCTACAATCTGGAACGTTACTCATGAAATCTCAGTTAAGTTCCACCCATTCTGAAAAGCTCTGAAACCTATAGTCTGGAATGCTACTCATGAAATCTCAGTTAGGTTCCACCATTCTGAAAAGCTCTGAAACCTCTAATCTGGTACGTTACTCATGAAATCTCAGTTAGGTTCCACTATTCTGAAACCTATAATCTAGAACATTACTCATGAAATCTCAATTATGTTCCTCCATTCTGAAAAACTCTGAAACCTACAGTCTGGAACGTTGCACATAAAATATCAGTTAAGTTTCTACATTATGAAAAGATTTGAAACTTTACACAGAAAACGGTAATGTTCCTAGGAAAGCCAGTGGAAGCACTTCTGTCACAGGTTTTTCCAGGAACTTTACCAAAAATGTGCCTGGAAAGTTACACAAGTCTGGAAAGTCCAGAAACCTATAATCTAGAATATTCAGGCCCTTTTTCAAGCAGAAGTGGCTTCTAATCTTCCGCATGTTCTTCATAGGTTTTAAGATGCTTCACAGTTATCAGAATATCTCATCAGAGTTCATATTTTCTAGTTATTTATTTTGCACCACTTTTTCTTTGCTGTTTCCCCGAATTTTGTTTTTTAATATTTTATTTTGATTTTAAAAAAATAACCATTTATTTTTTCTAATTTAAAATAAAATATATTAAAACGTTTCTGAGAATTTTCAAAAAGTAGCAAAGAAAGAGTGGTTTTTTTAAGCATCTAAAGAAAAAGAAATAATTAAAACATATAAATTTTGTGCCGAGATATTCTAACTGTGGGGCATCTCAAAGCCCACTGAATAACACAGAGAAACAAAAAAGCGATTTCTAAGTGAAGTACCTTAAAGTTTCACCATTAATAAAAGTTTTGAAACCTGTAATCTGGAACATTATACATTATAATCCGAGATTGTTAATTTCAAAAATATTTATTACAAAAATATACCATTTTTTAGGGAAAACTGAAAAGCTTAATACTACTTTAAATGTTAAGTCCCATCAGAACTACTTCAATAACTGAATATTTTAAAACTGAATATTACGTCAGCATTAAGAAAACAAATATACTTGACATGCTACTCGTGAAGAATTTATATTAGTTAACAATCTGTTTTTGGGAAATATAAATTAATTAAAATAAACAATAAAGAATAAAGCTAATTCTTAACTTTGATTTTACACAAGACATTTATTATTCAATATTTTCATTCTTTTTTAAAATTGTACATTTCTTGTATTATTATTTCATACAATAGTTCTCGCTTTTTTTTATTGAAAGACACATCAGTAGAATAGTGTTTAAATTTGTGGTGATGCATACTATTGCATGAATTGAAATTAAATTAAACAACTCCATAAGTAAAAATAATCATTCTGCTTTATTTATATACATATCAGTACACTTTTAAATACATAGGTATCAAATTGAACAATCAAATTTATCTTTAAAATATGAGTACTTGTACCTTATCCTTTATGTTCAACAAAGGCATTTGTTACCCCCCCCCCCTCCTCTCGTTTTAACTGTAGTATTTCGTGTATGTAACTGGAGGAAAATTGCTGCAACCATTTTGATTATAAAAATACTTTTATAATTTTTATATACTATATTATTTAAATTAAAGAAATGCAATATTAAGTTAATATTTAGAATTAATCAATTCAGAATCTTATTTAAACAATTATTATTATTTTTTTTTGAAAATTTACACAAAATCTTTTAAAATAAATGCCATATGTTTTAACATAACCAAAGTCAATGGTTGTTTATGATGATTATTGCTGCCCATAGTGTAACAAGAAAGTGGATGCCAATTTTTTAATGTTGAATGCTCTATGGAATCATTATTATTATTGGCAGATATGGAAAAGACTCCATAATGGTCAATAAAATTACAATCTCACTTGTTCACAATAAACCAAACATCCTTGTCATTGATAATAATTATCTCAAATTTGCCAAAGATAGGATCCCCTGTTAAAAACTCTACTACTAATATTTGACCAGTTTTATATTCAGTTGTCCCAATTGTTACTTTTGGAGTACATACAATGTTATCAAAAGGAATAATATTTGCTATAAGGATCTGAATATCGGAATTTAATTTTTTTACATTTAAAGGTTCTGTTATTTTAGCTTCAAATTCAGCATTTAAAAAATCGTTTGGTGACTGGTTATAGCGGCATAAAATGAGTTGGTGTTTAAATGCTATAGTATATGGCACATTTTTATATTGGTTAGCATGAAATGCAATATACTTTAAGACTTTGTGTTTTGCCTCAAACCTGAAGCACCAATAATTTATAAGTGGGCCGAAATTCAAAATATGCTGTGGATAGTGCATTAAACAGTTATGCTTAGGCTTTAGTAGATATTCGCTGAATAAACTTTTAAATTTATATAAGTGATCCTCAATCTCGGACTGCAGTACATCAACATGTCCAATAGTAAAAGTTGGAAAACATAACATTTAAATTATTAGCTTTAAATGTAAACAAAATAAATCCACATTAAATTATCTTTTGGTACTATGACACCAGTTAGTAGTGGCAGCAATCTGACCAAGGTCCAGTTTTGAGATGCTGTTCCTATTAATGTGTTTTTATGTAAGTTTTGTGTTTCTGGTTTGTTGCGTGCAACAACAGAACCATACTGAAAACTACAAATCCTTTCAAAAAATCTAAAGTAAATATATTGTATTTGATAAGTTGTTGTACGACAAGAGAAACTTCATAAGGAACTATTCCTTCAAAAACATCATGCATCAAGCCTGGAGGAAGTCCTTGAATGACATGGAATACCTGAATTTCATTTAATGATGATGTGAACTTTACACCATATATTTTAATACGAGTCGGATCATTTTCAATTCCTAATATATGCCTATTACAATTATCTAGTGTACATAATATGAACTCGCTTGTTTTGGTACATTCTTAAATTTGAGGAATTTGTATGACATGTTCTGTATTTCCGTAGAACATTCGGAGAAAAGCTTTCTAAAAAACCTCTGATATGATGACTGCCCAAGTTAACAGCACTACAAAATCGGAATGCACAATCAAATACTCCGATTCCAGGTATATAAATACCGCCCAGCTAGAAAAAGTTTGCAAAAAAGTGCACAAAATCAGAGCGTATTTGGCACTTCTGCTTATGCACAAAAAGTGCAAACTGAACTGTGCACAGAAAGTGCATAAAATGTATTCCTATATTGTATACTTTTTATGCACAGAGGTGCCAAATATGCTCATATTTTGTGCACTTTTTTATACTTTTTTTGCATACCAAACATTTCAAACATATAAATCAAGATTCAGCTTACTGTGCAAATTTATTGTTATTATAATGACTACAGTAACAAAATCACTTTTGGAAACATTCAAAATTATAAATAGAATTAAAAACAACGATTTTATCAGACATGGTACAAGTTCACCAAAACGGAGAAAATGAAAATAAAAGCTAAAATCTAAATTTAAATACGTAAATTTTATAATTAAAAAACAAAACAAAAAAATTTTCAATATTATTGAGTAAATTAATACGCTTACTTGAAAACAGCTGCAAAATAAATATCTTCATTATATATTCTAAATGTTGGTTGAAAATGTTTGTACTTAAGACTTTGATAGACGATCGCTAAAATCAAGCTGCTGTTGGGAATAAGTGAAAGAAAACCCTACACAAAAAAAAATTCCATTGCGGTACAGCCGCTGCGTTTATTTGAAATCACAACATAAATAATCAACTAATGGGACTTGTGCATTTGTTTGAATGTACAGTTAACACTTAGTTGTCAAAACAACAATCATTGCATACTTAAAGCGCAGATACCCCAATACCGTCAAAAAGTTTACAAATTACCAGATTCTAAATTTACCGGAAACAGCTGACATAACCTTTAAAACACAGTTGAAAAACTTATTAATATATTGAAACAGGATTCCTTCCAACATGTCTGTAATCTTCACAATGTCCAGTAGATACTTTATCTTTTGCATGGGCTGATGTATCTTTGGATGATTTTCATTAATAAAATCAATTTCAAAGCTGTATCCAGTTTCTGTTTCCTGTGAAAAAAAAAACTAAATAAAATTTTAAATCATGCACAAATATACAAACTGAAGTACATTAAAGACATTACATAAATATAAAAATTCAATATTAAATTTTATTAAGTAGTTTGCTTTTCTACTGGAAAAAAATATTATTTATTATTGATCTACTTATTGCCGGATGTAATAGACGATAAACCGGCAAATGTTGATCATATAAAAGTTTTTGCCAAATCTCAATTATTCACAAAAAAAAAAGAATTATCTATTTGGGTGGTATGGGGGGTGGCGGGGGGGTTACTGTCAGAATAAAAATAACTTATTTAGCAAGCTTGAACATTTTTTTAAAGCAAGTTGTGAATCTCTAAACAAAGAATTTGAATTTCAATGAATTTTTAAATAAAGCTCAATTTTACGTATTTTTAAAATGAAAGTTTAAAAAACTGAACGTTGTTGTCCAGGCAAAGTTACTTTTGATTTATAGACGAGCCCCGGAGAGCAAAGAAGTTTGTATCTGGGTAAACTTACTTCTGGAATTTATAGTAAAATCAGAAACAACCTTACGTAGAATGGGTTAAACAGATAATATTAAAATATATTTTTTAAACACTACAAAAGACTAAAAATCGTTAATAAATATATCACATTTTTGATCAAACTAACATACATATTTTTAAATATTAAAAGAAAGAGTAAACAAAAATGTTTTAATTATTACACCATAAATGACTATATACATGGATCAGTAGAGATCAATATAAAAGCTACTGGTAATTGAAACATGCTACAAATAGACAACATTACACACCAGCTGATGTCCATAGGTATAAAAACTAGGCGCTAATGGGCCGATTCTCAACAATTAATTTTACTACAGTATAGGATCCATTATCCGGAATTCCGAAAAAATTTTCATTCAAAAAATTTCTGATTTTTTAAATTTGTATTAAAATTTGCAGATAATTTGAAAATTTCATAGATTTTTAGTTTTTTCAAATCTTTGTTTTAATGTGTTAATCACTAAAATAATGTTACTTCAGTGGCGTAGGCAAGAGACCACGGAGCCCCTCCCCCGCGGATTTATTCAGAGATGTTCATAGAGGGAGACACAAGGCATGGGCATGTAAGTTTTCTGTAAATTATTAACTTTTCACAGAATTCTTCATAATCAATTCTTTAATCGTTCATGAAAACAAAAACAAGAATTTAATCAAACGGTCTCGGAAAAAAATGGAGAATTTGTCAAAAATATGTAGAAAAAAATCCCAAACTTCGCAAATTTCGTCGAACGACCACAGGAAAAAATCACAAAGTTTGCCGAACAATCATGGAAGTAAATCACAAAGTTTGCCGAACAATCATGGAAGTAATCGCAAATTTTGTCAAGAGGTCGCATATATAAATCACAAATTTCTCAATCGGATGTGGGAGTAAAAATCTCAATTTTTGTCAATTGGTTCAGACACACACACGAAAAAAACAAGAATTTTGTGAAACAAGTGCAGAAAAATCCCGATTTTCATCAATCATTTGCGATAGACGACTGCGAAATTCATCAATCATTCGCGGATGAAATCTATAATTCCGGTCATTCGGCTGCGGGGGAAAAATTGAGAATTTCCTCGAACAATTGCTGAAAATAATTGTGAATTTCGTGAAGCATAAGGAAATAATCATGATTTTCGCTCAACAGACGCGGACAAAATCGTGAATTTTGACGAACGATCGTGGAAAATATCACGAAATTTGTCATGTCGCATAAAAAAAAATTCAGTAGGAAGGGGTGGAAAGGAGGCACCTACTTTTTTTCACACATCTGCTGTCAGTAGCATATTAGCTTAATATTCAGGGCTGTGGAGTCGGTGGGAAAAACGACTCCTGGAACTTTACAGAAACAGACTCTGACACTAGTATGACTAATATACTAGTGTTGCCTATAAGGCGGATTTTTTTAAATTCAGATTGCTACCACTTGTTTAGAAATAGTAATATTAGCTTTATTTAATTTGTCGTTAAATAGGAAAAATATTACTGTTTTTAAAAAGTGGTAGCAATCAAACAATCGGAATTATGTAAAAATACATTAGGCCAAAAATATACAATTTTGGCTTCATGTTGGATTCCACATACTCAAAAAATAAAAGCGAAATTTTTACTTTTTTGGCATTAATTTGTTTCTCGTCTTCAAAAAAAAAGGGGAAAAAAAATACATTTTTGGAGCCCATAACAGCGGACATTTTGAGTCCGTAATACAAAAAATCCAAATATGGAAAGAGAAAAAAAATGGAAATTTTAACATTTCTGTTCCAACGTTCAAAAAAAGCAAAAAGTTATAATTTGAGTTATTTCGGAGTCTGGAAGAACACGACAAATTCTGCGGATTAGAAAGAAAAAGTTAAAAATTTACATTTATCTGCATTATTAATTTCACAATTTTGGCTTTATTTCGGGTCCTGCAGATCCGAAAAACGAAACCAAAATATAATGGAAATTGCCCTACCTCATCGTTATTTCGGGTACCACGAACTCGGGAGAGAAAATTTACAATTTCACGTTTTTTTACATGTTGTATACCCGAGAAAAAGGAAGAAATTCACAATTTCAGTGTTATCTATGGTCCCACAGACCCCAAAGAATTCAATAGAAAACACAAAAAAGAAAAGTTGAAAAGGTTTCTATTTCAAACTTATTTCGGGTTCCATGTACATGGAAAATGACTCTAAAAATAGCAGGTAGTGGATAGGCAGCCTAGAAATGCATGAAAAAACTTCAATGTGTAAATTGATCTCAAGAAAATATGTTTTTTGGAATAATAAATATTTAAAAAAAAATAATTAAAAAAAATAAAAATCAACATCTGTACATTACTAAAACAAAAGGCAATTAAGCCATATTTATAATGTTGTTTCGCATTTCATTTGAAATAAAATTTACTTTTGTTTGATAGGCACATTTAACTGATGATGCACTTTGGATATTAAAAAGGAAAATGACATTTCTCTCTACTTATATTAAATAAAGTATTACATAAGACTTTGAAATTGGTAGCTTTGTAGAGTATGACACACTGAAACGGACTGTTTTTAATTCTAAGAATTATTTTAAGCACTATTTAATGTTGAAATTTGTCAATTTATTTCAGTTATATAAGCTTTATAGGATCAAAAACTATACATAGCAATTTAACCATTTTTTGCAGGCACATTTTTGACTAGATTTTACTGTGCAAAGTCCAATAACCTTTTTAATTCGACTAATTTTGTAGAATTTATAGGATCTTTTATTCAAAATTTCATTAGCAGAATAAAGAATAGTTTGAAATAGCCGATTTTTTACCTATTGTTGCCAGATTTTAAAAAGCCCAAATAATAAAATTTACAAATACTTTTCATTAGAAAAATATGTTTATGTGTGAATATTAAAATAGAAAGAAATCTTTTAAATAATTAAGCTATTACTTACGAACAGCACTAAAAAGCCCTTTTCATAAAAATGCGCCCATTTTGTTCAGCTGAAGTGCCCCTTTTTAAAAGGAGCACCCTGCCAATTTTTATATAGCTGCAAATGTGCCCATTTTGGTTTTGAAAAAATTAGCCAACAGCTTAATTCAACCGACAGATTTCATCAAAATGTTGTGGGGAAAATCTTCATATTTGCCAATCTGAGGAAATTCCTGAAAAATTCTACAATTGGCTTCGGAAAAATATCCCAAAATTAGTCTAGATGGGTTGCGGGAAATCTCTAATTTTACTTATATCAAACACGGGGAATCACAAATTTCATCATCTATTGCATGAAGAAACCACAAAATTTGCCAATTGGTTACACAAAATATACCAAAGTTTGTCTATTTGTCGCATAAAAAATGTGAAGTTCATCAATCAGCTACATGAAAAAAATCTTAAAATTCATCAATCAGTTATGGGGAAAAATATTGCGAAATTAGTCAATGATCACATGAAAAGATACACGAGTTTAGCGAGTAAAACTGGAAAAAAATAATAAATGAAATTTGTAAAAAAAAAAAAAAAAAAAAAAAAAAAAATCCGTAAATTTAGCAATTGGGAGCATGAAAAAACCATAAAATTTGCCCATTGGCAGTCTATAAAATTGCATTTTTTAAATGCATCTTTTCAAATATAGAATCTTTTGCATTGTTTTAAAAAGATCGTAAAATAACAGAGATACAAATAAATATGTATCTTCTTTTTTAGGGGGAGGAGGAGAAATTATATTTAAAAATGAAAAGAATAAAATATAACTGCATTTTTGTGATCGACAAATTAACAATATTTTCCTATGACCGATCGAGTTTTACAAAAAAAATTTTGCCCGCGATTAAAAAAATTTTCGATCCCCCCCCCCCCCCTCCTTATCGGCCAAGTGACATATTGCGCAAGGAAAACAACCAAAAGGGCACGCCAAAAAGAGCAGTTGTATTTTATACGGAGTAATACAAATATATGAATTATCAATATAAAATTTCTAAACAAATAAAGCTTATTATAAAATCATACTTAAGCGAGATGGATTGACAAGTGCCATCAACCACAAATTTAGTAGCAGAGATTCTCTATATTCTTCTACTTCCATCTGCAAGCTTGTTAATATCCATATCTATTTTATTCCCTGAAAGAAAGGTAATACAAAAAAATCAATATAACCCAATAAAGAATCCTAATCCTAATAATATTATAAAATTAATTTATTTCGACAAAATATTTTATCTATTGTTGCAAATTTTAAAACAGCGTAATTAACAATATTTCCCTTCAATTAAAAGCTAATATTTTAACGTTTAATAATTACGTTTAAATCAACGAAATCCTAATCCTAATAATATTATAAATCCGATTGTGTGCAAATGTTAGGCTGAAGCCAGCGTCAAAATGGAGAAATTAATGGCCCTGTATCTGTGCATATAGGTGGATTATAACACGGAAATGAACATAGACTGGTTTTTGTTTATTTTATTCAAATACTTTCTTAATAATTCAAAATTTGATTATTTTCACAGAGAATCAATGGACATTTTTAGATACAATTTAACCATTTTACTTTATTGTTGCTAGGGCTTTGATCGTTGCCACTAAATAAAAATGCGGAAAAATAATTTTTCCTCAACAATTAAGTTTCAAGAGCAATTTTCACGTGAAAAATGAAAATAATTCAAAAGAAGATGAATTGCTGTGATATTTGAAACAATATGGAGTATTTGTTATTATACATGAAGTATGAATATCGGTTACATTAAAAAGATCTTTTTCTGTCAAAAACTGCGTTATAATTAGAAAGAAGAATTAACAATAATTATATTATTAAAAAAAATATTTTGCTTGAACCATGGAACTATGAAACGGATCCTTCTTGGCTTGAACAACTATGACGTCATAAATAAAACATGTATTTTCAAATATTCGCAATATTACAAAGAGCATGACTATCAGTGCATAATAAAAGAATATACATAATGGACGTCATATTTAAGATGAATAACTGAAATACTTTTTTGATACTGCTTAATAATAAGCTTGAATATCAGTTACAAACAGATGTGAGTTTTCTGCTAAAATTCACGTCATTATTGCCAGGAAAAGAAAATTAACAAGAATTATATCATTGAAAAGACATTTATCTGGGATCAAAGTGACGTCATAATAAAACGGGATTTTTTAAATATGTTTCAAATGGAGCGAGTATCAATTTCATACATTAATAATCACTGAGTCCAGTGAAAGAATAGAGAGGTTATGAACCGTAAAATCGGCTTGCAATATGAAGCCGGTTATCGCTCAAATCATTAGGCCCAAGGGCTGACTTCATTGGATGGAGAGAGGCTGCACGTGGAACAATGACTGGATTCATTGGACGGGAAGAGGTTTTCAAAGCAAGCCGCCAGGTGTTTGAGCCGACTGTAGGGTTGCATTTTCAGCATCACGCCAAACATGAACATTTCATCTCTATTTATTCTCTGAATTCTGTGATTAATAATACAAGCATCAGTAAGATTATTAGGAAAAGAAAATTGAACACAAGTCTATTAAGTTAAAATCTGACTGTGTGTATTTCGCAACTACTCCTCTTAATATAACGTGATTTACTTAACACCGGTTACCATTGATTCGAGGATGTCATATAAACTCTGAGAATTTAAAATTTTGAATTAGATTTCGAGATATTAATATTTTTTTGTAAAATTTAACGAAATTTCTCTAAAAATGGTACTTAAATTACTCCATTTTTGTGGATAAAATAGGAGAAATAAAACGGATTAATATATTTGTATGCCATTTTCTTATTAAAACTGAAAAAAATTATTTTATTTTCAATTTGAATAGTTGGTGAAAAAAAAAAAATCTTGAGTACAGTAAAATTTCCGAAAAATAAAAACATATTTCCACATATTCAAACTCAATTTATTCTGCAAAGCAAAAATCGCCTCTCAGTATATTGTGAAGAAATCAAGATTTGTTTCAGCTATAGATTTAACCAAGGACACAAATTTTGCTGTTACATGCAAACGTAACACATGCAATTGCAAAGCTTTTTGAAACCCCAAATTACATGCAAACGTAACATTTACATGTAATTTGCACCCAAATTAATTTTAATTTGAACCGTAATAAATTACAATGAAAATTACATACAAATGTAATGTTTACATATAATTTTGGGTTGCAAAAAGCTTTGCAATTTAAGTGTTATGTTTGCATGTAATTTTGGGCTGCAGAAAGCTTTGCAATTGAAGCTCCTTGCATTTAGGCGTAGAACTATTCATCCCTATTCACAAGAATTAAATTTAAAGAAAAAGCATATACTACTTCCAATGAATTATTTTTAAATGATGGCTGTTAAAACGTTTCTCAAATTCGTTAAAAGTAAAATGGTTTATCAGGTAAAATTGACATTTCTTTTTACCCAATTCGTCGATTTACGCGATTTTATTTGGCCGTCCTTTTTAGGTGCGTTCGTAATTATATAAATACGTAGCACCTATAGTCGTCGCTTGGTCCGTCCGTCTGTCCGTACGTCTGTCTGTCTGTCCGTCTGTCTGTCCGTCCGTCTGTCTGTCTGTCTGTCCGCATATAACAACGCAAAAACTACCCAACCAAATGGTTTGCAATTTAAAATATATTATCTTTACAGAATTTTGTCGAGACATTTCAAATTTTATTAAAATCGAATCAAAACTTTAGGAGATATTAATAAAAATATTTATTAAGAAATTTGATTTTTTTTTTTAAATCGGTGCTTTTTTGTTATAGGAGCTTCCGATGGATGTTAAATCGTCAAGCGACCGAGATACTTATTTTATCACAGAAATTAATCTGCAGACGATATAATTCATTTCACAGAATTAAAAATCATCAAGATCTGAATATTTATATAACTAGCTGATACATATATATCTGAATATTTATATAACTAGTTAAGATATTTGTATGAACAGTGTCATAAAATATATACTTAACTAGCTGTTTAACCCGTTCTACGCACGTGATATCATGAATTTAATTCTAAAACGTGCGTACGAACGCACCTCGTTTGTAACGTTTGACGTACAATTTCCAACTTGTTCCATTGGTTGCAGTTTCCTTTTTGCGGTTATTTGGCACAAAATTTTACCTTTTTTAAACTGATTTATGTCAAGGCCCTTATAACAAAGAAATATCGTATTTTCTTCTATGAAATGTGATAAAGAGTTAGTTAATTATTTACGTTTTTAATTATCGGGAGTGAAATATTTTGCTTGATTAGTACATTTATTTTTCTTTTAATGTTACGTGAACGAAGTCACGGGTAACAGCTAGTAATATTATAAATCTGATTGTGTGCAAATGTTAGGCTGAAGCCAGCGTCAAAATGGAGCATTTAATTATCCTGTATCTTTGCATATAAGTTGATTATAACCCTCAAATGAATATAGGCTGGTTTTTGTTTATTTTATATCAATATTTTTTCTTAAAAATTAAAAATTTCATTATTTTCATACAGAATAAATGTACATTTTTTCGTATATTTTAAAATGGTTGGTTGGTTTGGTTGGTTTGGCCCAAAGGGCCCGGTTTTGCAGCTTGTTTTTAAATGGTTAAATTTATTTTACCGTTGCTAATACTTTATCGTTGCCAATATAAAATAAACCTCTGAGTAATAATTTTTATTCAACAATTTATTTTCAATTGAAAATTTTCCACGTGAAAAATGAAAAGGAAATGAATTATTTAAGAATTAAACAGAATATGAAATGATGTCATATTAGACATAAAACGTGCGTTTTCAAATATTTGATAATAATACAAAGTGCATAAATACGAGTAAGTATGGAAAGCAAGCGAATATGATGTCATATAGAGAAAAATAAAACAGATTTGTTTTGATGTTGAAATAAAATGATCTTGGGTTATCAAATTATTTGTGATTAATTTCTCTTTTTTTTTTCTTTTTCTTTTTCACATGAAAGGAATTATTTTAAATGTACGTAATATATGTATTTTAAATGTATGTGTTGTAAATTAAAGTTCTGTGTTTTAAATGAAATGAGTGAAAGATTTATATTTTTAATTAATTCAATACGAATGATGGGATAGGTTGGCGATTTATCGTCTGCACACGGCTAACATAAAGATACCATATTTTTAATTTAAATTTTAAAAAGTAAAATACATATATATATATATATTGGATGGCAAATGTCAATGATATGCATCGCAAAATTATCCGTATCGAAAATAAGAAAATCTTAATAAAAATAACTATGTTTTTTAAAAGAAAGTTGCTTTTCTCCTAAAAGCTAAAGATTTAATATGATTGTGTCGAAGTAACAGCATTTTTCCTCTATCATTTTCCCACAATCGAAACACATTTGTAAATTGTCGTTTCGAACCGGAATTTAATTTTATATTTCTTTTAGTTTTAAAATAGGAAAAACTTTGTTGTCTTTTTTAAATATAGCTTTTTTTTAAGTTGTTTCATAATAGATTTTTGTAAAGTCTTGCAGGATAAGAAATATTGCATAGATTTTAAACCAATGTTTAAGTAAAATTACAATATTTTTTAAACTTAAAAAACAACAATGTTATCGAAAAGAAAATCGATTTTACCAACAAATTCGCATAATGCAAAAGCAAAGAAGAAATCAAAAAGTAATGAATCTTTTCTTCCAGCCGCATTGTGTAAACTTGAACAAGCCAATCGTGCCAATTCAAAACATTATAAACGTGAAAGCGCGTTCTATATAGTAGATTTTTTTTTATATATAGGTAGAACATTTCTGAGAATAGGAAGGTTAGGGGTCTGTAATTAGGTCCATAGTCAATTTGCGGTTTTTTTTTTATCAAGTGAAATTCGGCGCAAACTTACACACATTGTTGTAACCAGATTTGTTTTTTGCGTGGTAAACACTTAATGGTATTTTAGATGATCATTTTCCCGCTCACCTTTGATGTCAACTATGACTGTAAAATATATTAAAAAATATCAGACGATAATTTTCTAATTTTCTTATTGCTTCATGATGTAAATAGACTTCCTGGTTCATACTTTAAACCTGAATTGGTCATGCCATTGTCGTTCAATTTTTATTCCTAATCGTATCCTATCCTAATCCTGATAATAACATTAAAGAATATTCTTTGACACGAATATGTAAATTAAATCAGTATCCATAAATGGAATGAATGGAAAATAAAATAAATAGAAATGGCAAAATAAAATAATAAGAAAGTACATTTATTCGACACCTAACCCTAGAGAAAGCGTAAAAAATTTCAAGCGCATGAAATAAATCAAAATAAACCTATATATACTAACAAAAATATGTAAATTTAGATCATCAGATTTGTGTCGTCGGTATTTATTTGCTTATAGTGTTCTTGACGCGATAGAGAAAATATCGAGGTTAAATTGGGCAGAATTTAAAGTACTTTCTAGCAACCTTTATTTACATTTTAGAATCGCCTCAGATTGTTATATCTTTGTGAAATATCTATCAATGTATAAAATCCACAAGAAGTTTGTTCACTATTTACACCACTTAGCGTGAAGCACTTAATTTAATATATACATAAACAAGATAATGTAGTAAGAAATATATAACATATGTCTAATATGTATAATAGACAATATAATAATGCCCATTTAGCAATGCACACATATACAAATTGTACACCAAATACCACATAAAATGCACTGTTGTATAGAAGAATTCTGCCAGTGTTGTTTTTCGTTTTACGAAGAGGAATTCCTCGATTTTCACGATTTTACTTGGTCCTCCTTTTTAACACTTTCCAACCTAGTTGAAAAGTGTTTATGACTTCGGTTTGTCTGCCGTCTGGCCGTCTGTCCGTACTCTAACTCCCGTAAATATGCTCGGATTGCCCTGCAATTTTTATATGTTATAATCGTTATCTATAGCATGTTCCCTATTTCAACGGAAGTGTGTAGCACTTATAGTTTTTTTACAGGGACACTCAAAAGAATTCCGTTACATTGCGGTCTATAGGGAAAAATCATTTGTGTTTTATTTAAATAATGTTTCACTATTTTAAACGCATTGAAATTTATATATATCACTAAGGTGCATTAGAAGTAGCTTAATATGGAATAGGGTGTGCATAGCACTTATACTTACTTTACAGGGACAGTCAAAAGAATTCCGTTACATTACGTCTATGGAGAAAAATCGTCTGCGGTTTATTTAAATAATGTTTCCCTATTTTAAACGCATTGAAATTTATATAAGGTTCATTACAAAAGACTTACTACAGAATATTGTGTGTATAGCAGTCATCGTTCATTTACAGGGACACAACAAAAGAATTCTCTACTGTATGTTAACAATAATTCCTGGAAGTGCGTTTTAAGTTACTGAACGCGATTTTAATTTTAAATCGCTTTTTGTATATTACGTGGTGTGTATAAATTCTGTAGATCCTATACAGGGAAGCACAAAAGTTCGAGAACACATTTCAGTATTATTTAACTCCAGACGGAGAATTTTAAACTGTGCTACGTGTTTCCTAACTGAACTAAAATTTAGCATCCTATGTAGTATATATACAAATCTATAGATCCTATACAGGGCTGAATAAAAGTATTCGGATTACTTAGATGTTATCTTTTAGCTTATTAAAGAGTATGATTCGTAAAATTATTTTGGAAGCGTTGGAAAGCGTTACATAATCTATGCTTGACGCATGATTTTTCGTTCTTGTTTCATTAGTTGCAGTTTCATTTTCGCGATTGTATATATTATTTGGCATGAAATTTCACTTTTTTAAGACTGGGTTATGTCAAGGACCCTATAGCAAAGAAATACCGTATGGTCTCCTATAAAATGTGATAAAGCTTTGGTTAATTATATATGTTGTTAATTATCAAGTGAAATGTTTTACTAAATTAATGCATTTATTCTTTTTTTAATGTTACGTGAACGAAGTCACGGGTAACAGCTAGTAGTTTATAAAGGATTTCACTTGGGGCATATAAAACTGTTTTGGGAGGCTGAATTTCTAGTTTCTAATATTAACATTTTTTTTTAAGTGAAACTAATTTTATTACATTAATTGTGTAATACTTTTAATTAAGATGGTAATAGTAATTTAAATTTATTTTATAAGCTTTTAATTAAAATTTTCTAGATTTCATTTTAAAAATTACCGATTACATATTGTTATGTATCAACAATTATACATGCTAAGATAAATATCTGTATAAAGCAGAAGTTTTCTTGTACTTTTCGATTCTGGTTCACAGCTTTTATTGAATAAATATTTGACAAAGCTGATTACATTGTTTGCAATATTACGTAATTTATGATTACATACTTTTAATTTAAAAATAAGTCAGCTATTAAGAACTTTTTAGAATTTTCTTTGTAAATTTACTTTGAGAAGGAGGGAGAGGGCAACTGCCACAGTCCTTCCCCCCTCTGCCGTGACCAAAAAAAAAAAAAAAAAAAAAAAAACTAGTTTCAGCTTTCCACGAGGTTCAAGGGGCAGAGCCCACCTCCCCTCCACCAACAAATTTTGACAAACAAAATCAAAGCATGTTTTTTTATTTTTAAATAATTTTTAGCTCCATTTTCGATTGTTTTTGTATGTTAATAAGTTTAAAAATGGGTTTCGTAAATTGACTGCAATTCTAAAACAGTTAAAAAAATGCTCTGTTTATTATAATCTAAATAAAGTATTTTACTTTAACTTAACAAGAATTACGATTGCAAAAATGTGGCCATTAAACTAAAAAAGTCTACAGGTTTCTGTTTACTAACTAGAAAATTCGATTTTTGGCTAACAATATTCTTTCTCAGCACAACATAATTTTTTGTTTAAGTACATGTTTTCTCATGAAATGGGCATATTATGTCCACCCACAGGGGACATACAGTAACTCAATGGACCAAGAATGTAACAATCTTAGAAATGTGGTTATATATTAATGATAAATTTCTTATATACAACAAAGGTACACCAAATTGATAGAATATTCTGTTTTTCATTCTGAAACTTGGGTTTTAACTCCTTAACAGTGTAGGAAGATTCAGAAATAGGAAAACTCAAAAGTCAAAATAAGCACTTCGTATATGAACCAACACATGCTTTCACTAAGTCGCTGAATACAATATATAGATTAAATATTTTGATAAATCTCTACAAATATATAAGAAGTAAGTAAAATAAATTAAATAATTGAATGTTTACATGCCATAGTTTATGTATTATGAGCAAATATGTATCGTTATCTGGTATAAATATTTAAAAATAAAGTTTCCAGTGAGAAAAAAATATTGATTTTGTTGGTATTTTAATAAAGGGGCAAAATATACATGAGTAAATTTAAATATGGTAATTTAGATTTTAGGTAAAAAATCGGTTGAGATTTTTACAGAAATTTTATTTTTAAATTTCAGGATTTTCTGCATTTTAAATACAGTATAGGAACCAATATCCAGAATTCCAAAATCCAAAAAAAAAAAAAAAATTCTAAAATTTATAAATTTTTACTAAAATTGTGCAAATTTCTGAAAATTTTCAAATATTTTACAGATTTTTCTAATTTTTTAAGTCTATTGTTTCAATGCGTTAACCTCTAAAATAATATGTTACTTCAGTGGCATAGGCGGGAGGGCTGCAGAGTCCCCCTGCCTCTTCCGAAATTAGAACTGACCCCCCCCCCCTCCCCTCTCCCGAAATTACAAATATAATTTGTCCGACAAATGCTACTTTAAAATTTATATATTTGTTTAAAAAAAATCATCAGAAATTTCGCCCCTACCCCTATCTAGTAACACAGGGGACAAAATTAATTAAAAATCACCTGTATATCTAAATTTTTATAGAAACAATGCAAAATCATGTGGCATATTTTCTTTTAACTGAGACTTATAATTTAAACTCAGATAAATAAATAAAAAAAATATTATTAATATAAATCTGGTTACATAGAGGATGCATGAAAAATACACTGACCTTCAAAAATCAACTTTTCTCAGATATTTTTCAAAATTTAATATATGAAAAAATGACTACTTAGGATGAACGATAACTCTTAAAGTATATGACTGACTGTTAGTTAACAACATTTAGGTAGCAAAATCTTTTTATAATATTAAGAACAAGGAAGAAGGGACACAAGAATTTTTTCATAAAATGAAAACAATATGCATTTAAAGTTAGATATAAAAAAATCACCAAACATAACTTTAAACACATATTAGTAAAAAAATAAGGTTTAAAAATCAAAAATTGTTGCTGGAACATGGTTTTTTATAGGACACAATTTTAAATAAAGCTATTTAAAAAATAATAAATGCAGTTCATCAGAAATTTCACAGCATTAAAAAACATCTGTCTAAAATATCTTTTTTAATATTTAAAATTAATTTTGTAACATAATTATGAGAAAGATAAAGGGGTGCTTTATTTTTGGATTGACACACATAGAAAATTATTAGATGAAAAGATTCTCATTGACAAATAAACACATTGGATTTTATCAAAAAACTCGAATAATACCCTTTTTCATAACTCTACGTTTTAGAAAAAGTGAAGAGAAAAGAAAATACCTACTATCTCCCCTCCGCCTCCCAATAGCCGTAGAATTATGCCTAAACATGCAATAACTACAATTAGGGAGGTTTTATTTAAACAAACAATGTTTATAATACAAAATTACAACATAAAATTGAATAACTTACCTTTTTTTCTGTAAACAAAATTCTGATAGCAATCAAAAGTTCCATGGAAATAAGAGTTCCATAAAAAATTCCAACCTCGTGTTTACGCCGCGCGAACTTGCTTGTTGCTTATAGTTATACTCTCGAAAGTAGAGGCACAGACTACTTTGAGTTTCACTAATATATCCTCGATACCTTTACGGATCTGCTTGCGTGTCACGGCAACAGATGTTCGAAAAATTAGCCGTTGTTTCAGTCGTCAAATGCGACTAATTATCGCATATCGCGACTACAAAATTATAATAAATTATATGCTTTATATAATTTAAATCATTTTCACTGTTTATGGGTCAGCTTTTGGTGATTTTACAGGGGTAAAATTATAAAACTTCAAATCTTAAAAATTTTAAATAAATTTTTTTATAAAAAAAATTAAAATTTTTAAAAATTTACCGAGATGAAAAGTTTGAGATACTCCACCTATAAATTTTGTAATTTTAGAAAAAACTTTGAAATTTTACTTGAAAATTTGAAACACTTTTTTAACATTTTTTAAAAAATTGTACAGTAAAAAAATAAGTTTCTTAAAACCATACTTTTCTTCATGATATTTAAAAATAATATACGTCCAACTAAATGAGAATGACACCTCCCCCCCCCCCAGTGTTGAATTCAGGGGGTGGCCTCGGGGGGGGGGGAACCCTCCCGGTTGCCTCCCTCTGCGAAACTCTCCCGGAGCATTAGGAAGCCCTACCCCGGAAGATTTGAGATTTTATGCTTTTAATGGTAAAAAAATGCAATCCCCCCACCCAGAGCCACAGAAATCTCCCGGAGAAAAGTCTCTGAATTCAACACTGCTCCCTCCCCCCCCCCCTAGTTTCGCCTATGATGTGAAGTGAACTATGAATATTAAACATATTTTACATTTTGTCTTTATTTAAATTTTACAAATTTATAGATGTACATTTGATTGTTATTAAATAATGTGGCAAAAAAATGTAATCTTATATTATTACAGTCAAATTTCAGGTCATAGAAATAATTTTTACTTACCCCCACACCCGTCTAGAGGGGACGCAATAATATTGTTAGCAGGGGGGGAGGACATGGAAATGAGCCTTTATGGAATGTTGTATTGTGAAAGGAAATACATGCACTTTTGAAAATATTTACAGATTTAGAATTGGCACCATTATGCATAGAATTTTTCAAAACATGGAATCTACAAATTTTTACATCCATAAAAAATAAAACTTTTTTTGCAAAAAAACTGCACACTTTTGCGAACACAGAATATGCAATTATTTTATGCAAAAAATTTGCACATTTTTTTAAAACAAAAAATATGTACTTTTTTGTATGCATAAAAAGTGCATACAATTTGCACACAAAGTTTTTTACCTTTTGAAATATTAAAAAATAAAAAATAATTAAAAGATATTCACTTTTTATGCACATACTTTTTTGCAAAAAAAGCGCAAACATTTTCTTGCTGGGCGGTTTCATATAACTGCTTTAATTCGGTTATGAGTGGATTTAGTACTTTATGTAATCCAAAATATATTTTAAATGATCATTTCGACAAATGGGGCTATGTTGAATAACTTTTAAAGATGAGCGACACTCTTTGTACAGATTTCCTAATATATAATAAAATCCTGCTATTTTATGGTTTTTCTATGACTTCCCACTGGATTTGTTACCTGAAAGTCATCATAAAAGAATAATATGTCTAAAATTTTTCATTTATTAAAATGATGATTGTATTTGTAAAATTGCCTATCCCGAAAATCAGATATAATACCTTCTTCAGTTTCTCTCGGATTCATAGTCTTAATGTTTTAAAAGCTGCATTAAACTCAAAGTTAATGGCACATATTGAAAATTCGACTGCTTATTATATTTATTTAACCCTAGATTTATCGTTTGTGGTTGAACAAAAGAAAATCCTTTTCTATACTATTTATATCTTTTGTGTCCGGTGTCAAATAACTGTTTGATTTTTTAAAGAATCATTTGTGGATAACTCTAAAAAACAGCATAACTAATATCACTTAACTTATTTTTTTCAAAAAGTTCTTTATATAAATTTTCTATGGTATTTTCTTCATGAAGATCTGCAAAAGGTTCAATATCTCTGATTCTGGATTGAACAACACTGATTGGGAGATTATATTTCGTTTAGAATTTTAATAACATAAGTACATAATAACGTTCAAGAGCAGGTCCTTTGTGCCAATTTTGATAGCGCTAGATCCCATAGTCTTTTCACAACTGAGATAATAAAATGACACACTCGCAAAATAACGATCTTGCTGTAGTCAATACACCCACCACAAACTAAGGAATGTTACACACAAAACATATGGAACTTTACACAGATCACCGATAACTTCTCTTTTACAATAATTCCGAAAAGTTACACAAAAGTTCAAAAGTATACCTGAGAAAACTAAGGAATGTTACACACAAAACATTTGGGACGTTTCACAGTTGATCAGTAAATTCCACTTTCTCAAGTATTCCGAAAAGTTACACAAAATTGTGGAAGATGTTTCACCAGATTTCTCGGTATTCTCGGATCATCATAAATAGTCCTAGAAAATCCGAGGAATGTTACACAGTAAACGTCAGGAACATTACGCAGATTTTTTACAGTGTGTGTGTGTATATATATATATATATATATATCACTTGCTCCCGACTAATAGAAAATTAGAAAAGTTCTTCTTACCAATAAAAAAAAAACTAAAAATATTACTATATGATTTTATTGTAAAGAAATGACAGTTTTCACCGACAAAAATATCTTTTGAAAGCAAATTCCACAAACAGGTGAACATATGTCATTTTGAAAATGAGTAGTATTAATGGGCTATCTAGAATGACTTACAATAGTTTATATATGTTTATCTTTTCAGCTTCATTCAACCGTTGTCTAGGGATTCAAAATAAATTAAAGAACGGACGAGTAAGATACATAGATAAAGGTAGAATTGCAAAGTTTCTGTGCGACCGGCGTTTCGAGCTGGTCGGAAAAACATCTTCAACTTGTTTAAGAGGCCAGTGGAGTAACCCTGTTCCTGTTTGTGTAGGTGAGATTATATCATATTTCTTGTAATTAGAAGATGGTAATATATTAAATACAAAACGTATTCTGAGAGATAAATTTTACAAAAACGTATTATATATTTTTTACTTTAGAGTGTTTATATATATATGCTACGGTATATGTGATTCATCCGGTGATTATGTAAAATTCCCAACAGGTGATTATTCATAATCACCACTAAAATTGGTAAGTGTGATAAATTATTGAATATTTATCAAATTTACCGGTTACTTTTTAAAACTCCAACTCGTAATGAGGAACATAATAAAAGTCCACAACTTTAGCAAAATTCGTTTTAGTTTGCATGAATTTCATTCATGCTATTTTATGCTGTACAGCGAGTTTCATGCGTCGAATAATTTTTTTTTCGGTTAATGTACGCAAAGCGTACACATATATATATTACTAGCAGGTGCTTGAATGAATTTCGTACATTCTAGAAATTGCTGTACAGTGCGTTTCATGCGTCAAATGAAGTGTTTTTTGGTTAATGTACACGAAGCGTACATACTATTTGAAAATATTCAGTTTTTGGAATTAAAAACTCCTTGCTCTACAAAATAATCCGAATTTATTACATTCTCCATTGCGAGTTGGGGATTTTATAAACTAACCGGTAAATTTGATAAATATTCAATAATATATAACATTTACCAAGTTTAGTGGTGATTATATATAATTAGTAGTAATTATGCATAATCACTGGTTTATTACATTTACCGTAACAAATATATATATATATATATATATATATATATATATATATATATATATATATATATATATATATATATATATATATATATATATATATATATATATTCACAATTTGATCTCGTTTAAAAACTGTTTTCGTTACTGACTTTGATAAATTCAGAAAGTTTAAAAAATTTAAGCCGCTTAAATTCCGGGAAATAATACCTTAAAGAATACAACAAAAAATTAACCTTTTGAATTATATTCTTTATGAATATATAATGAATAACATTAGAAAAAAAGACGCACTATAAAGAGAGACAATGGTTTCTTAATTTAGGAAAAAATAATAATAACCACAAACGGAAATATGCAATAACCTCTATTGAGTTACCAGGATATCGCAAATTATACTTTTTTAAAGAAACTATGAAACTACAAAGCATCGACACTGACTTGATTGTAGCATGACTACAAAGCATTGACATGAAAAGTTTAAAGAAACTGGTCGCGTTGTTGACCTTCTAAGAAAGGGTCGATCATTTCGTTAAAAATTAACTTTTTACTCACTGCTAAAGATTGTGGACATGTTCGATAATAGAAAAAAGGTAATTTTATGTTAGCCGTGAGCCAGTGATAGTATGATTAAAAAACGTAAATAAAAATATCTTTATTCACCATTCACCATCATTGCAGGGTAAATGTCGACATTTGCCTGTGTAAGTGAGAAATAAGGATATTTAAAAAATATTTCGGACATACACCAAGCGACTATGTGAATCTTGACATTCACCAGAGAGAGTCGACATTCTCCAGATTTCGGTTTTAAATCATACTTTATTTATTATTAAAGCATATTACGATGTATGTCAAAATAGGAGACAGCTTAAGTAACAGAATATGTAAATAAACTGTTGAACTTAAAATGAACAGTACATTCTAAATGAGAAAATTAAATAACACAAATAATAAATTTATCTAATTATGTGAATGACGTTATATAATGACGTGCAACAACTTAAACTGTTATGATACTTTGAATTACAGTCCCCCAAGAGTCCCTTGCTTTGCAACTGCGTTTAGTCGTGAACACTTCTTTTTTGCAATGACAGCTTGTGTAGCCTTGCCCTTCACTTCATGAATTAGCTACAGCTGCTTCTCTCAGCGACATTTCTTCAGAAGAAATCTCATCTATGTAAAGTAATATTTATTTAGAATTTACGAACTGATGGCGAGTATAAAGCTGCTTCAGGATACTTTTTTTGTTTGCTAATTTATAAAAGTCGGCGTCTTCTATTCCAACAACAACCGCCAACACATTTCGGGCATCTGTAAGGCAACGGTCTACATTAGGGACTTGTATTCTTACGGTATCACCAATTTGAGCAGGAGGAAATTTTCTTTTTGAGGTTCTTAACTATTTCGTTCTTTGCAGTGGAAGGTTATCTTTCGCGGCTGCTTTTTTATAGAAATAACTTGTGTTGTTCAGTCAGGGCTTGATATGAAGGCATTTTGGGTTGCAGCTCAGAATTTTCCTTTCGAGTATGGTTTTCGGTATGGCCACTGTTCAAATTTTCTTTACAAGTATTAACAATTTCTTCAAGCTGTTCTCCGGTTTCAATATTTGCGGTTTGTTTGTCAGGCAAAGAAGAAAATGCTATGCCTCTTTTTGGTTTAACTCCAAACATAGCTTCATAAGGAGTTTGGCGTATTCCTTCGTAGTATGTATGTGTTCTTGGCAAATTAAACAAGGGCAAACCATCTGACTATTTATTTGTATCGTCATCGTTCATCTGCGCAGTTAACATGTTTGTATATCCGGATCGGCCCTTTCAACTGAGACATGTATTTGATTATATCGAGGCTTTCCATGAACTATTATTAACAACTTTTCACATAGCGCATAGTTCGGGTATGATTTGATTGCAGAATTCCCTACTATTATCTGATTGCAATATAACTGGGGCATCAAATGCTAAAAATAATGGAGGAAGGTGATACTCTACTTCTTCAGCTATCTTAGTTTTCAAAAGTGGACAAACTTCATTAAATGATCTTAATACACTATTCTGAACTTTTATTCCCCATCCATGTGTGACTGCAGGATATCAGATCAACTTCAAATCTTGAGTTTCACTACGAATTTACTTTCGTTTCACAACAAAACTTTTTTATGTGAAATGTATTTCATTTAACATTGTTTACATAAATTTAAATTCCATATTACAACTTTATATGTAATATTTTTGTATTTAACTTGCAAATCTTTAAGCATACGTATTCTTCCTCCATCATCTGTTCTCGTGTTTTAGATAGTATACTAAACAATTCGTCACTGGTAATGTAAGACAGTATATTCGTTTCTCCTGGTTTTAATGGTACAAATAATTTTTTTATCATTAATTCTTAAAAAGTCAAAAGTTTTAATTGTCTGTAATTCAAACGTGTGCTACACTAACATTTAGCAGAAACCAGTTCCGAAAGCATTTTAGAGTACTTTTGTTGAGAAAAATAAAAATAATAGTCATACGAAATTAATTCACATACTTAAAAAAAGAGCAAGTTTCACTGTAGTATCAATTTAATATGAGTTAACACAAGAACAACCGGAAATTTTACTAAAATTTTATAAAACTAATTCACACCAGAATTTTTATTTTAAACTATTTAACTTATTCATTTAACATATTTCTCAGAGATTTATATTTAATTTATTTTTAAAAGAAATTTCTGGTTTGAATCGGAATATATTAATTTGGTAGCGGTCAAAATGACCGCTTATGGTTGTTCTAGTGTTAAGGTATTGGACACAAAAATAAAATTTGAGAAAACATTGCTCGCACCAGAAAACTTTGCATAAGACTGACAAACAGCAGTGTTCCAAAGCCTAACAAATATATGCCACCTGACCTCAATCGCTGCAAAACAAAGGATTTCGACATTTCAGCATCGGTCTCTCTGTCGACATCGGCTTCTCATTTTCTCGTTTCGACCTATACCGGATAATATTTGCGCTTGTCGACATACACCGGTGATGGTCCGAATGTACCGCAATTTCGCGCGTATACGCCGCACCTCAGACAATTCGATTTCCTACCAGAATTTATTTTAATTACAATGTAACTTTCTTCTGCTTAGCACTTATTTGATTTCTTATTTTCAATAGAATTTCCGGTTTGAAAAAGACTTAAATAACATGCGGCGCATACGCGCGAAATTACGGTATAAGAATATAACAAAATTCGGTCTTTCACCTACCTATGTTGGTATGTGTTGGTATACCAAATGGTTGTGATTCATGTTGGCATAGCAGGTGGTTGTGATTCACCAGAGAAATTCGACATTCTCAAATTTCGGTCTTTCGCAGTCACGTATATTTATCACTAGCTCCCGGCTAACATAAAAATATCAAAAAAAATTTAGGAACCCGGCTAATGATATGGTAAATTTTTTATAATAATATCTTCAACAAGCTTTTCTTGTTAACACTTCCTAATCAGGGTGAGATTTTGTGCTTAAATAAATTAGCAGCAGCATTTCAGTATTTTACAATTCATTTACAAAAAATATACAGTAAAACCCGCTTAAGAAGTTTTCCAAGGGAATGAAGGCAAAAACGTCTTAAACGGGAAAACTTCTTAAACGGGAAATTAAGAATGTTTGAAACAATCATTAGTTTAAGTTTCCATAGTCAGGAGAAGTCTTTTACATTGTTAAAATAATACATAAATTTATATAAAGTTGAGTTTTACTTAAGAAATTTAAACTGATTTGCACATTTAAAAAAAATCTGTCAATCAAGTAAAAATGCATAATTACCTTAGAAACTCTTTATTTAATCCAATGTTTGAAGACAGAGAGGGGACATTTCTCTTTAAGCATCATTTGATATGCTTTTACAGAAAAAATCGGTTATAGATTTTTGCTTATGTTTTTTCTCGGCAATTTTTAGTTGATAACAGTCCAGTTGTCTTAAGTTTTTAAAAATTTCCTCAGGCACATTTTCAACACTTTCGATAAAACGGCGAAATGTTTCTAGTCCTTTCACAGCGTCCGAAAAACTAGGAATTTCTACGTGCTCTTCCTCAGTGTCACTCATTTCTTCATCTTCTGTAACCTCACAAATATCATCTACTGTAAGCATTTCACATGGCAATATCTCGTCATCTACTGACACATACTCTTCAAACGATGCTGTGAAATCCATCCTTCTTTGTAACGTCTTCCAATCATCTTCAATGTCCAATTCATATTCTTCTGTTGATTCTCCTTCCAAAAATCCTGCTTTCTGGAAACAATTGGCAATTACAGATGGCGTTATTAACTCCCATGCAGATAAAATAAAATGAATAGATTGCAAAACGTTTACTTTTCCTATCTCTCCAGTATTGTCCAGTTTTTCAATCATCCAATTCACAAGCCGTTTTCTATAGTGCTGCTTAAACACTTTAATAACTCCCTGATCCATCGGTTGCAAAACCGAAGTCGAGTTCGGTGGTAGGAAATGCACTTTTATGTTAGTAAAGTTACTCGTGTCTTTGGAATGGGCGGCGCAATTGTCTACAAAGATGATGATGTTCCGTTTAGCTCTCCTCATTTTAACATTTAATCTTTTCAAATAGGCTTCATAAATTGTAATCGTCATCCACGCAGTCTTGTTATTTCCATAATCACAAGGCAGTGATTTCACATTTTGAAAACATCTGGGTTTCTTGGATTTCCCAACAACCAAAATTGGCAATTTCTCGGAACCGTCCATGTTTGCACCCAATAAAACTGTAAGTCGTTCTTTATTTTTTTTTACCTCCGTGACAATTTTCACCTTTATATGCATACGTTTTATCCGGTGAAAGATTATAGAAAAGCCCACACTCATCCATGTTATAGACATCTTTAGGATGATAGCCGGTTATCAAATCTGGTAAGATTTGTTTCCATTCTTCGATTTCTTGTGGATCGACGCTTTTACTCTCAACTTTTATAGAATTGTAACTTAAACCAGCTCTTTTTTTCATTCTATCAATCCATCCATTTGAAGGTGCAAGTTCAATCTCCATTTTTTTGGCAATTTCCTCAGCCTTTTCTCTAAGAATAGGTCCACTTTTAGGAATATTGGCGGATCTGGCTTGCTTGAACCAAAGTAATAATTTTTCTTCCATAGCTTCATATTTTCCTTTTTTCACTTTTTTAATTTTTCGAGATTTATCAGAGGAGTCGTTTAATATAAGATTGCGTTTTGCTACAATTCCATTCAGAGTAGTCACCGGCATATTCAATCTCTTAGCAATTTCAACTCTTGTTACGTTTGGGTTGCTATCAACTTCTTTCAAAATTTTGATTTTGTCTTCAATTGACAAGGCCTTTGTTTTAATTCCCTTGCCCGACATTTTGAAGAGGAAAAAATAAATAAGAATTTTTTTCGTGAATTTTCCAAGAGAGATTTGACGCTTACACTCACTCAAAAACAGATTGAATGAGCCAAACTGAACACAGCTTTGGTTTGGAATGAACCAAACATAGCTTTGGTTCATTCCATTCCTGGAAAGGGGTGAAAGAGACTCTATTCTAAGAGAAAGCAACTGGTCAACTTAAAGAACTACCCCTGAGTAGGAGCAAACCATTTCTCTTTAATCCCTTATCAGTCACTATAGACGTTTTCAGTGTGACGTCAGTCAGGACGTTTTGCTTGGATACTGACTCCAAACAAACGGTTGCTATGTGTCATTTCTTATTAAATATAAATCGTAGAAAATATTACCACTGCATATAATGTATTAAAACGCTTTGCCGTGAGATATAATCATAAGATTTAGGTATAATATACAAACATAATAGAAAATACAACATAGCAACTATTTGTTTGGAGTCAGTTTCCAAGCAAAACGTCATCATTGACGTCACGACTGAAAGCGTCTATTGTTGCAGCCATAAGGGACTCGGACTTACCCTCTCTCTACATTTCATCAGACAAACTGATATGAAGGTGAAATAAAGGTGACGACAATCCTTTTCAATCTTAAATGTGCCCTTTTGAATAGCGAAGAATATAGAGAAATGCTTTTCCAGTACAGAATGAGGGAAAAAAATCCCTCAAAAGACTGAAGTAAACGTGTTTTGAAAGTAAAATTAAGGGGAGAAAAAACTTCTTAAGCGGGAAAAAGTTTGGAACTAAACTTTTTAAACGGGTTATTTTAACATTGTAAGAATAGGAAAAAAATGGGAATCGAAAATATAAACTTCTTAAACGGGAAAACTTCTTAAGCGGGAACTTCTTAAACGGGTTTTACTGTATATCATTTATGTAGACTTCATCGTTAGGAACATAAATTCTATGTAAAGTAAATATGAAACTTATAAACAAATTGCCCGATTCGGGTATATTCTTATGATATTTCATGTACAAAACAATATAAAAAATTATTTTCTTTTAATTTGAGAAGAAAAATTTTTGTGAAAATGGTTTCTGGGAGAATGGGAATTTTCATTAGAAAAACTCGACAACAAATAAGTTTGATCAATTATTTAGTGCTAATCTATATTTTAAAGCAAAAACACTTACGGGAGAAACGCTGTCGTCATACTGACGGTTACAACAACTTGATCAATAAATTTTGATTTTACGGCAATTTGTTTAAATTCTTAACATCGTACAAATTCAATTTTTACATTGTCAATTGAACGAAATATGTATGATAAAATAGGATTTAAATGAAAACTCTATTTAAATATTCTGTATTTTTATGGTTTTAAATTAATTGTCAAGCATGGTTTTAAAATATTTATCTCTATCTCATGCATCCCGAATACGAAAAATAACACGTTTTCGCTTCAATATAAATAGCATTTCTTCCTGGTTAATATTCCGTAACGAAATTAAAAATTCTTCAATATATAAATTAAGTAATGAAAAACTCAAACAAAACACAAATTTAACAGATATGTAACCAAACTATGCGCTTAAACACTGAATTAATCAGAATCATAAAGTCTGCTGTAAATCGTTTCTACATATAGTTGACAGTTTTTCCCCACAATATTGCTAAAGTACTGCTTAAAATACGAGATTGGGCGTAACAGGCTTTGACTGGTTATTTATTGAATGCACTTTATATTAGCAACGGCTGTTATCATCCGATTACACTAGTTGTGTGTTTTATTAACGTTATATTCATAGCCCTTGTTTAGTATATTTAAATATTATAAAACAATTTGCAGCATAAAAGAAGTTTTTAAAATCCAATTATCATAATGTATTTTGTTATATTTATATTATTTTATGTACCATAAATGAAATTTAAATAAAACCCTTTTATTTTAAGTTCATAAAACGGCCTATAGCATACATTATTCAAATTTAAACCAAGTAAGAATAATATTTTAAAAATGTATTCTATATAATATATTATGTTTATAGCTATACAAAATTATGCAATTTAAAAATGTGCACTTCTTCTCAAATTAAATATAATACAAACGGTATTATTTTCTTAATCGATTATACCTTTTTCGCTCCACTATGCTTTTAATATTTGATTTATCTACCGAATTTAATATTTATACTAGCAGGATTCGTCCGATAAGTTGCAAGGTTTTTCCTCGATTTACTGTGATTTTTTATTTTCTGAGGAAAATGTTTCCTTTCTTTCTAAAAATATTTCCTGAATATCTTTTTTTTTAATTGGTGGAAAATTTAAAAATCGCTATTCAAAATACTGAAATAGCACGAAATGTCCTATATTCATCTAAAAAATTTAAACTGAATTATTTTAGTTAATGTGCAATAATCTCCGCTAAACGCGAATTAACAATGAAAAAAACGCCCCAAAATTAAAAAAAAAAAAATCTGATAAAAAAATTTCAGGCATACAAGTACCTAAACCATGTACCTCTAATGAGTTGTAATTTTCCAACTGGTCGAAAAATGTCCGGGCCAGGATTCGAACCTGAGACATTTAGGCTGAAGCTGCCATTATCTGCCAACTGAGCCATCCCGGTCGAATCTGGGTAACCTAATTCATCCATATCCATCATAGCATTTGGTCTGATATCTGAATCAGCTCAACAGAATAAATCGCAGGTAAATTGGAACACCAAATAATTGTGTTAAAATTAATCTCATGTATCTCTGAGTTTAGCGGTCTCTTCAGAAATCTGCAGCCAAATATGCAAACGGCCAAACATCTGTATTTATTAGCATAGATCTGTCACTCATTTTTATCGTATTTACTCTTATTTAAATAAATTATCTTATCCATCTTCTGAATTAAACTTTCATTAAAATTCCAAATTCTCACAAACTGAGGAGCAGCGAAATTTTTCCCAAATTAATTTACACTTGACGAAAACCACATGCGTTGCGTTCCTGGGAAAACGCTATAAGCATAATTTAATCGAATTTTAATTAGGATGTAACAGTGTCTTAATATGCATTATGTAAAACCCGTCTTAAGATATTGCCAACGTAGATTTATAAGCACATCGTAGATGCGATCAGCTGCTAAATAACAATGTGTTAATGAGTGTTACAGAACGGTTCAATAAAGGAAATTATTAATATTACATTCATCATGTGACAGGATTAATTAAATCACTCTGCTGCATTTAACACTTCAGATAATATAATATGCATAAAGAACATAAATGTGTAGTTAATGAACTACATTAAATTAATTTTATGTGATTCCATTACAAAAAATTGTTAAATAAAGGTAAAATAATAATTTCGTTAAAATTTTGTCAGTTTATTACTTCCATTTTTTTTTTCAAATGTAGTTTATACTAAATTTCCGAAAATGTCTTAGTTATTAATTTTAAAAAAAATGGATGATTTAACGAACTTTAATATTTTAACAAAATCATACTGATTGTAAAAGATATTAAAAAAAAGTTGAATTTTTTTTCAACTGACTGAAAAAGTGTCTAAGCCGGGAATCGAACTCGGAATCTTTTGGCTTACATTGTGAATGCTCTTCCAATTGAATTACCTTGACCAACAATAAGCCGGCACAATTCCCTCAGACAAACTTTTGCCAATAACATCTGGTCTGTCATGTAAAATACAGTTCAACAGAATTGTGCTAAAATAATAAAGCGTGTCTACGTTTCCATCGTTCAATGGATTTATTTTCCCCAGGGCTTAATCTGTTGAACTGCCTACACGGCAGATCAGATGAAATTCCCAAATGATAGCCTGAGTGAATTGTGTCGGCTGTTTATCGTTTCAGGTAGCTCAATTGGAAAACCATTGGCAATTTAAGGCAAAAGATTGTGGGTTTGGTTCACTGACTGCTTTTGATTCACTTTTTCATCGAAAATTTGCAACTATTGTATAATTTAACAAAGATCTGTTTTTCTAAAATTTAAGAATATTTATTTAAAACTGGGTGATTTTATCGAGAGAATAAAACTATAATTATATTTATAAAGAAATTTTTTTTGAGTAGTTAGAAATAATGAGAGGAATAATTTATTTCATTAATTAAGGATTTGTAAATAATTTTGAAACCTAAAATATGAATACGAAAATGTTTTCTTTATTTGTGTTTTGGACGAAATCTCGAACCTCTTATTAAACTCTTATCTTCAATAACAAAAAAAACTAATTTAATAGGGCTTTCCAATATGTGACTATTAAATGAATTTGTGTGGTTGCATTCCAAAAATGTTTTTAAACAAATTAAAAAAAATCTCTTTAAATTTTTGGAAGTTTAGACTGCTGTTGAATATTTTATTACTTCCATTTTTTACTAGGCGATATCTGTAAATATGAAATCATAATTTATGCATAAATCTTTGGCTTATTTTCTTTTTCTCCACAATTTAGAAAGCATTTTAACTATTACAGTTCAAAGAATGTTTTTTTACTAAATTTTCTCATTATTTGAAATTTTTATTATTAAAACGAGTTGATTTATTTTTAAAGGAAAATTTTAAAATAGTTCACATTTTTCTTCTTCCATACATTACTCTCGGCGAGATTTTTTACTCGTGATAGTTTACCTACATAATAGTTTAGCCGCAACAGATTTTTTCCGCCCACCTGCTTGTTTGGTGGTTAGGACGTTGACTACTAGGTTCGAATCCGAATCGGGCATGAATATGTGCAGTAAATCGGATTCGTGTACAAAAGATGAAAGTATCTGCCCCAAGCAATCAGATTTCGTCCATCCGATATTTTTGTACTACAAAATTTATGGTGCGAGTTTGTCTCCAGCTATTTTGTTCGCGAAATATTGTGGAAATGTGTTCGCAAAATATGTTTTTATATATAATCATTGGCGATTATGTCCCTTAAAGGAATCTCACACTGTTAACCCTTTTGACAAGGAGGTACGCTCCCCTAAAAAGCATTTTATATCAAACGGGTGCCAATACACTACAATCTTAGATATTCAGTTTACTCAAAAACTGGACATGATAGAAGGAAACGAATTACAGATTCAAAATCAACATAAAATTCTAATCTAGGAAAACTACTTCAATTCTGTGGCAATTACTTTAATGTTTATATTAATGTAAACATTACACTATTGAAAAATATGCAAATTACTCTTAATAATTGACAGGTAAATGTTAAGAATATGCAGGCTGCGACATTTATCTGAAAAAAAATTGTCCAGTAGTCATAATCTAGAAAAGGTAATTCAAACTGACATTTATTGTACCTAAAATTTGCATAAAATGGTACAAAAAAGCTTGCATCTGCATAAACAAAAATATTCAAATTTCTTAAAAACTGGATGACCTGGAGAAAAACGAAAAGTATATTCGGAATTAACGCAAGAAACTGATCTAGGATCACATATTTTCATGTAAAGGACAGTTTTCACGTTCTACAGTGTAATTAGTATAAACATAAAGAATATAAGGAAATAAATAGTGAGGGTATAGGCTACTGCCAAGCCTATCTACTTGAAATCGACAAAGCGTTTGGAACCATATTCTCGTTCATTCAATTAATCGCTGTCTGGTTGTCTGGCTTTTTTTTTTTTAATCGCGTCTTCTTCTCTTGTTCATAAATATAGAATTCTCAAATCTTAAGCTTAATTTTTATGTTTTCAATTTCATATCCGGCGTATAACGCCAACCAATAAAATTGAATCAATTTTCTTCTTTCAAAAGCACGTGTCATATGCCGTAATATACGGTACTACATAGTACTTAGTTTATTGCTGTTACAATTGTCAATGTATGATTTATAAAGTTGCATTTGTTTAAAAATGTAAGAAGTGCTTTAAATAAACAAAAAAATTAATTTCATACTTTTACTAATTGTATTATTTCAAATGTTATTTCTGATTTTTCTATAAAGCCAGAGGTTGCAATAGAGTACGCTCTGTGTCTAACGGACGTGTGACGGCGATGTATAGAGGTGCTGTACTTGTTTTTGTCTGCAATCCCGGATATACACTCGTTGGAAGTCCAACAATTCACTGTGAAGGTCGTCGATGGAACACAACGCCTCCATCATGCGTCAGTAAGTAATGCTTATTTCATAATTTCATATCTTATTTTAATGTTTTAAAAATATTTCAAGAACATAAAAATATTATTTAAGAACATAAAAATATTATTTAATAACATAAACATATTTTTTAAGAACATATTAATTCTGATACAGTTAATACAATGAAACCAACATGAGTGAAAACTTGACCAGGGACAGGACTAATCTGAGACTTTCAACATAACGTGCTTTTACTCTGACTACTGCTCAACCGTAGTCAATATCCTAGATCGGCAATTTCACACATTTATACTTGTTGGAAAGAGTCACTAAACAGCATATTCTGCAGCACGAGATAACAATAGAAACGATGAATTAATGAATATTCATCGGTCAATAATTACACATTAAAGCCCATAAACAATACGCCTGATTACTTTATGTACAGTTTAAGAACACTGTAAAAAATGGGGAGTATAATTACGCTTAATTTGGGTTTATGAAATGCCAAATAAGGTTTAAATATGCACTAATTTTGGTGTCAACACTGAATTAAGTGTTATAATACACTTAAAATAGTTTATCTGTACTCTTTAAAAAAAAATCGGTGATATCACACACCAAGAATGACAATTTGAAATTAATTCCGGAAACCAAAACTCCAATATAGGTGTACATTTTTATCTCGCAATCCAGCTCTGTGGTGTTGAAATATACGATGACGTCAGAGTGTTGCGTCAGCAGACGACAACAGAGCAGAGAACGGAATGAACCATTTTGATTTCATTATGAAGTGCTGTTAAAAACATAAGGTAAGCCTAGTAATTATTCCTTATATATTTAATAGATAATACTAAATAGTGTTTGTATAGTTAGATGAGGGAAATTAACTAAACAAAGCATGAGAATTTTTACTTTGTTAGTTGTTTTTGCTTAATAATCCTCTTCACGCACTTGACAACACTCGATCGCTAATGTTAATTCTATATTCTATAGGCATTATTTTTCTAATATCTCGTTTGTATTTGAATAGTTTTAAATGTTTTTTTTTTTTTTTTTTTTTTTTTTTTTTTTTTACATTGGGTAGCAGAGATTAATCTCTATTTCCGCCGTTGATTACGTTTTCGATTTTCTTTGCGGATTTTTTTTAGGAAGATGCTTTTACTTTCGAAACCGGTTCCGAAAATGAAAGTATCTTCGTAGAAAAAAATCGAAAAAGTAATCAACGGCGGAAATAGAGATTGATCTCTGCTATCCAGTGCAAAAAAAAATAAAATAAAATAAAATAAAATCATTTAAAAATATTTAAATGCAAACGAGATATTAGAAAAATAATGCCCTATAGAATTAACATTAGCCCTTAATAAAAAAATTATCATATTTTAGAACATAATATTTAGTTCCTGTTTTATTTTTAAAGCAAAATACTTGTGGATTGCATTAAAAGAACATTTAAATCATATTTTAAAGGGGAAAAAATCAGTAGTGTATGTTGTATCTGAATAATAACGTTTAGAAATCATTATTTATGTGAAAAAAAAACAGTATTTATTGTTAAATATCTAAGCAGTCCATAGTGATTTGAATTTTCATAATTTTTCCTCTGTACTGTGAGGAGTTTTGAAATCTTGTATGCAGCATAATTAAAAGTAAGCTTATTCCCTGGACTACACTCTCTTTGTGTTTGGCTTTTCTAGAAATTCGTATTACCATTTGTTAAACATTTGCTCAAAAGCAAACTTTTGTGATTATAAAAATATAATTTGCTGCTTCCGTAGAAGATTTTTAGCTTTTGGAAATCTACTTTTATTTATTTTATAATTCTGCAATAGTTGTGATATAATTAATATAATCCTAATAACAGTATTTTTTACAAATCTTCTAGATTAAAAAAAAAATGACCCCCCCCCCCCCCTTAGGAAAGATTCTCAGGTCACCAAATGAAACTGTTCAAAAATCGAACTTTGTTTTGGGATCCTTTTACATTTTTTAACATTCTTACAAATACTAAATTGTAATATGTATAAAAACTGCAAATAAGTGTTTTAAATTAGTTTAAATAAGTGTTTTAAAAACAATAACTTTAAAATGCAAAGTACATCCTTGAATTTGTCAATTTTTTTTATCGTATACAAATACAACTTTAAAATCCTTAAGGGTAGGGAATTTTAATAAAATAATTAAAGGTTGCAACTCTTTATGAAACGGGTGAACCGCAAGCTTTTTATTTATTGTTGACATCATCACTTATTATGGAACAGATGTGTTACACTCACGCTAAAATGTAAACAAAAGATTGGAGACTGTTTGGTTGGCGCGATTTCCAAGACTGCGCCAAACGAATAACTTAATACAATGGCTAGGTTGCCATTAAAGGAAAAAATCCCCTAAATTTGGCGACTTTTTTCTCTTTTTTAACCGATTAATTTTTTTTTTTTTTTTTTTAGCGTGAGTGTAAAGCATCTAAGCCCTGCATAATACTTTGATTAAAGGTTGCAACTCTTTATGAAACGGGTGAACCGCAAGCTTTTTATTTATTGTTGACATCATCACTTATTATTTCACCAGTATAATTATACACTAGTTTACACTGGAAATTTTTATTCTCCAGCCTTTTCTTTTTTTAGTATACAATGATGTTATCAACAATTTAATAAAAAACATAGTGCCTAGAATATGAATATACACTAATTTATCTTTCTGCATAATACTTTGATCATCTATATATATATATGTGTGTGTGTTTTTGTGCGTGCATGTGTCAGAGAGAGAGAGAAAAAAAAATATGAGCCTCCGCTACATTTTCTTGAGACCCCCCCCCCCCTATTATTCACATCTAGCTACAGCCCTAATTTTTAAATATTAGAAACTTTACTTATTTTTTCTTGATTTATGCTCTTGTATATGGTATTATTCTAAAATTTGATTTAGTTTATATTTTATCATTTTTAGCATGGAAAAAGATATTTTGGTATCCTATAATTCAAGAAGTAAATTGTTTAATTTACCAGCATCATTGGATGAATTTGAAAATGTAAGATATTTAAATTTTGCAATGTTTTTTGTAAAGAAATTAATGTTTACTATTTTCTAAACAATATTGATGTTTAATGCTACTTTATTAAATGGTACTTGTGTACTAATGCCACCGCAGCAGAAGTTGCGCTAATGTGCCAATAAAGAACAATCTTGTTGTTTGCACGCGCACACAGTTATCTTTTGGATTCCTTGTTGTTTGCTGATTTTTGACGCCATTTTTTAGTGCTATAAAAGATTGGCGGCACTTAAAAACCGCCAAATCTGTACCTACGGTGGTGTTAATACGTAAGTAAATATTAAATTTTAACTTTCTTCTTTATTGTTTCATTTTCCCCAAAATTTATCAACTTTGAACTTTAAAAGTTAAATCTAAAGCTCTATTAAAGCTGTTTTCAAGTTCACTGTGCAACAAATTCAAAATTTTCTGACACAATGACGGGCTAATTTTTAAATGTAAAGATACAAACAGTGTTGAATTCAGGAGGTGACCAAGGGTGGACAATAATAAACGTTGTATGTGTCACATGTTAAAAAATATACACAATCTTTATATAAATATGTATTATTTTATGTATACTAGATGGAACCCGTCAAAACCTGACAGAAACAAATTACTATAACAATATGAGTAAAATAAGCTTCTTTATTATTTAATAGGGGGATAGTATGAAAAAGTGTTTCATAAATTTTATTTTAGAAGTTCTTCCCCTAGTGAAACACAGTACTATTTTCGATGCAAACTCCAAACAGACAATCTGTAAACAACTGTGTAATGCAAATCATTTCGAAATTGCAGTTATATTCAGTACTGCAAGAAATAAATTTTCAAGGACTTATGATCATGCAAATAGTATATTCCTTTGTCCATATCATATTCAGTAAATAAAAGAACGTAGTATAAATAAAGTACATTACCCTGTGATAATACAACCGAGTGAGCTCCTATGCGCATTCTGCATTGCATCTGCTCAAAGGCACCATGGAAATTTTATGTTAAGGTGGTATTAAAAAAATATTTTTCCACGCTCAGCAACTCAAAATTTTGAGACACATTTTCAGACTCATTTTTAAAAGTAAAAACATGAAACTTGGCGGTGTGATTTATGAAGAGATTTATAAGGGACCTATGTTTTTATTTTTCGTTCAATTAATTAGAAATTGAATTACGAACATTTATTTTCACAGTATAATTTTTTTTTGTTTTCAGCGCTATCGCTTTGGGAAATTTTGTTCAAAATGTCCACTTTGACAGCATTTTTTGAAATATATTCTGCCTTTATCAAAACATTGTGACAATACAGACATTATAAAAGTTTCTGAATAAGAGAACCTGCCAATTGGAGGCATTTTAGAGCAAAATTGAATTTAAAAATGTGTATCAAAATAAGCAGTTTGGATTTGAATACTCTTAAATTTTTTTTTTAATATTTAAAAGAATGTTTTAAAATGTCCTCTTTAATCATTGTTCGTTTCAAATCCATATCTTCTAAAACACATCCATTGTTGTAAACTAATCAATTTTTATGCAAAGATGGAGAAATTTTCGCTATTGCCAAACTATGGGATTTAAAGCTAAAAATAATGATCGTGGCGTCACATTCAGTTGACGTCAAATGCGTTACACGTGCTTGTTATTTCATCAAATGATTTTTAATTGGATGTTAATGATTTTTTAATGATGTTTTACTGATTTATTAGTTACTTCATTAACTAAAATAAAAATTACGTCTTCGACATCATGATATTTAAACAGAAAAAGCATTGAAAAAATGTTGCAATGTGTAGTTACGTACAATAGATCACTTTCAACTGACATCACAAATATTTATCCAACAGTCGAGAGGGATAATTTAAAAAAATAATGTAAATAAATAAATATCAAAGATTATTTTGGTTTCTTTTTTCTTTAATGTATTGTAAATTTTATTGTTTAAACTTGCTGAGAAATGATACTTTAATGAATGGGGCTTTCCTAATTTCTTTTTCTTTCGTTTCTTTTCCTTACTTTTTTTTTTTTTTTAGATTCAAATGGCAACATTCTTTCATTTGTTTATTGGATGCTACAGTTTGGCAAATAATTTGGCGATAGTTTTTTTTTTTTTTAACGGAAATTGGTTGACTGGATAATATAGAAGTACCAGAATATTTTTCTGCATTTTATAGTTATATTAATAAAAATACATTTTTAAGATTTGCTGAATCACTTATTTGTTTACTTTTTCATGCATTACATTACTGAAGATTGTCCTGTTATTCTTTTAAATATCCTCTACTTACATAAAAAAATAGCATGTGTTTTCTATGGTGTTTCTCATAAACATTGTAAAATTAAGATTATTAGATTTTATTCAACTTCAACTGTCATAACTGCTGATGAAGCAGTTATTTTTGGCGATTTTTCTGTTACCTGTAAAATGGTTGTTTTTGGTATAGCCGTAAATAAGAAAAAAATTTCCAATCGATCAAATAATTGTATTTCGTTAATCATTATATTTTCTGATTTTTAAGCTAAGAAAGAAACAATAATCATGGATTTAATTAATTTTTCAATTTTTAATCATTAATTTCAGTACACCCAAACAATTTTGATTAAATCGGTACAGATGTCACTGCACAGGGTTTTCTTTTTGGCACCATAAATGGCGATTTTTGCTGTGTATAGCAACCTGTTTTTTTATAATAAAAATGAATATATGTGTAAATAAATCAAATAATATAAAAATAATAAATTCAATTAAATGCGTGTGTGTAATAAAAGATTGGGAAAATTGGGTTTTTTTGCCAAAATGGCGCAAAGAAAAATTGCACAAATCCCGGTGCGTCTGCGACATCTGTTCCATTAAATCATGTAAGGGTAGTTTTTATTTAATAAATAATGAATTTTGTAAGAAGCCTATGGCTATGTTAGTAAAATGGATTTTGAGAATGGGCTTGCTTTATTAAATGAGTTTTTATGAAATAGGCCTCCAATTTTGTCAGGATCAACTCCTGGTATGGTTACTGAATTTATACAAGATGTACTTGAAACTTATGCATTCTTATTTGATGTTTCAGGAGGTGTATGCTAGATTTTGTATTGATCGGACAGTATCCATTATTATACAGTTTTTTAATGAAGTTTGGCAGGAGTACATTGATGTACAAAAAGATGAAAACATTCTTCCAGGTAAGAAATATAGAATTGTGTTAGATACACCCAAAGTATTATATATTGAAAATTCAGTTCCTGACTGTGCTGAATCGAAATCATCATCCCATATAACTGAACCATTTTTCACTGATGAGAGAAATGCTTCTGGTTCCTGTGAATCATCAGAACCAGATCTATTTGCTGCAGCAACTCCACAGTCATCTTTTCCCCTAGATAATTTCACAATACCCGCTAAAGACTTTTCAAGTCGCCTAAGACAAGCTTTGCAAGATGAGGTACCCTTACCTAGGGTTTTGCGGTCAGAATTAATACATACCATATGTTCATCTGTTGTGAAACATTCAAAATATCCGACATCAGTTATGGTGACCGACATGGCAAGAGCCATTGTTTCTAAATACCCATATTTAAAAGAGTCCATTGGAACTGGATATGGTGGATGGCGACAGGCTATTCGAGATAAATTGAAAAATATGCGTAGATTTGATCAAAGTGAGGAAGTAAAGCAGAAGAAAATAACCAATAAGTTCCATAACAAAGGAGAAAAAGCGAATGAAAAGAAAGAAATACCACAGTTCAAAAAACAACTCATGGTTATTAATGAACAGGCTAGTGCTTCATCTGAGTTAAATGAAACATTTGACATTAGAAGAGATGAAATTGTCAATCAATATATGAAAGTTGCTGATTTAAAAATTAAATATCCAAACTTATTTAATAAATAGCACTTTGCTGATGAATTTTTCCGAATAACAGGGAAATCTAACATTTTTCAGTGTATTCCAAAATTTATCAGTTTATATAATAAGCAGCTCTATAATTTATTATTGGCACGAAAAAGCCTTCCTTCATGGGTTGAAACTCTGAAATGTCTCCAAGAGCAAGCTGACACAGCAATAGCTAAAGATGAATTTCTGCTGATCTCATTACCTGTGCATTTTTCTGAAGACCAGCTATTTTTAACATACACGGTAAGTGATAAATTACAAATACTGTTATTAATTTATTTGATTATCTGCAAAAATAAGGTGTCTTTGGAGAAGAAAGGTTTAACATAAGAGTAAGAGTTTCCCCCTTCCCCTCCTCGAGGGATGTTGTGCCTAATGTTTACATAAGATAGTTAGGTAATATTTTATATGCAATGTTGCTTTCACATTTACAAAATGACAGCATTTTTTTATACAATTTTTATCGCTCTTATTAAATGTTTAAAGTTTTTATAACATGCTATTTAATTTATTTACAGTGTTAGTGACCGTACAAGACAATAACATGTTTTGGTACTTTTCCATTATACTGACACCATGCCAAAATGTATGTTAATGCATAATGTATATATTAAATGTATGCTTGGCGACAATGGTATCCGTATAATGGAAAAGTAACCATATTTTTCTTGCCCACTTTTATTTTCTGTGCATCTATATTAGAAACATTTCTTTGATATTAAATTAAAATGTCTTGGTTTGTAACATTATTTTTCTTTTTTATGAAATGTGTGAAAAGTATGTATTTTATTTGCATGTGTTAGAAATGAATTTAATGTGGTTGAAAATGATAGGAATATTATTTAGCAGTGTGCCACCTGTTATTGACTTGCATAAAAAGTATTGTTATTACATACATGTAAATGTTTAAAATGTCTTCCATTGCCCTTAAATTTTCAGGAAAAGATTTCTAAGATTCCTGCCTAATATGTTAGAAAAATCCTAGTTTTAGCTCTGCATTTAATCAAAGACATTCTTATAAAAATGATTTTCATCATGATTTAAATTTCAGTTTAAATAATATTTAATAGAGCCTCCGTACAAAGCCCTGTGGGTCGGTTTTGGTTGGGAGATGGGGGTGAAGGCTGATTGTGCAAAATGTTGGGGATTTTCAACATTACAATTGAATAATAGGTAAAATGTAGCACTATAATAAATACGGCAATGTTTTCACATTTTATAAATAAATTATACGCCTCAATTAATATTTCACAGGTTTCTATGAAAGGAGACTGCAAATATCAGCTTTAACTATTGTTGCTCATGTGTTTATAAATTACTTTCATATGCTAAAAAAATGAGTCACTTGTCTCTAAGATTGATTAGAAGCTATAACTTTTAGATTTCACCTAGTATTAGAAAAATATTTATCTATCAAATCTTACATTTAAATTAAACAACCCTGATAATGTAGTCTGTTTCCTTATGTCACAATCTCATTAAAGATTTGAATTGCTTGATAAAGAATCAAACTAAAGATCTCATCAAAATGATAAATATTTGCTTGTACAAACCTTTTTTGTTGTTGTTGATGTTGCCCATATTTATGTAATTTACAATAGACTGCAAAATAAAGCATTTATAGTCAGTTACAACAGATGAAAGAGAAAAAATACATTCTTTATATTACATATCAGAATCTGCTAAATCTCTTTAACTGTTTGTTAAAGGATTACTAAACTTGTAGTATCAATAAATATTTCTTTATAATTTTTCTTCCTGCATGCCATACTTTCTAAGTTGGTTTGTTTTCTGCACGTTACTCTTTGTATAAGTGAAATATAGCTAAAATCTATGTGGTAAATGTTTTGTCTATAAAACGATAAATCTTGTCTTAATCTTTCTTCTACATCATCAGTTATCAAGTTTTATAATAGCATGCTTGGATGATCAACGGTCGATCCAGGAAAATTTTGGGGTCTATTTAGAGCCCGTTCACAAAAATCTTATTTAACAAAACATTCTCCTTCACAAAATTCATTTTAAAAAAATAGACACTTTCACAAATTTCTATTCCATAAAAACATACTCTTCATTGATTATTTTTATTTCGTTATGTTTTAAAATTTGTAATTTGCCAACAAAACAAGTTCACTGAAAAGTAAAACTTTAACAGAAGGACTTAAAGAAGAAATTATTATTAAATGCTTCGTTTGAATTTGAGTTAGCTAAATTTCATCCTTTGTTACAAAATGTTATTTTTCACAAAAATATGATAAATTTCACAATAATAACTTATTTTTCACAAAATGGGCCCCAAGAAAAAAAAAAAAAAAACTGCATCGACCGCATGATGAGGTTTATGCTATATTTAAAGAAAAAAATTAAAATTGTATTTGTCATGCAGTGAAATCGAGTAGCACTGATTTTAATTTTAATTTCTCTTATAGGCAACTACTTCTATTGATGACATTAAGAAAGCAGGTTATTCATCGCCTCATGTAGGAATCATTGGGTTTGAGACTAAACAAGAAAAATACTATGTGCTAGCTGAGCATGAAATTATTCTCCACTGCAATTCATTATCGGAAGCAGTCACCAATCTGATAGCATCATACTTTATATTTAATTGCGAGTATCCAAAACGTTGCATCAAAACCCTTATTTTTATAGAAAAGTTCATCTTTGACATTCAGTCAGACAAGAAGAAATTACCATCAATTGTTGTAAGCTTTGCACAAAAACTTAAAAATTGTATGTAAGGATAACAATTAGAAAGACATTTTATACTTAAGTCAATTTATATTGTTTAGTGCTTTATCTTTTTTATAATCATGGTTTTAATTTGTAATTTTTGCCCAAACATAACATTTACAGTTTTTACCAAGTATCTTACTCATTTAAACTTGTTTCATAGCCAAGAAAACAATTTTTTTTTGCAATGTGCTGTTCATGACTGTCCAAATACGTTCACTAATTTTCACGCATATAAATCTCATGTTTATAGAAAACACAGGAATACATTTTCTCAAGATAGATCTATTTTTCCTGGCCATTACATATGTAAAACATGTATCAACTGTCCACAAGTAAGCTGCTTTAAAAATCTGCCAGATATTTCAAAACATTTGAATGTACATACAAAACAAAATAAAACAATATTTTGCCCTTTCATAAGCTGTACAGCCAAATTCAAAAGTTTTTCCTCTTATCGATCGCATTTGAGTAGAAAACATACATATTATACGCACACTGATAAAAGTAAAAATAATTTGAATAATTGCGATGAAGAATTTTTAAGTCACATTAATTGTAGTAAAGATCCGTTAATGGACTTTGAATCAATAAATGTAGAAGATGATATAGGTGCAACTGAAGAAAATTTTGATTCAAAAATGAAACGACATGTTAGTTTATTATTATTAAAAGCTCAGGAAAAACACATGCTACCTCTGTCCACAACCCAAAAAATCTTGCAGGATTTTAATTCTTTGTTGGAAATGCAGAGTGATTATTTAATTAACAAAATTAAAAATGAAACTTCTAATTTAAGTATAAGTAATGAGAGTTTTCTAAAGATTAATGAAATTTTGAAACAAAATTGTATTTTTGAGAGCATTGATTCATTATCTAATAATTATAGGAGAATGAAGTACTATGAAACAAACATGCAAATGGTTCTTCCTGTTGAGTATATTTTAGGAAATAATAGTTTCAACAAGTCGTGTTGTTTTCATTATGTGTCTATATTAAAAACTTTGAAATTTTTGTTGATGCAAGATGATGTATTTACACAAGTTGTGAACCCTAAGTGTGACAAAGCCAAAAATCTTATAACAAGTTTTGATGATGGTAAATTCTGTAAAACTCATCCCCTGTTTTCTACCAACTTCCATTCCTTAAAATTAAATCTGTTTTGTGATGAATTTGAGATTTGTAACCCATTAGGTGTTCATAGAAAAACTCACAAATTACTGGCATTTTACTATGTTCTAGGAAATGTATATCCACAGTATAGATCTTCAACTGATATAATTCAATTAGTTATTATTTGTAAAAGTACAGATGTGAAATATTTTGGTATTGGTAAAATTGTTGAACCCTTAGTTAAGGATTTGAATATTCTTGCAACTGATGGAATTTCTGTGAGAGCTGAAACTTTTGTTGGCTGTCTGTCTTTTATTAGTGGTGACAATTTAGGAAGCAATATGATTGGTGGTTTTGTGGAATCATTCTCTAATAAAGTAAACTGTTATTGCAGAACATGCTTGTGTAATAAGGCTGAGATACAAAACACATATACTGATGATCATATTACATTGAGGACTCCTGAAAACTATAAACAACATGTAACAGAGTTGCTTGCTGATGACACAAAGTTAATTCAGTATGGAATAAAAAACAATTCTCCATTTAATTCAGAATTTTTTCATGTTACACGTGGTCTCCCTCCTGATATTGCCCATGATTTGCTAGAAGGAGTTGTCCCATATGAAACAGGTTTAGTTTTAGAAGCTTTACACACACACAAAGTAATTTCTATTGATTATATAAATAAACAAATTGAAATGTGGCCTTATGGACCTTTAGATTCTATTGATAAACCATCTTTAATAAATAAAAAATGTAAAATAAATCAGACAGCTGCTCGAATGTGGACACTTGTCAGATTACTCCCGTTAATGTGTGCTGCTGTCATTCCTGAAGACAATTCATATTGGAAATTGTTTATAGATTTAAAGGGTATTGTTGAACTTATTTTTGCCCCTGTTCTCACAGTAGACCATATTGCTTATTTAAAAATTAGAATTGATGACCACCTACATTTTTTTAGAGAACTTTTTCCTGATAAAATGATGATACCAAAGCAGCACTTTCTTATTCATTACCCTTCTCACATGTTAAATTTTGGGCCTCTCCGTCACTGTTGGACATTGAGATTTGAAGCGAAGCATTATTATTTTAAGAGACTTGCTGCAATAGGAAAAAATTTTAAAAATATAACTCTCACATTAGCAAATCGCCATCAATTACGTCAAGCATATTATGCTTGTAATTCAAATGGATACCTTCAGTATAATAAATCGGTTGGGATTACCAAACCACTTGAATTAAGTTCTATACAACCAGAAGCTGCTCAGGTTATTGTGAAAGACAAAGGATTTACTAGGGAACTATATTCTGTTTCACACTTTACTATTAACTTTTTAAAATATGTTAGTGGTTTATTTATTGTTAGGAAATTAGTTGAAGAAGAACCAATTTTTTCAAAAATTTTGCTCATTATAACAGATAGTGATAAAGTTTTTTTTCTTTTAGAAGATTATGAGTGTGTTTTCAATGATCATTTTGGTGCATATAAAATTAAAAAAATGTCTAATAAGGACTGTTCAAGATTTTTTTTTATGGATGCAAGTCTCTTGCAATTTAGATATCCATTTTCCAGCTACTACAAAAATGGAAACTGGTACATTGTCTTAAAACATATTTTGGTAACATTAAATGATGTTTCATACATGGAATGTAATACTTAAGATTTTTTTTGTTACATATAAAAATTGTATAATATTGTGTGTAATATATCTTAAGTGGGCAATTTGAACAGTACAAATCCAAAATGACAATTAAAAAATTGTGTAAGCCTGTTTTGGGTTTAACTGTAGGTATACTATTTTGGTTAATATCAATATATTTAACCATGAAATGTGTTTTGATAATGTTAAGTAATAATTAAATGCTGTTTGTGTGGTTTGGTACACTGCAATATGCAATTTTTTTTTATGATTAGCTAAAACCGTTCTTTACTTTTAACCTTGACTTATGCTTTTTTATGTGCTTATAAAAATCATTTTTTTATTGTGAAATTGCAAATATACTGATTTGACCAAAGGCTTACTGTCAGAACTTTGCCCACCTAAGATATGAGTAAGTAAATGTCTTCAGAGAAAATTCTATAATTTTTTTTGCTAACTTTATGAGAAAAGTATGTGTCTAACCCATTGGTCTGCAAGCTGTTAAGAATTATTATAAGCATTGCTTGCCTGTTCAAATTAAGTTAGGTTATTTTGTTTATTAATGCATTCAAATTTCTTTAAGATATTTTGAATTTAACTTTTTTTCTTTCTTCACTGTATTTCATTCGTTATTACTTAGTTATTAGTCTCTGATTATTTTCATATAATACTTTTAGTATTGACAAATGTGTATTATACTTTCCAATTCAGTATTAGTTAAATAAATATCATAAAAGTTATTTTGTTCTTAATTCTTACTATTAAAATTTTGAATAAATTCTGCATACATGGTTACCTGATTATTCTATTGACCAACTAAGTTATAACCAGAAATGTAAGATGTGTTGGGATGCCATAGTTAAATATCACTAACAAGTAATACTTGTAATTAAATCCAATTAATTTAAGCTTCTTAAAAGTGATATTTTAAAATTAATTTTTATTTAAAGTGAGTAACATTTTCCTTGGGGTATTTCTTAAGAAATTTATTCAAAACGCAAAACATTCATTACTAGGATAATAAAATATTAGGTGTTAATAAGAGTGGGGGATGACCATAACTTCTACAATGCTATATTGAAAATCGATTAAACCCTTTCACTACTAAAAATAAGTGCAAATAGTTTCATGTGGCTTCATTGTTCAATACGTAAGTATTTTGACATGAAAAAATACAAAGTCTAACAGAATTTCCTGACTAAGTTTTTTTAACATTTATGTAATCACAACATTTATATTGTTAAATTTCTATATGGAATTCTTTTTAATTATAACTGTAATTGAATAAGGTTTTATTAATGGTGGCAACAAAGTTGCTATCATAATTGTTGTAATTAAACACCCGATAAATCTTGCAGCACCAAATTATTTTTTATAGCTCTTTTCAAGTCTTTGACCGGAAATATGTCGTCCCAAATTATCCTAAGAGAAAAGGTGATTGAAAGGTTATGGATATTTACGTAAAGCTACCGGCATTTTTACTGGATTTTTCTTCTTTTGATTAAAAGATAACATATTTTGAAACATCAGTAAACTTTTATAATTAAAATTAAAAAAAATTATATTGAGGATTTCAATTACAGATTTGCGAATTGACTTTTAAATATCCTTTTCTGAATCAAAGAGAAAAAGATCTCTAAATTTTCTGTAAACTGTTATACATTTATATAAAACTTTGACATATTTTTCTCTTTGTTTCAGAAAAGGATATTTCAAAATTAATTCGCAAATTTGTAATTGAAATCCTCAATATATTTTTTTAAATTTTAATTATAAAAGTTGTTTCAAAATATGTTATCTTTTAATTAAGAGGGGAAAAATCCAGTAAAAATGCCTGTAGCTTTACATAAATATCCATAACCTTTCAATCACTTTTCCTCGTAGGATAATTTGGGACGACAGATTTTGAACACCAAATTTGGTGTGATGCTGCATCGAAGTGGCATATCCTGAATTAGTTAGTAGGACACCCAATTTGGTGTTAAAGCACACCAAATTGATGATGGTGTTTTATTACACCACTTTTGGTGGCAACTTTGTTGCCACCAAAAGTGGTGTTTCTTTACACTAATTAATTTTTGGTGTTTCATTACACCAATTTACAAGGGGTGTTTCTTTACACCGTTTTTGGTGGCAACTTTGTTGCCACCATTTTTGGTGTAAAGTAACACTAATATTTTTTACAGTGAACATATTAATTCAGACACAGTTAAATATAGTGAAACCAAGCATAAGTGAAAAATTGACCAGTACTTCATCAGAGGTTTATGTGCTTTAATATGTAATTATTGACCGATGAATATTCATTAATTCATCAATGCTATTGTCATCTCGAGCTGCATTGGCGGGTCAATTTTTCACTCATGTTGGTTTCATTGTATTTATTGTGTCTGAATTAATATGTTATAAAACTGTACTAATCAGACGTATTGTTTATGTGCTTTAATAAAAATATTGCATAATCGGAAATGAATTAAAATCATTCAGAAATTGTATACGTGTGCATTGTAAAAAAATAAAAAAATAAAATTAAATAAATAAATAAATTTGCGAAAATATAATGTAAACGCAAATGAAAATATACAACAGCCTCTAAGTCCGAAAAGTATTCAGAAATTAATATATTTTCGAGACTCAAAGAAGCATTTATAAATTCAAATTTTCTTTGGTTGATATTGATTTCTAGAAACATTTTCAAGTAGTTTTTTAGTGCATTTATCAGTTTTATCAAACTAGAATATCGATTTTTAGGATGATATCAACTAAAATTGTAATTTACATCTAATCATTGTAAATCCTACAACTAATCAGCTTACAACTAATCATTGTAATAATTTACAACTAACTATTGTTATAATTTACAAATAATCATTGTAATATATATATATATATATATTTACAAAAATATACAACAGCCTCTAAGTCCGAAGAGTGTTCAGAAACTAACATATTGCCGAGACTCGAAGAAGCATTTATAAAATCAAAGTTTATTTTGTTGCTATGGATTTTCGGAAACGCTTTCGAGTAGTTTTTAGTGCATTAATTTGTTTCATCAAACCAGAATATCGATTTTTATGATGATATCAACTAAAATTGTAATTTACATCTAATCATTGTAAATCCTACAACTAATCAGCTTACAACTAATCATTGTAATAATTTACAACTAACTATTGTTATAATTTACAAATAATCATTGTAAAAAATATATTTTTTTTTACAAAAATATACAACAGCCTCTAAGTCCGAAAAGTGTTCAGAAACTAACATATTGCCGAGACTCGAAGAAGCATTTATAAAATCAAAGTTTATTTTGTTGCTATTGATTTTCGGAAACGCTTTCGAGTAGTTTTTAGTGCATTAATCAGTTTCATCAAACCAGAATATTGATTTTTATGATGATATCAACTAAAATTGTAATTTACAACTAATCATTGTAAATACTACAACTAATCAGTTTACAACTAATCATTTAACTAATCATTGTAAATACTAAAACTACTCGGTTTACAACTAATCATTGTTAAAAACAACAACATATATTTCTTAATTTTAGAAAATATACAACAGCCTCTATGTCCAAAAAGTGTTCAGAAACTAATATATTTTCGAGACTCAAAGAAGCATTTATAAATTCAAAGTTTCTTTGGTTGATATTGATTTCCAGAAACATTTTCGAGTAGTTTTTTAGTGCATTAATCTGTTTTATCAAACCAAAATATCGATTTTTAGGATGATATCAACTGAAATTGTAATTTACAAACTAATCATTGTAAATACTACAACTAATCAGTTTACAACTAATCATTATAATAATTTACAACTAACTATTGTAATAATTTACAACTAATCATTGTAAAAAAGAAAAACATATATATATTTTTTAATTTACGAAAATATACAACAGCCTCTGAGTCCGAAAAGTGTTCAGAAACTAATACATTTTCAACCATTTATACAACCAAAGTTTCTTTTGTTGATAATGATTTTCGGAAACGTTTTCGAGTAGTTTTTAGTGCATTAATCAGTTTTATCAAACCAGAATATCGATTTTTATGATGATATCAACTTAAATTGTATTTTACAACTAATCATTGCAAATCCTATAACTAATCAGTTTACAACTAATCATTGTAATAATTTGCAACTAATTATTGTAATAATTTACAACTAATCATTGTAGAAAAAAAAACATACATTTTTTAATTTACGAAAATATACAACAGCCGCTAAGTCCGAAAAGTGTTCAAAAACTAATATATTTCCGAGACTCAAAGAAGCATTTATAAAATCAAAGTTTCTTTTGTTGCTATTGATTTTCGGAAATGTTTTCGAGTAGTTTTTCAGTGCATTAATCAATTAATCAATTTTATCAAACCAGAATATCAATTTTTAGGATGATATCAATTAAAATTGTAATTTATAACTAATCACTGTAAATACTACAACTAATCATTGTAATAATTTACAACTAATCATTGTAAATACAACAAATAATCATTGTAAATACGACAACTAATCATTGTAAATACTACAACTAATCAGTTTACAACTAATCATTGTGATAATTTACAACTAATCAGTTTACAACTAATCATTATAATAATTTACAACTAATTATTGTAATAATTTACAACTAATCATTGTAAAAAAAACAAAAAAAAACATATATCTCTTAATTTACGAAAATATACAACAGCCTCAAGTCCGAAAAGTGTTCAGAAACTAATATATCTTCGAGACTCAAAGAAATATTTATAAAATCAAAGTTTCTTTTGTTGATATTGATTTTCGGAAACGTTTTAGAATAGTTTTTTAGTACATTAATCAGTTTTATAAAACCAGAATATCGATTTTTAGGATGATATCAACTATCAGTTAAACAGTTTCAGCTGCGGAATTGAATTTATACAAGGGCAACAAAATAATGTTAATGTCCATGTTAATTCTGTGAATTTATCATGTTTGTTGAACATAAAAATGCTTATTGGATAATTGAAGACATATGAAAACATATATTCAGGTTTGACAAAATTGATTAATATCGTATAAACACTCCTCGGGAATGTTTCCGTTAATCAGAAAAAAAAATTGTTTTGATAAATGCTTCTTTAAATATCGAAAATATATTGCGTTCTCGGATTTCTAAATATAACGAATGCTTTTCTTAACACTTTCGCTGTCGGGTTTGGAGCATATTCGGAATTAAATATCTGTACCTGTGTGTCGGGTCCAAACACTCTTCGGAGAGTGTCTTTACACTTACAGTGACTCTCCCCACCACCGGCACCTGCCTTTGCTCTTTCTATTTTAGAGTGGCACTCAGTATCGCCTATTCTGTTTTGGTATAAGGTTGGTTCGAGCAAAACTTTTATTTACTTTTTATTTTATGACGAAATATCTCACCATTCGATGTAAGTACTATAAAATAGTTATTTTTTATTAATTATGAAAATATTTAATTTGTTTTCGATTATTTATATAATCACTAAGTATATCACTAAGTACTCATATATAGATACCGTAATTTCTGGTGTATAACCCGCAGCTCAAATAAATTGGTTTCGAACCAGAAATTTCATTTAGTAAAACATAACTTGTTTCTACTTCGTTCTTATTTGACTTAATTTAATAAATAAAATTTCTGATTCGAAACCGATTTATTTAAGACGCGGGTTATATACAAGAAATTAAGGTATATAAATTATATTTGGCTATTTTTTTTTCTTATATTACCTTACATTGAAAAAAAATAGACACAAATAGAACATATACTACTTATATGCATCACGGTAATGTTTTTTATTTGTAAGAAATATGTAGAAATAGAAAGTGTAATTGGCATCTGGGAACGGATTTTTGAAAATAGGATTGTAGCCAAAGTGTTAATAGTTAGTTATTTGAAAGAGACTCTTGCATATTTTCGTTCGTGGATATACTATATTTACCAAAATTAAAAAGAAAAACCATTTGTCTTTTTATTTTTTATTTTTTTTAATGTATGTTGAGCTCTCACACGCACACACTCCGTGATAACCTTAATTCTAAAAGTTCTAGAATATAGATGTTTAAAATCTAGTTTCAAACTCAAGATATGTTTTGTTGCACTATGTTTTATTCATATTCTGAAATCCGAAATTCAAAGATTCGCTTTATCATATTTCCTTTATTTTAAAAGTTAATTACCGATATCGTATTTAATGAAATGCATTAAATATGAAATAAAACATATTTGGGCATTAAAAATTGTTTTATATCATATGTCTTACAAGGATATCTTTAAAATTTTATTGTAAATAGATGAATGTGCCTCAACGTACTTTAAAAAATGACCTAAGTGCACCTATCAGTTTTTAAGTTTAGCAGCCTCTGAGTTCATAATATGTAAATTGTAAAATTTATATCAGTAAAATAATATGTTTTATAACCTATACAATTTTTTTAAAGAAATCGATTTCTTATGCGCAAATATGCGAATTCAAAATTTCAGCTCATTTTTGTTCATAATATGTTTCAGTTCAACGGATTTTCGGTTAACCGGGGTCTCATAGGAATTTTCGGATAACCGGGAGGCTTCCTAATTTTATTCTACCAGATGACACTACTCACCCTTCTCACTTTCCCACAGTCACGTAAAGCGTTAATGCTTGCAGTTGCTGCACGAGTCCGTATTATGTTCGATTTCCCCTTCCTGTTTACACGTGTTTTAATTTCCTCCAAACTTTATTTACGATGAGTAATATTTAAAAATACAAACAGGTATTTATAAGCATGAAGAGCTCAACGAGTTGAAAAAGTTGATATTGGCACCTCAATATATGAAGATGAAACAGCGTGAGATCTGTTGTTGTTTAAAAGGTTTCGTGATAAGGCAGCATTGAAGCAATGCGAAGTTGAAAAACAACAAAAAATCACAACTTATTTTGTAAAGAGGTGAAGTGTTGTATGTGTCAATGCAATAAAATGCCTGCTTGTACGCAATAGTCCAAATAACTAAGTTGACGCTGTTTATATATTTAAAAAACAGCGTTCTTGTTTAAAAATACAAATTTTCATATAAAAAAAAAAGTTAAGGTATTTCGCTAAGCCAATTATTGGATAACTGGGATTCGGATAATCGGTATTCTACTGTATTTAACATGATTCTTTTTTTCAAACATTAGGTACTTTAACTAAACACTTAGTTTCTGTTTAAGGTTGTGTTAGCACTTATAAGATCTCTAATTTCGTCAAAATATATACTTATTGCTTGCTTAATTTATGAGTTAATTTGGCATTTAAAATGTATTTTCTTTTTAGGGAATTCCACTGGATTACAGAACGCAGATGAAACAACACAGAAAGGTTATACGACTTCAAGTGTTGTCACTTCTCAATCAACATTCTATACAACTCTACAGAATTCTGGCCAAACATTTACTAGTACAAAAAATCTGGAAACAGAAAAAATGAATTCAAAGAACCACACATATATTATTAATTCAAACACTATAACACCACCTTATACTTCTTTAAGAACGGATGATTCTATACAAAAATCCAGTCCATTTACGCCTGAGCAAAGCCTCGAAAATAATTTGACAGAAACACTTTCTAACAGGAAGACCACTTTGCCAGCTGATATAGTATCTTCTACTATGTTAAAAACAGAAATATCAACACCATCAACTAGTATGAAAACAACTCACTATGTTACAATTCCAACAACAACTTCCTTAAAGACAACTATTAGTTCATATACTCCTCAGACCTCAACGTTGACGCTGCAGACGACTATTTCAACAGCCAAGCAAACACTAACACCTCCACAAATAACAAAAGCAACTTCCGAAACACCAAATACAGCAATTTCTTCATTGTCGAGGACTTTAAAAACAACTACGCAATCAGTTGCTATACCTTTATATGTCGATAAGTCCATAACAACAGTTAGTAATGTTTCATCAACATTAGGAAAAATGACTACAAGAAGTCATTCCTCAGATACATCTACGAGAACGCGTACATCTACTGCCACATCACGAACTATAGTCAGAAAGTTACCACAAGCAACAAAATTCTCCAATAGATTTACAAAACCTACAAAAAGCACCCTGCCAAAATCTGAAATGAAAGGTAAACAAACTGTAAGCAAAAGTACAGTAAAAGGTATCGTTTGTATTGTAATCATTGCATTCATATGCATTATAGCAGGCCTTGCATATTGCATCAGAAAACGAAGAAGCAAAAGGCAATCAAAACTTTCAGATGACTCTGAAATTAGATTTTTATCAAAAAGCGATTGTTATGAATATTCAAATCCTTCATCTTTAAACGGAATTTTAATACAATAAATTGCTAATTACTTATTTTTACTTTTTGTACGCATAATGTATGGAAAGTTTGTAATAATAATGCATGTATGTGAATGAACACAATAGCTATCAAACGATATTTCTGATTGAGCTTCCATTGGGTAATAATGTTTAGACTACTGTAGGGAAAGTACCTTTTTGCATGCAACGTAACAAAAATCTCAGAAACTTTTTTTTTACCGACATTTGAACGTGTAAATAACAAATTAACTTAAATATATAATTTAAGGAATAGTTAAATTTTACAGAACTTTTATTAAACTGGTCCTTACTTGACCTAAATTCGACTTCTAAGTTATTTAATATGATGCTGAACTCAATAATACAGACAGTTTGAATGAAATCCATATTAATAATTTATAAGAAATCATCTTTTTTTCTGCTGTGTACGTACGAGTTGAATCTTGTTCTCATTCTGTCGTTTTTAGTTTTTAAACCATAGAAGTGTGTCCATTACGCATTTTATTGTTTCAACTGTTATGGAAAATTAAATTGAAATATATATATATATCCTTTAAATATCATAAACAAGTACAACGACTTCAGAAGTATATAATCGAATGGTTTTCAAGAAACTGATAGCACACAAAGCACACTTAAACTGAAACTTATAATGCAATAATTAGTGCAAAAATAATTTTATTTCTTTACGATTGGTTGTCTATCAAGCCACCTTTTAGTTCATAAAATTAGAAATTGACATAAAAGTAAATTTTCCATTACCTATAATCTGTTCTCGTACCTAAGGATATTTCTTGCGTACCAAATCAGGCATAAGTGCACTAGGTTTGACATTCTTGAATTACTGTCAGAAGATGTTCTTACAGCTGTTCGTTGAAATCGGCTGACGGATTAACCCTTAGCGGCGCGGAATAAGTCTGTTTTTAAAATGATGAAATTATGGATTGACACCAGAATTTACAAAAGAATTCATTAGAAACTAAACTTGTTTATTTTCCCGTACTTTATAAAAGGAAAAATTGAATTAAATATTCTTGGTGCCGTTTGTCATTTTTGGAATTAAAATTAGATGTCCTTTTTTGTGGACACCGCCCGCTAAAGGGTTAAACATTTCAACCATTTTTAAAATATATTCAAACCATTTTGAGACTGGTCCTATAGGGTAAATCACAAACACAAAATGTGATTAAAAAATGATAAATATTTCATAAACAGAGTCACGCATCAGTGGCTCCGAGGTAACGTATCCAGTTTCGAAACGGGACTACCAGTATTTGTCTGATTCCATTATATCAAGTGTAAGCAAAGTATAGCATTAGAAAACTATTTTTTCTACATCTAACAGTCATTGTGCGAAAATCTTTTTTTTTTTTTTTTGCTGTTGTTGTTACTGTATCTTTAAAAGAAACGGTTTAGGAGTCAGCTACTCTTCAAAACTAAGAAAGGGTACTATGCATATATATATATATATATATATATATAACCATTAATGAAACATTACCATAACACCAGTTTAAACTATGAAATTATGATTTAGTATGTAATAATTAGTTGACAACGAAAGTGTTCCCCAACACTCTGAATATAGATACCAAAAACTTATTTTAAAGAAGAAGAAATTAAATTAAAAATTGAATGAATGAAATTGAATGAATGAAATGAAATTTGGGGAATTTAGACAGAATTATCAAGTCCCAAATATATATATATATATATATATATATATATATATATATATATATATCATAAAGCTTTTGTGAATAATAACCATTAAACCACATCCTATTTTTAAATACAGAATATTTTTCTATTCTATTATTAAAATATACCTACAAATGTGAACATTTCTATGAGAATCTAATCAAAATTCCCATCAAAATAAAACTAGTAAAAGAGAAAGTATTGAACTTTGTAAAAATAATCTGTAATTACTATTTTTTCTGAATATCGTAACAGATAAGTTATCCAGATGTCAAAGGCATACTTATAAGCTTTTTCTTTCGAAAGTGAAAGCGAATTCGTATATTAAATTATATATCCCGGAATTTGTTTTCCAAATTTCAAAAAGATAAGCAAAGTTCTTACTTTCTTAAGTTCCTTTTCTAAGTATTATGATAAAAATTTTCCATTTGCACGATATTCACTTATATATATATATATATATATATATATATATATATATATATATATATATATATATATATATATATATATATATATATATATAAATGTGAAGCAGCTGAGAAAACATTGGTTGGGAAAATACTCTTGTTAGTATTTTAGATATGACTACTTGAAAGCGAAAAAAATAAAATTTCACGCTAAAATTCAAAATAATGTAATATTTGAGAAAGCAATACATTTTTCAAATGTTCATAATTTTTTTTATTCTTTTTGCAAAATATATTATTTTTAAGATATGTTCCTACCCTGAAATAACCCTTTTTGCGAAATATTTCGAATTATTTTTAATTAAATTTTAAACATTTAGGATTCTAAAAATGCTTTACTCTTAGTTCAGCGATAATTGGATGAAAATGTCTAGCTCAAATTATAAATCAGAAATAAACTTTCTAAAATTTGAACTGATTTAAAAAAAAAAAAAAAATCTCATTTCTTAATATGATTTTAAGATATTGAAATAAAATTTTGTGACAAGGTTCTGCACATGTATTGGTATGTTATGATGCAAAATATAGCTTATAAGTATGTATTTATTATATTTCTTTTAAATGCTAAAAGGTGTAAACTAAGAACAAAACATTTATTTAAATAACTTTTATTAGATTGTAGACATGTTTCGGACAGGCCTTTTTAATATGTACTGAAAATAAATTGGATAATGAATTAGATAATATTCGTAAAATTGCTTGTAATAATGGTTTTAAGGTGCACCATATTAATAAATTACTGGTGGATACCACCAATGATAAGAAACCAGAAAACAATTTTGATTCGCAAAAATACAAACTTTATACTCTTCAATATTATCCAAGCTTATTTGAAAAATTAAAATACAGCCTTAAACGTCTCAATATCTGCTTAATAACCAAACCCCCTCAGAAATTAAAGAATATAATTTGCAGTAAAATTTATCAAAATAATTTTGAGAATTATTCAGGAGCATATGAAATATCTTTTATTAGAGAAGACGAATCTAAAAATTACTATATTGGCATGACAAGCAGAAAATTCTATTTGTAAATTTCGATATCTAATGTCTAATAATTGACGGGCAGAATTTTCCGGTATCAATTGTTTTTCACAAATGGTAGGAACAACCCAATAAATTTAAATGTGACTAGTAGCCGTCCTTTTATTACAGGGTTGGAGACCCGCTGTATATTAAATCTCTGACACGGATACAGGCAAGAAAACCTTTTACAGTTTTATATTCAATCTTCATTTTTAAAAAAATCTGTTTTTTTTTTCGCTTAAAATGTTTAAAAATAAAGAATTTTTTTGAGTAAAAAAATCATTAGTTTTCTTAAATATAAAAATATAACTAAAAAACAATACCAATAGATGACACCAGGCAGTTTTCATATAACGAATTTCCTTCTTTGTTGTTTTACGGAAAATAATCAATTACTTTTCTTAGTATATATGCCTTATTGATAAATTGTAATACAAAATATACAAAAAATTGTGGATCTTTTCAATTTATTTAACATATAATTACCTCTCAAAGCTTATAATTTAAAAACGAAATCATTCCTTAAAAAATATATATTGAGGATTTTAAATTTTAATTAATAACAATGAAGAAAAAAGTAATTCTATAACTTTTCCTTCTGAAATACAACATAATTTACATTCTTGAACTGTGTTATCAAAAAACTAACAGTATGAGACAAATATCTTTTGCTAGGAGCGGGGTTCGAACCTACGCTCCTATTAGAAAAACAGACTTTAATTTATGGCGTCTGAAACACCTCAGCAATCTCGACTCTGTTCAAAATTCTTCTGAAATAAAACAATTTCAATACTGGTTTCCCATTCCATTTTATGAGAAAAAAGCACATGAAAATGCTCATTGCGCATGCCTATACCTACAGCAGCTTTAATAGGTCTTAAACATTCGCCTTTGCGTTTTAATTATACAGATATTGACTAAAGATTGATAAATAAATTTTGTAGATTGTGTTACATTGCGGGTAAAGCTATTAAAATAGTGATATCAGATTAAATTGTCAACGAGATCAATGATGCTCATATGGAAATTTTTCAATCAAACACACGTTGTACTTGGAAATCCGGAAATGGCCAGAAATAAGTTTTACATCTTTAATCTTAAAAAGGCTTCATAATTGTTTAGGTATTTCATGAGTTCTCATAACTTCACAATCATCTGCAAGACATGAAAAATAGATACAGTTGTTTGTGTCCAGGTGGAATTCAATGTTGACCAAAAACGTATATGTTTCCGATTATGAAATTTAAAATTCGTCTTATTAGTAATTATTAAAAATTAAAAACTAGTCCAAAATATGTACGCTCGTTACGTTTAGGCAATTATCAAAATAACTGGGCAATTTGATAGATTCGCGTGATTTATTTCGAATTTTAACACTGTACACTTACAATATATTCAAATGGAATTGAAAAAAAACAACAACATATAGCCACATTACAAATATTATCCATTGCATCAATTTTATGTCTAGTTGCGATCTCTACACCTTACCTTATACAACTAAATCCGGACTTTATTATTTCATCGCAAATACCGTAAAAGGATTTTTCTGATTTTATTCTCTGCACGCGAGCAACAGTGTGCATTGTTCACCATCGTTTTCGGAAATATATAAATCCTATTCAATACAATTCCTTTTAATTTTTTTGTTTACGTTTGGAAACAAATTTTGAATGCAGTTAACTCTAAATATATACATTTAAAATGTAGATCATCTCTCAAAAATTATTGTTTTCTTAACGATCTTTACTAAAATTTAACTTCTGTGCATTTATTCGAAAAAGCAATATTGAGGAAAAATGGCAGAAAAAAGGCAAAGCGATCAGTCCCGAATATGCTTAAAAAAGGTAAATGATTGACTTTATTATAATACAGATTTTACAAAGCATCATATGAAATCAAAATTAATGTGTAAACTATTTGATCGAGTAATGTAAAAAAAAAAAAAAAAAAAAAAAAAAAAAAAAAAAAAAAAAAAACCGACATTATTCTTTAACATTCCTTGGTTCATAATTCAATAATATATGCACCACTGACTGATCAATGATTATTGATGGAAATAATATGCAACCAGAATTTTTTGCATGTTGAATTTACCCTTTTCATCAATTTTATTTCTCGTTGAGATCTCTACAACTAAATCCGGACTTTATTATTTCATCGCAAATACCGTAAAAGGATTTTTCTGATTTTATTCTCTGCACGCGAGCAAAGTGTGCATTCTTCACCATCGTTTTCGGAAATATATAAATCCTATTCAATACAATTCCTTTTAATTTTTTTGTTTACGTTTGGAAACAAATTTTGAATGCAGTTAACTCTAAATATATACATTTAAAATGTAGATCATCTCTCAAAAATTATTGTTTTCTTAACGATCTTTACTAAAATTTAACTTCTGTGCATTTATTCGAAAAAGCAATATTGAGGAAAAATGGCAGAAAAAAGGCAAAGCGATCAGTCCCGAATATGCTTAAAAAAGGTAAATGATTGACTTTATTATAATACAGATTTTACAAAGCATCATATGAAATCAAAATTAATGTGTAAACTATTTGATCGAGTAATGTAAAAAAAAAAAAAAAAAATCCGACATTATTCTTTAACATTCCTTGGTTCATAATTCAATAATATATGCACCACTGACTGATCAATGATTATTGATGGAAATAATATGCAACCAGAATTTTTTGCATGTTGAATTTACCCTTTTCATCAATTTTATTTCTCGTTGAGATTTCTACAACTAAATCCGGACTTTATTATTTCATCGCAAATACCGTAAAAGGATTTTTCTGATTTTATTCTCTGCACGCGAGCAAAGTGTGCATTCTTCACCATCGTTTTCGGAAATATATAAATCCTATTCAATACAATTCCTTTTAATTTTTTTGTTTACGTTTGGAAACAAATTTTGAATGCAGTTAACTCTAAATATATACATTTAAAATGTAGATCATCTCTCAAAAATTATTGTTTTCTTAACGATCTTTACTAAAATTTAACTTCTGTGCATTTATTCGAAAAAGCAATATTGAGGAAAAATGGCAGAAAAAAGGCAAAGCGATCAGTCCCGTATATGCTTAGAAAAGTTAAATGATTGACTTTATTATAATACAGATTTTACAAAGCATCATATGAAATCAAAATTAATGTGTAAACTATTTGATCGAGTAATGTAAGAAAAAAAAATAAAATAAATCCGACATTATTTTTTAACATTTCTTGGTTCATAATTCAATAATATATGCACCACTGACTGATCAATGATTATTGATGGAAATAATATGCAACCACAATTTTTTGCAAGTTGAATTTAAATATGCCACAAGATTATGGTGTTGGTGCAACTTAATTTTTAATTTGGCTTTGTTTTTAAAGTGGAGATAAAAATTTAATAGATTTAATCTCCTAAGAAAATAAAATCATTTTTCTATAAATTAAAAAGGTACATTTTTGGTTTTCTCTACCCTTTTTTTTATTGAAATTACAGCCATCATTACAGCATTTTATCATAAAGTAATTTACCCCATTTAATTTTTTTTTGTAAACTGAGCATTCATTTAAAAATAACAATATTTACATAATAATAAATTTTATTCCCAATATATATAAAAAAGAAAATGTCATTACAACAAATTATAAGTCTCTCATTATTTTAAAGTATTTAGATTTAAGGTATTTTGATCTAAACTTTTTGGCACTTTTATTGAAAAATATGAAAGTTTTTTATGAAACATACGTGTTTTTAGTTAAAACAGGGACTTAATTATGAATTCAAATAAAATTTTAATGGAATTTTAATTAACTCTTCAAATTTAGTCAATGTTTAGTCAAATTTTAGTAACGATTATATATTCTAATACGAGCAAATCTTGTGTGTGTTTGGTTATATATATATATGCATATATATATGTAAACTTTTTACGAAGATGATTTAACATTCCACGAGAAAATGGCAGTTTGTTACAGATGTAGAATGATTGCAGTCGTTATCAATAATCATGGCGAGGAGGTTAGGCAATGATGAAACACCACAAGAATTTCTTCAATAAGGTGCAGCCAATTTTCAGATAAATTGTTTATTAACAACCAGGAACGATGCCAGTAACAGTTTCCACTGTATCAGGGCAAACTTATAGCCCTTAGTCTTGACGATAACTCACTACATCATTTACTAGATCTTAAGAGGCTGTTGTGAAATTCTAAGTCACTTGAACACCAGATAACAATTTGGTCAGCACTTTAAAACACGACAAAAATCTGCTCTCCAAATGCTTGCAAGCGAATTTTGTTAACCGCGCGTAGAGTTACTGAAACGACGTAACGTATGCACGAAACAATGAGTGACAGACGAAATTAAGCTAAGCGAATGAGATGCGATGGAGAAGATTTAACAAAAAAGAATCCCCTATCCCAGCTGCGCATTGATTTTGACGTGAAAAATACCCAGCGCGCAAAGCGAAGCATGGAATAAAAAAAAAATTGCTTTTAAAAACATTCGAAATGACAACAAGCGTCTCTCAGAATTTTACAGATTGGGGAGTTGATAAAAGTTACGAATGAACTTAAAGTTTTAGATTAAGATTTGGAATAAGATAATTATTAATATATGTGTTATTACTTTTAAAAGGACATTAAATAGAAATAAATATTATTAAGAATTAAGGAAATAATGACTATGTCAGTATTTAGATTAATTTAAAGGAATAATGTGAAATAAATTTTATAATATATATATATATATATATATATATGCAAATTTTATTTTAAAAACGGATCTAAATATATTTCGACGAAATTTTGTATTCTACCGTTTTGGGGCACCAGAAAATCATTGTGTTAGGTCACATGTTCGAGAAAATTCGATTAGTGGGTCATTTTAGGTTACCATGGGTCAGGGTGAAGCTAGTTGTATCTAAAAAACGGTTCCAACAATTTTGACTATTTTATATCCTACCATTTTCGAGCAAGAGAAGATTATTGGGCTGGGTCACATGTTCGAGAACTTTTGATTAGTGGGTCACTTTTGGGTCAACGCAGGTTAGGTTAATTTTATCTAAAAAACGATTCTAACGATTTTGTTTAAATTTTGTGTCCTAAGAGTTTCGGGCACGAGAAAATCATTGGGCTAGGTCACATGTCCGTGAAAATTCGATTAGTGGGTCACTTTTGGGTCACTGTGGGTCAATCTAATTTTAAAAAAGGCTCACACTATTTAGACTAAATTTTGCATCCTATGGTTTTCGGGCACGAGAAGACTGTTGGGCTAGGTCATATGTTCGAGAAAATACAATTTTCGATTAGTGGGTCATTATGGGCAGAGCTATTTTTATCTGAAAAAACGGCTCAGACGATTTGAACTAAAATTTGTATCCTTCGGTTTTTGGGCACGAGAAAATCATTGGGCTAAGTCACATGCTCGAGAAAATCCGATTAGTGGGTCAGTTTTGGGACACTGTGGGTCAAGCTAATGTAATCTAAAAAAGGTTTCGAGCACGAGAAGACAATTGGGCTTGGTCACATGCTCGAAAAAATTTGATTAGTAGGTCATTTTGGTCATGGGTCATTATGTGCAAAGCTAATTTTATCTTAAAATCGGCTCAGAGAATTTGAACTAAATTTAGTATGCTACAGTTTTATGGAACGAGAAGACTATTGGGCTAGGTCACATGCTCGAAAAATTTTGATTAGTGGGTCATTTTAGTCATGGGTCATTATGGGTCAAGCTATTTTTATCTTAAAAACGGCTTGGATGATTTACACTAAATTTTGTATCCTACTGTTTTTGAACGCGAGAAATATATTGGGTTAGGTCACATGTTCGAAAAAATTCTATTAGTGGGTCATTTTGGGGTTACTGTGGGTCAAGCTAATTTTATTTAAAAAATGGCTCAGACTATTTAGAATAAATTTTGCATCCTATGGTTTTCTGGTACGAAAAGACTGTTGGGCTAAGTCATATGTTCGAGAAAATTCGATTAGTGGGTCGTTTTGGTCATGTGTCATTATTGGTCAAGATATTTTCTTAAAAACAGCTCACAGTATTTGAACTAAATTTTGTATCCTACAGTTTTAGGGAACGAAAAGTCTTTGTCACGTGTTCGAGAAATTTCGATTAGTGGGTCATTTTGGTCATGGGTCTTTACGAGTAAAGTTCTTTTTATCTTAAAAACGGCTCATACGATTTGAACTACATTTTGTATCCTACGGTTTTAGGGCAAGAGAAAATCATTGGGGTAGGTCACATGTCCGAGAAAATTCGATTAGTGGTTTATTTTTTAGTCACTGTGGGTCAAGCTACTGTTATCTAAAAAACGGCTCAGACAATTTTGACTAAATTTTTTATCCTAGGGTTTTCGTGCACGAGAAGACAATTGGACTTGGTCACATGTTCGTGAAAATTTGATTAGTGCGTCATTTTGGTTATGGAGATTTTTGAACTGAAAGTTAATTTTGATCGCACATAATTCGGTCTTCCCTGCTCGTTCTTTATTTGAACGAGCATCAAACTTTTGTAAGTTAAACAGAGCTAGAGAGAAGTTTTTCTTTTTACAAAAATAGACAAAGTGCATTCAGGCAAACCCAAAACCAGTAAATCCATTGGGGAATAAATGTAAACAAATTTACACGAATCAAATAATAACTTTTTATGTAAACAGAAGAAATAAAAAAAATATCAGACCCAAAAGATAATACTAAAATATAAACTTTAACAAAAAATAAAGAGAATGGAATAAAAGAAGAATTCTATTTTCACAGATGACAGTTTCTAATTGTTAACTTCACTAGCTACATTTTATCAAGTCATTAAATATTATTTATTATTTATTAATATTATATTATTAATTATTATTACATTTTAATTTATTTATTATTTAATTTTGAAAAACAAAATAAGTACAAAAACAATATGTACATGCTGTTAAAAAAAATTATTAAAAGAGAACATGCACATTTTAATTACAAAAGGGAAAATAAAAGAAACTGAAAGAGCAATTTGATTAAAATTCATCTCTTCTTTCAATTTATTTTACAAAAATAAATATAGGGGGTCGTGTTCATACTAAATGTGTACCAAACATAGAAATTTTTTATACGAACATATAATTTTGACATTTTACTTAACTCTTTCCATAAATTTTATCTTAGGATAACAAATGGAAAATCATTCGGTCAAAATTTAAGAATTATACCGATTCAAAGTTTTCAACTACTTCTATTAAGTTAATTTGTAATCGTTGTAAAACAGATTACAGTGCGAATACTATTTCAACATAAATCAAGAACTACATGGCCGAAAAGGCTGTAATTTTAAATGCGTTTATTTGAAGCTTCTTGAAATAGAATTTGAAGCTTTTAGAATTCGCAATTTCAAAATGTTCAAAAAATCATATATTATAAAATTATTTAAAAAATATATGTGAATTGTAACATATAAAAATTTTAACAGAAATCGATATTTCAAAGCGTCCAATATTCGAATTCAAAATTACAGTTCATTTCGGTAAGTGGCTTTAGAGCAATGGCAAAAAAACTACTCTCATTCCAATCGGTTTTGCAATGATTGCAAATGAATTTAACATTAAGAGTTCCAAACATTAGACTTTGATAATTCCTAAACTATTTGACAGAAGGACTTCCAGTTTGGTACGAATTTCCTTATAAAGACAACCCCCTAAGATTATTTTTAAATATAAATTAAAACAATAACGAAAAATTATGCATCAAGCATGGATTATGTAACACTTTCCAATACTTCCAAAATAATTTTACAAATATTTAGCGTTTAATGAGATGAAAGATGATAGCTAAGTAAACAAGGTAAAGGTCAACCATGCGGGAATTACTACCTTTCGGCTTAAGCTCAACTAGCCCCGCCATATCTAAGTAAACATTTTGGAAAACGTATAACACATTTGAAAACGCAATTTCAGGAATTACCAACAATATTCGAAAAAATATCCGAATTCTTTTATGAGCTCTGTATAGAATCTATAGATTTGTATATATACTACATAGAATGCTATTTTTTTTAGTTCAGTTAAGAAACGCATAGCGCTTTTTAAAATACCCCTACTGGAATTTCCGTCAATAAACTGAAATATACTGGGGAAATTTTGTGCTGCCCTGTATATCGTCTATAGAATTTATACACATCAAGCAGGTGACAAAAACTGAACTAAAATTAAAAACGCTTTCAGCAACTGAAAACGCACTTCCAGCAATTATTGTTAACTTACAGTACCGAATTATTTTGTGGGTCCCCGTAAATAAACGATGAATACTATAGACACAATATTCTATATAGTAAGCATCTTGTAATGCACCTTAGTGATACATATAATTTCAATAGGTTTGAAATAGTGAAACGTTATTAAAATAAACCACAAACGATGTTTATCCACACTTTCAAAAATGAATACTCAGATTTCAAGAAATTTTCTTCGTTTTTGACGAAACGGTTTCCTGGGAAATGCTCCGATTAAATATTTCGTCAAATCGAGTAAATTTGCCTCCTCAAAATTACGAAGAAATTAGTTTCGTCAAATTGTTTCTTTGAAAGTCCATCTATCGAAGTTTTTAGAAGCATCTTTAATTCACTAGGAGAAAAATAAGATTACTCTTCACGGGGTTCGAACGTGCGACTTTTAGCTTGGCAGACAAATGCTCTGACCGCTTAGCCAGCGGGACTTCGGATTAATTTGATTTTAAATGCATTTACGGGTTGTTGATGTGTGTTTATATTTTTAGAAAGCAGATTGTATTTTTATCGATGCTGTTATAACTTCTGCATGTTTTAATTAATAAGGCTAGATTATTATTATGGTTTTTCTATGGTTAATAAATAATTATAGAGGGGTGTTTATAGAGGGGTCAGTTATACATATTTTTATATTTTCATTATATAAATATATTTCTTAAATAAAAAAAAAACTCCTGAAATTGAGATTTTTTTTTTTTTTTAACATTGGAAAAATGTTGATGCTTTCGATCGAAAATGGACCAAATAATGTTCGCATTTTACTATTTTAACCGTTTTTAACGAAATTCTGTAACTTCAGAAAAATTTATCTTTGAATAGGCAATAGAAATGTATAAAATCGTTACAAAAAGGATAGACGCAAAATTATCAGATATAAAAAATAAAGTAGAAATTTGGTACATTCGTGTTATAGCGGCCCCCAAATATGAAATATTTTTGTTTCTGTTTTCATTAATATATTGTAAATTTAATACTTTCGTGTAATTTTTTTTGAACGATTTTGTAACAAAAATAATCTGGCCGGGAATGGGGAAACATTTTTGTCAAATATTTGAGATTTTCCATTTCATTAAAAATCACTTAATTTTGAGATGAAATGACTGTCAAAAATAACGAAATATAGCTCAAGAATTGCGGAATCGTCAAAAGTGAGAGTTTTATTTTTGACAGCGAGGAAACAGTTTCGTCAAGATATTTGAGGATTCGCGTTTCGTCAAAAACCACGTGACTCTGACGAAATGATTGTCAAAAATAACGAAATGAGGCCTGAGGATTGCGGAATCGTCAAAATTGAGTGTTTTATTTCTGAGAGTGCATAGAACATAATGTAACTGATTTTTTTTAGTGTCGATGTAAAGGAACTAAAAGTGCTACGCACACCATATTCTATATTAAGCCTCTTGTAGTGAACATCAGTGATTTTTATCAATTTCAACATGTTTGAAATTGTGAAGCATTATTAAAATAAATCGCAAATGATCTTTCGCATAGACCATAATGTAACTGAATTCTTTTGAGTGTGTCTGTAAATATATATATATATATATACATATAAGTGCTGCACACTTCATTTTCAATATAGAACGTGTCATAGTGAATCTCAATAACATATATCAATTGTATGATAGTCGGAGTTTATTTACGCGAATTAACGCACAGACAGACAGACGGACATATTTGATGTCATCACAATCCGAATATATATGTATGCAAGATAGAGCACGGAGAGGAAGACACACAGACAAACTGAATTCATAAGCACTTTTAAACTATGTTAGAAAGTGTTAAAAATTGGAATAAAAGAACATTATTATTTTTACAGATGACAGTTTGTAATCTGTAAATTCACTACCTACATTGTATTAAGACTGCAGTAAGAATTATTTATCCCTTCAATTAAAGTTTCAAACTAAATATAGGGGGTCCTGTCCATACTAAAATTGTACCAAACTTTGAAATTTGAAATACGAAAACATAATCATGACATTCTATTTGACTTTATCGATAAATTGTTTTTTAGGATAACAATGGAAAGTCGTTCGGTCAAAATTTAAAAATTATGTTGGTATACAAATTTATGTAAATTTCATTTGTAATCATTGCAAAACAGATTACAATGTGGGTAATATTTTAACATAAATCAAGTACTACTTTGTGGAAAGGCTCTGTAAAAATATATATCTCTATATAAGTGCTACACACTTCATTTTCAATACCGAAAGTGCTATAGTGAATCTCAATAATATATATCAATTGGATGATAATCGGAGTTTATTTACGCCCATTAACGCACAGACAGACAGACGGACAGAATTTGAATGCACTTATTTCAAGCTTTTTGAAACAGAATGTGAAGCTTCCAGAATTCCTAATTCGTTCAAAAAAACGTATTTTATAAAATTATTTAATATATATATATGAATTGTAATCTATTAAAATTTTAACAGAAATCGATATCTCAAAGCGTCCAATATGCGAATTCAAAATTACAGTTCATTTTCCGTAAGTAGTTTTTGAGTAATGATTAAAAAAAAAAAAAAAAAAAAAAGAAAAACCTACTCTCATTGCAATCTGTTTTGCAACGATTACAAAAGGATTTAGAATTAAGAGTTCCAAACATTAAACCTTCATAATCTCTAAACTTTTTGACAGAAGGACTTCCAGTTTGATACGAATTTCCATATGAAGATGATCCCCTAAGATTTTTTTTTTTTTGTAAAAAAGACATAATTTCCAGTCTAATACTTTTTTCTATTTTTCTTTATGACAGTTTGGAGATTAAAAAAATGTATTGGGTATTATCTCTCTCTATTTTTAATTACCAATTGTACATCAATATGACTATATTTTGATTTATTTAATAGATTGAATTGCGTTCACATTTGGATACGCATGTATGTAAGTATATCTTAACACACTTTGTAATTGAAAAAAACTGTCCTAAAAGAATGACAAAACTTAAAAAAACGAAGAAAAAATAAAAGATAATCTCATAAAAATGAATAGAAAATTTATAACAGTAATTAGTTTAGTTATTGTCTGTAAAAGAGAATTTCATTTACAGTGTTCACAGTCTAACGAAATTTACTTTTACACAATTATCGTTTAAAATTAAGGACTAACTTCAGAAAGAATTAAAGTAAATTACTTTAAGCCTCAAGGGTCTTTTCTACATTATTTACGTAGTATTTTATTCACAAATTATATACTTGAAAAAAAAACACTCTCTGAAAAAATAATTAAGTGTATGCAATTTTAGTAATTAAGCAAAAATAATTATTATACATATGAAGATTACTAAACAAAAAAATTTTTCCTTGATTACTCAATATGAACTCAAGCTTAAATATTCTTTTTACACCGCAAACAAAGAAGAAATACATTTTTGAAGACAGTAACTATTTTTTAATTAACTGAATGCTTCTAGAAGTTTCAAATAGCTGTTAAAATTTGTGGAAGATGAGAAGGAGAAATCTTATTCCACAGTGTCATAAATAAAATATAGGAAAGTCGTACTCTTAATAAGATTTTTTGTGATTGAATGTACTTTTTCGACAGAAATCATACCTTGAAAGAAGATGTAAAGAAATTAAAGAAATAAATAGAAATAAAAAAATATATAGGTTATAAATACATTTTCTAATCAGAATAATAGTAAGAAAAGTTTTTGATTGTAAATTTGCATGGTAATACATATTCAGAACTAATTATTTTTTTGAGTGCATTTTTAGTAGTGTTTGTAACAATAACAATTTAAAACTGTCAAAATTGGTATTGTAAACGTTATTGTATTTTTATTTTAAGACAAATCTTTTTTTAAGACAAATAAAAAATTAATAAAGCACATAAATTAACGTCTTAAATCATTAATTTATGTACTTTATTATATACTAGCAGAACCCGCGGCTTTGCTTGTGTAATTCTTGAAAAATGCAAAGTGGTATTCGTTGGCCTATTTTCATTAGAGGAAATTTTACTGCCACAGATAATTTAGAAATTACTAGATAAGCCACAGTACTGTCGAAAAAAAATCGAAAATTTAGAACGTTTTTCGCTTTTTCACCCCCCCCCCACGCACCTGTGGTAGTGTCACCGATATAAAATATAGCCTATGTTAAAGCAGGGACTGTTACCATCACTTTTGAAAATGGTTTTGTAGTTCCAGAGATTCCATAGAAATTGTAATTTAGAATGTTTTTAGAACGCTTTTCGCTCATCTCACCCTTTTAAATTTCGATTTTTTTTTAGAATTTGTTCTTAGAGAGCATTTGCATCTTATAAGTAACTACCATGCCAAATTTCATGTTTCTAGCTCCTTCAGTATAAAAAAAATCGAAATTTTAGAATGTTTTTCGCTAATGCACCCCCCTTGGGGTAGTGGCACCGACATAAAATATAGCCTATGTTGGAGCAGGGACTGTCACCATCAATTTACCACCATAACTTTTGAAAACGGTGCTGTAGTTCCAGAGATTCCATAGAAATTGTAATTTAGAAAGTTTTTAGAACGCTTTTCGCTCATCTCACTCTTTTAAATTTCGATTTTTTTTAGAATTTTTTCTTAGAAAGCATTTACATCTTATAAGTAACTACCATGCCAAATTTCATGTTTCTAACTCCTTCAGTATAAAAAAAAATCGAAATTTTAGAACGTTTTTTGCTCCTCCCTTGGGGTAGTGGCACCGACATAAAATATAGCCTATATTGGAGCAGGGATTGTCACCATCACTTTTGAAATCGCTTCAGTAGTTCCAGAGATTACCCCTACAAACAAACAAACAAACAAACAAAAAACAATCTTTACGACTTTATAATATTAGTATAGATATATACTAGGGGGCTGAGCCCTTTGCTCGCTAATGTTCGTCAACACCCGTAAATTGCGACGCAATTCACATTAGGACTGCTAAGCAGTTCCAGCTTGCTTTGCTCGCTTGCCACTTTTGCAGCAACTGGAACCAGAATGAGTACTAGAATCATAAATCACCTGACCATATGAAATTTACAAATTTTTTTAATGTTAAAAAAAAGTAATTAAAAATAATCCACTTAAAACCATTTGATACTAAAGTTTGTTTCTCTAATGTTTGTTCAACGTGAAAAATACAATATCTGTCTGTATGCTTGGTAAGTTAAAAAAACGTAAACAACACGTTTTCTGCTGTGTCTATAATAAAATCTTGATCAAAAAGCTGATTTGATGAATGCATCACGTGACCGTAAAATCAACCATAGTCAAATATTGCCGAAAACTGCTACATCAACCAAAGTCGTGCTGTGTTTAAATATAACTCCTACTCTGAATTTTATTTTCTGAATGGATCATGTGAGCGTAAAATGAACCACTGAGAATCGTCTTCGGAAACTACGGTTGTTGCCAAACTGTAAGCTACAAATTGAGCCTTATTTTTGCGCCACGTAAGAGAAATAAATATGTAGATTGTATGCCAATGTTATATTTCAATTCACCGTTGTCTAGTCATCCAGTGCAGTTTGATCGCGGGCCAGTGAGGTTCCCCAACAAGGATTAAAAGTGAGAAATTGCTGGGCTGGGATATCGGCCAGGGTAGCTTAGAGATTAGACCAACTGCACGGTACGCTGGAGTCTCAGATTCGATTCCTTGCCTTGGCTATTTTTCCACTCGTACTAATTTGTGTGTCTGAAATAAGTTGTTCATTATATAAACATACTTTGAACAAGGAATTTTCATTTATATATTAAATCTAATAATTACCAAATAGAAACAAGGCCCATTACTAAACATTTTTTCTGGATCCGAGCATATTTTTCGACTTGAAGAAAACCGAAAGTTAGCAGCTACACTGTAAAAAAAGATATATATTCTACATCAACTATTGTTCAGTACAGTTAATAGTTGCTCTGGTTGACAACAGATGGCGCCACTATGTAATTCTAAGAACATTTTGATTCAGAATTCTCACATCAGACAGTTTTGAGTTGGATGGTGGAGAGGTGCTTGCAGGGCATGGATTGTCCTTGTTTTATTATGTTGTACTGTATTTCGCCCATATCATGTTGGCTGGGAACTTTACAATTTACTTTATTATTTAGTTTAAAGCTTTCATGTTACATGAAAGTAATTTGAAATAGGTTTATTTCAAAGAATATTTTTGAATTGGTGAATAGATGTGAAACCAGAACTTCCATTGTATAATATGTTTGTGGCTGTCAACTGTGAAGTTTTTGTTTTTGGTAAGTTCATGTTTTTTTATGTGTTTGTGAAAATAAATAAGAAAACCAATAAAGACTCCTTTCTTTTAAAAATTCTCTACAACTATCAAATCTATAATATTCTGAGAGAAGCTAGTTTTTCAATTCGATTGTTTTTAAAAGTCATTTTGTTATTTTTATTTACAATTTTAATTTCATGGATCAGGATTCCCGCGCATTTTCAACGATAGTCTTTTTGCTTCGAAAAATCTACGTTACAAGAGAGGGGATGAATTCTCCAACTATTCCCTCTCGCGTCATTCAGTTAGCAGCTCAGCTGTCAATATGCGCCTTTCACCGAATTGTTCGCTTCTGTACTACGTCGATATCTGTGGACTTCCGCGAATCTGACAAAAAGCAGATGCAATAACTTCGGAACTCAGAATGTCTCCTGTTTCAAGTGCTAAAAGATATGTTATCTGGTGTCTACAAATCTTGTAGTATTCTAAATTTGCTTTTTAAGATCATAGCGCATAAAGCAGTGATTTATGTCCGAACCAGAGGGCTTTACGAATATTTTCATAATATGGGACTTGTTTTTACGTTTTCATGTTGGATGAATAAACACCTTAGAACGACAACTATCTTTGTTTTTGAAGGAGAAATCACCGGATTGTTAAAATCATTAACTTGATACACACGCCTGATTGACTGTATTGAAAATACGACTGAAAACAACAAACAACCACATTGTGTTTTTATTTGAAAATTCAGATATCAGCTATTACCAAAACTTTCACGAAAGTTGACTAGATTTTCCGACTTGAAAATAATTCAACCGTTCACAATCCGCCAGTATTCCTTGAATTTGCCGCATCCATACCCAACTTTCATGTATTTCTTTATCTACGAAAATGTAATATAACCACAAACAGAAATGTACACTAACATCTTCCATGTTACCCACTGTTTTTAAAAGCGTTCTTTATCATCAGAAATCTCAGAAACCAATATATTTTTGAGCTTTAAAGAATCATTTATAAAGAAAAAGTTTATTTTGCTGCCACTAATTTTCTGAAACGTATCCGAGTACTTTTTATAGTGTATTAATCAGTTTTCTCAAGCAACAATATCGAATTTTATTATGGTTTTAATTTGCAATTAAACATTTTCTGGTACATCATTGATTTTATACATGCAAGTGTAACAACATAGTTTTTAAATTTTAATGTTAATGCTTATGCTGTTAGTTTATTATATTTCTCCGTAAAACATGCTTTTGGGCATAAAAATGTTTACTTAAGAATTGAGAGCTTCTGAAATACCTATGTATAGAGTTGAGAAAACTGATTAATACACTATAAAACTACTCAGAAACGTTTTCGAAAATGAGTAACGGCAAAGGATACTTTGTTTTTATAAATGCTTCTTTAAATCTCGAATATATTTTGGTTTCGGAGAGTTCTTAATAATTCTTTTTCGGATTTCTTAGTAAATCTAGTGTAATTCTTATGTATATATGTATGTAATGTGTGTCAATATATGTAATCCTAGCAACAGAAAATAATTTTTTGTGTGTGTAAAGTGCTCCAAAATTATTCTGCGGCATGCGGATAATACGAAAATACGATACTGGTTCTCATATTTATGACAATACATTATTTAAAAAATCTCTAACATAGTCTTTATTTATCGATTTACTGTAAGTCCATTCATCGCCTAATGAAATTACTTTAATTTAAATAGTTATCCTCCAAAACCTTGTTCAACATGTCAGTGCTTAACAACAAGCGATAATTGCTTGATAAACGTTGTTAGAACGACGTTGTACATAAAGTAAATTAATGGAAATTTTATGAAATCAAAAAAATGAATATTGCATTCGCACACATAATTTCTGTAATTTCCTAACCAGTATTGAAGTTCATTATGAAAACTAGAGCTATTTAAATTATTTGCATGTACATAAGTTAAAAACAAATTTATTTTTAAAATATTTGTACAAGAGTCTTTTATTAGATGTTTTCTCTATGATAAATATTAAGACGATGTAGAAGAAATTCAGTATGTTGGAATTTTAGAAAATGTTGGATGTTAAAACAATTGTTAATTTTTTTAACTCTGAATATAGAAAAATGTAACGAATCATTCTTTCTAAAAGAATCGTTACGATTCTCTTGATTCTCTTGAAACATTTTCAATTGTGAACTTTCCAGTTATGAATTTGTTTTTTAAACAAAATAAAAAAATCATGCATCAAGCATAGATTATGAAACACATGCCAAGACTTACAGAATACTTTGTGGCGACTCATCCGTGCAGGGTTCTCTAGAGGATGCTGCTGCTGCTGTGGACAATCTCTCATAAGTCTAACCTACTCTTTTCGATGGTTATGCTTTTCGATGCGAATTTTCCTGATTGCTAAAGCGGCATGGTTTTTAAGATGCAAGGTCTCTCGGACTGGATTCATCTATTAGTTTCTATTGTGAATGGCAACATTTTAATGAACTTGTATTTAAACTGGAATTTTCGTTGTACATGACAGAGATCTCTGCGACCCAAAAAACGATGGTTTTCAATATTTTTTTTTTTTTTTTGTGCAAGGCGTAATATAATTTTGTTTCTAAAAATTTCTAAATCTTATTTTTATACGGTTAATAGAGAAGTTTGTTTAACCTACATCACTCTGAAATGTCTTCGCCAACCTTCAACACGCAACTACATTAAGCTGAAAGGATATTTTGGGATAACTTCTTTACAAACATGCTTTCCCCGCATCGCCTACAACTTTAACAATACGGCGACATTCAATAAGGTAAGAAGATATACGAGAAACATTTTTAAAAATGCATATCACATTTGAAAACCAGATTTCAGAAATTACCGACCATACCCGGAAAGGTACTAGAATACTTTTGTGCAGAGCTGTATATGATCTATAGATTTGTATATGGTATACATAGTATGCTAAATTTATTTTAAACGCACAACTCAGTTTAAAATTCACCTTCAGAAATTTCACGAGAACGTTCGTGCATTCCTTTGTTCAGCCATGTATATTATCTACAGTTCTTTGCGTTGCACTGTACATGATTTTATTTATATTCTACAAACAATACTTACTATAATAAATATAATTCAGCTTGAAAATATATATCTCAATAAAAAACCACCTTTAAGAAATTTATGCTCATGCTCAATAATGCTTACGAATTATTTTGTGAAATCCTGTTTATGATGTATTGAATCTCTAGAAACCACTTAGTTTTCAAAAATTTTGTTAATATTAAAAACGCAAACAATAACTGAAAACGCAATTTCAGCAGTTTTCGCTGATAAACAGTACTTCGAACACAGTATTGTAGCCAAAATCTGTTGTGTGTCCCTGTAAATGAACGTTAAAACTATGCACATCATATTCTAGCATATTTTAATGCACATCAGAAATTCATAAAAATTTCATTTTGTTTTTAATAGTAAAACATCATTAAAATACAACGCAAATGATTAACAGAATTATTTTGAATGTCTGTAAATGAACAATAATTCCTACACTTTTCATTTTTATTAGAGAACATGAGTAGATAGAAAATGTCGGTTCAACATCAGCTGCATGTGCGGTTGTGCAATGTGAAGGTACAACGCCGTGGACGGGGATATAAGCAGGGGGAAATGCGGCGGAGTGACAGAATGGTGTGCTGTGATATCAGTCTGATAAGTAAAGCGGAAATTCTTTGAGATAACGATTTGTTTATCTTGTAGGGTGGGGAATATTTCGACTGATAACTATTTTTATTTATTTATTATTTTTATTTTCGAATTCAAGTGAATTTAAATTGTTGTATCGCAGTCATTAGAAAGTTATTTCTACGCGCGCTTAGGATCGAATTCAATTCCTTTCGGTGACAGGTCGACGCTTTATTAACTGCTCCAGAAAGGCTATTACATGGTGCGGTTTTAGCTGTATTATATATTTTTTTCTTCTAGTGAGTATTTTGGGGGATAATCTATTATTACATTGAAAGCAATATATATATATATATATATATATATATATATATATATATATATATATATATATATATATTAAAAAACCTATATAAAAAGCTGTTTAATATAAATAGTTAACTTGTTTCATATATTTATATTAATCAATTTTATATTAAACAACACATAAATTGTTTAATATAGATATATGAAAATATATTTAACAGTTACAGCTTGTATATTTCTATAAGATAGCACATTACGCGCAATTCAATTCTATTATGATATAAAAAATTTAATTAATATTGATAAATGAAACCTAATTAATACTATTATACAAATATTATAATATGTAATATGAATGAGTTTGTTATTAAATTTTATTTGTTATTAACTTAAATATTGTATCAAAGAAGCGTGTCAAAGAAATCACAGACACACTTTATCAGCAAGTTTTAAATCGTCAGGTGGTTAGAAGGGTATTTCAAGTTTTCGAAGTTGCGACGTCACTATGACGTCGTTCGCCGAAAATTTGAATGAAATGTGATCTTCTTCAAGCGTTGGGTTGAAATTTTGTGATTTTGTGTGTTTCATCTGGACTGACCGAAATAGATATAACGAATCTGAAAAAGTTTACTTTTACTAACTGTGAAATAAAATTTCCTGTATTTTTTTTTCACAAAATAAAGGAATCTGTAAATATTGGCTTAAATATTGGTGCAGCGCTACCTATTGACAAAAATTTTAACTAATTTCTTTTTTCGATTTTCGCAGAGCGCATCTCTTCAACTACGTACTAGTGAAATTTTGTTTCGTTTGGAGCCATAGAACCGGCTCTAGAGCCTTCTGAATAGGCGAACTTTAATTATAACAACCATATATATATATATTTATATATATATATATATATATACAGGGTGTCCACGTATAACCTGACTGATCTTTATTTTCGCAACCGTTGGTCCTAGATGCATACTTCCAATTACAAAAATGGTTTAAATAAGGTAAAGAATTATTTTTAAAGAGATTTGGATCAAGAAAAACAGTTATTAAAAAAAAATACGAAATTTAAATTTTTATACGGTCCCCAGTCCTATAAGTGATGTTTAGTAAATATTTACTGTGACACTAACAAAAAAGACAAAAAAAGTCCCATTCATCTAACATTAAAATTGACCGAGTTATGAAACTTTGAAATGCATGACTTATACCACTTTTTTGCATCTCAAAACAGATTATTTCGGCCATGCTTTCAGGGATTGTGTAAATAGTACTTAAACTTATTTCAAGGTATCTGCGCTTTGAAAGAAATTGTATAACTGTTACGATTGAGTTAAATTTTATTAGTTAAGTTTCAGATTAATTAAAATAATTACTTTAACATATGCCTTATTTTGAAAGGATTTGAGGCTATGATTTCTTTTAACAAAAATTATGTTATTTTCATAAGGTTTTATTTAACTTGCAACGATCGTGTTTCCAGTTTAAAATTTGTACTCGCAGTTTAACTCCCTTTCAAATGTCCGATCAAAGTTAAAATTTACATACTGACTTAAATCCGATCACAATGTAATATTATTATGATTTTCAACGCTTACTATCTTGTACATACTTATATTAGAGCAGTGGTTCCCAAACTTTTGAGCTTGCGGAGCCCTTTTTGGGAAGAATTTGTAAGGTGGAGCCCCTTAACTCCACGGTACTCTATGGTTTACAAACTAATGATTTTTTATGCCTATGGAGCATCTGCTGGATAATCTGCTTCATAAGAACTACTGCTTCTTCCGAACCAGTAGTTTCTAACGTGGACCAAGGTTCTCAGTTGGGCCCATTTCTTGGTACAGAAATTCTGAATTCATACTAGAAATTTTGAAAATCAGATTTTCTATTATTTAACACCTTAACAGTTTTATTTTATATTACTATTACGTATATAATTTTTTTTATATTTCGTAATTTTTTAATAAATGATTTTCTTGACCCAAATCGCTTTAAAAATAATCCTTTACCTTATTTAAGCCATTTTTGTAATTGGAAGTATGCATCTAGGACCAACGGTTGCGAAAATAAAGCTAGGTCAGGTTATACGTGGACACCCTGTATATATATATAATTAGTTAAATGCGATAAAATAATAGATCTTAAAATAGATAATAAAAATGCAAAAATTTTGAATTTGAATCTACAATACAGTTAAGGGAATACAATACAATGAAATCAAAATATAAGAAAGTGATGACAAATGCAAAGGCAGGACGACATCATAAAAATACAGATAATTAATCACAGATATGTTAGAAATGCATTGGAAATATTGAGGAATTTTGAATTTTGAGTAACCACAAATATGTCTCTAGGAAGATCCCCTTCTCCATCTCTTAGATGAAGGGGTAAAACCTTTATATCTACTATGTTTACTGTCTAGGAATACTGTAATGGTGATTCTTTGGTTAACATGGAGACACAGGTAATTTTGGGTTCTTGGATAGATTAGATTTCTGCACAAACTAAAGTGCAGGAGATCGTAAAGCAAACGTCATAAATATAAAATATATTTTTTTTTAATTAAGAGAAATTTCATGAATGAGTTCAGTCACTCTCAAAAGCTGGTGTTGCGTTGAGAATTTGTGCAAGAACTCAAACTCCCCGTAAAAATTATCGAAGTGTCACAAAGACAAACGCATTCAGATGATTCGCAAGTTTGTATATTCATAGACTTTCCAGTGACAAGTGAGAAGGCATAAAGGCCTGAAACTAATAGGGGTGTGTCTGTCCTGTCCAGGTTTTGGGATTTGGTAAGAAACAACGGCTTCTTCCAGCAGTCAGGAAACATACGAAGATTAAGCATGTTTATATTGAGAATAGTTAAGAAAAAGATAATGTTTAAAAGACGATACATAAGCACATTGTTTAGCTGAAAATTACAAGTTTTAGCTAATGACTCTCTTATTTTTTTTTTTTTTCAAAAATTAGTGGATACAAAATATTTTTTTTTTGATTAAAATTTTCTTTTAAAACTAGTGGATACAAAATAATGCAAATTGTCTTTTGACCAAAATTTTCTTTCAGTATTTTTCAAAAACTTTTTCAAATTTTCTTTCACGTACTGGGTGCGTAAATTATATTGAAGCGCAAATGATGCGAGTAAATACGTTACGTACTATGTTTCACTAATAAGTAGTTCGTATATTAAATATTACTAATGATTTCACATTAGAATTTATATATAAAAAATATATCCATATAAAATCTCAGAAAATAAAGCAAAAGATAAAGAACTAAGCAATTTTTCAGAAAGTTTCATTTGTAAAATATCTTATGAGCAATTTGTCGGGAAGTTCTCAGGAATGTGACAACTCTTACTTATGGAAGTTTTTAATATTAAAAAAATATTTTCGCGCGTTTTTATTTTTCTTTATCATGAATTTAAGAAGTAAAATACATCACTGTCATATTTTTCTAAGCTGTCCAAATTAATATTCGCTTAAAAAAAAAAAAAAAAAAAAAAAAAAAAAAAAAAAAAAAAAAATACTTTGAATGTGAATTCTTGACATTTTTCTAGATATGAATAGTTTTAAAAATAAAAAATATTCTAGAAATACAAACTCTGGAATATTGGATGAGGTAGAATGAATTCAGAGTACACTGTAAAATATATTCGTGTTAATTTACACCAAAAATGGTGTAAGGAAACACCACTTGTAAATTGGTGTATTGAAACACCACTTATAAATTGGTGTAAGGAAACACCAAAAATTAATTAGTGTAAAGAAACACCAAAAATTAATTAGTGTAAAGAAACACCACTTTTGGTGGCAAAACATTTGCCACCAAAAATGAAGTAATAAAACACCATCATTGATTTGGTGTGCTTTAACACCAAATTGGCTGTTCTACTAGCTAACTTAGAATATGCCACTTAGATGCAGCCTCACACCAAATTTAGTGTTCCAAATCTGCTCAATAAATTTACTGTCCCTGCTATCCTGATGGAGAAAAATGTTTGCACTGTTATACATTTACATAAAAATTAGACATATTTTTCATTTTGATTCAGAAAATGATAGTTAAAAGTCAGTTCTCAAATCAGTAATTGAAAAAAATCCTCACAAATTTTTTTTTTTTTATTTAAATTATAAACGTTTACTAATGTTTCAAAATATATTATATTTTAATCAAGAGGGGAAAATTACAGTAAAAATGCCTGTAGTTTTACTTAAATGTCCATTACCTGTCAATCACTTTTTCTCTTAGGATAATTTGGAACGATAGATTTCCGGTCAAAGACTGGAAGAGAGCTTTAAAAAATAAATTGGCGTTGTAAGATTTATTTGGTGTTTAATTACAATAATTATGATAGCAACTTTGTTGCCACCATTAATAAAGCCTTATTGAATTGCAGTTATAATTAAAAAGATTTCCATAGAAATTTAACAATATAAATGTTATGATTACATAAATGCTAAAATAAACTTAGTCAGGGAATTCTGTTAGACTTTGTATTTTTCATATGAAAATACTTACATATTTAACAATGTTGCCACATGGAAATATTTGCACTTATTGTTAGTAGTTAAAGGGTTTAAACGACATTCAATATAGCATTGTAGAAGTTTTAGCCATCACCCACTCTTATTTACACATAAGTTTTTATTATCCCAGTAATGAATGTTTTGTGCTTTGGCTTAATTTCTCAATTTTTTTCTCAAAAATATTCCAAGCATACTGGCAAGTTTTTGGTTTAATGAGTATATTTCAATTTCACAACAAAAAAGTAATTTTTTTGCACTTAAAAGAGCGTTAAAAGTAAAAAAACTGTTTTAATTAATCATAATTGTAAAAAAAAAAGTTTGCATATTGCAGTGCACCAAACCAAACAGCATATAATTATTACTTAACATTATCAAAACACATTTCATGGTTAAATACATTGATATTAACCAAAATAGCCTATACACATTTAAACATAAAACAGGAATACACAAATTTTTCACTTTCTTCTAAAATTGTAATTTTGGACTTGTATACTGTTAAAAATGCCAAGCTAAGATATATTACACACAATATTACAATTTTTATATGTAACAAACCATTTTTAAGTATTGCATTCCATGTATGGAACATCATTTAATGTTACCAAAATATAATTTAAAACAATGTACCAGTTTCCATTTGTGTAGTAGCTGAAAAATGAATATCTAAATTGCAAGAGGCTTGCATCCACCAAACAAAATCTTGAATAGTCCTTATTAGACAATTTTTAATTTTATATGCACCAAAATGATCATTTAAAGCACACTCCCCCCTCCCCCCATAATCTTCTAAGAAAAAAAAACTTTATCTGTTATAATGAGTAAAATTTTTGAAAAAATTTGTTCTTCTTCAGCTAATTTCCTAACAATAAACAATCCACTCCTTTTTATTTTTCATTTACTTTTTTAAAAAAATCACAAACTTTTTGTTTAGAAAATCATAGTAAATGTTGATAATAAATATTCTTTACTTTTCAAATTTTCTTTTCACATTTTGCATTTTTATACAATTTTATATCTTGTGTGTGACAAAAACTAACATTGCTGCTATAGGGTACTGGGGTACTGATCAAGTAAACTGCCCCCCACCCACTTCCCATTTGAAGATGGCGTTATATATTTTTTTCAACTTGCTACCAAATTCATAAGAAATTTCGGCTTAGATATGTTTGTGGTGTGCAAACAAAAAGGGGGAAATAAAATTTTTTATTGTATAAAAATCGTAATTTTATTAAATTATACTGTCATGAGCTCTTCCTTATAAAGAAAATAGTATTTATCACAATTATCATACAATGGATATGATTACAAACAAAATGCGTAAAAAGCTGAACATCGAGAAAATAAATGCAGTTATCTAAGTGCTTTATGATTGTTAGTCAGAGCATTAATATAAGTGACCATGGACCTATACTCAGAGGTAAAATATGTAAGAAAAATAATTTTAAATGAAATCAAACTATACGTCTGTCTAATTACTTATAGTCCTCCTGTCTGTCTCGCTGTTTTTCAAACAAAACAATTTTGAGAACGTCAACATAATGAAATTTCGTTTCAGAGGTAAATAAATAACACAATAATGGATATTGGGTAAGCTGGGATAGCAAATTATTGGGTGGGCTCGGGCTCCAGCGGTCCATATAAGTTGGTGCCACTGCTAGTTAGTACTCTTAAATAAATAAGGACTAATTACTTTGCTTCCCTGGCGTTTCCCATTTGCTTTTAAATAAAAGCAAAATGGCGAATGCTTCGTTCTCGTTCTCTGTTGTCCTGTGCTGACGCAACATTCTGACGTCATCGTGTATCTGAACACCAAAAGCTGGGTAGCGAGATAAAGTTGTACACCATTATTGGAGTTTTGGTTTCCGAAATTAATTTGAAAGCGTCATTCAGGGTGTATGATATCACCGATTCTTTTTGAAAGAGTAAAGATAAACTATTTTAAGTGTATTATAACACTTAATTCAGTGTTGACACCAAAATTAGTGCATATTTAAACCTTATTTGGCATTTTATAAACCCAAATTAAGCGTAATAATACTCCCTCTTTTTTACAGTGTACAGTAAAACGACAATGTGCTATTACTTGAGCGAAATGGTAGCGCCTGTATTGGAAGAATATGGTCGTTGTCAACCTTATCTTAGGAAATATGAGATATAGCATAAAATGTCAATACATAAATGTGGATAATAAAAATGTAGAAACGATGTTTTACAATTAAGTCTAAAATTAATAGAAGCTCTGAAGTGTTAATACATAGATAACCTGTCACCTGATTAAATATGTCACCAAATACTTCAACACGTATCGTATTAGAAGGGAAATGAATATTTTCCAATACGACTTACACATTTAAGCAACGTACAAATGAAACTGCCATTTCAAAAACCAGATAAGTCAAGTTTTTTTTTCAAATCTACTTCTTTTTCGTCGGAAATGCTTCCTCAAACCTAAAGCCATGATCTGGGTTATAACCACATAAGTCAGTGTATTTCTTCTTCTTCAAACGATACTTTCTAATTTTCGTTAATTACTTAAACGACATAAAGTCAGCGACTTAAGTAATTTTTGCATGCAATAATATATTACAAGCGGATACAATATTACATTAACATATTACCATTTGCATCCAATACCATATTAAACATATATATATTCCTGTATAAGTGCTATGTTAAAACTATGATTAAAACTATGTTTAATATGACTGTTTTGTTCAAATTAAATACTACCTAACATTGTTTCATACTAAAGCAGCATAAGTCAGGAGAACAGATTTACTGTTATTCTTCTTTTAATTATTCCTAAATTATAAAAAAATTGATATTTACAAATTTTGAAGTCCAAACTCTATAATCAGCCAAAAAAAATCACAAAGATTCATTTAGTTGTGAATAATATAGTTTTTTTTTTAATTTTCTAAAAGGTTCTGATTCTATGACTTATGTGGTTTTTGAAATGACCGATTCTATTCGTTTTAATAAAAAAAAATAAAGTCACTTAAGGTACATTGAGCCTGGTCACATCTAGGTTTATGTCACCTGCACCTCTGGATTGACGTTAGCTGCAAAAGACACTACATGATAGATAAGGTTTTGAAAATGGAAGTAGATATTTTGTACTCACATAAAACGCAAAGCATGAAAAAGTGCTACAGAAAGTATTCCGCCTGTTCCATATGCTCTAAAAAATGGAAGGAGAAAGAGGATGTTAAAGAAAAGAAGATATACAAAAACAAATTTCCTATTTCAACGATTCGAAATACATTATTGCGCTTGGTAAAATATGCAAAAACTCCTACTTGATGATTCCTAGATGATTCCTAGATGATTCCGCAATTTAATGGAAAAAAACAATTAATTTGCATAACAACTAGGCAATGTGCGCATTAACGCTTTTCGCATTTTAACAGTAACATATACATTATTATTCCTACACTTTATTCCAGAAAACACAAAATTCCCATTTTGTGTTAGTATTTTTTTTTTTTTTACGTTTATGTATATAATATAAATGAATGCACATGCTTAAAGAAAATGGTCAGAAGCCATCTCGAGATACAGTGAAGGGGGGGAGTACAGACTGGAAAATACGTACTAATACGTTCCCCGCCAATTAATGTATTAATATACAAAAGAAGCAAGTAAAATTTCAATCACACGTCCTATCGTACAATCTGAAATATTATTCCGTTGTCTCTTCCTTCGAGTGGGATATGTGGAATGAAACCATCCTGAGATATGGTGAAGGGAGAAGTATATACAGGAAAATACGTACTAATACGTTTCCTGACAATTATTGTGTTAATATACAAAAGAAACACGTAAACTTACAAACACACGTACTATCACACAATCTGAAATGTTATTCTTTTGCATCTTCCTTTGAGCGGCTAATTCACACTGCAAATAGGGTTATTTTAAAGACTGAATGGGATATGTGGACGGAAACCATCTCGATATACAGCGAGGGGTGGAGTACAGACTGGAAAATACGTACTAATACGTTCCCCGCCAATTATTGTGTTAATATACAAAAGAAGCAAGTAAAATTTCAATCACACGTACTATCATACAATCTGAAATATTATTCTGTTATCTCTTCCTTCTAGAGGCTTATTCACGCTGCAAGTAGGGTTATTTTAAAGACGGGGTGGGAGGACAGGTTGATGTAAGCAACACGCAAAACATTTGGTAAGTAATCGCTTCTAAGTGTTTTAAAACTTGTACAAAAAACAAAAATTTAAAACCACTATATTTAGAGAGTTCTAGTTTTCGGAATGCAATCTCGTGTCTACCGTATGAGACACAAATAAAGATATGTTCGTCATTGACGAATTTATGAGAGAAAATCTAGCGCACGTTGCGTTTTCGACTATTTTCATACTGGAAAACCTGCTTATGAGGGAATATCTGATATTGTCTATGACAGGATAGTACATGTGATAACTAGAGATGATGCGGGCTCAGCCCGAACCCGAAAGCCCGAACCCGAGCCCGGGCCCGACACGGGATCGGGCTCGATTTTTATATCAGTGTTCGGGCCGGGGCGGGCTCGAGCTCATTCTTTCTGAAACTGACAATTTTATTTATTCTCATATAGTAAAAATAAAAAAAACTTTTTTTCCCCTAAAAAATTACATATTCCATTTTAAGTCATTTAATGCTATTTTGATCAGAATGAATAAAAGAGGAATCAGAAATCTTATTTTTCTTTTCCAGTTTCAGAATGCTACTTTAAAAGAAAATTTGCAATATTTGCAGATTTGTGTGATGCATTGACGCGACGACTGGATGATATGGCGCCAATGGGAAAAAGGCGCGAATAATTTCGATTCTCGTTTGTAAAAGTAGGATATTTTTCAATTAGGACGTGTATTTATTTATTTATATTTAGATATCTAAAGCGAAGTGAATACTTTCTTTTGTTTGCAGTTAATCAGCATTAGCTTAAGATTTGGAAATTTTTAGTCTTCTATTGTGTGCGAGTCATATAAATGGCTCTTCATACTTCATATGAAAATAACGTTAGTGATTCTATTTTACATCATGAACTCTGCTCATGTTAAAGCTCTGCTCTGAACATTTACGAAGTCACTCTCATTCGTACACTGTAAAAAAAATCTGTAAGGTTACTAAGAATTTTCTAGGAAACTGGGATGCCTAAAACTTTTCATGTAACTGCAACAACAACAAAAAAAAACATGTAAAATTACAAAAGTTGTTTTAGTAACTGTTACTAAATAATGTTCAGTAAACTTACTAACGATTTTTTAGGAAGTTTACTAAAGAATTTTTAGTAAACTTACTATGGATTTTTTAGTAAACTTACTAACGATTTTTTATGGAGTTTCCTAAAGAATTTTTAGTAAAATTACTAAGGAGTATTTAGTAAACGTACTAACGTTTTTTAAGGAGTTTCCTAAAGAATTTTTAGTAAATTTACTAAGGATTATTTAGTAAAGGTACTAACGTATTTTAGGGAGTTTCCTAAAGAAGTTTTAGTAAAATTACTAAAGATTATTTAGTAAACGTGCTAACGTTTTTTAAAGAGTTTCCTGAAGAATTTTTAGTAAATTTGCTAAGGATTATTTAGTGAACTTACAAAAGATTCTTTTGTACATTTACTAAGAATTGTTTTGTAAATTTGTGAGGGAATTTATAGTACATTTACTACGATTTATTTAATATTGTACTTAATGGGGGAGTTCAGGTTGAGCAGCCGGAAAATATCAATAATTTGACCATTACTAAAAGCTCTGTAGTTTTAAAACCAATTAATGAAATACAATTTTTTTCTATGCTTTCATAAAATACTAATGGTTTTCAAAAACATTAAAATATATATATTTAGCAATATTAATTAGTTAAATTTTAATGACAAAATTAACGTTTTTAAAATATGAATTTTCAAATATGCATTTGGCGCACAAGATTTTAAAAATTCTACTGCAGATATATATTTAATATTGCATTTATATTTACTTATACTACTATATTTTACACTGAACTTAAATTTAAAAGTACATTCAAATTCATTTCCATAATTAATGGCTTTAAAAATCATATTTATTAAATTTAGTAAAAAAAATGCGTTTATTTATTCAATAAAAAATTTTCTATGACAAAACTCAGGCTAAATTGAGGGTTAATTTGCTAATAATTTTTTAGTTTTGTATCGAAAATATTTTATTTACACTCACCAAAATGTATTTGTAACTGTACAAAATTTTTGCAGTAGTTTACTAATGGCTTTTCAATATTATACAGAAAAAAAAAATTACGTAAATATTTTTGTTGTTATGGTAGAGTTATGGTATTCTTTTAAAATGAAATCGAATTTTTACAGTTTTAAATATCTAGAATTGAGTTTTCCTCACATATATCAAAATACTTCGATGCAAAATAAGCAATAAGTCCTAACGTGTGTCAATATTACCACAGCAATCACCATAAGTCTTTGTATGTTATAGATAAGAAAATTGACTTAAGTTTCACTATATATATTTAAATATGTAGAAATTCAATTCGATATTAAATGAGCAGAAGCTGATTTTACGATTTTTAGGTAAAATAAAAAAAATATTTTAATACTGTAATATAAATAAAATATCCTTACTGAGTTTATAAATAAAACAACTGGTGATATGTGCCCTGTGAAAAAATGGATAAGGCCCATAAAATTAGAAATTAGCTCAATATGTTAAAAAGTATAATTCCCCGTAAAGTTAGAAATCTGTTTAATATGTTAAAAAAGTACGATTGCCCGAAAATTTTAAAGTGGTGTCGTCAGGAAATATTACTTTTATGGGTTTATTCTATGAGGAAGAAAAAGGGGATAATTGCAGTGTTATCATATGGGAAGAGAATGATTTTTTTTTTCTGATTGCTACCACTATTTTCAAATAGCAATATTTGATCTGTCATTATTATATATTAATTCTACTATCATTTATCTGGCAAATATTACTGTTTGGAAATGCAGTAGCATTTTAAATTTAAAAAAAACTGCCTAACTGGCAATCATAATATTAAATGTGCTTAAGCTTATCCTTACAAAATGATTTAATATTTTACTGACCAGCAATCTCAAATAAAAAATATATTTTTTTAATAATGCTTTTATGTAACCATTATATTTTTATAATAATCTTCACTTTATTTAGTTGCAGATTTCTGCAAATAAATATGGTGATTTTTTTTTCAAAGTGTTTTGTAACAAAATATACATACATACATACATGTTGGCAGCTATGAAAACATAGGTATACTCACCACTAAATGTAACAACAATCATTTTGACTATGAATGATGCTTTGCAAAATTGATGATGCTTTGACTTTTTTACATTAATAAAGTATGTTTATGTAACATTTAACATTTTGGTCAAAATGTTTACTAGTCCTTATTCAGTTTTCACCTAAATTTGTAAACTCAGAAAATATAAGTTTATGATGCTGAAAAAATCTAGGATAGTATGATTTCACAAAATCTGTTCAAAAATAAAATAAACAGTCAAATATCACAGTGATAATAGAATTTGAAGGGAAAAATTCTGGAATGTTATTTAGGATCTACTTTTATCCTAATTTTTGCCAAATTTAATTACAGAAAAATTCTCTAAATTCTATAATAAACTAGCAACAATGATAAAATAATTTTCTTTTTAGAAATTCTTCATCAGAAATAAGTATATTTTAAGGGCTGTACGCGCCCTGCATTTTTTATTATTACTGCGATATCATAAAAAAAAATAAAAGAAAAAAGAATATTTGAATCTTAATATACATTTATTAAAAATATTTTTACAAACAATATTTATTTTTATATACATATTTAGTAAAATTATTGAAGATATATAAGCATGTACAATAGGATTTTGCATTAGTATAAATCAGGCTCTGAATCTTTAGTTTGCACATCTGCTTCTTGTGGGGAGGGGCTTTGATCTTTTGTATTACCTATAACCAAGTATTCCCTATTAAAAGATAAAACATATATTACATAAATATTTTAAATATTATAAAAAAATAAACACAAACTAAGTTAAAAAAAATATTCTGATTTATTTGTAATTCTCACTGAGTAACCCCTTTTAACTGATAAAATTAATGTTGACTCTCCTCCTGCATGCCTGTCAACGTCTATTACCACAAAAAGCAGGAGATTTACAAAATAAATCAGAAGATTTTAAGAGACACTATTTTATGATATAAAAATTTAAATTACTAAGTAAATTGAAAAAAAAAAACTATTTAAATCATTACCTATATAAAATGAAAGCAGAGTAAGAACTATTTAAATCTGAATATATATATATATATATATATCTTCACAACCAGGTTTTTTTTTTGGGCGGGGGCATTGTTTTATAACATAAAAATAAAAGTATTAACAAGGATGGTGCGTAGCAATTTTGCACAGATGATTTTAAAGTATGTTGTAGGGGTCATACACCTAACTACTTTTTTGAAAGGATTTTTTAAAATTGGTCTTAGTTTTGGAGAATTGGGGAGTTAAAACTCAAAATAATATGATCATGCATAATATAATTAAGCTGTCACAGACCTTTCCAACGATATATGACATGAGGAGTGTCAACAAAATTTGAAAAAGTGCCCCTCTTAGGGGGGGAATGGAGGGGAGGGACAAAGGAGATGCATAATATGATTAAGCGGTCACAGACCTTTCCAACGATATATGACATGAGGGGTGTCAACAAAATTTAGAAAAGTGGACCTTGGAGGGGCTAAGCGGGGGGGAGGGACACTGGCGATACATAATATGATTAAGCGGTCACATACCTTTCCAACGATATATGACATGAGGGGTGTCAACAAAATTTAGAAAAGTGTCCCTTGTGGGATCAAAGTGGGGGGGAGGGACACTGGCGATACATAATATGATTAAGCGGTCACAGCCCTTTCCAACGATATATGACATGAGGGGTGTCAACAAAATTTAGAAAAATGCCCCTTGGGGGGCCAAGGTGGGGGGGAGGGACACTGGCAATACATAATATGATTGAGCGGTCACAGACCTTTCAAACGATATATGACATGAGGGGTGTCAACAAAATTTGGAAAAGTGTCCCGCTTGGGGGAGGAAAAGTGGAGAAAGGGACACTGGACATGCATAATATGATTAAATAAAATTTCGTCAATCAGGCATGTAAAAATCATGTGTTTTGTTAATCAATCACATAAAATTCACAAGATTTGTCAAGCAGGCACATAAGAATCAAGAAAATAGTTCATCATGCATGTAAAAATCATTAATTTCATCTATCGGTAGCATAAGAATCCTTAATTTCATCGGTTGGGTGCAGAAAAAACTGTCGTCATTCAAACATGTAAAAATCAGGTGTTCTGTTCATCAATCACATAAAATTCACAAGATTTATCAAACGAGCACATAAAGATCAAGAAAATAGTTCATCATGCATGTAAAAATCATTAATTACATCTATCGGCATAGAAAAATCATGAATTTCATATATCGGTTGCATAAGAATCCTTAATTTCATCAGTTGGGTGCAGTAAAAAAAAATCTCGTCAATCAGGAATGTAAAAATCATGTGTTTTGTTCAACAATCACATAAAATTCACAAGATTTGTCAAACGGGCACATAAGAATCAAGAAAATAGTTCATTATGCATGCAAAAATCGTTAATTTAATCTATCAGCACACAAAAATCATGTATTTCATCTATCAGTTGCATAAAAATCCTTAATTTCATCGGTCGGGTGCAGATTTTTTTTTGTCAATTGGGCGTTTAAAAATCATGCGTTTCGTTTATCAATCACATAAAATTCACTAAATTTGGTAAACGGGCACATAAGAATCAAGAAAATAGTTGATCGTGCATGTAAAAATCATTAATTTAATCTATCGGCACACAGAAATCAGAGATGCATTCTGGTGTATATATGTTTTTAATTTAATGACATATGCATTTTTCCATTTTTAAATCTAAAAAGTAATGGACGAGATTTTATTGCAATCTCTAATGCATCTCAAATCACAAAATTTGTCAAACGGGCACATAAGAATAAGAAAATGGTTCATCGTGCACGCAAAAATCATTACTTTCATCTACTGGCACACAAAAATCATGAATTTTGTCTATCAGGGTGCATAAAAATCCAGTCCCCAACTTAGCTTTATTTAGAGGTGGTTTTTTTTTTTATTTATTTGAATTGTCATTATTATTTAAATGAGCTTTTCAGAAGTTGCAAGTTGAAACTCGATAAAATCAGAATTTTCCCTTGAAAAAATTCATGTTTATTTCTCATTAATGTAAGAAAAATATAACTTATTTGCATTAAACTTCACCTGATTTACTACACGCAGTTAAAATATGATCTAGAATTTCACAAAACATGTAAACAAACTGTATTTACATAACACAAACTAAGTACATATATGCATGCGAGTGATCGACACCATTGAAAATGAAAATTGCATAAAATGAAGGACTTTTTCCAAGATTATTTATCAAATGTAAAAATTTAAGAAACATAGTATGTTCAGATTTCTTGCAACACTTAAAATAAGATATAATTTATGCAAGAGACACTGCTTTATATAAAATTTAGGTATTTTGAGCAATATTTTTAATTTTTACTTTTCGACATTTTTTAATATGAAAACAAAATTGAATTATTTTAAACATATTTAAATTTGTTTTGGATGACAAATACAATTGTGGATAAACAATGATGTTTTGCACTCATGCTGTGAGTAATAAACTGAAAATCAAGGAGCTTTTCAGAAATTGCAAGTCGTAACTCCATAAAATCAGAATTTTCCCTTAAAAAAATTCATGTTTATTTCTCATTAATGTACGAAAAATATAACTTTTTTGCATTAAACTTCACCTGATTTACTACACGCAGTTAAAATATGATCTAGAATTCCACAAAAGATGTAAACAAACTGTATTTACATAACACAAACTAAGTACATATATGCATGCGAGTGATCGACACCATTGAAAATGAAAATTGCATAAAATGAAGGACTTTTTCTAAGATTATTTTTCAAATGTAAAAATTTAAGAAACATAGTATGTTCAGATTGCTTGCAACACTTAAAATAAGATATAATTTATGCAAGAGACTATGCTTTATATAAAATTTAGGTATTTTGAACAATATTTTCAATTTTTACTGTTCGACATTTTTTGCATTTTTACAATTTTTAATATGAAAACAAAAGTGAATTTTTATAAACATATTTAAATTTTGTTTTGGATGATAAATACAATTTTGGATAAACAATGATGTTTAGACCTATACTGTAAATCCAATAAACAGTATATCCAATATATGTTTAGACCTATACTGTATATCCAATAAACAGAAAATCAAGGAGCTTTTTAAAAGTTGCAAGTTGAAACTCAATAAAATCAGAATTGTCCCTTAAAAAAATTCATGTTTATTTCTCATTAATGTAAGAAAAATATGACTTTATTGCATGAAACTTCACCTTGATTTACTACAAGCAGTTAAAATATGATCTTTCAACATAAACATTTCAGAAACATGTAAACAAACTGTAAATACATAACACAAACTATGTATACATATATATGCATGCGAGTGATCGACACCATTGAAAATAAAAACTGCATAAAAACAAGACTTTTTCTAAGATTGCTTCTTAATTTTTTAAAATTTGAAAAATAAAATATGTTCAGACTGTTTGCAACACTTTAAATAAGATATAATTTATGTTATGCAAGAGACACTGCTTTATATAAAATTAGGTGGGTCACATAATAATAAAGTTTGGGAACCGCAGACCCAGACAACAAAATAAGATAGCTATACTTACATATTGAAATGCCCATTTCCTGTCATCGGGCCTCATACTGATTCTTTCAGTCTTCTGACTAGATTGCGTTGTTGATTATCTGATTCATTTTGGCAGGATTACAAACCCCTTTAGAAAATAGAAGCGAGAAAAAAAATTAGATATGATGAAAGTATAATTTTAGTTAATAGTGAGTATATATATATATATATATATATATATATATATATATACACACATACATACATATATATATATACTATACACACACATACATATATATATATATATATAATATATATATAGGTACAAGCAGGCTTCCTCAAATCCACCAAAGTAAAATCCGCACATCGTTACCGATGTGAAGAATGAAATTTACAGTTAGGATTTAGGTGTAAAATCGAAGTTTTTTTAAAAATTATTATATCAATCCATACACATTTTAATATGTAATTCAGTTTGATATGAATCAATTTATGTTTTCTCTAATTTATGTAGGTAAGATTTTTTGGTTATTAGGTATGGTTAACATGAAAGAAAACTTCGTTATTTTACGACTTTTATGTGAATTATTAGTGTACATTTATAAGGCGTGTTTCACTAAATAATTTTTAAAAAAATCTCATCATTACGCATATTTAGTTATGCATTATTTATTATTTACTTGGCCTTTACTTTTAATACTTTAAAATGTTCTTAAATTTTCTTAATTTTTTTATTTTACTTTATTATAAACATTCATTATGATAATTTTGAGTGCATTTATAAATTCAAATTATTGTATATAAAATGTAAAAAAAAAAAACAGTGACCAGAAATCCGAAACATTCTAAAATCTTTATAACCTCTGGTTTTAAGCTAGGAAGATTTAAGGGAGTCTATTCAATACTAATTAATAGTAACGTAACTGCAAATCAAGATAAAAAAATCTTCCTTCCTTCGTCGTTTCGTTCCTACATAAAACATTAAAAATGGCACACACGTAATCGAACGTAACATCGAAATAAAGACTAGTGATTTGATTGAATAATAAATCCTTAATAGAAAATAACAGGAAGAATAACAAAATATAACTCAAAATATAACGAAATTTAGCTAATAAAGAATAAATATTTACTTACTTCGTAACTGGAAATCAAATTCAAGATGGATGCCATATAGACGCTACTTATCTGTGCACTCCTTACTGTCTGCGACTGCGTCAAAAGTCATTACGTCCCCACAGCAAGTCTTTCTCATTGGCTGATACGAGTTACTAAGATATTTCATGTAAGTATACTGAAGCAATAGCTTATGTTATACCCTTGTTACAGATAAAATTTTAGTAAACATACAGATTTCTGTAGCTTTACAAAAACTAGTTTTGTAGACTTACAGATTTTTTTTACAGTGAAGTCATAATAATTTTCATGTATTGTTATTCCGATTAGAAAGCAATCGAAAAGTGTTTCCACTTTTCCTAAAAAAGCATAGGATCTTTCAGATAACGGTGCCAAATTTTTAATTTAAGCTGATTTTCAGGAACACGAAATATTGTTTTAATTAAGGAATCAATTATGATTTATGAAATACGCATATTATAGGAAATAGAAAAACGGCATAGGAATAGTAATTTCTGCAAATTTCATGCATTTATTCATAAAACGCACTTCATTACTATGTCCATCAGGTTTGCTTGTTGGGTGAGAAAATTATGAGAATCTTTTAATTAAGTATTTTTTTATTTCATACCAAACTTCTCTTTTGAAAAGATTGAATGTAAATTCCCATAAAATTTAATTATGTCTTGGAGATTAACAGTTATTTTCATGTAAAAAGTTTTCAAATATGAGATATTACTTTTAAAACATTTTTTTTAATATTATGAATTTTTTTTCGATATCGGGCTCGGGCGGACCTATAGCAGCAATGTTAGTTTTTGTCACACACAAGATATAAAATTGTATAAAAATGCAACATGTGAAAAGAAAATTTGAAATGTAAAGAACATTTGCTATCAACATTTACTATGATTTTCTAAACAAAAGGTTTGTGAATTATTTAAAACAGTAAATGAAAAATAAAAAAAGAGTGGATTGTTTATTGTTAGGAAATTAGCTGAAGAAGAACCAATTTTTTCAAAAATTTTACTCATTATAACAGATAAAGTTTTTTTTTCTTAGAAGATTATGGGGGGAGGGGGGAGTGTGCTTTAAATGATCATTTTGATGCATATAAAATTAAAAAAATTGTCTAATAAGGACTATTCAAGATTTTGTTTGGTGGATGCAAGCCTCTTGCAATTTAGATATTCATTTTTCAGCTACTACACAAATGGAAACTGGTACATTGTTTTAAAGTATATTTTGGTAACATTAAATGATGTTCCATACATGGAATGCAATACTTAAAAATGGTTTGTTACATATAAAAATTGTAATATTGTGTGTAATATATCTTAGCTGGGCATTTTTAACAGTATACAAGTCCAAAATTACAATTTTAGAAAAAAGTTAAAAAATTGTGTATTCCAATGTGTAAAAATGTGTTATGTTTAACTGGGTATAGGCTATTTTGGTTAATATCAATTTATTTAACCATGAAATGTGTTTTGATAATGTTAAGTAATAATTATATGCTGTTTGGTTTTGTGCACTGCAATATGCAAACTTTTTTTTTCTTTTTACAATTATGATTAATTAAAACAGTTTTTTACTTTTAACGTTCTTTTAAGTGCTTATAAAAATCACTTTTTTATTGTGAAATTGAAATATACTCATTAAACCAAAGACTTGTCAGGATCCTTGGGGTATTTTTGAGAAAAAAAAATTGAGAAATTAAGCCAAAGCACAAAACATTCATTACTGGGATAATAAAAACTTATGTGTAAATAAGAGTGGGTGATGGCTAAAACTTCTACAATGCTATATTGAATGTCGTTTAAACGCTTTAACTACTAACAATAAATGCAAATAGTTCCATGTGGATCCATTGTTAAATAAGTAAGTATTTTAATATGAAAAAATACAAAGTCTAACAGAATTTCCTGACTAAGTTTATTTTAACAATTATGTAATCATAACATTCATATTACTAAATTTCTATGGAATTCTTTTTAATTACAACTGTATTTGAATAAGTCTTTATTAATGGAGGCAACTAAGTTGTTATCATAATTGTTGTAATTAAACACCAGATAAATCTAAAAGCACCTAATTATTTTTAAAGCTCTCTTCAAGTCTTTGACCGAAAATCTGTCGTCCCAAATTATTCTAGGAGAAAAAGTGATTGACAAGTAATGGATATTTACGTAAACCTACAGGCATTTTTACTGTATTTTTCCCCATTTGATTAAAATATGACATATTTTGAAACATTAATAAACTTTTATAATTAAAATTTTAAAAAAAATCGCGAGGATTTGAATTACAGATTTGTGAACAGACTTTTAACTATCAATTTCTGAATCAAAGTGAAAAAGATGGCTAATTTTTATGTAAATGTATAACAGTGCAAACATTTTTCTCCATCAGGGACAGGGAATGTATTGAGCAGATTTGGAACACCAAATTTGGTGTTATGCTCCATCTAAGTGGCAGATTCTAAATTAGCTAGTAGAACACCCAATTTGGTGTTAAAGCACACCAAATCAATTATGGCGTTTTATTACTCCACTTTTGATGGCAACCTTGTTGCCACCAAAAGTGGTGTTTCTTTACACTAATTAATTTTTGGTGTTTCTTTACACTAATTAATTATTGGTGTTTGTTTACACTAATTAATTTTTGGTGTTTCATTACACCAATTTACAAGTGGTGTTTATTTACACCCTTTTTGGTGGCAACTTTGTTGCCACCATTTGTGGTGTAAAGTAACACGAATATTTTTTACAGTGTATGGAACCCTAACACACCTTATATTTCTGGTTATAACTTACTTGGCCAATAGAATAATCAGGTAACCATGTATGCAGAATTTATTCGAAATTTTAACAGCAAGAATTAAGAGCAAAATAACTTTTATGATATTTATTTAACTAATACAGAAATGGAAAGTATAATACACATTTGTCAATACTAAAGGTATTATATTAAAATAATCACATAATAATCAGAGAATGTAATAACTTAGTAAGAAATAACTAAATACTGTGAAGAAAAAAAAAAGTTAAACTCAAAATATCTCAAAGAAATTTGAATGCATTAATAAACAAAATATCATAACTTAATTTGGATAAGCAAGCAATACTTATAATAATTCTTATCGACTTGTAGACCAATGGGTAGACACATAATTTTCTTAGATAAAGTTAGCATAAAAATTATAGAATTTTCTCTGAAGACATTTACATACTCATATCTTAGGTAGGGGGTCCTAACAGTACGTCTTTGGTTTAATGAGTATATTTGCAATTTCACAATAAAAAAGTGATTTTTAAAAGCACTTAAAAGAGCATAAGTCAAGGTTAAAAGTAAATAACTGTTTTAATTAATCATAATTGTAAAAAAAAAAGTTTGCATATTGTAGTGCATTAAACCAAACAGCATATAATTATTACTTAACATTATCAAAACACATTCCATGGTTAAATACATGGATATTAACCAAAATAGCCTATACCCAGTTAAACATAAAAAACAGCCTTACTCAAATTTTTCCCTTTCTTCTAAAACTGTAATTTTGGACTTGTACTGTTAAAAATGCCCATCTAAGATATATTACACAATATTACAATTTTTATATGTAACAAAAAATTTTTAAATATTGCATTACATGTATGAAACATCATTTAATGTTACCAAAATATGCTTTAAAACAATGTACCAATTTCCATTTATGTAGTAGCTGAAAAAGGAATATCTAAATTGCAAGAGACTTGCGTCCACCCAAAAAAATTCTGGAATAGTCCTTATTAGACATTTTTTAAATTTTATATGCACCAAAATGATCATTTAAAGCATATTCTCCGTTCAAGTTCTCTGTTGTCGTGTGCTGACACACCATTCTGACGTCATCCTGTATCCGAAAACCAAACCCTGGATATCGAGATAAAATTGTACACCTATATTGGAGTTTTGGTTTCGGAAATTAATTTGAAAGCGTCATTCTGGGTGTATGATATCACCGATTCTTTTTGAAAGAGTAAAGATAAACTATTTTAAGTGTATTATAACACTTAATTCAGTGTGGCACCAAAATTAGTGCATATTTAAACCTTATTTGGCATTTCATTAACCCAAATTAAGCGTAATAATACACTGTAAAACATTTGTGTAAGTTTACCATGGTTTATCTGTGTAACATTACACAAATTCTGGAGTAACCCCTTCTGATTATTTAAAAACACACATCGCCGGTGAAACGTTTCACAGTGCTGTGTGAAGATACCGTTCTCCGGAATAACGGATGACGTAAATTCCAAACGCATGCGCAATGATAAATATTCTCACACGTGACAGGCGGGAAATGAAGAAACGAGGCAGAAACAAATGCGATAACGTGAAGGAAAGGACGCTGTTGCAAGTTACTAGTCGCCATTTCAGGAAGAAACTTAAATATTAAGTAAGTTGTCATTTTCTTAATATTTTTTATGCAAAATATAGAGTATTTTAAGGGCCTGATTAATGCACGGGCCTCGGCCCTGGGCCCACAAATTATGTGGCTGATTATTTTTTTTCCTTAATCAAATACTTTTCAAATAATATTGTTTATAATATATATATTGTTTTCAAATAATTTGTTATATCTCCCCCCCCCCCTGTGTGACGTCGGGCTTCCCCTATATGTAAGTCCTAAGCGGGCGGGCCCTTGATTACCAGACTTTTAGGGAAAACACAATTTTTATGATTTTGGATAAGGCGAGTTTTGAAAAAGACGTCTTTATTTATTCTGCAACATAAACTGTGGATCATAGATGTTTGTGAATTATACAAATGCTTATTTGAGAAAGTGGACGGTAATTCATTTTCTTGATTATTCTTGTAGGTTAATTTTTTTTTTGTAAACTTGAAACTTTCACCCAAACAACTTTGTCAACTCATCAAATAAACCTACTTTTTTTTTTTTTAAAGTGTCGCCGGGAATGGGGAGGTAGGGGGGGATGTTCCGAAGTTCCACTGTTTTTCAGGGAAAATCTTAATGAACATGCTAAGAGCTAGCTTCACTTAATAAATTTATATATTCTATATTTTCTTTCAAAATTTGGATGTGTTTGTTTTGGTAACTGAATTTTATATACTCACGGCCATTTACAAAATTTATTTTTAAAGTTTTAAGACCAATGTACATTATTATTATAAATAAAAATTTAATTGTAAATAACAGAAAAAATATGAATCGAACTTTAATTGTAAATAACAGAAAAATATCAAAATTCCAGTAATTGACACCCCACAAAAAAGAAAATAAATATAATTGTTTTTATGACTGTATTTAGTACCAGAATTTAATGAAAACATTCTAATAAAAAAAATAGTTATATTAAAGTAAATTTACCAATTATGATATCAATGATTATCACAATATCAGTATTTTAATTATTTTAGATAGATGTTTTAAAATACTAAATATCAGGGAATTACAGTTGTCAAATTGAGAGAGAGTGGGGGGGGGGGGGGGTGATAACAAAAAAAATCTGAACAAAAAAAGTTTTGGAATAGTTTTACATAGATTCGTATAATTCCCACTATTTTTAACAGTTAAATTCCCCGAAACTACTTGATATATTATTTGTTGTAATTAGTATTACAAATATAAAAGAAATTTTTCTGCGGATTGAATTTTTTAAATAATAAGTAAAATAATTTTTAAAAAAATTGTAGAATTAACGTTCGAGGCCACTGATCTGCAGATTTACTAGTTTCATTGCTACTATAAATTTAATTAAAATTATTATTATTATTATTATTATTATTATTATTATTATTTTTTTTTTTTTGGTCGGAGGTGAATAAGCAAACATTTAAGACCTGTCCTGGCCACAGATTGTCATTATTTCTTATGGTCAGTGGTTGAGAAAAACTATTTTTTGTAGCAAACTATCACTACACATACCTTTCAGGTTAAGAGCTCTGAATCTTTCGCACTTCTGCAGATGTCTGTTTTTTATTTTTTTTTTTTTAAGAAAATCTACCCCCTCCCCTCCCCCCCCCTTCAGCAGCACACAAAATTTAAATTTTTTATTGTAATAATCAGTCATCTAAAATCAGTGGTCGCCAACCTTTGGAATCTCACAGACCAGTAAATTTATAATTTTTAGTTCTGCGGATCACCATGATGATATTTTGTGGAACATAAAATAGTACTTGTGTACTATAACGGTCAGAGAACTGCCATTTTTTTAAGAAATAAAATGTATCTGTTTAATATCTAACAAAATTCTTATTTAATCGCAACATAAATCTTTAAAGGTTATTTAATTGTAATAAAATTTGTTTACTTGTTACAATTTAATTGAAGCTTATCTAAGTATTGCATATTTAGTGTAGGGGAGACCGGTACACACTAGACCTATGGACACAGTGGACTACCCCCTAATTATTTATTTATTAAAAAAAAAATTTAAGCTTCTCTTCTATCCTAATAGACAACAGCACTGCACTGATTATTTATGGCCTTCAGAAAATATGTTTAGCTCAGATTGAAATATTTTATCCTGATGGGTTGTTCTGAGCTTCTAAAAATAAAATTTTTCATTATCATATTTTATTTTTTTAGTAATTAAAGGTTGTAGATAAATAAGGTAAAACAGCCTTTTTGCAAAGCTCAGATACTTCTTTTTTATTTAACTTTAAAGTTAATATGTTTAAAAGAAAGCTATAAACAAATATTAATATGATTATTTATTGAACTTCAATATGAGGCACAATGTACCACCCACTCCTGGGGCATAGTGGTCCACAATCCACTCTGCTCCTGTAATGCAGAATGTTCAAAATATTTAATAATTGCTTATTTTCTATTAAGAAATATTGTTTTAAAGTAGTATTTAACTGTAAAATAAAGTAAACAAATAAAAATAACAATTTATTTAACATAGTAAGAAATATTTTGTTTTGTATTTACTGTCTTTGATAAATATAACTGTAGTCTAATTGGTGATAATTATATTCAAGTAAAATTCAATGCAAATGAGATGCAAATTGAATGGAAATCAGTTTATTTTCCCCGAAACTGTAGATGAATCTGCTGTTGATGTCAAGGATATTATAATGTTGCTCCCTCACCCAAAAGTATTTCAGGAAAATTCCATGCTCAATCTTACTCATAATCATAAGTATTTTGGAATTTCATTTGCAAATTTTAATGTGTGCTGATTTTTTTTGTACTTAAGTAATAACTTCAACTAAATTGCAATTGTTCCTGTATTAATCTGTTATTATTTTCAAAATATAATTATTCTTGTTTTTGTTTCAAAATGTTACTTGTAAATTTATATTATTATTATGTTATTTTGCGGGCAAAGGGGAAATAAAAAAGAATTAGATTAATGAAAAATAGATTTATATTGTATTTCAGATAATACCTAACAGCGGTCCACTGTGCCCCGGTGGGTGGGCGGTCCGCTTTATGGGTGCATATAAAAAAAAAAATTAAAAATGTATTGAAAACTACGTTTTGAGAAAATTATGCTGAATGTATAAAGGTTTAAAGAATATTCAAAAATATTTTCATGCAGATCAGTTTACCTGTTACAGAGAAGAAAAAAAATTAACTGAAAAAGTGGTCCACTGTGTACCAGTCTCCCCTAATATTTGCAGAGTTTCCCCCAGGTTTAAAAAAAGGCAGGGTGCTGCTGGTGAGAAAAGGGCACTATTTTATTCTTAAGGGCACTTTTTGGATTCTTAAAGGCACTTTTTTTTAATTGTTAAAAGGTATTATTTTGAACTAAAATAACTTCTTTAAAAACACCATAATTTTTTTTTTTTTTTTTTTTTTTTTTTTTTTTTTTTTTTTAATGCGCTAGGCCTTTCGAAAGATCTAGTTCTTTCCAAGGAGGGTGCTAATTATTTTATGAGGGGCAAGAAGGGTGCTATTTTGTAAAGAAAAGGGCAGGCAGGGTGCAGCACCCTTCTGAAACTGTCTGGGAGAAACTCTGATATTTGCTCTAGTTTGTTTTCAAATAATCTGATTGGTTTTGGCTCGAATGATGTTGCTGAAAAACAGAAAGTGGTCAAGTTACTATTTTATTTGCTGTGACAAATAAAAAGTCTTGTTGCACAAATGTGTTTTTGAAAACTAAATTAAAATGTTCATTGCTTTTTTTCAGCAATGGGTGCTCATTTTTTATTTAGCATAATAAGAAACAAATAATATTTGGTAAACGTAATTATTATAGCCTGTTATTATTTAAAATTTCAAAACTAAACATATCTTAAGATTCATAAATAGAAGAATTTCTTGGAATAATATATTTGTTTTAATATAATTAAAATAAAAAATCAAATATATATTCAAATGTAAACAATAAAATTGAAAGTAAAGATATTGAAACAAAAAAGGCAGCAAGAAACTTTTTTTAAACCATTTTTTACAGAAAGTTACTGCTATTTCTTTAAACATTAATTCAATGAAAATTTCAGTTTAATCCTTGCTTCTCCTGGAACCATAAATTAAACGATAATTAAATCAACAGTTTAAAAATATATATAGTACAGTAGATTCCCTCAAATCTGCATAACTTGAAACCAAAGATTGTGCAGATTTTAGAATTTTGCGGATTTCTGGTCACTGTTTTGTTTACATTTTTTAAACAGTCATTTGAATGTAATAATGCACTGTAAATTATAATGAATGCTTACAATAAAGTAAAATATTAAAATAATTAAGTAAAGTAAGAAAATTTAAAACATGATTAAAATTTTAAAGGTAAAGGTCAAGTACACAATAATACATAACTAAAAATAGGCATAATAACGATGAGATTTTTTTTCTTTTAATTATTCAATGAAACTTGCCTGATAAAGTTACACTAATAATTTACATAAAAATCATAAAATAAAAGTTTTATTTCATGCTTAGGCAAACTTAATATCCAAAAGTTCTCGATTAATACATTAATTTTTTTGGTAAAAAGATCACAATCACCACTGAGAACAGCACTGTCTTGAATTTTTTTTTCAGAAATAAAGTTATACTTCCTTGATGAGAAAGCATGTTCAGCCAATTAATAAGAATTACATATTAAAATGTACATGGAATGATATAATCATTTAAAAAATCCTGAATTTTTTCCCTACATCTCAACTGTAAGTTTCATTGTTTTCATTTGTAATGATGTGCAGATTTTAGGGAGTCTACTGTATTCAATTTTATCGAAGCAGTCTTTCATTTCTGAACAAGGAATGTCATATTTTTCATTACTTGCTAGATACAATTTCCAAACAGAAATCTAAATTACTGAAATATACAACTAATACATCAATGTTTCATAAAATAAAAACTAATCATTGGTCAATGTGTATTTTGATTTGTGTATTTAAATGTAACACATATGCAAAAGAGAAATAATAACAAATAATTAACAATAATCTTCAAAATTGTATAATTTACATGACTTTTAATCCCAAACTTTGGAGATTAGAGGGAATGGAATTGATTTATATAAATAGACCCTTTCTAACTACTATTAAATACTTTAATTTTTAAAAATGAAAGTACATTGTGAAAATATTTGCATAATTTATTGTATAAAATTACCCTATATAAATAATATTCAGATTTTTATATTGTTTTAATGTTAGTCTCATTCTAAGTCTTTTTTTCTATGGAACAACATGTTGTAGCAAAACACTAGTTTGGATGCTTTCTGTTCTTCAAGTTTGTTTTGCAATTAGGAGTGGATAAATCCAAAATTGGAAAATATCGCACAATTGATGCTGAACTGCATGGACTGGAAACTGGAATGCAACTCCATGAGCTGTATAAATTAACTTGTTATATTGGTTTTTTAAGCTTTCCCACCTACCATTGCAGTTACAGCTTAATAGAATCCAAACAAAGAAAAAATGGTACTTTTCGGTTAGCCGGGTGCCAATGATTTATGTACATATATAAATAAATAAATATATATGTAAGTATATATATAATATATTTTCATACATATAAGTGTATATATATATATATATATAAATAAATAAATATGTAAGTATATATATAATATATTTTCATACATATAAGTGTGTATATATATATATATATATATATATATATATATATATATATATATATATATATATATATATATATATATATATGTGTGTGTGTGTATATACATATATTTTCGGTTAGCCGGGTGCCAATGATTTATGTACATATATAAATAAATAAATATATATGTAAGTATATATATAATATATTTTCATACATATAAGTGTATATATATATATATATATATAAATAAATAAATATGTAAGTATATATATAATATATTTTCATACATATAAGTGTGTATATATATATATATGTGTGTGTATATATACATGTATATGTATGACTGGTGCCCGGCTAACCGAAAAGTACCGAAAAAAGGCTACCTGTTCTTTGCTTGCAAATGCACATTCTACAAACTAAGGATTAAGGCTAGGCTTACAGCTACAAACGTGAAATAACATGCTCAAAAAAGAAGGGGTGCAGGGACTTTTTTATAATTTATAAAAATAAAATTTAACATAAACATTGTTCTAAATGATTGAACTGAATTTAACATAATAAAATTGAAGATATTAGATATGTAAATATTGAAAATAACAAACCATCTTCTTTTAAGTTATTGATTTAAAGAATGTTTAATTATATTGGTTTCATATTATAAGTCATTTAATTACTCAGAGAACATTTGTGTTGCATATGTACAAAAACAAACATTTAGAAATTAAAAATCTAGGTAACTTATGATCAGTCATTGAATAATGGCCACTTTAGCTTTACACAACCTCTTTTTTTTTTTATAAACATAAATTAGATAAGGGATTAGATTTTAACATAAATTAGATTGCGTTTTTTTCTGTGGCTTTATAGCTCAGCATGTGTCTTTACTATTTTAAAAACTAATGATAAATTATTTAATCTTTTTCAGCTGGATATAAGTTGCTTCATTCATGGAGAAGGAAATTCAAGAGGGACTGCATATTTAATTCTTTGCATAATCAAGAAACTGATGCAGCCAGAAAGAGCTACATGAAGTGCAATAACAATGGTATTTTTAAATTGATTTGCATATGTCTGTGTTAAATATTTGTTTAGCATTGTTATATGTGACATATTACATGTTGCTACATTGCATGACACTACCTTCATAATTCTAATTAGGCACTATAAATTACATAGACTGTGATTTAAATATATATATATATGCATATATATATATATATATATATATGCATATATAAATAAATGTTTGAAGTGTGTTTTGATTTTTATAGTGCGAAATAATCTTACAAATTCAGATTTTCTTTCATATGTACTTTTGTCTGGCAAAATCAAAATAAGAATATTGTTTTTCTGATATTCCTCGCTATCATGATTGCTTAGCTTATACATTTTTTTTTTAAAACCGTATCTTGCCCAACTTTATCTTCTGACTGACTGTACATGATTTAAGATTTAATTAATATTCAAGTTTTGTTGTACATGTATTTATATTAAATAAATTACTTTACACTTTAAATTCCTGATTTTTTTTTTTTTTTAAACCCATTTAAACACTATTGTTTTTATGCGTTTGTTTTACAATTGTGGCCACTGGATTTTTTGGGTTTAGAAGCCAGTGACTCCTTCCAAATTTTGGAAACCCAAATTTGGGATGCACCTATAATGCCCAGCCAGTAGTGCTGCAATCGACAGAATATTTTCCAACTTCTCTTTTGTCCACTCAAAAATTCGAAATAGGTTGACAATAAGTAATGTTTCCGAACTTGTTTTTTGGTATGGAATGCTGAAAAAATAATTATTTTGTAATGATGATGATGGTGATGAAAGTGCCGCTTAATGTTGAATGTGTAATTTCTTATGTTATTAAAATATTTAATTTTTTAAAAGAAATTTAAGATTTCACTTATTTGAACACAATATATTAATACATGTACTCACTACTATTGCTTATATTTTGCATCTCTGAATTATTGCATTATGCTGATTGATAGGTTGATACATCTTATTTTAAAACTAGAAGTGTTTATAATTTCTGTAGATTTTGCAATATTGTTAATTTATTGCAGCATAAAAATCAGACTAACAATAGCTTTTTTTCAATTAATTTTTTTTTTTTTTTTTTATGGTGAAATTAATAATTTCTCAGTTATTTAGAGTATATTAAGTTACCATCATAATGCATTGTACTACTATTCTGTGATTGTTAATTTAAGATAAGTAAAAGAAATAAAACATGCATTTATAATTTTTTTAATTTATGATTTTTTGCCAGGACGGTTTTTACCGCAGTTTTTTCCACCTGCAGCACAAACTTACCAACCCTGAACTAAATAATAAATAAAAAAAATTAAGTTTAAAGTAATCAAATTGTATTACAATAGCTTATAAATTATCAAATTTATAAAGATTAAATTAATGGTAAATAAAGTAACATACATAACCTAAAGAAAAACCTAGTATTGCAAAATTAAAATTGACTTTTCAACGTTTCTCGATTGTTACTTATTAAATTAGCTCACATGTTTATGTTAATGGAAGTTCATGGAAATTGGATACTTTTCTTAAAGGTTCAAATCAAGCTGTAATATGTATTTTCTAACAATAATACATCAAAAACAATATCAATACATTATTATATATTATTTTTTTTAATAGTGGTGTACCGAGTAGTGCTTTGGCCGCGTACCGAGTGAATACCGAGTAATTGTGTTTCAGAAAGAATCACTGATTCGAACATGAAGTGTGCTTAGTGGTAACACTTCTATGTGTGTGTGTGTGTGTTTATATATATATACCTATTTATAAACATGCATCTTGAGCATATAATTTAATCATATTTTATAAAATTAACTTCAATTTTTGAAATTTTATTTATTGTGGACCTTTTAAAGACAATTTTTGTATATTCAAAAATTTTAAAACAGTAACATTATTTAAAATTTATATATATAAAAAGAATTGATATATAAAAAGTTCAATTAACCAATATGAAATTAAAACTGATTATTCAACACAACTTTACCCATTTGTCATTTTGATACCTGAAATCTGTCTATCAAAAATGGTTTTTGCTTGCTGTAACAATACCTTTGAATAATGCAAAAGTTTCATATTTTTTAAAAGTAGCTTATTTTCTTTTGATTAAAAAAATTGGGTACTTTTGTGTAATAGCAGCCCCTGAGGATGAATCGCCAAGCGACCAAGATTTATCGCCAAATTATAAAGCATGTATGACATAATATGATATATTTTTACGTTAAATCATTACTTTTGTGATGTATATGGCCAAGTTATTAGTCATATATAACACATATATGATGTATACATATAACATGTGCATAAGTTGTATAGGATGTATATATATGGCATATAAAACGTAAATAATATGTATGTAATGACGTATAATGGGTGTTTGGAATAATATGTGTATATATGATGCATATATAAGCTTTTCGATGATCTTGGCGAAATCAGAGCTGAAACCTTGGCATAATTGTAATTGTGGAGGCCGCTATAACACGAAAACATCAAAAAAGGGGGCGGGGCTTTACAGTTTCTTTTCTTTTCTCTTTTGTGTGTGTTTGTAATGTACAGCTAAAATGCTATTTTATAAGTGCTCGCAGTGAACCCATTTTTTCTGAAGCACACTGCAAAAAAAAATTGTTGTTTTACAGTATAAAACTGGCATCCCAGCTAAGCAGTAATACGCTGCCGTGCAAGCAGTAATACACTATCGTGCATGCGCGGTAACGTATTACTACTTGCACGGCAGCGTATTACTGCTTATTTTACTGTTTAATACTGTTAATTTTATGGTATAATACTGGCAGCTGGGGTGCCAGTTTTAATACTGTAAAATCAACAATTATTTTTTGCAGTGCAGGCCAAATTTACATCAATAAAAGAAATGCCCTATCTCCTGAAAATGTAGAAAGATTGTAGTGTTTTTGTACCATAATTTGTCATACAGCAAATTTAATTACCGTATATACTCATGTATAAGTCGAAGAATTTTAGACAAAATTTGGGAGCTGAAAATGGCGGGTCGACTTATACACGAGTAAGTAGAAAAAAAAAAAAAATAGCGGAGTGAAATACCGGAGTCATATGTTTTTCGCAGATAGTTGGTGAATGTGCAAGTCTTTTAATTAATCACATATGGGTCTAGGTTGGAGAGACAGATAAAAGCAGACAATGGTGATTGATAAAAAAAAAAGCTCAACAATAATGCTTCTGTAATTGTTCTGCACTCATTTTCTCTTGGGATAGAATTCCCTTCAATACAGGGGCATTCCTTTCAACATTTTAATCACCTTTTCAAAAAGAGTTCAACTTGAGAATGCTACTAGATTTCTCTCCTAAAAGTCCTACAATACAAAGAAGTACTATATTTTAGCAGTTTAAGAAGTTGTTTACCTTGTAAATAAGGCTTGAATAGATTAAGAAGAAAAAAAAAGTAAGTAATCATTAAATTGATGTGAATAGCTTTCAAAATAGTTTAAGCTTCTTTAGTTATACATAATTATACAATTTTAAAATGTTGAATTAAAAAAAAAAAAAAAAAAAAAAAGTCTGATTAGAAACGTAAAAAAAAAAAAAAAAAAATACTAATACTAATTTAATGAATGGTTTTTCTTTAAATCCTGGATTACAAATCATTTTTGAACATACTGCCAGAAATGTGATTCGACTTTTACACGAAAATTCAATTTTTTCCAAAATTTTGCGTAAGAATTGGGGGGGGGGGGGTCGACTTATACACGAGTATATACGGTATTATTTTTTTTAATTGCATTTATTGTATTTTCTGTTTCTGCACACTGCTTCTTTATCCAAAATCAGTCTTTTCCTACAGTTTTAAAAATGACTTTTTTCTTTTTTTTAAATATAAACTAAACTTTAATTTACATTAATTTTGCAGGGGGGGGGGGGGTTCTTACCTTTTGCTATGTTTTATAGATAAATTTTTATGTACCGAGTAAATAGTTTTATGAATTAGGGCATATATTATACATTTATATTCAAATACCTTTTTATAGATCACATATAAATTAATTTGTCTTCAAATATGCTTAAAAAATGAAATTCTTGCAACTACTCGGAATTGGCCGAGTACAGAGTATATACAGAGTACTCGGTACGGCTCTAATTTTTAACTCAAACTGATTGATAAAAATATTATATGAATTGACATTTTTCCAACTGAGTGAAAATACGTCCAGGCCGAGAGTCGAAATCAAGACCTTTGGATAAATTGTCTGTGTTGAGCTACCTGGGCCGATAGCCAGCAGACACATTTCACTTAGATAACCTGATTGGCGATTATGTTAGCATCCATTTTTAATTAAGTTCCATTACCTGTAGTTTATTCTGTTGAATTCAGAACAGATGTTATTGCCAACAGTTGTCTGTCCAGGTAGCTCAATAGGCAGAGCGTTGTCAATTTAAGTGAAAGGTTTCAAGTTTGACTCTCAACCTGAACACATTTTAGTCAGGAATTTACTCTAGTAATAGAATTTTTTTAAAAACAGGTATTAGAATTTGTGTGAATTTGTAGATATGATCAAGTATTAAATATTAATTATTTTCTTATAAATTTCTCCCTAGGGTGAATATACTACTTCTCAACAGAAGAGACCTGTTCCAAGTTTTTTGAAATGGCCGTCTGTTTTGACCAATTGTATATAATTTTTAATTAGACTGTGCAACTATTTTATTAGATTTTATATTGCATTTAAAATTTTATTGCATCTACAGTAAATTTAATAAATTATATTTTATTTATATGTCTTATATTTTTATTTTCCCATCTATTGTGTTTTATTTCTTTTAAAGTATTTAAGCTCTTAGGCATCAGTAATGACAATAATTTTTATGTTCTCTCTTTTGATATAATTTTTGAAGGATAAAAGAAAACATGGGACAAAATGGTAAAATAAACATTAAATGCTGGGAGTATATATATATATATATATATAAACTATTTGACATCCAGCACAAATTTATTAAATGTGACCACTGATACACCAATTCACTGTTATGTTTTATATCCCCCCCCACCCTTTTTTTTTAGATTAAATCAACCACAAATCATTTTTAATATGTTGATGAATTATTTTTATGCTTCTTAGCTTTAAAAATTATGTATAAAATAAACAAATCAAAACTTTGTAAGTTATCATTTGACGACGGGAGAAATAGTATTAAATACTGTAACCTTCTCTTCTGTCTAATGTGAAATTAATTAGGACTAAGAACATTTTCCGTCATATTATTTTACCTTCAGCAAAGTTTACTCTACGTCTATAAATTCACTGGGACTTGAAAATCTTTCTGCGGTAGACAGAGTTTACTGTAAATGTATAATTATAAAATGTATTTATTTACACGCCATATAATGAATATTTCCAACTGAAAGAGAGAGAGAGAGTTAATAAAATGAGGTATGAAAATTATTTAATTTAAGTAGATGGTTGATATAAAGGGATTTTTTATGATAGAAGAGTAAAAATAAGATGTTAAGATATAACCTCTTAAACTTATTTTTTGATTAAATCTTAAACTGGAAAACATTAATTTGTAATCTAAAAGAAAAAAAAGTTTTATAAATGTAAAGTTGTGAAAATAAATGTATATCATAAGATTTTTTACTTTTGTTATTTATATGTCTAATTTCTTTTATTCAAGCTGTTCCTCTTATTGTTATCCCATACCAAGTTCTTAAGCAGCTTTAAAAGTATATTTCTAATTGCAAAAATGTTTCAAAATGTTCTTTATCATATTAAAAACTTTACTTTTATTAAATACTTCTTTTTTTTTTTTTAAACATTAAAAATTTAAATTTTTTGTGTGCTCCTTGCATTCTAGAGTTATATGTAGAAAATTTTCCTTCATTTCTTTACAAGTAAAAACAAAATTCTTTCCTTTACGGCAAAATCCTACTGACTTTTTCTATTCTTTTAATTTTCAGTATTTTTCTATACAAGAGTCTTTGTTTTTAGAACCTGTAAACACTGAATATTCATAAAATTCAAAGTATCCTAATTCTGTTAGTTTTGTCATAAAAGAAAAAAAAAATAATTAAGAGGGACACCCTGTATAAGTATTAATTTATTGACTTGGGTTATATTGGAAATGAGATGTACAATAAAAACATGTACCACCATCTTTAGAGGCACAGAATATATTTTTACATAAGAAGCACTATCATATAAATTGAAAGGCACAATGTGCCTCTTAATCTCAAAGGCAAATGTGTCTCTGAATATTCAGGGGCGCAAACATTCCAAATGTACCTTTTATATCAGAGACACAGTTTTAAGAGTATAATTTAGCTGTTAACAGCATTCCTACATTTGTGTGGCATAAAGCAAATTATGAGCACCATATTTGCTTTTATGCTTTTTGTTTTGAATATTGTCTGTACTGCGCCAAGAACTACAAGTCAAGAATATTAAGCAAGTGTTAATATTTTTTTTTTATCAAATTTTAAATCATCATGTAGTTTTTAAACCTTATGTGTTAATTGTATTATGTACTGTGGAGTTTAGCAGTTATTTACGATTTCATATTACTTTTTTTCATTGCCATTATCAAGTTAAATTTTTCTCCACTCCCTTTAAATAATTAAATATCAAATACAACATTTTATATTTATAAGTAATAGTTATAAATCTGTGTTAATATTTGTTTGTCTTGAAAAATGTCTGATTAAGTGGCCCCAAATTTAATATTGTATGACCATTAAAACTTCCTAAGTTTAATTTAAGCATGATCACAAGTAAATTTAACAAAGTGGTGATCCATGGCAATCATATATATTATTTCTGTTGTCAACATCCCTTTTTCTATGAATTTACGAAGCGCAGAACAATGAATGAAGTATCATTCAAAAGGTTTTAAAAGCAGCTTCTGACATATACACTTACATTTTCCTAAAACATCTTTCTTGATTAAAAATTGCTGTTAATTAAAAATTAAATTGGCATTGTTTTCATAAATGAAACGATAGGTTTTCTTCAAATTGTCTTGCCACAAAAATTAAATTCCGGAGTATATCACACTCACAATGATTATCTTTTTTATACTATTTATATTTTTATAAAGTGTGACATCTCTGCACATGTTTATTTTATATTTATGATAAAAAAGCAAAATTCGAATTTCAATGTTTAGGAGAAAAAAATACCATAGATTGTCCATGTTGTACCTTTTTTAAGCGAATGATGTCATCTAATGCAGTTTACGATTATTTTGTTTTTCTCGCGCATGCTTTTTTGTAAGTTTGATGGAATGAGTTGATATTCTGGCTTGACTAATCTTATGGAATAGATATCGCAGACGCTCCAGGGTTGCTTAAAAATTTTTTGTGGTGCTATTTTGGGAAGAAAATCTCATTTTCGAATAATTGTTAGACGGCCTATAAAATTGTATTATAATTTTATTTTAAAACACGCACATTTAATTTTATTATTACACAGTTTTATTTAAAACACATTATTTTTAATACACGTGTATTTAATTTTATTTAGTAATTATTTTAAATTTATTTACATACACATTTCATTTTGTTATAAAATACCATGTTGTCATATGATGCAAAAGTCACCAGGTTACCACACCAAGCAAAAAATCACCATTTTGGTGCCAAAAAGAAACCCCGGTGCATCCGTGACATCTGTACCACTATGGTTTTGTTTCATTAGAAGTTTAAATCTATAAATAAAAAATTTAGATTGCAGTGCAAAATTCTTGCATGAGTTCACTTTTTTTTTTTTTTTTTTTTTTTTTTTTTTTAAGCTATGCTAAATACACAATAGCTGAATATAAATGTTTAGACAATAAAATTTCCTAATGTACCTAATATATTTTACTGTATTTTTTTCATATTTTTTAAGAATAATTATTAAATTATTAAAATCTGTTTAAACAAAGATTTGAAGATTAAATGTAATAGTCAGCAAGAATAAAATATAATTACTTGAAAATAATATTTGAGTAAACGTGGGGTACTATAGTCTTTAAAAGATATAGTCTTTATCAACTCTATTCCATTTAAATGTGGGTTTATAAGCATTTTAAGCATCGACACAAGGCCTGAATATTATATTCATATATAAAATATCACAAAACTATGTACGTGATAAATAACAATTATGATTTCCCTATTCGACATAGTAGTCAAAGTAACCCCAATTGATCTTTCTAATGTTAAAAGCAAATCTATTGCTTGTGGTAAGAATAATATTCTATCAATATTCTAAGAAATTTAAAAAATGAGAGACAAAAATTAGTACAAATCTGTATCTTAATTTTCTTTTAATATGACAAATGAAAGAAATCATAAAAGCTGGTGTCATAACACATTTAATTTGGTAGTTTATCTCATAAGAAAGTCATAATTTTGTTTCAAATCAAGATCCCGAGAAGAAGGATTCTAAATATTGAGAAAATTCCAGAAGTTGCTGAGAAAATTATTCAGCTATTTATTATTGGAATCTCATCGAAATTGAGCTAATTGTCTTATATTTCAAATATGAATAATTTTTGGAGGTACGATTTTAACTTTAAAATTTTACTGTAATGTTTTAATAAAAGCAATAAGTTATGAAGCTGTACACTAATAAACATTTAAAATAAATTCATAAATACTGTATCCAGCATTTTGGATGATTGTGCAATGTTAAAAATAATAGGCACTAAATGTGTCAAGAAAGGTATTTAAATTTATCAAAATTGGATGTTGAATTCATCCTAAAACAGGTATTTAAAGGCGCCCAAATTGAGTATTCATGTGTTCTAAAATAGATATTTAAGATTGTGCAAAATAGGTGTTAGCATGGCCAAAATGGGTACTTAGTGGTATTCATATTGGGTGTATAACCAAATTGGATATTAAATACTGCCTAAAATGGATTCTCAGTATTCACTGAAACATTTGGTGTAACGTTACTCCATAAAACTGGAGGCAGCATTGCTGCCTCCAATCTTACGGTGGTATTTAACTGATATAACTGGTGTAACATTACACAGCTCTTGTGTAAGTTTACACCATAATATTGTGAAACATATCACAATTTCTGTGTAACGTTACACCACAATTGCGTGTAAGCTTACACAGTAATTGTGTGTAAGGTTACACCACAATTGTGTGTAAGCTTTCACAGTAATTGTGTGTAAGGTTACACCACAATTACTGTGAAAGCATACACGCAATTGTGATGTAACCTTACACACAATTGTGGTGTAACCTTACACACAATTACTGTGAAAGCTTACACGCAATTGTGGTGTAACCTTACACACAATTACTGTGGAAGCTTACACGCAATTGTGGTGTAACCTTACACACAATTACTGTGAAAGCTTACACGCAATTATGGTGTAACCTTACGCGCAATTGTGGTGTAACCTTACACAGAAATTGTGATATGTTCCACAATATTATGGTGTAAACTTACACAATAGCTGTGTAATGTTACACCAGTTATATCAGTTAAATACCACTGTAAAACTGGAGGCAGCAATGCTGCCTCCAGTTTTATGGAGTAACGTTACACCAAATGTTTTACAGTGTACTTCCCAGTTTTGACAGTGTAGTTTTTAAATATGTGATTAAATTTCTATGTGGAATGACTGTCTTTAATATACTAATTAATCTCTGGTCTATAGTCCTCTGAGACATTTAATCACTTAGATTATTTTCGGCGTAATCAACTGTGTAGGCATTAGTTCTTTAAGTTATTTTCTTGACGGATTGAAAATCTCATCGTGAGTGGTTTGAATGATTTATTACTTTAGATTGTTGAAAGTTCTAGCACATTTCCTGTGAAGATATTATTATACAGGGTGAATCTAAACTCGGGCAAAATTTTCAGAGTTGATAGTACACATCAATACAAACAATATTAAATAGGAAACTAAGGGTCCCAAACGTCTTCCGAAGGAGAAAAGCGCTATTAAAGTTTAGGGTTCAAAATTTCAAATGATTATAAAAAACGAAAAAATTGGTCGATTCGTTTGCGGTTTTCTCTAGAACTATTCTTTATGTCAGTATTTTCTTAAAAATAAATTTTAAAGATAAAGTTCAAAAAACGCCGATAGAGGGCGCTTTAGACTTTGGAGTAACGAAAAACTATTTTTTACCATTATTTTTTCTATCCCATTAAGTGCTTTCAAAAGTTTAGACATAAACTTAAATTTTGAGCTCCAAATCTGAATCGTTAGGAGTGATTAAGTAGCGCAAACTGAACTGCGTTCAGGAGTCGACATTTGAAACACCACCCCCTTCCCCCCGACCCACTCCTGAACACAGTTCAGTTATTCCCGATCTTGATGTCGTAGACCAGGCAGAAACAATATGAGTTGTAATTTTCCAACTGGACGAAAAATGTCCGGGCCAGGATTCGAACCTGGGATCTCTTGAAGCTGCCATATTCTACCAACTGAGCTATCACGGTGTAATCTGGAGGGCATAATTCATCCAGTTCATGCCGGTATAGCTCAGTTGGTAGAGCATGGCAGCTTCAGCCAAGAGTCTCGCAGGTTCGAATCCTGTCCCGGACATTTTTCGTGCAGTTGGAAAATTACAACACATATGATTTCTTTACCAATTTGAATAATTGTGTTAAAATTAATACAGACAGAAACTACTACCCCCTACACGTAAAATAAACGATAGAGTAATGGCAAAATTAAATAGAAATTTATTCATAACAGACATGAGCAATTTGTCGGCGCAAAATAAAAAGAAACAATTTGATGTATGCATGTAGTGCGCAATATGAATGCAGGTAGACACATAGAAAATGGTAAATGCATGATGTTGGTGAGGAATCACAAAAACTGCTCGAAAAAGTGCCCACCAGCAGCGATACAGGCCTCAAGCTACCGGCGGAGGGAGTTGCGAACATTAGTCAATACCCCGGGCATCTCCCAGATATGGCCTGCTACGATGGCAATCCTCGCAACCAGGTCCTCGTCGGAGTCGACGGTAAAAAATAGTTGTTCATTACTCCAAAGTGTAAAGATCGACATTTTTTAACTTTATCTTTAAAATTTATTTTTTAAATGAATTTTTTATTTAATTTTGCCATCTCTCTATCGTTTATTTTACGTGTAGGGGGTAGTAGTTTCTGCCTGGTCTACCACACCAAGATCGGGAATAACTGAACTGTGTTCAGGGGGGGGTTCAAATTTCAACTCCTGAACACTGTTCAGTTTGCGCTACTTAACCACTCCCAACGATTCAGATTTTGAGATCAAAATTTAAATTTAAGTCTAAGCTTTCGAAAGCATTTAATCAGATACAAAAAATAACGGTAAAAAATAGTTGTTCGTTACTCCAAAGTCTAAAGCGCCCTCTATCGACATTTTTAAAACTTTTCCTTTAAAATTTATTTTTAAGAAAATACTGACATAAAGAATAGTTTTAGCGAAAACCGCAAACGAATTGACCAATTTTTCCGTTTTTTATAATTATTTGAAATTTTGGACCCTAAACTTTAATGGCGCCTATCTCCTTCGGAAGACGTTTGGGACCTTTAGTTTCTTATTTAATATTGTTTGTCTTGATGTGTACTATCACCCTTTAAGTTTTGCCCAAGAGTTTAGATTCACCCCGTATTTAACAACATGAGTCACATTAAGTTAAACAAGTTGGAAATTGTACGTTAAACGTGACAAATGAGGTGCGTTCGTTTCGTGCTATAACTAGTTTTATAATGTAAAACATCAGCGTTATTATTTCAGTAAAGTAAATCATATCGTTTGCTATGAACGAAATGAGGATGCCTTTTTTATTTCTTATTACGTTAGCCATATTTAAAGATGGTATATATATGTATATTTGACTCCAGACAGATCTGTAAATTCACCATGGAGATCTTGCTTTGCGAATGATTACCTCCATGGTTAATATTTCTATGACTCACGATGAATGAATATTTTGTTTATTTACATTAATGGATTGAGATATTCAGCTGCTATCCTAATTTTCACTGAAGTTATCTCAGAATCTATACATTTTTTAATGTAACTCATCTCTCAAGCAAACAATGTTTTTGAACGATCTTTTTAAAAATGTAACTTTTATGCAATTTTATTCGGAAAAGTAATTTTGAATAAAAATGGCCGCTTGGCACATGGAAAAAGATGTGGTTAACCGTATTTATTTTCCTCAGTCACGTGACATCTGCTTTTATTATATAGATTACGTATGACAGGATTTAATAGAATAAAGAAGACTCTTTTTAATATCTTTTTAAGTTTTGATTCAATTTTTATAAAATTTGAAATCACTCGACAAACTTCTGCAGCAGTTCGACAAAATTCTGCAACAGTTCGACAAAATTCTGCAACTTAATATTAAATTTGAAACTATTCGGTTGGCTAGTTTTCGCGCTGTTATATGCGTACAGACGGACGGGCCAAACGACAACTATTGGTGCTACGTATTTATATGATTACTAACGCACCTAACAAAAGGGTGTAAAAAATAAAGAACTTTTTGCGAATAAAAGTATTACTATTTTTTTCATATTTTATCAAGTTATTCTCTAAATTATTGTGCGCAAATTACAATACCGAAAATTAATCAGTGTTTCAGAGTTTAATTTTTTCACAATTTTTTTCATGCTTTAGACTTTATTTGTTTACAACCGTTCCATTTCAATGTTCAAATACTTGCCAAACAAAAATTTCAATAAAATAGTTTCATACAAAAAAAATTCTTTTGAATATTTTCTCTTCATCTCCAAAGAGAGAATGTAGTAAACCGGTTTCTCTATTTGAAACATTTTAAAAACTTTTATGAATTGTATCTAATAATATGTTATAATGAGTTTTTATATAAAAAAAAGTATTTAAGTCAGCTCAAACGTTCTTCTAAATTGACCATATTAGCTATTGCATTAAAAGCAAGAAAAAAGATGGCCCAAGGGTCAATTCTTGACATTTTTAAAGATATGAATATTTCTAAACGTTTAAAGAAACGTTAGTAAACACCTGATAAAGTTGAAAATATGATGACGCAGACGTAATCTGGTAGGTTTATTTTTACAAATATTTTCTGTTTTTCTTTCAAAATGCAACATTTTTAAACATGTTTAAATGCATTTAAATGTTTAAATGTGAGCAAAGTAGTTTTTCAACACTTTGGATCATAGTTGAAAAGTATTTATGAACTCAGTTTGTCTATCTGTTCGTCTATCCGACTCTAAATCTCGTAACTATACTTGGAACACCATGTAAATTTATATGTTATTAAGGTTTACTATAGGATATTCGGTATAGAAAATAAAGTGCGTAGCATTTGTAGTTTGTTTAAAGAAACACACAATAGTTTTCCGTTACATTATGGTCTACGGGAAAAAACGTTTTAGGTGCATTTTATTAAGTTTACGATATTTCAAACATAATCAGATTTATCTGCATCACTGAAATGTACTACCACATGCGTTCTCAAGAGTATGTAATAAGTAGTATTTATAGTTCAAATACAGGGATTCACAAACGAATTCACTGACATTAAGATCTATGGGTAGAAATATTTTGCGGTGCATTTTAAGGGAACAGTACACCTTTAACTCTTGAAGGAGTACTCTCCAGAACATGCGAAATTTGTCAGGAGTTTGACATAAAAAAAAAATAATATGACTCTAGAAGCACCAAAATGTCAGAGTACATTTAGGTAATATTAAACAATGTTTAAGCATTTTTAATTTGGATATCATAAATATCATAAAAACAAATTAAGGGGGTGGGTTTCAAAGTGATAATTAAAATTTTTAATGTGTATAACGGTTTACTGCGCGCACGATAACTCATGCAAATTTCATGGAATTTGCATAAACGTTATCTTAAATTATACATAAAACTCCGGACTAATAATTTGAACTAAAAATTTTGTAAATGGTTAATTAGATAAAAAGTAACTAAATTTTAATTAGAAAAATTAGAAATCCTCTAATTTTTACATGCATTCAACCTCATAATTTTTTTAATACTAAACACAGCTTCACTATTCTAGTTCATTATTATGACTATATCAAAATTTAGGTAGGGTAAAAATTTTGAAGCTATACTTCAAACGGTTTTGGAGATATCATGCGCGCAAGAGCAAAAAAAGTAATTTTGAGAAAAATCCGTTTAATGATTTAATTGTATTTTAAAAATATAAAATTCATAATAAAAAGAGCAAAACTCCTAATTTTATAACTTATTCAGTATTAAAAATAAAATAAGATGCTAGTTTAAATTGTGAAATATAAAACAGTTTGTAAAATGCTGCAGAATATAGAAACATGCGTCAAAAAAAAAAAAATTAATGGTAAAACTGTAGGGCTTACTCTTGCAAAAAAAAAAAAAAAAAAAAAAAAAAAAAAAAAAAAAAAGATAATAATAATTTTAAACATACAAGTTAAATTTTTTTTTCGCATTGAGTGCTAAGAGAATTAAATATGCGCTTTATATAAAATGAAATTATTTAATGCAAAATATAGCCTATTTTTTAGGGATTCTGATATTTTAATATCTGATTTACATACGTTGCAGCAAAACATTTCGGATAGTTTACAAAAAATAATATTAATCTAAAAAAGTCCGTATCAAAAACTGTCAATTGAAACAAAATAACTGTCAAATTCATTACTTTTAATTTTTTTATAAGATAAATTAACACCTTAGGACATAGTGATATAATTGCATTTTGTATAGCGATTACCATTAAACTGGCGATTTCTTTCGCGCTATTATTCATTATAAAAGGGAAAATAACTACTAAAAAGTGCATTAATATTGCAAAATATTATTCTGAAAAAAACAGTTTTGTTTCAAATTAAACGCTTAATAGCGAATCATAGCAAGCAGCTAAGCAAAATTGTGATCATGTTTCGGAGTAAGAGTAAGAAATCAAAAGTACACAAACTTGGCGAAAGTGAAAGTTGGATCACGTTACAACAGCAAGTATATATATATAATTAATTTTTGAGGTGTGGGTTCAAATCCCACCGCTGCCAACAATTATTATATATATACATGCAGTGGTAACGTGATCGCCCATATATATATAATCAAACGTTTCATATCGTTTTAAGCGAAAAAAACTTTATTACAATATAACAATTAAATAAAAAAAAATGAAATGGTGATGAATATTTACAAAACATGTTCGCACAATTTTTAAGAACAACATTCTGACCAAGTCAGAAACTCTTCCTTCACTTCAATCCAATCCTATCATCTATCTCCTCTTTACTCACAAACCAGCCTCCTTTATAAAACGAAGAAACACCACTTCCCTACTCTGCATAATCTCCTGTGATTGACATCTCCTTTCATTCACTTTCTTTCACTTTCAAAGCACTATGAATTTCCTTTCTTTGGGTTTTACTATCTATACAAAACGAATTCCTGACAATTTTAACATATCTAAGAAGGCTAAGTCATTAATACAATTCACATACAGTTGTCATGGCTTATTCAAGATGGAAAACTTTTCACTTCTACTTGAAAACGAAAATTATATTTTTCTTTCAACAGGATTATCTTCTTTCAAAAGGTACCAACCAAGACAACTATTCCCATTATTCTGGAATTATCTTAATCCCACTAGTAAGTACCAAGTTGATGGGTCAGTCCATCGCAATATTAAATTGCAAATTATAATTTCTTTTACTTCCTCATTTTCCCATAAATTGTCTTTAGAAATAAATATATTACACTGCTTCTAAGTAATACGTAATAAAGCGGGCGGCGGCGACAAAAATGTTACGTCATCGAGTTACGGGATGGAATCATGATTATTAGGAGTAGATTAAGGAATGACTTGTCTGCCCCGTCATATCTTGGTACTATATGAGCAGCAGAGGGCTCCAAATCGTCGTCATTTTGGCGGTACTATCACGTCATCAAGTTACGAGATGAAATTGGTGCGAAATTAAATGTTCAATAGAGTATTTAAAAAATATTTTCGTATGACTTGGCATATCCTGGTAGGACCCCCTACCTGACTAAAATTTATGACAGAAAAACATGACATGTAGTACAATTAAGAAACATTAAACATAATATTTTTCACTACACTGTCCTATATATTATTACGCCATCGACTTTCAAAATGAACTAATGGTAAAGGAAAAGTTTATTAACAGTACGTGATGGAATAAATAATCTGACTCTGCATATCTTGGTAAAATAGAACAAGAACGAAAAATCATGCGTCAAGCATAGATTATGCAACACTTTCCAACGCTTCCAAGATAATTTTACAAATCATTACCGTTTAAAAAGCTGAAAGATAACATCTAAGTAAACAATTTGGAAAACGCATAACATATTTCAAAACGAAATTTCAGGAATTTCCAACATATTTTTCCAACATATACAATATTCGGAAAAATATCCGGATACTTTTATTCTGCCCTGTATATGATCTATAGATTTGTATATATACTACATAGGATGCTAAATTTTAGTTTAGTTATGAAACGCGTAGCACAGTTTAAAATTCTTCTTCTGGAGTTTCTGTCAATAAACGGAAATGTGTTTCCGAACTTTTGTGCTGCCCTGTATAGGATCTACAGAATTTATAGACACCAAGTAATAGACAAAAAGCGAGTTAAATTTAAAATCGCGTTCAGCAACTTAAAACGCACTTCCAGGAATTATTGTTAACAGACAGTAGAGAATTCTCTTGCGTGTCCCTGTCAATGAACAATGACTGCTATACACACAATATTCTGTAGTAAGCCTCTTGTAATGCACCTTAGTGATATATATAAATTTAAATGCGTTTAAAATAGTGAAACATTATTTAATTAAACCCCAAACGATTTTTCTCCATAGACGTAATGGAACGGAATTCTTTTGACTGTCCCTGTAAAGTAACTATAAGTGCTATGCACACCCTATTCTATATTAAGCTTCTTGTAATGCACCTTAATGATATATATCAATTACAATGTGTTTGAAATTGTGTAACATCATTGAAATAAACCGCAAATGATTTTTCCCCATAGACCGTAATGTAACGGAATTCTTTTGAGTGTCCCTGTAAAAAAACTATAAGTGCTACACACTTCAGTTGAAATAGGGAACATGCTATAGATAACGACAATAACATATAAAAATTGCAGGGCAATCCGAGCATATTTACGGGAGTTAGAGCACGGAAAGACGGACAGACGGCAGACGGCCAGACAAACCGAAGTCATAAACACTTTTCAACTAGGTTGGAAAGTGTTAAAAATAACGTATGCCAATTCGTCTTCTTGGCGGCACTATCACGTCATCTAGTCACGAGATGAAATTTTAGCGCATTAAAGTTATCGATTAGTACAATACAAATGTTTAAGTCTACTTCGTCATACCTTGTTATGATATGGGCAGAGCGGGGCGCGAATTTTTCATTTTTATGGTACTGTCACGACATCGTGTTACTACATGAAAGTTTAACACAACAAAGATACCAATTATTACAATACAAATATTTCAGTCTGCCTCGTCATATCTTGTTATGAGATGAGCAGAACGGGGCGCCAAATCTTCAATTTGGCGGTACTATCACGACATGAAATTTTAACACCTTCAAGATACCGTTTGGTACAATACAGATATTTCAGTCTGCCTTGTCATACTTTAGTACAAGATGAGCAGAGCACTGCACCAATTCTTCATTTCGACACCACGTAAAAATAGGGAATTGGTGCGCCGCTCTGCTCATCTCGTACCAAGACATGACGAGGCAGACTAAAATATTTGTATCGTACTTATCGATATTTTTCATGTGCGAAAATTTCATGGGTAACTCGATCACGTGATAATACAGCCAAGATGACGAATTAGCGCCAGTTCTTTTCGCATCTTACCAAGATATGCAGAGTCAGATAATTTATTCCATCACAAACTGCATTAAACTTTTCCTTTATCATTAGTTCATCTTGAAAGTCGATGGCGTAATATTAAATAGGGCAGCGTAATGTACAATATTATGTTTATTTGGGTCCCAATTGTATTACATGAAGTGTTTTAATGTCATAAATTTTAGTCTGCCGGGAGGTTCTACCAGGATATGCCCAGACAGAACAAAATATATTTTAAATACTATATTTAACTTTCAATTTGGCACCAATTTCATCTCGTAACTCGATGACATGATAGTACCGCCAAAATGTCTAGTTGGCGCTCTCTGCTACTCATATCGTACCAAAATATGACGAGGCAGATCAGACATGCTTAATCTGCTCCTAATAATAATGTCCTACATCATGATTTCATTCCGTAACTCGATGACGTAAAATTTTTGTCGCCGCCGCCTGGTCTATAACACTTTGAACTTTGTCTTTTCAGTATTTTTCCTGCATAAAATGAGCATATTTCATTTTTAATAAATCCATACAATGCTTAAAGAATTTTGTCTTAATTTCATAAAAATATTTTTCCACAAACTTGTTAAACATGTGAGCATTTTACGCAAAGTGACAATCTATATATACAGAGTGTCCCAAAAGTCATTGACACATTTGAAATTTCAATAAAATATCAAGCAATTTGCGTACGAGAGTGCGGTTTGGACGAAAATGCTTCTTATGATTTGAAATTTTGTTTAAGCAAATAAAAAAAATAGTTTCAAAATTTCCTCATAGACGGCGTTGCTTCTGGAATGTTATCCAATAGATAAAATGTCTTTATACATAACAATGAAGAAAGTCGCACAATGCGTATGCACAGTTTTTGTCCCAACTATGGTAATTCACATTTCAGAAGTTAACAAAAGTTATGCGTAAAGTTATACATAAAGTTATTATCTCATCTTTTTTTTTTCTTAAATACCAGAAACACATCTACGCAGTTTGTTGAAGAGTCTTTATTATATCTAACTGGCGTTATACAGCAATAAATTGTGACTGGTCTGAAGAATTTTGAACAAAAAACATTTAAATTTATCTTGGAAGAGTTCATTGTCACCACGGAATTTTGTTTCTAATTCGTCTAAGGGAACTCATTCAGTCGAGTATTGCTAAGCTCTGTAATGTGGGTTTTCATAGATTGTGCCAAATTTTTCATTCTGGACATACATATTACGTCCTGTGCATTTTATGCCATTCTCTTGATTTTCAGCAACTGAATGTATTAGAGTTTTCAATAGTTACAATAAGTATTTATTACTTAAAAGGGTATTCAGAAAGTATATACTGATTACAAAATAATTTTAGAAATTAGAATAGAAATTAAAATGGCACTGTTTTTCTGAATTATAGAAATTTCTTTATGTATACACTAGGGGATCCAATCTAGGCTTACCGGGTTGCAGACTATAGGTAAAAACCAGTTTTTTATTGAAAACTCTAACAGATTTTCTACATTTGATATATTTTTTTAACTTGCCCACTTACAAAGTCAAAAAGCATTTTTATACGAAGAATATTAATAATGTATTCAAACAGAGAATCAATAATTATTAGAGACGATACTTTCGCATTAGCCGCATGCCAAGTATTAATAACGTAAAATTTTGGTACTTAATGCAGTCATTCTGATTCTGATAATTTCAGTGATTTAAATGCGTAGTTCGATTACATGTCTGTTAAATTTGTATTTTATTTGCATTATTTTAATTTTTTATAAATTTATTGATGAAGTTTTGATATCGTTATGGAATATTAGCCGAAAAAAAAATTCTGAACTTCTTATATTCGTTTAAAGTCAAACGGGCTAATCTTCCGTAAATGGCTACATAGATTTAAAAAAAATCATGCTTGAATATTATTTCAAAAAACTAACAAAATTTAAAATTGATCGCGATAAGCCAAAGTATTTTTATTCCATCCTAGTTTAACTTACTCTATAATATTTATTTCCTCCGTTTATTAAAATATTTTAACTCTATTTATTCCGAAAAAACCTCATATCTAAATTCAATATTTTAATGGCTGCTAATTAGTTCAATAAATCGCGTCTTTATCTTTAAATTATAAAACTCCCTAATATTCATACTTTTAAAAAAAACCCGCATAATTCCATTTTAATTTTCTAAATTCCTAAAAAGACTGTATTTATTTTAATAAGGTCCGATATTAAAAATAATTCGCCAGATCATAAAATCTTTTTCTTATATTAAAATGTAAAAACATTTATTCTAATTCCATTCTGGCTATGTTCCAAACTCGATAAACCATTTCTCTTATTTTCTTTTTTCCTTTCCCTAAAAGTCAAAATCATTCCATATTCTCGAACCAATTAACTAACGGTAATCAATGAAACTAAAACACTCTGGGTCATAGCTAAATCATCGAACATCATGGACTTTTCGAGAATCTTCCTTCGCGCCAAAAATTAGCGGAAACCATTTTATTACAATATTCTGGAGCCGTCGCAAAGAATCCCAGTTAGATCCCGGCTCATGATTGGTGCACAGGCCCTCACGTGATCTCTGTATCCCTACTCTTACTGAAAGGATATATCGTCGCTTTTTCCGCCTCAGAGAGAATTCGTTCGGAGAACATTCAAAGATTTGATGCACTGATGAAAGCTAGACGTATTCGTGTAATAGCATTCGAAGAGATGGGCGCTGGAACGGTGTTTGTTTGGTTAAATCGAACCTCTGCCTGGTATTAGCGAAGTGGCCTGTAGTTTTTCTGATGAGATTCGAAATGAATATTTATAAAAGTTAACCATCCGGCTTCTACTGTAAATAAAATTTGGTCATCTAAACTAAAAAGATGGCTCGGGTGAAATCAGATCTACAAATGATGTCGTTACTTTTCTAAATAAAAGTTTGATTGTATTGTACGATGAAGTTTTGTTCTTATGCAGACGTACACACGCCATCTACTGGTAATAACATGACTGTCATTAATCCAAATGCTGAAACGTCCTCTTCCGGTGATTATGTGAAAAGAACACATCTTATTTTTTTTAAAAAACCATTTATTAAAAAATGGTACTGCTGAATCAGCTCGGCCCTAAATATCACCACTAGCTTTTGCCACCAATTTTGGCCTCTTTGAATGGCTGGTGCTCCCCTTTGGTATAAAGACAGGGCCCCAATATTTAATAGAACCATTAGAAGAATCCTCAATAAGTATAAAATTGATTTTGCGTGCCATTATTTTGACGATATCATAATTTTCTCCTCCTCTCTAGAAGGACATTTAAATCACTTAGCGAAAATCTGTGAAATCTGTAAATTAGAAAACCTTAAACTTAAACTTTCTAAATGTAAACTAAATCAAAATAAAATTAATTTCTTAGGCTATGAGATCACCAATGGGACTTTAACTCCAGCTAATACCAATATTGAGACAATTGAAAAATTGAAACCTCCCTCTAATGTTAAAGAACTACAACGATTTTTAGGTTCCATTAATGCTTATCACAAATTCATAGATAAATATGCTGAAATTAGATACCCCCTTAATAAATTACTTAGGAAAAACACAATATAGGAATGGAACTCAGAATGTCAAAACTCTTTTGAGAAATTAAAAAAATACTCCAATTGCAAAACCAATTCTAAAAATTTATGACCCAAAATTACCCCTCCACATGTTTGTAGATGCCTCTCAGGTAGCAGTAAGTGCAGTTCTAAAACAACCAGGGAAAGATAATTTTTTGCATCCTATTGCTTACCATTCTAGAATTTTGAAGAGTTATGAACAAAATTACTTTATAACTGAATTGGAATGTCTTGCTATCATAGATACTCTTGATAAGTTTTATCACTATTTTCATGGTACTAAATTCACAATCCATACCGACCATGCATCTCTGGTACGGTTAAAGAATGTTAAAAATCTAAGAGGTAGACTTTTTCGATGGTCTTTAAAACTTAGCATGTTCGATTATGAGATCAAGTATCAAAAAGATTCTACAAATGTCGAAGCAGACCAGTTGTCACGAAATTCTGTCGACTCCATAATTCTGTGGTGATATTTAGGGCCGAGCTGATTCAGCAGTACCATTTTTTAATAAATGGTTTTTTTGAAAATAAGATGTGTTCTTTTCACATAATCACCGGAAGAGGAAGTTTCAGCACTCGGATTAATGACAGTCATGTTATTACCAGTAGATGGCGTCTGTACGTCTGCATAAGAACAAAACTTCATCGTACAATACAATCAAACTTTTATTTAGAAAAGTAACGACATCATTTGTAGATCTGATTTCACCCGAGCCATCTTTTTAGTTTAGATGACCAAATTTTATTTACAGTAGAAGCCGGATGGTTAACTTTTATAAATATTCATTCCGAATCTCATCAGAAAAACTACAGGTCACTTCGCTAATACCAGGCAGAGGTTCGATTTAACCAAACAAACACCGTTCCAGCGCCCATCCCTTCGAATGCTATTACACGAATACGTCTAGCTTTCATCAGTGCATCAAATCTTTGAATGTTCTCCGAACGAATGCTCTCTGAGGCGGAAAAAGCGACGATATATCCTTTCAGTAAGAGTAGGGATACAGAGATCACGTGAGGGCCTGTGCGCCAATCATGAGCCGGGATCTAACTGGGATTCTTTGCGACGGCTCCAGAATATTGTAATAAAATGGTTTCTGCTAATTTTTGGCGCGAAGGAAGATTCTCGAAAAGTCTATGATGTTCGATGATTTAGCTATGACCCAGAGTGTTTTAGTTTCATTGATTACCGTTAGTTAATTGGTTCGAGAATATGGAATTATTTTGACTTTTAGGGAAAGGAAAAAAGAAAATAAGAGAAATGGTTTATCGAGTTTGGAACATAGCCAGAATGGAATTAGAATAAATGTTTTTACATTTTAATATAAGAAAAAGATTTTATGATCTGGCGAATTATTTTTATTATCGGAACTTATTAAAATAAATACAGTCTTTTTAGGAATTTAGAAAATTAAAAGGGAATTATGCGGGGTTTTTTAAAATATGAATATTAGGGAGTTTTATAATTTAAAGATAAAGACGCGATTTATTGAACTAATTAGCAGCCATTAAAATATTGAATTTAGATATGAGGTTTTTTCGGAATAAATAGAGTTAAAATATTTTAATAAACGGAGGAAATAAATATTATAGAGTAAGTTAAACTAGGATGGAATAAAAATACTTTGGCTTATCGCGATCAATTTTAAATTTTGTTATATATATATATATATATATATATATATATAACAAATTATATTTTATATAACATAAAAATGTTATATAAAATATAACACTTTACGAAATAATGCATATTTATTCTACATTAAATACATTACACATGTTCTAATTATATATATATATATATATATATATATATATATATATATATATATATATATATATATATATATATATATAATTAGAACATGTGTAATGTATTTAATGTAGAATAAATATGCATTATTTCGTAAAGTGTTATATTTTATATAACATTTTTATATTTTAAATATTTTTACCATTAAATAGCATCTTACGTAGCTTTCTGCAGTTAATATAAAAATAAAATTACGATAATAAGTATAGTCTTTTTAAAAGAAAACAATATATTTTATTTATAGCTAGAGTATTTACATTTTGTGCACTCTCGTAAGAGATAAATACATTTTGTATGTGGTAATTACAAAATATTTGCAACAAATATATTTTTTTTTCATACGTTACACACTTTTATTCAAGCAGCTATCCCATTCTTAAAAAATATCTTCTAAATTACAAGGCTAATTCGGAAAGTATTTTCCAGAACATTGTAATATGTCCATCCGAATAAAGAAACTACTCTGTATACATGGTACCATGCCCTCAATGATTAAAAAATGCGCTATAACAGTACAGTTCGTGATGAACAAAGACACGTGTAACCGTGCGTGAATGATTTTTCACACGAGAGAAGTACCCGCCAATTGTAACATTTGCGGAGTAATTTACTTTTTGAATGCAAAAAATACGCAACTCACTTCCATTTACAAACTCATGAAGTGATATGAGTGAAGAAATGGTTTGAAGATGAGTTTATTTGTTGGAAACTAGCATTAAGTATGTGCACGATGAAGAGGCATCTATGGCCATTTGTGGTGAAAAATGAATTGCTTTATCTAATGGAGCAGGATAGTGACTTTCATGTTACTAGTAAGCAGTGTTGTCAATGCAGTCCTGTTTTATTCAAAACACCCACCAGCCTGCCAGAATTTCTATATAATAATGTTTGTTTTATTTAATGACAGACATTCCGAAAACTAATTTGCAGACATTCTGGTAAACTGGTAGGTGTTTTGAATAAAAAGGTGCTAAATTGGCACCGCCACATATAAGTGAGTAAATTATCGAGTCGATAGCGAGTTAATGATGATGATGGTGACCTAGAGATGACAGATGTGACCGTTCCGGGAACCCAGCTTTCGCTTTAGAGTTGTAGTAAAATCCCGGGAGGAAAGGATGACGATGACAAAATGAAAGATGCACTAACACAGGCTAACTACATCGATGGACACCTTCTTTGACACTGGCATACAAGCTTTTGTGTATCATTATGATATATATCTTAATGTGCTGGGAGACTATGTTAAAAAAAGAATAAAGCCGTTTCAATAGTTAATAAATAAATCTTTCTTCCCACGCCTTAATCATATTGATTTAATTGAGTCATGGAACTTATATATTGAATAACCTATGCAAATTTCAAATAGAGATGCACTTGTACCCATTTCAGTTAAGCATAAAGACAATTAATAACATTTTATTTCACTAGAATTCTGTCCAAAGCAGAAGCATCTGAATATTCCATATAATCACTGTCTGGTAAAAATCTCATTTCAGAGTCATCTGAAAGTTTAGATTGTCTTTTGCTTCTTTTTTTTCTGAAGTAATACACAAGGCCTGCTGTAATGCATACTATTGCGACAATTACTATAGATACGACTATGGACACACTACTGTTACTAGAAGCTGTTTTAGCTTTTGATTCATAAAAATCAGGAGCTTTTGGTAATGGACTTGTTGAAAGTTTTGTAAACCGATTGGAGAATTTTGTCGTTTGTGGTAAATTTTCAATTGTTGATCGTGACATAATTGGTCCTCTTGTATAAGTATCTGCTAAACGAGTTGTCGTTGTCGATTTTTCTAAGGAAGTTGTACGATGTTCTTTCGAAAAAGAAATCGAATACATAAACCATGAAGTTAACGGAGAAGTTGTCGTGAGAGTAGAATCTGAAGTACTTTCTTTAATAGCTGTGTTTGTAGTTGAAGGTGTTTGGGTAGTGCTTGAAACTGGACTAGTTGTATATACCGTAGTTGAAACAGTTCTGTTTCTTGGTCTTAAGTTATAAGTTTTCCTAGTCGATGGTAATGTTGTCGTTAACGAGGTAATTGGTTCTGTATTTGAATCTGTTGCTTCAAAAATTGAAGATGTGTACAAATCTATTGAAATAGATACGTTGATAGAATCATTACTAAAAGTTGTTGTGGAGGAATCGACAGATACAGGAACCGGAACTGTTTGAGTGGTCATTTCTAACGTCGTTGACTGTGTAGAAATTGTTGTGCTTTTTGTTTGGGGAGTAATCTGTATTTTCTCTGAAGTTGTTTGTTTGGTTGTTGGAATAGTCGTCTGAAGTGTCGTTGTTGTGGTCTTAGGAGTAGTTGTAATAATAGTTGTCTTTAAAGTAGTAGTTGTTGTTGGAGTCGTACTATTTGTAGAGATAGTTGAATTTATAGGAACATACTGAGTTGTTTTTATAATAGTTGACATTGTGGAAGTTTCTGTTTTTAACATCGTTGTGGGTATTATATCAGTTGAAATGGTAGTTTTATTACTAGTGCTTTTTTCTATAGAAGTTCCTTCGGAGAGATGTTCAATGGTAACTGGAATGGGTGTTATCGTAGTAGAATTCATCTTCAGAGACGTTGCAGTTGGTGTTAAGGTACTGGAACTAACAAACGATGTGCCATTTATTGAATCTAATTTTTCTGTTTGCAGATTTGTTGTACTAGTCATTGTTTCTTCAGTATGCTGCAGAGTTGTATAAGCCATTGATTGAGCAGTGACTGTACTTGAAGTCGTATGATCTTCGGGTAATGGTTCATCTGGGTTTTGTATTGTTGTCGCATTCCCTAAAAAACATGAGAAAGTTGAATTCTGAAAGATTTCATAAAATATGCAAAATATTTGTATTATTTTTGTAAAATTAAAGAATTTATAAAAAATAACATAAGCATAAACGAAATGTTTAGATAAAATAACATTTAAAGAAAACATAGTTTTTTTAGCATCCCATATAGTAGCACCAATTTCCTGAAGACTTCCGTGTCATCCCAAATTCTTTTTGTTAATGAAGTAGCACGATCAGAAATTCCAGAGGTAGAAACAAAGAGATTTCCTAAAGATTTATCTTCTGTGCATGTCTTATGGAGAATCCACCTAGCAAGACCACAGATTAAATATTACATACAGATAGGACACTTCCATAAGCTAAATAGTAACCGAATCGCAATTTCAGAGACCCTAGTGACAACAGTCGCAAACGTTCCCGGCGTGTAGCAACAGGTAGGTATTACTTATCTTATTTGTATAGTACCTATCTTTTTTTTTTTTTTTTTTAATGCGTCGCCGCAGTTTGTTATTGTTTAAAACGTCAAACATATTTTATTTTATCATACAAATACTTACAAATATACATATTTACACGAGTTTCTTACAGATTTACACCTTTTACTTACCCATCATACGTAGTATAGGGTAAGTCAATTAAAATTGAAAATCGTTTTGAAAATCGAAAAAAAAAATTGACGGATTTACATGTTTCAGACACTGGAGATTCCGTAAAACATATTTTAAGAAAAAAAAATTTGCCGTCCGTCTGTCTGTGTGTGTGTCTGTAAACACTCTAGCTCCCGAACAAATTGAGATAGAGATTTGAAATTCGGTATGTACTTAGTATGTAATAATGGGAAGAAGCTTATTGAATTTCAGTAACACCGATTATCCGGAACTATTTTTTTCGGATTCTCAAATTATTCGTTCTGATAAAAGTTATATAAAAATTTTCGAAATTGTTTATTTTAAGTAGTGAATATAAAAGACAATTAAAAAAACATAAATTTTGCATAGAAAAGGAAGTTGATCGGATAATTAGTTGCCGAGATATTTGGAATCCTATTTCCACACTCCATAATTACCAGTTTCTACACAGTTTCCATAATTACCCGAAGCCTAATAGAGACAATTTATATTATTAAACAAAAACGCTTAATGCAATTAGTAACGTGAAACACAACGTATGTTTATTTCTAACAATTTCATCTTTGCTCAGTGAAGAACAAAGGAAAGAAAAAACTAATTTTCTTCAGGCAATATGTGAAGAATTAAAATTTCCTCATAATTACAGGAAGTGAAATAGTTTTGAGTTTGCATAAAACAAGCAATATTTTTAATAAACAATAAAAGGTGATTTATTACTTACCCATTATACGTAGTATAGGGTAAGTCTTGTAATCGTTTTGAAAATCGAAAAACAAATTTTTGACGGATTTACACGTTTTAGACACTGGAGTGTCCGAAAAACATATTTTTAGAAAAAAAATTTGCCGTCCGTCTGTCTGTGTGTGTGTCTGTAAACGCTCTATCTCCCGAACAAATTGAGATAGAGATTTGAAATTCGGTATGTACTTAGTACGTAATAATGGGAAGAAGCTTATTGAATTTCAGTAACACCGATTATCCGGAACTATTTTTTTCGGATTCTCGAATTATTCGTTCTGATAAAAGTTATATAAAAATTTTCGAAATTGTTTATTTTAAGTAGTGAATATAAAAGACAATTAAAAAAACATAAATTTTGCATAGAGAGTGAAGTTGATCGGATAATTATTTGCCGAGATATTTGGAATCCTATTTCCACACTCCATAATTACCAGTTTCTACACAGTTTCCATAATTACCCGAAGCCTAATAGAGACAATTTATATTATTAAACAAAAACGCTTAATGCAATTAGTAACGTGAAACACAACGTATGTTTATTTCTAACAATTTCATCTTTGCTCAGTGAAGAACAAAGGAAAGAAAAAACTAATTTTCTTTAAGCAATATGTGAAGAATTAAAATTTCCTCATAATTACAGGAAGTGAAATAGTTTTGAGTTTGCAAGAAACAAGCAATATTTTTAATAAACAATAAAAGGTGATTTATTACTTACCCATTATACGTAGTATAGGGTAAGTCTTGTAATCGTTTTGAAAATCGAAAAACAAATTTTTGACGGATTTACACGTTTTAGACACTGGAGTGTCCGAAAAACATATTTTTAGAAAAAAAATTTGCCGTCCGTCTGTCTGTGTGTGTGTCTGTAAACGCTCTATCTCCCGAACAAATTGAGATAGAGATTTGAAATTCGGTATGTACTTAGTACGTAATAATGGGAAGAAGCTTATTGAATTTCAGTAACACCGATTATCCGGAACTATTTTTTTCGGATTCTCGAATTATTCGTTCTGATAAAAGTTATATAAAAATTTTCGAAATTGTTTATTTTAAGTAGTGAATATAAAAGACAATTAAAAAAACATAAATTTTGCATAGAGAGTGAAGTTGATCGGATAATTAGTTGCCGAGATATTTGGAATCCTATTTCCACACTCCATAATTACCAGTTTCTACACAGTTTCCATAATTACCCGAAGCCTAATAGAGACAATTTATATTATTAAACAAAAACGCTTAATGCAATTAGTAACGTGAAACACAACGTATGTTTATTTCTAACAATTTCATCTTTGCTCAGTGAAGAACAAAGGAAAGAAAAAACTAATTTTCTTTAGGCAATATGTGAAGAATTAAAATTTCCTCATAATTACAGGAAGTGAAATAGTTTTGAGTTTGCAAGAAACAAGCAATATTTTTAATAAACAATAAAAGGTGATTTATTACTTACCCATTATACGTAGTATAGAGTAAGTCTTGTAATCGTTTTGAAAATCGAAAAACAAATTTTTGACGGATTTACACGTTTTAGACACTAGAGATTCCGAAAAGCATATTTTTAGAAAAAAAAAAATTTGCCGTCCGTCTGTGTGTCTGTGTGTCTGTAAACGCTCTATCTCCCGAAAAATTTGAGATAGAGACTTGCAATTTGGTATGTACTTAGTATGTAATAATGGGAAGAAGCATATTTCATTTCAATAACCTCCTCGATTAACCGGAACTATTTTTTTCGGCCTCTCGAAATATTCGTTCTGATAAAAGGTATATAAAAATTTTCGAAATTGTTTATTTTAAGAAATGAATATAAAAGACAATAAAAAAACATAAATTTTACATAAAGCATGAAGTTGATCGGATAATTAGTTGCCGAGATATTTGGAATCCTATTTCCACACTCTTCGATTTTTCATGACCCTGTATTTCATCCAAATTTCACTTTAAAGATATATTTTAATTGAAAATTTGACGCTTAATCAGGTGCAATAAACCGCTAGTTAATAGGATTATTATTTTTGGAGTTATAAGGAAAAACCTCTTTCAAGCAATTCAGTAATCCAGCCCTTAAAGTTTATGACGTCATCAAGCCACGATTGAGGCTAATGATAAAGAAAGGCTACCGCGGTGATTACGCATATCTTTTTTTACAGACCGCAGGAGTCACGTGATGCTTGAATACACCAATGAAGGTGTACGAAAAGAGCATGACGTCACGCTATCGGTCTGTAAAAAAAGACAAGTGGAATGAACCGCGGTAGCCTGTCTTTTTCGTTAGCCTCGGCCACGATTTTATTTGAATTGCAATGCATTTTATAAGTAGTTTACACATTTTTATTTTAATATTTTACATTATGCATATCCATGATGGGTAAGTATTACGGTGGCCCCCAACGACTAGTTTTTTAATAATTTAAACTGAGAAACTTTCAAATATTGAAATGATACTTTTAACATTTGTTTATTTTATCGTAATACTTATGAAAAGTAATGTAAAACCACTTTTATATTTCTTAACGATGTATATGTGGTTATTTAAAAAATAAATAAATATAGCATATTTAGAAATACTATTTAGTATTAAATTTTAAACAAATCAGTATTAAACAATGTTATTTTAATACTATTTTAAATATTTTTTTTTTATAAATTCCATCTAGTGAAACATTTTAAACAGCGTTATTTAATACGATTTTAAATATTTTTTATTTCAAAAGTAATATATATAGCATATTTAAAAATTCCATTTCGTACCACATTTTAAACAACGTAAACGCACATGATTGTGCTTGACAAAATACCATATTTTTTGACATTTTGCAATAATTAATTGCAAAGTAAACAGCCCTGAAAAGAGCACTTGGAAATATAAATTAATTATATTCAAGAAAAATAGCTCTGAAAAGAACTTTTATGAAAATGAAATACTTTAAAATGAAATACTAAAATAGCTGTCGTGTCGATATTAAATAAACAAAACTGATAACAGGTACATGTGACCGTGACAATCTGACAGTTTATAGATCACGCGCGTGTGTGTTAGTTCTTGACTGTTTTCAGTAGTGGCGCTTGTATCGCGGCGGTTCGGGCTTTCGCTCCGCTGTCAAATCTGTATGACTATATTTAATCTGTGAGCAAGACACTCCTCTAGACGTACATAGGAAATAACACTCCTGACGCAATCTTATGGAAGATTTTGGCACAAAAATAACTTAATAATTTTTTTGTGAAAAAAATGTAATTATCTGCGATCTGATTCCATTTTTTGTATTAATAATTATTTGATTCATTTTATTTTCCAGTACAACAGATTATAGTTGTTAACTTTTAATTATCTAATTGAAATTGAAATTTACACAACTAGGGGGCGCGAGGTCAAGTGCTAAACAATAAATCACTCAATTTGTTTTAGGAATGCATCATCTGAATGTGGGTTGTGTAGATTTATTAGGAACGTAAATTGCAGTTTTACGAAAATTATTTTTTGAAAAATCCGGTATTATCTCTATATAACAGCAATTAAACGGTACGAGTGTAATTAAACGTGTTAATTTTGTTAAATGGAATTAGTTCCCTAGAAAACAGAGCAGTAGATATGTATATAATTAAGAAGAGTGTCAAATAATGAAAATAAAGAAAACTTCGATGTAAATTAAGGGCCCATAGTGGGCGAAACCCGCTATTCTGTTCTAACAAAAAATAATCTGTCATGTGGACTAAATGCGATAAATTTTAAAAAGTAGTCCTCCATCCTCCCCATATAACAAATACGACATTTCTTTATTAAATACTTCCATTTTCCCGATAGCGGGCGAAATCCGCAAGTCTTTGTTGTATGTCTCTGTAATATGTCAGGTTGACTAAATATGATATTTAATAAAAAGCTGATTACTCTTCCACATTCCTGCGAATATAAAAAAATACAAATATTTCTTTAATTATTAAAGCCATTGTCAAGTAGTTTCTTATTTATTTTCCATAACAATCAAGATTTTTATAAAATAAACACTTGCCGCCGAATTTTTCTATTTTTAGAAAATCTTAATCGACGTATCGTTTTGCGTCTATATACCAATTTACAAAACCGTATATTACACAGTTTTAAAAACTTGTATATAATTAACAAGAACGAAAAATCATGCGTCAAGCATAGATTATGTAGCACTTTCCAACGCTTCCACAATAATTTTACAAAACATACCGTTTAATAAGCTAAAAGATAACATCTAAGTAAACAATTTGGAAAACGCATAACATATTTAAAAACATAATTTCAGGAATTTCCAACAGATACAATATTCGGAAAAATATCCGAATACTTTTACTCAGCCCTGTATATGATCTATAGATTTGTATATGCTAGGATGCTAAATTTTAGTTTAGTTAGGAAACGCGTAGCACAGTTTAAAATTATCTTTCTGGAGTTTCTGTCAATAAACGGAAATGTGTTCGCGAACTTTTGTGCTGCCCTGTATAGGATCTACAGAATTTATACACACCACGTAATAGACAAAAAGCGAGTTAAAATTAAAATCGCGTTTAGTAACTTAAAACGCACTTCCAAGAATTAGTGTTAACAGACAGTAGAGAATTCTTTTGTGTGTCCCTGTAAATGAACGATGACTGCTATACACACACTATTCTGTAGTAAGCCTCTTGTAATGCACCTTAGATGTATATATATAAATTTCAATGCGTTTTAAATAGTGAAACATTATTTAAATAAACCGCAGACGATTTTTCTCCATAGACGTCATGTAACGGAATTCTTTTGACTGTCCCTGTAAAGTAACTATAAGTGCTATGCACACCCTATTCCATATTAAGCTTCTTCTAATGCACCTTAGTGATATATATAAATTTCAATGCGTTTAAAATACTGAAACATTATTTAAATAAACCGCAAATGATTTTCCCCCATAGACCGCAATGTAACGGAATTTTTTGAGTGTCCCTGTAATAAAACTATAAGTGCTACACACTTCCGTTAAAATAGAGAACATGCTATAGATAACGACAATAACATATAAAAATTGCAGAGCAATCCGAGCATATTTACGGGAGTTAGAGCACGGACAGACGGCCAGACGGCAGACGGCCAGACGGCAGACGACAGACGGCCATACGGCCAGACAAACCGAAGTCATAAGCAATTTTCAACTAGGTTGGAAAGTGCTGAAAATTCATACCTAAATCTTTTAAATATCTTTTTTATATCTTCTTTCCTTTAACAGAGAAGAGACAAATGTCTCGATATGTCTGGATAAGAAATGACATATTGAAATAAATTCTTTGTATGCGATAAATTTTATCAAATATTAATTAATATCTCCGTTCGTAATTATCTGATTTTTATGAACATTAGATTTCCGGGTACAGCGTAACCTTCTGTTCATAGATGTGTAACTTTCACACCGGTAAATGCAATAGTTTTAATTATTTTATAGAGACGAAAAAGTGCCTAGTCTGCCATTTTATATTATGGAAATGAGAATATTTCATAGTTTGAAATTATCAAAACGCGTACAACTCCAGCGAACCTTTCCTGTTGAAACAGAAATAAAGTAATTTTCCATTTTCATTAATAATTTTTAAATTAATATTTCGAAAAGTTACTCATTGATTTTTATGAATTTTAATTTTTTGAAATTGCGATTTTTTTACGTCTATACTACTATTATAAAATCGATAAGAATAATAGTTTTATTTATTTGTAAAGGTCCGCAAAACTGTGAGTTGACTTTCAATCTGGCAGCCCCCATTTACAGTAACCCATTTTCCTGTCAGAATCCGATTCTCGAGTTTGTTCAGTTTTGGGCCAAAATAAAGAAACATTATTGATTTAATATTGTTGTGAGCTCGGGGTTCGAAAGGACTGATGCCAATATATAAGAACAATAAAAAGGCTTTATTCACTATAAACAGTGCAATACGATCACAAATATCTTCTGAAAATTACAAGATATTCAGTAATCTTCAAATCCCATAAAAGCTAAGCAAAATTTCACACAGAAACAATGCGTTCAATACGACGTATCAACGACAAAATCGATCCGAGAAACACAGTTCTCAATGCAAAGCCTCTCGTATGAATTCAATCGCAGGTGACAGACAACTAACTGAACTGAACTGGTGGAGGTCCCTTATATAGGCTTTAAAGATAACTGTAGAATTTTCCAGAGCCTTCAGATGCTATAAATTACCAGAAAGTGCTTTAACTTTCGATAGAGAACCTAAGCGAGAAAGGATCCCAATGTACAGGTATAAAGGGGGGGGGGGTTGCACAAAAAGTTGCCAAATCCTACTACAAAAGTTGCCAAATCCTTTGGCGATATATCGCCAAATTTGGCGACAAAAATAAGTCGCCAAAACCATCGCCAACTTGGCGATAAACCCATTCCTTGGCGATTTTCCAATAGAACTCATTATAAAAACCGATGCTGTAAGGTTGTTTTCCTTGCAAACCACCTGAGGCCTTTAGCATTGAGTTACATGATGCTCAATAAGAAATACATTAATAATACTGCAATTTTCACAATAATAAAATAAAATAAATTTAAACAAATGGAATATTTACAGATATATACAAAATTCATAACATTGCCCCCCTCTCAAGGACTGCACGTCCCGGGCAGTTCAACCTTTGATCGGAAAGCAAACCCGTTACCAACAAATGCTATACTATTCAAAACACTTAAAGCAAACATGCAAAATAACCATTAAACACATTCATAATGCTGAATTATACAAAATATACACTTATTTATAAAAAAAAAATTAAATTAAACTAAATTAAAGCATAGACATCATTACATACAAGTATTTAAATAATAATAACATTAATAATGATAATGCTAAGCAAAAGAAATTTTTACATTAACTTATATACAAGACCATGGTCATACTAATTTACATTATTTACATTACACTATTTACAATCAATGAACTAAGTACTATGGCCATAGTATGGAGCTAGCCTGTCGTAATGAACGAATCTAGGCTTCGCACTTGGTGACTTTCGGATCCGAATTACGACATCGTTCAGTCTGTTTAGGACTGTATAAGGACCGTCCCAGTGCGATTGCAGTTTGGGAGAAAGTCCTTTACGTCGAGTCGGATTATAAAACCAAACCTTGTCACCTTCTTTGAATTGATGTCCCGTGGCTTTCGTGTCGTACCTGGTCTTCATCTTCTCCGTCTGTATATTGATCCGCTCTCGAGCCAAGTTGTGGACGTCTTCAAATCGTGCCTGGAGATTCTGCACGTATCCCTCTGGCGAGATGTAGTCTTCCTCAGCTACGTTTCTTTGGTCCTTTTCGAGCTGCACATGCATCGCAAGATTTGCACCATCGTTCGACGTCAGCTCTCGCTTTTCCCCAGAAGAAGCGCTCTCGGACTCTATGTAATGTTTTCATGACTCCAAAATGGCAACCAGTGGGACTGCCATGTAATTCCTTGAGGACCTCTGGTATTCGGGATCGAGGAAGTACCAACTGCCACCGAGATGTCTTCCCATCTTCCGATTCGAATTTTCGGAACAGGACACCATTCCTGACGTGGAGAGAGTTCCAAAGAGCCCAATATTGCTTCGTCGTAGGACTGTAAGTCGAGATGTCTTTCCAACTGGGCTTCGTGCTAGAAGATTCTAATAACTCCAAGATTGGTTTGATTTCAGAGTCTGCCATTTTATCTTCTAGAATCTTCTCATCACTCCAGGGATCTGGTGGCGTCAATAGTGAATTCTTCGTCTGGCGTATGACATATTCGGGATTATACTTGCTCTCCGCTCTGGAACAATAGCGACAGCTCTCGGGACACAGTCTTCTTGATAGGGCATCGGCGTTTCCATGCGATGAGCCTTTGCGATGCCTGATGTCAAAGTCGTATTCCTGGAGCCGTTGTATCCATCTGGCTACTTGGCCCTCTGGGTTCTTAAAATTCATCAGCCATGTTAGGGATGCGTGATCAGTACGAAGGAGAAATTTCCTGCCATAGAGATAGTGATGGAAGTGTTCTATGGCTTTCACTATAGCTAATAACTCCTTACGAGTGACGCAATAATTCCGCTCTGGTTTCGATAAACATTTGCTCCAGTATGCTACGACTCGTTCTTGGCCATCTATTTCTTGGGAAAGTACAGCGCCGACACTTTCATGACTGGCATCCGTGTCCACAATGAACTGTTTCTCGGGGTGCGGATAGGTAAGGACTGGAGAGGATGTGAGAGCTTCTTTCAGCCGCTGGAAGGAATTCTCGCATTCTTGTGTCCATAGAAACTTCTGCTTGCTTTCAGTGTGCCTATGCAATGGTCTTGCGATGTTGGAGAACCCCTGGACAAACTTTCTGTAATAAGTGCATAGTCCCAGAAAGCTTCGCAACTGATGGACATTTTCTGGACGCTTCCAGTTCTTTACTGCGGACACTTTTTCAGGATCTGTTCGAACACCTTCAGCTGAAATGATGTGTCCTAGATAATTTACTTCCCGTTGGAAGAACTTGCATTTCAAAGGTTTCAGCTTTAAATTCGCCGCTCTTAGCTTCGTTAACACTTTTCGAATATTTTCTAGATGTTCTTCAAACGTGCGGCCACCAATGATGACGTCATCTAGGTAGATGAGACAAGCTTCAAAAGTCAGACCTTTTAACATTGTCTCCATGAGGCGCTCGAACGTTGCTGGAGCATTGCAGAGCCCGAACGGCATAACTTTAAATTGCCAAAGTCCTTGTCCAGTAGTAAATGCGGTCTTCTCTTTGTCATCAGGATGGATCTCTACTTGCCAATATCTACTCTTCAAATCCAGTGTGGAAAACCATTTATGTCCTGAAAGAGTATCTAGCGTGTCGTCTATTCTTGGTAGAGGATAGCTGTCCTTCTTCGTGATATCGTTAAGTTTACGATAATCCACACAAAATCTTGTGGAGCCATCTTTCTTTCGGACCAACACGATGGGAGAGGCCCACGGACTTGATGACGGTTCGATGATGTCACTATCCTGCATCTCTTGTACGAGCTTAGCAACCTCTTCTTGTTTTGCGAACGGCAAGCGTCTTGGATGCTGTTTAATCGGTGGATGGTCGGCAGTATCAATTCTATGACGTGTCAGTGAAGTGCGGCCTATATCACTCTCGTTTTGTGAAAACACATCCTTAAATTCCTGGAACAGTCTTTCTGCGGCATGTCTCTGTTCAGGAGATAAATTTTCATTTCGTCCAATTACAGGTGTTAAACTTGTAGGCGGCTCCGATAACGTCAAGCTCGGGTCTTTGCAAACACAGGTGACTGGAGCACAGGTTGCAAGCACTTCACCCTTCTGGATAATTCTAGATTTTTCACTTACGTTCGCAATTCTCACAGGTATGACATCTCTCGACAGATCTACCAGCGCTGATGCTATTAGCACTCCTTTTGGGCTCTTCTCAGGATATCCAACCAAGCCACACTGAAAACTTCTTTCGTTTCCAGTTACTCCAGGTATCATCATTTCGGTTCGAGGAGGGATGATAACATCTGCCTTGGCTGTGATCCGTTGAATGGACCCGGACTCATTTCCAAGTTTGAAAATAGTGACATCTTCTTGAGCAGAGCGTAATTCATTATTCTTAAAATCCAGTGCAAATCCATGCTCTTTTAAAAAGTCCAGTCCGAGTATGAAAGGATCTGACATATCGGCTACATAGACTGTATGATGGTAAGCGGCGTTCCCAAACTTTATTTTCAGTGTCATTCTTCCAAATACGTCGATCTTATTTCCGGTCACAGTTTGAAGGATTACACGTGGCGGGGTCCAGGAGAGTTTTTCTTTCAGCCGCTGAGCTAGATCTTTCCGAATGATGGTCACATTGGCTCCTGTATCAATGATCATATTACAGGGCAAATCATTCACACTTCCGACTAGAAAAACTCCGTTCTCGCCGCAACTTCTTGCAGAAATTTCACATACTTGAAAATGAGGCTTCTTAAGATCTGGAAACCTCCGCCCCGCAAGATGGTCAATAATCAGTTTTCTTGCTCCTCCGTTAGCGGGTGAGCTATTACCTTCGGTGCTGGGTCGTCTTGGGCAGTCGATTTGGATATGGCCTTCTCCACCGCATTTCCAGCACTTGATCTTCCTGTATGGTTTGCTGGAAATTAAGGAGTTCATCTTTCTCATTATGTCATTCATCTGCTGCTGTAAGCACTCCACAGCTCTATCCGACGTCTCAGGCAGGTTGGCTGCTCGCACAAAGTGTCGATCTTTCCTAGTAGCTTGCTGGGCTGCCTCGAATTTCAGAGCGTAAACCAAAGCCCCTTTTAAATCATTCAGATCTGCAATCCGGAGTGCTGTCTGGATCTCAGGGTCACGCACACCATCAATAAAATGTTGCAGAGCTAAACTTTCTCTAATTTCAGTCGGACAGCCAGGATAAGCAAGGTGTGAAAGTCTCTCGACATCCGTAGCAAGCTCTTGCAAGGATTCAGTGGATTTCTGCTGTCGAGATTTGAGCTGGAGTCTGCTGTATTCCTTCATGCATTTCTCGCCAAAGCGCAATTCTAAGGCACTGACGAGCGTTTCAAAATCCAGCGGTTCATTTGCAGGCAAAGTCTGTAAGACGTCGGCAGCATCAGCTCGTAGAGAAGCAGCTAACTGGCAAGCCTTTGTCTGGGAATCCCATCCATTGGCGTCCGCTACGATCCCAAATTGTGTCTTAAAAACTGGCCATGAGGATTTTCCGTCATAGGTCGAGAGTTTAATAGAGGCCCGAGGAAGCATAGCTTGATACTTGACATCTTCGGGATAGTTTTCGGCAGTTATCTTTTGTTTCTTCACATTTTCCAACTCCTTTTCTACACTCTCAATCCTTTCTTCGACGGTCTTGGCGATCTTTTGAACTTTTTCTTCTACTCTTTCTTCAACGGTCTCGGCGATCTTTTGAACTTTTTCTTCTACTCTTTCTTCTACGGTATTGGCTGTCCTTTGAATTTCTTCTACTTTTCCTTCTATTTGTTGAAATCTTCCTTCAACTTTGTTTTCCACGCCGTCAATTCTGTCATTTAAAGATGTTATTTTATCCTCTATTAAGTCTTTCAACTCTCCAAGGTTGGTTGACATATCCTTCTTCATTTCATCTTTTAAGTCGCCAAAGTTGGCAGTCATTTTCTCATCCATCGCTGACATTTCCTTCTTCATTTCATCTTTTAACTCTCCAAGGTTGGCAGTCATTTTCTCATCCATCTCTCCTAATTTCTCCAATAATTTAGTCAGTTGCGCTTCCATTGCTCTGGTAATCGGCATTCAACCCCACTCCTGACACCAAATGTTGTGAGCTCGGGGTTCGAAAGGACTGATGCCAATATATAAGAACAATAAAAAGGCTTTATTCACTATAAACAGTGCAATACGATCACAAATATCTTCTGAAAATTACAAGATATTCAGTAATCTTCAAATCCCATAAAAGCTAAGCAAAATTTCACACAGAAACAATGCGTTCAATACGACGTATCAACGACAAAATCGATCCGAGAAACACAGTTCTCAATGCAAAGCCTCTCGTATGAATTCAATCGCAGGTGACAGACAACTAACTGAACTGAACTGGTGGAGGTCCCTTATATAGGCTTTAAAGATAACTGTAGAATTTTCCAGAGCCTTCAGATGCTATAAATTACCAGAAAGTGCTTTAACTTTCGATAGAGAACCTAAGCGAGAAAGGATCCCAATGTACAGGTATAAAGGGGGGGGTTGCACAAAAAGTTGCCAAATCCTACTACAAAAGTTGCCAAATCCTTTGGCGATATATCGCCAAATTTGGCGACAAAAATAAGTCGCCAAAACCATCGCCAACTTGGCGATAAACCCATTCCTTGGCGATTTTCCAATAGAACTCATTATAAAAACCGATGCTGTAAGGTTGTTTTCCTTGCAAACCACCTGAGGCCTTTAGCATTGAGTTACATGATGCTCAATAAGAAATACATTAATAATACTGCAATTTTCACAATAATAAAATAAAATAAATTTAAACAAATGGAATATTTACAGATATATACAAAATTCATAACAATATCTAGCCTGATTTAATTTAGTCTGATTTAAAATACATATATATATATATATATATATATATATTGGAATCGCAAAAATTAACTGCGTATATACTGTGAGTTCCGAATTGATACCTCCAATAGTTTTTTTTTAATATTCGACAATAACTGAAAATGAGAATATTCTGTTGTCTGTAATTATCAAAATGGTAATTTCTTTTGTGGTTACGATAAAAATAGCCATTGTCGAAACCCATTTTAATGAGGTTTTTGATCCGATGCTTAAAGGGTCTTAATTAAAATCTAGGCTAATTTTAAGTATATTAAAATTCCGATTCTCAGGTGCACCAGTAGATGTTCTAGACTATCCTCATCTAAATTTTCAGACATCTACGTGCGGTAGATTTCGCTTGCCATCCCATAAAGATGCACACATAGACAGACAGACAAACAACTTTATTTTATTATTATAGATGACAAGAAGATAGTACCAGGTGGCCATAATTAAAGTGCACGTGTTTGAAGGGTTCTGCAAGAAAACTATTTGGAATATTTTAAAAAGATTTGGTATTTTTACTGTTTAGAACATGAAGAAACATGTTCTGAATAAAAATAATAATTTAAAATTTTCCGACAGATGGCGCTGTATATAATACAAAAAAATTTAAAAAGAAAAAAAATAAAAGTAAAAAAACAATTTAGTACCAGATAAATTAAAAAGTTTTATCACAAATTTCACATGATTCTTTTAATCTCTTTTTTCACAGTTTTTACTTTAAGTGACTAACTTTAAATCCTGTTTTCTGATTGGTCTGCTTAGCTCCGCCTATTTTCTCCAGTGCTCATATATGAGGCAATTTTCTCGTGCCTGCAATCTCAGTTGCCGCGGGATCTGTCGTTTCTAGTTAAGGCTCCCGTTGAGCAAGCGCTCGGGAATACGGTGCTAATGTTAATCCAATGGGGCATTATTTTGCTAATATCTTGCTTGCATTTGAATATTTGTAAACGATTTTTTTTGCACTGGATAGTAGAGATCAGTCTCTATTTCTGCCGTTGATTACTTTTTCGATTTTCTTTGCGTATTTTTTTTAGGAAGATACTTTCACTTTCGAAACCGGTTCCGAAAGTGAAAGTATCTTCGTAAAAAAAATACGCAAAGAAAATCGAAAAAGTAATTAACGGCGGAAATAGAGATTGATCTCTGCTATCCAGTGCAAAAAAAAATCGTTTAAAAATATTCAAATGCAAGCGAGATATTAGCAAAATAATGCCCCATTGGATTAACATTAGCACCGTATTAACGAGCGCTTGCTCAACCGGAGCCTTAAGCTTTTTTCAAAACTAGCTTTATCAGGATGGGTCTTCTTCCGCCTGTTATCAATTTTACCGACCAAATTTTTATGCTGGCATAGAAGCATTTCATAGGCAATCACTATATCCTAGATAAATTTTAACACAATTACTCTAATTGGTAAATAAATCATAAGCGTTATAATTTTCCAACTGTACGAAGAATCCGTGCCAGGATTCAAACGAGGAATCTCTTAGTTGAAGCTGCCATTGCTCTGCCAACTGAGCCATCCCGGAAGAATCTGGAGAACATAATTCACCCAGTTAATCTTATTGATCATAGCATCTGATCTGATATCTGAACCAGCTCAACAGAATAAATAGCAGGTAATGGAACTCTAGTAAACGCTGGATTCGTAATTACACTAGATACATTTTATCACAATTAATCTAATTGGTAAATAATTGTGTTAAAATTTATCTAGTGTGATTACGTATCCAGCGTTTAATGGAAATCCATAACCTGCTATTTATTCTGTTGAGCTGATTCATATATCAGACCAGATGCTATGATCAATTAGATTAACTCTGTGAATTATGAAATACAAAAGATGAGAATTATCCTTTTACTAAACAGCGTACAACCATTAGAGTGAAAAAATGTCCAGACCGGGGTTCGATCCCGAATCCCTTGATATAGCGCACCAAGTGCTTTACCAACGAAGCCAACCAGACGACATCCAGTCCAGCATTCTCTCACTCTTATATGGCACGGCTGCGCAGCACAAGATGGAAAGTCAATCATGAGCATACACCATATCATGAGCATATACACCGTTGGCATGCATGAGACAAATTAAACCCAGTATCAGTGAATATTCATACACTAATTAATTTTTCAGCACAGCTGAAATTACGCTGTAAATTAATAAAATTTCATTCAGAGAATGGCAGCTTCAGCCAAAAGATCCCTGCTTCGAATCCTGGTTGCAATGCTGTACTTAAACTTTCTCGTTGAGTTTCGCTTGTATTTCCTATTTCAATGAGCTCCTTTTTTGCAATTCTTTAAACATATTTTTATGCTTAACTCTCTCCCCATTGCTATGAAACACTCTAACCAATTATTTGATCATTTGTTTTGTGCCGGGGATGTGTGGCATCTGCGTCATTCTCCACGGGAGAAGATATTTAAAGTTGTAAGTTTGTAGCCAAGAAGAACGATATGCGCCTTAAAATTTTAGCCAAAAAGAAAACGAGGTTTGTTAATACAGTTTTAGTTTATTAAAATGGCAGTAATTATAGCTCTTCTCTGAAAGAATATCGTCTTCTCAAGAGCTATTGATTTAAAATGAATTACTTTTTTTTTTATTTGCTAATAAAATATCTTTAACATTTAAGTGCCACCTATCAGTAACCTTTCTAACTAATAATTTTTATTGCATAACTTGTTTTCGCACACTCTAAACAGTATACATATCGAAGCTTTTATAAATATTCCAAATAGTTTATCTTGTAGAGCTCTTCAAACATATGCACGTTAATCATGACGTTAATCATGGCCAACTTGTGTATACATTTTTACTAGACTACTTAATTAGATCATAAATTTATAGATCATATTTTTTTAAATAATAAAAACTAAAACAAAAACAAGTTGGAAATCGTAGGTCAAACGGGACAAATGTGGTGCGTTCGTAGTATAACTAGTTTTATAAATATTCACATGTGCAATAGCTGTTGAACTCTTATGCAAAATTTATTTTATGTGTAGATTTTCATACTATAGATATCACTTTTATTTTATGAAATTAAGTTTCAATACACTTTATAAGCAATTAATTACAATTATGTTACATTAAAATTATACCATATGCAAATATCCAATACAAGACTGTAAAAAATCACCTTTATTAATTCACAGAAAAAATAAATTATGTCGCCTGTTATTATGATATGAATAATTTCCGTAATGAAATAAGTACATTTTAAGTTGGCAACATTTTATCTTTTGTTGATATTTATTGAAAATTCCAATTTTGAAAATTTCAGAACTTGAAATCCATATTTAGACACTTTTTCCATTAAATATATATCTCTCCGGAATTCGCTACACAGAAATAAGCAAATTCGATAAAATTTTCATGTATGGCGGGAGGAACATCTCGCTTAGAAGGCATTTGACAGATTGTGAGTTATAGCGTTTAGTTAGAAGAATGGAAGGATGTGCATTAAGCTTGTTAAGCTGTAAAGCTGTTGGTCAATGGTCAGTGGTCAAATGCTTTCTCAGCGAGATGTTCCTCCCACCAAACGTGAAAATTTTATCGAATTTTCATATTTCTGTGTAGCGAAAGTGAATACCAATGGACTATGTGATAATGTTGACCTTGATCTATCAACCTACAGCATTTCATTACACCTCATTTAATAGAATTAACATAAAGTACCTTTATAGGTGCATTCGTAATTATATAAATACGTACCACCTATACATTACATCTTATAAAATGTTACTAAAACTGATTAAACTTTTCCCTAACCCATTTTATATCACACTTCCTATATTCTTATTTAATGTAAATATTTTGTACAGATATTATAATATGCGTCTTAAAGACAGATTAGGAAGGATAAAATAAACAAACTGTGCGAATTTTATTTTTTACCTGCAAACTCATCCAAGTTACATGAAAAAAGAAAATAAGTTGAAACTGGTGTGAATCAATAAGAACTAAAAGATCTTCTTAAAACACCATCAAAAACCTTTAAATGCACTATGCCTTTCGAAAGATCTGAGTCTTTCTTCGTCAGGCGCAAAAAAGACATGCTTCTACTATGAAAGCAGCAGCAAGACACAGCTTTGCGTCCGACGAAGAAAGACTCAGATCTTTTGAAAGGCATAGCGCATTTAAAAGTTTTTGATGGCGTTTTAAGAAGATCTTTTTGTTCTTATTCAAGTTACATGAGTTTTTATACTTGTTACATTAATTTCCCCTCCATTGTATTTAAATTATTCTCCTGGCCACGTGAGTAACAGGTCTGTGTAAGATGAGTCTACTCTTGATCATAGGGAATTAGGTAATGTAAAGGCAGTTTCCCTTAGTTTTTCTTTTGCGGGGGATGAATAGAATTCAGTCAGTTTCGTATTTACTAGTACAAGAACAGCCAGTGAAGAAATGGCATGCTATCACACGGATTAAGCGAATCCTAAACTTTGTCTCCTCTTAATCCAATTCTTCCAAACCTTCGGAATGGTCTATTTTTTAGCCATATATTTCATATTCTAGAGCCGTATTTTAAGATTGGTCAAGCAGTAGCTATGAGATTAGCACTTAACGCTTTTGATAACTATATTTTTTAATCTTCATGGTTAAAAAAAATGAGTGTAAATATATATTTGACTTCAATTAGCAATAGAAGTACAGTAAAACCTTGGAATGCGAGTAACATGTTTTGCAGCTGTATCACAAGACAAGCAAACAATTTTGATATTTTTTAATTCGATAAACGAGTGAAGTCTTCAATATGAGTAGCTCTGTATTTAAAATTCGGCTAATACCGTGATCCCAACTAAATCAGTGTGCTTCGCCCACCCCACTTCCCCTTCGCAGGATGAATTCACGACTCAGCACGTGTAGAGTTTCTTTTTTTCTTTCCTAATTTACAAATAATTAATCAGTACTATCTGTAAGGATCAATTGAGAAAATAAAGCGATAATTGGGGTAATTGCCTTCCTTGCTTTGACTTCCGATGTCGTATCTCACTATTATAGATCAACATCCGTGCGACATTCAAGCATAAATGTTATTCCATAAGAAGCATTATAATCACGAATTTGTCTGCGAAAAACATCTTTTGATTTATGTAAAATTATAGTGAGTTTAGTAAAAATACGCCATTAATAGTTCCGAAGAAGTTAAACGTTGAAAAGAATGCTGAATAAACATGATTACTATTGTTGAACGAAAGAAAATAACTCAAAATTGCAATTGAGTAATGAAAGTAACTGGCATTGCAAGATTCTACAACAAATATACATTGACAATGTATATAATATTATAAATAAATAAATAAATAAAAACTAAAAAAGTCCTTCCGGCCTGTACCGGGAGGAAAAGGTAGCTTTCCTATATCTTCGTTTTAATATTTTAGCTAATGTTACACGAAAACAGCAAGTTAAAATGCAAAGAAACGTTTACAAAAGATTCGTTAATACTGAATTTGAATAAGAAATTCTCCAAATTATTCAGCAATAGCCAAATTGGCTTCATTTATGAAGACTTATTTTGGTCGCCAAATTTGGCGATATTTTGCCAAATGTCGCCAATTTTGCCACTTTTGTCGCCAATGTCGCCAATTTTGGCGCTAACGGATATGAATATATAGTTTTATGCGTATGATTGGGAAAATTATTACAACAATGAAAGAAAGTAATTTGCGAGTAATCGCGTTAATGTGCTGTTTTGTTTCAAAATGTCAGCCACCCTAGAATTTCAAACTGCTCTATCTCAGCCATCTTTTAAGATAGAGGTAAACCAAAAAATGCTCTGGAATCCTTGTATCAAGGCCTAATATGTAATTAAAAAAAAATTCGAATTTTTAATTTTTTTGTATATTTATTTTAGTTTTAAATTTTTAAATGGCCGCCATCTTGAAACAAAATGGCGGACCAAGCTGGCCAACGAACTCGGTCGAGACATTGGTGAGCTTAATACACACAATTAGTTTCATCCAAATTGATTTATAAATACTAGCGGTATTGTATGACATATGTCAGATATATATATATATATATATATATATATATATATATATAAATCAACATTTGAACGAGGGGTGGTTTTGGGGTCTGGGGGTCATGATCGGTGAAAATATATCGAGATTTTCAGGAACTGCTTTCCTCCGAACGGCTGCAATAGGTAGCTTTATACTTTTTTGTATTGAAAGCTACCTAAAAGCTATAGACAAAAAAACGGTGTGACTTATATTGCAACATCGAAATGTTTTTGAAATGACAGAAAAAATGTTTCGTATAAATAAGCGAGAAGCAATTAGCAGCTGATATTGCTTAGAGTGCAGATGCTATGGTAGCTGAGACTTTCGTATGTAAGTTCAAGAAGCTCATGATTTCCAAATTTTAATAGCAATAAAAAAATATTTAACTGGAATAAAACGGGGATTTTTGGGGAAAAATGCCTGAAGAAACCTAAATTACTACAGAAGAAAATACAACGATTGATCCCAAGCCTATAATATATCGGTTTGTGTATTAGGTGCATTCGTAATTATATAAATACGTAGCAACTATAGTCGTCGTCTGGTCTATCCGCCCGCCCAAAAACTACCCAACCGAATGGTTTGAAATTTAATACATGTATTCGTTGCAGAATGTTGTGGAAGCATTTCAAATTTTATGAAAATCAAGTAAAAACTTAAAAAGATATTAATAGAAGTTTTTTTTTTTCATTCTGTTAAATTCTATCATACGTAATTAATTCAATGATATCACATGACTGGTAATGATTCTAGGTTGCCATGGCGATTACGTCCTATTTAAGATGGAGTCATATTATTTCCTTATTACTGAATGTAAACTTCAATTTGGACACTAAAATTGTTTAATTTTAGCATTCGTATAATCTACCGATAGAGTTTTAGATAGATGTTTCCAGATAAATAGATATTACATGGAAAAATAGTCTAAATAGGGATTTCAAGTTCTGAAATTTTCAAAGCTACGCTTACATTTCGCATTGGAATTTTCTGTACATGTCATAAAATAAAATGTTGCCAACTTAAAATGTACTTAGTTTATTGCGGAGATTAATCATATCATAATAACAGACGATATAAGTCATTTCACTGAAATAATAACAGTATAAACACACCCCATTTCTCACGTTTGACGTACAATTTCCAACTTGTTTTATTGTAGGTTAATGCAAGTGAGGATTTAAAAAAGCGGGGTTTTGCATTTATACTGATAATCGCAAGCTTTCAAAAAGAAAAAAGAATAAAACGCAGTTATACGTTTAGCGGGATTTCACATTTTTTGTAGAATTCCATAATTTTAAGTACCATAATTTCAAATAGCGGGTGAAAAGCGGGTATAAACGTCGTGTGAAAACTTATTTATTCGCTTAAATTCTGTGACTAGGTAAGGGAAATTATCAAACAAAGATTATAACATACTCTACAATTATCGTTTTTAGTACAAATTAAAACTGCAGAATTTGATTTAATGAACTTTTAAATGTATATAAATAAACAAACCTGCTGTACAAATAGTATAGTAATCTCGGCAACAGAAGTTGGTCTCTTCGATACAATTAGAATTGCAGCCACAAGATGATTCTGAACCAGACTCCTGACATCGGCCTCGGCATGAATATTGGTCTGTTGCTGATATTTGGAGAAAAGAAATGCTGTTATTCCAAAGATAAATATGTTTTCATATAAAAATATTAAATCAACCCCTATTGGGTTAAAATGTGTGTCCTCTTTCTAAGATGCTTTCATTGCTTGAGAGGGGTCACATTTTAAAAATATTTTCATATATCGTATTAGAATTTTGAATTTTTTTTGTAGTGGTTAAGCATATAATTTGTAAACAAAATCAAACCATAAAACTTGTAATAAAGTTTTTTTTTTTTAATTATTTTTTTTTATTCGGTGTATTTAACTCGAAATATTATTCGTCAAATTTCAAACTTTTTCCAGTTATTTAAACAAAAAGATATAAGCATTAATTGTGATTCAGAACCTTTTAAAATATTAATTACCAAAAAAAAAAAATTAAAATACCTAAAGTAAAAAAAGAAATATTTAACTTATTTTAAAAAATTCATATTTTCAAAAGCAAGTTTTTTTTTTTTTTTTCAAATTTTCGGAATCAGAATTTCAGTAAAATAACTGAAAAAGACATGTTACAAGTTTGAACTGTGTATCTTTAACTGTTCTTGACTTATAACAATTTATTGAATATAACAAGAATTGGTGTGAAAACCCGTCATGCAGAAAAACTCAAAAACGTTTCCATGACAACCACTACTAGGGTGGATCGAAAAGTATACGAAAAAAAATTTTTTTCGAAATTACTTTTGGCGCGGGGTGCAAAAGTTGCCTTTTATGTATATTAGTTTACACATTTTTTTTTAATTGAAATCCATTCATATCTTCCGGTGCCCCAAGCGCCCCAAAATAGTTAAAAATTGAAATTTTTATGAAAAATTATAATTTTTTTTGTTTTTTTTATTTATTTAAAATTACTTTTAGCGAGGGGTGTAAAAGTTGTCTTTTATTTATATTAGTTTGCATGTTTTTTTTTTAATCGAAATTCATTCATCTCTTCATTTGCCCCAAGCGTCCCAAAAATAGTTAAAAATTGAAGGTTTTATAAAAAATTATAATTTTTCTTTTTTTTTCTTTTTTTAATTCCATTTGGCGTCGTGTGAGAAAGTTGTGTATTGGGTGTTTTACATAATTGTGTAGTTTACATATATATATTTTTTTTTTATCGAAATCCATTCATATCTGCCGGTACCCCAAGTATAGTTAAAAATTGAAACTTTTAAGAAAATGTATCAAAAATTTTAAATTTACGAAAATTGTTTACAAAGTTGGCAAGTGTTTAATTAATAATGTATAAACATATAAATAATAATAATTTTATTATAATACATGAAGTATAAATTTAGAAATCAAAGCACTAAATCTTAAAAATTATAAAAATTGAACTTACGTAGCAAATTGTTTACTTCTTTTAATTTGGAGATTTACATATTTCTAAAGTTTGTAATCCATTTTGGGATTAAAATGTTTGACATGGCGTCTTGATTTTATTCTATTTAATATGAAACCGAGTCTCTTTCCCTGTCCAGATACACTTTCTGATGCCTCAGGCAAAAGTTGAATGCATCTTTTATCATCTTGTGTATGACATGGATATTTTGACAATTCCTCCGTTTTTCCTACTTTTATCATAGCCTCAATTTCCTCGCAAGTCACCTTCATCAAAAGAGGTGGTTCAAAACGTCCAATTCATTGCCAGTCAGTAAGTTCACAATAATACTATGCTCTGAAGTGTATTTTTGGTACTTGAAAAAATCTTACTTCTGGTGATCCTCTATTTTCATTTCAAGCACAACATAGTTTTCTTATTGCTAAAGACTTGATAGGCTCTGTGTTATCCGAGAGCATTGATAATAAAAAATTTTCAGGATGACAAAAGAAGCTATCTAATTAAACAACAGTGTCTACAAATTTTCTTAGATTGGATTCCAAATATCTAGAAAATGTGATAAGTTTTCCAATATACCGCTGTCCTTCTGTTATGGAGGGCATTATTTTGATATGGAACCATATAGGTCCATACTTTCATAATATATGTTGTAAGAATAATGACTTTTTCAGATGGATTTTCTGTGGCCATCTTGAGTAAAGAACTGGAACATGGTTTTTAAATGCCAGTTCAGAACCACTTTGACCACGTGATATGTCTGCACAAATATCATATAAATATTGCTGATCAATGATGAGAACCATTCTATCTATGTTATCTGGCATATTCTCCATACTTATTGAAGAAAAGGAAGCTACAGGTAGCTCCTCGAAGGTTTTGATTGCTGTACCAATTGGGCCCACAAAGGCTTTAGTACGAATTCTTGCACATCTAAAGAATGTAGTAAATGTCGTAAAGGCCTTTAGCTTCTTCTGTTGCAAATGTAACATGTCCAATATGCAGAGAGTCAGGTTCCTTTACAAGAGTATAATGTTCCTCCTTTGTGATCTTTGTGTAGTACATTGTGCTCTTCATCACTAGCACTTTTATATTGTCTTTTTCCCATCGGAAAATAATCCGGTTAAAATAGACAGAGACACGACTAAATTACTCGTCTGTACAACTAAATTTTGAACCTTTGTAAGCTATCGACGAATTTTGTTGCGATCTACTAAATTCGAAGTCTCTTTTTATGTACAATTCCAATATGTCGTAAAACAGAGCTGGCAAATTTAAGCAGCTGTCTATTCAAAATTTCGTATGTAACAATACCCAGCTAGCACAGAACTAACAGATTGGCACAAAAATAGTATCTTTCGTCAAGTACTGGAGGTGTTATTTCGATAACAGCGAATCATAACCAAAAAGTATCGATTCTGTCCACTCATTCGATATCTTTGGCGATACTTTGATGGGTTATCGACATTGCGCCAGAAATATGGCACAACAACGGAAATCGGCGATATAGGTGATACGTAATTGATACAAATACGTAGGAATTCCGAGATTGCAGGCATAAAAATGTTAAAATAATGGCACAAATGTGGTATTATTGATATCCAATGGTAATCATTTTGAACTGCATTTTTGATGCACATATGACAATATAGATCTTGTGCCAATCGAATGACATTTTATATGTATGTCGGCGAATACTTTTAATCTATTTAATTACACATTTTGTAGTATCGAAACTGTTTTAACCCTTTCAGGGGCAAAGCACTTCGATTGCTACAATGTTAAAATGAATGAATGATACCGGAATTTACAAATTTGGAAAAAAAAAAGCTAAATTTCACATGCTTCATGAACTTTTTTTTTTATCAAATCGAAATTCTGGTACCATTCTGTAATTAAAATTAAGTGGCTTCATAAGTCATCACCCTTGAAAGAGTTATATAATTGAAAAAATCTTTTATATCTATATAAGTATTCATATGCACATTTAAGTTTCAGAATCTTAAATAGTTGCACGATTTTCTCTAAACTAATTTTATAGTACAGAATTAAGCTTATGTTGTCATATTTTGAAATGTTAGGACTGACCCTCCCCCCCCCCCCAAGACCTTGCAGTTACCTTATTTTATGGTGTAATACTTAACTTAAATTTTTTTTAGCTTAATACAGATATACTTAGAGAAAGCAATCTTTTTTTTTAAATATTTTATATAAATCTCTTCACTTAGTTTCATGTGTTTCATATTTTTGATCGGCCATGTTCATCATATCCAGTGCAATAAACTAGAACTAAATTTTGAAAAGGGTTTCATTTTAAACAAATATTGATAAATTCTGACAATTTTAATTTAAAAAAAATTATGTTGTTCAATGTAAATATCTCAAACGACATACTTCATTTTCAGTTCATAACACAGCTTCATGGTGAAAAACAATATAATAAACACTTGTTAAATGTATATTCATATGTCTATTATATTTCAGTAGTTTTCAAGCAATAAAGCTTTTATAAAGATAACCATTAGTATAGCATACACTGTTAAAAATCTTCAGCTTTTGCTGCAGACACACTCCACCGCTTTTAGAGAAAATGGTTATGTTACTATATATTACGGAGTGTTTTCATTGGTCAAAATAAAGACAGTCTATAAAAGCAGGGGAGTGACTATGCAGCAAAAGCTGAAAATTTTTAACAGTGTACAGTTGCTAATCTGCTGTTTTTCGATTATTGTCATTCATCCCTTCTAGTTATATATGAGCAAATATTTTTAAAGGGGGGGGGGGGATGATACAGGTTTAAAATCCAATAAAATAGTTAAACATTTATCTTGCACAAATTTGAACACTATGCAAAATGTGAATGTTAACTACTACACACTTAATTTTCCATGATATTAAATTTTCTTCTAAACGCCACGTGTTTCTATTTTATCCCATGCAGACTCAACTTTCCCAATTTATATCTAGAAAAATCCATCCTAGAAATTTCCATTGAAACATCTTCTCTATCTAGAACCACCAAATTCAATCCTTTACAAACGTAGTGATTGTAAATAGCTTAAATTATCAATGAAACTGGAAGAAATAAAATTCGAATTTTTATTAAATTTTTTACAAGTAATAAGTAGTACTCAGTAGTAATCAAACGTAGTGATTGTAAATAGCTTAAATCATCGATTAATCTTGAAGAAACAAAATTCAAATTTTTATTAAATTCTTTACAAGCTATAAATAGATATAAAAGTTTATAAAAATGGGATAGCATTGGGGGGGGGGGGGGGGAGGAATCTGATCAAATTCCTGGCAAGATAGTTAATGCAACTTTCTCTTTGTTAAAAAAAAAATTTAGTAGGAAACTTTTAATGTACTTTTTGAAAGAGTAAAATTGTTTCAATAACAATGGTAATGGCAAGGTCAAAAACATACAAAACTTGATTTTTTTTCTTTTGGCTGTAGTTTTCCAAATAATCAGATGGTAATTACCAGAAATATATTTAGTATGCAAAAATTCACCTGTTTTATAACCTTCATTAATATGTATTATTTTCGTATCAAATATCTTCACGTATTTACATAAACTAAAACAGTTTGGACTATGATCAGGATGACATATTTGATTTTGCTTCGCTTTTACATAAATTATACATATGCCCCTATAAGAGTGGAGAAATACATTTTAATCACAACAGGCAGGAGGATTTTCTGACAGGGTGAGTGAAATTTTAGGCAGTCTTTGAAAAAAAAAAAAAAAAAAAAAAAAAAAAAAAAAAAAACAAGACATGTTTAAAAAATAAAAGTTACAAACCAAAATATTGTACTTAAAGTTATATCCTATACTAAACTTTTCCCTCTTGTGTACAATTCAATTTTATAAAAGAAATATTAAATTATTTGTAAAATAATAAACTATTTATTTTTCAGTTGCTTACATCTTGTCATAACAATGTTCAACTGTATTTTGCATCTTGTTGGCTAGTGAAGTAAATCATTGTCGATAAAATTTTCTGATAATTCTCCCACACCTGCCTGTGTAATTATTTATATTTCACTTATGTTCCACATGATTAACTTGCTCATTTTCATCATAAAATGTACTATAGTCATCACTACAGTAACATCTCTGTTGCTCCACAATTCAACCTTAAGAACACTTAAAAGCTGCTCCAAAACAAAATGCATAGAACAAATTAGTAACAATTGAAGATTTGAAAATATTTATGCCAAAAATAAAATTTGTTTCTCTAAAATGGCATCGTTTACATACTTAACAATACTTTAAAAGTTTAAATTTGTCTTCAAACTGCAATAATATTGCTCGAACTTTCATTTTTATTTTTTAGATTAGCTTCACTGATAAACTATCTTACAATTTATTTTTAATTAAACAGGAAAAACTATTATCAAGGCTATTTATAAAAACTGACTTTTTTCTTTTTTAGTTTATGCAGATAATTTAAAATTGTTGATATACTTAAAAGAAACATTTATGAGAAATAAATTGTATAAAGTATTTTACATTTTTGGCTAAAGTATAATAAACTTTAAAAAAATCCTTTTTTGATATTAAGATCTAAAAAAAAGAAAGAAAGAAAAAAGAAAAAAAAGAGAAAGACAATACAAATACATGGTTATTTATTTATTAAAATCAGAATTTTCTGATACATTAGGTTGTTTTTTTCGACAGCCCAACTCTCTCTCTATCTGTTGCATATTGCAGCCACTTGGCTATCCAGCTTTGAATGTCACTAACAGCAGCATCTTCAAACAGTTTGTTGTGTCTCACTGAAGCTAGAAAATATTTAAGAATACAATATTAGTACATTATTTGCATATAAATTAACAAGACAAATAAATTAGTTTTGGTAAGATAGGGCTTTAAATAAGATTTTATTTCGGAAAGCTACAGAAAGAAATCTGAGACTTTGGTTTTGTCGCAAGTGACTGCCAAATTTTGTAATATATTTCAATGACAGACTGATGAAATCAGAGATTTTTTTTCCCACGATAGGCGAAATAAGCATTTTTTTTTTTTTTTTTTTTTTAAACAGTGAACGACTGCCAAAATTTGCAATTTTTAATAATGAACGATCATACATTTTCTGATGCATTTCAATGACCGACTAATGAAATCAGCAATTTTTTTTTTTTGCTGCGATTGAATGACGAAATGAATGATTTTTTTTTTTTTTTTTTTTTTTACAGCGACTGCTGAAATTTGTGATTTGCGACTGCTGAAAATTACAATTTTTAACAACTACTGACTGACGAAATTGGTAATTTTTTGTTATGGCTGACTGACGAAATTGCTAATTTTTTGTTATGGCTGTCTGACAAAATTGAAATTTTTTTTTTTTTTACAGCGAGTGACTGCCGAAATTTGAGATTTTTTATTAACCAATGGTCGACAAATTTTGAGATTCATTTCAGCAATTGATTGGTGAGACTGAAAAACTTACAGGATTTTTATGATTTTTATCAACTGATCGACAAATTTCCCGATATATTACAATGACTGATTGACAAAATCAACAATTTTTTAATGCGATTGACTGGAGAAATTATTTTTTTTTTACCACTTCATAGACTAAGATCACGATTTTTATCAGCCATCGATTAACAAAATTGGCAATTTTTTTCAATGACCGATAGATGAAATCCATATTTTTTCTTTTGAGATAAATTGACGAAAATCCAGATTTATTTTTAACCGATCGATGAAATTTACAATTATTTTTCGCAATCAAATGATGAAGTTTCCAATATTGCTGCAGACTTAACAAATGAACTTTTTTTTCTTCGTAGGATTGACGAAATTTGTGCAATCACATCTGGATTGTAGAACTTTGCGGCTCACAACTAAATAAAAAATAATTGCGAGGGTAAAGGGCTGAAAAAATAGGAACTTTTTCAAATTTATAGGAAATATAGGAGCACTGCAAGGCCTGAGCATATATAACACTTTCAGAAGCAAAGTAATTCTGCTAATTAAATGCTGAAATGAGATGATCCCTTAGGACAGTTAACTCATTAATTAGTGCAAAATTATCATCAGATGCAATAGCTTTTTGGGCATACTTGCCAGTAAACTTGCTCAACTAGAAATGCTCAAATGATTTACTAATTTTTTAATTTTATATTCACAAACCCGAAAAATTCCAATTATCGAAACCTAAAGAAGAAAACAAAACAGAAATTTTACTATTTCGGATTCGTGGCCTTGAAAAAGGGAAAGTAGAGTAATAAGGTTCCCCAGGGCAGAAAAATTTTTTGATGGAAGAGAAAAATAAAATAAAATAAAGATTAATTATTGCCAAACTAGTAAAATTTTCTAGTTTTCATCTACAAAGTATGCCAGGCAGTATATTGAGAATTGGTTTAATTTCACTTCAAACTGTCTAACAAAAAAAAAGCCGGAGTCTGAGTCGGCTTGTTTTTTTCTGTGATAGATTGGCAAATTTGTAATATTATGCTCAACTGATTGCACATTTTCTTCTTGCGAGAGTGACAAAATTCACGATTTTCCTTGCATTCGACTGAAAACCGGTCAAAAAATTTCACGACTTTCTTCCCACGACCAATTGAGAAATTTTGCAATCTTTTTCAGTAATAGAACTGTGAATTTTGCAATCCCCCCCCCCCCATATAACTTATATTCCAAGTTTTATCGATATCTGTCAACCAGGTCTAAGCAGGGTAACTTTAATTATAACAAACCTGTACATAACATTTATGCATAATCATACAGTGCATAAATATTTACTATTCTTGCAGCAACCATTCTATTTGGATATAAATTAATATCAAACAGTATTTACTGATAGATTTGTTTCTTAACCCTCCAATAGCACACTCTTAATATGTAATTGTATTGCCCAAAAAAGAATTACCATTTTTCGAAGAAATTTGTTTTTTGAAGCGATGATCAAGTCCCGCAACTGACTGACGAATATTTTCTCATGCCCGTTCAACAAATTTTGCAAGGATTTTCCCACGACAGATTGACAAAATTCGCAATTTTTTCCCCACATCCTTTCGACAAATTTTGCAATATTTTTTCATGAGCGATTGACAAATTTTGTGATATTTTCCACGACTGATCGGTGATTTGCATGCTTTCTTTTCCCAACATGATTTACAAATGATTTTTTTTCTTTAGTGTTCATCTGAAAATATTTGTAATTTTTTCCCCCTCGAGCGACTGATTGACAATTTTGCGATATTTTCAAGAAACCGCCCAACAACATTTATGATTTTTTTCTAAAGATAGATTGAAGAAATTCACGATTTTCCCCCCACAACCGATTGGTGAATTTCATGATTTTTTCTGACTGATAGATTGAAAAAAAATTAACATTTTTTTTCGCTGCATCCGAATGAAAATTTTTGGGATTTTTCTTCACAACCAGCTCACGAACTGAGATATTTTTACGCATCCAATTGACAAATTTTACGATTTTTTTCCATGATAAATGGGCAATTTTTGTGATATTTTGCTCGACTTATGATGCACGATTTTCCTTGCGTTCGACTGAAAATTTTCGCGATTTATTCCCTTCCTCCCTCCCAAAACCAGTCTAAAATTTTTATGACCAATTGACAAATTTTGCGATATTTACCAGTGACAAACCGGTTAATTTCGCATTCCCCCCCCCCCCCCCCTTACGAACAGATCAACAAATTTCGAGATTTTTTTTTTCCCTGTGGCCAATAGACTAATTTTGTGTTATTTTCCCCGTGACCGATTAACGAATGGTGGGGTTTTTTCTTGCAACGGAGGCAAGTAGTTAAAAACTTTTCCTGCAACAGATCGATGAAATACATAATTTTCTCCATGAAATCAATCAACGAATTTTGGGTTTTTTTCCCCCCACAACTGATCAAGTAATTTTGGCAATTTTTTTCCTTGACCTATTGACATTCCGACAACCAACAGTATTTCACGATTTTCTTTTCTGTTACCGAAAAAGGAAAAGAACCGAAAGGGCAGTAAGATCCACCGTGCTCTGCACCCAACCAAATTTGCCTAGACAGCACTAAGCAGAAATGATACAGATATTAGAACTGTAAAGAACTTGTGGTGTATATGTAATTTTTTTTTCCTGAACTTTAAGGAAACATTTAAAAACAACAAACTAGTTTATCCTTGCAATTCACAGAAATTAGGACTTGACAATTTAAAGTAGTTCTTAAATTCCCTGGTCAACAATGCTAAATTTTCTGACTCATTTTTAAACATAAAAGGTACCTAATTGGCAGGCCTGACTATTAAAGCAATTTGGAATCGAATAGCGTTTTTGGATAAATAAATTACTTATCAACTTGTACGCAAATCTTGTTACGTGACGATATGTTTTTTCCCTGTCTTGTGCGTCAGAATTAGGTTCAAAAAGCTGACATTGACTTTTTTCTGAAAAATCTTCGGCCTTTACTAAAAAAAATGGAAAATGACTTCTGAATACATAGTTTCTGAATAAGAACACCTGGCAATTTCATGTATTTGCAAACAAAAATGAATTTAGAAATGTGTCAGAAAGTAGTTCTTTTGGATTTGAGAACAGCTTTAAAGTCAACAAGCATTTCTCATCTAACAGAAAAAATAAATTGACTGTTTCCCTTTCAAACTATGGAGATCTATTTAAAATTTCAATGCATATAGAACCTAAGAAAATACCAGGGATTCAGGTTTTACCTATATTTCATTAAGGATATAATAAAACAATTTTATTCAGAAATTGATATTGATGTCATCACCCTGAATATGTATTTTTCATGCAAGTAGTTAAAAATAAAGACACATAAGATTTTGTAAAGTTTCTGAAATTTTTTTAAAGAGAACATAACTATAAGTTTCCAATATTTTCCTAAGTTATAAAAGTTGCTCTTGTGCTGGCCTGTCACAAGTGTACCTTGTGAAAGACTCATCTCCAGTGCACAAAATCGAATAAAATCAGAAATTCATTTAGCAACCCAATTGTTAAAAGGTCCATAACATTGATGAGCGTTGAAAAATATAGAGATTGTTGTGTATATATATAGAGCTCGAATTTCTTCCTTTTTTAAAAATATAAATAGACATATATATACACGTATATAATATATATAATAATCATGTATAATAAATAAACATGTACATAATTATTCTGAGTTCTAGATTTCAATTTTTTAAAAGCTTTTTGTCATGTCTGTATTAATGTGATTCTTCAAATAGCATATAAAATAGTGGGATAGATTATTTTTCTTCCTTCCAAACAGTTAAACTCCCCTCCATTTATAAATGTTGGGAGGGAGACTACCCTCCTAGGAAAATTTGAATTTCAAACCTTGTCTATAGATAAAGCAATTCCAAATAAAAAACTTGGCGGTAAAATATGAAGACATAATGAGTAAATAGACAAATGTTACCAGAAACCAAATTAAATCCTTTGGTGGATTAGTACTTTATTTTAGCAGCAAGTGTCAATGGGGATAAAAATATACGACTTTTGACCATATAGAGAATAGACTGTAGCTGAGGTTTGTTGTTAAGATTTGCAAATCACACAGCAGAACAAATTTTGCACCAAACAACAAAAGTTACTGCCACAAGATTTACAGAATGACACACCCTGCCCACCTCTTGAAGCATCGATTTCGCTACAAAACTTATTAAAAATTAATACTTATGTCAAGAAGTTTTAGGTAGGCAGACTTGACACGCTCTGAAACCCAAAAATCAGATTTTATTTCAGAAAGCTTTTTGGTAAAAAACATTTTTTAAAAATGCAAGCTTGTTTAGTAGAAGTTTAATTTAAAATTGTGCTTGGATGTCTTAGAAGAATAACTATCATTTTTACTCAAGAAAAAAATATATACTACTTCTTAAATGTAGAAAAATTCAAGCATATCATATTTAGATTAACTACGAACTGAGGAATTTTTTTTTTCCTATATAATCCCATACAAAACAAAAGTGAAGATTTTAATTTTTATTTGAGGCAGCTTTTGATAGTCAAAAGAACAGAGTAAGAAAATCAGGAATGCAGGAAAATGTGTGAAAATTAGGAGACATGTCAAGTCTCGGTAGGTAGACAAACCTGCAACAAGCTCGATGACGTGCTTGTATTCCTGGAATGAACATTTTACAAAACTTCCGATCCCATTGTACTTCGTGTCTAATATATTTGAAGTTAGGAACTCATTTTCCTGGTTGCATTATGGGCATCTTTGCTATCATAGGCTGAAGTAAAAGAGAATCTGAAAAAAAAAAAGTTACAAATGTATTTTTATCAAAGATCAGAAGAAACAGTTTTTGCTATTTCAGATACAAACTAGTGTAAATAGTTTGTTTAAATTGCAATATTGTAATTAAATTTTATTTTGAATTTAAAATTATACACCCTTATTAAGAAATGTGATTTATGTTACCAGCATACAGGTAAACATCCATCTATTCTATGTGCAAGCTGAATCAATTTGTGCATCAGTCAACCCTTCACCCTTACGGTTAAGATGCAAAATTAAACCAAAAATGGTATGGTTTCATGATTTGATCCATTCCTATTACACACATTTTCAATATGCAGCTTAAGTGAACTTTTTTTAAAGAAAACTTGACCAAACATGACATGCATCAACAATTGCAGCAGTATCTCGTTGAAGAATATCTAATCTCCAAGGTCAATCTCCAACGTTGTTAGTTTTTACTTCTTTGATTTTAGTTCCCATTATTTTATACAAAGTTACTTTTACTTTCAGAACCGGTTCCAAAATTAAAAATACTCGCTTATAAAAAAAACTGCAACAAAAATCGAAAAAGTAAAATCTTGGAGATTGATCTCAGCTATCCTAACAAAAAAATAGTTTAAAAATATTAAAATGAGAGCGAGAAATCGCTCTAGAACCTTCCCATAGACTTAACATTACCTTGAGCGTTTCTTCCCGTGACTAGTGTAGGCTCTTAACAAAATTTATGATCAACTAATTGAAAACAGCAGACACAATTTGCTTTTTACACTCACAAAAAACAAACTATTAAGATTTAGTAATCAGTTTAAGAAAATTTTATGTTTTATACAACAAAATAATTTGTTTTTATTGTCATATTTCAACATAAATATGGTCTGCTTAGCTGAAATTAAACGAAACGAAAACTAGAAAAAATTATTTGTAATGTAGCTGCAAGTTTATCTAAATTACATAGTTTAACTTTCAGCAGCTTTTATAAGTATTGTCCGACAATTATTGATTCTACATTTAAAAATTCAGCTTGGTAAAGTTTTGGGGGGGGGGGGGGGGAGAGCTAAAAAAGACACTATAAGAGCAAAAATTCTTTATCTACAGAACGACATAGCCAATAACAGTTAAAAAATTATTTTACATTTGTTTTAACTGAAAATATCAAAAATATTGGATATACATCCCTGAACCCTGACAAAAATAGAAACTTAATATAAAATACCAAAATCTATTAAAATCATTTAGAATGTAAAATTTTATCTTTAAAAAGCATGAATTATCATTAAAAACATGCATTAACAAATAACAACAATAAAATAATTCATCAAAAAAGAATTAGGCAAGTTTCATTAAAAAAATTAAGGTACTTTTCGGTTAGCCGGGCGCCAGTGAAATGTATATATCTATATATACATATCTATGTATATATACACTCATATATGTATGTGTATATATATATGTATATATACATACATGCATATATAAATGTGTGTATGTATAGATATATGTATAAATAGATATATAAATTTCACTGGCGCCCGGCTAACCGAAAAGTACCAAAATTAATTATCATGCTGCAGTTAACCAACCGTATCCTCTAGAAATAGGTTTCAAGAATGTATTTGTGCATTTTATTTAGAATTTATAGATTAAAGTCTATCCAACTCTACTAAATAATTCCTTTAATGATATTTTATTAAAATTAGGTTTTTGAAGTGACAATTTTAACCATATTTAAAACGAGTTTATGCCACCACATTAAAAAAACTTACCAACCCTGATTTAAGCATATATGAGGCATTTCATGTTTTTACTGCATTAAAAATCTGATTAAAAACAAGTCCAGAAAACCAAAACTTTGAATTAAAAAAATATATACCTACACAAAAAGTTTATATTTATCATGTTACATAATCAAAATAAGATCCTTCCCCATTAACCGCTTAGCACGAAAAAAAAAAAAAGATATATCACCACATAATGCCCAATAAACAACTGGTGGGGGGGAGGGGAGGGTATTGTGAAAACTGAAAATTCCCCATAACTTTTAATTATGAAACATATCGAATCTGTTTAAAGTTATTATTACTTCTAGGAAAAGGGTCGAAAATTTATGTATGACAGATTTTTGATATCATTAAAAATGGCCTCAAGAGGACGGGGGGGGGGGGGATTATAAATATTATCTAATAAATATTTTGAGTAGCAAAGTTGGATAAGTGAGTTCAAAGTTGGATAATAAATATTATCTAAAACTTTTATATTGACAAGTTTTTTATAAGACCAACCTTTACAGGGAAAAAAAAAAAAAATCGGCCAGCTCTGCCTACTTGACACAGGTAGATTTCAAAGTGGGCAGTTCCAACTGCTGCATCATGGTAAAAAGGTCATTTCTTCTGCAATTCCTAATAAACAGACACCCCACGGTCTGCATCTTTAAAATCTACCTGTGCATGTAGGGGCCGAGCCGTCAGAGATTTTTTTTATAGTTGTGAATGTGCCTTGTCCGTTTTTATATAGCTGGAAATGTGCCAAATTATTTTGAATTTGCAAAAATTGCTGGCATTAATTTCACCAAAAGGTTGCAGGAAAATATCGCAAACTTCAACTATCGGTCACGAGAAAATATGACAAACTTCATCTGTCGGTTGCATGTAAAAATGCAAAATTCAGCAGTTGGTTGTAGAAAAAGAAATTGTGAAATCCATCTACGATTGCAAGAAAAAGCCCTTTAAGTTTCACCATTAAGTTTAAAAGGTGAAAATAAGGAATTTCGCTTAGTAGCCACTGGCCAGTAGGCTGATTTTTTTAGTAGCCAATTACTGGCTAAGGAGAATAATTTCTTTAGTGCCAGTAGGTACATTTATGTCACTGAATATTTATTTTTTTTTAAATACAATGACTTTACAGTAAAAAAGTAATTTATGTACTAAAAAAACTATTTTAATTTATATTGTTTTGAATAAACTTGAGATATTAATTTCCAATCTATTTTAAATTTTTAAATAAGTTAACAGCATAGTTCTACACAACATGCTTAAGTAGCTATTAAGTAGCGTAAAAATCATGAGCTTCGTCGATCGAGAACGTAAGAATTATGAATTTTATCTATCGGTACATACAAATCATGTATTTCATCAAACGGCTACATAAAAATCGAATTTTGTCATTCGGGAATGTAAAAATCCTGAATTTTGTCTATTGAACGTGTAAAAATAATGAATTTTGTCGATCAAATGCGTAAAAGTCACGAATTTAGTCTATCAGGCACGTAAAAATTACGAATTTCATCGACTGAGCATGGAAAAATCACGAATTTTATCGACTGCTTGTGTAAAAATCATGAGCTTCGTCGATCGAAAGCATAAAAATCATGAATTTCATTGATCGTGCGTGTAAAAAATAATTAATTTCAACGATTGGGTGCAGAAAAATAATGAATTTTGTCGATCGACTACGTAAAAATAAAATTTCGTCATTCGGGAGTGTAAAAATCCTGAATGTCGTCGATCGAACGTATAAAAACCATGAATTTTGTCGATCGAATGCATAAATATTATGAATTTCGTCCATCGGGCGCGTAAAAATCATTAATTTTATCGACCAAGTGTGTAAAAATCATGAATTTTACGACCAAGCGTGTAAAAAATCATGAATTTTATCGATCGCCGCATAAAAATCATTAATTTTGTCAATCGTGTGCATAAAAATAACTAATTTCGTCGATCAGGCGCAGAAAAACAATGAATTTTGTCGATCGGCTATGTAAAAATCAAATTTCGTCATTCGGGAGTGTAAAATTCCTGAACTTCGTCGATTGCCGTGTAAAATTCCTGAACTTTGTCGATTGCCGTGTAAAAATCACGAATCGATTGCCGCATAAAAATCAAGAATTTCGGCGATTACGCATGGAAAATCGTAAATTTCTTCGAACGGACGCGTAAAAGCTATGAATTTCTTCGAACGAACACATAAAAATTACGAATTTCGTCGAACGGACGCTGAAAAATCGTGAAATTTAGGGAAAAATGGTAATCGGGAAATCCTGCATTTGGCCAGTTCTTTCCATATTTTTAATCGTCAGTTTTTAAAGTTTAATCGACGAGTAGCGACTGCATATTTTTACCTTTAATTAAGATGCATAAAAAATCGAGAAATTTGTCTATTGATCGCAAGAAATCCCCCTTCCCCCAGAAAATTTACTTATCGGTCACAAGAAAAACTGCAAAATTCAGCAATCGGTAACAGGAAAATATCCTGAAATTCGTCAGTCATGGGAAAAAAATAGCAAAATTCATCCATTGATTGCATGAGAAAAATCGCTAAATTTGTCAATCGATTGCAGCAAAAAAAAATTAGAGAAATTTGTATATCTGTCACGAAAGAACATTTATTTATCTTGGAATGCTGTATTGAAATTTGTAAAGTAGCATAGAGAGAGGAAAAACGACTAATTCGTGTTCCAGATTTTTTTTTTTTTTTTTTTTTTTTGAGATAGTAATTATTCAGATATTTTTAAATAAATTATATTGTTTCAAAAGAAAAATGTTAATTAAATAAATGGCTATTTTTTGGAAAGGAGGGGGGGAGGGGGGATGGTACTAGATTGGCAGTATAGAAAAACTTTAACTTTACAAATTGATCAAGGAAATGTGTTTTTTGGAATAATAAATATTTTTTTAAACAAATTTTTTGAGTAAAAAAAAACTGAAAAATAAATACAATGTTGTAAATGACCATTAACATATAAAATTGAAATTTTCATACTACAGTAGAACCTCGATTAACCGAGCTTCGATTAATCGAGGTTTCTGTTAACCGAGCCAATAACGAAGTCTGATTTTTTTTATTTTTAGGTAGATTTTGTAAGAAATATATATATATATATGTGTGTGTCACTTTTTTATAGACACGATAACTTCAATAATTCTGCACAAATCTCTTCCAAACTGATACATAAAATCAAGGGGCATAAAATCTCGGTCAAGTTCGTTAATGTGCAAAATCGAACTAAGGGGGAAGGAATGGGGGGTGGAGGCTTTTTGAGAAAACAGAAAAAAAACAATTTCTTAATTATGATACGTATCAAATCCGTTAAAGTTATTATTACTTTTAGGAAAAGGGCCGAAAATTTATGTATGACAGATTTTTGATATCCTTAAGAATAGCCCCAAGGGGGGAGTGCGGGGAGGGGGGGGGTTAGAAGAAAAAATTCATAACTTCGTCAATTCACAACACAAGATATCAAATCTGCTTAAATTTATTATAAATCTACTTAATATTATCTAAAACTTTTATATTGACAAGTTTTTATAGGACTAACCCTCATAGCACAAAAAAAAAAAAAAAAAAAAAAAAAAAAAATCCATGCCGGCTCCGCCAGCAAACAAGTTAGGTTCCGAAGTGGGCGCTTCCAATTGCCGCATCAAGACAAAAATATCATTTCTTCCACAATTCCCACAAACAGGTGTCCCATGGTCTGCGTTTTCGAAATCTACCTGTGCCTGTAGGCCGAGCCGTCAGGGATTTTTTTATTTTTTTCGTGAATGAGCCTTTAAAAAGACTATAACTTTATATAAGTTTATTTTTATAATTTAAAAAACGTTCTATTGTTTTTTATTCCAAGAGATGTTAAATTCGCGAGTAGGGGGAGTTTTTATGCACAATTTCTATTAACCGAGATTTCCGATATCCGAGGTACTAGCAGTCCCAATTAGCTCGGATAATCGAGGTTGCACTGTACTATCAGGGCTGTGTTTTTGCCGGCAGAAAGTGGTTTCTGCCGTGCCAGTGGCAGAAAATGGTTATAACCGGCAGAAACTGGCATAAATACATTTCATGTCAAAATCTGGGACTTTTTTAGGTAGTACAGTGCAACCTTGATTATCCGAGCTAATTGGGACCGCTAGTACCTTGGATATCGGAAATCTCGGTTAATAGAAATTGTGCATAAAAACTAACCGTGGTCGCGAATTTAACAGCTCTTAGCATAAAATACAGTAAAACGTTTTTTGAATAATAAAAATAAATATATATAAAGTTATGTTTCACAGCTGAACAAATTTAAAAAGGAAATCAACTAAAAATAGTAAATTTTAAAAAGCAAATTGAAATGTTTTTAACTATTCTAAATTAAGTCCAGATTTTCTATCAGTGGCTGTCCGATAACGCCAATTTTTGAGCAGCAGAAGATCTATCGGCGCAACATCGCTTCTTTGCTCCAAATATTTTAGGGCAGTTGTTAGTGCTTGAACACCTTCAGTATGACTTATAGTTCTTGAATCCTCAAAGTCCTGGTCCTCATTGTCAGCATCATTAATGTCCAATAGGTATTAACGGCTTGTATAATTTCTTCATCATTAAGGATTTGAAAACTTGGATGTTGCTTTTCAACGTCCAGCCATTCGGAAATGTCTTCTTCCAAAACTTTTTCACACCTCTTAATGCGATTAATAATCTCAAATAGTTCTCCGTCTGTCGGTGGGTTTACCCTTTGCTGGGATTCATCCTCTCTTCTCTTTAGAATAATTATGTAGCCTGCAGCATGGACAGTGAACTAAAACGTGTGGTATTTTTCAAGGCTCATTCACAAAAAAAAAAAAAAAAAAAAAAAAAAATCAGACTTTGTTATCGGCTCGGTTAATAGAAACCTCGATTAATCGAAGCTCGGTTAATCGAGGTTCTACTGTATTAAATTCCTTAAGTAGAGGATAAATAACAAATAAAATACTGTGGATAGTTTTAATTTAAAATAAATATATTTGTATTAGAAAAAATGAGTAATGTAACAGATAAAATTTGTTATAATAAGGTCGTGTAATTTTATATATAAACAATTATTAGAGCATTTGAAATCTCAGTTTAAAATTCAAAATAGAAAACTATATCCAATACTTACTCAAAATACTTTTCTGTAATTTAACATAATTTAATAACTGTAAAAAACCTTTCTCATAGAAATGTTATACAGCTCCAAATCAAAAAATTAGAATAATTAATTCCATTTGTATTTGGAATAGCATTTAGCTTTATTTCACTGTAGTACAATTGAAAAAAAAAAAAAAAAACAGCGGTGGATGTTTTAATGCATTTGCATGTTATTAAGGAAAATTAAAACTGTAAAATATTAAATTTTGAGTGAATATTTAATTTTTGTAAAATTTCATTATTCAAAATATTAGAATACTAAAATAGGTGGTTCAAAAAATTAGAATACTTATGAATTTTCCTGATTTGTTCAGAAGGTTGCATAAAATAAGCATTTATGGCACAATAGATATTGCGCCAAAAAACAAAGTTGAGCTTCTTTCCAGCATAAAGTTATAAAATGTAAAGGTATTACTTTTTGTATAAGCGATACATAAAAAAACCTTTTCTTCACAATTCCTTTTTTTCTATTATTCTAATTTTTTAACTTGAAGCTGTAGTTATATGTGGATCTTGTAATTCTGTGGATTTAAAAACATTTCATTTAAAAACAGTATTCAAAGGAACAAATCTGACATCTTTTTTTAAATTTAAGACTGTTAGTTGAAAATGTTCTAACCATATATATATAAACCATATTCCATATAGTTGATAACCTTTAAGTTATTGCATTATATTATTTATTTAAAAATTCTCTGAACAGTGATTTGTTAAAATATCACAGAATTTTTTGTAAATTTCTTTCTTTTTTTACTTTTAAATAGAAATGTAACTGCAAATAATAATATTAATAGTTAAACTTATATAACATCAGATTACCATTATGAAAATTTCTGTTTTTCAAGTAAAAGAAAATAAGTATTATATAAATAAAGTATATTTATATGATCATTTTGAAGCATTTTGCTACTTTGATTAACACTCGTTATCTTTAGTGTTAATTTTTAATTTGTTTACATATCAAATACATGTGTGAATTATGAATCATTGCTGCTAAAATTATTCATATTATTTCTTAGTTTCTGCCTTGCCAATTTTAACCGGTTATAACAACCCCGGCAGAAACTTGCCAGCCCTGACTACTATCAAAACAAAAACATACAATTTTTTGCAAGAAAGTAAAAAATATATAAATAAATTAATTCAAGCTCTTAGCAGTTAATTCAGATTTTCACACAAAAACAAAAAAAACTCATGAAACCGTGAAACATTATTTTCTGCCAAAGATTGGTTTGATTAAAAGAGTCAACAGTAACATAGATTAAAAAACATGCAAGGGGAAGTTTAAAAAAAAAAATACAGGTTATTTTTTTAAAAACCAACTTTTACTACCCTATATTTCATCTTGCTGACTAGTAAAAACAGGTCTTTGGCTGTTAAACTACTAAAAACAAATTTCCACTCTTGTGCATGTATAAGAATTTTGCACACGAATACAACAACAAAAAATTACTGGATGCAGTGAAGTAGTTGAATCTCAAACGAAACGAAACGCACAAGAAATTTGGAAAAACTCGATCACTAAAGTATCAAGTATCAGTAACTTTTAACAATAAAATTTACTATATAACTATTAATGAAAACAAAAAATAATCTTTGATATTTATTCACTTAGTCAGAGAAAGAAATTAAGTGATTTGAAAGCAGATATTAAAAAAGCATGCATCACTTATCATTTCAATATGTAATTCAAGCTAAACAAGTACGTAACCCTAATTACATGTTTTTATACGTTCGCAAAAGATTTACTTCAGTAAGATGACTTAAATCATTATAAAAAAGGAAAGATACAAAATTTCAAAGCTAAACAGCTAAAAGATTAGAGAAAAAACTTACTTAAACTGGGATATTCTGCAGACCATCTTGATGTACACAAACAAACTAACGCGCGCGGCCATTGAAGACAGAAGTGAAGGTCGAGTGTGTTGCCACTGCGGTTTAGATAAATGCCTAGACGACAATGATAGTATATGGATGATTAATCGGCGGGTGTTAAAAAATTATCATATCCATGGCGTCAAATGGATTTTGCTTTTCGATAAACTAGTGGCGCGACGCCACGCTATCCTTTGTAGTCTAGGTATCGGATACCTAGTAATTGACACGGATTTTGTGGCGCGTAAGATTATCGCCATTTTTTTACAGTACAGACACCACTTATTTGATAAAACTTTAATTTGCCATGAAACATTTATCGGAATGTTACATGAAAATCGATGTATCTGACAATAATGATATTACTTATACCAATTCGTGACATTTCTGACAATTATGTGTTTGCTGGGTATAGTATAAAACTAATTTTATACATTTAGAATAAACGATAAACGAATTGTCATCTCCTGGATCTAATAACTACGCTATACAAATGATTATTTAACTCTTCTTTTTACTTACAATTTTAAGTACAAAATTTGCATATTTTCGACTAATATTTAAGTGTCTTGGGGCACCCGGAAGACATTTATTGAAGTTAAAAATATTTTGCATTTGTGTTAGTAGGTTTAAAAGACAACTTTCGCACCCCGCGCTAAAAGTAATTAAAGAAATAAATAAAGAATAAAAAAAACAACAAAAAAATTACAATTTTTTATAAAACTTTTAATTTTTAACTATTTTTGGGGCGCTTGGGGCACCGGAAAATATTAATGGATTTCACTTTGAAAAAACATGTAAACTAATATGCAAAAAAGACAACTTTTGCACCCCGCGCCAAAAGTAATTTTGAAAAATATTAAAAATAATAAAATATGTAAATTTTCATAAAAATTTCCTTTTTTAACTATTTTTGGGGAGCTTGGGGCACCAGAAGATATGAATTGATTTCAATAAAAAAACAGATGGAAACTAATATACATAAAAGACAACTTTTGTACCCCGCGCCGATTCGATTATCCAAATTTCGATTTTTCGATCCACCCTAACCACTACTTGAAAGCTAGATTTTGAAAACAAAAAAATAATATATCCTGTTCTACTTAAGATAGAAACACGATTTAAACATAAGCGAAAAAAAAAAGCGAAAAAAAAAACAGAGAATTTTTAATACAATAAAATATTTTTTTCAAAAATTTGAAAATTTTTGTGTTCCGGACCTCCTTAAATGTACATTCGTATCTTCACGTACTTATTCTATGACTGATTTTTGTTTGAAAATATTCTGAATGTATTATAGAATATCAGCAACATGTGTTACTTTAGACAATTTTACTGTATTTTAATTATATCAAATTGATTTATGGAGGTATATATACAAAAAAAAAAAAAAAAAAAAAAAAGATGTAATTGAAATGCATTAATTTGTTTTAATTAACCAATGTTTCTGATCTTTGATTTTGTGTAGTACACTTCAACAATTTTAAATTGAGAAATCAATTAAATGGGAACGAATTATCATATATATTATTTTTGATATCAACATCTCTTTTTCTATGAATTTACGAAACGCACAACAACGAATGATATATCATTCGAAAGGTTTTTGAAACGGCTTTTGACTTAGTACACTCACATTTCGTTAAAAGATGTTTTTTCACTGGAAAATGCTGTCAATTAAAAATTAAATCGGCATTCAATAAAAAGTTAAAATTCACCTTGTTTAATAATTAAAATTCATAAAGATACAACTAAAGTAAATATATTGCTTGAAGGTACGTAAAAAACATACATAAAACATTTAAAAGCACATTAAAGTCCTGTTAAAAAATTCAAAACGTTTTCAACCGAACTACTCGGTTATCATCAGTGAAAAACTAATAGTTAGTTGAGTATTTACTTTAGTTTTATTTTTATGAATTTAAAATTGGCATTGTTTTCATAAATGAAAGGAAAGGTTTTCCTCAAGTTAGTGTTGCCACAAAAATACTATACTGCATTTTATCATGCTCAGCAATTATTATAATAAAATCTGCACGAGTTTGTTTTATATTTATGATTAAAAATCGAAATTGAAATTGAAATGTTTAGATTTATATTTCATTATCCTATGTTTTTTTCCGAAGCGGATGACATCATCTTCTAATATAGTTAAAATACGATTGTTAATTTTTTTCCTTCACGCACCTTTTGCTATCTTGCGTCAGTTTTTACTGTAACTTTGGTGGGAGAAATGGGATGATGGTATGTCTTGACTGAATGTTGTTTGCAGATATTTTTATCCTTAATTTTCCTTTAGAAGTTTGAACCTCCATATAAAAAATATTATATATTGTTAAAAATTATTAGACTGCAGAGCGAAATCCTCGCGCGGGTCCGCTGATAGATTTAATTTTTATTAACGCATGGACTCCACACTTTGTTTCAGCAGCCGTGTAATTTGGTGAAATACAACTGCGTATAATTTTGTGGGAAATATAGTAATAATAATATAAATGTTCCCTGTACAAAATTATCATATGTATACATCTCAAATAATTACAACTCTCCATTATTATTGAAAATAAAATAATTAAATTACGAGGAAAGAAACAACGAAAATATTTTTCTCTTTTCAGCCACATACCTCGAAGCATGATAAAATGTATTTTTGGATCCAGGATAAAATAGGAAAAAAAATGACATACCCTAAAAAACGGTGATAAATATAACCAGCAACTAAAGACTTCGCTCTGGTAAAATTTTAAAACGTTGATTATTAATGGGCCCTGTGCGCAACTCGTCCAGAAGTGTTAAATACGGTGACCACTGTAGCTTTGTGATTCACTACAATGAGAATTCTTATAACTGAGACCTATGTGCGTCCTCCCACAAACATATAAATCAACAGTAACTGTAACGGGGAGCTTTATATTCCAGGACTCTCTTCTTGCTAATATGGCAGTCACAATAACGGCGTCTTAAAAGGGTAATTCTCAAACTGGGCTATAAGAAATTCAGAGAATTTTATATAACCCAATTCTTCTATCCCAATTCCATATTCCTCTTTCAGAAGGGTATTCTCAATTTGGACCCATTCCTCTAACCCAATTCCATTTTCCTCTTTCAGAGGGCATTCTCAATTTGGGTTATATAAAATTCAGAGAAGTTTATACATATATAACCCAAGTAATTTATTAATATGTGGATTAAACGTTAATAAAATCCTTTTATACAAATATTGAGAATTAATGAAAGAAATTGTAAAGAACAGAAAATATAGTAATAAACAATTTTCCAATGTAGATATACTGGTTCAAGTATTTTAAAATATCCACATTACATTGTGATTTTGCAAATAATATAAATTAGCATATTATATAAAGATTGTGAAATAAGTGCTTAAAAATATATTTTGATGAATTGTTGCAGCAGTAGTATTAGCATAATTCACACATCCATAAGACTTATAAATTCAGTATTATTTAATGCTTGCGAGAAATATTTAAAGTATACGTTAGGGTTGTTTTAAAATTTTATTACATATACAAACTATCTGATAAATCGATTCATAAAAATTAGTTTACTATGCAAATAAGCTACTAGACTGCTTCCACTTGGTTTTATTTCATACGATTTCTTGTGTCAAATTAATGAACCAGATTTTCGCACAAAAATTTAAAATACTACTTAATCAAATCGTAATCTCTTGATACATGAAACCACGTCACTGTCTAGCAAAATAACAAACTTTTAATTATCTCTGTAAAAGTTTTCAATATTTTATGATATATTTTACGAAAATGAAACAAAAATTTAATTGCGTATCTGGAAAAAAAAATCTTTAGAGTATTAAACATTACTAAATGTTTTAAAACTCTTGAACTCTTTTAATTTAAGTAAGACATGCATCGCAATGGTACTTGTAGCTCAATGAACGTGTACACTCTTTCTAACCTCTGACCAGGATCCTATATTACAGGGCTAGGACCCAGTTTCATATGTCTGAGTGCCTAGAAACGGGGCGAAATCGTCTAATCCCCACATGGCAGTAGTGTACACTCGCACTTGTACACTCGTGCTGTTCTGTAAGTGGGGTAACATTATTTATTTAAACCCTTGTGGATTAATCACGAGTTTGACTCGTATAAAGCAAACGAGATCTCACAGCTTTTCTAATATTTTATGACTTTGGTACCACTATGTTAAAACGAGAATCTGTTCCGTAGTCTGATATTGCAGATTTTAAAGGAATCTACTACGAAAGTTTTTTGATTTGAAATAGTGGTAGGAAATGTAAAAAAATTAGGAACACTTCGAACTCTGTTTAAATTTATTCAGAGCCTAATGCTAGTCATCCGCAGAAACTCGAACGCTAATATTAAGTCTTTGGGAAGGTTCTTGACAGATTTCTCGCTCGCGTTTTAAAATTTTAAAGAGATTTTTTTGGCATAGGATAGCTGAGGTCGATCTCTAATGTTGTTAGTTTTTACTTTTTCGATTTTTGTTGCAGTATTTTTATAAGTGGACATTTTCAATTTTGGAACCGGTTCTAAAAATGAAAGTACCCTTATATAAAAAATACTGGAACTAAAATCGAAAAAGTAAAAACTAACAACGTTAGAGATTGATCTCAGCTACCCTATGCTAAAAAGGCATTTAAAAATATTAAAATGCGAGCGAGAAATCTGTCAAGAACCTTCCCATAAACTTAACGTTAGCTTCAGCGTTTCTTCCCGTGACTAGTGTAGGCTCTTAATGCACAAGAGATGGGGTTAATTAGTCATTCTTAGGACATAACTAATATAAATAAGTAAAATCACAAAAGGTTGAGTACATTATACACAAGTTCATAAAGAATGTCTGATTTGTTTTGTAAAAATTTTTTAATAAGTATCATAAAATTCTTTATATATCTTATCATTTCGAACATTTAACGTTTGATAACAGAGATGTTCAACAGGTATGTTTCATGAAACATACCTCATTTTGTGATTAAACAATTTATTAAAATACAGATATAAATGCTTAAGTGATAAAAATAAGGCACATAAAGGCTTACAAAGATTTTTTTAATACTATGATCGACATGTTTCGAACTCACAAACGACGCCATTATCAAGATTCATACAATAAACAAACTATTTTCGCAAAACTTTTTGAAAATAAACTTGAAAAACATAAAACACGAGATCATGTGTGTAATAAAAGCAGGTGCTTAAAATAGTCAACTGTAAACGTGAAAATTAATATTTCCTTATTGCTTTTTTAAAGTTGAAAAACACCTCGTGCAAAATTTTAGGTAATTCAGTAATTCTAAAGAGGCCGATTCATTGCATAAAATTTGGCACGAGGTGTTTTTCAATTTTAAAAAAGCAATAAGAAAATATTGATTTTCACGTTTACAGTTGACTATTTTTAAGCACATGCTTTTATTACACATATGATCTCGCTGTTTACGTTTCTCAAATTTCCCTCTATATTTTAAAAAAAAAAAAAAAAAAAAAAGTAATGATTTGGAAATGTGCCAAACCATTTGGAAATGTGCCAAAAGTTCTGGAAATGGACCAATGAAAGTTTGCGTAAATCTTCATGACTTTTTTTTCTTTTCTTTTCTTCTAGAAAATAGGGATTGCTGCGCAATACCAATCGGTATCGCGAAGCGATTATGTGGGGGGGTTGGAAAGCGTAGCGAGCAGGGGGGGGCTGAGCCGCCTAGTACTTTCGAAAAAAGAATTGCGAGAATAGTTTGTTTATCGTGTAGATTTTCATAATGACACCGTTTGTGCGTTCGAAACGTGACAATCATTATATTAAAAGGTCTTTATAGGACTATGTGTGTTCTATTTTTATCACTTAAACATTTATATCTGTATTTTAATGATAATTAGTGATTTTCTTTTATGATTATATAAACAATTTAAGTTTTCAAACTTCATTCATTCACAAAAAAAAAAAAAAAAAAAAAAAAAAAAAAACATACTTTATGCAGTTTTTCGGGAGCTGCATTGTAAACTTACTTTCAGTTGTATCTGTACTATTGTCGTCACTCACACAAAGGTTCGTTGTAAGGCGTACATCATCGATAGCAGAATCTCCTACATAACTTTCACCCCGTACACCTTCAATTACTATCTAAAAATATATCCAGACGTAAGAAAAACGTGTTATTTAGAAATAAAAGGTACACCGAAAAATACAAACAGTGTCATTTTTGATTGAAAATTAGATTATGTTAACCTCTTGCGACCCGAAGTTAAAATAATAGTACAAATACTCATTCTTTGCTTTTATACAAACAAAATGACATCATAGATGACAAAAAATATATATTTCGGAAATGTATTGTTTTAGGGGGCTTGTAATTTAGATTCACAAATATGAATTTAAAATTACTAGCGCCCCCCAAAATATCAATTTGACTATCAATAACCTAAATTTACACAATAAAAAAAAGTAACAGCTTTAAATAAGTGAATAATCTACAAATTCTTAATTTTTTTTTATTATAAAGTTTTTAAGTTAAAGAATTGTGAAAATTACCTACTTTCTTGGATGCACTGCTTCGAAAGCATTTTGCAAACTCGGGTTAAAATAAGATTTATTTTATAAGGAAACCGACATCGGTGCTGCCATTTATTGGTTTCATTTTAAAGCGAAAGTATTCAACTGTATATAAGTGAAGTTAAAATGTAAAAATATCAATCATTTTAGTGTTTATGAGCAAGGTGGTGCTATATCTACAATCTACATTATAAACGACAAACGTGTCCGTGCGTAAAGCTGATGTCCTTTTGAGAATAGCAACACATGACGATGATATTTCGGTTTCTGTGATTCTTGATACTGCATCTTTTAAACTTTCTAAACATCGCACATAAATTTTTACACCGTTACATAGGAAAACGAAATCTACTTTCAAATGTACTTTGTTTGAAAACTGTATCTTAATTGACTGATTTATTATGGCTTTTAAATTAAATTTCAAGCCTGATTTTATTTTTTTTAATCTATCCCTATCCCTTGCAGACTATTTCAAAATATTAATGCGTTTGCAATTTAAACAATATAAAAAGTTCAGAATTTGTTTCCAGCTAATATTCAATAACGAAATTAAAACTTCATTAAGCAATAAATAAAACACAAATTTAACAGACATTTAATTGAAATAAGCGCTTAAAACCGCTGAAATTATCAGAATAAAAAAACTGCTGTAGATAACGAAATTTTTAAAGATTTCTTCGGCTATTAACTTTTGACAGGATGTCGATATGAAATTATCGCTTTTAATAAATTTCAAAATTTTATTTCAATATATAATTAACGTATTTCATATAAAAATGCCTTTTGGTGAATAATCTAAAAAATATATTAAATGTTAAAAATCTATTAGAGTTTTCAATATAAAAATAAATGGTTTTCACATATATTCTCTATCCCGGGAAGCCCGGGTTGGATGCCCTAGTAGTATATATACAATGGAAATGGAAATTTCGTTTTATAACTTCAATTCTGCTGAAATTGATTTTGATGTGACTTGCTCTGTTAGTTAGATACTTTTTCGGGGAAGGTTTTACCATACAACATATTGATTTATGTTGATTAGTTATGGAGTTATGGCGGAAGTTTTATGATCTGATGAACACGATTATGAAAGACTTTTACAAATATTGTGCTAAATGGTTCTGCGTCAATTCGTCGCGCACAATTCATCGCGAAACAATTCATCGCGCACAATTCATTGCAGCGCCAATTCGTCGTGGCGCCAATTCGTCGTAGTGTCAATTCGTCGCAACGGCAATTCGTCTCAACGAAAATATATTTGAAGGCTATGATGATAAAAGTAAAGATAATTTAGTAAAATTATTTAATGATGTAAATTGTTAGTTATAATTCTCTATATCTAAAAAACAAATCATCATTAAATAATTTCACTACATTATCATTAATTTTATCATCATAGCCTTCAAAAACATTTTCGTTTCGACGAATTGACGTTACGACGAATTGGCGCCACGACGAATTGACGCTGCGACGAATTGACGCTGCGATGAATTGTGCGTGATGAATTGTTACGCGATGAATTGAGCGCGACGAATTGACGTGACACCGGTATCATGTTTCATAGGTATAAATATACAAATATGTTTGTGTTGTGGATTTTAAAAGGTGTTCAGTAAATAGAGGTACGTCCAATATTCGGGAGTGTCTGTTATCGAATTTTTACTATTTTACACTTACATTTTTTTACATATTATTTTATTACATATATATTTTATTTACGAATCCAATCACGTAAAATGTATAGTTAAGCTAGAATTTTTTATTCCTGTTCGTTGGGATGTATGGAAAAAAAGCGATTCATCTGTATTAATATCGAGTTCGAGGTACGGCATAACCAGAGACTACTGTATTTACTTACTTGGAAGTTTTCGTGCAGAACAGGTACAATCATGTGTCCTTTTAGCCACTGATTCCCTTGGTCACCATGTTTCTCCCAGTTCGACTTCAACTCATCAAAAACATGACTTTCTGGTTTTAAGTAGACTCTTAAACCTCCTGCGGATAGAATCAGTCTTTATACCATTCATATATAAACAAAATACACAAACATTTGTACAAAATATTGTATAAATGTTTGAAAAAAATTAATGTTGGTAATTAAAGGATACTATATCTATAAAAAATAATGAAAACAATATATAAAATGTAATTGATTGTTAAGTATTTGCTTTATAAAGGCTTATAAAAAACATTTTAGAAACATTCTATTCGGATTCACTGAAATAATTAGAGTACTTTATACTGAAAATAAATTGCCCAACAATCTGAATTGTTTAAAATTATTTGGTTTTACTTTAAGTGAAATTAATACAAAATATAGTCTAAATGGTTACCGTATGCATAATCCAACGTATAGAGATTAAGTAGAAATATTCTCTAATATCTTACAAAGTATCATGTTCTGCAAACAGGAGATATTGACTTAGTGAAAAAGTAATTTCTGCATACGATTTTATGTTATTTAAATAAAGTAAAACAAAAGATAGACACCATATTCATAAAAAGGACTATTATTGTTGAAGTTACTGACAGATATCGACCGGAGACAACGCGCATAATATCACCGGCTGGTCAATATGTACTGGTTCATCCAGGACGATGCATATCCACATAGTGATGTTGATATATTTTTCTGTTATAGGACATCTTTCAGTACTGTATCGTCACTTTAGACAATGTGAATTTTATTGTGGATATTTTATTTTTTAATAAATTTTCTTCGCCACCTTTTTTAAACGTTATGACAATACATAATACGGGGGTAGTAAATAACGGGTGGGTAAATAACGATGTGACATACAATCATGTGTAAATATGCACTAAACAAATTTTTTTCTAAATGTAATTAATGACAGTACGGTTATACCGATTGTATTCAATCATTCACGAGCAAAACGTGTATAACTTTGTAGAAGTGCTTTTTAATTATTAGAACACTAATAACAGATATTTCTTATGTTCCTTAATTATTTCATTAAGTTAACTCAACTTTTTACATGATTTAGTGAATGGGTAGCATGATACAATCCTCCGAATTCGTCCTGTAAATTTTTATTATGGTTTTATTATTACAGATGTGTGCTCAGACTCGATTTCTATACCAGTGTTCGGATTCGGGTGGGTTCGGCCTCAATCTGAAAATTTCATTTATTCACAAATTGAAAAAAGGTTAAAAAACTTGATAATTGAGAAACAAGACTGTAGTCTTAAGTTTGTTAAAGTGTTTTATAATCTTTCAAAAAATCAGTTTGAAAAGGAAGTGAGTTCTTATTGATGGTATATAAGGAGAAATATTCTATCTGATTATGAAGCATTTGCACGGTCAGTGTTAGTAACTTAAAGAAGCCGTGGGATATCCAAAGTCTATACTCACTTTTTGTTTGAAGTCATTTTCCAGCATCACTGTAAAACTTAATTCAATTTTCAATAGTTGTGCAATAATATTTTTAAAGAATCAGAATTGTGACTTTTGCAGATTTCTGACGGTTATTGTATATGTATATGTATTGCAATAAATTTACTATGTTAAACAGATTTTGTGGAACATGAAAATAACTAAACGTTGCCATGAGAGACCATTTGGGATTAATATTTATTTCAATGATGGAAATGATTTTTAAATAAGAAAATTAAACTTGAAACAATTTTTAAATGTTACAAGATATACTGTTTAAATGTAAATGAACTGCGGATTTCGAAATTTACATTGCAAGTAACATGATTTTGATGCAATTATTGTAGGCGTAAAACGGACAAATTTGCACAAAATTTTGAGAGCTTGCATTGTTGCCAAGTTAATTTTCTAACTTGTCTAAACAAATTAAACCAGGTGACTATCGTTAATTTCGGTAGTGTGTCTTGCTATGTTTTGGGCATTAAAATTTAATATCATAATGTGCCCTGTACATTTAGAATACATGCTCAAAACTCCATGTTCTATCAAAGCCCATTTATTTACATTTAAAACAAATGCGAAAAATATCATTTTATATCGATCAATACTATTAAAATCTTTCAGTTTTTTATATTAACTTTAGTAAATGTGGGAGTAAGTAACATGAATATTATTTACATTACATTTTTTGAAGGAGAATATAAACTAATATTTTTCAACAAAGAAAAAATAGATATTTGTACAATAGTTTGGATAGCAGACGATATCAAATTATTAAACTTTCTTTTTCCTTTTTCCACAAAAATTAAGTCAGTAAGTTAACATTTTAGAAAATTAATATATCTAAATAATAAATAGAAAAATCTAAATAAATATCTAAATAAAATTCTAAATATTTATTTTAAATAAATTATTTAAAAAATATAAAAAAATATTTTAAATAAATATAAATTTTTATTTAAAAGAAATATCTAAATAAAAATGGAATAAAAAAATAATATATCTAAAGCTAAGGCAAATATTTAAATTCTGAGAGCTTATTTGACATCATTGGATCCATGTGGATATCTAGTTTTAATTTTATCATGCTGTACATCATATTCTATGAAGAGCAGTTTTGAAATGCAAACAGAGAGGTATATTTTAAATATAATAGATTAACAAATTTCTGCTGCTTACTGTCGGTATCGGACTCGGGCTCTGATGGCTCAAAATCTTTCTTAAACTTATTTCGAATCGTCGGGTTAGGGTTAAAAAAAAAAGCCCGAACTCATCACTAGTGTGTGTGCGTGTCATATAAATACTAGGTTGGTGCAAAAAAAGTCAATTTGATATTCCCGAGTCGCTATAGTGCGGAAAAGTTGCGATTGGTAAATACAAGAAAATACATCAAAATAGATCAGAACAATAAAATATTATTCAAACCGGACGCATACCGCCTAAAAATAAAAATAAAATGAAAATTTTCCATTTTTTTCAGAAATTAAAAACACATTTAGGTATATATATTTTTTATGGCTACAGTGAAAAATATTTGCAAATTGTACTGTCTAATAATAATAATAATAATAATAATAAATTGCGTTTAGAGAATATCTTCTAATTGCGCAAGCTCAAAAAAAAAAAAAAAAAAAAAAAAAAGGAAAAATTCAAGTTAAGTGATTTTGATGTATTAAGAAAATAATCAACTGAGGTCAGATTGTGGTCTCAGGTTATGATTTAAATGTAAAAAGATACTATTGAGCTAAACCATTGAGCTGATTACTGAACAAGGGGTTTCACTAGAATACTAAGATTTGGTAGGCTGTGGTGGGACAAATACCAATACAGGATGGAGTGGGTGGTGCTATCAGACAGCTTGAAGTGCATCTCGGACGACCACTTCAGTGTGTTGTTTGTTTATTCCATTTTGTTGAATTACCTTTCCGCTATCTTTTTCAACGTTTGGATGGTGAAACAACTGGCCCAAGATCATTTAGTGGAACAATCTTCAGAATCTCATTGGTCGTGAAAAGTTCTCAGCGATAAATTTTCAATTAATTGATTGTGAAATTCAAAACGTGGGCAGACAACTGTTGAGTAAGGACCAAAGGTATCTTTTTGACGTAAGTCAAGCAATTAAAAGTTCAACTTTCCAAATGACTTATCAAAGCGTGACCCCGACCCGATTTGGCCAGGACATTTTTCGTCCAGTTGGAAAATTACAACTCATGTGAGCTCTTTACCAATTTGAATAATTGTGTTAAAATTAATCTTGTGCAATCACGTATGCAGCGTTTACTGGAGTTCCAAAGCTGCGATTTGTTCTGTTGAGCTGATTCAGATATCAGACCAGATGCTATGATCAATAAGGTTAACTGGATGAATTAGGTCCTCTAGATTCGACCGGGATGGCTCAGTTGGTAGAGCATGGCAGCTTCAGCCAAGAGATCCCAGGTTCGAATCCTGACCCGGACATTTTCCGTCCAGTTGGAAAATCACAGCTCATGTGAGCTCTTTACCAGTTTGAATAATTGTGTTAAAATTAATCTTGTGTTAATGCAATTTATTTTAATGTTAATGCGAATGCTATTAATTTTAAAGTAATGTTAATGCTGCTAATTTATTATGTTTATTGAAAATGAAAACTTTTAGTTGAGAATAAATAATATCCAGAACAGAGATATTTCAAACAGTGAAAATTGAATTATACACCGTAAAAACTAATCGAAATGTTTCCAAAAATTATGGGCAGCAAAGGATTTTTTTGTTTCAGAAATGCGTATGTAAATTTCGAAAATCTCTTTGCTTCTGAGGATAAAGATCAGATATAAAAATCTTTGGTAACATGAAAATATTATACAGGGTGTCCCAAAAGTGATGACACATTTTAGAATTCAATATAAGATCAAGCAATTCGCGCACGAGAGTGCGGTTTGGACGAAAATGCTTCTTATGATATGGAATTTTGTTTAAGTAAAGAAAAAAATAGTTCAAAAAATTTCTCATAGATAGAGCTTCTTCTGGGAAGTGATCTAATAGGTAGAATGTCTTTATACATAACAATGGCGAAGGACGCACAATGCGTATTTGCAGTTTTTGTCCAATCTATGGCAACCCACATTCCAGAACTTCACAATATTCGCCTTTCTGAGTTCGATTAGACGAGTGATGATGTATAGAAGAGTATTGTTAACTTCAGACGTGTATCTTTCCATAGTTTGGACAAAAACTGTATATACGCATTGTGTGTCTTTTGCCCTTGTTATGTATAAAGACATTTTACTTATTCGATACTTTCCAGAAGCAATGCCATCTATGAAAAATTTTGAAACTATTTTTTTTTTTTTTTTTTTTTTTTTTGCTAAAACAAAATTTCAGATAAAAGAAGTATTCCCGTTCAAACCTCACTGTCATTCGCCAAATGCTTGGTTTTTTATTGAGTTTTAAAATGTGTCAAGGATTTTTGGGACACGCTGTATTATTTTTTTCGTAAACCTCAAGAAAGATAAGAGCTTGATTAAGAATATTTTTTTACAGAGCAGCAAAGGAAAGGAACAGTTCAACTTTTCGCTTAAAATCGCACTGAAGACATTGACTTTACGTGGCTCCCGTTGATCAAGTGTAGCCACATTGAACAGTTATGACGCAGACAAACAAGTCTTCGAAATTCTTTCTGCACTGTATTCAAATCTGTTTTCCTATCTTTGCTTACAAAGAACTTATAGTTATTCATAATCGGGACAATAATTTTGGCTCATCCTCTTTTTTTTCTTAAATTACGATATACCATATTAAAATATTGTTATTATTACCTGTAGTTGCTCCGTACATGTGGTACCAAAATGTAAAGCAACCACCGCTTAAGTCTGGAGGGAAAACTGGAGAAAATAAACGAGCTGTATCATCTTTTTTTCTCGGAGATGAGGCTTCAATGAATAAATAAAAACCTAAAAATCAAAACACAAATAAATTATATATAAAAACCAAACAACCAGAGATAGTATACTTCATTAATTGCTAGAAGGGGTTAAAAAAAAACATTATACATATATATATATATATATATATATATATATATATATATATATATATACAGGGTGTTCTAGAAAGGACTCCCCAAATTTGAAATGACATAATTTCGAAACAGTGAGAGATAGAAATGTGAAACACGTTGAATGTTAAACAGATAGGTCTGGAATTTGTTATACACGAATTTGAAAAAATAGTTTCAATATTGAATAATAGTGGCAGCACAAGCACATGGAACTTTAAATGGTACTCAGAAGTACAGAAATTTCATTCGTGCGTCTGTTTCATTGCTGACACGTGTAAAAAAGTTGTATAGAATTAGAGAATAATTCGGAATTCAAGAATATCATGCCGTATTCCTTGGAACAACGAATTTTTATTGTACTTGAATACCATCGATTAAATCGAAGTCCGACGATGACAAAGCGAAGTTTAAAAAAAAAAATTAATGTTAAAATGGTCCAGACTTGAAAACAGTTCGCAATTTATTCAACAAGTTTGAACGGACGGGCAGTGTGGCCGATGATTTAGGCGGTAATGTGGGATGCAGTCGATCAGTCATGGCACCTGAAAATGTGCAAGCAGTCGAAGAAATTGTTAGACTTTGTCCTCGAAAATTCATAAGGCGAGTCGCTGCTGAAGCAAGATTGTCAAACACCACTACGCACAGTATAATGCGAAAAGGCCTGAAGCTGTTTCCCCATAAAATACAGTGCCATCAAGCGATCACAAATGCAGCTCTACAACAAAGAGAAGTTTTTGCAAATGAGTTACTGCAGATGATTGATGAAAATAAAATTGATGTCGATCATGTATAGTTCACCGATGAGGCCCATTTTCATTTAGAGGGATATGTGAACAAACAAAACTGGCGAATATGGGGCACTGAAAACCCGTTTGTGTGTCTTTCAAAACCACTGCACTCAGCAAAAATTACAGTGTGGGCAGGACTGTCCAGTAAAGGAATCATTGGGCACTTTTTCAGGAGGGAAACGATTAACGCATCTCGATATATTGAAATTTTACAGCTGTTTATTGGAACATTTCAAGCTCTAGAGGATGCACCAGAGATTTCATGGTTTATGCAGGATGGGGCCCAATCGCACCATACTACTGCAGTGTTGGAGTTCCTTGAGGAATACTTCAGTGAGAGAGTCATTGCTTTAAATTATCTCAAAGTGACAGATATTGGTATGGATTGGCCACCATATTCCCCGGATCTGAATCCATGCGACTTCTTTTTGTGGGGTTACTTGAAGGACGCTGTTTATTCTAAGAATCCCCAAACGTTGGAACAGCTTGAACAATTCATCTGTGAGGCATGTGCATCCATTTCAATAGAAGTATTGTAACAAGTGATTTCGAACTTTACCTGTAGATTGCGTCATATTGTTGCTGAAAAAGGTAACCATATCGAAACCATTGTAATGTGATTTTTATCTCAGTTCAAACAGCTCACTTTCAGGAACTATTTCAAAGACGCAGATTTGTGATTGCAGGGCCCTCTCGTGTACAGTTTTGGAACTATTTTTTTAAATTGATGTATAAAAAATTCCAGACCTATCTGTCTAACATTCAACTTGTTTCACATTTCTATCTCTCACTGTTTCGAAGTTATGTCATTTCAAAGTTGGGGAGTCCTTTCTAGAACACCCTGTATATAGAAAATAACGCACATAAAATAACAATATTATGCGTTTGTATTAATATATATATATATATATATATATGCTAAATCGATGCAATTTCTTGTACTATTTAAATCATTTGATTGATTTGGTATATATAGTCGAATTTCTTCATATTTTCGTTATGTTCGTACGAGTAATTACACATTTTAATGTTCGTTTTTTAATTTTATTTTTTCGTGTTAAATGACTCGTAAAGGTTTCTTTGCAAAAAAGGAGGTGTGCGTAATACTCGAAAGTAGATAAATCACACACACATTTCTATCTCTCACTGTTTCGAAGTTATGTCATTTCAAAGTTGGGGAGTCCTTTCTAGAACACCCTGTATATGGAGTCATTTCATTATAGAACGTGCAACTGTAAAAAATTCTCTCTTTTCCAGAAAAGGGCTTCGGCGAATCTGAAACACCTGAGCACCAACACTGTATATAGTTTTTTTACTGTTTTTATTGTTTTTTTTATTTAATGTCTCAAATAAACATTTAATGTTCAATGATGTATCCTGCGTATAGAACTGCGTATTAGGCTACGCAGAATTTAGTTTGACGCATTTGTATACACTTGCTGGAGCATTTAACAAGCTGAGACAAGTGTACACAAGTAAGTAAGTACACGAATAAGTTCAAGTAAACACACTTAGATTTAAAAGAGAGTTGTGGGAAATTTCAATTTTGAAAAATGTCTATAAATTATACCGGGGCAAGTGTATACACGACGTAAGGGTATACATAATGAAAAGCGCACATGTGCTTTGTAAAAAAGTAATACTTTAACCGGTAGACAGTTTGATTAGCAAGACTTTACAACTGTATTTGTTCATTGTTCTACCGTATAAATTACCGTTGGCAGCCATAGGCGTAACTAGAGCTATTTTGTGGGGTGGGCACAGGCCCCCAACTTCATAAGTCCTTTGTATGTGTGTATGCGTCCAGTGGCACAGCCGAAGGGGGGGGGAGGGGTAAAACCCCTTCCAGAGCTAAAAAAAATATTATTATTTCCGCTTATATGAATCACTAGTTAAGCAAATTAGACGCTTTTATGAATCGAAACTAAAGTTAATATTAAGTTTTTTTAGTTTATTTGAAATTCGCAGCTTTGTTGAATTAAATTATATTCAACAAAATGATTCAATTAGACCGCGAATATTATATTTAAACTGTGGAAGCGTATATTAGATCTTAGATGCACTGGTTAAGTGAAAACTGTCACTTGTTTTGAAAAAGGGTAGCAATTACATTTTTAAGACATCTTAGAGTAAAAGAATGATTATTTCGACCGTCATACGCTTTGAGTATACAGTGGATAGTTTTTAAATTGAATTTCTGTCCTTGCTCCATGTTCAAAAGGATAATAGACATCAATTTCCAGGAGAAAAAAGAAAGAAAAAACTAGTGCTCCCGATGCGATACGTATAACAGTTATACGTGTATCCGATATACGTATATACGTATAATACGTATTTAACAAATACGTATACCCTAAAATATACGTTTAAACGTATCCATATACGTATTAGCGTATATCGGTTAAACGTATAATTTAAGTATACGAAAAATTCAATTATACGTATATTTTTAATACGTATTTACTTTTAATACCAATGGACCTCATCAGTATTACGTCACAAAACGGGAAACAAGCTGGAAATCGGTGGTATTAGCGAAATAATTTGCATAATATGTTTCATATATAGGGTATTCTTATTTTTCCCTATAAACGATTATTATAAGCATATAACAAAAGAAAACGCTTTGAGAAAAGAATAAGAATAGACACGTTTCAGATTTATTGTCACTTCTTGTTAAGTAAGTTTTTTATTCTTTTCTTATTTTTTGAAAATTCTTTATTTGTGAGTGCGTGTACTTAAGATTGTGACCGGGTTCAAATATTATTCTTTCGACGGGGCTAATGTTTTCCACTCTGTGTTAATATGTATAACGAAAGTTCATTTTTTTAATCATGACACGCATGGTATTTTCTATACAAGGTGTATGGACATTACGTTTAAGATATTTTGTTCATTTTGACTTTTTTTTTTTTTTTTTTTTTTTTTTTTGTGTGTGTGTGAAGTACTTATAACATTTGATTTCTAATAGCCAGAAAAATAATCGTCAATGCAGATTTTAGAACGCAATCACACATGCATAAAATGACTTGCCTTCTCATTTCTTTTTTAATGAAGGGGGTATTTTCAAAATATTTTAACACGTTGACTATCGGGTTAAAATTAACGGAATTTTATTTTATTCAGAAATTACGAATTCATACCTGAAAATCCTAATAGCAATATTTGTTTTATTTAATGACTGCCATTCCGTGATTAGATAAAATAAAAAACTTCTTCCGAAATTTCAGGTATTATTTCGTAGTTTTGGATTAAAATTGGAATGTCAAATCAGTGACCAAGTGACGACGTCACGTATACGTCCTTGGTTGCGAACGTGTTAAATTGAGAAAAACAAATATTATTAAATACAATAAAAGTATGATTGCGAAACTTCCCAGGAAATGGATTGGTCAGTGTCACATTAAGATAAAAAGTCAATGCATGCCTGTGTTCTGTGGCCACATTAAAAAAAAAAATACACCATAAATCTAAAAAAGTTGTGTGTGGGGGTGTTACAGACATGCGAAAGTTAGCTTCGGAGCTACCCACTACCCATAGTAAAACATTTCATAATTAATAGCTTAGATTTAAGAAAGAAAAAAAAATCTATAAGTCTTAACTGAGGGGAAAAAGTTTCGATTTTTAATTGTTTTTTAGAATACCTTTACGGCAAGGTAAATTAGGGGCTTTCGTGGATCTTTGAACAAGTAATCATGATGGTCCACGTAAACTACGAGAATGTGGGCGTCAGCGGGTGTTTCGCAATTTCTCTGATCCACAGACCCGATAGGTGCCATTTCCCTTTACGTCTGGCTAGGGCCACTAGAGATACGTCTGGCTAGGGCTACTAGAGATACGTCTGGCTAGGGCCACTAGAGATACGTCTGGCATGAGGGTTTCGGTTTTTCTTCCCCCCCCACCCCCTTCAGTGGAAAATTCTAATAGTGAAGAAATTCTAGTTGATAAGATTTCTGAGCAAAACCTAAAACGTGGTAGAGACGTTGATGAAGAAGGATACCAACTAGTTAGATATAAAAATAATAAATCCAAAAAAATTCAGGAAAACTCAACTCCGGCTGGAAACAGCACCGATGCGGTTGCCGGGGCCAGCGCAGCCCCCATTAAAAAAAATGAAAAAATACCCCCTTTCTTTATTGAAGCTATCGAAAATTGGGCTTCTTTGCTCGTGACTCTCAGGTGCTCCATACCGACCATTAGAGCCGAGATGAAAAACAAATTTATTAAAATTAATGTTGATAGTGGGATCGATTACAGAACATTACAGCAAAAACTTCAGCAGGAGGGCATTTACTACAGGAGCTTTCTGCTCGAAAAAGAGAAACATCAAAAATTTGTTATCAGGGGACTCCCCTCAAACACCACTGCTCAACAAATTAAGGACTGGTTAGACCTTGATGAGCTTCAAATTCTTTCAGTTCAACAACTGTTCAGGGGCAACACTAGGAACAAGATTCCGTTGCCCCTTTTCATGGTTCAATTGCCTAGGCTAGCGGATCCTGCAAAAATTTTTCAGGTTACGGAAATCCTTGGGATGAGGGTACAATTCGAAAAGTACCGGGGTCGCAAGGGACCCCAACAGTGCCACCGTTGCCAGGGGTTTTTTCACTCGGCAGCAGCATGCCACCTTAAAATGCAGTGCGTGAAGTGCTCCGGGGAACACCTCGCCCCTGACTGCCCTAAAACTTTCGATGACCCCTGCAAATGTGCTAACTGTTTTGGCGAGCACCCCGCAAGCTATCGATTATGTCCCAAATTTCCAAGGGTCCAAAACCAAAAAAACGTCAAGTCTCTTGTCATCAGGCAAAATCCCCGTCAAGGCCCTCCTGCAAGGAAAGTTAGCGATACGCTTTCTTTCGCGAAAGCTACTATAGGCATTGTCGCAGAAACCCCCATGACCACTACACCTGGTCCATCCAAAATTTCATCGACCCCCAAAATTGGTGCTATCTCGGACGCCGATTTTGTCAAGGAACTCTTTAAATATGAAAAAGAGTTTGGAAAAAAAATTATTATACAAACTTACGAAAAATGCTTACCGCAACTCCGTGAGGCACCCACGGAAGTTGACCGAATATTTATTTTCTATAAAAATTTACCTGAAGTTTCTCGTTAATTTTTCTTCTCTCTAAATTGTCCGTTTTCCGATATACCCCCCCCCCCCATTTGGCAAATTCCCAGCCACAACGAATTTGAACTTTCTCTCTGTTGGCATATGGAACGCCAACGGGCTTAAACGCCAGGCCTCCGAGTTTAAGGATTTTATTGTTAGTAATAATTTAGATATCATGTTGGTCTCTGAAACCAAATTCCAGGGTAATGCCGTCCGGGTCGCCAACTATGTGCTTTTCAATGTAGACAGACCACCTACAGTTGGCGTCCGTCCTAGTGGTGGCACTGCTGTGTATGTTAAAAATGGTCTTAATGCAACCCTCGCTAAAGTCCCTCAATTTCATTGCATTGAGGCCACTCCTATTGTCTTAGAATTCCCTACCATCCCCCACCTTCAGATTGCAGCCATCTACAATCCCCCTTCGAGGGATATGCGTCTGCTTGCACAAGAACTCTCTATATTAACCCGTACTTTTCCAAATTTCATTATTGCGGGTGATTTTAATGCTCATCATTTTTCCTGGGGTTCTCACAGCTCCAACAACACTGGCTATAAATTGCGCAGGTGGACAGATCAAAATCATGCGCAAATTTTAGCGCCCCTTGAGTCCACCCGCCATAATCATCACTCCATCATTGATTTCGCCATCACCCGCAATTTTCCCTTCCCGCACACCATTCAAACGGTGAATGATCTCTCGTCGGACCATCTCCCGGTTGTGCTTAGATTCGAAGTGGGCAATTTCAGACTCGACATCCCCCAGGCCTTTTCGGTCAATTGGGAAGACTTCAGTCATGTCCTAGAAAACATGGACACCCCGCCCACTGAGATTCACTCTGCCGAAGACGTAACTTCTTCTATTGAAGCATTTGGAGACTCACTTCATAATGCTTTCCAAGAAGTCGCGAAACCTAGGCAGAGGGTGGTTGGTGCGTTTCGATTACCTGAGCACATCAGGGATTTGAAAAGAGAGAGAAATCGTTTAAGACGGGACTGGCAGACGTCTCGGGACCCCCTCTTAAAAACTGCTCTTAACAGAAAAAACCACCAGGTTTCTGCTGCAATCAAGGAGTTTAGTACTTCACGTTGGAACACATACATAGAGTCTTTATCGACAGCTGACAACACAATTTGGTCGGCAACAGCCCGCATTCGTAGGACACGAACACACATTCCGGCCTTAGATGGCCCAAATGGTATGGCCTACTCTAACACAGACAAGGCTGAGCTCATTGCAGACAGTCTTAGAAGCCAATTTACACTCAATAGCGATGTCGTTAACCGTCAAACGGTCGACATCGTCAACACAAAGGTTGAACGTTTCATTAACTCACCTCACACAAATACACTCAAACCTGCTCTACCCTCTGAGGTAATTACCTATCTCGGGAACCTCAAAAAGAACAAAAGGCCTGGCCTTGATAATATCTCTACCAATATGCTCCTCCATCTTCCTCTTAACTTCATCTTCTTTATTACTATCCTAATTAATTGCATGCTCAATCTTCGTATGTTCCCGGACGCATGGAAGAAGGCGTTGGTTGTCCCGATCCCAAAAGCGGGACAGGACAGGCATGCTCCTTCTAGCTTCCGACCTATCTCTCTTTTATCTTGTCTTTCTAAGGTCTATGAATACATCCTTGCAAACCGTCTGAAAGAGTTCATTTCCTCCAATTCGATTATGATACCCGAGCAGTTTGGGTTTCGGCCCAAACACTCGACTCAACACCAGCTTTGGAGAGTAACTGAACTCATTCATGAGGGTTTATACCGCAGCCATAAAACCGGCGTTTTATTCATAGACATTGCTAAAGCCTTCCATCGGGTCTGGCATTATGGACTTATTTATAAGTTAATTCTGCTCAAGGTTCCGCCTCAACTAATCCTAATATTCCTTAAATACCTTAAAGATAGATCTTTCTCTGTTAAAGTTAACAATACAATCTCCACCTCTCGATTTATTGAGGCAGGCGTACCTCAAGGGGGTATTCTAAGTCCTTGGCTGTTCAACCTCTACATTAATGATATTCCTCGTTGTATTCCCGACGTCAAATTAGCACTTTATGCTGACGATACTGCCATCCTGACAAGCAACATGTTACTCGACACTGTGCTAACTAAACTCCAAGCTTATAGTTTGGCCCTTCAAATTTGGCTAAGACATTGGCGCATCAAAGTCAATGCTTCAAAAAGTGCCGCCATGATCTTTTCAAACAAAGCTATCACCCCAATTGCTAAACTCTCTCTAAATGGTGAATTCATACCCTGGGTCGCCAGTTATAATTATCTAGGCATTTATCTAGATTCAAAATTAACCTGGGCTAGGCAGATTCAAGACGTAATTGCCAAATCTACCAAAGCTCAAGGATCCCTTAAATCTTTACTGGCTTATCACAGCCGTCTGTCACTCTCGAATAAATTGTTACTGTATAAATCCTTCATCAGATCAACCATGACCTACGGGTCAGTTATCTGGGGGTCAGTCTGTGAAACTCGGATGCAGAAAATTCAAATTTTTCAAAACTCTTTGTTACGTAGGATTTGCAAAGCGACAACGTTTGTCCGGAATGACGTCATCCATGCTGATCTCAATATTAGGCCTATCTCGCAAGTTATTAAAAAACTTGCACAAAATTTCCACAGAGATCGACTTTTAATACCCAACGAAGCGTTGCGGTCCATTCAACCTTACATTGTAAATACCAGTAGAGGGAAGAAGAGACCGCTTGCCATCTTGTGTAGAGATGACGGCTTTGCTCCGCCTTCCAAAAGAAGGCGAAGGGAACCACCCTAAACACTTCGTTGTGCTATTCCAAATTCATAAAACTTTGGTACCTGCATTGTTATTCCCATTTGACATTCCTACACTAAATTTTTCCTTTTGACGTCTTCCCGCCTTGCTTTTGGCATCGGGTTCTGCTAACTTTCCTTCTTACCTCCTTTGCAATTTTAAGGAAAAAAAAAATTATACTTATATTATTTTTTGCATCTTAATTGTATTTATACTTAATTATCTTTGCATCTTCAAAATTTAATTATTTGAATCTTGTATAAACTAATTGTTTGCATCTTATCTAAATTAAATTGTTTGCATTAGTTTTTTAGATTAAAAAAATATTAATTATGATTTAGAAAAATTGTCTGGCTCTGATGGGGCCTTTCCCCCCCCCTTCCCCCCTATGCTCACCATTCCGACTCCAATCAAAGTATCAAAGCGCACATCCAGATTGCTCCTACATCTGCATCTGCATCACTCCACCGCAGCCTGCTGCGAGAGAACTTTTATATTTTTGAATCTTCTGATGCCATCTCCATAGACTGTTCTCATCTAGATGTGAAGTAAACGTGGGCATTACACCCCACGTAGGCATTTTTCAGTAATCGTCTTTGATCTTTGATCGGTTTTTCTGACGTCACTGGCGATGCTAAGGACGATTTCTTCCAAAGCGAAAGAACCTTTTTTTTCTGATTTTAAAATAGTATTTATGCTAAAAAATCGTTTTTTTGGTCATAGTAGAGCATATTTCTTCAAAATAAAACATTTTTCATTAGGCACAAAGTAATTTTTTTTCTAGGAATAAAGCGGTTTAGAGGAGATTTTTTTTCTTCTTTCAAATGAAATAATCGTGTATCTTTTTTGCTAATATGGGAGTTTTTATTCCTTGTTACCTTTGGTCGATCTTTGAAACGGATAGGGATGCAATGTTAACAATTATTTTTATTTCCTTTGACAGCCAGGGCAGTTTTCCCTCACACGAAGCTTTAATTCCTTCTCGGAAAGAGAGATTTCCGGTCACATTTCCTAAATACGTGGCAACAATTTTCCAGCTTTTGTTAGTGCTTTTGGCCTTAGCTCTTTAAAATAATGCATTGTTTGTATTGATTTTGCTGAAAATGCATAGTACTAATCGTTTGGATAAATCGCAAAATGTTCTATATCATACATTTTCGAAGAAATCTGATATAAAAAAATGATGGATCATTGCATCCAAAGGAACAGATAATAGCTTTAAAAAATCATGCATCAAGCATAGATTATGTAACACTTTCAAACTTTTCAAAAATAAATCTTTACTGTTTAATTAGGTCTGATATCTGATATCCAAGTGAAAAATTTGTACAAAGGCATAACACATTTAAAAATCCCATTTCAGGAATTACTAACAATATTCGAAAAAATATCGACTTCTTTGTGCAGGCCTGTATGTGATCTATAGATTTGTATATAAACTATGCATACAAATTACTAATAATATTGCTAATACTATACATAAGGCGGTATAAATTGCTAAAATTTAGTTCAGTTAAGGAAGGCATATCACAGTTGAAAATTCACCTTCAGCAATTTCCGTTAATAAACGCAAATGAATTCAAGTATTTTGTGCTGCCTTGTGGGTGATCCATAGAATTTATACATAACAAGTAATAGGCACAAAATTTGTTATATTTAAAAACTTGTATCGCAACTAAATTCATACTTCAAGGAATTATTATTAACTGACAGTACTTTAACTGAATACTTTTGAGTGTTTCTGTAAATGAACGATACATTTTATGACAGTAAGCGCCTTTTAGTGCTCCTCAGTGATACGTATCAATTTGAATATGTATAAAATATTGAAACATCATTAAAATACGCCGCAAACGATTTTTCCCCATAGACCGTAATGTAGCGGATTCTTTTCAGTGCTCCAATAAAGGAGCTATAAGTGCTATGCATACAATATTCTATAGTAAACCTCTTGTAGTGCACATAAGTTATATTTGTCAATTCTAATATGTTTGAAATAGTTTAACATCATTACAATAAGCCGCAAACAATTTTCCCCATAGACCGTAAAGTAGCGGAATTCTTTGAGTATCCCTGTAAAATAATCTGTAAGTGCTACACACTTCATTTTCAAGACCGAACATGGCATAATAAACCTCAATAAGATATATCAATTGCATAACAAACCGAGTATATTTACGGCAGTTACAGCACAGACAGACAGGACAGACAGACGGCATACAGACAGAAAACTTTTAAACTATGTTAGAAAGTTTTAAAAAGAGATACGCTGCCAAAAAATAAAAATTGTGGAGTCAATCAACTGTGTATGATCAGTATGTGTATGATCAATCAACTCATGTATTTTATCATTGCATGATAAAACAGTACGAAAAATTGCAAATAATGGAACGCGGATCTAAAATACATCTTCAAAATTCACCCAGTAATGAAATAAAATGCTCGAAATGAAAGCATATTCTGAAGGTATACTTGAAGGTATCTTAATATATTAGTTGTTAAAATATTTTTATATAATTTTATCATCATACATCATTAAACTATAAATTAATATAATCCTTTTGAAAGATATTTTATAAAGTATATTATTTTGAATTTCAAATTTAATTTTTCTATATCACATAAATATTTCGGTTTTAAAAATGCGGCAATTTAAAAATTAAAGTTTCTATTTTTATTTGTATTTTAAATCTCTTTTAGGACACTGATGTCTTACTTTAGATTTTATAAAATACTAGCGGCCCGTCCCGGCTTTGCACGGGTAGACAATGTAATTTTTTTATTACATTCGTTTTCCTGAATTTCGCGCTCCAACCTAAAACTGTTGCTGAGATATGGCGAAATGACCTAAAACTTTCGAATCCCAATTTAACCACCTTCGAGGGGGAGGGGGGATTTCTAAATTCCCTGAAATACGTGTTTAATCATTTGTTTAGTAGATTTGTTTTCCTGAATTCCGCGCACCTAGATAAAACAGCTGCTGACATATGGCGAAATGTCCTAAAATTTTCAAAACCACCCCCTTTAAAACCCTTCGGGGGGAATTTCTAAACTCACTGAAATGCGTGTTTATCCATTTTTTAGTAGATGTGTTTTCTTGAATTTCCCGCTCCTACCTAAATTCGCTGCTGAGATATGGCGAAATGACCCGAAACTTTTGAATACCCCTTTAGCCACCTTCTGGGGGGAGTTTCCAAAATCGCCGAAATACGTATTTAACCAATTTTTTAGTATATTTGCTTTAATTAATTTCGTCCTCCTACATTAAAGCTGAGATATGGCGAAATGACCTAAAAAATTCGACCCCCCCATTTAACCACCTTCTGGAGGGAATTTCCAAAATTGCTGAAATATGTGTTTTATTCATTTTTTAGTAGATTTGTTTTCCTGATTTTCGCACTCCTATCTAAAACTGCTGAAGAGATATGACGAAATGATCTAAAACATTCGACCACCACCCTTTAACCCCTTCGGAGAGGATTTCTAAAATCGCTGAAATACATGTTTAGTCATGTTTTTAGTAGATTTGTTTTCCTGATTTTTGTGCTCTTAACTAAAATTGCTGCTGAGATACGGCAAAATGACCTAAAACATTCGACCCGCCCCCTAAACCCCCTCCGGGAGGGAAATTTTTAAAAATTGCTGAAATACATGTTTAATCATTTTTTAGTAGATCTGTTTTCCTGATTTTCGCGCTCCTACCTATAACTGCTGCTGAGATATGACGAAATTAACTAAAACATTCGACCACCCCCCTTTAACCACTTCGGGGGGGGGGATTTCTAAAATCGCTGAAATACATGTTTAATAATTTTTTTAGTAGATTTGTTTTCCTGATTTTCGCGCTTCTACCTATAACTGCTGCTGAGATATGGCAAAATGACCTAAAACACTCGACCACACCCCTTTAACCCCCTTATGGGTGGAATTTCTAAAATCGCTGAAATAGATGTTTAATCATTTTTTTAGTAGATTTGTTTTCTGGAATTTCAAGCTCCTACCTATAACTGCTGCTGAGATATGGCGAAATGATCTAAAACATTCGACCACCCCCCTTTAACCCCATTTTGGGTGGAATTTCTAAAATCGCTCAAAGAGGTGTTTAATCATTTTTTTAGTAGATTTGTTTTCTGGAATTTCAAGCTCCTACCTATAACTGCTGCTGAGATATGGCAAAATGACCTAAAACATTCGACCACCCCCCTTTAACCCCCTTCTGGGTGGAATTTCTAAAATCGCTGAAATAGGTGTTTAATCATTTTTTTAGTAGATTTGTTTTCTGGAATTTCAAGCTCCTACCTATAACTGCTGCTGAGATATGGCGAAATGACCTAAAACATTCGACCACCCCCATTTAACCCCCCTGGGGGGAATTTCTAAAATCGCTGAAATAGGTGTTTAATCATTTTTTTAGTAGATTTGTTTTCTGGAATTTCAAGCTCCAACCTATAATTGCTGCTGAGATATGGCAAAATGACCTAAAACATTCGACCACCCCCTTTAACACCCTTCTGGGGGGAATTTCTAAAATCGCTGAAATAGTTTTTTATTCATTTTTTAGTAGATTTGTTTTCTGGAATTTCAAGCTCCTACCTATAACTGCTGCTGAGATATGGCGAAATGACCTAAAACATTCGCAGCAGAATTTCAGCAGAACAGCAGCAGAATTTCTAAAATCGCTGAAATAGGTGTTTAATCATTTTTTTAGTAGATTTGTTTTCTGGAATTTCAAGCTCCTACCTATAACTGCTGCTGAGATATGGCAAAATGTCCTAAAACATTCGACCAGCCCCTTTAACCCCCTTCTAGGGGGAATTTCTAAAATCGCTGAAATAGGTGTTTAATCATTTTTTTAGTAGATTTGTTTTCTGGAATTTCAAGCTCCTACCTATAACTGCTGCTGAGATATGGCAAAATGTCCTAAAACATTCGACCACCCCCTTTAACCCCCTTCTGGGGGGAATTTCTAAAATCGCTGAAATAGATGTTTAATCATTTTTTTAGTAGATTTGTTTTCTGGAATTTCAAGCTCCAACCTATAACTGCTGCTGAGATATGGCAAAATAACCTAAAACATTCGAACCCCCCTTTAACCCCCTTCGGTGGGGAATTTTCAAAAATCTTTTCTTATTGCTTGCCTAGGCCATAACAGCAATCTACAGTCCAAATTGCGTGACCCTGACTTTAGTAGTTTCGGCTGGGCGTTGATGAGTCGCCCAGTCAGTCAGTCAGTCAGTCACCGTGTCCTCTTTATATAATAGTATAGATATATATAAATTTATTTCATATTTAATCACATCAATTATCTGAATAGAATCTGAAGAAACAGTAAATTTTAAAATTAAGTTTAGAAAGTTGAAAAGAAATGTAATTTTAAATTTTAAATAGTATTAGGAAATAAATTTTTTGTATAAACGTAAAACTCTCTTTCACGCAATAATTTATCCTTATTTTATTTATTTATTTATTTATTTTTAAATTATGCATGTGCATTTATGTAGCATTAAAATAATATTTTATATAATAATTTCGGAATTTGTTTATAAAGTACATTACTCTGAATTTCAAATTTTATTTCCATTTAATCGTGTAATTATATCTTATGTATATTTCGGTTTAAAAATATTAAATATTCAGCCATTTACCTATTAAAGTTTTTACATTATTTGTAATTTAAATCTAATTACATAAAACTCAATCTTGCGTATATGTGGTAGGAGGTTGATATCTAAGTGATTTTTTTTTTAAACTTTTTTATAGGTTTATATGAAATACATGTCATAATTATAATAATATTACAATTATTATGTATTTCAAATAAAATACTAATCAAATATTATAAATATACTATAATAAAATTATTAACATGATATTAACTGCAATCATACAAACATTAAATTTTCTGCTCTTGTAGGTCTTTAAGATTTTATTTATAAAATTTACTATTTGCTTGTTTTTAAAATGACTTAAAACTTTTCATACTGAGGAGCAAATAAAATGTAATGATAAAAACAGCAAATTAAAAAATTAAATATCGTAGAACTGAAAAGACATAATAGTTTAAATTTTAGATGTGATGTTTGTCCTATGTATAAAAAATATATAAAAAAAAAAAAATATATATATATATATACTTCTTCACACGAAAATTTGTATTGATACTTTTCAATTAAAAATAGGGCTTTTCTAAACCAAATCAATTGGAAAACTAAATCGAGCTGGCTAAGTGCGTCAAACAGCAAATCGCTCCCTATTGGTTGCAGGATGAAATGGGGCAACCATATGATATAGTAACCTTGCTCAGACCGCGACCTACGTTACACACAGCCGGTGCATGACGTTTAAAACGTCACATGTAGTGGATCATTTTTGCATGGCGATTGGTGCAAAGCGGCGTGCCCCCCGTTTTGAACCAATCGCCGTATAAAAATGATCCACTCTATGTGACGTTTTAAACGTCATGCACCGGCCGTGTATAACGTAGGTCGCGCTCAGACTAGCAGGAGAAAAGTACCTTTTTTCACATGAACACCGTTTAATCGTTTATACGTTTAACCGCTGGGGTTAGATCCGTATATACGTTGGACCGTATATAGTGTTTCGTATAATACTTATAACCGACTGTGCCGTATGATACGTATAAAAAATCTGCACACCGTATAATTCGTATTATACGTATACACGTATAAACGTATAATAGGGAACACTAGAAAAAACCCCATAAAATATATGATTATAGGTTTTTCTTAGTTCGGAGAAATTCCTAGGTTCGAGCGCGATCCGACTTGTAGAAAAAATTTTGCCCCTCAGCCGGGTATAAAAGTTAAAAGTTCGATCCGGATCGTAAAAAATATATGTATGTATATTAGGCCGGCCTGGCATAAAAAAAAGGCTAAAAGTTAGACTCGAATTCGGTCCGGGCCATGCACATAGTTTATTGGCTCGACCCAGTATAAAAGTTAGAATCTCGGCCCGAGCCCGGCCCGGCTCATACGAAAACGTAATTATCCCTTCCCAGCTCGCCTGAATTTCAACAAAAACATATTTTTACACTGGTATGGTTAAAAATTGTCTTCTACGAGGAGTACTGACAAAAATATTTATTTTAGTTTTTCTTTTCATGTTGTTTGCATTCTTCGTTTTTGTGCTGAGCTTGTGCTGAACGCTTTGTGCTGAGATATTTATTTTGTTACTGGATCTCGATTTGTATGCAAATGACTCAGTTGTTATTAATAACTTTAATCCATATTACATGGCTTGTAGACTTAAAAACCTGAAAATTCTTATAGTATAGTAAAAATTTCTAAGACGGAATCGCATAGGAGAACAGAAATATCCGTTATAGGAAAGTTACTTTCTTAGCATATACACTGTCGGTTGTAAATATATTACATTCTTTTCTTACGTATTATTATGTTCATTTTGCATGGATAAATACATTTTTCCGTTTGAAACAGGATTCTGTCATGGGCAGGTTCTTTTTGACACGCTTTATTGTACTTTAATTTTATTGCCTAGAAAATGAACTATTCTTTAAAAAGAATAAATTGAAAATTTTAATACAGAACAATGACGATTTAAAAATATATGCATTTTTTGCAAAAATTGTTGGGCCGATCGAAATTTTACTGATTTTTGCATGGGTCAGGTCAGGGTAGGCAGGGCCAATTATTTTAATATGGGCTTGATAAAAACAGGACCCGAAAATTTCAACTCGTCTAGACCTTTAGGAAGAATGAATTCCAGTTTCAGCCAGGCCTGGAAAAAAGGAAGCCAGGCCCGGTCCGATTGCCATGAATGAAAATACGCCGGAGACTGGCCCGTGGGTTGGTCCGGTTTCGGGGCAGGCCCGAGCCCAAACAGACCTCTGCAATCTGCATGTGCATCTAGTTTTGTGTTTTTGCTATCAGTTATTTCTAAGACCAAGGTATGTGAGTGATGCAGGTAAAATCTTTGACAAAGTAAGAATTAAGGAAATGTGCTATAAAGATATAAATGTAAAATGTGTTTTTGATTGAACAGATTATTGTAGTGTTTCATTCGAACAATTTGTTCCTGAGGGGGGGGGGGGGACTATATATTTAAAGAGTGTGGTTCATTAGCTAGTAAGGTAGCTCGAAATGTTCTTCAGGCCACGCGTTCCCCGGAGGAAAGAAGCACTGATTGCAATTTTATTGACTTTGACTTACAGATACCTGCCTATGAGCAAGGTTTTCAAAAGTAAAGCGTTAAATATGAAGCATTTTCATAGAATTTATAAAATTTACTATAATTACACACAAACTTATGCTAATTATGCTCTAACTGAAATTAATAAGTAATAAATTAGTTATACATTGATCTACACTTATTAAATCTTAAATAATGCTGCCTCTATATCATCAAAATTATGACATATTGTTTTTCATGTGCACAAAATTACAGTCGTGTTTAAATCAGATAAGAAGTAAAAACTGGAATATCTTTTAGAGTTTTAGCTATAATGTATTTCATTTAAATAAAAGTATATATATGTAGATCCTTCCGTCCCTAGTTTCAGGGAGGGGCAGAGAAAGTTAAAAAGTACCCTCTTTTTTCAAAAATGTTATCCTAATCCTAATAATATTATAAATCTCATTGTGTGCAAATGTTAGGCTGAAGCCAGCGTCAAAATGGAACATTTAATGATCCTGTATTTTTGCATATAGGTTGATTAAAATCCTCAAATTAACATAGGCTGGTTTTTGTTTATTTTATTCAAATATTTTCTTTAATAATTAAAAATTTCATTATTTTCATAGAGAATAAATGGACATTTGTCCATACAATTTAACCATTTTACTTTATCGTTGCTAGGTACTTTGATTGTTGCCACAAAAATAAAAACACGGAAAAATAATTTTTTCCCAACAACTAATTTTCAATTGAACGATTTTCACGTGAAAACTGAAAATTAAAAAAATTCAAAAGAAGGTGAATTTCCGTGATATTTGAAACAAAAATATGGAGTATTTGTTATTATACATGAAGTATGAATATTGGTTAAAATAAAAAGATATTTTTCTGTCAAAAACTGCGTTATAATTAGAAGGAAAAGTGCAACAATAATTATATTATTAAAAAATAGATTTCGCTTGGACCATGGAACTATGAAAAGGATCCCCCTCGGCTTGGACAAATATGACGTCATAAATAAAACATGTATTTTCAAATATTCGTAATAATACAAGGAGCATGAATATCAATGTATAATGAAAGTAAATAGATAATGGACGTAATATTTAAGATGAAAAACTGAAATATTTTTCATCGATACTGATTAATAATTAGCTTTAATACCAGTTACACACAAATGTGAGTTTTCCGCTAAAATTTACGTCCTGATTGCCAGAAAAAGAAAATTAACAAGAATTGTGCCATTTAAAAGAGATTTCTCTGAGGAAAAAGTGACGTCATATTTGAAATAAAATGAGAATTTTCAAATGTGTTTTAGAAGGAGCGTGAATCAATTCATTACATTAATAAAACAAGAATCGGTAAGTTTAGAAAGTACATGAGTTTCACGTTATATTTAAAACGAAAAATTTAAATATATTCTTTTAGCTTTTTTTTAGCTAGCGATTATTATGCATGAATATCAGTTAAATACAGATGAGAGTTTTTTGCCAAAAATTACACCATGATTATTAGGAAAATAAAAATAATTACGAATCTATTATATTAAAATCTGACCGCCTGTTTGTATTTCGCAGAGGATGTCATAAACTTTCAGAATTTAAAAAAATGATTTAAATTTTGAGATATGATTATTATTATTTTTTATATATAAATTTAACAAGTTGCTCTAAAAATGGCAACTGAATTATTCCAATTTTGTGGATAAAAAAGAAGAAATGAAACGGAATATTATATTTTTTCTCATTAAAATTGAAAAAAAAAAAAAAGAATTTATTTTCAATTTGAATAGATGGTGAAAGAAAAAAAAAATCTTCATTACAGTAAATTTTTTTAAAAATAAAAACGTATTTTCACATATTCAAACTTCATGAGTCAATTTATTCTAGAGAACAAATATTGTCTGTCAACATATTTTCATTTAGAAATAAAGAATTTTTTTTTAGTTGTAGTACAGCGCCTAGAATATAGGCGCTGTAGTTATAGATTAAATCAAGGAGGCAAATTTAAGCTCCATGCATTTAGGTCTACAATTATTGCTCCCTATTCACAAGAATTGAATTTAATGGAAAAGAATATACTATTTCCATTATCTTTGAAGGATGGCTTTTAAAACGTTTCACAAAGGCGTTAAAAGTAAAATGGTTTACCAGGTAAACTTGACATATGTTTTTACACAATTTGCCGATTTCCACGATTTTATTTGGCCCGCCTTTTTTGTTGGTTGCAGTTTCCTTTTCGTTATTATTTGTCACAAAATTTCACTTTTTTAAAACTTAGTTATGTCAAGACCTCTATAACATAGAAATACTGTATTGTCTCCAATGGAATGTGATCAAGAGTTAGTTAATTATTTACGTTTCTAATTATTGGGAATGAAATATTTTGCTTAATTAATGTATTTATTCTTATTTTAATGATACGTGAACGAAGTCACGGGTAACAGCTAGTAATATTATAAATCTGATTGTGCGCAAATGTTAGGCTGAAGCCAGCGTCAAAATGGAGCCTTTAATGATCCTGTATTTTTGCATACAGATTGATTATTACCCTCATTTGAACATAGGCTTGTTTTTGTTTATTTTATTCAAATATTTTTCTTAATAATTCAAAATTTCGTTTTTTCATAGAGAGTAAATGGACATTTTTTTCGTATAATATTTTAACATGGTTAAATTTACTTTCCCGTTGCTAATACTTTATCGTTGCCAAAACTAATTCAAATTCAGGAATAATAATTTTTAGTCAACAATTTAGTTTCAATTGAAAAATGTTCACGTGAAAAATAAAAATGAAATAAAAAAATTAAAGAATTAAAAAGAAGATTAAATAATATTATTAGAAATAAAACGTACTTTTTTTTAGTTTTTGATAATAATACAAGGTTTCAATATGAGTAACCATAGGAAACAGGTGAATATGACGCCATACATAAAAAATAAAGCGGATATCTTTGATTGGAGAAATAATATGATCTTGGGGTTTTTTTTCTTCGCTTTTTTCTTTTGTATGGTAATAATTCTAGGCGTTTTACCGTCTGCGCAGGGCTAATATAACTATACCTTATTTTTTATTTAAATTTTAAAAAAGTAAAAAGAAGTTTCAAAAGAAAATGGTCAGCAAATGTCAATAATATGCTCCGCAAAATTATCCATATCGAAAATGATGTCATGGATAGCGAGAAATATTTATTTTCATTCTTAAAACTAAAAGAAATAACTCGATTACCTAAAAAAAAATGACGAATGTTAATAGTTCCATTTTTGTTGATAAAAACTAAAGATTTAATATTATTTCGTTAAAGCAACATAATTTCCCCTATGCCAGTACTGAAATTAATTGCCTGGAAAAGAAAATTAACAAGAATTATGTCATTAAAAAGGGTTCTCTGCGGGAAAAAGAGGCGTCATATTTGAAATAAAACGGGAATTTTCCAATGTGTTTTAAAATGAGTGTGAATCAATTCCTTACATTAATAATACAAGGATAAGTAAGTATAGAAAGTAGATGAGTTTCACGCCATATTTATAACGAAAAATTTAAATGTTTTATTATCTATACTGATTATTAAGCATGAATATCCGTTATATACAGATGAGAATTTTCTGCTAAAAATCGCATCATAGTTTTAAGAAAAGGAAAATGAATACGAATCTATGTTTGTATTTCGCAACTACTCCTCACTGTAAAAAATTGCTGCAGTAAAATTACTGCAGCAGAGATTCCAGGCAATGTCCATAAGAAAACCGGTTTTGTGACTAGATAAACGAGCTTTGTTATTAGATAAACGGTTTTTGCCCGTAAAAAGACGAAATTTACTGAAATGGACCGTTTACCTTGAAAAGGGGGCATTTCCCGTAAAATTACGGCAGCAATTCACGGAGAATGCCCGTGAATTTACAATTTTCATTCACAGTGCCAGAATATCGAACGCAACGTGATTTACTTTATACCGGTTATCATTGATCCGAGGATGTTACACAAACTGTCAGAATTAAAAAAATTAAATTAGATGCCAAGATTTTTTTTTTCTTTTTTGTTAATTTTAACGAAGTTTCTCTAAAAACGATAACCAATATATTTTAAAATGAGTGTGAATCAATTCCTTACATTAATAATACAAGGATCAATAAGTATAGAAAGTAGATGAGTTTCACGCCATATTTATAACGAAAAATTTAAATGTTTTGTTATCTATACTGATTATTAAGCATGAGTATCCGTTATTGCGTTATTTCGTTCCGCATGAGTATCCGAGTTTTCTGCTAAAAATCTCATAATAATTTTAAGAAAAGGAAAATGAACACGCATCTATTATATTAAAATCTGACCGTGTGTTTGTATTTCGCAACTACTCCTAGACCATCGAAAGCAACGCGATTTACTACCGGTTAGTTTACTACCGGTTTAGCGAATACCGGTTATAATTGATCCGAGGATGTCACACAAACTCTGAGAATTAAAAAAATTAATTTAAATGCCATATTTTTTTAACAAAGTTTCTCTAAAAACGGAAAGTAACTTACTCCATATTTGTGTATAAAAAAGAGAAATAAAACGGATCAGCATATTTTTTACACCATTTTCTCATTAAAACTGAAAAACAGAATTTATTTTCACTTTGAATAGATGGTGAAAACAAAATCTTGATTTCAGTAAATTATCCGAAAAATAAAAACATATTTTCACATATTCAAACTCCATGAATCAATTTATTCTGGAGAACAAAAATTGCCTGCCAATACACTGTCATTTAGCAAACAAGGTTTGTTCAACTATATATTAAACCAAGGAGGCAGAATTGAATTTAAAGAAAAAGCATATACTATTTCTAATTAATGTTTTTTTGAAGGATGGCTGTTAAAACGTTTTACAAAGGCGTTAAAAGTAAAATTGTCTATCAGGTAAAATTGACATTTGTTTTTACCCAATTCGTATATTTCCACGATTTTATTTGGCCCTCCTTTTTGCATTGGTTGCAATTTCATTTTCGCGATTATTTGGCACAAAATTTCACTTTTTTAAGACTGAGTTATATCAAGGTTCATATAACAAAAAATACCTGTATTGTCTCCTGTGAAATGTGATAAATAGTTAGTTAATTATTAACGTTTTTAATTATTGGGAGTAAAATATTTTGCTTAATTAATGTATTTATTCTTCTTTTAATGTTGCGTGAACGAAGTCACGGGTAACAGCTAGTTATAATGTATTTTCTTTTTTTTCCACGGCCGAAGGCAGGTACAACCTATCTTTTATTCTGCATAGGTGTTTCTAACAGAAAACTAAATATAGATAAATATTCATACACGCAAACATTATACACACATACAAACTACAAATACAATAAACCCAACAAGTGTGAAAAATTAGCCAGAGGCAGGAATCGAATCTAGGACCACAGCATACAACACTCATGCTCTAACCACTGAGCTATCCCGGCCAATACCTGGGTCTGCAATTTCTCACTAATAAATTGCAGACCCAGGTTGCCGGGGTAGCTCAGTGGCTAGAGCATTAGTCTTGTATGCTATGGTCCCAGGTTTGATTCATGGCTCTGGCTAATTTTTCACACTTGTTGGGTTTATTGCATTTATAGTTTGTATGTGTGTATAATATTTGTGTGTATGTTTAGACTTGAATGCAGGCGTTATTTATGTGTGTTTTAATAGATAAATATTCTCCAACATCATGAAAAGGGTTAAAAACAAATAATATTTAGAAAGCACACATACTTAACACATAAACAATGTGTTTAAAAAAAAGTAGAACAATCTGTAAAAGGTGGTAGAGCACACTACAATTACAGATTTTTGTATAGGAAACCAGGTCGCGATCCATTTATTTAGTGAAAAATATAGGATATAGGTCAAGTCGAATCCAAGTATTTTTAGAGAACTTTAATAATAATGAAGATATTTTAACGAAATTTTCAGTATACTGTATACGAAATTAGATGTCAAATAAAAAGCTGGAAGTGCACAGTAATTCAGTCAACGATACCGCGTTTAATGTGAACTACATCCTAAAATATGGAATACTTAATTTGTCATTGTTTGGACGTGGATTATAATAAATTCTACCTCTTCTCGTGTTATTTTACATCTGACACAAAGCAAAGTCAGGGGCCGTCCATAAATGATGTCATGCTTGGAGGGGGGTAGAGGGGTTCATGAAATTGTGACAGTTTGTGACAAGGGGGTTGGAGGGGGTAAGAAGAAGTGTGACATCACACATTTTGGTTAAAATAAAATCATTAAAATCAGCAGATTAAATTTTGAAGTTATTTTGAAATTACCAGAATTTGAGTGTATTTTTTAATCTGACGAAAACAACTTTCACGTGATTTGTTTTCACTTATATTCCTTTTAAAAATATATATATATATTTTATTACTAATTGTATTACTTTATTGTATATTAATTATGTTTTTGCCGTAAACCTTAATCTTATTCTATACAAAATAAATAAACGAATAATTTTTATTGTTATGCTCACAAATGTCATTAAAACTTATAGATAAAGTTGAAAAATAAAATTTTGAAACATGATCTATAACGTAGTGCTTTGTTTCTGAACTCCAAGTATATCTCTATGTAATTTAGCGTGACATGTGACAAGGGGTGGGGGTGGGGGTGGGGGGAGGGGGTATGGTGAAGTGTGACACTTTGTGACTAAAAGGGGGAGGGGGCTCAAAAATATTGAAAAAAAAGTGTGACATCATTTATGGACAGACCCTAAGTCTATTGGAAATTTTGCTAAAATTGCTTTATTATTACTGAAGTTAAGAACAAGAATTCGGGATTGTCTTGGAATGAAACCCTATGTATTTCTGATTTAAAAATCGATTCCTGATTTTCTGTACAAAAAATTGTTTGCTGTACTATTCCCTTCCATTTCTTAAGTTTGCCTCCTCATTTTTCAAACACTATATTAATCTAACAGTTTTTTGTTATTTCATTGGTGCATTTTATGTTTTCTAACTCTTATATAGTAAACGTTGCTGAAATGAATTATGGTCAACGTAACTACTGATTCTACTCTTCGAGGGAAAAAAATGATTATCACTTCATTAGCTAAACTGATTCGATTAGCCGGTGATTCAAGTAACCAGCGACCACCATTATCAACAATTCAACCTCTCCTCTCCATAGAGCAGAATTCTGGCTGCGCCACTGAAGTGTGCAAGAATATTTAAAAAAACTGCATTGAGACCAAACTCGTTAATTTAATGAAAATTTTGACTTAAAATTAGAAACAACTTATTATCAAGGTTATTATTTAGGAATGCCATTGATCAATGGAGCCAACTTTTGAAATATATTGTATGGGCCCAAATTTTTTAAGCAAAATAGCACGGCACGTTTTATTATTTGCTTATGTTATTCGTGAATTATTTTGCATAATAACTTTAATATTTACTATAATATCATAAATATCAATACAAATTAAAAACACAAGAAGCAAAGCATTTCAGTCATTTATGAGCTTTATAATTATCAGGATTGGGACACTAAAATATAGATAATGTTCACTCACTGATTTATACTCACTGATCAAAAGGGGTATAGTGGAGGGCATACGAAGTTACTCGCCGTATACATTTTAGAATTTTTTTATTTTTTTTTTTAAATGCTCCGCATACATTCTCTTTCTCAAAGAAATCTATAGCATAGTCATTAAAGTTCACATGATTCTAGCATTTACCTTTTTGTTTACATACGACAACAATACTGTTGATCAAGTATATAGGAAATTGAACTGTTGAGAGAAATTTAATAATTATATGTGTACTGAAGAACATTTAGTGCTCTTGATGTCTCTGTTACGGATGTCAATGCTATTTTTCAACGTCAACAAAATGAAATTTTCATAATGAACAGAGGAAAGTATATTCAACTAAGTAAATTATATCCAAGGAACAGGACTAACGCCCAGGACTCGAACCTGGGTACTTTGGTTTGCCGTACCAACGATCTCCCTACTGAGCTATCCCAACGACATCCTGGGCTGGCATATTTCACTCTCATTTGTTGTCCAACAAATAGAAAATGAAATTTTATTTCAGAGATTTAAAAATTTAAATAAATACGTCGTGAAATAAAACAAGGGAAATTCGGTGGGACAGGGGAGCAAATTATTGGGCGGGCTCGACGCTAAAGCCCCACGAGCCATATAAGTCGACACCACTGCTATTCATTGTGACATTGAAATTTTTAAGATGACTAGAAGTTCCGAGAGACCCAATTTTAGGCATAATGTCTGGGTGTCCCAATACATCTCTTTAATGTCCCGGTTTCAAACACAGCACTTTAACTATCACTTCTCCAAAATTCATTTTAAAAAAAAAAATGAATGTATTGATTCTTACCGAATTCCACTTCTCCAACAGCAAAATGTTGAATTGTGTCTATTACTGTGTCTATTACAGAAAACTGTCTTGAGAAAAATTTCGTGGTTCCGATAGAACGAATACCATATAGATATAATTTATACATGTCTGAAAAATGTATTCAACTGAAACCTGTCTAAAATGTAGAAGTTTTCCGATCACTGTAATTTTATGCAAGTAAAGTAAACTGAATCTATTTATTTTAAGAATGAATAAACGGAAAAATTAGAGAAAATTTTTCTTGAAATCATTAATGTAAACTCTAAATTTGTTTAAAAATTCTAAGAAATGTAAGAATGTGAAAAAAGAATATTTTGAGGAGTGGAAGGAAAAGATTAGTTTTTATTTTGAGGGCCGAATACATTTAAATATGCAAAAGACAATGTTTCCTTTAACTGCAGTAAAAATGATACGTCAGCCTGAGATTCTGACAACAAAAATTAAAATATGATTTCAATTTGACTCACCTTTAATTTACAGTATTCACATACATCGTTTATATTAAATGAACAGGGAGGATGTATGATTGAGCTCTTAAAGGCATTGGGGTGGGTGGGGGGGGGGAGGGGGGTACTTCACTTACGCGAAAACATACAATATTTAGTTTGCATTTTCATATTTTTAAAATGATTTTCTATTTTATTTTTTGCATTGGATAGTTGAGGTCAATCTCTACATAGACCGCATTTTACTTTTTCTTACGTTTTTTTTTTCTTACGAGGATTTTTTTATCTTCGAAACCGGTACTAAAAACGATGCGTTTTTTATTTAAAATTCAGTGGATACTCCACTGTTTTATTGCATAAAATCCTCAATTTTTAACATGTGCAAAATATGTTTATAAGAACACAATTTTTTAATTCGATACTGTATAAGTTATAGTCCTTTAAAAAGTTGACATATCACATAAAATAGTGTATAAAATCTTGAAAAAAAAAAAGAAAGAAAAAGAAATCAGAAGTATTTTAAAGTTTAATATATATATATATATATATATTCTTAAATTTTAATAGTACATTATAACTGTAAAACTACGATGATTTCTATAGTAGTGGATTGATTTTAAATTTAATTAGCTCCATCAGAATTCAGCAGAAAGAGATTTTATTAAAGAGAACTCACATGGAAAACATTTTTACCTAAAATAATTTTCGCCCAAAATAAATAAATAAAAAATCTTAAGTTTTACCTTTTTTTCATGGGAAAACAAAAGTATTCTTCAAAATTATTTCTATCACATTTGAAAGGTGCTTATAGAGATGCATCGATTAGTGATTTTGATCAAATAGCGAATATTCGACATCTGTAAACCAGATGCTGAAAATTCGGTTATATTAATGTATTTTAAGATTTAAAAGTATTCAAAAATAAACTTTAAAGTAAATTGTACACCATATTTAACACAAATACTTGTGTTTTGAGGAATGAGTACAACAATGAGTTATTTTACAAGTAAACTTTACATACACAAAAAAAAAAAAAAAAAAAAAAGCTTTCAGTTTTTTTTTTTAAGAAAAGGATGATCTTAAAAATTATTAATTAATGAAACGTTAAATTCCACAATTCCTTCTCTAAATTAAAATAAATTTATAAGAGCTCCTTATTATTTTAAAATAAATATTCCAAAATTGAAAAGAAATTTTTAAAGACATAGAAGGAAAATTTTACTGTTATTTATATAATGTTATTTGTCAGAAAGAAACAGTAAGTCAGTAAGAAAAAAAAATTCTATTCAATTGGCAACTCGGCAAAAAAAAAAAATACTTATTGCGCCTTTTGATTTATCAATGAAATTTTTAAATGCACCACAGCGGGCGATCATTTTTAGAAGTTGCAAACATACAGGATTTTCCTAAAATTTTGAAAAAAAAAATTAAGGTTAAATTTGACAATTTCAAAAATAAATTTCTGTCTTTACCAAATAGTTTAAAAAAAATGAAAATAATAATAAATGACATTAATTAAAGAGGTTCGAACAAGAACCTGTTATGTTACAATTTTTTAAAATACAGTTTATTTTTTCGATGAGGGTGTTATGAGATAATATGTCATATGGTAAAAGTAAAATACCAATATTTTAATTAATCTTTAAAATCTGATATATTATTTATTAAAAGTTAATATTTTAATAAAAATAACTTAAATATTATTAATAATTTTTATATTAGAAAATTAAATGTTGTTAAGTTTTTCTGAGAGAGCTTAGTACTACTTGTTAACTTACTAAATACAAGGTACAAGAACAAAAATAAAATAAAAATTGCAACTAAAAGCTTTCATTTAAATTGTCTCAATTTTTTTTGTTACGTAACATCTTATTTCATTAAGCCCTTCTATTTATTCAGAATATCAAAGATTGATAAGGAAAAATTTACTCACAAGAAGTACATTCAGAAACATGAAACATGAAGCAAAGAGCCTCGATCCATGAAGCAGCATGCAGCAATACAAACAAAAATTTTCAAAACTACAGAATTTATTTGCGCACTGATAATCACGCATGCAAACTTGGAAAAGGGAAATAATCCCACACGCTTACAGCCGCAGGCAAATTGCAAAAAATTCGCCCTACCTTAACCCTCAAAGTAAAGCCCCCTGCGATGATGTTTTCATTTACGACTTTTGCCGTATCTCATCACACAGACAATTGATTGATCAGTAATTTGTCAATTACATCCTGTTTTTTGAATTGGTCATTATTTTGTAAGAAAAAAACCGTTCGGGCACCTGTGCTCCCCCCACTGACTATCCCCTTCTCTCACCACAGCAGATGATGTTTTTTGACTTAGTTGAAAGAATACGGAACTGGACATCTGGAACTGATTTTTTCCAAATCACCTCGTGACAAAAAAAAAAAAAAAAAAACCTCTCGTTCAGATTTAGAGCTTTCAGATAATATTTCACTTTGTTCCTTTTGGAACCCTATAGACTCCGGGTCATATAACTGTTGCAAAGAATGTGGAAGACTAATAGGAAATTTCTTTGTCTGTTATTTCTTTTATACCTCACACACACACATTTATATATGCGTGCGTGCCGTTTTCGTTACATTAGTTCTCAAATCAGAAATATATAGTATAATTTATTGGTATAATCATTCAAATATTTGAAAATTAAAATTTTGACCATATCGCATCATAAAATTTTCACGTGAACTTGAAATTCTGGGGTGGGCACTGGAACTACCTGGGGTGGGCACGGCCCACCCGGCCCCCCCCCCACTAGTTACGCCTATGTTGGCAGCTCTTTGCGAACGGTCGGCATTTAGTGAATAATCGGGTTGGAAAAATCAGTTTTCTTGGGAAATTGTTTTTTTAATGTGGCAAATAACATTTAAATTTCAATTATTTAATCTGAATATAGAACAGAGATTAGGCTAAGTGCAATTTAATGTGACGCATTTGTATACACTTGCTGGAGCATTTAACAAGCTCAGACAAGTGTACACAAGTAACTAAGTACACCAATAAGTATAAGTAAACACATTTAGATTTAATAGCACCAAATAATATTTCAAGCACTTCATTACGTAGTGTGTATTATAAATAATCGTTGTATGAGTCTCGACAATTAATGTAATAAACTATAGGCATGTTTGACTCTGTGTATATTCTTGAACAAGTTTGCTAATTATAGATGTGTTTATAAACAAAGTCTGGTGCAAATATTGCGTTTATTCCAAAGTAGGAAGATAATGTAGACCAGCCATACTCAACCTGCGGCCCGCGGGCCGCATGTGGTCCGGCGACCAGTTATGTGCGGCCCGAGACACATAAATAATCATCTATATTTATAAAGTTATTTGAGATGTGGATAAAAGCTATTTAAGATACTTTATTTATTTTTATTAGAAGACAAAATCTGTCCTGTTATTTATGTAATTTAAAATTGCTTCAAAAGTTCCTTTTACATGTAGGCATGTTTGTGTGGTATGTACATTTCTTAACCCCTTCGCGACGAGCGTTCTTTATAAAGTATTTAATATTTTTTCATCGTTTTTTGAAATAAATTTAATAACTATAAATATTAACTTTGTCCATATTATTAGTAGGATAGTAGGCTTTGATATGTTTGTTTTTTAATATTGCTTTGTTATAATACTTTTGTTATCTTACTATTTTAATTACCTTTTTCTCACATTATTACATAGGTGTGTTGCGGCCCACCTAACGTCGCAAGCATATGTTTGCGGCCCGAGAGAAAAAAAGGTTGAGTACGACTGATGTAGACTATCTATCTATATTATAAAGGACAAACGTGTCCGTGCGTAACGCTGACGTCATTTTGCGAATGGCAACAGTTGACGATGAAATTTCGGTTTTGCAATTTTTTCTACTGCAATTTTTTTATTTCTAAACATCGCATGTTTTAAATTTTTACACAGATTTAGAAAAGAAAAATCTACTTTGAAATACAATTTGTTGGAAAACTGTATGGCAATTTACTCATTTATTATAGTATTTAATTTAAATTTCAAGTATGATTTTTTAAAATCACTCTATCGCTTGCAGACGAGTACAATATATTAATCCATTTTTAATTTAAATAATATAAAAAGTTCCGGATTTTTTTCCAGCTAATATTCAATAACGAAATTAAAACGTTATTACGCAATAAATAAAAAAAAAATAAAAAAACTCAAATTTAAAACCCCTGAGATTATGAGAATAAAATAAACTGCAGCAGATAACGAATTTTCAGCGATTTCTTCGGCTATTAACTTGTACGAGGCCAATACAAAATTACTGTTTTTAATAAATTTCAAAAAATTATTTGAATATATAAATGACATATTTCATATAAAAGTGCTGTTTGTTGTTGTTAGGAGACAATCTAAAAATATACATAATGTAAAAAATGTATTAGAGTTTTCAATAAAAAAATAAATAAATGGTTTTCACATGTATTCTCTATCCCGGGAAGCCCGGGTTGGATGCCCTAGTTACAAGTAAAGAGTAGTATATTTTACTAAATATACTGTACATAGGCTAATAGTTCTTATAAAGTTACAATACGGATGAAAAATATCAAGAATAGAGCTTTAGAAAAGGAAAAACAAACCTGAAGAAAACTCAGAAAGAAACTCAATAAGCAATGCTAATAACTCAATACATGCTGGCAGGTCTTAATCAGAAAACTCTTTAGAAGAAATAATACTCACCCATATCCCTACTAGTCCTACAAATAAGTAAGTACTCGAATAAGTTCGAGTAATTTAAAATATATTTTTCGAATACTAAATTGATTATGTCGCCTCAAACAGCCAAAAACATTTGCAAAAAAAAAAAAAAAAAAAAAAAAAAAAAAAAAAAAAAAAAATTGGCTAAAAATTATGAAGAAATCAAAAAAGCTTAGAAAAATACAGCAAAAGTTATTGCAAGTAAAAAACTGAAAAGCAAAGCTCCCAGAAAGGGACAGAACCAAAAATAAGATTACATTTGTTTGCAAATTGTTTTAAAAAGTTAAATTTTAATGTTTTACGGAATATATTTAATTTAATTATCAAAGCAATGATAATTTTTTTCATCTATGTATTAGGCTAAAAACAGTTCCAATTGTGTATTAAGTCGAAGAAAATTTAATTTCTGTTTGTTATCAATCTAGTCAAGTGTTGCGTAAATGAGTTGTAAAAACATAAAACTAACTGATTTTTATTTAGGTATGAGTGAAAGTGTTTCTTTATTTTTGTAGAGTTTAATAATAATAAAAATATTGGGTGTATTCTCTTAAAAGGGTCTTTTTTCGTTCCAACTACAATAATTCTCATTTCACTTTTTAACTACAAAAACACTGAAGAAAACTCTTATAATGTGCATGTGTACACTTGCCCCGAGAACTGAAAAATCATAGGACAAGTGTACAAACACGATAGGATTTTAAGCTTCTTTGGTATGGATGTTTACTCATAAATAATTTTTTTCCCTGGACGTAGCCTTGTTATGAACTGTTTGGAGTATATTTACATATATTCGCATTAACTTTGTTATAAAAATGCGTTTATTATGCAACAACAAATTTGTACAAAGACTAATTCCTCGTGTACACTTGCCCCGGTATATTTAATTTAGGTAATTGTTTTTTTAACAGGGACCTTCGCATTTTTTTTAAAGCTTGGTGCAAAGTGGGCATTAGAAAGTGAGCTTTGTTGCCAAACGATACATGAAAAAAATCTGATGAACTTCTATGCTATTTTATGTGAATTACAAAGTAGCCACTGATTAGATATGTAATTATTTTTGTATATAAAAATCGATAAATGAAATATTATTTAAAATAAATTGTATAAATATTGAAAAAAATCTCGTCTGTATTAAACGGTGAATATGTTGCCAGAAAATATCTATGAAAATGTTTCTTCCTTCGTCAAGGTCATTTTCTTTAACTTGCCAAGTCCCCCCTGCAACGAACAATTACCCGTATTTATATGTCCGGACATATTACTAGTTTTCTAATTCGGAAATGTAATAGAAACAATTGTATAAAGAAATGGTTAACATTGAAAATATTCCACAAAATCCCTATAAATACCGATATAGTTTGTTTTAACAGATGAAATCTTTCAAAAACATATTTAATAATTGCAAAATCTTTTCTAACATGTTTTCAAAAGTTCAGGAAAAAATTCTTGGGAAAATAAATTTTGATTAAATTACAATTTGGGATATAGTGTGTTAGATAATATAACATCTATTGTTTTACCATTCTAGATAAACACACAATGATAAAAAGAGAATAGTAGAAAAAAAATACACGTAGCTTTACCTCCTTTACTTTCACCAAAGGTGTGATCAAATGCAGGTCCTGTTCCAACATGACCCGATGGCGTGGAAAATTGATTCCGCTGCCAATCAAAATCATGATTCGGATCTTGACTCCATCCACACAAATCGGGATTCTCGAAATCACAATATGTTTCGGGTGCTTCTGTAGCAACTAGTGAAGTGAAAACACATTTACTCTTAGAATGCTATATGAATAAATTGCATTGTAGGTCATTAATATGTCCATACAATTCATAAATAAATTCACTTGCAATTATCTTTACCATATTATACTGTTATTACTATTATTATTATTATTATTAATCTATATAATATACAGTGTGTCTATCAATTATTTATGAGGTTTCCTCAACTCTTAACTTTTGATTTAAGAACATGAGGAAAAATCATCATATATATCATTTATATTTTTAACATCCCTTTTTCTACGCATTTAGAAAACATAGAACGATGAATGAGATACGATATGAATGGATTTTGATAACGCTTCTGACATAGTACACTCACAGTTTGCTAAAGCATGTTTTTTGATTAAAAATTGCCGTAAATTAAAAATTAAATCGGTCATTGTTGTTGTAAATGAAAGGAAAGTTTTTTTTTCTCAAATCAGTGTTGACACAAAAATAAAATACCGCATTATAGGATGCTCAACAGTGATTATAAAAAAAAATAAAAAGTACAAAAAAGATAAAGTATGTAAAGTATGATTTCTACGCACGGATTTATTTTATATTTATGATTAAATTAAAACTGAAATGCTTAGAAAAAAACTGTAACTTTTATGGAATAAATTAGATGATATTCTGTCTTGATTAATGTTGTTTGCGGATATTTTTATCTTTAAATTTTTTTTAGACGTTTAAATCTGCATCGAAAAAACAAACAAAAAGATATTATTAAATTTTATTAGACTGTAGTGCGGAAACCCCGCACATGTCTACTTGTATATATTACTTCAATTGTCAACATCCTTTTTTCTAAGCAAACAAAAAATTCAGAACGATATATGAGATACCATATAAAGGCATTTCGAAGCGGCTTTAGACTTAGTACACTCACATTTCGTTAAAACATGCATTTTGATTAAAAGTTGCAGGTAATTAAAAATTAAATCAGCATTGCTTTCATAAATGAAATAAAAGATTTTCCTCAAATTAGTGTTGCCACAAAAATAAAATACCATAACAATGATTATAAAAAAAATGTTCAATAAAGATAAAGTAGGACATAGTTTCTGAACAGATTTATTTTATATTTATGATCAAAAAGCAAAATTTAAATTCAAATGTTCAATTTATTTTTCTTTGTCCCTTTTTTTGGTCAGATTTTACTGGAATTTTGCTGGAATAAAGAAGATAATATTCTGGCTTGAGTAATGTTGTTTGCAGATGTTTTTAGAAGTTTAAACCTGCATCTAAAAATATTAGATATTTTTAAAAATATCAGACTCCCGTGCCAAATCTTCGCACGAATCCACTGATATTACTAAATAGTCGTAAAGTATGCAAATACAAAATTTTTTTTAATAACACAAACAAAGTTACATATGATTAAAGTTGCAACTGAAAATTTTATTAATCATGTAATAATTAATATTAAAATTTTATAAAATTAAAAAAAAGGTTATGAATGAACTATGATGAATTTTGTTTCAAAGAACTCCAATATGCGCATTACTTTCTCCTGTGCACTCGCCATTTTGAAATCTCACATTACAACAATCTACTACGTAATGCCGCTACTGTTGCCACATAAATCGATGGAGAATACATAACGTTGTTTATGTTATTAAAAATGTTTTGAGTTATACTTTACGAATATGTAATATTATTATTCGTCATGTTCTTAAATCAAAAGTTATAAGGTAAAGAAACACTCACAAAAATCTGTGGATAACCTGTATTAGGTAGCTTTCAAACTAAAGCGTATAAAGCTACCTATTACAGCCGTTCGGAGGAAAGTAATTCCGGAAAATTTCGATATATTTTCACCGATCATGACCTCCAGACCCCAAAACCACCCTCCGTTCAAATATTGATATATATATATATATATATATATATATATATATATATATATATATATCTGATCTATGTCATACGATAACGCTCGTATTTATAAATCAATTTGGATGAAACTAATTGTGTGTATTAAGCTCACCAATGTCTCGACCGAGTTCGTTGGCCAGCTTGGTCCGCCATCTTGTTTCAAGATGGCGGCCTCTGAAAATTTAAAAACTAAAACAAATATACAAAAAATTAAAAATTCAAATTTATTATTTAATTAAGTGTTAGGCCTTGATATAAGGATTCCAGAGCATTTTTTGTTTTACCTCTATCGCTGAGATAGAGCAGTTTGAAATTCTACTGTGGCTGACATTTTGAAACAAGACAGCACATTACAAAAAAACAACGATTAATTCATGAGTTTTAGTAAACGCGATTTATCGCAAATTATTTTCTTTCATTCTTGTAATCACTTTCCGAATCATACGCATAAAGCTATATATACATATCCGTTAGTGCCAAATTCTCACCAAAGTTGGTGACATTTGGCGAAATATCGCCAAACTTGGCGACCAAAATAAGTTTTCATAAATGAAGCCAATTTGGCTATAGCTCAATAATTTGGCGAATTTCTTATTCAAATTCAGTATTAACGAATCTTTTGTAAACGTTTTCTTTGCATTTTAACTTGCTGTTTTCGTTTAACATTAGCTAAAATTTTAAAACGAAGATATAGGAAAGCTACCTTTTCCTCCCGGTACAGGCCGGAAGGACTTTATTTAGGTTATACAGGATTATTCAAAAAACATCGGACAAAATTTAACAAGTATTAGTAAACGCCATAACAGACTATTTTTGTATATTAATCCAGGATATCAACCAATTTATTATATCTAAAATAGTGTGTACGCCATTTAGTTTTAACCCACATTTTTTTCAAATTTGTAAGATATTTTATATAAACTAATCACTTATTACTATTTTTCTAAAAGATTACATAGAAGCAAAATATGTTCTTGCTTCTTATAATAGAGTGACAAAAATATTATAAAGATGTGGACATCCTGTAATTGTTTTTTCAGTCACATGACTTGCACTGTTACAATATAAATTATTTCATTAATTTCATAATTTCATTTAGAAATTGGCATGGAAGTATTTCAATAACATATGATTTTGTTTTAGAATTAAATGAATGTTGATTTTTTTTAAAAATAAGGCTGATTTAAGGCTTAAGTCAAAGGAAAATTAATTGTTCTTTAAAAAAAAAAAAAAAAAAAAAAAAAAAACATAAAATAAGGTTGTTTTGGAGCTCAAGTTGCAGGAAAATAAATTATTTTTTCATTAGAAATTAATTAATGTCATTAACAAATTACTCTATTTAAACATTATTTCATTAATTTCATAATTTCATTTAGAAATTTATATAAAAACATTTCAACAAATTAAATAAAAATTAATTTCTAAAATAAGGCTGATTTCTAGAACAATTATCTTTTCATTAGAGATTTATTAATTGCATTAGTTAATTATTCCATTTAGTAATTCATCAATTTCATAATTTGATTTTGAAATTTATATGAAAAAAAGTAAACAATTTATGATTTTTTTACAGTTAAACGCAAATTTATTTCTAAATCAAGGCTGATTTCCAGCTGAAGTTGCAGGAAAATAATTATTTTTTTATTAAAAATTACTTAATTCCATGAATAAATTATTCAATTTGTTAATTGTTTCATTAATATCGTAATTTCATTTAGAAATTTACATGAAAACATTTCAACAACATATAATTCTCTTAGAAGTCTTTAGAAATTAATTAATTTCATTAATTAATTATACAATATATTAATTATTTCATTAGTTACATGATTTCTTTTAGAAATTTTTATGAAAACTTTTCAACAACATATGATTCTTTTTTTACATTTAAATAAAATTGGATTTTAAAAAAAGTGCTGATTTCAAGCTGAACCCGGAGAAAAATTATTTTTTTTTTTTCATTTTTGTTATAGCTATTTTTCATTCACATTATTTTGATATGGTAGTTTATATTTCTTGATGAGTTTTCTTTTTCCATATCAAGACTTTTTTTGTCAATTCATTACGGGAAATGTTGGGAAATTATTTATAAGTGAGGTAAAGAAAACAAATTTTCTTTATCTTCCATTAAACGTTCTCCTGGGCTTTAAGCCTAGAGTTCCAACAACAAATTGTATTACAATGATTGTTAGGTTCACTGTGTTCTGTCATTCGGTAAATATTTAACTATCATTTTGGAAACCTACTGTTTCTTCAAGAATCATTAAAAAGATAAAATATAATTATTTTATTTCAATTGAAATTAATGTGTCCATACCTTCCCTTAAACAAAATAGATTTTATTAATTATTATATACTGATACAGTTTATATAAATCTAATCCCATGGAACCTCACAATATACACGCTGTGACTGGAAAGGCGGTACAAACGTATTTCTTCATTTATGATAATTTAATAGCAAACAAGAACGAAAAATCATGCGTCAAGCATAGATTATGTAACACTTTCATACACTTTCAAAATAATTTTCCAAATCTTTCCCGTAAGGTGTAAGATGATATCTAACTAAACAGATTCAGATTCAGATTCAGATTCGGATTCAACCAAGCAGGGAGGCCTACCATATGGCTTTAGCCCCTGCAAGCGCTGCTTGTCAAGTTTATTTAAAAAATAATAATAAAAAATACATATTTGACAAAACAGCCCAGCTTAATTTGCAGAAAAGTCATACTCAAAAAGTCATACTCAAAAGTCATATTCAGCAAAAAAGTCACAATTAATAAGAGTTTAAAAATTATTTGAAATTGTCAGATTTTTAGCATAAAATATTTTAAAAGTAGAGACAGTGGATTTTTTCAATAAACTTCGTCATCATCAGGAAAAGCATCATCATCATCATCACCACCAATGATGTGTACGGGTGGCATTTGGAATAACAGTTGGGTTTTTTTCTATTAAGGACATGCAGCTAATTATCTTTTGGAGCAATGAGGAATTCGCCGAGATTGATTTGAACCAATTCGACAGAGATATGGTGTCTGTTTTCCTCAAATGTAGAGTAGCTGTCAATGGGCATGTGAGAGCGTAATGTAGCGAATCCCCTCTTGCGCCACAAGTGCATCTTGAAGACAAAAGTTTATTAAATTTAATTAAATAAGCCGGGAAAGGGCCATGATTGATAGCGAATATATATATAGGTATCGATGACTTAGAAGATAGTCTTCTGAAACTTTTGGCTTCAATGCATAGGTATATCGCCCAGTGGGACATAAGTCACAATCACGTTGCCATGAGTTATGTAAAGTTTGCTTTAATATTCTCTTAAGATATGAGGATGGATATGGTATAAATTTTTCTGGTATTAGTGAATTTGGGTCAGTTGCTTCCTTTGCTAACTGATCCACTAATTCATTACCTTTTATGCCTGAATGTCCTTTGACCCATTGTAGATAAAAAAATTTGTGTTACTCCTTGCAGAGATTGGATTATTTGGCTGATTATTATATTTTTGTAGATATATCTTTTAGTGCTGATATTGTAGATTGGCTATCTGATTTTATAACTATTGTGCGATATTTTGATTGTTTTGACCATTGTATTGAGTCCAAGATCGCCAGCTGTTCCGCTTGATACGCTGAGTTTTCGTTCTGTGTTCTTTGCTGATATGTATATATTATTTCTTCTTCTTTAAATAATTTTGAAAACGCATAACATATTTAAAAATTCAATTTCAGGAATTACCAACAATATGCGGAAAATATCCGAGCTCTTTTGTGCAGCCCTGTATATGATCTATAGATTTGCATATATACTAAATAGAATGCTAAATTTAAGTTCAGTTAGGAAACGCGTAGCACAGTTTAAAATTTCCCTTCTGCAATTTCTGAAAATAAACGGCAATGTACTCGAGAACTTTAGTGCTGCCCTGCAACACAATCTATACAATTTATACACACCAAGTAATAGACAAAAAATGAGTTCAATTTGAAAACGCGCTCAGCAACTGAAAAAGCATTCCCATCAATTATTATTAATAAGCAGTACTTTAACCGTATTTTTTTGTGTGGCCCTGTAAATGAACGATGAAAGCTATACACACAGTATTCTATAGTAAGCGTCTTGTAATCTACGTTAGTGATATATATCAATTTCAATATGTTTTAAATTGTGTAACATCATTAAAATAAACCGTAAATGATTTGAGTGTCCCTGTAAAAACCCTGTAAGTGCTACACACTTCATTTTCAGTACCAAATATTCCACAGTAAGCCTCAATAACATATATCAATTGCATGACAATCCGAGCATATTTTCGCGAGTTAGAGCACGGACAGACAGACAGACGGCAAACAAACAGACGGCAGACAGACAGACAAACCGACTTCATAAACACTTTTCAACTATGTTGGAAAGTGTTAAAAATGATTAACAAACTGGTGTGATACACAGATAAAAGAAATAAACCTCTCAATAACACCATAAAATTAAGAGATGCTCAAAGTCTTTAGAAAGAACTTTCCCTTTGTTCATCAGGCGCAAAGAACCACTTCGAAAGCAGGAGCAAGATTCTTGAATGAATGCAGTCTTGCTCCTGCTTTCAAAGTAATAGCAAGTCTTTTTTGCATATGAAGAAATCCGAAGTTCTTGCGAAAGCCTTTGACTATTTATTAATTGTATGGTGTTAATAAGTGGTTTTTTTACAGTTACTTGCATTTAAATTGATTTGCTGATATTGATTGCTTTGATAACTGATTTACATTCATTTTGATGAACATGATATTGAAACTTATTATGAGATTAACTTTATTTTAGTTTACAATAGAGGCAATTTTCCTTTACATTAAATTTAATGACAAAAAACACAATAAAAGACGAAAAGTAATTTAGAAATAACAATGTTTACTTTACACCTGCTATGTTATGGAAAATTACACTATTACTAAAAATATATTTTTATGAATTTGAAAAAAAAATCAAACAATAACTAAAAAAAAATATGTCAAATAAATCTGTTTATTTTAAGTGTTGCTAGTTATATTTCACTTTATAATTTAATCCAAAATGTAAAATATTTTACTTTGGCTTTTATAGAAAAAATTCAAATACTCTTCCTCCCCTATAAAATAACATAATGCAACTGCAGCGTCTCGAAATTTGGATGCAATTGCTATACTTCCAATGCTACCGCTCTAAAGTAAATCCCTATCGCATTTATTTACTATCTTTCTATCACTATTATTTGTAGAAATAAGGAAAAAAAAATCTCGCATAAAATATAGATAATGAAATACTTTCCAACAAGTCTAGAATACTATAAGAAAACTTCACCGTTTAATAATGTAAAAGATGGTATCTAAGTAAACAACTTGAAAAAACCATAGCACGTTTGAAAATCCAATTACCATCTACAGCTATCTATATCAACAATTACCATCTAAAGCTAGAAGACTATTCGAATTATTTTGTGCTGTCCAGTATATGATCTATAGATTATGAATATATACTTCATAGTATACTAAAATTTAAATTAGTTAGGAAATGCATAACACAGTTGAAAATTCCTCTTCAGCAATTTCCGTAAATAAACGGAAATGAACTCGATATCTTTTGTGCTGCCCTGTGTATGATCTATAAAATTTATACACACCAAGTAAAAAAAAAAAAAAGTTAAATATAAAAATGCATATCGCAACTGAAAGAAAACTTCCAGCATTGATTACTCATAGATTTATATATACTATTTTGTATGTCCCTGTAAATGAACGATAAATGCTATACATACAATATTCTACAGTATGTATCTTATAGTGTGTCTCCGTGAGGTATATAATTTTCAATATGTTTGAAATAGGATAGCATCACTAAAAAGAGAATTATTTAGAGTGTCCCTGTAAACAAACTATAACTTCTACATACTTCACTTTCAATACAGAACATGCCATAGTAAAACTAAATAAGATATAACTAATACATGGCAATCCGGGAATATTTACTCAGACAGATAAAAAGCCAGACAAACAGAAATCGTAAGCATTTTTCAATTATGTTGCAGAGTGTTAACAAGCTAAAAATTGTACGTCAAACGTGAAAAATGAGGTGTGTTCATACTATAACTAGTTTTATAAATATTCATATCTTGGTGCAAAGCTGTTGAAATTGTATGCATAAATGCAGGAATAAAAAATTTACTTTATGTGCAGATTTTCATATTGTAGATATTAATTTTATTTTATGAAATTATGTTTCAATGCACTTTTACCAACAGTTAATTACAAATATGTTACATTAAAATTATACTATGCGCAAACATCCAATACAAGACAATGTAAAAAATAATCGTTATTATTTCACTGAAACAAATAATTATATCGTTTGTGATTATGATATGATTGATTTCCGTAACAAAACAAGTACAATTTAAGTTGGCAACATTTCATCTTTGTTGACATTTACTGAAATTTTCAATGGGAAACTTAAGCCTGGCTTTGAAAATCTCAGAACTTGAAATCCATATGTAGACAATTTTTCCATTTAATATCTATTTCTCCGGAAACATCTATCAAAAAATCTGTCGGTGGATAGGATTGATGTAATTAAACAATTTTAGTATACAAATTCGGTTTTTAAATTCAGTAATACGGAAATAATATTACTCTATCTTAAATAAGACGCAATCACCATGACTACCAAGAATCATTACCTATCATGGGATATCAGTGGATTAATTACGTATCATAAGATTTAATAGAATGAAGAAAACTTTTATTAATACGTATCCTTTTAAGTTTTGATTCGATTTTCATAAAATTTGAAATGACTCGACAACATTATGCAACAATTATATACGAGGGTTGTAAATTAAATAGTGGCAACTTAACCTTGAAACTCGCAGAAGGGCGGGCATGCGCAAATAGGATATAGGAGTGGTGAGGTGGCGCTGTTGTCGATGTGTAGAGTGCAAAGAACAGTCGATCTGCTTAGAAGGGTAGTTGTTGCGTGGCGTTAAAGTGAGGAGTTTCGTTTCCATCGCTCTAAAGCATGTTTTCAGAAGGTGATCAGCGGTCGTGGCTTAAAATCGAGGTTGCCCGTAGCAAAAATGCAACAGAATGCTATCGAGGATTAGTGGAAACCTGTGGCACAAATGCTTTACCGTATAGGACAGTAGCACGATGGGTTCAAGCATTTCGTTCGGAATGAAACTGTGGATTTGCAACGCACAGGGCACGCAGTAGGGCGCTCGGTCGCTCACATCAACAATCAACACCTTGCCACTGGTCTACAACGGCTTCCCGATATTTGGCAAAAGGTTATAAGCTTTGCTGGTGATTACATAGAAGGAATGTAATGCAATTCTACTTGTAAGTTCATTAAAAATTGATTTATACCTATGTTGCCATTACTTAATTTACAGCCCTCGTATATTAAATTTCAAACTATCCGGTTGGGTAGTTTTCGTATTGTTATATGCGAACAGACGGACAGACGGTTGGACCAGACGACGACTGTAGGTGTTATTTGTTTATATAATTGGGAACGCACCTAAAAAGTGTCGTTTTATGTCGCAATTCACGAGTTGCTGTTTTTATCATTATTTCTTTACCTACTTGCTTGGGACTTAAGGAAGCATAACGCTGAATTCTGCGCGACATTTTAAACGAGTGAAGTTTTAACGAAGAATAATAACATTATTTTTATTAAAATAATTAATACTATTTAAATTTCAGATTAAATTAATTTTTAATTATTTCTAAAAATGTAATATTGTATCTTCTAATACATTTAAACGGAATATATTTCGCTAAAATATCTGAGATTCCTTCATGCTTAAGAATAAAATATATAATTTTGTTAATTCGGATGACTAAATAAATCTTTAAATGTCACTTTGACTATATTTTATATAGTTTAATTTCACAGTTATTAGAGTTTCGAAACTTTATGATGTATCGACTACTCCGATCATAAGAGTAGACGAGGTTTTGATATTGAACGTAGTTTTTGTCCACTAATTGTCTATGCGCGTAAAAGTTGATCAAGGCTATCTTTCTTTAACTTTGGATGACTGTGAAAACCTTGGAACTTGTGAGTTTCTGCTTTTCATCGATTTTTATGCAAATTGTTACATCTGGTCAATCGATGTTTGAGTATTTAAGCTTCGGAATGCGTTGTAAAGTTGGAACTTGGGTGGAGTTCTTCCTCTATGAGAGTGAATTTACATCCGGCTATTGAGCTCATCAATCGGAGATTGATAAAGGGAATAAGCAGTTGGTAAGAGTTATTTATGATATCTTCTGCTAATTCAATAAAGTAAATTTTGGGTGCTCACGGAGTGCCGTTTCCAGAGTTAGTCTAGGCGGACATATTGAAATCAGTGTTCGACTAGTTTGCATTGTGGAGTTGGATTTTTGCGAAAGGCATCCTGACTTGATGTGTTCTTCGAAGCTGTAAGTTCATTTTGAGTCTTTATATTTAATAAACTGAAGTTGTATCCTGCCGAGTAAAGTTTTGGGGAAAGTGAATTATTTTGGATTAAGAAAAATGTAGTGGTGTTCCTTCTCAATTCCTTGCCCGATTAAGTTTTTAATAAAATTGACTTTAAATTTTACATCTTGTGCTCTCTATTACTACTGACTAGCCTGGTTCACTCTCATTAACAGCAAATCGCTGTTACAACTTTAGTTTTAATTCGTTATTAATTTCTTCTAAAAAAAAAAAGATGTGTCTTCTGTTACAATTAAATCCTGTATCTTTAGCTTTATTATATAGCATCTTTCGTGCTTAAAAATAAAGAAAATATTTTTGCCAATACGAATGACTAAGTAAATCTTTATTCTATCATTTTAAATAAATCATTTTATTTTAAGCTTCTGTTGTATGACTTTTGTTGTATTTATAAAGCTTTATTTATATGTATAAAATCGAAGGCGAATCAGCTATTTCAATAATTCGAGAAAATACGAGTGACTAAGAAAATCTGTCCATACTGAATTTCTAAGTTATTTATAAAGGTTCAAAGCTTTATGTGATATAAATCGAAAACAAAGTACGCGTTATTCATAAATATTATTATGTATGTATTTTTTTCACCTGAGTTATTAAGACATTTCTTAATTTGTACACAAAGCGCATTTAGATACAAGAGCTGAAATCTTCAAATCTGGAAAAAATTTTACTGAAATTCATAGCTGCATAATTTCTAATATTTATAATTATTATAGCTTTGAAGTAAGCTATTAAATATGTCCACATAATATATAAGCTGTAAAAAAGTAAATTTATTCAAAAATATAATAAATCATATATTTACTAAAGAAATATTTGTTGAGTTAAATAAGTACCTAGTCCCTTCCTGTTTTACCTGTAGTCCCACCTGTTTTATCTCTCATTTAATGCGATTTACAAGATAGTGTAGGAAAAATTTACTTTTAGAGAAAATAAAACATATAAAATATATTTTTGTAGGTCTTGTTTCAATATTGGAACAAAAATAAATATGCAACATAGTTAGACAATAAAATTATCACATACTTGTAAAACATTCGTATAATCATCTTTATACTAGAAAGTTTAGACCTAGAGTAATTATTTGTTTTCAATTCGTGTATTTTTATGGGTGTGAGATTAAATCGTAAAACAGATAACTGCTTTTTATTCTATGAAAAAGTAATATAATCACGAACGAGAATATACAATACCCTCTTCCAAGTTACCAGAGATCCCGAAAAGTTTGCTTTATCTGTAGAACCTTCAAAAGCCAATATATTTTTGCCATTTAAAGACTAATTTATAAAAGTAAAGTTTCTTTTGTTACCACTGATTTTCAGAAATGTTTTCGAGTAGTTTTTATCGTTTAATCAGTTTTTCGCAAACAGGAATATCAGCTTTTATGATACTATCAAAAACATTTTTAAATATTTCCATATGCTTAAATTAATTTATACATGCAGGTGTAGAAAATTAATATTATTTTTAACGTTAATATTATGTGTGCTAATTTATCATGTTTGTCTGTAAAACATATTTGTTGAACTTGAAAATGTTTATTTGAGAATTCACAGACTCCAAAAAACTTATATCTTGAGTTCTGAAAACTGTATAATACACTATAAAAACTGCTTGGAAACTTTTCCAAAAATAAGTAAAAGCAAAGGAAACATTGTTTTCACAAATCCTTTTTAAATCCTAAAATTATATTGGTTTTAGAGCCTTAAGAAGATAAAGAATGATTTTCGGAATAATGGGTAATTCGGAGAAGGTTATTGTATATTTTAGTTTTTGATTACATTATATTTCCTAGATTATTATTATTATTATTTTTTTTTTTTTTTAACCGTACATATCAAAATTTGCGTTCCTAATATCTAAATTGTTTCGCTACTTTGATGGAATATTTTTTTATTTAATGTATTTTTAAAATAGCAAAATAGCACATGAAACCATAAAATACACTTTACTTACTAACGCATGTGGGAGGGGATGTGTTCCATTTGCGGCCATCACAATGTATTGTTGGACTGCCATCGAGCACGTAACCTGGATTGCAATCATAAACAAGGAGGGCTCCTCTGTAAGTCTCTGTTATACGGCCATTGGATATTGAATTCACTCTATTACAGCCCCTAGCTTCATACAAAATAATAGATAATAAGTTAGATAATAAAATTGATAAAAATAATTACAATTAAATTCTTCAAAATTTTGAACTACTTTCAAATATTTGTAAAAGTTTATATGGAAGACTCCAGAAATAATTGTAATATTTAAACTACTACACATTACTAATTATCGCAACAAGTAATCACTAACTATTTATATTACAAAGTAAAAACATATCCGTAGGTAAATTTGACATCGTATTGACGGTGACAACATTTCACCAATAAATTTCGCTTTTATTTTATTTTTTTGTTTAACTTCTCTACGCATTGCACATCTTAAATTTTCACATTGTCGATTAGATAAAAAATTTTCGTTAAAATGCAAATTGTTTAAAACTGCATCTCAATTTACTGATTTTTTTAATGGTTTTTAAAATAATTTCAAGCATGTTTTTTATAAATATATCATGCAGCTGGATTCCGAAAGTTCACTCATTTTGCAGATATACAATATAACTAGTCCGGCATTTTTTCCCGGCTAATATTTCATAACGAAATTAAAGCTTCATTAATAAATAAAAAATGTAATAATGTAGTATCAATAAATAAAACAGAAAGTTAACAGACATGTAATCGAACTACGCACTTAAATCACTGAAGTTATCATAATCAAAATCCTGTTTTAAGTAGCGACATATTTGTCTATATCTCAGGTAATTAACTCTTGGCATACAGTTTATACGAAAGTGTCGCTTTTATTAAATTTCAAAACTTTATATGAGTCTGTTAGCGTTTTTATTAAAAATAATGGTTTTCACCTAATCTATAATCCGAAAAGTCTGCGATGTGTCCCCTAGTAATTATAATAAAATTACGAATAAATTTCTCTGCTATTTGTTAACATAATGATAGAGTCATTTAAAAATAAATAATATAAATAATAAGCACGTTTGTACATGTCTTCGTCTATTCGGTATCAAATTCGCAGACTTCTATGAGTGATAGTTTTTCACAGCCATCGCCATCAAACAAATAAACAAACAAATAGATAAACACATCGAGAAAAACTTCCTTTTATTAATATAAATGAGTATGGTTCTTTTATTGATCCAATTCTCGATAGTAAATTCCCTTTCCGTCGCTGTATTTATGACATTTGATATTGCTGATTTCTTTTAAGTGTGACTACTGATTTTTTCTAATGATTCATCATGTTTATTTAATAATTTACAGTGTGTCCCAAAAATGACATGTGTATTTAAAAAAATAAATAAATAAAACTGGAAAGCTATAGAAATACACCATTTGGTGCATTCTACTTGAGAAACCAGTAAATGTTTAGTCACATAGAATTTCAAATTTATTTACGAAGTTTGCCAACAGATGACACTGCTAAGCTAGAAAATAAAAACTGTATGAACATGTTGCAAAAAAGTCTGCAAAAAATAAATAACGATATCCCAAATAAATCCACCAATTATTTAACAACATTTCGCAGTCTGGGACCAAAATTCGCAGAAACCCGTATTAAAGGTGAAGCCGGAAGAGATGTACTCTTTTTGTTCCACAGTCATTTCTGAATTTTCGCGATACACATTGACATTCAGATAACCACCCCACAAAAGAAATCACAAGGAGTAAAACCTGGCGAATAGGGAGGCTATTCCCAGCTGATGTTCGTATGCTTGTAGTAATCAAGGGAAATGACACGATTATCGGAGTGTTCGTTGAGGAAACGAAAAACTACAGACGTTGGATGTGAACGGGCACCATCATGGATAAATCACGAGGTGTTCGCAGGATCCTTCAAGAGATTTTGTACCGCCACTAATTCCCACTGAATGTCAAAATAAAGCGCTGCAGTAATCGTCTGACGTCAAAAAATGGCCCAATGAATTCTCTGCAAGAAATGGCAGTCCAAACGGTATCATGGTAGGGGAACATGTGAATCTTCCCCTACCATAATACCGGCAGGGAACAATTCAGCTTATTGGCAAAACCGTCCAGGTGAAAGTACGCTTTATCAGAGAGCCAAATGTTTCCCACATCGTTTTCGTCAGCACCCAGCTGATGCAGCATATTGTTTGTGAACGTCCTGCGTGGATAATTGGCAGGATCGCTAAGAAGTTGACGGATTTGAGTCCTTTATGGAAACAAGTCCATCCTGAGCTGCAACACCTCGAACGGAAACTCAGTGTCCAATGTCGGACAACACGCAAAATGACTTCAGCATTCTCTTACCTACGTTTCCAATATGATCATCATTAACGTTCCCAGTCTGCTGAAAATTTTTAAACAGAGCCTCTTTTGTATCCCTTTTTTGTCCTTTTGTGAGAATAAACTTCCTCTGAAAACTTTGTCTTGCTTCAATAATATCCAGGTGGTGAAATTTCAAGAGAAGAAATATCCGCTGTTCTAATGAATATACTATTTCTGCACAATAACTTGAAATCGCTGAGCAGCACACGCTAGCAGCTCCACGTCGAAGTACATAAAAGGAGTCTGGCGGAGTGAATTTCCCTATAGTTGTCGCAGATATCTGCAGCGAATCTATTGGGGAATTTCGTAAGTAATTTTAAATTCTGTGTGACTGAAAATTTAATGGTTTCTCAAGTAGAATGCAGAAAACGGTGCATTTCTATTTCTTTTTGTTTTTTAATTATTTTTTAATGCACCCGTCATTCTTGGGACACTCTGTATGTAAACATTTTATTTGGCTGGAGTGTCTGAATTTGGGGTAACATAAAATTGCCTTTTATATCTGTTGGGCAGTAAATGAAAAAAAAAATGCTAAAGACAAAAGTTGGAAACTGTACGTTAAACGTGACATGTGAGGTGCGTACGTTTTATAACTAGTTCCACAATGTAAAAATATCATTATAGATATACAGTTATTATACAGACATACATATATTCAATACAATAATCCAACATGGAGTGAAAAATTAGCCAGAGCCAGGAATCGAATCTGGGTCCACAGCGTTTCGGGCTGTTGCTCTAGCTAATTTTTCGCCGGGCTCTGGCTAATTTTTCACTCCATGTTGGATTATAGTATTGAATGTATGTATGTCTGTATAATAATTGTATATCATTAAAATGTTGAATGCAGGCGTTATGTGTGATTTAATATAAAAATATCATTCTTATTATTTCAGTGAAATGAATTATATTGTCTGCTACACACAGAAAAAGGAATTGATTAAAACAACAAAACATGTTTTGTTGAGTACATTTTGGTTGTTTTAGCAAAATTTTTAGTTGAAGTAAAAAAATTGGTTTTGTTGCTCGGACAAAAAAATACTGTTAACACGTACAAAATTTTAACAAAATTTCATCAATTTTACTTGAATTAACAAAATCTGTTTTTATTTTAAATTTTACAATAATTTTGTAATTCCAGCAAAATTTTGCTGTTTTTGCAAAATTTAAGTTGTTGTGTAGTAGCCATAACTTTCTCACGTAACTCGATTTATTTGTCTTATATAGCTACATAATTAAATGATTAACAACATTTTTGGATAATGAAAACTTTTTTCATTGGGACGGACCAAGGTAGTTTTAAAAATCCCCGTGTCCCATTTATTACTTTCTTCTATTTTCACAAGAAGAAAGTATTGGAATCATGAAAATTTTCGACTTCCGGTTTCCAACGGATTTTAGAAGTTCCTGAATACGATTTGACTGTTTTTAGAAAATGACTGTCAATGACTCTATCTGTCTGTATGTGGCAAAAATTTTGTGGGCGCTCTATCTCAAGAACTAATGCATGAAATTTAATAAAACTTTATATTCAGTTACTTCCTGATATAAATTGTTGCTGATTCGTTTTTGCTGTAAATCGCACAACAGGTGGCGTTGCAATGTCGCATTTTTCGCAATTTCTGCAATAGCTCTGTCTCATTTTCAGCAGTGAATTACGCCTGTAATCTTTGAATAATAACCAGGGAATTTTTATCCTACTTTTTTCAGGCGTTATTCACCGCATAAAATGAATTAAAAATTAACTATGTGTTGCCGTATGCTGGGCTTTGTATTATCATCTCATGTTTGCCGCATAAATTTGCGTGCTCCTGATGACATTTCCATCTTGTGCTGCAGTTGCAGCCGTCCCGACATACGTATATAAGAGTGAGAAATGCCGATCTCGTATGTCGTTCCTTGTAGCTCAGTAGTAGAGCCTCAGAGAGCTGTTCTGATGACCCGGGATCGACTCCCGGCTTGGGCAATTTTCTCTCTCTTGGTTTGCGCTTTAAAAAAAACAGGATAAAAATTCACTTGTTATTATTCAAGGTTTACAGTCGTAATTCATTGTTGAAAATGAATTAAAAAATAGTTGAAATTGCATATTTAGATTGGTTCATTTATCAAAAGATTTTGTAGTATAAACAAAACAAGTTCGTAATAAAACATATTTTATTCTTTAAACAAACAAAATATATTTTGTTGAAAAAAGAAAATATATTGTTAAAATAGCACATAGCATATATCTATGTAACAAAAAGATTTTGTTAATTCAAGTAAAATTCAACCATTTTACTTGAATTAACAAAAAAAAATTTTTGCTGACGATATATATATATATATATATATATATATATTTTTTTTTTTTTTTTTTTTTTTTTTTTTTTTTTTTTTTGGAATCCAAAAAAAATCAACAATATTTTTTTGTTGATTCAAACAAAATTTCCATTGACCCATATTTAAATGAAAAATTTTCTTAGGTCAACCAAATTTTTGTTGATTCAACAAAACTTTTTTCTGGGTGTATGAGCGAAATGAGCATGCTTTTTTTATTTCCTTATTCGTATGCTACGTTTACAAAGACGATTTTTTTCTACACCAGACAGCGCTGCAAAATTCACCATCGAGATCTTGCTTTGCGAATGATTACCTCCATGGTTTAAAAATTTTATGACTTATAATGAACGAATCTCTGGTGTTTATTTACTCTAATGGATTAGGATATTCGGTTAACCTAATTTTTAATGAAGTTATTTCAGAATGGTTACAATTTTTAATGTAACTCATGTCTCAAGCAAAAAATTATTTTGAACGATATTTCTAAAATTGTAACTTTTATGCAATTTTATTCGAAAAAAAAAATTTGATTAAAAATGGCCGCCTGGCATGTGAAAAAAGGAGTGGTTTGCTCGTATTTGTTTTCATCGGTCACATGACTAGCGCTTTTATTATATATATTAAGTACGGTGGGATTTATTTGATCAAAGAAAACGTTTATTAATATATTTTTATGTTTTGATTCGATTTTCATAAAATTTGAAATTACTCGACAAAATTATGCAACGATTATATATATTAAATTTCAAGCCTTTCGGTTGGATAGTTTTTGCGCTGTTATATTCGGACGGACGGACAGACAGACGGACAAACGGACGGACCAGACGACGACTATTTGGTGCTACGTATTTATATAATTACGAACGCACCTACAAAGGTAATCCGTAGGCTCGGACGCTAAAGAGTTTAAAGTAGCGAATATCACAATTTCCAAAAAGTTGCAGCAAGCAAGCAATTTGAATAATATTATTTATAAACAAGAACATAAACACATGCTCCCGGCATAGAGTATGAAATACTTTAGAACACTAACAGAATATTATTAAGAAACTTAATTTCTTTATACGCTGAAATGAGATATCGAAGTAAGCATTATAAAAAAAATACTTAACTCAGTAAAACTTCATTTTCAGCAATTTGCTGCGCATGTTCGAAGTACTTCATGCAACCCTGTATATAATCTACAGAATTTGTAAACAACACTTAATTCACTAAAAATTACATAAAATTGCATATCATAGCGGAAACAGCGCTTCTTGCTCTTATCGATCACAGCCAGTCCTTTAAGCGAATTATCTTGAGCGTCTGTGTACACGAACGTTAAATCCTACGCAATACATAATCTGTAGAAAATAAGTTGAATCGTACTTCACTGATCCTTTTAAATTTCATTATGTTTCATAAAATTTTCAAAATCGGAAATGATTTTTCCCCATAGATTATAATGTAAGGGAATTCTTTTGTGTGTCCCTGTAAATGAACTATTAATGAAACACATTTCAGTTTCAATATCAAAAATTGTATAGTAGAATTCAATAATGTATAAAAATTTCATGACAATCCGAGTATATTTACGAGAGTTGGAGCACGGACAGACGGATAAACAGAAAGACTAACCGAATTCAGAAACACTTTTCAACTATGTTCGAAAGTGTTTAAAAAGAAACAATTCTTGGAACAAATAGTAGATATTGCTTATTTGCCAATTGTTTTGTAACTCATTATCTCATTGTGTTGTACGGAACGGTCGTGTGTTTAGAAATTACCATGGCAATTTCCTGACAGGTGTTTTACATAATACATATTAAGAAACCGTTTCATCCAAATTCAAAATCGAGAATGTTACACTCATATCCCTTCCCTGGAACTGGTTTCATGAATGATTTCCATTAATTACATCGCCATTTTATAATAAATCCAGCTGTTTCTCAGTTTCTGACAATTTAGAATAGCAAGAAAAAGTGATCGGGAAATTTTGTAATAAGTTTTAATCAGATAGCAATGATTTCGCTGAAATTATATTAAAAACATTGACGAAATTACTTTTTATTATAGAGTATTATTCAAATTGAGTTGTGTTGTGTATGTAAAATTAACGCATTTAACAAAGTTTAAATTTTAAATTGCAAAAACTAACATAATAATTATTCAATCCGGAAAAAAATGAGAATAATTCCGAGTAAAATGAAATAAATATTTAAATTAATAACTATTTGTAATAAAGAAATATTTAAATTGCAATTATAGTTATAAACGTAAAAACAACACATTTAACAAAGTTTAAATTATAAAAACTCATTTCAAGAATATTTACGAACAACTCTAAGTTATATGCATAATGGGAAAACATTAAAGGGCAATATTTATTAAAATCTTGAGACAACTTCTGTTTCCGTATTTAGAAAATTTAGAAAATTCAAATTGTGTGGCTAAGATTTATAAATTTTTTTAAATAGATTAAGAGAAAACTGTCCATTTTTTTTCAATAAAACAAAGTTTTTCCGAAAAACGTGGATTTTGGAACATAAGCTGTGAAGAAAAAGAGGATAAAATATACTTAAGATCAAATATTGTAAATTTATTAAAATGCCAGCATTTTTTAAACATCTTTTCCAGATTTAAAATGCATTCGTTGTAACCAAACTGGCCCCAGTTCATAAATAAGAAATAAGCTCCAGGAACCTAACAACATTATTTATGACTCGTTTAGGCCTTCCAGTTTAGTAGAAAATATATTCGATTTTAATACTTTGTGCGATATAAAAAATACGATTTTCTAATTATATATAATTTATGTAGAACATTATGTATTAAATAAATTCAATAATAATTTCAGTCATTCCTCTATTCGCTTATCATTTCTATAATTTTGTTATTATACTGAAAGAAAAATTAAAGACATTAATGCAGTACATTAATGTCTACATAGAAACTACATTTTAGAATAATATATTATTTGTCAAGTGAAGTTTCTAAATTCTTTCATGACAATTTCATATTTTCAATGTTTCAAATGTGATTAAAATAGAATGGGAACAGTATCGTTTCATTTCCAGAGAGATCCGAAGACATAAAACATTATAAAACTATACTTCTTTTTATTGCTAAAATGCGTAAAATAAAAATATAAAGCAGTAAAAAGATTTTTATATATAAACTGATTGCAGATACCAGGGTCACCGAAACCTTTTTAAAGACAAATGATAATTATCTATAGTTGCACGATCTATAACATAATTATTTAAAATGCTATGGTTCGCGTTTTTCACGCTCATTTTCAAATAACGCACATTATTTGTTATTTTTACATGGAGGTTTATTTCTACATTTTTAACCACCGAGAAAAAAGAGCCACAATTTTGGTAAGTTAAATGATGCTGCATTATTACTTATTGTATTTTAATGTGTTACAATCTCTGTGGTTTCTCTTATAATGGATGGATAGTATAGATTAGAAGGGAAATTAACTTACTTTGAAATTTATTTGGATGGTTTCTTCTCGATATAATCTTGTCAGGACTGTGGTTTTTCTATTATACATAATATTATCAATATGCTCCTTTTTTATAACTAAATGTCCTGCTTGTCATGCGAGGATAGTAATTCTTTGATCCGTATTCTTTAATAAGCGATACTTCATATACTCCTAAATAATTCTCAACATTATTTTGATCAATTTTACTGCAAATGATATTCTTTAATTTCAGAGGGGTTTGGCTATTAAACAGACATTGAAACGTTTAAGGCTGCAATTTATTTTCTCAAAAATGCTTAGAAAATTTTGAAGAGTATATATTTTTTTATTTTTTCATATCAAATTATTTTTCAGGTTTCTTATTATCGGCAATATTCACTATTAATTTATTAGTATGGTGTACCTTAAAACCTTTATTACAATATTAAAACAGGTGTTCATTTGTTAATGTCTACTATTTATTGTCCATATTACCAATTTACATTCGGACATTATCTAAAAACATGGTTAAATTTTTTCATCAAAAACGTCCCTCATTGATAAAAATGTAAAAAAGTTTCAAATAAAAACCTTCACCATTGCACAAAAGCGCTTTCACTCTGGCTAGAGCATCATCAGTTGTAACCTTCAAGCCTCTGCTTCTTCGCTATATATACAACTGCTTGTTGAATGCGGATAGGGGGAGCTCTTAAATTAGCAGTCGTATATATAGCGAAGAAGCAGAGGCTTGAAGGTTACAACTGATGATGCTCTAGCCAGAGTGAAAGCGCTTTTGTGCAATGGTGAAGGTTTTTATTTGAAACTTTTTTACATTTTTAATAATGAGGGACATTTTTGATGAAAATTTTTAACCATGTTTTTAAATAATGTCTGAATGTAAATTGGTTATATGGACAATAAATACCATTATAGCAATATATTATATAACTAATTTAGTTTTGCATAAATCACCTAATGGTGTAGATTTACAGGTATATGAAGCCAGAGACTATCTTTAACATGCATTCATGTAATCATATGAAAGTTACATATTTAAGTTATTAAGATACGTTTCCAAGATATCTGCACATAAAAATATTCTTAATCGAAAAATTAGATTTAGAGTAAAAAAAAAAAAAAAAAAAAAAAAAAAACATTATATAACCTAAACATTACTTTAACCTCTTCGGTACGAATATCTCATATGCATCCAGAATTGGTTGATTAAGTATATTCTTTTAGGAAGCTTTCAATAGAAAAAAGTATAAAGCTACCTATTGCAGCCGTTCGGAGGAAAGCAATTCCGGAAAATTTTGGTATAATTTCACCGATCATGACCCACAGACCCCAAAACCACCCTCCGTTCAAATGTTGATTTATATATATATATATATATATATATATATATATATATCCATATATATATATATCTGACATATATATATATATCATACGAAAACACTCGTATTTTTAAATCAATTTGGATGAAACTAATTGTGTGTATTAAGCTCACCAGTGTCTCGACCGAGTTCGTTGGCCAGCTTGGTCCGCCATCTTGTTTCAAGATGGCGGCCACTTAAATGTTTAAAACTAAAATAAATTTACAAAAAAGTTAAAAATTCAAATTTATTTTTTGCTTACGTGTTAGGCTTTGGTACAAGGATTCCGGAGCATTTTTTTGTTTTATCTCTATCTTAAAAAATGGCTGAGATAGAACCGTTTGAAATTCTAGGGTGGCTGACATTTTGAACACATTACAAGACAGCACATTGCAAAAAAACAACGATTAATTTATGAGTTTTAGTGAACGCGATTTCTCGCAAATTATTTTCTTTCATTGTTGTAATCATTTTCCCAATCATACGCATAAAACTATATAGTCATATCCGTTAGCGCCAAATTCTCGCCAAACTTGGCGACATTTGGCGAAATATTGCCAAATTTGGCGACCAAAATAAGTCTTCATAAATGAAGCCAACTTGGCTATAGCTCAATAATTTGGCAAATTTCTTATTCAAATTCAGTATTAACGAACCTTTTGTAAATGGTTTCTTTCTTTGCATTTCAGCTTGCTGTTTTCGAGAAACATTAGCTAAAATTTTAAAACGAAGATATAGGAAAGCTACTTTTTCCTCCCGGTACAGGTCGGAAGGACTTTTTAAGTACTATAATTTCCGAATAGTAACCTTTGCCTAATCACAGAATTTCAGAGATAAAATAAAACGAAGATTAGTATTCAGAAATTGTTGTACTATAAAATAAAAAAGTCGTTTACAAGACGCTCAATCCGAAAAGGCTAAATATTCATTTTCTTTTATTAAAAAATATTTTCAAAAAATATATCATATGTATGTAAATTAAAATACTAATTTAACAAGAAATTTTGTATTTAAGTTGAAATTTTTTGTCATATTAAAAGATATGTGTACTTTGTAATCATTTTATATTAAACATGCCAAAACGTTTACATTATTATACTATATTTCGTCTCATTTTGTAAACTTTTGAGAATAATTTATTTTATAGTTATGTTAGAATTGCATCTAAAATCATTGAATGTTAATAGAACCTATTACTGTAGAGTGTCTTCAACCAAATTAATTCACTACCACACATTGCTGTTATATGATGGGAATATATGTCATTCATAATAAAGTAATATTGATACATAAAGTGTCATTTATGATACGGTGTTAGTCTGTTAGCATGATAAATAGACAACTAGAGTAAACAGATTTATATGATATAAATATTATCTAGGTTAAAATTATCTGGTATATATTAACACATGGAATAACATAAATGCCATCGGTTTTTGATAAAATACTTAATAAGAATGTTATTATACTTTAAATTTTCATAGAATTTTTAAGTATCACAGACTGTTGGCCCATCGTTAGGAATTTGGTGAAACCGTGAAATATAGGGTATAGTGGCTCCTCTAATTTAGATCTTATCTGAGCTGGACTCTGAGCAGAAAACTGTTGGGCCACTGTTGGACTTTGTATGCAAATGGTACGTCAAGGCGGACATTTTTTACTATGGGCCAACGTGGGACAACAATTATCCAACATTGGCACAAACATTTTGTGCTATTTGGATTACGTTACTCAATTTACAATCCGAACAGTTCACCGAAGTAGCAGGCGCTATCTCAATTAATTAGAAAAAGTATTACTACTTAAAATATTTAAAATATATGGTTTATATTAACACGTGGAGTAATATAAATGTCATCGCGTCTTGACAAAATACTTAATAGAAATGCTATTATACTTTAAATTTTCATAGAATTTCCAAGTATCACATACTGTTGGCCCATCTTTGAAAATTTGTTTAATCCGGGAAGTATAGGGTATCGTGCCGCTAATTTGGATCGTATCTAATCAGAAAACTGTTGGGCCATTGTTGGACATGTGTAGGCAAATGGTACGTCAAGCCGGACGTATTTTACTATAAGCCATATTGAGACAACAATTATCAAACAGTGGCCCAACCGGTTTGTGGTATTTGGATTACATTACTAAATTTATAATCCGGACGGCACACCTAATTAGCGTGAGCTGATAGCTCAATTATTTTATTTAGAACAAATATTACTACTATACGCTTAGGATCGTTTCTTGCTTTTCTAATAAAAAAAATATTACATTTAAATAAATGTCCCATATATAAACACTAGACGAAAAACTTAATTTTATTTATTTAAAATGATAATTTTTAATTAGTCGAATAATTTTATTTCAGGTTTTAAAATATATTTCAGTATTTTTCAAATAAAATAAAACATGCTGCTCCGTAAATTGTTTAGACATTCTAAAATTTTATTCATAGAATCGTAAAAAAAAAAATTATAAACGTGTTAGTGTCGTAAAAGACGTTTTAATAAATGTCTTTGTTGATAATGATAAAGTGAAGTTTTGTGAAGCTATCATACTATAATCTACTTGCGAGATTGGCCGTACTTGATTTTCGAGAACCTAATAAAGCAAAATTTAAAATTTCTTTTTTCGGAATTTATTTTAGAAAATAGTACATCAAGTTTACTCTATTCCAACCAGGTTAAAAACTGAAATATATTTCAGAAGAAAAAAATAGTCTAGGAATATTTTTCCTCAAAAATAATTAACAGATGTTTTGCCTCGGAGTAATTTCCTGTAAAATTTTCTCATTCCTTAAATATTTCTAATCACAATTGACAGCATTATGTAAAAAGAACTTCCTGAAAACCGTGAGTATAAATGAATTATTTAATTTTATTTTATAAAAAACATTTTCCGAAACATAATTCTAGAATTTTAAAGTCATAGGATCATTTTTTTAAATTAAAAACCTTTTAGGAAAAACTCAAAATAATTTTACATAATCAATACCGAATGTTTTTAATTTATTCGAAACATGCAAAAAACCCATTTTTTCAACTAATCATTATATTATAGTTTATACAATCGAATTTTTTTTGTAGATTATTTTTCTCAACGTATCTCTTTGAAAAGCAATTTCATTTATTTTATTTTTAAAGTAATTTGCTATGCGCACAATCCATAGGGCCGTTACTGACATTTTTCACCTAAATTAGCTTTGTATTTAAAGGAATTAAAATTAAAATCTTGTAAAGTTAATGTTTTAATACTAAAGCAACATTTATTTTTCTTAATGAAGCAACATCGAATTTCTAGAACATAAGTTACATATATAAATAAACTACGTTTTAGGCGTTATGTAATAAATACTTTTTTTTAATAGCAAAATAATGTCTTAGAAAATCTGCTTTGCTTTATTAAAGTAAATAAATGCTTGAAAAGTATTAAAATTTATTATAACTGTTTGGTATTTAAACTCTTTGAGTACAAAGCTATTTTATGTTTAAAAGTTTCAGACACGCCAATACTCGCCCGCATGAGTTGATAATGTAGGTCTTGTATTTCAATAAATTCTCATTAGTGACCATTTAAAACTTCAGAGTCGTTCACTATTGCCATAGAGAGATGATACGTTAGCTTGCGTAAGATATGTTAGAAGTTTTATTTAGTGATAAGCGTGTGTTAATGGATTTGTAAGTATTTCATGGTTCTCGTAATAAATACAAAATGTATTTTAGAGAAAACGTGTAAAATAAATCATGCATCATCTGTAATTTCCAATTAAAAATATGAAGCAGATATAGGAATTTTTTTTATATATAATTATGAATAATAAAAATAATAACACGTCTGTTTTCAAAAATTAAAGTCACATTTTAGCATTTTACAATTTGTTTGTTTTTTGTGTAAGAATTGTTTCTGTTTCTCACCTTAAGTTTTAATAATGACATTTATGTACTTAAAATAATATATTCAAATCAAATAGAACGTGCTAAATGGTGCACACAAGAAAACAGTGATTTTACAAACACATTTAAAATATAATTAAAATCTACGTTTCGTGTCGCTTCTGCGAACGTCATCAGGATATGGTGTTACATACAAGTCTAAAATTTCGAAATGGACATAAACGTCTAAGAGTCCTGGAGAAAACTTGACCAGAGAGTGCTCAAACGTTACCAAGTTCCCATGGTAACTTAAAGGAGCAAACCACCACAGTGAAAAACAAGAACGAAAAATCATGCGTCAAGCATAGATTATGTAACACTTCCCAACGCTTCCAAAATAATTTTACGAATCATACTCTTTAATAAGCTAAAAGATAACATCTAAGTAATCCGAATACTTTTATTCAGCCCTATATAGGATCTATAGATTTGTATATATACTACATAGGAAGCTAAATTTTAGTTCAGTTAGGAAACACGTAGCACAGTTTAAAATTCTCCGTCTGGAGTTAAATAATACGGAAATGTGTTCCTGAACTTTTGTGCTTCCCTGTATAGGATCTACAGAATTTATACACACCACGTAATACACAAAAAGCGATTTAAAATTAAAATCGCATTCAGTAACTTAAAACGCACTTCCAGGAATTATTGTTAACATACAGTAGAGAATTCTTTTGTGTGTCCCTGTAAATGAACGATGACTGCTATACACACAATATTCTGTAGTAAGTCTCTTGTAATGAACCTTATATAAATTTCAATGCGTTTAAAATAGTGAAACATTATTTAAATAAACCGCAGACGATTTTTCTCCATAGACGTAATGTAACGGAATTCTTTTGACTGTCCCTGTAAAGTAAGTGTAAGTGCTATGCACACCCTATTCCATATTAAGCTTCTTCTAATGCAGCTTAGTGATATATATAAATTTCAATGCGTTTAAAATAGTGAAACATTATTTAAATAAACCGCAAATGATTTTTCCCCATAGACCGCAATGTAACGGAATTCTTTTGAGTGTCCCTGTAAAAAAACTATAAGTGCCACACACTTCCGTTGAAATAGGGAACATGCTATCGATAACGATTATAACATATAAAAATTGCAGGGCAATCCGAGCATATTTACGGGAGTTAGAGCACGGACAGACGGCCAGACGGCAGATGGCAGACGGCCAGACGGCAGACGGCCAGACAAACCGAAGTCATAAGCACTTTTCAACTAGGTTGGAAAGTTTAATAAAAAAGGGGGGGGAGACAAAATGAATAGATTGTATTAATAAATTATAACATATTATGCCAGATTTTATGAATGTTATAGGATAAATTATCGTTACATGTATACTGCGGAAGCTTAATAATCGTAAGGGACTCTAAAATTTCATTAACATAGGGATTCTTGCGTGGGATTGTGATTCTAGCCTCATCACGCTTTATTTATATGTATGTATTTTTAAAGCAATGTATTAAATGCTCTTTTTGATAAAAATGTAATTTTTCTAAAACAAATGCTAAAACTTTTCTATCCAACTAGCAAAGTAATTTCGATTTCATTATTAATTGTCTTTAAACGAATCTTTAGGTAAATTATAAGGATCGCTTCGAATATACTTTAAGAAAATTTTATTACAATAAATAAAATTGTAACAATATTCATAAGATCAATTTTATACAGGTAACACATTAAATCAAAATTCAAAAAGTGAAGAGAGCGCTTGAACTTATATCTCTCAAGTGACGATATCCACCAATTAGTTATGATAAAGTAGCGATAAATTAAGTAATTTGAAACTCTCGAAATTTAGGTATGAGGACTCCCATTACTCCGGAAATTTTACTAACACTATTTTCGAATAAAAAATATCGTTTTATTAATGCACAAATTGTCTGATTAAATAAGACAAATATGGTTATTTCTAAGTATTGGCTATCGAAAATTCAGAAGTTTGGCTTCTATGTTTATAAATTACATCTATATTCATCCTTAAACTAACTCACTCATTCATTCTTTGAACAGATAGTTTGATATATTATTAGAAAGTATTATCGGGCTGCCAAGTATTTATGTTTGAATGAGGTGTTTTCATTCCCGATTAACGCATCTACCGCTGTCGCGACAGCTGACGGCTGTTTCCGTGATTGATTAAGTAAGATAAATTGCATATTTGAAAATAAGGTTGTATAAAATTTTTAAGTAAAAAATGCCAGTGCCTCCCAGACTTTTATAATGTATAAAAGAAAAGTTTCATCTCATAAATTATAAGAAAATCATGTTAAATATGATGTCTGAAATATATCGTTTTTAGAATCATGTAATTTTTACAAGTAGATGCTTTTCTCATGTAATAATTTAATTATTTTAAAATTGTCTTTTTTTTATATTCGCGTGTAAATATATTTTCCAATGAAATGTGTTTCGAAATATTATTTTGGCTTTTTAAAAATCTGGAAACAGTAGGTAAAAAACGATTATTTCAAATTATGAATTAAATCTTTATTCAGATAATGAAATTTTAAACACAAATTCCAAAAAACCTTCAGAAAAATAGAGAAATTTTAAAATTTTCTCCATCTATCTTATTTAAATTTTAAAAAGATCAGACAACACACATTAAAATCTATTTTCGTATATGTCTGCAGCATATTTATGACTACTAACACTTATTTTAAATCTATTCAATTTATATTAAGACTTTCTTCATATATAGGGCATTAACTATCTAAATTTTAAATCGCTGAAAAAAATTCTATATAAAATCAATCATCAAAGACATCTGTTACTCAACGACAATGCTAATTATATATTTTGTAAGGTATCCTAAGGCGGTCTCTGTTGTATAAAGTTCTAGACAATTCCATTCTTAACATTATATTTTTAAACGTATCATAAAAGAAAAACGTAAAAAAAAAAAATCTTTTTTCAACTTGGAATATAATATTTTGTAAAAAATTATTCGGATATTGTTAGAATGCAAATTATTCTTTATGGATAACGCGTAGTTAAAGCATTAAGTTCAGCGCAATTGTATGTACGAAATTTTAAATGTGTATATTACGAAAATTAAAATGTGTAACTATAACACATAAATATATATATATATATATATATATATATGACACGTTACAAAAAGAATGTAGCTATTTTTTAAACAATTGGCATCTTTCTAAACTGTTATTTCTTCTAAAATACAAAACAAGTCTAAACGGACACTGATTTAGATTATTTGGCATTCGCCAATACAGAAAGAGGGGATGACATTTCTTTCAGGACATAGTGGTATAACAGACATGATCTAAATTTTTAACTTTATAAAAAAATAAAATATCGAAATTTTTTACAGCCAGTATTGAACGGTATTGAATATTTGTGAATTAAATTTTTGAATTATTGTATGCCTACTAGTTTGCCTATATATGAGAGTGGAGAAATATTGGAAATAAAATTTGACTGGTAGAAAATATTTTTGATAAAACTGAATCATCAAGCATATCGGTGAGCATTTATTTTTACATGATACGTCGTATTTTGGTAAATTCAGGGCCTGATAGTGGACTCAAGATATTAATCGAATGACCTGATTTTTTCCCCGTTAAATAGGAAGAAGAAAAGCAAATTTTGATGACTACTGTATTTCGAAATTATGAACTTTATTCTTACACGATACGTCGCAATTTGCTGGAAATTTTCGTAATTTCAGTGCATAGTAGAGGGCTCAATACTTTAGTCGATTGACCTGAAATTTGTTTTCGATAAATAGGAAGTCAAAAAGCAAATTTTCATCACCATTGTATTTCGAAATTGTAACCTTTATTTGTTTCACTCCACCCTAATTATATTAAGGGTAAAATATATACATTATGTCTTATCAAACATTGAAAACTACAATTTATACTGTTTGCACTAATTTAAATTACAAAGCTATTTTCATCTAATATGGTACAAACAATATAGGGGAGATATTTACTCCTAGGCCCAATGCCGTCATTTAAAATAATATTTGGTATAAGTTTTATTATTTATCTGGGTGTGTGGCAACGTTAGTTTTTATCATTATAGCCATTTTGAACTTCAGAAAAATACCGTTCTGTGAAATTATATTTGGAAAACTCTTTTGAAAGCGCGAAAGCGTAATTTTCAGCTGAATTGATTTATTACTTTACAAAGATAAGAAATTTTTTTTTAACAACAATACCTATTTTTAACTGTTGTCTGAAGTGATGTAAATGCGACAAAAAATATATGGCATATAAATGTGCAATTGTTAATAAAGTCAATTTTGTGTGTAATCATTTTTTTTAATGTAAAATATTACTTTATGAAAAAAAAATATTTTTACTTTATGTATAAAATCTTACATGGAAATATTTTTATTTTTTGGTGAAAATTTTGTTAGTAACTATAGGTTAGTGATGTTTTTATTTGTGAGTTATTTTTCCGCATTATAAAAGAAATGCAATTTTAAACTAGTGAATTTTTACTCATGTTTTATCTGATGATGATTGTTTATTTAATAAAATTGTAACGTAACATTCTTGTTTATTATGTACTGTATATTCAAAATTTCAACAAATTGTCATGTGTGAAACAACAACCTGCCTTACGTACACTCTAAAAAAAATTGTTAATTTACGGGCATTCTCCGTGTATTGCTGCAGTAATTTTATGGGAAAAGCTCCTTTTTTAAGGTTAATGGTCAATTTCCGTAATTTTCCTGTTTTTACGGGCAAAACCCGTTTATCTAAGAACAAAGCTTGTTTTTCTAGGGACAAAACCCGTTTTCTTATGGACATTGCCTGGAATCTCTGCTGCAGTAATTTTACTGCACTTTTTTTTTACAGTGTACGTTGATTTTCTTGTATAAAAGTCATTTGCATTGTTATAGGAATGTGATTTTATTTGGAATAATTTAGACTTTTAGTTCGTGCGATGTCGCCAATATGAAGTATACTATAAAAATGCGTGCACATTAATTTAGGAGTTTTAAAAGTGGCTAGTAGTTCCGTGTTTATGTGTTAAACAAAAGTAGTCCTATGTACAAGGGGTTAACCTACACTTTACATAATTAATGTCAGGCTGAAAGAAATATATGAGGATGAGGATCCCAGAAGCCAATAGGTATAAGTGACAAAATAGAAAAAAATGAACTAAATGTTCAGGCAATCTGGAAATAAGGCTATTTATTTGTACGCAAAAAAATATAAGTGATTTTTTAATTACTTGTTGTGTTTTGAGAGTCAACCACTTAAGCATTTGAAACTTGTACCCCTTGTTATTAATATTGATTAACTATAAATTTAAAAAAAAAGTACTCCACCTTCTTTACACAGTTATTGAAATAAGAGTTCAAAAAACACTATGAACAAAGCAACAGTATTTCAGTCAAATACTAATGACTCAAAACTTTGAACTCAATTTACTCTAAATCGAAATTTTGTCTCTTGTATCCCTTGGCTTCTACGGTCCTCATATATTATTTATTACATTTATAAAAATTTAAATAAATTAATATTACATTGTAAATCATTTATAGACATTTAATTCTTCATTTGAGAAAACAAAATCGTGGTTATAAACATAATAATATGCTATATAGAGCGTTTTTTTTTTTCAAAGTATAATATCTACTAACTTTTATTTTATTAAAAATAGATATAGTTTATCACGTAAACGTAATTTAAAAGGTTATTATTTAATTTATGTTGCATGAAATATTATGAATACAATAATATAGTAATTTACGAAAATTTTATTGTTTAAAACTTTTTTTTCAAATTTTTTTCTAGTACGTCTTTGAAATCTATTAAAGAAAAAATGGGCTATAATCTTGATAAAGCATATAATTAAATTACCCAGATTATAGCACGTGCTGCTGATAATGCAGAACAATGGAGTTCTTCAATGTAAGTAGCCAACAGAAGAACAACTTCTTGTTTTTCGAAATGCTGCATCAGAAGAATTATTTGATTAGAAAATCAAAGCCGAGTCATAATGAATTCAAAAAGTGAGCAACTATCAACAATAAAATTTAACTTCATCTGTTAAAAGTATGTACAAATTGCTTTGATCAAATTGTTGCAATGCTAAATTTATTATTTTAACTACTGAAGTAATTTTCTAGTGAAGAAAGAGAGAAACATAACTTTAGGGAAAAAAAGTCTCTTAATTTTTTTAAAAATAATAATTATAAGTAAATGCACCTTAGAAACATGAGTATATTTAACTATTGAATGTACATTTTGATTAATTCTGAATACATCATTAAAACGAATAAACAGAAATATGAATAAATTCATATTATATCGTGAATCATTTAGTACATATCAATTTCTTTTTCTTTGAGAAAAACACACAATTTTAATTAATTAATCTTTAAGGTTTAAAACATATTATGTTATTTATCATACATTAAAAAAAATATTCTACTTGATATCTTAAATTTTTAAAATTATTTATCTTCTATTTCATAAACATAACTTAAAATGTACTTGAGTATTATCTTACCAGGTTATAGTTCGTCAAAAAAGGTTGTCAAATGACAATCTTGTTTATCGTTACCAATTATGTCCAAAACATTAATTTAACATTACTGAATACATAATATTGTTAAAAATGGTAAATAGTAATATAAAATAATTAAATAAATAAAATATAATAAATAAACAATAATAAATAATTAACAAAATTTATAAACTATAACAAAAAATAAACTATCAACTATAATAAATATATTGTAAAACTATTTATACTAATAAAAGAAAGTTTCACTCTGTGTGTTTGTTTGTTTGTCTACGATGGCTAGCAAAATCTAGCCCACCTAGAAGTCTGAAAATTTAGGTGTGGATAATCCAAGGCCTGACCTGGTGCCCCTGAGTCTCAGAATTTTAATACTTTGAAAATTAACACAAATATTGTTAAAAAAACTGATCAATAACTTATATCTTTTTTTAGCGAGTCGGCTTTCCGAACACGCGCATGCCCAGAACCCGATTCACTGCAGCGCACGGGAATCAAGAACCATTTGCATGAAGAATGCGTTTATTTCGCAATTATGTTTTAAATTCTATCGACTAAACGGTTTAGTTTATTTAAAAACGAAAAGAATATTCTGAAAGATCGCGCTCTTATGTCTCCAATGCCGTTATCAATTCGAAAAAAAAAAATTATGTTAACACTTTGAAAAACATTTTTGAAAAAGAGTTGTTTTTCCGGGCTTATGTGTTCTCGCTTACGCCAATGCCCCTCAATAGCACAATTTTAGAGATACAGACAAGCAAACATATACTTTTAGAGCTGAAACCTTCTTTTAATAGACGGTATAATTATTGTTTTAAAATACTGATTTTAACCCTTTCAGAAACACCAGCGAACGCAGGTCATTTTGCGCCTCACGAGAAGATTCTTTTACTTACGCTAAAATTTACTAAATGTTCGTATTTTGACACAGTCGTTTTAGAACATCTCAGTAAACCAGTTTTACATCATATACAACAATTTCGAAGCCTTCGGACGAGAACAAGTATTAAAAATAAATAAAATCTGAGATATTTCCGACGAAACCTCATGATAACGGGATGTTTTACGCGGTCACGCTCGGCTTCGGGTAACGTTTTCACTATTTAAAATGCATATATTTTCACATTATTTTATAGAGGACTTGGAAACAGTTATATTTATAAACGAGTAAAATGTCATAGGGATCGGACGACGAATACTATTTTTTATTATTATTTTAATGGACCCGACGCGAAAAGAAAACATATTTTGCAACCAGATAACAATATTTCTGACGTAATTTTTACACGGGCTGTAAAACCGTTATATTTATGACCATTGAAAATTTCAAAGGGTTTGGACATCAAAAGCTGTTTTTTTTAACCATAAAACGATCCTGCCTGAAATAAGAAGTAAATGTTTTTTTACGATTTTGCGATTTTGTCATTTAAGATATAAATTCATACATAATCGGGTAAAATATATAAAATAATACGAATTTGGGGTTTATTTAAGGTTTTATCACGAGACCGCGCAACGCTGGAGTGGGTCAGCTAGTATTGTTATAAAATAAGGGTTACGGTAATTAGCATAATTTACACCATGTTTGACGCAACTGTATTTGACCTTTCAGGATAATACGTAAGTATCATTAAAAATATTTATATACTTATTATGTTACAAAAAAATAATAACAACATAGTGAATTGTGATAATTATTCCTTCCAAACTTCTTTTGTTTTCCATATAATTTCAGTACTTATTTCAAATTTAAGGAAGAAGGGAAGGGGTTATAATGTTCTTAAAACACATAATTAGTGAACTCGGGTGGTAAAACTTGTTTATAATAATAAAATCTAGTGGATTTCATTATTTAAATTAACTGTCGGAACATCAACGTTTTGCATTTTGAATCGTTAATAGAGAGTGTTTGATTAGAAACTCAAAGGCGATTCGTAATTAGGTTATAAACGAGAGTATTGATTTAAAATAAATTTAACTTCGTTTGTTCAAACTGAATTGAGAGATCTTAGATCAAAGTGTTGTGAAACCAAATTTTATCTTTTAATTATTACAGTATTTTCGAAGAGAAGAGAAAACTCACTCAAGTTTCTTTTAATAAATGTTGCTTTAAATTTCCGTTAAGAAACTATTGTATATAAGTTAATAATAAGTAAAATGTACATATGGCATGTGATAATGCTTATATTTAACCGAATTAGCGTTAAATATACTAGGGGATCCAATCCGGGCTTGCTGTGTTTAAGAGAGTAGGTAACAGCCATTATTATATATAATATATATATATATATATATATATATTATATATATATATATATATTGGGGGGGGGGAAATAATTGTTTTTTTACATTTAATATGAATTTTAGTTTGCTAACTAGCTACACCAAAAATCATTTTTATATGGAAAATATAAAAAAATATATTTAAATATACATTTTAAATTTAATTAAAACGATACTTTCGTATTAGCCGTACAAGGAGTTAATAGTCGAATAAATCGCCAAAAATTTCGTTCTTACAGCATCCATTTTGACTCAAATAATTTCAGTGGTTTCAGTTCGTAGATCAATTACATTTTTTTTTACTTTTTTACTGTCTTAGAAGGACAGCTCAGACAAAGATTAAGTCTGTAGAGCATAGATGACCCTCCCGGTCCTCTTTATTTAGGGTAATAAAATACAAAATCCCGTCAGTAAACCCGATAGAGGGCGGGGTAGCGAAATATAGATATGAATATATGAATATAACTAAAACAATATTTGTGAAAAGATAAAAATACAAAATAATATCACTGCCGGAAAATACAATCTCCGACTCAACAAGAGACGGTGAATAAAGAAGGAAACCGAGTCTTTACATTTGAGATAATAAAGGAATGTTCCTTTCACTAAAAAGGTTAAGCAATAATTTATAATAAATTAAGTATACACTATTTATCTATATAGTAAAGGAGAAACATGTCCGTGCGTAACACTGACGTAATATTCATAGTCTCAACACCGGACCAATAAATGTCGCTATTGCTCCAATTTTTTAAACTTCTAAACATCGTAGAATTTCTATACTTACGACGTCGAATAGCGGAAATAATATTCTTTCAAATGCAATTTATTTGAAAAATGGGGATAAATTTACAATTTTTTTTTTTTAAATTACTTGTAAAATAATTTCCAAGCATCATTGCATATATTTTTTTAACTATATTTACTATCGTATACAGCCCAATTTCAAAAGATGAACCCTTTTACACTTAAAACAATACAAATAGTTCAGCATTTGTTTGCGGCAAACATTTGATACTGAGATTAAAACTTCATCAATAAATAAATAAAATAATATATTAAGGGCATGTTTTCAGGTTATTTTCCCAATAAGCCAAACATAGCAATGTATCTGGGAATTGTAGTTACTTATGATAATTTAGTTTATTAAAAATTTTATGTTCACCTTTTATGAAATTTTACTTTAATTGAAATATTGTTAGATTTTTAATTTTAGATAGATGTGTTTTGTGAAATCAGCAGTATCATGAATGACATAAATACAAGAAAAAGAAATGAATGGAGTGCTTTTGGGAAGAACAATATTATTCTGAAGAGTAACATGCGTTTTTGTTTGAAGAGAAAGATGTTTAACCAATGTGTTTTGCCTGCACTAACTTATGGAGCTGAAGCAGGGACGCTAAGAAAACAGATGGTACAAAGATTACAAATAACACAGCAAAGTGTGGAAAGATGTATGCTAGGCATAACTAGAGGAGACAGAAAGAGAAAAAACTGGATGAGAAGTCAGACAAAAGTTTTTGACTTATTTAGAGAATTAAATGTTAAAATGGAAATGGGCTGGGTACATTGCAAGAAGACAAGACAATAGATGAAGCACAAACTGGGATACCATGGTATCCCAGAGATATAAAACGACCAAGAAGACTACTTAAAGTAAGATAGAGTGACGAAATCAGAAAAGTGGCCGGTGTTAACTGGATGACTAAAGCATTAGACAGGAAGCAATGGAAAAATATGAGGGAGACCTACATCAAGCAGTGGATTGAAAACGGTTGATGATGTTGATGATATATATAACATATTTTTAACAATTACCATATATTAAAATTATTCGAAATTTTTCTCTCTTAATTTTTCGTTTTTAAAAGTGCTATTATTATTTACCAATATTTTTAATTTTTCAATAAAACTTAATTTTTTACGCGTCAGTATTTTACTTCCATTTTGGCATTGCGGCAGTAAATTTTCCTTTTCTCTGCCCGTAGTCTTTCTCTCTTAGAATGCTTTCAATATATTCGAATTCTAAACGTTTTACGTGACCAAGAACATTCTAGTATTTTCTTTCTTCTAGCGCTTTCGGAACCGCTTTACTCCATTTTGTTTAATCCGCAATCATTCAGAAAAATGATTAGATAAAATCCATTTGTAGTACTCATTTTGTAGTCTTCCGTGAAAGGGTTTAAAACCATTTGCACGACTTCCGAAGATAACTTTTTCAGTGATATTACCGCGGCTATTACCACGGCAACAGAAAAATGTCTCCTGATTTTCTATAATTATGCCGTCAAAATGATGCCATTTAATTGACGTACCTCCTAATTCAACCCCTAATGTGACCCAGTTTTGAGTGACGAATATGCCAATAAAGAAATTGGACTTTCTCGAGAAAACACCCAGCATTTTCGACGATTGCTATTACTGTTTTTGATTAGCTCTGTTCTGAGCTATTATGATTGCACTGTTACTAATTTTTGTCGTGCATTTAATTGACAACACTCTCCTGATTTTAATTATGCAATGTTTGCTGGGTTGAGTGCAATTAGTATTTTTATTCTCAAACGTCATCGAATATGTGTTCGCAACGAATGTATCATCTTTAATTCATTGCATTATAATATACTTCATGACTGTTTACCGAAGCAAACAATTTATGCCATCACACAATTGGTGTACAATACTTAATGGGATATCTTGTAATATATATCTTATATATAGAGAGAGAGAGATCGACAGATAGATTGCTATAGATATAGATAGATTGCTATAGATATAGATAGAGATATAAATATATATATAGATAAATAAATAGATGTAGATATAGATAGCAAAATAAATGATATGGATAGTTCGACAGACAGATAGATATAGATACAGGTGTAGATATTGATAGGTAGATAGATATAGATATAGATGTAGATATTGATAGGTAGATAAATATAGAAATAGATGTAGATATAGATGTTGATATAGATAGATATATATAGATATGGATATAAATATTTATTCACAAAATACAGAGTGTGTTCTGAAATTAGTAGAACTATTTTTTTTAATTTATTCGTGAGAATACTACAAACGATTAGAATTTTCCAAAATAGCACCCTTCCGCATCTACACACTGCTGCCAGCGAGTTTTCCAGTTTTCGTACGCCTCCAGGAACGCCTGGACCGGAATGCTGTTTAGCTCCCTCGTCAAGGCCTGTTGAACCGACTCTACCGAGCCGTGATGCTTCCCCTTGAACGTCGATTTTATTCTCGAGAATAGAAAAAAGTCTGGGCCAAGTTGGGGCTTTAGGGGGGATGAGGCAGCGTTGCCACATTGTGCTGGGCAAGATACTCCACTACGTGAAACGCTGTGTGGCTCGGTGCGTTGTCATGATCTCAAAAACTTGGGTTTGAGGAATGCTCAATTCATTAGCAATCATTCTGATACACCTCCTACGATCACTGTTCAGTAAATTTTTCACTTGCGACACATTTTTTTGGTCCTCTCTGGTCGAAGGGCGTCCGGAGCAGTCGTCGTCTTCCACTCTTTCCCTACCTTCTCGGAACAGCTTGTGCCACTCAAAAACACCCGATCTACCCATAGCAGCATCACCGTAGGCCTTCTTAATCATGTCGTGAGTCTCTTTGCCCGTTTTACCAAGCTTTACACAAAATTTTATCGCGTATTGCTGCTCCAGAAAACGCTCCATGATTCTCCGTGGCGAGGCGTTTCGACAGGGGTTCACAGTACAAGCGACCTACTCTTTTCAACAGCCGAGAGCCGACTGCCGATTTTTTCCAGCATCCCCAATATACCCCTCCACCGATCGGACGCACGCAGACCGCCTTTCGTCCGCCCGTTCGCTCAGTAAAAAACCTTTCCTACTAATTTCAGAACAGACCCTGTACCTCTCATCAAATAATTTATGGATATAATAATTTATTGACATTTGGATTCAAACTTTCTTTATTATTTAAAAAATATTTTTACTACATATTGAAAACTTTTTAAGGAACAGGCGTTGCTATAATGTTACTAAAATGCATGATTAGTTTAGGAGGATTTATAATGTTACTAAAACACATAATCTCTATATGAATAGCTATAATGTCACTAAATCACATAATTAGTATTCTCGGATGGTAAAACATGTTCATAATAATACAAGTTTATTGAGTTCTCCGTTGTAATTAACTGTCAGAATTTCAACTTATTGCCTTTTGTAGTTGCTTAAGGAAGGTTATTTTCATTAGAAAATCAAAGGCGATCCTTAATTAGCACATAAAAGAGTCTATTGATCTAGAATGAAATTTAACTTCGTTTGATAAAAGTGTATTGAAACAGCTTTGATCAAACTGTTGCAAAACAAAATTACTTCTTTTAATTAATGCAATAATGTCTTCGTAATTAAAGAAAGGAAGTTACTTTTGAAAAATTAAGTTTCAAATGTGGTAAAATTAAAGAGTTTATTTAAGTCAATAATTAGTAAAATATACATATAGCTTATGGCCATGCTTATCTTTATCTAAATAAGCTATATATATATATATATATAAAACTTTTGTAAATAATGACCATTAAACCACATATGTAATCGACAAAAGGTAAATCGATAATTACAATGTAATACATAAATATATCCAAAAATTTAAGATTCCCAGAATTATAGTAAGTGGGAAAAATACTTAAAGATATGTAGAGAAAAAATCCAATATGCAGAAAGTGAAAATTATTACAAGAGCAATTGGAAACTTATATAGTGGAACACTTTTTCATGGGCAATATTCCACTAATATATGTAGCATGTAATTGATTTCTGTTTCAGTTAATAGCCATCAGCTTAATGTATTAATCCAAATTACCCAATCAATTACTAAATGAAATTTAAAGAGAATTGAATAAAAATGAACAAATATTGAGTACCTGAAAATAATATGTGCCAAATTAATTAATAGTGAGTATTATTAAAATACAAAACCATATTTAAAAAGAAATTTTAGACAAAAAGAGAAATTTCAGTAAAACATAACCCCAACAACAACATTTTATTTTCCAGAAACCACGTTATTCGTTAGAAACGTACGTTGTATAGGTAACAGTTATATTGACAGTTTAAAATAATAAACTATTTTTACAAATTTAAGAATACTTCTTATATACATATTAATAATTTTTATAATATTCAAAACAATATCCAATCAAAATAATAATAATAATATTAAAGAAAGGGAATTTTGAAATTAAAATATTGACATCTTACAACTCAAAAGAATTAAATGAGACGATATTGAATGTTAATCGAATATTGACTGCGATATCTAAATGTAATTTTATAACAGCGCCATCTATGCAAAATCTAGCATTACAATTAATTAATTAGTTAAAAAGTATATATTAAATAAATTTAAATAAATATTAAGCTAGACAGAAGTATATAAAAATAATGACATTTATTTCCAATTATTGAGAAATTGTCAATTCAATACTAAAACAGACCTCATAGTAATTTAATACCGAAACATTTAGATACAAATTGAGTATTTTAAACTCACAATTTTCGTGCTGCCAACTATATTGAAAAATATGAGATATTTGATTAATTTAAATTAATTATAAATATTTTTAAAAAGAATGCTGTTTGTATTAGTTAAAAAAGAGGGATTTTTTAAAGAAAAAATTAAAAATTAATGTGCTAATATTAAAATTAAATTGAAATATTAGTAAATATAAAATTTAATATTTAAAGTATAAAAATAATAATAATAATAATTTAAAACCTTTTATAATATTGAGATTATTTCTACCTAATAAAATTATATAAAATTTTTTACAAATAAATTAACAACGTATGAATCTAGAAATTAAATTCCTAATAGTAGTATGAGAATACAACAAAAATTATACAGGGTGATTCATAAAAGATGGGCAGAACTTTAAGGGGTTATAGTACACTTAAAGACAAATAATATTAAATAGGAGACTAAGGGTCCCAGACGTATTCCCAAGGAGATAGGGGGCATTAAAGTTTAGGGTCCGAAATTTCAAATGATTATAAAACATGGAAAAATTGGTCGATTCGTTTGCGGTTTTTGCAAAAAATTTTCTTTATGCCAGTATTTTCTTGAAATAAAATTTTAAAGTTCAATTTCAAAAAATGCCGATAGGGGGCGCTTTAGACTTTGGAGTAACAAACAACTATTTTTTAACGTTATTTTTTGTATTTCTTTAAATGATTTCGAAAGCTTAGACTTAAACTTAAATTTTGATCTAAAAATCTGAGTCCTAACGAGTAGTTAAGTAGCGTAAACTGAAATTTGAAATTTGAAACCCTTCTCCCCCCAGAACAAAAATCAGTTATTCCCGATCTTTGTGTCGTAGATTAGGCTCTAACTACTGCCGCGTTTTGCTAAAATTATTCTTTATGTCAGTATTTTCTTGAAAATAAATTTTAAAGAAAATTTTCAAAAAATTCCGATAGAGGGCGCTTTAGACTTTGGAGTAACGAACAACTATTTTGTACCGTTATTTTTTGTGTCTCATTAAATGCTTTCTAAAGCTTAGACTTAAATTTTCAGCCCAAAATCTGAATCGTTAGACGTGGTTAAGTTTCTGGGGAGAGGGGTTTGAAATTTCTACTCCTGAGCACAGTTCAGTTTACCATGTCCACACATTGTGTGCTGTGATACGAGGTAAAAAGACACAAATTAGGATTATGTTACCAAAGCATATTTATTAACATGTAATCACAATAAATGTTCAAAATTGTGACCACCAGAGGTTATGCACGCAGAACAACGGCGACGAATGGAACGGCGAACATTCGCGAAAACATCAGGCTTTTCGAGCACTTCCCCTACAGCGGCGGAAAGTCTGGCGACCAGTTCCTCGGGGGATTCAATGGGTGTCTCATACATAAGAGCCTTCAATCGTCCCCAAAAAAAGAAATCGAGGGGTGAAAGATCTGGCGAGCGAGCAGGCCAAGCAACAGGACCACCTCGACCAATCCATCTGTTCGGAAATGTGATGTCCAGATAGTTGCGGACGTCTCGTACGTAATGGGCTGGCGCTCCATCGTGCTGGAACCACATGACCCGCCGGATGCGTGGAGGAACAACGTTTAACAGGTCTGGCAGCACATGTTGCAGAAATGTGAGGTATGTTTTACCGTTGAGGCGTTCAGGAAGAAGGTACGGTCCGATTAGGTGGTCTCCGAGGATTCCTGCCCAAACATTGATGGAAAAGCGTCTCTGATGAGCATGTGGATACGTAGCATGTGGATTGACATCCGCCCATACATGTGCATTGTGTGTGTTAAATGTACCTTCACGTGTGAAGGTATATTCATCGGTGAAAAGCACAGTTCGTCCAAAATGTGGATTTAGCGCGTTCTGCTGCAGAAACCAGCGGGCGAATTCAATACGATTTGGATAATCCCCTGGAGACAGTTTCTGGACTCGTTGCACATGAAACGGGAGCAAATGTTCATCCTTCAGTACCCTCCAAGTCGTGGACTGTGAGGTATCCACCTGGCTAGCCACTGTTCGTGTACTTGTACTTGGCTGCGCCGCTACTACATCCAGAATGGCTTCTGCAACAACTACTGATTCGTCCTTTTTTGCACGACCTGCATTCGACCGGGAAGCGAGAAATGATCCCGTCTCACACAACTGTCTGTGCAAGCGCTCGAAAGTTTTGCGGTTAGGCAACCGCCTGTTAGGAAATCGCTCTCCGTACATTCGTTGTGCCTCTGCACCATTTCCATCTGCCGCTCCGTAAATTAAATGCATCTCAGCCTTTTCCTTATTCGTGAAGGGCACCATCTTCCGATTCATTACTACAGCGACTTACACTTGACTCACCGTTCAGTGGTTTTTATGCCTGAATCGTGTCGAAATTTTGCATACGTGTTCTTCTTCTTCCCCATTTGACATTTGCATACTTTCTGTTTCCTTCTTCACCCGGTGACTAGCGTCAGGAATGGAGCTTTAACGTTTGCATGAGCGACGTTTCCAACTGTGCCAGTGCCTTTATGAGTGAATTCCGACTATGCAGTCCTTGACGAAAGTTGTATTTTTGCCTCGTATCACAGCACAGAATCGTTGGGCATGGTTAAGTAGTGCAAACTGAACTATGTTCAGAAGTTGAAATTTGAACCCCCTCCCCTCGCTACTGAACCACGCTCAGCGATTCAGATTTTGAGCTGAAAATTTAAGTTTAAGTCTAAGCTTTAGAAAGCATTTAATGAGACACAAAAAATAACGGTATAAAATAGTTGTTCGTTACTCCAAAGTCTAAAGCGCCCTCTATCGGAATTTTTTGAAAATTTTCTTTAAAATTTATTTTCAAGAAAATACTGACATAAAGAATAATTTTAGCAAAACGCGGCAGTAGTTAGAGCCTAATCTACGACACAAAGATCGGGAATAACTGATTTTTGTTCTGGGGGGAGAAGGGTTTCAAATTTCAAATTTCAGTTTACGCTACTTAACTACTCGTTAGGACTCAGATTTTTAGATCAAAATTTAAGTTTAAGTCTAAGCTTTCGAAATCATTTAAAGAAATACAAAAAATAACGTTAAAAAATAGTTGTTTGTTACTCCAAAGTCTAAAGCGCCCCCTATCGGCATTTTTTGAAATTGAACTTTAAAATTTTATTTCAAGAAAATACTGGCATAAAGAAAATTTTTTGCAAAAACCGCAAACGAATCGACCAATTTTTCCATGTTTTATAATCATTTGAAATTTCGGACCCTAAACTTTAATGCCCCCTATCTCCTTGGGAATACGTCTGGGACCCTTAGTCTCCTATTTAATATTATTTGTCTTTAAGTGTACTATAACCCCTTAAAGTTCTGCCCATCTTTTATGAATCACCCTGTATATATGTATATACTGCTCATTTGCTGTTTATCTTAATCACTGAAAATAAGAGTCCTTTATTTCATATAAAGGGAAGTGTTATTGCATATTAGCGATTTGTTTTGTAATAAATTTCACATAAGACTACATTTGATAATTTTAGTTATTTTTTATAGGATAATTTAAATCTGTTTAATATCTTATGTTTACCTTTCCAATTGCATTTTAATTGAATTCTGTTTTTTAATTAAGAACGTCAAGTGTAAATTTAAAAGTAACAATTTTATCTTGTTTCTGAAATTTTTGCAAGAAATATCGGAATTGGTATATCTAACCTCAAAAGAAGTCCTACATTTGATCAATTTTAAAGCAGATTGCTAAGGAAAATTCAGCGATTGCTAAGTTCTTTGATTATGTGACTATCTCAAAATTATCAATAGTGGAAGCAAAAAAAAATTTTAACCAACCATTGTATGTGTGAACTGTATTCACGAACTTTTTTTTTACTGTATACGCTACAATTATTAGTTTAATAAATTAAACATTTATAAATTTATTTTTCCTACAAATATAATTATTTGTTTTATTTATTAAAATTTAATTGCTTTTTTATAATATATATGTAAATGCTTAAAGTGGTAAAAACGGAACACAAAAAGGCTTATAAAAACATTTAATATGATGATCGACATGTTTCGAACGCACAAACAGCGCCATTATCACGATCTACACGATAAACGAACTATTCGTGTAAAAATTAGAAAAAAAACTTGAAACCATAAAGCACGATATCATGTGTGTAATAAAAACAGGTGCTTAAAATACTGAACTGTAAACGTGAAAATAAATATTTCCATATTTAATACTTGGAAATTTTTCCAGAGAGAAAATTTCTCACGCCTTGCATTCATAATATTCAAATATTAATTGCTTATTAGGCGTATAGCCAACATAGTGAAAAAGTACCCAAGCCGGGACCCGAACCCGGGTCATCAGTATAGCGCATTGACGTTCTACCAACTGAACCATTTGGGAACGATACTCAGCCTGGAACTTTTTCACCATAACATCACTGTTTTTCACTATGTTGGCTATACGCCTATCAATCAATTAAAATTTGAATATTATGAATGCAAGGCGTGAGAATATTTCTCTCTGGAAAATTTTTTGGTAAAATTCTCAAACAAGGGCGACCCCCGATTTGGCGATTTTTTTGACGCGCACCAACCTAAAACACGGCAACCACTAAATTCCACCCAATCAGAACACGTACTTTTCGGCAGACAGGTTACTACTTACACACTTCCTACGCTAATTTCTTTCACAAAGTAAATACTGATTTTATTTCGTTTTACTGTTATTTACAAAGTTTTGAAAAGTTTTTTTACGAGATTTCTCGATTTTTACATACTTTTAGCAATATTTTCATTCAGATTTTTCAATTTTTACAACTTTTAGCTATTTTTTCCTCCGGATTTTTCCATTTTTACAAATTTTTAGCTATTTTTTCCACCGAATTTTTCCATTTTTACAAATTTGTAGCAATTTTTTCCTCCGGATTTTTCCATTTTTACAAATTTTTAGCTATTTTTTCCTCCGGATTTTTCCATTTTTACAAATTTTTAGGTATATTTTCTTCCGGATTTTTCCATTTTTACAAATTTTTAGCTATTTTTTCCTCCAGATTTTTCCATTTTTACAAATTTTTAGCTATTTTTTCCTCCGGATTTTTTCATTTTTACAAATTTTTAGCTATTTTTTCCGCCGGATTTTTCCATTTTTACAAATTTTTAGCTATTTTTTCCTCCGGATTTTTCCATTTTTACAAATTTTTAGCTATTTTTTCCTCCGGATTTTTCCATTTTTACAAATTTTTAGTATTTCTTCCTCCAGATTTTTCCATTTTTACAAATTTTTAGCTATTTTTCCCTCCAGATTTTTCCATTTTTGCAAATTTTTAGCTATTTTTTCCACCAGATTTTTCCATTTTTGCAAATTTTTAACTATTTTTTCCTCCAGACTTTTCCACTTTTTCAAATTTTTATCTATTTTTTCCTCCAGATTTTTCCATTTTTATAAATTTTTAGCTACTTTTTCCTCCAGATTTTTCCATTTTTACAAATTTTTAACTATTTTTTCCTCCAGATTTTTCCATTTTTACAAATTTTTAGCTATTTTTTCCTCCAGATTTTTCCATTTTTGCAAATTTTTAACTATTTTGTCCTCCAGATTTTTCCATTTTTACAAATTTTTAGCTATTTTTTCCTTCAGATTTTTCCATTTTTACAAATTTTTAACTATTTTTTCCTCCAGATTTTTCCATTTTTACAAATTTTCAGCTATTTTTTCCTCCAGATTTTTCCATTTTTAAAAATTTTTAACTATTTTTTCTAACATATTTTTCCAACTTTACAAATTTCTAACAATTTTTTCCTCCCGATTTTTATAAAGAATTGGCAAATTTAACAGTCAATTTTTTCCTAACAAATAAAAAATCTCTAAGAAAACACCCCTTAAACTTTGTAAATTGCCACAAAACGAAATAAAAGCAACGCTTACGTCGTCAAAGAAACTCTCATAGAAATTGTGTAAATAATAACTTCTCTGCCACAAACCACAAATATTATAATTGGACAAAATATCTAAATTCCTAATTTTATAAATACATAAAATTCATTCAAGTAGCCGTCAGCAACTTATATATGTACGCTTCGCGTACATTAACCGAAAAAAAACATCACTGGACGCATGAAACTAGCTGTACAGCAATCTCTAGAATGCATGAAACTCATTCACGCAGCGATCAGTAACGTATGTATGTACGCTTCGCGTACATTAACCGAAAAAAACATCACTGGATGCACGAAATTCGCTGTACAGCAATCTCTAGAATGCATGAAACTCATTCACGCAGCGATCAGTAACTTATGTATGTACGCTTCGCGTACATTAACCGAAAAAAACATCACTGGATGCATGAAACTCGCTGTACAGCAATCTCTAGAATACATGAAACTTATTCACGCAAGGATCAGTAACTTATGTATGTACGCTTCGCGTACATTAGCCGAAAAAAAACATCACTGGATGCATGAAACTCGCTGTACAGCAATCTCTAGAATACATGAAACTCATTCACGCAGCTATCAGTAACTTAAGTATCTACGCTTCGCGTACATTAACCGAAAAAAAACATCACTGGATGCATGAAACTCGCTGTACAGCAATCTCTAGAATGTACGAAATTCGTTCACACAGCAATCACTAATTTATGTATGTATCCTGTACACATCAAAAACAAAAAAACAACACTCGATGTACGAAACTACCTCCACAGTAATATCTAAAATCCCAGACACACACTTATCAAATAAAATCAATAAAAATTCACTTACTTTTATTTTTCAAATTTACCCTTTTTTTAAGGCCCCGGTTTGTCATAATCGCTATCGCCGATCACTTCTGATGAGGCAGCAGTATTTATACGAAAATAACCCTTAAACTGATGTATAGTGACGATGACTTATAAGCAGGCACTTGATGTCAAGCACACAAGTCCGATGTATCTTCTCAATAAACAAACAAACGAACCCTTAAACTGCTCACTCAAGAGGACAAAATTCAAACTTACCCCGAAATAATCTAACAAATACACATAAAATATCCTACATTTTCATTAACAACACACTACACACACTATTTCAAATTTGTACTTGCCGCATTCCCGAATTCTTCATAAAAAACAACAAGTCAAAAGATTAAATTCACTTCACTTCGCAAAACCCAGAGTTCAAACAAAAATAGACATGCGATGTGCCGTGATGCAACACTAAAGTCGGCCCAAACAACTTGGGACTTGATTTAAAAACCTCTCACTGTCCAATAAATTCAGCCCTTCTTCCATACACTGTTAAAAATATCGTGAAAAATTACTTCTGTTTATAAAGGCTCTCTATTTTCTGACCAATGAGAATGCTACATGAACGCCCTTGGAGCGTTCTCATTGGTCAGAAAATAGAGAGCCTTTAAAAACAGAGGTAATTTTTCACGATATTTTTAACAGTGTATGCTTCCTTTTTTCGGCCTAGTAAATTCCGAAATTACCGGCTTCATACTCAAACACATTTTTACGGTATAGGGCATCTCTATCTAGCTCATCACTCACTTAATCCAACAATACGGCACACAATAAACCAAACGAACGTAATTCACTCATAAACCAATCAAATTGCTAGATCAAACCGTAGTAAGCTGGGAAGAAATGCAAGAAACAAACCGGTAGCAAGAAAAACTCATTTATCGCTTTGCCAAATTCGACGCAGCCAAGCATCGCCCTTGTTTGAGGATTCAACCAATTTTTTTTTCAAAAGTATTAAATATGAATTTATTCAATTGTCGATACTGGATTTTCTTTGACTTCGTGTTTGCCCCAGGGTTGGCGGCTCACGGAAAATATTCCATCTTGTGCTGCGTTTGTAGCCTTGCCAACATGTTATGGTGAAAAAGTTCCAGGCTGAGTATCGTTCCCAAGTGGCTCAGTTGGTAGAACGTCAGTGCGCTATACTGATGACCAGGGTTCGTGTCCCGGCTTGGGTACTTTTTCACTATGTTGGCTATACACCTATTAAGCAATTAAAATTTGAATATTAATATTTCCTTATAGCTTTTTTTAAATTGAAAAACATCTCGTGTCAAATTTTGGATAATCAGCCTCTTTCGAATTACCCAAAATTTGACACAAGATGTTTTTCAATCCGAATTTGAAATTTTTCGAATTTGAATGTTTTTTCAAATTTGGGGTAATTCGAAAGAGGCTGATTATCCAAAATTTGACACGAGATGTTTTTCGCGTCTCCACAGTGAGCCTCCGTTGACGTTTCGGCAATTAATTTCCGAAACGTCAGTTAAAGCACACTGTTGAGACCGGAAATGTTTTTCGTTTCTGTTTGTCTGTCTGTGTGTTTCTCTGTTCCGCATAACTGCCATAAAAAGCATCCTGTTAGGTTGATATTTAGTAGGGAAGTTGGGGAGATACTCGGATTTAGCTGTACAGTCTATGGTTAAATTTGGTTCATTCGTTCGAAAAATATAGAACATTTCTTTTCAGGTCATAACAATTTCTTATGTTGAATTCAGACGATTTACAAATTTTCCATTCTTTGAAAAGAAAATGGCACATTTGATTAATGGATTTAAATGTTAATTTATCGAAGTTAAAATTTTCCAATTCAATAATTCCTAGTATCTTGAAATTTTGTTAATACATGTTTCATATTTTTTAAAATAGGAGTATAACATTTAAATAAATTTTATGCATCTGTTCGAATAATATAAAACGTTTTGTTTTATCACGTTATTTATCTGACATAGAACACGTTTCATTTATTTCCTTTTATCAGTTCTCTAGCAACTGTATTTCATAGCCTAAATAACTAGTCGTTGGGGGCCACCGTAATACTTACCCATCATGGATATGCATAATGTAAAATATTAAAATAAAAATGTGTAAACTACTTATAAAATGCATTGCAATTCAAATAAAATCGTGGCTTGATGACGTCATAAACTTTAAAGGCTCGATTACTGAATTGCTTGAAAGAGGTTTTTCCTTATAACTCCAAAAATAATAATCCTATTAACTAGTGGTTCATTGCATCTGATTAAGCGTCAAATTCCCAATTAAAATATATATTTAAAGTGAAATTTGGATGAAATACAGGGTCATGAAGAATCAAAGAGGGTGGTAATAGGATTCCAAATATCTCGGCAACTCATTATCCGATCGACTTCATGCTTTATGCAAAATTTATGTTTTTTTATTGTCTTTTATATTCATTTATTAAAATAAACAATTTAGAAAATTTTTATATACCTTTTATCAGAACGAATATTTCGAGAGTCCGAAAAAAATAGTTCCGGTTAATCGAGGTTATTGAAATGAAATAGGCTTCTTCCCATTATTACATACTAAGTACATACCAAATTGCAAGTCTCTATCTCAATTTTTTCGGGAGATAGAGCGTTTACAGACACACAGACACACACACACACAGACACACAGACACACAGACGGACGGCAAATTTTTTTTCCTAAAAATATGTTTTTCGGAATCTCCAGTGTCTGAAACGTGTAAATCCGTCAAAAAAAATTTTTCGATTTTCAAAACGATTACAAGACTTACCCTATACTACGTATGATGGGTAAGTAAAATCACTCAAGTAATCCACGATTATGAAAGTAGAAAGTTTGAATGAGGGAAATAAAAGGTTAGTAAATATTTCGCAATCTGGCCTGATCTATAGGTGTGCATCAAACGTAGACGATGTTAGTAACAATATGGTCTAAATTGAATGAAGATACTATTAAAAGGCTATCACAAAAAATACTTTATAGTGCTAAATAGCGTTTGCTAATTAGTCAATTGATAGTAGACACGATTATGAATGATTACCCAACAGGTTTTTAATTTCCCAAATATGCTTATTTTCGGGTGGTTTTAGTATGCTATTGCTATTGAGTAATCCAGGATGTATTTAGATAAGATCTTACATCTGAATATTGTGAAATATATGGAAAACTGTTTTTCCGAAAAAAAAAGATGTGAAAACATCAGCTTTCTAAATAAGATATAACTGAAATATAGCAGATTCAGTTTACATTTCCATAAGTTGATTCCGTACATAAGATTTTATTCAACTTATCTATCATATGCAGCTGTTTCGTAGTTGGTAGGTAAACAAGGTAGGTAAAACTATTTGGATATTAAGATAACATGAAAACATTTACCAAACTGATGCTTCCCATAATAAAATCACAGTGTAAAACGGAATTCAAGATATACTATAATCATTCGCACAATCAATAAGAAATTACGAAAGTAAAGTTAAAGAAATTACGGGGGATTCAAGGGAGCAGAGCTGCCCTGAAGAAAAGTATTAGTTTATCTAAAAAATTACAAGCATAAAGAGTTCATCAGAATTTCAGAACCTCATTTCATAGCACCGTGTTTAATTTAACTCTTCTAATTTCCGAAGCATTGATTTTATATGCTTATAAATATTTATGTAATTTAAAAACTTTAAATTAGGAAGTTGTATATTATGCAAGGTATTAGTCTGATGTAGTGTTAAAAAACAACGAATTGGAGAGCTGACTTTGAGGCTCCTGATCTGCAGATTTACTAGTTATAAATAGCAGGGCCTATTTTGCCTAGTTATGAAAATATATAAAACAACAGTGAAAGTCCTGAATACATTTTATGCACATCTCAATTAATTTTATAAGTATGGAATAAGGATTGTGTCTCGGGCCGTACATAAAAGGTCTATGGGCCGCAAGTTGAGTTAGTATCATGTAGATCAAGCGTCGAACATAGAACATCTGGCTTAACGTGTCAACGCTGTACGAGCAGAGCTACCTCGAATCACTCTAGTCGACACAATTAATTCAAACAACCTACACTGTAAAAAACGTGTTTCTTAATCTATAAAAATATAATATAGCTGCAAACGAAAATATACTCTTCTGTGTTAACCCTGATTCCAAAAAGTGTTCTTTATCTTTAGAAATCTCAGAAACCAATATATTTTCGAGATTTAAAGGAACATTTATAAAGACTTCGTTTTTTTTACTGTCACTGATTTTTGGAAAAAGTTTCCGAGTAGTTTTTATAGTGTACTAGTTGAAGTACATGGCGTTGTCCAGAATTTTAAGAATCTTTGTGTAAAAAAATCAATTTCAAAATTAACCCGTTAACTGTGTAGCCCGAACTCAGTTTGGGCAAGAACAGTTTGCTTGTTTTGTTACTAAAAGCTTTTGCACACCAGTAATTTTTAAACGCAACCTTCGCTTTATTAATCAGCAGACCATTTTCGATTACACAAAGAAAATATTTTAGTACGGAAAAAGTGGTGTATAGTGCCTATTTTTAGTTTATGGTGTCAAAAAATCTCCAACAGTTAAGGGGTTAAACATGTTTTACAGAAAACTTCAAAATGTTAAAATATGTCAATATTTCCATTATCTAGTTTTTATGATGATTCAATACGTTCCTGAAATCCACATGACGTTATATTCACCTGTTGACGTCGATTATATACGTTGTCATATTGATAGTCTCTTTGTATGGTTCTCAAACATTTGAAAAAATCAGTTAAGCTTTCAATATGACGTCATATTAATTCTCCAATGACGTCATATTAACCTGCTTTCTGCAGTTACACAGGCTCATATTCCTCGTATTATTGAGAAATGTTTGAAATTTTCCTTTATATTACCAATATGACGTCACATTAATCTTTATTTCTATTGTTGAAACTATTTATTTCATTTTAATTTTTTGCGTGCAAATCTTTCTATAGAAAATTAATTATTGTAGAAATAATTTTATTGTGGATTTTTAATTGTTCGCAACTTCTATAACGAAAAGAATATTTAAATTTCATAGGAAAATGCTTTTAAAAATTAACTTTACATTATTTCGATTCCGGATTACTTTAGTTGCCTCAACAGTGTTTTAATACACCTATACGTAACATTTCACAATTCTGGCTTCCAAACGTTTTATTTGTATAAAACTGCAGACAGACAAATTTTCATTTTTATATATTAGATGTATCAGATTTCACCAACCAGAATATCTGTTTTTTAGGATACTGTGAATTCTCATTTAAATATTTTCAACTGCGTAATTGAACTTATATATCCTTGCGTAACAAAATTTATACATGCAAGAGTAAGAAAATCGTGTTAATTTTAGTGTAACGTTAATGCTGTTAATTTATCATGTTTGCCTGTTGTTGAAATTGAAAATATTTACTTGAAAATGAATATCATCCAAATAACCAATATTCCGTGTTGAGAGGTTTGATTAACACACTTGTTAAACTGTTCGGAGGTGTTTCCGAAAATCAGTGGCAGCAAAAGAAACTTTGTTTTTAAAAATGCATCTTTAAATCTTAAAAATGTTTGTTTCTGGATTTTTACTAATTATGAAATGTACATTTCTGAATAATGGACAACTCGGAAAAATTTATTGTATATTTTCGTTCATGGTTATATTATTTCCTACATTAAGAAGTCTTTTTTTTTTTTTTTTGCAGTAATAAATGACGTATTCCAGCTTCTCCTCATTCTTCCTCAAACTTTTATAAAGACGGTCTAAATTTTTAAACTTAACTCAGTTATTAATTTAAAGCAGAGCATATGTACGTTTATGACGTTTGGCGATTTTCTCTGTGAAGGCTAAATAATAGAAGAAGAAATGTTTCCTTTAAAAATATCTAGTAAATTAGAATTTCTCCAAATTTCCACAAAGCGAAAAATTTGAGTTTTCTATAGTCAAAGGGAAATTCATTAACTTTGTCTTTGATTAGGAGAAAGAAAGAAATTGTTTCCTAAAATCAATGGCGGCAAAAGAAACTGTGTTTGTATAAATGAAACTTTAAGTGGCGAAAAAATTTTCAGTTTCCTATATAAAATAAGTAGCCAAAAGTGAATTCATTATCTTTGTCTGTAGTTGGGGGAAAGGAAGAAATTATTTTATAAAATCAATGGCGAGAAAAGAAACTATGTTTCTGTAAATGCATCTTTAAATCGCGAATTTTTTTTTTTAGTTTTCTATATAAAATAAATAGTGAAAGGGGTACTCATTATTTTTGTCTTTGGTTGGAGGAAAAAGAAGAAATTGTTTCCTAAAATCAATGGCGGCAAAAGAAACTATGTTTGAATAAATGCTTCTTTATGCGGCGAATAAATTTTCAGTTTTCTATTTAAAATAAACAGCCAAAGGGGAATTCATTATATTTGTCAGTGGTTGGGGGAAAGGAAGAAATTCTTTCATAAAATCAATGGCGGAAAAAGAAACTATGTTTGTATAAATGCATCTTTAAGTCGCGATTTTTTTTAGTTTTCTGTATAAAATAAATAGTCAAGGGGGAATTCATAATCTTTGTCTGTGGTTGGAGCAAAGGAAGAAATTGTTTCCTAAAATCAATGGCGGCAAAAGAAAGTGTGTTTGTATAAATGCATCTTTAAGTCCCGAAAAAAATTAGAGTTTTCTATATAAAATAAATAGCCAAAGGGAAATTCATTAACTTTGTCTTTGGTTGGGAGAAAGAAAGTGTTTCCTAAAATTAATGGCGGCAAAATATACTACGTTTGTATAAATGTTTATGTGGCGAACAAATTTTCAGTTTCCTATATAAAACTAGTCGTTGGGGGCCACCGTAATAATTACCCATCATAGATATGCATAATATAAAATATTAGAATAAAAATGTGTAAACTACTTATAAAATGCATTGCAATTCAAATAAAATCGTGGCTTGATGACGTCATAAACTTTAAAGGCTCGATTACTGAATTGCTTGAAAGAAACATCCTTATAACTCCAAAATAATAATCCTATTAACTAGCGGTTTATTGCATCTGATTAAGCGTTAAATTTCCAATTAATATATATCTTTGAAGTGAAATTTGGATGAAATACAGGGTCATGAAAAATCGAAGAGTGTGGAAAATAGGATTACAAATATCTCGGCAACTCATTATTCGATCGACTTCATGCTTGATGCAAAATTTGTTTTTTTATTGTCATTTATATTCATTTCTCAAAATAAACAATTTCGAAAATTTTTATATACCTTTTATCAGAACGAATATTTCGAGAGTCCGAAAAAAATAGTTCCGGTTAATCGAGGTTATTTAAATCAAATAGTCTTCTTCCCATTATTACATACTAAGTACATACCAAATTGCAAGTCTCTATCCCATTTTTTTCGGGAGATAGAGCGTTTACAGGCACACAGACACACACACAGGCGGACGGCATTTTTTTTTTTTTCTAAAAATATGTTTTTCGGAATCTCCAGTGTCTGAAACGTGTAAATCCGTCAAAAAAATGTTTCGATTTTCAAAACGATTACAAGACTTACCCTATACTACGCATGATGGGTAAGTAATAAATAGCCGAAGGGGAATTCATTATCTTTGCCAGTGGTTAGGGGAAAGGAAGAAATTCTTTCATAAAATCAATGGCGGCAAAAGAAACCATGTTTGTATAAATTCATCTTTAAGTCGCGAAAAAAATGTTCTGTTTTCTTTAAAAAATAAATAGTCAAAGTGGAATTCATTATCTTTCTCTTTGGTTGGGGGAAAGGAAGAAACTGTTTGCTAAACCCAATGGCGGCGAAATAAACTATGTTTGTATAAATGCATCTTTAAGTCTCCAAAATATATTGGTTTATGTGGTTTCTAAAGATAAAGTGTGCTTTTCGGAATCGTAGATAATTCGGAAGAGGTTATTGTGTAGTTTCGTTTATGGTTACGTTGTATTTTCCGTGATTAAAAAACATCTATCTTATTTCACAGTCTATTGGCAAAGTAATGGATTTAACATTGTCTGTCGTAAGATTTATTTACACAATATATGATCAAGATAAAAAAAAATCATTTTTAGTAATCTCACCTACGCAAACAGGAACAGGGTTACTCCACTGGCCTCTTACGCATGTTGAAGATCTTTTTCCGGCTAGCTCGAAACCGGAATCACAGAGAAACTTCGCAACTCTACCTTTATACCTGTATCTTACTCGTCCGTTCTTTAATTTATTGCGAATCCATGGACAGCGATTAAATGAAGCTGGAAAGGAAAATACGTATAAATTTCCGCAAAAGAGGCTGAATAAAACATTAAATAATACAAGTTAATAAATGTTTTAGTACTCGTTTAAAGTGGGCTGTGAAGGAACAAAAAGTTGTAAGGCAAAATACGTATAAGTCACTACAACAAAATATGTTGAATAAAACATTAATTAATACAAATTTCAAAAATGTTTTAGAACTCGCTCGTTCTTTAATTTATTACAAATTCATGGAAAACGATTAAATGAAGCTGGAAAGGAAAATACGTATGAGCTTCCACAAAAGGGGCTGAATAAAACATTGAATAATACAAGTTTAAAAAATGCTTCAGAACACTTTTAAAAGAAGCTGTAAAGGGAAATACGTATAGGTCACTACAACAAAATATGTTGAATAAAGCATTAAATAATACAAATTTCAAAAAAGTTTCAGAACTAGTTCGTTCTTTAATTTATTACGAATCCATGGACAGCGATTAAATGAAGCTAGAAAGGAAAATCAGTATAAGTTTCCTTAAAAGAGGCTGAATAAAATACATTAAATAAATGAAGTTTCAAAAATGTTTCAGAACACGTTTAAAAAAAGCTGTTAATGAAAATACCTATAAGTCGCTGCAGAAGATGCTGAATAAAACATTAAATAATACAAATTTCAAAAATGTTTCAGAACTTTTTCGTTCTTCCATTTATTACAAATCCATGCACAACGATTAAATGAAACTGAAAAGGAAAATACGTATAAGTTTCCACAAAAGAGGCTGAATAAAACATTAAATAATACAAGTTTCAAAAATGTTTTATAACACGTTTAAAAGAAGCTGTAAAGGAAAATACGTATAAGTCATTGCAGAAGATGCTGAATAAAACATTAAATATTACAAATTAAGAAAATGTTTCATAATTCGTTCGTTATTTTATTTATTGCGAATCCACAGACAGCGATTAAATAAAGCTGGGAAAGGAAAATGCGCACAAGTTTTAACAATAGAAGCTGAATCAAGCAGGGCGGTCGCTCTGCCAAGCCAAGCTTTGAAAAAAAACGCCACACAAACAACGCCAAGAACTGAACTAGACCGCTAATGCTTATTTACAGAAATCAACTTCGCAATGTTAAATCGACAAAACATGCCAGATTAAAATATCAGATATCAAATAAACCAAGCGTCGCAGAAAAAAAAACGAAAACTAGAAGAATCTAATGAAGAATTTCTTCAATTTAAGACCAAACTCATCTTCATAAGTGATTTATAAACAGAGATATAGATTTAAAAAAAAACGTCCAGTTACTTAAAATGATCACTTTTTTCTTCGTCAAACTTTTTTTTTTCAAACAACCTACAGACCTTAATATTCGTCACAATAAAAAAAGGATTGCATTTTTGGACAAGTAATTACGTAATCTATGTGCTTTTATAAAATTCAGTGTAAAAAAATATTATTTTCTATCCTTAATTAGCAAAAAACTGTTAATTAACTTGGCGATTAAAAAATTATGCCAAAACAGAGATAAAACATGCCAACGACCATGTACCATCTCTATAATAAAACCGTAAGTCATGTGACTGTCATCAACAGTTCCGGAATGTCCGTTTCACTTTTTCATATGCCAGGTGGCCATTTTTATTAAAAATTATTTTTTCGAATTAAACTTCATAAATGTGACATTTTTAGAAAGATCGTTCAAAATAAATTAATATTTGAGAGATGACTTACGTTCAATTATGTATATATTCTCCAATAACTTCAGTTGAAATTAGCTTCGCAGTTCAAATTCTCTATCCATGAAAGTAAACAAAAAAAAAAAAAAGATTCATTCGTCGTGAAGGTTTAAAATATTAAACCATTAAACCATGGAGATAATCGTTCGTAAAGTTAGTTTTCCGTGAAAGATTTTTTGGAGCGCTGCCTGGTGTCAAAAAAATTATTCGTACCAGTGACACAATTAAAGTTTACCATAATTATGTGCTATACAACTCAACTTCATTCTTTATCTTTTCTTGATGTAAGCTGAATATAAACAAATACAACTCATGTAATGATATTTAATGAATCAAATTTCGAAACAAATTGTCAGTTAATTTGGTATTTATGTATTATACGTGAAAGGAAGAGAGACCACCGAAAATGATTGTTAATCATCGATCATATTTACCATTATTAATGACCAATCGCTTTCAAAACAGTAATTTAATATACATTTACAAAATACATAACATCATTAAGTACTTTTGTGTTATTTGGGCGCAAATCTCGCCAATAGAATTTTTAAAATCGCCAATACCAGGTTTTATTTTTCGCGTGTGCAAATTAGAAACGATACTTTTATTTTGAAATCAAATGTCGTGATGGAACAGCTGTCGTAGACGCACCGGGGCACTATATTAACTATAGAGTTGCAATATAGAGATAAAAAACGGGTTGCTGTAATTAGAATTATAGGCGGTAATGTTGGTGTGACATATTTACGTGATTATCAAAACTGGCTTCCAAAAGTTCAATGTTTCACCAAACCATACTCGAAAATTACGTGTTTTAATATGCACTCCGATTATGTCACATTATTCAAGACGTTTTAAATGAGAATAATGATAGATTTTCTTCTTGATTCTCCCGTAATCAAGTCTACAGCCAAAGTTAGCGAGAAACAAACAAACAAACAAAAAATATTGGCAACAATATGGTTCAGTGTAAATGGTGGATATCATTAAAGACTTTCACAAAATAGACGTCATTGCACCAAATCGTATTAACTAAAATACGCCATTTGGCAATGGATCCAATTACGGAAAACTACTTAATATGTTTAAGAATCTCCTCATTAGCAAGCATATTGCAACTGATAAGCAAACGGATATGAAGCATAAATGCTTAAGTTGGTTAAGCGGTTTTTGTCAAGAAAGATGAAATACATAACAACAAAAAATATGCGAAATGCTACCATGATCGCAAAAGTTTTTGATTTGTCTATTAGAATCTTCCGGTTTGGCGAAGGATTACGGAAAAAAAAATAAATTATGAATAAAAGTAACGTGTTACAGTGCTTAACATACATTTAAGGGAGACCAAACTGGTCGCCAGTGGCGGCTAGTCTGTATTATAATAGCACAAATCAGTTACAAGTTATAACAACATCAAATTTCATCTGCAAGTCAGCCATTTTCTTCTGAAGATATTTAAAAAATAAAATAAAACTTCATAATTATAAGAACACACATTTTATCAAACAATTAAATATGACTGCAAACTGTGACAGATGACTGTTTCCAACATGAATAAGTATGAGAAATTCCCGTCAAGCGTATCGATCTGGGTGGCTCAGTCGCAGAGCGTCGGCATGGTATGCGTAAGGTCCCAGGTTCGAGTTCTGGCCCAGGTCAATTTTTCACTCGTGTTTGTTTAGTGCATTTAATTGTCTGATAAAATGCGTGTTCTTAAAATATTGTAAAATAAAGTAATCAGACGTAGTGTTTATGCTTTAAAAAATATTTTAAATATATAATATCCGTTTTAGAATGATCTTTAAAAATAAATTAGTTTTTGAGGGAAGATGTACCTTCTAAAATGTATACATTAAGAGTTATCGGCATTTAAATTTTATTTCCAAACGTAAACAAAATTTTTGAAATGAATTAAAGGTGATTCATTTATTTCTAAAAAAAAAAAAAAAAAAAAAAAAAAAACGGTAAAGGACAGATATTTCGTTCGCAGGAATACCTTTCACGTCATTTTTCTATAAATTAATGAAATCGTTAAATTATTTTTGTTTCAGAAGTGAAGTTTCCATTTAAATTTATTGTAACAGTACAATGTTTAATTGAATAAAATAATGTAAATCTAAGAAATTGCTAAGAAATTCCAAACATGCCCAGGGCAATGCAAAAATAAATAAATAAATAAACAAAAAATAAATAAATAGATAAATAAATAAATAAATAAAAATCAACTTTCATAAATTCTAAAAATTGTTCATATATCTCAATTACAATTTAAAGGAGAGTTTATTTCTGTATTATTCTACATATAATAGTAATTTCAGCAAATATATTAAATTCCAATGCGATCTATTTTAAACTTTAAGATGGTTTATAACACATGATAAAAAAATTATAAAAACGAATGGCGCGGCACAGTTCGGGGAGAGGATGGGGAGGAGCGTGAACAAAATTAGGAAGTATAATAAGGCTATCTCTTTGAAACTTTACGATATTTTATAACACATAACATAAATTTTAAAAAAAAAGCTGCGTCAAAAATTATAGGGAGGGGCGGAGCGCGTTTTGCCTACACAAGGGGGGGGGGACATTTTTCTAAATTTTAACGATATCCGTCATGTCACATATCGTTACAAAGGGCTGTGACCACTTATTCATGTTATGCACCACAGGTGAAACCCCCACATTTTGCGCCCCCCCCCCGACACTACTCGAGTGATATATTGTTCGAAAGGCCTGTGGCCGCTTATTCATATTATGTATCTTCGGGTCCATCCTCCCGCTTTCACCCCCCCCCCAAAGGGGGCACTTTTCTAAATTTTGCCGACACCTCTCATGTGATATATCGTTGGAAAAGTCTATGAACGCTTAATCAAAATGGGGGGGGGGGGGTATTTTCTGAATTTTGCACATATCCCTCATGTGATACATCGTTGGAAAAGTCTGTGACCACCTAATTTTATTATGCATCTCCGGTGTTCATCCCCCCACTTTGCTCCCCAAACGCGATTAGCTTTCACCACCAGTGGGCGCTTTCCTATCTCTGTTTCTATGGGTCGGATCACGACGGGGTATGGCTCATTCGACTCGACATCTATAGAGCTTTCCGATTTTAGTTCGTTTTTTCACCACCAGGGGGCACTTTCTTATCTCTGGTTCTATAGGCTAGATCACGACGGGGTATAGATCATTCGACTCGACATCTATAGCCTTAACGATTTCAGTGCCCGAGGTTCGTATAGAACAGATTGCGCTACCTGGTGGTGGAAGATAGAACTTGAGCGTGCGCAGCACGACTGCTATACGGTGCCGAAAGCAGCGGGGACCCGTGTCGGAAGTTCGTTTGTTTACAGTTTTATACAATTCGATGTGCAAATTAAGGGATTATCCGGTGCCGAAGGCAGCGTGGAACCAGGTCGGAGGTTCGTGGTTTATCTTATTCGAGGTTTTAAAAGGATTGAATCCCCGGTGTAAATTAGGGGCCCGCTAGCGGGCGAAGCCAGCTAGTGCTAATAATAAAAGAGCGTGATATCACGTTTGATTTCAAATGCAGCGCTGACACGCTATGTACATATTCCATTTTTATTCATTTAATGGATTAGTCAGTGATATTTTTTAACGGAGGATAACAAGTATTATAACAAGCCACATTTAGTATGTTGTTTTTAAGAGTGTAATTAATTTAATTGAAAAATCTACTGGTATTTCTAGTTAACCCTTTAAATAATGACTGAAAGTAAAATGTATTTTAAAATTATTTCTCATGTTTAGATTATTTAAATTATGTTCAATATATTTAAAAAAAAGAAATGATATCTACAAAAACAACTTTTCAAAAGTAAAAAAAGGCCAAGCGTAAAAAAAAGTTGTGGCTAAAAAATGGTGTGATATCAAATTTCCAAGCTATTATATTGCTTATTTAACTTTTTTCCATTAAATAAGTTATCATATATATAAGTCGAGTGCCTACGTATATGTTAATAGAAATCGTTTTCTCCTGTACTAAATACATCCTAATGAGTTTCTGAAAATTCAATTTTTTTCAAATTATGCATGATGGGCTTGGCGGCCATCTTTCCATATTTCTAAGCACCCAAATTTCTAAAGTAAAAGCGTAATATGTTTGCAATGTAATATGTTTACAAAAATTTCGAACTTCAGATTCTAACTACGGACAGATAAATTAGATAAGACTGATATTTTGATAAATTGATTTTTACTAGTTTGAAATTAATAATTACTCTAAAAAATAAATCATAAGATGAATCTTTAAGCTAAGTCTTCATTATCTTAAGACACAATTTTCAGAGCATACAAGTCTATAAATGAAACTCTTAAATATTTGCTTAAATAACAATTTTGAACTTCGGATTTTAACTACGGATTTGGGTGGTTAGAATTTTGTGAATAATATGCAAAGATGGCCGCCAAGCCCATCATGCATAATTTGAAAAAAATTTAATTTTCAGAAACTCATTAGGATGTATTTAGTACAGGAGAAAATGATTTCTATTAACATATACGTAGGCACTCGACTTATATATATGATAACTTATTTAATGAAAAAAAGTTAAATAAGCAATATAATAGCTTGGAAATTTGATATCACACCATTTTTTAGCCACAACTTTTTTTTTTACGCTTGGTCTTTTTTTACTTTTGAAAAGTTGTTTTTTAGATAAAGCATACAATAATACAAGTTTAAAAAATGCTTTTGATATTTAAATGTTTATGGAAGTTACTTTATAAAAGGAACTTTTTATTTATCATAACTGCTATTTATTTAAAATAAAGCATTTACACTTGTGTAATTTACAGTTTTTCTCCAAAATTATAGGCCTAAAAGTTATGTTGTGAACTATGCATCGATGTTTTCCCAGCATCTATATAAATACCGTCGCTGAATCACTAAAACATAAACGTTGTGATATAATTCACAAAGTAGATATCTAGTAAGTCAAAAAGTGAAATATTACACTTTTACATTATATAGTTCGTGTATTAAAAACAAATATGCAGTATCAGTTTCTGATGTCGTTAAATACTTTAAAAAAATCTTTACAATAAGAAAAAAGTAGTCCTGAAAAAAAAAAATGTACCACCTCTTACTAAAATTTGCCGTAAATCATAGTATAAAATTATGACTCCCATCAATCAATTAGTAATAAAATCTCTTAAAATGCTGTACTTAAATTTTACTTACTAAGTTGTCTTCATATAAGAATCGTATTAAACTTAAAAATATTCAATGCTAACACCTAATTTTGACATCCCATTTGTAAAAATATAACAAATTACAACACTTTGAAAAATATACTACTTTTAATTGCTAAAAGACGTAAAATAAAAACATAATAAACAGTAAAATAAATTTTATTAGACTGTTGACATGTTTTGGCTCAAGCTGAGCCATTATCAAAGCAAATAAGAATATTCTATAATTGAAGGGGTCGGGGAAAGAGAGTGCTAAGCCACATTTTTGAACTTCTGAGATATTTCAATTTATAAATTTGATCGAATACTCAAATCAAGATATATAACATTAAAGTTTTTCCGCCAATGTCTTAGTAACATTTCAGATATTCTGAGTAACAATATGGCATTACTTTAATGATATTACTATTACGTTTTTTGTAAATTAGCTATGTTCATTGGGGACATAAACGTCTGGGGCAAAAAAAGTAACCTGGGACATATGCTACCACCAACTGACATTATAAACAAATTATACGTAGAATATTATCATTTATAATATTAAGCAATAGATTACAGTGTTAGATTTATTTCACCAAAAATGTGGCTTGGCATTTTCTTGCCCCGACCCCCTCAATTATAGTATATATTTTTCGGTAAATTCTTTGTAAAGAATTGTATCTTTCTCAAACGGGGAGTATTTCGGTAACGTTGATTAGGAATTATGCTAGGAAGGAATATATCAAGTTGTTTAGGATTAAAATTTGGAATTGCTAATGTTAAATTCCTTTTTAATCATTGCCAAACAGATTGCCGTTTTGTAAGCATAACTCGAAAATTACATAGCGGAATGAGCTGTAATTTTCGATTTATATATTTAAAGCTTCTAAAAATTGATGTGTGTTTAAAAATTTATAGGTTACAGTTCATATTTTTCTCAAAAATTAATTTTGAAAAAATATATATACATATTAAAATTATATGTAAGAAAAAATTAAAGTAACTGTTGAAAATAGTTAAAATTTTGTTTCTTTTTTTCTAAATTGTATTGCTTTATACATTTGAATGTTAAAGTTAAAAAATGAATGTAGCCCCAGATGATAGAGAAAAAATTAAGTGGTCTAGTTTATAAAAAATACCAATGAAAAATTGTTGTTTTTTAATAAAATTTATTATATTTAATATTATATTTCATTATATTTTCTTATTTAGTATTATAAATTCATTATATTATTTATGTTATATTTTGTTACAAATAATTTCATTTTTCAGTTAAAGACTATTTCTTAGTGCAATATTAATCTATATATATAAAAGAAAGTCCTTTCTGGCTAGATGATCAACGCACAGCCAAAACTACTGAACCTACAACGACGAAACTTGCAGGAAAAATACTTCATAGTATGTAGAGGCGCACTAAGACGGGATTTTCAAAAACTCCACCCCTAAGGGGGGTAAAAAGGGGAACAAACTTTTAAAAAATTCCTTAAAAATCGGGTATTATAGTTACGTGACAAATGATAACATATTTTAATGTATTTTTGTAAGCTGAATCGAATGGTACCAATTAAATACTCCTAAGTCAAATATTTCGTGAGATATTTCACATTTATCTAATTTGACGAAGCTTTTGACGTCAAAATCTAACAATTCTAACAATACAAGTGAGAATTTCTAAAAATACATCCGTTACTATAGCAATGGAAGAAATTCAAATTAAATATTTTTGTTATTTAATTCTTTTGTTTATTTTTACAGATAGAAATATTAACTGTTCAATTGGGAATTTAATATTATTCTTACGGATATTTATGTAATTGTGTATTATTATTTCTATAAATGCTACGATTTAAAAATAAAACGTGCTTGCTAAAATAAAGTTTCGCAGGTCTGTTTATTATTGTATATTATTTCTTTATTTGTTTTCAGTCTGCAACCATGTTTCCCCTTTTCTTTGAGTAGTTATTCATACAATTTCGGGCTAATTTTCCGCAATCGGATACCTCGCAAATTGGCGTATTAGCTACAATGTTGAAAGCATCGTTTATGTTTGAAGCGAAACCTTCATGATGAATCCTATTACAGAAAATCATATCATCTTCTACTATGAGTATAAACCGCATATTCACATTTTAATCCGATTATTCATGATATTTTGGTAGATTTTACACTGTTAGGTAGGTAATGTTTTTTGAAAGGTTTTATCGTATAGCGTTTATTCTACGTTACTTTGTTATAGAGCTACAGCGGAAAGCTCTAAAATTAAGTGAACCCGATTATTAAAGATTACCTTTTTAAAAGAAATTCTACTGAACAAATTTTGATGGAAGTGATTTTTCAGGCATGGTTAATGACCCTATAACATATCATTCTATGTTGCTTAGTGATAGAGCTAATGGGAAAGTGATTGGGAAAGGTGAATGTAATTATGAAAGATATATCTACTATATTATAAACGAATATATCCTGACTGTCTCATAATCAACGCCGAGCCTAAACCGTTGGTCCTAGAGCAATGAAATTTGGAAGACTATTTCTTACATAATGTAGGCACCCACTAAGAAAGGATTTTTGAAAATTCACACCCTTAGGGGATTAAAAATTTTCAATCCTTTCGTCTTTTCGCCATATCTCAGCAGTAGGTTTAGGTAGGAGCGTGAAATTCGGGAGGACAAATCTACTAAAGAATAGTTAAACATGTATTTCAGGCGATTTTAGAAATTCAACCTCTAAAGGGGTCTTTATCATTCTAAACATTAATAACAAAAATACTAACAGGTAAAATGAAATGCAGTTTGCTGCAAAAGAATGCAGGAATATGAGAGTTTTTTGCAGTACCTTCAATGTAGCTGTACGTGAGGTCCGTTAGTAGCACGAAAAATGTCGAGCCTGTGCTCGATTTTCCTCCAAGTGTTTTTTGACATTAGCGGTGTAACAGTGAGAATTGATGAATGATGATTTCATGATTTGTCATTTCGTACCTCTGGCAATTGATACCAGAAAAAACTCTTAGATTTCTGCATTCTGTTCCAGAAAACTGCATTCCATTTCACCTGTTGGTATTTTTGTTATTAATGATTGGAATGATAAATAACTTTCTCGGACACGCTGTACATCCGCAATGGAAGAAATTCAAATTAACTACATTCTTCGAAGTTCTATAATTTGTGAGATATTGCATTTTTTTTTTTTTTTTTTTTTTTTTTTTGCCGATGTTTAGGGCGCCAAAACCTAAAAAAATTATAACTTTACCAATGATAATTTCTAAAAATACACGTGTTTTTATAGCAACGGAAGAAATTCAAATTGTCGATAAAACGTGTGGGACTTCTTTCCATCGTTATCCTCTTTAATAAAAAGCTACGCGTTGCCACAGAGTTAAGAGAAAGAATACAGAGTAAATAGACCGTAAAAACGGCTTGCGGCACTTCTCTATTATCCCGTCGACCACTTTTATATCGCCAAACTGTAAGATTAAACGCCAAAAATGCAGTGCCATTTACTTGATGTCAAAAGTATTATACGTGTTTGTTATGTCATCAAGTGGTTTTTAATTCGACATTTGCGTGTATTTTTCATTATGTTTTACTGATTTATTAGTTATTTCATTAATTAAAATAACAATTGTGTCCTTAAATTCTTATATTTTATTTATTTATTTATTTTGATATTTCAATAGCAACGTTCTTCCGTTTATTTAGTGTTACAGTTTGGCGGTAGTTTTTTGTTATGAAAAGTGGTCGACGGGATAATAGAGAAGTACCCGGCTTGCAATATGAAGCAGGTTATCGCTCAAATCATTAGGCCCAAACAAGATATTTCATTAGTCGAAGAGAGGTTGCACATGGAACAACGACTGAATTCATTGGACGGAGAGAGGTTTTCAAAGCAAGCCGCCAGTTGTTTAGGCCGAATGTAGGGTTCCATTTTTGGCGTCACGCAAAACGTAAATATTTCACCTCCAGTTCTTCTTTACTCCGTGACGCGTTGCTGACGACTGGCTTTTTTGCTGTTGCCACAGATTAATCTCGGAAAATGTAATATTTGCAGTTACTGTAGAAATTAATAGGTCGAAAAGTTTTTGTCAGAAAATTGTTAGACAAACTGCGTTTGACAGGTAAAAAATTGTAATTTTCTTGATATAAATTTCAAATATAATTATTATGCCGTTTTTCAAATATTGATTTTCAAAAATTACCAAATTTCACAATGGAGTACCATAGCGAAACCTTCTAGCGTATAAAGATAATGATAATAAAGACAATGTGTCCTGCGTGAATACTGGCTATAACACGAGTCACAAATTATAGTAGCCTTATTAATTATTCTGTTAAAATATAAAAGTGAATTATGATGTCACGAGTGCATGATTTTTATTTAATTCTCGACAAATAGCATATTTTAGTCCACCTCAGTGAGGCATATCAATTTCATTATATTTGCGATATTGTAACTTCATTAAAATCCAACGGAAATGATTTTTCCCCATAGAGACCATAATGTAACACAATTATTATTATTTTTTTTAAGCTGACTTATTCCATAATAGAGTTTACAGAGAATTGGCCTAATTTGGAACGAGGTTATTTGGACACCTTTTGGTACTTTTCCATTATACCAACATCAAGCCAAAATGTATGCTAATACGCCATTTATTTCAACCCTGAATGTGCAAATAATTTTTATTTCAAACTATGCCAAGCACTGTGACTTGCTATTTATTCAACACAAATCTGTGTTTTTTTTTTATTAGCCACCCACAGGGAGGCTTATTCTTTCAATCTCTATCATTTTTCATGTTTATGAAAAGTCACAGCAATCCATCGTTGCCACAGGTTAATCTCGGAAAATGAAACATTTGAAGTGACTGAAAAAATTAATAGCTCAAAAAGTATTTATCAGAAAAATGTTAGACAAACTGCGTTCGAAAGGAAAAAAATTGTTTTTTTTCTTGATATAAATTTCAAATCGAATGATTATGCCGTTTTTCAAATAATGAATTTCAAAAATTACCAAACTTCACAATGAAGTACCATAACGAAACCTTCACGCGTAAAAAAAAAAAAAAAAATGATAACGGTTGTTGCTTTCGGTCGAGAATGGGCCAAACGATGTTCGCATTTTACTATTTTAACCGTTTTTAACGAAATTCTGTAACTTTAGAAGACTTTGTCTTTGAATAAGCAATAGAAATGCATAAAATCGTTACAAAAATGTTAAAATTACAAAAAAGGATAGATGCAAATTATCAGATATGAAAAATAAAAAAGAAATTTGGTACTTTCGTGTTACAGCAGTCACCAAGCATGAAATATTTTTGCTTCTGTTTTCATTAATATATTGTAAATTTGGTACTTTCGTGTTATAGCGGCTTCCAAGGATGAACTGCCAAGTGGCCAAGATTTATCGCCAAATTATAAAGCATGTATGTCATTATAATAATATATGATATAACATTTCTGTACGAATGTGGCCAAGTTATAGCCATATATGATGCATATATGATGTATATATATATGACATGTGTATATGATGTATATACGACATATAAAACATAAATAATATGTGTATAATGACGTATATGGCACATATAGGAGTGCTTGGAATATATATATTCGTATATAGGATGCCAATATAAGCTTTGCGATGATCTTGGCGAAACCATAACTGCAACCTTGGCATAATCATGGGAAAGGTTCAGTAAGACCTTTTTGGTGCTCCCCCCAATTGTAAACCCCATGTAAACCCCTTCATGTAACATATCAATAGATAGATCTCGTCAAGCACTATGGTCTGGTCCTACTCTCCGCCTCTCACTCCCCCCTCCCTTAAGAAACATAGTTCTCTGTTTCAACTCTTTTTAAATTTTAGTTTTTCCTATCTTTCTCAGCCCCTTTAAGCCCCACAGAGGACGTAGGCCTCTTCTAAAGGATCCAACGAAGTTAAAATCTACAATCGTCGAAGCCGACATTTCTAAGAGAGTCCCGAGGCCCTATCTCCCATAGGACCGGAGTTACCCCCCCCCCCACGGGAGAGACATTCAAGGTGTTCAAACCCTGTCATGTACCATATCAAAAGTTTGATCTCATCAAGCACTTTTGTCTCGTTCTACTCTCCCCTTCCTTCTCTCTCGTCTCCTGTCAAGAGCACTTTCTTTATTTATTTTTTTCAATTTCTCATATTTATTTTAGTTTTTTCCATTTTTCTCTGTTCCTATGGGCCGGACAGTTCCAAAAGTTCACCAAAATTAGCTGTAAACCACCTAAAGGTTATTCCCCCCACCGTTTATTTTGGCGCCCAAGGTTTTTACGTATCTCTCTTGGGGGGCCCGGCAGATGGGCGAAAAGGGGGATCCCTTTTAAAGTCCCATCTCTCAATTGCAAGTGAGGATTCATTTTAAATCGAGTCTCGTAGAGCACTTGTGTTTTGTATAGCTCCCCCTCCCCCCACCGCTGTCCAAGATCCCGTCAATAAATGCTAATTCATCATTTGTTAAACAACTTCTCTTAGCTGTATCCATCATAAAAGCTGCTATCATAGAACTTTTCATTACCCTTTTTAGGTTATCTATTAAGTGCTAAAATGCCTTGAACCATTAAAAACAGTTTAAAGGGTGTCATTAAGCCAGCACATTTGTAAACAACAACTACCTCGCCACGTCTCAGCCCATTGGAGCCATATCTTTTTTACTATTATATTTATTAAAAATACTTCTAGTCACCGAATCTTTTTAAAACTTGGTGTGTTCGTGCCTAATATGTTCCACAAGCCTCACAAAAAATCTTAGAGCGCTAACTAAATTCTAAAGTGGAAAAGCTGGCTTATGCTAACAAACATTTTTTTTTTTTTTTTTTTTTTTTTTTTTTTTGACGAGTTAGACTTGGCTGAAAAAATCTCAACGATAAAAGCCGTGGGTAGCCAATCTATATTCTGTCGTAAGGTAGAATTTTCCCCCCTTGTTATTATTATTCAATTGTAAGCATGCAAAATATTTTAATTTACTATTTTTTGAATCGTAAATACTTTTTATTAAGTTATAACTTACATTTTTCGCTGATTCAAAAAGGAAATGTTTATTAACTTTGCGGAATGGAGTTTGGCGGGACTTGCGCTGTTAGTTACATAATTTATCAGAGATGGTTTTAGTATCTCGCATATTGTTCTATTTTGCTTAGTTGTAGAATAATTGGGGAAAGTTTGGCACTGATGTCATATACGCACCACGTTGGCGCAATTTTTCCTCCGCCAATTTGGCGAAAACTTTGTTTTTGAATATTAACGTTATAATTTAACTTAACGTTTTAACATTAACGCTATAATTTAACTTAACGTTTTAACATTAACGCTATAATTTAACTTAACGTTTTAACATTAACGTTATAATATTAACGTATAACGTTTTGAATATAAAGTTATTTTATTTTTATATTGAAATAAAAAATCACGCGCTGTTATTGCATGCAGTAGCATAATTAATATTCAAAAACAAAGTTTACGCCAAATTGGCGGGGTTCAAAATCGCGCTAACGTGGTGCGTATATGACATCTGTGCCGAAAGTTTTATAATCAGATGAACCCGATTATGAAAACTTAGCCTTTTAAAAAGATTCTGCCGAATGGATTTTGACGGAACCTTCACTGTTAGTTAGATGAGTTTTCAAAGATGGTTATAGTATATAGCATATCGTGTTATCGCTCTTTACCAAATCCTACAGTAAATGATCAACGACAAGAGTTTGTCCTTAACAGCCCAAATTTTGTCTGACACATTAAAAATGTAATAACGCAATGGCGTTCGTATTTTTTTTTTCAGAAATGCAGGAGGGCATTCCAAGTAAATGTTCATATAATTTTAAAACACAAGGTCAATATTTCGTTTGATTAAGTTTCGTTAAGAGGAGTTGACCAGCGTAGCGGGCGTAGCTTGCTAGTACTATATTAAAGCTGAAGCCTACTACTAAAGCCATAACAATGTTTACTAGTACTATATAGAGAGTAAAATGGTAAAGCCTTACTACTATTCAAAACTTGTCTTCCTTAGTAAAATTATATGCAAAGCATGCAAAATTTGCTGTTGAATATTTTCGACACACACACACACACACACACACACACACATATATATATATATATATATATATATGGCAAATATATACTAATCTTAGCATATTCACCAGTACATATTATGAAATATTTCATTATTTTTTAGACATGTGCAGGGTTCTGCCAGACTGAAGATTAAGCCTTGCACATGTCTTTTTTTACTTTCTTCTATCTTTACAAGAAGAAAGTATTGGATTCATGAAAATTTTCGACTTCCGGTTTTCGACGGATTTATAAGTTTTAGAAGGTCCTGAACACGATTTGACTATTTTTAGAAAATGTCTGTCTGTGACTCTGTGACTCTGTGACTCTGTCTGTCTGTCTGTCTGTCTGTATGTGACAAAAATTTTGTGGGCGCTCTATCTCAAGAACTAATGCTCGGAATTTAATAAAACTTTAGATTCAGTTAGTCCCTAATGTAAATTGGTGCTGATTAGTTTTGGGTGAAAATCTCCCGACAGGTGGCGCTGCTATGCTGCTTTTTTCGCTATTTCCACAATAGTTCTATCTCAAGAACTAATGCACGAAATTTAATAAAACTTTAGATTCAGTTAGTCCCTAATATAAATTGAAGCTGATTAGTTTTGGGAGAAAATCGCCCGACAGGTGGCGCTGCTATGCTGCTTTTTTCGCGATTTCCACAATAGCTCTACCTGAAGAACTAATGCACTTATTTTCATCAAACTTCAGATTCAGTTAGACCCTGACATAAATAGATGCTGTTTACGTTGTGGTGTTAATATCCCAACAGGTGGCGCTGCTATACCACATTTTTCAATATTTTTAAGATAGCTATATCTCAAGAACTAATGCATGGAATTTCATCAAACTTCAGATTCTGTTAGACATTGACATAAATAGATGCTGCTTACGTTGTGGTGTTAATATCTCAACAGATGGCGCTGCTATGCTACCTTTTTTCATTATTATCACGATAAGTATATCTCAAGAACTAATGCACGGATTTTCATCAAACTTCAGAGTAAGTTAGGCGTCGACATAAAGTTGTTGTTGAGTAGGTTTTGTTCTAAATCTCCCAATAGGTGGCGCTGCTATGCTGCATTTTGTAGGATTTACAAGATTTAAGCAATAGTCTTATCTCAAGAACTAATGCACGGAATTGAGTAAAACTTCAGATTCAGTTAGTATAGTTTTAGATATATATTTCTGTCAATTCTTTTTTAGTGTATGCGAAACCTGTGTGAGATATAAGATATTTTTCGGATTGGCCCATCCGACTAGTTTATTTCATTTTGAATTCCATTTGAGTTTCATTTGATACCTAAATTCCAATTTTCTTACATTATATGGTATATTATATCATTATTTATTATAAATTTATTTCTAAAATTTCTTTACATCTTTCAGTATTTTTGGCTGCGCGTCATCACTGAAATGGCGCATTGGTAATCTGTTGTTTGCACTCGTTAATTTTTTTGTATTTACTTAATTGTATTCTGTATACACTTTATGATTACCTATCTTTAAATAGGAGATTAGGTTAGATTTGCTGCAGAACTTGTTTGTTGTATTTTGAAATTCAAAAGTATTACAATTATATACCGGGTGATCCAAAAGTCAGGACGAACTTTAAAAATGAATAATTTGAAATCGAATCAAGATACAAAGACACGGTTTGCACCAAACGGATGGAAAAGAAACCGGGTTTTGTGTGGCAACGAAAAAAAAAATAGTTCTGTTGGCGACCAACAGATGGCGCTATAGTGTTTTATTGCACCAAAAGATGATTTACAAATGAAAAAATGTTGACAACTGACAAGTCAGCTTAATTACAGTTAATTAGTACTACAGTAAATGCTGTCCATCATTCAGAAGTACAGCTGTGAGACGAGACACCACACCGTTCACAGCATTTAGTAGCATTTCTTGCTTTATGGCAGACACATTTTGGCGGATGGAATCTTTCAGTGCTGCTAGTAATGCCGGTTAGTCGCGGTACACTTCAAGAATCCCCACAGCCAAAAGTCACAGGGTGTCAGATCGGGAGATCTTGGAGGCCATGCGTTATTAAAGTAGCGATTGATAATGCGATCCTCCCCAAATGCTGAGCGTAGCAGACGTTACACAGGCAGAGCAATATGAAGCGGTCGGCTATCTTGCATAAAGCTGACTATTTGGAGTGTCTGTCGCACTTGCAGTTCAGGAATAATGTTGTTCTGTAACAGTGCTACATATCACTGACAAGTGACAGAAACTGTTTTGAAACCCGTCAGTGTGACTTCCTCGAAACAAAATGGACCAATTAGGAAATCAGCAGTGAAGCCATACCAGACTGTCACTTTAGGCTGTTGCAAGGGTACCTCAACAAATGCATGTAGATTTTCTGTGGTCCACACACTCGACAATTGTGGGTGTTAACAGCGCCAGAGAGTGTGAAATGCGCTTGATCTGTCCAATGCAGAGTCGGAAGCCCAGTCGTGTTGTTCTTCCATCTTATTGAATACCAAATTCGCAAAATCTCGGCGAGAGTCGAAATCAGTAGGTTTCAGTTCTTTGTTATGTTGCAACTTGTAGGGATACCGTTGAAAAGTTATTCGCAGCGCTCTCCAGACACTTCCGTACGACATTCCTGTCTGCCTCAAAGCTTCTAGAGCACTGCACTCTCCATGTGCAGCAACCGCCGACATGGATTGCACCGTCTGCTCCACTGTCGTGGCAACAGCAGCGGCTGTTGAGGGACGTCCACTTCTTTGACGTGACGCAAAAGAACCTGTACCTTCAAATTTCTTCATCATTTTATTCAATGCAGAAGACGTTATTGGTCCTTTTCTATCTCGCATATACTTCATGTAACGATATGCTCGCAATGCCGCAATGGCACTTTCCGAATTCTTATAATACAATTTAATTAAGAGGGCCTTCTCAACTATGGACAGCATTTCGACGCATACAAGCTTCGACTACCATTATCCGCTGCAGTTGCTCCTTTTTATATCGTTTGTGGCTTTGCATAATCCTACATCAGAAATCTGACAGCGCCATCTGTTGGTCGCCAACAGAAATATTTTTAATTTCGTTGCCACACAAAACCCGGTTTCTTTTCCACCCGTTTGGTGCAAACCGTATCTTTGTATCTTTGCATCTTGATTCGTTTTCGAATTATTCATTTTTAAAGTTCGTCCTGACTTTTGGATCACCCGGTATATATATATATATATATATATATATAATTGAAAGAAAATTGTATACATACACTGTTTACCGGGTCATAACTGCCTAATTTGTCGTTCTTTTTAAAGTGTAATTAATTGTAAATAATGAGAAGACAAATATTAACTGTTGAAAAAAGGAAATTTATTCTGAAATACTTTTGTAAGTATGAAAATGTAGCAGAAGAACAAATACCATATCACACGGTGTTTTAGGCACATCCACCTACCTATGTGACTTATAATTCATTGTATAAAATATACGTTTGAAACGAATGAATGTTCATAGATCCGGAACTGCAATTGAGCCAGATTACACCACAAAACCAAATGAAATTTTTGTTGAAGTTTTTGAATAAATAGCCCACCGTTATAAGTAGTAAACTGACCAGAATGGTAATAATTTTGAACATCTTGTGGTATATTATCGGTTATGTGGTATATTATAAAGTTATTCGTTTCATGTAGATTCTTTTACAATTTAAATATTAATTATATGTGAATACACTGTAAAAAATTTGCAGCCGAGTAACCGGCCATTAGACCGTTTTTATAAAAAACGGTTACATAACCGTAATTTAACAGTATTCTGACCCTAATATGAGCAATATTATGGTTAAAATAGCGTTAAATTATGGTTATGTTGGGTTAAGTAGGGTTATGTAGAGTAAGTCATTCAACCGTCTTTATAGAAAACGGTCGAATGACCGGTTACTTTGCTGAAAATTTTTTTACAGTGTACAAACTAGAGTTATTATTATTCAAAGATTGTATATATTTTTCTGACGCACCCTGTATATATCTTTGCTACCATGTCAAACTATCGAATGTGAAAAAATGCATTTTTTATCACTTTTAAAACTGGGCCGATTGACACCACTAAATTTTAATATTAGTTTCAAGTTTGCAACATCACCAGAGTTGCCAGTTTGGCCTACTTTTCCATTCAGAAAAGCCAAATCCATACCAGAAATTTAAATAGAAATTTTTGCTTCATACAATGACAGCCTATTTCGTGATTACTTAAACTAAAAATTTTCTCTCAAAATTTCCGGTATGAATTCGGTATCTCTGTAGTATATTTACCAGGCGTAGAATTCTAATAAAATTTAGTAGTGACCAATCTGCCAATTTTCTGAAGTAATGAAAATTCATTTTTTATATTCGATAGTTTGACATGGTAGCGACGAATATATGAGCCGCAGTTCATTTCTAGTAAAAAAAGAAGTCAGCACAAAATTTGATTTCTTACATCGAAATTACTTAAGATCCATAATTATTCCCTTTACTACATATCTTTAGAAAGATATAAGAGATAAGTATTAGAATTATTTTTTTTATATTCATATTACTAAAAATGACTAATTACTTCATTTATTAAATTTCTTTAGAAATGAGAAAGAAGTGTGTTTAAAAAAAAATTGCTATCAAAAGGTTCACCACATAATGCATTTCTTCCGCTATTCTTGAATATTATACGTAAAGTTTTACGACTCTCATTACATTTTATTCTGGAAAATCATTTGAACTATCAAGTTTTTTAAATATGATATGATAAATATAATGACTTTTAATGGTGTTAGCCATTATTCAAGTTCATTTCTACATTCTTTAATGAATGAACATTCTTTCAAAGTAAAACTTTTAACATTTTACAAATGATTATGGATCACCATCTCCACGCGGATCCCCAAAAGGCATTTTTTTTACGAAATATTTTGAGAATTAAGGTTATTTCTAATGGCGTATTTAAGGTTTTATTTCCCTTTTTGTAATCTGATTACTGAAGTATTTGATCTCATTCGCATAACAGGTCATGTGAATAATTGATTTCGATTAAGGAGTTTAAAAATTATCTTTAAAGATTCGTTTTTTATCTTAAATAAAATTTTCTGTAAATGTTATTTTAAAAATTCCATTTTCTAACTTTTATAGCTTTAACCTTCCAAGATGTATGCGAGAAACATAATTGATCTAAAGATGAAATAGAGAAAATTAATTGATTTTGTTTCAAACAGATATCAATGAAAATTTATTATAGCCCATTATTTTTATTATTTTTCTATGTTTATTATATATTATTTTGCATTTTCTTTTATTAGAAAAATGTTACTTTAAATATAAAAAAAGTATTTCGCCGTGTAATATTAATGGAAACTCTTGATGAAAAAACTAAATCTGTAAATATTAGAATGTATACTTGTATAATAATATTTCACATTTGTTTTTTGCAATACATTTAAACGCACACAGTATACAAATTAAATTCATTATGTGTTTTGTATTTAAAAATACAGGGTGATCAGAAAATGAGTATACATTTGAAAAATTAATAATTCACGGAATAATGTAGGTAGAGAGGTAAAAATTGACACACATGCTTGGAATTACATGGGGTTTTATTGTATCCACATAAAAGTTCATAAAATGCCCAACAGATGGCGCTCCGTGTGATAAGAAAAGCAATAATTAGCATAACAAATTATGACAAAGCAAAGACGATGTTCTTCAGAACGAATGTTCAACATGTTCACCGTCAACCCGCAGGAATAGCTGTAGCCGAGGGACAATGTTGTGCACAGCACTGTGCAGCATATCTGTAGTTATGGTGAGAAATTGGCGTTGGATGTTGTCTTTTAGCATGCCTATTGATGTCGGTCGATCGCGGCAGATTCCCCATTTTGATAGTAGAGCTTCACTAACATTGCCTTTTCTGGTAACGTCAACATGCTGCGATTGCTGGTGCATCTGATTCTCTCTCTCATTACAGCTCCTTTTATACACGACTCTCAGGCAGAGTCACTGACGTTTTGCTGTTCAGTGCCATCTGTCAGCCTTTTTTTTTTAAACCTTTCTTTTTTGTGTGGTTACAATAAAACCCCATGTCATTCCAAGCATGTGTGTGAATTTTTACCTCTGTACCTACATTATTCCGTGAATTATTAATTTTTCAAATGTATACTCATTTTCTAATCACCCTGTATATATGATATATATGCCGCAATTTTATTCAAAAAATGTATAAATGCTGGAGTAAAATTGGATTTTTCGTATTCAAACTACAAAAGTTCACAAATTACTAAATTCAGTATAGGTTTCTTCAAAAATATGTAACAATATTTGAAAAGGAAAATACGCTGAACAGTTTCAACACATTATCTACATCTATCATTATTCTTAGTGTTACATGAAAAGTTTTCATTATATTTTATTCTGCAAAATTTTTTGAAATACAAAGATTTTTTTAGACGCAGGTCCGCATTTTGAATACCGGTATATTCTAAGAAAAACTTTCATGGTAAGTTTCTACAACATTTTCAATATAAATAAACTTCAGAGTAGGTTCCTACGAAATTTGCAAGAAAAATCTAAAAAGAAATTTTTCGTCAGAAAATACTGGTATTCACAAAGTGGACCATTTAGATGTACTGTAGATATGATATGATTTAGACTTTTTAAAGTAATATCCTTTATTCAAGTTCATATATCAGTTTTTTATTGAAAGAACGTTAATATTTTTAACATCTTATAAAACTGACGTATCACGACTTCCCTTTTATTCACAATAGAATTTTTTTTTAATATTTCCTGAACTAAGATTATTTCTAATGGCGTAATAAAGATTTTTCATTTTCTCTTTGGTTGAATTAAATAATTAGTTAATATCATTCGCATAAAAGCTTACGTGAGTGATTAATTGCAATTAAGAATGCAATGTTTCTTTAAAGGTTTGTCTTTTAACAAGTTGTCCCAAAAATATTGAAACGTACTTTAATTTTTTTGCTTCGTAAGATCTGTAGGAAATGTAAATAGTAAAAGTACTGAAAATAAGATTAAAATTATATCAATGATATAATCATGTCATCGATTTTCAAAAAGTTAAACGTTTTAAATTTTTATACGGTTCCAGAATCCTATAAGTTGTATCCATAAAACATTTCCCATGTTTGAAAAGTCCTGTGATAAAAACTCCATTTTTCTACGATCAAATATCTCCAAGTTATGATACAAGAAATTTAATGAAGTTTTCTGGCACCAAATAATCGTCATTTAGTTTTGTGCTGAACAGCTCCAAAATTTCATATAATCCAAAGTGTCATAAATAGGTGAGTTTTGGTCTCAGAAGAATGACGTATTTGCTGTTTTACGTTTCAAAGCATACAGATTTTTTTAAAATATAAATAAAACATATAGAACCCAGGGACCGTTTAAAAATTGAAGGACAAGATAGTGCCAAGCCACATTTTTGAATTTTTGAGATATTTCAATTTGAAAATTTGATCAAATATTCAAATCAAAATATATAACCTAAAGTTTTTTCGCAATGTCTTAGTAACATTTGAGATATTCTGAGTAACAATGTGGCATTACTTTAATGGTATTACCATTATGTTTTTTGTAAATTAGCTATCTTCATTCGGGGCATAAACATCTGGGGCAAAAACGAAACCTGTCCCATATGCTGCCACCAAGTGACATTTGAAACAAGTTATATGTTGGATATTATAATTTACAATATTAAGCAACAAATTACAGTATTAGATTTATTTCACCAAAAACACACACTTTTGGCACATTCTTGTCCGGACCTTCTCAATTTAAAAACCTGCCATTCAAAATTAATGGTGGGACTACTTCATTAAGATAATATCTATCTTATTTTAAAATTATCTGCAACTTGCATTGCCTACGTTTCTTCAGCAAGTAAAGCATTAAATAGCGTCTCCGTCCTGTATATAAATTAAAATGTTGTTTAAAGAAGCTATTTTAAACTTCTATGTTTCAAACATTTACAACTTTATACATAAAAGATTAAATATAGAATTGATTTCGTTTGTAAACAATACGAGCAGGGAAGACCGAGCTATGCTCGGTCAAAATTAAATTTGAGTTCAAATATCATGGCCCATGACCAAAATGACCCACTAATTGAATTTTCTTGAACATGTGACCTAGCCCAACAGTCTTCTCGTGCTCGAAATCCATTGGATGCAAAATTTAGTTTAAATTGAGCCGTTTTTTAGATCTTGTCACACAATGACCCAGAAATGACCCACTAATCGAATTTTCTCGAACATGTGACCTAGCCCAATGATTTTCGCGTGCCCGAAACTCGTAGGATACAAAATTTAATCAAAATCGTTAGAGCCGTTTCTTAGATAAAATTAATTTGACCCGCTTTGACCCAAAAATGACCCACTAATTGAAAGTTGTCAAACATGTGACGCAGCCCAATAGTCTTCTCGTGCCCGAAAATAGTCGGATACAAAATTTCGTCAAAATCGTTTGGACCGTTTTTTAGATACAATTAGCTTGACCATGACCCAAAATGACCCAAAATGACCCACTAATTGAATTTTCTCGAACATGTGACCTAGCCCAACAGTCTTCTCGTGCCCCAAAACCATTGGATGCAAAATTTAGTGTAAATTGAGCCACTTTTTAGATCTTGACCCACAATGACCCAGAAATGACCCACTAATCGAATTTTCTCGGACATGTGACCTAGCCTAATGATTTTATCGTGCTCGAAACTCGTAGACAAAATTTAATCAAAATCGTTAGAGCCGTTTTTAAGATAAAATTAATTTGACCCGCGTTGACCCAAAAATGACCCACTAATCGAAAGTTCTCGAACATGTGACCCAGCCCAATAGTCTTTTCGTGCCCGAAAATGATCAGATACAAAATTTCGTTAAAATCGTTTGAACCGTTTTTTAGATACAATTATCTAGACCATGACCCAAAATGACCCAAAATGACCCACTAATCGAATTTTCTCGAACATGTGACCTAGCCCAATGGTTTTCTGGTGCCCCAAAACGGCAGGATAAGAAATTTTGTTAAAATCGTTAGAGCCGTTTTTAAGATAAAATTTGCATATATATATATATATATATATATAACCACACACAAGATTTGCTCGTATTAGAATAAATGATGATATAAAATTATGTTTATTGTAATTTATGAGAAACCTTTTCATTTTAAAATAAAGAAGTTATTTGAATTATTTTGAAAGAATGTTGGAATTTATTTCATAAGAATTAAGCAAAACTATGATAAACACTCTCACAATAATGTATCATTCCCACCTGCAAACATTCTCTACTGCAAATTTGCTCTTTTTGCTATAGTTTCACGCAAATTATTCATGCAATGTCCATTAGAAGTTTAATTTTTACGACCGTAATACAGTGGGTGATCGGTTAACGAACTTCATCCGTTCCAAAACAATGTTCGCTAACCGAATTGTTCGTTAACCGATCATAGATTTAGTACAGATTTGTATGGGAATTCAATTAATTCGTTCTTAAAAGCTAAATGCTATATAAAAATTAATATAAATTCTCCCTAAATTTATTTATATGTAATAATAATAAAACATACTTTACATACATACAGTCTTGTCCCTCCTTCAGTCAAGCTTTTTTGAGTTTCTGGGGCATTAAATATTTGACAAAAGCTTATTTTTCCTTTCTGGAGTTTGAATATTCCCATTTTAATAGGGTTAATATATGTCTGTATTTAATATGGCCATATCATATTTTCACGGCTTTGTCCGTGTCGTGCCTTATTTAAAAAAAATAAATAACATGAAAAAAATATATAACATGCCCTTTGTAAAAACTTTTAGGATCAAATTCATTGATTACAGCATTAAATCATATCAGTTTATCACTTTGACCTGTCAAAAACTCCATTAGTTCTCTAAAAGATCGTGTTTACTGCAGAGCCAGATAAAGCTCAAGTGGAGCCCAGAGCCTGTTAATAATGTAGAAACTAAAATTAAGTTAAAATAATTAATTTCCAATAAAACATATTTCTTTAAAAATGGACACAAAATATAAAAATTAATATTTTTATACTATTTATTCTAATTTGGGGGGGGGTAAATGTAGGCCTCGAACCCCGGAAGTCTATGAATTAATTAGGCCATAAATATAAAACAGTTAAAATGTTCTCAAAGTCGAGAATAGATGCAATTAAATATAGCTCTGCAAATCTGAAACACAGCATTGCTTCTTCTTGGCTTTTTTTCTGTGAGGTGTTCGTTAACCGAACAATTGTTCGCTATCAGAACATAAAAATCTCTCGAGAAAGTGTTCGTTAACTGATCTGTTCGTAAACCGAACAGTTCGCTAACCGATCACCCACTGTATTGCATTAATCTCATATTATAAAAATATTAAAGAAGATTTATAATTTTTTCTATTTTTAGTACTAAAGATCACTAATTACTTCATTCAGTAAGTTTCTTTATAAATGTGTATGAAAGTTTGACAAAATAATTACTAACAAAAGCTTCAACACAACAATCGTTTATTGTCCCTTATTCTTAGATGTTATACGCACGCTTAATTCCTTTCAATATATTTTATTCGAAGACCTCTTTTGATACACAGAGATTTTTTTTAGTACTTTTTTATTAGTACCTTTTTTAATCACCTTTTTAGTATTAGTCATTATGAGGTTCATCAACAAAAATTTTTAATGGAAAAACATTTCCACAAGATAATTTTTTTAGCATCTTTACAAATTAACATATATTAAGACCTCTAGTTTGATCACTAAAACATTTTTTACGAAAAATGTAGTAAGATAAGGTTATTTTAAATGGTGTAGGTTTTTTCTTCTTTTTATAGTTGTATTAATTTAGTATTTAATATCATGTAAAAGCTTATGCGAATAATCGATTCTAAATTAAGAAATTTGAAAAGAACTTTAAGGAGATCGTCGTTGATGTTGAAAATAAAATATTACTTAACCCCTTTCGGTTCAGAGCAACATAAACGATTTTTATTCGGTTGGCATAACTATTCTTTAAACAGTTACATTTAGTTATTTAATCACAGATCTGCCTTAATTAAACAAGGCAAATATTACTTTTTTTAATTGCTGGTGCCAAAAAAAAAAAAAAATGCTATATGCACCTTTTGAAGATGCATATATGCACGCATGATCTGAAAGGGATTATGAGGTATATATATTCTTCTAACTGTTACAACTTTATGCTACCATAGATAGGATTTACCATATTATGGATTTAATAGAATGAAGAATGTGGCTTGGACTTAAAGGTTATAAAATGTCATATACGTCATATATGACTATAACGTCATACATGTCAGATAACTTGGCGATACATCTCGGTTTCTTGACGATTAATCCTCGGAAGCTGCCATAACTAGGAAGTACCGATTTTTAAAAAATTCAAATTACTTAATAAATATTGTTACTAATATTTTTTTTTAGTTTTGATGCGATTTTCATAAAATTTGAAATGACTCGACAAAATTGTGCAACGATTAGAATTCATTAGTATTGTGTTCATTAGTATACTCTAGTATGCGAGTGAGTTTTGAGATTTTTGCGTGCAATCGTACTGTCCGGAATCCTAACATTTGTACGTGAATGAGATCTATTCTGTCATTTATTTAAGTTTAGCAAAGTAAGTATAGATCTCCGGGAATCGGTTTGCCACGGTTACTTTTGCAACGGTACGTTAAATAGGTAAATGTGTTTGTGTAGTAGCTGTATAAATTGCGGAACTTGATGGAGTCTCGTGAAGTTTGAACGCATCTCGCCTTTGAGTGTATGAGTTCTCTCATGGATGGAATTCCCGATTAGCAGTTTGGATTGGGTTTTCGGTTGTGAGTTTTTTCCAGTTTGGTAAACAGTTCAGTTTTCTACATGAATAAAGATCTATCGGGATCCACGGGATTCCCTTTATAGTGATATTATCTCCTAAAAAGGAATTTCTTAGATTCCTACAGAACGAACGGTGAGGTCACCTGGAGCCGAATTAAGTTAGTTAAACTTAATAAGTTTAGAGAAAAGATTTCCCCCCTCGCAGTCGGCTCCACCAGTGGTTGAGAGGTTCTGCTCTCAAAGCTGTAAGACGGGAGGTGCTGGATTCAAACTGCTGTCGCGCTCGTCGACCTAAGAACTATAAACACAACAATAGCAGCACAATTTGAGCTACTTGGTCAAAAGAGCGGGTCTTCTGTAGCAGAACAGCTTGGCGACGTGGCCAGAAGAGTTACAGAGCTGGAAAACATTAAGACGAACCCCGTAAATGTAGCTTTTGCCAGCGAGGGACTTGATGACCTAGCCACTGAAGCGGAAAGCTCCACAGGAAACATCCCGCAGACCATGAAGAGTCCCACAACACCAAAGCGCACCTTCACAACACCACTACAAGACGTACCTCCTCCACAGAACTCTTCACTAGAACCAACCCATCCGCATAGGCGCATCATAGTTATACGCCACTTGATCCCCGGTAAAATGACAGGGATCGAAATTCTACGTAAAGTAACGTCGGCGCATGTTTCCTGTCCAGCTTCATCAATCTATAAAACCACTCCTTTCAGAAAACATGTAGAAATTGAATGTACAACTGAAAACTGCAAAAACCTCCTCATCAGTGATCTCGGACGCCATAAAGACCTACAAATGCATTTTACGTTCGTAACCAAATCCATACCAAAATAAAAAATGATCTTACTAGGCGTCCCAACTAACTACAAAAAAGAAGAAATCCTCGAGTGTATATTAGCAAAATACAAAGCGCACGAGGACGAATTCTATTTCATAAAAAAGATGGAGCACAGATCACCAAACCTTGCGAAATGGCTCATAGTCATGCCGATTCCACTGTCGCGTGTCATAATCAGTAATGGTGGTGTATTGATTGGGCTAAAACATTGCATTTTGCGTCCCCATACCCATATCCAGCGTTGCAGAAGATGCCAAGGATTAGATCACAGCAAAAACCATTGTCGTAACACTGTCGTCTGTGCTACCTGCGGGGAGGAACATGCAACAGAAGGCTGTACGTTAGCACCTACATGCATTAATTGTTACCTCCACAACAAACATATGAAGACCTGTTTCAGCATCAACCACAAGGCCTCAGATCCAAGATGCGATGCATACCGCTTGGCCTATGACGCGGAGAGGCGTCGGCTGGATGAAATATTCATGCCAAATCCTCCTCCACGCATGGCTACACTGCCTCCTGTTCCACAGCAAAATGCAGCTAATCAATTGTTATGTAACAGAGACATGCTCCGTCCGATGAACTTGCCATTCTTTGCAGCACAGCACTGGAATACAGAGAACGAACAGTTTCCAGGTTCAAATTTCTACAATAATTTTTATTAAATAACTTTTAATTTCAGAGCCACACACAGTGATGTCACTTCCTCATTCTAGTTCTCCCCCTCCCCTCCCTCTTGGTAAACTAAATTTTCTACAGATCAATCTAAATCATAGCACTACGGCGAATGCCAATGCTAAACAATATATGATCGATAGTGATATTGATATTGGTCTGCTACAGGACGCCCACTGCAACAAAAATGGTACTCTCTCAATTTTTCCTAAGAACTGGAAAATCTTCCCTTCAAAACGCAACTCAGCCCATGTTGTCGTCCGGAACACTAATCTTGTCATCACTCATCTTTTCACCGGCGCTAACAGTGTGTTCATTTCTGTCACACCGAAGGAAGGAGAGTTATTCATCGGCTCAACTTATGCCGCTCCCTCCGTTGACTTTGAGGACACCCTTATGGAATGGGAACACCTCATCACTCAGAGGAAGGCTTTCATCTGTGGCGGGGATTTTAATGCTAACTCCACACTATGGGGCTGTAGGCATGAAGATCTCCGGGGTGACTTCCTCACTGAACACCTCGTAGTGCACACACTGGCAATAGCAAATCTACACAACACGGATGCCACATTTGAAAGACTTGATTCCAAGGGCAAGGTAATTGCGACTGGCTGGCCGGACCTCACCTTAGTCAACTCACTAACACTTCCCAAAATATCCACCTGGTTTGTCTCCGACATTTTCAGTGGCTCCGATCACAAGTACATTCGCTACACATATCAAACCACTCCACTCTATACTCAACGTAAACGTTTTAATACTACGAGAGGTAATTTTCGCAATTTTAACAACATCATAAAATCAAACAAACAGGCTTTACATAGCCAGCTTGCTGAGATTGATAACACAGACGAAATTAACGACTTTACAAAAAAATTAATTGAAACCATGCACACAGCTGCGAAAGCCTCTTTTCGACTGAAAGCAGTCCAAAAGACACGAACATTCTCATTCTGGACACCGGAGCTCAGCGCAGGGAGGAATCACCTTACCGCGCTTCGTCGCAAGTTAAAAGCACTGAGGCAGAATGATCCGTCATCTCCAGACATCAAAATTCTGGGCGCCAAGCGCACCAAGCTGGCAGCCCAGCACAAGCGCAATGTCCTGACAGCAAGGAAGCAGGCTTGGGAAAGGTTCTGTAGCAGCGATAATAACTCTTTTGGTGCCTCTCAAAAATTCTTCTCCGGCAAGTACTGTACTCCAGATGAAATTAAGCTTGAACAACCTCCAAACACAACATCAAGACAAAATAACTTAGAATACCTAACACAACAACTCTTCGGCCCTTCGGCATATCCCACAACTGATAATACAGACATACATTTTACTGCTCCACCAGACAAAACATTCACGAATGCGGAAGGAAAGACAGCACTATATAAATTAAAAGATAAAAAAGCACCCGGACCTGATTCCATAGATTTCCGAATTCTTAAACTCACATACAAAATTTTTCCACAAATATTCACGCGTTGGGCAAATCTTTGCCTAAGTTGCAATTACTTCCCTGAAGTTTTGAGACAAGGAGAAGTAGTGTATTTCCTAAAGCAAGGGAAGTCACCCTCTGAACCGAAATCGTACCGCCCGATCTGCCTGCTACCCACATTAGGCAAATTGTTAGAGAAGCTCATTGTTTTTCGGCTCTCTCATTATCTCGAATCAAATAATCTTCTACATCCAAGGCGATTCGGGTTCAGAGAGGGCAGATCATGTGAAAAAGCTTTGCATGCCATCATGACCTCCTGCACCGATAACATAGCAAAAGGTAATTACACTTCACTGGTCTCACTCGATATTCAAGGGGCTTTCGACAACGTGGAATGGCGTGACATACTCACACAACTACAAGCACTTCACTGTCCCGGGAACATAGCTGGAGTCATCAACTCATACCTGTCTCAAAGGAGTGTCCTCATAAATTGGGGAGCTGGCACCTCATCCCACCGGCTACAGAAGGGTTGTTCTCAGGGCTCCTGCCTCGGACCAATCTTCTGGCTCTTGGTAGCAAATATACTTCTAAAAGAACTGAACCGCTTCGGATATACTCTTTATGCCTTTGCTGATGAATTTAGCTTCATTTTCTCAGGTCGCACTCGCCGTCATCTGGAGGAAGCATATGCCGAAGCCCTTCGCATCTACTGCCAGCTTCTGGACACACTACACCTCACACTATCTTCCAGGAAGTCCCAGGCATTGGTCTTCAATAAGCCACGTCGTCTAGATCCCAATAGACCACCAGTAATGAGGATTTATGGCGTTAGCATACATCACGTACAACAACTCAAAATTCTTGGTATAACAATCGATTCTAACATTAACTGGATCCCACACATTAATTACTTAAGATTGAAACTCATCTCCTATCATCACAACTCACTTAAATTAAGATCTAAATTTAGGGGTGTAAGCAATAGCCTTTTAAAAACCTGGTACTTAACAATAATAGAACGCATTATAACATACGGGGCATGCATCTGGGGGGGTAATCTTACAAAACAGGCACTCACAAAATTAACTTCAATCCAAAGGATATTCTTATTACAACTTTCACGCGGGTACCGTACAATATCAACTGATGCACTTACAATACTCACAGGTATTCCACCCATAGCAATAACTTTAAAATATGAATTTAACAAAGCATCCATCCTACAACTTCGACAGGACCACATATCCAACAACCTCTTTCCCAACATAACCATTGAACGCAAAGTCCACGGCTGGCAAATCCACCCTGCGGAAGAGACATCGCACCTTCAAGTCAACCCACAACTTAATAGCTACACCCATGCCACCTGCTCCACCATCTTCACTGATGGGTCCCGCACAGATACCGGCGTGGGAGCAGCCTTCTGCTCCTCCCAGGCAGAGCTATTTGCAATCTTCTCCGCCCTAGAGTGGCTAGAGGGTCAATCTGGAGCAAAGGTCTCTATTTTCAGTGATAGCCTGTCTGGACTGCAGGCCATTCACGCACCTAGAACATCTAACCCACTCGTACTAAAAATTAAATTAAACCTCAAAAGTCTCTTGTACAGAACACATCTCGGCCACGTCTCAGCGCACAAAGGCACTTTTGGCAACGAGTACGCGGACGAACTTGCAAAACAAGCCACCAAGTATACATCCATTGATCACCACCTCCCAGTGCCCCAGTCGTTCATCAAGAGTGTCCTGAAATCCAGGATCATCTCGGAATGGTAGGAGTACTGGGAACTCACTGATAAGGGCAGGCACACGTTTGACCTAATCCCCAAAGTCTCACTTAACATATATCACCTCACACCATACACCGCAAGCTTCCTAACGGGCCACGGGCCCTTTAAATCATACCTCTACAATTTTGGTTGTGCAGGATCTAATAGGTGTGAGTGTGTCGAGGTAGGATCTCCTACCCACGCCTACCACGAATGCACACTTACTGCACGCTGGCACATTAAACGTCCAGCCACTCCCCCTAAGGGATGGCTTCAAAATATTCTTTCTAGACCCACACTTCTGAACAAACTCAAACACATCCACCAATACTTAGCACACATCTCCAACCACACAAGCTAGTCTGTACCCAGAGCAACTCCCATTCCCTCGTATGGCATCGCCCCTTGTCGCGAGTGGAGTTATAGTGTTACTCTGGCGATGCCACAGCGCCCCTTGTCGTGAGAGAGCATGTTTCTGGCGCACAACCCGATAGCTTATCTGCTGTCTGATAACCAGGTGCTTTGCGGCACATCATTCTCAAACCATTTCAAGAACCTCGGCACCTCGTTGCCCCGTGTCGCGAGGGAGATCTGTTCTCCGGCAGCGAGGGATTTGTTCTGTGAATTTCGGCAATAATGGCCCATTGCGATCAGTGATAGAAATTGGGAAATGAAAGGTAGGCGTCAAATGACGCCTACTGTAAATATCTTAAGCGTCAAATGAAAACTTCTAGTTGCAATTTCTAAAATTCACATAAATGTATCATTATATGCTACTTTATAGAAAAGCATGAATTTTTTGTTTTTATTTAAATTATTGAAGTTCTTAATCTACAATATTATAATAATTGAAGCAACTGTAAAACTGATAAAGCAGTTTTAATTAATACTATATTTAGAAATTAATAGAAAAATGCACTTAACCATGTTAAACAAAATTAAACCTAACAAAATTTTATCCATTGTTGATAATTACACTTTAAATTTAGTATTAAAAAACTATACATATAATTACAGACAAATATTGTTAACATGAAATCTAAAGGACCACTTTTTTTGTGTGTGTGTTTAACAATTAAAATAATAGTAAGTATCATCTTATCTGTTGGGACAGCATTATTAATTCATGTTAACCCCTTGGGGACGAGAGACACGTATACGTGACGCTTAAGATGCTCAGAATCCTCGATTATTCCCACCAGTTACTTTTTATTGTAAGCATTGCCTTATTTAATGATAGCATTTCTGTATTCAATTAGGCAAAAATTTCTGTTTTGAAAAACCGGTGATAAAAGATTAAAAATTCTGTAAAGGACGCTCGTCGCGAAGGGGTTAAGCAAAAATTCACATTAAGCGATTTAATGCTAACAATGTTTAACTGCATATAAATAGCAAATATGAAACTCAAACAATACCCACTAATTTTAACCCGGGAGAACTCGCTGCTTGAGATTTTCTCTCACCATCATACTATTTTTTTGGTTCCAGCTGTTGCAATAAAACTCATATTTAAACCCTTTTTTTCATTTTAAATTAAATTTTAGAAACTGTTTTTATCATTTTATATCTCTTTTGTGAATAAAGTATTAAGACAAACAAAAAGTGCTGATATTAAACGAATGTGTAAGGTAAAAGGAAGGCAATTGGGCACAGTGAGAAAACTTCTCACTCGCAAGTTCTCGTGTGATAAGAGATCTAGCGAGTTCTTGCGGGTTAATAAAGTTAGATACTAAAACCAGGATGTCAAACAGTCCTTCAGCTGCATCATTTCACAGGGATTTATAGCTTTATCTGGATATAAATCTGCTAAATTGGGTCTATGCAGTTTTACCATTAATAAATCATTAACAGTATCAGCAGATAAAAGTTACGTGTAACACTTTTTATTAAATTAAACTGACTAAATAACTTTTCACATTCAGCAGTGCTAAATGGCAGGTTCAATATAAATTTTAGAAATTTGCATAAATTAATGTTAATTTGGATTCTTACTCTCTGCTAAAAATCGGTGTCAAACTGTCTCACATTTTAGAGATTATGTTTGGTGTGAGACCAAATTTTCAAAAGTGGGTGATTGGCTAAGTTAAAAAATAAGTGTTAAAAAACGCTAGGCGTCAAATTTGACGCCCAGGAATAATTTTGTAGTCGTCAAATGCTATAATGTTGTCGCATTTGACGACTAACGACTGCTAATTTCCAACACTGATTGCGATTCACCCGCCCCCTGTCGCGTTTTCCGGCGGGCTCAGCTCTAGCTGAAATTGTATATATTTTTTTAAACCTTAATAAAGGTACCGGGAGGGACACCTATGCTCTACAGACTTCGCCTGCTCGTCTGAGCAGTCCCTCTTAGGCTGTGAACCGTTCAAGATTTTCCGTGGTTTTCTTCGAACCTTGCCGTAAATATGGGTTAGGATCCCTTAGGAAGTCACTCGTTGTGGAACCCCCCCCCCTCCCCCGCCGGGCTATACCCCTAGCGCCGATAATCGGTCGTAACAAATAACCAACCAACCCCCCTCGCAGTCTTTAATGTGATTGGACTTATTTACAAACGTCTGTATTTAAATATACACGCACAACTTCTAATGCCCTGTTGACTGTTATAAATAAATTGTTGTGTTTGGTTAAATCTGTGTCATGGATCATTTTCCTCTTGACAGCACATAAGGGTAAGTCACATTTTACGTACAAATGATTCACATTTAATTCGTTAAAAGTTTAATATTTATAAAATTATTTAAAATGTTACCGAAGTATTAAGTATTTTTATTATTCAGAGTATTAAAGATCGCTAATTACTTCATTTAATAAGTTTATTTCGAAATGAGAAAGATTATTCGAAAAACAAATATCAAAAGATTGAATACATTATTCGTAACTTTAGTTATTTTTAGGTATTCCACGAAAAATTTAATGTCTTGCAATATATTTTATTCAGATTTTTTTTTTTAATCACAAAGTTTTTTTTTTTAATATGATGTGATAAATATAATAATTTTCTCCCTGATATAAGCCATTGTTGAATTTCATCAAACAATACTGATTGAACACTTCGCAAAAATAAAAAAAATCATCATCTTTATGTGTGTCTGTCTATGCATCAAAACTTCAGCTTTCATCACAAAAGATATTTTTTGTGAAACATTTCTTGAAATAAGATTATTTCAGAGAGCGTAATTAAGTTTTTCCCCCTTTTTGTGGTAAGATTAATGAAATAGTTAATAACAATCCCATAAATACTCGCATAAATAATTGATTGCAATTTAGAAGTTCGTTTATTGTGTTGAAATTAATGTATTGTTTAAATTTCTACTTTTATGAGTTTAACAGCATTTTGCTGCTATGATGAAAGATATAAAATTAATTGATCTCAGTTGTAGTTCATCTAGTTTACAAAAGATATTACTGTAAATTATTATATTTTAATGTAATTATTTTTAGATTTTATTATATTTATTATATATGTATTCTATTTCTAATATATTTCTTATATTATTTACATTTCTTCTAATATTTTATTTGAATAAAATTCTTTATAAAATCATAGAGTGTTTTTTGGTGCAATGTTTAACTAATATTGTCGTTGCAACATTTAAATTACGCTAAAAACAAAATTTCGTGAGAAAATGGAAAATCAGGGTGGCTAGTGGTAAGCGAAAAATACAGTAAAGAAAATGAAAATTACCAGTATATTCTTATAAAAAAATTCAAATTTATTATTTGATCGAATAATGAACATAAGTTTTACTATCAGAATATACTTGTGTTTATCACTTTTTTTTACTGTATTTTTCCCTGACCACTAGCCACCCTGAAAATGTACTTGTCTCAAAGTTGCCGTCTGTTCTCTCTTTTTTCCCTTTTTTTAAATTTTTTTGTATTCATCTATTTTCAAAATAACAATTTTCCGTTATTCAAAACGGAAAATTTACGATTTTTAGAAATAAATATGAGAAATAGAGCAATAAAAAAAATCTAATTAATAATTTCAGATGCATTTTTGCACGGAATAAATATAAATAACGTATTTCTCGTAACAGCTTATCTAGGTTCCAGCGAAGGGAAGTAATGCAGTCCGAGGTTAAAGACCCCTCGTTTCCTGCCTCCCCCGCGAGGTGTGAGGGGGCTGGAAGAACGAGCAGAGGGTCGGTTATTTAGTTGATGCTTGGAGAAAGAGAGATGAAGTCTCTCCGAAAATTCTCATCCTGAGAATTGCCGATAGCGAAGTGAAGTAGCTCTAGTGATTTGTTTATAAGAGCAGATTAGAAGGAACCCCCTTGTTCCGCAGTAGTTGTGTTATTTGAATCGATGAGAACATTTTCTATAGTTCTAAGACGGTTACCTATTTTTGAGACCCCGAGGAGGTGTTGTGCTGAACAAACTGTTTTAAAGAGGACTTCCAACTTAGAATCCTGCTGCCACCTTCTTTTAGTATCTGTACATGTCAACGAATTCAAATTTACTAATTCAAATTATTGTCCCATTAATTATTTATTCTCATATATTTTCTTTGTGAATAAAATATAAATCCATGGGCAATAAGAACCTGTGCTTTATTTCGGTAAATTAACCAGGTAGCTACCACATAATATCTACTATCCCGCCGAATTGCCACACTTGGTTTTACGCCTGAACATCAATTGCGAAAATTTTATTGTAATTTATCTCTTTTCGCGCAATTGGAAAGGAACATTTCCGCCTGTCTTTGTGAACTAGTTCCTCGCGGATAATATCGCGTGACCATACTTAAAAAGAGAGGACCTACCTGGGTTTTCGCGGATTTTGATTATTTTTATAAATGTTGTAGGGAAGAAGCCCCTTAGTTTCAGCTTCAACGGATTTACACAACGTCTTTACACAACGCTCCTTAGTTCTTGAGAAATAGGGGGTCTAATATTGTGACACAACTAAAACTTTGTCACAAAATTACTGCGTTGGTTGTAGCTCAGTTGTTTTGGCGTCCCCTTGTTGATCCGCGGGCTAAGGTTCGAGGTCGGAACGTGCTAAATTTGTTTTTTCTTATTTTTTCTTTTAGAAATATACTTGAAATTTTAAATTAATAATCGCAATTAAAAATTATAATATTGTGCATTAATTATAATGTTAACCTATTTATTTTTTTATTTGTATCTAAATCGTTATTAACAATATCCTTAAACGGTTAACTTTTTTAAACTACTTTTTAAGTGTACTTCATATATTCTTTATGGATGCAATTATATTGAACAATTGTGCCAATTCGTGATTTTAAGGGGACAAGGGACCTCCAAATTAGCAAAATCTTTCAAGTTTTTGAAAAAAATTTCTTGTCCCCCCAAAATAAAGCTCCATGTAAGCTTTCATCCCCAAGTTAAATAATTGCAAACGGATGATTTTTTCGGATATTATTTACATTTTTATAATTAATTAAACGGCCTTCGTGATCAGCTGATGTTTGTTTACAAATGTTTGCAACAGCATTTTTTCTTCTAATTAGCTGGTTATTTTTAATTTTCATTCAATTGCAAATAACTGATGAATATCTCGGTTTCATCTTGCGACATATTACCAAAATTCGCGTTTCTCTCCCCCCCCCCCCCTTCCCTTGTGAGCGACTAAAAATAAATTTTTTACTGCTGATAAATTTTAAGATTTTTCTTCACAACCAATTGCTGAATGTCTGGGTTCCATCTTTCAACACATTAATAAAATTCTCTTTCAAACAGCCCCGCCCCTCTGTTCAGCGACTGAAAAAATTAAAATTTCCAGAATTTTGGTAATCTGCAGCTAGATGAAACCAAGAAATTCATCAGATGGTTGCGAAGAAAAATATCATAATTTATTAGTCATTCGCAGTAAAAAATGAATTTTTTCAAGGGTGGTGGGGGAGGGGAAGAGAGAATCCAGAATTTTGGTTATCTGTCGAAAGATAAAACCAAGAAATTCATCAATTGGTTACGAAGATAAATCTCAAAATTTATTAGTCAATCGCACTAAAAATGAATTTTTTCAGTCTCTAAACAAGGTGGGGGAGGGGAAACAAGAATTTTGGTAATCTGTTGATAGATGAAACCAAGAAATTCATGAGATGGTTACGAAGAAAAATCTCAAAATTTATTACTCAATCACAGAAAAAATGAATATTTTCAAGGGGGAGGGGGGGTATGCAGAATTATAGTAATATGTCGCAAGATGAAACAGAGAAATTCAACAATTGGTTGTGAAGAAAAATCACAAAATTTATTAGTGGGGGGAAACAAGAATTTGGGTAAACTGTTGATAGATGAAACCAAGAAATTCATGAGATGGTTACGAAGAAAAATCTCAAAATTTATTAGTCAATCGCAGAAAAAATGAATTATTTCAAGAGGGGGGGGGGGAATGCAGAATTTAAGTAATATTTCGCAAGATGAAACAGAGAAATTCAACAATTGGTTGTGAAGAAAAATCTCAAAATTTATTAGTCAATAGCACTAAAAAATGAATTATTTCAGGTACTCAACAAGGGAGAGGGTCGGAGGGGGGAAATCCAGAATTTTGGTAATCTGTCGCAAAATGAAACTGAGAAATTCATCAATTGGTTGTGAAGAAAAATCTCAAAATTTATTAGTGAATCGCAGAACAAATGAATTTTTTCAAGAGTGGGCGGGGGGTAGAATGCAGAATTTTAGTAATCTGTCGCAAGATGAAACAGAGAAATTCAACAATTGGTTGTGAAGAAAAATCTCAAAATTTATTAGTCAATCGCCATAAAAAATGAATTATTTCAGGCACTCAACAGGGGACAGGGGCGGAGGGGGGAAATCCAGAATTTTGGTAATCTGTCGCAAGATGAAACTGAGAAATTCATCAATTGGTTGTGAAGAAAAATCTCAAAATCTATTAGTGAATCGCAGAACAAAAGAATTTTTTCAAGAGGGGGCGGGGGAGAGGTGGGTAGAATGCAGAATTTTAGTAATCTGTCGCAAGATGAAACAGAGAAATTCAACAATTGGTTGTGAAGAAAAATCTCAAAATTTATTAGTCAATCGCACTAAAAAATGAATTATTTCAGGCACTCAACAGGGGTGAGGGGCGGAGGGGGGAAATCCAGAATTTTCGTAATCTGTCGCAAGATGAAACTGAGAAATTCATCAATTGGTTGTGAAGAAAAATCTCAAAATTTATTAGTGAATCGCAGAACAAATGAATTTTTTCAAGAGGGGCGGGGGGCAGAATGCAGAATTTTAGTAATCTGTCGCAAGATGAAACATAGAAATTCAACAATTGGTTGTGAAGAAAAATCTCAAAATTTATTAGTCAATCACACTAAAAAATGAATTATTTCAGGCACTAAACAGGGGAGAGGGACGGAGGGGGGAAATCCAGAATTTTGGTAATCTGTCGCAAAATGAAACTGAGAAATTCATCAATTGGTTGTGAAGAAAAATCTCAAAATTTATTAGTGAATCGTAGAACAAATGAATTTTTTCAAGAGGGTGCGGGGGGGCAGAATGCAGAATTTTAGTAATCTGTCGCAAGATGAAACAGAGAAATTCAACAATTGGTTGTGAAGAAAAATCTCAAAATTTATTAGTCAATCGCACTAAAAAAGGAATTATTTCAGGCACTCAACAGGGGAGAGGGGCGGTGGGTGGAAATCAAGAATTTTGGTAATCTGTCGCAAAATGAAACTGAGAAATTCATCAATTGGTTGTGAAGAAAAATCTCAAAATTTATTAGTGAATCGCAGAACAAATGAATTTATTCAAGAGGGGGCGGGGTGCAGAATGCAGAATTTTAGTAATCTGTCGCAAGATGAGACAGAGAAATTCAAAAATTGGTTGTGAAGAAAAATCTCAAAAATTATTAGTCAATCGCACTAAAAAATGAATTATTTCAGGCACTCAACAGGGGAGAGGGGCGGAGGGTGAAAATCCAGAATTTTGGTAATCTGTCGCAAAATGAAACTGAGAAATTCATCAATTGGTTGTGAAGAAAAATCTCAAAATTTACTAGTGAATCGCAGAACAAATGAATTTTTTCAAGGGGGGGGGGGGGGGGGCGGGGGAGAGGTTGGCAGAATGCAGAATTTTGGTAATTTGTCGCAAGATGAAACAGAGAAATTCAACAATTGGTTGTGAAGAAAAATCTCAAAATATATTAGTCAATCGCACTAAAAAATGAATTATTTCAGGCACTAAAGAGCGGAGAGGGGCGGGGAGGGGTAAATCCAGAATTTTGGTAATCTGTCGCAAAATGAAACTAAGAAATTCATCAATTGGTTGTGAAGAAAAATCTCAAAATTTATTAGTGAATCGCAGAACAAATGAATTTTTTCAAGAAGGGACGGGGGCAGAATGCAGAATTTTATTAATCTGTCGCAAGATGAATCCGAGAAATTCAACAATTGGTTGTGAAGCAGGATCTCAAAATTTATTAGTCAATCGCAGTAAAAAATGAATTTTTTCAGTCGCTCAACAGAGGGGGTGGAAATTCGAGAATTTTTGTAATCTGTCTCAAGAGAAACTAAAAAATTCATCAATTTGTCGCGAAGGAAAATCTCAAAATTTATTAGTGAATCGCAGAACAAACGAATTTGTTCAAGAGGGGCGGGGGACAGGGGGGCAGAATGCAGAATTTTAGTAATCTGTCGCAAGATGAATCCGAGAAATTCAACAATTGGTTGTGAAGCAAAATTTCAAAATTTATTAGTGTAAAAAATGAATTTTTTCAGTCGCTCAACGGGGGGGGGAGGGGGGAGATTATAAATAATTATTTTTATGCAATCATTCATTAAACATGTAGAGGTTTTGCATATATACGATTTTAGTCCTTTGTGGGTATATTTTATTATGTTTACCAATACTAAAACTTTAAAATTGGTTTTCTGATTTCGAAAATTTTGTCGGTATCCATTTTTTCAAAATGCTCCATGCGCATACTTTTTCCTCTGAATAGTGTGAAATTTTTTTTAGCTGTTTGTCATTATATTTGTCATAAAACTGTGCAGGTTTTTTTTAAAATGAAGTATAATTACAAAATTTTTAAATGTAGTTAATTGCAGAAATATGATGCAAAAATGCGGAAAAATCAAAAAAATTTAGATTTTTTATTATTATTTATCTTTATATTCAAATATATATAATTTGATGCACAGTTTTGTTTTTATATATAAACCAAACCTACATAAAAAATTTTGGTGATTTTAATTGATATGGAATGCGCATGGGACATTTCGAAAAATTCTACGTTACGGTTAAAATATTCAGAAAAATTCCTTATTTTTCTCCAAATTTTTTTTTAAATTTCTGGTGTGATAAATACATGCCATAATTCATATAGTGTGCCCTTGAATAGTATTTAAAGTTAAATTTAAAAAAATGAGTTTGAAAGTCCCTTGTCCCCTAAGGAGTAATCATTTATATAGTGCCTTAATAAGGAGAGTCAATGTGATGATAATATTAATCTACTTTTAATGTAAGAAGCATAATTATATTAAAAATTGGCATAAGACTTAAATTAGAACATAATTTTTTGCATATTAATTTTTTTTTTAAATTTGTAATACATGCTTGCACTTTTAATTTTTTTTTTTTCATTTATCTTCTTTCTTCGTTTATTTTTATTTTATTAGGAAATGGTTTATTTTATTATAACTAGAGGAAGCTACAACAGACTTTATAACACAGTAAGCCCATTACAAAGTAATTATTTAAGTTGTGTTATAATATTAGATCTCCTATTTATCGAGAATTAAGCAGCGTTATATAAAATCCGTTGATCCTGAGACTAAAGGTGTTCTACCTTACAACATATATACAAAGAAACAAAATCTGTGATTACCAAGCTTGGTTCTCTCCTTGTTAGATTCCTTCCTTCAGATCACAGATTTCCTTGCTTATTTTAATGTTTTGTTACTGATCGCTGTGTACTTGGTGGTTGAATGGTTAGAGCGATGCATTTGTGTCTAAATAGCATGAGCTCGATCCCACGTCTTCTTTTAATTCTCAATTTTTCTTCTTGATCTTAATTTTAAAATGTTTTATCGGTTAAAATATTCTATTTTACCTCTTTTTTTATTTATAAATGTTTTATCGGTAAAATATTCTATTTTAGTTTTATTTTCAACTTTTCTATTTAAAAATATGTGATCGCTGCTTTATATTTTTCATGATAAATTGAATATTTTTATAAAAGTAAATTTTGATGTTAATAATAATTGTCTATTTATGTCAAGGTCTAACAGAATCTGAAGTTTGATAAAATTCCGTCCATTAATCTTTGAGATATAGCTATCGTGAAAATAATAAAAAAAAATAGTATAGCAGCGCCACCTTTTGGGATACCTACACTTAAACGTTTTCAGCGTCTATTTATGTCAAGGTCTAACTGAATCTGGAGTTTGGTGAAAATAACTGCAGTGGTTCTCGAGATAGAGCTATTGCAGAAATCGCAGAAAATGCAGCATAGCAGCGCCACCTGTCGGCCAATTTTCACCAAAACCTAATCAGCACCCATTTATATCAGAGACTAACTGAATGTAAAGTTTTATTACATTGCATGCATTAGCTCTTGAAGTAGAGCGCCCACAATATTTTTGTCACATACAGACAGACAGACAGAGTCACAGACAGACTAAAATCAGTCTAAAAACAGTAATATCGTGTTCAGGACCTTCTAAAACGTATAAATCCGTCGAAAACCGGAAGTCGAACATTTTCATGAATCCAATACTTTCTTCTTGTAAAGATAGAAGAAAGTAAAAATGGAAAACGGCAGGAATCTAAGTATGGTCACGTGATGTTTGTCGTGAGAGACTTGTGTCTTGGGAGATACATTTTCATGTTTAATATTAAACGAATAAGAATAAAAAGGAAATTTTTCGTTTATTCCATGAAAATTTACGACTTCCACTCAAAATATAATGTTTCCGGTATAAGATAGCAATCTCACATAAAATAACCCGTATAAGGAATTATATATATACTAGGGGGCCTGCCCCCTGCGAGCTACGCTCGCCAACCCCCACTCAGACTTCGAGGCCTCTAAAAACATGACAGCGTGCTATATTTTAAAAATATTGGTAAATCTGTAATTTGGTTGCCATGCTTTTAACGTTTTAATGGGACATTTTTTATTATCATGGCCTCATACACAGCTGTTGCGATAACGGACGACTGTTTTCGGGATTGATAAGTAAAATCAATTACAACTTGAAAACCAGCTTGTATAAAATGGTTAGGTTTAAATTGTGGCTACCTCTCGGACTTTTATAACAACGATCTGTATTCTATTCTTCCTTTGCGTTTAAGGATGAGAAAAATTCCATCTGCTTGTGAATAACATTAAGAACCACGCTAGTAGTAGAGGAATGTATGTTTCAGTCCAGCAGGAGCCGTGAGCGTGGTGGAGGTGGGTACCGGAAGTGAGCCTGGCAGTGGAAGCGGAAGTGATGAAAGATAAGACAGGAAGGGATGAAAGATAAGACAGGAAGTGAACCGGAAGTGTTGGAAGATAAGAGAGGAAGTGAAGTAGGGGAGGGCTTAATTTTTTTTTAACCGATAAGGGAGAGAGGGGAGGGCTTATTTTTAGGGGGCTTAATTTTTTTTTGTGAAAAATAAAGGGTTTTAATCAGATTCTTTCTTGTTAGGGAATTTTTTTTTTTTTTAATTGGGGGCCCACCATAACCACCCGCTATGAAAACAATTCATAACGCCACAATTTTTTTTTTACCTATTCTTTTACACCAGTCATCTGCGTGAGACCTGTAACGAAATAAAAGGGTTTAATTATTATTATGCTTCAGCAAAGTCGAGTGGAGTTGAGGGGTAGGAAGCCTGCTTTAAAAATAACAGAATGCGAACAGTGCGAGTAGAGTTGAGGGGTAGGAAGCCTGCTTTAAAAATAACAGAATGCGAACAGTGCGAGTAGAGTTGAGGGGTAGGAAGCCTGCTATAAAAAATAATAATGTTAACAGAATGTACAATATTTTTTTTTTATTGTGGACCCACCATAACCACCCGCTATGAAATCAATTCATAACGCCACAATTTTTTTTTTAAATCTGCCAATCCTGCTTCATCAGTCATCTGCGAGAGACCTGTAACGAAATAAAAGAGTTTAATTATTATTATGTTTAAGCGAGAGTTATGTCATACAGGAAATCAGATGTGTGACGTCTGCTAAAGATGTAGAGTGTCTATGAGGAAATTCAGCTTCACGGAACCTAGAAAAAAAAAAAAAGTCTTGCTTGATATATGTGATAGCTAAAGGCCCCCCAACCTATACAAAATTTTAAATAATTTTATATAGGTTGTATTATCTGACTAAGCAGGGGTCGCATGGCCGCCACACCACTCATTGTTACCTTCGATTCGCATACAACAAACAATACTTTTTGTATTTCGCGCTCGGCGATCTAACTGTTCAGAGTTTAACATGAAATTTACTTATAATTCACCTGTAGAAGAATTTTTTCCCTTCTTTAAACATTAACTTAAATGCGAATGAGATTAAAATAGATGTAATGGCTAAATTTATAAGGATTTAAAATGAAAATTGTGATAGTCATATAAATGAAATTAAAATAGATGTAATGGCTAAATTTATAAGGATTTAAAATGAAAGTAATGCGATTACTTTGCTTCATAAAAATCTAACACGAAAAAAGCTGGTAGACGTTTACCTTTCGCACTCGTCGACCTAACCGTTCGGAATTTTGTTTAAACTTCTCTCGAGTTCGTCGACATAACCGTTCAGAGTTTTCGGCGGAATCCGGATATATATTAACTTACAATAGCAAACTTTTTTAAGGGAAGTTTAAATAACATATTTCCCAAAGTGTCTTACAAACATTTAAGAATTTATACACACATAAGAACCTCGCCTACAGGTGCAAGGTTCTGACTTTAAAGCTACTAGATGTTGAAATTTAAACTTCTTGCGCTCGGCGACCTAACCGTTCAGAGTTTTTTTTTCAAACCTTGTGTCAATACGAGTTAGGATCCCTTAGAAAGACCTACATAGAGACACTTATCCCTAATGTAGATAATCAACCCTATATTTAACTAACCAGTTACAACATACAAGACATAATCGTTACATTCAGTTAATAAGTGATTTGACATGCAAAATATTAGATATAAAAACATACAATATGATATATACAAAACAATTTTAAAGATTTTTTTCCCTACAATTTTTAACAAGAATTTAGCAATATTTTAACTTGAGAGCAGGTATTTTTTTTTAGAGTTATACGATTATAATAAATTTTAACCCTATTTTACTTAATACAACTAACATTTAAAAAAAAGAGAAAGACATCTAGTTTTTATAACGTCACATGTTTGAATTATTAACCTATTTTAGTTAAAAGTATGATACTTAAGTGATTTTATTTGAAAAATCAATTCAACATTTTAAAAGCAGTCGAAAGATTTTTACTTTTAAAAATAACTAACAGAATTTTTTAAAGCAGTAAGGTAGATGACACAAACTTTAAATTAACTTTTTATAGGTCACTTTAAATAAAATACATATTTTTTATTATTATTAAAGAAAAATATAAACTACTCACACATTATTATGCTGCATTTTAACATAACTGAAATACTACAACCTTTCTGCTGACATGTGGTCACGGAGGAAATCTTTTCATATAGAAGGCAAAATAAGATAATGAATTGATAATCATGATTCGTTATGCATATGTTTAAACAGGAAATTATTTAAGACGTGTGATTAAGACCATTTTACATGGTATTACAGAATAAATCTTTTCACAGGATGCAAGATAAGATAATATCACGTAATGATTTAATAAACACGACTCGTTATGCATATTTTAAAACAGGAAATACATCCGTCAGATAACATTACTTTGTTTATATGAAGTGACCAAATACAAATTTTGCTGATAAGATTAATTTAATTTCGAAAATATTATTGACAGAACATTCAAATTTTACACAATATTTTTAAAAATTTAAATAAGGGAAATCAGAAAATTGTACACGATATTTTAAAAAATAAATAAATAAGGGAAGTTACAAAATGTTGTACACTCTTTTATTTAGAAAAAGAGAGCGGGTATTTTGTTTTGAGTTATACGATTAAAATAAATTTTCATTATATTTGATTTTACACAACCAACATTTTCAAAAAAGAGAATGGAATCTAGTTTTTATAAATTAACGTACTTCAATTTTTCAAATACTTAACACCCCCTCTTTTGCTAGACTTTATACACATAAGACATAAAAGGTGTTTTCGAATACATCATTTAGAAATTAAGCGACTTGATAAGTAAAACATTATTTATAAAAGCAATAGATACGAAAGTAATAAAGATTTTTACTTACAAATGTACGAACTTCTGATAGGTAAGACTTTCTTAATCACTGTGCAAGAATTAAGTGGTGATTAAACTTATAACATTATATGATGAAATAATCACGTGACGTATTTTTAAACCAATAAAATGTCAGTATTTTTAAACTAATACAAAGTTAGTATTTTTACACGAGCGCCCTCTATCATTATATAAATTTCAATGAAACGAGTTCATAACATTCTACTGCGACCTGATATCGTTGTAATAGGTTGTATTTTTCGTTAAGTTAGTTTTCATTTAAATTATTATGGAACGAGTTATGAATTCTTATGTTGGTGATGTAACCAACTTGGAGTGTCAACTCTCATCACCAGAATTAAATAATCAAGAGATGGATTCTACACTTTTATCCAAAGAAGGACACGTTTCGAATTATGAAGTGAAACCCGCCTCATCAGAACTAAAGAAACAGAAGTTACCCCATATGTGTAAGACGTGTAACAAAGCATTTCCTCGAAAAGTTAACTTAATGTTTCACATGAAATGTCATTTAAAGGAAAAGTCTTTTCGTTGTGAGGTGTGTGCTGAAGTTTTTTCGCGAAAGAGTGATTTACGTATGCATCAAAAGATTCACAAATCACCCAAACAATACAAATGTAGTGATTGCAACGAGATATTTTCAAGAATGGCTGACTTATTGAAACATAGGAAGACTCACAAGTCAGGAAAACAACATTCATGTACAAAGTGTAGCGAAATGTTTGATTGTGAATCAGATTTAGTACAACATTGCGATACTTATCATAAAGTTGTGAAATCACCCTATTCAAAAGATTTGTTATTTGAAAAAGTGAAGCATTTTAAAAGACAAAATGATGTGCGAAATATTTTTACTAAAACTATCATTGTATCCAATGAGATGAATCAAAAAGACTTTCATTCATTTTTTAACAGTGTTCGAACGGATGTTTTAAACGAATTAAATTATCAATTGCAAATGAAAAAGTCAATAAAATGGTATGCAACCGTTAAAGTGGATGTCTGTCGTGAATCACAGGATGGTAACTTAGAGAGAGCAACCCCCTTTTTCCTTTCCAAAAGTGAACTGGAATTAACAGACCAAAACATACAAGTGCATGTTGAGAATGCCTTTCTAAAGTTGTACAACGGCTTTGAAGATTTTACAGAACGTGTGTTTAATTGGACATTACAAAAAATTTTAAAATTAGAATTGATTACAGCTCAATATGACAGTCTTATTTGATTTGTATTATTTTAGATGAATAATAAATAGTTTGGTTGTGAAAAAAGTGTTATGTGTTTTCTCAAGCTTACACTGTGTGATGTTTGAACTAATGATGTATATTTCGATTGACTTAGACAAAATAGGAGTGTGTGTTGACATTTAAAAAGATTTTAACATGAGATAAGAGAGTTATAATAAAAATTGACTCACCTAAAATTTTTTCAAGATAGTCTATCTACGTTTCAATCTAAACTTGTTATCAGCTTGCTATATGCATGTTTGAGTGACTCATTTTTACCTGTGTCGAACTGTCTGTTAGGAAAATGATTGCCATTTTTAACACGTGTAGACGATTTTTACCCGGAAGCTGTTTGAACTATTAAATTTCAGATATCACCCATTTTTCTACAACATCTAAATATTTTAATGTATTTTCACTTGTATATTGGAAACTTGGGATTATCGCCTTTATATCGGAACATGGAAGATAGAAAAAATAATAACTGTACACTGAGACAATATTTTAATCTAACAAAAATAGACTTAACACATTGTTAGAGGTTTTGGAAAAATATATAGTTGGTTAAAAATTTTAGAAAATTTAACATAAAGTAACAAATTTAAAAAAATAAACATTTCGATAAATGAAAAAAATTAAATTTTGGTAAACTTTACACTTAGACAATACTTCAAACTAAGAAAAATAATAACTTTACACTTATACAATATTTTCAACTAAGGAAAATTAATAACTTATCACATTGTTAAAGTTTTTTTGAAAACAACACAACATTTTCAAAGCAGTGGAAATTGCATACCTGTAAAAAATTCAACTTAGTGGAATTTAATAGTGAAATTTTTAATCTTACTCAATTAAAAAATAAAACTTTATAAAATTTTCACCTTTTTTAAAATAAACAACTGTTAAACATTTTGAATGTCTTAGACAAAGTAGGAATAAATTTGTTAAAATTCTATAAAACATGAAAAATTTCATAACTTTTAAAAGAAATTTTATTTATGGTGAAATAAACTCGAGGTATTTATTATATGTTACTTAAACTACAAGAGAATTGATTGAAAATGTGTTACTTTTAATCACTCACAAGATAAGACATGATGTTAGGAATTATATATGGGGTTTTCCCCCACACATGACGTCACTGGTAACATATTTACTGATCAAGTCATAAAATTATAGTTTAAAGTAGGTTTTTGAGCACGAAGTTTAGATTTAAGATATTTGAGAAATATAAACTACAACTTTGACTACTTTTTGAAATTTCCCCCTACATAAGAAAAAGGACATAGGAAAATAAATTGAAAAGTCGTATTTGAATGGAATCGAATTATTATCCTTTCACTTAACAGCTGAATGCGTTGGCAATTACACCACAAAGGTACTGATTGAATATATTGTGTTTCTTTTTTAAGGCTAAATTGATTTAATATTCAAGTTATTTCTTAATGTTACACTTAAAAACAATAAATTTAATTAGCATTCAAAAAGCAAACGATCACATTATTGTATAAATCAAATGTTTTAAAAGTCACGAGTTAAAATTTGAAATGACTTAGAGTTTAATTAGAATTTAGATGTGAACCTTTTAAAATGAAATAATAGTTTTTTTGTATCGCCCTCTATCGGTGGGTAATAGAATTAAGAGATAATTAAAAGTTTTAACTTGAATTCGAACCCACAACCAAAATTATTTTTCGGTTTTATAATTTAGGGTAGGTTTAACTGAGCAAGCCATGATATAACAGTATTTATAGACGATTTAAGATATTCGATAAAGGAAATCATCTAAATTTGTAATTTAATTGAAGGGTTTACTGCTTAAAGTACTACAAAATGAGTACAACACGATGCATAGTTTTTTAATTAATTATATTTTTCGAAAGGTTAAATTGAATTATTGATAAACTTAGGATTTATGTTTAAAGTGAATAAATTTGATATGTTAGGTTCACTTAATAACAGAGGGTTGAATAAGTTATTTTTAATAAAAATAAAGTTTACTAAAAGTTTTTAAAGTTAAAAAAATGTAAGTTACGTTAAAAAAGTTAACAAAAATATAGTTTTAAAAAATTTAAAGTTTACAAAAAGTTTAAAAATCTTTAAGTAAATCAAAATTAACTTTTTAATTTTAACTAATGAGAGACTATAATCTAACTGTTTATCCTTGTAACCAACTGGTGCATGTCAACTATCTGCACATGTGCAGTAAAAACATACACTAACTTGAGTCCGATTTTAAATTATTTGCTAATATTTATACAGCTCGGTTACCTTTCAGAAACAAAACAGAATGAAATACTTACCAAAAAACACGTCAACGTCTTATACTTGCTTTCACTTAACTAATCTTTCTAGATTAGCTTTGCTAGGGGGCGCTGCAATCGCCGCTAGAGGCGCTACTAGTTTCCGGTTTGTGACGTAGTTTCCGGTTTGCGATAAGAACAAGGTTAAAATAAAACCCACGTGCATTCAGTTGGTGTTGTTTACCTGTACCTTGTTATAAGCCGTTTGCCTTCTCTTGGTCACTCGCTTGTCCAGACTTGTTTATGTGCTGCACGCCTGTTTTGCTGACTCATCTCTTGCTTTAACTGTTTGGACTTGTCTGATGTCAACTATCTCAGGTCTTTTGTCATAGCTTGAATGTACTTTATGTCGATCACTTTAATATAAAAGTTATGTCCCAACTTACTTAAACTTTGATAAAAATATTATTTATTTATAAATTATATCAAATTCTTATTTTTCTAACACATTTACTAAGTCACTTTCGTTCAAAAATATGGTAAAGCCCGATTTTAAATTGAAGTTTAGGATAAATTCCCCAAATTTTGTAACATTTTAGCACTAATAAGAAATATTGTAAACACCCTGTACATAAAAAATAATATTAAATTCCCAAATTTTGTAACATTTTAGCACTAATAATAAATATTGTAAACACCCTGTACATACAAGTTTTGTAAAAATAATATTACTTATAGCTAACTCGTTTAGTCGCATGATAAGAACCTTCAATATCGCTAAAATCAGTGTTAAACGAAAATGCAACCATAGGTTTTACCGTCTAATTACATGTCTTTACATATTATTTTAAAATGTAAAGCATTATATCTGAACGAATGATATAAGAAAAAGTTAGAATAGATCACATATTTTTGTCATTAAAAAAACTTATATGCAAACACACACTTACAAGGTTACAAGACTCGACAAACGATTCACCATGTTTTTTAAACTTAGTAAAATATTTTAAATTTATAAATTTAAATTAAAAATAAAATATTTTTAAATTATTTTTATCAAAGTTTAAGTAAGTTGGGACATAACTTTTATATTAAAGTGATCGACATAAAGTACATTCAAGCTATGACAAAAGACCTGAGATAGTTGACATCAGACAAGTCCAAACAGTTAAAGCAAGAGATGAGTCAGCAAAACAGGCGTGCAGCACATAAACAAGTCTGGACAAGCGAGTGACCAAGAGAAGGCAAACGGCTTATAACAAGGTACAGGTAAACAACACCAACTGAATGCACGTGGGTTTTATTTTAACCTTGTTCTTATCGCAAACCGGAAACTACGTCACAAACCGGAAACTAGTAGCGCCTCTAGCGGCGATTGCAGCGCCCCCTAGCAAAGCTAATCTAGAAAGATTAGTTAAGTGAAAGCAAGTATAAGACGTTGACGTGTTTTTTGGTAAGTATTTCATTCTGTTTTGTTTCTGAAAGGTAACCGAGCTGTATAAATATTAGCAAATAATTTAAAATCGGACTCAAGTTAGTGTATGTTTTTACTGCACATGTGCAGATAGTTGACATGCACCAGTTGGTTACAAGGATAAACAGTTAGATTATAGTCTCTCATTAGTTAAAATTAAAAAGTTAATTTTGATTTACTTAAAGATTTTTAAACTTTTTGTAAACTTTAAATTTTTTAAAACTATATTTTTGTTAACTTTTTTAACGTAACTTACATTTTTTTAACTTTAAAAACTTTTAGTAAACTTTATTTTTATTAAAAATAACTTATTCAACCCTCTGTTATTAAGTGAACCTAACATATCAAATTTATTCACTTTAAACATAAATCCTAAGTTTATCAATAATTCAATTTAACCTTTCGAAAAATATAATTAATTAAAAAACTATGCATCGTGTTGTACTCATTTTGTAGTACTTTAAGCAGTAAACCCTTCAATTAAATTACAAATTTAGATGATTTCCTTTATCGAATATCTTAAATCGTCTATAAATACTGTTATATCATGGCTTGCTCAGTTAAACCTACCCTAAATTATAAAACCGAAAAATAATTTTGGTTGTGGGTTCGAATTCAAGTTAAAACTTTTAATTATCTCTTAATTCTATTACCCACCGATAGAGGGCGATACAAAAAAACTATTATTTCATTTTAAAAGGTTCACATCTAAATTCTAATTAAACTCTAAGTCATTTCAAATTTTAACTCGTGACTTTTAAAACATTTGATTTATACAATAATGTGATCGTTTGCTTTTTGAATGCTAATTAAATTTATTGTTTTTAAGTGTAACATTAAGAAATAACTTGAATATTAAATCAATTTAGCCTTAAAAAAGAAACACAATATATTCAATCAGTACCTTTGTGGTGTAATTGCCAACGCATTCAGCTGTTAAGTGAAAGGATAATAATTCGATTCCATTCAAATACGACTTTTCAATTTATTTTCCTATGTCCTTTTTCTTATGTAGGGGGAAATTTCAAAAAGTAGTCAAAGTTGTAGTTTATATTTCTCAAATATCTTAAATCTAAACTTCGTGCTCAAAAACCTACTTTAAACTATAATTTTATGACTTGATCAGTAAATATGTTACCAGTGACGTCATGTGTGGGGGAAAACCCCATATATAATTCCTAACATCATGTCTTATCTTGTGAGTGATTAAAAGTAACACATTTTCAATCAATTCTCTTGTAGTTTAAGTAACATATAATAAATACCTCGAGTTTATTTCACCATAAATAAAATTTCTTTTAAAAGTTATGAAATTTTTCATGTTTTATAGAATTTTAACAAATTTATTCCTACTTTGTCTAAGACATTCAAAATGTTTAACAGTTGTTTATTTTAAAAAAGGTGAAAATTTTATAAAGTTTTATTTTTTAATTGAGTAAGATTAAAAATTTCACTATTAAATTCCACTAAGTTGAATTTTTTACAGGTATGCAATTTCCACTGCTTTGAAAATGTTGTGTTGTTTTCAAAAAAACTTTAACAATGTGATAAGTTATTAATTTTCCTTAGTTGAAAATATTGTATAAGTGTAAAGTTATTATTTTTCTTAGTTTGAAGTATTGTCTAAGTGTAAAGTTTACCAAAATTTAATTTTTTTCATTTATCGAAATGTTTATTTTTTTAAATTTGTTACTTTATGTTAAATTTTCTAAAATTTTTAACCAACTATATATTTTTCCAAAACCTCTAACAATGTGTTAAGTCTATTTTTGTTAGATTAAAATATTGTCTCAGTGTACAGTTATTATTTTTTCTATCTTCCATGTTCCGATATAAAGGCGATAATCCCAAGTTTCCAATATACAAGTGAAAATACATTAAAATATTTAGATGTTGTAGAAAAATGGGTGATATCTGAAATTTAATAGTTCAAACAGCTTCCGGGTAAAAATCGTCTACACGTGTTAAAAATGGCAATCATTTTCCTAACAGACAGTTCGACACAGGTAAAAATGAGTCACTCAAACATGCATATAGCAAGCTGATAACAAGTTTAGATTGAAACGTAAATAGACTATCCTGAAAAAATTTTAGGTGAGTCAATTTTTATTATAACTCTCTTATCTCATGTTAAAATCTTTTTAAATGTCAACACACACTCCTATTTTGTCTAAGTCAATCGAAATATACATCATTAGTTCAAACATCACACAGTGTAAGCTTGAGAAAACACATAACACTTTTTTCACAACCAAACTATTTATTATTCATCTAAAATAATACAAATCAAATAAGACTGTCATATTGAGCTGTAATCAATTCTAATTTTAAAATTTTTTGTAATGTCCAATTAAACACACGTTCTGTAAAATCTTCAAAGCCGTTGTACAACTTTAGAAAGGCATTCTCAACATGCACTTGTATGTTTTGGTCTGTTAATTCCAGTTCACTTTTGGAAAGGAAAAAGGGGGTTGCTCTCTCTAAGTTACCATCCTGTGATTCACGACAGACATCCACTTTAACGGTTGCATACCATTTTATTGACTTTTTCATTTGCAATTGATAATTTAATTCGTTTAAAACATCCGTTCGAACACTGTTAAAAAATGAATGAAAGTCTTTTTGATTCATCTCATTGGATACAATGATAGTTTTAGTAAAAATATTTCGCACATCATTTTGTCTTTTAAAATGCTTCACTTTTTCAAATAACAAATCTTTTGAATAGTGTGATTTCACAACTTTATGATAAGTATCGCAATGTTGTACTAAATCTGATACACAATCAAACATTTCGCTACACTTTGTACATGAATGTTGTTTTCCTGACTTGTGAGTCTTCCTATGTTTCAATAAGTCAGCCATTCTTGAAAATATCTCGTTGCAATCACTACATTTGTATTGTTTGGGTGATTTGTGAATCTTTTGATGCATACGTAAATCACTCTTTCGCGAAAAAACTTCAGCACACACCTCACAACGAAAAGACTTTTCCTTTAAATGACATTTCATGTGAAACATTAAGTTAACTTTTCGAGGAAATGCTTTGTTACACGTCTTACACATATGGGGTAACTTCTGTTTCTTTAGTTCTGATGAGGCGGGTTTCACTTCATAATTCGAAACGTGTCCTTCTTTGGATAAAAGTGTAGAATCCATCTCTTGATTATTTAATTCTGGTGATGAGAGTTGACACTCCAAGTTGGTTACATCACCAACATAAGAATTCATAACTCGTTCCATAATAATTTAAATGAAAACTAACTTAACGAAAAATACAACCTATTACAACGATATCAGGTCGCAGTAGAATGTTATGAACTCGTTTCATTGAAATTTATATAATGATAGAGGGCGCTCGTGTAAAAATACTAACTTTGTATTAGTTTAAAAATACTGACATTTTATTGGTTTAAAAATACGTCACGTGATTATTTCATCATATAATGTTATAAGTTTAATCACCACTTAATTCTTGCACAGTGATTAAGAAAGTCTTACCTATCAGAAGTTCGTACATTTGTAAGTAAAAATCTTTATTAATTTCGTATCTATTGCTTTTATAAATAATGTTTTACTTATCAAGTCGCTTAATTTCTAAATGATGTATTCGAAAACACCTTTTATGTCTTATGTGTATAAAGTCTAGCAAAAGAGGGGGTGTTAAGTATTTGAAAAATTGAAGTACGTTAATTTATAAAAACTAGATTCCATTCTCTTTTTTGAAAATGTTGGTTGTGTAAAATCAAATATAATGAAAATTTATTTTAATCGTATAACTCAAAACAAAATATCCGCTCTCTTTTTCTAAATAAAAGAGTGTACAACATTTTGTAACTTCCCTTATTTATTTATTTTTTAAAATATCGTGTACAATTTTCTGATTTCCCTTATTTAAATTTTTAAAAATATTGTGTAAAATTTGAATGTTCTGTCAATAATATTTTCGAAATTAAATTAATCTTATCAGCAAAATTTGTATTTGGTCACTTCATATAAACAAAGTAATGTTATCTGACGGATGTATTTCCTGTTTTAAAATATGCATAACGAATCGTGTTTATTAAATCATTACGTGATATTATCTTATCTTGCATCCTGTGAAAAGATTTATTCTGTAATACCATGTAAAATGGTCTTAATCACACGTCTTAAATAATTTCCTGTTTAAACATATGCATAACGAATCATGATTATCAATTCATTATCTTATTTTGCCTTCTATATGAAAAGATTTCCTCCGTGACCACATGTCAGCAGAAAGGTTGTAGTATTTCAGTTATGTTAAAATGCAGCATAATAATGTGTGAGTAGTTTATATTTTTCTTTAATAATAATAAAAAATATGTATTTTATTTAAAGTGACCTATAAAAAGTTAATTTAAAGTTAGTGTCATCTACCTTACTGCTTTAAAAAATTCTGTTAGTTATTTTTAAAAGTAAAAATCTTTCGACTGCTTTTAAAATGTTGAATTGATTTTTCAAATAAAATCACTTAAGTATCATACTTTTAACTAAAATAGGTTAATAATTCAAACATGTGACGTTATAAAAACTAGATGTCTTTCTCTTTTTTTTAAATGTTAGTTGTATTAAGTAAAATAGGGTTAAAATTTATTATAATCGTATAACTCTAAAAAAAATACCTGCTCTCAAGTTAAAATATTGCTAAATTCTTGTTAAAAATTGTAGGGAAAAAAATCTTTAAAATTGTTTTGTATATATCATATTGTATGTTTTTATATCTAATATTTTGCATGTCAAATCACTTATTAACTGAATGTAACGATTATGTCTTGTATGTTGTAACTGGTTAGTTAAATATAGGGTTGATTATCTACATTAGGGATAAGTGTCTCAATGTAGGTCTTTCTAAGGGATCCTAACTCGTATTGACACAAGGTTTGAAAAAAAAACTCTGAACGGTTAGGTCGCCGAGCGCAAGAAGTTTAAATTTCAACATCTAGTAGCTTTAAAGTCAGAACCTTGCACCTGTAGGCGAGGTTCTTATGTGTGTATAAATTCTTAAATGTTTGTAAGACACTTTGGGAAATATGTTATTTAAACTTCCCTTAAAAAAGTTAGCTATTGTAAGTTAATATATATCCGGATTCCGCCGAAAACTCTGAACGGTTATGTCGACGAACTCGAGAGAAGTTTAAACAAAATTCCGAACGGTTAGGTCGACGAGTGCGAAAGGTAAACGTCTACCAGCTTTTTTCGTGTTAGATTTTTATGAAGCAAAGTAATCGCATTACTTTCATTTTAAATCCTTATAAATTTAGCCATTACATCTATTTTAATTTCATTTATATGACTATCACAATTTTCATTTTAAATCCTTATAAATTTAGCCATTACATCTATTTTAATCTCATTCGCATTTAAGTTAATGTTTAAAGAAGGGAAAAAATTCTTCTACAGGTGAATTATAAGTAAATTTCATGTTAAACTCTGAACAGTTAGATCGCCGAGCGCGAAATACAAAAAGTATTGTTTGTTGTATGCGAATCGAAGGTAACAATGAGTGGTGTGGCGGCTATGCGACCCCTGCTTAGTCAGATAATACAACCTATATAAAATTATTTAAAATTTTGTATAGGTTGGGGGGCCTTTAGCTATCACATATATCAAGCAAGACTTTTTTTTTTTCTAGGTTCCGTGAAGCTGAATTTCCTCATAGACACTCTACATCTTTAGCAGACGTCACACATCTGATTTCCTGTATGACATAACTCTCGCTTAAACATAATAATAATTAAACTCTTTTATTTCGTTACAGGTCTCTCGCAGATGACTGATGAAGCAGGATTGGCAGATTTAAAAAAAAAATTGTGGCGTTATGAATTGATTTCATAGCGGGTGGTTATGGTGGGTCCACAATAAAAAAAAAATATTGTACATTCTGTTAACATTATTATTTTTTATAGCAGGCTTCCTACCCCTCAACTCTACTCGCACTGTTCGCATTCTGTTATTTTTAAAGCAGGCTTCCTACCCCTCAACTCTACTCGCACTGTTCGCATTCTGTTATTTTTAAAGCAGGCTTCCTACCCCTCAACTCCACTCGACTTTGCTGAAGCATAATAATAATTAAACCCTTTTATTTCGTTACAGGTCTCACGCAGATGACTGGTGTAAAAGAATAGGTAAAAAAAAAATTGTGGCGTTATGAATTGTTTTCATAGCGGGTGGTTATGGTGGGCCCCCAATTTAAAAAAAAAAATTCCCTAACAAGAAAGAATCTGATTAAAACCCTTTATTTTTCACAAAAAAAAATTAAGCCCCCTAAAAATAAGCCCTCCCCTCTCTCCCTTATCGGTTAAAAAAAAATTAAGCCCTCCCCTACTTCACTTCCTCTCTTATCTTCCAACACTTCCGGTTCACTTCCTGTCTTATCTTTCATCCCTTCCTGTCTTATCTTTCATCACTTCCGCTTCCACTGCCAGGCTCACTTCCGGTACCCACCTCCACCACGCTCACGGCTCCTGCTGGACTGAAACATACATTCCTCTACTACTCACGCTATTGAAAAGTACTATGTTATAGACATTTTCAGTAACAGGTTTGAATTTTCTCTCTATTTTAGTGCACCATCATGCATATTTTCATGTTATTTTAAATATGTAAATTATTTATTTTAATTAATATGTATATACGAATTTTCTAATAATTATTTATCATACAAAATTAATAAAATGTTTTGTGCATGCTTGCCTGCATTTATTCAGCATCAATTGATGAGATATTTAAACAAATTTGCTATCCGTGATAATTTTACACCATGTTATGTCACTTGCATATTGTTCATAAGAAAATCGGGTACTTTTCCAGTATAGGATCCTTTGCTTTTAGGTTTGGCGTAATTCGAGCTTCAAAACGTGATAGATTCGTTAATATACATAGATTTGTTGCCAAAAGTTATGAAAACAAACCCAATGAACTTTTGTTGCTTTTCTATTATAGGGGTCTTGACGCTTTTTTAAAATGCTTGGCGGAAAAAACTAAGCAGGATAGAAAACCAAGCGGATAGAAAACCAAGCAGGATATTTTATTCTCCTTCCGTTCAGTTGGGCAATTATTATTTTATATATTCGTTTCAAATATCCGAATTAGTGATTTTATAAATTCGTTTAATTAAATTTTACAAAAAAATAACAAAATGATATCAATCTATATAATAAAACCGTAAGTCATGTGACTGTCATCAACAGTTCCGGGATGCCCGCTTCACTTTTTCATATGCCAGGCGGCCATTTTTATTCAAAATTATTTTTTCGAATAAAACTGCATAAAAGTTACATTTTTAGAAAGATCGTTCAAAATAAATTAATATTTGAGAGATGACTTACGTTCAATTATGTATATATTCTGCAATAACTTCAGTTTAAATTGGGTTCGCAGTTCAAATTCTCTGTCTATGAAAGTAAACAAAAAAAAGATTCATTCGTTGTGAACGTTTAAAATATTAAACCATGAATTTTTGGACCGCTGCCTGGTGTAAAAAAAAAAAAAAAAAAAAAAAAAATCCGCACCAGTGAGACAGTCAAAGTTTACCATAATTCTGTTTTATACAACTCAACTTCCTTCCAGATATTTTCTTGACGTAAGTTGAACTCATAATAATATTTAATGGATCAAATTTCGAAACGAATTGTCAGCTTTTATTTTTCGTGTGTGCAAATTAGAAACTATACTTTAAGTTTGAAATCAAATGTTTTGATTTATGATAGTATTTCTTATTTATCTATTTTCTATTTTAAATGAAAAATGTGAACGTCATGTACTTTAAATTGGAACAGCTGTCACGGACGCACCGGGGTTGGCGCGATTTTTGTTTTGCGCCAAATATGTTTAAGAATCTCCGCATTAGCGAACATATTTCAACTGATAAGCAAACGGACATGAAGCATAAATGCTTAAGTGGGTTAAGCAGTTTTTGTCAAGAAAGATGAAATACATAACAACAAAAAATATGCGAAATGACTTCGAACAAATTTGAGCCGAGGAGCCCGTGGCCATATGTCACACATCCCCAGAACATAGCAATGTAGAAATAAAAATGGCAGTGATTTCAATAAAAACTGGAAGCACCGGGGAGGGGGGGGGGATATGCGAAATGCTACCACGATCGCAAAAGTTCTTGATTTGTCTATTAGATATTTCCGGTTTGGCGAGGGATTAAGGAAAAAAATAAATTATGAATAAAAATAATTTGTTACAATGCTTAACATACTTTTAAGGGCGACCAAACTGGTCGCCAGTGGCGGCTAGTAAATAATAATTACTATTAATTCCTTTTCCCCCCTTTCTTTTGCGTTTACATAAATGACGTCCTTTGGACGAATTCATTCAAAATATTTTCAGTTTATAAATTAAATTAAATGCTGACAGACGATTGAATCCTGACGATAGAAATGTGATTTTTTTTTTCAAATTTTCCTGAAAAACATAATTTAATCACAATCTTGCCTTCATTATCGATTGAAATAAAAGATAAATTCAATTTCAATTTGAAAATGACGAATAAAAAGAAATCAATATTCCCTATCGGGATCCTTTTCAATTTTTTTCCCTTTTTTGTCACAAAAAAACTGAGTAATTAGTTGCCATCATTACAGAAATGTTATTAAAATTAGAAAAAAATTAATATCTCGGAAACTAATTCCAATTTCAAAATTCTATTACCAGTTTTGACATCCTCGGATTTTTATGGACAACTGGTATTAATTTCACCATCAAGCGTTTAATATTTTATTAAAAATAGCCCTGAAATATAATCAGTCGTTTAGTCAGTCGTTTCATAAAATCGTTTCATAAATTCGTTTCAAAAAATCGTTTCACAAATTCGTTTCATTAGGATTTTATATATATAGGGTAGATATATAATCTAAGGATTTGTTTTTCAGTGTGTGCATGTTTTATATTAAAGCAAATCTGCTTTTTCCAATAAAATATACGCAAATTAAAGAAATTATTATTCATTAGACGTCTCGTATTTTTAGAATATACAAGTGGACACGTGCGAAGATTTTGCACTGCAATATAATAATTTTCGCCAATATCTATTTTTTTTTTTTAGATGCAGGTTAAACTTTATAAGGAAATAATAAGGATTAAAAATATCCGCAAACAACATCAGTCAAGCCAGATTATAATCTCATTTATTCTATCAAAGTTACAGTAAAATTTTATCGAAGATAGCAAATGGCACGCTAGAGGGCAAAAAAATAATAATAACCATCGTATTTTAACTGTATTATAGGTGGCGTCACCCTCTTCCGGAAAAAAACGGGACAAAGAAAAATAAATTGAATACATATAAAATACAATTGAATTGACTATAACAAAGAATACACGTTAGGCTACACGTTAAATACCACTGCTTCGATCGATCGATGGTGTCTTTTTCTTCTAAACATTTGAATTTGAATTTTGCTTTTTAAGCATAAATATAAAAAAAGCCCGTGCAAAGACGCCCCAATCATTGTTATCATTGTTGAGAACTATAAAATGCGGCATTTTATTTATGTGGCGAAAATGATGTTTCATTTATAAAAGCAATACTGATTTAATTTTTAATTAACTACAGTTTGTAATCAAAACACATGTGTTAACGAAATGTGAGTGTATACGATGTCAGAAGTCGGTTCAAAAACCTTTCGAATGATACCCCGTTCATTGTTGTGTGTTTTGTAAATGCATAGAAAACGGAATGTTGGCAACAGAAATAATATATACGATATCAGATATGCGCTGCAACTTATTTATAACAACATTTTAAAATGCTAGACTAAAATTCTGATTTCTACTTAGATTACTAAGAATCACAAATTAGTTCCTTCACAAAGTTGCCTTATAATTGTATACGAATTTTTAAACAAAACTACTTTCAAAACATTCAACTCATTAATTGTGCGTTACAGTTTAATGTCTTTCATTATATTTTATTCTGAAAAATCTTTTGACGTATCAAGATTTTTTAAATGTGATATGATAACGACAGTGACTTTTAATGGTATTAGCCGTTATAACTTCATTAATCAATGAACATTCCACGAAAATAAAATTTCCATCATCTTATGAATGACTATATAGAACGACAACTTTTGATTTCAAAAGGCATTTTTTATGCTTTTTTAGACATAATGTTATTTTTAATGGCGTAATTAAGATTTTTTCACCTTTTTTGTAATTTGATTAATGAATAGTTAATATCATTCGCATAAAGGATCAAAGGAATAATTGATTGCAATTAAAGAAAGTTCAATCTAACTTTAGATGCTTGTCTTATGTGTATAACTTAAAGTTAAATAGAGTTTTAAAGTTTATTTTAAAGTTATGTTTTTTTTTCTAATTTTTACAGATTTAGGTTTCCAAGATGAAAGAGGGAAATGCTAAATATCACAAATTCCTTCCTTCACTAAGTTTCCTTACAACTGTATGCGAATTTTTTTAACAAAACTACTTTCAAAACATTCAACTAATTAATTGTGTGTTACAGGTTAATGTCTTTCATTATATTTTATTCTGAAAAATCTTTTGAAGTACCAAGATTATTTAAATATGATATGGTAACGATAATGACTTTTAATGGTATTAGACGTTCTTCTAGTTCATCCTTAACTTTATTAAAGAAAGAACATTCCATGGAAATAAAATTTCCAACGTCTTATGAATGACTATATAGCACAACAACTTTTGATTTCAAAAGGCATTTTTTATGATTTTTGAGAGATAATGTTATTTTTAATGGCGTAATTAAGATTTTTTTTCATCTTTTTTTTGTAATTTGATTAATAAAGTAGTTAATATCATTCGCATAAAGGATCAAATGAATAATAGGTTTCAATTAAAGAAAGTTACCAAAATAACTTTAACAATAAATGAAAATTCGAAACGAAAGATTCGTCCCTTTTTATTCACGAAAAACATTTTTCCATGAAAAATTACTTTAATCTACATGTTACTAAAATAGACGTAAGATAAAAATAAATGTACAAACTGTCTTAAAAACTTTAAAACATAAGATCTTAGTAGTACACAACTCCCCTACCGCTTTCGGCTGTAGGTCGCCGTGGTCTCCACTGGTGGAAGGTCCTTGTTAAGGTGGCGGATCAGTCAGATTCTGCATTCTCCTTTTCCATGTTAAGCCAATGGAGTTAAAGTTCATCGGTTTCCTTCAAATATCTCATCAAATAATTAAGTATCTTGAATTTTGTTTTTTGTGAGTGATAATTTAGACGAATCATCGCGTAGTTACAAATTTCATTTCCTCTTATATAAATTTAAATATTTGTTTTAGCAATATTTGTTTTAGCATTTGTATTTACATCATTCTATGCTGTATTTTTAACGCTAAAACAAATATTTAAATTTAAATAAGAGAAAAATGTAATTTGTAACTACGCGATGATTCATCTAAAGCATCCCTCACAAAAAACAAAATTAGAAAAACTTAATTATTTGATGAGATATTTGAAGCAAACCGAGGAACTTTAATGCCATTGGTTGAACATGGGAAAGGAGAATTCAAAATCTGACTGATCCGCCACCTTAATGGCTTAGTTTGGAGCCGAAAACGCTAGGAGAGTTATGTACTACAAAGATCTTATGTTTTAAAGTTTTTAAGACAGTTTGTACATTTATTTTTATCTTACGTCTATTTTAGTAACATGTAGATTAAAGTAATTTTTCATGGAAAAATGTTTTTCTTATAGTAAAGAAAGTTAAATCTATCTTTCAGGGTTTGTCTTATGTGAATAATTTAAAGTTAAATAGAATTTTAAAGTTTAGTTAAAAGTTAAGAAATGTTTTTCTAAATTTTACAGATTTAGGTTTTCAAGATGAAAAAGGGAAATGAAACAATCACAAATTCCTTCCTTCACTAAGTTTCCTTACGATTGTATATGAATTTTTAAACAAAACTATTTTCAAAAGATTGAATTCATTAATTGTGTGTTGCAGTTTAATGGCTTTCATTATGTTTTATTCTGAAAAATCTTTTGAAGTACCAATATCTTTTAAGTATGTTATGATAACGATAATTACTTTTAATGGTATTAGCCGTTATTCTAGTTCATCCCTAACTTTATTAATGAAAGAACATTCCATGAAAATAAAATTTCCAACGTCCTCTGAATGACTATAATAGCACGACAACTTTTGATTTGAAAAGTCATTTTTTATGAATTTTTTAGAGATATGTTATTTCTAATGGAGTAATTAAGTTTTTTTTTCCCTTTTTTGTAATATGATTAATGAAGTAGTTAATATCATTCGCATAAAGGCTCAAAGGAATAATTGGTTGCAATTAAAGAAAGTTCAATCTATCTTTAGATGCTTGTCTTATATGAATAACTTAAAGTTAGAGTTTTAAAGTTTATTTTAAAGTTATGTTTTTCTGAATTTTACAGATTTAGGTTTTCAAGATGAAAGACGGAAATGCACCTAATTTAGTTTTTTAAATACGTATATAATCCTTTTTATATATTATTTTTATTAAAAACATTTTCATTTAAAAATCAAAGATATTTTGCGCACAAAATTTAGAAACTAAAATTTTGAACTGTGTAACAACTAGTGTTGAGAAAACTCACCAGTTTCACTCATTTATGTGAGCTTCGAGCTGAGTTTGACTCACTATTTGAAAAAAGAGCGTTGAGCTGTGTTGAACTAAAAAAAATCAGAGAATTTCAGCGAAAATTACAACTCAAACTCATTCAATTTTTTAATTACTTTTGTAAATTTGTATTTCATAATGCACTGTTGCATACAAATTATTCACACAAATTTCATTATATATTAACTATTTTCAAACAAATATCGCATATTTGATATAATAAAAAAAGTTAGATAATAATTCGTTTTTTCTTTCTTTCTTTTTTTCTTTCTTTCTTTTTTTTCATATTATGTTACTAAAAATCATTTAGCAAGTTTTTTTAGAAATGTGTATGAATAGTTGAAAAAAATTACAACCGGAAGAAACATATTATGCGTATCTTTCATTATTATTGAATATTATTGAATACGAAAAGTTTAGTGTCTTACACATTTTAGCGAAAAAAAAATCTTTGAATTCGAAAGATTTTTTTTAATGTGATAAGATAATGACATTTAGTTTTATTAACCATTATTCAAGTTCATCACTAAGTTCTTTAATGAAAGATTTTTCCTAATAAATAATTATCCTTCAATTGACTATATATCACGAACCCCACTTTGATCACACGCATTTTAAGACATTTTTTGCGAATTACTTTGTGAGATAAAGGAATTTTCTAATGGCATAATTACAAATGTCTTCTCTTTCTAGTTGGATTAATGATTGTAATTAAAGAATTTGCCAAGTATATCTAGGTGAAAGTCATTTATGTTGAAATTTAAATATTGTTTAAAAGAATATTTAAATATTTTTTTTTCTTAGTTTCACAGATTAATGCTTAAATGGGAAAAGGTAAGAAAATTAACTGATCTAGTTTAAAAAGGATATCAATAAAAACATATTATATCTTATTACATTCATTTTATTATTTGCATGCAATATATTTTATTCGAAAAATTTCCGTTTTAAAATTAAAGAAAATTTCTTTGCGCAATTTGAAATGTTTAACAACTGGTGTTTTAACAACCAGGGCTTGATAAATGTGGTTGCCAGATAGCCAATGGTGACCACGTTATATTATCTGGAGACAAAGTTATTTAATCTGACGTTTTTCTTCCCTAAAAAAAATCACCTAAAAGCTCAATCTAAGCACAGACCGTATATTTTCCATTTCCCACCCTACTCTTGCGCTTAAAACAGTGATCTTTCTCTTTTCTTGTACTTTTCATGGAAGAACCGAGTTTAAAAGAAGTTTTCCATCTCAAGCATAAAAACCGCCATTCATTTCCGCTCTAGCCATCTAGCAAGTCTTGTGATTAGACTGTGGGGAGGAAAGGAGAGAGGATGTTTCAATAAAACAATAATGAACAGTCTTAAATTTAGTCTTTGTGGCATGCAAAATTAGATACAATGCTAAAATATGCTGACTTCGACAGGAAAATAGGCACAAAATTGTAGCATTCAATTATTCTAACATTTGAAGCATTCATCAACCAAAATTTCTGGAATATTCTACTTAATTCAGCCGTTTTCCCTTTTTTTAGAGATACATAATTAGGTTAAGTTTCTTTAGAAAACTTCAATATAATATAACCTGTCATTAGTTACCAACGATCCCAAGAAGCATTCTTTTATCCTTAGAAACATGCGAAATAAGTAGATTTCCGGGATTTAAAAAATCATTTCCGAAACAAAAGTTTCTTTTGCTCTCCGTAATTTTCGGAAACTATTCAAAGTACTTTATACTGTATAGTGACTAACCAGTTTCGTCAACACGATATATGGATTTTTAAATGCTAACAATTCTGAACTTTTAATATATCAAGCCTACCTTACCTTGACAAAGTATTTTACCAAGCTGGGGTCTCAGACCCCAAATAAAACTAAACGTCCCCAGTTCTAACTGTTTGATGGATAAATCACCAAAATTATGTTTTTTTTTGTTTCTGACGATCAGTAGTACACCAAAAAAAGTTCTTACTTCAACAGGATCTATTGGGTTGTCCAAAAAATTCGTACCGGTTGGGAAAATCAGTTCGTACAGGAAAATTTTGTCCATTAATTATTAGACATCAGCTATCGGAATTAATGTGTAATAATTAAATGATAGAAGTTTCCGGTACAAATTAATGTTTCTAACCGACACGAATTTTCCGAAAAACTCAATCATCTGTCCAAATTCTTAAATAATACTAGGATCAAAATTACACATTATTTATGTTAATCCGATTATGGACACAGAAAAATCAGGAGTAAAATAGTTGTTATAGATACGGCAGGATCACGAAAATTAACATTGTGGGGTCCTCAGAAGACACCCCCTTGGTATATTAAGGATTAAGAAAACATTTTCTTGTTAAGCAAACATTATATATTAACAGCATTAACATTAACATCAACATTAATAACATTAACATTAACATTAACATAACATTTTGTTACTCGTGCATGTATAAATTCTGTTACACAGCTGAAAATGTTTACTACAGAACTGGTAGCATCCTAAAAACCGATATTCCTTGTAGAGAAAGTTGATTATTACGTTATATAAACTACATGGAACAGTTTCCGAAAATAACGGAAAGGAGAAAAAATAAATAAATAGATGTGTCAAAAATGCTTTTTTCAAATCTTGGAAATTTATTGGCTTCTGATGTTTCTCAAGAAAAAAGAACGTTTTTTGGAATCACGGGTAACTCTGAAGATGTTATATTATAATTTCGAAAACGTTAAGTTTAAGAGCTAGATTAAGAAACATTTGTCATTTCTTTTACAGTGTGTAATGCTATATAAAACGTGTTTTTCCCATGGTTATACAAAAAATATGCAAATTAATCTCTGGCATTTACAGTATTCTCACAGTCCTTAAATTTAAATAGTTTGTTTCATCACAGAATTTGTTATTAATTGCCAAATTAAAATAAAGCGACATTACGAATAACTCACATTACAAAAGTTTACAATACTCGTCTATCTATCTCTACTCGTGTAATCGAACTCAGGACGGCGAATATTGCTAAGTTCTGAAATGTAGGTTGCCATATTTTGGACAAAAAACATGCAAATGCATTGTGCGCCTTTCGCCATACTTATGCTTAGAGACATTCTACCTATTCGATAACTTTCCAGAAACAGCGCCATCTATGATAAATTTTTAGAATTATTTTTTATTTGCTTAAACAAAATTCCAGATCATAAGTAGCATTTTCGTCCAAACCGCACTCTCTTACGCGAATTGCTTGATCTTTTATTGAATTTTAAAATGTGTCACCAACTTTTGGGCCATACTTATGCTTAGAGACATTCTACCTATTCGATAACTTTCCAGAAGCAGCGCCATCTATGATAAATTTTTAGAATTATTTTTTATTTGCTTAAACAAAATTCCAGATCATAAGTAGCATTTTCGTCCAAACTTCAAAAGATCAAGACTCTTACGCGAATTGCTTGATCTTTTATTGAATTTTAAAATGTGTCAAGGACTTTTGGGATACCTTGTATTTATAACATGAATGTAGTAGATTTAAAGTCTAACTACGCGGTTAAACACTGAAATAATGAAGATAAAAAAGGTTGCTATAAAGAGTGAAATGTTTATGTTTCTCGATTGACCACTTGCCTGCAGATAATATGAAGGCACCAAAAATACTTTTTTTGTGAAGTTAGTGGGCAATTTAAGCAAGTACAGTGAAACTTCCCTTTAACGGAGTCCCTATTTAACGAAGTTTTCTACTTAACGAAATTTTCTCCAGAACTTTGACTTTGAACACCATTAGCATAAAAATTAATCTCCATATTGCGAAAAATATATTCTACATAACGAAGTTTGTTTCACTTTTGTACGTGTACAGAACGAAAAGGTTGCTGTTGCGATGGATATGCGAATTTATTTCAGTGGATTGTATGAAAATGAACACATTTAAATAATTTCCATTCTGCTTAGTGCTGAATAAAATAATTTTTTCCACACTAAGAAAAACCCTTGTTATCATTACTCTCCCACACAGAGACTCCAGCGCTGACAGTTGGGGGAAGTCAAAATCCCCTTTTTACATTCAATGATATAGAAGATGAAGTGACGCAATGACGTCAGATGTAAAGAAGCAAAAAATATCAATTACAGTGAGACAGTTACCATTCTGATCTTCCATTGCTGATAGACAATTGCTTTGTACATCCACAAGAATGAGCTTCAAAATATAAATCTGAGAACATCAAAGTTATTTTTGTTCTTGACAATACAACTTCTAAACTTCGGCTATTAGTCAAAATAATAATACAAAATCTTGAAGTACATTATAGAAAAATACAGAAAATAGACTATGTAGTGCAAACATTAGTTTCAGAACCTGTGTATCAGAGCTGATGAAAGCTTGAGCCAAAGCTTGGGGATGTGACGTGATTTCATCGACCGTACACAACTGTTTTGTAAAAGACGGCTTCATAACTGAAACTGAATCAAAAGCTTCTGAATCCAATACCTGTGTCATATCTGCAGGAAAAATTATGAATTTCAGTTGATTTCTATTTTACGAATTTTCTTCATAACGAAGTTTTTAAGAGTAACGATGAGACTTCGTTAAATGGAAGTTTCACTGTATATTAAACGTGAAAAATAAATTAGAATTTTCAATAAAAAACGATTTATATCTACGTTCTGTACACCGGGCGTCTTTAACAAGAGTAGTTCGAGTTGGAATACCTGGAATACGAGTAAGTAATATAAAAAGGCAGAGAGTTCACCCATTTACACTCTATTAAATAAATTAAAAGTTGGGAGACACCGTAATACCCTCCCATCACGGATATGCATAATATAAAATATGAAAATAAAACATGTGTAAACTATTTATAAAATGCATTGCAATTCGAATAAAATCGTGGCTTGATGACGTCATAAACTTTAAATGCTCTATTACTCAATTGCGTAAAATAAACATCCTTATAACTCCAAAATTAATAATCATATTAACCAACGGTTTACTGCGTCGGATTAAGCGTCTCATTTCAAATTAAAACATACCTTTGAATTGAAATTTGAATGAAATACAGGGTCATGAAAGATAGAAGAGTGTGGAAAAGAGGATTACAAATATCTCGGCAACTCATTATCCGATCGACTTCGCTCTTTATGCAAAATATATGTTTTTTATTGTCTTTTATATTCACTCCTTAAAACAAACAATTTCGAAAATTTTTATATACCTTTTATCACAACGAATATTTCGAGAGTCGGAAAAAAATAGTTCCGGATAATCGAAGTAACTGAAATTCAATAAGCATCTTCCCATTATTACATACTAAGTACATACCAAATTTCAAGTCTCTATCTCAATTTGTTCGGGAGATAGAGCGTTTACAGATACACAGACACACAGACGGACTGCAAAAATGTTTTTCTAAAAATATGTTTTTCGGAATCTTCATTGTTTAAAACGTGTAAATCTCTCAAAAAAATGTTTTCGATTTTAAAAACGATTACAAGACTTACCTATACTACGTATGATGGGTAAATAAAAAAGCAGAGAGTTCACCCTTTTACGCTCGTTTAAATAAATAGATATTTTTTTTTTTTAAATTCTAATTCATTGACATTACGTGCACTATGGATAATTTTAATATCGGAGAAACTAAAGACGGGGTTTTGTTTCCACGAATGCCTTGCTATGCAGAGTTATATAATTGTTGTTTTTTATCGTAATATTTGCTCTTATTCCTTTTATAGAGGGGCTTAGTTTTACAGATGTACGATGCTTAGCAATTATGGCAAGGGATATTATAATAACCAGCTTTCTTTCCAAATGCAATAACAGATATCGTAAAAACAAAATTTTATTAAAATTTTATTAATAAAACACGTTTTATTAAAATGTTTAAAAATAACGTTAAAATGGAACGTTTTAAAATCTTTCATAATTTTTATGTTGAAACTGGGTAAAATGGAAGAACAACGGGTTTTTTTATATACAATTATTATTGCTTATGGGGACCAGAGTGGAAGTGATAGAAGACTTGTAAAATGTTTTCAGAGCTTTGTCAATAAACGATGTGTTGAAACATATTTTAAATATTCGGATTTCGAATAATGTAAATGCTTAGAAAGTTAATAAAATATAGAAGAAATATTGTGTGCGAGATGCACGTATGTGTGAAAGGTCGCCATTTTTTGTTTATTCCTATGGTTTAACAATTCATGTGGGAGCATTTGCAAGGTAAATCTTTTTCTAATAACAAAATTTTGAGAAAAAAAAAAGAGGCAATTTTGGAAACTCCCTCAAAGCTAAAATTCGTGAGTTTGACTACATGGACTTCGAAATTTGGAATATTCTTCTCCTCAATGGATTATGTATCGAACATATGACTTTCATGTTTAAGGATAAATTATACAACCAATCATATGGCAGTTCAATCTCACCCATACTTTGTGACATTTACGTGCATTATTTTGAAAACAAATTACATTGCAAGGTGGGCTAACCAAAGGTGACCAGTGTTCCTAAGGTAGTCCACCCCTCAAAAGTAGAATTAATTTAATTTTTAATCACAAAATGGTGCTACTGCATTGCCAATCATGTATTTACAGTGCACGTTGGTGAATTTAAAGAGATCACCTTGATCCTCCGACATTTTATGCAGTGATTTCACTTTTGAGGAGTAGTCGTTCTAATTTCTAGGTAAGAAGATACTTTAATTTACACATGTTTAAATTCTTAGAACTTTGATGATATGTTTTCTGAAAGCTTATTTCCTTCTCATTAGCAAATTTTTCTTCAATTCTAAGAAATGTATCAGACTAATACTTTTACGTCATGCAAAGGGCAACCATACGCATGTTCCCAAGGTGGACAACTTAGGAAACAAATGTGGAAATCAATGTAGTAAGAGTGGTTTTTAAAATGTCTATAGAAATATCTGAAAAAACTTATTACTATTTATTGTTAACACCAGAGATCACTCAAAAGACGTCAGTAACTTTCAGAAGAAAATCCCTGAACTACCGTACAGAAAAAGTGCTTCAATGTTTTTTCGTGTCATAAGAAAAGAAGACTAAGAAGAAAAACATGAAAGATATCAAAAGAAAGAAAAGATCACCAGAACATAATAGTAAGGAAAATAGTTTGCCGAGTATTTTGTTATTTCGTTTTACATTTTAAAAGTGATTTCAATACATGGACAACCTTTGAAATGCTATTCGCCAAAGGTGGGCCACAAACTACAATTTAGAAATTTTATTATAAACGTAATTAGATTTTATTTTACAAAGAAAAGTATACTTGATATGTGTTAGAGATGGGTGCAAAATTTTATAAACAAAAATTCAGCCACATACACACAACCAGAAAATTATAAAAAATCCTCTAAGCTTAAATATGGCCACTTTTGTGTCATCTACCTAATACTTAATCCAACTGTTGGATAATATAAGTTGATGTCAATTTCATGTTAATTGATAATAATAGTAACCCCATTTCTATTTTAAATATCATAAAATATTGCTCCCGTATTTCGTTCCCGCACTGCTGAAACTGAACTTAAAAATAATATTTTTGATTCCATGTCGTAGTTAAGAGATTTGAATCTTATTTTAAAATTTTGATTTTCAGAAAAATCTTAATGCATCCACCTACCCTACTATACGGAAAATGGCGATTCGGCACACGTACATGTATGCATCTTGCAATCCATATTTGTTATTCTGATGCTGATTCATTTTCTGTAGAAATACATTATTTTAAATTCGTAAAAGTGAATAGATATTTCGAATTTTCTATATTTTACAAAGCTGTGAACAAATTTTGCGAGTATTCTAGCACATGGTCCACACTGGCCGCCAACAAATCTTTCTGAAATTTTTCCGAAAAAAAAACCCACTTTACCACATTTTACCTATTTTTAACATATAAGTTAGCAAAAATCTTTAAGGGTCTTGTACGTTTTAAACTCGCCGAAAATCATTAAAAACTTTCAAAGATTGAATTAGTGTATCTTTAAAAACAATTTATGCATAAACATAAAATTTTTACTTTGTATTAAAAGCATTGTGCTTTTTAAATTCAATACACTGCTGCAGAATTTGTGTATTGTTGAAATTAAACTAGCTCTATTTTTTTATTCCGCAAATCCTTGCGAACATGATATCGTGTGAAAGTATGTATGGATTGCTATGAAATTTAATATAGATAATAAACATACAGGTATTTTTCAAATGTTCTACTCTTAGGTAAAAATTACTTAATTAAACATGTAAAATAATATATATATATATATATATATATATATATATATATATATTTTAAGTTCAAAATTTTACTTTTTTATGGCATAAAAATAGTCATAACTGAAAATCTTAACACTGTAAATATTTAAAAGTTGATCATTTTAAACACGCATACGTGCTTATTATCTGCATCGAAGTTTATAACAATCCATACATAAATACGTTCTAAAAATACCATGCACGCAATGACTTACGTATTAAAAGGATGAGTTATTTTACTTTCAATAATGCCCAAATAATGTAAAAATTTAGTCATTTGATAGTGATAAAATATTAAAATACCCAATATGTTTTAGACACTATTCACAATTTCGTGTTTATACATGAAAAGGTTTTGAAGATACACTAATTAAAATTTTGCATGTTTTTGTTGATTTTCGTTGTGTTTAAAAGTCACAAGACCGCTTAAAACGTTCGAACTCTAACCTCTACTAATCTATTAAGAAAGCCCATTTTCCTTCAACTAAATCTGTTATTCTATTGTACAAGAAATATTTAGTTAATAATATTTGTTAAAATAATTGTGAGGTATCAAAATCATCGGCCAAACTAGACGTCCCTTTATTGAAAGAATAAATGAACACAAAAATGATGTAAAGAAACAACAATTATTCAAATCTGTGATAGCAAGGCATTCCTGTAAACAATATAAGTCATTAATTTCTACTATACTAAAATTAAACACAGTGCTCGCAGTGCCCATGAAATGTAATTTTTAAAAACGTTTATCTACTCATTTAAATTCCGATAAAATTGTTAACGAAAAATTTTCGGCAAATTTTCATCTGTTTGTAAATCCTTGTTAAAAAAAATATGTTTCTCTTGTAATCAATTAAACTTATTATTATTATTGTTATTATTATTTCCATCATTTTAACATCTAAAACTGTTTGATTCTGAAATAATTTTGAACCGTCAATGTTTTAAAATACAGGGTGTCCCAAATTTATCTTTACAACTTGGACCCTCCATAAAATCTAAACGAAATTAGATAGCGAAGTTTGGTTTTGTACGCGTATAACAGATACTGATAATGTTTTATTTGTAATAAAAGAATGTCTTTGCTTTCAGGTACGATCCAGTAAGATCCACAAGTGGTAATGATAAGCTACGGCTGCCGAAGGCAGTCGCACTTCACCGCCGATTCCAGGATCTCGTGAGCCTATACGAGGTCACTACCAAGAATGGCTACACCACAGGAAAAGGTCCAGTGTGTGGCCTGGTTCATAGAGACAGAGTTAGATACACAAGTCCAAAGGAAATTCCGAATATAATACGGACGTAAACTGAAGCACGAGATTACTGCGGCCATCACTACAATTCCTGTGTTCATGCTCCAAAGAATATGACAGGAGGTTGAATACCGTCTCGGCGTTGTTCATGCAACCAAAAGTGCTCATGTGGAGCTCTTCTAGCATCACATAAAACTTTGGAACTTACTGTTCATTATACAATAAAAATATATTTGTTATCTAATTTCGTTTAAGTTTTATGGAGGATCAAAGCTGTAAAGATATTTTTGCGACATCCTGTATAATAGTCTCTATCTCTGCATTATTTCTCTTTCAACAAATAATTATTTCCTTTCTTTCACTATCTCTTTTATCTCCCCTTGCAAATGTGTTCCTTTAATTACTTGCCTTTTCCGCCAGAGACGTTACTAGAAATCCCGGTTCTTATTTACAGCTTTAGAGATTGTCCATGGCGTTCACCTTCTTCCCTATTTTATTCCATGTTTCTATCACATAATTTAATATTGCAATGCAGAATGTATTTTATCCTTTTGTGTTAACTACACTCTCTGTCATTGCTCACCTGATGATGAAAGTTGCTAATTAATTGCTCTTGAAACTAAAGTCATGAATGATAAATCATCATCTACAGGAAATAGCTTTGCGTCTCTCTAATGCGCAATAATGTTTAAAACAAATTACTATATAAAAGATTCAAATAATATGTGTGCCTCTGGTTATTCTTAGCTATTATATGAAAAATTTAATGTATTTCATTTCCTTTTATGTAAAAAAATCTTTTGAAGTACAAAGAACATTTGATTACGATACGATAAATATAATGACTTTTAATGGTATTAGCCAATATTCAAGTTCATCAATAACTTCTTTAATGAAAGAACATTTTTCGAAACAATATATTAACATCTTACAAATGACGATTTATCCTTCCACTTTGATCATAAAAGACATTTTTTACGAGATATTTTGAGAGATAAAGTTATTTCTAGTGGCGTAATTAAGATTTTTTTTTCTCCTTTTGTAGTTGGATTAATGAAGTAGTTAATATCATTGGCTAAAAAAGGAAAAAAAATGCCACGTGAATAAGTCATTGTAAATGAGAAATTTGTAAAATAGCTTTACAGTTCGTCGTTTGTGTTGAAATAAAAATATTGTTTAAAAGGTTACTTAATATATGTTTTAATTTTTTATTTTCTGATTCTTACGGTTTTCCTCTTTCAAGATGAAAGAGAGAAAACAAATAATTCCAGTTTGCAAAAGATATCAATCGTCAATTAAACTTTTAATGTTATTTGAATTAAGATACGATTGAAAGCATGTTTATAAATTTATTTTAAAAGACATTTTAAATACAATTAAAAACAAGAACGAAAAATCATGCGTCAAGCATAGATTATGAACACTGTGCAACGCTTCCAAAATAATTTTACAAATCATTACCGTTTAATAAGCTGAAAGATAACATGATAACATCCAAGTAAACAATTTGGAAAACGCATAACATATTTTAAAACGTAATTTGAGGAATTTCCAACGTATACAATTTTCGAAAAATTATCCGAATACTTTTATTCAGCCCTGTATATGATCTATAGATTTGTTTAAATACTACATAGGATGCTAAATTTTAGTTTAGTTAGGAAACGCGTAGCACAGTTTAAAATTCTCCTTCTGGAGTTTCTTTCATTAGACGGAAATGTGTTCGCGAATTTTTGTACTGCCCTGTATATGAAATACAGAATTTATACACACCAAGTAATAGACAAAAAGTGAGTTAAATTTAAAATCGCGTTCAGCAACTTAAAACGCACTTCCAGGAATTATTGTTAACATACAGTAGAGAATTATGTTTGTGTGTCCCTGTAAATAAACGATGACTGCTATACACACTATATTCTGTAGTAAGCCTCTTGTAATGTACCTTAGTGATATATAGAAATTTCAATGCGTTTAAAATAGTGAAACATTATTTAATTAAACCGCAAACGATTTTTCTCCATAGACGTAATGTAACGGAATTATTTTGACTTTCCCTGTAAAATAACAGTCAAAGTTATTTAAACTATCACAAAAGTAACTATAAGTGCTATGCACACATATTCCATATTAAACTTCTTGTAATGCACCTTAGTGATATATATCAATTGCAATGTATTTGAAATTGTGTAACATCATTAAAATAAACCGCAAGTGATTTTTCTCCATGTACCGTAATGTAACGGAAATCTTTTGAGTGTCCCTGTAAAAAAACTATAATTGCTAAACACTTCAGTTGAAATTGGGAACATGCTATAGATAACGACAATAACATATAAAAATTGCAGGGCAATCCGAGCATATTTACGGGAGTTAGAGCACGGCCAGACGGCAGACAGCCAGGCAAACCGAAGTCATCAACACTTTTCAACTAAGTTGGAATATGTTTAAAATAAACAGAACAAATTTTATATTTATTTTTGAAAAAATGCCAGAGTTGGTTCTTTCTATCAAGTGTAAAACAAATGGGGAATTTTCAATAATCTGGTCGCACGCCAAATTAACGTGCTGTAAAGAAAATATTTTGATAAAACGTGAATTGCATAGCCATGAAATGAAATTATACTAAAAAAAATCACTCATAAAAAATACCTGGTTTATTTTTAAGATAAACATTGAGTGCTAACAAAAGAGTGTTTAAAAATAATCTATTATTACTTTTATTTATTTATTTATTTAGATTAACTAAATCTTAACTAAACTAACTTAACTAAATCTTACTAATTGCAACGAAATATTTCGATGGTGTTAAGGTTAGAGATCGTTAATTTACATTTGTAAAACAATAATCTCATCGTGTATAGCTGTTTTACAAGGATACTTAAAAAATTCTCCGACGCATACCACGTTAAAAAAAAAGAGCGATATTGACAACAATGAGATTTAAAATGAATGTGCATTAGAGTCATGCATCAGGTCGGGTAACACGATTTTTCGCATGCTCGACCCGACCTGAATCGTGGTCATGTTGAAATTTTTTTTTTACCGTTGCGAATATGTTTCAGGTCAGTTTCTTGTTGACTTTGGTACGCCTTTTTATTTATGGTATTTTTTTTGTACTCCCTTTGCCATTATAAGATCACTCCTGTATCTGTCTGTCCGTCTGTCAAAGTCTTTTTTTATTCGTGAACTATGGGATATGGAAAGTTCAAACTTGGGAGAGTTATAAAGCCTTTTTACCCACATATTTTCAGATTATTAGCTATTCACAAACATGAGTATAACGAAAAAATTAGGGGGCTAATTAAGTTACTTGAAAAAAAATGCATATCGTGTGGGGAATCGTGTAAAAGATCTCTTAATACCGAATTAAAAAATATATTTGTTATAATTTCAGGTATTATATTTTCAAAGATATATTCGAAAATGCGCCGCAAAAATATGTCCCCCTCCCCCTCTATTTCCAAATCTACTTAAACTAAATGATGAAAAATTTGGGGTAGTAGAAGTGCATTTAAACCTTGCCGGAAAACTATAGCGATTTTTCTGAATAGTATAGTTTTGGAGAAAAATGCATTTTTGCGTTACACACAAACTTTACTTTTTGGGCGGTCTGAAGAAAAATTGACGAGCGCTCGAGGTATGTATCGACGCAGAATCATCCAGGGATATTTGATAATGATTTACGAAAAACAAATGTCGGTAATTAGCCGAGATATTAAGTTTCGTGAAGAAAAAAACCTTTCCTTTTACATATGGTGTAGCGTATCGTTCGAAAGATCTCGTAATATCGTACTCAAAAATATATTTGTTTTAATTTTAGGTATTGCATTTTCTGAGATATCGTCGAAAGTATCCTGGAAAAATATCCCCCCCCCACCCCCCACCCACCTCCTACCAATTCCGAATCTACTGAAACTGAAATTGTGAAAAAAGTATGGGTAGTGAGAGTTTATTAATTAATAAATAATAATTAATGCACGGAAAACCCTTTAAGCGCGAGTTATACTTACACTTGACCGATTTACTTCCAAATAAAGTCCAGATATTTTGTTTAAAAATAAAAACTATTATTTGTATATAAATTACTATGTAAATATTTTTTTTTTACATAAAATATATAATTGTTATTAGAAACATAATTACAGTGTATGTTTTCATAGCGCATTAAAATGTGGATTAAGTTTCTTCATTTCGGACTGCCGGACGGTTTCATTTTGAAGTGCATCAAGTATGGCTTGGGTTTCGGCTTAAACCGGCAATAGTCACGTGTCCGTCTTTATGCCGCCCGTATCAATTACCTTCTCCTAATCCATATCCCATTACAAATGCAATGGAGAATTTTTATGTAGCTGATCTTAAAGGTTTTTTCACCACCTTAGTTATGTAACAAGATATCTCTGTTTTTTTCTAAGGTACATTTTTACAAGCAAAATTGAAGTACCTTTAAAAGTCTGCGAATAGATCACTAGTGTCAATTCATTTTTACATTTTCCCAATATTCAAAAGCGTGTAAGAAATTTAATTTCTTTGAACTGTAATATTCGAGTATTAAACGAAATTAATTTCTTGTTTTCCATTTTCCCTATACGGGGACCGGCGGCAAAAGACCGAACGCGACCAACATCTTTGTTAACAAGTTCAAAATTATATTTCAAACGTGACAAATGAGGTGCGTTCGTACTATAACTAGTTTCAGTGAAATGAATTATACCGTCTGTTATTATGATATGACTAATTTCCGTAATAAAATAAGTACGTTTTAAGTTGGTAACATTTTGTCTTTTGTTGACATTTACTAAAAATTCCAATGGGAAACATAAGCCTAGCCTTGAAATTTTCAGAACATGAAATCCATATTTAGACTCTTTTTCCGTTTAATATCTATTTCTCTGAAAACATCTATCCAAAAAATGGTCCGTAGATTATAGGATTTCTATAATTAAACAATTTTAGTATACAAATTCGGTTTTTAAATTCAGTAATACGGAGATAATAGGTCTTAATAGAACGTAATCAACATGGCAACCTAGAATAATTACCTATCATGGGATATCATTGAATAAGTTACGTATGATGGGATTTAATAGAATGAAGAAACCTTTTATTAATATCTTTTTAGCACTTTCCAACCTAGTTGAAAAGTGCTTATGACTTCGGTTTGTCTGGCCGTCTGGCCGTCTGCCGTCTGTCCGTGCTCTAACTCCAGTAAATATGCTCGGATTGCTCTGCAAATTTTATATGTTATTGTCGTTATCTATAGCATGTTCCCTATTTCAACGGAAGTGTGTAGCACTTATAGTTTTTTTACAGGGACACTCAAAAGAATTCCGTTACATTGCGGTCTATGGGGAAAAATCATTTGCTGTTTATTTAAATAATGTTTCACTATTTTAAACGCATTGAAATTTATATATATCACTAAGGTGCATTAGAAGAAGCTTAATATGGAACAGGGTGTGCATAGCACTTATAGTTACTTTACAGGGACAGTAAAAATAATTCCGTTACATTACGTCTATGGAGAAAAATCGTCTGCGGTTTATTTAAATAATGTTTCACTATTTTAAACGCATTGAAATTTATATAGATCACTAAGGTGCATTACAAGAGACTTACTACGGAATATTGTGTGTACAGCAGTCATCGTTCATTTACAGGGACACGCAAAAGAATTATCTACTGTCTGTTAACAATAATTCCTGGAAGTGCGTTTTAAGTTACTGAACGCGATTTTAATGTTAACTTGCTTTTCGTCTATTACGTGTTGTGTATAAATTCTGTAGATCCTATACAGGGCAGCACAAAAGTTCGCGAACACATTTCTGTTTATTGACAAACTCCAGACGGAGAATTTTAAAATGTGCTACACGTTTCCTAACTGAACTAAAATTTAGCATCCTATGTAGTATATATACAATTCTATAGATACTATACAGGGCTGAATAAAAGTATTCGGATATTTTTCCGAATATTGTATATGTTGGAAATTCCTGAAATTATGTTTTTAAATATGTTATGCGTTTTCCAAATTGTTTACTTAGAAGTTATCTTTTAGCTTATTAAACGGTATGATTTGTAAAATTATTTTGGAAACGTTGGAAAGTGCTACATAATCTATGCTTGACGCATGATTTTTCGTTCTTGTTAAGTTTTGATTCGATTTTCATAAAATTTGAAATGACTCGACAAAATTCTGTAACGATTATGTATATTAAATTTCAAACCATTAGTTTAGGTAGTATTTGCGCTGTCATATGCGGACAGACCGACGGACCAGATGACGACTATAGGTGTTACGTATTTACTTAATTACGAACACACCTAAAATAACATGCAGAAACTCTCGAGTTATCTGTAAATAGAAACTGTAGGTTCGGGTCAAATTATAACGACCAGACCGTGCGGAACTGTAATGTATATAAAATTTTTGCTGTTACCACGAAACAGGAATGTAAGAACTAATCTCTTAAAGTCAGTTTATTTATTGTTAAAAATTACATGTTTTCAATAAATATATATAAAAGTCTATTAATTTTTCAAAAATTTTCAGTATATTTTTCTCTTTTGTAGTATTATTGGATCTTAAATAAGTGCACATGTTAATGATTTACTGAAACCTTTTCTAACTTTAATCATTTAAAGAGACATCTGATAAATTTTGCTTAATAAATTGAAATTGAATTTATTTTATTTGGAAGATGAACAAAAATTTAATTATATTATAAAATATACATACACTATATTGCCAAATGTGACCGGTCACTTGCGATTTAGACGTTTTGTTAACTATCTAGAAAAATATATGAGGAATTAACCTGAAACTGCCGGTGTGTAAACAGTATAGTATAGGTTATATATTTCGGCAAAGATTTTTTTCCGAAACCTCATAGGGGACTGTCAACAAATTGAAAAAGAACGAATATCTTTTGGATAACCCTGTAAAAACTAATGTAGCAAAAGCGTTCAATCTCGAGATTATTAATAACTGGCTTATTGTAATATACTGTGTTCATTTTTATGAGGATAGCATGTATACTCGTAGAGAAATTATGGTTTTTTATAAAAACAGTCCCAAATTTCGCCAAGTTTTTAACACTTTCCAACCTAGTTGAAAAGTGTTTATGACTTCGGTTTGTCTGCCGTATGGCCGTCTGCCGTCTGTCCGTGCTCTAACTCACGTAAATATGCTCGGATTGCTCTGCAATTTTTATATGTTATTGTCGTTATCTATAGCATGTTCCCTATTTCAACGGATGTGTGTAGCACTTATAGTTTTTTTACAGGGACACTCAAAAGAATTCCGTTACATGGCGGTCTATGGGGAAAAATCATTTGCGGTTTATTTAAATAATGTTTCACTATTTTAATCGCATTGAAATTTTTATATATCACTAAGGTGCATTAGAAGAAGCTTAATGTGGAATAGGGTGTGCATAGCACTTATAGTTACTTTACAGGGACATTCAAAAGAATCCCGTTACATTACGTCTATGGAGAAAAATCGTCTGCGGTTTATTTAAATAATGTTTCACTATTTTAAACGCATTGAAATTTATCTATATCACTAAGATGCATTACAAGAGGCTTACAACAGAATATTGTGTGTATAGCAGTCATCGTTCGTTTACAGGGACACACAAAATATTTCTCTACTGTCTGTTAACAATAATTCCTGGAAGTGCGTTTTAAGTTACTGAACGCGATTTTAATTTTAATTCGCTTTTTGTCTATTACGTGGTGTGTATAAATTCTGTATATCCTATACAGGGAAGCACAAAAGTTCGCGGACACATTTCCGTTTATTGACAGAAACTCCAGACGGAGAATTTTAAACTGTGCTACGCGTTTCCTAACTGAACTAAAATTTAGCATCTTATGTAGTATATATACAAATCTATATATCGTATACAGGGCTGAATAAAAGTATTCGGATATTTTTCTAAATATTGTATATGTTGGAAATTCCTGAATTTATGTTTTTAAATATGTTATGCGTTTTCCAAATTGTTTACTTAGATGTCATCTTTTAGTTTATTAAACGGTATGATTTGTAAAATTATTTTGGAAGCGTTGGAAAGTGTTACATAATCTATGCTTGACGCATGATTTTTCGTTCTTGTTTGCTTATAATTTGCAGATTTCTTAATATAAAAAAAGTTATTTTAAGAAAATATGTCAAATAACATTGTACACAATACACTGCAATCAGAATTAAAAAAATAATAAAAATTGGATGAAAAATGAGCAGGTTTACCAAAAAAATGTTTCCTTGCGCATGCGCGAATGCAATCACAATATGATGTGCATAATGTATTAGCTAAGTATATAGTGCAACTTTTGTGAAAGTCTCAAAATGATAGCTTGAAAATTCTGAAAATTATCGTCGATTTAATAAGCTCGAAATCCGTTGTTCCCAAAAATATGAGAGGTTGTATCCAAATACGTGCAATATTGTGTACGCTATCTTGGCACTAATCAACAGATATTTGATACAACCCCTCATCTTTTTGCTTCTTTTTGGGAAGAACGGATTTCGAGCTTATTCTATGAACGATAATTTTCAGAATTTTCAAGCTATGATTTTGAAACTGTCACAAAAGTTGCTCTATATACCTAACTAATACATTATGCCCATTATATTTTGATTGCATTCGCGCATGGCCAGGGAATCATTTTTTAGTAAACCTGCTCATTTTTCATCCAATTTTTATTATTTTTTAATTCTAATTGCAGAGTATTGTGTACAATGTTGTTTGACATATTTTCTCAAAATAGCTTTTTTTTATATTAAGAACTCTGCAAATTATAAGCAGAAAAACCTGGCGAAATTTTGGACTGTTTTTATAAAAACCTTAATTTCTCTATGAGTATACATGCTATCCTTATAAAAATGAACACAATAATCCATTTATTAATAATCTCGAGTTTGAACGCTTTTGCTGCATTAGTTTTTACAGGGTTATCCAAAAGATATTCGTTCTTTTTCAATTTGTTGACAGTCCCCTATGGGGTTTCGAAAAAAAATCTTCGCGGAAATATATAAGTCTGTTTACAGACCTGCAGTTTCAGGTTAATTCAGCATGTATTTTTCTAGATTGTTTACAAAACGTGTAAAATCGCAAGTGACCGGTAACCTTTGGCAATATAGTGTATTTAGCAAAATATTTGACAATAAATAATACTGATTAGGTTATCTAATTTGTTACTAATGAAATCCAAAATGGTTTTGTGTATTAATAAATTTGTTTAAAAATATCTTTGTGAAATTGTATAATTTATTAAAACCTGTATGTTTCTGAAAAAACATAATTATTAATGTTGCAAGACATTTTTAAGAATATAAAACACAATTTTTTTTTATAAATTTAAAATTTTAGATTAACTTAAAAATATATCCGAATATACGTTTTTAACATTACAGTTTTATTCAAAATGAAATAATTTGCGTCTTTTGCAGTTTACGGAAATTTCTCTGAAACTATTCAATATAATAAAAATTTCATTCTATCTATTTTAAATAATATACTTGATAAAGATATGCAAATTAAATTTTAAGCAGAGCTGAAATTAAGCTGGAGAGAACTTATTAATTATATCCTTTGTTATATACTTAATAAACAATATATTTTTATGTCCAATAATAAAAAAGTCTAATTATGTCTAGCTTGTTGCCAATGAAATCAAAACAGATTTTATATATTTAATTACACTCTTTTATTAGGTGCGTTTTTAATTATATAAATACGTATCACCTATAGTCGTCGCGTCGTCTGGTCCGTCCGTCTGTCCGCATGTAACAACGCAAAAACTAACCAACCGAATAGTTTGAAATTTCATATATATATATATAATCGTTGCAGAATGTTGTTGGGTCATTTCAAATTTTATAAAAATCAAACTAAAACTTAAAAAGATATTAATAAAAATATTTATTAAGTAATTTAATTTTTTTTTAATCGGTACTTCCTTGTTATAGCAGCTTTCGAGAATTAATCGTTTAGCGACCGAGATGTATCGCCAAATTTTCATTCTATTAAATCCTATCATGCATAATTAATTCAATGATATTCCTTGATAGGTAATGATTCTAAGTTTTCATGGTGATTACGTTCCATTTAAAATGGAGTCATATAATTTTCGTATAACTGAATTTGAAAACCGAATTTGTATAGTAAAATTGTTTAATTATAGCAATCCTATAATCTACCGGCAATTTTTTGCATAGATGTTTCCTGTAAAATAGATATTAAATGGAAAAAGAGTGTAAATATGGATTTCAAGTACTGAGATTTTTAAAGCTGGGCTTAAGTTTCACATTGAAATTTTCAGTAAATGTCAACAAAAGATAAAATGTTACCAACTTAAAATGCACTTATTTCATTATGGAAATTAATCATGTCATAATAACAGACGATATAATTCCTTTTTTTCAGTGAAATAATAACGGTGATGTTTTTACATTGTCTTGTATTGGATGTTTCAGCATAGTATAATATTTTATGAACTTAATAATTGTAAATTAATAAAATAATTTTAAGGTATTTTTCCATTAGGCCGACACAGATTATAAATCTCCAAGTATTCTTTATGTTTAGAATTGTATACGAGTTAGAATAACAATGAATTTATTTATGTGGAAACCACGCTCGACACAAAAAGCCAAATGGCTGTGAAATTATAACAATGAAATCATTTAAACACTAAAAAGTAGAACACATAAATAAAAAAATAAAGAGTGTAATATATGTATTTTTAAATAGGCTTTAAGTAATAAATAGTTTTATAGTAATTAAATCAATCTTTCCTGGTGGCATATCTTAAAAAAAGAAACAGAGCTAAAAAAATATTTTTTTTAATGTAAATTCACTAGCTCCCGCTTTCTACCACGGGTAAAGCAATCTGTGAATTTTCCATAAAGGAGCTCGGTGCACACGCCAAATCAATATATATTGTAATGGAATTTTTTTGAAAAATCATGAATTGCAGTGATGAAATCAGGCATGATTTGCAAGATAAACTTTGAATGCTTGTAAAGAGTGTTTTTTTTTTTAAATATTTTTTACTTTTATTCTTATTATTATTTTTTTTTACAATATTCTACTTGCAGTTTTATTAAGAAAAAATAAAGGATTATCAACGTTTAAATAAATTAAAAAATATACCTACGTTCGTCAAAATAATCCTCATCATCTTTGAAACTTAATCCAGAGTCCATACATAACAGAAATGTGATCAAAAGTAATTCATGAAAAGTTTGTCTAATATCCATTATGTACAAATTTCTACATACACTTATATCACAGATTACACACTATAACATTCAAAATCTATTTTACCCTGAAAATAAAATACTGAGTATAAAATGTATTTCACTATTAAAACATTACGTTACTTAAAATGATATATTTTCATAGAATATGTCGGTATAGAAACATATCAATTATTTACTGAGATGCATACAGTGGCAGCGGAACATAGCACTTAGAGATTTGAAAATCTGCGGATATCCTGCCCGGAACAGACCAACCGACCGATGTCTACAACAGAGGCCAGTGTCACAATAGCGTTTCCTTCAATGAAAGGAGGGAATTTATCTCAGAAAAAGGAAGAAAAGGCTTCCACTAAATATTTAGGCTCGGTAAGACATTCAAAAGAGGTATAAGGCAGTTTTAAAGTAAATTATAAAATAATTAATAAGGAAACTTAGGAATCCTAAACCTTTAGAAAATTAATTTTTAAACATATATACACATATATACTATAATACATATATACAGGGCTTGACAAATGCGATCGCCAGGTCGCCACTAGCAAACAAGTTTTTTTTTTCTTTTACCATTTTGAAAATGATTGTTGTTTTCGATCGAGAATGAACCTCTTGGCGTCGTAACTTTACTTTTTTAAGCGTTTTTAACGAAATTCTGTAACTTTAAAGAATTTTCTCTGAATAGGCAATAGAAATGCATAAAATCGTTACAAAAATGTTAAAGTTACAAAAAGGATAGATGCAAACTATCAGATATGAAAAAAAGCTGAATTCATAAATTGACGTCGAATGAGAAATTGTCTTATAAAGCAAAAAAACGTGGTCTTCAACTTTAATTTCCTCAGAATACAAAATGCTAATTTCTGAACACGTGAGTACTCAAAACGAAATTCTATAAACAGCAAGTGTAGAAAATGGGTACTCAGACAGTCGATGTGAAGTCTTCTTGACATCAGAAATGGTCACAATTGTCACAGTCACTAAAATAAACAAAAATATGACATCTTTCATTCTTCTCATTTTTACTCTCATTTGGTCACTCCACTGAACAGTCACCATGACTGCTGCTTTTTGACGAGTCACCAGGTGACTTTACAATGAAGTCATCTTGTGACTCTCATGTGACTGTCATTTTGACACTCCATTGTAAAATCATCATGATAGCTGATCTGTGACGAGTTCCCACGTTACAGAAATGAAATCATCTGGTGAGTTTTCACAAAGGAGTGCAATTATGACTTCACAATAGAGTGTCGATCACCGAAAAGTCACCATGCGACTTCATTGTGACATTATTTGGCGACTCATCACAATGAAATGCTCACAATAACTTCAAAGTTCAGTCTTCAATTGACAGTGACTTGAGAATCACAAAATGACGTCATTGTAATGTCACCTGGTGACCCATAACAAGGCGACAGTCAGAGTGACTTTTCAGTGTTAACAATTATTTGAGAGTAATAATGAGACAGTAAAATATCCCATATTTTGATTCACCGTAGCGATTGTGACACTTCTAACCATGATTGACGTCAAGGGGACTTTACATCGACTGGCCGTGCTGTTAGGGTAGTACCTCTTTTCTACACTTGCTCTTTATAGAATTTCCTTTTGAGTACTCACGTGTTCAGAAATTAGCATTTTGTGTTTGTTGCTTAAGTTTTGCACACCAGTGTACATATATATTCATCTGTGGATCCGTGCGAGAATTTCGCACTGCAATCTAACATTTTTTACCAATATCTAATATATTTTTTTTAGATGCAGGTTTAAATTTCTAAAGAAAAATTGAGGATTAAAAATATCTGCAAACAACATTAATCAAGCCAGAATAACATTTCATTTATTCCATCAAACATGACAAAACATGGCAAACACACACACAGAGAAATATATATATATATATATATATATATATATATATTGGGCTGTTTAATAGCCTCTGCTTGTTAACTAGGAGAAGACCCTTTAAATGCCTCAGAGGAGGACTTAAAGGAATCGACTGGGAGCAGGGACTTGATGTCCAATCCGCACCTTCCATCGGTGCAGCCTGTTAGTACCCTTGCCTAGTGCATGGGGAACGAACGCGGATGGGCTTCCTCCAACCCGCTTGGCCAGCGTGGAGGAATTTGGCCACCTCCCCCCTTATTTTACCATGAATTCACAAAACAAATCACGGCCCTCAATTCCCGGCAGTCTGCATGTTCCTGATTACGGCAGCGATCAGAAAGACATGAAGACAGAGGGTGCTAAGAATCACCGGGCTCGGTTTGGCTGCCATAAGTTGATGACCTTGGCTACGTATAATGGACGATCCTTATCTTCTGAAAGTCGTTTACAGGAACTTGAAGAAGAATTAGAAAGAATCAACTGGGACATCCTAGGATTATGCGAAATAAGAAGAAAAGGTGAAGAGAAGATTGATCTTGCCAGTGGACATGTATTGTACTACAGAGGTACAGAAGATGGAAAAACAAGTGGTGTAGGATTTCTGATTCATAAAAGGTGGAAGAATCACATCGTAGAATATGATAGTGCATCAGATAGAGTTGCAAGGTTAGTTATACAAGTGTCAAAAAGATACAAACTGCAAATTACCCAAGTTTATGCACCAACAATTAGCTATACTGATGAAGAAATTGAGGATTTCTATGAAGAAGTAGCTTCAATGCATCAAAAAGGAAAATGCTACATAAAATTAATAATGGGAGACTGGAATGCTAGAATTGGGGAAAAAAAGAAAGGCGAGTTCTCAGTAGGAATTCATGGATATGGGGTGCGTAATGAAAGAGGAAACAGATTGATTGAATTTGCAGAATGTGAACAGATGTATATCATGAATTCATTTTTCAAGAAAAAGCCACAAAGAAAATGGACATGGCGTAGTGCAAATGGCTCAACAAGTGAAATCGACTACATCTTGACAAACAAAAAGCATCTTATTCAGGATTGCAGCGTTCTCAATAACTTCAATACAGGAAGCGATCACAGGTTAGTTAGATGCAAACTGCTTTTAAATACTAAAGTGGAAAGAATGAAGCTTTTGCAATTCTCAAAGAAATCAGTCGATATTATAAATCTCCAGAAACATAAAGAAGAATTTAATTTAGAACTTAAAAATCGTTTTCAAGTACTTCAATCAATCTTAGAAGAAGAACAAGATGTTACAGTAGTGAACAAGAAAATAACAAATACTCTACAAGAAATTGCAAGGACGATAGCTGGTGAAGCACAAGTAAAGCAAACAAAGAAAATAACAGAAGAAACAATAAGACTGATGAAGAAACGCAGAGAATTTAAAATGAAGAAAAACTATCCTAAATCAAGAGTTGAATATGCAGAATTATGTAAAACGGTAAGAAAATGTGTTACAGAAGATATCAGAAAATTTAACTGTGATCTTGTCAAAAAAGTTCTAGAAGATAACAAAAGTTTAAAATCAGCTAAGCGCAAACTGTGTGTTGGAAGAAAAGGTATTTTTGCACTGAAGACAGCAGATGGAACAATCACCAAAATCAATAATGAAATAGTACACATTGTCGAAAAATTCTATAACGATCTATATAAATGTGAAGATCAAAGGGAAATCAACCTACGTGATCCACTAGTAAACATAACAGAAACTGAAGAGATAATCCCAGTGATGACAGATGAAGTTGTACAAGCCATTAGAGGCATGAAAAAAGGTAAATGCCCTGGCGAAGATGGAATTACAATTGATCTTATCAAAGAAGCAGGAGAAGAATTTGCAAAAATGCTAGCCTTACTGTTTTGCAAATGTCTCGAGAAATCAGATGTACCAGAAGATTGGAATAATGCTGTGATGGTGTTACTTTATAAGAAAGGAGAAAAGGAAAACATTAAAAACTACCGTCCAATCAGCTTACTGTCAGTGATTTATAAAATTTTCACCAAAGTTTTAACGACAAGACTTGAATCAGCTCTGGACTCAGCTCAACCTAGAGAACAAGCAGGATTTCGAAGTGGATTTAGCACAATGGATCATATTCAAACAGTAAGGGAAGTTATAGGAAAACATAAAGAATATAATTTACCTCTCTGTCTTGCCTTTATTGATTATGAAAAAGCATTTGATTCGGTCTACACATCTGCAGTAATTACTTCTCTGGAGAACATTGGTATAGACAAACCTTATATCAATATCATAAAGAAGATCTAAAAGAAAGCAACAGCCACCATCCGTTTGGACAAAGGAAAAGCGAAGATCAAGCTTGAAAGAGGAGTAAGACAAGGAGACACCATTTCGCCTAAGCTTTTTACTGCTGTCTTAGAGAGTATTTTCAAGAAGCTGGATTGGGAAAACAAAGGGATTAGAATAAATGGGGAATATTTAAGCCATCTCCGGTTTGCTGATGACATTTTAATTTTCAGTAATAGCCCTGAAGAATTGCAAAATATGCTAAAAGATTTGGCAGAAGCTAGCATTAATGTGGGATTAAAAATAAATTTGGAAAAGACTAAGGTGATGTTCAATTCATTTGCATCAAAAAAGAAAATCGTCTACAACAACACTGAGATTAAAGATGTTGAAAGTTATGTGTACCTTGGACAAGAAATATCTTCAGACAACAGTATCATGAATGAAATCAATAGAAGAATAAGAAATGGATGGAGTGCTTTTGGGAAGAACAATATTATTCTGAAAAGTAACATGCCTCTTTGTTTGAAATGAAAGGTGTTTAACCAATGTGTTTTGCCTGCACTAACTTATGGAGCAGAAACTTGGACACTAACAAAACGGATGGTACAAAGATTACAAACAACACAGCGAAGTGTGGAAAGATGTATGCTAGGCATAACCAGAAGAGACCGAAAGAGAATAACGTGGATAAGAAGTCAGACGAAAGTTTTTGACATTATCGAGAGAATTAAATGGCTAAAATGGAAATGGGCTGGGCACATTGCAAGAAGACAAGACAATAGATGGAGCACAAACACCCTACAGTGGTATCCCAGAGATGTAAAACGACCAAGAAGACGACCTCAAGTAAGATGGAGTGACGAAATCAGAAAAGTGGCCGGTGTTAATTGGATGACTAAAGCACTAGACAGGCAACAATGGAAAAATCTGGGGGAGACCTACATCCAGCAGTGGATTGAAAACGGTTGATGATGATGATGATGATGATATATATATTAATCGTATTTTAACTACATTAGAGGGTGACATCATCTGTTTCGGAAACAAAAAAAGGGACAAAGAAAAATATATTGAGCATTTAATTATAAATTTTGCTTTTTAATCATAATTATAAAATAAACACGTGCAATAACTATGTCCCACTTTATGTTTATTGTACTTTTTTTTCTAATAGCAAATACAAATTTTTTTATAACGTTTTGTAGAAAGCGCAAGATAGGGAATTTTTGAAGGTAATTATAATTTTTGCTCTTTTTTTATATTATGGAAACAGAAAAGGACACTTTACTTAAATTATTTTTTAGGATTTCTAAATTGATTTCTCAACGTATAAAATAAATAAAACTATTAATTGATCAAAGCATATTATTTTAAATATGCATTATTTTAAACATTCTTTATTTTTTAATTATATTTTCTACAATTTATCTTCAAAATGTTTCTTTGCTGCGGTTTCACAGCCAACTGGCTTATTTTGGCGAGCGCGTTTTTGTCCATAATTACATCCATAGCTGTTTTAAGTCGTATACAATCGCAACAATAAAGATCATCAGTGGAACCATGCGAGGATTTTGCACTGCAACCTAATTATATTTTTTACCGATCTCATATTTTTTCATACAGTTTTAAACTTCATTAATGATTTACATATACCTGAAAACAACGTTAGTCAAACCAGAATATCATCTCATTGATTCCATCAAAGTTACAGTAAAAACTGATCGAAGATGGAAAAAGACAAGCGCGAGAGAAAAAAAAATAACAATCGTTTTTTAACTGTATTAGAGAATAACGTCATACGCTAGCGGAAAAACACAGGAGACAGAAAAATAAATTGAATACATATAAAATAAGATTTAATTTAAAACAATAAACCATACATTGTACGTGTGAAATAACACTGCTTTGGTCAATCAGTGGTGTCTTTTTCTTATAAACATTAGAATTTCCATTTTGCTTTTAATCATAAATATAAAATAAGTCCGTGCAGACATGTCCCACGTTTTTTTTTTTCTTTTTTGTACTATTTATTTATTTTTATATTCATTTTTGAGTACGATTTAATACAGCATTTTATTTTTGTGGCAACATTGATTTGAGAAAAATATTTCATTTCATCTATGAAAACAATGTTGATTTAATTTTTAATTAACTGCAAATTTGAGTCAAAAAACTTGTTTTAACAAAATGTGAGTGTATTATGTCAGAAGCATGTTTAATTCGAGTTAAATAAAAGAAATATAATTATATATGTAATAAAAGAATATGTCTTTTTGCAATATTAAAAATATATTGATACTGTAGCATACAAAGTCACAACTAGAATACGTATTTTTATAATATCCAAAGGATACAAATCTTTTTCATTACACATTTATTATTATGAATATGTGTAACAGGTTTATTATGAATTATTACATTTATTTCGCATATATATCAGATACGTACAGAAATATTTTTCTAACAAAATGTCAAAAGGTTGGTGTATTATTGAATTTCTTCAAATGTATGTTCCAAATATCACTAATTATTCATTTAGCAATGTTTTTTTAGAACGGACTAACAATTTTTGATAAAAAAAATAGTATAAAAAAGATTTAACATATTAAGCATGTATTTCATTATTCTAACATGTTACATGAAAGATTTAATGTCATACATTATCCATAGAGAAATCGTTTGAAGTACAATTTTTGTTATAATGATACGCTTTATGATTTATGCTTAAAAGATTAAAGAGAGAAAATTAATTGATATACTTTTAAAGACACGTCTATAATCATGTTTATTATATTTTATAGGAATCTTTTTCTTTTTAAAACCAAAGAATATTTTTGTGCAACATTGGAAGAAGATAAGCATATTAATTTTGTAACAAATAATCCAAAATAATAGAACGTTATTGCATAAACCTATTGCAAATTCGTATCTATTAATGTAGCTATAGCAGAGTGCCTAACTACTGTTTCATTACTGTTTTGCGTATACTCTACTGTGCGAGTGAGTTTTGAGATTTTTGCGTGCAATCGTACTGTCCTGAATCCTAAGATTGGTGGGTCAATGAAATCTATTCTGTCATTTCTTTAAGTTTCATAAACTACGCATGCATCTCCGGGAATCTGCTTGCCCCGGTTACTTTTGCAGTGATACGTTAATACGCAACTGTGGTTGTATAGTAGCTGTATATATTACGGTAGGTGATGGAATCTCGTGGATTTTTACGCATTTCGCCCTTGAGTAAATGAGTTCTCTCATGAAATGAATTACCAGTTGGAAAGCAATTTCGATTGAGTCTTCGGGTGTGAGTTTTTGCTAGTTTGGAAAAAGTTCACTTTTCTACATGAACAAAGACCCATCGGGATCCACGAGATTCTTTTTATAGTGATATTATCTGCTAAATGAAAATTTAGATTCCTACAGAACGAACGGTGGGGTCACCTGGATCCGAATTAAGTTATTTAAACATAAAAAGTTTAGGGAAAAGGCTTTCCTCATCGCAGTCTTTCATATAATTGGACTTATATAAAATAGTCTGTATTTAAATCTATCCGCACAACTTCTAATGCCCTGTTGACTGTTATAAATAAATTGTTGTGTTTGGTTAAATCCGCGTCATGGCTCCTTTTCCAGTTGACAGCCCAAAAGGTTATGTCACATACTTACGTACAGATTATTCACATTTAATTCATTGAAAGTTTAATATTTATAAAATTATTTAAGATGTTAGCCAAGTATTAAGTTTCTTTATTATCCAGAGTATTAAAGATCGCTAATTACTTCCTTTAATAAGTTTATTTCGATATGAGAAAGATTATTTGAAAAACAAATATCAAAAGATTTAATTCATTAACCGTAACTTTAGTTATTCTTAGATATTATACAAAAAATTTCATGTTTTGCAATACAGTCGATTATATTTATTCAGCATTTTTTTCTTTTGAGTTACAAAGGTTTTTTTTTAAATCTGATATTATAAAGATAATCATTTTTTCTGATATTATTCATTGTTGAATTTCGTCACACAATACTGATTGAACACTTCGCAAAAATAAAAATTAATCATCTTTATAAATGACTATACGTCAAAACATCCGCTTTAATCACAAAAGATATTTTTTATAAAATATTTCTTGAAATGAGATTATTTGGAAAAGCGTAATTAAGCTTTTCCCCTTCATGTGGTCGAATTAATGAAATAGTTTATTACAATCCCATAAATGCTTGCATAAATAATTGATTTCAATTTAGAAATTCATATCGATTGCCATTTAGAAGTTCTTTTATTGTGTTTAAATTAAAGTATTTTTTAAATTTCTATTTTTCTAAGTTTAACAGCATTTTGCTACCATGATGAAAGCTATAAAATTATTTGATCCCAGTTGTATTTCATCTAGTTTATAAAAGATGTTACTGAAAAATTATTATATTTTAATGTAATTATTTTTATATTTTATTATATATTTATTATTGATGTATTGTATGTCTTGTGTGTTTCTTATATTATTCACATACTTTCTAATATTTTATTTGAATAAAATTATTTTTTTTAATTAAAGAGTGTTTTTTCGTGCAACATTTAATACTAGAAGAGTGGCAAAATCTTACCTACTGGAACGGCGGGAAGGAAGGTCATTTTGACCCCTGGATGAAAATACCGAAATAACAACGACAAAACGATTTTAAATGCCATATATTGGAAAAAATATGTAATTTACATGTATTTCATCATTTATATTTAATTTATATTTAATATCACTTGATAATTTATTGAATTTTTAAAGTACTGTAAATGTAACGCCTACAGAACGATCAAATTGATAATACTACAACTACTCAAATAACTCATTAATTTGATATAAAAATTGATTGGTTTCACAAATTAAAATTAATGCTAACTGAAATAAAACATTATTTATAAAATAATAATTTTTTATCAATATTTCATATATATATATACATGTATTTATATGATATATATATTTGATTGTTGATATATTTGGCTAAACTATGAATCCTATTGTGTGCGTTGCTGCATAGGATTATCCTAGTTTAATGTCATTCATATTTTAAAATTCAACGTTATTTTTCAACTTATGACTGTTGATGTATTTCGCTAAATTATAACTCATATTAAGAGCATGTGCTGCATAGGATCATCTTAGTTAAAAGTCATTCATAAATTAAAATTTACATGTGGGCAAATTCTATAATTGTTGTTATGATTATATGGAGTTGATATTATTGGGGTTGTAACAAAAGTTAAAATTATCAAGGATGTTACAATGGGTTGATCAATACAATATAATATTAATATGTTAAACATATTTAATTTTGGTAAATATTAAATGTTTATTGGGTGTAGTACACTAATAAACATATCTCTTAGTTTTATATTATTTATTTTATTTTATTGTTGGATCATTTAATTTAATTAATATTTATGTTTGTTTATATATTTTTTTCATGGTAGATATTATTTAAATAGCTGGATTTAAATTATAATAAGTGCATTACCATATTGAATTATCTATGTTATTTCTAAGTATAATACTAATTTATAAAATGAAAGCATCATATGGATTCTACATTAATGTTTGGGTTAAATTAAGATATATTTTAAATGGGTTAGTTAAAATATAAATTATATTATACTAGTAACTCTTATTCTCTATATATATCATTAATATTAACTAGTAAAATTAATATATTTACACTACATTACAGCTGCATATAAGTAATTATACATACAATATTAAAGTTTTAGTAGAATATCTGTACACCAGATGTCAGCAGCAATGTATTTGATAGTATGCTAAAATAGTCTAATATTTTTACAATAGATAGCAGTAGTATAGCTTATTTAAAATATTAAAACTTGGAAATTTAGTATGGAGGTAATAATATCTATGAAATACTTTCAAATTATCAAGTAATATTATATATTTTAATTTATTAAATTAAAATTAAAATAAAATAATTAATGGTTTTTATTTATATGTAAATCATAATTTTTTTTTCTACATTTTTTAAAATGTTGTAATCTATTTAGTAAAATAAAAATAACTGTAACTGTAGGTTACAATTTATGATCTGAAGGATTCTCTATTTAACTGTGAATTTAACCTCTTCTTTTGGATACAACTTTGTACATGTGCTCACAATATACTAAATATCTTGGGATATTATTAATATAAGTAATATATATATTTTTTAATTTTTTTTAATTCTTTTTCACACTCCTTTTCAAATTGTATGTATAATTTATAATATTCCATTGTAAAGGTCTTGTTATTCAATATTGTTTCAGCGATTGTTCGGGCAAGATATGGCACTATATTTAGAAAAAGCTGGTGTCATATACAGAAAACAATCGTTCTTTGCTTATAAATGTGATTTTCTTGCCCTTGAAAAAGTAAATTACTTTATAAGCTTTTATTTGTGTATATACTCGTGTGGTTTATATTTCATTCCTTATTTTCTATTTATTTAATTTTTTTTTTCTTCTTCTTAATTTGAATTAATAATGTTACTTTTATTAGGACTACAATTTTAATTTGTAAATTGACAGGGCTCTTTGCTATCGGGATTTCAGTGTATGTGGTCAGTTTCTTATGTTTCAATGGTTAAATTTTACTTAAAGTTATATATATATATATATATATATATATATAATCAATATTTTCCAATATTTCAAAAACTAAAAAATGTAGAATGCTGATTTTTTTTAGAAATATTTGTTATCTTCTTAAATATTTGTCGAAACTACTAAAGAAAAATTTATGATTAAAATATCTGCAAATAACATTAGTCAAGCCAGAATATCATCTCATTGATTCCATCAAAGTTACAGTAAAAACTGATCGAAGATGGAAACAGACAAGCTAAAAAAAATAACAATCGTTTTTCAACTGTATTAGAGAATTATGTCATTCGCTACGGGAAAAACACGGGACGAAGAAAAATAAATTGAGTACATATAAAATAACATTTAATTTAATGCAACAAAGCACACTTTTAGTCTACACATGAAATACCACTGCTGTGATTCATCGATGGTGTCTTTTCATCTATACATTTGAATTTCAATTGTACTTTTTAATCATAAATATCAAATACGCCCGTGGAGAGACGTTTCGCTTAAACTTTTTTGTAGTATTTTTTTTTCTTTTTTCTTTTTTTTTTATAATCAGTGTTGAGTACGATATAATGCAGTATTTTATTTGGTGCGATAAATATTTGAGAAAAAACTTATCATTTTATTTATGAAAACAATGCTGATTTAGTTTTTAATTAACTGCATTTTTTAATGATAAAACATGTTTTAAAGAAATGTGAGTGTACTATGTCAGAAACTGGTTCAAAAACCTTTCGAATGATACCTCATTCTTTGTTGTGTGCATAGAGAAAGGGATGTTGACGACATAAATGATATATATGATAAAATAATAACGTTCATTTACCTTGTAAACAAACATTTTCAAACGTGAACGAATATAGAAATTAAATCAGTGATTTGAAATACTATCTAAGTCCAAGATTGAAGATAGTTTAAGAATCAATAAAAACTGAGTTACACGCAAATACTCGATAGTTTATTAACTTTTCTGAGCTCACTCTATTTATTGAACCATTAAACATATTTGTCAATTATCGGTACTTTATTTTATAATAAAAAAAATAAAAATAAAACATTTAAGTTTAATCCTTTGGACCTATGTTGTTTTTGCACTCAATGGGACTTCAGCGTTATGCTCGGACATGTTTGTCCTTTATGATATAGATATTATAGTTTCTCGGAATATTTGCACCTACTGCCTTAGAGTAGTTGAAAGTTTTTTGGGGTTTTTCATCGAGTTCAGATGAACCAAAATGAGTTCACAAAAAAGAAAAATTCCTCAATTTAGTTCGTAAATGAAAGCAAAAATGTACATTCTGTCTATTGAAGTATTTTTGTAAACATTTGCTAGCTTGTAAAATCTCGAATTTCGTAAACTGTCGCCAAGCTTGGCGAGAATTTGACGTTGGCGAATATAAATATATGGTGTTAAGCATATAAGAATAGGAACAATAGTTACAACAATGAAAGAAAATTTGCTGAAACCATGTTAACTAATACTCATAAATTAAACCCGTTTATGGATGAATTCTGCTGTCTTGTTTGAAAATGTCAACCACCCTAAAATTTCAAACCGCTATATCTCAGCCATTTTTTAAGATAGAGGCAAAACAAAAATAACAAGGCCGAACATTTAACGGAAAAAACTTTTAGGATTTCTAATTTTTTTTGTAAATCTTTTTGAATTTGAAATCTTTAAATGGTTATCACAGCGCCCCCTTCCAGCGGAATATCCCCACATTCAAGTAGGACCTGCTGGTCATAGCCAAAAACATATAAAAAAATTTGGTTTAATTATCTGCATAACATCATACACTTTTCGATGATACAATAGTGAAAATCGAACAAAAATCGAGATCGCAGTGCCCCCTTTCGTCGAAGTATCCCAGAATTCAACCTGGACCTGCAGGCTATAGTCAAAAACATAGAAAAAAATTGGTTCAATTATCTGTATAACTTCATACACTTTTCGATGATACAATAGTGAAAATCGAACAAAAATCGCGATCGCAGAGCTCCTTTTCGTCGAAATATCCCCAAATTCAACTGGAACTTGCAGGCTATAGTTAAAAACATAGAAAAAAATTTGGTTCAATTTGAAGCATAACTTCATATACTTTTCGATGATACAATGAGGACGACAGATAGAAAAACGAACAGACAAACAGACATTTTGTAAAAACACGTTTTTCGGAATTTCTGATTCCTAAAACGTGTAAATCCGTCGAAAACCGAAAGTCGAAAAAAATTTCGATTACAATATTTTCTTCTATTATAGATAGAAGAAAAATAAAAGCTCTTATTTCAACAGGATCTACATCTGTCCAAATTCTAATTATGTTCGGAGCAGCATTTGTATTAAAATCTTGAAATACACATGATACTTCAGCATTGGTGAAGGTGCACACATTATGAACAATTTTATCATCAAGAAAAAAGTTGAAAACTTCGAATATTTTGGTCATAATATCAGTTGGGTGCGTTGGCTCAGGTGTTCCTCTGAATATGTTTCACTGTTGACGAGCACGGAACTTCTCTACACTCTTCATGATTTTGCAATGAACTCTACATCTTCGTCCGAATTATCATCAGATGATGCGTTGGCAATGTCACTTTCTTCAGAATTCACTTCAATATTGTCTTCAGATTCTAACACATCTACTGGTGGAAAATATTCCTCATTAGATTTGCTGTAGACATCTTCCTCTAAAATCACTCTCATTCATCATGTCATTGAATTTCATCTTCTGTTATCCCTTTACAGATCATTTTACAAACTTTAAAACCTTCAGAATTTACAAAGAACAGGGATAACAACATTTAGAATTTGTAAATAGAATACCAAGTGGGGACCTGGTAGGGCCCCACTTGGTATTCTATTGAAAATTTACAAAGACCCCACTGTTGTGTGATCCCACTGTTTTGTTTTTACTTTGTTTTGTTTTCACACTTTACTTAACAGCGAACAGAGTGAAAAAATTTCCAGACAGGGGTTCGATCCCGGATCCCTTGGTATAGCGCAAGTGCTATACCAATTAAGCCATCCGGACGACAACGGGTCTAGCATTATCTCACTTTTAAATGGCTAGGCTACAACCAAGGCCTCCTTATCATAGTATCAGGCCTCACAATCAGCGAGTTTCCTTTGACCGCATTGTTGTCCTGCTACTAGCGCCATCAATCGTCAGTAATAGGTATGATCTCCATGGTAATAGGGGTATTTACGACACGAAATAACACGAAATTTTTTCACAGCTCCATTTGTTCTATGCATTTGCTTATGAACTAGTATCGGTAGTATCCACCAGGCGGCGATACTTTCCGGAGAAAGTCAATTAATAAGTTGGCAATTACCGCGGACATTTTCTCCCATAGACTTTCTCCGGATTGTCAAGTCTGATCTATGATAAGGGAGTCTTGGCTACAACTTTGCAGCACAAGATGGAACGTCAATCATGAACACAACACCTATTGTCATACATGAGACAAATGAAACCCAGTATCGGTGAATATTTATATACTAGTTAATTTTTTCAGCAGAGCTGAAATTACGCTGTAAATTACTGAAATACAAAGGCTATGAATGATATTAAGTAAATCAATATCACAGGATAATCAAATACAAATGATATAATGATATTAAGTAAATCAAAGGATATGAATGATATTAAGTAAATCAATTTACTTAATAGCGAGGACACCAACGTCATGGAACGTCAATCATGAGCACAATACATATTGGCATACATGAGACAAATCAAACCCAGTATCAGTGAATATTTATGTACTAATTATTTATTTTTTCAGCAGAGCTGAAAGACTCCAGTCAAGAGAAAATATTTCTTTAAATAACACAAAAAATATTTTTCAACAACATAATGTTCTGGCAACTTATTGCTTATACTTTTTACGTTTTATGACGATTTTGTTTCTGTGCGCGTGGCTGTCGCATCCGGAAATTTGGTTCACATCGCCCACTTTTGATACAATTTATTAAATATCCTTTGCTTTTTTCTAAAATGTATAACACTGTTTTATTGTTTTGTTCATGCCCTACCCCCTCAAAATAAAATATGCAAATATAATGGTTGAATGATTAAAAATGACTTCGTAAATATATCAGAAAAAAAAACACTTTGGATTTGAATACAAACTTAAGACACAAAATACATAAGCACTTTTTAATTACGTTGAAAAGCCTTTAAATGTATAATTTTGTTGATTAAACAGTTTACTATAAGATATATATCAAAATTATTTGTTTATAATTTTAAGATTTATCTGGAGTACTATGAACAAATTTTCCTTTTAAATTTTAACAACAAATTTTCCTTTTAAATTTTAACAATCCTTTAATACCTCTAAAAATCAGTTTTTAGAAACAAATCATCTTTGCAAACTTTTGCTCATCCTTAAAGTCATTATTATAAGAATAAAAAAAATAATGTCTTAATCTTCGATTTTTCGATTTTTTTTTTTTCAAACTAAATAATTTATCAGAAGTTTGTTAAGTTTTTAGAAAGTTTCATTACTTTCGCAGATAAATAAAACACTGTAGGAAGTTATTTCTAGAAAAAAAAAAAAAAAAAAAAAAAAAAAAAAAAAGATTAGTTCATGTAGTTATAGGAATTTCGGAACGTTCATTTATCTTGTTGTAATACTAAATGTATTACAGACATTAATTAATCTTATGGAAAGTTCAGCTTTTTAATCGTAAAATTAATGGATTTTAAATGTCTGCAAAATCGATTAATTAAACATTGTTGCATTTTCATTTTGTTTTAAATGTCAATAAAAAAAATAAATAAGTACACAAAATACTTCTGGAAATCATCTAAGCAAGTTGAAAGTATTGCTTTTTAATGTAATTAGAAAAGCATAAATTTAAGCAGTTTTATGAAATAAATTATGAAGAAAATAAGAGCGTTTTTTTTTTTTTTTTTTTTTTTTTTTTTTTTATCTGTATGTTTTTTATGCTATTTACGTTTCTCAAAATTCATACCGATCCACCAATCTCTATCAATCTGTATCGTGCGTATATAAATGTTATTGGCACTGTAACATAATGCGTTGCATTTTATAAAACTACTAGTATATAATCCCGTCAAAAATGACGGATTGTTGATCTGCGTTTCATTTTCATTAGACTTCATGCAAACAAACAGCATGACGATTTTATTATTCAAAGGTTTGTATTGTAGAAAAGTACATTATAAAAATGACACATGATTTCTACAAATAAGAATTACGAGGATATATGTATATACATATATATATATTTGTTTACTCAGTATTAAATTTCTGAAATAGTTTAACGATTGGGCAAAACATTCGAATTAAATATTAACAAATAATCCATGTGTGAAAGTTTTTGTAAAACAGTATTATCAATGAGTTTCTAAACAGCTTGACTCACCACATAACTCATTGTTTGATTACATAAGCAAAACTAAATGCAAATTACGCTGCACTATGTATTCCTTATATTTAATTTACCATGGAAGCAAAATTTCAAAAATCCGCCGGTTACGGTTACAGTGACAAAATTTCGAAAATTTCAAATGGCAACACCTACTTTTTTTTTTATTGGAATGTGATCTTCACAGTGAAAAACCATAAAAAGCGTTGGAACGGTACCTGTAGCACGAAAATCGCCGGCGCCGGCGCTAGACAGAGTAAGAAGAAAAGTGAAAACGACCAATAAAGGACAGAGAAGCAACAGAAAGTAAAACATTTTATTGTTCAGTGCTATCCACCATCTGCCGCATGTAAAGTGTCGTCGTGTGTGAAATGGAAAATGTATGAAACACAATAAAATGTTTTGTTTTCTGTTGCTTCTCTGTCCTTATTGGTTGTTTTCACTATTCTTCTTAGTCTGTTTAGCGCCGGCGATTTTCGTACTACAAGTACTGTTCCAACGCTTATTACGGTTTTTCACTATGAAGATCACATTCCAATAAAAAAAAATAGGTGTTGCCATTTGAAATTTTCGAAATTTTGTCACTGTAACAGTAACTGTTAGAATTTAACTTTTGTCTTTCATATGATTCTTGAGCGCATACCTCAAAATACTTTAAACCAAAATTTCATTCAGTTTCTGTGAACGGTATGATACACTGGTGAAAACAATTAAAGGAACAAATGTTTTTTTGCAATAAATATAAAACTAACAAAGCAAATAAAACCAAACTTGGACAAAATATCATCCGATATAAGACCAATATATGAGAAAACAAAAATGGGCACAACCTGCACCCAAAATAAGGAAACTGGTCACGTGTCCAGTCCAGCAGCTGACCAACACCCTGTCAGTCATAGAAAAACATGTCTAATAGGGTGTGTGATTGCCTGTAACAGTTACATAACTCTCACATCGGCGTTTCATACTGTTTACTAGGGTTCTTATCAATCCCTGTGGCAACCGCATCCAATCTTGCACCAAAGCACCCTTGAGCTCATTGGTGGTCGTTAGAGCTGGTCTTCGAGCTGAAATTGATTGCCCAAGGGCGTCCCATAAGTGTTCGATGGGATTAAGGTAAGGGGACATCGCAGGCTACTCTGTTCGTGGAATATCCTCCGATTCGAGGTAATCGTCCACCAACTGAGCCCTATGTGAACGGGCGTTATCGTCCATAAAAATGAAATTTGGTCCATATGCTCCACGGAAAAGTCTCACATAGGGTGAAAAGATCTCGTCCCTGTACCGACCTGTCAGAGTACCTCTATCGAACACAATAATGTCGGTATGCCCGTCTGCCATAATGCCTGCCCAGACCATCAGACCACCTCCGCCATAGTGGTCCTTTTCGACAATGTTAGAGGGTTGATATCGACTCTCCGGTTCTTTCCAGATGAGAACACGTCTCGAGTCGCTGTTCAGACTGAATCACAACTCATCACTGAAGAGATCCCGCCCCCAACTATCCTCTGCCCAAGAGAAGTGTTCTCGGCAATATGCTAGATGGGCTTTTTTGTAGTTCACAGTCAAAGGGATGCAGACGGCAGGACGCCTAGCATACAGGCCACCTGCATTAAGTCTCTGGGTGACAATTATCCATGAAATGGATGTCCCTGTTGCATTGTACATGTGACAAGACAGTTGTGTCGCTGTCGCGGATCTATCAATTTTGGCTAGAAGTCTCAAATAACAGTCTTCAACCGGCGTTGTTGCCCTTTTGCGGCATTGGCCAGGTCGGTGGACCACTGTTCCTATCTCTGTGAACTGTTTCCACAGAGTGGACACCATATTTCTCGGAAGCCCGACTTCCTTACAACAAGTAGCCTGTGATTGACCTGCCTCGAGTCTTTCAACTATCCGCCATCTTGTGGCATCATCTCGGCAGTAACAACTAATCATACTAACGATGGGTAAACGACGAAATTCAAAAAACAAGGATTGGGTTATGCTACGATGTTTCAAAACGTCCTTACGCTACAAGCTTCGGCGAGAAAATCAGGTACCTCTACACAAATGCGATCACAGCGCCACTTCTTTATGACGACACAGACCACCGCGTGGCAGGTGTGTCCGCGAAGAGCTTAACTATCATCTGATACCTTATTTGCTTTTAGGCATAACTTATTTTGTCTTGTGTTTTAAAAAAACCGTTTGTCCCTTTAATTGTTTTCACCAGTGTAGTTAGGGGCTCCTATATCGGGATAGTTGTTTTATAATCACCCTGTACTTTCATTTTCAACATTTTTTTTACAACCAAATATGATAAATTGACTATATTAATATTAACATTAAAATTAATGTTATTTTGTTACCCGTGTATTTATAAATCCAATCGCGCTTTAATTAAGTTTAATTGAGATTTGACAGCATAAAATAACGATATTTCTGTTAGAGACAACAGATTAATACACTGGAAAAACTAGGGCATTTACCCGGGCTTCACTGGATAGAGAATATAAGCAGGTGAAAAATATTTGTCTTTTTTTATTACATGCTGTAATAGATGTTTTACTTTTGATATATTTTTTAGATTTCCCTCTAACAACACCAAAGAGCATTTTTATATGAAATATGTCAATTATATATTCAAATAAAGTTTTGAAATTTGTTAAAAGCGGTAATTTTCTTTTGGCCTCGTGCAAGAAGTTAATAGCCGCAGAAATCGCTAAAAACTTCGTTATCTTAACAGTTTTTTTATACTGATATTTTCAGCGGTTTTAAGCGCTTATTTCGATTACATGTCTGTTAAATTAGTGTTTTATTTATACTATTATATTTATTGCTTAGTGAAAATTTTATTTCATTATGGAGTATAAGCTGGAAACAAATGCTGAACATTTTATATTGTTTAAATGCAAAGGGATTAATATTTTGTATTCCTCTGCAAGCGATAGAGATAGATTTAAAACAGATACATGCCTGAAATTTAATTTAAATGCTATAATAAAAGAGTAAATTGTCATACAGTTTACAAACAAATTGCATTGAAATTACAGTTTTTTATATATATATAACGATGTAAAAATTAAAAATGTGTGATGTTAAGAAATTAATAAAACTACAGTACAAAAATCGCTAAACCGAAATTTAATCGTCAAGAGTTGGCATTCACAAAATGACGCCAGCGCTACGCAAGGACACGTTTGTCCTTTATAATACAGATAACGTTTCCCAAAATCAGTGGCAGCAAAAAAAAAACTTTGTTTTAATAAATGCTTCTTTAAATCTCAAAAATATATTGTTTTCTGAGGTTTGTAATGACAAAAAATGCTTTTTGAAAGAGTAAGTAACTCGGAAGTGATTATTCTATATTTTAGTTCGTAGTTATATTATATTTTCGTAGGTTAAGAAACATTGCCTATTTTCACAGTTTATTGCTCACGAGGCGCTAAATATTACAGATTTTATTATGCAGCACTACTTAAGTCTTTTGCTGATCAAACCGTTGATATACATTTACATATAATGTATTTTCTTCATTTAGACTGAAGATGTATAATTCAATTTCTCCTGAAACGTATTCAATAGTATGCATGAGTTATTTATTGTCTTTTTTAATTAGTTAGCTGACGCCATTCAAGTTAAATGAAATTTTAATTTTTCTGCGATCTGCGATACTTACGGATGATAAAGTGGGAAACTTTTGTGTAAGGGAAAACTGCACTGCTCATATGTAAAATAATGTGTTATCATTGAGTTTTACGAAAAGAATCAAACTTTATATAAGGTATTAACCCATTGCTTACATTTCAAAGACGAAAACTGCTTACAAGGTCCTAACTGAGGACTGCAAATTTTTATACATTTCTCAGAATTACTTCTTAGAACACTTATTTTTTCACCATTTTTACTACATTTTGAAGCGCACTTTTTGGAACAGTTTTTAGAATACTTCTGAGAACCATTCTTTTGTTCAGCACACTTTCTAGTGCACTTTTTGAAAGCGATGATTTCACAAGTGTGCCCAAAAGTATTCTCAATCCGTTCTCAAATGTGTTCCAAAGTTTATATTTGACAACTATCCTACGCAGAACGCTTTCGGTGCAATTTCGGAACACATTCTTTATAGTGGAGAATATTCAGAACACATTAAGGGAACACATTCATTACATATTCAGGTAACTGGAACACTTTTTTTTTTAAATCAAAATGTTCTGAATGTGTTCCCAATGTGTGCTGGGAATTTTCAGTGAGTGAGGGATGGGGAGGACGCTTATCTGAATTTAATAAATTCCTTCAGATTTGCCAAAGATACAAGGCTTAGTTGGCAAACTCATGAAATGTTTCCAATTTTTTTTTTTTTTTTTTTTTTTTTTTTTTTTTTTTTTTTTTTTAGTATTTAGAGTAAAACTTATGAAAATGGAATCGTTAAGGAAACAATATCCCATGTTTAAGAAGTTTGCATCTTAGCAGGTAAAATTTCATGGAATTATTTTCGTCAGAATCTAAATATTCCCGTTTAAGACAGGTTTTACTGTATTGCTCTTTCTAGTTAAATAGATGCTGTTATCAAATGCCAGAAATTTACTTGTCGATTTTAAGCCCACCCCGCTTTCCCTCCCAATAATAAGTCAAAGCAATGGCTCTGATTACTTAACAAAATTTGTAATTTAGTTTTATTTCTTTATTTTATTTTTTTCCCTTCTAATTTCAAATTATATGATTTCTCGTAAGATTCTTGAAAAACTTCTGAAAAACTTTCAATAATAACTCATCAAAAAAAAAAAAAAAACCTGCAATTTTTTTTTTTTTGGTGTTTTTCAAAACGAAAAATGCACATTCCTTCCTTAATTACATTTTTTTTTTACTTTTTCGGCGGGATAAAAACTATTTATTACTTTAATTAAATAAAAAAAAAAAATTAAAATACAAAAAACAAATCACAAATGTCATCTTCATAAATAATTTATATTGCGCAGTTGTATTTTTTTCATTATTTCGCATCCGGGATTAAAGGAGTTTTAAATAATTACTAGTTGACCCGCCCAGCGTTGCATGGACCCGTGATAAAACCTTAATAAAAACCCAAATAAAAAATACAAATAATTAGTGATAAAGGTGCTCATAGGAAAACATTAAAAATGAAGCTTTTGTTGTCCAAATCTTTGACATTATTAGTGGTTATAAATATAAAGGTTTTACAGTCCGTGTAAAAATTACGTCTGAAATATTGTTATCTGGTTGTAAAATAAATGTGCTTTCTTCCCGTGAAAACGACCCTTTTACAAATTCTATAGAAGGGGAGAACTCTCCCCTGCCATTTCCCTTTCTATTTCTGCCTTCAAAAAAAGGGAAATATCCTCCCTCTCTTTTAAATCCTCCCTTCCCATTGCAATCCCCAATTCCCTTTTGTTAACTCCTCTCTCAAACAACGCAGGTGGAAGAATGGATGCTCGCTCCGGGAAGGGGAAATGAACATCGAATTAAGAAGAATTCAGATAGAGTATTTCCTAGCGGTAGGGTTGCAAGCAGTGAAGGCCAATAGGCAAGCTATTCTTTCCCCTGCGTTCTTGATTCTTCTTAATATTATTTCCTTCTTTATTCACCTTTCAAAAAAAGTTGAGGCATGTGCAACGCAGTAAGGTAGAATTTCCACTAAAAAATTAAGTATTTTGCTTCTAGCTTTAATATATAAGATGCATAAGGAATTTCTAAACGTACAGTAAGAATAACAAAAAATTAAAAGTTGAAAAATTCGACTCTTTAAATTTTTTAATTGAAAGATTCAAGAATAATTTGTTAAGATACATGAAAGAAATGTATTTTGATGTTGTTATTTCAATAAAGTATTAAATGGGTTAATATCGTTTCATATTTCTAACTCTTTCAACTTGCTTGCAACTGAATATATGGAAATTATTAAAGATATTTCTTCAATTTAATTTTACAGATTGCATTGTTCACATTCGGTTTTTCACGATTTTCGCAATGACAAATTATTTTTTGAATTAATATTCTGATTTATTTTCATTAAAAATGTTACTAAAAACATTTTTTTATGTATAATGCTCTGAGAATTTATGTAAAAAAATATAATAAAAATTAATGTTAGTAGTAAGGTATTTTTATGTTTGTAGAACTGGTGTAGCTACTGCGGTGTGCTGCCTTACAATAATATATTCATATTATTGTAATAAAAAAAAAAAAAAAAAAAGATAAAAAAAAAAAACCTTTTCAAGGCTGTTTTGCAAACAGAGATCAAATAGGATAAATGTATTGTTATTAAACTGATTATTAAATAAAGATTATTCTAGCATCCTTATACATTTAGGCATGTAGGTAAAAATTATTAGCTAGTTAGATTTTGCTAGAACTTTTCACACCGTGTCATAAAATGCTATCCAATAAAGCTGAAACAACTCTAAAATGATACAGCCAGTGACATGAACGAAATCTCGAACATGTTAATTCAATTTTCAGGATGTAATCGACTATAATATATGAACTGGTTCTGTCTGACTCGACAATCTAGACTAATATATAAAACTGGAGAATTTGTATGTGATTTTCAGAAAAAAAACCAATTTCTAAGTTCATTCAATTATTTAATTACGCTGACTTATATTTAAAAACAAAATACAATTCGTTTTTGTCTGTTTGTCTACTTTCCCGGAATAAGCTCAGAAAATGCTTAATAACAAACATTTAACTATATTCAGGGCAGATAAACAGTGTTTCCGGCTACAGTGGGAAGTTAGTCGCATTCCGACAACTAAAGTAGATTTTGAGAAAATAGGGAAATACCGAGAGAGACAATCAATCTATTATTTATTACTCAAAAACTCGGTACAAATCGACAAATTTTACGGAATCTAATGGCGATTGAAAGGATTAATTAATATTTATAAATGACAATTCTGCCTAATATCTGTAGTTTAATTCATTCCAATATGTAAGACAGTTTTTGAGAAAGCATGGAAAAACCGAGAGAATCAATCTACCAATTTATTCATTATTCAAAAACTCGTGAATTATTGATTATTTTTAAGGAATCTTACGGCGCGGCGATTGAAAGGTTTAATTAATATTTATAAATGATAATTCTGCCTACAATCTGCTGTTTGTCGCATTTCGAAATCTAAAGCAGTTTTTGAGAAAACAGGAAAATGCCAAGGGGGACAATCAATCTATCAATTATTCATTTCGCAAAAACTAGGAAATAAATCGACAAATTTTACGAAATCTTAAGGCGATTGAAAGGATTAATTAATATTTATAAATGCCAATTCTGCCTAATATCTGTAGTTTAATACATTTCGATATCTAAAGCAGTTTTTGAGAAAACAGGGAAATACCGAGAGAATCAATCAACCAATTAAGTCATTATTCAAAAACTCGTGAATTATTGATTACTTTTAAGGAATCTTACGGCGCGGTAATTGAAAGGTTTAATTAAGATTTATAAATGATAATTCTGCCTACAATCTGCTGTTTGTCGCATTTCGATATCTAAAGCAGTTTTTGAGAAAACAGGGAAATACCGAGAGAATCAATCAACCAATTAAGTCATTATTCAAAAACTCGTGAATTATTGATTACTTTTAAGGAATCTTACGGCGCGGTAATTGAAAGGTTTAAATGAGATTTATAAATGCCAATTCTGCAAAAAATCTGCTGTTTGTCGCATTTCGATATCTAAAGCCGTTTTTGAGAAAACAGGAAAATGCCAAGAGAGACAATCAATCTATCAATTATTCATTTTGCAAAAACTAGGAAACAAATCGACAAATTTTACGGAATCTCACGGCGATTGAAAGGATTAATTAATGTTTATAAATGACAATTTTGCCTAATATCTGTAGTTTAATACATTTCGATATCTAAAGCAGTTTTAGAGAAAACAGGGAAATACCGAGTGAATCAATCAACCAATTAAGTCATTATTCAAAAACTCGTGAATTATTGATTACTTTTAAGGAATCTTACGGCGCGGTAATTGAAAGGTTTAAATAAGATTTATAAATGATAATTCTGCCTACAATCTGCTGTTTGTCGCATTTCGATATCTAAAGCAGTTTTTGAGAAAACAGGGAAATACCGAGAGAATCAATCAACCAATTAAGTCATTATTCAAAAACTCGTGAATTATTGATTATTTTTAAGGAATCTTACGGCGCAGTAATTGAAAGGTTTAAATAAAATTTATAAATGACAATTCTGCCTAATATCTGCTGTTTGTCGCATTTCGATATCTAAAGCAGTTTTTGAGAAAACAGGAAAATACCGAGAGAGTCAATCAACCAATTAAGTCATTATTCAAAAACTCGTGAATTATTGATTACTTTTAAGGAATCTTACGGCGCGGTAATTGAAAGGTTTAAATAAGATTTATAAATGATAATTCTGCCTGCAATCTGCTGTTTGTCGCATTTCGATATCTAAAGCAGCTTTTGAGAAAACAGGAAAATGCCAAGAGAGACAATCAATCTATCAATTATTCATTTCGCAAAAACTAGGAAACAAATCGACAAATTTTACGGAATCTTACGGCGATTGAAAGGATTAATTAATATTTATAAATGACAATTCTGCCTAATATCTGTAGTTTAATACATTCCGATATGTAAAACAGTTTTTGAGAAAACATGGAAATACCGAGAGAATCAATCAACCAATTAAGTCATTATTCAAAAACTCGTGAATTATTGATTACTTTTAAGGAATCTTACGGCGCGGTAATTGAAAGGTTTAAATAAGATTTATAAATGACAATTCTGCCTAAAATCTGCTGTTTGTCGCATTTCGATATCTAAAGCAGTTTTTGAGAAAACAGTGAAATACCGAGAGAGACAATCCATCTACCAATTATTCATTACTCAAAAACTCGGGAACTAATTGATAAATTTTGAGGAATCTTACTGTGATTGAAAGTTTTAATTAAGATATAAAAATTATATTTTTGCAAACGATCTGCAGTTTGTGGCATTCCGAAATATAAAGCAGTTTTTGAGAAAACAGGGGGAAGCCAGGAGAATCAATCGATCAAACAATCTTTCAATGTTCAAAACATTGAGAACTATTTTGTGAATGTTAAAGAATCTTATGGTGAATTGAAGTGATAATTGTGGAATATTTTCATAAATTTAATTAAAAATCTATAATGTTAAGTATTTCCCCCAAAAAGGCGAAATATATTTTAAAATATGAATGCAACAAATCGTAATGTAATGCAGCTAGTAATAAATAAATCTTGTTTTTTTTTATTTATTTAAATACAATTCACTGTAAAACTACGTAAAAATCAATCTATTAAAACATTAAATATCAGGATAGATATCATGAATTACACACTGCATTTAAAGAATAGATAATTTTATTGTAATGATAATTTATGTATTCGTCAGAAAAAATATAATTTATCTGTATTTGTTTTTTTTAATTGGCGTTACATTGAACATTTAGTTAGAATTTTCGAGTGTATGTTGGGATAATTCTATGTTTGTATCTACGGTTTACGTCTAAACAATAAACTTTTTTGAACATGTTAAACTCGCAAGTCTAAATGAATTTTTCACTTTTTATATTTTTGCAGTAAAAGTAATCTTTTTGAAATGTAGGCCTAATGTAAGTTATGCAAGTTGTATAAAGTGCTTCAATTGATTTATGAAACAACGAAAATTTTAGAAAAAAAATATTTCTAAGAAAAGTTTCCATTTTGCTTAAAGATTGCTCTTCTTCTTCAGATTTCAGTATACAAGTCTCCCACTCTGTCCATTTTTTTAAGTATAATTTTTTTCTAAGATATATCTTCTTTTTAGGTTTTTCTTTCTAAATTTTAAAACTCTTACCTGGAATGCAATTTTCTTCGTAAATGTAAAAACATAGCACGAAAAATTTAAAATACAAGGATAATGTCCCTTGAACAATTTTTAAAAATTAATTTTATAAAAGCAATGTGGTTTCCCTTTTATTTTTAATGTTTTTATCTTTACGAAGAAAATATTATACTATAGACAATCAATTGCATAAAAGTGTTATAATAAGTTCTGTTTTTCAAGAATGGAATTAAATTATACCAGAAGGACCCGTGCGAAGATTTCGCATTGCGATCTTCATTATGTTTCAACTTCATTATGTTTTACTGATTTATTAGTTATTTCATTAATTAAAATAACAATTGTGTCCTTAAATTCTTATATTTTATTTATTAATTCTGATAATCCAATGGCAACGTTCCCCCGTTTATTTGGCGTTACAGTTTGGCGATAGTATTTTGTTATGAAAAGTGGTTGATGGGATAATAGAGAAGTACCCTTATTATAAAACATATAATGTTTAATTTAATATTAAACACACGTAATCTGCTCTACCTGGTTGCCATATGAAGCAAAATCTCGCCAAAATCGTCGTGTTGCCTAGGCAAAAAATCATGCTTTTGACGCCAAAAATTTAAACCTTTTAAATTTAAATTTCAGAAAAACCTTTTATTTCACTTATGAAAACAATGCCGAATTAATTTTTAATTAACTACAACTTTTAATCAAAAACATGTTTTAACGAAATTTTAATTACCAATATTATTTATATACAGTTTACTTTCTCTTGAATATTGCAATAAGGTACAGATGTCGCAGACGCACCGAGGTATCTTTTTGCCCCCAAAAGGCGATTTTATGTCTAGGCAACCCGACGATTTCGGCGAGATTTTGCTTCGTATGGCAACCCGGTCGAGCAGATTGCGTGTGTTTTATATTAAATTAAACATTGTATGTTTTTTTTATAAATTGATCATTGTGTGCGTTTTATGATAAAATAATTTGTGTGAATAGGTTGCCAAAAAACATGTGGGCAAATTTTCTTCTCTCCCCAATGTCATTTTTTTTACCTTGCCAAGGCCCCAATACCGAAAAAAAATGAATCATTGAATCAGAGATTACGTGAATTCATATGAAAGCATTTTCCTCAGACTTTTCACAACTGATCCACAAATGTACATAAATCAAAAGTGCATAAATCAATATTGGTACGTGATTTTTTGCAAGCTTATGGAAATAATGAAGCTTTAATAAATAACATAATAACACAGCATAATGAAATAATAAAAAATAAATACAATTTTTGTAAATCCTAAAGAAATGTATATCCGATTCGAAGATGATCCTTAAATAAGTAAATATACTATTACTCTGTTACAGTACGCTTAAACACAAACATGATAAATCAAACAATAGATGACGTATAAAAATTAAATAAACCCGATTAAAGGCTCGATATTTTTTTTCAAAAAGCACGCGCGAGAAAAAAATTAACAATTGTATTTTAAATGCATTAGAAGATAACGTCATCCACTTCTTGAAAAACATGAAACAAAGAAAAATAAATTGAATGCATTTTTAATATAAAAAGCATATCTTTTATTTTAATTTCAATTTTGCTTTTTAACAATAAATATTTAAATTAACTCGTGCGGAGAAAACCTACTTTATCTTTTTTGTACTGTTTATTTATTTTTATAATTACTGTTGAACTTGATATAATGCGGTATTTTATATTTGTGGCAACACAAATTTTAGAAAAACCTTTCATTTTACTTATGAAAACAATGCCAAATTAATTTATAATTAACTACAATTTTTAATCAAAAACATGTTTTAACGAAATTTTAAGTGTGCTATGTCAAAAGTCTGTTCAAAATCCTTTCATATGGTATCTCATTCGTTATTCTGCGTTTCGTATTTTCTGAGAAAAAGGGATGTTGACAGGAGAAATAATATATATGACCAGAGGGCCCGTGCGAGGATTTCGCACTAAAATCTAATATTTTTACGTACTTCTCTATTATGCCGTCGACCACTTTTCATAACAAAAAACTATCGCCAAATTGTAAGATTAAACGCCAAAAATGCAGTCCCATTTACTTGATGTTCGAAGGGTTGTTCGTGATTGTTACGTCATCAAGTAGTTTTTAATTCGATATTTGCGTGTATTTTTCATTATGTTTTACTGATTTATTAGTTATTTGATTAATTAAAATAACAATTGTGTCCTTAAATTCTTATATTTTATTTATTTATTTATTTTTATATTCCAATGGCAACATTCTCCCGTTTATTTGGCGATAGTTTTTTGTTATGAAAAGTGGTCGACGGGATAATAGAGAAGTACCATTTTTTATCAATATGTAATATTTATTAGATGCAGGTTTCATCTTCTAAAGAAAAAGCAAGGATAAAAATATCTGCAAAAAACATTTAGTTGTTAGTCAAGCCAAAATATCATCGAATTTATTCCATCAAAGTTAGAGTAAAAACTGATCCAAGATTGCTAAAGGCACGCGCGAGAAAAAAAAAAAAATAACAATCGTATTTTAACTGCATTAGAGGATGACGTCATCCGTTTCGGGAAAAACGTGGGACATAGAAATATCAATCTAAACATTTCAATTTCAATTTCGCTTTTTAATCATAAATATAAAATAAATGGGTTTTTTTTATAATAATCGCTGAGCATCATATCATGTGGTATTTTTTTTGGCAACAATATTTTGAGGAAAACCTTTGATTTCTTTTATAAAAACAATGCCGATTTAATTTTTAACTATCAGCAAATTTTAATCAAAATTATGTTTTAACAAAATATTAAGTGTGCTATGTCAGAAGCCTGTTCAAAATCCTTTCATATGCTATCTCATTCGACGTTCTGCCTTTCGTATTTTAAGAGAAAAAGGGATGTTGACAGGAGAAATAATATATATGATCACTAAGGTGCATTACAAGAGGCTTACTACAGAATATTGTGTGTATAGCAGTCATCGTTCATTTACAGGGACACACAAAAGAATTCTCTACTGTCTGTTAACAATAATTCCTGGAAGTGCGTTTTAAGTTGCTGAACGCGATTTTAAATTTAACTGACTTTTTGTCTATTACTTTCTGTGTATAAATTCTGTAGATCATATACAGGGCAGCACAAAATTTCGCGAACACATTTCCGTTTATTGACAGAAACTCCAGAAGGATAATTTTAAATTGTGCTACGCGTTTCCTAACTAAACTAAAATTTAGCATCCGATGTAGTATATATACAAATCTATAGATCATATACAGGGCTGAATAAAAGTATTCGGATATTTTTCCGAATATTGTTGGTAATTCCTGAAATTGGATTTTTAAATATGTTATGCGTTTTTCAAAATTGTTTAGTTACACCTTACGCTAAAGATTTTCAAAAATATTTTGGAAGTGTTGGAAAGTGCTACATAATCTATGCTTGACGCATGATTTTTCGTTCTTGTTATATTTACGAAGAAAATATTATACTATAGACAATCGATTGCATAAAAGTGTTATAATCACTTCTTTTTTTCGAGAATGGAATTGAATTATATTATTCAGCTATATATATATTCTATTGTATTAATTTTATTTTTCCGCAATCTAAACTCGTCTCTTTTATAAAAGTTTCTTTTTTCTTATCTATAAAAACTGTTTACTGCAGTACATTACAAGAGAAACGAAGTTTGTGTTCCTGACAAAACTTCCTGTCGAACAATAGTTGTTTATCTAAAACTTTTAAATTACCGTGACTTTATTGAGAATCGAATGATTGTGGTGGTGGTGGTGGTGGGAGGGGTAAAATGGACTACTTAGTGTAAAAAACAGAAAAGTTTCTTTTTGAAATATTTTTATTTTTTAGTATAGTCTTTAGATTTATTTTCTTGTAATTTATAAAACATAACGCTAGGTTTTATTTAAATGTACAACATAACAATAGTGTAGTAAAGATTATTAAAAACTTCTGATCATTATACTTATGTTCTTACACTTCGAAAAAAAAAAATAACAAATGTTTTTTAATCAAGGAAAATATAATATAACCACAAACGAAAATATACATTAACATATCTTTCCAGTTATTAACGATTCCAAAAAATGTTCTTTATCTTTAGAAATCTCAGAAACCAATATTATTTTAGAGATTAAAAAAAAAATATTTATAAAAACTAAGTTTCTTTTGCTGCCATCAGTTTTAGGAAACGTTCCGAGTAGGGTTTTTTTAGTGTATCATTCAGTTTTCTAAATCCTAAAAACAACTTTTTCGGATGCCTTGAAATCTCAAGTAAACATTTTCATGTTTAAGAAACATGTTTTATAAATCAACAGCATTCCCATTAACATTATTTTATTACTCTTGCTTGTATATTTTCAATTACTCAGCTGTAAATATTTAATTGCGAATTAATATCATTCTAAAAATTGATATTCCGGTTTGAGAAAACAGGTTAATACGCTATAAAAACTGCTCGAAAACGTTTCCCAAAATCAATGGCTGTTAAAGCAGATTTAATTTTATAAAAAGTTATTTAAATCTCGAAAAAAATATTGTTTTCTGAGGTTTCTAATGATAAAAAAGATAAATTTTAATGAATCAAGGATAACTCGAAAGAGGTTATTGCATATTTACCATCGTAGTTATGTTATATTTTCGTACATTAAGAAAGAAATAGCCTTTTTTACAGTGTACAAAAAAAAAAAAAAAGAAACCAATTTGGGTTGAAAGTTTCTTAGGTATGTGCCCAAATTGGGTCATGCCTGTTTTGGCTACTACTCTGTACCCATTTTGGGCACTGTTAAATACCCATTTAATTTTTTTTTCTTCTGAAAATGGGTATTTAACAGTGCCCAAAATGGATACACAGTGGTAACAAAAACAGGCATGGCCCAATTTGGGCACATACCTAAGAATCTTTCGACCCAAATTAGGTTTTATTTTTTCTGTGTACACAATAAAAAAACCGTGTCTCCTACTATGATTATATAAAATATGTGTAATTGTTATATGTCATGTTTTTAGTGCTTTTTGGATTTACAGAATGAAATAGCTGGAAAATTACAACATATATGAATTAAGAATAATAATAATTATTTTTTATGTAGTTATTCTGGCTTTGATATCCGTAGTATAAAGTATATACATGTCCGTCATCAATGATGAAGTCATAAAAATGTTGGCAACTACCTACCCTATCGCTTTCGAATTATATGCAAAATATATACTGTTCTAACTACAGAAAATTTTGAACTTTTACACAATTGAATAGGCAAAAAAAAAAAAAAAAAAAAAAAGAATTTTTTAAAGTATTTCATTTGAAAACAGAGCTGTATTGTTTTTTATGATTTTTAAACGATATGATTTAGATTTTATTCATGAATCGACATTTGTCAACAATCTCAAGAATTAACATTCGTTCACTACAGTATAAAGTAAAAATTTATTCAGCACTAATATGAAAGTGGCAGTGTTACCGCAATTGGTAAATAATTATCCATGCGTGGTGATCTTCACCATATAATAAAATATATATATATATTTTTTCATTCGTAAGATGGAAAAATGACTAAACATATTAATTTTAAATTTTGAATATAGATAGATTATAAACAAAAATAGGAGTGGGCTGTTTATTTCATTTAAACGCATTTTCTTTGTTAATTTCAAAAATTTAATTTTTCAATGCATAATTGGTATACTTCATATAGTAATGCTGTGTGGTGTAGTTGGTAGGCAAAAAAAAAAAAAAAAAAAAAAAAAAAAAAAAAAAAAAAAGTTGTTTTTATTGAAGGAAGTTTGAGCCTGGGTTATATCCTTTGGTTATCTTTAAACATATAAGGTATAGGAGTATTACTAAAATCTTTTTAATGTCTGAACTTCATTTCAAATGATATAAAGGTATTTTTATTCGTAAAAGAAAATTGTGTTAGATTTGAATAATCGGATTTATTTAGTTTTTAAGGGAGACCCGTAAGAAAAAACCAAAAATTTTATTATTGATAATAAAGTAATGAATATTGGTGTACTATTTAAGAATCCTTTTGTAAGGAATAATTAGCAAAAAATCCACTTTTTATTAAAAAGTATATTTTTTATGGGGATTTTTATGATTTTTTTTTTTTTTTTTTTGTCGAAATATACACTTTTTAAAATTACTACTCCTCATTCAATTTTCAATATTTTAGTATTACTAAAATTTCTTAAATAGTGTTATGGTATATGGAAAAGACCTAGGGAGAGATATTTTAAATTTTCTTTTTTAATGAGATTTTTAAAAAAACAATTAATTTATGCATGGTAAATATCCTTAAAATCGTTATAATTTTCATGTTTACCAATTTATGTAAAATTTTCAGAAATATTTTAAAAAAATATCTTTACTTACTTTTGCAGAAAATGTTTTAAAGATTCTAAAAATATAAACACTTTGTTTCTAAATTATTTTGCCACTGAACCTTAATACTTTGAACTTAGGCAAAATATGAAAAAAGTCATTTTCAGGAAAACGCATTTAAAGTATAAAATACAAGAGAAAATAGTAAAAAAATGTTTCATGTTGAAACTATTTTTTATATTGATTTATAATATATCAAGACTATTTTTAAGAAAAACTTTTTATATTGAACACGATGGAAAAAAATTGTAGCCAGTTTTGTCTTCGAAGAAAATTTCTCGATTTTCATCGAAGAAAATTACATTTTTTAAAAATACTACTCCTCATTCAATTTTCAATATTTTAGTATAGCCAATATTTCTTAAATAGCGTTATGATATATGGTAAAGACCTATGGATATATATTATTTTAATTATCTTGGGGAAAAAATAATTACACATGGTAAATTTCTTTAAAATCATTATAATTTTGATGTTTACCAATTTATATACAATTTTCAGAAACATTAAAAAATATATCTCTCATTACGTTTGTTGCAATTTTTTCAAGATTCTAAAGATATAAACACTTTGTTTCTAAATTATTTTACCATTGAAACTTAGTAGATTGAACATAGGCAAAATATAAAGAAAATAATTTTCAGAAGGGGAAAAAAAAAAACGAATTATAAAATACAAAAGAAAAACAAAACTTACTTCGTGTTGAAACTATTTTTTATATTAATTTCTAATATACCAAGACAAAAATTTTTGCTGCCAATTTCGTTTTCGAAGAAAATTTTTCGCTTTTACAAAAAATTTGTAAAATTTTGTATTATTTGTATTTTTTTTTATTATTATGTATTCTTCTTTGATTAATCATACTGAAATTAAAATATTATTAACTGTAATAGTGTAATATAAAAGTAAAGAAAGATGTATGAGCTTTTTAAATGGCCGCTAGCCTTTTATACTCTGGTGAATACAATTAAAAAAGCTCATTTACCACCTGTTTCAAGTGTCCCCAAGTTCTGAAATTTTGCATGGACTTTTGCAAATATGTGTATTATGGTTTTCTGGGATAAAAAAGTTTTTGAAATTTTGATGATTTTTTGCTGAAAATGGGGTTCGGGTCTCCCTTAAATTAGTCCGATGCTTTCAAACAAAGGTCATGGTGGCAGTACTAAAGTGTCAGTAACGTGCATTTTTAACACTTTCCAACCTAGGTGAAAAGTGTTTATGACTTCGGTTTGTCTGGCCGTCTGCAGTCTGGCCGTCTGTCCGTGCTCTAACTCCCGTAAATATGCTCAAATTGCCTTGCAATTTTTATAAGTTATTGTCGTTATCTATGGCACGTTCCCTATTTCAACTGAAGTGTGTAGCACTTATAGTTTTTTTACAGGGACACTCAAAAGAATTCCGTTACATTACGTCTAGGGAGAAAAATCGTCTGCGGTTTATTTAAATAACTAGTATATACCCCCTGTCAAAACTGACAGGTTATTGACTCAATATTCAATTTTGGAAATAGTTCAACGAATGGACAAAACATTCAAATTAGATATTTAAAAAAAATAATCCATGTGTGAAATTTTCTGAAAAAAAAAGTGTTATCAATGTGTTTCTAAAGAGCTTGACTCACTACATAGCTCATTTTTTGATTATATAAGAAAAATTAAATGGAAATTACTCGGTACTATTTATTCCTTATATTTTTAATTACGTTTCATAAGAAAAAAAAAATTATTTACGATGGAAACAAAATTTAAAAATTTGTTTGTATTATCTACCGGTAGATGGCACCATCTTCCCTTATACGGTCCAATGTTGCTTGTGATTTCCAAGCAAGCCACCTCGACTGTCTTTCTCTAATTAATCGCCGTCTACGTTCAATCGGCGTTTCATCATTTTAATCAGGCATCGCTAAAACAATCCTTAAATAATATAAAACAACAATAAAAACTGATTTGATTGAACATATTCAAATCCACCGCGCGTTCAAAACAGCATTTAGAAAGATCAACAAAGATGTTAAAGCAGTAAAACTCACGTTGCCAAATAGCAATCAGTACAGCACAAATAATTTTGATGAATGATTCTCAAAAGTGAATGACTCACTTTTTTTTTTTTTTTTGCAACAATAATAATAATGATTAGCAAAGTGAAATGTAATTACTGAAATTTTCACATTAAATTTTAATATGCTAATTATATGCAAATATTAACTTGTATTTTTATCAAAGTTCGATTGTTTATATTAACTGACGAAAGATGGCTGCAAAAATAGTTTTTGAAGGTTTTAAACAAAATTAAAATATTTAAAGACTTTAATATGCTTTTACAAATATTTTAAGAACAGAATCAGATAATTAACCTTTTTTTTTTAATGAAGCGTTCAAAGAGTCATTCATTTGTTTCAAGATTTAGAAATTCTGAATGGCAACAGTGTTTGTTTGTTTATGTATAGTAATTTGATGTTTATAATACCTTATTTTTAATTTGTAACTTAATACATTATAATTGGATAAGCTATACATGTTTTATGTGAAAATATGCAGAACAGACATGCTTTCACGTAGAAGAAATTATCGTTTAGTGGTCATGTGTTAGCATATCTTTTTCAGTAAGCCTAACATGGCGTTTAACTACGGTCGACTCGCAGACCAGAGTGGTACAGCCCGGTACCGTTACAGACATTTTCTCGCCTTTGGATTTTATTATAAGTAAGATGTTTCACTATTTTAAACGCATTGAAATTTATATATATCAATATGGTGCATTACAAGAGGCTTACTACAGAATAGTGTGTGTATAGCAGTCATCGTTCATTTACAGGGACACACAAAAGAATTCTCTACTGTCTGTTAACAATAATTCCTGGAAGTGCGTTTTAAGTTGCTGAACGCGATGTTAAATTTAACTCACTTTTTGTCTATTACTTGGTGTGTATAAATGCTGTAGATCCTATACAGGGTAGCAAAAAAGTTCGCGGACACATTTCCTTTTATTGACAGAAACTCCAGACGGAGAATTTTAAACTATGTGCTACGCGTTTCCTAAATGATCTAAAATTTAGCATCCTATGTAGTATATATACAAATCTATAGATCCTGTACAGGGCTGAATAAAAGAAATTCGGATATTTTTCAGAATATTGTATACGTTGGAAATTCCTGAAATTACGTTTTTAAATATGTTATGGGTTTTCCAAATTGTTTACTTAGATGTTATCTTTCAGCTTATTAAACGGTAATGATTTGTAAAATTATTTTGGAAGCGTTGGAAAGTGTTACATAATCTATGCTTGACGCATGATTTTTCGTTCTTGTTATATTTGAATTATTTAAAAATTGGGCTTTAATAATCGGACAAAGGTTTGTGACTCTCGTAGGGACGTTGATAAAACTCGAAGTGTTAGCCCCTCTAACTTCAGAGATTTCATCAGTTACGGAGCTGGGTAATTTCAACTCAACCAATTCGATCGCAGTCTTCTTATCGTGATTTATTGTAAATAGGAATAAGATAAGCCAATTTCCATTTTTTCTTTTTAGCACTTTCCAACCTAGTTGAAAAGTGCTTATGACTTCGGTTTGTCTGGCCGTATGGCCGTCTGCCGTCTGGCCGTCTGCCGTCTGCCGTCTGGCCGTCTGCCGTCTGGCCGTCTGCCGTCTGGCCGTCTGTCCGTGCTCTAACTCCCGTAAATATGCTCGGATTGCTCTGCAATTTTTATATGTTATTGTCGTTATCTATAGCATGTTCCCTATTTCAACGGAAGTGTGTAGCACTTATAGTTTTATTACAGGGACACTCAAAAGAATTCCGTTACATTGCGGTCTATGGGGAAAAATCATTTGCGGTTTATTTAAATAATGTTTCAGTATTTTAAACGCATTGAAATTTATATATATCACTAAGGTGCATTAGAAGAAGCTTAATATGGAATAGGGTGTGCATAGCACTGATAGTTACTTTACAGGGACAGTCAAAAGAATTCCGTTACATGACGTGTATGGAGAAAAATCGTCTGCGGTTTATTTAAATAATGTTTCACTATTTTAAACGCATTGAAATTTATATATATATATCAAAGGTGCATTACAAGAGGCTTACTACAGAATAGTGTGTGTATAGCAGTCATCGTTCATTTACAGGGACACACAAAAGAATTCTCTACTGTCTGTTAACACTAATTCCTGGAAGTGCGTTTTAAGTTACTAAACGCGATTTTAATTTTAACTCGCTTTTTGTCTATTACGTGGTGTGTATAAATTCTGTAGATTCTATACAGGGCAACACAAAAGTTCGCGAACACATTTCCGTTTATTGACAGAAACTCCAGAAAGATAATTTTAAACTGTGCTACGCGTTTCCTAACTAAACTAAAATTTAGCATCCTAGCATATACAAATCTATAGATCATATACAGGGCTGAATAAAAGCATTCGGATATTTTTCCGAATATTGTTTCTGTTGGAAATTCCTGAAATTATGTTTTTAAATATGTTATGCGTTTTCCAAATTGTTTACTTAGATGTTATCTTTTGGCTTATTAAACGGTATGTTTTGTAAAATTATTTTGGAAGCGTTGGAAAGTGCTACATAATCTATGCTTGACGCATGATTTTTCGTTCTTGCTAATTTTTGTCTATGTTTAAGCTGTTGTATCTTTTTCATTAATATGATTCAATTAATCTGCAGAATTCATTTATTGTACTTTCTTTTTAGCACTTTCCAACCTAGTTGAAACGTGCTTATGACTTCGGTTTGTCTGGTCGTCTGCCGTCTGTCCGTGCTCTAACTCCCGTAAATAGGCTCGGATTGCCCTGCAATTTTTATATGTTATAATCGTTATCTATAGCATGTTCCCTATTTCAACGGAAGTATGTAGCACTTATAGTTTTTTTACAGGGACACTCAAAAGAATTCCGTTACATTGCGGTCTATGGGGAAAAATCATTTGCGGTTTATTTAAATAATGTTTCACTATTTTAAACGCATTGAAATTTATATATATCACTAAGGTGCATTACAAGAAGCTTAATATGGAATAGGGTGTGCATAGCACTTATAGTTACTTTACAGGGACAGTCAAAAGAATTCCGTTACATTACGTCTATGGAGAAAAATCGTCTGCGGTTTATTTATATAATGTTTCTCTATTTTAAACGCATTGAAATTTATATAAGGTGCATTACAAGAGGCTTACTACAGAATAGTGTGTGTATAGCAGTCATCGTTCATTTACAGGGACACACAAAAGAATTCTCTACTGTCTGTTAACAATAATTCCTGGAAGTGCGTTTTAAGTTGCTGAACGCGATGTTAAATTTAACTCACTTTTTGTCTATTACTTGGTGTGTATAAATTCTATAGATCCTATACATGGTAGCACAAAAGTTCGCGAACACATTTCCATTTATTGACAGAAACTCCAGAAGGAGAATTTTAAACTGTGCTACTCGTTTCCTAAATGATCTAAAATTTAGCATCCTATGTAGTATATATACAAATCTATAGATCCTGTACAGGGCTGAATAAAAGTAATTCGGATATTTTTCGGAATATTGTATACGTTGGAAATTCCTGAAATTACGTTTTTAAATATGTTATGGGTTTTCCAAATTGTTTACTTAGATGTTATCTTTCAGCTTATTAAACGGTAATGATTTGTAAAATTATTTTGGAAGCGTTGGAAAGTGTTACATAATCTATGCTTGACGCATGATTTTTCGTTCTTGTTATATTTGAATTATTTAAAAATTGGGCTTTAATCATCGGACAAAGGTTTGTGACTCTCGTAGGGACGTTGATAAAACTCGAAGTGTTAACCCCTCTAACTTCAGAGATTTCATCAGTTACGGAGCTGGGTAATTTCAACTCAACCAATTCGATCGCAGTCTTCTTATCGTGATTTATTGTAAATAGGAATAAGATAAGCCAATTTCCATTTTTTCTTTTTAATTTTTGTCTATGTTTAAGCTGTTGTATCTTTTTCATTAATATGATTCAATTAGTCTGCAGAATTCATTTATTGTACTTTCTTTTTAGCACTTTCCAACCTAGTTGAAAAGTGCTTATGATTTCGGTTTGTCTGGCCGTCTGCCGTCTGTCCGTGCTCTAACTCCCGTAAATAGGCTCGGATTGCCCTGCAATTTTTATATGTTTTATCTATAGCATGTTCCCTATTTCAACGGAAGTGTGTAGCACTTATAGTTTTTTTACAGGGACACTCAAAAGAATTCCGTTACATTGCGGTCTATGGGGAAAAATCATTTGCGGTTTATTTAAATAATGTTTCACTATTTTAAACGCATTGAAATTTATATATATCACTAAGGTGCATTACAAGAAGCTTAATATGGAATAGGGTGTGCATAGCACTTATAGTTACTTTACAGGGACAGTCAAAAGAATTCCGTTACATTACGTCTATGGAGAAAAATCGTCTGCGGTTTATTTATATAATGTTTCCCTATTTTATACGCATTGAAATTTATATAAGGGGCATTACAAGAGGCTTACTACAGAATAGTGTGTGTATAGCAGTCATCGTTCATTTACAGGGACACACAAAAGAATTCTCTACTGTCTGTAACAATAATTCCTGGAAGTGCGTTTTAAGTTAATGAACGCGATTTTAATTTTAACTCGCTTTTTGTCTATTACATGGTGTGTATAAATTCTGTAGATCCTATACAGGGAAGCACAAAAGTTCGCAACCACATTTCCGTGTTATTTAACTCCAGACGGAAAATTTAAAACTGTGCTACGCGTTTCCTAACTGAACTAAAATTTAGCATCCTATGTAGTATATATACAAATCTATAGATCCTATACAGGGCTGAATAAAAGTATTCGGATTTCTTAGATGTTATCTTTTAGCTTATTAAATGGTATGATTTGTAAAATTATTTTGGAAGCGTTGGAAAGTGTTACATAATCTATACTTGACGCATGATTTTTCGTTCTTGTTAATTTTTGTATATGTTTAAGCTGGTGTAGCTTTTCCATTAATATGATTAAATTAATCTGCATAATTCATTTATTATACTTTCTTTTTTAATTTTGCATCAATATGGTGCAGTTGATGCGAGTTTTTACTGCAAGTACCGCGACATATCTTCATAACAAGTAGTTAGTAACCCTAATCAAAGGCTGTAATCCTGGTGACAAGGGACGACATTTCAAACAACTAATGACGGAATTGAATCAGAAAACCTATTTTGTTAATAAAGGAACAGAGCGCAAAAGGCTTATTGCATTTTTGCGAAGGAATCCGACAGTTATTTCTACAGTAGCTCAGAATTTATCAGCAACAAAATCTGTATCGATGAAGAAAATTTGTTGAAATGGTTCGAGAAGGTTTACTGTTAACGAGAGAAAAAGTTCTTTACTTGACAACTGAAGATTTAAGCAGAGTGTTTAGCGCCCACGTGACAACAGTATTTCTAAATCCTGAGGCCAGTAAATTTGCCGCCTTAAAAGGGGACAAAACTGTTTATGGAAGTTTTATATTTCTGAGTTGCAAACTTCACCTAATACTGCAAACTAAATTAGAAATCACTGTTCAAAAAAAAAAAAAAAAAAAAAAAAAAAAAATCGTGTACGACAGTCGCTTGTTTTTGATTAAACGCGTAGAGTTAGTAACCAAGTTGCTGCGACTATCATAGGAATTTTGTGGTTACTATATAATGCTGTGCATACAATTCCATTTTACAAATTAAGACCTAATTTCAATAACATGCTTCTATTAACGAGCAGTTACTAAAATGTACCATGCTACAGAGTGTAATTTGTTAATTTTTGAGAGACCCTTTCTCCCTTTTTAACGCAACATTTTAATACAAACATCAAACACTTGCTTTTAACGTATATTTCGTATAATTTAAATATGAGCTATTTTAAAAAACTATATAAATAAACAACTCTCGACGTTTCGGATATTCATCATAGCCATCTTCAGGAGAAAATTCTCATAAAAAAAACAGCGAAAAAATTAAATACGTGTTACATAATTGAGAAAAATGTTCAACTGAAAAGACAACAAAGTTAACGGAAATTTACAAAAACATATTCAAAAATAGGCCTTACCAGTAAGGTAGCTGGTTCATAGATGGCGCCACCAGGCCTGTTTTTGAATATGTTTTTTGTAAATTTCCGTTAATTTCGTTGTCTTTTCAGTTGAACATTTTTCTCAATTATGTAACACGTATTTAATTTTTTTTGCTGTTTGTTTTTATGAGAGTTTTCTCCTGAAGATGGCTATGAAGAATAGCCGAAACGTCGAGAGTTGCTTATTTATGAAGTTTTTTTAATATAGCTCATATTTAAATATAAACGAAATATACGTTGAAAGCAAGTGTTTGATCTTTGTATTTATATTTGCAACGTAAAGTCCTTATTAATTACAACAACTTTTTTTTTCATTCTATCAAGTCATTAATATGTAACGTAAAATATATTTTTGCTAATAAATTAGAAATTTTCAGCTCTTTCGTTTTTTCTTTACCGTTTTCTGAAAGAATATTCAAACGTCTTAATTCCTGGAACAGACTAAGGAGCCTCTATATGAGAGCAATGATATACGGGATATAAAAATTGATTGTTTGAGACTATTTTGGAGAAATCTGAATCGCCAAACATAGTGGGCGAACATGCTATGATAGCAAACTAAATGTTTGTTAACTTATCTCATTCGTATAATAGAATTTTTCCAAGAGATTATTACTAAGTTCTGGAATGTAGGTTTGCCATAATTTGGACTAAAGTATCTGCCTCACCACAGTTTGTGTGTTTAAACCATTCAAACATTTCGACTCATGTAACAAAATAAAGAACCGCTATATGAGAGTGGTGACATACAGTATATAAAATTTGATTGGTTGGGACGATTTTGGACAAAACTGAATCGCCAAACATCTCGGCCAACCTCCCATGAGTGCCAATTAAAAGTTTGTTAACATGTCTCATTCGTCTAATTGAACTTGTCTAGGCGATTATTACTAAGTTCTGGAATGTAAGTTTGCGCAAATTTGGACAAAAGTATCTGTCTGAGTATAGTCTGAGCTTGCGCCCTGTGCTTATGTTGCCACTCTCATATACAGGCACCCTAGAAAAGGCAAATTCCTCTACTGGATTTTGCATGATTTTTGCATGGATTTTGCTGTCACATTTTAAGCTCTTCGAAAATAATTAATCTGGTGCGGGAACATGTTTGAAACAACTACTTTTGCACCGCGGTCATAATTGATATATCAAACACTCACTGTTGGCGCAGTCTTTATAACTTTGACCAGTAAAGTAAAATTAGGTGAAAATTTTTTTAAATGCCCACTTCTGGTACTGTTACTTTGTAAATGTATTATTATTTTCTTGTTTTTGTATATATAAGAATCATTTAAAAAAAATTATTAAAAATCTTTAATTATGACAATTCACAATTGCAAGGCATTCGAATCGTTTTTAACAGTGTCAACAAATATAACAAAAAAAATAATAATAACATAAAAAATTAATTGAAACATACTTGCACGGCGTGTGGTGTACATGCGAGATTTAAAGAATTTTATGCTATCAATGCCCTCCAAAGAAAGGAAAAACAGACTAAACAAAATCAGTAAACTAAGCAAGATTCGTAAGATCAATATAAAAAATTAAAGTAGATAAAGTCTTGATTTATAATTCTGAATGTAACTATAAACAATTAATAGAATAGTTTATAAAAGAAATACTAATAAATCAGAAAACATATTAAAAGCAGTTTAAGAAATGCACGTGGAGAAGTATGTTATTTGAGTGACAGTTGAAACGATTTAAATAATTAAATAAAACATATATTTTTTTAATTAAAAAAATAAAATTTCTTACTTATTCGTTAAAGTTAATATTAAATAATATTTCCAAATTTCATTATTTATATGTATGTTATATATGAATAAAATAATTGTATAAATTTATATGGGTTTTTTTTTATTCGTAGTAAAAATGTATTTTACTCAATACATCTATTTTTAGCACGTTTCTTCTATTCTATCAAATAACAAGTGCTAACTGACTCTCGTTCTTTGAAAAAGAGAACTCATGTTGTTAGAAAATTTTCCAACAGACAATAGCTCTTTCTCTAAAAGTTTTAAATTAGGTTGCAGATGACTTCATTGAAACTGATAAGATTGTCGACGGTTGCCTCAACTATTTCCTATTACAAAAGAAGGAAATGTCAGAGAAAAGACTTTTCGATTCTAAGGATTAATTTCATTTTATTTTCATTGAAACGTTTAAAATGTTTTAGCCTTTTTATCAAAAAATGCCCTTTGACACTTGATATTGATTATATTGAGGGAACAAAATAACTAAAATATAGCTAGTGGTTTGAAAATAGAAAACAACAAAACACAAAAGAATAGACAAAAGAGTCTAATAACAAACGAAAATTATAACGAAAAAAAAATATATATACAGGGTGACCAGAATTAAAACACTCCTACGAAAAAAATATATAGTTCTAGAAATCACCGATAGATGACGCTGTGCAACTGGTCATATGTTAAACAAATACAAAAACATATGTTATGTGAACGTACCAAATATTCATGTGACAAGGACCTTATCGACGCAGGGAATGCTGCTCAATATGGTTCCCTTCTTGAAGATTTAAACCCTACAGTCTGTGGTCAGCTTGTTCAACTGCAGTTCGTAACTGGTCGAATAAGATGTTCTCACATGCAGAGTGATACCTTCTTTCAAGTCTGATAAGGTTACCTCACGTCCTCGATAAACAAAATTTTTAAGTGTCCCCACTGCCAAAAATTACACGGGTTAAGATCCGGAGAACGAGAAGGCCACGTTGTAGAAACGCACGACTGATTACTCTGCTATTAGTGAAATGTTTCCAAAGAAACTGCTGTATACAGAGTTCAATGTGTGGAAGCGAGCTATCGTCCATAAAGGTAATTGAGTCAAGACACTGCTGTAAATGCAAATTGGGTACTACAAAAGTTTCGAACATCATTTTGAAACTGTTGGCCCTCACAATACATGTCACATGGTCATTGTGAATGCAGTGGAACTCCAGTTATACGTTTTGCCCGGGACCAGATGACAGAACGTATATCTCGGTGAAACGTGCAACTCAATTAATGGCGTACCGGAATCATTTTTTTAAATAAAACGTAAAAACTTTGTTCCGCTGAAGAGTTTGTTTTATATCGAAAACGGAAGTTTTCTAAGTATTACTGCACCCATAATATATATTTTCGGAAACGCGACAGAGTAGAAAAGAGGTGCATAAGAAAAGTACACATGAAGTTATTTTATCATAAAAGCTTTATCAAAAATATTTTGTATACACATAGAGTACTTAAAAGAAATCATTGGAATCACCTTGGCATATAAATCATTTATCAAAGGACATTTCAGTAGTTTACTGAATCTTGTTAAAATAATCACAAATCTTCGGTTGTTTCTTTTCGGCAGAGCCGACACAGAACAGCAAGCAAACTTTGTATTTCTGTTAATAATGCAGCCGCCTTATCGTTAATGCTTTTATTACTGACGAATTGCTTTATTACATCAAAAGCCCTCAAAGCACCTCCGACGTTTGAGTGGGATCTTTCAAATCAGGCTCATCCGACGCATAATTATCAGTGTTTCCAGTTAAAAAATGTATAAATGAGACAAAATTTCTGCCGGGGATGAAAAAACGTAACGTATAACTGAGGAAAATGTATAACACAGCTAATTTTTAATGGCAAGCGATCGGGACCGCTGAGTTGAAACGTATAACTGAGGGAAACGTACAACTCAGGTAACGTATATATGGTGTTCCACTGTAATATGTTCGAAAAAAAAAGTTCAAAGAATAAATGTGGCTGTGAATCCGCAACAGGCTGTAACTTTTGGTGAGAGGAGTGGAAACTCTTGGAAGGGTTTTTCAGTTTCCCTAAGGCTACAATTATGGGTGCTGCTCACTGTTACATTGAGGTGGAAATAGGCCTCATCGCTCCACAGAATCTGCCATGGCCCTGATGCATCCGCTTTAACTCCTAAACTTCTTTTTTTTTTCAAATTTTCGTTGTACAGCGCCATCTATCGTATTTGCTGAACTATTTTTTGTTTTCGCGAAATCCGTTTCCCCATGTCTTGAATAGTATGTTCAGAAAATTTGAAGTCTTTAGACTTAGTAGTTCGATATATAGGGAGGTCAGAGTAGGGGTGTTTTAATTCTGGTCACCTTGTATATATATATATATATATATATATATATATATATATATATATATATATATATATATATATATATATATATTGTCATCATTTGTATGAACCAGTAAAGTCTTCACCAAACTCACGAAATCTATTTTAAGCATGTTTCTTCTACACTATCAAAGAAACCGTGTTAAATGATTCTCATTCTTTTAAAAAGAAAACTCTTCTTGTTAGCAAACTTTCCAAGAAACAATAGTCAATTCTCTAAAAGTTTTAAATTAGGTTTCAGGTGACTTCGTTGAAACGTAAGAGATTTTTGGCGGTTTCCTCAACTATTTCGTAATAGAAAGTGAGAAAATGTGTGAGAAAAGATTTTTGTTTACAAGTTAATCATTTTCTGTTCTTAGAAACGTTGAAAATGCATTAAATTTTTCATCAAAAAATTTTATAGATGGTGAAATTAATTATTTTGGCAAAACTTAAATCAATACTTTTTAAAAATTATAACAAGTATATTAGAAATAAACAAATTGTACTGTAATTTTTTTCCTCAATGGGTATTCTTAGAACGCAATATGAGTAGTTCGAGAACATAATTTCTTACAACAGAAGTGTAAACTACTTTGTTATTTACGCTATGGAATTAATAATGACAATTGTATCAGACCGAAATCGACCATTTATTTTCTTTTTTTTTTATGCAAATGGACAATTTAACACAAAGTCTTATGTACGCTTGTTTGATTGTAATATTTGCCTCAGATACTTCGTAATGAAAACATATGAAAAATCTCAGACAGTTTTTTTATTTATAAGATTTATTTTCCTTTTTTATTCGTTGTAATGATTGATTATATGGTGGTAAAAATACGTAAAATAATTGTAAGATGTATTGTTAAACAACGTAGTGCAGTATACTTTAACTTTTTTTTAATTAAATAGTGGAATTATAATTGTAAATAAAAAGTTAAGTTGCTCGTTTCCTGTGATTTTATACAAATTGCAATAATTAAAAAAAAAATCTTAATTGTATGTTGTTAAACGTGTGTGTCCGACTATCACTTTTAAATATATATTAAAAGTATAGAGATGTTCAATAGTTTTGACCATGCCTATATATATATATATATATATATATATATATATATACTATATAGAGAGGTTTTTTTTTTGTTATTTATATGTATGTATAAAAGTATTATTCTCAGAAAACTCGAAATATCTATTTTAAGCACGTTTCTTCTACCCTGTCAAAGAAAGAGTGTTAAGTGACTCTAATTTTTAAAAAAAAAAGAAATATCTTGCTGTTAGAATACTTTCTAACAAACAATATTTCTTTCTCTGGAAGTTTTAAATTAGGTTGTAGATGGCTTCATTGAAACAGAAAATATTGCTGATGTTTGCTGCAACTATTTCCTTATGAAACAGAAGGAAATGTCTGAAAATATATTTTTTGTTCCTAAGGATTGCTTTAATTTTATTTTCATTGAAAATGCTTTAGGCATTTTTTTCTTTTTTTTTTTGAGAAAAAAATATTTTAATGCGTTTTAAAATATAGCTAGGGTTTTGTAAGTAGAAAAGAGAAAAACAAAATAACAAAGAAAAAAACTAACAACGAACGTAAGATTTAATGAAAAAAAATCTGTATAAAACGTTTTTAGTCATTTGTATGTATGTAACGGTAATGTCTTTATAAATCTCTAGATATCTATTTTAAGCACGTTTCTGCTACACTATCAAAGAAAAAGTGTTAACTGACTCTCATTATTTTCAAAAGAAATCTTTTGTTGTTAGAAAACTTCTGAACAAGCAACAATTCTCTAAAAGTTTTAAAATAGGTTGCAAGTGACTTCACCGAAAAAGACGAGATTATCCATGCTTGCCTAACTAATTCGAAATACAAAAGGGGAAAATGTCTGTCATTTTTTTTTTTTAATAAGCTTATCATTTTCTAATCTCTGAAAAGTTGAGAATGCTTTCCAATTTTTATCAACAAAGTTTACTGACAATGATAGTTTTTATTTTAGAAAAACGTAACTTATTACGTTTTAAAAATATAATTATTTTATTAGAAACTAGCAGGGTATGCCGGTCCATTTTTTCAAAACGAGCTTCGAATTAAAAGAAATTCGTCGGTTATTTTGACCTTGTATTTTAAGTAATAATGACCCTCACCTGGAACGATTTTCCGCATTCATGAAAAACAATACGAACACTATTTATACTGTTACATTTCTTAAAGCGTTGGACAAAATTTGGGCTATTATGAACTATGAAGCAACTCTTTTAATTGATCATTTATAGTAGGATTTGGTGATAGGGAGATAGGGCTGTTGTGACAACAGGAATTATAATTTTCTCTCGTTGTCACACTACTAAAATGGAGAGTGTTACAATGATATCAGAGATTGACCCTTGCACCTAAATAATCTTGGATGATTTATTCTCGTATGTATCCTCTTGAATTCCGGACTTCTCACCTTGGCGTTTTGTGTGGTTCTAATGGCTTAAATGCAATATTGTTCTACGCCTCTTAATATTTCGTACTGCGCGTTCTCTTCTGGCAAGTCTAACATGATTTTCAATCTTTGGATTCAAGTACAGTAAATTTTGTCCACAATGTAATGAATTAAGGTATGATAAGGATAAAATTAAGATAAAATAAAATAACAGTATTTAACAGGAACAGTATTTTTTAATAAAAGTTATGCATAAAATAAGTGGACATTTAAAACTGAATTGTTTAAAAAATAAATTAAAATGACGTCATTTTCACTGAATTTTTATTTTGTAGACCAGTTGCAATCATGTAACCGTTAACATGGCAAGAGGCCTTATTTTGGTAGAACAGTACACCTGCATTTTCAATCCAAAAAATTTTTCCGTAATCTGGTACATAACTAAGTATGGTGTCAAATATGAACAGGGCTTGCAAAGATATGGTTAAAAATGCTTGCCAATATATCGAAAGTTTATTTCAGCAAGCAATTTTTATTTCAAAACGTTGGCTTATGTGGTAAAAATAATGATTAATTGCATAAATCTCCATAATAATAATCCTTTGTTAACTTTTGAAGCAGTGAATGTTTTTATAAGTAAAACTTAAAAAAAAAAAAAATAACCAATGGATAATATTCGCTGACCTGTGTTCAAAGCTGTAAAAATCGTATTTTTGGAGGCAAACAAACCGGCATGTTTTCGTTGTCAAGTATTTTGGAATTTTTTTTAACTGTCTGAAATAATATATATATTTTTTACAATATGTGCGTGTGTAACAGACATTTACACTTAAATATAATTATTTGACTCTATTTTTATAATATTAATTTATATTTGTATAATTTATATTTGAAAAGAAAAATGCCTTCAAAAATGCCGTCGTACGCTTGGAAAAAAACAACAACAATTGAATAAATCGATCGTGCTGATGTCACAGTTGTGCATTTTTGGCATAACATCATATTGTTTGGTGACAAAAGTTATATCTAAAACACATTTAAACAAATAACATGCATTTACAACTCATAAATACAGTTATTTTTACAATTACATCTGTTAGTCTACATTATAAAGAATAAACGCGTCCGTTCGTAACGTTGACGTTATTTTAACGTTCACAACACCAGAAGATTAAATTATTAAATTTCCCTTTTAATGCAGTTTTTTATACTTCTAACCATCGCACATTTTGAATTTTTACACCGTGGAATAGGGAAGAAAATGTACTTTCAAATGCATTTTGTTAGAAAACTGTATCGCAATTTACTCATTTTTAACACTTTCCAACCTAGTTGAAAAGTGTTAAAAGTCACTATTTACTGTTACATTTCTTAAAGCAACTTATTATTATTATTTAATTACATAGGCATTGATTTTTGACTTCGGTTTGTCTGCCGTCTACCGTATGGCCGTCTGTCCGTGCTCTAACTCCCGTAAATATGCTCGGATTGCCCAGCAATTTTTATAATGTCGTTATCTATAGCATGTTTACTACTTCAACTGAAGTGCGCAGCACTTATAGTTTTTTTACAGGGACACTCAAAAGAATTCCGTTACATTACGGTCTATGGGGAAAAATCATTTGCGGTTTATTTTAATGATGTTAAACAGTTTCAAATAGATTGCAATTGATATATATCACTAAGGTGCATTACAAGAAGCTTAATATGGAATAGGGTGTGCATAGCACTTATAGTTACTTTACAGGGACAGTCAAAAGAATTCCATTACGATACGTCTATGGAGAAAAATCGTTAGCGGTTTAATTAAATAATGTTTCACTATTTTAAACGCATTGAAATTTATATATATCACTAAGGTGCACTACAAGAGGCTTACTGCAGAATATTGTGTGTATAGCAGTCATCGTTCATTTACAGGGACACACAAAAGAATTCTCTACTGTCTGTTAACAATAATTCCCGGAAGTGCGTTTTAAGTTGCTGAACGCGATTTTAAATTTAACTCAATTTTTGTCTATTACTTGGTGTGTATAAATTCTGTATTTCATATACAGGGCAGCACAAAAGTTCGCGAACACATTTCCGTTTATTGACAGAAACTCCAGAAGGAGAATTTCAAACTGTGCAACGCGTTTCCTAACTAAACTAAAATTTAACATCCTATGTAGTATATATACAAATCTATAGATCATATACAGGGCTGAATTAAAGTATTCGGATATTTTTCCGAATATTGTATATGTTGGAAATTCCTGAAATTACGTTTCTTAAACATGTTATGCGTTTTCCAAATTGTTTACTTAGATGTTATCTTTCAGCTTATTAAACAGTAATGATTTGTAAAATTATATTGGAAGCGTTGGAAAGTGTTATATAATCTATGCTTGACGCATGATTTTCCGTTATTGTTTATGGTTTTTAAAATAACTTTCAACAATGATTTTTTATTAAATCTATCTCTATCGCGTGCTGACAATTACGAAAGATAAATCCATTTGCACTTAAATTAATATAAATTAATATACAAAGCTCATTCCATAAAAATTGAGAGTTATTTTTTATGTAGTGACAACACCTAAACAAAAACAAACTAAACAAACTTAAAAATAAAACTGCAGGTGTTTTTTCAGACTGTTAACTGTTTGTTTATAAATATTCTAAACGAAGCGGACGATTTTATTTTCCTAGTTTCGTGCTTGTTTAAATAACTGTTTTTATTTACCCTACAGAAATGCAGGTGAGTGATTCAGAGTTAAAAAACGAAATGCGTTGTGCAATAAAATTTTGCTAACGTTTGGGCAAAACAGCTCCAGAAACAGTTAAGGTATCTGCCTACATCAAATTGGCAGTTTTGGTGAAAATTTTTGAAATTTTTTTTTATTGTTTTATATGAAAGAGCAATCTTTTACGATTCTAAATCTGTTTTAATTTTATTCCTACGATTATTAGAAGAGGAGTTATGGTAATTTTAACAATTAAATATTGTAGTTTTTTGCCTAAAAAGATATCTTTAAATGCGATTTCTGGAAAATGAGTTTTTTCGTTATTTCCATGTGCGATAAAATTCATTACACAAAAAGTTTTAAAGATATTTCAGTGAAATTTTGTAAGAATGCTTTCCATATCACTCACTATGCTCTGAACTAGGATCTAAGCTATATGTGGTAATTTAATTATTTTATAGGTACTCGAATATGAAAAAATGGTAATTTTTACTAAAAAAAATTTACTTTTTTACATATTTTGAAAATTTTCGGTTATTTTTGAAGATATTGTAAAACTTCTAGTTCAGTGCACAGATAAGTGTCATGGAAGTATGCAGCATAAAGGAAATTGAAATATATTTATTTGAATTGAGTGTAACGATGTCTGGCGTAAACATGAAATTTTGCTAAAAAAATGGCAAAAAAACCCAATTTTTTAAAATATTAAAAAGATATTACTAGGATTTTATGTTTTCTTATCATTCTGTATTACAATTGAACTAAAAATAATTATATTTATTCAAAACTGTCCTTTTTAAAAAAAAAGTGCTCCGTACGTAGGCAGATACCTTAAGTTAATGAAATAAGATTACAAAGACAAATGTTTTGTGAGTCTACGATTTTTAGATGGCATGATGATTTTGAAAAAAGACGTTTGTGTGCAGAACTGGCTCCTAAGCCTGGCCGAACAGAAAGTGTTGTGAATGATCGAAATGTTAACACTGTGTGGGCAGTCTTGCAAGAAAACCGGCGAATGATATGTGAGGAGATAGCGGCATCAGCTAACACTTCGAAAACGCCGATATTTTCATTCTATGCAAGAGTTTACAGCTTCGCCATGTTTGTTTCAGATGGGTCCCTCATCACCTTACTAAAGAACAAACGCAAACATCATGCCACATCCCCCTTACAGTCCAGATCTCGCATCATGCGATTTCTGGCTGTTTCCGACGCTGAAGGAGAAGCTCCGTGGCAGAAAATTGAATACAGATTCTATAAGTTATTTCAGCAGTGCAAGGGTGTTTGAAGCAGATTCCAGAAAAAGTCTTCTCTACTTATTTTGAAAAGTGGATTGAACAATAGCACCATTGCATATCACCTGAGGGAAGGTATTTTGAAAAGGAATGATGTATTTTTTGCTGTAAATATATTTCTTGATTTTTTCGAGATTTTACTCTCAGTTTTTACTGAACGCCTGTTTAAATAATAGCTCAGCATCTGTTTCTGGATTATTAATTGCTATTTTTCATATAAAAATTATATCTGATATTGTTAATGGGCAATCTAAAAAGTATACAACATGTAATAAATCTAATAGAGTTTGCAAATAAAAAAGTCGTTTGTACCTATATTATGTAACCCGATAAGCTCTGGTTGGATTCCCTAATTTATTAACTAAAAACAAAAAGAAATCTACAGGAAAAATCAAAAAGAAAATTATGTCACTCAGACTTTATCCAATTAAAATTTCAGATTTTTTTTCTATCCTGTCGCAAACGATAAATAACAAAATTTTGTTTCAATCACAATTTTTACACTGAATTTTTTTTTAACAACACAAACATTCCTTTTATATTTAAACTAGTAAATCAGCAGATCGGGAGCTTCAACGTTAGCTCTGAAAGTCATTGATTTTTAATCTCACTTTTCCTATTATTTAGCATCTTACAATTCGCAATTTAATTTTATTTATGGTACATACATAATTATAGTTATATTAAATACTTCAGAGGTTTTAGAAATTAGAAGCGTCAAATTAAACACGATTTATGCAATGCTATTCTGAAATTCTTATGAACTCCTTATTCTTGTAACTTTTTACATAAAAAATGCATTACTTATTTCGATATTCTTTGAAATATGGTTGCTAAGCAGTTAATAAAATAAAGAGGAAAGAAAAAGAATTGCATTTTAAAATTTGTAAAAATTAGGAAAAATAATATGTTTTTAATTCCCGAACAGTTTCAAAATTTTTTCCAATAATTAAACAATAAATTTCTTAATTCTAATAGATGTATCGGCAAATTTTCAAAGCTATTTCATATATTTAATACCTCCCTATCGAAAATTTAGTATCCGTAATTTTACGCTTAAATCCATTATTCAAATATGGGATTTTCATTTCTGTTAAAAATGAAATCTGAAAATCGTCTGCATTCCCATAGGAAATCATTATGACCTTAAAAGAAATGTTCCATATTTTTCGGAACGAATGAACCAAATGTAACTAAAAACTCTACAGCTAATACCGGGTACCTCAACAACATACCCACCAAAAATAAACTTAAAAGGACGATTTTTACGGCAGTTGTCGCAAAACAGACAGACAAACAGACGGAAACCAAAAACTTTTCGCGTCTCCACAGTGAGCCTTCACTGACGTTTCGGCAATTAAATAATTTATTTTTATAAACTTATTACTTATCAAAGCGTTTTTTTTTTTTTTTTTTTGTATTGTATTGTACATAAAATCAATAGCAGTTTTTTTTCCGTGGAAGTTTGTAGTATTTTCTAATTAATAATATCATTCTCAATTATTTAGCCAACGATAATGTGCGGTCGCCATGATGAAAAAAAAAACCAATGACAACAATTGAGCCCGAAAAAGGTGCAACATACCAATTTTTATTGCCACAAATCATAGTTATATTGGTATATTATACATCATAATGCGCGGGTGAATTTTCTCTATCCAGTGGATCAAACCAGAAAAAAAACTATTGCGTAGTTTTTAAAATTACCCCGGACATACACTTTTAAGACCTCTTGCTTTATAAGATACTAGTGGCGCGACCCGGCTTCGGTCGGTTGGACAATGAGTCGAGTATCGACCTACTTGTTAAAATGTCTTACACAAAACATCTATTCAAAAATCAGTTTCTTTGCCGATGTTAGTGTGAAAATCGCTAAAACAGCTTAAATACGTGTTTAACTATTATTTAGAAGATTGGTTTAGCTGTATTTTACTTACATCATTCCTGTAATTACATTATTACCTTTCATTGTTTTAACTGTTGTTGTGATTTTATTTTTGTAACTGTATTGTTGCAAGATTCATTCCTTTTTTACCTGACCGCCCCCATTTAACCCCCTTAGAGGGTGAATTTCTAAAATCACTGAAATACGTGTTTAATAATTTTTTTTAGTCGATCTGTTTTCCTGAATTTCTCACTCCTACAAAAACCTGCTGCTGAGATACGGCGACCTGACCTACAACTTTCTCCCCCCCCCTTGCACAAACTTCTGAGAGTTTTCAAAAATCCTTTCTGATTGCTTGTCTAGGTCATAACCGTAATTTACTGTCCAAATTTCGTGATCCTGACTTTAGTCGTTTCAGCTGGGCGTTGATGAGTTAGTCAGCCAGTCAGGCATTCTCTCGTTATATAATAGTACAGATATGATAACAGGATATGATATGATGTTATGATAGACAAAATTGAAGTAATTTTTTTATCATAAAGTAATTTTCTTAGAACGGTTTCATACAGCGTTCTAAAAGAAGCAATTTCTTAACATATAAGTATAAAATGCTTTGTTATTTAATCTATAAATATATAATGATTACGATCGAATCAGACCAAATGCGATCATCATTCTTCAAAAAAAAAATTGTTGTTGGACTATTTAACACAAATAATTAAACACGTTTCTTTTATTATAAACATTTGCCTCAAACTTTTAGTAACAATAATGTACACTGCTAAAAATATGTAGAAAAACTGTTTAGTCATTCGTTCGTTTTTAGAGATAACGTTTATTCGATCATAATATTAAGCGTATCTGGCAATATTATTGACCATATTGTTGTCAAAAGAAAATTAAATTAAGGTTATGTAAAAGTTTTTTAATAAAAATGGTCTAATGACTGGACAGTTAGCAGCAAATTTTTAACAGTGTAGAAAATATCTCAGAAAAATCTTTTGTTCAATGAAATGATTCATCATGTGTTTAGAAAAATACGTAAAATAATTTAATAGGTGTAACGAAATAATGTAGCGTAGCATTTTTAACTCATTGTTTTAAACAAATGGTAGAATTAAACGCATTAATTTGAGAGTTAATTCTAATTAATAAAAAATAATTTATAAGAGTTGATTTGCTCGCTTTCTATTTAATGAAACGATTTATCATGTGTTTAGAAAAATACGTAGAATAATTTTAATAGGTGTAACGAAATAATGCAGCGTAGCATTTTTAACTCATTGTTTTAAACAAATGGTAGAATTTAATGAATTAATTTGAGAGTTAATTCTAATTAATAAAAAATAATTTATAAAAGAGTTGATTTGCTCGTTTTCTATTTAATGAAACGATTCATCATGTGTTTAGAAAAATACGTAGAATAATTTTAATATGTATAACGAAATAATGCAGCGTAGCATTTTTAACTCATTGTTTTAAACAAATGGTAGAATTTAATGAATTAATTTGAGAGTTAATTCTAATTTATAAAAAATAATTTATAAAAGAGTTGATTTGCTCGTTTTCTATTTAATGAAACGATTCATCATGTGTTTAGAAAAATACGTAGAATAATTTTAATAGGTATAACGAAATAATGCAGCATAGCAATTTTAACTCATTGTTTTAAACAAATGGTAGAATTTAATGAATTAATTTGAGAGTTAATTCTAATTAATAAAAAATAATTTATAAGAGTTGATTTGCTCGCTTTCTATTTAATGAAACGATTCATCATGTGTTTAGAAAAATACGTAGAATAATTTTAATATGTATAACGAAATAATGCAGCGTAGCATTTTTAACTCATTGTTTTAAACAAATGGTAGAATTAAACGAATTAATTTGAGAGCCAATTCTAATTAATAAAAAATAATTTATAAGAGTTGATTTGCTCGCTTTCTATTTAATGAAACGATTCATCATGTGTTTAGAAAAATACGTAGAATAATTTTAATATGTATAACGAAATAATGCAGCGTAGCATTTTTAACTCATTGTTTTAAACAAATGGTAGAATTAAACGAATTAATTTAAGAGTTAATTCTAATTAATAAAAAATAATTTATAAGAGTTGATTTGCTCGCTTTCTATTTAATGAAACGATTCATCATGTGTTTAGAAAAAAACGTCAAATAATTTTAATATGTGTAACGAAATAATGCAGCGTAGCATCTTTAACTCATTGTTTTAAACAAATGGAAGAATTAAACGAATTAATTTGAGAGTTAATTCTAATTAATAAAAAATAATTTATAAGAGTTGATTTTCCTAGCTTGCTACCCATTTTACAAATTGTAATTAACCCGTTAACATTATAAAGAAAATCATAACTTTTGTTGTTAAACGTTTGTATCAAACTGTCAATTATAAAGCTATTAAAAATATGGGGATACTCAATACTTTTGACCATGCTGACATATATACTATAAAAACGGTTTTACTAAAATGTATGTACCAGTTCTGTTCTCAAAAAACTCTAGATATTTATTTTAAACACGTTTCTTCTACACTATCAAAGAAAAAGTGTTAACTGACTCCCATTCTTTTAAAAAGAAAACACTAGTTCTGAGAAAACTTCCTAACAAACAATAGTTCTTTCTCTAAAAGTTTTAAATTAGGTTGCAGGTGACTTCATTGGAACAGAAGAGATTGTCGATGTTTGCCTCAACTATTTCGTAATAAAAATGTAGGAAATGTCTGTGACAAGATTTTTGTTTATAAGGTTTATTTTCTATTTGTATTTACTGAAAATTGAATCTTTAAAAACGCTCTAGAAATTTTATCAGCAAAGACTACTGACAACGTTATTTCTGAAAATATAGGTAGTTTGTTAAAAATAGATAAAGTATCCAAAGGTGTTTTGGTAAACTGAACATTTAGAAAAACATTTAAAAATAGAAATTACGATTAAAAGCTAATTTTATATATTCAATACTTTTCAATACTTCAATACATTCAATTTCATTCACTTTAAACAAAATGATATTCAGCAGCTTTCTTCACAATTTTTGACGTTATTATTTCAATTGCAGCTTAATTCAAAATACGTTGGGTGATTTTAAAATTTGGAAAAATTATAAATGAGTTGCACTCACTACGTGGCCCGCGGGCCGCATCAACTCTGGAACTGAATACTATTTTTTTTTTTTTTTTTTTACATTACACAGACATTTGTAACAGCTGTAGAATATTCTCCTTATTAAACATCTTGTCCTAAAATATTTTGAATATTTTTAGTTTAATCATTTTTGGGAGATTGCATTTGATCGGTTGAAAACTTGCTATATAAATGAAAATCTTGTAATTTTTCATTAAATTGCTGTTGCCAACTTATCTTCTGAAATTGATAAAACTGTTGAAAAATATGATAGGATTTTACTGTCTAGTACAAAAATGGAATAACTTAGAAGAATTATGTAAGTTTAAACTTTATAATCTTCATAAATACTCATTTTAAATTATACTAATAACTACATTTAATAGAATGAATAATAATTGTATTTAGCACTAATTGTATTTCGCATGTTTTACTGGTCGGATTTTTTAAAAGGAACCTCGAATTCGATGAATCTAGGGCTGTGTGATCCATTGCCTTCGGCAGCGTACGTCAGCTCTAGTCGTCAATAAAACGAACTTTGAATTGTTGCGATTTTTTTTAAATTTCGATCCAGTCTAAATTAAAATTTTCTGCATCGTCGTTCTCGTTGCTATTGAGACCGATTTAGCATTCTTCCAACAGGAAATTAACTATGGTTGTAATCATGGAAAAATTTATCAGACACCTCTTTCCGTATCAGACAAAAAAGTGAAAAATCGCTGCGAAATACATGCAAACGCAAATAATAGAATAGAAAATAACAAAGTTTTCTATTTGGGGCAAATTTTGAATTGAGATAACTTTCAATGAATGAAAAAAAAAAAAGCACAAAAAGCGAACAAATAGTAAATATCACACACAAATTTTGCAAAAAATTCAGAAATTGCAGTTGAAAAAATTTACAATATTGAGTTAAAATACTGAAAACCATATTACTTTTACGAACGTCAAAAAATCGCCGCGAAATGAAAAACTAATACTAAAAATTACATAAAAAATAAATTTTAAAAATCGAATAAAAAAAATTCAAAATCTGGCTTTAAGATGCATAAGTTTCTAGATTTCCCTGCATAACGAAACCATTTAGGTTTATCCTGTATACATCATATCTTGAAATGTCTTGTAGCTCTATCTTGAAATGTCTTGTAGCTCTGAGCGCAAAGTATCTTCAGAAAACAGCTCACCGACACACAGACCCACAAAAAAAATCTATCTTTATTAATATAGATTAATCTGCTAAAATTGATTACAATTAATAATTTCTTATTAATAACTGGCATGAACTAGCAAATTATTTCAATATATAGACATATGACTGCAAAAAAACTTTCTATCAGCTCTTACAGAAAATTTAGTAAGTATTACTGCTTTAAGGCAGTAGGTTGCCAGTAGAGTAAACGGCTACATACTATGTCGATGGCTGTTACAACATACTAGTTGTAGTTGGCCGCTACAACTAGTTTGTTGTGGTCATCACAAAACCTTATTCCATATAAATCAAATCAATTAAATGATTTCAATAGTACAGGAAATTACATTGATTTAGCAAATATAATTTTTAAACAATATATTCCCATATTGAAGATGACAAAGCGTGAAGTTTTGTTAAATTGTCTGCATTTAAACTGGTGATATAAGCATCGCAAAAGAAATCATAGACCTTCCCCCCCCCCCTCGCTTAGATGACGTTAACCAAAATTGAATGACAATCTATTCCTATCATGAGGATTTTAAATGTGATATTTCGTTGAATTCTACGCATTTAAAAAAGAGCTAAAAGCGTCACATAAATCGAAGATATCCTCGATTTGCGGCACAACTTGTTAACCCCTTCGGCCCTGACGTCCTACTAATAGGACACATCTTTTATTGAGCACCTAATAGTGATAGTATGAATCTCTACATATCCTATTATGACTTCACTTATGTTTAGCATTTAGTAATAATAATAATAATAATAATAATAATTTTCATAATTATTAGCACGCCGTTGGCATTTCTTTTAATTAAAACATACGTTTCACTCTTTTAAATTAAAATTTGCTAATCCTTTTCCGAATTGGTAATTTATGATAAAAGATAAAAAATATTATTAAATTTTTATGCTTGTTTAATAATTTAGTTGTAATACGACATTTTCCAAACGTCTTCAAAAATTCTTCCTTTGACTATTGGTATATGGAAAACACGCAAAATAACTACATTTGTGAGGTTTTGGTAAAGAACGCATTCGTTAACTTTCATTAAACCCTAACTTCTGTGATTCCGATTGCTATTTTTAATTTTTTTCGCATAACAGTAATTTTTTTCCCAAAATTGAAAAAAAAAAATCAGGGCCGAAGGGGTTAAGGGATTTTTCCACAAAACTAATATGCATCAGTTCACATAAGGATAGAAGGTCATATATAATTACATCCTATTCTAAGCGGTTCGTGGGATAGAGTGCCCGCAAAATTTATGCCACGTACGGACAGACACACAGACTGAAATTTGGCAAGAAAATCAAAATTTTCGAAAGCACTTTCTGGCAACCATTATGTAACTTTTATAACGTTACAAAATTGTTGCAGATTTATGAAATATCTGTCATTATATCGAATGCACAAAGCATTTGTTGTATATTTACACCATTTAATGCTTAAATTAATAAGCAATCTGTTTATATTATACTTAAATAACTCTTATAATGTAATAATATATATATATCATAAATAAGCCATATAAGAGTAGAAATGTTTTTATTAGTCGCTGTTAATTTGGTAATTGTTTATAATATTTGGCACAAAATTGCATTTTTTTAAGAGTGAGTTAAACCAAATCTTCTATAACAAAAAGCACACAACTTTATGTAGCTTTCATTACAAAAAGCTACCTATTGCAGACGTTCCGAGGAAAGCAATTCCAAAAAATTTTGGTATATTTTCACCGATCATGATCCCCAGACCCCCAAACCACTCTCCGTTCAAATGTTGATTTATATATATATATATATATATTTGATATATGTTATGCTGTAATTTTCTTATTTATGAACCGATTTGGAGGTGACTGAGTACGTGTGTATGACATACAAAGGTCTCGACCGAGTTCGTTGGCCAGCTTCATCCGCCATCTTGTTTCAAAATGGCGGCCAGTTAAAATTTTTAAAAAATTTAAAAATTCAAAAGATGTACCAAAAATTTATAAATTGAAAAAAATTGTTGGTGTTAAGTGTTAGAACATTATACAAGGATTCTGGAACATTTTTTGTTTTGGCTATATCTTAAATAATGGCTGAGATATGGCAGCAATTCTAGTGTGGCTGAGATTTTGAAACAATCTGATATTTATTATGCTGTAACACTCGTATTTATGAACAGATATGAATGTGACTGATCATATGTATAGAACATACCAAGGTCTCGACCGAGTTTGTTGGCCAGCTCCATGCGCCATCTTGTTTCAAAATGGCGGCAAGTTTAATTTTTTTAATTAAAAAAAATCAAAAAGATGTATAAAACATTATAAATTGAAAATGTTGTTTCCGTTAAGTGTTATACTATGACTTTTTGTTTTTGCTTTATCTTAAAAAATGGCAGAGATATGGCAGTTTGAAATTCTAGGTTAGCTGACATTTTGAAACAATCTGATTTTTGTTATGCTGTAATTCTCATGCTGAAATTTGCATTCAAATCCAGTATTAACGAAAAAAGGGATTGAATCTTCTATAATCGGGTTCCAAGTATTTTAGCTTCGGGTGTTTGAGTAAAATGAGTTGAATTTTTAAAAACATGGACTATGAAAGCTACCTTTTCCTCCCGGTACACGCCGGAAGGGCTTTTTTATTTCTGATTTCAGTCGTATTAGTGGATAACAGCACAAAATATTTGTACAACTTTGTTGAACATAAAAATGTGTAGTTGAGAATGGATAGCATCCGAAAAACTTCTACTAGAAAATGAGAAAACTGATTAATACTCGGGAACGTTTCTCAAAATCACAGGTCGGAAATGGAACTACAAATGCTTCTTTAAATCCCGAAAATATAGTACTTTTTCACGTTTCTAAAGATAAAAACGCTTTTTTTGGTATCGTGAATAACTCCGAGGAATTATTCGTCTCGGAGCTATTTTCGTTTGTGGTTAGTATATAATATTTTTTCTAGATTGAGAAACTTTTGTCTTTTCTTTTACAGTGTGGACGTTCATATTAATAAATTAAAAATGTTTAACCGTAATTTCACAATAACTTGAATAGTTTATTTGCAGTTTAAATATGTAATTTAAATATCGGTATTTTTCTACGCATCTTTTATAAAGATTTTCATTAAAGCCTGTTGGTACATCTGCCTAATCATAGAACAAAGATCTGTAAGCTTTAATGGAACTGTGTAGAATGCTTCGCTTATTATGATAGAAATGACAGATTTTTATACCCATAACTTTGAAAGACATCATTGTACATTATGAGATTTCTAATAAAGAAATGTAATAGTATTGCTTCAAATTAAAAAAAAAAATTCTAATAATTTTGGGTAGCATATATATATATATACATATATATACATTTGTGCGCCAAGAATAAAAAAGTAAAAAAAAAAAATTCGAACTGGAAGCTTTAGTATAAAGTCGAACAAAGATTTAGTATAAACATTCTAAATCATATTATATATATATGAAGATATTTCATGCAAAATAGTTTTCTGTGCTGTCTTGATTTCAAAGATATTTTATAATATTGAAATAAAACGTCAAATAAAACAAATTTTCTGTTTCAAAAAACGCTCATATATATATATATATATGTATGAGCATATACACATTGAGGAATTATATGCAATACGGTACAAAATTTCGCTTAAAAAGGATAAATACAAGGGATTTTATAAAAAAACGATTAAAAATCAACGTTGACATGTTTATACATAAATTAATGAGCCAGTTTTGCTTGCCGGAAATTGCTTTTTTGGAATGGAAACATAATGTATTGATGGACTTGAGTTCAATTTATTGCGGTAAAACGAGGGGGATTTCGATAGAAGATTATAATTCATTAAAAGAATCTATTAAGGATTTACAGAGTAATTTTGTTATAACTTATATAGATAAAGCTAATACAAATTTTGCAATTATTTGCAAAAAGTTATACAGTGACCAACTAAAACAAAGTTATAATAAAAAACATAATTACAGGTTATTAAATACCAATGTAAAAGAGACAGAAAGAAGAATTGGCGCATTTTATAAAAGGTTAAGATATACACAACGTAGTAAAGAATTACCTTATATGGTATTGATTCCTAAATTTCATAAGGACCCTGTTGCCTTTCGTACAATTACTTGTGGTTTTGGAACTTATTTAGAAGTTGCTAATAAAAAGTTTTGGGATATTTTGCAGAGTTTATTTGATGTGGCATTAAAACATAATAACACTTGTATTATAAAAAATAGTATTGAGTTACTTAATAGATTGAAAGGTTTGAGTAATATCAAAGGTTTATATGTTTATGATTTTGAAGATTTATATAATAACATTGATTTAATAGATCTTAAAAATAAAATTTTTGATTTTTTTAAGCGTTACAATACTTTGGGTAAAGATTTGGATCATTTAATAAATTTATTTAATTTTGTAGTTAATGAAAATTACTTATTTGACGGTAAACATGTGTTTCAGCAGATTAAGGGTATACCTATGGGGGGTAGTTGCAGCTCGGTACTTGCAGATATTTATTTATTTTTATACGAAGTTAATGATACATTAAACAAGGATTTTTTAAGTTTCAGATACATTGATGATGTCTTGTTGGTAAAGATTAACGATTCCAACAGTGAATTAAATTTTGATTATTACCCCCAAGGTTTGACATTAAAGAGAACTTCATATAACACAAAACATGTAAATTATCTTGACCTTGCTATCGACATCGAGAGGGGTGACTTGCGTACTTGCATTTACGATAAGAGAAATGATTACAAATTTGAAACAATCAAGATATTAAATTTTAATTCTAATGTACATATTTCAATTTTTAGAAATATATTTATCAACAGTTTAATTAGGATAGCAAAATTAAATTCTGAACATGATAGTATAATGAGTGACATAATAAATCTCTATCACGGTGCATTGGTTCAGAGTTATCCTATTGCTTTTTTAAATAGTTTGGTGAATAGTTTTGTCAAAGGTAAAGAATACAGTGATACTCTCCTTTTGGCGATTAAAAATATCGCCAAGTGAATGTAGGTTTTATAAGGAGCTTCGTCCGGCTGAGTCGTCTTTTCATCTCGGTTTAATTTTTTCTACGGTTAGTTTGGTTGTGACAGGCATGGGGGAAGTTTCATGTGTAATGCCGGTATAACCCAGCATGCAGGTCTTTAGCCCTGCAGCCTGTCTCCATTGGTTGTGTTTTTTCTGTTTGTAGTTTTGTTTAAAGTATTGTTAGTTCGAATTTTTAAGGTTATTTGTTTGTTTTCTCTGCCGTTTCAGTAGTTTTGGGTTTGAAAGTATGGTATGTGGTTTTCGCATTATATATATATATATATATATATATATATATATATATATATATACAGAGAGAGAGATATAAACTGATTTTTTAATCTATTTGATAGCATGTTTGACATTTTTAATAATTAACTCACAATGTTTACACGAAAATATCACAATAGATTGCAAAGAGTATTTTCATTTTAAAGTATTCACCTCAATTTGAATAGCTGCATTATATTTTCTGCATAAGTTATAGAGATTTCCATCAAAAGATTTTCTCTATATATGCCTGTTTATGAAGCTAAGATATCAAGCAAATCATTAACGGACGTCTGCAGAAATCCTTGTTTATTAGGCGCATATGATATAGTCTGCAGATTTCAGTACCTTTAACCTTTTATAGAAATACAAATGCAGCATTTCTCGTTATGATGATTCTTATAAAGGAATATCCTACAATTGTTTTGAATCCAAATATTTCTAGTCTTTGGAGCTTATATTTTGCGTATTTACTCGCTTATCGCTAATTTTTAAAAGTCGCTAATTTTTCATACTAGCTAATTTTTAACACTTTCCAACATAGTTGAAAAGTGCTTATGACTTCAGTTTGTCTGGCCATCTGTCTTTGTGGTTGTCTGTTTGGCCGTCTGATTGGCTTTGTGCCTATGTTCGAATAAATTTGCCTGTATTGTCAAGATATTGTTATATGTTATTGAGGTTTATCATAAAACGTTCCCTATTGTAAATGTAATGTGTAGCATTTATAGTTCGTTTAGGGAGACAAACAAATCATTTTGTTACATTATTGTACATGGGTGAAAAACCCTTTTCAGCGCATTATAATAAAGCTAGCCTAAATTAAAGTTAGCCTATTTCAAACATGAAATTGATACACATTATTGAAGTGCATTACAATTTTTTTCCTGCGGGATATGGAGTGCATTATTTTTGTCAATCATTTATAGGTAAACACAAAAGAATTCCGTTAAATTGTGACTTATGTGAAAAAAGTAATTACTGTCTATTTAAAAATGTTACACAATTCCATACATATTGAAACTGATGTGTACTGTAGAGGTGCACTAGAAGATGCTTACTCTAGAATATGAAGTACAAAGCATTTATTTGTTCATTTACAAGGACACACAAAAAAATCGGTTACAACAATATCTATGACTGATATTGATGGAAATCCGTTTTCAGATGCGGTATGCTGTTTAAAAGTTACAAATTTTTTAATACATTACGTGGTGTGTATAAATTCTATAGACCATATAGAGGCTGCCAAAATATCTGACCTGGCGTGCTTAGAGATATTTTATATGTAGGTTATGCATTTTCCATTTTAACTATATGTGTTAAGCTAAAATACTTTGTATAATATAAATAAATTGTATATTAGGCTGCACAATAAAAAAAAGTTTACAACACTATCTATGACCGATATTGAATGAAATCCGTTTTCAGATGCGGTATGCGGTTTAAAACTTAAAAAAAAATTAATACATTACGTTTTGTGTATACATTCTATAGATCATATACAAGCTACCAAAATGTCTGGCGTAGAGTGCTTAGAGATATTTTTTATTTGGGTTATGCATTTTCCATCTTAACTATATTTAGTATACTAAAATACTTCTGTATAATATAAATAAATTATATATAAGGCTACACAAAAAAAAGAACAAAAAATCATGCGTCAAGCATAGATTATGTAACACTTTCCAACGCTTCCAAAATAATTTTACAAATCATACCGTTTAATAAGCTGAAAGATAACATCTAAGTAAACAATTTGGAAAACGCATAACATATTTAAAAACCTAATTTCAGGAATTTTCAACATATACAATATTTGGGAAAATATCCGAATACTTTTATTCAGCCCTGTATATGATCTATAGATTTGTATATATACTACACAGGATGCTACACTTTAGTTCCGTTTAGAAACGCGTAGCACAGTTTAAGATTCTCCTTCTGGAGTGTCTGTCAATAAACGGAAATGCGTTCGCGAACTTTTGTGCTTCCCTGTATAGGATCTACAAAATTTATACACACCACGTAATAGACAAAAAGCGAGATAAATTTAAAATCGCGTTCAGTAACTTAAAAGGCACTTCCAGGAATTATTGTTAACAGACAGTAGAGAATTCTTTTGTGTGGCCCTGTCAATGAACGATGACTGATATACACACAATATTCTGTAGTAAGCCTGTTGTAATGCACTTTATTGATATAGATAAATTTCAATGCGTTTAAAATGGTGAAACATTATTTAAATAAACCGCAGACGATTTTTCTCCATAGACGTAATGTAACGGAATTCTTTTGACTGTCCCTGTAAAATAACTATAAGTGCTATGCACACCCTATTCCATATTAAGCTTCTTGTAATGCATCTTAGTGATATGTATCAATTACGATGTGTTTGAAATTGTGTAACATCATTAAAAAAAACCGCAAATGATTTTTCCCCATGACTGTAATGTAACGGAATGCTTTTGAGTGTACCTGTAAAAAAACTATAAGTACTACACACTTCAGTTGAAATGGGGAACATGCTATAGATAACGACAATAACATATAAAAATTTCAGAGCAATCCGAGCATATTTACGGGAGTTAGAGCACGGACAGACGGCAGACGGCCAGACGCCAGACGCCAGACACACAGTGGGACAAAATTCTGAAAAGCTGGTCAAAATATGAAAATGCTGTTCAAATTGGACGAAACTTCGTACACAGGTGTTTTTCAGGATGCTGATTACGATTCCGTAGTTAAAATTTTTAATAACAAAATGGGAGATCCAATATGGCGGACTAAAAATTTAAATGTTTTGAAAGCTATTCAATTTGTATGAAATTTCGTATACAGGTGCTTTGAAGAATATAATTACGATTATTACGTTTCTAATTACGATTCAAAAGTTAAAATTAAAAGCAAAAATAGCGAATTAGTATAGATACCGAAAGCATGCAGTAGAAAATTGTTAATGACATTTTGAAATTGTTTCAAGAATAATTTTCTCATTTACAAATCTCGTCTTATGTAGAAATAGTATTTATTGTAAACATTCCCTCATGACAACGTTTCGTGATTTTCATGTCCCTGAAAATCGGTTTAAATTGGCAACTTTTTTAATTATACCCAACCACTGGCAGAAATCTGACAAAACTCAAAATTCTTATTATTTTAAAATATCACTGTACAACTGCCGCAGAAAGACATGTACACTTTTCCCCGGTAATTCTGGAAAAGAACGTCAAATAAAAAGCGAGGATAGATAAGGGATAGCCCACGGTTTCTTTATCTTTATAATATCGACCATGCAAAGGCTTAAGAATCACACAGAATATTTCTAATTACATTCTTATCAATAACAACTCATTCCCGTTTCAAACTGATTTTCAAAGGGCTGTAAAATATTTTAAGAAACTTAGACTACAACCCTGTTTTTCAAATAGCAAGTTTTTTTTTTTTCTAATTTTTCAATTTGTAAATAAATAAATTTTTTACTTTGAGCCCGAGCCCTACAGAGAGAAAAAAGAGAACTGTATCACACTTTAATTAAAACCTCTTTTTTTTTTTTTTTTTTTTTTTTTTTTTAGAATATAATTATACACGTCAATAAAACAAAAACGCTGCCATTTTCGGAAAAATAACTTTGCACAAACAACTGCTGGCACTCAGCTTTGTAAGAAGACTACAGAAACTCTGACAATAAAATTATCTTCTCACATGCACTACTCTTTTACAATTTCAGAATTTTTGACGCGACTAAAAACTAGTCGTTGTGAGCCACCGTAATAATTACCCATCATGGATATGCATATTATAAAATATAAAAATAAAACATGTGTAAACTACTTATAAAATACAGTGGACTCTCTCTATTCTGAACACTCATGGGACCGACCAAAAGTGTTCAGATTATGGGGGTGTTCATTATAGAGGGAGATTGGGAAATGCACTACTACTACTATGTATTGAGTTTATAGACTGTATAGAATACTTAGCCTGGTTAACCATGCAAGTTACCGGCATGGAGGTGCTGAATTTAGAAACTATTAAAAAAGTTAATTAAATGTTATATTAAAAAAATTTACAAAATATACAATTACATACTTACAATACATTACTTGAAAACATAATCGGTTCATTACTTAAAAAAGTGAGCAATTTTAGTCTGTTTTTGCATTGTGTATGCTCGAGCAGTGTACATGTTATCTAGTTGTTTAAGAAGTGGAAAGGCTTCCGGGTGATGTTCAGCCGCATAGTTCAACAGGTCTTGAATCCATTGGCTATATTGCTTGAAGGAAATCGTACTTCTTGATTCATTGGTCTCTTCTGGTTCTGCTTCGTCTTCACTAACCTCTTCCTCTTCAACGATGTTGTCGCACACAGGAAGGCTTGCGTCGGCTTCGAGATAAGCTCCAGGTTCAATTTCAGTATGAAGTTCCTGAAGAATTGTCCCCAAGTCATTCACAGCTGTTGCTTCTTGGTTCTCTGTCCTTGATTGCTCATTCTCACACGGGAATCTAGCTTTGTAGAAGCATTTTTGGGTTACTGCATTCCAAGCCATTGATATCCAATGGACAGCATCCATGACATTGACCTTCTTCGTTAGTTCGAATGCCGAATTTGCCTCCTCCATCACCACGGACATTTTCTTCAAAAAATGAATTCAGTAGTGAGCTTTAAAGGTCTTTATTACTCCTTGATACAGTGGTTGGATTATAGAAGTACAGTTCGGTGGCAGGAACTTCAGGCTCACGTTGCTCAGCTGCACATTTGCATGTGATCTGGCATTATCCACAAAAAGAAGACTTTTTCTTCCTTCTCTCTTCATCATTTTGTTAATGCCCTCCAACCAGTGTGAGAAAATTGTGAATGTCATCCAGGCTTTTCGATTTGATTTATAGTGCACAGGCAATGATGCTATCTTCACATTTTTGAAGCACCATGGTTTTTCACTTTTTCCGATCACAAGTGGTTTGAGCTTCTCACCCGTAAAACTAGCACAGAGCATGACGATAAGTCTTTCTTTAGACAATTTTCCGCCCACGCATTTCTCGCTTCTTTTTTCTAAGGTTTTATTTGGAAGAGCTTTGAAAAACAGGTTGGTTTCGTCGGCATTGAAAATGTAAGCGGCATCGAAATCCTTCGTTACATCCGGAAGCTTTCTTTTCCATTCCTCCACAGTGTCGATATTTACGTCTGCAGCTTCACCATTGATTATTTTGAATTCGATGTTATGCCGACTTTTGAAGCGAGTCAGCCATCCTTCTGATGCCTTGAATTCCATGATTTTCAAAAAACTTCCAGACGTGATTATTTGTGTTCTCGTTTCCCGTTTTCTTTTCGAAAATCCTACACTTTGAGGAAGGTTTATTTGCTTCAAAAGCGGCTATAATTTCTTTCTCTTTCTTGCTGATGGCATTGACTTGACCTACTGAAATTCCAAATTCAGATGCAACTTTTTTTGACTAACGTTTGATTTTAATTTTTGAACAACTTCGTATTCTTCCTGAAGTTTCAGTTCTTTCCGTTTTTTCGTCTTCTTACTTATTTCTGACATATCTGCGTAAGTGTTGTGATTCTTTCCCTGCAACGATAATGAGATAACGAAAAAATTTTCCTTTGCCGAACAAAAAGGAAGAAGAGAACAGAAGCGATAATGCTGCCAACAAGGTGTGCAGAAAAGAAACCATAATCCTTTTTTAACCACTCCCTCTAACAAAGGTTGTCTCTTATCTGTCATTGGGTGGGGGGGGGGGCATTTCTGTTGCGCAATCTTTCTATTTTTATCTCAGCTCGGGAGAGGGGAAGTCACGTGACATGTTTTTTACATTATTTTTTTCTTGTATCTCTTTGCATAAAAATTGATTGTTTTGATCATTTCATTTAATTTGATTATCATGATTTACTTTTTCTGAAATGGAAAACAATTTCATATCTCCACTTTTTTATTTATTAAAAATATATAAGAATGTTCTATTTAGTTAGTTGAGAGCACGTAAGGTAAAAATAAAAATATTCTTTCATTTTTTTTTTGTTATAATGAATGTTTTTTTTTTTTTTTTTTTTTTTTTTTTTTGTTAACTGAAGATTTTATTTGAATTATTGAAATAAATTTCAGCATTGGGTAGATCTTAAAATCTAGATATGTTTTGTTTCTTTATTTTTAAATCGAGTTCATCGAACCCTTTTATTCTTCTGCAACAATTTTCCCGAATTTCCATGATGCGGGAATTCCCCGCATTCCGAATACAAACACACGTTCAGTTTACGGAGAGGCGGGTTAGAATGGGGATCAAAAGTAGCGTTCATAATAGTGGGGTGTTCACATTAGAGGGTGTTCAGAATACAGAGAGTTCATCTTTTGTTAAGTCTATGGAGTTTCGCCGGGACCATCAGAAAGTGTTCATAATACCGTGGTGTTCACATTAGAGAGTGTTCACACAGAGAGAGTCCACTGTATATTGCAATTCGAATAATATCGTGGCTTGATGACGTCATAAACTTTAAAGGCTCTATTACTGAATTGCGTATAAGTAACATCTCCATATCTCTAAAAATGATAATCATATTCACTAAGAGTTTACTGCGTCGGATTAAGCATCTTATTTCTAATTGAAATATATCTTTCAGTTGAAATTTGGAGGAAATACAGGGTGATGAAAAATCGAAGAGTGTGGAAAAATATGATTACAAATATCTCGGCAACTAATAATCCGATCGAATTCATTCTTTATGCAAAATTTATGTTTTTAATTGTCTTTTATATTCATTCCTTAAAATAAACAATTTCGAAAAATTTTATATACCTTTTATCACGAATATTTCGAGAGTCCGAAAAAAATAGTTCCGGATAATCGAGGTTACTGAAATTTAATAAACTTCTTTCCATTATTACATACTAAGTACATACCAAATTTTAAGTCTCTATCTCAATTTGTTCGGAAGACAGAGCGTTTACAGATACAGACACACAGACGGATTTTTTTTTTCTAAAAATATGTTTTTCGGAATCTCTAGTGTCTGAAACGTGTAAATCCGTCAAAAATGTTTGTTCGATTTTTAAAACGATTACAAGACTTACCTTATACTACGTATGATGGGTAAACAGTGACATTTCTACTTGTTGTTGCACAAACCTGCACGAAATGTAAAATGGCAGTTTTTGGCAGCTGGTTTTTTAACACTTTCCAACCTAGTTGAAAAGTGTTTATGACTTCGGTTTGTCTGCCGTCTCGAATCTGCCGTCTGTCCGTGCTCTAACTCCCGTAAATATGCTCGCAATTTTTGTATGTTATAGTCGTTATCTATACCATGTTCCCTATTTCAACGGAAGTGTGTAGTTTTTTACAGTGACACTCAAAAGAATTCCGTTACATTGCGGTCTATGGGGAAAAATCATTTGCGGTTTATTTAAATAGTGTTTAACTATTTTAAACGCATTGAAATTTAACTATATCACTAAGGTGCATTAGAAGAAGCTTAATATGGAATAGGGTGTGCTTAGCACTTATAGTTACATTACAGGGACAATCAGAAGAATTCCGTCACATTACGTCTATGGAGAAAAATCGTCTGCGGTTTATTTAAATAATGTTTCCCTATTTTAAACGCATTGAAATTTATATATATCACTAAGGTGCATTACAAAAGGCTTACTACGGAATATTGTGTGTATAGCAGTCATCTTTCATTTACAGGGACACACAAAAGAATTATCTACTGTATGTTAACAATAATTCCTGGAAGTGCGTTTTAAGTTATAAAGAAATGTAATAGTATTGCTTCAAATTAAAAAAAATTCTAATAATTTTGGGTAGCATATATATATATATATATATATATATATATATATATATTTGTGCGCCAAGAATAAAAAAGTAAAAAGAAAAAATTCGAACTGGAAGCTTTAGTATAAAGTCGAACAAAGATTTAGTATAAACATTCTAAATCATATTATATATGTATGAAGATATTTCATGCGAAATAGTTTTCTGTGCTGTCTTGATTTCAAAGATATTTTATAATATTGAAATAAAACGTCAAATAAAACAAATTTTCTGTTTCAAAAAACGCTCATATATATATATATATATATATATATATATACTTTTGTAAATAATAACATATATATATATATATATACAGAGAGAGAGATAGAAACTACTTTTTTAATCTATTTGATAGCATGTTTGACATTTTTAATAATTAATTCACAATGTTTACACGAAAATATCACAATAGATTGCAAAGAGTATTTTCATTTTAAAGTATTCACCTCAATTTGAATAGCTGCATTATATTTTCTGCATAAGTTATAGAGATTTCCATCAAAAGATTTTCTCTATATATGCCTGTTTATGAAGCTAAGATATCAAGCAAATCATTAACGGACGTCTGCAGAAATCCTTGTTTATTAGGCGCATATGATATAGTCTGCAGATTTCAGTACCTTTAACCTTTTATAGAAATACAAATGCAGCATTTCTCGTTATGATTATAGGAATATCCTACAATTGTTTTGAATCCAAATATTTCTAGTCTTTGGAGCTTACATTTTCCGTATTTGCTCGCTTATCGCTAATTTTTAAAAGTCGCTAATTTTTCATACTAGCTAATTTTTAACACTTTCCAACATAGTTGAAAAGTGCTTATGACTTCAGTTTGTCTGGCCATCTGTCTTTGTGGTTGTCTGTTTGGCCGTCTTAAAACGTTCCCTATTGTAAATGTAATGTGTAGCATTTATAGTCCGTTTAGAGAGACAAACAAATCATTTCGTTACATTATTGTACATGGGTGAAAAACCCTTTTCAGCTCATTATAATAAAGGTAGCCTAAATTAAAGTTAACCTTTTTCAAACATGAAATTGATACACATTATTGAAGTGCATTACAATTTTTTTCCTGCGGGATATGGAGTGCACTATTTTGGTCAATCATTTATAGGAACACACAAAAGAATTCCGTTAGATTGTGACTTATGTGAAAAAAGTAATTACAGTCTATTTAAAAATGTTACACAATTCCATACATATTGAACCTGACGTGTACTGTAGAGGTGCACTAGAAGATGCTTACTCTAGAATATGAAGTACAAAGCATTTATTTGTTCATTTACAAGGACACACAAAAAAATCGGTTACAACAATACCTATGACTGATATTGATGGAAATCCGTTTTCAGATGCGGTTATGCTGTTTAAAAGTTACAAATTTTTTAATACATTACGTGGTGTGTATAAATTCTATAGACCATATACAGGCTGCTAAAATATCTGACGTGGGGTGCTTAGAGATATTTTATATGTAGGTTATGCATTTTCCATTTTAACTATATGTAGTATACTAAAATACTTTGTATTATATAAATAAATTGTATATAAGGCTGCACAATAAAAAAAAGTTTACAACACTATCTATGACCGATATTGAATGAAATCCGTTTTCAGAGGCGGTATGCGGTTTAAAACTTAAAAAAAATTAATACATTAAGTTTTGTGTATAAAATCTATAGATCATATACAGGCTACCAAAATGTCTGGCGTAGAGTGCTTAGAGATATTTTATATTTGGGTTATGCATTTTCCATCTTAACTATATTTAGTATACTAAAATACTTTTGTATAATATAAATAAATTATATATAAGGCTACACAAAAAAAAAAAAAAAAAAATCATGCGTCAAGCATAGATTATGTAACACTTTCCAACACGTCCAAAATAATTTTACAAATCATACCGTTTAATAAGCTGAAAGATAACATCTAAGTAAACAATTTGGAAAACGCCTAACATATTTAAAAACATAATTTCCGGAATTTCCAACATATACAGTATTCGGAAAAATATCCGAATGCTTTTATTCTGCCCTGTATATGATCTATAGATTTCTATATGTACTACATAGTATGCTAAATTTTAGTTCAGTTAGAAAACGCGTAGCACAGTTTAAAATTCTCTATCTGGAGTTTCTGTCAATAAACGGAAATGTTTTCGCGAACTTTTATGCTTCCCTGTATACGATCTACAGAATTTAAACACACCACGAAATAGACAAAAAGCGAGTTAAATTTAAAATCGCGTTCAGTAACTTAAAACGCATTTCCTGGAATTATTGTTAACTGACAGTAGAGAATTCTTTTGTGTGTCCCTGTAAATGAACGATGACTGCTATACGCACAATATTCTGTAGTAAGCCTCTTGTAATGCACCATAGTGATATATATAAATTTCGATGCGTTTAAAATAGTGAAACATCCATATACTTAAAGCTAACCTGCTTTTTAGTTTTTCGTGCAAAAATGCTATTTATACGCATGCGCGAGCATTCAGCTAATCAGCTAGAGGCTTTTACTATCTTCAGACGCGATGTTCCAGCCAATGAGGTGAAGGCTTTTTCCTCTCTCTAGAAGCGTATGTGTTCCATTTGGTTGTTCGGTTGTTGAAACTTTATAGATTTCTTTTATTAAGGTATTTTTTCATTTTACCGTATTTATTTTCTTTTTAAGTCGTATGTATTTTACTACTTTGAATTTTTTATAACTAACCCTTTTTTTGAGAGAGAGAGAGATTTTGTGGCACGAAATTCCGCGAATCGTTTCCGATGTAAACAAACTAATTTTAAACTTTTAATATGTAATTCTGTGTGATATGATTAAATTCATGTTTTCTCAGCGACGATCACAGTATTTTTACCAAATAATTTTTAATTAATCAAGCTTTTTTGGTTATTAAGCATAGCTAAACACGAAAGAAAACTTTGTTATTTTAAGATTTTGATGTGAATTATTTGCGTACATTTATAAGACGAGTTTCACTGAATAATTCAAGAAAAAAAAATCTCATCATTATACATATTTAGTTATGCATTATTAATTATTTACTTGGCCTTTACTTTTAATATTTCAAACTTACAGTTGAATGTAACTATTAAAACATTTGAAATACTGTATTCGTAAAATGAAATTTCAGCTTAAACACTCGACAATTACTTTTAGTTATGCATTATTAATTATTTACTTGGCCTTTACTTTTAATATTTCAAACTTAGAGCTGAATGTAATTATTAAAACATTTGAAATACTGTATTCGTAAAATGAAATTTCAGCTTAAATACTCGACAATTACTTTTAGGTTAAATTCAGGTTTTCTCAGTGACGATCACAGTATTTTTTCCAAATAATTAAAAGTACTACATGCATGCATCTATCTATATTAGAAATTGTGCAGGTTTTTGGTCACTGTTTTGTTTACATATTTTAAACAAAAATTTCAATTTAATAATGCACTGAAAATTATAATGAATGCTTACAATTAAACACAACAACACAAAACAAAAAATTTCACAAAAACACATTATTTCCCCGATATTTTCCCACAACTAATCAATAAATTTCATGATATTTTATTGCGATTTTAAACCATGAACTTTAGTACTTTTCTGTTATACGGACACCATGCCAAAATGTATGTATGTATGTTTGGCGACAATGGTGTACGTATAACGGAAAAGTGCCTGAATTATTATTTATATATATATATATATAAAATATAAACATAATTGGCGACACAGCAAGTTTTCTGGATTTCTCCCTGTCTCTCTAACCACATTGTTAACAAAACAAAAAATTCACGAAAAACACATTATTTCCCCGATATTTTCCCACAACTAATCAATAAATTTCATGATATTTTATTGTGATTTTAAACCATGAACTTTAGTACTTTTCTGTTATACGGACACTATGCCAAAATGTATGTATGTATGTATGTTTGGCGGCAATGGTGTCCGTATAACGGAAAAGTGCCTGAATTATTATTTTTTTATATATATATAAAATATAAACATAATTGGCGACACAGCAAGTTTTCTGGATGTGAAAGGCAGAGATGAATTTCATTCATTCAATGACCGTTTTAAAAGTTTCAAGTTTGGATTTAGTGCACCTGAACATAAAAACCGATACCTATTTCTATGTTCATGATTGAGTTATTTGGATATCTTTTCGTATAGCACAGAAAATCATTTCTCCCGCTTTCGTAATACAGATAAATTCTGGTGTATTTTTTTCTCTTCTTTTTATATCATAAGTACTTTTCTACTTTAAATTTTTTAATTGTCGAGTTTCTAAGCTGAAATTTCATTTTTTGAATGCAGTATTTCAAATGTTTTAATAATTACATTCAGCTGTAAGTTTGAAATATTTAAAATATTAAAAGTAAAGGTCAAGTAAATAATTAATAATGCATAACTAAATATGTATAATGATCAGAATGACATATTAAAATGTGTACAGAATGACATGAAAATTTTAAAAAACTGAAATTTTGCACTTGCAACTTAATTGTAAATTTCATTGTTTACATTGGAAACGATTTGTGGATTTTAAGAATTTGCTGAACTTCGTGTCACCAAATTACTAAATCTCTCTCTCTCACTCTCCAAAAAAAAAAAGGGTTAGTTTAAAAAAATTCAAAGTAGCAAAATACATACAACACAAAAAGAAAATAAATACGGTAAAATAAAAAAATTACTTTAATAATAGAAATCCATAAATTTTCAACAACGACATCAAACGAACGTATCTCATCTTTCGTTTGTGATAAGGAACGCTCCTTTGGCCCCCTCCACTCATTGGCTGAATTGTAAAGGGCAAAATTGGGGGACAAAATGACTACAGCATTTCTGAGAAAAGAAAAAATCAGAAAATTCACAGAAAATAATTATTTTTGTTGCAAGTTGGGTTAACTGTCTTTATGGTTCGAGTCGATTTCAGACTGAGTGTAGATTTCTGCAAGTTGGATTTGGGTTAATCCGATTTTTCAAAAGTTAGTTCAAGTTCAGTATATTATTTCAGATTAAAACTATACCTATCAGGGCTTGAATTTCAGGGCGGGATTCGCGCGGAAAATTTTGAAATCCCGCCCAAAAAAGATCATGAGCGGGAGCCTCCCGCCCAAAAAATTTCAGCATTTTTGGAGAAATTTGCATTATTTAATTTACCTGCAACCGAACGATAAATTTCGTGATTTTTTTCCCCGCAACCGATTGACGGACTTTGTGTTTTTTCCGCGACTGATCGACGAACTTTGTGGTTTTTTCCGTGACAGATCAACGAACTTTGAGTTTTTTCTGCGACAGATCGACGAACATTGTGTTTTTTAAGCGACTGATCGACGAACCTTGCGTTTTTTGGGGACATATCGACGAACTTTGCGTTTATTCTGCAATCGATCGACGAAATTTTTCTTTCTTCCCTGACTGATTGACGAACTTTGCATTTATTCCGCAATCGATCGACGAAATTTGCTTTTTCCGCAACTGATCGACGAACTTTGCGTTTTTTCCGCGACAGATCAACGAACGTTGCATTTTTTTCTGCGACTGATCAACGAACTTTGCGTTTTTTCTGCGACAGATAGACGAACATTGCGTTTTTTAAGCGACTGATCGACGAACCTTGCGTTTATTCTGCAATCGATCGACGAAATTTGCTTTTTTCCCACGACTGATCAACGAACTTTGCGTTTTTTGGTGACAGATCGACGAACTTAGCGTTTTTTCTGCGACAGATTGATGAACTTTGCGTCTTTTCACGATCGATCGGTGAATCTCAATCAAGTAAAATCTAAAGTCAGAAATTTATTTAACAACCTAATTGTTAAGTGTCCCTAACAAATTTAATGGAACTTGAAAAATACACTGCATATATAAAACTTAACTTTCTTCCCTTTTTTATAATAAAAATAAACATTTTACATAATCATTCTCAGTTGACTTAATTTTTTCAATGGTATTTTGTCATGTCTGCATTAATGTAATTCTTTAAATAGCACGTAAAAGAATAGTGGGGTTTAAAGATTTATTTTCTCCCTCCCAAACATTACAACTCCCCTCCATTTAAAAATGTTGGTAGGGAGACCGTCTTTGGAAAAATTGAATTTCAAGCCCTGCCTATAATATGTTTGTGTGTATTGAGGTTTGTATAGATGTTTGTGTGTGTGCTGTTTTTAATACAGACAGTTTCATTTTTCACACGAACCTTTCAAAAAATTCACATTCTTTGCGCAACCCTTTAACAAAATTCGCATTTTTTTTCGTGATTCTTTAATGAAATTCGCATTTTTTTCTGTATCTTTTTTTTGTCGAGATTCATAATTTTTTCAGCTATCCTATGACGTAATTCATGTTTTTTTTTTCAGCGATAATTTGACGAAATTTGTGTTTTTTCTGCGATTTTTTTTTTTCATGAAGTTTGCGTTATTTTCCACGATTCTTTTATGAAATTTGCGTTTTTCTGTGATCCTTAGACGAAATTTTCTTTTTTCGCAATGCTTTGATAATAATCACATTTTCTCTGCTGCCTTTTGATAAGATTCATGAATTTTCAGCAATCCTTCGATGAAATTCGCGTTTTTTCAGCAATCTTTGAAGAAATTCGCATTTTTCTCGCGATACTTTAACAAAATGTGCGCTTTCCAGCGATTTTTTGATAAAATACATTTTATTCCGCAATTTTTAGACGAAGTTTGGCAAGAAAGCGCTATCTTTGGGTGAAATTTCCTGTTTTGCGATTCTTTGACAAAATTTGCTCATCTTTGTGTAAATCGCGTTTTTCTGTGGCCTTTTAACAAAATTCACGTTTTACATGATCCTTTGATGAAATTAGTGTTTTTCCCGTGATCATTTGACGAAATCTAGGATTTTTTTCCCTCAAAGATTGATTATATGTTTTTAGTCTGCAGGTGCCCTAAAAAGTTTGTGACGCCTGTCGCTGCATTGCACGCATTCTGCCACGGTGTATCAAACAAACAAAATTCATCCTAAAGAATTATTGTTTCGTTTCTGGAAATGAAAAACCGACAACTCATTGGCTGAATTATAAAGGGTGAAATGTGTAGGCACTGAGTATCATCTATACTATTAATGTCGGTAAACGTCTGTCTGTGTGTGTGTTGTTGTGTCTGGCGTCTGTAAGCACAAAACTCTGCATGCAGACGATGGACATAAGTGCTTTTGGTATAAAAAAATTCGTAAGTGGAGTTTTTAAAATTCACAACATTTTGGGGGAGAAGAGGGGTGCGAACGAATTTAAAAAATGAGTCCGCATCAATAATTATGGCGGCAGGGGGGAGTATGTTTTGCCTACACGGGGTGGAGACTTTTCTTTGTTGACACCACTCATATGATATATCGTTCGAAAGGCCTGTGACTGCCTTTTCATGTTATGCATCTGTGTGGTCCATCCCCCCCCCCGCCAATTGGGGCACTTTTCTAAATTTTGCACATACCACTCATGTTATATATCTTTAAAAAGGTCTGTGACCGCTTAATCATATTATGCATCTCCGGTGTCCATCCCCCCACTTTGCCCCCCCCCAAGGGGGTACTTTTGTAAATTTTGCACAATGACTTCATGTTACGTATTGTTGGAAAGGTCTTTGACTGCTTATTCATGTTATGCATCTCCGGGGTCCATCCCGCCACTTCCCCCCCCTTAAGGGGGGCAATTTTCTAAATTTTGTTGACACCCCTCATGTCATATATTGTTGGAAAGGTCTGTGACCGCTTAATGATATTATGCATCTCCAATGTCCATCTCCCACTTTCCCCCCCCCTCCCCCAAGGGGGTACTTTTCTAAATTTTGCAGACAACCCTCATGTCATATATCGTTGGAAAGGTCTGTGACTGCTTAATCATATGCATATCTCTGATGTCCATCTCCCCGCTTTGCCCCCCCCCCCCAAAGAGGTACTTTTCTAAATTTTGCACACAACCCTCATGTTATATATCGTTGGAAAGGTCTGTGACCACTTAATCATATTATGCATGTTCCGTGTCCATCCCCTACTTTACCCCCCCCCCAAGGGGGTACTTTTTAAAATTTTGCACACACCCCTCATGTTACATATCGTTTGAAAGGTCTTTGACTGCTTATTCATGTTATGCATCTCCTTGGTCCATCCCACCATTTCCCCCTCCCCAAGGGGGCACTTACCATTTACTTGCACAACAGCGCTAAATGTGTCAGATGAAAGAAATTCCGCGAGTACATGTGCCAGTGAAACTTAGCCAATTGCTGTTCTTCAACCTAGCTTTAATTCAAAGTGGGTTTTTTATTTATTTGAATTATTCTGCAAAAGTTTCAAACATTTTAAAGCAGCTATGAATTTTATTTTTATGGTACTATCAAGTTTTTTGCCGTCAAATTTTGACGGGTTCCATCTAGTTATTTAAGTAAACCGCAGACGATTTTTCTCCATAGACGTAATGTAACGGAATTATTTTGACTGTCCCTGTAAAGTAACTATAAGTGCTATGCACACCCTATTCCATATTAAGCTTCTTGTAATGCACCTTAGTGGTATATATAAATTTCAATGCGTTTAAAATAGTGAAACATTATTTAAATAAACCGCAAATGATTTTTCCCCATAGACCGCAATGTAACGGAATTCTTTGGGTGTCCCTGTAAAAAAACTATTAGTGCTACACACTTCCGTTGAAATAGGGAACATGCTATAGATAACGACAATAACATATAAAAATTACAGAGCAATCGGAGCCTATTTACGGGAGTTAGAGCACGGGCAAACGGGCAGACGGCCAGACGGCCATACGGCCAGACAAACCGAAGTCATAAACACTTTTCAACTAGGTTGGAAAAAGTTAAAAATGGATATATTGTCGCCTGTGGATAGTAAACTTTGGACGTGCGATTTTAGTTGTTTTTTCCATTTTTTTCAGAATTAAAAGATCAGGGTCCATAAGCCGTGTTTTTGGCCCACGAAATAAGACTAAAATTCGATGTTGTTATACTGACTTAATTATTTCGCTTTTTAACATTAGAAGGTTTATTTTGTACGATTTCAACAATAGTTTTAGCATTTTGTTCGGATTTAATGACTTACACAAGGTCATAGTTCGTATTATTCGTAGTTTTTGATTAAAAATACGCAATTTCTCCTAATTTTATTTAATAATTTTATTTTATTTGTGTAAGCTTTGCAACACTGTTATGTTTACATATACTGTACACTGTAAAAAATAACTAATGTTTCTTATTTTATGAAAATATACTATAAGCACGAACCAAAATATAATATAATCTTCTGATATATCTGAAATTCTGAACAGCGTGTTCCATTGTCTTTTGAATCCCCAGAAACTAATACATTTCCAAAATTTAAAGAATTAATTTTAAAAACAAAGTATTTTTCGCTGCCCGTATTTTTCAGAAACGTTTCCGAAGGGTTTTTATAGTGTATTAATTAGTGTTCTCAGCCAGGAACACCTGTTTTTGAAAGTCATCAATTCTCAATTAAACGTTTTCAGCCGCATAAGTTAATTTATACATAAAAAAGTAAAGAAATAATCTTAATTTTAATGTTATTGTTAACGCTGTTAATTTTTGAGCATGAAAATGCTTATTGGAGAATTGATAGCATTCGAAAAACAGGTATTCCAGGCTGAGGACACTAATTAATACACTATAAAAACACTTCGGAAACGTTTCTGAAAAATACGGGCAGCAAAAAGTACTTTGTTTTTATAAATAATTCTTTAAATTTTGGATATGTATTGGTTTCTGGGGATTCAAAAGACAATAGAACACCCTATTCGGAATTTCGGATAACGCAAAAGATTATATTATATTTTCGTTCGTGGTTATAGTATATTTTCATAAAATAAGAAACATTTGTCATTTTTTACAGTGTACGTTTTGAGGTATTTTATAATATATGTAAACAAGAAAGTTTTGCACGATTGCGCTCATATAAATAATTGAGGTAAAATTAGGAGAAATTGCGTATTTTTCATCAAAAACTACGAATAATACGAACTTTGAGCTTGTGTATGTCATATAAATCCGAACAAAACGCAAAAACGATTGTTAAAGTCGTACAGGACAAACCTTCTAATATTAAAAAGTGAAATAATTAAGTCAGTATAACGAAATCGAATTTTAGTCTTATTTCATGGGCCAAAAACACGACTTATGGACCCTGATCCTTTTAACTTTATATGTGGTGTGTACAAAATTTTTTAGATAATATACAGGGCTGCATAAACAATGTCTATGGGCGGTAAATGCTGAAAATAAAATTTCAAATGTGTTATGTAGTTTACAGCTGAATTTAATTTTAGAAAACGAGGTTGTGTTTAGAGAAATCTTTAGATCATATGCAGGACTTTTGAAAAGTATTCGAATATCTCGTCAACTATTGACTCTAGCTGCTGAAAATGAGTGTTCATCTGTGTTGTGGGTTTTTTAAAATGTTTATTTAGGTATCTTTCATTTAACCTTAATAAATAGTGAGGTTTCGTTGCCGTATTCTGGAAATGTTTGAAATTGTTTCATAATCTATGCGGGACGCGTCATGTTTCTTTCTTGTTTCACAATTTCTTCATTTCCAAAAGTAAGGGTTGTGAAAAATATGGGAATGTTTTATGATAATTGGTTTTTCTTGCTGGGCAATTTAGAATACAAATGAAATGCCTTTCCAAAGATGAATACAACATTTTGATATATATAAACAATTAAGATGAAGCAAAATGCATAACAGTTTCAAAAGTTCGCAGATAATTTTTGAACTGGGACAAAGTACTCTTTTTTTTTTAGTTTTTGCAGCATTCTGCAAAAAAAAAAAAAAAATATAAAAAAAAATAAAAAAAAAGAACCCTTTTATGATTTAAAGCATGAAAATAGCTTACAAATTTCTATGAGGTGATATTTCCCGGATTCACGCTCACCAATTTCACTTTAACTGACTTTCTTAGCGAATAATATTTTTTATGCAAATAAAAAACTAGTCGTTGGGGGCCACCCTAATACTTACCCATCATGGATATGCGTAATATAAAATATGAAAATAAAACATGTGTAAACTATTTATAAAATGCATTGCAATTCGATTAAAATCCTGGCTTGAATACGTCATAAACTTTAAATGCTCTATTATTGAATTGCTTAAGAAAAACATACGTGTAACTCTAAAATTGATAATCATATTAACTAACAGTTTACTGCGTCGTATTAAGCGTCTCTGTACTAATTAAAACATATCTTTGAATTGAAATTTGAATGAAATACAGGGTCATGAAAAATCGAAGAGTGCGGTAAATGTGATTACAAATATCTCGGCAACTCATTATCCGATCGTTTTTATTCTTTATGCAAAATTTATGTTTTTCTATTGTCTTTTACATTCACTCTTTAAAAATAAACAATTTCGAAAATTTTTATATACCTTTTATCAGAACGAATATTTCGAAAGTCCAAAAAAATAGTTCCGGATAATCGAGGTTACTGAAATTCAATAAGATTCTTCCTATTATTACATACTAAGTATTTAAAAATTTTTCAAGTCTTTATCTCAATTTGTTCGGGAGATGGAGCGTTTACAGACATACACACAGATACACAGACAGACGGACGGCAGAATTTTTTTTCTAAAAATATGCTTTTCGGAATCTCCAGTGCCTGAAACGTGTAAATCCGTCAAAAGTATTTTTTTTTTTCGATTTTCGAAACGATTATTCTATACTACGCATGATGGGTAAGTAAAACGCGTTCCGCAATTGTAGTGCACCTGAATGATATATATCAATTTGACGTATTTATTATGTTTGAGATAGTGGAACATTATTAAAATAAACTTAAAAGTTTTTTCTCCATAAACCATAATATAACGGAATTCATTTGAGTGTCCCTGTAAAAAAACTACTAGTGCTACATAGTTTATTTTCAATACCGAACATGCCATAGTAAACCTTAATAATATATATCAATTGCATGACAATCCGAATATATTTACGCGAGTTAAAGCAGGGAAAGTCAGACGGCAGACACATATACAGACAAACCGAATTCATAAACAATTTTCTACTACGTTGGAAAGCGTTAACAAATGAAACAAAGTAGAAAAATGTGGAAAAATACCATTTTACTTTATGGGAAATATGGAGGAGTCTCCCTTACAGGAAAGTCGCAGCAGCGGCTTCTTATAAAACCGAAAATTATCCATTGTTGCAATGAAATCAACACATGAAAAGCATAAATCATATCCAAATATCACGTAAGAAATCACAGAATTGATGTACAGTCGAGCCCGGTTAGTACGCGTTTCAAGGGGCGAAAATTTTATCATTTATGGTACCTTTTCACAGCACAAGTAATCACCAGGAAGCTATCATAAGAGAGTCTCTGGAAATCTATACTAATATTATAAAGGAGTAAAGATTGTTTGTTTGTTTGTTTGTTTGTTTGTAGGGGGTAATCTCTGGAACTACCGAACCGATTTCAAAAGTGATGGTGGCAAATTGATGTTGACAACCCCTGCTCCAACATAGGCTATATTTTATGTCGGTGCCACTAACCCCAGGGGGTGCAGGAGCGAAAAACGTTCTAAAATTGCGATTTTTTTGCTCACAGGCTATCAAAGCCTGAGAGCTTATGTGCCCGCCGGTTCTGTATGTATGTATGTACTTACGTAACGCGATAACTCTTCATAGAAATATCCGTTTTCCTTCAAATTTTGTTTATAGGTTCACTGTGTTAAGGCGCTTCCCTGATTAGTTTTCGGGATTGATTGGTTAAGTATAAAAGGGGGGAACAAGGGGCTAATTCCCCCCTCTTAATATATATAAATGGGTTTTTCATGCAGAACTATTCCGTTTTCCTTCAAATTTTGTTTATATGTTCACTGAGTTAAGGCGCTTCCCTGATTAGTTTTCGGGATTGATTGGTTAAGTATAAAGGGGGGAACGGGGGGGCTAATCCCTCCTTAATTTATATAAATGGGTTTTTCAAGCAGAATTATGCCGTTTTTCTTCAAATTTTGTTTATAGGTTCACTGTGTTAAGGCGCTTCCATGATAATTTTCGGGATTGATTGGTTAAGTATAAAGGGGGAACGGGAGGGCTAATCCTCCCTTAATTTATATAAATGGGTTTTTCATGCAGAATTATCCCATTTCCTTCAAATTTTGGTTAAAGGTTCACTGTGTTAAGACGCTGCCTTAATTAGTTTTCGGGATTGATTGGTTAAGTATGAAGGGGGGGAACGGGGGGCTAATCCCCCCTTTATTTTATATAAATGGTTTTTTCATGCAGAATTATTCCGTTTTCCTTCCAATTTTGTTTATAGGTTCACTGTGTTAAGGCGCTTCCCTGATTAGTTTTCGGGATTGATTGGTTAAGTATAAAGGGGGGAAACGGGGGTGGGGTAATCCCGCCTTAATTTATATAAATGGGTTTTTCATGCAGAATTATTTTGTTTTCCTTCAAATTTTGTTTATAGGTTCATTGGGTTAAGATGCTTCCCTGATTAGTTTTCGGGATTGATTGGTTAAGTATAAAGGGGGAAACGGAGGGCTAATCCCTCCTTAATTTATATAAATGGGTTTTTCAAGCAGAATTATTCAGTTTTCCTTCAAATTTCGTTTATAGGTTCACTGTGTTAAGGCGCTTCCCTGATAATTTTCGGGATTGATTGGTTAAGTATAAAGGGGGGAACGGGGGGGGCTAATCCCCCCTTAATTTATATAAATGTGTTTTTCATGCAGAATTATCCCATTTCCTTCAAATTTTGGTTAAAGGTTCACTGTGTTAAGACGCTGCCCTAATTAGTTTTCGGGATTGATTGGTTAAGTATAAAGGGGGGGAACGGGGGGATGATCCCCCCCTTAATTTATATAAATGGATTTTTCATTCAGAATTATCCCATTTCCTTTAAATTTTGTTTATAGGTTCACTGTGTTAAGGCGTTTCCCTGTTTAGTTTTCGGGATTGATTGGTTAAGTATAAAGGGGGGCATATCCCCCCTTATTTTATATAAATAGGTTTTTCATGCAGAATTATTCCGTTTTCCTTCAAATTTTGTTTATAGGTTCACTGTGTTAAGGCGCTTCCCTGATTAGTTTTCGGGATTGATTGGTTAAGTATAAAGGGGGGGAACGGGGGGATAATCCCCCCCTTAATTTATATAAATGGGTTTTTTATGCAGAATTATTCTATTTGCTTAAAAATTTGTTTATACTTTCATTGGGTTAAGACGCTTCCCTGATTAGTTTTCGGGATTGATTGATTAAGTATAAAGGGGGGGAACGGGAGGGCTAATACCCCCTTAATTTATATAAATGGGTTTTTCATGCAGAATTATCCCATTTCCTTCAAATTTTGGTTAAAGGTTCACTGTGTTAAGACGCTGCCATAATTAGTTTTCGGGATTGATTGGTTAAGTATAAAGGGGGGCGACGGGGGGATGAACCCCCCCTTAATTTATATAAATGGATTTTTCATGCAGAATTATCCCATTTCCTTTAAATTTTGTTTATAGGTTCACTGTGTTAAGGCGTTTCCCTGATTAGTTTTCGGGATTGATTGGTTAAGTATAAAGGGGGGGCATATCCCCCCTTATTTTATATAAATAGGTTTTTCATGCAGAATTATTCCGTTTTCCTTCAAATTTTGTTTATAGGTTCACTGTGTTAAGGCGCTTCCCTGATTAGTTTTCGGGATTGATTGGTTAAGTATAAAGGGGGGGAACGGGGGGATAATCCCCCCCTTAATTTATATAAATGGATTTTTTATGCAGAATTATTCTATTTGCTTCAAAATTTGTTTATACTTTCATTGGGTTAAGACGCTTCCCTGATTAGTTTTCGGGATTGATTGATTAAGTATAAAGGGGGGGAACGGGAGGGCTAATACCCCCTTAATTTATATAAATGGGTTTTTCATGCAGAATTATCCCATTTCCTTCAAATTTTGTTTATAGGTTCACTGTGTTAAAGCGCTTTCCTGATTAGTTTTCGGGATTGATTGGTTAAGTATAAAGGGGGGGGGACGGGGGGGCTAATCCCCCCCTTAATTTATATAAATGGGTTTTTCATGCAGAAATATCCCACTTGCTTCAAAATTTGTTTATAGGTTCATTGGGTTAAGACGCTTCCCTGATTAGTTTTCGGGATTGATTGGTTAAGTATAAAGCGGGGAAACGGGGGGGGGGGCTAATCCCGCCTTAATTTATATAAATGGGTTCTTCATGGAGAATTATCCGATTTTCTTCAAATTTTGTATATATATTCATTGTAATTAGAGATTTACCTGATTCGTTTAAGGGGTTCATTAGTTAACTATGAGGGGGGTAACGGGGGGATGACCCCCCCCCTTAATATATTGTTGATTTCTTTATTTTTCGATAGGCTTATTTCAAGATCTTTGAAATAAGAGTATAATATACAATTAGTGTGAATAGCCTGTGAACTCAATGCCCTCAGTTTAACTGGGCAATTTTCTTTTCATTTTTTATACTGAAGGAGCTAGAAATTTGAAATTTGTCATTGTAGTTACTTATAAGATGTAAATGCTCTCTAAGAACAAAATAAAAAATAAATCGAAATTTAAAAGGGTGAAATGAGCGAAAAGCGTTCTAAAAACAGTCTAAATTACAATTTCTATGAAATCTCTGGAACTACAGAACCGATTTCAAAAGTAATGGTGGCAAATTGATGGGGACAATCCCTAATCCAACATAGGCTATATTTTATGTCGGTGCCACTAACATCAAGGGGGTGCAGGATCGAAAAATGTTCGAAAATTGCGACTTTTTTATACTGAAGGGGCAAAAAATTTGAAATTTAGCATTGTAGTTACTTATAAGATGTAAATGCTCTATAAGAGTAAATTAAAAAAAAAATCGAAATTTAAATGGGTGAAATGAGCGAAAAGCGTTCTAAAGTCATTCTAAATTACAATTTCTATGGAATCTCTGGAACCACGGAACCGATTTCAAAAGTGATGGTGGCAAACTGGTGGTGACAATCCCTGCTCCAACAGCCTCTTTAATAAAAAACCATGCGTTGCTGACGACTGGGTTTTTCGCTAATTGTTGCAACAGATTAATCTCGGAAAATGAAACATTTGATGTTACTGAAAAAAATAATAGCTCAAAAAGTATTTGTCAGAAAATTGTTAGACAAACTGCGTTTGAAAGGTAAAAAATGATAATTTTCTTGATATAAATTTGAAATCTAATGATTATGCCGTTTTTCAAATATTGAATTTAAAAAATTACCAAATTTTCCAATGGATCACCATAGCGAAACCTTCATGCGTAAAAAGATAATGATAAGGGCGACGTGTCCTGACGTTTATATTGGCTATAGCACGAGTCTCAAAATATAGTAGCCTTATTATTCTGTTAAAATATTAAAGTTATTTATGAAATGTCAATATTTTGTTTGATTAAAGGTTCGTTAAAAGAAATTGACCAGTGTAGCGGGCGTAGCTTGCTAGTAATAGCTAAAAGAGAAATAGTCTGGAAACGATGTATTATCATATGATATTCACGCAGTCTGGAATGAATTAATACATGATTCATTAACCTGTGCTAGTTTTTGAAATGTTGAATGACCTTTCCCACCCCACCTTATATTCCACACCCTTGAAGTAAAATGGTTTGTTCCGGGCAAGCTAGAAGACGCGAAGAGACAACAACTCAACTTAACTATTAGTTTTTCACTGATGATGACCGAGTAAGTTCGGTTGAAAACGTTTTGATTTTAAAAGGTTTTCAATGTGCTTTTAAATGTTTTTATGTATGTTTTTACGCACCTTCAAACAATATATTTACATTTATTTGTATTTTTATAATTTTTTTTTTCTATAGGACCGACTGGAATGGTAAGTGAAAATAAATATGGATTCAAATATGGCTGTATTGTCAATTAATACGTTACAACGAAAAATAAAGCAACAAAAAATTTTCACTTGTGATAATGAGTACCCTTATAATCAGTCCTTATTTTTTAAAAATATAATTAGAAAATGCAATTCGTATTAATATTTGTGTAAAACAATATTGTTAGAAGCTCAAAAAAGGAACATGGCAAAAACTGGAAAAGAGACAAAGAATTCGCCTCTTAGCTCTGTGAATTCGCCTCTTAAACCAAATCTGTTACCTCAAGGAACCGAATCTCTATCGCGTATTAAGTTGGACCGCATAATAACTGTTCGTGAATTAAATGTGGTATTTTTAAATTAGTCTAATGGCAAAGTTCAAGGGACCGGAAAACATCCGCGTATTAAGCGGGATCGCGTATTAACCGGGTCCGACTGTATTTATTATGAGAGACGGTAGTATCTCGAGTGACGCAGCAAAAACCGAAAACCGAAAGTCCAAAACAGAAGATGTCCGTCACTCTATATACATAGCTAGCTTTATATATACAGCTATAATCCACTTGCAAACATTACCCTTTTTGTTTGGATACTTTGACGCAAAATAATCGTTTACATAAATTTTACTTATGATTTTCGATATCGTGGCACTAAAAATAAATCAATTTATTGAAATAAATACATTTCAGTGCAGTAATATATTTAACAGTGCATTGGAAAATTAAAAGTATTGTTTGTATGTGGAAATATACTTTAGAAGACAAACCAATAATAATTTAAATTGAATTTTAAAACAATCCTATTAAATTCCCGCCAAAGTGTCATTCGAATTTTAATGTCATTTCTTTTAAAGCTCATATTTTGAATTTATGAGAGATGTGAAGGAAAATGCATCAGCGAATAAATTTTATATATTTTTTCATGTTAAAAATAATATTTTCACCTGTGACTATATATAAAACGAAAAAGAAAATGATTTTTTTTTTTATTTACGTTGTTAACATAGCGTCACTAAAATTTTATATTATTACATTTAAGAAACATATTTAAAATTATTAGACCATTAACAAAGTGCTGCGTCACAAACTTTTAACCCGTTAAGGGTTTTTGTACTGATATTTATTACTTAGACTTTGGATGAAAAGAATTATCCCCTTTCCTATAATGTGAAACTCGTTTTGCCCCTTCACCGGAAGTATTAAAAGATAAGAAATTTCCGGGCATCTGGACGTCCTGATAGACTCCTTGTAAAGGAAGGAAAAACATGAAGAAATATAATCAATAGAATAATATTTTTATGAAATACATAAATAAATATATAAATAAAACTAAAATGTTAGAAAATAAATAACATTATTTCTTTAAAGGATAATTTATACCATCTAAAGGTCTATTTATAAATTGATATTTTTTTCATCCATATTAAGTAGATACCCAATTATGCGAAAGTCAAAAGTGCAAGATTATGATGGATAATCGAGACAACACTATCAGAGGCACTTTTAGCTTCTACAAACTGTAAAATATATATAAATTGTTATAAATATAAATTATATTAGTTCTGTAAAAATAAATAAATTAATAAATAATATATATTTAAAAATGCATTTTTCTCCCCTTCATATTCCGAATATTTCCGATTATCCGACACAAACAAGGGCAAGAATATGACGGGTAATCGAGAAAACAATATCAGAGGCACGTTTAGTTTGTACAAACTGTGAAGTATAAATAAATTATTATAAATGTAAATTATAAGTTATGTAAAAATAATTAATTAAATAAATAAAAGAAAAAGGATACACAATAAATAATCGTCTTTATTTTAACCCCTTAAGTACTATATTCAATTTAGTGGTAGTATGCTGAATACCAGATATATTAAATTTTATCAAAAACAGATTATATCATTATTCTTATCTATCAGAGATACAAACAAGAACGAAAAATCATGCGTCCAGCATAGATTATGGAACACTTTCCAACACAGCCAGAAAACTGTAACGAAACTTCACCGTTAAATAAGGTAAAAGAAGATATGTAAGTAAACAGTTTAGAAAACATATACCACATTTCAAAATTCCGTTTTTGAAATTACCTTCCAGTGTCAAAAAAGTAGTCGAATTATTTTATGCAGCCCTGTATATGATCAATAGATGTGGATATATAGCATGATAAAATTTAGTTCAGTTAAAATATTCACATTTAGCAATTGTCTTCGATAGACGGAAATGCACTCGAAATCCTTTGTACAGCCCTGTATATTATCTGATGACTTTTGTACACACCACATATTAAGCTAAAAGGCAACTTAAAACTCACTCGCAGCAATTACCAACCATAAATGACAATGTATGTTGTTCTTTGCGTAGCCCTGGATATGAATTTATTTATATTCCACAAACTTCTATTAGTCTGCTAAATATATTATAGTTCAGCAAGAAAATGCGTAACATAATTAAAAACTTCCCTTAAGAAATTCACTCCCATAGTCTGTAATACTTACGGATTCCCTTATGTTGCCCTGTATATGAACAACCGAGTTTATAAACACACACGTACTATGAAAAAAGTTAGTTAAACTTAAAAACGCAAACCAAAATTGAAAACGCCCTTATCGCACATAGACTGTAAATATCGCCCATGTACTGTAGCCGATACCTTTTTGGCGTTCCTGTAAATAAACGTAATGCACACAAGAGAGCAATGTATAGTGCACCTCAGTAATGAATATGATTTTCATTATGTTTGAAATAGAGAAATATCACTAAATTACACTCCAAACGATTTTTCCCCATGGAAAAATGTGTAACAGAATTTTTTTGTTTGACCCTGTAAATGAATAATTAATGCTTTGCACCCCATATTCTACAAAAAGCATGTTTTAATGCGCTTCATAATTATATATCAATTTCATCATGTTTAAAATGACGTAGCATCATCAAAATGCACTTGAAACGTTTATTTCCCATTGACTGTAATGTAACGGAATACTTTTGACTATCTCTGTAAAAAAACTATAAGTGCTACACACTTCAGTTGAAATAGAGAACATGCTATAGTAAACGACATGCTACAATAAAAATTTCAGAATAATCCGATCATTTTTTTGCAAGTTAGAGCACGGACAGACGGCAGACGGCAGACGGCCAGACAAACCGAAGTCATAAACACTTTTCAACTAGGTTGGGAAGTGTTAAAAACACAAAACCGAAAGCAATTTACGAAACACAACTGAACAGAATGACCAACACATAAACAGACAAACAAAAAAACAAACAATAAAGAAAGAAACAAAGCAGCGGAAAAAATTAATGAGTTTTTATCCTATACGTAGTGTCATCTATTGGGTGCCAAAACAATAATTGCTATATAGCCCGTACAAAACCAATCACAATAGCAATTAGCGACACAAAAAAACAGATGTATAGAACATTTCAGTCTGGACTTAAAATGAGGATGTACGGACATACGTCCTGGTATTTTAAATAGATGAGATCATGACGTACACAGGTACGTCTTGGTGCATAAGCGGTTAATATAATTTATACCATCTAAAGATTTATTTAGAAATATATCTGTTTTTCCCTCCATATTCTGTATAGTCCCGATTACTCGACACAAAAATAAGATGGATATTCGAGATAACAGTATCAGAACCACTTTTAGTTTGTACAAACAGTAAAATATAAATACATTATTATAATTGTAGTATACTTGCGGGGTTCCTGATTAAGATTTGTTTACATGACATATTATTTGTTATATTGACATATTTGTTGTTAATGATAATTACATCGACATATTTGTTATTATAGACTTGAGATTTGTTTAATTTTAGCATTTTTATGTTTTAAAAACAAAACTGTATCTTGCTTATATGAAAATTTCAAAATTTTAGAAATATATCACCAAGAAAAATTTAGGTATAAAGCTCAGTATACACTGTACAATTTTCGTTTCATGTTTTGTTTCCGATCATAAAGTGGAAAATTAGTTGTTATATGGCTTTTTAAACTTGTCGAGCAGAAAATTGGAATCGCAGGTTGCGCGCATGATTGCGACAGAATTCCTGCATGTATCACAACATTTTTGATATATTACTTATAATTGAGATTATTGTGCTTACATGGTACCTAAAAATTTGTTTTATTATAGCATTTTTATGTTTTAAAAACAAAACTATATTTTGAATATATTAGTCTTTAGAAATTTAGTGATATAACACTCACACACACAAATAAAAAAAACAACAAAAGATAAAACTTGGTTCACTTTATAGAGCCAACGATACCCTATATATATATATATATATGTATATCGTGAAAATTTCATTAAAATGTATTTAAAATGTTTTTAACTACCTTGCTCGCACTACCAAAATCACATTTTGAGAAAAATGCCTTTAAAGTTCCTCTCTCTTTGAAATACTATATATGTAACAGCTATTAAGAGTGTTATTCAATTTGTTTTAAAGTCTTCAGAAATAATTACTCGTTAATATAGATTTTCTTTTAGAAATTGAATTTTTGAATCTTTAAACGTTCTAACACCTCTAATAGTGATAATCCATAAAACTTTCGATAAATTAGACATTATTGCCAATAAGTATCGTTAAAGTTACTTTTTTCTTTGTGAACGAGTAAATTATACTCAATAACCATGAATGCAAATAAAACAGGTTTTCTGTTTTCCATACAGATTACTAACAAGTGTAAATAATTTCTCATGTATAGGTAACATTATTAACAATCAAAAATTAATCATACTTTTGAAGTATTTAACAATATCATATACTATTTGAGAACAAAATTTTCCTTCGGATGCTAAAATATTTATTTTTAGAAATTATTCGCTAACGTTATTAACTCAAAGTTAAATCAAGCAAATAAAAATCATTAAAGTGGAAGTGCTTCTGCGACAATTTTCGGAATATTTTGATGGTTAAACTAAGTTAGGTAACATTAATCAAACAATGAGAGAAATTGTTGCGACAAAGGTAGAATCAGAAGACTAATTACCTGTTAAATGCTTTGGGTAATTCATTTTTCAAAGCATTATTACCCATTTTATGTCATTTGAGAACTTCTGAAAACGTAAAAAATGGAAGAAAAAAAATTCCGAATGCTATACGAATTATTACTACCATTCACAAAAGAACACATAGATAGACGAAACATTTTAAGAGACTAAGACTATAATTAGATTATTTTAGGATTAAAGGGCGTATTGTGCCACTTTGGTAACGAAGTATATTTGATTATCATATATAAGTTAACGCAAATTGGTGTGTGTTATTTTTAACACTTGTAATGATAATTTCAGTTATATTCATTAACTTTGATAACAACTAAACAGGGTTTTTTCAGAAAACATGTAAAAGCGAAGATAAATAGTTTTTAATATTTGGATAACAACATTAACAACCCAGAAATTAACAAAGTTAAATAATATTGTACTCCTTTTCTTGCAGCGGCACAGACAATTACAAACCAAGGTTGCAGTTACGATTTCGCAAAGATCAACGCAAAGTTCATAAATGCATCATATATACGCATATATATACTCTAAACGATCATATATGTGTCATATATTTTGTTATATACATATTATTTACGTCTTATATGCCATATATACGTCATATAGTATATCTATATACGCGTCATATTTGCGTCATATTTAACGATAACAGATCCATATGTGTAACCCAACGTTATATACATCATATATTATTATAATGTCAGATATGATTTATAATTTGGCGATAAATCTTGCTCGCTTGGCGATTCATCGGGCAGCTATAACACAAATGTTGCAATTGTACTTTAGATGTATATCGTGTATTATTTCAGCTGAAAATAAGCACTTTCTATACAAAACTATTTACTTTAGAAAGCAAAGAGCTTATTGTATTAACTCAAAGCTAACAGAAGCAATGAGGAAAAACAAAAGTGCTTCTGCGAAAATTTCCGGAACATTAATATGGTAAAACTAGGTTATGTATCATTTATCAAACAATCAGGGAAATTGTTGCGGTAAAAGCAGAATCAGGAAACTAATTGCTTGTTAAATGCTTTGGGTATTTTGTCTTTCAAAGCGTTATTATATATATACCGTTATATACTTTGATACATTTCTGTGGCGAAAAAAAGAAGGAGAGTATATTGTTCAGATTACTGTAAGTGATATAATTATCAGACACCTGGGACTATGTTGTACATGAAACATATTAGAAGTCTGGGAGTATTTTTAGATTATTTTAGGTTTAAAGATCGTTGCGTACCGTTCCATTAACGAAGTATATTTGATTAGAATACCTGCGTTTATGGAAATATATCTGTGTTATTTATAACACTTTTAACGATAATTGTTACCTTAAAGATAAACGCAGTGAATATTAATCTCACTTTATTTCAAATGATAAAAGAAATCTCAGACTGACAGTGATGGCAAAATTATAAGAAAAAGTCGTATTTGAATATTATAATAAAGTTTAAGGAGGAGGTAACTTTTAAAGTGTTAAACAAGCAATTTTAATAGCTTATATTAAACTTTTATTATTTTCGAACAAATGGAAATTAATCTTATACAAAAATTCGCTTTAGAAAGAAAGTTATTTCCAAAACAGATTTAGTTCTTTTTATATGATCAATGTGTAATTTTATCTTTTAAGTCAATTTTCTCAAAACTCGAGGTTTTGGTCCTTGTGCGCATGATTTCAAAGAAAGAGCTATATAGAACTTCGTGTAATTTTTGACTAAATGTATAAACTTTCTAAATACTCGAAATCACCAACTCTATATTTATCAAGTAAGAAACTTAGAAATTATTACTATTTTCATAAAAATAAAAATCGAAATTTCGAGGTGTTTTTTCTCGAGAACTACAAAAGGTCGTTCACACTTTGTGCAAACGATTTTAAAAGTTAATTTCTACGCGTAAATGACATATTCTTTGAAACAATTTGACTTTTTGGATAGCCTTGACTTTTGGCTATATTTTTGGCTTGATATCTCTATGATAATAGAATTTTCTTGCTACAGGCATGCTAATTTTTACCGATACTTCTTGTAAAACTTTCCAAAGTCTTTTCAATGTTCGTGAATTCAGTTAAACAACCCAAATGCTGTAAAAGACCAATGATAGGGGGAGGGGGTTCATCAGGTGTGTTTAAATGCATTTCTTCAATTGAGACACAATTTATTTCCATTTGAGATTTTTTTCTTTGCTAAATATGCGTCAGTTGAGTTAAGGAAAAGCGGCTGGCAGACTTTGTTCATATGAAGCTAAATTAATATCTTTTTCATATAAAACTGGAATTTCTTCTTCAAAAATGGGTTATACAATGATTTACTTATAATAAAGTGAAATCACCTTAGCTTTACTGCATTTTTTATCTTTAATTTACTTTCATAACAAAATCTATCTGCAATCATGAATTCTTTCGGAGATTCTTCTTTATATTCACAAACCCATTTCTTTTTTTCTATTAATTGATAAAAATTTCTTTTCTTTTGATACACTCAATTAAATAAAGCCATGTGTCATCCAGTGTTATGACATTTTTTAAATTTATCACCACCTATGTGTTTGTTAAATCGATCGTTAGAAAGCTCTATCCACTACACTCTTACTCCACTACACTCTATCCACTACACTCTTTATCCACTACACATTTTTTTAATTTATCACCACCTATGTGTTTGTTAAAGTGAGCGTTAAAAAACTCTACCCACTACAATTGGAAGACTGGAAAGTTTTCCAAGATGTGCGGGAGAAAATTGATATGATTGTACTATATGAAAAATCGACTATGTTGGAAATTTCGATCCAAACTTGTAATCAAGTGTCAGGGCTATGCAGTAGAGTTAGAATATGTCATATAAGTTCAGAAATTATTTGTGAAAATCGTTTCTATAAAGTGTAAACGACCTTCTGTAATCATTACAATTTTTTCAGTATAAGTCATTTTAAACCCATATTATGTATTTACTGAATAAAACTAATTCACATAATGTGACAATTAATTTATGAGAAATTCGGCGCGAAAGGGATATAAGGTGAATTCATTTATTAAATACCATTAGCGTTCAAGTTTAATTAAACAAAATTATAGCATCCAGACACTTTTTTAGAACAATAACTGTTAGAATGTACCTCTTTTAATGTGTGGTTGAAATTTCATATCCAAAAGCTAATTGCATGTGGAGAATATATATTAGAGTCAATTATACATCTAATTTGTCAGTTTAAAAGGTACTTGATTCCTTAATTCAAAGTGAATAAAATTGTAACACTAAGTACTACTTAAGTTTTGATAAAAATTATTACTTTCACTATAAAAGAAAACAAAATTATAGCATCCAGACACTCTTTCAGAACATTAACTGTTAGAATGTACCTCTTTTAATGTGTGGTTAAAATTTCACATCCAAAAGCTAATTGCATGTGGAGAATCTATATTACAGTCACTTATACATCTAATTTGTCAGTTTAAAAAGTACTCGATTCCTTAATTCGAAATGAATAAAATTGTAACACAAAGTACTACTTAAGTTTTGATAAAATTATTACTTTTACTATAAAAGAAAACAAAATTATAGCATCCAGACACTCTTTCAGAACATTAACAGTTAGAATGTACCTCTTTTAATGTGTGGTTAAAATTTCATATCCAAAAGCTAATTGCATGTGGAGAATCTATATTAGAGTCACTTATACATCTAATTTGTCAGTTTAAAAGGTACTTGATTCCTTAATTCAAAATGAATAAAATTGTAACACAAAGTACTACTTAAGTTTTGATAAAAATTATTACTTTCACTATAAAAGAAAACAAAATTATAGCATCCAGACACTCTTTCAGAACATTAACTGTTAGAATGTACCTCTTTCAATGTGTGGTTACAATTTCACATCCAAAAGCTAATTGCATGTGGAGAATCTATATTACAGTCACTTATACATCTAATTTGTCAGTTTAAAAAGTACTCGATTCCTTAATTCGAAATGAATAAAATTGTAACACAAAGTACAACTTAAGTTTTGATAAAATTATTACTTTTACTATAAAAGAAAACAAAATTATAGCATCCAGACACTCTTTCAGAACATTAACAGTTAGAATGTACCTCTTTTAATGTGTGGTTAAAATTTCATATCCAAAAGCTAATTGCATGTGGAGAATCTATATTAGAGTCACTTATACATCTAATTTGTCAGTTTAATAGGTACTTGATTCCTTAATTCGAAATAAATAAAAGTTTAACACAAAGTACTACTTACGTTTTTATAAAAATGATTAGTATTACTATCAAAGAACATTCAGTTGCAGGTTATACTACTATTAACTGCAGTATATTAAAAATCACTGGAAACAAGAATAGGGAGAAAACACTTATAGCCTCCAAAACGACCACATGACCAACAATAAGGGGGGGGGGGCTCACTTAAATTCATCCGAAATAAATAACGTAAACATTCACTAGAAATAAAATTATATTATGAATGTAATTAAAATTGTCATTTTGTTTGTAGAATAATTACCGCCTTATGTTTTTGCGATTTTTATTTTGATCTCAATTTTTTTTTAAATAACTGTTAATTTCTGGTTTTGAATATAACAATAAATGCGTGTTTCTATAACAATGTATATTTCTTCATATTAGCAACTAGTATTGTTTTAATTAAGAAGTATTTTTACTCATTTGGAAATGAATTATTTTTAGACAGCTTTGTATTTTTTATTTAAGAAGATAATTAGCTTAATTTCTAAATCAATATCGCAAAATACACTAAGTATATTCTTATATTTGTTCTTTTAAATCCACATCAAAAACTTCTTGTTCCCAATTACAAAACTCCTTTTCTGCTTTAGCATTCTCTATTGTTTTTAACACTTTCCAACATAGTTGAAGATTGTTTATGAACGGTTTGTCTGTCGTCAAGAACGGTAATAATTTTGAAGATCTACGGTAGGAGTAAACTAATGCACGGAATTTCATGAAACTAGAAATTCTGTTAGACCTTGGCATAAATATCACCTATATATTCCTGAAAAGGAGACAGCAGTACGAAAAAAAACAAACCAATCTGTTTTAAATATTTCACAATACTTGTCTTTTTTTGCGCGGATATATTTACTGGTAACTATAAATGCACAGAAAGTCTTATATTCGTGTGAAAAAAGTTTCGTATTAAAAGTCTAAACAATAATGAAAATCATGCAGCAAGCATAGATTATGAAGTACTTTCCAACACTTCCAGAATACTCTAACGATACTTCACTGTTTAATTAGGTTAAAAAAATATTAAATAAAATTTTTAGAAAACACATAACATATTCAATAAAAAGAAAACTGCCCAGTTAAACTGAGAGCATTGAGCTCACAGGCTATTCACACTAATTGTATATTATACTCTTATTTCAAAGAATTTGAAATAATCCCCTCGAAAAATAAACAAATCGACAATATATTAAGGGGGGTCATCCCCCCATTACCCCCCTCATAGTTAACTAATGAACCCCTTAAACTAATCAGGTAAGCCTCTAATTACAATGAATATATATACAAAATTTGAAGAAAATCGGATAATTCTGCATGAAAAACCCATTTATCTAAATTAAAGGGGGATTAACCCCCCTTTCCCCCTTTATACTTAACCAATGAACCCCAAAAACTATTCAGAGAAGCGCATTATCACAATGAAGCTATATACAAAACTTGAAGAAAATTGGATACTTCTGCATGAAAAACTCATTTATCTAAATTAAGGGGGGATTATCCCCCACTTTCCCCCTTTATACTTAACCAATGAATCCCCAAAACTATTCATAGAAACGCATTATCAAAATAAACCTATATACAAAATTTGAAGAAAATGGGACAATTCTGCATGAAAAACCCATTTATCTAAATTAAGGGGGGGGGGGGGTTAGCCCCCTATTCCCCCCTTTTATACTTAACTAATGAACCCCCAAAACTAATCAGGGAAGCGCCTTATCCCAATGAACCTATAAACAAAGTTTGAAACAAAACGGTTATTTCTATCAAGAGTTATCGCGTTACGTACATACGTACATACATACAGAACGGGCGGGCACATTAGCTCTCAGGCTTTGATAGCCTGTGAGCTAAAAACCCAATTTTAGTCATTACCGTTCGTAGCTGGGAAGATATTCAAACGTTTTTGTGCTGCTCTGTATATTATTAATAGATATGCATATATACTACATCTCCATATCACTCTTAGAAAACGCATAACACGTATGAAATATAAACTATAACAATTTTCGCCAATAGGCGTAAATGTACTTAATTTTCTTTTGTACGATACTGTATTTTATCAATATAGATTTTCATGAATTCCACAGATATGTTAAAGGCATTAGCTAAAATTTAAATCAGATAAAAAATGCATAACACAACTCAAAAAGTATTCCCAGCAATTACCATCTACAGACAGCAATGTATCCAGTTCTTTGCGTATATGAATTTATTTTTACTGTACAAACTTCTTTTAGTGTACTAAATATAATTCAACTGAAAAATACAGGACACAACTTAAAAAGTACTTCCAGCAAATACCATCTACTGACAGCAATGTATCCAGTTCTTTGCGTATATGAATTTATTTTTAGTGTACAAACGTCTTTTAGTGTACTTAATATAATTCAGCTGAAAAATACATAACACAACTAAAAACCCGTAATAAGCAATTCACTCCCATAGACAGTAACTCTTCCGAATTCTTTTGTGTAGCCCTGTATATGATGTATATAATTTATACACACTATTCAGTATGCAAATTTTATTTACATTTAAAAATGCAATTCTAAGTTGAAAGAGCACTTCCTGCAATTATCGTTCGTAGACAGTAATTTAACCAATTGTTTTGTGTTCCTGTAAATGAACAATAAATGCAAAGCACCGTATACTTTTCACCAAGTAACTTAAAGTGCACCTCAATAATGTATATAAGTTTCAATATGTTTGAAATAGCATGACATGATTAAAATATGCTGCAAACGATTTTACCCGTAGACCATTATGTAATTGAATTATTTGGTGTGACCCTGTAAATGAATGATAAATGATGATTGCACTCCATATTCAACAGTTTTATTTAATGTATCTCATAATTACATCTCGTAAATTCATAATGCATCTCATAAATTCATATCAATTTTTATTCTGTTTGAAATCGTGTAACATCATTAAAATTCACTGCAAACGATTTTCAACATAAATAAATAACATAATAGAATTGTTTTGAGTGTGCCTGTAAACGAACTATAATTGCTGTATACTTCGTTTTGAATAAGATATATGCCAGAGTAATTTTAAATAAAACGTATCAATAACGTAGGAATCAGAGTATACTTACGAGAGTTAGAGCACGAATAGACAGACAGACGAACCGAATTCATAAACAATTTTCAACTATGTTGGAAATTGTTAGAAAAAAAGAAAAACTGCATTTTAAAATAACGAGTTGTATAAATCAATAGTCTGTCATTAAATGCAATAAAACATAACAGTAAAGAAATAAAATAATTAATTAATTGGACACCTTCTTATGTATCAGTACACATCACATGGTAATAAATATTATCAGCAAATCCCTTGCTTATATGAACTTATACATTGCTACATTCTATTTCAGTAACTATTCCATTCCTATCAAAGAAATATTTTTAAATTTTAGTTAATGAATTCTTTCTACAATGGTTTCTCTTTAGTATGTTATTGAAGAACATAATTAGCTTAATTTGTTGATCAATATCGCCAAATACCCTAAGTATATTCTGCTACTATTTTCTTTTAACTTCAGCTCAAGTACTTTTTCTCTTTCATACAACATGCATTTTCTCCTTCAGCATTCTCTTTTACTTTTTCCTAATGTCAATCATGGGAATCGATAAGAACACAAAAGATTAGAAGCTTTGAGTTTGAAGAAGTTGAGTTTCGAGCTATATTGCGTGAAGTTAAAATAAGAATATTATCATCGATAAAGGAAAAACGGATAAATAATAAACCGTAGTCCTGATTTCTTGATTAAAAGCTTTATTGAGCAATTATTTAATTCCGGAAATTAAAAAAAACTAAACTAAAAGTGTACAAAAAACATCATAAATAAATATTTTCTATGTAATAACCCTCACTTGTATCAACTTATTGTTTTTTTTTTTTAATCTCAGAGAATTTTCCCTTTGTAACAAAGAAATATTTTTTAAACATAGATCATGATTTTTTTCTTAAATAGCATCTCTTTATTTATTTCATTCATTGTATTCATTTAAAGATAATCATCGTAATCTGTATCCTGATTTTGTTCTATATTTCAAGTAACCTAACTTGTCTCTTTTTTTCTTTCAGAACAAATAGTGTAAGGAATAAATGGTAATCATTTCTGTCTGCATGTGCACACTCAAAAAAATGGGTCGATCTAATAAAAAAAGTTTAGTTTTTTCTAACTGATCTTTGGAAATTACTAAAAAATTTTTAGTATATTTGTATTCCACAGATTTTTTTAGTAACCTTTACTAAAAATAGGAATCATTGCTAGCTGTTTTTTAGTAATGTTGCTAGCAGTTTTCCAGTAATTCTTACAGATTTTCTTGTAACTGAGTAAGAATACAAAAAATTTTTTAGTCTTTTAGTACTGATTTTTAGTACCGGTTACTAAAAAAATCTGTGGAATACAAATATACTAAAAAAATTTTAGTAACCTGAGAATTTTTTTTTCCAGTGTATGTGAGAGAACTCCCAAACAGTACTTCCGATTAGGCTCAAATTGGGCGAATATTTTATAAACCCCGGTCGCAAGAAATGAAAAGACTACAACTATAGTGAAAAAAAAAGTATAAATTATTTTTATGAATAAAACTCAATTACAAAAGCATAAACTACTTCTTGTAATCTTAATGGCTAGCCCATTTTTAACAAAGAAATATTTTTAAAACTTAGATTATGCGTTCTTCCCGAAACGTTTTCTCTATTTATTTCTTTTAAAATAAGATAATTCTTTTAATTTATATTCAAATTTGCAGATAAATATTGGCAAAAAAAAAAAAAAAAAAAAACAGCATTTTCTTTATACTTTAGCCTCAAGGACTTTTTGTTTTTATGGCATCAAAGCTTTTCTACTTTAGAATTATGTCTCATTTTTAGGTGCTTTCGTAATTATATAAATACGTAGCACTTATAGTCGTCGTCTGGTCCGCCCGTCTGTCTGTCCGTCCGTCCATCTGACCGCATATAACAGCGCAAAAACTACTCAACCAAATGATTTGAAAATTAATATATATAATCATTGCAGAATTTTCTCGAGACATTTCAAATTTTATGAAAATCGAATCAAAACTTTAGAAGATACCAATAAAAATATTTACTAAGAAATTTGAATTATTTTTAAAAAATCGGTGCTTTCCTGTTATAGGAGCTTCCGAGGATGAATCGTCAAGCGACCGAGATGCTTATTTTATTACAGAAATTAATCTTCAGACGATATAATTCATTTCATAGAATTAAAAATCATCAAGATCTGAATATTTATATAACTAGCTATAGTACGAACGCACCTCACTTGTCACGTTTGACCTACAATTTCCAACTTGATTATTAATGTGAATCATGCAAAGTAACAAGAGCACAAAAGATCTTAAGTTTTGGTATGCGTGAGTGGAAATATCGCCGTCTTATATAGATGGTAAAGCAAGTGCATTTTTTTCAGTAACTAATAAAAACAGACGAAACATAACATAAATGGGTTATAGGGTTTTTTCTAAGAATAATAATAAAAAAGCTTTATTTATATAAAGTAATATATATGTATATATATATATGTATATATATATATGTATATATGAATTATTTTTATGTGTAGTCCTTACTTACATCAATTTAGACTACTCATTATAATCTTAATGACTCGTCCTTTTTAACAAAGAATTAGTTTTTAATCTTAGATAATAAGTTCCTCTTCAAACTGTTGTTCTTCATTTATTTCTTTTCAGATAAGATAATTATCCCATTTGTCTTTCTAATTTGCAGATCAATATCGGTAGAAACATTACTATATTCCAGTGCACCTCCTTTTACTTTCAGCTCAAGGACAACTAGTTTTTATCGCTACAATGCTTTTCTCTTTTCGCATTCTCTCTCACTTTTTCCTAATGTCAATCACGTGAATTATAAGAGTACAAAAAGTTTTGAAGATTTGGTATGCATGAGTAGAATTAGGACCGTATTATGTGAAAGGTAAAACAAGAGCTTTTTTATCCTACAATCAAAACACAGATGAAACTTAAATATTTTTCTTTATATCCTGATTATAAGTTTTGTTGAAAAAGGCTGAATTATTAGAATAATAATTTTTAAAAAAAGTATTTGAAAGAAGGAAAAATTGTTTTTTTTTACTTCCATAATCCACGCTAACATCGGCTTAGACCGTTTAAATTTATCTTACTGACTACTAATTTACTTGTAAGCACACGCACATGGTAGATCTCGCCCCAGACACATTTTTCATCGATGAAAGATAGCATGGATTTTACAGAAACTGCTACAAAATCTTTAAATATGTATAAAAAGCCTGATTTTTTACCCCTACAAGGAAGTAGAACTGATGTATTTTACAGTATACGTTAGTAGATTTGTTTTTAAGACGTATTTATTTATTTTTTAGTTTTTTAGACTACTGACCATACCCTTACCTGTCAGGCTTATGCCCAGCTTAACGGGTTGATACGTGGCAACGGGACGAGGATTCACCTGTTCTCCGCTTGGCGAAGATGTGTTTGATAAATCTATAGGCCGACGTGGTTTCAGTGCCTCTTGTTGCCTTAATTGTTTTTTCTTAGTTGGCCGGTTGCTAATTGAATTTTGATGAGACGATTCTGTACTGCGCAGTGTAGCGAAGTCATGCCGGACGGATGTGAGATGGTGGGATATTTACTAATTCCCCGCTGCATCGCTCACCCATACGTCATGCCATCGCTATTCGAGTTGGTCTCGTAATTTAGAACCTTGGTCTGGTGACGAGACTTTCACCTGACTAGGCATCCCCAGAGGTGTAATTCACTGGGAATTGGAGGACTTTACACCTACGGCGGATTTTACATGCACCGGGCGCCATTAGCGTACACGATCGCAGCGTCTGAAAAGGAATGGTGTTAGACATTTTGAAACACTTATAATACTAGAAACTAGGGGCTACTTTTAGACTTTAATTACTATTACTTTACTTGGTTGGTTATCTTAATTTACCTATAGTTCTACCATACAATAATTTTAACTGAAACTAAATATTCTACAGAATTGCTTATTCCTACAGGGAGGACATAATATGCATAATTATTAAAAATGTAGTGGGATAAAAATGGGGTGATATTTACCCAATGCGTGTGGTAAAGTTACAAAAATATGCGCGCGAGCTTACTGGTTAACTACGGAATATATTTTTTAAGTAGTGAATGAAAGGTTTCTAAAACGGTTTCTCTTTCTGTTTTTTATTTTTATGTTACTATTTTAATTAATTTCCTAATTCAATATTTAAATATTAGAAATAACTTATCTCAGGTATAATTTTTTTAACTTTCACATCAAGGACTACTTTTGCTTATTCCAATAATGCTTTTCTCTTTTTGCATTCTCTCTCAATTTTTTTCTTAATGTGCATCTTATGAATCAATGAGTACACAAAATATTGGATAATTTGATATGCTTGAATTTAAATTAGCTTGTGTGGAAGGTAAAACTAGAGCATTTTTCTCCTACAATAAAAAAAAAAAGATAAAACTTATTTTCTTTTCTTTATATCTCGATGATAAGCTTTGCTGAAAAGTCTTCATTCTAAGAATAATAAAAAATAAATATAACTATTAAAAAGGGGGAAAAATAAATTGCCTCACCAACGTCGACTTTGAACGTTTAAATTTATCTTACTAAATACTAATTTTTTTAACTACGGAATATTTTTCTGTAATAGTGAATGAATGCTTTTTAAAACGGTTTCTCTTTCTTTCTTTTTTTCTTTTTCTTTTACTATCTTAATTAATTTCTTATTTTGTAGATAAATATTAGAAATAACTTAACTGTGCTCCGGTACCCTTCTTTTAACTCTCAGATCAAGGGCTACTTTTATTTATTCCAATAATGCTTTTCTCCTTTTTGCATTCTCTCTCAGTTTTTAGGTTTTCGTTCATCTCCTGAAACCCTATTCGTCCCGCTACGTTGTCTTGAAGTCACAGAGCCGGTTCTCAGAAACTATATAACTTACAGACTTAAAATTTTGTGTATTTATAGCTGAATATCTACTATGCAGCTGAAAATCATTAAATTTTGAAAATTCGTATTATTTGAATATAGAGATATAAAATAACCAAAAATCTAACAGCCTTTTCCTATTAAATATAAACATTTTTCGTTATAACAGTTGCCAACAATTAAAAATCCACAATCAAATTTTTTCTAGAATAATTAATTTTCTATTGAATGATTTCCACGTGAAAAATGAAAATGAAATAAAAAGTATCACCAATTGAAAAAAAAAATTAATATGACGTCATATTGGTAATAAAAGGGAAATTTTCAAACATTTCTCAATAATACAAAGGAGTATGAGTATTGTACACATGAGTATGTTTAAGTACAGAAAGCAGATTAAAATGATGTCATTAGAGAATTAAAAAGAAAATTAATCTGACGTCGAGAAAAGTAGACCGGTAAAATTTTACTTTATAAAAAGCGTGTTTTTTTTTTTTTTTTTTTTTTTTTTTTGTAATGAAATTTATTTGGATATACTAAAGAAAGTATAAAGTGTTTTGGAAGAAATATTAAACGAAACCCTTTGTGCGATCTTCGATCACACTTATCCACTTGTTTTCTTAATGTCCACATTGTGAATCAATCAAAATACAAAATATTGAATAATTTGATATGATTGAATTTATTTTATCTTGTCTGGAAGCTAAAACTAGACCATTTTCCAACGATGAATGAAAAGCAGATGAATTATAACTTTTATTATTATTATTATTATTATTATTATTATAGCTTTCTTTAAACATGGCTTCATATCAAGATTATGAAAATAAAAATTATACTTTACATGATACTTAAGCTGTTGAAATTTGCAATAATGACTACTCCTTTTTAACACTTTCCAACCTAGTTGAAAAGTGTTTATGACTTCGGTTTGTCTGGCCGTCTCACAGTGGGGCAAAATCCCGAAAAGCTGGCCAAAAGTCGAAAATTAAAGTTACTATTTCGGGAGTTTTGATTATACAGTTGACTAGAATAATGTTTGGAGGGTCAGAAACTGTATTTAGAAAAAGATTTTCGCGTTTCCCTGACAACATGCATTATTACAAAAGTGACGCTTGGGGAAGAATCATCTGAGGTGAACAAAGAGAGCAAAACAGCGGTTCATCTGAACACGTGCTACATTTTTCCATATCATCCAATTTTAATTCTGTAACATGGATTCACATGATGATTGTGTGTAAATTATTAGCATGCATTAGAAAAAAATATATTAAGCGTATAAAAATTAATAGTGTCATGGTTATTTTTGATTAAAATATTGTTTTAATATTATTTTTTTTTTTTTTCAAACATCAGAAAGTTTATAAGTTCCACATTGTTCCACGACGAAACTTAAGAAGATAATGTTCTGAACTATCATCTAATGAATAATAAACAAGGACGAAAAATCATGCGTCAAGCATAGATTATGTAACACTTTCCAACGCTTCCAAAATAATTTTACAAATCGTACCGTTTAATAAGCTAAAAGATAACATCTGAGTAACCCGAATACTTTAGATCCCGAATCTATAGATTTGTATATATACAACATGGGATGCTAAATTTTAGTTCAGTTAGGAAACGCGTAGCACAGTTTAAAATTCTCCGCCTGGAGTTAAATAATACGGAAATGTGTTCCCGAACTTTTGTGCTTCTCTGTATAGGATCTACAGAATTTATACACACCACGTAATAGACAAAAAGCGAGTTAAAATTAAAATCGCGTTTAGTAACTTAAAATGCACTTCCAGGAATTATTGTTAACATACAGTAGAGAATTCTTTTGTGTGTCCCTGTAAATGAACGATGACTGCTATGCACACAATATTCCGTAGTAAGCCTTTTGTAATGCACCTTAGTGATATATATAAATTTCAATGCGTTTAAAATAGGGAAACATTATTTAAATAAACCGCAGACGATTTTTCTCCATAGACGTAATGTAACGGAATTCTTCTGACTGTCCCTGTAAAGTAACTATAAGTGCTATGCACGCCCTATTCCATATTAAGCTTCTTCTAATGCACCTTAGTGATATATATAAATTTCAATTCGTTTAAAATAGTGAAACATTATTTAAATAAACCGCAAATGATTTTCCCCCATAGACCGCAATGTAACGGAATTCTTTTGAGTGTCCCTGTAAAAAAACTATAAGTGCTACACACTTCCGTTGAAATAGGGAACATGGTATAGATAACGACTATAACATATAAAAATTGCGAGCATATTTACGGGAGTTAGAGCACGGCCAGACGGCCAGACGGCAGACGGCAGACAAACCGAAGTCATAAACACTTTTCAACTAGGTTGGAAAGTGTTAAAAAACCAGCTGCCAAAAACTGCCATTTGACATTTCGTGCAGGTTTGTGCAACAACAAGTAGAAATGTCACTGTTTACCCATCATACGTAGTATAAGGTAAGTCTTGTAATCGTTTTAAAAATCGAACAAACATTTTTGACGGATTTACACCTTTCAGACACTAGAGATTCCGAAAAACATATTTTTAGAAAAAAAAAAAATCCGTCTCTGTGTCTGTACCTGTAAACGCTCTGTCTTCCGAACAAATTGAGATAGAGACTTGAAATTTGGTATGTACTTAGTATGTAATAATGGAAAGAAGTTTATTAAATTTAAGTAACCTCGATTATCCGGAACTATCTTTTTCGGACTCTCGAAATATTCGTTCTGATAAAAGGTATATGAAATTTTTCGAAATTGTTTATTTTAAGGAATGAATATAAAAGACAATTAAAAACATAAATTTTGCATCAAGAATGAATTCGATCGGATTATTAGTTGCCGAGATATTTGTAATCCTATTTTTTCCACACTCTTCGATTTTTCATGACCCTGTATTTCCTCCAAATTTCAACTGAAAGATATATTTCAATTAGAAATAAGACGCTTAATCCGACGCAGTGAACTCTTAGTTAATATGATTATCATTTTTAGAGATATGGAGATGTTACTTTTACGCAATTCAGTAATAGAGCATTTAAAGTTTATGACGTCATCAAGCCACGATTTTATTCGAATTGCAATATATTTTATAAGTAGTTTACACATGTTTTATTTTTATATTTTATAATCTACAAAAACAACTTTTCAAAAGTAAAAAAAGCCAAGCGTAAAAAAAAAGAAGTTGTGGCTAAAAAATGGTGTGATATCAAATTTCCAAGCTATTATATCACTTATTTAACTTTTTTCCATTAAATAAGTTATCATATATATAAGTCGAGTGCCTACGTATATGTTATTAGAAATCGTTTTCTCCTGTACTAAATACATCCTAACGAGTTTCTGAAAATTCAATTTTTTTTTCAAATTATGCATGATGGGCTTGGCGGCCATCTTTGCATATTATTCACAAAATTCTAAGCACTCAAATCCGCAATTAAAATCCGAAGTTCAAAAATGTTATTTAAGCAAATGTTTTAAGCGTTTCATTTATAGACTTGTATGCTCTAAAAATTGTGTCTTAAGATAATGATGACTTATCTTAAAGATTCATTTTATGATTTATTTTTTAGAGTAATTAATAATTTCAAACTAGTAAAAACCAATTTCTCAAAATATCAGTCTTATCTAATTTATCTATCCGTAGTTAAAATCTGAAGTTCGAAATTTTTATAAACATATTACAGTGCAAACATATTACGCTTTTACTTTAGAAATTTGGATGCTTAGAAATATGGAAAGATGGCCGCCAAGCCCATCATGCATAATTTGAAAAAAATTGAATTTTCAGAAACTCGTTAGGATGTATTTAGTACAGGAGAAAACGATTTCTAATAACATATACGTAGGCACTCGACTTATATATATGATAACTTATTTAATGGAAAAAAGTTAAATAAGTGAAATAATAGCTTGGAAATTTGATATCACACCATTTTTTAGCCACAACTTCTTTTTTTTTACGCTTGGCTTTTTTTACTTTTGAAAAGTTGTTTTTGTAGATATCATTTCTTTTTTTTTAAATAGATTAAACATAATTTAAATAATCTAAGCATGAGAAATAATTTAAATTACATTTTACTTTCAGTCATTGTTTACTTTAAAGGGTTAACTAGAAATACCAGTAGATTTTTCAATTAAACTAATTACACTCTTAAAAACAACATACTAAATGTGGCTTGTTATAATACTTGTTATCCTCCGTTAATAAATATTACAGACTTATCCATGAAATGAATAAAAATGGAATACGTACATAGCGTGTCAGTGCTGCATTTGATATCAAACCTGATATCACGCTCTTTTATTATTAGCATTAGCTGGCTTCGCCCGCTAGGGGCCCCTAATTTACATCGGGGTCACGAATATTGTAAAACCTCGAATAAGATAAACCTCGAACCGAACGAACCTCCGACCAGGTTTCCCGCTGTCTTCGGCACCGGATAATCCCTTTATTTGCACATCGAATAGTATAAACCTCTAACCAAACGAACCTCCGACACGGGTCCCCACTTCCTTCGGCACCGTATAACAGTCATGCTGCACACGCTCGTTCCATCTTCCACCACCAGGTAGCGCAATCTCTTCTATATGAACCTCCGGCACTGAAATCGTTAAGGCTATAGATGTCGAGTCGAATCAGCTATACCCCGTCAGGATCAAGCTTATAGAACCAGAGATAGGAAAGTGCCCCTGGTGGTGAAAAAGGAACTAAAATCAGAAAGCTCTATCGATGTCGAGTCGAAAGATCCATACCCCGTCGTGATCCGACCCATAGAAACAGAGATAGGAAAGCGCTCCCTGGTGGTGAAAGCTAATCGCGTTTGGGGGGCAAAGTGGGGGATGAACACCGGAGATGCATAATAGGATTAAGCGGTCACAGACCTTTCCAACGATGTATCACATGAGGGGTATGTGCAAAATTTAGAAAATACCCCACACCCTGCATAATATGATTAAGCGTTCACAGACCTTTTCAACGATATATCACATGAGTAGTGTCGGGGGGTGCGCAAAATGTGGGGGTGACATCTGTGATGCATAACATGAATAAGTGGTCACAGCCCTTTGTAACGATATGTGACATGACGGATTTCGTTAAAATTTAGAAAAGTGTCCCCCACCCCTTGTGTAGGCAAAACACGCTTCTCCCCTCCCTCTAATTTTTTACTCGGCTTTATTTTTAAAATTTATGTTATGTGTTATAAAATACCGTAAAGTTTCAAACAGATAGCCTTATTATACTTCCTAATTTTGTTCACGCCCCTCTCCATCCCTTCCCCGAAATGTGATGTGCCATTCTTTTTTATAATTTTTTTATCATGTGTTATAAACTATCTTAAAGTTTAAATCAGATCGCATTGAAATTTAATATATGTGCTGAAATTACTATTATATATAGAATAATATAGAAATAAACCCTCCTTTAGCTTGTAATTAAGATATACGAAGAATTTTTAGAATTTCTGAAAGCTGATTTTTATTTATTTTTTTATCTATTTATTTATATTTTGTTTATTTATTTATTTATTTATCTATTTATTTATATTTTGTTTATTTATTTATTTATTTATCTATTTATTTATATTTTGTTTATTTATTTATTTATTTATCTATTTATTTATATTTTGTTTATTTATTTATTTATTTATCTATTTATTTATATTTTGTTTATTTATTTATTTATTTATCTATTTATTTATATTTTGTTTATTTATTTATTTATTTATTTTTCGCATTGCCCTGTGCATGTTTGGAATTTCTTAGCAATTTCTTAGATTTACATTATTTTATTCAATTAAACATTGTACTGTTACAATAAATTTAAATGGAAACTTCACTTCTAAAACAAAAATAATTTAACAACTGGATTTCATTAATTTATAGAAAAATGACGTGAAAGATATTCCTGCGAACGAAATGCCTGTTCTTTACCGTGTTTTTTTTTTCTTTTTTTTTTTTTTTTTTTTTTTTTTTTAGAAATAAATGAATCACATTTAATTCATTTAAAAATTTTTACTTACGTTTGGAAAGAAATTTTAAATGCCGATAAGTCTTAATGTATATATTTTAGAAGGTACATCTTCCCTCAAAAACTAATTTATTTTTAAAGATTTTTCTAAAAACGTAAATTATATATTTAAAATATTTTTTAAAGCATAAACACTACGTCTGATTACTTTATTTTACAATATTATAAGAACACGCATTTTATCAGACAATTAAATATACTAAACAAACATGAGTGAAAAGTTGAACTGGGGCAGGACTCGAACCTGGGACCTTGTGCATGCCGTGCCGACGCGCTGCGACTGAGCCACCCAGACTGATATACTTGAACGGCAATTTCTCATACTTATTCATGTTGGAAACAGTCATCTGCCACAGTTTGCAGTCATATTTAATTGTCGGATAAAATGTGTGTTCTTATAATTATGAAGTTTTATTTTTATTAAATATCTTCAGAAGATAATGGCTGACTTGCAGATGAAATTATAGATGTGATTATAACCTGTAACTGATTTGTGCTATTATAATACAGATGGTACATGGTCGTTGGCGGGTTTTATCTCTGTTTTGGCATAATTTTTTAATCGTCAAGTTAATTAACAGTTTTTTGCTAATTAAGGATAGAAAATAATTATTTTTCACACTGAATTTTATAAAAGCACATAGATTACGTAATTACTTGTCCAAAAATGCAATCCTTTTTTTATTCTGCCTAATATTAAGGCCTGTAGGTTGTTTTAAAAAAAAAGTTTGACGAAGAAAAAAGTGATCATTTTAAGTAACTCGACGTTTTAAAAAAAAAAGCTATATCTCTGTTTATAAATCACTTATGAAGATGAGTTTGGTCTTAAATTGAAGAAATTCTTCCTTAGATTCTTCTAGTTTTCGTTTTTTCTTCTGCCACGATTGGTTTATTTGATATCTGATATTTTAATCTGGCATGTTTTGTCGATTTAACATTGCGAAGTCGCTTTCTGTAAGTAAGCATTAGCGGTCTTTATTCTAGTTCTTGGCGTTGTTTGTGTGGCGTTTTTTTTTAAGCTTGGCTTGGCAGAGTGACCGCCCTGCTTGATATGCATATCCATGATGGGTAATTATTACGGTGGCTCACAACGACTAGTTTTTAGTCGCGTCAAAAATTCTGAAATTGTAAAAGAGTAGTGCATGTGAGAAGATAATTTTATTGTCAGAGTTTCTGTAGTCTTCTTACAAAGTTGAGTGCCAGCAGTTGTTTGTGCAAAGTTATTTTTCCGAAAATGGCAGCGTTTCGTTTTATTGACGTGTATAATTATATTCTAAACAAAAGTTTGTTAAAAAAAAAAAAAAAAAAAAAAAAAAAAAAGGGTTTAATTAAAGTGTGATACAGTTCTCTTTTTCTCAGTTTCTCTTTGTAGGGCTCGTGCTCAAAGTAAAAATTTTATTATTTACAAATTGAAAAATTAGAAAAAAAACTTGCTATTTGAAAAGCAGGGTTGTAGTCTAAGTTTCTTAAAATGTTTTACAGCCCTTTGAAAATCAGTTTGAAACGGGAATGAGTTGTTATTGATAAGAATATAATTAGAAATATTCTGTGTGATTCTTAAGCCTTTGCATGGTCGATATTATTAAGATAAAGAAACCGTGGGCTATCCCTTATCTATCCTCGCTTTTTATTTGACGTTCTTTTCCAGAATTACCGGGGAAAAGTGTACATGTCTTTCTGCGGCAGTTGTACAGTGATATTTTAAAAGAATAAGAATTTTGAGTTTTGTCAGATTTCTGCCAGTGGTTGGGTATAATTAAAAAAGTTGCCAATTTAAACCGATTTTCAGGGACATGAAAATCACGAAACGTTGTCATGAGGGAATGTTTACAATAAATACTATTTCTACATAAGACGAGATTTGTAAATGAGAAAATTATTCTTGAAACAATTTCAAAATGTCATTAACAATTTTCTACTGCATGCTTTCGGTATCTATACTAATTCGCTATTTTTGCTTTTAATTTTAACTTTTGAATCGTAATTAAAAACGTAATAATCGTAATTATATTCTTCAAAGCACCTGTATACGAAATTTCATACAAATTGAATAGCTTTCAAAACATTTAAATTTTTAGTCCCCCATATTGGATCTCCCATTTTGTTTTTTAAAATTTTAACTACGGAATCGTAATCAGCATCCTGAAAAACACCTGTGTACGAAGTTTCGTCCAATTTGAACAGCATTTTCATATTTTGGCCAGCTTTTCGGGATTTTGTCCCACTGTGTGTCTGGCGTCTGGCGTCTGGCCGTCTGCCGTCTGTCCGTGCTCTAACTCCCGTAAATATGCTCGGATTGCTCTGAAATTTTTATATGTTATTGTCGTTATCTATAGCATGTTCCCTATTGCAACTGAAGTGTGTAGCACTTATAGTTTTTTTTACAGGTACACTCAAAAGCATGCAGTTACATTACAGTCAATGGGGAAAAATCATTTGCGGTTTATTTTAATGATGTTACACAATTTCAAACACATCGTAATTGATACATATCACTAAGGTGCATTACAAGAAGCTTAATATGGAATAGGGTGTGCATAGCACTTATAGTTATTTTACAGTGACAGTCAAAAAATTCCGTTACATTACGTCTATGGAGAAAAATCGTCTGCGGTTTATTTAAATAATGTTTCACTATTTTAAACGCATTGAAATTTATCTATATCACTAAAGTGCATTACAACAGGCTTACTACAGAATAGTGTGTGTATAGCAGTCATCGTTCATTGACAGGGCCACACAAAAGAATTCTCTACTGTCTGTTAATAATAATTCCTGGAAGTGCATTTTAAGTTACTGAACGCGATTTTAAATTTAACTCACTTTTTGTCTATTACGTGGTGTGTATAAATTTTGTAGATCCTATACAGGGAAGCACAAAAGTTCGCGAACACATTTCCGTTTATTGACAGAAACTCCAGAAGGAGAATCTTAAACTGTGCTACGCGTTTCTAAACAGAACTAAAATATAGCATCCTGTGTAGTATATATACAAATCTATAGATCATATACAAGGCTGAATAAAAGTATTCAGATATTTTCCCAAATATTGTATATGTTGGAAATTCCTGAAATTATGTTTTTAAATGTGTTATGCGTTTTCCAAATTGTTTACTTAGATGTTATCTTTCAGCTTATTAAACGGTATGATTTGTAAAATTATTTTGGAAGCGTTGGAAAGTGTTACATAATCTATGCTTGACGCATGGTTTTTCGTTCTTGTTTAACAACGAAATACTTCAAATTCATATGATTGAATCTTTTCATTTGCTATGAAATAATAAATAATTTTTTTGTCATGAAAAGTGTCCAAGCTAGGACTTGAACCAGGAAATCTTGGCTTAAGCTGCCAATGCTCTGCCAACTGAGCTATTCTGGACAAATCTGGCGGACACAATTCAATCAGGCAACCTTTTGATAAATGTAACTGATCTGTTATCTGAAATATGTTAACGGAATAATTCGCAGGTAATGAAACTCCACACTGAAAAAAAAATGATTTTACAGTATAATACTCACACCCCAGCTGCCAGTATTATATCGTAAAATTAACAGTAAAGAACAATAAAATAAGCAATAATACGCTACCGCGCATGCACGGTAGCGTATCTTCTTCCCTCTGTCAACCTTTTTATAAGGGCATAAAACAATTATCCTAATTATTAGTCTAATTTTCAGATCAATTTAAAATATATATAATTATATTCCAGAATCCTTCATTTCAATTTCACCCCAAGGACTGTTTGTTTTGATAGAAACAATGCTTTTCGTCTGTAGCATTCTCTTTCATTTTTTTTTCTAATATCAATCATGTGAATTAATCAGAACAAAAAAGATTTGAAGATTTGGTATGGTATGTAAAAGTTACCGCGCATGCACGGTAGCGTATTACTGCTTATTTTATTGTTTATTACTGTTAATTTTACCCTATAATACTGGCAGCTGGGGTGACAGTATTATACTGTAAAATCAACACTTGTTTTTGCAGTGCAAATAAACGCTTGGCACGTAATTATACTTGATTAATTTTAACATAATTATTCTAAATTGCCAATAAATCAGACGAGCTGTAATTTTCCAACTGTGTGAAAAAGTATCCAGGCAAGATTTGAACCAGGAAACTTTATCATAAGCTGCCAATGTTCTGTCAACTGCGCTGTAACTGACAAACATGGCGTGGCACAATTCACTAAGTCAACCTTATTATATGGGCATAAAACAATTATCCTAATTATCATTCTAATTTTCAGATCAATTTAAAATATATATAATATATTATATTCCAGAATCCTTCATTACAATTTCACCCCAAGGACTGTTTGTTTTGATAGAAACAATGTTTTTCTCCTGTAGCATTCTCTTTCATTTTTTTTTCTAATATCAATCATGTGAATTAATCAGAACAAAAAAGATTTGAAGATTTGGTATTCTATGCAAAAGTATGATTAGTGCAGTCTTATGTAGAAGATAAAACGGAAAGCATTTTCCGGCTAACAAAAAGATAGATGATTAATAAATCTTATACGTTATTTCTCGATTATGAGTTTTTCTGAAAAATGCTAAGGTTCTAAGATTAATATAAAATCAATTAAGCGATAAAAGAAATGATAAATAAATTATTTTCATGCCTATTCTTCATCAACATTCACTTAGACCATTGAAATGAAGCTTAATGTCTACTATTTTTTTTTAGAAACAAAATATTTTTAGAAAATAGTGAATGAATTCTTTCTGAAACGGCTTCTCTTTCTTTATTTTTTTAAATATGATTATATTAATTTGTATCTTAATTTGCAGATCAATATTCGAAAGAATATAACTATGTACTCCGGTAATCTTCATTTAAAATTTACCTAAAATAATACACTTATCTTTATTTCAACATTGTTTTTCCATTTTTAGGTGCGTTCGTAATTATATAAATACGTAGCACCTATTGTCGTCGCTTGGTCCGTCCGTCTGTCTGTCCGTCTGTCTGTACGTCCGTCCGCATATAACAACGCAAAAACTACCCAACCGAATGGTTTGGAATTTAAGATATGTTATCTTTGCAGAATTTTGTCAAGACATTTCAAATTTTATTAAAATCGAATCAAAACTTTAGGAGATATTAATAAAAATATTTATTAAGAAATTTGAATTTTAAAAAAAATGGTGTTTTCTTGTTATAGGAGCTTCCGAGGTTTAATGATCAAGCGACCGAGATACTTATTTTATGACAGAAATGAATCTGCAGACGATATCATTCATTTCACAGAATTAAAAATCATCAAGATCTAAATATTTATATAGCTAGCTACAGTACGAACGCACCTCATTTGTCACGTTTGCTACGTACTATTTCCAGCTTGTTTTTTCTAATGTCAATTTTATGAATCGATAAGAACATGAAATGTGTGAAAATTTAGTATGCGCGGGTAGAACTAGTGTTGTCTTATGTGAAAAGTAAAACGAGATCAATTTTCGTTAACAAACAAAAAACACGAGAATGATATGTCTTATTCTTAATTTATCGAGTCCATGCTTTACTGAAAAAAGACTATATTCTTACAATAATAAAATAACGTGCAACCATAGAAACAAAATTAAGATAAAAAAAAACTATTTTCATTGTTAGCCCCCTCTCTATCAACATCAACTTCTACCTTAATGATTCCTCCTTTTTCAGCCAGTAAAATAATTTAAAATTTAGCGAATATATATATATATCCATATCCATATCCATATCCATATTTATATCCATATATATATATATATATATATATATATAACGTATGTCATGCTGTACCTCTCTTATTTATGAACCGATTCGGATGTCACTGAGTATGTGTGTGTATGGAACATACCAAGGTCTCGACCAAGTTCGTTGGGCAGCTTCATTCGCCATCTTGTTTCAAAATGGCGGCCAGTGAAAAAAATTTTAAATTTTAAAAATTCAAAAAGGTGTAAAGAAACTATAAATTGAAAAAAAATGTTTCTTTTAAGTGTTAGAACGTGTTACAAAGATTCTGGAACATTTTTTGTTTTGGCTATATCTTAAATAATGGCTGAGGTATGGAAGTTTGAAATTCTAAGGTGGCTGAGATTTTGAAACAATCTGATATTTGTTATGCTGTAACTCTCGTATTTATGAACCGATATGAATGTGACTGACCATGTGTACAAAACATACCAAGGTCTCGACCGAGTTCGTTGGCCAGCTTCATGCGCCATCCTATTTCAAAATGGTGAAAATTTATTACTTTTTAATACAAAAAGATGTAGAAAAAAGTATAAATAGAAAAAGTTGCTTCGTTAAGTGTTAGATCGCGATACAAGGAATCCGGAACATTTTTTGTTTTGGCTTTATCTTAAAAAATGTTAGAGATATGGCAGTTTGAAATTCGAGGGTGGCTGACATTTTGAAACAATCTGATTTTTGTTATGCTGTAACTCTCATGCTGAAATTTGCATTCAAATTCAGTATTAACGAATACCGGGATTGAATCTTCTATAATCGGGTTCAAAGTAGTTTAGTTTCGGGTGTTTGAATAAAATGAGTTGAATTTTTAAAAACAGGGACTATGAAAGCTACCTTTTCCTCCCGGTACAGGCCGGAAGGACTTTTTATTTCTGATGTCAGTCGTATTAGTCGATAACAGCACAAAATATTTGTATACTGGATATATGCGTGTAAAATTCGTGCCGTCTTATGTGGAAGGTGAAACGAGAGCATTTTTCTCCTACAATAAAAAAACACATGACAAATAATTCTTATATTTTAAAGCACATAAATTAACGTTTGAATTTGTAAATAAGGCTGAAATAATCTGTTTATTAATTAATAAAATTATTCTTGAGTTCTCGTTTATACGTTTTTGGAAAAATGGCTTAATTCTAAGATTACTGAAATAAGATGAAACTATAGAAAAAAAAAAAATATGTAAATTATTTTGATGCATAACTCTCATCAACATCAATTTCCATCGTACTGACTATTTTTTTAGCAAAAATATAATTTTAAATCATAGCAAATGAATTTTTTCTCAAACCGATTCTCTTTATTTATTTTATTTAAAAATCTAATGATCTTAATTTATAACCTATTTGCATACCAATAATTGAAATAATCTAACTATGCTCATGAACACTTCTTTTAACATTACCTCCAGGAATACTTGTTTTTATTCCAACAAGGCTTTACATTAGCATTATCTCTCATTTTTTCGTAATATCAATCAAGTAAATCAATAACAGCACAAAGGATTTGTATACTTGTTATGCATGAGTACAATATTTCTTTCCATCTTCAGTGTGAAAGGTAAAACGAGAGCATTTTTCAACAAAAATTAAAAAAATAGATTGATAATAAATCTGATTTCAGATTTCTCAAATATAAGCTTTATTGAAAAATGGCTTAATTCTAAGAACAATAAAATATCATGAAATTATAGGAAATATGTAAGTAAAGTATTTTAATGCATAATCCTCAATCACACCAATTTCAATCATTGCTCTGTTTCTTAAGGACTAGTTCTTTTTTAACAAAGAAATACTTTTAAAACTTAGATAATTAGTTCTTCCTTAAATGACTTCTTTTTATTTCTTTCTTTTAAGATAAGATAAATATTCTAATTTGTAGATCAATATTGCAAATAACACAACTGTATACATTAACTCTTCCTGTCACATCCAATCTCAATAACTATTGTTTTTATGAAAACAATGATTATCTACTTTAGCATTCTTTCTATATTTTATTTTTATTGTCAATGATGTTAATCGATAAGAGCACTGCACATCTACGTGTGAGTAAATGGAATTAGCACTCGCCATCTTCTGTAGAAAATAAAACGAAAGAAATTTTCTATTGATAAAATATAAAAGAGTTGTGTAATATAAATATTATTGCTGATTTCTCGATTATAAGCTTTATTGAAAAATGGCTTAATTTTAAATAATAAATAAAGATGAAATTATATGGGAAAAAGATTATTAAAGTTATTTCATGCAAAATCCTCACTTATATTAACTAAACCGCTGTTTATTATCTTAATGACTAGTTCTTTTTCAACAGAAAAATATTTTTAAAAATTAGATTTTGTGCACTTTCTGAAATGGCTTCTCTTTGTTTCTTTCTTTTAAGATAAGATAATTATCCTAATTTGTAGATCAATATTGCAAATTACACAACTGTATTCATTAACTCTTTCTGTCACTTTCATCTGAATAACTAATGTTTTTAAGGAAACAATACGTTTCTATCTTAGCATTATCCGTCATTTTGTCTAATATTAATCATGATAATCGATAAGACACAACAGATCTATGTATGAGTAAATAGAATTATACCTTCCATCTTGTGTAGAAAATAAAACTAGAGAAATTTCCTATTGATAAATGTAAAATAGATGAGTAATAAATTTTATTACTGATTTCTCGATTATAAGCTTTATTAAAATATGGCTTATTTCTAAGAACAATAAAAAAATGATAAAACCTATAGGGAAAAGATAAATACGTATTTTCATGCATAGTCCGCAATCACATCTATTTAAATCATTTTTCATTTTCCTTATTACTAGTTCTTTTTTAACAAAGAAATATTTTTAAATGTTTGATAATGAGCATTTTCTGAAACGCATACTCTTTATTTCTTTCTTTTAATATAAGACAGTTATCCTAACCTGCACATCAATATTGCAAATTACACAACTGTACTTAATAACTCTTCCTGTCACTTTCACCTCAAGAACTACTGTTTTTATGCCAACAATGCTTTTCTACTTTAGCATTCACTCTTTTTTTTTTCTTTTCTATTGTCAATAATGTTAATCAATAAAAGCCCAATATATATATGAAGTAAACAGAATTAGCACCCGCATCTTTTGTATATAATAAAATGAGAGAAATTTTCTATTGATAAATGTAAAAATGATTAGTAATAAGTTTTATTGCTAATTTATCGATTATAAGCTTTATTGAAAAATGAGTTAATTCTAAATAATAAATTAGATGAAATTATAAGGGGAAAATATAAACAAAATGTATTTACATGCATAATCCTTACTCACATTAACTTAAACAGCTGTTTATTACATTAATTACTATTCCTTTAAAACTAAGAAATATGTTAAAAACTGAGAACGTCCAAAAAGTCTTTTTTTTCTTTCGTTCTTTTAAGATAAGATAATTATCCTAATTTGTAGATCAGTATTGCAAATAACACAACTGTATTCATGATCTCTTCCTGTCACTTTCTTCTCAATAACTAATGCTTTTATGACAACAATATGTTTCTATCTTAGCATTATCCGCCATTTTGTCTAATATTAATCATGATAATTGATAAGACACAACAGATCTATGTATGAGTAAATAGAATTATACCTTCTATCTTGTGTTGAAAATAAAACTAGAGAAATTTTCTATTGATAAATGTAAAATAGATGAGTAATAAATTTTATTACTGATTTCTCGATTATAAGCTTTATTAAAAAAAGGCTTATTTCTAAGAACAATAAAAAATGATAAAACCTATGGGTAAAAGATAAATAAGTATTTTCATGCTTAGTCCGCAATCACATCTATTTAAATCATTGTTCATTTTCCTTATTACTAGTTCTTTTTTAACAAAGAAATATTTTTAAATCTTAGATAATGAGCATTTTTGAAACGGATACTCTTTATTTCTTTTTTTAATATAAGACAATTATCCTAATCTGCACATCAATGATGCAAATTACACAACTGTACTTATTAACTCTTCCTGTCACTTTCACCTCAAGAAGTACTGGTTTTATGCCAACAGTGCTTTTCTACTTTAGCATTCACTTTCTTTTTTCTTTTCTATTGTCAATAATGTTAATCGATAAAAGCACAAAACATCTATGTATGAGTAAACAGAATTAGCATTCGCATTTTTTTGTAATTAATAAAAGGAGAGAAATTTTCTATTGATAAATGTTAAAAATGATTAGTAATAAGTTTTATTGCTAATTTATCGATTATAAGCTTTATTGAAAAATGAGTTAATTCTAAATAATAAATTAGATGAGATTATAAGTGGAAAATATAAACAAAATGTGTTTACATGCATAATCCTTACTCACAATTAACTTAAACAGCTGTTTATTATCTTAATTACTATTATTTTAAAACTAAGAAATATTTTTAAAACTGAGAACTTCCAAAAACGTCTTTTTTATTTATTTCTTTTAAAATAAGATAATTATCACAATTTGTAGATCAATATTGCAAATAACACAACTGTATTCATTAACTCTTCCTGTCACTTTCTTCTCAAAAACTTTTGTTTTTATGGCATCAATGTTTTTATATCGTAGCATTTATTCTCCGTCGTATTATTTTCTATTATCAATAATGTGAATCGATAATGGCAAGACACATCTATGTATGAGTAAATAGAATTAGCATCCGCCATCTTGTGTAGAAAATAAAGTAAGAGAATTTTCTATTTATCCTCTTTAATAAAAAGGTATGCGTTGCTGACGACTGGGATCGTTGCCACAGATTAATCTTGGAAAATGAAACATTTGAAGTTACTGAAAAAAATTAATTGCTCGAAAAGTATTTGTCAGAAAATTGTTAGACAAACTGCGTTAGAAAGATAAAAAAATGTATTTTTTCTTGATATAAATTTCAAATCCACTGATTATGTAATTTTTCAAATATTGAATTTCAAAAATTACCAAATTTCACAATGGAGTACTATAGCAAAAACTTCACGCGTAAAAAAATAATGATAACAGCAACGTGTCAGCACGAGTCGCAAATTATAGTAGCCTTATTATTCTGTTAAAACATTAAAGTGAATTATGATGTCACGAGTGCATGATTTTTATTTAATTCTCGACAAATACTGGATGCGCAATTTCTTTTTAGTTGTGAATATTATAGGTTAATTCACGTTATTAAAAAATGTAGCTATAAAACATATAAATCAATGGAAAACGGTAATAAATTGTAAACGTAATAGTAAACCGTATTAAAAAAAACATAACTTAGTGAAATAAAAATCCGTTTTTATGTTATTTTAGGATATTCCAGGTAAAGGTATACAGAGTACTTTAAAATACAAGGTTAAATTCACCGATATATTTCGTTTGATTCAAGGTTCTTTTGGAGAAACCGACCAGCGCAGCGGGCGTAGTCTGCTAGTAAATATATAAGAGATGAGTAGTAAGTCTTATTGTTGATTTCTCGATTATAAGATTTATTGAAAAATGTTTTAATTCTAAATAATAAATTAAGTTGAAAGTATAGGGGAATATGATAAATAAAGTGTTTTAATGCAAAATCCTCACTCACATTAAATAAACCACTGTTTATTATCGTAATGACTAGTTCGTTTTTAACAAAGAAATATTTTTAAAACTTAGATGATAAGCACTTCCTGAAACGTCTTCTCTTTATTTGTTTCTTTTAAGATAAGATATTTATACTAATTTGTAGATCAATATTGCAAATAACACAACTGTATACATTAACTCTTCCTGTCACTTCCAATCTCAATAACTATTGCTTTTTATGAAAACAATGATTATCTACTTTAGCATTATCTCTCTCTCTTTTTCTATTGTCAATAATGTTAAGCTATGAGTTTACTACACATCTATGTATGAGTAAATGGAATTAGCACCCGCCGTCTTCTGTAGAAAATAAAACAAGTGACATTTTCTATTGATAAATGTAAAAGAGATGACAAAAATAAATATTATTCCTTATTTATCGATTATAAGCTTTATTGAAAAATGTTTTAATTCTAAATAATAAATTAAGATGAAACTATAGGAGAATAAGATAAATAAAGTATTTTCATGCAGAATCCTCATTCACAATAACTTAAACCACTGTTTATCTATATTATATCTATATTATATTACATATATATTATATTTATAATATACTATATCTATATTATATTATATCTATATTATATCTATATTATATTATATCTATATTATATTATACCTTTAATATATCTATATCTATATTATATTTTCTTCCTTTTATTTACAACAATTGAGTAACCTAATTTCAACCATTTGAATTCATATTACAATTCTCACTAAAAATTTTAAAATTTATCATTCCGGCATATAATTATAATTTCAAAAATCCGAGTGATATTATAATATTCTCGATTATTTTCTTTTCAATTGGCGATTTCTGATATTCTAAGACGAATCAATATGAAATGCAGAAGCAATACACTAACGTTTCTCCCATGCCATTAGATTTTAATATTTAGATGGCTTAATTTGGAGAATACAAACAAAATTAAGAGCCTACACTAGTCACGGGAAGAAACACTCAAGCTAATGTTAAATCTATGGGTAGGTTCTTTACAGATTTCTCACTCACATTTTAATATTTTAAATGTTTTTTTTTTTTCATAGGATACCTGAAGTCACTTTTTAAAGTTGTTAGTTTTTACTTTTTTGATTTTGGTTACAGTTTTTTTTATAAGCGGGCATTTTCATTTTTGGAACCGGTTAGAACCGGTTCTGAAAGTGAAAGTACCCTTGTATTAAAAATCTGGAACCAAAATCAAAAAAGTAAAAACTATCAGCGTTAGAGATCGACCTCACTTATCCTATGCAAAAAAGAAACAAAAAAACTCATTTAAAAATATTAAAATGCGAGCGAGAAATCTGTCAAGAACATTCCTATAGACTTAACATTAGCGTTCGATTTTCTTCGGATGACTAGTGTAGGCTCTTATAACTGTGAAACAATTTCATTTCTAGGTAATAAGAACTTGTTTGAAATTTCCAATACTTCAAGTTTTAATGTTCATCATAAGAAGTTTTAAATAGTTTTCATATTATACCATTAAAAATAAATAATTTAAACGTAATATTTACTGTTATAATTTTAAATAGGCATCTATGTCTTACAGTATATTAAACGGGGGTGATTGTTTTCCGGAATTCGAACAGTTCGTCTTATATATTCTTTGATTAATTAAGACGAAGATTATTATGAAAAAATACAGGTATTCAAATTGGAACACAATCATTTTAAAATGAAAATGACAATTTTATAATTAATCATTCACAAATATTAAAAATAAACAAAATAAAATACTGTAAAATCCGAGAAAACTAACTCGCTAGGAATTGGAATGAAATTCTGTTTGAAACATGTTTTCGTATTAGAAGGTATAATTTTATTCTGTCCTTTCTGCCAGGACCACGAAATTTTTGCGTTTAAGAGCCTACGCTAGTCACGCGAAGAAACGCGCAAGCTAAGCTAATGTTAAGTCTATGGGAAGGTCCTTGCGCGATTTCTCGCTCACATTTTAATATTTTTAAATGATTTTTTTTTTGCATAGGATAGCTGAGGTCGATCTCTAACGTTGTTAGTTTTTATTTTTTTTATTTTGGTTACAGTGTTTTTTATAAGCAAACATTTTCGATTTTAGAGCCGGTTAGAACCGGTTCTGAAAGTGAAATTACCCTTATATAAAAAAACTGCAATCAAAATCGAAAAAGTAAAAACTAACAACGTTAGAGATCGACGTCAGCTATCCTAGGCAAAAAAAAATAATTTAAAAATATTAAAATGCGAGCGAGAATTCGCGCAAGAACCTTCCCATACACTTAACATTAGCTTGCGTGTTTTTGATGTAGGCTTTGACTGATGTAGTTTGATGTGTTTTGACTGATGTAGGCTCTTAGATAGGATTTCGTTATATGGACAGTTTTAATTTCACAAGTTTTATTGTATAGTTACGTGAGTGTATCAAATCTCTATTATTCTATACATATACAAGAAAATAATATCTATTGCCTTAAAGAAATAATGACAGTCATATGGGTTTCGTTATATGGATAGGTTTAATTTCACAAGTTGTATTGTATAACTATGTTACGTGAGTGCATCAAATCTCTATTATTCTATACATGTACAAGAAAACAATATCTATTGCCTTAAAGAAATAATGACAGTTTTTACGTATTGTCATTCAATCAAGTACTTCATAATAACAAACTGGTTCATTTGTTTTGCATCTGTTTCTATGGTGACAATTTTTTTTTTTTCAATTACTTACTTCCACTCTATTTCTGTTCTGCAACAGCAATCATATGGCGATTGATTTGACCTTCATCTGCGAATGTTTTTAGTTCCAGAATGATAAATAATTAATTATTAATCTTCAATATTTGTGATTGATTTTTGTTTCCGGTCGGGTTATTCCATCGGAAAGAAAATAAATGAAGTCGTTTTTACCCCAGAATTAAATTTTCTTTATTATTTTTTTTTCTCCCTTGGGAAAAAAAAAAATATTTTGACTTTGTTTTCAAACATATTAATATTAGTTTCCTTATTGTAATTGCATTAAAACACAAGAGATGTTACATGCAAAGTTTTACTTTTTAATTTTTATATTTTGTACTTATCTATTTCAAAAATAATGTATTATTCTATGCCCATATCGTAACATTAAGTAAAGTTTTATTTAAATGTTATATTAATGTTATTTAAGTACAAAATGTCACATAAGTAATTTTACATTTCAAAAATTAATAAAAAAATCAACAATTTTTTAAATTGATGTGCGCTTGCCGCCAAAGTAGTACGGGATGCAGCGTCACATTTTGGCAACAAATTTTGACGTCGAAGATTTTGGTATGTAGGATAGATTATATGGTACATATAACTAAACTGCCAGTCATCTGACGAACCAGAAGACAGGGTTTTAATAGCAACATAACACACCCCGCTGAAATACGAATTCAATTATAACCCGATTATTGATGATGTCTCCGAATAGCGGGCATTTCGTTATCTGTACTTCTAATTTTTCATATGTAGCAAAATCATCCACGCTGAAATTGGTTGTCAGAACATCACGCTGCATTCCAGACTATCAAATTTGTAAAGAATCAGACTTTTTGTGGGAGATTATTAGATAATAGTTGAGAAATATTGAAACACAGATATACAGGAGTATTCCGTGTGCTCTTTGAGGTCCACTAGGTCACGCTGGTCCTCTGGGTCTACCCTTCTGCTCCTCTTTGCTTTCTAAACTAAGAAAAAAAATCAAATAAATTCAGTATAAATTCAGAAGTTACAATAGCTAAAAATCTCGGAATAATATAAAACTGTAAAAATAACGTGAAAGTGATCCCAGGAGTGCTCAGAGTATAATGGTATTCCCCACTTAGAATATGTTTGAGAAACGCATTAATAAGTTTTTGAAATGAGGCCAAATTACATGATTAAAACATTTCGTGATTTGTCCCTTGTATAGGTGAAGGAACTTGATAATGGAAGTATTAGGTAGCTTTCAATACAAAAAAGTATAAAGCTACCTATTGCAGCCGTTCGGAGGAAAGCAGTTCCGGAAAATTTCGATATATTTTCACCGATCATGACCCCCAGACCCCAAAACCACCCTCCGTTCAAATGTTGACTTATATATATATATATATATATATATATATATATATATATCTGACCTATGTCATACGATAACGCTCGTATTTATAAATAAATTTTGATGAAACTAATTGTGTTTATTAAGCTAACAAATGTCTCGACCGAGTTTGTTGGCCAGCTTGGTCCGCCATTTTGTTTCAAGATGGCGGCCATTTAAAAATTTGAAACTAAAATAAATATACAAAAAAGTTAAAAATTCAAATTTATTTTTTTAATTTAGTGTTAGGCCTTGATACGAGGAATCCAGAGCATTTTTTGGTTTACCTCTATCTTACAAAATGGCTGAGATAGAGCAGTTTGAAATTCTAGGGTGGCTGACATTTTGAAACAAAACAGCACATTAACGCGATTACTCGCAAATTATTTTCTTTCATTGTTGTAATAATTTTTCCAATCATACGTATAAAACTATATATTCATATCCGTTAGCGCCAAATTCTCGCCAAAATTGGCGACATTTTGCAAAATATCGCCAAATTTGGCGACCAAAATAAGTCTTCATAAATGAAGCCAATTTGGCTATTGCTCAATAATTTGGCAAATTTCTTATTCAAATTCAGTATTAACGAATCGTTTGTAAACGTTTTCTTTGCATTTTAACTTGCTGTTTTCGTGTAACATTAGCTAAAATTTTTAAACGAAGATATAGGAAAGCTACCTTTTCCTCCCGGTACAGGCCGGAAGGACTTTTTTTTACTGACGCCGGCTGACGAATAAAACCATGTCTCAGTATAAGATATAGCCTATAGAATAAAAAGCATTTGTTGGTAAAATAAACAGTAATATGTATCGAGCCGAAATTTTTCTGAATCATTCATATATATCGATAGAAAATCGCATATTATAATGCGAGCAAATATTGTGTGTGTGTGCGTGTGTGGTTATGCAAATTTTATCTTAAAAAGGTCTCTAACAATTTTGACTAAATTTTGTATTCTACCATTTTGGATTACAAGAAGACCATTGGGCTAAGTCACATATTCGAGAAAAACCCATTAGTGGGTCATTTTTGTGTCACTACGTGTCAAGGCAATTTTATCTAAAAATGGCTCTAGTGATTTTGACTAAATTTTGTATCCTAACGTTTGGCGTACGAAAAGATCATTGGGCCAAGTCACATGTTCGAGAAAATTCGATGATTGGGTATTTTGGAGTCACTACGGGTCAAGCCAATTTTATCTAAAAACAGCTTAAACGATTTTAGATTAATTTTTTTTTCATATTTGGGTACGGGAAGACCATTGGACTGCGCGGCGTGTTTGAGAAAATTCGATTACTGGGGGATTTTTGGGTCACCATGGGTCAATCTAATTTTATCTAAAAATAGCTCTAACGATTTTGACTATATTTTGTATCCTATCATTTTGGTAGGTAGCTTGAAGACCATTGGGCTATGTTACATGTTCGGGAAAATTCGATTAGTGGGTCAGTTTGGGGTAAATGCGGGTCAAGCTAATTTTATCAAAAAACGACGCTAAAGATTTTGACTACGTTTTCTATCTTACCGTTTTGGAGTTCGAGAAGACTATTAAGCTAGGTCACATGTTCGGGAAAATTGGATTAGTGGGTCCAATTGGGGTCACTACAGATCAATGTTGTACAATGAGAGTAGAGGTTGAAACAGTTTATTAAGTTGCGGAACAGTTGGTAGTAAATAAAGTCGCAAAGTTTGCACCATTTCACCAAATTTGGCGACAGTGGCGAGATTTGGCCGGAAATCGATTTTCAAGATTACCTATGTCAAAACACATGCTTGGCGCAGAATGACAAAATGTCACCAAGTTTGCGACTTTTCGCCAAATTTTGGCGACATTTGGCGGAAAAAGTGGCTTTTAAAATCTGAAGTTGAATTTTCTAGAAATTCCCAATAGGAGCCGAGATACATGATTCAACCAATCAGAGCCCATAGTCCTTTATGCACGTAATGATGTACGTTGCTCTCTCATGTGTAAAAAGACGTTCAAACCTAAAAGTCCTGCTACCTACTAAATAAAGCTTTGGACGAACTAAAAATGTAGTTTGGAAGGATGTCTTTTCGTTGTAAATATGTAAGTAATGTACAATTTAGAAATAAGTACATAGTTTTGATGTTGATTTTTTCCGTAAATAATACTGTTAGGAAATAAATGCTGTATAGCAATAATACGGCGAGAATATATTGTTTTATCGTGTTGAGCCCAAAGCTGATTTTAACCGAGCGTAGCTCGGTTTTCCCCGCTAATCATACATAAGACTTGATTAAATACATTTTACATACAGACTTTTGCGGCAAATACTTGTTAGTATTTTACATTATGAGAATTTTTTTGAACTCAAACGCACTCAAACTTCTTTCTTAACAACAGGTTGGGAACAAATAGGTTTGAATTCCAGAATTTGTCTTCTAAGCTGCGGTTGTCGTCTCGGTGTGCGGCCTGCCAAATGCACCATTTATGAATTTTGAAAAAGCGCTCCTGATTAATTATTACCTTCTGTAGATTATAAATAAATTGCAATAACAGTTGTTAATACGTAAAAGGTTTCCGCTGCAGCATTCATAGTTCACTTACACCATTTACCTTCTATACAAGAAAACGAAACATTTGAGCCCCTCGTGTATATTTCCGTTATTATTATTGTCAGTGGTAATTCACATGTAAAAAAATTTTGTAAATGCTTTTAAAACGCGCATTTCCGTTTTTACTTTCCGCATATGTTCAACCTACTATTTTGCACTGTCATAGATACTAAATAATTATTTCACGCATTTTGTAAAGTATACAAGTATGGTGATACAATTTCACAAAATTTCTGCTTCACGACCCTCGAAAACAACATGACAGCACATCATACTGCCTATCAAATAAATAAATAAATAAATTTGTCACTATTATGTTTTTGAGGAATATGTCAATCAGTTTCCAACCTAACCATGGTAAAGCACTGAAAAAAATTCAATTTTTTTTATGATTTTTTTTTCTTTAGATAGTTTCATTTTAATATTTGCTAAAATTTAATCTCATTTTATTATTTTCAATTTTAATATTTGATGCTGCAGAATGCTGAAATTAAAAATTAAACATTTAGACATCTTTAATGTTTAAGAGACAGCGTCCCATTTTTTAAAACGAATTTTAGCGTAGCTGATTTTTATATATGTGGTAGATTAGGTGGTACAAGTAAAGAAACTGCCAATCAGCTCCTACGTCTCCATTGCACATATTGCTATTTCAGTGTTACTAGTGGCATTTTAGTAGCAAGCTGAGGTGCCACCTTTCTAAGGTTTCGTAATGTAATCAACATAGCCATTTTGTTTGGAGTTAGTGTTACAATTAACAGAATTTCTTGTTTTTTTGTATTCCCATTCTCATTTTTTGTGTTTGAACTTGATCATTAATCTGACAATCGTTAATTTAACTGTCCCGCGCCATTGTCGAAGTCCTTTACTATTCATTTTAAATCAATGGTTTTTATTGTTGATTTCTGTCTTATAGTTACTTTTTCAGCTGACGGGCACGAAAGGTCAGCCACAAGAGCAAACGCGAAATTTTGTGCAGGACATTTTTTGCTAATTGTAATACTTTAGGAGTTTAGCTTTCGAGTTGCGACTAAATTTGCTCCATGTTAAAACCTTAAGTGAATTAATGAATATTATTAACGCATAACTTATCTTATTATACATTGAAGTATTGGAAAAACTTAAAGGTTCCGACATAAATAATATCAGCTCATGTAACTGTGGATTAATCGTTAATGCGATGAACCACGCGATTTTATTTTGCAAGACGGTGAAATAGTTATTTTCTTTTAGAGCCCTCTGCTAATGATTTGCGCAGTAACTGACAAAACTATTGTATATGGTTAATTTGGATAGTTTTCTATCCAAAATAGTCACATGATGTGTAAATATTTTATCAGAAAATGAATCCAGTTCCGCTACGATTTCGCATAGTGCAACTGAAAAATTATATGTAAAAGTGACCCTATCACTGATTGCAATATATCCACAACCAACATTTGATATGGAATTTTAAACACACACTAAAAAGGATTCATTTTAGTAGTTAATATTCTTAGTCTATACGCATATATATATTTTTTTAATTCAATTTAAAATAAATTCTTTTTTTTATATAAATTATTTCACCTTAGATGCCTTGTGCGCCAAATGTTTGTCATTTGAACAACAGTGAGACATATTTTTTATTAAATAAAAATATATGAGTTTAAAATGACTTTCATTGGGAAAATTACAATAAATTGTTCTTAAAAAAAGTTTAAAAAATCTTAAAATTTAAATTTTTTTTATTAAAATAATCATAATTTCTGTATTTCTTACTTGGTGACCATAATAGTAGGTATTTTATACATGTATAAGGTTTACACTTTCAGCCAAAATTTCATTAAATTTTATCCAGCCATTTCATAAAAATCATGCGCGAATTCCGTTAATCGCCGTTTTGAGAATATTGCCTTTAAAGACAAAATTACTCCTCCATCATATAGAAAGAATTCAAACTGCTTTAGACAAAACGTCCCTTCTAATACAAATTTTTTGCATGGGGTTTCTTTTAAAATGTTAAACTACTAAAAATCATTGTATTTTTTTTTTTTTTTTACATTTTAAAATGTATCTGACCCATTCATATAGTTTTTGTATGATACTCAAAGAGCAAAGAAATATTTATAAATTAAATAACTTACTAGAGAGGGAGAGAGATGGAGAGAGAAAGAGAAAGAGTGAGAGATAAATTTATGGTCTATTCTACTACTTTCCACAGAAACTATAGATTACACTCTTGATTAATGTGATAGCGGTAATCCCTTGCCATCGCTACGAAAACGAAATTGAGAAAAATACATCCTTGCAACTAAGTTATAAGGTGCAAGTTATTTGCGAAGCGTTATATTGGAATACATTTATTTGAGTTTCACTTCTCAAGCATATATCTTCTCAGCATGTATAAATTTATCATATCTAAAAAAATATAGGATGTTTTATTCTGTAAAAAATTCAAAGATTGAAAAATCTTTCAAAAAGAAAGTGTATACAAATTGGTAACGGCTGTAATACACTGTAAAAAAGTTTGGTCAACAATTATGGTACATATACTGGCATTTTGTGACCAGTATATATACCGAAATTAAACTGGACGGTATATGTACCGTAAAATATTTAAAGTATGTGTACCGGCTGCACTCCTCCTCTCCTCAGGCCTGCACGCATTACGGAACAAGAACAAAAGCATCACTTCAGGGGTTGACGTACAACGAGGCGGGGCTACCAGCTTTTTTCTTACCGAAAAATAATTATTTTACGATATAAATAGCGCTTTTTTACTGAAAAACAATCATTTTATGGTATAAATTCCGTTTGTAATCGAAATGGCACATATACGTTTTTTTTACGCTTAATATACCTTAGATATACGGTACTCATACCGTAAAGAGTGTAAACGGTACAAGTACCGTTAATTTACGGTACATCTACTGAAATTTTGCGAATTTTTTTTACAGTGTGCGTTTACTATAAATCAATAATTCCAGTGATTTTTATTTAAATTGAGGCTATTTGGCAGTAACGTTTCATAATTATCTTGATGATTTTTACAAATTTTATTTTACTAATGAAAGAAATATGATTAATCCGGTCATTATTAATAATAACGGTTATAAATTAATAGTGACCGGATTAATAATATTGTCCGTAACATATATATATACAGTTATATGTATGTATATATATATATATATATATACATACATATAACTGTATATATATATGTTACGGACAATATATATATATATATACACATACATATAACTGTATATATATATGTTACGGACAATATATATATATAATATATATATATATATATATATATATATATGTATATATATGTATATATATATATATATATATATATATATATATATATATATGTATATATATGTATATATATATATATATATATATATATACATACATATAACTGTATATATATATGTTACGGACAATATGATTAATCCGGTCACTATTAATTTATAACCGTTATTATTAATAATGACCGGATTTTTTTACCGTGTAGTTTATTGAAAACTAGCTGTTACCCGTGACTTCGTTCACGCAACATTAAAAGAAGAATAAATACATTAATTAAGCAAAATATTTCACTCTAAATAATTAAAAACGTTAATAACTAACTAACTATTTATCACACTTTATAGGAGACAATACGGTATTTTTTGTTATAGGGACCTTGACATAACTCAGTCTTAAAAAAGTGAAATTTTGTGCCAAATAATCGTGAAAATAAAATTGCAACTAATGCAAAAAGGAGAGCCAAATAAAATCGTGGAAATAGACGAATTAGGTAAAAATAAATGTCAATTTTACCTGATAAACAATTTTACTTTTAACGCCTTTGTAAAACGTTTTAACATCTTTAAAAAAAAACATTAATTGGAAATAGTATATGTTTTTTCTTTAAATTCAATTCTGCCTCCTTGGTTTAATGTATAGCTGAAACAAATCTTGTTTTCTAAATGACAGTATGTTGACAGGCAATTTTCGTTCTCTAGAATAAATTGATTCATAAAGTTTGAATATGTGAAAATATGTTTTTATTTTTCGGATAATTTACTGAAATTAAGATTTTGTTTTCACCATCTATTCAAAGTGAAAATAAATTCTGTTTTTCAGTTTTAATGCGAAAATGGTGCAAAAAATATACTGATCTGTTTTATTTCTCTTTTTTATACACAAATGTGGAGTAATTTACTTTCCGTTTTTAGATAAACGTTAAAATTTACAAAAAAAAAAAAAAAATCTTGGCATGTAATTTAATTTTTTAAATTCTGAAAATTTTTGTGACATTCTCGGATCAATGATAACCGGGATTAAGTAAATCGCGTTGCGTTTGATAGTATAGGAGTAGTTGCGAAATACAAACCACGGTCAGATTTTAATATAATAGATTCGTGTTCATTTCCCTTTTCTTAAAATTCTGATGTGATTTTTTGCAGAAAACTCTCATCTGTATGTAACGGATACTCATGCTTAATAATCAGTATAGATAACAAAACATTTAAATTTTTCGTTATAAATATGCGTGAAACTCATCTACTTTCTGTACTTACTGATCCTTGTATTATTAATGTAAGGAATTGATTCACACACATTTTAAAATATATTGGAAAATTCCCGTTTAATTCAAATATGAAGTCTCTTTTTCACCAGAGAAATCCCCTTTTAATGACATAATTCTTGTTAATTTTCTTTTCCAGGCAATTAATTTCAATACTGGCATAGGGGAAATTATGTTATTTTAACGAAATAATATTAAACCTTTATGTTTTATCAACAAAAATGGAACTATTAACATTCGTCATTTCTTTTTCAGGTAATCGAGTTATTTCTTTTAGTTTTAAGAATGAAAATAACTGTTTCTCGCTATCCATGACATCATTTTCGACAGGGATAATTTTGCAAAGCATATTATTGACATTTGCTAACCCTTTTCTTTTGAAACTTCTTTTTACTTTTTTAAAATTTAAATAAAAAATACCGTTTAGTTATTTTAGCCGTGCGCATACGGTAAAATGTTAAGTATTGTTACCATACAAAAGAAAAAAAAAGAAAAAAAGTGAAGAAAAAACCCAAGATCATTTTATTTCACCAATCAAAGCATATCCACTTTATTTTTGATGAATGACGTCATATTAGCCTGTTTCCTATGGTTACGCATATTGAGACCCTGTGTTATTATCAAAAACTAAAAAAAAAGTACTTTATTTCTAAGAATATTATTTAATCTTCTTTTTAATTCTTTAATTTTTTTATTTCATTTTCATTTTTCACGTAAAAAATTTTCAGTTGAAACTAAATTGTGGAGAAAAAATTATTATTCCGGGTTTTGAATTAGTTTTGGCAACGATAAAGTATTAGCAACGGTAAAGTAAATTTAACCATTTTAAAATATTAAACGAAAAATGTCCATTTATTCTCTATGAAAATAACGAAATTTTGAATTATTAAGAAAAATATTTGAATAAAATAAACAAAAACCAGTCTATGTTCATTTGAGGGTTATTATCAACCTATACGCAAAGATACAGGATCATTAAAAGTTCCATTTTGACGCTGGCTTCAGCCTAACATTTGCACACAATCAGATTTAAATTTTTATTAGGATTATATGAAGTTTCAATTAAAGTCAAAAGAAAAGTGTGAAAGTGTGAAAATTTACTTTCAATTAAAAATTGTAAATTTAACTCTACAAATGTCTAGATTATATATACATATATCTATATCTATATCTATATCTATCTATCTATCTATCTATCTATCTATCTATCTATATATATATATATATATATATATATATGTATATATATATACTAATATTATATAAGTAGTAAAGATTGTTTGTTTGTTTGTTTTTTTGTTTGTAGGGGGTAATCTCTGGAACTACTGAAGCGATTTCAAAAGTGATGGTGGCAAATTGATGGTGACAATCCCTGCTCCAACATAGGCTATATTTTATGTCGGTGCCATTACCCCCAAGGGGATGCAGCAGCGAAAAACGTTCTAAAATTTCGATTTTTCTTATACTGAAGGAGCTAGAAACTCGAAATTTAGCATGGTAGTTACTTATAAGATGTAAGTCCTCTCTAAGAACAAATTCTAAAAAAAAATGACATTTAAAAGGTGTGAGATGAGCGAAAAGCCTTCTAAAAACATTCTAAATTACAATTTCTATGGAATCTCTGGAACTACAGAACCGTTTCCAAAAGTGATGGTGGCAAATTGATAGTGACAGTCCCTGCTCCATCATAAGCTATATTTTATGTCAGAAAATTATTTTTATATTTTGTATTATTTACTAACCCAAATGAGGTGCAGGAGTGAAAAATGTTCAAAAATTGCGACTTTTTTTATACTGAAGGTGCGAGAAATTTGAAATTTGACATTGTAGTTACTTATAAGATGTAAATGGTCTCTAAGAATAAATTTAAAACAATTCGAAATTTAAAAGGATGAAATGAGCGAAAAGCGTTCTAAAAACATTCTAAATTAAAATTTCTATGTAATCTCTGGAACTACCGAACCCTTTTCAAAAGTGGTGGTGGTAAATTGATGGTGAAAGTTCCTGCTGCAACATAGGCTATATTCCATGTCGGTGCCACTACCCCCATGGGAGTGCATGAGCGAAAAACTTTCTAAAATTTCGATTTTTTTATACTGAAGGTGTTAGAAACATGAAATTTGGCATGGTAGTTGCTTATAAGATGTGAATTCTCTCTAAGAACAAATTCTAAAAAAATTCGAAATTTAAAAGGATGAAATGAGCGAAAAGCGTTCTAAAATCATTCTAAATTACAACTTCTATGGAATCTCTGGAACTACAGAACCGATTTCAAAAGTGATGGTGACAATCCCTGCTCCAACATCCTTTTTAATATAAAGCTATGCTTTGCTGACGACTGGGTTTTTCGCTAATCTTTGCCACAGATTAATCTCGTAAAATGAAACATATGAAGTTACTGAAAAAAAAATAATAACTCGAAAAGTATTTGTCAGAAAATTGTTAGACAAACTGCGTTTGAAAGGTAAAAAATTGTATATTTCTTGATATAAATTTCAAATCTAATGATTATGCCAGTTTTCATATTGAATTTCAAAAATTACCAAATTTCACAATGGAGTACCATAGCGAAACCTTCACACGTAAAAAGATAATGATAAGGGGGACGTGTCCTGACATGTATATTGGCTATGGCACGAGTCACAAATTGTAGAAGCCTTATTTTTCTGTTAAAATATAAAAGTGAATTATGAAATGTCAATATTTTGTTTGATTAAAGGTTCGTTAAGAGAAATTGACCAGCGTAGCGGGCGTAGCTTGCTAGTATATATATATAATAAATGCATGTCCTAAATAGCCAGATATTAAAAAAAATTCTAGACATTTGTAGATTTAAAATTTACAATTTTTAATTGAAAGTAAATTTTCGCACTTTCACCCTTTTTTTCACACTTTCCTTTTGACTTTAATCGAAACTTCATATAATGTTCAATAAACTACACGGTAAAAAAAAAAAAAAAAAAAAAAAAAAAAAGATGTTTGTTAATCTAGGAAAATATTATATAACAACAAACGAAAATATACAATAACCTCCTCCGAGTTATCCACGATAACGAAAAACGTTCTTCATTTTTAGAAACATCAGAGAACAATATATTTTTGATATTTAAAGAAGCATTTATTAAAACAAAGTTCATTTTGCTGCCACAGATTTTAGGAAACGTTTCCGAGTAGTCTTTATATTGTATTAATCACTTTTCTGAAACCGGAATATCGGTTATTAGAATACTGTCAATTCTCACATTTTCGTCTCAACAAACATGTTTTAAACCTTTCAGAGGTAAAGTACTTCGTTTGCTAAAATGTTGAAATGAAGGAATGACACCGGAATTTACGAACAAATTTATTTGAAAATAAGAAAAAGCTCCATTTCCCATGTATAAAAAAATAGAAACTTTTACACAAAAATTCTGGTGTCATTGTCGCATTTAGGAATTAAAATTAGATGGTTTGATAAACGTACCACCACCCTTGAAATGGTTAAATAGAAAAATGCTAAATTAAAAGCATTAACATTAACATTAAAATTAATATTATTTTGTGACTCTTGCATGTATAAATACAATTATACAGCTGAAAATATTTATCAATGATTGATACCATCCTAAAAACTAATATTCCGGTTTGAGAAAACTTTCTTTTTAATACCATTTAGAAACTTCTCGGAAACGTTTCCGAAAACCAGTCTCATTCTAAAGAAACTTTGTTTGGTACTTCTCCATTTTCCCGTCGACCACTTTTCATAAAAAAAAATATATTGCCAAACTGTAACGCCAAATAATCAAATGGAAGAATGTTGCCATTGGAATATAAAAAATAAAAAGAAAACTGCCCAGTTAATCTGAGGGCATTGAGATCACAAGCTATTCGAACTAATTGTATATTATATTCTTATTTGAAATAAGAATTTGAAATAAGCCTCTCGAAAAATAAACAAATCGACAATATATTAAGGGAGGCTCATCCCCCCGTTCCCCCTTATAATTAACCAATGAACTCCCATAGCTAATCAGATAAGCGCCTTATTAATATGAACACATATACAAAATTTGAAGAAAATCGGATATTTATGCATGAAAAACCCATTTATCTAAATTAAGGGGGGTGTTAGCCCCGTCCCCCCCCCTTTATACTTAACCAATCAACCCCCAAAACTAATCAGGGAAGCGCCTTATCACAATGAACCTATATGCAAAATTTGAAGAAAATCGGATAATTCTGCATGAAAAACCCATTTATCTAAATTAAGTGGGGTTAGCCCCCCATTCTCTCCTTTATACTTAACCAATGAACCACCAAAAGTAATCAGGGAAGCGCCTTATCACAATGAACCTATAAACAAAATTTGAAGCAAAACGGCTATTTCTGTCAAGAGTTATTGCGTTACGTACATACATACGTACATACTGAACCGGCGGGCACATTAGCTCTCCGGCTTTGATAGCCTTTGAGCTAATAAATAAATTACAAGAAATTCAGAAAAGCCCCACTTACCAAACTGTCAACTATCGGTAAGTTTAAACAATAAAATTTACAATATAGTAATAAAAAAAAATCTTTGATAAAACTTTTTTTAAATACCATTTAGAAACTTCTTAGAAACGTTTCCGAAAACCAGTGTCATGCTAAAGAAACTTTTTTGGTACTTCTCCATTATCCCGTCGACCACTTTTCATAAAAAAAAAAACTATCGCCAAACTGTCAAATAATAAAATGGAAGAATGTTTATTTACATTATTTTTCTTAATTATCCCTCTCGGCTGGTGAATAAATATATTTGTGACGTCAGTTGAAACTAATCTTTTGTACGTAATTGTGCATCGCAACATTTTTTCAATGATTTGTATATTTTAATATCACAGAACTGTCGTTTATGGACGCAATTTTTATTTTAATTAACCAAATAATTTCAAAAGCAGAAAAACATAATCATAAATACAGGTATATATCGAATTAAAAACCACTTGGTGATATAACAAACACGTGTAGTGCTTCTGTCGTCTTGTGAATGGGACTGCATTTTTGGTGATAAATCCTTATAGTTTGTCGATAGTATTTTGTTATAAAAAGTGGTCGACGGGATAATGGAGAAATACCCTTTGTTTTTATAAATGCTTCTTTCAATATCGAAAATATATTGGTTCCTGAAGGTTTCTAAAGATAAATAACTCTTTACGGAATCGTGGGTAAGAGGTTATTCTATATTTTCGTTTGTTGTTATACTATATTTTCATATAGCCCAATACATTGCATGCGTGTTCATAATAGCCATGCATATATATCTCTCAATTCTAAAAAAAAAGTAGCTAACGCTGTCACCGCAGTAAATATTCCTTTTTTGGGACCGGAATTCTTTCACGGCTAATATTAACAAAACTATTGCAGATAAACTATGAAAATTTCCAGTTTTATAGAGAAATATTCGATAAACACGCTCAAGTAGTCAGTTTTTAAATCTATGTTTATTATAAGAGCTCTTTAATGTTCAAGTTGGTCAAAGTAGTTCCATTAAATAAGTTTTATAGAAACAAAAGCTATGCACCTTAATTTAACAACATTTTGGAGGGACACACTTGACAAACTTATCAAGCACAAAAACAGCCGTCAGCTTTTGCTATAGCAGTGGATAAGGGCATGGAAAATGGTCCAGTTAACCGGAAAAGAATGGCAACCCGATTACAGAAGTTCGTCGCTGTTCGCGATACCATTCAAATCTACCATAACAAGATAATATTTTTGAAACAAAGCACATTAGTATGTTTTTAGAGACTCTGGAGACTGAGCGGGGTTGGCGGCGTAGGTGGCATTTTCAAAGCCCCCTATTTTAAATGTAAAAAACTACATATTTGTAGTTTTAAAATTTACATTCTGAAACTATAAATAATCATATTAATCAATACTTCATACTCTATTCAATAAAATAATGATTTTTTTTTCTGATTTTCTTTGACAAATATTACTTATTAGTAAAGTTTTATGCAAATTCTTCAGTATAATGTATTGGAACTTTTTTATGTATGATACTGAAAGAACAAAGAAATATTAATAAATGAGGCAAGGTACTAGAAATTTATGGCATTCCCTTCTCCATTCCACAGCAACCACAACTCTTGATTAATGGGATAGCGGTAATCTTCTGTCATGGCTACGGAAACGAAATTGAGAAAAATATATCCTTACAACTAATTTATAAGGTGAGATTATTTGCGCAATATATTGTATTCGAATACTTTTATTTGTGGTTTTGTTTCTCAAGCTTTGTAAAGTATGTACTATTTTATTAAGAAATATATTGCGTATCAATAAATTATGATGTCTTATTTGTAAAGAAAAATCAAATATGAGAAATGTTTGAAAATATGAAAATGAGGTGAAACATTTGACAAAAGTTTTGATTAAATTTAAAAAAAAAAGAATAAAAATTACATATTTAACTTTTTCATCTTTTTTACAGTTTCCAACATTTCTGACAACACACATGTCGCTCGTCACAAGTATTTGTGAGCTCGGTTTATCTGGCCGTCTGTCTCTCCGTACTCTGACTCACGTAAATATACTCTTTCCATATTATTGAAATAGGTTATGTAGGATTAATATTGCACGTGCGATATTGAAATTGGCGTGTGTAATATTTATACTCTATTTACGGGGATACTCAAAATAATTCCGTTACATTATAGTCTATCGAGAAAAATCAATTGCAATGTATTTTAATATTGTTACACTATTTCAAACATGTTAAAACTGCTAAATATCAGTGAGGTGCACTACAAGATGCTTACTTTAGAATAGGGTGTCCATAGGATATATAGTTCATTTACAAGGACACACAAAAGAGTTCGGTTGCAGTACAGTCTGTGAATGATAGTTGCTGGAAATGCGTTTTCTGTTATGGTACGAGTTTTTAAATTTAAATATTTTTTTGCATATTACTTGTTGTGTATCTATTCTATATATTGCATACAGAGTTGCGCAAAATAATTCATTTCGTTTATTGACGGGAATTGCTAAATTGAATTTTCAACTCTGTTACGCGTTTCCTAATTGATACTAAGCATACTATGTAGTATATACAGGTTGTTTCACGAAGAACCCCTAACTTTAAAAATAAATAACTCGGAAACGGCGTTAGATAGAAGTATGAAACCAAGTGGTATGTTTATTAATATATATATATATATATATATATATATATATATATAAGGATCTGATACAAAAACTTCCAAATTTTTGTTAAAATAGCGCCGATAGATAGCGCTGCAAGCAGGATTATGGATCGCTATAAAGAGAGCCAAGACTCCAGGAACATTCAGTCGTCAAAGATTCCGCCATAGAAACGTGATCGCTATTAGCGCTTAGAGAAGGAAATTCTGGAAGCGACACTGAAGGGCATTTTTTACCGCAACAATCCTTTGACACTCGACAGGGAGGAGGAGGCTATTTGTCAAGCTCGTGTGTTGATTTCCGGTGGCATACTATAGTGAATCACTTCCAATTTCATTCATTATTTGCGACATGTGTGTTGTTGAAAGGCGCACATTTTGAATCGCTTTTGATGTGATACAGCCTACTTATGATTATGGACCACCTGTAGCCAACTGCAGCGCCATCTATCCACGCAGTTTGTTACTAAAATTTTGATGTTTCTGTATCAGATTTTTCATTTTTTTTAAAAATAAACATACCATTGGTTTCATGCTTCTATCTATCGCCGTTCCGAGTTATTTATTTTCAAAGTTAGGGGTCCTTCGTGAAACACCCTGTATATATACAAATCTGCGGATCATATTCAGTGCTAACAAAAGAATCTGAACATGTTTTCAGCTATATATAGTAATTACTGAAATTGGGTTTTTAAATTATTGAATATTCTTTTTCTAAATTGTTTACTTAGATGTTATCTTTCACCTTTTTAAATGATGAAGTTTAATTACACTATTCTGAATGTGTTGGAAATTGTTTTATAATCTATTCTTGACGCATGATTTTTCTTTATTGTTGTATTTTTTGCTGAATATTATATTTAAAATAAAAACTATTTTTAGTTTTCAATTGAAAATAGACTCATCTTTGGCATAATAGCAATAAAATTCTCATTAACAGATATAATTTCCGTAAAACTATATCTTGGAACTATAATTTTTCAGAAACTTTGACAACAACAATATAGAACAATACTCATAATCCTGTTTATTGTTACTACTTCTTTTATTTCCAATCAATTATTTGTAGAAATATTACCCCAGGGTAGATTTCATGTTAGCATTTACATTTAGCACTAAATAGTATTTCAGTAACTCTTAGACAACAATTTTTACAACTATTATCATGACAGAAAAAAAACGAATTACAATATTATGTGAAATCTCTATGTATTGAGGTTCACTGAATCTGCTTTTGTTATTTCTTTAACGAGTCGATTTGTATATGCATATGTATTTTCCTATGTTGGCGTTTGCCTAATTTTCCAAGTCCCCAGAATCCGTCTTTAGTGATTTTCCATTAAGTCTCTATTATGGGCCTCAGCACGTTACAGTCAAAACGAAGTTTTCTGTTGAGCTTAAATTTGGAGGTATGTTATAGCCTTCTGTCGAAGAATTTTATGGATTTTTAGAGAAATGTGTCAAAGACTTTAATATCTAAACAATTTTCAAACCATGTTTTAACCAGGAAGAACTGATAAGTACCGTTATACAGAGAAAATCACAAAGGAAATATAACCGAAGATAACCGATAAATATTACTTTTTATTATCAAAGGATACTTGTAGTATTTAAAAAGCAGCTCAAAAACAGTTGTAAAAAATTCCTGACGGCTCGGCCTACAGGCACAGGTAGATTTCGAAGACGCAGACCGTGGGGCGCCTGTTTGTTGGGAATTGCGGAAGAAATGACCTTTTTGCCATGATGCGGCAGTTGGAACCGTCTACTTCGAAACCTAACTTGTTTGCAGGCGGAGCCAGCAGGGATTTATTTTTTTTTTATTTTATTATTTATTTTTTTTTTTTTGCTATAAGAGTTGGTCCTATAAAAAACTTGCCAATACAAAAGTTTTAGATAATATTAAGAGGATTTATAATAAATTTAAGCGGATTTGAAATCTTGTGAATTGACGAAGTTATGAATTTTTTTCTTCTAAAACCCCTCTCCCCCCCCCTGGGACCATTTTTAATTATATCAAAAATCTGTCATACATAAATTTTTGGCCCTTCTCCTAGAAGTAATCATAACTTCAAACGAATTCGATAGAATCATAATTAAGAAATTATGGGGGGTTTCTGTTTTCACAAAAAGCCCCCCATCCCCCCCCCCCTTGGTTCGATTTTGCCCATTAATGAACTTGACCGAGATTTTATGTATCAGTTTTGAAGAGATTTGTTCAGAATTATTGCAGTTATCGTGTCCATAAAAAAGTGACATATATATATATATATATATAAAGTTCTGAACTGGGGGTGTTTTTGGGCTCTGGTAGTCATGATCGGCGTAGATCTGCAAAACATTTTCAAAAATTCCAACTTAGGTGAGAATGTAATAAATAGTATTTCATACGGAATCTACCTAAAACCTTTTATATTTTGAATTTGATAAAAAAATTTAAAACGATCTTTATAAAAACACTTCTGAAAAATCACGCTATTGTATAAGTAGGCGCAATAAATGTTACCAGACGTATAACAAGATCAGCAATAAAGATTTGCGTTAATTTTAAGCGTTTATGAAGGCATAATATACTATAAAGACTTCCGAAAGTCGAGTTGATGAAATTCGGATTTTCTTTAAATTAGGTGTTTTCTTGTTTTTTTTAATAACATAGGCCAAAACTTTTACGAATGTTATTGATCAAATACAAACTGAAATGATGAAAAATTTATTTTTAAAACATCATGGCATATAAACACAGAGACAAACACTGATGACGATTATTTAAATCCATCAGTGATTTAAACGCTGTAATTATTTAATACCAACATTCACCGACTGTTGACATTATTCATTATTTTTTGTATCATTAAGCTAAACACCATAAGAGTGCTAACTTTTACACTAACTGATTATAAACAACACTTTCTCTACATTTATTGGTTGTAAGACTGCGTACAGAACAACTACTGCGACGACAGTTAAACATGTTTTCCTGGGCTTGCTTTTCATAGAGACTCTGTGGTCAGGTGTGATCTTCTTTAATGCTCTCTAAAGTTCTCAAAGCAAAACGCACAACGTCACCAAAAATAACTCTCCCCTGGGGAGGTGATAAACATTTCAGGAACTCTCCTCCACTATCATTGCATTCTTTTGTCGTACGACAAAAAAAAGAAAGAAAGAAAGAAAGAAAGAAAAAGAAAAATACCACATGAGACAAGCATAAAAACTTCCACCACTCCGTTGCATTGGTGTATTTCAAATATTTATTTAACTTCTGAAGTTTTAGAAGAGGCTTTAGAACTAAATATCAGTTGTTTATTTCTGAACTATTCGAACAGAAGTTTGTGACTTCTGCTGTATTAATTGCTGCTTTCTCCGGTATATGGGGCAATGTATGATGTGTCTACCCCAATAAAAATAGTTTGACTTTTTTAATTTTCTTATTTTAATTTATCTAGATGGCTTATGTAAAATAATTTGTCCGTGGAACGTTTGATAAACATCTCAATTGCATAACAAAATAAATGTAACATCTACAAAACTCAAATAAATATGTAAATACATAAATAAATATTTATATGTAATGAACAGACAAGATAAATCTATAAATGTCAAACACAGTTCCACATGACGTATTTTATTCCAATGAAATAAAATCTTCTGCCCTAAATTGGTATTTCTGACCATTTAATAAATTCTGCTTAAATTGTATTATTTCAGTTACTATGAAAGGAGAATTCCTCCAGGAATTATACATCTTACTTATTTATGTTACATTACAGAAATGGCAATATAACAAAAAGTAGAGGAAATTAATTAAACATCACGTGGACTTTCTATTGCATATCATGATAGGAAACGGAAGATAGTTAACGAAATAGCTGTTGTAATCAGAAACGCTCATCTAAATATCAGTAATCGCAAGTATTTCACTTATTACAGTCATAAGTTTATAAAAGTATCATTTAGCAATGTTTTTAGGTTATTTCGTAATTGTATAAATACGGAGCACCTATTGTCGTCGTCTGGTCCTTCCGTCTATCTGTCTGTCCGTCCGGCCGCATATAACAACGCGAAAACTACCCAATCAAATGGTTTGAAATTTAAGATATATTACCTTTGCAGAATTTTGTCGAGACATTTCAAATTTTATGGAAATTGAATCAAGACTTTAAAAGATATTAATAAAAGCATTTATTAAGAAATTTGAATTTTTTTAAAAGAAATCGGTGTTTTCTTGTTATAGGAGCTTCCGAGGTTTAATCGTCAAGCGACCGAGATACTTATTTTATGACAGAAATTAATCTGCAGACGATATCATTCATTTCACAGAATTAAAAATCATCAAGATCTGAATATTTATATAACTAGCTATAGTACGAAAGTACCTCGTTTGTCACGTTTGACGTGCAATTTCCAACTATTTTATTTCGATTTAGGTGTTTCAAGAGTTATATAAGAGTATAGAAAAATATTATTTCAATAAAACGATTTCTGTTATTAATCTTTTCTTTTCTTTTTTTTTTCAATTATCGAGAACAAAAAAATGCTTATACGTTAATAATATTAAAAGTAGTTATCTAAATAACAAACGTCAAAGTTTACTGAATTACACAAATATGTCATTTACAGAAACCTAACGTATATAGTTTTTTCTTTTATAATCCTTATGACAATAAGCTAATGGAGAATTTTTGAAGACGTTTGGAAAATGCGGTGTTACAACATGATTAAACAGACATGACAATTTTCTAATACTTTTCATGTTTTATCACAAATTATTCGTTTTCAAAAGTAACCACTATTTTAAATTTAAAGAGTGAAAAATATGTTTGAAATAACTGAACCACCAAAAAGGTAAATATATATATATATATATATAATTAAACATTTTTTTAAAAATAATTATTACTAAATGCTGAATCATAAATAATGTCACAATAATAAATGTATAGTCATAAATATGTCATTTACAGAAATATAACGAATATAGTTATTTTCCTTATAATTCTTATGACAATAGGCTAAGAAATAATTTTTGAAGACAATTGAAAAATGTGGTGTTATAACATGATTAAGCAGACATAACAATTTTCTAGTACTTTTTATGTGTTATCACAAATTATTCGTTTTCAAAAGTAACCACTATTTTAAATTTAAAGAGTGAAAAATATGTTTGAAATAAAAGAACTACCAAGAGTGTAAAAAAAAAAAAAAAAAAAAAAAAAAAAAAAAAAAAAAAAAAAAAAAAAAAATTATTATTACTAATTGCTGACTCATAAATAATGTCATATTAAAAAATGTATAAACATAAACTATCATTATTTTATGCAGACAATAACAAAAATATGCAAGACAACATAATACTGAATGTATTATTACATACATGCATTATTAATAGGACGCCAGACCCAAACGGGTCAAATTAATGTACACTTAGGTTAAAAAAAAAAATAATAATACAAGTTGGGATAAGTGCATTAAGAAAATTTTTTTAGAGAAAATCTCCCCCCCCCCTCTAATATTTAGAATATCTTTGGTACGTGTCTATTATCCCGTCGACAACTTCGTGTAAAAAATAACCGGTCACCAAACAGTGAGATTTAATCCCAATAATACAAAATGCTGAAGTCACGTTTGATTTCAAATTCAGCGCTAGCACCCGATATACATATTATATTTTTACTTATTTTGCAGATGAACCAGTTCATTTTTTTTTCTAATGTAGGGTCCATGTTAACTGATATTTCTCTATTTTCTCTCTCATTTTAAATATACAGATTGTTCCAAAATTTGACCGAGAAATTAAGAAAAGTGATAGAAGGCATCAAGCGGATGGAAATTTATCATAGCACATGGGGTCGCAAACCACGTTTAGTGGGAGAAAATCGCAAAAATATTTTTGAAGGGTGTGACGTCGAGTAGACCAGAAAGGGCCATTAATAAATAGAAAAAAACATTTATTTGACGTAAAGGATGATTGCACTGCATTGCAGTTCAACGTCAGGAAGGAGACGATGAGACATTTTTATAGGAATATGTTTGAAAGCGTTCGGATATCTTTCTTCCATCGGTGTCGGCTGTCCATTGACCTTCGTGGCCGCAACTTCGAAGAATTTCTATAAAAAAGTGTCGTCGTCTTCTTTCTGACGTTAACTGCAATGCATTGTAATCATAATAATGTTTTCTCTACTTATTATTGTCCATTTTTGTTATACTCGATGTCACATCCTTCACAAACGTCTCTCAATAAACGTGGTTTGCGATCTCATGTTCTATAGTAAGTTTCCATCCTCTTGATGCCTTCTATCATCCCTCTTAATTTGTTGGTCAAAAATTTTGGAATACCCTGTATATATTTTATAAAGATCTGGGATCTTCCATTTACAGAATATGATTCGGTAAAATATTTCTAAAACTATGTGTTTCTGCGATTAAAAAAAGTGTGTATTAATGGGTATGAAATGAAACTTTATCTGCAAACGGGTGAACAATAGCGAGGTAATGTTATCCCTAGAACTATCAGAAATTTTATTCAACCTTGATAAATTATTTTAAACCAGATTTTTTATTTAAAACTACTTAACTAATTTATTTAATTTAGTTCTCTGTGTTTTATATTTAACTTACTTTATGAAAAAAATTCTGGTTCGAATAATCATTTTGAAAGTACCTATCGGGTCCGTTGGAACCGCCTGGTAGGCGGAGGGTTAAAAACTGTCGTAAGCGAATATCTGTAAAAAAAGAAACGTGATTCGACGGTTACAAAGTCATTTTTCACCGCATTAAGATTTCTTATTATTGCCAGTCAGATGAATTCACAACAATCATTTTGGTAAAAAAAAAAGTTTGATTTAAGCAAGTGTACAGTGATTGATTGTAATAGTTATCTTCGACAAGTTTGTACGTTCAACCTTCTGGAAATATATTCCGTAACAATCAGAGGGCCTAAAAATATTGTAGAAATTGACGAAAGTCTTTTTAAAAGCAAAAGAAAATCAATCTAGTATTTATTAAATTTTCGGCGGGGTACCTTCTTTACAATCTTTCGTATTCGAGATACACGGATGAAGCATTCTCTCACGGTTATTGACCGAAAATCATGAACGTGTAACGAAAGTAGTGTCACGATTATATAAATTTTTTGGTATTCAATCTCATTGTTTGGTGATTGTTATATATTATGCAAAGTGGTCAACGGGAAAACAGACGAGTATCATAATTTTATTACGAAAGCTCTTAAATAAATCTTAAGAGTAAAATAATTCTATCTAAAGAATACACAGATTCCGTTTATTCGTTGCGAGTGGTTATGCATTTTGTAAAAAAAAAAAAAAAAAAAAAAAAGGAAACATTTATTGTTTCACTTTAAATTAATTTTAAATCATGCAGTTGCGGTTTAAATTAATAGGCAAGATTTTTTAAGCGATGCAATTACGTAGCAGTAGAAATGATTTTCATTAAAGAAGAAAGCAAAAAGAATCAAAACTTTTGAACAATTTTACGCATTACCTCGCATGACATTTGATAAATATCTGCTTCGAAAAGGAAAGAATAATTTATTTATCATCCATAGTAAAACCTATACCCACTGAAAACAGTTTTCAGCAGGTCAACCATTGTATGTCTAGTTACCGATCCAGAGCCTGATTATCACGGGGGCACGTGCCCCGGGCCGCCATTTTCAGAGTGCGAAAAAATACATTCCATGCACTCTCTGAAAATATAAATTATCACAAACTTCCATTTATAATTCATAGAAGAATTAATTTTTCCCAGTCATGTAAACTAGACTATCTGATTGTGCTTCAGTAACGACAATGAATTGTAATGTAAACTTCGAAATTAGGAGAAGAACTGTTATTACATCAAATATGTTTCATTCAATTCTTTAGATTTAAAGAGTTATTCACTCTAAATAGAATTCAGTGCAGAAGATTTTCCATTCATATAACATTTTAATGCATTTTTATATGTGTCTACAATATATTATTTTTATTAAGCTGTGGTTTATATTTTAAACTGCACGTAAATCGGTATTTCATATTTATAATGCACGCATTTTCCTGTGAAAGGGGGTCCGACATGTCCTGTGTACCCAGGTCTTCACATATAGATGATCATTGATCAGGCTACCGATCATCTTCTACAACTAGGTCTACAGTCTAAGACCTGCTATCATATCTACCCTCCAGGTACTCCAGATTCCATCGAGATGGCTCAGTTGGTAAAGCATAACAGCTTCAGCCAAGAGATCCCAGGTTCGAATCCTTGCCCGGACATTATTGGTCCAGTTGGAAAATTACAACTCATGATTTCTTTTCCAATTTCAATAATTATGTTAAAATTAATCTAGTGTAATCACGAATCCAGATTTTTCTGGAGTTCCAAATTACCTGCGATTTATTCTGTTAAGCTAATTCATATATCAGACAAGATGCCATGATCAATAAGGTTAACTGGATGAATTAGGTCCGCCAGATTCGACCGGAATGGCTCAGTTGGTAGAGCATGGCAGCTCCAACCAAGAGATCCCAAGTTCGAATCCCGGCCCGGACATTTTTCGTCCAGTTGGAAAATTACAACTCCTGTCTACCCAGTTCTTGATTCCTGTTTATATTTCATGGAGCTTGATAAATAATTGTCTGAATAAAGGCGATTTTACATGGGTTATTTTATTATATAGCTCAATTTCTTAAAAATGTAATTTCGACATCTATATGGTAAAAATATAGATAAAAATGTTTATATGGATTTATAACAGTGAATTCAGTCTAGTGCGGACTTTCAAGGAAGTCTATTACTTGTCACAACTAACCGAATTCCGCATTAAACTATGTAAATATTTGAAGGGTGTAAAATTATTCGTTTTGTTGAATAAATTGAATTCATCTTTTAACAGAAATTAAATAGTCTACTAACAAATGCGAAAATAAGACATTTTTTCTTTAATTTAGTAATATTAGTTGAAAGGCAACTTAGAAGAAATTTGTTAATAAAAAAGTTCCTGCAAATAACGAAATTTACAACTAAAATCAGAGAGTCATTGGAAATTTTATGTAAAACTTTTATGTAAATTTTATGTTTAAGTAAATAGAGCCTGTAACGATTGTTTATCTTATAATGTACTTAAAATCTGGTTTAATGTTTTGAAATTATCTAGAACTCCAGCGCCGGAACTCACGGATTTTTCCTCATACACCCCTACAGAGTAATAGACTGGCCCTCGTTAAAACTCCGTTACATATTGGCACAGTGAAAGCGACATTTGTATGATCAGTTCAGTCAAAAGTTCCCCTTGATGATGATCGCGTTTGCGATCGAAAGGTCTCGGGTTTAAATAATTATGTTTTAACATCTTTTTCGTCATATTTTAAGCATGTTTTAATGTGTACGATAAATTATTGAGTACAAACACAATATATGCAAAAAATTGCAGTAGTTTAGTAATTTAACTTTTAAAGTAAATACACACTTTTCTTTGGCGTTACTTGGACAAATGATCTTTTTGCCGAATCATTTTCCAGTTTTGGATACACACTCGAAACTTTTGTCTGCTACATCACATTTTAATTGATAGTATCGTTGAACAGCAATAAGGAATTTTCGGACATCTCACATCCATGGTGGTAGAAAAATTCTTTCTCTTCATTAATACTCTCTTCTATCTTTACAAGAAGAAACTATTGGATTCTTGAAAAATTTCGACTTCCAGTTTGGTAGGTCTTGAGCACGATTTGACTAGTTTTAGAAAATGTCTATTTGTAAATCTGGTTGTCTGTCTGTATGTATGTGATAAAAAAATTGTGGAAGATCGATCTATAGAAGTAATGCACGGAATTCAATAAAACTAGATTCAAATGGATCTCTGTATAAGTTAGTTTTATTTAGTTTTTGGTGTACATCGCCCAACATGTGGCACTGCTATGCTGCTTTCTTCAGGATTTCCACAGTAAACCTATCTCAAGAACTACTGCATCGATTTTCATCAAATTTCAGATTCTGTTAGACCTTGAAATAAGATGTTGCTGATTAGGTTTTGGTTTAATTTGCTAAACAGGTTGCGCTGTTATGCTGATTTTTTTTTTTATATTCTAAAATGTATAATTAAAAAATGTGCACTTTTTGAAGTATTAACAATTTGAGGTAGAAGAAAGTTTTGGGATTGGCCCATCCGACTAGTTTTCACTGATAATTTCTTGATAACCGAATAATTAATATTATATATCAAAGATGCTTTTGAAAGCAATTATGTACAAAAGCAGTTTCGATTCTGTTCGATAAGTTTGTGAATTGTGTTTTTCGCATTATTGAATGAGTAGTGCGTTTAAATGATATCGTTAACTTTAATTGCATATAGAAAACAAGTTGGAAACCGTACGTCATATGTGACAAATGAGGTGCGTTCTTAATGTTATTATTTCAGTGAAATGAATTATATCATCTGTTATTATGACATGACTAATAAAATAAGTACATTTTGAGTTGGCAACATTTGACCTTTTGTTGATATTTGCTGAAAATTCCAATGGAAAAGTTAAGTCTAGCTTAGAAATTTTTAGAGCTTGAAATCCATATTTGGACTTCCATTTAATATCTATTTCTCCGGAAACATCTATCTAACAAATTGGCGATAGATTATACGATTGCTATAATTAAACAATTTTAGTATACAAATTCGGTTTTTAAATTCAGTAATACGGAAATAACATGACTCCATCTTAAATATGACGTAATCACCATGGCAACCTAGAATCATTACCTATCATGGGATATCATTGAATTAATTACGTATGATATTATTTAACCCATTAGGCGCCGCTATATATATTAAGCAATTTTTTAATGAGACAGTTGTTTTTTATTTATGAATAGAAAGTCTTTAAGGTATTTCTGAAGAAAAAAATTTAAAAAATTCGAATATTTAGAAAAAATAGCATGTTCCCAAAATGGGAGCAATGGCGCCTAATGGGGGTAAACTTTTTCACAAATTTTACTTATGCCTCCGTGCATTTATGTTTGTTATTTCTAAGTTTTTTCGCTATAAAAGGGATAATATTATTCTGAAACTGATATTTTACGATTAATTCATATAAATTAGTCCAACATCTACATTTATAATAAAAATAAAAAATAAAATTTCCGATTCCATAAGCATTTTCACTATCCACCTCTTTATTTTTCTTCAATACATAATTTTTGTCCTACTATTTTACATGAAAATGATTGAACATTTTTTATGCAGCATTATATTACATTTTTTTCGTTTTCTGAAATTGGTTTTTAACAATATTTGTTTTTGTTTTTGCATTTTGTTTAGTTTTTTCCATATTCCAATTTGAAGTTCGCCCGAACTTTCATCTAAAATATCAAGCCTGTGTTTAATACTTTGTCTTTTTTAAACACTAAATTAGATATTTCTTGATTGTCTCTTGATTTAGAATTTACAGAAAGTTCTACTCCACCAAATATAACATGGGATAAATCATCACATAAGTTATTTTCTATTACATATGTAATAGAAAATAATTTATGCGACATACATATGAGGAAGATATCTTCCTCATATGTTACAATACTGCAATCGGGTGGCAAACAAACGATTTCGGGAACATCCGAAAAATCATCCAAATCTAAAAAATTGTTCAATCATCTTCCATGTAAAATAATCAGAAAAAATTATGAAATGATGAAAAATAGAGAGATGGATAGTGAAAATGCTTATGGAACTGGTAATTTCATTTTGTTTTTTATTATAAATGTAAAAGTTGGACTAATTTATATGAAATCTTCTAAAAATATTAGTTTCAGAATGACATTATACCTTCTATAGCTAATAAGTTGAAAAATAAATACCACTAATGCACGGACGCATATGTACAAGTTTTCAAAAACCTTACCTCCATTAGGCGCCATTGCCCCCATTTTGGGAACATCTTATTCTTTCGGTAATTGTGATTGATCTATTATACATATTAATTCCGGATTGACGTTGTTTAACATAATACACTGTTATGAACAAATTTTAACTAAAAAATATAATTTTTATTATAAAGTTTTTTTTAAAAATTTTTTTTTCGAATACTGCCAAAAAGCTATTTTTCGTCTTTTTAACACGTTTTAAAAAATAGAAATTTCTAATGAAACTTAACAAAAAAATCTCAGATGTCATCTAATATATTCAAAATGCAAATAACATGAACATTTTAACAATTTATAAAATATGCACTTCAGAAAAAAATCTTAAAGCAATGTTCCCAAAATGGGAGCAATGGCGCCTAATGGGTTAATAGAATGAAGAATGTGACTAAAACTTGGTCATAGAGGTTATAAAATGGCATGTACTTCATATGTGATTATAACGTCACACATGTCAGATAACTTGGCGACTCCTCGGAAGCTGCTATAAAAAGGAAGTACCGAATTAAAAAAAATTAAATAAATAAATATATTTATTAATATCTTTTTAACTTTTGATTCGATTTTCATAAAATTTTACATGACTCGACAAAATTTTGCAACTATTATATATATGAAATTTCAATCCATTCGATTGGGTAGTTTTTGTTCTGTTATACGCGGACAGACGGACAGACAAACGAGCAGACGGACATACCATGAGACGACTATAAGTGCTGCGCATTTATATAATTACGAACGCACCTAAAAATGATGCAGGAAACGACATTTTCTTCATTAATCCGAGATACATCTTAAGCGGAGTCGCGTTAATTTAACGAGAGTACTGTATATACATGTATATTTACGCATTGAAGATGTAAGGGAAATTTTAAATGTCAAACTCATTTCTACGTATAATGTTTCCATGCCATTGAAATAGAGTCTTTAGCCCTAAATTGATTTTTTCTTTCCATATAATCTAATCGCGAAATAAAATACGCATAAATGCTTTTATTTCAGTAAACATGAGAGGAGAATTCTCCTAGGGGAAAGATTACAGCTCTTACTTATTTATGTTATATCACAGAAATAGCAATATAACAAATAAGTACACAAAAATGAATTATACAGCACGCGAACTCTTTATTGCATGGGGATGATCGATGAATGTGCTCTGTTTATTAACGAAATAACTGTAATCAGAAACTTTTATCTAAATATCATTAATCGAAATTACTTTATTTATAACTGTAATAACTCTTTAATACTCTCTACAATTAGATTTCGCGAATTTTTCAATGATCTTTAGATATATGAAAATTTCATACTAAAAGATAAAATGTATTATTTTGAAAATGAGATTGACGATTGTTAATTTATATGCAGGGTATCTCATTATGAGGGTTTAGAATTTTAAATGTATTCTGTTTATTAGCGAAATAACTGTAATCAGAAACTTTTTCTAAATATCATTCATCGAAATTACTTGATTTATAACTGTAATAACTGTTTAATAGGATGATTTCGCGAATTTTTCAGTGTTATTTAGATGTATGAAAGTTTTATGGTAAAAGATAAAATGTATTATTTAGAAAATGGATTCATGTTTGTAAATTTATATACAGGGTATCTCAGTATGAACGTTTGAAATTTTAAATGCATTCTGTTTATTAACGAAATAACTGTAATCAAAAAATTTTATCTAGATATCATTAATCGAAATTACTTGATTTATAACTGTAATAACTCTTTAATAGGATAATTTCGCGAATTGTTCAGTGCTATTTAGATGTATCAAAGTTTTGTGCTAAAAGATAAAATGTATTATTTAGAAAATGAGATTCATGTTTGTTAATTTATATACAGGGTATCTAAGTCTGAGTGTTTGAAATTTTAAATGCATTCTGTTTATTAACGAAATAACTGTAATCAGAAAATTTTATCTAAATATCATTAATCGAAATAACTTGATTTATAACAGTGATAACTCTTTAATTGGATGATTTCACGAATTTTTCAGTGCTAGATGTATCAAAGTTTAAAGGATAAAATGTATTATTTAGAAAATGTGATTGATGTTTGTAAATTTATATACAGGATTTCTCAGTATGAGTGTTTGAAATTTTAAATGCATTCTGCTTATTAACGCAATAACTGCAGTCAGAAAATTTTATCTATTTATCATTAATCGAAATTACTTGATTTATTAATGTAATAACTCTTTTATAGAACGATTTCGCGAAATTTTTAGTTTTATTTAGATATATGAAAATGCCATGCTAAAGGATAGAATGTATTAGTTTGAAAATGAAATTCATGTTTGTTAATTTAATATATACAGGGTATCTTAGTTTGAGTGTTTAGAATTTTAAAAGCTATTAGAGCGTATTCAACAAACAAATTTTAATGTGGGTAACAAAGATTTCAACACATTTATTCAATAAAGAATAAAAAATGACTCACATTACATTAAACCTGAACTTTGGTCCATAATTTTAACAATAATGAAGATATTTTGATGAAACTTGCCACAGACTTACGAGTTTGTTTTGCCGGAAGTACGATGCCCTTTTTGTGCTGGATTGGCGCAGTCATTTATTGAGTAGCAACGTATGCAACTTCAACTACATTCTGAAATGGGAAACGTCTACCTTTTCCATATAATGCTAACTGTAACAGACCATGTTCACATCTCCATAGTTTCTATTTCCGCAGCCCTTCCCCCCCCCTTTTTTTTAGCACTTTCCAACCTAGTTGAAAGTGTTTAAGACTTCCGTTTGTCTGGCCGTCTACAGTCTGTCAATCCGTCCGTGCTCTAACTCGCGTAAATGTACTCGGATTGCCCTGAAAGTTTTGTTTGTTATTGTGGTTTACTATAGCACGATCCCTAGTGTAGCACTTATATTTTTTTGATACAGAGATAGTCATGTGTATACCGTTGTATTACAGTCAATGGGATACAATTGTTTCAAAAGCATTTTGATGATGCAACGCCATTCAAAACATGATGAATTTGATATACAATTATGAAACGCATTTGTAGAATAAAAGGTTTTTGTAGAATATGGTGTGCAAAGCATCTATTATTCATTTACAGGGTCAAGAAAAAGAATTCTTTTGCACATTGTTCTACGGGGAATAATGGTTTGCAGTGTCAGTTAATGATGTTTCACTATTTCAAACATAATGAAATTTATTTGCATTATAGATGTGCACTATATGAAATATCACTTAAAAGTGAATATCTCAAAATGAAATATCACTTTAAGCTAGCTCACTTAAAAGTATAGTATGCATTTTGTTTATCGTTCATTTACAGGAACACAACAAATATATCGGTTACAGTATAGGTGTAATAATAATTACAGTCTATGTGTGATAAGTATGCTTTTTAATTTGCGCTAACTATATTTTTGCATAGTGCATGATAGGTATAAATTTGGCTGATCATATACAGGGGTACGAAAGGAAATTCGTAAGTATTACATACTATGGGAGTGAATTGCTTAATGGTATGTTTTAATTGTGTTACACATTATCCTGCTAAACTATATATTTAGTAGACTAATAGAAGTTTGTGTCATATAAATAAACTTATATACAGGGCTACGCAAAGAACAAAATACATTGTCGTTGATGGTTGGTAAATGCTGGAAGTGAGTTTTAATTTTCCTTAAGCGTTTCCTACCTGAATGAAATTTTAGCTTATATATGCTGTGTACAAAAGTCTTTAGATAATAAACAGGGCTGTGCAAAGGATTTCGGGTGCATCTCCATCGATTGGCAAAAATTGTTAAATGTGAATTTTCTAATTGAACTAAATTTTATTATGCTATGTAGTATATATTCAAATCTATAGATAACATACAGGGCTGTACAAAAAGATTCGACTTGTTTGACAATGGATGGTAATATTGAAAACTGAATATTTCAATGTGTTATATGGTTTCTAAACTGTTTACTTATATATCTTCTTTCACATTATTTAACGGTGAAGTTTCGTTACAGTTTTCTGGATGTGTTGGAAAGTGTTTCATAATCTATGCTTGACGCATGATTTTTCTTTCTTGTTTAAATCAATAAATACTGTTGCTTTAACTATTATTGTCATGTTTATATCCAACTTTCCATTTTAAATACGATTTTGACTCCGTTATATGCACATCTTCCCTTGTTTTTATCTCTGACAGCCTTCTAGGGGTTTCCACTTCATTTCTGGTGTGTGTATGTGTGTGTGTGTGTGTGTGGGGGGGGGGGGGGGTGCATGTCTACCACTTTCACGCATTTCTTTTGGATTAGCCAATTTCCTCTGGTATTCACATTATTTGTTGGTTTGGTGTGCAAGCTCTCCCTTTTCTATCGCGATATTGAATCTAATATTTCTATGCAGAGATGATTTTATTTAGGGTTAATACTCTCTGCTAATCTCGCCTAATGGTGAAAGCAGATAATCGTTTTCGAAACTACAGTTTTATGTGCTCTAGTGGCATTATATAGAGATAAAAGAAAATTGACTTAATCATTTGTTTCATCTCAATTGTAATTATCATTGCTTAAGGAGGGTCAAGTTTAGCGCCGAATGTGTATAAAAGCAAATTCCAACACTTATTGTGTTAGAAAATTTTACACAGAACAAGTTAAGTCTGATGCAATTTCTAACAAATTGTCCTAATTATGCTTGAATTTTAGAACATAAATAAATGGGAGTTCAGATTATAGTGAAACACACTGTATAATTTACTGAATAAATGGATTCACACTCTGGTTTCAAAGTAGAAAAACTATTTGTTGAAGTGTGCTCTCTACACTACAGGTCCACAGTTCGATTCCGGACTTGGGCAAGGTTCATCACTGCGGGGTGTATAAAATGAGTATCAAGCTTGCTTGGGAACCAAACACTGAGGGTTCCGCATTAGGCTGACTACCTATCCGAGACATATGCTGTATAGCACCTCAGGACCAATGGTCAAGACAAATATGTCGGACACTGTAGCCAAGAACCTTAATGAACTGTAGCGCCACAGAGTTTTAGTTTTCAGTGTAATCTCCCACATCTTAAAGTTTGCAACCCTAGTATTAGCCTTTTGATTACGGGTCAGGACTGAAGACTTTTTTCTATTCAATCTTACCACAATTAAAAAAAAATTCTGATGCATATCGCTTCGAAATATCCTAGTATATATGCATGGCTGAGATTAGTTTTCAAACTTTGGTACAAATGGAATAAAAAATATATATTCGTTGGGACGTACGATGTCCCAAACCCGTAATCCAAGATGTAGATTACCTTTTAAGGGGTATAATTGGAGGACTGGAGACTATTTTCGTATTCAACTACACCACAATTTACAAATAATTTTCTGTCTGATGGATTTCGCTTCAAAATATCCTAGTATATATATATGGCTGATATTAGTTTTCAAAATGTGGTATAAATGGAATAATATATATATATATTCGTTGGGACGTACGGTGTCCCAAACCCGTAAACCAAAATGTAGATTACTTTTTTAGGGATATAATTTTTAAGGAGAGTTAATGTCCTTTGAACCATTTTTAATTTTGATTATTTTGTTGTGCTTTTGGGATACGTATTAAATGTTTTATGATGAAAAAGGATTTAATAAAAAAATTGAAACTCTTGCGGTAAAATTTCAAAATATTAATTTTTTTTTAAATTTTAAGAACATTTTTAAAAATCATATTTATCTTACATTTTTGAACTTTTTGATTTTTTACTGTTTTTTTACCCTTTACCGTTCACCTTAGAACCATGACATTTAAAATGTCATCAAAAGGACTATATATTCAGCATTTTTTATTACAAAAAAAATAAACTATATTTATTGAAATATACTGTATATTACCGAAAATCCGATCCCTAATTTTATCAAAAAAAAAAAGCAAGTCAAAAGAAAAATATGAGTTGAAGTTTTTACATTTTGATCATACTAATAAACTGAATAAACACAAACTGAGAAAAATAAACATACAGATAGCAACTCGGAACTAATTTAAGAAAAATGAATATAATAGACATCCTTTTTCACTTATTTAAAAACATCTGGTCTTTAGGTAACCTCGCCAAAACATACTAGGGATGTCTAAATATATTTTTAGTAAAATATTTAAAAAATAATGATTTTTTACTTTTTTACTTTTTTGCGAAAAAAATAATGCTTTTCTTTAAATGAAAGGCACCAAGTTCCCTTCCGAACATAAACTTTTCTTATAATTATTTTTGCCCCAGTTGTCTGGAATGTTCGATTTCTTCCAAAAAAAAATTACTGCAGATAATTAGAGTTTGTCTGTAGCTTCTAGTAATATCATGCAGCCAGACGCTGCTTTATAAATTTAATAAAAAATGTTTTTTCTGTAGAAATTTTCAAGAATCCATTTCTCGGAAAATTAAAATTTACAAATTTATGAATACCTAGACATTAAAAAAAAAGTAGTTATTAAATGCACTTCTAAAAATATAATTTTGGAAGACTATAATTATTCCCGTATTTAGCATTCAAAAATTTATTTTTTAATATCAATTTCTATTATTTACACTTTAGTAATTTAAATTACTATATTTTAGTCATTTAAACTAATAATATATCTTTTTAGCAGACATTATTAACTATGAAGATATATAATATATAGATATTATAGATGAAAAAATGACAATCAAATTACAGCATTTTAGATGGTAGTTAACTGAGGCTTTTTTAACATTTAAAAAAATAAAATTTTAAAAATAGTATGTTTTAAATGTTTCTAAATGATGATTTTAAACACAAATTAATTATACATTATTTAATCAATGTATTATACTCTTAAGTAAATAATCTTTATTTTCATTGCGTGTTTAAGTTTAATTTTAAATCTTAATATTATAGCTGAAAAAAATATTATGCAATAGATTTAAGCTCTATATTTTATTACTGACTATTTAAAAAAAAATGCTTTGAATAGAATTTTGTTATTTAAATCGATCACCGCACAACGATGATGATGTAATACTGTGTTATCTTTGAAATGATATTATATGTCTATGTCTATCGTATGTCATATGTCAGATGACTATTTTTTTTTCTTATTCAAAATCAGTTACAATATGTAAATGGTTTTCACTCATAATCTGTAGTTTTCTTTTCGTAATTTTTTTTCCTGACATAAAAAAGAAAAATGTCTTATATATTCAGCAAAATTTTCTTTTGAAACAGCAAGTATTTGATTAATGATAAGAGAAAAAAAAAATCCACTAACAATAAGAAATAAGAAAAAAAAATACAGCTAACGAAATAAAACAAAACTTTTTCTTTCTTTTCATAGATGTCACTACCAGCATTATGTCAACCGTGAAAAAAGAACTTTTACGTTTCACTGGAAACTGTTTCTTGACAAGTAGAAAAATAAATAATTATGTATTATTTTCTGATATTTAAACATATACATGTTTAGTTTACTTTTCTTCTCATTTATAAATAATGGATACAAACTTTAGGAATTAAAAGATAATAGATGTAAACACATTTTTTATCTTGAATTAATTTTCAAGATCGATTAAAAAATTATAATAATAACCGTTTAATCATTAATTAATACCACGTTACAATTTTATAAGTTCATGGAATAAGGATTTTTATTAATGGAATATGGCATCTGTATGGTGCATATGTTTTTAATTTTTCGACAATGTTATTTATTTGGTATTAATTTTTAATAATGTGATTTTTAGTCTCTGAATCGATTTCACCATTGGTAGAATATGTTCGAATACATTTACTGAGCATAGGCGTAGAGTTGTATGAGCTCGTGGTGCTCAAAAGCCCCACCAAAAATTCCTAAAATGGACTTTTTTTTTTCCTCTTTAATATGAAAAAGTTTTTTTTTCCAATATATATATATTTTTTTTTTCCCGCCAGATAATTTTTTTTTCTTGAATTTTGTCATTTTTTCTTCATTTTTTTTCAATTGTTACAGAAATAAACAATATTATGATTTTTTTTTCTTCACATTATGTTCTTTTAAATAAAATAAAATTCTAAACGTTTCAATTTTTGTAGCCGAAAGGCCATATATTAAAAAGACGAATATAGGAAAAATAAAAAATCTGAGAAAAGACGTTATTCAAAGTCAACTTTCGCTGTGATTTTACTATAAACGATATGCGAATAACAACGAGTATATGATTTCATAAACGGGACTTTTCATTCAAATTTTTACATTGTGCGTTTTATATAATTTGTGATTTATTCAAAAGAATGTGATTCTCTTTAATTTCTTTAAAAAACAATTCAAAGTGCAATATTAAAGTGGTAATCTATCTCTATTACAAACACATACACGTATTTGTGTGGAAAAGAGTTATATTCGAGTGGAGCCCTACCAATCCTTTTCAAAACTCTACGGAATGGATTCATTGGTTATTAATGGAATATGGCATCTGTAGCTATAGCACGTATGGTACCTATTGTACATATGTTAAAATTTGTCGACAATGTTATTTATTTGGTTGGTTGGTTAGTTGATTTTATGACGGCCGAGTATCTACACGAGGGATATATTCACTAAGGGAAGTGTCCTTCGTGGGGGGTCCTTCTAAGGGATCCTAACCCGTATTTACGGCAAGGTTCGAAGAAATCCACGGGAAACTCCGAACGGTTAGGTCGACGAGCTCGACAGGAGTTTGAACCCAGCACCTCCCGTCTACCAGCTTTGAGAACATAAACTTTCAGCCACTGGTGGGGCGTTATTTGTTTGGTAGTAAATTTTAATATTGTGAAAGAATTTTAGTCTCCGAATCGATTTCACTATCGGCGGAATATGTTTGAATACATTTACAAAGTGACTAAAAAATGCAGTTTCAGACTTTTACGGTAGGATACATCGAACATTTTTTGTATAGGAAACTAGAGTAGCATTTCATTTATTCAGTGAAATCACTTCTCAATCAATACGATACAAGATTTCTGTTCTGAACATTAAAATTAACAACAATATTTAAACGAAATTGGCAATAAACTTACCTTGCAGGGCGTAAAGGGTAACTATAACACACAAAGTGGATCACAACAGCCACTATCCACTTCCAAACAATGAGAGACTAGATACACCATTTTTTATCCATCTTAAGATTGTAGTTCGTGTTATACTAGTCAAAATTCTATGCTCTACCGTCAATATTCATAATTTCATTGCTTTTCACACATATCACTGTAGGTCTGTTGAAAATATTTAAAATTAGATTCATTATTGTGAAAGTTATTTAACATAACATAAGGTTCAGATCGGTATGAAGCTCTCTTAATTTTTAGCTAAATAAATGTATAACGACCATTGCTTCTTATATACAAACTGTTTGTTGAGTATGTAACTACATTTTTCTGGCACCCTGTATGCAAATGTTAAAAGGATATTTTTGCAGAAATAGTAATTAATTTGTTAAAATTTATTGTAAAAAGGGGTTTTTCATAAACCAATATCTTAAAATAAAATTATATAATGAAAAGAATAGTTAAAGAACAAGAAAACAGAATACCTTTTTGACCCTGAAACCAAGTCTACGCTACCGAATATTTTAAATTAGGTTTACCTAAAAGTCTGTAAATTTACTCTAATTATTCAGGATGGGCCAAAAGTTCATCAACCTTTTTGAATTAAAAAAAAAAAAAACGTATATTGTCATGATCGGAAGATTTGATTAAAAAAAGTTAAATTCAAAAAATTACCCGTATTTAAAAACTTTACCTTCAAAGCATGAAATAAAGGTATAAAAATTTAAACAATTGCAGACTTTTTATTTTGTACAATCTAATAAAATATTTTAATTCAAAGCACATTAAAATGACACTCAATTTCATTTTATACGTTGAAATACAGAGTACAAAAAATGACCTGCAACTACTAATTTAGAGATTTCAATAATTCTTTGCAATTTGGCAGTATAGCGCAATCTCTGAGAAATTTTTCGAACTAAATTGTTTTAACGTGCTTAGAAAATAATTTCGACCATACGAAGAATTTCCATGTAACAACACCATTATACACGCATGCGACAAAATCTGTAAAACAAAAATATCTGCTTTCAAATTTGAATATACAGTGTCTCACAAAAGTGATGGGACACTTGTGCTTTATAAAAAGAAACTGCAATAAAATAAATAAACAAACATGTGCAAAAATTTTTTGGGTGTGTTTCATATTTAAAGTTAGTAACAATTATTACATAACATACATTTTGTCAAAATATTAAAATATTAATTTAGTAAAAATACAATTGTTCAGAACGGAGCAAAAAATGGCTCACATAAGTGATGGGACACTTACTTTTCCATCAAATATTTATCCAAAAATTTTACTTTTTAAAAGGTTTTAATATTTTGTTGGATTTCCTTTTACTTTTAAAACATGATTTAATCTTTTTGGGATGGATTCGACTATTTTTTTTGTGATTTCTGGAGTGATTTTACCCCATTCTTCTTGAAGCACCGATTTTAGTTGTTGTTTTGAAGAAATGGTGTGTTTGCGAATTCTTGATTCCAATTCTTGCCAAATATTCTCTATGGGATTTAAGTCTGGAGATTGTGGTGGTGTTTTTATTATTTCAGGACAGTTATATAGCAGCCAGAGTCTAACGTTCAGAGCAGTGTGCTTGGGGTCATTGTCCTGGTAGAATTTAAAATCGTTATGAAGGTTCAATTTTCGTGCTGAAGATTTCAAATTTTGCTTTAAAATATCAATATACTTGTACTGATCCATTATACTGTCAATAAAAACAAGATTACCAACTCCAGCGGACGACATACACCCCCATACCATAACTCCTCCTCCACCATGTTTTACTGTTGGTACCAAGTTCTGTTTGCGAAGTTCTTCCCTGGGTTTTCTCCACACCAAGATTCTACCGTCAGAACCAAATATATTAAATTTACTCTCATCAGCAAATATAACTTTATTCCAGTAATCAGAATTCTTATTTATGTTGGATTTTGCGAAAGCTAGTCTGAGTTTTCTATTCTTTTCACTTACGAAGAATTTTTTCCTGGCTACTCTACCGTGATATCCAGCAGATCGAATTACCCTTCTAATAGTCTCAGGATTAACAATTATTCCATATAATGCTTGTAAATCAGCAGCAACTTTTGAAGCACTAATTCTTGGATTTTTTTTAATATTTCGAACGATAATTCGCTTTATTCCATTGGATAGCTTTGATGGTCAGCCAGGTCTTCTTTTATCCTGAATCATATGATTCTTTTTATATCGTTTAATGATATTGAAAACTGTTGAACGACTCAAGTTAACTGTTTCAACAGTTTTTCTAATAGATTTTCCACGTTCAATATGCAAATTAATAACTAATTTTCGAATTTCAGGCGAAGTTTCTTTTCGTTTAGCATTCATGACTACACAGAGCTAAAAAACACAAAAATTCCAAAACAAACTGGAGAGAAATACTGCAGACGATTTTATAAATTATTGCCAATTGCTTTTAAGTAAAAATAAAACCCCAAAAAATATTTTTATTGCTTATTTCAGACGATTTTTGTTGCATATATAATGGTGTCCCATCACTTATGTGAGCTATTTTTTGCTCCGTTCTAAACATTTGTATTTTTATTAAATTAATATTTTAATATTTTGACAAAATGTATGTTATGTAATAATCTTTACTAAATTTAAGTATGAAACACACCCACAAAAAAAATGTGTACATGTTTTTTTAATTTATTTGATTAGTTTCCTTTTGTAAAGCACAAGTGTCCCATCACTTATGTGAGACACTGTATGTATGACATCATACAATTTTATATAGGATAAGAAGGTTCATGTCTATTTTTTGTGTTTGTCTTGAACCAAGAAAGTAGCGTCATAAAAAATAGAATAAAATATAACACTAGTACTAATTACCAAAGTAGAAGAGAAATGGGGGTTCTGCGGCAGCAGGAGGCGGAGGCGGATGGCGTGGTCTAAATGTGATGGATAGGTAACAGGTGAATGATAGATAGGTGACAGGTGAGTGATGGATAGGTGACAGATGAGTGATTAGATAATGAGCAGGTTAATGAGAAGATTAATGAGAAAGGGAATGAAGATGAAAGCGGCGAGATCGTTGGAATAAAGGTATACTTGCGGTGAGTGTCGCAGAAACCACCTACTGTCTTGGAATCCTGTGAGCAACTGACGGAGTTTTCCGATATGCACGGACGATGTCATCATCGTCCTAGAGGGCGCTGCGATCAGTGCTGTGATGGGTCGAGACGATCGCTGCTTTCTGATTGGCTGTTTCTATTTCGCATGAGGGGAGGGCAGTACCATTCCTCCTGAGAGGGGTTCGATGACGTCATGTTCTAGAACACTCTGACATAATTATCCGAGGGGGCGCTACGATCGGCGTTCTGATTGGACGAGAGCTTTTCCCCTGAGGGGATGACAGTACCACGTTGCTGCGAGCGGGATGCAAAGATTTTGCAGGTGTCATTCAGTCTTAGTGCTGCTCATGAAGAAATTTTAATTAATTTTTAATTAATTATTAATTAATTAATTAATTTTTTTTGTTTTTGTCAACTATTTTGAAAATGATTTTTAAATAACGTGAAATAAATTACTGTAATGATCACAATTTAAGTGAAATAAAGTCACGAAAGTGTTAAACAAGTTTTGAAAACTAAAAAAACTTTAATAACATTAATTTTTCTATGCACAAGTTTTTAATGAATTAAGTGAAGTTTTATTTTTTAAATGAAATGTTTTTGTTGAAAAGAAACAATTAGTTAAAACATTTTTTTCGCATACATTTAGACAAAATGTATCAACACATATATAACTTACATACTTAACATATAACTTATTTGTATTACTTTCATAAAAAAAATGTTTTGAGCAGTCGATTTGTCGTTATAGATTATACATATGTATTCTAATAGATCACAGCATATGCTTATAACGATCGCTCAAATGCTTATAACGACCGCTCAATGCTTATAACGACCGCTCAAAAACTTATAACGACCGCTCAAAACATGTTTTGAGCAGTCGATTTGTCATTATAGACTAAACATATGTATTCTAATAGATCACGGCATTGATACATAGGTTATATACATATGTTACATATGTTTCATACATATGTTACATACGTTTTTTACATATGTTACATATGTTTTATACATATGTTACATATATTTTATACATATGTTACATATGTTTTATACACATGTTAGATATGCTACATACGTTTTATACATATGTTAGATAGGTTACATACATATGTTACATATGTTTTATACATATGTTACATATGTTTTATACATATGTTAGATATGTTACATATGTTTTATACATATGTTACATATGTTTTATACATATGTTAGATATGCTACATATGTTTTATACATATGTTAGATATGTTTTATACATATGTTAGATATGTTACATACATATGTTAGATAGGTTACATACGTATGTTATATATGTTACATATGTTTTATACATATGTTAGATATGTTACATATGTTACATACATATGTTAGATATGTTACGTATGTTTTATACATATGTTACATATGTTTCATACATATGTTAGATATGTTACATATGTTTTATACTTATGTTTGATATGTTTCATACATATGTTAGATATGTTACATATGTTTTATACATATGTTACATATGGTTCATACATATGTTAGATATGTTAGATATGTTTTATACATATGTTAGATATGTTTTATACATATGTTAGATATGTTTTATACATACGTTAGATATGTTATATATAACATACGTTATATACATATCAAACTTTTTTATATGTAACAAAAAAAAATATCAAACTCTTTTAAAATGTAATAAAGAAATAACAAAATTTTTGTATTTAACAGATTTTGTAGCAAGTGTTAAAGAAATATTTTGTCAAAAAAAATTATCAGTATAAACTTTTTTTATTTTCATTAAAAAAGATCAACAGAATTATTTTTTAAACGTTTAGAAACATATTCAAGAAATGTTTTGAACGAATATTATAAGTTTAAAATAAAAAAAAATACTAGATAACTTTAAAAAATTATACATATGTTATATATGTATGTTAACAAGTCCTTAGAAAAAATATCAAACATTTTTATATGTTTCAGAAAAAAACATTAAGTATATGCTGTTACTTTCATAGCTTAGACAATCATATAGTAGAAGTTGACTAATTTATTTTTTAACTCGTAAAAGATTTCTTGTTTAAATATATAAATAAAGACAAATTCGTTTTAAAAGCATAAAAAATGTTTATTAAGATAAAATATACATAATAAGGTTTACAACGATTCCTAGTTGAACAGATTACTTTCTAAAAATTCTACATAAAATTGACTATCGAAACATTTAAAAAATGTCTTTGAAAATTGACAAGTACAAGTTTGACAAATGTTTTTGGATAACTCAAACATATTCAGATTTAATAATGAAGAATCTTTATACATAGAATTTTTTTCCTGAGTGTTAATTATCATACAATCATGTTTCAGTTGAGAGTTGCTTTCATATTTACAACCATCACAATTAAACATTTTACATGCTGTAGTCCCAAGCTCTTGTTTTAAACATAATAAGAAATGAGACTTTGCACCATCGAAATCCATATGATTATGGCATACAGGTAACTTGTTATACACAGCATTTGGTAAAACCAGAGTTAAAAGAATATCGATTGCTGTTTCAGTAATTTGAGGTGTTAATTCAATCAATTTCAAGATCTGATCTTTACTTAAACGAATTCCAGAATTTTTTAAATAAAATCCACCATTTTTCAAATTGAAAAGCTGTTGAAGTAGGCAGAAATCCTCATCAATACACATAACAACCAGTTGATTATTTGCAATGAAAGAATCATCTTTCCAGTAAAAACAAAGATTAAGTAATTTTCTACTAAAATTATCCCATGTAGGAACAGTTAAAACTACACCTTGTTTCGTAGGGTATTTATCTCCATTTTTCGCTTCCTTGAAATTTCTGATATGAATTCTTAATTAAACATGGTTTTCCAATCGAATCTGAATATATGTACCCCAACACAGATTAAATTCTGCAATAAGTGGATAGCATCCTTATAAATTTTGGAAATGTTTATGTCTTGATGATACATAGTTAAGTAAGAAGTGTTTTGCACGGTTGAACATGATTGTTCTTGTACAGTAGAACATGATTGATCTTGCATGTTTAAACATGATTGTTCTTGTACGATATTATTTTCAAAAGCTGTCGACGTTACTCGTTTATCAGTTGTTTGCTCTGAACATTCTTCCATTGTTTGAAGTGAAGATACTTCGTTAGATGAACCAGGAAAACATTCCAGTCTTTGTTTTTCTAAAAATCAGTGTTGGATATTATATGACGAAAGGTTAAACTTATTCTGGGCTGTTTTATATCAGGTTCTGCTATAATTGAATGTGTAAACAGTTTATTAGTAGGTCTAAACATAGAATACAAAGAGCCATGTTCTAAGCTTATTCGAACCTCTTGACACTTAAGTTTTATAAACTCTAGAATTCGTTTTGCTCCAAAACTCAGTACAGTTATAGGGATATTCTCGTCTAAATCACTCTCATTATCTTTGTGATGTGATATGTAACTTTTTCCATCTGGGTAAAAATTTAGCAACACAAAGTTATAGGTAAAACCACAATGCTTTTCCACTGAATCTCTTATTTCCAACATGAACGGTGTCCATTCTAATGCAGAAATGGTGGTTCCGCTGAAAGAATAAGACAGTACAGAATCACCGAAAGCAAAAACCTTTCTCTTAGGCTTTATTTCTTTTCCTTGAAGTTTCAAAGTAGGTGTATAAAAGGGTAAAGTTTGCAGTTCACTTAAATATCGATCTGCTAGATCATTCTGAATAAAGTCGGAAATGACATGCACATTCAGTTCATTTTCATCAAAAACGGAAAGAGGCATTTTTTCAGACAAACAGGATCAGACAGCTTTTTACAAGGTTAGGCAGGATCGAACAGCTTTGTACAAGGTTAGACAGGTTCGGACAGCTTTGTACAAAGTTAGACAGGTTCGGACAGGTAAACCAGCAAGTTCAAGCAGCAAGGTCAGGTAGGTAAACAAGCAAGGTTAGACAGGTTCAGACAGCTTTGTACAAGGTTAGAGCAGCAACAAGGATCAGCATCCAAGACAACTTACTCGAACATAGTGATCAGAATACTGAGTACGCTGCTTTTATAGGGGATTCTTATCATACAGAGTATCGTGTACAAAACTGGTCATGACATCACTTCCCTCAAAGTAAAGAACCAATCAAAACGGTTTTTCATATTCTTATAGACAGGTAAAAGTGACATCATACAACAAGTGCGCCATCTACATTAAAAATGTTTTTTCTCTCAGTTCAAAGTAAGGGTTTGTTGCAACAAGTTCATGTTAAAGTTCAGGAAAAAGAAAAATGATGATAGGTTAAATAGATGTGTTCAAGAAAGTTTAAGGTAAGTGTTTTTTGTAACTATATGTAATATAATTTAGAAAATTAAAAAGTTAATGTCATTTACTATTTTTCATCAACAAGAAACCTTTCTTCAAATATTATTAATGTTTAAGCAAACATTTCGTTAGTTTTTATGTTACATGCTTAAAACAATATGCAGGTTTAATTTTGGAACAACAGATACTTAATGTTACATATAAAAAGAGTAAGTGTTACATATAAAAAAGAGTAAGTATATGGTTTTAAACTGTTGTTCTACAAACTTTTTTATTAATCAGTTACATAAATGTTTCTAAACATTTTAAAATAATAAGTTAAAGTGATTCTGTAATGTTTTTTTAAGAAAGTGTCTTTAAAAATACATGAAGTTATTTCTCAAAGTACTCGTTTACAAAATTCATATAATATTATTTTCGTTTAAAGTTGGAACTAAATTCACTAGTTTTTCTAACAATAGCATTCAATGTAAGTGAAATAAGGGCTAATGAGTGAGGTAGCAGTTAGAATGAGAACATACTTTCATCATATATATATATATATATATATATATAGGGTTGGTGATGTCTTTGTTACAGAAATCTCAACAAGTTTACATACATTTAGATAGAATGTATCAACATATACTTAACTTATAACTTATTTGTATTACTTTCAGAAAAAAATAAGTTATTTAAAAAAATATAATTATTTTACCCAGTGGTTTTATTTGTAACTGATAATTAAAAAAATGTTTTAACTAATTGTTTCTTTTCAACAAAAACATTTCATTTAAAAAATAAACCATCACTTAATTCATTAAAAACTTGTGCACAGAAAAATTAATGTTATTAAAGTTTTCTTAGTTTTCAAAACTTGTTTAACACTTTCGGGACTTTATTTCACTTAAATTGTGATCATTACAGTAATTTATTTCACATTATTTAAAAATCATTTTCAAAATAGTTGACAAAAAAAATAATTAATTAATTAATTAAATAATTAAAAATTAATTAAAATTTCTTCATGAGCAGCACTAAGACTGGATGACACGTCCAAAATCTTTGCATCCCGCTCGCAGCAACGTGGTACTGTCATCCCCTCAAGGGAAAAGCTCTCGTCCAATCAGAACGCCGATCGTAGCCCCCCTAGGATAATGATGTCAGAGTGTCCTAGAACATGACATCATCGGACCCCTCTCAGGAGGAACGGTACTGCCCTCCCCTCAGGTGAAATAGAAACAGCCAATCAGAAAGCAGCATTCGTCTCGACCCATCACAGCACCGATCGCAGCGCCCTCTAGGATGATGATGACATCGTCCGTGCATATCGGAAAACCCCGTCATTTGCTCACAGGATTCCAAGACAGTAGGTGGTTTCTGCGACACTCTCCGTAAGTATATCTTTTTTCCAACGATCTCGCCGCTTTCATCTTCATTCCCTTTCTCATTAACCTGCTCACTATCTAATCACTCATCTGTCACCTATCCATCACTCACCTGTCACCTATCCATCACTTTTAGACCACGTCCTCCGCCTCCGCCTCCGCCTGTTCCAGAACTCCCATTTCTATTCTACTTACCAATTACCGCAGACCAGAATTTCCCCCGTTTTTCCCTATGAATTCAAAAATTAATATCTTATCATAAAAATTGCATGGAAAATAAGAATTTTATTAAAATAACAGAAATTTAAAAATAAATAAGATAAATAATTTTAAACTTGTAATACTTGCATAATGGCAGATTTGCGATAAATATACTGTGTAAATGAAAATTCGAATGCAGAGTATAACTCAGCGCAAAAACTCTGAAAAGATAAATTATTTATTCATAAAAAATTCTTTATATATACTTGTTAAAATATTTTCTAGGCGTATACACATATTATTGATTTACATAAAGAATATAAACACATTTTACTTTCCTCAATCAAATTCATCATTAATCTGTATTGCGAGTATATTAAACAAGTGGGTGAGTGTGATCGAATATTGCACAAAGGCTTTCTTTAATATTCCTTTCAAAACACTTTATCCTTTCTTTAATAAATCCAAATAAATTTCATCATTTTCAAAAAAAAAAAAAAAAAAAAAAAAACAGTCATGTTTTTTATAAAGTAAAAATTTACCGGTCTAATTTTCTTATTTTTTCGAATATCTGAACCAGCCCGCTGTTGTACTCTGTCATAGTAATATCTGTCATGTGGACTAAATGCGATATTAAAAAAAATTCAATTTCAAAATTAAACATGTTGTATGTTGTATAGAGATCTTCAAAATGTTTAAAAAATGACAATATTTAAATAATAGGGTTTTTATCATGATTCAATACATTCCTCAAACTCATATATTTACTATTATTTATTACTCATATTGATACTCTCTTTGTATTATTCTCAAACATTTAAAAAAATGCTTTACACTTCCAAAATGACGTCAGATTAATTTTCTTTTTAATTCTCTAATTAACCTGCTTTCTGTACTTACATATACTCATACTCCTTGTATTATTGAGAAATGATTGAAAATTTCAGTTTTATTACCAATATGACGTCCTATTAATCTTTTTTTCAGTTGGTAAAACTTTTTATTTCATTTTTATTTTCACTTGGAAATCGTTCAATAGAAAATTAATTATTGTAGAAATAATTTTATTGGTGATTTTTAATGGTTGGCAACTGCTATACCGAAAAATGTTTAAATTTAATAGGAAAAGGCTGCTATATTTTTGGCTTTTTATCGCTATATATTAAAATAATACGATTTCTTCAAAATTTTATGATTTTTAGTGTAACAGTAGGTATTTAGCTGTAAGTACACAAAATTTCAAGTCTATAAGTTATACAGTTTCTGAGAAGCGGCTCTGTGACGGACAGACAGAGAAGCGGGACGAATAAGGCTTCGTGAGATGAACGAAACCCTAAAAATGTTATATTTGAAAATTTTCGGATTTCTGCCTGTATTTAAAATATGTAAATTAAAAATAATTTAATTAAAATATATTTTTCCTAAATGTTCTAGAACAGCGGATCTTACACTCTTCGATAATGCGGACTCCTTTATTCTCTCCTCAATCTTCGCGGACGCGAAGGCTTTAAGAGTGAAATTACTGATATTTTTGTATAATATTAAATAAATGATATGCAAACTAATAGAGATACAGTAAAACCTGCTAAGGTGGGATAATCTATGGTGCCGGAAATTCGAAAGATTTCTCACCGATTTTACATAAATATGAAAAAAAAATTAAAGCGGGACAACAACGGTAACCTTGGGGTCCGCGAACAACGATTTAAGAACCACTTATCTAAGATTCAGGGACCAATTTAGAGTGTTGTAATTTATGAAATAATTTAATTACCTAAATTTCAAAATATTTAAACAAAGCATTTTTCATGACAATATCTTTCTTTATTTTCAATATTACACAGCGTATAATAAAATTGTCTTAAAAAATGAAATGGATGATAGAACCCCTAAAGGCGAAAAAACACACAGTACTACAAAGGTTATACAGAAACTGTCTTAACAAAATAAAAAGGGCCATAGAACTCATCAAGAGCAAAAACTATACAATATAAAAGGGGGTCTAAAACTATTTTAACAAGTTGCAAAGAGTGATAGAACAAATCAAGACGAAAAACCACACAACAATACACAGGATATACTAAAGTTGTCTTTAAAAAAGAAAAAGAATGATAGAACAAATCAAGCTCAAAAACCACACAATATTACACTGAGTATACTAAAACTGTCTTAAAAATTTAAAGAGGGTAATAGAACCCATCCAGATGAAAAACTACACAATATTACACAGGGTCTGAAATTGTATTAACAAAATGAAACGAAAATGGTGACAAAACTCATCCAGAGAAAGCTACACAATATTACAAAGGTTCTAAAACGGTCTCAACAAAATATAAAGGATGATAGAACTCTTCAAGACAAAAAAATTACACAACATTACACAGGCCCTGGCAGTGCATTAACAAAATGCCAAGGGTAATAGAATCCATCAAGACGAAAAACTACACAATATTACAAGGAGTATAAAAATGTCTTAAACATTAAATGCCAAGTCTATATATATATATATATATATATACAGGATCTGTTCTGAAATTAGTACGACTGATTTTTTACTGAGCGAACGGGTAAACGAGAGGCGGTCTGCGCACGCACGATCGGTGGAGGGATATATTGGGAATGCTGGGAAAAATCGGCAGTCGGCTCTCGGTCGTTGAAGGGAGCAGGTCACTTGTACTGTGAACCCCTGTCGAAACGCTTCGTCACGGACAATCATGGTGCGTTTTCTGGAGCAGCAATACGCGATCAAATTTTGTGTAAAGCTTAGTAAAACGGGCAAAGAGACTCACGACAGGATTAAAGAGGCCTACGGTGATGCTGCTATGGGTATATCGGGTGTTTTTGAGTGGCACAAGCTGTTCCAAGGACGTAGGGAAAGAGTAGAAGACGACGACCGCTCCGTGAGCCCTTTAACCAGCAAGACTAAAGAAAATGTGTCGCAAGTGAAAAATTTACTGAACAGTGATCGTAGGAGGAGCATCAGAATGATTGTCGATGAACTGAGCATTCCTCAAACCCAAGTTTTTGAGTTCGGCTGCACCATGACAACGTGCCGAGCCACACAGCGTTTCGCGTAGTGGAGTATCTTGCCCAGCACAATGTGGCAACGCTGCCTCATCCCCCCTACAGCCCGACTTGGCCCCTCCAGAATATTTTCTATTCCCGAGAATAAAATTGACGCTCAAAAGAAAGCATCACGGCTCGGTAGAGGCGGTTCAACAGGCCGTGACGAGGGAGTTAAACAGCATTCCGGTCCAGGTGTTCCTGGAGACATACGAAAACTGGAAAACTCGTTGGCAGCAGTGTGTAGATGCGCAAGGGTGATACTTTGAAAAATTCTAATCGTTTATACTATTCTCATGAATATATATATATTTTTAAATGAGTCCTACTACTTTCAGAACAGACCTTGTATATATTCTCAACGTGATATTAAGATATATACAAATCGTTTTTTTATTATTTGTATCTTAAAGTTACAAATTGTGAATTTTTTTCCGAATGACAACTTTAAAATTTCTTTGTTTTACACTCGTGTGAAAATGGGTTTAGAATTCACAAACTCGACTTACATTAGTAAAAAATTTGATTTCGGGAAAAAAAAAATTATTTATGTGAGTGACTTGCATTTTACAAAACATGAATAGCAGTATGATATAAAGTATCATATATTAATTATTCTCCTTGCATTTATGCGAATTCCTTAAAATTCTCATTTCATGTATTGAACAATTCCTAAATTTTCCCCAAAATAAACAAATTACTTTTGAATTAAATTTTTATTTAACGTAATTTTATTTTCAGACAATCTTCTTCAAAAAACTCAAGGATTACATTTCTTTTTTAGTTAAAAAGGCTACTGCAAACAGTTAAAAATTTTACGTTACAAGTGATTATAAGATTTTTAAAAAAAAAAGAAAAAGAAATAATATTTTCCAACGATTTAGAAATTATGGATTGATAAATTCATGGTTTAAAAAGTCATTAAAAAGTATTCTAAACGAGTCAGGATGTAATTTTCCTGCCAGAAACTACTCATTAAAGATATACGCATGTTCATTTATACTAATATTAAACTTTTCCTTTAATAAGCTAAGAGTCTAACGATTAATAAATTTATCAAATAACAGATTAAATATAAAAATAATAATAATATCAAAACCCAGTTATTATTTTGTCTTCAAAATAAATTCTTTTGTCCATAAATCTTATAATAATAATTATCTGTCAATAATTTATGAAATTATCTGTGTAATGTTCTCGCTATTTCATCATAAGATATTGCTGACGCAAATTGCATCATAAATGTGTCACATGATATCATTAATTCTTTTTAAATTACACCTTGGTTTTGGCAACAATCTATCGGAGCTAACCAAGCCAATATAGTTTTAACAGACAATGCATTTTCAAAAATTTTGATGCTCTTTAAAAAAAAATCCGCCAAATAATGTAACCTTTAACGATTTAATGGAATTTTGAAGATGCAAACAAATGTCTAATTTAAAATCTCTACTCGATCTCTGTTTGATGCATTACCCTGTGAATTTCCCCATCTCGGTGTGTTAGTGTTTTATTATTAACCCGTCAGCACACGCGCTTCTTTCCATTACGTTACTACACGCACGGGATAAATTTTACCCCAATGGGTTTTCTTGTGTCAATTTCCCCCCGGTTTGATTATAAACAAAAATATATATTTTGAAATAAACTGTAAATCAATAAAGAACATAATTTAACTTAAAATAAGAGGTTCTTTTATATTTAAAGCAAAAAAAAAAAAAAAAATCTAGCATTAAGATTTTTTTCTGCATATCATTACATACAAAGCTTTTACAATCCAAATTCTGCCATGAAAATACAAAAAAATATAAAACTGATATATAGAAACTGCATGTGCAAGAGTTGTTAAAGTTTAAAAGAAAAATTATATTATTATTTGCACATTATATTTTTTACACAAACATTTGCATTAACATTTTCCTATCATTATGGGTTACGTTATAACACGCGTGGGGTAAATTTCCTCCCACGTGACATTTTTATAACAAAAGAATGGAAAATTCTCACAAACGGAGGTAAATTCTTTTTGGCCACATCTGGATATCATTCAGCTTGAAAGGTACTATAAAGCTCAGAATGATCACGAACGATTTTCGCACATTTTTAAGTAATAGTTGTGAGCTGGAGTAGATTTTATCCCAGCACGTGTGCTGACGGGTTAATGTTAAGTGAATTTACTAATCACCGGCAAATGTCCGGTGTTAATAATTTTAATATGTTATCTCTTCAACATCCATTGAAGCATTTTTGTTGAACGAATAAAAATCATCATCGGCTATGTATGTTGTTTAATCCCTGGGTTTATTTTACTTCATTTTCATAGTTGTCTTCCTGTTACCGTTGTAACATTTTTTACTATATGCATATCAACCTAATTCTCAATATCACAAGCAGTAACACTGTAAATGTTGTATTTCAAGAGGAAAGCAAATGAAATAACACTGATTTCTCTGAGCATTTATATTGAAAGTTCCCAAAATTAAAGATTCGGTGGCTTCTGACTAGGTAGTTTCCTGTACAACAATTTTACATCTTAATCAGTTGTCTTAGACTTTCAATTTGTCAAAGAAGTTTTCGAACACCCTGCATAGTGCATTTTAAGACGTTCAATGACTGTTTTTCCTTTTGATGACCCTTATCTTTTAACCCTGTTATCTGTTCTGAGAATAAGCTAATTACAAGAAGTTTAAATATATAATAGGATAAATATTTAAAACACGTTCAATTAAATTTTCCGTTTCGATTACCTTTATCCCGTAACTCAGTTATCTGTTTTCAGAATCAGATAATTGCTAGAAATTTAAATTTATGTAACACAAGCAGTAGCACTGTAAATGTTGCATTTCAAGAGGAAATCAAATGAAATAATACTCATTTCACTGAGCATTTATATTGAAAGGTACCAAAATTGAAGATTCGGTGGCTTCTGACTAGATAGTTTCCTATTCAACAATTTTACATCTTCATGAGTTGTCTTAGACTTTCAATTTGTCAGGGCAGTTTTCGAACACCCTGCATAATGCATTTGAAGACGTTCAATGATTTTTTTTCCTTTTGACGACCCTTATCTTTTAACCCTATCACTATGTTCCGGGGTCCACGCGAACCCCAAGCACTTTCAACAAGTTGTCCAAAAAATCTCACTCACTGAGTAGTTTCAGCCGGTGACATCTCATATCATAATGTTTGTAGCACACGGTAAAAATTAAACTGTACAAATATAAGTGGTACTTTTTTTTTGAAAAATAGATAGCATATTTGTCTTGGGCAACAACAGGGCATGTTTTGATAGGACATAGTGATAAGGTTAACCCTGTTATCTGCTTTGAGAATCAGCTAATTATGAGAAGTTTAAATATATAATAAGATAAATAGTTACAACAAACGTTCAATTAAACTTTCCGTTTCGATTACCTTTATCCCTTAACTCAGTAATCTGCTTTCAGAATCAGATAATTGCAAGAAATTGAAATTATCTTGAAGACACATTTCCAACAATCCTGAAATTAAAAATATTAATTTATGTAAACCAATTTTCTTTTAGATTATATTTTGTATTCTTTAACTGATGACCTACATTTAGTAATTCAATATGGATATATCTACAGCCCGAAAATTAATATTGGAATTGAATTATACTAAAGATAAATTGAATAGCTTCATGCAAAAAGGGCTTCAGTTCCCAAATTGGCAAAATTGAGTTAACCACGGATTTTTGTTCTTATACGGTAGATTTAAACAACATTTTTCTCTTAGCGGTGTTTGATTAGTATAATTTTTGTCTATAAAGGAAAAAAAAACATTTTGATTGGTTTAATTTTTTTAAAACATCAATGATTTTTTTCAATTTTCTCAAAACTGGTTTAGTTGACTGAAGCACTTTTTGCATGGAGCTATTCAATTAAATTTTCTATTAAAGACTTATAATTCAATAAAGGGGTTTAAAAAATCCTTTTGTAATACTTATTATACAAATGTGAATTATGCGAACATCATTCTATCAAGTTTTAAAGAAATTGTTTATAAAAATTTGGAACTCAAATATGCAATCATAACGAAAAGTACAATGAATACATGGAAAAAAAAAATAATATTATCTTCGGGGAATTTTGTTTGAAATTAATTATTGATAGTTTTTTGCATAGGTGTTTCCGAAATTTTCAGAGGTAAATTGAGAATAATTTCGGAACAATGGAACAACAGAAAAATTATTAATATTTATTAAACTAGACTTTAATCGCTGTTCAAATTGAATATATAAAAATTTTGCGTTCCTTGATGTAATGTAAACCAGAAAAACCCAATCTATCCACAGATCTGTTATCAGAAAACGCATGGGAAACCGATCTACTATATAAAATAATGCTTATTCTCCTTCTACCTATGCAATTTCAGCGCAGATATTTTTCACAACAGGAGCCTTTTTTGGTATGAACTGAATATAATTCGGAAAAAGAACTGGATAATATTCGTTAAATTCTTTTTAATAATGGCTTTTGAGATACAACATATTTGTAATTTAATCCTAGATATTGTCAATCTCATCAAAAACAACTCGTTGTAAATGATCCCGCCAAGCCACAAACCTAAAACGTCAGTCACAAAAAGAAGTGATATCGCATAAAAAGAAGCGATATAGAAGTGCATACTCCGAGTCCCGTGTAAAAATCTATTACCACTCATAATGTTTCCAAAGGACTCGGAGTGAGGTACAGTATGTGAAAACTGCTTGGCGACCTGCAGGCTTTTATAATATATAAAGTATATCAATTTTGAAAATCGAAAAAAATAAATTTTTAACTTTTGTTATATCATTTTTAAAATATTTTTGTATGCGAAAGAACTGACAGAACGGATTTTTCCCCAGATCTATGCGATTCCGCTTACGCTAGAATTACTGCAATACATCTCAATTTAGTTAACGTTTATTATAAGGTACAATGTTATTAATATGCGTATGATCATCATATATATATATATTACAAACTCAAAATCTTTACATGTTTACTTAAAAAATCTTCTTCGTAAGAGTGGTGTTTCTACTTTAAATAATGGTAAATAAAATCAACAAATTGATTTTTCAAGCTCATAAATAAGAAAGGACATGCAAACACAGAAGCTTCAACTTTTTACAATTTTATGGGAGCAAAATAAATTACATTAAATTAAATTAAATTAAATTAAATTAAATTAATATAGTTGCAGGAAACGCAGAAGCGTGCAGGTCGCCAAGCAGTTTTCACATACTGTACCTCACTCCGAGTCCTTTGGAAACATTATGAGTGGTGATAGATTTTTACACGGAACTCGGAGTATGCACTTCTATATCGCTTCTTTTTATGTGATATCACTTCTTTTTGTGACTGACGTTTTAGGTTTGTGGCTTGGCGGGATCATTTACAACGAGTTGTTTTTGATGAGGTATCACTCCTTTTTGTAAGGTATTTAATTTCAATTATACGGATTCCATTTTTATTCAGAAAAGAAAAGATAAAAGGGGCAAAAAAAAGAATAGTAATGCTATAAACAGAATTATACATCAGAATTATACAATTTATTGAGTGACTTATTCCAATGTACATGTCGCTACCATAACAACTGGGAAACTTTTATATTAATTTCCTTACATTGTATTCATCAGATTATTTATGACAAATGTATTTTCCTTTTTTTTTTGTTTATATCACTCTTCCGTTTATATATATTCAAAAAAAAATTACATAATTTTACAGTAGTTTACAAACTAATTAAAATACTGCAGTTTCAGAAAAATGTGGAAAAATAAGAAGCATTTTTTTTCGGTCAACTACAACGATAAGTTTATGGAGCATACTTTACCGAGAATAATCAACATTTTTTTCCCCTACGAACCTATTTCTATTAGTATAAAGATTTACAGGGATTTTTATACTAACATATTAAATATATTATTTTTGAAAATTACTGAGCACCTTAGAAGTTTTTTATTTGTTTAAGTTTTTTAACTCAACGTTTCGAGAATTTGAAAAATACAAAATTTGCAACGTTTGCAAAAGTATAAAAACTATTAAAGTGATTTCTGTTCATATAGTCTGTTCATTCCAATTCGGTGATCCTAAAATATAGGTCCTCAATCTCCGGCAGTCAATGTATTAATTAGGACATCTGTATGCAACTGTTAAAATGTTCTCAAAGTTGACAATAGAGGCAATAAGTATAGCTCGGCAAATATGAAACACGGCATTGCTTCATCATGGCTTTGTTTCGTGAGGAGTTCGTTCTCCGAACATAAAAATCTCACGCGAAAGTGTTCGTTAACCGATTTGTTCGTAAACCGAACAGTTCGTTACCGATCACCTATTGTATACGAAATTTAGCATTTTAAGTTCGTCATAGCCGGAGATTCGATGAACGGCAAATATTTAAACGCAAAACTTGTAATCTTGGGGTATCAACGTTTTTACATTCTATTACTCAGCGCATGAACGTAAAGTTGGAATTTTGTAATCGCTATTTCAATCAATTCCTAATACGCTAGAATTATATGTTTATAAATAAACACAGTTTTTTTAATCGATGAAAATACTATATATTAATAGATTTAGAGCTTAACATCGACGAGATTTCAGACGGACAAAATGATCTTATATTAAATTTTAAAGCAAGATAATGAAACCTTACAGAGATTGAAATAGTGTAAAATCATTAAAATACATCTCTACTCAGTAAATATACATCGGTTGTAGTGTAATCAAGATCTTCTAAGAGACTCTGTAAACGAAACGTATATGCTTCAATGCCGCTTTACAATAGAGAGGATGTAGTAACATATTTGAATATCTTGTGTATATAGCAAATTTGACAAAAGTTATGCAATTTACTATTGTTTTTCCTCTGTGTTAAGTACAGGAATCATGTACTTCAACGTAAAAATTTGCTAATTACACAACTTTTTAGTCTTATTAAAAAATCTTTTGAGTTACCCTGTAAACGAACAGTAAATTCTACAATTCTGTTTTACAATAGGAAACTAACTTAGGTAGTTCGTAGTAACATATTTTAACATCATGCGCATACGTTCTTTTTGAAAAGAGTTAGACCATTTAATATTTTGTTTGCTTCATCTTAAGAATAGGAATAAATCACTTAAAGTGGTACACATAAAAAACTAATTAATATTTTTACACGAAATATTAAACATTTGAACTACTTATAAAAACAATTCAAATGCTGCAAACCGCGTAAAAATCGAATAATTACACTACTCTTTAGCCCTATATCAAAAGATCTTTTGTGAGACCCTGTAAACGAACCTTAAATGTTAAGATTTTTTATAATAGGAAGCTTACTTGGGTCGAGTGTAATAACGTATCTTAATATCATGTGTAAACGACCAGTCCTAAAAGAGTTGGGTCATTTATTATTTTTTTGCTCTATGTTAACTATATGAATCAATAACTTTAAACTGATATAAATAAAAAACTAATTAATATTTTTACATGAAACTTACAAAGTTTTGAACTACTCCTAAAAACGATTCAAATAACGTAAACCGCATAAAAATCCGATAATTACACATTGCTGTAGCCCTGTCAACAGTTTTTTGCTCTATGTTAAGTATATGAATCAACAACTTTAAACTGATATAAATCAAAAACTAATTAATATTTTTACATGAAACTTACAAAGGTACAAACTATTCAGAAAAACGATTCAAATAACGTAAACCGCGTAAAAATCCGATAATTACACATTGATGTAGCCCTGTCAACAGTTTTTGGTCTGAACAAGATTTAAAAAGTGCAAAAAACAGGACTTTTAAAATCGCATTTACTGAAAAACTATTCGTCGGATTTTGCTTTACTTTTGAATTCTTAGTCCCGTGGCGCGCCCCATTCCATAGAATCAAGAATTTTGTTTCTATCAGAAATAGAACGCGAGATATAGATGTGTCAAAAACCCGTTTTGTCCCGTCCGCAAAATATAAACTAGACAGAGTTAAAAAAAAAAAAAAATGTAAAATTGTTTGGCATCCATTGGCGGAAATTCCTTTCATTTAAGGTTCAATGCTTTGCTGTTTCTTATGCTTGGCGAGAAACTCTGTCGAGTTTCTATGATAATAAAAAGTCTGAAAAAAAAAGTATACTCTTAAATGTTTTTCAAACTTTATGAGAAATTAAAATATATAGTTATGATATGAGAATCCTATATTAAGTTTTAACAAACCCTGTCCTTTATTTAATTTATATTTTTCCCCTTCCTTTGTCAAAATTTAATCGTGTTATCTTTAACTTCAAACAATAAGCCCGCTGTAATTTATACCCTTTCCCTTTTTCATTTTCACTTATGCTCGATCACTAATATCTCACGGCTTTTCGATTAAAAAAAAAAAAGAAAAGAATTAAATCAGCACAGATGCCTTTTCGTAATTTTACTTTCCGTAGCCAAGCTTATAACACAATATGTTCATAGCGCATTTTTGTGGCCACAAAAGTTATGCGAATCTTCCATTCGGCCCAAATGCATGCCCTTATATGGTAGTGGTAATAACTCAATCACTCACACCCAGGTCTAAAAATATATTCTCATTGTTAAAAGCATATACTGTTTTGTCTATCGAAAATCCGTTCTCATGAGAAAGATACTTGTCGGTTATAATCGCCATGGCGATGTTAATTTTGAAACAAAATTCGTCCTTTTGAAAAAATCTAGCAACCCGGCTTGCTAAATACCATTAGTTATGCGGCAGCTTCATCTGAAAGTATTTACGCCTAGATACTCTGTAACAACCCTATTTTGGCGAGAAAATTATTCAAGAGTATTTAAAATCCCACTGATACAAAACGACGTATCGAATAACTATTACATTCATAGAATTCATAGAATATTTCAAGAAGTCATCCACATAAATTTCAATCAAAGCTGAATAAATGTTTCCACCAATCTATACTATCCATCCATTATAAGAGATGCCTTTGCGATTGTAACACGTTAAAAATCAATATGTAGCGATACAGTATCATTTATTTTGCCAAAATTATGAATTGAGTTATTCCATAGTTACGAATAATAGCGCAAAGCATTTGACTGTCATCAACAATTCCGGGATGCCCGCTTCACTTTTTTCATATTCTAGGCCTTTGTACTTTTTTGTATCAGTGTTGAGTCCATTGTGATTGTTAATTTTGTATTCTTGCACCTTACAGACAAATATTGTTGGATTATCATTTTAAACAATGTTAACACTTCAGAAGAATTTCTAAACACGAAAGATTCATTCATCGTGAACGTTTAAAATATTAAACCATGGAGGTAATTGTTCACGATGTAGCCTGCTATAAAATAAATAAAAAATGCGAATTACGTTGAAATTTCGTTTAGAAATATTGATTAAGTACTTTTAACGTTTTTTTTTTCTCTCCTGCTGCTATATGTTATAAAAAAACACCAAAAAATATGTTTCTAATGCATTTAGTGATAATATTTTTGATAATTAACAAATCGTAACATTCTTTTTTTCGGGACAACAGTAATAACATTCATGAAAGTAGGTGGGATTTTAAGAAATGTTATTTGCAACAGTTTAAAAGTGCTTCTTCAAATTAACTTAGTTTACCATGAAATGACGCAATAACATTACACCTTAGTTTTTAGGTAGACTTCGTAAGAAATACTACCTATTACATTCTCACCTAAGTTGGAATTTTTGAAAAAAATTTGCAGATGTACGCCGATCATGACTCCCAGAACCCAAAACCACCCCCAGTTCAAAACTTTATCTATCTATCTATCTATGTATGTATCTATGTCACTTTTTTATGGACACGATAACTGGAAAAATTCTGTATAAATCTCTTCCAAACTGATACATAAAATCAAGGGGCATAAAATCTCGGTCAAGTTCGTTAATGGGCAAAATCGAAAAAATGGGGGGGGGGGGGTGAAAACAGAAAAAAACCATAATTTCTTAATTATTATACTTATCGAATCAGTTTAAAGTTATTATTACTTCTAGGAAAAGCTCCGAAAATTTATGTATGACAGATTTTTGATATCATTAAAAAGGGCCCAAAGGGGGGGGGAGGGAAAGGGGGTTTTAAAAGAAAAAATATCATAACTTCGTCCATTCACAAGATATCAAATCCGCTTAAATTTATTATTAATCCTCTTAATATTATCTAAAACTTTTATACTGACAAGTTTTTTATAGGACCAACCAGTATAGCAAAAATAATAATAATAATAATAATAAAATCCCTACGGGCTCCGCCTGCAAACAAGTTCGGTTTCGAAGTGGGCGGTTCCCATCCGCCTTATCATTGCAAAAAGGTCATTTCTTCCGCAACTCGCAACAAACAGGCGCCCCACGGTCTGCATCTTCGAAATCTACCTGTGCCTGTAGGCCGAGCCGTCAGGGATTTTTTTTAAATGATACGTTGACACGCCGAGTTTGTGTTGTTGCCGACATTTAGAGAATAATTCAAACGAAATCACTTGAGTTTATCGGTTTTCCAAGGGCCTCGGAAACGACCGTCTAGAAGTGCGAAGCCCGGCTAGTATGAAAATAAACATAAAAATAAATATAAAAGAGCGTGATAAATTCTGAGAGTGAGCATGACAAACGTGAACGAAGTCATTTCGAATAATTGCATTATAGATCGTGGAACTGTAGATAATTCTCATTTGTCTTTAAAAAATGCTTCGGTGACTCAGAACTTGTAAACAGTTTATATATAAAATATTTTTACTGTATTATGTTTCTATCAAATACATTTTAACAATTAATTTAGTAAATTTCTATTTCTTTTGATATGTAACAAACATCTCAACTTGATGTGTTATGCAGAAAACTTTAAACTTCCTTGGCAAAGCATCAAAAATGAATTCTAAATTCAAACAGCATTTTGTGGAAAAGAAAAAAAAAAGACAGAAATTTTCATATTTGATTGTTCTCCATTTTAGCAATGATATAATCTTTTAAATAAAAATTGGTTACCAAATTACTTATAGATTATTTGATTCGTAAAATGTTTCAGTGAGTTTATTGTATCTTTCATGTATAATTTACATTTTACGTCAAAAAAATATGTTCTTGGGTGTGCAAAGAAAAATACTCATATTTATAACATTTCATACTTTAAAACTTATTCGGATGTTTCGTGCATATATATTAGTAAATGCAGTGAAACCCAGTGATTTATGAGCCAGATAGTAAATTTTAAAGAGGATTCCATTTACGATTTTATATTCCTTTAAATTGCAATAAAAGATAACATTGAAATAAAGTGTAGAAACAGTTTGTTAAATAAATTGGTTTAAAGCGTTCTATCTCAGAATAATATCCATTAATATTAAATATCTCTTCTTGAATATACGGATTTATTTATGATTAAATGAAGAGTAAGTAAGTAAGAATACATAGCCATTATCTCGTGAAATGTAATTATTGAAGACGAAGAAATGTTAAAAAAGATTTAGAAATGGATATTAAATTTGAATTCTTTAGGAAAAGGTTTCATTTGCTTGAACGAACGCTTTATTATGCGATTTGATAAATTGCCATAAAAAGGTATTTATCAGAATTTGTTGAAATGTGTATTAATAATTTTAAATTTTGTGAAATGCTGAAAAGTAAATACCAGTTACTTTTTTTTTTTGGTTGATATTATTGGGTTAATATTCTGGATTATGTATTCTTTAAATGGATTCTTACATGAAACTACTTTTAAAAATGAATTTTCTTTTAAAATAATTAAATTATAGTTAATTTTAAATGTATTCTTGGAAAGAGTATTTTTCAAAAATTATAAAGAAAATAATGTTACATAAAAGTACATTTATTATATTTTTAAGTTTCGGTTACAGTAAATGATTTGTTAATGAAATATGCTGAACTGGTACATTCTAAGAAAAAGAAAATTGTTTCTAGATTTATCAAAACTTGACGAAACTATAATATAACATCTTCCGAGTTTGCCGCTATTCCGATAACTTTCTTTTATCTCCAAAAAATTCTATAAACCAAAATATTTCTGAGATTTATAGTTCCATTCCTGAAACAAAAGTATCTTTTGCTGCCCACTTCAAAAAGGAACAAGAAAGAAAGGTCATGCTTCAAGCATAGATTATGTAATACTTTCCAACACATTCAGTAACAAAACTTCCCCGTTTGATAAGGTGAGAGATGATGTTAAAGTAAACAATTTGGAAATTGCATAAAATATTTGAAAACACAATTTTGGTAATTGTCATCTGTAGTCGGAAAAGAATTAAAATTATTTTGTGAATCTCTGTCGATCTATCGATTTGCATGTATACTACATATTATGCTGAAATTTTGTTCAGTTAGTAAACGCTTAACAATGTTGAAAATTCCTTTTCAGTAATTCCCGGAAATAAACGGAAATGCATTCGAATTATTGTGCACAGCTCTGTATATGATCTATATGCTTCATAAACACCAAGTAAGATTCAAAACATTTGTTAAATTTAAAAACATATACCGCAACTGAAAACGCTCTTCCAGCTATTATCACTCATAAACACACTGGAAAAAAAAAATGTTGATTTTACAGTATAATACTGGCACCCCAGCTGCTAGTATCATACCGTAAAATGAAGAGTAATAAACAGTAAAATAAACAGTAATACGCTGCTGCGCATGCGCGGTATTATTAAATAATATTTATTAAATAATAAACCATACATACCCATATTTTTTCATAATTTTAGTTTCAGTAGATTCGGAAATAGGAGGAAGAGAAGGGGGGGGGGGTGTATTTCTCTAGTACATTCGACGATATATCGCAAAATATATTACCTAAATTTAAAGCAAATATATTTTTGAGTTCGATGCTATGAGATCCTCCTAACGAGATACCCTACACAATATACAAAAAAAATATTTTCAAGAAACTTAATTAATATCTCGGCTAATTACCGACAATTTTTTTCAAAAATTACAGTAAAATATCCTTGAATAAGTCTGCATTGATAGATACCTCGAGCGCCGGTCAACTCCCCTGCTGATCGCTTGAAAAGTAAAGTTTGTGTGTAACGGAAAAATGTGTTTTTCTCAAAAACTACGTTACCTAAAAAAATCGCCATAGTTTTCTTCAAGGTATAAATAAAATTTTACTACCCCTAACTTTTTCATAATTTTAGTTTCAGTAGATTCAAAAATAGAGATGGGGGAACATAATTTTGCATTGCATTTTTGACGATATCTCTAGAAATATAATATCTAAAATTAAAACAATGATATTTTTGAGTTCGGTATTATGAGATCTTTCACGCGATACACAAAAAGAAGACTTTTTTTCAAGTAATTTAATTAGCCTCCTAAATTTTTCTGAAATATATTCGTGAATGTCTAATAATCTGAAAACATGTGTGTAAAAAGTCTTTATAATTTTTCCACGTCCCATAGTTTACGAGGAAAAAGTCTCTGACCGACGGACAGACTGACAAAGGAGTGATTTTACAATGGTTCCGTTTTTACTTTTTAAGTACGGAACCCTAAAAACAAGCAAATGAAACGACGTGCAAATTGTCAGTTTTTTAACGCTTTAGTTTAGAAACAATGCCAGCCATGCATTAATAGTTGCCAAAGAAACGATCAATGCTTCGGATTTAATATATATATATATATATATATATATACAATTTTTCAAAATAAATGTTTAATTTCCTCAATTAATGTAACAATTTGATGTAATTTTTATTTTGCTTAGTTAAATTTTAGACATTAAATATCTTCAAAAATGTTTTCTAAATATATGTTATTTAGATATATATATATATATATATATATATATATATATATATATACATACTAATATATTTTTATAGTATTGCCAAATAAAGGAAAAAAAACAAAAGTTAGTCTCCGTGGCGTAAATTGAAAATCCATATGTTTATTTAAATTATCTCATAATTTTGAATGAATTATAGAATGGAGTACAGGCGGGTGAAGAACCGAAGTGTAAAGTCCACTTGTTAAAGGCAAACGCCATAGCTTAATTATGTAGCTTATTAGTTATATAATTATTTGATATATAGCTTATATTACAGCTTAATTATCTTAAAAATTCAGAAATTTATAGACGAAAATCCGGTTTTTGCTTGGAGTGAAACACTCTGTATAGTTTTAACCGAATAATGCGAGTTGCGGTCTTCGTTTCCTATACAAAAATTATTTACCTTAACACTGCAAATAGAGGCGTCTTAAATTCAGACACATATGCGTCTGAAAAAGTAATTCAGACACTTGAGTGTCTGAATGTGAAATTTCAGCCATCATAGACTTCTGAATTTAAGACACACAAGTGTCTTACTTTAAACATGGAGTAAACCAGGTGATAAAAATCTATGAATACTGATGATATGTCTGAAAATAAGACATTTAAAAATTCAGACGTTTAAGTGTCTGAATTTAACGCAATTGTGTTCTACATGCGATGATTATGATGCATTTGTATCAATGTAAACATGCCAGCGCCATCAAAGAATGTTCTCTAATAGATGAAAGGAGTTAAAATTATTTTCCATTTACTAACTAACATTACTTTTTAGAAGAGGTAATTTGATTAGACAGTAATATATATGTCAAAATTTTACAAGGATGTTTATAAATATGGAAAACAAGTTATTTTTGTGCATTAATTAAAGAATCATTTTCTTTGAAATATCCAAACATTCCTTGCACTCACGGATGTACGCACGAGGGTGCAGGAAGGACGCCCCCATTTAAATATTTGAAAAGAGTAAGATATACATTTTGAAATCAGTGCTGAATTCAGGGTGTGGCCCGGGGGTGACGTCCCCCCCCCCGGAGTGATGAAAAGCCCCCCCCCCTGAAAGATTTGAAATTTTATGCTTTCAATGGTCAGAAAGTGGAATTTTCGCCCCGGAACGTTATAATCCCCCCCCCCCAGAACCACAGAAATCCCTCCCGGAGAAAACAATCTAAAAACTAAAACCTCCCAATAGCGGGCACTTCTTGACCATAGAATTCGTCCGCTATTCGGAGGTGTCTGCTTTTTAGAGGTAAAAGTATGTAAATATATGTGTGCTGGGATTGAAAAATTTGGGTGTTCGATAAATAGAGGTGTCCGCTATTCGGGAATGTTTCTTATGGAGGTTTTACCTTCACAGCGAAGTGAAACCTCCATATCAGACACCTGTATCTAGCGAACTACTTTTTCAATTCACGACGCATACATATTTCCATACTTTTACTTCTGAAAATTAGGCACCTCCGAATAGCGGACAAATGCCACGGCACAGAAGTGTCCACTATTGAAAGGTTTTACTGTTTTTAGATATAAAAAAATGTTTTCAATCTTATCTTATTGTAAAAGTTCAAACGTTCAATATAATTAGTACAGTATCTAAATAAGATTTAAAATATCAGCTTTACAAAAATTGCATATCAAACTTGGGGGCTCCTAAAATCGAGGGGGGGGAGGGGGCACAAGCAGTACCATGGCCCAATTTGCCCGTACTTTAATCAGGTTCTGCTTCTGGAACAATCCTTATCCATTCTTTATATTCAAATATTTTCCTATTTATTAAGGATTCAATGTGGTCAAATAAGGCTGACTTTAATGCTTTAAAAAAAATGTGGTCAGAAATGGCTGTCTATTGTCGACAAATCAGAGCCCAAAAATGGCCGCGATTCAGACGTTTCAAATGTCTGAAATTCAGACACAAATAAGTGTCTTAAAATTTTAAGACACTTGAAAGTGTCTCTTTTTTTAACCATCCGTTTCAGACATTTCAGTTTACAGTGAAGGTGTTACATACATTATCGGCTAGAACAAATAGACATATTTTGGAATTTTGTTTTTAGGAAGGGAGTAAAAGTAATTAAAAAACTAATAATTCCACTTTCTTACTTACCCATCATACATAGTATAGGGTAAGTCTTTTAATTGCTTTGAAAATCGAAAAAAAAATTTTGACGGATTTACACGTTTCAGACACTGGTGATTCCGAAAAACATATTTTTAGAAGAAAAAAAATTGACGTTGGTCTGTGTGTGTGTGTGTCTGTAAAAGCTCTATCTTCGGAACAAATTGAGATGGAGTCTTGCAATTTGGTATGTATTTAGTATGTAATAATGGGAAGAAGCTTATTGAATTTCAGTAACCTTGATTATCCGGAACTATTTTTTTCGGACTCTCGAAATATTCGTTCTGATAATAGGTATATAAAAATTTTCGAAATTCATTATTTTAAGGAGTGAATATAAAAAGCAATAAAAAAACAAAAAGTTTGCATAAAGAATGAAGTTCAATCGGATAATGAGCTGCCAAGATATTTGTAATCTTACTTTCAACACTCTTTGATTTTTTATGACCCTGTATTTAATCCAAATTTCAATTCAAACATATATTTTAATTTGAAATGAGACGCCTAATTCGACGCAATAAACAGTTAGTTAATATGACTAACATGTTTGGAGTTATAAGGATGTTTCTTTTACGTAATTCAGTAATAGAACATTTAAAGTTTATGACGTCATCAAGCCACGAATCACCGCTCCCTCAGTACTAGGCCTGAGCACTGACACAAAAATGGCGGCGCTCGTATGCCGATTTTGTAAAACCTTTGTACGGTTCCCTAATTTTACACCCCAGTATTTTCTAAAAGTTTTTTTTGACGTATTCAGTCTTAGACAAATAAAGCGGAGAAAACTTTTAGAAATTTTTGGAATTGAATTTCAAGGGACCGTACACACGCTGAAAAATTCCCGCCTACGACTGCATCAACTTTTGTGTCAGCGCTCAGGTCTAATATTCAGTGGGCGGTGCACGATTTTATTCGAATTGCAATGATTTTTATAATTAGTTTACACATGTTTTATTTTCATATTTTATATTATGCATATGCATTATAGGTAAGTATTACGGTGGCCTCAAACGACTAGTTTTTTATTCTTTCAAATATTTATTTATTTATTTATTTCGTTAAATTTGGTCACATATTACGTCGGAAACTTGCAGCGACGTTGACCTGTACAAGAATATCCGGGCTCGAAGCGTAGCATCCTAGCTTCCTGTAGACACAAAAAAAAATATTAAAATCTCAGTTTTCACTTGTAAAATAAGCTGGTAGCTAACGGCCATCTGCTTAAATTTTCTAATTTTTGAAAAAAAAGATAAAGAAAATTACGTTAATTTGGAAAAATTCTGTCATTTTACGTCTAAAATTTTGACATTTAAAATTATTTAAAAAGTATAAAAAATTAAATTTTTCAAAAAATATCTTGATGGCCCTTTAGACAATTTATATACACGTAGATAAGCTTAAATTTTATCCAAAAATATTAAAAAGTGTTTAAGTTATCATGCTGCCCATGTTTAAAAATCTAGTTTCCAGAAAATAGCACTGCAAATAGAGGCGTCTTAAATTCAGACACATATGCGTCTGAAAAAGTAATTCAGACACTTAAGTGTCTGAATGTGAAATTTCAGCCAGCATAGACGTCTGAATTTAAGACACACAAGTGTCTTACTTTGAACATGGAGTAAACGAGCTGCGAAAAATGTCTGAATACTGATGATATGTCAGAAAATAAGACATTTAAAAATTCAGACGTTTAAGTGTCTGAATTTAACGCAATTGTGTTCTACATGCGATGATTGTGATGCATTTGTATCAATGTAAACATGCCAGCACCATCAAAGATTGTTTTCTAATTGATGAAAGGAGTTAAAATTATTTTCCATTTACTAACTAATATTACTTTATAGAAGAGGTAACTTGATTAGATACATGTCAAAATTTTACAAGGCTGTTTATAAATCTGGAAAATAAGTTATTTTTGTGCATTAATTAAAGAACTATTTTCTTTGAAATATCCAAAAATTACTTGCACTCATGGATGTACGCACCAGGGTGCAGGAAGTACGCCCCCATTTAAATATTTGAAAATAGTAAGATATACATTTTGAAATCAGTGTTGAATTCAGGGGATGGCCCGGGGGGGACGTTCCCCCCCTCGGAGTTTTGAACCCCCCCCCCCCGGAAGATTTGAGAATTTATGCTTTCAATGGTCAGAAAGTGGAATTTTCGCCCCGGAACGTTATAATATCCCCCCCCCCCAGAACCACAGTAATCCCTCCCTGAGAAAAGTGTCTGAATTCAACACTGTTTGAAATACAAAGAGACATGAGCGCCGGCGGAAAAAAATGCAGGGGTGACAAGATTTTGGAACAGCTATGCCTGTGGTACACAGCCTAGATCGATTTTCTAAAGTGCAGATTATAAAGTTTAAATAAGCTAAACTGAGAATATTTTGACAAACCGCATCGTGCAAGATAATTTTTTAACATATCAACTTAAACATCGCTTAAAACTAGGAACTACCTTAAGCTAACAAAAACATTACAAGAATTTACTAAATTCGATAAATTATTTAAAATGTGACTACAAATTCTTTATTTAAAGACTATATTCACATAATTGATCATTGTAAAGCATTAAAAAACAATACAAAATAAGGAAAAAAAATCAGTTTATATTCACACAACGTTTTTTTAGGGTTTCGTTCATCTCACGAAACCCTATTACCCCCGCTCCGTTGTCTGTCCGTCACAGAGCCATTCTCAAAAGTATGTAACTTACAGAGTTGAAACTTAGTGTATAAATCTGAATAGCAGCTTTGAAAAGCTCAAAATATTAAAATTTGAAAAATTCGTATTATTTTAATAAATAGAGATAAAAAACTAAAATTCTAACAGCCTTTTCCTATTAAATTGAAACATTTTCGTTATAGCAGATGCCAAAGATTTAAAATCCACAATGAAATTCTTTCTACAATAATTAATTTTCTATCACACGATTTTCACGTGAAAAATGAAAATGAAATAAAAAGTTTTACCAATTGAAAAAAAGATAAATATGAAATAAAATTGATTGACGTCATAGTCGTAATAAAACGGAAAAAGTCTAAGATTTCTCAATAATACAAGGAGTATGAGTATGTGTAAGTGGACAAAGCAGATTAATATCACGTCATTAGAGAATTAAAAAGAAAATCTGACGCTATATAGGAAGTTTAACTAATTTTTCAAATGCTTGAGAATAACACAAAGCGAGTATCAATATAAATAATAGAGAATAGTAAATATATGAGTTTGAGAAGCATATTGAATCGTGGTTAAAATCCGATTATGGAAATATTCGCATATTTTATCCCTTTGAAGGTGTACAATTTGTTTAATTTTGAAATTATTTTTTTAAATATTGCATTTAGTCCGTATGACGGATATTATTATGACAGAATATAATAGCGGGCTTGGACCGCTATCCGGCTGGTTTAGATATTCGAAAAAAGGAAAAAAATAGACCGGTAAATTTTTACTTTATAAAAAAAACATGACTTTTTTGTTGTTGTTGTTGCTAAATGAAATTTCTTTGAATTTATTAAAGAAAGGATACAGTGATTTGAAAGGAATATTAAACGAAACCCTGTGAGCGATCTTCGATCACACTTACCCACTTGTTTTTTTTTTCCTGCTGATAAGAAACTAATGATTTGTTTTAAACTTTTTGTAACTCATTGCATAACATCAAAACCACCAGGCGATTTAGACGTATTTTCTTCGTTCAAACGTAATGCGTTTTGTAACTGAAACTGGATTTTCGTTCTTGATTGCAGGTTCGCGCAAATGATAATTTAGTTTGATTTGATTGGATTTTTGGAATGTTAAGTTTTCTGAATGTAATTCGCACCCCTTCGTCAAGTCGTACATGAAGTCATGAAAACTTTATAAATAGAACTTTTTCTGTCTCGAATTTTTTATGTCGGAAGGATGAAAGCCTTTCCTTCTCAAATATAAATTTGCAAGATATTTCAAGGGCATTTCTTTTACGAACATGCAAGACCTGCTTCCTTTCATTCACTGGTGCAGTACCAACAGAAATATTTTTCTTATCTACTTCTTGTGACAATGTTTCAAGTAATAGATTTTTTTTGTATTTTGTTTTTACATATTGACATATATTCTGGACTAGTATTGCGAAAATTAATCTTTAAAATGTAATTTTTTTAATTGGTTTGTAAAAAAAAAAAAAAAAAAAAAAAAAAAAACGAATTCTAAAAAAATATTTTTTTTTCGAATATGTACGAGTATTTATATGCATTTGATCTAACTCAAAAACAGTATTATATATAAACAGTGTACATAAATTGCTTAATTTAGTATATCTATTTTTTTTTAATATATATATATAAAAGTAGAAACTGAAAATTGTTGAATCTTTTGCTAAAGCAGAAATGCTTTTATTGTTACACTTTTCGTAAGATAAAAAAAAGTTCATATATTAAGGACTTAATGAGTTGAATTCTTTATATCATTCTCTGTTGCGGTCAAAACAATATTTTATTAACAATTGATTTTAATTGTTTGTTTGCTATGAAAGACGTTTAAATGACTCAATTTTTAATATCGGATAAAAAAATTTAAATGATTAAACATCTGCTGAGATCTAATTTATATATATTTTTTTTTTAAATGCGCAATTTTCGAAATAAAAACTGTTTTCTTCCCCAGTTTTGTCTCTTAAATATTTTAATAATTGCATTCTTAATTTAAAATTGTCATTAAAACTAATTCTATAAAAAGTTTCAAATTAAGTTCCTTATATAATTATTATTATCCTTATTATTATTCCTTAAGGTTTAAGCAAATTTTAAATGCTTTGTTATATCCAAATTATTTCCCATTTATATATTTCAGAATGAAAAGAAACAAATATCTGTGACTTTGTATTATTAATAAAATCAGTATTCAAATTTCCCATTGTTTAATAGATAATTTTATTTCATGTAACATAAATTAATATTAAAAATAATATGTAAAATAAAATAATATTTAAATGAAATTTTCATTTTTCTGCGATTGTATAATAATAAATGGGAAAATATTAGAAAATAAAGCAGGGCTGGCAATTATTCCAGAAGCAAAACCTGATTAAAGCATGGGCAAACACTGGGATATGGCACTGCCTGTCCACCCCCCCCCCCTTCCCCCTATTTTAGGGGGCCCCGAATTCGGTGTGTAATTTTAGTAACGCTAATATCTAAAATCTTTTTTGACATTGCACTGATTATAACATTTTTAACCTTTTACAGCAAGATAAGATTTAAAAAAATGCCTATCTAAAAACTTAAACCTCAAAATAGCGGGCACTTCTTGACCATAGAATTCGTCCGGTATTCGGAGGTGTCTGCTTTTTAGAGGTAAAAGTATGTAAATATATGTGTGTTGGGATTGAAAAATTTGGGTGTTCGATAAATAGAGGTGTCCGCTATTCGGGAATGTTTGTTATGGAGGTTTTACCTTCACAGCGGAGTGAAATCTCCATATCAGACACCTCTATCTTGCGAACCACTTTTTTCAATTCTTGACGCAAACATATTTACATACTTTTACTTCTGAAAAGCAGGAACCTCCGAAAAGCAGACAAATTCCACGGCATAGAAATGTCCACTTTTGAAAGGTTTTACTGTTTTTAGATTTAAAAAAAAAATGTTTTAAATCTCATCTTATTGTAAAAGTTCAAACGTTCAATATAATCAGTACAGTATCTAAATAGATTTAAAATATTAGCTTTACAAAAATTGCATATCAAATTTGGGGGCTTTTAAAATCGAGGGGGGGGGACAGGCAGTACCATGGCCCAATTTTCCCGTGCTTTAATCAGGTTCTGCTTCTGGAACAATCCTTAGCCCTTCTTTAGATTCAAATATTTTTCCATTTATTAAGGATTCAATGTGGTCAAATATGGCTGCCTTTAATGCTTTAAAAAAATGTGGTCAGAAACGGCTGTCTATTGTCGACAAATCAGAGCACAAAAATGGCCGCGATTCAGACGTTTCAAATGTCTGAAATTCAGACACAAATAAGTGTCTTAAAATTTTAAGACACTTTAAAGAAGCCATGTCAAACACGTGGCCCGCCAAGCTTTTGTTTTTTTTAAATGTGTTGAATTTAATTGTTCGAACACCCATTCTGACAATATACTTTGCGCAAACACATTTGCACCAATCGTGGTCTAAGAGATTGCAAACATCGGAAAGTTATGTATTTCAATGTTGCTCAGTTAGGTAGACTTTTTTTTTATTCAGAATGCTTCCACTATTTTTGAATAGTAATATTTATCTTATGTATTCCTTCATTAAATAAGGGGAATATTTCTCTTTAAAATGTGGTAGCATCCTGAATAAAAAAATCCTGCTCATTTGGCAACACTGGTGTATATAGGCAGATATAACTATATTTGAATTTTAACTCCAATAAATTACAGATTAAACAATCGGAACGCAACAAAAAGCGGCATCTTGAGTCTGAAAAATAAAAGATCCGTAAAATTTTACAGTATTTTACTTATAATTTGTATGTGTATTATGCCGATACTAACATTTTATTTTAGTACTCTGTTCGATTTTACATCATATTATAATATAATATGCTGTATTTATTACATACTAAGAAATGTATTGTAAATTTAATAAAATGCGGCGTTAATTAAGAACAATTAAAATAACAAATAATTAAAATTATAAAATTAAATAGCTTTTTATGAATTGTTTTGGAAGTTACACAAATTATTATTTTTGTGCTTGACACATATACTCCAAATACGTCCTCTAAGCCCTTCACTTGGACTTTAGTCGAACATAAGTATTCTGAATTTAAGCTCTTTAATTTTTTTTTAATTACTTGGGTTAGTAAATGTATCGCTGTTAATGAATCCTGCATGAGCTTTCTTTCTTTTATTTATTGATATACATATACGTTTCATTGACATATTCACGTACATTCCAGGATTTATAAAAAAAAAAAAAATGTGTTAAAACTTTTTACTAGTATGAATAAATATGATTAACTCAAGATGAACACCACAGATTTTTTAAAAGGTGATTTGCAATACCATTATATTCAAAGAAAAACTGAAATTTTATGTTTGATATATGGACACTGTTGGAGTTTGGAAAAAATTTAACATATATGAGTGTTACAAAACAAAGTATAACGAAAACTCACAAAAATCTGGCCAAATATCGAAAAGATGAACTTTCTGAATTAAAACTGATACTTCTTAAAAAGGGAAATAAAGTGAACACACACCAAGCCTTTTAGAGAAAATACATTTTATTTATAAAAATTAATTGCTGTCTTAATTAGATTAAATATCACGCGTGTCGAAGTCATTCACTATACGAAATGGAAGAAATGATGTCTAGATCAGTTAAAGAAATTTGAAAATACTATTATGAGCATAAGTACTGTTGCTGAAAGGAATTATATAATGCCGGATAGATTTATAAAAGCAGAATATGTGCTTACAAACTTATGGTGTTTACAACCTTATATTATATTCGTACGCTTAAACACCGTCAATCTAGAAAATATCTTGGAAATATGAGTAGTGGGAGAAAAGAGTTTAGAGCGGAAATATATGTATATGGAGTTTTCAAATTTGTATAATTATTTATCAATCGCCGTATTTTTTAAATTATAGTCTTCAATTAGGCATATTTTAGTTATGTTAGGTAGCGCACTTTTTTACAACATTTTTGCGTAGCTGCCAACTTTTAATTATTTTCCAAGTTAACTAAACATAACTTGATCCAGAAAATGTATTATTTAAAAAATGAAATCATTTAAGTAGCGAATAAGTTTTTAATTTGAAAAAAAAAAAATCCGGAAGATTGACAATATATAACTTTGCTCGATAAAGATTAACCAATCTTCTTTTAAAATAAACGCAATTCAGAAAATTTAATTAAATATTGTAGATTTGGTTGATGAAAAAGTAATGTCACGTATTTTTTTCGGAAAATAAGATAAACTGACTAACAATAACTTTGGGACTTTGAGTGAACACTTTTTTAAAACTGTCTGTTTTTTATAAGTGCAAATTGTATTATGTGCAATGGTAATAATATTACTCATTTTTTATATGGCCCGCGGCATTGTATATAAAGTTTAATTTGGCCCGCGGCGGTAAACGAGTTTGACATTCCTGCTTTAAAGTGTCTCTTTTTTGAACCATCCGTTTCAGACATTTCAGTTTACAGTGCGTGTTTAAAATTTTACAAGAAAGAAATTAACTGATATGTATTTTTTTTTTTTTTTTCATCTTAAACTTGATTTGTTATTCCTGCGCGATACTGTGCACGATCTTGTGCCTTAATCTGCTCATTTAAATGGGAGTAGAAACTTTAATAGAATATTTTCGGCGAGGTTGGTCTTATCGATTGTGCGCGCTGACATTTTTGCTCATATATTTCTTAATAAATGAGATATCACTTTAAATATTTTTGCCCATAATTCTAAACACTGTGAGGATTTAATTTCCATCAGAATATATATATATATATATATATATTTAAAAATGAAAAAAGTGGGAAAAACAAAGGATAAGACATTATAAAAAGCAATGGAATGGTCATTGCAGGAATGATACTTGATAGGATGAAAAAGCAAAAAATTGGAAAACTATGAATATCTTGTAGAATCTTCAGAAGGGCTTTATATGAATATTCATAGTAAATATGTATTATTTCATCAAATAATGTCAGCATTAGGCTTAAAATCGACAATATTAAGCCCCTAATAACATATATGTGTGAAACAAGACAATTGATATTGAAATTGAAAATCCCATACAATGTACCCAGCAAGTACAGAGTAAAAATGCAGTGGAAGAGGGGAGGGGGATAAATAGATAAAAAGAGAAAAAGGATTTATATATATAAGATGAAAAATCCCAAATAAAAAAATTCTAAATTAAAAATAAGAAGACATATTATATATAAAAACACATGCTTATTTCAAGTGATAATGAAAAGGAAAGCAATAATTTTACCAAATCTACAACATGTAAACAAATTGAAGATTGAAAATTAATACAGAATTAATGCGCATATGCAGCTATAATTCCTATATTAAGTGATATATTAATGACATGAAAATGAAATCGCCCTCTCGTGGAGATCTAGCCGTTAACCCTTTCCGGCACAGACAAATTATGTTCGTAAAATGCTAAATTACTCACTGACACTGGAATTTACAAACGACTTTTTTAGAAAATAAGAATTCCTTACTTTAAGCTGTCATTATAAAAGCAAAATTTTATTAAAATATCCTTGGTGCCGGAATTAGAAGTTCGGAATTAAAATTAGGTGTGCCCGGAGTGGGACCACTGTGCCTGAATGGGTTAAGCATCATAACTTTTCTCCACGACAGGAAATGTTTATTGAAATTCATATTTTAGAATACAGATGTTGAATGTTGCACTAGAGATTAAAATAAAATTAGTACAAAGTTAGTTTTTACAATACTGTTTGAGATCACGACATTTCTTAATATGAGAAAAAAAATTATATAAGAAAAAGTATAAAATAAAGTAATTAGTAAATTTACGAAAAGAATATTTAATCTAACGCAACTAGTAATTTTGCATGGTTCAATCAGTAAGCTGAAATAGGAATAGTATGAGTTCAAAAATGTGATCAGTATGTGAACTATAATACACAAATTACAAAAACAAATATATTCTGTTAAGAAATACTTTATAAATCCTTTTAAATAAAGGAGAAATGTTTATTCAGAATGTTGTAATTTTCTTTTAGTTTATCATAGTTTAAAGGATCAAACAGAGTTATATTCAGATTTTGTCTCACTGGGACATTTTAATTGAAATTGGAAATATGTCTCATTAGAGGACAATTACCATATCTACTATATATATAAAACACAAACGGACATTTCGTTCCGTTCCTTTATAACTCGAGTTCTGCCGAATGGAATTTGATGGAACTTGCACCGTTGGATAGATAATTTTTCAGGGAAGGTTTTAGTATACACTGATAAAAATTTCACCGTTAGATTACGGGAAAAGCTTGGCAGCACAGACTCCAAGATTTTCCTGTAATATTACAGTATGTACCGTTATCTATTTACACTGTATATGACCGTAAATCACAGTAACTTTCAAGACCGTTAGTCACTGTAACTTTGAAGACAGTTTCTGACCGTAAACCACCGTAACTTTCAAGACCGTTTCTGACCGTAAGTTACTGTAACTTTGAAGACAGTTTCTGACCGTAAACCACTGTAACTCTCAAGAATGTACCTGACCGTAAATCACCGTAATTTTCAAGAACGTAGCTGACCGTAAATCAGTGTATTTTTCAAGAATGTATCTGACCGTAATTCACAGTAATGTATAGACTGTAATTAACTGTAAATGACTGTAGCTTTCTTGTCATTTACAGTCATATATACAGTATCACCCACAGCTACCAGTTTGTAATGCTTTTCCTCACCACTAAAATTTAATAGAATTTTTTGTATTATTTTAAATTAGAAGATTTCAGCAATTAAAGTAACAAAATTTTCCATTAAATTTCAGTGGTGATGTAAATCTATACAAATATGCAACTTATGTATCACCAGAAATGAGAGTTAGGACAGTAAATGAGAATAAAATAATGATTTCAGGAGTGCACATGATTTCATTCATCGATAACATTATAGTGTCCAAAAAATGTGGCAACATTTCTGCACAAGAGCAATTATGTACAAGAGATAGGTAGTATAAATAACAAAATTGTCGATAGAAAGATAAAGAATTTGAACTGTTTCATTTTTATTATGTTCCTCATAAACAAAACTGCCCAGCCACAAAAATAATCATTGTTGTAGTTATTCATACCCAATAGGTTTGGTTTGAATACCTCTAAAAATCAGATCAAGATCAGAGAATAATGCTCACGAAAATATTTCAATGTTTTGATAATCGATGGCACATTAAATAAGTCACAATTTTTAACTTGAGCAACTCCATGACTTTTGGAGATAGATATTCAAACCAATCCACATTTTTGCAATTTACATTAAAGACATTATTCATCTATCTCATATAGTTACAAAAATAAACTGTTACCACCTATTTTTTTACAACCTGTATATCTAACCAAGAAACTACACCTTAGTGTAATAATGAAAAAAATCTAAGTAAGCAACAATCGAAAGAGTTTAGTAAAACGTGTTTTTTGACGCATAAGTCTTTTGCCCTCGTCTCTCGGTACTGAGTTACAAAGTCTTAAGTGAAGAGACATAAGTTGGACGTCACGCCCTCTCACATGAATTTTTCGCTAGCTTTTTATACTTGATTTTATTTTCAAATTCTATTCGCACCACTTTCTTTAAGAATTTTTTTTTTCTACTTAAAAGCATGCACTTACTACAAAATTTATTTGAAAAATATAGTGGTGTGATTAGAATATAAAAATACAATTAAGCATGAAATTAATATGAGTGAGTGTAGCATCACAGTCGTGTGTCTTCCCTTAAGACTTTATAGGGAAACGAGGACAAAAGATTTATGAATCGAAAAACACGATTCATTTTGCTGCTCATTTAGGTTTTTTGCATTATTACACTAATGGGATGGTTTCCTTGTAAGAATTTTCTGTATTTTCATAACAATTCTTGTAAATCTAAGGGTATGTAGTTTCTTAAATCATGGTTTGATGCTATAATGACTTTGGTATCTCTTCATACAATATACTTTTCAAAATCTAATAATATTAACCCTTTCAGGGGCAGTGATATGTTTATGAAACCACTTAATTTTAATTCCCAAACACCACATTAGCACCAGAAATTTGCTAAAATCTTTCTCATTTAACATAAATGTGATTCTTTTTTTTTTTTTTTTTCTTATTTCCAAATAAATTTCTACGTTAATTCTGGTGCCAGTCATTTACTTCAACCTTTTTAGTACTGAAAGTACTTTGCCCCTGAAAGGGTTAAATTATTTGTCTACAACCATCTTAATATTATTTATGAAAACAGAAAAACACATTCCAACAGGTTAAGGATGTATTCAAATCCAAAATGCATATTGTTTTTTTCTAATTTTTAAATTGATTTTTTCTCTCAAATGCACCCAATTGGCAGGTTCTCTTATTCAGAGACTATGCTGTCTTTGTCGATTTTTTTGATAAAGGCAGAATATATATTTTTAAAAAAGGCTGTCAAGTTGGCATTTTTAACCAAATTTCCCAAAGCAAGAGTGTTGGAAGAAAAAAAAAAATGTCATACTGAATTTTTTTTTTATAAAGCAAGTGCTAATTAATTGAACAAAAAATAAAAACACAGGGTGCTTAAATCAAGTCTTTGAAAGTCATATTGGTAAGTTTCATGTTTTAACTTTTAAAAATGTGTCAGAAAATTTAGAGTTGTTGAGCATGGAAACATTTCTATGAATACCGCATTATAGGGTTAAAACTTAACATTTCTAAAATTGTTTTACATATAGTTTGTATATATGTATTTAAAAACAATTAGCAACTTTCTCAACACATGCTTTTTCAATTTACAACACTGTATGCGGTTTACTAAAAAAAAAAATAATATATTTAGCATTTAAAAATAACATGAGTGTTAGTTTTAATCACTATGATTATTTCCTATTTCTGAAAAAACAGTTATGTCATATTTTTAAAACTTCATATACAAGCATAATAAATTTAAGAGATACAAATTAAGAAACAAACAAAATGAACCAGGCTCAACACTTATCAAAATTAATCTGTCTGAATTTGTCCAAACTATAATCTAACCGATTTATAGCCATCACACATATAAAGAACCAACACTTTCTTCATTAAATAAAAAACATTCAGATAGACAACAAAAGTAAAAATTTTAATTCAACAATTAGTTTTACATAACGTATTTCAAGCAATACGCCATCTAAAAGCTGCTAGTTTCAATGTCAATTTGCGGACTTTGTTGTTTATGTTGCAGGGCTTTGGGGTCTTCTTTGCTTTGGAACATTACTCCGGATTAATATCCAAAAAAGCTCTGAAAATAAAGACATCAAAATTAACACTACACCTTTTAAAAAATAACAATTGTAAATACATGAAGTTATAATAAAGTGATCAACTAATCTCGTCGAAATTGTATGTCTAGGGACGAAAAATTGACGAAATTAGCAGGGGTTTTTTTTTCCGATCCTGTGACGAAATTTCACTTTTTTCGCGATCCCTTATAATGAAATTAGAAATTTTTCCGTAGTGCTTTGAAGAAATTTGTGTTTTTTTTTCTAGACCCTTTGAAGAAATTCATGTTTTTCCACGATTTTTGATGAAATTCACAGGGTTTTTTTTTTTTTTTTTTTTTTTTTTTTGCGATCCTTTAACCAATTTTTTTTTTTTCCTGTGATCCCTTGATGAAATTTTACATTTTTTCGGAGTCCTTGGAAGAAATTTGCGTCTTCTTCGTAAGTCTTTGATGGAAATAGCGTTTTTCTGCAATTTGTTAACAAAATTAGAGTTTTTTTTTTCGATCCTTTGACGAAATTCACGTTATTTCCACAATACTTTGAAGAAATTGTCTATTTTTTCTGCGAACGATAGACATAATTGATTTTTTTCAGGAAGTATCATTCAAAATTCGAGATATTTATGTTCGAAATTTTGGACTGAAGACTTAAATTTTCGAAATCGAATGCCTTAAATTTTTAGGAAAACAAACAGAATCACCCCTGATGATGAAATAAATACATAACTATTTTTTCTTTCTAACGAATCATAATATAAATTAGTTTTAAACTAAAATTTGAGAGAAAAATGATTTGTTTTTAATTTCGGGAAGAGAAGGGGGGGGGGTGTTCACCCGCCACCGAAGTAACAATATTTTAGGGATTAAACATTGAAACACAATAAACTGAAAAAAAAATATTAGAAATCGGTAAAATTTTTGAAAAATTTCAGAAAATCTAAAATTTTAGTAAAAATTTACAAATTTAGAAAATTTGCGAATTTTTCTTTCCATACTTCAGGTCTTTCCGGATTTTGGATTTCCGGATAATGGGTCATATACTGTAAAATGATTCTTTCTTATCAAACGTAATTAAAATATAAGAAATGCATAGTACAGCGTAATTTCTATTTAATTTTGCTTCTGTAATCAAACAATGAGTTATATGGTGAGTCAAGCTGTTTAAAAACTCATTGATAACACTTTTTTACAAAAACTTTCGCAAATGGATTATTTGTTAATATTTAATTTGAATGTTCTGTGCAATCGTTGAACTATTTCAGAAATTTAATACTGAGTTAAATATATATATATCCTCATTATTTTTATTTGTAGAAATCATTTGTCCTTTTTAAAATGTATTTTTCTACAATACAAACCTTTCAGTAATAAATCTTCATGCTGTTTGTTTGTATGAAGTCTTATGAAAATGAAACTCAGATCAACAATCAGTCATTTTTGACGGTTTTATATACTAGTATCTAATATTGTTCAGATGCAGGTTTAAACTTCTAAAGAAAGATTGAGGAGAAAAATATCTGCAAACAACATTAGTCAAGCCAGAATATCGTCTCATTTATTCCTCACAATCAAATCCCACTGAAGATAGAAAAATGCATTTGCGAGGGGGAATTTTTTTATTTTATTTTAACTACACTAGAGGATGATGTCATCTTCTTTGGTAAAAATTCGGGACGAAGAAAAATAAATTGAAATACACTTAAATTACAATTCAGTCTAATATAACAAATCATATTTTTTATGTTACACGTGTAAAATACCACTTCTTCGATCAATCAATAATATTTATTCTTCTAAACATTTCAATTTTGGTATCTAATTATAAATATAAAATAAACCCGTGAGAAAACGTCACATTTTACCTCTTTTGTACTGTTTATTATTTTTTATAATCATTGTTAAGCATCCTGTAATGCAGTATTTTATTTTTGTGGCAACATCAATTTGAAAAATGCTTTCATTTCAGTTATGAAAAAACAATGCAGATCATGTATATTATTTCTGTTGTCAACATCCCTCTGTCTGACTATGTGGCCCTCGACAACCCAGACATTTTTGTAAGTGGTCGTTCTCCTTAAAAAGGTTGTGCACCCCTAATATAGTTCGATATACTTAAGCTTCAACCTTCAACTTTGATGCAAATACCTTTTAAATTACCATGTAGCTTGGAGCTACCATTATAACGCCACATAGAGAGCATCTTGGTTTAAACTACCCTTACTGCCATTAGAGGTGGTGCAGCAAAAATTTTAGGGATTACACAATGAAATTTTAGGGCTAATTTATGTCCACCATCCCTGGTGATTTTTCAATGCACTTAAATGCAGCCAAAATAGTTGCATACTTACTTTAAAAAAAAAAAAATAAATAAATAAATGTATCCATAATAAATAAAAGGACTTTATAATTGTCTTTTTTCACATCTTATTTCAGAGTTTATGCTTACTGCTCAAATCACTGAATAAAGAATTAGTCATTTCTTCAAATCAGAAAGCAAGTTTTCCAGAAAATACGGCCTGAATGCTTTAGTTATGAAGTGAGTAAGCTTTGTTCTATTAGGATGAAAACTGTCAGGTACAGCACCAGGAAACATAGCAGTAAAAACTTCTTGCAGATTATTCCAGACATTACTATCCATCAAGCTTTTGATTTAAAAAGTTTCTTGGAGGGAAGGAAGCAAAGTTTTATTTGAAGGGTAGAGCTAGAAATAATATGCGAGATATCACAAATCAGAGCTTGAATTTTAGGGCGGGATTGTGGGATTCGCACTGAAATTTTTGAAATCTCGCCCAAAAAAATATCGTGGACAGGAGCCTCCTGCCCAAAAAATTTCACCTTTTTCTGGAGAAATTTGCGTTATTTAATTTACCTGCAACCGCACGGTAAATTTCGCGATTTTTTCCCATAACCGATCAATGAACTTTGCATTTTTTAAGTGATTGATCGACAAACTTTGCATTTTTTAAGCGACTGATTCACAAACTTTGCATTTTTTCCACGACAGATCGACAACCTTTGTGTTTTTTAAACGAGTAATCGACAAACTTTGCGGTTTTTTTACGACAAATCGACAAACTTTGCTTTTTTTTGCGACTGATCAACGACCTTTTCATTTTTTCCACGACAAATCGACGAACTTTGCATTTTTTTCGCGACAAATTGACGAACTTTGCTTTTCTTTCGCGACTGTTCAACGAACTTTGCTTTTTTTTAAACGACTAATCGACAAACTTTGCATTTTTTAAGCGACTGATTGACGAACTTTGCGTTTTTTTCCAAGACAGATCGACGACCTTTGCGTTTTTTAAACGAGTAATCGACAAACTTTGCATTTTTCCTACGACAAATCGACAAACTTTGCTTTTTTTCTATGACAAATCGACAAACTTTGCTTTTTTTCTACGACAAATCGACAAACTTTGCTTTTTTTTGCGACTGATCAACGACCTTTTCATTTTTTCCACGACAAATCGACGAACTTTGCGACGACCTTTGCATTTTTTTCCACGACAAATTGACGAACTTTGTTTTTCTTTCGCGACTGTTCGACGAACTTTGTATTTTTTAAACGACTAATCGACAAACTTTGCATTTTTTAAGCGACTGATTGACGAACTTGGCGTTTTTTGAACGAGTAATCGACAAACTTTGCGTTTTTTCCCATGACAAATCGACAAACTTTGCTTATTTTTGCGACTGATCAACTACCTTTTCATTTTTCCACGACAAATCGACAAACTTTGCATTTTTTCCGCGACAAATTGACGAACTTTGCTTTTCTTTCGCGACTGTTCAACGAGCTTTGCTTTTTAACGACTAATTGACAAACTTTGCATTTTTTAAGCGACTGATTGATGAACTTTGCGTTTTTTCCAAGACAGATCGACGACCTATGCATTTTTTAAACGAGTAATCGACAAACTTTGCATTTTTTCTACGACAAATCGACAAACTTTGCTTTTTTTTTGCAACTGATCAACGACCTCTTAATTTTTTCTACGACAAATCGACAAACTTTGCTTTTTTTTGTGACTGATCAGCGACCTCTTAATTTTTTCCACGACAAATTGACGAACTTTGCATTTTTTTCCGCGACAAATTGATGAACTTTGCTTTTCTTTCGCGACTGTTCGACAAACTTTGCATTTTTTAAACGACTAATCGACAAACTTTGCATTTTTTAAGCGACTGATTGACGAACTTGGCATTTTTTAAACGAGTAATCGACAAACTTTGCGTTTTTTCCATGACAAATCGATAAACTTTGCTTTTTTTCGTGACAAATCGACGACCTTTGCATTTTTTAAACGACTAATCGACAAACTTTGCATTTTTTAAGCGACTGATTGACGAACTTTGCGTTTTTTCCACGACAAATTGACGAACTTTGCTTTTCTTTCGCGACTGTTCAACGAACTTTGCGTTTTTTAAACGACTAATTGACAAACTTTGCATTTTTTAAGTGACTGATTGACGAACTTCGCATTTTTTCCACAACAGATCGATGAACATTGCGTTTTTTCCGCAACAGAGCAACGAACTTTGCTTTTTTTCGCGACAGATAGACAAACTTTGCATTTTTCCGCGATTGATCGAGGAACGTTGCGTTTTTTCCGTGATCGATTGACGAACTTTGGGTTTTTTCGCGATCGATCGGCAAAATTCGTTTTTTCAGCAATTAATTGACGAAATTCACGTAATTTTAACGGATAAAAATATAAATTAAGCATATAATTTAGAAATATTTTGATAACTAAGAAAAAAAGAAACATGCTTTAAGAACGGTACAAAGAAAACAGAAGTTAAAAATATTAATTTTCCGAGGAGATATTTTAAAAATACGAATGCATCCTACGCCCATAGGAATAACATTAGCGAGGGGAATCGGGAAGTTTACTGAAGAGGAGCCTTAAGGTAAAGGAGTAAACCTTTTTAATCCTTTTAGTAAAAATAGAAGTAAAAATGTACCTTGTGAAAGAGGCTTCAGCACCCGAAATCAAACAAAATCTAAATTAAGAAATACATGAAACTTGAAAAATACATTGCATATATAAAATTTAACTTTCTTCCCTTTTTTATAATAAAAATAAACATTTTACATAATCATTCTAAGTTGACTTAATTTTTTCAATGGTATTTTGTCATGTCTGCATTAATGTAATTCTTTAAGCAGCACGTAAAATAATAGTGGGGTTTAAGGATATTTTTTTTTTTCTCCCTCCCAAACATTACAACTCCCCACCATTTAAAAATGTTGGGAGGGAGACTCCCCTCTCCTTGGAAAAATTGAATTTCAAGCCCTGCAAATCTCGCACAAAAAAGAAAAATCAAGTATAAGAAAAGTTGTTTGAATGGAACCTTCCAAAATTACTTCTTGCAGATGCACAAGCATGCAATTCTTCTGCAAATGTTTAAATTTTCGTGAGAGCTTCATTTTTTACTTGGAGAATTTTGCAAAGTAAATTTATCAAACAGTCTCGGGAAAAAAAAATTGCTAATGGAACTGATTTACCATTCAGCAATGGGTAAAAAAAATAATAAAAACCAAAAAAAAAAGTATCAATAATTGGTTGCAGAAAAAAAAGTCATACAGGTCGGGCCGGTATCAAACCAAGCTTTTAACTTTTATACCGGGTCTGGGCCGATAATTTTTTTGTATGGAGTAGGGATCTGGCCAGGTTCGGTTGAAGTTTTAACCTTTATATCAGCCCGTACCGGGCCAAAGTGAATAAATACATTTTTATATAAAATTAATTTATACATATCCTAAGAGTGACAAATTTTACCTTTAATCAGTTTAATTTAAAATTTAAAATGAAAATCAGAGATACCGAGAGATATTTTATTAAAATAGTCAATAGATGTCAATATACAGGGTGTCCGGCTAAAGGTATAAAAAATTATGGCTTACTTTTACGGAACTACTCATTAGAATTTAAAAAAAATTATTTAAATAGAATGAACATCTCACCAAGTTTTAATATTAATAGATTTTGATGTGTGGAGATGCTAAATTTGGATGTTTGCCAGTTTTAGATACCAAAGTTTCATCTCCCTGTTCTAATCCATTAACAGACAGATTTTGACATCGGAGGATCGACATTCCATTATGTTTGCACACATGTCACAGATTTAAATTCCTTTAACCAAAGAATAAAAAGTGCCCTTTTTTCACCAGTAGCATCCTGCTCTTTTTTAAACCTGGGGGAAACTCTGGTAACAATAAGTCATAACTTTCGGATACTTTTAGCATGGACACCCTGTATATATCCCCATTATAAAATTATCCTCACCTTTGAATAAATTCCATTGTTGCCTGTAATGTCTCCGGGTACTTCAGATTAAACACATAAAACGAAGAAAACCATACTGCCACTGCAGTGGGAAAATTTATGAAATCAGCAAACTGAGAATTGCCCCAACATATAATGCATTTTGAGTCTTTATCATACGGATTGCCTTTAAAAGAATAGCAGATATTAGAGCACAAGAAAAATAACTTTTCATATTTGTCCTAAATAGTAATATAAATAAATGAGGCATAAACAGTAATAAAAGTGTTATAACATTGAGAAATTTGTTCAGGAATTCTTAAAGTTATTTTTAATTTAAAAGAGAAGGAACATTTCTAGCACGACTTTAAATTAAATAATTCATGAACACACGAATTAGAACTGTACCAAGCACCTGAAATATACTTAGTACAAGTAGTAATATAAATAAATGACTAGATTTTTACACCGCTGACCTAGGCCATAGAGTAGCCAGAAAAATATTTTGCAGGAAGATTTTGCATCAAAAATTTACTTGTATTTCCTCATTTAAGAGTTGTTTTTAAGAAATAATTTTTAATAGAGGTGAATGAAGTTGAAAGGCTTATAAAGATTTTTTTTGGCGAATAATATAATATAGCTATTACAAACAGAAAATTTAATATGTGAACCTTCTTCAATGAAAATAAATTTACACTACAACTTCTTTGTTAAAGCAATATATGAATATATATATATATATATATCAGACATGTGATTGCTAAAATTTGAAATTAGCTGAAAATTGTTTTCCCTTTTATAGTTGGTTGGTCATCCGATTTCTGTAGAACAAGCATAGTTCATAAAAGCACAGCATGTGCAATCAAATCTTAATACATTTACTTTCGAATTAAATCAGAAATAAAATATCTAAAATTATGTGCCACCAGCTAAATGCTGTTAAAAAATATATATACAAAAACGACTTAAAAACAATGCACACATATATTTTTCGACAAGAAAGAACGATCAATTTCGATTATTTTCATGCACGCTGTTGTTTCATTTACAGATAAACATAACATGAGTAGTGTTTTGTTGCCATTCCAAGATAACAACATAACTCAAAACCCTTATTCACTTCCGGAACTGCGATTATGAGCGATCGATCGTTTGTTTCGACCGATCGATCTTGCTCGCAAATACTGAAACTAGCGAATGACAAAACGTGTCGCCTTTCCCTTCGTTTCTTATCCCATGGCGTGGAATGAGGCGTGAAGCATATTCCCAAAGTTGAAATATGTGGTGGCTTGTGATTGGCTGGCTCAAAATACTGGCTACAGATTGACGATTATTTGATTGTTTGGATAAAAAATGATGGGCAAAGATGCCCGCCCATCACGTCTGGTGATCACGTGTTTGTAACTGATTTTATACATTTTCGCGGACTTCAGATATAATGTAAATACCAGATTAATAGAATTACAATTCGCGGAATTCCGCGAATTAGGGAAAAAAATTCGCTGAAAAATCACATGCCTGATATATTTAATATAAAGACAATAAGGTAGAGTTCGAAAATATGAAACCTTTTGTATTAAATGAATTGTTACAACAAGCAATAGCCAGTTTTGGTAAGACATGGCATAAGTATAAAAAATATTTATAATGATTGGAAGAATCAAATATAATTTCATATTTAATCCTACTTTATGCATGATTATATATTCCATGTAACTTACCTAGAGCCACAATAAGGGGTGTCACAGGAGATATTTCAGAAGAAATTTCTGAAATACTTCTTTCTTTCTGAAATAAAAAAAATGGATAGATTGAGCTATCAATATATTATAAAAAGTTTTTTACAATTCATCAAAGTTATAAAATAAAGCTCTGAAATATGTAGTCAAATCTTGACATTGCACTTGTATTCACAATAAAATAAATTTTCATGTTTTTCATTAATAATTAGCACTAAAAACAGCACTTTAATGTTTTTAACCCTTTCAGTTTCAAGTCACAAAGTACTTTTCAAACTGTCAAGTGGCATCCAGAATATTGTAACAAAATTTTGCTTTTATAATGAATGTGAAGAAAATCAAGTATTTATTTTCTAAAAATTTTGCTTGTAAATTCAGGTCTTAAATAAATTATTCCATTATTTTATGAACTGAATTCAGGGATCATTTTAGAACATAAAAAAGGGCAGGGTGCACATCACATAATAAGGGCAATTTTGTTGAAAAGGGCACCATCATTTCATAAAAAGGGCATTTTTGTAATAAGTGCATATACCAATATACTGGTGAAAAGGGGAGTCTGGCAACAGTTTAAAGTACCCCTTAATTTAAAAAATCCAATAACATTTCTAATTTCCATAACTTCACCGTTTGAAAAGTATTAAAAATAGCAACAAAATGAAACTTATGTTCTCGATTTTTATTGTAAAATTGTTTACTATATGCACGATCATTTTCCCCTTTTCCTACGATATTCAAGAACGTCTCTCTAAAATTTTTATTCACCAGATAATTTTTTCCCGGAGTACTCCCTGATGTACCATACTAACATTCTAAAAATAACAGATAGGTAAAGAATTTTTGAAAGTACAAGGCAGGATTCTACCCAGGAATAAAAGAAGGGTAGAAATCTACCTGGAAAAAGAGCAAGGAGGGTAGAATTATACCTGGAAAAAGGGCAAGGAGGATGGGATTTTATCTAAAAAGGGCATGAGGGCGGGCCGCCCCTCTGAAACTCTCTAGAGTGATCCCTGCTGAATTACCACTTGCTTATTGCTATACTAGCTTACCCACTCGGCGTTGCCTGTGCCAAAAACCTTAAATGTACCTGAAATCAGTGTTGAACAATTTTTTATTTTTAAACAAATCTAATGTCGGGGGGCCCCGCTACCTTAGACACCATACACTGGGCATGCCATGCACACTCCCATATGTTACTGTAAATCAAATCAACAGAGCCATACCCTGTCTCGTCAAAAGGCAGCAAAGAAAACTAATTTAGTTAAGGATCACAAAAAAAGCAAATTTCGTCAAAGGATCACTGAAAAAACAGGAATCTCGTCAAAAGGCAGCAGACAAAACACGAATTCAGTTAAAGGATCACAAAAAAAAGCAAATTTCGTCAAATGATCGCAGGAAAAACTAATTTCGTCAAAGGTTTTTCGGGGTTTTTTTTTCACGATCCTTTGAAGAAATTTGTGTTTTTTTCCATGATGTTTTGACAAAATTTGCATTTCTTTCGTGATCTTTCAACAAGATTGCATTTTATTTGCGATTTTTAGGCTAAATTTGCGTTTTTTCGCAATTTTTTTTTTTTTTTTTTGAAGAAATTTGCGGTTTTTTAGCGATTATTTGAAGAAATTTACGTTAGCGGTTGTTTGATGAAATTTGAATTTTTCTTTTCATGAACATTTGATTAAACTTGTTTTTTTCGCTATACTTTGATGAAATTCACGTTATTTTCTGTGATCTTTTCACGCAAAATTTGCTTTTTTTTTTTCTTCACAATTTTTTGGATGAAAATGGTTTCCCCCCAATTTTTGGACAAAAATTCCTTTTTTTTTCGCAATTCTTAGATGAAACTGGTGGTTATTTTTTTGGTTTTCTCATCAGTTTAAATCAGGTTAACACTGAAAACTGTAGAATCTATTTTTCTATCTATATCTATTAAGAATCTATAAAATGTACTTAAAAATCTGAAAAGTGCCTTTTTATCACCAGAAGCACCCTGTCTTTTTTTAAACCTAGGGGAAACTCTGGATCAAGCATCTACAGATCATCAACAAAAATTCTGAATGTTAACTTCTGAAATTTTATAAAATAAAAATAGACTCACCTCAAATATCATCATAAATTCTTTTTTTTCTTCTTCAAAATATTCACACAGAACTTCTATAAATTGTAATTGATTGATACCTGTGTCTTCATTATTTTTTATGCATTTAATTACTTCTGCTGCTTTATTTTCAATTGATTGTGATAATCTCTGCAGAGGATCAAATCCGATTAGTTTTTCTACATGTTTTAAGAAGTAGACACTGACGGATAAAAATGGAAACTCATTAATCACAGTCTTGAACTCAACATTTTGAACAATTAAAAAACGTTGAGCAGTGTAAGTCTGATCCATCAATAAATCTACTTTTTCTTGATTCCACTTTTGAAGTGAGTATTCGTCTTCGAGTTCAATTTTTTTTAATTCTTGTGAATTTACATCATCATCTGAAACAAAATCTGGTAAATAATTTACCCTCACGCATCCATATAAATCGGCATTTGATATTCTTTTGATTTTTCCTTCTTGCCCAAATTTTCTTTTTGTGGAAGTACTATTAGGCCGTCTGGTATTTTCACAGCGGTTAATCAACTGGCACAGAAAACTGGAATATCCATTTCCCAGCTTCTGACCATTTACAGTGTCTTGAAAACTTGCAGGGAATTTCTCCACAACCTTCCTTGCAACTACTTCTAGATGCTTCTTTAAAGGCTTGTCGATAACTTCTTGCAAATCCTCACATATAAGTCGCACGATTGCAAGCCTCTGTGGTACCGAAGGAACTTTTCCTTGTTCAATTAACTTTGGAAATTTATGATATGGTATACTAAAATTTTCGATAACTTCAAATGAGGAACTGCATGCAAATGGTACAGTTGTGGGTGTTGGTAGATTTGAGTTGGAAGCTACTACTATTTCCTGCGAATCTGAAAAAGAAATGAATGAAAAATTAGCAATTTTTAAAAGATAAAAGGTAACAAAGAATATTGCACATAATTTCTTTTTTGTATTTATTATTTTATCAATATGAAGAAAAACCTCGAAAGACAATCTTAGTACCGGGGCACCTTTTCTACAGGGCCCCCCTAGGCTTCAGCCTACTCAGCCTAATGGGTAATCCACCTCCGGTTCGTTCGTTGTTCGTTAACAATGTTATTTTCGTTTGTGAAAGAAAAGATAAATGATTATTTTCATTTGATACATTAAAACATTAAGTACAATTTATGAATAAAAAAATGGATAAAATTTATAAACAAAAAAAGGTATCCATTGCTATTTTTATTCACATGTAAGTTTTATGAATGCTTTTCACAGTTTCCCAAAAATCTTAATTTTTTAGATATCTATGTAGTTTTTAACAATTGTAATACAAAGAAGAAAAAATTATTAATGCCTGTTTTTAATTGTAGTGATTTTAATATCTCTGTCTAAATTTTAGCTCAATCGGTCATAGAATTGTTTGTTATTTATTCATTTAATTAAAAAAAAATTGTGTTATACTTAAGTATAATCAGTAGTCAGTCAGAAGAGTCAAAATAAAAATAAGATGATTAAAAATAAGATTTAAAATTTTTTGTAGAAGTTCTTCAGAGTTTCCACCAGGTTTAAAAAAGGGCAGGGTGCTGCTGGTGAGAAAAGGGCACTTTTTTTACTCTTAAGGGCACTTTTCGGATTCTTGAGGGCACTTTTCAGATTCTTGAGGGAACTTTTCAGATTCTTGAGGGCACTTTTTTTAATTGTTAAAGATTATTCTTTTGGTTTTTAAAGCCACTTTTGATATTTAAAAGTCAAGGCACTCTTTTTAAGACAACATTCAGTCAGTTTTTGCTATGAAAGCAAATTTTTTAATGCAAAAAGAAGAAAGGTCACTTTTTGTAATGAGGGGCAAGAAGGGTGCTAATTATTTTACTGGAGGGTCAAGAAGGGTGCTAATTATTTTTATGAAGGACAAAAAGGGTGCTATTTTGTAAACCAAAGAGCAGGCAGGGTGCAGCACCCTTCTGAAACTGCCTGGGGGAAACTCTGAGTTCTTTATTATATATATATTTTTTAAATAAAAATATGAAAATGTGTTAAATTTCATCAGTTTACATAATATATATCAGTAAAAAATTATATTAAATTTAATATTAGATGCATCTAAAAACTCATGCGAGTTGTGCAAAACACATTAAAGAATCTAAAAAACTGTTGGGCAGTTGGCACGACTTACAGTAACATATGGGAGTGTGCATGGTATGCAAAGTGTATGCTGTCTAAGGTAGTGGAGCCCCCAACATTAGATTTGTTTAAAAATAAAAAAATGTTCAACACTGATTTCAGGTACATTTAAGGTTGTTGGCATGGGCAATGCCAGGCAGGTAAGCTAGTATATATATTGAAAAGGTAAACAGTTTCCTTAAAACAATTCTGTTTATTGGTATTTTTGCTAAGAATTCTTAAAAATTTTAAATTTTACTCTAAAACATTTTTAAATGGCCATGAACTTTTTTTTATGTGGTACCGTCAAGTTTTGGCAGGTTCCGTCTAGTACTTTTGCAAAAGTTATTTTTCAAAGCAAAGAAATTTGATACTTCACACAGAAATCTATGTTATTCATTATTTTGATATTCAATTAAAAAACTTTTTTTTTTTTTTTTTAAGTAGCATTACATAAAATTAACTTACTGTTTTCAGCAAAATAATTTTCTATTTGTTTCTGGAGAACTCTTTTCTGTATTGTATTCAAGGCTTTACTATCGGTTTCTGGTTTGAAGTATCTGAGGTGATCGACTCTATTTACTCCATGACCTTCCATTTCTGCCAACACAGATGTCACCAGATCACTTGAGGCTTCTGGTAAAGCCTTTATTACTATATCTTTTACAAGATCCATGATAACCTTTGAAAAATAAAATATTTAAATCAAAATAAAATTTGTCACAGATCCACTACATTAAGTGAATCTTTATAATTGCCGAAACGTCAGTTGAGGCTCACTGTGGAGACACAATCGCCAGATTTTAAATAAGCCTGTAATATAGCTGGTGTTTTTCAGCTAAGAAACCAGTAACATTCTTGAAATTTTTGGATGTGCTAGTAGCCTTTTTAAAGAATGAGTGCTTACTTTCAAAGTGTAAGGTCTACAACCAAATTAACGGACCACATTCCATAATAAGATGTGGATAATGAAGCAAGAAATGGTGCTTGGGCCTAAGTGGATAAGTTGGGAAAAATTCTTTTCTGTGACAGATAATTTTGGATTAATATCCTTAAATAAGCAATCTGATTGGGAGAAATTTCATATGCACAAATCAATGCAACTTTTTCTTGCAACAATGATACAGGGGGTGCAGCAAATATTTAAAAAAATTTAGGGCTAATTTACGTCCACCATTCCTGGTGATTTTTCAATGCACTTGTATTCTAACACAAGTAATTTAATTTAAGAAACACAGCAAATAAATTCTTAAAAAATTGATTAAATTTCTTGTCATGTTCAAAATTTTAAAATAAACATTCAAATGTTCTAAAAATGTTTCAAATACAGAGCAAATAATAACAACAACAATAATGTAAAGAAATGGTGTTACCTTAATTTTTCTACATATAACATCTTTATAAGAAGTTTCTTTAATAAATCTTATATTATTTCTTGCAATCTTGTTCAGTATTTTCACAAAAAAAATTTTTTTACTTGAATTTTGTATATTTGAATGAAAAACAAAATTATTGAAATTTGGCTGAGGCTAAATGTATTTCTCGAGAAATTTTTAGCATCTCAAAGGCAGTTAAATAAAACACAAACAATATTCAACTGTTTAAAAATAAATAAATAAAATGCTGTATTGTATTATAGAAAATAAATTTTGATTTCATTTAGTTTCACACTTAATTATCTTCTTTAAAATCTGGCTTTTTCCATTTCAATCTCTGAGCTTTTTTTCTTTTGACTTTGTTTTTCCATGTATACTGCTGATAAACTTTATGTGAATTGTTAATATCATTTAACAAGGAAGTTGAAATAGGTACTTTACTCACACCTCTATTAATTTTTAACAGCATCTTTTCCAAATCTCAAATTTTTTATCGTATGTTCATTGGAACCACCTTATAGCATACAACTGTTTATAGAAAAACCCCTCTCAGGATCAGCATTGCCATGAGGTAAAACAAGTGCAGTTTTAATTAAACTTAAAAGTAACAATACTTTATTTCTTTGATGTTGTTTACTACTTACTTTTGAATAATCAATGAAAATGTCTAACAAGAATCAGCTTTAGCAATCACAATACAAATCAAAACTAACTTTGTTTATCAGTCATTTGTAAACAGAAATAGTTATCACTATCAGAAGCAAATTTTAGGGAAACTAGAAAAATTTTAGTAGAATTTTAGGGCTATAAGAAATTTTTAGGAATTGTAGGAATTACAGGGCAAATGTGATCCCTGATGATATCAACCGCCACACAGATTCGCAAATCAATTTTGTATTATCCTTAAGAATAAATTTTTAAAAACGCAGCAGACACCAATTTTGTGCTGCATGTTTTTTTTTTTTTTTTTTTTTTTGGATGATTTTTTGGTGAAATTAGTGTTTTTTTGCAATCCTTTAATGGAATTCTCCCTTTTTTCATGATTCTTCCACAATTGACGAAATGGATTTTTCTCAGAAATCTTTTGTAGAAACTCGCAATAGTTTATGTCCAAATTTTTGAAATAATTTAAATTATTTAACTGATTTTTCAAAATTTTCAGAACCGAATGCCTTAAATTTTTGGAAAATTTGAAAAAAGAATCACCCTTGTGCAATCCTTTGATGAAATTTGCATTTTTTTCGCAATGCTTTGACGAAATTGGGAATTTTTTCTTTGGATGCTTGAAGAAACTTTTTTTTTTCCACGGGCGACCATTTGTTTAAATTCACAATATTTTTTATGCCAAAAAAGAGAAGTGACAAAAAATCTGAAAATCGCAGAAGGATCTTATGCCTGTTTTCTCGTGTATCATCAGCCCAGATAGTTGTATTCCTTAATACTTTTTTTTTAACAAACCATTTATATAAAACAGCATCTAAACCTGCATGATCAGTTGATTTCATGGTTTTTCAGAATTTGATGGTTTTTTTTTTGTTATCTAGTACAGCAAAAACCTTGCTACTTCTCTCAGACTTACATTTCATGTCACCTAAAGTTGACACATCAATGTTTAACTACTCCTTTGCAAATTTTGTTTGTTTCTCCCGACTCTAATCGCATAACAATATTTCTGGTATATGCTTAGAACGATGGAAATTTGTGATGGAAATCATGATGAAAAAAGCAAATGTAACAAAACATGACAGTAAAAGACAAAGCATAAGCACTATCAGATCCCCCGGCAGGTCAATACTACCAACTTCACTGATAACACTGACAAAGATTCTGATCAGAAATAACAGCAACAAACAGATGCATACTACCATTGCAGAAAGTAACCAAATAAGCATATCACTACTTCTTAGAATATAATCGTCCACTAAAGATAGACATGCCAACTGTTTTATCAACTAATGCATTCTCTTGTATCATTAACTCAGATAGAGATATTCCTAAATTCTTTTTTTTTTAAGCATATCATTTGCACATAGCAACATCTAAATTAATCTTGATTTTTATAAAAATATTTAGAATTTTTACAAGAAAGAAAAAAATAATAATAATAATAGTTTCGGTCCAATTCTAGCTATTAAATAAATGGTGGCAATTGTTTTGGAACAATGAATTCATCGTTGTGTGCTCTATACAATGGTAAAGGTGCTCCATAAGTTTCATTGTGTGACACAGACACACAGATAAATTCATTTTTTTCTGAAATAAACACTTCAATTTTGTACAATTTTTTTATCGTATGTTCATTGAAACCACATTATAGCATACAACTGTTTATAGAAAACCCCCTCTCAGGATCAGCATTACCATGAGGTAAAACAAGTGCAGTTTTAATTAAACTTAAAAGTTACAATACTTTATTTCTTTGTTGTTACCACTTGACTTACTTTTGAACAACCAATGAGAATGTCTAACAAGAATCAGCTTTGGCGATCACAATGCAAAGCAAAACTAACTTTGTTTATCAGTCATTTGTAAATGGAAATAGTTATCAGAAGCAAATTTTAGGGAAACTAGAAAATTTTTAGTAGAATTTAGGCTATAAGAAATTTTTAGGAATTACAGGGCGAATGCGATCCCTGATGATATCAACCGCCACACAGCTTCACAAATTAATTTTGTAGTATTCTTAATAGAACACCAATTTTGTGCTGCATTCTTTTTTTTTTTTTTTTTTTTTTTTTTTTTTTTTTTTTTTTTGTGGGAGGGGGGGGGCGATTTTTTGGAGAAATTAGTGTTTTTTTGCAATTTTTTAATGGAATTCCTCCTTTTTTCATGATTCTTCCACAATTTTTTTCTTCTTCACACAATTGACGAAATTAACAAAAAATCTGAAAATTGCAGAAGGATCTTATGCCTGCTTTCTCTTGTATCATTAGCCTCGATACCATTTATATAAAGCAGCATCTAAACCTGCATGATCAGTTGATTTCATTGTTTTTCAGAATTTGATGTTTTTTTTCGTTATCTAGTCCAGCAAAAACCTTGCTACTTCTCTCAGAGTTACTTTTCATGTCACCAAAAGTTGACACATCAATGTTAAACTCCTTTGCAAATTTTGTTTGTTTCTCCCGACTCTAATCGCATAACAATATTTCTGATATATGCTTAGAACGATGGAAATTTGTAATGGAAATCATGATGAAAAAGCAAATGTAACAAGACAGTAAAAGACAAAGCATAAGCACTATCAGATCCCCCCGGCAGGTCTAAACTACCAACTTCACTGATAGCACTGAAAAGATTCTGATAAAGAAAAAAACAGCAACATACACACGCGTGCTGCAATTTCTGAATATATCCATCTAAGAATATCACTCCTTTCTACAATTAAATAGTCCACGAAATTTAGACTTGTTGAACGTATTTAGAATTAAAGCTATCTCTTGTATCATAGGAACAGATCGTGGTATTCCTTAAAACTTTTTTTAAACATACCATTTATATAAAACAACATCTAAACTAGGGTTGGGCAATACCCGGCAAAATGGTATTTTTGCCAGGACAGTGGCAAAAACTGGAAAAAAACGGCAAAAAAGGCTGAATTTAATAAAAATAATATAATTTTGTATACATTATAATTGAGACTTAAATCAGAATATTAATTAGATGTTTCATTAATATTAATTTTATTAATTAAAATAATTTTATATGTAATATGAATAAAAAAATATCAATAATCAATCATAATCAATTTTGTAGATAAATTTATGTGATGGTGACAGGTAAAAACTTTTTACTTTTCTCAAATTAATGTAGTAATGTTGTTTTTAAAATGAATATATATTTTTTAAAATTTTAATCAACAGTTTCTACATTTAAAAAATCTATAATAAAAAACAATATTAATGCATAAACATTTGCAAAATTCATTTTATCTTTATTTGAACCTTTAGGTATAACTTTTACAAATACTTTATAGAAGTAAACGGTATTACTTGATTATCCCGTCGACGAATTTTGCCAAATTAAACAAATCGCCAAACTATTCACCAAATTATACAAATGAAAAAATACTGTCATTCTAAAATTGCAAGTTAGGAAAATTAATGAATTTAAAAAAAAAAAAAAACCCTAAATAATAAGGTTACTTTAATGATAAAGTTCACTCATGACGTAACGACATAGCAAATATAAAATTTGATTTATCCAGATTATTTCAGACAAAATACTAAGAACAGTTTACGTGTTTAAATTAAATGTGAAAATAAGAAATTTCGCTTAGTAGCACTGGCCGGTAGGTTTATTTTTTTAGTAGCCAGTTACTAGTTAATGAGAATAATTTCTTTAGTAGCCAGTAAATACACTAATGTCACTGAACATTTAATTTTTTTAAAATACAATGCAGAGTTTCCCCCAGACAGTTTCAGAAGGGTGCTGCACCCTGCCTGCCCTTTGGTTTACAAAATAGCACCCTTCTTGCCCCCTCCAGTAAAAGTATTAGCACCCTTCTTGCCCCTCAGTAAAAAAAGGCACTTTCTCATTTTTGCATTAAAAAATTTGCTTTCATAGTAAAAACTGACTCAATGTTGTCTTAAAAAGAGTGCCCTGACTTTTAAATATCAAAAGTGGCTTTAAAAACCCAAAGAATACCTTTAATAATTAAAAAAAGAGCCAATAAGAATCTGAAAAGTGCCCTCAAGAATCCAAAAAGTGCCCTTAAGAATAAAAAACGGTGCCCTTTTCTCACCAGCAGCACCCTGCCCCTTTTTAAACCTGGGGGAAACTCTGACAATGACTTTACAGTAAAAAAGTAATTTATGTACTAAATAAAAATATTTTAATTTATATTGTTTTGAATAAACTTGACATATTAATTTCCAATCTACTTTAAATTTTAAAATAAGTTAACAGTACAGTTCTACACAACATGCTTGTGTAGCTAACTACATAAGTACCTTTTTTAAAAAAATATATATGTCTAGAATTAAGGTCTGACAATAATAAAATAGGTATGTTTCTGCACTAAATAATAACCCACAAAATGATATGCATATCACATGCACAACCTGTGGTCAGCAAGGCCAGAATCTCCCCGAATTCAGGAATTGTGCGTATTTCAGCAATTAGTTTCGGAAAAAATTGCAAATTGCGTCATTCGAGAGTGTAAAAATCCCTAATTTTGTCAATAGCGCGTGTAAAATCCTGAATTTCGTCGATCGAGCACATAAAAATCCGGAATTTTGTCGATCATGCGCATAAAAATAATGAATTCCGTTGATCCGGCACGGAAAAATCATGAATTTTGTCGATCGGGTGCAAAAAAAATCATGAATTTTGTTGAATGGCTACATTAAGTCATAAATTTCGCCATTCGGGAATGTAAAAATCATGAATTTTGTCGATCGAACGCGTAAAAATCATGAAATTCGTCGAACTTCCGCGGAAAAATCATGAACTTTGTCAATCAGGCACAGAAAAATCTTGAATTTTATCAATCGGCTTCGTAAAAATCTTGAATTTCGTCGATCGGCTACGTACAAATTACAAATCTTGAATTTCGTCGATCGGCTACGCACAAATCTTGAATTTCGTCGATCGAACGCGTAAAAATCATGAATTTTATTGACAGAGTGCATAAAAATCATGAATTTCGTCGATTATGCACGGAAAATCACAAATTTCTTCAAATGGGTGCATAAAAGCCATGAATTTCTTCGAACAGGCGAGTAAAAATTACTAATTTTCGTCGAATGGAAGTGGAAAAATCGCGAAATTTAGGGGAAAATGGCAATAGGGAAATCCTGCATTTGGGTTCTTTCCATATTTTAAGTCGCCAGTTTTTAAAGTTTAATCGACGAGTGACGACTGCCTATTTTCACCTTTAGTTTAAATGCAGAATTATTAAATTCAACCATAAGCAAACAGATATTTTTAAGATATTGAATTTGTGATGGATGATTTGTGATTGGATGAAATTAATATGTATAAGAGAGAGGAGGGCAAAATGATTTTAATTTATTATTTAATGCTGCAAATATAGGCAAATTAATCGTTTAGGTAATTTTTCTTACCATTTTCCCCACTGTCATTATACAGGCTACAGACTTGAATCTTGATTTGATCATAGGAAATGAAAACTAATTATCTTGCATAATGTTTTGTTTCTATTGTTTTTACTTTGTAACTTCAAATTACATAGCATAGCAAAATTAGTAAGTGTTATTTCTCTCTCAGACTTTGCTATAAAATTAACTGAAGCATACGGATTGATTGTTTAATAATTATGACAGTTTAAACCAAAGCCAGTAAGTTATTTACTAAAAATTAAAATTGATTACTAAAGTATTTTACTAAAAAATACAAAATACTTAGATTACTGTTTTAATGATGCATTGAATATTCTAAGGTAAATAAAAAAATAAAATTACATATTATTAGAGTTGAAATTATTAAAAATTAAAATATATTAATTACATCGCTGTAAATAAAACATATCTAATTTACTAAAAAGTAAAATTGATTACTAATGTATTTTACTAAAAAATACAAAATACTTAGATTACTGTTTTAATGATGCATTGAATATTCTAAGGTAAATAAAAAAATAAAATTACATATTATTAGAGTTGAAATTATTAAAAATTAAAATATATTAATTGCACCGCTGTAAATAAAACATATCTATTTTTGCCACTTTGGCAAAAAGTGGCTGAAACGTATTTTTGCCATGACGGTTTTTTCCACCTTTGGCAAAAACGTGCCAACCCTAATCTAAACCTGTATGATCACTTGATTTCATGTTTTTTTCAAAATTTGGCGTTTTTCCTGCTACTTAATCCAGCAAAAAACAGAGTTCATTTTCTTGTCACCAACAGTAATAAATTACAATAAAATACAAAGCATCCGCACTATCAGATCCCCCGGCAGGTCAATACTACCAACTTCACTGATAACACTGACAAAGATTCTGATCAGAAACAACAGCAACAAACAGATGCATACTACCATTTCAGAAAGTAACCAAATAAGCATATCACTACTTCTTAAAATAGAATCGTCCACTAAAGATAGACATGCCAACGGTTTTATCAATTAATGCATTCTTTTGTATCATTAACTCAGATAGCGATATTCCTAAATTCTTTTTTTTAAGCATATCATTTGTACATAGCAACATCTAAATTAATCTTGCTTTTTATAAAAATATTTAGAATTTTTACAAGAATGAAAAAAAAAAAAAATAATAGTTTAGGTCATTAAATTCTAGCTATTAAATAAATGGTGGCGATTGTTTTGGAACAATGAATTCATTGTTGTGTGCTCTATACAATGGTAAAGGTGCTCCATAAGTTTTATCGTGTGACACACAGATAAATTCATTTTTTTCTGAAATAAGCACTTCAAAATATTGGGTATTTGGGACTTTAACTGCAGTCAACTTTTTTACAATAAAATGCACGTCTAACCCATCAAATAATATTAACTTAATTTTCCCAATATATAACTTGCATTGTTCAAATTCCAAATTGACGACTTGTCCACACTTGTATACTCTTTCTTTAATTGTTATACTTTGTCCAGCTTGAGTACAACTTTCATCATGCTTATTTTGACATTGATATACTGCACTTCGTATCGCATCTGAATAAGTGTCAACATCAAAAATAATGCTTTGCGACATTTGTATAGACAAATCAAAATAATTACCGGATTTTAAATAAGCTTGTAACAGTTGATGTTTTTCAGCCAATGAAGCAGTGACATTTTTGAAGTTTTTTGATGTGCTAATGGACCTTTTAAAGAATGAATGCTTGCTTTCAAACCGTAAGGTCCATAGCCAAATTAATGGACCACAATCCATAATAAGATGTGGATAATGCAGTAAGAAATGATGCTTGGGCCTAAGTGGATAATTTGGGAAAAATTCATTTCTGTGATACAGATAATCTTCGATTAATACCTTCAAATAAGCGATTTGATTGGGAGAAATATCATATGCGCAAATCAGTGCAACTATTTCTTGCAATAATGATATTAAACGCCACACAGTTTCACTAACTAATTCTGTATTATCTTTAATATTAAACAAAAAGAAACGTAGAAGACACCAATTCTGTGCTGCATTTCCAATTAGTTTGCATTTGTTCCCACAAAATTTTTTGATGACACAAGGCTTGCTTCTAGCATCTTCATCATGGTATGAAAAATTTTGTATCTTGTTATTTAGCAAAGTATATGAGAAAGCTTTTTTAATTTCAACAAAATACTTTATGTAAATAGCAAGATCATATGCAACAATACCCTCAAACACATCGTGGGCCAAACAAGGTGGTAATCCAGGATTACAAACATGAAAATACTGAAGTGAATTAAAGGAAGAATTAAATTTTATCCCTTTAACAGGAGCTTCAGTGCCAGCTTCCAACTGCTGCACAGCAAAATCATACGATTGAACATCTCTAGGTGCAGCAGTTAAACAATGTGGTTTATGTTGAAACTGAGATTTTGTCGTTTCACAAAATCTACATATATGGCCGGAACTAAAATTCTCTCTGAAACCGCCAACAGTATGACTGCCTAAATTATCACCTATTATAAAGGCAACAGAACCCTTCATTGTTTCCTTCTCATTGATAGCTATGCCATTTCTTTCAACATCTTTTAAGTCTTCAATTAATTTCTTAAAAACTGCTTCTTGCCCAAAAAACTTAAAATCTCTCTCTTTAATTAATAAAACCAGCTGTATCGGGTCGACTTTCGATCTATTATGCCGATGGAGATTGCCCAAGATATAATACACAGCCAAGATTTTATGTTTTGTTCTTGCTGAACCTTGCTAAGTAACTGTAATGCTGAATGCCCCGGTTCAAAAAAGGAATTATTTTTCACAGCGTTTCCATCTGTAAAATCACTATATAAGCCATCTTTATACGTTTCAGGATATTTTACTTGTTCATAAACTGTTTGATCTGCCAGTAACAACTTTAAACTTTCTTTAACTGGAATATAGTGATAATAACTGGATTTATTTTGTGCATTCATACCTAATCTTATCGCCACTGGTTCCAAATAATGAAGGTTCTTTTTGAAGAACTCGTACCTCAAATGTTTGGTTTTCAAACATTCATGAGAAACCATGAAATCAACAGTGCTCCATGAACTGTTTAAAATGTTCAAAACAACTTCACTGCTGAGACCTTGATGAGTTAACTTTGATAAAACGTTTTGTGAAAACTCACTGAAGCTTTGTTTTTGCAACTTGCTAAATTCGTCAAAAACTAATTGAATTGTACTATTTGGTACATGATATTTCACAAATAATTTTATGTAGAACAAACTTAAATCAGTAAGTGTGCTTTTGTGGCTTTCTTCCATTGGAACTTCAACTTCAAGAGACTGACCTGGATTACCATCCTCATTAGGTATATATGTATGACTTACATCTTCATATTGATCGGTTCTTATAGGAGAAATATTATGATTTCTGGATATGTGCGATGTTAACGATGATATATTTTTAAATTTTCTTGCACAGGGATCGAATGGGCATTCAACAGTTGTACCACATTTGATATGTTTTTTCAAATGAGAAACGAGTTCGTTTCGAAGTGCAAATGTTTCACAACACGACACTACATTGCACTTAAAATTGCCATGCTGCATTGAATCAGAACACCTTTTGGTAACTTCATGTTTATGAAACCGTGCAATGTGTGTTTTTAACGAAGAATGAGATTTCCAAGTTTGCTTACAATATGAAAAAAAGCACTTAAATTTTACCTTTGATACATTCGCATGTGTTTGGAAATGACAAACATATTTTTTAACACAATCGAACGTTAGATTGCAAATATCGCACTGTGCTGACATGCTTGTTTGTTTAATTATAATTAACAGATGTGAATCTGTTAAGTGGCACACTCAAAAGATAGATAAAAATTGTAACTACTAAAAATAGGCAACTAGTAAAAATAGGCAAAGAAACATAGCAGTAACATACCTTTTTCCTATGCGAAACGTCACATCAACAACAACGTGATTCGTCGATTGGATTGGAATTGAAGGTGTTGTGTTGTATACACGCTGCGCCAATTCCTCTGGACCGTGATCCGCTGTTCGATCACGGTTTGTGGACGCGAATAACAGTGATTTACTAGAATAGCCCGTTATTGACCGTAAAAAGGATGTGTTCATTTTCTCTTCACCGTAAATGACTGTTAAAGCGAGGATGATACTGAAAAAATTATCAGTTACGGTGAATAACGGATTGTTATTGCCAAAGACTGATATTTAACGGGTAAACGCAATATTTACAGAAATACAGTAATTCACCGTAAATTATGCAGGAAAGTACTGTAATGTAACAGCTATTTTTAACAGTGTATAACACATAGTTCTACATATATTAGTTATATGATGGAAAGTTCTGTTATTTTGGACGATAAGGTTACCATTGCTAATTTTTGGCAATCATTACTAGTGTTGCAGAAAGAAATGAAAAGGCTATACATGTAAAAAAATAAAAGAAAAACTGTTACTAATTAAAAAAATAATAATAATAAAATAAAAAAGAAAGAGAAAGAAAAAAAAAAGAGTTTTGATGAGAGAATATTATAAAACGAAAATATTTAATTTAAACATGATTGGGAATGTTCGTAATGCTTAAAAAATTATTCAAGGGGCACGATGTCTATATTGAAACAATATTTGGCGATGTATCTTTTGTTTTTGGCGATTTTGATTTTACTTTTGACCCCAAACAATTTGATTTTAATCCAAAGGGTGTCTTTTTTTGTTGCATAAAGAATTGAAATGGCAATACATCTAGAAAAATAAAATAAAACACTGTTACTAATTTTATTTAAAAAAAAGAAAGAAAAGAAAAAAAAAAGAAAAACAGTTTTGATGAGAGATTTTAAACCAAAAGGTGTTTTTTTTAAGTGTACGACTGCATTTTTGCAGTATTTTTTTTTGGTACTTTTCGGTTAGCTGGGCACCAGTGATATATATATACATGTATCTACATGTATCTACACACATATATCTACACAAATACATGTATATACATACATATATATACACTTATATGTATGAATATAGACATATATATATATATATATATATATATATATATATATATAACCATAAATGAAACATTACCATAACACCAACTTAAACTATGAAATAATGATTAAGTATGTAATAATTAGTTGACAATGAAAGTATTCCCCAACACACTGAATATGGATACCAAAAACTTATTTAAAAGAAGAAGAAATTAAATTAAAAATTGAATAAATGAAATTGAATGAATGAAATGAAATTTGTGGAATTTAGACAGAATTTCCAGTCCCAAATGCCTAAATACCACAAATAAAATGAGTGGTTTCATAATCATATTAGCCATAGCATTGCGAAAGAATATGATTTTGGGACTACCTATTCATAGACAATGAATCAAACCTGTGAAAAAATATAAAATAAATACAATATTAAAAAGGAAAGAAACCATACCTATAATGTACAGACAAAATATGAAATAGAGTCATATATAAATATATATATATATATATATATATGGTGATTTTTAAGGCCGAGTTGCTTGAGTAGTAACATTTTTTAATAAATGTTTTTTTGAAAATAAGATGGGCTCTTTTCACATAATCAACCGAAGAGGAAGTTCCAGCACTCCACATTAGAAGGCGTGTGTACGTAATCATAATTAAGCATCTCATTCAAGAACACATAAGTTTTTATTCTGAAGCTTCAATTGACATCAGGGAAGAATCTGCTTTCACTCGAGTCCTCTTTTCGTTTCGATCACGGCTCCCACTACAGCAGAGCACGATGGCCATTTATTTTAAAATAAACATTCCGCAGGCATATAAGAAAAAACATACTGGACTCCACGCCAATACCAGGCAGAGATTCCATCATTAACCTAACAAATCAAACTTCGAACTTGCGTCTCTCTATTCGAATGTTCTTATACGAATACGTCTAGCTTTCATCAGTGCATCACATCTTCAGATCTTCGAATAGAATGCTCTCCGAAACGGAAAAGGCGACGATATATTCTTTCAGTAAGAGCAGGAATACATGGTCACGTGCGCCAATCGTGAGCTGGGATCAAACCGGGATTCTTTGCGCTGGCTCCAGAATATGGTAATAAAATGGTTTCCGCTAATTTTTGGCACGAAAGAAAATTCTCGAAAGTTCCATGATGTTCGATGATTTAGCTATGACCCAGAGTGTTTTAGATTAATTGATTATCGTTAGTTAATTGGTTCGAGAATATGGAATGATTTTGACTTTTAGGGAAAGAAAAAAAAAGAAAAAGAGAAATGGTTTATCGAATTTGGAACATAGCCAGAATTGGATTAGAATAAATGCTTTTACATTTTAATATAAGAAAAAGATTTTATGATCTGGCGAATTATTTTTAATATCGGAACTGATTAAAATAAATACAGTCTTTTTAGGAATTTAGAAAATTAAAAGGGAATTATGTGGGTTTTTTAAAGTATGAATATTAGGGAGTTTTATAATTTAAAGATAAAGACGCGATTTATTGAACTAATTAGCAGCCATTGAAATATTGAATTTAGATATGAGGTTTTTTCTGAATACATAGAGTTAAAATATTTTAATAAACAGAGGAAATAAATATTATAGAGTAAGTTAGACTAGGATGGAATAAAAATACTTTGGTTTATCGCGATAAATTTTAAATTTTGTTATATATATATATATATATATATATATTTATTCGCGATATATATATATGTATGTATATATATATATATATATATATATATATATATATATATATATATATATATATATATATATATATATATATACATACATATATATATATATATATATATATATATATATATATATATACATACATATATATATATCGCTGGCGCCCGGCTAACCAAAAAGCACCTTTTTTTAATTCAAATGCAAACTATATTAATGGCAATATACTTCTATTTACTTCTACATATATGAAATTTCGTTCCGGCTGCGTATAACTCGGGTTCTGCTGAATGGATTTTCGTAGAACTTAAACTGTAAGATAATTTTTCAGGGAAGATTTTATTGTATAACCTATTGTTCTACGTAGCTTAGTTATAGAATTATTCTGGGAAGTTCTATAATCAGATAAATTCGATTATGAAATATTAGCCTTTTTAAAAGATTTTGCCGAATGGATTTCGATGGAACCTACACCGTTAGATATTTTTCTAGGGAAAGTTTTATTATATAACATATCATTCTACGTTGCTTAGTTCTAGAATTATAGGGGAAATTCGAAAATCGGGTGACCATTTTTTTAATCAAATATTAGCCTTTTCAATATTTGATTCCGATTATGAAAGATTAGCCTTCTGAAAAAGTTCTACTGGGCGGATTTTGATGAGAATTGTATTGTTAGTTAGATGCTATTTCAGGAATGGTTTTAATGTATTATATATTGTTCTATGTTGCTTAGTCAAACAGTTATGTGCGAAGGCTATATAGTCCGGTGAACCCGATTCCGAAAGATATTAGCCTTTATGAAAGTTTTTACTGGGCGTATTTTTTGCGGCTTGCATTGTTAAGTATATAATTTATAAGGATGGTTTTAGTATATTTTATATCGTTCTGGTAGTTTTATAATTATGTGGAAAAGTTCTACAATCAGATGAACCCGATTATCAAAGATTAGCCTTCATAAAAACTTCTACTGAATGGATTTTGTTAGTTAATTTGTTTCATTGTTAGTTCGACAATTTTTAGTGATGGTTTTAGTGTATTGCATATAGTTTTATCATTCTGTAGCAGACCTTAACTGTAAATGACCAAATAAAAGATTTGTTCCTTCACAGCTAAAATTTTGACTGCACATTAGATAATATAATAGCGCAATCACGTCATTTTTCTGTAATGTGAAAGGATATTCCAGGTAAATATACAGATTGCTTTCAAATAAAAGGTCAAATTAAACGATATATTTCGTTTGATTCAAGGTTCATTTGTAGAAACCGACCAGCGCAGCGGGCGTAGCTTGCTAGTATGTAATAAAGAACAGTTCCTGAGCTTTTTTGGCATATACATGTTGGGAAGGAGCGTTTTCTTACTTTATTTAAAAATGATGGAAAGCTACCGTGTCCACTAATGTAGTAAGCGATGACTGGTTTTCTGCAAATACAGTTCAGATACACTTTTCGTAAAATTTCATAAGTATCTCGGCCTTTTAAACTGATATATTAATTTTGAGAATGTATGTAACACCTTAATGGATTCTATTACACCTTTCATTTTATCAAAACGGTTTTAACGATGACCTTGCTGAAAACGTTCAATGACTTCTTTCGCCTTCCTGTCCGTCCTCTCTTAGTTATATTATCTGCATTGCCAGAAATACAGGAAGCTTAAATATGTGATAAAAATAATCTCTCTATAACAGCGGTGCACAAAATATGTGTCGCGACACATTAGTGTGTTACAGGCGATGCCTTGATGGACCACCTATCGGCGAGATCTTCATAAATGTATAATAAATTTTATCTGATACAATAATATAATTAAAAAAATATGTTACACATTTAAAGTAAACTATCTCGCAAAAATGCATATAAATTATTTTGTGAAAAAACAGTGATTTGTTAAATAGTGGGGGATCTAACCCAGGTACCAGAATATATGAGAAAACGATTTTTTAAAATTAATACTCTAATAGTTTTTCTACGTTTAATATATATATATTTTTATTGCCCATTAACTACACCCAAAAACTTATTAAAAATATTAATTATATATTCAAATAAAGTTCTGAAATTTATTAAATAGATCGTATTTGGTACATATCAGTAGATAAGAGCCAAAGAAATCGCTAAAGATTTTGCTACCCATAGCAGTCTTTTTGATTCTGTCTGCATTATTTTCATTATTTTATTTTATTTATTTATTGATGAAATTTTAATTTATGGAATATTTTGCCTGAACCAAATATTCAATTGTTTTTATTATTTTATGTTTCAAGGTTTATCTTTTCCTTAGGATAGATTGTGCAAAAGGATCTATATACCTATATAGTAGGCGGGTCGAGAAATAAAATTCAAATTTATGATGGGTCGTCTAACAATAAAGTTTGTAAACCGTTGCTCTAGAAAAAAAGCCTGAAAAAAATAATCTGTTTACACGAATGTATTACGAATTCATTTTAGGATAGCTTTTACAAAATACCAATATACCTACATACGAGGGAGTATCAATAAGGACTTGCCCTGACATAGAAATAATTGAGTGAAATTTATGAAATTGCTACATTTTATTATTTATTTTCTATAGAGTCACCATGCACAGTAACACATTTCTGGAAAAAAAAATCAGCTTCCACAGCCCACCTTTGTAGAAGGTGTTACACTGGCTTGAAAACCACTGCTCCACTGTAGAAATGACGTCAGCATTTGAGTCAAAACGTCTTAACTTCAGTAACCTTTTCATTTTTGGAAAGAAGAAGAAGTTTGAAGGCGCCAAGTCAGGTGAATAAGGTGGATGTGGCAATAATTGGTAACCCAGGCTTTGGAAAACATTCAATGTTTCATTGGCTTTGTGAACCGGAGCACATTCAGCTAAAAGGCGGATACATTTTGTCACTTTTCCACGTCGCTTCACTTTCAGTTGTTCACGAGGTTTTCCCAGCAAGCTCCTGTAATGTTATCCTGTTATGCTGTACCCATAGGTGAGAAAATTTGTGGGTAATATGGCCTTGCAATCCCAAAAATCTGATAGCATGACTTTCTTTGAAGTTGGCTGCACACGAGCCTTTTTTGGGGGCGGTGAGTCGGAGTGCTTCCATTGTTTACTCATCATTTTGGTCACTGGGTCAAAGTGGTACACCCAGCATTCGTTCATTGTCACCAAACGATCAAAAAATCCTCCTCATTGCTATCACACAGGGCTAACATTGCGGACGCACAATCCACACGCTGCTCTTTCTGGAAGGGGGTCTGCAACCTTGGAACCCACCGTGCCGAGACCTTGGACAAGTGCAGGTGGTCATGCAGGATGGTGGACATGAAACCGTAGGATATACTTACTTCAGCCATAATAGCATGGATTGTCCTTCGTCTGTCTTCCATCACCAGCCTTTCCACCAGCCTTTCCACCAGCCTTTCCACCAGCCTTACCACCAGCCTTTCCACCAGCCTTTCCACCTTCCTAACCATGTCCTGGTCAACAGCCGAACATGGCCTGTCTTCCTTAGCCTCGTCCTCCAGGCTCGTGCATCCCCATTTCAGATGTCTCTTCAATGTTTTGATAGTGCTTAAGGATGGACATTTCACCCCATAAACACTTTTTACATCATCGTAAATCTCCGTGGCTTTCAACACCTTTGAATGGAGAAACCTGATTACTGAGCGATATTCAATTTTCAAAAGTTATCCACTTTCACTCATTTCGGCAGGACTATTTCAAAAATGCTTCCACCTAAACACAAAAAAAAAATAACACATTAGTTCTATTAGACATGGACACATATAATATATAAATTTCATAAATTTAACTCAAGTATTTCTATGTGAAGGCAAAAACTTATTGATATTAAACTTATTTGTTGGATTGAAAGAAAAAAATCGAACTTAAACGTGGGCTGCATAACAATAAAGTTTTCGAACCATTGCTCTAGAACGAACCTGGAATAAAAAATATCAGTTTACACAAATGAATTCAGAATTATTTTTAGGATATATTATTAAAAAAAAAGCGCCCGATATACCTACATAGTAGGTGGGTCGGTAAAAAGTATCGCACTTTATGACGGGTCGCGTAACAATAAAGTTTGGGAACCGCTACACGAGAACGAACCTAGAATTAAAAATATCAGTTTACAAAAACGGATTCAGAATTATTTTTAGGATAGATTATTAAATAAAAAACACCCGATATACCTACATTGTAGTTGGATCGGTAAAACGAATCGCACTTTATGACGGGTCACATAAGAATAAAGTTTGGGAACCGCTATACTAGAACGAACCTAAAATCAAATATATCCGTTTATACAAAAAATATTCTGTTTAAAATTGATCTATGAATTTTGTATGTCACGATTATAATTCAGAAATTCTATATGAAAATCTTCAGTACACATAATGTTATTTTGGCCGACATTAATGTTATTTTGTTACTGTTGCATGCATATATTCAAATTCACAGCTTTAATGTTTAATTTAAAATAGATACCATTCTAAAAACCAATATTTCGGTTTGAGAAAAACTATAAATGGACTGTAAAAATTACTTGGAAACATTTTCCAAAATTTTTGGAAGCAAAATAAACTTTTGTTTTGTAGATGCTTCTTTAATCCTCGAAAATAATCTTTTTTTTTTTTTTCTTTTTCTTTTTCTTTTTTTTTAAGATAAAAAAACGCTTTTTGGAATGATGGATACACTCTAAATAAGAAAGAGTGACTATTCACTCCGGAGGAGTGGATATTCACTCTATCGCAGAGTCAAAATTTGCCCAACCTCTTTAGAGTGACTATTCACTCTAGGCAAAAGTGAAATTGTTCACTCTCTGAAAGAGTGAATACTCACTCCCAAGAAGTGAATATTCACTCTAAACAGGGGTGGATACTCACTCTTTCAGAAGAGTGACTATCCACTCTTGCAAAAAGAGTGGGTTTTTTCACCCTGATAGGAGTGAATAGTCACTCTTTCATAGGAGTGTCTATCCACTCTTTCATAGGAGTGACTATTCACTCTTGCAAAAGGAGTGGATTCCTCACTCCTGACAGGAGTGAATAGCCACTCTTTCATAGAAGTGAATGTTCACTTTTTGTGGAGTAAATTATTTTTTTTTTATGTTTCCTTTATGAGCATTTTAAAAGAATCATATATTTTAGAGCCATGCAATGAAAATATACACAAGCGTGGTAAAGATTGGAATAAAATACTTTATTAGCAATATTCATTTAATTCATAGTTTGTAACAGTAATTGAACAGTTAACGAAAAATTCAATTAGAGTTACATAATGAATTAAATTAGATTACTAACAAAAATAAACTAAAATATTTTATTTCAAGCTTATCACTATCGTGTTTGCTTTCATTGCATGCCTTATATAGATATGATAGTTTTAAAATGCCCATAAGGGCAAGTAATTAACCAAAATCTTAATCAGTTAATATTATTTATTTCTTTTTCAAATACACATTAAGTTGTACTTAGTATTTTAATAATTCCTGTGATGTACGTTATTTTTTTTTCATGTGTAATTCAAATTTTAAATCTTTAGATCTCTGTATTAATTGCTAATGAATTTAAATCTAATCAAACATTATTGTTTACAGTATTTTAGTTTTTTTAAGAGTTTTATTAATAACTATTTAATAAGATGGATATTCTATGACTAACAATGTGTGATTTCACTTTAATTTTTATTTTAAATATAAACTCTTATGTTTTGACCGTACTTTTCAGTAAATTAGCGCTATTTTGCAAAGTCCTATTATTCTAAAATTATACATATTATTTCTGTTGTCAACATCCCTTTTTCTATGAATTTACAAAACACACAACAAATGAGGTATCACTGTAAATTGAAATGTCTGAAATTCAGACACTTAAGTGTCTGAAACGGATGGTTAAAAAAACAGACACTTTAAAGTGTCTTAAATTTTTAAGACGCTTCTTTGCGTCTGAATTTCAGACATTTGAAACGTCTGAAACGCGGCCATTTTTGTCCTGCAATTTATTGACAACAGGCAGCCATTTCTGACCACTCTTTTTTTTTTTAAGAATTAAAGGCAGCCATTTCTGACCACTCTTTTTTTAAAGCATTAAACCCAGCTATGTTTGACCACATTGAATCCTCAATAAATGAGAAAATATTTGACCATAGAGCAGGTCTGTTTTTTTTTTTCCAGAATCAGATTAAAGCATGGGCAAAGTGGGCAGTGACCCTGCCCCCTCCCATGATTTTAGGGGCCTCAAATTTGGAATGCAGTTTTAATAAACCTGATATTTTAAATCTATTTCGACAGTACAATGTCGAAATAAATTTAAAATATCAGCTTTACAAAAATTGCATACTAAATTTGGGGCCCCAAAAATAATGGGAAGGAACAGGATCACGGCCCATGTTGCCCATGCTTTAATCAGATTCTGCTTTTGGAAGAAACCCAGACATTCTTTATGGTTAAATATTTTCCAAAATAAAAGAAATCCGATTTTTTTTTTATTATTATTCTGTTCTTTTTTTTTTAATACTCACATAGGGTGAAACGAGGCTAACGAAAAAGAAAGGCTACGGCGGTGCTTTACGCGTATCTTTTTTTTTTACAGACCGCCGGAGTCACGTGATGCTTGAATGTATCAATGCAGGTGTACGAAAAGAGCATCACGTCACTCTAGCGGTCTGTAAAAAAATATAAGTGGAATGCACCGCGGTAGCCTGTCTTTTTCGTTAGCTCGGGGTGAAACCCCCAGTTATTGACAGCTAACCAGTAACTGACGCTTCAGCAGAAATCTAACTCAAATAAGCATTTTCTTGTAATTTTCTGCTAAGTAATGTCATCTAGTGGTTGTCTTAACTGTTATAACTTATTTTTCAGCTAATGGTTTTTCAGAAAAGGGATAGTGTCAGTTACTGGAGATATTGACCCTATTTATGAAAAAAAAATCATTTTTAGTAATAAAAATCATAATTTTTTCAAAATTTTGTCAACAATAGTTTTTTAATGTATGTTTACTATACATTCAAAAACAAAGATAAGTATAAAATAGATTTAAAACTTTGTAATAGTGATTTGAAGAAGAAAAATCCTTAAATTGTCAGTTACTGGGGGTTTCACCCTATATATATATATACATAAATACTGTGCAAGGGGGGGGGGGATATCTAAAACATTTGTTTCTACTAATATCACATTATTATTTTTTTTAATTTAACTCTAAATTAAAAAATATATTATGTATATAATATATTATGTGAAATACACAGAGCAAACATAATAAAAATAATTATATCGTTACCTTTTCAAAGTATTAAATATCAGCCAGCACTGTTACTAATCAGTAGGCATTACATGTCTGGAATATTAGATTACCAGAAGAACTTTTTGACTTAGATATCAAATTTTATTACAAAAATCAAATCCACTTAAAAGAGTATCTGGTCTAAATATGCATTTTATATAGGGTAGATGTGCCAGTAATGGACACCCTTAAGGAATTTCTTTAAAAACTATTTTTTAATTAATAGTTATAGTTGTTATATTCCACATTTTTTAATATTATATTAATCTACCAACAATATTTAACCATGCTCATAGTCACATTTCTCAACGTGAATCGAAATTTAATTGTAAATAGCAGAAATAAATCAAAACACCCTAAACTCCAGTAATGGACACCCCACAAAAAGTAATAGATAATTGATATTATGATTGTATTTACAATTAGAATTTAAAGAAAGCATACTAATGAAATAAAAAAAGATGAATTTTTATTGGTTATTTTTTTTTATAAACCAAAAATATTGAAGGTGGCCCATTACTGGAAGGCGGTCCATTACTGGCACATCTACCCTATACGTACCTATCTCTTTTTTTCCCTACACCTATTATTTTCATTTCTTTTTACGCATGATATTATTCAACCTGATTTTTTAAATATTTTTAGCACATACTGGATGGATTACACATATTTTTATTCTTCATTCAATATTTTCAATAATCTAAACATGTTATTGAGATGGAACACAGGATATTTATCAAAGTAGTTTTGTATTTTCAAACAATTTTTCACAAGGATTATTTAAAAAAAAAATAGTATCGTCTTGCAGATGAATTCTACAGGAGGGATAATTTCCAATTGGAAAAACAAACTTTATAAAATATTCAGAAAGTCGTGGTAACTTTATTTTAATACTTTCATGATTTTTCATGTTCTATATCCTCCATCTGAAGCAAAAAATGGAACATTTCTCATACATAAATTTAAATTTGATAATATATAAACATTTACTTTGATAATATATTCTGAATTTTTAAATGAGACTGTTGTGACTAAATATGTAAATTCATATATAAAGTTATATCAATCATACAAAGTAACTGGAAATTGTAAGAACTTAATTTTATCACATAAGAATTTTATTTTATTTTTATATTGCCATATGAACAATATTTTATTAATTTAGAATAGATGATAATGACACGAGCTATTTAGCTATTAGTAAAAAAAAGATAAACATTCTTTTTTAATAACCTGCAGTAAAAATTACTTTCAGTTTCCAAGCCTCTTGTTTTTAATATACATCTTAGAATATCTAATTGTCGCTTTTGCATTTTTCATGTAAATGGATGTAAATAAACTTATAAAAAATATACAGCCAGTTCTAAGTTAAAATAGAGTTGCGTAAGTAAATATATAAAATTCTAGCATTTTTTTGTAATTTCCATTTTAAATATACAAACACCTTTTTACCAAAAATAATTTAAAAAATCAATATTATATTTAATTTTTATTTTGCCAAGTTTTGTATAATATAAACCAAAAATTTTAAGCAGAAAATAAAAGTAAATAATGATTTATATCTTAATTTATTGTACAAAAAAAAAAAAAAAACTGTAAAAGTATATCTATTGTTTTTTCTAAGTCACAACGATTTGTTTCTTTTTAATTATCATCTATCAACACTATAGGATACATATATGACATTACAATGCAACTATTTTTGTTTTCAAACCATGATATGGAATTTAATTTGAAAAGTTTTCAGAATTAGGCTTAATAACAATTTTAAATGAAGAATGCAAAGCAATACCATGATTCAAGCAGTAATCATATTATTAACTATATATAAAATTTTTATTTATGAAATGGAGGTCTAAAGAAATATTATGGAAATTAATTAATATTGAAAGTGATATGCATTTATTATTGAATATCAAAAGAGAATAAGAAATGAGCACACAAAATTTTTTAACAGAAAAAATATTTATTTGAAAAAAAAAAAGGAAATATGAAAAATTCAAATTATTCTAATGAAAATAATTTAAATAACAAATAAATAATATTTCATACTTAAAAAACAGCTCTGTAAGAAGTTCACAATTATCTTTCTACGCGAGCTTACCTTTCAGAAAACGTATCCAAAAACTAAATCCAAATGCAAGCAAATATGCACAAATCAAATTTTAAATCCATTTATAGAAATATGTATTCGATGTAGTGTATTAAAAATTTTCTTGCACTTTATTTCTGTTCTTCTTTAAATATTCCATTGTATAACGATAACTGCACAATATATTCTTTATTTTAAAAGGTTGTTCCAAGCGCACAAACATTAAGGATAAGCAATTATCCTTAAATTCACTTTCGAAAAACACTAAAAGAACCAATTCCTTTAAATATAACTGTATCAGCATTTCTTTTTCATTGATGACGCGTGTAATCCAGTCACTGTTAATGACTCGTCTTCGATTTAAAAGTAAAGAGAGTTTTTATCAGCGAGAAATGAGCCTGTTTTGGAAATAGCCGTTGCACGTCAAAATTGCAATAAACAAACCAACACATAACACATGTTTTCGATTGTCGCGTTTTAATTGACTGACACATAATGTTTTCATGATACTTTTTATAATTGGTATTTAAATCTTATATTTAAATAAAAGAAACATTATAGATTTAAACTCCCAACAAGATTTTGCACTTTTCCTTTTCATTCAGTACTGTTTCTTATCGAATTGTAAAATAGTAATGTACCAAGATGTGCGCACGCAGGATTTTCATTACGAGAAAGTGACGTAGAATATGGCGGGAACGGGGTAAGAGGAGCGATTGTCCTGTCAAAAAAAAAATTCACAGGCTCCAGAGAATGGCTGCAATTAGAGCAAATTATAGCATAAAATTATAATAGTTACTAAGGAAGAGGTGCAATATTCTGAATTACCTCGGACGCACGAAATAAACGCTACACCATGGGGGGAGGGGGGGGGGGGGTACGTCTGTGTTTAATTGAATTTTCTTTATGTCTGTATAATAAAAAAAATGGTGATTTTTTGTCAGTCAGGGGCAAGTGATATATATATATATATAAGAACTGAAACATTTTTTAATTCACAGGGGAATCTGCCCTCTTGAATCCCCCTCATTTAAGATAAATTTGAAACACGTGAATGTTGAACAGAAAACATAATTGAAAAAGAAAAAATATACATATATATATATATATATTATATGTATATCACTGGCGACCGGCTAACGTAAAACTACCAAAAATATAAATAAAGAAAAATAAAAAGTCAAGTGATTTTAGAAAAATGATCTAAGATCATTTCAGCAGGGAAGCCCGTCTGAATCCTTCGTAGAGAACATTTTCAATTAAGTTTTCTGTTCAACATTCATGTGTTTCAAATTTATCTTAAACGAGGGGAGTTCAAGAGGGCAGATTCCCCTGTGAATTTAAAGTCTTCAGTTCTTTATTTTTAAAAGTCTTTTTAGAAACCTATTTTTGAATGTTTATTAAATAAATTCTTGTATTGTTTTTTAGATTGATATGTTTAAATATTGTTTTGCACCATGCGTTCTGACAAAACACTCTCAGTTTGCTATTTTCGTGTTCATAATCTGCATTAAAAAAACAAAAAAGCAATGCAAGATTTTTCCTCAAATTAGTGTTGCCACAAAAATAAAATAACCGCATTATATAGTGCTGAACAATGACTAAAAACAAAAAAGATAAAATATCAATTCTCCACATGGGTTTATTTTATATTTATGGTTAAAAAGCAAAATTTATATTGAAATGTTTAAAAGAAAAAAAAGACACCATCGATCGGTCGAAGCAGTGGTATTTCACGTGTATAATAAAATGTATGCTTTGTTACATTAAATTTTATGTTAAGTGCATTCAATTTATTTGTTTTTCATGTTTTTCAAGAAGCGGATGGATATCTTGTGAATTGACGAAGTTATGAATTTTTTTCTTCTTAAACTCCTATCCCCCCCCCCTCCCCTTGAGGCCATTTTTAATGATATCAAAAATTTGTCCTACATACATTTTCGGCCCTTTTCCTATAAGTAATAATAACTTTAAACGGATTTGATACGTATCATAATTAAGAAGTTATGGTTTTTTTCTGTTTTCACAACCCCCCCCCCCCAACTCAGATTTCGATTTTGTCCATTAACGAACTTGACCAAGATTTTATGTCCCTTGATTATATGTTTCAGTTTGGAAGAGATTTGTGCAGAATTATTGAAATTATCCTGTCCATAAAAAAATGATATAAGCTATATAGACAGATAGATAGATAGATAAAGTTTTGAACTGGGGGGGGGGGGGTTCTAGGGGTTATGATCGGCGTAGATCTTCAAAAATTTTCAGAAATTCCAACATAGGGGAGAATGTAATAGGTAGTATTTCTTACGAAATCTACATAAAAAGAAAAAGAAAAAATGATAATTTCGTTTCTCTCAATAAATAAATATGGACAAAATTATATAATGCCAGGCTTTCACTCTTCAACGGAGTGGAATATTTCACTCTTGTCAAAGGAGTGAGACAGTCACTCTCGACAACGGAGTGACATATTTCACTCCTTTCTAGGGAGTGGAAAATTCCACTCTTTAAGGAGTGTATTTTTATAAAATTCACTCCAAAAAGAGTGAAAATGCCTCTCACTCTTCCAAAGAGTCAACTTCTCACTCCTCCCAATTTTAGAGTGTAACTCGGAAATTTAGTATAAGAATATTTCCACTTCATTATATATATTATACATTATATATACATTATATTATTCATTATATATAAATATATTATACTTCAGTAGATAAAGAGACTTTAAAAAAAAAAGTATTTTCGAATGAAACGAAACCCTTTAATTTATGAACTGGATAGCGAATTTTAAAGTGTATTATATTTAAGATTTTATGTCAAATTAAATTGCAGTAAATACATTATTACTTAAAATAAACTGCAGAAATAACTTGTTAGATATTGCAGCTCTGAAACAAATACCAAAAAAACGTCTCCTTCTGTCTACTGATTTATTTAAACAGACTTTAAATATCTTTAAATAAACGGATGTACCTAAAATTATGCAGTCATCACACCGTGAAATGTAATTAACCAAAACAAGGAAAGCATTAAAAAGATTTAAGAGTAGATAATAAGTTTAAATTTATTTGGAAAAGATTTCATTCCTTTGCTGCACTTCTATGTAATGTGATTTGAAAATTAACCAAAAAAAAAATGTCTATTATTAGAAGAATGGAAATTGTATTAATATTTTAATATAGATACACTGCAAAAAAAAGTGTTGATTTTACTGTATAATACTGACACCCCAGCTGAAAGTTTTATACCGTAAAATTAACAGTAATAAACAGTAAAATAAGCAGTAATACGCTGCCGCGTATGCGTGGTAGCGTATTACTGCTTATTTTACTGTTTATTACTGTTAATTTTACGGTATAATACTGGCAGCTGGTGTGAGAGTATTATACAGTAAAATCAACATTTTCTTTTGCAGCGTATAGTGGTAGAAAGTAAAATTTAAATTTTTTCCCTTTTTAACTCTTTCCAACAAAGTTGAAAACTGTTTATGAATTCGGTTTGTCTGTCTGTCTGTCGGTGCTCTAACTCGCGTAAATATGGCCAGATTGTCATGCAACTGATATATGTCACTGAGATTTACAATGGCATATTTGGTATTGAAAATGAAGTATGTAGCACTTATAGTTCCTTTACAGAGACACTCAAAATAATTCCTTACAGCACGGAATAGAGCGATAAATCATTTGCATTCATTTTAATGATGTTACGCAATTTAAACCTATGCTAATTGATATGTATTACTTAGGCGCTCTACAAGAGACTTACTATAGAATAGGTTCACTTTTTAGTTCCTTTACATTTACAGTTCCTTTACAGGGACACTCAAAATAATTACGTTATACTACTTTCTACTGGGGAAATCTTTTGTGGTTTATTTTAATAATGCTTCGCTATTTTCAACATATTGAAATTGATATATATCACTGAGGTGCATTACAAGAAGCTTACTATAGAATATTGCGTGTACAGCTTTTATCGTTCAATTAACGAAACACGCAAAAGAATTCGGTTAAAGAGTGTCTTTTAACAGTAATTGCTGGAAGTGCGTTTTCAGTTGCGAGTTTTTAAATTTAACTATTTTTTTGTCTATTACTTTGTTTATAAATTGTGTTTATAAATTGTATAGATCATATACAGGGCACCACAAAAGATGTCGTGTACAGTTCTGTTTGTTGGCGAAATTCAAGAATGAGAATTTAAAACTGTGCGTTTACTAAGTGAGTTAAAATTTAGCATTCCATGTAGTATATGTACAAATCTATAGACCGTACAAAGGGCTGCACTAAAGAATTCGGATATATTTTAGTAAAGTATTTTGGAAGTGTTGGGAACTGCTGTAATAATCACTGCTTGACGCATGATTTTTCGTTCATGTTTCTTATAGGTTTCAGATAATATTGCTTTTAAATAATTCTTCAAACAGATTATTACATAAATAATATTTTAAAACCGTATTAAGTTTTTAATTAATATACCCAAATGTAATTAAATCAAAAAAGTACTTTGCTTTCTCATATTTTAAACAGCGTTTTATGCATTTGATGCTACTGAAATTTAGTAATGATACAATTATTTAAACTTAATTTGTTTTAAACGCAAGTATGGCTTATTTTATTTCGTAAAACTGTTTAATACTATATTGTATGCTATGTAGGTATAGTTTTAAATATCAAAATTCCCTTAGTTTTGTAAAACAATAAGCATAGCTATTAAAAATGAGCCAGGCTCAGCCCGAATTCGCGTGCTTGATCTTGCTCGGTTTTTATATCACTCTTCGGATCGGGCAAGCTCGGAAAAGTTCGGACTAAAACCAAAATTATTATTTATGGACAAATTAACAGAAAACACAAAAAATGTCCGGACCGGTCTGGATATTTTTTCATTTTGTTGGTTATACGCTGTGTAGTTAGTGATAATTGATATCCTTTGTTATATAAGAACTCATATATTTCTTTAATAGTTATACAATGTTATTTTAAATGTATAAAAATAGTTTATTTTTGCAGAATTTTGCTAGTGGTGCTGTATAAATATCAAATTTGTTATTTTAAACATTTTTTAAGGGACATTAAAGTCACGAAACGTTGCTATGTATGAACATTTAGGATCAATACTTATTTCTATGTAAAAAATTTAAATGAGAAAATTAATCTTGGCACAATTTTGAAATGTTATTAAGAATTTAATACTGCGTACTTTCTGTATAGGCACGGGCTCAGATAACACAAAATGTTTTCGTACTCGGGTGGGCTCGGATTTAAAACTGTTTGTCTCGAAATGGCTCGGGCTCCGAAAAAATAGCCCGAATTCATCCCTAATAGCCATTATCTGACTGTGTGAAATTTATTCTTTTTTTTTTCTATAAAAATGATTAAATATAGAGAAAACCTTTAATATATAATCCGGATAATGAATTTTAAATTAAATTGCTTTTAAATATTTATCTTCATTCAAACTGCAGTTAATTAAAATAATTATAAACAGTTTGTTAAATAAATGGCTTTCCTGTATTGTTCATCAGAATAATATCCATCGAAATTTCATTTCTATGCTTGAATATGATGATTTATTTATGATTAAATATAGAGTATGTAAAAATACACATCCATTATCTCGTGAAGTGCAATTATTCAAGACGAAGAAATGTTTAAAAAGATTTATAATGGGTATTAAATTTGAATTATCTAGGAAATTTTTCATTTATTTAAGTGAATTCTTCATAATGTGATTTAAGATATCGTCATAAAAAGCTATTTATGAGAATTAATAGAAATATGCATTTATAATTTTGAAGTATATATGCTGCCGAAAAGTAAATTTCAGTATGTTTTGCTTTTTTATTCAATATGATTTAGTTAATATTCCAGCTAATAAATTCCTAAAGAATATTGTTGCATGGTAAATTTTTAAAACTGAAATTTCATTGAACATTAATATATCTAATTAATTTTAAATGCGGATTTGGAAAGAGGACTTTACACATAAAAAATAAAGCATAGAATGTTACAAGACAGTATAGCTCCGTACAGTAATTAATGATACGTGTTTTTTCATTGAAGTAAATGAGAAGTTATTTTCAGTGAAATGTGCTTAATTTGTGGTTTTCTGAATTAATGAAAAAAAATTTCATTTAAATTGTTATATATTTTTTTTAATATTTTGTTGGGAGTGGAAAATATGAATAAATCTAAGTATTTGATGTTGGTTTGCGTATTAAATTTGCTCTGCAAATTTATTGGTAACCAATATGCATTGTGAGCAAATAAAATATTAGAGGTTTCCAGTTATGATGTTTTCTTAGCAAAAAATGAGCAAAAAATGCGCGAAAAATTATGTTTGAAATTATGAAATTTTGCATTGCACAAAACACGTAAATAGGTTTTCGTTCATCTATCAATGACACGACAAATCCTAAAATTTTCAGAAAATTGTTATATTTTTTAAATGGACGAATTAATTTTATGACTTCCGGAATTCAAACAACTGTCACGCTCGTCGACCTAACCGTTCGGAGTTTTCCATGGTTTTCTTCTAACCTTGCCCTTAGCAAGACCCCCATGGAGGGCACCCCCTCCCACGGACTATATACCAAGAGAATAGATAATTGGCCGTCATAAATCAATTAACCAACCAATCATGATATCCAACCATTTTTGCGATTTATATTTTAAAGCAAAACATTAACGCTATTGCACGGAAGCTAGGTTGCTCAATGGTAGCAAATTTGCTTTCTATTCTAAAGGTACCTGGATCCAAGCCCAGCAGTGGAGTTTAAAGTTTTAATTTTTCCTCTGGAATAGATTTCATTGTCTAATAAATTTAATTTTACTGAAATTTCGTAATATTTTTTGCTAAAAGAACCATAATTTATGCCATAAATTTTGTTTATTTTTTATATTTTTAGTTGTTAAATTCACGTAACCAAATGTGTTTTTCGGATTTCCCAAAAGATGGCAGCACCACTTGATTGTCTTTAAATTGTTGAAAAATGTTTTATCAATTATTTTTTAAATTAAAAAAAAATGTTTTTTTTTCGTAAAATTTCGAAATTTTAAATTTTGTCCAAACTTTCGCTAAAAGACAAATTAAACGAAATCCGATGTTGCGATTATCGATCACACTTACCTACTAGTTACTTACCCATCATGCGTAGTATAGGGTAAGTCTTGCAATTGTTTTGAAAATCTAATAAAATAATTTTGATGGATTTATACGTTTCAGACACTGGACATTCTAAAAAACATATTTTTAGAAAAAAAAAATGCCGTCCGTCTGTCTGTGCGTGTGTCTGTAAACGCTCTATCTCCCGAACAAATTGAGATAGAGACTTGAAATTTGATATCTACTTAGTACGTAATAATGGGAAGAAGCTTATTGAATTTCAGTAACATCGATTATCTGAAACTATTTTTTCTGACTCTGAAAATATTCGTTCTGATAAAAGGTATATAAAAATTTTCGAAATTGTTTACTTTAAGGAGTGAATATAAAAGACAATAAAAGAACATAAATTTTGCATAAAGAATGAAGTCGATCGGATAATGAGTTGCCAAGATATTTGTAATCTTATTTTCCACACTCTTGATTTTTCATGACCCTGTATTTCATTCAAATTTGAATTCAGAGATATATTTTAATTGGAAATGAGATGCTTAATACGACGCAGTAAACCGTTAGTTAATATGATTATCAGTTTTGAAGTTATAAGGATGTTTCTTTTACTCAATTCAGTAATAGAACATTTAATGTTGATGACGTGATCAAGCAACGATTTTATTCAAATTGCAATGCATTTTATAAATACTTTACACACGTTTTATTATCATATTTTATATCATGCATATCCATGACGGGTAAGTATTACGGTGCCCACCAACGACTAGTTTTTATAAGGCATCAAATTTGAGTAATTGTCCACTATAGCCACCGCTGTACTACCTCCTGAAAGTAGTCACTAATGTTATTACTAGAAAAATGCTTCCTCATACCTTGTACTCCATCCATGAAAAATAGTTCTTTTTTTATATGTAGTTGTTTCCAAAAGTATATACTTTCTAAAATTTCCTTTTTTTTTTGGACTTTTATATAAAAATATATATATATATATATATATATATATATATATATATATATATATATATATATATATATATATATATATATATACATATATATATTTCATCATAGTGTACACGTAAGAGAAAATTCAATACCTAATTAATATATATCTCTCTCTCTATATATACGAGAATTTAACATGCTTCAATACAAAAATCAATATTTTAAATTTGACTCAAAAAATTAATAGATTCAATAGAGTTTCAGATTTTGGCCGCTGTAGTATGATCAAAAGCAAAGTTAATTGATAATATACTTATAGCATTTGTCTATCATAACTTGACGATTCAATAACATACGCTGAATAAACATCTTAGATCAGTTTTTTTTTTTTACATATATATAAAACATGGCGAGATGCAAATAATGTGTGTTGAAAAGTGTTGGAATGTTGTGTATTTAGAAAGTATAACATCACTGTGCGTTGCGAAGATCTTGAAATTTTATTAGTTGATTAAATTTATGATAAAAAAATCATGTATTTAAGGTATTTAAATTATGTTTGTAACACTTTACAATATAATTGAAAAGTATTTCTGACATCGGTTTGTCTGCCCAGCCGTTTGTCCGTGTGTTAAACAATTTTTACAAACTCTGATTTCTGTGTAATTGATATGTGTTAGTCAGATATTCCATGGCATGTTCCCCAGTGAAAACGAAGTATGTAGCATTTATAGTTCACTTAGAGAGGCACTCAAAATAATCCGGAAACATGATGGTCTACGGAAAAACATGTTTGAAGCATATTTTATTGATGTTACATTGCTTCAAACGTTACGAAATAGGTATACAATATTGATACCTTCTACATCTTATTTCCTATAGAAAATGATGTGCATAGAATGCGATTTGCATATTGTTCATTAAGAGGCTACTTCACTCTGACGAAAACGCCCGTTCGCTAATGTTAATCCTATGGAGGAAATAATTTAAGATATCTCGTTTGCATTTCAATATTTTTAAATGATTTTTTTCCATTGGATAGATGAGGTCAATCCCTATGCACGCTTCTTTGTACTTTTTCGATTTTTGTTGCAGTTTTTTTTTTTATTGAGGATACTTTCACTTTCAAAACCGGTTCCGAAAGTGAAAGTATCGTAATAAAAAAAAAACTTGTAATCAAAATCGAAAAAGTAAAAGGAGCGCGCATTGACCTCAGCTATCCAATGCAAAAAAAAAAAACTTAAAAATATTGAAATGCGAACAAGATATCTTAAAATATTTCCTCCATAGGATTAACATTAGCGAGCAGGTGTTTTCGTCTGAGTGAAGTAGCCTATTAACAGGGGGACACACAAATAGTGTTTACGATAAGATCTTCCACAGGAAACTCAGGACATGAATCAAGTTTAGGACCAGACAAAATAAATTAGATATGTAATGTCCTGTAAGCGCCAGATGCAAAATTTTAGTTGTGTTATGCGTTTTCATGCATTCCTAAATCTTAATATGGTATGTGGCGTGTATAATTTCTATAAAACATATATGGGATACCAAAATACATGTTTTCATTCACAATTAATTACATTGTATGCACGGGATTTGGTGAAAATGCGTTTTAAAATAATTTGCTCGTGTCTTAAATGGTTTACATTTTTCTACGCTAACTGGTGTGAATAGAATAAAAATTCCTATATAGTGTTTCATAAAAGCATATTCATATATTGCCCTCTATTAATGATAATTGCCGGAAAAATGCTTTTAGTTTTGTTATGCGTTCTCCAGCTGAATTAAATTTCAGTTTCACTACGTGGTATACATGGAGATCTATACATCATATACAGGGCTGTACAAAAGAATTACGAGACAAAAATAATTACAAAAAAATTAAAGTACAAAAGAATTAAAAGACCGTATACGTTGCAAATATAGTTGCGGTCAAAATAATAGACACTTTTTTGAAAATTCTTTATTTTCGAAAAGTTCCATGCTAATATAATATAATTATATATATATATATTTCATGAAATGCAAATTTAAATTTTTTATAGAAAAATATCAATTATGTAATGAAATAGTATTTTGAAATTGATTAAAAATGGTACTTATGCATTTGGGGTTAATAGCCTAAGATATCGCCAAAGTATTTGCTATTTAACAGCATATTTTTTCATTCTGATTATTTATGTTTTTAAGCGTGTAGTTCGATTACATATCTCTTAAATTTGTGTTTTATTTATTTTATTTAATTATATATTATTGAAGTTTTAATTTCGTTATGGGATATTAGCCACAAACAAATGCGAAACCATTTAATTTGTGCTGAAAGGGGTTAATCTTCCTTAACCGGATTGCACATGATAGAGATAGATTTTTTAGAAATTCAAGCTGGAAAATTATTTTGATTCCGCTAAAAAATGGTAAGTTTAAATGCAGTTTGCAACACATATCATTTGAAAGTACGTTCTTTTGTCTACTGGACGGTGTGAAACCTGAAATTGTACGATATTTAGAAAAAAATGCATTAAAAGTAAAATGTATAGCTCAAACCACTGACACCGTCCATATGAAATCCGCGATACTCTCATGCATGTTTTTGTTTTATACTATAGATATAAAATAAGGTAGGTGAGCCAAAGGTGGCCATAGTTAAGATTTGAGAATTTTTTATAATTTTCTGGTTGGGTTGTGTGGAGGAATTTTTTATGTAAAATTTTACACTTATCTCTAACACATATCAAGTAAACTTTTCTTTGTAAAATAATTACTTTTATAATACAATTTGAAAATTGTAGCTTGTGGGCCACCTTTGGCGCATAGTGTTCCAATGGTGGTCCATGAATTGGAATCACTTTAAAAATGTGAAAAAATACTCGGCAAACTATTTTGCTTACTATTACGCTCTGAAGATTCTTTCTTCCTTTTGATATCTTTCCAGTTTTTCTTCTTAATCTTCTTATCTTATGACACGAAAAGACTTTGAATGAATTTTTGAGCACGGTAGTTCAGGGATTTTCTTATGTCAGTTACCGACTTCTTTTGAGTGATCTCTGTTGTTAACAATAAATGGTAATACATTTTTCTAGGTATTTATGTAGAAATTTTTAAAATCAGCCTTACTACACTGATTTCCACATTTGTTTACTAAGGTGGCTTTGAACCTTGGAACATGCATATGGTCGCCATTTGTTTGACGAAAAGTTATTAATCTGATAAATTTTTTTAGAATTGAAGTAAAGGTAATAAGGAGAAAGAAATGAGCTTTCAGAAAACGTATTATAACTCAAAGTTCTATGAATTTAAACACGTGTAAATTAAAATATCTTCTTACCTGGAAATTGGAACGACTACTCATCAAAAGTGAAATCACTGCATAAAATGTTGGAGAATCAAGGTGATATATCTAAATTCATCCACGTGCACTGCCGATACATGATTGACAATGTAATAGCACAATTTTGCGATAAAAAATTAAATTAGTTCTACTTTTGAGGGGTGGGCTACCTTAGGAACACTGGCCACCTTTGGTTCAGCCACCTTACTTCTACAAATACTTTAATTTATAACCCAGATATTTAGCCTTGGATTATGTATTCAATATTGTAGTCTGAATTATAAATGATATTGTGCGTTTTATTTAAATTGTTTTGTTTAATTATGCTTCTAAAACAGCTTGTAAAAAAATTGCTTTCTTGAAATGTGGCTCAAAATAATATCCACTAAAATTAAATTTCTATACTTCAGTGTATTCATTTATTTGTGGTTAAATAACTAGTACTTACATAAAAAATATCTAATTTATTTCGCTAGAAATGACATTATCTAGAACAAAGAAGCCATTAAAAATATTTAGGATTGGCTTTTAAATTTTATTTTTTAGAGAGAAAAATATTCAATTCTTAGATTAAATTTTCAATAATATTTTTTGTAAATTTGCTTTTAAAATGTACTTATCATAAAAAAAAGGAATTTCCATTTATGCTTTTAAATTATGATGCTGAAAATTTAATTATGTATCTTCCCGTTTTTGCTTTATATAATTCTGAAAATACACAAGTTAATAGGATTTAAAAAAAATATAATCTTGCATAAAATTTCCATTCAAATGTAAATTAAATTTAATATTCAATTATCTTATATAAAAGATCATTTTAAAGTACATTTAGGAAAGAGTATTTTCCGAAAACGATAAAGAAAAGAAGGTTTTAAAAGGACGTGAAATATTTTTTTTTAATTTTTCTTAAAGACTAAGTGCAATTTCTTTCACTACGGACTTTTGGTCGTTCTCAGAAATGTGTTTGTTGTGCACGTTTGAGCAGCTGACAAAAATCGGATTTTCTTACTATTGGATGATTTATGTTTTTTTTTTTCGATTTCTTGCTATTTTATTGGTGCCTTGGGAATTCCGTAAGTGTAATTTCTGATCAATCTGCAGACTCTCACCCATAGACCTCTAATACAAATTAGATGTAATTAAATTAAATGTGGTTAAATGTATTAGATATCTATGCTCTCACCCCTTCACTCCTTATTAGATCATTAAAATCAAAACTAGTTTATTGTTTTTGCGTTTGTAACAAACAAGTTTTTGCGGAATATCAAAGTAAAAAATATATTAATAATTATGATTGTAAATAAAATATTGTTTTTTTTCTAATCTTTTCTTTCTTTTAGGTAGCTTTCAATACAAAAAGTAAAAAGCTACCTAATGCAGCTGTTCGGATGAAAGCAATTCCGGAAAATTTCGGTATATATTCACCGATCATGATCTTCAAACCCCCAAAACACCCTCCGTTCGAATGTTATGCGTTATACAGGGTGATTTTTTTAAAAGTTGTGAAAGTAAAACACTATAACAAAAGAACTACTGATCCAAATTACCTGAAATTTCACCAGTATGCTCCCAAAACAATGGGGATTTTCTAGGCATGGTTAAAAAACTTAAAATCACACCGACAGATGGCGCTGTCAGGTAGCAGAAACAAAGAATATTGTCTGTGGGAGGAAAAAAATGGACGGTTCTTTGAGAAACCATCTTCCGTAGGTCCTCTGTCGTCATTGGACCTTTTCTTAAATTCTTAAGTGTCCTAAATCTCCTAAGAGCAGTTGCTGCGATGTCATTATTCTGATAATACAGTTTCACTAACAACGTGCGGTCCGTCAATGGCGCAGTCATTGCGAGGATTTTCGTAGAATAATGAACACGATGTGTGCGTACTTCACGTTTTTATTGCCAATGTGCATGTGCCGGGCGCAAGTTCGTCTCCCGAATTTACTGCATGTACAGCGCCATCTGTCGGTGCGATTTTAAGTTTTTTTTTAACCACGCCTAAAAAATGCCCTTTGCTTTGGGAGCACACTGGTGAAATTTTAGGTCCTTTGGATCAGTGGATCTTTTGTTATAGGGTTTTACTTTCACAACTTTAAAAAAAATCACCCTGTATATATAATCCGTTATATCTGTGTGCCCGCTAAAGTCCATTGTCACCCCAACAATTTCTGAACGCCAAAAGCTATAGTCATAAAAGTGGTGTCTAGGTATAGTAAAGTTGCCATGCTCTGCGCAAGGAAACCTCTTACAGCGCCACCTGGTTGCTAAATTTGGAGTTAGCGTTTTTATTTCAAAAACTGTATGAGATACGGGAAAAAAGTCAACTGCTGAGTTGTTCAGTACCATCGATTTATTACAAAAAAAAGAAAACATCTTGCTCACAAAAATGATACAAATGAAAAGTACAAAGCGCTAATGTGTTTGATCGCGTTGCACAAAACTGCACTTATCGGAAATGAGGCTCATCTATCAGTGATACTCAAAATGGTGTCCTTCATCAACAGTACACATCTGGACAGGGGATTCCACTTATCGCTGCACATTGGACAACATGGTAGGTGATACGCTGGCTCAAGCATCCGTAATATGGTTTCGAAGTTCCTGCAATGTTGGTGGAAGGGTTGCATACTCCCGCTGTTTCATGTATCCCCACCATTTATACAAAATAGAAAAAAATACTTTTTCACGGTATGTGATATAAAGATTTATTTATGTAAAGATGGATACTGTATACCTACTGACAATTGAAACTCTGGAGTGTGACCTTTTCTCTTTTCTTCCACATTATGTCACGTTACAATTTTGGGAGTTTCGAACCAAATAAATATGCATTTTACGCCTTCTACTTTTAACATTACTTTACGGAAGGTGTCTTCTCTTACTTAATTGATGTTGCTGAATAATTTTGTAACTGACTTTTTTCCCGTATCTCTTACCGTTTTTAAAAAAATAAGAACGCTAACTCCAAATTTAACCGCCAGGTGGCGCTGTAAGCGGTTTCCTTGCGTAGCAACTTTACTATACCTAGACCCCACTTTCATGACTATAGCTCTTGCCGTTATATATATATATATAACATTAAGGCCAAAGAGACTTGGTGCCATATGTACCCAGCCACCGTTGTATTTTAAATGACTCGCCACTACGTCCGCTGACCGCCGTTTTTATTGATAACGGGCGAGCGAGAGTAAAAGTAATTGATTATCAGTGTCCAGTAGCCATTAAAGATTAGTTTCCGGCGAAGCTTTAAAAGCCTGGCATCAAGTAAAAAAAAAAGGGCTAATGCATTGTATTTGATACATTGGTTATAAGATTTAAAAAAAAAAAAAAATCTTCCCTCTTTTTAACATAATTTTCGATAGTTAAAATATGTCAGATGAAAGTTTTAAATGGGGTGCAAAATTTATATTATATGCGCAAAAAGAAATATATATATATTTTTTACTTTTACGTTTTTTTTTTTTTTTTTTTTTTTTTTTTTTTTTTATAAATTACAAGCAAAGGCGTTTTGAGTCTAAAATATGTACGTATACATAAATACATTTTATGAGCACGTTACAGTGAAATTTAATAGATGTTTTAATTTTAATTCATGCATTTTTTAACTGCAAAGATAAATAGATACAAAAATTAATAGCAAACATATCCAAATACCCTTTTAAACGAAACGCAATTAATTGGAATAAATTGCACTGTTTAAGCATACTTACTATATAGATATCTAATAAATCTTTTAATGCTAAATGCCAATTTATTTATATATTTATTTTCAGTTTCAACAGAAAAATATTCACCCAAAAAGAACAAGTGAAAAATTATATAAACGTATTAAAATGTAATAATCAGTGTGAATTTATTTATGCTTTTTACAATTTACAAGAAAATGAATACTTTATTAGAACCATAGAGAATCGCCTTAGAGTGGGCCTAACGCCATCCCCCCCCCCCCCCCCTATTACCCAACCTAAGCAGTGAAAAACTTTCAGATACATAAAATATTTTTAGACATAAACATGTAATTAAAAAAAAAAATTACTGAAATAGCAAATAACCGAATAGCATTTTTCACTTTCTGTTTAAAGTAGCACTACGTGTCTCAGAAATTGGCTTTAAAAGTATAAATATAATTTGACTTTTCCTTTCAGTGAAAGATCACTGTATAGGTCACCTTATACCAGAAAATAAGAAATGCTATTCGATTTATTTGTTTCTGAATAACAATAACTCGTGCTTAAAAATGAAAATAACTGTGTCAATACAAACCGAAAAGAAGCTAATTGGAATCTGTTATAATCAATGTTGAGGGGGGGGGAGGGGGGCGTGCTGCTGCAAAGTTCGGGGAATTGCATGCCATTACTAGGCACATCTATTAAGCTTAACTATATACTTATTAATTATTTTTTATGCATCTTAAAATCAGTTTTTTTAAAGCTTATATTATTACTTTTTAATTACAGTTTCATATGTTACAAGGAAAATTTAAAATCCCTGAATTTGTACAGCATTACCAATTTATATATTTCACCCCCCCCCCCCCCCCTCTTCAAATTTTTAGGTCATGTTTTTGCATCCATCTCGGAAACAAGCAAAAAAAAACTTATTCAAAAAACCTTCAGATGGGTCAGATAGAGAGAGGGGGAGGGGGAATTCAAATCAATCCAAGGTCAAATACTACTCCGTCCGTAAGCCCGCGGGAAAGGGGGAGAATACTAAGAATTTTTGCTGGCAGTCGCAGCCGCAGCGTTGAATGAATTCTGCTTTGTCACGATTCACGAATGATCACTGATCAGTTAGTATGGAGCGATCGAGTAAACAAAACACAGTTGTTTAGAGATCTCACGAACAACACGTAAGTTTGATTATATTTTATGCTGATTCTTTAAAGATTTAATTATTTCATTATAATTTTTGTTGTTTTGCATCATTTTATTTATTAATGTACATTAGAATATTTATATATTAATTATTTTGAATCCATAGAAATTTTTATACATATTTTCATTTCAGCAAACGTAAGATAATATTTACTTTATAATATTACCGATAGCACATATGATAAAAAATATCGCGAAAGTTAGATCAGTTTAAATTAAAATACAGTTTATTCTTTTTGTTATTGTTAAAGTGTACTTAACACGTAATTTTCATCAAATCTCTTTCTTATCACTAGTGTAAAATTTCCCCCAGTGTAAAATTCCGTCCAATAGATGATTGTTTATTTATTAATTTATTTTTGTAGAGATTGTTTAAACTAATTTTTAACATTACGAATTATCGGTATCACGTTAAATTCCTTAAAATGGTTTGATTTAACGTTGAAAAAAAAAAAAAAAAAACTACGGCTTCGAAAGTAATTTTTTTTTCTTCTTCAAAGTGAAGAAACTTAAGTTTATCCCAGAGCAAATTTCACTTACAAAAATCAAAATTAATTTAATTTAATAAAATTTAGAAAATTCATTAGAATATTGTTAACATTTCAAATTACTACAAATAATTCTCAAGGATAATTTAAAAATATTTGTGAAAAAGCATACTAAAACTGTTATTTGTTAACTAGATAAACATTAAACTCAAACGATCATAAAATTAAAATGATGCATAACATGTTATAATGATTTAATAATGATTTTTTAATGAATAAGCATAATATATTGTTGACAGACTTACAAAATAAATGTGTAAAAACCAGTGAAAAAAAAAGGAAAAGAAATTGCATCTATTTTAATCTAACATAACATATTTTATATATTAGCTCACGTTAAGATCATATGAATTATTTGCGCATAATTTAAATGATTATTCTAAAAATGAAAATACTTTTTAGAAGGTTAATTAAATGATAAAAATGTTTTGCATGAAAAAATACTAATAATCAGTTTGATACAATTTTTTAAAAAATTATAAGTTCACTTACCTTGAACTTTTTGAAAAAAATTCAAAATACAATGATTGTTATAGTTAATTAATTAGTTTATTTTTCAATTAATACTTTTTAAAATTTATATGATATGCAGCTATTTAAAAATGGCATTAGATATAAATTTTAAAAATATGTAATTTAATAAATAAACAATTTAATTCACTATGTCATTTCTTCTATTTTGGAATTTTTTGAAAAAGTTCAAGGTATATGAACTTATAACTTTCTTGAAAATTGTACCTAAATGTTTATTAGTATTTTTTTCAAGCAAAAGCATTTTATATTTAATTAACCGTCTAAAAATTATTTTCTTTTCTAGAATAAATTTTGATTTATGCCTAAATAATCTTTATGGCATGGCAGTGGCTGGCTTTAGGCTAGTTTACATTTAAAATAACCATAAAACGCTCTTTTCTGGGCAGCTTTGGGCTACATTTATTTTTTGACAACCACAAGTGGCATAGCTACGGCAAGTTTGTAGCTAGCATTTATTCATTATGATCCTTAGTGGGCTAGCTGTGGCAAGTTTCCATTAATAATAGCCATTTAAAATATAATTATGGCTTGTTTTAGGCAATATATCATTTATGATTAACCTTTAGTGGCCTAATTATGGGCATTCTAATGTACTTATGGCCAATGGAGTTGCGGCCACAAGGCGGCCGGCGTGACACTTTTTTTAAGTTGCCGTTACAGCAAACGATAGCGGCCCCTCATCTCCTAGTTTGGACCAAAGCTAACGTAGCCATCAGCGGCCCGCAAGTTCTGTCTTCGTTGGATATATATATATATATTTGATATATGTCATGCGATAGCACTCATATTTCGAAACCGATTTGGATGAATCTAAGTGTGTGTATTAAGCTCACCAATATCTCCACCGAGTTCGATGGCCAGATTGGTCCGCCATCTTGTTTCAAAATAGCAGCCACTAAAGTATTTAAAATTAAAAAGATATATATGCAAAAAAAATAGAAATACAAATTTATTTTTTATCTAAGTGTATCTTTTATCTGACCTTGATACAAGAATTCCGGAAATTTTTTTGTTTTGGCTCTATCTAAAAAAATGGCTGAGATATAGCAGTTTGAAATTCTAGTGTGGCTGACATTTTGAAACAAGGCAACACATTACAAAAAATCAGGCTTTAATTGTGAGTTTTAGTGACCGTAATTTCTGGCAAATTATTCTTTCATTGTTGTAATCATTTTCCCAACTACACGCATACATCTATATTCATATCCGTTAGTGTCAAATTCTCCCCAAACTTGGCGACACTTGGCAAAATATCGCTAAATTTGGCAAATTTCTTATTCAAATTCAGTTTTAACGAATTTTCTGTAATCGGTTTCTTCGCATATTAGCTTGCTGTTTTGCAGTAACATTAGTTAAAATTTTAAAACGAAGATATAAGAATGTTGCATTTTCCTACTGATACAGGCCGGAAGGACTTTTTTATATCCTGCTGGGTCCACTTCCAACTGCTGGCATCTATGCTGAAATGTTTTCTAAAATGCACATGAATACATTTAAATATTTTTTAATTATTCATTATTAATATTATATATAATAATATTTTTTAATTTTCAATATTTTTTTCGGCATTTATCTATGAAACTAATAACGGAAGTTTAAGCATAAGATTCCGCAGTTTGCACTAAACTGAAATCTATCAACAAAAAATATATTTTCTCATTATACATTAAATATAAAATTAATATCAAGTTAATTTGAATTGCTTCAAAAATACGTTGCATCAGGAAATGCATTTTAAATTACGTTTATTATTATTATTATTATTATTATTATTATTATTATTATTTGTGAGGTACTGTTTTAATTTGTCTGTACTTATGCGTAAACTGTAACGAAATTTCGCCGTTTAGTAAGGTGAGAGAATATATCCAAGTAATCAATAGAGAAAACACATAACACATTTAAAAACCCAATTTCAACAATTACCGTTTATAGTCGAAAAAGTATTTGAATTACTTTGTGAAGCTCTGTATATTATTTATAGATCTGAATATATATTACATATACTGAACTAAAATTTTGTTCAGTTATAAAACGCATAATAAAGTCGAAAAATCCCCTTCAGCAAGTTCCGACAAGAAACGGAAATGTACTCGAGCTCTTTTGTGCATTCCTGTATATGATTTATAGAATTTATAAACACCATGTAACAAACCAAATATGACTTTAATTTAAAAACGCATACCTCAAATAAAAACGCACTAAAAAACAAAACAAAAAATATCACTAAAAAACAGTACTGTAACCGAATTTTTTTGCGTGTCCGTGTTAATGAACGATAAATGTTTTGTACACTATATTCTAAAGTAAGCATCTTGTAGTGCACCTGAGTGCTGTATATCAATTTCAATATGTTTCAAATAGAGTAACACAAATAAAATAATTTGGAAACTATTTTTCCCTATAGATCATAATGTAACGTAATTCTTTTGAGTATTCCTGTAAATTAACTATATATACTACACACTTAATTTTCAATATCAACATACCATAGTAATCCGAAATAACATATATTAATCACATGGCAATCCAAGTATAATTTCCCGAGTTCAAACACGGACAGACTGACGGCCAAAAAAAACGAAGTCACAAGCACTTTTCAATTATATTAGAAAGTGTTAAAAAGCGTAGACGAGTGCTATTTCTTTGTATCACGCATATGTCTTATGATTTCATCGGAAATTGTCTAATATCAAAACTTCTTTGTAGGGTTTAGTTAATCTCCCTATTTGTCTCACTATTCTGTCTGTCACAGAGTTCGTTCTTGGAAACGGTAAAGATTAGAGACTTGAAATTTTTAATACTGATTGTTGAATACCCCCAATCACACGATTAATAATAAAATTTTGGAAAAGTATTACATTATTTTAATTAAATGAATTATGTAATGACAACCGATAATTTTTGAGATTTAGATTTTAAAGCAAAAAAAATATCTTCAGTGTACTTCGCTTAGGCTAGGTGGCACAGTGGTAGCGAATTTACCTGCTATTCAAATGGTTCCTAGTTCGAAGCTGGGCTTCGATGTTTGAAAATTTTTCCCCGGAATAGATTTCATTTTTAATACTAGATTTAATTTTACAGGATTTTTGTAATTTGTTTTTCATTTTAAGGCCAAAAGTTGTTGAAAAATATTTTATCAATTATTTTTTTAATTCAAAAATTCTTTTTTTGAGAAACTGCAATATTTTAAATTTCGCTTAAACTTCCGCTAAATTTTGAAAATTTGGAACTTTAAATTTTGTTTAAATAATTTGTTTTGTTTAGAGAAAAATTAAAAATTTAAATTTTGCTTGAACATCCACTAAATTCTTAAGAAATTTCAACATTTTAAATTTCGTTTGAACAACTTTTTTGTCTTCAGAAATTTAAAATTTTATTTAAACGTCCGCTAATTTTTTTTTTTTTAATTTTCAAATTTTCAAATTTTTGGAAATTTTAATTTTATGTATTTTATTTTTTAAATATCCCTTATTTTTAAATACTAAGTTCCCTCTTTAAATCATTAATTATCGTTTATGACTAGTGTTGTAAACTCAGATTTAATTTATTAAATTGATACCATCTATGTTCTTATTGATAAAATGTGTTGATAAAAGATAATGATTTCATAATTGTAAATTAGTGATTTGGATTTATTAAATAAAGGATAAAGTGTTTAGAAAGGAATGTTAAACGAAACCCTTTGTGTGATTTTCGATCACATTTACCGACTTGTGTCCGTATGAAAACTGGTATGTTGTGGCAATCACAAAACAAAAGATTACATCAATTTTGAAAATTCATAAATATAAGAAAATATCTTTTGATATATAATCGCATAATATTGTTATGGAATCGTGGACAATGGAAATGTAATAAGCGTGATACTCCCTTGAATTCTGGGCATTTAAACTGGTGATATACGCATAACATATTTCGAAAAAATAATCTAGTTTAGACACCCCCTCTTAGATAACTGAAACCAAAATTAAAAGTCAATCTATTCCTATCACGACGATTCAATTTTGAGATTTTGTTGATCTAGGCTTTTGATGATCTTTTGAAGATATAGGCTTTGCACAAATCGAACAAATCATCGATTTGCTGCAAACGGGGGTCTTGAGGGGGGGAGGAGGAGTAAGGAGGTTCCCAAAAGCTAATCAGCGATAGTTCATATAAGAATAAAGCTTCATGCGAAATTGTATCCTATTTCACGCAATAGTTACTGAGTTAGAGCATCCACAAAATTTTTGCCACCTACTGACATACAAGCAATTAGACACACGGACTCACGGACAGATATTTTCTGTAAACAGTGAAATCGTGTGCAGGACTTTCGAAAACGCATACATATGTCGAAAACTGGAAGGCGAAATTTCTCATGTCATTTGAAGTTCGTGAATAAAATACTTTTTTCTTGTATAGATAGAATAAAGTAAATATGTATATTTTCAAACATTTTCGTACTACTTTAGAAAATATTGTCGTACAAATTAAGAAAATATCATCATTAAAGTAATTTTTAGCTACACGTTCTCAAATATGCTCAAGAGACCAATTTAAAAGAGATTATCCAGCTAACAAAATATTTAATTTTTTGTTGGAGTAAAAGTTTCTTTCCTTTTATTATTGCATAAGATAACTGAAAATTGCCTAATGACTTTCATCTTCTCGTTGACGGTTCATCCCTTGACGTTGTTATATACATTAAGAATCAGAGTATTACAGTAATCTTAAATTTAAGATAGAAAAATGTATAAAATATTTCTGGAATTATAAAAGAATATTTTACCGTAATTAACAATATTTTAAATTGATTTAAGGCTTTTGACAATTAGCGATGTTAATGCAGTAACTTAGTATTATTAATATCTCCTATCCGATTCAATTTTTTTAATGCGGGTATTGAAGTTTTTATTTTGAAAAGTAAGGTGGTAATTAAAGATTATTGATAATTAATTAAATTAACTCTTAAAGGGTCATTATTTTCTGTAACTTTTTTCATAATGCTTTCTAACGATGCGCTATTGTACAATAGGAAGACATCAATTTCGCATTTTAATGAGAATGTTCATTATTTTCGTTCTAAAAAAAAAACACGACAATTTTAGAATATACGGTAGAAAGTTAAACATATGTTGTAGTTGGCGTGTCAGAGAAAGTGGCAAGGCACTTCTCTGAAAGAAAGGGTGCCAGAGCCTCAAGAGAGGTTGGACTTCTAGAGCTGGTCTCCTAATTCTGAACCAATTCCAGATGAGAGACCTGCACCTGGATTGGCACCCCAGAGGTAACGCTTATACTAAACTTGGAGGACATTGGAACCACGAACAGATTTTACGTGCACCAGCTCTCATTAACGTACACGGTCCAACAGCAGCGGCAGTCGAGAGAGGTTGTCACCCTCCCAAGCATTGACCTTGGTCGACGCTGCTTGGCTTTCGGTGATCTTAGGGATACAGAGCTTAACCGTCTGCGCCACTGCGGAACTTAGTTAAAAATATGCATATAACATATGCATCTTATATTTTAGTAAGGTTGGTTGGTTGCATAAGGTTTAATGGCACAAGGTCCCATTGGGGACAAGCTGCGCCAAAGTAAGTATTTTAGTGAGAATTTTTATTAAATGATGTTCTTCAGTTTAAACAATTTTTGTTCGTTAATCGATAAAAAAGTGTTTCAATTTGAGTTTATATTTTTCTTTTGTATTTATACAAATTTATAGTTATTTTGTTTGTGAGTGAAACATACTTCTAGAACGTGAAAGCAATCGATTTTTTTAAATTTTCGTACTTTAAAATAATACCTTCAAGCCGCATCTAGGACAAATAAACAAATAAATAAATAAACAGGGTATTCGCATCAAATCTTTCTCTAATTTAATGACTATATAATCTTTTAAACAATTTTTAGATTTAATGGGAAATGTGATTTTCCAACTTATAAAATATTTAAATACCTAAATATAATTTAATGTCAAATGATATTTTGCCTATTAAGTTTAAAAAGAAAGACCAATTATTTTGTTTAATGTAAAGAATAATTTATATAGGTATACCATTTGATCGTGTAGTGTAGAGTGTATTCTTATTTTACGTTCCTAGAAAGCATAAAATATACAGCGAAATTCTTTAATGTATGAGTTCGATAGCAAACTTTAAAGGGATTATATTTAAATTTTTACGTTCATTTAGAATTCAATAAATATAATACATTAAGTAAATTGCAGAACTAGCAGGTAAAATAGAATGCTTTCTTGTATTATAGCTTCGAATAAAATGCATTGAAACTATTTTTTTCTCTGGAATGGACTGATTTATTTGCGTTTAAATAAAGAGTACGTACATAAAAATATACAGCCATTATTACGTGAAATTTAATTATTCAAGCCGAAGAAACCATTAAGAGATTTAGAAAGGGATATTGAATTTAAATTCCTTGGAAAATGTTTCGTGTCTTTTTATGAACATTCTATAATGCAATAAAATCCATCATAAAGTTATTTAGCAGGATGATATATTGTTAACTTTAAATTTTGTTAGCTCTAAAATGTAAACCTCAATCTCTTTTGCGTTGTTGTGTTAGATGATTCATAAAATATTCCTCTTAATAATTTCTTAATTAAATTCTTGCATGAAAATCTTTAAATATAAGTAAAAGATTGTTAATAATGAAATTTTGATTTTGACAAGACAATATTAAAAAAAAATTGTAAAGAAAAAATTCTACAGGAAAATATATTTACACATACATATCAAATAATATCAGTTTCCTCTTCATTTCAGTCAATGAAAAGTATTTACAATGAAGTCTGATTAACATTTGGTTTACTGGATTAATAAAGTTTTGTAACATTTAAGGAAAATCTTTAATTAAACAGAATTGATTTCATTTCATTAGAAATAGGTAAATATCGATTAATCTAAGGTTTCCAAACTGAACTGCAAAATAGGTTCGTCTGGTAAATCACTTTGAAATATTTAACGCCAGCATTGAAGCAAAATTAAGCCAACCAGCCAAAATTTCCGAATTGAAGTTGAACACATGAAACACCTTTATCGGGTTGAAAAAAAATGAAATCTATGTAATTTATAAATTTTGAACAATAATAATTTTCAACCTTTTTAGGGTTCGGTATTTAAAAAGTAAAAACGGAATTATTATGAGATCACTCCTGTGTCTGTTCGTCCGTCTGTCACAGCCCTTTTTCTCGTAAACTGGAAAGTTCAAACTTGGGAAAGTTATAAAGCCATTTTACCCACATATTTTCACATTATTATCCATTCACAAATATGTTTAGGGGAAAATTAAGGGGCTAATTAAGTTACTTGAAAAAAAATGTTTTCATTTTGTATATCGTGTGGGGTATGGAGTGAAAGATCTAGTAATACCGAACTCCAAAATATACTTGTTTTAATTTCAGGTATAATATTTTCAGAGATATCGTCTAAAATGCACAGCAAAAATATGTCCCCACCCCCCTCTATTTTCGAATATACTGAAACTAAACTTATGAAAACATTAGGGATAGTAGGAGTTTATTTAAACCTCGCAGGAAAACTATAGTGATTTTCCTATGTAACATAGTTTTTGTGAAAAACACATTTTCTCGTTACACACAAACTTTACTTTTGGGCGGTCAGAGGGAGGGTTGACAGACGCTCGAGGTATGTATCGACGCAGAATCATCCAAGGATATTTGTTAATGATTTTCGACAACAAATGGTGGTAATTAGCCGAGATATTAATTAGGTTACTTGAAAAAAATCTTTTTATGTTTTGTGTGGGGTATTTGAACGATCTCGTAACATTGAATTAAAAAATATGTTTGTTTTAATTTTATGTATTATATTTTCAGAGATATCATCGAAAGTATACTGGAGACATATGTACACCACCCTCCTATTTCCGAATCTATTGAAATTACAATTAAGAAAAAAATAGGTCTAGTAGGAGTTTATTAATTAATAAATTTAATGTACGGAACCCTTTGAGAACGAATTATACTTTCACTTGACCGATTTATTTATTTTCGTGTAAAGAAGAGAAATGTCAGTATGAATGTAATAAATAATATGCACTGCTCTTCTAAAATAAGGTGCAACATTTATTTTGACGCTCATCATTACATGAATGTAATAAATAAATAAACTAACAGATAAAAATTGTTATATTAAAATTACAGACATTACATTACAATTACATAAAACATTAAAAACATATTAAAATTGGACGTTTAGGATTTACATGAAAATTCCTCATCAACAAACATTTTTCTTAACGTAAGTCACAGTTCAAAAATATGAACACATAGAAAATGCAACGTATCAAAATGTCGAGGCCAAAGTTACAGTTATAATAACTCGGAGTATTCATTCGGGATTGCACCTGCTTCGTTAAGAGTTAAATCTGTAATTTTCGTATACCTTGCTTCTAAGAAAGTACGAGTTCTGTAGTCGCTGCGCCTCGATCTGATTACAAAAGATTTAGCAAAATCTGGAAAATGGTTAGTTTTTATTGCATGATCCACTATTTTGGAATTTAAATTTTTATTTTGAAATGCACATCTGTGCTCCTTTAGTCTTGTCTCAAGTGATCAACCTGTCTCCCCTAGATCGCATTGCATTGTTGGCATGGTATACCATAAACTACATCTTTAAACTGAGAACTTGGATATTTATGTTTGAAGTTGCTCAAAAAACTACTTAAAGGTTTCTGTGAGATGAAAGCTGTATGGATACCGAGTGGTTACAAGAAATGCGAAATCTTTTCTGAAATACATTTGCAATGCGATCTATATAGGGGAGACAGGTCGAACACTTGAGAGATAAGACTAAAGGAGCACAGATGTGCATTTCAAAATAAAAATTTAAATTCCAAAATAGTGGATCATGCAATAAAAACTGACCATTTTCCAGATTTTGTTAAATCTTTCGTAATCAGATCGAGGTGCAGTGACTCGTACTTTCTTAGAAGCATGGTATACGAAAATTACAGATTTAACTGTTAATGAAGCAGGTACAATCCCGAATGAATACTCCGTGTTATTATAACTGTAACTTTGGCCTCGACATTTTAATACGTTGCATTTTCTATGTGTTGATATTTTTGAACTGTGACTTACCTTAAGAAAAATGTTTGTTGATGAGGGATTTTCATGTAAATCCGAAACGTCCAATTTTAATATAATATGTTTTTAATGTTTTAGGTAGCTTTCAATACTAAAAAGTATAAAGCTACCTATCGCAGCCGTTCGGAGGAAAGCAGTTCCGGAAAATTTCGATATATTTTCACCGATCATGACCTCCAGACCTCAAAACCACCCTCCGCTCAAATGTTGATTTATATATATAGATATATCCATATATATATATATATATATATATATATATATATATATATATATATCTGACCTATGTCATGCGATAACGCTGGTATTTATAAATCGATTTTGATGAAACTAATTGTATGTATTAAGCTCACCAATGTCTCGACCGAGTTCGTTGGCCAGCTTGGTCCACCATTTTGTTTCAAGATGGCGGCCATTTAAAAATTTAAAATTAAAATAAATATACAAAAAAATTAAAAATTCAAATTTATTTTTAAATTACGTGTTAGGCCTTGATACAAGGATTCCAGAGCATTTTTTGGTTTACCTCTATCTTAAAAAAATGGCTGAGATAGAGCAGTTTGAAATTCTAGGGTGGCTGACATTTTGAAACAAAACAGCACATTAACGCCATTGCTTATTTTCTTTCATTGTTGTAATAATTTTCCCAATCATACGCATAAAACTATATATTCATATCCGTTAGCGCCAAAATGGGCGACATTTGGCGAAATATCGCCAAATTTGGCGACCAAAATAAGTGTTCATAAATGAAGCCAATTTGGCTATTGCTCAATAATTTGGTGAATTTCTTATTCAAATTCAGTATTAACGAATCTTTTGTAAACGTTTTCTTTGCATTTTAACTTGCTGTTTTCGCGTAACATTAGCTAAAATTTTTAAACGAAGATATAGGAAAGCTACCTTTTCCTCCCGGTACAGGCCGGAAGGACTTTTATGTAATTGTAATGTAATGTCTGTGATTTTAATGATTTTAATATCAATATAAAGCTGTTCAGACGTAATATTTTTGTTTACTTCAAAAGATAAAAATAAGTTGTTTGTATGAAGAATGATTAATAATTAATTATAGCTATACCAAATAAAAAATAAGCAGAACTATGTACCTAGGGCCACTTATTTTTCAATGCAGAAAAAAATGAGTTACTAAAAAATGTTAATTTGTCAGCAAAACGTAAAATCGAAAGAAGAAACAAAATAAATATCTGGTGCTGTGTTGATCATAATTTCATAATAAGAGTCGTCGCTTTTTGTTCTTTTTATTTAATAACAGTAAAATATTCCTAGAATTACGCTAGATCGAGCATGTATTAAAAAATAATATATAGTTTCAAATGCAAAAAGATTTGAAAAGGACAGAATAAAAACTTGTTTCATAAAAAAAAAAAAAAATCACTTTTGTAACTTGCATAATAATTAAAAATATGAAGGAAAAACATATTTTGTAGTTACGTTAGACGGAATAATTATTATAAAAGCAACAGAGATGATTGAAATTCCTCTTCAGACGCTTACTATCTAATTTTATATTTATGTTAGACTTGTAAGTTACCGAATAGAAACGTGTTTCATAAATAAACGACTATTGTAACACTTAAACATTAATCAAAAAGATATTGAGCGATATGAAAGAAGCAATAATTTTTACAGTTACTCCAATCGGAATAATTATTAAAAATTAATACAGTTAATTTAAATCGTCTTCAAACACCTAATGTCTAAATTTATGCTCATATTAGAATTGAAAGTGCCATAATAAAAACGTATTTCGTAAGTAAATGAATAATTATTAAAAAATTAACAAGGTTAAATTACATTTCTTTCACACGTCTGATATTTAATTTTTCATCCATTTTACACGTGAAAGTGACAGAACAGAAACGTGTTTCATAAGAAAACGACACTCTTGTGACATATATATTAATTTAAAATACCTGCTACATTATTAAGAATGCAACAAATTTTATGTTAAATACTTCAGAGACGATTTCTCTCTATGCTCTTAAAAGCTAAGGCACAGAGGTCATATACGCACCACGTTGGCGTGATTTTTATCCCCGCCAATTTGGCGAAAAAAATAAATTGTTGTTTATTTACTTTCATTTTTTATTTTAATTCTATAAATTATTTTTATTATGTATATCAATATTTATTTATAATATTTATTTATATCAAACTATCATTTATTTATTTTCATTTCCTTTTTTTTTTTAATAATAGAAGCTATTTCATTTATTACGTTATTTTATTTTTATATTGAAATTAAAAAGCACGTGCTATTATTGCATGCTATTTGTAACTAATATTCAAAAACAAAGTTTTCGCCAAATTGGCGGGGGAAAAAAATCGCACCAACATGGTGCGTATATGACATCTGTGCCAAAGCTAAATATTTGTCTACTGTTATAACATAGATATTAATGAACGCTATGAAGGAAGCAACGAATTTTGCAAATACGCTATTCGGAATAATAATATTAAAAAATAACATAGTTAAATATATTTCGCACGATTAATATTTAAATTTATACTTATCATATAATTAAAAGTGACGAAACAGAAACATGTATGTGAACGTCTTTTGTAACTTAGATGTTAATCAAAAATACGTTCAGAACTATAATTGTTGGTTCGTTTTGGGCGCTACGGTCATCTCTTGCACACAAGGACTAAGCAAACCGGGATTTCTCTTTAAAGAGAAATCCGACCGACTGCAAACATCCATGCCTGAGTCAAGATTCGAAACTGGTACCTTTTTAACACTTTCCAACCTAGTTGAAAAGTGTTTATGATTTAGGTTTGTCTGCAGTCTGGCCGTCTGCGGTCTGGCCGTCTGCCGTCTGTCCGTCCTCTAACTCGCGTAAATATGCTCGGATCATCATGAAATTTTTGTATGTTATTGTCGTTCCCTATTTAAACTGAAGTGTGTAACACTTACAGTTTTTTACAGGGACAGTCAAAAGTATTCCGTTACATTACAGTCAATGAGAAATAATCGTTTCAAGTGCATTTTGATGGTGTTACGCCATTTGAAACATGATGGAATTGATATATAATTATGAAGAGCATTAAAACTTACATTTTGTTGAATATAGGGTACAAAGCATTAATTATTCATTTACAGGGTCAAGCAAAAGAATTCTATTACACATTGTTCTATGGGGAAAAAACGTTTGCAGTGTAATTAGCGATATTTTACTATTTCACACATAATAAAAATTATATGCATTACTGGGGTACTACACTATAAATTGCTCCATTTAAAGTGTGGTGTGCATTGTGTTTATTTACAGGGAAACACAAAAGGTATCGGTTACAGTACGTGTGCGATATTTACAGTCGGATAAGTGCGTTTTCAACTTTGGTTTGCGTTTTTAAGTTCAACTAAATTTTTTCATAGTACGTGCGTGTTTATAAACTCGGTTGGTCATATACAGGACTACACAAGAGAAATCGTAAGTATTACAGTCTATGGGAGTGAAGTGCTTATAAGGGTAGTTTTTAGTTGTGTTAAGCATTTTCCTGCTAAAGCATATTTAGTAGACTAATAGAACTTTGTGGAATATAAATAAATTCATATACAGGGCTAAGCAGAGATAAAGATACATTGTCGTTTACGGTTGGTAATTGCTGCGAGCGAGTTTTAAGTTGCCTTTTAGCTTAATATGTGGTGCGTACAAAAGTCTTTAGATAATACTATACAGGTCTGTACAAAAGATTTCGAGTTCATTTCCATCGATTGGCAAAGATTGCTAGATGTGAATATTCTAATATAACTAAATTTTATCATGGTATATATCCACATGTATTGATCATATACAAGGCTGCACAAAATAATTTGATTACTTTTTCGACACTGGAAGGTAATTTCAAAAACTCCTATTTTTCAATGTGGTATATGTTTTCTAAACTGTTTACTTACATGTCTTTTTTCACCTTATTTAACGGCGAAGTTTAGTTACAGTTTTCTGGCTGTCTTGGAAAGTGTTTCATAACCTATGCTTGACGTATGATTTCTCGTTCTTGTTTATTCTAATAGACAGTTGTGGGCATCAACATTATTAAGGAAGTAACAAATTTTGCAGTTACGCTTGTTGGAATCATTATTTAAATAAATTAATAACAGTGGAACAGTGCGAAATTTCGCATTGCACTCTTATACTTTTTAGAAATATCTAATATTTTTAGATACAGGTTTAAACTTCTAAAAAAATAAAGGACTAAAAATATCTGCTAACAACATTATTCAAGCTAGAATATTATCTTATTTATTCCATCAAAGTTACAGTAAAAACTGACTGAAGGCAGCAAACCAATGTATATGTATATATATTTATAATAAAACTTTTGTAAATAATAACCATTAAACCACATAAATTATCGAAAATAAATAAACCAATAATTACAATAATTTATATATATATATCCAAAAATTCAAGATTCCCAAAATTAAAATAGGCGGGGAAAAATACTTAAAGATATGTAGAGAAAAAAAATCCAATGTGCAGAAAGTGAAAATTATTACAAGAAAGCAATTGAAAACTTATATAGTGGAACACTTTTGAAAGGGCAATATTCCACTAATATATAAGTAAAATGTAAATGATTTCTTTTTGAGTTAATAGCCATAAGCCAAATTTTTTAACTCAAATTGACCGATCAATTACAGTCTCAAATTTCAGAAAATTGAATAAAAATGGAACTACAGACATAATGTAAAGAAAACTTTTGTTGCAAAAAATATATCTAATGATGCAGAATCTAATTTCGTACGTAATTTTCTAAAAAGAAAAATCAAGACAGTGATGATTAGATTTGCCTAATTTGGAAGAGAAATAAAATAGCAGAAATGATTCAGTGTTCAGATTGCCAAATAAGGGTTCCATTTTGAGTGTTCTAAAATAGAAAAAAGAAAAAAAAAAGAAATTAATGTGTAAACCTTGCATCACTTCTTACATGATATTCAAGTAACTGGCAGTTAGTTCCATAATTTCTATTCTTAATTACTTATAACTTTGATTTATATTTTGAATAAATTTTGATTTGAAACAATTATTATTATTTCAGACATTTGATTTCATTATATTGTATTGCTGTTGTCTTCTTTGATGGTTTTATTAATAGCAAACTTTGCTTTTAATAGAAGTAGTTATATGTCCTACTCATTAAAACAGCTTAATATTGTTTAGTCCAATTTAGGAGACTGAGAGGTCCAACTTAGGCGACCAGTCGCTGAATTTGAACAGCTTTTGACGATTTTTTCAAATTAAAATAAAACTTAAGATTTTCAAAAAGAAATTGTTCTTAAGATATATTTAGTTAGTAGATGAATAGATTGACCACATGTAGTGATATTTTGCAGATACAGTAAAACTTCTGAATAGCGGCCACTACTGGGAGTATGATAAAGTGACCGTACTTCGGAGGCTGCCGTTATTCAAAGGATCCACATTTTAAAATCTCAAAATTACATTAAATTAAAATAAAAATAACTCACAAAATTGCTTTATTTTTACAGTTAACAAATACATAGTATTATTTTATACTAAAGAAATCACTTATGCGTAATGTTTTTTTTTGTTTTTTTAATGCATTTCTCTAAATGCATAATCATTTCCACATATTTGTTGTAGAATTTGTTTTCTTTTTAATTGAATGCAAAATGTTTAATTTCTATGAAGCTAGGAACATCAGAATATGATTTTATGCTGCAATTTTATAATAATTCCACATTATCTTCCTCTGCAGTTTCATCATCAATTCCATTCTCATCGATCTTGTTTTCTATCAGTTCTTCAATAATAGTATTAAAAGTAGAAAACACTGCCAAATCATTATCTACATTCCCGAACTCTCTGCCCTTCATGGTTATTCCGGCTCTATTTAAAATATTATTTAACTCAGCATCATCTATTACTATTAACTAAATAAGCAAATTTTTCTCCACATTCTTTGCAATCTCAGTTGTAACTGAAACATAACGTTAAAAAAAAGTGTTATGGTGTTGTCCGTTGTTCGGAATTTGTTGTTTGGAGGTTTAGTGTAATGTTATTTCTATGAAAAAGATTAGGTGGCACTAAAACATGACAGGTATTCGTAAGTTTACCGTTGTTCGGAGTGACTGTTGAAGGAGGTTTCACTGTATTCCAAAAATGAAGTGAGTTACACCTGAAAAGAAGTGAAGTGGTCCAAATTCGGCTACTCTATCAATAGTATTTTAACTGCAATGGAAGGTGACATCATCTGTTTAGGAAAATAAATTGGGTAAAGAAAAATAAATTGAACATTTGAATTAAAATTTTGCTTTTTAGTCATAAATATAAAATAAACCCGTGAAGCAACTATGTCCTACTTTATCTTTATTGAATACATATATATTTTTTATAATCATTGTTGCAATATTTTATTTTTCCGGCAACACTAATTTGAGGAACACCTTTCATTTCATTCATGAAAACAATGCCGATTTAATTTTTAATTAATTGCAGATTTTAACACGTTTTAACGAAATGTGAGTGTACTATGCCAGAAACCACTTCAAAATCATTTTATATGGAATCTGATTTATCGTTCTGCGTACTTTATTTTCTTAGAAAATGGATGTTGACATCAGAAATATTATATCAGATAGTTAGTTTAAATCTCCTTTTTACGTCTCGCGACCACCTCTTGTGACCCGAAGTTAAAATAATAGTACAAATACTCATTCTTTGGTTTTATACAAACAAAATGACTTCATAGATGACAAAAAATATATTTTTCTGAAATGTATTGTTTTAGTGGACTTGTAATTTAGGTTCAGAAATATGAATTTAAAATGACTAGCCCCCTATAATACCAATATAATTATCAATAACCTAAATTTACACATTAAAAAAATTAACAGAGTTAAATAAGTGAATAATCTACAATTTCTTAAAAATTTGTGTTGTAAAGTTTTTAAGTTAAAGTATTATGGAAATTACTTACTTTCTTGGCTGCATTGTCTCGAAGGTATTTTGCAAAATCACGTTATAAGAACACTTATTTTATAAGGAAATCGGCATCGGTGCTACCATTTTCTGGTTTCATTTTAAAGCAAAACCATTGAGCTACATAGAAGTGAAGTTAAAATGTAAAAATATCAATCACTTTAGTTTTTACGAAGAAAAGAATCTAGGTACCCATTTGGGTACCCAAGACTCAAGACGTGTAATCTAAATTTGTACTTAGAATATAATTGAAAGTGATAGGAAAAAAATCATAAGTAAACGACTTTTGTAACTTATATATTAATCAAAAATATCTTCAGGACGATGAAGAAAATAACAAATTTTGCGGTTAAATAATTTAATCCCAATTTATATCTATGCTTATAAAAATTAAATATTTATCGGCTTTTATAGGTTAGATATTAATCACATATATATTCAACATTATGAAGGGAGCAACAAATTTTGGTGTTACGACAATTTAAATAAATATTAAAAATAACTGAGATAATTTAAATCCTCTTCAAACGCTGAAATATCTAAATCTATACTCATGTTAGTGAAAGTGAAAAAAAAATCAGAAAAGAAACATTTTTGTAACTAAATAACTTCAAGATTATGAAGTAAAAACAGATTTTTCATTTACGCTTTTCAGACGCAATAACTAAACGTGTTTAATAAGTGAATAACTTTTGTAAATTAGACCTTAAAGTATCTGATAATACAAAAGTTAAATAATAGAAAGATACTTTACGTAAACATACATTAAATACTTTAAGTAAAATATTATAAAAATATAATGTATGAATATATAATTATTATATTTTATATGTGTTAAATATATTAACTTATATTATTATATTATATTATACTATATTATATTATTATATTATATTATTATATTATATTATTATATTATATTATTGTATTATATTATTATATCATATTATATTATATTAGCATATTACATTATATTATTATTATTATTATTATTATTATTTATATATGTTGTATAAAATATTATCTATTTTTTCTACCTATGCTCATAGAAAATAAGTATTTATTGATTTATATAACTTAGATATTAATCAACACTTGTATGAAGCAATATATTTTGAGGTTAAATAATTTAATGCCAAGTACAATCTATGCTCATAAAAAACTAAATGTTTATCGACATTTATAACTTTTGTCATCAGAACATTTCTTTTAAAATTTAAAATTGCAAATTATTATTAAAAATGTCCTAAAAATGTGACATAAACATACAAATAAGTAATTTAAATTAATTTTTTAAATAGTGTAAAAAAAAAGAAAAGAAAAAAATATTTCTTTGTAAAATTATTTAATTTTAAAACTATTAAATATCATTTTCAGCAACCAAAATCAAAAAACTATGAATGAGACAATAAATTTTGCAGTTAATACATTTTATGAAATCCATAATAAATATAATAATCCATACAGGAAGTAGACTATTTTTATGACAATAACATGAATATTTTAAAAGTAATAGGTATAAAATAAAAACAATGCTGAAAAATTCTGAAAATTTTAATAATTCATAAATTAAACATAAACTTTTCAATAAATAAGCATAATAATATTATACTTCCCTTGAATACGTATTTAAAACATAATTTTAAAATTTTGTGAAAATTGAACTATTATTTATTGAGTTATTGCGATTTTTAAACACAAATTTATATTCTTCCGGTTTTAAAATTTTTTTCTAAATAAGATAAAGACATAATTTTATCGGAAAAAAATATATATATTGAATTTTTATATTAATTCAAACAGAAAATTGCAATTTTGATCGAAATTGGTGTTTTAAAGACATACAGATAATAAAAAATACCTTCAAAACTATGAATGAGACAATAAATTTTGCAGTTAAATAACTTAATGCCAAGTGCCATATTTGCTCATTAAAAACTAATTATTTATTGACTTTTATAACTCATATATTAATCAATAATACTTGTAAATCTGCAGATCAGGAGCCTCAACGTCAGCTCTAAAAGTCATTGTTTTTTAATCTCACTTTTCATATTATTTAGCATCTTACAATCCGCAATTTATTTATTTTGTATATTACATACATATTTATAGGCATATAGAATATTTTGGATGTTTCATAAATTAGAAGCGTTAAATTAAGCACGGTTTATGCAATGATATTCTGAAATTCTTCTGAACTTCTTATTTAAATAACTTTTATATAAAAAAATAAAACTTCTATTAAAATAAATTCTTTATTTATGTCAATAGAATACAAAAATAATTTATTTTGATAATAAAATATTGATGCAAAATAGTGCGAGTTACTTTAATTTTATTATTTTGATATTCTTTGAAATAGGGTTGCTAAGCAACTGATAAATTAATGAAGAAAGTAAAAAGAAATGCATTTTAAAATTAGCAAAAAATATGAAAATGAATTGTTTTATATTTCCCGAATAGATGCAAAAAAATTTCCAATAATTTAAACAATTCATTTCTAAATTCTAATGAATGAATCAGCAACTTTTCATCGCTATTGGATATACTTAAAACCTCCTCATCGAAAGTTTAGCATTAACAATTTTACGTTTAAATCCATTATTCAAATATGTGATTCTCATTTGAGTTAAAAAGGAAATTTGAAAATCCGTCTGCATTCCCATAGGAAAGCATTATGACCTAAAAAGAAATGTTCTATATTTTTCGAACGAATGAAGCAAATGTAACTAAATACTATAAAGCTCATTCCGGGTACCTTACCAACATACCCACCAAAAATCAACCTAATAGGACGATTTTTACGGTAGTTATCGTGGAACAGACAGACAGACAGACAAAAAAACAGATAGACAGACAGACGGAAGCCAAAATCTTTTCGCGTCTCAACAGTGAGCCTCAACTGACGTTTCGGCAATTAATGAGTCAGTATATTTTGCGGTTAAATAATTTAATGCCAAGTTCCATCTATGTCCATAAAAAAATACATATTTATCGACTTCTATAACTTAATCAACACTATATGAAGGAAGCAACAAATTTTGCGGTTACGCTAGAACAAATAATTATTAGAAAATTAACATAGATAATTTAAATCCTCTCCAAACGCCCGATATCTAAATTTATTCTCATGTTACAATAGAAAGTGACAGAATAGAAACGTGTTTCATAAGGGAAAGGGATTAATTAGAATTTACTTTTTTGTTTAAATAAGCGGTTTACTCTTTCTTAGTCACCTTGTACGTTTACTCACTTGGAACTAAGACGTGTAGCAAGTCTAAGACAGTAATTTATTTGGAAAAAAGAAAATCCCGAAATCAGTAACACGGGAAGAAATTTATTTCCGTTAAAATATATTTAGTATAAAAATGTTTGAATAGAGACTTTGTCTTCATTTGGCGATATAATCTTTCATAATTAACGATACTGAGGTATGTAAAACTTTTTATTTCTTCACCATTGCATATAATATTGCACTTATCTCTCGTAAAAAAACTTTGATTAAAATTATGGCTGAAAATGGTGGTAATTTTTTATGGCGATTAAATATATATATATTTTTTAATTACATTATTTCTAAATACTTTTACTTAATTTTATTAATAAAAGCTTCCATAAATTTATTTTTTTAAGAGTAAAGATGTTTTAAAGATAATTCACATCTTGTATGTTATGCCACCCTATATTTCTTACGATTAGTAGGCATTTATTGGCAGGTATATTTTTTCAACAAAATTCTATCGGTTATAGTAAAATCTGACTGTCTGTTTGGATTTCTCAACTATTTCTCCAAGAATATGGAGCATGAAACCGATTATGTCACAATAACTCTCATAATTTAAAATTTTGAATTAGTTCCCGAGATATTATTTATTTTGTAATATTTAATGACATTTCTGTAATGATGGAAACAAAATTCCACCATTTTCTGAAAAAACAGAAAACGAAAAAAAGGGAATTAATGGGACATCATGGCGAATATAACTTAATTCGAACTGATGAACTAATAACATTGTTTTTGTTTTGTTCGCTTCAATCGATTTAATAATTTTCACTGTACATTCTCTTTTAAAAATTGGTTTAAAAACATTCATTTGACTTACTAATACATTTATTAATATAATTATTAAAAAGCTGGAAAATTTCAAAATTATTTATCCGTATGAAATAATATTTTTCTAATTTATTTTAAATGTAGTTGAATTGGATATGATTGAACGCACAGGTCGTATGTTAAAATTTAAAGTTTTTAACCTAACCATAGCAATTTACACTACAGAAATATGTTTTTGTCTCATATCCTCTCGACTAATGAACTTTTGTTGTCCGTATATTGGAATTTTTTTATAAATGTATTCTACTATATTTGCATAAAATAATTTTTAATTGTAGAAAAAAAATTATATTTCCCAGAAATAAACGATCCCACAGGATTCAAATGCAACCCATTGAGTTGCTACGCCAGCTAGTATTTATCATAATAATTTTTATTCATATTCATCCATTCCTCATGTGCCGTAAGTATCAAATTATGTTTATTCACATTTTTCGAAATTAGTGTACGTACTGGAATAATTTTAGAATTTCAAACTTCTGTTTCAGGTTTTCCGGTTTAAATTGGACTAATTAAGCTTGTCTAACGTAGTTTAAAATTTAAAAAAAATCTCCTTGATGAAATAATGATTTTTCCAAGTTCAAAACTACTAATGATTGAAAAAGTATACAAAAGTTCCACTAATTATCAGCGGTTTATTTTTTTATCATTTATTTATCAAATAGAATATATATAACGAATAATTATTAAAAAAATAACAAGGATAATTTAAATCCTCTCCAATCGCCCAATATCTAAATTTATTCTCATGATACAATAGAAAGTGATAAAATAGAAACGTGTTTCATTAGGTAAAGAGATTAATTAGAATTTACGTTTTGTTTAAATAAGCGTTTTTCAATTTCCAACTTTTTTTCTAATGTTATCTAACTTAGTTGGAAAGGTTAATTTACCTAATTAAGCTTCTATTGTAGCCGAAGGTGTATAGATAATTGAATGTATGTGTTCACACAGTGTTTTGTTTTTTTCATTAACAGTTTTAAAGCAGTAATCATGACGTTCCAATATCAGTTTTAGATAGAAATTACGTGCAGCTGTAAACAATATGCGTACTCTTTCTTCTTCATATATTCGTTTGTAATAGGAGTTAAAACTTATCATTAGTTTAAGAAAGCTGGTGAGAACGTAATACTAAAATAAAATCAATTTTTTTAGAACCCGTTAGATATGTTTCACCTTTTACTTATCCATCATACGTAGTATAGGATAAGTCTTGTAATCGTATTGAAAATCGAAAAACAAATTGACGGATGTACATGTTTCAGACAATGGAGATTCCAAAAAACATATTTTTAGAAAAATAAAATGTTGCCTTCCGTCTGTGTGTGTGTGTGTCTTTAAACGCTCTATCTCCCGAACAAATTGAGATAGAGACTTAAAATTTGGTATGTACTTAGTATGTATTAATGGGAAGAAGCTTATTAAATTTCAATAACCTCGATTATCCGGAACTATTTTTTCGGACTCTCGAAATATTCGTTCTGAAAAAAAGTTCTGTTAAAATTTTCGAAATTGTTTTTTTAAGGAGTGAATATAAAAGACAATACAAAAACATAAATTTTGCATAAAGAATGAAGTCGATCGGATAGTTAGTTTCTGAGATATTTGTAATCCTATTTTTCATACTCTTCAATTTTTCATGACCCTGTATTTCATTCAAATTTCAATTCAAAGATATATTTTAATTGAAAATGAGACGCTTAATCCAACGCAGAAAACCGTTAGTTAATACGATTATCAATTTTGGAGTTATAAGAATATTTCTTTTACGCAGTTCAGTAATAGAGCATTTTTGACGTCATTAAGCCCCGAATTTATTCGAATTGCAATGCATTTTATAAATAATTTACGCATGTTTTATTTTCATATTTCATATTATGCATATCCATGATGGGTAAGTATTACGGTGGCCCCTAACGACTAGTTTCTTAACCATGCAAGTAATTATTCTTAGTTAACTATACATTCTTTAAAATAAAATACCATTTAAAATACTTAGTACATTTACTCTTAAATAAAGAGTGATTGACTAAAAATAAATAGCTAACGAAAAAGAAAATATAAACTAAGTAAAATAAAACATTTCTTCTTTTTATTTTAACTTGTCTAAAAGAAAAATAATCCGAAAATTTCTCTCATTCATAGCCCAATGAGGCACGCACTTTACAATATGAGAATACATTAAAAACAAGCAATATATAAAAAAAACAAGAACGAAAAATCATGTGTCAAGCATAGATTATGTAACATTTTCCAACGCTTCCAAAATAATTTTACGAATCATACTCTTTAATAAGCTAAAAGATAACATCTAAGTAATCCGAACACTTTTATTCAGCCCTGTATAGGATCTATAGATTTGTATATATACTACATAGGATGCTAAATTTTAGTTCAGTTAGGAAACACGTAGCACAGTTTAAAATTCTCCGTCTGGAGTTAAATAATACGGAAATGTGTGATATAATGGAATGTGTAAATAATACCGAACTTTTGTGCTTCTCTGTATAGGATCTACAGAATTTATACACACCACGTAATAGACAAAAAGCGATTTAAAATTAAAATCGTATTCAGTAACTTAAAACAAACTTCCAGGAATTATTGTTAACATACAGTAGAGAATTCTTTTGTGTGTCCCTGTAAATGAACGATGACTGCTATACACACAATATTCTGTAGTAAGTCTCTTGTAATGAACCTTATATAAATTTCAATGCGTTTAAAATAGTGAAACATTATTTAAATAAACCGCAGACGATTTTTCTCCATAGACGTAATGTAACGGAATTCTTTTGACTGTCCCTGTAAAGTAAGTATAAGTGCTATGCACACCCTATTCCATATTAAGCTTCTTCTAATGCACCTTAGTGATATATATAAATTTCAATACCTTTAAAATAGTGAAACATTATTTAAATAAACCGCAAATGATTTTTCCCCATAGACCACAATGTAACGGAATTCTTTTGAGTGTCCCTGTAAAAAAACTATAAGTGCTACACACTTCCGTTGAAATAGGGAACATGCTATAGATAAGATTATAACATATAAAAATTGCAGGGCAATCCGAGCATATTTACGGGAGTTAGAGCACGGCCAGACGGCAGACGGCCAGACGGCCAGACGGCAGACGGCCAGACAAACCGAAGTCATAAACACTTTTCAACTAGGTTGGAAAGTGTTAAAAATTAAGTCAATTCCTACTTAGGGCAACAAAGAAAATTTTTATTTTAGTTACTTTTTATTAAATAATTACAATTAATATAAATATGTATATACATATGACAGAATCACAATATTAAGTGGCAAAATAGAAAGCTAATTTCCTTTTGAGTATTTGAATTTTGCTTTTTAATCCTAAATATATAAAATAAAACCGTGCAGCACTAATGTCCCACGTTATCTTTATTGAACAGGTTTTTTATAATCATCGTTGCTGTATTTTATTTTTTGTTGGCATCACTAATTTGAGGAAAATCTTTCATTTCATTTATGAAAACAATGGGAGAAATTTTTTTCGCCCATATACAAATTAAAATTAATTAATTAAATTAAATTAATGAATTCATATTTTAAAAAACTGTATTAACATCAATTGTCATCCAGTACAAGTTTAAAAAAATGTATTTGAACTTGAATGGATGAATAGAAAATATTTTATTAACGATTGAAAATTTGAACAAGATATATAAATATATAGAGAGTGTGAGCTAATAGTAGGAATTGAATAAAAATGCTTTTAAAATGGTGTAATTTGACTATTTTTTTTTTTAAATTAAACAGTTCAGAACTTCTTTTCAAGAAATTTGTTATTTTAACCGAAACTTTAACTAGATTGAATATATTTTTTAAATGCCAAAACCTTAAAAATATATATATTATAAATTTCACCGACAATAAAGCACGAAAAGGATAAAGAAATCATCTAAGGATATAATTATTTTTTTAAGCATAATTTTCATTTTCATCTGATAATTAATAAAGAAATTTTTTTATTTATTTAATATTTCAAAGCATTTACAAACATCTCTTTAATTTTTATAAACATTCATAATTACATAACAATTTTGTTAAGAATATATATTGGAACTTTGATAACACTTTTTTTAATAGAGTTTTATAACAACACCCTTGCTCAAATTAAAAACAAGTGCAGGAAATTAAGTTTAGTTAGTAAATATATCTCAATATTTAGTGAACAGTAAAAAGAATATACAGCTTTGAAGTATTTGTTGCGTTTAATCATAATATATATTTTTAATCTTCATAATAAACTTATAAACTTCTCATTTCCGTGTGTTTAATAGAATTCTTTTAAAATGTTAAACAAATTTACAGGGCATTATTAGTTTTTAAAAAAGGTGCATGTATCTTTGCTACGTTTCGCAAAGAAAGAATGGCTTATGTCAGATTTTTAGCATAGAATGTAAAATTAGTTAAGTTTTAGTTAGCATTTTAATCTTCTGTTCTTATACTTGTGTTATTGTAAGTGTAAACAAAATTTAAAATATTCTACAGTCAATGTACATTATGTTATCTCTATTTCATGTTTTATTGCAAAATACATGCTACATTTCTCTCTATCTATTTAATCTTTCAAAAAATTCATTGGATATGTTAATAGAAAATGCACAATTCAATACTTATTTATTAAACTAAATTTTTGTATATTTTTAAAGTGCTTTGCTACGTTTCGCTAAAAGGAAGAAAAAAAGGTTCATGTCAAATTTTTAGCATTGAATGTAAAATTAGTGAAGTTTTAGTTAGCATTTTACTAATCTGTTTCCATACTTGTGTTATTTTAAGTGAAAACTAATTTAAAATATTCTACAGTCACTGTACATGATGCTATCTACGGGCTGATTATAAAAAAATCTATCCCGATATGTGAGCGCCTAACTATCATACCGTTCATAGAAACTTAATTAAATTTTGGTTTAACGTATTTTGAGGTATGCTCTCAAGAATCATATGAAAAACAATAGTTAAATTCTAACAGTTATGGTTACAGTAACATAATTTCGAAATTTTCAAATGACAACACCTACTTTTTTTTATTGGAATGTGATCTTCACAGTGAAAAACCATAAAAAGCGTTGGAGCAGTACCTGTAGCACGAAAATCACCGTCGTTAGACAGACTAAGACGAAAAGTGAAAACAACCAATAAGGACAGAGAAGCAACAGAAAAAAAAACAAAGAATAAGAGAATTTACATGTTTAAGAATAAAGTGAAACATATCTAATATGTTTCAAAATATTCTTTTTTATTTTAGTGTTATGTTTTCCCCAGCTTTATACTACTAATAAGTTCATTTTTAACATTTTCCAACCTAGTTGAAAAGTGTTTATGACTTCGGTTTGTCTGGCCGTCTGCCGTCTGTCCGTGCTCTAACTCCCGTAAATATGCTCGGATTGCGCTGCAATTTTTATATGTTATTGTCGTTATCTATAGCATGTTCCCTATTTCAACTGAAGTGTGTAGCACTTGTAGTTTTTTTACAGGGACACTCAAAAGAATTCCTTTACATTACGGTCTATGGGGAAAATTCATTTGCGGAATATTTTAATGATGTTACACAATTTCAAACACTTTGTAATTCATTTAAATCGCTAAAGTGCATTACAAGAAGCTTAATATGGAATAGGGTGTGCATAGCACTTATCGTTACTTCACAGGGAAGTCAAAAGAAATCCGTTACAATACGTCTACACAGAAAAATCATTTGCGGTTTAATTAAATAATGTTTCACTATTTTAATCGCATTGAAATTTATATATATCATTAAGGTGCATTACAAGAGTCTTAGTACAGAATATTGTGTGTATAGCAGTCATCGTTCATTTACAGGGGCACACAAAAGAATTCTCTACTGTCTATTAACAATAAATCCTGGGAGTGCGTTTTAAGTTGCAGAACGCGATTTTAAATTTAACTCACTTTTTGTCCATTACTTGGTGTGTATAAATTTTGTAGATCCTATACAGGGCAGTACAAAAGTTCGCGAACACATTTGCGTTTATTGACAGAAACTCCAGAAGGAGAATTTTAAACTGTTCTACGCGTTTCCTAACTAAACTAAAAATTAGCATCCTATGTAGTATACAGGGTGATTATAAAAAAAACTATCCCGATATATGAGCCCCTAACGATCATACCGTTCACAAAAACTAAATGAAATTTTAGTTTAAAGCATTTTGAGGTATGCGCTCACGAATCCTATGAAAAACAACAGTTAAATTCTAGCAATTACGGTTACAGAGACAAAATTTCTAAATTTTCAAAAGGCAACACCTACTTTTTTTTATTGGAATGTGATCCTCATAGTGAAAAACCATAAAAAGCGTTGAAATGGTACCTGTAACACGAAAATCGTCAGCTCTAGACAGACTAAGAATAAAAGTGAAAACAACCAATAAAGGACAGAGAAACAACAGAAAGTAAAACATTTTAATCTTTAGTGCTCTAAATCATCTGCCGCATGAAAAGTGTCATCCTGTGTAAAGTGAAAATTTGTAAAACACATTAAAATGTTTTGACAATAAAAGATAATTTTAATTTTCAATTTCAATTTCAAAAGGACGAACAAATAAAATAAATGATATCTGATAATTTCTTTTTTTTACCATTTTCTCCCTTTTCGTTCCCCTATCGTCAAAAATAAATTAATTTAGTTGCTATAGTTACAGAAACGCCATTATACATTACAAAAAAATTATAATATTGAAAACTAATAAACGTAAAGAATAATTTTTTAAAATAACTTTTCTTTTGCTACCACTAATTTACTTAAATGTTTCCTAGTAGTTTTTATACTGCATTAATCTGTTATCAAGTCAGAAGTAAACATTTTCAGCTGTGTAACTGATTTTATGCAAATATATATACATATGAATTTATATATATATATATATATATATATGTGTGTGTGTGTGTGTGTGTGCGTGTGTGTGTATACTCGGTTTGTGGCGTCAGGTGCCGCCATCCGAAAAATCTACAAGAGACTACGCCATTTCTTCCGGTCAAGGGTCCATTCTTCCTCCAGACCCCTATCCCTCATGGCTTTTTTATATCATCCATCCAGGTTTTTCGTGGTCTTCCTTGTTTCCCCTTTTTGTTTGTTCTGTAATTAGATGCGATTTTGGGTAATCTCTCCTCACTCATTCTTTTAACATGGCCATACCAGATTAATTGTTTCTTTTGGATATCTTTTAATATGGTTCCCTTTATTTTCATCACTTCTTTTATTCTTTTATTTATTTTTCTTTGTTTTCCTGATATTCTGCATGATCTTCTTAGGACATCCATTTCCACTGCTGCTAATTTCTCTCTTTCTGTCTCCAGAATTCTCCATTCTTCTGCTCCATATAACAAAATGCTCTTTACTATAGAATTGTATATATTATATTTTATTTCCGGGAGATCTCCTCACTCCACCAAATAGAGTTTAAAAGTTTTACAGCCTTTCTTCCTTAGCAGATTCTGTATTTAATTTCCTGTGAGTCTGTGCTTTCTATATTAATGTCTACACTCACACTTATTGAAACGTACCTATAACACTCACAGCTTCCTATTTTTATGTTATTATATAAATTTAATTCTGCCTCATTTACTCCAATACATAGGTATTTAGTCTTACTAACGTTCATGAATTTAGACATATGCATAAATAATAAAATAATATTATGTTCATGTTTATGTTTTTCATTTTTCATTTTTGTCTATAAATCATGTTTATTGAACATGAACATGTTTAACTGAAAATTAATAAAATCCAAAAAATCAATATTCTGGGTTGAGAAAACTGATTAATAAGACTATAAGGAAATTGGGGAACGTTTCCGAAAATCAGTGTCAACAAAAGTAACTTTGCTTTTATAAATGACTAGCAAACTACGCCCGCTACGCTGGTCAATTTCTTATAACGAACTTTTAATCCAACAAAATATTGACATTTCATAATTCACTTTTATATTTTAACAGAATAATAAGGCTACTATAATTTGTGACTATAGCCAATATACACGCCAGGACACGTCGCCCTTATCATTATATTTTTACGCATGAAGGTTTCGCTATGGTACTCCATTGTGAAATTTGGTAATTTTTCAAATTCAATATTTGAAAAATGGCATAATCATTAGATTTGAAATTTATATCAAGAAAAATACAATCTTTTACCTTTCAAACGCAGTTTGCCTAACAATTTTCTGACAAATACTTTTCGAGCTACTATTTTTTTTTTTCAGTAACTTCAAATGTTTCATTTTCCGAGATTAATCTGTGGCAACAATTAGCGAAAAACCCAGTCGTCAGAAACGCATAGTTTTTTATTAAAGAGGCTGTTGGAGTAGCGATTGTCATCACCAAATTGAAACCATCACTTTTGAAATCGGTTCGGTAGTTCTAGAGATTCCATAGAAATTGTAATTTAGAAAGTTTTTAGAACGCTTTTCGCTCATTTCACCCTTTTAAATTTCGATTTTTTTTATTTTGTTTTTAGAGAACATTTACATCTTAGAAGTAACTACAATGCCAAGTTTCAAATTTCTAGCTCCTTCGGTATAAACAAAATCGCAATTTTAGAACGCTTTTCGCTCCTGCACACCCCTGGGGATAGTGTCACCCACAAAAAATATACCCTATGTTGGAACAGGGGTTGTCACCATCCATTTGCCACCATCACTTTTGAAATCGGTTCGGTAGTTCCAGAGATTCCATAGAAATTGTAATTTAGAATGTTTTTAGAACGCTTTTTGCTCATTTCACCCTTTTAAATTTCGATTTTTTTTTATTTTGTACTTAGAGAGCATTTACATGTTATAAGTAACTACAACGCCAAATTTCAAATTTCTAGCTCTTTCAGTATAAAAAAGATCTCAATTTTAGAACGTTTTTCGCTCCTGCACCACCCTTGAGTTAGTGACACTGACATAAAATATAGCCTATGTTGGAGCAGGGGTTGTCACCATCAATTTGCCACCATCATTTTTGAAATCGGTTCGGTAGTTCCAGAGATTCCATAGAAATTGTAATTTAGAATGTTTTTAGAACGCTTTTCGCTCATTTCACCCTTTTAAATTTCGAATTTTTTTTTTGTTCTTAGAGGGCATTTACATCTTATAAGTAACTACAACTCCAAATTTCAAATCGGTTCGGTAGTTCTAGAGATTCCATAGAAATTGCAATTTAGAATGTTTTTATAACGCTTTTCGCTCATTTCACCCTTTTAAATTTCGAATTTTTTTTTTTATTTTGTTCTTAGAGAATCATTTACATCTTATAAGTAACTACAACGCCAAATTTCAAATCAGTTCGGTAGTTCTAGAGATTCCATATAAATTGTAATTTAGAATGTTTTAGAACGCTTTTCGCTCCTTTCACCCTTTTAAATTTCGAATTTTTTTTTATTTTGTTCTTAGAGAGCATTTACATCTTATAAGTAACTACAACGCCAAATTTCAAATCGGTTCGGTAGTTCTAGAAAATCCATAGAAATTGTAATTTAGAATGTTTTTAGAACGCTTTTCGCTCATATCACCCTTTTAAATTTCAAATTTTTTTTTATTTTGTTCTTAGACAGCATTTACATCTTATAAGTAACTACAACGCCAAATTTCAAATCGGTTCGGTAGTTCTAGAGATTCCATAGAAATTGTAATTTAGAATGGTTTTAGAACGCTTTTCGCTCATTTCACCCTTTTAAATTTCGATTTTTTTTTGTTCTTAGAGAGCATTTACATCTTATAAGTAACTACAACTTCAAATTTCAAATTTCTAGCTGCTTCAGTATAGAAAAGATCGCAATTTTAGAACGTTTTTCGCTCCTGCACCCCTTGGGGTAGTGGCACCGACATAAAATATAGCCTATGATGGAGCAGGGGTTGTCACCATCAATTTGCCACCATCACTTTTGAAATCGGTTCGGTAGTTCTAGAGATTCCATAGAAATTGTAATTTAGAATGGTTTTAGAACGCTTTTCGCTCATTTCACCCTTTTAAATTTCGATTTTTTTTTTGTTCTTAGAGAGCATTTACATCTTATAAGTAACTACAACGTCAAATTTCAAATTTCTAGCTGCTTCAGTATAGAAAAGATCGCATTTTTAGAACGTTTTTCGCTCCTGCACCCCCTGGGGTAGTGGCACCGACATAAAATATAGCCTATGTTGGAGCAGGGGTTGTCACCATCAATTTGCCACCATCACTTTTGAAATCGGTTCGGTAGTTCCAGAGATTACCCCCTACAAACAAACAAACAAACAAACAAACAATCTTTACTCCTTTATAATATTAGTGTAGATTCTTTAAATCTCGGAAATATACTGGTTTCTGAGACTTCAAAAGCAAAAAACGCTTCTCTGAATCGTGGATGATAATTCGAAGGAGGATATTTTTTATGTTTGTTCGTGGCAATGTCATATTTTCCTAGATTAAGAAACATTTATAAATTTTACACAATGTTGTATTCCGATATCAAAAAATCAAACATAGCTATATTACTTCATGTGTTGCGCCTTTTACGTACGTTAATAACAATTGGAAACAAGTGGGTAAGTGTGATCGAAGATCGCTGAAAGGCTTTCGTTTAATATTCCTTTCAAAACACTTTATCCTTTCTTTATTAAATCCAAATAAATTTCATTTAGCAACCAAAAAAAAAAAACTCATATTTTTTGTTCTTTATAAAGTAAAAATTTACCGGTCTATTTTTTCTTTTTTTTTTTTTTTGAGTATCCAAAACAGCCGGATAGCGGGCGAAGCCGGCTATTATATTATTCTGTCACAATAATACTTATCACGCGGACTAAATGCGATATAAAAAAATATTTTCAAAATTAAACAAAATATTTTCAAAATTAAACATGTTGTACACCTTCAAAATGTTAAAATATGCGAATATTTCCATAATTGGATTTTTATCATGATTCAATATGTTTCTCAAAGTCATATATTTACTTTTCTCTATTACTCATATTGATACTCGCTTTGTATTATTCTTAAACATTTGAAAAATTCGTTAAACTTCCAATATGATGTCAGTTTTTTTTTAATGCTCTAATGACGTGAAATTAATCTGCTTTGTGTACATACACATACTCATACTCCTTGTATTATTGAGAAATCTTTGAAAATCCGTTTTATTACCACTATGACGTCAATCATTTTTATTTCATATTTATCTTTTTTTCAATTGGTGAAACTCTTTATACAATTTTCCTTTTTCACGTGGAAATCATCTGATAGAAAATTAATTATTGTAGAAAGAATTTCTTCGTGGATTTTTAATTTTTGGCATCTGCTATAACGAAAAATGTTTATATTTAATAGGAAAAGGCTGCTAGAATTCGGGTTTTTATCTCTATTTATTAAAATAATACGAATTTTTCAAATTTTAATATTTTGAGCTCTTTATATCTGATATTCAGCTATATACACAAAGTTTGAACTCTGTATGTTACATAGTTTCTGAGAATAGCTTTGTGACGGACAGACAACGGAGCGGGAGTAATAGGGTTTCGTGAGATGAACGAAACCCTAAAAACAAGGACTTTCTTCTTTTTAAATGTGCGTTTTGTTGGAATTTTTGTTGCATTAAAAGTGTCAAAAACATGTTAAATTTTGTGAACATGTACTTTATCAATATTTATAAAAGAAAGTTTTTTCTGGGGAGATGATAAACACACAGCAAAGACTACAGAGCCTAATAACATGAAAATTGGGGAAAAATGCTTCTTTGTGTGTAGAGGCGAACTTAGAAGGGATTTTCAAAAACTCCACACCTAAGTGGGGTAAAAAGGGGAACAAACTTTTAAAAAGTTCCTTAAATCTCGGGTATTATAGTGAAGTGACAAATGATAGGATATTTTAATTTTTCTTTGTATGCTGAATCGTATGGTACCAAGTACGTTCTTCTAAGTCCGGTAGTTCCTGAGCTATTGCACATTATTTAACAATTATCGTATAATCGTTCTACGTTGCTTACTTATTAAAGTAGAATTGGGGGGGGGGAGTTATTTAATCAGTTGAACCCATGAAATATATATTTTTTTAATCTACAGAATGAATTTTGATGGGACTTGCATTGTTTATTTTCCAGGGATAGTTTTAGTATATTGCATATTGTTATATCGTTCTTTAGTAAATCCTACTGTAAATGGTTAATTAAACAAGTTTGTCTTTAATAGCCTAAACTTTGTTCAAAAATTAGAAAATATAACAACGTAATGGCGTTCGTTTCATTTTACAGCATTGCGGAACTGACAATCAAGGTAAAGGTTCATATTGCTTTAAAACAAAAGATGAAATGCACGGGCATATTTTGTTTGGAGAAACCGACCAGCGTAGTGGGCAAAACCTGCTAGTAATTTTATAAACCAATAGCAAATACACTAAAACAAGTGAAAATGGTATCTTTCTAGGTTCTTGCCTACTTTCACGTCGACCTTTGTTTCAATAAAATAATAATAATAATAAAAAACTGTTGACAAACAATGTGATTTAACACCAATAATACAAAAGCGTGACGGCACGTTAGATTTCAAATGCAAATCAAGCACGTATTCCATTTTCATTTGTTTTGCAGAAAAGCTAGTTTAATTTTCCTAATGAAATAAATAAGTTAACTGCTGTTTCTCTCTTTTCCCTCTCATTTTTAAAAGAAAATGATAAAGATCTGTGATCTTTGATATACAGAATTTGACGCGATAAATTATTTACAAGAAAACGGGATTCTCCCATAAAAAAAGGGTGCATTCTGCGCTTGATATAAAATTTTCTCTGCAAATGGATAAAGAATGGTAATGTACTGTTAAAAACACTGATAAGCGAATATATATTTCAAAAGGAATGCGATTCGACAGCTCGAAATTCTGGCGCATAATTTCAAGGCTTTATCTAATTTTTGTGTATATTTTATATGTTGCATCTGTTATTTATGATTGTTATATTTTTTATATTTGTTTACATTTTCGAAATGAAAAGCGATATGTCACAATTCCAAACATTTTAAGTGCATACTGAAAATTTTAATTATAACAGTAGTGCTTATACAAACATTAAATAAGAAATTTTATTGTGAACAGATTTATCCTGCAATTTTAACGGCAAGAGTAATGCCTAACAGTTTTTTGTTTTCCAATGTGTCGCCTTCCTGGCGATCTACATACCGAGATACACAGACGAAAGATGGTTATTGGCTGACAATCGTTAAGTTATATCGAATGTGATGTAAATGTCCTACTTATGTATTTTTGGCGTAAAATCACATTGTTTGCTAATATTTATATTTAATAGAAAGTAGGCGACGGGATAATAGACAAGTTCCACTGTACTTCTTTTTCTTGCGATTCTGTCTTAACAGGTTATATATATTTGTATTTTAATAATAACGGTTAATAAATTACTTTTTAATCTGTTTCATTTTGAAATGAATTCATTGTTGAAAATTCTTTATTCATTTTTAGAAAGCTATGGCTTCTCCTCAGAAACTTATTGCTCTGAGTTTCTGTTTATTATTGGCTTCTTTTAGTATCGTATCTTGTCAATTTGGCTTCGGTATGAAGGGTCATCATGGCCATGGCCACAGGGCACTTGAAGCTTTACTTGCCACCGGAATCCTAGCACACATGTTTCGGCTACATCGTGGACATCATGGGCATCATGGTCACCACCACGGACACCACCATCATGGTCATCATGGCCATCATGGGTATCATGGTTATGCTGGTTATGCAGGATTAGGTCGATCAAATATTCAGGAAGAAGCTCTCGCTGCGGCTGCTGGACATCTGGGAATATAAATATTATCCTTCATTATTATTGTAAATATTTCATAAATGTAAATATCATGATGATATAACATACACTGTAAATCATAAATTTGTATAAAAACATTCATTCTAAATAAAGAAATTTTTTTTTATTTAAAATTCTTGTGTGCAACGATTTTCTTTTTTCAAACACTTCTGTAATTTAAAATTAGCTAAAAACTCCCGGCGCTAAAATCTAAAAAGGATCCTGTGTTGTGCAACGCAACACCACCACGGGTCATATCGGAGCTATACACAACATATATGTCCATCTAGTGGTCAGCAATACGCGGAAAGCCCAGTGTACATTTGCACATTTTATCTATTTCAGAGGTATCAAAGGTTGCTTTTATAATTTATAAATGTATTATTATTTTTTTAATATAAAAATTAAATAAAAATTCCAAAAAGTAAAAATAAATTTAATCTCATGTCAGAATAAGCAAATTTAAATCCAAAATTTTCTTAAAATGTTTAAAAGGACAGTTTTTAATTTATTTAACTGTGAACCATATTATAATGGAATTAAATCTCAGAAAAACAGTACTAAATATCAACATTATAACAACCCTTTATATGAATAATCATAAAAATATAAATTACTTTTCCATATTTAAAAGGATATTCCATCTGAAAATTATATATTTTTTAATTTTTTTTAAACACATCATGAACTTCAATTTTATTTAATAATAAATCAATCGAAAGAAACGAGTATATGTATATAGATTATAACACAAATGCGATTAGCAAAAATTCTTTTTACACTTTTATAATTACAACCAAAGTCTTAAAATGTAATTTTAGACAATCTCTAGAATGTAGTCAAATGCAAGGAATAAAATGCATAGATGATTGTTTTTTTTTTTTGTTATAATCTTCGAGTGTGTAAAACATTTCGTATGTTTAGGTAACTTGTGACGTACTCTTGCGGCCAGTCAGTTTGAAATTTTTCCATGACACCAGATTAACAATAACAACATTTTATTTAGAAAACAATAATAAGAGTGGTTGGCAGTGGGACGCATAGACTTAAACTAAATACGATTAAAAATAAGCTTGAAACAATTAATGACTGAGAGGGAAAATTCTTTCCTTCAAATATTAGAGGGGGAACTATTTCCACAAAATATTCTCTAAATTTAAACTCTAGCTCAAAACACAATGGTCTCGCTGTTAGTCGGCAGTAACCGAGGAATAATGTCACTTTAGCTCATTCTAAAATGTCACTGGAAACAATGTAATTAATACTATTAAATGTTACCTTAAACACGGCAATATCACTATAATGTTAATCCCGTGTATTATAATACTCTTTCATTCAAAATATTAAATCGTAACTCCTTACCCCGCTGACTATCATACAACCGAGGAATTTACTCTAAAAGCAGCTAAATGGAAATTTCACTGGCTACTCAGCCCGTGGAAACTTCGACGTCAAAGCAGGAAGCGATGAAGATCCAGGCTAAATTACCACTATGCGCAAGATGCGCCAAAATTCTTCAAATCTAACCCCTACCACAGTACACATAGAAGCTAGACGACCACAGATACCTAATTATCATACCATTGCACAAAATAACTACAACAATCTGATTCCAGGATATTCAGGCAAATTGAGCCAAACTTAAAGAAATGACACAATATGTAGCTCATTCAAGTAAAAATATTAGAATTCAGGACAACATGATTGCACGCTATAATTTCAAAACTCACTCGACCACAGAGTACATTTTTAAAGTAGTAACTAGGCACTATGCAGCAAACTTATATAGACAAAACGCACTTGCATGACAGCATTTGAGAATAATGCTCAAGTGGTGCACTAGCCGTACATTATGGGAGATGCATTACCCTTAAAATATACATTATCTTTCACTTAAAAAAAATCTGCTGACTGCTGAAACCAATGGTACTCGAACCGTAAGAACACAGTGCATATTCAACCACAGAAGTCGATGAATTGATAGCGTAAACATTTTATTTGAATCAAGAAGTCAGCATACATGTCTGATTTACATTTTGTTAAAAATATTAGAATACATGAAAATTATAATCCAAATATAAATTAAATTACAAAATGCAGTGAAACCTCTCTAAGCAGATACCTATAGCTTCTGAAAAAGATGTCAGACTTATAGAAGTACTATTACATTTTTCACCCTATTTACAAGTATATACGTATGTTCCTTAAACATTAATTATATTAATTAGTTCTAAATAAAAATTAAATAAACATCCTCTGTTTAAATACACAAAATAATTAAATTTCAATTTAAAATTTAAGAAAAAATAGGTTATGAATACAAAATTGGCATAGCTCTCTATTACTTGTTATTACACATCGAAAGTAAATCCATCTATTAAAATGTGAAGTATTTGGTAATTTCAAATTAAAATTTGTGTTTGAATTTTAGCTCGTTATCCGTTAATCTTATTTATGATGTGAAAATAACTGATAAAACATTCGTATATCTGTTATTAGCATTCTATTTTTAGAGGGATAAGGTATTTAAAGCACAGGGGTAATTCGACTGTAAATCTTTCAATTTAAAAAAATGGAGATGTTTTCTAAGATATAATTTATTGGCAAATTCATTACTGCTAGAAACATTGGTTTTTAAGTACGAGAGTTATATAGCTATTTTAAAGCGGGATACATTATAATATTTCTTGTGTTGAGTAAAAAAAAAAATTGCTCGATTTTTCTTTTAAAATAGGGGAAAGTGTTTATAGGTGTTGCACATAATGCTAACCTTATGGATACATTCCGTTCACTGAAAGAGTATCCAACTTGAGTGATATTACTATATATTTACAAAACACATTTTTCTTATTTATTTATTTATTTTACATGAAACGGCCAAAGCAACATTTTTTCTTTATAAATTATAAAGCAAAAACATGTCCGTGAATATTGCTAACGTCACATTCACAGAGGCAACACCTAACGAATAAATTTCGCTTTAACTCCAATTCTTTTAACTTCTAATTATCGCAAAATTTTAAATTTTTACACCATCGAATTGAGAAAAAAATGTTATTTTAAATGTAATTTGTTTGAAAACTGTATCTATAATTATTGATTTTTTATGCTTTAAAAAAAAAATCTACTTCGGTAAAGTGCAGCCCGATTACGAAAAATTATCCCGTTTGCACATAAAACAATATAACTAGTCCAGCTTTTGTTCCCGTCTAATATTTGATAAAATAAGTATATCGGTCGCTTGAAGATTAAACCTCGGAAGCTCCTATAACAAGAAAACACCATTTTTTAAAAAATTCAAATTTCTTAATAAATAATTTTATTAATATCTTCTAAAGTTTTGATTCAATTTTCATAAAATTTTAAATGTCTCGACAAAATTGTGCAAAGATAATATATCTTAAATTTCAAACCATTTGGTTGGGTAGTTTTTGCGCTGTTACATGCGGACGGACGGACGGACGGACAGACAGACAGACAGATGGACCAGACGACAATAATAGGTGCTACGTATTTATATAATTACGAAGGCACCTAAAAAGGAATGATTAATTCTTCACGCTTTCTTTTCTCTAGTATTATGTGCCTGCCTTTTCAATTATTATTTCTAAACAACACCCCCCAACCCTATTCCCTAAAAAATAAAAAAAATTCTGTTTCACCATTTATTTAACATAATTTTCACTTCTTAACCCTCTGAGCGTTTTGAAAAAGGGTAGAATTGTAATGTTATTTTCTTCATTTTGTTTTAAATGCTAAAAAAAATATGATTCTTTCAGCATTATAAATAAAACTTAATTACAAATATGAATGTAACCCTTGAGAGTATTAATCATTCATCAATGTTTTGAAAATTCATTAAATCTATAGAATTATATTATCTTAAACATTGCATATATTGCAGTGAAACCTGGAGCTTAGTCAACGGAATATTACGTTCCACACGCTTAGAGGGTTAAAAGATCCAAATTACTTCACTTCATGTAATTTTGAAGAAATTCTTATTTCCAAGATATTGCTCAACGAAATGTAGTCCTTTGTTTCACAAAGCAAAAGCGGCAACTGTCATAAACATACATAAACTTTTTCTTACAGTACTAATTGCGATAAGCATTTTTGTTTAAAATACAAACAATCTTTGAAAGGCTTTGGATAACTATGGAAGCTTCACATAGTTAAAAATTATTTTTGCATCGAATAAATTCTATAAGTTTACTTAACCGTTAAATAATCATTAGTATTTTTAAAAATTAAATGTTAAGCAATTAAAATATCAAAATATCATTGTTATTAATTCTAAAATTTGCGGTAAGCAGGGTGTCGACAAAATTCGTTGACACTTTTTAAAATTCAATAAAAGATCAAGCAATTAGCGTACGAGAGTGCGGTGTGGACGAAAAAGCTTCCTATGATCTGAAATTGTGCTTAAGAATTTTTTTTTTTATCATAGATGGCGTTGCTTCTGGAAAGTTATAGAATAGGTAAAAAGCCTTTATGCATAACAATGGTGAAAGACGCACAATGCGTACGCAGAGTTTTTGTCCAAACTATGGCAACCCACATTCCAAAAGTTTACAATACTCGTCTATCTATCCTCATTTGTCTAATAATCGAACTCAGGACGGCGAGTATTGTTATGCTCTGGTAATTTTATCCCTATTGCCTTGTAACTGTTATATGTTATTGAAGTTCATTTTAAAATCCTAGGTGTAGAAAATGAAATGTGTTTATAGTTCGTTTACAGGGACACACAAAAGAATTTTGTTACACTATGTTGCATAGGGAAAAATCGTTTCCGATGCATTTTACTAACGTTAAATATATCAAACATAATAAAATTTCTGTGCTTCACTACAAGACTATACTCCTCAGAAGTATACTATTTCATTCTATAATACTCAGAAGTATAAAATGGTATCATTTATATTTTGTTTACATAGACGCATAAAAGAATTCAGTTACAGGACGGACTATGATAGTTTTCACTGTATTAAATTAAATAATGAAATTTCTTAATCATATTCTGGTAAAGTTAGAAAGCACTTCATAATCTATGCCTTATGCATGATTTTTCGTTATTGTTGTCCTATCAAAAGGAATAATGCATTTTTCACTTTCATAATGTGAGCCATCCTTCTTAAGTTTCTTCTACCGCTACTCGTCGAAAACAAATTCTCCTTTGAACTTATATATTATTGACGCATACAAAATAGAAAGTGGAAAGTATATTTTAACGATTCAAATATTTTTTTAGGTAGATTTCGTAAGAAATACTACGTATTACATTCTCTTCTATGTTAGAATTTCTGAAAAAGTTTTGCAAATCTATACCGATCATGTCTCCTAGAACCCCAAACCACACCCATTTCAAAACTTTAGCTATCTATCTATCTATTTATATCTCTTTTTTATGGACACGATGGCGTCCATAATTCTGCACAAATATCCTCCAAACTGATACGAAGGTGGGCTGATAAGTTCTCGGCCTGACACAGAAATGGAACAAGTATGACCAAATGACAATGATGTTTGTAAAGTATGATCCTTTAGATGACATGCTGCCGAGTTTCAGACGCGTGAGTTTATTGATTATTGCTGGGCGATAAAGTAATGCAAACAAGTTTTGACATTTTCGAAATATGTAAAAAAAAATTGAAGTTCGAGCTGTCATAAAATACTTTGTTTAAAAAAGTTTTAAACCCCACGGATATACAAAAAGAGTTACATTCCACCTTAAAGGATTCTTGTCCTTCGTATTCGATGATAAAAAAGTGAGCTGCTGAATTTAAACATGGTAGGAAATCAATTCACGATGGTGAACGCTCAGGGCGTCCAAAAACCGCTACGACACACGAAATCGTGTCAAAAATTCACAAAGCCGTATTGAATGATCGCCGATTGAGATACGCGAACTTGCTGACATTGCAAACATCTCGATAGACCGCACCGTGTCCACTACATTTTACGCGATGTTTTGGGTATGAAAAAGCTTTCTGCTCGATGCGTCCTGCGTTTGTTGAACGTCGACCAAAACGCCAAAGAATGAACATTTCTCAAGAGTCTTCTGAAATGTATTGTGTTGCAAGTTGAAAAAATAAAATGAAATATTGTAAAAAATCTTGTATTTTCTTTGTCAGGAAGAGAACTTTTTGAATCACCCTCGTACTGGGCTGCACTAAGAAATTCGCACAGAAGAGTGTGTCTTAAATGTATTAAATTGCAAGGGGACTGCATTGAAAAATAATATGAAATTTTGTCAAAAATTTTGTGCTTTCACTGTCAGGCCGAAAACTTACCAGCCCACCCTCGTACATAAAGTCAAGGGGCAGAAAATCTACGTCAAGTTCGTTAATGGGCACAATCGGACCAAGGGGGTGAAAAAGGGAAGGGTTTTTGTGAATACAGAAAATAAAGGTATAGCATATTAATTGTGAAACCTATCGAATCAGTTCAAAGTTATTATTACTTCTAAGAAAAGGGCCCAAAATTTATGTGTGAGGAAATTTTTATGTCAATATAAATGGCCTCGAGGGTTGAAAAAATTACGGGTTTAAAGAGAAAAAATTCGTAATCTCTTCAATTCACAAGATATCAAATCCGCTTAATAATCCGTGATTATAAATCTTAATATTATCTACAATTTTTATATTGACAAGATTTTAATAGGACCAACTCTTACACCAAATAAACTTAAAACCAAAAAAAAAAGGCGAGCGGCGGTTGTAAAATAATAATAATAATAATAATAATAATAATAATAATAATCACATCTTCGTTAATCCGCCACTAAGGCAATAAAAAAGTAACATTGGCGTGATGAAAATTTTTGACAACCCTCAAAGATGTTGTATATACACTGTTAAAAATTTGCAGCGAACTGTCCAGTCATTTGACCGTTTTTGTAGAAAACGGTTACATAACCATAATTTAACTATATTCTGACCGTATTATTGATCATTTTATGGTAAGAATATAGTTAAATTACTGTTATGTAACCGTTTTCTACAAAAAAGGTCAAATGACTGGACAGTTCGCTGCAAATTTTTAACAGTGTAGGTTTGTATTATTAAACGAGTGCGTATCTCAATAAAAAGGACGTCAGAATTTTAAATATATATTGTGTGGTTCATTTAATAAAACAATCATTTATCTCTAATCTTGATTTAGTTTTTGTTGGTGAAATTAGCACTTAACTTTGAAATCTACCTGTGCCTGTAGACCGTGCTGGCAGGGATTTAGTTTTTCAATTATTTGTGTACATAAAGTACGAATGAATAAAGTCTGTTTACGAATCCAATATATACATGAAGTGGTCGAAAGACTATCTAAGAAAAAAAAATTAACTGTGCGCGTAGCACAGATTCCAGCTTTCCGTTTTTCTCCTCCAAGTCAAATAAAAATATATTTTGAACCAGAAAATTTAATAATAAGTATGTATTTTTTTCTGAGTGATAATTATTTTATTTTATTTACTAAGCAAAATTTCTGGTTCAAAATATTTTTATTTGGATAAAAAAAAAAAAAAAAAAAACACCTGACATGTTGGACGCTATGTTATAGTTAAAGAAGAAAAGAATGCTATTTCCATAAATATATTTTCTTTGTGGAATACAATTTTCATATGTTTAAAGAATGTGCTTAATTATCATACAAATGATTCCACACATCTTACTCGTTTGCAGTTTAACCAAAATTTTTAAAAATAAATTCATCTACTATAAAAACGAAATGTCTTAACAAAAGTTCTAAATGAAAACTAAAATTTATTGTTCAAATTAATCCTTACTCTTTTGAAAAATAATATGAAATACTTTTCGACGAAAATTTAAATATTTTCAGGAGAAATCTTTCGAAGTATCTTTTAGGGGTTATGATGGATTTTTAGAAATGTTTTGAAAAAAAAAATGCAATATTTAGGAATTCCTAGAATAAATATTCTTTGAATAAAAAAAAAAATGATAATTATTATTCGACATTCTCAGAATTCAGAGAATTTATAAAGAACTTTTTGCTGTTGTACAAGCTATGCTTTTACTAAGGCGAATATTAAATAAATAAGTTAAAATAATCTATTAAAACATGAAGTATTTGCTTTATACTTTTATCGACTATTTTATGTCAATATTTTCCTTCCTAATACTTGGAAGTTTTCAGATTAAAAACTTTGCATTAATCATTTACAAAGGCAGAAAGTACTCTAAACAAATTTAATGTATTAATGCAAATCAAAAGAAATAACTACGCATTCATGCATATATTTCTTTTAAATGCTAAAAGGTGTAAATTAACAACATAATAAATACACAACAAAATAACTTTTATTATGTTTTTTGACAAGTTATTATATTGTTTATTATATTGTTTATTATATTGTTACGCATTCATGCATTGAAAAATTGGAATTTCTAAATCAGAAAATTTCGCTATTTCTCTTTATGTTTTCGCTTACTTGATTAAATTTTGAATGTTTATGTAACGCATTTTTCCAGTTTTAGAATATAAAGTTTTCGCTGAATGGAATTTCAAAGTATTTTAATTTTCCACACATTAAAAAAATACTTTCAATGAGATTTTTTTTTTCATGATTATGAAATTTTATAAACTCATAAAAATGAAGATTGTCGCAAATTGTTGCTTCAAACATTTTTGTAAAACAAATTTTTTTATTGTAAAGATCTAGCAGATGTTTTACAGTGCTGTTATACAAGTTTTACTGAAGCAAACACTAAATGGTACTTCTCTATAATCCCGTCGACCACTTTTCATAACAAAAAACTATTGCCAAACTGTAACGCCAAATAAACGGGAGAACCATTGGAATATCAAAATAAATAAATAAATAAAATATAAGAATATAAGGACACAATTGTTATTTTAATGAAAGAAATAACTCATAAATCAGTAAAACATAATGAAAAATACACGCAAATGTCGAATTAAAAACCACTTGATGACATAACAAACACGTATAATGCTTCTGACATCAAGTAAATGGGACTGCATTTTTGGCGCTTTATCTTACAGTTTGGCGTTAGTTTTTTGTTATGAAAAGTGGTCGAAGGCATAACAGAGAAGTACCCACTAAATAAATAAAATCCTTTTATTTCCAAATTTACTAAAACAAAAAATATGAAAAAATTAGGTTAGTAGGAGTTTTTTAATTAATAAATAGTAATTAATAAATTTAATTTACGGAACCCTTTGAGCGCGAGTTATACTCATATTTGACAGATTTATATATATATTTTAATCAAATGAAATAACCAAGCAATCATACCATGAAGTACTTTAAATTCCTAAATCAGAAAAACCTTATATTTCTGGGACTTTTTTAGGTGCGTTCATTATTATATAAATATGTAGCACCTATAGTCGTCGTCTGGTACGTACGCCTGTCTGTCTGTCTGTCTGTCCGTCCGCCCGACTGTCCGCATATAACAGCGCAAAAACTGCTCAACCAAATGATTTGAAATTTAATATATATAATCTTTGCAGAATTTTGTCGTGACATTTCAAATTTTATGAAAATCGAGTCGAAACTTTAGAAGATATTAATAAAAATATTCATTAAGAAATTTGAATTAAAACAAAATCGGTGCTTTTTTGTTATAGGAGCTTCCGAGGGTTAATCGTCAAGCGACCGAGATACTTATTTTATAACATAAATTAATCTGCAGACGATATTATTCATTTCACAGAATTAAAAATCATCAAGATCTGAATATTTATTTAACTATCTATAGTACGAACGCACCTCGTTTGTCTCGTTTGACGTACAATTTTCAACTTGTTTTTATTTTTCATGTTTTAATTGTGAATGTTTTTGTGAGATGTTTCTTTAATTTATAATTAAAAGTTATTTACCTCGATAAAATTTCCATTCCGAAAGCATTTTCATTCTTGACACGTTGAAAAAAAACTTCCACTGAGTTTCTATATAATTATTGAGAAGCGAACACTTAACTATGTAAACACACAATATATAAATGTAATATAAAGATGCAAGATTTTCTTAAATTTCGCGAAAAACTTTTATTTTGAATCAGAAAAAATTTAAAGTTAACATTTCATTTCTCAACGTGTATTAGTTTAATCATTTGAGTGCTAAGCGCGATAGCGCCGCAATGTATCTGCGCATCAAACAAATTGTGTTTCAACCCAGAAATTTTATCTTATAAAATGTAACTCACTAGATCGCTGTAAATATTTCAACTGTTGAATAAAAATTAAATGATTTCAATTATTGAATAAAATTTCTGGGTTGTTTGATCCGTTGAAATTTGTTTGATCCGCAGATACATTGCGGCTCTATCGCGCTTCATAGCATTCAAACGGTTAATAAAGAACTGGCTTCTGTTTTACAATTGCTTTTGTTAAACCGAATCATTAATGAAAAAAAAAATCGGTAACATCTACTTTCTTTTTTTTTTTTTTTTTTTTTTTTTTTGCCGATTTGTTTTGCAGAAATATTCTTTATTTAATACTTCAAAAATTTTCAAAATAAAAAATCCATTTTAATCATTTGCAAAGAAAGAAAGAATTTCGAAAGATGAAAAAAGATAAGTTTTTTTTTTTCCCTTATGAATCGAAAGAATTTACTAATTATTCACGCATTCAAGCATTTCAAATATCTGAATCACCTATTCCCGCTATTTCTATTTTTCCGTTGCTTTGCTTTAATTTTGAATGTTTATGTTAGATATTTTCCATTTAAAAATGCAAAGTTTTTTATCTATTTGTTTTTCGCAGAAATATTTTTTATTTAATACTTCAAAGATTTTCAAAACAAAAATTCCATTTTAAACTTTTGCAAAGACAGAAAGCATTTCAAAAGGTGAAAAAAAAAAAGATTTTTTTTTCTTTCAATCGAAAGAATTTACTAAGTATTCATGCATTAAAGCACTTCAAATTTCTCAATCAGAAATTCTCGCTATTTCTATTTTTCCGTTGCTTTCCTTTAATTTTGAATGTTTGTGTTAGGTATTTTACATTTAAAAATACAATTTCACTTGATAAAATTTCGAATCATTTATATGATTTTCACGATATCAGTATATATATATATTTCTTTTGCATAATTTCTACTAATTTTAAGAATTATTTAGACATGCAAATTCTACTAATTTTTTCATGTGGAGTTACTTTAAATAGATGTCTTGCGAATATTTTACAAATATAGCATAGCATTTTACACAAGTGTTTAAGATAAATATTTTCTGGATAAGAAAAATTGCCCCAACATTTTCTTTGGAACGTGCGACGTGTGACTTGCAGATTTGAGACATTACCGTTCAAACATAAAATCTTCAATAGCTTACTTGTAGTTTTACTGTATTTTCCATTTTTAGCTATGAATGTCGCAGTTGAAACTTCGATGTTTCCGTGACGTTAGAGAACGTCAGAAATGTGACATCACATACATAAAAATATACCACCAAGCTTTGATGTTACATATGCGACCATACTTATATTAATTTTTATACATTTGTCAGAACCTTTTCTTAGGAAAGTGGAACGTGGGACTTACAGATTTGGGACATCACCATTCAAACATACAATCTTCGGTTGCTTACTTGTAACTTCATAATTATTATTTTTGAAATTTTATTAGCATAGTACTAGCAGAAAAAAATTCGAGATCATGCTAATGTCTTAAACAATAATTGGAGGAGAGGTGAAATATGTTACCGTGACGAAGAGGTGCATGTAACGTGAGATGTGGTGTGGAAGATGTACGTCCGATTTTAGAGACATCGCTTGCCAGTGATGTGTAGTCATACGTAAAATGCAGGAATCTATATATTTAAAGTTAAAAGAGAATTTTTTCAGATTACACTTCCACATGAAATTGACCTCAATGTGAATGCTCCAACTTTTTTTCCAAGCAGGAATATAATACCAGGGGATTCTCCTCTTCTATAGTTTGAGAGCGGGCTGGGTCTGAACAAAAGGAACAAAACACACACAATGATAAATTCATTCATCACTCACCACCACTTGCAATGGGAAGAAAGACATTATAATTCTTTGAAATGGCAGCTTTTCCCTCAGATTTCACAAGCAGCTATTTTGTTTCCTGGAGCCTAGGTCAATTTTCATTGAAGAGAAACTCTTCATCCTTCGAACAAAAAATAAATCAACAATCACAGTTTTTAAAAATACGTTGATGCAGTTTCTGCAGGATTCTAAGTAATTTTTTTTTTATTTAAATCCAAGTTGACTGGATCCGAAGACATTGGAGCATCCAATCTTAAGTTCGTTTAATTCGAGGACCGTTTATAGTAAACCGACCAGCCTAGCAGGCGAAGCTCCGCTAGTAGCGTTTTTTTATATATATATACCGTTTACCAGGCCCCTACCTGCCGGGCATGAATGCCTAGCTTGAAGGGTTAGTACTTGGGTGCGGGCGGAAATCGCCTGATCACAGCATGGCTGTAATCCACTTGACTATAGATTTGTTCACATCGCCGCTGTGCTTGCTCTCTTGTGGTTTGCTACAGTTATCTTTGTTTGCCGGTTCAAGGTTTCTGTTTAAAACTTTGCTGAATTGACAGATTTAATAGGTCTCGTAATTTAGAACCTTGATCAGGTGACGAGACCCTCACATGACTAGGCACCCCCAGAGGTATAATTTACAAGTAACTTGGAGGGCTTTGCACCCACGACGGATTTTACATGCACCAGGCTCCATTAGCGTACATAGATTTACATATTTACCATGTCTGTTGGCTTCTCACGTTCATGGTGGGTTGTCGCTGTAGTATTTATCGCCTCTTTTATGGACTGATTTCACTTCCTGTTCATTTGTCTCTGTCAATGCTTTTTTGGCGTTTTTATAGGCTACCTGTTGTGGGTTGTTTTTGTCTATCATTCATTGGGGTTTTGTCTCTTTCTTTATATATTGTTACCTCTGACTTGTGCTAGAGCAAGAGTAACATGCAAATATGAAATTTTACTAGCGGTTGTAGAAATTGTCGGCCGGAACAGTACACATGCTTCAGTAGATGTATGCTGCGAGAGAAATGTGTTATGCGAAGGTGTTTTCAAAGAATGCTGCATCTAACGTTGAGGTATCTGCGTTGGCCGCAATGACAATAATCTCATCCAGAGGTCTCCAGGGATGTCATAAATAGAAATTCTATACGTGATGGCAGAAGTGCATAGTTACAGGAGGGGTGCACTTTGAAAGTGGTTGTTTGTGTCACATGATATCAATAATTCATTTCCTTTAGGAAAAACATAATTTATAACAGTAAAAATATTTCATGAAATGAATTTCATGAATGAAATTATTTAGTAAAATGAGTTTTTATCATAAATATAAAATCATGATTTATTTCATTGTCCCCTCTTAATTCGGTTGTAAAAGATTAAATATATGTTTCCGTAATAAAAATTTTTGTACATATTAAGTAATTGCACCACATAGATTATATTCAATCTAGGTACTTAAAAATAATGGTTTTAAAAAAATTTCTTTCTGGTTTTTCCATTTTCTTTAATAAATATTTTTATTGAAAGAAAAATTTTAATTGTTATTTTTGTTTATCCCATTGAAAAAACTGAATACTCTAAACTTGAATTAATAGATGGCCCTTACTAATAAATTAGAAAAATCAGTATATTTTGAACTTATTATCTAAATAAATGCGTTGATAACTATTAGGAAAATAGTTTGATTAGAAAATAGATTGATACTTGGATAGGTATCTCAAGAAATTTCAAAAACTAGATAAGACTTCTTCAGTCCTCAGGGAATATAGCTTAGAGTCACTCTTGGCGGCTTAACAAGTGCTATTTTTCAACCATAATCCTTAGGGATATAAAACGAAAATAAGATATCCATAGTAATTGCAGCTGAGACTCTAATTATCAGAATTGTCATCAGCAGAATAAAGAAAACTTTTCAGCGAAAATTGTATTTTAAGGTTAAGGTTAATAATAAAAAGAAAATCGAAGTAATTATTTTTATTAATTCATATTAAAATGTATTTCACCTTTAATATTTTTTAAAAAGCATCAAAGGTTTTATTTTAGAACAGAATTTATGGTAAAAATAATTTTAGCTCATCATTGTATAAGTAATGTGTAGTAATAAAGAAAAAATAAAAAACACTTTTATATATCCAAATTATTGGAACGAGCTGCAAGATGTACCGTTCGACAGGGATTGAATATGAATAGAATTCAATAATATAAAGATATATTTATATCTTAAAATCAGTTAATGTCTGTATTTCATAAATTAACCATATTTTAATGACTCATGTATTTTATGACTATATATATAATGTTTGTTTATAAAAAATGGTAATATATAGATGTTTTTTATTTATGAATAGAATTGTTTAAGCGGTCGTCTACCTATTATTAATTGCACCAAATTTGATTTTCAAAAGACCACTTTTGTAAGACTTTTTGAAATCCTTAGGTCAAAATAGCCAGAAAAAAGGTATATCCAATATACATCATAAAGTGGTCATAAAGTATTTCCCTGATTACAAAAAATATTACAAAATAACCATTGAATGTAATACTGTAAAAATTTTATCATAGAAAAGTCATGTTCTTAAGATTTTTTTAGTCTAGTCTCTACTGTCGTTCGTGAGTTCCTTGATGACAACTCCCTGGAAGATGAATCGGATGGTATAAGCCAACTCCTCTATTTTTTATGGAGAGGGGGGGGGGTACATAAAGGATAGAGTGTTTCAACACCAGTAAAATATATTGAAATACTCAAGGTCAGGAACACAGATGCTGTGTCTAGTGTGACAGCCCACATGTTGGGCAATACGTGGCGAGAAATGGAACACCGCCTTGACATTCTTCGAGCTACCAAGGGTGCTCACATTGAAATTTACTGACGTAAGTACTTGTATTAAAAACTTCATAAATATATTTACAATATATTTAAATATACATATGCCAAATTATATTAGTTTTCCTGCAATAAATTATTCTTATCATGGAAATACTTTATGACCGCCCTGTTCATTTTATTAAATCTTCATAGAGTTACAAATTGTAATGTTTGAGGTGGCTAATGTTACAAGCAAGTGCTAGAATTTAATTTATATCTTCCGATAAAATCATCCAGTTACATTTACTTTTTTTGTCTTTCAAGAATCAGGTAGAATGAATAGCTCCAAACATATTCCAAATATATATTTTTTATCAATAAATATATATATATATTAAAACATGCTTAAAAGGTGATCAAAAGATGTTAAAAACGTAAAATATACTCATTTACATCCCAAGACTTTCAATCACTAACGTGATCATCTTCAGGGGAACCGTTGACCGTCAACGGTTCCCCTGAAGATGATCACGTTAGTGATTGAAAGTCTTGGGATGTAAATGAGTATATTTTACGTTTTTAACATATTTTGATCACCTTTTAAGCCTGTTTTAATATATATATTTTTATTGATTTAAATGCAAGGTGAATTTTTCATTCCACTTCAATTTCGTTTCGAAATTTTTTCTGTTATTTTTTTTCTTCAAAACATAATTTTAATTATGAAAATTATTAAAAACTTCATTAAAATATTATAAATTAGAACTACATAAAATGGACCGAAATCGCCAGTAAACGTAGGCATGTAACTTTAAAAATAACTCTAGTAATTAGTGTTTAAGATACAAAAAATTTAAATTTTTGACACTAAAGGGTGGCGGTTTATAAGTAATTCTTCTATAATGGGGTTTAATTGTTTTAGCATACATAGTTTCCGGCAAATTTACTGTCGTTGATGTAACTATTGTTACAACTCTTTTACGCTCAAAACTACAAAGTATAGAAGAAACAACCAGAAACTACACAGAAACTATAACATCAGAACTACATACAAAACTTCATATCACAACATAAAGTCATATTTCAAAGAAAACATATATTGGTATTCATAATTTAGTCTCACACATACGTATTTAACGATATCCGCCGACATAAAATTCTCACTAATATTGGCGATACTTGGCGAAATATTGCAAAATGTCGTGAAACTTATAAGGCGCAATAAATGAAGCCCACATTGCGATAGCTAAGTTACTCACTAATTTGGAGAAATTGCCATTCAAATTCAAAATTGACAAAAGTATGGAATCTTCTATAATCAGATTCTACGCAGGTTTGCTTCGTGTTTTAAGGTAAAATGAGTGGAATTCTTAAAACCAAGTAATATGGAAGCTACTTATTCCTCCATGTATAGGTTGTAGACTTCATAAAATTATGCTTGTTGTTGAAAATTTCAAAATAATTTATTCTGTTTTTAGTATCAAATATTTTAATTTAATACCCCAGTTCCCAAAGCACATCCCTGGAACATAAAAAGGCATTTGTTTTGAAAAGGTGTTTCGTTGTGTCAATCTTTAATTATCTACTATATAATATATATGAAAAATTATGCAAAAAAATATATATATTTGACTACAATATTTGATTTTCTATATGTGTATATATCGTTTTAAATATGTGACTTTTTTGTGCATTCTCTCCAAAGTATTTGAAATATTAAAAGCTTTAATCTAACAAGAAATATAATTTCAAAACATATTTTGAAAATAATTTCCTTTTCTTCATTTACATTTTTAACAAGAAACTGCTAAATATGTTAATAAAACTTGTTTGTAATAAATAAATAAATAATTTTTTCTGATTTTTTACTTTCACATTATTAGCTTTTTTACACAGAATTTCTTCCTTCCCTTCTCGCTCAAAAAAAAAAAAAAAAAAAAAAAAAAAAAAAAAAAAGTAATAAATTTCCCTTTTCCTGTTTATTTAGCATATTTTTTACTTTTTGAAAACTGAAAATATTTTCCCTTCGTGTAAATTTGAAGAAATTCTCATTTCCTAGATATTGTTTAAACAGAGAAACGAACTAAACGGTTCTTCGCCTTCTTCTCTTCATTAGCCTTCACAGAGCAAATCCTCAAACGTCATAAACATACGATTTGTTTTAAATTAATAATTGCTTTAAGTTTACAAATTCAGACTGTTCCTATAAAGCTTTGGGGAATAATAGAAGCTATATAGTTAGTTGTCAGAAAAATTATTCTTGCTTTGCACAGCTTGAATATTTCTCGTACACTCTAAAAAACTGATTATTTTTAATGCAGGAAAATATAATATTATACATAATCGAAAGTATACAGTATATTCATCCGAGTTATCCATGATTCCGAAGAGCATTTATTGTCGATAGAAAAACTTCAGAATCCAAAATATTTTCAAGATTTAAAGAAGCATTTATAAAAAGAAAGTTTCTTTTGCTGCTTTGATTTAGTGTTGAAACTGTATTAATCATTTTTTCAACCCGGAATACAGCTTTTTGTTTATACAATCCCTTCTCAAGTAAAAATTTTCATGCTCAACAAACATGTTTTACAGCCAAACATGATAAGTTAAATCCCGCTGACCGCCGAGCTAAAGGGCAAATGTGTAATGTTGTTTTCTCTCTAGTTTTTTTTTAAATGCTAAAATATAAGATGAATTTTCAAACTTGACATAAAAAATTTTAATTACGTGTATTAGGAGCATTAAGAGAATCAATCGTTACACAATATATATATGTAGCATTTTGACGAGGTTGAGATATTACGATGAATAATATTCGATGAAAAGATGGCAGTCCTTCAACGATATAGCAAGTTGTAGTCGATATTAGCGAGTATGGCGAAGTAGAAGGCAATGAAATGAGTCCACCAAAGTTTTCCAATAAATCCAGCCAATCTCCAGACAAATAATTTTATTAGAAGACGAACAACACAGAAACAATTCCCAAAAGGTCTAAAACTTATAGCCCTCGGGCTAACGTTGCTTCACTTCATTGAATTAAGATGTTACTGGGCCAAATGAATATTCTACGGACATAAGAACACCAGACACATATTTGTTTAGCTTCCGAAAACGTCAAAAATCTAGTGCTCCGACCGGTGCGGGCGAGTTTTGTTCTCTCCGCGGAGATATACAGAAATTACGTCACGAGCGCACAACCCAATGAGTGAGAAGCTAGCTCCAGCCCAGCAAATGAGGTGCGAAGGAGGAGCTAAGACGGTAAAGAATCCCGTACTTGGGTGCGGAGAAATTTTGAAGTTAAAATCCCAAGCGCGCGAAAAAATCAGAGCAATAATAATAATAATAAAAAGAAAATGGCTTTTAAAAAACATTCGAAATGAGAACGCGTCTCAGAATTTTATAGATTGGGGAACTGATAAAAGCTACGAATGATCTTAAATTTTAGATTAAGATTTGGAATAAAATAATTATTAATATACGGATATTTACTTTCAAAAGGACTTTAAATAGGAATAGATATTATTAAGAATTAAGGAAATACTGACTATGACAGAAGTTAGATTAATTTTAAAATATTAATGCGAATAAAATGGAAGGATACGAAGGAAATAAATTTTTATATAACACACACATATATATATATATATATATATATATATATATTTAACTGCATTATGTCTGTAGAAATATATTAATTTAAACAATGCTATTATTGCAGTGAAATCTACAGCGTAGTGAACGGATATATCAGTTCACGACGGTGAGAATGTTCAGCATTAACATTAAAATTAAAATTAAAATTATATTAATTTGTTTCTATTGTTGTATAAATTCAATAAAGTATGTTTAATTCAATGTTTAATTAAAAACTGATAGCATTTTAAAAACCGATATTCCAGTTGAGAAAACTGATTAATACACTCTGAAAAATACTCTGAAACATTTCCGAAAATCAGTGGCGGTAAGACGTACTTTGTTTTTATAAATGCTTATTTAAATCTCGTAATTATACTGGATTTTGAAGTTTCTACAGATAAAGAACGCTTTTCCTATTTATAGGTAATTCGGAAGACGTTATTGTATATTTTTGTAGTTTTAGAAAACATTTGTCTTTTTTACAATTTACGATAATTTGTTACATTTTTATGAACTTTTAAAATTTATGTTCCAAAAGTTTGACGCTAGCGGTATGTAATAAACAATTTTAATGACACGAGCAGAGAAGACCGATCTATGCTTGGTCAAAATTAGCTTTGAGTTCAAATATCATGACTCATGACCAAAATTACCCAGTAATCGAAATTTCTCGAACATGTGTCCTAGCACAATAGTCTTCTCGTTCCCTAAAACTGTAGGATACAAAATTTAGTTCAGATCATCAGCGCCTTTTTTAAGATAAAAGTAGATTGACCCATAATGACCCATGATCAAAATAATCCACTAATCGAATTTTCCCGAACATGTGGCCTAGCCCAATACCAATAGTCTTCTCGTTCCCGAAAAAAATAGGATAATAAATTTAGTTCAAATCGTCTGAGCCGTTTGTAAGATAAAAATAGCTTGACCCATAATGACCCATGACCAAAATGACCCACTAATCGAATTTTCTCGAACATATGACCCTAGCCCAACAGTCTTCTCGTGCCCGAAAACCATAGGATGCAAAATTTAGTGTAAATAGTCTGAGCCGCTTTTTAGATAAAATAGCTTGACCCATAATGACCCATGACCAAAATGACCCACTTATCGAATTTTCTCGGACATGTGACCTAGCCCAATGATTTTCCGTGCCCGAAACTCGTGGAATACAAAATTTAATCAAAATCATTAGAGCCGTTTTTTAGATAAAATTAACTTGACCCGCGTTGATCCTAAAATGACCCACTAATCGTAAGTTTTCGAACACTTGACGCAGCCCAATAGTCTTCTCGTGCCCGAAAATGATAGGATACAAAATTTAGTCAAAATCGTTTGAGCCGTTTTTAGATACAATTAGCTTGACCCTGACCCACAATGACCTACTAATCGAATTTTCTCGAACATGTGACCTAGCCCAATGGTTTTCTGGTGCCCCAAAACGGTAGGATACAAAATTTCGTCAAAATCTTTAGAGACATTTTTAAGATAAATTTTGCATAACCTCACACATACACACACACAAGATTTGCTCGTATTAGAATATATAATTTTGAATAAATATTCAAGAATTGTCCGAGTTTGAGTATTATAATCAAAATTGCTGCATTTAAAAAAAATCGTTAATAATCTGAAAAATTATTATATCAAATTAAAAATCTTGCAACTAAAATACCTTTTAGACATCATAAACTGCCATTTACGTGAATAGTTTTGAGATTAAATAGAAACGTACAATAAAATATACTACATATACGTATAGAGAAAAACACTATTTAAGAATCACCATTCGGGTTCATAAGATAATTTATTGTCCATAAGCTAGATATGTGTCACCCATGTGTTAAGTATATCTGTTTACAAAAGTTACGAAAGAACCAATTGATTTAGATTGTGCATATTTATTGATAAAACGACATAATCTACATAAAATAGAATATAAAAAAATATGTTGTTATGATTTTTACAATCATTTTTACTATCTCTAATTTTGTGTACATGAAGGATACATAAACATTGTTTTCTGATACAATTGACCCATCTGATAATCGGAAGTTTGAACTCTATAACTGTGGATATAGTACAGCTGCCAAATGAAAATATTTAGAACCAGAAAATTCATTTTTTAAACTATTATTTTTTTATGTGTTATTTATCCGATTTCATTTATTAAGTAAAATATTTGGTTCGATACTTGAAAAAAAAAATCTATATATATAAAAACCTGTAAGGCTGTCAGATATGACATAGCTAATGTAGAAACTACTCCAAAATTGAATTTTGTTTCGACCCCAGCGATTCCATCTTTACAGATTTTACTGCGTAAGATTATTATGTGTATTTATTACAGTAAAAATTACTAAAAATACATATAAAATGGCCGACGATTAACTGCATTTTAGTCAGATTCGGTCTTAGTCGGATTAATTTTATGGAATTTATTTCATAGAAGTTGTGCATTATTTGCGTTTGAGTCAGAATTCCGTAACAGACAGGTTCCGTTTTCATGTGTTTTAATGTATTTTTATGTCCCGATTTAGAAGCCACTGATCGGATTTTTTTGTCTCCCTGCCCCACCCCCTTTTGTGAAAGTGGAACTGGTAACACTTCTCGATCATGACGAAATAAAGATTCCATGCGTGTTCCATATTTTAGCTAAAAAAATCATTCAAGATACCAGTACTTTCAAAATTATTCATTTATTTTTTCCCGGTAGTATAAAATACTTCAGTATCAAATTCTATGCGAAAACACAATTTTATTCTTCAAATTAATTCTGACTATTTTTACAAATATGAAATATATTCTGTATAAAATATTTTTCCCTGGGAAATGTTTTGAAATGGTTTTTAAGACTTTCGATTAATCTTTGAAAACTTTTACGATAAAGAATGAAATGCATTTTCATGAATTTTGAACATATTTTTTGAATAAGGTAACTTAATAACTGTCAAAACACTTTTCATATCACAAATTTATTAGTTTAATCAAAACCAGCTGATTTTATACAATTGCTCTTACAATGACAAATATTAAATTAAGAGAAAAATAATAATAATAATCTAGTAAAATATGAAATATCCGTTATTTTTTTTTTATTTTTTTTTTTTTTATTTTAAAAACACAAATTGCACAAATTGTGCCTATTAGTTGCTAAAATCAGTGTAAAAATTGTTTTAAACTCATAAAATAGCTAAAATCCTACATGTTTCGGCTTAAAACTTATAGCCATCATCGGGGAAGAAGAACAACACAAACGACTACGGACCTTTTAATTTTCGACACGAGAAAATTGAAATCAACAGCTTGGAAAAATTTAAATAAAATAAGCGGGCTCTCTCTGTTGCCAAAGAGCGAAAAACTAAACTATGAATTAACAAGGGGTTAAAAATGTATTCCATAAACTAGGTATGTTGAAAGAAAAGTTATCATTACAAATACAATCCTTCCTAATTTTAATCTCCAATAATTCCCTAATGGCGGCTTTAAATTGGTTATTGAACCTATAGATAATTCTTGCTTTATCGAAATTAATTACAGTATCATTATTTTTAGCGTAAAACTGGGTGAGTGCAGTGGATAACTTTCCAAATTTTATGTCGTTTTATGCTCTTTTAACCTTTCCAAAAACTTTCTTTTAGTCATACCAATGTAAAAAATTATACTATTATTATTTAAGCTAATGGGGATTTCATAAACACCTGCGAATTGATCAGGGGGGATAGGATCTAATTTACATGAAACTAAGTCAACCAATTTTCTAGGAGGGACAGCAATAAGATGGATATTGTATTTAATGAGGGCCCTTTTAATCCTTTCAAATATAATAGGTAAATATTGAAATTTCCGATAGTTTGGTTTATTATTGCTAGGGACAGGATGCTGAATTAAATTGCCATTGAGTTTCTCTATAATTTTCTGTACGTGATGAGCAGGGAATCCATGGTCAATGGCGATATCTCTGATAAAATTAAGTTCATCTTGGATGAATTCACTTGAACAAACCAGAAAAGCACGCTTGATGAACGAATTGAAGGCAGCAATCTTATAAGAAAAAGTTGTAGAGGCATTAAATGGTATTATTGTGTTACTTCTCATCGGTTTACGATAGACTTTACGTTTTAAGTTGTTGCCATCTTTAATTAATTGAATATCCAGGAACGGCAGTGATGAATTTTCTTCTATTTCCAACGTAAATTTAATATTTTCGTCTATTTCGTTTATTTTTGAGAGGAAAGATAGGAGTTCCTGCTTTCCATGATTCCATGTGATAAAGATATCGTCCACGTATCTTAGCCAAACTTCTGGTGTTAAATTCAAACTTTTAAAAATAAATTCCTCCATAGGTCTAAGTTTAAATTCTGCCAACAGACCGGAAATAGGAGATCCCATAGGTGCTCCTTTATTTTGTCTGTAAAATTTCTTATTAAACATGAAAACGTTGTTATTAATGATAAGGTTAAGTCCTGACTTTAGAGATGTTTTTACGCTATCACTTAAATTATTTTGTTTATCAATTTCCAAATTAATATTTTGTACAACTTCATTTGTATCAATAGATGGGTAAAGAGACACAATATCTAAACTAGCTAGAATAGTTCCTTTAGAAATCTGAATATTTTTTATTTTCTCTTTTTTGTCCAGAAAATAAAAAATATTCAGATTTCTAAAGTAACTATTCTAGCTAGTTTAGATATTGTGTCTCTTTACCCATCTATTGATACAAATGAAGTTGTACAAAATATTAATTTGGAAATTGATAAACAAAATAATTTAAGTGATAGCGTAAAAACATCTCTAAAGTCAGGACTTAACCTTATCATTAATAACAACGTTTTCATGTTTAATAAGAAATTTTACAGACAAAATAAAGGAGCACCTATGGGATCTCCTATTTTCGGTCTGTTGGCAGAATTTAAACTTAGACCTATGGAGGAATTTATTTTTAAAAGTTTGAATTTAACACCAGAAGTTTGGCTAAGATACGTGGACGATATCTTTATCACATGGAATCATGGAAAGCAGGAACTCCTATCTTTCCTCTCAAAAATAAACGAAATAGACGAAAATATTAAATTTACGTTGGAAACAGAAGAAAATTCATCACTGCCGTTCCTGGATATTCAATTAATTAAAGATGGCAACAACTTAAAACGTAAAGTCTATCGTAAACCGATGAGAAGTAACACAATAATCCCATTTAATGCCTCTACAACTTTTTCTTAAAAGATTGCTGCCTTCAATTCGTTCATCAAGCGTGTTTTTCTGGTTTGTTCAAGTGAATTCATCCAAGATGAACTTAATTTTATCAGAGATATCGTCATTGACCATGGATTCCCTGCTCATCACGTACAGAAAATTATAGAGAAACTCAATGGCCATTTAATTCAGCATCCTGTCCCTAGCAATAATAAACCGAACTATCGGAAATTCCAATATTTACCTATTATATTTGAAAGGATTAAAAGGGCCCTCATTAAATACAATATCCATCTAATTGCTGTCCCTCCCAGAAAATTGGTTGACTTAGTTTCATGTAAATTAGATCCTATCCCCCCGATCAATTCACAGGTGTATATGAAATCCCCATTAGCTTAAATAATAATAGTATAATTTTTTACATTGGTATGACTAAAAGAAAGTTTTTGGAAAGGTTAAAAGAGCATAAAAACGACATAAAATTTGGAAAGTTATCCACTGCACTCTCCCGGTTTTACGCTAAAAATAATGATACTGTAATTAATTTCGATAAAGCAAGAATTATCTATAGGTTCAATAACCCATTTAAAGCCGCCGTTAGGGAATCATTGGAGATTAAAATTAGGAAGGATTGTATTTGTAATGATAACTTTTCTTTCAACATACCTAGTTTATGGAATAAATTTTTAACCCCTTGTTAATTCATAGTTTAGTTTTTCGCTCTTTGGCAACAGAGAGCGCCCGCTTATTTTATTTAAATTTTTCCAAGCTGTTGATTTCAATTTTCTCGTGTCGAAATTCAAAAGGTCCGTAGTCGTTTGTGTTGTTCTTTTTCCCCGATGACGGCTTTAAGTTTAAAGCTGAAACATGTAGAATTTTAGCTCATTTATGAGTTTAAAACAATTTTTACACTGATTATAGCAATTAATAGGCACAATTTGTGCAATTTGTGTTTTTAAAATAACTAGTTAACAGTGTAATGTCCAAATGGATTCAATTATTTTTTTTTATTCTTCAATAAATTGAATTTCAGTTAATTAGATGAAAAATGTTGAACTAAAGCACAAACAATTATATTCTGAGTATACTTATTTAAACGCGTATGAGAAAGCGATAATGAATTAACGAAAGCTATTCATAAAAAACTACTTTTTTTTTTTTTTTTTTTTTTTTTTTTTTTTTTTTTTTTTGTTATACAACTTAAATAAACTACTTAAATTATAGATGATAACGTTACTTTTTTACAAGAAAATAAAAGTACTTTGATACAGAGATTTTATTTAATAAATATATTAAATAAGTAACACATAGAAACAAGAAACATGTAATTAAATACATTTACTGGTACGAAATATTTTACGATATAAAAAAAAGAGAAATTCTTTTTAATCTACGAAAATGTAATATAACAATCAACGAACATTTATAATAGCCTCTTCCGTTACGCACGATTCCAAAAAACTGTACCTTTATCTTTAGAAACCTCAGATAGCAATATATTTTAGTGATTTAAAGAAGCATTTACAGAAGGTTGTTCCCACTTTATGGAAATTATTTTCAACGTTACTTTCTACGCATAAATGACATATTCTTTGCAACAATTTGACTTTGTTGGACAGTCTTGTCTTTTGGTTATATCGCTGGCTCAAATGTTTTATGATAATAGAATTTCCTTGTTACAGTCAAGTCAATTTTTACCGATACTTCTTGTAAAACTTTCCAAAGTCTTTTCAATGTTCGTGAGTTCAGTTAAACAATCCAAATGCAGAAAAAGACCATTGATAGGGGAAGGGGGATTCATCAGGTGACTTTACTTGCATTTCTTCAATTGAGACACAATTTATTTCCGTTTAAGATTCTTTCTTTGCTAAATATGCGTCAGTTGAATTTTGGAAGAGCGGCTGGAAGACTTGGTTCATGCGAAGCTCAGATAATGTCTTTTTCATATAAAACTGGAATTTCTTCTTGAAAAATGGGTTATACAATATTTTACTGATAATAAAGTGAAATCACCTTAGCTTCACTGCATTTTTCATCTTTAATTTAATTTCATAACAAAATCCAGCAGGAATCATGAATTCTTTTGGGAGTTTTTCTTTACACTCACAAACCCATTTCTTTATTTCCTATTAATTGATAAAAATTTCTCTTCTTTTGATACACTCACTTAAATAAAGACATCCAGTGTTACGGAATTTTTTTTTTTTATCACCATCTGTTTGTTAAAGCGAGCGTTAGAAAGCGCTATTCACAACACATTGGAAGACTTTGGAAAGTTTTCCAAGATGTGTGGGAGAAAATTTATATGATTGTACTAAGAGAAAAGTCGGCTATGTTGAAAATTTCGATTCCAAGTTATATTCAAGAGTAAGGGCTATGCACTAAAGTAATTTTTTTTCACAGAATATGGCATATATGTTCAGAAATTAATTGTGAAAATCATTTTCATGAAGTGTGAACGACCTTATGTAATCATTATACAGGGTGAATCTAAACTCTTGGGGAAAACTTTAAGGGGTGATAATACACATCACGACAAACAATATTAAATAGGAAACTAAGGGTCCCAAACGTCTTCCGAAGGAGATAGGCGACATTAAAGTTTAGAGTCCAAAATTTCAAATGATTAAAAAAACGGTAAAATTGGTCGATTTGTTTGCAGTTTTCGCTAAAACTATTCTTTATGTCAGTATTTTCTTGAAAATAAATTTTAAAGATAAAGTTAAAAAAATGCCGATAGAAGGCGCTTTAGACTTTGTAGTAACGAACAACTGTTTTTTACTGTTATTTTTTGTATCTCATTAAATGCTTTGAAAAGCTTAGACATGGTTAAGTAGCGCAAACTGAACTAAGTTCAGGAATTGAAATTTGAAACACTCCTCCCCCCCTGAACACAGTTACGTTATTCCCAATCTTGCGGTGTCGTAGACGTTTGAAAGTATAATTGCTTGTTTATTTTGGTAAGCGATCCACATAATGTTTCATAAATATAATTAGCTTCTAATAAAATTTGAACTGGTAAATTTACCTCGAATAAATCAGCTAATTGATATTCCTTTGAAATAAGGTTTTGAACTCGGGGATTAATATTTTGACATAATTTGGTACTTTATGATTCATTTGAGTCTATAGCGCTTTCAAAACTATTATAAAATTCCAAGAATTTACTTGGATCACCACTAAAGGTGGTTATATTTAGTTTGGGTAAATTGACAGGATTCTGTGATGTATTATTTAAATTAGAAATACTATTATTACTTTTAATAGATTCATCTTGCTCGACCTTGAATTGTTTTAATTTACTTCTGATATTGGTTTTCGAATCAGATATAGCTTCATCATACTCAAGTGACTTTTGAATTGCGTTTTCAAATTGCGTTTCATCATCAATTAATTCTTCAATTTTTTCATTTAAATTTTTAAGCTCATCTTGTTTTTCTTGTAAATTTATTAAATATTCTGATAAATTAAATTGATCATTGTCACTTTGAGTATCAATACTTTCTAGAAATGTATCAATAGAAGAAATTAATTTCGTGCATGAAGTTTGAGCAAGCTTTCGTTTTGATTTTAACTTATCGATTTTTTTTCATTTTAGAATAATAATAATAATAATAAAAAGGTTTAAAGTACCTTTTATCCGAGCTTAGTCCACGAGAAGAGAAAAAAAAAACTTGCGATAAATATTTTTTCCTATATAACCACATCGATGACGAATTCAGAACAATTTCTTGTAATCCCGGGTTTCGGGAAAAATATGATAATAATCAGCAGGTGTCAGAAAAACGTTATGTCGGAAGAATAAACAAAGTAATATATATCTGGGAGAGCTGTGTCGATCATGATTTCACATTAAAAGTCTTGTAGACTTTTCTTCTTTTATTTTAACAACAAACTTAACAAAACAGTAAATTAATAAAAGTAATTAGACTGAAAGAATAATAAATTTCAGGAGAGCCGCCAAGAAGCTCCATATTCAAGATACAAAATTATTCCAACTAGCAAAAACAAGTTTTCTAATCAGTTCGGGGTTACGTCACATTACGTAACGCGCGCCGTGAGCTTAACTCCATCCACAGACATGTGATCATTACATGTGTCTCAACATGTGATCAAGGATTTCTCAACAAGAACCAAGCACATTGATGTCAAATATGTATGTATATTAGACATTTACGAGATCGAAATATAGTGCTTGTTGATTACTGTATTTCCAAAGACATGATTGCTGATATCCTAGCAAAGCCTCTTCCCAGACCCCAATTTTCAAAATTAAGGGAAAAATTAAATTTAACTTCTTTTTCGAATCATTAGATTAAGAGGGGATGTTATAATTACTTCACTCATTTATTTGCTAATCTAGTGACTCGTATACTTTTTCTTTATGTCATTAGATGGCCGTACCTGTTCCATCTCTTGAAATCGACTTTGTTGACATTTTGTTTCCTACGTTCTAATACTATAATGTAATGTTCTGCCCTGGTGTTTTGTGTTTTATGTGATGATCGTAACTTAATGTCAATATATATCATTTTATAAATGTAGAAGAGTTTCTTCTTTTAAATTCTCATTTCATTTTACTGCAAGCTACAGAAAATATTATACTGCGCTATATACAGAGAAGAATTTTCAATTGGTTTGAGCAAGTATAGAATAAAGTTAAGCCACTTTATTCATATTACTGAGAAATGAATTTGAAAGATTATTAATTCTCACAAAATATGACGTCATTAGAGAATTAAAAAGAAAATTAGTATGGTGTCATATTGAAAGTTAATGGACTTTTCAAATGTTTGAGAATCATGCAAAGAGAGTATCAATATGAGTAAAAGAGAAAGTAAGTGGATATGACATCAGCAGGTGAATATAACGTCATATGGGCTTGAGGATAAAAACCCGATTATGGAAATATTGACATATTTTAATATTTTTAAGCTCTGCTTACAACATGTTTAATTTTGAAATGGATTTTTCTACACAAAGATTCTTAAAATCACGGACAACGTCGGGTGCTTCAGCTAGTTCTAAATAAAAACTTTACTTAATCCTTCAAAGATATTTCCAACGCTATTTACAAATAATATGAAATAGTTTATATACGAAAATGCAAAACAATTCTTCTGAGAAAAATTTTGAAACGGCATTTAAGACTTTCGATTAATTTTTACAAGAATTTCTGAGAGACAATACAGTATTTTTATGAATTCCAAGAAAAGCCAATTATTTGAACAAAGAAAGATTGGTAAATATCAGTCGACAGACAATCTATTTCTCAAAATGTATTTATTTATTAAAGAGCTGTTTCTTGTTATCTACGCGTTTTTACTTAGTCGTATTTTAGATAAACAAGTAAAAATTATCTTTAAAACATGAAACATCTTGTTTTCTTTTCAACAAATTATTTTTAGTAAAGCATGCTCTTTATTATCTGCTAAATAATATAATTCAATGCGTTTTTTTTTTGTTTTGTTTTTTTTTTTGTTTTTTTCCACTTTCTTTTATGTGAAATTTCCGTTTGTATGATTTACAGTGTCAGAAATAATTCTCGCTATTCTAAAAAAAAAAAAAAAAAGGTAATCAACGCTGTCACCTCTGCAAATGAATTTCTTGTGTCCGGAGGTCTTTCTAGGCTAATATTAAGAAAGCATTTCCATATAAAAATATAAAAATTGGTAGTTTTATCGAGAAATGTTCCATAAACTCGCTGAAGCAGACAGATTTTAAATGGAAGAAATATTTTATGAGATATTTAATATTGAAATCGATCAAAAAATTTCTGTTAAAAAAGTTGTAAATGAACAAAAACTGTGCGTAGTAATTTAACCATAATTGGAAGGGATATAGATAACAAGCTTGCGTTGAGTGTGCATTTTTTTTATTATTATTATTTTTTTTTTAATATGACAAATTGTCTGAGGGTTTTTTAATTTATTTGTATTGAAATTTTTTTTCTTTCGATGGAGATTTAATTCATAAATTCAAAAAGGCCATTTTTTAAATTGTTGCCAATTTGGAAAATAGCGCACATAATAATATTCCCTTTCAATTAAAATACGTATTTACACATGACTATTAAAAACAGAAATAAAACTATAAAATAATAATTAAACGATCACGTATTAAAAGCAGTAAGTAGTAAATGGGGAAAATTGTGTCATGAAATATGCACGTGAATATTAAAAAAAAAAAATGAAACTTGAAAATAATAATTATGCGTTAAAAGCAGTAAATGGGAAAATTACGCTATTTTTAAAATGTTCAAATTATATTTCCCTTAAAAACATATTTACACGAGAGAGTTACTTATTTCAGCAAAATCTTTTACCTATTGTTGCAAATTGGCATTGTTTACATAACCATTTTATACAACTTGATTTTCAAATGATTAATTACTCTTATTAAATCAATCACGAAAACAGTTATTATCTGTGTCGATAGCAGTTGATTCAGTCTTAAAATTCATCAGGCAAATGGATATGAATGGAAAGTCGATTACAGGAGATCGCCACTGGTTGTTTAATTATTATTCAATCTTCCGTAATCATTTTAGAGAAGAAAAAATTAGTGTGTTTTTAGAGTTTGCAGTGTTAGAACGGGATTTGGCGACCGTAGCTCGTAGGGGGCAAAGCCCCAAGTTAAAAAAAAACAGTTTCTTCGTTTTTTTAAATTAAAGGAAGTAACTAGATATTTTTGCATTGAAGCATTCTGATTTCCTAAATACAAATTTTTTTCATTTTTTAATTTTCTTGTTTTAATTTGCAATGTTTTTGTAACATATTTTCCTATTTTAAATATGCAAAGTTATTTCGTTTGATTAAATTTTAAAGTATTACGTTCTAGAAATCTAAAAAACTTTCGTTAAGTTTGTTTATTCGCAACTTAGAAAAGTAGAACTTAAATTAAACATAGGGAAACAAAGATACATATATATATATATATATATATGGCGTTTTTACGAAGACGAGATACCACGAGATGTAACATTCCACGAGAAAATGGCAGTTTGTTAAAGATATAGAAGGTTGCAGTCGATATCAATAATCATGGCGAAGAGGTGAGGCAATGAAAAGACACCAGTACAGTTTCTCCAGTAAAGACCAGCCAATTTCCAGACAAATAGTTTATTGATGAATAAGAGCGATGCAGTAACAGTTCCCACAGGTATAAACTTATAGCCCTCAGGCTTCACGATGGCTCACTACCTCGTTTAATAGATGTTAAAGAGCTGTATGAAAATTCTACGAGACTACAACACCAGATACCCATTTGTTTACACTTCCAAACACGTCAAAAATCTAGCACTCCAAAGCATGCTAGCGAGTTTTGTTCACTGAGCGCAGACATACAGAAATACGACGTCACATGCGCACAAACCAATGAGTGAGAGGCAAGCTCCAGCCCAGCGAATGAGGCGAGAGGGAGAAGTTCTAACACGAAAGAGTTCTTCTCCTGGCCGCGCATTAATTTTGAAGTGAAAAATACCCAGCGCTCGAAAACAGAACATGGAATAATAATAAAAAAATGGCTTTTAAAAACATTCGAAGTGAGCAAGGCGTCTCTCGGAATTTTATAGTTTGGGGAGCTGATAAAAGTTACGAATGAACTTAAAATTTTAGATTAAGATTTGGAATAAGATAATTATTTATATACGGGTATTTACTTTTAAAAGGACATTAAATAGGAATAAATATTATTATGAATTAAGGAAATACTGACTATGTCAGAAGTTAGATTAATTTAGAAAAATTAATAAATATTAGTCAATAGACAATTCATTTCTCAAAGTTTCCTAATTTAATATACATGTGCTATTATACATCCGTTTTTACTTAATCATATATTACATAAACAATGAAAATATCTATAAAAGAAATAGAACATATAATATGCATTTTCAACATTTTATTTTTATTTATTCTAAAACTATGTTCTTTATTTATTGTTAAATAATAAAACTCCTTGCATTTTTTTTTAAAGTTAAATATTCGTTTTAATCATTTACTAGCATTTTATTTTTAAAAAAGAAAAGAAAAAAAATAGTTTTTACGTTGTGTAAATTAAAAGAAGTAACCAGGCATTCATGCATTGAAATTTCTAAATCAAGAAATACCAATATTTCTCTTTCTTTTTGCCTTGTTTTAATTTTGAATGTTTACGTAAATTATATTTTTTTAATTTATGTTTGCAAAGTTATTTCGCTTGATGGAATTTTGACAGTATTTTAATTCTCGAGACATTGCTAAAAGCTTTAGTTAAGTGTTTTTATTCACAACCTAGAAAAGTTGAAACTGAAATAAACACCAGTGAAAAAAACACAAATACAATATTTTCACGAATTCCGAAATTTTTTTTTATTTGAATTTATGGAAAAGTTATTTCTTAAATTAATAAAGAATTCTCTATTTGCGTTTTCATTTACTCAAATATTAAATAAACAATTAAAAATACATCTTTAAAAACACAAAATATCTTATTTACTTTTCAACAATTTATTTATTTTGAAGTATTTTATTTTTTTAATGTTAAATAATGTAGTACATCGTGTATTATTTTATATTTTTGTTAAATGAAAATTCCGTTTAAATGAATTTCGATGTCAGAAATTATTTTCAAAAATAGAAAAACAAAAAGTTTTCTTATGTAAATTAACAGAAATAACTAAATATCCATGCACTGAAGCTTTCTGACTTCTTAAATCAGAAATTCACAAAATTTCTATTTTTCCTTTGATTTGTCTTAATTTTGAATGTTTATGAAAGCTTTTTTTGATTAAAATACAAAGTTATTTCGCTTCATGAAATTTCAAAGTACTTTCATTATCGAGGCATTTCTAAAAACTCTCGTTAAATTTGTTTATTCGCAACCTAGAAAATTAGACACTGAAATAAACACAGGGAAACGAAGATATAAATACAATACTTTCATGAATTCCACGAAATTATATTCTATGGATAAAGAAAAAAATGGTAAATTTCAGTCGACAGATGATTGATTTATTAAAATTTCTTAATTTACCAAGAACTCTCTGCTGTAAAACAAAGTTTTTACTTAATCATATTATAAATAAACAAGTAAAGATAAATCTTTAAAACAGGAAGCAGCTGAATATACTTTTTCGAAAATAATTTTTGTAAAAGTATGGTTTTTAATCAGTGCTAAGTAATAGTACTTATAGTGTTTTGTTATTTTTGTTAAGTGAAATATCTGTTTAAATGATTAACATGTGAGAAAATATTGTCAAAAATGGAAAAAAAAGGAAAGTTTTTTCTTTCTGTAAATAATAATAACAAAAAAAAAAAATAAAAAAAATAGGCATTTCTGTATTGAAGACTTATGAAATCCTAAAGCAAAAAATCTCTCTACGTTTCTTTTTCATTTGCCTTGTTATAATTTTGAATGGTTATGTAATGTATTTTTTTTTTCTTTTAAAGCAAATATATTTCGCTTGATGAAATTTTCCTAGTGATTTAATTCTCGAGACATTACTAATTTTTTTTAAAGTTTGTTTAGTCGCAACTTGGAAAATTGGGTACTGAAATAAACACAGGAAAACGAATATATAAATACAATATTTTGTGGAAATTTGGGAATAGCATGTTCTTTGAATAACGATTAAAATCGGTCCAGTGCGAGTAAGACCCGCGTTCAAATGTTTCCGTACAGTAAATTTATTAATTAATAAACTCCTACTATCCCTAACTTTTTAATAATTTTAGTTTCAGTAGATTCGGATGTAGGAAGGGGGGCATACATCGCATTCGACGATATTTCTGAAAAGAGATTACCTAAAATTAAAACAAATATATTTTTTTGAGTTCGGTGCTACGAGATCTTTCGAACGGAATTCCACACGCTATACAAAACAATTCTCTTTTCAAGTAACTTAATTAATATCTCGGCTAATTACCTACAATTTTTTTTTTTTTGAAAATCATTATCAACATTCCTTCGATAATTCTGCGTCGATAAGTAGCTTGAGCGCACCTCAACTCAACGGAAAAAATTGGTTTTCTCAAAAACTATGTGACATAATCGGATAATCGGTATAGTTTTCCTGCAAGAATTGAATAAACCCCTACTACCCCTCATTTGTTCATAATTTTAGTTTCAGAAGAATCGGAAATAGAGTTGGGAGAACATATTTTTGCAGTGCATTTTCGACGATATCTCTTAAAATATAATACCTAAAATTAAAACAAATATATTTTTGAGTTCTGTATTACAAGATCTTTTACACGATACCCAACACAAGACACACACAAAAAAAATCGGGTAATCAGCCCACCTAATTTTTTCCTAAACATATTTGTGAATGACTAATAATATCTTAATATGTGGGTCGCTTTATAACTCTCCCAAGATTGAACGTTCCACTTTCCATATTTTATGAGAAAATCGACTGTGACAGACGGATGGACAGACATATAGACAAACGTGTGTTCTTATAATGTTTTCCTTTTTACTTTTTAAGTACGGAACCCTAAAAATTGACAAATTTCAGTCTTTATAAAGATTTTCTTATTCCCGGAAAGAACTTTTTGTTGTTATACATGCTTCTTTTCTTTATCATATACTAACAAGTAAGAAAAATCAAGCGTTGTTTGTAGATTATAAAACACTTTCCAACATTTCCAATATACTTTAACAAAATTTCACCATTTAATACTGTTAAAGATGATGTTAAAGTAAACAATTTGGAAAACTCGTAACACATTTGGAAACCCAATTTCAACAATTACCATCAATATCCTTTTGTGCAGCCCTGTATATGGTGTAAAGATTTGTATACAAGGTGAGTTTTAATTTACCTACAACTTTAAACTGAAATAACTACTCAGAGCCTCACTAGATGGCGGCACGAATGCGTGAAGTGAGAGATAGCATAAAAGCTATTTGTTTAGTGTCAGTTCCATGCAATTTTGAAAATGTCTCACGAAGCGTCATATCCAACTAAACACCGTATTTTTATTGTTAAAAATTGGTATTTATCTGCTGAAAATGCAACATTATTTCTACGTAAATGGTCTTCAACATTCAAATACCGACTTAAGACTTCTAGAACAATCCTAAGAGATCTGATAAGAAAATTGGCCACTTTATTCACCAGATATGAATCCATCCTATTTCTATCTTTAGGGTCGTATGAAAGATTTGGTTTACAAAAAGAAGCCAACAGACCTTACTAGCCTCAAAAGTTCAATAACTGACTCTTTTTCAAGCATAAAAAAAGAAACGCTTGATTCTGTTACTGACAACTTTGTGACTAAGTTGCGCTATTGTATCACTTCTGAAGGGTCTCACTTTGAAAGCCTTATCCGTTAAATTCCTTTTGCATTTACTTTTCAATAAAAAAAATTTTGTAGGGCCATCTGTAACGACTCGAGCGTTATTTCACTTTAAAGTTGTAGGTTAATTAAAAGTCACCCTGTATATACCACGTAGTATGCTGAAATTTGGTTCAGTTAGATAGCGCTTAACACAGTTATTCCCCTGTAGGAATTTACGTCAATAAACAAGAAATGTACTCGACATCTTTTGTGCTGCCCTGTATATGATCTACATAATTTATACACACCAAGTTATAGGCAAAAAATTAATTAAATTAAAAAAAGTGTTGCACAACTGAAAACGCACTTCCAGCAATTATTGTTAATAGACAGTACTGTAACCGAATTATTGTGTGTGTCCTTGTAAATAAACCATTAATGATAAGTTCACTATATTCTACAGTAAACATCTTGCAGTGCACGTTAGTGACTGATACGTGTTTATTCTTTCATATCATATTTTATTAGTTCCTAATGGGTAAAAGTGGTTTTACTAGGGGGATTTTAAACTTTTAGATAATTGTCCAGCAGAAAATTTGAATCACAGATTGCGCGAGTAATTATAAAATCATTTCGGCATGTAAATCGAAAGTTTTGGTTTCTAATTATACTTGAGACCTTTGTACTTACACTGAACATGTATTGTTTTAATTTAGAGATTGGCCTATATCTTTGATTTTATAACATTTTCAAAATATGTACGAAGAGAAAAAAAAATAATTTTCAACTTTTAGGTTTACTTTAAAATAATTTACTTAGGTTTACTTTTGAACAACCTTGCGCGCAATGACCCAAATTATGTTAAGAAAAATAGCTTTTAAAATTCTTTCTTTCAAAATATTTCATAATTAAAAACCACTAATCTATTTTTTTTAATTCTGAAAAATGATTGTTTAATAATATATAATTTGATGCAGCATAATTTAATTTACAAAAATTGTGGCTCGAGTTACTCCATGGTTACAAATATGAAAATAAACATCCAATTAAAATACAAAATTAACCTGCGTATTTTTTTAAATACGTGAAAAATTAAATGCGTTTCAAATAACTTCATACACCGTGCATTTATAGAAACGTTCTGTTTGTTTTGATAATGGCTCAGACTGAGCTGAAACATATGTCAACAACAGTCTAATAAAACCTCTTTTATTGTTTATAATCAGTTTGTTTTACACATTTTAGCAATTAAAAAGAAAAATATAAATCTTATTTCTTCGAAAATTGAAATATTTGAAAGTTTAAGAACTCTAAGTTCCCTTAAGTTAAAAACCCGTTTTAATCATTTACAAAATCAGAAATTATTTTCAAAAAAAAGAAAAAAAAAACATTTTTTTTTTCGTCCTGTAAATTAATAGGATTAACTAGGCATTCATGCATCGAAGCATTCTGACTTCTAATTTCAGAAAATCCCGCGAATTTTCGCTTTTTTTGCCAAGTTGTAATTTTCAGCGTTTATGAAGGATATTTTTCCATTATGTGCTTTCAAGTTTACTTTGCTTGGTCGAATTTCAAAGTATTTTTTTCTCGACACTTTTCTAAAAAACTTTTATTTAGCAATTTATAAAAGTAATCACGGAATAATTTTAATAAGGAACTCTTTGTTGCTATACAGCCGTTTTTACATAATAATATTTAAAATAAAAAGTAAAAATAATCTATAAAAACATGAAACATCTGATTTACTCTTTCAGCAACTTATTTTTTGTTGAAATACATATTTATTTATTTAACGATAAATTAAAAGCTCTCCAGCAGTTGTATTTATTATTTTTGTTTTATATGCGAATTCATTTTAATTATTTACAAAGTCAGAAAGCATTTTGAAAATTGAAAAAAAAAAAAAAATTTCGTTCAAATGAAACCAAAGCAAATATTAAGACATTCATGCATTCAAGCAGTTCGAATTCCTCAATCAGAAATCTCAGTTATTTCTCCTTTTTTGTGACTTTTTTTTATGTTTATGTAAAACTTTTTTTTTTTCATTAAAAAACAAAAAAAAACAAAAAAAAAAAAAAAAAAAAAAAAAAAAAAAACAGTGGCACTCCGGGAATGCCGACAGAAGTAAAAACTTGAACAATTACGTGTGTATTTTTTGTATCGTCAGGAAATGTTTTATTGTGCAGGAAATACTTTTAAATGAATTGTTTGTTTATTCATTATTATAAACTACTACTACAAAAATTATATTACAATTTTCATTTAATGCGCTATTGTACATGAAAAATAATGCATATTATTTTTATTTAAATAATTGTTTTCTTACGTGATTATGAGCAGCAGTTCTATTAATTTATCAGGAACATAGATTTACAAATTCAAACTCAAAAGCACTGCAGTACAATATTTCTTATTTAAACAATATATATAATTATTAACACTTCACATTAGTAAGTTAATCGTATGATACATTACATGTAGCTAGCTAAATCAAAGAAGAATATAATGAATTTCAAGAATTGTCACAATTAGAATATCTACGTTGAATTAACAGAAACGTGCGTTTAATTGTGTAGCAGCACTACTGAAAGCAATCCCTTTTTCTAACTCTCGTACGTGTATTTCGGGAACCAATAGCGCACAGGCAAGTATGTGGCGCGCCAGCGCCGCCCTACCTAATACCGAACTATACACAATACATGTACATACTTATATACAGAGGTGTCGGTTACAGTAACAGTGTCGCAAGTTCAATGGTTTTTTTCCCATCTCAAAAAATGCCCAACGCGCCTAAAGAAGTTTTCACTTCAAATATACAGAGGTGTCGGTTACAGTAACAGTGTCGTGAGTTCAATGGTTTTTTCCCATCTCAAAAAATACCCAACGCGCCTAATAAAGTTTTCACTTAAAAAAAAAAAAAAAAAAAAAATCATCAAGTAGTTTTTCTTTTTTTATTTTATGAAAAGCACACTGAAATATACATACACAAATAAATGTATTTTCTGTTTGCTTCAAACATTTTTATTTAATTCTCAAATTACCATTTTGTTGACGCTGCGCTAAAGTTATTGATTGAGTGGACTGTATTACGAAAATATGTAAAGCATTGATGTGAATAATGAAAAGAGTTTCTAAATTACTAAAATGTTTATATACATAATTATATTACTTTAGATTAAATCCAAAGTGCTGACACCATAATCAGTTTCGAACAATATAATAATGAATGAGTAGACATTACCACTTGAAGAACATAATAACTATATTATTCTTACTATGATTAATAAATGACATAACTATATTATCCTTACTATGATTAAGAAATGACTTCTTATTACTATACTAAATGACCCCATAGTCATTTTAGCTAATAAAATAGCTCCATTCTGCGGTTTATTCCATGTTGAATTATTCGTGCGAATATCACAACAAATGCGGGAGCGACTGACTGATGCCATGCGGTAAAAACAAAATTATGAAAGAATGCGCTAAAGTCGTCTGCAAGACCAAGGGAAGCCGTAACACATTTCATTAATCAAAAGTCACTAAATAACAAATATTTTAGAAAATAATTCTATTATGCGCAAAAGTGATAACGCACTTAATGTAATAAGAAATGTATAAACATTTAAATTTTAAACAAAAGGAAAAAAAGATGATTTAAAAAGAAAACACTTAAATCTAATAAAGGCGAATATGTTCATGTATGTATATGCCAGGTGCACCAAAAGTTCGTTAAAACTTTATAAATTTACTAGCAAGCTACGCCCGCTACGCTGGTCAATTTCTCTTAACGAACTTTTAATCAAACAAAATATTGACATTTCATAATTCACTCTTATATTTAATCAGAATAATAAGGCTACTATAATTTGTGACTCGTGCCACTATACACGTCAGGACACGTCGCCCTTATCATTATCTTTTTACGCATGAAGGTTTCGCTGTGGTATTCCATTGTGAAATTTGGTAATTTTTTAAATTCAATATTTCAAAAACCGCATAATCATTAGGTTTTAAATTTATATCAAGAAAAATAAATTTTTTTACCTTTCAAACGCAGTTTGTATAACAGTTTTCTGACAAATACTTTTCGAGCTATTATTTTTTTCAGCAACTTCAAAGTTTTCATTTTCCGAGATTAATCTGTGGCAACAATTAGTGAAAAACCCAGTTGTCAGCATCGCATACCTTTTTATTAAAGAGGCTGTTGGAGCAGGGATTGTCACCATCAATTTGCCACCATCACTTTTGAAATCGGTTCTGTAGTTCCAGAAATTCCATATAAATTGTAATTTAGAAAGATTTTCGAACGCTTTTCGCTCATTTCACCCTTTTATATTTCGATTTTTTTTTAAATTATTATTCTTAGAGAGCATTTACATGTTATAAGTAACTACAATGCCAAATTTCAAATTTCTAGCTCCTTCAGTATAAAAAACGCGCAATTTTCGCAAACTTTTCGCTCCTGCACCTAATTGGGGTTAGTGGTACCGACATAAAATATAGCCTATGTTGCAGCAGGGATTGTCACCATCAATTTGCCACCATTACTTTTGAAATAGGTTCTGTAGTTCCAGAGATTCCATAGAAATTGTAATTTAGAATGTTTTTAGAACGCTTTTCGCTTATTTCACCCTTTTAAATTTCGAAATTTTTTTTAATTTGTTCTTAGAGAGCATTTACATTTTATAAGTAACTACAATGCCAAATTTACAATTTCTAGCTCCTTCAGTATAAAAAAAATCGCAATTTTAGAACGTTTTTCGCTCCTGCACACCCGTGGGTTTAGTGGCACCGACATAAAATATAGCCTATGTCGGAGCAGGGGTTGTCACCATCAATTTGCCACCATCACTTTTGAAATCGGCTCTGTAGTTCCAGAGATTCCATGAAAATTGTAATTTAGAATGTTTTTAGAACGCTTTTCGCTTATTTCATCCTTTTAAATTTCGAATTTTTTAAAATTTGTTCTTAGAGAGCATTTACATCTTATAAGTAGCTACAATGCGAAATTTCAAATTTCTAGCTCTTTCGTATACAAAAAATCGCAATTGTAGAACGTTTTTCGCTCTTGTACCCCCCTGCGGTTAGTGGCACCGACATAAAATATAGCCTACGTTGGAGCAGGGGTTGTCACCATCAATTTGCCACCATCACTTTTAAAATCGGTTCTGTAGTTCCAGAGATTCTATAGAAATTGTAATTTAGAATGTTTTTAAAACGCTTTTCGCTTATTTCACCCTTTTAAATTTCGATTTTTTTTTTTGTTTTAAGAGATCATTTACATCTTATAAGTAGCTGCCATGCCAAATTTCAAATTTCTAGCGCCTTCGGTATACAAAAAATCGCAATTTTAGAACGTTTTTCGCTCCTACACCCCCCTGGGATCAGTGGCACCGACATAAAATATAGCCTATATTCGAGTAGGGGTTGTCACCATCAATTTGCCACCATCACTTTTGAAATCGGTTCTGTAGTTCCACAGATTCTATAGAAATTGTTATTTAGAATGTTTTTAGAACGCCTTTCGCTTATTTCACCCTTTTAAATTTCGAATTTTTTTTTTAATTTGGTCCTAGAGAGCATTTACATCTTATAAGTAACTATAAGCCAAATTTCAAATTTCTAGCTTCTTCGGTATACAAAAAATCGCAATTTTAGAACGTTTTTCGCTCCTGCACCCCCCCTGGAGTTAGTGGCACCGATATAAAATATTGCCTATTTTGGAGCAGGGGTTGTGACCATTAATTTGCCACCATCACTTTTGAAATCGGTTCGGTAATTCCAGAGATTACCCCCTACAAACAAACAAACAAACTTTACTCCTTGATAATATTAGTATAGATTAAAAAGGAAACAAATAATGCTAAAAATTTCGGTTTGTAGGAATGGGATTAGAGGGAGATCGGATATTTTTTTAGAGCAAAAAAAGTTGTGGTTCAACAAATTACCGCTAGATGGCACTGCTATGCTTAATATCAAGCAGATGTATGCAAATTAAACTTATAAATACCCATTTCAGCGAAGAATGTAGTTTCGGTATCCCAGAAGCAGAGACAGGACCTTTTCTCGTCTTCAGGCATTTTGCCGCGCAGAATTTTCACAATGCTCCAGTGGCCAATTACCCGTTCTTTTAAAACAGTTTAACCAACAGCGTTTTTCTTGTAACGATAGCAGAAGAATCAGCGGTTTTTTTATGTCGAGTTTGGATTGGGTTCCGAGTTGACTTCAAATATAATTCTATTCTAATTGTAGCCTAGTTATTTTTTTTTTATTTATTTATTTTTTTTTAATACCGTTGACCAGGCCCCTACCTTCCAGGCTTTTGCCTAGCTTAACGAATTGATACCTGGCAACGGGGCGAAGATTCGCCTGCTCTCCGCTTGGCGAAGATGTGTTTGTTAAATCTATAGGCCGACGTGGCTTCTGTGCGTTTTGTTGCTTTAATTGCTTTTTCTTAGTTGGCCGGTTGCTAATTGATTTTTGATGAGGCGGTTCAGCACGGCGCAGTGTAGCGAAGTCATTCCGGACGGATGTGAGATGTTGGGATATTTACTATTTCCTCGCTGCATCGCTCATCCATACGTCATGCCATCGCTATTCGAGTTGGTCTCGTAATTTAGAACCTTTATCTGGTGACGAGACCTTCACAAGACTAGGCACCACCAGATGTATAATTCACAGGTAACTTGGAGGACTTTACACTCACGACGGATTTTACATGCATCGGCGCCATTAGCGTACATGATCGCCGCATCTGAAAAGGAATGGGGTTAGACATTTTATAACACTTTTAATACTATAAACTAAGTGCTACTTTTAGACTTTAAGGACTATTACTTACTTGGTTGTTTGTCTTAATTTACATGTAGTTCTACCCTACGATAATTTTAACTGAAACTAAATATTCTAGAGTTGCTTATTCCTACATGGGGGGGGGACATTATATGCATAATTTACTAAAATAAGAGAGGGTTTGGACCATCGGCTATATATTATCTATATATAATTTAATATTTATAATTTATATAACTTATATAAATATGGGAGGGTAGGGATAAATGGTTAAATACTAACTAAATATAATTAATGGTATAATGTTTATAACTAGCAATAACTTAGCTTTGGAGGTGCTCAGAAGCTTAATTTAAGTTAAAAATTGCTGCTAAAAACTGCTTAACTAATATGTACTAAAATTAGATGGGATACTAAAGTTACCTAACAGTTTACAAGGGGGATGAACTTTGATTTTATTCCTTAACTACAAACTTAATTTATTTCTAATTCTAAAAAATTACTATTAACTACCTTAATATTTATTTATACCTTCAGTTATTCTATACCATACCTAGGATATCGCAGATGTTTTCATCATTGTAGCCTAGTTCATACTCTAGTCTAGTACTTAGCACGTCTGTGTGCCTAGCAGTTATCTCGCAGGACTGAGGAATCAAATTAGTACATAATAAGGCAAGTCGAACTCGATTTCGATGTAAAAGGCATCTGGAAATATTCAGTTAAGTGGAAAATCGCTAAGCAACCGTAACAGATCTTATACATGGTGTTAGTGCGAACTTGTTCACGAATAGTCTAACTGTTTTATACTTTTTTTTTGTGAGGAATCTTCAATTTATTTAGAAAACGTCGCTGTGAAAATTTAGGTTCTGAGTTTTTTTTTTTTTTCAGAATTAATAAGTATTTTGCCGGACAAAATTATATTTGCGACGGAGGTCAAGCATGCCCACCGAAGGGGAGAACAGCACATTCCTCAGGGCCACCCCTAACGCTGTTCTTTATATTAGTATAGAACTAGATACATATCAGGAAAAAATATTTCAGGAAATTCTCTAGCAAATTATTTTTCTTCTACTGAATTAAAGCATGTTTTATGAAATTGTTCTATTTTAAACCAATTGTAAAGTAATTAATACTTTATGTTTTTGAAACAACGTATTTGTACGCTTTTGTATGCACATATAGCATAAAGAATATATCTATTTTTTTTTAAATCAAAGATTTAATGTTCCATATTATTTATAGTTTAATTTTATTAAAGAGATTCATTGAAAGGAATTCATTTTGTTGTTATTTTGTGAATTTTAACGGACCCTATTAAAGAATTTGAGAAACCTGAATATTGTGATCTTAATACTTAAATAAATGAGTTGATTAATCAAAATGAATGAATACAAATGAGTTGATCAAAATGAATGAATACAAATGAGTTGATTAATGAGTTGATTAATTAAAAATCTCCCATGTCATGAAATTGTTTTATATACATTAGGAAAATGATTTCATTAGAAAGTAGATTGATACTGAGATAAGTATCTCTAGAGATTTCTAAAATAAGATTAGAGTGCTTGAATCCTCAGGGAATATAGCTTAGATGCACTATTAGTGCATTAGAGGTTGCAATTTCTCAGCCGTAATCCTTAAGGATATGAAATCAAGATTAAAAAAAAAAAAAAAAAAACTATAGTAATACCAGTTGAGACTCTAAATATTAGCAGCAGAAAATAAAAACTAATATTATAATTTAAAAGTGCGATTAATGGGTCAAGTACTTTTAAATCTATCAGAAAATCTAAAAAGTTTTATATTTAAGTTTATTTAAGTTGCAATACTGTGAACAAAGGCACATGCATTTTACATTAGATAAAAAGTTATGAAAAATATTCTTCAGGTACCACCATATATCCCATGAGAATTGTACAGTTTTGAAGAAAAAGTATTTAAAACTGCTATTCTGTAGTTTACCAGATCGACTTTGTAAAAATGGCTAGTCAGAATGTCATGAAATTAGAAAATCTTGAATATTAACCCTTTCGGGACGGGTGATGCATATATGCATCGTCAAAAGTTGTATGTGGAATATGTTTTTAGCACCACTATTAATAATTGTAATATTTGTCTTTTTTTAATTAGAGTATTTGTTGGTATTTTACAAGTACAGGGAACTGTTTAAAAAAAGTGGTACCAACCAAATAAAATTTCTTTAAGGGATGCCGTCGCGAAAGGGTTAAATAATTATACATAAAATAAGCTAAAATATATATGCAATATTATATATATGTAATTTTTTTAAATATGTTTATTTGTTATATATATATATGACAATAACGCCTAAATTTGAAAATTCAATAATTCATTAACTATAACAAATAAGATGAAAAAAAAATACATTTATATTTCGTAGCTCTTAAATTTCGTATACTGTAATTTTAAAAACAGTTTAAAAGATCGTAAATAGAGGGCACTGCACTGTCTCAAATTGTAAGAAGGCTCAAACATGTAAAAATGCATTAAAAATCTCCCAAGTTTTATTATTTACTCTATTTAGCGAATAAAACCCGAAGACTTGACTGTTTAACTTTATTTGAGCATTTTAATGTATCAGAAACAAACGCTACAGTCCCATCTATTGAAGAAACTTCGGGCTGTTTTTAAAATTACAGAATATAAAATTTAAGAGCTACCAGATATAAATGTCATTTATTTCATCTTGATATTTATTATAGTTAATGAATTATTAAATTTTTAAATTGAGGCGTTATTTTTTGTCACTATTGTATACTAATTATCATATAAATAATACAAGTTTTGTTTTGATATTGGGCCATTATAAATAGATTTTAGTTACATGAATATGAAAAAGTAATCAGTTTATACGGCTGAGTTATATAAGTGTTTTTTTTCGATCAGAACAAAAATCCTTGTGAATATGTGTTTCTACGAGTATAGTAGAGAATAAAGAAATTGGCAAAACTTATGTTCATATAAGAATTTAAAAAAAAAAAATAGTTTATATTAATATTGCAATTTTAACTTTGCTTTAATTATTTAAATATACTTCGTAAGGGAAGATTTTTAAAGTTTTTAAGGATAGTAAATTTATATCCTTAATGATAGAGGTTTTTTTTCGTATATAATTATTTTCAAATTATTACGGATATTAAAAACCAAAGTAGACCGCAATATCTATGTATTTAGTAATAAGGGGAAAAAAGTGGCTAGTCTCAGTATATGGATACAATTAAAAAAGGTTTCTTGGCGCCCTCAGTACGAAATCCAATGCGGAGTAGGATTTTGGAACAGGTGTACTTGTAGTTTACTGCATTTTCATAATCCACTTTGCAAGACTTTTTTTAAACATGTCAATATAACACATATTAAAAATCTTAATCTAGCTTCTACTAGTCTAATCTAGCTTCAAGTGTTTTTTTTTTTTTTTTGTTTTGTTTTTTTGTTTTTTTTTTTTTTTTTAATGAAGAATTGAATTATAATACTAGCCTTTTCGTTAGGAGCACTCTCATTGATTGACTCAAACGTTTAAATTATTTTAAAATGCTTGGATAAAAAAAAGTAAATTCTAAAATAAAAAGTAAATTCTAAATAAAAAAGTAAAAAAAAAAGTAGTTCTGGTTAAAGACCTAATCCAGGTATTTTTAAGAGTGCTACAACGAAATAAAGTTTTTACTACCTCAGCTACTATAATGTGATATAAATAAATGATAGTTGGAAAGCATAAGGGCAAAAGAGTACAGTTTATGAATAAAAATATCTCAGCTAAGTTGAAAAAGTCCGTATGGAGTGTTATGGGCACATGTGGTCTAGCATTATCCTAATGAAGCGCAAGACACTTTCTGTTGGCTAATTCAGGCCCTTTCCGGTCGATTGTTTGCTTTTATTCATTTGGTTGTGATCCGTTTTACTTCGAAATAATGATCCGATTTTCAGGTAAACGTTATTATTAAACGATACTGTTTCAGATACGAAATAAATAGCGAAACTTTCTTTGGATGTAAACGGACTTTTGCGCTCGTTGAAGGGGCAAATCTGTGCTTGGACTATGATCTAATACGCTTAACATTATAATATACATTCCATTTTTCATGACCAGTAAACATTCGTTTTAAAAGTGGACCGATTCGCTTCGCAAGCACAGATTTAGTCCGTTAATTCACGTAGCATCCATACATCGACATTGCTAACCATTCCAAGTTAACGCAATTGCCATCCCTCGGATGACAAGTTGAGTCTATGAATTTCGAAAATTTCTTGAGCTGTCCTATACCGATCACTTTGGGTACAATACTCATTTTGGGTATTTAACTGGATATTTATTCTTCATTTACATATAGCTGTGAAAAGCCATCATATTTCTATTCGTTATAATTATATATTAATGTAAAATAAAGAAAAAATTAGAACTTTATTACTAATACTAAGTCTTTCTTTCGTATTATAAAATGAAATTTTAGAAGTTTTTATTTCTTTGATGTTCGAAAAATATTTAGAAACAAAAAATCGCTTAAATACAAATTTTAAAATATCTTGAACGTTAAAGGCTTAAGACTATACAAATAACCTTGCTGTTGAGTTTATCCGGGCAATTTGAAGGAATCAGTTTTTTATCTTCATTTTGAATTCGACCGATCGTTGCATATAAACGATTACTTCATTTGGTGGTGCTTACTTTATCAATTAAATTTTAAAAGAAAAATGCTTAATTGACTGGAATCTTACAATATAAGAACAAAGTAACTGTAAAAAGTGTGCAAGGTCACTCAATAGGGCAACATGCAGGTATTTTTCTTTAACTAAAGTGAAAGCTACACTATCATATTTGAGGAATTGTAACTCATGATTTCAAGAACTTTTTATCAGGATTTATGTTTTTTACAGTGAAATAAGAAAATACCTGAACCTACTTATTCCGAAAAAAAAAAATCATTTGTCCTTTTTGATCGCAGAATTTCTGCCGTTAAATAAGACAAAAGATTTTATTCATGATAAGTAATAGAAACATGCGAACATCTGAGCAACATTCGCACCCCTATATCGCTTGCAATTATTAGTGCCTTATTGACTAATGCTCCCATCCCAATATTGAGGCAATATTTCATGTCAAAACCAAAATATAGTCAATATAAAATTGTTTTACTAGTAGGATCCATATATATATATATATATATATATATGAGGGTGGGTCGAAAAAACCGAAATTTATATCGAAACATAATAGTGCGGAAAAGTTTCCATTGGTGTTAAGGAATAAATTCGCAAAATATTACACCAAATGGTTAATATCTTTTACCGCCGCAAGGAGGCCAAAGTTTCAGAAAATCGCAAAAAAATGATTTTTTCGAAAATAAAAAAATAAATTATCCGACCAAAACAATACAATTTCTAATAGATTGCAACAATTACTTCAAGATGCTAGTAATATTCCAATAAAATTGTATTATGATGAAATCATTTCTATTGCCGCCTGCAAGGGCGGTCAAAATTTTGAAAAAACGGCAAAAAATTCAATTTTTAGTTTTTTTCCAATTTTCCCAATTTTTATTATATGTCTACAATTAAATAAATTTACATTATATCTAGTAATAACTTATAAATGTCAGGTAATTTTTATCACAGTGTAGCCAACCAAGAGAGAGAGGGGCCCGCCCCCCTCCTAAATTTGAGAGAAAGGGGCTTTTTGAAGGGATCCTGGGGATTTTCTGGGAATTTTAGGGATTTTTTTGTAGGGTGCCCCCGAAAATGGATAATGATGGGGAATTTATGTATGGGGACACCCCTACAAAAAAATCACCAAAATATACCTGAAGTTCCTTAAAATTCCTTCAAAAAGACTTTTTCTCTAAAATTTAGGATGGGGGGGGGCGGAACCCTCTCGCCCTTGGTTGGCAATGCCCACGATAAAAATTACTAGACATAAGTTAATACTAGATATAATGTAAATCTATTTAATTCTAGACATATAACAAAAATTGGAAAAAATTTAAAAAAACTAAAAATTGAAAATTTCGCCGTTTTATTTAAAATTTTGACCGCCCTTGCGGCGATAATAGAAATGATTTCACCGTAATAAAGTTTTATTGAAATATTACTAACATCTTGAAGTAACTGTTGCATTCTATTAGAAATTGTATTGTTATGGTTGGATAATTTAATTTTTTTTCGAAAAAATCATTTTTTTTTTTTTGTGATTTTCCAAAACTTTGTCCCCCTTGCGGCGGTAAAAATATTAACCATTTGGTGTAATATTTTGCGGATTTATTCCTTATTACCAATGGCAACTTTCCCGCACTATTATGTTTTGATTATATAAATTTCTGTTTTTTCGACCCTCCCTAATATATATATTTGGTTTTTACAAAACAACGGCTCGTTTTTTGTGCAGAATAACGGCTTGTTTTTTATGCAGTTACAAGAGATTTCATTTCCTTAATTCTTTATTTACGTGACATTAAAGATTACTAGTTTTTGGACTGGTGTTCTGCCGATTCAAACTGACACGGAATATCTATAACTACTAACAATCTATCTTCTAAACTCCAATTTAGATATGTCTTCTCTAGTTTTTCTTATGACAAATCATCCATTCTGAATACTCGGAACAGTCAGCCATGTCAATATGACCACCGCCGTTTTTATGGCCATCACCAAATTTTAAAAATAGATTTCTTTTCATCTATTATGAATTTTAAATACTCTAACCAAATTTCTAATTGAAAACTTTGTTGAAGTTTTGCCAGCTTGGTAAGAAGTTGAGCTTTCTACTTGAATAAAGAGTCATCCGAATCCCAGGGATTATATTTATAAGAATATATTTTGCTAAAGTGAAATTTGTAGAACTAACTGTTTAGGTCATTTGGAACACAGTTAAGTAATTTAAATTTAATAAAGTCCTTCCGGCCTGTACCGGGAAGAAAAGGTAGCTTTCCTATATCTTCGTTTTAAAATTTTAGCTAATGTTACATGAAAACAGCAAGTTAAAATGCAAAGAAACGTTTACAACAGATTCGTTAATACTGAATTTGAATAAGAAATTTGCCAAATTATTGAGCAATAGCCAAATTGGCTTCATTTATGAAGACTTATTTTGGTCGCCAAATTTGGCGATATTTCGCCAAATGTCGTCAATTTTGGCGAGAATTTGGCGCTAACGAATATGAGTATATAGTTTTATGCGTATGATTCTTGAAAATTATTTCAACAATGAAAGAAAATAATTTGCGAGTAATCACGTTAATGTGCTGTTTTGTTTCAAAATGTCAGCCACCCTAGAATTTCAAACTGCTCTATCTCAGCCATTTTTTAAGATAGAGGTAAACCAAAAAATGCTCTGGAATCCTTGTATCAAGGCCTAACAGGTAATTTAAAAATAAATTTGAATTTTTAATTTTTTTTTTATATTTATTTTAGTTTTAAATTTTTAAATGGCCGCCATCTTGAAACAAAATGGCGGACCAAGCTGACCAACGAACTCGGTCGAGACATTAGTGACCATAATACAAACAATTAGTTTCATCAAAATCGATTTATAAATACGGGCGTTATCGTATGACATAGGTCAGATATATATATATATATATATATATATATATATATCAACATTTGAACGGAGGGTAGTTTTAGGGTCTGGAGGTCATGATCGGTGAAAATATATCGAAATTTTCCCGAACTGCTTTCCTCCGAACGGCTGCAATAGGTAGCTTTATACTTTTAGGTAGCTTTCAATACAAAAAAGTATAAAGCTACCTATTGCAGCCGTTCGGAGGAAAGCAGTTCCGGGAAATTTCGATATATTTTCACCGATCATGACCCCCAGACCCCAAAACCACCCTCCGTCCAAATGTTGATTTATATGTATAGATATATCCATATATATATATATATATATATATATATATATCTGACCTATGTCATACGATAACGCCCGTAATTATGAATCGATTTTGATGAAACTAATTGTGTGTATTAAGGTCACTAATGTCTCGACCGAGTTCGTTGGCCAGCTTGGTCCGCCATCTTGTTTCAAGATGGCGGCCATTTAAAGATGTAAAATAACTTAAAATCTAAAATAAATATACAAAAAATTTAAAAATTCAAATTTATTTTTTAATTACGTGTTAGGCCTTGATACAAGGATTCCAGAGCTTTTTTTGGTTTACCTCTATCTTAAAAAATGGCTGAGATAGAGCAGTTTGAAATTCTAGGGTGGCTGATATTTTGAAACAAAACAGCACATTAACGCGATTACTCGCAAATTATTTTCTTTCATTGTTGTAATAATTTTCCCAATCATACGCATAAAACTATATATTCATATCCGTTAACACCAAAATTGGCGACATTGGCGACAAAATTGGGCGACATTTGGCGAAATATCGCCAAATTTGGCGATCAAAATAAGTCTTCATAAATGAAGCCAATTTGGCTATTGCTCAATAATTTGGCGAATTTCTTATTCAAATTCAGTATTAACGAATCTTTTGTAAACGTTTCTTTGCATTTTAGCTTGCTGTTTTCGTGTAACATTAGCTAAAATTTTAAAACGAAGATATAGGAAAGCTACCTTTTCCTCCCGGTATAAGGCCGGAAGGACTTTTTTGTATTGAAAGCTACCTAAAAGTTTAGGAAACTATTTTCCCACTCTTAGTACTTCATAAAATTGAGCTTATTTCTGATGGTCTGTATTTAAATATACTATGCACATAGCTAATGTCATGCAAAAATATTTTTAATAAATTGGGGTATTTTTTAAATCTGTCATAACGTTCTTTGAAATGAACATCGCGTTAGGCTATGTCACAACCTCATGATATCCGTAGATCATATCAACTTCAAATGGTTGTTTAGAATAATGCCGAATATGAATAAACCAATAAGAAAATACATAAGTCAATAATTTAACCATACCCATGCAGGCACTGACCACTGAGTGATTTATGTCTTAGAAACCTGCCCAGCCAAATGAGTATATTATGAGTATAAACATTAAACAATTCCAATCCACATGTTCAGAAGACCTTGTATAAATATATTGCTTAAAAAGTTGCTGTGTACACACACACATACATATATGTACATGGCGTTTCAAAAATGGCCGGTATATTTGAAAAATGAATAAAAACTAAACGGGTAGCGATAGCTACAATAATACAGCTACAATAATATAGCTACAATTGTTGCAATATGCTTGGGACAACAGTAAATTTTCAGGCAGACAAACTTTCGTAATTAGTTACAATTTTCAACAACAGATGGCGCTGCAGTCTTGGAAAATCTAGAGATCCTACATAAGAGAGAGATTGGACATTGAACTAACATGGCGGACATTTCTTTTTCATTAAAGTGAAAATACACTTATATTCATGTTCTGCATAGCTCTCTGAAGGTATATAAAACGAATTTTCCATGATTTTAATCAAATTAAAACTGTTAAATCCTGAAGAAAATAAATTGCGTTCTACTGTGATCAATATATTTTTGAACTAAAATGGCGGACATTTCGTCAATGTCAATCTCTCTCTTATGTAGGATCTCTAGGAAAATCTAAACCACGATATTTTCCACATATCCAACATGCGCAGCAATAATATGGCGTAGTCTCTGAACAAAATTACCAGAAACCTTTGTAAACGTGTCAGGCGGGATGACTTCACATGCAGAAGAGATGTACTGCTTCAGTTGTTCAATTGTTTATGGATTGTGGCGGTACACCTGGTCTTTCAACTGTCCCCACAGAAAGAAGTCACAGGTTTACAAAGGTTTCTGGTAATTTCGTTCAGAGACTACGCCATATTATTGCTGCGGATGGTGGATATGTGGAAAATATCGTGGTTTAGATTTTTCCAGACTGCAGCGCCATCTGTTGTTGAAAATTGTAACTAATTTCGAAAGTTTGTCTGCCTGAAAATTTACTGTTGTCCCAAGCATATTGCAACAAACGGTGTATTTCTATCGCTGCCCGTTTAGTTTTTATCGATTTTTCGAATATACCGGTCATTTTTGAAACACCCTGTATATATATATGTGTGTGTGTGCATGTATATATATATATATATATATATATATATATATATGTGTGTGTGTATATATATATATATATGTATATAGATATTACCAGATCGTTCCAATATGGATTTAACAGACCTGAGAAGCTCAGGATTTAAACAGGGACATAATGTGCCAAAATTCCGAGTATGGAAAATAGATTTCTTTATGGCAGGTAATATTCAGACAGTCACCAGGTTTGCATGAGTAAGAATTCGTAGTGTCAAACTTTACAAATTTCTTCATTTTACTTCGGTATCCAGTAATAAAACACCTACTACAATTACCTTTAATTAATAATAGTTTCTTAGCGTTAAGGTTTAAAAACAGAAAACGCACATTTAATTACAAGTATATATTATAAGGGCCATATATGTATTTTAAGCATAGATATTTCTTCTTTCTGTTTCAGTAGCATCAACATTACATCAATATTATACACTGCTCAAAACAATTAAAGGATATTTGAAGTTTTATATAAAATAAAGATATAAACGAAATTTTTTTTGCCGAAAATAGAAGAAAAGAATCACAAATGCAAATTTTTCTGGTTTTCAAACTGTGGAGTGTGCAAATTTTGAGTTCGACGTCAAAAACGTCGCTTCAGCGGCAGCGAATGAAATTTGACTTTCAACTGGATAAAAGAGAATGAAGACAAGGATGATCGGCATTCAGTGATTGCTTTGTTTCGATGAGTACGATGTCTCAGCGAAGTCATTTGACAGATTCAGAAGCTTGGAGAATTGTTGGTAGGTTAGAAGGGGGCCAAACTCAAGCCGAAGTAGCGCAAGGCATTGGAGTGTCACAAAGTGTCATTTCCAGGATCTGGAACCATTTTTTGGAGAGTGGATGTGCAGGCCGAAGACCAGGGCAAGGTCGTAGACGGGCAACAACGCCCAATGAAGATCGGTATTTAGCGTTAACAGCTCGGAGACACCGAAACATGAACGCTACTCTTCTCCAACAACACCTTCGCTCGGCTACAGGCACCACGATTTCAACTCAGACTGTCCGAAACCGGCTCCATGCTGTAGGTTTGTATGCTCACCGACCGATGGTATGTGTTAGATTAACATGAAGGCATCGTCGCGACCGCAGGGTGTGGGCAACCGAGCATGTCAACTGGAGGAGAAATGAATGGAGCAATATTCTGTTTTCTGACGAGTCCCGTTTTTCTGTGCATCCGGATAATAGGCGTATTTTCATCTGGAGGGACCGTGGCAGTAGGAATAATCCTGCGTTCGTGCACGAAAGTCTCAGATTTGGTGGTGGAGGAGTGTTGGTGTATGGTGGCATCTCCATTGACGGGCGCACTGACCTCTAGATCATTCGAGATGGAGCTCTGACTGGTCGCCGATATAGGGATGAGATCCTCAGACCTATTGTAGTCCCTTACGCTGCAGCAATCGGAGATAACTTCATTTTAATGGACGATAACTGCAGGCCACATCGTGCAAACCTGGTGGAGGATTTCCTTTTCGAGGAAGGAATCGTTCGAATGGAATGGCCAGCGTGTTCTCCAGACATGAATCCAATCGAGCACGTTTGGGACGCTCTAGGAAGACGAGTTTCTGGCCGCCAACAACCCCCACAAACTCTCCAAGAACTGGAAAGAGCTCTTCTGGAAGAGTGGGGGCAGAATACCCCAACTCGTCATTAATAGCCTCATTGAATCCATGCCTCAAGGGTGTTCAACATTGCTGGCTGCCCGTGGAAACCATACCCCCTACTGAAAATGATTTTCTTTGAAGAAAACACCTTTTCTTATTCTTTTTTTCTCATATGCACAAATTGTGTTTTTTTCCTTTTGTACACAAATGCGCGATAAAGTGTATTTTTTTCTGCCAAACATGTGTAATTTATTCTCATATAACCTACTATGTCTGTCGACCATGTATCAATCAATTAAAAAGTTTCCCAGATACAAAATCCACCTAAAACTGCAATAACCTTTAATTGTTTTGAGCAGTGTATTATACAATCAAAAAAATTTGTATTTACAAAATTTATTATTATTATTATTTTTATTATTTTAAATATGATTAAAAGTAACTCTGATCTATGCTATGAATGTTACCAATCTATTTTTGGGTATTTTACAAAAGAGAAAATGCATATTTATTGGTATATAAGTGCATTATTTATTTTTAAAAATTGCCATCGTAACGAAAAATTTTAAATAGAATATAAATAAGTATAAATGTAAAAACTTTTAAAGTATACTTTAATGGCATTCAATGTTTGTCTTGAAGAGCATCATCTTAATATCATGACTACAGTTTATTATTTTTCCAAAGAAATTCTGTTAAAGCACATTAATTTGGTGTCGGAAGCAAACCCGATTATGAAAAAATTGCAGTTTTTTTTAATATTTGATATAACGCGCGAGCTAGTTAATTTATTAACAAATTTTTTTTTTTTTTTATCTGGTTCTTTTTTAAGGTAGGGTAGTATAGATAAGAAAAAAACATTATTTAAACAATATTTTCAGGATTTCTAAATAGATTTCCCTACGTATAATCAAAAAGTAATTAATTTGAAGAGTATTAAATACATATATATATAAAATATATTACATTCCTTAGTTTTTTATTTATATTTATTTTCTTCCTTTTAGAGGGTTTTTTTTTTTCATTTCTGCAGTTTTGCAGCCAGTAATCTTTTATTTGGCGAGCATGGTTTGGCGCATCATTAAATCCATTGTTGTTGTATCTCGTATACAATTGTAACCATAACGAATATTTGGCGATTTATCACATGTTGAGGATGATAATTTATATTTAAGTTCAAATAATATTGAAATCCTATTTTGCCATCGGAAACACACCTTTGTACACATCTTTTATAATTATACTATATAGGTATGGGAGTTAAAAATGTATTACAAACTATCAGTGCATATAAATACCAATTAGAGTTACATAAAATAGTGTAAAAAATACTTCGATTAAAAACTGTAAAGTTGCGAAATTATTACATATCCTAAACATTTTATTTTAAGTAGATGGAACACGTCAAAACTTGGCGGAAAAAATACTATAACAATATCAGTAAAATAAGCTTCTTTATTATTTAAAAAGGGGTGCGTATGAAAAAGTCTTTTAAATAATTTAATTAAAAGTTTTTTGCCCCAGTGAAGTACAGTATCATTTCCGATGCAAACTCCAAACTAACAATCCATAAGCAACTGTTTAATGCTAATAAGTTCGACATTACCGCCATATTCACCACTATAAAAAGAAAATTTCATGGACCTATGGAGTGTCATACAAATAGTATATTCCTATGTCCATATCATATTCAGTAAATAAAGCACACATCTCTCTCTCCCTGTGATAATGCAACCCAGTGAATTTCTATGTGCATATGCATTGCATCTGTTCAAAGGTACCGTCGAAATTCGACGTTAAAAAAGGTTTAAAATGTTTAAATACTAAAAAGTTTTAAAATGTCCTCTTTAGTCGTTGTTTGTTTCAAATCCATATTTTCTAAAATGCATCGAATTTTTTAAGCTAATCAATTTTTATGTAAAGAAGGAGAAATTTTTTTACCATAATAATATACAATCTGCAGATGATTCAGATTTTTGATATTTTCAAGTATAATTTATTTGTATGTTTTTTTCGGTCCCTTTCCATAATCATGATTATCCCTTTTCCACAGTCGTGATCTTTTCCCTCTTATTCAGTGAAATACACCACGGATCTTTGAAATTATAATAAAATATAATTCCAAGTATATTCTGATGCAACACATACATCAACACGAATTCAACATGTATTAATTTTATGTTGAACATAAATTGGAAATCGGTTTATTTGTTTGAAAGATTTCAGTTTAGCGTCAAAATGCTCTATCTTATGGTTAATCTAATTTTATGATTTATCAGAGTTTTTTTTTTTTTTGTTTTTTTTTTGTATTATTTTCTTCACCTTTTTACGTTGGTTAGGGAAATCAATTTCAACTTTCCCAGGTGCTATTTTATATTACTGAAGCAAACTGGCGGCCATTGTTGATATAGATTCGAAAAATAATTCATGCTAGAAAATTATTTAAAATGTTGTTAAATTAAGCGGCAGTTTTCAAATAAATTTCATTCGAAACTTAACATTTTTATAATTGATGATGTGTAAAGTGAAATTGTACGGTATTTAGAAGTGATGTAAGCGCGATATAAACAAAAGCTATAGCACCGTTTGTTGTCACAATCATTATACATTCTACTCTTTATAATGAAGAATTTAAAAATCGGTTAAAATTACGTCATGTTGACACAATCCTATAATTTTTTCTCTTTAGGTTTATCAATGTAAAAATGCATTTCAAGAGAAGCATAGCGTCCTTTTCACAGGCGCAAACTTTTCACACGTACTTCATATACGTTGCTTTTATGCTTAACCACCATGTATACAAATAAAAATATATTTTGTATTTAATTGTACTGAAAAAATGGCATCTGCCGTATACCCTGTCCAGATGGTGGCTCGTACCGCGAACTACGTAATATGTAATAATACCTCGTACTCGCTTGTTTTTCAGCTTCAAAGTTTGAGAAACATTAATCGTATTTTTAAACACATTAAATACATATGCCCTTCAATTTATACGATTTATAAGAATTTTGATACTTCTCCGTTATCCGGTCGACCACTTTCCATTAAGAAAATAACTATCGCCAAACTATAGGATTTTAACGCCAAAAATGTATTATCGTGGCGTCAAACTCACTTTACGTCAAATGCGTTACACGTGCTTGTTATCTCATCAAGTGATGTTTAATTCGACGTTTAATGTATTTTTAATGATGATTTACTGATTTATTAGTTAATTCTTTAATTAAAATAGAAATTACATCTTCGACAACATGGTATTAAAAGCGAAAATGCATTGAAAAAAATGTTGCGATGCGCAGTTATGTACAATAGATCAATTTTAACTGACGTCACAAACATTTATCCAGCAGTCCAGAGAGATAATTAAGAAAAATAATTTAATTAAATAAATTTCCAAGGTTATTTTTGTTTCTATTTTCATTAATATATTGTAAATTTTATTGTTTAAAGTTACTGATAAATGATACTTTGGCTATAGTGAACTATTTGGCTATAGTTATACTATAGTGAATTGGGCTTTTCCAAATTTTTCTTTTTTCTTTTTTGTCTGAGATTCTAATGGCAACCTTCTTCCATTTGTTTATTGGGCGCTACAGTTTGGCGAATAGTTTGGTGATAGTTTTTTTATATGGAAAGTGGTCGATGGGATGATGGAGAAGTACCAGAATATTAACTAAGCTCGAACTAAGAAAAAATTTCCGACCTAATAATTGTATTTCGTTAAGAAATAAATTTTCTTATTTTTAATCTCCGAAAGAAACAATAATCATGGATTCAATTAATTTTCCAATATGAGGTGCTCCCAAACAATTTTGATTAAATTAGCACAGATGTCGCAGACGGATCGTGGTTTCTTTTTGGCGCCAAAATGGCTATTTTTGCTTTGTATGACAACTTGGTGTTAATAAAATTGAATACGTGTGTAAATAAATAAAATAAAATTATTTAAAATTAATTAATTAATACAATTAACTGCATGTGTTTAATAAAAATAATGTGTGAAAATTGGGTTTTCTCGCCAAAATAGCGCAAAAAATAAGTCGCGCCAATCCCTGTGCGTCTGCGGCCTTCTGTTCCATGTAAGGGTATTTTTTATTTAATAAATAAAATTTATTAACGTTTAAAAACAAATTTATGACTAATTTAATATATTTTAATCTTTTTGTATTAGTTTTAATGTTGCAGAAAATGTTAAAAGTAAATAAATTGGTGACATTGATATTTTTATAACGTATTCGATCTTTGTTTACAATTCTACCTTGCCCAGATAGCTTGAAGTTACGGTCAGAGTCAGACTTCAATTTTATGAAAAGTTACAGCATCCTCTGGCGATTGTTTTTATGACGTCATAGCAGAAGTAAAATTTGAATTTAAAATTACGGCTAATTAATAAAATTTTCGAACAAACGAATGTACAAAAACAAATCTGTGTCCAAATATCTTTCATTTAAAAAAAGAATGATGTAATTTCATGCAGCAGTTTGTTCTCACGGACTATCGAAAGAAAACACTTAGCGTTTTAAATACATAGATGTTAAAATATTACCTAGTTCATATTAGCTAATGTCAAAAGATTGGCGAACCATAGAGTTTACAGAATAAACTCTATGCCTTGCAACAGTGGGAGTTGCCGACTTTATGACGTCATAAGCAGCAGTAAAAGTTTAATTGAAAATTACGGCTAATTAATTAAATTTTCGAACAGACAAATGCACGATAACAAATCTGTGTCCAAATATCTGTCATTAAAAAAAAGAATGGTGTAATTTGATGCAGTAGTTTGTTCTCACGGATTGTCGAAAGAAAATGCTTAGCGTTTTAAATATATAGATAATGAATTTAATACCTAAATTTCCTTTGCGTTTACCTGCAAATTTTGTAAAATAATCAAAGTTATATTAAAATATAAATTAAATTTCAAAATATATTTGTTACGTTCACTTTTCTTCTTCATTTCGCTTTTTTTGCAAGAATCAGCCAAAAATAATTTTGAAGCTTTTTTCAAATTCAATTAAAAATTTCTAATTACTATTTCGGGCATTCTTTACTCTCAGATAACATTCTCAGAATCCCCCTGTGCCCCCCCCCCCCCGCAAAAAAAAGAAAAAAAGTTTCCCTTCAACTGTTTATTCAACAGATTCATTTATTTTTTACTTCTTTAAAACTCAAAATTATTTCAGTTCATGTAATTTTGATGAAATTCTCATTCCCCAGATATTGTAAACAAATCTTCAGGGGAAAAAAATAAAGCTTAAAGAAAGTTTTTGTTTTCGTTTTTCACAAAAATATTTAAAATATTTTTACCAAAATATAAGTTAAATTTCAAAATCTATTTCTTAAGTTCAGTCCTCTTCTTCATTTTGCTTTTTTACAAGAAACAACAAAAATATTAATGAAGCTTTCTTTGTTCTTCAAGTCAAAAATTATAATTAATATTCCATGCACCATTTACTCTCATGTTCTGAGAAAGCATTTTCACTCCCCTCCTCCACTCCTAAAAAAATAAGTTCCCTTGCACTGTTTATTCAACATATGTTTACTTCTTGTAAACTTAAAAGTTATTTCACTTCATGCAATTTTGAAGACATTCTCATTATCCATACATTATTAAAGAAACTTTAGGGAGAAAAGGAAAGTTTTTTTTTTTTTTTTTTTTGCGCACTTCACAAATTAAAGTAGCAACTGTCATAAACATGGTATTCTCTGTTTTACATTACTAATTCAGTTAAACATTTTTGTTTGCACATGCAGGCCATTTTTACAAGTCCTTGTATAATTATAGAAGCTGCTGAAAATTAGTCCACTGATTTTTTTTTTGCTTAGCATTACTTTAACAAGTCGCTTAATTTTTAAATGGCTCTTATGTATAAATTTTTAAAGGAACCTAAAATGCTTGAAGTGACGAAAATTGTCTGAAGTTTAATATAGGATTAGAAAACCTGTAATTAATTTAAACAATTCTGACTTTTTGCATTTATTTATTCCTGTAATTTAGAAAAAACATATGTTGGTAAAAATGTAAAAAAAAATAACACAACATTTAATGTTAAACAATCTTTTAACGATTTCTAAATTGATTTCCCAATGTATAATTAATATTTAATTAATATGAAACAATGGATTAAAGCTTGTCTGAAAATATATGTATTATAAACTATTTCCTTTTCATTAATATTTAGTTTTTACCTTTTAGAAATAATTTCCCTTGCAAAATTACTTTTTACACGAGTTTGAAGTCTAGGATCTACGTTTTTGAGTCGTCCATTCTTTTTTAGCTCACAGGCTATCAAAGCCTGAGAGCTAATGTGCCCGCCCGTTCTGTATGTATGTATGTACGTATGTATGTATGTATGTACGTAACGCGATAACTCTTGATAGAAATAAGCGTTTTGCTTCAAATTTTGGATATAGGTTCCTTATGATAAGGCGCTTCCCTGATTAGTTTTGGGGATTGATTGTTTAAGTATAAAGAGGGTAACGGGGGGCCAATTCCCCCTACCCCCTTAATTTAAATAAATGGGTTTTTCATGCAGAACTATCCGATTTTCTTCAAATTTTGTATATAGGCACATTGTGGTAAGGAGCTTCCCTGATTAGTTTTGGGAATTCATTGGTGAAGTATAAATGGGGGAACTGGGGGCTAACCCCCTCTTTAATTTAGATAAATGGATTTTTCATGCAGAATTATCCGATTTTCTTCAAATGTTGTATATAGGCTCATTGTGGTAAGGAGCTTCCCTGATTAGTTTTGGGAATTCATTGGTGAAGTATAAATGGGGGAACTGGGGGCTAACCCACCCCTTTAATTTAGATAAATGGATTTTTCATGCAGAATTATAAAATTTTGTATATAGGCTCATTGTGGTAAGGAGCTTCCCTGATTAGTTTTGGGAATTCATTGGTGAAGTGTAAATGGGGGAACTGGGGGCTAACCCCCTCTTTAATTTAGATAAATGGATTTTTCATGCAGAATTATCCAATTTTCTTCAAATTTTGTATATAGGCTCATTGTGGTAAGGAGCTTCCCTGATTAGTTTTGGTAATTCATTGGGGAAGTATAAATGGGGGAACTGGGGGCTACCCCCCCCCTTTAATGTAGATAAATGGATTTTTCATGCAGAATTATCAAATTTTGTATATAGGCTAATTGTGGTAAGGAGCTTCCCTGATTAGTTTTGGGAATTCATTGGTGAAGTATAAAGGGGGGAACGGGGGGCTAAATCCTCCCCTTTAACTTAGATAAATGGGTTTTTCATGCAGAATTATCCGATTTTCTAAATTTGTATATAGTTTCATTGCGATAAGGCACTTTCCTGATTAGTTTTGTGGGTTCTTTGGTTAAGTATAAAGAGGGTAAAGGGAGGTGGGGGCTTATCCTCCCCCTTAATTTAGATGAATGTGTTTTTCATGGAGAATTCTCCCATTTTCTTCAAATTTTGTATATAGGGTCATTGTGGTAAGGAGCTTCCTTGGTTAGTTTTGGGGATTTATTGGTTAAATATAAAGGGGGATACGGGGAGTAACCCTCTTAATTTAGATAAATGAGTTTTTCATGCAGAATTATCCGATTTGCTTCGAATTTAGTATATAGGTTTATTTTAATAAGGGGCTTCCCTGATTAGTTTTGGAGGTTCAATGGTTAACTAGAAGGGGGTGAGGGATCGGTGGAATGATCCATCTTTAATATATTGGCGATTTCTTTCTTTTTCGAGGGGCTTATTTCAAATTCTTTGAAATAAGAGTATAATATAGAAATAGTGTGAATAGCCTGTGAGCTCTATGCCCTCAGTTTAACTGGGCAGTTTTCTTTTTTATTATATTATTTATTACATGGGGTTTTTTATTATGAAAGAAATATAAAACGAACAATTTGGAAATTGTACGTTAAGCGTGACAAATGAGGTGCGTTCGTTTCGTGCTATAACTAGTTTTACAATATAAAAAATCATCGTTATTATTTCAGTGAAAAAAATTATATGGTCTGCTATGAACGAAATGAGGATGCCTTTTTTTTTCTTATTATGTATGTCATGTTTACAGATGCGATTTTTTTTCGACACCAGACAGAGCTGTAAATTTATCATCGATATCTTGCTTTGCGAATGATTACCTCCATGGTTAATATTTCTATGATTCACAATGAACGAATATTTTGTTTATTTACTTTAATGGATTGGGATATTCGGCTGTTAACATAATTTTCACTTAAGTCATATCAGGATCTATACATTTTTTAATGTAACTCATCGCTCAACCAAACAATTTTTTTTTTAAACGATCTTACTAAAAATCTAACTTTTATGCAATTTTATCCGAAAAAATAATTTTTAATTAAAATGACCGCTTGGCATATGTAAAAAGATGTGGTTAGTCCGTATTTCTTTTCCTCAGTCACATGACTTGCGCTTTTATTATATAGATTACGTATGATAGGATTTAATGGAATAAGAAAAAAATTATTAATATAGTTTTAAGATTCGATTTTCATAAAATTTGAAATGCCTGGATAAAATTATGCAACGATTATATATATTGAATTTCAAACCATTCGGTTGGGTAGTTTTTACGCTGTTATATGCGGACGGACGGACAGACAGACAGACGGACGGACTATACGACGACTATAGATGCTACGTATTTATATAATTACGTACGCATCTAATAAAAAATACGATAAAAATTTGACAATCCCGGAAATGTGAACATATTGTTTGTTAAAACTTGATTTTTTCGTATATTTGAGGTATAATCCAGAGTCAACATATTAAGCAGTACAAAGAAGAAATAATGACTCAAATATAGAGAACCTTCACTTCAAAATTCTTGCAAAACTAATTTAGTAAGATTCATTTTGTTGTGCACTAATAGCAATTTTATTATTATTATTATTATTATTATTATTATTATTATTATTATTATTATTATTATTTACAATTTTACAAATATTTGTATTTTTGTAAACTATAAATAAAAAATTGAAAAACAAGTAATAGTCTAAATTTGTTACATACCGCTTAATCCACGATCAAACTTCAGTCGATTTTAGTCATTTCAAACATTTCTGATACCCTGTAGTTCTGTCTCTTTGGATCAATTTTTTTTTATTCTTTTCTTCCCTCAAATGTGTAAATTGTTGCCGTAAAGCGATTTCGTGATATTGCAATTCCTTACAATAGATTTGCCTTGTTGAACTGAACGCCTTTGCAGTCAGTGAATTGTCTTCCACACACAGCTCTACGATCGGCTTTTATTCCGTGTCGAAATCATATCGAAACCATCTCTAAAATGCGTCTTAAAACCGTGTGGAACATACGTCTCGAAACCATGTCTGAAACCTTTAGTAAAAAAAAAAATCTCGAAACTATGACAAAGATGCGTCTCAAAACCATGTCGAAAAAAAAAATAAAAATCTAGAAACAACGTCTAAAATGGATCCATGTTGAAAACATACGTCTCGATACCATGTCGAAAAATTCATCTCGAAACTATTTCTAAAATGCGTCTCGTACCATGCTGAAAACATGCGTCTTGAAACCATGCTGAAAACATGCGTCTCGAAACCATGCTGAAAACATGTGTATCGAAACCATGTCAAAAAAAAAAAAATCTCGAAACCATGTCGAAAATTTGTATCGAAACTATGTCGAAAATCATGTCTTGGAAAACCTTCTCCAAACAATGTTTTTCAAATTGGCGACTTTTTTTCTCGAGAATTATTCGACCGATTTCTTACATTTTTTAAAAATGAAATGTGATCGTTTTTGCTGGAGCGTTTACAACCGAAAAGTATACTTTCCTTTATTAGTTATATATTTTCGAGGTCAAAAAAACAAAAAAGAATGCGAAAAATTATTTTTTTTTGTTTCAAATGATTTCGATTTTGTCAAAAATCAACTTTTTAAAATAGATATTGGCATAAGCTCCAGAGAATGATATGCATTTTCATAATTTGGCGACCAACTTGTTTCAGAAGCTTGTGACCCGAGAAAACTGTCGTTCGATTCGAAGTTCACTGCGCATATCTGCAAGTACTCCTCGTCGCAATAGCTTTAATGTTAATTTTTTACGAACAAAATTTATATACATAAATGAAATGTCAATAAATATAATTAAAAAAGTCCGAAGAAAGATATATTTTCCTTGTAACCGGAACTAAATTTTAAAAATCCCGTGAATTTTAGTCCTAAGGAGTCTTTTTCTTCAATAAAATTTTAACCAATGCAAGCACAAAAGGTGATAAAAAAAATCCGATTCTATTGAAAGAAGTTATAAAGTTTGAATACATCTTTCTATGCGTTGCTTTTCAACAGATAATCCGTTTTCTATAATTCTGTTTTTTAAACAAACCTGTTGGACGGGGCTAGTTGAGTTTAAGCCGAAAGGTAGGCCTCCTCTCCCTGTTTGACCTTGACCTGGTTTGGATTTTTAACATATGTTACAAATATTTTACAATTTTTACTGAAAGTAACTATGATCAATGTTTTGTGTTTTACAGATGTAATCGAAAACGATCATGAAAATAAAGATTTTTTTCTTGATTTTTTTTCTCGTTATAGGTTTTTAAATACAACTTAAATAAAGTGTTTATTTATAATATATTATAGTATATTATAAATAAACACTTTATTTAAGTTGTATTTAAAAACCTATAACGAGAAAAAAAATCAAGAAAAAAATCTTTATTTTCAATTGATTTTTATATAAATTACTAGCGACCCGCCCGGCGTTGCCCGGGACGAGATAATAATAATCTCAGAGTAAGGCGTTAACCCCCTCCCTCCCCATACCCGCAAATGTAACGAATAATTTGTTCAAGAAAACCACCTTCACTTGCATTAAAGCAATCATTAAAAAAAGAATTACATTTTTCTGACAATTAGAACATAACGAAGACTAAATTAGCCGGCAGATGACAACACTTCCCATCCTCAATTTCAGATCTATATCTTAATTAGTTATGTAAATTTTTGTTCATTAGTAAAAATTGGCAATTATTTCCTTTCATTTTCGCAAACTAAATGGAGGGATCGGCCAGAGAAACAGTTCTCTTTTTAGTTCAGTTTTTAACGAAAGCAGATCTCTGTCTGAAACTTTCTCGGATTTTTTTCACTTCCGCCGGCAGATTTTTGGCAGTTTTTTGCAAAAATTAAGAAAAATTACCGGCCGAATTTTTCAAAAATCACATAGTCGGATGCAGATTTTTTTTTTCATATGATCAAAATTTTTAAATTGATATCTTAATTAGTTTTCTTAAAATTCACTAATTAGTAAAAGAATTTCGAATTTGTTCATTTCCGCTAGCAAATTCAGAACAGTACTTCTTTTCTTTAGCCATTTTGATTTAAAAGATGGAATTTTCGATCTGTCATTTGATATGAAAAAACTATATTTTCTGTACGCCGTTTCGCGGTTTTTGCGATCTCAGTGATTTTTGAAAATTCGCATCAGCGGTTCAGAGCAAGTTAAGAAAAATTAAAAATACCAGACAATATCTACATTCATTTCCTTTTCAAAATCTGTATCTGTTTTTGAAAAATTAGAATGTAAATTCTTCGAAAAAAATTCGCGTGCAGGACTCGCTTTTGCGAATTCGGATTTTCTGCGAGGTATAAAAATTGGCATCGGCTCTCTAAAACAACCAAACAAAAAACCATCACACCTAAGGACATCTACGTTCTATCGGGTTCAGGCAGAAATCTTTAGTTTAAAAAAAAACAAAATCATATTAACCCTTTCGAAAACGTGTTTTACCGTAAGTCATTTTCGCATTTTTAACGATTTATCCTATGTTTAAAAATTCGAATCGGAGTTTATAAACAAGATACAAAAAACTAAAACTAACGCGCCTAACCTAAGCTCCTTTGCTTCTTAAAACTTGGTATCTGTTTTGAAAAATTTTTAATTTTAACCCTTCGAAAAAAAAATCGTTTCCAAAACTCACTCACGCGATTCTAATTTTTCGGGCCAGGTTTAAAAATTGGACAACTGAATACGGACGAACACTAGACTCCAGATCATAGACACGTTAGTTTTCTTGAAAACGCACTGTTAGGTTTAAAAAATAATCTACATTAACCCTTTCGAAACAGATCGTTTACGAAACCCACTTTCAAGATTTCCGCTATTTTTTCAATGGTTACCCGTGGTTAAATTTCAATTGTACTAGGAAATTTGGTTGGGTCGAGTGGTTTGTAAAGACCTCTTTCTGGACATATTGTGCCCCTGCAGGTGGAAGGTGGTACTACAGGAGTATCTCTGGTTGTATGTGCTCGATTACGACGGGGTTTGACTCATTCGACTTGATTTCGATAGCCTTACAGACTTCAGTCATGTTCGTATAGAACAGATTGTTATTATCTGGTGCCCAGGCAACGTCGTGCCGGTTAGCTATTTTGTAATAAAAATATAATTTGAGTTAGTATAAACCAAATTAGTAAATTTTCAGTTCAGGCCAATTTTCATTATGATACTCATTATGTAACTAATATTTTCAAATACAAATCATTAAATTGGCAAAACAATTTTCAGAAAGAAAATTTCTTTCATTTTAAATATTTACAGACATTATTTCAAAAATCCCCAAAATTAGAAATTGAATTACATATATATATATATATATATATATATATATATATATATATATATATATATATATATATATATATATATATATATATATATATATATATATATATTAATATTCACAATTTATAATTTATTATTGCAGTTTACTAGTTTATGTTACCTTATTTTAGATTATTACCTTATAGTGGTGTAAACATATACGTGTGACTTTACCAAATTTCTGTAATTATTTGTGTGGTTTTAGATTACCATATATATATATATATATATATATATATATATATATATATATATATATTATTTCTACAACTTGGCAAAATAGAAAATTGTAGATTTATTTGAAATTATAGAATTGATTGGTTGAAAGTATTGGCAATATATATATATATATATCCAATGCTATTTTTATTCATCCTATATTAACTTTTTACCCTCATAGATGGCAGCACCATGGTTTCTGTTTCTTTACAATAATATTCATATTATTCTAAAACCTATTTTGGCAACATGGTAAATCATTTTCTAAAACTAAATTTGGCAACATGTAATGATTTTTTGCAATTCATTCCATCTGTTTGGTTGTGTTCATGTGTCTGGTTCATGAGGTGCACAGGTATCTTTTTTAATCCAATTGGATTATGTACTTTATGACTCTTTTTCAAGTTTTATCAGTACATTAAAGATATGGTTTCTTTCCTTTTTAAATTTGTACTTATTTTTATTTTTTGACAGGTTTTATTCATTGTTTATGAGTAGGTAGTCCCAAAATCATATCATTTAGCAATGTTATGGCTAATATGATTATGAATCCACTCATTTTATTTGTGGTGTTTAGGCATTTGGGACTTGATAATTCTGTCTAAATTCCACAAATTTCATTTCATTCACTCAATTTCATTTATTCAATTTTTAATTTAATTTCTTCTTCTTTTAAATACGTTTTTGGTATCTATATTCAGTGCGTTGGGGAATACTTTCATTGTCAACTAATTATTACATAATCATTATTTCATAGTTTAAGTTGGTGTTAATGTAATGTTTCATTTATGGTTATATATAAATATATATATACATATATATATGTCGTATTTCCAAGTTCAAATCCGGGATGAAAGGCAGTCGTGCTCGTTGATAAACAGGGTTAGCTATGTGATAGGTTTCCCTTTTAGCTCGCATCAGGCGGCCGTGTGGTATCATCAACAACAACAAGAAAATTCAGTCCATTTTTTTTTTGTCGAAGAACATTTTATTTCCAGTTTAAGACATCTCTTCAGGGAAAGTGCTCGTTAGCCAACGCTAAACAAAATAAAAATACAACGTTCCATTATTTTCTAGAATCCGTCCCGATTCTTTTAGAAAACACCAGCGTCAAAAAATTCTCTCCGAATCAGGAGGATCGTGTTTTTAAACTAGCTTGCGTAATAATACAGAATACGTCACGTGACCCACTTCTATCGAATCAAAAGGTCTCTTTAGGAACTTTATCAGTAATTCCGGTGGATTTATTTTGTCGTAAAATGACTTCCTTACCTCCAAAAACTTTCTACGCCCTTCCAGAATATTCCATAATCTCGTACCAGATGCCTGCCATATCAACAAACGAGCTTATATGTTTTGAGGCTGTAGCTAAACTTCGAATTTAATACGTAATAAAAATAATAAGAGGAAAAGAAAATGAATCTTTATAAAAGGGGAAAAAAAAGAAAGAATTAAAGTTTTTCGGAAATATTTTAATAGACATTTGATATTTAATAATAGGATAACTTTATGAAATAAGTTTTTTTGAGCGGAATATTTTAAGAGATACGATATTTTAGCATTTAAATAAAAAAGTTATAGCAATTTGACCACACGGGAATAATACTAATGAATTTTAATAATGGATTAAAATAAAGATGTTCTATTTAAAGAATAAATTAAAAAAGCTATCGCCATTTTTAGACTAACTACTTTCGAATAAATATTATTAAGTGGATTAGGACAAATTGACTTTACATATGGATAGTAAAAGGCTATTTTAAGAATGAGAATTATTTTAATAAGCTGGGTTATATACCGAATATTATTGAATGGACAAATTTTATAGAATAATTGCGGAAAGAAATTAAATTTTGTAATATTATCCCCCCTCCCTAAAGATTTTGGATGAAGTTAATAGTTAAGTAACTATAAATTCAGACAATATAAATTTAATACTTTAGAAATTTGAATTTTGACTAGTATAAATTTAGAGACTGCCAGCAAGGAGATGGGAAATTTCTAAAGAACTGGAGGACAAAAACAAAAACAAAATAATAGTAATCAATTAAAATTAATAGATAAATAAAAATAAAGTTACGAGCATTTCCCCTGTAAAATAATACCAGAAATGGTTACAATCTCACTTACCATTTGTAAGTGCACAAGAAAAATACAATAACAATAAATAATAAATATTAATAAACAAGAAAAACAGGATAATAATAGTAACAGAATTTTGCTTTTACCAAGTTCACAAGCTTTAGAATAAGTAGTCACTAGCAAATTGTTAAAACAAAGTAAAAAAAAAAAATTCGACTTCATTCAAACTTATGTTCATTAGATCCAACTGTTTAATTTCAGTCTCTTTCTTGGATCGTGAGAAGTCCTCATTTTGTTTTTAAAAATGATTACTGCAGTCCCTTTCTTAAAAATACAGTTCTTATGTAAAGGCTGAAAATAAAGACATTACTCCATCAAAATTTTAAAACTGTAGTCATTCTTACCAATACTTTATAATGACTTTATAATGCTAGCATTTTTCACAACATCTTTCTCTTTCTCTTAAGTATCACAGTAAATTTCTCACATAATAAACAAGTCAAATTATCTCTTGGTCGTTTATTGTACTTGGAATATGTTATCTTTGTTATTCCTGTGGGATCCCAACATCTTTAACTAATATTTGTCAAACATTTTTTCACTAATAAATAATATAACTCTTCAATAATATAAATAAATGCTATAATAAAATTCAATTCATAAACATAACAATAATAACTTTCAATATAACTAATACTTCTCAACATATGTAGTAATTCATAATATAATTCAATAGTAGAAATAATAATAATATAATAAAATTAGTATAATTTAAGAAAATATCACAGTTTGTTTATTTATTGTTAGGGAAAATATTGGTTGAGGAATAAAATAATTACATAGCAAATAAATAAATTTCTTATTTTTTAATCATATAAGAATGTATTTTTGCCAGTCGAAAGTATACAAAAAAAAAATAATTTCAAAATCCAAATAAATTTAAATCTAAATATTTAGAAATTGAATTCTCAACCAGTAGTTCCTTACAATAATTTTTTCCTCTGATACCCTTTTACAAAATTATACTGTTAAGTTATAAGTATTCATCCTAAATGTAGAGAGTTTTTTTTTTTTTTTTTTTTTTTTTTTGGCAAACTTAGAATAAACAAAGACAATAAATAACAAATAAAAGGTGTTAATTTTAGCTGAGAAATGGAATACAAAGGCAATTAGTTTAGATACTTAATTTTCTATTGTCACACCAAAACAATCACTGTAAAATCATATCATCACTAACCAATCATTTATATAATTATAGAAATACTTATAAATGGTTACTATTTGATTATCTATTGAAGTAAATAACATAATATTAAATTTTTGAAACAATTGGTTTAAGAAAAAGTAAATAAAGTAAAAATAGTTTATTTTGATATAGAATTAAAACATTTAATTTCATTTTTCAACATCAATTTGACAATTCCTAAAATCAAAATACACATCTTATGCCTGCATAAGGTGTCTACTCAACCTCAAAAACACTCAAAAACAAGTAATATTCTTGTTGTACACCCAAGAACATACCTGATAATGTTGAAATTATGGTAATAAGAGATATTTAAAAGAATTTGAGTTTAATCTATTGTTTTTACTTTAGTTTGATTTTGTGATGGTGATTGTGATGTTTGTTGTGGTTTTGATTGTTGTTTGGGTTGCTCATGAAATAGTCTGAAATTATCTGGTGAAAAATATGGTTGCGAATTGTTCCATGTCTCCAAATTACGACCATATATACCCTTCTGACAGAAACATAACTGAATTCAAACCTTTCCTATTGAATTTTTAAGAATTATAAGAATTTGTGAATCCAAATTAAGCATTAACCAGAACATTTATTCAATAAAATACATAAAAATCTCCTAAATTTTATTTATTATTTTTGCTAAATTTAAATTTAATATGTTGCATTAACTACCTTAGAATAATTTTTTTATCATAGTAATAATAATAATAACAATTGTATCATCAGCAAAAAGAACAAGAAGAGCAACATCATCAACAAAATTGTATTACATACCCCATGATTTTTTTTTTTTTTTTTTTTTTTTTTTTTTTTAATGCAACTTACCTAAATTTTCCAATTTCTCTTCTAAATATTTTTATTCTTTGTCATCAAGGAAAACATGACTTTATCTTCATATCTATCGTCATCACGTATGAATTCTATCATCACATCATAATTATTCTGAGTATTCAATTCTAGTAAATTTATTACTGCTAAGGAATTTGGTAAATAATGAACTTATTTTGACCTAAGCTATGGACAAATGAGGTGTAAAAAAAAATTCCCCATTGGTGAGCTTAAGATTATTAAAATTCAAATTACCTAATAGAGCAATTCAGCTAGGTTAACATAGTGCTAAATGTCTACATGTTCAAGTAAATTAATTTCTACCTGACCTAGTATTTTATTTAAACATTTTATTAATATTATAACACCATCAAAAATTTTCAAAATTTCTATATTAAATATTTTAGCAAGTTGGTAAATGCATCATAAATCCTACATTAAATGAAAATAAACAATAACATACTAAAATTATTTTTATATATCCACAGTTTAAATAAACCATAAAATACTAACACTCTATTTACATATTTACATCATAAATAATCTTTCAGTGGCCCATTAATTTACTACAATTCAAACCACCCGCATAGCATGCACAGTCACAGTGACGTCATTGTGACGTCACTGTGAGTCACGTACGTCACGTCACATCTGTGACCAAAATGACACCACTTTGTAACGTCACACTGTGATCAAAATGTGAACGTCTTGAAGATCTAAAGAAAACTTAAAATAAACTTTAGAACATCTTATGGCATGAACAAAATTACTTTTTGACAGCTTTAAAAATTTTTGTGACGTTGCAATGACGTCACTGCAAGTCAAATAAGTCACGTAAAACCTATGACCAAAATGCCAACACTCTGTGACTTCACGGTGTGATCGGAGAGAGAATTTGGAAAAAAACTCATAAAATATAGAATTGAATTATGTCATGTACCTAAATCATTAATAAAAACATTGTCACACATTATTTAAATATATTGTATTTCCAAAATAAAATAATAAATAAATATTTGTCTACATATATGAGGCAAATATTTTTTTACAATTTTCATTGCCATTTTCATGAAATTTAACAAAATATACTATATAATACACAGGTAAAAATCCTTAAATAGAAATTTAGTAACGTAGGAAAGTTTTGGCGGAAAGTACTTCAGAAATAGATCTCCCATTCTAATAAAACTGTTAGCGATTTAGAGATTTGTTAGCATTTTAAATACAAACATTTAATTTTTTTTCCTACCACCGCATAGAACTCATTTGCTAATTTTGTGATACTAAAAATATTTTAAAAATCTCCAATCTCTTATTAATTTAAGGGGATTTATGTCATTTGAGATTAATAAATCAGGGTTCTGTGTTAAATATTTTAATGCAGGACCAGATAATTTACTTTTCAAGAGAGCAATTGTTGCTTGCGGGCTGTATTTATTTATTTGACTAACAGACCGTACTTGGTCGAAAAAGAATTTGAGTGATTCATGATCACCGTCAAAAGTTGGTAAATTAATTGGTATTTGCCGAGAAGCCATGGTGGCCAAAAATACTATTAACTAATCTATGAAATTCAAGGAAACACTGCATGCACAATAAAATAACTAAAAAAAAATATCAATATACACTTGCAGATAATAAATATAACATGAAAGAAAAATGTAAACTGGATTTATATTATAATAAATAATAATGACTGATCACTGTTTCTTTTTAGCGTATAGATCCCTAACGCTCATTTTTTAAATTCATTTTTAAAAAGAAACAGCGATGAATGAGAGAAAAATAGAGGAAAAAAAAAAATATATATCCTTTTTTTTTTATAACTTTAAAATCAATTTGTATAGCATGAAATACTAACAAAGATCTTACCTGGGATCTATCAATACAAGTATAAAAAGTAAAAATTCATGCAAATTATTTAAATTGTTAAGAATGGAACGTAGCATTTCTTTTCTTCATTTAAAAAAAAATGAAACCAATATTGCAAGACAATTTAAGTTTTCCAAAACACCTTAAAAAAAACAATCTTGCCTTAAATATTCATAAAAATATCATATTTTACAACTAAAAAAAAATGCAAGATAAAATAATCATATTTATATGATTTGATGAGAAGGTTCAAAAATTAAATTAACTTAATTTCAACCTGAATATTTAATTAAGAAGGTTTTGGTAAAAGGCAAACACAAAAAGAACATAACTAAAACTCTGTTATTAAATATATTCTTTTAAAAATGGAAATGCAATAATTTAACCAAATAAAATTCACTACTGACTGGTAGAGGAAAAAATTAATTATATTACAAGAGAAGTATGAAGGTTGAAATATGCACTTGTACTCAAAGCCTAGGATTATTGAAACCCAGCCGCGTTAAAAAAGAATCATGAGCTCATAGCACTGATCTTCCGGAAAGTATACTATTTGCGTACTTGACACACACTGGAAAATTACGATCACCACAGTAGTTTTTTTTTGAATAAATGGCACTTTTCTGAAGCACTAATGTTGAAGAAATTTCTTTGGATGAAACTCACACGGATGACTTTCAGTAACACTGTTAGAAATATATCATTGTAAATTTACTTTTGGACCACTATTTTGAAACACATACAGAATACACGTAACACATTCACCGGCATTGAAGCACTTGAAGGCACAAATAATTTAGTAGCATTATGAGTAGCAAAACGGATGAAATTTGTAGGGTGATATCATTTTGATAAAATAAATAAAAATCGCATACCATAGATCACACACGCAGATGGAGGGAAGAGGAGGATCCTTGATTTTATGGAACTTAACACTTATAATGCAACGAAACACTTGTGGTTTTCAACGAACCACACTTTTTTTTTAAACACTACTTTTCACACAACACACTGACACTTTTAGATGAGGGGAAAGCACTGGGGGAACACCACAATATTGCATTTGTGTCATGAGTAGAAGAGATGAGGATCGGCGAGAGAATTCCAGTTATGCAGATAAACAGACCGACTGTCTTGAATCCGGCGAAGGGGGTGCGGGGGTAGCACTTCCAGAAACAGCAGATATTCAGCAGAGATGAGGGGGTGAAGAAAGACTCCTGGTAGAGAAACGATCCAGCATGGCAGGTGGGAGGGCTGTGATGACGAGTTCCGGAGTCAGGTACATCGTGCTGCGAAGAGATGGGGGGGTGACGCGCAGTCTGGAATCAGCGAAGCGGAGCGGATGCAGAGTTACACTTCCAATGGCAGTTCAGAGAAGTTGTATTTAAAGTTCCACATAGTTGCAGATGAAAGAAATATATCTCTTATAATTATTGTACCTCGGTACCTCCCCTTATTGGAAGAAAAAATGAATCGCTACGTTCAAGCGAAACCGGCGAAAGCACCAGAGTTTGTAACATGGAGCAGTAGATGTTTATTTACCATGGCGTCAGTGCTTATTAGTATAACGGAGCATAGTAAACAGGGTCAAGTAGAGATGAAAAATATGTAGCAAATCCAATAGAAAGAAGAATCACATAGTTAAATGCAATATATATTTATTTTTATGAAGCGGCAATATTGATAGTTAAAGAAGCAAAGGGGAGGTACCTACACAAACAATGACAAGTTTTGTACCGCTTTCCTGGTCAAGACAAACGGCCGAAGTGAGTATCTTCTAAAAGTTGCATGTACGGGTGTTGGCGCGGAAAGCATGATAAAATCGCCAGTACTTGGCGAGGGAGTTTTTGGAGACAACGGTCGGACGCGTATGGGAAAAAACGATAACTGCTAGATTCTGTCTATGATAATGCATTCATTTGAGGATGGGGGGAAGGGTTGTAAAGATTCTTTTATGGAGACAGAAAAGGAAAAAGAAAGAAAGTAATTTTGGGATTGGCGTTTGATTTTCCTAAAAGACAGCTGCAATTAACGGTTACATATGACACGAATCTAATAACAGGGTGTGAAGGATATGAGCTTGCATATTATAATTTACATGTGGGCGAGAGATATATTAATTAATTCTTTTGAGAGCGGATGAGAAGTGCAAATGCTTGCATAAAGAATATCGGTTATACGTTACATTATTTTAATATGTAGAGCACAGCTGCATATATATTTTGTCTAACTTTTAAGACAGATGCACTTTTGATTTCATGAGAAGGAAACGGTTGAATTAGAAATATGTGAACATTAGTAACTTATTTTGGCATAACCGCAAAGTAAGGACAGAGAGGTTTCTGATATATGAGAGTGACTTGCATTTTAGAATGAAGAAAGTAGATTCGTTATCTAAATTAAATCAGAAATAGATTTTAGTTAACATATTGAATTTTTGGGGGAGGGGGGATTACAGACATTTAAAAACTATAAACTATAATTGTTTATTTTAATTATTTGTTTATTTGGGGGGAATGAATAAATCTTTATGAATTTTTTTTTTTTTTTTTTAATTCTATTTTGGGGGGGGGGGGGAGGAGAAGCATGCAATCAATACATGTATGCTAGATGTTGGAAGAGGAATGGAAAAGCTTATGTTAACTTGTTAAAATTTTGAGGGGGGGGGGTTTGAACTGAAAGCAAGATATATGACAAACGTCTTTGTCATAGGGCCACTCAACCCAATCATCAGCTTTCTGTTTAAAAAGTGAGGACAACATTTTTGCGAGTTCGACATCGGGGGTGCTCGGGGTGACCGTCGAACGCGTTCAAGATTTTTCTTGTACTGAATATTTAAGGTGGTTCCCAACTGACCTGCTCCACAACGCGAAGTTTTCTGACATAATTCCTGACTCATTTTTAAACGCAAAGGCATAAAATGGGCAGGACTGACTATGGAAGCAATTTGGAATCGAAATGAGTTTTCCATTTTTTGATAAATAAATTACATATCGAGTTATAAGCAATTCGTGTCACGTGACGACTGGTTTTTCTCTTTTCTTTCCCTGTTACGTCGGGTATTTGGTTCAAAACGCTGACTTTGACATTCTTTTCTGAAAGATCTTCTGATTTTACTAAAAAATGGAAAACGTCTTTCAATTACAGAGTTTCTGAATGAAAACAAAATCTAATTTCATGCGTTTCCGAACAAAAACGAATTAAAAATATGTCATAAAGTATATGTCATTCCTATAGCAATTTATTCCAAAACTGGTCAGTGCTTAGTAAGATATCACATCTGTTAAATACATTGCTCTTTTCAATAGAGTGTAAAAAATGGAAAAATCGTATTTAGGAAATCTGATTGCAGAATAGTATTTATATTTATGTCGTAATTATTTTATAAAGACTATTAAATCCATTTTTATTTAAAATTTATGTTTACTTTGGACGCCTAAAACAAATGCAACTGATTAAAAAATATATAAAAATTTAAATTTTCACAGCTTATTTCCAAGAATATTAAACTCTCTCATATAAAAACAGAATATTATAGTTTTATTAGAAGTTATTTGTCAGCCATATAAACTATAAAGCATTTGAAATGTCTTTATTTAACTGTTTTCTTTCTATTCTTTTACTGGAAACACCTGCTAGATGTTACTTTGTGGTAAACATTACTGGGCAGATCATGATCGCAGATGTTGAGGGCAGAAGATAATTTTCATCGGCGGATTAGAGTGTGTGGTGTTCTTTTAAGGTTGTGGAAGTATATTGTGGAATTTATACCGTGAAAGTAAATTAACGTTTTAAAGTGAATCATCCATTTTAACCTATCCTTATGTCTAGCTGGGTGCGTTATTAAGGTCTGCCTGATATGTGATATCTCAGATCTATGAACACACCTAAGCTGGACACTTTGAAAATTAAAGCAGTGGATTTGAGTTTCATTTTTCAATGAAAAGGAAGCAGTCAACGACCATTAAAACTTAATCCCTAGAACTGGTGGTTTTACTTATAGATTAGCAGGTAACTTTTAATGTCTTCGCAGTTTTGTTAATAGTGCATATTTAGTAATGGTACATTAATAGTGCATTATTTAAATGTTAAGATGTTTAAATCTTTTTTTTTTTTTTAATCACTTGTATAAAATTTTATCTTTAATGTTTTAAATCGTTTTAAATTGAGAGTTTGGAAAAAAGCTTAAAGTATTTACTAACAATATATATTCTAAATGTAAAGTGTTATTTATAACGAGGAATGTATTTATATTTTGCGTTTCTCAGTTCAATTTTCATAGTTATTGATTGTAATTAAAAACATTGCACTTTTTAAAACTATTAATATTTGATTTACAATTTGAAAATTTCTTAGCTAGTGGAGGTTTTGAGAAATAATTTTCTGGTATATTTGAAATAATTGCGACAATTTAACTCATTACAAATTTAGTTGTCAAGATATGTCAATATTAGGTGCACAAAAATAATGAATATTGATGAAACAATAAAACAGCTATTCAGTTAAGGTAATTTTTCCAGTTATGTTATCGAATTTTTTCTATAGTAAAAATTGATATTTAAGCTCTGCATTTAGTATTCTATCAAAAACTATAAAGAAAATAATTTGTAAAGAAAAAAAAAATTTTTTTTTCTTTGCGTTTATGATCTTAAGTTTTAAATTTCATTTTCTTCGAAAAATGTTTTATTGCTTGATACAATGTTTATTATTTAATAATATCTCACAATAGGTAGATCTATTATTTAAATGGATTCCTAATATAAATTTTTCACAATGCTTATTTAAAACTCTATACTTTTATTTTCATTAAATTTGTAATCAAATCCAAAATAACTAATTTCTGAATTCATTTTTATTCGGAAACACATGAAATTGGCAGGTGTTCTTATTCAGAATATATGTAATAGAATGACATTTTCCATTTTTGACAAAAGATGTTTCAGAAAACACTATCAAAGTAGGTGTTTTGAACCAAATTTCCGACGCGCAGCGTCAGAAACGGAAAAAACGTGACCAAAATTGCTCTTAAGCATTTCATTTATCTAAAAATGGAAAACGCTATTCATTCCAAATCGCTTTAATAATCAGGCATGCAAGTGCCAAGCGTTTAAAAATTTGTTCATAAATGTGTCAGAAAGTTTCGTGATACTGAACGAGGGGAAATATGGCAAAGTATACACATTTAAAAACTTCAATACTTAAAAGTAAAATAGCATAGTTTTAATTATTGTCAACATTTTTGGTGGTTACATAAAACGAATGGAAGTCGAAGTTATTTTTAAAAGTGGTTATTTGCACAATAGAATTTCATATTATTAAAATATTTAATTTTATTATAATTTTTAATGGATTCATCCATTATTTTTATATTAGTATGCGTTTTTTACATTTATAATTGTCTTGTTTAACGGCTACATTAGCCGGTTTCCCAATCAGATGCAAAGTTTTAATTTGAATACGAGTTGCATAAAAAAATGATTGCCGATCCAATCCTTATCGTCGATCTTATCCGTATTTGGTGAAATCTTGTTATCCGAATCTATGCGAAATCATTTATCAGGTTTGGTCGGGTTGTGTGCCGACAGAATTTTTGTTGTTGTTGTTGTTGGGTTAGGGTAAGATTACGGGTTGAATGTAAATATAGTTTCAGTCAACCATCATTCATGTTCAAGTAGACATTCAATCATGTTCAAGAAGTATATAACCGGATTCGCGCATGACTCTAGATCCGAGCCGACATGACATCAGAAATTGTATCGTAACACAATTTCTGATAAAATCTGGTTACTTAGTAGTATGCAAGATTCTTTTCTGAACAAGACTTACAGTAAAAACATTATACCCGACTCGGGTCAGATCGGGTTCACGAAAATCAGGTCACACGACAACTAATCCAAATCTATTCTGTAGCCAAACAAATCCAAAAAGATCGATCCGAAGTTTCTGGATTGTATTCGGGTAAAATCTGGTCACCCGACCCGGTGCAGTGTCGTCACAAACGTCACAAACTTGAACCATAAAAAAATTTTGATCCGAACAATCCGTATAGGATTCGGGTAAAATCTGGTCACCCTATTCGATGCAGATTCGTCACATTTTTCACATTGAAGTCGCATGGTGACTTCACAAAGTAGTCACATTGTGAGGTCACAGAAAGCCTTGAAAACGGCCATAACGACCTCGCATTTACGTCACAGTGACTTCACATCGACGTCACTTGACGTCACGACGACTGTCACAAAGTCACAGTGTGACTTCACAGTGACGTCGCCGTGATGTCACCATGCCTCACGGGCACCAGTCACTTATTATTCAAGATACAGATTTTTTTTTTTTCCATAATAGCTGTTTTGTAACTTAGGTTTGGCATGGTGCCAGGAATGTTCCCTTAGGATAAAAGTTGTCTCTTTATAAAATACAGATCAGATCTCAGTAACATATTAAAAATAATAGTTTTTTTTTTTTTTTTTTTTTTTTTTTAAGAATATCTGATCTTAAAACATGAAAATATAAAATTATACCGCTGTCTATAACATTACAATGACGTATCACACGAAATCATCAAATAAATTAATTAACCTTAACAACACTTAAATATTTGCAACAGAAATAAATTTTAAAAACAAAAATTTAATCAGTATAACATAGTATATAAAACCTTTAAATTTCAAAGTAGACTATTAAATAAATAAAACATTTTAAATATAACATAAACTAATAAATATCAACATATAAAAATATCAATAAATAAAAATACCAACTTACAGTTACTCTTGAACATATTTCACAGGAAAGTTTCACACATCTAAAAATCTTTAATTTCCTGATAACACAAAAGTTCTGCTTTTTCGCAATCCTTTAAAACCAACACCATGAAGACGCTTATGAAGATGAATAGTATATTCTCTAGCAACAACTTCATTTAGGGCAGATTTTCCTTTGTTTTCTCTTTTAGGCTTGACCATTTTTAATTTATTATAAAGCTACAAAATAGCAACACACCAGACGTGAACGTGCTGTAATGGCGTAGACGTCCTCGTAACATATTTTTCCAATCGGCAAATTTCACGTTTAAACTACACAAACTTTCTGTTGATCACCAGCTGTTTATCTAATGTCCAATCCTTATCCTGTCGACTTATTATATTAATGTCGTATTTCAAAAGTTCAAATCCGGGATGAAAGGCAGTCGTGCTCGTTGATAAACAGGGTTAGCTATGTGATAGGTTTCCCTTTTAGCTCGCATCAGGCGGCCGTGTGGTATCATCAACAACAACAAGAAAATTCAGTCCATTTTTTTTTGTCGAAGAACATTTTATTTCCAGTTTAAGACATCTCTTCAGGGAAAATGCTCGTTAGCCAACGCTAAACAAAATAAAAATACAACGTTCCATTATTTTCTAGAATCCGTCCCGATTCTTTTAGCAAACACCAGCGTCAAAAAATTCTCTCCGAATCAGGAGGATCGTGTTTTTAAACTAGCTTGCGTAATAATACAGAATACGTCACGTGACCCACTTCTATCGAATCAAAAGGTCTCTTTAGGAACTTTATCAGTAATTCCGGTGGATTTATTTTGTCGTAAAATGACTTCCTTACCGCCAAAAACTTTCTACGCCCATCCAGAATATTCCATAATCTCGTACCAGATGCCTGCCATATCAACAAACGAGCTTATCTGTTTTGAGGCTGTAGCTAAACTTCGAATTTAATACGTAATAAAAATAATAAGAAGAAAAGAAAATGAATCTTTATAAAAGGGGGAAAAAAAAGAAAGAACTAAAGTTTTTCGGAAATATTTTAATAGACATTTGATATTTAATAATAGGATAACTTTATGAAATAAGGTTTTTTGAGCGGAATATTTTAAGAGATACGATATTTTAGCATTTAAATAAAAAAAGTTATAGCAATTTGACCACACGGGAATAATACTAATGAATTTTAATAATGGATTAAAATAAAGATGTTCTATTTAAAGAATAAATTTAAAAAGCTATCGCCATTTTTAGACTAACTACTTTCGAATAAATATTATTAAATGGATTAGGACAAATTGACTTTACATATGGATAGTAAAAGGCTATTTTAAGAATGAGAATTATTTTAATAAGCTGGGTTATATACCGAATATTATTGAATGGACAAATTTTATAGAATAATTGCGGAAAAAAATTAAATTTTGTAATATATATATTAAGTAAAATAAACTATGACTAACAGTTATTTTGGAACTTTGCCTGAATATTTCTTTAACATTATTGTACTTTGTATAAGTACAAATATTATTCTGTGCGATGTTTATTATAATATAAACCAGGTCTGTCCTAATCTACTTTGGAGTAATTGTTTTTTTCTCCTATTTTTCGTAATCACCTGAAATCAATTCATATTATTATGGCTATAAAGGATGTAAAAGTTAGTAATGCAAATAAATGGTAATTTAGTTTAAATAACCAGAAGTAACTTTAAAGGATTTCAAAACCTTCAACATTGTATCTGAAATAGATGCATAGTGATCATATTGCTTTACTGCATTTCGATACCGGAATTTTAATATGTAGCTCAACTTTCTTTTACTTGTACACAGGGATTAATTATAATCAGAAAAAAACATATTTATATGAAAATAGAGAAATACGGAAATCTCTCTAGTCTAATTTAGTGTAATAATTTTTTTTCAAAAAACTTAGGAATACGTTTTTAAAATACATAGAAAAAACCGAGGGAAAAAACAAACATTATTTGAGGGTTTTTCGCTGATAACTTTTAAGCACACAAGTTACGAGATCCCAAAGTTGACATTTGTTTTCAGGCGTCCTGAAATCATAAAATAAGAAAAAACATATCTCCAAAACTTTCCAGGAAAAGTTGACATTCTAATGGATTATAAGCTTGTTTTGAAATTTCTCCAAAGAAAGGTGAGAAAAATGTCATTCAGAATATAAATTTAATTTAAAAATACATTTCTGAAACTCATTCCGATTACTCATTTTGCTTTTTAACAACAACAACAAAAAATCTAAATATTCTTAAAGTTTCTTTGTTATTCAACTCAAAAGAATATTTCATCTTTCATACATTCTTTACTTTCATATTATCAACCATCTTTAACACGAATTTTCCCCCTCCAACCACCTAAAAAAAATCACCTTTTATTGTTTATTTAAAATACTGCTTGTTTCTTGAAAACTTAAAACTACTTCGCTTTATGTAATTATGAGGGAATTTTAATTCTTCACATATTGCCTAAAGAAAATTAGTTTTTTCTTTCCTTTGATCTTTACAGAGCAAAGATGAAATTGTTAGAAATAAACATACGTTACTAATTGCATTAAGCGTTTTTGTTTAATAATTTAAATTGTCTCTGTTAGGCTTCGGGTAGTTATGGAAACTGTACATAATAAAAATACTGAAAAATAATTTCGGCTTCGCATAAGATGAAAAAATCACTTAATCTTTAAGCGACCCTTGGTAATTTTTCATGAAAGCTACACTATCATATTTGAAGAATTGTAACTCATAATTTCAAGAACTTTTTATCAGGATTTATATTTTTTACAGTGAAATAAGAAAATACCCAAACTGACTTATTCCGGAAAAAAAAATCATTTGTCTATTTTGATCGCAGAACTTCTGCCGTTAAATAACACAAAATATTTTTTCAGGATAAGTGATAGAAACATTTGAACATCAGAGCAGCATTTGCACCCTATATCGCTTGAAATTATTAGTGCACTACTGGCTAATGCTCTAATCCCAATATTGAGGCAATATTGTCAAAACAAACATGTCAATACAAACAGTGTTAGTCTAAAATTGTTTCACCAGTAGGATCCATAATTTTTTTTTTATAAAACAACGACTCGTTTTTTATGCAGTTACAAGATATTTCATTTCGTTAATTTTTTACGAGCAGGGAAGACCGAGCTATACTCGATCAAAATTAGCTTCGAGTTCAAATATCCTGACGCATGACCAAAATGACCCCCTGATCAAATTTTCTGAAACATGTGACCCAGCCCAACAGTCTTCTCGTGCACAAAAACCATAGGAGGCAAAATTTAGTCTAAATAGTCTGAGCCGTTTTTAAGTTAAAATAGCTTGACCCATAATGATCCATGACCAAAATGAACCACTAATTGAACTTTCTCGAAAATGAGACCTAGCGCAACAGTCTTTTCGTGCTCAAAAACCATAAAAGGGAAAATTTAGTCTAAATAGTCTGAGCCGTTTTTAAGATAAAATAGCTTGACCCATAATGACCCATGACCAAAATGACCTACTAATTGAATTTTCTCGAACACGTGACCTAGCCCAACAGTCTTCTCGTGCCCGAAAACTATAGGATGCAAAATTTAGTGTAATTAGTCTGAGCCGTTTTTAAGATAAAATAGCTTGACCCATAATGACCCATGACCAAAATGACCCACTAATCTAATTTTCTTGAACACGTGACCTAGCTCAACAGTCTTCTCGTGTCTGAAAACGATAGGATGCAAAATTTAGTGTAAATAGTCTGAGCCGTTTTTTAGATAAAATTAGCTTGACCCACGGTGACCCAAAAATGACCCACTAATCGAATTTTCTCGAACATGTGACCTAGCCCAATGGTTTTGTCGTGCCCGAAACTCGTAGGATACAACATTTAATCAAAATCATTAGAGCCGTTTTTTAGATAAAATTAACTTGACCCGGGTTGAACCAAAAATGACCCACTAATCGAAAGTTCTCGAACATGTGACCCAGCCCAATAGTCTTCTCGTGCCCGAAAATGGTAAGATACAAAATTTGGTCAAAATCGTTTGAACCATTTTTTAGATAGAATTAGCTTGACCCTGACCGTTGATGTCCCAAAATGATCCACTAATCAAATTTTCTCGAACATGTGACCTAGCCCAATGGATTTCTGGTACCCTAAAACGGTAGGATACACAATTTCGTCAAAATCGTTAGAGCCGTTTTTAAGATAAAATTTGCATATATATATATATATATATATATATAACCACACACAAGATTTGCTCGTATTAGAATATATGATAAAATATTAAAAAATGGATAGTATGAAACGTAATTTTTTTTAAATTATAAAATTTGTGGAATTAGCCTATGTAACATATACATGTCTTACACTTTTTCACTTTATCTCTTTGTATGTAGTATTTATATAAATGTAACACATTTAATATTGGTTTGATGCAAAGGCTCACGCAGTTTTTTTTAAATATAAAATCTAAAACAAATAAAAATAAGTGAAATAAAAAAAAATAAGCAATATAATATGCGCATGTTCTATTATTTTTCTCCATCTCTCTGCTAAATTAAAATAAATTCTACATAAATATTCTGCATAAATATTCAGCATAAATTCTAATTCTGCATAATTCCGAGCTCATCCCATTTCTGGTTAAAGACCTAATCCAGGTATTTTTTAAAGTACTACAACGAAATAAAGTTTTTACTACCTCAGCTACTATAATGTGATATAAATAAATGATAGTTGGAAGGGACAAGGGCAGAAGAGTACAGGGAATGAATAAAAATATCTCAGCTAAGTTGAAAAAGTCTGTATGGAGTGTTATGGGCACATGTGGTCTAGCATTATCCTAATGAAGCGCAAGACACTTTCTGTTGGCTAATTCAGGCCCTTTCCGGTCGATTGTTTGCTTTAATTCATTTGGTTGTGATCCGTTTTACTTCGAAATAATGATCCGATTTTCAGGTAAACGTTAGTATTAAACGATACTGTTTCAGATACGAAATAAATAGCGAAACTTTCTTTGGATGTAAACGGTCTTTTGCGCTGGTTGAAGGGGGATATCTGCGCTTGGACTATGATCTAATACGCTTAACATTATAATATACATTCCATTTTTCATGATCAGTAAACATTCGCTTTAAAAGTGGACCGATTCGCTTCGCAAGCAAACCGCAAGCACAGATTTAGTCCGTTAATTCTCGTAGCATCCATACATCGACATTGCTAACCATTCCAAGTTAACGCAATTGCCATCCCTCGGATGACTAGTTGAGTCTATGAATTTCGAAAATTTCTTGAGGTGTCCTATACCGATCACTTTTACTTAGAGCCAATATTTTAATGTTATCGGCGCCCGTTGCTCGTCTACAAAGTGGTACACAGTGATGTAAAATACCCAGGTAGTTATTTTTAAGGCTAAATACCTAAGGTATATACCCGGTTAAATACTCATTTTAGGTACTTAACTGGATATTTATTCTTCATTTACATATAGCTGTGAAAAGCCATCATATTTCTATTTGTTATAATAATATATTAATGTAAAATAAAGAAAAAATTAGATCTTTATTACTAATACTAAGTCTTTCTTTCGTATTATAAAATGAAATTTTAGAAGTTTTTATTTCTTTGATGTTCGAAAAATATTTAGAAACAAAATATCGCTTAAATACAAACTTTAAAATATCTTGAACGTTAAGGGCTTAAGACTATACAAATAACCTTGCTGTTGAGTTTATCCTGGCAATTTGAAGGAATCAGTTTTTTTTATCTTCATCTTGAATTCGACCGATCGTTGCATATAAACGATTACTTCATTTGGTGGTGCTTACTTTATCAATTAAATTTTAAATGAAAAATGCTTAATTGACTGGAATCTTACAATATAAGAACATAGTAAATGTACAAAGTGTGCAAGGTCACTCAATAGGGCAACATGCAGGTATTTTTCTTTAACTAAAGTAAAAGCTACACTATCATATTTGAGGAATTGTAACTCATGATTTCAAGAACTTTTTATCAGGATTTATGTTTTTTACAGTGAAATAAGAAAATACCTGAACCTACTTATTCCGAAAAAAAAAAAAAAATTGTCCTTTTTGATCGCAGAATTTCTGCGTTAAATAAGACAAAAGATTTTATTCATGATATGTAATAGAAACATGCGAACATCTGAGCAACATTCGCACCCCTGTATCGCTTGCAATTATTAGTGTTTATTGACTAATGCAAGCGAAATGTATTAATGAATTTCTCCCATCCCAATATTGAGGCAATATTTCATGTCAAACCAAAATATAGTCAATATAAACAGTGTTTCTCTAAAATTGTTTTACCAGTAGGATCCATATATATATATATATATATATATATATATATATATATATATATATATATATATATATATATATGAGGGTGGGTCGAAAAAACCGAAATTTATATCGAAACATAATAGTGCGGAAAAGTTTCGATTGGTATTAAGGAATAAATTCGCAAAATATTACACCAAATGGTTAATATCTTTTGCCGACGCAAGGAGGCCAAAGTTTCAAAAAATCGCAAAAAAATGATTTTTTCGAAAATAAAAAAATAAATTATCCGACCATAACAATACAATTTCTAATAGATTGCAACAATTACTTCAAGATGTTAGTAATATTCCAATAAAATTTTATTATGATGAAATCATTTCTATTGCCGCCTGCAAGGGCGGTCAAAATTTTTAAAAACGGCAAAAAATTCAGTTTTTAGTTTTCTTCCAATTTTCCCAATTTTTATTATATGTCTACAATTAAATAAATTTACATTATATCTAGTAATAACTTATAAATGTCTAGTAATTTTTATCATAGTGTAGCCAACCAAGAGCGAGAGGGGCCCACCCCCCTCCTAAATTTGAGAGAAAGGGGCTTTTTGAAGGGATCCTGGGAATTTTCTGGGAATTTTTAGGGATTTTTTTGTAAGGTGCCCCCAAAAATGGAAAATGATGGTGAATTTATGTATGGGGACACCCCTACAAAAAAAATCACCAAAATATCCCTGAAATTCCTTAAAATTCCTTCAAAAAGACTTTTTCTCTCAAATTTAGGATGGGGGGGGGCGGAACCCTCTCGCCCTTGGTTGGCAATGCTCACGATAAAAATTACTAGACATAAGATAATACTACATATAATGTAAATCTATTTAATTCTAGACATGTAACAAAAATTGGAAAAAATTTAAAAAAACTAAAAATAAAAAATTTCGCCGTTTTATTTAAAATTTTGACCACCCTTGCGGCGATAATAGAAATGATTTCACCGTAATAAAGTTTTATTGGAATATTACTAACATCTTGATGTAACTGTTGCATTCTATTAGAAATTGTATTGTTATGGTTGGATAATTTTTTTTTTTTTCGAAAAAATCATTTTTTTTGTGATTTTTCAAAATTTTGTCCCCTTTGCGGCGGTAAAAGATATTAATCATTTGGTGTAATATTTTGCAAATTTATTCCTTATTACCAATGGCAACTTTCCCGCACTATTATGTTTTGATTATATAAATTTCTGTTTTTTCGACCCACCCTAATATATATATTTGTTTTTTACAAAACAACGGCTCGTTTTTTGTGCAGAATAACGGCTCGTTTTTTATGCAGTTACAAGAGATTTCATTTCGTTAATTCTTTATTTACGTGACATTAAAGATTACTAGTTTTTGGGACGGGTGTTCTGCCGATTCAAACTGACACGGAATATCTATAACTACTAACAATCTATCTTCTAAACTCCAATTTAGATATGTCTTCTCTAGTTTTTCTTATGACAAATCATCCATTCTGAATACTCGGAACAGTCAGCCATGTAAATATGACCATCGCCGTTTTTATGGCCATCACCAAATTTTAAAAATAGATTTCTTTTCATCTTTTATGAATTTTAAATACTCTAACCAAATTTCTAATTGAAAACTTTCTTTTAACAAAATTAATTCTGATTAGATTTACATAATTTATGAAATACTACGAAAATAAAATAATACGAAAAAATATACGAAAATAAAAATATATTTTCCGTGAGAGATGTTTCGAAATGTCTTTTAAGAATTTCGATTATTTTTTTCAAAAATATGATGAAAAAAACAAGATTTTATGAATAGTAATAAAAAAAAACATATATATTTACATAATTTATGAAATACTATCCGACGAAAATATAAAATATTTTTCATGAGATATGTTTCTAAATGTCTTTTAAAAAATTTTATTCATTTATCCAAAAATATGATGAACAAAACAAGATTTAATGAATTTTAAGAAATGCGTATATATTTACAGAATTTATGAAATACTATCCTATGAAAATATAAAATATTTTCCCTGAGATATGTTTTGAAATTTCTTTTAAGATTTTCAATTAATTTTTCCAAAAATATGGTGAAAAAAACATGATTCCTTGAATTTCAAGAAAATTTATATTTACATACTTTATGAAATACTATCCGACGAAAATATAAAATATTTTCAATGAGATATGTTTGGAAATATCTTTTAAGATTTTCGATTAATTTTTCCAAAAATATGGTGAAAAAAACATGATTTCATGAATTTCAAGAAAAGCATTTCTATTTACATAATTTATGAATACTATCCGACGAAAATATAAAATATTTTCCCTGAGATATGTTTGGAAATATCTTTTAAGAATTTCTATTAATGTTTCCAAAAAATACGATGAACAAGACAATATTTCATAAATTTCAAGAAAAGCATATTCGTTTCAATAATTATTAATTTTTAGAAGAAGTATTAATTATTAGTTGACAGATTTTTCCTTTCTCAAAATGTATTAATTTAATAAAGAACTATCTGTTGTTAAATAAGTATATTTAATAAGGCATACACTGAAAAATAAGAAAAGAAAATCAATTAAGACATGAAGTATTTGCTTTATTTATTTTGATGGATTTATATTTTGTCTAAATATTACATATTAGTATATATATCATTTTTTAAATCAGTAATTAATTGTTATATATTCAAATGATTTATTTAAAATATAAATATATAAACAATTATAACACCTTGTAATAATATATTTCTTTTAAATGCTAAACGGTGTAAACTAAAAACATAATATACAGTAAAATAACTTTTATTAGATTGTTGACATGTTTCGGCTCACTCCAAGCCATTATCAAAAACAAATGAGAATATTCCATAATTGCACGGTCTTTGAAGTTATTATTTGAATTGCTATCATTTAATTTTCATGTGCTTTTTAAAATTATGCACATTATTTTTTTTATTTTTCCTTGGTTGTTTATTTCCATATTTGTAACCATGGAGTAACTCGAGCTTATTTATTTATTTACTAAAAAATTAAGCTGGTGTTATATAATTGCCTTTAAAAGGGCAAGTGATAAATAAATATGTAAAAAAAATGTATTAAAGCATGAAGCATCTGCTTTTATTTTGACTTATTTTGTTTTAACTTTTATTCATTTATTGTAAAATAATTTTTGTTATTCAGACCTTCAGATTTTTTTCAAAGTGAAAATTCCCTTTTAATCAATTACAAAATTTAACACGTTTCGAAAAATGAAAAAAAAAAAACTTTTTTTCAGTGTATAAATTAAAAGAAATAACTAAGCATTCATGCATTGAAGGATTCTGAATTACTAATTCTAAAAATACCGCTGTTTATCTTTTTTCATTTGCATTGTTTTAAATTTGGAAGTTTATACAACATATTTTTCCATTTAAAAAAAAAGCAAAGTTATTTCGCTTGATGAAATTTCAACTAATTTACATTCTCGACACATTGCTAAAGAACTTTCTTTAATGCTTTTTTTTTTTCGCAACTGAGAAAAGCAGCCATTGAATTAAATATACAAAAACGAATATTGTCGCATCTGTTTTCTTGAACATTTTTGCTAATAATTTGAAATTATTCTTTCAGTGATTGTATAAATTATAAATCCTTACATAATAGATACTTAAAAAAATATTTTTTTTTTTATGCACGAAGTGGATAACATGCTTAAACTCTTACTGGACGTATAAAAGCACTATCTATAATAATAATTAAAAATAATAATAATAATTAATTGTTTGAAATATTCAAATTTAATAAACGGGAATACCTTCATATATATTTTTTCATGTATGTACAGTGGTGATATACAAGATTTTAGAGTCCTGCATGGGTCGGTTATCTGAAACCCGCCCCGAACCCTACACACCTCAACCCTAACCCGACCCCGACTTGAATCCGAAGTATTTAAATCAAAACCCGGCGTGAAAGAAAAAAAAAACTAGTCGGATGTGCGAATCCCAAAACTTTCTTCTATCTCACACAGGTTTCACATACACTAAAAAGAATTAACACTAATTTATATCAAGGTCTAACTGAATTTAAAGATTTAATAATTTCCGTGCATTAGGTCTTGAGATATGAATATTGCTAAAATCGTGTAAATCCTTCAAAATGCAGAATAACAGCGCTACCTGTTGAGAGATTTACACCAAAACCTAATCAACAACAACTTATGTCAACGTCTAACTGAATATGAAGTTTGATGAAAATCCGTGCATTAGTTCTTGAGATAGAGTTATTGCGGAAATCGTGAAAAATGCAGCATAGCAGCGCCACCTGTTGGGTGATTCTCACCAAACACTAATCACAACCAATTTATATTAGGAACTAACTGAATATAAAGTTTCATTAAATTTCGTGCATTATTTCTTGAGATAGAGCGTCCACAAAATTTTTGTCACATACAGACAGACAGACAGAGTCACAGATAGATATTTTCTAAAAACAATCAAATCGTGTTCAGGACCTTCTAAAACGTATAAATCCGTCCAAAACTGGAAGTCGAAAATTTTCATGAATCCAATACTTTCTTCTTGTAAAGATAGAAGAAAGTAATATTCTATATTTTAACACAATTATGGAAAAGTGGCCTACAATTATGTCTATTTATTCATTTGGACATTTTTATATAAAAATGAACACACATGAATTCATTAATATTGAAATATATTGGTTTTTCCTTTTTAAAAATATTTAGGACTTTTTTATGAAAAATCATGTAAACCCGAATTCGACCCGAACGAGTCATAAACCCGACGCAAAACAGATCGAACCCAACCCGCAAAAAAATATTAGTGTCAACTCGCCCCAACCCAACCCGAAACCCACCCAAATCGGAAATATTTAAAGTCAACCCGATCCGAACATAACCCGCAACAAAAATATTAGCGTCAACTCGCCCCAACCCGACCCATTTTTGCAGTAATTTCGTCTTTTTCGCCGTTCATCTGCGTCTGAGAAATGTTTGCGAATAAAGAAGCGTAACGTATTTGTTTTTTGCAGGCAGAGGAAGTTGGAGTATGTCGAAGAGAGAGGCAAAGAAGATGCGTCTGAAGACAGTAGACAGAAAACATACACAGTCATTGACTCGTGTGCAAGACTGTCACATACGTTCCACTAAGGATGTGAATCAGTGAATGATGATTATTACAGGGGGGGGGGGGGATGTGTTCTTTATTTACTGATATACGTAGGGATATACTATTTGTATATACTTCATAGGTCCATGAAATTTTTTTCTTGCCGTGGGGAGTATGGTGACAATGTCAAACTAATTTGCATTACACAGTTGTTTACGGATTGTTTGTTGGGAGTTTGCACGGAAATAGTACTGTATTTGACTGGGGAAAAAAACTTTAAAAGTAAAATATTTGAAAGGCTGTTTCATACGCACCCCTTTTTAAATAATAAAGAAGCTTATTTTACTGATATTGTTATAGTATTTTTTATCGTCATATTTTGACGGGTTCCATCTAGTAATAATAAATACACTTAATTAATGTAATACATACATAAATATATGCATTTATTAAAAAAAAATAAACAGATAAACCACGCTTACTTAATTGTTTACTGTTTATAAAGGGAAAGTAATTGTTGATAGGTTTGTTTTATTTACAAGTAATGTTTAATTGAATGTGGTTTAATTTTACTACACATAAATGTTTAATTATTTATATAAACCAGTCTATATAATATATATATTACTTGCATTTATAATTTATCAAAGTTGAGTCTCTATAGTATAGAGATGCTGATTTTTCAGTGTTTTTAATATATTTGCACTCCTCCCAGAAAAAAATTGATATCAAAAAATGGCAACAATATGCGGAAATGTTTTTTTCTTCTTTTTTTAGGGTTTCGTTCATCTCACGAAACCCTATTACTCCCGCTTCGTTGTCTGTACGTCACAGAGCCATTCTCAGATACTATGTAACTTACAGAGTTGAAACTTTGTGTATATATAACTGAATACCATTTATGAAGCTCAAAATATTAAAATTTGAAAAAATCGTATTATTTTAATAAATAGAGATAAAAAAAATTCTAACAGCCTTTTCCTATTAAATTTAAACATTTTTCGTTATAGCAGTTGCCAACAATTAAAAATCCACAAAGGAATTCGTTCTACTATAATTAATTTTCTATTGAACGATTTCTACGTGAAAAATGAAAATGAAATAAAAAGTTTCACCAATTGAAAAAAAAAAAAAGATTAGTATGAAATAAAAATGATTGACGTCATAGTGGTAATAAAACGGAAAATTTCAAAGATTTCTCAATAATACAAGGAGTATCAGTATGTGTATGTACACAAAGCAGATTAATATCGCGCGCGTCATTAGAGAATTAAAAAGAAAATCTGACGTCAGATTGGAAGTTTAACGAATTTTTCAAATGTTTGAGAATAATACAAAGCAGTATTAATATGAGTAATAGAGAATAGTAAATATATGTGTTTGAGAAACATATTGAATCATGATAAAAATCTGATTATGGAAATATTCGCATATTTTAGCATTTTGAAGGTGTACAAAATGTTTAATTTTGAAATTATTATTTTAAATACCACATTTAGTCCGCATGACAGATATTTATATGACAGAATATAATAGCGGGCTTCGCCCGCTATCGGGCTGGTTTACATATTCGAAAAAACGAAAAAATAGACCGGTAAATTTTTACTTTATAAAAAACATGACTTTTTTTTGGTTGCTAAATGAAATTTATTTGGATTTATTAAAGAAATGATAAAGTGTTTTGAAAGGAATATTAAACGAAACCCTTTGAGCGATCTTTGATCGCACTTACCCAGTTGTTTTTTATTTGCCTTCAAAACTAGAACCAATACGATTATAATTCAAAAATGGTCCGACAAACCCCGACACAGATTTAAAAAGCTTTGAATATATTAGATAGTATATTTTAATATATAAAATCTAAACAGGCATAAAAATAACACATTTTCAATTTTAATTGTTTTTTATTACATGAAAAATAAAATTATTTAAATGCACATGTCAAAGTATACATTTAAATACAATAACAAAGCTGAAACATAACAAAAAAGTACGTCTTCACACAAAAAAATCTTCACTTCAACTGAAGCTAGGAGTCGCCGGATCTGACATATAATCCTGAAAAAGACATAGATCGGAACACTATAGTTAGTCAGCTATTATAAAATATGCTTTTTACAATTGTTGAGTAAATTTAATTTTCTGCCTTTTTGTTCAGGATTTTGCACTGTGCATTGTCACATCGTCATCTGATCGTCACATCTGTGGTCCAATGAAAAAGGCATTGAAGTGTCTTCGTTTTCACGCGGACAGCGCGAAGTCATGCACACTGTTCGGAACTGGTTCCGATCAACCGCGGATCCAAGGGGGGAGGGCATGTGGTCATGACCCCCCCCCCCCTCTAACGAACATAATTTCTATAGAACAGTACATTTTTTAACTTAAATATGTATAAGGATTTTTCCAATTAATATTTATTCTTCATATTACCAATTTTACACTCAGACATTATCTAAAAAAACATGGTTAAAAGTTCCATTAAAACAGTCTTACATTATTAAATAAGTTAAAAAGTTTCACATAAATCTGTCACCATTACACATAAGCGTTTCTGATGATGCTCTAGTCGAAGTGAAAGCGCTTTTGTGTAATGGTGACAGTTTTATGTGGAACTTTTTAACACTTTTAATAACAAAGGACTGTTTTAATGGAACTTTTAATAAGTTTTTTTAGATAATGTCTGAGTGTAAAATTGGTAATATGAAGAATAAATATTAAATATACAGACATTAATAAATAAATATAATGTCTGTTATATTTATTTATACCTGTTTTAAGATTTTTCCTTTTTTTTCTTATTTCCTGCTTAAAATTCTAATTTTTCTGATACTTTCACGGGGTTATTACTTTCTTCTATCTTTACACGAAGAAAGTGTTAGATTCATGAAAATTTTTGACTTCCAGTTTTTGCATGTTTTAGTATTTTATGAACAAGATTTGACTGCTTTCAGAAAATATTTGTCATTGAGTCTGTGACTCTGTCTGTCTGTCTGTATGTGACAAAAGATTTGTGGGCGCTCTATCTCTAGAACTAATGCAGGGAATTTAATAAAACTTTAGATTCAGTTAGACTTTGATATAAGTTGGTGCTGATTGGCTTTTGATGTAAATCGCCATACAGATGGCGCAGCTATGCTACATTTTTCACTATTTTCACGATAGCTATATCTCAAGAACTAATGATAAAAATTCTTCACACTTCAGATTGTGTTACACCTTGACATAAGTAGATCGTGATTACGTTTTGGAGTAAATAGTCGAAAAGGTGGCACTGTTATGCTACATTTTCATGATTTTCACAATAGCTATATATCAAGTACTAATGCACAGAATTTCAGCAAACTTCAGATTCTGTTAGACCTTGACATAAATGGACAGTGAATATGTTTTGGTATAAATCTCTCAAACGATGGCGCTGTTATGCTCCATTTTTCAGGATTTACACGATTTTAACGATAATCATATCTAAAGAACTAATGCACGGAATTTAACAAAACTTAAGATTCAGTTAGACCTTGATATAAATTTGAGCTGATTCATTTTTGGTGTATGTGAAAACGCTATGAGACAGAAGAAAGTTTTAGGTTTGGCACATCCGACTACTTTTATATAGAAATGCCTGAGAATTGCTGGCGTTATTGCTTAAGAACCAAAGACTCGAACATCGTTTTTAATTTTCCTATAAATGTTGCTTATTTTGATTTGTATTTGATTACTCCCTCAAGACGGTATTTCCATGATTGCCGAGCCACAAAAATTGGCTTAAAATGCAAATTTTGAAAAACTTACTGTAGGATTCTTTGCTTTTATTAGAAAATTCAAAAACTCCGATTTCTTGGCATCCGAATAAAACTTCCAAATTTTATACTATTACGAACATACTTCCTAATTTCATGCATTTACGAAAGAAAATGAATTTTGGTATACGTTAGAAAATAGTCCATTTGGATCAAAATTGTTAATGAAGCCATGTGAAATACCCCCCCCCCCCCCCAATATATATATTATAGTCGCTACCATGTCAAACTATAGAATGTGAAAAAAATGCATTTTTCATTACTTTTAAAAATGCGCCGATTGTCACCACTAAATTTTAATAGCAATCTTCACCTAGCATTGCCAGTTTGGCCTACCTTTTTATACAGAAATTCCGAATCCATACCAGAAATTTGAAATAGAAATTTTTGCTTTATTTAATAACAGATATTTCATGATTACTTAAAGTAGAAAAAGAATCTCAAAATTTCCGGTATGAAGTCGGTTTTTCTCAATAAAGCAAAAGGTTAGTCTGGCAATATTGTTCTTCACAGAATTTTTATTTATATTCTTACTAGGAGAAGAATTCTAATAAACTTTATTGTTGACAATCGCCAATTTTTAAAAGTAATGCAAAATACATTTTTTCACGTTCGATAGTTTGCCATGGTAGCGACTATATATATGTTACGCCCAAAACCCGAAATCGGCCAATTCGCGAAGTGGCCGGCCAGTTCGCGAATTGGCCAGAGGCTGTCGGCCAGTTCGCGAATTGGCCAGAGGCCATCGGCCATTTCCCGAAATAGCTATGGGCAGTTGGGCATTTTGAACGTAAGTGCTTGACAAGTTCGGTATTGAAAATGAGGTGTGTAGAGTTTATAATTCATGTACAAGAGTACTCAAAATAACATGTGACTTAATGATCTATGGGGAAAATCAATTGCGGCGTTCATTAATGGTGATACACTCTTACAAACATAATAAAATATGAATTTTTGAGGTGCTCTAAAACATGCTTCTGTGGAATAAGGAGTACAAATAATTTATCATTGATTTACAGGGTTAAACACAAAATAATTCTATTACATAATGGTGTACGGGGGAAAATGCTTGCAGCGTATTTTAATTGTTTCATTATTTAAAATTTGCTGAAACTGATATACATTGCTGATTTTTTTACTACAAGATTTTTTTCTGTAGAATATAATGTGTATATCAATTATTGTTCATTTACAGGGACACGTAATAGATTTCGAATACAGTACTGTATCGGAACTATTCTCTATTAGAAATGATTGCTGGAAGTGCATTTTCAGTTATACGTTTTTAAGTTTAACTAAATTTTTGCATACTACGTGGTGTGTATAAATTCTATCAATCCTATACAGGGCTAAGCAAAATAATTCTTAAGCTTTACTATTGTGATTTTAGAAAGGTATATTAAATATGCTTTTTAATTTGAATTATGCATTTTCAAGCACAAATATAGTATTTAGATTACTAAGAGAAGTTTCTAGAATATAAATTAAATCATATCGGATGTGCAAAGAACTTGATATTTGACTGCCTATGAAAAGTAATTCCTGGAAGTGTGATTTCAGTAGTTGTATGTGTCTTTTTGCCTAAATTAAATTGAAGCTTAATATTTAGCGTGTATAAAAACCTGTAGGTAATATACTGGTCTTTACAAAATAATTCAAGTACATTTCTGCCCACTGGTAAAATTTTCTGAAGGCGTATTTTCAACTGTGTTATGCGTTTTCTAACTAAACTAAATTTTAGAATACTATAGAGAACATATACAAATCAGTACATCATATACAGGGTTTCACAAAATGATTAGAGTTTTTCTCTGGCTATGCACACTAGTGGCTGAAATCTGGCTTTCAAATGTTTTATGCATTTTCTAACATGTTTACTTGAGTATCTTTTTTACCTTATTAAACGGTTTTGTTAAAATATTCTATAAGTGTTGCAAAGTATTCCAAAATCTATGCTTGAGGCATAAGATTTTTCTTTCTTGTATCTTCAATCAGAAAAAGAAACGGATTAAAACTACAAAACATATTTTTTGAGTACATTTTGTTGTTTTAACAAAATTGGAGTAAAATTGAACCATTTTACTTCAATTAACAAAACATTTTTGCTGACGATACAAAAATTTTTTTTGGAATTGCAAAAAAAAATTTTATTTGTTGATTCAAACAAAATTTTTATTGACCCGTATTTAAACAAAAATTTTGTTTAAATATAGGTCAATGGAAATTTTGCTTGAATCAACACAATTTTTTTTTTTTTTTTGTTGTAAACCACTTTTTTTTTGTAATTCCAAAAAAAACATTTTGTATCGTCAGCAGAAATGTTTTGTTAATTGAAGTAAAATGGTTCAATTTTACTCCAATTTTGCTAAAACAACCAAAATAGACTCAACAAAAATGTTTTGCAGTTTTAATCAATTCCTTTTTCTGAGTGTTCATTGATGACGTTTTATTATAACGATAAAAAATAAAATATTAATTTGCTAAAATGGTGTTTTTCAAGGACATTAAACTTGAACTAACATCATATATAAAAAGAAAACATTCATTTAAAAACATAAAACTGCAGCATTTTCCTATGATTGCGTCAAAATGAAATTATTTTCAGATTTTTTCATTCTGTCCACTGTGAAATTAGGTACCAAAATTTCAATAGAAGAAATTGCTTTCACCTGTGATAATGACGTCATTTTTAAAAGACATTCGACTGAAAAAATATTTTTTTATTCAGAAAATGGCAATATTTGACTACGATTGTGTTCAAATGACAAAATTTACATTGGTATTTCATTTCTTGATATTGACATCAGACCCAAATGTTTTACAGTATATTTCTATCAGAAAAAAATGAATCATGTTTAAGAGAAAACACACATTTTCTTCCATAAATTGATGTTTGCCATATGAACGATTTCTGGGCGCGAAGAGTACAGACCCGTTACTGTGAGGTTTCTCGTTACTGTGATTGCCGTATTAAAGATTAAAGGTCTAGAAGAGCACAAAACCATTTTAGTGATAGCTGTTGACAGTTAAGAGGATACGTCACTCGCGCGAAAACATCCGGTGGCTAATATTAATCCTAGAGGGGAATTTTTTAAATATCTCGTTTGCATTTCAATATTTTTAAATGATTGTTTTTGCCTTGTATAAATAATATTGATCTCCACCCAGGTCATTTGTTTTACTTTTTCGATTTTGTTTACTTGTTTTTTTTTTTTTTTATTATGAGGCTACTATTACTTTTGGGACCGGTTTCGAAAGTGAAAGTATCTTAATAAAAAAACCCAGTAAAAAAAATCAAAAAGAAAAAACTGCCTGCGTAGATATTAACCTCAGCTACCCAATGAAAAAGAAACTTAATTAAAAATATTGACATATAAAAAGATATATTTACAAAAAAATCTCCGATAGGATTAACATTAGCGAGTGGGTGTTCTTCCGTGATTGAAGAATCCTCTTAATGATTGCGAAGCACAAAAAGGCCAGTTAAATTCAGGGACCCCGTTATACTGATCACAATTTAAAAGGTTAATAGGCACAAAGCCCACAATGCCCATTATATAAAAGGTGTCCGTTATAATTATCATTATTTTAACGGTTTATGAGCGCAACGAGCAGTGAGCCTCTTTTTTCAGGAAATCATGTTACAGTGATTGCCGTATAAACAAATTATAAGTGCGAACTGCACAAAATATATGTGCACGAAGTGACCAATATGATAAATACAAATACTCTTGCGTTAGGATGATTATGAGACGTTTAAAAAGCAACGTAAATAGCAGAATAAACAATGTAAATTTACGTTTCAAATATTTCAAGACTTCATAAGAAAACTTTTTTAGTAGGAAAAAAGGAGAAGGAAATATAGCAAGGCCAACGCATATGATCGAAATAAAATGTGATTGTGCTTTGCTTTATGTTGGATTTATGTATTAGATATTCATCATGAAACTAATTTTACATTTACAAAACATTGGATAAATTTATTTGTTAACATGGGAGTCCGCAGAACAATATCAGGAAGGGACAAGATTTTCGAACAGATGTAACTCTAATCTAATTTTTACTTTCTTCTATCTATAATAGAAAAAAATATTGTAATTGAAAAAAAAATCGACTTTCGGTTTTCGACGGATTTACACGCTTTAGGAGCCGGAGTTACCAAAAAACAAGTTTATACAAAATGTCTCATTTATCAATGCAAAATGTTTCTCATTTTTTGTTTCGAAAATATACATAATTAAAAAAAAATACATTTTAACATGTATGACATAGAAGAAGGTTTTGCGATTGGCACAACCAACAAGTTCTCTTCTGTAAAATAGAGAATATAAACACGAAATAAACAAAATGTATTTTTTTTTTAATCAGAACTCTACCTGCAAAACAATTTTTAATTACATCAGCATAAATACAGAAATATAACAGCACATATTAAAAATGAAGAATTGAAACAGTTTACTATTTTTCCTAATCAGGGCGGGTGTTTGCCCCCTGCATCCTCCGTTTAAGATAATTTTTAAACACATAAACATAAAAAGCAAAACATAACTAAAAACTGTCTTTAACGGGGGGCTAAGGGGACTTTGACCCCGTGACGAAAATTATTCATAACTTCTCTTTTTAGTGTTCAATAATTATACATTTGAGAAGAATAAATTTTACTATTGCTTTCAAAATCTCAAGAGAAAAAAATCATAAATTTGAAAATTCAGCAAGTGGCAATTGCTATCTGGTGACCCACCCCTTTCTCTCCCCCCCCACACACCTGTTTTTCGAACTTTTAAACGAATAATAATGTTTTGAAATTCCTCCATACAAATACTTTGGCTTAGCGTCATATTAATAATAATAGAAAAAAAGTATATTTTTAAACTAATTTTTCGTAACAAATAATGATTTTTGACAAAGAATATTTTTTTTATATGAATCATAAGAAATTGTATTCCAAAGAAATATAGAATAGCCTTTTACAATATTTATATAAAATACTATACTAATACGAAGAATACAATAATCACAACGAATCCTGAGTCACAGAGGCAGGAAATTAATTCTTCAACAGATCAGAATATAATTGTCACAGTGAATTCACTGTATCAGAATAAGTCAAAGAAGCGGAAAATTCTTCATCAGATAAAATCTGTCATAAATTTCTAAAAAGTATAATCATCACAGCATGGAACTTCCTTTCCTATCACGTGTCACGTGTGCACTTGAGTGTCACAGATCGGACAGCCTTGGATCCCCATTTCGTATATTGGCCAAGGATTCCCGGCCACTTCGCGAATTGGCCGGCCAAAACCCGAAATGCATTGTTCGTTTCATGTATTTCGGGTTTTGGCCAGGAATTTCGGCCAATTCGCGAACTGGCAGGCCACTTCGCGAAATGGCCGAACTTCGGGTTTGGGCCGTAACATATATAGTAACACGATACCCCATCTAAACGAAGAGCCCCTGGTTCCGCGTCTGGTTCCTATCTCAGCCAAAGAACTTCTATGAGCAGGTTATTCACCACTTAGCAAAACAGTGGGGAAAGTGCTTGTGCAGCTTTGGAAATTACGCGTGAAATAAATTCATTGATTTCATTCAGAGTCAGTGGGGAAACAAACAGTGGGGAAAAACAGTGGAGAAAGTGCTTGTGCAGCTTTGGAAATTACGCATGAAATAAATTCATTCATTTCCCCTATCGTATATATCATTTCTCCTGTCAACATCCCTTTTTCTAAGAAAATACGAAACGCAGAATGACGAATTAGATACCATATGAAAGGATTTTGAACAGTCTTCTGACACAGCACAAATACATTTTCCTAAAACATGTTTTTTGATTAAAATTTGCTGATAATTAAAAATTAAATCGGCATTGATTTCATAAATGAAATTAAACTTTTTCCTGAAATTAATGTTGCCACAAAAATAAAATACCGCATTATATCGTGCTCAGCAATAATCATAAAAAAAATTGTAAAATAAAGATTGCTGCACGGGTTTATTTTATATTTATGATTAAAGAGCAAAATTTAAATTCAAATGCTCAATTTATTTTTCTTTGTCCCATATTTTTTTCCCGAAACAAATGATGTTATCTTCTAATGCAGTTAAAATACGATTGATAACTTTTTTTCCTTAGCTATCAGCGATCAGTTTTTACTGTAACTTTGATGGGATAAATGAGGCGACATTCTGGCAACTAATGTTGTTTGCAGATATTTTTAGTCCTTATTTTTTATATATATAAAATTAAACTTGCATTGAAAAAATGTTAAAATGCAGTACGAAATCTTCGCACGGGTCCACTGGTCCCTTTTTTATTTTATCCACCATAATAATTGAAAATTTCATTGTTACTAACTTTTAGTATTCTTTAATGCCAGTTATATAATAAACATGACTAAAGCATGACTATATTAAACATGACTAAATACTTGAAAAAAATTATATTATCAATAAATTTGTCTACTGATAAACATATTTAAATTTATAAACATGTTAACATATTGATCTTCACCGAATCTGATATTAGTATCTGGAATTCCTTTTTATATAACCGTAAAAGGTTTACCTCAAAATTGACTTTACGATAAAGTCAATTTTTCATAATAACTCTGATAAAAATAGCGCGATATATATTAGACGATTTTGAAGAAGTAAAGTAATTGTTACATATTCGATGCAGATTTATTAATGCATAGAATACACAAATTCCTAAATTATATTTAAACCCATTTTTTTTTATTTTACTTCAGAGAAAAAAGCAATCAAACATAAATAATAAATTCGCCCACATCCTTTGTTTTGTAAATCTATTTAAAAGAACGTTGATTTTAGCAAAAAATCGAGTTAACACAAACTACGTGGAAAAATCAAATATTTTTCATGCGTAGCAATTTAATAACAAAAATAAATACAGAAAATAATCGCTTTTCGCGTAAATTGTTAAAGCATCAAAACTTCATAGTCGAAAATTAGGTTAAGCATCGAAGTGCGAAAATACTTTCCTAAAAGATTAGTAGAAACCACAGACTTTAATAGAATAAACGCGGGGATAAATGGATTTAAAGCTATTTACGCAGAAAAAATAAAATCTCATGGGAACCTCGCGTTCTAAAGAAGGAAATTCAAATATTTATTTTCCTTTTTTAAACGCTTCCGACTTTCAATACTTTGTAAGGAAGTAATGTTAGGTGTGTAAACCATAGACTGCTGGTTTCCGAACAAGTGTCTTTAAATATATATTTCAGAAGATTGCGTGATGTTCGTACATTATTTTGTTCGTTATATAAAATTTATACGTTTTCTTTTTTCAAGTAACTAGATAATGTAACTTGCATCAGCGCCTTACAGACTGTAAAAAGCGAGAAAAATATTTCTTAATCAACGAAAAGATGATAGAGACACGTGCGAAGATATAGAATAACATCTTCCGAGTTACCCACGATTCCGAAAAGCATTATTTGTCTTTAGAAACCCCAGAAAACAATATACTTTCAAGATTTAAATGGGCATTTATCAAATAAAAGTTTATTTTGCTGACAAATACTTTCGTACTTAATCAACGAAAATATAATATAGACACGTACGAAGATATACAATATCATCTTCCGAGTTACCCAGGATTCAGAAAAGCATTCTTTATCTTTAGATACCCCAGAAAACAACATACTTTAAAAATTTAAATGAGCATTTATGAAAATAAAGTTTATTTTGCTGCCAATTACTTTCGGAAACGTGTTTGTGTAGTTTTCATGGTGTATCTATCATTTTACTAAGACCGGAATATCAGTTTTTTAGGTACTATAAATTATCTTTTAAACTTTTTTGTTGTGTGACTGACTTTACAAATGCATCAGTAACAAAATAATATTAATATTAATTTTGATGTTGTTAATTTATCATGTTTGTCTGTTAAAAAATCACTTAAAAAATGAAGTTTTTTTTTTTGCTGCTACTGATATTTGGAAACATATCCGAATAGAGCAGTTTTCTCCAAAATGAAAATCAGTTACTAGGGCGCTATCAATTCTCAATTAAACATTTTTAGTTGCGTAAGCACATTTATACATGTAAGAGTAAGAAAATAGTATTAATTTTAATGTTAATGTTAATGTTGTTAATTTATAATATTTGTCTGTAAGACATGTTTGTTGAACATGAAACTGTTTACTTGAGAATGCGTAGCACCCGAAAAACTTATGTTCCAGTTTGAGAAAACTGATTAATGCACTACAAAATCTACTCGAAAACGTTTCTGAAAATGGGTGGCAGCAAAAGAAACTTCATTTTTTATAAATGCTTCTCTAATTTACGAAAAGATATTGGTTTCTAAGGTTTCTAAATATAAAGAACTTTTTTCGAAATCGTGGCCAACTCGGGACAGGTTGTTATATATTTTCGATTGTGGTTATACAATACTTTCCAAGATTAAGGAACTTTTGTCCTTTTTACTTTCTTCTATCTTCTTTCTTCTATACAAGAAAGTATTGTAATCGAATTTTTCTTCGACTCATTGTATCCCACACTGTCCTCATTGTATCATCGAAAAGTTTATGAAGTTTTACATAGTGCTGAACCAAATTTGATTTATAGGTTTCTGACTATGACCAGCAGGTCTTCCTTGAATTTGGCTATATTCTGACGGAAGAGGACGCTGCGGTAGTGATTTTTTCGCCATTTGTATTATTGTATCATCGAAAAGTGTATGAAGTTATGTAGAAAATTGAACCAAATTTTATGTATACATTTTTGACTATGGCCTGCAGGACCCAGGTGAATTTGAGGCTATTCTGCCTGATGGGGGCGCTATGATAGCCACTTAAATACTTCAAATTCGAAAAGATGTACAAAAATATTAGATATCCTAAAAGTTTTTTCCGTTAAATGTTCGGCCTTGATCCAAGGATTCCAGAGCAATTTTTGTTTTGCCGCTATCTTAAAAAATGGCTGATATATATCAGTTTGAAATTTTAAGGTGGCTGACATTTTGGAACAAGACAAGCAGGTTTCCTCCATAAATGAGTTTAATTTATGAGCTTTAGTGAACATGGTTTCAGCAAATATTCATTCATTGTGGCATTTCAAACCATCGTATCCATTCTTATATGCTTAACACTATATATTTATATTCGCCACCGTCAAATTATCACCAAGTGTGGCGACACTTGTCGAAACATCGTCAAATTTTGAGCCAAATATAGATTCCCATAAATGAAGTTAACTTGGCTATAGCTGACAATTTGGCAGTATTCTCATTCAAATTCAATATTGACGAGAACTGGGAATGAATCTTCTGTAATTGGGTTCCACGCAATTTTAGCTTCGCGTTTTCCAGTAAAATTACCTAAAATCTTAAAACCAAGGAATAGAGAGGCTATCTTTTTCTGCCGGTACAGACCAGAAGGGCTTTTCGTACTTCAGTATAATACATCGGCTGCTCACATCCAGATAACTCGAAGATTCGCAAGCAGCTGGCGTACAACAGAATAGCGAAAAATACTGATTTTTTTAAACGAATTTTGATGTATTAAGATATATGAGATAGAAGAAAGTTTCGGGATTCGCACATCCGACTAGTGTTACAATGTATACTATACTTCATGTGATATCCGTCACATTTCACACAAAGTAAAAAAAGTTAGTTAAAAATATCGTTAAAATAAACTCATTATAGTTAAATTTATGAACGTAAATCCAGGTTAGACTTTGAGTGAAACTCCTTGTGATTATGACTGCAAAAGTAGATTACTACCCAAATTTTGTATACAAAAAATATTTGTTTTAGTGAGCTGCACAGCCACTCAAATTTCTCCCTATGACTTTTAAAAAATCCTGTATAATTATTTTATTAAGGGACGTATGCTCGTGTAACGCTAGTTAAGAAAATTCCATTTTCGGAGGGAGGAAAATGGCATTTTATTTTTAAAAGGAAATCACCAGTAAAATAGAAAAACAGTCTTGTGTACCCGAATACGTACGTCTATTCATTTCTTCATAAAAACTACACAGTTTTATTTTTTTTACATTTTGACTTCACCTCTCTATAACCAAAAATTTTTTCTTTAAAAAGAAACCAATAAATGGCAAACGTCAATGCTGATTTCCTCATAAAATAAATGTTGTTTTCATCTGAGTTTGCAAATTATCTTAAAGACAGTGTAGCCAAGAAAGTAGGTAATTTTCAGAATTACTTAACTTGAAAATTTTAGAATAAAAATCTTGTTGAATTTTGGGATGATGCCTTTTTTGCTGTTGTTATGTACGGGTCATGTTGACTATGAATAGAATTTTAGGTTTTGGGCAGGGTTTGACATGACTCGCGTTGGGCCCTAGTCCACCACAAGACGCTTCTGACTGTAAAAAAAGATTATAAACAGTAAAATAGGTTTTATTGACTGTTGGACTGTTAACATATGTATCAATCCAATCTGAGCCATTATCAAAACAAAACAAAACAAAAAAATATTCTATAAATACACGGTCTATGCAGTTATTTGAAACGCAATCATTTGATTTGTCACGTACATTTAAAAAATTACGCACGTTATTTTTATTTTTTACTTGGATGTTCATTTCCATATTTGTAACCATGGAGTAACTCGAGCCACAATTTTGGTAAATTAAATGCTGCTGCATTGTTACATATTGTATTTTTTTAAGTACGTGAAAAAACGAACGATTGCGTATTCAAATAACTTCACAGACAGTGCATTTATAGAATATTTTTGTTTGTTTTGATAATGTCTGGGATTGAACTGAAACATATGTCAACAGTCTAATAAAACATATTTTACTGTTTAAGATCTTTTTTTATTTTACACCTTTTAGCAGTTAAAAAGGGGTATATAATCACAAGCTGAAATGATTTTTTACATTTAGCTCAACTTGGTTTTCGTATGTAAATATGAAATTTTGTAATCGATTTTTCACTCAATTCTTATTTAAAATTATAATTCAAAATTATAAAAATTGTGTTCACATGTGTGTTCCTGATGACAAAACAAAATTTCATTAGTTTTAGAACTGAATTATCAATTAATAAATTAATTTAAAGCAGTTTTTTCGTTAGCTGGCCACAGCTGATAATTTGACCAATATATTCTTTACTAGCTGTTACCAGTGACTTCGTTCACGTAACATTGAAAGCAGAATAAATTCATTAATTAACCAAAATATTTCATTCCCGATAATTAAAAACGTAAATAATTAACTAACCCTTTACCACATATTATTTCATACATTTCATATATTCACATTCTTTGTTATAGGGGCCTTGACGTAACTCAGTTTTTAAAAAGTTAAATTTTGCACCAAATAATCTTGAAAATATACCGGCAACCAATGGAGAAAGGAGGGCCAAATAAAATGAGGGAAAAATCAAATGTCAATTTTACCTGATAAACCATTTTACTTTTAACGACTTTGTGAAACGTTTTAACAGCTATCCTTCAAAAATAATTAATTCGAAATAGTAAATGCTTTTTCTTTCATCTTCTTCTTACAATTCAATTCTTGTGAATAGGGAACAATAATTTGTACACCCAAATGGAAGGAGCTTAAATATACCTCCTTGTTTTAATTGATAGCTGAAGCAAATCTTGATTTCTAAATGACAATATGTTGACAGATATATTTGGTCTGCAGAATAACTTTCTTCATAAAGTTTGAATATGTGGAAATATGTTTTTATTTTTTGAAAATTTTACTGTAATTAAAATTTTGTTTTCACCATATATTCAAATTGAAAAAAAATATATTTTTTGAATTTTAATGAGAAATCGGCGTGAAAAATGTATTTATCCGTTTTATTTCTCCTTTTTATCCACAAAAATGGAGTGATTTAATTGCCGTTTTAAGAGAAATTGCGTTAACATTTACAAAATAATAATAATAATAATAATAATAATAATAATAATAATATATTGAAACCTAATTCAGAATTTTAAATTCTGAAAGTTTATGTCCTCGGATCAATGATAACTGGTGTTAACTAAATCGCATTGTGTTCGATAATCTAAGAGTAGTAGTTGCGGAATACAAACAGACGATCATATTTTAATATAATAGATTCGTATTCCTTTTTTCTTTTTCTAATAATCATGATGTGAATTTGGGCAGACAACGCTCATCTGATATTTTCATGCTTAAAACCCTCTGATTGGCCAGCAAAAGGAATAAATTGTAATGCTGTTTTCTCTGTATTTTTTTTAAATGCCAAAGAAAGGTGATTATTCGAAAAGTATATAAAAAACGTAATTATATATATGAATGTAAACTTTCAGGGTATCTCCATGCATTAAAGCTGCCTTTATATACATAGAATTTTATTAATAAAAAAAATGCTTGTATAGCATTGAAACCTGAATCTTAGTGAACGTATTAACACAGGCTTGTCAGTGAGATGCTTAGTAATCAGCATAGATAAACAAATATTTTAATTTTTCGTTTTAAATATGGCGTGAAACTCATTTACTTTCTATACTTGCTGATCCTTGCATTATTAATGTATAAAATTGATTCAATTTGCTTTTTCAATAGAAACAGCTAATTTTGACCTGAAATTTTAAATATTCGGTTCAAACTATGTTTAGATATCATATTGCACGTTATTTGGATGAAAAGGTTTTGAATTATAAACATTCAAAGTTCAGAGCTTCTACTGCTAAATTGCATTTTCATATTTGTATTTTACTACCTCCTGAAATTATTATCCTAATGTGCTAGTTTTTAGTTTGGTTGTAATAATAAAAAACCCAAACATAAATACGTTGAATTTTTAATTTTATAATTTTATAATACGAATTATTAATTATGAAATAATTATTCGAAAAAAATTATTAATTGAAACCTACAATTTTTTGATGAATTTATATGTATTATGTGCTGTTTTGTACTCATTTAAAATTTAAAATTTTTCTTCAAACTAGTTTTCAAATTATGTTTAAAAAACAGCAAGATTCTGGTTTATGGGGCTGTGTATGGTGTGCAGAAAGCATAATTTAAAAAATATATATTTGAGTAATTTTATTGTTGATTAGAATAAGATTTTTAAAAAAGAACATTGTTTCTGGGTCTGCTTTTAAATTTTTTATTAAAATTATGTAAATCGTATTTGCGTGATATAATTTTACGTCAGTTATGTAAATTAGTTTCGCTTTTATTTTTAAATTAACAAAGCTCATTTTTTTTTTAAATCGACACTCCTACCTTAGAAAAAAATATCTTACTTATTATTTTTGTTAACTTTAATTGAAGTTCTAGCTTCTTCTCTAGTCTAATAAACCTATTTTATTTTTCTGCTGTATATGTGTATATAATATAAAGTTTCATATAAATGCATATGTGTTGTGTATTTACTGAAAAAAATTTAAAAATATGCCAATAGCAATCGAGTTAAGATTTATATTCAGACTAAAAAGGAATTTGTTTTAGTTTTTTCTACATCGTTTCCTTATACTCCTTCATACTATTTTTTATTCTAAATTTTGCATTCGTCGATATTCTTTACGAAAAAATTTAAAAAAAAGCGATTAAAATAAATTTAAAATCTGAGAAAAAGCATTATGAAAACACCTGTAAAATTCCAAACCATTCACATTATCGAAAACTATTTTAACCACAGATAACCTAATATATATTTTAAAGGATTTTACTGTATATAACAATAGCTGAAAGATATTAAGTGAGTAAAATGGTCATATTGGCAAGAAATAATACATTAATGCAAGTCATTCTGTAGCATATCTACAATCAAGTACCGAAGTTTAATTTAGATACAGTCCCTAAAATATGCTCATTTTAAAATAGTTAATTTCTCTGAAACTAGTCGTAGGAATTTCATAAAATTTGTTATCTAGGCATTAGTTTGATTTGAAGATTTAAAATATCTTCTAAAATATGGGTTTTGCCAATGAAAAAAACAAAGTTTGAGTTTGTTTTGATATGTAGATTGCACCCTAATAAAATTTTATATGCATACTTTAAAAGTACACTTTATTTACAATCGTTTGTTACCAGTAATTTTCTTCAATAAAAATGTGTTGCAGAGTTAGTAGGGGTGTTCACTTTTTTCTTCCACAACTGTACCTATTTTCTTCCTGAAAATTTGCTTTTAAATTATCTTTCTGTTTAAAAAATTACTATGCTGCTTGAAAAAAAAAACATGTTTGTAGCAGATGCCACTGCTTTTTTCTTAAAAAATTGAATTACCAACGGTAGGCACATTTTATTTCTCGTATTATCTGAATTCCTGCCAATCCCTAGAATCCCATTATATGCCGTTACAGCTGAAGCGTTGTTCATTCGTTATAGCACGCGTGAATGCACAGAGGCGAAGCTGATTATGCTGCTGATGAGCGGAGCTAAACGGTTGACATCCCTGGACAATTGGTAGATAAAATAATACAAGAAACAGAAAAACTATAATTTATTATTTTGGAGTATTCCACTGACAAGGATGCCCATGAAAATAAGGAAACAGCGGACCGTGTAGAACTTTGTATAGCGTTACTTACATATCTAAATCTCAAATAAACTAGACAAAAATTAATTTAAGACTCTTCTGAATTTCGAAGTGGCTAGTTTCTGACACATTCTTGAAGTCGTAATCTTTTTTTCGTAAATACGTAGAACATAAAGGAGCTTTTATTCGGAAACTTTTAAATTGTAAAGCGTTTTACATTTCCTTCTTAAGACGAAGAATCTTTCAGAAAATATCGTCAAAGTTAAACCGGTTTTTGAGGCATGAAAGCGAGGAAAAGGTCATCATTAGAGACCCATTATAACTCAGGATGTAATACATTATTAATTATTTAGTATTTTTTATTTTTTATTTTTTCTCTAAACCATTTTAGAAAATAGCGTCAAAGTTGTAGTTTTGAACCGGTTTTTCGGATACCACAGTGAAGAAAAGATGATTAGAAAGAAAACCATCATTACTGAAGATCTGTGATACAATTTATGAGAAAATGGAAAACACCATTTGATTGAAGTGATGCAATACGCCTCAGAAATAGTAAATTTAAATTTAAATTAAATTGTGAATTCCATTCACATTACTTACAAGACATGAAACCAACAGAGTGAAAAAGAATCCATGCCAGAATTCGAACCTTCATCATTGGTTCAGCGCACCACCACTCTGTCAACTGAGCTACACGGACGATAACCAGCCTGGCACCACTCATTCTTAGATGTTGGCTTCTCTGGCATTCGTAGATAGTTTTTTGTGTATCCCTGTAAATGAACGATGAATGCTATATACACAATATTCTATAGTAAGACTCTTGTAATGCACCTTAGTGATATATATCAATTTCAATATGTTTGAAATAGTGAAACATTATCAAAATTAACCACAAATGATTTTTCTTCCTAGACCGTAATGTAAAGGAATTATTTTGAGGGTCCCTGTCATAGAACTATAAGTGCTAAACCCTTCATTTTAAATACCGAACATGCCATAGTAAACCTCAATAACATATATATATTGCATGACAACATGAATATATTTACGCACTTACAGGTAGACAGACAGTCAAACCGAAGTCCTAAACACTTTTCAACTATGTTGGAAAGTGTTAAAAATACATTTCTCGCGCATAGGTATAAAGTTAGCGATGGAAAAGTGATATCTCACTGACCATTGCGGCGGAAACTTTTTCTATTCTTAACAACAAGAATTAATGCACAGAGGCGTGGCTGATTATGCTGTTGTTGAAATGAGTTTAAACAGTTGCTATCTCTTACCAATTGGGAGTGTGGGGGGGGATGCAAGGAAGAGAAAAGCAGTAATTTGTTACCTCGATGTACTCCATAGACATCAAATGATTGCACATTAAGAATGTATAGAGACGGGACCATGAGGAATGAAACGCAACGTTAAGATACAGATCTAAATTCAATATTATCTAAAGATAGTTAATGTAGATAAAAATACACTCTTTTAACCCTTTCCACAAATTCTATTACACCCGTTATTATGTCTAAAAGTATGTATTTATGAAATTTTCACATTTAGAAACGATTTTCTTGATGCAGTAAAATTGCAAAAAAATTGTAATGGTTAAAAAGTTTGAGAAAGGTGTCGTCTATTAAAATTAATTTTCCAAAATCAGTATTTATACGATATTTGTAGATTGTTTAGGACTGAAAACAAATGATATTTAAAACAAGAAAGAAAAAGCATGCGTCAAACACAGACTATGAAACACTTTCCAACACATTCAAAATACTGTAACAGAACTTCACAGTAAAATATGTTGATAGGTAATGTCAAAGTAAACAAGGGATGACCGCCCCGGGAACCCAGCTTTTGCTTTAGAGTATAAGTGCAATTCCGGGGCAAAGACAAAAACCCACTGTTTACTTTAACATACATAAAATATGGTGAAGGTTAGACAGTTTTTACAATGTCGAAAGTGCACAACTATTTGACTGAACGTGTCTGACCAAGTTTAGATCGCTCTTTAGTTTAACTTCATTATTAGCAAAGGCCACTTTTATGTAGCTTTGCACACTTAACTGTATTAACGGTGCACTTTAGTTTAACTTATCAAATTTGGTAACTATAAAGGATGATTGGGAATGAATAATACAATGTTTGTGAAGAAGTATACTGGTATAACAATACTAACCAAGTTGAGAATTATTACTTTACAGAGATTAATGGAAATAAAACAAACTAATAATATTAACTGATAAATATGTACAAAATTTACATTGGGGAAATGCCGGAATTTGCCAACCCTGATAAAACAATAAAAATTGAAATAGTTAAAAAGACCCTGTTCGGGTGAGTGAGAAGAGGACTGATGGCCGGAAGCTAAAAAGGCGCAGAGGATTTAAGAAAACGAATTCATTGTATTCTGTAAATTTCATACACGCAGAACACATTTGAAAACCCAATGTCAGTAATTACCGAAATCTTTTGTGCAGCCCTGTATATAGGATCTTATACATTTATATACATACTGCATAGTTTTCTAAAAATTATTTCAGTTAGGAAAGCATAGTACAAAATTCCCCTACAACAATTTCCGCTAATAAACGAAAATATACTCGATATCTTTTGTGCAGTCCTGTACAGGATCTATAGAATTTATATACACAAAATAATATGCAAAAAAATGAGTTAAATTTAGAAACGAGTACCACAACTGAAAACACACTGCCAGCAAATATTATTCAATTTTAGTAATATACAGTACTGTCACCGAATTATGTTGTGTGCCCCTGTAACTGAACGATGAATGCTATGTACAACTTACTCTATAGTAAGCCTCTTGTAGTGCATTGTAGAATAAAATGGTTGTAACAAATAGTAAAAATCAAATAGCAAATAGCAGTCAAAATAGTAATCATAATAGTAATAAATCCTAATATTAATCAAATAGTAAAAATAATGCGTTAAAATATTGTAACATTATTAAAGTAGCTGCAAACGATTTTTCCCCATAGACCGTAATGTAACGGAATTCTTTTGAGTATCCCTGTAAATGAACTATAAATGCTACACAATTCATTTTCAATACCGAGCAAGCCATATTAAACCTCAATAACATATATCTATTGCATTACAATCCGAGTATATTTACTAGAGTTAAAGCACAGACAGACGGACAAACAGACAAACCAAATTCATAAAAAAAATTCAACTGTGTTGGAAAGTGTTAAAATGTGTTTCCAGAATTAGACAATATACGTATGATTCACATCCTATACATGTAAATAAAGCAAGAACGAAAATTCATGCATCAAGCATAGATTATGCAACACATTCCAACACTTCAAAAATAATTTTACAAATCGTTACCGTTTAAAAAAGTGAAATGGAAAACGCATAACACATTTAAAAACACAATTTCTGGAAATAACATCAATATTCGGAAAAATATCCGAATTATTTTGAACAGCCCTGTATATGATCTATAGATTTATATATACACTACATAGAATAGTAAAATTTACTACAGTTAGGAAACGCATAGAAAATTTTAAAATTCCCCTTCTGGAATTTCCGCCAATAAACGGAAATGTCCTAGATATATTTTGTGCTGCACTGTATACGATCTGCAGAATTTATAAACACCAAGTAATACGCAAAAACATTAGTTAAGTTTTAAAACGCTCTTCTCAAGTGAAAACGCGCTTCCATCAATTATTGTTAACAGACAGTAATGTAACCGAATTCTTTTGGGTGTACCTATAAATGAATGATGAACACTATAAACACAATATGCTATGCACAGATTCAAATATGATCAAATCAAGATTCAAAACAGATTCAAATATGATCAAATTGAATATTAGGTATTAGAATAGTATTGTTCCTTGTTGTTGAATGTTGGAAGTTCTTTTCTTGCTTAGCTTGACAGAAATATATCCATCTCTTGCAGTCTCACCACGAACTTTCATTGCAGCTTCAGATATTAGTTTAACACATCGTTTAACAGATTGCGTGCTACATGGAAATTCCTCAAAAGTTATTACTGGAAGCTGTTTTTCTTTGCACATTTATTTCAAGTCTTTGTCCTTTATATGCATTGTAAGAGGTGGCTATGTTACAACAGTGTTTGACCAATAAATTAAACCAATATAATCAGCTGCTTCAAAATTGAGTTTGGAAAGCTTGAAAAAACGCATTCCACCCAAGTTCTTCGTCTTCTTATCTCGGGCGCTGAGAATACGCCTAACTGCTAATTCCCGGATGTGTTTTCTAGAATCATGTAGCATTGATAATAATAGATGTTCAGGATGCGCAAATCATGCATTGTTTGAGAATAATTTGTAAAGAATTTGCTTAACATTATCTGGAAACTGCCTTGCAAGAAAATCATTTTCCAGAAATGTTGGGCCCCATACAGGCAATTCGATTTCATTTTTATCTCAAACCACATTGGAGCATCCTCTAGCATTACATACTTCAAGAGTATTATAAGATTTTGTGATGGTCTTGGAGTGCTAATACATAACCGTAACAAACGGTTTGCAGTGGTCAACCATCGTGCATGCCTGAGTTTACCTGGGTAAGTGTCATCTTTTATGGCAAAGCAAATGCGTTACAAATATCGTTGGTCAGTACTTAAGTTTTGGGTATCTTTCAGATCTATAGGCTGAAGAGTACAACACCCATCAAGGTATTTTATTGCAATACAAATTATTGTCTTTTTTAGCATGCAGCGTTCAGAATCTATATTTTGTAGTGGAAGGGGGGGGGGGGGCAGAAAATTTTCTTATACTTTTAGAAAAATAAAATTTAATAAATGAAAATTTAATCTAGCAGCTATTTATAGTTAATTATATTTTACCTTTTAATAATTTTCTTTTAAAACAATCTTGATAATCTTTTTTTTAAAGATATACAACTATTATACAGACGTACATATTTATTCGTAAATCGATGGAATAGTAAAAATCTAATCACAGTTGTTCGATCCTCCAAGGCTGTCTGTTAGATGGTTGGCGACTTTCTCTCCAACATGGTTTATTAGTGAGAAATTGCAGGTTCAGAATCTCTCAGCCGGAGTGACTCAGTGGCTATAGCGATAGCCCGGAACGCTGTGGACCCAGGTTCGATTCCCGGCTCTGGCTGATTTTTCATTTCCTGTTGGATTATTGTATTTAATGTATGTGGGTGAAAATGTCCTTTTCAGTCTATTTTTCCTAAGGGGCATCTTTGTAGGTGTCCTGGTAGCACCGGGGGAAAAGCAATGTGTGGGAGTTGATTCTGACTAGTTATGCGTGTCAGGTTGCTCTTGTGGACTCCAGAGAAAGCCCAAAACGAGGATGTCACGATCAGTTTTCACGGACCGAACCGGCCTATCCTCTCTGTGCGCCATTACTGGTAAACCGATGGCCAGGATTGCTGTCGCAGTGGCGGGTTCATGCAGGAGAAACACCCTGCGATGATCTGCATAGATTGAAAGCAATACCTATTAGTTTTTTTTTTAATTATTGAATTTCAACCACCCTACAATTTTGTCTTCCCCATCCTAGCGGTGTATAAATTATAAACCTTTATATGTTTTTCAATTTGTTAAGCAAATTGTGCCTTTTTTTACTTACCCATCATACGTAATATAGGGTAAGTCTTGTAATCGTTTTGAAAATCGAAAAAAAAAATTGACGGATTTACACGTTTCAGACACTGGAGATTCCGAAAAACATATTTTTAGAAAAAAAATTTTGCCGTCCGTCTGTGTGTCTGTGTGTCTGTGTATGTGTGTGTCTGTGTGTGTGTCTGTGTATCTGTAAACGCTCTATCTCCCGAAAAAATTGAGATAGAGACTTGCAATTTGGTATGTACTTAGTATGTAATAATGGGAAGAAGCCTATTTCATTTCAATAACCTCGATTAACCGGAACAATTTTTTTCGGACTCTCGAAATATTCGTTCTGATGAAAGGTATATAAAAATTTTCGAAATTGTTTATTTTAAGAAATGAATATAAAAGACAATAAAAAAACATAAATTTTGAATAAAGCATGAAGTCGATCGGATAATTATTTGCTGAGATATTTGGAATCCTATTTTCCACACTCTTCGATTTTTCATGACCCTGTATTTCATCCAAATTTCACTTCAAAGATATATTTTAATTGGAAATTTGACGCTTAATCAGATGCAATAAACCACTAGTTAATAGGATTATTATTTTTGGAGTTATAAGGAAAAACCTCTTTCAAGTAATTCAGTAATCGAGCCTTTAAAGTTTGTGACGTCATCAAGCCACGGTTTTATTTGAATTGCAATGCATTTTATAAGTAGTTTACACATTTTTATTTTAGTATTTTACATTATGCATATCCATGATGGGTAAGTATTACGGTGGCCCCCAACGACTAGTTTTACTTTGTGTTAATAATAAATAACGCATATAACCCCCTCCCCCCTTCCAGTTAACATATTTTGCTTCCCTTCAAAAAAAATTAAAATTAAAATTTATATATTTTTGAAAATAAAAATGAATTGTAACGTAAAACTTTCCTAACAGAAATAGATTTCTAGAATTTTCAAATATGCAAACCCAAAATTAAAGCTCATTCCGCCAAATAGTTTTAAAGTTATGCTTAAAAAGCACTTGTCTTGTAATCTGTTTTGCGACGATCGAACATTTATTTAACATTAGGAGGTACAAACATAAAACCTGCGTAATTTCTAAACTACTTTAATGAGTGACTTTCAGTTTGATACACGAAGGTAAAATTTACCGAAAAATATGATGTAGAAATTAGGGTTTAGTACTAAAAGTTTTAGAATATGTTACAATTGCTATACGTAACTTCATCCTTCCCATCAGCAAAATTTATGTACAGCATTATTATTAGATCTTATTACTAATCTATTGTTACTTGTGACATTTTTATACAGTGATTTGCGGCAGAGTTAGTAGAGGGTATAACTCCCCCCTCCCCCAGGACTCTACACAATATATCTACCCTATATATATAAAATCCTAATGAAACGAATTTGTGAAACGATTTTATGAAACGAATTTATGAAACGATTTTATGAAACGACTGATTAAACGACTGATTATGTTCTAGGGCTATTGTTAATAAAATATTAAACGCTTGATGGTGAAATTAATACCAATTCTTCATAAAAATCCGCAGATGTCAAAACTGGTAATAGAATTTTGAAATTGGAATTAGTTTTCGAGATATTAATTTTTTTCTAATTTTAATGACATTTCTGTAATGATGGCAACTAATTACTCAGTTTTTTTGTGACAAAAAAGGGAAAAAAATTGAAAAGGATCCCGATAGGGATTATTGATTTATCTTTATTCGTCATTTTCAAATTGAAATTGAATTTATCTTTTATTTCAATCGATAATGAAGACAAGATTGTGATTAAATTATGTTTTTCAGGGAAAAAAATCACATTTCTATCGTCAGGATTCAATCGTCTGTCAGCATTTAATTTAATTTATAAACTGAAAATATTTTGAATAAATTCGTCCAAATGACGTCATTTATGTAAACACAAAAGAAAGGAGCAAAAGAATATTTATACAATTTGTTTAGCGTAAAATGTCTTTTATCCTATTTTATATATAATCAGAAGTAATTTGTATAGAAAAAACAATAATAATATACGTATAATTAAAATACGCATATAAACAAAAAAATCGTCGAATTTGTTTCCATGGCTGTTTATGTCACTTGGCACCAAATCTCACTTTCTGATGCCCGAATTGCGCCAAGCTTTTTAAAAAAGTCAAGACCATGGCTGTCAAGAACCTTATAATAGAAAAGCACCAAAAGCTCATTGGGTTTGTTTTCATAACTTTTGGCAACAAATCTATGTATATTAACGAATCTATCCCTTTTCGAAGCTCGAATTACGCCAAACCTACAAGCAAAGGATCCTATACTGGAAAAGTACCCGATTTTCTTCTGGACAATATTCAAGTGACATAACAAGGTGTAAAATTATCGCGGATAGCAAATTTGTTTAAATATGTCATCAATTGATGCCGAATAAATGCAGGCATGCATGCACAAAATATTTAATTAATTTTGTATGATAAATAATTATAAAAAAATTCGTATATACATATTAATAAAAACAAATAATTTACATATTTAAAATAACATGAAAATATGAATGATGGTGCACGAAACTAGAGAGAAAATTAAAACCTGTTACTGAAAATAATTATAACATAGTACTTTTCAATACCGTGGTTCTTAATCTTATTCACAAGCAGATGGAATTTTTCTCATCCTTAAACGCAAAGGAAGAATATAATACAGATCGTTGTTATAAAAGTCCGAGAGGTAGCCACAATTTAAACCTAACCATTTTATACAAGCTGGTTTTCAAGTCGTAATTGATTTTACTTATCAATCCCGAAAACAGTCGTCAGTTGTCGCAACAGCTGCGTATGAGGCCATGGTAATCAAAAAATGCCCCATTAAAACGTTAAAAGCATGGCAACCCAATTACAGATTTACCAATATTTTTAAAACAAAGCACGCTGTCATGTTTTTAGAGGCTTCGAAGTCTGAGCGGGGGTTGGCGAGCGTAGCTCGCAGGGGGTAGGCGCCCTAGTATATATATAAAAAGGATTGTGTTTTTGAAACGAAAAATATCAAAATCTCATTTAAACTTTCGGAAAATGATTAAAATAATCAAAACAAAGGAAGAAAAAAACTGCAAAAAAGTGGGAACTATATCTAAATTCTATTACGTATTTCATTTTTATATTACATTCAATATGTAACATGAATTACATTTAAAATATGTAAAATATATTAACTAAAAATGTCATAATAGTGATTTTGGCAAAATAACTAAAACTTAATTTAAAATCTTTCTTTGCGTTACAGATTTCGGCTAAGCGATAAAGTGCGGTTCCAATACATGTGACAAAAAACTAGTTTTAATATACTATTTTTTTCTAAATCCCTTAATACTAATAGTTGAGAATTCTTAATATTTACAGGTAATGAAAGACGTAAAGTGAAGATATGGACTCTATAATTTAGAATTTTTAATGTTATATTAGCGAGAGTATTGTTTTTATAATCTTGGAATTTTAAGTAAAATGATCACAATATTATATATATAGAACAGACACGAAAAGAAACTGCAATATATAAAATGTTAGTACGCGATAATGCTTCCTGTTTATCAATCGAACTCTACACTAAATATTAAAATACCTGCTGAAATTACTCGCCAAATGTTACGCCCTCTCCTTACATTAGCAGATAACTTTCAGTAGGGAAAATAACCCTAGTTGCAGCGTGAAAGTGTAGCTCCAAGCAAGCGAGAGGCAATAGCATATACTTCATATCGTATGGCCGTCCGTGTGATAAGAGCTTAAATGAGATAATATCTTTGGCTATTTCTTTTGCACTTTCACCAGCAATTAACTATGTATAACCTATATACTTTCTATCTAGTTCCTCTATTAATGCTACATGCGCTTCTGATGTTAATTTTCGTTGACCATACATTTGTTGGAAAAATATATTTGAGTGCATACATGCGATATTATTAAATGCACTTCAAATTTATAGATTTCGTACTGATCTGTATTTTGTCTGTGTGCAATTCAGTAAAAATATGCTTAATTAAAATTAATATGAAAAATATTAATGTCAATACCAATTTCGAAAAATAATTTTCATTGCACAGTTTTTTTAGAAAATCTAATATATTTTTCATTTTTCTCCAATATTTGATGTCAGAGGGGCGCGGATAAATATTTATAGAAATTGATAAAATTTTTTGTAGGTTCTACCTGACCCATTACGTGACATTTTCACTGTATTCTAATAAAAATTTCTGAATTTTTTTCAAAATATATTTTTTTGCAAAAAAAAGATTTTTTTCTTTTTTTCTGTTTTGTTTTTTTAATGTTAGAGAAGCGCGGTTAAATATTGAGCAATATTGATAAAACTTTTTTTGAGTTCTAACTGACCCATTACAAAACTTTTGCGTGCTATGCCAAACTCAATTTCTAAAAAAAAAAAAAAAGAACAAAAAATCGGCCCACCCTAATACGTATACCCAACACAGTTTTAGCATTATATCTTGCCAACTTTCATCAGATTGTTATAATTTCTTTTGCCGAAAACTTACTGAACTAATACAAGGTTTATTTTCGTAAAGTTAATAAGTTAATTAACATAGATTGTGCAGTGTTTGACAAGTTCTGGAACTTATTTTTCCTCATAGACTAAGTAAGGATAAAAAAAAAAAATCTAAAAATGGCAACATTTATGTTTAGAAGGACAGATCTTCTTTAAGCATATGTACCGGGTGCGCCATAAATTTGTTAAAACTTAAAAATTTCATCAACCCTAAAAAAAACACACGTGCTGGGATAAAATCTACCCCAGCTTACAACTATTACTTAAACATGTGCGAAAATAGTTCGTGATCAGTCTGAGCTTTATAGTACCTTTCAAGCTGAATGATATCAAGGTGTGGCCAAAAAAAATTTACCTTCGGTTGTGTATTTTCCATTCATTTGTTATAAAAATGTCACGTGGGAGGAAATTAACCATAACGTAACCCATAATGATAGGAAAATGATAATTCAAATGTTTATGTAAAAAATATAGTGTGCAAAAAATAATATAATTTTTCGTTTAAACGTTAACAACTCTTGCACATACAGTTTCTATATATCAGTTTTATACTTTTTTGTATTTTCATGGCTGAATTTGGATTGTAAAAGCTTTGTATGTAATGATATGCAGAAAAAAAATCTTAGTGCGAGATTTTGTTTTATTTTTGCTTTAAATATAAAAGAACTTTTTGTTTTAAGTTAAATTATTTCTTTTATTGATTTACAGTTTATTTCAAAATATAAATTTTTGTTTATAATCTAACCGGGGGGAAATTGACACAAGAAAACCCTTTGGGGGTAAAATTTCACCCGCGCGTGTAGTAACGTAATGAAAGGGCCGCGTGTGCTGACGGGTTAAAAAAGAACAAAATTGATACAAAAATGCCATTTCCACGAAAGGAATTAAAAGGAAATGGGATTTTCGTATTAATAAAGAAGTTGTGGTACAAAAAATACCGATAGATGGCGCTGGCATGCATAATATGAAGTAGATTTATGGAAATCCTGCTGTCAATAAAATACTTCGAATCATATAGCTTCTTCATTCGAGGCCTGCAGAATGCCATCGTTACCAGATCAAGTGTTGTCGGTCAAACACTTTTACAAGAACGTAGAATCAGCATCTGGCGGATTGTGAAAATTCCGCAATGCAAATGAACACAAGACTAGAAAACCGCCCGTTTCATGTGCTGAGATATTGAAGGTTTTGGGCGCTTCAAAGAAACAGGTCGTTTAGAGGATCGTTCACGAAGTAGAAGTACTACTTCCTTTGCATTTTCTTCATATTCTGCATGCCGGTGCCATCTATCTGTAATTTTTTTAACCACAACGTTTTTTTTTAATTAAAAAAAGTCCAATGTCCCTCTAATCCCATTCGTGCAAGCCGCAATGTTTAGCATCATTTATACCTGCTAAAGGAATATTTAAAGTTTTAACGATTTAATGTCGCTGCCGGTATATTCTTATCTGATAGGAAATCCCTGTTGAAATCTGTAATATATATATTTTTTTCATATCAACAGGTTTCGTACTCTTTAGTTTTAATAAAAGTACAAACACTTCGAAAAAAAAATGCAAATCTATTTTAATGTATGAAAATATATTATAACCATGTACCTCGTCCGAGTTACCCAAGATTTGGAAAAGCATTCATTAGCTTTAGAAATCTCAGAAACCAATATATTATTAAGATGTAATTCTTTTGCTGCCAGACATTTTCGGAAATGTTTCAGAGTAGTTTTTATAGTGTATTAATCAGTTTTCTAAAAAACGGAATATCGTTTTTTAGGATGATATGTAGTCTCAAGTAAACATGTTTAGCTGCGTTTCTGAATCCATACATGCAAGAGTAACAAAAAGATATTAATTTAAATGTTAATGTTACTCTTATTAATTTAACAGGTTTGTCTGTAAAACATGTTTCTTCTGCGTGAAAATGTTTATTTAAAATAGGTGGATTTATCATTGTGTCGTTATATTAAAAATGAATGAACAACGTAAAATAGCACAAATAAAATTATATAAAATGGCAAACAGCTGTTTCGGAACCCCTAAAGCTCCAGCATCAGTGCCAAATTCAAAAGATTAAAAACGATTCAAAAGTTTAAGCCATCTAAGTATGCTTGCGTCTCCCGCACGCGCCCAAGATGCTTTATATATTTTTATTTGTGCTATTTTACGTTGTTTATTTATTTTTGATGAAAATGTTTAGTTAAGAATTGATAGCATCCGAAACACCTGTATTCTAAATAGAGGAAACTGATTAATACACTGTAAAAACCATACGGAAACATTTTCAAAAATCAGTAGCAACAAAATGAACTTTATTTTTATCGATGTTTCTTTAAATCTTGAATATATATTAGTTTTAGAAGTTCCTAATAGAAAACAACTTATTTCCGATTCATAGGTAACTCGGAAGACGTTATTTATTATTGTTTTTCATGTTTATATTTGATTTTCCTAGATTAAAACAAATCGGTATGCCAATCCCAAAACTTTCTTCTATCTCACACAGGTTTCGCATACACTAAAAGCGAATCAGCACCAATTTGTGTCAATGTATAACTGAATCTGAAGTTTCATGAAATTCCGTGCATTAATTCTTGAGATAGAACTACCACTAAAATCGTATACATCCTTAAAAATGCAGCATAACAGTGCCACATGTTGGGATATTTACACCAAAACGTAATCAGCATCTATTTATGTCAAAGTCTAACAGAATCTGAAGTTTGATGAAATTCCGTGCATTCGTTTTTGATAGAGCTATCGTTACAATCGTGAAAAAAGCGGTATAGCAGCGCCATTTGTTGGGATAGCTACAACAAAACGCAATCAGCGTCAAATTATGTCAAGTTCAGACTGAATCTGAAGTTTTATGAAAATAAGTGCATTAGTTCTTGAGATAGAGCTATTGCGAGAATCACGAAAAATGCAGCATACCAGCACCACCTATTGATAGATTTTCAGCAAAAACTAATCAGCACCAATTTATATCAGGGACTAACTGAATATAAAGTTTTATTAAGTTTCGTGCTTTAGTTCTTGAGATAGTTCGCGCACAAAATTTTTGTCACAGACAGACAGACAGAGTCACAGACAGACATTTTCTAAAAACAGTCAAATCGTGTTCAGTACCTTCTAAAACGTATAAATTCGTCGAAAACCGGAAACCGAAAATTTTCATGAATCCAATACTTTCTCCTTGTAGAGATAAAAAAAAGTAAAAACATCTATAATTTTTTGCAGTGTAAGTAATATAATTTATTTCTTAACAATCCCGTTTACAGTAGATTGAAAGTAGTATAAATAAATCTATATTTATAAAATACTTATAGAATACCGGTGAGAGTAGCTTGTCATTCGAAATATGATATATAACAACTCAAGCACTTTTTCTCAGCAATTCCCATCAGATGACTATCATTATTTCCCCCAAAGTTATTGATTTAATATAAAGTTTGTTTGAAAAAGTGAAATTAACAGAAATTCAGTCGGAGGTGACAGCTTATGGAATTTATTTTTCGTCAGATACTAAACAGAAAAAAAAGTATAAATATTGGGATTTATTTTTGGGTGAATAGACTTTTTTTAAACATAATTATTTTCTGAACCAAGAGGAAGTATTTGTGGAAATGTATTAAATGTCTTGTCATAAGCTGAACTCAATTCTTCTTTTATATAAAAAGATATTTTTAGTAAAATTTAGTACCCCAATTAACAAAAAAATTTACATTTATAAATAAATATACATAAACGAATTATAATATATATACATATAAGTACTTGTACTACTAACACTTTTCGTGATATTTCATTGTATTTTCCATGTAGTAAGTTAGTTATGTTGTAAAAATCCCTAAAATATCTGTATTATTGTTAAGGTTTTGATTAAAAAATCTCTGTTTAGCAGTTAAGAACCCTGTAATTTTGACTGAAACAGTAGATTGTAACTCCTAATTCCTGTATCAAAATTGTTATTCAAAGACTAACACTTCTTAACATTTGTAAACATTACACTGAAACGCCACGTAATAAAGACGTATAGTAGAACTAGTATATTGTGGCGCTCATAAATTGGTTTTGGTTTTAATCTAACATATTAATTTAAATAGCGCATTTGAACACAAACATTCAAGAATATGGAATATAAAGAATTTCTTTGAATTTAAGACGTTATTATGTGATTAATAAATTAAAAATGCACAGAACGACAGCACCACCTCTTGGTTATCTAAATGTAAAATTAGCTAAACATATATATTTTCTAATAACCATAAATACTTGTTGCATTTCTATCCTAATAAAAACTAACGTATAGTATTAATGTGCATCATAAAAAGTTTAGCATAGGAGCACTCCCTGTAGTGTAAACAATGCTACAATTAATTCGGTATAATGTTTCATAATAAGCATGTTACATATAAAAATTCGGCGCAATTCTACTCCATAGACGCCCCGGTATAGTTATAAATTTCTTTAAAAGAATAACCACTTTTCAGTTGATATACACAAAAGTCTTATCAGCATCACTGAGCTCCAAACATAACAGCAGAGTTCTGTCTTCCTATTCCCCAACATGATTTCCAGCTATCAGCGCCGAAAGCACCGCCCCCTGAATACTAGGCCTGCGCGCTGAAAGAAATGGCGGCTACCGAAGCCGGAATCGTTTGTACAGTCCCTCGAACTTCAACACCAATAATATCTAAAAGTTATCTTTGACTTATTTGATCTCCGAAAAACAAGGCGAAGAAAACTTTTAGAAATTATTGCTGTGGAATTTCGAGGGACCGTACAAACGCTGAAAAAAAAAACGGCCTGAGACAGCCGCCATTGTAGTCAGCGCTCAGGCCTAGTATTCAGGGGCCGAAAGATACAGTGACGTTAATTTTTAGTTTACATTAATGGTAAAACATGTTCTTTATCGCATTCCCTTACATGATTAAATAATCATTTACTAAATTGATAAGTATAGCTTAGTTAGAGAAGCATAATTTAGGATAATAAGAACTCTAATACCTAACATTGACAACGCGGACTATTTTTTACATTTGCATTGCAAGCTTCATTTGCTTTTCAACCTTCTGACCGCGTATTCAAAACGTCTGTTATAATATGGAGCTCGGTGATCAGCATCATCAATTTTAAATGTCTAACAGAATATAAAGATTGATAAAATTCCATTCTATATAAAACCGAGATATAACTATCAGGGAAATCAAGAAACATACACCATAGTGGCGCCAGCTGTTGGGATATATATACCAACACCTGATCAGCAAAAATTTATGACAAGATTTTACAGAATAGGAAGTCTAATGCAATTTTGTGCATTAATTCTTCAGTTATGGTCGCCTCAATATTTTTGTAACACACCGACAGGCAGAGATACTGATGTACCAACAGGTAGACATTTTTGAAAAAAAAATAGTCAAATCGTTTTTAAGGCAATCAAAATGCGAAATCTCAAATTACATTTAAAAATCAAATTTCAGAAATTTGTGTCCATAGCTGGAAATGGCCACTCGGATTCTTTTGATCATCTCGGTATATTATCTGTACACCCGTATCTACACTACAAAATGTACTAAACGTTAGCTTATTTACAAAACGCATAGCACAATCGAAAATTCACCTTCAGGAATTACCGTCAACAGACAGAAATACACTCGGATAATTTTGTACACCCCTGTATAATATTTACACGTTTTCATACACGACTCATACTAATTTAAGTATTAATTAAAGAAAAAACCGCATAATTCAACTGAAACCGAAACATTTACATCTATAGACGATAATGTATGAAGTAATTTGAGCAGCCCTGTATATGATTTTATTTATATTCAACAGACATTATTTACCATACTAAATATAGTTAAGCTGATTAATGATAACTCAATTAAAATACACCATTAAGATGTTTCACATTCATGCTTTGTAATGCATACGAATAATTTTGTGTAGCTCTGTATATGATATATAGAATTTATACAAACTTTGCAGTATGCAAAATATCAGTTAAATTTGAAAACGCATACCACAACTATAAAGGCACTTTCAACATTTATCGCTCATAGACAGTCCTGTAAATGAAATAGACAACAATAACTGTTATTCACGCCATATTCTACAGTAAGTATCTTGTAGTGTAAAACTTATAGTTTTTTTACAAGTATACTTAATTGAATTCCATTTCATTACGGTCTATGGGGGGGGGCGGTTCATTTGTGGTTTATTTTAATGATGTTATGCAACTTAAAAATATTGAATTTAATATATATCACTGAAGTGTACTACAAGAGGCTTACAATAGGATGTTCATAGCATTTATAGTTCCTTTACAGGGACAGTCAAAAGAATTTCGCTACATTACGGTCCATGGAGAAAAATCGTTTGCGATTTTTTTTTTAATAATGTTCCCTTATTTCAATCATTTTGAAATTGATATATATATAACTAAGGTGCATTACAAGAGGCTTACTATAGAATATTATGTGTTTAGCATTCATCGTGCATTTGCAAGTACACACAAAATAATTCGGTATTGTCTGTTAACAATAATTGCTGGAAGTGCGTTTTCAGTTGTTGATCGCGCTTTTAAATTTAACTCATTTTTGTGTATTACTTGGTGTGTATAGATCATATACAGGCGAGCACAAAATTTCTCGAGTACATTTCCATTTCTTGACGGAAATTCCAGAAGGAAGATTTTTAAACTGTGTTACGCGTGTCTTAACTGAACTAAAATTTGGCATTCTATGTAGTACATATACAAACCTATAAATAATATACAGGAAAATTTGGATATTACTCCGAATATTTTTGGTAATTCCTGAAATTGAATTTTTAAATAAGGTATGCGTTTTTCAAAGATTTGTAAAATTATGTTGGAAGTGTATGAAAGTGTTACATAATCTATGCTTGACGCATGATTTTTGTTCTTTTTTTTTACAGTGTAGAATGACGCCTCAGAATAACTTTTATCTGTTAAAGTTCCAGTTTTCCGTAAAATGACAGCATTTCAAAATCTTAATCCATACGTATGACCTAATTATTGTGTAGAAAAGAAAACATCTTCTCATTCGAAATATGATACATAACTGCCAAAACATCTTTTCGTATCAATTTCCATCAGATTTCTATCATTTACTTTACCTAAATCCTATTGAAATAATAAAAGTTTTGTTTGCGGAAAGTAAACTAACACAAATATAACAGGATATGACAAGTTCGTGAACTTGTCACATCAGAGACTAAGTAGAAAAAACTAAAAAAATATCAACATTTATTGTTCGGTGAATAGATCTTCCTTTATTATAATTATTCCGAACTGAAATAAAATCTCTTTTTGAAATGTGTAAGATATGTTTTTCATAACAGAACTAAAGTCTTTTTAACACTTTCCAACCTAGTTGAAAAGTGTTTATGACTTCGGTTTGTCTGGCCGTCTGCCGTCCGCCCGTGCTCTAACTCCCGTAAATATGTTCGGATTGCCCTGCAATTTTTATATGTTATTGTCGTTATCTATAGCATGTTCCCTATTTCAACTGAAGTGGGTAGCACTTATAGATTTTTTACAGTTACACTCAAAAGAATTCCGTTACATTACGGTCTATGGGGAAAAATCATTTGCGGTTTATTTTAATGATGTTACAATATTTCAAACACATTGTAATTGATATATATCACTAAGGTGCATTACAAGAAGCTTAATATGGAATATGCTGTGCATAGCACTTATAGTTTCTTTACAAGGACAGTCAAAAGAAATCCGTTACATTACGTCTATGGAGAAAAATTGTTTGCAGTTTAATTAAATAATGTTTCACTATTTTAAACGCATTGAAACTTATATATCACTAAGGGGCATTACAAGAGGCTTACTACAGAATAGTGTGTGTATAGCAGTCATCGTTCATTTACAGGAACACACAAAAGAATTATCTACTGTCTGTTAACAATAATTCGTGGAAGTGCGTTTTATGTTGCTGATCGCGATTTTAAATTTAACTCACTTTTTGTCTATTACTTGGTGTGTATAAATTCTGTACATCATATACAGGGCAGCACAAAAGTTTATGAACACATATCCGCTTATTGACAGAAACTCCAGAAGGAGAATTTTAAACTGTGCTACGCATTTCCTAACTAAACTAAAATTTAGCATCCTATGTAGTATTTATACAAATCTATAGATCATATACAGGGCTGAATAAAAGTATTCGGATATTTTTTCGAATATTGTATATGTTGGAAATTCCTGAAATTACGTTTTTAAATATGTTATTGTTTACTTACATGTTATCTTTCAGCTTATTAAACGGTAATGGTTTGTAAAATTATTTTGGAAGCGTTGGAAAGTGTTACATAATCTATGCTTGACGCATGATTTTTCGTTCTTTTTCAAACTAAAATTACTTAACTTAATAAAATTTAGTATTACTTTTAAATTCATATAATTAGATTTTATATTTAATATATATATATATTAGTCCAGTAAATTTAGACCAAAAAAGGGTGGTAAGTTTTGGAGAAGTTTTTTTTTCTTTCTTCCTTTATTTTTTGGGGTGTGCTGAACACGAATTTCAACTTTGCCACCTCGTATCTGGTCTGCTTAAAAAAATTTAAGCGAAAAACCCTAAAAAAATATCAGAGTTTTTTCGGTTCTCGCAAACGACAAGAACAAAAAGCGTTTAATTTCCCTGCTGATGTGTAGATTTGGCTCTGAAAATATGGTTAGCAAGCAGGCAAAAGAAGATGCCGGCACACTCATTATCGACACTGCTCTCAAGTTGGCACCTAACCATGAGAACGTGATAGTCATTGGTGAAGATGTAGACCATCTGGTAATCTTAATTGGGCTTTGCAATTTTTCCAATGTTTATTTCTTGAAACCGGGAAAAGGGAAATGTCCCTAGAAGATCTATTCACCTTTGGGTGCAGTCGACAAATTAATTGCAAAAAACACCCTATTTCTACATGCTATGAGTGCGTGCAACACCACTTCTGCATTGTACATTCAAGGAAAAAAAAATACCTTCCAATTTTGAAGAAATTTGCCGACATGCAACATGTGGTCGATATATTTAAAAACCCTAGTGCTGTTGCCAACGATGTTATTAAATCTGGTCTGTTGTTTCTGGTACACCTATACGGTTTCAGAGGGAAAGCAACACCTTCCCTAAACAGCCTGGGGTACAGGTGCTACATAAAATCTGCTTTTAAGACTGCTGCAAATATTACATCGCTCTCTCCAACAGAAGATGCAGCTCGATATAACTGTCTGCGAATTTACCATCAAGTACAGCTATGGCTAGGTAACTGTAAAAACGCTGAGGAATGGGCCTGGAATAAAACAAAGAGAGGCATCATACCCATAAGAACTACCAAACCTCCCGCACCAGAAACTATTCTGCGAAAAATATCCTGCAAAAGCAAAACAAACTACAGTGGAATGTGTGGCCGTAGGAAAGCAGGTTTATTTTGTTCGCTCCTCTGCCTGAACTGCGATGGCCATTGTGACAATGTCAGCTCCTTCATCGCCGAAGATTACTTGGAAGCAGAAGTTGACGACCCAATACAGGATATTTTCAGTCAAGTGGAGACACAACCTGAGCCATCAAGTGATGATAATGAAGAAGAAGATACTGATGAACCTCCTGTTTAAGAACATCAATCAGGCCCTTCAAAGCGACCAAAACGGTATGAATTGAAGAACAACACTGCATTCCTCTTTTTTCCTGTTTATAATCTTCCACGGATGTTATAATTATATTAAATTTACAATACTTATAATTGTATTTAAATCAGATTACTAGAAAAATATAAATTGGTCCTCTCATCTATGCAGAGTGATTGTGTTTTTATATCTTTCCTAATCACCTGATTTCAATTTATTTTTTAGTGCTATAAAAGGTTTAAAACTTGGTAAGAAAATGTAAACATATATGAGATGCAACCAGAAATAATTAAACAGCTTCAAATTGGTCTTTAAAATGAATGCATAATGATTGGATCGCGTTTTCGCCCTTTGATGATGGAATTTCAATTATATCGCTAAAATTCCTTTTTCTTGTATGCCAAAAGTATTCATCTTAGAAAAACAAATTGTATATGAAAAATGTAGAAAATGTTCTCTAGTTTAATTTGGCGCAATAATTTTTTCAAAAAAATTTAACCCCTTCCGAAATACAAGGGAAAAACCGAAAAAACTCCGGTTTTTTCATGGTTTTTTGCTTATTATTTTTAAGCAGACCAGATACGAGGTGGCAAAGTTAAAATTCGTGTTCAGCACACCCAAAAACATAAAGGAAGAAAGATAAAAAAACTTCTCCAAAACTTTCCAGGCAGAAGCCTAGATTGACTGGACTATATATATATATATATTGTGACAATTCCTCATTATCCATACTTTAATAAGTTCAATTAAATCTAATCTCACTCATACTTAGACATCTGGACTGGAAAGACCATATGTGAACAGTAATCCCATCAGAGGAAGCCACGACCATATGTTCGGCATAAAAATTCGTCTGTTCAGACCGCCAGATATCTTCCAGATGAAATTACTAACAAACTCGAGAATCATTGCATTTTCAAGTAGTTATAAATTTTTATCGCTCCCTAAGAAGTGACGTTACACGGACGTAAATGATCTAATATATTCTGGCCACTTGAGCCCAGATTGCTACGTCTTTCAAACACTTCAGAAACCGCCATCTGCTCACCTCTAAGAGACTAAAAATTCATGAACACTTAAGTTTTCGCCGAACACATATACCCAACGGGCGAGAGGCCTTAAGAGAGAACTCTGATTCCTGCAGTGAAAGAGCGAACAGCTCTGAAAACCTCTCCCTTGTGAGAAGGTAAATTTTCCGACGGCCCTCTGCGCCGAGTATATGTATGTAAGAATCTCCCTGGAAGTATTCGGGTGTCTTGACGAAAAATCCCATAGAAAACCTACATGTTCTGCTTTTATGTAATTGTCTGAAGTGTACTGTTAAGTATCGTAATTAAAGTCTGTGTTGCTTAAAAAACTGTTTGATGATTTAATAATACGGTACAATATATATATATATATATATATATATATGTATATATATATATATATATATATATATATATATATATATATATATATATATATATATTATTCGGGGTCGGAAAAACTATTTTTTTTGTAGCGAACTACAACTACAACTACTTGATTTAAAAAGTAGCGACTACAAACTAATTTTCAAAAGTAGTCACTACTTCGCTACTTTTCGCTGTTTTAGTTATCACAGTTTTATTTAATTACAGAATTCTGTCATTAAATAAAGCGAAGATTACTGTTCTGTAATAGTGGTAGATATTAATAAAAAAGTCCCCAACTTAGCAAAACTATTATCCTAAATTACTTATCGGGTTATAAGCGATTCGTGTCACGTTTTTTTCCCTTTCCCCTGCTGCGGCGTCAAAAATTCGGTTGAAAACGCCGACTTTGACAGTGTTTTCTGAAAAATCTTCTGTCTTTACCAAAAAATAAAATAAAATAAAGACTAATGGAAAACGTCTTTCGGTTACAAAGTTTCTGAATAAGAACACCTGCATTTTCATACGTTTCCGAACAAAAATTAATTAAAGAATATGTCAAAGTAAGTGCCCCTGATAAATTTGAATATACATTTTTTTTTTAAATAGAGCTAAATTGTCCAATTTCTTTAAAATTTAAATATAGATCCTGAAAGCAATTTAAAAATTGAATAAGATAATATAGACTTGTATAAGTTAAATCCTAAAATTTCTTTTCTTTTCTATCTCGTTTTTTTTTTTTTTCCTTTGAAAACCCGAATTTCAACATACTGGGCTTTAGATTCATTCTGGAGACAAAGATAAAGATATTTCATTAAAACACCAAGCTAACTAATATCAAATCAAATCTAAAACATTACAAATCAATTATTTTAGCGATAAAAAAACTGTGCAGCTAAAGTAAAAATAAATAGCCATAAAAATAAAATTTAGCATTCTTAGGCATTTTTTTAAATAATATATTTTTATTTCCAACCACCTTTGTTTTATCTATTGGAATCTTCAAAAGGAAATATGCAGTAAATTAGTTTGTATGCATACATTGGACAAATATTTCACAACGATCAAAAGACGTATTAATAAAATAATTTTTTGCGATAATAAACAGTTCGATAAGAATATTTTCTGAACAAGGGAACTTAATTCGAAAATATTATTTTTAATGATTCATGAATTTTAATGAATGGTGATTTAGATATTCGATGCGAGATGCAATCCAGTAATTATTATTAATAAAGAAAGTACTAACTCACCTCTAGTACAACTTCAGGTGGTAAGCAGATGATTTTGATACTGATAACTTCTTATTAATTGGACAAAGTTTACATGTTAAAGAATAATTACCACTTTCTTGTTGTTCTGTAACTTAAAATATTCATTATATGCCGACCAGGGCAGTTCTATACTATTTTTGTCTGTCATTCTATTACATCAATCTCAAAAGAAGAATCCGCACATTAGACCACAAGATCTAATAATGAGTCAGAAGGCAAAGGTGTTCCCAGCAAGAAAATTAATTTTTTTGATGAGTAAGTACTTTAAGGTTTTATCAGCAAATTCAGCAAATAATAGGATAATCTACATGATGGATAATCTACATGGTCAACTAGGAATCCTTCTCTATTAGTGGTTGACAGGCAATCGGGGGACTAACGAACCTGGCCGTTGACGGGTTAAAATTATTTTCTGCTTGGAAATTTGGATTCAGGTAATTGGGTTGAGGGCGAATCCAATGTCTAGGTGAATTATTTGGTTGATAAAAAGATCTGGAATTTTGAGACATATTTCTAACATTATTATTATTGTTACTGCTAGAATGAGATGGAATGACAACAAGTTGTTTAACTAATCTATACCAATCGGTATTAGATTCAGGAGGATTTACTATTGAATAGTTCTGGTATTCAGGTTTTAAGCCGTCGGTCAATCCCTGTAAAATAATGGTTTCACATAGTTTAAGCTGTCGACCAATCTCTATTTTCTGAAAAAAATATCTTTCTAGATTGTTCAAGTCATGCAATTTCAGCGAAGCGAAATCAGAAAAACGAGGAACTGTTACTTTTAGAAATTTTCAGTTAAGATCTCAGCAAATTTTTCATACTCTTTACATTCTAGACATTCATTAACATTAACCTTTAATGCTTCGCCCTTCAAATATTTGGAAATTTTGTTGATTTTCCACTCTTTTATATCTGGAAGGGATGAACCTTCAAAATGTTTAAGCCAAGACATGATATCCAGATCACTTTCTGGATAAAAAATAATGACATTAAGATCTTTTTCAGCCATTTTTCTTTGAGTACCCTTACTTTATTTAATAACTTTAACAAACCCTGACTTTAATAACATGTAACAAAATAAACAATGTATAAAGAATTTTTTAACTTTACAACAACTGTAAAAATATCGAACTCTTAATATTTTAAATAACAAGAACAAATAATATTCAACAGTAAAAAATGTCAAATTCATATTTAAATTCATTCCACTTAAATAGTAAATGTAAAACTGCTACTCTATTCTTTCTATAAATAGATTTATTGTATATGAATAAATATCACAAAAAGAAAAATAGAAATAAATAAATAAATAAAACACTTTTTAAATAAGTAGCATTATTTCGTAAGAACAAATTTTTTGGCTCTTGCTTTGTCCTCCCGGAGCATAGTATCAATCAAATAAAACAAAAGTAATGAAATAAACAAATAAATTAAACTGCACACAATAATTTACCGTTCCAATGTTACGCAAGTTCAGCGCAAACTTTCTTTTGAGATAACATTTTTTTTTACTCTACAAATTAATAAACTTCTAAAGCTATTTTTGCGACTATTACGCAATCACTGATGTAATCGGTATTTAATACCTTCTAATAAATTTTATTTAAATAATAAATGAAAAGAAATTACTCATATTTTTTCGATAAGTAGAAATTAATTCGTATGAACAAATATCACAGAATGAAAATAGAATAAATAAATGAATAAAATAAGAACATGCACAAATAATAGAAATAAGTTACTTTGTAAACAGAAGTAATAAATAAAAATTATACCAAACAGTCCTAAATTGTGACACCTCCTTTACAGTCATTTAATTTTTTTAAAGAAGAATAGACTGCATCATCGTAAGGAATCATCGTTGTGAATGATAAAAGTCTCCTCAACTGATGAAATTGGTCGGTAGAGATCTTCAGCCACTAGGAAGTCTTGGAATAGAGGAACATCCTCACTTAATGCTGCCTCGCAGGGTAAGTTTCTATTCCCCGCCGGCTTTAATTGTTATGAAATATTCTAGATCCAGCAACCGTTGACAGGCCAGCCACGATCTCTATAATTTTACACCAGATCATAGCACTATTATTCCACCGCCACAAGTTACTAACGCTGTTCCATGCTATATGATGACGAAATATCACGAATCCATAGAGGCAGTCGCACGTAACCGGAGAACAGGCTAAGTAAATCAATCCAGGCAGTTTCCCACTCAAGAAGAACAAACAGTATTGACGAGACAACTGTTTATTAGAATTACGTCGATTTAACAACTCCACTAAATCTCATCAAAAACTCGAAGCTATTCAATGTATTAGATGACGGCACAAAGCTATGTTTTTGAAGAATTCTCTACCGATGACATACGCATTTTCACCCCCTAGTGACTGGGTCTAGTTGACAGAAGAAAAACGCACAAAAATCTGTTCTCCAAGCCAGCGTAGCCAGTTTTAAAGGTAAAAGGCGAATGAATATTCCCGCAATGCAGTTGATGGGCGAGCCAATAGGAAGCTTGCAAAGCTAGGGAACTCAATACTGTCAGTGGTATAATTTTTAGGTGAAGCGGAAAAACGCGGGAGCCGAAAGGATTCTGGGATATCGAATGATAATTTTAATTTTAATAAAAATGATATTAAGAGACGTTCTAAAGAAATAAAATTTGAATGTTTCTAAAGAAGAAATAAATTAAGGTGTTTACAAATAAGTGTAGCTTTTACCAGATTAAGATTTTTAGAATGATAATTAAAAGAATATTTTGATTAAGCTATGGAATAAAATATAAATTAGATTTAAGAGATATTTTAAAAAGAGAGGAAAAATTACAATTATAAGAATTTGGAATAAATTAATTAAGGAAAAATGGCGAAAATTTTTTATTATTACATATATATATATATATATATATATATATATATATATATATATATTAGTAAATCTGCATTGTAGCAGACATATGATCACACATGGATTACGTTTTCTAACTTTTATAGTATGTATTTTAAATTATAAAGCATACGTTTTCTTTAAAAATGCTGTAAAATTGTTTTCAAGCGTGTTAGTGTTAAAGCAATGAAAATTGCATATTCAGAAAAATATTCTTTTACTATGAATATGCATTTCTTAAGGTCTTAAAAGCTTCAATTAGGACATAGTAGGAATTATCAATTAGTTATCCACATTCAGAGAAACAAATAAGTGAAAGTTTCCCTAAATCGACTTTTCAATAAAATGTCTATTATAAGAGAGATAGGATTTTCTTAATTGACAAAAATTGTTAATTTGATATTCATGTTTATATATAACTAGCTGAAGTACCCGGCGTTGCTTGGGATTTTAAGTATGTTTATTTAGAAAAATCAATTTAAAAATTTAGCATGTTGTATACAGAACTTTAAAATGTTAAAATATGCCAATATTTCCATATTCGGGTTTTTATTATCATTTTAAAATTTCTCGAATTCAAATGACGTTATATTCACTGCCAACGTTATATCCACTTTCTTTCTGCATTCACTCATTACTCTCATTGTATGATTTTCAAATATTTGAAAAAGTCCTTGAAACTTCCAATATGACGTCATATTCATTTTCTTTTTAATTCTCTAATGGCGTCATATCCACCTGCTTTCTGTACCTACTCATACTCGTACTCCTTTTCTTATTGAGATATCTTTGAATCTTATATTTCCAATATGACGTCATATTGATAGTCTTTTTAATTATTGAAACTTTTTATATCATTTTCATTGTTCACGTGCAAATTTTTCAATAGAAAAATAATTGTTGTGAAAAAAAAATATTGTGGATTTTTAATTGCTTACAACTGTTATAAAGAAAAACGTTTAAATTTTACAGGAAATGGCTGTTAGATTGGTGGTTTGTTATTAATTAAAGATTAACTGTAATTTATTTCGATTCATTTTTAATACTTTCCAAACTCGTTGAAAAGTGTTTATGACTTCAGTTTGTCGGCCGTCTGCTGTCTGGCCCTCTCTACGTCTGCCGTCTGTCCGTGCTCTAACTCGCGTAAATATACTCGGATTGCTCTGAAATTTTTGTTTGTTATTGTAGTTTAGTATAGCATGTTCTCTAATTCAATTGAAATGTTTAGAACTTATAGTTTTTAACAGGGACAGTCAAAAGTATTCCGTTACATTACAGTCAATGGGAAATATTCGTTTCGAGTAAATTTTGATGATGCTACGTCTTTTAAAACATGATGAAATTGATATATAATTATGAAGCGTATTAAAGCATGCTTTTTGTAGAATAAGGAGTGCAAATCATGTATTATTCCTTTACAGGATCAAACAAAATAATTCTGTAACACATCGTTCTATGGGGAAAAATCATTTAAAGTGTGATTTAGTGATATTTCACAATTTCAGACATAATGAGAATTATATGCAGTACTGAGGTGCATTATTAATTGCTCTCTTGTGTGCATTGCGTTTATTTACAGGGACACACAAAAGATATCGGTTACAGTACATGTGCGATATTTGCAGTCTACGTGTGATAAATGCGATTTAAACTTTGGTTCGCGTTTTTATGTATAACTAAATTTTTTCATACTACGTGTGCGTTTATAAACTCTGTTTATCATATACAGGGCTACACAAACGAATTCGTAAGTATTACAAACTATGGGTGTTAATTGCTTAAGTGTAGTTTTTAATTGTGTAACGCATTTTCTTGCTGAACTATATTTAGTAGACTAATAGAAGATTGTGGAATATAAATAAAGTCATATATAGGACAACGCAAAGAAAAAGATACATTGTCGTTTAAGGTTGGTTATTGCTGTGATTGAGTTTTAAGTTGCATTTTACCTTAATATGTGGTGTGTAAAAAAGTATTCAGATAATATACAGGGCTGTACAAAAGATTTCGGGTACATTTCCATCGATTGGCGAAAATTGCTAAATATGGATGTTCTAACTGAAATAAATTTTATCATGCTATATATATATATATCCACATCTATTGGTCATATACAGGGCTGCACAAAATATTTCGGCTACTTTTTTGACACTGGAATGTAATTTCGAAAATTCAAAAAATGTATTTTACAGTGTGTTATATGTTTTCTAAACTATTTAAATACGTATCTTCTTTTACCTTATTTAACGGTGAAGTTTCGTTACAGTTTTCTGGCTGTGTTGGAAAGTGTTTCATAATATATGCTAGATGATTTGTCGTTCTTGTTATATGTTAGATTATACATGCAGTATTGAAAATCTTTTATATGCTGAAAATTCTCCTAGTGCAGAATGCAAACATTTCTATATCTAAATCTATAGTTATCATTTGCTTCAATAAAGCGGTGAGAATATCCATATTGCTATTCGAAATATGATACATTATAACAAAAATCGATTCTTAACAATTTTCATCAGATGACTATCATTTATTTTTCCCAAAAGCTTACTTATTTAATTTAAGGTTTGTTTGATGAAAGGAAATTAGCACAAACTTAGCTGAATATATCAAGTTCTGGAACTTATTTTCCCACAGAGGCTAAGACAAAATAAATAGCGACATATATTTTTAGGGGAAGACAATCATCTTTATGCACAAGAGTTTTCTGAACTGAAACAAAATTTGTTTTTATAAGTTATTTTTATAAGCTCAATTCAATTCTGTTGTTACGTAATATTATTTTTATATAAAATTTTGTACTTCTAAACTGATTAAAAAAATTATGTATATAGATGAAAAATTAAGCATTGCCAAAATATGTTGCCTGCATTTAGAATTCTGATAATACTTCCTGATTTATTTATACAAAAAAAAAAAAAAAGGAAAACATTTAAAATAGAAGAAAAAGTAGTAAATTTAAAAGAAAATAGAAGGAAAAGTAATAAATTTGATAGAAAATTGATAGATATTGTTATTAGTAAATCTGTATTGTATACGAAATCTGACTATGTAAAGTGTCTTGTATTTTTTATTTATTTATTTATTTTTTATATTATAGTACTTTTTTATCATACATTATAGCTAATCATAAAGAATGTGAGAATAAAGACATTGGAAAATTATGTAATCAGATAATTAAATTGTTATTAAAATAAACTATTATTAATGTTTTGAATGGTTCAAATACATCAAAGTAGGAACTGCCAATCAATTAATTAAAAATACTCAGAGAAACAAATAATTTTACATCTCAGTAAATAGCCTTTTCTGAATAATCGCTATTATATTATAGATAGTTCTATCTTAAATAAATATATATATATATTAATTTGACATTTGTGTATACTATTAAAGGTAAATAGCATTGGACAACGATTATCTGCTAACAATTCTGTTTATCGTAGAATAAAAACGTTTCTAAATATAAATCTATATTTATTTCTCATTTATAGAATAGCAGTCAGAGCATATTGTCATTCCATATTGTCCATATTGTCATTCCAGTTTCTTTTATAACTTATTTCCACCAGATGTCTATTATTTATATAAAATTTATTTTCGGATGACAAAGATTAGATACAGAGATCATATGGTGAAAAAGTGTGGAAAAATTAACTTATTTCTTAAAAATATTGTGTAAAATTCAAAAAACCCTGTACGAAAGACGAGAAAATTTATTATGATGCCCTAAAAAATGAAACCGAATACATTTTACGAATATAAAATATTCACTGTAAAATTCAGAAATAAAAACTAAAAATCACATAAAAATTTTAATAACAGAAAATCTGATAAAAAAAAACAAAAACAAATCTGAGTTTTAAATAAATTCGGACCAGTTTTGATGTACCCAGGATTTTCCATATCCATCACCAAAATGAAACAAACTTTTTTTATTATAATTATAGATAATGTTTGTTTGCAGAGCAAAAATTAGCAGAAATTTAGAAAAGAGTGCCAAGTTCTGGAGGTCATCTTTCCCCGAAGAATAAGTATAATAAACTAAAAATATCTACATTCATTCTTATGTGATGAGAATGACGTTTTGGAAGTATTTCGAAAGAAATTTTCTTTTCTAAAATGCTCTAAAAAGGTCTTTTTCTGCTCTAAAGATTCTCTAGAATTCCACAAGTTAATTTTTTATGAACTGAACTCAAGAACTTGTTAACTTAGAATTTTTCACCCAATTTTCTATTATTAAATATAAGAAAAGTGTTTGAATTATCATAAGAAGCAAAATATTTTTCTATGTATGTAAATATAAATATTTACGTTAAGAATTTTCGATGAAGTATCTATTTTTATTTAATATAATAAGAAAAAGATCACACTAAAAATAAAGTAATAAAACAAATTATAATTTTTTTAAGTAAAATAGGCATTACATAAGACATTTGATCCAACATGGAGAACGCTACAATTATGAACATTTCTAGTAACTCTGAAATTTTAGTACATACGTTTTTCTTCCAATATCTCTCTGATTAAAAGAAAGCGCAACTAATTCTGATGGTGTATTTGAAGTTATTGTGATCGTTCCGATTTCTCGGCTTATACTTCAAAAACTATCGCATATAAAAACATGAAAACTTGTAGTTTCATAGAGAAATGTAGGAGGAACATACTGATATAGACAGTTTTTAAATGGGCGAAATGTTTTAACCCTTTCAGGGGCAAACACTTGTGCTCCTGTAACGTTGAATAATCACCGGAATTTAGGAAAGAATTTAGTTCAAAATAAGGAAAAGCAATTTTTTAACTTTACTCGTCAAAGTTAAAAAAGTAAAATTTAATTAAAAGTTTCTGGTTCGAATCGGATTAAAATTAGGTGGGATATAATATATCCCACCGCCCCTTAAAGGGCTAAGCGCAGTCCAATATTTAAATTGGTCAAGATAGTTAAGTTAAGTAATTATTATAAAATCAAAAACTATGCATAGTAATTTAACCAATTTCTGCAGGCACATATTTAATAAGATTGTGGTGTGCAGTGTCCAATATATTTTTTTTTATTTGTTTAATATTTTAATTTTCTTTTCCAATTATTTTTCTGAATTTCTTTATCTGGATAGAGATTTTATTCATAGTTTAAAATAGCTATTTTTATCTAATGTTATACGATTTATAAAAGCCCAAATAACAATATTTCCAAACACTTATACTCCAATTATATTTACACGTGAATATTAAAAAGTACTTCTTAAATTGTTACATGCTAAAAACATTTAATAGTGAAAATTACGTTTTATTTAAAGAGATATTTTAAAAACGACAGATTTAAAAGGTCATATTTAAAACGATTTACTTAGAGCGTCTCTAGAAAAATCCGGTAATCAGCGGCATTTTTTACTTAAACATTTTATATAAGCTGAATTTCAAGTTTGTAACTTAATAAATCACTAAAATATCCATCAGTCGTCGAATGTGGCTTAGGGTACCGAAAAATCCCGCAGTCAAAGGGAAATGAATGACAACCCGATTACAGAAGATTGCAACTAGTCGTGATAATGTCACTCAATCATCCGTAATTGTTTATTTTTTATTTTTTTTAAGACAGAGCAAGTTAATGTGTTTTTAAAGCCTTCAGTGTCTGGATCGTATAGGCGAGCGTAGGTTATAGGCGGCAGAGCCCCTAGTATAATAAATCTTCGTACAAGCAAATAAGTATAAAAGCGATGGTATTTTATATATAATCGGAAAAATATATTATTGTTTTGACCAAACAATTAATACATCTTAAAATCTGTAATACGACGTGAGAGAAATTATGAAAAAAAACGGCATTTGGAGTTAAAACTATTTAATGTTTACCTAAATAAGAATATTTTGATTATTCGTAATCCTCTTTGCTATTCTTAAATACAGGGTACGCCATAAATTCGTTAAAGCTTTAAAAGTTCTTTAAAAAGGAACAAATGATGTTTAAAAAATGTTGTTTGCACGAATAGGATTAGAGGAATATCGTAATTTTTTAATTAAAAAAAACTTGTGGTTCAAATAATTACCGATAGATGGCGCTGGCATGCATAATAGGAAGCAGATTTATGCAAATCAGGCTGTCAGTAAAACACCTCTTCAATCGATGCTAGCAGTATGCTATCATTACCAGATCATGCGTTGTCGATTAAACACTTTTTAAAAAACGGGGGATCAGCAATAGGCGCATTGCGGAAATTCTGCATGGAAAAAGGACTGAAGACGAGAAAAGATCCTGTTTCATGTGCTGTGGTACTGAAGCTTGTCAGACGCGTTTGTTAGAGGTAGTTTAATCTAAATTTTTATATTTATATTTTCATTAATATCTTAAAACATTTCCCTTTTATAAACTCATTCTTTTTTAATATTTAAACAACCCCCCCCCTCCTTTTTTTCTTATAATTCTTAAACATTATTAATTAAAACTCTTATTTTCAAAATCCAAATACCTTTATTTTTCTGTAAGTCAAGACCACCCAGGATTTTCTTTTTCCTTTTGAGACCCCACACGAAACTGTGAGATAGTTTACCACGCAAAAAGCTTTTACTTGAAATTCTCACGTAATTTCAGTGATTGTAAATTCAGAACACACACAGGCAGATTGGATAACGTACACAAAGCCTTTGTAAGAATTCATGGAAATAGCTGAAGCCCTTTTGTCAGTTGTATTGTGTGCAACTTTTATTACCCTCAGAAAAGAGAGTCATAAAACTATTTCGAAGGCCTGTTACGAAGATAACAACAATATATTGCTTTTCTATCGTTGTTTACGAAATGGCAGGAATGGCAGGTGCCAGTGTGCGGGTGGTTTTTTTTTTCGTGGGACCCAACGCACAGCTGTTTTTTAAGCGGAGCCCAACGGACGGCTAATTTCCAAGTATTGATGCAGGGAATTTTTTGACGTAGCAACGCCTCACCCAATCACCGTTAGCTTCTGCCCTCTTCTAAGGCGTTGCTATGGAGATCTGACCAAGTTAGTTAGTAGAGGCAGTGATGTTGTGAAGCGCGAAGAGTTAGGGTGTGTATGCGGGGTGCTTTCCCCCCACCACCGCCTGCTCAGGCAGTATTAGATTTTTTTCTAACAAGTGAAGTACCGTCAGTCCAGGAGGAGATATAGCAAGAAGCAGTTTTTGGAGAAAGATGCACTCAGAAATAATTACATCTTTCGCTGGGTAGTATATATATTCAAAACAACTGGAAATAGTGATACTATATTATATGCATAATGCTGCTCAGAAGCAAATAATTGTGAGAAGATACTTTGTAGCGTGTACTATGGATTTTAGGAACCCAGCGACGACGATCGTGAAAAGATTAATCAATGTTCGAGTGTTTAACGCCAGTCTTGTTTCCATAGTAAGTTCTGAGGAAGATCATCGATATAACAGTATTTATTGCTAAGGATCTTTCATTGTGCAGCTCGTTAAGAGTTGTCTGAAAACAATTTCGATCGTCTATTTATCAACCATGCGTTTACCAAATGTGTTCCACACGAAGATGAGCCCTTCTTGGTGTCCTAAAAAATGACATTGTGTCCATTAACTTAGCTATAAGGTTGAAAGATATAAAATGGACTTTCATGTAACTGTTATAAACAAGTCGTTGTGAAAGCATTTTTACGGGTCCAAATTCTTAGATTGGTATTTGAAATGGTGAGTGTAAACAGAGAACAATAATGTTGCCAAGAATGACTTGTCAATTAGTAGTCCATAAATCTTCATTTATTATAATCTGTGTGACAAAATATACATCAGTTATGCCCATTATGCTGCTAAAATGTGAGTAAAAAAAATATATCTTGTTTTATTATTATTGTTTGCATTAATGATATTGATTACTTAATCATATAAATTATTTACTTATGTTTTAATGAAGGATTAAAAAATAATTTAAAATGTTGCCTGTTAATAAATTTTGTTTTGTAGTAAATCCCTTCTCTGTTTTCTTCATCTTATTATTTCCTTAATCCTTTCAATAGAGGCAATTTTCAGTAATTCTCCTTATTGTTAATCATTAAGATTTAATTGGGAATACTATGTATAGTTGGAGTCATCAATTTAAAATGTATCTTTAACTTAATTTCTTCTATTGTGTTAAATTTTAATTCTGAAAAGGAAAAACTTAAAGTTTAATTAAAGTAAATTATTGTATTCCCTAGTCATGAAATTCTGAGTAATATTTCAAGCACTAAGCTTGATGAAAATAAACTATTGTCTTACCAATTGTTAAAATTAATAGTATTCAAACTTATTTTATTTACTTAACTGAGACCTTTTACTATTCTTTAATTGATTACAGGACATACACGTCTGAATTTTTATATAAAGTAATTTTAATATTTTGATTTAAAGTCTTGTGAGAAGTGTTTTATTATAATGAATTACCTTATCAAAAATTTAATTATTTATTTATGGTCTCTTAAACAATGGATAATCTATACGATCACAGCTTCAGTGTTGTGAATTCTTGGAATTAATTTAGCATTTTTAATATTTGTTAAATATTATTTTGTTTAACTTATATCATCAATTTTTATACCTCCCCTTTTTGTACTTTCTTTAAAAGAAAGATTTTGTCCCCTCTATTCCAAAATTTTTATTTAGTCTAAATTGTTATGTCGATGAAAATTCCTTGTTGTTACACATTATATTAATTCTTGAATTCACAATGCTGATTGTTGGGGAATTGAATGTAGTGCAAATTGAGAATCTTGTCAGTGCTTTTAAATGATTAATTCTTGAATAATTTTAAATGATTAATTCTGTTTTGAATTCAAAATTTAGAATTCAGGTAACTTTAAATTCTTTAAATTTTAATTGTTTCTGTTTAATTTAATCCATTTCCTTTTTTCTAAATTTAGTTTAGTTTGACAATAATTTTGTAAATGTGCATATTGACAGGATTCATTTCAATTTTTAGTCATAGGTAATTTGCATTCATTCAAATTTTAGTAAAAGGTAATAGTACCTAATATAATTAACAAAACCCCCAACAAAGAAATTGATGCCGCGACACTTACCTGTGTGGCACAATCCAATTTGTAATGTTCATTTGTGTATACTTAAAGTTCAGGGTATAAGGCAACTATTTTTTTTTAATGTATTGTGCATTATGTCTTTTGACTTATGTTATTAAGTGTTGACCCTTATATCTGTGCTATTCTAAATTTTTTCCTCATGTACCCCACCCGCACTGAATTTTTCGAAATTTTAACATACCTTTCCCATTTGTTTCTATTTATTTTCAATTGATAATATATTCTGACAAAGGTGACTAGTGTATACATGGGTGTAGCTCTCAGTAATTTTATTTAAATTTTGCATTTGTGTAAATTTTTTTTTTACCTTTGCTTAAGGTTTAGGTAGGGTTATTTATAGAAATTTTTGTATCGCTGTATTTGTTTTAAAAACATTTCAATAAATATGGCGGAGGCCCTTACCAAAGAAATGGCTGTATTGCAAAAGAAAACATCACTTATTTACAATTTATCCACCATCCCACCTTTTAGCGGGGACTCTGCAATTTCATTTTTAGATTTTATGGAGAAGTTCACTGATATTGCAACCTTTTTGATTGGGACGAAAAGGAGAAAATCTTCGCCCTTTTTAATAGATTGTCAGGAAAAGCAGCCAAATTAATCAAGGCTAATAAAGACAAAAATTATAAGGAATTGGTAGAAATTATAAAAGAGAGATTCACAGAACAGGAGTCGCCAGATGTGGCATTATCGAAGTTTCTTAACTTCAAACAGACGCCTTCAATGTCTGTACAAGATTTTTTCGACAGAGCCTCTGATCTGTCACGCAGAGCTCTTGTCATCGATGGAATTGCTGAGGGCATTGTAAATAAAAGTAGAGATGCTATACTGCACTCTATGCTTTTAGGTAATCTATCCCCAGAAATTAGGAAGTGTGTCATTTCAAAAGATCCAAAGACCCCTCAAGAAATCCTAACGTTTGCCTTACTTGAGGAAAAGGCTTGTAGGAGTGTTAACCCCTTCTACAGCTATGAACCAGCAAGCATTGCCCCCCAGGTCCCCTCAGGTGTAGCATGTGCTGCTGTTTACCCCCCTACACCCCAAGTTAGCCATTCCAACCGTGAAATTGTTGAGCTCCAAAATAAAATGGAACTCTTGACGGCTAAAATTGATAGTCTTGTTATGCAACAACCAGCTGCAGCGAGACCACCAGCCCAGGAAAATACCCAGTACAACCCTTTTTTCTGTTTTGGATGTGGCGACCCCAACCATTTTTTTCAGGACTGTCCCCAAAACCCCAGAAATCAAGGTTGGCATAATTACAACGAGTATTCCTATGGTCGTAGAGGTATGGCCAGGCCTAACAATAATTACAGAGGCAATTATAGCAACAGGGGATACCAGAATCAGAGGACGTATAGGGGAAATGGCACTAACTATTGAAACAGATGTAACAACAATGGCCAGAGAGGTAATTATAGGAATAGGGGTAATCAAAATAATGTAGCCCAGCAGAATAACAACACGGCCAACGAACACCATGTTCAACAAAATTTAAACGGGTAATGGCTGAGTCTGGAGTAGTCGGACTGACTCATGAGAAGCCGAACGACAAAACCCCCTCTGTATATAATGTTTTCTCACCATCAGCATGCAGTCTCCTTACTGCCAGGATTGCTGTCGGTGATATTTTTATTACTGCACTGTGTGATACGGGGTCAGGTATTAATTTAATTTCTCGACAGGGATTGTGTTTATTTCCAGATGTAAAAATTGAGGCATATAACATACCCATTCAAACTGTGAGAGGTGAATGTGTCCCCCTCACTGAGAAAGTTAAGTTATTTTTCAATTTCAGTAATGTCAGCTGCCAAGCTGAATTTTTTGTAGTAGCAGGTAAACTCGCTGATGAATTTACTGCTATTTTAGGTATGCCCTTTTTGAGCGAGTACAAGGCTATCATAAAGTGTAGTGACAAATCTATTAGTCTTGGTATTAACGAGCAAACTTTTTGTATATATAGTCCAAAAAATTCAGAATGTAAAGTAAATATTAAACCGCCAATTATTGTAAATAACAAAATTTCTTGCCTTAAAAATGTGTCGTGTCAAACTGAGTGTAAAGTAGTATATTTCTCTAATAATAAGAATATTTCTGAGAAGAATAAGAACAGTGAGAACTATTGTAAGGAAGTAGAAATTGAAGTAAGGGATAGTAGAGAACAAATAGAGATTCGAGATAGTGAAAAATGTAGTAGCGAAGATAGAAATAATGTGATTTTAGAAAAATGTGAAAATAATGATAACAATTCTTCTGTTCAAAAATCTTCTGAGAGTGTTTCAAAGTTAGGAAATGTTAATAGTACAAATAATCATGAAACTTGTAGTAATATGGGTAGTGATAAATTAAATGAAAATAAGGCAATTGTTCGGGATAATATATGTGAAACTAATGGTTGTGATCTTAGTGTAAATACTGTCAGGGATGTGAAAAATAGTGAAAATGAAATTACTATCCCTGTATGCCAAGTGAATTGTAATGACAGCGAAGAGTCACAATCTAATGATGTCAAAACTGAAGTAAGTAATACATGTGAAAAGTCAAAGAATATTAAAATTAGTTTTGCTGTTTTAAAAAACTTAGTAACTATCCCCCCCCCAATCTAAAATTTTAGCTCAAGTAAACTGCTCGAGAAGTAATTTTATTGATAATAATGAGTTGTAATTTTGCAACCCCTAGTAAAAAAATTTGGTAATAGTGTTCTAACATCTAGAACAATCTGTTCTCAGGAGCACGGGCTATATATTTCTTTTGCTAACTTTTCGGATGATGAGGTTACTTTGAATAAGGGAATGAGGGTTGCTAAAATTCAAAAATGCATCGATGATTCTGAATGTAATTCTACAAATTGTAATTATGCCCTTAATGTTAATGTGCCCACTCCACTAGCTGATTTTGATCATGCAGATCTCAGCTGGAGTTCAGATATTAATCTTGACCATTTAGACCCCCCCTCTTAAACTTAAAATGCAGGATTTTCTGAATAAAAATAAAGATGTGTTTGCAGCATCAGTCCTAGACTTGCCCGGCTGTGACACTATTCCCCATGTGATAAATTTAACTTCTGATAAACCAGTAAAATGTAAAGCCTATAGAGTTCCCCATAATCTTAAACAAGAAATGGAAGATCAATTAGATATCCTGTTAAAAGCTAATATAATATCCCCCTCCATTTCTGAATTTGCGGCTCCAGTCATTTTGGTTAAGAAAACAGATGGATCGTACAGATTAGCTGTCGATTTTAGAAAATTAAACAAAAATTTAGTTAAAGATGCATACCCCATCCCTAATATCACAGATTCGGTTGATGCACTGTCTGAGTCAAATTTTTTTCTACTCTTGATTTAACAAGTGGCATTTTCCAGCAAGTTGTGCGTCCTGAGGACAGGCACAAAACAGCAATAATAACTCATAAAGGACTATTTGAGTGGTCGAGAAATTGTTTTGGCTTATCAAATTCTGGTAATTCTTTTCAACGACTCAGGAGTGCAATATTTGGAGATCTGGGAAATATGGGAATTCTTGTATATATAGATGATATCGTTATTGCTAGCAAAGATGTAGAATCCCACCTTGAAAGACTAACAACTGTTTTCGATAGACTTCGCCAGCATAATTTAAAATTAAAACCCAGTAAATGCCTTTTTCTATCAGATAAAATTAAATATTTAGGTTTTGAAATCCATAAAGGTAAAGTCTCGCCCATTAATAAAAATATAGAAGTAATTGAAAAATTTCAACCTCCTAATACCCGCAAAGCAGTTAGATCTTTTATTGGTACAATTTCATTTTACAGGAGATTTATCCCTGATTATTCAAAACGAGCTAAAAACTTAATTGAATTAACTAAAGATAATGGTCGTTTTTCATGGAACCCTGGAGCGCAAGCAGAATTCGAAGATTTAAAAGCTGCTTTAATTTCTAAGCCATGTATTGCCCTCCCTGATTTTTCGAAGGAATTTTATCTTTATACGGATGCGAGTGGTGAAGCTTTAGGCGCAGTTTTATCTCAACTGGATGATAACAATTTTTTACACCCTGTGGCTTTTGCCAGCAGAAAATTGAAAGACCCAGAAACGAGGTACTCAGCCACAGAAAGGGAACTTTTAGCTGTTGTCTGGGCAACCGCCCATTTTAAGTGTTACCTAGCTAACACCCACTTTTTTATTCTCACTGATCATGCCCCCCTAACTTATATGCTTAAAATTCAGGACCCAACTTCTCGTATGGCAAAGTGGATTTGCACTTTATCTGATTTCACCTTTTCAATAAAATTTATCAAAGGCGAATGCAACAGTGTTGCGGATTTTCTTTCTAGATACACTACATCTAATGAAATCTCTGTAAATACAGTAAGCTGTAATTTTTGTGTACAAATAGCAAAGGAGAATGTTTTTATCACCCGAACTGATCTTCTTGAAAAAATCCAAGAACTTCAAAAGACTGACAAAAAGTGTTGCCAAACTGCTCAGAAGCTAGATCAAGGAGTGGATACAGCACCAAAGTACATGAAATTTTTCTTCCGGGATGATATCCTGATGTGCGAGGACACTCGAGACTCTCCCATTTTAAATAAAGTGCCCAAACTGGTGGTGCCAAAAGAATTAATCCCCCAAGTGTTCGCACTAACACATGATTCTCTAGCAGCTTGTCATCAAGCCTTCCAGAAAACTATAGATCGCATTCGCGAAAATTTTTACTGGCCAGGTATGCCTGCAGATGTCAAGCATCTAGAAGAATCTTGCATTAGTTGCCAACAAAGAAGAGCTTATCAACCTAAACATCTAGCCCCTTTACAGAGAATGCCAACACCAGAATTTCCATTGGCGAAAGTGAATTTCGACATAATTGGTCCTTTACCGACAACTTTTTCTGGTAACAAGTTCATCGTGACATATATCGATGCTTTTTCTAAGTGGCCTGAAGCATATGCTGTATCCTCTATCACCTCAGACGTTGTAGCGGATACTCTAGCGGATTTTGTTTCAAGGTACGGTGCTCCTAGCTATATTGTTTCCGACAAGGGTAGAAATCTTATATCAGAAGCCATTGAGACAGTCTATAAAAACTTTGGAATGAAACATATTCACACGTCAGCTTACCACCCAGCAGGAAATTCTCAGATTGAACGTCAAAACAGAACCTTAATTAATGCCCTATGCCATGTTGTCAATGAAAATCAGTCGGACTGGGATACAAAATTAAAATTTGCTCTTTTAGCTCTCAGGACAGCCGTGCATTCATCCACTAAATTAACTCCAGCTGCAGTAATGTTTGGCAGAAACTTAAATCTCCCCTATAAACTTTTCTACCCCCCAAACTTTAAATTATAATGACGCCCCCACCTATTGTGAACTTTTATTCCCTGCTTTGAAGAAAGTGTATGCTGAAGTGCACAGTAGTTTGGTGGAAGTTTCAGAAAAGCAAGAAAAATACAGAGAAAAAACTGCTGTATCTAAAAATCTCAAAATAGGTGATTCAGTCTGGCTCTTTACACCAGCTGTTAAACCAGGACAATGTAAAAAACTTTCTAAATTTAATAATGGTCCCTATACAATAACTGAAAAAATAAATGAGGTAAATTTTAAAATCGCCCTCCAATCAAATTTAAAATTAACGCAAGTGGTACACGTCGATAGGCTGACTGAATTTAAAAACAGGCATGTTGATTTCCAAACAAATGACCAACTGCCGCAGCGACAATCCGATGATCAATCGAATATTCAGAATCCGACTAATTCCATTCACCAATCGATTAACGATAACCCAGAACGGCGGACGAAAAAACGCAGGCGCGCGTTTATCATACCAACAGCATCAGCAGTAAACAGGGATGAAGCATTGCCCATGCAATCAACAGCCAACACTTTGCCTTCACTAGCCACCAGCAACGATCCCCTCTCCCCCTCTTTTCCTTCAGCCGAATTCGAGAACTCACGAGCTGAAACCACCCCCTCCCCTTCCACGGCTGAAAATCCAGTTACGGACACGCCAGATATCGCGGTAGCTAACGAAGTTATAGAAGCTCAATCGTCTGATACTCCTTCAACCAGTCGTATTCCGACTTTAATCTAATCTCAACGTAAACCGAATAATTCGATTTCTTCATCCAGAAATACTTATGGATTCAGAAACAGGGACAAGCGTCCCAATTATAAACTTTAAGTTGTATTAATTATAGTATTTTTATTTAATAACCTTATATTTTGTTTGTATAATGTATATAGATAGTCTAGAGTTAGTTTTTATTGTACTTTATTTTGTAAAATAAGCTTTTTTGAGTACCTCTACTGTTTGTTTTGATTAGCAGTAACGATCTGAGTGGTTGTGTTTTCATCACATTTAATGTTCTATATAGCTAATTTTAGTGTAAATAAGGCAGATTTAGATAGTGTTCATGCAAATAACCTCTCCGCAGGTATTTTTTAAAAATTATATTACGTTTTTTCTCGATTTTTGGGTAATTTCGAGACTTTGAAAATTTTTTGTGCATTTTGAAAATGGGAATCCAAATTTTTCCCCCTTCTTTTTTCATGTAGTATTCCCTGTTTGTGTAATACGATAGTATCTATCGATTTGCATATTATTTATATTTGAATTGATGTTCTAGTTAAGTTCTCAGTATATGGGTATAGGTGAATTACAGGATAATACTATATTTGAGGGAAATATTAATTTTACTCATTACTAGATATAATGTGTAGTTATCTTGTAGTGTAAGGTAGTATTAGTGTACTGTTTTTGTGTATATATTTTTTTTACCTGAAAATTTTTGCGGTTATTAATTTTTTTTCTTGAATTACATTACTTCATTAAAGTGTAGTGGTGTGGTTTTATTGAAAAATTTATAAAATTTTATCGGGTTCTGTGCTATTTTTTTCCTTTTTTTAAAGGAATTGTTGTCAAAATTTTTAATTTTTTTACTGTGTAAATTAAGTTTCTTCTGGTGATAATCTTCACCATAGCTTTTGGGTCTTTTTCGCCCCATTATGCTTTTATTTTGGCAATTGTATAGCACAGATAAATGGGTTGCTCTTCCAATATGCACAGTGTCGCTGTAAGTGCATATGTAAATAACTTACTTCATAGTTTCAACTTGCATATCAATCGACTGGAGAAAGTGTTTCTCAATTTCTACACATTGATACAATTTGTGTAAACTGAACTTTTAATTTGTGAAATGTATCATATTTTGAATTAACTGTATATTGTGCAAGTTGCCTTTTACCCATTTTTATTCTTTTTGTTTGTGTTTTTATATGCATATACATTGCTAGTTAGTATGTTTTTATATATCTGTGTACATCGAGCTAACAATTTATACCTATATTGATATGCATTAGTATTGTAATGGATTTGGCGATTCTTTCGGTTGGCAATGTTCTCTTCCACATTTTTATTTGGCTAAAAAAAAAAAATTATTTTGGCAATTTTCAAAACTTTTTTTTTGGTTTAGCAAACAGTGTTCAGGTAAATACTTTGAATGGAACCTTCCCGATTGATAAGGTTAGTGGTGACAAAAGCAATGTCCAGCCTTGTGTTCATCTCGTAATTTTTTTTGTTATTCTACAGGTGTGTCTAGGATTTTGTTGTCGAGTGAGGAGAATTTTATGTATGCAAACTCAGGTTATGCATTCCGGACTGTGTGCCTTGAGTGGTAGGCTTGCTAGGTGTTTCTTAGTAATTCTTCGGACCGAAGTCTGGTTTGTTTGAAATGTTAGGCCCCATTTAGTGATCTCTCCCGCATCCATTAAATTGTTACTCGCACTTTTTACTTAAAAAACAATTTTTTTTTTCAAAAAATTGTGTTTTTTTAATAGAGACGGGGGATTCTTGTTAGAGGTAGTTTAATCTAAATTTTTATATTTATATTTTCATTAATATCTTAAAACATTTCCCTTTTATAAACTCATTCTTTTTTAATATTTAAACAACTCCCCCCTCCTTTTTTTCTTATAATTCTTAAACATTATTAATTAAAACTCTTATTTTCAAAATCCAAATATCTTTATTTTTCTGTAAGTCAAGACCACCCAGGATTTTCTTTTTCCTTTTGAGACACCACACGAAACTGTGAGATAGTTTACCACGCAAACAGCTTTTACTTGAAATTCTCACGTAATTTCAGTGATTGTAAATTCAGAACACACACAGGCAGATTGGATAACGTACACAAAGCCTTTGTAAGAATTCATGGAAATAGCTGAAGCCCTTTTGTCAGTTGTATTGTGTGCAACTTTTATTACCCTCAGAAAAGAGAGTCATAAAACTATTTCGAAGGCCTGTTACGAAGATAACAACAATATATTGCTTTTCTATCGTTGTTTACGAAATGGCAGGAATGGAAGGTGCCAGTGTGCGGGTGGTTTTTTTTCGTGGGACCCAACGCACAGCTGTTTTTTAAGCGGAGCCCAACGGACGGCTAATTTCCAAGTATTGATGCAGGGAATTTTTTGACGTAGCAACGCCTCACCCAATCACCGTTAGCTTCTGCCCTCTTCTAAGGCGTTGCTATGGAGATCTGACCAAGTTAGTTAGTAGAGGCAGTGATGTTGTGAAGCGCGAAGAGTTAGGGTGTGTATGCGGGGTGCTTTCCCCCCACCACCGCCTGCTCAGGCAGTATTAGATTTTTTTCTAACAAGTGAAGTACCGTCAGTCCAGGAGGAGATATAGCAAGAAGCAGTTTTTGGAGAAAGATGCACTCAGAAATAATTACATCTTTCGCTGGGTAGTATATATATTCAAAACAACTGGAAATAGTGATACTATATTATATGCATAATGCTGCTCAGAAGCAAATAATTGTGAGAAGATACTTTGTAGCGTGTACTATGGATTTGAGGAACGCAGCGACGACGATCGTGAAAAGATTAATCAATGTTCGAGTGTTTAACGCCAGTCTTGTTTCCATAGTAAGTTCTGAGGAAGATCATCGATATAACAGTATTTATTGCTAAGGATCTTTCATTGTGCAGCTCGTTAAGAGTTGTCTGAAAACAATTTCGATCGTCTATTTATCCACCATGCGTTTACCAAATGTGTTCCACACGAAGATGAGCCCTTCTTGGTGTCCTAAAAAATGACATTGTGTCCATTAACTTAGCTATAAGGTTGAAAGATATAAAATGGACTTTCATGTAACTGTTATAAACAAGTCGTTGTGAAAGCATTTTTACGGGTCCAAATTCTTAGATTGGTATTTGAAATGGTGAGTGTAAACAGAGAACAATAATGTTGCCAAGAATGACTTGTCAATTAGTAGTCCATAAATCTTCATTTATTATAATCTGTGTGACAAAATATACATCAGTTATGCCCATTATGCTGCTAAAATGTGAGTAAAAAAAATATATCTTGTTTTATTATTATTGTTTGCATTAATGATATTGATTACTTAATCATATAAATTATTTACTTATGTTTTAATGAAGGATTAAAAAATAATTTAAAATGTTGCCTGTTAATAAATTTTGTTTTGTAGTAAATCCCTTCTCTGTTTTCTTCATCTTATTATTTCCTTAATCCTTTCAATAGAGGCAATTTTCAGGAATTCTTCTTATTGTTAATCATTAAGATTTAATTGGGAATACTATGTATAGTTGGAGTCATCAATTTAAAATGTATCTTTAACTTAATTTCTTCTATTGTGTTAAATTTTAATTCTGAAAAGGAAAAACTTAAAGTTTAATTAAAGTAAATTATTGTATTCCCTAGTCATGAAATTCTGAGTAATATTTCAAGCACTAAGCTTGATGAAAATAAACTATTGTCTTACCAATTGTTAAAATTAATAGTATTCAAACTTATTTTATTTACTTAACTGAGACCTTTTACTATTCTTTAATTGATTACAGGACATACACGTCTGAATTTTTATATAAAGTAATTTTAATATTTTGATTTAAAGTCTTGTGAGAAGTGTTTTATTATAATGAATTACCTTATCAAAAATTTAATTATTTATTTATGGTCTCTTAAACAATGGATAATCTATACGATCACAGCTTCAGTGTTGTGAATTCTTGGAATTAATTTAGCATTTTTAATATTTGTTAAATATTATTTTGTTTAACTTATATCATCAATTTTTACACCTCCCCTTTTTGTACATTCTTTAAAAGAAAGATTTTGTCCCCTCTATTCCAAAATTTTTATTTAGTCTAAATTGTTATGTCGATGAAAATTCCTTGTTGTTACACATTATATTAATTCTTGAATTCACAATGCTGATTGTTGGGGAATTGAATGTAGTGCAAATTGAGAATCTTGTCAGTGCTTTTAAATGATTAATTCTTGTACTGTTTTGAATTCAAAATTTAGAATTCAGGTAACTTTAAATTCTTTAAATTTTAATTGTTTCTGTTTAATTTAATCCATTTCCCTTTTTCTAAATTTAGTTTAGTTTGACAATAATTTTGTAAATGTGCATATTGACAGGATTCATTTCAATTTTTAGTCATAGGTAATTTGCATTCATTCAAATTTTAGTAAAAGGTAATAGTACGTAATATAATTAACAAAATCCCCAACACGTTGAAGAAACGGGTCGTTCTGTAGGATTGTCGACTAAGAGGAAGGAACGTCTTTGGCAGTGCCATCTGTCAGTAATTTTTTGAAGCACAACTCTTTTTGTTATTAAAAAAATCCAATCTCTTTCTAATTCCGTTCGTGCAAGCCACAATTTTTTTGCATCATTTGTTTCTTTTTATTCGTTTTAACGAATTTATAGCACACCCGGTATTATTGGACGTATACATTATACTATGAGATTGGGGCGGGGTTAGAATGACAGTAGAGCAAGTCAATATTTAGTAATTTGAGAAGTGAAAGGTTTTGTGAAACTTGTCGTATTGCTTTTGCATTGAGTGGTTCAACTTTAGTGCTTTCAGCCCTGTAGTGACTCCATAAGTGAACAATGACTTAATTGATTGTCATACTGAATAGAATTTAATATACGTTCAGCAAAAATATAGTTATCTAGATTTTTCAAATTCCATCAAATTCCCTCATATAGCATTTATATTTTAACAATTCCATTTACCGCTGAGTGAAAGCATTTCTTAATTTTGTTCTATATTTGTAACATGTTTACAGAATAGCAGTGACAATATCTTGAAATGTTTCTGGGGTTACTTGTGACCCCGTTGATATTCAGTGGTATTTATGAAAATAAACATAAAAAAATTACTTATATACATATGTGACTGTTTCTTGTCTCAGTGTCAAATAACGTAAATGAATAAAGTCATTTTTAGGACGTTTGTAATTATATAAATACGTAGGACACATAATCGTCGCCTGTCCGTCCGTCTTTCTGTCCTTCTGTCTGCATATAACAGCACAAAAACTACCCAACCGAATGGTTATTAAATTTTAATATATATAATCGTTGCAGAATTTTGTCGAGTCATTAAATATTTTATGAAAATCGAATCTAAATTTAAAAAGATATTAATAAAAGTTGTTTTCATTCTATTAAATCCTATCATACGTAATCAATATAATAAAAAAACGCAAGTCATATGACTGAGGAAAACAAATACGATATGATAATTTATTTTTTCATATGCCAGGAGGTCATTTTTTATCAAAATAATTTTTTCGAATAAAATTGCATAAAAGTTACATTTTTAGAAAGATCGTTCAAAAATATTGTTTGTTTGAGAGATGAGTTACATACAAATATGTATAGATTTCAGCTGAAATTAGATTGGCAGCCAATATCTTAACCCATTAAAGTAAATAAACACAAGAGATTCGTTCATCATGAGTTATAAAAATATTAAACCATGCAGGTAAACATTCGCAAAGCAAGATCTCTACACCCAGAAAAAAGTTTTGTTGAATCAACAAAAAATTGGTTGACCCAACAAAACTTTTTGTTTAAATATAGGTCAATGGAAATTTTGTTTGAATCAACAAAAAAAATTTTTTTTTGCAATTCCAAAAAAAAAAAAAAAAAAAAAAAAAAAATTGTATCGTCAGCAAAAAATGTTTTGTTAATTCAAGTAAAATGATTCAATTTTACTTGAATTTTGCTAAAACAACCAAAATGTACTCAACGAAACATGTTTTGTAGTTTTAATCAATTCCTTTTTCTGGGTGTATGGTGAATTTTGCAGCGATGTCCGTTGTAAAAAAAAATCCCATCTGTAAACGAGGTATAACATAATGAGAAAAAAGCCCTGATCATTTCGCCCATAACAGACGATATAATTGATTTCACTGAAATAATAACGATTATTTTTTTTACATTGTTATTTATAGTACGAGCTCACATCATTTGTCACGTTTAACGTACATTTTCCAACTTGCTGACTGTCAGAATTTTAAATAGCATACTTTAACAGCAGCAAAACTGCAATCACAGTTTGGGGTCAATGTTGAACCCCAATAGTAGTCGAATGGTAAATAAACGTATTGTGTACACTACATCATTTATCTGTTCATAATTCAGTTTAACGTAGAGTGAAAGCATTTCTAAATATAAATCTATATTTTATGACATACTTATAGAAAAGCGGTGAATGCATTTTGTTATTCAGATAGCTCAAAGAATAACTAAAGCATTTTTTCTTACCTATTTTTATCAGATGACTATCATTTATTTTTCCCAAAGGTTGCTTATTTAATGCAAGATTGGTTTACAGAGAGGAAATTAACACAAATTCAGCCGGAAATGACAAGTTGGGGAACTTATTTTTCCTCAGAGACTAAGCTGAAAAGCTTAAAAGGCAATATTTATTCTTAGATGTGAAGTAAAACATTTATCGGACGTATTTGTTTTTAATATTCCTTTCTAAAAGAAAATATTTCCAGAATTCCATATGTTATATTTTCATAATCTGAACTCATGCGCTTTTTTCAATAACAGCACTTTTTTAATAATTTATTTTTTATTTTTTATCTGGTAAGAAAAAATTTCATAGTCATAAACAGGAATTTTTATTGCATATTTGAATAAAAGAGTTATCTGCGATAAGAATATATGATGATATATCCCTTTTTATTTAATACTAGATGACGTGCCCGTCGTCACCCGGGTCCCTGATAATAACCTTAAATAAACATAAAACTTGAAAGATTTTATATCTTTAACCCGATTTTGCATGAATTTATATTTTTAATATAAAAATTCGCTAAACATATTGATATTATTTACCCATCATACGTAGTATAGGATAAATCTTGTAATCGTTTTGAAAATCGAAAAAAAAATGACGGATTTACACGTTTCAGACGCTGGAGATACCGAAAAACATATTTTTAGAAAGAAAATTTTGCCGTCCGTCTGTCTGTGTGTGTGTCTATAAAAGCGCTATCTTCCGAACAAATTGAGATACAGACTTGAAATTTGGTATTTACTTAGTATGTAGTAATGGGAAAAAGCTTATTGAATTTCAGTAACCTCGATTATCCGGAACTATTTTTTACGGACTCTCAAAGTATTCCTTCTGATAAAAGGTATAAAAAAATTTCGAAATTGTTTTTTTTAAGGAGTGACTATAAAAGACAAAAAAAAAAAAAAAAATTTTCTTAAAGAATAAAGTCGATCGGATAATGAGTGGAGTTATATTATTTCCGTATTATTGAATACAAAAACCGAATGTGTATACTAAAATTGTTTAATTATCGCAATCCTATAATCTACCGACAGTTTTTTGGATAATAGACGTTTCCAAAAAATTGATATTAAATGGAAAATAGGTCAAAATATGGATTTCTGAAATTTTCAGTAAATGTCAACAAATTGTAAAATAATGCCAACTTAAAATGTACTTATTTTATTAAGGAAATTAATTTTATCATAAAAACAGACGACATAATTCATTTTACTGAAACTAATTATAGTACGAACGCCCCTCATTTGTCACGTTTGACGTATAAATTCCAACTTGTTTAAGTTAATGGTTAAATATAAAAATTGGCTCTAAAAATTAGAGATAAAAAATACATCATTTAATACTAAGTCGAGGATGCTCTATAACTTTGTAATTGTTGTTTGACTGGTATCTTCTACCTTTTTCCAGATATAGGAAAGCTAACTCCACAGTTTATAAGTAGGTGGCTCTGTAAGATATCTCGGCGGGTACCACATAGCCCCTTATTATATACTTAGACAACTGATAACAATAACTCTCGCTGTTCTGAAGTCAATCGGAGGGGACAAGACTTTAGTCGAAACCCTGTATATATTAGAAAACTGTTTCTCGCCAAGGTTCAGCGATAAAGATCGTCACGTTGTGGTAATCCTGTCAGTTTTCCCTTAGTTTTTCACGTTTACCTTATTATTTATATATTTCACTGCAAATTTCATGTTATATTGTACATAAAATAATAATGTTTAAATTGCAATCCTGATTACTTAAAATGTATTGATTGCACTTAGATAATTGCATAACAAATAAAGCATGTAGTAAAAGCATTCACTTGTTTTCCTCTAGAGTCTAGAAAATCTTCTCTTTTCTTAGTCCATGATTATTAAATACCTGCTTGTCACATTTATTACAACTTGTTCAAAATGGAAGCGAAGTGTTAAGTAAGTTATTCGATCCTTTTATCCTTGAAATCCAATCAGATACTTCTCGGCTTTCAGATACATCACAGGGTTTTATGTCTGGAGAAATTAATGTACCTAGCTTTGGTGTGTGAAACTGAGTACTTTTGTTTCAATGAGCACTAAATGTAGAATATTTATCAATATTCAGTTTGAATAAATCATGTTATTGTACTGAGAATAATTATTTGTAAACTCTTTTGTATGCATATAGGCATCTTTATATATGAGTATTCTTGAATAAATTTATAGTCAGATTTCGTAAAATTACTTTTATTCCTACACTTCAGAAATGCAATATCATTTAAAATATTCATTTCTGTGTTTATCGTCAAGTTACTACAATTTTGTATAAATAGCATTGTTGATCTTGTAGGAGTAAATTTTTAATGAGAGATAAGCATATGTTTTTCTGTTATTTTTACATAATCCATTTTTAAAATCTACAGCACTGGCACGACTACATAGAACCGAAGCAATAGAAATTGATTTTAAAAATAGTAAAATAATTTACCCATCAAGAGTCTACTTCCCATCCATTATCCGTGAATCAATAGAAATCTACATGCGTAATGTAAACATTTGCAATGAATCCGCCTCATTTGAATTGCCTAAAATCTGGCACGAGGTACTTTTCCGTTTTAAAAAGCAATAACGAAATATAATCTTCACGATTACAGTTGGCTACTTCAAGCACCTGCTTTTCTCGTTTTGTTTTTACATATTTGGATCTCGTGATTCGTGTTTTCAAAGTTATTTTTCAAAATTTGCAAGAATACATTGTTTATCATTATATTTTCTTGAAAATGACACCGTGGTGAGCGTTGAAACGTATGTTGGATCATTAAAAAGGTTTTTATAAGCCTTTTGTTGTTTCCTTTTAGTATCACTTAAGCAGTTCTCTAGATTTTAATTATATTTAGTGATCTTATTTTGGGGTTATGTAATCCTTTTTTTTTTACATGCTCGACATTTTTAAAATTTTATATTATCAGGATAAATTATTTATGCTATAAAAAACATAAGACATAGAAAGAAAAACATAAAACGTTTATTCATATCACAATTGTCAGTTAGTTACAGAAGTTCGTTCACACTTTATGGAAGCGATGATTTTCACAATTAATTTCGGAATATATATGCCATATTCTTTGAGACAATTTTACTCTACTGTATAGCTCTGACTCTTGCTTATAACTCTGAATCAAAATTTCCATCTTAGTTGATTTTTTTTTTTTTTTTAGTACAATCATATCAATTTTCTCTCAAACCTCTTGGAAAACTTTCCAAAGTCTTCCAATGTGTTGTGGATGGCTCTTTCTAACGCCCACTTTAACAAACACATATGTGGTATTGTTGACTGGGTGAAAACGTATTTTTGGTTGAGTTCAGGCTATCTTGGAAAATCGTTGAAATTGGAAATGAAATGTAATTCCATGTCGTTGAAATGGAAAAACGTATTTGTAAATATGAAATGCGTTGTTTAGGCAACACCGCAGCGTTCTCCTCCTGCAAAATGTTACGCTGGGACACATTGAAGACGAGAAATAATCCATGGAAAAAAGTTATTTATTTCTTAGAGATATGAGATACTTGAGAGGTGGCCCCCGTCTTTAGCAACGTTTAAGTTGTTTTCAGCACGAGAGTCAGATATGATCTGCTGAAATTTTGGAGTACATTTTGCGTGCCAACACATTGTTTTTGGCACGAATATACATGTGTATCGAACAGTCTTCGCCAGAAAAAATTTACAGCGGTTAGGCTTCTGGCATATTAATTTAGAAGGGGGGAGGAATGAAAGGTTTGCAATGCAAGGCGCCTTATGGCCATTTTCATAAATTAGACAGGCAACCCAAAGAAGGTTTTGAGAGAATAGGGCATCTGTGGGTTTTTTTGACATGAATCATTTGCAAGCTAAATAGAATTTTGACCGTTGTGACTTATTTAAAGACTGCATTTACATGAAACAAGGAAGTTACTGTTAAGCATAGACAAAAGAGTCACATGTAAAATGATTTTATATTTATCATTAAGTTTTCCAGACAGAGACAAAGTCGAAGGATAATGAAATATCTAACGTACATATTGCATAATTTGCAGCTGCATTTATATGTAGGAAAAGAAGATGCGTTTTTGAGGTTAAATAAAAACCAGACATAAAATGAAAGAAATAAACTCTAATACATTTGATGAAATATAATTTCATTTAATCTTTAAAATAGAAAGGGTTTAGATAAACATTTAATTAATCTTTAGGAAATATAAGAGAACTATAAATTTTGATTAATAATGAAAATATGTATATGATCTTCATCATAACATAGGTAGTGATAAATAAAAATTTATCGTAATACTGGATGACACATGGCTTTATTTAAGTGAGTGTATCAAGAGAAGAGCAATTTTTATCAATTAATAGAAAAAGAAAAAAAAACAGATGGGTTTCTGAATGTAAAGAAACATTTCTAAAAGTACTCATGATCGCTACTAGATTTTGTTATGAAATTAAAGTAAAGGTTAAAAATTCAGTAAAGCTTAGGTGATTTCACTTTATTATCAGTATAATATTTTAGAACTTTTTTTTGAAGAAGAAATTCCAGTTTTATATGAAAAAGACATTAATATAACTTCATATGAAAAAAAAATTCCCAGCCACTTTCCCATAACTCAGTTGACGCATATTTAGCAAAGAAAGAATCCCAAACGGAAATAACTTGAATCTCAATTAAATAAATGCATGTAAAGTCACCTGACGCAACCACCCCCTCCTCATCAATGGCCTTTTTCTACATTTGGATTGTTTCAATGAATTCAGGAACATTGAAAAGACTTTGGAAAGTTTTACAAGTGGTATCGGGCAAAATTGACATGACTGTAACATGGAAATAATTTCTATTATCATAAAATTTTCGAGCCAGAGCTATAGCCAAGAGTCAAGACTATCCAACAAAGACAAATTCTTGCAAAGAATGTGTCATTTATGCGTAGAAATTAACTTTGAAAATAGTTTACATAAAGTGTGAATGACTTTTTGTAATTCGCTTTATTACAAACAATAATACAAGGTTTCCCCTAAAAAGCGGTAGTGAAAAATTACTCTGTCATACACTGTAAAAAAAAAAAAAAAAAAAAAAAAAAAAAAAAAAAAAAAAAAAAAATCGATGGAGAAACGGAAAATCTACTAGAAGCAAAGTTGCCATCTGTACTTTGTTTTTTCACAAAAAATTAATTCAATCAATACCCCGGTTTCAGGATAAAAATTTCCCGGTATTCATGACGGGAAATTTCTATTTTAAGAAACAAATATAAATAGCACAATATTTAAAAATATATATATAAATAATGATCATATATGATAACGCATATTTACAGGATCATGTTTTAGTATTGAATATTAACACACCCATTTTATATCGCCTTGCCTTCCTCCGGATTCGAACCCTGGTACTCCCTCTTGAAGAATGATTGATTTATCTCCTACAACAGCTGGCCACATCCAACGACTTTGTTATAGACAAAAAACAATTTCGAAAATTTAATTGAATATTTTTCCGTTTTCTATTTTTTGAACAGAAACATTCCATTTGTGTGTCTTGGAAAGAACATCCCGATTTTAACATTCATCGAGTAAGAATTAAAAGGATATTTTCCATTTTCTCAAGGAAAATTTACGATTTTCACTCAAAGTAGAACGTTCCCGTTAAACTACAGAAAACTCATATAAAATATCCTGTATATATACGGACATTCTTTTACAGTAGGGTAGACCGGGGCACATTTACGCGGATTTTTTTCAATGAATTTTCTAATTTTTATGTTTTAACTTAGGAAATTTTAGACATTGTGGTTTTATAAAAAAGTTAATAAAGTCAAAATTTGTGTATTGAGTTGTTGCCCTATTCGTGTTTTTAACGGTAAAATATATATATTTTTTTTTAGGTCCAAGTCACTTGCGTAAACTTGCCCCGGGAACGTGGCACGTTTACGCATATTCTAATTGATACCAAAGAGTAAGTGAAATGAATATTTAATCAAATTGAGATGTTTTATTTATAACTTAATAATGTCTTACCATCTGTAAAATTACAGTCTATAAAATTAAAGCTGACCAGGCATGAAGACTGAACTATATGATTGTAAGCTATAAAAGACGTATCTTTTACTCAATTAAACATTAAATGATGATTTGCAAAACTAAATAGCCTGCAAATACTAAAAAGGTTTGACACAGTACGGAGCAAAAAAGCTTCTGGGGCATGTTTACACAGTAAGAACGTGCGTAAAGGTGCCCCGATGTCAATGCGTAAACGTACCCCGTCGCTATGTTTGGATTTATTTTTAACGTGCAATGAAAATTAATAACATTTCTGTTCATAAAAATACAGTTATCAAAAAAGGATAAAATTCTGCTAATGTTCATATATTTGTTTATCCTCCACAAAGTATTATTAGTTCACAATAAGTTTCAATAAGTTCAACACAAAATTTACTCACCTTGACATAAAACAGGTTATCCTTTCCGCATGCTAGACCGAAGCTCGACTGACGCTCAAAAACTTGTGAGAATACCCGCTAGGGAGCAGCCTCAATCTGTTGACTGGTGGCGCGCCAGCTGTAACTCGCTTCGGAAAATGTGCACTGCGTAAACGTGCCCCGGTCTACCCTATACGCTAGTAAGACGCACACAATATACTTTTGAAAACCACCAGGTACAACACTTGAGTCTGTTATGTTATTCGCTTATTTGGCGTAGCTAACGGTGTTGAGAATATAGTGGAGAAACGCGCCAATATGTCGAATGTAAACATGGTGGGTGTTTTTCGGAAGAGTGTTGTTAAATTATCAATGTTTATTCTTCCAATAAGAAATCCTTTAAAATAAAGAGACAGTTTAGAGTTGTGAAATCTAATGAATAGTATTAAATCCGACACAACAATTAACGGAACAGTCCCGCAATTTATATTTGGCCATACAACCTGACATCCTGAAATGCGTCTTTTTGAATATGATTAAGCATGCAGATGCGGATAAAGAAGTTGGATGAGGGCACTTCGACATCTGTTGTACTTTAGAACAAATAAATACCCTTTTGGAATTCATTTGTAATTTTTTCAAAATTTTACTACTTTTTTTTTTTCGGAGAGCACTCTGTATATTCTTAAAACATGAAATATACCTGCGTCGCACGTTTAATATTTTTTGTATCGTCAAGTTACGACATTTTCGTTTAGCAAACTCCCATAATTATGTAGTAGCGTCGATTTCAAGTAAAATTAGTGTGACACTTTTTATTAAGTGCATGAGAACTCTTTTTATGTTCATAGAAAAATTCGGAACCAGAAATTTAAATTAATATATATATATATATATATATATATATATATATATATTGTAATTGAAAAAGTATAAAGGGGAAAATCCAATAAAATCCTAAAACATTTCCTTCATCTCACAATTTCCACTCAGTTAAATTCTTTTCTTACAGACAATAATATATTCATAAAACACGACATGTGCGTGCGTCACGATCTGATGATTTTAGAAGATGAACATAAAGGGCTTAAATCGGTTTTTGTGTAAAGAATACAACTGAGCAGAATAAATTAAGGAAGTCATAAAAACGCAATCAAGTATAAAGCGTTAAAAATAAAAATAAAAGTTACAGATTTTACACGCTAAAATATATAAATAGTACCAAAGGGAATTTTTCTTCTTTTTAACACTTTCCAGTTGAGAAATGGTTATGAATTCAGTTTGTCTGTCTATCTGCCCGTGTTCTAACTCACATAAATATACTGATATTGTCGTGCAATGGATATATTGTACTGAGGTTTACTGAGGCGTGTTCGTCATCTACTTATAATAAAATCCGAAGGCAAGAAAGTATTGGTAACCATTCCGGGCGCGACCACTCTGGTCTGCAAATAGACCGTAGTTAAACGCCATGTTAGGTTTAATGAAAAACCTATGCGAACATTTGACAGCTAAATAATAATATATTCTACTTGAATTCATGTTGGTTCAGCATATTTTTCTATAAAACATGTATATCATATCCCATTACAATGTTTTAAGTTCTGAATTAATAATCCAGATTAAACATCAGAACCCCAGATATAAACAAACGAACACTGTTGCCATTCAACATCACAAATTGAAATAAATCACAAATGAACGACACTTTGAAAGCTTCACATACGATTCTGCTCTTAAAATATTTGTAAAAGCATATTAAAGTTTTTAAATAATTTAATTTTGTCTAAAACCTTCAAAAACTATTTGAGCAGTCATCTATCGACAAATGCAAGTGTAGGAAAGTATATTGTAGGTAATCATTCAGAGCGAACCGAGTCGGAGATGCGAACCTCATAGAACTAAATTCCCACTTCCATGTTGAACCCGTGCGTGGTGAAATGGCATCTTAGGCTTAATGAAAAACATATGCTAACATATGACAACTAAACGATAATTTCTTCTGATTCAAATAAACATCTATATCAACATTTCTGTAATAATTTTTTTCTATAAACATTTTTTTTTCAGAAATAGCGGTGACAACTTTCGTAGTTAGGCTTATCGGTGATCGATCCAGTATTATATTACGCTTCTTTTTAAAATATTTTGGCGCCATCTACCGGCAGATAATACAAACAAATTTTGAAATTTTGTTTCCATCGTAAATAAAATATTTTTCTCTTATAAAACGTACTTAAAATATAAGGAATAAACAGCACAGAGTAATTTCCATTAAAGTTTGCTTATATAATCAAAAAATGAGCTATGAAGTGAATCAAGCTCTTTAGAAACTCGTTGATAATACTTTTTTACAAAAACTTTCGCACATGGATTATTGTTTTACATTTAATTTGAATGTTCTGTCCAATCGTTGAACTATTTCAAAAATTTAATATTGAGTAAGAAAAAAATCCTCATCATTTGTATTTGTAGAAATTAGTTGTCATTTTAAAATGTACTTTTCTAAAATACATACCTTTCAATAATAAAATCTTCATGCTGTTTGTTTGTATGGAGTCTTATGAAAATGCAGCGCAGATCAACTATCTGTCAGTTTTGACGGGTGTTATATACTAGTTGAAAATTAAATGCGTAGCGTTTACAGTTCGTTTACAGGGATGCCCAAAATATTCCCTTACATCACAGTTTATGAGAAAAAATAGTTTGCAGTGTATTTTAATGATGTTACACTATTTCAATCATATTGAAATTGGTCACTGAGGTGCACTACAAGATGGAGGTTATAAAATATGTTATGCAGAGCACTGATCGTTCATTTACAGGGACACACAAAATAATTCGATTAAAGTATACTGTACACGAACAATAATCGATGGAATTTTGTGTTCTGCTCTGTGCATATAAAATCTATTTTACTTTTTGTAAATTATTTGGTTTGTATAAATTCTATAAATCATACACAGTGCTGTATACTTGAAAAATCTTGAGTAAGTTTCCGTTTATTGTCGGAAATTACTGAAGGTGAATTTTTCTATGTGTCTCCTAACTGAATTAAAGTTTAGCACACTATATACAACTCTATGAATCCTATTCAGGGATGCATAAAAAAAGTCGAATATTTTTTCGATTATTGATGGTAATTACTGAAATTAGGTTTTCTAATGCGTTATGCGTTTTCCAAATTGATTAAGGGGACCGTGGACCTTTATTGGATTAAAAATCGACCCAAAAATCGAAATTTATGTTTGTGTGTATTATTATTTTTCAGTTTATATTGAACCATTTGCGAAACACAGCATGCAGCTGCAATGATTTTTTGCAAAGTTACAAGCGTTTGACTTATGTACACAATCAATTTTTCGATACTTCGTAAACTTTAAACCTGTTTTTCTCAATATAGATTTTAAACGTTTTTTAGATTTTTGAAATGCTCCATGCGTCTTAATTTTTCTTCAAAATTCATGAAATTGATAAAGAAATAGTATATGCATTTTACAATTAGACTTCGTTAAGATAATTAAATTTGATTTATAACTTATTAAAATGCAAAATTTTAAAGAAAATTGGAATAGAATTCATAAAAAAATCTTTCAAAAATTAACTACTCAAGGAATTAAATAACGGATACACAGATTTGTTTGTAATATAGTTTTACGTGATTTAAAAGAAAAATAGAGGCAATATCTTAAAAATTAAGACGCAAGGAGCATTTTAAAACTATTTTTTAATTTTTTAATTTTTAAAAAAAAATTTAAATTATAGTAAGGTTAGAAATGCTTTTAAAGGTATTCTATATACTTATGGTGAAATGTATATATGCACAAAATTTCATGGTGCGATGATGAAAAAAAAGTTTTGTTACAGTATTCAGAATATGTTAAACGATGTAAGTGTTCTATAATATATTACTGAAGTATTATTTTCCGTTTTTGTTTATGTGTGTAATCAACAACACATTTTAAATGATACTTTATAATTTTTAAAAAATCAAATTTACATTTTTATTAGCATTATGTATTTTTATTGTTTTTATATTTTCGATGATTTTTAAAATTTGTAACACATATTGCAAACTCGTCGTTGGAGGCCACCGTAATACTTACCCATCATGGATATGCATAATATAAAATATGAAAATAAAACATGTGTAAACTATAAATAAAATGCTTTGCAATTCAAATAAAATCGTGGCTTGATGACGCCCTAAACTTTAAATGCTCTATTACTGAATTGCGTAAAAGAAACATCCTTATAACTCCAAAATTGATAATCATATTAAATAACGGTTTACTGCGTCGGATAAGAGTCTCATTTCCAATTAAAATATATATTTGAATTGAAATTTGAATGGAAAACAGGGTCATGAAAAATCGAGGAGTGTGGTAAAATAGGATTAGAAATATCTCGGGAACAAATTATCCGATTGACTTCATTCTTTATGCAAAATTTATGTTTTTTATTGTCTTTTATATTCACTCCTTAAAAGAAACAATTTCGAAAAATTTTATATACCTTTTATCAGAACGAATATTTCGAGAATTCGAAAAAAATAGTTCCGTATAATCGAGGTTTACTGAATTTCAATAGGCTTTTTCCCATTATTCCTTACTAAGTGCACACCAAATTTCAAGACTCCCTCTCAATTATTTCGGGAGATAAAGCATTTACAGACACACACAGACACACAGACATACGGCCGGCAATTTTTTTCTAAAAATATGTTTGTCGGAATCTCCAGTGTCTGAAACGCGTAAATCCGTCAAAAATTGTTTTTCGATTTTCAAAGCCGTTACAAGACTTACCCTATACTACGTATGATGGGTAAGTAAAAGAAACTTCAGATTGTTCTTGTATAAAGATCATCATAAACATTGTTCATGTATCTTCATGTATGCTTGAAAATTTTTCAAATAATTTTATAAAATTCATAGTTAAATTACGAAGCAATTCCGAAAGTAGACTTTAATTTAGCCCATTAACTAACTCATTACGTCCGATAAAATATGATGTATTTTATACTGAATGTAATAATATTTTAATTATGAGTTTCAATAAAGTCACAGTAAGTTTCATGTAAGTAAAAACATAAATTAAAAACATCTGACACTTTTAAAATCTTAAGAGTGAAAAGTATTCAAAAAAGTTATTTTAAAGTTGAATATGGAAGAACATCTGGATAAAAAAATGAATTATAGAAAAAATATTTTAAACTTATTATTATGTTAAAATTTGAAAGAAAATATTTTATGCCAAACATTTCTCTCATATAACCTTTAAAGAAAAAAAAGTACAGTGTCAAGTGTATTATGTTTATGAAAGCGATATGTTACATAACATAAATCCTTACAACCGTAAGAAAACAACTTTTTCATTTCTAATACTAGAATATTTGATTTAGCTTAAAAAGTTTTATGATCACATTGAAACATCGGGAATTTAATTTCGAACTCTTCCAAATTTTCCTTCAGTTGCTTTCGTTTCAAAATAATAATAGATATAAATTTAATAACATAAAATATATCGAAAAACTCTGTTTTCAGCTTCAGTATGAATATATCAAATCTTGATTGTGGAAAATAAATAATATAATGCTGCCATACTAGCAGATTAAAATATCAAACAAAGCATATCATTCAAAAAATCGCTTCTATAGCTTTTACAAAGAAAAAACATTTAGTATCAAGTGTATTATTTCAAAAATAATATTATATACGAAACGTAGATCCTTAATACTTTAAGAAACAAAAAAATATTTCTGAAAATAGTCTGTTTGATTTAGGTTAAAGTGTTTTATAAGGTTATTATAGCTTCTGATAAATTCCAGAACTATTTCATTAATCTTTCTATTTATATTTGTTTATAATAATTTAGACAGATGTTTTCAAACATTCTTTTCGTTGTAGTATAATAAAATGCCTATCAGTGTGAAACATCAAGTTTATCATGTCGAAATATTAGAAATTTAATTTCTAGCTGTTTCAAACAATTTTTATTTGAAAAGCTTTTACTTAAAATTAATAATATATATATAGATATAAATATTTTGTACTTTTCTGTTAGCCGGGCGCCAGTGATATAAATGCATAAAAATACATATATATATATAAATACTGTACACAAATATGCTTACATATACATATATATGTATATACATACATGTGGGAAAATTGTAGAAATCAAACCTATTAATTACTTTTCTAATGAATCGCCCCTCACTTTGGATACGGGCCCGATGACACATAATCACGAGTTTAGAAGGGTAGCCAATTCAGTCAGTTTATCGGCTTAATTAATGAAACCACATGCCTTTTGAATTGGTAACCCTACGGAGATGAGGATTTTCTAATATACTTCAACGCCACTTGCTGTGTGGAATCCATCCTATATGCAACTATGAAATGCTACTGCCGTATCATGTTTTATTGCAAAAAATGATATTGCATTTACACCACCCGAATACTGTCATTTTATTAAAAATGTGACATACATGTATATAGATATATATGTATATGTAAACATATATGTGCATAGTATAATAAAAACATGATACTGATGGTGTAAGTATTGGTAAAATATATAAATCAAGATTTTTTTTTTGTATAATAGGTGTTTTAAGAAAGGATGTGGCGTAGATAGTCTAAAATTTTTCAAATATAGGATGTAAAGTGTGTCCTTGTGTTGTAATTGAAGATGAGGATGAAGTGTTTGAAGAGAAGTGTATTAAATTCTGTAAGGTATATAATTGTGTATATAAATTGAGATGTAATGTGTGTAACCAAATATATATTGGGGAAACATCCAATCCAATAAATAAGAGAATTAATTAATCATAAATCGTACATAAGAAATCTTAAGATAAAAAAGGAGCAGGAGATTGAAAAAACTCATTTTGCTGTACATGGTGTGGAAAATATTAGGATATCTATATTGAAAATTATCCCAAATAAGCCAGAAAGAGTGATCTGCGAGAAAGAAATGACAGTTAAATATGGAACGGTCTGTATGTTACGTTTAATCAGAATGTCATACAAAACTTCAGAGATAAAGATTTGGATAACTCCATTTATGACAATATAAATCATGATATAAGGAAAGAGTTTGTTATCAGTAGAGTAGCGATATTAGATATAATATTAATATGAATACTTCTAAAAATCTAAATACTTGTAAATAAATAGAGAAAGTAATAATTAATTGTGATAGCAATCGAAGAGAAAGTGACATTAAGGGAATTATATTTAATATGAAAAAGAAATTCATTCTGGAGAAATTAACAACCTTGCAATCTAGTATAAGAAACATTAATAACGATTTGGGCTTGGATTTATTGAGGTATAGAATCAAGAAACAGGATCTACAGATATATTGTAACTTAAAGAACGGTCAAAAAAGTGCTGAAGAAAAGATCTATTTTATATTGGATTCTATGGAAAATTGTTATAAAGGAGTAATTTTTGGTAAAACTTTAAACAAGTATAATGATCTACTGCCAGTGAGTAAAATAAAAATAATTAAGTCATTTAAATATGATCAGCCTTTAAGGCGTATTATATTTAATTATAATGTATATGCAAAAGACCTAAAGAGAGGTATTGTTGAAAGTGCCGGGTGGTTATAATATAAGTATCCCTATTTGGAGCTGTCTGTAGCTTGAAGGAATAACAGGAATCAAACCAAAATTGGTACACTTACTATTCGAGAAGGGGGAAGCAGAATGGAACAATAAAAAAATCAATTGCAATAATCGCCGACAGATGGCGCTTTTGAGTGTGAAATGTAATGTGTAATATTGTGTACCGTGGAGGCGTCACAAACCTCAATGACTTTACTGCATATCGTAACATGTATGAAACATCACTTCTGATGCATTACATTCCTCATTTGAGCACGTTGTGCACAGCCTGGATTTTGTGTCCTCCAGCACAATGACCATGTGGAACCTAAACATGATCGCGGCACCGCCATGCAAAAGCGTAACCACGTTCACTGTGACATTTTCCAATAAATTATGCTTGCCATTCGGTCTGCGCCTTAATTTTTTGTTCTTGTATTACACATTACATTTCCCACTCAGTAGCGCCATCTGTCGGTGATTCTTAAAATTATTTTTATTATTATTATTCCATTCTGCTTCCTCTTTCTAGAATAGTAAGTATACCGATTTTGATTTCATTCGGATCATTCTTCGAGCTACAGACAGCTCCAAATAGAGATACTTCTATTATAACCACCCTGTATATGCAGTTGCAATGATGGAGAATTTATTAATTATATAAATAAAGATTATGGAAATGTTATTAGCGGTAATTTAGAGATTGCAAAAGACAAAGAGCTGAGAAATAGGATGAAGTATGGCCAAAATACAGAATAACACGAATTGTAATGGAAAGCACAGCCATTTAACTAACAACTAACATAAATATTTTTATACAAAAATTGACTTATAAATACAACTTACCATGTAATGTTTTTATGCGTGGAAGTTCTACGTTTTAAGATACTTAAAGTGAGAATATGCTCGAGATTGTGATGGTGTGTCTCAAGAGGATTATACTAAGTTAACTAAATCCATTAAAGATTTTCAGAGTAAATGTATAATTTTAAACGCCGATAAGGCTAACACAAGTTATGCATTAATCTGTAATATACGTAGGTTGATCCAAAAAAAAGTTTACAAGCAGAAGCATTTGAAACGTAATAATTGTGGAACGAATATTTCCACCCAGGGTGGTTGACAGATGGCGCTAGTTGTCCTACAGCAGTTCTACGAGTAATTAGCGTCAGTACGCAGACACTTAAGAGCAACAGTAATGGCACGACGTCTAGAAAAGTGGTCTCGCATAGAGGTGGGAGCCGTAATTCGATTCTTATGGGCCAAGAATGTGGCCGCATCCGAAATTCAAAGGCGTCATTCTTCTGCATGACAATGCCAGGCCCCATACAGCTCGCCAGACTCAGGAATTGCTGCAAAGGTTCAAGTGGGAGGTCTGGAATCACCCCCCATACAGCCCCGATTTGGCTCCAAGTGACTATTTCCTTTTTCCCGCGTTGAAGCGAAACTTATCCGGAACACGGTTCACCTCAGACGATGCAGTGAAAACAGCTGCCGAGAAATGGCTCAATGAGCAGGGCCCTGATTACTACCAAGACGGGATAAATAAGTTGGTCGAACGTTCTGACAAATGCCTAAACAGGTTTGGCGACTATGTGGAAAAGTAAAGGCCAGATGTGTCGCTTGATTGCCATTTGTATCTTGTTTCTATTGTTAATAAATACTTTTTCCTTTGCCTTGTAAACTTTTTTTTTGGATCACCCCTCGTATATATATATATATATATATATATATGGTGAAATCTTAAATTAAAGTTATAATAACAGAGATAACTATGAACTATTGAAATTGAAAGTTTCAGTAATGGAAAACAGGGTTAAGGCACTGTATATAAAGTTAAGTTGAAACAGTAAAGTCAAAGCAACCCATATCTTGTTCTAGTGCCAAAATTTCATATAACACCAGTGAAATTTAGAATTGTAACTAGTGACTATGGTTCATACCTGGAGTCTGCTACTAAGAAATTGTTGAGGGTTTTGAGAGAGGGATGTTTATTGGGGGATTGTTTGTGTTTGATGGAGTGTTGAGTACGGAGTCCACATTTATTATAAAGAACAGTTGTACTCTATTACATAAATTGAAAAAAAAAACATCAAAATATAAAAAGTTTGTTTGCATATGATTTTGCAGACCTATACAGCACCATTAACTTACTGGATTTAAAGGACAAGGTTATAGAGTTTTACAACAAAAACAGCAATAGAGATAGCGATAGATTGGTTTCTGAAATTGTTTCAGTTGGTGGTACAAGAGAATTACTTGTATGAGGGGAGTAGAGTATTTAAACAGATTCGTAGAATCCCAATGGGGGGTGGGAGTTGTAGTTCAATTTTATCTGACATCTACTTATATATATAAGAATAACAATGATTTAAATAGCGAGATATTGAATTACAGGTACATTGATGATATTTTAATAGTTGATTTAAATATTGCAAATGTAAATATAGATTTTATATATTATCCTAATATTTTAAATTTAGAACTCTCCTCTCGGGATATTAAAAACATAAATTATCTTGATGTAAATTTAAAATGGGAAAATGATAATTCGATTACAAGGGTTTATGACAAAAGAAAGATTTCGATTTTAAAACTTTAAAAATCTTACATTTTGATTCAAACGTGCATATTTCAGTTTTTAGAAATGTGTTTACGAATGGTTTAGATCGTATCGAATGATTGTGTTTAAGGTTTGGCGATGCGATCGGCGAATTTATAAAGTTAGCTCAAAAGTTACCCAGGCATTGAAACAAGGTTATCCTGTGAAGTTTGTAAGAATAAATATCATTAATTTTATAGGAAGAAGTAAATATCAAACTGAACAAAATTCATTTTTAAATGCTAAAGGTGGTAGGGATCAGTTGTTCGGATGTATTCTGGTGCATGTTGCTGTGTGTTTCCGTTAATTGTGTAGCTTAATTTGGTCTCGGCATGTGAAGGGGGACGTTGCTAAAAACTAGTTTTAATCCTGCTGCGCATGTCGTTAGCCATGTCCTCCTGCCTTCTGTTTTTTCCCATGATATTGTTTTAATGTTAGTAATTTTGAATTTGGTTATGTTCGAGTTGTGGTTTTAATTGGTTATATTTTAGGGCTCAGATGAATTATTGTTATTTGTTTTTCGCCTACGTAGTGTACTTTGTGTGAATTTATAATTTAATTTGAGTACATATATATATATATATGTGCGTGTGTGTGTGTGTGTGTGTGTGTGTAAATATGTATATAAGTGGGCACTAGTGCCCGGCTAACAGAAAAGTACCAAATTTTTTAATATGAAAGCTATCCAAAGAATTTATTTTATTTTTAGAATGATGATTTATTAATAAGTGTCTTTATTACAAATGTGGAAAGTAAAATATTGGTGATTCATTCATATAATAAAATTTGAAACAAAGTGTTTTATACAAAACAAGTCTCTTATATAACATTTAAAAAAAGAACTATTTAGTATCAAGTATATTATTTCCAAAAACGAGATACATTACGTAACATAAATCCAAGAAGATTTTCACCTCTAAATACAATATATTTGATTTATCTTAATAAGTTTTATGTGGTTATTAAAGCTTCTGAAAAAATCTAGGACAAATGCAACAATCTGATGATTTATGTTTGTTTATGAGTTTTCAGGCAGATACGATCCTCTCATCTAGTCTTTTCTTTCCATTGTAAAAGAAAATACCTGGCAGCAGGAAACATTGTATTTATCACATGAAAACAGCAGTATGTATATATATTATTTTTATCATGAAATGTATCAAACGAATTTGTTTCTAGTTTCATTATAAAGACATCAAATCCCTATTAAAAAAAACTGAAAATAAAGTTCATGTATATTAAAATTTGAAAAAAATTACTGTAACATACAAAACAAATCTGTTATTGTGGCGTGATCCCACCATTCTCTTATTTTGGCAATCTTGAGAACGTGTATTATTCTAAATAATATTTATGTTTACAAATACATTTCTTTTAATTATATATTTTTAAAATTATAGTATTATTGTTGTTATTATTAATAGAGTATCATCTGAGATGAGTATTATTTGCACATTGCTTTGTATATGGTATAATTACTGTACATATGGGCTACTGCTATGTACACGTTTATAGGCAATGTATTATTAAATAACTAGCAAGCTACGCCCGCTGCGCTGGTCGGTTTCTACAAATGAACCTTGAATAAAACGAAATATTGTTTTATTTGACCTTGTATTTGAAAGAAATCTGTATATTTACCAGGAATATCCTTCACATTACTGAAACATTACGTCATTGCGCTATTATATTTTTTAATGTGCAGTCAAAATTTTAGCTGTTAAGCACCAACTCTTTTATTTGGTCATTTACAGTTAAGGTTTGCTAAAGAATTATCAAACTATATGCAATATACTAAAACCAATAAAAATTGTTGAACTAACAATGCAAACAAATTAACTAACAAGTGGAACTACTGAATGGTTATTCAGTAGAAGTTTTTATAAATGCTAATCTTTGATAATCGGGTTCATCTGATTATAGAACTTTTCCATATAATTCTAAAACTAACAGAACGATATAAAATTTACTAAAACCATCCTTATAAATTATCTACTTAACAATGCAAGTCGCAAAAAATACGCCCAGTAAAAACTTTCAAAAAGGCTAATCTTTCGGAATCGGGTTCACCTGACTATATAACCTTCACACATAATTGTTTGACTGAGCAACGTAGAACAATATGTAGTACATTAAAACCATTCCTGAAATAGCATCTAACTAACAATACAATTTTCATCAAAATCCGTCTGGTAGAACTTTTTCAGAAGACTAATCTTTCATAATCGGAATCAAATATTGAAAAGGCTAATATTTGATTAAAAAAATGGTCACCCGATTTTCGAATTTCCCCCTATAATTCTAGAACTAAGCAACGTATAATGATATGTTATATAATAAAACTTTCCCTAGAAAATTATTTAACAGTGTAGGTTCCATCGAAATCCATTCGGCAAAATCCTTTAAAAAGGCTAATATTTCATAATCGGATTGATCTGATTATAGAACTTCCCAGAATAATTCTATAACTAAGCTACGTAGAACGATATGTTATACAATAAAACCTTCTCTGAAAAATTATCTTACAGTTTAAGCTCTACGAAAATCCATTCAGCAGAACTCGAGTTATAAGCAGCCGGAACGAAATTTCATATATGTAGAAGTAAATAGAAGTATATTGCCATTAATATAGCTTGCATTTGAATTAAAAAAAAGGTACTTTCCGTTTTATTGTCCATTTTACCAATTTTCACTCAGACATTACTTAAAAAAACACGGTCAAAAATTTTCACTAAAAACGTCCCCCATTTAAAAAATGTAAAAACAGTTTCAAATAAAAAATCTTCACCACTCCACAAAAGCGCTTTCGCCCTAGCTAGAGCATCATCAGTTGTGTCAGAGTTTTTTAAATAATGTCTGAGTGAAAATTGGTAAAATGGACAATAAATAGTAAATTTACAGACATTAACAAATGAACACGTGTTTTTAAGGTACTTTTCGGTTAGCCAGGCGCCAGTGATACATATATATGTATGTATATACATGTATTTGTGCAGATATATGTATGTATATACATGTATTTGTGTAGATATATGTGTATATATATGCATGTATATATATATCAGGCACCCGGCTAACCGAAAAGTACCAAAAACAATACTGCAAAAATGCAGTCGTACACTTAAAAAAAAAAAAAAAAACACCTTTTGGTATAAAATCTCTCATCAAAACTGTTTTTCTTTTTTTTTCTTTTTTTTAAATAAAATTAGTAAGAGTTTTTTCTTTTATTTTTCCAGATGTATAGCCATTTCAATTCTTTCTGCAACAAAAAAGACACCTTTTGGCTTAAAATCAAATTTTTTGAGGTCAAAAGTAAAATCAAAATCGCCAAAAACAAAAGATACATCGCCAAATATAGTTCTAATATAGAAATCTTGCCCCTTGAATAATTTTTTAAGCATTACGAACATTCTCAATCATATTTAAATTAAATATTTTCGTTTTATAATATTCTCTCATCAAAACACTTTTTTTTCTTTCTCTTTCTTTCTTTCTTTTTTTTTAATAAAATTAGTAACAGTTTTTCTTTTATTTTTTGACATGTATAGCCAATTCATTTCTTTCTGCAACAGTAATGATCGTCAAAATATTAGCAATGGTAACCTTTTTGGCCAAAATAACAGAACTTTCTATCATAATTCTATGACTAATATACGTAGAACGTTGTGTTATATACTAAAACCTTCCCTGAAAAATTATCTCTCGTAGAGTGTAAGTTCCATCAAAATCCATTCGGCAGAACTCGAGTTACAAAGGAACGGAACGAAATTTCCGTTTGTGGTTTATATATATAGTAGAAGTAAACATGTATTGTTCCAGTTAAATACCAAGTTAAATGTCATGTATAGCTTAAATGCTAGTTTCTATTTAATGACGTTTTTAAAAGATTGTCAAATCAGTGAGAATAGATTAGAGCCATCAAACATAAAATAGTGATGTTTCTATGTCCTCATAGTTTATGATAATCAGCTGCAGTTATCTTCGTGTGAGGGCTCAGAATGTATGACGTGAGATAAATTGTTTTCATGTTCTCAGCTGACAACTGTCCATTAATTTCAGAGAAGCGGTACTTCATCGACTACGAATGGGTGGTCATTAAATTATGTTACATATGTTAATTCTTGACAGCCGTTCAGTACCATATATGTAAATTTTGATACCCTTTGGGGATTGGTTAGATGTGTGAACTGCAATTTTTCCCAGTGAGTGGTTCACACGTTAGTACCAAAATAAGGTTAATGCGAAAAGTACAAAACAATTTACTTGAGTTTCTGGGGATCGATTACCGGGAATATTGAACCTGACTCCCACATCTGCTGATTTTTAAATGTTTAAAAATGCTATTTGTAATCATTCTGAAGTTCATAAAGGTGGAGGTACGAAGTTTGTATTCTGTTCTTTTCTTTTATATGTGTGTACCTCATTTCTATTCTTATGTCAAATCATGTCCGCAGAAGAACGAACTTGCCGTCATAAAAATATTATTTTCTGTGCACCTAATTTTTTGTCAGTAAATTCTCAATTGTTTTATTTTTTAATTCAGTAAAATTTAGTAATAAATTGTATAAAACTAAACAGAGAAAAAAAGGTAATTATACATAAACATAGATACCCTTAAATGTTTGAATTGTTTTATTTTTATTTGAGTATTTTTTTTCCTGTAATTTTACTATGTTTTGTAATATACATAAGTTAGTTATTTATTTTAAAGATTTTATCGTGATTATTAAATTAGTATTTTCGTTTACTGCTATTGTATAATTTTTTTTCCAGACCATTTTGTTTAATTAACTATAAGATATTTGAGGGTTGTTTTGTTTTAAACCGGAAGGGGGATGTGGGGGTTCAGCATATGCATCAAAACAATGGCTAAAAGCTAGAAAATCCTCAAAATTCACAACACGCAGTACTCTTAATTAATAATAATATTTCCTTTATATGACTAGGCTTACGATCACTTAGACTTTTGCAAGCAGAAGCCCCTTGAAAGATAATCAATCTTAAGTTTATGGGAAAGGGTGTACTCAAAACCTTATTCAGCTCATGTGTGGTAGTTTATATTGTAATTAAGGACATCTCGTAGCCTAATTTTTTAAAAATGTATGTAACTTGCAAGCACATATAAAATTAAAAAAAATATATTGACTAATCAAGTATATTATTTCAATAAAATAGATACATTACGTTAAATAAATCCAAGAAGAATTTCATTTATAAATATTGTATATTTGATTTATCTGAATGAGTTTTATGAGGTTATTACAGTTTCTGCAAAATCTAGGAAAAATGCAATAATCAGTTGATTTATGTTTATGTAATAGTTTTCAGACAGATACTAGCCTCTCAAATAGTATTTTCTTTATATTGCATAAGGGAATGCCTAGCAGCAGAACACATGGTATTTATCACATCAAAACATCAGAAATCTAAATTTCAACACTTTCAAACACTTTATTTCAATTGTTTTAATTTAAAAGTAACAATAGATATATGTCATTTTATATTAGGAAATGTATCCAACGAATCCGTTTTCAATTTTATGAGGTTATTAAAGCTTCTGCAAAATCTAGGAAGAATGCAATAATCAGATGATTTATGTTTATTTAATAGTTTTCAGACAGATACTAGCCTCTCAAATAGGCTTTTCTTTATATTGCATAAGGGAATGCCTAGCAGCAGAACACATGGTATTTATCACATCAAAACATCAGAAATCTAAATTTCAACACTTTCAAACACTTTATTTCAATTGTTTTAATTTAAAAGTAACAATAGATATATGTCATTTTATATTAGGAAATGTATCCAACGAATCCGTTTTCAATTTTATGAGGTTATTAAAGCTTCTGCAAAATCTAGGAAGAATGCAATAATCAGATGATTTATGTTTATTTAATAGTTTTCAGACAGATACTAGCCTCTCAAATAGGCTTTTCTTTATATTGCATAAGGGAATGCCTAGCAGCAGAACACATGGTATTTATCACATCAAAACATCAGAAATCTAAATTTCAACACTTTCAAACACTTTATTTCAATTGTTTTAATTTAAAAGTAACAATAGATATATGTCATTTTATATTAGGAAATGTATCCAACGAATCCGTTTTCAATTTTATGAGGTTATTAAAGCTTCTGCAAAATCTAGGAAGAATGCAATAATCAGATGATTTATGTTTATTTAATAGTTTTCAGACAGATACTAGCCTCTCAAATAGGCTTTTCTTTATATTGCATAAGGGAATGCCTAGCAGCAGAACACATGGTATTTATCACATCAAAACATCAGAAATCTAAATTTCAACACTTTCAAACACTTTATTTCAATTGTTTTAATTTAAAAGTAACAATAGATATATGTCATTTTATATTAGGAAATGTATCCAACGAATCCGTTTTCAATTTTATGAGGTTATTAAAGCTTCTGCAAAATCTAGGAAGAATGCAATAATCAGATGATTTATGTTTATTTAATAGTTTTCAGACAGATACTAGCCTCTCAAATAGTATTTTCTTTATATTGCATAAGGGAATGCCTAGCAGCAGAACACATGGTATTTATCACATCAAAACATCAGAAATCTAAATTTCAACACTTTCAAACACTTTATTTCAATTGTTTTAATTTAAAAGTAACAATAGATATATGTCATTTTATATTAGGAAATGTATCCAACGAATCCGTTTTCAATTTTATGAGGTTATTAAAGCTTCTGCAAAATCTAGGAAGAATGCAATAATCAGATGATTTATGTTTATTTAATAGTTTTCAGACAGATACTAGCCTCTCAAACAGGCTTTTCTTTATATTGCATAAGCGAATGCCTAGCAACAGAACACATGGCATTTATCACATCAAAACATCAGAAATCTAAATTTCAACACTTTCAAACACTTTATTTCAATTGTTTTAATTTAAAAGTAACAATAGATATATGTCATTTTATATTAGGAAATGTATCCAACGAATCCGTTTTCAATTTTATGAGGTTATTAAAGCTTCTGCAAAATCTAGGAAGAATGCAATAATCAGATGATTTATGTTTATTTAATAGTTTTCAGACAGATACTAGCCTCTCAAATAGGCTTTTCTTTATATTGCATAAGGGAATACCTAGCAGCAGAACACATGGTATTTATCACATCAAAACATCAGAAATCTAAATTTCAACACTTTCAAACACTTTATTTCAATTGTTTTAATTTAAAAGTAACAATAGATATATGTCATTTTATATTAGGAAATGTATCCAACGAATCCGTTTTCAATTTTATGAGGTTATTAAAGCTTCTGCAAAATCTAGGAAGAATGCAATAATCAGATGATTTATGTTTATTTAATAGTTTTCAGACAGATACTAGCCTCTCAAATAGGCTTTTCTTTATATTGCATAAGGGAATGCCTAGCAGCAGAACACATGGTATTTATCACATCAAAACATCAGAAATCTAAATTTCAACACTTTCAAACACTTTATTTCAATTGTTTTAATTTAAAAGTAACAATAGATATATGTCATTTTATATTAGGAAATGTATCCAACGAATCCGTTTTCAATTTTATGAGGTTATTAAAGCTTCTGCAAAATCTAGGAAGAATGCAATAATCAGATGATTTATGTTTATTTAATAGTTTTCAGACAGATACTAGCCTCTCAAATAGTATTTTCTTTATATTGCATAAGGGAATGCCTAGCAGCAGAACACATGGTATTTATCACATCAAAACATCAGAAATCTAAATTTCAACACTTTCAAACACTTTATTTCAATTGTTTTAATTTAAAAGTAACAATAGATATATGTCATTTTATATTAGGAAATGTATCCAACGAATCCGTTTTCAATTTTATGAGGTTATTAAAGCTTCTGCAAAATCTAGGAAGAATGCAATAATCAGATGATTTATGTTTATTTAATAGTTTTCAGACAGATACTAGCCTCTCAAACAGGCTTTTCTTTATATTGCATAAGCGAATGCCTAGCAACAGAACACATGGCATTTATCACATCAAAACAGCAGAAATCTAATTTTCAACTCTTACAAACACTTTCTTTCTATTGTTTTAATTTAAAAGTAACAACAGATGTATGTCATTTTATATTAGGAAATGTATCCAACGAATCCTTTTTCAATTTTATGAGGTTATTAAAGCTTCTGCAAAATCTACACTGCAAAAAATAATTGTTGATTTTACAGTATAAAACTGGCATCCCAGCTGCTAGTATTATACTGTAAAATTAACAGTATTAAACAGTAAAATAAGCAGTAATACGCTACCGCGCATGCGCGGCGGCAGCGTATTACTGCTTATTTTACTGTTTAATACTGTTAATTTTACGGTATAATACTGGCAGCTGGGATGCCAGTTTTATACTGTAAAATCAACAATTATTTTTTGCAGTGTAGGAAGAATGCAATAATCAGATGATTTATGTTTATTTAATAGTTTTCAGACAGATACTAGCCTCTCAAATAGGCTTTTCTTTATATTGCATAAGCGAATGCCTGGCAGCAGGACACGTGTCATTTATCACATCAAAACAACAGAAATCTAAATTTTAACTCTTCCAAACATTTTCTTTCAATTCCTTTAATTTAAAAGTAAAAATAGATATATGTCATTTTATATTATGAAATGTATCCAATGAATTTGTTTCCAGTTTCACTATAAAAATATGATACCTTTATTAAAAAACCTAAAAATAAAACAAATTTATATTAAAATTTGGAACAGGGTATCACATACAAAAGAAATAATTTATATAATTTTTAATGGTATAAAATTAACATTTTCCACTGCTACGTGATATTACAATGAGTCATGTCTCTACATTAACTTTCAATGGCTAAAGAGAAAAATAATCTGCATCAATTGTTTTATTTCAACGAAAGATAATTGTTACGAAACATAAATCCTTACTATCCTAAAAAGGAAGGCATTCCATATCTGAAAAAATTATGTTTGATATAACTTAAAGAATGTATGAGATAAATAAAGTCTCTGACGCAATCTAGCACGAATGCAATAATATGATGATTTATACTGCTTTATTAATGTTTCGGCAGATACAATATTCTTACATAATGTTTTGTGTTCGTTATATACCAAAGTAACATTGGTTTAAAAAAACAAACATAAGTTAATTTATTTAGGAAAATATAATTTAACCATAACAAAAAATATATAATAACCTCTTTCGAATTTCTAATAATACCAAAAAAGCTCTATTTATCTTTATAAGCCTCAGAAAAAGATATCTTTAAAGTTTCGTTAAAAAAAAAAGGTTTTCAAAATAAGTTTATTTTTCTGCCACTGATTTTTCTGAGTATTTTTTATATTGTACTAAGGGGCTCTGGCCCCTGCTAGCTACGCTCACCAACCCCCGTTCTGATTTCACAGTTTCTTAAAACCTGGTAAATGCAATGTATCCTGTTTTAAAAAGATGATGATGATGATATCACGAACGGCGACTATCTTCTGTAATCATCATATATATTATTTCTCCTGTCAACATCCCTTTTCCTAAGAAAATAAGAAACGCAAAACGACGAATGAGATACCATATGAAAGGATTTTGAACAGGCTTCTGACATAGTACACTTACATTTTCCTAAAACATGTTTTTTGATTAAAATTTGCTGATAATTAAAAATTAAATCGGCATTGTTTTCATAAATGAAATGAAAGGTTTTCTTCAAATTAGCGTTGCCACAAAAATAAAATTCCGGATTACATAACGCTCAACAATGATTATAAAAAAATAAAAAGCACAAAAAAATAAAGTATGACATCTCCGCACGTGTTTAGTTTATATTTATGATTAAAAAGCAAAATTGAAATTGCAAAGCTTAGGAGAGAAAGACACCATGGATTGTCCCATGCTTTTTTTTCTTCCAATGCAGTTAAAATACGATTGTTATTTTTTCTCGCGCGTGCCTTTTTGTAAGTTTGATGGAATAAATGTGCTGATATTCTGGCTTGACTAATTAATGTTAGGGAACAGATATCACAGACGCACCGGGGTTGGCGCAATTTTTTTGTGGTGCTATTTTGGCGAGAAATTCCCATTTTCGAATACCTGTTAGGCCTAGCTTGCGAAAACATGTTAGTTTTATTTTATAATAAAGTTGTATTATAATTTTACTTCAAAATACACACATTTATTTTCTTATTATACACACCGTTTTATTTAACACACACGTTATTTTATTACACATATTTAAATTTTATTTATTAATTATTTTTATATTATTTTATTTTTAATTTATTTACATACACATTTCATTTTATTATAAAATACCAAGTTGCCATACAAAGCAAAAGTCACCAGGTTACCCCGCCAAGAAAGAAATCGCCATTGTGGTGCCAAAAAGAAACCCCGGTGCGTTTGCGATATCTGTACCAATGTAGTTTACGGGTATTTTTATTCTTAATGTTTCTTTAGAAGTCTAAATCTATATAAAAAAAAAAAAAAATACTACAATGTTAAAAAAATTGGATTGCAGTGCGAAATCCTTGCACGGGTCCCACTGGTCAGGTTATAATGCTTTTTCATTTAACTGGTTATAATGCTTTTTCAATTAATTCATCTTTTTTATTTTAATATCCATGTGTAAACACGATTTTTATGACGTAATTTTCTTTATTTCCTGCTTTCAACACGTGATCATTTTAATATTATTTTAAACTTTCATTATTGTTTTTAATAGTCTCGCGCAAATACATTTTTTATTTGAGATAAAATATAATCCTTTGCGCTTATTTAGAAATTGCCAACAATATAAAAAAATGACTTTTACAATAAAAGTTTGTTTACTCAATTTTTAACGATTTTTTGAGTTTTTATTGTCCGACCGTAATAATTTTTTTAATTTCTGAAAGCTTGTTATATTTCGCGTCTAGTGGTGTGATTTTCGAATCCGTAGGATGGCTAAAAAAAAAGTAATCGCTCCTCACAAAAGTCCCTAGTAAAAAAGCGATGAGAGTAACCCGGAATATCTACGCAGATTTCCATTGGTCCATTTTTAAACCATTACTTTTTTTCTGTATATATATAGAAGGATTAATCAATTTATATTTTTCAGATCATATTCATTCTCAAGTAAACAGTTTTATGTTCAGCAAACATGTTTTATAATCAAATATGATAAATTAACACTATTAACATTAATATTAATATTATTTTGTTACTCTTGCATGTATAAATTCTGTTACTCAGCTGAAAATATTTAATTGAGAATACATATCATCCGTCAAACCGACATCTTGTTTTGAGAAAACTGATTAATATACTGTAAAAACTACTCGGAAACGTTTCCATATATCAGCTGTAGCAAAAAAAGAACTTTGTTTTTATAAATATTTCTTTAAATTTTAAAAATATTCCTAAATATTTCCGAGATTTCTAAAGATAAAGAACGTTTTTCGGAATCATGGGTAACTCGAAAGTGGCTATTGTATATTTTCGTTCAGGGTTATTTTACATTTTTGTAGATTAGGAAATATTTGACTTTTTTACAATGCAACAAACAGGAGTCACGAAATGTATCATATCGAAGCATCGGGAGTGTAATTTTGAGCTCTAAAAAAACTGCATCTCTTTAAACGTTATTGTTCTTAATAAGCGAATATAAGGTATGTTAATTGGAACACTGATATGTTTTTATAAAGAAAAAACTGAAACTAAATGTATTAAAAATTCTGATGTATTGTACTGTATATTGTATATAAAAATTCTGATAGTTTTACTGTGGAAAGTATCCTTCAACTTTCTTTTAAATTTCAAAAGGGATTTAGAAAGGCTAAATACTAAAAATAATAATAAATATTTTTAATACATTAGTAGATTAAAAAATTAAACAAAGTGTACAATACAAAACCATTCTGTAATATAACCTTTAAAAAGAAACGTACTAATTATTAATTATATTTTTTCAAAGAAAAGATTATAACGTAACATAATGCCATAATGTAACATGCTACCTTACAAAAAACTTTTCATTTCTTAAAACACTGTGACTGATTTAGAATAAAGAAATTTATGGGGTTATTAAAACTTCTGAAAATATTTAGAACAAATATAAAAAATTGATTATTTTATAAGATTTTGGATAGCTTTAAATAAATATAATTCGATAAAACTGCCTTTTTTGTTCTAAAAAAAAACAAAAAAAAAACATCAAGTTTATCAAATTGAAACAGCATAAAACAAATAATTGATAAGAATTTTTTTTATATGAACGATACACAATGATTACGTTTTTAATATCTCTAAATAGCTACCAAGTCTTCATTTAAAAAAATAAAAATATATAAGTAATGTTGACTCATTAGCAGATTAACATTTGAAAGGAAATGTCATGTTTAAAACAATTCGCTTATACAACTTTTAAAAGGAAAAGTACCGTGTGCGCTATAAATTCGCTAAAACTGTAAAAGTCCTTTCATAAAAAGAAAAGTGCCCAGTTAAACTCAAGGCATTGAGCTCGCAGGCTATTGACAGTAATTGTATATTATACTGTTATTTCAAAAAATAATTCCCCTCGAAAAATAAAGAAATCGGCAATAAAGCTGTATGCCAAATTTAAAGCAAATCGGATAATTCTGCATGAAATACCCATTTACCTAAATTAAAGAGGAGATTAACTCCCCCCCCCCTTTTTTTTATTTTATACTTTACCAATGAAACTCCAAATCTAATCAGGGATGCCCGTTTTCAGAATAATCATGTGTATCAAATTTGAAGCAAATCGGATAATTCTGCATGTAAAACTCATTTATCTAAATTAAGGGGTAAGATTAGCCCCCCGTTTGACGCTATATAATTAACGAATGAAAAACAAAACTGATCGGGAAAGCGCCTTATCAGAATAAACGAGCATACCAATTTGAAGCAAATCGGGTAATTCTGCATGAAAAACCCATTTATCTAAATTAAGGGGTGCGATTAACCCCATGAGCCCGACTGGGGCTCATACCTCCGTTCCCCCCTTATAATTAACCAATGAACTCCCATAGCTAATCAGGGTAGCACCTTATTACAATGAACATATATATAAATTTGAAGAAAATCGGATAATTCTGCAGGAAAAATCTATTTATATAAATTAAGGGGCGATTAGCTCCCTGTATCTTCCTTTATACTTAACAAATAAACCTCCAAAACTAATCAGGGAAGCGCCTTATCACAATGAACCTATATACAAAATTTGAAGAAAATCAGATATTTCTGCATGAAAAGCCCGTTTATCTAAATTAAGGGGTTTAGCGCCTGTCACCCCTCCCGCTTTATACTTAACCAATGAACCCCTAAACTAATCAGGGAAGCACCTTATCACAATAAACCTGTATACAAAATTTGAAGAAAATGGAATGTTTCTGCATGAAAAGCCCATTTATCTGAATTAAGGGGGGTTAGCCCCCCCATTCCCCCCTTTATACTTAACCAATGAACCCCCAAAATTAATCAGGGAAGCGCCTTATCACACTGAAACTATAAACAAAATTTGAAGCAAAACGGTTATTTCTCTCAAGAGTTATCGCGATACGTACATACATACATACGTACCATACAGAACCGGCGGGCGGGTACATTAGCTCTCAGGCTTTGATAGCCTGTGAGCTAAAAATGAACATATGACGCTAAAAAATTGCGGTTTGTAGGAATGTGATTACAGAAAAATCGGATTTTTTAATACTAAAAAAAGTTGTGGTTTACCGATAGATGGCGCTGACATGCATAATAATGAAGCAGGTGTATGCAAATTAGATTTATAGAAAAATACCCGTAACTTCGAAGCGTCTTACAAGCTTTGTTATGCCAGCACATGAAACGGGACCTTTTCTCGTCTAGATTCCTTTTAATGTGTGGACTTTTCGCAATGTACCAGTTGCTGATTCCCCATTCTTGTAAAATGTTTTAACTAACAACGCTTGATTTAGCAACGATAGCACACTGCTTGCATCCAATGAAGAAGCTAGTGCATCGAGATATTTTATTGACAGCCTGATTTGCACAAATCTGCTTCATATTATGCATGCCAGAGCCATCTATAAGTAATTGTTTGAACCACAACTTTTTTGTTATTACACGAGAATCCGATCTCTCTCTAATCCCACTCGTGCAAACCGCTATTTTTTAGCATCATTTGTTCCCTTTTAATGGATTTTTAAGTGTTTAACGAATTTATGGAGCATACGGTATTTAGTATCAAGATTTATTACGATGAATGATACGTGTTCCTTAACATACTACCATTAGAAAATAATAATTTCATTTCTAAATTTTTGGTTTGTCTGAAAGAGTTTTATATGGTTATTTAAGCTTCTGGCACCATTTAGCACAAAAGAAATAATCTGATTATTTATGTATGTTTATTAGCTTTAGACAGATACGATCCTGCCGTTTGTGTTCGTAGTATAACTAAATACTTAGCAAGAGGAAACATCTAATTGATCACATGAAAATATTGAAAATCCTTTTTCGAATGTTTCCAAAAAATCTTTCTTTCAGTAGCTTTAGCTTAATAATAATAATAATGGAAATATTTTTAACTAGCTGTTACCCATGACTTCGTTCATGCAACATTAAAAGAAGAATAAATACATTAATTAAGCAAAATATTTCACTCCCAATAATTAAAAACGTTAATAATTAACTAACTATTTATCACATTTCATAGGAGACAATACGGTATTTTTTGTTATAGGAACATTGACATAACTCAGTCTTAAAAAAGTGAAATTTTGTGCCAAATAATCGCGAAAATGAAATTGCAACCAATGCAAAAAGGAGGGCCAGATAAAATCGTGGAAATAGACTATTTGGGTAAAAACAAATCTCCATTTTACCTGATAAACTTTTAACACCTTTGTGTAACGTTTTAACAGCCATCCTTCCAAAAAACATTAATTGGAAATAGTATATGCTTTTTCTTTAAATTCAATTCTGCCTCCTTGGTTTAATGTATAGCTGAAACAAATCTTGTTTTCTAAATGACAGTATGTTGACAGGCAATTTTTGTTCTTCAGAATAAATTGATTCATGAAGTTTGAATATGTGAAAATATGTTTTTATTTTTCGGATAATTTACTGAAATCAAGATTTTGTTTTCACATATCTATTCAAAGTGAAAATAAATTCTGTTTTTCGGTTTCAATGAGAAACTGGTGTAAAAAATATACTGATCTGTTTTATTTCTCCTTTTTTATACACAAATATGGAGTAATTTACTTTCCGTTTTTGGAGAACTTCGTTAAAATTTACAAAAAAAAGATCTTGGCATCTAATTTATTTTTTTAAATTCTAAGAGTTTGTGTGACATCCTTGGATCAATGATAACTGGTATTAAGTAAATCGCGCTCCATTCGATAGTCTAGGAGTAGTTGCGTAATACAAACACATGGTCAGATTTTAATATAAAAGATTCATGTTCATTTTCCTTTTCATAAAATTATGATGTGATTTTTAGCAGTAAAACTCTCATCGGTATATAATGGATACTCATGTTTAATAATCAGTATAGATAAAAAAAAACCATTTAAATTTTTCGTTATAAATAGGGCGTGAAACACATCTACTCCCTATACTTACTGATCCTTGTATTATTAATGTAAGGAATTGATTCACACTCATTTTAAAACATATTGGAAAATTCCTGTTTTATTTCAAATATGACGTCTCTTTTTCCCCAGAGAAATCCCTTTTCAATGACATAATTCTTGTTAATTTTCTTTTCCAGGCAATTAAATTCAATACAAGCATAGGAGAAATCACGTTACTTTAACGAAATAATATTAAATCTTTAGGTTTTATCAACAAAAATGGAACTATTAACATTTGTCATTTTTTTAGGTAATCGAGTTATTTCTTTTAGTTTCAAGAATGAAAATAACTATTTCTCGCTATCCATGACATCATTTTCAACATTGATAATTTTGCGAAGCATATTATTGACATTTGCTAACCATTTTATTTTCAAACTTCTTTTTACTTTCTTAAAAATTAAATAAAAAATACGGTATAGTTATATTAGCCGTGCGCAGGCGGTAAAACGCCCAGTATTGTTACCATACAAAAGATAAAAAAAAAAAAAAAAAAAAAAAAAAAAAAAAAAAAAACAAGATTATTTTATTTCACCATCAAAACATATCTGCTTTATTTTCGATGTATGACGTCATATTCGCCTGTTTTCTATGGTTACGCATATTGAAACCTTGTATTATTATCAAAAACAAAAAAAAGTATGTCTTATTTCTAATAATATTAATTAATCTTCTTTTTAATTCTTTAATTTTTTTATTTCATTTTCATTTTTCACGTGAAACTAAATTATTGAGTAAAAATTATTATTCAGGGTTTTGATTTAGTTTTTGGCAACGATAAAGTATTAGCAACGGTAAAGTAAATTTAACCATTCTAAAATATTATACGAAAAAATGTCCATTTATTCTCTATGAAAATAATGAAATTTTGAATTATTAAATAAAATATTTGAATAAAACAAACTAAAACCAGCCTATGTTCATTCAAGGTTTATAATCAACCTATATGCAAAGATACAGGATCATTAAATGCTCCATTTTGACGCTGGCTCCAGACTTACATTTGCACACAATCGGATTTATAATATTATTAGGATATAAATACTGTCCAATGAGAATATATAGTATCGATTAAAACAAAAAAAAATGCGTTAAAAGTATAAGTTTGATTGATTCACAGATTAGTTTTAAAACAAAGTGTTTCGTACAATATAATTCTCTTACATGAAATTTAAAGAGAAAATATATTGCGTTATATAACATAAATTCTTACTTAGTAAAAATTACAAATTTATCTCAATCTAGGAAATTATAATATAACCGCAAATGAAAATACAATAAGTTTTTCGGAGGAACCCATTATTAAAAAAAAATGTTACTTAAAAAACATCATAAACTAATAAATTTTTGAAATTTAAAGAAGTATTTATATAAACAGTTTTTTTTTCTGTCACTGATTTGCGGAAACGTTTCCGAGTTGTTTTTATAGTGTATTAATCTGATTTTTCAACCCCGAACATAATGTTTTCGGATGCTGTCAATGCTATAATAAACATTTTCATATTTAACAATCATGTTTTACAGAAAAAACATGATAAATTAATAGCACAGCATTAATATTAATATCAATATTATTTTGTTATTCTTGCATGTATAAATTCTGTTGCGCAGCTGAAAATGTTATATGAGAAAGTATATAATCCTAAAAACCGATATACCGGCTTGAGAAAACTGATTAATATACAGGGTTATTACAAATGAATCATCGGGTTTTGATACGTTACTACATGCGAACTAGGAAACGTATATGTTTCCATGACAACTCAAAGAAGAGGGCGTTAAGTACCGTTTCGCCCTGCGTATGTGTCATGCACGTGTGGTTGCCATGGTTGCTGCGCGAACGTCATATATTCAAAATGGCGACTGGACAGCAGAAAGCAACTGGAACACGATAGCAACGGTTTCATTTACCAACAGGATGGAGTTTTGCCACACTGGCACAAAGAGGTTCGTGACTACTTTAATCGACAACTCCCACAACGATGGATTGGTCGATGTGGCCGGAATGACACTGTTTTCATGGCCGTCCTGGTCGCCTGACCTTTCGTTTAGGGATATGTTAGTGACTTTGTTTACGTACCACCGTTACCTACCACTTTGGCTGAGTTGCGGAACCGCATCACGACTGCATTCGCGACCATCGACGCGACCATACTGAGTACTGTGTGGAGCGCTTGGCATCTATGAACTATCGCCTTGACATCTGTCGTATCACTCAAAGAGCACATATTGAACATCTGTAGTAAGGACGTCAATCTTGTATACTTTCAGTTTATTTTCATGTATAACTCATTGTTGTAACCCAATTATGTTCCGAAATAAACGCTTCCGATACCCGATGATTCTTTTGTAATGACCCTGTACTTTAACACTAGAACGGCGGGAAATTTAACTCAAGTTTTAGAAAAATATTTCACACCAGAATTGTTATTTAAAACTTCTAACTTATTTATTTAACTTATTTTTGTGCGGAATTTATTTAACTTATTTTATAAAGAAGTTTCTGGTTCAAATCGACATGTTTTCATTTGGTACGGGTCAAAATGACCCCTCATCGCCGTTCTAGTGCTAAAAACTACTCGGAAACGTTTAAGAAAATCCCTAGCAGCAAAAGAAAATTTGTTTTTATAAATTCTTCTTTAAATATTGAAAATAAAAATGTTTCTGAAGTTTTTAAAAGATAAAACACGCTTTTTGGCATCGTGAATAACTCGAAAGAGGTTATTGTATCGTGGTTATATTATATTTTTGTAGATTACGAAATGTTTGTCTTTTTTCATAGTACAGACTCATAATGAGAATATCAAGTATTGATTTAACACCTTAAAAGTTTCGTTTTATTGACACAATAAACTTAAAATAAGAAAATAAAACACTTTTTAGGGTTCTGTACTTAAAAAGTAAAATCGGAACCATTATAAGATCACTCCTGTGTCTGTCTATTCGTCTGTCAGAGCTCTTTTTCGCGTATTTTCGCGTATCTATTTTGAGATTATTAGCCACTCACAAATATGTTTAGGAAAGATTTAAGGGGCTAATTAAGTTAATTGAAAAAACAAGTTTTCTTTTGTATATCGTGTGAAAAATCTCGTAATACAGAACTGAATAATATATTTGTTTTAATTTTAGGTATTATATTTTATGCGATATCGTCAAAACTGCACTGCTTCACCTCCCCTCTATTTTCGAATCTACTGAAACTAAAAATATGAAAAAACGAGGCGCAGTAAAAGTTTATTTAAACCTTGCAGAAAAACTATACTGATTTTCCTAGGTAACACAATTTTTGAGAAAAACGTATTTTTCCCTTACACATAAACTTTACTTTTCAGGCGGTCAGTGGGGAGTTGATGGTCGCTCGAGATATCTATAGACGCAGACTCATACAAGGATATTTAATAACGATTGCAGAAAATAATTTCTAGGTAACTAGCTGAGATATTAATTAAGTTACTTGAAAAGTAAATATTATTTTAATATTTTGTGTAGGGTATCGTTCGAAAGATCGCGTAACATTGCAATATATTTCTCAAAAATATATTTGTTTTAATTTTAGGTATTATATTTACAGAGATATCGTCGAACGTATACTGAAAAAACATGTCCCCCCACCCTTCCCCGCCAATTTACGAATCTACTGAAACTAAATTATGAAAAAAAATTAGGGTAGTAGGAGTTTATTAATTAATAAATAGTAATTATTAAATTCAATGTACGGGATCCTTTGAGCGCGAGTTATACTCGCACTTGACCAATTTATTCCGTACTAAAATATTTACCATATATAATCAAACTAGTCGGATGTGCCAATCCCAAAACTTTCTTCTATCTCAGTCATGCTAATACTTCAAAATTCGCTATCACATCGCCAATAAAATCAATATTTTTCGTCATTGTGTTGTACGTCAGCTTCTTGCGAATTGTCAGGTTACCGGAATGCGAACGACTGATGTATACTAAATTACGAAAAGTCCTTCTGGCCTGAACCGACAGGAACAGATAGCCTCCCTATTTCTTGATTTTACGATTTTAGCTAATTTTACTGGAAAACAAGAAGGTAAAATGCGTGGAACCTAATTAAAGAAGATTCAATCCCAATTCTCGTCAACATTGAATTTGAATGAGAATATCGCCAAATTTGTCCTCTACAGCCAAGTTGGCTTCATTTATGGCAACATATTTTTGTCGCCAAACATGGCAATATTTCGCCAACTGTCGCCAAGTTTGGCGAGAATTTGACGTTGGCGAATATAAATATATAGTGATAAGCATATAATAGGATTAATGGTTACAACAATGAAAGAAAATTTGCCGAAACCACGTTAAGTAAAACTCATAAATTAAACCCGTTTATGAAATCTGCTGTCTTGTTTGAAAATGCCAGCCACCCTAAAATTTCAAACCGCTATACACTATATGGCCATTAATGACCGGCAACTTTCAATTTCAGACATTTTGTCGAATATTTAAAAATATACTTGTCAGATTCTTCTGGAATTTTAAGATCTAAAAGAACAGGTTTGACTTCATATTTATCATTGTTGATTTGATAAGGAGGACAAATAGGGGACCAAAAAAAATTAAAGAAAAAAAATACTTGGGATCACTCTGTAAAATAAAATACACCAAATGATCTATCACTACATAATATACATAGGCAGACATTGTACAATATGTGTATTCATTCGTGTAAGAATAGCATGTATATTAATAGATATATAGCGATTTAAAAAAAAATAAAAAATAATCTTGCATGTTTTTTGCTTATAACATACAGGGGTTTTAACCAAATTTAACGCCAGTTTCAGAAAAATCGACAAAATATAGTGGAAACAATATAGTGCAATTGAAATGTAAATATATTAAATATTTAAGGAATTATGGGAAGTTGTATAAAATATTTTTTATCTGCGCATGCGCGAACGATAAAAAGGAACTTTTTGCATAATTTAATAGTCAACTCTATGGAGCAACTTGTTAAAAAAAAAATCAGTCAAATATCGCAAAAAGTCAGAGAGATATCGGCGTTAGAGTGAGCTGTTTTTTAGTTTCTCACTAAAACTCGTTAAATGATAAGGGATTGTCCACAAATTGTCATGTTTAATTTTTATACTATATTTCATTTTTTATTGATACTTTAGTTCGCCTTGGAAAACTTTATTGCACCAGATTATAATACTTTTGGAATGTATCCTTTGATTTTGATAATTATTTCTTTGTTCAAATAAGCTCGTTAGGGTAGTTTTCCAAAGAGAACTAAAGTATCATTAAATATTGGAAAATACTATAAAATAAAAAATGACAATTTGTGGAAAATCCTTATCATTCAACGAGTTTTAGTGAGAAACTAAAAAACAGCTCACTCTAACGCCGATATCTCTTTGAATTTTTACGATATTTGACTGTTTTTTTTTATTAAGTTGCTCCATAGAGTTGACTAGTAAGTTATGCAAAAAGTTCCTTGTTATCGCATGCGCAGATAAAAATTATTTTATACAACTGCCCATATTTTCTTGAATATTTAATATATTTATATTCCAATTGCACTATATTGTTTCTACTACATTTTGTCAATGTTTCTGAAACGGGCGTTAAATTTGGTTTAAAACCCTGTATGCTATAAGCAAAAAACATGCAAGAATTTTTTTAATTTTTTAAAAAAATCGATATATTTCTATTACTATACATGCTATTATTACACAAATGAATACACATATTGTATAATGTCTGCCTATGTATATTCTGTAGCGATAGAACATTTGGTGCATTTTAATTTACAGAGTGACCCCAATTATTATTTTTTTCTTTAATTTTTTTTGGTCCCATATTAGTCCTCCTTATCAAATCAACAATGATAAATATGAAGTCAAACCTGTTCTTTTGGATCCTAAAATTCCAGAAGAATCTGACAAGTATATTTTTAAATATTCGACAAAATGTTTAAAATTGAAAGTTGCCGGTCATTAATGGCCATATAGTGTATTTCAGCGATTTTTTAAGATAGAGGCAAAACAAAAATTGTTCCGGATTCTCTGGATCAAGGCCGAACATTTAACGAAAAAAAACTTTTAGGATTTCTAATTTTTTTGCACATCTTTTTGAATTTGAAATTTTTAAATGGCTATCACAGCGCCCCCTTTCGTCGAAATATCCCCAAAATCTAATAGAACCTGCTTGCCATAGCCAAAAACATAAAAAAATGTGGTCCAATTTGAAGCATAATTTCATACACTTTTCGATGATACAATAGTGAAAATGGAACAAAAATATCGATCACAGCGCCCCCTTCCGTTGAAATATCCCCAAATTCTGATAGAACCCGCTTGTCATAGCCAAAAACATAAAAAAAAATGAGATTCAATTTGAAGCATAACTTCATACACTTTTCGATGATACAATGAAGACACACAGACGGACAGACGGACAGACGGACATTTTGTAAAAACTTGTTTTTCGGAATCTCCGTGTAAATCCGTCGGAAACCGGAAGTCGAATAAATTTTCGATTACAATACTTTCTTCTATTATAGATAAAAGAAAGTAAAAATGTCTGTTTATTAATAAAACAAATATTAATGTTAAAACTTATTAGTATCCAAAAGCTTTTAGTAACGAAGCAAGCAAACTCTTTTTATCCGAACGGCGTTCGGACAAAACTGTTAAGTGGGTAAACAAAATGTGAAAAAAATATTTTTACTGATTTATTGGTAAAATTTAAAACAATCTGTTCATACAAAACAATTGTTTTATATAACATTTAAAGAGAAAAAGTACGAGTAAATCACCAGTATTGTGTTATATAACATAAATTCTTATTATAACATAAATTCTTATTTTCCGAAGGAAAAATTAAAAAAATGAAAAGCGCCCAGTTAAACTGTTGGAATTGAGCTTTCAGTCTATTCACAGTAATTGTATATTATACACTTATTTTAAAGAATAATGCCCCTCGAAAAATAATGAAATATACTTTAAATTAAGGGGTGGTTTGGATCTCCGTTCCCCCTTTTACACTTAACCAATGAAACCCAAAACTAATTATCAGGGAAGCGCCTTATCACAATGAACCTAATACAAAATTTGAAGCAAATTGGATAATTCTGCATGAAAAATCCAATTAACTAAATTAAGCGAGGGATTAGCCCCCGTTACCCCATTTATAGTTAATCAATGAACCCCCAAATCTAATCAGGCAAGCGCCTCATCACAATGAATCTATATGCAAAATTTGAAGCAAATCGGATAATTCTGCATGAAAAACATGTTTATCTAAATTAAGAGAGGTATTAGTCCCCGTTACCCCCTTTTTAGTTAACCAGTAAACCCCCAAAACTTATCAACGAACCGCCTTATCAGAATTAACATATATACAAAATGTGAAACAAATCGGATATTTCTATCAAGAGATATCGCGTTACGTACATACATACGTACGTACGTAAATACAGAACCCGCGGGAACATTAGTTCTCAGGCTTTGATAGCCTGTGAGATAAAAAAGCATTTTTTCCCCTGAATATAGTGTGTGTGATTTAGATAAGAATTTTATAAGGTTATCAATGCATCTGACAACATCTAGCACAACTGCAATAATCTTATATTTATTTATTAGCTTTTATATAGATACAATCTTCTTTCCATTGTATAACAAAATACCTAGTAACAGGAAACATCAAGTTTATTGCATCGAAACATCAGAAATCTAATTTCGAACTATTCCAAACAAGTTTTTCTTCCGTTGCTTTGAGGTAATCAGTTTTCATTCTGTAAAAATAGAAACAGAACTTTTAAGAGGTTCTTTAGTAATTATTAACAAGTTAGCAAGAAAAAGATGAAATATTGAGGAAATGATTTTTCTTCCGAAATTATTTCTTTTTTACGTGACAAAAGTTATGTGAGCAAAATATGTAACTAGATTTCTAGATTTAGGAAGTGATGTGTTTTCTTCTTAAACGGAAAGTGTATAAAAGGCTTCATGCTTAAGAATGGAGTCAGTCACTCGAAGAATTAACTGTCTAATTGAGATCAAACTGGTAAATTTTAGTAAGTATTTCTTGAGACTAAAAATAATACGTTTAATTATATTATCCTTAAAAATATATATTATTTATTCATAATTTTATAGAACAATTTTATATAACAGTAAGAGTAGATGAATAATTTAAATTAATTAATAATTATATAAATTTTTTGTAATACATAATTTTATAACAATAATATGTTAACTTATTCATGATTGGGTTGTATGCTGTTATAATGACAGTACAGGTATCTTTTCGGTTAGTTCATTAATTTTCTTATAAATGATCCCTCGGTAAGTTATAATGAAATTTTCATAATAATAAAATTTCATAATAAATTTTTATAATGAAATTTTCAGAAAAAGTCAAAAATGGATAAATAACAAAAAAAGAATTCAAAGAAGCTTTTCAAAAATTAGGGCTTCTCAGACAACATTTAATTGATTTTCACACAGACATCAGTGGAACTATGCAAGTTAGAAAATCAAACTTTTTGTCACCGCAAAGTGCTTTCTAAAAACAAAGAAAAAATGTTCAATTGTCAATTAATAACTTTTGGCTTAAATTATAATGTATACAATCAAATTGTATTACAATAAGTTTTAAATACAAATTATGTAATTTTTTAGAAATTAACTTAACCCTTTCGGGTCTGGTGTACTATAAAATGTACATGTCTTTCTATTGAGTATTATTTTGTTTTAATAATTATTTTTGCTATTATCTTTCTGTAATAATAATAGTATATGTCTATACATTTATTATTATGACATATTTTATTCTTTAGCATTCAGTAATAATAATAATAATAATAATAATAATAATAATTTTCTTAATTCTCTTTGCACAGTTGGCGATTCTTTAATCTCAACCACATGTTTCACTCTTTAAATTTAAAATTGGGGCAACTTTTTCGAATGTATAAATTGTGATGAAATATAAAAAAATATTAGAAAATGTTATGCCTGTTTAATACTGTTGTAATTAGACATTTTCCCAAACGTCTTCAAAATTTCTTCCTTAGTCTATTGTCACATGAATAGCATACAAAATAATTATTTTTTTTAGATTTCAGTAAATGACATAATCATTAAATTTCAGTAAACTTTAAATTTTGTGATTTGGATAGCTACTTTTAATATTACTAAGGTAAAAGTATATTTTCACAAAAACTGAAATAAAATTCGGAACCAAAAGAGTTAAATCGTAAGTAAGATAACATAAATAACACAAAGAATTGTAGAAAATAAAAATTAAACTTAAAAGTGACTTTTCAATGTTTCTTGATTGTTACTTATTACATTAGCTCAATGTTTATGTTAATGGAAGTTCATGAAAAAAAGATAAACTTTTTTTTATTTAGAAAACAGTTTCAAATCAAATTGTAACACATAATTTTTAACAATAACACATTAAAAAACTATTGCAGTATATTATTACATTGTCTATTTGTGTATATTTGATTTTTCGAGAAATTTGGCTGTGGATCTATTGCATTTTATCGCATTCAATGTATGTTCCGATTAGGGCGGTAATATAACGGAATTAATTAATCACACTAATTGAGGAACCTGCATATGCATTATCTGTGTTATCAAAGATCAAACATAGTTTTTAAAATTTCATGCAAGAACTGCATGAAATAATAATATAATATTTAAATAATAATATACCATTAAATAAATAGCTTTATTTACAATTTTAACTGTATGAGAACATAAATATAAAGATTCTATGATTACTATGATTTACTTTGCATTCACCATCTATTCTAACATAGAGAATATTAGTTATAGAAATTATATGTAATGGTTCCAAAATTTAAATATTATTACACAATTAAGTCTTATATATATGTTTATATTGCATTAGAACTTAATTTTCAGTATCAATATAATTATCTGTACTTTGAAATTCTGATAAACTTTTGACTGTTTTTGTTATTTTTTTATGAAATTATAAAGAACCACGATATTTTTTAGTGAAAATGAAGAAAAAATATAAATTCATAATAGTGATCTCATAAGCACAGTGATTTGTTAATAAGAAAAAATGTTCATTTCTAGTAAATATTTAAAAAAAAATTGTTTTTTCTTAATAAGAATTTTTAAAAATGCAATTCACAGTCCCGCAGTTTCACGGACGGTTAAGCTCGGTTCTCGTAAGATCACTGAAACCGAGCAGCATCGAGCAAGGTCAATGTTTGGGAGGGTGACAACCTCTCTCAACTGCCTCTGCTGTGGGAACGTGAACGTTAATGAGAGCTGGTGCACGTAAAATCTGTTCCTGGCTCCAATATCCTCCAAGTTTAGTATAAGCGTTACCTCTGTGGGTGCCAATCCAGGTGCAGGTCTCTCATCTGGAATTGGTTCAGAATTAGGAGACCAGCTCTAGAAGTCCAACCTCTCTTGAGGCTCTGGCACCCCTTCTTTCAGAGAAGTGCCTTGGCACTTTCTCTGACACGCCACCAACAATGCAATTCACAGACTTAATGCTATCGGTCCAATTACGCCTAAAAAATATTGTAAACATTCTGTATCTTATACATACTATTTTATTTTAAAGATCCAAAGTATCATTAAAACAAATAACGTTAAACTATTCAAAATAAATTTTCCTTTTGAGTAAATGAATTGTAATTTAAATATTTCATTTTGCCGTAGTATGACTCAAGTCATACAGCAATAATTAATGTAGGTTATTTAGAAAAAAAATGTGTAAAACGCTTTATTAAAGAGCTGATTCTTACGAAATTTTAATCATATGTGGTAAAAAGTATATACATATTGAACTAACCTTAATATTAAATCAAAGCGGATTTTTATATTATAAACCCATTCAAGAAGGGTGCCATTTGATGGCAATTTAATTTTTAATTCCAGTAATTACAATTAGTACTGGTAGTCCCTTTCGACTTATTTAATCAAAAAATTCTGCAAAGGAACAAGGCAAAAAATATGATTAAAATATGCTGGAAATAAAAAATAAATAGTCGGATGGGCCAATCCCAAAACTTTCTTCTATCTCATACATGTTTTGTATACACCAAAAACGAATCAGCACGAATTTATGTCAAGGTCCAACTGAATCTAAAGTTTTATTAAATTCCGTGCATTAGTTCTTGAGATATGACGATCGCTGAAATCGTGTAAATCCTGAAAAACGTACCATACAGTGCCACGTGTTGGGTGATTTACACCAAAACCTGACCAATGACAACTTATGTCCAGGTATAACAGAACCTAAAGTTTGATGAAAATCCGTGCATTAGTTCTTGAGATATAGTTATCGTAAAAATCGTTAAATATGTAGCATAGCAGAGTCACCTGTTGGGAGATTTACACCAAATCCCAATCAAGAACAAATTATGTCAACGTCTAACTGAATCTGAAGTTTGATGAAAATCCGTGCATTAATTCTTGAGATATAGCTATCGTGAAAATCATGAAAAATGTAGCATAGCAGCGGCACCTTTTGGGCGATTTACACCAAAAACTAATTAGCACCAAGTTATATCAAGGGCTAACAGAATCTAAAGTTTTATTGAATTCCGTGCATTAGTTCTTCATATAGAGCGCCCAAAAATGTTTGTCACATACAGACAGACTCACAGATTCACTCACAGATTCACAGACAGACATTTTCTAAAAACACTCAAATCATGTTCAGGATCCTCTAAATCGTATAAATCCGCGGAAAACCAGAAGTCGAATTTTTTCCTGAATCCAATACTTTCTTCTTCTAAAGAAAGAAGAAAGTAAAAATATATGCACCTTATAAGGAACGTATAAGTGATACACGTTCTGAAAGGATTAAGTAAGATTGAATATAAAAGGTCTAAGTTAAATAATGTTGTATTAAATGTACTATACATTACATAGCATTATTGTTAAAATTAATTTTAATAAATTTTGTGTAAAATTTCAACAATGGCCATGCGATCAATACTATTTTTCATTAAACCTAAAAATAATTCTTGAGATATAGCTATCGTGAAAATCATGAAAAATGTAGCATAGCAGCGGCACCTTTTGGGCGATTTACACCAAAAACTAATTAGCACCAAGTTATATCAAGGGCTAACAGAATCTAAAGTTTTATTGAATTCCGTGCATTAGTTCTTCATATAGAGCGCCCAAAAATGTTTGTCACATACAGACAGACTCACAGATTCACTCACAGATTCACAGACAGACATTTTCTAAAAACACTCAAATCATGTTCAGGATCCTCTAAATCGTATAAATCCGCGGAAAACCAGAAGTCGAATTTTTTCCTGAATCCAATACTTTCTTCTTCTAAAGAAAGAAGAAAGTAAAAATATATGCACCTTATAAGGAACGTATAAGTGATACACGTTCTGAAAGGATTAAGTAAGATTGAATATAAAAGGTCTAAGTTAAATAATGTTGTATTAAATGTACTATACATTACATAGCATTATTGTTAAAATTAATTTTAATAAATTTTGTGTAAAATTTCAACAATGGCCATGCGATCAATACTATTTTTCATTAAACCTAAAATAATTTTTATTTAATAGTTCTTAAGTAATTAAAAATCATTAAATTTGAAACATATATATATAATTTTAAAACACTTTTAAAGATCTGAACCACACACAAACGTTTAAATATTTCCTTGTTTACTTTTGCTGCAGTAATATTATTAACTTTGAATAATTATCTGTTTATTCGTATTTATGTTTGAGAAAATTGATTAGTGTTAAACAGGTGCGACTGCATACATATTATAAAGCAAAAACATGTTCACCAGTAACGCTGATGTCATATTGAGGTTGGAGACACCTGACAGATACATTTTGCTTTTACTGCAGTTTGTAACAATTTCAGTTTTTACACTTCGAATAAGGGAAAAAATGTACTTTCATAAACAATTTATTTCATAACTGTATCTCAGTTTACTGTTTTTCTTCTTCTTATTATTATTTTCAAGCAATTTTTAAAAAACTTATCTGTATCGCGAACAGTCCCATTGCGAAACATTAATACTTTTTCACTTAAAAAATAAGTTAATAGTTTAGTATTTGTGTCCGGCCAGTATTCCATAACGTAATAAAACTTCATCAATAAATAAATAATATCGTAAAATAATATAAATGAAACACAAAATTAACAGACATGTAATCTAACTACTCGCTTAAACAACTAAAAATTTAAGAATCAGAAAGGCAGCAGTAAACAGCGATCTTTGTCGATTTCTTTGACTACTCACTCCTGGTGTGAGGTTAATACAATTCACACTAACTATATATTATACTCTTATTTCAACGAATAATGCTCCTCGAAAAATAAAGAATTTGACAATAAGTTAAGGGGGTAATTAGTCTAAGTTCCCACCCTTTATACTTAACCAATGAACCCCAAAAACTAATCAGGGAAGCAATTTATCAGAATGAACATATATACAAAATTTGAAGCAAATCGGATATCTAAAAAGGTGGATTGAACTTTGTGCCGTTATATTAAAAATAAATGTACAACGTGAAATAGCACAAATTAAAAATATATATATTGGCAAACAGCTGTTTCGGAGCCCCTAAAGCTCCATCATCAGTGCCAATTCAAAAGATTAAAACTAATTTAAAATCCTAAGACATGTCAAATTGCTTGCGTCTTTCGCGCGCGCCAAGATGACATGGCGACGAACTCTCCAAAAGCAACAGTGGAGTCAGAAAAACACATGTGACGGAGAGACCAATAGGAAGGCTCCACCAGGCCGGAAGAGTTTAAGTGCGAAGGTGAATAAAGGGGGGAACGAAAAGAATTAATTAAGTGAAGGGCAGCCAGACGTTTGAAACAGATTGTATGGAGGAGAAAAATGAGGGGGGGGGGACGATGAGTTTGAATTAAATGAAAGGTAGCCAGACATTTGAAAAATTTGCTGTACTGGATATATCATTAACTACTCTGCCCGAATTCTTCCATATGTGATAAGCCTCCCAGAAATCAAGATCGTAAATGGATGAGCATTTCTGAATTATTGAACCCTCTGAAAAATTAAAACTGTGATTTTCAGACCAACAATGGTTAGCTATTGCAGAACGTTTAATGTCACAATTTTTAACACAGTTTTTATGTTCCCCTAAGCGGACCTTAAAAGGTCTCTTGGTTTGACCTATATACATTTTATCCCATTCGCAAAATATTTTATAAATAACTTCATACATTTTTCGATCATACAATAATTAAAATGGAACAAAAATCGCTTTCACAGAGTCCGCTTCCGGCAGAATATCCCCGAATTGAAGTGGGGTCTGCTGGCCATACCCAAACGCCTATAAACGAAATTAGGTTTAATTCCAGGTTGCTTCATAACTTCACACTCTTTTCGATGATACAAAGGCCCCACCAGTGGCTGAGAGGTTCTGCTTTCAAAGCTGGTAGACGGAAGGTGCTGGGTTCAAACCCCTGTTGCGCTCGTCGACCTAATCGTTCGGATTTTCTCCGTCGTTTTCTTCGAACTTTGGCGTAAATACGGGTTCGGATCCCTTAGAAAGACCCCCCACGGAGGGCACCCCCCTATGGCTTATATCCCTCGAATAGATAATCGAACGTCATAAGTCAACAAACCAATCGATGATACAAAGAGAACACACACATGGACAGACAAATATTTTGTAAAAACGTGTTTTTCGGAATCTCTGAATCCCAAAACATATAAATCCGTTGAAAACTGGAAGTCGAAAAAAATTTCGATTACAGTACTTTCTTCTTTTATAGATAGAATAAGGTGAAAAAAGTAGGATGTTAATAATTTGACCATATGTATGTATGTTTTAGTCTTTTTTCACGCATAGCATTCGTAAATGTGCACCGATTTTGATTTTTGTTTTTGTTTGAAAGTCTAAGACATGGTCCCATTTGAATTTCGTAAAATTCTGATGATTAGAAGATTTTTAGAAAAATTTCAAAATTTAAAACTTTAACTCCAAGTGAGATTGTAATAAACTCTTTTAAAAATCAATGAAATATTAAATTAAAAAGTGTATGAAATAAATTTAGCAGAAAGGTTGATGGTGGGACCAGCCAAAATAATAATAATAATAATAAAAATATTTCACACAATTTTTCAGCGTTTAATACTAGACATTGAAATTATATTACAAGTTCCTGATAAAGAACAATGGCTTCTAACTCTGAGCTGTAAATATTTTTATCACCGCTATAAACTTTATTATTTAAATAATTCTACATTTAGCTCAAAAAACATTCAGTCATTTTCTGGTTACATACTCAACGCATTAAGAAGTCTTTGCATCTCAGATAGCGATTTGTGATCCTGTGGTTTATTTAGAAGTTTGTTTGGCTCCAAATCACATAAAGCTAATCATTCTAAGCTAATCAATGCATATTATTATTCAAAATAGGAATTTTTTCTTGGGGAATTTTTTGGAATTTTTTCTTAGGGGCTTGTCCTTTCGAAAAAATATTTTTTTTTTGGAAAACGGAAGCTAAAATGCGTGGAACCCGATTACAGAAGATTCATTCCCAGTTCTCGTCAACTTGAATGAGAATTTCGTCAAATTAGTCAACTATAGCCCTGTTGGCTTCATTTATGGTAACCTATTTTTGTCGCCAAATTTGGCGATATTTCGCTAACTGTCGTCTAGATTGACGAGAATTTGATTCTGTCAAAGATTTTATTAAATAATTATTTAATGAATAATTTTGGTAATTTATAATTTCTATTACAAAGCAGATGTTGAAATCAAGATAATTGTGTATTACTGTGTTAATAACTAAAAAGTAGGAAATAAAATAAACTTTTACAAAGAAATATATATATATATATATATATTTACCGACTTAAAGAAAGACCACTAAAAAGTATTAAATAATTCTTTACAATTTTCTAATGACAAAATGTTATCCATTAACCACAAATCCGATATCATGTGTCGGAATAAAAATGATAAATTTAATATGTACAGTTTAATACCCATCAAGCATGGATTTTCGAGAGAATATATTTTACAAGAGATGAATTTATAGACTTATGATTTCGTTTACGAATATATACATATGAAAAGCAGTCAATTACTTTTTGAAGTCGGTGCCAATCAATCCCAATCGATAAATTAGTAGATACTAGTTACAATATATTCCCAATTCTTACTATACTTAAGGTAGTTTGACACCGACTTAAGTTTAAAAGGTATAAGAACCCTTAAATAAATTTAACGAAGAAAAAATTCCTATTTTGAATAATAATATAGCATTGAATAAGAGAAAAATTTACACAACAAATTACTCATTTAAATACTCTAAAAATTTTTCAATTGGTACAAACTTTATTGACATACAATTAATCTGCAAATAACAAATTTTAACACTAACATAAGTACACTTTTTAGCATACTATCCTTTCATTACATACTTTTTCAACGTTATTTTATCAATAAAATGAACAATATGCATGAAGGTGCATTTAAATATAGCAAACAATCATGTATATAACCTGTACCTATACCCAAAAAGATCTAAAACTCGAGATAAAAATAAAATACAACCGTGAATTTTCTAAACAGAATGTTATTCAATGGCGCAGTTTTGATTGTTATTCATAAGCAGACGAATGTTATTAGTCGCGAACACAAAGGAAGAATTTTGTCAATATAACGCACAATATATGCGGATATTTTATGACAACATTTAAGTAAAGTAAATGAGCAAAGCTTTTTTGGACATTAGTGTATCTCAACTTACCTAGACGATGCGTGCCGCTATGTGGTTGATGACATAGACAATGACATCTGTTCAGGCAATTACAATCCGTTGACTTCTAAATTTTCTACACTCACAAGCAATTAACATAAGATCTGATTAGTTATTTAAGCCTTTTTCTTCAAATATGCAAGAGGCGAAATTTTACAGACAATTTAACAAAGAACTATCGATAAAAAATATCACACATTATGCAAAAACATGCTACTTTAATAGCAAGGGTGTACGAATGTAAATTACATAACACTGTTGTTATTTACCTTCACTGTGTGAGCGCACAATAATAAAATAACACAAGACAAAACATCTTTTGATGAGCTTTTATGATACCACTTTTATCAAACGTTAACAAAGCTAACACTGGAATAGGCGGAAACGGATGAGACACCTTCTCTTCCTGGCTTCTAGGGTTCAAGTTATAGCGAGCTGTTTTGATGGAGTAGACGTGAGAAGAGATTTATTTATTTATTGTCAATTATAACATATTTCCATAAGATATGAGTTGAAATCCATATATTTGTCTCTAAAAATACAATTCTAGTTTAAACCTAAACCAGGAAATGTTCTCCCTTGAAAATGATCAAATATTATATATATATATGTATATATGTATATAATGTATACCTGCAGGAGGAAATGAAAAATTAACTTCACTGAATTGTTAACGAATGTATCACTGAGGAACTTTCATCTCCAAATGATAAAATACGGGTAAATAATTAAAATTTATAAAATAAGTATTAATGTTTATGTATGTTTATTTTAAAAACTTCTTGGAAGCAAGAAGTAACAAACTTCAAGGTTGGTCACGAGAAGTTACAGATGCAGATATACTTATCCTATAACATGGGATACAATAATTAAAGAATTAAAAATAATAAATAAATAATAGAATCGTTTAAATCTTGAACAATCGCGGATAATGGATGGAAAATAAGCTCTTGATTGAAAAATTATTTTACTATTATTGAAATCTATCTGCAACTGTTCCTTGCTATATTGTCTGGCTAAAGCGGTGGTTCTTCTGTCATGTTTGATATTTGCCATATGTTCTTTTATTCTTGTTTTAAATTTTCTGTTTGTCATTCCTATATAGTACTGTATTCTTCCATCTGCCTTGGTGAATGGGATTTCTAAACACCGGAAAGTTTGTTAGGTTCTAGTGGTTCTGTTTTTCTACATAGTATGTTTTTTAATTTTGTGGAAGGTTTTGCAATAAGACAGATATTAAATTTTCTAAGTTTATATTTTAATCTTTCAAAGAATCCTGGAAAATATTGTAAAGTTGATATTTTTGAGTTTCGTTCATTAAAGGTATTCTTTTTTTTATTATTCTCCATGCTTGTAATTAATTTATTGATGGGGCTGTCTTTGTATCCATTATTTCTTGCGATGTCACGTATTTTATTTATTTCATCATTTAATTGATTAAGGTACAGACATTAAAAGCTCTTCTAATAAAATGTCGAAAGGCGGAAACTTTATAGGAAAAAGTTCCTTGAGCGTTATTAGGAATAATGGATGGATTAGCTATTGGTTTTCTATATACCGTACGTCCAATTCCATGGTGGGTTTTGATTAGCAGCAAATCCAAATAAGGGAGTGTGTTATGTTCAATTTCCAAGGGGCGAAAAAAATGCATGATTAAATTCCAAAGTGAATTTAATCATAGAATCAAGGCTATTGATCTGATCAAGAAAGCTATTAAGTGAGGTATCCATGTGTTGCCAAATTATGAAGATATCATCGACGTATCTGAGCTATGTATGAGGGGTGTAATCTAATTTATTAAAAATATCGGTTTCTAAAGGTCTTAATATGAATTCAGCTAAAAGTCCAGATATAGGGGAACCCATCGGGGCCCCATTATTTTGCTTATAGATTTTCTTGTCAAATATAAAATAGTTATTGTTAACTATAAGCTTAAGAACACTCTTTAATGTTGTTTTCATATTGTCATTAATGTTCCTTAGGTTGTCGATACAGTTATTTATTCTTATAGTGACTTGTTGGGTGTCCACTGATGGGTATAAGGAGATGACATCTAGAGTTGCTATTAAATATTTCTTCGGATACTGGATGTTATCCAAACGTTGAATAAATTCATTCGTTGAATTAATTGCATGATCTGAAGGAGGTAATATATTTTTCAACAAAATCACAAATGCTTTCTCTATGTAATAAGTAGGGCCTGAGCATTTTGTTACTATTGGTCTTATTGGCATATTTGCTTTGTGATCTTTAAGTCTACCTACAATTGTTGGGATTACGGCTAATTTATTCACTCTAACTACAACTTTCATATCATCAGGCCAATTACCTTTATTTACTAATTAAGTAACTTTTTTGTTAATTGTGTTAAGAGGGTTATTCTTGACTTCTATACAGTTCATATTATTAATACATTCCATCATTTTATTTTTATAGTCATTTGTATTTAATATAGCTAATTTATTGGATTTATCTGTCTGAATCAAGATAATCTCTGGATCAAGTTTTAGGGACTTCAGGGTGTTTAATTCATCTTTAGATAGTTTTGTAGGTCGTTTTATTAATTTGTTAAGTTCGTGGTACATAATGTTGCGTATTTCTTCTTTCTATTCACTTTGTGAAGTTTGTACCACAATTTCGAGTTCAGTAATTATTATTGTTCAGTTAATGCAGCAATTTAGTTCAGTAATTATTCAGTATTATTTATAACCTAACTGATGTATGATTTTTTGTATTTGTTATTATTAGACTTGACATTAGCTAAACTATAAATTGATCATTATAGGCATAAAGTAAAAAAAAAAAAAGAATAACAATGATAATTATTAAAAGTAACTTACAAGGAGACCGCCAAACATGATGCGCACAGATTTTGATGATTTTAAAGTATGTTGTAGGGGTCATACCCCTAACTATTCAGGTCAAAGGTTTCCTTCAAATGGGCTTTAGTTTTCGAGAAATTTCGGGTTAAAGTTCAGCATGCATTTCAAATACCCATTAGTTCGCAATCTTGAACGACGTCTTCGTGGTTCTGTGCTAGCGCGCGCGATTTGAGAACCAGAGATGAGGGTTCTGTCTTCTAATACTTTTACCTTTTTTAAATAAATTTAATATATTTGTCTCGTTATAAGTTTTATGCAGAATTATGAATTCTGCATCTTTGAACTTTTTGATATTTTCCTAATAAATTCCATTTACATTTTCAAATTTTTCGTAATAATTTACATTTTTTTTTTTTTTTTTTTTTTTTGTGCAGTTTTGAAATTAATATTTCACGAAATTCCAAACTAATTTATGTCTAGATTTTGTTTATTATTTTTATTATTATTTACACTTTATATTTTAATAAACGTTCTAAAATAATACTTTTTTTAACTTTATGAAATTTTAAATAAAATTTTGTATTCTTTTATAATTTATACAAAATATTTTTTTATTTCAAATCTTCTAAAGGTATGTATGATTAGGTAATTTCAACAACATATCTTGAAAGCAGTAATAAAATATCAAAACAATAACGCTTATACCCAAGTTTTAGCCAGTTATGTACATATATACATATAGTTATTTAAATACATTTAACTGCAAAGTTCAAACTCAACATCATTTTTGATTTGCACAAATAAAAAATAATATATTACCATTAATTTTTTTTTTTTTTTTAAATTCTAACAATTCGATGCCATACGGAAAAATTCAACTAGAAATGAAAAATCGTTTGTAAACAATAGCTATAAAAAATACCTGAAAAAAAAAAACGTCTGCAATGACTTTTACGGTAATATCAGAATAAATAAAATTTCCTTTTTATCCATTTCGTTTAATCCTTTGCAGACAATTACCACGTTTTGAAATAATTTCTTTTCCAAATTTAATGCATTTTTTAATATTTATCACAATTTAAGTATTTTTAAAGACAATTACCACGTTTAAAATAATTTCTTTTCCAAATTTAATGCATTTTTAAATATATTTATCACAATTTAAGTATTTAAAGAATATATAATATGCTAATTTATACATTCTTGCAGTATTGTTAAAACAATTTACGTAAATAATATATTTAAAAGCGATTTTGAATTCGGAATTTGTTTAGAATATTTTTGCAACATGTATCACACAATTAGTTCCATATTTAATAAACTAAAAATGTCGATGTCGGTAATGATAAATATTTTAGTATTTCAGCAGTTAACATATTTCAATATATTTAGAACAAATCAAATATTAAAAGGATACATTATGTTAATTTTTTCTTAATCATTTAATTTTTTTTTAAATAGAAAATGCAGCTAAAAAAATTCATTATTTCATAAATACGATAAATAAATAATTAAATATACATAAATGTAAACTAGAATCATTCTGAAAAGACGAGATATCAAGACTTAAAATAGTTTGGATTTTCATCAACAGAAATATTAGAATAAAAATTGCGCAAAAACTGTAAATTTTCACGAAAAATTCGAAAATGTAAATGGAATTTTTAGGAAAATATCAAAAAGTTCAAAGATGCAGAATTCATAAATCTGCATAAAACTGATAACGCGAAAAACATATAAAATTTATTTTAAAAAGGTAAAAGCCACATGAGAGGACAGAACCCTCATCTCCGGCTCTCAAATCGTGCACGCTAGCACAGAACCACGAAGACCTCGTTTAAGATTGCGAACTAATGGGTATTTGAAATGCATGCTGAACTTTAACCCGAAATTTCTCGAAAACTAAAGCCCATTTGAAGGAAACCTTTGACCTGAATAGTTAGGGGTAGGACCCCTACAACATACTTTAAAATCATCAAAATCTGTGCGCATCATGTTTGGCGGTCTCCTTGTTAGATTTAGTATTTTCGAAATTGCGTAACTATAGTTTTTTTTTTAATTATTATTTCCTTCATAACTGCCAATTTTTATTTTAGCTACCACCAAAAATTGTTCATACGAATGTTTTGAAATAGCTTCAGCTGTTCTCTAGAAAATAGATTGACCAATATTAGCTCTTTGAAATTGGATTTTTTTTTCAAATTCACGCGTACATTTTTGTATTGTTTAAATACTTCCCGAAAAAAAAAATCCCATTACTAATAGCAACAGTTGTATACGTGATTTCACCACTGTTGCCACCCCCTATACTCATTTCATTAGAAAGTATTAAGGGAAAGGCAGTAGCTGAAATATTTCCACTCCTAACTTGCTTGACATAACACTCCGTTGTATAGCCAATATTTCGTTGTCTTCATATGTTTCAAAGCAAGATATTACATTAACTTAATTAGAGCGCAATTCTAAAGATTTGTGAAACATCATTATCACCTTCGTTCCAAGATAAAATATATCTGCGGAGCATGTACTCACTAGTGGATACATTAAGAACGAAGAGGTTAAACCAACAAAATGTGATGTTGATAAAGACAGTAATTAAATATTCTTAAGTAATTCTAAGATTTCGCTGGATTATGAAAAGAAATAACTTTTGAAAATTTTGTTTCTGTGGGTAGCAGTTATAGCACATTTGGTACATTTACGTTAAACTAACACCGTGCCAAAATGTATGATGCTTACTTTATTTGAATCCTGACAGTGTAAAGGAACCGTGCCAAACATTGTGACTTTTTTGTTTATAGCGAAAATATTTAAACCTTTAAAAAACATTAACATTCATATTTACCATTTTTAAAATTTTTTAACAAATCTTAAAAATAAGCTTTTAAGAACTTGACACTTTATGCCTTACTCAAACAGTTGTGCGATCATGGTGCAGTGTAAATTGAGGTAATAAATGTCCGCGCGACACGGCTCTTCATCACTTACAATCCAATCTCATAGAGTTCATTTGGCGACGTTTCTATTGTAAAACTAAAAGACAGTTCATACATGCAAGTTCATACATGCAGTTTCAATTGTGTTACATTCTTTTATTTTACTGTACAGTATTTATTTATTCTTTTATTGTAAAAATATTTGTATTGATTTAATAAAAAAGTTCATGAAAGTATTCAAATGTTTATATTTTTTAAATGTTCCCTATTGTGCTTGGCGACAATTAATGTGTGCCTAATAAGAAAGTACCCATCGTTTATTTAATATTATTTTGAGAAATAAAATCTGTTTAGTTATGTTAATAATAAAAACATCACCTTAGAAGAGAGGTGGCAGAAATGGAAGTGTTTATATAAAAACATTTGTAATTCAAAATGGTATCCTCTTTTTTGGTTACACATGTGCTATAATAACGTTTTGTGTTATTTGAAATTGAAAAAAATAATATATATATATAAGATAGATCAAAATACTTGAAAATTTTAATTTAGAGACAATTTAAAATTTGTGGTAATTCTGCCCCACTCATCCCTCGTGAGTCATAGGTGTGGGACATTCATGTACATTATAGGACAAGTATGGGAAGTTTTTAATTTAAATGATGTTAATTTTCATAGCTCTACGGAAAATGAAAAACATAATTTGGCTTTATTTATTACTATATATGCCACAAAATTTAAAGTTTTAAGATTGAAAACATTTAAAGTTGTAAAATCTACATTGTATAAATCCACAATAAGTAGTAGATTTTTTTTCGGCATTTATTTCAAAATAAACGATTCAAAAAATGGTTAATTTTTCAAAAAAAGGTAAAATTATGAAATATTTGTAGCTTTTTGGGGAGACAAATTAAATCGATGGTGCAAGTCTTAAGCTTTCTCTTTTCTCAGCGTGTCTTCTTCAGTGCAGGTATTGTGATAAGTATATCACTTACTACATGAATCATGCTACAATTAGTCTTAACTTATTTAAAGATTTTCTAAACATAGGATATATAGAATTAGGGTAATAATCCATTTCTTTTGTTAAAAAAAATTATAAGTGTCAAAATAAATTCAAAATAGAACTTATAATTTATTTTTGATCAGTAAAGTTTGAGTTCTCTCGTTTACAAATGTTTTAATGTTGCAACTGTAAATTTTGTACCATATAAAAATGTATTTATAGGTATTTTATCTAGTTTAGAAAATAAATAACACACTCTTTAAAAAATCCGTTAAATAAAAGAAAGTTCTCTTGTTTCTATTCGTTAAAAAATGTGCATTTCCTCTTTGATTTGACATTTTTCCATCAAACTGCATAAAATTGACTAATCTAAGGTATTATATACTCGAATTTATCCAATATGAAGCTGAACTTTTGTCAAGTCACAGAGATGTTCCGGCAAATATGCTGCCTAGTTCTTTTACGTATTAGAAGCGTAATTTTCACGTATGTCCTATTTTGTTCAAAAGTCGAAAAAATCGCGAAACTAAGCAAAATTAGTTTATTCCCTCAATTTTTACTGTTTCATTCCTGTCACTTCTCTCTCTCACAAAGTGTAAATAAATTTGAGAAAGTATGTTAAAATTAAATCTTTTTACTATTATTATTTTTTTACAGATATGTTTCTTCAAATTCACCTAAGTCTTTGGTACTTCTGCGTTATAGTCATGTTGTGTGTTTCATCAACAGAAGCTGGGATGAAAGGACATGGTGATTATGGCAACAAACAATATTACATTCCTGCATTAATCGCCATGATGTTGAGAGGAGATTAGTAATTATGTCTATGTATTATGGAATTATAAGATGTCATCTGAATTTTCAAACTGACATCTTAATATTTGATAAAACAGTTCTTCTAATGGCATTTTTTTTTACATGATGTTTACCAAGAAACAATGACTCAATGAATTTGTAATTTGAAGAAGACTTCTTAATGAAAATGGTGTTTTTCAAGAGAAAAAGAAGAAGAAGTCAATCGTTTTTAAATACGAAAGCATATTGATACTTTGTCTGAACTATATCATAAATAGATTGAGCGTTTTTTCAATCAATCATATGAAAATGTATAGGCAACATGTCTGCAAAACATTATAATTTTAAATGATGTAATATTTCCTATTTGCCCAACTTTAAAGATATTGAACCCTTACACTATCGACTGTACCAAGTTTTGCGTATCAATCACATGGTACCCTCACGGTCCGTTTCGTGAATACCTGTTTTTTCAAACAAAAATTTTCTTTTTAGATTTATCTTTAAAATATTCTAAAAACCTACCCGGAATGCTATTTTGTATTATAAATACTGTATATTATATAAAGAGAGAACGCTTGATTTAGTGACTCATGAAAGCCCAGATGAAACGACTAAAGTCAAGATCATGAAATTTGGACAGTAGATTGCTGTTATGAGCTTGGCAAGCAATAAGATAGGATAATTGAAATTTTTCTCCAAAAGGGGGTGGGGGCTTCCAAAGTTTTAAGTTATTTCTCCATATCTCAGCAGCAGTTTTAGGTAGGAAGTGAAATTCAGGAAAACAAATCTACTAAAAAAAATGGTTAAACACATATTTAAGCGATTTTAGAAATTCACCTCCTAAGAGAGTTAAATGGGATGGTCGAAAGATTTTTACGAAATCGCAGCAGCAGTTTTAGGTAAAAAAAAAAGACTGAAGCTTGCAACCATACAGTTACAAAAATAAAGTCGTAACAATAGTTCCAACAATGGAATTATAACAAAGAAATTACAACAACGAGATACATGAAATACAGCTTAAAAAATCTGCTAAAAAATAGTTAAACTCGTATTTCAGCTATTTTAGCGATTTCGTCACCAACATCGGCAATGACCCGCTTATTGAAGTTTAGAAGAATAAGACAACTATTACTGACTTTTGTTTAGATATCTTTCGTACGGCATTTTTCAAAGAGGTGGACACATTGTCCACCCGAGCGAAGCCGAGACGGGTCGCTAGTATTGTAAAAACCTACCATGAAAATTTTTGTTTGGAAATACTGGTATTTAAAAAATGGACCAGTGTGATCTCAGCAACCAATGTGGAACATGGTATTCTAAGTGTTTGATAATATAATATTATTCTAAGTGCTGAACGTAATAATATTCTTAGCAGTTAACGTAATGGCATACCTTGCTTTTAAACCTTTGACAGCCAAGACCGTGTTAACACGCTTACGAACCTGCTGGTTTAATTGCAAAACAAACATTATTTAAATTAAAAAAATTATACAGATATAATGTAGTTTTAAAACATTGAGTAATGATTAATACTATCAAAGATCATATTTATACATATAATTATGTGTTTTATATCATGTTAGAAAAATCTTATAATTTAGTATTTTTAAAAAAATTACAGGAGAAACAAAATTACAAATTTACCTTTCTGCAAGATTGTGACAGGGGGTGAAATATTTCTGTAATCTACACACTGCATCATACGCATCTTCCATGTTCTATCTGTAATTTTTTTTAACTATCTATAATTTTGCATTTGTTTCCATGTGTAAATATATTTATATTCATGTGTAAATATTCATCTGTACAATATTAATAAATATCAGTTAATTTGCATTTGATAATATCAATATGTAGACTTGATATACTATGTAAAATCAATATGTGATTATCAAAATGTAAAATATGATTTATGGAAAATCTTTTATATATAAATATTTTCTTTCTCAATATTTTTAGCATTTATTTCATTCTAAAGAAATATTTTTAGAGACAGATTTCGGAGAGCATTAATTAACCCTTTATATCCTGAATTAATTTTCCAGCTACTTTTTAGTTGTATTTTTACATCATTGGATAAGTTTTGGTGCAGAATAAACATAGGAAAGAGGAAAATAATTTTTATTGCGTTTTAGTGGTTAATTATGCAACTGCAACCACCATAAATTTTGTACCCTATGATATAAAATAAAATAGTAAATTTCAAATAGTAAACTTCAAATAAAATATAGGAAATGTTCACCTGTAGAGTATAGAAAACAATAGAAAATAATAGTACTAAATAACCGGTAATAAACAACTAAAATTACTCAAATGAAGAACAACATGCATGTCAATTCTATTGCAAAATGGATTTCGAATGTAGCGTGGCAAATGTAAAATCCCTACAATGCAAAGAAAGAGGATATGTGCTTGAATTTGCCATCTCCTGCCTGCTGCCAGGACAATACACTCTTTGTGCCATTGTGAATACCGTTAGAAAAAACGGTCATATTACGAATATATAGGTGTTTTATTAAAGTGGTACCTATAAGTACCGTCAGGATAAAAATGGATAAATAATTATGAAAAGTTGTTATTATATTAAATGTTACACTTATTTATTTATTTATTAGTCTATTTTATTCTTTCATGGAATTAAAAATTAAGCGTATTTTTTTGTAATAATAAGAAAAATTCATTCTTTTTTCCGTTGTGTATTCTTTCATATTACTCTGTAAAATTCCTCATTCAAAGGTGACCCATTTGAGGATTACAAGTGCATAGAACACAATTTTTGATTATGTTATTAAAACTTCAACAATGGTTCAACTTTTCATCATTCTATTGCAGAGTGAGTATTTTTCCGTTAGCGCAGTCCCAGTCAAAACTGAGCTATACCGGCTTAGAATTTCAGGTTTGCATTGCCAATCTCGCCAAATATAATTACTCGTTCATCGTAAAGTTCATCTCGTGAACGTAGTAGTAACGTAATAAAGTAATAAATTAATCACGTAAATAACGTAAAAACGTAAATAACATAATAAAGTAAATAATGTAATAACACAAATAATGTAATAACGTAACAACGAAGTACCGCAATTTTGTTTAATATTCTTATTCTCGGTTACAATTAACGCCGTGCTAATGGAAAACTCGTTTTTGCCCGAGGATTTGCTAACGGAAATGTACCGCAAAGGATAACAGCTAAGGTCAACATTTAACTCTATGTAGTTTTAATGCTACATAGCACGAAGATATTTGCCCTCTTGTGCAGTGGTTAGGGTAATAGTGTTTGTTACAATTCAGGAAGTTTCATATTTGAACTCCTGTAGCGTTTTGAAGGCTCAAAGCCTGTCGAATCCACTTAAAACAGATGTCATAGTCTATCAAAAAAATTTGTTTCCAAATTATAATTATACCTACTTTATCGCTCAATATTTTATCAGTCTATTGTTCCACATTTTACCAGGTCATGGTTAAACATTTTAGCACATCATGACTAATCTTACATAATTTTATGACTGAATAGGAGAACCAAATGTTAAAATACAAATACACAAATGACTAATTTTAAATGTAGACAGCAAACATCTGTTATGCAGTGCAAAGTTTAAAAAAAAACAGTAAAAAGTTACAAACAAATGCATGGGAATATAAAGGAGGGGGCAAACAATGTAGCTTACAGCCAAACACGAAATATCGAAGCTAAATAGCCTTGTGATGCATGCCGTAGACGTGAGATACAAATGAAAAGTCAGCTCATTCAGAATGGGGTACAAAATACCTGAACGCAAGGAAATTGTGGCATGAGGGAAATTGAGTTAACAGTTGGTTTGCTGAATGGGTTTGATGATGCAAGGTCTCTTTAGATACATGCTGCACCAAAAATAGAGTTGAATAAAAACATAAATTTTTTTGTAGAATGTTTATCTATGCTGTTTCCTTCCTTCATATTTTTATAGGATTGTTTTAATGTTTTAAATCTTGCACTGAACATTAAGTTTTAGAAACTCCGAAACAGCTGTCGTCTGTATATATCTATATTATAAAGGACAAACATGTCCGTGCGTAACGCTGACGTCATTTTACGAATGGCAACACTTAAGGGTGAAAATTCGGTTTTGCGATTTTGGCTACTGCATATTTTTTTAATTTCTAAATATTGCACATTTTTCATTTTTACACCGTTACATAGGGGAAAAAATCTAATTTCAATGCAGATAGATTGAAAAATATATCTTAATTCACTAATTTATTATGGTTTTTTAAAATAAAAAAAATTATATTTTTCATTTTTTTCGGGCTTAATGGTTGTCATTGGTATTTTTAGGTGCGTTCGTAATTATATAAATACGTAGCACCTATAGTCGTCGTCTGGTCCGTCCGTCTGTCTGTCCGTCCGTCCGTCTGTCCTCATATAACAGCGCAAAAACTATCCAACCAAATGGTGTGAAATTTAATATATATTATCTTAGTAGAATTTTGTCGAGACATTTCAAATTTTATGAAAATCGAATCAAAACTTTAGAAGATATTAATAAAAATATTTATTAAGAAATTTGAATAAAAAAACGGTGCTTTCTTACTATAGAAGCTTCCGAGGTTGAATCGTCAAGCGACCTAGATACTTATTTTATGACAGAAATTAATCTACAGACTATATAATTTATTTCACAGAATTAAAAATCATCAATATCTGAATATTTATATAACTAGCTATAGTACGAACGCACCTCGTTTGTCGCGTTTGACGTGCAATTTACAACTTGTTTTTTCTCTTGGCGACCGCATATTATCGTTGTTTAAAGAACTGTTATTAAATAGAAAATAATATAGACGCCTCGAAAAGTATAAGAAAAAGAAACTGCTATTGGTTTTATATAAAATACAAAAATAATAATAAAACTACTAATAATAAATTTGTTGATGAGCGATAATTGTATAAATCGAAAATATGTAATTTAAATGCGAAAGGAATGGTTGTGATACTTAAACGATTTTTTAAATGTAAAAATTGTGACTCAAACAATATTTGGCTATTTATCGTTTGCGCCAGGATAATCACGATCAAAAGTGTCGCTAGCTCTTTTAAATGAAGATTCTAAGGTCTATTTGATTGAGGATGCACTAGAAAAACATTTTTACTTATTACCGTTTTTAAAAAAGTGAGATCATATAATATGGTTGCGTTAGCTGTTACATCTTTTGAATAGCAGCTATGTTATGAGATCAAGGTAGAACAGCAGCTTCAAGACTCAAAATTCAAGACCGCTGAATTTAAACGAAACATCGGAGTGTATCAATTAGTAAGCAATCTGACCTTGCTGAATTAATAGGAGAAACGAAGTTAATCGTCTGGGAAAAAGAACACATGATGAGTAAATTAGTATTTGAATGTATAAACCTTATGCTTAAAGACATAAAAAAAGCAATGATTTGACATTTAGTGGAATAGTAGTTGTATTTGCTGGCGACTTTAGACAAATTTTGCGTGTAGGGGAATTTAGCTGATATTGTTTTGGCCACTTCGAAATTTTCTAATAACTGGAAAAATCTTAATAATAAACATCTCATAACTAACATATGCGTGAATCAAATTCAAAAGTTGAACTTTTCAGATTATTTAATACAAGTTGGTGAAGGTCAAAATGCTGACTTCACTGAATTCATCATTCAACCAAATAGCTTAAAAAGTCTCATTGAATATGTATATCCAATGATGGAAATGAAGAATATTAATTTGACAAAAATATGCATTTCAACCGCTTTGAACGAAGAAGTTGAAAGAATTAAGAAATTGATAACTGAACAATTTCCGGGACAACAAAGAATTTATTATAGCGCTGATTCCGTTGTAAATGAAAATCTAGCAATATCATATACAATTGAATATTTGAACAATTTAAAACCATGTGGTATTTCGCCATTTGCTTTACTACTTAAAATCGATCGGATTTCGAATTATGCTGTTGAGAAACTTCAATCCCTCTTTATATCTTTGCAATGGAATGAGATTGGTTGTAACGGATCTAAACAATCACTCTGAAGCTGAAATTATAACAGGAACTCATATAGGCAATCGAGTTTAAAATCCAATAATAACTTTGATGCCTTCAGATTCTGAATACACTTTTAATTTTAACAGAAGGCAATTCTGCATCAAACAAATTTTTGCGATGACAATAAATAAAGTTCAAGGGTAAACCCTTGAACATGTTGGAATTTATTTGCCCAAACTACTGTTTACATATGGACAATTATACTTTGCATTATCCAGGGTAACATATCAAGAGATCTTTTTTTATTTATTTTTTTTTTATTTATTTATTTATTTTTTTTTTGTATAACAAATGATTTGAATCAAAATAATGTTGTGGACAATAAAGTGTTGATGTAAATGCATAAATAAATAAAGCATTAATATGTGATATGGAGCTTGATGCAGTTAATGGGGAATCTAAAAATATGCATATTAGACTAGGTAAGAAAAAAAATTAGGCTGAAAAGAAAATATTTCAATATATTTACTGAAAAGTACCAAAATGTCTTAAACATGCATACGATAGAAATGGAGGAATCAAAACTTATTTTGATTTCATAAATTTGATTCAAACATATAGAATAAAATTATCTTATAAAATTTTATTCTAATCTTACGTAATCGGGTCCACTTCAAGGGATGATGTCACACATAAATGATGTTTTCAAGAATATGGTAATATGGTTTAGTGTTAATAATAATTTATGTTATAAACCAAACACATGTCCGATTATTGCTGAAGTCATTTTAATGATAATAGCAACGAATTGACTAATAAATTTCGTTTTGACTGCATATTTTTAAACTTCAAAGCATCGCACAATTTAAATTTTTACATCGTTGAATAGGTAAATAAATGCAATTTCTTTGAAAACTGCATTTGAATTTAGAAATTTGTATGGGTTTTAAAAGTTTCAAGCATGAATTATTTTTAAATATATATCTATCACGTGTAGCCCGATTGCGAAAGATTAATTCGTTTGCATTTAAAACAATATAAATATTTCTGCATTTATTCCCGGCTAATATTACAGAACGAAATTAAAATTTCATCAAAATATAAATATAAATAACATAATACAAATAAAATGCAAAATTAACATACAAGATCTCGAACTACGCGTTTAAACAGTTAAAATTTTCATAATTAAAAAAACCTGCAGTAAGCAACGAAATTTTTGACGATTTCTTCGGCCATTAATTCCTGGCATGCGGCTAATACAAAGGCATCGCTTAATTAAATTTCAAAATTTTATTTGAATATATTATTGATATTTTGCTTATAAAAATTCTTTTTGGCATTGTTAATGAATCAATTTAAAAAATATATATTAAACATGAAAAATCTATTAGAATTAGAAAAAATTGGTTTTCGCCTATGTTCTGTAACCCTGGTAGCCCGGGTTTGATTCCCTAGTATATTATAAAGGACGAACGTGTCCGCGCGTAACGCTGACGTCATTTTGCGAATGGCAGCAGTTGATGATGAAATTTTGGTTTTGCGATTATTTTACAGCACTTATTTAAATTTCTAAACATAGCACATTTTCAATTTTTACACCATTATATAGGACAAAAATGTACTATCAAATGCAATTTGTTTAAAAACTGTATTGCAATTTACTCATTTATTATAGCATTTAAATTAAATTTCAATCATGATTTTTTTCTTTTTTAACTCTAACTCTGTCGCTTGCAGACGATTACAAAAAAATTAATCCGTTTGCACTTTAAACAATATAAAAAGTTCAGCATTTGTTTCCAGCTGATATTCAATAACGAAATTAAAACTTCATCAAGCAATCAATAATACAGCATAAAATAAAAAATCCCTGACGGCTCGGCCTACAGGCACAGGTAGATTTCGAAGACGCAGACCGTGGAGCGCCTGTTTGTCGGGAATTGCGGAAGAAATGACCTTTTTCGATGATGCGGCAGTTGGAACCGCCTACTTCGAAACCTAACTTGTTTGCAGGCGGAGCCAGCAGAAATTTTTCTTAAATTTATTATTATTATTATTATTATTATTATTTGCTATAAGAGTTGGTCCTATAAAAAACTTGTCAGTATAAAAGTTTTAGATAATATTAAGAGGATTTATAATAAATTTAAGTGGATTTGAAATCTTGAGAATTGACGAAGTTATGAATTTTTTCCTTCTAAAACCCCCCTCCCCCCCTTAAGGCAATTTTTAATTGTATCAAAAATTTGTCATACATAAATTTTCGGCCCTTCTCCTACAAGTAATAATAACTTCAAACGGATTCGATACGTATCATGATTAAGAAATTATTGGTTTTTTTCTGTTTTCACAAAAAGCCCCCCCCCATCCCACCCCCCTGGTTCGATTTTGCCCATTAACGAACTTAACCGAGATTTTATGCCTCTTGATTTTATGTATCAGTTTCGGAAAGATGCGGGAGTTGGAAATGCCTACTTCTAAAAATAACTTGTTTGCAGGCGGAGCCGGCAGGGATTTTTTTTTTTTTAATTTTTTTTTTTGCTATAACGGTTGGTCCTATAAAAAACTTGTCAATATAAAAGTTTTAGATAATATTAAGAGGATTAGTAATAAATTTACGCGGATTTGATATCTTGTGAATTGACGAAGCTATGATTTTTTTTCTTCTAAACCCCCCCTTTTTCCCCCCTTGGGACAATTTTTAATTATATCAAATCTGTCATACATAAATTTTCGGGCCTTTTCCTAGAAGTAATAATAACTTTAAACGGATTCGAAACGTATAATAATTAAGAAATTATGGGGGGGTGTTCTGTTTTCACAAAAAGCCCCCCCAATTCCCCCCCCCCCTGGTCCGATTTTGCCCATTAACGAACTTGACCGAGATTTTATGTCCCTTGATTTTATGTATCAGTTTCGAAAAGATGCGGGAGTTGGAACTGCCTACTTCGAAAAATAACTTGTTTGCAGGCGGAGCCGGCATGGATTTGTTTTGTTTTTAATTTTTTTTTTGCTATAACGGTTGGTCCTATAAAAAACTTGTCAATATAAAAGTTTTAGATAATATTAAGAGGATTAATAATAAATTTACGCGGATTTGATATCTTTTTTTTTCTTCTAAAACCCCCCTTTTTCCCCCCCTTGGGGCCATTTTTAATTATATCAAAAATCTGTCATACATAAATTTTCGGGCCTTTTCCTAGAAGTAATAATAACTTTAAACGGATTCGATACGTATAATAATTAAGAAATTATGGGGGGGGGGGTTTCTGTTTTCACAAAAATTCCCCCCCAATTCCCCCCCCCCTTGGTTCGATTTTGCCCATTAACGAACTTGACTGAGATTTTATGTCCCTTGATTTTTTGTATCAGTTTGGAAGAGATTTATGCAGAATTATTACAGTTATCGTTGACATAGATAGATAGATAGATAGATAAAGTTTTGAACTGGGGGTGGTTTTGGGTTCTGGGAGTCATGATCGGCGTAAATCTGCAAAAATTTTTCAAAATTTCCAACTTAGGTGAGAAAGTAATAGGTATTATTTCTTACGAAATCTACTTAAAAAGAACAAATTTAAGAGACATGTAATTGAAATAAGCGCTGAAATTAGCAGAATTATAAAAACTGCTGTAGATAACGAGATTTTTAGCGATTTCTTCCGCTATTAACTTCTGGCACGAGGCCAATACGATATTACCACTTTTAATAAATTTCAAAATTTTATTTGAATATAGAATTGACATATTTTATATGAAAATGCTGTTTGATGATGTTAGAGAGCGATTTGAAAAAAAATATTAAATGTAAAAAATCTATTTGAGTTTTCAATAAATAAAATAAATGATTTTCACCTATATTCTCTATAGCGGGAAACCCGGGTCGTATGCACTATATAGCACTATATAGCATATATAAAATTAATATATGCTTTTTGTCACTTTGTCTGTTCGTATTTCAAAATATTGGCACGCAGTCCCATCGACTTCTTTAAACTATATATTGTTTTAAGGTTTCTTCATCTTATGATGGCAACGTTTTTGACCCATGTTTTGGCGAAACGTTGAACCAAACGTTTAACATAAAATCAATATCATTAGTTATTCAGTGTATAATCCTCCCATGGATCCACCGTTGATTGGATTTAATTTTTGTTTTCATTACAGCCGTGCAGATCGTGACGCACTCATTTTTCGTTTATGTTGTAGGTCATATGTTTAAAGTATGCATCTGTACAATTTCATACAGATGCAGGATTCGTACGTCTCGAGAAATTTGAATACCAGACTTATCGGTAAAGTGATATTTTCCTTATTTAACCCCTTGGGGAAGAGCGACACGTATACGTGACGCATAAGATGCTCAGAATCCTCGATTATTCCCACCAGTTATCTTTTATTGTAAGATTTGTCTCATTAAATCTTAGCATTTCTGCGATTCAATTAGGCGAAAATTTCTGTTTTGAAAAACCGGTAGTAAAAGATTAAAAATTCTGTAAAGGACGCTCGTCGCGAAGGAGTTACGGCTCCCGTTAACTCACGCGAAAGCATCCGTTCGCTGATGTTAATCGAATGTGACCGTTATTTTACGATTATCTCGTTTGCATTTCAATATTTTTAAACAATTTTCTTGCATTGCGTAGCTGCGATCAATCTCTACAGAGTTTCTTTTCTACTTTTTCGATTTTTTTCCTTTTTTTTTTTTTTTTTTTTTTTTTTTTATGGGGGTACTTTTGCTATCGAAATCGGTTCTGAAAGCAAAAGTATCCTCTTAAAAAACAAAAACTTGCAAACAAAATCTAAAAAAGAAATCCTCGGGGCGAGCCCGAATATTCAACATTTTTGGTAGATTCGAGCCTGGCTGGGCCTGGGCCTAACACTTTTTGTAGACTCAGGCCGGGTCCGGGTTTAACACATTTTTGTAGACTCGGGACGACCAGGGATAGACTTTTTCCTGTCCCGAGCAAAAATCAGTCAAAAGAGGACAGGCATTACCTGAAAATAAAATCTATGCATAATTGTGCTTTTTGAATAATTTTAATTTTAGGATAATTTTTTTTTTCAGAAATATCGGCATGTTTTGTGGAAATTCAATCTGTCCGGTCTGGGCTCGGGCCAATATTTTATCTTTTATACCTTGCCGGGCCTGGCCAATTTTTTTTTGTACGAGTCGAGCCCGGACAGGGCCCTGAAATTTTGGGCCAAGCAGACTTCTAGTAGGAAAGAGGTTCCAGATGTTAAATTATAACTTCCAACAAATCAGCGTGCTTCATGGGTTTATTAAGCCAGTGATGATTGGTTGGGCATTATGATTGAACGCAAGGAACGTCAACGCCTAGGGTGATAAGGGCATACTGCAAATGCATCGTAGCATTTGAATGAAATAACTTAAGTGGATTTTTAAATAAATATAATCTCTGAGACCCGCACGTCCCCTGTTGAATTTTAATTTTATGAACTCAACTTAATTCTTTTATTAACTCAACTGGTTTCATGTATGCAAAAGTTGTAATGGATTTTTCAATCACTTTCTGGTATGCTAGAATCTAATAAATTATGTACAAATATATTTTTTCCATGAAAACACACATTTTTTGATATTTTTTTTTTTTAAGTTGATAATACATTAGTACATTAATTTTAAATAATTTTCCCTTTAGCCAGGTGTGGATTATAATGAAGGAATCCAATATTATTTAGGATTACGAGTTAAAAGAACAATAATGTAAAATGGTGAGCTAAACAACGCTCACTAAAATAGGACAACCGATTATGAAACGGCAGCAATGAAATATTTTTAACACTACAAAGTAGAAAATTAAGTATAAATCTATACAATTATATAAAGAGAGAACGTCTGATTAATTGACGGAATCATCAACTCCCAGGTGAAATGACTAATGTCAGGATAACGAAATTTGGACAGTAGTGACCTAGGCAAGCAATAATAAATGATTTATGAAAATTCTTCCTCGAAGGGGGTTAAATTTTTGCGTCGAAATTTTTAGCTCATTTCGCCATATCTCAGCAGCAATTTTAGGTAGGAGCGTGAAATTCAGGAAAACAAATCTAATAAGAAATGCTTACACAAAAATGGTTATTTCAGCGATTTTTGAAATGTACCACCAAAGGGGGTTAAATGGGGGAGGGTTAGGTAAAAAAATGCATCTTGCTACAATGAAGTTACAAAAATAAAGCATCAACAATAGTTACAACAATGAAATTATAACAAGGAAATTACAACAATGAAATACATAAAATACAGCTAAAGAAATCTGCTAAAAAAACTTGTTGAAAATGTTGGAAAGTGTCTCATGATCCATGCTGGACGCATGATTTTTCGCTCTTGTTACAATATAGGTTGAAAACGAAAGCAATAACTAGCGCCATTTTCCTATCATTGTGAACTAAATGCAATGGAGACCATTAACATTAACTCGAAATACCTCTTCGTAATGTTTTTTACTACTATTATTATTATTTGATTGGTATACTTTTTGAACTTATCATATATTCAGAAAAATTTTCCCATAGTTATAATTTGTTTTCAAACAAATCGATCATACTATTTTAAAAAGTATATATAATAATCGAAAGCATGTGACTCCAACTACATCTATATTTATCATAAAATACAGCTTAAATTTAATGCAGCTTGAAAATAAATAAGTTCAAAATTTTTCTTAAAACCTTTTATTGGGTTCTTTCTTTCCACTAAAACATAATTTTGCAGTTTAAAAACATTTTTAAGAGCTTAATATCCTACACAAACTAGCTTAATCTCAATTTAACGATGACAGATTTAGCATTTTTCTTTCTAAGACTATTCTTTAGAGAACATTAAAAGGATATTTGATGAAAAAAATGTTTATGTTCAATATTTAGAATATCAAACTTCATATGTCATGAAATTTATGTACGATAATGGATTAGTAGATTTTCTCTTTTAACGACTATGTCTAGAAATTTTAAATCTTTTTTTGTGCTCTCAATGCGTTTTTTGAAGAAATGGCATGCAGTTATAGGCTTAAATTAACCAAAGTTAGATCGATACGAGTTATGATAAATAAATAAACTTCAAGCAGTAATAATTTATAAAGGAAAGTTGAGAAGCCGTATACAATATTAATTTAAAGCATTTAGGCCATACTGTATCCTGGCTTTAATATAGTATTCAATTTTCTAATAATTAAAAATATATAAAATATGAAAAATAAAATAAACACTTTTTATAAACGTTCACTGTTTATCTTTAAAATCACGAATGATTTCATGACTGCAATTATGCTGTTACAAAATATTTCAGTCACCACACGATAATTTGGCATTTGACATGATTAAGGTAAATTCGCCACTTTGTTAAACGCTTTTTAAAAAGCTCGAATTAGTGAATTTATTTTTAAAAATTATATTTTTTCACTGATATGGCAACAGAAAAGAAATAAAAACCATAATTTAAACTTGGGTAGATGTGCCAGTAATGGACCACTTTCCAGTAATGGGCACCTTCAATATTTTTGGTTTATAAAAAATAACCAATAAAATTCAGCTTTTTTTATTTCATTAATATGCTTTCTTTAAATTCTAGTTTTAAATACAATCATAAAATCAATTATCTATTACTTTTTGTGGGGTGTCCATTACTGGAATTCAGGGTGTTTTGATTTATTTCTGTTATTTACAATTAAATGTCGATTCACATTGGGAAATGTGACTATGAGCATGGTTAAATATTGTTGGTAGATTAATATAATATTAAGAAATGTGGAATATAACAATTATAACTATAAACTAAAAAATAATTTTTAAAGAAATTCCTTAAGGGTGTCCATTACTGGCACATCTACTCTATCTATTCAGTATTTCATTTATTTTTTTCAACTTCTAATCATATTTTAATTAGAATTAAACTATAATTGATAAAAGCATATTTTATAAAAAAAAAAAATATTACAATTTTGTTCTTTTACTCATATTTTATTTTTTTACTATTTAATTTTTAAAGTATTTCATTGTAGCGGTGTCCCAGTCTTTTGTACTATTTTAGCGAGCTCGGTTTGGCGCATAATGTACTCCATAATTACTTTAATTTGTATGCAGTTGTAACTAGTGATGGGAGTATTCGAATACAAAATGTCTGTGTTCTCGATTCAGCCAAGTTCTGTAGTGGTCTTGATTTCAGACAGGAGTATTCGAATACAAGTCACCTGGCATCTATATCGGCGACGAAAACTGGGGTTTTCGACTGTATTCAGTATTCAGTTCTCATAGCTGGAGTTTTCTATGGTTTCATAAGGTGCGCCAGCGAATGCTAGACTACTCGGCGCTGTTTGATACTTTTCTCTGGAATTTTGCGGTTAGCAGGATGATCAGCGCTCGTTTAGTTTTGAAATTTTGTTCTATTTTTTCAAGCGTACAATCAATTTAACTAATATACATATATACTTTTAGTTAAATCGATCATATGGATTTTAATTTAAGAAAACGATTATAATGAATAACATTCTGTGAATTTCTATTTAAGAAACGTAAATATAATTTTTTTTCTTTTTTTTTTTTTTTTTTTTTTTTTTTTTTTTAATTTTACGATCAAAATAATTACTCATAGTGGAAAATAAAATTGTACGTTCGTAAAAAAAAAAAAAAAAAAAAAAAAAAAAAAAAAAAAAAAAATCTTGCTTTCGCTAATTAAAGAAAAATTGCTTACTTTTACGGGCGTTATATGCAGTGCCTGATTTATGGCAGGGCATTCGGGGCACGGGCCCAGGGCCCCCGATTTTCAGGGGCCCCCAAATGCTACTACAGATTTTTCAATTATTGACCAAAACAGTTTTAACTGTCCGAAAACAAAATTAAAATGAAAAAAATCTGTTTGTCACAGATTGTCTATGATTTGTCAAAGTAACTTCATTTTTTTGCTGATTGTCTTTTAACAATTTATTTGCAGGAATGTACAAAACTCCATTATTTCATTTTTATTTATTTTACATGTAAGGCCCTCATGGTTAACATGGACTTACTTTTTTTCATTACTTTTAAAAATGGTCCGATTGTCACCAGTAAATTTTAATTTCTAATGTTAACCATGTAATTCTGCTAGTTACTTGTATAAATTTATTTTATTTTTTTTTTTTTTCAGTCAAAGCTTGTATTTGAAAGAAAAAGTTATTTGATTAATATGATATGCTAATATTTTAAATAATTATAGTTTGGTACTGCAGTAAATTTATTATTAGTTGTTGAATACTTTATCATTCCAGATATATGGACTTGCATAGAGAAAGGTAATCAGCACCACACAGTTTATTATAAAATTCAATTAAAAACTCATAATTATCAAACAATTATTTAAAAGTAAATTAATGATTATCAAATTTATTTTTTTAATTGATATTTTAAAGAAATAATTAAAGTCAATAGTGCTTATCTTAATAAGTACTGCTTTCGATATTATATAATTTTTATTCAAGGCATCGTTGCAAGGAGGCCCCCATACACATCTGTGCCCAGGGCCCCCAAATTTCTAAATCGGTCCCTGGTTATATGCAGGGGAGAGCCGGTTCTTCGCCTTCTAAATCTTAGAAAATAATAAGATATAACTTGCAATACTAAGAGACATGGACGTCGGCATAATTATACCTTGGGACGGGCAAGATTTTGGAACACGTGTGGCAATGGCCCACAGTCTAGTCTGCTTTTAAAATTGCAGAATATAAACAGGAAATAATCTAAACTAAGATTTTTTTTTGTCAGAGTTATCATACAAGATAATTTTTAAACATATCAATATAAAAAGCAATACAAGAATTTATCAATTAAGAAATACTAAATATAAATAATTTTTTTTTTTACCAACATGTTTTTTAAAAGGAAATTGAAGCAGTTCTTTTTTCCGTCAAAGAGCTTTGCCAACCTGAATCCTTTTTTTAAGATAAGTTTGAAACACATGAGCATTAACAGAAAAACAAAATTGAAAAATCCCTGACGGCTCGGCCTACAGGCACAGGTAGATTTCGAAGGCGCAGACCGTGAGGCACCTGTTTGTTGGGAATTGCGGAAGAAATGACCTTTTTGCCATGATGCGGCATTTGAAAACGCCCACTTCGAAACCTAACTTGTTTGCAGGCGGAGCCGGCAGGGATTGTTTTTTTTTTTGTTTTGTTTTTTGTTTTGCTATAAGGGTTGGTCCTATAAAAAACATGTCAATATAAAAGTTTTAGATAATATTAAGAGGATTTATAATAAATTTAAGCGATTTGATATTTTCAGAATTGACGAAGTTATGAATTTTTTTCTTCTACCCCCCCCCCTTCCCCCCCCCTTGGGGCCATTTATAATGATATCAAAAATATGTCCTACATAAATTTTCGGCCCTTTTCCTAGAAGTAATAATAACTTTAAACGGATTCGATACGTTTCATAATTAAGAAATTATGGGTTTTTTTCTGTTTTCACGTAAAGTCCCCTCATCCCCCCCCTTGGTTCGGTTTTGCCCATTAACGAACTTGACCGAGATTTTATGCCCCTTGATTTTATGTATTAGTTTGGAAGAGATTTGTGCAGAATTATGGGAGTTAACATGTCCATAAAAAAGTGACATAGATAGATAGATAGATAGATAACGTTTTCAACTGGGGGTGGTTTTGGGTTCTGGGAGTCATAATCGGCGTAGATCTGCAATTTTTTTTCAAAAATTCCAATTTAGGGGAGAATGTAATAGGTAGTATTTCTTCGAAATCTACCTAAAATTATCTTATTGGTGTAGGGTTCAATGGGATAGAGTCATCCAGACAAAAAATTCTTGTCCTTTTTTTTTCTCTAATGACAGTCGTAATATTTATATCAAGACTCAAAAACATTAAAAAGAAAAGAAATTGTTCTGCAGCTGTAAATTATAAAACGTTATCATAAACAAAAGAGAAGCGTTTGCACAAAAAATAAACATTTCATTTGCTGAAAGAGGCGCTACTCATACTTTTCTAATACACTGATGTGAATCTGACACGTGATCATAAAAAAAAGCAAACGATTATACGTAGCGTAAACATTCGAAGAGTGAAACAGACGAAACGTCGTCCCTCATTTATTAGTTTGAAGGAAGTCTGGAGTAGTTCTTAGTGCTACTACATTTGAATACCTACTACATTTGAATACAAAGAATCGATTCTGATTTCGATTCTGAAAAGTTTTCGAATACTAAGGTATCGATTCTTAAAAGATCTCGAATCGGCCCATCACTAGTTGTAACCAAAAAGGATATTGCACGGTTAATCCCCTGCACCCGGCTAACGGAAAAATACATTAAAATTAATTTATTAATTTATAATTAAATTCTAAAAATATAAAAATTTTGAATTGTTAGCGAAATCATAGCCGTTTACATATTTTCTTTAATAATACTAGAATATGACGAAGTGATAGAAACATAAATTACAAAATTACATGGTTACGTAAGATGAACCACGTTCAGTTAAATAGAAGAGAGTAAAATATGTATGAAGAACACATGACAGGTATGTTGGACAACTATATTGCGCTATTTATTTGTTCTCTGTGTTTAATCTCTTAAGGTGACATGGGAGTTTTTAGGCTTCAAGAAATGAACATTCCTTCTTTTTGCATTTTTTGAATACCTGACAAATAATAAATCTTCGCTCGAAGCCGTTTATAAAAATTCAAAGACATATAAAACATTTAGCAGATCATCTAGAATAGTTAATGAGCAGACGACACTCAAGAAAAATCATTTAACGCGATTTTCTCGAAATAATGTTTTTAATTTGCTATCAGAAATATCATTGAAATGGATGAACTGATTACCTCTTTTTTATTCTTATATAATTACTTTTACCTTATCAAGTATATATTTTTTTCAATTTGTTCGAATTATAAAATCTAACATGATTTTGTTTAATTGATTGCATATGAAACCACTTCGTAAATTATCTATTACAGCGGAACGTTACACGCAGTGTAACATTGAGGAAAAGTGAGTATCCGAAAAGTTTTTTTTGTACAGTAAAATTAATAAAAATGGTTTTCGAAAGTTAAAAAAATGTGATTTTTCTAAAATCATCGAAATATACTAGTATTTAAAAGTATATATAAACACTGGCTTAGGATTGCTCCCAGTATTTAAGTCTAAGTTTTACAAAATACACTTAATTATTTTCTCTGTATACAACGATATATCTATATTATAAAAAAAAGAAACATGACCTGAATTAATGCTGATGTCATAAAAATAGTTCAACGATCAGACCAACCAAGTTTGCTTATTGCAATTTTTTTAATTTCTAAGCATCGCACAATTTCAATTTTTAAACAGTCGAAAGAAAAATAAAATATATTAGTTTCAAATGCTATTTTTTGAAAACTGTATTTCAAAGTATTGATTATGAATGGTTTTTAAAATATCTTTCAACCACGAATATTTTAAAATTCTATCTCAAAAACGAACGTGCCACATAAGAAAGATTAATGCTTTTGTACTTAAAAACAATGTAAATATAATAGCATTTGTTTTGTTTTCTGGTAAAACCTCTTAACTAAATTTTGAAACTAAATTAAAACTTCAGAAAAAATAATAAAACACGAAATTAACAGAAATGTAATCAAACTCCGCTTTAAAACTATAAAACAAATCAAAGTCAAAATATTGCTATTAATATAGAAATCTTTCGTGATTAGCCTCTGATGTCCGGCTAATACGGAAGAATCAAAATCACTTTTTGGTGTAGTTTGTAAGGCAATCTAAGAAAATATAAAAAATTAAAGACAAATCAATTTCTAGTTTTCAAGTAAAAATTATTTCTAACGATATTCTGTACTTATATCTTCTACATCCAGCATCTTCCTCCCGGATAGCCCCGTGTTTGGATCGCCTGCTTTAAATAAAACAATAAATATAGATGATATTTGGTTGACTGGTTGGGAACAGTACGATCATCTTTTCTGCATGAAGACGCAACAGACCGGGAACCCCGTTTAAAGTATAATACGATTCGCTACGTCCATCGAAGCATGCAATGGAAAACGCATCTGATACTCATTGTTTTCCATCTTATTAATTAAGTCGTCAGGTATGGCTTCATACGTATGCATTTTAATTTAACATTTAACACTAATGTTTAAGAATGCATATTATCTGTATTAAGAAAAGCATTCTACCTCTCAAAATGCTCATTTAAAATATCAGTGTATTATTATTTATTGCAAAGTACAAACAGTTTTGATGCATACATCATTTTATATTACATGGTGGATAATAGAGTTACAAATACTGAGTAATTTTATTTTATAGATATAAAAAAGAAAATGATAAATACACCAATATGATGAACGTCAGGAATAAGTGCTTACCATGAAAGGATTTTATTCGAATCGGTTGCCATCTTTATCGAATACCAAAGATAATCTATTACTCCACTGTCCGATTTCGGCATGAATAGTTTTAAGAGATAATCTGTCTTACTCCCACAACATCGAAGCTTTGAGTGATTCCAAACTTCTGTGTTGTTTAGCTTCTAAAATACCCTAGATGCAACAATCTAAATGACTTAGATCCGGTGAAGAAGGTGGCTAATCTTCTTAGAAGATTAACTTCGGACAACTGACATGGAGCCAAGCCTGTGTTGATTTGGCTCGCTCCGAAGATGCAGGATCTTTTTGAAATATTCAATTCTGTTTAGGATACAATATGTCAACATGTGGTAATAACTTTGTAGTCAATATTTCCTGTTTTTAATATTCCGCATTGATTTTTGAACCTTTATCGGAGAATTTCAGAGGCAAATTTCCATTCTTTAATATTGTAGCACAAAGGATAACAGAATTTTTGTTCTAAAAGCGTATAATAGTTCGAAAGTTTTCAGGTATGTACTGAAGGGTTGCTGAGTATACGACATCATTTTTATTACTTATAACATTGTTCAGTGCAAAATTGATTTTCATCGGAAAATATTATTCTCTCAACACTTTAATACGTGGCTTCTTTAGCAATTTCTTGCATCTTTATAACTTTAATTATTTGTGCGGCAATGAAATTGAACTATTATTTTGCGATAAGGGCAAAAACACATATCTTTGTTTGTGATAATTTGCATAGTTTTAAAATTCATGTTCACTGCAGCTATTTTATTTTGAAAACATTGTTGTTATATTTGTATATTTTCACGATTTTTTTTCATGCGCTGAATTTGTATGAACTGAGCGTGGACGACCAAACATAAGTAGATCTTTACAGCTATTAGCATCCAATAATAGATTTATACTCCTATATATAAATATCCTTTTAAAACCAAGGTTTATTAATTGATGAAACATTTTACATGCAGAAAATGCACGATCAAAGAGCTGTTTAAATATCATTCTTTTGGGTTCAATTTTTAAACTAATTCTAAATTCTTCCTTTATACGAAAATCGTCTGCACTAATAGAAAATTGCCAATCGCAGAAATAGAGAAATAAATTACTTTACCTAACGATTAAAATTAATTATTATTTTTTCGACTTTAACAGTATTTTTTAGCCAGCATGTTTTAGTTGGAAGTGCGCAACTTTTATTGTTTGAATTTTCAGGTAAAATACTTCAAAATTGTGCATGCACGGAAACAATTTCTCTTGAAATCTAGAATATGTAAAGTGTATTAATTTTCGATAATATTTATATTTAACGATAAAGTTGTATTTAAGTAGACACTTGATTTCATATTAATTATGACATCGCAGTTATGTTTTAAGATCTATTGCGGTGATTTATCTTCTTATCCACATTTTAAAAGAAACTGATAGGTTACGATTTTCGATTTTGAGTTGTTATTTTATTTTATTTTTTTCATGTATTTGAACTTTTAAACTGGTCATTTTTTGTACATTCTGAAATCTACAAATTTTACTCTCCAGAAACAAATTGTTTAGTAAAAAATATTTCTAAACGTAGATTAACATTTTTCTTGTTATAAAAACAGATTTTTTCTAGTTTAATATTGCTAAGATAATATTAGCTCTGGCCTCAAAAATTTTAGTATATATTTATTCAATTAGATATTTAATAACAAAGCAACACAGATTTTCTTCATCGTCAAAAATTTGCTATGCTTATTTATTCAAAAATGTTTTAACAGAATATAAAATATAAATGTATAATTAGAATAATTCGATAAAATTCATAAATATGTTTCATTTTTTAAACTTAATTTCAAGCACTTTGTCTATACGAATGTAAATAAATGTACACAAGAACAACATCAGGCGTCGATTATTAAACCTTTTTAATCACTAACAGAATATTTTGAAGAAATTTTGTTTTTTCATACAATGAAATCAAATATAGTGCGTCCCGTAATCAAATTCCTTTGTGCGTCTTTGTAAACAAACTATAAATGCTTGTTATTCTATACTCCTGAGAAAGCATGTTCTGGTCCACCTCAGTGATGCAGAGCTATTCCATTATATTTTAAATATTGTAACATCATTAAAATGCATCGGCAACGATACTTTCTCATAGACCATAATGCAACGAAATTATTTGTTTCGTCCCTGTAAACTAAATATAAATGCTATACACTTCATTTTGAATACCGAACATTTTATAGTTAACATTAATATCATATAAAAATTGCATGACAATCCGAGTATATTTATGAGAGTTAGAGTACGACTAGAGTACCAGACAGACAGACAAAGCAGATTCGTAAACACTTTTCAACTATTTTGGAAATTGTTAAAAATGAACAGTCACACAAAGACTATAAAGAATTTTAAAACTATAAATATAATTAATACCTATATAACTATAAAACCAATAGAACTATAGAGAAACTCTAAGATTACGGGATTTTTAAAAATATCAAATCTATTTTTTCGTACATTATAAACCCTGATTTTAATAAAATGTTAATTTATTAAAAGTGAAAATATATTTTTTAACTTACTTTTCTTCTTGTTATAAATAATTTTTTTTTTAATATTAAAGTCTATAACTAAAATAATGACATTTTTAAAAAGCAGATGTGTAGATGAGCATTAATATTTTGCCTATATCTTTGACATCACATGTATTTCTGTTTTTAGGATTTTATATCGTTTTAATACATTTTTGGATTTATATTTATAGCCTATTTGACTGAATTTTGTTTGAATATTATTTAAATGTGTTACACAAAATCGCAAACATGGGATTATTTAGGAAACGAAAACTATTTTGACATATATCATTTATCTTTTATTTTACGAAACACTCACAATACTATCGTAGATTATCCTTATCTTCTCATTTTTTATAAATTTTTATTTATATTATTTTTCACATATTATCACATGTAAAAAAATACGATGGTAAATAAGAGCGCATCGTATACAAAAAAAAAAAAAAAAAAAAAAAAATCTAAAATTTAAAGAGAAAACATGTTTGTGAGTAACGCTGCTGTCACATTGATGATGGCAACACTTGACCAATAAATTTCGCTTTTACTGCAGTTTTTTTTTTAAACATTTATAAGGGATAAATGTTGCGGCGATGTCATCAAAAATTTGCAGTATCTCTTGTTTCGATACGGTAAATACAACGTTCGAATCCAACCAATTCCATTTTATCAACATTTTATAAAAATCACACCCCCCCCTTTTTATTTTGTACATTAAAAACCCTATTTTTTAATAAAATGATAAATTATTAAAAGTGAAAATATATTTTTTACTTACCTTTCTTCTTGTTACAAATAGATTTTCTTTAAATATTAAAGTCGATAACTAAATTAATGAAATTTTGAAAAACAGATGTGTAGATGAACATTGATATTTTGCCTATATCTTTGACATCAATTTTACATATATATATATATATATATATATATATATATATATATATTGGGATTTTATATCGTTTTAATGCATTTTTGGATCTATATTTACTGCCTTAAATATAGCTTGGCCGATAAATTAGGGTTTTTAATGTACGAAAAAATAGATTTGATATCTTTAATAATCTCTATAGTTCTTCTGATTTTATATTTATATAGATATTAATTATATTTATGGTTTTCAAATTTTTTGAAAATCGCATAATTTCAATTTTTACATCGTCGAATAGGACAAAAATGTGTTTTAAATGGGTTTTTTTTTTTTCTGAAAAGTGTATCTCAATTTACTGAGTTTTTTTTATGTTTTTTAAAATATTTTTCAAGCATGATTGAAAAAAAAATCTCTCTCGCCTGTACCCCGATTACAAAATATTTTCCCGCTTTCAATTTAAATAATATAAATTATTTAGCTAGCTGTTTCTGGTTAATATTCCGTACGGAAATTAAACATTCATCCTTCATCTATAAATAAATAAATTAACTAATTAATTTAAATAAATAAGACATATACATAAATGAAACATAAATTTATCAGACTACGTGCTTAATCATTGGAATTATTTGGATATAAAAGACTGCATAAAGTAGCGAGATCCTTTGGTGATTTCTTCGGCTATAAACACCGGGCATGTGGCTAATATGAAATAATAACTTTTAATAAGTTTAAAAACTCTATTAGAATACATTATTAATAATTTTTTTATATATAAATTCTTTTTAGTGTTAGTGGACAATCTAAAAAGGTATATTAAATGTAAAAAATATATAATATATATTGAATTTTCAAAAAAAAAAAAAAAAAAAAAAAAAAAAAAAAAAAAAAGTTTTTACCTATGTTTTCTCACACTGGAATCCTTGTTAATATAAATAAAACACGTTAAACTGTACCACTTAAATCTACGTAATGATGTTGTATATCACATTTAAATAATGTCTAAAAATATATATATCAGACAGGGTGTAAATACAGAAGATCCAAAATTATATTAAAACATTCAATACGCATTAGAAAAATGCCAAAAACGACACTCTTGGTTGGTCAAAAATCAATGTCCATCTACCCATCTTCTTTAAAAATCTAAATAGTAAAAAATATGTCTGAAACCATATCACTACACAAGTTTATGATCATAATCTAGACGCTAATGAGGAAATATCCATCTTCTTTGGAAATGCAGACAAATTTTGAGACGAAACTATTTATTACTGGATTAACTAAATTGCCCGTAAGTAGGGCTTGGAAACGTGAAAAAGGCTATATTTTTACCTGAAATAGTTCGGTAATACGTAAGCCATTTTGTGACGATATTAGCTGTTAAAGCATATTTGAAAATAGTTACAAGTGTTTTAAATTTTTTTGTTGGTTTTGAAAAAAAAAGAAAACATTACGTTGCTGTAAATGTATGTAATCCTTTAATATACGTTTGCTTCTATTTTGTCTCCCAGGAAACGGTTATAGATAGAAAAATAGTTTAACATCGGTATAAATTTAACCACACGGATGCTTTTAGTTTCCTTAATTAGTAAACCAGATATAAAGAGAGTATTAACGCAACGAAGAAGTTTGTTTTGTACACACAGAGAACGAGAGCTTTGAACATCTTTAAGAAAGGTTTGTAGTAAATATTTATATATTTTAACCCTTTCCTTGCTGATTGATCAAGATTGCAGGATTTTCCAAAATATTTTTTTAATTTATGAAAATAAACGTTTGAATCGAAACGAATATTTATGTATACACGTAAAAAATACAGATATATCTTAATTTAACAAAATATAATGTAAATACGAACGAAAATGTACAGTAACCGCTTCCTAGTTTCTTACTGATCCGAAAAATATTCTTTATCTTTACAAACATCAGAAACCAATATATTTTAGAGATGTGAAAAAGCATTTAGGGTGAAACCCCCCAGTTATTGACACCTAACCAGTAACTGACACTTCAACAGAAATCTAACTCAAATAATCATTTTCTTGTAAAATTCTGCAAAGTAATGTTATGAAGTGGTAGCTTATTTGTCTTGTATAACTTATTTTTCAGCTATTGGGTTTACAAAAAAGGGAGTCAAAAGTTATACTGGAGATATTGACCATATTTATCACAAAAAATAATTTTTAGTAATAAAAATTATAATTTTTTAAAAATTTTGTCAACAATAATTTTTGAATGCATCTTTACTATACTTTCAAAAGCAAAAGTAAGAATAAATTAAATTTAAAACTTTGTAATAGTGATTTGAACAAGGACAAAATTCCTTAAAGTGTCAGTTACTGGCGATTTCGCCCTATAAAAACAAAATTTCTTTTGCTGCTACTGCGTTTAGGAAACAATTGTCAGTAATTTTTATCTCAACGAGGAATATAGATTTTTCGGATGCTATTAATTCTCATGTTCATTAAACATGTTTTACTGACAGTCAGGATAAATTAATAGTATTGATATTAATATTAAAAGAAACACAATTGGGTTATTTTTAAATGCATCAATTCAATTATTCAGCGGAATATGTTTATTTGAGAATTTTTGTATCATGTTTGTAGGTATTTGTGCATTAAAGCATTGTTAAAAGTTTTAGTTTAGTATTAAAATTTACACAAAATATTTGATTTTTGCTAATTAATACTAACATCCGAAAAACCAATATTCGGATTCAAGAAAACTGCTTAATACACTTTAAAACTACTATGAAGCATTTTCAAAAATCAGTGGCAACAAAATCAATTTTCGTTTTATAAATGTTCCTTTAAATCTCAAAAATATATTGGTTTGACATGTTTCTAAAGATAAAGAACTTTTTTCGGAATCATGGGTAACTCGGAAGTGGTTATTGTGTATTTTTGCTCGTTGTTATATCATATGTTCATACATTAAGAAATAAATGTCTTTTTTCGCAGTATATACCCTTTTTTTTCTTTTACTTTTTTGTTACCAGTCGCAATTGTTACATTTTAAAAATTGTGGAATTAAAGTTTTTGACATTCTTCAAAAAATGCAAATCACCTGTACATGTTAAGTGCTTTAAAACATTTAATAAATAATTCAGAATTGAAAGTCTATGAATTTTATTCATCATAGAAAGAGTTCATGCAATTCAAAATTTTGTTTTGTGGATTTTTTATTTACTGATTGTGGTGCATTTTTGCATATTCTTAAAATTGTTAAACTAATAAAATGTTTTATTTTTCCAGTTTCACCGGTAATTTTACCTATTTACCATGAAGTATTAGTATGAATCAAAAATTTTAATAAAAAGTTACTGCAGCAGGGAATTGGTTAAATTTTGAATTTTTCTTTTCAAAGTTGTACTCTGTATATCTATCTTTAATCATTTTTTTATGTGGCTTTTCAAATCGTTAGTATTTAAAAAAAAATTATAAAACACTTTTAAAATTTTCTACTTTTATGATTGATTCATCAATATAGAATGGAAACCATAAAAATATTTAAAACTATTGTGTTTTGCAAAACATTATGAGCTTAGTATGTTTACAAATTCTGATTTTATGTTGTAGATATCTTTAAAATTGTTGCAAGCAATTTTATATTGACTCAAATGTTATTTTTCTCAATTAACAAAACTTATTTTTCTGTTTGTTTCAAAAGTGCAAGTAATATTATCTATGTTATTTAAATATGTTCTATGCTATTTTAAATGATAATTATTCTAATTTAAACCTCGAAGCGTTAATAATAATATGTAGATTAGTGCAAATTAAAATTTTCGTACAAACCTGGTACAATAAATTGTTAACATATAAATGCTTTTCATAAATGCTTCATAAAAATTATTGAAATTCATAAAAAATAAATGATGAAACTATCTTCAAATGTGTTGAAATTTTCTAAAAAATTATGAATTATTTATCTATCTATTATTATTTATAAAAACAAAAATAATAATTATAGTACTCATTCATAAAAAACTTATCTCTAATATTTTGCTTAAATAAAACATTTTTCTTAAATAAAAATATAAATTTGTTGCATTCATTAGAATTTCACATGTTAAATAACACTCTTTTATCAATAGTATACTCAAAACATACACATTAGATAAATGTAATCCTTCTTTGCAGATATAAAAAAAAACTTTAAATCATACTTTTTTTTCATATTATACATTTTTTGTCCTTTTTGATACATTTTTAGACTTTTTTCTAATAATTAACTATAAATTCTTTCTTAAAAAGTGTTATTCGGTTTTTAAGTAAAAATCAAATCAGCTAATAAGCAAATAAGTATTTTAATCTGTATTGATACTTTAAAATATATTTAATCAGCAGAACATAATGAAATAGTCTATGAAATCCGATTTTCAATCAATGTTAAAAAATTATAACTTATTACAATATATGAATAATTGCGTGTAATATTAAATTTAGTTTCGTAAAATCTTTAAGTGAATTATTCCATCAAAATAATTATTAATAGAAATTAGTTATTAAACATTACTTAATTAACTTATGCGATTTTTTATCACGAAAGTACTAATAAATTAGCCAATACATTAACTGAAAACACAGAAAGCTATCAATGAAACAGACGCAATAAAAGGAAAAAAAAAAGAAATAGAAATAGAAAGAAAGAAAGAAACCCTTAATTTTCCCAATCAGACTCAAATCTCAAGTGTTTTAACATCCATTTTTTTTCTTTTATACAAAACACAAAAGCTAATTCATTTAACCAGACTGAAATCTCTGTCATTTTAACAGCTATTTTAATAATATATAAATCAATTTGTGAATTTTTTAAATCAGAATGAAATCCCTAATATTTTTATTGTAATTTTTATTTATATATATTTCCTATATTGTTTTAAATCCAATGATTATGTTTTGAAAGTCTTATTATATCAACACTTGATAATGGTGAAAAGTACATTTCAGTGCATTTAATATAGTAAAATTATGAAAAAATCTTTACCGTGTTCTTCAGTTTATTAACAGTCATTAAATTTTTGTATACAATTTTTTTGATCTAGTGACTTTTATATATATTTTTTTTTCTAATGTAACTAATTCACTTTTTGTAATTTGTGTTTGCTACTTTTTTTCTTTTTTACAAACAATTAAAGATTGATTTTTTTTTTTTAATAACAATAAAATTCTTTCATCAAATTGATCTTTTTAAATAAAAGAAAAAGAAACTGTGTCAACGAACGCTTTGTACCAAAAGTATAGTTTTGTTAATTCATTATTTCTACACTTATAAAGTTATTAATCAGTCAGAGCACAAACAAATATAATATAAAATTTAATTTAAGATAATTTTCACATATTTTCAAGTGCTTACAAATAATTATCCTAGAGTTGAAATTATTTTTACAATCTTGCATTAAAATTTTTATTATTATGCATTAAAAACTAACAAATAAATGTAATAAGTATTAAATAATGAATAAAAATAATAAATAACATTAAATAAAATGTATAATAAATATATAAGCATTTTGTACATACACACACACACACACACATATATATATATATATATATTTATATATATGTGTGTAGTATAATATTGTATACAATATAAATATTAATATGATTAATAAGAATAAATTAATATATAATAATAAATATATAAACAATAAATATATAAAAATAAATAACAAATAAATAACAAATGATAAATAAAACTAATAAATAAATGGAATAAAATACAACAATGCCAAAACTTATATTTTATTTATTTATTTTATTATATATTTTTACAATTCTTATATTAAATTAAGAAACGAACTACTATATTAAATATTTTTATTACATAAAATGTTACTTTACCTACTATATTAAATGCAATAACATTCTTCTTTTTTCCATGAATAATAATTCGCTTTTCTCTTTTATTAACACCTCATCTTAGGCGTGATGTACTGAATAGATACATATATTTAGTACTATATTAACTAATAAGCCTGAATATCTTAAGATCGGACTATTCTTTTTAGGATAATATGGTGCTGTATATTTTTCTGAATATTCTTAACAAATGATAACGACAAGCATATGGCATAAAATTTACTTTTACTGACATACAGGTCCATTCATGCATTACATTATATATAATGTAATACATGTAAGCTATCATTATATATAATGATAGCTTAGTATATAATATAAATATTGTTCTGAACGAAGTGTCAGTATAGTTACTTTTAGTAATTAAATGAAACACAAAGATAATACCTTGAAGAAAATTTTATCAAATCAAAGGATGATATTATATCATAAGTTTTACACTGCTACAAAGGTGATTTTCATGGCAATAATAATTTATTAATATCCATTTAACATTATTTATCAACTTAATATCTACTAACATTATGCTTATTCTTTCTTTATGTTCAAGGGATATTTTAAATAATTATTTCTGAAATGTCTCACTAAATACATATAACATTTTTATCTTAAATGTCATAGAAAGGCTGCTATGTAATTATATTATTTATACATGCATAACATTTTTAAATAATTAGCGTCAGATTAAAATGGAACAGCGGTGATACAAAAAATATATTTTAAATTTATATCCAAAAAATCATCCAAAAATTAATACTTGTCTTTTAAATATTAAGTAATAATTTGGGAAAATATTGTTCAAATAATATTATATATATTATTTCATATAAATTAAAAAAATTAAAGAATAATTTTTTTTTAAATACATATAGTAGAACCTCCATAATGTTCACTCTCGAATAATGGACACTTCTGTTTAGCTGACATATTTTGATTCCCGACAGCTGTGCATTTATACATTTTACCTCCTAATAGCGTACTCCGTCGAATATCAGACAAATTTCGCTAAATAAGGTGTCCTTTATTCAGAGGTGTTAGTTAATTACACTTCAAAAGTGAGGTTAAGACGATATATTTTTCAATTTCTTTTACTACTACCTTCATTTTTGCCCAATATAATACCACGAATAAATAAATATATATCTTGATTTCGACTTAATGCGTAAATATACATATTTAGTACATTTAAGTAACAAAAATATATCTTTGAAGATCATTCTTTTTTTTTCCTTGTACACACAATGTCATGTTGTATATTATAATAACTATTCATACAGGAAAAATAAGGTGTGATCAAAACATATGGCGCAGTATTTACCTTTAGTGACATACAGGTATCATCTTTATCCTGCACATTTCCGTGGTTAATGATAGTTTTGCATATGATATAAATATTATTTTGAACAAAGTATTAATGAAGTAACTAATAATAATATAATGCAATCATTATATTTTTAATTTGTATCAAAAACATTGTCCAAGAACTTGATATTAAGAAATTAAATGCATAATAAACTGTAGAAATATAGAAATAATATTCAAAAGTAAATTTAAGTCGATAAATATTTTTAATCAAGCAGGGCGGTCGCTCTGCCCAGCCAAGCTTTAAAAAAAACGCCACACAAACAACGCCAAGAACTGGACTAAAGACCGCTACTGCTTACTTAGAGAAAGAGACTTCGCAATGTTAAATCGACAAAACATGCCAGATTAAAATATCAGATATCAAATAAACCAAGCTTCGCAGAAAAAAAAACGAAAACTAGAAGAATCTAATAAAGAATTTCTTCAATTTCAGACCAAACTCATCTTCATAAGTGATTTACAAACAGAGATATAGATATTTTTTTTTTAAACGTCGAGTTACTTAAAATGATCACTTTTTAATTCGTCAAACTTTTTTTTTTCAAACAACCTACAGACCTAAATATTCGGCAGAATAAAAAAAGGATTGCATTTTTGGACAAGTAATTACATAATCTATGTGCTTTTATAAAATCCAGTGTACAATTTTTTTTTCTATCCTTAATTAGCGAAAAACTGTTAATTAACTTGGCTATTAAAAAATTATGCCAAAAAAGAGATAAAACCCGACAATGACCATGTACCATCTGTATTATAATAGTACAAATCAGTTACAGGTTATAATCACATCAAATTTCATCTGCAAGTCAGCCATTTCCTTCTGAAAATATTTTTTTAAAAATAAAACTTCATAATTATAAGAACACACATTTTATCCGTCAATTAAATATGACTGCTAACTGTGGCAGATGACTGTTTCCAACATGAATAAGTATGAGAAATTGCCGGTCAAGTATATCGATCTCGGTGGCTTAGTCGTAGAGCGCCCACACGGTACGCAAAAGGTCCCTGGTTCGAGTCCTGGCCCAGGTCAATATTTCACCCATGTTTGTTTAGTGTATTTAATTGTCTGATAAAATGCGTGTTCTTATAATATTGTAAAATAAAGTAATCAGACGTAGTGTTTATGCTTTAAAAAATATTTTAAATATATGATTTACGTTTTTAGAAAGATCTTTAAAAATAAATTAGTTTTTGAGGGAAGATGTACCTTCTAAAATGTGTACATTAAGAGTTATCGGCAATTAAAATTTCTTTCCAAACGTTAACAAATTTTTTGAAATAAATTAAATGTGATTAATTTATTTCTAAAAAAAAAAAAGAAAAAAAACGGTAAAGGGCAGGCATTTTGTTCGCAGGAATACCTTTCACGTCATTTTTCTATAAATTAATGAAATTCAGTTATTAAATTATTTTTGTCTTAGAAGTGAAGTTTCCATTTGAATTTATTCTAACAGTACTATGTTTAATTGAATAAAATAATGTAAATCTAAGAAATTGCTAAGAAATTCCAAACATGCACAGGACAACGCAAAATAAATAAAAAAAATAAATAAATAAACAAAGAATAAATAAATAGATAAATAAATAAATAGATAAATAAATAAATAGATAAATAAATAAATAAATAAATAAATGAATAAAAAGCAGCTTTCAGAAATTCTAAAAATTGTTCATACATCTTAATTACAAGCTAAAGGAGGGTTTATTTCTACATTATTTTATATATAATAGTAATTTCAGCAAATATATTAAATTTCAATGCGATCTGTTTTAAACTTTAAGATAGTTTATAACACATGATAAAAAATTTATATAAAAGAGTGGCGCGTCACATTTCGGGGAGGGGATGGGGAGGGGTGTGAACAAACTTAGGAAGTATAATAAGGCTATCTGTTTGAAACTTTACGATATTTTATAACATATAACGCAAATTTTAAAAATAAAGCCGCGTCAAAAAATATAGGGAGGGGCGGAACGCGTTTTGCCTACACTTTTCTAAATTTTAACGATATCCGTCATGTCAGATATCGTTACAAAGGGCTGTGACCACTTATTCATGTTATGCACCACAGGTGTCACCCCACATTTTGAGCCCCGCCCCCCGACACCTCTCATGTGATATATCGTTGGAAAGGTCTGTGAACGCTTAATCATATTATGAAGGGGGGGGGGAGGTATTTTCTAAATTTGGCACATACCCCTCATGTGATACATCGTTGGAAAGGTCTGTGACCGCTTAATCCTATTATGCATCTCCAGTGTTCATCCCCGCACTTTGCCCCCCAAAAGCGATTAGCTTTCACCACCAGTAGGCGCTTTCCTATCTCTGTTTCTATGGGTCGGATCACGACGGGGTATGGCTCATTCTACTCGACATCGATAGAGCTTTCTGATTTTAGTTCGTTTTTTCACCACCAGGATGCACTTTCCTATCTCTGGTTCTATGGGCTGGAAGCACCCAGCCGGAGCGCCAAACCGTTAGGTTTATGGCTGTTCATGCTCCGGCGGGAAAATCCCCAAGAACCATCCAGCACAACCCAGCCACAGAAACTGGCCCTAAACAACGGGCGATCATTTAAACAATTCAAATATACACAATCTTTTTCTCATTAAGGAAAAGCATACATTACTTTACATCAAATAATCGTAAAATAACTAAACCTAAAAAAATAATAAGATGACTAACCTGAATGCAAAACAAGAAATTACGACATTTGAAGTTACGATGCCGATAAAAACTAAAGTAAACTAACTAAAACTGTTTAAATAAATTATAATAACAGTGAAAGATGCTGTTGAATCGCAATTACATAACATCTCTTTTCTAGTCCAATTAGTCCATAAAGCTTAAACAGTCAAATATTTCTTTCAATTAGATAGCATCACTTTTCAAGTCCAATTCTTCCAAGAAACTTAAACAGTCAAATATTTCTTTCATAGTCAAAATTTGTATCTAATAAACGAAAACGTGCCATTCCGAATATTGTAGTTCTCTGCCAATTTTTTATAGTTGTTGACATCAAACAGAGTCTTCTGCATATTCTTACGCAAAGTTAAATGTCTAACAAAATGAAAATGATATTTCATATAAGAACATCTACCAAATATGTAGTGGACGGCTGTTCCTCTAGAGCCATAACCACATCTGTCAGACTGTCTTTTTCCAATCTTAAACAAAAATTCGTTGAAACTTCCATGACCAGTAAGATAGTAAATAAGTACCTGTTTATTGCAAATAAATTCCAAATCCACTTTGTTCAAAACTTCATATGTTTGACGACCTTTTTCAGAATCTGACCAGTAACACTGCCAATCTTTCAACATCTTTGAACGAAAATGGCGAGACACCATTGACAAAGGATAGTGAACCCGGAACTCTATATCATAGAAATCAAAAACAATAAGTGATTTTGCCAACATATCCGCACGTTCGTTCCCCTCAAATCCCGTGAGGGTCTTAATCCATCCTATATGCAAAATCTTCTGAGGATAATCAAGAAATAGCTTAAATATCATGTATAATAATTCATTAGACGGTAAAAGGTTTTCCAACGCCGAGACTGAGGAGAGACTGTCCGTGTATAAAATTGCAGTCTGAAAATCTGAGTTGACAAACCAAAGAACTGCATGAAAAATTGCAGTCAACTCTGCATGAAAAACTGAATTAAATTTATCTAATTTAATTCTGTAATCACAAATGTAATTTCCGTTCAAAAATATAGTAAAAGCTGCCGCCACACCTGTTTGCATCTTCGAACCATCTGAATAAATTATTGGCCACGGTGACTGAGGTACCACTTTATCCACAAAATCCGTAATTCTCAAGTTATCCCGTCCATCGACAGGGAAACTATAAGTTCTCATATTACTCAAAAAATCGTCTGCTGTCAATTCACAATCTTCAATAATAATAGACTGACCTCCACCATTAAAGAGAAATTTATCATAATGTGCTTGATATTCAATCTTTATAGGCAAAATTCCAGTCAAAACACAAAGTGCGTCAGTTGAAATTGACCTATAGGCCTTTACAACTGATAAAAGTCCTATCCGTTGACAAGAAGTAATGCGCCTCATAGCTGCTATCTTAAGATCACCAAACCATGCCTGATAACCATATGTTATCTGTTTTATTATTACTGCATTATACCAAATCTTTCGAAACTTCGCTTGCATTCCCTTGTCTCTCACTCCTGTCTTTTTAATATTTAAAGCAAATTCTCTGATCTTTTCTCGAACATTTTGGTTCTATGGGCTGGATGACGACGGGGTATAGCTCATTCGACTCGATATCTATAGCCTTAACGATTTCAGTGCCCGAGGTTCATATAGAACAGATTGCGCTACCTGGTGGTGGAAGATGGAACTTGAGCGTGCGCAGCATGACTGCTATACGGAGCCGAAGGCAGCGGGGACCCGTGTCGGCGGTTCGTTTGGTTAGAGGTTTATACTATTCGATGTGCAAATTAAGGGATTATTCGGTGCCGAAGTCAGCGGAGAACCAGGTCGGAGGTTCGTTCGGTTCGAGGTTTATCGTATACGAGGTTTTACAAGATTCGAGAACCCGATGTAAATTAGGGGCCCGCTAGCGGGCGAAGCCAGCTAGTGCTAATAATAAAAGAGCGTGATATCACGTTTGATTTCAAATGCAGCGCTGTCACGCTATGTACGTATTCCATTTTTATTTATTTCATGGATAAGTCAGTGATATTTTTTAACGGAGGATAACAAGTATTATAACAAGCCACATTTAGTATGTTGTTTTTAAGAATTGTATGTTGTTTTTAATTGAAAAATCTACTGGTATATCTAGTTAACCCTTTAAACAATGACTGAAAGTAAAATGTAATTTTAAATTATTTCTCATGTTTAGATTATTTAAATTATGTTTAATCTATTTTTTTTAAAAAAGAAATGATATCTACAAAAGCAACTTTTCAAAAGTAAAAAAAGCCAAGCGTAAAAACAAAAAAAAAGTTGTGGCTAAAAAATGGTGTGATATCAAATTTCCAAGCTATTATATTACTTATTTAACTTTTTTACATTAAATAAGTTATCATATATATAAGTCGAGTGCCTACGTATATGTTAATAGAAATCGTTTTCTTGTACTAAATACATCCTAATGAGTTTCTGAAAATTCAGTTTTTTTCAAATTATGCATGATGGGCTTGGCGGCCATCTTTCCATATTTCTAAGCACCCAAATTTCTAAAGTAAAAGCGTAATATATTTGGAATGTAATATGTTTATAACAATTTCGAACTTCAGATTTTAACTACGTACAGATAAATTAGATAAGACTGATATTTTGAGAAATTGATTTTTACTAGTTTGAAATTATTAATTACTCTAAAAAATAAATCATAAGATGAATATTTAAGATAAGTCATCATTATCTTAAGACACAATTTTCAGAGCATACAAGTCTATAAATGAAACGCTTAAAATATTTGCTGAAATAACAATTTTGAACTTCGGATTTTAACTACGGATTTGGGTGCTTAGAATTTTGTGAATAATATGCAAAGATGGCCGCCAAGCCCATCATGCATAATTTGAAAAAACTAGAATTTTCAGAAACTCGTTAGAATGTATTTAGTACAAGAAAACGATTTCTATTAACATATACGTAGGCACTCGACATATATATATGATAACTTATTTAATGTAAAAAAGTTAAATAAGTAATATAATAGCTTGGAAATTTGATATCACACCATTTTTTAGCCACAACTTTTTTTTTTTTTTTTTACGCTTGGCTTTTTTTATTTTTGAAAAGTTGCTTTTGTAGATTACTTTTACTATTACCTTCTTTTTTGCCTATTACCTTATTTTTTTACATATTTTTAATTTAAATTTTAATATATATTTTTTTTTAAATAAATATTTTCATAAATACTGAATAAAAATTAAAGATTATATCTTTATGTTTAATTAAATGAAAAAAGTTTCAAATTTGACGATTAATATTTCGAGTTATGACAATTTTAAATTACCTCATTTTTAAAACAAATTTTTAAATTTTATTTTTTTTTAAATTATGAGAAGTTTTATGATTTTATTTTGTTTACAAATTATATGGTTAACCATCACAAAGAAACTCAAAATTATTATTCAATAAATCTATATATTTTTTTTAATGTGACCCGGACTCTCTTAAAATTATGTTGTATATTATATTGACTATCCATAGCACACAAAAGGTGTGATGAAAGCATATAACAGTGGATTTGCCTTTAGTGACATACAGGTATCATTTTTAGCCTTTACATTTTTTTAATTAAAGGTAGTTTAGTATATGACATAACTATTTTTCTGAACGTGGTATCGCCATAGTACCCTTAATAATATAATTTAATACACAGATAATATCTTGTAGAAGTTGTGTTTAAATCTAAGAAATGTATTGTGTTGCCCGTTTTACACTCTTACAAGGAAGATCTCGTTAGAACGCACACTCAGAATATTTTGAAAAAAAAAATTATAATGTAGCTTCTCATGTACGTAATAAAGGTTCAGTCAAATTTTGCTGCGTAATCCCAGTCGAAAATCTGTTGTTGTTGGCGTGACAGAGAAAGTGCCATGGCACTTCTCTGTTAAAAAGGGGTGAAAGAAGGGGTGCCAGAGCCTCAAGAGAGATTGGACTTCTAAAGCTTGTCTCCTAGTTTTGAACCTATTCCAGATGCGAGACCTGCACCTGGATTGGCACCCTCGTAGGTAACGCTTATTCTAAACTTGGAGGACATTGGAGCCACGAACATATTTTACGTGCACCAACTCCCATTAACGTACACGGTCCCACAGCAGCAGCAGTCGTGAGAGGTAGTCACCCTCCCAAACATTGACCGCGGTCGATGCTGCTTCGCTTTCGGTGACCTTACGGGAACCGATCTTATTCGTCAGCACAACATCTGTAAAAAATCAAATATAATCGAGTATTTGGCGCAAAAAGACGCGATTTGGCGAGTAACACTTTTTCCTCGTCAAATGCAAGCGATTTTAATTCACTTGAAAATTTATGTGTAAATAAGTGTTTAAATGCGTAGTACTTTATGAATTTAAATGATTAAATAGTTTATTATTGCTTCTATAAGCTTATATAATATATATACAAGTTACGTATTGGTGAAGCAATTTAATTTCACACAGTTTCACCAGATGGATAAGTTTGAAGTTTATTTTAACAATAAATACCCGATTAAAAATGCTCTCATATATTTTGGTTTTGAATAAGTCATTGTTTACGTGGCAACAATAATTTTCTCTTGTCGTCTCCATCAATAACAATACCGAAGTCAAATTGACAGTACTCAGAATCAGACATTAATTTGGTGTTTAAAACATTTTTAATTTAAATTTTGTACTAAACCGTAGAATACGATCGTTAACTTTCTTTATATATACATATAAATGTATATTCCAAAATCATTTACATAAGAGTATTTATTTAAGTTAAACTTACTTAAACTAGTTCAGTACAAAGAGTAAAAAAAGTTTTTCATGAAAGAGTATTTATCGTAAAAGCGTATTTTTAAAAAAAATTCAGTATGTCACCAATCAGCCATAAATCACCAAAAACACGAAATTTTCATTATTTTTACGGACGTTATATCGAGGTTCCGCAGCAATTTTTTTATAAACGTATATAGCCTTTAAGAAGAATATTCAGTATATATTTTTTTCAAAATTTTCGGAGTATGAGCTTATGAAGATCTTCCATATTAGAGAAGTGGTTTCCTTGCGAATAACTTTACTAATAATGTTATAACATTATTTAACAACTTACATTTTCCTTTACTTTTCTTTATGATCATAATTTATTTACATTTTTCTTCCGAAACATTTCATTTTAATAAGGAAATCATTTATTTTAGACATAAAATAATGTAAGATGTGTTTTTATTATTATTATTATACTTTTATACACGAAAGAATAATAAACATTTAATAATCAGCGGTGCCAAATAAAATATAAAATATAACAGTATGCAGTGATAGTACATTCAGCATGTTTTTAATCTGTTTTCAAAAAATATCCAAAATATAATAGTTTTTTTTTTAACTATCAAATAGCATGTTTGAGAGCAGATATTTATTTTAATAAATTAAATAATTATTAAATTTGGAAACATAAACTTAATTTAAAAAAAATGAGTTTATGAGATGAAATTTTTATATATTTTTACTAATTTATTTTTCATTTTTACCCTCTCTGATAACATTGAACGTAAAACTTTTTCATAAGTTTATAATATTAATCGTCATTTATTGAATAGACGCACTCATTTAATATACAAATATTTTGCAACCATGTATATCAAAATATTAAACTTTCTTTTGTTCAGATAATACCTTGTTATATCTTATATTGGATATTTGTAACAAATGATAACAAGTGATAACAAACATATGACATAGATTTATCTTTAGTGACATAAAGTGACATACAGGTATACCTCCATCCTCTTCACATCCTTAGTTAATGAGGGCTTAGTATAGAGCATATATATATTATTCCGAACGCGGTCTGAGTGTAGTAACTTTTCTGAATATGATGAACACATAAAAAATACCTTGGAAGAAAGTAAAAGTAAATCAGATTAGAGAAGGTGTCATAGAAAAAATATTGGAGTGGAGACATAAGATTACAATAAATTTTAGAAACATAAAAGTCAGTTTAAAGGCTAGGATTAATCAGCTAAAATGTTTATTTCATTTTGGCTTGCCTGTTTTCTTCTTTTTATTTCACCTAATAAAAAAATAATTTTTCATAAAGGCCTTATTTTAATCACAACATAATGAGTAGGTACGCTAAGTACAAGTAATTAATAAGTATGCATGCCTAAATATCAGACTTTTCTTTGAACAGATAGTATCGTGCTGCATATAATCGTGCTGTATAATATCGTGAAGCTACATTATAAAGCAAAAACATGTCCGTGATTAAATACTGACGTCATATCGACTATGGTAATAACCTGAATAATATATTTCGCTTCTTTGAAAATTTATTGACATCTAAACATCAAATAATATAATTTTTTACACCGTCGAATAGGGAGAAATGTGTACTTTCAAATGTGATTTGTTTGAAAAGTGTATCTCAGTTTAATATTTTTTTTTATTATAAAATAATTTTCTAGCATGTTTTTTAATATTTTTTATCTCTATCACGTACAGCCCGCTGACGGAAGAATGGCACATTTGCATTTAAAATAATATAAATAGTCCAGTTTTTGTTTCCGGTTAATATTTCATAACAAAATTTAAACTTCTTCAAAATTTATTTAAAAAAAGAAATAAATTTATAAAAAAGACACAAATTTAATACATCGAACTATACACTTAAAATAATAAGAATAAAAAATGTTTCTTTGGCATTACTTGCTAGCACGTAAGTACCGTTTTTAATAAACTTCAAAACTTTATTTGAATACATAACTGATTTTTTTTATATAAAAATGCCTTTTGATGTTTTTGTGGGTGCTCTAAAAAATATATTACATGTAAAAAATCTATTAGAATTTTCAATTAAAATTCTTGTTGTGTACACCAGGCATTATGTTCTGTTACAGGGGAAGCACTGATTAGATTACCTGGTGTACAAAACAAAGTATTAGATGCAATAATATATATATGACAACTTTAATGACATGCAAGTATTACCTTCTTTCTTTACATCACCTTAGTTAATTATATCTTAGTATACAGGGTTTCCAAAAAACATTGACTTCGGCTTTTATTCCTTAAAATTTTATCATAGGCATAATATTAAAAATTACAAAAATACTTAAAATAAGGTACAGAATTTTATAAAATCGATTAAAATTTTCAGGGGATTAAATTTGTAGAAATACAAAATTAATTTTTTTATTGTACCCGTACAAAAAAATTTCCGAATGTGACGCATACACTAATAATTATCATGTACAAAATTTCAGCCTTTTATCATGAAAACTTGCAGAGATGTATTGACACAGAATTGGTGAGGGGCTAATCTAAAATAAAATGTAAATGTTAACATCTAAAGTGCAGATGACACGACGCAGAAATGCATCATAAACAAATAAATTTTACTCATATCTTTAGTTTTCTTTACAAATTTACAAAACTATTCTTCCTGAAAAATACCTTAAGACTTTACGTAATTAATTACAGAATACAACTTTGAAATGACACTGTCAATGCATATTAAAACAGCTTAGAAATGTTGGTCAAAAATGTAACTATAATGTAAACATTTTGAAAAAACTTTATAATCTTTGCGTAAAGTTATTATTTCTAAACAGTTTAGATATAGTTTTGTAGAATTAAAAAAGTTATTTATTTTTATTTGTGTAATCGTTGTTTTATTTCGTAATTTGTGTACAACTCCTGAAATACGATCATCCGACATGATTTCTTCCCTTTGCGAACTCCTGTCCAGGCATCAAAAAGTGTTTTTAAATCAGTATTTATGAATTTTCATATCTCTGGGACTATTTATGATAAAATGCTAAAATTTTGTACTTGACATTAGTGTATGGGGCACATTTCACTCATTAGAAAATTTTTTGTATTAAAATTAAAATTTTGTATTTCATGAAATTTAATCCATTTATTACGTAACTTTATAATTAGTAATATATGTCTATGAACAATATTTAGTGAATAAAAGCCGAAGTCAATGATTTGGGACACCCTATATAGCATAAATGTTATTCTGAATGTAAGCATGCGTGTACTAACGTATTTGATGAAAGTAGATAATGCACGTAGATAATGCCTTTTAAGAAAGTATACATAAAAAAGGATATACTGTGTTGTAGCATTTATATTCTTAAAAATATCACTATTAGTTTCTTAATAAGTCTTTCTAATGATTTACAAACAATTACGAAATTTTACTTAACATTATGTTTACTATTTTTGAAGACTTTTTAAAAATTATTTATATGAATAAAGATCAATATATTAGGTAGAATTAATTAACAAAAATGCATTTCTATATATCAGTTTTTCATTGTACAGTTAATATCGTGTTGTATAATATCAGGACTATACATAATAAATTATTAGATGAAATAAATAGCTTATGACACAAGATTACTATTAGTGACATACAAGTATTATCTTCTTCCTTTACATTCCGTTAGTTAATTATGGCTTAGTATATAGCATAAATATTAATCGGAATGTAGTAACTTATTTGATGAAATATGTAGGTAATTTCTTTCAAGAAAGCATTCCTAAATAAAAGGGATATATTATGTTGTAACACACACATTCTTAAAAATATCATTGATAGTTTCGTTATCAGACTTTTTGAGTGATATACAAACAATTAGAAAATTTTACTTAATATTATGCTTACTATTTTACAAGACTTTTTTAAAGAAATATTTATTTGAATAAATCTCAGTTAAGCTCAGTATTATGTACAAGTAATTAACTGACATGCATTTCTAAATATCAGTCTTTTAATTGTACCGTTAATATCGTATTGTATAATGAAATGGATATACATAAAAAAAATATTAGATGTATTAAAAAGTATATGACACAGGATTACCATTAGTTACATGCAAGTACTATTTTCTTCCTTTACATTTCCTTAGTTAGTGATAGCTTACTATGTAGCATAAATATTATTCTGAATGTAGTATGCGTATAGTAACTTACATGATGGAATACGTAGATAATTCCTTTCAAGAAAGTATATACATAAATAAAAGAATACATTATGTAATAACATATATAATGTTAAAAATGTCATTATTAGTTTCTTAATCAGTCTTTTTGAATGATTTACAGACAATTATGAAATTTTACTTTACATTATGCCCACTATTTTTGAAGACTTTTTTACCAATTATTTATTTGAGTAAAAATCAATATATTACGTACAAAAAATTAACAGACATGCACTTCTAAATATGAGTCTTTTCATTGTACAGTTAATATCGTGTTGTATAATACCATGAATATACATAATAAAAAATTATATGTAATGAAATACATATGACACAGGATTGTCATTAGTGACATGCAAGTATTATTTTCTTCCTTTACATTTCTTTGTATAATGATAGCTTAATATAGAGCATAAATATTTTTCTGAATGTAGTTTCCGTATAGTAACTTAGTTGATATTACATGTAGAAAATCCATTTCAAGAAAGTATATACATAAATAAAAGGATGCATTAAGATATAACATATATATTGTTAAAAAATGTCATTTTTAGTTTTTTAATGAATTTAACCCTTTCCGGCACAGTGGTCCCACTGCGGGAACACCTAATTTTAATTCCAAACTTGCATTTGGCACCAAGAATATTTTAATAAACTTTTTCTTCTACAATGAAAGCTTAAAATAAGGAGTTCTTATTTTCTAAAAACAACGTTTGTAAATTCCAGTATCAGTCAGTAGTTTCGCATTTTACGAACAGAATTTGTCTGTGCGGAAAGGGTTAACTGAATGGTTTACAAACAATTTTATCAAAAGTTACTTAACGTTATGCATACTATTTATCAAGATTTTTTTTTCTAAATATTTATCTGAATAAAGATCAATATATTATGTAGGAGTAATTAGCAAACATTGATTTCTAAATATCAGTCTTTTTATTGTACAGTTAATATCGTGTTGTATATTACCATGGATATACATAATAAACTTTTAGATATAATAAAATACATATGACACACGATTGCCATTAGTGACATACAAGTATTATCTTTATCCTTTACATTTTATTTGTTAATTATAGCTTAGTATGTAGCATAAATATTATTCTGATTGTAGTATGCGTATAGTAACTTATTTGATGGAACACGTAGATAATTCCTATCAAGAAATTATATACATAAATAAAAGCATACATTATGATATGACATATATATTGTTAAAAATATCATTTCTAGTTTCTTAATCAATTTTATTAAATGATTTACAAACAATTATTAAACGTCACTTCACGTTATGCTTACAATTTTTCAAGAATTGTTTTCGAAATATTTATCTGAATAAAGATCAATATATTATGTAGAAGTAATTAACATACATGCATTTCTAAATATCAGTATTTTATTGTACAGTTACTATCGTGTTGTATACCATAAATATACATAATAAACTATTAGATGAGATAAATAGAATATGACACAGCATTACCATTAGTGACATGCAAGTATTATTCGTTTCCTTTGCATTTCCTTAGTTAAAGGCAGCTTAGTACATAGCATAAATATTATTCTGAATGTAGCATGCTTATTGTAACTTATTTGATGAGACACGTAGATAATTCCTTTCAAGAAAGTATGTACATAATTAAAAGGATACAATGTTATAACATTTATATTGTTTAAAATATCATTTTTAGTTTCTTAATCAATTTTATTAAATGATTTACAAACAATTATCAAACGTGACTTAACATTAGGTTTTCTATTTTTAAATATAAATTTTGTTTCGAAATTTTTCATATGAATAAATTTTAATATATTATGTATAAACTAATTATTTTTTTTCTTCTTTCGTCTTATCTAATATCACTGAGAACAATGTTGTCTTGATAATTTTGTCCTATCTGAAACCATTGAAAATATTTTATCTTTTTATCTTTTCTTTCTTTTATCCTTTCTAATACCATTGGGAAGAAATTCCTTTACAAAAGTATTATACTAATGGTCAATTAATTAGTAAATAATCATTTAGTACAAATAAGTAACCAGAATATACCTCAAAAGATAAAACTTTTTTATGTTCAGATAACCTTTGTACCTTTATATCATACTGAATATCCATAACAAATTATAAGCGGTAACGACAAGAATATATGACATAGGATTTACCTTTAGTGACATCAAGGTATTGCTTTCATCTCTTACATTTCCTTAGTTAATGATAGCTCGCTGTAAAGCTTAAATATATTTCTGAACACGATATCAGAAAAGTAAGTTTCACTAACATAATGAAACTCAGAGATAATACCACAGAAGAACGTATATCACAGGAAAGTATTTTATTATAAATATTAACAATAATATTATATTATTTCTACATACACTTTAAAAATTGACGAATGTTTCTGAATCTACGAAAATATAATATAATGACGAATAAATTTATAATATAAACTCATCCTTGTTATCCATGATTCTGAACAGTGTTTCTTTAACTTTAGAAAACTCAGACATCAATGACATTTCGACAGTTAAAGAATCATTTAGAAAAACAAATTTTTTCTATCTGCCTGTAATTTTCCGAAACGTTTACGAATAGCTTTTAAAGTGTATTAATCAGTTTTCTAAACCCGGAATATAGTTTTTTTTTCTGATGCTATACATTCCCAAGTAAACATTTTCATGTTCAACAAATATGTTTAAAAAACAAATATGCAAAATTAACAGTGTTAACATTAACATTAAAATTAAGATTATTTCTTTACTCTTTCATGTATAAATTAACTTATGCGGCTGAAAACATTTACTTGAGAATAGATGACATTCGAAAAACAGGTATGTCAGGCTGAGGAAACTATTTAATACACTATAAAAGTATTCGGAAACTTTTTCGGAAAAATACGGGCAGCAAAAAATACTTTGCTTTTATACATAATTCTTTAAATTTTGGAAATGGTTTCTGGAGATTCAAAAGACAATGGAATTCGCTTTTCGAAATTTCGGATAACTCAGAAGATTATATTATATTTTCTTTCGTGGTTATAGTATATTTTCATAAAATAAGAAACATTGATCATTTTTTGCAGTGTATAATTGAAATCGTGAAAACAAATACATCGTATTCCATAAGTAAATGTTATGCATATGTACGGGAACATTGAAGCCTTGGTTTTGTTCATATGCATAGTAATTTATTCCTAGTATGTGTTAAGTTTCAACTGGAAAAGCATTTGTAAGTTAATTATTAATTTTTAAAGTTTTCAAAAGGACAGACTAACTTTACACATATAATTCCATACAAATAATTATTAAAAAAAGATGCATTAGAATATTTTATTGTTACCTGAAACAGTTGTTCAGGGTATGATGATATCATGATGTATGATAAAAATACATATTTTAATAGTATCGATTTAAAATCCGATTGAAAATTTCTTAAGTATGACAGCAAAGGAGTTTTACTAATTTTTATTTTAAATATGTTATTGCAATGACATAAAAAAAGACTGTTTCATAAAAATAACACAACTTTCAACCGAAAATGATGAAACACTGACATTAGATATATTGTTGAAAAAGTCAGATATTTCTTAATCTAGGAAAATATAATTTAATCACAAACGAAATATACAGTCACATCTACCGTGTTACCCACAATTCCAAATGCGTTTTATTACCTTAAGAAACCTCAGAATCCAATATGTTTTCTGGATTTAAAGAAACATTTATATGTAATAAATGTGTAAAAACTAGTCTTTGGGGGCCACCGTAATACTTACCCATCATGGATATGCATAATATAAAACATGAAAATAAAACATGTGTAAACTATTTATAAAATGCATTGCAATTCGAGTAAAATCGTGGCTTGATGACGTCATAAACTTTAAATGCTCTATCACTGAATTGCGTAAAAGAAACATCCTTATAACTCCAAAAGTGATAATCCTATTAACTAACGGTTTACTGCGTCGGATTAAACGTCTCATTTCCAATTAAAATATATCTTTGAATTGAAATTTGAATGAAATACATGGTCATGAAAAATCAAAGAGTGTGGAAAATAGGATTACAAATATTTCAGCAACTAATTATCCGATCTACTTAATTATTTATGCTAAATTTATGGGGTTTTTTTCTGTCTTTTATATTCATTCATTAAAATAAACAATTTCGAAAAATTTTATATACCTTTTATCAGAACGAATACTTCGAGAGTCCGAAAAAAATAGTCCCAGATAATCGAGGTAACTGAAATTCAATAAGCTCCTTGCCATTATTACATACTAAGTACATACCAAAATTCAAGTCTCTATCTCAATTTGTTCCAGAGATAGAGCGTTTACAGATATACACACAGACAGACGGACGGTAAAAATATGTTTTTCGGAATCTCCAGTGTCTGAAACGTGTAAATCCTTCAATTTTTTTTCGATTTTCAAGACGATTACAAGACTTACCCTATACTACATATAATGGATAAGTAAAAACAAAGTTTCTTCTGCTGCTAATGACTTTTGGAAACATTTCCTAGTACATTTACCGTGTATCAATCGGTTTTCTAAACCTCAAATATAGGTTTCCGGATGCAATAAATACTTAAATAAACATTTTCGTAATGAACAAACATCTTTTAGATACAAACTTGATAAATTTACAGCTTTACATTAACATTAAAATTAATATTATTTTGTTACTCTTGCATATATAAATCCTTTTACCTAGTTGAATATGTTTAATTAAAAATTGATAGTGTCTTATAAACTAATATTCTGGTTTGAGAAAACTAAAAACACTATAAAAATTACTCGGAACCGTTTCCGAAAGTCACTGGCAGCAAAAGGAATTCTTACAGATTCATTACATTTAATATATATTTCTAGATTCCCCACTAACAACAGCAAAAAACATTTTTATTTGAAACCTATCAATATTGTATTTAAATTAAGCTTTGAAGGTTATTAAAAGCGATACTTTCGTATTAGCCGCATATCAGGAGTTAGCATATGAAGAAATTGCCAAACATAGCTACTTACAGCAGCCTTTACGATTCTGATAATTTCAGTGATTTAAGCGCGTAGTTCGATTACATGTCTCTTAAATTTGTATTTTATTCATATTTATATATTTATTCGTTATGAAGTTTTAATGTCGTTGTAGAACATTAGTCGTAAACAACTGAACTATTCATATTCTTTTAAGGGGGTCCGGTACACAAAAATCCTGAAATTAAAAAAAAATATTTTATCGTATTAAAAAATTCTCTGTGTTTTGTCGCTTAAAATGAAGTTTAAACCACGTTTCTATCTTAATTAGAATAAGATATATTATTTTTATGTTTTCAAAATCTAGCTTGCAAAGCGGATTTCCTGGAAACGTTTATGTGTTTTACTGTATGACGGCCTGTTTTGCAACGATTAAAAATAACATTAGGCGTACCAAACTTTAAACGGTACATTTATGTTACTCGGATGCAAATCTTTCCAATAGCAGCTTTAATTTTTTTCGCTCGTGTAAATTAGAAAGAATATTGTATTGCTGAAACAAAATGTCTTGGTATATATTATTATTATTATTATTATTATTATTATTATTATTATTATTATTATTATTATTATTATAAATGAAATGAGTGAAATGTATGTATTTTAAATGAATGTAATCTATTTATTTTATTGTATGTGTTGTAAATTAATGTATTTTAAATTAAATGAGTAAAAAGTTTATCTTTTAAGTGAAATGAAGGCACTGCGAATAATGGCGATGGGAACAATATTTTGCGATTTATTATCCGCATACGGTTAACATAAAATTATTCTTTGAATCTTCATCATTCCTAAATTACTTGGGCGAATGACTTCCTGTTTGTTATCTCAAGCTAGGATTTACTGAAAACCTCAAATATGATGTCGAAATTAGGTATACTTATTGAAAATTTGGTACAATTTGATTTTTTGTATTTTTATAATTATTTATAATTTTAAATATTAGTAGTATTTATAATTTCCCATATTTTTAAAATTACAGTTGGAACATATTAGACTCATAAATAAAATGGAAAGGATTAGAGTTTAAATTTAAAAACTAACATTTTATAGGGAATTTTTTACGCAAACTTTCGTCCTCAATTTAGGTTATCTCTATGCATTTCATTTAGATATCACAATCACCTTGTTAATCTTAACAATTTATAAACATCGTATAGAATTGAGTAGTTTTTAAAGGTATATTTCTTTTCAAACATGTATTTTTTATAAATGTAAATCTAGCAATACCGATTTTTTTTAATTACTTATAATTTTAAATATTATTAGTCTTTATAATTTTCAATCTTTAGAATTCGAATATATTCGACTTATAAATAAAATGAATAGGATCAGAGATTAAACTTAAAAACTAACATTTTATAGGGAATTTTTTACGCAAAATTTAGTCCTCCGTTTAGGTTATCTGTATGCATTTCATTTAGATATCACAATCACCTTGTTAATATTCGCAATTTATAAACATCGTATAGAATTGAGTAGTTTTCAAAAGTTTATTTCCTTTAAATTATGTATTTTTTATATATGTAAATCTAGCAATACCGAATATATATTTTTTTATAATTACTTATAATTTTAAATATTAACAGGCTTTATAATTTCCAATCTTTCCAATTCGAATATATTATGCTTATAAATGAAATGAAAAGGATTAGAGATTAAATTTAAAAACTAACATTTTATAGGGAATTTTTTACGCAAACTTTCGTCCTCAATTTAGGTTATCTGTATGCATTTCATTTAGATATCACAATCGCCTTGTTAATCTTCGCAATTTATAATCCTCGTATAGAATTGAGTAGTTTTTAAAAGTTTATTCCCTTTAAAATATGTATTTTTTTTATAAATGTAAATCTAGCAATACTGAATTTTTTTTTAATAATTAATTATCAGTTTAAATATTAATAGGCTTTATAATTTCCAATCTTTTTGAAATTACAATTCGAATATATTAGACTTATAAATAACATGAAAGGGATTAGAGATTAAATTATAAAACTAAAATTTTATAACGAAATTTGCATTTGATAGTATTTTGCTGAATTCCACAATCGGAAAAGTTTTGAAGACCATTAGTGGCAGATTATCTTTTTTGCGGTTATAAATCTTTTTCCAAAACATAAATAAATAATCTTTAATATATTCCCGGTAGTAGAAAGATTATGATAAAAATTATAATTAAAAAAGGATTTTTTACGAATGATTCCTATCTATGTTATGTAAGGAAAACAAAAGCGAATTCAATAAAGGGAAACTATTATTTTTTTTTCTCATTCTTGTTCCTTTGATCCTTTCTTTACAACATGCGGATAATTCGTTCATTACTTAAAAGTACGTTTTCTTTGGAATAGATTTTTTCTTCGGTGTATATTAATTCCTGATATTTTTTATAAATAAATTCCCATCCAACAACATAATAAAGTGAAACAGAATAGAAATAAATAGGTTTGAATTTTTGAGAAACAATATCATACTAAAATATTTGCATTGAAGCAATTTCGTTTAACGTCTCTACAATTTTCGTAAATTCATATGAATGCAAATCTTAAAAAATTATGTCATAAAGTAACAAGAACGAAAAACAATGCATAAAGCATAGATTACGAAATACTTTCGAACACAGCCAATGTAATTTTACTAATCTTTACCGTTTAACAAGATGGAAGATAATGTCTAGGTAAACAAATTGGAAAAAGTATAACATATTTAACAACCCAATTCCAGGAAATATCAACAATATTCCTAAAAAGATCCAAATTCTTTTGCACAGCCATGTATATGATGAATAAATTTGTATATACACTACATATAAGGCTAAATTTTAGTTGAGTTAGGAAACGTATACCACAGTTTAAAATACCTCTTCTGGAATTTCCGACAATAAACGAAAATGTACTCGAATTTTTTTGAGTTGTCCTGTATAGAATGTATATCATTTATACACACCAAGTAATAGACAAAAAATTAGTTAAATTTAAAAACGCGTACCGGAACTGAAAACGCACTCCCAGCAATTATTGTTAACAGAGAGTACTTTAACCGAATTCTTGTATGTGTCCCTGTAAATGAACGGGGAATGCTCTGCCCACTTTATTCTACAGTAAGCATTTTGCACTTTATCTAAGTGATATATATCAATTTCAATATGTTTGAAATATTGAAACATTATTAAAATAAATCGCAAACGACTTTTCCCCATAGACCGCAATGTAACGGAATTCTTTTGAATATCCTTGTAAAGTTACTATAAGCGCTACACACTTCATTTTCAATACCGAACATACCATGGTGAACATCAATAACATAAATCTATATTTGAAAAATTACCCAAGCCAGGACTCGAACCCGGGTCATCAATATAGACGTTCTACCAACTGAACCACTTGGGAACAATACTCAGCCTGGCACTCTCTCACTATAACAAGGCTACAAACGCAGCACAAGATGGAATATATATATATTTCCGTGAGCCACCAACCCTGGGGCAAACACGAAATCAAAGAAAATCCAGCATCGATAATTGAATAAATCTATATTTGAATACTTGGAAATTTTTCTATAGAAAATTTCTCACGCCTTGTATTCATAATATTCAAATTTTAATTGCATAATATTATGAATACAAGGCGTGAGAAATTTTCTATTGAAAAATTTCCAAGTATTCAAATATAGATTTATTCAATTATCGATGCTGGATTTTCTTTGGTTTCGTGTTTGCCCCAGGGTTGGACGCTCACAGAAAAAAAAAATCCATCTTGTGCTGCGTTTGTAGCCTTGCCAACATGTTATAGTGAGAGAGTGCCAGGCTGAGTATCGTTCCCAAGTGGTTCAGTTGATAGAACGTCAGTGCGCTATACTGGTGAACCGGGTCGAGTCCCGGCTTGGGTAATTTTTCGCTATGTTGGCTATACGCCTATTAATCAATTAAATTTGAATATTATCAATAACATATATAAATTTCGTGATACTCCGAGAATATTTACGCGAGTTAGAGCACGACAAACAGAAAATCCGAATTCATAAACACTTTTCAACTATGTTGGAATGTGTTAAAAACACGTCCGTGAGTAAAGTAGACGTCATTTTGACGGTGATACACGTGACTAATATATTTCTCTTTTATTGCAATTTTCTTTTAAGATCCAAACATCACACAGTTTTAATTTTCTCATAAATGTTTTTACAAATGCAATTAGTTTGAAAACTGTATCGCACTTCACTGAGTTTTTATGCTTTTTAAGAGAATTTTCAAGCACGAAGTTTTATTAAAATCCATTCCTGTTGCGGAGAGCCCTTTTAAGAAATATTAAACACGTTTGTTCTTAAAACAATATAAATAGTTCAGCATTTGTTTACGGCTAATATTCCAAAACGAAGTTAAATCTTCAACGATAGATAAAATAAAATATTATAAACAAAACACAAATTTAAGAGACATGTAATAGACCTACGCGCTTCAACCACTGAAATTATCAGAATAAAAATTAATTAATTAATTAATTAATTAATTAATTAATTAATTGATTGATTATTTAATATATATATAACACAAATTTAACTGAAATGTAATAAAACTACGTGCTTAACCCATTGAAATTATCGAAGCAGAAAAGGCAAGTGAAATCTTTGGCGGTAGCTAGAGCTCACGCGGATAATACGAAAGTACAGCTTTTAATAAATTTTAAAACTTTATTGGAATAAATAACTGATTTTTTTCATATAAAAGTGTTTTGGTATTGTGGATGGGCTATCTAAAAAAATATTTTTTCAAAAATAATGATTTCTCCTATATTCTGTAACACTGGAACCCGGGTTTGGATCCCTAGTAAAAATTAAAATGCATCACTGTTCAACTAAGTAACTTTTAACACATTAAAATATGTTTCATATTAAAAAAAGTATCTTTAAATCTTTGGGAAAATAAAGAATAGGTTCATTATTTTTACACCAATTCCCCCTTGCTTTAAAATAACAATAAATGATATTTTGAAAAATAATAATTTTGTTTCAAGAAACTTTTGCAAGAAAATATTTTTGGATTATGGAAAATCTCTCTGAGCTTACAGTCACCGTCCTCCTTTAAAAAATGGGGTATTAACAAAATTTTTAGTCTTGATGAAAATGGAAATTTTTGTTGTTTGACTGATTTTTTTTAAATCATTCATTTATCAAATGGATTCTATTATTTAGTAAATTAGAAAATATTTATTAATTTCTTACTTTTGTTGCATATTTCATAATGCAATGAGAAATTATCATTCTTCTTTATAGACTATAGATTAAATTATATATATATATTTTTATATGTGCAATCTTTCTGATTATTCACAAACTGATTTATTTAACCCTTTCAGTGCGGAATTATATATATATATATATATATATATATATATATATATATATATATATATATATATATATATATATATATATATATATATATATATATATATATATATATATATATATATATATATATATATAGATATATATATTTGGGGGGGGAGGGGGGGGGTAATGCCCTGTGCGGAATATTTTGACCAAAAAAGCGATTTATTTATCTGATTACTGGGCAGAATTTTCCAGTATGAATTTTCCCAAAGGGACACGACTTTCCGAAGCGACCCAATACAAAGCAAAAAAATATATCTTATGGTTATACGAAAAGCACGCTACTGGTTTTGGTTATAGCCAAATTACTGCATTACGCAGGCACAATACGTCATCACTGCTAAGCCCATGACGCACTACAGTGAGCACAATACACGCCGTTAACGCCTAGGCGACTTTTGTTGACGCTTAATGTAGTTTACAGCACCCAACTCCTAGATGTCGACAGTAGTAGACTCCCGCACTAAAAAGGTTATATTACATTTTTGACGTTTCTTCTTTAGTTGCACCATGGAAATTAATAAAGAAAAAATCTTTCCAACATTGAGATTTTGATATTCAAGTAAAATCTTTGACATTTATCTCAAGAAAAATTTAATTTTAGGACATAATTTTCTTGAACGTTATCTGATTTACTTAATATGCCTTTTCTTTACCCGGAGAAAAAAAAACTATGCACAAAATATTACTTATTTTCTACAATCAAACTGGGATAAATGGAATCCGATAACTCCCAAAAACCTTGTTAACTGGTACATCGTGTCATTCGCCGAAGTGTTTATAATTATAACTCCGGTCAGAGATACCATTTAAAACATAAATAAATGAACAATAATTTATGTTATAAGAAAATGCGCGTAATTTTTTGTTTTTAGCTACATCATCTATTCCCTCATAGTCGAGGTTTACTTTAAATTGATTTTGCACCTAAAATAGTTTTAAAATGTAATATTAATATACAAAAATGTGGCACTTTTAAAAATATTACATTTTGTGCAAAATTGCAAAGAAAAATTGCCAATACTATTGGATTTACAAGAAATAAAAAAACATTAATTATTATATTCCAGGAGTTAGCGCCACATTTTAGCAGTCAATTTTAAGGTCGATGATTTTGATATATATGATAGAATAGTTGGTACAGAAAAAAATAAACTGCCAGGCTCAAAATCGGGGATGTTTCGATAGAAACAACGCGCAGCTTTCTAAAATGTGAAATGAGTGGCCAATTGATTCGTGACGCTACCCGAACTTGGAGGTGTCATCAGTAATCAGGTTGCCATTCAATTCACATTGCAGTGGGGAGAAATGTCAGGATAGAACCCCCCTGCCCCCACTGGTGCACTAGCTGAATGGCAGTATCTGTAACATCCCGTCTATCACATAATATGAAAATCATTGAAAATAAAATTGGTTGATAAAATGTTACGCTCCCTCTCGAACTATTACTCGTAAAGTTATTTAACATTTTTTATAACAATTACTTTGGCTACATTAACACAAAGTAAATAGAAAGAAAGAACTGTCGATCATGTTCTGGTGTAGATCCAAGAGCAGAAATTCCTTGAGAAAAACTTCCACCATGCGTAAAAAAAAATAATAATAAATAAATAATAGTTAAATAATTTTAAAAAAATCAAATGCGAAATTTCCAACTGTATATTCAGTAAATGGCACTGTTATGTATTGCTGTATTTCATAAGCTTTATTGAACTTCTTAAGACGTTTATATGTAATATAGAGTAAAACAATACGGATCATAGTTATCTGGGGGTGGGGGGGGGGGGGGGGGTGGTATTACAATACGACCTCGTTCGATGTTACCATGAACAAGAATGTAAATAGTAAGGTTATTTTGAAGTAAGTAAAATTTAATGCTTAATACGAAAGGATAAATTGAATTTTATTTAAATTAAATGTAGTCATATTTTTTGTTTCTATCATATCTTTCTTTTCAAAACTATAATATGACCTCTTCTAAGTTGTCCAAGATTCACAATTGAGTTTCTTTATCTTAATAAACCAGTAGAATTGGCTTCGTTTCGTAATAATGCTTCCGAGATTTAAAAAAGCGTTTCTTACACAAAGGCCTCTTTTGTTTCACGCTTCCAAAAAGAAAAGGATAAATAATTAAATAAATAAATAAAAGGAAACGTTTTCAGTAGTTTTTTCATTTCACTTACCAATTTTCTCAACGCGAGATATCAGTCTTTTTGGTTGCTATCAATTCTCAAGTGAGTATTTTCAGCTGCGTAGCAGACTTTATACATGCCAGAATAACAAATTAATGTTAATTTTAATATTAACGCCAGTGCTATTCATTTAGCATGTTTGTCTATTGAACATGTTTGTTGAACATCAAGATATTTACTTGATAATTCATAGCATGAATAAACGATATTTCATGTTCTGAAAATAATTTAAAACATTGTAAAATCTAGTGTGATATGATTCCAGTTCGTTTTTATTTCTTTCTTTTTTAATTATTTTTTAAATTTTTATGCGTTTTATTTATTTTTATTTTTTTAAAGAATCAGAATAAAAGAGCTTTTGTTTTAGAAATCCATCGTTAAATCTCAAAACGAAATTGAATTCTGTGTTTTTTAAAAGGCTGTTTGTAATCCTGGATATCTAGTTCTATTATATTTTCCTAACGTTCTGCTAGCTCTAGAAAAATTTCTTCTTTGTTATAATGTATGTTTAATTAAATTACAAAGACTTTTCTAAATAACTACTTTTCTAAATGAACTTGAGAATTTATAAAATCACAGAGGAATTAAATCTAGTTTTATCTAGTTATTTAAGCATTAAATCGAATCACTTAATCACTTATATATATATATATATATATATATATATAAAGTTGCTTTAATAATTAATTTTTCCATCTTTATACTTATTTATAACATAGAATTATTCATTAATACATCCATTACTTTAATGTATTTCGATATTCTATTTATTAATTTCTTTTATTTATTATTTAACTAATTGGTATTATTTAAGATAGTAATTTGGTTTAATTATTAAACATTTATATCCATCCAACGCTTTCGATTCAGATTATATTCATTTTTCCCAATAGACGGCAGCACTTATGTTTCTGTTTACTTTACAATCCATAATATTCTAACATTATTTTTGGCATCATTATAAAGCAATTTATATTTCTAAAATTGGCAACATGTAATGATTTTTTTTTTTTGCAATTCATTCCCAAGTCATGGTTGAGTTTCATGCTGGTTCTTGGGGTGTAAATTTATATTTCTAAAATTGGCAAAATGTAATGATTTTTTTTTTTTTTTTTTTTTTTTGCAATTCATTCCCAAGTCATGGTTGAGTTTCATGCTGGTTCTTGAAGTGAACGGTATCTATTTTAATCTTTTTTAATCTTTATGGATTTTATACTTAGTGACTCTATAAATTGTTTTCTTTGTAAATTATATGTAAGGCTTCTCTCCTTTTTAATATTGTATTTTATTTTTCATTTTATCACTGGTTTGCTTCAATGTTTATGAGATGTATTCCCAAAATCATATTTTTTAGCAATGTATGGCTAATATGATGATGAAACATCTCATTTCATATTATTTGTGGTATTTAAGCATTTGGGACTTGATAATTCTGTCTAAATTCCACAAATTTCATTTCATTTCATTCATTTAATTTCTTATTCTTTTAATATGTTTTTGTTTCCATATTAAGTGTGTTGGGGAATCTTTCATTGTCAACTAATTATTTCATACTTAATTATTATTTCATTGTTTAAGTTGGTGTTATGATAATGTTTCATTTATGGTTATATATATATATATATATATATATATATATATATTGCCAAAGGTGACAGGTCACTTGCGATTTTAGACGTTTCGTTAACTATCTTGAAAAATACATGAGGAATTAACGTGAAACTGCAGGTGTGTAAACAATATAGTATAGGTTATATATTTCCGCGAAGATTTTTTTCACGATACCCCATAGGGGACTGTCAACAAATTGAAAAAGAACGAATATCTTTTGAATGACCCTGTAAAAACTAATATTGCAAAAGCATTCAAACTGTAGATTATGATTAAGTGGCTTATTGTAATAATTTGGTTCATTTTTATGAGGATAGCATGTATACTCGTAGAGAAATTAAGGTTTTTATAAAAACAGTCCCAAATTTCGCCTAGTTTTTTTCCTTATAATTTGCAGAGCTCTTAATATAATAAAATGTTCTTTTCAGAAAATATGAGAAATAACATTGTACATCACACTCTGTAATCAGAATTAAAAAATAATAATAAATGGATGAAAAATGAGCAGGTTTACTAAAAAATGTTTCACTGCGCTTGCGCGAAAGCAAGCAAAATATAATATGCATAATGTATTAGCTATATATATGGAGCAACTTTTGTAAAAGTTTCAAAATCATAGCTTGAAAATTCTGAAAATTATCGTCAGTAGAATAAGCTCTAAATCCGTTGTTCCCAAAAGGAAGCAAAAATATGAGGGATTGTATCCAAACATACGTGCAATATTGTATACGCTATCTTGGCAATAATCAAGAGATTTTTCATACAACCTCTCATCTTTTTGCTTCTTATTGGGAACAACGGATTTCGAGCTTATTCTAACGACGATAATTTTCAGAATGTTCAAGCTATGATTTTGAGATTTTCACAAAAGTTGCTCTATATACTTAGCTATATACTTAGCTAAGTATATAGTATATACTTATACTATACTATAGTATATACTATATACAGCTAAGTATATAGTATATACTTAGCTACATTATGCATATTATATTTGGATTGCATTCGCGCATGCGCAGAGAAACATTTTTTAGTAAACCTGCTCATTTTTCATACAATTTTTATTATTTTTTAATTCTGATTGCAAAGTGATATTTACAATGTTGTTTGTCATATTTTCTGAAAAGAACATTTTTTTATATTAAGAACTCTGCAAATTATAGGCAAAAAACTAGGCGAAATTTGGGACTGTTTTTATAAAAACCTTAATTTCTCTACGAGTATACATGCTATCCTCATAAAAATGAACACAGTATTTTACAATAAGCCACTTATTAATAATCTCGAGTTTGAACGCCTTTGCTGCATTAGTTTTTACAGGGTTATCCAAAATATATTCGTTATTTTTTAATTTGTTCAGAGTTCCCTATGGGGTTTCGTGAAAAAATCTTCGTGGAAATGCATAACCTATACTGTACTGTTTACACACCTGCAGTTTCAGGTTAATTCCTCATGTATTTTTCTAGATAGTTAACAAAACGTCTAAAATCGCAAGTGACCGGTCACCTTTGGCAATATAGTGTATATAATGTATATATTCTACTTGTTATTTTACAAGTTTTAAATACCTAAAATACATTTTTTGTTTGAGCAGAAACAAATTACCGGCATCAAACACCTGTACATGAGAAGCGAAAAAGAAAACAAATTCCTGATAGACCTATAGCTAAATTGAAATTTTAGACTTATTCTATAAAAGTATGAGTAATGTTAAATAAAATACAACTTGAAGGACTATTGATTAATAAATATTTTTTGAAGTTTTTTGTCAGATTTAACGAAACCTTTATTATTTCCAACAAAATCTAAATTTAAGTTCAACTATCAATAGTGCATGTAAGATGCTTTAACTTAATATAATTTTAAGACTTATTATAATGTATTTATAAACACGAATGTACTCTGCGCCTGTGTTACAGTTGAATGTGTCACAAAAATGACATTTGAGTTTTATTAACTAACTTTATTCAAGTAATAAAATGTTAATGATACGATTGAACAAAATTCCAAAAGGAATCCTGCCTATTGCTTTATCCTTGTATGAGTGCACTGCCAAATGTTTCCAACCATGTTAAAATATCTTTCTTCAGGAACTTTTCTTTTTCTTCTACGACGTTTATCGGAACATCTGCAAGATGAAAATTTATGCTTATCCTCGTTTATGAATAGGAAGACTTCAACATTATCTCCTACTTTTCTTATGGGTGGATTTATTTCTCGATAACAGAGGTAAGTTAAAACAAAATGGTTATACATATTTACATGTATTTCTTATACTAATAGTGTATTTTTATATCATCATGAAACATTTTCTGTAATATGTTTAGTAAAAATATTATTTTTTGCTATCATTGTGACAGTTGCCGTGACTGTTTTCTATTGAATTTACAAGGATAACGGTGTCATTTGATACTGAAGTATTAATATTGTTTGTTTATTACACTTTAACATTCAGATAGCGATAAATAACCTTCAAGAAATAATATTATTATACAATATGTTTGGAATAATATATGTTATATTTCTATTGACAGACAAAAATATCATGGACTAATGGAAAACTAAATTAATTTCATTTACAGTCGAACCTCGTTAACGTGAATACACTTATCTTGAATTTCTTGAAATATGAATTTCTCTCGCAATCCCTGTTATGCCGAATACAAAGATTTAGTTATTGATAACATAAACTATTATTAACATGAAATAAAAAATAATTCCCCTTCATATTTGCGTTAAAAAGGATCGAGTATATTAACACTCCAACGCCCATACATAAACTTATATACATATTTGTTTTCAAATTCATAGGTTACTGTATAGTTTCACTAAAAAGTGTTATAAAAAACCTTTTCATCAATAAGTACATGTTATCAAGTAAGTGGCACACAAATGCAAGATTGCATCACATCAACTATAATTAATCAGACACTCGAAATACTACAAATATTCATTCAACTTTTAGTTAACTTTAACAGTCAGGCAAAACAAAATATGAAACTTACTGCTTTTTCGATATTTTTATCCTAAAATAGAAGACCAACTCAAGTCCTTACTTGTTTGGAGTGTATAGAACATTGGAAGTTTATAATATCATATCAGAAAGTCCTAGAGATATGGGACTTTTTTCTATGATTAGGTAAACTGTTTTAGATCCCAAGAAAGGCGCCACGGTACATATTCACTTAAAATCGAAGCATAGAGGTCATTTAAAATGCGTGTCACTTGCGGTGACAGTGTGCGTTGGCGGTTAAGAATATTTAATATTTTTGGTTAAATTTTCGGCCATTTCTTTGAAATTGATGGCACGAATTTTACAGGTTCCACTGCACTAAATAATGTATAAAAAGCTTGCTAAAGCATTTCTTATAATCACTAAATTGATTAAATGTGCAAGTAAAATATTCATATCCATACGTTGAAATTAAGTGTGTACTAAATTTATCCTTAAATCATAGTGATAACATAATAAGAAAAAAATAAATGTCGTTGATAAGACAAATCTTGCTGTACTATTGTTTTATATAAAAAGTTGAATGAAACATGATTTTGTATAAATAATTATAAGTACATCCATATTTGGTAATACTAAAAGTTCTATTGTTTCAATAAGTTTTTAATAAATATGTTTAAGAAGCATACTTGTCATTGGATGCATACTATCACTCGATCGTCATTTTAGCGATGCGTTTAACTGTAACACAGGCAAAGAAAATGTTTGTGCTTATAAATAGATTACTTTTAGTCTTTTAAATGTATATTTTACATGCATTATTATTTGTTGAAGTATAATTTTAATTTTCTTTGAATGGTTAAAGGCTTATATTAAATACGAGAAAGTAATAATCTCACGTTTATTTACTGAAAAAAAAATATTTATTAATCAATATTGCTTTTTCATTTGTGTTTTTTTAATTAAATTAATCATACTTTTATAGTATTTTTCAAATTTTTATCTAGGTATGGCCTTATTACGAAAGTTTTCTAAATCATGGCTTCTGATGATGATATCGACATATTGCGTGAGCGTTGATGCATTCCATTCACCTGTAAGAGTTCTCGAGCCTTTGCTTGCTGCTGGAGTTCTACGTTTATTGATGAAAAACAAGCTAAATCCTTATACTGGAAAAGCCCAGACATACGAACGGGCAAAAGGTCCTCATGGAGTTACAGATCATGGATTAAAAAATGCTCGAGAGAGGGAAGTTCAACGTCAAATCCATGGAGGTCAAGGCTATGCTATCCCAGGCCACGGTGGTCAAGCCTTTATTCCTCAAGGCCATAGTGGTCAAGGTTATAGGGGTCAATTTTACGCTGGTCAAATACAGAGAGGATTACCTAATATTGGTCAAAGTCATGTTGGTTTAGCTAACATTGGTCCAGTCCATGGAGGTCAAAGTTATACTGGTCAGGTCTCTTCTGGTATATCTAACAATGGCCAAAGTCATGGTGGTCTGGCTAATACAGGTCAAAAGTATGGCGGAATAGCTAACATTGGTCAAATCCATGGTGGTCTAGCTAATGTTGGTCAAAAGTATGGTGGACTAGCTAACATTGGTCAAAGCCATGGTGCTCAAGGTTATGGTGTTGGCGGAAACGATCCCAATGTTAAAATCCCCAAAATCAAAGAAAATTCTGGATATGGTGTAGGTGGCTCACTATCGAATATAGAAAATCCTAATTTTAATTTTAAAAAGACTTTTCCTGAAATTGAAAGTCCCGGTAATATTATGGTAAATCCTAAATATAAAGGTGGAAAACATAAGATAAGCGAAATCTCATTCGAAAACGTAGAGAAATACAAAAAACCTTTCCGCTATGAAGAAGGTTATCATTCAGATGATAAATACCCTGAGCCAGAAACTTATTTTGATGGAAAGCATCTTAAAAGTCCATCTTATGATAAATCACCTTATACACCTTACAAATCACATAGTAAATATCCTGAACTAGAAAAGTTTCCAAAAGAACACTACGGTACTGATCCATCTTACGATGAAGTGCCTGATGCCCCTTACAAATCATACAAGAAATATAGTGATCCAGAAAAGTTTCCTAAAGAACACTACGGTACTGATCCATCTTATGATGAAGTAGCTGATCCCCCTTACAAATTGTACAAGAAATATCCTGATACAGAAAATTTTTCTAAAGAACACTACGGTACAGTTCCATCTTATGATGAAGTACGTGATCCTCCTTACAAATCATACAAGAAATATCGTGGACCAGAAAAGTTCTCAAAGGAGTACTATGGTACAGATCCCTCTTCTGACGAAGTACTTGATCCACCTATCAAATCATATAAAAAATATCCTGATCCAGAAAATTTCTCTAAAGAACACTATGGTACAAATCCAACTTATGATGGAGAACCTAATCCACAATACAAACCATACAAAAAGTTTCCTGATCCAGAAAAATTTACAAACGATCAGTATGACAAATATTCATCGTATGATAAAAAACCTTCTCTACCTTATAACTCATACAAAAAATACACTGAAAATGAAGAATTTTCAAACGAAGAGTATAATAATGATTCATCTGATGATAAAGCACCTTATGTACCCTACAGACTACAGAAATATGATTGAAATCCTCATTATTAATTATTTGCCTTGTAAATACTTTTTAGAAATTTCATAAAAGGTAAATGTAATTTTTCATTTATAAAGATATGCTCTGCGCACCATTTTTCTTTTCTTTTTTTGTAAAAATGTCTAAATACATACCTTCATATTACATTTTAGTAATAACATACTTAGTTCCTTAGTATGATTTCATAGGTTATGGACACACATAGCATAAATGTGGTAGACTAATTTCGAAAAATATTCTCTGGGGCTAAAATGAGGTAGCTTGTTTACTTTTCTTTATTAAAAAAATTAGAAATGCAAAATAAGTATTTCTTAATATTGTATTATATTTGATTTTTTTTCTTGTTGAAAGTAAGATTTTCAACGAAAATGTCTATTTTAAATTCGAATTTAAAGTAAGATTTCACCTGTTAAAAATTCTGAAAAATGTTGTTTGCAAGAACTGCAACATGTAAAACATGCAATGCTGAAAATTACATAAAAGTATCAGTTTATCTGCTTATTATTTAGCAAAAATCGAAAGACCTGTTTCATATAATAACCGATTTACTTCACAAATTGTTCATTATGTTACAAACAATAAAAAAATTCCATTTTCCATAATATTTGTGAGGCAGAACATGAATTCTGTCATGGTTACTTTAATAAAATTTTTGTACAATAAATTTGCAAATAAATTCGTTTTTTATAAATTTTCTGTTTTAATGTTTTAATGTCTTTTCGTTTATATTTTTAATAAAATGACGAAGCATATTTTACAAAATATGTAGATTTCAATGCCTTTACTAAAATGTGTTTTATATATTTTTAATCAATTAGCCGCAGCCAGCCTTCATTGTGAAATGTTATACTCGAAAAAAAAATGTAATTTATGTACATAGCATGTATCCACGAGAAGTATTTTCTTTTATTTATATACAATTAATGTATATATTTTTTTAAATCCTACAATACCTGAAATGATTCCTTACAAATTTATTTAAATTAAACGTTTTGATGTCATTTATATATTAATATCTCATTTTGTTTCTTTTTCTGACAAGACAAAGGTTAGAATCTATATAAAGGGACCCACTATTTGCGAGTGACTAATACTTTTTGCAAGTTTTAACCGAAACATCAAAACAGATATTTATAAAAATATTAAAATTCATGTGGATCTTATTGTTTATCTAATTGCTAATATAGAACTATAAATTAAATTTACATCAATAACATTGCAAATATATTTTACAGAGACATTTTTCTAGTTGTAATCTAGCTTTTCAGTATCATTTTAAAAAAGAACCACATTTATATTTTTGAACTCTGGAAATTCTGGTGTGAATTTCATAAATATTAAGAGCTTGGTGAAATATATCTATTCTTTGTAGATAATTGTGAAGGTGCATGCTTGCTGGTGTATACCAATATGTCTGAAACAAAATACATTAATATAACTGAAAAATGCATATTTTAGCACATGATATTATTTTTTAGCTATATTTGGATTTTAAAAAAATTTATATTCATACAGTTTATTTGTAAGTCATATAATCAAAATTAAAATTAATGCAAAAGTATTGAAATATTAAAGGCAAGAGTCAAGTTTTAAAATATTTTGTTCATGTATTGAATTTTTTTTAAAACAATTGACAAATAATCAAACACAGATTCTACAGCATTAGACATTGCGAAAAATTAACGATTTAACATTACAATTTTCATTACTCATTGTTCATCATTTATAAACTCTAAAATTTAACAATGCAGCGATTCCTTTAATAGATACCACAATTTGTATTGTAGTGTACTTATAATTGTATTTATTTATTTTTCCTAAATATTGTTAAATATTTTCTTTTTCTTTTTCAGTTATGCCTTCCGCTATAAAAGTTTGGAACTATTGTTTGTGTTTAGTACTATTATCTAGCGGAATAGCTTATGGAGGACATCATGATACAAATAGCATGATAGAGCCTCTTTTAGTAGCTGGTATGATGGCCATGATGTTGAAAAAGAAAAAGCATGGTTATAGCGGGAGATCTCCAAGACATCATCAGCCACCACCTCCAGACGTACCACATCCAATGCACAGAGGACAAGGACATGTCGTTCAAGGTCATGTTGTTCAAGGGCATATACCTCCACCACATGTTCCTCAAGGACATGTTGTTCCAGGGCATGCTCCCCAAGCCCATATCGTTCAAGGCCATGTGCCCCAAGCGCATGTAGTTCAAGAATATGCACCAAGCCATGGAGGCGCTCGCTATGAGGAAGAAGGACCTCATTATCAGGAAGAAAACAATGAAGCAGAATACCCTCAAGCAAGGTACGTTGTTGCTCATGAACAACCTTCCCCAGAAGCGAGGTACGTAATTGCTCAACCAGTTCATCAGCCAAAAATAGTAGTGTCATCAACCCACCACGTACCTCATTCACGCTTTATACAAGCACAAGTTCCACCACCTGTCTTAGCGCCCCACCACAGATTTGTCTCTAGACCCTATGGGCGATAATGTGTTATAAAATTGCATTAACTTTTTTTTTTAATTTCCGAAAGAAGGAAAAATATAAGACAGTTCTACACAAATTTTAACATGTAAACTTTTCGTAAAGAAAAAAAATGTGATATTTGAGGAGTTGAGAATTAAAGCGGATCAAGTCAAATTTCTTGTTCAACCGATGTCAGGTTCTTCCTTTATAAACAATATTTTTTTCAGTGCCGTAATAAACCATGTTCTAAGTTGAAAATGTAAGAAACAATTGGTGCTAGTCTTCTATATGATTGCTGATGAAATGCAGGAGAGCCCATTAACTCCAAATATCTCTTGTTAATGTTTTATGTCCTTGATTCATTTAAATTCTCAACGCCTGATTTGATAATTGCATGTATTACCAAAATATCACCATTGATCAAGTGGTATATATTTTTTTTCAAACAGTAAGGCCAGCCTATATCTTTGTTTCAGCTGATTAATATATGTGATAAGCAGTACTGCATATTTTCTCATTGTATATATTCATATCATTTTATGACACATTTATTTCATACTTTTGATGTCACTTCATTCAAACGCTGTAAATAAATTTATTTTCTTTTTACAATTTGTGTCTCGTTCTTTATGTCACACTATTTGTCTTTATGAGTACCTATACAATGCTTGAATAAATTAACTGTAATTTATTTGTTAATTAAGTATTTAAAAGAAAACAATTACGCATTTAATAACAAGATTTAAATTTCAAGATTAATAACAGTTATTCTTTTGAAAAAAAGTTCTTTTATAACTCAATTTAAAGTGTCACAACTACTGTCACAAGTTTTAAGATTAATTGTCGCTTACATTTTCTCTGTGATGTTTTCAATATCACGAATATAAATGTTACCATGCATATTCCTGTTATAATAAGATCATTTAATGAATAATAAAGAACATGTTTTAAAAATATTATATTTCCTTATTACTCGAAAATTGCTAAATATATATATTGTCAAAACAGTTTCTTCCTATCTTCTCAGTTTTTCAAATGATCACTACGAAATGCATTATAAATGGCATCTAAAATAATTCTTGATTTTGTTTTAACCAGACATTATTGCTACTACACTGTTTAAACATTTGTGTATGTTTGAACGAACTTTTGGTTCTGGAGTAGCTACAACAATAAGATGGTGAAATCTCGTCACAACATTTGAAACTATGGATCAACAGGATTTCCAAATCTTGGAATTAGGTTTTACCACCTTATGTTTGCAGCTACTGCAGCTCCAAATGTTTGCTCAAACCAGTAAAAAAACATTAATATTGCACAGAGGATAACTATGTGTTAGCTACTGGATACAGTAAAATTACAACCATATAATATTACAACAATATAGTTGGAAAATTACAACTTGTATGATTGCTTTACCAATTTGTAATAATTGTGTTAAAAATAATCTAGTGTAATCACGTATCCAGTGTTTACTGGAGTTCCATAACCTGCGATCTATTCTGTTGAGCTGATTAAAATATCAGACCAGATGCTATGATCAATAAGGTTAACTGGATGAATTATGCCCTCCAGATTCGACCAGGATAACTCAGTTAGTAGAACGTGGCAGCTTCAGCCAAGAGATCCCAGGTTCGAATCCTGGCCCGGACATTTTTCGTCCAGTTAGAAAATTACAACCTGTATGATTGCTTTACCAATTTGTAATAATTGTGTTAAAAATAATCTAGAGTATCCAAAAAACCTATATACGCGGTTGTGAAAAATAATTAATACACTATAAAATCTATACGGAAACGTTTCTGAAAATTGGTGGCCGCAAAAGAACCTATGTTTTTATAAGTATTTCTGTAAATCTTGAAAATATATTAGTTTTTGTATTTCCTAAAGTTAAAGAACGCTTTCCGGAATCGTGGTTATGTTGGAAGTAGGTACTGTTTATAGTCGTTTGCGGTAATGTTATATTTTCCGAGATTAAGGAAAAATTTTATTTTTTTATTTTTTTATTTTAATTTTAATTAATTATTTATTTATTTATTTATTTTTTACAGTGTGTAGACTATTTTATAAATTTGAAAAGTCTAACAATTTAAAAAAGTTATTTATTTGTATACCACATAAATAGCAACCTCCTTTTTAAAAGTGAAATATTTTTAATTCCCTGCATGCAAAAATGCATATTTATGTATATTCCACATAAGTGGTCTTTTTTTTTTTTTTTTTTTTTTTTTTTTTTTTTTTTTTTTTTATATATATTTTTAAAAATTTTTACCAGTTGATTTTTTTTTGTGTGTATGTGTGTGTGTGCAAGAAAATTGCTACGCCGAATTTCAAGAAACTTTAGACATCTTAACATAAATAAGTTTTAAAACACATTACTGAAACTAAAAAAAAAACACATTATACTGTAATGTGTTATTTTCTGGAAATACATCAATTTTCCATTTCTATAGTTCTGATGTTATTTTACAGGAAAATGTCATTCAATATATATTTTTGTGAGTGAAAAATGAATCTTTTTCTTTTAAAGATATTTTCCAAACGTTTCGGAAAATAAAATAAAATAAAAAAAAATCAAAACGGCTTTGAATTGAATTTTGCAATTTATTTAATAGTCTAGGATAGAAACTGAATCACAACAAAAAAGTCAGTTCTTATGAAAGATTAGCTGCGTAGAAACCGGTTGTGTTGTGTTTGTGTTTGATAAAATCTTTTGAGTTTTTCGGTACAATATTTAGAAATCCACAGTTTTTAACGTAAATGTTAAAGTCAAATGATAAAAATGTAATTATTATACTTTATACATTTTAATAAGACATTTCAATTGTCGTACGATGCCTTAAAATTGTTCAGTTATTTTCTCCTCGTTTTCTCAAAAACTATCTGAAATATCGGAGTATTACAAACGGCAGATGATAGTCAGAATTATCATTAATAAATCTTAATTAGACCAGTCACCGAGAAGTTCCTAAAAATTAATTAATTAGGTCCCAAGTTCTGAGTACAGAAATATTAGTGTTGATTGATTTATTCACCATGTTTTTACTTTTTTCCATTCCTACTATTAGTTCACACTCTCCCTATATAATTTATATATCTTGTTCAAATTTTCAATCGTTAATAAAATACTTTTTATTCATCCACTCAAGTTCAAATACATTTTTTTAACTTGTAGTAGATAACACTTGATGTTAATACAGTTTTTCCAAATATTAATTCATTAATTAAATGTAATTAATTAATTTTAGTATGTATGGGATAAAAAATATCAACACACAGCCGGCATATTTCAGACAATAGTTCGATTTAATAGGCCTCACTCACAAGTCTTGATAGCGCAGTCGGTTAAGCTCTGAGCTCGTAACCACAAGGTCCCAGGATCCAGCCTCGCCTGGGACGGAAGGAAGTTTTCTAGTACTCAAAAATAAATTTCTCTTATATAAGATGTTTAACAGGATATAAATTTAGGAATAAATACTGTCAGTGGCGAAGCGTGCAGATCGCTGGAAAAAAAAAAATTCTTTTTGACCTAAGTAGGAATTGACTTAATTTTTTTTTATATTACTTATTCCTTAAAAACTACTTCAGATATCTGAATGCGACAAACTAGAGATTGTAGCCAGAAAAGTTTCCAGTTGCCCTTGATAAGCTTGGAAATCCCTTCGTAACCTTTGATTTGCCTTTTCTCTAATTGAGTCTTATTTGTATAATTCCTCAGCTAATAATGTTCCGATCTTCCAAAACCAGTTCTATTTTGCTAACTTATCATAACAATCCGCATTAATAGCTTCAGAGTGTATTTCTAGAAAGCAGTAAGAAGTATTTCTCATGCAACCTTTTCTCAGCCTATTCCCAATAAGAAGACAGACATTTTTTTTTCTTTATTATTTATGTCATTTCTTAGTATACGTCTTCTAAATAGTAGAATGAATTTAGAAATGTGTGTTTTTGTAAAAATCACAAACAGACGATCCAACATATATATTAGTGCAGATATAGATATTATTTTGGAAAACTGTTCTTTTTAGGTGCGTTCGTAATTATATAAATACGTAGCACCTATAGTCGTCATCTTGTCCGTCCATCCGCACATAACAGCGCAAAAACTACCCAACCAATGCTTTGAAATTTAAAATATATAATCGATGCAGAAATTTTTCGAGTTATTTCAAACTTTATGAAAATTGAATCAAAACTTAAAAAGATATTAATAAAATTTTCTCCATTCTATTAAATCCCATCATACGTAATCTATATGATTTAAAAACGCAAGTCATGTGACTGAGGAAAACAAATACAGGCTGACCATTTCTTTTTTCATATGCCAAGCGGCCATTTTTATTCAAAATTATGTTTTGGAATAAAACTGCATAAAAGTTACATTTTTAGAAAGATCGTTCAAAAAATTGTTTGCTTGAGAGATGCATTAAATAAAAAAAATGTAGATTCAGAGATAACTTCAGTGGAAATTAGGTTAACAGCCGAATATCTCAATTCATTAAATAAACACAAGAGATTCGGTCACTGTGAGTCATAGAAATATTAAACCATGGAGGTAATCATTCGCAAAGCAAGATCTCCATGGTGAATTTTGCAGCGCTGTCTGGTGTCTAACAAGGAGAGTGCCAAGCTTGGTAATCACGGATTTTGATTATTTTTATATATGTTGTAGGGTAGAAGCCCCTTAGTCTGGGGTTCGATGGATTTTATACAACGCTCCTTAGTTCTCGAGAAATGGGGGGTCTAATATTATAACATAACTTAAATACTTACTTTGTAACGAAATAACTGCGTTGGCCGTAGCTCAGTTGGTATGGCGTCTGATCGTTGTTCCGAGGACCCGGGTTCAATGCCGGCGCATGCTACGTTTGTTTTTCTCATTTTTTAAATAAATATACTTGTAATTATAATTTAATAATCTCAATAAAAAAAAATTGTTAACATAATTAAATTTTAATTTAGCATCTTTGATTTTTAAACCATTATTAAACATTTCTCATCATTTAAGGAGCATTATAAAAATTGGATCTATTATTGAATAGTAAAAATTCAAAAATTGTTCCAAAATCAGCATATTTACTATTGAACTATAGAATTCTTCTCCCATCGCAATAGAAAACGAAAATATTTCAGATGCTGGATTATTTGTTAAAAATCCATTGTTTTGCAATAAAATTTTACAATGCTTCAACGCATTTGTGACATCACTTTTCTGATTTTCATCGAATCCCGACACTTCAGATTGATCTTCTTGTGAACTACAGCTTGCTTCTTCCATTTTTATACGATTATAAGCTGTTATAGAATGATACTGGGGCCTCCGAGATGACGCTGTGTGTTTTCTGAACCGGGCCTGCTACAAGTATAGTAGCAGACCCGGTTCAGAAAACACACGGCGTCATCTCGGAGGCCTTGATGATACGCATTTCTGCGATAAAGATTGAAAACAAAAACACCACTTAACTGCACCAAACTAAAAAAAAGAAATAACCAAAGTCTGTTGTGGCGCCCTCTAGTTAAAATGAAATAAAACATAAATATGTTCTTAATTTAATTCTTATGCTAAATTTTAATATAATTATGCTTCTTACTTTAAAAACAGAGTAGTATTATCATCGCATTGACTTTAAGGCATTTCGTTATGGCAATTTATAAATGATGTTTCTTTATAATCACGAATTGACACAATTGTTCAATATCGTTGCATTGATAAAGCATATATGGAATACATTTTAAAAATGATTTAAAAAATAATCAAAAATGCTAAATCAAAATTTAGTCGTGTTAACAAAATTTTTTTGCGATTATTAAATTATAATTACAAGTATATTTATAAAAAAAAAATGAGAAAAACAGACACAGCGCGTTCCGGCATCGAACCTGGGCCCTCGAAACAACGAGCAGACGCCATACCAACTGAGCTACGGCCACCGCAGTTATTTTGTTACAAAGTAAGTATTTAAGTTGTGTTATAATATTAGACCCCCCATTTCTCGAGAACTAGGGAGCGTTGTATAAAATCCATCGAACCCCAGACTAAGGGGCTTCTACCCTACAACATATATAAAAATAATCAAAATCCGTGATTACCAAGCTTGGCACTCTCCTTGTAAGAAAAAACGCATCTATAAACGTGACATACGTAATAAGAAGAAAAAAGCTTGCTCCTTTCGCTCATAACAGACGATATGTAATTCATTTCAGTGAAATAATAACAATGATTTTTTTTTTTACATTGTAAAATTAGTTATAGTGCGAACGCACCTCGTTTGTCACGTTTAACGTACAAATAGCGACATTCTTAAAACCAAAAACAATATTTGTAAGAATACATATAATGGAAATTAAAATGAATGGAACTTCTTTTGGTTAAATGGGAAGTCTTTCGGTCTAGTAGTTTATGAATTATGAGGGTTTTAAATATTGAAACACCTGATGTTAAATTCATTTGTAATCGTTGCAAAACAAATTGCAATGCGAGTACTTATTTATACAAGACTCAAAATTAGATGTAATTTTGAATTCGAAAGTTGAAAGCTTCCAGAAAACAATTTTTGATAAAATATTATAAGAAAATTAAGATATATATATTTGTAAAAATAACTTTAATAATTAAATGTAATAAAAAAAATATATATTTTTATTAAAATTTACATAAAAGTCAACTTATATTATACAGCACAAATGTGTGAAAATGGATTCCAACAATTGGAACTATTTTTTCAATTAAACAATCGTAACGTTATTTCTATGTGGAAAATGCAAGTTTTGGGCCGACGTTGACCCCCCCCCCCCCCGCTTCCCTCCTTAGTTATCGAATGTTACAAAAATCCATGTATTGCCCCCGGGAATACATATATATTCCAAATTTCAAAGCTCTACGTCAGCAGGAAGTTGGTGAAAAAATTGTATCAAGATTTGACTGCCACATACATATAGAAATGTAACTAAAAATGTCCTTCCGGCCTGTACCGGGAGGAAAAGGTCGATTTCATAGTCCATGTTTTTAAAAATTCAACTCATTTTACTCAAACACCCGAAGCTAAAATGCTTGGAACCCGACTATAGAAAATTCAATCCCTTTTTTCGTTAATACTAGATTTGAATGCAAATTTCAGCATGAGAATTACAGCATAACAAAAATCAGATTGTTTCAAAATGTCAGCTAACCTAGAGTTTCAAACTGCCATATCTCTGCCATTTTTAGCACTTTCCAACCTAGTTGAAAAGTGTTTATGACTTCGGTTTGTCTGGCCGTCTGCTGTCTTTCCGTGCTCTAACTCCCGTAAATATGCTCGGATTGCTCTGCAATTTTTATATGTTATTGTTGTTATCTATAGCATGTTCCCTATTTCAACGGAAGTGTGTAGCACTTATAGTTTTTTTACAGGGACACTCAAAAGAATTCCGTTACATTGCGGTCTATGGGGAAAAATCATTTGCGGTTTATTTAAATAATGTTTCACTATTTTAAACGCATTGTAATTTATATATATTACTAAGGTGCATTAGAAGAAGCTTAATATGGAACAGGGTGTGCATAGCACTTATAGTTACTTTACAGGGACAGTAAAAATAATTCCGTTACATTACGTCTATGGAGAAAAATCGTCTGCGGCTTATTTAAATAATGTTTCACTATTTTCAACGCATTGAAATTTATATAGATCACTAAGGTGCATTACAAGAGACTTACTACGGAATACTGTGTGTATAGCAGTCATCGTTCTTTTACAGGGACACGCAAAAGAATTATGTACTGTCTGTTAACAATAATTCCTGGAAGTGCGTTTTAAGTTATTGAACGCGATTTTAATTTTAACTTGCTTTTTGTCTATTACGTGGTGTGTATAAATTCTGTAGATCCTATACAGGGCAGCACAAAAGTTCGCGAACACATTTCTGTTTATTGACAAACTCCAGGCGGAGAATTTTAAACTGTGCTACGCGTTTCCTAACTGAACTAAAATTATCATCCTATGTAGTATATATACAAATCGATAGATCCTATACAGGGCTGAATAAAAGTATTCGGATATTTTTCGGAATATTGTATAGGTTGGAATCTCCTGAAATTATGTTTTTAAATATGTTATGCGTTTTCTAAATTGTTTACTTATATGTTAGCTTTTAGCTTATTAAATGGTATGATTTGTAAAATTATTTTGGAAGCGTTGGAAAGTGCTATATAATCTATGCTTGATGCATGAATTTTCGTTCTTGTTTAAGGTAAGCGAAGAAAAAAAAAATCTGGAATTCTTGTATCACGATCTAACACTTAACGGAAACAACATTTTCAATTCATAATTTTTTATACAACCTTTTGAAATTAAAAAAAAAAAAAGTTTAAAAAAATTACTGGCTGCGATTCTGAAACAAGATGGCGCATGAAGCTGGACAACGAACTCGGTTGTGACCTTGGTATGTTCTGTACACATGATCAGTCACATTCATATCAGTTCATAAATGCGACTGGTACAGCATAACAAATGTCAGATCGTTTCAAAATCTTAGCCACCCTAGAACTTCAAACTGCCATATCTCAGCCTAGATCAGCCAGATTTAAGATGTAGCAAAATCAAAATATGTTCCAGAATCCTTGTATTAACTTCTAACACTTAACGGAACCAATTTTTTCAATTTATAATTTTTTGTACATCTTTTAGAATTTTAATTTTATTTTTAATTTTTAACTGACCGCCATTTTGAAACAGCCCCACCAGTGGCTGAGAGGTTGTGCTCTCGAAGCTGGTAGACGGGAGGTGCTGGGTTCGATCCCAATCGCGCCCGTCGGCCTAATCGTTCGGAGTTTTCGTGGTTTTCTTCGAGCCGTGGATTTATCCATGCGTAAATACGGATTAGGTTCCCTTAGAAAGACCCCCACGAAGGGCACTCCCCCCGGGCCTATATCCCTAGTGTAGATAATTGGCCGTCAATAATCAACCCAACCCAACCCATTTTGAAACAAGATGAAGGATGAAGTTGGCCAACGAACTCGGTTGAGACCTTAGTATGTTCTATACACATTCACAGTCATATCAAAATCAGTTTATAAATAAGAGAGTTACAGCATGACAAATGTCAGATACATATATATAGATTTTTTTTCACAATATGCATGTAAAAAAGTCTATATATAATTTGTGTGGTTAATGGCGGCTGTAGTGCTTATCGCATAAAAGCTATTGTTTTGTAAGTTTAATTTGGCTTATATATATATATATATACGAGGGGCAGTCGGAAAATAAGTTTCCCCTGGCGACTGTGGACAGAGGTGTGTATGAAAGACAAAAAATGTAATGAGACATTAAAGATAAAACTTAACTTTATTTTTTCACATAAGTACCAAATACATTGAGACATTTGTCATACCGCTTTATAAGCTTCAAAACACCCTCCAGGAAAAAAACAGGGCTTTGCATACGAACGAAGCGTTGAACGGCTATGGGCGAAAGACGACACAGCAGTTGAACGCGAACGTGCAAGACACCGATACCATTGGGTAGAGGTCGACCGCGATCGAGCAGATGGCGCTGTTGTAGTGCCTGCACAGATGGCGCTGTTGCAGTCAACAGAAATAATAGGATGTATTTCGGCGTTATCCTAATTTTACATTTTGTTTATAGCTATGTATGAATATTACAATATTTTTCAAAAAAGAGATTTCAAGGAAAATGTTCAAAGAAGTCCCAAAAATCTATATTATAAAGTGTCCTTGAATAACACTGTCTTCATATCGAAGGTAGCAACGACTTAATCAATCCATTTCTGTTTTGTTTTTTTGTAAACTTAATTCTTTGTACACATCACATAATTTTAATTTCTACACCGTCGAAAAGTGGAAACATGTGCTTCGAAATGCAATTCGTTTGAAAATTGCATCGAAATATTCTGATATCTGAGGATTTTTAAATTATTTTCAAGTATTATTATTTTTAATCTACCGCTATTACGTGCAGCTCCATCACGGAAAATTAACCCCTTTGCACTTAAAACAATATAATTAGTTCAGTGTATGACGGCTGATTTTCCACAGCGAAATTAACCCTTAGTCAATAAATAAATAAATAAAACACACAAATTTTTAACAGACATGCAATCAAACTTCGTGCTTAAACACTTGAATAATCTATACTATTAAAAACCGTTCGCGTATCTATCTATGTAACCTCAAAAACTCGAAAACCGCAGGGTGCAGGGCTACGGAATTTTACACACGGCTAGCTGGTAGGGCGGTCCTGAACGATTGGGGCAAAAAATTCGAAAATTTTAAATAGATTTTTGATAGATTAAATATTAATTAAAATCCATCCACAAATAGATCTCAACAAAAATACGCTTTTTAATCTTCGGTTGGTTGGTTATATAAAATCTCCGCAGAAGTCATTAAAAAAATCAAGGTAGGGATCATTGCAATTTGCGAGTCCAGTTTGTAAAATCGATGGTCCAGAGATTATATGACATGTAGACAATCAACTTAATTATTAACCGTTGCCAAATGCTAAAAACTTAATTTTAAAGGATTTTATCGACATAATGAATGATAATTAGCAGGGTTTAAGAGGTTTTTTACATGACATATATTAGTACGATAGAGATTATTATTACAGAAAACTTTATTTAACAAATTATTTGTTAAATTTGCAAGGATGGGGAGAGGTGAGGGTAAACGACTTTTTATTAAAGATCCCATATATTTTACTAGACCGCGCGCTACCTGGTGGCGGATTTTTCATTAATTGACCCTCCTTATTAATAAATCCAAATCTATACTGCTCTCACTTCAACAGAACTAATTACATTTAACATTTTTAGCTTTACCCGTAACGTTTTATATAGATAATACTGCTATTTTAGATTAAAATTAAATTTATGTTCGTAATAAAAGTACAGAGACCATATTCAGTTGATGCATACCAACAGACAAAGTTAGTGATTTGTTATTGAGCACTTGACCGCGCGCCTTCTCGCGGCCCCTCCCTCAAGGTTTTTTTCTCTAACTGTGCTTTACTTACAGAACGCAGATAATTATGTTCCGAACTTCTCCAAACCAGTTCCATTTTCCTAAGTTATCATAAAAATCAGCATTCATAGCATCAGGGTGTACTTCTAGACAACAGTTACCAAGTATTTCTGAATAATAGTCTAAGCCAAATTTCAAATCAAGTTCCTAGATCAACCAAATGAATGCATTAAAGATGCATATAGTGGGTCTACTAATTTATCATTTGTTGAAAGGCACTTGAACATCCGCTCCCGCCCCCCCCCGGCCCCTCCCTCAAGGCTTTTTGTCTAACTGTACCCTGTTTCCATATCTCAGTAACTAATTTTCTGATTGAAGCGCAACTGATTCCCAAATATCATATTTAACTTAATAATCAACATCCATATCATTAAAATAAATTTATGAGGAGCGGGTACCACTATTTCCGAATTACAGACCAAGACAAATTTCTAATTAAGTTCCTAGCTTAACCAAACGTACAAATTTTTAAAGATGCATAGTGGCCCTCCTAATCAGTTATTTACTGAAGTGAACTTGAACAGCCGTTCCTCACCGGCTCCTCCTTCAAGGTTTTTTTTCTAACTATGCCCCGTTTCCATAACTCAGCAACTGTCTTTCCGATTTCAACGCAACTGATTACAAACACTATAATTAACTTAATAGTCATCCTCTATAACGTTAAACTAAATTTATGAGTAGTAGTTACCACTATAGTCTATCCGAATAATAGTTTAACCAAATTTGTAATTAAGTTAATAGCTTTACCAAACGAAATTTTTTTAAAAGATGCATAGTGGTCCTCTTAATTAGTCATTTTTTGAAGGACACTTGAACATCCCCTCCCCCCGGCACCCCATCAAGGTTATTTTCTCTAACTGTGCCTTATTTCAATAACTCGGCGAATAATGTTCCCATCTTCTCCAAACCGCACATCTACTATTACGGTTGCGCAAGAAACGGGAATCTGTGTCAGATGTTCGTTCGGAAAGAGGTTTGTTTAAAACATAATGCTCCCCTGGCGGTAGAAGGTGGAAATAAGAGATTTTCCGGAGCGTATGGCATGCCCGGTAAACGGTGCCAAAGCCATCGGAGATCCGGGACAGAGTTTCGTTTTTTAAGAGATTTAAGTTTATTACACGGGCACGGGCAACGCCGGGCGGGTCAGCTAGAATAATATCTACCCTATTAAAATCCGTGCGCGTATCTATCGATGTAACCCCAAAAACTCGGAAAAACACAGGGCGCAGGGCTACGAAATTTGGCATACGAATTGCTGGTAGGGAGCCAATAAACAATTGGGGCAAAAAATTCAAAAAAATTAAACAGATTTTTTTTAATGTTTTTGACGAATTTTTGCCTTTTTTATGTCAACCCGTAATCTTGCGAGTTCTAATCAGTTCTAAATGTTTACCGCAATGTGAGATATACATATTATGGACGCCACGCTGCAATACTAAGAAGCTGTAGTGGGTATTTCGATAATTCTTTTACCTCGCATGCAAATAATTAGAGATTATTTAATTGCGCTTCATTATTTCATTTTTTTTTTTTTTTTTTTTTTTTTTTTTAAAATAAAGAAACACATTTTATCACAAACGTTAACAACATTTTAATTCTATGTATTCCCTTATTCCAAAGATATCGTTTTATCGTTTTGCCATAGCAACATAAATTATGTTTCATTAAAAAAGTGCACAGTAGTAGAACAATATTTTTCTAAATCGTATATTTATTGAACAACTCAACACTTTAACAGTGGAATTAAATTCATTTTATTCCGTTATTAGAATTAAATTCATGAACTCCCGTGCGTAGAACGGGTTAAACAGCTAGTCTATACTATTAAAAACCGTTCGCGTATCTATGTAACCTCAAAAACTCGAAAACCACAGGGCGCAGGGTTAGGAAATTTTGCACACGGGTAGCTGGTAGGGGGCCCATGAACGGTCGGGGCAAAATATTCGAAAAATTTTAAATAGATTTTTGATAGATTAAATATTAATTAATATCTATCCACAAAGAGATCTCATCAAAAATACGCTTTTTCACAGAGTAATCTTCGGTTGGTTGGTTGTATAAAATCTCCACAGAAGTAATTAAATAAATCAATGTAGGGATGATTGCAATTCCCAGTCGAGTATTTAAAATCGATGGATCAGAGATTATAAGAGATGTAGACAATCAACTTAATTATTGACCGTTGCCAAATGCTAAAAACTTAATTTTAAAAGATTTTATCGACTTAATGAATGATAATTAGCTGGGTTTATGAATTTTTTTACATGACACATATTTGAATGATCTATACTATTAAAAACCGTTCGCGTATCTATGTAACCACAAAAACTCGAAAACCGCAGGGCTAGGAAATTTTGCACACGGGTAGCTGGTAGGGGGCCCATGAACGATCGGGGCAAAAAAATTAGAAAATTTTAAATAGATTTTTGATAGATTAAATATTAATTAAAATCTATCCACAAAGAGATCTCATCAAAAATACGCTTTTTCACAGAATAATCTTCGGTTGGTTGGTTGTATAAAATCTCCGCAGAAATCATTAAATAAATCAAGGTAGGGATGATTGCAATTCCCAGTCGAGTGTTTAAATTCGATGGATCAGAGATTATATGAGATGTAGACAATCAACTTAATTATTGACCGTTGCCAAATACTAAAAACTTAATTTTAAAAGATTTTATTGATTTAATGAATGATAATTAGCTGGATTTAGGTTTTTTTTGCATGACATATATTAGTATGATAGACATTATTAATACAGAAAACTTTATTTAACAGATTTTTTGTTAAATTTGCGGGGATGGGGAAAAGTGGGGGTAAACGACTTTTTATTAAATATCACATATACAGTAAATTCTGTCTAAGGCGGACTCTGTGTAAGCCGGAATTTTGTCTAACGCGGAAAATTTTTCAAACACATAGGAAATAACATTAATTCATGCTCCATAAGCCGGAATTTGCCTAACGCGGAAACGGAAAGGTTTTTAAAGTCCCATTGAAATCAAAATTTTGCATAAGACGGAAAAAAAATTAAAAAATTAAAGGCATTTGGTTTATGAAACTTCAAAACTGATATACATACATCAAATGCTTAACATTTTAATTAAATTTCGTAATCTATACTAATAAAAGAAAGTTTAGCTCTGTGTGTCTGTGTGTCTGTTGGCGATGGCTAGGAAAATCTAGCCCACCTAGAAGGCTGGAAATTTAGGTGTAGATAGTCCAAGGTCTGGCCATGTGCACCTGAGCCTCAGAATTTTAATATTTTGATAATTAGCCTAGATATTAATTAGATTATCATTAACCATCGCTTCTAAAATGCCAATTTTTAAATCAAAATGGCGAAAGAAACGGACTGGCGCATTGGATTTGCGACCGGAAATGAACGAATTCGAAATTATTTAACTAATTAGCGAATTTTAAGAAAGCTAATTGAGATATCAATTTGAAAATTTCTGAGCATATGTAAAAAAATATTCTGTATCTGACTATGTGATTTTTGAAAAATTCGGTTGGTAATTTTTTTTATTTATTTACGCAAAAAACTGCTGGCGCCATTGAAAACGATCCGAGAAATTTTCAGACAGGGATCGGCTTTCATTAAAAACTGAACTACAAAGAGATCTGTTTCTCTGGCCGATCCCTCTTATTTAGTTTGCGAAAATGAAAAGAAATAATTGTCAAATTTTACTAATGAACAAATATTTAGGTAACTAATTAAGATATAGATTTGAAATTGAGGTCGGGAAGGGGTCTGCCGGCTATTTTAGCGTAGCGTCTTCGTTATGTTCTAATTATCAGAAAAATGTAATTCTTTTTTTAATGATCGCGTTAATGTACGTGGCGGTGGTTCTCTTGAACAAATTAATCATTATATTTGCGGGTATGGGGAGGGAGGGAGTTAACGCCTTTCTCTGAGATTGTAATTATCTCGGGCCCGGGCAACGCCGGGCGGGTTAGCTAGTAGATTAATAAAGTTGATTAATCAGAACGGAAAATGTTTAAATATTAAAGGAATAATTTTTTATTCCATTATTTCTCATTATAAGCAAAATGTTTTTCCTCTTAAAAAAAAGAAAGAAAAAACATCATACCACGTACATTTTTTACATTTATCTCAATTAATTATTCAGAAAAATAAATTGATAAAAAAAATTCCTATACATTAACATTTCTCTCTTTTCCATTGTATTAGCGAAAGGATATCACTTTTATTACTTGCTTCGCATTTTGAGTTCTGATAATTGTTTATGGCAATCAGTCATTTGGTCGCCATAACTCTTTGTCTAATGTGAGAGGGAGAGGGGGGGGGGAAGCTACAATCATTTACATTCTGTATGAGGCGCTGGTTGTGGTTTCAGAGGGGGAAGGGGATGGAAGATGAATTTGAAGTGACGTAGGTTTTATTTCAATAAATCACATGGTAAGAAAACGAGGTCGCTGCACGTGTTATTTGTTCTTCCTCATTTTATATTGTCTACTGATATTACTAAGTGATAGTAAAAAATGACTTCAAAATCTAAACTCAATACGCTATCTCTGCGGGATGACAGAGGCCGCGACTGCCGAAGGCAGCCGCGCATCATACGCCGATTCCAGGCTCTTGAAGAACCCATACGAGTTCACGACCATGGAGGATCCGGTTTACCCGGGGACCCCCTAGGTGGTGCTCTTCGGCCGGAGAGCGAAGCGGGGGCGTACGCCTACCTGCACTTCATGCTCTCTTTCCCAAGTGAGATTGATGACATATAGGTCGAAGCAACATTAGTGGAGCCTTCCCTCTAAGGCCCACTATCTTTTCACTTGGGCGGATAGCGAGAGTGAACCCCAGCCTCGTTGCCGAAATCCCATAAGGGAAAACGGGTCCTCAGCCTAATGGTGAACACTCCCACTTCCCATTAATTTACCGCCCCTTCCGAATATCGAGTCCTAGGGAAGGAGGAAACGACTAGTTCATTTGGAGCGGCTAGCAGGAGGTGCTTCTCGCCAACACGGAACCTCGAAGAAACTCGGTCCCTAGCGCATAGACACGCCTGGCTGGGTTGTCACCGCCGAATGGCGAACCATTCTGCGGGTCATGCACATATAATATCACTACAAAAGAGCGGGAGGTTCTTCTCGCCAACCCGAGACCTCGAAGAAAACTGGTCTCAACGCATAGACACGTCTGGCTGGGCTGTCCCTCCATGGAGCACCCGCGAGGCATCGAGATCCAAGCGACCCGGTACTCCTGGAGATCACGCACATATAATGCACTAATAACGGAAGAATGGAAGGACCACTACCGGACTCTGAGAGACGTGGAAAATCCTCTCAAGTGCGCCAAAGAGACGGACCCGGTTGGAGGTTAGTAACGAGAAGGTATTGTTAGAAGAGGTCTGCTAGTCCCAACCTTGTCAGGCGCAGAAAGCTCTGACTACGCATAGACGCGCTGGACTGGTTTCGGCCCCAGGTTCGAAGGGAGGTTCGGTCGCTGTCAAAGACAAGCCTCCGGCCCGGTTCCTCGCAGTCGATCAGTTCCGAGAGCGCTTTAGACCCCTCCCAGAGAAGGCGCTTGGGTCATGTTGGGCATGGGGCACCTCGACGACCGCCCGCGCTCTTGGTACGAACGGGCAATCTCTTTCCTGAACGACCCTGAGGGCGGCACACAACTACTCCAGCTACAAGGGGAGACGCAGTGGGTGTATGGGGATCGAAGGGCCTACAGACTCGACGCCAGTGCGTGCGAGTCTCTTCGAGCCCGCCACCTACGTTCCGCCGCCTGCACGGAACCGAGGGATGCTGCATGCCGCCTCGCGCTCCGACAAGCGTCACTACGAAACCACCTGCGTTCCCTTGTCATACAGAGTCCGACTTCTCCTCCTTCTTGCCTTAGACAATGGTGGTGACTGTCCTATCTCCGTTCGCTAGCCTTTGCTCTCACATCACCATCCAAGTCGGCAACACACAGTCAACCAACTAGGTGCGAGAATTCAGCCTATGTGGTGGTTTTTTGCCGCCCGAAGACCTGATCCCCTGCAGCCGAGAACCGGCCCAAAGGGGGAACAACCCAGGTTCTGTGAGCCGCTAGCCGACTCACCACCCAGCGAAGTTGGCTACTCCACCACCACGCTACCACCCGCTCACCAACGTTGAGGTGGAGATTCGTCAGTCACCGGCTCCCGTCGTGTCGACGCTACTGCGCGCAATGCCGAGCTCCAGGTCTTCTCCCCTACCAAAAGGGTCGATTCCAGAACACTCGGATAAAATAGAAGTTATTAAATTAATAGAAAAAATATATTCTGTAAAAGATCTTTGTATTAAATTTAAATGCGGTAAAACACAAATTTATGATGCTATAAAAAGAAGAACAGAGTTGGAAAAGGAATTGGAAAGCAAATCATCCAACAGAAAGCGGAAAGGTGCTGAAAAAAATGAAGACATTGATGCATTAACACTTGAATGGTTTTCTAACGCTAAAGCTAAAAATTTGCCCATACCTGGAACACTGTTGCGTGAAAAGGCGAAAGAGATAACCAAAAAATTAGGTAAAACGGATTTCAAGGCTTCTACTGGATGGTTAATGAGTTTCTTTAATCGACACAATATTGCCATGAAGCAAGTTTGCGGAGAGTCAAAAGACGTCCCAGACCAAGAAATTCAGGAATGGAAAATAAATTTTCCTCTAGGATTGAAGGATATCAAGCTAAGAACATATACAATTGCGACTCTTTTATCGTGTGTTGTCCACTAAGTCCCTTGCAAAAAGAGGAAGTGAATGCCACGGTGGTAAAAACTCCAAAGAGCGTGTCACTGTTTTGCTTTGCGTGAATATGGAGAGCAGTTTAGAAAAGCCCTTAGTGATGGAAAAATCGCAAAAGCCGCGATGTTTTAAGAACGTGAACATTGATAAACTGCGGATTGATAAATTTGGAAATCTCAAAAAAAAAAAATCGTGGATGTCGACTGCCAAAATGGAGGGATGGCTGACTGCATTCAATAACCGTATGATCAAAGAAAATCGAAAAATTTTGTTATTTCTCGATATGCACCTTGTCATGCCAATTTCGAACTATCGAATGTAAAATTACAATTTCTTCCCGCAAATACTACTGCAGTAACACAACCTATGGATTAAGAATTTATAAAAATGATGAAAATCCATTACAAAAAATATCACATGTGGTCCATTATTGCGTCTTTAGATAATTGCTCTTCTGCCACCGAAATGGTAAAAAATATAAGTGTTTTAGATGCTGTCAAATGGATTGACAAATCCTGCTCAGAAATGTCGCCTGAAAAAATTGTTCATTGTTTTAGAAAAGCTGGTTTTGTGTCAGAAAATGGCCTAGAATCAGTTGACCAGTTGGAGGAAAATGAGTTACAAAATCTTATAGATGACTTAAAATGTTTTCACAGCAATGAAAAAAATAATGAAGAAGAATACGTATCATCTGACAATATAGTGTGTACTACTGAAGCTAACACTTCTGTGGACATTTTGATTCAACGATATCAAGATTTGGAAAGTGCTAGTGAAAATGAAGATGAGCACGACTATGAAAACCATGAAGACAATGGAGAAATTCAAACATATCAAGACGCCTTGAGAAGCATTAGGTATCTCGAAAAATTTTTTCTTGCTCAAAAAAATGAAGAATTGATACCCATAATAACGGACTTGCAATGTGCTACTGAAAAATGCTTGGTAAAAAGAAAGACAAAACAAGCATCGATAAAAGATTATTTTTCGACTGTTTAAAAACTACTATGCCATTATGTGAAATATGAAGTAATTGTTAAGGTAAATGATTTTCATTAACTTTTAAAATGGAAGAAATTTATCATTGGTACTACTATTTATTTTATTATTCATATAATGTTTTTGAGATTAATAATAAATTTAATAAGACGTATAATTTCATTTAAAAAACTGTACTAAAGTTTACGAACATAAAAATATGACTTGCGCATATGTATTTTATTTATTTATTTTGCTGTTTTGCATAAGGCGGAATATTGTGTACGGCGGAAAATTTTCTCGGTCCCGATTGATTCCGCCTTAGACAGAGTTTACTGTATTTTACTTGACCTTGCGCCACCTGGCGGTGTTTTTTTCATTAATTGACCCTCCGTATTAATAAATCCAAATCTACTGCTCTGATTTCAACAGAACTAATTACATTTAAGAAATTTGAAATTTTTTCCTTCACCCTTAACGTTTAAACGCTGTTTTATATAGATGATACCGCTATTTTAGAATAACAGTTTTCGTAAAAATTAAATTTATGTTCCTAATAAAAGTACAGAGCCCATATTCAGTTGATGCATACCAACAGTCAAAGTTAGTGATTTGTGGTTGAGCACTTGACCGCGCGCCTCCTCACGGCCCCTCCCTCAAGTTTTTTTTTCTAACTGTGCTTTATTTCCAAAACTCAGAGAATTATGTTCCGAACTTCTCCAAATCAGTTCCATTTTGCTACATTATCATAAAAATCAGCATTGCTTCAGGGTGTGCTTCTAGAAAACAGTTACCAGTATTTCCGAATAATGGTCTAAGCCAAATATCAAATTAAGTTCCTAGCTTAACCAAATGAATCAATCTTTAAATATGCATATAGTGGCTCTTTTAATTTATCATTTGCTGAAAGGCACTTGAACATCCGCTCCCCCCCCCCCGGCCCCTCCCTCAAGGCTTTTTGTCTAATTGCACCCTGTTTCCATATCTCAGCAACAAATTTTCCGATTTCAGCGCAACTGATTCCAAACATCATATTAAACTTAATAATCAACGTCTATATAATTAAAATAAATTTGTGAGTAGCGGGTACCACTATTTCCGAATAACAGTCTAAAACAAATTTCTAATTAAGTTCCTAGCTTAACCAAACGAACCAATTTTTAAAGACGCATACTGGTCCTCCTAATTAGTAATTTACTGAAATGAACTTGAACATCCGCTCCTCCCCGGCACCTCCTTCAAGGTTTTTTCTCTAACTATGCCCCGTTTCCATAACTCAGCAACTATCTTTCCGATTTCAACGCAACTGATTACAAACATTATAATTAACTTAATAGTCACCCTCTCTAACATTAAAGTAAATTTATGAGTAGTAGTTACCACTATTTACGAATTATAGTTTAAGCCAAATTTGTAATTAAGTTCATAGCTTAACCAAACGAACGCATTTTTAAAGATGCATAGTGGTCCTCCTAATTAGTCATTTTCTGAAGGACACTCGAACATCCCCTCCTCCCGGCACCCCCCTTTACTGCAATGTGAGATATGCATATTACGGACGCCACGCTGCAATACCAACAAGCTGTAGCTAGTATTACGATAATTCTTTTAGCTCGCATGCAAATAGTTAGAGATTATTTAATTGCGCTTCATTATTTCATTTTTTTTAAATAAAGAAACATATTTTATCACAAACGGCAACAACATTTTTATTCTATTTATTCCCTTATTCCAAAGATATCGTTTTATCGTCTGCTGCCATACCAACAAAAATTAATTTAAAAAAAAAATGCACTGTAGTATTTTTTTTTTTTTGTAAATCGTATAGTTATTGAACAACTCAACACTTTAACAGGGGAATTAAATACATTTTATTCACATTTTAGAATTAAATTCATGAACTCCCGTGCGTAGAACGGGTTAAACAGCTAGTCAGAATTTAAATTTAAAAAAAAACTGCCCAGTTAAACTGAGGGCATTGAACTCACAGGCTATTCACACTAATTATATATTATACTCTTATTTCAAAGAATTTGAAATAAGCCCCTCGAAAAATAAAGAAATCGGCAATATATTACGGGGGGATCACCCTCCCTTATAATTAACCAATGGACGCCCAAAACTATTCAGGAAAGCGCCTTATTACAATGAACAATTATACAAAATTTGAAGCAAATCGAATAATTCTGCATGAAAAATCCATTTATCTAAATTAAGGGGGGGATTAGACCCCCGTATCCCTCTTTATACTTAACCAAAGCACCCCCAAAAACTAGTCAGGGAAATGCCTTACCACAATGAACCTATATACAAAATTTGAAGAAAATCGGATAATCCTGCATGAAAAACCCAGTTATCTAATTTGAGGAGTGTTAGCCCCCCCCCCCGTTTCCCTTCTTTATACTTAACCAATGGACCCCCAAAACTAATCAGGAAAGCTCCTTACCACAATGAACCTATATACAAAATTTAAAGGAAATCTTAAAATTCTGCATGAAAAGCCCATTTATCTAAATTAAGGGGGGTTTCTCCCCCGTTTCCTTTCTTTATACTTAACCAGTGAACCACCCAAACTTATCAGGGAAGTGCCTTACCAAAATGAACCTATATACAAAATTTGAAGAAAATCGGATAAATCTGCATGAAAACCCCATTTATCTAAACTGAGAGGGGGTTAACCCCCATTACCCCTCTTTACACAACCAATGGACCTCCAAAACTAATCAGGAAAGCTCCTTACCACGGTGAACCTATATACAAAATTTTAGAGGAAATCGGAAAATTTTGCATGAAAAACCCATTTATCTAAATTAAGGGGGGTTACCTCCCATTTCCCCCTTTTATACTTAACCAGTGAACCCCCAAACTAATCAGGGAAGTGCCTTACCACAATGAACCTATATACAAAATTTGAAGAAAATCGGATAATTTTGCATAAAAACCCCATTTATCTAATTTCAGGGGGGTGGGGGTTAGCCCCCCGTTTCCCTCTTTACACAACCAATGGACCCCAAAACTAATCAGGAAAGCTCCTTATATCAATGAACCTATTTACAAAATTTAGAGGAAATCGGAAAATTCTGCATGAAAAACCCATTTGTCTAAATTAAGGGGGGGGTTAGCTCCCCGTTTCACCTCTTTACACAACCAATGGACCCCCAAAACTAATCAGGAAAGCTCCTTACCACGATGAACCTATATACAAAATTTAGAGGAAATCGGAAAATTCTGCATGAAAAACCCATTTATCTAAATTAAGGGGGGTTTCCCACCCGTTTCCCTCCTTTATACTTAACCAGTGAACCCCCCCAAACTAATCAGGGAAGCGCCTTATCACAATGAACCTATATACAAAAATTGAAGAAAATCGGATAATTTTGCATAAAACCCCATTTATCTAATTTCAGGGGGGTGGGGGTTAGCCCCCCGTTTCCCTCTTTACACAACCAATGGACCCCAAAACTAATCAGGAAAGCTCCTTATCTCAATGAACCTATATGCAAAATTTAGAGGAAATCGGAAAATTCTGCATGAAAAACCCATTTGTCTAAATTAAGGGGGGGGGTTAACCCCCCGTTCCCCCCTTTATACTTAACCAGTGAACCCCCCAAACTAATCAGAAAAGCTCCTTATCACAATGAACCTATATACAAAAATTGAAGAAAATCGGATAATTTTGCATGAAAACCCCATTTATCTAATTTCAGGGGGGGGGGGGTTAGCCCCCCGTTTCCCCCTTTATACTTAACCAATGGACCCCCAAAACTAATCAGGGAAGCGCCTTATCACAATGAACCTAAAAACAAAATTTGAAGCAAAACGGTTAATTCTATCCAGAGTTATCGCGTTACGTACATACATACATACATACATACATACGTACATACATACAGAACGGGCGGGCACATTAGCTCTCAGGCTGTGATAGCCTGTGAGCTAAAAAGCTGTAGTGAGTAACATAACTTTGGTGATTCTTTTCAGCTATTAATCTCTAATATGCGGGTAATATGAAAGTATCGCTTTTAATAAATTTCAAAACTTTATTTGAATAGATTATTGAAACTTTTCATGTAAAAATGTTTTTGGATGTTGTTAGTGGACAATCTAAATAGTTGTTAGTGGGCAGTCTAAATAGTTGTCAGTGGGCAGTCTAAGTAATTGTTAGTGGGCTGTCTAAATAGTTGTTAGTGGGCAGTCTAAATAGTTGTTAGTGGGCAATCTAAATACTTGTTAGTGGGCAATCTAAATAGTTGTTAGTGGGCAATCTAAATAGTTGTTAGTGTGCAGTAAAAATTGTAGTTTGTGGGCAATCTAAATAATTGTTAGTGGGCAATCTAGATAGCTGTTATTGGACAGTCTAATGTCAGAAATATATTAAAGTATAGAAAAAAAATGTTTTCACCTATGTTCTCTACATAGGTAAGTAACCCTTGCTTGAAGTAACTTGAAGTAACCCTTTAAGTCGAGACTTGAACCTATGGAATTATTTATAAAATTCCAATCTAACAATAGTATGATGAATTTAATTTAATAAAATATCCAAAAATAAATTATTTGAACGAAATAAAATCTAAAGGTTTACTGTAGGTAATCAAACAGAAAATATATACAAATTAAAAATTCTCTATTTTAGATTTAATTACGCGTGACATTTTCATAAACCTGATTTATTTATTTGTCAGAATAGCTTCCCATAAGACGCTAGAGCAAATCGAAATCATGTTTATCAATAAAAGTGAATATTTAAAAAGAATATTTATTCAAATAAAATAAAAATAAAGCTCAAAGTTACATCATCATAAAAATTAAAAAATAAATAAATAAATAAAAAATAAATAAAGCCTTATAAACAATAAGATATACCGAAGGATTTAATTCTTAATGTATTCCTGTACGAGTAATCTCTTTTAAATCCTTGACATTATGTATTTCTTAAATAGTTTTGGTGATAAAAAAAAATATATGCATTAATGTTTGATTAATCGATTAGGATGTTGTATCTTACGGAAATAGGATATTTCCTTTTGAATAAACAGATATATATAAGAAAAGTAATCACTATCAGTTTTAAATATTTTACGTGTGTCGCTTGCGAAGGAATTTAAGAATCGTCTATTGAAAGGTTTGTTTCTTCTTCAGATATTATGTAATTCGATAAAATTACTTTTGAGGTTTTAGTGAAAAGGATATTTCATGTATTTGAATCTTGTCTCTTATGCAAAATTTTGTTTATCTAAAAATTACAATAAAATTTGAGAGCTTTCGGTTGCCAAAATTAAATTACTAATTTTGTCTCTCAAATACAACTTTGATGTTTTGTCTTTATTTTATTTTATTTTATTTTTTAACGGATTTTTAGTTTTGCTGAGAACAGCTATTCTTAAAAAAAATAATAATAATTAAAGGAGTATCTATATTAAAAAATCGTGAAATACTTTATTTATTATTATTGTTACTATTATATTTTTTTTTACTGGGATATCGGATCAATGTTTTTCATAATTTTCTCTAATTAAAATTTTAGTGTCAGTGAGAACATTAATTAAAATGTACTTTATATCAAAACATAAAATCGATGCTGATTTTCTTTCAGTTAAATTGCTGAATTAATGCTTTCATATATTTTAAAGTTTTTAAATGAAATTTTCAATTTTCTTCAGAATACACACAAGGATGTGATATGCAGAACTCTCATTGTAATGATAATATGTGTACACTACAAGAATTAAATTTTCATATATTGCAAATATCTTGAAATATTTATATCAGTATCATAATATATATATATATATATATATATATATATATATATATATAATTATAATATCTATGAATTTCAAAAAACATATCAAGTTCTATTATCATTCTACTTAAATCTCCAAAGAGATAATTAATGATATTGTGTATATATATATTATTTAAATATATTAAATACATTATTATATTTTAAATATTACTGATATATATATATATATATATATATATATATATATATATCAGTAATATTTAAAGTAGATGTATTAACAGTGCACATTTTTCAAAGACAGATTAAAAATACAATCATGTGTAAGATATTTATTTTTTTAATGTTATCAGATATTCAATGCGTAAAGCTAACATGTATGTTTTTTTTTTTTTTAACCGATAACTGTTTAAAGAACGTTTTATGCTATTTTACACAGATTTTTATACGCCGATTTTATGCTCATTTTTTTCCATTGACAAGTTTTACTTTTTTTTTTGTACTGTACAATCAAGAAGAACGAACATATATATATTGTCAACATCGCTTTTTCTAAGAATTTAAAAAACGCACAACAACGAATGAGGTTTCATTGGAAAGGTTTTTGAAGCGGCTTCTGACATAGTACACTCACATTTCGTTCAAAGATATTTTTTGTTACAAACTGCTGTTAGTTAAAAAATAAATAAGAATTGTTTTCATAAATGAAATGAACAGTTTTCCTCAAAGTGATGTTGCCACAAAAATAAAATACCGCATTATAGGATGCTCAACAATGATTATAAAAAAATAAATAGTGCAAAAAGATAAAGTCCGATTTCTTCGGAGGAGTTTATTTTATATTTGTGGTTGATAAGCAAATTTGAAATTAAATGTTTAGAAGAAAACCCCATCATCGATCGATCGAAGTAGTGATATTTCACGTGTAGAATAAAAGGTATGCTTTGATGTATTAGATTAAATTGTATTTTAAGTGCATTCAAATTAGTTTTCTTTGTTTCGTGTGTTTCAACGAGCGGATGACACATCTTCTAATACAGTTTAAATACGACTCTTCTTCTTTTTTTTCCTCAGTCGCGCCTTTTGCTATTTTCAATCAGTTTTTACTATATCTTTGACAAAATAAATGAGACGATATTCTGTCTTGATTAATTTTTTTGAAGATATATTTTATCCTTAATTTTTTTTAGAAGTTTAAACTTCCATCTAAAAAATATTAGATATTGCTAAAAATTATTAAACTGCAGTGTGAAATTCCTGTACGGGTACACTGGCAATAGTTATTAAGGAAAGCTTAATTGTTATTTCTAATTTTAAAACTAATCTTAATGTAAGGAAAAGTAAGAGAAAATCTCACTTTAAGGTGAAAGCCGGATATCTTAGTTCGATTCAGTTTGAGAAGCCCTCTAGCGGGTTATGGTTGAAAAACTCTAGCTCTAGGCAACAAAAAGACACGGTAACTACCGTATATGATTAAGGGCATTTTTAAATCTTTCAACATAGTTGTAAAGTGTTTATAAATTTGTTTTGTCTGTCTGCCCGTGCTTTAACTAACGTATATATACTCGGATTGTCCTGCAACTGATATATGTTATTGAGATTTACTATAGCGTGTTCGGTATTGAAAATGAAGTGTGTAGCACTTATATATTTTTACAGGAATACTCGAAAAAATTCCGTTACATTACGGTTTATGCAGAAAAATCATTTACGGTTTATTTTATTAATGTTTCACAATTTCAGACATATTGAAATTGATATATATCTCTAAGGTGCATTACAAGAGACTTACTATAGAATATTGTGTATATAGCATTCATCGTTCAATTACAGGGACACACAAAATAATTTGGTACTCTCTTTTAACAATAAATGCTGGAAGTGCGAATTAAGTTGCTGAACGCGTTTTTAAATTTTACTCTTTTTCTTTACTTTATGATACTTGGTGTGTATGAATTGTATAGATCATATATAGTCCAGCACAAAAATTCTCGAATACATTTCCGTTTGTTGACGGAAATTCCAGAAGAGCAATTTTAAACTGTGCTACGCGTTTCCTAACTGAACAAAAATTTAGCATTCTATGTAGTATATATGTTACGGTCTATATGATTAATCTGGTCATTATTAATAGTAACCGGTTATTATTAATAATAACCGGTCATTATGTCCAGTCATTATTAATAATAACCGGTTATTATTAATAATGACCGGATTAATCATATTAACCGTAACATATATACAAATCTATAGATCAGGGTTGCACAAAGAGTTCGCATATTTTTCCGAATATTGTTGGCATTTCCTGAAATTGGGTTTTTAAATATGTTATGCGTTTTCGAAATTGTTTACTTAGATATCATCTTTCACCTTATTAAACTTTAAAGATTTGTAAAATTATTTTGGAAATGTTGAAAAGGGTTACATAATCGATGCTTGACGACATTATTTTTCGTTCTTGTTGCAGTTGCTCTCGCGGAAAGTTTATTTTATCATTCCTTCTTTTATAGTTTGCTAGCCACGGGTGACAGAATTTTTAGTTTCTGTCGACCAAGTTATTTAATCTGTTTTTTTTTTTGTTTTGTTTTTTGTACAAATATTGACCTAAAAAATTAGCATAAACGGATATTTTTTCTCACACTCCCTCTACTCATGCGCGGGAAGCAGTGATCTTCATTTTCTCTGGTTAAAAGGCATTTTCCATCAAAGGCACATAAAACGACATTCTTTGCCGCTCTAGCTAGTTACCATATCACTTGATTATAATGTGAGGGAGGGTGGGATAATAAAACAGCAAGATATCTTATCAATAAAACCGCTTTGGAATCTAAAATTGGATACAATGCTAAAAAATGCTCAAGTTTTTTTGTAAGTTTAAAATCAGATTTTTGTGTTCAGAATTAAAACTGATTATTCCATTACACTCATTTGAAAATTAATAACTTATAAGTGATAATAAGTAATTCATTTGAAGTCAATCTGGTAAAACTAATTTATGTATTATTCTAAATTATGTATTTAATAATTCAAAAATAATTATTGTTATTATGTTTTCTCAATTAATTCATAAAAAAAACTTTTGCGCTTTTTAAAAATTCATGACTGGGGAGAGATAAATACTTTTTACTGGCGACAAGAATTCTTTGCTTGCTTTTCAGATTTTGCTAAGTTTGTAAAGACATGATTATGATTTTTATAAAGCTCAAAAAGTAGTGAAATTATTTTCTGTAATTTCAGAAAATGTAACGTATATAATTACCCTTTTGTCTTTGAATATTAAATCATTGAGTCTTATAAATGAAATATTGTTAGTTAAATGTCTTAGTTAAAGTTTAAAATTAAAATATTTGTTCCTTTTGAAAAGAAAGTCTAAATTCTGTCACTTTCTCTAAGATTAATACATCAATGCGATCTTACCCCACTGGCGTGCTAAGAGCAGATGATTTGACTTTTAGTATAAAAAAATTATGTAATAAAAATGTGATAAATACATCATATCTATTACAAATCAAAAACATGTTGGTGAATAGCGCTGACCGGCTGACGTCATATCGATAGTGGCAACGAACTATAAAAATCTATTTCCTATTTCTCGAAATTTAATTAATTCTAAACATCGCATAATTTTTATTTTTTTACCGCCAAAAAGAAATTAAAGCATTTCCAATTCGAAGCCTCTTTAATAAAAAGCTACGCACTGCTGACGTCTGTGTTTTTCGCTAATCATTGCCACAGGTTAATCTCGGAAAATAAAACATTTGAAGTTACTGAAAAAATTAATAGCTCGAAAAGTATTTTTCACAAAATTTTTAGACAAACTGCGTTAGAAAGATAAAAAAAAATTATTTTTCTTGATATAAATTTCAAATCTAATGATTATGCCGTTTTGTAAATATTGAAATTCAAAAATTACCAAACTTCACAATCAAGTACCATAGCGAAACCTTCACGCGTAAAATGATAATGATAACGGCAATGTGTCCGACGTGTCGTGTATACTGGCTATTGCATGAGTAACAAATTATAGTAGACTTATTATTCTGTTAAAATATAAAAGCGAATTATGATGTCACGAGTGCATGATTTTTATTTAATTCTCGAGAAATAACATATTTTAGTCCACCACACTGAGGCAAATCAATTTCATTATATTTGAAGTATTGTTTTTTCATTAAAATCCAACGGAAATGATTTTTCTCCATAGACTCCATAATGTAAACCCCATAGACACCATAATGTAACATAATAATTATTTTTTTTTAAAGCTGACCTATTCCATAACAGATTCTGCAGAGAATTGGCCTAATTTGGAACGAAGTTTTTAGGATATCTTTCGGTACTTTTCTGTTATACCAACATCATGCCAAAATGTATGCTAATCCGCCATTTATTTCAACCCTGAATGTACAAATAATTTTTATTTCAAACCGTGCCAAACGCTGTGACTCGTTATTTATTGAATGCGAATATCTTTTTTTTTTTAGAAATTTTTATTTAATCGTAAGCATGAAAAAATTTTAATTTACTATTTTTTGAATTGTAAATACTTTTTATAAAGGTATGACTTACATTTTTCGCTGATTCAAAAAGGAAATGTTTATTAAAATTGCGGAATGAATTCTGGCTGGACTTGCACTGTTAGTTAATTTATCAGAGATGGTTTTAGTATCTCGCATATTGTTCTACTTTGCTTAGTTATAGAATTATGGGGGAAAGTTTTATAATCAGATGAACCCGATTATGAAAGTTTAGCCTTTTAAAAATATTCTGCCAAATGGATTTAAATGGAACCTTCACTGTTAGTTAGATGAGATTTTCAAGGATGGTTATAGTATATAGCTATCGTTTTATTGTTCTTTACCAAATCTTACTGTAAATCATCAACTAGAAGAGTTTGTCATTAACAGCCCAAATTTCAAACTGACACTTTAAAAATGCAATAACGCAATGACGTTCGTATCGTTTTCAGAAATGCAGAAGGACATTCCAAGTAAAGGTCCATATGGTTTTAAAACACGAGATCAAATTCAAGGTAAATATTTCGTTTGATTAAAGGTGCGTTAAGAGAAATTGACCAGAGTAACGGGCGTAGTTTGCTAGTTTGTTATAAATATATCTTTATCTCTTATATGTTATGAAATTTATCTCAACAATGAACATTTGTTTGCTAAAATAATTTAAAATAAAAAGTCGGAAAATTAACACAATAAACCACAGCGAACTGCCCAGAGGGAATTAAACAGAAAATGAAGTTTTCTTTGTTTTTATTATTATTATCTAGACACACGACAGTGTGTCAGCCAAGTTCGTCTGACATACTAGAGTGTTATATTATACGAACCATTTCGAGCTGTTTTCGCCAAATTTCGACACTCTACTAGTGAATCTATTTGACCTACGTTCTTGTAATTTTAGATGCGTAGTAAAGCCCAATAAATTACCCAGAATCTAAAATTTTATAAATAACGCGTAATAGTTTCCGAGATAATGATATTTGAAAATGTCTGATAATCGATAATTAGAGTAATAACCAAAGACGAGTTAGAGTAATAACCAAAGGCGAGCGGGCGTCATTTGTTTATAATAATAACAATAACAATATTAAAAATTATTATAATGACATTGTTATTAATATTTCCATCATATTTTTATTAAGACATGAAAATGATAGGCATAACATTTATTAGAAACTTGCCAAGTTCTAGATTTATTATTATTATGCTATCAATAATTTTTATTTTTAAACAATTTAAACAATTCTGTAATATTTCAGTACGAAATTTTTAGTGAATTTTATTTGAACTTGGCACCCACTTAAACATCACTTCTTTTCTTGGCATTTTTTTTTACTCTCTTTTTTCACAGTTATGTTTTTGTTAGATCAATTTACATTCGAATAAACTTCCATAATTGGGTCATGATGGTTTTGTCATCAAGGTTGAAATATCCTTAATAGGGAATGTGTATGGTATTAAAAGTTAAAAAAAAAAAAAAAAAAAAAAAAAAAAAAACTTACGACAAATCATATTTTCTCAAATACGACCGGGTTTTCATCAATTCATATACCTGGTTGCGGAACATTAACCAGAAGATCGGATTAACTAGAATCAGATTAACCATTTCGGCGCCTGTCACCGAAAAGACAGATTTACATTTTATGTTCAAATTAAAATTAAATAACGATTAAGTAGAATTGATTAAATGATACGTTGGATCAAAATGTGTTCAGAATTGCATTTTAGACACAACTTTTTGTTTTTAAGAACTTTAGTCTCACGATTATTGATTGAATTTCGTCAATTTACATATTTATTTTGTACTTATGTGCGTTGTTTCTTTTCTAATAACTCTTCAGATTCAACAGAACAATTCATACCTCAATAAATGTCTCGGTAAAAATACAATATAAAAGTCTGTTATTGCTTTGAAATATTTTATATTCTGTTAGCAAAACAATCGAAAAACCATTTCCTGATTTGTAGTGGCTCAATGTATGTTTAGATTTTCTATTTTTTGACAGTAACTGAAATAACATTTCTTCAAATAGGCATTTCTTTTTTATTCGTGAAAAATCCATACTTCTCCTATAAAGCAAAAACTTCTAGGGGAGTAACTCTGACGTCATGTCGATTGTGGCAGAAATCTAAACAGTCAATTTCTCCTTTTTTCACAAATTTAATTACTTCTAACTATCTCATAATTTTAATTTGTGCACCACCGAGTAGATAGAAATATGAATTTTAAATGCAATTTGTTTGAAAACTGATTCGCAGTCTATACTAATTTTTTAGGGTTTTTAAAGTAGTTTTCAATCGTGATTTTCTTTTTCAAATGTTATCTCTGTTAGATTAGTCTGTTTTCACTTAAAACAATATAAATAGTCTAGCGTTTGTTTCCGGCTAATAATTCATATGGAAAATAATATTTTATCAATAAATTAATTACTTAATTAATATAAATAAAACACAAATTTAACAGGTATGCAATCAAACTACCTGCTTAAACACAGAAATAATCAGAATTTTAAAAAAAGCTGCTGTAAGTAGCGATATCTTTGACAATTTATTCCGCTATTAAACTCTGATATGCGGCGATAAAGAAAGTATCGCTTTAAATATATTTCAAATCTTTAATGGAATATATAATCGATATTTTTTATATAAAAATACTTTTCGGTGTTGCTTCTATTTATTTTTTTTTCTTGCTATCGTTGATTGACACATAATTTAATCATTTGTTGTTGTAACTTGAACATAATTCTAATCATAAAAAGCATTTGGCGATTGATCACCTGGGGCGCGTTAACGACAAAATGCCTCAAAATTAAGTTATTCATTTATAATTAAGTTCTAAAAATATTAAACTGTCGTACTGTCATCGGAAACACGCCTTTGTGCATAATTTGTATACTTCTAGCCTATTATGAAGTGAGTTAAAAATTGATTACGAAATTCCATCTTTGTAGACGAAATCAGTCAAGTTCGAGTATAACTCGCGCTCAAAAGGTTCCGTATATTAAATTTTTTTATTACTATTAACAAAATTCTACTACCTCTAATTTTTTTCAGAAATTAAGTATATTTTTCAGTTCTGTGTTACGAGATTTTTCGAACGATACCCCACACTATATAAATAAAAAATGTCTTGTTTTTCAAGTAACTAATTAATATCTCGGATAAATACCGACATTTGTTTTCGAAAATCAGTATCAACTATCTTTCGATGATTCTGCGTCGATACGCACCTTAGGAGATTTTGTAATTGTTATAACTCCCTCAACTAACAGATTTAATTTGGCGTTATTCATAAATATTTATATCTATAATAGACGTATGAATAGGGATATACGAAGAAAGATTTTGATTGAAAAAGAGTCTTAATTCCAAAAACAATTCTAAAAGAATATGTAAATATTAAATAGGAGAAGAGAGCGTTCAAACGGTATTCAGTTTTATTTTATTTTATTTTTTATTTTTTTTTAATCTACTTTGTTTTACAATATTTTTACTGAATTTTATGCTATAAACATGAAGTAAATTTTACCTACGGATAGCGAACAGGAAGACATTCAGCAAAACATTTTAGAAATTACGCACACTGTAAAAAAAAAAAAAAGACAAATGTTTCTTAAATTATGAAAATATAATATAGCCAGGTACCAAATTATACACTGTTAAAAAATTAGCTCTGGATTAAACCACTTTTGGTGCTGAAATAACTGCAACCATAAGATTGTGAAATCTCGTCCCAAAATTTGGAGCTCCAGTTGAATAATATCTCTAAATATTGGAACGCATTTTCACCATCTTATTGTTGCAGCTACAGAAACATCAAAAGTTGCTTCAACCCAGCACAAATTTTTTAACAGTACTATAACAGTGTACTATTACCTCTTCTAAGTTACCGGCAATTCCGGAAAACGCTGTTTATCTTTAGAAACCTGAGAAATCAATATATGTTCGAGATTTAAATCGTCATTTATAGAAACAGTTACTTTTGCTTCCAGAAATTTTCGAAAAGGTTTCCAAGTAATTTTTCTAGTGTATTAATCAGCTTTCTCAATCAAGAATATCGTGTCCAATGGTTGGAGCATCATAGTTGATATTTATTCTAACAGAGCGAAAAATGCCGGGACCAGGACTTGAACCTGCGTACTTTGGCTTGCCGTGCCAACGATATCCTGGCTGGCATATTTCACTCTTAATGGTTGGAAAAGGCTGCGAACTGCAGCGTTGTTTGGTGCAGCCTTGTCGAAACAATAAGAGTGAAATATGCCAGCCAGGATATCGTGGGGTTAGCTCAGTAGGAAGAGCGTTGGCACGGCAAGCCAAAGTACCCAGGTTCGAGACCTGGCCCTGGCATTTTTCGCTGTGTTGGAAGAAATTTGAACTATGATACTCCAACCATTGGATATAATTTACCTAGTTGAAAATGCTTTCATCTGTTCATTAAGAAAAAAATATCGTATTTTTGGATGTTATCAATTCTTAATTAAACATTTTCAGCCGCTAAGCAAGCAAAAGCAACAAAATAATGTTAATTTTAAAGCTGTTAATTTATGGTGTATGTCTATAAAACAAATTTGTTGAACATGAATTTGTTTAATTGTTGACCTTTTTTTTCGGTAGCATCCGAAAAATCCTATTATCCTGATAGAGAAAACTGATCAATGAACTATAAAAACAACTTGAAAATGTTTTTGAAAATCAGTGACAGAAAAATAAACTTTATTTTTATAAATGTTTCGGTACTTACGTATTATCCGGGCCAGGAGATAGATCGACAAAAATGGTTGTCAATTGCCAATCTTTTTTATCATTGCCTATAATGTGTAAAACAGTAATTTAATATTGTTAAACACACAAAATTGTTTAAAATGATAAATAATATAAAATACATAAATAAATAAAATAAATAAACAATAATAAATAAATAACAAAAAACTGTAAACTTTAATAAAAATAAATAAAGTATAAATTATACTAAAAAACTGTACACTATAATAAATAAATAAATTATATACTTGTCAAAAAATAAGGATTACTGTAATTAGTATAATTGGCGGCATGCTTGGCTCAGTTGCTTGTGATCTGGCCCGGATAATACATAAATACCAATGCTTCTTTAATTTTCGAAAATATATTGGTTTCTGACGTTTCTAAAGATAAAGAATGTCTTTTTGGAATCGTGGTTAACCGGGAAGAGGGTAATGCAACTGTTTGCTTGTGATTATATTATAATTTCGTAGATTTGTCTTTCTTTAGAGTTACACGGTTATTCAGTTTTTCAAAAAATACTACTTTGTTTTAATTATATTTTCAGTGCATTTTATGCTGCTAACCGGAAAGAATAACTGGTAAATTTTACATTAAGATAACGGGTTTCACGAAAAGATTTACGATTTACGCAGAAGTAAAGTTTTTAACTCCCAATGTTAAATTTGTTTTTAATATTGGGAAAACAAACAGCCACGTGGGTAATGTTTAAGAGCATATCGAAAGCTACTCGGCAGAATAAGTTCAAAACTTCATTGCGAAAATTAGAAGCTTTTAGAAATCGATTGTTCGTAAATTTTGTTTAAGTTACGATGCATAAATTTCTAATATTAATTTCATAGTTTATATAATACACTGCATAAGATTAAAAATACATAACAAGTGACAAATGATTAAAAAAAAGTATTTAATAATTATAACATATATATATATATATATACATGAAAAACATATTTCTCCTATCTTTAAAAATCCGAATTGGCGTTTATAAACAAGATACGAAAAACTGAAAATACCGTGCCTAATTTATATCCCTTTGTTTTTTAAAATCTGGTATCCGTTTTGAAAAAAATTAATTTTAACCCTCCGAAAAAGAAATCCTTTCCAAAACTCACTCACGCGAATTTCCCTTTTTTTGGTCCAGATTTAAAAATAGGCATCGAATCGGGAAATGTAAGTACGGACAAACAGTACACTCCAGATCATAGACACGTTCATTTTCTTCAAAATGCACGGTTGGATTTTAAAAAATATCTACATTAACCCTTTAGAAACCGATCGATTATGTAACCCAGTTTCGCGATTTCCGCTATTTTGGCAATGTTTACCCATAGTTAAATTTCAATTCTACTAGGAAATTTGGTTGGGTCAAGTGTTCTGAAAAGGCCTCTTCCAGAACAGACTGCGCCCCCTGGCGGTGGAAAGTGGAACTATTGGAGTATATCTAGTTCTATGGACCCGATTACGACGGGGTTAGGCTCATTCGACTTGATATCTATAGCCTTAAATATTTTAGCTGCACTTTCGACCGCCAGGATACGCTTTCCGATCTTGGGTTTTATGAGCCCGATTACGACGGGGTTTGCCTCCTTCGACTTGATTTCGATAGCCTTACAGATTACAGTCATATTCGTATAGAACAGATTATTAATATTTCGGGCCCGGGCAACGCCGGGCGGATTAGCTAGTTAGTAAATAAAGTTCTAATCGAGAGTGTAAATAACAAACTCCGAAGAGACAATTGACGCATATGTAATTTTTTAATTTCAAAATAACTGCACATTTTAAAAGTTCTCTTCGTGTATAATTGGTCCTTGTGATAATAAATATTTGCTTTTTTCTTAATTCTTCTGTATTTTTGGTTTCAATATTTGCGACCACGCTAAACATAAGATGTTGACTTACTGACGGTGGCCATCTTGGAATTTTTAGAGAGCTCTGATTGGTGGATTTCGAGCTGATATATATCGTAGAGGATACAAACTACTGTAAGTTTGATCTTTAAGAAATTACGAGAGGCAATCTATCAAACGGGACGATTTCGAGCGTTTTCCTCTTGAAAAACGTGTTTCGGATGTAATATCTGATATTGACAATGATATGACAGTACGTGTGATAGCACCATAAAGCTGTTATCACACAGAATACCATACGATATGAAGTATATGCTATTGTCTCTCGCTTGCTTGAAGCTACACTTTCACGCTGCAACCAGGGTTATTTTCCCTACTGAATGTTATCTGCTAATGTAAGGAGAAAATTTTGGCGAGTAATTGCAGCAAATGTTTTAATATTTAGTGTAGAGCTCGAATTATAAGCAGGAAGCATTATCGCGTACTAACATTTTAGACATTGCAGTTTCTTTTCGTGTCTGTTTTATATATGTATTATTGTGATCAATTTACTTGAAATTCCAAGATTATAAAAACAATACTCTCGCTAATATAACATTAAGATTCTAAATTATAGAGTCCATATCATCACTTTACGTTTTCCATTACTTGTAAATATTAAGAATTCTCAACTATTAGTATTAAGTGATTTAGAAAGAAAATAGTATATTAAAACTATTTTTTTTTGTCACATGTATTGGAACCGCACTTTATCGCTAAGCCGAAATCTGTAACGCAAAGAAAGATTTTAAATTAAGTTTTAGTTATTTTGCCAAAATCACTATTATGACATTTTTAGATTATATATTTTACATATTTTAAATGTAATTCATGTTACATATTGAATGTAATGTAAAATTGAAATACGTAATAGAATTTAAATATAGTTCCCACTCTTTTGCAGTGTTTTTTTTCCTTGGTTTTGATGATTTTAATCATTTTTCGAAAGTTTAAATGAGTTTTTGATATTTTTCGTTTCAAAAACACAATCCTTATTTTTATACATATTGTGTACAGTCCCTGGAGGGGGGGGGGGAAGTTATACTCTCTACTAACTCTACCGCAAATCACTGTATAAAAATGTCACAAGTAACAATAGATTAGTAATAACATCTAATAATAATGCTGTACATAAATTTTGCTGGGGGGCAGGAGGAAGTTACGTATAGAAATTGTAACATATTCTAAAACTTTTAGTACTAAACCCTAATTTTGACCTCATATTTTTCGGTAAATTTTACCTTTGTGTATCAAATTGAAAGTCACTCGTTAAAGTAATTTAGAAATTACGCAGGTTTTATGTTTGTACCTCCTAATGTTAAATGAATGTTCGATCATCGCAAAACAGATTACTAGACAAGTGCTTTTTTAAGCATAACTTAAAAACTATTTGGCGGAATGAGCTTTAATTTTGAGTTCGCCTATTTGAAAATTCTAGAAATCTATCTGTTAGGAAAGTTCTACGTTACAATTCATTTTTGTTTTCGAAAATATATTAATTTTAATTTTTTTGAAGGAAAACAAAATATTTTAACTGGAGGGAGGAGGGGTATATGTTATTTATTATTAATAATTAAAAAAAGACACAATTTGCTTAACAAATTGAAAAACATATAAAGGTTTAAAATTTATACACCGCTAGGAGGGGGAAGACAAAATTTTAGAGTGGCTGAAATTCAGTAATTAAAAAGGAAAAATAGACTGAAAAGGACATTCTCGCTCACATACATTAAATACAATAATCCAACATGAAGTGAAAAATTAGCCAGAGCCAGGAATCGGACCTGAGTCCACAGCGTTCCGGGTTATTGCTCTAACCACTGAACCACTCCGGCCGATTCTGAGTGTGCAATTTCTCACTAATAAACCATGTTGGCGAGAAAGTCACCAGCCTTGGATGACCGGACAACGGTGAATAGATTTTTACTATTCCACCGATCTACGAATAAATATGTATGTCTGTATAATAATTGTATGTCTTTTTAAAAAATATTATCAAGATTGTTTTAAAAGAAAATTATTAAAAGGTAAAATATAATTAACTATAAATAGCTGCTAGATTAAATTTTCATTTATGAAATTTTATTTTTGTAAACGTATAAGAAAATTGTCTGTCCCTCCCTCCACTACAAAATTTAGACTCTGAACGCTGCATGCTAAAAGTAGGCTAGAATAATTTGTATTGCAATAAAATACTTTGATGCCTGTTTGCTTGCATTTCTATCTTTTTCGACATAACTTGGCAACAAGTACGAAATAACGCCAAATACAGCAGCAGAAAGTATTTAAACGAGTACTGTTTGGGAAGTAAATAAGTGACTACGACAGTACAATTATAACGTATAGAAAATAATATAAGGAATTGAAATAAAATAATCGCAATAAATAACTTTAAATTAGTAAATAAAGTTCTTATCGGCAGTGATAAATAACGAACTCCGAAGGGAGAATCGGCGCATACGTAATTCTTTAATTTCAAAATAACTGCACATTTTTAAAGTTCTTTTCATGTATAGTTGGTCCCTGTGTTACCAAAGATATTGCTTTTTTCTTAATTTTTCTGTATTTTTGGTTTCAATCGAAGTGTAATTTGCGACCACGCTAAACATAACGTATTGACTTACTGACGGTAGCCATCTTGGAATTTTTAGAGAGCTCTGATTGGTGGATTTCGAGCTGATATCTATTGCAGAGGATACAATTAGCTGGAAGTTAGCGCTTGAAAAAAATACGAGAGGCAATTTATCACACGGGACGATTTCGAGAGTTTTCATCTTGAAAAACGTGTTTCGGATGAAATATCTGATATTGACTATGATATGAGAGTACGTGTGATAGCACCATTAGCCTTCCAATCTCGAATCAAAACGTATACATACTAAGCGTTCCAACATAATACTAGAAGAGGGGCGCAAAATTGAAATAACTGCTCTACCTTGTGGACAAAAATCAACCTAATAGGACGATTTTTACGGCACTTATCGCGGAACAGACAGACAAACAGGCGGAAACAAAAAACTTTCCGCGTCTCCACAGTGAGCCTCAACTAACGTTTCGACAACTAGATTGTGCTGGTTACAGTCAAAGAACGTAATCTATGATCCTGACCACAAAAAGCAATAGAGTTGCAATGAAAAAGCACGATACGTATCTCACAAAAGATCGGGGATCTTTTTTTTCCTTTCATTTCTGTGCAGCAACATGTCAGTTTTTTAATCATTGTAAATAAATATGCAGCAGATAACGAAATATCTCCGTTGTCTCCTTCTGTCTACGCTCGTTCCGTTGTTTTCAGGAAATATGACAAAATTTTCTGGTTTTAACAGAAAATGCCTTTTTGTCGTGAAAAGTGGAACTTTTCTGCGAAATTGAGGGAAAAAAAAAACTTCGTAAATTTCAGATTATTTTTAACAGTGTAGATTATCGACAGTAATAAACAACTTCCACATCGCAATTTGACGTTGTTTTAATAAGCATTAGTTTTTCTAACATATAACTCCAACTGTATTTAATTTCCCTTGCACATGTATAAAAAAGTGTTTTGTTATTAAATATAATTTTAATGATATGCTAAACATTTACAAAAATGATTTTATTTTTTTTTTTATTTGGAATATTATATAACTACCTTGAGATTTTTATCTCTAATGTTTAAATATTTTATCATAACATAAAAACGTCAAAATATAATTTAATTCAACTAAAAATACACTAGACAGCTCTTATTATCAATTCTTCCATTAAACTTTAGTCCAAAGGAAATATTTATTTATGACATCTGTCATTTTCATACAAACGGAAATGAAAAATAATCACAGTTGCTCCATTTATAAAATCAAAGTAAACAATGAAATTTTATTATTTTTTGAAAAAGTTGCAAGTTCCCATCAGGAAAAATGGTCAAATTGCATAAGTTTCATCAATCATACATTATTCATCCTCAGGGGAAATTTCTATCTTACTATCAATCATTTTAAAATGATAAAATCAAAGACTTTCGGTGTTTTTATTTCTTTTTCTTTGTCATTATTTTCGTCCCAGATTGTGTAATAAATTCTTTTTATGTTCTTCTAAAAATATATATATCGTAAAGCCCAGGCCCTCTAAATTTAAATATTTAGTAATACACTGTAAAAACAGACAAATGTTTCTAACTATAGGAAAATATAATATAACCCGCAACGAAAATATACAATAACCTAATCCGAGTTTCCCACGATTTCGAAAACAGTTCTTTATATAAAACTTTTTATAAACTTATTTATAAACTTCAGATAGCAACGTATTTCGAGATTTAAAGAATCATTAATAAAAATAAAATTTCTTTTCGGAAATATTTCCGAGTAGATTTTATTGTCTAGTTAGCAGCCTTCTCAGCCCAAAATATAAGTTTTTTTTTTTTTTTTTTTTTTTTTACGTTATCAATTCTCTATTCAAAATTTTGCATGTCTAAACGTGTCTTACAGGAAAACATGATAAATGAACAGCAATAGCATTATCATTAACTTTAATATTGTTTTGTTACTCAACCGTGTATAAAATCAATTACGTAGATGAAAATATTTCATTGAGAATTGATTGCATACTCAAACCGATTTTCCAGTGTGGAAAAACTTATTAATGCACTATAAAAACTACTCGGAAACATTTCCGAAAATCAGTGGCAGCAAAGGGAATTTTGGTTTATAAATGCTTTTTTCTTTTATCTGGAAAACATATCGGTTTCTGAGTTTTCTAATGATAAAGAAGAATTTTTGAAATCATAGATAGCTTGTGGGATGTTATTGTATATTTTCGTTCGTAGTTATATTACATTTTTGTAGATTAAGATACATTTTTCTTTTGTACAGTGTTCAGGGTACTTTTTTAGGGTTTTGTTCATCTCACGAAACCCTATTACTCCCGCTTCGTTGTCTGTCCGTCACAGAGGTGGTTCTCAAAAATTATATAACTTACATTCATGAAATTTTATACACTTATAGCTGAATATCTACTATGAAGTTCAAAATCATAAAATTTGAAAAATTCGTATTATTTCAATATATAGAGATAAAATACCAAAATTCTAACAGCCTTTTCCTATTAAATTTAAACATTTTTCGTTACAGTAGTTGTCAACAAGTAAAAATCCACAATAAAATTCTTTCTACAGTAATTAATTTTCTATTGAAAGATTTCCACGTGAAAAATGAAAATGAAATAAAAAGTTTCACCAATTGAAAAAAAAAGATTAATAAGATGTCATATTGGTAATAAAACGGAAATTTTCATACATTTTTCAATAATACAAGGAGTATGAGTATGTGTATATACAGAAAGCGGCTTAATATGACGTCATGAGAGAATTAAAAAGAAAATAATTCTGACGTCATATTGGAAGTTTAACGGATTTTTCAAATGTTTGAGACTAATACAAACAGAGTATCAATTTGAGTAATAAAGAATTGTAAATATATGAGTTTGAGGAACGCATTGAATCATGATAAAAACCCGATTATGGAATTATTGGCATATTTTAACATTTTGAAGGTCTCTATATAACATGTTTAGTTATAAAATTGATTTTTTTAAATATCGCATTTAGTGTACATGACAGATATTATTATGACAGAGTATAATAGCGGCCTTCGCCGGTTCAGATGTTCAAAAACACGAGAAAAATAGACCGTAAAATTTTTAATTTATAAAAAACATGACTTTTTTTTTTTTTTTTTTTTTGAATTTGAAAATGAAATTTATTTGGATTTATTAAAGAAAAGATAAAGTGTTTTGAAAGGAATATTAAACGGAACCCTTTGTGCGGTCACCGATCACAGTTACCCACTTGTTTTCTTTTGCAGAGTGATACAAAACAGATCTTATAAACTTTAAAAGGTGGCAGCATATACTATAAACGAAACAATTTTTGCTTAGGAAACGAGGAACACAATCCATTTATTTAGACTAAAAAACAGGTTGCCTCAATCGAAGCCTAAGTAGATTTTTTGTTCATGTATTGAACAATAATGATGATATTTTATAAAAATGATAATGTGTGAAACGGTGTTACGAGAAAAGATGCAATCCAAATACAACTTACGTTGAGCTACACGCAACATTAAATTTGTTGAAAATACCTTTATAATTTTTTTCTTTTATTAACATTATTGACAATAGTTATTTCCGGAACGCAGTAAAAAATTCTGTATTTTTGAGAGTTATAAATATATTACAACCTTCGTTTCTTCAAAAAAGATTGTTTGTTGTAGCATACTGTACCATCTCTTATTTCGCTCAATATTTTACGAATCAGTACGTATGATACGGTTTTGATTATTTACACCACATTTCTTTTTAAAATACACAACATTATTTCAACACAAAACATTTGTTTGAAGAGTATGAAGTGATAGATGCGTCACCAGCTCAGAAGCTACCTGTGATGGACCTTCTGAGCTATAATAATCACAACATGATTCTTGAGCTTTACATAGAGCATGAATATGAAGGTATCAATTACGTATCCAGTTTGTTCGTAAAAACACTAAATGAAAGTAAATATATTGAATTTTTCGCTTTCCTTTAAGAAAACTCTCGTTATTTGGTTAGTAGGTTGGTTGGTTGATTATAGGAGCTACGATCATCATTTACACACTAATTCTAAATATATCCTCTGCATTTTGAAAGCTGTTTTGGGTATAAAAAATGGACGGGGCTGTTTCGAGGCGCATGCCCGTTGGTTTAAAGTAAACCAACCAAGTTTTATTATTATTATTATTTATTATTGTCTGTGGCAGCAACTCGCTTTTAGCGTATTGAATTGAATAGCGTAATGAATTGAACAACGAGACATTGACCGCGTATCAAATTTTATTTAGTTATAAAACGGACACTGAACGGTACTTGATATTAATTTCTACTATTATTCGAGGACAATATTGTTTAACATTAGCCTGTGGTATGAGAAGTAAGAGACATAAGGCATAATATCAACGTTGATGTGTATGGTGAACGCATAATCGATCATGGTATTGTCCATTGGTGTTAGTTCTGTAGTCCGAACCATTTTGAATTGTTCATCTGCTGCACGTCAATGGTCCTTCAATGCATTGATTTGACTGATTTTTATATGCATCAACTCGGAGACACTTTCAACTAATGTATGATTGCCAACTTTAATCGCTTTGCCCATCGGTTCAGGAACAGCAGCGGGTAAGGTGCCACCGAATATAATATCAACATTAACATCTCTGGTGAACATACAACTGCTGGAGGCAGAGCTACAGCCCAGTGCTGCTAGTCCTGTAGGTATTTTCGCGTTTGCACATTATGTGTTTATTGAAAAAACGATCTGTGACGTCACTACATATATGTCTATTGTTTTTTGTTTTATATCAGAAGTGTGTTTTGTAGTATTTTTATTGTTATTAGTACTGGTGTTGTCTTGTAATTTTTACATTTGCAATGTTAATTAAGTTTATGTATTAGTATTGAATATAAGTTATTTTTTTAATTCATTTAATGGAAACATAAGGCAATGGTCATCTATAACCTCAAAATGACCTTAAACTCTGTACTAAATTATGAAAAGCTTAGAAATTCACGGTCATCTGTTCAAAAGAAAAGAAAAGACCTGAAAACTTGTAAATTTTACAATTAATTCAGAAATACTCTGTTTGGCCATTTGCAACTAACCTTAAATCATGCTAAACTTCAGAGGCGTGAATGTATATGTCTAAAAAATTCAAAAGTCTTCGTTAACAGTTCGGAGACCCGTCGCTTACCTATCGGACTCTTTAGGGCGTTCAGCGGGGTCTCCCCACCTTATTGTTCTCTGGGTCTGGTCTTTTGGCTGTGGCCTGGATAGGAGTCGATTGAAAATTTACTCTGGGATTGCACTACAGCTCTAATGCGAAAGCTGGGTTCCCGGAGCGGTCAGCTCTGGTCAGCTCTCTCAGTAATCACGTAGTTGAGCGTGATCTGTATTTTCAGCTGGCACTTGCGCTGGACAAAGTCAACATATTGATTTTTTTCTTTTCGCACATTTACTGTAGGTTTTCGCATGGAAATATGGTCCAAAATACATTTATTGTTATTCAATTCAATTTATCCCGACAAAATCTATACAAAAACATCGAAATAATCACCGCTCTACCACATCTGAGTCATGAGACACTGAATGGTAAGGAGCGATAGTCTTGGCCATTTTGAACAACGTGCATTGAACAATGACTTTTACCTTTTTAAATTGCACTACGTTTGCAATGTTTTACATTTATTACGCATAAATTAGTAATTTATAGCATTTTATGAAAGAAATAAGATGCATTCTGTTAAGTAAGATGGGAGAAAAAACTAGTGAAAGTAAATTATATCCAAATATTCCAAAAAATTATATTTAAAAAAAATACAATGGAAAGCCAGATAAGGAAAAGTTTGTAAAAAATTTTCAATTTATTGAGATTTTTTATATTTGATTCAAAGATACCAGAATAGAATTTCTACCACGTTTTGGAACTAATGTGCTGTAACCGTGATAAACATTAAGAATCTGTGTCAAACACAAATGATGTCGATGAAAATTTAAATTAAATTAAACTTTGTATGCACGGTAATTAGTCAGAAAATAAAAGCTTTTTAAAACACTTGAGGTTATTACTTAAATTATAAATGGCGAATAAATTTTGAATTTGAATATTCCACGTTGAGCACTGAATGTAGTGTACTTTACTTTCCACTGATTACAATAACTACTACTTAACCTCAAACAAATGCTCTACACTTACTACTTATATCCGCTGGTACCTAAATTCACTATTTAAATTAGTATATTAAAATGTTATAAAAGATATGATGGTCATAGCATAATAGTTTATATTGCCATTTTTACACAGTAAAAACACACAACATTTTCTTAACCCCTTCAGGGGCAAAGTACTCTTGTAGCTAAAATATTGAAATGATTGATTGACACCAGGATTCATGAACGAATTTATTTTAAAATAAGTAAAAGCTTTCCCTCATGTACCTTATAAATTCAAAATTTGATAATAAAATTCTGGTGTCATTGTGGCATTTTGGAATTAAAATTAACTGGTATATATAATATACCGGTGCCCTTCAAGGTGTTAATCTAGAAAAATGTAATATAGATACAAACGGAAATATACAATAACCTCTTTCCCACGATCAAGAAAAGCGTTTTTTATCTTTAGAAACCTCAGAAACCAATATATATTTTTAATTAAATGAATCATTTATAAAAACAAAATTTCATTTGCTGATACAGATTTTCGAACCTTTTCGGAGTAGACTTGATAGGGAATTAATCCATTTTCTCCACCCGGAATGTACGTTTTTTTATGCTATATATTCTAAAGTGAACATTTTCATGTGCAACAAACATCTTTGACAGATAAACATGAGAAATTAACAGCATTATCAATAATATTAAAATTAATATTATTTTGTTATTCTTGCACGTATAAATTTAATAACGGAGCTGAAAATGTTAATTTGCGAATTGATTTCATCCCAAAAAACTGATATTCAGTTTTGAGAATGCTTACGAAAATCATTGGCAGTAAAATAAATTTTGTTTTTATAAATGTTTCTTTAATCCTAGAAAATATATTAGTTTGTGAGGTTTGTAAAGTTAAAGCATGCTCTCGGAATTGTGGGTGACACGGAAGATGTTTTGTATATTTTCGTTCTTGGTTACCTTATATTTTCGTAGAAAAATAAATATTTGTTGTAATTTTCCTACTGGACGAAAAATGTCCGGGCCTGTATTCGAACCTGGGATATCTTGGCTGAAGCTGCCATGCTCTACCAACTGAGCCATCCCGGTTGAATCTGGAGGACCTAATTCCTCCAGTTAACCTTAATGATCATACCATCTGGTCTGATCTTGTGTTAAAATTAATGTAATAAATATTTGTTTGTTTTTTACAGTGCATAAATAAAATGTGAAAACATTAATGTATGTTTTGACTAGTTTTTTTTTTTTTTTTTTTTTTTTTTTTTTGCAAAATATATGTTGAAGTGATTTGATTAACAGAATTTTTTGTTATTTTTTTTAACAGATGCTGTCACAGCAGAAATACATCTTTGTCCTCGTCGTCGCCTTCTTCGGTTCTTCGTATGTTGCCAATGCAAAAAAAAATTCAGGGGCAGAATTTCTTCTTGCAACAGGCATATTGGCTCATTTGTTAGCACATGCTCGTGGCGGAGGTAATGGTCTAGGACTGGGAAATTTTGGTAGCGCTCTAATTCCAGGAGGCAGTGATCATAAGCAAGAATCTACAATCAGCAACCCCAGTCCAGCACCATTCTTGGGACAACAGCAAGGATGTAGTTCTGCACAAAGACCCGTATTGAATTTTTTACCTAATCACCATCATGGTCCGTTAATCAGCAATCATAATCCAGGAAATTTCTTAGGCCATCACCATGGATTCCATTTACGACCACAAGCACCAATTTTGAACATTAATCCTCACATTCTTAACCAATTAGGATATGGACAGCATTTGTTGCATTTACCATATGGTCCAAAATTTGGTTTTCCACTTAATATGAATAATTTTGGAGACCTTTCGAAAAATCAAGCATTGATTTCTGCGCTAAATTCGAATAATTTCGGTGGCCTTTCGAAAAATCAAGCATTGGTTTCTACGCTTAATTCGAATAATTTTGGTGGACTTCCGAAAAATCAAGCATTAGTTTCTACGCTTAATTCGAATAATTTTGGAAATCTTTTAAACAATCAAGTATTGGGTTCTTCTATTAATTCGAATAAATTTGATGATCTTTTTAAAAATCCCATATTGGGTTCTTCAGTTGATGCTTTTCCTTCAGGAAATTTCGAAATAGGTGGTAACTCACAAAATATAAATATACCTGATCAAAATATACATTTATCAAATGAAAATATACATTTAGCAGATACGGTCAATCTTAGGTAAATAATTTCATTATGAACAAATATTGTAATACACTGCATTGATATCATTGTAAAATGTTACATTAGGATAACATAATCATTACTCTAATAATCATTTTTTATTTATTTGTATCATGTTTAGATGTAAATTACTTTCATTCCGATCACATGCTTGTATATAATGTGTAAATAAGTCATGTTTACTTATTAGTTAATTTTATGGTTCTTTAATAGAACCTTAAATGAGTGTAAATTTGTATAAATAAAATGTATATTATAAAAATGTATAAGATTTAGCTTCATCAAATTATTTCACATGTTTCATATTCCTACTACACTGAAAAACGTGATGCTAATGTTTCTGAATGACACATATTGGTAGGCAATATTAACGTAATCATTCATTAAACCTTTCATTAACACATTTCACGTTAATAGAAAAAATATATTCTGACTTGGGGTATGAAAACTTCCATGTATGATTCATCATGCTTTATAGTGAAATATCTTAGGAAGACATGAAACAGAAGAAAATGTATATAAATTTTCTTAATTCATAGAAAAATACTCAGTGATTTAAAGGAAATCGATGAAAGTTCGTCTAGTGGGAATATTTTGATGATAATCGGTACATAAGTTATACAACCATTGAAAAAAATAAAACTTCAATATACAGTCGGAATAAAAATGAATTGAACACCGGTACATCAGTCAGTAATTTTCAAACCTTTCTTTTTAAATTTTGCTTTCCATTATTAGATCCAATATATCACGGAGAAATGTATTCAGAGAGGAGAATCTTAAAACCACTATTTTTGAACGCTAGCTACATTAAGAAAACACTTTAAACTCATTTATCTATCATTAAAATCATTATTTAAACCTTTCTGAGAATTTTCATGTGTTTTTATTAATTTTGTATTGCAATAAGTTACATTTTGTTGCCTTTATAAATTTGGACTGTCCAAATGGCATAACGGTTGAAATGTGAATAATTTTCACGTTAAACTTATAATTACAAATGGTATGATGTTCCACAATATGAAAAACATTTATTTCGAACAGAATTTGTTCTCGATCTCTATAGCTTTGCCTCTGTATACCTGTATACAAAAAGCAATTTATAGAAATTATCCTAATACAAACTGAATTCCTAAACACTTTTAAACCACATCTAGGAATGTTTCGTTTACAGGGAGTACGCAAGACACGTATTTTGCGTGTAGACAAAATAAATCCGATTTTCAAAATCACAAAGGGTTAAATAATAAATCCATGCGATTACTTAAGTATGTTCGTCTTTCACCAAAACGAAATGCAATAAATGACTTTTGGAGATCGCCAAACGAAGAATATAATGGGTAAATGTGAAAAACGCCATGGAAATGTCATTGAGGTATGGCGTCATATTTCTACCCAATCACATTCGGTTTGCGGAATCGGTGATACCAGAATTGAACCGCTTGTGTTTACAAGCGGTTCAATTCTGGTATCACCTCAGAGTAAGCATATTATGTTATTATTATGTTTTCTCTGAGGGTATCACCGATTCCGCAAACCGAGTGTGATTGGGTAGAAATATGACGTCATACCTCAATGACATTTCCATGGCGTTTTTCACATTTAACCATTATATTCTTCGTTTGGCGATCTCCAAAAGTCATTTACTGCATTTCTTTTTGGTGAAAGACAAACATACTTAAGTAATCGCATGGATTTATTATTTAACCCTTTGTGATTTTGAAAATCGGATTTATTTTGTCTGCACAGGGACACGCAAAATACGTGTCTTGCGTACTCCCTGTAAACGAAACATTCCTAGACGTGGTTTAAAAGTGTTTAGGAATCCAGTTTGTATAAGGATAATTTCTATAAATTGCTTTTTGTATACAGGTATACAGAGGCAAAGCTATAGAGATCGAGAATAAATTCCGTTCGAAATAAATGTTTTCCATATTGTGGAACATCATACCATTTGTAATTATAAGTTTAACGTGAAAATTATTTACATTTCAACCGTTATGCCATTTGGACATTCCAGTTTTATAAAGGCAGCAAAATGTAACTTATTGCAATACAAAATTAATAAAAACACATGAAAATTCTCAGAATTGTTTAAATAATGATTTTAGTGATAGATAAATGAGTTTAAAGTGTTTTCTTAAGGTAGCTAGAGTTCAAAAATAGTGGTTTTAAGATTCTCCTCTCTGAATACATTTCTCCGTGATATATTGGATCTAATAATGGAAAGAAAAATTTAAAAAGAAAGGTTTGAAAATTACTGACTGAGGTACCGGTGTTCAATTCATTTTGCTTCCGACTGTAGAAGGAAAAGTTCAAACTTAAACTACTATTTTAAGTCTTATAAATCTACCCTATATATATAAAATCCTAATGAAACGAATTTGAGAAACGATTTTATGAAACGAATTTATGAAACGATTTTATGAAACGACTGATTAAACGACTGATTATGTTTCAGGGCTATTTTTAATAAAATATTAAACGCTTGATGGCGAAATTAATACCAATTGTTCATAAAAATCCGCGGATGTCAAAACTGGTAATAGAATTTTGAAATTGGAATTAGTTTTCGAGATATTAATTTTTTTCTAATTTTAATGACATTTCTGTAATGATGGCAACTAATTACTCAGTTTTTTGTGACAAAAAAGGGAAAAAATTGAAAAGGATCCCGATAAGGATTATTGATTTCTTTTTATTCGTCATTTTCAAATTAAAATTGAATTTATCTTTTATTTAAAACGATAATGAAGACAAGATTGTGATTAAATTATGTTTTTCAGGAAAATTTGAAATAAAAATCACATTTCTATCGTCAGGATCCAATCGTCTGTCAGCATTTAATTTAATTTATAAACTGAAAATATTTTGAATAAATTCGTCCAAATGACGTCATTTATGTAAACGCAAAAGAAAGGGGAGGGAAGGAATTAATAGTAATTATTATTTATTGATACCTTTTTGTTATTTTTTTGTAAAATTTAATTAAACGAATCTATTAAATCACTAATTCGGATGTTTGAAACGAATTTATAAAATAATAATTGCCCAACTGAACGGAAGGGGAATAAAATATCCTGCTTGGTTTTCTTTCCAATTTTAATGAGAATATGACATCAATTATGGTAAAATGACATTTACTCCGTTCTCTCTTTTATTGGCAGCAAGGGAAAAAATGCTCCCTATGCATTAGAGGAATGCTATTAAAGTTTAAAGCAAATGAATATTTCAGAAGCATTACTTTTTTAATAATGAATTATATGTTTACACATAAATAACAAAGCCTTGATGAAACAGAGAAAATAGCCTTGGCGGAAAAGGAAATTTGGCAACATACTTTCTGTCAACCTATTTACTTTGTCATTTCGTATACAGAAGCATTTTTTCAATATTTATACAATTTGTTTAGCGTAAAATGTTATTTATCCTATTTTATATATAATCAGAAGTAATTTGTATAGATAAAACAATAATAATATACGTATAATTAAAATACGCATATAAACAAAAAATCGTCGAATTTGTTTCCATGGCTGTTTATGTCATTTGACATCAAATCTCACTTTCTGATGCCCAATTTGCGCCAAGCTTTTTAAAAAAGCGTCAAGACCCCTATAATAGAAAAGCACCAATAGTTCATTGGATTTGTTTTCATAACTTTTGGCAACAAATCTATGTATATTAACGAATCTATCCCTTTTTGAAGCTCGAATTACGCCAAACCTAAAAGCAAAGGATCCTATACTGGAAAAGTACCCGATTTTCTTATGGACAATATTCAAGTGACATAACATGGTGTAAAATTATCGCGGATAGCAAATTTGTTTAACTATCTCATCAATTGATGCCGAATAAATGCAGGCAAAATATTCAATTAATTTTGTATGATAAATAATTATTAGAAAATTCGTATATACATATTAATTAAAATAAATAATTTACATATTTAAAATAACATGAAAATATGCATGATGATGGTGCACTAAAATAAAGAGAAAATTAAAACCTGTTACTGAAAATGTCTATAACATAGTACTTTTCAATACCGTGGTTTTTAATGTTATTCACGAGTACATGGAATTTTTCTCATCCTTAAACGCAAAGGAAGAATAGAATACAGATCGTTGTTATAAAAGTCTGAGAGGAAGCCACAATTTAAACCTAATCATTTTATATAAGCTGGTTTTCAAGCTGTAATTAATTTTACTTATCAATCCCGAAAACAGTCGTCAGATAATCAAAAAATGCCCCATTAAAACGTTAAAAGCATGGCAACCCAATTACAGATTTACCAATTTTTTTAAAACAAAGCACGCTGTCATGTTTTTAGAGGCCTAGAAGTCTGAGCGGGGGTTGACGAGCTTAGCTCGCAGGGGGTAGGCCCCCTAGTTGTATTATAAAGTCTTAGTCTTTACTGTAAAACAAATGAATTAGGAATAAAAAATAATATATTCTCATGTGAGCAACGGTCTATTTTTAAAAGCAATACAAGACGAAGGATTGTTGGATTGCATCTTTCAATAAACCTTTTTTAACTTTAGTAATCTGAAAATTTTAACATTGTCTTACCAAAATCACAGGAGGCATTTTTTCCGAATTTTTTATTATAAAATATTTTAGAAAATGCAATTCCTGTTTTTCTTTACTCATATTTAAAGAAATGTGATAATTATTTGCGAAAAATGATCACAAAAATTAAAACCTGCTCAACGCAAGAGATAGAACTCTAAATAAAATAAACTGTTGCACACGCTTCCTTAAAAATATTGCGCACGCTCTAAATAAAATAAATTACTGCTTCCTCGGCTACAATTGCCGAAAAAACATCCTTTGCAATCAGCTGACGTATTCTATTTCACAACAATCCGAAATATCTTTATAGTACTTATTTAACAGGAAAGCCTTAATTCTTTTTCACGACTTTTTTGTTATACAAGACTATTATAACAGGGGCACACAGGGCATATGCCTCAGGTCCGCATTTTCAGGGACCCCCAAAATTCATCTTGTTAACTGTCGGTAGATAAAAATTAATACAAAATGCCATTTATAGATCAAAGAAATTGTCTCATTCATCTAAACTAAACCGTCTTCGTGTTCTTCGCTAATGACAATGAAATGTAATGTAAACTTCAAAATTCCGATAAGAACGAATATTACATCAAACATATGTAATTCAGTATTTTAGTTGTACAGTTTTACTCTCTCTAAATAAGCGTGTAGTGCAGAAAATTTTGCCTTCGCATATTTTTAAATGCATTTCTGCATCTCTATATATTATATTATTTTTCATATTTAAAATTTTTAACCTCGCATAAAGATGTTTGTCATTTCTAAAATCATTTTTCTTGAGAAAGGGGATTCCAACTTGGCTTTTGCGCCCCGGGTTACATAAAGAGTTGATCAGGCCCTGCTGTTATATGATGCTTTTCCTGCAAATAGAAAAGACATGATGCAAATAAGAAATATTTAGAATAGCAATATTCAATTCCGTTTAATTCCTTACTATGTTGTTAGGGAAGTAATACCTAGATTTACTTCTCAAGTATTTTGATAAGAAATGTAGCAATGGTTTAGCTGCACTGCAATGATATCAATGGTGCAAAAGTTTTTGTAAAATGCATTTGTGGAAGAATGGTTTGAAATTAGTGATTACTAAATTTGGTGAGTCTGGGGACTTTGAGTGTAATGTTAAGAGGAGGATGAAATCAGATTTAAACTGTAGATGAAGTCATTGGATCTATGGTTGGCATAGCTTCATATTTCCGATAATTTTCAACAAGTATTCGAGTACTATCACATGAATTGTCTACCCTATGTTCATAAATTAAAATCTATCATCAAAAGTTTAAAAGGATAATAGTCATTACTTCTATATTGAATCACCCGTATATGCAAAAGTTATTAGAATATGGAGTCTTTGTTCAGCTTTGTTTAGTTGTTTAAATAACGATTAATTCAATATGACTTTTGTCGTTGATAACAAAAAATGATTAATAAGATCTTTAAGTAAACCATTTAAAATAACGTTATTCTTTGTTTATTTTTTATGTTAAAAACCTTAATTTTATGCAGTACACATTCATGTAAAAATAAATTAAACGAAACATTGCTCTGTTACATTAACTATTTCTAATACCTAAACGAAATAGTAATTTTCAATTCAAATTTTTAGCAAACAGTTCACATTTAAAATTCTATTTACATTATATTTTTTATTTAGACAGTTAGTTTTTGAAAGATAAATGGAGAAATTTATTTTTAACTATTATACATCAAAATAATTACTTACAATCAAGATAACAATGATTACATCATTGATTTTAAAATTAGACAAGTAGCTTTAGGAAGACAAATGAAGAAATTTCTTTTAATAATTATTTCTTGAAATAATTAAATTCAGTAGGAATAACAATAGATGTACTTTATATAATGAAACTTGCAAATTCAACTCAATATTTTCACAGGAAATTCCCATCCTTAATATAAGTAAACGAGAGAGATTTAATGAAAGAAAATGAATAATCAATAAACGGTGCCCTTTTCCTGCAAAAGATGTATGTGATTAATTAATTAAAAATGTTTCTGTTAAACCTTTTAATCACTTCGAAGTATTTTGGAATTGAAATTGTGTTATCAATTCACGAAGAAATTAACACATTTTCCTAATATTGCTGCAGGGTATTTTGATATGTTTGCTTATGAGATTTAATTGCAGAATGAACTAAGAAGTGTTAATGGAACTCTGTGAAAGAAAGATATGATTAATGACAATTTTCGGAAATTATATAATTTTACTGGGATGGTCTTATAAATTGTGGGCTAAATACTTGAAACAGTAGTTTAAATCTCCGTATCATTAAGTACCAAATTGCTGCAATTTAGATTTGTTTTCTAAATAACTAAAACTTGTAATATATACATATGTGTGTGTGTGTGAGTTGCATCTAACGAAAGATACATGGTTGGTTGGTTGTATAGGGTTTAATAGCACAAGGTCCCATTGGGGACAAGCTGCGCCAACGAAAGGTACAGGGAACGAAACGATACTTCAAACTTTCTTCGTTGTCACATGATCAAGATAGACTGGTTTCTATCAATGACCGCATTGCTATGTGATAAAAATAGGCCAAAAAACATCCACAATTGGGGGAGTACCACGGCCTGGCGTGTGATTGGCTGCGGAGTGTGTGCATGGCAGAGACAGTTAGAATAGAGAAATATGAGAGAAATGAAAATGTACTAACATAAAAACTGTCGCTAAATAAACGACAAATAATCACGTTACCGTGAATAGATACTACAGACATAAAAGAATTTATATAACAATAAAACACATAATTTCAATAACCTAAATGCAAGCAAATTTAAGAAAAAAATTGCATATTGCTGCTAAAATGTTAAAAAAATATATGAATGAACTTTAAAAATGAAGAATACACATGCATCATAATAAGTTATTAGTTTAAATTACATATCTTATTAAAATGAGGTACATAGTTTGTACAGGGTTTTACATAAGTATTGGAAGATGTTACTGTCATTATTTAAATATTTCTAGATGTTCATTTTAATCAATTATGCTTTTACGACTTTAGATTGGTATTTGGTACATATAGCATCAACAGTCTTCAAGAAAGAGCTGTTCAAAACTAATGAACATTACAATAACATTACTGTTATTGACCAATGTGCTTTTCAGCATTATAACATGTTTTTGCACTGATTGAAATTGTCTTTGTTGTCGTAAAATATCAGAAATACCCACACGCACATAGCTGTTACTGTAGACGGATTTACAGTCATTTGCGTGTAATAATTATAATGTACGCCACAAATTCGTTAAAAATAAAAAATAAAAAATCATTAAAAAAGAACAAATGATGCTAAAAAATTGCAGTTTGCACGAATGGAGTTAGAGGGAGCTCTGATATTTATTAATAACAGGTTGTTGTTCAACAAATTACCAATAGATGGCGCTAGCATGCATAATAGGAAGCAGATGTATGCAAATTAGGCTTATAATTATAACGCGTTTCTTCCATGCGTTTGACTGTCTTTGGTATCCCAGCACATGAAATGACCCCCTTTTCTCGTCTTGAGTCCATTTGCCTTCCTTAATTTTCGTAAAGCGAAGCCTTGCTGATTCCCCCTTCTTGTAAAAGTGCTTATCTAAAAACTCTTGATTGGTTAACGATAGCATACTTCTGTCACGGAATAAAGAATCTATGTGCGTCCAGGTGTTTTATTGACTGTCTGATTTTCATAATTCGGCTTCATATTATGCATGTCAGCTCCATCTATCGGTAATTATTGAATCAGATTTTTTTTTTTTTGTTATTCAAAAAATCCAATCACTCTCTAATTCCATTCGTAAAAATCGCAATTTCGTAACATCTTTTTAACGAATTTTTAAAGTTTTAACGAATCTGTGGAGCACCCGTTATTAGCCGAGATAGACGTTGACCTTAGCGAAAATTTTGTAACACATTTCCCATAATGTTAGAATATGTTTCTTAATTTTCTGATGGTGCATATTTTTTCTCTATTCCTTCTTTTGAAGAAGTCTGCATGTTTCATCACATTTTTTCATTTCCTATATTTAAATTACAAATTTATTACTCGCAATGATTATTACGATGGGATTCCATTGCATGAAAGTTGAAAATTTCTGAATTATTCAATAATTTTTAACATTTCAATTTATGACTTCTTCATTTTCTTCGATCAAATATATATATTTTTTAAATCTATAATTCGATCAAAGAGCTTAAAAAACGTTAAATTTTTTTCTTCTTCTTACAACACGCTCAGCAGAATGGGTTGTGAAGTATGAATCGATTAGCTAAAGCAAACTGCATAGAAGTGTTATCGCTTTTATGTGATAAAAGTTTGATTTATGATTTCAAAAACAGTTTGAAAAAAAGTTCTCTAAACTAAAAATGAAAGTACTTAAGGGATAAAAATTCTTATTGAGAACGTTATAATATTTTATGTAATTAATAAAATATAATTAATTAAATGAAATGCAATAACATTTTGAAACCAATTCATATGCACCTGTTTTTCTTTTTTTGGCGCCAAAATGGCGATTTTTCGTTTCGCGAGGAAACCTGGCAATTTTGGCGAGTTTTTACGTCGTATGGCAATTTCGATAAACCTGATTTTGCTAATATAATCAAATCCCTGTGGTATGAAACATTTTGTGTGTTTTATATTAAACTAGCTGAAGTACCCGGCGTTGTCCGGGAATTTCAGAATGTTTGAGTAGAAAAATTAATTTTAAAATTAAACATGTTGCATATAGAACTTCAAAATGTTAAAATATGCAAATATTTCATAATCGGGATTTTATCATGATTAAATACGTTCCTCAAACTCATATGACGTTATATTCACCTGATGTCGTCATATCTACTCGCTTATTATATTACTCATATTTATACTCTCTTTGTATGATTCTCAAACATTTGAAAAAGTTTTTTTAACTTCCAATATGACGTCATATTAATTTACTTTTTAATTATCTAATGACGTCATATTAACCTGCTTTCTGTACTTACACAAATACAAAATGTGCATATACAAAATCCGTACGCACATTCGTTATCTATCACACTTACTGTTTGCATTTGTCCTAGAGAGGTATAAATAGATCATTAGTGCCAAATTATCCCCCATCAAAAGTTCCCTTGTTTCTCCAACTTATTTATATAACAATCAAGCAAATATAACATATATTAAACATCTATTAATTTATTCATTTATTGATTATTTTAGACAACCCTAAATGAGTAATAAAAAGAAAACATTATGAAATCGAAAGATAATTACAAAAATAAAGCAGCAGAAGAAATTTAAATATCCAACGTTCTTATTAAATAGATTATACGATATTTTAATTCAATAAAAGAGAATAATTAATACAAATATTTTATTTATGATTTTTTTTATTGTAAATTGATAATAACAGTGGAAAGATTACATGCATCAAATAACTTCAAATCATAACTATAAATCATATCATGCTTAAAATATTCAGCTTGTTTTTTTATAGATTAGTTTGGACATTTCTATTAATAATATGATGGTAATTTTTCCTTTGTGACTTTTAATAATTTTAACTAGCTTATCGCCTGATTATGGTTATCAATTCCGTTTACATCCTTTTCAGAGGATATAATTGATAGCATAATTGATTTTATTTTATAAAAAAAATATTTAATAAATTATTCAGTTTCTCTCCATCAATTCGTTTGCATAATCACGTGAATAAAAATGATAATTTATTCACTTTCTGCCTTATAAGAATTTTGTCTTTGCTTGTCTCATATTTCGATTCATTTTGATTATCAATTTTCTGCCCTTCTTTTTTTTCTCCGTTGCTACAATTAAGATCCTATTTGAATTTTTATTTAATTCAGCAGAGCATTACGTTATTTATTGTAACTTACTTGTCACATTATTGTAACCCGAGTGTAGTTGCGTCTTTTTTCAAAACGCTATTGGTCGCGTTCGGTCTTTTTTGTTGCCGGTCCCCGGATACAGAAAATGGAAAATATGAAAACAGATTTCAATTAACATTCGAATATTACATTTAAATGATGTTATAAATTTGCAGTTTACTTTTTCTCGAGCTTTCGAATATTGGGAAAATGTCAAAATGAGCTGACAGAAAAGGTTGTTTCGCAGAATTTTCCACGAAATACAACTTTGTTTGCAAAAATGTACCTGAAAAAACAACAAACAAGTGGGTAAGTGTGATCGAAAATCGCTCAGAGGGTTTCGTTTAATATTCCTTTCAATACACTTTATCCTTTCTTTCATAAATCCAAATAAACTTCATTTTCAAAAAAAAAAAAAAAAAAAAAGTCTTTTATATAAAAAAGACTATAAAAGTCTTCTTTAAAAAGTGTTTTTTATAATGTAAAAATTTACCGGTCTATTTTTTCGTTTTTTCGAATATCTAAACCCGCCCGCTATTATATTCTGTCATAATAATATCTGTCATGCGGACTATATGCGATATTTAAAAGAATAATTTCAAAATTAAACATGTTGTACACCTTCAAAATTTTAAAATATGCGAATATTTCCATAATCAGATTTTTATCATGATTCAATATGTTTCTCAAATTCATATATTTACTATTCTCTATTACTCATATTGATACTAGCTTTGTAAAACATTTGAAAAACTTGTTAAACTTCCAATATGACGTCAGATTTTTTTAAATTATCTAATGACATGATATTAATCTGCTTTGTGTACATACATATACTCATACGCCTTGTATTATTGAGAAATCTTTGAAAATTTCCGTTTTATTACCACTATGACGTCAATCATTTTTATTTCATATTAATATATTTTTTTTTCAATTGGTGAAATTTTTTATTTCATTTTCATTTTTCACGTGGAAATCGTTCAATAGAAAATTAATTATTGTAGAAAGAATTTCATTGTGGATTTTTAATTTTTGGCAACTGCTATAATGAAAAATGTTTAAATTTAATAGGAAAAGACTGTTAGAATTTTGGTTTTTTATCTCTATTTATTAAAATAATACGATTTTTTCAAATTTTAATATTTTGAGCTTCATAGCTGATATACAGCTAGATATGCACAAAGTTTCTGCTCTGTAAATTACATAATTTCTGAGAATGGCTCTCTGACGGACAGACAACGAAGCGGGAGTAATAGGGTTTCGTGATGTGAACGAAACCCTAAAAACAGAGACGTCTTGCTACATGACTATGATGGTTATGAATCATTTAAAGACAGCTACATGGATTTCCCCAGTGTATTTATAAGAGGAGAAGGGTAAGGAGTACATAATTGATATTTAAGGCAAATAAACCGACACGCGACTACGGCCGGGTGAAACTATGTTTATTTTAGTACTAGATATTTTATTTTGTATGACTATATCATTGATTATAATTGCTCTAAGTTTTGAAACATATATTACACAAAACAATATCTAATAGATAAAAACAAATAATATGGAACTCTAAATTCGAATTATTAGATGATTTGAAACGATATTTATTAAAAAAGTAAATATGTTGACGGAGAAACCTTTTTATGCCGTTAATAATCTCCACGCGTTGTGAACGATCGAAAGAACACTTAGAACATGTTAAAAACCAGACCCAAATAAACTGTAAGTACCTCAAGTGATAAACGCAGCTGTGAACCAAAGTGAATGAAACCAGACCTCACATCGAAACTAATCAACTAAGAAATATGCCAGATCGCCCCACTTCAACCATCAACCGATATCCCGCACGTGTGAACTGAACTCAATAACAATCTCTCAGAATCTAAAATGTAACCGAACAGTTAAGACGGCCTTATAAATATCTCAAATATAATGTGAAATTGGAGCACTTTTAAGCAGTCTCTAAACGCGATACAAATGTACATATAATGTCAAGAATTATAATAATAATATTATATTCAAAGGAAAATTGGATCTACTTACTTCACGCAAATTATTATTTTCTACTAATACTGTTTATTACTTCAATACAGTGATACGTCAATGAATCGATAAGATAAATATCGGTGCAATACTCTGGATACATCGTGGATACTTCTTTGCGCAAAAGCAATTCTCAGGTAAGCTGAACCAATCTTCTTTACCATTATCAAAAAAAGAAAATGTAAATTAAAATATGAAGACTGATATAACAATTTATAAAGATAGAAAATTTATTATGCTACCGACGGTTCTCTAACAGTTTTTATTGTTGACTTATGAGCTACGGTTGGTAATTCCCGATCACACCACACAGTCTCTAAATCTTAGTAATTTGCACAGTTTAAAAAATATTTCCCGGTTACGAAAAATTTAATGATATTATCAAGAACAGCGGCAATTTTATTTAATCGGGTTACCATTCATTTCCTTTCGGTTTCTCATCCAACATCCAATGCTGTCTCGATAGCTGACGGCTGTTTCCTGATTTATTAAGTAAGATTATTTACACATTTGAAAATTAGCTTGTATAAGATTGTTAAGTAAATAGATCGCTGCCTCCCGCACTTTTAAAACGCCTTTAATAAAAGTCTTATTTTAGACGCTATAAGCAAATCTTTATAAATATGATGTTTGAAATTACATGAAATTGATGTTTTAAACATGGCATAATTTTCACAATTAAATGTTTTTCGCGTGTAATAATTTATTTACTTTAAAATTTTCTTTCCTTGTAAATGTTCACATGTAAATATAGTTTTCAATTAAAAAGTGTTTGGAAATATTATTATTTTGATATTTTTAAATCAGGCAACAATAGATAATAACAGCCATTTCAATCTATGAATTATATTCACTCAAATAATGAAATTTTGAATAAATTTTTTTAAAAAGAACTTTAAAAATGATTGGACTCTGCACACTATAATTTCTCGAGTATATACCTGCAATTAATGGTTAAATTGCTATGCATAGATTTTATCCTATAAAACTTGTGAAGTTGAGCTATCTTGAGTGATTTTTCTTCGATAAAAAAAAATATTTACTATAACGTGTTTGTCATACATTTCTGTATAAAACTACCGATTATCTCTATTATATGCAGAAGTTTTTGATGGATAACCCAAGAAAGGAAAAAGGTCACAATAAATTGAATTACGGCAACACCAGCATCATTAATTATTATTTTTTTAGAATAGAGAGAAACATGAAATTACAGCGAAAAAATAAAAAATAAAAACTATTATAGAAGAAAATATATATTTTGAAAATTATATATTAAAATATTGAATTCTTTTTCATTTATTCATCGAGATAACATTTTTAATAATATGATAAATAATTACCTTTTTGCCTTTAAACAATTTTGACATATTTATCCCATATTTCACTTGATTTTGATTATAAGTTTTTCAATATCTGTAATTAACATCTTAATTAAATTTTTATTTTATTCATTAGATTAAAACGTTATCTTGAATTATTGCCATTAAGAAATAAAAATATTTGAATGTCTGAAAATTATATATTTTTCCTGTGAGAAAAATTTGCTTAATGAACCATAAATTCTTAAGAAAAGATTTTTTTTTTTTTTAATGCCATAATCCCATGAACACAGAAATGTAAAGGAAACGCTATTAAAACAAAAGTGCAATAAATTAAAGCAGCAGAATATTTTAAGAAGTTCTACGTGTTTATCAAATAAATACAATATATATATATATATATATTTAAAAGATAACATTCAGGAAAAATTCTTGTTGCAGTTTTGAATAAAATACATATTTTGGTAACCAATGAATTATCATAGGTATCGGAAAAAATTACGTATTAAGGGGAGTTTCAACCTTTAAATCTTCAAAAAACTTATTATTGAATAGAAATTTATTAAGAAACTTATTAAGAAATTATTGAATATCTTCAAAAATATGAACATTTCTGCGCCATATGCTTCAGTCTGCATGAAATCATTCCTATTAGAACGAGCATAATTACAAAAAGTCCTTCCGGCCTGTACCGGGAGGAAAAAGGTAGCTTTCCTATATCTTCGTTTTAAAATTTTAGCTAATGTTACACGAAAACAGCAATTTAAAATGCAAAGAAACGTTTACAAAATATTCCTTAATACTGAATTTGAATAAGAAATTCGCCAAATTATTGAGCAATAGCCAAATTGGCTTCATTTATGAAGACTTATTTTGGTCGCCAAATTTGGCGATATTTCGACAAATGTCGCCAATTTTGACGAGAATTTGGCGCTAACGGATATGAATATATAGTTTTATGCGTATGATTAGGAAAATTGTTACAACAACGAAAGAAAATAATTTGCGAGTAATCGCGTTAATGTGCTGTTTTGTTTCAAAAAGTCAGCCACCCTAGAATTTCAAACTGCTCTATCTCAGCTATTTTTTTAAGATAGAGGTAAACCAAAAAATGCTCTGGATTCCTCGTATCAAGGCCTAACACTAAATTAAAAAATAAACTTGAATTTTTATTTTATTTGTATATTTATTTTAGTTTTAAATTTTTAAGTGACCGCCATCTTGAAACAAAATGGCGGACCAAGCTGGCCAACGAACTCGGTCGAGACATTGGTGAGCTTAATACACACAATTAGTTTCATCAAAATTGATTTATAAATACGAGCGTTATCGTATGACATATGTCAGATATATATATATATATATATATGGATATATATATATATATATATATATATATATCTGACCTATGTCAAACGATAACGCTGGTATACAGCTTGGTCCGCCATTTTGTTTCAATATGGCGGCCATTTAAAAATTTAAAAGAAAAATAAATATACAAAAAAATTAAAAAATCAAATTTATTTTTTAATTACGTATTAGGCCTTGATACGAGGAATCCAGAGCCATTTTTTGGTTTACCTCTATCTTAAAAAATGGCTGAGATAGAGCAGTTTGAAATTCTAGGGTGGCTGACATTTTGAAACAAAACAGCACATTAACGCGATTACTCGCAAATTATTTTCTTCCATTGTTGTAATAATTTTCCCAATCATACGCATAAAACTACATATTTATATACGTTAGCGCCAAAATTGGCAAAATTGGCGACAAAATTAGCAAAATTTGTTACATTTGGCGAAATATCGCCAAATTTGGTGACCAAAATAAGTCTTTATAAATGAAGCCAATTTGGCTATTGCTCAATAATTTGGAGAAATTCTTATTCAAATTCAGTATTAACGAATCTTTTGTAAACGTTTCTTTGCATTTTAACTTGCTGTTTTCGTGTAACATTAGCTAAAATTTTAAAACGAAGATATAGGAAAGCTACCTTTTCCTTCCGGTACAGGCCGGAAGGACTTTTTTTATTGAAAGCTACATAAAAGAAATGTGGATGTCATGGGATTTAAGAACTCACAGTCGTTGTTTACATTACATTTTCTCAAAACTGCATTTTTACAAATTGCGCGCATGATTCTAAAAAAAAAGTTATGCAAATATTACATTCAAACTTTTTCAATAAGTAATGGTATAAATATGTATAACATACACCTGTTTTTTCAGGTTTTTATTTATTTATTTATTATTTTGAAAAAAATTTATATGTAATATAAAGTAGCAATTTTCGATTTTATTTTTTTATTGATCCCTGGGATACACAATTTTATAAATAAAAAGAATATTTAGGTGTAGGTTATCACCTACTGCATTGTGATTATAAAAATGTAAACATTTTAATTGTACATTAATATTTTATTCTGTAAGTTTGCGCGCAGTAACTCGTGATGAAATGTTCGTCATTGAAAGAAACCATAAATATTTTACATAATAATTAAATTTCCTATTTTCTGATAATTATGGAAATGTATACACATATTTAAGCATAATAAAAGAATTACTTATAAAAATTTTATGCAAATATAGCTATAAATAAAGATATAGCAAAGATTTGAATATAGGTCCAAAAGCACTTCTTTTCAATTACTTGAAGGTTGCAGCTACCCTTAAATTATTCAACTTTTTTTTCATTCATTCCTTTACACAATACTGTTAATAATTTAATAATTTATTCGCTTTTTGGACTGTTAATGCACTCTAAAAACGACATTTTCAAAATTGAGCAAAAAATACTCAAATCTGAGTATGTCGAACAGTCAAAATGACTCAAGTTTGAAACATGTATACACTCATTTCTGAAAACGTGCACCCACTTAAGAATAAAAACATCATGTGCTCCTATTTGAGTATGTCCATGAGTTTGAACTGATTCTAATCATTTTTGAGTAATGTCCATGTGTAACAAGGGGTAAGCGTGATCGATTATCGCTCAAAGGGTTTCGTTTAATATTCCTTTCAAAACACTTTATTCTTCCTTTAATAAATCCAAATAAATTTCATTCAGCAACCAAAAAAAAAAAAAAAAAAAAAAAAAAGTCATGTTTTTATAAAGTAAAAATTTACCAGTCTATTTTTTCTGTTCTTTTTTTAATATCTAAATGCCTGCTGTTATATTCTGTCTTAATAATCTGTCATGCGGACTAAATGCGATATTTAAAAAAATAATTTCAAAATTAAACATGTTGTACACCTTCAAAATATTAAAATATGCGAATATTTCCATAATCCGATTTTTATCACGATTCAATATGTTTCTCAAACTCATATATTTACTATTCTTTATTACTCATATTCATACTCACATTGTATTATTCTCAAATATTTGAAAAATTCGTTAAACTTCCAATATGACGTCAGATTTTCTTTTTAATTATGACGTGATATCAACCTGCTTTGTGTACATAAACATACTCATACTCCTTGTATTATTGATAAATCTTAGACATTTTCCGCTTTATTACTACTATGACGTCAATCAATTTTATTTCATATTTATCTTTTTTTTTTAATTGGTGAAACTTTTTATTTCATTTTCACTTTTCACGTGAAAATCGTCTGATTGAAAATTAATTATTGTAGAAAGAATTTCATGTGGATTTTTAATTTTTGGCATCTACTATAGTGAAAAATGTTTAAATTTAATAAGAAAAGGCTGTTAGAATTTAGGTTTTTTTTATCTCTATTTATTAAAATAATACGAATTTTTCAAATTTTAATATTTTCAGCTCTTCACAGCTGATATTCTGATTTATACACAAAGTTTCAACTCTGTAAGTTACATAGCTTTCTAGAATGGCTCTGTGACAGATAGACAACGGAGCAGGAGCAATAGGGTTTCGTGAGATGAACGAAACCCTAAAAAAATGAGTATGAACTGACCTCGATGTTCTCAGTTTTGAGTATGTCCATGTTTCAATATTCTGAGTATTTCTGGTATTTCAGAATTGAAAGCATTGGGTTGTCCTATTTGAAACAAAAAGTTTCGTAATAAAATGAAAACATAAATTTACTCAGATTTGAAAATGTCATTTTTCTTAGCGTTATTTTGACATGCTCATCGAAACTTTCAGCTGATTTTAAATATCAATTTTCTTTACGTCTTCTTTTTTTACAATTGCCCTAATTGAAAATATACATTTTTCTTTTATTTATTTCATTATCTTGAATGACTTATCTTGAATGATTTCCAAAACAAAAGAAAATATTTGATTTTCTGAAAATTACATATTCTTCCTTTGAGAAACCTTGCTTGTTGAACCATAAATTCTTATCAAAAGATTAAATGTTTTCTATATTTAAATACTTTAATCCTGTTTCAATGCATGTTTTCAGTCGTTTTGATAATAATTCACATTCAAAAGTTTATTTCATTAGAAAGTTTATTGTTCTTTTATTCTTTAAGAAATATTGATTTAATATCACAGTAATCATTCTTTAAGAATGAGATTTTCTGAAACTGCGGGAAATTCCGGAGAACCAAAATAAATTGAGTATAAAAGGAAAAATGCAGTAATGAAGGATTACCATTGGAGCATTCGATGTTAGAGGAGTCAGTTGCTAAAAAGACACGCTTAAGAGGTATGTGATACTTGTACCTTATTTTAAGTCCAGATTTGTGAAGTCTTCTGTAATTTTATTTTGCCTAAATTTGATAGTTAAGGGAGATACAAGACCCTTTTGGGGAAAAAAATACTTGTCTTTTTTTTTTTTTTTTTTTTTTTTGTACATTTTTAACGTATTATATTGTGAAAATTTTAAAGGATATCATTTTAAGACAGTAAATATAATAATATAATGGATAGATTTGTTCCAAAAAAAAAAAAAATTACATTTACACTTTAAAAAAAGTCACAGCTTTACAGCTTTCGTGAACGATTTTTCAATAAACTCATTAGCTAATGAAAAAAAAATAGATACCTTTATCTACGGTAAAATTAAATGGAAAACATGGTTTCTTTCTTATTTATATTTTAAAGAAACATTCGTATTCAATTTATTGCAACATCAATCCCTACCTGAGATGAGGCGGTCTCAGCCAGAACCCGGGCTCAAAACGTGTTCAGGCTCGGGCTCGGTCTGAAAGAGATTTTTTTTTTAAATTCAGTAATAATAATAATTAAAAAAAAAAAAGAATTCAACATGGTATTTGAGAAAAAAAAAATGTTGCCTAAGGTTCTTAAAGTGTTAAAGTGTGAAAGTAGAATTGAAATGTTATAGATGGCATATTCTGATCTTGACGCCTTGGAGCGTGAGTTTTTGTAACATAAAAAAAAGCCGTGGTATATGCCTTGTATATCCTCGCTTTTTGTTTGAAGTCCCTTTCCAAAATTACTAGAAAATAGAACTCATGCATTTTACAATAGTTGTACAATGATAATTTAATAAGAATTCTGACTTTTTGCAGCTGTCTGCCAATGTTATGGTATAAATAAAAAATTTACTACTTTTAACAGATTTTCAGGGACATGAAAATTCCGAAACGTTGTCATGGGAGAACATTTGAGATTAATATTTATTTCTATGGAAGAAGATATTTTTAAATGAGAAAATTAATCTTGAAACAATTTTTAAAGTTTATTAAAATTTTTCTACTATGTACTTTCAGCTCGGACTCCTTAAAAAAAAGTTCCAACTGATTTGTAGTCTCTTAATTCTACTGAATATACATTTTTCATTATACTGTAATTTAAAAAAATCTCAATTTGACAAAAAAAAAATGTTAATTTTGACGCAAGTAGAAAACCGTTTAATTTAGAAAAAATATCTGCATATTTTCATTAAAACAGTTTTTTTCTGTCAAAAATATTGATTTTTTCTATAAAAATCACAAAATCCACATTTTTTACAGGAAAAAATTGTTTTTCTTTAAAACAATTTTCTTTCTGAAAAAAAAATCTGTTAAAGTTATAGATTTTTTTTACAGCGTATGTAAATATATATGTCATTTATTACATATAATTTGAAGCTGAAACATTTTAAACATAGGAAATCTCAAAAAATCTCGAAGAGAGAAAAACAAATTTAAAATTGGAAGTCTAGTACTTTTAAAGGGAAAATATATATAATAATATGGATGCAGTAAAAAGCATTTTTCACATATTTATTAACATTAGATCTTTGAGGAACTTCGCCAGAATATACTACGGATGTAAAAAAAAAATATATATATTAAAAAATTGGAAATTCATATTTTTGTCAATTTCACGAACTGAAGATTAAAGTCACCCTTTAAACAATATTTATTTATTTAATTATTTCTGAAAATATCGTTCGAATTTATAGTTTAATAGTATTATACGTCTATTTTTTATTTGATACGTTTATGTGTTACATATATTTAAAAATAATGGGCCATTATAATCAATGCTATATTCATTTAGACGAGTGTTTGTTAGCCCTTTTCCCCTCAGGTTATACTTACTGAGCTTTCACGGAACAATAAAATTATGATGTTGAAAACACACATGACAAATATATGTTATTTTAGTATTACTCGTACTTATTAAAACAAACGAAATGCTGCTTTTGGGACCAAAACAATTTAAAAAAAAATAATTAGAATTTAAACTAACATTATTATTGAAACTCTTAAACTTTCTTTTTTTTCTCTCTTTAATACGCATTACATTTAATTTGATAACTGAGAATGTTTTTTATTTAAAGAAATTTTAAATATCATCTCTGCAAATTACACTTTTTGGATAGGCGTATTTTTAATCTTATTCCAAAAATCTAGAACAGGCTTATTTTTGCTCGTGAAAATATTATTCGTCGCAGACAAAAACATTCCTCACAAATATAATGTTTATACTGGAAGGTATCTTTCTTTCTTTCTACCTTCCTTCCTTTCTTTTTCTTTCGTTTTTTTTTTTCTACTATTTAGCGAAAATTAACAGATTGTAGTAATTGTTTTTGAATTTTTTATTACAATCCTGTTCCATTGTTTTCTGATACCTCTTCATCTTCTATAATATTTATGTTTCTTGACAGATCCGTCAAAATCAAGGGAGCCTAGTTTCCCATACAAAGAATATTTTTTGTATAGTACTTTTCCACTCATTAAAGTTTGGATGTTAAATTTTGAATAAAACTGACTCTGTATTATAAAGTAAAAATATATCCGTGACTACCGCTGACGTCGTCATATTGACGGTGGCTTTAATAAATCCATTTGTGACGTTTTTTTCTACTATTTAGCGAAAATTAACAGATTGTAATGATTGTTTTTGAATTTTTTATTACAATCCTGTTCCACTTTTTTCTGATACCTCTTCATCTTCTATAATATTTATGTTTCTTGACAGATCCACAAAAAACAAGGGGGGGGGAACGTACTATACAATCTAATCACCAAATTGCCCCCCCCCCCCCAAAAAAAAAAGCAATAATCAATCGAAATTATGTATTCTTTTAATTTCTGATTTTAAAAAATAATGTTAGGAGTTGTCTTCTTAGTGAAATTGTGGCAAACTAATATAATCCTAAAGACCTAATCTTGAAGTCATATTAGGTTTTTCTGAAAAAATGCACTTTAGGATTTTTTTTAGGGGTCATTCGCCGAAGTTTTTATTGGAATTCCTAATGCTATTTCATTTGTAATCGTTGCGAAAGAGATTGCAATGCGAGTTTTTTAAACATAACTCAAGATGTGTTAACTCTTTCGAGTCTGGCGTACTATTAATAGGACATGTCTTTTCATTGACTATTATTTTGTTTTAACAATTATTTTTGTTATTATATGTATGTAGTAATATTAGTAAATGTCTATATATTTATCATTATGACGTTATTTACGTTTCAGCATTTAGTAATAATAAAATTAATAATAATAATAATAATTTAATTCCCTTAACACTGTTGCCGATTCTTTTATTTCAAATACACGTTTCACTCTTTAAATTTAAAACTAGTCGTCGGGGGCCACCGTAACACTTTTCCATCATGGATATGCATAATATAAAATATGAAAATAAAACATGTGTAAACTACTTATAAAATGCATTGCAATTCGAATAAAATCGTGGCTTGATGACGTCATAAACTTTACATGTTCTATTACTGAATTGCGTAAAAGAAAAATCCTTATAACTCCAAACATGTTAATCATATTAACTAACGGTTTACTGCGTCGGATTAAGTCTCCCATTTCCAAATATAATATATCCTTGAAATGAAATTCGAATGAGATAAAGGGTCATGAAAAATCGATGAGTGTGCAAAATAGGATTACAAAAATCTCGGCAACTCATAATCCTATCGATTTCATTCTCTATGCAAAATTTATGTTTTTTTAATTGTCTTTTATATTCACTACTTAAAATAAACAATTTCGAAAAATTTTATGTACCTTTTATCAGAACGAATATTTCGAGAGTCCGAAAAAAATAGTTCCGGATAATCGAGGTTACTTAAATTAAATAATCTCCTTTCCATTATTACATACTAAGTACATACCAAATTTCAAGTCTGTATCTCAATTTGTTCTGGACATGGAGCGTTTAAAGACACACAGACAGACGGACGGCAATTTTTTTTTCTAAAAATATGTTTTTCGGAATCTCCAGTGTATAAAACGTGTAAATCCGTCATTTTGTTTTCGATTTTCAAAACGATTACAATACTTACCCTATACGTATTATAGGTAAGTAATAAAGACTACTTTTCAGAAATAAAAATGTATAATAAAATATAAAAATACTAGAAAGTTGCTTTGTATGTTTAATCATGTGTAACACGTTTCTTCAAAAATTCGTCTTTATTACCATATAAATAGTAGGCAAAATAACTATATACGTTAGATTTCAGGAAATGACGTTTTCATCAAATTTCAATAAACCTTAAATTTTGTGATTTCGATAGCTACTTTTAATTTTATTAACGCAAGAGTAATTCTCTCCCAAAATTGAAAAAAAAAATCAGACCCGAAACGGTTAAATTAAATTATTATAAATTAATTTAATTTTTAATTAAATTAAATTCAGAGAAAAAATATGAACTATAACCTATGAAGGTTTTAACAGAAATCGATTTCTCTTAACAAATTAAAAATTCAGCTCATTCCGCAATGTAGTTGTTGAGTTTTGTTTAAAAAAGTACCCGCATTGCAATCTGTTTTGGAACGATAACAAAAGAATTTAGCATTAGAAGTTCCAATCTTCATAACTCCTGCAGTACTTGGGATCACTATTTTCCGTTTGCTGCCCTAACGTAAAATTTACCGAAAAAGCCAAATGTGTTTTCAGAATTAGCTATTCGTATTAAAAATTTCAGTATTTAGTACAATTTTACTTCGAAGACGACCTACTAAGCTTCTTTTTTAAACTTAAATTGAAAGAAGGCACCTTTCCAGTCAAATGGTAATTTCCATTTCTCTCTGACTCTTTTTCTTTCTTTTTTTTTTCTTTTTTTTACATGCACACGCACTTAAAGCAAAATGATACCTCCAATTATCATTGAAATCTAGAATACTACTTTAAAATGTGAATATGTAAATGAAAATGTTTGTTTCTCGCGTAACACAGGTGTGCCGAGGCGCACAGATTAAGAGCCACTGATTTGGACTAAAATAATTTTTATAATATACTGATATCTATTATGTAAAGGTTGGTTCAAGGTTGGTCGTTCAAACTTCAATTGTTGATAGAGAACGCCACAACAAACAACTTTCGTGTAGGGTAGATAGCATAGTCGTAATTGAATTACACCGGGGGACACGTATAAATGCTCCTGTAACATGAATAGTTTTGCAACTCAATACATGGAACTTGCACAAGATCTTTATTTTATCATGCATGACCTATCTTCAAAATTCAGAATATCCTATTTCTGCAAAAATAATTTTAGCTTTGTGGGCACCGCCGATTGACATTCAAGCTTTACAGTTTTACAAGGGGTTTTTTTCTGCTTCCATTCTGCCAATTAAACGCCATTTCTCAGAATCCGTCAAGAGTCTTCTCAACAAATTGTTTCACCTTCCACATGCCCGGCAAAAAAAATTGTTGATTTCACGGTATAATACTGGCTGCTGGGGTATCAGTATTATACCATAAAATCAACATTTTTTTTTTCAGTGTGCAAACATTACATTGATATGTATATTTCTCTGTAGTAAAAACAAATACCATTAGACTAAGTGATAACACTGACTTTGAACTACCGAGTTACCACTTTTCATTGGATTTCACTTTATAGAGTTAACGTAAAAGGCATTTATAGTTGCTCCTTTAATTATTTATGTCCGTCTATTTAGTCAAAAATACAGGATGTCGCACTTCGATTCGAACCCCTATTTTCGTTTAAAAATTTAGCAATAATGAAGATATACTAAAAAAATGTTTGAAGCGAATCTATTTTATTTTGAGTGAAATAAAATGCAATTACGAAAATGACCGAGAAAATAGAGTATTCCTGGCCTAACTATATTCGGAAATATAAAGATTCTAGTTCAGTTTTATTTCGATAAGGAGTGTGGCCACGTTTAATGAATAAAAGTTTAACCAGCCTAGTTTCCCGTAAAAATATTATTTTTTGTAGAGTTCTTTTCCACTCATTAAACTTTGGATGCTAAATTTTGAATAACTCTGTATATGTATTAAAAAGTAAAAATATGTCCGTGGCAACCGCTGACGTAGTCATATTGACGGTGCCACCTATTTAAAAAATCTATTTTTTTAATTCTAATTGCTTCTAAATAGCGAATAATTAAAATTTTTACACCGTGGAATAGTGAAACAAATGTATTTTAAATTTAATTTTTTGAAACTCTATTTCAATTTACTGATTTTTATGTATAAAAAGGATTTTCAAGCATGAATTTCTCTACCTAACTTGACAACAGAAGATGAACCCGTTTGCATCTAAAATAAATAGTTTAGCATTTATTTCTAATATTCCGTAGCTAAATTGACACTTCATCAATAAATAAATAAATTAATTAAATACTACATTTAAAATACAAATGTAACAGTTATGTAATCGAACTAGGTGCTTAATTCATGAAATGATTAGGATGCAAAAGGCTGCTGTAAGTAGAAAAACCTTAGCGATTTCTTCAGCTATTTACTTTAGACATGCGGCTATACAAAAGTATTTTTTATCATAAGTTTTAAATGTTTAACTGAATATATAATTGATATTTTTAAAACAGAACTCTCTTTTATGATTTGTCAAGTTCAATGCACAGTTCCAATTATGTTTGTATGTGTTCAATAATCCGGACGTGATGATAAAATTTAGATGAATTTTTTGTGTGTGTGTTCTTTTAAGCGAATTATATTAGCGACATACTTCATTAACGAAATCATCGTATATATTTGCAAAATCAATGTACTGCCCAATTTATGAGCTCGAAATGGTTCTGTATTTTGAACGATATCGTGATGAGCATATTTGCAAGGTATTTTCTTTTTGTATGTCTCTATAAAGGAATTGAACGAACTCATCAGAGATATTTGCAAGATCAATACAATGTCTATTTTGGATTCAAATTAATTTAGTATTTCAGACGTTACCATGATAAGATTTGCATTATTTATTATATAACTATAAACAAAGTATATAGTGTATAACTATAAACAAAATATATAACTATAGACAAAGTGATTGGAATAGATCTTTCTCTAAAGAAATCAACCTGAAAAATGATTTTCATCCATGTTCTGAACATTGACCAATATGTTCAATAAATCTGGAAACCTCTGTTGGATCATTTATTTTCTTTAATATGGACTATATTTCTAAAATAGTGTTTTTGTAATTTTTGAAGCACACGTCGTTTTAATCCAAGAGCAAGGATATTTTTGGTTAAACATTTCATGAAATCTGATCTTCAACTATGTAATGGATTTTACATGATTAATATCGAAAACAGACAATCAGCTACTGTGACAAGCGGTAGATCTGGCGTCGGGAGCGCAAAGTCAAAGCAAAATGAATAGTGTCCCGATTACAGATGTTTGCAACCTGCCGCAGGACATTGTTTATTTCGCTTAGTCCAGGGAATTTTACGGGTAACGATTCCACATCGACCTCTATCGCGACAGCTGGCGGCTGTTTTCGTCATTAATTAAGTAACATCTATTACACATTTGAAAACTAAATTGTATACAATGTTTAACTAAAAATTCCTGTACTTTATAAAGATTTCTAGTAAACAGAAAGTAAGGGAGTTGAAATTATCCAACAAAACAAATATCGGTACTTCTTTGTTATGGGGACCATTGGCGCTTTTTAAAGACAGATTGGCGAATTTCTTGCTTTAGAAAGAGAAATTTGTGGTCAATTTATCTAAACAACTATGGAAGTAAACATAATGAACTATTCTGCTTATTTATGTATGTATTTAAAAAATTGCTTCTAAGTACATGTATTAAATACATCATTACTGTTTTTTTTTTTTTTTTTTTTTTTTTTTTTTTTTTTTTTTTTTAAATAGATAAGTGACTTCTTTATTTGAAAATATTTTGTACAAATTTTGAAAAAAAAAATTGCTTGTTCGTGTGAAATAGTAAATAGTTTGCCAGATATATGTGTTAAAAATATCTTTTCTTGCCAAGAATTTGGTTAAGCCATCTTTTAAGATAAGGGCAAAACAAAAAATACTCCGGAATCCTTGTATCAAGGCAAGGCCTAAGATTTGAATTTAGAATTTTGTTGGATATATATTTTTTGTTTTAAATATATTAGTGGCCTCCATTTCGAAATAAGATGGCGGACCAAACTGGCCAACGAACTCAGTCCAGATACTGGTGAGGCTATTGCACATAATTAGTTTCATCCAAATCGGCTTTTAAAAACGAGTGCTATCATATGATAAAAATCAGATATATATATATATATATATGTATATATATATATATGAAAAGGTTGGAATGACAGCGGAGTAAGTCAAAATTTAGTGATTTGAGTAATGAAGGGTTTTGTGAAACGTATTGTGTTGCCGTTGCATTGAGTGGTCCAACTTTTTGTGCCCTCTAGAGACTCCCTAAGTGAACTATGACACATTTGACTGGCACATTGAACAGAAATTAATATGCGTTCAGTAAAAATATGATTATCTCGATTTTCAAAATTTTTGACTTACTCCACTGTCATTCTAACCCCTCTTATATATATATATATATATATATATATATATATATATCAACATTTGAACGGAGGATGGTTTTGGTGTCTGGTACCGATCTTACCGATCTTCTTACCGATCATGATTGGTAAAAATATACCGGAATTTTCCGGAATTGCTTACCATCCAACGACTGCGATTGCTAGCTATTTATTTTTTGTAATGAAAGGTTCCTAATACTTTTCTTCACAGATTTATAGAAAGACACTCCAATACTATATATTAGTGTAGATTAACAAGTTAAATTAAAAACACTCTGTATTTAACATTTGACTAATTTTATGAAATAGAAACACATTGTGGTGGATTCATGAGATAATATGCCTCTAGACCTTCTGAAGTCTACTTTTTTTATTCTTTTCATTAGTGTGAAAAGAAGGCTACATCAGCCTATTTTTCGGAATGGTGAAATGATAAAATAAATAAATAAAAACATAAAAATGTTCTATATTTTTTGAATTAGCGTTTTTGAACAAAATTATTTAAAATATTTTGCAATAATTACTTTACTGACAATGTTGCGTTTATTTCTTTTACGTTTATCTTGTTATTTCATTTAAATAATTTTGTTGTGAGCATTTACGTAGTTCACTAAATAATCTGTTAGATGATGAAGGACTATAATGCTTATAAAAAGGAAATATATTTTTTTAATTTAAATTATTATGGGACACATATAAAATGAGAAAGCCTTAAAACTTCTTTACACAAAAGATTTTATTATAAAACGGTTAATATGTGTACAAAGAATATATGTTTTTAATTACCTCACTTATTCTGAGTTTGTAGCAACTTATAATGTTCTATATAGTTATAATTGTTTTAAAAAATGAAAAAAGATAGAAAGTTTCACTTTTTAATATTATAAGGTTTATCCTATTCGATTTTCTACAATATTTTTTGTATTTTGTTTGCATACTGACTTAATTATTTCACTTTTTAATATTAGAAGATTTATCCCGTACGATTTCAACGATAGTTTTTGCATTTTGTTATATAACTTACACATGCTCAAAGTTCGTATTATTCATTGTTTTTGATGAAAAATACGCAATTTCTGCTAATTTTACTTCAAGTTTTAGTGTATTTTTTAATATTTTACTATGAGCGCAGCTTTGCAACTCTTTTATTTTTACATATATTGTACATTTTGATGTATTTTATAATATATGTAATGAAGAAAGTGTTAGACGATTGCGCTCATATAAATAATTGAGGTAAAATTAGGAGAAATTGCGTATTTTTCATCAAAAACTACGAATAATACGAACTTTGAGCTTCTGTAAGTCATATAAATCCGAACAAAATGCAAAAACTATCGTTGGAATCGTACAGGATAAACCTTCTAATATTAAAAAGTGAAATAATTAAGTCAGTATAACAAAATTGACATTTAGTCTTATTTTATGGGTCAAAAACACGGCTTAAGGACCCTGATCCTTTTCAGTATTCCATATGTTAATTACCATTTCGTTTCTTAAATAAATTATGAAAGTTTTAAAAATAAAATTACTGTTGTAATTACAACATACTGTTAAATATAGAACTTATGTATTTTTAGCTGTCTAAGGAATGAAAAATATGTCTTTACTCTATGTATTTTAATTAAGCATTCTTATGCTGCGTAACTAATTGAACGATTAGCAAAATATGTTCTTTTACGTCTTCCGTTTCTACTTGCAGTTAGCTTACTATAATTAGAATATTTTATAAAATGAGAATTTTACACATTTTTAAAGTACTGTTGCGTAATATATTCCGCAATATTTTAATGAATATAAATTCACTACTTCTTATTTTTTAAATATTTCATTAAGTTTATTTTTTGAAATCATAATTTTCATAAAAGAAAATTATACTATCCTTAAAATACTGTTGCGTAATATATTCCAAACTATTTTAATGAATATAAATTCCTTACTTCTTATTTTTTTAAATATTTAATTAAATTTCTTCTTTTTTCAAATCATCATTTTCATAAAAGAAAAGTATACTGTCCAAAAAATATATATTCTTTTCTAATTTTAATTTTATATCTTTTCTATGGCACTTTTAATAAAAAATACAGTAACTTTAAAATTCCTTTCTATTTTTATAACGAAGGAATTGTTCATATGATTATTGTAAAACATCACAATTTCCTTTTGATTGTTTACATTCTTTCAACCATTTCTAGAAATATTTTAATTTTGTTATGAAAGTTCAGTAACTGATGCATTTAATAGACTACCGATGCATGGTAGGATGTTTACAGATTCTAGCTGGCAAAATGTCGACTTTTCAAAATTTATTGCATCGTAATTTTTTTTTACCTCAATATTACACAATACCTCAGATGTTGGTTTTGATATGAATACAATTGTTTATCCCGTAGATTAGGGTAAAGGTGATACTTCTTTGTAGTGAATGACTCTATTCTTTTTCTAATGTAGTAGTTTAATCTATTATTTGAAATGGAATAAAAATAGAATTTAATTATGAACGTTTCTGAAAAAATATGGACTTTATTTCATAAAATCTCATAGATTTACCGCATCTGGACAGCTATTTCATATTAATATGTAGCAAAATACTGTGCATTTATTTTATAATTTTTCAGTTTTAAAATAGAAAATGTTAAATTAACAGGATCAGCGGAATCAGCTTGTACCACGATATACAGCTTCCAAATTTGACATAAAGATGAATTTGGTTGGAAATGTTTTGTTTATTTAGGAAAATTACAATGAAAAACATATGTAAGTCTGAAAGAAGGAAATGTCTGAATTTTTAGCACACTTTAGACAAAAAGTGTACATGTACATCGATGACTCACATTTATGATAATACAATACTTTATTTAAAATTTCGATTGGTTACAAAATTGAGGCAAAAAAGTTCCCCACATTCAATTTGATACTGTAAAACTTCATTCATTGAATAAATAGAAGTTAGGTGCCTTTAGAAAAGCCCAACCCTCCCCCCTCTCCCCCACAGGCCCATATCCCTTGCGCACATAATCGGCCGTAACTAAAACAACAAACACATGACCTGTACTTTATATGCAAGGTTCTGCTGTTTAATGAAATAAAATTTCATAAAATATTTTCTAATAAAAATTCAATGTCTGAGTGAAGTAACAGATTAAATGTTTAGGGGAATAAAAAAAAAAAAAGAAAACGTGAATTAAATGCAAATATCTATTTGTAAGGGGAAAACTGTAAACACACTTTACAAACGCTTCCGGAAAGAATTATTGGAAAAAAAATCACATAACCTTCGTTGGAAGATATCATTTAATATTAACTCATATTAGGAAACTTTGTCAGAAATCTTGGAAATATGGCTACCACCAATACCATTACATATTTATATGTGTTATCTATATACCAATTTTAATAGATAAACCAGATATATTAATATGTATCATATATATCACATGTATATAAGCTATATATACATAATTCTATATATAGCAGACTAATATTTCCAGTACCAACTTTGAGATATTACCCTGCTTGACTTGACCGGAACGCAAAATTTTATTTAAATTCAGACTGAAACCTGATCCTAACCCAAAATATTTAAAGCCTAGTCTGGTCCAAACCCGAAGCGGAATAAAATTAATGTATATTTTAAAAGAATTACGGAAAACTAGCCTACCTTTAATATCAATTACACCTCTAATATCAATTTTATATTTTTGTATAACAATGAATATACACTCATTAATATTCAAATACTATAGCAGAACCGACCGAATTTACCCGTGTTGACCATGCAGAAGGCATATCGAGATTTCCGGGTAAAATAGATAAAAATGCAACAGTACGGCGATCACAATAACGGAGCTCTTTGCATTTGTGATAACAAATCGTTAAATAGATAATGAAAAAATGTCGTTACTTTTCCTCAATCAGGAGAATTACTGAGCTTTATAAATTAGAATGTGTGTTTGCTTTGGCACTTGTTACAGAAAAATATATAAAATTTGTAGGAGAAAAATGCAAATAATTCAATGTAAAAGTGTATTTAGTTAAGTTCTATTTTTCATAACATTATTTTTAAATGGAAACTTACATTTTCATCCATAAAAATTAAATTAACAATGATTACATGAAAATGACGTACTTTTTAAAACGGTTTCAATAGTGACGCCAGACATGAAGTTTTGTTTAAAAAGGGAAAAATTTGACTCTAAAAATATTTTTATGTTTAATTTCCGTTTTCATTGAGATATCAGAAAATCTTATCACTGCATCTAAAATATTCCAACACTTACTTAAGATGTAGCTATAAGATACGGCTGTATGATATAGCTGCTGTATATGAACAAAATAGGAAATAAATCATAGCAACCTATTGTTCAGAGTCAGTTTGACGTCACCCTGAAAGCATCTCATAGAAAATGTCGTCATATTTAGAAAATTATATATATATATATATATATGTTATATAAAAAATTTATTTATTTCGCAAATCCTTCACATTTATTTCGCACTAGTCCTTTAAATTAATCTAACTTCTGACATAGTCAGTATTTCCTTAATTCTTAATAATATTTATTCTTATTTAATGTTCTTTTAAAAGTATTAATCCGTATATTAATAATTATCTTATTCCAAATCTTAATCTAAAATTTTAAGTTCATTCGTAACTTTTATCTGCTCCCCAATCTATAAAATTCCGAGAGACGCTTTCTCATTTCGAATGTTTTTAGAAGCCATTTTTTTTTATTATTATTCCATGCTCGGTTTCGCGCGATAGGTATTTTTCACTTCAAAATTAATGTGCCGCTCGAGATGAATTATTTCGCGTTAGAGCTTCTCCCTTTCGCCTCATTCGCTGGGCTGGAGCTCGCCTCTCACTCATTGGTTTGTGCGCACGTGACGTCGTATTTCTGTATCTCTACGTACAGTGAACAAAACTTGCTTGCGAACTTTGGAGGGCGGATTTTTGAAGTGTTTGGAAGTGTAACTAAATGGGTATCTGGTGTTGTAGTCACGTAGAATTTCCATACAGCTCTTTAACATCTATTAAACGAAGTAGTGAGCCATCGTGAAGCCTGAGGGCTATCAGTTAATACCTGCGGGAACTGGTACTGCATCGCTCTTATTCATAAATGAACTATTTGTCTGGAAATTGGCTGGTCTTTACTGGAGAAACTGTTCTGGTGTCTTTTCATTGCCTCACCTCTTCGCCATGATAATTGATATCGACTGCAACCTTCTATATCTTTAACAAACTTCCATTTTCTCGTTGAATATTACATCTCGTGGTATCTCATCTTCGTAAAAACGCGATATATATATATATATATATATATATATATTTTTTTTTTTAACTTTTTTTTTATTCTCTATACCGCGGAAAACTTGGCTTTAGGGTTGCTTAGTAAAATAAAATGAAAAAAAAAAATTACATTTTAATTTTAGCGACAGAGAAAGAAAAAAACTTCTATAGTGAAAAATCTTTAAAAGAAAGATATAAAAATACATTATATTTAAAAAAGAAGCAAAATTACTTCATTTGAGGTAGCGCAAAGCATTTAAAAAATCCTTAAGTTAACGCAATCAAGTTGTATTCACTCAGTGAATGTTGGCCGGATTGTGGGTCGGGTCTTTTCTTCTGTTTTGATTCGCTATAACGAAAAAGTTAAGTAAGATGCAAAAACAAAATAAATAAAATTTTACTTCTGGTGGTAGCGCAAAAAGCCTAAAATTTGTGAAAAAAGCCAAATTTTCACGGTATAGCGAATAAAAAAAAAGTTTTTTTCGGCCCACCCTAATATATATATATATATATATATATATATAATTATATATAATTATATATAATAATAATTATAATTATATATATATATATATATATATATATATATATATATGTTTACATTTTCCCCTGTTTATGTATCTAAGAAAGTGGGTAAGTGTGATCGAATATCGCACAAAAAGTTTCGTTTAATGTTCATTTCGAAACAATTTATCCTTCGGAAATCGGATCATTTTCTTCGAATATATACCCATTTTCAAATCAATACCTGAAATAGTTTTAAAAATTTGAATATACTATATAATTTCTGACTAGTGGTTTTAATTTAAGGTAGGATTAAATGCAGAATACAATTCTTTTTCCCTAATTTTTTTTTTTTTTTTTATAAAATAAAAATTTACCGGTCGATTTTTTCGAAAATTAGATTTTCTGAAATATAATTTATTTTGTGTATATATACTTATTTTCAAATTTCTACTTGAAATATTTTTAATAATTTGATTATACCTTAAAATTTCAGACTGCCGGTTTTATCTGGCAACACTGACCCTGGTAACCTTATTTCCGTCTGTTTTCAAATGCTAGCTGGTGTATTTAAATAAAAAGTAATTCACTTTTGATTGGAAAATTAATTATTTTTTACATACTTTCTATTAATTTACATTTCTGTATGTATGTGGCAGTCAAATCTTGTGTCGCATTTTTCATCCACTTCCTGTTGACATAGAGCTTTGCAATCTAGATTATATATGTATTCCGAAGGACAATACATGAATTGAACATTATTTTTTAAAAATTCAATCCCTCAAGGAGATCAACGTCGCGTCGGCCCGAAACTTGCATTTTCCACACAGAAATAACGTTGCGATTGTTTAATTGGGAAAAAATAGCTCCATTGTTGCAACATTCATCCATTTTCACCACATTGTTGCCCGCATCATTATGACGTCAGCATTGAGCGATGCACACATTTATGCTTTATAATATAAGTTGACTTGTTTGTGAATTTTAATGAAAGTATGTTTAAAAAAAATTACATTGAATTATTAATAGTAAAGCAGCAAATTATAAAGCTTTTTTTACGAAAACAGGAATTTCGGATTTAGAATGATTTTCATGATATATATTTTTACGCATGTTTATATGCGTAGTTTTTAAATTGATAAATGAAATAGTTTTCACAATTTTATAAAGGCTAAAATAGGCCGTTACTGATATTATCTGCGGTTTTATTACATCGAGTGTGAAAATATTTATTGAAAGCTAGCCTCGCTGCGAGGTCTCAAACTACTAAGAGGGTTAAGTTCGACGTTTTGATTGAATCGGTTAACCTCGCCAGGGGTACGAAAGCAGTTAGAAATGAAATTTTCAGTTTCCTTTCATTAAAAATAGTAAAATTTTGAAAGTATTTTAATGAATTCTTAATATTTAAATTAATAGGACTTTTTCAAAATTTTATGATTTGTCTTGAGACAAGATATATTACGCAAAATTTCTAATCTCTATCTTATACAGTTTCTGAGTGCGTACTCTGTGACGGACACACAGACAGACGAGTGAAACGAATAGGGTTTTATCAGATGAACTAAACCCTAAAAATTAAATGTGTGGATTATGGTAGATGATGTTCCAAATACATTTAAATGAAAGTGATACGCCATTTTAATGCAATTAATGTAAAAAAATTAAATTTTACATACGAAAAGGCACATTTACGCTCAGAATGATGTCAATTTCAGATGCGAAAACGTAGCGTGGGAGTCGGAATTTTTATTGGCTTGTAAAAATATTGTCCAAACGCAGTTTCTCTTTGTGGCAACAAGAAATAAAATAGTGTATTAGAAAATTAAAAAAAATAGATTTTTATAAAGATAAACTATGTTAGGTGATTCAAAAAGAGAATAAAGATTAGTCTGAAGGATTTTTAATATAGCAATCAATTTTTCTTTCGTTCTAAAACGTCTCTTTATCTCGTTTCGCGCAAATCGAATAAAAAATGTATATTTGTATAAGGAACACACACACACATATATATATATATATATAGAGAGAGAGAGAGATAGATAGATAGATAGATAGATATAGTCATTTTTACTTGAAAATATCCAGTTTTTTCTTTTAAAAAATCGGGTAAACCCGAACACGATCCCACAGATTCAAATCCCAAACCCGAAATATTTACAGTCACCCCTACCAGAAATCAATAACGACATAAATTAGCGTCAACCCGACGAGTCGGTATCCGGTAAAATCAGGTTACACCACCCGATGTCAGGACAAAACTCTAACGAATAGTAACGCATATCTTAGCAAATCAACTTTCAGTTTCTCATGCAACTTTCAAAACGGGGGTTGAGACATTTTTTATTTCAGAAAATTCGGATTTTTTTCTAAAGCACTGCAACCACTTCGACCCGTGCATTGTAAATTCAAATCTCTTCGAATTTCTTTATTTATTGAAATACAACGCGCATTACTCCACAACATCTAAATGCAAATATGTTGCCTTTTTTTTATTATATGAAAGATGTATGCCTTACGGCAATATTCAGTTTAATTAAATGTCTAAAAAGAAGTGTTTATAGACACAAGATTTATTCCTATTTATTGCCTGTTAAAGAACAAATTGCAAATTGTTGCTTTAAATGTTAAACAAGAACAAAAAAATCAAGCTTAAAGTGTAGATTGTGAAACCCATTCCAACGCTAATAGAATATTGTTAAGATATTTAAATTTTTCATTCATCTGTCCATATCCTGCAATATATACGAGTTCATTCTTTCCACCCTGTATGTGATCGGTAAAATTTATCCACACCACGTAATAAAGTAAAAAATAGTTAAGTTGAAAAATGCACAGTACAGCTGAAAACGCACTTTCATAAATTACCGATTATAGTGAACCCTATAAACAATTTTTTGCATGTCTCTCTACATAAACGATAAATGGTTTGCACACCACAATTAGTAGGTAATATGTTGTAGTGCACCTCAGTGATCCATGTCAATTTTATTATGTTTGAACTATCCTAATATCATTAAAATGCCCTACTAAAAAAATTCCCAATAGATCGCCATGTAATGAAATTTTTTGAGCGCCATTGCAAACTAACTATAAATGCTAGTTATTTTATACTCTACAGAAAGCGCAATAATTCAACCTTAAAGACGCATATCAATTTTATTATGTTTGAAGCATCGTAACATCATTAAAATGTACAGTTATTCCCTAAAAACCCTAATGTAACAGAATTCTCCTGTGAGTTCATGTATACGAACTATAAATGCTACACATTTCATTTTCAATAGCGGACATTTTATACTAGACTAACGGCAAACAGATAGCAGAAAAACTGAAGTCATATTTACTTGTTAACAATGTTTCAAAGGGTCAATACAATTTTTTCCCAATTTAATACATGTTAAAAATGCATTAACTGTTAGAGCAAATTTGCAAGTGCATTTGATTTTAAAATAAAATACAGAAATTTTGTAATTAAAAATTTTGTTTTAGTCTATATTTTCTATTATTTTTTCTGTCAAGCTATTTTCACATACGGTGATTTTTCACGTGACTTATAATTTTTCTCTCCACTGTAAAGCGGTAATTATTTTTTTAATTAAAAATATGAGTCATATTACGAGAAAAGTTCAAAATCTTCCCGTAAGCAAAGTTTCCGAAAAAAAAATCGTTTCCGCAAGCGTAAAATTATAACACATTTTATGAATGACAAAAAATTGCATATTTTTGCTCTAAATATTTTTTTTCTTTTGTTATCTATAATGAGATTTCATGACTATAATGACAAAATCCTTCAAAACATATATTTTATTTTTAATAACTGGGAAATATTTTAACAAAAATTTTAAATTTATTTTAAATTTTATAAAACTAATTGCGTTTTACAAAATATGTTTTTAATTACCATATTTCTACAGATAATTTTTAAAATGTGAATGCAGGGCACTCGGGATAAAAACAAAGAATATACTTTATTTCATTGCATTATCGCTTTTGATAGTTTGTAAAAGATTATATTACTTACAATACAACAAAATTTTAGTTTCTGAAGTTATATTAATAGCTTTTAACTATCTGAAATGTGTATATAGCATACAATGAGTAGTTTCACACCAGGCATTGTAATGCTTTCTATAAATGGCGCTAATTTTAGTCCTGTTCACCTCCATTAAATTCAGAACGGCGACAATTATAGTCATAAACGTGGTGTCAAGTTATAGAAAAATGGTTATACGCTACGTAATGTCTCTGCTTAAAGAATCATCTAGTGGTATACCCTAGAAATAGCGTTTCTATCTCGTAATCTGTACCATATACGGTAAAAATATTAACTGCTTTTTTTTTTTTTTTTTTTTTTTTTTTTTTACACCATAAACTAAAAATAGGAACAATACACCACTTTTCCGTACTAGAATATTTGCCTTATATAATCGAGAAATGTCTATGCCATTTGATTTGATAAAGCGAAGATTGCAGTTACAAATTAAGTGGTGTCCAAAAGCTTTTAGTAACGAAGCAAACAAGCTCATCTTGCCAGAATTCAGTTGGGGCGAAACAGTTAAGTGATTAAATACAAATTTGCAGCGTGTCCTCTGTTTAGTATGAAATGATGTCTTACATGCAAAAATAAGTTTTTTAGAAGCTCTGAAATGCATTTTTTCCATAATCTAATCACCAGCTTAAACGTGATCTAATCGCATGTAGATGGGTGGCATTATAAAGCAGGCGCGAATTTGCCAAGAAAACTAACACATGTAAAAAATGTACACTTTATTTCAATAAAAAAAATTTTAAGTATGCTAAATGTCCCGTTCATACATGGGCATGAATACATCATGCATTCTGCATGTGTGGTGTGCAGATTTAGCATAATACATCATTTTATACTAAATCGGGGACGCTCTTTTACCGTTTTTCGTATTGTTTTCGAGATAGGAACACTAACTCGGCTTTTTGATTCTAGGTGGAGATATTATCGTTCTCACCATGTGGCACATAGCGACTTTACAATATCTGGACTCCACGTTTATCACTATAACTGTCGCTGTTTGGAAATTAATGAGGGTAGACAGCATTTATGTGATATGCGTTAAATGTTCAAAGTTATTAATTAATGAAAATTTTACCCTATAAAGCAGCGGTTCCCAATCTTTTTCCGGTCACGTAACCCTTGCTTATACTTTTCAATTACTCGTACCCCTTCTCACATAAACCTATTGCAAATATTTTAATTTTTGTTCATTAGTAATACTCTTATGCTAGTTACCAATGTTATATGCTGTTCTCTTCAGAATTCCGATATTCAACTATTTGTTCATTTTGAACCACAACACAATATCAACAGAAATTCACTCAAAACACGAAATATTAGCTAAAGATTTCAAATTAAGTACTCACAAAGCAGGGATAAAGCTACACTGTAAAAAAAAATGGGTGGATTTACTAAAAAAATTTTAGTTTTTTTCATTGATTTTAGCAATTACGATTTTTTTTTTGTATTTTTACTCAGTTACAAGAAAATCTGTAGGAATTGCTAGAAAACACCTAGCAACATTACTAGAAAACAACTAGCGAATTATAGAATTAGAAAATCTGTGGAATACAAATATACTAAAAAAATTTTAGAAACCTCAGGATTTTTTTTTTACAGTGTACACATATTACCACACGTTAATTAGTTTATGCTAATGTTGGTCAATCGAACTCTAAAATGATGACCTGCTTTCAAATTTATTTTAAAGGAAATTGTCGAAACCAGAAACGCTGATTGAATTCGATTGATATTATTTTTTAAATAGTTCTAGAATTGATAGAAAGAAAAGAACAATAAAAGAAAAAGGGGGACACATGCGAAATCACAAGATTTTATTAGGAGAGGGTGGAGATAATGGCAACAAATAATCAAACAATTTAATATGTTCAGTCATTTTCCTTCATTTTCTGCAAATAGCCTATCTTACTTTTGCACAAGTCTCTCTTTATAAGCGAAAAGTTTACAATTTGTTATTCTGTTTTCAATTTAAGTTTTACTTTTGCATTTACTGCCATTTCCAATGTAATTTTCAAGTACCATCAAATACTCTGCCACGTACCCCCAGGAGTACACGTACCCCAGGTTGGGAACCGCTGCTCTAAAGCATTTTTTCTGTAATTATTAAATAAACTGTAGAAAAAATACGCCCATTAAAAAAAAAGAAAGAAAAAAAACCCAGTAATTTAGGGATTTTGTAGAATTTTTACAACTTTAAAGACATAATTGTATTTTGAATATACCTTTTTAACATTTTATAGAATTACAAAATGTATAAATACAAGGTCTTCAGTTAATGTGACACCAAACACAGACGGTTGCTAGTAGACATCAAAATAAATAAAAATTATTATGGAACAAGATACTGCAAACCAGGTAAAAATATTGCAAAAATACTGGATTTTCCATTGTAACTGAACTCAGGTTTCCGATAATAGATTTAAGGAGTCCGGGACAAAAAAATTTCAAATATTTGAAAAATATTTTATTGTATTAAAAAAAAAAATCTGTTTTTTTCTTTCTCAAAATGACGTTTATATAATGTTTCTATTTTAATTATAACAAGATATTTTAATTGTTTTGTTTTCAAAATATAGCTTTCATTAAATTTATGATTAAAATGTTTTGCATTTTTCTTTATGACGCTTTTTTTTTTAAACCAATTCTCGTCTTTAAATTATTACAAGTCAAGAACTGTTAAAGATAAATGTCTCAAACTTGAAACATGTCTTTTTCAGTTACTTTACTTTAATTTTGTTTCATCAAATTAAAAAAAATTGCTTTTGAAAGTATGATTTCTTTAAATAATTTACATATATATATATTTTTATTTATTTAAATATTTGTTTTTTTTTCTAAATTAATATTTAAAAAAATACTGAATCATAATTAAAGCTTATATAATCAGGTTTAATTAATCAAAAAATTCCGATAATAGATTTAAGGAGTCCGGAACACAAAAATTTCAAATATTTGAAAAATATTGTATTGTATTAAAAAAAAAAAAATCTGTTTTTTTCTTTCTCAAAATGACGTTTATATAATGTTTCTATTTTAATTATAACAAGATATTTTAATTGTTTTGTTTTCAAAATCTAGCTTTCATTAAATTTATGATTAAAATGTTTTGCATTTTTCTTTATGACGCTTTTTTTTTTAAACCAATTCTTGTCTTTAAATTATTACAAGTCAAGAACTGTTAAAGATAAATGTCTCAAACTTGAAACATGTCTTTTTCAGTTACTTTACTTTAATTTTGTTTCATCAAATTAAAAAAAAATTGCTTTTGAAAGTATGATTTTTTTAAATAATTTACATATCTATATTTGTTTATTTATTTAAATATTTGTTTTTTTTTCTAAATTAATATTTAAAAAAATACTGAATCATAATTAAAGCTTATATAATTAAGTTTAATTAAACAAAAAAAAAGTTTGACAAATAATATTCTGAGTTATTACAATTTTAAATTACCCACTTTTTTTTTTAATTTAAATTTATTTATTTATTTTAAGATGTATGAGAAGTTTTATGATTTTATTTTGTTTACAAACTATATGGTTAATCATCACAAAAAACTCAAAATTCTAATTCAATTAATGAAATTTTTAAAATGTGTCCTGGACCCCCTTAATAAAAATAAAGATTTTGCAGTAAAATTTTGAAGATACTTACTTTCTTTTATGTGAAATGTGATAATACCAAGAAAAGGTCTGGAAAACATAGTATTAATGTAATCAACGATACTTTATGAACTATTAATTATTGTACAAAATTTGCAGCGACGAATTCAAACTGGTGGCAAGGTCGGCAAGCCACCATAAAGTAACGCCCATAAGATTACATTGTTGGTTGGCAAAGGAAAACTCTTATCACTTTTCTTGTTGTTACCACATTTCGTACAAAGGACAGCATGTAAATTAATTGATTCCGTTCAATATACATAACACCACGGAACAATGATTTTGGTGGTTAGTAAATAAACACCATTTCTATGCGAAATTGGTATCCTGAATCCAAACATGTCCTTGATTTGACATATTAGGCCTAGGTTTGAAGATGTTTAACATAAATCTGTTATACATTAAGTGTTAGTCAAAATGCGCGATGTTTATAAATGGCGTTTAAAAAACGTAAAGCAGGGATTTTTGATGGAAAAAATGATCCGTAAGCTAATAAAGGACTCAAATTTGGCAAAAACGATGCACGAGAATGAAGCATTAGCTTGGCGAGAATTTGTAGAAGTAGTGCAAAGATTCCTTTGAAACCCAAAAGGGAAAAAACCAAATAGAAAATAAAACCTTTGTGCAAGAATATTAAAAGGCAGAAAGCCAACTTTAAAAATGCACAAATAATACACAAAAAAAGCAGCAAACATCTGTTTCGAATCTGCAAGCAGATTCAAAAAACAAGAATCGAAAGCAGGACTGGGCTAGCACGGCCAACTTTTCTAGCACGCTGTGCTTTGCTCTTTGTCTCAATGAAGAAGAATCTCTCTTGTAGATTCGAAACAGCTGTTTGCTGCTTTTTTGTATACTATTTGCTCTTTTTTTAATGTTGGTTTTCTTCCTTTAAATATTCTTTCACAATTTTTTTATTTGCTATTGAAATATAGTTTGTTTTAGGTATAAAAGCAAGATTTTGTTAGTAACATATAGTCTACTTTTGGTGACATTGGCGCGAATATGAGCATCAAAATGCATCACTAATGTCATTCCATGTACACTATTGGATATATGTTTTACAATGTTATGGAGCCAAATGCACATGAGTACAGTCATAAAACTGGACCTAGAGAAAAACAGAAGTTATTTTCGAATTTATTAGCTGAATTATCCAAAAATTTGTAGAAATATTCTAAGTACCAGACATTTTTTTTTTGTTGTTCCGTCTATAATTGTTGTCAAAGTTAATAACGAAAACCCTAGTTTAGTTAGAGAGGAATACCCTGTATTTTTGAATGAATGGGTGGTTAGCAACACCACTTTTCATTAAAAATATTTTTAATCTTGGTGTCTATTAACAACCTGCTGAATTTCATACCATATTAACAGAACACCCAGTATTATACCTTAAACATGGGAATTACACATAAATATAGATTTTTTTCAGAACTGAATCTTTCCACTCCATGTCTTTTCAACTACAGGAAAGATGAACAATTATAAATGGAAAATAAATTTGCTTTTCTTTATACATAGAATAGTACTTTTTGGCGAGACTAACGAAAAAGAAAGGCTACCGCGGTGCTTTACGCGTATCTTTTTTTACAGACCGCCGGAGTCACGTGATGCTCGAATGCACCAATGCAGGTGTACGAAAAGAGCAACACGTCACTCTAGCGGTCTGTAAAAAAAGATAAGTGGAATGGACCGCGGTAGCCAGTCTTTTTCGTTAGCCTCGCTTTTTGGAATATGATGTAGTAAAATATGTATAACTGATTCTGAAATGTATTAGTGCCAATCGATGTGTCATTTGAATTTTATAATGTTATTTTGTGGTACAGTGTAAAAAATGACAAATTTTCTTTATCTACAACAATATATTATAACCTCGAACGAAAACATGCAATAACCGGATCCAATTTACCCATGATTCCGAAATACGTTCTTTTTATTTAGAAAGCGCGGAAACCAATATATTTTCAAGATTTAAAGAAACATTTATATATAAAAAAATCCTTTGCTGCTACTGACTTTCTAAAACATTTCCGACTAGATTTAGAGTATAATATTTAGTTTTCTCATACCTGAATTTCCGTTTTTTGGATGCTATCCCCTTTCAATTCCACATTTTCAGCTGCGTAATTGAATATATACATCAAGATAACAAAATAATAATATTTATTATGTTAATATTAATGCTGTTATTTTATCATGTTTGTCTGCAACAGATGTTTTTTGAAAATGAAAATGTTTACTTGAGAATGGATAGTATAAAAAATGTATATTCCGGATTTAGAAAACTGATTAATACGTTATAAAAACTACATGGAAAGGTTTCATACAATCACTGACAGCAAAAGAAACATTGTTTTCATAAACGCTTCTTTGAATTTCAAAAATATATTAGTTTCTGAGATTTCTAATGATAAAGAACGCTTTTCCGAATTATGGGATATTTGGACGAGATTGTTGTGTATGTTTGTTTGTGGTTATATTACATTTTTCTAGATAAACAAACATTTGTATTTTTTACAGCGTACTGTAAAGTATCTATGAAGACGTAAAATATTAATATTATTAAAACTTTATATTTTTCGCACAATAAGAAATTTGTCTTTTAAAGAAAAAGTGCACTCTTTAAAACAGTAAATTTAGTTTTCTATGTCACTTTCGTTAAATTCTAATAACATTTAGTTATTTCCTTGTATTAATTAAATTATTTATTTACTTTTTAGAGTCCATGGGATCTTCATATAAAACAACTGTTCTTTTCCTTTGCCTCCTTTTACTCGATTGTGATTTGCAAGTCGACGCTGGATTGCATCAAAATCAAGGTCATCTTGCAAGTCTATTAGCTGGTGGTCTTATAACACTGATGTTGCAAGAAGCAGTCAAAGGAAAGGGTGGAGGACTTAACTCCTTGAGAAATGCCTTGCATTTGTCTAATCATCCCATCCGCCCAGAATTTGTAAGAACTCCCCTTGAAAGTTACGGAGCATTTTCTAATTTTAAAACATACAGAACTATTCCTATGTTTAGGCATAGTTTTGGACTGGAACCATTTTCTCAGGTCCCAGCTGCACTGAAATATGAAACAAATGCATTGATGGGAAACTTTTTACAAGCGCAACGATTTCCAAGTACTGGACAAAACATCGTCAACCCCTATTTATTTGGATTACAAGCACCCTCTCCAGTTGCACTAAATTATAATTTAGATTATTTTTTCACTTTAAGTGGTTTGTGTAAAAATATAGCAAAATTAAACATTCAAGGTTTGAATACAAATGGCTTGGATAATTCAGTTGTTATTAACAATTCAGATAAAAAATTCGAAAGAATTTTGCAAAGTGTTTTTGAGAAAAAACAACCCGAAATTTCACAAGACATATATATTCAAGGTATTACAGAAAATGATATACAAGATGAACCATCATATTTTCCCCAAGATTTACAGCAGAACATCGATGAAGGACAGCAAAATAATCAGATGCATGATTTTCCAAATAATGTTAGACAAGGGTATCGTGAAAATCTTCAAACGCAATTAATACAAGATTTTCCAAATAATGTTAGACAAGATCATACTGAAAATCTTCCAAGACAATTACAGCAAGATGTTCCAAATAATGTTAGACAAGGTCCTCCTGAAAATATTCCAAGGCAATTAATGCAAGATTTTACAAATAATGTTAGACAAGGGCCTCGTGAAAATTTGCCACTACATTTTACACAAGATTTTCCAAATAATGTTAGACAAGGGCATCGAGAGAATGTTCCAAAACAATTAATACAAGATTTTCCAAATAATGTTAGACAAGATCACACAGAAAATCTTCCACGACAATTAGAACAAGATTTTCCAAATAATGTGAGACAAGGTCATCCTGAAAATATTCCAAGACAACTAATGCAATATTTTCCAAACAATATTAGAAAAGGGCATGATGAAAATTTGCAACTACATTTAACACAAGATTTTCCAAATAATTTTAGACAAGATCATCCTGAAAATATTCCAGAACATTTACCACAGTATTTTCAAAATAATGCTGGACAAGAGCTTCGTGAAAATCTTCCTGAGATCAATACACAAAATCTTCCTTATAATTCAGAGGAAAATATTTACCAAAATCCTACTAAACATTTAGAAGATTCTCCGCGTGATGTTAGACAGAGATATTCCAAAAATCTGCCACAACAATTACACGAAGATTTCCATAAAAATCCTGCTATACATTTAGTAGAAAATTTTTCTCGTGATGCTAAGAAAAGCTATAACAAAAACAGACAACAAACAATACCTCATGATGCCCCACAGCAACATCTAAAAAGTTTGACGCAGGATTTTCCATTTAATTTTGAAGAAGATCTCCAGCAACAATTAGCAAAAGATTTTAATCAAAATTTTGCCAACGGTTTTCTTCAACACCGGACGCACGACAAGCCAGAACACGTAGCAAAAGACCAGCCACAAAATATTTCTGAAAATCGAGATACAACATCGAAAAAAAGCCCCAATGGCTCAAACCATTCCGGTCATCTTTATATTCAAAGAAATGAATACAATCAAACATCTGATTCGAAAACTGATGGGTCGGATATTTCTTCGCCAACAGACGATAAAGGGGAAAGAAATAACAAATCCGAATCTTCTTTTATTGATGAAATTTATATAATAAACATTTAGAAAACCATAGTTTAATATTATTAATGCCATTGAATTTCATGTTTTGATTGCGTCATTTCTTTAATATTTGACACACAAATAGTCACAACCACCCTCCTGTGTCAAATGATTCGAATCATCTTTATATTCGAAGAAATGAACCAATCAAGTTTCTAACTGAAAAGATGATAGGTCAGATATTTTTTTGACAACTGAAGAAAATAGAATAACAAATCGGATTTCTCAATTTTGAATGAGATTTTTATAGCAAACATTTAGATGTACACAGTTTCATAGTAATAATTCGATCGATTTTTATATTTTGCACTCAGTAAATTATTTAATATTTGACACGCAAATAGCCACAACTCTTGTCAGAAGATCAGTCCCACAATGTTTCTGAAAAACGAGATGCAAAGACGAAAAATAGCCCTCCCCAGTCAAATCATTCGAGTCATCTTAATATCCAAAGAAATTAATACAATCAAACTTCTGATGTCAAAAATGATGGGTCAGATATTTCATCATTAACTAAAGAAAAAGGAATATAAAATCTGAATTCTTATTTTTTGAGATTTATATATTAAACATTTAGCAGTAGATAGTTGTATTATATTTTGAACTGCGCCGTCCTTTAATATTTGACTCATAAATAGCTCCAACTAGTGGCAGAAGATCAGCCAAAAAATATTTCTGAAAACCGAGATGAAACGTCTAAAAATACCTCTCATGTATCAAATCATCCGAGTCATTACATCCAAAGAAATCACCCCAATCAAACTTTTGATTCTAAAACTGATGGGCAGTAAATTTCCTCACTAAAAGAAGAAATGTCTAAAAGGAATAACAAATTTGAATCTTCATTTATTAATGAAATATCTATAGTAAACATTTAGAAATAAGTAGTTCGATATTATTAATACCACCGAATTTCATTTTTTCGAAGAAAAAAAGAAAAAAGAAGATAGGAATGATAAATCTGAATCATCAGTTATAGATGAAATTTTTATGTAAACATTTCGCGATACACAGTGTCATATTATAAATGCCATTGAATATATGTTTTGCACCACGACGATTCTTTAATACTTCAGAAACTACCCGCCACAGCTCGTGGCAGAAGTTTAGCCAAAACATATTTCTGAAACCCGAGATGAAACATCGACAAACAATCATCCTGAGTCAAATCAATAAAGTCATCTTATCATTCGATGAAATCAATACAATCAAACTTCTGATTCTAAAACTGATATGTCGAAAATTTCTCCGATAACTGAAGAAAAATGTGAAAAGAATAGCATATGTGAATTCTCAATTACTGATGAAATTTTTATAGTTAAATACTTAGAAATGTATAGCCTCATATCATTAATGTCACAGAATTTCGTGTTTTCCAAGGAAAAGACAAATCTGAATCCTCAATTACTGATAAATATTTTATATGAATCATTTACTGATACAAAGTGTCATATTATAAATGCCATTGAATTTCATGTTTTCCACCATATGTAGATTTGTACATAATTTATTCTTAGTGCAAATAATTTTGTTTGTAAATAAAGTACATTATTATTTTTGTAATTCATTTAGTACATATGTATTAAACAAATATTAATGGTTTAAAATACAATTATAATGTGGCCATACTAAGCGAAACAATGAGATATTATTTGCTCAGAACCAAGAAACTGAAAAACTTCCATACTAGAAATAAAACAAATATTATTGAAATGACTACTAAAACAAGCATAATAAAAAACATGCAATCACACTTTAAGTCATTGCGCTATTATTTATAAAATACTTTTGATTAAATACTTGAATAATCCTAACATTATTTTCAGGAATTTGTTTTTTAATATAAAAAACGATATAAAAAATTAAAACACATTATAATTACATATTGCTTTTAATTGCTAAAAGGCATAAAATAAATGATTTTAAACTGTAAAGTAAATTTTTTGAGACTGTTGGGATGTTTCCGCTCAACCTGAGTCATTATCAAAACAAATAAGAATGTTCTATAATTGCACAGTCTATGAAGTTATTTGAAACACAATCGTTTATTTTTTCAGGTACTTTTTAAAAGTACGCATGTTATTTTTTATTTTTTACTTGGATGTTTATTTCCTTATTTCTAACTATGGGAGTAACTCGAGCCACAATTTTGGTAAGTTAAATAATGCTGCATCGTTAGATATCGTATTTTTAGGTGTTACAATCTCTATGGTTTCTCTGATAATGAAATGATGCTATAGATTGCAGGGTAAAATTATTTTAATTTCATTGAAATTTATTTGGATGGTTTCTTCTTGATAAGCTGATATTAAGTATAATACAAAAACTACAGCTTTGGCATGATTATATGAAGAAGAAACCATCCGAAAAAATTTCAATGAAAATAAAATAATTTTCCCCTGCAATCTATAATATCAGTCCATTAAAAGAGAATACATAGAGATAGTAATCCGTAAAAATACAATATGTAGCGATGCAGCATTATTTAACTTACCAAAATTATGGCTCGAGTTACTCTGTGGTTACAAACTAATATGGAAATAACCATCCATGTAAAAAATAAGAAGTAACGTGCGTTATTTTAAAAGTATCTGAAAATTAAATTAGTGTTTCAAATAACTTCATAAACTGTGCAATTATGGAATATTCTCATTTGTTTTGATAATGGCTCAGATTGAGCTGAACCATGTCAACAGTCTAATAAAACTTATTTTATTGTTTAAAATATTTTTTTTTTATTTTACGCCTTTACCAATTAAAATAAGTACATAACACACGATTCTTAACACAAATGACATTTTAAAATTTGCTTAGATTTAAAACTTCAAAATATGACATGTTTGATAAAAATAAATCACAAAGTTATTTTTAAAAGTAACCATATATATATATTAAATATTTTTGAAATATCAAACAGAATACAAAGTAATTTTACTCATAAATCATAAAAAATACTGAAGCATTTTTATGCTTATAATTCAAAGATAATCAACGAAAAAAAAAAAAGATCCATTGCAATTTAATCACCAAATTGTCCCGAAAACGGAAACAGCCACTCGACTATAAATTGTCTTTTTCCAATTTACTTTGCAAAAGGTTAAGGGAGGGGGGTCTCCATACGTCACTGTTCCAAACTCTGAAAGTTTTAATACGAACACTTATTTTAACATCATATTTGGTTTCAGTAAATTTTACATGAGGATACGAAGCGGGGATTCATTTTGTGAAATAGTAGAATATATGCAAGTTGAAAGAAAGTTAAGTAAGTTGAAATAAATTTTGAATTGCTAATGTTAATTTCATTTTTAAACATTGCAAAGCGGGTGACAATGCGGGTAGCTTTTTAAGTATAATTCGAAACTACTTGGGATATATAGCTGTAATTTTGGATTAAAATATTAAAATTTCTATAAAACATTTCTTTTAAACACATATCATATGCTCAAATTAATATATTTTTTTTGAAAGCCAATTTCAAAGTATAAAATATTTGTATTGGCTATTAAAAAAGTACACATATGATCTGTAAACTTTCAATTTTTTAAACACAATCGAGTTCTAGAAGCTTCATATTCAATTTCCATATGAAGAAGGTCCATTAAGCTTATACTGATAACATAAATTGAAAAAAAAAGTAGTTTCCTGTCGAATGGCTATTTAATTTTTTTTGGTGATGATTTGTGATATTTTTTATGTTCGGAGCGGGGGGGGGGGGGGGGGAACTAAACCTGCTGAGGTAAAGAACTTTTTAAAACTAGGTTAAATTACGACCATTGTCAGTAACTTATGTAGATACAAAAAAGTTTCGTACTACATATATTTTTAAAAGGCCACAGTGGAAAAATTAAAAATTGCCTTCAAGGAAATAGTCTATAAATCTTTAAAAAGCAGCATGGAGATTTTTTTTTCTCAAAATGGTTCATAAATTTTCTTCGCATGCTATCATCTCCATTAAATATTTTTCTGTAGAGATGAGGTTGTATTTAGAAAAAAATATAATAAACAATTAAAGCTAATCGGGATTAAATTTTGGAAAGGTCAATTACTTTAAACTAGTGTATTTCTTCACTTTTCATTTAGCTTTAAGTATGACAAGGTTATATCTACATAAACTACTCTAAAAATGAAAGAAGCCAAAATTTAACCCAGTTTAAAACATTTGTTCATATCATCATATACAGTAGCCCCCACCACACATACGCACAATTTTAGAAATTAACCCCCAAATTATTGCAGAAGAAATGAAATAGCCAATAGCCTGCAAATTCTGTCTTATTTATTTTTATTTTAAAAAGATAAGCTTATTCTACAGTCTTCATATAGCAATTGTACCAAACTTGGAAATTTTCACTACGAACATAACATTTTGACGAGCTCACCAGAGACTGACATGTTCTGCTATCAAAGCTGGTAGACGAGAGTTTCTGGGTTCGAAACAATGTGGTTCTCGTCGACCTAACCGTTTGGGATTTTTCGTGATTTCAGTTAATTATTAATCCTATCCATTCATCTTTTTTTTATAGAGGAACGTCCAGAAATAATAATTACGGATATGATACACTGCACGCTTCAGCACTTATGCGTATTCTATTTACGGGGCCAAAAATTATGCATTTCGACATAATTTTTCGATTCATAATAAGCAAAACACGTTTACTCATATTAAAATCAGATGCTTGCAGCTTGTCCAACATAGTGTTAAGTTTGAAAATTTAAATCAATTTTAGAAATTAAATAAGTACAATTTTCAAACAACAAAAATTGCGCAGTACCTGTTTGACACGTCATTTAAATGAGTAGCCATTGAAACAATATTTAAGATTAAAACACAAATGTATTTAAAAGTAATATTAAAAGGTTAATTCAGTGGATCCAGGAAAAGTCATTTATCGATGATTAACTTTAACGAATAAGCATTGAACTAACAAAAGGGGGAGGTTATCCACATGTCCTAAATAAACTTCAATAACATTGCTACCATAATCGTATTCAAGAAAAATTCAATGTTAGAAGATCACTAAACGCTCTGAAAATACTGTAAATAATAGCTCTTTCAAATAGGCAATTGTCACTAAATAGATGGAGTGCTTGTGGACTCCCAGTTAACTTTAAGCGAAGCACTTAGATTAACATCTTACCAAGGTCAAGGTCAAACCGAGCGGTGTGACCTACCTTTCGGCTTAAGCTCAACAAGCCCCGCTCATTAACACCTTACCAAAAGGCATGTTTCTAGACTGCATGAATCCAATTTCACTCTTAATCTACATCAACCATCACGGCAAATGGCACGAAGTTTGAATGACGATCCGAAATCTGTACTGTTAAAAATTTGCAGCAAACTGTCCAGTCATTCGATCTTTTTTTATGGAAAACGGTTACATAACCGTAATTTAACTCTATTTTGACTATAGAGTTATTTTACAGTTATTTTACGGTTATTTAACCAGTTTCTCAAACAACGGTCGAAAGATTGGACAGTTTGCTGCAATTTTATAACAGTGTGACTTGTAGAACACAGGAGAAAACTCGGCAAAATCCACTCGATCCACCATATTTATACTCACCAGTCAATCACAGCAACGTAATTAGCAAGAAGCGAAGAACAGCCGCAGCGAGCAGATACAGGAAGATTAAATCCGACTTGCGAAAGTAAAAGAAAAGGCAGAATAGGCTCGTTCATGCACAAAATATTAGTAACCGTATGTTTTCATACAATCCATTTGCTCCTAGACTATCCTCATAAGAGAGACACTACGCTACAAAATTTGCGCACAAAAATAAATTAGTAAATCAGCTTTTCTGCATGATAACTTTTAAAAGAGAATCACAGTAGACAAAAAAGAAGACTTACAAAAGAAGATTTTTATTATATCAAATTAAATCTAAACTAGATAGAACCCGTCAAAACTTGACGGAAAAAATTACAATAACAATTTAGTATTTGTACATTTTACCTATTTTTCTTTCAGACATTATTTAAAAAAAGCATGGTTAAAAATTCTTACTAAAAACGTTCCCCATTTAAAATAATGTAAAAACAGTCTCCAATAAAAATCTCTACCACTTGACAATAGCGCTTTCACTCCCCCCCCCCCCCGTTAGGGCATCATCAGTTGTGATCTTCAACTTCCTTCCTCTCCATTATATATATGACTGCTGGTTGAAGAGCTCCCCCTATCGGCATTCAATATTATCTCTCTCTCTTACCCCCTCTTCCAACATTTTTTTCCAGCGGCAATCAAGTAATGAGTGTACCATGTCATTGCATGCGGCTTTGGATGCATTGATTTCTATTGATTCTCTTATTAAAGCGTTATGTAAATTTTCTTACTTAGCTATTTTCTGTATTTGTAGGGTTTCAAGTTTTATTGGGGTTTTAGTGTTTAATCTTGCAAGATCTGTTGACTGTTTATTTAGTTTTATATATCGGATATGTTCTTTCATTCTTTCTTCTATTTTTCTCTTTGTCATTCCTATGTAGGTAACCTTTTCATTTCTGCTGTTTAGACAATTTATTCTGTATATTCCTGCTGTATGTATTTCCTCATATTTTTCTATTTCATTTGTTATTGATTTGAAGAGGGATGGATTGGGGGTTAGTGGGACTATTTTTCCTATTTTTTCTAATTCTCTTTTTATTTTCAAAGATACACCTTTTATATATGGAATAGGAGGAGTGTATGTTAGATTACTCTGTGCTGGTTGTATATGGTCAATTCTTTTTCTTACTCTTTCAATTAGTTTAAGTATAGTTTTTCTCGGATGTCCTGCCTTTAAACCTATGTTTTCAATGATTTTTAATTCTTCCTTTAGTGATTTTTCTGTAGAACAAACATGTAGAGCTCTATTTATACATGTATTCATGGCTGCTAATCTGTATGGTAGTGGAGTATCGGCTTTATAGGGGATTACATTTAAGTTTGCTGTGGGTTTTCTATATACTGTACTATTTATTTTAGTTATATCATGAGTTATTTTTACATCTAAGTAGTTGATCGAATGCTTTATTTCTTTTTCTATTGTAAACTGGATGTTCTTATCATACGAATTTACTTTGTCAAGGAGGTTCTCTAGATTAATTCGCTTACTTGTGATAATAAATATGTCGTGTACATATCTAAGCCATAGCCTGATTTCAGTTTTGTGTTCGTTTATGATTATTGTTTCCAGATTTCTTAATTTCCATTCTGCGACTATATTCTTGCTATATCTTGCGATCGATCAAATAATTGAATTTCGTTAAGCATTAAATTTTCTGATTACTTCTCTATTATCCGGTCGACCACTTTTCATAACAAAAAACTATCGCCAAACTGTAAAATTAAACGCCAAAAATGCAGTCCGATTTACTTTATGTCAGAAGCATTATATGTATTTGTTATGTCATCACATGGTTTTTAATTCGACATTTGCGTCTATTTTTCAATATGTTTTACTGATTTATTAGTTATTTCATTAATTAAAATAACAATCGTGTCCTTAAATTCTTATATTTTATTTATTTATTTATTTTGATATTTCAATGGCAACGTTCTCCCGTTTATTTGGTGTTACAGTTTGGCGATAGTTATTTGTTATGAAAAGTGTTCGATGGGATAATAGAGAAGTACAAATTTTCTTATTTTTAATCTGAGAAAGAAACAATAATCATGGATTTAATTAATTTTTAAATAGACGGTGCAACCAAAACTATTTTGATTATCGAAGACGCACCGGGGTTAATTTTTGGCTCCTAAATGACGATTTTTGCTTTGTATGGCAACCTGGTGTTTTATAATAAAATTGAATTTTTGTGTAAATAAATAAAATAAAATAGGTACTTTTATGTTAGCTGGACGTCAGGGATAACTCTCCGAATCTTGTTCCAATTGGAATAATTTAAATTGCAACATTTTACGTGAGATTTGTTATTCATATTGATATGTTTATGTTTAGATATTTTATTATTATTATATTCTAGCTAATTTTAAGTAAGTTTTTTTTTAAATTTTACATTTCAATGTTTAAATATTACTTAGTTGATATTAGCTAATGTCAAAAGATTGGCGAACCACGGAGTTCAGAGAATAAACTGTATTCCTCGCAACAGTGAGAGTTACTGTCTTTATGACGTCATAAGCAGAAGTAAAAGTTTAATTAAAAATTACGGCTAATTAATTAAATTTTCGAACAAACGAATGCACGATAACAAATCTGTGTCCAAATATCTTTCATTTAAAAAAAGAATGGTGTAATTTGATGCAGTAGTTTGTTCTCACGGATTGTCGAAAGAAATCGCTTAGCGTTTTAAATATATAGATATTGCTTTTAATCTGTAAAGCTCAATTTTTAAATTTATCCAATGTTTCAATATTTTTGGAATTAAATATATCATAAGATTTTAAAAATGCTTAACTTTTTATAAACTCATGCTATATATATATATATATATGCAAAATAAAAACTTTGTTCCCATTAAGAAATAGAAAGTGCACTGAATAAATCTAAGTACAGCAGAATTATTACAACATAAATGTAAAATATCATAATTCTATGTTCATAACTGTTTATCAATTTTGAGGGAAAGTGTAAAAATTATAAAATGCAAAAATCAAGTTTAAATACCTAGTTAAAAAAAGTATTTATTTACGTTTTTTATTGCTGTAGACACAGTTTTTCTCAGATTTCGATGAGGTTTGCTTTCAAATTTTCCATAAAATACGTCTTAATGTTTTTTAATTCAATTTTTTGAATGCGAAAGGATGTAATGTGCATTGTGGAATAGAACAAAAGTCTGGCAATATTCCTGTTAACCTTTGAGTTCCTTTCTTGAAGTGACAGCAGCTTGTAGCCATTATTATTTTTAAATAATACTTAAAAATATGGAAAACCTTTTTTTTTTCTTTGTAGATTACTGCACCTTTAATATTTTTGGAGGTTCTTCATCCGGGCTGGTTTGTTTTCATTCCACATTGAAATTTCGATAGACGATCCCATTATAGGTCCACTGCTCAACCAGCGATTACGATCAACTTTAAAAAAAGTTCTAAGGTTATCTTTTGTACTGTAACTATGCGAGAACTGCTCAATAAGAAAGTATGCAGTTTATGAACTTCTGATAGAAATTGGGTTTATAAATCATAGAAAAAAATTTCATGTGAAGGTGTGCACATAAAATATTTAAAGCTTTTATTTTATAGATATGCACGCAATTGTTAAAAAATTGAATTGAACTACTTATCACTAAGCACTTCCACTATGTGAAGGAGCAATATTTTCTTCTGCTAAGACTTCAATTCTTGACTTCGACGAGTATCATCTTCTATGAATTCTTGGTCTATGAAAATTTGGTTTTCTTATTTGTCTCACTATAAAATAGCAAGGAGAAGAAATACAAAAATTATGTCCTAAACATTGTTTTATTCCTAAAGGCTTAAAACAATTTTTAGTCAAAAAAATAATTTAGAACACGATACATATTTTTAATTATCTAAGAAAAAAACAGCACATAAATTCCTTCACTATAAACTAAAAAAACGAATTGGAAACTGTTTCACAAATAAAATTTATTTTTCAATATATTTTTTTAATGTTTGCACTGCATGTCTGCATGAAAATATTGCGAAACGAATTTTCATATGTGAGGCCGGATATTTTTGGTACATTCCGTGTTAAAACATATGCATCCCTAATAATTATACTACTGTTCATCGGATAAAACTTTTATTAGTACCAAGTAATTAGTATTAACGTTTAATAAATAATTCTATACTATTTGGATTTTTCGGAAATTTTATTTTCGAATACCAAATGGGAATGTCATTCTGTCAAGTAATTTAGGAAATGTGCAGATTTTCAATTTTGAACTCCTAATGTTAAATTCATGTTTTACATCTGCAAAAAAAATTAGAATTTGGACAGTTTTTTAAGCATTACTCAAAAATCAGTTGGCAGAATGACCTGTAATTTTGGATTCGTATATTTCAAGATTCTAGAAATCTATTTCTCATCAACAAATCACAGGTTACAATTTACATTTCTTTTGTAAAAGTAATTTTGAAAAGAACAACATTTTTTAGATAAATTTTGGAATAAATATGAATTGTAACTTATGAGTTTTGTAACAGAAATCTATTTAAAGAAGTTCCAAATATGCGAATCTAAACTTATTACAGATTCTACCATTCAACGAATAACTTTAGGAGTTCCAAACTCTTAACCAGCTGAACTCTAATGCCTAAACTGATTGACCGGATGACGTCCTGATTGGTATACGAACTTAGAAATTAATCAAAAATTAAATTATTACGTCAAAATTAAGCGTTAGTATTGAAAATATTTCTTTGTTACTATTTCTATATAGACGAACGCCTATGACATGTTTAAGTCCAGTATTATAGAATAGATAGTATTACTAATCAATTGGTACTGGAAACATTTTTATACCGTAATTTACGATAGAGTCATTATGGGTGTAGAATTTTCATTTGATACGGACAAAGCTTATTACATATTACAGGGTGGTAAATACATAAGATACTTTGTAAACTTTTGTAAGTATGAAAGTGGTGTCTACATATAAGTAAGTGAGTACGTGCTAAATATTGAGAACAATTACATCTCTTCTAGCGACGAATTGTGGAGCTTACCGATCCCATCTCGAAATTTACTGGACGTATGGAAAAACACCGATTAAATATATGCTTAACGTTTAACGATTTAGTATGAAATGACACTTTATATCCATGAACAGCCCGAACTAAAAGCGAGAGTTCAAACATTAATGGTACCGTTTGTATCATTGCCACACCAAAAACAAATGATTTGCAACCAAACGTAATAAATACCATCACAGATAATGAAGTACTGTTTCTGTTGTCTAAATCATGTGGTTTGATTGCAATTCTCAATATTTTTTCGCATCCTGTTTAATTAAGTCAACATTCTAGTATCGGCAGGATTCGAAAAAATGTGCATTAATATCGTCATTTTTAACTGAATCAATGATGTGGGACAACTTTCTATTCGATATTTTTCTTATTATCTCTATTATATAATGAAATAGGATCGCTAAGTTCCGCATTTTGCCGCTAGGATCTCTGCGAGTGATCTCATCTAATTGTGTTGCATATATTCACTTTCATATGTGTGGACACCACTTTTATAATTGTAACTATACCCGTTCACATAGTAAATGGCTGCCGACTTTTACGTTTCCTCCCCTGTCTTCCTCCTCTATTTCAGTAGACGTTTAATATAACGTTTGAAATAATATTTAATTCGTCTCATAAAGATGTACCATTTTATATAATCTAAATAAACTTACACATAAATAAAATATCGGTTATTTTGGAATTAATCAATTACACTCCAGGAAAATATATTATTTCTCGAATTAAAAAATGTATATATCTTGCGGATTTAAAATGTTACGCCGTTCCTAACTAATGTTATATGTGTTTAAAAAAACAAAACAAAAAAAACTAATGATAGAAGCACTGCATAATAAATCTGCTTTTGATTACAGTTTTGTGAATAAAAAATACATAAATATTTATTCTGTCTCATAAGTAATTTAAAGCAGTCGGAGAAGTAAGAAACACATATATATGTGTAATTAAATTATCTTTATTTGAATTTAAAGCTACTTCTTTAGAATAAATTTAAATTTACGTATCAAACAGTCTTAAAAAGAGCTAAGGAAACAACCGTTAGGCCGGTAAAGATATAATGAAATCGTTACAAATTGCTGCCATATTGATCAGTGATATACAATAAGCAGTAACGGTGCGTGTTTTCATACAATCTTGCTTCTTTTAAAGTAGAAGAAGCATGTCTAGCTTACTCCTAATATAACAAGTTGGAAATTGTAAGTCAAACGTTACAAACGAGGTGCGTTCGTACGCACGTTTTAGAATTAAATTCATGATATCCCGTGCGTAGAACGGGTTAAACAGCTAGTTAAGTATATATTTTATGACACTGTTCATACAAATATCTTAACTAGTTATATAAATATTCAGATATATATGTATCAGCTAGTTATATAAATATTCAGATCTTGATGATTTTTAATTCTGTGAAATGAATTATATCGTCTGCAGATTAATTTCTGTAATAAAATAAGTAATCTCGGTCTCTTGACGGTTAAACTTCGGAAGCTCCTATAACAAAAAAGCACCGATTTTAAAAAAAAAATCAAATTTCTTAATAAATATTTTTATTAATATCTCCTAAAGTTTTGATTCGATTTTAATAAAATTTGAAATGTCTCGACAAAATTCTGCAAAGATAATATATTTTAAATTGCAAACCATTTGGTTGGGTAGTTTTTGCGTTGTTATATGCGGACAGACAGACAGACGGACAGACAGACAGACGGACGGACAGACGGACGGACCAAACGACGACTATAGGTGCTACGTATTTATATAATTACGAACGCACCTAAAAAGGCGATGCTATTTCGAAACTTGTTGAACATTATTTATTTTTATGAAATTTTAAGAAGTCTTTACTTATAAGCACAATTATCGCTCTTGTTATATAGATTTCCTTTACATCTATATTGAAGTTACAAAAAATTTACATGAATAGAAAATTAAACTCATTTATATTTAAAAACATGCTATTTAAAATATTTTTAATAAAACGTTTAGTTATTCATGAAAATTCAGTTTTTTTTACAATTTTTTAATTAATTACTCTTTTATTTTTGCAGCGATGGCTTTTTGAAAATAACAAATTTCAATCTTTAATCGCCATTTTTTCGATTCATTCACCACATTTGTTTCTGAAATTTGATCGGGATACATTTTTTTATGAGATTATGTAAACAATGTTCACTGACAAGCTTTAAAATTAAGTACAAAATAATTATAAATAGATTGCATAAAAGTTTTATTTAAGTTATGTAAGATAATCCTGACATTTTGAATATTTTTCTTAGAGCAATCTATTACTTAAAAATAACATGATAATAACTAATTATAACGAAATTGCTTAAAGTAAGTTTTTATTCATGTAAACATGAAACTAAGTGCTGAGCGAACATCATAAATATTTCGTTATAACATAATGTCTCTTTTTCCCTTGGAATTACATATAGCATAAAATGTCATCCGTTTCTAAAACTTGATAACTTCGTTTTCGAAAACATTGAAGTATGACTAATACTAATTCTTTTTTGAACATGCTAGTGATGTTCATAAAGCTTGATCATGTTATTCAGAGTTAGATATAGAAGAAACAAACATTAAACACTCAATCAACACAACAAAAATATCATTCCTTCCTTCATCTTAAAACCTATAAAAATACACTGCATCTAAGATATTTAACATAAATTGTATAGAATTCAGCAGAAAACATTCAAAACTATTCATTTTTAAGTAAGTTGTTACTAAATATTACTTATTATTTATTGTAATTCTACAATTGTTTGCTTTAATTTATCTTACTATTTCATTTTTTTCAGTTATTAGTATTATTTTTCCATAATTTTTCAATTTTTTATAATTAAATTATTTTCTACATTAAAATGTCATTAAGTGAAAGTATTTTAACTAATAAAACACAAAGAATATTTGTTTTTTTGACATAAATATAATGCAAATTTATATTTTGGCGTATTTATAAATCAAACTACTTCTAAATTTTGAAATATATTTTTTTAAAATGATAAAAAAAAGTTTAAGACCTGTACGTTTTCTCGTTAAAATAAATCATTTAGCTCTATTTACAAAAATAAAATAAAATAAACTTATTTTACACAATTAAATTATAAGCAGTGGATCTGTGCGAGTATTTCAAACTGCAAGTCTAATTTTGTTTTAGCAATATCTAAAATGTTTTAGATGTAGATTTAAACTTCTAAAGAAAAATTAAGGATAAAAATGTCTGCAAACAACATTAGTCAAGCCAGAATACGGGGGGTCGTACTTTAAATCGTGCAAAAAATATTTACAATTCTAATATTGAAAAACGCGTTCGTGAAAGACTACAAAATAGTATATACTACAAAAGCAGGAAAATTTCAGCAAAATCGGTCGATCCAATCTCGAGTTCTACCTGGTACATTGATAGATTTGTAAAACAGAGTTTCGAGAAAAACAGGTTTAAAGATTTACGTTTTTAAACAAACATAGATAACAGTGACAATTTTAAACTTAAAAAAAATCATCTATACACGAGAGGGAACTGTAACTACCTTGTAGGTTTTCACACCCCTCGAGTTCTGGTAAAGCAAGTACGTGTCGGAAAAACCCGACTTAAGGCCTACGGCCTGGTTCCCTTCTGGGTGTCCAGCTCCGAAACTGTTGGGGGACGCCGGCCCGTCCCAAAGTGTCTCGCGGGGACTCCCCTACTGGTTTTCACAGCGTCTTGCAACGACTAACGTCGTCGACACGTCGGCTTAAGTTCAGAGGGACCGCAGGTAGCGGTCTTCTGACCGGCCGAAGTGCCGTAGGGACACAAACCTGCTGGCGCGATAAAAGTCCCTCAGAACTTGGGTTCAGTGGTCGTCTACGCGCCGGGCGCTACTCATGGCGCCTGGCGGCGCAGCTTACTTTTATACCAGGCCCATATAATGAACCCTCCTGGACTTCCTCTTTGTCTATACTTTTGTTTCTACACGCACGCTGCACACAATACGCTAAAAATGAACCTACTCACTGCAATACCAAAAGACGGATAACTTTTGAACCATTAATAATTTCGAAAAAACTGCTTTACTACAAAAGGTTTGAGAAATTATAGGATAAAAATATGTAAAAAAAATCGATATATTTTTTAAACAATAAGTTATAACATGCTTTAATTGCTTGCGTTTTGTAGATGCATAGAAAAAGGGACATTAACAACAGAAGTAACATATATGATTAGTAATAAAAAAAGCACTAAATAAAACATTTTAATATACAATCAAAAACTGGGTTTGTTGTTGCTTTTATCATTGTTTTTTATCAAATTAATTGCACATTGATTGTATTGCCACTCAAACGACACTGTTAAATATTTGGTTTCATTTAAATATATGGTGCCATAAAAGTTGCCACCATGGAATTCTGATACAAAATTTTAATAATGTAGTTTGAGTGACAATATAGTCAGTAAACAGTTAATTATATAAAATCCACGTATAAAAGAAGGAACAAACTCTGTTTTTTTATACAATATTATAAAATTTTATCTAGTGTGAACAACGATTTTGTTAAATATCGAATACTACTTTCGTAAAATCGGGTCGTAAAAGTCTATCCCTAAATGAACTACATTTACTCTTTGGAAGATGGGGATAATCAGAAATCTCTCTTTAATCTGGAGTCTAACACTCTAACACACTAAATACATCCAAGCTCAAACAGGCATTCGAACTTGGTGACGTCTGTGTTCTAAGTTTTACACAGCAAAAATAAAAAATAAATGTTTCTTAATCTACGAAAAAATACTGGTGTCCAAAAATTAAGGGACAGTGATCAATTTCAGACGTTTCGTCGAATATCTTACTGAAACTCGTGAGAAAATGCCCGGAATGCCATTGAACTTTGAAGATCTAAAGAACATATGTTTGACTTCATATTTTTCAGTGAAGATTTTGTCGCGAGGATAATTAGGGCGGGGGGGGGGGGTAATAATTTTAATAATAAAATAATACTTTCGATCACCCAAGAAATAGAAAATGCTAAAAATGATCTGTCACTGTAGCAAATGACTATCTAGGTCCTGTTCAACATTTGTGCGCATTTGTGTCAGCATAGCACGTGTATTCGTGAAGATGTTAACATGTCTGTGAAAAATTCAAAAGTTTATTTTTTATATAGCATTCAGAGTTTTCAGCTGAATTTAATACCGCTTTCCAAAAACTTTACAAAAAATCTTAGAAATAGTACACTGTGATTAAAATATTAATATATTGAATATTCGATGAGATATAGGTATTTTTATGAAATGAAATTTAAGCGCTCATGCGCGAACTACAGCAAAGATGTTTTGTCATGATTTGATAGTCAATACTCTAGGGCAACTCATATAAAAAGACCAGTGAAATATCTTGAAAACTCAAAAAGTTACAGCAATAATTGAAAAATTGAGGAGGAAATCCCATATAATCCTATGGGATGTTCTCCTCAATTTTTCCCGATTTTTATTTTTATTTTTTTCATATTTATAAATCGTAATAATAACGGATGAAAAACATTGATATTTGATTAAAACTTTTAGAAAAATATGAAATTTTAGAAGTTAAGAAGAAAATGAAATATTTTATTTCCAAAGACGCCATGTAGGAATAAAATTCAATATCTCTAGACAACTGTTCTATGCAGGTCACAAAAGGCAAATAAATTAAACAAAATGATTGTTGCTTCAATACGAGTTACTTAAATACATAAAGCAGAAGGTGGCTTTTTTTAGCACTTTCCAACCTAGTTGAAAAGCGCTTATGACTTCGGTTTGTCTGGCCGTCTGCCGTCTGGCCGTCTGTCCGTGCCCTAACTCCCGTAAATATGCTCAGATTGCTCTGCAATTTTTATATGTTATTGTCGTTATCTATAGCATGTTCCCTATTTCAACGGAAGTGTGTAGCACTTATAGTTTTTTTACAGGGACACTCAAAAGAATTCCGTTACATTGCGGTCTATGGGGAAAAATCATTTGCGGTTTATTTAAATAATGTTTCACTATTTTAAACGCATTGAAAATTATATATATCACTAAGGTGCATTAGAAGAAGCTTAATATAGAACAGGGTGTGCATAGCACTTATAGTTACTTTACAGGGACAGTAAAAATAATTCCATTACATTACGTCTATGGAGAAAATCGTCTGCGGTTTATTTAAATAATGTTTCACTATTTTAAACGCATTGAAATTTATATAGATCACTAAGGTGCATTACAAGAGACTTACTACGGAATATTGTGTGTATAGCAGTCATCGTTCATTTACAGGGACACGCAAAAGAATTATCTACTCTCTGTTAACAATAATTCCTGGAAGTGCGTTTTAAGTTACTGAACGCGATTTTAATGTTAACTTGCTTTTTGTCTATTACGTGATGTGTATAAATTCTGTAGATCCTATACAGGGCAGCACAAAAGTTCGCGAACACATTTCTGTTTATTGACAAACTCCAGACGGAGAATTTTAAACTGTGCTACGCGTTTCCTAACTGAACTAAAATTTAGCATCCTATGTAGTATATATACAATTCTATAGATCCCATACAGGGCTGAATAAAAGTATTCGGATATTTTTCAGAATATTGTATATGTTGGAAATTCCTGAAATTATGTTTTTAAATATGTTATGCGTTTTCCAAATTGTTTACTTAGAAGTTATCTTTTAGCTTATTAAACGGTATGATTTGTAAAATTATTTTGGAAGCTTTGGAAAGTGCTACATAATCTATGCTTGACGCATGATTTTTCGTTCTTGTTCTTTTATGAAAACATTAATAAACAAACTTTTGTATAGAATGTCATGGCATGGCACTTCCAGCATACAATTGATAAAATATTTATCCTTTAATTATAAGCTCTTGAAATCAAAATGGTGTGTTGAAAATGTTGCAATGTAAACATTTTATTTACATTGAAATCTTATATCGATTAATTTTTTTAATAAACTGCATAAAATATTGGAATATAAAAATTTATTTAAGCAAAATAAAAGAGAGAAACCTGAGAGCAAATATTTGTCAAATTCCTTCTTTTCGTTTGTCTTTTGTTTTATCATATATATTTTATTCAAATAGAAATGTTATGAAAAATATAATATTTGCATTTAATATTTGTGTGTATAAGCATTTTCGAAATTATTTTGAAATGTACAATTTTGCGTATTTTAGAACTGAGTCAGTCGAAAGAGTAATTTTTTATTATTATTTTGGTTTTTAAAGATAGATTATGACAATTCTGCGTATTTTAGAACTGAATCGTGGAAAGAGTAATTTTTTTATATTATTTTGGTTTTTAAAGATAGATTTTTACAATTCTGCTTATTTTAAAACTGAATCAGTCGAAAGAGTAATTTTTTTATATTATTTTGGTTTTAAAGATAGATTTTTACAATTCTGCATATTTTAGAACTGAATCAGTCGAAAGAGTAATTTTTTTATATTATTTTGGTTTTTAAAGATAGATTTTTACAATTCTGCTTATTTTAAAACTGAATCAGTCGGAAGAGTAATTTTTTTATATTATTTTGGTTTTTAAAGATAGATTTTTACATTTTTACAAGGCCCAGAAAATTTCTCTAAACGTAACATTTATTCACAACGTACTTAGATATCGATAATTAAACTCTTAAAATAAACGTATTTCGGTTTCACAATCGAGCGACTTTTAAGAATTCCGTTAATGTCTGTAACACATTAAAAAAGAAAAACACGCTTTTTAATTTTAATGTAATGCAGGCTAATTATCCAACAACAATATGTTTCTGTATCCTTATTCTGCATTTTTGAGTGTGCAAATGTTCGTAAAATGTTATATCACAATTCTTGGAAATAAACTTCTACTAACTGATCCCGCCCGGCGTTGCCGGGGCCCGTGACAATAAATAAATAAAAAAAAATCAAGTTTTTGTTATTTTATATCTTTTACTCGATTTTGTATGAAATTAAAATGAAAAATTCGCGAAAAAATATTGATATTTAGTGATAAAAGCACTCATTTTCTTGTTTTTTTACCCAGTGTCGTTTCATAGTTTTACAATAAAAAGCTCTTTTTGTCCGAACTCTTTGAAATCTTTATTGGCGATAAATAAAACGGTTTAATAGCCCGTGTAAAAATTTCGTGAAAAAATATTGTTATTTAGTTAAAAACGAAATTTTTTCTTCCCGCTTTTTTGTTTGTTTGTTTGTTTTCGCTTCAGCTCCTTTAACATAGCAATAAAAAAAGTAGTTCTCACCTTCCGAATTCTCTGACATTTCAAACGGTTATAAATATAACTGTATCCAAGCATCCAAGCGAAAAAATATGCATATCTAGTAGTGAAACCATGAGTTCTTTAAAAAAAATCTTTAGCTGTCAACCTCAGAGCTAAAATAAATTAGATGGTCTATTTCAACCTCAGAGCAAAAATAAATTAGATGGTCTATGCTTTCAATTCAATGGTGTGGCTTCATCCGTTTTCAATCACCCCTTTTCAATCCCCCTAGGCTAAACAGGTGAGGGTTGTGTTAATCAATCAGGTTTCCCGTTTCTTAGGGTGGAAGCCTTCAAAAAAGTTGACGCATGCGCAAAGAGACGATTTTCATGTGGATTTGACAGAATGGGCTTTTCGTTTTAAATATATAGTTGTTATATAAGAGTTTTCACAAGAATGCGTTTTCCAACGCTGTGAAAAATATAAATATTTCTTAATCTTGCTCATATCTTTCTTAAAGTTTACGAAAAATTCCGAAACGAATTTCGTAGTCTTCAAAAACCTCTGAAACAAATAGATTTCCGAGATTTAAAGAAGCACTTCTAAACATATGTTATTTATGCTGCTCGTAATTTTTGAAAAAATTCACAAGAAGTTTTTACAGTGTATTAATCAGTTTTCTCACTCCGAAATATCGGTTTTTCAGAAGCTATCAGTTCTCAAGTGAATATTTTCATTTCAACAAGCATGATAAATTAATAGTAATAACATTAACATTAAAATTAATAGTATTAATATTAACATTTAAATTCATTGTTTTAACATTAGCATTATTTTGTTACATATGCACGTTTATAAGTTTTGTTACACAGTTGAAAATAATTACTTGAGAATTGTTAGCATCCGAAAAACACGTACGGTAAAACTAGGAGAGTCTGTGCACAATTCAAAAGAATAGCAATAAAAAAATCTAAATATTAATTTTTTGTTAAACTATCCATGAATAATTTTTAATTCACTTGTTTTTTATGCATTTCCGTTGCTATTTTGTTGTTATGCTGCAATTTAAAAGAACAGTTGTAATAAAACCAAGAAAGTTATTTTGTGCAATCTGTCCTTACAGGGTTGGTGTGATTGCGCGCATGGGTAGGGGAGATTGTTACTAATAATAACTACAATTAAATTGTTAACAATAATAATTACACTTAAATGACATTGTTGTAAGGTTTTTGTGAACAAATATTATTGTATTAGAAGTGAATATTTCAACCTAATGATTAAAGAATCAGGAAAAGGAAATAATTTTAAAAAAGATTAAAAATTTTTAATTAAAGGAAAAAAAATAAAGAATCAGAAAAAGCAAGTCCAGATAATATTACAAAATAACATTAAGTTACTTGATAACACGTTTAACGTAAAATTAGTCCATTTTCATTTTATATTTTTTTATGCAAATTTACCAATAAGCTGCGTAATCTGTCCTAGCATGGAAACTAATGGGAACAATGCGCCATATCTCTTAAGTAGCAGATGCGCAAACTCTCCCATTTCGGTAGGAGAGATTGTGCGGCCTTTTATTTAAACATGGCGGCTACTGAAACGAACCGTTGATGTTCACGTTGTTAGTCTAGATTAGTAGCTTATGAGAAATCGTTTAAGTTAAAATATTTTGTACTACTGACATTGTATAGAAATTCTGATGAATAGATATGCAAATTCAAACACTTACTTTGGGAAAACAAAACAAAATAGCAATGCTTTATCTTAGACGTTCAAAACAATCAACGTGCACTTTCAAGTAGACACTCCACTACTGCTATTGTAGAACTACCTGGAGTCGCTGCGCGCTCACTCTACTCCATCCCCCGAACCTCCATGTGCGCAATATCTCTGACCGCGCCATCTCTCCTGGCTTTACCTTATTCCGTTATGATGACTTGGTCGAATTATGGTGATGCACGTCTAGCTACATAAATATTAAGTCTAAAATAACACAGTTTGCAACGATGTAAGTTCTTTATTATTACAATTAAAAGACGAAAATAAAGTAATAAAAATTAACTACAAGCATGCATGGTATATCTCATGCTTAAACAAAACTCTTCAAAATATACGCCATACGATTGCATCTAATCATAACTTAAGTTCCACAAGATAGTCTAAAATTTGCACGCCTGAACTCTGACCTCTTCAAAAGTTGAACTGTTTGACTTCTGTTTTATCAAACATCTCTACAGTCGGCAGGGTTCCACGATCGTCTTTATTCCCATTGGTTGCTAATGAGATCAGGTATTTTAAGTATTGACATGCTTCTTGACGATTCTTGAAATTCAAGTTCTGCATCTGTTAGGGAAACAGCCATTCTCCATTCATGAATACCTACCAGGTGATTAATTGAGAAACGTGAAATCAGGAGGATTTTACCACATATTCATTCCTTCCCTACATAGCTTACTACATATTTGTTCTCAAAGCTGAAAAAAGAACCCCTGATTAAAATGTATCAAACAGAAGGACCCCTTTTCTGTTAAGGATCAACTAGTGTACATTTTTAAGGAATAGTGGAACTCTAGACATCACACCGTGTGTAGAAAATTGATTAACACATTGTAAAAAGTATTGGAAAATTTTTCCGAAAATTACGGACAGGCAAAGAAAATTGTGTAAAAAAATCTTGTTTAAATTTCGAAAAACTATAGTTTTCAAACGATTCTAAAGATAAAGGAAATTTTTTTAGAATGGCGGTAACGCGGAAAAGGCTATATTATATTTTCGTAAATCTTCAGAAAAATAAGAGCTAAAGAAACATATTTGCCCTTTTTTAAAGTAAAATAAAATATATATATATGCAAATGAAATTGTCTGGGTTAAATTGTTTTAAAATTTAAGAAAATACGTTTTTATGTTTTTATTCTTTCAAAAATAAAATGTTTCATATAAAGTTTTAAAGAAAAGTATTTATCTCTTTATATAAAATCCTCTTTGTGAAGTTTTTCTTATTTTGTAGCATTTTTTTGTTTTCGAATGGCGATACACTAGTTCTTCTCAGAACACAGAAATCTAGTTATTCAGATGGAAGAAGTTTGCATACGAAATTATTCAACATCTATATCGGATTAGGACAAAGTAACTAATTTTCTCTGTGAGTGAGATATGTTAAAAGAAGCTAATAAAGGGTTTAAAATACTTTTGAAATGTTTAAAATATGTCTTAAATGTTAAGATACAATATAAATTCTTCTAAAGTGTAGCATTATTAGAATAATTTTATTTTAAGAAAACGAATACGAATGAAAATTGATGCATGGTATTTATTTTTTTTAACAAAGACGTTTCGACAATTTTATTCAGCATTTACTATTGAAAACAATTACATAAAAATTATTTTGCCACAAATATTGGAACATTTTTCTATGTTATATGTGGCAGTATTTCACTAGAACGCATTATTCAAGAAATATAAAAATTATATTCAACAATAATAATTACAAAAAAACCCAAAAAACGAAATGGATTAAAAAAAAAACATACAAACATACACAAATGGAGTTATAATGTCTTAAATTCTAAGAAAATACGTGTTTTTATTACTATTTTTTCTAAAATTAAATGTTTCATATACGTTTGAACAAAAGTCTTTAATTTCTTATTTTAAGTCCATTTTATTTCAAAAGCTTCTCTCAATTAATAACATCTTTCTTTAGCTTCAAAAGTCAAATATCAGTTAAAATAAATATATGAACACAAGCTGATGGATTTTCCTGAGTTAAATTTTATTAAAATCTTAGAAAAACATATATGTATGCTTTTATGCTGTCAAAAATAAAAATTTTCATATACGTTTAAACAAAAGTCATTAATTTCTTATTTGAAATCCATTTTATTTCTTAAGTTTCTTTCAATTAATAACATCCTTCTTTAGCTTCAAAAGTCATATATCATAAAAATATCATTTAAAAGAAATATATGAATACAAGATGATGGATTTGTCTACGTTAATTTATGTTAAAATCTTAGAAAAACATATTTTTATGCTTTTATGCTTTCAAATATAAAATTTTTCATATGACATATTAAACAAACGGTATTATTATCTTATTTAAAATCCTCTTTACTTATTAAAATATTATCATTTTGTAGCGTTTTTCATTGGATCGTGTTAGTTTAATTCTTTTGTAAACAACGAAATCTAATTATACAGATTGAAGAACTCTGCGTATGAAATTATTAAAAATCAATATCGGATAAAGACTGAGAAACTAATATTGTCTGCTATTGTGATAGGAATAAAAGAAGTTAACGTTTTGGAAAATATTTTAGAAATACTCAAAATTAGGTTTAACTGATAAAACACAATGTAAATTCTTTTGAATTGTAGCATCATTGAAAACAAAATTCTTTTAAATTTTAGCATCATTGAAAACTAAATCTTTCAAAGCTGTTCTCAAATCCAAAGGGGCTACTTTCAGACACCTTTTTTAATTCATTTTTATTTAGGAATTCATGAAATGGGCAGGTGTTGTTATTATGAAACTTTATAGTCGACGTTTTGAACCAAAATGCAGGTTCTTCAGCGCCTGAAAGAAGAAAAACGTGTTGTCACGTGACACGAATAGCTCGATAAGTAATTTATCTATAAAAAAATGGAAAATTCATTTTGATTCCAAATCTCTTCAATATTCAGGTCTGCCAATTGTATGCCTTTGTGTTTAAAATTGAGTAAGAAAATGCGTCAGAAAATTTCGCGCTGTTGAACAGGTAATTTGAGAACCACCTTAAGAACTACCAAGCTTCGCTCGGTACGCTGGTCAGTTTCTCGCAACGAATCTTGAATCAAATAAAATATATCGGGGAATTTGACCTTGTGCTTTAAAGCAATATGAACCTTTGCGTGGAATGTCTTTCCGCATTTTTGAAAACGATACGAACATCATTGCGTTATTATAATTCTAATGTATCAAACAAAATTTGACCTGTTAAGGAAAAGTCTTTTAGTTGCTTTTTTACAGTAGGACTTGTCAAGAAAGATAGAGCAATGTGTAATATATTAAAAACATCAATGGAAGATTAATCTAACTAAGAGTACAAGTCTCTTCAAAATACGTCAGTATTTTTAGAAATGCCAGACTTTCCTAATTGGGCTGACCTGATTATAGAACTTTTCCCCATAATTCTATAACTAAAAAACGTAGAACGATATGTTATATACTAAAACCTAACTAAAAATATAATAAAACATATACTAAATATACTAAAATTACTAAATATACTAAATTTACTATAAATACTAAATATACTAAAAATACTAAATATAATAAAAATACTAAAAATACTATAAATATACTAAATATACTAAATATACTAAAAAACTGAACAATTATCCAATTAACAGTGTAACTCCCGTCAAAATTTATTCAACAGAAATCGACAAAATTCGTTCAACAGAGTTATAAGCGGCAGGAACGAAAACCCAACTTTCATTTTATATTGTAGAAGGATGTAACCCCCAGTTATTGACACCTAATTAGTAACTGCCTCTTTAGCAAAGATCTAACTCAAATAAGCATCTTGTTGTAAAATTCTGCAAAATAATGTCATCTAGTGGTAAATGAGACACTTATTTTTATTTTGGAATCAATTTATTCACCACTAGAGGGCCAATAGCATATTTAAAGTAGAAGAAACTTTTGAGAATACAAAAAGTTCCATTTTGAAGCAACCATTTTATTTCTAAAATTAAAGAAGTGTTTTTCTAATCTATTTGTAATGCAACCATCCTAAACTTTTTTCTTAAAGTTATACTTGTATACATTAGTTTAAAGATGCATAAGATATACTAGGGCCATGATTTAGGGTTTATAGTTACTTAATTTAGCTTAATGGGGGTTGCCAGTTATTGGTTCCTAGAATTTCATTTCATCAGTTTCTGACAGAGATATTGCTTATTTGTTAGATTAAATAACGTTGAAATCTATTATTTAAACTGTTTAAAAATGCATAATAATAAATTAAATTTATCTTGTAGTAAACAGTATTCAAATTGAAGTTGTTTTACCGGTGTCTGACACCCAAATGTCAGTTACTGGTTCATGCCAGTTATTAGATATCTGCATTACTAATAATGCAGTACTAAATATTACGCCTATATACACTTACTCAATACTCTGCATTACTAATAATGCAATACAGCTTACTAAATCCATCCTTTTATAATAAATATTAACGTATTTTCTTCTTATAAAAAAGAATATTTTTTTTTAAACGATTTTAAAGATTTAAAATAAAGTGTCAGTCACTGATTTCCTTTGTGTCAGTTATCGGTGTTCGAAAGTAGGGAAGGTGTCAGTTACTGGAGTTTTTGACCATATTTACGAATAAAATTAATTTTTAATAATAAAATGTATAATTTTTTCCAAATTTTGCCAACAATAATTTTTTAATGTATCTCTACTACTCTATCAAAATCAAAGGTTAGTATAAAATAGATTTTATTTTTTGTAATACTTATTTGAACAAGAAAGAATACTTAAAGTGACAGTTACTGGGGGGTTCCACCCTATATAATATTTTATCTAGTTAACTAATATAATTATCTCAATTCATATTTAAACAAGAAAGAAAAATCATGCGTCAAGCATAGATTATGTAACACTTTCCAACGCTTCCAAAATAATCTTACAAATCATACCGTTTAATAAGCTAAAAGATAACATCTAAGTAAACAATTTGGAAAACGCATAAAATATATAAAAACATAATTTTAGGAATTTCCAACCTATACAATATTCGGAAAAATATCCGAATACTTTTATTCAGCCCTGTATAGGATCTATAGATTTGTATATATACTACATAGGATGCTAAATTGTTGTTCAGTTAGGAAACGCGTAGCACAGTTTAAAATTCTCCGTCAGGAGTTTCTGTCAATAAACGGAAATGTGTTCGCGAAATTTTGTGCTGCCCTGTATAGGATCTACAGAATTTATACACACCACGTAATGGAAAAAAAACGAGTTAAAATTAAAATTGCGTTCAATAACTTAAAACGCACTTCCAGGAATTTTTGTTAACAGAGAGTAGATCGTTATTTTGTGTGTCCCTGTAAATGAACGATGACTGCTCTACACACAATATTCTGTAGTAAGCCTCTTGTAATGAACCTTAGCGATACATATAAATTTCAATGTGTTTAAAATAGTGAAACATAATTTAAATAAACCGCAGACGATTTTTCTCCATAGACGTAATGTAACGGAATTCTTTTGACTGTCTCTGTAAAGTAACTATAAGTGCTATCCACACCCTATTCCATGTTAAGCTTCTTCTAATGCACCTTAGTGATATATATAAATTTCAATGCGTTTAAAATAGTGAAACATTATTTAAATAATCCGCAAATGATTTTTTCCCCATAGACCGCAATGTAACGGAATTCTTGTGAGTGTCCCTGTAAAAAAACTATAAGTGCTACACACTTCCGTTGAAATAGGGAACATGCTATAGATAACGACAATAACATATAAAAATTGCAGAGCAATCCGAGCATATTTACGGGAGTTAGAGCACGGACAGACGGCCAGATGGCCAGACGGCAGACGGCAGACGGCAGACGGCCATCCGGCCAGACAAACCGAAGTCATAAACACTTTTCAACTAGGTTGGAAATTGTTAAAAAGTACGGACATTTCAAAAGTTATTTTGAAATAAACAGCTGTGATAATTTCAAAATCAAATTTGTGAAAATAGTATTTTAAGATTTTTTTAATTATCAAAGATAACTTCTTAAGGCCTCCAGACAAATGCTCTAAATATTAGAGTTATGTTAAAATGTATGCGACTAAATCTACCCTATATATATAAAATCCTAATGAAACGAATTTGTGAAACGATTTTATGAAACGAATTTATGAAACGATTTTATGAAACGACTGATTAAATGACTGATTATGTTCTAGGGCTATTTTTAATAAAATATTAAACGCTTGATGGTGAAATTAATACCAATTGTTCATAAAAATCCGCGGATGTCAAAACTGGTAATAGAATTTTGAAATTGGAATTAGTTTTCGAGATATTAATTTTTTTTCTAATTTTAATGACATTTCTGTAATGATGGCAACTAATCACTCAGTTTTTGTTTTGACAAAAAAGGGAAAAAAATTGAAAAGGATCCCGATAGGGATTATTGATTTCTTTTTTTTTTCGTCATTTTCAAATTGAAATTGAATTTATATTTTATTTCAATCGATAATGAAGACAAGATTGTAATTAAATTATGTTTTTCGGGAAAATTTGAAAAAAAATCACATTTCTATCGTCAGGATTCAATCGTCTGTCAGAATTTAATTTAATTTATAAACTGAAAATATTTTGAATAAATTCGTCCAAATGACGTCATTTATGTAAACGCAAAAGAAAGGGGGGGACAAGGAATTAATAGTAATTATTATTTATTTATACCATTTTGTTATTTTTTTGTAAAATTTAATTAAACGAATTTATAAAATCACTTATTCGGATATTTAGAACGAATATATGAAATATTAATTGCCCAACTGAACGGAAGGAGAATAAAATATCCTGCTTCATTTTTTCCGCCAAGCTTTTTAAAAAAACGTCAAAACACCTATAATAGAAAAGCAGCAAAAGTTCATTGGGTTTGTTTTCATAACTTTTGGCAACAAATGTACGTATATTAACGAATCTATCCCTTTTTGAAGCTCGAGTTACGCCAAACCTAAAACAACAGCAAAGAATCCTATACTGGAAAAGTACCCGATTTTCTTATGGGCAATATTCAAGTGACATAACATGATGTAAAATTATCGCGGATTGCAAATTTGTTTAAATATCTCATCAATTGATGCCGAATAAATGCAGGCATGCATGCACAAAATATTTAATTAATTTTGTATGATAAATAATTATTAGAAAATTCGTATATACATATTAATTAAAATAAATAATTTACATATTTAAAGTAACATGAAAATATGCATGATGGTGCACTAAAATAGAGAGAAAATTAAAACCTGTTACTGAAAATGTCTATAACATAGGACTTTTCAATACCGTGGTTCTTAATGTTATTCACAAGCAGATGGATTTTTTCTCATCCTTAAACGCAAAGGAAGAATAGAATACAGATTGTTGTTATAAAAGTCCGAGAGGTAGCCACAATTTAAACCTAACCATTTTATACAAGCTGGTTTTCAAGTTGTAATTGATTTTACTTATCAATCCCGAAAACAGTCGTCAGTTGTCGCAACAGCTGTGTATGAGGCCATTATAATCAAAAAATGCCCAATTAAAACGTTAAAAGCATGGCAACCCAATTACAGATTTACCAATATTTTTAAAATAAAGCACGCTGTCATGTTTTTAGAGGCCTCGAAGTCTGAGCGGGGGTTGGCGAGCGTAGCTCGCAGGGGGTAGGCCCCCTAGTATCAATATATTTTGTTTTTATATAGATTTTTTTTTTCTCAGAATTTCCTTAATTCGTTTAAAGTACTAAAATATCCAATCACATTATTTTTAACAATTTCCAACTTAGTTGAAAAGTGTTTATGACTTCGGTTTGTCTACCATATGGCCGTCTGGCCGTCTGGCCGTGCTCTAACTCGCGTAAATATACTGGGATTGCCCCGAAATTTTTGTATGTTATTGTCGTTTACTATAGCATGTTCCCTATTTCAACTGAAGTGTGTAGGGCTTATAGCTTTTTTACAGGAACTGACAAAAATATTCCGTTACGTTACAGTCAGTGGGAAATAATCGTTCCAAGTGCATTTTGATAATGCAACGTCATTTAAAACGTGATGAAATTGATACATAATTATGAAGAGCATTAAAATATGCTTGATGTAGAATATGTGGTGCAAAGCATTTATCATTCATTTACAGGGTCAAACAAACTAATTCTGTAACTCATTGTTCTGTGGGTAAAAAATGTTTGCAGTGTAATTTAGTGATATTTCACTATTTCAAATATAATGGAAATTCTATGCATTACTGAGGTGCACTATAAATTGCTCTCTTGAAAGTGTGGTGTGCATTGCGTTTATTTACAGAGACACACAAAATATATTGTTTACAGTACATGTGCGATATTTACTGTCTACGTGTGATAAGTGCGTTTTCAACTTTGGTTTGCGTTTTTAAGTTTAAATATTTTTTTTGATAGTACGTGTATGTTTATAAACTCGGTTGATCATATACAGGGCTATACAAGGGAATCCGTAAGTATTACAGACTGTGGGAGGGAATTGCTAAAGGGTAGTTTTTAATTGTGTCACGCATTTTCCTGCTGAACTATATTTAGTACACTAATCGAAGTTTGTGGAATATAAATAAATTCGTATACAGGGCAACGCCAATAAAATGAAACGTTGTCGTTTACGGTTGGTAATTACTGCGAGGGTTTTAAGTTGCCTTTTAGCTTAATATGTGGTGTGTACAAACGTCTTCAGATAATATACACTACAGGGCTGTATAAAAGTTTTCGAGTATATTTACATCGATTCGCGAAAATTTCTAGTTGTGAATATTTTAACTGAACTAAATTTTATAATGCTATACATCTATTGATCATATACAGGGCTGCAAAAAATAATTCGACTACTTTTTTGACACTGGAAGGTTATTTCAAAAACTGTATTTTTTAATGTATTATATGTTTTCTAAATGTTTATTTACACATCTTCTTACCTTATTTGACGGTGAAATTTCTTTTCAATTTTCTGGCTGTGTTGGAAGGTGCTTCATAATCTATGCTTGACGCATGAATATTCGTAATTGTTTATTTCTTTTTCAGACATAGTTGAAAAGTGTTTATGAATTCGATTTGTCTGCCTGTCGTATGCCTGCGAACTGTACGTGCTCTAACTTGAGTAAATATACTCTGATTGCCATGCAATTCATATACGTTAAGTTTACTATAGCTTGTTCGGTATTGAAAATGACGTGTGCATCCTTTACAGTTTATTTACAGGGAAACTCAGAAGAATTCCGTTACATTACGGTTTATGGAGAAAAATCATCGGTTGAACATTAATAATATTGACCTAATTCAATCATATTGAAAAAGATATATATCACTGACGTGCGCTACAATATGCTTATTACTGAAAAGGTGCGCACAGTATCCATCGTTCTTTTACAGGGACACACAAAAATTCAGTTACAGTACTGTCTATCAATAATAATCGAATAATAATGACTGGAAGTATGTTTTCAACTGTGGTACGCGTTTTAGCATTTTACTTAGGGGGCATAAATTCTATAGGAAAATTATATACAGGGCTTCAAAAATGATCTCGAGTACATTTACGTTTATTTGCGGAGTTTAGTGTAGGGGTCTTTTGAACTGGGCTACACTCTCAGAAACAAAACACTCCATTTTGACAATTCAGCAATTCTTGAGCTTCATTTCGTTATTTTTGAAAATCATTTCGTCACAAAGTCACGTGATTTTTAAAGAAACGCGAAACATCAAATATCTGACGAAACTGCTTCTTCACTGCCAGAAATAAAACTCTCACTTTTTACGATTTAGTATTTCTTGAGCTATATTTCATCATTTTTTAATATCATTTCGTCTCAATTTCGATTTTTAATGAAATGGAAACCCTCAAATATTTAAGGAAACTGTTTCCCCATTCACGGCCAGACTCATAAAAAAAGACAGATGCATAAAAATAGAAAAGGAAAGGCATTTTAAGCTGTTTAAACAGGGACTCGCTCTACCTCCTCAAATTCGGCGGTTTTGTTAAGCAGATATATGTTTATGTTATTCTATCACAATTTATTTTTAGAAAAGCGCTTCAATGTATTTAGTTATTGTTTCTGCATTAGTTATTTTTTAGCTGTTAACATTTTCAGGAATGTTTATTATTATTTTTGTTGTTACAAAATCGTTCAAAAAAAATCAAAATTTCAGGTGCTCTTTTTTATTTAAGAAAAATATTCATATAACTATCAAATTTAAAATATGCAAACCTGATTCCTTTCCCCTCTGTAAACTGTAACGTGTTAAAATTTTAACCATCATCTAAAATGGACAATTCTCCTCCAATATGCACTTCAAACTTTTATATTTCTGACCAACAAATTAACAAGACCATATTATAATCATTCATTGAACAAAGGAAATTTCTCTAATAAATCATATTAATCAAGCCATATTCTAATTATTTATTAACTTAGAAAAACCATAATAATAATCTAGCCTTATTAATTAAAATATGCAGAATTTATAACAGCACCAATAAAAATACAATTTACATTCTAAAAATATAAACACACAGAAAAATCCCGTAGATATATTTAAAATCACTTTTATGCAAGTTCCCGTTGGCGAGGTAAGAAACGCATTCGCCTCCCACACCCAAGGTCGCGCGTTCTAATCCCCTTGACGACTGGAGATAAGCGACGTAATTTTTTTCCACTCTCAAGTACACATGCTTCTAAAATTGTCAATAGGTGGCACCATCGGCCTTTTTTTACACTTTTGAACAAGTAATTTGACGAAATTTGAATCCTCAAACAAGTGATGAAATTAATTTACTCAATTGTAGAAATATTCACTCGGAGCATTTCCCAGGAAACGGTTTCGTGAAAAACTAAGAAAATTTCGTGAAATTTGAGTATCCATTTTTGACAGTATATGCGTTTCCTAAATGAAATAAATTTTAGAATACTATGTAGTACAAATACAAATCTATAGCTCCTATACAGGACAAAAGACTTCGAATACTTTTCTTACTATTGACAGTAATTGCTATTATTGGTTCGTCAAATGTGTTATGCGTTTTCAAAATTGTTTACTTAGACATCATCTTTCACCATATTACACTGTGAAGTTTTTTTTACAGTATTCTGAATCTGTCGGAAAGTTTTTCATAATCCATGCGTCACGCAAGATTTTTCTTTCTTGTTTTAATTTTAACATAATTCATAGTATTTATTTAATGCGAACGCATTTTTAAAACTTTCATCTGTTTGTTATAGCGTAAACATCTCCATAAAATTGTTTTTGTCATACTTTTTGGAAATATATTCTATGTTACATCTAATAGATTTTCTTTGAATGTATTATTTACTTTAGATAAATAACCATATGAAAAATAGAAAGCTATAAATGACAACAAAAACAAAAACAAATGCCTTTTAAATGAAATATATGAATAAACGCAGATGTCTTGTAATCTAAGAAATTTACGAATAAATGTTTTTAAAATCTAAGAACGAAACATTTTGATGCTTTTACGGTTTCGAGAACAAAATATTTTATATAAATTTTGAAACAAAAGCCATTGTTTTTAACATAAATCCAAGTTATTTCTTATGTTTTTCTCATTTTGCAACATTTTTCTTTGCATCGCATACGTCTAATTCTTCTCCCAACAAAGAAATCTAATTATGCAGATGTCAGAAATTTGCATACGAAGTTATTCAAGTCCTGTATCGGATTAAGTCAGAGAAACTAATTTTGTCTCAGAGTGAGATGCGTTTAAAAGTAGCTAACTTTTCAGAAAATTCTTTAGAAAAATCCTAAATCTAACGTAAATGAAAAAAAATTAACTATGTCAATTTTTCAATTTGTAGGATTACTAAATTTATTTTATTTGCGTACTATACTAACAGAGAACATGATGCACCAAAACAGAATAATTTATTATTTATAAATTAGTGTTATTTGACATAATATACTATCATATATGCTATAACATAGTCGGTTAAATGGTGATAGGAACTAATACTTATTAATCTGCAAGCTGTTCTAAGAAAACGAAAAATATGCCTTTCGACATTTTTTTTTTTATATTTCGAATGCAAAAAAGTTGCTTCTGCCAAAACTGTTGGAAATATAATTCTATGTAATAGTTTTTCATCAGAATGCATTACACAATTAAAATAAAGAACGATATGCAAAAATAGAGAAAAATGCAATCTTTGAAATATGTATATGCAAATGCACTAATGGATTTTTCTGAATAAAATTGTCATAAAAGCTAAGACATATTCTTATGGTTTTATCATATCAAAACTAAAATATTATTAAATATATTTCAGAAAAAGTCATTGCTTACTTTATTAAAAATCATTTTACATTTTAAGCTTTTCTCATTTTCTAATATTTTTATCGAATTGCGTAGGTCTGATTATTCTGTCAACAAATATATCTATTTATGCAGATGAAGAAATATGCAACAGAAATATTCACAGTTTCTGAATGGGATTGAGACAGAGAAGCGAATTTTGTCTGCATGCGAGATACGCATAAAAGTAGCTAATAATTCGGAAAATTATTTAGAAAAATTCGAAAAATGACCTTAAATGTATTGGTCAAATAGGTCCCCAATTCCCATCTCCAATGTTAAATGGAGTTAGACCTGAGGTCGTGGACGGCATTTCTCTTCTTACATTCTTCTATCTTTACAAGAAAAAAGCATTGGATTCGTGAAAATTTTCGATTTCCGGTGTTCGACGGATTTATACGTTTTAGAAGATCCTGAACACAATTTGAATGTTTTTAGAAAATGTCTGTCTGTATGTGACAAAATGTTTTGGGCGCATTATTTCAAGAACTAATGTACAGAATTTTATAAAACCTTATATTCCATTAGTCCCTGATATAAGTTGGGGCTTATTAGGATTTGGTGTAAATTGCCCAAAAGGTGGCGTTGCTATGCTGCATTTTTTGCGATTTCCGCAATAGCTCTATCTCAAGAATTTATGCACTAATTTTCATCAAACTTCAGATTCAGTTAAACTTTGACATAAAAAAACGCTGATTACGTTTCGGTGTAGATTTCCCAACAGGTGGTGCTGCTGTGCTACTTTTTTCATGAATTTCACGATAGCTATATCGCAAGAACTAATGCACATAATTTCATAAAACTTCAGATTCTATTAAACCTTGACGGTGATTAGACGGATAGATGGTGATTATGTTTTAATATATGTAGACTAACAGGTGGCGCTGCTATGCTATTTTTTCTTAATTTTCATGATAACTATATCTCAAGAACTATTGCACGGATTTTCATCAAACTTCAGATTCTGTTAGACATTGACATAAGTTGTTGTTGATTAGTTTTTGGTGTATATCTCCCAACACGTGGCGCTGCTATGATGCATTTTCAGGATTTACAGGATTTTAGCAATAGTCATATCTCAAGAACTAATGCACGGAATTTAATAAAACTTTAGATTCAGTTAGACCTTGATATAAATTGCTGCAGATTCCTTTTTAGTGATTGCGAAACCTGTGTGATAAACAAGAAAGTTTTGGGATTGGCACATCCGACTAGTTAAAATATGTCACCAGGGAATTAATATTTTAAACTTTTTTTACGTGTACTCTTCTTAATGGATGTCTCTTTCTCTTTATTTTAGCTAAATATTTCTAAAATGTGTCCTTAATTTAATATTGAATGTATAAAATTCTTAGCATAGCTCACGATCTTTTAATAAGATTTTAACACTCTAAATAAAAATAAGAATATATATATACTAGGGGGCCTGCCCCCTGCGAGCTACGCTCGCCAACCTCCGCTCAGACTTCGAGGCCTCTAAAACCATGACAGCGTGCTATATTTTAAAAATATTGGTAAATCTGTAATTTGGTTGCCATGCTTTTCACGTTTTAATGGGACATTTTTGATTATCATGGCCTCATACACAGCTGTTGCGATAACTGACGACTGTTTTCGGGATTGATAAGTAAAATCAATTACAACTTGAAAACCAGCTTGTATAAAATGGTTAGGTTTAAATTGTGGCTACCTCTCGGACTTTTATATAACAACGATCTGTATTCTATTCTTCCTTTGCGTTTAAGGATGACAAAAATTCCATCTGCTTGTGAATAACATTAAGAACCACGGTATTGAAAAGTACTATGTTATAGACATTTTCAGTAACAGGTTTTAATTTTCTCTCTATTTTAGTGCACCATCATGCATATTTTCATGTTATTTTAAATATGTAAATTATTTATTTTAATTAATATGTATATACGAATTTTCTAATAATTATTTATCATACAAAATTAATAAAATATTTTGTGCATGCTTGCCTGCATTTATTCGGCATCAATTGATGAGATATTTAAACAAATTTGCTATCCGTGATAATTTTACACCATGTTATGTCACTTGCATATTGTTCATAAGAAAATCGGGTACTTTTCCAGTATAGGATCCTTTGCTTTTAGGTTTGGCGTAATTCGAGCTTCAAAAAGGGATAGATTCGTTAATATACATAGATTTGTTGCCAAAAGTTATGAAAACAAACCCAATGAACTTTTGTTGCTTTTCTATTATAGGGGTCTTGACGCTTTTTTAAAAAGCTTGGCGGAAAAAACTAAGCAGGATAGAAAACCAAGCAGGATATTTTATTCTCCTTCCGTTCAGTTGGGCAATTATTATTTTATATATTCGTTTCAAATATCCGAATTAGTGATTTTATAAATTCGTTTAATTAAATTTTACAAAAAAATAACAAAATGATATCAATAAATAATAATTACTATTAATTCCTTTTCCCCCCTTTCTTTTGCGTTTACATAAATGACGTCATTTGGAAGAATTCATTCAAAATATTTTCAGTTTATAAATTAAATTAAATGCTGACAGACGATTGAATCCTGACGATAGAAATGTGATTTTTTTTTCAAAGTTTCCTGAAAAACATAATTTAATCACAATCTTGTCTTCATTATCGATTGAAATAAAAGATAAATTCAATTTCAATTTGAAAATGACGAATAAAAAGAAATCAATAATCTCTATCGGGATCCTTTTCAATTTTTTTCCCTTTCTTGTCACAAAAAAACTGAGTAATTAGTTGCCATCATTACAGAAATGTCATTAAAATTAGAAAAAAATTAATATCTCGAAAACTAATTCCAATTTCAAAATTCTATTACCAGTTTTGACATCCTCGGATTTTTATGGACAATTGGTATTAATTTCACCATCAAGCGTTTAATATTTTATTAAAAATAGCCCTGAAACATAATCAGTCGTTTAGTCAGTCGTTTCATTAAATCGTTTCATAAAATCGTTTCATAAAATCGTTTCACAAATTCGTTTCATTAGGATTTTATATATATAGGGTAGATATTAGAAATATTTTGTTGGCAAAAAAAAAGAAAGAGACAACCTTTTAAAAAAGTACACAGAATAAAAGAAGTTAGATATAATAATTTCTTGATGATATATTTTATAATTTTGAATGCATTCCATACCCACAGGTTTCACTACATTAGATGGGGATTTGAGAATACACCGACTAACACCTCTAAAAATATATTTCAATGCTTTCATTTCTCGAAAAATAAAATATTCTCTACTAATTTTAAAACAAAAGTTTTCGTATTTAAAATTCAGATTAATTCTTAAGGTTTTTTTTTTTTTTTTTTTTTTTTTTTTTTTTTTTTCATTTTGTAACATTTTTCACCAGATTGCTTAAAATTAAATCTCCTGTCAACAAAAGAATCTAATTACGAAGATAAAAGTTATTTGCATACAAAATTATTCAAATTCTGTATCGAATTAACACAGACAAGCTGATTTTATGTGAGAGTGAGATACGTTAAAAAGTAGCTTACGTTTCAGATAATTCTTTAAAAAATTCAATAGCTGATTTAAATGATAAATTGCGATATAAATTCTTTAAAATTGTAGCATTATTGAATATATTCCAATTTACAATAAATCTGTACTAGCGTACATTAGGTAGATAAGCTTAAAAAATATATTGTTTTAAACAAGTTGGAAATTGTACGCCAAACGGAACAAATGAGGTGCGTCTTTACTATAACTAGTTTTATAACTATTCAGATATTGGTGTAGTAGCTGTTGTACTCTTATGCAAAAATGTATGAATGTAAAATTTGTATTATTTGGGTTTTTCATATTTTAGATATTAATTTTATTTTATCAAATTAGGTTTCAATATACTTTTACAAAAAGTTAATTGCAATTATGTTACATTGAAATTATACTATGCACAAATATCCAATACAAGACTATGTAAAAAATCATTATTATTATTTCAGTGATGTGAACAATTCGTTCGGATAGTTTTTGCCCTGTTATATGCGGACAGACGGACGGACCAGACGGTGACTATAGGTGCTACGTATTTATATAATTACGAACGCACCTAAAAAACGATATTACATGATTAGATATGCTAAATATACTTTATTCGAAATGGCAAAAAATGGTAGAACATATAGTAATTAATCACCAATCTGTTGTAAAGTTATCAAAAGTGTACCATTTGACCATTTTGATGTCAGTATTTTTATTGTAATTTAAAAAATGGCAAAATACTTACAGTTTTTTTTTATTAGTAAACAAACATTTATTTAAAATAAAGAACGATAGAAAAAGCAAAAAAAAAAATAGTTTGAAAGAAATATATGAACAAAATCAAGTGGATTTTAAACTGTCTTAAAATATAAGAAACGAAACCGTTTATGTGCTTTTATGCTTTCAGAAATAAAATGATTTACGTAAATTTAAAAATTAAACCATTATTTTCTTAATTAAAATTCAATTTACTTCTTAAGCTTCTCTCAATTCATAACATCCTTCTTTATACTGTAAGTCTAATTCTACTGTCAACAAAGAAATTTAATTATGCAGATGGAAGAAGTTTACGTACAAAATTAATCATTCTGTATCGGATTAAGGCAGAAAAACTAATTTTGTTCTAGAGTGAGAAAAGTATCTAATGTTTTAGAAACTTTTTTGCATAGAAATGTGATGCAAATTCTATAAATTTTTAATATTATTGAAAGAATATATTTTCACTCCGGGTAATCGATAATTGATTTTTGCTGTTTTGAATGTTGCATCCATGCAAATTTATGTATTAAATTGTGTTTTAAAAAATCGTAATTCTTAATTCATTGTTTTTTTTTAAAGTTCAATAAATCTCTTTCCGTTATCAAATCTTGCCTCTTCACCAAACTGACCAACAACTTTATCATTAGCTTCAAACCCGATCCTTCCATTAAAATGACTCAGCAATTTCATTATTATTATCAATATAATGATGCAGATTTAGTAGGTCTAGATTACACTTAACTTTGATTTCTGATGTCTCACCATCATACGAAACATTAATTCTAATGAGAGTGAATAGTTTCCAAAAACCTATGAGTATTAACTTTAATTATTCTCTCAGGAAATTCTTCAAAGTTTCTAATGGCTTCTTAAATTTTTCTTCTCAACAATTCATGCACCTTTTTTTTTTTTTTTTGTATTTCTTATTTGGGGACACTTGAAATGATATGTATATAATCCCTTTTTTTCTAGAATTCCTGAACATTTTCTCCTTCTTTTCAGTTTAAGCAATAAAGTCTATTCTCATCTTCATAATTTTCTGGAGAATTTATTTCCATTTTAATATTACAAGGGGCTATGCCCCCTACGAGCTACGCTCGCTAATCCCCGTTAAGATACAACATACTCTAAAAACACGCTATTTTAATCTGCTTTAAAACTGTTATGGAAGATTGAAATATAATTAATCGACCAGTGGCGGTCTCCTGTAATCGGGTTTCCATTCATTTCCTTTGACTGAGGAATTTTAATTCTCAATCAACTGCTGTCGAGACAGCTAACGGCTGTTTCCGTGGCTGATTAAATAAGATCAATTAAACGTTTTAAAATCATCTTGTATAAGATCGCTAAATATTTTTACCATATAGCGTAATTTTCACAAAAGTTTTCTTCTTATTTTTATTATTAAAGTAAAAATACAGTTTTTAATTGAAACGAAATATTATTATTTGTAGTGTTTTAAAATTTGTAACAATAGGTAAAAATATTTTTTCGAAATAAATAATTCTTTCATGCAAATATATTTTTAAACGGAAACTGTTTGGAAATATTACTTGAACATTTTAAATATGGCGTAATTTTTCCCATTTATTGCTTTTAACGCGTAATAATTTAATTTTTTTAAAGTTTTATTTCCCTTTTCAATAATCACGCGAAAATACATTTTTAATTGAAAGGAAATAGTATTATTTGCGCTATTTTCTAAATTGGCAACAATAAAAAAATATGGCCTTTTCGAAATACGAAATAAATCGCGTACCGAAATAATAAAAAAATTAATTTAAAAAAATCCTTCAAAAGATTAGTCAAATTAAAAAAATAATTGTCCACTGCAAACCGCAAGATTGTCAACTATGAGCCTTCAAAATATGGTTAAATTACTACGCATAGTTCTTGTTCCTATAACACTCTATTAATGAACTATTTTGACCAACTTCAATATTAAATAGATCTTAAAATAATTCTTCGGTTTTAAAATTGTCTGCTTCAACGTGTTAGCCTGGAAATACCTCCGGTCACAAAGATTCATTTACAGCGCTGACAGCATTAGTTACTTTTGTTTTTTAGAATAGAGAATTACTTTGCACATTCTATGTTTAAAAAAACAATGTCCTTCTTCGTGGCTCTAGTCCTTTCCTTCTAAATCCATCATAATATTTTTTCTGGAGTGTTCAGTTACAGTAAGAATTTTTGGCAGTTGCCTACGTTTTCAAATACCACTTAGGGGTAAAAAAAATGTCGTTTAACAATGTAATTCTACGTCAATAATACAAAGGCGTGGTGCCACGTTTGATTTGAAAGCAGCAGTAAAACGCGATGTATGCATTCAATTTTAACATTTCAAACATGGTTGAAAAGTATTTATGAATTCGATTTGTCTGTCTGTCTGTCGGTGCTCTAACTCGCGTAAATATATTCGGATTGTCGTGCACTTGATAAATGTTACCGAGGATTACAATGGCAGGTTCGGTATTGAAAATGAAGCTTGTAGCACTTAGAGGTATAATCAAAAGAATTCCGTTACATTGTGGTCTATAGGGAAAAACCGTTTGCAGTGTATTGTAATGATGTTGCAATATTTCAAGTATATTGAAATTGATACACATCACTGAAGTGCACTGCAAGATGATTATTATAGAACTAGCCGCCACTGGCGACCAGTTTGGTCGCCCTTAAATGTATGTTAAGCATTGTAACAAATAATTTTTATTCATAATTTATTTTTTTCCTTAATCCTTCGCCAAACCGGAATCATCTAATACACAAATCAAGAACTTTTGCGATCGTGGTAGCATTTCGCATATTTTTTGTTGTTATGTATTTCATCTTTCTTGACAAAAACCGCTTAACCCACTTTATAATAAATTAATCATTGTGCGTGTTTTATAATAAAATTGTGTGTTTTTTAATATAAAATAAACTATTTCATAATAAAATAAAAGTACATGCTGTTTTAGTAATCTCTAATAGGTACCTGAAAATGGGATTTTCTCGCTAAAATGGCACAAAACAAAAATCGCGCCAACCCCGGTGCGTCCGTGACAGCTGTTCCAATTTAAAATACATGACGTTCACATTTTTCTTTAAAATAGAAAATAGATAAATAAGAAAAAATATAAATCAAAACATTTCATTTTAAAATTAAAGTATCGTTTCTAATTTACACACGCGAAAAATAAAAGCTGACAATTCGTTTCGAAATTTGATCCATTAAATATTATTACATGAGTTCAACTTACGTCAAGAAAAGATCCGGAAGGAAGTTGAGTTGTATAGAACAGAATTATGGTAAACATTGACTGTCTTACTGGTGCGGATTATTTTTTTTTACACCAGGCAGCGGTCCAAAAATTCGTGGTTAATTATTTTAAACGTTCACAACGAATGAATCTTTTTTTTTTTTTTTTTTTTGTTTACTTTCATGGATAGAGAATTTGAACTCCGAACCTAATTTAAACTGAAGTTATTGCAGAATGTATACATAATTGAACGTAAATCATCTCTCAAATATTATTTTTTTTTGAACGATCTTTCTAAAAATGTAACTTTTATGTAGTTTTATTCGAAAAAATAATTTTGAAAAAAAATGGCCGCCAGGCATATGAAAAAGTGAAGCGGGCATCCCGGAACTGTTGATGACAGTCACATGACTTACGGTTTTATTATATCGATAGGTTGTGCATAGCATTTATAGTTTCTTTACAGCGACACTCAAAAGAATTCAGTTACTTTACGGTCTATAGAGAAAAATTGTTTGCGGCTTATTTTAATAATGTTTTACTATTTCAAACATATTGAAATTGATATATATATCACTAAGGTGTATTACAAGAGACTTTCTGTAGAATACTGTGCGTATAGCATTCATCGTTCATTTACAGGGACTCACAAAGATTTCGGTACTGCCTGTTAAAAATAATTCCTGGAAGTGCTTTTTCAGTTGCTGAACAAGATTTTAAATTTAAGTCATTTTTCCTCCCATTACTTGATGTGTATAAATTATATAAATCACATACACGGCAGCACAAAAGTTCTCGAGTACATTTCCGTTTATTGACGGAAGTTCCAGAAGGGGTATTTTAAACTTTGCTACGCGTTTCCAAACTGAATTAAAATTTAGCATTCTATATAGCATATCTACAAATCGATAGATCATATACAGGGCTTGTACAAAATAGTTCGGATATTTTTCCGAATATTGTTAGTAATTTCTGAAATTGGGTTTTTAAATATGTTGTGTGTTTCCCAAATGGTTTACTTAGATATAATCTTTCGCATTATTAAACGATAAAGATTTAGTGTTGGAAAGTGTTACGTAACCTATGCTTGACGCATAATTTTTGTTCTTGCTGGCTATTTTATTTTACAGATAAGCCAGTTTAATATTTCCAATGAGACAGATAAGTAAACTATTTTTTCTGTAGTAACTCTCTTATTTTGAAACAAAGAATCATTGGTTAAGATCTTTGAAGTTCTATCTGCAGATCTTGGTGGATTAGACTATTTTTCAAGATTATGGGATTCTGCCATCAAAAAAGTGTGCATTAATAGAATTATATATAATGTTATCTGCAAACAGATAAAAATTTGCGATGTAATTTTAAAAAATGCGATAAATGAATATCTATTAAAAAATTATCATGGTTTCATGTCTCGATTTGGCTCAAAATTTCAAGGTTGGTTTTATCCAATTTTTATAAATATTTTATATAAAAATATAATAAATTATAACACCTTGAAATAATATATATCTTTTAAATTCTAAAAGGTGTAAACTGAAAACATAATATACAGTAAATAACTTTTATTAGATTATTGACATGTTTCGGCTCACTCCAAGACATTATCAAAAACAAATGAGAATATTCTATAATTGCAAGGTCTTTGAAGTTATTATTTGAAATGCTATCATTTAATTTTCATGTTCTTTTTAAAATTACACACGTTATTTTCTGTTTTACTTGGTTTTTTATTTCTATATGTGTACCCATGGAGTAACTCGAGCCACAATTTCGGTAAATTAAATAATGCTGCGTCATCACATGTTGTATTTTTGCGTGTTACTATCTCTATGGTTTCTCTTATTATGGATGGATAGTATCGACTGTAGGGAAAAAATTATTTTACTTTCATTGAAATTTATTTGGAAAGTTTCTTCTTCATATATTCATTCAAAGCTTTGGTTTTATATAATACTTAATATCAAGTATATGCTGATATTAATTATTTGATCCGTTTTCTTTAATAAACGTATTTCCTGAATAATTTTCAAAATTATTTGGTCAATTTTACTGAAATGATATTATTTAAATTCTGAGAGGGTTTGACTATTAAGTACATATTGAAACGTTTTGTAATTAACCAAGCTTTTTTGAAAAATTAAAATACAGTCTTAAACGTTTCCATATCTGCTTAATAGTCAAACACCCTCAGAAATTAAAGAATTTAATTTGCAGTAAAATTGACCCAATTAATTTTGAGAATTATTCATGATATATATGAAATACCTTTTAATAAAGAAGACAGATCAAAGAATTAGTATACTGGCATGGAAAGCAGGAAATTTAGCTACAGAAAAATGAAGCATATCGCTGATATTAAATATAATAGAAGAAACACTGGCCTGGCAAGATTACATCAAGAAGAAACCATACAAATAAATTTCAATGAAAGTAAAATAATTTTTCCCTCCAGCCTATACTATCCATTCATAATAAGATAAACCATAGGGATAGTAACACGCAAATATACAATATGTAAAGATGCAGCATCTTTTAGCTTACCAAAATTGTGACTCGAGTTACTCCATGGTTACAAATATAGAAATAAAAATCCAATTAAAAAAAATAACGTGCGTAATTTTAAAAAGTACATGAAAGTTAAATGATAGCATTTCAAATAATAACTTCAAAGACCATGCAATTATAGATTACTAGCAAGCTACGCCCGCTACGCTGGTCAATTTCTCTTAACGAACCTTTAAACAAACAAAATATTGACATTTCATACTGCACTTTTATATTTTAAGAGAATAATAAGGGTACTACAATTTGTGACTCGTGCTATAGTCAATATACACGTTAGGACACGTCGCCCTTATAATTATCTTTTTACACGTGAAGTTATGGTACTCCATTGTGAAATTTGGTAATTTTTGAAATTCAATATTTGAAAAACGGCATAATCAATCGATTTGAAAATTTTATCAAGAAGAATCAAATTTTCACCTTTCAAACGCAGTTTGTCTAACAATTTTCTGACAAATACTTTTTGAGCTATTATTTTTTTCAGTAACTCCAAATGTTTCATTTTCCGAGATTAATATGTAGAAATGATTAGCGAAAAACCCAGACGTCAGCAACGCAAAATTTTTTATTAAAGAGGATGTTGGAGCAAGGATTCTCACCATCAATTTGCACCATCACTTTTGAAATCGGTTCTATAGTTCCAGAGATTCCATAGAAATTGTAATTTAGAATGTTTTTAGAAAGCTTTTCCCCCATCTCACCCTTTTACATTTCGAATGGTTTTAGAATTTTTTCTTAGAGAGCATTTACATCTTATAAGTAACTACCATATCAAATTTTATGTTTCTATCTCCTTCAGTATACAAAAAATCGAAATTTTCGAACATTTTTCGCTCTTGCACTCCCCTGGAGGTAGTGGCACCGACATAAAATATGGCCTATGTTGGAGCAGGCACTGTCAGCATCAATTTGCCAGCATCCCTTTTGAAAACAGTTCTGTTGTTCCAGAGATTCCATAGAAATTGTAATTTAGAATGTTTTTAGAACGCCTTTCCCTCATCTCACCCTTTTAAATTTCGAATGTTCTTAGAATTTGTTCTTAGAGAGCATTTACATCTTAGTAACTAACATACCAAATTTGATGTTTCTATCTCCTTCAGTATACAAAAAATCGAAATTTTAGTACGTTTTCCGCTCCTGCATCCCACTGTGAGTAGTGGCACCGACATAAAATATAGCCTATGTTGGAGCAGAGACTATCACCATCAATTTGCCACCATCACTTTTGAAATCGGTTCTGTAGTTCCAGAGATTCCATAGAAATTGTAATTTAGAATGTTTTTAGAAAGCTTTTCGCTTTTCGCTCAGCTTAAAAGTACCCTTTTAAATTTCGAATGTTTTTAGAATTTGTTCTTAGAAAACATTTACATCTTATAAGTAATTACCATATCAAATTTGATGTTTCTATCTCTTTCAGTATACAAAAATCGAAATCTTAGAACGTTTTTCGCTCCTGCACCCCTAGGGGTAGTGGCACCGACATAAAATATAGCCTATGTTGGAGCAGGGATTGTCACCATCAATTTGCGGCCATCACTTTTGAAATCGCTTCAGTAGTTCCAGAGATTACCCCCTACAAACAAACAAACAAACAACCAAACAAAAAAACAATCTTTACTCCTTTATAATATTAGTATAGATCCTCATTTGTTTTTGATAATGGCTTGGAGTGAGCCAAAATGTGTCAAGAATCTAATAAAAGTTATTTTACTGTGCATTATGTTTCTAGTTTACACCTTTTAGCATTTAAAAGGTACATAACATATTAAATGTTATATCTGTTATTTATTATTGTTGTATGTGTTACAACTGTTAACATTTTCTGAATAAATACAGTACAATCTCTTGCTACCAAAATTTCGATATTATTGGAGAATATTCCATCCATCCAGAAAGCTGAACTATACAATATACAACTACAATATACAAAACTCTAAACAGGGAATTTTGATCCAAGCAGCTTTATTCTGCGACTTTTACGATGGGAGTCATGCCTAGTATTTCTATAATGTTCGGAGGGTAATTTATCTGAGAATCTTCCGTAATCGGGATACACGGGCAAGGATACAATTGGCCGAAGATCTAAACGTCTAACGATCCTGATATCAAGAGAATATGACGTCACGCTTATGGATTTATGTCGATAAATTGCATTGTTTAGCAACGGTTATTTTTTACACAGAGTAGTCGATGGGATAATAGAGAAGAAACGATTTGTGTTTTACTTGAGACAGACTGCAGAACTACCGTCACAACCCCGAACCTGGAAGATTAGAGTATTTCTTAACGTCAAGCACATACCCGCCAAACTGTTCGGCGTGGAACACACTAACATTAATACGCTAGATGTGTAACTGAAGTACGTAAAAATTATATTTTGAACATTATCCTTCAGAAAACATTTATATATTTTTATGTTTTACAAATGTAAATGTTTTACATAAATTTAAAACGACTACTATTTTTTTCTTGTTCAAAATCCACTTTAATTCTTAAGATTTTCTCATTTTGTAAAATATTTATTTGGTTCGTTTACGTCTACTTATTTTATGAACAAAGAAATCTAATTATGAATGAAGAAATTTAAAGAGGAAAAAAAGAGTTTGCACGCGACTATTTTCCAATTATATATCAGATTATGAAAGAAAAACTGATTTGGTCTGACAAAGATATACATATAAAAATAGTTCACATTTCGGAAAATTCTTTAGAAAATTTCAAAAGCTGATTTAAATAACAAAATGCGATTTACATTCTTTAAAATTGAAGCACTGTTCGAGGAATTTCATTGCACAAGATACTAGTACCAGAGAATATTTGACAGCATAGGGAATAATTTATGATAAAAATATAATAACTAAGAATATTTATTATTCGCTTTGTATAAACTCCTGAACAGTTTCTCTAAACATTACATTTATTCTAAAGTATTCTGAGAACATTCCCTTTATGATGATAATTTGTTTGACATTCGAGGGAATTCCCAGAATTAATCTAATGTGTACAAAATGTTGCAAAATGCAAACTTATCTTTGCATATTAATTTTTTATGTGATATATATATATATATATATATATATATATATACATATATTTGCATTAAAAAGTTTCTAAAATTTTATTCAGCGTTTTCGACCGTAAAGATTAAAATAAAAACGCTTTTGACACAAATCTTGGAAATATTTTTTCTATGTTTATTGTAATTGTCTTTCACTTGAATGCTTTATCCAATAAAGATAAAGAACGATGTGCTAAAATAATAATAATAATAATAATGAAATACAAAAAGAACGAAAATATATTCGAAAAGAATACACAAAAAATACACAGAATGAAGTTGCTGAGTTAAATTGTCTTAAAAATCTAAGAAAATGTGATTCTATGATTTTATTTTTACTAAAACAAAATGTTTCATATAAATTTTAAAGACATGTTATTTTCGCATTTAAAATCATTTTTACTTCTTAGGCGTTTTCTTATTTTGTAACATAATTCTGCGAGTCATGGTAGTCTATATATTCTGACAACAAAGAATCTAATTAGGCAGATGAAAGAAGTTAGCGTACGATATTATTCATATTCTGAATGGGATTAAACCCATAAATAAATTTTGTCAAAGAAAGAGATACATATAGATGCAGTTAACGTTTCGAAAGATTGTGTAGAAAACTTCGAAAGTCAACTTAAATGATAAAATCTGGTGTAAATTTTATATATTAAATTGGAACAGATGTCGCAGACGCACCGGGGTTGGCGCGATCTTTGTTTTTTTTAGCCATTTTGACGAAAAAATACTGTTTTCTGGTACCTTTTAGGCCTAGCTTGCGAAAACAGCATGTTACTCTTATTTTATTACGAAACAGCCATTTTATAATAAAAAATACCGACAGTTTTTATTATAAACACACACAAAATATTTTATCGCTCAATGATTAATTTATTATAAGACGCCCAGTATTTAATTTAACGAGCAGGGAAGACCGAGCTATACTCTGTCAAAATTAGCTTTAAGTTCAAATATCATGACCAAAACGACCCACTAATCGAAATTTCTCGAACATGTTATCTAGCCCAATAGTCTTCTCGTTCCCTAAAACTGTAGGATACAAAATTTAGTTCAAATCGTCTGAGCCGTTCTTAAGATAAAAATAGCTTGACCCATTATGACCCATGACCAAAATGACCCACTAATCGAATTTTCTCGAACAGGTGATCTAGCCCAACAGACTTCTCGTGCCCGAAAACGATAGTATATGCAAAATTTAGTCAAAATAGCCTGAGCCGTTTTTTAGATAAAATTAACTTGACCCACATTGAACCAAAAATAAACCACTAATCGAAAGTTTTTGAGCATGTGGCCCAGCCCAATAGTCTTTTCGTGCCGGAAAATGGTAGGATACAAAATTTAGTCAAAATTGTTTGAATCGTTTTTTAGATACAATTAGCTTGACACTGATCCATGATGATCCAAAATGACCCACTAATCGAATTTTCTCGAACATGTGACCTAGCCCAATGGTTTTCCGGTGCCCCAAAATCGCAGGATACAAAATTTCGTCCAAATTGTTAGAGCCGTTTTTAAGATAAAATGTGCATAAAAACATACACACACACAAGGTTTGCTCGTATTAAAAAATATGATATGAAACACACACACACACACACAAGATTTACTCGTATTAGAATATATGATATGAAGCACACACACACAAGATTTGCTCGTATTAGAAAATATGATATAAAACACACGCAATCTGCTTCGGGTTGCCATACAAAGCAAAATCTCGCCAAAATCACTTGGTTGCCCAGGCATAAATCGCCATTTTGGTGCCATATAGAAATTTCGGTGCATCTGCGACATCTGTACCAATAAGTCTTATTCTAGGAAGTGTATTTCACTGGATACTAACACTAGAAAACGGTAAGTAGAAAATGTGAATAATTTACTCTAAAAAAATGTATTACTTGACCTGAATTTTTTAGGTTGCGCTTTTATAACTGAAAAGCATGAGAAAGGAAGTATTTGATTTATTTTCTGTTGTTTCAAAATGAACCACTAATCGAAAGTTCTCGAACATGTGACCCAGCCCAACAGTCTTCTCGTGCTCGAAAATGGTAGGATACAAAATTTAGTCAAAATTGTTTGAACCATATTTTAGATAGAATTAGCTTGACCCTGTCCCATGATGACTCAAAATGACCTACTAATTTAATTTTCTCAAACATGTGATTTAGCCCAATGGTTTTCCGGTGCCCCAAAACAGCAGGATACAAAATTTCGTCAAAATCGTTAGAGCCTTTTTTAAGATAAAATTTACATAACCACACACACTCACACAAGGTTTGCCCGTATTAGAATATATGATATGAAACACACACACACACCCAAGATTTGCTCGTATTAGAATATATGATATAAAACACACACACACAAGATTTGCTCGTATTAGAATATATGATATAAAACACACACACACAAGATTTGCTCGTAATAGAATATATGATATAAAACACACGCAATCTGCTTTACCGGGTTGCCATACAATGGAAAATCTCGCCAAAATCACATTGGTTGCCCAGGCATAAATCGCCAGTTTGGCGCCATAAAGATACTCCGGTGCATCTGCGACATCTGCACCAATAAGTCTTATGTAGGAAGTGTATTTCACTGGATAACACTAGAAAACGGTAAGTAGAAAATGTGAATAATTTAAGCTAAAAAAAATGTATTACTTGACCTGAATACCAGTACGCTACACTTAAAAAAAAATTCCGAAATTTTTTAGGTTACGTTTTTATAACTGAAAAGCATGAGAAAGGAAGTATTTGATTTATTTTCTGTTATTTCACATATATTTATTTCACATACATTTATTTACACATTTTTAACAATTAAAATATTCACATTTAATATTTATATTTGCATGAGAATTTCAATTTCATTTTTAACATATAACTTTCAGTGTACGACATCAACTCTGTGAAAAGAGTCATTTTTTTTTAATCATTTTGATTGTAAAAGACACATTTTCATAAGCTCCAAAGAAATGTTCTAACGTTACAGTTATTCAAAAATTTGCTAAAAACATGGTCTTAAAATCCTGTATATTTCATTTTACTATTTTAGTATTGGTATGGATCTCAGAATTCAGTTAGTGCGTGAAAAACCTTAAATTATCTAAATATATCTTTTTCAAATTTTTTAACGTAATGCATAGTTAATTTTAAACGGGATCACGATTTTATATTTTTATTCAGAATTTTTAATTTAAAATTTACATAAAATTTAATTTATTACAATTCATGAAATTATATTTTTTATATTATAAGTAATGTTTTTTTTTTTCGTTAGAACGCAATGCTCCATTAAAATAGAGCATGGCATGCAAAAATAGAACTAATTTAAACAATATAAACAACAAGAAGAAAAATCTCTTGAAAGAAACATACCAACATATGCATATGAAGCATTCAATGTTAAACTGATTTAAAATCTGAAGAAATTAAAAAAAAAATGTATGCTTTTATACTTTCAAAAATAAAATATTTTTTTAGGAACTTTAAAACAAAAGTTATCACTTTTTCATTTAAAAATCACTTTACTTCAAAAGCTATTTTTAATTTGTAACATTTGTATTTGGAGTAAATATATTACCTCTGTCAATAAACAAATCGAATTATACGGACGGAAGAATTCTGCATACGAAATTATTTAATTTGTATGTCGGATTGAGACAGAAAAACTAAATTTCTTTGCGTGTGAAATGCAAATAAAAGTAACTAAATTTCTTGAAAAAAATATAGAAAATACTCAAAAGTAGTCTGAAATGATAAAATGCAATGTAAATTCTATGAAATAAGTTTTATTGTTGGAATTTCATTCCACAATAAGTTAAGTGAATGAATAGAGAAGGTACTAGTACGAAAGAACATTTTGTAGCAAAGGTAGAGAAATTAAAATACAAAAATTAATAATAAATATAAACAGTTATTATTGGATTTTTACAAACTCCAGAACAATGGTCTAAGCCAGCCGTTCCCAACGTGAGACGTACGTCCTACAAGGGGGAGATTTTTTTTTTCATTGGGTCATTTCCATGTATGTTATGAACTCATTTCCTGTTATGTATTTTGTGAACATAATGTTGTAAACTAAAGATAATAGTCACACACTCAAATTTCAAAAATAAAATGAAAAAAATGTTTTATTCAATTTTCTAAAAGTTTTCATATAAAAGTTCAAAATATAAACAGTTCTATTTTTAGTATAATTTATCTGTTTTCTAGTACTTTAACTCATTTCCTGTTATGTATTTTGTGAACATAATGTTGTAAACTAAAGATAATAGTAATACACTCAAATTTCAAAAATTAAATTAAAAAAATGTTTTATTCAATTTTCTAAAAGTTTTCATATAAAAGTTCAAAATATAAACAGTTCTATTTTTAGTATAATTTTTCTGTTTTCTAGTACTTTAAATAATTTTTTAGACTATTTATTGAATGATCCTTGTACAGCCATACGCTAGCAGAAACTTATTGTATAACAAAGTAAACTAGTCGTTGGAGGCCACCGTAATACTCACCCATCATGAGTATGCATAATGTAAAATATGAAAATAAAACATGTGTAAACTATTTATAAAATGAATTAAAATTCGATTAAAATCGTGGCCTGATGACGTCATCAACTTTAAACGCTCTATTACGGAATTGCGTAAGAGAAACATCCTTATAACTCTAAAAATTTTAAGCATAGTAAGTAACAGTTTATTGCGTCATATTAGGTGTCTCTTTTCCAATTAAAATATATCTTTGAATTGAAATTTAAATGAAATACAGGATCATGAAAAATCGAAGAGTGTGGAAATGGGATTACAAATATCGCGGCAACTCATTATCCGATCGACTTTCTGCTTTATACAAAATTTCTATATTTTTTTGTCTTTTATATTCATTCCTTAAAAAAAAAAAAAAAAAAAAAAAAAAAAAATTCGAAAAATTTTGTATACCTTTTATCAGAACGAATATTGCGAGAGTCCGAAAACAATAGTTCCGGTTAATCGAGGTATTCCAAATCTCAAGTCTCTATCTCAATTTCTTCGGGAGATAGAGCGTTTACAGACACACCGACACACAGACATACAGACACACAGATACACAGACGAACGGCAATTTTTTTTCTAAAAATGTGTTTTTTGGAATCTCCAATGTCTGAAACGTATAAATTCGTCAATTTTTTTTTCTATTTTAAAAACGATTACAATATTTATCCTATAATACGTATGATGGGTAAGTAAAAGAGTAATTAACCCCTTTCTGACGAGCGTCTTTTACAGAATTTTTAATCTTATTCCACCGGTTTTTCAAAACAGAAATTTTTGCCTAATTGAATCGCAAAAATGATATCATTAAATAAGGTAAAGCTTACAATAAAAAATAACTGGTGGGAATAATCAAGGATTCTAAACACCTTATGCGTCACGTATACGTGTCGCTCGTCCCCAAGGGGTTAAAATAGTAAGATAACAAAAGTAATATAAGAAAGCATTTTAACAAAGTTAATACTATCAATAGGGATGAACGGATGAAATGTTACCTAAATCTTAACACGATTAATTCCAAACAATATACTTTATGTTAGATTTCAATTTCAAATGTTCTAGAAATATGCCGCCAAGATTGTTGTTTGAAAATACAGCTGTAAAGCGTTTTTTGGTGCTATTTTTTATCACGTCAAACTTTTAATCCCAATAAATAGTATTAGCTATACAATATAAAACGTAACAATATAAAAATACAGAATTTCCAAGTTCTAAAAAATAAATATGTAAGTAAATAAATCGATTTTTTTAATAAATCAGTCTTTTGCTCAATGCAAACACATTTTATTATTGATTAAATTGTAGAAATACATTAATGCAAATTTAACTCATTTGGAATGATGTTTTATTGGTGTTGATGATTAAGAAATGTATACATCACTGTAGTACGAATAGGACGACATGAAGAAAGAACTTTTGACTACGCAAATGGCATTTATGATGTTTTAACATATTAAAATAATTATAAAAAACACTGCAGATGTTGTCTACCCATGAAAATATATAAAACATTAGTGGAGATCTTAAATACGTTTTATGTACATCGCAATTTTGTAAACATGGATTAATGATTATGTGTATCTGACTGCACATAAACGTTCGTAGAGCCACTTGTTTTATTTTTTTCTTTTGACAAAGATGTTTCTCAAATTCAAATTATGCGTCATGAAAAAATATGAAACAGTGAAATATATACCTGAAAGTGTGTAACTATACAATTATTAAAACAATCGAAAATCAGTTATTATGAACTGAGTTAAATGCTTATTTTATGACATAGAGATGTATTTCTTATATTATTCAAAACTGTTTCTAACCAAAAAAAAAAAAAAAAAAAAAATGTTTTTTCCAATATTACTTAAACGTGCCTTTACTTTACATAAATATTTTTTTTTCTTTCTTATCAATTTAGCACAAAAAGTTTCAGTAGTTATATAATTAAGTCACAAGTGATAACTACATAACGAAATAATAGGCAATATTGTAACTGAAATACAATAATATACGTCTATTTTTCTAAAGATAAAATTTAAGAGAAAGTAATACACATTTGTAGTTTATTACCAATCCCCCCCCCCCCCCCCACGCGTAATTTTTTTTTTTCACCTACACATTAGAAGGATTTTTTGGCCAGAAAATCAGTCTTGCTCAACATCTCTCATTTTTGGACTAACTCCGAGGAATCGGTCCTTTTTGGAGTCGGTACATTCTAGACCGACTCCTCGGAATCAGTCCTTCTTGGAGTCGGTACATTTTGGACCGGAATTTGGACCTTTTCGGAATAGTTCCAAAAAGGACCGATTCATTTTCAAGGACTGGAATCGTTCCTTCAGTTTCACTACCGCAATCGTTCCTTCAGTTTCACTGCCGGAATCGTTCCTTCAATTTCATTGCCGTTCTTTGGAATCGTTCCTCAACAAATGACACATCTCTATTGGGAACCACTTCCTTCTCTAAACTGAACGTTACACATATTCTTAAGAATTATGAGAACCTGCTCTTAATCACTTGTGCATTAATTACGAGTGTGAGTAAAGTAAACCATGGTTCGCACAATTACTAAAATTTTCTCACTTTGCTACCACTATTTTAAAACGATAATCGGTTGTTTTCCTTTATACCAACACCATGCCAAAATGTATGTTAATGCGCCGTTTATTATAACCCTGGTAATGCGAAGAATTTTCATTGAAAACTTGAGAAAAATTGTGATTTGCTATTTATTGAACTTGAATAATTTTATAATTATTATTATTTAATTGTAACCTCGAAAAACATCTTAAAGTGCCACTTTTCGAATAGAAAAAATATATTATTGAGTAATATTCATTAAATTTAAACCAGTATTGTAAAATTGTGCTTTGAATGAACTTTCACCTTGGCCGCTACATAAAAATTAAAAACACATTTAAGCACGAGTAATCTTCACCCCCTTGAAAATGACAGCGTGTGCGGTTGAAAGGTCTCGTTGGCATATAATGTAAACTGTCATCCTTACATGTGTTTTTTTTAAATTTTTTTATCACCTTTTAAGAAAATAAATGTATCTAATTTTTATATATTATTGACTTATAACTTACATTTATTATTGACGCTAAGATGGAATTTAGCATTTGACAATTACCTGACGATGAGGAAGCTGCAATAAAAATCTTTGAGGACTTCGGATTTCGGATACATAAAATTGTTTTTATATTAAAAAGAAAAAAAAAAGAAAAAAAAACATGAACTTTTTCATTCAAAACTGAAATGTTAACTACAGTGCTAAGAGACATTTACAATTTCATGCCTGCAGTTTAAATTTAGTTTTATTGTATTAATTTATTGTATAATATTTATTTGTTTTTTTCTTTGAAGTATATATTTGTATTAATTTCATAAAATAGGTTGCAGGGCTTCCAAATGGTCCGCTTTTTGAATATCGATATTTTCTTAGAAACATTTTGTTTTTAGATTTTTATTGCAAATTTGGTAATGACCACCTTCGGTGGTAAATTTTTTGCGAAAGTGTTGTAGAAACCTACCATGAAATTTTCTGTGAAAAAAATTGGTATTAAGTTGACGGACCATTTGGGAGCCCTGAGGTTGTGAAAGTCTGTTATTTTCAGATGATATACTTTTAAATGCTCAAATTTGTGACAAAAATGTTATTATTATTTTCAAATCATTCATTACACGTGAATTTCATTTTGCGCCAACTATTACGCTTGGCAACAAAGATGTTGGTATATAGGAAAAGTACCTGATAATATTTATCCTAGACTTCTACTGCAGACGTTAAAGGAATCTACTGCAAAGAATTTTTATTACTTACCCATCAGACGTAGTATAGGTTAAGTCTTGTAATCGTTTTGATAATCGAAAAAAAAATTGACGGATTTACACGTTTCAGACACTGGAGATACCGAAAAACATATTTTTATTAAAAAAAAATGCCGTCCGTCTGTCTGTGTGTGTGTCTGTGTGTCTTTAAACGCTCTATCTCCCGAACAAATTGAGATAGAGACTTGAAATTTGGTATGTACTTAATATGTAATAATGGGAAGAAGCTTATTGAATTTCAGTAACCTTGATTATCCAGAACTATTTTTTTTTTGGACTCTCGAAATATTCTTTTGATAAAAGGTATATAAAATTTTGCGAAAATATTTATTTTAAGGGGTAAATATAAAAGACAATAAAAAAACATAAATTTTTCATAAGGAATGAAGGTGATCAGATAATGAGTTGCCGAGATATTTGTAATCTTATTTTCCACACTCTTCGATTTTTCATGACCCTGTATTCCATTCAAATTTCAATTCAAAGATATATTTTAATTGGAAATGGGACGCTTAATCCGACGCAGTAAACCGTTAGTTAATATGATTTTCAATTTTAAAGTTATAAGGATGTTTCTTTCACGCAATTCAGTAATAGAGCATTTAAAGTTTATGACGTCATCAAGCCACGATTTTATTCGAATTGTAATGCATTTTATAAATAGTTTACGCACGTTTTATTTTCATATTTTATACTATGCATATCCATGATGGGTAAATATTACGGTGGACCCCCAACGACTAGTTTAAAATAGTGGTAGGAAAAGTAGAAAAAATTAGGAAAGCTGACAGCTCTGAGAAAACTTTGCTTTGTGAATCAGTCATGAGTGTGATTCGTAGTACGTGAAATATACTTTGTGAATCAATTACTATCATGACTCGTAATTAGTGCTCAAGGAATAGGGTTAAATAATCATTCTAAGTACATACAAAATTTAATAAATAAAGCCACAAGTCTTTAAAAATAATTATAATTCGTTTTATATTTGAGTGGATTCTCAGAATTCAGCTAAAATGTACACAACATTAAAAATGTAAACTATATCTTTATTTATTTTAATGAGATACATGGCTTTTTATAAATTTTAAAATAAAAGTTGTAATTTTTTTTAATTTAAAAATCACTTTGCTTCTTAAACTTTACTCATTTTGTAGCATTTTTCTTTCGATTCCGTTAGTCTAATTCTTCTGTCTAAGAAAAAAATCTAATCACGCAGATGGAAGAGATTTCCATACAAAATTATCAAAGTTCTGTATCAGATTAAAATAGAGAAGCTAATTTTGTCCGAGAGAATACGTATAAAAGAAGCTAACGTTCTGAAAAATACTTTATAAAAATTCGAAACCTGACATAAATGATAGATTGCGACGTATATTCTTTAAAATTATAGCATTACTCAAGGAATTTCATTTCACAGTAGACTAATACCAGTAAAATGCTATAGCAAAATGGAATAATTTAGGTTAAAAAAAACTCGTGTTATTAATGGCTTTACTATCCCATAGTAGCAAAAAAATATTGCTATATCGTTGTCACGTTTTGAGCAATTTTTTTAATAATTTGCATGAAATGCTATCCAAATAATGGCGTGGTAGGATTTTTCCAATATCCCGTTTATATCGGCAAGAAACATTTGGCCAATGTAAAACCATTAAACTGAGATTGAGGTAATATTGGTATTTAGTTAAATATACTCTCTATAATACCAATTTTGACTTAATATTGTATTTTCATTTGAAATATTTCCAAAATATGCGAGTACTTCACAAATATTTATTTTACATTGCACATTGGATGTATGTCAAATCGAACAAATATATAGTGCCAAAATTAGTTTTATTGGCTTTACATTTAGCAAAAATATTTTGCTAATACTGGAGTAATATTGGCGAAAAGTTAACATGCGAATATTGGAGAAACATTACACGACAATAAATGTGAAATTAGCGTAATATTGGATCACTACATAGCCATTATTTACTTTCCAAAAGGATCATAATATTAAAGTTGGAAAAATACAGAAAAGCGCATCTCCTACTATAATGTTAATATATTTTGCTGGGTAGAATCAACTTTTGGTGCTGCAGTAGCTGCAACCATAAGATTGTGAATTCTCGTTCCAACTTTTGGATCTCAAGTTGAACCATAACTCCAAATGCTATTACAAGATTTCACCATTTGATTGCTGCAGTAGCTGCAACCGTAAAAGAATGAATTCTCGTTCCAACATTTGGATCTCAGGTTGATCCACAACTGCAAATGCTATTAAAAGATTTCACCATTTGATTGCTGCAGCTGCTGCAGCACCAAAAGATGATTAAAACAGGCATAAAATTTGTAACAGTAAATATTTATACCAAAAGTCACAGAGAGACACCAAATGTACCATTCAGTTGAAAACTATTTACGAAATGTAAGCTTAAGAATCAATACATATTGAAAAGGAAACATATTTTAAATTTTTCAATACCGAAAAACCTTTACAATACTAATAGAAAATTTTGAAATAAAGATAAATTTTATCTGTATTTTTCAAAGTTTAAGTGAAATTCACAAAAATTTAAGGATTTTATTTGTAGGCTAAAAATTTTAATCTTTCAATTAGAAAAAAAAATAAAAAAATAAAGTTTTATTATGTTTATTAACATTTTCTGTATTAATTATTTTTATACTTATTCTTTTAGTAATATTAAACTCCCGAACCATAATTATTTTATTTTCAAGCTTTTTTAAATTTACGCTTTTCTGGTGTAAAAATTTTATGTTAATTCAAACTTAAAATCAGGCTTTAAACTGTTTAGTGTTTGTTTCTGTTCCAGTGAGCAGCTACTCGTTGACAACAACTAATCATTTTATTTATATAGATTAAAAAAAGACATATTTTCCAACTGAAGTGTGACTTTAAATTTTGTCTGTGATAAGTTGATGATGAAATATTATATTATGCATTATTATTTTTTGCTGGCTAACTGTACATTTAAAATAATACTTACTTAAATAGTAACAAAAATAATATTAGAAAATTAAACAAACAAAACAATAAAATATTAAATAATCTGCCTTAATACTTTATATTAAGCATCACTGTAAAAAAAATATAGCTTTATTTTAAAATATAAGAAAAAAATTAACCAAAATGTTATTTGCAAAAAAGTTTAGACGACAATAAAGAAGTAAAGATCTAAGTAAAGATCTATAAAGAAGTAAAATCTTTATATTAGTACAAATTGTTCGCAAATAATTTTTGTTAAAATCTTTTTACTAAAGCGTTGTTCATATTACAAACATAAATGCACTACATATAAATGGATAAATTTAAGAAAGCAAGTACTTTTAATATCTTGTGTTTCGTACATAAATGAAAATATTTTGTTATACAATCAGCTCTTGGTATAACTTGACTGGTGTATAACGACACCTGTATATCACGTCACTTCACATTAAATGCACTGTAATTACGTCTTTCTGCTTTTAGTGCCGAAAAACGCTGAAAATCCATAAATATCATAGTCACATATCTCGATAAGTATTAGTCGTAAAAGAAATTGACTTTTTTAATGTCAATTATAGACACAGAGCAAATGTTTGTAAGTATAAGTTATAGAAAAGGGAAACCCACATAAAAAAACAATTTTATATTTCAATATGTATACAGGTTCATGTAAAACAAATGTCATATCTGAAATTTATATTTGATTTGCATACTTTTTGTAAATGGAATTATATTTCTATCATCGGAAGCTTAAGAGATAACCATCACCTCCATTTTGCAGCAGTCTGTATTTTACTTAAATATTCTGTGTATTTCTTTAATGTGTATTCATTCGATGTGAAAAAAATTCATACACTTGTTTTTCAGCTATGAAACACTTAAAGATGAAAATGGTCATCTGCTATTGCGTGATTGCATCTATCCAAATGAGAGTTGAAGCAAGAAGACAACATAGTTTTCCAGCGCCAGATATAACGACATTAATGGCAGCCGGACTCCTGACTTTATTTTTAACTGAGGGTCATCGCCCATCGTATAGATTTTCTGGCTACCACCATAAACCTTCCACTGTAATAATCCCAGTACCCGTAAGAGGACCAAATACAAGAGTAACATCTCCACTCAGTTCAAGGATACTTAACCCTTATTTTGGAATCAGCTCAATTAATTTTCACCCAAGAATATTTTCAAGATACGGACTCAGTAATGGACTAAGTCACAAATATTTGAATAATGAGTTTAGTGGGATAACAGATTTAGGGTTGACTGATTTTTCAAATATTCTAGGTGAATACCCATCTGTAGATGATACTGAAGATTTAGAACTCTACTCAACAAAATGGCCTTCGTTTGAAACAGAAAATGATATTATTAGTTCATCCAATTTCCCTTTAATTTACAAGTCCCTTTTAAATAATATATATTAATAGTGTAATTCTTGTCTTGTATTGTTGTATTTTTCATGTCTGTTTCCGAGATATTTATTTTTTTATACAGTAGGAATATGATGTTACGAATAAACATAAATTTATGTTACTGATGTGTTGTTTTCGGTATTTAATTATTTCATTAGCAAATTAACATAAAATTGAAAAAATATCATTGCTAAAGATGACAATAAAAACTGTTATTAATTTACATGTCTATGTTATGCCTTTATATCTAACCTGCTAATACTAATTTTTTCGGTCAATCTTCCGATACGTATTGATGAGCCATTTATATGGTATCAATATTTCAGCAATTATCGCCCATAAACTGTAAGGTATTCCACTTATTTTGTACAGCCATGTATAGGAACTTTTGATATTTAATAGTATGATTACATGTTACACCATAGTATGATTACATGTAGCTGCACTTCAGCTAGAAAATGTAACACACTTATAAATTGAGAAATTTTCGTCTATCGTCTGTAATGCTTAGGAATACTGTTGTGCAACCATGTATACGACCTAAAGTGTTTTTATACACAGTATTATTATGGTATATTATTATGACATATTATTATGGTATATTATTTTTGTTACAAGGCGCAGCCGGAAATTTTTTCTTTGAATAGGCAATAGAAATGCATAAAATCGTTACAAAAATGTTAAAGTTACAAAAAGGATACATGAAAATTATCAGGTATGAAAAATAAAGTAGAAATTTGGTAACTTTCGTGTTATAGCGGCCCCCAAGGATGCATTGCCAAGCGGCCAAAATTTAACGCCAAATTATAAAGCATGTATGGCATTATAATAATATATGATATATATATAACATTTCTTAACTTATGTGGCCAAGTTATAGTCATATATGATGCATATATGACGTATGTATATTACATGTGTATATGATATATGTATATGACATGTGTATATGATGTATATACGACATATAAGACGTAAATAATATGTGTATAATGAGTATATGGCACATATAGGAGTGTTTGGAATATATATATATATATATATATATATATATATGCGTATATAGGATGCATATATAAGCTTTGCGATGATCTTGGTGAAATTATAACTGCAACCTAGGCATAATCTTAATTGTGGAGGCCGCTATAACACGAAAGTACGGTATTTTTTTCTTTTTTCTTTCTTTCTTTCTTTTTTTAAGTTTTTGGGACATTTTTTCAATGGTTATTGTAATTTGTTAAATTATATATTTTTTTTCCTTCCATTTTCGTAGTCTCTAGTTCTAAATCCTATGATTCCACAAAACTAAACAATTATACAATGAAAAATATGTAGCATTATGACAACTTATAGACACTGTGGTCAGTTATTAGCAGATTAAACAAAAATTACAATGTCAATATTTTCCAGATGACATACTTTTGTTAATGAATTTGTTCTTTCTTTCCTATTGTTAAGGTGAGATAATCTGAGATTGCGTTCAACATCTCCGGATTAAAGGTTTTAATATTTTAGAATAACCACTTTTATCACTAATAATGTTAATCTTTAGGAGAATAGTGACTAGGAAATAGCAACGGATGCAACTTCTTCCCTTTTTTGTTGTTTAAGTATAAAAACAAATTTTTCCAGATGCTTTATTGTTTTTCAAAGAGAAGGATTTCAATTTACACAGAGTCTCGCGGCACAAAGTGAGTGCATGGAATTTATTCAATTCTTGCAATTTTGCATCACATAGCTTAATTAAAAGCCATTAAAAATTAGAGAGATTACTGATCAGTCCTCATCAATTATTTTATCTAATGATTGATATTGTCTGCATATAAAAGCTAATTGTACCCTAAATTATAAATGTTAAAATGATTTTTTATTTATTTTCGAACAATCATAAAATTTAATACTAGTTATGCATATATAATATAAAGCAAGTAATATAGAAAAATGTGTAGATTTCATAATTTTTGATATACATATTTGCTTTATTAAATACTTCAAATAAAATATTATCTTTTCTCAAGTGTAAAATTATTTTATTTCTTTAAATTTTAAGTTCTTTAATTTAATATGTAATCTTAATCCAAAGTAATTTTCGTATATTTTTCACTTTATTATGATTATTTTTTTATGAGTGCGTGAAATTTATTCAATTCTTACGATTTTGCATGACATAGCTTAATTAAAAAACATTAAAAATTAGTGAGATTGCTGATCGATCCTCATCAATTATGTTAACTAATGATTGACATTGGCTGCGTATAAAAGCTAATTGTACCCTAAATTATAAATGTTAACAGGATTTTTTTGTTTATTTTCAAACAATCATAAAATTTAATACTAGTTATGCATATATAATGTAAAGAAAGTAATACAGAAAAATGTGTAGGTTTCATAATTTTTTATAAAATATTATCTTTTCTGAAGTGTAAAATTATTTTCTTTCTTTAAATTTTAAGTTCTTTAATTTAATATGTAATCTTAATCCAAAGTAATTTTTGTATAATTTTTCACTTTATTATTATTAATATTATTATTATTATTAGTATTATTGATATCTAATATTTTTTAGATGCAGGTTTAAACTTCTAAAAGAAAATTAACGATAAAAGTATTTGCAAACAATATTAGTCAAGACATAATATCGTCTCATTTATTCCATCAATGTTTCAGTAAAAACAGATGGAAGACAGCAAAAGGTATGCGCGAGAATGTTAATAATGAATAAATTAACAATCGTATTTTAACTGCATTAGATGATGACGTCAACCGCTTCGGTAAAAACATGGAACAAACAAAAATAAAATGAATGCATTTAAAATAAAATTTAATAACCTATAAAAGAGCGTACATTTAACCTGAAATACCACTGCTTTGATCGACTGATGGTGTCTTTTTCTTCTAAAAATTTCAATTTGAATTTTGCTTTTTGATCATAATTATAAAAAAAAAAACGTTCGGAGGCTTCACACTTTATATTTTTTGTACGGAGAAACCCCCCAGTTATTAACAGCTAACCAGTACCTGACACTTGAGTAAAATTTTAACTCAAATAATAATTTTCTTGTAAAATTTTGCAAAGTAATGTCATCTTGTGGTAAATGAGACACTTATTTTTATTTTGGAGTGAATTTATTCACCACTAGAAGGCCAAGAACATGTTCAATGAGGAAGAATCTTTTGAAAATACAAAAAGTGCCATTTTGAAGCAACCATCTTATTTCTAAAATTAAGGAAGTACTCTTTTAATCTATTTGTAATGCAACCATCCTAAACTTTTTCTTAAAGTTATACTTGTAGGATTTAGTTTAAAGATGCATATGATATGTTAGGGTCATGATTTAGGATTTATAGTTATTTAATTTAACTTAATAGGGGGTGCCAGTTATTGGTTCCTATAATTTCATTTCACAAATCTCTGACAGAGGTGTTAGTTATTGGTTAGATTAAAGAAAGTTGAAATCTATTATTTGAACTATTTAAAAATGCATAATAATAAATTAAATTTATCTTGCAGTAAAAACCATTAAAATTTAAGTTGTTTTACCGATGTCTGACACCAGATGTCAGTTATTGGTTCATAAATGTCTGTTATTGGATATCTGCATTACCAATAATGCAGTACTACATATTACTCTTATATACTCTTACTATATACTCTGCATTACTAATAATGCACTCCAGCTTACAAAGTCCCCCTTTTTATAATAAATATTAATGTATTTTGTTTTTATAATAAATAATAAATTTTTTTAAAGCAATTTAATCTTTTAAAATAAAGTATCAGTCAATGGTTCACTTTGTGTCAGTTATTGGTGTTCGAAAGTAGGGAAGGTGTCAGTTACTAGAGTTTTTGACCATATTTATGAATAAAATTAATTTTTAATAAAAAAATGTATAATTTTTTCAAAATTTTGCCAACAATATTTTTTTTAATATATCTCTACTATCCTTTCAAAAGCAAAGGTTAGTATAAAATAGATTAAAATTTTTCTAATAGTGATTTGAACAAGAAAGAATCGTTAAAGTGTCAGTTACTGGTGGTTTCACCTACTATTTATTTTTTTAATAACCCTTGCTCAGCATGATATAATGCGGTATTTTATTTATTTGGCGACACTGATTTGGAAAAAAGTTTTCATTTTATTTATGTAAACAATTTTGATTTAATTTTTAATTAACCTCAATTTAAATTTTAATTAACTTCTAATATTTCTGATATTTCGCCAAATGTCGCCTTGCTTGGTAAGAATTTGACGCTGGCGAATATGAATAAGTAGTGCTAAGCATATAGGAGTTGGGGCGATGATTCACAACAATGAAAGAAAACTTACCAGAAAACATGTTCACTAAAATTCATAAATTAAACCCGTTTATGGAGGAATATGTCTGGTTTCAAAATGGTAGCCACCCTCAAATTTCAAAGTGCTGTATCTGAGTCAATTTTTAATATAGAGGCAAAACAAAAATTGTCCCGGAATACCTGAATCAAGGCCGAAAATTCAACGGAAAAAAAAACTTTTAGGCTTTCTAATTTATTTGTACATCTTTTTTCGAATTTGAAATTTTTAAGTGGTTATCACATCGACCCCTTCCGGCGGAATACCTCAAAGTTAACTAAGACCTGTTGGCCATATCCAAAAACATATAAATGAAATTTGGTTCAATTTTATGCATAACATCATACAATTTTCGATTGTACAACGAGGATGGACAGACAGACAAACATTTTCTATAAACATGTTTTTCGGGATCTCTGACACCTAAAGCGTGTAAATGCATTGAAAACCAGCAGTCGAAAAAAATTTCGATTACAATACTTTCTTCTATTACAGATAGAAGAAAGTAAAAATGGGACAGGAACTGTAATTTCCTAAATTCTAATATACTTAGTTCAAGCACGGTCATGTAATTGCAAAATTAGTTTTCAAAGACGAGACGAAAAGGATACATTTAAGCTGCTTTCCAGTGATATGACACTAGTATAAAAGTAAATTTTATGATTTTGAATGCCAAACGTAGTTATTACATATGACGAAGTACTGCTCTTAAATCTTCAAAAAGTTTGATTTTTCGTGAAACATACGTATGAAAGAGTATCATTTTCCATGCAATCTAAAACAGAACTGCGTAATATATATTTTTTTCATAACTACGCGAATTATTACTAGAAACAGTATCAGGTGATCCCTATGCAATCAGTGCTTAAAAGAATACTTTAATGTATTTTGTTTCAAAATGTTCAAAATGTACTTTTATTTTAAAATTGCCTGCAGTATTTTTCTTGATCCACTTGCAATCTCCACGATATATACATTTTTGCAATATCTTAAGACTGAAAATAAGCATGCGTATATTTTAACAAAATCTACATTTTTTTAAATTTTGTTAACATTGGATATTGTTTTTTCAGAGTTTTTCTGTGCATTTTTATTTTTGTAGGTGAAACAATAAACATATTTAAGACAATAAACATATATATACATTTCTCGCACAAGATATATAGATATAATCTATAAATAACGTGAAAATTGCATGTATAAAAATATTAAGTTTTTCAAGAGAAAAAGAAAAGCACATTTTCTAAATTTTGAAATAAAAGACTTTAAAGTATGCCTTTAAATATTTATGACATAGGGATAATCCTAAATATTTCCAGCCATAACTTGCGTAGTTGTAGTATATTTTTTATTTAGTTAATTTTTTATTAAGTTAAAATGTGCAGAAAATGTAGCCAATTCTTATATACGAGCAGGGAAGACCTGAATTAAATTTGAATTAAACTGACTGTCAAAATTAAATTTGAGTTCAAATATCATGACCCATGACCAAAATAACCCACTAATTGAATTTTCTCGAACATGTGACTTAGCCCAACAGTCTTCCCGTGCCCGAAAATAGTCGGATACAAAATTTCGTCAAAATCGTTTGGACCGTTTTTTAGATACAATTAGCTTGACCATGACCCAAAATGACCCACTAACTGAATTTTCTCGAACATGTGACCTAGCCCAGCAGTCTTCTCGTGCCCGGAAACCATTGAATGCAAAATTTAGTGTAAATTGAGCCGCTTTTTAGATCTTGACCCACAATGACCCAGAAATGACCCACTAATCGAATTTTCTCGGACATGCGACCTAGCCCAATGCTTTTATCGTGCTCGAAACTTGTAGGACACAAAATTTAATCAAAATCGTTAGAGCCGTTTTTTAAATAAAATTAATTTGACCCGCGTTGACCCAAAAATAACCCACTAATCAAAAGTTCTCAAACATGTGATCCAGCCCAATTGACTTCTCACGCCCGAAAATGGTCGGATACAAAATTTCGTCAAAATCGTTTGAACCGTTTTTTAGATACAATTAGCTTGACCATGACCCAAAATGACCCACTAATTAAATTTTCTCGAACATGTGACCTAGCCCAACAGTCTTATCGTGCCCGAAAACCATTGAATGCAAAATTTAGTGTAAATGGAGCCGCTTTTTAGATCTTGACCCACAATGACCCAGAAATGACCCACTAATCGAATTTTCTCGGACATGCGACCTAGCCCAATGCTTTTATCGTGCTCGAAACTCGTAGGACACAAAATTTAATCAAAATCGTTAGAGCCGTTTTTTAGATAAAATTAATTTGACCCGCGTTGACCCAAAAATGACCCACTAATCGAAAGTTCTCGAACATGTGACCCAGCCCAATTGACTTCTCATGCCCGAAAATGGTCTGATACAAAATTTCGTCAAAATCGTTTGAACCGTTTTTTAGATACAATTAGCTAGACCATGACCCAAAATGACCCAAAATGACCCACTAATCGAATTTTCTCGAGCATGTGACCTAGCCCAATGGTTTTCTGGTGCCCCAAAACGGTAGGATACGAAATTTCGTCAAAATCGTTAGAGCCGTTTTTAAGATAATTTTTGCATATATATATATATATATATATATATATATAACCACCCACAAGATTTGCTCGTATTAGAATATATGATATTTGTAGAAAATTTTAATTTTCGGAAGATTAAACAGTAGAATTCCTTACCTTTAAATTAAAGTATTTCCAGCGTAAATTATAAATGAACTAAAAATACTTTACTACTTTCTTCACTTTGTTTCTTTTAATGACTGATATCTTTAAACAAAAGCATTAAAAAATGACATATACAAAACAATTATATATTAATATCTTAATTTAGTCATAAAAGTTTAATCTAGAGTCTAAAATTAATTTAGGCGTGATTATGTGAAAATTTTAATTATTAATTTTGTTTTTTTATTTAAACCATGAAATATTTCAGGCAAATTTAATTTATGCATATAATATCAAAAAATATTAAAAGCGTTTTAAATGAACTACTGGGTGGAATGATCCGTAATTTTGGATTCGCAAACTTGAAGTTTCTAGAAAGTGATTGAAAAATATTAATTGTAACATGTATATATATATATATATATATATATATAAATACATATTCATATTTGTTTCGAAATTCAATTTCAAAATACATATATTTTCGAAAATGTTTTTCGAGAAATATACAAATTGTAATCTATAATAAAAATAAAAATAAAAATAAAAAACAGAAATCGGTTTGCAGTTAGGCTTGGAAATATTTCAGAGTTCGATACAATTCAAGTAGGAAGATAACTTCCTAAGCCTTTTTTGTAACACACATTTAAAATCCACATAATTTCCAGTCAAATGGCTATTTCCATTTTTCTTCTGTAATTGTCTGGTGATTAGAATGTATGGTGTGTTCATCTTTTTTTTGGCCTCATAGTTGTCGTTTGACACACTCGGCCTCAAAAATTAATGCAATTTTTTGAAAAAAAATGTATGGTCAAGCAGGTGAATGTGTAGTAAAACTACAGTTGACGATTTCTACAGAGGCTAAAGAACAATGAAAGCTGATGGGCTTTAAAGAATGAACGACGAATAACTATTATTTAACTAACTTGTGATTGTCATCGTTTCCTCCCTGACCTTTTAATTACTCTCATTTGTTCCTCTGTTTTTGATAACTGGGCATAAAATTTCATGATTAAAAATAAACTAGACAAAACGTTACAGAACAAGAAGAAAATATTTTCATCGCAATTGTCAGTCATAATAATATAATTTATTTTACCTATACAACAGCTGAGCCGTCGTAAATCTAATAAGAACGAAAAATAATGCTTCAAGGCATATATTACTTCCAACATTTTGGAATACTTATAAGAAATTTCAGTTTTGTTCATACAATAAAATGAGATGTCTTTTAAACAAGTGGGTACGTGTGATCGAAGATCGCTCAAAGGGTTTCGTTTAATATTACTTTCAAAACACTTTATCCTTTCTTTAATAAATCTAAATGAATTTCATTTAGCAACAACAACAACAACAACAACAACAAAAATGTTTTTTATAAAGAAAAAATTTACCGGTCTATTATTTGTTTTTTCGAATATCTAAACCAGCCCGATAGCGGGCGAAGCCCACTATTATATTCTGTCATAATAATATCTGTCATGCAGACTAAATGCGATATTTAAAAAACAATTTCAAAATGAAGCATGTTGTACACCTTCAAAATGTTAAAATATGCGAATATTTCCATAAGCGGATTTTTATCATGATTCAATATGTTTCTCAAACTCATATAGTTACTATTCTCTATTACTCATATTGATACGCGCTTTGTATTATTCTCAAACATTTGAAAAATCCGTTAAACTTCCAATAGGACGTCAGATTTTCTTTTTAATTCTCTAATGACGTGATATTAATCTGCTTTGTGTACATACACATACTCATACTCCTTGTATTATTGAGAAATCTTTGAAATTTTCGTTTTATTACCACTATGACGTCAATAATTTTTATTTCATGTTAATCTTTTTTTCAATTGGTGAAACATTTTATTTAATTTTCATTTTTCACGTGGAAATCGTCTGATAGAAAATAATTTATTGTAGAAAGAACTTCATCGTGGATTTTTAATTTTTGGCATCTGGTATGACGAAAAATGTTTAAATTTAATAGGAAAAAGCTGTTAGAATTTTAGTTTTTTATCTCTATTTAATAACATATTACGAATTTTTCAAATTTTAATATTTTGAGCTCTTCATAGCTGGTATTCAGCTATATACACAAAGTTTCAACTCTGTAAGTTACATAGTTTTTGAGAATGGCTCTGTGACGGACAGACAACGGAGCGGGGGTAATAGGGTTTCGTGAGATGAACGAAACCCTAAAAATGAAAATATATATATAACGAATTAAAAATACATTTACAGGAATGGCTGTACATAGCAGGTAATGTGTGAAATTGTTTCCCGCAGCTCTGTCTATGATCTAGACACCTCGTAATACACTAAAAATAATGCGTATCAAAGCTGAGAAAGCACATCCAGCAGTTATGACTAAAGTCAGTCCTGTAACCGAATTCTTTTGAGTGTCTCTGTAAATAAACGATAAATTCTACCTACTCAACAATCTATAGAAAATAAATCCAGTGCATCTCAGTAATGTATATCAGTTTCAGTATATTTCAAATAGTTTAACATCACTAAAATACATTGCAGACAATTACTTTTTCTCCGTTGATCATAATGTGATGGAATTCTTTTGTGCGTCCACGTAAACAAACTAATATTACTACATACTTCAGTTTCGGTTCCAAAATATATTCTACAGAAAATACTCTATAGAAAACATATTGCCATCCACTTCAATAAGGTACATCAATTTCATTATGTTTGAAAAAGTATAACGGCATTAAAATGCACTAAAAACGATTTTTCCACATTGACTGTAATGTAACGGAATACTTCAGAGTATAAATGAAATACAATTGTTACTTTTCCCACATTCTAAAGATAACACATGGTCGAATTGTAATTTTCCAACTGGACGTAAAATGTCGAACATGGGATCTCTTGGCTGAAGCTGCCATGCTCTACCAACTGAGCTATCCCGGTCGAATCTGGAGGGTATAAAATCATCCAGTTAACCTTATTGATCATTGATCAAATAGTGTGAAAAATGACTAACTAAGGTTAAATGGATGAATTATGCCCTCCAGATTCGACCGGGATAGCTCAGTTGGTAGAGCATGGCAGCTTCAGCCAAGAGATCCCAGGTTCGAATCCTGGCCCGGACATTTTTCGTCCAATCGGAAAATTACAACTCGTATGATTTCTTTACTAATTGTGTTAAAATTAACCTAGTGTAACACGTTGTCGTCCACTTGAATGGTGTAGGTCAATTTCGATACATTTGAAATAGTCTAACAACATTAAAAAGCACCAAAAAAAAAAACTTTCCTCATTCACCGGAATACTTTTGTGTGTCCCTGTAAACTAACCATAAATGGTACACATTTCATTTACAATAAGGAACATAAATTGGTAAACCTCTATATCCTATATTAATTACATGGAAATCCGAGTACATTTACGCGAGCTAGAGCACGGCCAGACATACATACAATTGGTGGCTAGACAAACAGCATTCATACACACTTTTCAAATATGTTCCAAACTGTTACATATCTCATTTTTAAAATGTAACTATTTTGACAATATTTTTTAAATCGTCTGTATACATTTAAATGAAGCGCTGCTTTTCGTGAAATTCTTTATCTGGACACTCGTTTTACGGGCGATTTTCTGATTATCCAAACGCAATTCATTCAATGCACACCCTTTCAATAAAATGAACACACATTGTACCGGAAATTTCTTGCTGTCCCCACTGTGGCATTTTACCAAGATCACTTTATTACTCCTCTTTGTAATTACATATATCAGTGCTGTATTTTCTGTATTTTTATTCAGTTTATTTTTAAGTTTAAGAATTGTTATTTTCTTTAATTTTATATCACCAATGCTTCACCAGTGATTGTAGTTTTTATCCACATTGCAATTTCAAATTGCACTAAGGAGCTAAGCTCGCAAACCCCAATTCAGACAGTGCAAGCTATAAAATTTCGCTAATTTTCTGTTTTAAAAATAATACGGCGATTACTGAAGATTTAATGATATCACGAACAGTGTCAATCTCCAGTGATCGGGTTGCCACTCATCTCCTTCTGACTGTGGGATTTGTCGGTTCCCAAGACCACATCCAACGTTGACGTGGCAGCTGACGGATGTTTTCGTGATTGATTAATAATGATTAATTGCACATTTAAAAATCAGATTGTAAAAAACGGTTAAGTAAAATATGTCGCTACTTACCGGACTTTTATAACGATACTGTGGACATTATTATCAGGCTACACAAATTCGTCTGGTTGGAAATAACATTAAGAGCCACGCCATTCAACAGCATTCTGTTTAGAAAATGCATGCTTATAATTTATTTGTATATCGAGTTTTATAGATATTTTTAGAAACAAGTATAGGTGATATATACATGAATTATTTTCTCTATTTTAATTCAACGCCATGCATATATTTCATGTTATATCTCTAAGTATTGAAATGATTTTTTTTTATTTGGGCGCTATAGAGCGGCATATCATGGACTTTTACCGTTGAAACGTTACATAGCTTTAAGACACACAAACAGAAAAAACAATGTTAGCACTAGAACTACCATGAGACGTCATTTTACCAAATGAATATATTCCAATTCGAACCAGAAAATTCATTTTAAAATAAATTAAATATAAAACTCACAGAAATACGTTAAATGTATAAGTTAAGTAGTTTTAAATAAAATTTCCGGTGTGAAATAGTTTTAAAAACTTGAGTAAAATTTCCGGTAGTTCTAGTGTTAAAAGTCGCGGTAGCTGCCTTACAGCAGCACCAAATTTCTGTCTGTGACGTCACTTTCCACATCTCTATAAGAAAATCATTTTACATATGCCGTTTTAATAACATATTTTTAAATATAAGGTAATTTTCTATTTTTGATGCTGTTCACACATAATAATTTAAAGTTTTCTTTCTATTTTAATATTGAGTGAAAAGTGTTTCGAAATATTATTTTTCCTGCTTTTAAATATGACGTAATTTTCAACAATTATCAGGCTTTGCACGCGTAAGAATATAATTGTTTTAAAGTTTTATTTTTCTTTTAATATTCACGTGTAACCCTCTCGTCATCCTGGGCCTCATATGAGGCTCCTACTTCAAACTGCAATATTTGAAAGAAAAAAAATATTTTTGTTAATTCCAGCACGTAATAGTGATAGCATATGTCGATACATTTACTATTATGACTTTACATATTTTTCAGCATTTAATAATAATAATATTAATAATTTTTTGTTAATTATTAGCAAACCGTTGGCGATTCTTTTAATTTAAACATATGTTTCACTAATAAAATGCTTAATGTTTAATGTTTAATTGCAGAAAAAAAGAGCATATAGCTGATATTAAATACAATAGAAAAACTACAGCCCTAGCAAGATTATATCAAGAAGAAACCATCCAAATAAATTTCAATGAAAGTAAAATAATATTTCCCTCCAGTCTACACTATCCATCCATAATAAGAGAAACCATAGAGATACTCACGCGCAAAAATACAATATGTAACGATGCGGCATCTTTTAATTTACCGAAACTGTGGCTAGAATTACTCCATGCTCAAAGATATGAAAATAAACAATCAAGTAAAAAATAATAGATAACGTGCGTAATTTTTTAAAAAGTACATGTAAATAATAACTTCAAAGCCCGTGCAGCTTTAGAATATTCTCATTTTGTTTTTGAAAATGACTCAGAAGAGTCGAAACATGTAAAACAACTAATAAAAGTTATTTTAATTTATATTATAGTTGTTAATTTTACACCTTTAGCATTTAAAAGTAATATGTTTCACTCTTTAAATTTAAATTAGGGACTCTTTTTCCGAATTAGTAATTTGTGATAAAAGATAAAAAATACTACTAATTTTTTATGTTTGTTTAATCTGGTTGTAATACGACATTTTCCAAACGCCTTAAAAAATTCTTCCTTAGACTATTTTCATAGGAAAAACACGCAACATAACTACATTCGTTAGATTTCTGTAAAGAACACATTTGTTAAATTTCAGTAAACTGTAACTTCTGTGATTTCGATAGCTACTTTTAATTTTGTTAGCGTAAAAGTAATTTTTTCCAAAATTGGAAAAAAAATCTGTGCCGAGAGGGGTAAACATATTTTTCAATTGTAAAATGTTTGTAAATATTATTTGTGCTTTTTAAAAATTTGGCAAATATGCAACAATATGAAAAAGAAAAAAAAAGGACTTTTTCGAAATATTAAATTAATCGCTATTAATATAATGAAAGTCTAAAAAAAAAAAAAAAAAAAAAAAAAAAATTACACAAATTTTAAAAATATACATATTTCACTCTGCACACTACAAAATAGTCAAATATGTGTTGATTATATATGGTTAAATTTCCAAGCTTAGTTTTTGATCGTATAGAACTTTTTAAACTGAACTATACTGTGCAAATTTAACATTAAATAACCGTTAAAACAACTCTTCGGTTGAAAATCTGTCTACTTAATCGTATTCATAATACATTACTCTATAAAACTATCAATTTGCATGTTTTTATCTTCTAAAATAAAAGCGTAAGTCATGTGACTGTCCTCAACAGTTCCGGGATGGCCGTTTCACTTTTTCATATGCCAAGCGGCCATTTTTATTCAAAATTATTTTTTTCGAATAAACTGCATAAAAGTTACATTTTAAGAAAGATCGTTCAAAATAAATTAATATTTGAGAGATGACTTGCGTTCAATTATGTATATATTCTGCAATAACTTCAGTCGAAAGATTCGCAGTTCAAATTCTCTATTCATAAAAGTAAACAAAAAAAGATTGATTCGTCGTGAACATTTAAAATATTAAATCATGGAGGTAATCATTCGCAAAGCAAGTTCTCCGCGAATGAATTTTTGGACCGCTGCCTCGCGTCAAAAAAATAATTCGCACCAGTGAGACAATCAAAGTTTACCATAATTATGTGCTATACAACTCAACTTTCGGACCTTTTCTTGACGTAAATTGAACTCATGTAATAATATTTAATGAATCAGATTTTTAGCATTTTTAAAATCGCTAATACAGCTTTTATTTATCGCGTGTACAAATTAGAAATGATACTTTGATTTTGAAATCAAATGTTTTGATTTATGATATTATTTCTTATTTATTTATTTATTTTCTCTTTTAAATGAAAAGTGTGAAGTATTTTAAATTTATGTAATATAAGCATTTTAGATTAAAGTTAAGTATTTTAAATGAAATGAGTGACAGGTTTATAATTTAAAATTAAATTAATTGTAGTATGAATGACGGTGATGGGAACGATATTTGGCGAATTATCATCTGCTCCCGGCTAACAAAAATACTCATAATTAAAAAAAAGAATAAAAATAAATAAATGATAATTTGATGTAAATAAATATTGATATACATATCAAAAATAATTTATAGAATTAAAATAAAAAATAAAAGTAAATAAACAACAATTTCCATAACAAAGTTTTCGCCAAATTGGCGGGTGAGGGGGGGGGGGGGAATCGCGCCAACGTGCGTATGTGACATTTGTGCCCAAAAAATATGCGAAATGCTACCATGATCGCAAAAGTTCATGATTTGTCTATTAGAATCTTCCGATTTGGCGAAGGATTAAGGGAAAATTAAATTATGAATAAATGTAACGTGTTGCAATGTTTAACATACATTTAAGGGAGACCAAACTGGTCGCCAGTGGCGGCTAGTATACAGTAATTTTCCTAATATTAGCCGAGAAAGACCTCCAGTCACTAAAGTATCACTTACGTCAGCGCACAGCAACAGCAGTATTAGTTACTTTTTTTCAGAATCCAGAGATTATGGTTAAAAATAATGAATATTATTATTTAGCAATGTTCTTTTACATAGGATTGAGAAAAACAAATAAATAAAAAACAACTTATTTTCAGTTCTTTGATACTGAATTTTAATTTTTACTGTAGTTTTTTTTATAATGGGTATTATTATCTAACAATGTATGTATGTCTAACAATGTAAGTATCATAAAAACAAAGTATAAATTGTCTGTTTTCATCTCTTTAATTATGACTTTTTAAATTACACTATAGTTTAAAACATTAATGACTATCATTATCTAACAATGTTCTTTATTTATGTGTATGAGAAAAACAAATTAAAAAATATTCCTTTTTAGCTATTTAGTACTGAATATAAATTTTTATTGACGTTTAAAAAAGTAAATATTAATATCTAACAAATGAGTGGGAAAACAAAAAATTACATCTTTTCAGCTCTTTACTGCTGCATTTTAAATTTTTACTGTAATTTTTTTTTCTTAATGATAGGTGATATTATCTTACAATGTTTTTTTTAAATATATAAGTATGAGAAAAGCAAATAAAAAAATTACTCTTTAATTCTGACTTTTTAAATTACACTGTAGTTTAAAACATTAAAAAGCTTCGTTATCTAACAATGATCTTTGTTTAGAGGTATGAGAAAAACAAATAAAAATTTACTTCTCTCCTGCTGTTTTTTTTTTATTTTTTAGTAGTTTTAAAAAATAAATATTATTATCTAAAAATGTTCTTTTTTATAAGTATAAGAAAAATATTAATAATTTTTTATAAGTATAAGTATAAGAAAAAAAGTAAAAAAGTGCTTATTTTCATCTCTTTAATTCTGACTTTATATATTATACTATAGTTTAAAATGTTAATGATTATCATTATCTAACAATGTTCTTTGTTTATAGGTATGAGAAAAACAAATCAAAAATTATTTTGTCAACTATTTTTACTGCTGAATTTAAATTTCTATTGTAATTTTAAAAAGTAAAAATTAATATCAACGAAGGATTGGGAGAATAAAAAATTACATCTTTTCATTTCTTTACTGCTGAATGTTTAATTTTTACTGTAGTTTTTGCTTTTTAATAATAGGTATTATTATCTTACAATGTTTATATATATATATATAACTATCAGTAAAACAAATAAAAATAATTTCGTCTTTTTAATTCTGTTTTTTTTTAATTACACTATAGTTTAAAATATTAAAAAATGCCGTGATCTAACAATACTCCTTGATTACAGGTATGAGAAAAAAAAATACAAATTTACTCCTTCCCTTCTCTTTGCTGCTGATTTTTTTATTTTTTAGTTTAGTTTAAAAAAGTAAATATTATTATCTAAAATTGTTCTTTTTTATAAGCATGAGAAAAAAAAAGTAAAAAATTGCTTCTTTGCATCTCTTTAATTATGACTTTTTATATTACATTATAGTTTAAAACGTTAATGATTATCATTATATAACAATGTTCTTTGTTTATAGGTATGAGAATAACAAATGAAAAAATACTTCTTTTCATATCTTTAATGCTGAGTTCTGCTTCTACGTTAGTCAACAGTGATCAACACAGTGGAGTCGGCACACTGTTAGCGGCTGGATTAGTTACATTACTGTTGAGAGACAAGCATCATGGCCATCGTTTAAAAAGTTCTGGTTATCATCACAATCTGCAAGGAGCTTATTTAAATGGCTTTAAATATGGTCATATTCCTACTATCCTTAATATTGACAATGATTTTAATTTAGGTTACCATCATGGAATACTTTCAGACATTTCGCCCCATAATACTTATTTAATAGAAGGAAACAATGTAATCGACAATGGACTTATTTCTGATTATCTTTCTAATTCTCATGGATTAACGAGGGAAATTTTTCCATATGGAAATGGTCTAGATATTGGATTTGATGCATTAGGTTCGGAACTGGGAATCAATGGCCTTGGAATACATGCAATTTGAAGTTTAATTTTCTGTCAAACTAACAGAAATTATTTTAATAGTTTTTTTTTAAACAAGCTATATAACTTACGTCCATGTTTATATGATATGCATATTTTATATGCATTATTGCTAAATTTGATTATTTAAAAAGAAATGGCATCGCTATTACTTGTGAAATGACGATAAATAAGATGCACATAAAATTGACGTCATTATGATTAATGATGGACTTTGAAAATGTTCCATTCAATGTTGAATCCTTAGAAGATGCAAAAATGCAGAAACACTAATACATGGTTCACTTCATTTTTAAAAAATGCTCGAGTATTGTGAAAATTAAACAATGGCTCAATTTTTCACCATTAGATGGCAATATGTAACATGCAATCAAGACTATTTCAATGCACTCTCAATATGCTACTTTAGATCAAGATCATATTTTGACTGATTGTTTAGTATTTGGAACGCAGTCTACATGTCAAGTTCGTATCTCGCTTCAAGATTAGATACTCGTTGTGTGTTGGATTGCTCTTTAAACAGATGTTCTTGTAACAACTCTAAACTGTTTCATCATCTTATTGTTGCAACATTTTCTTGGAAAAATGAGGGCCAGTTGAGCCAAAACAAATAAATCTTCGGTAGAAAACGCGCTCTCTCATGATTAATCAAAATAAGATATCCAACAAGTGGCAATTTGTAATATACTATAATAGAGGTATGTGACAAGGCTTACCTTTCATACATCATGGCTCGGATAGTCATCGATAATCCATCATCATTTATTGCACGTATAATCCATATTGAAATATGGTCAGGGATTCCACCTATATATTGCTAATATTTGGAGTTGTTGTTTTATTTATTAATTTGATGAACACATATTAATTGTCATATTAATTATGTTCTATATTCTTGATATCAATTCATGATTAACTGGAAAAAATAAAATGTAATTATTAAGTATTAATTTCAACGAAGATAAAGACTCTTTCTGAAACCTACACTGGTGGAACTTTAGTTCAACATATCAATAAAACTTTATACTAAATGTCTTGAATTTAATTATCCAGATGAACTCACGAAACAGAATCCAATTAGTAGACGAAAAACACTTAATGAACAGATGTGAAATGTGTGTGTGCAGCTTTTTATTCTAATGACTGTTTTGAACTAAATAGAAAAACTGCTCTCAGCAAATTCTCAACTGATTATAAACAGACTTCTTTTTTATATTTTTATTTTGTGGCACGTGCTGTTTAAAGTCACACAAAATTGTATCCACTTCTCAATATGTAACTGGCTCGATAAGTCGCAAGCTGAAATGCTCTTTAAATATATAGTTTTTAAACTTAAAATTAAGTTTAAAAACTATAATTCTATTTTTGTTTTGTTTTTTACGCAATTGTTATCGTTTAATACAAAGTAATTATTAAATTTAAAAATTTTCGAAGTTTTTGCTCTTTCGCCTAATAATATATTACATGAAACATATTAAATAAAAATTCATTTACTTTTGGTAATAGAGCTGACTGACAAGACAAATGAAAAAAAAAATCTCTTTTGTTTCATTTTGTATGTATTAAGATACCAGTTTATTTAGAAAAAAAAGTTTTAAAATGGTATACGGAGCAGAAGAGACGAAACATTGCGTAACGTAAAAATATGTTTGAAAAAAGAGTTAAAATTTAAATTCCCTTACACGAATATTTATTTATCAATATAGTCAATGTATCATCAATATTTAATATGTTATCATTGTATATTTTATAACTTAAAGTTCTATTGAAAGTGCTAACTGAAAGAATGTTTTATTGAATTTAAAGTTATGGTCAGTTTTTTATTAACCGACTCAAAAAAGGAGGAGGCTATCAATTCGACGTGTATGTAATTTTTTTATGTATGTTTACCGATTACTCCGAAACTATGCGTCCTATTTATGTGTTTTTTTATTATTCGAAAGAGAATACTCTCGAATTGCTCCTATTTCAATTTTATGAAAATTGGTTCAGTACTTTTTCAGAAATTAAAAAAAAAAAAAAAAAAAAAAAAGCATTTTAAAAATAGTTTATTTGTTGGGTAGACGACTTTCATTTAATATCCTAAAATATTCTATTACGTGGATTTACAAATAAAAAGACTGACATATTTTATATCAGCTTTAACTTATCGGATTATAATTCTGAATAAATAAATTAAAGGGGGGATTAGCCACTGTCCCCCCCCTCTTTATACTGAACCAATAAGCGCCTTATCACAATGAACGTATATACAAAATTTTAAGCAAATCGGATATTATCAAGAGTTATTACGTTCGGGTCACCAGTTGTTGGGCAGACGACTTTCAAGTTGTAAATTATAAAAAAAAAACTGACATATTTAAATCAGCTTTAACTTATAGGATTTATTTTCATAGAACAAACTTTTTAAGATCCAAACAAAAACTAAAACTTTTGAGTGTTGCCAAATTTTTAAAGCAAAATTACATAAAATTGTGAATTGGATGAATATAATACAACGTACGGATAAAAACTATAAATTATGCCACAACAAATCTACTTTTGAATCTTTTAAAAGTTCCATTGTTGCAGTTTCACAGCGGTTTGGCATATTTTGATGAGCATTTAATGGCGCATAATTAAATACATTGTTGTTTCAACTCCCATACAAATGTACGAGTTACAGAAAATATTTAGCGATATATCCACCTGTGGCACACAAGTTGGAAACTGCCTTTAAAATACCCAATTATCTATATTATATTATACAATACAGTTATATATAAATGCTTCTGCAATTGTCTTTTAATATTTCTACTGCATAATATTAACTATAGAGTGACAATATAGAAAGAAAGAAAGAAAGGGTTACTCCGAATAGTATTATAGGCGACAGTGTTAGCGCAGTGTATTTCCCTTGTACGGATCGTAAAAATCAGTACACATTAAGCATAAGCACCGAAATCAGTGACTTATGCAGTTATCAAAACTGTAGTATACAGCCCGATTATGACACATTATCCAAGACGATTAGGTGAGAATAATGAAAATTTTTTTAATCTTCCGTAATCGAGTCTACTGTCAAGGTTAGCGGGAAATAAAAAAATTATTAGCAACAATATGGTTTAATGTTAATATAGATATCATTAAAGGCTTTAAAGACATTAGATTAGAATAATGATAAATTTTCTAATCTTCCGTAATCGAATCTACTGCCAAGGTTAGCGTGAAATGAAAAATATGTTAGCAACAATATGGTTTAATGTAAATATAGATATCATTAAAGGCTTTAAAGACATTTGATGAGAATAATGATAAATTTTCTAATCTTCGATACTCGAGTCTACTGCCAAGGTTAGCGTGAAATAAAAAAGATATTAGCAACAATATGGTTTAATGTAAATATGGATATCACTAAAGTAATAAATAAATAAATAAACTTTTTAACCAAAAAAAGAACCGACTTCAAAAACTACTAAAAAGCGAAAAATAAACTTTTTAACCAAAAATTGAACCGACTTCAAAAACTACTAAAAAGCGAAAAATAATTTTTTTTTAGATAATAGTTAATAAGAAATTAAATTAAGAGCATTGTATTTACCATGCATATTATTATATTTATGTACATTAATTTGATTTTTTGGAGTCGGTGTCAGCCAAGCCAAGTACAAAATTCAAAACAAAATATCCAATATAAATCGTAACACGCGTATAAATTATATATACATAATTACGAGACAATAAAAAAAAAATACATATAACTCTTCAAATGGTAGAAAATACAATGATTTAAATGATTAACTAATTTCCAAAGCAATGTTTGTCGACATATAATATAGTTGCTAATCTCATTTGAAAATACACATTTATAACATCATATGAAATGTTTAAAAATGGTAACATGGCTTTGATTTGGCTTGGTTGGCACCGACTCCAAAAAATCAAATTAATGTACATAAATATAATAATATGCATGGTAAATATAATGCCCTTAATTTAATTTCTTATTAACTATTATCTAAAAAAAATATTTTAGGTAGATTTCGTAAGAAATACTACCTATCACATTCTCACCTAAGTTGGAAATTTTGAAAAATTTTTGCCGATCTACGCCGATCATGACTCCCAGAACCCAAAACCATCCCCAGTTCAAAAGTTTATCTATCTATCTATCTATCTATCTATCTATGTCACTTTTTTCTGACCACGATAACTGGAAAAATTCTGCATAAATCTCTTCCAAACTGATACATAAAATCAAGGGTCATTAAATCTCGGTCAAGTTCGTTAACGGGCAAAATCGAACCAAGGGGGGGGGAAATGGGGGGTTTTAGAAGAAAAAAAATCATAGCTTCGTCAATTCACAAGATATCAAATCCGCGTAAATTTATTATTAATCCTCTTAGTATTATCTAAAACTTTTATATAAACAAGTTTTTTATAGGACCAACCGTTATAGCAAAAAAAAAAAAAAAAAAAAAAAAAAAAAAAATCCCTGCCGGCTCCGCTTGCAAACAAGTTATTTTTCGAAGTATGCGGTTCCAACTCCCGCAGCTTTTCGAAACTGATACATAAAATCAAGGGGCGTAAAATATCGGTCAAGTTTGTTAATGGGCAAAATCGAACCAAGAGGGGGGGGGGGGGGGGGATAGGGGGCTTTTTGTGAATACAGAAAAAACCCCATAATTTCTTAATTATGATACGTATCGAATCCGTTTAAAGTTATTATTACTTCTTGGAAAAAGGCCGAAAATTTATGTATGACAGATTTTTGATATAATTAAAAATGGCCCCAAGAGGGGGAAAAAGGGGGGTTTTAGAAGAAAAAAATCATAGCTTCGTCAATTCACAAGATATCAAATCCGCGTAAATTTATTATTAATCCTCTTAGTATTATCTAAAACTTTTATATTGACAAGTTTTTTATAGGACCAACCATTATAGCAAAAAAAAAAAAATTAAGAACAAAAAAAATCCCTGCCGGCTCCGCCTGCAAACAAGTTATTTTTCGAAGTATGCGGTTCCAACTCCCGCAGCTTTTCGAAACTGATACGTAAAATCAAGGGGCGTAAAATATCGGTCAAGTTCGTTAATGGGCAAAATCGAACAAAGAGGGGGGGATGGGGGGCTTTTTGTGAATACAGAAAAAAACCCATAATTTCTTAATTATGATAGGTATCGAATCCGTTTAAAGTTATTATTACTTCTAGGAACAGGGCCAAAAGCTTATGTATGACAGATTTTTGATATAATTAAAAATTGCCTTAAGGGGGAGGGAAGGGGGGTTTTAGAAGAAAAAAATTCATAACTTCGTCAATTCCCAAGATTTCAAATCCGCTTAAATTTATTATAAATCCTCTTAATATTATCAAAACATTTATATTGTCAAGTTTTTATAGGACCAACCGTTATAGCAAAAAAAAAAATTAAAACCCAAAAAATCCCTGCCGGCTCCGCCTGCAAACAAGTTATTTTTCGAAGTAGGCGGTTCCAACTCCCGCATCTTTTCGAAACTGATACATAAAATCAAGGGGCATAAAATCTCGGTCAAGTTCGTTAATTGGCAAAATCGAACCAAGGTGGGGGGGGGGATGGGGGGGACTTTTTCTGAAAACAGAAAAAAACCCATAATTTCTTAATTATGATACGTATCGAATCCGTTTGAAGTTATTATTACTTCTAGAAGAAGGGCCGAAAATTTATGTATGACAGATTTTTGATATAATTAAAAATTGCCTTAAGGAGTGGGAAGGGGTGGTTTTAGAAGAAAAAAATCATAACTTCGTCAATTCCCAAGATTTCAAATCCGCTTAAATTTATTATAAATCCTCTTAATATTATCTAAAACTTTTATATTGACATGTTTTTTATAGGACCAACTCTTACAGCAAAAAAAAAAAAAATCCTTACTGGTTCCGCCTGCAAACAAGTTTGGTTTCGAAGTAGGCGGTTCCAACTGCAGCATCATCGCAAAAAGGTCATTTCTTCCGCAATTCCCGACAAACAGGCGCCCCACGGTCTGCATCTTCGATATTTACCTGTGCCTGTAGGCCGAGCCGTCAGGGATTTTTTTTTACTTTGTAGTAGTTTTTTAAGTCGGTTCAGTCTTTGGTTAAAAAATTTATTTTTCGGTTTTTAGTAGTTTTTGAAGTCGGTTCTATTTTTGGTTAAAAAGTTTATCTATTAATTGAAAACTTCACACCGACAGTTGTTTTATTTTTATATCATTGACGCCCCTAAAGTTGCGTAATTCGTAAAACGTACCCGATAAAAGATAAATATTTTGGTAACTTAAACAATTAGTGGCACCCAAATGCTTAAAATGAAATTTGATTTATAGCCCCTGTTAGTGACGTGGGAAGGGTAAATACACACGACTTGGGTGCCCAGTGGAAAAGTATTTATTTTTTTCGGGTGTACACCTGGGTATTTACCTATGCCTGGTGTAAATATCCTAATATTAGGTATTTTAATATATCATTGTAAAAAAACATAATCTTGAAACATATCTCGAAATTATTGTTTACGATGCGTCAAATATGATAGTAGCTTTCACTTTAGTTAAAGTAAAATACCTGCATGTCATCTGATGGAGTAGCCTTGACCAAATTTTACATTTACTACGTTCTCACATTTTAAGTGACAGTCATTTAAGCACTTTATATATATATATATAAATGATATTGTGAGGATGAGTACGAAGTAACCCTTTACACGCAATTTTCTGTCGAATTGAAGATAAAAGTAAAAAAAACTGATTCCTTGAAATTGCCAGTTAAAAGTAAAAAGGAAACTTACTTTTATTGCCTTAAACCCTTAACGCTCAAGTTATTTTAATGTTTGCTTTTTAAGTGTGTGTTTAATCGAGATTTGTTATCTAAATATTTTTTGAAAATCAAAGAAATAAGAATTTCTAAAGTTTTATCTCATAATATCAAAGAAAGAAACATAATAAAAAGAAGGTATTACAACTCATTTCAAAAATGTTTCTTCGTAATTCGTAAAAAAACCGTCATACGAACTAGTACGAGAGCAGAAGAAAGACTTTTCCGTTCTCGTCGTGGTAGTATATAATAAAAGTATGATATACGTCATATCAATTGTAGCAGTTTGTTATAGGTTATATTCGATTTTTTTTATCTGTAAATTAATTAGAAATATTTTTTTTTTCGAAAAAAAAAAATATGAATTTTAGACTATGGATTTTGTTAACAAAAATCGATTTGTAATTTTTTTGCATGTGAATTGTAAAATTATAGCTTATTTCTTAAAGCAGTTGTGGAGTTTTGTTTAAAAAACTACCTACATTCCAGTCTGTTCTACAACGATCAGAAATGAATTTAACATTTGGAGTTCCAAAGTTTTTATTAAACTACTTGACTAAATGAGTTTACTTGAAATTATAAGCTGCTTCAATTCCAGTTTGGTATCCTTAGGTAACTTAAAAAAAAAAAAAAAAAAAAAAAAAAAAACATGATGTCAAAATTAGGTGTTCGTATTGAAAATTTCACAGGTTTGGTACAATTTCAGCATGAAGTTTATTTTTTATATAAATTGAAATAATATGCAATTTCTTATTCAATGCCTATTTTCGTTGTTTTCTGCTAGAGCTTGTGATTAAAATGCATGGAGTTGTTCTCTTTTTCTTTGGCCGACTGCACCTTAAAACTGCCAGATTTACTTGATAGTTTATCCTTTATCGTATGTAGTTATTTGCAGAGAAAAAGAATGTATCGGGGAAAGATATGTCTTGTCAGAATGATTCACGGTTCTAAATTACGAGACCAATTCCTTTCTCTTTTTCTTTTTTTTTAATATTTTCTTTTTTTAATCTTACAATTCAGCGAGGTTGGGTGGAGGTCCTGAAGCAGAGAACAGATTAAGCGTCTCATTTCCAATTAAAATATATCTTTGAGTTGAAATTTAAATGAAATACAGAGTCAAGAAAAATCGAAGAGTATGGTAAATAGGATTACTAATATCTCGGTAACCAATTATCCGATCGACTTCCTTCCTTAGCAAAATTTATGTTTTTTATTGTCTTTTATATTAACTCCTTAAAATATACACTTTCGAAATTTTTTGTAAACCTTTTACCAGAAAGAATATTTCGAGAGTCCGAAAAATATAGTTTCGGATAATCGAGGTTACTGAAATTCAATAAGCTTGTTCCCATTAGTCCATACTAAGTGCATACCAAATTTGAAGTCTTTATCTCAATTTGTTCGGGAGATAGAGAGTTTACAGACACACTGAGACAGCAATTTTTTTTTTTTCTAAAAATGTGTTTTTCGGAATCTCCAGTGTCTGAAACGTGTAAATCCGTCAAAAACTTTTTTTTCATTTTCAAAACGATTACAAGACTTACCCTATACTACGTATGATGGGTAAGTAAAAATTAGTTAAAATCAAAAACGCATACCGCAATTAAAAACTCATTTCAAGGAATTATTGCTCATAGACAGTACTGTAATCGAAAAGTCTATGCACATCATATTCTATAGTAATATCTTGTAGTGCATCTGACTGATGTTTATCAATTTCAATATGTTTGAAATAGTGCAATATCATTAAAATACACGGCAATCGATTTTTCTCCATAGACAACAATGTCAGGGAATTATTTTAATTGCCCCTGTAAAAGAACTATAAATGCTACGCACCTCATTTTCAATATCGAACATTCCATGGAAAACCTCAACAGCATATATCAATTACATAGCAGTCCGACAATAATTAGGTGGACAGACGTCCAGACAAACCGAATTTATAAACACATTTGAACAATGTTGGAAAGTGTTAAAAAACAAGATAAGATTAGTTTAGAAAAGAGCATAAATAAAAGAGTTTAAGGATGCTCTTTGTTGCAGAAAAAGTAATTCTAAAGTTAAAGTTAAGGTCTCTGAAGTTGGTTTTATTTTAAAGTAGTTCCTTCCAATAAAATCACCTTTAAAGTCCCTCACTGTAACTTTTTAGCCTTTGATATTTTATTAAACAAACACGTTGTCCTTTTCATTTTGGAAAACTGAATAAAACATAGTGTATCGCTTTGTACGAAAGATAAAGAGAAAGGGAAGTGCTCCCGTTTGCATTAGTGTAATTGAAAGATCACAGAACTTGTGTCAAAGTGTTATATACCTAAGAAACACGAACTGTAGAGATAAAATATTTACTTTGGGAAGTGGGAAAAAGGGAGAAAAGTACTTTCAAGGAATTTGTTCTTTTCTTTGCTAGAATTAAATTTCAAAGAGTAAAATAGCAGCTTCTTTTACTCTATATTAAAATGTGTAATTGAAAAAAAAAAAAAAATCTAATTTTTGATTATTGAGACTGTTTCAATATTTTATTAAAATTATTTTAAAAGAGATTTCTTTAAACAAAAAAGAACATTTTTTTTTTTTTTTTTTTTTACCGGAAATAATAAAATTTCGCTATTTTACAATTATACGGTTTGAATTAATACTCTGCTCTGAAAATGATTTCACCAGAAACGTTATTATAGGAATAAAAATATATTATAATATTTCTCTTTGTCAAACAAAAATGACCTAGATAAATTCATATACAGGGTGATTATAATTAAAGTCCCACATTTAAAATGCTGTAAAAAAGGAACCACTGAACAGCATGACTTCAAATTTTAACTGAATATACTGGAAGAAGGAGGAAACGGTATAGGATAAGAAATAAAATGTCCCAAAGTGTATAAATAGATGACGCTGTAAGCGGCATAACGAAAGTGGATTCGGCTACAAGTGACATTTTTAATCGAAATACTACGCCTTTGGTATGAGTTGCACATTAAACCAGCCGTACTGTTCAATGTGCATGAGTGTTTCGAAAAATGATTTCCAAATCGTTCAACAGTTGTGGTACTGTTAGTGGTAAGCCCATCCAACACGTCAAAGTCGTACCACATTGGATGGGACAAATCTGTTGTTAATTGTCCTTAGGAAAAAAACCGCATAAAGAGAACATAATGATTCGGTTTTTAATTGCGTGTGTCTTTTAATTTGCATAGTATGCCGTTTACAGCGCAATCTATTGATACACTTTGGAACTTTTTTTCTTATGCCATACCGTTTCCCCCTTCTTCCAGTATATTCAGTTTAAATTTGAAGTCATTCTGATAAGTTTTTTTTTTTTTTTTTTTTTTTTTTTACAGCATTTTGAAAGTGGGACTTTAATTATAATCACCCTGTCTATGTACATACACTGCAAAAATGTTTGTTAAACTTGGGGAAGTAACTACAAACGATTCCAAACAGCGCTCTTTATATTTAGAAATCACAGAAATTAATATATGCATGGGATTTAAAGAAGCATACATAAAAATAAACTCTCTGTCGTTGCCACTGATTTTCTGAAACATTTCCGAGTAGTTTTGATATTATATTAAGTTTTTTTTTTTTTTTTTTTTTTTTTTTTAACATGAAATATAAGATTTTCGGATAGGATTTTCAGGTAAAAATTGCACGTTAAATAAATATGTTTTACAAATAAACATCATTACATGTAACATTAAAATTAATATAATTTTGTTACTTTTACATGTATAAATTCAGTTACACCGCTGAAAATATTTATTTGAGAATTTATAGCATCCGAAACTTCTCGAAAATATATTGGTTTATGTGGTTTCTAAAGATAGAGAATGCTTTTGAGAATTGTGGGTAACTTGGAAGAGATTATTTTTAATGTTCGTTTGTGGTTATTACCGAAACGTCAGTTGACGCTCACTGCGGAGATCCGAAAAGATTTTGGTTTTGTTTGTTTGTTTGCCGGTCTGTTCCGCGATAACTACCGTAAAAACCATTCGATTAGGTTTATTTTTGATGGGTATGTTTGTGAGGTACCCGGAATTATCTGTATAGTTTTTGGTTACATTTGGTTCATTCGTTTGAAAAATATAGAACATTTATTTTTAGGTCATAAGGCTTTCCTATGGGAATGCAGACGATTTTCAAATTTCATTTTTAACTGAAATGAAAATCGCATATTTGAATAATGGATTTAAACGTAAAATTACGGATACTAAATTTTTGATATGGAGGTCTTAAATATATGCAATAGCTTTGAAAATTTGCCGATACATTGATTATAATTTAGAATATATATGGTTAAATTATTGGAAATTTTTTTGCAACTGTTCGGAAAATATAAATCTTTTTTTTCCCTATTTTTTACAAATTTTAAAATACATTTCCTTTTTCTTTCCTCTTTATTTTGTTAGTTGCCTAGCAACCCTATTTCAAAGAATATCAAAATAAGAAATGCATTTTTTTATCTAAAAAATTACAAGAATAAGAATTTCATAAGAATTTCAGAATATCATTGCAAAAACCGTGTTTAATTTAACGCTTCTAATTTCTGAAACCTCCGAAGTATTTTATATGCCTATAAATATGTATGTAATATAAAAAAAAATGCGGATTGTAATATACTAAATAATATGAAAAGTGAGATTAAAAACCAATGATTTTCAGAGCTGACGTTGAGGCTCCTGATCTGCAGATTTACTAGTATTATATTTTTGTCGATTATGAACCATTTGTGTTTTTTTACAATTGCATATATGTATACGTGTGAATTAGAATATATTTGAAAAATGTGTCATAAGACTACCTTACAAACATATAACTAAATTTTCAAGTTAGACAAAACTTCATAAAATATTCAATAGTTTCATAGTTGAATGATTTTGATGTAAATAAATAATAAGAATAAAAGCAAAAATATTTTTTTAAACATTCTTTTATAAACATTCAATGTTAACCTTAAGAATTGCGCGTAATCTCATGAGTAAAATTGAAGTCGTTGAAAAAAAAATCCGATACAGTATGTTAATTTGGAGAAGTCTCCGATTATGTAAAATTCACAGTTTTGATTTAAGCTTGGTAGAAAGAGCTAACTACTGAATTTATTAAAATATATACAACTCTTACTCAGTTTGGTTTTAAAAATATGATAACAGGAAAAAATAAAAGGTATTATTTAAACTATATTGATATTCTTACATATTTTATTTAGTTTCGTTTGGCAAATAATAAACTGCACTGTTGTTGTAACTTGTACAGATTTATAAGCATAAAGAAAATTTGGCGATTTATCACCTGCGCCTGCCCAATGGGAAAATGCTTTAAAATTAATTTATTCATTCATAATTAAGTTGTAAAAATAATAAAATTCTGTATATTCAGCGGAAACACACCTGTGAATATATATTTTTTAAAGTCTCTTGCATCTCAAGGAGTGACCGAAAAATCGATTACGAAATTCCATTTTTACATACTTAAATCAATTTAAGTTAAATAAAATAAAAAATATCATATGTGAAGAATTTAAATGAAACTTCAACGTATAACAAAGTGAAAGAAAATATCTTAAATAAACAATTTAAAAAGTATATCACATTTGGAAACCCCATTTCAGCAATTATCGTACATGGTCGGAAGGTACGTTGGAAATGTACTCAAATTTATTTGTGTAGCCCTGTATATTTTCCATAGATTTGTGTATGTACTACATAGTATGCTAAAATTTATTTCTTTTAGAAAAAACATAACACTGTTGAACACAGACTTTTATACACTCCACAATTTTATTAAGGTATAAAACGTACAACACTACTAAAAACGCATAGTTTCAGAAGTTAGCATCTGTAGAGGGCTATGTATCTTATATCTTTAAAAAAATCCTGTATATGAATTAAATTATAATACCTAAATATTTTTTAATGTACTAATTAAACGTCAATTGGAAAATTCAACATACAATTTAAAAAAATCCTTAAGCAGAGATATATAGAATTTATACAGATCACATAGTAAGCGAAAATGTAGTTAAACTCGAAAGCACAAACCAGTGGTTATTGGGCATTTACAAAAAAATATATTGTAAAATATATTGTATAGGATAGCTGAGGTTAATCTCTAATTTGGCTAATTTTACTTTTTTGATTTCGGTAGTAGTTTGTTTTAATAAAGGCACTTTCACTTTCGTAAAAGGTTCCGAAAGTGAACGCAACAATCTTGATAATTTTTATTCAAATCCCTGCAATTTTTTTATAAAATAAATAGGCTGTTAAAGTTGCACTAATTTATTTTATAATGATTTCATAGCAGAAAAAACACTGTGATTAAGGATTTTCTTTTAAGCTATATAAACATAATGATTTACATTGGTTTTGAATATTTAAAAATATGTATTTATATAAATGATTTGCAACTATTGTAAACTTTACATTTAAAGGTGTATTATATTTCAGAATATATATATATATTATATTATATAAATATATTATATATCTAATACATATATTATATTAATATTTCGGAATATTTTAGCTTAGCCTAAGCAAAAACAGACTATGATTAAATATGTTTTTTATTCATAGAGATTTAATAGGGATCTATGCATGCTTTTTTTCTTGAGGCCCATTTTGAGAAATGTTAAAATTATTTTTGTGAAATTCATTTATTTAATAACATTTTGAACGAATGATGAAATGAAGTTAATATAAATGTATAAATGTACCAAGCATTTATTAATAACTTCTGCAAAAGTTCGCCTTTCTTGTAAACTTGCTTTTTACACATTTTAAAACTTAACAACACCAAAACAAAAAACAAAAATATATATATATATGAAATATATGTTTCTATGGAATGGGATTCTTTTAAGGGCCCTAACTAAGCTCCAAATTTTGCTTGGCCTCCTGTTTATACAAATATGTATCAATTTAACACAATTTATTCATAAAGATTTCAATCCTATAAATTTTGCTATACGAAGCAGTAATTTATTTAGGAATTATTTTTAATAATTAAAAATATTTTAAAAGTAGTTCTATGACATTAATAAAATTTTAAAATATTTAAAATGTACTAACGTGGTGTAAATTCACAAAATTTATTAGAATAAAATATCTTTCTATGCGTCTAGCTGGGTGCATTCGTAAGCGCTGGGTGACATTTGACATCTCAGTTCGATGAACACACATGTGCTGGAAAACTTTGAACAGTCAGTAGCAGAATTTAGTCTTCGAGCGAAAATTTATACAGAGACCTACACAGACCAGGACCATTAAAATAGACAGCACAACCACCCCTACAACTGCAGTGGCCTTTAATATCATCGCAGATTTAGTAATAGTAAATTTTTAGTAATAGTACATTTAATAGTAATTTTTTTTAAACGAATCATTTTTATAATAAAAATTGTTATATTATGTCCAGTTATGCATTTCATATTCTATCAAAAACAGTATAATTAAAGTAGTTTAACACTGACAATTTACTCGTAAGTTTGCAATGAAATATTAGTAAAAATATACTGGGTGATTACAATTAAAGTCCAAATTTTAAAATGCTGTAATAAAAGAACCGCTGGTCAGAATAACTTCAAATTTGAACTGAATATACTGGAAGAAATGAGAAACGGTATGGCATAAGAAAAAAAAGTTCCGAAGTGTATCAATTGATGGCGCTGTAAGCGGCATGCTATGCAAATTAAAAGACGTGTTTTTTTTTATTTATTTGGCAAATGTAAATTTATGAAGTATAAATTCACATATAATGAAAGTAAAACAAACTCTTGACAATATTCTAGATATACTATCTGACAAAAAACAACTATATCAACTTTACGAAAATTATAATATCTTAAATCAAAAATATTCATTTATTAAATACAAATTCCTCTTATAGCCAGTTATCTTTCTTCAAAAAAAAAAAGGTAATTTTTATTTCATGTATTGTATAGTACCAAATTGTAAATACAGTGACCTCTCACTTATGCGCGATGTTCGGTGGTTGCTTTTTCGCACCACTGTTTTAAACAGTAAAAAAGAAAAAGGGGAAAGAAAAGGAACTTTTTTTTTAAATTCTGCATTTGAGTATGGGAGTTACATTTATAAAGAATCTGGTGACGAGGATTGATTGCCGTGTGTCGCGAGTGGCTAAGAGGTTACTGTATATAGTATATTTCAAAATGTTATTGTGTGTAAATAAATTGTTTGAATTTTATATTGTAATTATATATTGTAATCATTTTTAAAAATATATTATACCTCTAAATGTTATTGTATACGTATTAATGCATTCAAAATGAACAATTGTAAATAATTGACATTATAATGATTATCTCAAAATGCTATGTAAATAACTATAACTAAAGCTTATGTAAAATATCAATTATTGTAATAATTTTAACGTTCGCCCAGCCTTGTGGCAAAATTGGGTAACGTTTATACTTTGTAAAATTGTAGTTTAACTTGTAATTATCGTAGCTAGTGCCGGATACTACATTAATACTATAATATATTAATACTATACAGTAATATTTCCCCCTCCCTAGACTTTAGGGGTTCGTCCTGGCCATTAGCCATGCTAGTCCCTAGGATGGGAGCTGTCTATCTGTCTGTCTGCCCAAGGCCAATTAAAAACCGATTTTTTCCATTCAATGTGGTAAGACTTTGTCGTGGTGGATGGGCTTTCCACTAAAAGTACCACAACTGCTGACTGATTTGGAAGTCATTTTTTTCCATCCAACAACCGAAACACATTGAACAACATGGCTGATTTACTGTGCAACTTATGCCAAAGCCGTTGTAATAAGATTAAAAATGTCACTTGTAGTCGAATCCACTTTCGTTATGCCACTTACAGTGCCATCTATTGATACACTTTGGAAATTTTTGTTTCTTATGCCATACGTTTCCCCCGTATTCTAGTATCTTCAGTCAAATTTGAAGCCGTTCTGACCAGTGTTTCTTTTTTTCACAGCATTTTGAAAGTGGGACATTAATTATAATCACACTGTATAATAAAACTATTTTTACTTTTATGATCTTAATTTCAATAATTTACTTACATAAAAAAATGTTTTAATGCTTGCTATAATGTTTATTACTTTTATGTTGTTGTTGTTTCTAATCCCAGATGGTTTAGCACTTCTAAGCCATCTCCACAAACATGGTATTGGGAAAGGAGCAGCTTCTGTTAGTACAAGGTACCAGGAGCACCCAAGGGTAGAAGTCTGACTTTACTCCACAAGGTCTCCTAATTTTGAACCAATTCCAGATGACAGACCGGCATCTGAATTGGTACACCCAGAGGTAACGCTTATATAGAACTTGGAGGACTTTGGAGCCACGAACAGATTTAACGTGCGCCAGCTCCCATTAACGTACACGGTCCCACAGAAGAGGCAGACGAGAGAGGATGCACCCTCCAAAGCAGTGACCGCGGTCGATGCTGCTGGGCTTTCAGTGATCTTACGAGAACCGAGCTTTACCGTCCGCACCACTGCGGGGACTTATTACTTTTATAATATCAAACAATAGATTTATCTATATTTTAAATAGATTCCAAATGTATATCTTTCACAATACTTATTTCGAATTATACACTTGTATTTCCATTCAGGCTGCTTGTTTTCAAATCCAAAAGAGGTAGACACATTTCTGAATTACATTTTATTCGGAAACGCATGAATTGGACAGATATTCGTATTCAGAAACTATGTAGTCGAATGGCGGTTTCCATTTTTTTGGTATAGAGGCAGGAGGTCTTTCAGATAATAGTGTAAAATTAGACATTTTGAACCGAATTTCCGAACGCAGCAGCACGGTAAAAATGAAAAACCTGTCATAAAACGTGACTGAAACAGCTGATAAACTCATTTAGCCAAAAATGGAAAATGCTATTAGATTCCAAATCACTTTAATAATCTGGCCTGAAAGTGCCATGAGTTTGCATTTAAAAGTTCGTCTGTAAATATGTCAAAAAATTTCGCGTTATTGGACGGGGGAAATATTTTTTCAGAACTACCTTAATTAAATAATTCAGTCACATCTGAATGGCACTAGGAAATATCGCAAATCGTGCATTTCAAAACTTCAATAAGTAACAGCAAAATAGCATAGTTTTAATTATTATCAATATTTTTTTGCGGTTAAATATTACAAATGGAAGTAGAGCACAATCAAAAAAGTTGTTCCTTTGCATACTTGAATTTCGTATTATAGAAATAGATTTTATTATGATTTTCAGTACATCCATATTTATTTTTTATATTCAATAAGTGTTTTTTACATTTATATTTTTACTTGTTTAACGCTAAATTAATTGTTTTCCCAATCCGATGCAAAATTCTAATTTGAAAACGAGTTGCATCAGGAAAAATGATAGCCCATCCAACACGGGTCATATCGGGATTTGGTAAAACCTTTTTATCCGGCTGTATCCGAAATTCTAATCTGTAAAAAACCACCGTTGTGGTGGTGTTGATTTTCGGTAAAATCTGGTTAACCGGTATTTGATGTAAAAAAGAAAAAACACTGCTGACCAAACTAAAGTCCTGTATCGGGTCGAATAACCGGTCGACTATAGAATAACGCACGTACAAACAGACATGACGCGCAGTTTGGGTTGGGTCAAATTGGCGATAATTGTTTTTGTTGTTGTTACGCTTTGGGTCAAATTGACCCTAATTTTTTCAGATTGAGATTTTATTCTTGTAGATCGGCTTCGGGTTAACCTGATTTTTCAAAAAAAGACTACAATATTGTTTCAGATGAAAAACTATATTTTAATATGTAGGATTCTTTATACATGTCAATTTTTCTATATAAACGGTAAAAATGATATGAAAGATATTATTTTTATAGATTATTTTTCTATAATTGTATTAAATTTCAGATCTACTTACTTTGATTTCAATTTGCGGGTACGGAGAAGTGTCAACGAAAACATTTTTCTGTTTCGATCGAGTTTTGGGTCAACGGTAAGACTCTAGATCCGAACTGACACGTGTCGTGGCAATTCAACCGTGTCATATAATTCAGCTGATGCAGCAGCAATGTGTGATCTTGTAGCAACATTGCATAACCCGCTTCAATGGGAAATGAATGGCAACCTGATTACTGATGATACCTCGACAGGGAGTCATAATCAGTAATCGATTTGCCATTCATTTGACAGTGCAGCGAGGTATACGAGGTTGGATCCCGGCAGTACAGCACCCCGCTTGTACTCCAGCTGACTAGCAGTTTCGCTATAAAGGCCAGTTAATTTACCATACATACCAAAATCATCAACGCTAAAATTTTTTACCAAAATGTGACGCTGCTTCCCGAACTATATATCACTAAATGATTCGTCATAGAATCATAAAATTCAATAAATAAGAAACACACATGATCATGAGAATTCAGTCTGAAAGGGTTAATTATATTTTTCATGAAAGATTTAAAATATCGTAATTAGAAAGTTTGAAATCCTACAAACAGAGCTACATAAAATTAAATAAACTTTCTTCGCCAACATATTTTAAAGTATATATATATATATAATTAAATTATTCTTTATGAATTAATATTATTAATTAATATAGGATTGGCATAATATGTAATTAATATAAATAAATGTAAAAATACACTTTTGCCATTATAGAAAATTATATGTAGAAGCATATAATTTACAAATTCAGAAGTAGATTCTCGGTTTTAAAATGTAATTTCGTAGTTAAAAATTTTAAAAATAACTGCTTAAATAGAGACTTAATTTTTTGAAGGAAGTGAAATATATTTTTAAATATTCTCTCACACACTCAATTTTCCACTTATTATAAGTGGATGTGTGAAACTGTATTTTTTTTTTTCTAATTTAAAGGAGGTTTTTAAAAACAAGCCGATATTTCCTTTTTTGATCTTTAAGCTCCTTGTTAAAAATTATTCAGTCGTAACCAATGGTCTTTAATCATCGCCTTCATTTACCCATGTATAATTTCGCACTGTCACGAATTTAAAGTTCGTAAAATACTCTGCTTTTCGGATACACTGAGTTTCCTTCCCTGCATAAAGGTGTATAAATCAAACGTATAAGAACGTTTAAGTCATTTGCTAAAAAATTTCTTAAACACGACTTTCTGTTGTAGATTTTAGGTGAGTTTATTGTATAGTTAGTAAATAAGAGTTATTGTGAGTTCAGTATTATTTATTCGGTTTATTAACTATTTTAATGAATTTTCAATTAACTTTTCGGGGATTTAATAATTTTATATGAATAATATTTTTAAAAAAATGTTTAATTAACTGATTTTTTTAAATCTCGAAAATATATTTTTTCTGAGGTTTCTAATAATAATGTACTCCTTTCGGATACATCGTGAATAACTCGGAAAGGTTATTGCATATTTTCGTTCATGATTATACTATATTTTCGTATATTAAAGAACATCTATTTTTTACTTTCTTCTATCGTTACAAGAAGAAAGTATTGGATTCATGAAAATTTTTGACTTCCGGTTTTTGACGGATTTATACGTTTTAGAAGGTCCTGAACACGATTTGACTTATTTTAGAAAATGTCTGTCTGTGAGTCTGTCTGTTTACCTGTCTGTCTGTGACAAAGATTTTGTGGGCGCTCTATCACAAGAACTAATGCACTAAATTTAATAAAACTTTGTATTCCGTTAGTCTATGATATAAATGACTAATGATTAGTTTTTGGTGAAAATTGCTCAACAGGTGGCGCTGCTATGCTGCATTTTTTGCGATTTTCACAATAGCTCTATCTCATGAACTACTGCACTTTCTTTCATCAAATTTCAGATTCAGTTAGACCTTGACATAAATAGACGCTGATTTCGTTTTGGTGTAGATATCCCAACAGGTGGCGCTGCTATACCACTTTTTAAATTATTATTACGGTAACTATATCTCAAGAACTAATGCACAAAATTTCACTAAACTTTAGATTCTGTTAGACCTTGACATAAATAGATGCTGCTTACGTTTTGGTGTAAATAGCACAACAGGTGGCGCTGCTATGCTACTTTTTAAATGATTATTACGATAACTGTATCTCAAGAACAAATACACGGATTTTGTTCAAACTTCAGATTTACTTAGACGTTGACATAAGTTGTTGTCGATTAGGTTTTGGTCCGAATATCTCAACAGATGGTGCTGCTATGCTGCATGTTGCAGAATATACACGATCATATCTCAGGAACTAATGCACGGAATGTAATAAAACTTTAGATTCCATTAGACCTTGATATAAATTGGTGCTGATTCTTTTTAGTGTATGGGAAATCTGTTTGAGATAGAAGACAGTTTTGGGATTGGCACATCCGACTAGTTGTTTTTAAAGAACATCTAAAAGTAAACAACATCTTTTTTTTTCTTTACAATTTAGAATGTAAGAACTCCTACAGTTAAAGAACATGCAACTAGTAACAACAATAGTTTCTACTAATTTTTTTAAAGTAATACCTCTTTTTCCATCCATGAAAATGAATGAATTTGAGTCATATTCGAAACGGCTTCGAACAATTATTGATTTATCGCAAAAGGAACTTTTATGAAACTAAAACAATAAATCGTTATTTTATCTATAAACCTACATTCTAAGTAACATTCTAGGTCAGATATCCACACCAAATACAAATGGGTAAAATTAAATTGTGACAGCAGTTGGCGAAACACTTTCTTCTTTGTTTGAAATAATTTTTACATTAATCACCTTGAAATTGAAAAAAATCGCCTTCTTGCAAATAATTTTTACATTACTGTACTTGATAAAATAACACACGAATTGACTGTTTATACAAAATGTTTGTCAATGAGTCTGTGACTCTTTGAGTCATGTCTGTATGCGACAAAAATTTTGTGGGCCCTCTATCTCAAGAACTAATTCACGGAATTTAATAAAATTCTAAATATAAGTTAGTATTGATATAAATTGGTGCTGATTAGTTTTTGGAGTAAATCACCCAACAGGTGGCGCTAAAAATTTGCATTTTTGGCAATTTCCGTAATAGTTCTATCTCAAGAACTAATGTACTGATTTTCATCAAACTGCAGATTCAGTTAGACCTTGAAATAAATAGACGCTGATTATGTTTTGGTGTAGATATCCCAAAATTTGGCGCTGCTATGCTAGCTACTTTTTTAATGATTTTTACGATAGCTATATCTCAAGAACTAATGCACAGAATTTCATCAAACTTCAGATTCTGTTAGACCTTGACATAAGTTGTTGTTGATTAGGTTTCGGTGTAAATCTCCCAACAGGTGATGATGCTATGCTGCATGTTTCAGAATTTACACGATTTTAGTGATAGTCCTATCTGAAGAACTAATGCACGGAATTTAATAAAACTTGAGTTTCAGTTAGACCTTGGTATAAATTGGTGCTGATTCGTTTTTAGTGTATGCGAAACCTGTGTGAGATAGAAGAAAGTTTAGGGATTGGCACATCCGACTAGTTTGTATTCTCTTTCTCCCTTAGCTGAAATTTACGTAGCTATTTCTTGTCATATGATTCTACATTTGGGATCTTGTAGCATCTATGTCAATTTTAAGTTATATGTGATTTGTTTTTGTTACTTATTAAGATTTTAAACTGTTATTATTGAATTTTAATTTGTTTCTTGAATAGCTTAATTTATTTCAATTATCCTGTGATTTTCCGATAGGAGTAGCTTAATATTATCATTTTTAATCCTCATTCTGACAATATTCGACGAAAAAACTTATATTTACTATGAATTTTGTTATGAAGTTCCTCTGAAGAATCTACGGCACATTCATAATTTTTTATTTTTGTATTTTCACTTTCTTGTATATATATATTTTTTCATTTTTTTTTTCATTTTTTTTTTACAAATGTGATTTCATTTTAATTGTTTTTGTGATAACATATTTATCCATTCAAATTATTTTCTATTAACCATTGGAAAAATGGTTGTTGGTTTCGGTCGAGAAAGGACCTCTTGACGTCGTCACTTTATTTTTTTAAGCGTTTTTAAACAAATTCTGTAACTTTATGAGAATTTTCCTAGCCGGATGGAAATAAAATAACAAGAAATACCCATTTAGAGGAAACTTTTTTTCATTTTTTTTTTAATTCTTGAGAAATTTAATTAATTTTTTTTTCTAATTCAAATTTCAAATTATATTAACATTTAAACCATATTGGAGTACTATAATTTCTTCCAAAAAAGTATTTATGTAGTTTAAAAAGAACAATTCTCGTTCTTTTATCAATATGAAATGTTCTGTATCAAAATATATTAAAGTTCAGCAACTGGTATCAAAATTTCTTTCATAAACGTTTTTCAGTCATTTCGTGACAAACCGTTTTTCTATTGATTTTTTAATGTTCTGCAGAAGTAATGAGCGGGATAGTTGCTTGTATGTTATCAACTATTAGTTTAGTATTATGCACAGAAATTGTTATCTATTAAACATACAATTTGAATTTAAAATGTTCTATCACATTACAGTAGATTTACATTTTGCCTGTTATAGCAGTAATATCTGCATTATGGAATATATTCAAATGAAACTTTTGGTGATTCATGCGATTAAATCAAATACAGTATGGAAATTGTAAATCATTATGTCTAATCCACGGTCCAAAAAGGGCCGTACTAAATGTAAGTAATTATATTACATTTAGTCATTTATGCAAGCATATATCTAAGCAACTGTATCATAAATACAACAAGAAGTGAAATCAGTCCATAAAAGAGGAGATAAACACTACAGCGACAACCCACCATGAACGTGACAAGCCAACAGACATGATAAATATGTAAATCTATGTACGCTAATGGCACCTGGTACATGTAAAATCCGTCGTGGGTGCAAAGCCCTCCAAGTTACCTGTGAATTATACCTCTGGGGGTGCCTAGTCAGGTGAGGTTCGCTTCACCTGATCAAGGTTCTAAATTACGAGACCTATTAAATATGTCAATTCAACAAAGTTAAACAGAAACTTTGAACCGGCAAACAAAGATAACTGTAGTAATCCACAACAGAGCAAGCACAGCAGCGATGTCAACAAATCTATATTCAGGTGGATCACAGCCATGCTGTGATCATGCGATTTTCGCCCCGCACCCAGGTACTAACCCGTCAAGCTAGGCATTCATGCCGGGCAGGTAGGGGCCTGGTTTGCGGTATAAAAAAAGTGACTGTAGCATATGAGAAAGCTTATAAATCGTTAATGATGTGATTACGGTATTAATGTATAATTATACCACTTTAATCCGTGCTACTGACTATGTGGCCCCACAAACTCGGCACACCATTAAATTATACAGATTGTTCCAAAATTCGACTGCCAAATTAAGAGGTATGATGGAAGGCATCAAGAAGATGAAAACTTACAACAGAACATAGGGTCACTAACCGCGTTTAGTGGGAGACAATCGCAAAAATATTTATGAAGGGTGTGACGTCGAGTGGAACAAAAAGGGCCAATAATAAGTAGAAAAAACATTTATATGACGTCAAGCATGATTACAATGCATTGCAGTTAAACGTCAGAAAGAAGACTACGACACATTGTTATGTTGTAATTGTTATTATGTAGAAATTTTTCAAAGTTGCGGTCAGGAAGATCATGGCCGACACCCACGGACAAAGGATTGCCGGACTAATTAAAACATATTACTATAAAAAATGTCTCGTCGTCTCCTTTCGGACGTTGAACTATAAGGTTTCAAATCATGCGTAACGTCATATAAATGTTTTTTCTACTTATTATTGGCCCTTTTTGTTCCACACGACACCACACTCTTTATAACTATTATTGCGCTTTCTCCCACTAAACGTGGTTTTCGACCGCATGTTCTGTAGTATAAGTTTTCAACCTCTTGATGCCTTTTATCATCCCTTTTTATTTGTAGGTCGAATTTTGCAACATCATGTATATAAATATATATAAATTTTATTATTATTATTATTATTTCTGTATACATAAGAAGAAAGTATTGCAATCGCAAAAAAAAATTGGAATTCTTTCATTTGTGGAATTTACAAGTTTTGGGATGTCCTGGATTGGAATCGTAAAAAAAAATCGACTTAATTTGGGTGGGTTTTACAGGTTTTAGATGTCCTGAACACGATTTGACTAATTTTGGAATATTATGTCTCCACTTTCACCTGTCTGTTAGGTTTTGTGTGGCACAATTTTTATGGCAGATCTGTCTCAAAATCTAATGTCCGGATTATTCTGGTAGACCTTAAAATGACCTGGATTAGTTTTCGGTGAATATCGCCTAAAAAGTACGCTGCCATGCTGCATGTTCACTTTTTTAGTGATAGTTATATCTCAAGAACAAGATTCGGCGAAATAACATATCTTTACTATGAATTGTGATTATGAAACACCTCGTAGGAACCTGTAAGACAATATAATAGTGGTATTTATATTAATATATTATAGTAATACAGAAAAGATTTTTCTGATGGCCGCAGAATACTAGTTTAAAAACTTCGAAATTTTTTTAAAAAAACATTAATATTTTGTATTTTTTTATGATTTTCGTTATAGCTATATATCAGCATTCCAGGAATGGAAATTTGGTAAATTTAATATGTAACCTATTTATTAAAATTATGTTGATTCAATTCTACTTCAAAATTCTTGATATTGAATAGTGGTATTTAAATTAACGTATTACGAGCAGATAAGACCGAGCTATGCTCGGTCAAATTTAGCTTTGAGTTCAAATATCATAACCCATGACCAAAATGACCCACTAATCGAATTTTCTCAAACATGTGACCTAGTCCAAAAGTCTTCTCATGCCCGAAAACCATAGGATGCAAAATTTAGTCTAAATAGTCTCTGCCGTTTCTTAGATCTAATTAGCTTACCCCACAGTGATCCAAAAATGACCCACTAATAGAATTTTCTTGGACATGTGACCTAGCCCAATGATCTTCTCGTGCCCGAAACTCGTAGGATACACACTTTAAACAAAATCGTTATAGCCGTTTTTAGATAAAATTAACTTGGCCCGTGTAGACTCAAAACTGACCCACTAATCGAAAGTTCTCGAAAATGTGACCCAGCCCGATAGTCTTCTCGTTCCGGAAAATGATAGGTTACAAAATTTAGTCAAAATCGTTTGAACCATTTTTTAGATACAATTAGCTTGACCCTGACCCGTGGCGACCAAAAATGACCCACTAATCGAATTTTCTTGAACATGTGACCTAGCCCAATGGTTTTCCGGTGCCCCAAAACGGTAGGATACAAAATCTCGTCAAAATCGTTAGAGCCGTTTATAAGATAAAATTTGCATATATAACCACACACACACACGCAATATTTGCTGGTATTAGAATATATGATAATAATATACAAGGCACTTTTCTGATGGTCGCAGCATACTAGTTTCATAAAACCAGATATTATGTTAGGCATTCACATTTATAGATGGGGATTTATTTTTGGTGTATATCGTTCTGCAGGTGGCGTTGCTGTTCTGTAATTTGCAAGATTTTTCTTCATAGCTGTATATCGGTATGAGAGAGATGAAATTTCACCAAATTAGGTATTCAATTAGATCTTGACACAAGCTGGTACTGGTTAGATTTAGGCGCACCTTGCTCAATAGATGCCACTGATGTGTCATATTTTTAACTATTTTCATTTTATCAGTACTTCGGATTCTATGGAATGTAATTGCAGCAAATATAATGCGTGACACATTTATAACAGTTTTGGCATTGTGCATTCAACAGAGAGCGTTAATATTCTGTATTTTTTACGATTTCTGTATTTTTACGTTTAACATATTTCGGCTCACTCCGAGTCATTTTTAAAAACAAATGAGAATATTCTATAATTGCGCGGTCTTTGAAGTTGTTATTTAAAATGCTATAATTTAATTTTCATATACTTTTTAAAAATTTTCACACATTATCTTTTATTTTTAATTGGTTGTTTATTTTCATATTTGTAACCATGGAGTAATTCGAGCCACAGTTTCGCTAAGTTAAAAGATGCTGCATCGTTACATATTGTATTTTGCATGTTAGTATCTTTATGGTTTCACTTATTATGGATGGATAATATAGACTGAAAGGAAAAATTATCTTAATTTCATTGAAATTTCTTTGGATGGTATCAAGGAAACCATCCAAAGAAGTTTCAATGAAATTAAGATAATTTTTATTTTAATAATAACGTCATCATTTTTATTTTTATTTAATTTAATTTAATTATCTTATACCATTATCTCTACCATATCTAGGAGTTTATTAATTAATAAATAGTAATTAATAAATTTAATATCCGGAACCCTTTGAGCGTGAGTTATACTCCCACTTGACCGATTTATTTCATTCTCTGCTCACTGTAACACCGAGTGAAACGGAAAGAAATGCATTCTACTTCATATTTTTTGGTTTGGAAAGATGGTATTTAAATTAATATATTATAATAAAATAGAAGAAAGTTTTCTGGTGGCCGGAGCATACTAGTTTAAAAACTTCGAGATTGTTTTAAAAATGAAACAATTTGAAAAAAAACCTTCGGTTTCTATATTTTTTCTACCATTAATAACCACAATAATGGAGTAGAATACCCCTGTCTTATCTATAACGATCCACCTATATCGTGCTGGGACCTCAACTTATCTAATAAATCTACTTCAGCATACATATAACATTAAATTGTTAATTTTGGTTTATATTAGTGCTTACATATTAGTAAATAAGACCTAAATCCAGCATTTCTCTGCAAAAGTAAAGAACAAACAAAAAAATTGCAATTAAATGTTTTATAGCAACCATTAAATCTATGTACGTACAGTCTGTATAAAAAAAGATACATAATAAATTTTTCAAAAAATAAAAAATATATATTAATATAAATTATTATACTATAATAATTTATTTTATTATATTTAAAATATAATACAATTTATATACAATAAATATAATACAATTGTAATTTTGGATTCTGTTAAATTTTATAATAACATAAAATTTAATAACCAAATTGTTAACAGAAAACAAAAACAAAATATTCATTAGATTACCAATTATATCCTCTTTCAATTTATTAAAAAAAAAAAAAAAAAGCTTATGAGATCATCCTCATACACAACTAAGAAATTTCCAATACGAAAACCAAATTTGACAGTAAGTATATTTAGATTTTTTTTTTTAATTTTAACTTCAACGGCCTAGTCATTTTGTTAAATAGTTTAGGAATTCTGAACGTTTAATTTTTGGTCTTCGTTTTTATTCGTTGCAAAAGTGATTGCAATGCAAGCAGAGTTTAAAGCATTAGTCAAAAAGCTACTTATCGGAATAAACTGTAATGTTGGATTCGCATATAATAAAGGTTCTAGAAATATAATTCTGTTAGAATAATTCACAGGTTACCACTGTTCATATTTTTAACGAAAATCAAAGTATGGGCGTATTTTCGAAATTAATTTTCGGAAAAATTATGAATTGTAATCTAAAAATATTTTAACGGGAACATATGTAAATAAACTTCAATTGCACGAATCCAAAATTACAACTCTTTACGATTAGTATGTAAAAGTAGTTCATTATAATGTATAGTGCACAACAGTGCAAAAAAAATGCTGCTCTGAGACAACAATCACCTATAACTAATTCACTTATAACTTTATCGGAAAATGAAAAAAACTTCGATTTCAAATCATTTCAATAAGCATATTTAACAAGTTGGAAATTGTATGTCAAACGTGATAAATGAGGTGCGATCGTACTACACTGCTCAAAACAATTAAAGGATATTGCAGTTTTAGGTGGATTTTGTATCTGGGAAACTTTTTAGCTGATTGATACATGGTCGACAGACATAGTAGGTTATATGAGAATAAATTACACATGTTTGGCAGAAAAAAATGCATTTTATTGCGCATTTGTGTACAAAAGGAAAAAAACACAATTTGTGCATATGAGAAAAAAAAGAATAAGAAAAGGTGTTTTCTTCAAAGAAAATCATTTTCAGTAGGGGGTATGGTTTCCACGGGCGGCCAGCAACGTTGAACACCTTTGAGGCATGGACTCAATGAGGCTATTAATGACGAGTTGGGGTATTCTGCCCCACTCTTCCAGAAGAGCTCTTTCCAGTTCTTGGAGAGTTTGTGGGGGTTGTTGGCGGCCAGAAACTCGTCTTCCTAGAGCGTCCCAAACGTGCTCGATTGGATTCATGTCTGGAGAACACGCTGGCCATTCCATTCGAACGATTCCTTCCTCGAAAAGGAAATCCTCCACCAGGTTTGCACGATGTGGCCTGCAGTTATCGTCCATTAAAATGAAGTTATCTCCGATTGCTGCAGCGTAAGGGACTACAATAGGTCTGAGGATCTCATCCCTATATCGGCGACCAGTCAGAGCTCCATCTCGAATGATGTAGAGGTCAGTGCGCCCGTCAATGGAGATGCCACCATACACCAACACTCCTCCACCGCCAAATCTGACACTTTCGTGCACGAACGCAGGATTATTCCTACTGCCACGGTCCCTCCAGATGAAAATACGCCTATTATCCGGATGCACAGAAAAACGGGACTCGTCAGAAAACAGAATATTGCTCCATTCATTTCTCCTCCAGTTGACATGCTCGGTTGCCCACTCCCTGCGGTCGCGACGATGCCTTGATGTTAATCTAACACATACCATCGGTCGGCGAGCATACAGACATACAGCATGGAGCCGGTTTCGGACAGTCTGAGTTGAAATCGTGGTGCCTGTAGCCGAGCGAAGGTGTTGTTGGAGAAGAGCAGCGTTCATGTTTCGGTGTCTCCGAGCTGTTAACGCTAAATACCGATCTTCATTGGGCGTTGTTGCCCGTCTACGACCTTGCCCTGGTCTTCGGCCTGCACATCCACTCTCCAAAAAACGGTTCCAGATCCAGGAAATGACACTTTGTGACACTCCAATGGCTTGCGCTACTTCGGCTTGAGTTTGGCCCCCTTCTAACCTACCAACAATTCTCCAAGCTTCTGAATCTGTCAAATGACTTCGCTGAGACATCGTACTCATCGAAACAAAGCAATCACTGAATGCCGATCATCCTTGTCTTCATTCTCTTTTATCCAGTTGAAAGTCAAATTTCATTCGCTGCCGCTGAAGCGACGTTTTTGACGTCGAACTCAAAATTTGCACACTCAACAGTTTGAAAACCAGAAAAATTTGCATTTGTGATTCTCTTCTTCTATTTTCGGCAAAAAAAATTTCGTTTATATCTTTATTTGATATAAAACTTCAAATATCCTTTAATTGTTTTGAGCAGTGTATAATTAGTTTCAGTGAAATGAATTATATTGTCAGTTATCATGACATGATTAATTTTCGCACTAAAATAAGTACATTTTAAGTTGGCAACATTTTATATTTTGTTGACATTTACTGAAAATTCCAGTGGGAAATTTAAGCGTAGCTTTCCAAATAACAGCAATTTAAATCAATATTTAGACTCTTTTTCTATTTAATATCTATTTCTTCGGAACTATCTATTCAAAAAACTGTCGGTAGATTACAGGATTGCTATAATTAAACAATTTTAGTATATAAAGTCGGTTTTTAAATTGAGCAATACGGAAATAATATGTCTACATCTTAACTAGGACGTAATCAACAAGGCAATCTAGAATCATTACCTATCATGGGATATCATTGAATTCATTACGAATGATAGGATTTAATCGAAGGAAGAATGTGACTATGACTTGATCATAAAGGTTATAAAATGTCATATACGTCATATATGACTATATCGTCATACATGTCAGAAAACTTGGCGATACATCTCGGTCACTTGACGATTAATCGCCAGAAGATGCTGTTACAAGAATGTACTGATTTAAAAATATTCAAATTACTTAATAAATATTTTTATTAATATACTATTTTTAACTTTCGATTCGATTTCCATAAAATATTAAATGACTCGACAACATTCTTCAATGATTATATTTATTAAATTTCAAGCCATTCGGTTGGGTAGTTTTTGTGCTGTTATATGCGGACAGACGGACGGACCAGACGACGAATATAAGTGCTATATAATTATGAAAGCACCTAACAATGAGTCATAAAATGTGCCAAAAATTTCGCGTTGTTGAACGTTGAAAAAACTATTCTTCCTCTCTTTATTCTTAATAAAAATTTTGTAACATCTACGTTCATTTTTTAAATATTCATTTTAATATCGGCCAAGGAAAAATAATTGAAAATATTTACACTTTTTTTTTTTTTTTTTTTTTTTTTTTAAACAAATATTTTACTGATACTAACGAATCGTGAAATATATATCTTACATTCGTTTTCATATTAATATAAAGAGAATATTATATATTAAGCCTATATATATATAACAAATACAATGTTAAGGTAATAAATTAATTGATGAGTAATATTGTCTAATTTGTTCCTAGTTGTAACTTTTCTTATATAGGCAAAATATTAGACAAAATATGTATAAAACTAGACTCAATCTTAATCACAGTATTTACTCATGTATAATACCCACTTGTGTATATCCCTCCCCCTTGTTTTTGAATAGAACAAAAAAAATGAAAAATAGACAGTATGTTCCTGAATACATGGGCCAATCTGTAAGTAGTAATAGAACCCGCCTGGACAATCTCAAAACTCAAGCAGTAAAGCGCTACAGGATGCTTTCAGATTGCGCAGAGAACCATGTTTTCTACACAATGTTTAACAAATGATTGCTGAAATTATTTATGCAAACTAGTGTTAGTAAATAGGATGCTAATATGAATGAAAATTAGAAGAAGAAATAAAAAAAATTATTAATTAAGTACTATATTAAGGTAAGTAACTCAACAGAGTGAGGGCTCTGTATTAAATATTACCATACTTCTTTCAGAGACGTTGGGAGGGTATAATCAAAAGTCACGGGCAAATCTTTAAGTGGTGATAAAACACGTCTAAACTGGCTATTTACGTCGTACATTCATGGGCGTATCGCAAGCGGCGAACATTTAAATGGCGCTGTTATTAAACACGCAAAGAACTGGTTTTTCACACACGTCATCATTTTTACAGAAGATTGCAAAAAGGAAGGCTGGTTTTACAAAAAATTAAAAGTCAGACGTGCATTTTTTAAACACATGTGTGTAGTAAACAGGGTTCTCTGCTCAATCAGAAAAACGCTTTGTAGTGCTTCACTGCTTGAGTTGTGACCATGCTTTGTTTTGTAATTTGAGTTTGTCTGGGGGCATTCTACCACCCCTTACAGTTTGACCCATCCTAACTAAAAAAAAAAAAAAAAAAAAAAAAAAAAAAAAAAAGTAGAGATTTTAATTAAATTGTACCAAAGTGACAGGAATATCAAATATGATGGATGGAGGTGAAGATGTTATGATATATCAAGATATACAGACTGTGTTAGTGTGACGATTCCGGCAACGTTAGAAATAGAGACAATAACCAAAGTGTGTGCGAAATCTTTGATTAATTGTAAACTGTAGTTTGACATTGTTGACAGTGTGGATTTGTTTATACTATTTAAGTTGTGCAACACTAATCTGTATTATGTATTATCTATTTTGATTTTTTTATTAAAAAAAATGTTTTTTTTTTTTTTTTAGTTATTCTAAATTAAGATTATATAAAATCAATTTTTTCCTTTCTTTTACGTATAAAAAACACAGATAAGAATTATTATTTTATACACAAATAACTGCTATGGTATGCAAAAATGAAAATACATCGCATATTTTTCTATATTCGCACAACTGTATTGCAATATCTAAGTGTTGCATTCAGTGACTTAGTAAAAGCACACAAAGATTCATATATTTATTGAAAATATTGCGTTTATAATGCTCTTTTTTAAGCGCTAAAATTTTGGAAATAAAATTATACACGAGTAAATAACATAATATTGCGGTTACTATAATTTTGGATACTTCTCTATTATCCCGTCGACCACTTTTTATAACAAAAATCTTTCGCCAAACTGTAAGATTAAACACCAAAATTGCAGTCCCATTTACTTGATGTCATAAGCATTATACGTGTTTGTTATGTCATCAAGTGGTTTTTAATTCGACATTTGTGTGTAATTTTCATTATGTTTTACTGATTTATTAGTTATTTCATTAATCAAAATAACAATTGTGTCCTTAAATTCTTATGTTTTATTTATTTATTTATTTTGATATTCCAATAACAACGTACTCCAATAGCAACGTTTATTTGGCGTTGCAGTTTGGCGATAGTTTTTTGTTGTAAAAAGTGGTCGACGGATAATAGAGAAGTACCTAATTTTGAATAGAGTGAATCATTTATTTTTCAAATACTAAAATCTCTTATAATCGTTTCTTTTTTCTTATAGAAATGATTCCACCGCACAAAATAACTACTCTGTTTCTGAGTTTAATGCTGTCATCTACTGCTGTCGTTGGTGGTGGAATACTTCAGGGAGATGATGCTCTTGCGGCTCTACTTGCAGCTGGTCTCATCACATTATTGTTGAAAGAAAGAAGAGCCAATTCCCACGCAAGATCGGCAGCTTTGCAGATGCGAACGTTCCCGCGTTATACTTTCGCTCCTGAATGGCCTTTATATGCTAATGCTAGGTTCCCTCTGGACTCGATGCAAATGTATAGAAGCCTTCCTTATTTTTCTTTACCTCAACCTTTCTTTTAAGTATACTGCAATATAGTACATGGAGATGATAGTCTTGCAGCTGGTCGCATCATAATATTGTGGGAAAAAAAGTAGAGCAAAGTCGCAAGTAAAATCAGGAACATTAAAAATTCCCACATTATACGTCCCCTTCTGAATGCCCTTTATTAGCTAAAGCGAGGTTTTCTCTGAATGCAGATGTGGAGAAAGCTTATTTATTTTTCTTTAAATCAGTCTTTCGTTAAAATAAATTCCAATATACAGGGAGATGATGCTCTTGCGGCACTTTTTGCAGCTCTTTCATTACAATATTTTTGAAAGAAAGAAGACCGATTCCAATGGAATATCAGCGCTTTACAAATGCGAACGTTCCCGCGTTATACTTAAGCTTCTGAATGGCCTTTATATTCTAATGTGAGGTTCCCTCTGAATTCAAGGCAAAGGTCTAGAAGCCTTCCTTCTTTACCTCAACTTTCTTTTAAATATATACCAATACACAGGGTGATTTTAATTAAATTTTCCCTTTGAAACTTCAGCAATAGAATCACTACTCAGCGAAAAGTTAACAAGCTTTAAAATTTTATAAAAGAGATCCTAGTTTTTATTAGCTCAAAAAGTAATCACCAGAGGAAAGGATACGATATGATGTGCTGGGTTTACAGTAGTCTTTACATTTGTAAACTCTTTACCACTACATTTTTTAATATCCATTTTTGTCGTACTTAATAGAAAGATTCTGCCATTAAATCTGCTGTTTCAAAGTGAAACTTTAGTTATGTTCCCATTTACAGATCAGTATTTCAGGCAAACTGTGATAATTAAATATTCTCGTTGTCATCATGTCTTGTAAATGTTTTTATTAGTTTTGTTAATAAATGTTTTATTTTTCATTGCAAAGTTTAATGTTTTAAAAGTACTCGTTTATGTTTAATTGCATGCACATATCAGCGTAACACAAGATAAACATTATGGTTTTTAACGCATTGATACAAATAAATCACGAAAATGCTCAAAAGGGTGGGTTTTAATAAAACAAAAAACATTTAAATGTTTTTAGTAGTATATTTTAAATGGGAAGTCAACAAAATAAAATAACACCAGTTTAGCCAAAAGTATATGTTCACAAGGACTACAAAAATCGTACATACAACGAAACTTGCTATATCAAAACTTGAGAAGTACTGAAAGTTTAACAGAAAGTAGCTAACAAATATAGAATAAGACCTAAAAACTGTTTGACGTTCATGAAAAAAAAATACTTTTTTAAAACATTTTAATCAAACTAATTTATAACAACTTTTAATAGAACATGAAGGAAATTAAAACAATGTGAAATTGTAACCTAAATAACATCTGCCAATCGTTCAAGGTTTCATTTTTCAAGTTAAATAAACATACTTTAACCCAGAAACTTTATGTAATAAAATATGTTCAGGTTGTATGTGGCTCGTATTTCATTTCACTATTCTCGTATTTCATTCATTAATCTACGCTAACATTTTCGTTCAAAATATTTTATTTTGACTTGATATTTTATTGTGTTTTACCAATTTTCCACTTCACACACGATGACAATTAGCATGCGGCAGATAGTGGATAGCACTGAACAATAAAATGTTACACTTTCTGTTGCTTCTCCGTCATTTATTGGTTGTATTATAGCTTTAATTTTGTGAGTTCATTATTGGAACAGCAAGGAGATATCTTTATTAGCTATACAGATTTATTATACATTATGAACAATTGCAGTAAAGACAACCGCTACTTTAAACATCCAGTCTTACACTGCGTAAGTACATATCGTATGCAAAGAGAATCTTTGTCGTATGCATGAACCTAGATACCTGGACCGGAATCCATAATGGGGATTTAGCTTGAAAAATGGTCCTTGAAATTTAGTTGATCTATAAGCCATCAGAGGGCGCAGCGATTCGCAGCGATAGCAGATTTACATGCAAAGAATAGGAGAAATTACAAATTTTTCTAATTTTTATTAATTTAAAGAGCTTTAAAACACATTATGGCCAGAAATTGTTTTGCTCCGGGTTGTGATACTGGATATCCCAGCTCTTTAAAGAGAAATAAAGCCTTAGGAAAGAAGAATCCAAGTTTATTTTCTGCACCTAAGGTAAGTTATGGCTATTTTATTTTGAGCTGAAATATCTGTTATCTAACAAAATAATTACTGTTTTAAGCTATATAAATGTTAATATATGTGTTAATTAACACTCATCCATCTCTATTGTCAAATATGTTACTTAATTATTTGTTATAGTACAATTAAAAATTAGGTCTATTGCTACAATTTTGACATGTTATCACTACTACATATATTTGTATCGATATCGATCACATTTTTAATTCTGTGAATATATAAACAACGATTTTTATTTTATTACAAAAGGTACCGGAGTCCTAATATTTTGCAGTATTAATAACTGTAGCATTGCTCCCCCCCCCACTCCTCCACTTTCACTCCAATCTGCATATTTATATTTCATACATTATATGTATTTGCAAAATTTAAAGCAATTTTTTTCTTTAGCAAAATAAAAATTTTACATTTATCCATCTGCATTTACTTAGCTGTCAATTATTCCACTTTTTAGTTATCACTCTGGCTGAATAGAAATGTTTGCCTAATTTTAATGTTAATTAATCGCAGAATTCTGTGATTAAATAAAGTAAGGATTGTGATTCGGAAATAGTGTTAACACCAAAAAAAAAAAAAAGAATAGTTCGCAGCTATGCATTTTTATGAAAAAATGAATGAAATTTTCAAAAATTAATATTTATATGCTGAAAAATGGAACAAAGTTTTTCAATTTCCCATAAAAGGTGCATATCTTAAACTATAATTGTTTCCTTCTGTATAACAGGCTTTCGTGATGAGTGCTTGAACATCAGATAAAATTAAACATTTGACACCGTGATCGGAAAGATTCGATGCTTTTATAGAAAAAGGAAAACTGCTCAATGGATAGTGTTCTGATAAAAATAAATAGAAAATTTACTAACTTTATTTTGTATTCGTCTGCAATAGAAGATTAAAAACTTTTAAAAAAACTTCAAACTGATGCTCGTTGACTAAAAGCAGAAAATATTCTTTTCAGTTAAATATCTAAATTTTAAAAAAAAATGATAAAATTAAAAAATATCCCAGTGTTACAAAAGAAAATCGAACTGAAAGCAAATTCATTTTTCGTTCTCTTGAATGGCACCATATATATGTCACTGCCATCAATGCCAGACATAAATCTGCAAATATCACTAGAATAAATAAAACACGATTTCTGTTCCCCCTTCATTCTGATCAAAATAGCATTAAAAAAGAAAAAAAGTTCTTTATTTTATATATACTAGTGGGGCTCTGCCCTCTGCTCGCTACGCTTACCAATGCCCGTTTTGATTTCGTAGCCCCTTAAAACCTGGTAATGTATTCTGTTTTAAAAAGATTGTTATATTTAAATATTTACTAATAGTAGAAAAGTACCGGAGCCAGGCTCTGGTGGGCTTCGGCACAATTTAAGCCCTGGCAGCGAGTGAGTTTTAAGTTGCCTTTTAGCTTAATATGTGGTGTGTACAAAAGGCTTCAGATAATATACAGGGCTGTACAAAAGATTTCGGTTACATTTCCATCGGTTGGCGAAAATTGCTAAATGTGAATCTAACTGAACTAAATTTTATCATGCTATATATCCACATCTATTGATCATAAACAGGGCTGCACAAAATAATTCGACTACTAAATAAGAACAAAATAATTAAATATAATTACTCATCTATAGTTTATTTGAAGTTCATTTACCTGCGGGTTTTTTTCTGTTGAGCTGTTTTAAAAAACAGATTTCAGCCAATTGTCATTACCACACAATGTAAAATCTATTTCACTGTCTGTTATCTGATTAATTTTTTAGACAAAAATATATATAGATAAAATTAAGCAAGTAAATACATCCTGTATGATTTAAAACTCTTCAGAGATTAGGTATCTGAATAATTAATGCCTTACTTTTAATGTTATTTTATGATTTCTCTTTCAGTTAAGTTCATCTTTAATTCTTTTTCAGCTAACAGAAAATTGTTAATGTTTTTATTCACATTGTGTAAACAGCAAATTGTTAATGTTTTTATTCACATTGTGTAAACAGCAAATTTTCATTAATGGATTAACTTTCCATTAATCTGCAGTGTTCTCAATTTTGTACAAGTTAGTGACCTCTCACTAATGCATGTGAAAAATAAATGCCTATTGGGTTATCCATAAATTATTGCAGTAGTTCAGCATGAACAATAGAAAAATGATTTCAATAATTCACTTACAAATGCTAATTTGCGCCATTATTTTCATTTATTCTGATATATATTTTTTAAGCACTCATTTTAAAAAGTTTAGTGTCATGGTGAAATCATTTATGAGAATTAGTACATATTGTTTCTTTTATATTAAGATTATAATTCCATTCTTTTCAAATACACATGTTCTTTTTTAACTTCATTAATCATCATCACAATATTCACTATTTTTAAAGCATCATTATTATTGATGTAAATATCTGAGGATGTGCAAACATTTTACAGCTAATTTTATAATTTAGCAGAAAAACCAAAGTGGTTAAATTGAATGTGTATACCTATGGTAGTTTTTATGTTAAAGCTTAAATTGCAGTTCTCTGCATTAACAATATTAATATACTCCAAACTGTATATTTATTTGAAAAAATATTTAAATAAAATATTTTTATCATGAGGACATTTTTGGCAAATATAAAATATTTCATTACTTTTGTCTAAAATTCAAAATAAACAGCATTGAAATAATTTAATTAACAAAAGAAATTGTCATTTTATATACTAATCAGTTTGAAACACTCATTTTTGCTTTATTTGTAATAAAAATGAATCTGAAATGTAAGAGATATGTAAAAAAAAATCTCTCATATTCAGAAACCGAGAAAGAAATACAGTGAATAGACTTAAGATTTTGAAATATATTTTGGTTTTGATTTACAGACGTAAAAGAGAACAGAACATTCAGCAAGTTGCTCAAAAAAAAAAATGAAGAGGTTGGATAGCTAAAAAAAATCAGTACAATAGTAATTTCTTAAAATTTATCTTTAATGTATAATTTGAATTAAACTCTAAAATTTAATAAGCACATCGCATATAAATTGCTCTTTGTTAGGTTTTCATGCATATTAGTGAAAGATCGCTATCATTTATTGAATATTATATTGTTATGTTTTTCAATGTTAAAATAATACAGATGTATTTGTGTATAAATAAAATATTTGAATAATAAAATATGTAAAAATAATCTGTGTGTTTTCTCTTTTCTTAAACATTTTAATTACATTTAGTTATTTAATTCATACTATTTGCACACGCCGAAATTCGATGGAGGAGAATATATTAAAAAATATGTTACAATTCAAACTTATAAATAAAAGAGAAATATACTTCAAAAATATATAAATTTTATTCAGTTTTATGTAATAAGTATGAAATCACATTTCATGCTGGTTCAACAATAGTTTATAAAAAGCTTTGTAAAATTGAAATTTTGTGTTTGACACTGCACATTTCTAAAATAACATAATTTCCATAAGCAGACGATTTAACTTTTAATTTCAGCATTGATGGAATGAAAAACATAGTGATGTCATTTTCATGAAATACATAGGAAAATATTGCTGTAAGTCATTAAAGCAAGTCATTAAAGCTTTTAAAATCCCTAAATTTCATTAAATATGTATTATAATTTAATGGAAATGATGTAATTTTCGGAAATATTTTATTTTGTGCATACCAAGGATTTATATATCAATAGCAGAAATTCAGTCTATTTAGATGCAGGAATAAGAGTCGGTGAATATGAAGTCATACTGATACAGGGTTAGTAAAATAGTTTATATTCATGGAGGAAAAATAATCATTTTGTTTTCCGAATGACATCATTTTCCTCATCAGAAACATTTTGTTTTACATATGATGGATTATTTACTGTTATTTTATTTACACAGATTACTTAAGAGTATTTCTCAATATATATTGTGCTGTCCTCTAAAAAAAAAACCCATTTTTTGAAATTTTCTCAGTACAAAGTCTAATAAAGAATTTCTAAATATTGAATATGGCTAAATAATTACAGCTTGTTCTGACTAAGATTTTAATGTTGAACATTTTTCATTTTATCATTTTATTACAAAATGGCTGCCAACTGAGACCATTGAGATTTTTCCTTTTAAATATGATGACATTTTTGCTGAAGGAATCACTCTTCTGATTGGTAGAATGTGATAAGGTAAATTTATTTTATGTTTTGGAGAGAAAATCTTAACTTAATTTCCACCATTTTGAAAAAATATCATAAAAAACGTTTAAAATTAAAATATAAAAATAAGACTTAAAAAAAAAAAAAAAAAAAAAAAAAAAAAAAAAAAAAAAAAAAGCTAGTTGTGGGCACATCTACAAATGAACAGCTTTTATTTTAAAAAAAAATTAAAATTTGTTCAGTAGAAAGTTCAAGGCAGATGACTAAAACAACAGCCTTGTGTTTTAAATATATACATATATATATTAATCTTTTGTGTAGCAAAAGAGAGGCAGGGAAATTTTTCACTTCATAATGGTTATCTGTCAAGTGAACAAAAATTTTATGATTTACACTATAATGCAACAGTAACTCTTAATATTAGTTATAAAAAGCTACAAGTTAATATTATGTATTTAAAATATTGGAATTATTATATCTATTTTTTAAGATTGGGAGGGAGAAAAAAAACCCAGAAAAGTATGGAAATAATCCAATTTTGTTTTATACAGGTATTTTAGGAAATATTTTTAGTAGAAAGTATAACTTTCATCATCTAAAAAAAATTATTCAAATAAATCTTATGTTGCATGAGAAACTATAATTGATAAATATAGTAAATATATTTTATCTTATCTTTTAGAAAGAAATTAATGTTAGATGATAATTCACATTTAAAACTTACAAAACAGACTTCATGCTAAAAAGTTTGTGTTGAATGTAACCTACTTACTTTACTTATTTTAAATTATTTAGGTTTTTGTGTTTAAAATTCTTACATTTTTAATACAATTATTTAATTGTTTACTCAATAAAAATGTTGAAGTAAACAATCTGACTTTATCTAAAAATTTTCTTGCAAAAAAAAAATAAATAAATAAATAAAATAAAATAAAATAATAATAAAAGTCATAATTCATTGTTCTGGAAGTAAAGGGAAGCATAAGCTAAATAGTTTCTTCGAATATAAATTTCACGAAAGTCTAAAATATGTTTTTCTTCTCAAATTCATGCATTTATTTTACTTTTAAAATGATTAATTTGATAATGTTAATTTTATAAGAAAAAACTCAGTAGATGGCGCTGCGCCCCGCAGCGATAGTTTTCGACGTTTGTCGATGTTGAAAGAGGACCATATCTGTAACGTTGGAGTCCGGTCCATCTCTTCTAGGTTCATGGTCGTATGTCTGACTCTTGCAAGATATAACAAAAATGCTGGACTCGTAGCGCCATCTCTGTTTACAAAGAAATACTAATAATTGAGATATGATAGGTTGTTTTCACTTTTCTTCTTAGTTTGTCTAGCGCCAGCGATGATCGTGCTACAGATGCCGTTCCAACGTTTTTTTATAATTTTTTATCACATTCCAATAAAAAAAAATGTAGGTGTTGCCATTTAAAATTTTGTGACTGTAATCGTAACTCTTAGAGTTTAACTGTTGTTTTTCATGTGATTCTTAAGCGCATACCTCAAAATATTTTAAACCAAAATTTCATTCAGTTTCTGTCAACGGTATGATAGCTAGGTGCTCATATTTCGGGATAGTTATTTTTATAATCACCCTCTATATATGTATAAATATACATATATGTGAGGTCAAAAACGTGCAACATCTAAACCCCGATGTAGTAAAAGGTGCGACAAAGTTTTATCGTACATCTCGATCTAGTGTACAAAACTAGAACATAATTAATGAAATGAAGTTTGTAAAAATCATAAACTATATAAGAAAAAATATTCAAATGAAATACTAATATGAAAAAAATCTAACGATAACAAAGTATTTTCATACTTTGAATAAAAAATGAAAATATAGATCATTAAAAAATTAATATATTGTGAGTAAAGTACGTCACATATCCGTACGCACACAGCATTCGAACTGGAAAAATTAGTGTAAAAGACACATAGGAAAATTAGTTAACAGTTAATAGGTTATATCAAAACCATGAAATAGATTTGAAATAACCAAAATTTATAAATATATATATAAATAATTTTCGAAAAAATACAAAATTTGGTTATTTCATCGTTTGAGTGCATTTAGAGTGACTTGTTAACTGTTAACATGAGTTTGGAACATTAATTTTTCCTCTTGGAATGTTCTGTAACAAAAGGTGCTTTCGAAATTAATTTTCGAAAAAAAAAATATTTCTATGAAGTTTTTAACATGAATTTCTAGAAGCTTTAAATATTCTAATTCAAAATAACAGATCATTCCTTCAATTAGTTTTTGAGTTATGCTTAAAAAAAATACTCCAATTAAAATCTATTTTGCAACAATTAAAAATAAATTTAACAATAGCAGTTCTAAATTTCAAACTTCAATGAATCCTTAACTACAAAACCGAATAACTTCTCTTTTGATGAACAAAAATGTTAACTCACTAGAAAATCCAGAACAGCTGTCGCACACGTACCGGGGTTGCTCGATTTTTGTTTTGCGCCATTTTGGCAAGAAAACCACGTTCTCGGCTACCTGTTAGGCCTAACTTGCTTAAACGGCATGTTTTATTTTATTATGAAATGATTTATTTTAATTATTTTATTATAAAACACATACAATGATTAATTTATTCTAAAACACACAATATTTAATAAACACGCATAATTTTTATTATAAACACACACAGAATTATTCTATTATAAAACACATACAATGATTAATTTATTATAAAACACAAAATATTTAATCTATAATAGTAGAATAAAGTTTCGCTCTGTGTCTGTTTGTCTCTGTGTGTGTGTGTGTGTGTCTGTGTGTGTCTGTCTGTTGGTGATGGCTAGCAAAATCTAGCCCACCTAGAAGCCTGAAATTTTAGATTTAGGTAGTCCAAACCCCGTCCTGGTGCACCTCAGCCTCATAATTTAAAATTTTTGAAAATTAGAGTAGTTATTAATTAAAAACTGATCAAAGATCACAAATAAAAAAGTCAATCTTCGGAAGCTAGCTCGCGCAAGCTCAGAAACCAATATCCTTATCTTCGGGAATAGAATAAAGTAAGCACAAGTCATCCCAAGTAAGCACAAGTTTTTTTTTTTTAATTCGCCATGGGCGAACGGCTAGAAATACGGAAAAACCGTTACATATTCTGAAAGAAAATACTTTTACGTCTCAAATGATCTGTTTGGTTTGAAAAAATTTTACATTTAACCCTTTCAAAAAAAAAAAAATAATCAAAAAGCATCGAATTCATGTTTTTTTTTTTTTTTTTTTTTTTTTTCTCCCGTTTTCCGAGCCTTGCATTCACCGGGATACAAAAGATACGGAACAACGAAGATCACTAAATTAAAAAACTGACTTCGTTCTTTTCAAAGCCACTGTTGGTTTTAAAAAATACGAAAATTAACCCTTCGAAAAAGTATATTTTCTGTATGCCGTTTTACGATTTTTGCAATTTTTAAAAATTTACATCGGCGATTCAGAGAAAAGTACGAAAAACTAAAAATACCAGACAATATGTACATTTATTCCTTTTCGACACCTGTATTTGTTTTTGAAAAATACAAATATAATAACCCTTCAAAAAAAAAATTGTGCGCAGGACTTCTTTTGCAAATTCCAATTTTCTGCGATATATAAAATCTGGCCAAACAAAAAACAAACACACATAAACACATCTACATTCTATCGGGTTAGGCAGAAACCATTAGTTTAAAAGAAAATCACGTTAACCCTTTCGAAAACGTTTTTCACCGTAAGTCAATTTCGCTTTTTCAACTATTTCTCCTATCTTTAAAAATCCGAATTGGCGTTTATAAACAAGATACGAAAAACTAAAAATGCCGCGCCTAATCTACATCCCTTTGTTTTTTAAAATCTGGTATATTTTTTGAAAAATTTAATTTTAACCCTCTGAATTTTTTTTTTCCAAAACTCACTCACGCGATTTTCGTTTTTCGGTCCAGGTTTAAAAATCGGCATCGTCTCGGGGAAAGTGAGTACGGACAAACATCCTAATCTACATCCCTTTGTTTTTTAAAATCTGGTATATTTTTTGAAAAATTTAATTTTAACCCTCTGAAATTTTTTTTTTCCAAAACTCACTCACGCGATTTTCGTTTTTCGGTCCAGGTTTAAAAATCGGCATCGTCTCGGGGAAAGTGAGTACGGACAAACATCCTAATCTACATCCCTTTGTTTTTTAAAATCTGGTATATTTTTTGAAAAATTTAATTTTAACCCTCTGAATTTTTTTTTTTTCCAAAACTCACTCACGCGATTTTCGTTTTTCGGTCCAGGTTTAAAAATCGGCATCGTCTCGGGGAAAGTGAGTACGGACAAACATCCTAATCTACATCCCTTTGTTTTTTAAAATCTGGTATATTTTTTGAAAAATTTAATTTTAACCCTCTAAAATTTTTTTTTTCCAAAACTCACTCACGCGATTTTCGTTTTTCGGTCCAGGTTTAAAAATCGGCATCGTCTCGGGGAAAGTGAGTACGGACAAACAGTAGACTCCAGATCATAGACACGTTCATTGTTGGGTTTTAAAAAATATCTACATTAAGTCTTTCGAAACCGATCGTTTACGTAACCCACTATCCCGATTTCCGCTATTTTGGCAATGTTTACACGTGGTTAAATTTCAATTCTACTAGGAAATTTGGTTGGGTCGAGTGTTCTGAAAAGGCCTCTTCCAGAACAGACTGCGCCCCCTGGCAGTGGAAGGTGGAACTATAAGAGTATATCTGGTTCTATGGGCCCGATTACGATGGGGTTTGGCTCATTCGACTTGATATCTATAGCCTTAAATATTTTAGTTGTAATTTCGACCGCCAAGATGCGCTTTCCAATCTTGGATTTTATGATCCCGATTACGACGGGGTTTGACTCATTCGACTTGATTTCGATAGCCTTACAGATTTCAGTCATATTCGTATAGAACAGATTATTAATATCTCGGGACCGGGCAACGCTGGGTGGGTTAGCTAGTTTATTCTAAAACACACGAAATTTGAACTACCGGGTTGCCCTACGAAGTAAAATCTCGTCAATATCGCCAGGTTGCCCAGGTATAAATTTGCCATTTTGGCATCAAAAAGATACCCCAGTGCGTCAGCGAGAGATGTACCAAAAATACAAATATGATGTTAAAATTACGTGTTAGTATTGAAAATTTAAAAGTTTGTTACAATAAGTTTGTACAATAAATAATAAAGTTTGCACACTATAATTCGACTCCTTTTTTGACACTGGAAGGTAATTTCGAAAACTGTATTTTCCAATGTGTTATATGTTTTCTAAACTGTTACATATCGTCTTTCACCTTATTTAACGGTGAAGTTTCGTTACAGTTTTCTGGCCGTGTTGGAAAGTGTTTCATAATCTATGCTTGACGCATGATTTTTCGTTCTTGTTATACTAGGATTCGCGACACAGTTAGTAGGAGATGATGTTTTTTACTTTCTTCTATCTTTACAAGAAGAAAGTATTGGATTCATGAAAATTTTTGACTTCCGGTTTTCGATGAATTTATACGTTTTAGAAGGTCCTGAACACGATTTGATTAATTTTAGAAAATGTCTGTCTGTCTGTCTGTATGTGACAAAAATTTTGCGAGAGCTATATATCAAGAACTAATGCACGGAATTTAATAAAACTTCAGATTCAGTTAGACCTTAATATAAATTGGTGCTGATTATTTTTTGGTATAAATCGGCCAAAAGGTGGTGCTGCGAGGCTACATTTGTCAAGATTATCCTGATAGCTATATCTCAAGAAGAAATGCACATAATTTCATCAAACTTCAGATTCTGTTAGACCTTGACATAAATAGACAATTATTACGTTTTGGTGTAAACAGCCCAACAGGTGGCGTTGCTACACTACTTTTTCACGATTTTCTCTATAGCTATGTCTTAAAAACCAATGCACAGAATTTCATCAAACTTCAGATTCAGTTAGACGTTGACATAAGTTGTTAATTAGTTTGTAGTGTAAATCTTCCAATAGATGGAACTGTTATGCTGCATTTTTCTGGATTTACACGATTTTAACGATAGACGTATAAAAATACATTTTAAATAAATAAAAATACATTTTTACTTCATTTCTTATGCGGAAAGAAAATTCTATACAATTTTCCAAAGATGTCTTGTTCGTATTAAATCTCACATTTATGCATTTTGAATCTTAATATGTATACATTGATTCATTGTGTAGCACTAAATATTTCCATGTAATTCACGAATTGTTATTTTTTAGCGTTTGCTTTACAACGAGGTTCAATTTTTGTAATTGTACTTTTAAATGCACTAAACTAATTTTTCATTGAAGATGGTATCTTTATTTAATATATTAGTTCACAATTTAGAGCAGCAAGCGTTCTTTGGTAGATAAAAAAAATAAACCTTAATTGTAACAACAATTGCCGTGTACTGATATTAAAAATGTATTCAAATGTAACTCATCAATCAAAATTAATTGAATTGTCCTGATATGTATTATATTAGGACCCAAATTAGTGCAACAAGAGTTTGTTAGATAGATAAAAATTTTAAAAAATCAACATTAATTGTAATAAGAACTGAATTACATTAATATTCAAAGTTAATAAAATAAAACTCGTAATTGAATTGCACTCATATTTTTTTTATTAGCGTACATTTTAGAACAGCAAGGGATTTCTAGAGTTTTGGCAAAGAGCCAGTCTTCTAATTTTTGTTATGAAGCGAAAGATATAAAATTAATATAGCCGGTAAAGGCGCTATTAGGCCTAGCTGAATTATTGTAAGGTAAATTTATTGTATAGTTTTGACCAAAAGTGTATTAGTTGAAATTAAAGTTCGTATTTTGTTGTTCATCGATTATTGGTACATATAATTACAGAAAAGCGACGATTTACATATCATCTATTTACATATATATTAATTTTAACAACATTTGAATTGTACCAATATTGAATGTTAATCAAATGTAACCCATCATTCAAACTTAATTGAATTGCACTAATATTTAATACGTTAGTGCACAATTTAGAACAGCAAGAGATTAAAAAATAACAGTTATGTTAAAAATCTGGCTAAAAATCTTTACACAAAATTTTGTTGTGTAGTGCGTTGGGATGTGATATCGGTCCGAACCGGTTTTTGTCTCCATTTTAGTTGTAAAGGTACTCTCTTCTTCTACCTGTAACTGTATGCATATTGTTTCTAGTTTTATGTACTGAGTAAGAATATTTAGATGAACGATGCTCATTGGAGAGACGAGAAACTGGCAGAGAAAGATTAATCTTCGAAGCCCTTGTAAGTTAAATATTTTAAAAGTATGAGTTGATAAAGAAGTTGCCAGAAACAGCCGTGTATAAGGTAAAGCTAGAAGAGTCAACGCACAATTCAAAAGAATAGCTACAAACAATCTAAATATTAATTTTTTGCTAAATTATCCATGAATAATTTTTTCTTCATTTGATTTTTATGCATTTCCATTGCTTTTTTTTTGTTATGTTGCAATTTAATAGAACAATTTATTTGAAGCGCGCGAAGTGCTTTATTTGAAGCCACACCAAAGGCTTTAGACACTGCGGTTATTACTCTGCTCATTTATTATCAAAATAGATAGATAAAACAAGTGTGTAAATGTGATAGAAGATCGCACAAAGGGTTTCGTTTAATATTTTATTCAAAACACTTTAGCCTTTCTTTAATAAATCCAAATAAATTTCATTTTCAAAAAAAAAAAAGTCATGTTTTTAAAAAGTAAAAATTTACCGGTTTATTTTTCTCGTTTTTTAGCTCACAGGCTATCATGTGCCCGCCGGTTCTGTATGTATGTACGTATGTACGTACGTATGTACGTAACGCGATAACTCTTCATAGAAATATCCGTTTTCCTTCAAATTTTGTTTATAGGTTCACTGTGTTAAGGCGCTTCCCTGATTAGTTTTTCGGATTGATTGGTTAAGTATAAAGGGGGTAACGGGGGGCTAATCCCCCCCACCCTAATTTATATAAATGGGTTTCTCATGCAGAATTATTCCTTTTTCCTTCAAATTTTGTTTATAGGTTCACTGTGTTAAGACGCTTCCCTGATTAGTTTTCGGGATTGATTGGTTAAGTATAAAGGGGGGGGGACGGGGGCTAATCCCCCCCTTAATTTATATAAATGGGTTTTTCATGCAGAATTATCCCATTTTCTTCAAAATTTGTTTATATGTTCATTGGGTTAAAACGCTTTCCTGATTAGTTTTCGGGATTGATTGGTTAAGTATAAAGGGGGGGAACGGGGGGCTATTCCCCCCTTAATTTATATAAATGGGTTTTTCATGCAGAGTTATCCCATTTGCTTCAAAATTTGTTTATAGGTTCATTGGGTTAAGACGCTTCCCTGATTAGTTTTCGGGATTGATTGGTTAAGTATAAAGGGGGGGAACGGGGGGGCTAATCCCCCTTATTTTATATAAATGGGTTTTTCAAGCAGAATTTTCCCATTTGCTTCAAAATTTGTATATAGGTTCATTGTGATAATGCGCTTCTCTGAATAGTTTTGGGGTTCATTGGTTAAGTATAAAGGGGGAAAGAGGGGGGGGTAATCCCCCCTTAATTTAGATAAATGGGTTTTTCATGCAGCATTATCCGATTTTCTTCAAATTTTGTATATATATATTCATTGTAATAAGAGGCTTCCCTGATTACTTTAAGGGGTTCATTAGTTAACTATGAGGGGGTAACGGGGGGATGACCCCCCTTAATATAGTGTCGATTTCTTTATTTTTCTAGGGGCTTATTTCAAGTTCTTTGAAATACGAGTATAATATGCAATTAGTATGAATAGCCTGTGAGCTCAATGCCCTCAGTTTAACTGGGCAGTTTTCTTTTTATTCGAATATCTGATCCTAAAACCAATAAAGTTATTTTGCGCAATCTGTCATTACAGGGTTGATGTAATTGCGCACATGGGTAGGAGAGATTGTTACTAATAATAACTACAATTAAATTGTCAACAATAATAATTACACTTAAAAGACATTGCTGTAAGGTTTTTGTGAACAAATTTTATTGTATCGTTAGTGAATATTTGAACCTATTGCTTAAAGAATCAGAAAAAGGAAATAATTTTGAAAACGATTAAAAAATTTTAACTAAAGGAAAAAAATTAAAGAATCAGAAAAAACGAGTCCAGATAAGATTACAAAATAAAATTATGTAACTTAATAATACGTTTAACTTAAAATTAGTCAATTTTCATTTTTCATTTTTTTAATTTAAATTTACCAATAAGCTGCGTAATCTCTCCTAGCATGAAACTAATGGGGACAATACGCCATCTCTCCTAAGTTGCATATGCGCAAATTTCGGTAGGAGAGATTGCGCGGCCTTTTGTTTAAACATGGCCGCTACTAAAACGAACCGTTGATGCTCATATTGTTACTCTATAGATTAGTAGCTTATGAGAAATCGTTTAAGTTTAAAATATTTTGTACTATTGACATTGTATAGAAATTCTGATGAATAGCTATGAAAATTCAAGCACATAATTTGGGAAAACAAAACAAAATGGCAATGCTTTATCTTAGACGCTCAAAGCAATCAACGTGCACTTTCAAGTAGATACTCCCCTACTGTTGTTGTACAACTACCTGGAATCGCTGCGATCTCACTCTACTCCTTCCCCCCGAACCTCTATGCGCGCCATCTCTCCTGGCTTTATCTTACATGTAAATGCCCTTCTTATTTATCTTTAACCCTCTGAGCGTTTTGAAAAAGGGTAAAATTGTAATGTTGTTTTCTCTTCATTTTGTTCTAAATGATAAAAAAATAGGATTCTTTCAACATTATAAAATTAACTTAATTAGAAATATGAATGTAACCCTTGAGAGTATTAATCATTAGTCAATGTTTTGAAAATTCATTAAATCTATAGAATTATATTATCTTAAACATTGCATATATTGCAGTGAAACCTGGAGCATAGTGAACGGAATATTACGTTCTACACGCTTAGAGGGTTAACATTCAAGTCGAATGAATAAATGGTTCGAATTGAACTTTTTTGTCATGTGCTTTATTTGAAGCCACACCAAAGGCCTTAGACACTGCGGTTATTACTCTGCTCATTTATTATCAAAATAGATATGTAAAACAAGTTTGCAAGTGTGATAGAAGATCGCACAAAGGGTTTCGTTTAATATTTTATTCAAAACACTTTAGCCTTTCTTTAATAAATCCAAATAAATTTCATTTTCAAAAAAAAAAAAAAAAAAAAAAAAGAAGTCATGTTTTTTAAAAAGTAAAAATTTACCGGTTTATTTTTCTCGTTTTTTCGAATATCTGAACCGACCTGCTATTATACTCTGTCATAATAATATATGTCATGAGGACTAAATACGATATTAAAAAAAATCCATTTAAAAATTAAAAATGTTGTATAAAGAACTTCAGAATGTTAAAATATGCCAATATTTCCATAATCGGGTTTTTATCATGATTCAATACGTTCCTCAAACTTGTATATTTACTATTCTCTATTACTCATATTGATACTCTCTTTGTATTATTCTCAAACATTTGAAAAATCTGTTATGACGTCAGATTAATTTTCTTTTTAATTCTCTAATGACGTCCTATTAAGCTGCTTTCTGTATTTACACATACTCATACTTCTTTATTATTGAGAAATGTTGGAAAAATTCCGTTTTATTACCAATAGGGCGTCATATTAATCTTTTTTTTTTTTTCAATTGGTGAAACTTTTTATTTCATTTTCATTTTTCACGTGGAAATCTTTGAATAGAAAATTAATTATTGTAGAAATAATTTTATTATGGAATTTTAATTGTTGGCAACTGCTATAACGAAAAATGTTTAAATTTTATAGGAAAAGGCTGTTAGATTTTTGATGTTTTATTTCGATATATTAAAATAATACGATTTTTTTCTAATTTTATGATTTTGAGCTTAATAGCAGTTATTCAGCTATAAGCACACACAATTTCATGCCTGTAAGTTAAAAAGTTCCTGAGAACCGGTCATTTATGAATGAATTTTTAAGACACTATTACTCTTTTGGATCATATATTAATCTGTTTAAAATTCATAAAAAGAAATAAACATTTATTAGTATCTGCTTTTTTTATTCATTTTTTTAGAGTTAATGTTTTTGAAGTTACCTAAAATATTTTATCTATTTGTATAAATAGAAGGAAATAAAATACAAATGTTCGTTTTGAGTTAGGGGCATAAAAATAGCGGGTGTCAAAGTTAATAAGGAAAGGAATTTCATAAAACTTTGAATGTCAAAGTTAATAAAGGGAAGTAAGTGCCCAAAAACGCAATTTTATCTTGAAGGGTTAAGATTAAAAGTTGTAAATGGGTTGTCTATGCATATTAAATTTTTTAAACAAATTTAAAACGCTTTTTTTTGCTGAAGAAAAAAAAAAGCATTTAATATTCATAGAGAAATTTTATAAAGTGCGCTGTATGTAAAATTAAAAATAAATGCAACTTTCTCAGCATAAAAAAATACATTAGTTTTAGAAAGAGGTTTGACATTTTCTGGCATTTTCTGTCATAAGCGCTTTTTTAAAAGCGCCTGAAACTTTAATGTTGTTAATATCTTCTACGTGTATAAGCGCCGCTAAATTGTTTATACTCTTTTATCATGACGGAGAATAATTTAAAATATTTTTAAGCCATGGAAAATATAATTTATTTTGAGATGCTGCAAAAACAAGCTACTGGCACGTTGAATGTCAAATTAAAATTGAGGAGGAAAACGACATATCTTTCAAAAGTATCGCATCTTCGGTGATCGTTCTACAGTCGACATATGTATAAAATTTAAAATACAAAATAAATATATTTTTTTTGTTATTTTGAACCTTTTCCACAGAAAATTTTATAAATATGAACGTAAAATTTTTAAGAGAAATTTATTTAGTTGTTTTTCAATATTTTCAGAGAAATAACAAGTTGGAAATTGTACGTCAAACGTGACAAATGAGGTGCGTTCGTACTATAACTAGTTTCCGTGAAATTAATTATATCGTCTGTTATTAAGATTTGATTAATTTCCGTAATAAAATAACTACATTTTAAGTTTGCAACATTTTATCTTTTGTTGACATTTACTGAAAATTCCAATGGGAAACTTAAGACTAGCTTTGAAAATTTCCGAACTTGAAATCCACATTTAGGCTCTTTTTCCATTTAATATCTGTTTCTCAGGAAGCATCTATCCAAAAAACTGCCGATAGATTATATAATTTCGATAATTAAACAATTTTAGTATACAAATTCGGTTTTTAAATTCAATATTTCTGAAATAATATGACTCCATCATAAATAGGACGTAATCACCATGGCAACCTAGAATCATTACCTGTCATGTGATATCACTGAATTAATTACGCATGATAGGATTTAATAGAATGAAGAATGTGATTATAAGTTGGTCATAGAGGTTATAAAATGTCATATGCCTCGTATATGACTATCACATCATGCATGTCAGATAACTTGGGGATACATCTCGGTTGCTTGACTATCAATCCTCGGAAGCTGCTATAACAAGGAAGTACCGATTTTTAAAAAATTAAAATTCCTAATAAATAATTTTATTAATATATTTTTAAGTTTTGATTAAATTTTCATAAAATTTGAAATGTCTGGACAAAATTCTGAAACGATTATATATATTAAATTTCAAACCATTCGGTTGAGTAGTTTTTTGCGATGTTATATGCGGACAGATGGACGGCCAGACGATGTCTGTAGGTACTATGTATTTATATAATCCCGAACGCACCTAAAAATTATGAACGAACAAATGAAATTAAAGTTAATAATCGCAAAAGTGTTGTCAATCTTGTTCTTTAGCATATTAAAAGCCATTTGCCTCCAAGGATTATCCGACAAGATATTTTCTGAAAATCCATTTCTATATTTTTAAAATTAGCTTTGGGGTGTTTTTTACTGGATTTTTGAGCGAGGCATACAATGTTTCACGATCTTCACCTTAATTTCGAAATATGACATATTTTCAGTCATTGAATTTTTACTTCTACAGTGTTTATTATTTTACAGAACAGGTAATATTCTTATAAATATTTTTTTACTGTAACACAATTTACCTATAAAAGGATTTTTAAAGAACATTTTAAGAATAATTTTGGCTGTTATTTCGTTAAATGTCAAAATACAAGAGATTTTTTTTTCTTTTTGTACCTTTGCTACATATTGAAATAGTCTATCTTTTTACAAATCTATACGCGATATTTAATAATTATGTTTATTATTTTAATATGTTAAGTTATTTACACCTTTTGTTACAGTAATAAAGTTTTGTATAGTGACATATATGATTTCTGAAAAAATAGACATTGCACTGCTGCATACTGCAGCAAAACTGGCACTCTTTCAGATATTCTGTCTAACTGGCTATCATTCCATCAAAATCTCTGAGTTCCCACCTGGTCATCCAAAATACTGATATGAATTACTCCCACCTCTACACTGGTATGCATTGTGCCTTTGTCCCAATTTCTGCAAAGGATATCACTGATTCCACTACTGATGGATTTGACTAATCCATCTCATAGTTGGCTCGACCTACGCAGCACCAAAGACAAATTTCGAGAAAACTCTTGAGGAGTGGCAACACCTTATCACACTCCGAAGATTCTTCATTTGCAGGGGGGACTTCAATGCAGCCTCCCCGCTTTGGGGATATGATCACGAAAGCACCTGCGGAGATACCCCCATAGAAAATCTGGTTACAAACAAGCGTGTCATTGCTAACATTGAAAACAGTGCACATACATTCGTAAAATATGACCGAGATGGCAACATTGTTGCCAAGGGCTATTCCGACCACACGCTGGTCAACCTCTTGGCACAGCTGGAACTCAGGCAATGTCATGTTTCATATATTCACTTAGCCTCGGATCAGAAATAAATTCGCTTCTTTTTTGACATTACCACCTCTACACAACTAAACGCAGATTCAACACAACTCGAGGCAACATTCGCAAATTTACACAAATCATCAAAGCACACAGACCACTCCTAAACCAACAACTGAAGGATACAACAGGTACGACAAAATTAAACCTCTTCACGATAAAATTAATTAAAACAATGTAAACAGCGGCGCGAGCATCCTACAGATTAAAGAACACTGGGAGGACACTTATCTTCTCTTTCTGGACCTCCGAGTTTAAAACTAAACGAAATCACCTCATTGCACTGAGAAAGAAACTCAAACACCTTATGAACAGAGACGCAAATATAGACTACTTTCGTAGTCTCCGTTGAAATTACAAAATTCTTTCGGCCAAATTCAAGAGAAGTAATCTGGACACCAGGAATGCAGCATGGCGGATATTCTGTAGCAATCAACCAAACCCTTTTGGCACAGCACAAAACTTTTTCACAGGCAAATTCTTCACGCCTGATGAAATCAAGCTTGAGCTGCCACCCAGAAGGGCATCCAGACAGCACAATATGGAGCACCTTACCTCAGAATTCTTCGGTCCTTCTTCTTACCCCAACGTAGACAACTCTGATATCACTTTTGACTCCCCTCCAGAAAAACCCTTTACAAAAGCTGAAGTAGCATCGGCGCTACACACAATTAATGACAAGAAAGCTCCTGCTCTAGATTTTATAGACTTCAAAATTCTAAAATTAACGTTCAATATTCTCCCCAAAGTCTTTACAAGATGAGCCAACTTATGCTTAAAAATGAAATACTTCCCGCTAACTATGAGACAGGGAGAGATGGTGTACTTACTGAAGCAAGGAAAGGATGCTACAGAAGCGTCGTCATATAGACCTATCTGCCTGCTGCTAATTCTAAGAAACCTCTTAGAGAAACTGTTGGTTGTTAGGTTAATCTGCTTTCTGGAAACTAACAATATTCTCAATCACAGGCAGTACAGCTTCAAAGAGGGTAGGTCTTGTGATAAGGCGCTGTTCGAAATGCTAAACACCTGTGCCACCAGCATCAAGAAGAGATGTTACACCTCCCTAGTTTCATTAGACATCGAAAGTACGTTTGACAACGTCGAATGGCGGGACATCTTATTACAATTAATATCAATTGGCTGCCCGAGCAATATGTCTGGAACCACCATCTCTTACTTAAGCTGTAGGGGTATTCTAATCAATTGGGGACCAGACTCTTTAATTTTTTATCTTCTCGGGCCGCCGGCATCTAGACATTGAATAGGCAGCAGTTCGAGCTTTCCCCGAATTCTGTTAGCGTTGACTCGCCTGCATTTCCGGCTCTCCTCCAGCAAAACCCAATCTCTAACTTTTGCCAAACCACGCAAGCTTAAGTGAAACTCGTGATGAGAGTTAAGGGGGTAAACGTTCATCATGTGCCACACTTAAAACTTTTAGGAATAATAATTGATGAACATCTGAGCTGGACGGAACACATAAACTTTCTAAAAACTATATTAATAAAACTGCATCACAATTCCTGTAAATTAACCTCAAAATCAGAGGGAGTAAAGCCTACATTACTGAAAATATGGTATCAGACAATAATAGAAAATATTTTCTTATACTGTGTGGGCATCTTGGGATGAAAACTCACTCAAATTGGTAAAACAAAAGTTCAACTCGATCCAACGGATTTTCTTGCTCCAACGGGTGTCCCTCCTATAACAATAACTCTTGATTATGAATATAAAGAAATTAGGGTCCTCCATCTAGAACACACACCCACAAGCACACTACATTTCCCACAAACAGACATACAGAGGAGAGTCCACAGCTGACGTCTGCTTCCGGCGTATGAAACATCGCATCTTCATGTTAATCACACCAAGCACAGTTAAACCCCTTCCCGGCATCCGTCAATTTACACCGATGGGTCCCGAACAGAAACCGGCGTGTATGTAGCCTTCTGCACTATGGAAGGTGAAGTCGTTACGCATCGGTGGGCTTGCAGAATTTGCAGAAATGACAATATGGACTTTCAGACGGAGTTGTACACAATTCTGAAAGATTTGTAATGGTTAGACGGCCTCCCTTCTCCTCCCACTTTTCGGCTTTTCAACGATAGCTTGTCGAGCCTGCAGGCTTTTTTTGCCCACAGAACTAAGCATCCACTTGTCCTCCAAATAAAACTCGCCCTCCTCCCCCTCTTCAAAAATATCTCTAGGTCACGTCACAGCTCACATTGGTGTTGAAGGAAACGAACTTGCTGATTCCCTTGCAAAAGAGGCACCCGCCCTGCTGTGGAGATCTCTCTTCCATTCCCCCCTCACATGTACGGTGCGTGCTTAAATCTAGGATTCTCCCAGAGTGGCAAATTTACTGGGATACCTCTAGCAAGGACCGACACACCCAGAAACTAATACCTAAAATGTATAGAACACTCCTGAATGTTTACCCACACACAACAGTTTCATTTCAGGTCACAGTCCTTTTAGGACATATTTAAAATACTTCCATCGTTCCTCAATCCAAAATTGTGAATGGGATCACCGGACCACTATTATTTCCACTGTTCACTAACTACTGCTCACTTGGCATTTCAACTTAGCTCACTTGACTCACTTGGCATCTTAAAAAGCTATCCCCTTAACCTCTCCTTCTTGGCTCCTGGATATTCTTTCCCGTCCCAAGCTTCTCCGTCAACTAGCAGATATCTGTTACTTTTTAATGGCTCTCTCAATTCTTACCCTCTGAGATCCAGTGGAATGCCTGCAGTCTCCATTAAACCACTTTCAAGTAGCTCTCGTGGGAACACTGCTCCGGCGTTTTATTTTATTTTATTTTATTTTTCTGCTCTAGTCTTCTAGGACTGTTTTTGGAACAAGTCTATGTAGGAAATGTTTTTTTTTTTACTTTGTATAGCTCAAAACCACAACTTTCTCCTTCCACTGATTGTCGCGTGGGGGCTATGTACTCCAGCGGATGAGATTTGATATGTGAACCTGATTCATTTTCTTCATATACGCTGCCCCTTGTTCCATGGAATTCACTGGCTTGGAAGGGCCGACCACTTGGCCTAATATGTAAAAGTTTAACCATTTCTTTCCTCTCCCTGGCCGAAAGTCATTGCACTTTTCACCCCGCCCCTTGTCGTGATTGCCGGTGGGTTCAGCTTCGGCTGATTTTGTATTTTTTTATTTTTTATTTTATAAAACATTTATAAGGTAACCGGTAGGGACATCAATGCTCTACAGACTTGGCCTCCTCGTCTGAGCAGTCCGTTTTAGGCAGTGAAAATATGGCTGTTACATATAGCGTAACCTTGCACCTATGAAGGTACTACAAATTTTTTAAAGTTTGATTTTTTAAAAGGTAACAGCCCCTTCTGAAAACACATTCGAGATCCAAATTCTACCGTAAAATGCTTTATTTTATTTACTTTTTCTTGAATCTTGATAGAGTTATAAAATTTAAAAAAAAATTGTTAATGGTTTATCCATTAATTTCGGCAAATAAAATTAATATGTTGCAAAAAAAAAATGTATGAAGCCATTTAATTTGTTACCAGAAATTTTAAACATAAAATAAATTCATTTTATGTAAAAGAAAATTGTACAAAATTTTGACGCAAGTTTCTGATATTTTTTTCTTCTTTAGATCCTATAATAAAAGAGGTTGGAACAATAAAATTAAAATTTCTCTCTGTCTCAAAAACTAATGATACGAAAAAACACAGAACCATTTTTTGAACTACACCGATTATTTTTAAGTAACAAATATTCTTTGTCATAATTCATAATTTTTAGTCAATAATTAACATTGAAATTTTTAATAATTTTCAGAACTAAAACAATATTTTAAACCGAAAAAATGCCTGAAATATGTTTGGTTTTATTGAAAAGAAAAGCTGTATAAGGTTTAAGAAAAAGTATATAAACTCTGTATTTTGAGCTCAGAAAAGTTCAAAAGTGGGTGTTAGCGTTTAAAAAATAAATGTTTTTACAGTTTGGAATATGTACACGTCCTATATATTGAATTTCGGAAAGTAGGCTCAGTTTTTTGTCTAATGGCAACTCTCCAATCTCTATGGAATGATTTGGTGATGACATATTACGGAGGACCTGGTTTTATTTTAATCGACTGTACAATATTGTACAATTATATACAATATATAATATAATATTTCTAATGCAAACAACTCTCTTGAATATTTCAAGAAATTTGTGCTTTCTTCTCATTAAAATATTTATTCCACAAGTTAAGGGAATCACAAAAGTTTTAAAAAGTTACTGATGCTTTACCGAGAACCGGGAAGCCTGTAATTAATTTGCATTATTCCTCCCTTTTTTGCATATATTTTTCATATTTTATTTACGTTTTATTACGCCCAGTACGACACTTTCTTGCCTTCGGATTTTATTATAAGTAGATTGTTTATCACGCTATCTCTATATTATATCTGAAACAAACAAACAACAAAAAAACTAGAAACAAATTTTTTTAAATGTATAAGAAAAATTCGAAATTTATAAAAATATTTTTATTATAACTTGAAAAATTCGATTTTATTTGTTTTTCAGGTCTAGTTTCTTGAGAATATTATTAATTTTATTCAGATTAAAAAGAAACACGCACGATCGTTAATTTTTCCAAAGATTGTTGTGGCAAAACTCATAAAAAAGTGTGTTTCAAAATAACTAAGTTAAAAGTTTTCCCCTTCGCGGGTGTTGCTAGTTCGCGGAGTAATGTTTACCACTTGTAGGACTGTAATTTTAGGACTTTTTCTGTCAATCTAACCGTAGGACATTTTTTAAGTTACAAACATAATAAAAATCTCTGTATATAAAAAAGAAGTAATCGCGGTCAATGAATTCTTTATGTCTTGAGGTCTTTTTGGGCTAATATTCAGAAAACTATTGCATATAAAAATATGAAGATTGGTAGTTTTATAGATAAATGTTCGATAAACCGGCTGAAGTATACAGATTTTAAATCGAAGAATTATCTTAAGATATATTTAATATTAAAATCGTTCAAAATAGTTCTCTTAAAATGTTCCATAGGAACAATAATTATGCTTAAGAATTGAATTTTGAAAATATTTTTGATAAGCTTGAGGTGAGCGTGTGTAATTATTTTTTTTTTCATTTGTCTATTCTTTTGAGGTTTTTTAAAAATTATTTTATTCAAAATTCATCATTTTAATTAAGAATTATATCATATTTTGAAAAAGCCGTCTATTTAACCCCTTAACAGTGGGAGGTTTTTTGACACCATAAATTAAAAATAGGCACAATACACCACTTTTTCTGTACTAAAATATTTGCTTTATGTAATTGAATGCAATGTCTGCCGATTAATAAATACAAGATTGCGTTTAAAAATTACTGGTGCGCAAAAGCTTTTAGTAACAAAACAAGCAAACTATTTTTGCCCGAACTGAGTTCGGTATACACAGTTAAGGGGTTAAATTCATTGTCAATTTGTAAAATAGCACAACTAATAATATTCCTTTTAAATTAAAAAAAAATATATATATTTACGCGTGACTATTAAAAACAGAAATAAAACTTTAAAATAATAATTAAATGATTATGCAATAAAAGCAGTAAATGGAGAATATTACGTGATAAAAAATGTACTTACGCGTGAATATTAAAAAGAGAAATAAAACTTGAAAATAATAAGTAAATTATTGCGCGTTCAAAGCATTAAATGGGGAAACTTACGCCATATTTAAAATGCTCAAATAACAATATTTACAAACAGTTTCAATTTAAAAATATATTTACACGAAAGATTCGTTTATTTCGACAAAATCTTTTATCTATTGATGCTAAATTTAAAACAGCGTAAATAATATTATTTCCTTTCTATTAAAAACTATATTTTTACGTTTAATAACAGGAAGAAAACTTTGGTGAAAACTACGTCATATTGGAAACGATACTTTGAAGCGTCTTACTGAAAGCAATTTTCTTATAGCATTGTTATAAATTTCCTTGATGCAGCAACATTGTTTAATGAGTCATTTTACACAAGTTGATTTTCAAATGTTTAATTGTTTTTATTTAATCAATCACAAAAAAAAATTGTTAGCTGTTTCGACAGCAGTTGATTCGGCCTTAAAATACCTTAGTCAAAGAGAAAGCAATGGAAAACCGATTACATCAGATCGTCACTGAATATTAAATAGGGCATTGAGCATTTATAATTATAATTCAATTATAATTCAATCTTCCGTAATCCTTTTAGAGCCGATCAAATTAGCATGTTTTTAGATTTATGGTGTTAGAGCGGGGGTTGGCGAATGTAGATAGCAGGGGGCAAATTTTCCTAGCAATAACAAACAAAAATACACAATTGTTCCTCCTTTCAAACGTATCGGGTAGCTTACACCATTGATTTAAAAGTGCTGCAGGATGCAGCACTTTATTTTGCTTCATAAAAAAATGTAAAAATTATAAGTGAAAAATAAATACTATTTAAAGAAACTTTAATTTCAAATAAAATAAAAATACGGCATATATTTTTTTTTTAATTCATCATTTTACGAACATATAAATATGAAATTCATGAAGTAAATATGTTTGTCTATACATTCTAGAATGTATTTAAAATAAAAATAATATTTAAAAGCATTCTTTTTTTTTTTTTGCTAATATTTACAGAAAAATGTCTAAAGTGACTGCACTCGATATTCCCAACCCTGGTAAACGTGCCCGGAAGTTAAAAAAATAAAATAAAGTGGAATTTTTTATAAATTACTGACACGTTCAACCGAACAGGGCGACCTGCCAAAAAGGTATTAACTTCATCCCTGCTGGTAGAGAAATTTAACTGCGAACCACAAACAAGTGAAAAAAAACCCTGAAAATGAAGACCACACGTCCAAAATTCCGTCTGGCTCTGTCCAGGCCCTAAACAGTGGGAGATGCCCTAAACTTCGGTGACATTAATTTTGACAAATTAACATTATAGTGACATTATTTTACAGAGACAATACATAAATAGAGAACAAAACAGAATAACATGCAATTAGAACAATATTCTATATCATATTGTACAGAACATCAACATAGTTTGCTTAAACTTATTAACACAAATAAAATTAAAAATGCTACACCATAATCAAACCAATATGTTCCAAACTTTCAATAAACGTTATAATTTTTTTTTAATCAAGGAATATTCAACTTATTAATCAAATTCTTATACTGTGCTTACATTTTACCAAATTAAAATATTCTTATGTTTTGCTAATACTAAACAAACATTTTAAATATAAGAAATAATAAAAGAAAATAACAATACAATGAAAATGTTAGTAATGTAGGAAGGTACTTTTTAATCAATATCTTCTATGGAATGGACTAGATTCGAACGCTGGACCTGCCTTTTTGAAGGCGTCACCTCTACGTTACTAACGCTTGAATACATCTACGCAATATTTATCACTTTACTCTATGACATTTTCTTAGTGATTTTCCCTTCAGTTTCTACCTCGAAATAGTTTGAAAGTGATTTAAAAATTATTTTAATCTAATATATAAAAATTAAAATTTGTGTGTCTGCACTTCTATACAAATCCACAGTTTGGAAGCCACTATTGAGAAATGCTACGTACAAGTGTATCAAAATGCGGCAAAGGCAACTAGGGTAATCCGGAATCGAAATAAATATTAGTTAATTTTTAATTAATAAAAAAATCCAATCTAAAAGTCAATTTCCTATGAAACTTTAACGTTTTTCTTTATAACAGTTAACAACAATTAAATAAACACAATATTATTATTTTTTTCACAACAATTAATTTTCTATTGAAATATTTGCACGTTAAAAATGAAAATGAAATAAAAAGCTTCAACAATTGAAAATATATTAATATGATGTCATATGGAAGTACTACAGAGATTTTCAAACATTTCTCAATAATACAAGGAGTATGAGTATGAGAAAGTATAGAAAGCAGGTGGATATGACATCATTAAAGAATAAAAAAGAAAATTAATATGACGTCATATGGAAATATAACAGAGATTTTCAAACATTTTGCAATAATACAAGGAATATGAATATGAGTAAATATAGAAAGCAGATGGATATGACGTCATTAGACAGTTAAAAAAATTAATATGACGTAATATCGGAAGTTTAACGGACTTTTACAAACATGCAAAGAGAGTATCAATATGAGCAAGTACAGAAAGCAAATGTATGTGACGTTGGCAGGTGAATATAATGTCATATGATTTTGAGGAATATATTGAATTACGATAAAAACCCGATTACGGAAATATTGGCATATTTTAACATTTTGAAGTTCCTATACAAAATGTTTAATTTTGAAAATGATTGTTGTAAACAAACATTCTTAAAATCCCGGACAACGCCGGGTACTTCACTTAGTATCTAATACGTCGGCAGATTTTTTCGAAGATTGATACCGTTCTTATGACAGTGATCGATTAATTATTCACCTAAAAGGAGCTCAACCGGAAAGTATCTATTAGGAGTGTTCTCTATCAGAGTGTTCACTATTAGGAGTGTTCACTATAGTGTTCTCTATCAGACACACACACAGAGAGATCATGATTATAATACTTTCCTTACACTATGTGATCGGAAAGTAATAATAATTTATTAGAGAGATACATCGGCCAAGAAAGATATTTCATACCGGTATCCTATTCGTTATATCGAATCACCGTTAACCGGAACTTGATTTTTAATTCAATTAAAATATCACGCTGCACTATCTAAGCGAGTGCATACAATAAAACAATCGTTAGCTACGTCCATATTCAGTAGTCGTGTCAGGAAAACAGTAAAAAATGCGGTAATTGTTTGTTACATGGGCCTTGGCCTTTTTAACACTTTGCAACATAGCTGAAAAGTGTTTATAAATTCAGTTTGTCTGTCTGTCTGTATGTTAGCCTTCAGTGTGTCTGTATGTCCGTGCTCAACCCTGCGTAAATATACTCAGATTGTCATTCAACTGATATATGTTATTGAGGTATTGAGGTTTACTATGGCATGTTCGGTATTGAAAATGCAGTGTGTAGCACTTATAGTTCCTTTTCAAGGACACTCAAAAAAAAATTCCATTACATTACGGTCTATGGGAAGAAATCATTTGAGGTTTATTTTAATGTGATTTTACACTATTTCCAACATATCTTTGAGTTGCACTGCAAGAGGCTTATTACAGAATATGGTGTACATAGCACTGATAGGAGCACTGATTCCCTTACAGGGACACTCAAAAGTATTACGTCACAGTACGATCTACTGAGAACAATCGTTTGCGGTTTATTTTAATAATATTTCAATATTTCAAAAACTATTAAAGCTGATATATATCAGTGAGGTGCTTTAAAAGAGACTTATTATAGAATATTGTAGGTATACCATTCATTGTTCATTTACAGGGATACACAAGAGAATTCGGTTAAAATACTGTCTGTTAACAATAATTGTTCGAAGTTCGTTTTCAGTTGTGGAACGCGTTTTTAAAATTAACCAGTTTTTTGTCTATTTTTTGGTGTGTATAAGTTCTATAGATAATATACAAGGCATCTCAAAAGTTCTCGATTACATTTCCATTTATTGACCGAATTTCCTGAAGGAGGATTTTAAACTGTGCTATGCGTTACCTAACTGAACTAAAATTTAGCATTGTATGTAGTATACAAATCTATAGATCATATATAACACTGCACAAAATAATTCGGATATTTTCTCGAATATTGATGGTAATTCCTGAAATTGGTTTTGTAATGTGCTTTGCTTTTTTTCAAATTGTTTACTTAGCCATCATCTTCCAACTTATTAAATGGTAAAGATTTGTAAAAGCAGTTTGGAAGTGTTGGAAAGTGTTATATAATCTATGCTTGACGCATGATTTTTTGTTTTTATTTCAAGCTTAAGCGCAAGTCGGGTTTCAGAAAATGATATTTGTTGCCAATCGATATAAACTGCTATGAAAACGAATCTGATGATCATTTATGCTTGTTTGTATATGTATTTGAAAATCTGCCACTAATTACATGTACACAGATAAATTGCTTCACTTTGTATTTATATAAATGGCTTCTTTATATTAATTAAATTGTATAAATATTGAAAAAAAATTGCTTGTGCGTATAAAACAATCAACAGGTTGCCAGAAAATATATACAAAAAATTTCATTTTCTCTATCTCGCCATGACCCCTATAACAAACAAATACCAAAAAATCTTCGTTAATCTGAAATATTCAATAACAGAGAGTCAAGGTATCACTGTATATTTTTCACTAAAATTTTAAATATTTTATTAAAGTTTTAAAAAAATAATTATTTCAACCATTCTAATTACAATATTTTAGTCACCAATGGAAAACATTTAAATCTGAAACAAAAATTTAATAATGAGAAATAAATATATAAAATACATCTCTCAAAGTCTTAGAAATATATTTCTGTCATAAACGTAAAATATTTTTAAATGAACAGTTTAACATCTTCTCTCTATTTATAACTCCCCATTTAGATTTCTGCAGGATTTCCGCCACTTTGAAGTGTTATGGACTTATAAGTTTCCTTTTTAAAGAATTGCTAATCCTTTTTTTTTTAAAAAACATTCACTTTTAACAAATGATTTCTTCGTAGGTCTTACAAAATAGCAGTTTGAAATTTAAGATTAAAATATGCACAAAGGTAAAGGAAGCAAAAGCTGCCGGAAGTTTAATATTTCCTTCCTTTGTAAAGATATATAAGAAATACCATCATTTTTAAAACACTGTTCACTTATGGAAAGATTATCGCCTTTTATTTGCTAGACAGTTTGGATATTAAGGTTTGTGAAAGATTTTCTTTTTAAGAATCAATACATTTTTTTTTTCTTTTACTTTTAAAGTGTTCAGGAATGTACATATAACCACTATTTTTTTCTATCTATAGAATCTAAAATTTACCAAAAAAATCATATTTTATGGAGTATCATCTTTCCTAATAACAACAAAAAATTAATTTGTTATTTCTTATTAACCAAATAAAATGATGATGTAATGATAAATGATGCCAAGTTAAGAATAATTGTCCAAATATGCTATTTAAATAACATGTAAAAACAGAATTAATTCGAAATAAATAAATAAATAAATGTGCAATCTAAAACTGTTTCAGAATGGATTATTGGTTAGTGATAATATGAGGTACAATCTGTAAATAAAATATTAAAAGATTTATCGTCCATCCATGACACTTTATTTTCTTTGCTAATAATCTCCAAATGCATTATACATTTTTAAACATTTGGTTACTTAACATGCTAACTGCAATGTAACAGTTGTCAATAAAAAATAAATAAAAAAATTATAAGACGATTTCTCATTCAACGTCAATTTTTTAATTCGGATTTTTTTCATATCTGATAATTTGCATCTATCCTTTTTGTAAATTTAACATTTTTGTAACGTTTTTATGCATTTCTATTGCCTATTCAAAGACAAATTCTTCTAAAGTTACAGAATTTTGTTAAAAATTCTTATAGAGTTACAAAATTTCGTTAAAAATGCTTAAAAAAATAAAGTGACGACGTCAGTAAAATGACGACGTCAATAAAGTGACGACGTCAAGGGGTCCATTCTTGACCGTAAACAACAACCATTTTCCCAATAATTAATAATATTAATTTTGAAACAAACTTAATTTTTTTTGCCGAAATAAATCTATAACGTACACGAAATATCTAAGAAATATGACACTTTTCTACATAAACTTAAAATAACTATTAATGAACTTTTGAACAGCTTCTTTCTAATAATGATTCTCCATTTAGTTTTCTAAAAGATTTCCGCTTCTTTGAAAGCGTTATGCACTTTTAAGTTTCCTTATATGAAGAATTGCTAATCCTTCTTCTTAAAGAAAAAAAAAAATCATTCACTTATAACAAATGATTCCTTCGTAGGGCTTACAAAACTCCAGTTTGAAATTTAAGATTAAAATATGCACAAAGGCAAAGAAAGCAAAAGCTGACGGAAGTTTAATATTTCCTTCCCTTTTGAAAATATATAAGAAATACTTCAATTTTAAAACACTGTTCATTTTGGGAAAGATTATAATTTTTCATTTGCAAGACTGTTTGGATATTAAGGTTTGTGAAAGTTTTTTTTTAGATCCAATATATATGTATAATAAATCTTTAAAGAATCTGTGGGCTTTTAAAGATATTTTTCATTGTTAAAGTTTTTTTTAACTTGAAATATTTGAAAGAAGTGTTCTGTATTGCGAATTCAATAAAAATATTTAAAAATTACTTTTAATGCAAAATTATTAAGTAGTTTAAACGAAAAGGTAAATTCTCCATGCATTGCAATTTCCAAAACATTTTTTTTATTACCTTAACCTTTTATATCCTGAATTAATTTTCCAGCTACTTTTTAGATGCTCAGAATCCTCGATTATTCTGCAATGTAACAGTTGTCAATAAAAAATAAAAAAAAATATTATAAGCCGATTTCTCATTCAACGTCAATTTTTTAATTCGTATTTTTTTCATATCTGATAATTTGCATCTATCTTTTTTGTAAATTTAACATTTTTGTAACGTTTTTATGCATTTCTATTGCCTATTCAAAGAAAAATTCTTCTAAAGTTACAGAATTTTGTTAGATTAAAAATATCAATCATTTCCCGAGTTTTTGATTGTTGAATCATTGATTGCACCAGTTATTATTATTTTTTTTTGTAAAGTTTTCCTTATCTAATCATAGCATTTTTGCGATTCAATTAGGTGAAAATTTCTCATTTGAAAAACCGGTGGTAACAGATTAAAAATTCTGTAAAAGATGCTCGTCGCGAAGGGGTAAAGTGGTACTTATAAGTACCGTCAGGATAAAAAGGGTTAAAAGACTTTATTAAGAAATTTAAGCATTCAATTTTGAATTCTACTGACAGATATTTATAAAAAATTAATTAACTTCTTTTATCTTTCAAAACGGAAAATCTACTAACGGAACGGAAAAGTCCGGAAACTTTGCTGCCAGTAGTTTTACCGTGAATTTACGAATTTATTTTTAACAGTGTACCTGAAGAACATGACTAGAGGGATCTTGTACAATCTTTGTGTTTATTTTGCAAAGTAAACTCTTGAAAATATAAAAGTTTATTTAAACAATTCAAAAAAATTCTGCACGTTTTTTGTTTATAGCATGCAAAGTTTTGAACCAAATTTAACGCCACTTTTTGAAAACTTGACAAAGTATAGTAAAAATAACATATTACAATTATAATATAAATATGCTAAATACTTAATGAAATATGCGCATTTGCATGAAATAATTTTTAACTGCGCATTTTCTAATGATAATAAAACTTTTTTTGTATAATTTAGTAGTCACCTAAATAGATTTGTGTAAAAAGGCTAGTCGAATATTGTGAAATTTCAGAAAGATATCGGCGATATAGTGAGCTGAATTTCAGTTGTCTTTTAAAAATAGCCGACTGAACCGACTTTTAATAACTGAATTGTTATTAAAATTTTGCACGCTAATATACTTTAGTACTAACTAGTTGCGTATCAACCCGTTGTGTAGCATCTGTATTTTATAAGAAAATTCCACTTATCAGATAAAAATACATACCATTCCTGTTAGATTTTTTTTAATGTATAAATCATAAGATAAAAATGTAATGATTATCAAATATAAATCATTTTAGACCTTTCAGTCGCTGCAAGATTCCATAATATTAATCAATTAGCTTTCGAGTTTTGTGCATTAGACAAGAGATTGGTCGATTTTCCTAATTTTCCCATTTTTTCTCAAAAAGTGTCATAAATATCAAATTACTACTGCAGATTTTAATCAAAATTATCAATTATAAATCTTAATTAGACCTTTCAATCGCCGTATAAATTCTTAAAAAATATCAATCATTTCCCGAGTTTTTGATTGTTGAATCATTGATTGTACAGGTTTTAGCTTTTTTTCCCGCATAAACTATATAAGATATCAGAATGAAAAAAAAAGGAGATCGTAGCCATAATTATCATTTATAAATCTTATTTAGTCATTTTAATCGTCGTAAGTGTAACTTAAGGCAACACACTAGTCACGGGAAGAAACGCTCAAGCTAATGTTAAGTCTGGAAGATTATTTTCAAATTTATGGTTCGAATTTAAATATTTTTAAATGATTTTTTTGGTGCGTTCGTAATTATGTAAATACGTAGCACCTGTAGCAGTTGTCTGATCCGTCCGTCTGTCCGTCTATCAACATATAACAGTGCAAATTTACCCAACCGAATGATTTTAAATTTAATGTATATAATCGTTGCAGAATTTTGTCGTATCATTTCAAATTTTATGAAAATGGAATCAAAACCTAAAAAGATATTAATAAAAGTTTTCTTCATTCTATTAAATCCTATCATACGTAATTAATTTAATGATATCCCATGATAGGTAATGATTCAAGGTTTCCATGGTGATTACATCATATTTAAGATGGAGTCATATTATTTCCGTATTACTGAATTTAAAAACCGAATTTGTATACTGAAATTGTTTAATTATAGCAGTCCTATAATCTACCCCCTGAGCTACAGAAATCCCTCCCGGAGAAAAGTGTCTGAATTCAACACTGCCTTAAGAGGTAAATTAGTGATTTAAAATGACTCCTCCGTAATAGTTACAAACTTCCTAGCGGTGAAAAAGACGATGTAAATCCTTGCTTAGGAACATCTTTTCAATATCATATCACATATATTTTATCAAGCGAAAAATTCATTTTTCTTCTATCTGTATCTACGCCTTAAAATGTTAGATTGTTTTATAAACATAAAATAAAACATCAGAATAATGTATGATGACATTACGTAGTAGATAGATTACGTGGAGATGCAGCACGGAAAATAAAAATAATTAATAACGTAGGACTAAAATGAGATTTTAAATTATATGGTAACAAGTGGACCCGTGCAAGGATTTCGCACTGCAGTCTACTATTTGTTAGCAATATCTAATTTTTTTAGATGCACGTTTAAACTTCTATAGAAAAAATAAGGTTAAAAATACCTGTAAACAACATTTAGTCAAGATGATCTCATTCATTCCACCAAAGTTACAGGAAAAACTGAACAAAGATAGCAAAATTCTTGCGCGAGAAAAAAAAAATTAACAATCGTATTTTAACTACATTAGAGGAACACGTCAACCGTTTAGGAAAAAAAAAATAATAATAAAAAACATGGAATAAAGTAAAATAAATTGAATAGATATAAAATATAATTTAATCTAATATATCAAACCATAACTTTCAGGCCACCCGTGAAGTACCACTTCTTCCATCAATCGAAAGTATATTTTTCTTCTAAACATTCAATTTCAATTCCGATTTTTAATCATAAACATAAAATGAACTGGGGCGGAGACATCTAGACTTTATCGTTTTGTAGTATTTATTTTTTTATAACCATTGCTGAGTATAATATAGTGCGGTATTTAATTTTCATAGCACCATTGATTTGAAAAATACCTTTCATTTCATTTATGAAATCAATGCTGATTTAATTTTTAATTAACTGCAATTTCTAATCAAGAAACATTTTTAATGAAATGTGAGTGTAGTATGTCAGAAGACGGTATAAAAACCTTTCGAATGATACCTCATTTATGGTTGTGCATTTTGTAAATGCATAGAAGCAAGGATATTGACAAAATAAATAATATATATAATCCATTGTCTTTTTAACAATAAGAAAATAATTTATTGAACACATAAGAATATAGCATGGTCATAAAAATAATCTTTGTGGATATATGAGATCCTAGAAACCGATACCTTTAAAAAAAAGCGGCGTTCCATTAAAGTTTTGCACTAAAATATAATGTGAAGAACAACAATCTAGCTCTATTAGTTTCGGTTACAGCAAATTAAAAGTCGAAATTTTCAAAGTGCAATACCTACGTTTTTCATTCATTGTCTTCACAGTGAAAAGATGTATATGATGTTGAAGTACCTGTAGCACTAGAAATTTCGGCTTAAACAAACGCAAAGAAAAGTAGTGAGAACTACAAATTAACCCACACTGTAGGCTAAAATCACAACATTTTAGTCGGACTACAACTTTTTAAGCGTACGCCTTTACAGAAAGTGACACATCGCATGCAAAAATCAGTGGGAAACAATAAATCATGGAATACAGTCAATGAAGAAGCTCACATTTATAATGACTTTTTCACGTTATACGCAATTTAATTTTTAATACCTCAAAAATCAGAAACTTATAGGGGTGTGTTCAAGTGAAGAAGGCAAAATAGCGGTCAATGGCAATGTCACCTAAAGTGTTTTTGCAGCATATGTGGAGCATTAAATGATTTTCTTTGCGTTTGATTGAAGTCGCAATTTCTAGAATAACATATAATGTTTCAACTACATTTGTGTTGTTTTACACTGTAAAAATAAATAAATAAATAAATAAATAAATAAATAGTATATATGAATGTGATTTTATGTAAAATTTCTGTCTTTTAAAGTAAAATTTTTGTTTTAGGTGGAAATCGTACATTTTTTGCAATAAATAAAAAAAATTATTTTTATCCTTACTACTTGAATATTAAAATAAAATAAAAAGTTCCTTCCAAGACAGAACAGGTTGGAAATTGTATGCCAAACGTGACAAATGAGTATCGTTCGTAAAGTTATTATTTCTGTGAAATGAATTATGTCGTTTATTATTATAATAGGATTAATTTCCGTAATAAAATAAGAACATTTTAAGTTGGCAACACTTTATCTTTTGTTGACATTTACTGAAAATTGCAATGGGAAACGTAAGCCTAGCTTTGAAAATTTCAGAATATGAAATCTATATTTAGACTATTTTTCTCTTTAATATCCATTTCTCCGGAAACATCTATCCAAAAAACTGTCGGTAGATTGTATTGATTGCTATAATTAAACAATTAAAAAATAGTATACAAATTCGGTTTTTAAATTCAGTAATACAGAAATAGAATGACTCCATCTTAATCAGGGCATAATCACCATGACAACCTAGAATCATTACCTATAATGGGATATCACTGGATTAATTACGTATGATAGAATTTAATAAAATGAAGACAACTTTTATTAATATCTTTTAAAACTTTTCATAAATTTTGAAATGGCTCGACAAAATTCTGCAACGATTATGTAGGGGATGAGAGATGAATGGGACAAGGGATAGATGGGACGCTCTCAATATTTCGGGCAATAAACATTTTTTTTTAGTTGATTCCTATCCTCATAGATTTCACTACCATAGTGTGCTTCAGAACCAAAAGCAAGAGCACATGGCTGTTTTCATTTTTCTTCAAATTTGCATTTCCTGAAAACTCTGCTTAAAAGTAATTTTTTTTTACATTTGAAGTTACTAAAATATCTTATGCAATATAAACAATTCAGATATGTTGTAGTTTTTTATTTAAAAGCTCAATATTGGTAATTAAAATGAATGCATATTAACCATTGTGACAAAATAATTTCTGAGACAAAACAGCTGACAATTGAATATATGCATCATGGGGATGATTGGGACATTTTAAATGGGGATGAATGGGACTGCTTCATTCGTCCCTAGAGGATACTGAAAATGTTTTATTAACTAAATAATATTATATAGGTTGATAAATTAATACTTTATGGTAATTATTCTTTTAACATTTCATCCTCTTTGTAGCCATCGTCTTCAGTCCACCGTTTATGGACCTTTTAAGGGAAAGCTTAGATGAGTCCAAGATCATTGACTAATAAATAATCCTGGAGATCATATTGCAATTTATAATCTCTCAGCTTTTGCCAAGGCGGCATTTTTGTTCAGCTTTTAGTCCTTAACATTGAATACGGGGAGGAAAATGTTTGTGTCCCATTCATCCCTGCTGTGGGGATGATTGGGACATAGCAGAACTTTTTTTTAAATTTAATTTATATATCTGTATAATAATAATCTTGAACAAATATTGTGCATAAGATGTAGTCAAACACTTAAAGTTTGACATGTGATATATAATATTGATAATAACTTATATAAAATACTTAAAATAAATATTTTTGTGAAAATGTCACATTCATCCTCCATCATTAAATTTCAATCAAAATTCGGTTGGGTAGTTTTTACGCTGTTATATACGGACAGACGGACGAGACGAAGACTATACATGCTACGTATTTCTAGAATTACGGACGTAGCAGAAAACGGAAATGTTCCTTTTTAATAGAGAGAAAACGGAAATTATCCAGTTAAAGTTTCGTAATTGATGTTTTGGCCTATAACCAACTCACTGTATGTGGTTAGGTGGTGTTCGAGACTGAGTATTCACCTTCTAATAGCGAGTACCCATATTTGAATCCTGAGGAATGCAAGGCGATAAATAACGTTTGTGATAATATGCAATACAAATGCCTGTTCCGTATAGGTGTACGCGAGTTATATAGAATGAGAATATTTGTTATACAGATTATTTGTTTAAGATTGCGCTATTACTCATATTTATTACTTACCTATCATACGTAGTATAGGGTAAGTCTTGTAATCGTTTTGAAAATCGAAAAAAAAGTTGACGCTTTTAGACGTTTCAGACACTGGAGATTCCTAAAAACATATTTTTAGAAAAAAGAAATTGCCGTCCGTCTGTGTGTGTGTCTGTAAACGCTCTATCTCCCGAAAAAATTGAGATAGAGACTTAAAATTTGGTATGTACTTAGTATGTAATAATAGGATGAAGCTTATTGAATTTCAGTAACCTCGATTATCCGGAACTATTTTTTTCGGACTCTCGAAATATGCGTTCTGATAAAAGGTACATAAAAAATATCGAAATCGTTTATTTTAAGGAGTGAATATAAAAGTCAATAAAAAAACATAAATTTTGTATAAAGAAAGTCAATCGGATAAATAGTTGTCGAGATATTTGCAATCCTATTTCCCACACTCTTCGATTTTTCAAGACCCTATATTTCATCCAAATTGCAATTCCAAGTTATATTTTAATTGGAAATGTGACGCTTAATAGGAAGCAATAAACCGTTAGTTAATATGATTAACATTTATGGAGTTATAATGATGTTTCTTTTACGCAATTCAGTAATAGAACATTTAAAGTTTATGACATTCTCAAGCCACGATTTTATTCGAATTGCAATGCAAAGTAGTTTACACATGTTTTATTTTCATATTTTATACTATGCATATCTATGATGGGTAAGTATTACTGTGACCCCCAACGACTAACTTCTAAAAACAGTAATTTCCCGTCTTGAACAACCGCAAATTTTCATCTTGAATACCAAAACGGAAGTTTCACGAGAAAACGAAGAATATACGGAAACTTGGCTGCCAGTACATTTTCGGTTTTTTCACGCAATTTTATTTTCCTTTTTTTTTTTTTTCCAAGATAATTTTACGATTAAAAAAAATACGTGTTGTTGTATGAAATTTTTAAAATTTTATCATATTAACCGTAATTGTGAGAGCTGCATTTTTGTTTTTTTTTCCTTATCCTTGAAACCTTATTTTAAAATATGTACATCCTAAATACCATCCCACTTCCTTGAGTGGGGCGTTCGCTAGTGACACGTTTTTGACAAAGTTTTCTTTGCGACCAATTTCTTAGTTATGTTTTCATCTCTAAAAAAACTCTTTTTAGAAAATTGAGGAATTATTTGGAGAGATAAACGGTTACTAAAACACCACAGCTGAAGATAAACAAAGTAACAAAATGAATATTAGATGGTACTTTAAACGGTAGAAAGCTAAACGAAACCGAACATGTACTACTTAAGCAACTAATAATTTGTTTATAAACATTACATTAGCAAAGGATTTAATGCACCGATAGTTTTACTGCTTTAACTGTTTATAGAGATTTTGAACTTTTAAAAGTTTTCCCATACATATATATTTTTCAAATTTAACGGAAATGTCGAAACATGTAATTACAAACTGGAGTGATAAAAGCAACCATAATTATTGATTTGTGTTACTTAAATGTTTATACTTTAACTAAATATTCCTTAGTGAAATTTAAAACAGTAAAACTGAGAAGTTTAGTATGTATTTTGAAATGAAAGTGCATTTCAGCGGTTTACTATAACTGTATGTGATGAGTTTTATGATAGTAAGTATTGTCATTTTATATGGTTTAATTTAAAGATTTGTTGCAAATACCTTTAATAGTTGTTTTAATTTATTTTAATTTATTTTACTTTACTTTTTTTCGCTTAAATGCTTTTACTAAAGTTGTAAAAAAATGTTGCCATAGAAAATATTTCTGTTAAAAACAGCATATAAAATCGAAGGTTTTCATTTATTTATTTATTTATTTTATTTTTTATTTATTTTTTTTTGTGTGTGTAAAATCAGTATTTCTGAAATTAAAAGAAAAAAAAATACATAAAAAATACCGAACCATTCAAACAAAAATGTATGTATCATATAAGAGAAAAAAGTCTTATTTTGAATATATATATATATATATATATTGTATTCAACTAGGGGATATGCCCTCTACATGATACGCTCGCATACTGCCCGTCGTCACGCTAATTTGCTCTGTTTTAAAAATATTATCCGAGTACGGAAGATTGATATTATTAGGATCAGTGGTGATCTTCAATAACCGGGTTGCTATTCATTTTCCTTTAACAGGGGGGATTTTTAGGTCCAAAGGCTCTGTCGCGAGAGCTGACAGCTGTGTTCGTAATTTATTATGTATGATCTATCACACATTTGAAAATCAGCTGGAAATGTTTAAGTAAAACATGTCGCTGCCTCTTGGACTTTCATAATAAAGTTTAAATTTTAGACGCTAGAAGAAAATCGTTTTAAATATGATGTTTTAAAGATATTGTTTAAGTTTGGCTCAATTATCCCCCTTTGAATAGTTTTAGCACATAATAGTTTATTTGTTTTAATATTTACCTTCTTTTTTAATATGCACGTATAAATATATTTTTCAATGGGAAAGTATTTGGAAATATTCTTTTTTGGGCTTTTATGACAAACGTTTCTTTCCTCATTTAAATTTTTTCGCACGTAATAATTTTATTATTTTATAGCTTTCTTTTTATTTTAATAGTTACGTTTAATTATATTTTTCTATCAAAAAATACTTGTAAAAATTATTGTTTGCGATTTCTCAAAATTTGGCAACAATATAAAAAAATGACTTTTTGGAAATATAAAATAAATTGCTGTTGAGGTACTGAAATTTCAAGCCAAAAATTAAAAAAAAACTGAAAATATCAGCCAGAATAAATATAGAATTAAGTTTTATAAAATAATATCTTGTCCCGTATAAGCTTTCAAAAGATGGTTCAATTGCTATGAAAAGTTTTTCAATGCTGTAAAACTTATTCAACTGAACTAATTTGACCAATTTCAACATTAAATAACGCTTAAAATAATTCTTCTATGTAAAAATTATCTGTGTCGCAGTATTTATAGTACATTTTTCTGTAAAATTACCAGTTTTAATATTTATATATGCCATATATATACAGACCTGCCAAGTCTCCGGCTTTTTGGATACATGTATTTTAGTACAGAAAATGTTGTTTTATTTAATTGGAGCATTCTGCGATTTAAAAAACCAACATTTTCTCTAAAATATTACTGGTGTGCAAAAAGCCGGAGATTTGGCAACTCTGTATATATATTATTTATGATCCAAGAATGTCAAAAGTGCACAATAAATTCAATTACGGCAACAGCAGCATTAGTTACTTATTTTTAGAATAGAAAGATATGATTGACTTATGCATGAACTTAAAACATTAAAACTGACAGATTTATTCTGTACTTTTAAATGACTGTATATTTGAGTGGTTTATTATAACTATGTAATGAGTTATATAAGTGTAAGTATTAATTCAATGATAAATTATACAAATAATTTTAACATTTATTTTAGATTACATAACTTAAAGATATCAAAAGGTATTAACTTCAAAATATTTATGAAATCTTAAATTTTATCATTTTGTATAGCTTTTAAACTGCATAATCGGGAATCAAATATATACTGCCATAAATTCATGTTTTAAACCTAAAACATTACAATACCTTTTTGCTAACAAAAATTTTCTTGATTTAAAATAAAAATAATCTGTATTTACAATGATAGGAAGATTCCTTTCAAGAAATGTTAATGTTAATTACAGTTACCTTATACAAAATCTGCTTATTGTTTTTTAGTTACTACTCCTGTATGTATTGCATTTAATGTAATATGTATAACATGCATTGAAAGTTGCATTTGGTGTAAGTGTTATATAAGTAAGCAGTTTGTAAGCTTTCATGTAAGTAGTATATCTATTGTAAATTCCTGTATGAAAGTATATAAAGAAAGTTTGCAATGTAACGCATTCGCACGTTGTAAGCTAAAAGCTGCAAGATGTATGCAAGCATGTAATTCGTACATATATAAGAATGTACATAAGAATATGTATTTACATATTAATGCAAATTAATTTAGTTTTACGATATAGATGTATGTACTCAAGAATGTAAGTAAGTATGTTTGTAAATAAGTTGGAAAGAAAATATGTAATTATGAACGAAACACATTAAGCTATTAATTTAATTTAACTTTTTTTTTAAATATTACCATTCGCAGTGGTATACCTTCATGCCATGGATATTACGTTATTACCAAAAGATGAATTAACGTATCCGGAATTTATGATACAATTTTATATTGCAATAAGTTTAGTCGTTACTTTATTATTTAACATTAAACTAAAAAATAAAAAGGAATTTTCAAATTACATACCAATATCAAATTATGATCAAAATCACTTTACTACCATAATATTCATATATTAAATTTGACCATATCTAATCATGAAATGTTCTATGATTAAACAAGGATAAATTTATTTTATTAAAATACTGGTCGTAAAATGATTGTGAACCCCTCACGAGCCGCTACTGACTAATATATTTTTTCTATTAACAAGAAGAAAATTATTATTGTGAGTATATAAAAACAAGTAACTTTTGAAACATGTCACCCGATTTGTAATTTTAATATTTATATGTGATATTTGAAATCAATTACATTTCATAAGTATTTTTTAGCCTATTAAAATAATGAGCATGTGAAAATAAAAAACTTGAAATACTTTCTTGATATGATATTTTTATTTTCAAATACTATATTTAAAATTAACTATTTTAATAGGTATGACTTCGCCTAATAAAATACTGACCATCTCCATAGGCTTTCTAACAACCTTACTCATTATTGTTGAAGCGGGACAACATGGAGTCAGTAATGAACTAGCTACACTAATAGCAGCAGGCCTGATCACTTTATTGCTGAAAGAAGGATCAACATCAAAGAGTAGTTTATCTTTAGGAAGACATGCGCATGGCCTCATGCTACCACATGCATTAAGTTTAGAAAGTTTTGCACATCCTAGGAGCATAGGAGGTTATGGATTTCACGCTTTCAATTTTGCTCCTATGTTTGGTGGTTTGCGTTACCACCTCGCAGGATTAGATCACTTACCTCTTCCAGGAGCAGATATTAACAAAGGCATGGACTTCAATCTACTATTTGGTAGAAACTATGGACTTTATCCTCCACTTCCTCCACTTCCAGATATGTTTGGAAACAACAAGCAAGCTCGAGTAAATAATCACTTTGATCTTGTACGCAACATTATACAACGGGAGAGAGAAAATAATCCACCTCATAATGTTGATGTTCAGAATGAACAATTACCTTTCAATCCTGAAAATCGTGATTTTTATAACTTCGATCGAGAAGAAAAACCTACAGCAGAACGCAGGAAACAAAGAATTAATTGATTTCACATGATTTTTTTTCATTTCTTTAATGTTCATCATTATTTGTCATCATAATGCAGTATAAAAAGTGTTAATTGCCGTTTTATTAACCTTGTTAATAACAGTTTGCCATTTTGTTTGTAAATGTTTCTTGTGTATCCATTCATTTTGTAAATAAATTATAGTGTGTCTTTCATTACATACTACTGTTAATTTCCTTAATCTATTTTTTTTATCTATTTTGATTTAGTTCTATGTTTTCAGTGTAAGATAACAAGAGGATAGTTGATACGTGCTGTTAATTTAACTCTCTCTTAGTCCAATGTCCACTAAATCTAAATACAATTTCTGTGAATGTAAAAAAAAAATACTTTTACTTGTAATACAAAATATATTACTGTTAATAATCCAAATCAGACAAAGGTAAAACGTGTCTAACGAAAAACAATAAACAAATCAACAACACTGAAGGTGGAGTTCAGAGCAGTGCGGTCTCATTATATAAATTAAATAAAATATATTTTACAGTACATTAATACTTTAAAATAAGAAAAGTTTTCTTACCTTTTTTGTCTTTGCGAGCTCCATAAGTGATATCCGTACATTATTTATCCATGTGTTCACGACGATTAATCCAAGTTTGATTGGGGCACAACATATTAAGCATTATTTACCTTTAGGCTGAAAAACTAATTGATTGTATTAGATGAGTTGGAGTAAATACACTTGTTGTTCCATTTAAGGCAATACAGGGTCATTCATAATTCCCTTCGGGGTTTCGAAACGTTATAGTAAAAAAACGAAGACGAATATGAAAAAAAGAAACATATGAAATTATTCCGAAACTATTAAAGTTTTACTTACATACATTACAGGTGTTCTATGTGTTAACCCTTGGTCACACGGCATACATCCATGCGATAGTCCAGTTCCTGCCATACTCCGTTTCTTTAAATCTGAATCAGTGGTGTCAGTTCAACGGGCCTTTCGTAATAAATATCGAAAACAGGGACCAACTGACAAAACAATTCATGTGTGGTACCGGAAATTTAAAGAAACGGAGTATGGCAGGAACTGGACTATCGCATGGATGTATGCCGTGTGACCAAGGGTTCACACATAGAACATCTGTAATGTATGTAAGTAAAACTTGAATAGTTTCGGAATAATTTCATATGTTTCTTTTTTTCATATTCGTCTTCGTTTTTTTACTATAACGTTTCGAAACCCCGGAGGGAATTATGAATGACCCTGTATAATTAAACATTTAACATTACATACACGTCACTTAGTCACATTAAAAGAGTTATAGCGGTTATTTGACATTATAACGGAGCTTGCATATGTCCCTGTTTACGCGGCTATATTGTGAGTAGATCTAATCTAATTTTAGAATTTGGTACATCTTGAACATATTTTTATCTGAGAAACATATTTTGCACTTACATTGATTTAAAATTAATTATTAAGAACAAATAATTTAGATTTTTTATGAATGTTAAAATTATTATAAAATTTCAAAACAAATTTCGTAAATAAGAATATACGTTTACAAGAAATAAAAAAAAACTATTAATTAAGCTATTAAATAGTTTGAATAATATAACTATTAAATACTTTGTATAATATAGCTATTAAATAGTTTTTATAATACAGCTATTAATTAGTTTGTATAATATAGCTAATAAAATTGTTTGTGATAATTTAAATTTCAGATATATTAATTCAAAGGTGGAAGTCAGAAACATTTTTGGTCATGTTTTTATTTTGATCCAGGAGCAGATATTATTTGAGAAAATGCATCTTTCTCGTAGAAAAAAAGTAGATTTGTCAAAAATACTATTTCAAACTGAATATTTGAAAAGAAAATGGGGTTCTTCCCTATATTTCCGTATTTCACAAGCGTTATTGAACTTCATACGAGATACATAATATATAAGAGTAAAATTAAAGCAAGCATACAAGAATAATTTTTGACACAATTATTCAAATTGGTAAAGAAATCATATGAGATCTAATCTTCACAACTGGGCAAAAAAGTGCGGGCCAGGATTCGAACCCGGGATCCCTTGACTGCAACTGCCAATGCTCTACCAACTTAGCCATTCCGGACGAATTTGGTTGAATTAATTTACCCAATTATCCTTAATGATCATAGCATCTAGTCTGATATCTGAATCAGCACAACAGAATAAATCACAGGTAATGGAACCTCCAGTAAAGGTTGTAAGCATGATTACACTAGATTAATTTCTGACACAATTATTCAAATTGGTAAAAAAATCATTCGAGATGTAATCTTCCTAACTGGGCGAAAAAGTGCGGTCCAGAATTCGAACCTGTCTCGCACTTTTTCGGCCAGTTAGGAAGATTACATCTCATAAAACAAGCTTAATTCACCGAGGGTTGGTTTTCAGTACAACCTCTTACCATATTATCATGCATGAGAGAGTTAATATTTAACTTCTGTGTTTGTTTCAAAACCGATTTTATTATTCCCATAAAAGTTTTATATTGTTTCCATCTTGAATCAATACATTTCTGCACTTGAAAACATCTCTATTTTTGAACCCATTTTTTCGCATACATATTGGCTAAAATTCGAAACGCAACAAATGTGTACCACACATTGAATCACACATCTGAATTACATATATTGAGGGTTACTTCATGAATTTCAGAAATGCAGCTGTATATTCGGAAAAAGGGGAAGATATTTTTAATAAAAATGCAAATTCTTTGCATTTTATGCTTTATCTTAAGGCAGGAAAGTTTATTTTCTCAAGAAAATCTCTTACTTTTTGAACGATTCTTTAAAATGTTCATTTGTAATCTCAACTAATTATATTTTTGTTCGATTATTCAACATTTAAATGAAATTGACAGTGTTTAAATTGTTCAAATAAAACTATTCCTGTCTTTTTTAACATATTCAAAGATTAAGCATTTTACGACTACATTAATTGTTTAACATGTAGTCGGATATAAACGTAACATATACTTAACTATATAAATATAACATAGTCTACTCATTGATTCGTTGAAAAATTACTTTAGAATGAGTTAATATTTTATCTTAGTTAAATTCAAGTTTGCATTTATTTCAGCATAAATAATATTTTTATAAAATTTCTCGAACATATTTATTCATTTATTTATATATCGTTTTACATTTTCAAACTTGGATACGACTTTATTTAAATAATCGTTCTGTTACGTAAAGAAAAGTTCAGTGCTTCTTTCAAAAGCAATTTTGTATTTTTTTCCAAAACAAAGAAAGCTTAAATGAAAACATTACTCTATATAAAAACAACTAATTTTTTTTTCGCTTTTATGTTCGGCAATCAAAAGACATATTTCAATGTCTTCTTAGTCTTTCGTGTTGTATTTATATGTATTCATTTAAAAATTAAATACTACAACAGACTCTGCATTTTTTTATGACTGTTTTTTTTTCCTATGAAAAATGTAACATATCTAAAATCACGTGTAAATATTTATATCATTTTACCATATATATTACTTTTATAATATAACTCCAACATATTTATCCATTTATTTACAAGACGTTTTAAAATGTTCAAACTTTTAAAGTCATTTAATCTAAATAATCATTCTTTTACATATATGTAAGTGAATTATATCGTAAAACTTAGAAAAGTTCTTCTATATAGTTTTCAAAAGCGACTTTGTATTTTTTTTCCAGAGAAAAAAAAACTTAAATCGATACATTGCGTAACTTGGAAACAACTCTATTTTTTATCACAATGTTTAGCATACATATTGGCTAAAACTGAAACCAGGTCAAATCTGTACTTACACCTTGCGGATTACTTCATGAATTTTGAGAAATACAGCTGCAGGTTCGAAAAAAAGAGAAAATATTCTTAATAAAAATGCAAATTTTTTAAATTGCATGAATGATAATAAGGCGGACAAGTTTTTTTTTTTTTTTTTTTAGCAAGAAAATCGATACATTTCGGATCGATTCTTAAAACGATATCATTTGTAATTTCAACTAAACAAAAAATTCTGTTACATTTGTCTGCTTAATGAATATGTAAATGAAATTACCAGCGACTTAAAGATTTACATATTGGTAACCCTGTCATTTTAAGCATTTAAAAGTTATGCTATTCAAAAAAATTGTTCGTGTGAAAAAAAATATATATAGCATACAGTAAAAAAAAATATCAAATGTTTCTTAAATCTACAAAAATTGAATATAAACATGTACGAAAATATAAAATAACTACTTCGGATTCACCCACGATTCCAAAAATATTCTTTATCTGTAGCAAACTCAGAAAGCAATAGATTTTGAGATTAAAAGAAACATTTATAAAAACATAGCTTATTTTGCTGCCACTGATTTTCGGAAACGTTTTCGAGTACTTTTTATAGAATATTAATATATATATTTTTAAACAGTAATATCGATTTTTAGAATGATATTCACTATCAATTAAATATTTTCATTTGCGTAACTGAATTTTTCTAAGCAACAGTAACCTAAAAATACTGTAACGTGCATTGCAAATGTGTGTAACATTATATGTTTTTTTTTTTTTCGAACTTATAGAATACAATGAGGAAGAGATTATTTTTTTAGTGATTTTATTTTTTTGAATGAAAGAATCTTAATGTAATTCATTTTTTCAACAATATTAATAAAGTTTTCGAGAATTTTTGGAAAGAGTAACGCAATATATATTTTTTTTCATAATGCGCGAATATTTTTTGAAAAGTATATTTAAAAAAAAAATAGTAATAAATAAAAGAAAAATAAATTTTTAAAATGTAATTTATTTTTAAAAATTGACTAACGTTTCATATATATATATATATATATATATATATATATATATATATATATATATATATATATTATTAATTTTAGAAGATTAAACTTCATTTTTTTGTGTGTTTAATATTTATGTATTTAGAAGGTTAATATTTTATACGCATTTATTATTAAAATTCTACTACTCCTAATAATAATAATATATTATAAAAGTTTATGAATACTAACACAAATTATAGAACAGACTAAAATAATATTTTAAAATTATCTTACCTAAATTGTAAATTCAGATTGAAAAAAAAAAAAATTCTTTATTGCAAAGTGATACTCGAAAAAATATCGCTATCAGCAGAAACGAATTTTTAAACAAATTATTTTTCTTTAATATTTCTAATAAAATTGTAAAAGGATTTTAAAGGTGTGTATTTTGAATTACATATTATAACAAAAATAAAAATATATGTAAATAAAGACATAAAGTTCCCTACAGGGAGTTTGATATAAGAAAATGGAAATATCTGTATAATGATGACCGATAGACTCAATCGAACGCATTTAACCGAGAACTAGAGTAAATTTACAGAGAGGCCTTTTTTTGTGTGTTTTTACAGAAATTTTTAACTGTAGTCATTTGTGAAAAGCAAAGCTAGAAAGATTTAATCCTACAATACAGAATTTAAATTTTCTTGGGACAAAGTATATGTATTTTCCTTTATGTTCTAGATCGTGGAAAAAAGAACAAAAAAATTCGAAATTTAACATTTTAGTAGACAAAGATTATTGAGTTTTACTATACATAATCTCTATGATTTGTATTAGAAATACAAAAAAGATAGTTGCCTTTATTTAACACACAGTACAGCAATTTTTTTACATTTGAAGATCTACACAAATTATTTTATTAAAATTTAAATTATCGTAAATAAGTACTATACAGCGATGAAAAACAATTATGAATAAATTACACATTGGATACCACAAGGCCGGTAATGGCAATTTTTGTTTCTAGTAAAAAATTTCTCATTGTTTGACTTTCGTACTATATATGATAGAAGGTTCCGCCTTGTGCTTACTTAGGACTGTGAAAGTATGTGGCACTGGATGCAATGTACACTGTAAAAAAAAAAATAATAATAATTATCTAAGAAATATATTAATCTAGGAAAATATAATATAACACGTTTTTAAATTTAACAAAATTTTTGCATATTACTTGGTGTGTATCAATTCTATAGATCAAATACAGTGTTTGACAAAAAATCTCGAGTCCATTTCTGTTATTGATGGGAGTTGCTGAAGAAGAATGTTCAATTTTTCTTTCCGTTTCCTATCTAAAATACAGTATGTAGTATATATACAAATATAGTACATATACAATGTAGTACATATACAATGTAGTATATTGTTGTGAGCTCGGGGTTCGAAAGGACTGATGCCAATATATAAGAACAATAAAAAGACTTTATTCACTATAAAACAGTGCAATACGATCACAAATATCTTCTGAAAATTACAAGATATTCAGTAATCTTCAAATCTAATAAAAGCTAAGCAAAATTTCACACAGAAACAATGCGTTCAATACGACGTATCAACGACAAAATCGATCCGAGAAACACAGTTCTCAATGCAAAGCCTCTCGTATGAATTCAATCGCAGTTGACAGACAACTAACTAACTGAACTGATGGAGGTTCTTATATAGGTTTCAGAGATCTTTCCAGATTATTCCAGAGCCTTCAGATGCTAGAAATTACCAGAAAGTGCTTTAACTTTCGATAGAGAATCAAAGCGAGAAAGGATCCCAATGTACAGGTATAAGGGCGGGTGGTTGCACAAAAAGTTGCCAAATCCGTCGCCAACTTGGCGACATTTGGCGATATATCGCCAAATTTGGCGACAAAAATAAGTCGCCAAAACCATCGCCAACTTGGCGATAAACCCATTCCTTGGCGATTTTACCATAGACTTCCATTATAAAGATGAGGGTGTAAGGTTGTTTTCCTTGCAAACCATCTGAGGCCTTTAGCATTGAGTTACATGATGCTCAATAGGAAATACATTAATAATACTGCAATTTTCACAATAATCAAATAAAATAAATTTAAACAAATGGAATATTTATAGATATATACAAAATTCATAACATTGCCCCCCTCTCAAGGACTGCACGTCCCGAGCAGTTCAACCTTTGATCGGAAAGCAAACCCGTTACCAACAAATGCTATACTATTCAAAACACTTAAAGCAAATATGCAAAATAACCATTAAACACATTCATAATGCTGAATTATACAAAATATACACTTATTTAAAAAAAGATTAAATTAAATTAAAGTATAGACATCATTACATACAAGTATTTAAATAATAATAACATTAATAATGATAATGCTAAGCAAAAGAAATTTTTACATTAATTTATATACAAGACCATGGTCATACTAATTTACATTATTTACATTACACTATTTACAATCAATGAACTAAGTACTATGGCCATAGTATGGAGCCAGCCTGTCGTAATGAACGACTCTAGGCTTCGAACTTGGTGACTTTCGGATCCGAATTACGACATCGTTCAGTCTGTTTAGGACTGTATAAGGACCGTCCCAGTGTGATTGCAGTTTGGGAGAAAGTCCTTTGTGTTGAGTCGGATTATAAAACCAAACCTTGTCACCTTCTTTGAATTGATGTCCTGTGGCTTTCGTGTCGTACCTGGTCTTCATCTTCTCCGTCTGTATATTGATCCGCTCTCGAGCCAAGTTGTGGACGTCTTCAAATCGTGCCTGGAGATTCTGCACGTATCCCTCTGGCGATGAAGGCGCATCTGGAGGGCGACCAAACAGCAGATCACAAGGTAAACGAAGATCACGACCGAAAAGCATCTGGGACGGGGAATAGCCGGTTGTTTCATGGACGGCGCTGCGATAGGCGAGAAGAAACAAGGGAAGTTTTTGGTCCCAGTCTTGCTGGTTTCTTGAGACTAGAAGTGAGAGATTGTTGAGGATGGTACGATTAAATCTCTCAACCATGCCATCCGACTGCGGATGTAGAGGCGTCGTCCTAATTTTGTCCATTCCGAGAAGTTGACAGAGACCCTCAATCACAGCAGAGATGAAATTTCTCCCCTGGTCAGAATGCATTTGAAGAGGGACTCCATACCTTGATATCCACTGGTGTACCAAGGCATCAGCAACCGTAGAAGCTTCTTGATCAGGGATGGCATAAACTTCAGGCCATTTTGTGAAATAGTCCATTCCATGACAACAAGGAGGTATTTGTTGCCATCAGCACTTCTTAGCAGAGGACCTAGTATGTCAAGGGCGATGCGTTCAAAAGGTGCTCCTACATTGTAGAGATGTAGTCTTCCTCGGCTACGTTTCTTTGGTCCTTTCCGAGCTGCACATGCATCGCAAGATTTGCACCATTGTTCGACGTCAGCTCTCGCTTTTCCCCAGAAGAAGCGCTCTCGGACTCTGTGTAATGTTTTCATGACTCCAAAATGGCCACCAGTGGGACTGCCATGTAATTCCTTGAGGACCTCTGGGATTCGGGATCGAGAAAGTACCAACTGCCACCGAGATGTCTTCCCATCTTCCGATTCGAATTTTCGGAACAGGACACCATTCCTGACGTGGAGAGAGTTCCAAAGAGCCCAATATTGCTTCGTCGTAGGACTGTAAGTCGAGATGTCTTTCCAACTGGGCTTCGTACTAGAAGATTCTAATAACTCCAAGATTGGTTTGATCTCAGAGTCTGCCATTTGATCTTCTCGAATCTTCTCATCACTCCAGGGATCTGGTGGCGTCAATAGTGAAGTCTTCGTCTGGCGTATGACATATTCGGGATTATACTTGCTCTCCGCTCTGGAACAATAGCGACAGCTCTCGTGACACGGTCTTCTTGATAGGGCATCGGCGTTTCCATGCGATGAGCCTTTGCGATGCCTGATGTCAAAGTCGTATTCCTGGAGTCGTTGTATCCATCTGGCTACTTGGCCCTCTGGGTTCTTAAAATTCATCAGCCATGTTAGGGATGCGTGGTCAGTACGAAGGAGAAATTTCCTGCCATAGAGATAGTGATGGAAGTGTTCTATGGCTTTCACTATAGCTAATAACTCCTTACGAGTGACGCAATAATTCCGCTCTGGTTTCGATAAACATTTGCTCCAGTATGCTACGACTCGTTCTTGGCCATCTATTTCTTGGGAAAGTACAGCGCCGACACTTTCCTGACTGGCATCCGTGTCCACAATGAATTGTTTGTCGGGGTCTGGATAGGTAAGGACTGGAGAGGATGTGAGAGCTTCTTTCAGCCGCTGGAATGAATTGTCGCATTCTTGTGTCCATAGAAACTTCTGTTTGCTTTCAGTGAGCCTATGCAAGGGTCTTGCGATGTTGGAGAACCCCTGTACAAACTTTCTGTAATAAGTGCATAGTCCCAGAAAGCTTCGCAACTGATGGACATTTTCCGGACGTTTCCAGTGCTTTACTGCAGACACTTTTTCAGGATCTGTTCGAACACCTTCAGCTGAGATGATGTGTCCTAAATAGTTTACTTCTCGTTGGAAGAACTTGCATTTCAAAGGGTTCAGCTTTAAATTCGCCGCTCTTAGTTTCGTTAACACTTTTCGAATATTCTCTAGATGTTCTTCAAACGTGCGACCACCAATGATGACGTCATCTAGGTAGATGAGACAAGCTTCAAAAGTCAGACCTTTTAACACTGTCTCCATGAGGCGCTCGAACGTTGCTGGAGCATTGCAGAGCCCGAACGGCATAACTTTAAATTGCCAAAGTCCTTGTCCAGTAGTAAATGCGGTCTTCTCTTTGTCATCAGGATGGATCTCTACTTGCCAATATCCACTCTTCAAATCCAGCGTGGAAAACCATTTATGTCCTGAAAGAGTATCTAGCGTGTCATCTATTCTTGGTAGAGGATAGCTGTCCTTCTTCGTGATATCGTTAAGTTTACGATAATCCACACAAAATCTTGTGGAGCCATCATTCTTTCGGACCAACACGATGGGAGAGGCCCACGGACTTGATGACGGTTCGATGATGTCACTATCCTGCATCTCTCGTAAGAGCTTAGAAACCTCTTCTTGTTTTGCGAACGGCAAGCGTCTTGGATGCTGTTTAATCGGTGGATGGTTGGCAGTATCAATTCTATGACGTGTCAGTGAAGTGCGCCCTATATCACTCTCGTTTTGTGAAAACACATCCTTAAATTCCTGGAACAGTCTTTCTGCGGCATGTTTCTGTTCAGGAGATAAATTTTCATTTCGTCCAATTACAGGTGTTAAACTTGTTGGCGGCTCCGATAACGTCAAGCTCGAGTCTTTGCAAACACAGGTGACTGGAGCACAGGTTGCAAGCACTTCACCTTTCTGGATAATTCTAGACTTTTCACTTACGTTCGCAATCCTCACAGGTATCACATCTCTCGACAGATCTACCAGCGCTGATGCTATTAGCACTCCCTTTGGGCTCTTCTCAGGATATCCAGTCAAGCCATACTGGAAAATTCTTTCGTTTCCAGTTAATCCAGGTATCATCATTTCGGTCCGAGGAGGGATGATAACATCTGCCTTGGCTGTGATCCGTTGAATAGACCCGGACTCATTTCCAAGTTTGAAAATAGTGACATCTTCTTGAGCAGAGCGTAACTCATTATTCTTAAAATCCAGTGTAAATCCTTGCTCTTTTAAAAAGTCCAGTCCGAGTATGAAAGGGTCTGAAATATCGGCCACATAGACTGTATGATGGTAAGCGGCGTTCCCAAACTTTATTTTCAGTTTCATTCTTCCATGTATGTCGATCTTATCCCCGGTCACGGTTTGGAGGATAACACGGGGCAGAGTCCAGAGGAGCTTTTCTTTTAGCCGCTGAGCTAGATCTTTCCGGATGATGGTCACATTGGCTCCTGTATCGATGATCATATTACAGGGCAAATCATTCACACCCCCGACTATAAAAACTCCGTTCTTGCCGCAACTTCTTGCAGAAATTTGACACACTTGATAATGGGGCTTCTCAAAATCTGGCAATCTCCGCCCCGCGAGATGGCCATTAATTAGTTTTCCTGCTCCGCCGTTCGTGAGGAGCTATTACCTTCTGTGCTGGGTCGTTTTAGGCAGTTTCTGTGAATATGACCTTCTCCACCGCATTTCCAGCACTTGATTTTTCTTCCAGGTTTGTTGTCCATCAAGGAGTTTATATGTCTCATCACGTCCTTCATCTGCTGCTGTAAACGTTCCACAGCTGTATCCGACGTCTCAGGCATGTTGGCTACTCGCACAAAGTGCCGATCTTTCCTTGTAGCTTGCTGGGCTGCCTCGAATTTTAGGGCATAAACTAAGGCCCCTTTTAAGTCATTGAGATCTGCAATCCGGAGTTGTTTCTGGATCTCAGAGTCACGCACACCATCGATAAAATGCTGTAGAGCTAAGCTTTCTCTAATTTCAGTCGGATAATCAGGATAAGCAAGATGGGAAAGTCTCTCGACATCCGTAGCAAGATCTTGCAGGGATTCAGTGGATTTCTGCTGTCGAGATTTGAGCTGGAGTCTGCTATATTCCTTCATGCATTTCTCGCCAAAGCGCAATTCTAAGGCACTGACGAGCGTTTCAAAATCCAGCGGTTCATTTGCAGGCAAAGTCTGTAAGACGTCGGCAGCATCAGCTCGTAGAGAAGCAGCTAACTGGCAAGCTTTTGTCTGGGAATCCCATCCATTGGCGTCCGCTACGATCCCAAATTGCGTCTTAAAAACTGGCCATGAGGATTTTCCGTCATAGGTCGAGAGTTTAATAGAGGCCCGAGGAAGCATAGCTTGATACTTGACATCTTCGGGATAGTTTTCGGCAGTTATCTTTTGTTTCTTCACATTTTCCAACTCCTTTTCTACACTCTCAATCCTTTCTTCGACGGTCTTGGCGATCTTTTGAACTTTTTCTTCTACTCTTTCTTCAACGGTCTCGGCGATCTTTTGAACTTTTTCTTCTACTCTTTCTTCTACGGTATTGGCTGTCCTTTGAATTTCTTCTACTTTTCCTTCTATTTGTTGAAATCTTCCTTCAACTTTGTTTTCCACGCCGTCAATTCTGTCATTTAAAGATGTTATTTTATCCTCTATTAAGTCTTTCAACTCTCCAAGGTTGGTTGACATATCCTTCTTCATTTCATCTTTTAAGTCGCCAAGGTTGGCAGTCATTTTCTCATCCATCTCGCCAAGATTTGCAGTCATTTTCTCATCCATCTCGCCAAGATTTGCAGTCATTTTCTCATCTATCGCTGACATTTCCTTCTTCATTTCATCTTTTAACTCGCCAAAGTTGGCAGTCATTTTCTCATCCATCGCTGACATATCCTTCTTCATTTCAGCCTAATTCGCAGTCATTTTCTCATCCATCTCTCCTAATTTCTCCAATAATTTAGTCAGTTGCGCTTCCATTGCTCTGGTAATCGGCATTCAACCCCACTCCTGACACCAAATGTTGTGAGCTCGGGGTTCGAAAGGACTGATGCCAATATATAAGAACAATAAAAAGACTTTATTCACTATAAAACAGTGCAATACGATCACAAATATCTTCTGAAAATTACAAGATATTCAGTAATCTTCAAATCCAATAAAAGCTAAGCAAAATTTCACACAGAAACAATGCGTTCAATACGACGTATCAACAACAAAATCGATCCGAGAAACACAGTTCTCAATGCAAAGCCTCTCGTATGAATTCAATCGCAGTTGACAGACAACTAACTAACTGAACTGATGGAGGTCCTTATATAGGTTTCAGAGATCTTTCCAGATTATTCCAGAGCCTTCAGATGCTAGAAATTACCAGAAAGTGCTTTAACTTTCGATAGAGAATCAAAGCTAGAAAGGATCCCAATGTACAGATATAAGGGGGGATGGTTGCACAAAAAGTCGCCAAATCCGTCGCCAACTTGGCGACATTTGGCGATATATCGCCAAATTTGGCGACAAAAATAAGTCGCCAAAACCATCGCCAACTTGGCGATAAACCCATTCCTTGGCGATTTTACCATAGACTTCCATTATAAAGATGAGGGTGTAAGGTTGTTTTCCTTGCAAACCATCTGAGGCCTTTAGCATTGAGTTACATGATGCTCAATAGGAAATACATTAATAATACTGCAATTTTCACAATAATCAAATAAAATAAATTTAAACAAATGGAATATTTACAGATATATACAAAATTCATAACAATATGTATATACTATGTATGTAGTATATATAGAAATCTATAGATCATATACAAGGCTGCAAAAAAAATCAATTACTTTTCCTTATATTACTTTTCCTTTTCCGATAATTAGTGAAATCGAGTTTCCGAAAGTGCTATGCGTTTTCCAATACTTTATTAGACATTATATTTCACCTTATTAAACGGTAAAGTTTGAATATGTTGTAAATGTGTTTTATAATCTATGCTTGAAGCATGATTTTTCATTCTTGTTAATATAATCTTCGTAAAAAAAAAAATATATATATACTTCATTTGTAACGAAAATGTTATATAAAATTTAGTGCATTTTAAAATGCCTATATGTTGAGTTTCATTCCAGCCATACTGATTAGAAAGGAAACTATTTAAATTAATTGTAATACATTGGTTATGGTTAGTTTTTGCACTTAAGATAAAAATTTATAGATACATTATTAACTTTTTAATCATATTCTGAGCAACGAATGCGGAGAATCGAGAAAAATATAAATTTCAGATATCACTGTAAACTGTAAAACATCAATAACGAAAAATACTTTTCCGTATTCGTCTTCGAATTAATTAATTTTTTTACTGTTTTTGTAACCTTTATTAATTATTTTTTTTAATTTAATTTTCTGTTTTGGAATTTATTTCGATTAAAATGTTATATATGTTTTCTTTTTGTTTACCTAATTTATGTAATGAATGAAATATTTCGAAGAAACTTTTTTTTTTCGTTTAATATATCCCCCTTTTAAATTTTATGATAATTATTAAAAATTAAAAAATCCAATTCACCAGAGTATAAATATTTTGCTGCGTTTTCTTTTAAAATCTTTCCATGAACAAATATTCAAATTTCAATTCTTCCATATAATTATAATTATAATTCCTGCGTATAAATTAACTTTTTTCACATGCATTCTCAGAATTTAAAAGCCTAGAGTAATAGATGTATTATAATAAATGAATAAAAACTTCCAAATTAGCATTTTAAATAGCTCGTAAAATAAAATAATTTAAATATTGATTTTCATTTTTCATTTGATTGAATATACGAATTTTATACTTTTTTAACACTTTCCAAAATAGATTAAATGTGTTTTGAATTGGTATCATCTGGCCGTTTATAAAAATTCTAAAATTTTTTTAAGATGCATTCAACACTTTATAAATACATTATTCTTTTGTAATAAAAGTTTTTTATAAAGGCATATTCAGCTTTTTTTTTTTTTTTGTAATTTAAATGGATTTTATTCGTAAACATGCTTTTCTTTGAATTTCTGATGCATAAATATCATTTCATTTTAAAAAGAAATAATCTTATATTTATTTTGAGAATGGAATATTAAAGAAAATAAGGTAATTCCAATTATTCAAAAAAGTCACCAAAATATCATTTTAAATAGCTCCAAGAAGAAAAAAATTCTAAATATGTAGTATTATTCATATTTAATACTTTGGAAATTTTTCATAGAAAATTCCACACGCCTTGCATTCATAATAATCGGATTTCATTTGCTTAATAGGCGTATAGTCAACATAGTGAAAAAATACCCAATCCGGCACTCGAACCCGGGTCATCAGCATAGCGCACTGACGTTCTACCACAGAACCACTTGAGAACGATACTCAGCCTAGAACTTTTTCACTGTAACATGTTGGCAAGGCTACAAACGCAGGACAAGATGGAATAATTTCCGTGAGCCACCAACACTGGGGAAAACACGAAATCAAAGAAAATCCAGCATCGATAATGAATAAATTCATATGTAATACTTTGGAAATTTTTCATTGAAAATTTCACACGCCTTGCATTCATAACAATTAAATTTTAATTGCTTAATAGGCGTATAGCCAACGTAGTGCAAAAGAACCCAAGCCGTGACTCGAACCCGGGTCATCAGCATAGCACACTGACGTTCTACCACTGAACCACTTGAGAACGATACTCAGCCTGGAACTTTCTCACTATAACATGTTGGCAAGGCTACAAACGCAGAACAAGATGGAATAATTTCCGTGAGCCACCAACATTGGGGCAAACACGAAATCAAAGAAAATCCAGCATCGATAATTGAATAAATTCACATTTAACACTTTGGAAAAATTTCATAGAAAGTTTCACACGCCTTGCATTCATAATAATAAAATTTTAATTGCTTAATAGGCGTATAGCCAACGTAGTGAAAAAGTACCCAAGCCGGGACTCGAACCCGGGTCATCATCATAGCGCACTGACTTTCTACCACTGAACCACTTGGGAACGATACTCAGTCTGGAACTTTCTCACTATAACATGTTGCCAAGTATACAAACGCAGAACATCTTGTGCTGCTCTTGTAGCCTTGCCAACATGTTATAGTGTGAAAGTTCCAGGATGAGTACCATTCCCAAGATCCCAAGTGGTTCAGTTGGTAGAACGTCAGTGCGCTATGCTGATGACCCGGGTTCGAGTCCCGGCTTGGGTACTTTTCCACTGTGTTGCCTATACGCCTATTAAAATTTGATTATTATGTAATATTATTTTTATTAGGAATGAATTAATAAAATATTTTTTTTAAAATCAGACATTAAAAGGGTGCACGAGAAAAAACGTTCTAAAATTGCAATTTCTGTGATAGTTTTAGGGCTAGAAACTTGAATTTTGGCATGGTTGTTACATGTAACATATAAATTCTCGCTATAAACTTTTTTTTATTATTATTCGAAAATTAAAAGGGTGAAATGAGCGGAAAACTTTCTAAATTACGGTTTATATGAAAATGTTAGAGTTTAAAACTTGAAATATATAATAAAGCTGGATTTCTTTTCTCTCAAAATGATAGAAATACCTTATGTAATTTAAATGCAAAACAACAGGTTGCTACGCAGCTAGTATATATATATATATATATATATATATATATATATATATATATATATATATATATATATATATATATATACTTAGAGAACGAAAGTTATGTGAAGTAAATTTTATGTCACTTTGAATCTACAAATTTTGATTAGAAATCAGAGAATTCTAATCAAAACGGAAAATATGTGTTCAACATTTTTGAAAAATCCATTTAGGAATATCAAAGATGCACCCTCAACTCTGCTCCCTGGGGGAAAAAGGGTTGGGGCAATTTTGAAATCTAAAATGACAACCGCCCCCCCCCCTTCTTTTTTTTTTGCAGATTCGGATTGTATGGGGGGAAAAACACAAAATTGGATTTAGTATTTTCTTCGGAAAATCGTGGATGGCACGAGTAAAATGTACGCGAGTAAAATCGAGTAATATGCACTGAGAATAGTTTCCATTGAAATGTCTGGAAACTGTAGAATAAATCGAGAAATATACATCGGATTGAAATCGAAAAAATATGTTTTCAATATTTTTAAAATATTGAACACGGACTTTTCCGTTTTTCTATCCGATATATATTTTTAACACTTTCCAACCTAGTTGAAAAGTGTTTATGACTTCGGTTTGTCTGGCCGTCTGCCGTCTGCCGTCTGTCCGTGCTCTAACTACCGTAAATACGCTCGGATTGCCTTACAATTTTTATATGTTATTGTCGTTATCTGTAGCATGTTCCCTATTTCAACTGAAGTGTGTAGCACTTGTAGATTTTTTACAGGGACACTCAAAAGATTTCCGTTAAATTACGGTCTATGGGGAAAAATCATTTGCGGTTTATTTTAATGATGTTACACAATTGCAAACACATTGAAATGGATATATATCACTAAGGTGTATTTCAGGAAGCTTAATATGGAATATGGTGTGCAAAACACTTATAGTTACTTTACAGGGACAGTCAAACAATTCCGTTACATTACGTCCATGGAGAAAAATCGTCTGCGGTTTATTTAAATAATGTTTCACTATTTTAAACCCATTTAAATTTTACATATATCACTAAGGTGCATTACAAGAGGTTTACTACAGAATATTGTGCGTATAGCAGTCATCGTTCATTTACAGGGGCACACAAAAAAAATTCTCTACTGTCTGTTAACAATAATTCCTGGAAGTGCGTTTTAAGTTGATGAATGCGATTTTAAGTTTAACTCACATTTTGTCTATTACTTGGTGTGTATATATTCTGTAGATCCTATACAGGGCAGCACAAAAGTTCGCGAACAAATTTCCTTTTATTGACAGAAACTCCAGAAGGAGAATTTTAAACTGTGCTACGCGTTTCCTAACTAAACTAAAATTTAGCATCCTATGTAGTATATATACAAATCTATAGATCCTATACAGGATTGAATAAAAGTATTCGGATATTTTGCCGAATATTGTATATTTTGGAAATTCCTGAAATCACGTTTTTAAATATGTTATGCGTTTTTCAATTTGTTTACTTAGATGTTACCTTTCAGCTTATTAATCGGTAATGATTTGTAAAATTATTTTGGAAGCGTTGGAAAGTGTTACATAATCTATGCTTGACGCATGATTTTTTCTTTCTTGTTTAAGTTATTCGATCGTTTCCTGACTTTTTCGGACTCCCTGTTTATGAATAATACTAGCAAAACCCGCGGCTTTGCTCGCGTAATTCTGCGTAATCAGTGGTATTCGTTGGCCTATTTTCCTTAGAGGAAATTTTTCTTCCACATATAATTCAGAAATTATTAATTAAGTAAATTTCTGTAATGACTATATCACAGAAATTGCAATTTTAAAACTTTTCTGTTCCTGCTCACATTAAAATTTCAAAACTTTTAAAAACTGCTCTATGGATGCATTTGTGTCTCTAACGTAACAGCCATGTAATATTTTAAGTTTTTATCCCTAACAATTTCAGATAAATCATTGTTTAGAAGGTTTTTAGAAATTTTTTAGCTTATTTCACTTTTTTCAATTTCGATGTTTTTCTTATGGAAACCGTTTTTAGCGAGCACTGAAATCTTAAAAATAGCCAGCATGCCAAATTTCAGCTTCCTATACCAGCAGCATCACTAAAATGGCAATTTTGGAATGTTTTTTGCTTCTGCACCTTTTTTAAATTTCGAATTTTCTAAAAACTGTTCTGTGGAAGCATTTACGTAACTAATAGGCATGTTAAATTCTAAGTTTTTATCGCTAACAATTTGGAAAAAAACAAAATTTATAACGCTTTCCGCTAAGTTTACACCTTTAAACTTCGAATTTTAATAGACTGTTTATACTGAGCGTCTGCATCTTAAAAGTTAAAACTGTACTAAATTTCCAGTTTCTAACCCAAATAAATCCAATTAAATCATCATGCAGAACGTTTTTAGACCGTTTTCCGCTCATTTCAGCCTGTTAAATTTCGATTTCTTTTAGAAACCGGTCTTAGCGAGAATTTTCATTTTAATAGTAACCACCATACCAAATACGAAGCTTCTATACCAGCTGCATCACATAAATTGAAATTTTAGCACGTTTTTTTTTTCTCCTGTCCTTTTACATTTCGCATTTTTAGTAAACTGTTCTGGATGATCATTTACGTGAGTCAGGCGAAATTTTAAGTTTCTAGCCTTAATAGTTTCAAATAAATCGTAATTTAGAACGTTTTTAGAACGCTTCTAGCACGTTTCACTATTTTAAATTTTAATTATGTGCGGCCAAATCAGCAGCCATGTAAAATTTAAAGTTTCTACCCCTAATAATTCCAAAGTAATTGCAAATTAGAATGCTTTTTAAACGCATTCTGCTCATTTCACCGTTTGAAATTTTGAATTTATTTGCAAACCATTGTTAGCGAGCATTTGTATCTTAAAAGTAACCGCCATGCCAAATTTGAAGTTTCTAATCCTATTAGTGAAAAAAAAAATCGTAATTTAGAATTTTTTTTCCTCTTTCACCCTTTTAAATTTCGATTTATTTTTAAAAACTGTTCTGTGTGTGCACTCGTGTCTTAAAAAGTATCAGCCATGTTAAATTTCAAGTTTCTGTCCTCCACAGAAATCATAATTTAGAATGTTTTTAGAACAGTTTTTCTTCATATCACTCTTTTAAATTTCAATTTTTTTTTAAATTGTCCATTGCATCATTTTTTTTAAAATTGTCCTTAGAGAGCACGTATTTTTTATAATTTACTATCTTGCCCAATTTCAAGTTTCTAATCTCATCAGTATAATAAAAATTGCAATTTTAGAACGTTCTTCGCTCTTGAAAGCCCCTGAGGGTAGTGGTACTGACATAAAATATGACCTGTGTTAGAGCACAGACTGTCACCATAAATTTGCGAGCATTACTTTTAAAATCGGTTCGGTAGCTTCAAAGATTCCATTGAAATTGTAATTTAGAATGTTTTAACACAATTAGCTCATTTCACCCTTTTAAATTTCGAACTTTTTAGAAAATGTTCTTAGAGAGCATTTACATCTTATAAGTAACATACCATGCCAAATTTCAAGCTTCAAGTTCGTTCAGTATAAAAAAAAAAGAAATTTTGGAACATCTTTTCGCTCTTGCATCCCCTCCCCCTGTGGTAGTCGCACCTATATAAAATATAGTATATGCTACAGCAGGTACTGTTACCATCAATTTGCCACCATCACTTTTGAAAATGGTTCTATAGTTCCAAAGATTTCATAGAAATTATAATTTAGAATGTTTTTAGAACGCATTTCGCTCATCGCACCCTTTTAAATTTCTTATTTTTTGAACTTGTTCTTAGAGAGCATTTACATCTTAAAAATAACTACCAATCTAAATTTCTAGTTTCTAGTTCCTTCAGTATAAAAAAAATCGAAATTTTAGAACGTTTTTCGCTTTTACACCCCCCCTGTGGTAGCGGCACCGACATAAAATGTAGCCTATGTTACAGCAGGGACTGTTATCATCAATATGCCACCATCACTTTTGAAAGTGGTTCTGTTGTTCCAGAGATTCCAAAGAAATTGTAATTTAGAATGTTTTAGAACCCTTTTCGCTGATCTCACCCTTTTAAATTTCGAATTTTTTTAGAATTTGTTCTTAGAGAGCAGTTACATTTTATAAGAAACTACCATGCCAAATTTCATGTTTCTAGTTCCTTCAGTATAAAAAAAATCGAAATTCTAGAACGTTTTTCGCCCCTGCACCCCCCTGGGGTAGTGGCACCGACATAAAATATAGCCTATGTTGGAGCAAGGAGTGTCACCATCAATTTCCCACCATCACTTTTGAAAATGGTTCTGTAGTTCCAGAGATTCCATAGAAATTGTAATTTAGAATGTTTTTAGAACGCTTTTCGCTCATGTCATCCTTTTAAATTTCGAATTTTTTTAGAATTTGTTCTTAGAGAGCATTTACATCTTATAAGTAAGTATCATGCCGAATTTCATGTTTCTAGCTCCTTCAGTATAAAAAAAATCGAAATTTTAGAACGTTTTTCGCTCCTGCACCCCCTGGGGTAGTGGCACCGACATAAAATATAGTCTATGTTGGAGCAAGGAGTGTCACCATTAATTTGCCTCCATCACTTTTGAAAATGGTTCTGTAGTTCCAGAGATTCCATAGAAATTGTAATTTAGAACGTTTTTTCGCTCATCTCACCCTTTTAAATTTCGAATTTTTTTAGAATTTGTTCTTAGAGAGCATTTACATCTTATAAGTAACTATCATGCCGAATTTCAAGTTTATATCTCTTTCATTTAAAAAAAAAATCGAAATTTTAGAGCGTTTTTCGCTTCTGCACCCCCCTGGGGGTAGTGGCACCGTCATAAAATATAGCCTATGTTGGAGCAGGGTTGTCACCATGAATTTGCCATCATTACTTTTGAAATCGCTTCGGTAGTTCCAGAGATTACGCTCTACAAACAAACAAACAATCGTTACTCCTTTATAATATTAGTATAGATAGATTACATTTTCAATTGAATGCGCACTGTGAATGTGGTTACCCAATAAAATGATTAATTTAAGATATTTTAATAAACTGAAAATTTTTGATTTACGAAAGTTCAAATTTTAACACTTTCCAGCATAGTTGAAAATTTTTTATGAATTCCGTTTATCTGGCTGGCCGTCTGGAAGCCCATCCGTGTTCTAACTTTCGTAAATATACTCGGATTACCATGTACTTTTTATATGATATTGAATTTAACTATAGAATGTTCCTTACTGAAAATTAAGTGTGTAGCATTTACAGTTCGTTTACAGGGACACTCAAAATATTCCGTTACATTATAGTCATTGGGGAAAGATCATTTGCGTTGTCTTTTATTAGAGTTATTATATTTGTGAAAAATACTGAGTTTGATATGCATCACTCAGGTGGACTATAAAATACTTTCTCAAAAGTATTAAATATGAATAAGTTATTTAAATTGTTTCATCAGATATCTTATTCCATTGTACAAAAAAAAAAAAAAAAAAAAAAAAAAAGAAGAAGAAGACAGATTTTTAATAATATTCTGTTAGTGGTGGAAAGTGTTTTGAAATCTATGCCTGTGTGCATGATTTTTCGTATTTGTTATACTTGCCTTTACATAATTGCAATGTGTTTTTATATGTTTTATTTAATTAATATATTTCCTTTACACAGTAATCAATTTTTCAGCAGAACTGAAATTACGCTGTAAATTAATAAAATACAAAGGATTTGAACTATCTCTTTACTAAACAGCGTACAACTATTAGAGTGAAAAAACTTCCAGATCAGGGTTCTATTCTAGATCCCTGAGTTTAGCGAACCAAGCGATTTACCAATTAAGCCATCTAGACGACATTCAGTCTAGCTTTCTCTCACAATTATATGGCAAGGCTACAGTCAATCATGAGCACAACACCGTTGGCATGCACGAGACAAATTAAACCCAGTAACAATGGGTTTAATTTGTCTCATACATGCCAACGGTTTTGTGCTCATGATTGACTTTCCATCTTGTGCTGCGCGGATGTAGCCGTGCCATGTAAGAGTGAGAGAATGCTAGACTGGATGTCGTTTAGATGGCTTAATTGGTAAAGCACTTGGTGCGCTATACCAGGGGATCCTGGATCGAACCCCGGTCTGGACATTTTTTCACTCTAATGGTTGTACACTGTTTAGTAAAGTGATAATTCACATACTTTTTATTTCCTTTAATTTCATTTTCTATTTTAAAATTTAATTGCTTGAAAATCATGTTTTATTCATTTTGGTTTAATTAATTTACGTATGAAAATAATTTAATTTTAAGCATCCTAATGATTTCAAATGAAATATTTCCTTATTAAATTTCGGGATAATTAAGAAAAAATAGCAAACTCATTTCAAGGAGAAATTCAATGGAGAATAAATATTTTGATGAGTTTTCTGGAAATAGCTTTTCATTGACAGATTTTCAATTTCAGTTCTTTTGTAACTTAAATCAATTGTTATTCGTAAATGTTCTTCTCTTTTTAATTCTACCGCATAATTGTAATTTATTTTTGTAATTTAATATTTTTTTTTACATTCATTTTTAGAATTTAACAGCTTAAAATACCAAGATTTATTCTATTAATCAATAAAAGTTTCTAATTTATCACTTTAAATAGTTATAGTAACAAAAGAAAGCGGAAATTTTTATTTTATTTTTATTGTGATTAAAATAATGGATAAAATAAATGCTTTGTTTTAAAATCCATCAAAACCGTTTTAGATTTACCTAATAAAAATTTTACCTAGCAAGAGATATTTAAATAAATATTCTTATAGTTTTTTGTTTCCTTATTATAAAACTACAGAAAAATCAATAATTTTTACATTAAATCATATTTAGTTTATCTCTTGTGCTTTAAAAACATGGAACTAAGAATTAACAGGAACTGACATATCCACCAAATGATGAAGTTTCAACTATAACCGGTTCTGCCTGTTCCGCCAAGTTGTGACAACCAAAACATTCCCCCCTTACAACGTTAGTAAGTGAGATCTAAGCCATAGTTTTAATTTAATTATTATAAAACAATGGGCTCGTGGGAAGCATACGGCTGCACAAATAGGTTTAGCAAGAAGATCCCTGAATAAAATTTCATCCATAAGTAATTTATTTACTTTTTAAAGACGTAATTGCTTGATGTATGGAAAGCTATCCAAATGGATTGCTAAAAACTATGAGTGTAATGTGTATGAATGTAAATCAGAATATTCCGCGTTTTGACAGTTTTGTTATGTATATGTTAATTTTCACGTTTGCACTATATTTCTGCAGTTTTTTTGTTCATTTTCTTGATTGTTTACATCTTCTAAATCAGAGTACAGGGATGGTGTTTACATGTCAACCAAAAAATATATATCTCTCTTTACGTATAGATAATTTGATGTTTTAATTTAGTCTACTTGTTATTTCTGCAGCTCAAGTGTTTTTTATTTTTGAAGTAGTTATGTGAACTGAGCTATTTTTCTATAATTATATACTGGGCCGGGAAGCTGCCCAGAGCCCCGCGCCAGTTGAAGTCTTGTTAGGGTGCCCCAATCCTGTCTATACATTTAAAAACGTCGTTACTCTGTGTAAAATGATGATATTATTGCTCTAAAGATGTCTTTAAATGTTTTTTGCTTAAGTTAGTATTAAGTTTCATTTCTTACAGCCAAAGTTGATATAATTGTCGGAGAATATACAGATGTGAGGATCCTGAAAGTAACAGTTATTTAAAATATTCTAAAGGATAGAAGATGTTTTGAAAAAAATAATTATACACATTACATGTGAAAAAATTTGCATGTTATTTTTTATACATTTTATACTGTATATTATAAATTATCATATAATATATACAATTTTCAAAAATGATTTTTAATGTTAATTAAAGACACTTTTAACAATATAATTACAAAATAATAAGAAATTAGAGTAATCACTAAATAAAATCACTAAATATAATTAAAATCTTGAGAAATGCTTAAGTGATAGAAATTTTTATAAGCCTTTTGTTGTTTCTCTTTCTATCACTTAAGCATTTCTCAATATTTTAAGAAATTAGCGATTAAGCTATGTGCTTGCTCATGCTGCTAAATACGTTTCTGAGTAGTTAATATTTCCAAAATGATATTTTTCATATCGGACAATCCTTCTTTAGCTTTTATTGATACACAGGGCTTAATTTGAGCCAGAGCCTAGCTCCGGTACTTCTCTGTTTTTAGTAAAAATGTAAATATTGGCCACAATTCACCGGAGCTCATAAACACTGCGTTCTGGAGCCCAGTGTAATAACGCTTCGTAAAAACGAATCCTAAATTACCATTTCCTTTCCTTCTCATATATATCCATCTTTTTCCTTCTTTTGTATCAAAACACTTAAGTGACGTAATGTTTCGTTCAGGTAAGAGATGGAGATGAAACGGTCTCTATTTTTATATCAGTCTTCGGGTTTGGGCAGGTTTGAGCTCAATCTGTCTTAAATTCAAAATTGTATTTATTCCATTTCAAATCATTTTAATGCTATTTTGATAAGAATAAAGAGCCAACAGATATAGTATTTTTCTATTCTGCGGCATATTTAATCACATAATTCTGCGATTAATTAACATTAAGATTAGGCAAAGGTTTCTATTGTAGTAATAACTAAAAAGTGGATTAGTTTATAGATAAGTATACGCAGTAGATGTATTTAAAATTTGTATTCTGCTAAATAAAAAAGTAATGCTTTAAATTAAATTTTTTAAAAATCCTTGACGGCTCGGCCTACAGGCACAGGTAGATTTCGAGGAGGCAGGCCGTGAGGCGCCTGTTTGTTGGGAATTGCGGAAGAAATGACCTTTTTACTATGATGCGTTAGTTGGAACCACCCATTTCGAAACCTGACTTGTTTTCAGGCGGAGCCGGCAGGGATTTTATTATTTATTATATGTTTTTATTATTTATTTATTTATTTATTTATTTATTTATTTATTTTTGCTATAAGGGTTGGACATATAAAAAAAACTTGTCAATATAAAAGTTTTAGATAATATTAAGAGGATTTATTATAAATTTAAGCGGATTTGATATCTTGTGAATTGACGATGTTATGAATTATTTTATTCTAAAAAACCCCTCCCTCCCCCCCTTGTGGCCATTTTTAATTATATCAAAAATCTATCATATCTAAATTTTTGGCCCTTATCCTAGAAGTAATAATAACTTTAAACGGATTCGATACGCATCATAATTAAGAAATGGGTTTTTTTCTGTTTTCACAAAAAGCCCCCCCCCCCTCCCCATTTCCCCCTCTTGGTTCGATTTTGCCCATTAACGGACTTGACCAAGATTTTATGCCCCTTTATTTTATGTAAGAGTTTGGAAGAAATTTGTGCAGAATTATTGCAGTTATCGTGTCCATAAAAAAAGTGACATAGATAGATAGATAGGTAGATATATAAAGTTTTGAACTGGGGTGGTTTTGGGTTCTGGGAGTCATAATCAGCGTAGATATGCAAACAATTTTCAAAAGTTCCAACTTAGGGAAGAATGTAATAGGTAGTATTGTTTTACGAAATCTACCTAAAAATGATGTATGAAATATAAATATGCAAATTGTAGTGACGGTGGTGCGCTACAGATGTTAGTACTGCAGAATATTAGGGCTTCAGTACTTTTTTTCTTAGAAACAAAGCCCTGTTGATAAATACATATTTTTTAAAAGCACAATATTTACTTAGTAATTTTAAGCAATTATAATAAAAACTGAAAGAACGTTCTTTCACTACTGGAAGAAGTTGTGGGTGTCGTGGGGGGGGGGGGGATATGAATAACAGCCATGAAGAATACATTTAAACTGCAGGAATATCAACCAAAATAAATTAAAATATCACCTTTGCTCTCCTACTCAGCAGAGCAATTTATGTAAAAATACACAAAAAAAAAAAAAAATGCAACTCAGATGAAACTTATAGAAATATCAACTAAAAAAATTAAAACCTTAAAAACACTTTAATATGACATTGGAATATTTCAAACGAGCTGGATTCGGATGTAAACAAACAACGGCAGCCATCTTGTGACATCCAGCTCAGTTACTTCAATCGACCAGGCAGACATCGGGGGAAATGTCAGTTCCTGTCTATTTATAGTTCCATGTTTAAAAATAAAACAATTATAATTTTATGTTATTTTGTTGCATCTCTCTATTTTAAAAAAGTAGCTAATACTGCTGCTACCTTATTTGAATTTTTGTGATATTTTCATTTTTTCGGCTTATATTGTAAAAATATGAAAACTGGTTGTTTTATAAAAAAATATATGATAAATACACTGAAGCAGCAAATCATTAAATCGAAAAATTCTTTTAAACGCTATTTAATCTTTAAATCGGCCAAGATAGTTCAGATACATAACTTTTCTATGTTCAAAAACTATGCATAGCAATTTAACCATATTTTGCAGGCACATTTTTTAAGAGATTATTGTGTGAAATACCCAATCTTTTTTATATTTTTTTGTGTGATTTTATAAACTTTATTTCATTTATTTATTAAAAACGTTGATTATCTGAATAGAGATTGTAATTCATAGTTTCAAATTAGTGTTTTTTCCTACAGTTTCCAGATTTCAAAACACACAAAAAATAATAATTTACAAGCATGTTTCAACTGAAAAATATATTACACGTAAATATAAAAAAAAAAAAGAAAAAAAAAGAAAAAAAAGAAGAAGAAGAAAAGAGATTTCTAATAATATTCTGTTAGTGGTGGAAAGTGTTTTAAAATGCCTGACGCATGATTTTCCGTACTTGTTATACTTGTCTTTACATTTATATAATTGCAACGTGTTTTTATATATTTTATTGACTTAATGTATTTCCTTTAGCTCCCTTTTCTATTTTAAAACTTAATTGCCTGAAAATGGTGTTTTATTCATTTTGGTTTAATTAATTTACGTATGAAAATAATTTAATTTTAAGCATCCTAATGATTTCAAATGAAATATTTCCTTATTAAGTTTCCAGTAAAATAAAAAAAAAATAGTTAACTCATTTCAAGAAGAAATTCAATAGAGAATAAATATTTTGATGAGTTTTCTGGTAAAAGCTTTTCATAGACAGATTTTCAATTTCAGTTCTTTTGTAACTTAAATCAAATGTTATTCGTAAATGTTCTTCTCTTTTTAATTCTACCGCATAATTGTAATTTATTTTTGTAATTTAATAATTTTTTTTTACATTCATTTTCAGAATTTAACAGCTTAAACTAATAAGATTGATTCTATTAATCAATAAAAGTTTCTACTTTATCACTTTAAATAGTTCTAGGAACAAAAGAAAGCGAGAATTTTTATTTTATTTTTATTGTGATTAAATTAATGGATTCTTTTCCTTTGTTTTAAAATCCACCAAACTCGCTTTAGATTTACATAATAAAAATTTTATCTAGCAAGAGATATTTAAATAAATATTCTTATAATTTTTTGTTTTCTTATTATAAAACAACAGGTCAAACAATAATTTCTACATTAAATTAAATTTAGATTAACTCTTGTGTTTTAAAAAATAAATAACTAAACAGAAGACAAGAATACAATTACAATTTTGTGAAATTTTCTTATATTCTTCTATTCTTAAAAAAAAAAAAAAAAAAAAAAAAAAAAGAAAGAAAAATGAAAAATGAAAAAGTAGATAACCTTGCTGCTGAAATATTTCAATTTTTTGTGACCTTTTCATTTTTTCGACTTATACTGCAAAAAATATTGCATATAAAAACTGAAAACTGGTTGCTGTATAGAGAAATATATGATAAATATGATGGAGCAGGTGGTCTTTAAATCAGAAAATTATTTTAAACACTATTTAATGTTGAAATCTGACAAAATAGTTCGGATACATAATTTTCTAGGATCAAAAACTATGCATAGCAATTTACACTTATTTTACTGGTACATATTTGAATAGATTATGGTGTGAAGTGACCAATAATTTTTTAAGCTTTTTTTCAATTATTTATTTAAAATTTTATTATCTGAATATACACTATATTGCCAAAGGTGATTGGTCACTTGCGATTTTGGACGTTTTGTTAACTATCTAGAAAAATACATCAGGAATTAACCTGAAACTGCAGGTGTGTAAACAGTATAGTTCCGTGAATATTATGTTCCGAAACCCCATAGGGGCATTTTTATGAAGATAGCATGTATACTCGAAGAGAAATTAAGGTTTTTATAAAAAACGACCAAAATTTCAATAAGTTTTTTGCATATAATTTACAGAGTTCTTAATATAAAAAAAAGTTATTTTGAGAAAATATGTCAAACAACATTGTACATAATACTCTGCAATCGGAATTAAAAAATAATAAAAATTGGATGAAAAATGAGCAGGTTTATTAAAAAATGTTTCACTGCGCATGCGCAAATGCAATCAAAATATAATATGCATAATGTATTAGCTAAGTATATAGAGCAACTTTTGTGAAAGTCTCAAAATCATAGCTTGAAAATTCTGAAAATTATCGTCGATAGAATAAGCTCAAGATAGAATAAGATTCAAAATCAAGAATAGTCCCTTCGGTATGTGACCTGTTATGGCTGAATGGAAAATCACAAAAGATAGCTGGAATTCCTGGGTGGAGTTCTTTTATAGAGATGGTCTTTGCAGGTACAGGTGCTACATAAAATCTGCTTTTAAGACCGCTGCAAATATTGCATCGCTCCTTCCAACAGAAGATGCAGCTCGATATCACTGTCTGCGAGTTTATCACCAAGTACAGCTATGGCTAGGTAACTGTAAAAATGCTGAGGGACGGGGCTGGAATAAAACCAAGAGAGGCATCATACCCATAACAACTGCCAAACCTACCGTACCAGAAACTATTCTGCAAATGCAAAAAAAAAAAAAACCTGTAGTGGAATGTGTGGTTGTAGGAAAGCAAGTTTATTTTGTTCACTCCTCTACCTGAACTGCGATGGCCATTGTGACAATGTCAGCTCCTTGATCGCCGAAGATGACTTGGAAGCAGAAGTTGACATTCCAATACAGGATATTTTAAGTCTAGTGGAGACACAACCTGAGCCATCAAGTGATGACGGTGAAGAAGAAGATATTGATGAACCTACTGTTGAAGAACATCAACCAGGCCCTTCAAAGCGACCAAAACGACATTAATTAGAGAACGACACTGCATTCTTCTTTTTTCCTGTTTATAATCTTCCACGTAAGTTATTATTATATTAAAGTTACAATACTTATAATTGTACTTAAATCAGATTACTAGAAAAATAAAAATGGGTTCTCTCATCTACGCAGAGTGATTGTGTTTTTATATCTTTCCTAATCACCTGATTTCAATTTATTTTCTTAGTGCTATAAAAGGTTTAAAACTTGGTAAGAGAATGAAGAAAGATTTGAAATGTAACCAGAAATAACTAAACAGCTTCAAATTGGTGTTTGAAATGGATGCATAGTGATTAGATCGCGTTTTCATCCTTTGATGATGGAATTTCAATTATATCGCTAAGATTCCTTTTACTCGTATGCAAAAACCATTCATCTTAGAAAAAAACATTGTATATGAAAAATGTAGGAAATGTTCTCTAGTTTAATTTGGTGCAGTAATTTTTTTCAAAAAATTTAACTCTTTCCGTAATACAAGGGAAAGACCGAAAAAGCTTCGATTATTTCATGGTTTCTCACTTATAATTGTTTAAGCAGATCAGATACGAGGTGGAAAACTTGAAATTCGTGTTCAGCACACCCAAAAACATAAAGAAAGAAAGAGAAAAAACTTCTCCAAAACTTTCCAGGCAGAAGTCTAGATTGACTGGACTATTTATACAAACTGATTTTCAAATAAGTAATAGATCTTACTTAATCGATCCCTAAAACAGCTGTCCGCTGCCGTGACAGTAGTGGATGTGGCCATGGGAACCGAAAAGTACCATGAAGTTTTATTCAATCCAGAGTTAAATTGAAATTCTTCTAATCTTAAGTAATCGGGTAATCTTTTTTACAACAGAATGAATTAGCGTATCATAGAGCTTGCAGAGTCTGGACAGGGGTTCGCGAGTGTAACTCGTAGGGGTAGACTACCTTAATCGAAGGGGAAAAACTTTATATTCTACTTTTTGTGAAAATTGAGATAACAGTGTTATCTGTTAGCTAGATAGACGTACTATCGTTTGGAAAGCTTCTATCGAGGGTAAAAAAAGATTATCTTTTGAAAACCGTATTTGAAGATAAGTATAAAGTGTGAAGAGCGACGGAAGTCATTTGAAAAACACAGTTGAAGATTAATTTAAAGAGGACAGGTCGATGGAGCTCGACGCACTTAAAAGGAAGAACGATGAATAACTTTCGAACTACCTGTGACAATTTTCGTTTTTTCCCTTGATCCTTCAAATATTTTTATAGAGAAATATTTGTGACGTAGTAATGATTCGTTTTGACAGAAATTGCTTTTATTAAACACATTTTTTTTCAATTTTGGCATTAAAAGGCCTTTAAAAACAGGTATGACCCCCTGGTGTCATATCTGTTTTTCAAAACTATGACTTCTAAAATTCTTAATACATTTTACGTAATATAATACAATAGAGCACCGATTATCCAAACCTGTCGGGACCGATGTGAGTTCGGATAAGCAAAACGTCAGATAGTTGGACAGACAATTTTAGGGTTGTGCCTGACTATGCCAAAATGGTTAAAATGCATTTTTTGCGTGTAACATTTTATTTTTATTTTAATGGAATAAATGTATGTTTTTAACAAAATAGTAATGGAACACTGTAAAAAATTTTCAGAAACGTTTCTGAAAGTAACGGAGACCTGTGCTGCACGATACTAACAGAAAGATTTCTGATTTGATCAGAAAAATGTTTCGGCTAAAACACGAAACCTTTCCGATTTATAATGTAACCTTCCTGAATATATCAGAAAGCTTCCTGAATATATATGAAACCTTTCTGAATATATAGAATATATTTCATTACGGATCGGAAAAGTTTCTGAATATATCGGAAATCTTTCATAATATATCTGAAATCTTTCTGAATGTATCTGAAGTGTTTCTAAATATATTTTTATTTATTTTTATTATATATTGTCTGAATTTTAAAAGAATACTTGAAAATATAAGAATTTTTGTTCTTTTAAATACTCTAATAAAGTTTTTTTTTTTTTTTTTTTTAATGATTCTTTTTTCTAGGCGAAATTATGCGGTATATTGTGTTATATTTTTCAGTTTATATCAATATTTTCATCAAATATGTTTTAACCCTAATATTTAAGAATATTCACGCAGTGAATATTGGAGATTTACCCTGTTTTTTAACAACATATCATAAAAAAAAATATGGGATTCATACAGCTCCACAAATAAAGTATTTATTTTAAAATATTAAAACAATAGCATATATATTTAGAAAGAAAACTTTCAAAACTTTTCTTTAACATGAAAAAGACATACTAAAGCTATACTAATATATTTTAGATACATTTCAAAAAATCTAATTCCCAACAACATAAAATGATTAAAACTTATGAGCTTTTCAAAAGCAATGCAGCTTCAGAGATTTTTTTTTTTTTTTTTTTAAATCCGTCTTTAAAAGGTAATTTTTCTTATTAAAACAAGACACTTCACAAAAATTCTCATCATAAAACTGGACCCTTTACAAAATTTTTCGTTCCAAAACAGGATCTTTCACAAAATTCTTTGTCTTAAAAACAAACCTTTCTTGAAACTTTACCACCTCCAAACTGAACTTTTCACAAATTTAATCATTTAAAAATAAAATCTGACCTATCACAAAGCAATTGAACTTATCAAAGTGCATAGTTTTTTCATGCGTGAAGGATAGATACAACGGAACCTGATATAACAATAATTTCAAATTCACAAAATTATAACTGGAATTTTCAAAAATATTAAAAAAAACTTCACAATTTCACAAAAACAGGGACCCTGTAAGAAAAATCTGGACATAACCCTGAGATTAATAAAAACACCCGGGAAATTTTTTTTTCATAATCAGAATAAAATAAATAAATATAGTTTGTTTACTTTAAAACAATATTTTTAAAGTCAGACAAGTCAATTTTCAATATATAGTATTATAAAAGTTAGAGTTCTGAAACATCGTTAAAAAAATATATATAAACAAACACACACTATCGCCGGGAGATAATATTCTTTAAGATTAAATTGCTACTAAATTCTATTTATAAATCATATTTATTGAAGCAACATTAAATAACTTAAAATGATAGACAATGGATTTGTATAGTTATATTTTAGAGTATATTTTAATAACTATCCTTCCAACTCAAAAGATCTAATTCCTCATTCATATAAATAGTCCTAAATGTTAGGGTTAAGACATATTTGTTAAAAATATTGATATAAACTGAAGCATATCACGGCATATGTGAAATAATAATGAATATAAAACAGAATCATTATAAAAACATGATTAGAGTATTTAAAACAGCAGAAATTCTTACCTTTTCAAGTGTTCTTTCTTTAGAATTGTCTTTTTGGACAGCTGGAACAATACTTCCACCGCTAACAACGTGCTGTTCGCGTAAACTACACTACACACACCACACCGGACGGAGGAGTAGGGGAAATCACTTATACTTTCGGCACTTCCTGTTCCGGCGATGGGAAAATAGTTGGGAAATACTTGGAAAAGGGTGGATTTCCCTCCACAGCAGAAGGGAACTCCAAAAATTCGGAAAGGTTTCTGATGGTTTCAGAAAGTGAAAATAGCTCTGAGATATCCGATGGTATCAGAAACGTTCCTTTTAGAATACTAAACGTTCCAAATATTTTTTACAGTGTAGATAAAAAAAAATATTTAGTTTATACGCAATTTCCCTTCACATGTTAAGCAGGCTTGCGACTCTCAGCTGTTACTGTTCGCATGATTAAAAATCAAGGCTTTTTTTTTTTTTTTTTTTTTTTTTTTTTTTTCTCTAACCAAGGGAAAATGGTTGTTGTTTTCGGTCGATAATGGACGTCTTGGCGTCGTCACTTTATTTTTTTAAGCGTTTTTAACGAAATTCTGTAACTTTAGAAGAATTTTTCTTTGAAAAGGCAGTAGAAATACATAAAATCGTTACAAACATGTTAAAGTTACAAAAAGGATAGATGCAAACTATCAGATATGAAACAAGAACGAAAAATCATGCGTCAAGCATAGATTATGTAACACTTTCCAACGCTTCCAAAATAATTTTACAAATCATTACCGTTTAATAAGCTGAAAGATAACATCTAAGTAAACAATTTGGAAAACGCATAACATATTTAAGAACGTAATTCCAGAAATTTCCAACATATACAATATTCGGAAAAATATCCGAATACTTTTATTCAGCCCTGTATATGATCTATAGATTTGTATATATATACTACATAGGATGCTAAATTTTAGTTTAGTTAGGAAACGCGTAGCACAGTTTAAAATTCTCCTTCTGGAGTTTCTGTCAATAAACGGAAATGTGTTAACGAACTTTTGTGCTGCCCTGAATATGATCTACAGAATTTATACACACCCAGTAATAGATAAAAAGTGAGTTAAATTTAAAATCGCGTTCAGCAACTTAAAACGCATTTCCAGGAATTATTGTTAACAGACAGTAGAGAATTCTTTTGTGTGTCCCTGTAAATGAACGATGACTGCTATAAACACAAAATTCTGCAGTAAGCCTCGTCTAATGCACCTTAGTGATATATATAAATTTCAATGTGTTTAAAATAGTGAAACATTATTTAAATAAACCGCAGACGATTTTTCTCCATAGACGTAATGTAACGGAATTCTTTTGACTGTCCCTGTAAAGTAACTATAAGTGCTATGCACACCCTCTTCCATATTAAGCGTCTTGTAATGCACCTTAGTGATATATATCAATTAAAATGTGTTTGAAATTGTGTAACATCATTAAAATAAACCGCAAATGATCTTTCCCCATAGACCGCCATGTAACGGAATTCTTTGTGTGTCCCTGTAAAAAAACTATAAGTGCTACACACTTCAGTTGAAATAGGGAACATGCTATAGATAACGACAATAACATTTAGAAATTTCAGGGCAATCCGAGCATATTTACGGGAGTTAGAGCACGGACAGACGGCAGACGGCAGACGGCTGACGGCCAGACGACCATACGGCAGACAAACCGAAGTCATAAACACTTTTCAACTAGGTTGGAAAGTGTTAAAAAAATCGTCTGATAAAGCAAAAAACGTGGTCTTCAACTTTAATTTGCTCAAAATAGCTTTAGCTGAAACATTAATCTAAACAAGAGTTAAAGTTATTGTAGGAAGGACCCGACAAAATATTAAGGTATATATTAAGTATAAGGTATAGTAATGTAAAATGCGTTTCAATAACTGCGGCGATGGATCAAACGAATGTTTTTTCGAGAACAGAGAATGCCAGGATTTCTTCTACTGTAGAGATAGAAAATGCGTTTATTTGTAGATGGTTCTGATGAATATTTTTGAATAATTACTATTTTTAATTAATTTGATTTCGGAACATCGTCCCAATGGTTGTTGTAATTTGTTAAATTACATTTTTTTGTGCCTGCGTGTGTGTGTTATTTCTTTAACTTTAAAAATGCTATTTTTTTACATTTTTAATTTTTTTTTGCCTTTTTAGGGTTTCGTTCATCTCAGGAAAACCTATTACTCCCGCTTCGTTGTCTGTATGTCACAGAGCCATTCTCAAAAACTATGTAACTTACAGAGTTCAAACTTTGTGTGTATACCCGAATACTAGCTATGAAGAGCTCAAAATATTAAAATTTGAAAAATTCGTATTCTTTTAATAAATAGAGATAAAAAACTAAAATTCTAACAGCCTTTTCCTATTAAATTGCAACATTTTTCGTTATAGCAGATGCCAAAAATTAAAAATCCACGATGAAATTCTTTCTGCAAAAATTAATTTTCTGACGATTTTCACGTGAAAAATGAAAATGAAATAAAAAGTTTCACCAATTGAAAAAAAGATTAATATGAAATAAAATTGATTGCCGTCATAGTGGTAATAAAATGGAAAAATTTCTCAATAATACAAGGAGTATGTGAGTATGTGCATGTACACAAACAGATTAATATCACGTCATTAGAGAATTAAAAAGAAAATCTGACGTCATATCGAAAATTTAAAGAATTTTTCAAATGTTTCAGAATAATACAAAGCGAATATCAATATGAGTAATAGAGATTAGTAAATATATGAGTTTGAGGAACGTATTGAATCATGACAAAAACCCGACTATGGAAATATTCGCATATTTTAACATTTTGAAGGTGTACAACATGTTTAATTTTGAAATTAATTTTGTTAAATATCGCATTTAGTCCACATGACAGATATTATTATGACAGAATATAATAGCGGGCTTCGCCCGCTATCGGCTGGTTTAGATATTTTTAAAAAACGAGAAAAATAGACCGGTAAATTTTTACTTTATAAAAAACTTGACTTTATTATTATTATTATTATTATTATTTGGTTTCTAAATGAAATTAATTTGGATTTATTAAAGAAAGGAATATTAAACGAAACCCTGTGAGCGATCTTCGATCACACCTACCCACTTGTTTATCATTTTCTGAACTGAAAAATTTTAAATTTAAACAAAAAAGCCTTGTATTGTTTTTATTTTGCTGTAAATAATACATATTCTTTTCAATGCTGTCAAAATCACGAATTCTTCTTAAACGCATAATTTCAATTGGATCAGCATTCTCTTGTCGTTCCAACCATTTCATAGCTGTTTTCAAGCATTCAAAGTCTTCATTGAGTGATGGCTCTGATGTTACTTTAATAAAATAATTTGAAATAAATAAATGTGTTCCTATTTATGAATTAGATTATTAAAAAAGGATATTTAAATAGGATATTAAAATAGGATATTATATTCCTACAAAAATATTACGTAACAAGAAAGAAAAAGCATCTATTAAGAGCCTACGCCAGTCATCCGGAAAAACACGAAAGCTAATGTTAAGTCTATGGGTAGGTTAATTTCTCGGTCCCATTTTAATATTTTAAAATGATTTTTTTGCATAGGATAGCTGAGGCCAATCCCTAACTTTGCTAGATTTTACTAAGAAAAAGCATCTATTAAGAGCTTACGCTAGTCATCCGGAAAAACACGAAAGCATAATGTTAAGTCTATGGGAAGGTTCTTGACAAATTTCTCGGTCCCATTTTAATATTTAAAAATGATTTTTTTTCATAGGATAGCTGAGGCCAATCCCTAACTTTGCTAGATTTTACTTTTTCGATTTTGGTTCCAGTTTTTTTTTATATAAGGGTAGTTTCACTTTCAGAACCGGTTCCAACCGGTTCTGAAATTTAAAATGTCCGCTCATAAAAAAAAACTGTAACTAAAACTAAAAAGTAAAAACTAACAACGTTGGATAAAAAGTGAAAATTTCAGTGCAAATTTACCTTGTTTAATAACTAAAATTCATAGAGATACAACTAAATGCAAATATGTTGCTTGAAGGTGCGTAAAAACATACATAAAACATTTAAAAGTACATTAAAATCCTTTTAAAAATCCAAAACGTTTTCAACCGAACTACTCGGTCATCATCAGTGAAAAATCGATGCTTATCAAACTCGGTCATCGTCAGTGATGATGACCGAGTAGTTCGGTTGAAAACGTTTTGGATTTTTAAAAAGACTTTAATGTGCTTTTAAATGTTTTATGTATGTTTTTACGCACCTTCAAGCAATATATTTACATTTAATTGTATCTCTATGAATTTTAACAACGTTGGGGATCGGCCTCAGCTATCCTATGAAAAAAAAAGCATTTAAAAATATTAAAATGCGAGCGAGAAATCTGTCAAGAACCTTTCCATAGACTTAACATTAACTTGAGTGTTTCTTCCCGTGACTAGTATAGGCTCTTAAGAGCCTGGCAAAAATGGCAAAAACTGTTCGATTACAAATCTTTTCAATAATCATGCTTGTAAGTTTCATGCTTTTATGCTTAAAAATGTGTCAGAAAGTTGTGTTACTCAGCGGGAAACACATTTTTCTGAGAACCACAAAAGAACGAATTTTTCACTTAACATATCTTACTATATCTTTCACCTTTAAGTGTAAGAAAAGTTGTCAGTCGTAGTCGATTGGTATTAAAGTCTACTAATAATTGTGTAAGAGAAAAAAATGTTTAGAAGAATTAAATTGCTAACACTACAACTTTTGAATTCAGATATTAAGTCTGAGTAAGATCTAAGTCCTAATTCATAATGTCAAACATATAGTCTCTGTGATGGTTGTGATTTCATATATCATAAAAACACTGAAAAGAGTATGGAATAACTTAAAAAAAAAAGAAATCTGATATTAAATCTTGTTTAGAATGAGACATTCTCTGTTTGATTTGTTGGGAAGAAATTTTAAGAATTTTAAGGTGTGTCACATGCCCGTGCAGTAACTTAAACAATATTTTATTCCTTAATTATTATTTTCTATTGTTCATTAACTTAATTATTAACTTTGCTTATTAACTTAAACAATTCCTTAATAAATTCCTTTGCGATTCAGATGTTGTTATGAAACTGATAAAATTCCAAGATTTATTTAAATTCTTATTAATTAGAGCCTATGAAACACAAACTATGTTATCATAATATTAAAAATGTAATTAGAATATTCTTGTCAAGAAACTCTTTTTAAGATGTCATTATAATTATTTTAAATGAGTATTACTAGAAACTTTGTAAAATTGAACCTGCAAGTACATTGTTATTGAAAATTTTAGAACGTTACAACTTTTCCCTTTACAGGCATTATAAAAATCAGTGAGATGATAAATACAGCCATACTAAAGGGAAACGCCCAAACATCAAACATCATTTAACATCAAAATTGGATGCATTTTTCCTCTATGGATTAAACATGTTTAAAACAATTCAACTATAAATAAACATGTTTAAAACAATTCAACTATAAATTATATATTTATAGCAATTGCTATTTGAAGTCACGGGCCATTCAATATGCTTCTGATGATTATTGTTTATATTCTTGTTTTCTAGAAAAAATAATATGGATGATTTAATATTTTTTCTTTCTTGTGTTTAATGCTGAATACTTTAAAACTGGAATTTCCTAAATAATAAAAAAATAGAAGCAATTATGTTTGCTTATAAAAATTTCAGGCTATATAGTTATTTTAAGTTATGGGAAGTTCCTCAATGATAAAACTCTTTTCGTGAAGATGTATTTCGTGTTTTGGTTTTCTTCATTCTGAATAGAACTAAATAGGGAACATTTAATTTGAACTTCCTTGTTTAAATCTGAGTCTTTTAAACTTTGAACCTTATAAAATTTTTTTTTATCATATTTCAGTTACAATAAAAGACTATAACAGAAGTAATTTATGAGTTTTTGTATTGTTTTTTAAACTCTGCTCAGTAAAAAAGACAATAATGCTCGTTATCTCAAATTGTAAGAGACGGACTTTTACATATCACTTTATTTTCTTATAAATATACTTTTATTTGCCAAAATAAATTAAGACTCTCTTCCTTAATTTTAAAGTACATAGAAATAAAGAAATTATTTTTATTCTTTAATTTATGTATTTAAAAATGTATAGTTTTTTAAAAATAGGGAATTGTTGATATTTAAATTCGAGGCCGTTGAAATACTATTATTACTAGTCAAATTTTCATAAATTTTAAAATCATATGGTTTATTTAAAACCTTACATATATTTCAGTGCAGTAGATTATCTTCTTCTGGCACCTACGGATAGGTTTGTAAAAGTGTCAGTTTCCTATATATTGATATCTAACGATACCTTCAGTGCACGGAACACCACTTTTTAAAATAGTGACTTACGTAACCATGCCTTTAATAAATTCAATTGGTATATATTTAATTCATTTCATTTGCATAGCTGCTAAATCTTCCAATTTTTGAGTACAGCTATTCCCGAATAGTAATTATCGTCTTATTTAGTCGTGAATTTCTATCATAAATTTAAAGCGTGTACTGAAGGGAGTGCTTTAAATAGCAGTACTGAAAAGTCAGGAAGTTTTCAATGAGATATTTGTGCATGAGAAATTTGTGATGTTCCCATACACTCTTAAATCTATACATCTAATTTAAGAGGTACTTTATAAACTTTTGAGCTCCTCCCCCCCCCCCCCCTCAAAGAAAATGTAGAGATACATTGTGCATTTAAAATAAAGAGGTTCCATTTAATTTAAGTGTCTCTTATTTGAACGGTTAAACGGTTATTGCACATGTACGTTTTTTAGCCGCAGCGCTAAAACTTGAAAGTGATTTTTTAAGAAGAGCAAGTCGGACTCACTGCCTTTGTCAGATTCTGTTCTGCTTCCAGTGTCTTTCATTTCGTTCAGCCTTCAATGTTGTGCTCCAATGTCAGAAGCATTTTTTATTTTCAGATCACATAATGTAAGGAAAATATTGTAATAATCATTTGTGTGCGTGTGTGTGTATATATATAAGTAAATATGCTAACTTCCAAATGGTACTTAAGATGGAGCTCCAATTTGGCTAATATTTTATAAACTTTAAGGGGTAAAACCAGTCCTACCTGTTCAAAATTTAGATAAAGCCTTTTTCGCTTAATTCACACTTTATACACACATAAATCAAATTTTATTACTTATAAATCGGTATCAATATGAATAAAAAAGAAGGGCAATTTTGGAAGTAGAGCATATATAGAAGTAGAGCATACAGCGCCACATTATTTACTGATCACTAATGTAAACTTTAAACGATGTTTTTTAGAACGGCATTTTAAAAATCAGTAACCACTACAGATACACCAATTTTACACCAATCAACTTTAGTTTTTTTTTTTTTTTGTTTTTGTTTTTTTAAGTGAAAACTTCTTTAGGCGCGTTGGGCATTTTTGAGATGGGAAAAAAACATTGAACTGGCGACACTGTTACTGTAACCGACACTGTTACCGACACCTCTGTATATTTGAAGTGACTGAAGTGAAAACTTCTTTCGGCGCGTTGGGCATTTTTGAGATGGGAAAAATCCATTGAACTCGCGACACCGTTACTGTAACCAACGCTGTTACCGACACCTCTGTATATTTGAAGTGAAAACTTCTTTAGGCGCGTTGGGCATTTTTTGAGATGGGAAAAAACCATTGAACTCGCGACGCTGTTACTGTAACCGACACCTCTGTATATAAGTATGTACATGTATTGTGTATAGTTAGGTATGAAGTAGGGCGGGGCGGGCGCATCGCGCGCCGCATGCTTGCATGTGCACTATTGCACATGCAAGCATTACAGTAAGCGCAAGCATTATACAAGCATTATAGTAAGCGCAGAAAAATGTAAGCTGTACAGTAACGCAGAAAAATTTAAGCGGTACAGTAAGCGGTATAGTAAGCTGTATAGTAAGCGGTATAGCAGATGTATAGTAAGCGCAGAGAAATGTAAGCGGTATAGTAAGCGGTATAGTAACACAGAAAAAATGTAAGCGGTATAGTAAACGTAGAAAAATGTAAGTGGTATAGTAAGCGGTATAGTAAACGTAGAAAAATGTAAGTGGTATAGTAAGCGGAATTATAAACGCAGAACAATGTAAGCGGTATAGTAAGCGGTATAGTAAGCGCAGAAAAATGTAAGCAGTATAGTAAGCGGTATAGCAAGCGCAGAAAAATGTAAGCGGTATAGTACGCGGTATAGTAAGCGGTATAGTAAACGCAGAAAAATGTAAGTGGTATAGTAAGCGGTATAGTAAACGCAGAAAAATGTAAGCGGCATAGTAAGCGGTATAGTGAGCGTAGAAAAATGTAAGCGGTATAGTACGTGTTATAGTAAGCGGTATAGTAACGCAGAAAAAGTGAGCGGTATAGTAAGCGGTGCAGTAAGCGCAGAAAAATGTAAGCGGTATAGTAAGCGCAGAAAAATGTACGCGATATAGTACGCGGCATAGTAAGCGGTATAGTAACGCAGAAAAATGTAAGCGGTATAGTAAGCGATATAGTAAGTGGTATAGTAAGCTGCATAGTAACGCAGAAAAATGTAAGCGGTATAGTAACGCAGAAAAATGTAAGCGGTATAGTAACGCAGAAAAATGTAAGCGGTATAGTAACGCAGAAAAATGTAAGCGGTATAGTAAGTCCAGAAAAATGTAAGCGTTATAGTAAGCACAGAAAAATGTAGGCGGTATAATAAGCGGTACAGTAAGCGGTATAGTAAGGTGTATAGTAAGCGGTATAATAAGCGTTATAGTAACGCAGAAAATGTAAGCGGTATAGTAAGGTTTATAGTAAACGCAGAAAAATGTAAGCGGTGTAGTAAGCGGTATATAAACTGGCTTAGTAACGCAGAAAAATGTAAACGGTATATTAAGCGGTATAATAACGCAGGAAAATGTAAGCGGTATAGTAAGTGGTATAGTGCGAGTGAAGTCTGGTTCCAGAAATTTTTGTATGTAAAATAATATGCATTATTTTTCATGTACAAAAGTGCATTAAATGAAAATTGTAATATAATTTTTATAGTAGTAGATATTAATAATGGAAAAAAAACCACTTCATTTAAAAGTATTTCCTGCACAATAAAACATTTCCTGACGATTCAAAAAATACACACGTAATTGTTCAAGTTTCACTTCTGTCGGCACTCCCGGAGTGCCATTTTTTTTTTTTTTAAATACGTAGGTGTCCTTCATTCTACGTACTACTCGGGCTATTACTGCTGAAAGTTGATCCCACGACTGCATGAATTTGGAGATGTTTGTCATCTTTTCTCTTCGACTGTTATACTGGAGCTAAAACATAGCAGAATGCAACATATATAAGCAAAATTTTATTATCAAATAATCTCAATAAAATCTAAACGTTAATGAAAAAATATTTCATATTTAAGACTTTTATTATGTCTAGTTTCATTGTAATTTTAGTATAGCTTCAGTGTAAATAGTTTTTACCCTTATATATGGAAATATCTTTTAGCATAATCTTGTAGTTTTTCAAAAGCGAAAAGATTCAAGACCTATTTCAAATTAAAAGTAAAGATTAAGATAAGCAAAACAAATCACAAACAGTTTTAGATTACTGTTAAAAATTGTCTATGTTTTTATGGTAATAATTTTAACATCGCAATGATGTTTTGACAGCAGCTATTTTTTAATAACAAACTGCACACGAAATGCAAGTTACATTTAATTTAATTTAATTATTGATTACAAATGACTGACTGAAGGAAAATCTCACGGAACACAAGACGATGACACGCAAGACTATAAGTTAAACAAAATTTTATTATCAAGAGAGCTCGAAAAATATATAAATGTAAATACAAAATTTACATTTTGAAATAAATTAAATATGTTTCTTTTTAATTAAATTTAGTAAAATTTGTTTTTACCCTACTATATGAAAAATGTTCCTTACACATATATAGATAATTTTGCTAGTACAATAGGATCTAGTTGACAGAAGCATGATTTTAAACCTTTGAAAAATAAAGAATAAAATATTTTAATCCATTTTAATTAATTCGTATAGATAAACTGTATCAAAACATATCACAAAAACAGATTAAGATTATTGTTAAAAAATGTCTATTTTCGATTGCTAATAGTTTTCAAAAAGGAATAATGTTTGAATGTTATTCATATTTTTATGACATATCGCATATGAAACTTAAGCTACATTGCATTCAATTTATGATTGACTATACATACATGAAGTACATAAGCTAATTTAACACTTAGCTGCTGTTAGCGGTCTCACAGACCGCTAACAGCGGTAAAGCATTGTTACTAAAAGCAGTAAGCATTATTAATAATAATAATTCTTTTATAGTTTTTTAACAGTTTAACTTGTAACTTTCAGCTGAACTACAGATATACTACAGAAATTATGTTTTGTTTGGAGTCCTAGTACAATCACTAGAGACTTCTGAATAGGTAAATTTTAATTGTAATACGTACTTATAAATAATTAAAATACGTAAAAATACGTAATTATAATATGTGCATAAAGTTTAGTACAGAACCAGCATCCTATGTGGTAATAGAGCTTCTTATTCTTCTTCCGATCAAGCGGTCTCAGTGACAAATGAGCTGCGTTCTTACTATAACAGGTTTTACAATGTAAAAAACGCTTCGTTAATATTTAAGTGAAATGAACTACATCGTCTGTTATGAGCGAAATGAGCATGCCTTTCTTTTCTCTTATTACGTCTGCCACGTTTACAGATGCGAATTTCTTTTTTGACACCAGATAGCGCTGCAAACTTCACCATGGAGATCTTACTTTGTTAGTGATTACCTCCATTGTTTAATATTTCTATGATTCACGATGAACGAATCTCTCGTGTTTATTTACTTTAATGACTATTAGGATAAAAATTGGGCTGTTAACCTAATTTTAACTGAAGTTATCTCAGAATCTATACATTTTTTAATGTAACTCATCTCTCAAACAAATACATTTTTTGAACGATCTTTCTAAAAAATATAACTTTTATGCAATTTTATTCGAAAAAATAATTTTGAATAAAAATAGCAGCCTGGCATATGAAAAAAGAAATTGTCAGCCCGTATTTGTTTTCCTCAGTCACATGACTTGCGTTTTTATGATACAGATTATGTATGGTACGAGTTTATAGAATGAAAAAAACTTTTATTAATATCTTTTTAAGTTTTGATTAGATTTTCATGAAATTCGAAATGACCCAATAAAATTCTGCAACGATTATATATATTAAATTTCAAACTATTCGCTTGGGTAGTTTTTCCGCTGTTATATGTGGACAGGCGGACAAGACGACGACTATAGGTGTACATAGTTATATAATTACGAACGCACTTAAAAATGGCTAAATGTGCACTATTAACGCACTTAAAAATAGTGATTATTTTTGAAAAAACAAAAAATCCAAAATTTTAATCCCTTTTAATTAGCATGTAAGGATTAACTCCAACCAAACATCTACTTATAATAAAATTCGAAGGCAAGAAAGTGTCTGTAACCATTCCGGGCGGGACCACTCTGTTCTGCGAGTCGACCGCAGTTAAACGGCCATGTTAGTCTTACTGAAAAACATATGCTAACACATGACCACTAAATGATAATTTCTTTTACTTGAAATCATGTCTGTTCAGCATATTTTCGTATAAAACATGTATATCATATCCAGTTATAATGTGTTAAGTTTTAAATTATAAATAAACACATTAAACATCGGTTTACCTGATGTAAACAAACGAATACTGTTGCCATTCAGAAACACAAATTCCATATCTAGAAAAAAATGAATGAATCTTTGAAAGTTTCATTAAAATATCCGATTATGCTCTTAAAATATTTGTAAAAGCATATTAAAGTCTTTAAATAACTTAAAGGATTTCTTTAATTTATTTCTGTAAGCATTTTTTTTCCTGTAAGCACTTTTTTCAGAAATAGCAGTTACGGATAGCTTTCATAGAGAGGCTTTGCGACGATCCATAAGTATTTTAGAATTCGTTCCTAAGTACTGTTCTGGCGCCATCTATTGGCAATAAATATAAACGAAGGAAGTTTCTGTTCAAAAATATTTTTTATATAAAATATTAATAAAGTTGTAAAATAATAAAAAATGTATATAAACATATTTTAGCACCATCTATCGACAATTAATATAAACAAAGGATCTTTTGGTTGGAAAAAATATTATATAACATAATAATAACGTTGTAAAGTATTATAAAATGTATATAAGCATATTTTTAAACTAATAAAAATTCAGGGTGTATTGATTTATTTCAAGATCAACTTTTAAAAGCTTCAGCTTAATATAATTTCTTTCTTAAAAATCTAACTTGGTTAAATCAAATTTTAATCGCCTAGCTTATATCTAATTAAATTCTGAAATTTTGCTTGCATTGCAAAATAAATATCTCTTATGAAACACAATTAAAATATAAGGAATACATAGTACCGCATATCACATATGTTAATTATATCAATGAAGATCAAATTTTGATTTTTAACATAGTAACGTTTAAACCTAACTTTGTAGTGAAAAAAAAAAGATGTAATTTAATAAGAGAATGGGAAAAGATGAAAAGATATTTTTCAGTCATACTAATGCATTTAATAATTTCAATTTACTTATGAAATAAAATAAGATGTTTTTAATGATCAAAATTTTTATAGACTTTTCAGGCATATTTTTAAAATAAGACAAAATCAGGTTTTAATTTGATGAATACTTTTAAAAGTTAAAGTTATATTATTTACTTTCGTCGTTATATTTATTTTAACTATTTCTTCATTACTGGAATACTTCGTTTTTTCTGTCATTTTAAATGGGATATTTCGCTACTGTGAATTAAGAAGCTAATATACATAAAAATGCAATTTTCTGTCTCTTTTTATGTTTTTCTTTTTATGTATTTGTTTCTTCCTAACTGGAAAACTTTGTTTTTCAAGAAATATTAAAATTCAACTCTATTATACTATTAACTTAGACAATTAAAAACGAACAAAATTTTTATGTTTGTGCATTCGTTAAACCATTTCAGAAGGTGTATTTAATTTTTCTTATGTAACCAAACAATGAGCTGTGAGTCAAGCTCTTTAGAAACTTATTAATATACATATAATTTTTTTTCAAAAACTTTCGCATATGGATTATTTTAAAAATATTTTTGAATGTTTTGTCCAATCTTTGAACTATTTCAGAAATTGAATATTCAGTAAAAAGAAAAAAAAATCCTCATCATTTGTATTTGTAGAAATCCTTTGCCATTCTTAAAATGTACTTTTCTACACTACAAACCTTCCAGTAACAAAAGTTTTTAGCTGTTTGTTTGTATGAAGTCTTATGAAAATGAAACGCAGATCAACATTCCGTCATTTCTGTCGAGCGTTATATACTAGTATCACAAATATAATTCAAAATGACTAATTCAAAATGACTGTGAAAATACTTATATGCTTTAATGATAGTAATTTTTATTAAAAAAAAATGATGTTCTGATTTCAGTCACATTTTTATAAAACCTGCACACGAAACATTTCATTTAATTTAACCATTGGTGATTACCTGAAAGAAAGTCTCGCCTAACCACAACAAGATGATAATCAATACTACAAGTTCACTCAAATTTCAACTCAGATATCAGCAAAATATTTTTATAAAAATATCCCGAAAGAAGCTCTACACCTAAATGTAGAAATTTTACAAATTTAATATTTTTATTATTTTTCTCTTCATAGAGATTTAGTGTAATTTCAATAAAACTAGTCTTTTATCATACCATATGGAAAAAATCCCTAACATGTATATACATGTCATGATAATAGATTATAAATCTAGCAACACAAAATTTGAAAAGTTGATTCTAAGCCTTTGAAAGACGAAGAAATCCAAGCTTTTAACCCATTTTAACGAGCACGTAAATATTAACCTCAACAAAAGAAATCATAAAGCCAGTTTAAAGTTATTGTTTTAAAAAAACATTCCGTGCTTTAATAATAATAATTTTCATAAAGGAAAGGTATTCTGATAATAATCTTACTTTTATTACAAAATGCACGCGAAACATTTAATTTACTAATTGTTTACGTTACGAGGGATTTACCAGGAAGGAAGTCTCAAGGAACACAACAAGATGACACAGCTAACTGAAAGTTAAAAATCTCGGAAGTCTCATATTTCCTACTTCTCAGACGTTAAATCGGAAATAATTTACTACCGAAATCTGGAGTTTCCTCTAAACTTGATCTTGAATCCCGCCTTTGGTTTCCGCTCGAATTTTTATCTGTATAAAAGACGATGTTTACTATTTGAAAACACTAGTTCAGCATAAGTCTAAATAAAAGGAAGGATTAAAGGTAAGACATGCGCTTTTCACATAATTTTTTTAAATACTTTTATGTTAGTCAGGTATGGGGGATAAATTGCCAAATATTGTTTCCATCGCCAGCATTCGTATTCTATTTTATTCATTTAAAATACCTAATTTTCGTTTGAAATACACAATTATCATTAAAAATATATTCTTTTCACACATTTTATTTAAAATACAAAATAAACAAATAATAAATATTCCATAAGCCAAAACACTTTATTTCAACATCAAAGCATTTACATTAATGAAAGCTAATTTTCACTATGGAAAAATAAAAGCTGCCATTTGCGAGTTTTGATTCTGGTTAGCAGAAAATTACCCTTTTTTAAAAAATCTTATATAAAGACTTGAGTGAAAGAAGTTATTTAACAAAAAATTAAATTTAAAAACACTGAAATAAAATATTTTCTTATAAATTTTATTGATTTATTTTCTTCCCGCATTTCGAGGTGTTTGTTTTGTTCATTTTTCCTGTTAAATTTTTACGGATTCAATTTACAGATTTTACATTTTTCCTTTCTACCTGTCTTCCACAAATGTCTCGGTATAAAAGGGACATAGCAAAGCAACATCATGCGAAACGCCGCGCTCCGCGAATTCTGCGGCGGTCTCCCAGCCCACCCATCCCCGACCACCGCCAGTATATATAACTGTAAAATTTTACCAGATGATAACTAAACTCGCTCAAAAAGCATATTAACAATTAATTTTTAAATAATATTTTTTTAATTTTTTTTAACTAAACAACATAACAACTTAAAAAGTAATTTCTTATATATTAAATAGTAATTAAAACCTTGGTATTTTTGTTTTAGTATAAGATAGATTACCTCATAATACATTCGACCATAAAATAAAACAAAACGTGAGAAAAATGTGACATTTCTTCCCTTTTCCTCATTCCAAATGCCACATTTTCTTCCATTCAGGTCTTCAATTGATTTTTAATCAATAAACATTAATATATTAACCCTTTCAAATGTAGTGGAAGTATACTTACTAATACTTAATTTTAATTGCCAACTGTCAAAATTATACTAGATTTTTTTTTTTTTTTTTTTTTTTTTTTTTATGTCCGTGAAGTAAATAATTTATTTATTTAAAAAAAAAAAAAATGTTCGTAAATTCTGGTGGCAGTCAATCATTTTAACATTTTAGCAGCAGAATTATTTTGCTTTTGAAAGGGTTATCATTCATATATTAGGAAAAAAGGGAAGAAGGCATTTACACATGGGGCATACGTGAACAACGCGCATTCATTCTAATTAATTTCAGATGGATGTATTCTATATGCATTTATTCTAATTATTGTCTAATTAATGTAAACAAAATTTTCGATTATTGGGAATAATACTATAATCTGTTGATCATTGCTTGAAAAATGCATTCGCTAGATCGCCACTGGCGACAATTTTTTTTTTCTTTTTTTTTTTTTTTAATTTTGTAACTAAATTATTTAATCTGGCGGGGGATATTTTTGTTAAAAAATTAAACTAAGACATGAGCACAAACAGTTCCCCCCACCCCACTCCTACTCGTACATGGCAAGCAGTGATCTTCCTCTTCTCCCGTACTTTTAATTTGAAAACAAAGTTTAAAGAGCATTTCCATCTAATGCACAGAAAACGCCATTCTTTGCCGCTCTAACCAGATGCTATTTCACGTGATTAGAATGCGGATAGGGGGAGGCGGAGTTTTCAACAAAACAGTTAGAAATAGTGTCAATCCAGTCTCTTGTGACATGTAAAATTGGATACAATGCTAAATAATTCTCAAGATTTTTTTTTTTTTTTTGCAAGTTTCAAATTAGATTTTTATGTTCAGAATTAAACCTGATTAATCTAGCACATTCATTTTAACGAATAACCTATAATTTAGTATAATTAATTCATTTGAGATAAATCTATAAAATCAAATTATGTACTATTATAAACTATGTATCTAATAACTGTCTGCCATATATCTTCCGTCTGTCTGTCTCTCCGTATTCTAACTCGAGTAAATATACTCGGATTTCCATGTAATTGATATGTGTTATTGAAGTTTACTGTGACATGTTCTCTGTAGAAAATGAAGTGTGTAGCATTTTTAGTTCGTTTATAGGTACACACAAAATATTTCCGTTACATTACTGTCAATGAGGAAAAATCATCTGTGGTGTATTTTAATGCTGTTACAATATTTCAAATATAATGAAATTGATGTATATCACTGAGTTGCAGTACAAGAGGGTTTCTATTGAATATGGTGTGCATTGCACTTATAGTACTTACTTTACAGAGTCTGCTTGTGAATAGAGCTTATCATTCATTTACAGGTTCACTCAAAATAATTCGGTTACATATTAATCTATAATAATAATAAAAAAAATGTTTGCAGCGTATTTTAATAATATTGCATTATATCAAACATAATGAAATTTATATATATTATTAATTTGCACTACAAGATTTTCACTGTAGAATATGATGTGCATAACAGTTAATGTTCAATTATAGGGACACAGAAAAATTTCTGTTAGAGTCCTGTCAATAAGCGATAACAGGTGGAGGTGCGTTTCCGAACTGGCTTGCGTTTTTTTGTTTAACTAAATTTTTGCATACTATGTGGAGTGTATAAATTCTATAGATTATATACAGGAATACACAAAATATTTCGCAAGCATCTCTGTGTATGAGCATGAATTGCTTAAGAACGTTTTTAAAGTGAGTTATGCATTTTCCAGCTGAATAACATTTAGTATGTGAAGACAATTTTTTAATGTATATATATACATAAATTCATATACAGGGACACCAGTGATGCACCACGCAAAAGAGGTGAATACTCCGGAAAACATAAAAAAAAGTCCACAAAATCGTTTTGTGGACCTGCAAACTGAAGTTGCAGGAGATAGCTCAGACACTGACGATATCCAAGCAACCTGTAGGTTTTATTTTGAATGAACAATTGTCTATGAAAAATCTGTGTTCAAAGTGGGTGCCGCGCGTGTTGACTTTTGACCAAAAATAACGAGTTCTGAGAACTGTTTGGAGCTTTTTCGTTATAAAATTATGTTATTTATTATTAAATTATTATTATTATTACTTATTTATTAAATTATTATTATTATTGTTATTATTATTATTATTATTATTAAATTATTTTTATTTATTACTAAAGTTATGTCATTTATTAAAGTTATAAAGTTATGTTAAAAAGTTGTGTTTTCTTTATTAGACCGGGAACTTATCAGCCCATGTGTTAGTCTATATACAAATCTATAGATCATACACAGGGATGCACAAAAGTATTGTGACATTACAGCTATGGACAGTAAGTGCTGAAATCCAGTTTCACCATTTTAAACTGCGAAGTTCGTTGCAGTAATCTGGAAGTGTTCGAAAGTGTTTCATATATGCTTGACTCATGATTTTTTTTCTTGTTTCAAATGATAATAAATTTTAGAAATTCTTCATAAATAAATAAATAAATGTAAATATTAGTATGAATTACTTTTTGTTTGATTAATTTAAAAGCACATTGAAAAACAATCAAACCAGAAAACAAAGCTCCCACGTGTCCCATTCTCCCTAATTTTTATTATTTTTAATCTGTGAATTATGTTAAGACATAGTAAACACACTTAGAAATAATGTTCAAATTTTATAAAGGTAAGTATGAAGTGCAAGACACATGCGTTTTACGAACAAACACAAAATCTATCCTATTTGTAGAAGTAAGTGTGTTATCGCAGTTAATAATTTATTTGTCTACAGTTAAAAAAACATAAAAATATAAAAATTTTCTATAATAAAACTAATGATTTTAATGAAAATTTCTTCCATATTTGTCAGACTTGTACTTAAAAATACTACAAAATATCACATTTCTTTCATTTTTAATTCGTAAATTGTGTCATGGCACACTAAGCGGATATACGGTATATATATTAAATATTGTTGGAATTTTAATTGATTTAGGTAGTCCCTCTCTAAAAATGTTTAGACATCAAATCAAAGTATACAGAAGATTTGTAAATAATGTATTTGCCTTTTTGCATTCGCTTAACTTCATGTATAGTTACAATGATAAAAAAAAATGCCTGTAAAAACACAGATAAGTAAGAGAAATTCGAGATAATTTAAAATTACTAATCGGTTAAAAGAATACGATCAACATTCTCGATCATTAGTTTCAATGCTTTTTTAATAGATTATTGGAAGAGGTTTGTGTTTTCATCGGAAATACACCAACCGGTGATGGGTAACAACTTATTCAGAATACATATATAAACAAGAACGAAAAATCATGCGTCAAACATAGATTATGAAACACTTTCCAACACAGCCAGAAAACTGCAACAAAATTTCACAGTTAAATAAGGTGAAAGAAGATATGCAAGTCAACAGTTTAGAAAACACATAACACATTGAAAAATACAGTTTTATAAATTACCTTCTAGTGTCAAATAAAGTAGTGGAATTATTTTGTGCAGCTCTGTATAGGATCAATAGATGTGGATATATCACTATTATTGTTATGGAAATTTATGAAGACAAGAAGCGCTTATGTGTGTTTAAAATGATCTACTTTTAAATATTTATAATGATAAGATTTTTAATTAGAACTATTTTTATTCTTTAAAAAATGTAAAATTTTGAAATTTTTTACATGGTTAATGAAATAATTTTGTCCTAAAAGTAGATGATTTTAAATACACATATACGCTTTTTGTTTACATAAAATTTCATAACCATCCAGTCATAAATTCTCAAGGTACCATGCGCGCAATGACTTACGGAATAAAAAAAAAAGAGCTATTTTAATTTCAACAATGCACAAAATCAGTAAAGTATTAGTCAGTTTCTAATAGTATTATATTAAAAAGCACAATCTGCTTAATCAATAGCCAAAATTGCATGCTTATACACAAAAAAATTTTGCAGCTACACTAATTCAAAGTTTGAAAGTTTTTGTTGATTTTCGGCGAGCTTAAAAGGTACAAGACCCCTTAAATAAGGAACTTTTAGATATTCCTTCTTGAAAGTTTAAACAAATAGATTAGCGTTCTCATGCATGTTAGTTCCATACATGAAATTGCATAGTAAAACAACGCTCAAACAAACATGTTATTTTTGCTCTTTTATTACACATGAAATTCATATAAAGGGAAATGCAACAACAGATGTCAAAACTATTTTCTTTTGCAATATTCAGTTTGAGATTCCCAACGTTGAGAAATTTGTACATGTTCTGCTGGACAGAAGAATTTCCTGAAATAAATTCTGCTGTTATACTTGAACATGGACAAAAAGGTTTATATATACATCAATATTAGTTTGTGTTAATAATCAAAAGAAAATATTATTGCAATCGAAATATAATCTAAATTACATCTGTGTAATTAATATTGTTTTTCTTACTAGCGGAGCTTCGCCCTCTTCGTTGGTTGTTTTTTCCCAAACAAACATGGCGTTGAGATCTACTGTGTTCGGCAGCGTACGCCCGATCCGATAACGCATCAAATAAGCCTTAAATTATTGCGATTTTATACTTTGCCCCATATTAAATTAAGATTGCCAGGAGGATTTTAAGGATTGCCATTTTAAGGATTGCCATTAACTTTGTTATAAGAACCGATTTGACATTATTACAACTTCGTTTTATGAACGGCAGTAGTAAAATTTACAGTAGAGTTCTTCTTCTTTTAGAAAAAATAATATGAAAAAGTTGCCGCTAAACAGGAAAAAAGTAAAATTTACAATAAAAAAATCGTCAAAAATTCAAAATTAACAGAGATTAAAGTTTACTATATTGCACTAAAAGATTGAAATAAAATTCATTTTACAAATGTCTAACAATCGCCACGTAATGCAAAAATTGCAAAAAAATCGCATTAAAAAATCCGCCAAAAAAATCCCAACAAGAATTTCGAATAAGTTTATTGAGAAGAGGTCGAAATTTACTGCATTGTGATAAAAGATTGGAGCTTAATTCCTTTTAATAATTGGGGGAAAACGCCAAAAATTCGCAAAAAAAAATCTAAAAATCGCATAAAAAGTTAAATTGAAAAAATCTCATCTAAACATTAAAAAACTAGCTTCGAGGTGCATAACTTCAAGCATATAGTACCGTACTCCTGATTCTTTTTTGCTCCGTGCAGCGGTCTCTTCAACAAACAGCACACAGATCCAAAAACACACAAACATCTGTCATTATTAGTGCACACATCTATTTTTTAAAACATGAATTGCCTTTAAATCCCCGGGTTTTAATTTTATAATAAATGTAAAAAAAAAAAAAAAATCAGCATTATTTTCTCTTTTTATCTTATTTTAAATCTATACACGTAAAAATATTTCATTTGAAAGACGGGATTAATAAGGCAGCTAAATATTAGATCCTATTTTGTGATAGATGGCCGATCAATCATTGAATTGAAAAAACAAATTATAAGTATTAGATGTTTAAAGATTTTTATTCTTTTTTTTTTTCATCATATTGTTTTTATTTTTAAAATAAACTATTTCTTTCCTTTCTTTTTCTAAGTGCCCGAATCTTTTTTTTCGCGAGAAGTTTGTTTCGATAAGAAATATCGACTCATATCGACTCATATTAAACTACAAATCATTTCTTCAGTATCCAACTTTTCCAATAACAATAATAGTTTCCTTGTGTTATCTCAAAAGTTTACCACTAATTTGTATCCCGTTCCTTTTTATGATCTTTTAAGAACAGTTTCAGTCCCGAATACAAAACAGAAAAGCAAAACTTTCTACCTTTGTACTCAAAAAACAAACAATCTACTTTTACCAAATGTAAATGATTAAAAAATTCAGCTTTATACTTTCTTTATAGCTCATTTTAAATCTATACCAGTAAAAATAATTTATTTGAGAGACGGATAAATATGGCAGCTAAATATTAGAGCCTATTTTGTGATAGATGTCCGATATATCATTGAACTGAAAATACAAATTTTAAGTAATAGATGTTTAGACATTTTTATCGTTTTTTGCATCACATTGCGTTTATTTCAGAAATAAACTGTTTCTTTCCTTTCTTTTTCTTTAAGTGCCCGAATCTTTTTTTCGCGAAAAGTTTGTTTCGATAAGAAATGTGCACTTATATTAAACTACAACTTATTTCTTCAGTATCCAACTTTTCCAATAACAATAAAAGTTTCCTTATGTTATCTTCTAAGTTTACCACGAACTTGTATCTCGTTCCTTTTTATGATCTTTTAAGAACAGTTTCAGTCCCGAATACAAAACGGAAAAGCAAAAATTTCTACCTTTGTACTCTAAAAACAAACAATCTACTTTTACCAATTCTTGATTTCTAAAATTCAGAGAAATAAAGCGTATTTCTCTCTGTCTTGTGCAAGCTTCAGTTAATTCATTGATTTATTAATGTATGCAAATAAATGTGACTGCATAATTATTACATAAGAACCATACATATTTATAACGAATATCTATATATTTACTATACTAACTAGTAAATCTGCAGATCAGGAGCCTCAACGTCAGCTCTAAATGTCATTGTTTTTTTAATCTCACTTTTCATAGTATAGTATTTAGCATCTTACAATCCGCAATTTAATTTTCTTATATTACATACATATTTATAGGCATATAAAATTCTTCGTAGGTTTCAGAAATTAGAAGCGTTAAATTAAACACGGTTTATGCAATGATATTCTGAATTTTTTCTGAATTTCTTATTCATGTAACTTTTTAGATGAAAAAATAAACTTGTATTAAAATAAATTCTTCATTTACGTCAATAGAATGCAAAAATAATTTATTTTGATAATAAAAATTGGCAGCAAAATAGTGCGAGTTACTTAATTGTATTATTTTGATATATTTTGATATTTTGATATTTTTGATATATTTTGAAATAGGGTTGCTAAGCAACTAATAAATTAAAGAGCAAAGTAAAAAGAAATGCATTTTAAAAATTGTAAAAAATAGGAAAATAAAATGTTTTATTTTTCCCGAACAGATGCAAAAATATTTCCAATAATTTAAAGAATTAATTTCTAAATTCTAATGAATGTATAAGCAAATTTTCAAAGCTATTGGATATATTTAAAACCTCCATATACAAAATTTAGCATTAATAATTTTAAGTTTCAATCAATAATTCAAATATGCTATTTTCATTTCAGTTAAAAATGAAATTTGAAAATCGACTGTATTCCCATATGAAAATATTATGACCTTAAAAGAAATGTTCTATATTTTTCGAACGAATGCGCAAAATGTAACTAAAAACTACAAATGTAACTAAAAAAAGATATTTACGGCAGCTATTGCGGAACAGACAGACAAACACACAAACAGACAGACAGACAGAAACCAAAAACTTTTCGCGTCTCCACAGTGAGCCTCAACTGACGTTTCGGCAAATATTTAAAATAAGTTATTGGGCTTATTTGATTTAACATTTTTACGATATCCGATTTTGTACAAGACGTTTTTCAGGTGTGTTCGTAATTATATAAATATATAGCGCCTATAGTCGTCGTCTGGTTCCTCCGTCTGTCTATCTGTCCGCATATAACAGCGCAAAAAACAACGCAACCGAATGGTTTGAAATTTAATATATATAATCGTGCAGAATTTTGTCGAGACATTTCAAATTGTATGAAAATCGAATCAAAACTTGATATTAATAAAAGTTTTCTTCATTCTGTTAAATCCTATCATAAGTGATTAATTCAATGATATCCCATAATAGGTAATGATTCTGGGTTGACATGGTTATTTCGTCCTATTTAAGATGTAGTCATATTATTTGCGTATTAATGAATTTAAAAACAAAATTTGTATACTAAAATTGTTTAATTATAGCAATCTTATAATGTACCGACAATTTTTTGGACAGATGATTCCGGAGTAATAGATACTAAATGGAAAAATAGTCTAAATTAGGATTTCAAGGTCTGATATTTTCAAAGCTAGGCTTAAGTTTCCCATTGGAATTTTCAGTAAATGTCAATAAAAGATAAAACGTTGCTAATTTAAAATGTACTTATTTTATTACGGAAATTAATCATATCATAATAACAGACGATATATTTCATTTCATTGAAATAATAACGATGATGTTTTTACATTGTCTTATATTGGATATTTGAGCATAGTATAATTTTTATGTAACAGAACTGTAATTAATTGTTCATTAAAAGTGCATTAAAACTTAGTGTCATAAAATAAAATTAATATCTATAATATGAAAATCTGCACATAAACTAAATTTTGTATTCATGCATTTTTGCGTAAGAGTGCAATAACTATTGCACAAAGATCTGAATATTTATAAAACTAGTTATAGTACAAACGCACCTCATTTGTCACCTATGACGTACAAGTTAGAACTTGTTAGTTATTATTTAGACTAGGGAACCAAACCTTGGTTTCCCATGTTACAACAGACGTGAAAACTTTTTTTTTTTTTTTTTTTAGTCGACATTCGATGTTTTACATCTAATATATATTTTTGAGATTGACCACTGACAACACCAAAAAGCCTTTTTTCATATAAAAAATATTAATAATGTATTCAAATAAAGTTTGAAATTTATTAAAAGCGATACATATGTATTTGTCACATGCACTATAAAAAAAGACAAATGTTTTTTAATCGACGAAAATATAATATAACCACGAACAAAAACTAGTCGTTGGGGGCCACCGTAATACTTACCCATCACGGATATGCATAATATAAAATATTAAAATAAAACATGTGTAAACTATTTATAAAATGCATTGAAATTCGAATAAAATCCTGGCTTGATGACGTCATAAATTTTAAATGCTCTATTACGGAATTGCGTAAAAGAAATATCCTTATAAGTCCAAAACTGACAATCATATTAACTAATGGTTTATTGCATCGGTTTAAGCGTCTCATCTCCAATTAAAATAAATCTTTAAATTAAATTTGAATGAAATACAGGGTCCTGAAAAATCGAAGAGTGTGGAAAAATGTAATTACAAATATCTTGGCAACTCATTATCCGATCGACTTCATTCCTTATGCAAAATTTATGTTTTTTTATTGTCTTTTATATTTACTCCTTAAAATAAACAATTTCGAAAGTTTTTGTATCTCTTTTATCAGAACGAATATTTCGAGAGTCCGAAGAAAACAGTTCCGGATAATCGAGGTTACTGAAATTCAATAAGCTACTTCCCATTATTACATTCTAAGCACATTCCAATTTGTAAGTCTCTATCTCAATTTGTTCCGGAGATAGAGTGTTTAAAGACACACACACAGACACACTGACAGACAGACGGACGGCAAATTTTTTTTAAAATATGTTTTTCGGAATCTACAGTGTCTGAAATGTGTAAATCCGTCAATTTTTTTTTCGATTTTCAAAACGATTGCAAGACTTACACTGCCCTACGTACGGCGGGTAAAAGAAAGCTGCGTCGCCAGGCGTCTGACGGGCGCTCGGCGTGTAGGCGACCACCGAACCCAAGTCCTGAAGAACTTTTAACGCACCAGTAGGAGCTGTTTCCCACGGCGCTTCGGCCGGCCAGAGGATCGCCACCTGCGGACCCTCCAACCTTAAACCCACGTGTCGACGACGTAAGTCTTTGCGATACGCGGTGGAGCCCAATAGGGTAATCACCACGAGACACTTGCGGACGGGCCGGCGGCCCCCAACAGCTTCGGCGCTGGACACCCAGAAGGCAACCAGTCCCTAGGCCTTAAGTTGGGGTTTTCCGACCCGTACTTGCTTTACCAGAACTCGAGGGATGTGGAAACCTACAAAGGTAGTCCCAGTTCTCTTTCGTATGCAATAACATCTTCCGCGTTGCCTACAATTCCGAAAAGTTTTCTTCAGAAAACTGAAAAAAAAAAAAAAAAAAAAAAAAAATGAGGATTATAGAAACCTTTATAAGAACAAAGTTTCTTTTGCAGCCACTGATTTTTGGAAACGTTTCCTAACCGATTTCATACTGCATTAATGAGTTTCCTCAATCCGGAATATCTCATTTTAAGAAACCATCAATTATCAATGAAACATTTTCATGTTCAACAAATATGTTTTAGAGACAAACATGTTAAAATAACGGCTTTAACTTTAACACTAAAAATCAAATTATTTAGTTACTCTTGCATGTATAAGTTCATTTTTGCAGCTGAAACTGTTTAATGGAGAATTAATGGCCTCCTAAGAACCGACATTCTGGTTTGAGAAAACTTATAAATGCACTATAAAATAAAGATAAGGAATGCTTTTTGAATTCGTGGGCAACTCGGGAAAAGTTATTGTATATTTTCGTTCGTGGTTATGCTATAGTTTCTTAGGTTAAGATACATTTGTCATTTTTAACACTTTGTGAGGGCTTATTAGCCGAAGACCTCGCCAACGATACCGCTACATTTCAGAAGTTTCAGCACGCAGTTCGATTACATGTCTATTGAATTTGAGTTTTATTTATATTATTTTATTATATTACTTATTTATTGTTGAAGTTTTAATTCCGTTTTTGAATATTAGCCGGACAAAAACGCTGAACAATTTATATTGCTTTAAGTGCAAACGAGTTAATTTTTCGTAATCCGAATGCACGCGCTAGATTATTTTTTTAACATGCTTCAAATTTATTATAAAAAAATTACAATAAATCTGCACATTGTGATACAGTTTTCGAACAAAATGCATTTGAAAGTAATTTTTTTTTATTATTCGACTTTTTAAAAATTTATATTTTGCGATTTTTAGAAGTTAAACAATATTGCAGCAAAAGCGATATTTATCTGTCAGAATGTTGCTACCGTCAATATGAGGTCAGCGTTACCCACCGGCATATTCTTGCATTATAATATATATTTCAATAAGAACATAGTTAACATATAATAGGAAAAGAAAAATAAATTGTAATCTATATATTTAAAACGAAAAGCTCATTCTGTCAAATCCACATGAAAATAGCCTCTTTGCGCATGTGTCAACGTTTTTTTTAAGGCTTCTACTCTCAGAAACGGAAAACCTGCTTGATTAACCCAACTCTCACCTCTTTAGCCTAGGGGATTGAAAACGGATGAAGTGTACTATTGCGTTGAAAGCAGAGACCTTCTAATATATTTTTCCTCTGAGGTTGAAAGCTAAAGTTTTTTTTTTTTTAAAGAACTCATGTTTTCACTACTAAATATGCATATTTTTTCGCAAAATTTTAAAAGAAGCTTGGATACAGTTATATTTATAATCTATTGAAATGACAGAGAGTTTGGAAGATAAGATTTTTTTTTTTTTTTTGCTGCTATTTTAAAAGAGCCGACACGAATACAAACAAAAAAATCCAGAAGAAAACATTTCGTTTATAATTAGATAACAATATTTTTTCACGAATTTTTTACACGGGCTGTAAAACCGTTTTATTTATCACCAATAAAGATTTCAAAGAGTTCGGACAAAAATAAGTTTTTATTTTAAAACTATGAAACGATTCTGGGGAAAAAAAAAAAAAAAAAAAAAAAAAAAAAAACAACAGAATGAGCGCTTTTATCACTAAATATCAATATTTTTTCGCGAATTTTTCATTAAAAAATATAATTTCATACAATATCGGGTTAAAGATGTAAAATAATAAAAATTTGATGTTTTTTTTTAATTTATTTATTTATTATCACGGGCCCGGGAAACTCCGGGCGGGTGTCAGCTAGTAAATGTATTAATGTCATATTATAATTTTAAATGAATATAATTTGTATAATAATGTTACATTTTTAAACACGAAATCTTACATTAAATATATTTTCTGAAATAAACATGAGATTTCTTAGTTATACTTATAAATTAATGTTAGTATTGAGTAATACTACTTTCAGATCTAACTCTAGAATGTCTTCTAAAGTACACAACTAGGGACATTCACAAATCAACAGTTGCGCTTTATACTAATTATAAAATTTTCCACTAATGATAAAATTCGCAATGAACATCTGCTGAATATCATAAAAATCACTGCATTTTTAATTAAATTAATAAATAAATGTAATGTATCTAAATGATATTAGTGATATACTCCATTTTATCATGTTTCAAATTAGCTGTCAAACAACATATTACGTTAGACAGATAATTTTCGAATATTTATGATTGGTGTGAAATTCTGGGATTGAAATTTGAAATGTTTGAATGAAATTTCGAAACATCATATAAATGAATATTTTACATACTATCATACTTTTCATACCGTAGTATATAATAAATGTTACATCATAATAAATTAACTTCATACAAAATATTTTAATTGAAGAGCAACTCGCAGAATTTTCTAAGAAAATGTATAATGTCAATACAATATTTTCTCGCTTCGAGTACTTTGCAATCAAAAAGCAACGATATCTATATAGAAGGGAGGATCAAATGAAAACGGAATAATGATTATAATTTAGTTTGTATGAGTGTGATGAAACTTTGTGTAGAGGCAAACCGGAAGTAAGGAATATAATCCCTACTGCAGAGATGGACTTGAATTAAATAGTCACGCAGAAGCACGTGATATGCTCTGGCGGTTGGTCAACAATACCGTCCGGCCCGCAGTCGGTTGTTGTTATTCATCTGCTTCTCTGGAATGTTTCCGAGAAAAAAGAGCAACGCAGTGTCATTCTTATTTAGTGACAGAACGAGTTGCATTTTGCGAAGTGCATCGGCGAATAAAAGCAGTGTATGGAGAATATCCACTGTCATTGACTCGTGTGCAGGACGGACGAAAGCACTTCCGTGAGGGAATCTGGTGGAGGTTCGGAGAATAGTGTAGGAATATCAACCATATAGCCTAGATCTTTCGCCATATGACTTTCCCATTTTTGTTCCACTGAAAAGGCTTTGAAAGTTTGCTGTTTTTACTCGGACTGCGAAGTCATGAACAGTGTTCGATACTGGTTCCCATTTCAGCCAATGGACTTCGACGAGCAAGGTATTCATTACACGGTGAAACAGTGGGACAAGTTTTTGTTTAGCTTTGGAGATTTTGTTTAAAATAAACTATGCCATTTCATTCTGTGGCTTCTGTTCCGTTTACATTTGATAATTGATTTTTCCTAACAATAGATTAAAGAGTTTTGTTCATCTGTTCGTTTGTTTGTGAGAAATATTGCTCGAAGACCACTGTACGCAGAGATACGAAATTTGGCGAGGGGGTGCCACGGAACACTTTATTTACAATGTAGTGTCCCGATTTTCGTATCATTAAATATACTTGGTTAATTAATACGGAAACTTAGAACACTGACTGCAAGTTAGACGTGGAAAACTCGCTTACAAATGAGTAAACTGTTACCATTATTTCCGGATAACACCTTTAGCAGTATTTAATCGCAGGGTTTTTACTCTTGGTGTACATACTACGCTATCCGTGTTCTTAAAGTTAAAAAAATTTTGAGATCTCTGCATTGCCACAAGACTCGGCAGAATAAAGCAATAAAAAATTTAATTGTGGATTTTTTATACACTATAATTATCTAATGTATTATTACACTCAAATAGAAGCATGGCAACTGGTTTAACTTTCCATTATTAATACCTGCTGAAAATTTAAATTTAATCGGACAATTAAAAGAAAAGTTACAATATTTTATAATAATACGTTACATTATCCTCTTTACATACTTATTCAACTTATAATTTCAATACTGGTTGACGTATTATTGATTTATGGACGTGAACTCTACAGAGGGTCTTTACAATGAATTCCTTATTACCGGAACATTGGAATAAAGCTCACTGGACCGCGTTACAGCCAGAACTAAAATTCTGCGCGGGTCGGGGTCGGGTTCTACCCAACACGAACACGGAAATTTTACTTAATGTCTATCCGAAACCCGAACAGTACCCGACAAGGAAATTTTCGTTTACCCGAATTTCGATACCGAATCCAAAAAATGTTTTCTGTCAACCCGAAATAATTCAATCCAAAGCCGACAAAAAACCCACGATTACAAAAATGATCCCTAATTCAATACAGTTTAATATATATAGTAGCACTGTAGATTTTATCTTTTATGAAGAAGAACTAAAACACACAGGATCCTATTCAAATAAAGTTTTTCATCTGAAACAGTATTTCTTTTGAAAAATCGGGTTAACCCGAACAGAAAGTATCAAAAACCATCCGAAACCGAACCGAATCAGAAACAATTAGAGTCATCCCGAATGGCAGGCCGGCTTGTGTTTGAGTAAAATTGAATTACCCAAGTAGCACAAAATGGTTGGACCAACGTTGGCAAATTGTTAGCTATTGATTGTTCCACGTTGGCACATTGCAAGAAATGTCTGCCTTACAGTACTATTGACCAACGGATCTATTTACAACAGAGGCCCAAGGGTGGTCCAACTGTTTGCTCTGCTGAGATACGCTTTGATCTAGAAGAGTCTCTGTACCGACCATTTTCCAACCATTTCCCAGCCCTATTTTCCAACGGTTCTCACCATTTCAGTAGTGTGGTGACAAGATCTTAATTCCTGTTGTCATCACGGCAGACACATTAGAATACAAAACAGCACAATGGTTTTTGCATCGTTTTTGAGCAATGCACAAAGACATTCCTAAAAGGTCAGTATTCTTTAATATACGAAATCAAATTCATCGTTATATTTCATCTGATTCAAGGTTAATTTAGAAATACCGGCCAGGGTAGCGGACGAACCCTGCAGGTATAATAAAAGAAGCCCTCAAAGTGTCTGTCAGTATGTCAGGGCTAATTTAGAAAATTACTGGATGGATTTTTAACTAGTGAATAGGCCGTAGTCTAAGGAATTAGAAAAGTTACTGAACCGGCCGGCATCTTACATAGTGCACTCACATTTTGTTAAAACTTTTTAAAATTAAAAATTGCAGTGAATTTGAAATTAAATCAGCATTGCTTTCATAAATGAAATGAAAGTTTTTTTTTTCTACAATAAATGTTGCCACAAAAATAAATTACCGCATTATATCATGTAATGATTATAAAATAATAAATAGTACAAAAAAAGATTTCTTCATGAGTTTATTTTATATTTATGATTAAAAAGCAAAATTCAAACTCAAATGTTTAGAAGAAAATTGAGATACTACTGCTTCGATCAATAGAAGTAGTAGTAATTCATGAGTAGCCTAAAATGTATGCTTTTTGTTATATTTAACTTAAATAATAATTTATTTGTATCCAATTTATTTTTCTCTGTCCCGTATTTTTCCCGAAGTGGAACACTTTATCTTCTAATGCAGTTAAAACACGATTGTTACTTTTTTTTTCCCGCACGTGTCTTTTGCTATCTTAGATCAGATTTTACTGCAATTTTTTGCAATAAATTAAATGATATTCCGGCTTAACTGATGTTTTTTGCAGATATTTTTATCTTTAATTTTTCATTTACAAGTTTAACCTTCGGTCTAAAAAAAATTAGATATTGTTAAAAAAATATTAGACTGCAGTGCGAAATCCTCGCACGGATCTACTGGTATTACATTATTTTTTTTTTATCATGTTATAAGATTTTAGACTATTTAGAATGGTAAAATTCTATGACTATAAACAATATGACTTCTGATCATTGTTAAGACTGGGCACCATACGAGTTTGAACTTTCGTAAGATACTGATTCATATAAGACTTTTGGACACTTCATAGGCATTATATTCATTTAGACTTTTCATTCCTGAATCTCTGAAATTATGACACACAATGTGATTGTGTCTGTATTTTTGTTATTTTGTTTTGTTTGTACGAAAAGCTTCTGTGTAAATGTATTATATTTCTTTGAATATATTTATTATTGTGCTTTTGGGAGTGGAACTACATTCCGTTATTGTATATGTTAAATGTTCCCCTGCGTTCTGGGTCGTCTTGTGGCCACGGTTTCGCTGAGTGGCAGAGGGAAGCTGTCCGCCAGAAGATTTTGCCTTAAAACTACGGATTGGCTCTCCGGTTGGGTGTTCAAGTACATAAGGAAATATTTTTATTTATTTTAAAATGTTGGTGTCATTAAATCATTTTAGCATTTTATGAACAGAAGTACTTTGCCTTTGAAAGGGTTAATCAAAAAGATTAATCGTTACTTCCAAACCATTCATGTGAAGACACAGTGGATCGCTAGTTTAGTTACAAAAAAAGAATTATAATTTAACAAATTACAATGACCATTGGGAAAATGTTCCGAAAGCTTAAAAAAAAAAAAACATTAAAAAAAAGCACTTTTGTGTTATAGCGGCCCCCACAATTATGATTATGCCAAGGTTGCAGTTATGATTTCGCGAAGATCTTCGCAAAGCTTATATATGCATCCTATATACGCATATATATATTCCAAACACTCCGATGAGTGCAATATACGCCATTATACACATATTATTTAAGTCTTATATGTCGTATGTACATCACATATTATATGTCGTATATGACACATGTCATGTGTCAGCATATATGACTATAACTTAGCCACATACGTCAAGAAATGTTATATATATATATATATATATATATATATCATATATTATTATAACGTAATACATGCTTTATAATTTGGCGATAAATCTTGGTCGTTTGGCGATTGATACTTGGGGACCGCAATAATACGAAAGTACCAAATTTACACTATATTAATGAAAACAGAAACAAAACTATTTCATCCTTGGGGGACGCTATAACACGAAAGTACCAAATTTCTACTTTATTTTTCATATCTGATAATTTGCATCGATCCTTTTTGTAACTTTAACATTTTTGTAAAGATTTTATGCATCTGTCTTGCCTATTCAAAGAAACATTCTTCTAAAGTTACAGAATTTCGTTAAAAACGTTTAAAAAATTCTTCAAAAGTTACAGAATTTCGTTAAAAACGCTTAAAAAATTCTTCTAAAGTTACAGAATTTCGTTAAAAACGCTTAACATAGTAAAATGCGAACTTCATTTGGTCCATTCTCGACCGAAAGCAACAATCATTTTCTGAATGTTTAATAAAATACGAACATCATTTGGTCCATTCTCGACCGAAAGCAACAATTATTTTCCGAATGGATAATAAAATTGATTGCTTTAAAATTTCCTCATTATAGCATTTTACAAAATATTTCTTTTTCCAATTTCTCGCATATTTAGCACTTTTCAAATTATCCCATATTTAATAAACCAGAGAAAAAAAATTAATTGGCACCATATGCCATTTTCAACAAAAGAAAAGACATCTATTTTAAAATAGAAATTTAGCCTCGAACCAGAATTACTTTTTTTCAGCTTCATATTTCGTGAAAGCTGTTGAGTAATAAAGCCTTTAAAAAAGTTTAACTTTTAGTCAATTAATTAAATTATAATTAAAAATGTTTTTTTTTCGATCCTTCGAAATTCTTGGAACACTTTCTATGAATTTCACAACAGACTTTTTTTTCCTTGGCTAGACGTTGCGTTATTATTCTCTTTTCCCAAAATCCATTAAAAGGTATTTTTAAATACGTTTTATTAGATAGTAATTAATTTTTAATTAAAAGGGTGACTTGCTTCAAGGGCAAAAAATTAACTATGACTATAAATGGTATACATGGTTCCAAAACGAAAAAATATACCTTGTAAAAAAAAAATAAAAATAATAATTAGAACATAAGTAAATTAAATACTGTAATTATGAAAGTACGTGTTTATGACGTCAATAAAACAATTCCGACATTCAAAACCAATTTTCAGATAGAAATAAAGAGTTTTGTTTCTTTTAAAGATATAAGCTCGGTAAATATAAATTTACGTATTAATGATATAATAATTGTAAATAAAAATAATTAGCATTCAATTTAACTTCTGAAAACGAACCAAAAAATGGTGACATATATGTTAATTCGCAGAGATTGGACATAGTACACGTGATAACCATTGCAGTCACTGAAGTTGTATTTTTTTTATTTGCTGTATCATCTATATTATAAAACAAAAACGTTTCTCTGCGTAAAGGTGATGTCATATCAACGGTGGCAACACCTGACCAATAAATTTTGCTTTCGCTGCATTTTTTAAACTTCTAAACATCAAACAATTTAAATTTTTGCACCGACGAATAGGGAAACAAATATTCTTTCAAATGCAATTACTTTATAAACAATATTTCAATTTACTGATTTTTATTGTTTTTAAATTAATTTTCAAGCATGATTTTTATCTCTATCGCGTGCAGCCCGATTACGAATGATTAACCCGTTTGCACTTAAAACAATACAACTAGTTCGGAATTTGTCTCTGGATAATATTCCACAACGAAATTAGAATTTCATCAATAAATAAATAAAATAAGACAAATAAGACAAAAATTTAACAGACACGAAATTAAACAACGCATTTAAACTACTGAGAATTATCAGAATAAAAATGCCTGCTGTAAATAGTGAAATTTTCAGCAATTCCTTCGGATATTAACTCCTTACATACAGCTAATAAGAAAGTATCGCTTTTAATAAATGTAGGAATTTTATTTAAATACATTATTGATATTTTTTATATAAAAATGCTCTTTGGTTTTGTTAGTGAGCAATCTAAAAAATATCTGTTAAATCTAAAAATATATATTCGAATTTTAAATTTAATTAAAAAAAAAGGTTTTCAACTATGTTCTGTAGCAAAGAAGCACAAGTTGCATCCCCTAGATATATTTAATAAGCTAGATATATTTAATGCTTTTCAATTAATTACATTTGCAATTCACATATTTTAAATCTTTCATCTGTATGCAGCAAGCATATTTACCTGATCTGAAGCTCGCATATTTACCTGATCTGAAGCTCGTATATTTCCCTGATAAAGGATTGAATAGTATTATTTGCATAATCTCCTTTACTTTTATAGTGTATAAAAATTAGGCATTACTGGTTGCTTTTTCTGTCAAAGATTGTAACCCTCATCGTGCAATAGGGTTTTTTGTTTCCCTATATATTTTAGTTATGTGTCTTTTCGTTCTTCGAACCTGAAAAAAATAATAATGTACACTTAGTAAATAAGTTTAAATAGATAACTAATAGTAAGAAGCTACACTTTATTCGATAAAATTTGTGGTTTAAAACACGAAGAATTAAGAATTCTAATCAAAACATTAAACATGGTACTAGGAGAGTTAAAAATTTATCTTTTTGAATTTAACCCGTTTCTTTCACTTATATGTTTGTTCCATAAATATAGGGGAGATGGGGGGGACATTTGAGCTGGGGGCAGTTTTGAACAGGGACCACATTTTTTTATCTGATAGTGCAATATTCTTATTTTTCAGAAGTAATGTTGGTAACACTGACTTACATATGTGTCGCATGCCTTTTACCTCATTGTATTTATAGTTCGGTCATGAAAATTGATTATGTGTTTCGACATCTTTTGATTAAACTTTTAAGTTACTTTTTGTAAGCTTCTGAAGCCTGTTTTGTTATCTACGGCTGTTCATCTTTAGTGACATATTAGTTAGTAGATTTATGCTTTTGTTATCATTATAACAAATCTTGATTAAATCTGTTTATAACATATATAAGCTTATTTTTCCAAAATGATGGCATAAGGGACAGATTTTAACAAATCTAATGGAGTAGTTTTGAACAAGTTCAAAACTGCCCCTTCTTGTTTAAATTAAAGCAACTTTTAAAATTAATATTTATTTATGAAGTATATTGACTCTCATTTATATAATTTAAATGCTGGAACTTATGATTCAGTTCATTCGGGTAAATAGCATTGTTTTCTGTACATTTCTTCCTCACTGTATACATGGACTGCAGCCGTTATATGTATCAGTACTCGATCCTTTCATCACAAAGCTTGTTCAAAAGCAGAACAGCTGGTTACTTAGTAATCCTGGTGTAAAACAATTTCAGTATATAATCTCTCAGGTATGATTCATGTAGCACTTGATCTGTCATTTACTAGAATAAATATTATTGGAGGCTTCGCAAAAAGGGGTATATGATGTTCTTTTGATACTGTTGTTAGTTATGATGATTTTGAATCATCTACAGCAGAGGTGTCCATCTGTGGCCCACCTGATACCACTAAATTTGGAAAGAAATATTCGACTGCTTGAATCGCAGAAATTTGATGATTAGTTAAGTAAAAGTTTACTATAAAATTTTAGTGGTATCCGGCGGGCCACAGTTGGACACCCCTGATCTACAGTAACTGACAGGTCAGTATTAGATAATATACCTTATGTTTCAGAGGTTGAATCTGTAACAAATTCTTTGAACACAACTAAATTTATGTTGACTGAAGCTGATCTTCCTTATGCAGCTTCTGCTGATTGCCCAGAAAATACCTGCAGTTATGCAAATTTAGAACTAAAATCAAGTGCTTCTAAAGTTAATGACACTTTTGCTACTACTCTAACACCAGAATTGGTCCGACCTTAACCTATAGCTTCACCTCGTAAAACATCTAAATGGAGTAAAAAAAGGGTAAATTTAGAATTTTAATATCCACTCTAGAAAAAAATCGCGTTGAAGCTAAAAGTATTTAAAAATTAAGAAAGAGAACTAAATTTTTTTAAAAAGAAGTTGGAGCACAGGATCTGAAAAAAAGTCATCTTGGAAAAGATTTTGAGACTAGCAGCGATGATATGTCTTCAGACTTTTTATTAGAGAGTGATGATAATGAGTCATATAATCATGCAGAAAATGAAGAAGGTATTGAAATAGAACAATTCGATGTTGCTGATATTAAAATAAATGACTTCATTTTAGTAAAAATTTCAAGTAAAAAAAAAATGATTCTCCATTATGTTGGACAAGTTGAAGAGAAAAACAATGAAGCATGGTAAATTATCTGAAAAAGACGGAGGGTTGTTACAAATTTTTCTTCGCAGACCATGAATACAAGTGACTGGTTCCTTTTAAGGATACCTGTTACTTTTAAGCTTCCTAGACAATTGTTATCAGGAGAAGCAGAATGAGCAGTGAGCTTGTTGTCATTTCCAATAAACCTTGGAAACTTCCAAATGGAATATTTTTTCACTTTAATGTTAACTACAATAACTATATAAGTAGAAAAATATTTAAAATATTTGGTCATATCTGTTTAGGTGTTTAAACAAAATTAAGTGTGTATATGTTTTGTTTAAGTCTGTCTTACGTTGAAGTGATTATTTGTTCAAAAATGCCCCAAGGTTGTTCAAATGTGCCCCATGCAAGGGTACATTTGAACAAAAAAACAACATATTTGAAAGTAAACAAAAAAGTGGGTTAATTTAATTGAATATTGTTTACATTATTTTTTTCATACATAAAATAAATGCCTTCTTCTTATTATAAACAGTGTTATTTCTCAGAACTTATGTATAGTGGTGAAAATTATACTTTAATGAAAAGTGTTAAAATCTGCCCCTTCTGCCCTAAGTAACATTCATTATTGCACGAGTAAAATTTCACTACATAAACTATCATTGAATTTCGTATTATCTAAGATACATGTCAATAAATTCCATGTATTCCGAAAAATATTTACACAATGATGTGAGGAATTTTTCACATCTGGAGAAGCCAATGTATCGAATGTCATCAATATATATAATGGTTAGAGTATCATAGTTGAGATTTTTTCCAACAGAGAGAAAATATGCAGGGACCAGGACTCGAACCTGGGTACTTTGATTTGCCGTATGTATCAGGCCCTCCCTACTGAGCTATCCCGACGATATCCTGGCTGGCATACTTCACTCTTATTTGTTGGACAAGGCTGCTAACTGCAGCACTAATTTCATTCATCCGAGCTATAACTATAGCATTTACATGATGAATCTGAATGTAAATGCTATAGTTATAGCTCGGATGAATATTTCTATAATCGGGTTTTTATCATGATTCAATAAGTTTCTCAAATTCAAATGACATTATAATCACTTGATGACGTTATATCTAGTTACTTTCCCTATTACTCATATTGATAATCTCTCTGTATTATTCTTAAACATTTGAAAAAATGTCTTTTAAACTTCCAATATGACGCCAGATTAATTTTCTTTTTACTTCTCTAAAGACATCATATTAACCTGCTTTCTGTACTTACACTATACTCATACTCCTTATATTATTGAGAAATGTTTGAAAAGTTCCGCGTTTTATTACCAATATGACGTCATATTAATCTTTTTTTTTAATTGGTGAAACTTTTTATTTGTTTTTCATTTTTTACTTAGAAATCTTTCAATAGAAAATTAATTATTGTAGAAAGAATTTTATTGTGGATTTTTAATTGTTGGCAACTACTACAACGAAAAATGTTTAAATTTAATAAGAAAAGGCTGTCAGATTTTTGTTTTTTTATCTCTATAATTATCTATATTAAAATAATACGATTTTTTTTATTTTATGATTTTCAGGTTCATACTAGGTATTCAGCTATAAGTACACAAACTTTCAAGTTTGTAAGTTATATTGTTTCTGATAACCGTCTCTGTGACGGACAGACAACGAAGCGAGACTAATAGGGTTTCGTGAGATAAAATAAACTCTAAAAAAAGAAATATTTGTTTGAAAAATTGCAAAAAGATTATTTATGTATTCGGGAATTAGTTTCTGTCTTAAGAAAAATTTGGCGTTTTTCTAGACATCTGATATTTTATGTAGCCACTAAATAAATTCAGGAAAAAAAATCTATCACTTTTATGCCAAAAAATAAAAAAATAGCAGTTCTTCTATTTTTTACTTAAGTTGCTGCAGATATAAGACAAAAAGTATTTCTTTAGTTCCCTAACGAAATGTTTTACTGATTCAATATAAGTTTCGTTTACGTCATATACAAAGAATAAATTTCGTTATTCGAAAAAATGTTTTGTTGTCCGAACAAAAATCTTTTTTCTGGTACAATTTGTTTTTATAGAAAAAAGTAGTTTAAGCGGACGAAATATTTTGTTATAAATATGTGTCTATCGCTATTGCATTAAATTGTTTTTCCAAGCATGTTATGAGCTGAAAAAACTTCTAATTTATAAATTTTACACTATTTATCATTTAATAATTTTAGCATTTTCCCAAAGATGTCATTTTGCACAGTTTGTTGGTAAAATCCGCTAAAATCCGGGTTAGACGAACATATTTTGAATCGGAAATTTTACGTAATAATAGAGACGAATTACATAACACACGAAAATACACTGTGAAAGAGTTCCGTAAACATATATACTGGATAGTTTGCGAGAAATGTCTGCCTTCTAACTCATCCAGACACAAAGTACTCGTTGTACGTACAAAGTACGTGATTACGTAAAATGTTGAAATGGTTGAATGACACCAAGACTTATGAACAAATTTATTTGAAAATAAGTAAAATCTTTTTTTCACGTACATTACAAAAGGCAGACATGTATTTCAAAATTCTTGGTGTCGTTGTGGTACATGGGGATTAAAATTAATTGCGGCAGAATTTAACCCACCATGCCGGAAAAGTTTAATGGAATCTTTCTATTTTCATTGGAAATGGTAATTTTTTCCGGAATAAATGGAACGTTTACTTTTTCCAACATAGTTGAAAAGTGTTCCCGAATTCGGATTGTCTGTCTCTCTCTCTGTCTGTCCTTGTACCATCTCACGTAAAAATATTCAGATTGTCATGCAATGGATATATGTTATTTAGGGTTATTGTGGCATGTTCGGTATTGAAAATGAAGTGTGTAGAACTTATAGTATTTTTACAGGATCACTCAAAAGGATTCCGTTGCATTACGCTCTATGGGAGAAAATCATTTGCGATTTGTTTTAATGCTGTTACACGATTTCAAACATATTGAAATTGATATATATCACAGAGGTGTACTAAAAGAGGCTTACTATAGAATAGGGTGAGCACAGGGACCAGTCCTTTACAGAGACACTCAAAAGAATTCCGTTATATTACAATCGATGGAGAAAAATCGTTTGGTGTTTATTTTAATAATATTTCACTATTTCAACAATATTGAAATTAATATAGTATATTGCTAAGGTGCATTACAAAATGCTTACTATAGTATATTTTGTGTATAGCATTCGTCGTTCATTTACAGAGACATACAATAGAATTCGGTACTTTTATGTTAACAATAATTCCTGGAAATGCGTTGTCAGTTGCTGAACGCGTTTTTAAATTTAACTCGTTTTTTGTCTGTTACTTCGTCTGTATAAATTCTATAGATCATATACAGAATAGTACAAAAGTCCTCGAGCACATTTTCATTTATCGACAGAAATTCCATAAGGGGAATTTCAAATGGGCTACGCTTTTCCTAGCTAAACTAAAATTAGCATACTCTGTAGTGTATATAAAAATCTATAGATCATATACAGGGTTGCTCAAAAGAATTTCGAAAATTTTCAGAATGTTTTTGGTAGTTCCTAAAATTGGGTTTTTAAATATGTTATACGTTTTCTAATATCATCTTTCGTCTTATTAAACGGTAAAGTTTTGTAAAATTATTTCGGAAGCGTTGCATAATATATGCTTGACGCATGATTCTCCGTTCTTGTTGAATAATAAAAAGGAACTGTTCCTTCCAAGACAGACAAATTGAAATGTTCTTTTTCAATGTAGTGAAACAAAAACACCAGTTAAATTTTCGTAATTGTTGGTTTGGCCTATAACAATGTCATTGGATATTAAAACACACATAAACAACACCTGCATTCAGCAATTAAAGATACACAAATATTATATTACAGACATACATACAATAAATACAATAATCCAACATGGAGTGAAAAATTAGCCAGAGCCAGGAATCGAACCTGGGTCCACAGCGTTCCAGGCTGACCAGCGTTTCAGAGCAACAGCCTGGAATGCTGTGGACCCAGGTTCGATTCCTGGCTCTGGCTAATTTTCACTCCATGTTGGATTATTGTATTTATTTTATGTATGTCTGTAATATAATATTTGTGTATCTTTAATGTCATTGGATGTTGGCCAGTTGTTGTGGGGGACAAAGCATTAATCTTCTAATGACGAGTACTGGGGTTCGATTTCGAAAGATGGAAAAGCGATAAGAAAACGGCTGTGATAATTTTCAAATACCTTATCAAATGCCTTTCAAATGCCTTATAAATTTGCAAATATCTGTTCCGCGTGTAAATATGCATCAGTACAAGTCTAAAAATACTTATACAAGTATATAAGTCCATAAAAATAATTACAACAATGGCACGAGTATGTTTCGTTATTTTGCATTGTGACAACAAAAGTACACCATGAGTCTATGCGAAAGTGTTAAGGCTATAATTATGAATTAGATTTATTTTTGTGTGTGTGCTATTAACGTCTTCGCCGGGCCCCACCAGTGACTGAGAGGTTCTGCTCTCGAAGCTGGTAGACGGGAGGTGCTAGGTTCGATCCCAATCGCGCCCGTCTGCCTAATCGTTCGGAGTTTTCGTGGTTTTCTTCGAGCCGTGTATTTATCCATGCGTAAATACGGGTTAGGTTCCCTTAGAAAGACCCCCACGGAGGGCACTTTCCCGGGCCTATATCCCAAGTGTAGATAATTGGCCGTCTATAACCAACCCAACCCTCTTCGCGGATTTTACACAAATTTTATTCGGTTGGAACCACTTTTTTTTAAAAAGCTAACTTTACTTAAATATCACAAAAATGTTTTAATTAGAGAAAACAAATATTAGTTTTATTTTTTACTGGTGCCTAAAACAAATTCTGTATGCTCTTTTTGAGGGTGCATATACGCACCCATGGTCCCGATTGGGTTAAGAAAAATGTATTTCTAGAAACTGAAACATCCCGTCTTAGAACTGCATAAAATCTACAACTCACAGACTGGGGAATACCAAAACGGAAGTTTTGTGAAAAAACGGATTATATACGGCAACATTTCTGCCAGTGCATTTTCCATTTTTTCACGGAATTCATGTTTACAGGGTGCATTAAATCTTGCTAAATAAAGTTTTTAGTGTATGTCTATTAAAAATCGTTACAACAAAGGCACGACTATGATTCGTTCTTTTGAATTGTGACAACAAAAGTACACCATTTGTCTATGCGAAAGTATTAAGGTATCCTATGCCTTATAAGAATTCTTATTGTATGCAAAAAGCGTGTCTGCTTTGAGTGTTCATAAGTTTTTAAAAGATCTTTAATTTACAGAGAAATTGAAATAGTTTAGAACTGTCTGAAATCAAAGAAGTTAAATTATAAACACTTTTAATGAAGTACAATGAATTATATTATAAAAATAAATATAGCATTATTAGGTACTTCTCTATTATCCCGTCGACCACTTTTCATAACAAAAAACTATCGCCAAACTGTAAGATTAAACGCCTAAAAATGCAGTCCCATTTACTTAATGTCAGAAGCATTATACGTGTTTGTTAAGTCGTCAAGTGGTTTTTAATTCGATATTTGCGTGTATTTTTCATTATTTTTTACTGATTTATTAGTTACTTCATTAATTAAAATAACAATCGTGTCCTTAAATTCTTATATTTTATTTAGTTATTTATTTTGATATTCCAATGGCAACGTTCTCCCGTTTATTTGGCGTTGCAGTTTAGCGATAGTTTTTTGTTATGAAAAGTGGTCGACGGGATAATAGAGAAGTACCTTATTAATATTGTTTAATTTTTACGATGTTACATCACGATCATTAATTTAATTCATAAATAGGTATTGACTAAATGTATGCATTAAAATTATCTGGAAAACGTATTCTATAAAAATAATTAATAGTAGCTACATAAATACGTTCGGCAACATTATTTTAAAAACGTATTTAAATCTGAAAAAAATCCGGCGTATGAAGTGCTCTTTTGAAAAAAGAAAATTGTTCAAATTTTCTGGTGCGCCTTAGACGCCACATTTAAAAATAAAATCTTAAAAATTACGCATAAATATGGAAAATTCTATATTAATGAACGAGAGTTGAAGACGTGATTATTCGAATGAAAGAGAGCAAGATTTCCACACGTTTTGTGATATGTTATCGTATTTCTTCACTTCACATTTTCTTGTTTTCGTTATATTTCTACTAGTTATTACACATTTCATTGTTCTTTATTGTATTTTCATACTGCATGTTTCATAAAGATTTTGTTGTTAAAAAAAAAAAAAAAAAAAAAAAAAAGGGGATTGTGCACAATACGCTCAAGCCGGGCTTCTCAAGTTGCAGAACATGCTACCTGATGCACAGAACATATACAGGGTGATTATAAAAAAATATCCAGATATATGAGACCTTAACTATCATACCGTTCACAGAAACTGAATGAAACTTTGGTTTAAAGTATTTTGAGGTATGCGCTCAAGAATCATATGAAAGACAACAGTTAAATTCTAACAGTTACGGCTACAATGACAAAATTTCGAAAATTTCAAATAGCAACACCTACTTTTTTTTATTGGAATGTGATCTTCATAGTGAAAAACCATAAAAAGCGTTGGAACGGTACCTGTAGCACGAAAATCGCCGGCGCTAGACAGACTAAGAAGAATAGTGAAAACAACGAATAAGGACAGAGAATCAACAGAAAACAAAACATTTTATTGTGTTTCATACATTTTCTATTTTACACACGACGACACTTTACATGCGGCAGATGGTGGATAGCACTGAACAATAAAATGTTTTACTTTCTGTTGCTTCTCTGTCCTTTATTGGTAGTTTTCACTTTTCTTCTTAGTCTGTCTAGCGCCGGCGATTTTCGTGCTACAAGTACCGTTCCAACGCTTTTTATGGTTTTTCACTACGAAGATCACATTCCAATAAAAAAAGTAGGTGTTGCCATTTGAAATTTTCGAAATTTTGTCACTGTAACCGTAACTGTTAGAATTTAACTGTTGTTTTTCACGTGATTCTTGAGCGCATACGTCAAAATACTTTAGGCCAGAATTTCATTCAGTTTCTGTGAACGGTATGACAGTTATGGTGTCATATATCGGGATAGTTTTTTTATAATCACCCTGTATATTAAAATCTTTTTTTTATTGAAAAGTTAGATTTTTTAAAATTTAATATACTATATATTTCTTTTTAGATTATCCACAAACAACATCAAAAAAGCATTTTTATATGAAAAACATCAACTATGTATTCAAATAATGTTTTAAAATTTTAAAAATATATATATACCATCGATTTAGCTGAATGCCAGGGGTTAATAATCGAATAAGTCGAAAAAGATTTCTTTATTTACAGCAGCCTTTTTCATTCGCATTATTTCAGTGCTTAAGTACATAATTCGATTACATAGCTGTTAAACTAGTGTTTTCTTCATAATAAGTCATATATGTATTTATTTATTTATTTATTTATTTATTTATAGATGAAAATTTAGCCGGAAACAAATGCTGAACTATTTATATTGTTTTAAGTGCAAATGTGATTTAATCTTTGGAAATCGTACTGCGGGCGATAGATACAGACTTTTAAAAAAACTTCACGTTCCAAAACTATGTTAAATCCCCCCCCCCACCAAAAAATAAATAAATCTACCCTATATATATAAAATCCTAATGAAACGAATTTGTGAAACGATTTTATGAAACGAATTTATGAAACGATTTTATGAAACGACTGATTATGTTTCAGGGCTATTTTTAATAAAATATTAAGCGCTTGATGGTGAAATTAATACCAATTGTCCATAAAAATCCGCGGATGTCAAAACTGGTAATAGAATTATGAAATTGGAATTAGTTTTCGAGATATTAATTTTTTTTCTAATTTTAATGACATTTCTGTAAGGATGGCAACTAATTACTCAATTTTTTTGTGACAAAAAAGGGAAAAAAATTGAAAAGGATCCCAATAGGGATTATTGATTTCTTTTTATTCGTCATTTTCAAATTGAAATTGAACTTATCTTTCTTTTCAATCGATAATGAAGACAAGATTATGATTAAATTATGTTTTTCAGGAAAATTTGAAAAAAAAAATCACATTTCTATCGTCAGGATTCAATCGTCTGTGAGCATTTAATTTAATTTATAAACTGAAAATATTTTGAATAAATTCGTCCAAATGACATCATTTATGTAAACGCAAAAGAAAGGGGGAAGTAATTAATAGTAATTATTATTTATTGACATCATTTTGATATTTTTTTGTAAAATTTAAGTAAACGAATTTATTTATTTTTATGTACAAAAAGAGATAAATTGAAAGACAATTATAAATAAATTGTATATATCCATATAAATACATGTATAAACAAGCATAGAAGTTCGGTGCTTTTCCAGTATATGGGGCCTTGACGAAACAGAGAAAATAGCCTTGGCGGAAAAGGAAATTTGGCAACATACTTTCTGTCAACCTATTCACTTTCTCATTTCGTATACAGAAGCATTTTTTCAATATTTATACAATTTGTTTAGCGTAAAATGTCATTTATCCTATTTTATATATAATCAGAAGTAATTTGTATAGAAAAAACAATATTAATATACGTATAATTAAGATACGCATATAAACAAAAAAATCGTCGAATTTGTTTCCATGGCTGTTTATGTCATTTGGCACCAAATCTCACTTTCTGATGTCCGAATTGCGCCAAGCTTTTTAAAAAAGCGTCAAGACCCCTATAATAGAAAAGGGTTCTGCGTCAATTTGTCGCGCACAATTCATCGCGGAACAATACGTCGCGCACAATTCGTCGCAGCGTCAATTCAATAGAAAAGCACCAAAAGTTCATTGGGTTTGTTTTCATAACTTTTGGCAACAAATCTATGTATACTAACGAATCTATCCCTTTTTGAAGCTCGAATTACGCCAAACCTAAAAGCAAAGGATCCTATACTGGAAAAGTACCCGATTTTCTTATGGACAATATTCAAGTGACAAAACATGATGTAAAATTATCGCGGATAGCAAATTTGTTTAAATATGCTATCAACTGATTCCGAATAAATGCAGGCATGCATGACAAAATATTTAATTAATTTTGTATGATAAATAATTATTAGAAAATTCGTATATACATATTAATTAAAATAAATAATTTACATATTTAAAATAACATGAAAATATGCTTGATGGTGCACTAAAATAGAGAGAAAATTAAAACCTGTTACTGAAAATGTCTATAACATAGTACTTTTCAATACCGTGGTTCTTAAGGTTATTCACAAGCAGATGGAATTTTTCTCATTCTTAAACGCAAAGGAAGAATAAAATACAGATCGTTGTTATAAAAGTCCGAAAGGTAGCCACAATTTAAACCTAACAATTTTATACAAGCTGGTTTTCAAGTTGTAAGTGATTTTACTTATCAATCCCGAAAACAGTCGTCAGTTGTCGCAACATCTGTGGGAGGCCATGATAATCAAACAATGCCCCATTAAAACGTTAAAAGCATAGCAACCCAATTACAGATTTACCAATATTTTAAAAACAAAGCACGCTGTCATGTTTTTAGAGGCCTCGAAGTCTGACCGGGGGTTGGCGAGCGTAGCTCGCAGGGGTTAGGCCCCCTAGTAATAATAATAAAAATAAAACAGCATATTGATATACAATTTTCAAACAAATTACATTTGAAAGTAAATTTTTATTATTATTATTATTATATGATGGTGTAAAAATTTAAATCAGTCGATATTTAGAAGTTAAAAAAATTCTGTTAAAAGTGAAATTGGTTGTTCAATGATTTCCAAGCTTTAATAGGATGTCACCATTACTCACGGACAGGTTTTTGTTGTATAATATAAATATTTGTTTATCTCAATATAACACTATTTCTTTCTATAGATTATACGCCCATAATGTAGAAAAAAAATGTTGGAAATTTTACGTGACAAACGTTACAAATGGTGAAAAATTATACTAGAACTAGTTTCATAAATATTCAGATCCTGATGCTATAGCTGTTGCATTCTTTTGAAAAAATGCATAAATACAAAATTTATTTTATGTGCAGATTTTTATATTATACATATTAATTTTATTTTACTTTATGAATCAAAGTTTCAATACACTTTTACAAACAATTAATTACAGTTCTGTTACATTAAAATTTCAGTAAATATCCAATACAAGACATGGTAAAAAAATCATCGTTATAATTTCAGTGAAATTAATTATATCGTCTTTTATGATATGATTAATTTCCGTAATAAAATAAGTGCACTTTAAGTTAGCAAAATTTTATATTTTGTTGACATTCACTGAAATTTTCAGAACTAGAAATACATATTTAGACTTTTTTTCCATTCAATATCTATTTCTGCGGAAACATCTATCCAAACAAATTATCGATAGATTATAGTATTGATATAAGTAACCAATTTTAGTATACAAATTCGGTTTTTAAATTCGATAATACGGAAATAATAGGACTACATCTTAACTCCTTGAAGGGCACCGGTATATTATATATAGCACTTAATTTTAATCCCAAAATGCCACAATGACACCAGAATTTTTTAATCAAATTTTGAACTTATAAGGTACATGAGGAAAAGCTTTTACTTATTTTAAAATAAATTCGCTCGTGAATACTTGTGTCAATCAATCATTTAACTATTTTAGCTACAAGAGTGCTTTGCCCCTCAAGGGGTTAAATAGGACGTAATCACCATGGCAACCTAGAATCATTACCTATCATGGAATATCATTTAATTAATTACGTATGTCAGGTTTCAATGGAATAAAGAAAACTTTTATTAACATATTTTTAAGTTTTGATTCTATTGTCATAAAATTTGAAATGACTCGACAAAATTCTGAACCGATTATATGTATATTAAATTTGAAACCATTCAGTTGAGTAGTTTTTGCGCTGTTATATGTGGACAGACGAACGGACCAGATGAAAACTACACCTGCTAAGTATTTATATAATTATACACTAACTTCACACTGGCAACAACAGGTTACATAACTCTACTGTAAGCTGTCTTTTCTACCACACAGAGTGTCTTTCCTGAATAGGACGTAATAAAGGACAGAAATACATCGGCCTATAACTCTTCACCAGTTGCATTTGGACTGGTATTTGTATACATTTCCTTGATCCCCATGGCAAGAGATTTACAACGACACCACTCTTGACAAAATTCCGATCTGGCAATTGGGAACCTTCCCCACTAAGATGTCTCCATATTCTTGTATTTCAATTTAGTTTAACAAAGATAAAGCCCCTCATGACTATTATTTAAAAAGTAAGAGGGTGAAGTTGTGCAAAAAATGCTTTTATGTGGGTCTGGGTGATTGGAAAAATATATTGTTTGGTGATGAGAGTGTAACATATGTTTATGAGATGTTTTGTGTAACATATGGTGAACAAGGTTTTCGTCTATGGCGAATGAGGCAAAAAGCATATAAGAAGGACTGCATGAAACTATCAGTGAAATTTGCAGTCAGTGTAATGGTATGGGCTTGCAAGACGGCAGATGGTCCTGGAAGGCTATGTATCGTTAACGAAATGATTAATTCTATCAAGAAATATCAAGATAGATCAAAAAATCCTTGCGCATTTCATGATACTATCTTTGGAAGATCTGTGTGGGGACAATTTTATTTTCCAACATGACTTAGCACCTTCACACAGGTACTTCATACAGGTCCACAAAGAACTGACTTAACCAACACCAAATTAACGTACTTCCCTGGCCGGCTAATTCACCGGATTTAAATCCAATACAGAATTTGTAGGAAATAATGAAAAAAAGACTGCAAGATATTTCGCCAAAAAACAAAGTTGAGCTTTTTTTCCAGCATAAAGTCGACATGGTCTGGTCATGTCTGGGCACAAAAAATTGTGAATCACTTGTAGCTAGATTGGCAAAGCGAGTTCGTGCTGTTATAAAGCGTAAAGGTGATGCTACAAATTTTTAAAGAAAAAATATTTTTCGTTTTTTAAAACGCGTATTATTTACAATGCATTATTCTAATATTTTGAACCAGGTAAATGGTTGTTATAATATTTTGATTTTTTTTTCAAGTGTGAATAATTACTTTAATTTTTGTATTATTTCCTTTAATTTCTATGCTAAAAGATTCTACAAAATATGTAGATTGTTACAATATTGAGTTTTATCCTATATTACTTTTTGTATAAGCATAACTAAAAAACCTTTTTTCAGAATTCCATTTTTTTTTTTTTTTTTGACTTGGATCTGTATTATATTTTCGTATATTATGAAACATTTGTCTTTTATTATTATTATTATTATTTATCTTTTTTTAAAGGCATATACATGGAGAAAATTACTGTTATTCATTATATATATATATATATATATATATATATATATATTTTAATTCTTACCAATTTCAATAAAAATTACAATTTCCAGAAATTCATCTTTTACTGCAAATTGGATGGAAATTGTTTTTGCTATTTGTCCGGTTCTATTACGAAATTTTCAATGAGTTTGTTCTAATGCGTTCATATTCCCTTCAGAATTATATCTTTCAAATTTTAAGGATTTCAGGTGGAAAGAAAATTATTAAGTAAAACTTAATCACCACGAAGTAAATAATCGCCAAATGGTATAAAATGATCATCTTAAAAAAATACATTCCATAGATAATTGCTTTTATTGTAATTTAATTATATTTTAATGCCACTAATAAGAATGTGATTAAATTACTTTAAAAAACTGTATTGTTGTATACTTTGATTTACTTTTTATTTAGCTGATAAAAGGATACAGAGATAAGAAATATATATTTCTTGGTATGTTTTGCATATTAGAGTTCTTTTACATTTTATTATAATTTAATGTCATTAATAGGAGCAAAAATAAAATAATTTTCCAAAAACAACTAGATATCAAAATGTGCTTGCATTTATCTCCTTATAGCTGGCTAAAGACTACGGAAATAAACTTAAAAAAATATTCTGCATGTTTTATATGTTTCAAAATATTATTTTTAAAATATAGCTATTTCTTTTTTCATATGTTCTTTTTAGGGTTTCGTTCATCTCACGAAATCCTATTCGTCTCGCTACGTTGTCTGTCTGTCACAGAGCTGGTTCTCAGAAACTATATAACTTACATACTTGAATTTTGTATAATTATAGCTGAATACCTACTATGAATTGGAAAATCATAAAATTAAAAAATATCGTGCTATTTTAATATAGAGAGATAAAAAACCAAAAATCTAATAGTCTTTACCTATTAAATTTAAACATTTTTCGTTGTAGCAGTGGCCAACAATTAAAAATCCATAGTAAAATTCTTTCTACAATACTTAATTTTCTATTGAACAATTTAAACGTGAAAAGTGAAATTGAATTAAAAACTTTCACCAATTGAAAAAAGATGAATATGGCGTCATATTGGTAATAAAACGGAAATTTCCAAATATTTCTCAATACTACAAGGGGTGTGAGTATGTGTAAATACATGAAGGGGGTTAGTATGATGTCATTAGAGAATTAAAAAAATAATAATCTGACGTCATATTGGAAATTTAAAGGATTTTTTCAAATGTTTGAAAATAATACAGAGAGAGTATCAATATGAGTAATAGAGAAAGCAAGTAGATATGACATCAGCAAGTGATTATAACGTCATATGAGTTTGAGGAACGTATTGAATCATGATAAAAACCCAATTATGGAAATATTGGCGTATTTTAACATTTTGAAGGTCTCTACAGAACATGTTTAATTTTGAAATTGATTTTTTTTAATATCGCATTTAGTCCACATGACAGATATTATTATGACAATGTATAATAGCGGGACGGTTCAGATTTTCGAAAATAAAACGAGAAAAATAGACCGGTAAATTTTAACTTTATAAAAAACATGACTTTTTCTTTTGATTTATTAAAGAAAGGATAAAGCATTTTGAACGGAATATTAAACGAAACCCTTTGTGCGATCTTCGATCACGGTTACCCACTTGTTTTTTGTTATTTTTTGTTTTATACCTGCAAACACTTTTAAAATGGGATTTATTCGTAAAACAGAAATGCAAATGACAAAATATTTTTGACTGATTATAGCAATTATCGCATATATTATTTCTATTATCAACAACCCATTTTCTAAGCAAATACAAAACGCAGAACGATAAATGAGATACCATATAAAAGATTTTGAACATGCTTCTGACATAGTGTACTCACATTTCATTAAAACATGGTTTTTGATTAAAAATTGCATTTTATTAAAAATGAAATCGGCATTGTTTTCAAAAATGAAATGGAATGTTTAATGAAATCAGTGTTGACACAAAAGTAAAATACCGCATAATACTTGTTCTGAACAATGGTTATAAAAAAAATAAATAGTACAATAAAGATAAAGTGGGAAATTGTTGCTGCACGTGTTTATTTTATATTTATGATTAAAAAGCAAAATTCAAATTTAAATGCTCAATTTATTTTTCTTTGATCCTCAAATGTAGATACATATATATGGACTTTTACAATCTTCGATTAGTTTTCATTGTAACTTTGATGGAATAAATGAGATGATATCCTGACTTGACTAATGTTGTTTGCAGATTTTTAATCTTTAATTTTTATTTAACAGTTTAAACTTTCTGCATCGAAGAAATATTAGATATTGGTAAGAAATATTAGATTGCAGTGCGAAATCTTCGCACAGTTCCACTTGTTATTATTATTATTATTATTATTATTATTATTATTATTATGTCCGTGTGTATGTATGTGTTTAATTTATATTTTAGGTTTTTACAATATAAATGGCTTCGCCTAAAAAAATTGTGGCTTTTTGCTTGTGCCTTTTTCTGGTCACATTTGGAGTTGGAGTTGAAGGCGGACATCATATGATGAGCCTTTTTGGCGGTGGCGGCCATGGAGGCGGTAGTGCAGTGGAAACACTTCTTGCTGCAGGACTGCTTGCTTTGCTTTTTAGAGACAGTCATGGTGGCGGATATCACCACCACATGTACAAGAGGTCTGCTACTCCTTTTCCATACATTTCCAGGAGATGAGTCATCAGTTATGTACACTGCAAAAAATATGTAAATTTACGGTTGTTTAACATATAATGTTAGAGAAAATAACACTTTTTCAAGATAAACATTCCTTTTCTGTAAATGTATGTCATTAAAGTGTAGTTCCGGAATACTGGAATGTTTTTACAGGCAAAATCCGTTTATGTAAAAGAAAAACCAGTTTTGCAACTGGCATTGCCTGGACACTCAGCTGCCGAGCTTTCGCCGTAACTTTGATGTACATTTTTTACAGTGCATAGCATAAGCAAACATGTTATATTTTGTATAATTATGTGCATATATCAAGTGTTTTTCGATTCATATGTGATTCATTATTGTTACTAATATTGTACAGTAATACATTTGTAATTATTTTTAAAATAAAATACTACTTTAATTTTTATTATATTTAGTCTGCAGTATCATTTATTAAAATAGCACCAAGAAATAATTACAAATATTCATGCAGTATACCCAATAGTTATTCTCTTTTCGAAAATTATTCTCTCTCTTATCCATCTTGTAAGGAAGAAGACTTTGTTTATTGGACATTTTTATAGTAAATACAAAAGCCTTCATCTAAACAAATTCTGGCTTCTTATATATTTCTTATACCGGCAAATTATGGGGTTGAAGTCGAAGATGCACATCAATATTATTTGTCCATTTTGCGGCCAGGGTCATGTATGTGGTATAAGTGTTAAAACCTTTCTTGCACTGCTTCTTAGATAGCCAATGCAAATTCAAGAGATCCACTGCATTACCATACTGTCTGACGATGAGTCTGTTTAAAGTACCTTAAATCTTTTCTTCACAATGTGTTAGTTCACATACGGCCATGTATGCGGTAAAAGTGTTAAAACCTTTCTTGCACTGCTTCTTAGATAACCATCGCAAATTCAAAATTCACTCCATTGTCATACTGTTTGACGATGAGTCTGTTTTAAGTACTTAAATTCTTTTTCTCACAATGAATTCACAGATGGCCACCCTGAGTATATGACAAATTAACGATATCACATTTTTGTCAACGTTGTATCTTTGACACTTGTGATCATTTGTAGTTTCACTGTGACGTAACATAGACAGTCTGTGCTATTAGAATTAAGGAAAACCTTTATATTTTTGTATAATTATGTGTATACTAGCCGCCACTGGCGACCAGTTTGGTCTCCCTTAAATGTATGTTAAACATTGCAACACGTTACATTTATTCATAATTTAATTTTCCCTTAATCCTTCGCCAAATCGGAAGATTCTAATAGACAAATCATGAACTTTTACGATCATGGTAGCATTTCGCATATTTTTTGGGCACAAATGTCACATACGCACGTTGGCGCGATTCCCCCCCCCCTCACCCGCCAATTTGGCGAAAACTTTGTTATGGAAATTGTTGTTTATTTGCTTTTATTTTTTATTTTAATTCTATAAATTATTTTTGATATGTATATCAATATTTATTTACATCAAACTATCATTTATTTATTTTTATTCTTTTTTTTTAATTATGAGTATTTTTGTTAGCCGGGAGCAGATGATAATTCGCCAAATATCGTTCCCATCACCGTCATTCATACTACAATTAATTTAATTTTAAATTATAAACCTGTCACTCATTTCATTTAAAATACTTAACTTTAATCTAAAATGCTTATATTACATAAATTTTAAATACTTCACACTTTTCATTTAAAAGAGAAAATAAATAAATAAATAAGAAATAATATCATAAATCAAAACATTTGATTTCAAAATCAAAGTATCATTTCTAATTTGTACACGCGATAAATAAAAGCTGTATTAGCGATTTTAAAAATGCTAAAAATCTGATTCATTAAATATTATTACATGAGTTCAATTTACATCAAGAAAAGGTCCGAAAGTTGAGTTGTATAGCACATAATTATGGTAAACTTTGATTGTCTCACTGGTGCGAATTATTTTTTTGACGCGAGGCAGAGGTCCAAAAATTCATTCGCGGAGAACTTGCTTTGCGAATGATTACCTCCATGATTTAATATTTTAAATGTTCACGACGAATCAATCTTTTTTTTGTTTACTTTTATGAATAGAGAATTTGAACTGCGAATCTTTCGACTGAAGTTATTGCAGAATATATACATAATTGAACGCAAGTCATCTCTCAAATATTAATTTATTTTGAACGATCTTTCTTAAAATGTAACTTTTATGCAGTTTATTCGAAAAAATAATTTTGAATAAAAATGGCCGCTTGGCATATGAAAAAGTGAAACGGACATCCCGGAACTGTTGAGGACAGTCACATGACTTACGGTTTTATTTTAGAAGATACCATGCGTATTTCAATTAATTTGTGATCCTTTTTTGTTAACAGTTTTGTACACCAAAACGTTTTTGTTCATTTTGATGAAAATAGAACTTACAGAGTTACTATATTTAAAATTTAATATAATTTAAAAATACACCATAAACCTGACATATATTTACGCACAAATATCCTAAATCATTAAATGGAAGAACCTTTCACGAAAATTTGTTCCGAATCTTATCCGTCCTCTAATGAAAATGGCTAATAAAACTATTTTTATTTGACTGAGTAGTTATTTTTTATGTGGCTGTCCAATTTGATACAGAATTTATCACTCAATTTCAAAGCAGATCCATACGCAGAAAAACAATCTTAAAACAACCATAAACGAATCAACGTTCAACACTGTGCTTTCAAAATATTTTCAATGTTTTGCTATAATTTTTTCAATATACAAATGTTAAACAAACATTTTTATTGCATTACATTCTTATAATGTGCAATCAAATAACTGTGAGAATAATGCTGTTAAATTTGTTTAGATTTCGACAGATAGCGAAGTAACTTCTCAATAGGGCTGGAGTATTTATCAATATATCGGTCAAATATTGAATTTTTTTTTTAAATATCACAATAACGATATCTAAACTTAGACTCAACTAATATATCCCGATAACAATAATATTGTTTTAAGATCACGGCGATTTTAAGTCCCGAAAAACAACAACGAAAACAAGTACCAATATGTCCTTCAATCTTTCTTTTACCCGATCCGTCTATTTATTCACTATCCTGCATCTTCCAAAACTGATAATTTACCACCGCTGTTTATATCTCTATCATATCTCAAAGTAAAGAATATTCAAATATATCCCAATACATTCAATCTTTGCAAATCACAGAGTTAGAGATAAATACTGAATAACAATTTCGCAAATGAAAAACACTAATCGCGCGTACCTTGTTCAGCTGCTGTGATTGGTCCAGACATATTGCGATATCTCTCAGTTATTGATATGTCCTGTCCAATAAGATGATCTTGAATATGTGTTGGTTATTGCGTAGTATTGATATTGCTTGCTAGAATGCGGTTTCTTGGATTCGGAAGGTATTTATATCTGCGCTTAAAATGAGTGTCTTTTGTGGCTGCCCCTTTCATAAAAACGGCACTTTAAAGATATTGAAAAATTTTACGGTGTATTTCACCAGGTTATCGAAATTTAACTTATTTCTTATTCTAGTGGATTTTATTAGGAAATTACATTTCTGAACGGAAAAAGAGAAATGTCTATCAGTTATTCAGCGAAGAAAACTTTATTTTCAATGAGAGATACATTAAATAATTTAAACAATGTTAGCTAATAATTAAGGCAAAAAAATTAAAAGATAAATAAATTACATTTTTACCATGTAAATTTTGTAGTAAGTCGTAAGCTTCTCAGGTACGCGATATTTTTGAAATTTCCTAAATTAATATTTTTAGTTATCCAAGGTAATCCTTCACTAAATTAAAAATAAGAAACGATAATGATCACTGATAAAATGAAGTTTTTCAGGATGGAGTGATTTCTTTATGCCAAGATTAAACGAAGGATATTTGGCGAAAGGATCGTGATGTACGGATGGTTTTGGCCCGGAACCATTTCGTTCTCAGAATAAACGAAATTAGGCTCAGACCCTCCAAACTCTATTTGAACCAAGTACAACAATGTTTGATATTTTTAACCAATAATTAAATTATAAAACGAAAATAGTATACATTTTAATGTGGACAATTTTGAATTTTATTTAATTAAATGTGCTTTTAATCATATATTTAATCATATAGTGGTGAAAATGAGACTTAAAAAAAAGGTTAATAGAATAAAATGAGAAGAATAGAGGAAATACTACCTTTAAAGGAAGTAATGGTAATGCAAATAGTTATTAAACGATTAATTTATTTTCTTTTAAATATTTTGTTTTAAAAAATATGAAAAATAAAAAGTATGTTCTATGATCAAATAGATATAAACATTTTAATTCATTGCATTGAACTAATTTTTGTGTTTAAATTGTGGATACTATATCATTTATCTTTATTTTAAAAAATGCTCTTACTCTCCCCCTCTCCCCCTTTAAATTAATATCGCGATATATCAGCAATATCAATATTAATATATTTTTAATGTCAATTTTTATGTAATGTATTTCAGCAATATCAATATTAACATATTGATATATTGAGATATTAAATTTATGATATCGTCCAGCCCTACTCCTTAATATATATATATATATATATATATATATATATATATATATATATATATATATATATATATATATATATATATATATATATATATATATATATATATATATATATATATATATTTACATTGCACGTTTACAGTTTGTAGACTGATAACGTTTACAGCTGGTTATATCTTCCGCGGATAGTTTAATGACAAACTGCAGTATGAATTAATCAGCAAAGAGTAATATTTTTTATCACATGCTATCTCCAATATACGTGATTTAAAAACCTTTAATCCTATAAATTAGTTGTGCCTTAGTTGAGTAATGCCAAAACATTTAATTGGTGTACTTAAATTGGTTTTATAAAACTGACCGAAACCTACTACCATATAATAGGGTTAATGTGCCATATATAGTGAGAATAGGCCAGCAAAGTTTGTTGAACACTTTTTTGGAGTGATTAACAGCAATCCGTTTAAGAAATTGAAAATGGCTATTTTCTGACTCCTCACGAAGTCAATTTTAATCAAAACACATAAAGTTAGCATGTGTGCTAATTTATAAATTATAAATTCGAAGACCTATATCCATTTTTCTGTAAAGGTAAAGGATCTTCCAAATAATAATACGAAATTTGACGTCTTGAACCACATTTCCGGACAAAACAGTCCGAAAAAGGTCGCCATGAATCGGCAATCGCATTTATATCAATGGGTAATTTATTTATCAAAAAATTAAAGATGCAATTCAATTCCAAAACATTTCAAAAGTCATTTGTACTTAATTCATAAAATCCATGTTTAAAAATTAGTTCGGGATTATCTATGAAAATTTCGCGTTTTAGAGAATAGTAAAATATTGATTTGAGAAACTCCCTAACCACGTGTTTACACTTAATTCTCACACCTCTACCTAGCACTGATAAAAAGGAATTACCAACTTGAACACTGGTCCATAAGGTCTGCTTTAATTCAACAAACAATGTTGGTCAACTTTCTCCCCATATGATACAATCTCATCACATTTAAGCTTTCTTTTTTACCTTCTATCAATTTTTTTATTTATTCTTGGAAGGGTGGAGTTCTGAATCAAATTTAGTCAAAATTAAATCTTTCACTGATACTTTATTCTTTTTAACCCTTTCAGTGCAGAAATTTTTTGGGTTTTTTTCTGCTAAGCCCATGACGCACTACAGTGAGCACAATACACGCTGTGAACGCCTAGGCGACTTTTGTCGACGCTAAGTGTAGTCTACAGCACCCAACTCCTAGATGTCGACTTTTGTCGACTCCTGCACTAAAAGGTTTAAAGTAAAAATATACGACAAAATTTATCTTAACTTAATAAATATTCACGTATATTTATATGTGTATTTAAAGTGATTTATCATTTAGCGTTCCTGAAAAACAGAGTGAAATGAAAAAGCATTGTATTCAGGCTATAACAAAACCGCACATCAATTCATTAATGCGTATATAAACACATAAAAGTTTAATAATTTATCACTGATATCAAAAAATTAACTCAATATACCTAGAATGCAATAACAATAGTATTTGCAAAACAATTCTAATTGAGTATTTAGAATGTAACAACAATAGTGTTAGTAACATATTTCTATTAAATGTAGTTAGAACGAAATAGCAATAGTAATTGCATAACGATTCTAATTATGCAGTTATTTATGAAATTAATCTAAATTTGTTCAATGCATAGACCTAATGTCACAATAAAATTAATTATTCCACAACATTATGTGAGTTTATTATAAATATTTCTAAATGTTGGTCACACAAGTTGTAAGTCATCCAAATCTGCAAACAAAATAAAACAAAACAAATTACTTTACAGATTTAATTATTACATTTTGAAAAAACAAATAATGAAATTCTTTCTTTTTTTTTGTTTTACTTTTCATGAAGCAATGAAAAATTCCTTTTTTTAATTACATTTTTCAATAATCAATTAAATTTCTTTTCTAAAAATATGCTATTATACGTTAATGCTGATCTCATGAAAAATTCTGTCAGATTTTGCTATCATTTGATGCCACGCCAAATTTTAAATAAAATTCTAAATAATAATAGGACATAATGAAAATTTTGAGATAAAAACAAAATTATATATATATATATTTAAAACAGATTCTGCATGAATTCAAAATAAAACTATTATTTCATTTGCAATATTTTCAGCTAAACAGGGTAGCCAAGGATCTGAAAAGAAAAATAATTAAAATTATAGACTAAGTGATTACGTAATATTATTTGAGAACGACGCAAATGTCCTTCTTCGGTGCCTATCACATTACTCCTCTTAGCTAGGTGATGAATAATTACCGAAAATTTCCATAAACAAATACTTCATATAGAGTACACGAGTTCATATATCGTACTACGCTGATGTACAAAAGATAAGGGGCAGTGACCGGACTCTTTCGATTTCAGACGTTTTGTCGAATATCTACTGAAATTCATTACGAATTGTCATTGAACTTCAAGAGTGTAAAGACCATGTTTGACTTCATAACTTTCAGTGAAGATTTTGTCTCAAGAACAATTAGGTGTGGAGGCAATAATAATTTTAATAATAAAATAATAATTTGCAATCACCCAAGTAACAGAAAATGCTCAAAATGGTTTGACAGTGTAGCAAATGACAATGTAGGTCCTTTTCAATATTTGTGTGCATTTGTATAAGCATAGCACGTACATGCGTGAGGATGTTAACGTTTCTGTGAGAAATTCAAATGTTTTCTGTTTATAGCATACAGAAGTTTTAACAGAATTTAACACCACTTTTTGAAAACTTGACAAAGAACAGTAGAAATAGTATACAGAAATTAAAAGTTTAATATATTGAATTTTCGATGAGATATGGGTATTTATTTGTATGAAATACATTTTAATTGTGCATGGGCGAACTACAGCAAAAATTTTTGTCACGATTTTGTTATCAATTCTATAGAGTAACTCGTATATTAAGACCAGTCAAATATCGTGAAATCTCAGAAAGTTCCCGGCGATACACTGAGCTGATTCTAAAAGTGGTGGAAAATCCCTTATAATCCAGCTACTTTTTGAAAACGACTCAGTATATCCCTTCTATCTTTCTGAATTTTCGCGATATTTGAATGCACTTTTTATATAATTTGGTCTATATAATTGACTACAAAATAATGAAAAAAAAAATGTTTGGTATGGTTCGTGCATGCGCAGTTAAAATTTATTTCATGCAAATACCCATATCTCATCAAATATTTAATATATTCATCTTTTAATTGCATTATACTATTTCAACTGTTCTTTGTCAAGTTTTCGGAAAGCGGTGTTAAATTCAGTTGTGAAACTTTGCATTCTATAAACAAAAAACATTTGAATTTTTTACAGAAACGTTAACATCTTCAAGAATATACGTGCTATTCTTACACAAATGTACAAAAACATTGAACAGGACCTACATAGTCATTTGCTACAGTGACGGACCATTTTGACCATTTTGACCATTTTCTGTTTCTTGGAGAATTAAAATATTATTTTATTATTAAATTTATTATCACCCCACTAATTGTCCTCGCGACTAAATCTTCACTGACATGAAGTCAAACATCAAGGGCATTTGGTCATGAATTTCAATAGGTATTTGACAAAACGCCTGAAATCGAAAGTGTCCTGTCACTGCCTCTTCATTTTTGGACATCAGTGTAGAACATGTGTAAGAGATATTTTGACGTGTGGTAGTAAACACATTTTTGTACCGAAACGAATCTGAATGATTGTAAGCGTTCTTTGAACAGTTCTTAACAAGACTGCTTCATATAAATATTTTTTACGTTTTCCTAAACAGTCATAACAAACAAATTTAATTTGTAATACGCGTGCGCATATTTGCCGCGTTATTTTGTATTTTACGGGGAAAGTGTACACACATAGTTTATACGAGATTCCATGTGTATTTTTGTAGATATACAGAAATATGAAAATACAATAGTCGTATCTTGAAGTAGAACAGACTTTTTAAGAGAATGCACAGTTTAAACTTTAAAAATAAAGAAATACATCTTGTCATACCAAAATAAAAATCTATCTATTGTACTGATTTTAAGCTCACTGACGCAGCATTTGGCTAAATTAATGATAACCATATTTTTTTTTCTTACTTATACACATTTTGAGCTATTTGCATGTTAATGTAAAAATAGAAAAATAGAAAAATAAATAACAAAAAATATATTGGTTCGTCGAATTTTAATTGTGGTAAAGGAGTTTTTAGTCGTTAAAAATCAGTTAGAGAAAAAACGCAATATTATGACCAATAAAAAACGTATTTTAAAATTTTTTCTATGACGGATTAAATTTTCGAACTTTTTATCTAAAATTTTGTGAAATCAGTTATATTTTTAATCAAACATAAAAGAACGAAACCAATTTTCAACAGTTCAGACTTATTTAAAACTCTATTAAAACGTCACGTGTTACCAGGTTAGTCTACGGGGGGAAATCGTTTACGGTGTATTTTATTTGATATTACGACATTTTAAGCATCATGAGATTGACTACAATCACCGATGTGGACTACAACGTGGTTTCTCAGAAGTATAGTATACGTGGCATTTATAGTTCGTTTACAGGGGCACACAAAATAATTACATTGTATTATTACGTATGGGGGTAAATCGGTTACGGTGCGTTTAATAATTTACTACAAACATACAGTAATTTCGCGCGTAAACGCCGCACCTCAGACAATTTGATTTCCTGCCAGAATTTATTTTAAATAAAATGTGACTTACTTCTGCTTAGCACTTATTTGACTTCTTATTTTCAATAAAATTTCCGGTTTGAAAAAGACTTAACTAAGCTGCGGCGCATACGCGCTAAATTACGGTAATGAAATTAAAAAAGGTAACTGAGATGCACTGCAACATGTTTTTTATGGATTATAAAGGCGTAACATATATTGTTCATTTACAGATATCCAAGAAAGAATTCGGTTACAGTATTAACTATGATCGATAATAGATTGAAGAGCGTTTTCCGCTGTGGTGTGAATATTTAGTGTAATACGCGAAGTGCATAAAATCTATAAATCATATACATGGTTGCACGACAAATTTCGTACACATTACTGCATATGGGTAGCAATTTCTAAAAATGGAATTTTAATGCGTTAAGTCTTTTTTTCTTTAATTGTTATTTAGAAATCTCACTTTATTGTATGGAAAAACGAAACTTCTTAATAATATTCTACTAGGATTGGAAAGTGTTTCATAATCTATGCTTCGTGCATGATTTTTAGTTGTTGTTTATGTTCAAGTTGGAAAAAAATATTTTATAAAATAACTCATTCTTTACGAAATTAAAAGTAAAAAAATTAAAAGTACACTGTTTTCCTACATAATTAAAGGTTTTTTTTCTGTCATTTCGTTTTATATTTTCTGCAGATTTTAAATGCTTTCTGAAAAATGTAATGTCTTTTAGGCGTCAGAAATTTTTATGCGACAAATTGATTAATTATGACAGCATTTTACAGTAATATTTTATCAGATTAAATACAAAAAATCACTTTTAAACTTTTACAAAAATATATTAGGAATTAGAGAATTTTCGTAGAGTTTTGATATAAACTCCATGTTAAAAACTTCTTTTTCTCTATTTGGTGGTAAAAATTTGGAATTTAACAATAGTTTGAAAGAATGTAGTGTATCTTTGAAAGCAATCCATATATTTAAAGCTGTTTGGTAATTCTGTCAAATCTATTCCATCGAAATTCGATCGAATACGCATGCGTCAAAAAATCACCGGCCAATGAGGTGAGGGTCTATGACTGTCTCTACAAACGTGTTTGGGATCGTATCATCTGTTGTTTTTTTCTGTTGTCAGGTTGCGTTAAACCTAGGAAGATATTTATCTAGAACTCACTGTGGAGTGTTTAGAAGGTATTTATTTTATTTATTTATTTTATTTATTGTAATTTGTATGAATACTTAGATGTCCATTTCGGATTTACTGTTTAAAAATGAATTTAGGCTCATAAGTTGGCGAAATCCCGATGGAAATTTTTTTTTTAGATCTCTATCATTTTGTTTATATAGTACAGAAAATAATTATTCAAACGTGTAGAACACGTAATACAAAATTGGACCACTTATGGTCTGTTTATTATCGGGAATGAATCTTATGGTGTTCCGATTGATAATGAATTCGATTATGTAAATATAATGTCAAAAGACAGTACGCACGGTAGTAATATTTTTATTATTATGTGTTCGAAAAAAGCGAATCTGAGCGCCTGAATATAAATTATAAAATATTATTTCTATATTTAGCAACTAAATATTTAATAAATATGCAGGAATGTGACTAGCTTTATGTGAATGTATAATATATGTAAGTCTGAACTTTAGCATTATTTTTTAACAGAAATATATTATCTCTATTCGATTTAAAAGTTTTGTCATTACATAAGTGTGCTATTTAATTTGTAAAGAGTATGTATGCATTATATTGTTTGTATGTATACAAATGTTTAGAATGTTTTGATTTGTAAACTCTTAATATTTGAATAATGTTTACATTATATTTGTTTGTATGTATACAAACAATATATGTATACAAAGAAGTATAAATACAAACAATATTAATATTTACATTGTATTGTTTGTATGTATACAAATCTTGAATGTTTTAATTTATTACATTCATTTTTTACCAGTTTGCATGTCCGTTCATGGGCGATTCATATGAAACTCATAATTTGTCACAAATTGGTGATTTTATTGATTTAGTGCTTTGCCCAAGAATGTGGAAAACAAAACTATTTTTGACATCGGGTGAAATGAATGAGGTTATTTCGGTTTTTATTTTGTATATAAAAAATGTTATATGTAAAAAAATCCTGGCCATTAATCACATTGTTTTTTGTATATTTAAAGACGATTACTTATTCTTTGTAATTATTTTTTTGCTGGGGGTTTTTGAGCAAAATAATATTACTTCATAGCTAGAACCAGTTCCGCTAATCATTAATATTTTCTTAATCCTTTGACCGCTGAGCAAATGGGCAAATTTGTAATGTTTTTTCTGTTATTTTTTTTAAATGTCAAAAAAAGATAAATTTTCAAAATTGGTATAAAAAACTTAGGTACTTCTCTATTATCCCATCGTCCACTTTTCATAACAAAATACTATTGCCAAAATGTATGATTAAATGCCAAAAATGCAATCCCATTTACTTGATGTCGGAAGCATTATACGTGTTTGTTATGTCGTCAAGTGGTTTTTAATTCAACATTTGCGCGTATTAATGACAACGTTCTCCCGTTTATTTGGCGTTACAGTTTGGCGATAGTTTTTTGTTATGAAAAGTGGTCGATGAGATAATAGAGAAGTACCAAAACTTAATTACGTATATGAGTAGATTCCTTGACTATATTAATCATTACTCAATATTTTAAAACTGCATCATATTTGTAGAATTATATTAATTTAAACAATGCTTCTATTGAAGTGTGAAGAAGCACATACTTCTATGAAGAACCATATATTTACATAATCGTTTTCATTAGCAATCGGAACACCATCAGATTCATCCCCGATAATAAACGGACTATAAGTGGTCCAATTTTGTATTACGTGTTCTACGATATTTTACGTACGTTTGAATAATTATTTTCTGTACTATATACACAAAATGATAGAGATCTAAAAACACAATTTCCATCGGGATTGATTTTGCGAATGTTAAATGAGCCTAAATTCATTTTTAAACAGTAAATCCGAAATGGACACCTAAGTATTCATACAAATTATAATAAATAAAATAAATACCTTCTAAACACTCCACAGTGAGTTCTATATAAATACCTTCCTAGGTTTAATGCAATGTGCAAGAAAAAAAAAACAGGAGATGATCCCAAACACGTTAATAGAGACAGTAATAGACTCTCACCTCATTGGCCGGCGATTTTTTTGACGCATGCGTATTGGGTCGAATATTGTTGAAAAATGATTTTGAAGAAAAAATCGGGAAATTCACAAAATGGTTTCGGGAAAAACTTCACCAAATGGTTTAAAAATTCTTTGAGTGACAGCGGGAAAAAAATTTCGTTTTACATTCAATCATCGCAATTGGCGAGTGTGACTATTAAGTTTAGCCAGTACTGGCAATAACATCAATTACCAATTTTCAGTATTACTCGCCGATTGGTGAGTGTTAATTTTGTCTTATATCACAAACTGTATTTACATATACTACTAGATATAATGATTATGAACCATGATTTTTCTATTATTGGGCGAGATTCATGTTTTTTCAGCAATTCTTTGACGAAATTCATGTTTTTTCAGCGATCCTTTGAAGAATTTCGCATTTTTCTCATGATCCTTAACGAAATTCGCATTTTCCAGCGATTCTTTGATAAAATACATTTTATTCCGCAATTTTTAGACGAAATTTAGTAAAAAAGCATGACCTTTTGGTGAACTTTCCTTTTTTGCGATTCTTTGACAAAATTTGCTTATCTTTCACGATCCTTTTGCATAATTAATGTTTTTTCTGATGTCTTTTAACGAAAGTCATGTTTCCCCATGATCCTTTGATGAATTTAGTGTTTTTTCCTCAATCATTTGACGAAATCTGTGATTCCCCCCCCCCCCCGCGAAGATTGGTTAGATGTTTTCAGTCTGCAGGTGCCCTAAAAAGTCTGTGACGCCCGTTGCTGCATTGCACACATTCTTTCTTCCATGGTGCATCGAACGAAGAAAATTCATCCTAAAGAATCATTGTTTCATTCTTGACATTTCTGGAAAGAAACAACGTTCAACTCATTGGCTGAATTGTAAAGGGCGAAATGTGTCAAACATTAGCGGAAAGAAAGTGCGCAATTTGTTCGTTCATGGATAAAATCATGAAATTCATTAATCAATAGTTGATAAATTCGTCAATCGATAGCGGAAAAATCGCAAAATTCATTAATCGACAGTGGAAAAATCGCAAAATTCATCAACTGGTTTCGGGGGAAAAAGTTTTCGAATATCGTCAAATGGCTTCGAGAAAAAAAATCACAATCCGTCAATTTCGGAGAAAAAATCGTGAAATTCGCCAAATGGTTTCGAAATTTGTCGAGCGACAGCGGAGAAAAAAATCTTTTTCCATTCAATCATCGCAATTGGTGAGTGTGACTATTATGTTTGACCAGTGGTGGCAATAAAGTCCATTGCCAAATTTTCAGGATTACTCGCTGTTTGGCAAGTGCTAATTTTGTCCTATACTTCAAAACCCTTTTGATCATATCATCAGTGTGCAGGACAATTTTTTTTACGTGAACCATTTGATGAATTTTGTGATTTTTCCATTATCGATTGACCGATTTTACTGCTATCGATTGTTGAATTTTATAATTTATCAACTATTGATTAGCGAATTTCATGATTTTTTCCATGAATATTTGACGAATTACGCAAAAAAATTAAGAATATCGTTAAATTGTCTTGGGTAAAAAAAAATTTAATATTGTCAAATGCCTTCGAGAAAAAGTTGCAAGTTGGAACGCCTGTGACCTCTTTTTCATGTTATGCATCTCGGGTCTATCCCCCCAAGTGGGACACTTTTCTAAATTTTGCAGACACCTCTCATGTGATATATCGCTGGAAAATTCTTTGACCGCTTATTCATGTTATGCATCTCCGGGGTCCATCCCGCCACCCCCCCTCCCCCCCCAAAGGGTACTTTATAAATTTTGCACACAACCCTCATGTTATATATCATTGGAAAGGTCTGTGACTGCTTAATCATATTATGCATCTCGGGTCTATCCCCCCCCCCCCCAAGTGGGACACTTTTCTAAATTTTGCAGACACCTCTCATGTGGTATATCGCTGGAAAAGTCTTTGACCGCTTATTCATGTTATGCATCTCCAGGGTCCATCCAGCCACCACCCCCCCCCCCTAAGGAAGGCACTTTTATAAATTTTGTTGACACATCTCATGTGATATATCGCTGGAAAAGTCTTTGACCACTTATTCATGTTATGCATCTCCGGGGTCCATCCCGCCACCCCCCCTCCACCCCCAAAGGGTACTTTATAAATTTTGCACACAACCCTCATGTTATATATCATTGGAAAGGTCTGTGACTGCTTAATCACATTATGCATCTCGGGTCTATCCCCCCCCCCCAAGTGGGACACTTTTCTAAATTTTGCAGACACCTCTCATGTGGTATATCGCTGGAAAAGTCTTTGACCGCTTATTCATGTTATGCATCTCTGGGTCCATCCAGCCACCACCCCCCCCCCCCTAAGGAAGGCACTTTTATAAATTTTGTTGACACATCTCATGTGATATATCGCTGGAAAAGTCTTTGACCACTTATTCATGTTATGCATCTCCGGGGTCCATCCCGCCACCCCCCCTCCCCCCCCAAAGGGTACTTTATAAATTTTGCACACAACCCTCATGTTATATATCATTGGAAAGGTCTGTGACTGCTTAATCATATTATGCATCTCGGGTCTATCCCCCCCCCCCCAAGTGGGACACTTTTCTAAATTTTGCAGACACCTCTCATGTGATATATCGCTGGAAAAGTCTTTGACCGCTTATTCATGTTATGCATCTCCGGGGTCCATCCCGCCACCCCCCCCCCCTAAGGAAGGAACTTTTATAAATTTTGTTGACACCCCTCATGTTATATATTGTTGGAAAGGTCTGTGACTGCTTAATCATATTATGCATCTCCGATGTCCATCTCCCCACTTTGCCCCCCCCCCCCAAAGGGTACTTTATAAATTTTGCACACAACCCTCATATTATATATCATTGAAAAGGTCTGTGACTGCTTAATCGTATTATGCATCTCTGATGTCCATCTCCCCACTTTGCCCCCCCCCACCCCCCCAAAGGGTACTTTATAAATTTTGCACACAACCCTCATGTTATATATCATTGGAAAGGTCTGTGACCACTTAATCATATTATGCATCTCAAATGTCCAACTCCCGACTTTGCCCCCCCCCACCCCCCCAAGGGATACTTTTCTAAATTTTGTTGACACCCCTCATGTCATATATTGTTGGAAAGGTCTGTGACTGCTTAATCATATTATGCATCTCCGATGTTCATCTTCTCACTTTGCCCCCCCCCCCAAAGGGTACTTTATAAATTTTGCACACAACCCTCATGTTATATATCATTGGAAAGGTCTGTGACTGCTTAATCGTATTATGCATCTCTGATGTCCATCTCCCCACTTTGCCCCCCCACCCCCCCAAAGGGTACTTTATAAATTTTGCACACAACCCTCATGTTATATATCATTTTAAAGGTCTGTGACCACTTAATCATATTATGCATCTCAAATGTCCAACTCCCCACTTTGCCCCCCCCCACCCCCCCAAGGGATACTTTTCTAAATTTTGTTGACACCCCTCATGTCATATATTGTTGGAAAGGTCTGTGACTGCTTAATCATATTATGCATCTCCGATGTTCATCTCCCCACTTTGCCCCCCCCCCCCCCCCAAGGGTACTTTCTAAATTTTGCACACAACCCTCATGTTATATATCATTGGAAAGGTCTGTGACCACTTAATCATATTATCCTCCCCACTATGAAATTTGTCAAGTTAAAGCAACTATAAATTTTATTTTTATGGTACTATCAAGTTGTTTGCCGTCAAATTTTGACGGGTTCCATCTAGTATCTTTTAAGTAAAGCCATTAAAATCACTCCAGCATTAAATTTAAAAGATTTGAATAGTTTTTGAAAATCGATGGATCAAGGTGTTTACAAAATTTGATAATTTCAAGTTAGCTATGTTTATCATGTTTATTTTGCTATTACAGTTAATTATTCTTATCAGGGTAAATATTTATTGGCTTATATTAATTAATCTTTCACCGTTGACAAAGTATAAAGATTGTAATATTTCATTACCCCGAATGCCGACACATTTTTGAAAATATGCAAGAGAATTTTTCCTGCCATTTATAAAAATGTCTTTATTTTTATATCAGACTGATTAATGTTTCAAGATCATTTTCGATTGCTAACATTCCATTAATCTTGTCGCCACAAAGATTTGGAAAATTGTACAAATAGCTTTAACACATTCATATTTGTATTATCCGCCATTGTTGAAATTAACTTCTTTGAAAATACACACACATACACATATATGTATATATAATGCAAGATAATATGTCTGTTTCCATGCATATGCATTAAAAGAAAATACTCCAGTATTTTTATTTTAAAAGGCACTTATAAAAGTAAATCTTTATCATTTTTTTTTCTTAGACTATTTTACCTATTTACAAAGAATATATTGGCCATACTTATTCACATTTATAAATAATCATTTGAGATATGAAAATGAGATATTTTTGTGTGAGTTACGAAAAAAGATTTTACTCTGTTAGGTCTCTATTGTTATGTTAACAGATTGTTTACTCGGTTTCATTAATCTTGTCAGCAGAGTCAAACCTATAGTACTTATAGAAACGATTGTTTTCCGACATACACATACATAAATATCATGTGATTTAAATTAAAGTATAGTTTTTTAAAACTTTCTATAGACAACCCATGGATCTAACGATTTCATATTATAAGAATACACATTTAATACCATTAGAAAATGTTTGATATAATAAAATATTATTTACAAAAATGGCTAATAGGGGTAGAAATAACTTTGTGAGCATTTTCATGTAATGTATGTAAAACGGCATTTTTAGTTAAAAACCGTCATGTTATCATAATCATCTTATCATGTCCTATATCGTTATAAAGACCAGCATTTTCACCGTTTCGGTAAAACAACGTTAAGGATTTCGTTTCAAGCACGTTCCTTCAAAGTACGCAGATCGCGTACGTGCAATAAATTATGTTACTTCCAGGAAACAACCATTCTGCTTGTCGAATAACGTTCCGAAAAGTTTCGCATGCACTTTTTGCTGATACGAGACTCTTTCATGCGCATGTTATACAAATTTTGTTTACAGGTACAGCTCGAACCATCCTCTCTCAGTCATATTCGTAAAAAAAATATTTCATTGCATCAACAATTTCCCCATGATGTGAAATGTATAACCTGCTAATAGGGAGGAGTTACGTCTATGGGTTGTCTCTTCACGGCGTTCCAAATAGGGCTACTTTGATTTGAATCAACCAGTATAAATGTGTCTATGCAAAGGAAATGTCTGTTTGCATGAGTATAAAAATACGTATGTATACCTAGTGATTCACAATAGATGTTTTAACTCCTTCACGGGAAAAGTACTCTTGGAGCTAAAATATTGAAATTATTCATTTACACCAAGGTTCACAAACGAATTTATTTTAATATAAATAAAAGCCTTCCTTCATGTACCTTATAAATTAAAATTTTGATTCTAAAATTCTGATGCCATTGTGGCATTTTGAGATTACAATTAAGTGGTATATATAATATACCAGCGCCCTTCAAAGGGTTAACGATTACTTCATACACTTCTGATATTAGAAAGCAACATCCAATTGCAAAATGTATTCAAACCAAGTATAGCTTTTACATTTGGAATCAGTTGTTCAGGGGGCTGTATATGTTTAAAAGTAAGATGTTTTCTTTTATCCGCCTCCTTCTCTATTTTTATTATAAAGTATTGTAAGAAAATACATACTGTGAGTCAAAGGACATTATAAATATCTCATTCATTTACATTAGACTTGTCGAGTTATAATACATTGACACTTTTGAATTTCCATTTCTTTCTGACACTGAAATTTAAGAAGAACAAAATAGAACTGACAATTTATAAACTTTAAAATATCATAACTCTGATAATTTGTTGTCGTAAAATAATGAGATTTTTTTATGTCCTTATATACGGACATTTTTTTCTAAATATAAGTAATTGGAAAAGAACATAACAAAAAAATTTATATAAGAAATTTCAACTATTACTTCACTTAAAGTTTTGAAATTTATTAAAGGCGATAAAGGTTTCGTTTTAGCCGCATTCCAGGTCTCGATAGCCAAAGTAATCACCAATGATTTCACTATAACAGCAGCTTTTGTTATTATGATTATTTCAATGTTTAATTGCGTACTTCGATTACATATATGTTAAATTTGAGTTTTATTTATTTATTTAGAAAATAACTGATTAAGTTTTAATGTTGTTGTGGAATATTAGCTGGAGATAAATACTGAATTCTTTATAATGTTATAAGTGCAAATGGATTAATCTTCCGTAATCGGATTGAGGAAAGTGGCGCTCTAAGTATTTTCATGTAATGAATTTGAAACAGCACAACCCATAAAGACCGCCATTTTATGATAACCTAGATATAATAATTATTAATTTACAAAAAAGATCCACACGATTTATTTCCAACCATTCCATTACAGTATAAGTAGGTTTTTAAAACATATGTAATTAGATGTTACATACATAGTCCAATATTAACTCGAGATCCTTCAATCATGAACGGAATCATTTTCAAGGGAACCTTAACAGTTAAGCTTTTCGTCGTTTTTATATTTGACATTCGTGCTTACAAAAAATTGGCATTTTTATAATGTCTTCAAATATATAATTTGTAATTGATTACGGCAGTTTTAAAATTTTACAAATGTACTTGTAAAAGACAAATCGTTTTCCTTTATTGCTGAAACGTCAGTTGAGACTCACTTTGGAGACCCAAAAAGTTTTTGGTTTCCGTTTGTTTGTTTGTTTGTCTGTCTGTCTGTCTGTTCCGCGATAACTGCCGTAAAAAACGTCCTATTAGGTGGACTTTTTGGTGGGCATGTTGGTGAGGTACACGGAATTAGCCGTATAGTTTTTGGTTCATTTGGTTCATTCGTTCGAAAAATATAGAACATTTCTTTTTAGGTCAAAATGCTTTCCTATGGGAAGGCAGACGATTTTCAAATTTCATTTTTAACTGAAATGAAAATCGCATATTTGAATAATGGATTTAAACGTCAAACTACGGATGATAAATTTTTGATATGGAGGTCTTAAATATATGCAATATTTTTGAAAAATTGACGATACATCGATTAGAATTTAGAAAATAATTGTTTAAAACATTGGAAATTTTTTTGCAACTGTTCGGGAAATATAAAACATTTTATTTCCTATTTTTTACAAAATTTAAAATGCATTTCTTTTTCTTTGCTCTTTATTTTGTTAGTTGCTTAGCAACCCTATTTCTAAGAACATCAAAATAAGAAATGCACTTTTTTATCAAAAAAAAAAAATAAATAAAAGAATAAGAATTTCATAAGAATGTCAGAATATCATTGCTAAAACCGTGTTTAATTTAACGCTTCTAATTTCTGAAATTTCCTAAGTATTTTATATGCCTATAAATATGTATGTAATATAAAGAAAAATTAAATTGCGGATTGTAAGATGCTAAATAATATGAAAAGTGAAATTAAAGTACAATGACTTTCAGAGCTGATGTTGAGGCTACTGATTTGCAGATTTACTTGTTAAATTTAATGCTGAGGAAAAAGTTATCTAGCTCTCAAACTAAAGCCAACAAGTAATATACAAAACTTTTAAAGCCAATTCCTACTTTTTAATTATAAATATATAAAATAAAACCATGCAGCATTAATGTCCCACGTTATCATTATTGAACATTGTTTTATAATCATCGTTGCAGTATTTTATTTCTGTGGCATCACTCATTTGAGATAAATCTTTCATTTCATTTATGAAAACAATGGGAGACATTTTTTTCTCCCAGTTAAAACTAAAATTAATTAATTAAATTTAATTAATGAATTCATATTTAAAAAAACTGTATTAACATAAAGTGTTATCCACTTCAAGTTTAAAAAAAATTATTTGAATTTGAGTGGATGAATAGAAAATATTTTATTAACGATTGAAAATTTTAACAAGATATATATAGAGAGAATGTGAGCTAATAGTAGGAATTTAAAAAGTAAAATAAATAAAAAATAGATCTATCCGCACTCGTATGTAGCATTAGCAGACAATTTCTTCTTAACACGTTTGCTACCGAGGACGAATACATGGCGTCACTTGGCAACTCATTTGAATTCCATTTTTAATCCAAAATTACTAATTTATACCGGTAATTTCGAAGGAAGAATTTTTATTTTATGTAGGTACGAAGTGTCCCTCATTAAATTAAGCAAATATTATTTGGCATGAATTCAAAATTTCTGAATAAAATAAAATTCCATTAATTTTAACCCGGTAGTGAACGTGTTGAACATTCAACGCGTTATTAAAAAATTACTTTCCCGAAACATCCTTAACAACAAAACATTAAAATCCAACCACTGTCTCATCTCCAAAATCCGTTCGATTCTAACTTACAACATTGAAATTAAAATCATTAATTTCCTATCGCGAGCTTATAATTTCCCCCGACTGCAGTATTACAAGTCAAAATAAACAACATTGTCCAAGAGATATCTTTTCAGAATAAATATCTGGCTCACAGTTTTCCATTGTAAGTAACTACAATCTATCAGAAGGCGATATAGGTATTTTCTTCTCACCGAAACTGAAAACAAGTGGGTAAGTGTGAACGAAGATCGCTCAAAGGGTTTCGTTTAATATTCCTTTCAAAACACTTTATCCTTTCTTTAATAAATTCAAACAAATTTCATTTAGCAACAACAACAAAAAAGTCCTGTTTTTTATAAAGTAAAAATTTACCGGTCTATTTTTTCGTTTTTTCGAATATCTAAACCAGCCAAATAGCGGGCGAAGCTCGCTATTATATTCTGTCATAATAATATCCGTCATGCGGACTAAATGCGATAATAAAAAAAAAATAATTTCAAAATTAAACATCACCTTCAAAACACGTACACCTTCAAAATGTTAAAATATGCGAATATTTCCATAATCGGATGTTTATTACGATTCAATATGTTTCTCAAACTCATATATTTACTATTCTCTATTACTCATATTGATACTCGCTTTGTATTATTCTCAAACATTTGAAAAATTCGTTGAACTTCCAATAGGACGTCAGATTTCTTTTTAATTCTCTAATGACGTGATATTAATCTGCTTTGTGTACATACACATACTTACACTCCTTGTATTATTGAGAAATCTTAGAAATTATCCGTTTTATTACCACTATGACGTCAATCAATTTTATTTCATATTTATCTTTTTTTCAATGGGTGAAACTTTTTATTTCATTTTCATTTTTCACGTGGAAATCGTCTGATAGAAAATTAATTATTGTCGAAAGAATTTCATCGTGGATTTTTAATTTTTAGCATCTGCTATAACGAAAAATGTTTACATTTAATAAGAAAAGGCTGTTAGAATATTGGTTTTTATCTCTATTTATTAAAATAATACGAATTTTTCCAATTTTAATATTTTGAGCTCACATGTCATAACTGTTAGCTAATCTTTATTACAAAACAACAGTAACAACAGACAGAAATTCTCCCTTGGCATATGAAACCTGTTTAGATGGACGTTTCGGCATACACTCTAAAAAAAAATTCGTAAAATTTCAGTAGATGTACAGTAAATTAACGGTATTTGTACGGTTTTCACTGTTTACGGTAAGAGTACCACACTTCTAAGGTATATTAACTGTAAAACAAACCGTATGTGTGCCATTTCGATTATAAATGGTATTTATACCGTAAAATGATTGTTTTTCAGTAAAAAATCGCTATTTATACCGTAAAATATTTTTTTTTTTCTGTAAGGAAAAAGCTGGTAGCACCACTTTGATGTACGGCAATCCCTGAAATGATGCTCTTGCCCTTGTTACGTAATGCGTGCAGGCCTGGGGACAGGGGGGAGTGCAGCCGGTACATATACTTTAAATATTTTACGATACATATACCGTCCAGTTAAATTACGGTATCTATACTGGTCACAAAGTTGCCAGTATATGTACCATAATTTGTGACCAAAATGTTTTACAGTGTAGACTAGTCATGTTCGCGTATGTGAAGTTTTTAAGACTGTTCTCAAATCCAAACTGGTTACTTTATAACATATTTTTTAATTCATTTTTGTTCTGAAACGCATGAAATTGGCCGGCGTTCTGATTCAGAAATTTTGTAATCGAAAGACGTTTTCCATTTTCGGGTAAAGGCAGAAGATCTTTCAGAAATTTCAGTCAAAGTTGTCGTTTTGAACAGAGTTCTCGACGCAGCAGCACATTGAAAGGTTAAAACAGGTCGTCACGTCACAAGAATCGCTTACAACTGGATAAGTAATAAATTTAACAAAAAATGAAAAACTCATTTCGACGCCAAATTGCTTCAATAGTCTTATTTCCCAATTTTGTGCCTTTGTGTTTAAAAATAAGTCTGAAATTCCGTGAGAAAGGTTCGCGTTGTTGAGGAGGTCATTTGAAAACCACGTTAAGTACGTAGGGTAATGAAATGACAGTCGGTGAGTCTGCTAAGTTTTTTTTTTCTTAAATTCAGAGTTGAATGGGTTTCAGTTTTCTGTTTCGCACTAAAGTAGGATTTTCTCGTCTCTTTTGTGATAGTGCAATTATTTTTTCCACCCTATCGAGGAGACTTATTATAGCTAGAAAGAAAAAGTTTGCAATTTTCTTTTTATCGCAAAATAAAGTTTGTGCTTCTGAATTTTTGGAAAAAAAAGAAGAAATCATTCCAAAATTAAATGGGAGATTTTGATAATCTCTTACTGAATAACAAACTTCAAAATAACAACAGTGTTATTTTTACTGTTATGTTAAATACTTCCCATCGCTGCCTAGACATCGTTCTATTTTACTTTATAACTGAATATGTTTTAGATTTGATTTTACGCATGCGCAGTTATGTCCACTTTGCGCTGAATATTTCGCCCTTAAAATTCCAGGCTTGTGTTTAAATATATATGTTGATGAGGATAAAATGAAAAAACACGTAATATTGTAGTTTAAACTTACCAAAACAGCATGTTTGCTTGTGGCGGTAATATGAATGAATGGTTCCTCCTAAAATAGATACTTTGTATGCTTTTGCCAAAAGCTGGTAGGCTCAGAAGGGTTAACGCATGCACAAGTGTGTCCATTTCGCACTGATCTTAAAATTTCACCTTTGCGTTTTAATATATCTATACTATTATATAAAGAGGAAACGGTGACTGACTGACTCAGTGACTCATCAACGCCCAGCCGAAACTACTAAAGTCAGGGTCACGGAATTTGGACTGTAGATTGCTGTTATGGCCAAGGCAAGCAATAAGAAGGGATTTTTGAAAATTCCCTCCCGAAGGGGGTTATAGGGGGGTTCGAATGTTTTAGGTCATTTTGCCATATTTCAGCAACAGTTATAGGTAGGAGCTTGAAATTCCAGAAAACAAATCTACTAAAAAAATTATTAAACACCTATTTCAGCGATTTTAGAAATTCCACCCAGAAGGGGGTTAAATGGGGGTGGTCGAATGTTTTAGGTCATTTCGCCATATCTCAGCAGCAGTCATAGGTAGGAACTTGAAATTCCAGAAAACAAAACTACTAAAAAAATGATTAAACAACTATTTCAGCGATTTTAGAAATTCCCCCCAGAAGGGGGTTAAAGGGGGGTGGTCGAATGTTTTAGGTCATTTCGCCATAGCAGTTATAGGTAGGAGCGCGAAAATCAGGAAAACAGATCTACTAAAAAATGATTAAACATGTATTTCAGCAATTTTAGATATTCCCCTCCCGGAGGGGGTCGAATGTTTTAGGTCATTTTGCCGTATCTCAGCAGCAATTTTAGTTAAGAGCACAAAAATCAGGAAAACAAATCTACTAAAAACATGATTAAACATGTATTTCGAAGATTTTAGAATTTCCCCTCCCGGAGGGGGTCGAATGTTTTAGGTCATTTTGCCGTATCTCAGCAGCAATTTTAGTTAAGAGCACAAAAATCAGGAAAACCAATCTACTAAAAACATGATTAAACATGTATTTCGGGGATTTTAGAATTTCCTCTTCCGGAGGGGGTTAAAGGGTGGTGGTCGAATGTTTTATGTTATTTTGCCATATCTCGGCAGCAGTTATAGGTAGGAGCGCGAAAATCGGGAAATTAAATCTAGTAAAAAAATGATTAAACACTTATTTGAACGATTTTAGAAATTCCCCCCTGAAGGTGGTTAAAGGGGGTGGTCAAATGTTGCAGGTCATTTCGCCATATCTCAGCATCAGTTTTATGTAGGAGCACGAAATTAAGAAAAACAAATCTACTAAAAAATTGGTTAAACAAGTATTTCAGCGAATTTAGAAATTTCCTCCCAAACGGGGGGGGGGGGGGGTCGAATGTTTTAGATCATTTCGTCATATCTCTGCAGCAGTTTTAGATAGGAGCGCGAAAATCAGGAAAACAAATCTACTAAAAAATGAATAAAACACATATTTCAGCAATTTTGGAAATTCCCCCCAGAAGGTGGTTAAATGGGGGGGGGGTCGAATTTTTTAGGTCATTTCGCCATTTCTCAGCTTTTATGTAGGAGGGCGAAATTAATTAAAACAAATCTACTAAAAAATTGGTTAAACACGTATTTCGGCGATTTTGGAACCAGCCCCCCCCCCCCCCCCCCCGCAGAAGGTGGCTAAAGGGGTATTCTAAAGTTTTGGGTCATTTCGCCATATCTCAGCAGCGGATTTAGGTAGGAGCGTGAAATTCAGGAAAACACATCTACTAAAAAATGGATAAACACGCATTTCAGTGATTTTAGAAATTCTCCATGAAGGGTTTTAAAGGGGGTAGTTTTGAAAATTTCAGGACATTTCGCCATATCTCAGCAGCTGTTTTATGTAGGTGCGCGAAATTCAGGAAAACAAATCTACTAAACAAATGATTAAACACGTATTTCAGTGAATTTAGAAATCCCCCCCTCCCCTCGAAGGTGGTTAAAGGGGGATTCGAAAGTTTTAGGTCATTCCGCCATATCTCAGCAACAGTTTTAGGTTGGAGTGCGAAATTCAGGAAAGCGAATGTAATAAAAAATTTACATTGTCTACCCGTGCAAAGCCGGGACGGGCCGCTAGTGTAATTATAATTATAATAATAATAACTATTATTACTATCTTTATTATAATTATTATTATTATTATTATTATTATTATTATTTACCTATTATATTAATTATTATTATTAATTTAAAAATGAAAAATAATAAATAAATATTAATAGTTATAAACTGTTTATAATTTTTTTTAATATTATACATTTATTTTAAATAAATAATAATAAATATTCATACTCTTTAACAATTTATTTTCAAACAATGATATTCATTGTCGTTATTAATTATATTTATTCTTTTGTGCATTTCAAACAATTATATATTTAAGATTTCGCATGTTTTGGAAATTTTTAGCATTACATTTTCCAAAATATTAAAGATTATTCTCAGGTTTCAGCAGGCATCCACTCCCCCAGTTTTTACATTCTCTCTCCTTTCACATTGTGAAGAAAGAACAATATCTCAAAGTACTGCCCGCCACAGGTTTTAGCGCTTTAAGAAAAAAAAAATCGAACTCAAGGACGGATCACACTATTTCAACCAATTGACATCGATAAATCACCTTCTTAATGAAAATACATATCAAACGACCAGATAATTGGTGGAGTAGAATGATTGTGATAATGTGGTGAATTACTTCCATTTAATTTCTAAAGTTTAGAATTTGAAACAAAACGCTTATGTCTCATTCCTTAACCTTTTGAATATTGAAGTCTGAAAACTCATTAGCCTTCAAAATACGGCAAGTGCCCGAACGTGAAATATGCTGCGAAGTTATTTCACCCCCCATTTTCTACCTGCCAACTTGTCAGTAGGACAAAAAGAGGTAAAAGTGGAACCTCCCTAAGATAACTAGTACAAAAGGCTCCCAATCTGTTGATTCCCTGCTCAGCTTCAATAGTTGGATATTTACGAGGGGTAGAAAAAGGAACAGGCGGTCAGGCGGTCTGCCAGTATTTTGCTTGGCCGGGCGTCTTGGGCGGTTTTGTACTGAAAGGTTTAACCCAATACATTTGTTCTCCATAACTTTTGGAGAACATAATGCCCTACTAGTGCAATACTTCTGCTATAACTCCATTTGCATAATCTCGGTTACACGTCACCAAATGTCGAAAGAATGATTTTCGCCTAAAATCAAATCCTTGTTTAACAAATTGCTTTTCTAGTTATTGAAACAAAAACGTTGGAATCTTATTTATCTTCTTCCCTTCATAATTTTGTGTTACACATTTGTTTTTCAAAAATACTTCTGTATCTTTATAATTCGAATAATAAATGTATTTTTATAAAATGCATTAATTAAGTGACGTACGATAAATTGTAAAATTACTTTAAACTTTAAGCTCCGTTACGAAATCTCTGAATTTTCTTAATTACTTTTAGATTAAACTGAAAGCGTGCTTTACCTAGCTTTGATGCATTGATAAATTAAGGCAGATGGCTTAAGTGACATTTTATTTGAAGTATTTTCCTCGTTTAATTCTTAACACAAATCGACTTCCACCGATAAATTCTTTTCCTGAAACCCTTTATCTCAAACTTTTACCATTAATTATTGCTTAATGTATGACATTATAGTTCTTATTTATTCATTTAATTAATGGCATTAACTGTTCAATTTTGCAACATTGTTTATCTTATTTATAAAATATTACGTCACATTATTGTTTAAGAAAATCTGTTGTAACATCGAAAATCACATGATGTCATGGAATTTTTAAATATAAAATGTTTTAAACTGCTTTATTTCTTAGCTATTATCTTGTTATATAAGTTAGAAAAATAACAATTGTTGAAGTATTTTGACAGTGAAAATAAAATTAACTTATATAAGTTTTCAACAATAACACGTTAGTTATTAACATTATGAAAAGTCGACACAGAACAATTACGAATTATGGGACTTGGTACCTTTTGAAGTTTATATTTTACTCTAAAGCATTTTCACTTATCTCTTATGCATATTATTACTAGATAAACTCATTTCAATCGGCAAAAAAATTATGTTTGCAGCTAAAAAAAAAATTGCATATTTATTCAATTATTTCAAAAAATTTTCTTCTCCATCAATTTTCAATAATAATCACCAATTTTCTTATTATGTTTTTATTAGTCTACTTTAATACTCAAAGTATTGATTTTGCATTTCATTAATTATCTTTCGAGAGAAAAATAAAAGGCATAATCTGCGGGAAAATCCTGGAAAAAACACGGACTCTGTTACATTTTTTTGTCATTGTCATTATATTTCAAAGTTCATCTCTAATTTTATTAAGTATATTATACTCAATATATAAAAAATAGTCAAGATATTTGAAAACAAAAAGAATGAAGTTTTAGCATTTTAAATACTGCAAGTTTTCATAGAATAGCAAACTGCGAAAAATCAGTTTAAAGATTTTAGGCATAGGGAAAATTATTAAAAAATGTTAAATTTTTTTAATACTAACTGCATATTTTTGCTACTTATATCTGAGTTACAAAGTTGTATTGGTGAACATTTTGTTTTAGCAATAGTATAAATATCGTGGCATTTAAAAGACTGGAAAAGTCACTTTAATCACTGCTTTAAGCAAATGCATCATTACTTTAATGGTAATAAGTGATTTTCTTATATAATTGTAAAATAAAAAGTTTTTTTTTTTACTACAATTATAGTTGTCAGATTGTTTAAAAACTTCGCCCATATATACTAGACGTGCCTTCTTTTCTGTTAGCAAAAAATAAAAAAATCGATACTTTCTTCATTTTTGACGATGTGAAGGGTACGAAGTCTCCTTAACCTTTAAACACGTGAGCGACTTACTGCGTGCGCCACTGGAATTAAAAAAAAAAGTTGTGAATTCTCAAATAGTTACATGATTAGCATTTCCGTTTCATTTTCTTTATTCCGAAAGTCCCTTTAATGCTCAACCTATGTTTAAAGTTGAAATTAACAATTTTTCCTGCTATGTTTCACTATTTTTATTGGAAAGTCACCACTAAGTATTCGTGTAATATTTTCTTTTACTTACTCATCATGCGTAGTATAAGGTAAGTCTTGTAAAAATTCGAAAACAAATCTGACTCATTTACACGTTTTAGACACTGGAGATTCCGAAAAACTTTTTAAACAACATAAATTTTGCATAAAGAATAAAGTAGAGCAGATAATTAGTTGCCGAGTTATTTGTAATCATATTTCCCACACTCTTCGATTTTTCATGACACTGTATTTCATTCAAATTTCAATTCAAAGATATATTTTAATTGGAAATGAGACGCTTAATCCGACGCAGTAAACTGTTAGTTAATATAATTATCATTTTTGGAGTTATTTTCATATTTTATATTATGCATACCCATGAAGGGTAACTATTACGGTGGCCCAAAAGGACTAGTTTTATTTCTTAATTAAACTTTTTTTTATAAATGTAATTTCTGTTGCATTTGTATTATTATTAGACCTTAGACACAATTGTTCTTTAACATCAAAAGGCGATAGTTTTATAATAAAAGACCTTGCCTCAGATAGTGACTTTATATTACTACAAACATTCCGAGTGTTATATTTAGAGTTGTAAAGAGCCGGTTTATTCCCAAGTTTATTTCCAATAAACCCGGTTTATTCCCATGTTTATTCCCAAAAGACCTGGTTTATTCCCAAAAAAACCGGTTTATTCCCAGATTTAAACCAGGTTTATTCTAGTCTTTGCAACTCTAGTTATATTAATTCTAATAAAATAAATCTTTTCTTACAATTTCATGTTTATTACTTTTATACAAATATTCGCAAGAGCTTAAACAAAGCTATCATTAAATTTTCTTATTTAGGCTTTTAAAACCGACAGGGCATAGAATAGAGTATTTTACCCATGTCTTTAAATGTGAAATTTCTTTTTTTTTCTAATTTAATTAAATTTTTCATTCTATTCTATCTTCTCTCTTTCTATTCGTTTTGCATGGGAATCACTTTATTACACTTGCAGATACTCATAGTGACAATAGACATTTTACTTACCCATGATACGTAGGGTAAGTCTTGTAATCGTTTTAAAAATGGAAAAAAATGTTTTTGACGGATTTACACGTTTCAGACACTGGAGGTTCCGAAAAACATATATTTAGAAAAAAAAATCTGTCCGCCTGTCTGTGTGTATGTGTGTGTCTGTAAACGCTCTATCTCCCGAACAAATTCAGATAGAGACTTGAAATTTGGTATGTACTTAGTATGTAATAATGTTAAGAAGCATATTGAATTTCAGTAACCTCGATTATACGGAACTATTGTATTCGGATTCTCGAAATATTCGTTCTGATAAAACGTATATAAAAAATTTCGAAATTGTTTATTTTAAGGAGTGAATACAAAAGACAATAAAAAACATAAATTTTGGCTAAAGAATAAAGTCGATCGGATAATTAGTTGCCGAGATATTTATAATCATATTTTCACCAATCTTCGATTTTTCATGACCCTGTATTTCATCCAAATTTCAATTCAAAGATATATTTTAATTGGAAAATAGACGCTTAATCCGACGCAATAAAATGTTAGTTAATATGATTAACATTTTTAGAGTAATAAGGATGTTTGTTTTACGCAATTCAGTAATAGAACTTTTAAAGTTTATGACGTCATAAAGCCAAGATTTTATTTTAATTGGAATGCATTTTATAAGTAGCTTACACATGTTTTATTTTCATATTTTATATGATGCATATCCATGATGGGTAAATATTACGGTGGCCCCCAACGACTAGTTTTAGTACTAGATGATGTGAGTATTATGCACGGTTCCCAAATGATCTGCTTTTTAAGTACCAGCATTTTACGCAAAATTAAAAAAAAAAAAAAAAAGAAATTCTTTGTTGGTTTCTGCAACATTTGCAATAAAAATAAATTTATAAATTTCGGGTTATATTCCTACAAATTTTGCAAAAACAATCTTAAAAAAAAAAAAAAAAAAACATTGCTTTTTAAAAAATTGTACTAAAAAACCGACTATATGGAAGGACTCATTATGTAATAAAAGAAAATCCACTAATAGAAAAGGTATTATTTTCCGACTTTATGTAGGAATAAAGAATAGCTATAAATTTTAACTAAATTTAACTACATCAAATAATATTCCTAACATGTAATTTTCATTATAGAATGACTTTAAGAACATACTTCCTTATCCTTATAATTCGAATGTTAAAATGTATTTTCATTAAATACATTAGTTAAATGACATGCGGAAGATTCTAAAATTACTTTAAACTTTAAACTCCGTGAAAATCGGTAAGGAAATCTCTGAATTTACTTAATTACTTTTAAATTAAACGTAAGGCGTGCTTTACATATACATTCCATGTATTGCTAAATTAATATAATATTGAAGGATTAAATGACTTTTCATTCGACGAGCTTTACTAGTTTAACTATTAATATAAATTGATTTGACATAAATTCCTTTCTTTATACCATTTTATCAAATTTTTGTTAGCACACCAAACTAACTAATCGGATGTCCCAATCCTAAAACTGAATCTAAAGTGTTATTAAATTCCGTGCATTAGTTCTTGAGATATGACTATCGCTAAAATTATGTAAATCCTGAAAAATGCAGCATAACAGTGCCACCTGTTGGGAGATTTACAACAAAACTTAATTAACAACAACTTACGCCTAACGTATCCTTTAACGTAATACCTTTTCTATTAGTGGATTTTCTTTTATTACATAATGAGTCCTTCCATATAGTCGGTTTTTTAGTACAATTTTTTTAAAAGCAATGTTTTTTTTTTTTTTTTTTAAGATTGTTTTTGCAAAATTTGTAGGAATATAACCCGAAATTTATAAATTTATTTTTATTGCAAATGTTGTAGAAACCAACAAAGAATTTCTTTTTTTTTTTTTTTAATTTTGCGTAAAATGCTGGTATTTAAAAAGCAGATCATTTGGGAACCGTGCATAATATTCACATCATCTAGTACTAAAACTAGTCGTTGGGGGCCACCGTAATATTTACCCATCATGGATATGCATCATATAAAATATCTACGCCTAAAATATCTACGCCTAGTCTACGCCTAACGAAATCTGAAGTTTGATGAGATTCTGTGCATTAGTTCTTGAGATATAGCTATCATAAAAATTGTGAAAAATGTAGCATAGCAGCCCCACCTGTTGGGCGATTTACAACAAAAACTAATCAGCACCAACTTATATCAAGCTCTAACTGAATCTAATGTTTTATTGTATTCCGTACATTATTTCGTGAGATAGAGCGTCCACACAATTTTTGCCACATACAAACAGACATTTTCTAGAAACAGTCAAATCGTGTTCAGAACTTTCTAAAACGAATAAATCTGTCGAAAACAGAAGTCGAAAATTTTCTTGAGTTCAATACTTTCTTCTTCTAAAGATAGAAGAAAGTAAAAATATTATATCAAATTGGTCAAAAGGCAGAGAAAAAGTGAGTATATCATACAGTTTACAAAGGATACTAACCGAGTCATATGTGAATACGTACCGTGTCACCTTTATTGGGATATAGAAGAGTTTACCTAATCATAGAAAAAGTCCAATATCGTTAAGATTTTTTTATGTAAAACTGTAATCTTTCAAAATTTTGTATCTCTTCCAAACAAGCAGGGACTTGAGTTGGTCTTTTTTTATGGGTTATATATATAAAAAAAAAGCAGTAAGTCTCATTTTTTTTCTCTGAATGTTAAAGTTAACAAAAGTTTAAAGTGATATTTGTTTGATTATTTTTATTATTATTATTGCTATGATGCTATCTTGAATTTGTGTGTCACCCGTAGCTGACTGTAAATTATCAGCCCTTATGATGATTCTTGTTTTTATTTTTTATGGAAAATTATGCAATAAAACCTAAGAATTTGAAAATAAATATATGATTATGTTTTGGTATTGCATTGACAAAAATATAGTAAAACCTAAGAATTTGAAAAAAAATTATCATTATGTGTGGGTATTGCAGGCTTAAAGTTAAAACGTAGAAAAGATAAGGAGGGATTGTCTAAATTTATACGCCCGACACTTCACCCCTCTTCTGTTTTGGCAAAGTCAAACATAGAGTAATCTAGCGTCTTCCGGATAGCTACACATATGACCCTTTTTCTGTATCAAGACACATCTAAGACAGACCTGTTTGTGGAATAATGCGAAGTATGAGTTTTTTTGCAGCTGTAACACTTTTCATGTAGGTGAGCGATATCTTCGACTGTATTTTCAAAAGGGTTTTCTTCATTTTTATTTCGATCGAAAGTTACCAAGCAATCGTACACCTCTCAAGTTAGAAGATCACACTGTTACAACAATAGCGTAGTCTAGTATCTTCCGAAAAGCTACACTTATGACACTTTTCCTGTAGGAAGACTCATGTAAGACAGACTTATTTGTAGCACAGTGTGCAGAATGAAAATTTTTTGGAGTTATGACACTTTTCTTGTAGGTGAGCGATTTCTTCGAATGTCTTTTCAAAAGGATTTTTCTACATTTTTATCTCGATGAAAAGTTACCAAGAAATCGTACACCCCTCAAACTAAAAAATCACTTTTTTATCGTAGTAGCGTAATCTAGTGTCTTCCGGACAGCTACACTCTCAGAAATAAAACACTCAATTTTGACGATTCGGCAATCCTTCTTTCTGCTTTATTTCGTTATTTCGACACTCATTTCGTCACAAACTCACGTACTTTTTAACGAAACGCGAAACCTCAAATACCTTACGAAACTTCTTCGTCACTGTCAAAAATAAAACTCTTAGTTTTGACGATTCAGCAATTCTTGAGCTATATTTCATCATTTTTGACAATCATTTCATCTCAAAATCAGGTGATTTTTAATGAAATGGAAACTCAAATATTCGAGGAAACTTTCCCTATTCACGGCCAGACTCAATGCATATTAAGGAAAGGCATTTTAAGCTGTTTACAGAGGGACTCGCTGTAGCTCCTCAAATCCCGCGATTTTAGTAAGCAGATATACGTTTCTGTTATTCCTGTCACAATTTATTTTTAGAAAAGTGGTTTCAGTTAATACTGAATATATGTAGTTATTTTTCTGCATTGGTTATTTTTTTAGCTGTTAAAAATTTCAGGGATATTTGCTATTATTTTTGTTGTTACAAATTCGTTAAAAAAAATCAAAATTTCAGGAGCTTTTTTTCATTTAAGAAATATATTCATCTAACAATCAAATTAAAAAGATGTATAATTGATCCCTTTCCCCTCTATAAACAGTAACCTGTTAAAATCTTAACCATCATCTAAAATTGATAAACTCTCCTCCAATATGCACTTCAAAATTTATTATTTCTGACCAACAAATTAACTAGACCATATTCTAATCATTCAGTGAACAAAGGAAATTTATCTAACAAATCATATTAATCAAGCCATATTCTAATTATTTATTAACGCTTAACCATAGAAAAACCATAATAATAATCTAGCCTTAGTAATTAAAACATGCAGAAATTATAACAGCACCGATAAAAATACAATCTACCTTCTAAAAATATAAACACGCAGCAACATCCTGTAGATCAAATAAAATCAACGGGAAAAATCAAACTACGTAAAATCAAATTGCGTAAAATTAAATTTAAGCAAAGTCCCGCTGGTGAGGTAGGCAGCGCATTGGCCTCCCACACCCAAGGTCGCGTGTTCGAATCCCCTTGAAGACTTGACAAAAGCGACGTAATTTTTTCCCCAGTCAAGTACAGATGCTTCTAAAATTGTCAATAGATAGCACCACCTTCCTTTTTTTTACCATTTCGAACAAACAATTTGACGAAATTAGTATTCTCAAAAAAGTAAGGAAATTCATTTACTCGATTTGACGAAATATTCGCTTGGAGCATTTCCCAGGAAACGGTTCCCTCGAAGAAAAACGAAGAAAATGTCGTGAAATTTGAGTATCCATTTCTGACAGTGTACACTTGTCAGCCTTGTCCAGTAGCAAGACGCATCTAAGACAGATCTATTTGTGGCATAATGCGCAGAATGAATTTTTTTTGGAGTTGTGACACTTTTCTTGTAGGTGAGCGATGTCTTCGACTGTCTTTTCAAAAGTGTTTTTCCACATTTTCATCTCGATCCATTTTCTCTCAAAGTTATATGCAATCGCACACCTCAAAAATGACACTTTTACCTTAAATCTTTCTAAAACAGTACAATAATATATTTTCTCTACCCGTTAATTGAGTTATTTTAAAAAGTTGTAAAAAATGGACTTAATTATGAAATTAATAATGGATTTTTTGAATTATGAAATACTCAACTAACATTCTCGTTAAAGTTCATTAATTATAGAATTAATTATTGAGTGAAAAACGAATGTTGTCACAATTTTAATGAAACACACGCAATTTTGTAATTTCTTACGCTATAACTGAAATAAAATGCATAAATTACATTTCGCAGTAATTACGAAAATTCTTTCTTTAATAACAAACATCTGAAATGCATTTTTCAAAAAAACTATTTCCCGTACACATATTTTTATTTTATAAGTAAAAAAAAAAAAAAAAATCTAAAAAAATTTCTTTCCAATATACTAAGTATTCAAGCCTTTTAATTTTAATTATTTTAGATGAAAAAAAAATGTTATTTATCTAAATCTCAGTCATTTTCAAACCGGTCTTATGTAAGACAGTACATAAATCTAGACAACATCTCCAACTCCTTAGAATTATTTTTTCCTTAAAGAAGCCGACATTTACACGCAGTTAAGTCCGCTGATTTAAGATCAACTCCATTTCCAGACAGGAAATTAGCAACTTTTATCGATCGAAAATGTTGTGTTGCAGACAACATTCGCCTAACAAAAATTAATTTGATCCGAAGGAAAGATATATTTTGTATTTATCCTTCCTTTATAATTTTTAAAGGTGCGTTGCTTTTTACATTTAATTATAAAGCTTGGGAACACATGTATTTTTAAATTCAAAATACATTATTGGAAAACTTGAAAGATTGCTTATTCAAGCGTTGTACTTTAGATTACTAAGAGATAAAATAAAACTTATTTAGAATCTGAACTATTTCGATGTTTGTTAATTAATGAAAAGACTAAAGTAAAATTTAAGTTTTTGACAAAAGAAAAAAAAAATTCTCCCCTCTCATTAACACGAAACTTTTTAACACATTCACGGTGGTGATTTTATACGTAAGAGTATGAAACGTTTAAGGGTATAACTACTGCAGTTAACCTGAATCAAATAGCGTTTTAATTTTTCGATAAGTGTATTATATATTGATTTATGACTTTAATTTAATGTTTTGTGATGATGAGCTTTACCGGCTAGCTTTTATTCAAAAATCGGCTCAAAACGCCAAATTTGAGGTAATTTTGTAAAACATACTGTAATTTTTGGTAAAAAAGTAAAACGTTGTTTATTTCCTTATTAATAAGAACAAATATATATTTATTTTTTTGACTGCGTATTAGATAAAAGTACGTATTAGATATTCAAGTACATTCAAATAATTAAATGTTATTTTTTTTTGTTCGTATAGAAATCTGAATTCCTACGCGTACGTTTTGTAAATGTTTAAACTTTCATTTTTAGGATTTCGTTTATCGCAAGAAACCCTATTACTCCTGCTTCGTTGTCTGCCCCTCGCAGAGCGGGTTCTCAGAAACTATTTATATTAGAGGAATGAAATTTTTTGTACTTTCAGCACTGTGCCAGAATTCAGTTAATTTGAATTTAAGAAAATTCTTAAGATAAATCTTTATGTAAACTTTGAATAACCTTGGGTAAATATGGATTAGGTTCCCTTAGACAGCGATACTCAACCTGGGCCCGCGGGCCGCATATGGCACGGCGACGTTTTATGTACGGCACGAGACACATAATTATTAATCCGTATTTATAAAATTAATTGGGATGGGCATAAAATAAATAAGATATTCACTGTTGTTTTATAAAATTCCATGGGAAAACAAAATCTATCTTTCTATTTATAATTAATTTAAAATTATGTTAAAACATCTTAAATACAGTTTGCTTAGTCAGACGTTCTTTTTGCATGTAGTCCAATTTGTACTACAGTTGTGTATGCATTCTTAATCTTCAACAGTAATGAAACATTCTCCCAAATTAATTGAATTTGCGCTATAAGGTAAAGCTAGGAGAGTCTGCGCACAATTCTAAAGAATAACAATAAAAAATCTAAATATTAATTATTTGCTAAACTATCCATGAATAATTTTAACTTCATTTGTTTTTTATGCATTTCCAGTGCTATTTTGTTGTTATGTTGTAATTTAATGGAACAATTGTATTAAAACCAAGTTATTTTGCGCAATCTGTCCTTACAGGGTTGGTGTGATTGCACACATGGGTAGGAGAGATTGTTACTAATAATAACTACAATTAAATTGTCGACAATAATAGTTACACTTAAATGACATTGTTGTAAGGTTTTTGTGAACAAATATTATTGTATTAGGAGTGAATATTTCAACCTAATGATTAAAGAATCAGAAAAAAGGAAATAATTTAAAAAACGATTAAAAATTTTTAATTAAAGGAAAAAAAATTAAAGAATCAGAAAAAGCAAGTCCATATAAGATTCCAAAATAGCATTAAGTTACTTGATAACACGTTTAACTTAAAATTAGTCCATTTTAATTTTTCATTTTTTTAGGCACATTTACCAATAAGCTGCGTAATCTCTCCGAGCTCGGAAACTAATGGAAACAATGCGCCATCTCTCCTAAGTAGCAGATGCGCAAACTCTCCAATTTTGGTAGGAGAGATTGCGTGGCCTTTGATATAAACATAGCCGCTACTAAAACGAACCGTTGATTTTCAGATTGTTAGTCTAGATTAGTAGCTTATGAGAAATCGTTTAAGTTTAAAATATTTTGTACTACTGACATTGTATAGAAATTCTGATGAATAGCTATGAAAATTCAAGCACTTACTTTGGGAAAACAAAACAAAATAGCAATGCTTTATCTTAGACACTCAAAACAATCAACGTGCACTTTAAAGTAGACACACCACTACTGCTGTTGTACAACTGGAGTCGCAGCGCGCTCCCTCTACTCCTTCCCCCGAATCTCTATGTGCGCAATCTCTCCGACCGCGCCATCTCTCCTGTCTTTACCATATATTTATACAATTAAAAAAATACAGTTTTTTTTCATTGAGCAACAGATTGATTTATTGTGAAAATATCCTGATTTTTTTTAACTTTAGAACTTGGAAGTTCTGCATTGTTATACTATTATATTTTATATAATTATTATATAGTTAATGTTGCTTTTTAAAATTGAACAATTGTCATGGAGAAAATTGGCACCAAAAGTGTTTACACCATTATTACTAAAGAACAAACTTTGCAGCATATTTCTGCGACATTTCGAATAGAAATCTACTACGAAGTTTATCATTTGGAAATAATGGTGTTTTAAATTTTGTTGTAAGTATTTCTTCCGCGATAAACGCCCAACCCTACTGATAATATGAACTTTATTATATTGCTATTTTATACAAACTCTGTTACTTTACTATTTTAATTGCTCTTTTTTTTATCCTTTTATAAGAGTGTTGTGGCCCGTCTAATGTCGCAAATATATTGCTTGCGGCTGGCGAAAAAAAAAAAAAAGTTGAGTACGGCTTCGTTAGAAAGACCCCCCAAAGCTGTCTCGTCCTATATCCCTCGAGTAAATAAGCGGACGGAACCTTTATGTTAACTACCGCATATTCTAGCACATATGCGCACCTACAATTTGAGACAATATTTTTCTATTTTTAGGTATATTCGCTGTATTTACGCGCACCCACCTTTCCAGAAAATCCTTTATGTCATATGTACAATGAAAATACAGTAAAGAACACTAATCTAACAGGGACCACTCATTCCAGTGGTTAGCATATGTGCCAGGAAGGCCGAAGTTCGCGAGTTCAAAACAAGTGGTGTGACTGCGCAATGCTTCCCATGTACGAGAAAAATAAATTCATTGACTTTCCCTTCAAAAGTTTTCCTTAACCTATTAACTGTCAAAACTCTATGGGCGGTGTCTTCAATGTTTTTACTGAAATTCGTTTGTCACCAAAAATTCTGAAAGATAATATTCGGTATTTTTAATAGCAAAGTTTTTGTCATTAAATAAAGTATATTTTATAGTATTAAATTGTGGTAACTTGGCAGGTTTTTCTTTTCTTACACTTTTAGTTTGAATGTTGCGAAAACGCACCAGTAGCATGGAATGGGTTAAAGGACTCCCTTCTTTAGTAATATGGACAAAACTGGCCGATGTTTAACGAAATCCCGTTAAACAAACGTAAGTACGGATATACTTCTTTTAATAGCTAAAAGACGTCAAATAAAAACTTTATAAACAGTAAAATGAGTTTTAATAGACTGCTGCCACCGGAGCCATTATCAAAACAAATAAGAATATTCTGCATTTGCACGGTCTATGAAGTTATTATTTGAAACGCTATCATTTAATTTGACACGTGCATTTTCAAATTACGCAAGTTGTTTTTTTTTATTTTTTTACTTGGATGTTTATTAACATATTTTTAACCATGGAGTAACTCGAGCCACAACTTTGGTAAGTTAAGTGATGCTGCATATTTACTTATTGTATTTTACGTGTTATAATCTCTATGGTTTCTCTTATAAAGGATGGATAGAAGAAAAATTAAAACTTATCTTACTTTCATTAACTTACTATTTATAAAGTTTTTATTTTGCGCTATATAGCAATTAAAAGAAGTATATTATTACAAAGAATTGGAATTTGTGTAAGTAAGGATATAAAAGAAAAATATGAATCAATATAAAGGTATTTAAAAACGTGGATTTAACTTTGTGCCGTTATATTAAAAATAAATGAGCTCCGTGAAATAGCACAAATAAAAATATATATAGAATGACAAACAACTGTTTCGGAGCCCCTAAAGCTTCATCATCAGTGCCAATTCAAAAGATTAAAACCGATTCAAAAGTTTAAGCCATGTAAAAGTTTAAGCCAGTTTAAGCCACATGCTTGCGTCTCTCCCACCTGTCCAAGACTGAATGACGGTGCAGGAACCAATAGGAGCGTAAGAACCCGGCCGCTCCTATTGGTTCCTGCGTCACATGTGTTTCCTGACCCGGGCACTCCTATTGGTTCCTGCGTCACATATGTTGCCTGACTCCGCTATTGTTTTTGAAAAAGGGACTCAATCTTGGACGCGTGGGAGAGACGCAATCATATGGCTTAAACTGGCTTAAACTTTTACATGGTGTCAGGTTTCCCTGGCAGCTGCAGGCATAAAAAACTATTGTTATGGGATTATGCGTACGTTTAATTTGTTTATTATGAATTGAATCAACTATTTCAACAGGATAATCCCGGTCAAAGGCTATTGATTTGATGTAGTCTAACTCCGCTTTGAGTAAACTCTCAGATGAAAAAATCTCTCAGATGCGCCCTAAAAATTTGTTCATCTGAGAGTTTACTCAAAGCGGAGTTAGACTACATCAAATCAATAGCCTTTGACCGGGGTTATCCTGTTGAAATAGTTGATTCAATTCATAATAAACAAATTAAACGTACGCATTCCAATGTTAACAATGTTCGCAATGAAAATTTAATTATACTTCCATATTTTCCGAGAATAAGCCATCAAATATCTAGAATTTTGAAAAGTTTCGACTTTAAAATAGTTTATGCACCGTTTAACAAAATCAAATTTACAGACCTCAAACATCCAATAGACAGATTTTCACATTGGGGAATTTATAAAATATCTTGCGAATGTGATAAAATGTACATAGGTCAAACTAAGAGACCGCTTAGAGTCCGTTTGGGGGAGCATAAAAACCATGTTAAAAATTGTGATATTAAACGATCTGCAATAGCTAACCATTGTTGGTCTGAAAGTCACAGTTTTAATTTTTCGGAAGGTGCGATAATTCAGAAATGCTCATCAATTTACGACCTAAATTTCTGGGAAGCTTATTACATATGGAAAAATTCGAGCAGCTTGGTTAATGATTTGTCCAGTACACCAAATTTTTCAAATGTCTGGCTACCTTTCATTTAATTCATCCTCATTGCCCCCCCCCCCTTTCTGGTTTTTTCTCTGCCGTACAAAGCGTTTCAAACTTCTGGCTGCGTTTCGCTTAGTTCATTCTCTTCGTCCCCCCTCCTTTATTCGCCTCCACACTTAAACTTTCCCGGTCGGCGGAGTGTTCCTATTGGTCTCTCTGTCACGTGTGTTTCCTCGTCTCCGCTGTTGTTTTGAAAAATTCAACGCCATTTCATCTGGCCGCGGGGCGAGAGATGGCAGGCAAGCGGTCATGGCCTAGGAGTTTTTAATTCGTTTTTACCTTTTGAGTTGGTACTGAAGATGGAGCTTAGGGGCTCTGAAACAGCTGTTTGCCATTAGAAATGATTTTAATTTGTGCTAATTTAACGTTGCACTTTTATTTTTAATACCTCTCATAACGTGACCGATATCACGTAATCATATCGGTGGTGGCAGAATACTAAAAAAATACCGGATTATTCTTCGAAGTTGGGTGGACTTAGAGGGAATCCGACACATGGCTTAAACTTTTGAATCGGTTTTAATCTTTTGAATTGGCACTGATGATGGAGCTTTAAGGGTTCCAAAACTGCTATTTGCCATTCTGTATATATTTTTATTTGTGCTATTTCACGTTGTTCATTTATTTTCAATATGAAGATAGTCTATACAATACTGCCAGGGCTATATGAATCCCACACAAAGCGTTTGAATATCGTATTCAGGTACATTCAAATAATTAAATGTTTTTTTTTTTTTTTTTTTTTTTTTTTTGTTCGTATAGAAATCTGAATTCTTACGCGTATGTTTTGTAAATTTTTAAACTATTATTTTTATACTCTGCGTATAAAAATCTCACCGGTAATTTTTATACATTTTCTTGTTTCGAAAATGTCTGTTATACGCCTGAATGTACAGTAATAAATCTTTATGACATCTGCTCATTTTTAATCAAGATTTCGTAAAAATATTTTTAATAAGTGTGTTGATTTTTTTCATATTTTTATGGGTGATTGATTCACAACTCTACTGATCGTAAATTTCGGGTCTTAGAAATCATTCAGCTGACATAAATTAATTCGTTCCGATGTAAAGATAGACACTGTAGTCAATCAAAGCCAAACTCTCGCATTTCTCTTTGCTTTATAATTTTTAAAAGCACTTTGATTTCAATTTTAAACAAAATTTTGAAAATAATTTTGAAATCCTAAGTACATAGTTCAAATAACGCTTTTTTCTCTATTGCCTTATCTTAAAAAAAGAAAAGCAGCAAAAAATATAATCCATTAAATATATCCACAAGCTTGTGCAGTATATCAATTTTAAATCAATGCAGTGAATTTACAGTAATCAGTTTCCACATCAAATCAACTTATTACCAGTGTACCCGTGCGAGGATTTCGTGCTGTAATCTAATAATTTTTATCAATATCTAATATTGTTTTGATGCAAGTTTAACCTCCTAAAGAAAAATTAAGGATAACAAATATCTGCAAGCAGTATTGGTCAAGTCATTATAGCATCTCATTTATTCCATCAAAGTGACAGTGAAAACTGATCAAAGGTAGCAAAAGGCACGCGCGAAAAAAAAATATATATTTAGCAATCTTATTTTAAGTGTATTAGAGGATGACGCCAAGAACAAGGGACAAACAAAAGTAAATTTAAAACATATAAAATATAATTTAACTCAATATAACAGAGCATACATTGTAGGCTACACGTGAAATGCCACTGCTACGATAGATCGATGGTGTATTTTTCTTTTAAACATTTGAATTTGAATTTTGCTTTTAAATCATAATTATAAAATAACCTTGTGCAGAGACTTTATTTGTTTTGTACTATTTATTTATTTTTATAATCATTGTTGAGTACGATATAATGCGGTATTTTATTTTCCTGGCAACAATGATTTGAAAAAAAACCCGTCATTTCATTTATGAAAACAATGGTGATTTAAATTTTAATTAACTGCGATTTTATTCAAAAAAACATATTTTAACGAAATGTGAGTGTACTATGTCAGAAGTCGGTTCAAAAACCTTTTGAATGATACCTCATTCATCGTACTGTGTTTTGTAAATTTATAGAAAAAGAGATGTAGACAACAAACATAATATATATGATAACATGAATTTTTTGGAACTACAGAAATTACATTCTCGAATTTAGGCGTGATTTTTAAGTTAAACATTGAATGCTTATAAAAGTGTGTTTTTAAACCTACTTTTACTTTTATTTCATTTATATATGTTCGCAATAACGATCTCTTCAGCAACTCTGTCAATTGCTAAAATATTCCTGTCTCTTTTCTACACCATTCTCGTTCATGTCATTCCCTTAGTCAAAATATTTCAGCTTTTTAACACTTTCCAAGATTGTTGGAAAGTGTTTATGAATTCGATTTTTCTGTCTGTCTGCCGTCTGACTGTCGTCTTTCTTTCCGTGCTCTAACTCGCCTAAATGTATCCGGATTGCCATGCAATTGACATATATTATTGAGGTATACTATGGCATGCTCGGTATTGAAAATAAAGTGTGTAGCACTGATAGTTTTTTTTTGCAGGGAAATTTCAAAAGAATTCAGTTACATGGGGAAAAATCATTTGTGGTTTATTTTAATGATGTTACATTATTATAAATATAATGAAATTGATATATATCTCTGAGGTGCACTACAAGAGGCTTACTATAGAATAGGGTGTGTATAGCACATATAGTTCCTTTACAGGGACACTGAAAGGAATTTCGTTACATTATGGTCTATGGAGAAAAATCGTTTGCGGTTTATTTTAATAATTTTTCACTGTTTCTAACATATTGAAATTTGTATATATCACTAAGGTGCATTAGAAGACGCTTACTATAGAATGGTTTGTATATAGCATTCATCGTTCATTTACAGGGACACACAAACTAATTCGATTATGCCCAATAACAATAATTGCTGGAACTGCGTTTTGAGTTGCTGAACGCATTTTTCAATTTAACTCATTTTTTGTCTAGTATACTTGATGTGTGTAAATTCTATAGATCATATACAGGACAGAACAAAACTTCCGGAGTACATTTACGTTTATTGACGGAAATTCCGGAAGCATAATTTTAAACTGTGCTACGCGTTTCATTACTGAAATAAAATTTAGCAGTCTATATAGTGTATATACGAACCTACAGATCACATACAGGGTTAGACAAAATAATTCAGATATTTCTCCGAATATTATTTGGAAATTCTGGAAATTAGTTTTTTTAAATATGTTATGCGTTTTCCAGATTGTTTACTTAAATATCATCTTTCCCCTTATTAAACGGTAAAGATTTGTAAAATTATTTTGTAAATGTTGGAAAGTGTTACATAATTTATGCTTGACGTATGATTTTTCGTTCTTGTTTTATTTTTTTTTAATCGTGTAGTACCCATTTTTCTCATTTTTTGTACACTCAATTCTGAAATTCCTCATCTTAAAACGAATGCTGTTGCTGGAGATTATCACGCTTACATCATTCATGATGCTCTGTTTAAACTTCAATTTTCCCATTTTCTCACTTTCTCCAGAATGTACCTTTCTTTCTAATACTAGTATTGTTCTTCCTTGATTTGACATTGCAAACCTTTACATTGCAAAATTTCTTAAGCTGTATGTAATTACAAATTAATTTTCATCTTGCCCTTAAATTCACTCTCTCCTAACAGAAAGACACTATTGATATTTCTATATACAGGGTGATTAAAATTAAAGTCCCTCTTTCAAAATGCTATAAAAATGGAACCACTGGTCAGAATGTCTTGACATTTGAACTGAATATACAGGAAGAAAGAGGAAGCGGTATGGAAGAAGAAAGAAAAAGTTCCAAAGTGTATCAATAGATGGTGCTGTGCTGTAAGCGGTATAAATAAAGTGGAATCGGCTACAAGTGACATTTTTAATGGAAATACGACGGTTCTGGCATGAGTTGCACAGTAAACCAACCGCATCTGTTCAATGTGCATGAGTGATTCGATTGTTTGACGGAAAATATGATTTCCAAATCAGTCAACAGTTGTGGTTCTGTTAGTGGAAAGACATCCACTAGGGCGAGGTCGTACCACATTGGATGGGAAAAAAAATAGTTTTTTATTGACACCGGGCCGAAAACCGCATAAAAATCACATAATGATTCGGTTTTTAATTGTGCAGGAGTGTCTTTTAATTTGCATAGTATGCCGATTACAGCGCCATCTATTGATACACTTTGGACCTTTTTGCTTATGCCATACCCAGTGATGTGGGGCGGGTAAATACCCAGTGGGTAGGTAAATATTTTTTTGGTATTTACCCAAGCCTCGGGTAAATACCCAAAAACTGGGTATTTTCATATTTCAGCTTGAAAAAGCATATTTAAAGTAAAATTTATTTTTATTTGAAACTTAAATATTTATGAAGTCCAAAATCATAGAATGAGATATTCAAATTATGAAAGTTGTATGGCTTCAGCCACAATTAAAGAGAAGTCGAAACTTACATCGCAAAATTGCTTAATTTTACTACTAGTGTGCTTCAGCTGCAAAGTAAGTGAATTGAATTTGTAGGAAATTTTCAAAGTAAATAATGTGAAGCTCTATTACATTTTTTAAAAAGAAAATATAAGACTACCTATCTGCACAGTTTATTGCAGAGCATTATACAGATTACATGTCACATCTATTTATTAAGAAAATAATAATAATAATCCATACTTAAGAGAAATTTGGATTGCTAATAATAAAAAAAAAAGATAAATTACACAATCAAGCATTTAAATAAATAATTTAACAAACAATTTATTGATTTATGTTTATTAAACAATTTTTATTATTTTACAGTCTATAAATATTCACAATTGTCAGCTGAACTACAAAATTTTGGTTTTAGAAATTTAATTATCTTTTCCTAATATTGCAGACATGTATAAAGATTAAATAGGAATTTACTGATTTTCTCTAAATATTAACAGTAGTTTAAAGGAATTGCAATTTCAAAGTATTCACTGTCTAAATAAATATTTTCATTTCCAATTTTATGAGTTGTGATTATTTCTTGCTGAATTAAAAAGCTGCCCAAAAATTTAAAATATTTTGCCTCAATACAAAACACTATTCAAATATTATGTGTTTGATCATCAACTTAATTATAAACCTCTATGAATCATCTTTTAAATTTTAAAATATCATTCCCATTTTCTAAAAATTTAGTAATACACACTCTTTTCTTGCTTTGTTTATAATCTGCAATTCCTTTAAATTTCAATTAGAAATTTCCACCAGAAGCAATAGATGGCGCCCAATCATTGCATAAGTATGAACCAAAACTAAACTAGATTTTACAAAGTAAAACTATGCTAGATTTTACAAACCAAAACCATGCTAGTTTTGGTTTGGATTTTGATTCTATAAACTGTTCTTCACTTGCTTTTAGATGTCTATGGTGTGCGTTTGAAAGAGTTAGAAGTAAAAATGGGAGGAAAAAAAGGACTTGCATGGATTTTTTTTAATGTGAAAGGAAAAAGTGTGCAGTGCAAATATTGTAATAAGGATTACAAGCATGCTAATGCAAACAAAATGGAAAATCATATTAAGAAATGTTTCAAATGTCCTGCAGGTTTGAAAAAGGTTTTTGACAGTGATTCTAAATGCAAAAAATATCATAAGGAATCTATTTCTACTATGCCTTCAACTTCAAATGTAGAAGAAAATATAACAATTAGTGATACAGATGAACCTAATACTGGTCAAATGTCCAGTACATCTTCTAACACTTCATCGATACCGATAACAAGTGTACCTTCGCTTCTAAAAAATGCTGGAGATGGAACATCTAGTTTTTTGACAAATAAAAAAATTTCGAAGTCACAGATATCTATGACAGCATTTTTGGATCAGATGGATGAAATAACAAATGTAAGTACATTTACATATTAATAAACAAAAATAAATACAATTTTGTTCTTTTAAAAGTAAATACTTAAATTAGAACTGATATTAATTGAAATAAATTATTTGAAGCTTTTCTCTAGTATATGTCTCTGATTTTTAATATTACAATTTTTAATAAATTAATAAATTGTTTATTTTAAAATTTAAAAGATTCATTGAAATAAGCCTTTGCATTTTAATATATTTTTTCTTTTAATAAAAAAAATCGTTTAATTTGTTTTGAAGTGTAGATAAAGAAACACTGTTAAACACTGATGTGAAAAATATATAATTTAAAAGCAAGAATTCACTTTGTGATTGAAATAATACAGAGCTATAAGCAGTGGCATGGAATGAGTGTATGTGTTAAGGGGGGGGGGGCAGTTGGGGAAAATCTTCATATCCCCAAGGAACCCATCCCCTTGCCATTATACAATTTTATAAGACAAATATTTTTTGGCAGTTTCAATGTAATCCTATTTTTATACAGAATAGCAAAGCAAAAATAGATTGCTTAAAGCCACAAGTTTATAAATTTATTTGTAATGAAAACAGTCTGCTTTCAAGATTCATAGTTTCTATAGGCTTTCAAAAAACATTCCATATAAAAAATAACGTTACAGGATATATGCATTTATTATTTAAAGAACATTTTGGATAAAAGTCAAATACTACATTTTAATTAAATGTAAATTTGACTGATAATAATTTGACTGAATTGAAAATATTGTTTATTCTAAAAGATAGTTATAGACACATAAATTCCTGATAAATTAATTTAACTTACAAATAATAAGTATAATAAATATTGTTAATACCTTCTAAAATCCCCTTCTCTTATGTAAATCCATATAAGGGTATCCCCCATTTTTTAACTTTATCCTTAGCTGCCGAAGTTTTTAAAGTATAAATCGGTTGGTTTGCAGTATTGCAATTCAAAACAATTAAATAATGTAATTAAATATCATATACCTGACAAAATATCATATGCTGAATCCTATATCTTTAATCCGGAATCATTTGAACCACGGCAATAGCGAATTAGAGAAAATTTGAAACTAGAATGCATTTAGGTAAATGATAATAACATCAGGCATTATTATGATAATACAAAACACTAAGGCAATTTATAAATAAATAATACTAAGGAGTTCCACTTAAAAATATCTCAAAATTCAAAAATATGTATATTTTGTATGGTGTCGCCATCTGTTGTTAGTTGTGGGAAACAATAAGATTTTTTTCTTTTTAACTTGGAATTTTATATTATTGAATAATAAATAACACAAATCACGAAACTGATAAATATAAATTTAAAAAATAAAACAATATAAAACATTTAAATAAGATTTACAGTTAAATAATTAAAATAGGACTTGCCATTAATAAAAAAAATATATATATTATTACTTTACCATACTGAACAATGGTTAAACACGCAAGGCGGAAGGAATTAGGAGAAACTAAGTAATTAATACTTAAAAATATCAATTTCAAGCATAAATTCAAAATTTTGAAAAAGGAAAATATATATAGCTGCATAAAATAGTGTTTTCTGAAATGTATTCTTGTATGCTAGTGGTGGCATCTATTATCATTTCATGAAAGAAAATAAATAATAAAATAATAATAAAAGGTTTTGGAATATCTGAATTACAAGATTACAGATGCTATAGAAGTCTGGATTAAAAATGTAAAAATTCTATGCCTTGTATATTTTTATTTTGGAAAAATAAAACTACAAATGCTTCTTTTTTGTTTTAGGAAACACTCAATCAACATTTGGCTAAGGCCATTTTCATCAGTGGAAGTCCATTGTCATTGGTTGAACATCCTTTGTGGATTGAATTTTTTAAGAAAGTTCGACCTTCTTACAATTTACCTTCACGTTTTCGTCTTGCCTCAACTTACTTAGATTCTCAATATTCTGAAATGCAATGTGAAGTTAAGAGACAACTAACTGAATCAAAACACCTCCATTTGCAATGTGATGGTTGGAGTAACATAAGAAATGAGTCAATAATAAATTTTGTGATTTCAAAACCACAACCTCTATTTGTTGATTTTATCATGTCAAAGGAAAACAAGCATGATGCTTGTTATTTGGCTGAGCAAATTGAAAAAGTTATGAAAGATCATGATCCTGAAAAAATTTTTGTGATTATAGGTGACAATGCTAAAAATATTATAGCAGCGTTTAGATTAGTAAAAGAAAAATATCCGCATGTTGTTCCATTAGGTTGCCTTGCCCATCTTTTACACTTATTGTGTTCTGATATTTCAGGATGCAAGTCAGTTAAACAATTTTTTACAAATGTAATTGATATAGTGAAAACTATCAAACGTAGCAACCGTTTAAGTGCATTGTTTAACCGGATTCAAGATCAAGAAAGCAAGAAAAATATTTCCTTGAAATTGCCAGGTAAAACTAGGTGGGGAAGCTACTTACACAGTCTTAAAAGCTTAAAAGATAACAAGTTTACGCTGCAAACTATGGCAGTTTGTGAAGAAGCTCAATTGTCTTCTCAGTTAAAAAAAAAAACTTTTAGATGATACTTTTTGGATTCGTATTGAAAATATGATTGATATCTTTACTCCGATTGTAGAACTTATAGAATATTTTGAATCAAATGAACCTCAGATTCATTTGGTGTATAACAAAATAAACAACTTAGAAAAAGTATTGCTAGAATTACTTCCTGTATCTTTATTGGAAAAAAATGAAGAAAAGCATATTATGGAGCAATTTAGAAAAAGAAAAGAATCTGGTGTTGGTCCTCTCCATCTTGCAGCAGACATTTTAAATCCTATAATGCAAGGAAGTACCTTAGAACCTTCAGATTTGCTTGATGGTTTAACATTCATTTATGATGTTGGCCATCACATGAAATTAGAGAGCACACAACTTAAAATGGATCTTGTTCATTACAGAGAAAAAGAAGGTCTCTGGGAAAGAAAAATCTTGTGGGAAGGGCTAGAGAATATGCCTCCTCTACTATAGTGGAAAAGCTTACGGGCACTAATATATTAGCTGAAGTAGCTTTGCGCATATTAAGTGCACCTATTACGTCTGCCGCGACGGAAAGAACCTTTAGCACCTTTAGCTGGATTCACAGTAAAAAAAGAAACCGCTTGACATCAGAAAGAGCAGCTAAGCTAACCTACCTATCGTATAATTGGAAGCTGCTACACAATGAAGTAAATAAACAGAATACACCCAAAATAAAGAAACAGGAAACAAATGAAAATGTTTCAGAAACAATAAATCGTATAGAAGAATTACTTTCGAAGGACGACAGCTTAGAAATTGAGGACTTTGAAAATTCAGATTCCGAAGTTGTTGTGTCTGAAGTCTGACTGATTTTAAACTGAGAGAAAAATTGTGTCGATATGATAAAATTATATTTTTCATTTTCTATTTTATTATCTATATCTGCATATTATTTATATATAAATGTTAAATTGTGTTTAATATTAGGCTGCTTTCTCAATCCAAAATTACTGAGTTTTATTTCCTTAAAGTCAAGCTATTGCTGATGCTAAATGGTTCTCTTCAACATACAAATATTGAATTAAGAAAATTATATTTTTCACTTTTATATTATATCTTTGCATAATTTGTATATTTTTTATTTATATTTTTCACTTTTATATTTAATATGTGCTTAATTTGTGTATTATATATTTGTATATTATTTTTATATCAATATTATCCCTTAAATTTATTGAAAAAACAATTCTCTATAAACACATTAACTTTTTTATATGCTTCATTTTTAAAAATTACATTTAAATTCAATACTTAAGTGTAAAAAGTTGATTTTTTTTTAATTAAAGGATTGTAAGAAGTCTAAAGTTCTATAATTTTCTTTCTTTTATACTCTTTTATCATAACTAAAAGTAAAATTAATGTAATTTCCCAAATATATATAATTGAAAATAAATACCCAGGTAAATACACAAATTGGGTATTTAACCTTAAAAATAAATACCTGGGTATTTTACATCACTGGCCATACCGTTTCCCCTTTCTTACAGTATATTCAGTTCAAATTTGAAGTCATTCTGACCAGTGGTTCCTTTTTTACTTCATTTTGAATGTGGGAAATTAATCATAATCACCCTGTAATTGTCAGTTTCGTCTTACTTATATCAGCTAAATAAAAAATAGTCTAAACTTCCGAATATAAGAGCACAGGTTATTGATTTGTAAACAAGAAAACATTATATTGCCCACAGAAAAATATTGCTGGGAAATGAACTAGGCTTTGACTTCAATTCGGCTAAACATTATCTGTGAAATTCTATTTGACTTTCTTATCCAAATGAAACATATCATATCCAAAAGGTATTTTGAAATGTTTATTTTGATTTCGTTCTGCATCATTGTCTGAATGTTGGATGTCCTACATGAAATTCTCCTGATTTTTAATTTTTATTTGCTTTTCTCCTATTACGAGTTTCTTCTCTTCTTTAAGTAGCTTTCAATACAAAAAAGTCTTTCCGGCCTGTACCGGGAGGAAAAGGTAGCTTTCCTATATCTTCGTTTTAAAATTTTAGCTAATGTTACACGAAAACAGCAAGTTAAAATGCAAAGAAACGTTTACAAAAGATTCGTTAATACTGAATTTGAATAAGAAATTCGCCAAATTATTGAGCAATAGCCGAATTGGCTGCATTTATGAAGACTTATTTTGGTCGCCAAATTTGGCGATATTTCGCCAAATGTCGCCAATTTTGCCAATTTTGTCGCCAATTTTGACGCTAACGGATATGAATATATAGTTTTATGCGTATGATTGGGAAAATTATTACAACAATGAAAGAAAATAATTTGCGAGTAATAGCGTTAATGTGCTGTTTTGTTTCAAAATGTCAGTCACCCTAGAATTTCAAACTGCTCTTTCTCAGCCATTTTTTAAGATAGAGGTAAACCAAAAAATGCTCTGGAATCCTTGTATCAAGGCCTAACATGTAATAAAAAAAATAAATATGAATTTTTAAATTTTTTGTATATTTATTTTAGTTTTAAATATTTAAATGGCCGCCATCTTGAAACAAAAGGGCGGACCAAGCTGGCCAACGAACTCGGCCGAGACATTTGTGAGCTTAATACACACAATTAGCTTCATCAAAATTGATTTATAAATACGAGCGTTATCGTATGACATAGGTCAAATATATATACATATATATATATATATATATATATATATATGGATATATCTATATATATAAATCAACATTTGAGCGGAGGGTGGTTTTGGGGTCTGGGGGTCATGATCGGTGAAAATATATCGAAATTTTCCGGAACTGCTTTCCTCCGAACGGCTGCAATAGGTAGCTTTATTCTTTTTTGTATTGAAAGCTACCTAAAAGTATAAAGCTACCTATTGCAGCCGATCGGAGGAAAGCAATTCAGGAAAATTTTGGTATATTTTCACCGATCATGACCCCCAGACCCCAAAACCGACCACCTCTCAAATGTTGATTTATATATATGATCTATGTCATACGATAACGCCCGTATTTATAAATCAATTTTGATGACACTAATTGTGTGTATTAAGCTAACCAATGTCTCGACCGAGTTCGTTGGCCAACTTGGTCCGCCATTTTGTTTCAAGATGGTGGCCATTTAAAAATTTAAAACTAAAATAAATATACAAAAAGTTAAAAATTAAAATTTATTTTTTGCTTACGTGTTAGGCCTTGGTACAAGGATTCCGGAGCATTTTTTTGTTTTACCTCTATCTTAAAAAATGGCTGAGATAAAGCAGTTTGAAATTCTTGCGTGGCTGACATTTTGAAACAAGACAGCACATTACAAAAAAGTCCTTCCGGCCTGTACCGGGAGGAAAAAGTAGCTTTCCTATATATTCGTTTTAAAATTTTAGCTAATGTTACACGAAAACAGCAAGTTAAAATGCAAGGAAACGTTTACAAAAGATTCGTTAATACTGAATATGAATAAGAAATTCGCTAAATTATTGAGCCAAATTGGCTTCATTTATGAAGACTTATTATGGTCGCCAAATTTGGTTATATTTCGCCAAATGTCACCAATTTTGGCGACAATTTGGCGCTAACGGATATGAATATATAGTTTTATGCGTATGATTGGGAAAATTATTACAACAGTGAAAGAAAATAATTTGCAAGTAATCGCGTTAATGTGCTGTTTTGTTTCAAAATGTCAGCCACCCTAGAATTTCAAACTGCTCTATCTCAGCCATTTTTTAAGATAGAGGTAAACCAAACAATGCTCTGGAATCCTCGTATCAAGGCCTAACACTTAATTAAAAATAATTTTGAATTTTTAACCTTTTTGTATATTTATTTTAGTTTTAAATTTTTAAGTGGCCACCATCTTGAAACAAAATGGCGTACCAAGCTGGCCAACGAACTCGGTCGAGACATTGGTGTGCTTAATACACACAATTAGTTTCATCAAAATTGATTTATAAATACGAGTGTTATCGTATGACATAGATCAGATGTATATATATGGATATATCTATATATAGAAATCAACATTTGAACGGAGGGTGGTTTTGGGGTCTGGGGGTCATGATCGGTGAAAATATATCGAAATTTTCCGGAACTGCTTTCCTCCGAACGGCTGCAATAGGTAGCTTTATACTTTTTTGTATTGAAAGCTACCTAATACCAACGATTAATTAATGAGTTTTAGTGAACGTGATTTCTCGCAAATTATTTTCTTTCATTGTTGTAATCATTTTCCCAATCATACGCATAAAAATATATATTCATATCCGTTAGCGCCAAATTCTCGCCAAATTTGATGACATTTGGCGAAATTACGCCAAATTTGGCGACCAAATTAAGTCTTCATAAATGAAGCCAATTTGGCTATTGCTCAATAATTTGGCGAATTTCTTATTCGAATTCAGTATTAACGAATCTTTTGTAAACGTTTTATTTGCATTTTAGCTTGCTGTTTTCGTGTAACATTAGCTAAAATAATAAAACGAAGATATATAGGAAAGCTACCTTTTCCTCCCGGTACAGGCCGGAAGGACTTTTTTGCTATTGGTTTTTCCCTCAAAATTCCTGCAATTCTATTGGTCAATAAATATTACTTTCCAGTTCGTTTTCCACCATATATATATCAACAAAATATTATTATTTTTTGCACTGATGCATTGAATGCTTTGCATTGAATGCTACCGAAAACAGTAGGTATGCAATAATTGAATTTCTTTAAAGTAAAAATAAAATACAACGTTAAAACATCAGTGTAATTGAATCTACAGCATACTGGTGTCGGTAACATATAGCATACCCACCTCAGTGCTAAAGAAAATGGAAATTTGCTCATATATATAGAAATGATGGAGGATTCAAGTGACAAGTTTATTAACCAATAGGAAAACAGAGGGTTCCAGGCAAACAGCCAATAGGAAAATAGAGGATTCAAGTGACAGATTTATTAGCCAATAGGAAAACGGAGGGTTCTAGGCAACATCCAATAGGAAATTCGATAGGAAATGGAAACGCTATGGTGAGAAATAGTTTAAAGAGTTAAGAAAAATTGGTTTTAATGTAATATTTCCAGCAGTCTGATAATGGTGGAATAGCAAATTCACAATTAACAAGATTTCCAAGATTTTTATGAATATGGAATGCTTCAAAGAAATTAAGTTCGCGTACAGAAGTAGGTTTAGATATTATTTTAACCGAACTGAAGTCGAAAACGTGATTTATCTCCCAGCAATGTTTTGCAATAGAGGATTTTTTGAATTCTTGTTTTTCAATATATTGTATATGTTCTTTCATATGAAATTTAAGACTACGTTTGGTTTGTCCAATGTAAGAAAGACCGCACTGACAATTAATATTGTAGATACCCCATGAATTCGATAATTCAATAGGATCTTTGAGTTTGGAAAGGGTGAGTCTGTTCATTCCTACATTTCTCCCTCCGTCGCTAACTGTGCTAGATTGTATGCTCTTCCCAAAGTTCATAAACCCAATATTCCTTTTCGACCGATTGTTTCAAATATTGGCACGGCCTCTTACTGCTTAGCGAAATATCTAACAAAATTATTTTCTCCTCTTCTATCAGCAAATTTATATACTGTAAAGAATACTATCACCTTTGCTAATATGATTCAAAAATTATCTCCGGCTAATTTTATTATGGTCTCCTTTGACGTTAAATCTCTCTTCACGAATGTCCCGATAAGTGGCGCCCTCTCTTGTCTTGAACAGAGACTTCGTGAATTTCACTATTCATGTTTCGAAATCCAAGAACTTATATCTCTTACTAGAATATATTTATCTCAGACCACCTTTTTATTTCAAGGTAATTTCTATAGACAATCTGAAGGTTTAGCAATGGGTTCGCCCCTGTCTCCCATCCTCGCAGACACCTACATGCATTATTTTGAATGCTCCCTTTTCAATAAATTTTCTTTCCCTTTCTGGATTCGTTATGTTGATGACACATTCACTTTATTTGACACTTCTCTTTACACTATTGATGATATTCTTGGCATCATGAATTCTATTGATAGTAATATTCAATTTACTTATGAAACTGAAAATAATGGCTCGCTCCCATTCCTGGACACCCTTGTCATTCGTACTGCTACTGGTTTCTGTACATCTGTCAATCGTAAAAACTTCGCTGTTTCACTACCACCCCATGCTCGTTCTTGTCATCCTCCAAGCCAAACATTAGCCGCATTTTATACATTTATAAATCGTGCCCTTCATGTTTGCTCGGATTCTCAGTCATTTAATAGTGAAATTCAATATATTAAAGCAATTGCAGTTGATAGAGGTTACAACCCTTCTATGGTTGATACTGCGCTTTTTAATCTGCAGAATCCTCGTTCCTCAAACTCATCTCAGTCTTCTACTCGTTCAAATATCAATATTGTGTTACCCTTCTTTCCTAAATCAAGCTTTTCCATTGCTAAAATTCTCAGACAATTTGACTTTAAAATAATTTTTTCCCCTACCAACAAACTCACCCTTTCCAAACTCAAAGATTCTATTGAATTATCGAATTCATGGGGTATCTACAATATTAATTGTCAGAGCGGTCGTTCTTACATTGGACAAACCAAACGTAGTCTTAAATTTCGTATTAAAGAACATAAACAATATATTGAAAAACAAGAAATCAAAAAATCCTCTATTGCAAAACATTGCTGGGAGATGAATCACGTTTTTGACTTCAGTTCGGTTAAAATAATATCTAAACCTACGTACTTTGTTAAAAAGGCTATTTTCAGATCTCACTTTACTATTCTGCGTGCCGTTGTTAAAGATACACGTCTCTCAATTTCCAAAATAGAAAAGGAATTATTTGATCTTCATTTAAAATTAGCAGCTAATCTGTCTAATTTCAAGTCCATTGATATTGATTCATGGCGTCATGCTGAAAATATTTCCAGCAAACATTCCTAGAGACTGAATGCCAAATTTGGCCGCCATCGTGATTCGTCAGTTCCTGTGGTACCTACTGATCTCCCTAGTGTCAATCAAAATGCTGTCATAAAGCTTTCTGGTACAGATATTTCGGAAGCACAATATGAAGTTCTCAAACTTAATTCTAATTTTGCAATTTCTAAGTAAACCTACTTCTGTACACGAACTTAATTCCCTTGATGCATTCCATATTCATAAAAATCTTGGAAATCTTGTTAATTGTGAATTTGCTATTCCACCATTATCAGACTGCTGGAAATATTACATTAAAACCAATTTTTCTTAACTCTTTAAGCTATTTCTCACCATAGCGTTTCCATTTCCTATCGAATTTCCTATTGGATGTTGCCTAGAACCCTCCGTTTTCCTATTGGCTAATAAATCTGTCACTTGAATCCTCTATTTTCCTATTGGCTGTTTGCCTGGAACCCTCTGTTTTCCTATTGGTTAATAAACTTGTCACTTCAATCCTCCATCATTTCTATGATGACACAATGATGAGCAAATTTCCATTTTCTTCAGCACTGAGGAGGGTATGCTATATGCTACCGAAACCGGTATGCTGTAGATTCAATTACACTGGTGTTTTAACGTTGTATTTTATTTTTACTTTAATTATATCGCACCAAGCTCCAAATTAATATTTAATTGAATTTTTAGGTTCTCAAAATTAACCTTATTTAATTTTACGTAGCGTCAGTATTACAAGTTTCTAAATTTTCCCGGTCCGTCTTAGACAGTTTCAACTGTACATTAATATAATCTAAATTCCACTGTTTAATAGCATAAACTGATAACAACGAAATGCTTAACATCAAAATATGCCTAATTTCTTTTTTATCTTTTTTTTATTCGTTAATTCACAGCATTAAAATTATACACATTTCCTTAGGTAATTAACTGCACCACTAGGACGTTTCTGATTTAACTCAATCCTCGTTTGTAAATTTATTATCTTCTACTTTCCATGTCTAAACAATGATTTTTCGTATATAATAAGACATTTTTTTTAAAATTTATTCACTTTTCTTCGGATCATTTCTTCAGCATGAAAGTGAAAGTCAACATCACAATCTTCTTGTTTATCCTTCCATTAATAGAAAACTATTTGTTACTCATTCATTAAGTGCTTCAAGAATGCTGCCAAAATCTTTTTCCTTAATTTAGTAAAGAGTCATCTTCTACTGGACTTTTTTTTTGTAATGTTAGATTGTAGCAAAGACGTCTTGCACAATGAAGCATTAATTAATCATTATTCGCTTTTAAATAACCAGGATAGTTATTTTTGTTTTTCGAATTTTTTCTTTGTGAAATAGTAAATGAAGCTTCCTCCGTAATCAAACATTAATCATTTTATACTAACTTTAAATTAAGAAACGCAATTACTCTTTTCTTCATATTCTGGGTGATAAATGAACGTTATTACTGAAACTTCAGTGAACGCTCACTGTGGACACTCGAAAAGTTTTTGGTTTCTGTTTGTTTGTCTGTCTAGCTGTTCCGCGATAACTGCTGTAAAAAATAACCGATTAGGTTGATTTTTGGTGGGTATGTTGACAAGGTACCCGGAATTAGCTGTATAGTTTTTGGTTAAATTTGGTTCATTCGTTCTAAACATATAGAACATTTTCTTTTAAGTCATAAAGCTTTTCAATGGGAAGTTATTAACTTTAACACTCACCGAAAATAAAATCACGCATTGGGATAACTGTAAATGCTAAATTATTAATGCTAAATCTACGAAATGGAGATCTTAATTTAAGCCGATCGCTTTGCAAATTTGTCAATTTATTTATTATAATTTCGAAATTAATTATATAAATTATTGAGAAATTTTACGCTATAATTTGAAAGATATGAAACATAATTAATAAGGTCTTTACGTTGCACATATAAATACTCATCAAACATTTGCTTCCAACGTAAATTTAGTTTAATTAATATGAGTTACATTCAAAACTACACATATATAAACAACCCTGGACGTTTCGGTTAATCTTTATAACCATCATCAGGAAAAAACTTTCATAAATATGAACAGCAAAAAATTAAATGTGTGTTACATGATGGAGTCCAATGTTCTATCTGACAAGACGCTAAAATAACGGAATTTACAACAACATATTCAAAATAAGACAGGTGGCGCCCTCTATGAATCAGGAATATAACTGGAACTCATGTTCAACGAAATCAAAGTTCTTTCAAAATGCATTTCCATATAGGAGGAACAGAAAATGATGAGATATCGTTACAAATTCCATGTTTTCTTAATGAAATTTCTATAGATTCACGGATGTAGGCTTTAAAGGGATTGTTTTGTCTGGAAATAACTTTAACGTTGTCAAAATCAATAAACCGCATCTGTCCATTAGCAAAAGTCCTTGATAAGGCAGTGGACAGTTTATTGTATTTCAAATCACACTTGTGCTCTTTAAGTCTCTTTAAGATGCGACGTTTTGTCATACCAATATATGCAGAATTTGTACCATCGGTCAATTCAAATGGAATTTCATATACCCCAGAGAAACAAGTGGCTGATAATGGGTCTATGCTTCTATTCAACAAATTAAACAAAGTTTTGGAATTGGATGCTACCAGTTGTATATTATATACCGCACATTGTTCGTAAATTAATTGATAAATACAGGGTTACAGTAGTTTCTTCTCGTAAAGTTAGTCCTATTTATAGAAAAAATCCATATATCCCCATTCTCCTTGAAAGATTAAAGAGAGTTTACCAGAAATATAATGTACAACTGGTAGCATCCAATTCCAAAACTTTGTTTAATTTGTTGAATAGAAGTATAGACCCATTATCAGCCACTTGTTTCTCTGTGGTATATGAAATTCCATTTGAATTGACCGATGGTACAAATTCTGCATATATTGGTGTGACAAAACGTCGCATCGTAGAGAGACTTAAACAGCACAAGTGTGATTTGAAATACAATAAACTTTCCACTGCCTTATCAAGGACTTTTGCTAATGGAAAGATTGTGTTTATTGATTTTGACAACGTTAAAGTTATTTCAAAACAAAACAATCCCTTTAAAGCCTACATCCGTGAATCTATAGAAATTTCATTAAGAAAACATGAAATTTGTAACGATATCTCATCATTTTCTGTTCCGCCTATATGGAAATGCATTTTGAAGGAACTTTAATTTCGTTGAATATGAGTTCCAGTTACATTCCTGATTCATAGAGGGCGCCACCTGGCTTATTTGGAATATGTTTTGTAAATTCCGTTATTTTAGCGTCTTTTCAGATAGAACATTGGACTCCATCATGTAACACACATTTAATTTTTGACTGTTCATATTTATGAAAGTTTTTTCCTGATGATGGTTATAAAGGTTAACCGAAACGTCGAGGGTTGTTTATATATGTGTAATTTTGAATGTAACTCATATTAATTAAACGAAATTTACGTTGGAAGCAAATGTTTGATGAGTATTGATACGAAACATTTTAATTGCACATTTTTTATAAAAATTTCCAGTGCATTTTTTTTCTTTCATTAAATGGCTGCCAAGCAACTATAAATCAGAGAATATCAACAAAAGAAAATTCAAGTGAATCACATTATTTTGACGCTAAATTTTATTAACAAAATAGCTAATTTTCAGGTGATTTAAGTGTTTAATATGCTTTTTCTAATGAAATAGATGAGGATTTACTTTAACATACTAAACAAAGTTGACCAAATCAGTTTTCCAAACAAAAATTATAAAAACGTTGAATGTGTAAATTGAATATAAGTCTCATAGAGGAATTTACATTTGTATAAGTATATGTAATACACGAAATGTTATTCAATTTCAGCAACAGGTAATGTTTACTGGTTGAAAAATAAGTATTCTTTTAAGGATGCGATAAAATCTCCTCTACAAAACTGTGATTAATTTAATGGAATCACAATAGTAAATGCATTCACACATATACTCGAACGATGAAATAGTACAATTACTGGAAATTGAGAATATAAAATTTAAGCGACAAAGGGAGGCTCCATCCCCCCTGAAGGAATGCATTCTTATTCTGACAAAAATACTGTAGGGGAGAGACGGACAAAACCGGGTAGGTGGTTAAGAGCCTACACTAGTCACGCGAAGAAACGCTCACGCTAATGTTAAGTCTATGGGAAGGTTATCCCGCGATTTCTCGCTCGCATTTTAATATTTTTAAAAGATTTTTTTTGCATAGGATAGCTGACGTCGATATGTATCGTTGTTAGTTTTTACTTTTTTTTATTTTGGCTCCAGTTTTTTTATATAAGGGTACTTTAATTTTCAGAACCGGTTCTAACCGGTTCCAAAGTTTAAAATGTCCGCTTATAAAAAAAGTTTAACCAAAATCAAAAAAGTAAAAACTAACAACGTTGAAGATCGACCTCAGCTATCCTACGCAGAAAAAATCATTTAAAAATATTAAAATACGAGCGAGAAATCGCGGGATAACCTTCCCATAGACTTAACATTAGCGTGAGCGTTTTTTCGCGTGACTAGTGTAGGCTCTTAAAACAGGGATCCAGGTTTTATGGCGGCATCTAGCGGAAACTTCTAGAATTACTTCTAGGCGAGCGGCTTGACAGCAACCAGTAAACAGTAGTCGTGTAAAACAACTCATTTCGCAGTGGTGATTTTTTTTAAGTTTCGCGTGAAAAAGTTAACAATTCGGCGTCTGCAATATTACGTTACCAAACTTAAATGCCTAAGGATTTAGTTTAGATAAGTAAAACGTATGATAGCCCTTTATTTACTTGTTATTTTAACGTTTTGTATTGGTGTCTATGAGTTGTTTGAACAACGCTGGAGTAACATTTCATGAAAATGGCGTGGTCGGACAAAGCCGGGATGCGGGTCGTTGGACATAACCGGGATTTTCCCGGTTTTGGACAACTCATTTATTTGCGTGACTGAAATGGAATTGTTCAGTTGTTCAGTTGTTCAGTTATTGTTTTACGATCTATAAATATTTAAAAACTATACAAAAAGTATTATTTAAATTAAGTTGTTATATAGAAAACTGTTTTTTAGTCATTTATATTCCAAATTAAGTTGAAAAAAAATTACTCTTTACTCCCGCTGAGACAACCGAGAGGCCCAAGGAAGTGGAAAAGAATCTTTTGGCTGAATGTCAAGTATTGGCTGAACAACAACAAGATCCTGATTTAGACCTGCCTGTAGGAACCTATAAACTTCAGCCTGAGAAAGGGAGTGGGTCTATAGAGAATCTGTCAACGCAGACTTCGAAGACTCCAGTTCATGTGCAAGTCGACGACGTCGGCTGACAGATTCCTGTGCAACTGTCTACGTCTTCTCAAGGTCTGGGCAGAGATATCAAGCGTCTTTTTACAGTCTCACTACAGGATATAATGCCTATTCCAGTACAAACCGGCCCTAGGGCCATTAGGAAATCCGACAAGCGTCGAGGACCTTACTTCAACCCACTACTAATTAGAACTCGAACTAGAAGAAAAAGAAAGGATGAAAAAACAAGACAAGAAAGACTTAGCCATGAAGAGAAAACTTTTCAAGATTACAGAGAAAAAAACTGACATGAAAAATAAGAAGCCAAAGAAGAAAAGACCCTTGACATCAAACGAGGAGAAGGATGAAAGTGATGAAGCATGCATCTTTTGCAAAGATTTATATGAACAATCTCAACCCAAGGAGAGTTGGATACAGTGCCTTCACTGCAAAAGGTGAGCACATGATGCGTGCATTGAACAAGATCAAACTATCATTTGTGATTTTTGTGCCAAACAAGTTTAACTCTTAAGGCATAACTTACATCATTGTTATTTGATGTAGATTTGATATAGATTCAAATTCTATAAGTATAATATGTCATATCCTGCAAGTTTTCCTTTAATAAATAGTATTATTGCAAAGTTACAATGTGTTTTTAATTATTATTTCCAGTTCCCGTTTTTGTCCGACCTGGTCGGACAAAACCGGACATTGCACACTTCTAAAAAATGTGCTTTTATAATCTTAATTGCTATTGTTCTCGATTGAATGAATACTTTTTTTTTTCTTCACAAGGAATCAGTTTATCGTTTTAGTGCAAATTTTGACTGTTTTGTTCACATAGTGAATAACAATAAAAAAAAACCCGTTAGGTGCCCGGTTTTGTTCAACTTTCCCCTACTACGTAGTTTATTCTATCATTGCATAAAATTGTGTTTATTGTAATACTTCAAAGTTTCGATAAATCTTATATTCTTATAAATGTATAAATAACTTTAGAAAATTGAATTTTTGGATATCAAATATTATGCTGATTACATTAAAAATTAGTGAGATTAATGAACAATGATTTGTAGAGGCCTCTGATCTGTAGATTTACTAGTAATAAAGCATATTATCCATTCCTGATATTTTTTAGATTTTGTGAAGTATTTAAATTTTATTTACATATTTTTCTATGATTCTTTGTAATATTTTGGAAGGCACGTAGGAAAATTTTCACTTTAAAATCTATCATACACATTAATGTCTCCGATATCTTCTTATGACTTTTATGATTACACTTTCAAATTCCTTAATATACTATTAAGAATGTTTTCTTTTTTAATATGACGTTTAATGTAAAATATTCTTACGGGAGGTGAGGTCTGTTAAAAAGTGATCAGTTGTGTAGTTTCTATTTTTTTTTTATTTGTGGGGGTGGGAGAGGGGGGATTTGACACTTTATTGTCAAACAGAATGTACGCATAGATTACTCAATTACTCAAACTTTACCCAACATTACCAATCAAAGTAAAATTAATCTGATCGCTAGGAAGCTCAGACCTAGAAAATGATTCTTAGACTTCCTTTTAAATCTGAATGTAGAAATAGCATTTTACACGATGAATCTGAAATTTCAGATTCATCCTGTAAAATGCTATAGTTACAGCTCGGATGAATGAAATTAACGCTGCAGTTCACAGCCTTGTCCAACAAATAAAAGTGAAATATGCCAGCTAGGATGTCGATGGGATAGATCAGTAGGAATAGCGTTGACACAGCAAGCCAAAGTACCATGGTTCTTATTCTGGTCCCGGCATTTTTCGCTCTGTTGAAAAAAAATCTCCAATATTCAATTGACCTTCAACCATTTTATATAACTTACCTAGTTGAAAATACTTTCCTGTGTTCATTATGATATTTTTTTAGTTTATTATTTTGTATTTCAAAAATTTGTAAAATCCATGAAGTTAAAATGAATTATACACATTAGTAGCACCATCTAAATTAATTTTTATTTGTGTTTTCATCAAAGCTTTCCATTGCTTTTTTATACATAAAAAAATTGTACATTTCATATTTTAAAATGATTTATGACAGTACACATTCAGTACTTACGCAAATAGTGGCGAGCGTGCAAAGCGAGCTGGGATCGCTTACAGGTTCCAATGTAAATTGGGCTGCAATTGCAGCTCATGGAAGGTTGGCACGCGCCAGCGAGCAAGACGCCGAACCCCTAATCTTAGTAGATTACATTTCCACGACTGAGATTAACCCGTCTGTTACCAGTATAACATTAAAGCGCACCCTTTTTGTTACAAAATGATGATCTTGTTAAGCTTCCCATGTGGTTTCTTTTCATGCATTAAGAAAGTTTTGTTTACAGCTGTAAAAAAAGGGGTGAAGTTTCTTAATTTAAGAAAATATAACATAAAAACAAAGAAAATATTACACCAACCTCTTCCGAGTTATCCATGATTCCGAAAAAACATTCTTTATCTTTGGAATCCTGAGAAACTAATATAATTTCGAGATTTAATGAATAATTTAAAAAAAAAAAAGTTTGTTTTGTAGCACTGATATTCGAAAACTTTTCCGAGCAATTTTTATAGTGTATTAATCAGTTTTATCAAACTGTAATACGGATTTTTTGGATGATATCCCTTCTTAAGTAAATAATTTCATGTTCAATAATCTGTTTTACAGACAAACAAGATAAACTAGCATTACTAACATGAACAATAAAATCGATATTATTTTGTCTCTCTCTTATGTATAAGTTCAAATATGCAGTTGAAAATGTTTAATCGAAAATTAATAATATCCTAAAACCTATATTCTGGTTTAAGAAAACTGATTAATACACTTTAAAAACTACTCGGAAATGTTTCCCAAAAGCTGTGGCAACAAAAGAAACTGATTTTATGAATGTTCCATCACATCTCGAGAGAATGTTGGTTTCTGAAGATTCTAATGATGAAGAACGCTTTTCGCGATCGAGGGTAACTAGGAAATCGTTATTGTATATATTCGTTCGTAGTTATAGCATTATATTATTTTCGATTAAGAAACATTTACCTTTGATCCACAGTGCGTTAAGAAAATTTCTGTGTAACACTAATATACCCTTCTGTAATAGCATGTGTGTGCATTAACTTTATATCAACAGCAAACTATTTAAACAACAACTGGATCATTAGACTGGTTAGATGTTCGCTTGTCAGACATCAGATATACTGTATACCGCAGAGGGAAAAATTATTAAAGGATAATCCTTTTTTTCTGAGTAGAGTATCAACCATATTCAATAGTGTTTTGCTCTTTAGAAAACACTATTGTCTGGCACATTGTTGTAAGAATTGCCAGTTTATGAATCGTGACCACAGAATGTTTTATGCATCAAAGAAGTATACTATTTTTCGTATATGATAACGTAAATTCACAAAAATGACACATTAAAAACACAAGACCGAAAAATCATGCATCAGGCATTGAATATGAAAGACTTTCAAACACTACTGGAATATTATTAAACAATTTCATTTTTTCATAGAATGAAATGGCATATCTAAATAAAGAACTTAAAAAAACGCGTAACTCACAAAGGAACCACTTTTGGAGCAACACGCACCTAACACTGAGACCTGATACATTTTTTAGCCCTATAACATAAACGTTAGAGAACTGATAAAATTTCTGTATTAAAACCATATTTTATGTAATTTTTTATACATTACATTTTTATTATTGCATTTTTAATTGTTAATCTCACGCCAAAAGTGAGTTAAGTTGCCAAATAGGGTGCTACGAACCCAAACCACTACTTACTTACGCACAGCAAACGACTGTAACATTCGGCCAGGGTTGTCGATAAAATTCTACAGTAACAAATATAGCTAATTTTGTTACTGATTATGAATGCTATTGATTCTCTATTGATTAAAATATGATTTTAACAGAAAAATTTTATCGATTCTCAAAATTCGTAATACATGGTTTTAAAATGTACCAGGTCTCAATGTGATGTGCGAGATGCACCAAAAGTGGTTCCCTCGTCAGTAAAAATCAATTTGAGCGATTTATGTCCATAATGCCTGTGAATTCTTTCATGTAGCACTGTATGCGATCTATAGAATTTATACACAACACCAAATAAGGTCAAGCCAGTATGTGCATACGTCAAGATTGCCAGTTTGGCCTTTTTTTAAATTCAAAGTTTTGAATTCATACCAGAAAGTTGTAGTAGTAATTTGTATTTTACATAATGGCAGACTTTTCGTGATTGCATAAATTAAAATTATTCTTTTAGAATTTCCGGTATGAATTTTGTATTTTTGACGAAATTTAACATAGCTGGTATTCAGCATACTATCACTAAATTGAATATGGTGCTTAAGGAGTTAATTATTTTTTATAGCAGTGGTATTTTATACGAAAAGTTTTCTCACATCACTATTTGCGAAATTTAATATTCCCCTTATCTGCCGAAGGCAGTTCTGAGATTAAATAATGTCAAGAGTTTCTTTTTTCAAAAATGTTGCATCTCTGCTGTCCGCGGGTGATATAATGAGTACCACTGGTCTACATGATGTTCATAAACTGTTTCTATACAATACGAGAGGCGATAGTGCCCTTTAGTACGAACAATTTATGTAAAAGTGACAGGGCCGTAATCCGCCTATTCAGAAAAGAATACGGCGTGTCTCACACCAAACTGATTCCGGATTTTCGTATATAACTTCAATATGTATAATGATATTTCAGCGACATTTTCAAAAGACTAACTAAGAATTGTATGAAACTGTTGGAAATACCCGTCCTAGGACGGTGGATAGAAATCTTGTTTTGACTCAAAATTTGAAATAGTTGATAAAAATATTCGTATACAAATATTCCTATACTATTCATCGACAATAAAGAAAACTGACGTGAAATGGGGCATGAACTACAGCTCAGGACCTGATTAATGCAATGACCTTTGTGGTTTTAACAACACATTTGTAAATAAATTTTTATGTAAAAATGGAGGCATTATTTGACAATAATAATACCCAATCTACAGATCATACAGATTTCTAAAGTTTTGAGCTGATAATTTCTTTATATGGTTTCTTCGTTCCCTTTCCATAATCAGGATGGCTGTCCCTTTGCCACAATCGGTAAACATGTTCCTGTTATAAAGTGACATACCCAACGGATCCTTTAAAAATAATTAAATACAATTCCTAGCATATTCTAATGCAACACATATTTCAACCACATCAACATGATATTAATTTTATGTTCAACATAAACTGAAAATCTGTCTTTTTGTTGACAGATTTCAGTTTAGAGCCAAAATGCTCTAAACTGAATCTTATGGATAATATGATCTTGTGATTTATCTTTTTTTTAACTTTTGAAACTGGTTAGGGAAATAATTTTTCAAATTATGCTATTTGAAAAATTTTGCCATTGTTGAGATAGATTTGATAGATAAGAAAATGTATTTTCCATTTAATTGCAATGAAACAAATGACATAAATAGGCATAAAGACAGTATAAACCCAATGGATAATTTTCTCGTAACGTCACAGTAAATATGGATTTAGCTCATAAAGATAAATTACACGTGCATAAATATTTTTACCGAAATTTATCTTCCATATAAAAATCGTCCAAAAAGTGTCATGCCTAAATATTTTTCATTATTTCTCTATTCTCTGCAACAATGAAAATTCTTTTTTTTTATTAATGAATCTCAAAAACCCTTTTAACCAACAATGTACATGTGCCAACAATGTACCAAAATCTTACATTATAACAAACGTACATTGTTGGTTAGATGGATGGGTTCGTACTGGAATCCTTATACTGTGTTTTATTAAATTTAGATGTATGCCCTAACGATACAATGCTATACATTACCGCCATTTGCATATAAATAACACTGAACTAGAAGAATCATAAATTAGAATGTAGCTGACAATAAATCCGGTGTCACCGACCGAAATACAATGCACATTTAAAACCTTCTCGAGATGTTTCGCACAAAGCTATTTTAGCTATTGTTTTAGATTTGACGCACTATTTTAGATTTGAAAATTTCGCTAAAATACCTAATTTTAGGTGCGTTCGTAATTATATAAATACGCGTATTAAATAGAAAAAGAGTCTAAATTTAGATTTAAAGTTCTGATATTTTCAAAGCTGTAATTTTCCGTAAATGCCATCAAAAGATAAAGTGTTGCCAACTTAAAATGTACTTATTTTATTACGGAAACTAATCATATCATAATAACAGACGATAAAATTAATTTTTTGACTGAAATAATAACGATGATTTTTTTACATTGTCTTGTATTCGATATTTGCGCATAGTACAATTTTAACGTAACATAATTGTAATTAATTGTTGGTAAAAGTGCACTGAAACATAATTTCATAAAATAAAATTAATATCTATAATATGAAAATCTGCACATAAAATAAATTTTTTATTCATGCATTTATGCATAAAATTGCAGCAGCTTTGCACCAAGATCTGAATATTTATAAAACTAGCTATAGTACGAGCGCACCTCATTTGTCACGTTTGGCATACAATTTTCAACTTGTTATTATGTGCCAATATTCGGGTTCAGCATAGAGTAAAACTCCCTATATTTATTCACTGAATAAGCGGGGTGCGATCAAGTTTTCCTACAGAAAATTATTTATCTGGATGTGTACTATAGCATTAGAAAATACGTGCGTTTCATTAAAACTGTGACAACAATATTTTTTCTCTCGGAAATAAAATATTTACTTATTGAATGCATTTTGATACATAACTAAAAAAGATTTATAACTCCGTTAGTAAGCCATACTTTATAAAAACAATGTATAAACATCTTGTATATTAATTTCAGTTTCAAAACTAACAATATATATACTATCAAAATCTGTGCGCGTAACTATGTAACCTCAAAAACTCGAAAACCACAGGGCGCAGGGCTAGGAAATTTTGCACACGGGTAGCTGGTAGGGGACCCGTGAACGATTGGGGCAAAAAATTCGAACATTTTAAATAGATTTTTGATAGATTAAATATTAATTAAAATCCATCCGCAAACAGATCTCATCAAAAATACGCTTTTTTATCTTCGGTTTGTTGGTTTTATAAAATCTCCGCAGAAATCATTAAATAAATCAAGGGAGGGATCATTTCAATTGCGATTGCGAGTCGAGTGTTTAAAATTGATGGATCAGAGATTATATGACATGTAGACAATCATCTTAATTATTAACCGTTGCCAAATGCTAAAAACGTAATTTTAAAGGATTTTATCGACTTAATAAATGATAATTAGCTGGGTTTAAGGTTTTTTTACATGACATATATTAGTATGATACACATTATTAATACAGAAAAGTTTATTTAACAGATTATTTGTAAAATTCGCGGGGATAGGGAGGGATGGGGATAAACGACTTTTTATTAAATATCACATTTATTTTACTTGACCACGCGCCACCTGGCGGCGGCTTTTTTATTAATTTCCTCTTTATTAATAAATCCAAATGTACTGCTCTGGTTTCAACAGAACTAATTACATTTAAAAAATTTAACATTTTTAGCTTCACCCGTAACGTTTAATCTCTGTTTTATGTAGATAATACCGCTATTTTAGAATAACAGTTTTCGTAAAAATTAAATTTATATCCCTAATAAAAGTACAGAGCCCGTATTCAGTTGATGAATACCAACAGTTAAAGTTGTTGGTAATATATCAGGAAAGTAATCTCCGTAAATTGATTCCTGTGACAGATTATTACTTCATTTAAAAACTCATCACGATAAAAAGCGTTTAACCCACATTTCAAAGAGGAAGTGAAATTTATGATGCAATATATAGAGGTCTTACAAACTCGTGAATGTGAACCAGGAAGTAAGAAACTGAAATACGTATGAAATACGTGAGTTGACTTTACGTCATTTCTGACGAATCAAAGAACTAAAAAATGACATCACATAAAAGGGACTATAAGACTGTTTCTTTCTACTATATAGAACTTTTTTCAATAATAGACTTGCTACTATCACGCGATGGAGACGGAACATATATATTTCGTTCTCTCTTAAACTCAATTAAATTAATATAATGTTTAAAATTAAAACTAATGTTAAAGTAAATGTAACTAAAAGTTAATTAAATAATTTTAACTAAGAAATGAATAATGTTTTATTAATTAATAATATTTTCACATTTCACAATCACATAGTGATTCAACATGAATATAAAACATAGTGTGTGCCACAATTAATGGAAATTACATTATTTTGGATACCACAGTACACATCTTCAATAAAGGATTAATCAAAGTGGAGACTCATGCGACCTGGCATGCGGGAAAATGAGGAGTGACTATGAATGCTGAAAAGGAGGTAAGCTAATTATCTTACCTTTGTTTGAAAAAGTATCGATTGCTTATTATGTACCCTAATTACTTTAGAGCGCGCAAAACTACTAGCTACCTTCAAAATTAACTAACAAAAGTGATTTCTTGTGGAGCACTTGACTGCGCACCTTCTCGCAAGTAATTATTTAATTGAGCTTAATTATTATTTTTTTTTTAAATAAAGAGAAACATTTTATCACAAACATCAACAAAATTTTTTATTCTACTTATTCCCTTATTCTAAAAATATCATTGTCTGCTGCCATAGCAACATGATAAATCAACTTTCTTTAAAAAAAGGCACAGCGGTAGAAAAATATTTTTCTAAATCGAATAGTTATTGAACAACTCAGCATTTTAACAGGGGAATTCTTATTTCTTATTTAGATATTTTAAAACTGTTTGTTGTCATTGCGTTTTTAGAAGAAGATTTGGGTAATTGTCGAAGTCATGTATGTATTTCTGCGAATAATATATATATGGATCATTCGAGATAACAGCCTTTGTTGCTATAGGTCTCAAAGCATCACTCCTTCAAATGTTCAAATTGATTTTTTATGCTAAGTTACGTTTAAAATTCGATTATTATTATTACTATTAAATGTGAATTTTTTACGTACTGCTACTTTTTAGCACGGATTTTTGGTTGTGTAAATACTGATTTTTCATAGACATAAAAAATTTTATATTCATAAACTTTAGTTTGGTTGTACTGATTTTTATTTTTTATTTTGGTTTTAGAATTAAATTCATGAACTCCCGTGCGTAGAACGGGTTAAATAGCTGGTATATTTTTTAAATATTGTAACAAATATGCTTAATAACGGAGTTATAAATATATTTTGTAATGTATCAAAATACATTCAATAAATAAATATTTTATTTCCGAGAGAAAAATTATTGTTGTCAAAGTTTTAATGAAACGCACGCATTTTCTAATTTCAAAGGCTATAACTAAAATAGTCTACATAAATTACATCTCAAATAATTAGAAAAATAATCTTCAATATGTTCTTTAAAAGCCAGTACCTAAAATTCTCGATTTAAAAAAGTATTTTATGTACGAAGAGTATTATTAACTTAGAAGAAAAAAATCCTGTTTAGAGATTTCCTCGAAATATTCCAAGTAATAAAGAATTTTAGTTTTAATTATTTTAACTTAGTAAGATAGTAGATAAATTTCGTCAACATCTCGAACGCCTTAGCTTTTTTATCACTTCGCAACATAATTAAAAAGTGTTTACGAATTCAGTTTGTCTGCCTATGTCTGGCAAACTGTCCATTATTAAACTCTCGTAAGTATACTCGGATCACCACACAATTTTTACTTGATATTAATACATGCCATAAAGTAAGGTATTGAAAAAGACGTGAATAGTCGTTTACAGGGACAAGCGGGTCGTAAGCGGGTCGTTGACTTTTAACAGATTGCGAAATACCCAAAGAAAAAAAATATTTTTTTCTTCTCAGGTGCATATTTATTTTTGTTTATTTATTTATATATTTACTAGAAGATCCGCCCGGCGTTGCCCGGTCCCGTCAGAAAATAGTACGAAACGCGAAATCACTCTAAAAATCGCTGCACGAACCGCTACCTCTGGTAACTCTTTGTCTTTCGGAAATTAAATAGAGAGATTTACCCGAAGCAGAAGTAAATTTAATACTACCTCCTCAAATGTCTGGATCATTTGATTCGAAATGCGTCAGTTTTTGGTCAAATTTTTTTAAAAAAAGTTACAGTCGTATTTTTACAAAATTTGCATTTTCGGAATCAGAAAGATAAACTGTGGGTTTTGATTCAAATAATTTAATATTTTTCTTAATACTCAATTATAAGTGAAAATGAAACTTTTTCCTTTTCTAGAATTATCAAATTGGCCCTATACTAATAGGATATTTAAAAGTAATTTTAATATTTATTCTATGAAGTGGAAATTTACATTGCTCATCGTTAAATATGTGATTAAGTTTAATTTTATTAAAAACAGGGTTAGTAAAGGTAATAATTAAGTGTGAATTACATTTATTAAAATTTTTGTTTTTAAATTAATGATTACATTGAGAATTTTTAACCTAAAATGGAGTATATGAAAGAAAATATCGCTGAAATGGGTGGAGAATGTATTAGATGTGAAAACCTTAAAAATTTGAGTGAGATTATACTTTGGAATTGCAAATATAAATTTACGAAGTGTCTTCCAAAAACAATTACTGTGATAAGAAGATTATAAGGTACGTAGTGATTTTTTTTAATTTGAGTGTTAGTTAATTTGGAAGATGATTTTTTTTTTTTTTTATGTAGAAGAGTGTCCTCGTTGTGTACATGTAGTTTGTTTGTATAAGTGGTGATTAAGTGATGGGTAGAGTGAATTATATTTAATTGTGTTAGATAATATATATATATATATATATATAGCTGGCGCCCGGCTAACAAAAAGTACGTTTTATTATAAATGATTCGCAAATAATAGCGAGTACATAATTTTTTAAACGGGACATTCGAAATTTTAAATTTTCATAAATTTTTATTTAATTCATGATTTATTTAACGAAATAATACTCTGTTTAATTTGTTTAAAAGAAAATTTACAAAAATCAACACTGAATTGATAATCAATCTCTATTATACACACATACACGTATCTGTGTGGAAAAGAGTTATATTCGAGTTGAACCCCCCCAATAATTTTCAAAACTCTACGCCTATGGTTACTACAAAGAAATGTTTCTTCTTTCTTGAAAACACACAGTCAATTTATTAACTTGAAGGTATAATAAAAGCGAAAATTACTTGATGGACCAGGGCTTGAAAAATGTGGTCACCCGGTCACCATTGGCGGCCAAGTTATTTAATCTACAGGAGGTTCTTTTGTACGAAAATTTGCTTAAGAAATTAGCAGCATTTTTCTCTCTCCTATCCCTACTCGCACTTTTAATGGAAAAACCAAGTTGTTTTATTTCCATCTCATGCACATCAAACGCCATTCATTTCCATTCAAGCCAGCTAGCAAACCATGTTATAAAATGGGTGGAGCGGGGGGGGGGTCAATAAAACAGTAAGAAATAATATCAATCTAGCCTCTGTGGCATCTAAAATTAGGTACAATGCTAAAAAAGTCTGACTTCGACAGGAAAATAGGCAAAAAATTGTTTTCTTGCTTGACTGTTTCATCAATGCCCCCATTATAAAAAATAGTTTTGTAGCCCTCAACTATCTGGGCATTTGAAGAAATCGGCAATCCGCATTTACAGAACATGCCAGTTAATTCAGTCTTTATAGTATTTTTTTTAGCTTTATAATTTTGACAAGTTTCATTATGAAACTTAGTTTATATGATTCTTCTAAATTATGTTCTATTCTAAACTATGTAACTAATAATTTTAAACTATGCTTGATTTTTTTTTCTCAATTAATTAATTTATAAAAAACTTTTGCGTATATTGTATATCAAAAACGTGGGTGGGAGGAATTAATATTTTTTTCTGGCTACCAGATTTTATTAAATTTGTAAAGCCTTGATCATGGCATGTATTAGGAAACACTTCCTAACACCATAGAAATATTGTTAAGAATTCTCATTTCTCTCCATAAAGCAGTAAAAATCCATTTTCAGCAATTGCTGTCCTGAGACGGAAATGTATGCAAATTGTTTCATGCCGTCCTGTATATAATATGATATACGCACTTAAAAATACACTAAATATTAATTTAGTTTTAAAAAGCATATCACATCTCAAAGCGCACAGGCAGCAGTTATCGTTCATGATCTGTCCTATAAGAAAATTTTTGAGTTTCTCTGTAAATAAACGATAAAATCTGCGTTCTCAATAATCTTTAAAAACATGCTACAGTGCATCTCAGTAATAGATATCAATTTTAATATGTTTGAAATAGTGTAACATCATGAAAATGTGGTTGAAACGATTTTTCCTCATAGACCACAATATAACGGAATTATTTTGTGTGCCCCTATATACGAAAAATAAGTTCTACACACTTCATTTTCAGTAGCAATAGTAAATCTCAGTAACATTTATCCATTACATGGCATTACGTAAATACACTCACTGCCAAAAGTTAAGCACGCGCAGAGGTAAAATGCGCAAAAATCGACAGGTACCGCTTGGATTGACACGAAATGCGGTAAGAAAGTAGCAGATATATTTATGCATGACACAAAACAAAGATTTACATACAAAGATGGAAACAATATTTAATTTTAATAAGTTATAAGATGAAGTGATATCGGAGTCATTAACAAAAACATGTTTAAAGCCAAACAAACAAAACGACATTAATAGGGAATATGAACACCCCCTCACCTGCATACAAAATTTACAGCATATGATCATGGTCAACATGAGATGATCCTCAAATTGCAAAGTCAAGTAATCACCATTCCTCCTGTAGAGCAGTTTGCAACTCTGTGATAGGGCTGGGGCTGGGACACGTGTGCACATAGTAATGTCGCGGGCATCCCAAATATTTTAAACGGGGTTAAAGTCGGGCGAATACACTGGTCACTCCATACGCGCAATCCCCTAACTTTCCAGGTAGTCTTCGGCGAGGACAGCTCTATGGGGACGTACATTATTACCCATTAAAATGAAAGCAGAAACAACTCCTGTAGCGGATAATCTCACAGTGGGATCTAGGACTTTATCCCGATATCGGAAAGCCGTCATAGAACCCCGTCTAAAGATGTGCAGTTTCGGTGCGATTACCCAACGCAATCCTTGTATACACCATGATGCTTCCAACTTGGAATGCGTCATGTTCGATGATGTTCTGGGGCATATTGCGATTGCCTACTTCTCTTGAGAACCTTACTTGCTTGTCATCTTGTTGCGGGGCAAATATCGACTCATCCGTGAACACATAACGTTGCTCCAATCAGAAACAGTCCAATCGATATGTTGCCGAGACCACTTTAACCGTGACCCACTGGTTTGAATGGAAGGAGTAAAACAAACTCGGGAAACTCATACACAGTCCATTCATCTGCAGCCTTCTGCATACAGTAGTGGCAGATATCGTCTTACCAATGGACGCTGCAACCCCAGATGTCAAACGTGTGGAGGTCGCTCTTCGATTCCGCTTGGCTGCATCAGCAATATATCGATTATCCGCGGGGGTCGTAACCCTTGGTTGACTATTCGCAGGTCTTCTGAGAACTGTTTGGCTGGTTTACATAATCTTGAAATTACGGAAAGATGGACGCCTATGAAAAGAGCAACGTCTGTGATTGATTGTCCGCTTTAAAGCGTCCGACGACAGGCCAACACTGAGAGTCTTCGTCTTCTTAAAGCCATAGAAACACGTCTATCGTGAAAACTAAATGTATGAAAGTTCTAAACAATTTTTATCAGCACTTATATGCAACTCCTGTAACACTTCACAATGCTGACTTCTTATACGACAGCCTTTTTTGCATATTTCTCGAAATGAAATCGTGACGACAGCCTTTTTTGCATATTTCTCGAAATGAAATCGTGACGACAGCCTTTTTTGCATATTTCTCGAAATGAAATCGTGACGACAGCCTTTTTTGCATATTTCTCGAAATGAAATCGTGATTGGCTATTACAAAACATATTTTCATACTTCCATCTAACTGCGCAGCGAATTGCAGCGTCTCCAATTATTATTAGCTTCCGGATATTAAAAATTTCCTCTGGGTGCTAAACTTTTGGCAGTGAGTGTATTTAGGAGAGTTAGAACAGGTACGGACGGCAGACTGTTAGTTAAACTGAAATCGTAAACATTTTTCAACTATATTAGAAAGTGTTAAAAACATATTTCAAACGATAAATTTTAACAGCTTCACATTTTTTAGTAGAATAAATTCTTATTATAAAAACCTTTACAGATAACACCCATTTTTTCATTATCTAGAAAAAACAAAGCAGAACAACAGTTGTCATAGTAACAGCCAAAAAGCTTATTATAATGATGTCATCAATTTTCTTTCAAAAATCATGCGTCAAGCATAGATTATGTAACAATTTCCAACGCTTCCAAAATAATTTTAGAAATCATACCGTTTAATAAGCTGAAAGATAACATCTAAGTTAACAATTTGGAAAACGCATAACATAATTTAAAACATAATTTCAGGAATTTCCAACATATACAATATTTGGAATAATATCCGAATACTTATATTCAGCCCTGTATATGATCTATAGATTTGTATATATACTACATAGGATGCTAAATTTTAGTTCAGTTAGGAAACGCGTAGCACAGTTTAAAATTCTCCTTCTGGAGTTTCTGTCCATAAACGGAAATGTGTTCGCAAAATTTTGTGCTTCCCTGTATATGATCTACAGAATTTATACACACCACGTAATACACAAAAAGCGAGTTAAATTTAAAATCGCGTTCAGTAACTTAAAACGCACTTCCAGGAATTATTGTTAACAGACAGTAGAGAATTCTGTTGCGTGTCTCTGTAAATGAACGATGACCGCTATACACACAATATTCCGTAGTAAGCCTCTTGTAATGCACCTTATTGATATACTAGCTGACCCGTCCGGCCTTCCCGAGCCCTTGTAATAAACTTAAATCTCTTAAAAAACGGAACTCTGGCCACGGTCTACGATAGCTTCGGAACCGTATACCCGGCATGCTCGTACGCTCTAGAAAATCTTTTATTTCCCCCTACCACTGCCAGGGGAGCATTCTGTTCTAAACAAACCTCTTTCCGAACGAACTTCTGAGACAGGTCCCCGCTGCCTACGTTACGGTATAGTAGGCGCACTACAAAATTGAGCTGGTTTCGAGAAGATTGGAACATTATTAGCCCAGTTATTGCAATAAGGCACAGTTAGAGAAAATAACCTTGAGTGAGGTGCCGAAGGGAGGAGATGTTCGAGTGTCCTTCAGAAAATGACTAATTAGGAGGCCCACTCTGCATGCATAAATATTCGTTCGTTTTGTTAAGATAGGAACTTAATTACAAAGTTGGCTTAAACTCTTATTTGTAAATAGTGGTAACCGCTACTAATAAATTTAATTTAATGTTATAAAGGGTGACTATTAAGTTAAATATAATGTTTGGAATCACTTGCATTGAAATCGGAAAAATAGTTGCTGATATATAGAAACGGGGCATAGTTAGAGAAAAACCTTGAATAAGGGGCCGGGGGTGGAGGGTTGTTCAAGTGCCCTTCAGCAAATGACTAATTAAGAGGAGCACTATGCATCTTTCGAAATTCGTTCGTTTGCTTAAGCTAGGAACTTAATTACAAATTTGGCTTACCCAATTATTCGGAAATAGTGGTAACCGCTACTCATAAATTTAGTTTAATGTTATATCGAGTGACATTTAAGTTAATTATAATGTTTGGAATCACTTGTGTTGAAATCGGAAAAATAGTTGCTGAGATATGGAAACGGAGCATAGTTAGAGAAAAATCCTTGCAAGAGGGGCCGTAGGTTGGGTGGGGGGTGTTCAAGTTCCCTTCAGCAAATGACAAATTAGGCGGACCACTATGCATCTTTCAAAATTCGTTCGTTTGCTTAAGCTTTGAACTTAATTACAAATTTGGCTTAAACTATTATTCGTAAATAGTGGTAACCGCCGCTCATAAATTTAGTTTAATGTTATATAGGGTGAGTATTAAATTAATTATAATGTTTGAAATCACTTGCGTTGAAATCGGAAAGATAGTTGCTGAGATATGGAAACGGGTTGGGTTGGGTTGATTATTGACGGCCAATTATCTACACTAGGGTTATAGGCCCGGGGGGAGTGCCCTTCGTGGGGGTCTTTCTAAGGGAACCTAATCCGTATTTACGCATGGATAAATCCACGGCTCGAAGAAAACCACGAAAACTCCGAACGATTAGGCCGACGGGCGCGATTGGGATCGAACCCAGCACCTCCCGTCTACCAGCTTCGAGAGCACAACCTCTCAGCCACTGGTGGGGCGATATGGAAACGGAGCAGAGTTAGAGAAAAAACCTTGAAGGACGGGCCGGGAGGGGGGGGGTGTTCAAGTGGCCTTCAGCAAATAACTAATTAGGAGGATCCCAATACATCTTTAAAGATTGATTCATTTGGTTAAACTAGGAACTTAATTTGAAATTTGGCTTACACTATTATTTGGAAATTCTGGTAACTGCTTTCTAGAAATACACCTTGAAGTTTAAATGTAATTAAACCCTTGCCCCTCTTCATTACTGCAAATATAAAAAAGAATCTGTTAAATAAAGTTTTCTGTATTAAAAATCTCCATCATAATAATAAATGTCATGTAAAAAAAAAGAAAAAACTTAAACCCGACTAATTGTCATGAAGAAAAATGCGCCTGTAAAATATTTCAATCAGTGGGACATATGTGTAATTTGTCATGTACAGGTGGCGCGACATTCGCATGGCTCCTCTACGCTGATAACTTCAATCCATATTCACACTATTTAGTTAGAAATCCTTATTTATGCATCGCTACTCTGGTTTATTTAATTACTTCTCTGAAGAATGGATGCAACCAACCAGTGAACCAACCAACCCAAGAGAATAAAAGCGTATTTTTGATGAGAGTTCTTTGTGAATATTAATTAATATTTCAGAAAGTAATTGAAATATTAAAATTCTGAAGTAATGGTGCACCAGGAGAGGGTTTGGTCTACCTAAATCTAAATTTACAGCCTTCTAGGTGGGCTAAATTTTCCTAGCCATCGCCAACAGACACACACTCGGACACACACACAGAACGAAACTTTCTTTTATTAGTATAGATTATGAAGCACATTAAAACATGCTTTTAGGACCACTATGGATCTTTCAAAAATCGTTCGTTTGCTTAAGCTTTGAACTTAATTGCAAATTTGGCTTAAACTATTTTTCGTAAAAAGTGGTAACCGCTACTCATAATTTTAGTTTAATGTTATGAAGAGTGACAATTAAGTTAATTATAATGTTTGGAATCACTTGTATTGAAATCGGAAAGATAGTTGCTGAGATATGGAAACGGAGCAGAGTTAGAGAAAAAACCTTGAAGGACGGGCCGGGGGGGGGAGGGGTTGTTCAAGTATCCTTCGGCAAGTGACTAATTAGAAGGACCACTATGCATCTTTCAAAATTCGTTCGTTTGCTTAAGCTAGGAACGTAATTACATATTTGGATTAAACTATTATTCGGAAATAGTGGTGACCGCTACTATTAAATTTAGTTTAATGTTATAAAGAATTACTATTAAGTTAAATTATAATGTTTAGAACCACTTGCGTTGAAATCGGAAAAATAGTTGCTGAGATATGGAAACGGAGCATAGTTAGGGAAAAAACCTTGAAGGACGGGCCGGGAGGGGTGGGGAGGGGTTGTTTAAGTGGCCTTCAGCAAATAACTAATTAGGAGGACCACTATGCATCTTTCAAATTTCGTTCGTTTCCTTAAGCTTTGAATTTAATTACAAATTTGGCTTAAACTGTTATTCGTAAATAGTGGTAACCGCTACTCATAAATTTAGTTTAATGTTATAAAGGATGACTATTAAGTTAATTATAATGTTTGAAATCACTTGCGTTGAAATCGGAAAGATAGTTGCTGAAATATGGAAACGGAGCAGAGTTAGAGAAAAAACCTTGAAAGACGGGCCGGGAGGGGGGGGGGGGGTTGTTCAAGTGGCCTTCTGCAAATAACTAATTAGGAGGATCACAATACATCTTTAATGATTGATTCATTTGGTTAAGTTAGGAATTTAATTTGAAATTTGGCTGACACTATTATTCGGAAATTCTGGTAACTGCTTTCTAGAAATACACCTTGAAGCTTAAATGTAATTAGACCCTTCCCCCTCTTCATTCCCGCAAATATAAAAAACAATCTGTTAAATGAAGTTTTAATCTCCATCATAATAAAAAATGTCATTTAAAAGGAAAAAAAAAAAAAAAAAAAAAAAAAACTTAAACCCGACTAATTGTCATGAAGAAAAATATGCCTGCAAAATATTTCAATCAGTGGTACGTATGTGTAATTTGTCATGCACAGGTGGCGCGACAATCGCATGGCTCCTCTACGTTGATAACTTCAATCCATGTTCACACTATTTAGTTAGAAATCCTTATTTATGCATCGCTACTCTGGTTTATTTAATTACTTCTGTGAAGAATCGATGCAACCAACCAGTGAACCAACCAACCCAAGAGAATAAAAGCGTATTTTTAATGAGAGTTCTTTGTGCATTTTAATTAATATTTCAGAAAGTAATTAAAATATTAAAATTCTGAAGTAATGTTGCAACAGGAGAGGGTTTGGACTACCTAAATCTAAATTTCCAGCATTGTAGGTGGGCCAGATTTTCCTAGCCATCGCCAACAGACACACACACACACAGACACACAGACACACAGAGCGAAACTTTCTTTTATTACTTTAGATATAAATTTCAATGCGTTTAAAATAGTGAAACATTATTTAAATAAACCGCATTCGATTTTTCTCCATAGACGTAATGTAACGGAATTCTTTTGACTGTCCCTGTAAAGTAACGATAAGTGCTATGCACACCCTATTCCATATTAAGCTTCTTGTAATGCACCTTAGTGATATATATAAATTTCAATGTATTTAAAATAGTAAAACATTATTTAAATAAACGCAAATTATTTTTCCCCATAGACCGCAATGTAACGGAATTCTTTTGAGTGTCCCTGTAAGAAAACTATAAATTCTACACACTTCCGTTGAAATAGGGAACATGCTATAGATAACGACAATAACATATAAAAATTGCAGAGCAATCCGAGCATATTTACGGGAGTTAGAGCACGAGCAGACGGCCATACGGCAGACAAACCGAAGTCATACACTATAAAAAATTTCCAACCCTTTTCCGTTTCGTAAAAGATAAATTTCATTTACGATACGGAAAACAACCGATAAAATAATTATTCCGAATCACAACAGAAAGGTTTTCTACAGTCATAAAAATAATCTATTTATATCGGATTAGTTTCCGAAAGGATGGAAAACAACTTTCTCCGGACTTACTGCGCAGTCTCGCTCTCTGCTGACGTATGAAAGGCGTTGCGTCACGTGATTGATAACAGAACAGAATCGAGTTTTTGGATGAAGATGGACGCCATGTTTTTAAATATTGGACAACTGCTCTCCGTACTTCTAACTTCGCAATAGTTTTACCTCTGGTAAGAGTCTGGTTTTTGCGGAGTAAGACAGCTGTATAGGAATAAAAAGCTCCTCACCGGGCCCATGGGCCAAACCAGCAACAACAACAACAACTTCGCAATGGTAAGTACTAAAATTTATGTGATTTTTAATATTTTGGATTTGATATGTACATATATTTATAGTGCATGGTTATCAAATCGAATAACATGTTTAAGGAGCTGCGTAGCCTGGAATAAAATGCATGTTATCTTATTTCTCGCTCAGTTTATTTTTTATGAGAAAAATATCCCCGAAGTAAAAAATATTTTGATGTGCCAGAAATTTCTAACTTAGATATTACCTTAATGAAACTTATTTTTTGTAGGCTGTTTTTTTAAATAGTTTTTAACTTATTCTAAATTAAATTCCTTGTTTATTTGTTTAATTCTGTAAGACATCCAGTGTTGAATTCAGGGGGTGGGGGGACAGTCCCCCCCGGAGCATTGAAATGTCCCCCCGGAAGATTTCACATTTTATGCTTTTAATAGTCAAAAAGTGCAATCCCCCCCGGAACTCTATATTATCCCCCCCCCCCCCCCGGAACCACAGAAATCCCTCCTGGAGAAAAATGTCTGAATTCAACACTGAAGACATCAATAACATACCTATGATCTTAAAATAAATTGATGATATTTTTCTATGTTCGATGCTATATCAGAATCATATTCTCTTTTTTCAGGTACTGCATTATTATAGAATCAATTTTACATTTTATTATTTGTTGGGATGTAACGAATAGTGATTTGGCCGAATAGCCGAATACCGAATATTCGGTCAAGTTTTAGCCGAATACTAACTTTAAAAAAAATTATTTTATTTGTTTATTTATTTTTTTTTTCCAATTTTAAAATCAAAAATTAAATTAAAGACTAATTGAAATAATTTTTTTGTTTGAGTGTTCAAAAATCATAACAGCTGAATATGTATGTAAGCACGGTATATAGTGAACGTTTGTTTTCTGAAGCTGGTAATATTATATGAAACCAAACGAAACAGACTTCTTCCTGAAAATGCTGAAAAGTTATTTTTGCATCACAATTTCAGGCTTTACAGTGATAAATAATTTTGTTACCCCTGTATGTTATTTTGAAGTAACTCATTAAATGTTTTTTCAGTATAGGTAATAGTTTTTTTCTTTTCAGTGTATCAAACTCATTAGTTCGTTTAATCAACATCTAATGTTTAATTTTTAATTAGTAAAGTAATTATATAGTCATATATTTATTATTTAAAAGTAAAACTAAAAGCTAGAAAAATGATTTAATTTGTGAAAGATTAAGCATATTTACAAGACAGTAAAATATTTGTTTTTAATATTTATGAATTTTATTGTTTAAGAAACTTATCATTATAAATCAGATTAAAAAAATAGATATAAAGTTAATTTTTTTAATTCACTGATGAGAGAGAGAGAGAGATTTAAACTTTAAATGCAGTATATATTTTGCATTTTAATGTAAAATAAATTAATGTTGCAATACTTACTTAAATTCATATGATGCCTAAATATGCAGCAAGAAAAATATTTTTTATTTATGTAATTTCATTATATACAGTTGTTTATAAGTTGTCATGAAGCTTTAAAATTGAGTAAATATTAGGATTTATTTTTCTTATAATAATTAATGCATTTAGATATCATTCTTTAATATTGTTTGTTAAAAATATTTAAAATCACATTTTTTTTCTGGAACTTATTTAACCAAATATCTTAGAATATTCGGCCAAATGAGCAAGTATTCGACAATATATCTAAATATATTCGGCTACAGGTATTCGGCAGAATATCTGTTCAATATTCGGCAAAAGGGCCGAATAAGCCGAATACCGAATAGTGGTCGAATATTCTTTACATTCCTAATTATTTGTAGTGTATTAAAATTCAATTGAAAAGGGGAGTCCTTTAAATTCTATAATGTTAATTAATAAATTGATAACTTTATGTTAGGACGATATAATGAAATTTATATTGGTATATGGTAAAATAAATTTCAGTATTCTTTGCATATCAGACAAAATTTTAGTTGTAACAAACGTAAAGTTGAATATGCTGAATATCTTGAGGTTGATATTATCTATATTCATGCTGTAAAAGCTTGCATGCAGAAGCTTACATCTTGGGCAGCAGAGATCAACTGCCTCGCCCTGGATATTCAAGTTTAATTGGCTAAATTTTATTTTTCTTACATTATTTTGAAAATAAAAAATGACATTTAATCTTTTCTAATAATTTAAAATAAACAGAAAAAGGAAAAAAAAGCAAGAATTTTTGTCAGTAGAGATGGATGGGGGAGATCTCCACTGCTGAACATCATGTCACATGTGGAAAGGAAGACAATTTTTTGTTCTGATTTTTATTTCGTGCTCATGTCTTGAAAAATTATATTGAATGGGCTTCATGGAGAAAGCTTCAATTCTTCATTCATTCATTAAAAAAAAAAAAAAAAAAAAAAAAAAAAAAAAAAGTGGTGTTTTAGCAAAAAAAATTTCTTACTTGATTTTATTTCATATTTCTGCTTTCATTTAGCTAAATCTTGTCATGTATTTAAATGCACGTGTTAATACTGTTCAAATTTCAAGAAATAAAAAATGTTCAAAAGAGTCATGATGTCAACATATAAATCATAAATGTCACTAGAACCCAACTTTAAACTTCAGAGTCCTAGGCACAGCATTTTTGCATGCCCTTCCAAGCACTACTCTTAAGTAATCTCAAAGCTTAGAATTTTTGTGATACGTCCTCATCCAATCATTTCTACCATGGCTGTGGAGTCTGAGTATAAGTCAGGCACGTGTTTTCTTTTTTTTTTGGGGGGGGGGGGGAGGAGAGAGATTCTGTGTCGCTAAAAAACTGGACGACTTGACTCAGTCTCTAGCTTGTTTTTTGGACAATTCAAAGTGAAATTAAATTAATTATATGTGATTTTAAATTTATAAACTGAATTATTATTTTTATTTTGGGACTATATACCGCATAGATGAAAAATGTTTTTACTTAAAAACTCTCGTTGATATTTTCCATTTAGTATACAGTCTTTTCACTCAGCTTTTTGGGGTTTGCAGAACCCGAGGTAAGGCAAAAATTGAAAATTCTGCTACTTTTGGAGTCTACAGAACCCGAAATATCATTGTAATAGAAACCTTTTTTAGCTCCCAGTCTGTCAAAGCCAGAAAGGGGAGCTAATTCGCCACCCCCTTAATTTAGATAAATAGGTTTTTCATACAGAGTTATCCGATTTCAATTTTTGAAATTTTGTATATAGGTTGATTCTGATAGGTTCTGATTCCTTGATTAGTTATGGAGGTTCATTGGTTAAATATAAAGGGGGAGGAAAAGGGGGCTGATAGCCCCCTTAATTTAGATAAACGGTTTTTTTTATGCAGAATTATCCGATTTGTTTCAAATTTTGTATATAGGTTCATTCTGATAAGGCGCTTCCCTGATCAGTTTTGGGGGTTCATTAGTTAAGTATAAAGAGGAGAACGGTGGCTAAGCCCCCACCCCCTAAATTTAGATAAATGTGTTTTTATGCACAATTATCTGATTTGTTTCAAATTTTGTATATAGGTTAATTGTGATAAGACGTTTCCCCATATCAATTTTGGAGGTTGATTGATTAAGTATAAAGGAGGAAACGGTGTCCAATCACCCCTTTAATTTAGATAAATGGTTTTTTTTATGCAGAATTATCCGATTTGTTTCAAATTTTGTATATAGGTTCATTCTGATAAAGCGCTTCCCTGATCAGTTTTGGGGGTTCATTGGTTAAGTATAAAGGGGGAACAGGGGCTAATCACCCCTAATTTAGATAAATGGGTTTTTAATGCAAAATTACCCAATTTGCTTCAAGTTTTGTATAAAGCTTCATTGTGATAAGGCGATTCCCTCATTAGTTTTGGGGGTTCATTTGCTAAGTGTAAAGAGGGGAACGGTGGCTAATCCCCCCCCCCCACTTAATTTAGATAAATGGGTTTTTATGCAGAATTATCCGATTTGCTTCAAATTTTGTAAATAGGTTCAATGTGACAAGTTGCTTCTCTGTTTAGTTTTGGGGGTTCATTGGTTAAGTATAGAAAGGGGGAACAAGGTCCAATCCCTCCCTTAATTTAGATAAATATGTTTTTCATGCAGAATTATCCAATTTGCTTCACATTTTGTATATAGGTTCATTGTTATAAGGCGCTTCCTTGATTAGTTTTGGGGGTTCAATGGTAAAGTATAAAGGGGGGATCGGGAGGCTAATCTCCCCTCCTTAATTTAGATAAATGGGTTTTTCATACAGAATTATCCGATTTGCTTCAAATTTTGTATATAGGTTCAGTTTGATAAGGTGCTTCCCTGATCAGTTTTGAAGTTTAATTGGTGAAGTATAAAGAGAGGGAACGGGCTATTATCCACCCCCTAATTTAAAGAAATGGGTTTCCATGCAGAACCGGTAAATTTTTACTTTATAAAAAACATGAGTTTTTTTTGTTGTTGATGCTAAATGAAATTTATTTGGATTTATTAAAGAAAGGACAAAGTGTTTTGAAAGGAATATTAAACGAAACCCTTTGAGCGATGTTCGATCACACTTACCCACTAGTTCTATTATATTACTGTGCCACCATTTTTTTTCATTTAATGCTGATCGTGAAATCCCATGGTAACCTATGTAAATTTTAAAGAGGTAGTAAATTCCCTTATACAATTATCAAAATATAGCTTTCACCAGCAGGAAGCAGATGTCCAATGTGCATCTTTAAATTAACATTTTAAAATTGTACATTTTAAAAATTTTCCTTATTTTTTAAGTATTTTAAAAACTTATGAAATTTGAAATTTTTACTTAAAGGAAAATTTTCAAATTTTATGCTCTTAAAAATACTTATCGCTGAAGACGAAGAGTCCTCTTAATCATTCATTGCTGTTGTGCTGTTTTTGTCCCATTAAATATACATGATCACTAGAAATTAGTAAAATAAAACTATATTAATATTATTATTGTTATTATTGCAGGATAATACTGCAGTAATCAGTGTCGCATTCCAGCTAGAGCACATATCATCCTTGCTTAGTAGCGAATGATGATGTAAGAAAGGAAATCATGCTGTTCTCGAATAATATTGATGGTTTGACAGTTTTTTCGGAGAAATGTCCTAGGACAATTTTGTTTTGGTAGCATCATATTGTGTAATCAATTAAGGCCTGGAAGAAATTAAAGAACCTAGGCCTACTTTTTTACTAAGTGCAGCTATTCGGAGGCAAGAACTGTCAATGGAAGTAATATCAGTATTGCTGTAATTTTTATTCATTATAACATTTTGATTTATAGTTTTGTTGTAAATAAATGTTATTTTTCAGTATAAATGTTTGTTTTATTTTTTCTGTCTTTTGTAGTTAGCCAGAAAAAAAAATCGAGTAACTTATATATATTTTTTTAAATAGTATTTTTTAGTATGTGCAATTTAATGTTTGTGCAGATTAAATGCGATTGATTTATTTTAGTAAGTTTAAGTTTAAAAAAAATAGCACATACACATTTGCGAAGTCAGATTTTTTATTAAATAGACACTTATTTTTTATATATTTTTCCTGAATTATTTGTAATTTTTAATATTCTTCTATTAAGTGATCTGCCATTGAAGAATATATGACTCACAAACATTTCTTTCTTTGTCATTAATGATGATAAAATTTTGACTTTAAATATACATAAATTTTTACAGGCAACTGGACTTCATAAATATAGTAAAATAAATATAGGTCAGTCAACAGTATATTTATTGATATTTATGTAGATATCTCATGACTTCATTCTGCACATGTAAATAACAAATGGTTCAATATTCCAACGTAATTTATTTATGGAAAGATTCGGAAAATAAAGATTGCATGGTAAGTAATATACTTTGAAATGTTATATATTTTTTTTTCATACAATTTCAATTACTTGCAAATGTAGACTCATAAACAACTAAAGTTTTAAAATCTTAAAAAAATGCCTGATTTAATTATTTTTATTTTAAATTCAAATAAATCAAACTTTAATTCACTGTAAACTCTGTAATCGCTTAGGAACTCATAAAGCTGGAAAATTGGTGTTTCTTTTCAAACATTTTAATAACAAAGAATATTTTTTTCATATCCATTGAAATTTATAAAATATAATCATAACCATCTTAAGTGTGTTTAATATATGCTCTAAATTCATTAAATGAATAAAGAAATTTGGTCAGAACAAAAAGCTTTAGCTTTTAGTAATGCAGAGTGCATATGCTTTTTATTTTATCAAAGGGGTAATTCAAGGTGGTATATGTATTTTATACAGAATAGGATATCTGTTAAATTGCAGTTTTTGTAAATAAGTGATGACACAAGACAATTTGTTTTATTTATTTCATGTTTTCAAAAGTAAAAGAGAATTCACATTTCTAAATTAAATCTTTTTCTGTAGCTCCATTTTTTTAAACTGTATATTTTTAACTATTTATATGATTAAAATATTTTAATTTAACCAAGTGAATGAGTTTCTATATATTTTTTTAATTTCAAATATATTTAAATGGACACTTCTAATTGTTAATTTTAATTATTTAGTAAAGTTTATTTTACTGTAAAATGTATAATTTTAAAATTGTATTTTGAATTTTAAAAAATAGCTGATTTAAATAATTAAAAATATATATGATTTTTTGATTAAATAAATAAGTAAAATCACGATCCCTGTTTTTAAAAAAGATTTTCATTTAGCAAGGCTTTTTGTTATATAATTTTCAGTTGAGCTTCAAGTTCAAAGTCTTGTACATTTTCAAATTGCATGGCTTCTAAAATTTGTTTATCATCAAGCTATTTATTAGGATTAGCTGAATTCTGTATATTCTTATAAGTTACATGGCTTCAAAAGTTTTTAGATTTACTTTATTAATATTACACTGGTGTCCAGAAATTAAGGGGCGGTGACCGATTTCAGACGTTTTGTCGATTATCTTACTGAAACTCGTGAGGAAATGCCCGGAATGCCCTTAAGCTTTGAGGATGTAAAGAACATGTTTGACTTGATGTTTTTCAGTGAATATTTTATCGCGAGGACAACTATGGGGGGGGGGGGGATAGTAACTTTAATAATAAAATAATATTTTCGATCACCCAAGTAACGAAAAATGCTAAAAATGGTCTGTCACTGTAGTAAATTACTATGTATGTTCTGTTCAACATTTGTGTGCATTTTTTGTAAGTATAGCATGTATATTCGTGAATATATTAACGTTTCTGTGAAAAATTCAAAATTTTTTTTATAACATGCAGAGTTTTCAGCCAAATTTAACACCACTTTCCAAAAACTTGACAAAGAATCGTAGAAATAGTATACTGTGATTAAAGTATTAATATATTGAATATTTGATGAGATGTAGGTATTTTTATGAAATTAATTTTAACTGCGCATGCGCAAACTACAGCAAACATTTTTGTTATGATTTGATAGCAATACTATAGGGCAACTCATATAAAAAGACCAGTGAACTATCGTGAAAACTCAAATAGTTACAGCATTGATAAATGCATTGATAAATTGAGAAATAAGTCTCATATAATTCTATGTTTTAAGCATAACTCAAAAACTACTTACCAACTATCTGTGATTTTGGATTTGCATATTTGTAGCCTCCAGAAATCCACCTCTATTAAAAATTCATAGGTTATTTTTTTTCTTTTTTGAAATGAATTTAAAAATACATTTTTTTTTTTTATAAGAGAGAACTAAACATAATCTATACAATTTTAACAAATAGATTTTGAAAATCTTCAAATAAGCGAATCCAAAATTATTATGTCAAGTAGTTTTTGAATTACGCTTAAAAAGCTACCCGCATTGCAATTTGTTTTTCATCAATTGCAAATTAATTTCACATTAAGACTTCCAAATTTTAAACCTTCATATTTCTTAAACCACTTGACCAAGTGATTTCTTGTTTCGTATCCTTGGGAGAAATTTACAGAAAAAAAAATGTATAACGTCAAAATTAGGTGTATGTATTGAAAAGTTGGAGTTTGGTACAATTTAAGAATGATGACGACCCCCTAAGCTTATTTTTTTAAAACCTATTATTGGAAGAAGATAATTTTCAGTCAAATATGGCAATTTCTGTTTTTTAAGGAGGGGTGGGCAATATTATGATTTAAAAAGATAGGTTTTGTATGTCCTTTGTTTTAGAAATATAGCTATAGAAATCCTTTCCAGCAACAATAAACTTCAAAGTAGTTGCATACACCTCATATGCATAGAACATGTTTCATACTTGTGCTACAACCAGTGGAATAAATTTGAGCTTTTTGAGGATACAGGCTTGTCCCTTTTTTTTAGGAATATTGAACAGTTGTTTGGCACAGTATTGAATTCAGGGGGTGGCCCGCTGGGACCCCCCTGGAACATTGAAGTCCCCCCCCCCAGAAGATTTGAGATATTATGCTTTTAATGGTTAAAAAGTGCCATTTCCAAAAAGGAAATATATAATTCCTCCCCCCCCCCTCCCCGCCGGAGCCGCAGAAAAGGCTCTGAATTCAACACTGGTTTAGCATCATCTGAATATTTAGTTATATTATACCCATGAGCGCATCAGTATACTTGTAACAAATAAATAAAATTTCAAACTGATTCTGTATTGTAAAGAAACTTTTGTTATAAAGAGTAGGACCAATAACAGATGAAAATATTGCTTTTGGACACTGTTTTGATTTCCTTTTATCTCAATTAAATATTACTAAGAACTTTTTTGAATACATACACACATTTCGTATCATAAAATGCATTTTGATATCATAAAATGCATTACATGTAATGCATTTTATGATAACAAATACTTAAAATGTGTGTATGTATTCAAAAAAGTTCTTAATAATATTTAATTGAGATAAAAGGAAATCAAAACAGTGTCCAAAAGCAATATTTTCATCTGTTAATGTTCCTACTCTTTAAAACAAAAGTTTCTTTACAATACAGAAAATTTTCCGATCATAATGAAAAAAAATTCCGTAAAGCAAAGAAAAAGTTTCTATTCTACACAGGAATTTTTAATTTTTTCAAGATTAGTTTACTGACTGATTCGGAAAAGTTTCCTTTTTAAAACGGAATACTTTCTATCTATTCTTCCATTCTTCCAAAACGTTTCTTTATGTGAATGGAAAGTTTTCCTTATTTAAACGGAATACTTTCTATCTATTCTTCCATTCTTCCAAAACGTTTCTTTATGTGAATGGAAAGATTTCCGTAAGACCCAGGAATTTATTCTGTGTCTAAAGATTAGTTTCTGAATCAAACGGGAAAAGTTTCCTGACGGAAAGAAAAAACTTTCGTTTTTTTCCGTTTTTTTTTCCGTGTTGTTTCGGAAAAGTTTCCTGTATTATACGGGCAACTGGAAATCCTATTCCTACCGGAAACTTTTCCGAATTTTTTTTTACAGTGTAAACACTTTTCAACTAGGTTGGAAAGTGTTAAAAATTGTCTAAAATAAATATAAATTTGTGAATATTTACTTTGCTAACTAATGTAAAGCTAGGAGAGTCTGCTCACAATTCAAAAGAATAACAATAAAAAATCCAAATATTAATATTTTGCTAAACTATCCATGAATAATTTTTACTTCATTTGTTTTTTATGCATTTTCATTGCTATTTTCTTGTCATGTTGTAATTTAATAGAACAGTTGTATTAAAACCAAGAAAGTTATTTTGCACAATCTGTCCTTACAGGGATGGTGTGATTCGCACATGGGTAGGAGAAATTGTTACTAATAATAACAACAATTAAATTGTTAATAATAATAATTACACTTAAATGACATTGTTGTAAGGTTTTTGTGAACAAATATTATTGTATTTGGAGGAATATTTCAACCTAATGATTAAAGAATTAGAAAAAGGAAATAATTTTAAAAACGATTAAAAAATTTTAATTAAAGGGGGAAAAATTAAAGAATCAGAAAAATCAAGTCTAGATAAGATTAGAAAATAAAATTAGGTTACTTGAAAACACGTTTAACTTAAAATTAGCCTATTTTCATTTTTCATTTTCTTATGCAAGTTTACCAATAAGCTGTGTAATCTCTCCTATCGTGGAAACTAATGGGAACAATGCGCCATCTCTCCTAAGTAGAAGATGTGCAAACTCTCCAATTTTTGCAGGATAGATTGCGCGGCCCTTTATTTAAACATATCCGCTACTAAAATGAACCGTTGATGTTCACATTGTTAGTCTAGATCAGTAGCTTATGAGAAATCGTTTAAGTTTAACATAGTTAAGTTTAACTTTGGGAAAACAAAACAAAATTGCAATGCTTTATCTTAGACGCTCCAAACAATCAACGTGCACTTTTAAGTAGACACTCCACTACTGCTGTTGTACAACTACCTGAAGTCGCTGCGCGCTCACTCTACTCTTTCCACCCGAACCTCTACGTGCGCAATCTCTCCGACCGCACCATCTCTCCTGGCTTTACCTTAAGCATATTCATTGGAGGATTCGTAGATCATTGGAGCGTTATTACAAAGGTCCGGGTTCGAGTCTCGGGTTGGACATTTTTCACTCCGGGTTTGATTCCGGTTTCGACTTTGTTCACTCTGTCGGTTTACGCTTAGGTAAAAATTCACATGTTTATTATTCAATAATTTCGGGCGTATGCACTGCAAGAAAAAATAATTAAAAATACTTATAAATATAAACAACTAGATAGATTGAAATATTATTCTAACATTATTAAACTCAAAAAACTGTATTTAAAATTTAACAATATTCGTAAAAAATGTGCTATCTGCGGTTAATTTTTAAGTTATTATGCATTTTCTTAATTATTAAATTCCTGTCTAACCTTGTTGCTTGCATTGATTAAAAAATAAATTATCTGAGAAGTTAAAAACGATATTTTTCACAATTTTAATGAAACGAGCTCATTTTCTAATTTCTTGTGCTTTAACTGAAATAACTTTCGCAAATTACACCCTAGAGTAATTGCAAAAAGCACCTTCAATATTTTCTTTAATAATCGGCACCTTAGAAAGCACTTTTCAAAATAGTATTTCTTGTCCACATTTTGTTATTTTAGGAGAAAAAAAATACCGTTTAAATATTTACACGAAATATTGTAAGTATTGAAGCATTTTCGTTTTGATTATTTTAACTTTAAAAAAAAAATACTTAAATAAACCTGAGCAATTTTCAAGACAGTAGATTAATTTTGACAACATCTCCAACTCCTTAACTTTTTTCCTTAAAGGAGTAGATATTTACACGAAGTTAAGTGCGCTGATTTAAGATTAGGTCCATTTCTGGACAGGAAATTAAGATCCATATCGATCGGAAATGTCTTGCCTTAGACAGCGTTTGCCTGACATAAATTAATTCTCTACAAAGTAAGTGTATACTTTGGAGTCGAATTCGTATTTCCTTCTTGTTTTATAAATTTTGAAAGCACATTGCTTTCTGGAACTAAATTAATTATAAAGATTTGAGAAAACGTGTATTTTTAAATTGAAAAAACATTATTAAAACTTTTAAAATATTGTTTTTCCATATACTTTATTTCAGAGAATAAATTTTGGGAAAAAGAAAATATGTCGGATTATAGAGAAATAAAATAATTTTCTTTTTCAAATGATTTATTTTATCTTTATTAAAGGGTAACACATACGTTCTCAAATTTCAAAAAAAATAATTTTTTTTGATAGAAATTAAATTTATATAGTGTGTAGAATTTTATGAGCAAAAACATTTAAAGTGATATTTCAATTATTATAAAAAATATAAGCAAAAATGTTGCCACGCGCACGATCTGTAAAACCAACCTCGCCAAAAAGATTTTACTAAAGATTCTACTCCTTTTTTAAATGAGCAAATTAAGGCACAGAATGGTCCATAGTATGGCGCAGGAATAGCAAATTAAGTGTAAGTTGAAAAAATATATATCAGTATATTTCTTTCTTTTAAAATTTTAGACGAGATTTTCTGGACACTACATTTTTCAACGCGAGCAGCATGATAACTTGAACAATTTTTAACATTTTTGGATAAAATTTGCACTTATCTAAGCATGATTAAATTGTCTAAGGACCATCGTTCAATTTTTTGAAAATTTTAATATTAATTTTTTTCCAATAAGTTTTTGAAAGTCAAAATTGTGGACGAAAAATACATTTTTTTTTTCAAATATTTTACAATTTGAGCCAGTGGCCTTTAGCTACAACCTAATTTTGAAAAAGAAATTGAGATTTTAATATATTTGTTTTTCTACAGGAAGATAGAATGCTGCCCGTCGAGCGCGAATATTTTGGTACAGGTCAACGCGGATGCAGGTTTCTGACGCAATATGTGGCCCATATTTAACAATTTTTTTCAGATACTTGAAACAATAAAAATCAATGTGGAAGTACTAGTTTTTCAATTCATTTTACTCCCTGGAATAAAAAAAAATCATGTAACCCCTTAAGTTAGGAAATCTGATAATAAAAAAGAAATTTACAACAAGTTTCACATGATTCAAATGTTATTATATTACATATAAAGTGGAGAGTCTAAAATACGTCCGTTAAAATTAATACTACAAATATATCTCTTTAAAAAAAAAATATATATATACTACAACACATTTATTTTGCTTAAAAGACGTCAAAATATCAATAAAACATTAAAAATGTAAAAATTTACATGTTTGGATTTATTCACTAAAACATCCTCAGAATATACACAAAACACAAACACAATGTACATAAAACCGGAGTGGCTGAACAGTCCCTAGATGAAAGAAGGTACAATGCCCTCTATAATTTTAATTTTATCACCGCTTCCCAAGCGGTCTGTAGATGGAGCAAAGATCGGTGTTATATATATATATATGTGTGTGTGTGTGTGTGTATGTATGTATATATACATATATATATGTGTGTGTGTGTGTATATATATACATATGTACATATGTTGCATTCCGCTATTGTTTTAGTTTCATACAACAGTCGAAGAAAAAAGATGACAAACATATCCAAATTAATGCAGTCGTAATAGGAACTTTAGGCAGTAGTAAGCCGAGCAGTATGTAGAATGAAGGAAAAAAGAACACGATGGCACCGAATTCATTTATTTAAAAACAATCATCTTTAGATTTCGGGGAAAGGCCCTCGTTAGTTGATAAAATTCATTCCAGACCAAATGTCAAAAAATTCCATCATCTAAAAGAGCCGAAAATTCGAACAGCCGCTCCTTTTAATCAACACCACCTGTCAAAAATTCCACTGAAAATCCAGTCTGCTTCCGGTTTTAACTGCCTTGGCGCAAGACAACAACATACGTCACGTGACACAGATTCTTTGAATCATAAGGGCTTTAAAGGGATTACATTCGCATTTCCGGCGCAGTTATTTTGAAGTAATTTTACTTCCGGAATGTTTTGGTGCCAAATAATCTTTCTGGTTAGAACTGGAATTTTCTGAAAGCTTTTAAAAACGCGGTAAAATGAAGTAATATTTTAGCTTCGAGGATAGGTATAAAATATATTCTTTAACTGTAGACGATTTTTTGGAATACTAGGGAAGAAATTTAATAATTGACGCAGATTAAAAGTGAGAAATATTTAAATATTGAAACATACTAAGAGACATTTAATATTTTAATATAAGAAAGAATTTACGGAAGTAGGGTTTTTTAAGATGGAATAATTTTAAGAAATAGGATAATTTAGCATTTAAATAAAGAAGTTATAGCAGTTTGACTCACGGGAATAATAATAATGAATTTTAATAATGGATTAAAAAATAAAGATGTTCTATTTAAAGAATAAATTTAAGAAGCTATCGCCATTTTTAGATCTAAATATTTTGGAATAAATATTATTAAGTGGATTAGGATAAAATGGCTTTACATATGGATAGTAAAGTATTATTTTAAGAATAAGAATTATTTTAATAAGCCGGCGTCATATACGGAACATTGCTAAATGGAAAATTTTTATAGCATAATTTACTGCTGATTTTACTGTTTATTACTGTTAATTTTACGATATAATACTGGCAGCTGGGGTGCCAGTATTATTCTGTAAAATAAACACTTTTTTGCAGTGTACAGAAAGTATGAGTGAAAGTATGATTTATACTTCATTTTCAATACCAAATATGCCATAGTAAACCTCAGTGACATATATAACATATATCAATTGCCTGACAATCTGAGTTTATTTACGCACGTTAGATCATGGACAGACGGCAGACAGACAGGCAGACTGAATCCATAAAGACTCTTTAACTATGTTGGAAAGTGTTAAAAATCTGTAAAATTTTCTTTTTAGTATTATATTATGTAAACAATGCTTTGCATCTTAAGAACGTTTTCTCGTTTATTCCACAAATTTTCCGGTCTTTTCCCCCTCTTTTAAAAATTCCTGAGTGTTTTTGAAACCTAAATATAGTTTCTGGAAAAATTAATTCGCGGCTTTCTTTGTCAGGTGCAACACAGAGCAGTTGCCGAAAAACATTAACGAGATACACGTTTCTAATACTGGAGTCACTATTTACTGCAGATATTTTTACAATATAAAGAAAATTAAGAAAATGCCTCTAATATGTAACAGAATGTGATAATTAAACTAGTAAATCTACAGATCAGGAGCCTCAACGTCAGCTCTGAAAGCCATTGTTTTTTAATCTCACTTTTCATATTATTTAGCATTTTACAATTCGCAATTAATTTTTTTGTGTTACATACATATTTATAGACATATAAAATACCTGGAAGGTTTCAGAAATTAGAAGCGTTAAATTAAACACGATTTATGTAATGATATTCTGAAATTCTTATGAACTTATTATTCTTGTATTTTTTTAGATAAAAAAATGCATTTCTTAGTTTGATATTCTTTGAACTAATAAAACAAAGAGGAAAGAAAAGAAATGCATTTTAAAATTTGGAAAAAAAATAGGAAAATAAAATATTTTATATTTACCGAACAATTGCAAAAAAAAAAAAAATCCAATAATTTAAACAATTAATTTCTAAATTCTAATAGATGTATCTGCGAATTTTCAAAGCTATTTCATATATTTAAGACCTCTATATCGAAAATTTAGTATGCGTAATTTTACGTTTAAATCCATTATTCAAATATGCGATTTTCATTTCAGTTAAAAATGAAATTTGAAAATTGTCTGCATTCCCATGGGAAAGTATTATGACCTAAAAGGAAATGTTCTATATTTTTCGAACGAATGAACCAAATGTAACTAAAAACTATACAGATAATTCCGGGTACCTCACCAACATACTCACCAAAAATCAACTTAATAGGACGATTTTTACGGCAGTTATCGCAGAACAGACATACAGACCGAAATCAAAAACTTTTCGCGTCTCCACAGTGAGCCTTCACTAACGTTTCGGCAATTAAGCTACCCATGATTCCAAAAGTATCTCCATTAAATTATTCCCTTTAAGTATTTTTAAATTATATCTGAAAAAATAAAAGCAGAACCTTTGGAAAAGAATAGGTTTCCGAGATTCAGAATTAGAGGTATTGAATAGTGCCCATTTGCTGCTTTTAAAATTCCAAAGAGAGCTTTCTATTAATTTCAGAAAAAAAATTGTTTTTAAAGGTTTTAATGGTTCTGTTCTTTATTGTTTCAGGAAATAAATAAAATGTTTCCAAAGCTGTGCGTAACTACCAGCTTATATCACCTTTTCGTAAGCGAAAACCGAAAAAAACCTTTCTGATTTTTTACTGTGTATCTAGCACCAAAAAACTTATCAAAGAAAATATTCAACAGAATTATCAAAAATTATTTTTTATGGAAATTTATAATAAACAAAAGGTGGAATAAATAACACAGTGACCTTTTACTTATATGCGATGTTCAGTAATTACTTCTTCATACAACTATTTCAAAACGGTAAAATTCAATTTATAAATTCTGTGATTTAATAATGCAAAAATTACCTTAAAAAAAGCTAGTGCTGAAAAATAATTTACGCGAATCGCGTATAAGTGAAAAATCACTGTACTTATTACTTAACTTAAAAGTACATGGTTGATTGCATTATTGTTTTGCTGTAAATTTAATTTATTTTTCGGAATTCGTTAATTAAAATTTATCAAAATAGTTCAGATTTCAAATAACTTCCATTATATCTCAAAATCATCTCATTCTTTTTTTTTAAACATTATTCTCTAAATTAAAATGTTTAACTAAACAGTTTTAAAGTTTTTATAATTTTTTTCTCAATTTAAAAATGCGTATATTCTAAATCTTTATAATTAAACTAAGTCTAGAAATCAATGTGCTTTTAAAATTTATAAAGCAATGAGAAATACCTAGGATATCTTTACTTCGAAGTGAATTATTTTATGTCAGGCTAGCGATTTCCAAGCCATGACATTTCCGATCGATAAGGTAGTTAATTTCCTGCTTGAAAATGGAGCTAATCTTAAATCAGGGTACTTAGCTGCGTGTAAATATCGACTTCTTTAAGAAAAAAAAGGCTAAGGAATGTGGTCGAAATGTAAGATATGTATTACATAAGACAGGCTTGAAAATTGCTGAGATTTAGTTAAAAAAAATTTTTCAGTTAAATAATTAATACGAAAATGCATGCCTCTGTAATTGGAATATTTCGAGAAAAATTTAAACAGGATTTTTTTTCCTGAAAAATAACGCTATATGTACATGATTTTTTTAACGGCATTTTAGGTACTCGTTATTAAAGAAAATATTGAAATTTTTTAAATAGTTACTGGGGGATGTAATTTATGTTACTGATGTAAGGTTATTTTAGTTATAGCTTAAGAAATTAGAAAATGCGTGCGCTTCATTAACATTGGGATAACATGTATTTTTTTTTTCAAATTAATTATTTACTTAATGAATGCAATATATAATGTTAGTAGTCATTATTATCCGGATTATTGAAATGTATGTTAAGATAATTAACATCTGGATCAACTTATTGGAAATGATAATTATCATTTCTTATTTAAAATCTTGTGACAACATTTATTTTTTGTTGTTAATTTGTAAACACTGTTGAATATTTTTTAACAAAACTTAACCCTTAGCTAACGAAATCCGCCATTATCGAGACAACCAATTTGCCCCAATGTGTTGTTTCCGGTTGAAAACCAGTATTGCACAGACAATATCCTGAAAAAAGGTATACAAAATAGTGCCAAACTAAATATCTATATATATATTTCTCTTATGTAGGGCAAAAATAGGGCTGAATTTGTAGCTTTCTGTTTGGCAACAACCGTAGTTTCACAGCGACGATTCCCATTGGTTCATTTTACGGTGAATTGATACATTCAGCGAATCAAATTTCTGTTCAAAGCTTTCTATTAGACACATCAGAAAACGTTTTGTTTATATTTTGTTTGCGTCATACATAGCGTCTGCGTAGTGTTTTTAAAACAGTTAAAAAAAATTAAGCGGTGATGTGCAATATTGTAATCGAAATTCAGATATGAACTCTTTTAAAACGCAGATCATTTGATAGATGAATTATGATATAAATAGCAATGGTTTGTTTTACAATGACATGATGCATTCAGCGAATCAGCTTTCTGATCAAAACTTTCTTTAAGACACAGTAGAAAACATATTGCTTACATTTTGGTTTTTCAAAGACTTTAAATAAATTTAAGCCGTGCTGTACAATATTATAGGCATCTGCGCAATGCGTTTTGAATTAATTGTTTTTCATAATGTTAAAATGATTTATGCCTATTGGTAGAACCAACTAAATGCATATTTAATTGTGTATTCAACGAAGATTAGAATTCCTTTTTTCATTAAGAATTTTTTTTTTAAATTTCATATGTTAAAATGATTTTTGGTAGTACTCATTTTGGCTAGAGTTGCTGCAAAAAGTGGTGAGCGAGCGAAGCGAGTTGGTACCGCGTAGTGGTCTCAACGTGAATTGCCTTGCAATACATGGAGGTTGGCAAGTATTAGCGAGTAGGGAGCTGAGCCCCCTAGTAACAATATATTTGGATAGTAACCAATAATTAGTTGGATAATTATAAAAAAATCGCGAATATGGTGAAATTCGCCCGTTAAGGTTTAATATAAACTAAATTCATTTAATGTTACAATTTGATTTTTAAGCAATCCTCTGTTTAGACAAATAAAATCAAAAATTAAAATGTTGACTTTACTCATTAAAATAAAACAACAATCAGCATGTGATTCTATAAAAAACAAGTCTTCCGAAGTTTGCAACATCCGGTGCTGTTTGTAATTCGGACGATCACTCCCGAGAAGGCCTGTGGTGGTACTGACACCGCAGCAATATCGCAGGCAGGCACACAAAATCAGTACTATTACCAGTTCTCTAAGCTATGTGGATATCACACTTACCCGACTAGCGTAAATTATTTCTTTTATTTTTGGACACCACTTTTTAACATTTTCTAACATAGTTGAAAAGTGTTTATGAATTCTATGTGTCTGTCTGTCTGCCATCTTTCCGTGCTCCAACTCTCATAAATATACTCGGATTGACATGCAATTGATATATCTTATTGAGGATTACTATGGCTTGTTCGATATTGAAAATTAAGTATGTACCACATATACTTCGTGTACAGGGGCACTCAAAAGAATGTCATTACATAATGGTCTATGGGAAAAAAGCCTTTGCATTGTATTTTAATGATGTTACACTGTTTCAAACATATTGAAATTGATATACATCGCCGAAGTGAACTACAAGATGGTTTTATCGAATATAACAAGTGTAACACTTATAATTAGCTTACAGGATAACTCAAAAGAATTCCGTTATATAATGGTCTATGGGGAAAAATACTTTACGGTGCATTTTAATCATGTTACAATATTACAAATATAATAAAATTGATATCATTTTCTAAGGTGCTCTAAAACATGTTTCCTGTAGAATATGGAGTGTAAAGTATTTATCTTTAATTTACAGCGCCACACAAATACATTCTGTTGCATAATGGTTTACGCTTTACAGGGAAAACGTTTTTGTAGCGTATTTTAATTATGTTACAATATTTGAAATATAATGAAATTGCTATACATTACTAAGGTTTACTACAAGATACTTATTGTATAATATGATGTGCATAGCATTTATCGTTCATCTACAGTGTCACACAAAAGATTTCTGACACAGAACTGTATCTGAAATATTATCTATAAGCGATAATTTCGGGAAGTGTGGTTTCAGTTAGGTATGCGTTTAACTAAATTTTTGCATATTATGTGGTATGTTTAAATGCTATGCATCAGATACAGGGCTGCACAAAATAATTTGCAAGCAAAATAATTTCACGTTGTTTCTAGTAGCGTAAATTACTTATTTTTTTATCGAGTTATGAATGTTGAATGTGAAACGCCGTGCTCTGGATGCATGGTATGATACTTTCTGGTAAGTGTGACTTCAAAAGTTTTCAACTTGATTTTGCTTGAATTAAACTATGATATGTGGTGTGTATAAACATCTTACGGTAGTACAAAATAATTATAATATGTTTCTGTCTCTTGGTAAAAACTGCTGAAGGTGAATTTTCAACCGTGTTATTTGTTTTCTTATACTAAACTAAATTGCTGCATACAACATAGAGTATATACAAATCTATGGATTATATACAAGGTTGCACAAAATAATGGGAATATATTTCTGGCTATCGCCTGTAATTGCTGAAATCACATTTTCAAAAGGGTTCTCGTTTTTCTAAAATGTTTACTTAGGTATTTTATTTACCTTGTTAAAAAGCAAAGGATTGTGAAAGTATTCTGTTAGTTTTGGAAAGTATTTCATAATCTATGCTTGATTCATGATTTTCTTTCTTGTTTTTTTCCTTTTTTTAGCATTACTTAATTGATGAAAATATGAGATTCGATAAGGCGAAATTGTCTGAGCAAAAATATCGAATTCAAGAGTTTTGCACACTCTATACACACAGGGCCGTAATCTTGGAATTTGGACACAAATATTTTTTAACAGAGAATTTAGCCTTATCTAAATCTCAAAATTTCGACAATTTAAAAAAGTTTGCGAGAAAAAGTGGTGCCAAAAAAAAAGTGAAAGAGATATATGTAATTGAGACGCTCGTCTTGAAAGTGTTATGTACCGTAGCTGAGTTATGAGTTGTAATTTTACAACTGGACGAAAAATATCCGGACTAGGACTCGAACCTGGGATATATTGGCTGAAGCTGCCATGCTCTACCAACTGAGCCATCCCCATCGAATCTGGAGGACCTAATTCATCCAGTTAACCTTATTGATCATAGCTTCTGGTCTGATATCTGAATCAGCTTAACATAAAAATCGCAGGTAATTTGGAACTCCAGTAAACGCTGATACTAATTAAACGCTGGATACGTGATTACTGATTAAACGCTGGATACGTGATTACTGATTAAACGCTGGATACGTGATTACACTAGATTAATTTTAACAAAATTATTAAAATTTTATATTTATACATTATTTTATATTTATACATTTATATATAATTCCTCCAGATTCGACCGGGATGGCTCAGTTGGTAGAGCTCAGTTGGCAGCTTCAGCCAAGATATCCCAGGTTCGAATCCTGGCCCGGACATTTTTCGTCCAGTTGGAAAATTACAACTCATATGATTTCTTTACCAATTTAAATAATTGTGTTAAAATTAATCTAAGGGTTAAATAAAAAATTTAATGTCACGCATTAAATGTAATTAGTGACAAAAGCTTGAGATAAAAAAATTAATTTAAAAAAATTATCAGTGAAAGTTGATTAGTGTTAAGAATTAAAAGAGGAAAACATTTCTAATAAAATGTAATTCAAGCATTCTCCTTGAATGTTATCTTAATTTAGCAATACATGAAAGGTATGTAAAGCACGCCTTTAGTTTAATCTAAAAGTAATTAAGAAAATTCAAACATTTCGTTACCTAGCTTAAAGTATAAAGTAATTTCATAAGCTATCGTACGTCATTTAACAAAAGAATTAGTTTAAATCTCATTTTAACAATTCGAATTACAAGGATAAGGAAATATATAAGAAAACTAATAATATAACCAAATTTATATATGTAGCGTTCTTATTGAGTGTAGTTAATCTTAGTACATTTATAAAGTTAGTCCTCATCTGTTCATCAATTTTGAAAATACTAGCTCTTTTATTAATAGATTCGCTCTTATTATTTATTGTTCATATCCTCTAGAACTCAAATTAATGTCACAATGAATACCTATAAGTGTATTAAAGTGAATATTATATAAAACAGTTTAAAGGTAAATAATGAATAGAGGCAATAATCCTCTATTCATTATGACCTAATTCCATGGTATACAGGAGTTTCCGTACTATTTCAAGAATCATCATGTAAATGCTATAGTTATATCTCGGATGAATGAAATTAGCGCTGCAGTTCTCAGCCTTGTCAAACAAATAAGAGTGAAATATGAGAGTCCAGGATATCGTCGGGATAGCTCAGTATGGAGAACGTTGGTACGGCAAACCAAAATACACAGGTTCGAGTCCTGGTCCCGGCATATTTTCGCTCTGTTGGAAAAAATCTCAACTATGATACTCCAACCACTGGATAGAGTTTAAAGGTACATTATAAGTGAATTATAAATATATTAATTTTAATTCCTTTGCAAAATTTTACGATAAAATTGTGGCAACGCCATCAATTCCGCCACGTTGTAAAAGAGACATACAGTGGAGCATCGATTATCCGAACCTCGGTGAAACAAAAGACCGCTTAACCGAATGCGGTACAGAAGGTGAAATTCAAATTTGCTCGCCATGCGCTGCAGGAGTTTCGTACGCAACCGCAAGCTCTTGGTTTCCTGACAAAAGTGGCTTACGTAACGCGTTCCAGAAAACGAAATTCAAATTTGCGCGCCATGCGCAGCAAGAGTTCCGCACTCGACCGCAAGCACTTCACTCCCTGCCGAGAGTGGCTTACGTCGTCAGTGGCTTGTGATCCTTTTGACAGCGAGACATATGTGTAATGCAGTTTGTCGTGCCGTACACAATGGGATCCAAACGTGAAAACAATGAAAACGACAGAAAATCAAGGCTTAGACACTGCACTTTACACATGGTTTATGCAGGTACATAGCCAAGGGCTAACAGTAAGTGACCTTTTGATTTGTGAAAAAACTATTGAAATGGACAGGAAACTAAGAAGTAACCCTCATTTTAAAGCGACTACCCACTGGCTTATGCGTTTTAAATACAGGCATGGAATTAGGGAATTGGACATCCAAGATGAAAACTGTCTATTGGTACTGAAGCAGCTGAACTTTTCAAAGATTCTTTAAAATAAAATGATTGATAAGGAGGGCTACAGAAAAGTCAATGTGTAAAATTCAGACGAAACTGTTTGAATTCAACAAAAATGCCAAATAATTCCCTAGTTACTAAGAAAGAAATTTCAGCAACTAGCTTCAAGGCAAGCAAATCACGCATTCCTTCTCTGATATGTTGGAATGTTACTGGATCACACAGGCTTTATTTGCTTCTCATAGGAAAATCTAAAATTCCGCGGTGCTTTAAGGGGCTATAAAAATTCCATGTCATCTACAGGAACCAAAGCAACTTGTGAATAGATACAAGCCTTTTTGTAGAATAGTGCGAGAACGTATTTATTCCTGAAGTTAAAAAGCATCAGAGTGCAACTGGGAAATCTAGAGATGTTTTGTTGTTGATTGATAACGCCCCAAGTCATCCATAAATTCTTTCACTGGAATGAGAAAACGGCAAATTTTAAGTTGCTTTTTTGCCTCCGAACGTAAATTCAGTTCTCCAACCAATGGACCAGGGGGGTTATCAAATCTTTCAATCTTTATTACAGAAAGGCCATGCTGCGTATGGTTCTAATAGGGCAGGACAATGAAAATAGAATTCAACAACTGTACAAAGAAATCTATTTGAAGGATGCTGTGTACATGTCAGCAGAAGCTTAGACTTCCGTCAAGGTCACTACTTTTGCTAAAGCTTGGAATAATCTTCTTCTTTCAGATGAGTCTACCACTGCACTTGAAGAGCTAGCAAACAGTGAATCTGTATCAGAATTGGCTGAGTTGATTCCTGCCGTCATGGAAAACCAAAGCCCTTCAGAAGACCATGACGACGAGGAGGACTTTAGCGACGAAGAACAAGTTGGAAAAGTACCATCCACTGAGGAAGCTTTTCGGTGCCTAGAAACAGCCTTGAAGTGGGTGAAGCAACAAGAACAGTGTGATTCTGTTCACCTGCTTTCATTAAAACGTATTAGAGATTTAGCAGCAAGAAACTGAGTGTCCTGTCTGAAGCAAATTAAAACAAGAACGAAAAATCATGCTTCAAGCATAGATTATGTAACACTTTCCACCGTTTCCAAAATAATTTTACAAATCATTACCGTTTAATAAGCTGAAAGATAACATCTAAGTAAACAATTTGGAAAACGCATAACATATTTAAAAACGTAATTTCGAGAATTCCCAACATATACAATATTCGGAAAAATATACGAATACTTTTATTCAGCCCTGTATAGGATCTATAGATTTGTATATATACTACATAGGATGATAAATTTTAGTTTAGTTAGGAAACGCGTAGCACAGTTTAAAATTCTACTTCTGGAGTTTCTGTCAATAAACGGAAATGTCTTCGCGAACTTTTGTGCTGCCCTGTATATGAAATATAGAATTTATACACACCCAGTAATAGACAAAAAGTGAGTTCAATTTAAAATCGCGTTCAGAAACTTAAAACGCACTTCCAGGAATTATTGTTAACAGACAGTAAAGAATTCTTTTGTGTGTCCCTGTAAATGAACGATGATTGCTATACACACAGTATTCTGTAGTAAGCCTCTTGTAATGCACCTTAGTGATATATATAAATTTCAAAGCGTTTAAAATAGTGAAACATTATTTCAATAAACCGCAGACGATTTTTCTCCATAGACGTAATGTAACGGAATTCTTTTGACTGTCCCTGTAAAGTAACTATAAGTGCTATGCACACCGTATTCCATATTAAGCTTCTTCTAATGCACCTTAGTGATATATATAAATTTCAATGTGTTTCAAATAGTGAAACATTATTTAAATAAACCGCAAATGATTTTTCCCCATAGACCGCAATGTAACGGAATTCTTTTGAGTGTCCCTGTAAAAAAACTATAAGTGCTACACACTTCCGTTGAAATAGGGAACATGGTATAGATAACGACAATAACATATAAAAATTGTAGAGCAATCCGAGCATATTTACGGGAGTTAGAGCACGGACAGACGGCCAGACGGCCATACGGCCAGACAAACCGAAGTCATAAACACTTTTCAACTAGGTTGGAAAGTGTTAAAAATGGACTTATTTTCTTAAAATGTAGACCAACAGTACTGTACTTTTGATTTCCTGCAGATTTCTCTGATCACTTTATTCTTTGATAGTTTGTTCCTTCTTGTAAGCATTGTAGTACAAAATACATACATATTTGTGTTTATTATCACTGTTTATTTGTTTCACTATGCTCATATAACCCTTGTATGTTTTTTCGTAAATGATTGGTTATCCGAAATCTCGTTTATCCGAACATCCTCGGTGACCTATTAGTTCGGATAATCGATGCTCCACAGTACTCAGACTAAACAAAAGACTGTTTATTTAAATCAAAATAAGGGAGAATTGCAGTGCAAACTACACTACTATGCACTTAAAAACAATATTCTCCTTAAATCAGCTTTCAATGATTCTTTCAATGAATTTGAATGCTTTCAAAATTTCATAGTCACTAAATTTAAAACTAACTTACATGTAGTGCACTGGGTGGCTCAAACGATATCCACAAATGGATTCGACGTCAAACACAAATATCGCTGCAAATAATCGATTAGCTCACAAATTTAAATAACTATTTCAGTGTCACTATAACTAGATACCGTAATTGAAGGAAAGTTTTATTAAAATATGGCTAAAAGTCTCTCTGCTTCATTCGGCTAATTTCCAGATGTTAGATGTCGTAGAACACGAGTCATACTTCAAACTCAAAAATCCGTTGAACTGTTCTCGCAATCCTCACGGAGACAAGTTTCGCCTCAACATCCGCCAATAGCAATTTTCAATCGTACTTTTATACTTTGGAGATTGACCAAAATACCCTAATTAGCATATGACTGCAGCGAAACCACGAACCACAGATTCCAACGCCACAAACTCACTTGAGAAAATTAAAGTAAAAGCTAAAGGATAGCTGTCGTTTTTACGTACACAGGTTTAAACTGACAGAATGTTCTCTCTCAAAAAACTAGACTCTCCTTATAAGAGAGTAGCTAGTCCTCAATAAAAATACTCATTGATTTACCAAAAATTCTACTAATTTTTTCTTTTATCAATGCAGTTGATAGCACCCAAAGCTTCTAGTTGCATATTTATAACTCACAGTTAAAATTAACATGTAAATAAATTATTTTCAACACTTTCCAACATTCTTAAAAAATGTTTATGAATTCGGTTTTCTGTCTCTACTCTAACTCTCCTAAATACACTCATATTGACATGTAATTGATATATTTTACTGAAAGTTTCCATATCATGTTCGCCATTGAAAATAGAATGTGTAGCATTTGTAGTTCGTTTACAGAGATTCTCAAAATAACCCATTACATTATTGTCAACTAGAAAAAACGTTTGCATTGTTATTTTTTTCCCAAGTAACTAGATTTTACTGAACTACCATACTTTTCATTTTTTTAAACTTTAAGAACAGCCTGAACATAAAAGCACATTGAATCTAATGATATCAAATAAAAAATAAAAAGCCCTTTTCTTTCAAAAACATCTTTAATTATATACGAATAAGATAAGATATTTTTTTGTAAAAATCAAGAGAGTCAGCTGGATGGGGAGACCTACCAAATGGCTTAAGCACTCACAAGCCTCCGTCCAGTAGAGTTGGTCTATTAATTTTGAACCATTTCCAGATGGGAGACCTTCACCTGGATTGGCACCCGCAGAGGTAACGCTTATACTAAACTTGGAGGATATTGAAGCCACGAACAGATTTTACGTGCACCAGCTCCCATTAACGTACACGTTCCCACAGCAGCCGCAGTCGAGAGAGGATGTCACCCTCCCAAGCAGTAACCACGGTAGATGCTGTTTCACTTTCGGTGATCTTACGGGAACCGAGCTTATTCGTCCGCGCCACTTCGGGACTTTGTAAAAATCAATTGAAAGTTCTTTAAATCGGAAAATATATATGAGCTGCCCTTAAAAGGTATAGAAAGCTGGTTTACCTATTTTTATGGTGATCCCCCATGGTTATATAAAAATAAAAACGGGTATATTTGTGTGTGATAGCACACATCTCTCAATTGATGAAAATTTGTATTACATACAAACAGCTAATTTGGTTTCGATATCTGTCAATTGATGTCGAAATCAAATTAGCTGTGTGTATGTAATACAAATTTTATGACCACTCTATCTCAAGACCACAACACCAAGAGATATCGGCTAAATTTCGGCCTATTATAAGAATTGTCGGTAAATGAACGGTAGTCGTAAACAGAAATTGACACGATATCGTCTCGACAATAACTAAGCGATTTCTTTTGTTATAAATCACAGCGAATCGTTGGCTGGAAATCAGATTAATGTTCGAAATAAATTAACCGGAATATAATTTTAATGTGGATTCGGCCGATGTTTGGAAACGACCAAATCTGAATCATTTTAATGGCAGCACATCCCATCTGAGCATCTCTAGCGTTTCCTTTACCGTTCTTATGTGGCCGATTATTGTCGTGCTGGAAAATCAACTTGTCATTTCTTCACTTCTATTCCAGTTGATTCGCTTTCAATTCCAGTTCAACTGCACGAGTTGTTATCGGTAACGATCCCCTGTAATGATTTGATAAGGAGTGAGTAGTTCCGAAAAGACAACTTCTTTCTTATCTGACCAAATATACAGAGCATCACCTTAGAAATCCCGATAATCGGCTTTACTGTTGATGTGGATGGTTGGCAAGGCTTGCACCCTGATTTTGTTTTTCTTTGCGATTATCGTAATGTATCGATTTTGCATCCTAGTGGCGATACGATGTTGAAGCAGCAATTCACGTGTGCAAAATGGCATCCAATTTTCTTGATTTTGAACAACTCCCATCGACTTCAAACGTTCCGAGCTGGTCGTTAATCATTTGACATTGATCTACGTTCAGAAATGCTTCCAATTCTGCATCTGCAAGCATTTTCGGTTGGCTAGGGCGTTCCTTGTCATCCAAATCAAAATCACCTTCTTTGAATCGTCGAAACCTCTATTCACACGTTGAAATCGATGGAGAATAATCCCTATCCGCTTCGGTTAGCAAACGACGACTTTCAACAGCCGATATCTTCAAATGGATACAAAAATATAAAGATTCTCGCACATTGTGTTTCGTTGTCACAAAACTTTATATTTTCAATGCACAAAACACATGTGTTGTTTACACTTCAGCTAAATAAAATGTACTGATTCTTAAAGACTAATGACAGGTATTTCATATGTTATTAGCTGTGGTAACGCCCGACACTAAAGCTCCTACAATCCGGGCTGACTCACACCGCCATTTAATTGCCTGTAAGAGAAGAACGATTGGCTATGACACTTCTAGCCACTTGCTAACAATCGCTGATTCGTCTAAGTGGGCGACAAAATGCTTGATGATTCAGCCTGCAATTATTGTAGCCCTACCGGACACTTGCCGGTGCTACTTATGCCATGCATTGTCAATCCCTTAAAATTAAGTTTAGTACCCAATACTTTTTCATTTTAAATAATTAATAAAAAAATGTGCATGTGAGACGAATTTTATATTCAAGTTCCCAACAGGGGGCATTGTTGAACTGTGCTTTACTATCCATTGATTACTTTAACGTCTAACATAAATACAAAGAAACAAATTATACTTCGTAAGTTTTGATATGTAATAGTGCTATTTAAATTAATAGATTAGAATAATATACATAAATGTTTTGTGCTGACCACAGCATAGTAGTTGAAAAGGAAAACTTTTTAACTAGTATCCATTTTCTTAAAAATTCTAAAAATGCTAGAATTTATTTTTTGTTTTCACGCCAATTCATGGGCTTATCATACCCTTCTCAAATCACATTCAATGAATACTCTATCGTTACATACTAAAATGCATAAGCCGATATAACTACTGCTGTCAAAAGGATATTTTATATTATTATTTTAAAGCAATTAATGGCATTTGATCTTCATATATTAAAGAAAGCAAAATGAATTTTTACGAGTTCCTATAAATTGCCTTAAATTAAACTTTTGGCCTTAAATGCAACAAAATGTTTAATGAAATATTTTTTCCCTTAGCCTAATAATATCTGAAAATAAAACTATGTGCATATTCAGTTTTGATTTACCTCTTATTGGTTACACTTGATAGTAGACTTACGACCGATTCATATCGATCGTAAATCAACCTGATCTACCGTATATATACACTAGTAAATCTGCAGATCAGGAACCTCAACGTCAACTCTAAAAGTCATTGTTTTTTATCTCACTTTTCATATTATTTAGCATTTTACAATTCGCAATTTATTTTTTTATATTACATATATATTTATAGGCATATAAAATACACTGGTGTCCAGAAATTAAGGGGCAGTGACCAATTTCAGACGTTTCGTCGAATATCTTACTGAAACTCGTGAGGAAATGTCTGGAATGCCCTTGAACTTCCGGGATGTAAAGAACATGTTTCACGTCATGTTTTTCAGTGAAGATTTTGTCGCGAGGATAATTAGGGGGGGGGATAATAATTTTAATAATAAAATAATATTTTCGATGACCCAAGTAACAGATATTGGTAAAGATAAAATGGTCTGTTAATGTAGCAAATGGCTATGCAGGTCCTGTTCAACATTTGTTTGCATTTGTGTAAGCATATCACGTATATTCGTGAAGATGTTAACGTTTCTGTGAAAACTTCAAAAAGGTTTTTTTTATATAGCATGCAGAGTTTTCAGCCGAATTTAACGCCGATTTCCAAAAACTTGACGAAAAATGATAGAAATAGTATACAGTGATTAAATTATTAATATATTGAATATTTGATGAGATATAGGTATTTTTATGAAATAAATTTTAACTGCGCATGCGCGACCTATAGCAAAGGTTGAGGAGGAAATCCTCAATGTATCATATAATCCTATGGGACTTATTTTTCAATTTATTAATTATTACTGTAACTTTTGGAGTTTTCACGATATTTCACTGGTCTTTTTATATGAGTTCCCCATTAGTATTGACTATCAAATCATGACAAAAAATCTTTGCTGTAGTTCGCGCATGCGCAGTTAAAACTGATTTCATAAAAATACCTATATCTCATCAAATAATTCAATATTATAATATTTTAATCTCAGTATATTATTTCTACGATTTTTTGTCAAGTTTTTGGAAAGCGGTGTTAAATTCGGCTGAATACTCTGCGTGCTATAAAAAAACCTTTTGAAGTTTTCACAGAAATATTAACATCTTCACGAATATACGTGCTATGCTTACTGTAATTAATCCAAACAAATATTGAACAGGGCCTGCATAGTCATTTGCTACAGTAACAGATCATTTTTACCTTTTTCTGTTATTTGGGTACTCGAAAATATTATTTTATTATTAAAATTATTATTTCCACCCCTAATTGTCCTCGCGACAAAATCTTCACTGAAAGACATGACGTGAAACATATTCTTTACATAACGAAGGTTCAAGGGCTTTCCGGACATTTCCTCACGAGTTTCAGTAAGATATTCGACGAAACGTCTGAAATTGGTCACTGACCCTTAATTTCTGGACACAAGTTTACTTCGGAGGTTTCAGAAATTAGAAGCATTAAATTAAACACGGTTTATGCAATGATATTCTGAAATTCTTAGAAACTCCTTATTCATTAATTTTTTAGATAAAAAATAAACTTGTCTCAAAATAAATTCTCATTTATGTCAATAAAACACAACTCCCGAAAATAATTTATTTTGCTAATAAAATATTGCAGGAAAATAGTGCGAGTTATTTGAGTTTTATTATTTTGATATTCTTTGAAATATGGTTGCTAAGCAACTAATTTATTAAAGAGCAAAGCAAAAAGAAATTCATTTTAAAATTTGTAAAAAAATATGAAAATAAATTGTTTTATACTGGCCGAACAGATGCAAAAATTGTTCCAATAATTTAAACATTTGATTTCTAAATTCTAATAAATGTATCTGCAATTTTTCAAAACTATTGAGTATATTTAAAACCTCCATATTGAAAATTTATTATCAGTAATTTTACGTTTAAATCCATTATTCAAATATGGGATTTTCATTTCAGTTAAAAATGAAATTTTTAAAAATCATCTGCATTCCTATAGGAAAGCATGATGACCTAAAAGAAAATGTTCTATATTTTTCGAACGAATGAACCAAATGTAACTAAAAACTATACAGCTAATTCCGATTACCTCACCAACATACCTGCCAAAAATCAACCTAATGGGATCATTTTTGCGGCAGTAATCGCGGAACAGACAGACAGACAAACAGACGGAAACCAAAAACTTTTCGCGTCTCCACAAAGAGCCTTCACTGACATTTCGGCTATTAGTAATGGGAAAATTTCAATACAAATTCTAAATATAACAAAAAATAAAATAAAATTTTATGATTTAAAATTTTATGCTGCAATCCCAGTTATTTTTTTAAGATTTTAAGTATCAATCGTAAGTCGACAACTAAGTGAATTTAAATTGAAACTTTGGGGGATATTGTCATTAGAATATCAGACTACCGATAGAAATATTTTTACGCTAAAATAGAGTTACCAGTGGAGCTGTGAGAAGATTTCTCACTGAAGTCTAAAATTTTTTAGTAATATCTAATATTTTTTAGCTACAGGTTTAAACTTCTAAAAAAGTTAAGGACTAAAAATATCTGCAAGCAACACAAGTTAAGCCAGAATGTCATCTCATGTATGCCATCAAAGTCACAGTAAACATCTGATCAAATATAGAAAAAAGCAAGCGTGAGAAAAATAAATAACAAACATATTTTAACTGAATTAGAGGACGAAGTCTACATGTGAATTGCCAGTGCTTTGATCGATCTTGTGTCTTTTACTTGCTCTGGTGTCTTTTTCGTCTAAAAATTTGAATTTGAATTTTGCTTTTTAATCCTAGATATAAAATAAGCCAGTGCGTCACACTTTATCTTTTTTGTACTATTTATTGTTTTGTTATAATCATTGTTGAGCATGAAATAATGCTGCATTTTATTTTTGTTGCAACAATGATTAGAAAAAAACCTTTCATTTCATTTATCAAAACAATTCCGATTTAATTTTTAATTAACTGCATTTTTTAATCAAAAAACATGTTTTAACGAAATGTGAGTGTACAATGTCAAAAGCCTGTTCAAAATCCTTTCATATGGTATCTCATTTATCGCTTTTCGTTTTTTATTTGCATAGAAATTGGGATGTTGACAACAGCACTAATACATGTGATTTTTGTGAAACAGAATATTTCTCGGTCATGAAGACTTAAAAACTTTTAACCTATATAGACAAAATATAGAATATAAATTAGCTTTCTACTTCTAAACTCTTTTTGGATTGAAAAAATTAAAGATGCTCACATTCGACAGTTTCGCGTATTAGAAGCCTACACTAGCTGCGGGAAGAAACGCGTAAGCTAATGTTAAGTATATGGGAAGGTTATTTTCAAATTTCTCGCTCGCATTTTACTATTGTTAAGTGATTTTTTTTACATATGATAGCTGAAGTCGATCTCTAACGTTGTTACTTTTCACTTTTTTGATTTTGGTTAAATTTATTTTTATAAGTGGACATTTTCAATTTTGGAACCGGTTGGAACCGGTTCTGAAAGTGGAAGTACCCTTATATAAAAAAAAACTGAAACCAAAATCGAAAAAGTAAAAACTTATAACGTTAGAGATCGACCTCAGCTATCCTAAGCATAAAAAAAGCATTTAGAAATATCAAAATACGAGCGATAAATTTGAAAATAACCTTACCATAGACTTAACATTTGCTTGCGTGTTTTTTCGCATGACTAGTGTAGGCTCTTAACGACGGCAACTGTATCGTTTCCTTTGAACGATGTATCAAAAGATATGAGAGACACGTGTGACTTCCTTTTTTTAAACTTTTACTTTCCGTTAAAGATATAATATTAGATCCATTTTTATTTACGGAAAAAATATGCTGAGGACACTGCTCTTTACGCTCCAGAAACTAGTTTTAACGTTTGAAACTTTTACTTTCGAAAAGCCAAGAAGCGTGGAATTTTATGGAGCGTAAGAAGTTAACGTTCTTTACTTTCCGAGATAATACAGGAAGACTTATGTACAGTTATTTATGAACTGAAGTTAAAAGCGATGGTTTGATTTATTAAACTGCAAGTGTGTAGTAATTTTACACATTAGACAACGCAAACTGCAAGTCCAAAAAAAGGTGAAATAAACTCCCTGGAACATTTTATTAACCTTAAAAAATATTATTTCCGGGTTTAGTTAGAAAGCACTACATTAAATATTTTTAGAAGTCAGGTAAGTCAGGTACTTGGAATATAGTGATCCCAGCGGTCACGAATTTCATGCATTTTAAAATTCATAATAAAGAATTAATTTAGTAGCTTTATAAGCTATAAAAAAATAAGTATGGAACTTTTCATTATCTCTCTTTTACCCGATTGCCAAGAAAGGTCATGTGTTTGACGCATATTTGGGTATGTGGATTTTTTCATACCCTTGAAACATCCCAACGGCTGGATGGATTTTAATGAATGAGGTCTCTATCGATTCGTCTTAACCGTCTGATGGTTATAGTTTTGTTTTCATAAATTCAAAATGGCGGACGTAAATTACATAATGTCGGTAGAGACGAAAAAAAAATTACGCACCATATGGAGTGGCATATCATTGGATAGGTCTTTCAAAAAAAAGACTTATAGGCAAGGTTTTGTTTTCGTAAATTCAAAATGACGGCAGCGACGAAATAAAAAAATACGAACCATATTCAGTGGCATATTATTGGATAGGTCTTTCAAAATGAAGACGATGTTTCCTAGACTATTTTACAGTCAGAAACTCAGTTTTTAGTTCGCTTTTTATGCAGTCGGGTTTTTTGATTTTTTTAATTTATTTCGTTCTCATTCTACAATCTCAAGTCATCCAAATTCTCACCAATAATGGTATATGTATAGTGCACCTTTTGTTAAACTTTTTTTGATATATTGTAAAATTATCATTATCTCATGTAATGTACAGCATTGTATTTTTTTTTCTTGCTGTGTTGTATTATACAATTGTTTTATACAGTTAAATACGGAAGCAGGACTTTTAGGTCCCCCCCCCATTACGGTCCCGGTATTTCACTCCCGATGCTAATTCCGTTCCTAGCCATTTTGGTCCTTGGCTGTTTCGGTTCCTAGCCATTTTGTTCCCTTGCCATTTTGGTCCCTTGCCATTTTGGCTCTCCACCCTCTCGGGCTTTGATTGACCCTGTATAAACATAAAGTAACCTGGGATGTGGGATCAATTTAATCGTATTTTTCTTTATTCCATATGCTAAAAATTGAATTGTTTTTCGAATAATTCTTTAGAACGAATTTTGGTCATGATATGAAGTATCACTGTATAACGAATATTCAGTGCATCCCTAATCTTTGCAGTGAAACTTCATAAAGTTTTATTCACTAGTGTTTAGGTATGATAAATTGTCATTTATTTTTTCATGGGTGCAATAGTAACATTTGAATGTGTGTCTCTCTAGGTTATCAATGTTATAGTTTTCACCGTTAGCAATGATTTATCGATTAATTTTTTCCCAAGTTCCATGCTTTTATGTCAAGTTTACCCACCTCTCCCTTTGAAGTTAAGGCAGTGGTTCTCAACCTGTATGCTATGAAAGAGACATGCCCAGCTTATATATATATATATATATATATATATATATACACTAAGCCGTCAAATTTTGACGGTTTCCAAATAGTAACATATTGAAACATTAGAAAAAATTACCCCTGTAATTAATTACAAAAGACTACTTATTTATACTTACTAGATTACTTACAAAAATATTTCTTCTTTAGGTTTTATTTTTAGGTGTCAGATAATGTGTTAGACAGACACGAGAACATTAAAAGACACCGGTGATTTCAATTATCTAAACAGAAAATATTTCATTTGAATGTTTAAAATATAAATTATATTTAGAACCTCAGACTTGTTACATTTTGTGAAAAAAAGTTTTTTTTTTTTCATAATAATAATTCTGGAATGAAATGTTATAAAACTAATACTAGTTCCAATCCATATATTTAAAGCTGTTTGGTAATTCTGTCAAATCTATTCCATCGAAATTCGATCGAATACGCATGCGTCAAAAAATCACCGGCCAATGAGGTGAGGGTCTATGACTGTCTCTACAAACGTGTTTGGGATCGTATCATCTGTTGTTTTTTTCTGTTGTCACGTTGCGTTAAACCTAGGAAGATATTTATCTAGAACTCACTGTGGAGTGTTTAGAAGGTATTTATTTTATTTATTTATTTTATTTATTGTAATTTGTATGAATACTTAGATGTCCATTTCGGATTTACTGTTTAAAAATGAATTTAGGCTCATAAGTTGGCGAAATCCCGATGGAATTTTTTTTTTTTAGATCTCTATCATTTTGTTTATATAGTACAGAAAATAATTATTCAAACGTGTAGAACACGTAATACAAAATTGGACCACTTATGGTCTGTTTATTATCGGGAATGAATCTTATGGTGTTCCGATTGATAATGAATTCGATTATGTAAATATAATGTCAAAAGACAGTACGCACGGTAGTAATATTTTTATTATTATGTGTTCGAAAAAAGCAGAATCTGAGCATCTGAATATAAGTTATAAAATAAACAGAAATATATTATCTCTATTCGATTTAAAAGTTTTGTCATTACATAAGTGGGCTATTTTATTTGTAAAGAGTATGTATGCATTATATTGTTTGTATGTATACAAATCTTTATAATGTTTTGATTTGCAAACTCTTAATATTTGAATAATGTTTACATTATATTTGTTTGTATGTATACAAACAATATATGTATACAAAGAAGTATATATACAAACAATGTATAATGTATCATGTAACAATATTAATATTTACATTGTATTGTTTGTATGTATACAAATCTTGAATGTTTTAAATGGGCAAATTTGTAATGTTTTTTCTGTTATTTTTTTTAAATGTCAAAAAAAGATAAATTTTCAAACTTGGTATAAATAACTTAGGTACTTTTCTCTATTATCCCATTGACCACTTTTCATAACAAAACAGAAATATATTATCTCTATTCGATTTAAAAGTTTTGTCATTATATAAGTGGGCTATTTTATTTGTAAAGAGTATGTATGCATTATATTGTTTGTATGTATACAAATCTTTAGAATGTTTTGATTTGCAAACTCTTAATATTTGAATAATGTTTACATTATATTTGTTTGTATGTATACAAACAATATATGTATACAAAGAAGTATATATGCAAACAATGTATATAATGTATCATGTAACAATATTAATATTTACATTGTATTGTTTGTAAATATACAAATCTTGAATGTTTTAAATGGGCAAATTTGTAATGTTTTTTTATGTTATTTTTTTTAAATGTCAAAAAAAGATAAATTTTCAAACTTGGTATAAAAAACTTGAGTACTTCTCTATTATCCCATCGACCACTTTTCATAACAAAATACTATCGCCAAACTGTATGATTAAATGCCAAAATTGCAGTCCCATTTACTTGATGTCGAAAACATTATATGTGTTTTTTATGTCATCAAGTGGTTTTTAATTCAACATTTGCGTGTATTTTTCATTATGTTTATTTGATTTATTAGTTATTTCATTAATTAAAATAACAATTGTATCCTTAAATTCTTATATTTTATTTATTTATTTTGATATTCCAATGACAACGTTCTCCCATTTATTTGGCGATAGTTTTTTTTATGAAAAGTGGTCGATGAGATAATAGAGAAGTACCAAAACTTAATTACGTATAGGAGTATATTCTTTGACAGTATTAATCATTACTCGATATTTTAAAACTGCATCATATTTGTAGAATTATATTAATTTAAACAATGCTTCTATTGAAGTGTGAAGAACCATATACCTCTATGAAGAACCATATATTTACATAATTGTCTTCATTAGCAATCGGAACACCATAAGATTCATCCCCGATAATAAACGGACTATAAGTGGTCCAATTTTGTATTACGTGTTCTACGATATTTTTACATACATTTAAATAATCATTTTCTGTACTATATAAACAAAATGATAGAGATCTAAAAAGACAATTTCCATCGGGATTGATTTCGCGAACGTTAAAAGAGCCTAAATTCATTTTTAAACAGTAAATCTGAAATGGACACCTAAGTATTCATACAAATTATAATAAATGAAATAAATAAATACCTTCTAAACACTCCACAGTGAGTTCTATATAAATACCTTCCTAGGTTTAACGCAAAGTGCAAGAAAAAAACAACAGGAGATGATCCCAAACACGTTTCTAGAGACCGTAATAGACCTTCACCTCATTGGCCGGTCCTACCGGAAGATTCTTTTTATGCATGCGTATTGGGTCGAATATTGTTGAAACATTTGACAAAATAAGCAAACTGTTTCCACCTAGGTATTTATACACAATACAACAAATAAAATAAATGCCTTCAAAACCCTTTTGATCATCACATCAGCGTGCAAGACAATTTTTTTACCGGAAACCGTTTGATGAATTTCATTATTTTTCCGTTATCGATTGACAAATTTTACGATTTTACCGCTAACGATTGCTGAATTTCACAATTTATCGACTATTGATTAACGAATTTCATGATTTTTTCCATGAACATTTGGCGAATTGCACAAAAAAAATTAAGAATATCGTCAAATTGTCTTGGGTAAAAAAATTTTGAATATTGTCAAATGCCATCGAGAAAAAAGTCTCTTTGTCAAATGATTTTGAAGAAAAAATCGGGAAATTCACAAAATGGTTTCGGAAAAAACTTCACCAAATGGTTTCAAAATTCTTTGAGTGACAGCGGGAAAAAAAATTTCATTTTACATTCAATCATCGCAATTGGCGAGTGTGACTAAGTTTAGCCAGTGGTGGCAATAACATCAATCACCAATTTCCAGTATTACTCGCCGATTGGTGAATGTTAATTTTGTCTTATATCACAAACTGTATTTACATATACTACTAGATATAATGATTATGAACCATGATTTTTCTGTTATTGGGCGAGATTCATGTTTTTTCAGCAATTCTTTGACGAAATTAGTGTTTTTTCGGCGATCCTTTGAAGAATTTCGCATTTTTCTCACGATCCTTAACGAAATTCGCATTTTCCAGCAATTCTTTGATAAAATACATTTTATTCCGCAATTTTTAGACGAAATTTAGTAAAAAAGCGTGATCTTTTGGTGAAATTTCCTTTTTTGCGATTCTTTGACAAAATTTGCTTATCTTTCGCGATCCTTTTGCATAATTACGTTTTTTCTGTGGTCTTTTAACAAAAGTCATGTTTTCCCATTATCCTTTGATAAAGTAGTGTTTTTTCCTCAATCATTTGACAAAATCTGTTATTTTCCCCCCGCGAAGATTGGTTAGATGTTTTTAGTCTGCAGGTGCCCTAAAAAGTCTATGACGCCCGTTGCTGCATCGCACACATTCTTCCATGGGGCATCGAACGAAGTAAATTCAACCTAAAGAATCATTGTTTCATTCCTGACATTTCTCGAAAGAAACAACGTTCAACTCATTGACTGAATTGTAAAGGGCGAAATGTGTCAATTAGCAGAAAGTGCGCAATTTGTTCGTTCATGGAAAAAATCGTGAAATTCGTTAACCGATAGTCGATAAAATTCGAAATTCGTCAATCGATAGCGGAAGAAGTGCAAAATTCATTAATCTACACAGTGGAAAAATCGCAAAATTCATCAACTGGTTTCGGGAGAAAAATTTTTCGAATATCGTCGAATTTCTTCGAGAAAAAAAATTCACAATCTGCCAATTTCGGGGATGAAATTTACCAAATGGTTTCAAAATTTGTCGCGCGACAGCAGAGAAAAAAAATCTTTTTCCATTCAATCATCGCAATTGGTGAGTGTGACTATTATGTTTGACCAGTGGTGGCAATAAAGTCCATTGCCAAATTTTCAGTATTACTCGCTGTTTGGCAAGTGCTAATTTTGTCCTATACTTCAAAACCCTTTTGATCATCACATCAGTGTGCAGGACAATTTTTTTTACGGGAGACCATTTGATGAATTTCGTGATTTTTCCGTTATCGATTGACCAATTTTACTGCTATCGATTGTTGAATTTTATAATTTATCAACTATTGATTAGCGAATTTCCTGATTTTTTCCATGAACGTTTGACGAATTACGCAAAAAAAATAAGAATATCGTTAAATTGTCTTGGGTAAAAAAAAATTTAATATTGTCAAATGCCTTCGAGAAAAAGGTTGCAAGTTGAAACGGCTGTGACTTCTTTTTCATGTTATGCATCTTCGGTGTCCATCCCCCCCCCCTCAAGTGGGACACTTTTCTAAATTTTGCACATACCTCTCATGTGATATATCGGTGGAAAAGTCTTTGACCACTTATTCATGTTATGCATCTCCGGGGTCCATCCCGCCCCCCCCTAAGGGTGGCACTTTTCAAAATTTTGTTGACACCCCTCATGTCATACATTGTTGGAAAGGTCTGTGACTGCTTAATCATATTATGCATCTCCGGTGTCCATCTCCTCACTTTGCCCCCCCCCCCCCAAAGGGTACTTTCTAAATTTTGCACATTACCCTCATGTTATATATCATTGGAAAGGTCTGTGACCACTTAATCATTTTATGCATCTCCAATGTCCATCTCCCCACTTTGCCCCCCCACCCCCCTAAGGGATATTTTTCTAAATTTTGTTGACACCCCTCATGTCATATATCATCGGAAAGGTCTGTGACCACTTAATCATATTATGCATCTCCGATGCCCATCTCCCCACTTCCCCCCCCCAAGGGATACTTTTCTAAATTTTGTTGACACCTCTCATGTCATATATTGTTGGAAAGGTCTGTAACTGCTAAATCATATTATGCATCTCCGATGTCCATCTCCCCACTTTGCCCCCCCCCAAAGGGTACTTTCTAAATTTTGCCCATTACCCTCACTTTATATATCATTGGAAAGGTCTGTGGCCACTTAATCATATTATGCATCTCCGATGTCCATCTCCCCACTTTGCCCCCCTCCCTCCCCCAAAGGGTACTTTCTAAATTTTGCACACAACCCTCATGTTATATATCATTGGAAAGGTCTGTGACCACTTAATCATATTATGCATCTCCAATGTCCATCTCCCCACTTTGCCCCCCCACCCCCCTAAGGGATACTTTTCTAAATTTTGTTGACACCCCTCATGTCATATATCATTGAAAGGTCTGTGACCGCTTAATCATATTATGCATCTCCGATGCCCATCTCACCACTTCCCCCCCCCCCCCCCCGAAGGGGTACTTTCTAAATTTTGCACATTACCCTCATGTTATATATCATTGGAAAGGTCTGTGACCACTTAATCATATTATGCATCTCCGATGTCCATCTCCCCACTTTGCCCCCCTTCCCCCCCCAAAGGGTACTTCTAAATTTTGCACACAACCCTCATGTTATATATCATTGGAAAGGTCTGTGACCACTTAATCATATTATGCATCTCCAATGTCCATCTCCCCACTTTGCCCCCCCACCCCCCTAAGGGATACTTTTCTAAATTTTGTTGACACCCCTCATGTCATATATCATTGAAAGGTCTGTGACCGCTTAATCATATTATGCATCTCCGATGCCCATCTCACCACTTCCCCCCCCCGAAGGGGTACTTTCTAAATTTTGCACATTACCCTCATGTTATATATCATTGGAAAGGTCTGTGACCACTTAATCATATTATGCATCTCCGATGTCCATCTCCCCACTTTGCCCCCCCTTCCCCCCCCAAAGGGTACTTCTAAATTTTGCACACAACCCTCATGTTATATATCATTGGAAAGGTCTGTGACCACTTAATCATATTATGCATCTCCAATGTCCATCTCCCCACTTTGCGCCCCCACCCCCCTAAGGGATACTTTTCTAAATTTTGTTGACACCCCTCATGTCATATATCATTGGAAAGGTCTGTGACCACTTAATCATATTATGCATCTCCGATGCCCATCTCCCCACTTCCCCCCCCCCCCGAAGGGGTACTTTCTAAATTTTGCACATTACCCTCATGTTATATATCATTGGAAAGGTCTGTGACCACTTCATCATTTTATGCATCTCCAATGTCCATCTCCCCACTTTGCCCCCCCCCAAGAGATACTTTTCTAAATTTTGTTGACACCCCTCATGTCATATATTGTTGGAAAGGTCTGTAACTGCTTAATCATATAAATGCATCTCCGATGTACATCTCCCCACTTTGCCCCCCCCTAAAGGGTACTTTCTAAATTTTGCACATTACCCTCATGTTATATATCATTGGAAAGGTCTGTAACTGCTTTATCATATTATGCATCTCCGATGTCCATCTCCCCACTTTGCCCCCACCAAAGGGTACTTTCTAAATTTTGCACATTACCCTCATGTTATATATCATTAGAAAGGTCTTTGACCACTTAATCATATTATGCATCTCCGATGTCCATCTCCCCACTTTGCCCCCCCCCGTACTTTCTAAATTTTGCACACAACCCTCATGTTATATATCATTGGAAAGGTCTGTGACCACTTAATCATATTATGCATCTCCGGTGTCCATCTCCTCACTTTGCCCCCCCCCCCAAGGGGTACTTTCTAAATTTTGCACACAACCTCATGTTATATATCATTGGAAAGGTCTGTCACCACTTAATCATATTATGCATCTCCCATGTCCATCCCCCCACTTTGACCCCCCAAGGGTGTACTTTTCTAAATTTTGCATACACCCCTCATGTGATTTATCGATGGAAAAGTCTGTGACCACTTAATCATATTATGCTCCCCACTATGAAATTTGTCAAGTTAAAGCAACTATAAATTTTACTTTTATGGTATTATCAAGTTGTTTGCCGTCAAATTTTGACGGGTTCCATCTAGTATGTCTAAAATCAAGAAGTCAAAATCTCAGTGTACAACAAATCTATATATGATTTAAGAAATGACATTGTGGACATTTTTTTATAAATAAGTACTCGATTTAACGAGAATATATTTAACTTCCTATTTGATATTTCTTTATTAATTCATCACTGATCCAGGGATTCGGTTTCCCTCCCTCCCATATTTACGGCCCGTTGTACGGTCGGAGCTTTATATTCTCCGACAGTGATATTATTTTGTATTTTTATCTATTCACAAATATTGTATTCGTTATATTCATATCTGTTGTTCACTACCCCGCCCTCTCTCGCCATTTCGGTGAGATTTTTTTTTACCACAATAAAGGAGACTGGGAGGACATATTTGCTCTGCAGACTTCGTTCCTAGTCTGAGCAGTCCTTCTCGAGCCGTAAAAGTAAAAGTAAAATCACAAAGACATTTAATGGCATAAAATAATTTCCTTGCGTCATTGGGATTCATTATTTGATACTGACATTTAGCCCCTTGCCTGTGGAATACATTTGAGAAAAACGTGCTAAAAATGGAACAAAAAATTTCTCTTTAAAAACGATTCAAAGGAACTTTTAACTTGCAAACAATTTATATACCTGCCTGTCAAACATAATGTGGTTTGAATGAAATTTGGGAAGAACTGCAAAATTACAAAAATCCGACAACTGGCACGAAACGGCTAAACTTTTCGCGTGAAAGTTTCGCCATCTATTGGGAAAATGGTAAATTACATATTATGCATTGGACGAACAGAGTTCGGGCTTCACTGAATTGAAACACCGATTTTTGTCTTGCCCGAACTCAGGTGGGGCATTCCAAAATTGGCATATTTGCGTTCCCCGAACTGAGTTCGGGTGTCACAGGCAAGGGCTTAGAGGAGTTTGCTTTGAGACTATTAGTCTGTATGGCTGTTGTCTTCGAATGATCTTTGTTTACATAATCTTAGAACACATACAAGCCTTGACACAAATTTCTTCCTTTTCGCATATATCTTCTTATACCTTTTTCCGAAATCCATACACAAGGTGACAGCCTCGTTACAGATTATCTGCAGAACGACACGAATACAGCTGGGAACTCCACACTGTGTGTGTGTGAAATGGAGTCACAGGAAGTTGAATATTGTACTGCCAAAGAATCACTTAAATTAAAAAGGTATATTTTACATTATATTGTGAAGTAGCCTCTTAAGTCTGTGCAGCCTTCGCTTCTTCCGTGTGTACGTTCTTTGATGCTGCCACCATACCCTTACGCACTGATGATGAGCCCAGTGGCTCATCACCATCATTCATGAAATTCTACATATCAACAACAGAATATTTCTTTCCAGTCCAAGGGTAAAAATGTTTGGCTAAAGGTTTTTTTTCACGATTTATCTAGAACACATGCTATACAAATAAAAAACAAGAACGAAAAATCATGCGTCAAGCATAGATTATGTAACACTTTCCAACGCTTCCAAAATAATTTTACAAATCTTTACCGTTTAATAAGCTGAAAGATAACATCTAATTAAACAATTTGGAAAACGCATAACATATTTAAAAACGTAATTTCAGGAATTTCCAACATATACAATATTCGGAAAAATATCCGAATACTTTTATTCAGCCCTGTATAAGATCTATAGATTTGTAATATATACTACATAGGATGCTAAATTTTAGTTTAGTTAGGAAACGCGTAGCACAGTTTAAAATTCTCCTTCTGGAGTTTCTATCAATAAACAGAAATGTCTTCACGAGCTTTTGTGCTGCCCTGTATAGGATCTACAGAATTTATACACACCAAGTAATAGACAAAAAGTGAGTTAAATTTAAAATCGCGTTCAGCAACTTAAAACGCACTTCCAGGAATTATTGTTAACAGACAGTAGAGAATTCTTTTGTGTGTCCCTGTAAATGAACGATGACCTCTGATTTTTCTCCATATACGTAATGTAACGGAATTCTTTTGACTGTCCCTGTAAAGTAACTATAAGTGGTATGCACACCCTATTCCATATTAAGCTTCTTGTAATGCCCCTTAGTGATATATATCAATTACAATGTGTTTGAAATTGTGTAACATCAATAAAATAAACCGCAAATGATTTTTCCCCATAGACCGTAATGTAACGGAAAATCTTTTGAGTGTCCCTGTAAAAAAAACTATAAGTGCTACACACTTCAGTTGAAATAGGGAACATGCTATAAATGACGAGAATAACATATAAAAATTGCAGGGAAATCCGAGCATATTTACGGTAGTTAGAGCACGGCCAGACGGCAGACGGCCAGACAGCAGACAGCTATACGGCCATACGGCAGACAAACCGAAGTAAAAAACACTAAAAACATTAATACAGTTATTGTTAAACGGAATTTAAAAGCTTTCATTCGATTTATTGAGCAGTAATTGCGTCGTATTTTTATGCATTAGACAAAAGAAAAATTGGACTTTACAAAGCTAATTGCAACTCGAAAGGAGATTGCGAAATAAACTCTTTAGAACAATAATTTATTTTAACTGTTAAAAAATCGTCATCATAATGACAATCGTAAGAGGCAAAATTTCCCCCTTTTTCTGTGAGATACCATGTACTTTGCTCATAAGGTAGACAAGAGAAAATTAAAAGAGTCTGATTCTTTCTATTCTCTTTAACGAATCCCTGTTCTTATTTTTTAAACATAAGAAATATATTTCAGACCTGATTTTACTTTGGATGGAATACGTTTAGCTTTAAACATCCCAAAAAAAAAACATTAAAAGAGTTTCAGACAGTTATTTATTAACTGAAGCTAAAAGCGATGGTTTGATTTTTTAAAAGGCAGGTGTGTTGTATTTTTACGTGTTAGACAAGAAACATTTCGTTCAAACGCAAGCTGCAAAGCAAAAGAACGTGAATAATATTCCTAAAACCCATAATATATTTAAACCATACTCATAATAAGTAAGAAAAGACTACATTTTTCAACTTTTTATCTCGGCTAATATATATTTTGCTTTTAAACGTAGAAACGAGAAACTTAAAAGACGCGAGTCATTTCAATTCCCTTAAGAAACTTTACATTTTTTATGAATGTGTTTTAAACATAAATATTAAAGATTTTAAGAGACTTAATGTTAATTATTAAGGAAAAAGTTTTTCTTTTCATTACAAACATGTTTCACAGATAAGAAAGAAGGGATTTCCAACAAACATTCATTCAATTATTTAGGAAAACTAAAAGCAATGGTTTGATTTATTGAAAGGTTAGTGTGTAGTATTTTCACACGTTAATAAAAAAACATTTTGAAACGAATTTTCTATAGACACAGTCTTTTTTACCTACCCATCATACGTAATATAAGGTATTATTTACCCATCATACGTAGTATAGGGTAAATCTTGTAATCGTTTTGAAAATCGAAAAAAAAAATTTTGACGGATTTACACGTTTCAGCCACTGGAGATTCCGAAAACATATCTTTAGAAAAAAAAATTGCCGTCTGTCTGTCTGTGTGTCTGTAAACGCTCTAGCTCCCGTACAAATCGAGATAGAGACTTCCAATTTAGTGTGTATTTAGTATGTAATAATGGGAAGAAGCTTATTGAATTTCAGTAACCTCGATTATCCGGAATTATTTTTGCGGACTCTCGAAATATTCGTTCTGATAAAAGGTATACAAAATTTTTCGAAATTGTTTATTTTAAGTAGGGGATATAAAAGACAATAAAGAAAACATAAATTTTGCATAAAGAATGATGTTGATCGAATTTGTTGCCGAGATATTTGTAATCCTGTTTCCCACACTCTTCGATTTTTCCTGACCCTGTATTTCATTCAAATTTCAATTCAAAACTATATTTTATTTGGAAATGAGACGCTTAATCCGACGCAGTAAACCGTTAGTTAATATGATTATCAATTTTTTAATAATAGAGCATTTAAAATTTATGTCGTCATCAAGCCAAGATTTTATTCGAATTGCAATGCATTTTATAAATAGTTTGCACATGTTTTATTTTCATATTTTATATTATGCATATCCATGATGGGTAAGTATTACGGTGACCCCCAACGACTAGTCCTGAATTTGTAATCACAAATATTACTTCAAGTCCAATGTTATTTTCTAAAGAAGAAGTGTCTGTTCATATAAAAAAATGTAACTTTGGTAAGTAAAAAAATACAAGAAGGAAAACATGTTTGAAAATATCGATACATCGATTGTTCTTGTGACTCTGTTGTCATATTTAGCATATGATGAATTAAAAAAAAGTTCTCATTTTTTTCTTTGTACCTCATATGATGAATATTTATTTTATCATTAAGGTTGTTCTCAAAATGAAACTGAATAATTACTGACACATTCCCGAAATCATTTCATCAAAGAGCGTTCCTCTTATTTTTAGAAAGGCAAATGATTTTTTAGTAATTGCCTCAAAATTGGAGTTTTGAGCCAATTTTCGAGACACGGTTAACCGGGAAAGTTCACCATGAATTAGCAATGTATTATTACTTAATATATAACATATTTATCAAAAAAGAAAAAAACACTATTCGATTCTAAACCACTGAGAAATAAGATCTGTAATTTCAAATATTTACATTTAAAAATAAGCTCTTAAATGTGCCAGGAAGTTTTGTGTTGTTGAAAGGAAAAAAAACATTTCTAACAACAACTTTAAGTTGTTATTTTTAACTATTTACAACATAGTTCAAATATTTTCCTTACCCATTATACGTAGTATAGGGTAAGTCTTGTAATCGTTTTAAAAATCGAAAAACAATTTTGACGGATTTACACGTTTCAGACACTGGAGATTCCGAAAAACATATTTTTAGAAAAAACATTTTGTCTGTGTGTCTGTAAACGCTCTATCTCCCGAACAAATTGAGATAGAGACTTGAAATTTGGTATTACTTAGTATGTAATAATGGGAGCTTATTGAATTTCAGTAACTTCGATTATCCGGAACTATTTTTTTTTCAGAATCTCGAAATATTCGTTCTGATAAAATGTATATAAAACTTTGGAAATTGTTTCTTTCAAGGAGTTAGTATAAAAGACAATAAAAAACATAAATTTTGCATAAAGAATGAAGTCGATCGGATAATGAGTTGCCGAAATATTTGTAATCCTATTTTTCACACTCTTCGATTTTTCCTGACCCTGTATTTCATCGAAATTTCAATTCAACGATATACCGGGTGATTATAATTAAAGTTACGATTTCAAAAATCGATAATTTTAAAACTACTGGTCAGAATGACTTGATATTTTAGCAGAACAATCGTGAGGCAATGGAATTTTGTTTGGCGAAGGAAAAAAATAGTTCCAAATTGTGCCGATAGATTGCGTTGTCAGGGTAATGTCAGGGGAAAGACCAAAAATGTATTCTTGAACCCTTTCCGGCACGGTGTAAATTTATTTGCAAAATGATGAAATAATAGACTGACACCGGAATTTACAAACGAATCCATTAGTAAAAAGAAACTTGCTTATTTTCTGGTTCTTAATGAAAGGAAAATTTTAATTAAATATTCTTGGTGCCGTTTGTCAGTTTTAGAATTAAAATTGGGTGTCCTTTTTTGTGACTACCGCCCGTTAAAGGGTCAAACATAGGAATGATGTTGCCAAAAGGAAAAAAATAGAGTTCAGAGATTTACTAAAAATTTATTAGCGAAAAGACAAGACTACGTGTTTACAGCGACGACAGCAATAATGACAAAAAAAGAAAAAAAAAAGAGCTTCATGGAACAAACACCTTACTGATTATTAAGGCATAAGTTGCTCAATATGCCCTCCACCTTGTTCCGCTACTAATTGGAAGCGCAAAACGGCATGCTCCACAACAGATCGGAGGGTATCTGTACTAATGCAATGGGTGTGTTGTGTGATGCTTGCCTTCAAGTCGGCTAGATTCTGAATCCGCCCGCTATAAACAACATTCTTCAGGTACCCCCAAAGCCAGAAATCACACGAGTTTAATTCGGGGGAACGTGGCGGCCACGTTGTTGGAAAATGGCGGCTTATGATCCTATCATCTCCGAAATTATCACTCAGTAGCTGCTTCACAGTAGTAGCAATGTGCGGAGGAGCGCCATCTTGCATGAATATTATGCGATCCACACACTGACGCTGTTGAAGTGCCGGAAGAACATGGTTACGCAAAAGTGCTTCATACCGCTTGCCAGTAACTGTGCAGGTAACGGGACCCGCAGGTGTGATCTCCTCGAAGAAAAATGGACCGACGATAAACGCTGCCGTTATTCCGCACCACACAGTGACCTTTTCAGACTGAAGAGGTAATGGCTGTAGCTGGGACGGATTCTCGGTCGCCCATATCCTGCAATTTTGCGTATTTATAGAACCTTGCAAATGAAAGTGGGCTTCGTCAGACCACAGAATGTTCCATGGCCATCCGTTGTCCACTTCCATCCGGGCAAGAAATCGTAGTGCAAAAGATTGACGTGCTTCCAGGTCAGCAGGTAGCAACTCCTGCACATGAGTTATCTTGTACGGAAAACAGCGTAAGACGTTCCGTAGGACTTTACGCACCGTGCTGTTCGGCATATCCAGCATTCGTCCAATCCCCCTTGCACTGCTGATTCCAGCATCACTGTCAGTATGTTCCTGTAATGCTGTAGCCACATCTTCCACTGCCGCAGCTGAAACTGGTTTCCTTCCTCTACCCCGTTTAACGTCAAATGAACCGGTCTCTTCGAATTTAGCAATCATTTTTTGCAGACCATTTGTTGTTATTGAACCTTTTTTATGAATTTTAATGTCCGAAACTTCCTAATAGCTGTAAGTGCACAGTCATCGTTCTTATAAAAAAGCTTCAAGAGCAGAGCGCGATCCTTCATAGTCAGAGTCATGATGAAGCATTCAGGCAAAGAGCTGCTGCTCTGCATTTTTATGGTTGCTATGTCTGCGGTGCGCATGTCACGTATTAGTAATTTGCATATCTTCAGACAATGTGAACCCAGACAGCGCCATCTATGAGCACATTTTGAAACTTTTTTTTTCCTTCGCCAAACAAAATTCCACTGCCTCACGATTGTTCTGCTAAAATATCAAGTCAATCTGACCAGTAGTTTTAATTAAAATTATCGATTTTTGAAATCGTAACTTTAATTATAATCACCCGGTATTTAATTAAAATTTTCCTTTCATTAAGAACGAGAAAAATAAGCAAGTTTCTTTTTACTAATGGATTCGTTTGTAAATTCCGGTGTCAGTCTATTATTTCATCATTTTGCAAACAAATTTACTCCGCGCCGGAAAGGGTTCAAGAATACATTTTTGGTCTTTCCCCTGACATTACCCTGACAACGCCATCTATCGGCACAATTTGGAACTATTTTTTTCCTTCGCCAAACAAAATTCCATTGCCTCACGATTGTTCTGTTAAAATATCAAGTCATTCTGACCAGTAGTTTTAAAATTATCGATTTTTGAAATCGTAACTTTAATTATAATCACCCGGTATTTTAATTGGAAATGAGACGCTTAATCAGACGCAATAAACTGATAGTTAATATGATTATCATTTCTGGAATTAAAATGATGTTTCTTTTACGCAATTCAGTAATACAGCATTTAAAGCTTATGACGTCACCAAGCCACGATTTTATTCGAATTGCAATTCATTTTATTAGTAGTTTTTGGGATTACAGGTTGAATTATGGTATGTGTTTTTAGGTGCGCTTGTAACTATATAAATACATAGCACCTATAGTGGTCGTTCGGTCTGTCCGTCTGTTCGTCCGTCCGCATATAACAGCGCAAAGACTACGCAAATGAATGTATTGAAATTTTATGTATATAATTGTTGCAGAATATTGTCGAGTCATTTCAAATTTTATGAAAATCGAATCAAAACTTAAAAATATATTAATAAAAGTTTTCTTTATTCTATGAAATCCTGTCATACGTAATCTATATAATAAACGCGCAATTCATGTTACTGAGAAAAACAAATACGGGCCAACCACTCCTTTTTAGGTAGATTTCGTAAGAAATACTACCTATTACATTCTCACCTAAGTTGGAAATTTAGAAAATTTTTTGAAGATCTACGCCGATCATGACTCCCAGAACCCAAAACCACCCCCAGTTCAAAAGTTTATATCTATCTATCTATCTATCTATGTCACTTTTTTCTGACCACGATAACTGGTAAAATTCTACATAAATCTCTTCCAAACTGATACATAAAATCAAGGGTCATAAAATCTCGGTCAAGTTCGTTAATGGGCAAAATCAAACCAAGGGGGGGGGGGGGAAATGGGGGGCTTTTTGTGAAAACAGAGAAATCCTCATAATTTCTTTATTATTATACGTATCGAATCCGTTTAAAGTTATTATTACTTCTAGGAAAAATGCCGAAAATTTATGTATGACAGATTTTTGATATAATTAAAAATGGCCCCAAGAGGGGGGGGGAAAGGGGGGGTTTTAGAAGAAAAAAATCATAGCTTCGTCAATTCACAAGATACCAAATCCGCGTAAATTTATTATTAATCCTCTTAGTATTATCTAAAACTTTTATATTGACAAGTTTTTTATAGGACCAACCGTTATAGCAAAATAAATTAAAAACAAAAAAATCCCTGCTGGCTCCGCCTGCAAACAAGTTATTTTTCGAAGTAGGCGGTTCCAACTCCCGCATCTTTTCGAAACTGATACATAAAATCAAAGGGCATAAAATCTCTGTCAAGTTCGTTAATAGGCAAAATCGAACCAGGAAGTGGGGGGGGGCTTTTTGTGAAAACAGAAAAAAAAACATAATTTCTTAATTATGATACGTATCGAATCCGCTTGAAGTTATTATTACTTCTAGGAGAAGGGCCGAAAATTTATGTATGACAGAGTTTTGATATAATTAAAAATTGCTTTAAGGGGGGGGGGGGAAGGGGGGGTTTTAGAAGAAAAAAAATCATAACTTCGTCAATTCCCAAGATTTCAAATCCGCTTAAATTTATTATAAATCCTCTTAATATTATCTAAAACTTTTATATTGACATGTTTTTTATAGGACCAACTCTTATAGAAAAAAAAATCCTTGCTGGCTCCGCCTGCAAACAAGTTTGGTTTCGAAGTAGGCGGTTCCAACTGCAGCATCATCGCAAAAAGGTCATTTTTTCCGCAATTCCCGACAAGCAGGCGCCCCACGTTCTGCGTCTTCGAAATCTACCTGTGCCTGTAGGCCGAGCCGTCAGGGATTTTTTATTTTCACATGTCATGGTGGCCGTTTTTATTCAAAATTATTTTTTCGAATAAAATTGAATAAAATTGAATAAAAGTTAAATTTTTATAAAAATCGATCAATAAAATTGTTTGTTTGAGAGATGAGTTACACTAAAATATGTATAGATTCTGAGATAACTTCAGTAGAAATTAGCGTAACAGCTCAATATTTATCCCAATATCCATTAAAATAAATAAACACAAGAGATTCGTTCATCGTGAATCATAAAAATATTAAACCATGGAGGTAATCATTCGCAAATCAAAATCTTCATTGTGAGTTATGCATCGCTGTCTGGTGTCGAAAAAATATCGAATCTTTAAACGTGCCATAAGAGACGTGTAATAAGAGAAAAGAAAGACATGCTGATATCGCTCATCACAGACGATATAATTTATTTCACTGAAATAAAACGATGATTTTTTTTCACATTGTAAAACTAGTTATATTAAGAACGACCACATTTAACGTACAATTTCTAACTTGTTAAGTTTAACTTAATTTTTTGCAAATTACTTACCGTGTACAAATACTACAGATCATATAAAGGGCTCCACAAATGAATTTGAGTACATTTTTGCTTAAAGGCAGAAATTACTGAATGGGAATTTTCAATTGTGTTATGCGTTTCCTAACTGAATTAAATTTTTCGGTACAATGTAGTATGTATACTAGTTTATAGATCATATACAGGGCAGCACAAAATAATTAGGATATCTTTCCGGCTACAGATGGTAATTGTTCAAATTGAGTATCCAAACGTGAGGTTTTCCAAATTCTTTACTTGGACACCATCTTTCACCATATTATACTCAGATATTTTTATACACTTAACTGAATTCGTTGGAAAGTGTTTCATAATCTATGATTGAAGCATGAATTTTCGTTCTTGTTTTTATTTTAATATTTTATATTTTATTAACTAATGATTCGAATCTGAATTATTCTTAAAATGTCAAAAGTTATTCAAAAATGAACTATTTAATGTTAAATCTAAACGGCGTTGAAGAATTAGATGCAGCTAATATAAATAAATCTATATATTTTTTAACTTTTGTACCTTTTGTTTTATATGACGCTTTGTAAAAGTCGTGACATAAAATTCTTTCTAATACTGATCTTTAATGTTTTATTATTATTATTTATTATTATTATTATTATTATTATTATTATTATTATTATCAAATTATAATATAAATTTTAAATATTGAAAGGAACAATCACATTCGGTCGGTTGGTTGGTTGGTTTTATTGGCACAAATCCACATTTGGACGTGCTGCGCCAACAAAAGTTAAAATATATACATAAGTAAAGATTTAAAGTAAAGAATAGATATGAGGTGACAAATAAAGATTATATACAAAAACATGATAAAGAAACTTATCTGGATGGGACACCCATCCAGATTAACAATTGCAGAACCACATTATATTAAAAGGTAAGTTAGAACAAATATTGATGGTTTACGTGAGATGGGAAAAATGCTATATATGATGATAAAATCCTGCTTGTTTTAAACTAGTCGTTGGGGACCACCGTAATATTTACCCATCATGGATATGCATAGTATAAAATATATAAATAAAACATGTGTAAACTATTTATAAAGTGCATCGCAATCCGAATAAAATCGTGGCTTGATGATGTCATAAACTTTAAATGCTCTATTACTAAATTGCGTAAAAGAAACATCCTTGTAACTCCAAAATTGATAATCATATTAACTAATGGTTTACTGCGTCAGATTAAGCGACTCATTTTCAATTAAAATATATCTTTGAATTGAAATTTGAATGAAATACAGGGTCATGAAAAATCAAAGAGTGTAGAAAATATAATTACAAACATCTCGGCAACTCATTATCCGATCGACTTCCTTCTTTATACAAAATTTATGATTTTTATTGTCTTTTATAGTCACTCCTTGAAATAAACACTTTCGAAAATTTTTATATACCTTTTATCAGAACGAATATTTCGAGAGTCCGAAAAAAATAGTTCCGGATAATCGAGGTTACTGAAATTCAATAAGCTTCTTCACATTACTACATATTAAGTACATACCAAATTTCAAGCCTCTATCTCAATTTGTTCGGGAGATAGAGCGTTTACAGACACACAGACACACAGACAGACGGGCGGATTTTTTTTTTTTTCTAAAAATATTTTTTTCGGAATCTCTAGTGTCTGAAACGTGTAAATCCGTCAATTTTTTTTTTTCGATTTTCAAAACGTTTACAAGACTTACTCTATAATACGTATGATGGGTAAGTATATATAAATGTATTCTCATATAAATGTATTCTCATTGGGATTTTCTCCAATGAGGTTGATTAACTGAGGTGATGACACTTTGAAGTCTCAGTGCAGGGCAGTACGTTAAAATGTGGTGTAAAAAGAAAGTTCTGTAAAATAACAATGTGGGCACATGAGAGCTGAATCTCGCAAAAAAATATGTTGGTGGGTAACTCTATAATGTCAATCACATTCGGACGAAACCAAAGTGGACATCACATATATATTAATTAATCACTAAATTATCCCAGAAAAACAAAATAGCCATTTGATTCAAAATTATATCTTCTGTCAATTTATGTTTTTTTTTTTTTTTTTTTTTTTTTCTTTTTTTTTTTTTTTTTAAACAGACTTTAAAATTAGCCTTTTCATCAAAAAAGAAAAAATCTTTAAAATTTCCAATATGAACACCTAATATGACAACACATTTAATTTCTTTGTTTTATTTTTACTACACTAGTGTGCAAAACTTAAGCAACAAACGTAAAATGTTAATTTCTGAACACGTGAGTACTTAAAAGGAAATTCTTCAAAAAGCAAGTGTAGAAAATAGGTACTACCCTAACAGCACAGTCAATCAATGTGAAGTCTCCTTGACATCACAAATGGTCACAATTGTCACAGTTACTACAATGAACTGAAATGTGACACCTTGCATTCGTCTCATTTATACTCTCATTTGGGCACTCCACTGAGAAGTCACCATGACTACTTCTTTTTGACGAGTCACCAGATGACTTTACTATGAAGTCACCTTGTGACTCTCGTATGACTGTCATTTTGACACTCCATTGTAAATTCAACTATTTTATCCTAAAATACCGAAAGGAAAGTCATTTGGTCAAGGAGTTTGGTGATTATGCAGGTTTAAAATTTGGACTCTCAATGTTAAATTCACTTTTAAAACAAAATGTAATGCGTGTAGTTTTTAAAGCAGAACTCAAAACTACATGGCGGAATGAGTTGTAATTTTGAATTTGCATATTTAAAACGTCTATAAATCGATTTCTGCTAAATCTTTTATAGGCTACAATACATTTTTTATTCGAATATTTATTTCACATTTTATATTCCTTCTAATTAATATGAAATCGACAAATATCTCGCTAATTACAGATACCTTTTAGATTTTGATATTTAAAAATCTGTTAAGTTTGTTTTTTATTAGAATTATTTGTACTATATATTTATTTATTTATTGAAGAAGCGTTAATTTCGTTATGAACTAGCCGGAATCAAATACTGAACTATTTATATTGCTGTAAGTGTAAGTTGGTTAACCTTCAGTAATCGGGCTACACGCGATAGAAATAAATAAAAAGAAAACATGCTTGAAAAATGTTTTTCAAGTCATACAATTTCAGTAAATTGGGATACAGTCAAATTGCAGTTTAAAGCAGAATTTTTCACTTATTCGTTGGTGTAAAAATTGAAATTGTGCGACGCGACATTTAGAAGTTATAAAATTTGAGATAAAACGGAATTCATTACTCAAGTCTTTTCCACTGTGAATAGTCTTTTCTGTCGTCAGCGTTAGTCACGGACATGTTTTCAACTCTCAACAGTGACATAGTACAATTTAGATCATATATAATGTATTTTTTTGGCAGTACATCTCAGGATATCTCAGTACCAGTGTTACAAGCTGTAAGAAGCAGTGGATCTTACTACATCAAACAACTTTTTAATTGGAAACAATTCAATAAAAAGTTAAAATTTCAGTGCAAATTCACCTTGTTTAATAATTAAAATTCATAAAGATACAAATAAATGTAAATATATTGCTTGAAGGTGCGTAAAAATATACATAAGAACATTTAAAAGCACAATAAAGTCCTTTTAAAATCAAAACGTTTTCAACCGAACTTACTCGGTGATCATCAGGGAAAAAAAATTATAGTTCCATGGTTAATCAGTTAGTTTTTGTTTTTTTTTCATTCACCGATGATGACCCAGTAAGTTCGGTTGAAAACGTTTTGATTTTAAAAAAGACTTTAATGTGCTTTTAAATGTTTTTATATATATTTTTACGCACCTTCAAGCAATATATTTACATTTATTTGTATCTTTATGAATTTTAATTGGAAACAATTCATTTATTGGGTCAAAATACGTTGTATCTCACTCCAACCTGAACTCAGCTTTCGTTAATAACTTTAATAATATTTATTGAAGATAATTTATCTAAATTTTCTACGCATTTATTTTTCTTTGTGTGAAATGTAAGCATATCAGGAAAATTAGTTGAGGTGGCCTCTACCCACTTCCAAATAGTGCAAATCTAGAAGTGCTATATTTTGAAATGTAGTTGACATAATAAATCACTGTTCACTATACCATCATGTATGTATCAAATCGTTAATTTCCTGTAATAATTAATTAAATATTTTATTTTATTTATTTATTTATTTATTTTTCACAGCGACCGATACATATATTGAGAATAGTTTTAAATGATTTTTATGTTGATTAAATAAATACCACGTACCTTTGTTTTTCTAAAGTGTAAAATAAAATACAAAAAATGTTTTACTAGTATCTATTGTAGATTAAATTTCTATCCGTTTTTATCATATTTCATTCATATTATATTTCTTATTATAACCCTTTCAATCAAGTTTTATTTTTACTATATTCATCATTATAACCATTTTTATTAATTTTTAGGGTTCCGTACTTAAAAATTAAAACGAAACCCTTATAAGATCACTCCTGTGTCTGTCTGTCCTTCTGTCAGAGCCCTTTTTCTCGTAAACTGTGGGAGGTGGAAAGTTCAAACTTGGGAAAGTTATAAAGACTTTTTACCCACATATTTTCAGATCATTAGCCGTTCACAAATATGTTTAGGAAAAATTTAGGGGACTAATTAACTTTCTTAAAAGAAAGTTTTCTTTTTGTACATTGCGTGGGGTTTCGTGTGAAAAATCCCGTAGTACGAACTAAAAAAATATATATTTTTTAAATTTTAGTTATTATATTTTCAGAGACATCGTCGAAAATGCACTGCAAAAATATGCCCTCCCCCTTTATTTCCGAAACTACTGAAACTAAAATTATGTTACACTTAGGGGTAGTAGGAGTTTATTTAAACCTTGGAGGAATACCATAGCGATTTTTCTAGGTAACATACTTTTCGAGAAAAACGCATTTTTTCGTTAAACATAAAACTTAATTTTTGGATGGTCATCGAGGACTTTAATGGTCGTTCGAAGTATCTATCGATGCAGAATTATCCAAGGTTATTGCATAATTATTTTCGAATAAAAATTGTGGGTAATTATCTGAGATATTAAATAAGTTACTTAAAAAAAAATTGTTACTTTTATATATTCTTTAGAGTATCGTTCCAAAAATCTCATACCGTCAAACTCAAAAAAAAAAATATTTTTATTTTATTTTAGGTATTATATTTTCAGAGATATCGTCGAAAGTATACTGAAAAAATATGCCCCCCTCCCCCCCACCCTCAAATTTACTGAAACTAAAATTATTAAGAAATTAAGAGTAGTAGGAGTTTATTAATTTATAAATAGTAAATTTATAAATAGTTAATTTATAAATACGCACTTCAACGATTTATTCCTAAATTTAATCAGAACATTTTTAAAATGCAGGTACCCGAAATAAACTTTAAAGGTGCAACTTAAAATAATCATTTTTCATTATAAAAATTATCAAGTATAACACAAAATTATATTCTCTATTGGAAAGGCCAAAAATATAACAAATTATTCCCCTGAGATAAAATTAACTACATTCATTAAAAATACACTAATGCATCCCACCATTTATGTTAAAACAAAAAGAAGTACAATACATTATGAGTGAATACAATACATTGAGTTCGGAGAGCGAACGCTAAATTCTGTTATAGATTACATATTTTAAACTCCAATAAGTGAAAGTAGCTTCTCATGCGCCTTTCATGTTACGGTGTTCTAACCAAGCACATCTAAATGCCTGGATGTCGGTTTGGATGTAACCACAATAGCAGCCATGACTCAGTTGTGCTTCATTGAAGCGTGACTTTTCCATCTCTCCTGGAAACGAAATTTCTCATGATGCCATCGAAGTATAGAAATAACTGATGAAATTAGTTTTATCGTCTGCTAAACCTTTTTTTTTTTTTTTTTTTTTGAAATGTCAAAGAATATAAAATGAAGTAAAATAACTTAAAGTAAAAAGGTTAAAAATACATTTAAAGTAATTTTTAAGCGTGTTTTTTTTAATAATATGTTCTAAATGTAAGAGTATAAAAATGCAAGATATCTAAAATTATTCAGTAATTTATTTATTTTTTAAACACACACACAGCCATATATATAATAAAATTACACATTTATACAAAAGTGGAAACAAATCTACTATTAAAAAGGGTAATATTATAGTATATAAAAAAGTACAGTTCGGTTACAGTACATATAACCGAAATAAACCAAAACTAAAATAATCCAATAAATTGATGGATGTTTTGTATGTTGAGTTTAAAATTATTTGTTTAAAATGCTACTGATTTAACTTATTCTTCGACACGACAACTAAAGAATTGTACATAAAATGTATATATATATATATATATAATAAAACTTTTGTAAATAATAACCATTAAACCACATAAATAATCGATAATAGATAAACCGATAATTACATTACAATACATAAACATATCCAAAAAATTAAGATTCTCAATATATATATATATATATATATATATATGTAATTTTTACGAATTTCCTTAAATATTTCTTCTATTTCTGAACATGAAAATTAACTCAGTTCTTTTTCTGAACATGTGACGGGAGATCACCAATGGAAGAAAATCAAATGTTTGGAAAAAAGCAGAAGAAACAAAAAATGTAAAATGGATATATATAAATTTAAAATTAGACGGTGATTTTTAAAATTAACTTGATAAAGTAATGGTTTCTATATGTAATTTATACTAAAACGGAACTCTAATTATATGTATTTATATATTAGATTGTACAATGCCCCTCAAACAAATCTCCCGTCAAACAATAGCCATTACACCAATTCTAAAATTGTCTGTTTGCAACAAAGTTCCTTGTTTATTATTTTATACAATCCTGTTACGTTGAAATTTTTTTTCGGGGTCGTCTGTCTACAAAAATGATACTAAACTATAAAATTTTAAAAACGACCACTTAATTTTGACATCACAGTTGGACTCTTCGGTAAACTTTTAATTCGGATAATAAACGGTAAGTCATTCGATCCAGTAGTTGGAAATTTTGGAACTTTTAATATTAAATTCTTTTTTAATCGTTGCAAAGCAGATAGCAAATGCTTTTTATTTTAATATAACTCCAAATTTTCTTTTAGGAATGTTCTGTAATTTTGTATTCGCACAATTGAAGCTTGGGCACTTTTATGTTAGCCGGGCGTCAATGATCGCCAAATTATTTAATCTCGCCAATCCTTTATTTTTTGTCAATCTTTTAACATTAGATAATAAAAAATAACCACTATTTGACATTGCAATTTATAAAAACACTAAACAAATTTTCTTAAAAATAGCGAAAATATAATCATGATAAAATACTTAAACACAAGCGTATCAGTACAAATATCAAAATCTCAAGAATTGAGTTGAAATCAAAATTAAGTTCACTCAATTCGAAGAATTGAAAGGGTTGCAATTCAAATGATGGCAATTGAAACCAAGATTTGGCAAGTTATTGCCTTGCTAACCCTGTTAGCCCTGCTAACAAAAAAGTACCGATGCTTGTACAAATTGATTTCTGTCAAAATAAATTAGATTACAATTCATATTTCATTTGAAAATTAACACTTTGACGTCCGCATGTCTCGTAAAAATACTTCTATTCGTAAAATGTTGAAATGATTGATTGACACCAAAATTTACAAATTTATTCGAAATTAAGTAAAATTTTTTCTTATGTACTTGATAAAAGGGAATTTTTCATTCCAAAATTCTGGTGCCAATGTAGCATTTAAGGATTAAAACTAAGTTACTTTACGTACGACACCACTGTGATGTCGCCGGACGGCAAAGTGTTAATTTTCGAAAAAAAATATGGATTGCTACCTAAGCATTTTTAAGAAAAAAAAATAATAATAAAAAAATTATAATTTAACAAATTACAATAACCATTGGGAAAATGTTCCGAAAGCTTAAAACAAAAATTACCGTATTTCCGTGTTATAGCGGCCCCCACAAATATGATTATGCCAAGGTTGCAGTTATGCTTTTGAAAAGATCATAGCAAAGCTTATATATGCATCCTATATAAGCATATATATATATATCTATTCCAAACACTCCTTATGGGCCATATACGTCATTATACACATATTATTTACATCTTATATGTCGTATATACCTCATATACACATGTCATATATATACATCATATATGCATCCTATATGCATCGTATATGACTATAACTTGGTCACATACGTCAAGAAATGTTATATATATATGTATCATATATTATTATAATGTCATGCATGCTTTATAATTGGGCGGTAAATCTTGGTCGCTTGGCGATTCATCCTTGGGGGCCGCTATAACATGAAAGAATCAAATGTACAATATATTAATGAAAACAGAAACAAAAATATTTTATCGGGTCCTTCCTACAATAACTTTAACTCTTGTTTAGATTGATGTCTGAGCTAAAGGTATTTTGAGGAAATTAAAGTTGAAGACCACGTTTTTTGCTTTATAAGACGATTTCTTATCCCGACGTCCATTTTTGAATTCGGCTTTTTTTCATATATGATAATTTGCATCTATTCTTTTTGTAACTTTAACATTTTTGTAACGATTTTATGCATTTATATTGCCTATTCAAAGAAAAATTCTCCTAAAGTTACAGAATTTCGTTAAAAATTCTTCTAAAGTTACGGAATTTCGTTAAAAACGCTTAAAAAAATAAAGTGACGAAGTCAAATAAAATAACGATATCAAGAGGTCCATTCTCGACCGAAAACAACAACCATTTTCCCAATAATAATAAAAAAATAAAAAATAAATAAAAAATAAAATTGCTAGAAGCTTTAAATATCTGAATCCAAAATTACTTATCATTCTGCCAAGAAGTTTTGAGCCATGCTTAAAAAGTTACCCATATTCCAAATTGTTTTGCAACGATTAAAAATGAATTTACCGTTAAGAGCTCTAAATTTTAAAGCTGCTTAATTTCTAAACTGCTTCACACAGTGACTTTTGTTTGGTATTCTTAGGTATTATTTACAGAAAAAGACAAATATTATGTTATATTTAGTGTTCATATTGAAAATTTCATCGTTTGGTACAATTTTAGTGTAAAGCCTCTAAGATTATTTGTTTTCCCATAAATTGAAAGAAGATATAATTTGCAGTTGAATGGCTGTTTTCGTTTATTCTGTGACAATTTGAACGTAGAAATGCATTGTGTGGTCTTCTTTCAGTTAGCTTTCAATTCAAAAAATATAAAACTTCCTATTGCAGCCGTTCGGAGGAAAGCAATTTCGGAAATTTTCGCTATATTTTCACAGATCATGAACCCATGACACCAAAATCACTCTTCGTTCAAATGTTTATATATATTTATTGTCTGAGTGAAAACGAGGACTCATACACATCGCAGTATTACTTTGCCCCATATATAGCTACGATGGATATTAAAACCTTTCGTCAAGCATAACTCAAAAAATATTTAACGGATTTCGTTCCAATTTGCACAGAAGGTACCTATAAAGATGACAACGACACCTATTTATTAACAAGAATAAATTTCAAACAGTTTGGGAATTATATTAAAAAATAAATAAAAAAGCACAATTAAAGTACATACGTCACGAAAATTTAGTGCATACGTCAGTTTCACCGGCAGAGATTTTCGTAAATAATAAAATTTCAAAAGTTCATGGAGTAACATTGAGCAAAAAAATATGTACGCACAATGCAATACAATATCAGTACAATAAAACATATTTTCATTTAATAAAAATGGAAAATTAATCTGGAATTTTTTCTGTTTGAAAGAAAAAAAACCCGCCTGTCATCTACGCATCACGTTGGTGTGATCCCCCCCCCCCGCCAATTTGGCGAAAACCTTGTTTTTGAATATTAGTTACAAATAGCATGCAATACTAGCATGTGGTTTTTTTTTTTTTTTTTTAATATAAAAATATAATAACGTAATAAATGAAATAGCTTCTATTATTTTAAAAAGGGGAATAAAATAAATAAATAATAGTTTGATATAAATAAATATTGATATACATACAAAAACAATCGATAGAATTAAAATAAAAAATAAAAGTAAATAAACACAACAAACAGTTTTTGCCAAATTGGCGGGAGGAAAATCGCGCCAACGTGTGAGTATATAACATCTGTGCCGGGATTTTTATCCTTTTATCTGTGCTTTCGGAAATATCAAAAAATTAAAAAATACTTATATCAGGCGTATAATGTTTTGGATTTTTATACGGACCACTTCTCCATTTTAAGATTTTAAATGCTATTTATATCAGATATTTCTTTCCTGAGATTCCCACAAGTTATTTTCGGTAATTTTTTAGTTCGCTCATTAATTGTTTACAATTTGCTCCCTCTGACAATAACAATTATTTATCACAAAAATGTCTCTTAGTTTTTTTAAATATGTTTGTTATGTATATTCATTACTTGTTAAAATATCGAAAATGACAGTAAAATTTTATTTTAGCATCGTACTTATTTTTTTAAGATGGCGCAAAAACATGGTTTAATAAACGTATATTTGTAAATATTTGAAAAACACGTTTTCCGCGGTCTAGAAAAATTTGGTAAGATGCTAAAACTGCCTTTTAACACCATTTTCAATATCTCCGCCAATCGCGTCAACCGGTACATGATACGGAACTGTTCCCCATTCAGATACACAGACAAGGTTGGTCTCAAACAAGAGTAATGCTAGCAACAATATTGTTTTAACTCTATAAGAGTTACAAACAATAATGACATTGAATTCTCCGATTAGCTTTGGGTCCGATTGCGGATGTTTCTCCTAGAAAAAAAAACTGTAGAAGAAGTCTTTTACATTTGTTTCGAATGAAGCTCGGTCAACAAAGTATTAATTAATAATACAAACAAGACTAATATTAACATGGGGGCAAAAATTTGAATTTAAGTGTAAATAATTGGAACCCTTTCCCCACCCCCAAAAAAGAAAGTTTCAGAAATTAATTTAAAATAGCGTTAAGCCACGCTTTTTGACATAAGCAATTGGCTGCGATCCCGATTACGAAACTTTCACTTAACTTAATAACATGTATCTAATCCTGAGGGTACTTTACCTTCCCAGTTATACTGACCTTGGGGCTTTTTTAAAAAGCTTGGGGCAGTTCGGGTTTAAGAAGTTGAGATTTACTGCCAAATGACATAAACTACTATGGAAATGAATCTGATGAATTATTATGTTGGTTTATGTATGTATTTAAAAAAATTGCATCTGATTACACTTATTAGATAAATTACTCCTGTTTGCATTTAATAACAGAGGAACGGCTTCTGTATACTAAATTGTTTAGATATTGGGAAGAGGTGGCGAGAGGTAGAGAGACGTGTAAACAAACGGGTAGACAGACGGGTAGTCAGATGGGTAGAGAGAAAGGTAGAGAGACGGATAGCGACAAAGATAAGCTAACGGGTAGCGAAACGTATAGACAGACGGGTAGTGAGGCAGGTAAAAAAGAGAGTTGACAGAGAGGTAGTTTATTTGAAATTTATTTATTGTTTGAAATTTGTTTATTGTTTAAGTGGTACGTTGGTACAAGGATGCCGGAGCACTTTTTGTTTTGCCACTATCTTAAAAAATGGCGGCCATTTTGAAACAAGACAGCACATTACAAACAAGTGGGTAAGTGTAATCGAAGATCGCTCAAAGGGTTTCGTTTCATATTCCTTTCAGAACACATTATACTTTCTTTAATAAATTCAAATAACTTTCATTTTGCAACCAAGAACAAAAAAAGTCATGTTTTTTATAAAGTAAAAATTTACAAATCTATTTTTCTCGTTTTTTCGAATATCTAAACCAGCCCAATAGCGGGCTAAGCGCGCTATTATATTCTTTCATAATAATATCTGCCATGTGGACTGAACGCGATATTTAAAAAAATAATAATTTCAAAATTAAACATGTTTTACACCTTCAAAATGTTAAAATATGCGAATATTTCCATAATCGGGTTTTTATCATGATTCAATACGTTCCTCAAACTCATATATTTACTATTCTCTATTACTCATATTGATACTCGCTTTGTATTATTCTGAAACATTTGAAAAATCCGTTAAACTTCCGATATGACGTCAGATTTTTTTTAAATTCTCTAATGAAGTGATATTAATCTGCTTTGTGTACAAACACATTTTAATTTAATAGGAAAAATCTTTCCGGTTTATTACCACCATGGTAATAGAATACCTCTATTTATATCTCTCTGAGTACCACAATGACGTCAATCATTTTTATTCATATTAATCTTTTTTTTCAATTGGTGAAACTTTTTATTTCATTTTCATTTTTCACGTGGAAATCGTCTGATAGGAAATTAATTATTGTAGAAAGAATTTCATCGTGGATTTTTAATTTTTGGCATCTGCTATAACATTTTTTTTTTTTAATTTAATAGGAAAAGGCTGTTAGAATTTTGGATTTTTTATCTCTATTTATTAAAATATTATGAATTTTTCAAATTTTAATATTTTGAGATCTGCTTAGCGAGTATTCAGCGATATACACAAAGTTTCAACTCTGTAAGTTACATAGTTTTTGAGAATGGCTTTGTGACAGACAGACAACGAAGCGGGAGTAATAGGGTTTCGTGAGATGAACGAAACCCTAAAAACCAATGATAAAGTTTTAGTGAGTGTGGTTTCTCGCAAATTATTATCTCTCATTGTTGTAATCATTTTTCCAATCATACTCTTAAAACTATCTATTCGTATCCGTTAGCGTCAAATTCTAGCCAAACTCGGCAACGCTTGGCGACTAAATTTGGCGACTAAAAATAAGTGTCCACAAATGAAGCCAACTTGGCTATAGCTGACTAATTTCACTGATTTCTTTTCCAAATTCAGAATTAACGAATCTTCTGTAATCGGGTTCTTTGCATTTTGGCTTGGTGTTTTCGAGTAATATCACCTAAAATTTTAAAACGACGATATAGGAAAGCTACCTCATCCTCCCGGTACAGGTCAGGAGAATTTTTAATTCTCGGATGTCCATTTTTTTTAAATTTATTAATATATATATATATATATATAGAGAGAGAGAGAGAGAGAGACTTTTTTTATTCCTTTTCTTCACCTTATTTAACGTTTTTTTATTTCCCTTTTTTTAACACTTTCCAACCTAGTTGAAAAGTGTTTAGGAGTTCGGTTTTTCTGGCCGTCTGGCCGTTTGTCAGTTCCCTAACTCCCGTAAATAAGCTCCGATTGCCTTGAAATTTTTGTATGTTATTGTCGTTATCCAGAGCATGTTTCCTATTTCCCACAGAAATGTGTAGTACTTATAGTTTTTTTACAGGGAGACTCAAAAGAATTCCGTTACATTACGGTCTATGGGGGAAAATCATTTGCGGTTTATTTTAATGATGTTTCATCATTTCAAACACATTGTAATTGATATATATCACTAAGGCGCAATACAAGTAGCTTAATATGGAATAGGGTGTGCATAGCACTTATAGTTATTTTACAGGGACAGTCAAAAGAATTCCGTTACATTACGTATATGGAGAAAAATCGTTTGCGGTTTAATTAAATAATGTTTCACTATTTTAAACGCATTGAAATTTATATATATCACTAAAGTGCATTACAAGAGGCTTACTACAGAATATTGTGTGTATATAGAAGTCATCGTTCATTTACAGGGACACACAAAAGAATTCTCTACTGTATGTTAACAATAATTCCTCGAAGTTTGTTTTAAGTTGCTGAACGCGATTTTACATTTAACTCACAATTTGTCTATTACTTGGTGTGTAAAAATTCTGTAGATCCTATACAGGACATCACAAAAGTTTGCGAACACATTTCCGTTTATTGACAGTAACTCCAGAAGGAGAATTTTAAACTGTGCTACCCGTTTCCTAACTGAACTAAAATTTAGCATCCTATGTAGTCTATATACAAATCTATAGATCATATACAGGGCTGAATAAAAGTATTCGGATATTTTTCCGAATATTGTATATGTTGGAAATTTATGTTGGGAATTCCTGAAATTACGTTTTTAAATATGTTATGCGTTTTCCAAATTGTTTACTTAGATGTTATCTTTCAGAATATTAAACGGTAATGATTTGTAGAATTATTTTGGAAGCGTTGGAAAGTGTTACATAATCTATGCTTGACGCATGATTTTTCGATTTTTGATTGTGTATTAAAATGATTTGTTTTCAGTTCTTACAAAAGTTAACACAAGTGCTTCAATAATGTTGATTTCTCTAAACTTAAAGCAACTAGGATTGAGGAAGTACTAGTGAGATTCAATCTTTCAAAACTTCGCGTACTTTCTCTGTCTATTTAGCGCAACAATACACCTTTGAGAAACTAACTTATACTACAAAACTCAAAAGTTATCTAGGAAAGGATTTCCTTCTTGAACCTCAAAAAGGAAATTTAAGAAAATGCTTCAGGCTACACTGTTTACGACGCGAGCAAATTTACGCAGGCTGCACAAACTTCTCAAGAAATTCGATTTAATTTTAGAAGCAAATTCTCTCTGCCTGGTGTAGGCTTATCCAATGATTTACAAAGACAAGAAATTCGAATTTTTATCTTTTCTTTTGTTTTGTTTTTTTTGTCATCGAAGACATTGCATCTTTAATAAACTAGTAAATCTGCAGATCAGGAGCCTCAACGTCAGATCAAGTTACTGTTTTTTAATCTCACTTTTCATATTATTTAGCATCTTACAATCCTCAATTTAATTTTTTTTCTATTGCATACATATTTATAGGCATATACAATTCTTTGGAGGTTTCAGAAATTAGAAACGTTAAATTAAACACGGTTTATGCAATGATATTCTGAAATTCTTATGAACTTCTTATTCATGCAACTTTTTAGATTAAAAAAAAACTTGTATTAAAATAAATTCTTCATTTATGTCAATAGAATACAAAAATAATTTATTTTGCTAATAAATTATTGGAACTAAATAGTGCGAGTTACTTTTATTATTTTTATCTTCTTTAAAATATCGTTGCTAGGCCACTGATAAATTAATGAGCAAAGTAAAAAGAAATGCATTTTAAAATTTGTAAAAAACATGAAAATAAAAGTTTTATATTTCCGGAACAGATGCAAAAAAATTTCCAATCATTTAAACAATTCATATCTCAATTCTAATAAATGTATCGGCAATTTTTCTAAATTATTGGATATATTTAAAACCTCCATATCGAAAATCAACATCAATAATTTTACGTTGAAATCCATTATTCAAATATGCGATTTCGATTTCAGTTAAAAATGAAATCTGAAAATCGTCTGCAGTCCCATAGGAAAGCATTATGACCTAAAAAGAAATGTTCTATATTTTTCGAACGAATGAACCAAATGTGACAAAAAAACTATACAGCTAATTCCGGGTACCTCACCAACATACTCACCAAAAATCAACCTAATCGGATCATTTTTGCGGCAGTTATCGCGGAACAGACAGACAGACAAACAGACAGGCAGAAACCAAAAACTTTTTGGGTCTCAACAGTAAGCCTTCACTGACGTTTCGGCAAAAATGTATAAAAATATTAATCAAGAATAGTTCTTGTAATTTCTAAAAGGTGTCAAATAAAAACATTGTAAATAGTAAAATTACTTTTATCCGCTTGTTGACATGTTTCGGCTTTATCTGAGTGATTTTCAAAACAAATAAGAATATTCTATAACCATATTCTATAACTAACGCTATCATACACTGCAAAAAAAAAGTGTTGATTTTACAGTATAATACTGGCATTCCAACTGCCAGTATTAGACCGTAAAATTAGCAGTAATAAACAGTAAAATAAGCAGTAATACGCTACCGCGCATTATTTTACTGTTAATTTTACGATATAATACTGGCAGCTGGGATGTCAGTAGTATTATACTGTAAAATCAACACTTTTGTTTGCAGTGTAGAGATTGTAACACGAAAAAATACAAAATGTAACGATGCAGCAGCATTTAACTTATTTAAATTGTGACTCCAGTGTTACAAATATGGGAATAAACAGCCAAGTAAAAAATAAAAATATTTTTTTAGAAAGTACGTGAACGATTAAATGATAGCGTCTCAAATAATAACTTCAAAGACCGTGCATACGATATTCTTATTAGTTTTGATAATTGCTCGGATAGTGCCGAAACATGTCAACAGAATAAGAAAAGTTATTTAACTATTTCTAATCTTTTTATTTCACAACTTTAACAATTAAAAGAGGTATATTATTACAAGGTGTTATAATTTGTTATATTTTCAAGAATAATTATTAAAATATTAAAAATAGGTGTTCACCCGTTAATGTCTGTACATATATTTATTCATAAATTTTACCAATTTCTCTCAGACATTACTTATAAAAAAGTATGGTAAAAAATTTTCATTAAAAATGTCCTTCATTTAAAAAATTAAAAACAGTCTCTAATAAAAACTTCCACCACCTAACAAAAGCGCTTTCACCCCTCGCCAGGGCATCATCAGTTGTGTTCTCTATCCAACTTCCTCTCCTTTATGTAGATGACTGGTGGCTGTAGAGCTCCCCCTATCGAATTTCAATATTTTATCTCTATCTCTCTCCCCCTCCTCCAACATTCTTCTCCAGCGGCAATCGAGCATTGAGTGTACCATGTCATTGCACGTTTCTTTGGATATATTTATTTCAATTGATTCTCGTAATAACGCGTTATGCAAGTTTTCGTAGTTAGCTATTTTCTTTATTTGTAGGGTATCAAGTTTTATTGGGGTTTTAAGGTTTAATCTTGCAAGAGCTGTTGACTGTTTATTTAATTTTATATCTCGAATATGTTCTTTCTTTCTTTCTTCTATTTTCCTCTTCGTCCTTCCTATGTAAGTAACTTTTTCATTTCTGCTGTCTAGACAATTTATTTTGTATATTCCTGCTGTTTGTATTTCTTCATATTTTTCTGTTTCATTTCTTATGGATTTGAAGAGGGATGGATTGGGGGTTAGTGGGACTATTTTTCCTAATTTTTCTAATTCTCGTTTTATTTTCAAAGATACACCTTTTATATACGGAATAGGGGGAGTGTATGTTAGATTCCTCTGTGCTGGTTGTATATGGTCAATTCTTTCTCTCACTCTTTCAATTAGTTTAAGTATAGTTTTCCTCGGATGTCCTGCCTTTAAACCTATGTTTTCAATGATTTTTAACTCTTCCTTTAGTGATTTTTCTGTGGAACAGACATGTAGAGCTCTATTTATATATGTATTCATGGCTGCTAACCTGTATGGCATTGGAGTATCGGCTTTATAGGAGATTATATTTAAGTTTGCTGTGGGTTTTCTATATACTGTAGTATTTATTTGAGTTATATCATGAGTTATTTTTACATCTAAGTAGTTGATCGAATGCTCTATTTCTTTTTCTATTGTAAACTGAATATTCTTGTCATATGAATTTACTTTGTCAAGGAGGTTATCTAGGTTAATTCGTTTATTTGTGATAATAAATACGTCGTCTACATATCTAACCAATAGTCTGATTTAGTTTTTTTATTTTTTAAATGAAGGACATTTTTAATGAAAATTTTTGACCATAATTTTTTATAAGTAATGTCTGAGAGAAATTGGTAAAATTTATGAATAAATTATTAAAATATTTTGTTTCTGGGTGCTACAAAAATTTACAGTTATAGTCTAAAAATTAAATAATAGAAAACATTTTATTTTTCCGCTGTTCATAAACGTATCTAAGTATCTACGCTTGTAATATATCCATATATTTATTGGGTGTAAAATAAATAAATAAATAAATGATACATTTCATTTCATTCATGCTTCTCTTTTTTAGGTACGTTGGTAATTATATAATTATACATAGCACCTATAGTCGTCGTCTGGTCCGTCCGTCCGTCTGTCTGCATATAACAACGCAAAAACTACCCAACCGAATGGTTTGAAATTTGAGATATCTTTGCAGAATTTTGTCGAGACATTTCAAATTTTATGAAAATCGAATCAAAACTTTAGACGATATTAATAACATTTTTTTATTAATAATAATTTTTTTAAATCGGTGCTTTTTTTTATAGGAGCTTCCGAGGTTTAATCGTCAAGCGACCGGGATATTTATTTTATAACAGAAATTAATGTGCAGACGATATAATTCTTTTCGCAGAATTAAAAATCCTCTAGATCTGAATACTTATAGAACTAGCTGTAGTAGGAACGCACTTCATTTGTCACGTTTGAAGTACAATTTCCACCTTGTTTAGTACACTTTTCGTGTCCAATTTTAATTGGTTGTTGCTTTTTATTTTACTACTCGCTCTTTCTTCCCTCGCTATTCATCTTTTCTATCTTCTTTCATTCTTAGTCTTGCTCTTTCGCTAGTAGCCCGAGCATGGCATTTTCACCTGAAGAAAACTTCTTCCAAACCATGTTAAATTTTTCCATTTTTTATGATGATTTCAAGAGGCCCTTTCCTTTGTAATTAGATTCATATCCTACTGGAAACCTCCAGAAATTTAGTGTTTAAAAATAATTTGTTTTTTCGAAAAAATTTTTAAAAGTGTAAAATTAGCTATTTTTAAAAGAAGCAAGTAGGAAATTGTACGTCAAAGGTGACATATGAAGTGCGTTCGTACTATAACTAGTTTTTAAAATATTCAGATATTGGTGCAATAGCTGTTGCACTCTTGTGAAAAAATACATGAGTAAAAAAATTATTTTACGTGCAGATTTTTATAGTATATAGATATTAATTTTATTTTATGAAAGTAAGTTCCAATGCACTTTCATAAACAATTAATTATATTTTTGTTACTTTAAAATTTTACTACATGCAAATATCCAAAGCAAGACAATGTGAAAAAATCATCGTTAATATTTCTCTGAGAAAATGAAATACTATATCGTCTGTTATTATGATATGATTAATTTTCCGTAATAAAATAGTACATTTTAAATTGACAACATTTTTACTTTTGTTGCCATTTACTGAAAAATCGAGCTTTGAAATTTTCAGAACTTGAAATCCATATTTAAACACTTTTTCCATTTAATATCTATTTCTCCGGAACCATCTATCCAAAAAACTGTCGGTAGATTATAGGATTGCTATAATTAAACAATTTTAGTATACAAATTCAGTTTTTAAATTTCGTACTACGGAAATAATAGTACTCCGTCTTAAAGAGTACATATTCTCCATGGCAACCTAGAATCATTACCTATCATGTGATATCATTGAAATAATTAGGTATGATACGATTTAATAGAATGAAGGAAACTTTTATTAATATATTTTTTAGTTTTGATTCTATTTTCATAAAATTTGAAATGACTCAACAACATTCTGCAACGATTACATATATTAAATTTCAAACCATTCGGTTTGGTAGTTTTTGTACAGTTATATGTGGACAAACGGACAGATCAGACGATGAATATATGTGCTACGTATTTATATAATTACGAACGCATCTAAAAAAACAAAAACAAAATGTTTTATGTAAGTAATAATGAAGAGAACTAATATATCTTTCAGAATTGAGTGTTCGTAAATTTTCTTTATATATAGTGCAACGATATGTCGTTGAAGAACTTACTTATAATATAAAACTCGGAAGTTCTTTGGGAAACGAGTACATTCTTTAACTCCAAAAAGGAAATTTGAGAAAATACTTCAGGCAAACTAGTTCATGACTCGAGCAAATTTACGCAGACTGCATAAACTTTTCAGGAACTTCGATTTAATTTTAGAACTAAATTTCTCCTTCAGGTATATATTTATCTTCCGTTGATTTATAAACACACGAAACTCTGTACATTGTCTCAGTTTCTTTTTTTTTCATTAAAAAAAAGTTAAGCCTGTATTTTTTAAAGAAGATTCTGTTGAATTAATCGAACTATTTTTACTTACCCATCATACGTAGTATAGGGTAAGTCTTGTAATTGTTTTGAAAATCGAAATTTTTTTTGACGGATTTACCCGTTTCAGACACTGGAGATTCCGACAAACATATTTTTAGAAAAAAAAAAAATGCCGTCCGTCTGTGTGACTGTATGTCTGTGTGTCTGTGTGTCTGTAAACGCTCTATCTCCCGAACAAATTGAGATAGAGGCTTGAAATTTGTTATGTACTTAGTATGTAGTAATGGGAAGAAGCTTATTGAATTTCAGTAACCTCGATTATCCGGAACTATTTTTTTCGGACTCTCGAAATATTCGTTCTGATAAAAGGTATATAAAAATTTTCGAAATTGTTTATTTTAGGGAGTGAATATAAAAGACAATAAAAAAACAAATTTTGAATAAAGCATGAAGTCGATCGGATAATGAGTTGCCGAGATATTTGTAATCCTATTTTCCACACTCTTCGATTTTTCATGACCCTGTATTTCAACCAAATTTCAATTCAAAGATATATTTTAATTGAAAATGAGACGCTTAATCAGACGCAATAAACCACTAGTTCATAGGATTATTGTTTTTGGAGTTATAAGGATGTTTCTTTTAAACAATTCATTAATCGAGCCTTTAAAGTTTATGACGTCATCAAGCCACGATTTTATTCGAATTGCAATGCATTTTATTAGTAGTTTACACATTTTTTATTTTAATATTTTATATTATGCATATCCATGATGGGTAAGTATTACGGTGGCTCCCAACGACTACTTTTTTCTGCGTAATTCAAAAAATTTCATTTATTATTCATGTTAAATAAAAATAAATTGGTCATGTGCAAGTATAATTCGCGCTCAAAGGGTCCCTTGCATTCGATTTATTAATTACTATTTATTAATTAATAAACTCCTACTACCCTTAGTTATTTCATAATTTAGTTTCAGTAGATCTGGAAATATGAGGGGGGGGGGGCATATTTTTCCAATATTTTCGACACTATCTTTGAAAATATAATACCTAAAATTGAAACAAATATATTTTTTAGTTTGATGTTACGAGGTCTTTCGAACAATACCTACACAGTAGATAAAAAGAAGATTTATTTTTCAAGTAACTTAATTAATATCTCGGCTAATTACCGACACATTTTTGAAAATCATTATCAAATATCCTTGGATGATTCTGCGTCAATAGATACCTCGAGTGTCTGTCAGCTCCAACGCGACCCCCGAAATGTAAAGTTTTTCTCAAACACTATGTTACCTAGGAAAATCTCTATAGTTTTCCTGCAAGGTTTAAATAAACTCATACTCCCCCTAATTTTTCATCTTTTCAGTTTCAGTAGAATCGGAAATAGAGGGGGGGGGGGACATACTTCTGCAGTGCATTTTCAACGATATCTCTGAAAATATAATATCTAAAAATAAAACACATATATTTTTGAGTTCGGTATTACGAGATCTTTCACACGACATGTATACATGCATATAGATCTTGGATGTAGGATACATAGTTAATAATGATGTAATGTTTAAACCCATGTTAACATACAGGATGTCCATTAAAATCCTGTCAATCCCCACTAACTTTAGAACTGGTGGAACTCAAGTCACATGTGGCATTATAAGGCAGACACACATTTATTAATAAAACTTACTGCACAGTTTATTCCAATAAAAATAAACAATTTAAGTATCCATAATATATGTCCACCATCTGAACACATGCATAATACGTGATGCAAAAACGATATACAAACAGAATTTTTTTTTTCAAGTAACTTAATTAGCCCCCTAAATTTTTCTTACATATATTTGTGAAGGGCTAATAATCTGAAAATATGTTGGTAAAAAGGCTGTATAACTTTCCCAAGTTTGAACTTTCCACGTTTACGAGAAAAAAATGGCTCTAACAGACGGACAGACAGTAAAAGGAGGGATCTTATAATGGTTCCGTTTTTACTTTTTAAGTACGGAACCCTTAAAAATTATAAATACTTCCATAGTTCATGTATGTATCTATCTGTCTGTCTATCTATACTTCCATACATTCCTATGATTTTTGGATGTAGAATAAATTGGTAATATTACTTTAAATACATGTTTATATACAGGACGCTCACTAAAGTCCTGTCAACACCTATTAACATTAGAACTGCTAGAGCGCTAGTCATGAACGTGGTACCTAGGTACCTATATGGTATGTGTGACAAAGTACCATTGTGCTCTGTGATGAGACCGCTTACAGCGTCGTCTAATGGTCTGTTCCAGTGTTTACGTTTCTGTCACACAAAGAGGGAAAAATTCAACTGCAAAGTTGTAGAGATTCCTTGATTTAATGAGAAATGATGTCATACATGCATAAAAAACTGTATGATAAGCCCTCGAATGTACTTATTTTTTTCCCCTCACCAGCTTACATACTCCACTGATCGCATGTATACATGCATATAGTTCTTGGGTGAAGGATACATAGATAATAATGTAATAGAAAATAATATTGTAATGTTTAAATACATGTTAATATACAGGATGCCCACTAAAATCCTGCTCATCCCCATTAAGTTTAGAACTGGGGGAACGCAAGTCATATGTGGCATTATAATGCAGACGCACATTTATTAATAAAACTGCTGCATGTAAGCAATGCATACTTTATTTCAATAAAAATAAACATAATCACATAATAAGATCACTAATTATAAGTAAAATGTACATAAAATGCTTAAGCGATACAAAGAGGAACACAAAAGGCTTATAAAAACCTTTTAATGATCGACATATGTTTCAGCGCTCATATGCAACCTTTTAATGTCACATGTGGCATTATAATGCAGACACGCACATTTATTAAAAAAATTGCTGCATGTAAGCATTCCACAATTTATTTCAATAAAAATAAACATAATCACATAACAAGATCACTAATTATAATTAAAATGCAGATAAAATGCTTAAGTGATACAAAGAAGAACACAAAAGGCTTATAAAAAAATTTTAATGATCGACATATGTTCCAGCGCTCATATGCAACCTTTTAATGTCACATGTGGCATTATAATGCAGACACGCACATTTATTAAAAAAAATTGCTGCATGTAAGCATTCCACAGTTATTTCAATAAAAATAAACATAATCACATAATAAGATCACTAATTATAATTAAAATGCAGATAAAATGCTTAAGTGTTACAAAGAGGAACACAAAAGGCTTATAAAAACCTTTTAATGATCGACATATGTTCCAGCGCTCATATGCAACCTTTTAATGTCACATGTGGCATTATAATGCAGACACGCACATTTATTAATAAAACTGTTGAATGTAAGCAACGCACAGTTTATTTCAATAAAAATAAATATAATCACATAATAAGATCACTAATTATAATTAAAATATAGATAAAAAGCTTGAAATTTTCTTTTTTTTACTATGGATAATATTTATAATTTAATAATCAATACATATATCTGCTTAAAAGAACAATGTCGTTAATCTAATTTACTAAAAAAAAAAAAAAAAAAAAAAAAAAAAAAAAGCTGTGATTAAGATATAGCATAATATCATATTTTTAATTCTTGATTCCGCTATTTCATTCTTAACCCCTTGAAGGGCGGTGGTACATTACATATACCACTTAGTTTTAATTCCAAAAGGTTACAAAAAAGACACCAGAATTTAGAAATAAAATTTTGCTTTTTTTTATTGTATACCTGAATAAAGCTTTTACTTATTTTCAAATAAATTTGTCCGTAAATCCTGGTGTCAATCAACCATTTCAATATTTTGCGACAGAAGTGTTTTGCCCCTCAAAGGGTTAAATATCTTTTACGTATTCATTTTTACGCATAGTATGAGCAATATCATTATCAAATAGAAACGTATAATTTTTGAAACACGGGTCAATTTTTTTAAATATTTTCATTTCCTATAATATTACCAATTTCATTATAAAAGAACAAATCTTCTTCAAGTAACAATGTCTTTTAATCTAATTTGATAAAAAAGAAAAAGAAAATCAAGGCTATGATCAAAATACAGCATAATATCATTTTTTTTCAATTCTAATTCCGCTATTTTATTCTTAAGCATCTTTTACATATGCATTTACAAGCATCCTATATTCACAATGAAGAAATTAAATACGAAAGTTTGGAATCTCATATTACCATAATAAGATAATTCTGTATTTCCCTTCTTTAATTTTCTTGAGAGGTATTCTCAAATATTCAAATATGGATCTATTATAAGATGCAAAATGCATAAAAATTCGAAAGCTGTGTCGTAATTATCGATTAATACCTGATTATCTTCACGTTATCAGGAGGATTTTTCTGATGAATTTTTGGTAGGAAGATAATCAAAAAAACTTATGGTTGACAGAAACAGATGCTTCTAATTAAAACAAGATAGAACTTTGTCATAAAATAACCGTAACATATTGAAACTGATCCAATATAATCTTTTTTTCACAACGCATAAAATATCTCGAAATAATGCTATGAAAAAGTACAGAAAATTAAAGTAGAAAATATTAATGGATTATTTATGAATATATATATATATATATATATATAATTTAATATTATGTGCGATAAGTATTTACGATCGTAAAATTTAGTTGCATAATTTTAATATTATTGTAATTTTTGTTATGCTTTCTAAAGAAAATACCTGTTAAAAAATAATAATATACAGGGGGAACAAATTAAATCTGCTTGAACAAATTAAGAGGAGTGTATACTAATACAATCCATTTTCGCATTATAAGGTCAGAATACACATATCTAGCAAAAATATAGAGTCTGTTTCACTCCAGTGTGAATTATATATATTTTTAATAACTTAAAAAATGCAGATATTTTTACAAAATTTATAAGTTTTATCAGAGCTCGAAGTGCGCTTTTGCAAGTATTTGCATGTACTGCCAGCTACATTCTCAGTTTCAAAGCGTGTGGCTCAAGTTTGTTTAGATGCGGGTTGTGGCATTTTCCAGCAACTCGTTTGTTGTCAGACCATTTCAAAGAAGAAAACTAACAAGGAGACCGCCAAACATGATGCGCACAGATTTTGATGATTTTAAAGTATGTTGTAGGGGTCATACCCCTAACTATTCAGGTCAAAGGTTTCCTTCAAATGGGCTTTAGTTTTCGAGAAATTTCGGGTTAAAGTTCAGCATGCATTTCAAATATCCATTAGTTCGCAATCTTGCACGAGGTCTTCGTGGCTCTGTGCTAGCACGCGCGATTTGATAGCAGTAGATGAGGGTTCTGTCCTCTAATGTGATTTTTACCTTTTTTTAATAAATTTAATATGTTTGTCTCGTTATAAGTTTTATGCAGAATTATGAATTCTGCATATTTGAACTTTTTGATATTTTCCTAATAAATTCCATTTAAATTTTCAAATTTGTCGTAATAATTTACATTTTTTTTTTTTTTTTTTTTTTTTTTTTTTGTGCAGTTTTGAAATTAATATTTCACGAAATTCCAAACTAATTTATGTCTAGATTTTGTTTATTTTGTTTATTATTATTTACACTTTATATTTTAATAACCGTTCTAAAATAATACTTTTTTTAACTTTATGAAATTTTAAATAACATTTTGTATTCTTTTATAATTTATACAAAATATTTTTTTATTTCAAATCTTCTAAAGGTATGTATGATTAGGTAGTTTCAACAACATATCTTGAAAGGAGTAATAAAATATTAAAACAATAACGCTTATATCCAAGTTTTAGCCAGTTATGCATATATATATATATATATATATATATATTGATATTTAAATACATTTAACTGCAAAGTTCAAACTCAACATCATTTTTGATTTGCACAAATAAAAAATAATATATTACAATTAATTTTTTTTAAATTCTAACAAGTCGATGCCATACAGAAAAATTCAACTAGAAATGAAAAATCGTTTGTAAATTACAATAGCTATAAAAAATACCTGAAAAAAATCGTCTGCAATGACTTTTACGGTAATATCAGAATAAATAAAATTTTCTTTTTATCCAATTCGTTTAATCCTTTGCAGACAATTACCACGTTTTGAAATAATTTCTTTTCCAAATTTAATGCATTTTTTAATATTTATCACAATTTAAGTATTTTTAAAGACAATTACCACATTTGAAATAATTTCTTTTCCAAATTTAATGCATTTTTAAATATATTTATCACAATTTAAGTATTTAAAGAATATATAATATGCTAATTTATACATTCTTCCAGTATTGTTAAAACAATTTACGTAAAGAATATATTTAAAGGCGATTTTGAATGCGTAATTTGTTTAGAATATTTTTGCGATATGTATCACACAATTAGTTCCATATTTAGTAAACTAAAAATGTCGATGTCGGCAATGATAAATATTTTAGTATTTCAGCAGTTAACATATTTCAATATATTTAGAACAAATCAAATATTAAAAGGATACCTTATTTTGCTAATTTTTTCTTAATCATTAAAATTTTTTTAAATAGAAAATGCAGCTAAAAAAATACATTATTTCATAAATACGATAAATAAATAATTAAATATACATAAATATAAACAAGAATCATTTTAAAAATACGAGATATCAAGACTTAAAATAGTTTGGATTTTCATCAACAGAAATACTAGAATAAAAATTACGCAAAAACTATAAATTTTCACGAAAAATTCGAAAATGTAAATGGAATTTTTAGGAAAATATCAAAAAGTTCAAAGATGCAGAATTCATAAATCTGCATAAAACTTATAACGCGAAAAACATATAAAATTTATTTTAAAAAGGTAAAAGTCACATGAGAGGACAAAACCCTCATCTCCGGCTCTCAAATCGCGCACGCTAGCATAGAGCCACGAAGACCTCGTTTAAGATCGCGAACTAATAGGTATTTGAAATGCATGCTGAACTTTAACCCGAAATTTCTCGAAAACTAAAGCCCATTTGAAGGAAACCTTTGACCTGAATAGTTAGGGGTATGACCCCGACAACATACTTTAAAATCATCAAAATCTGTGCGCATCATGTTTGGCGGTCTCCTTGTAAGTCGTTGGAAATAACGTCACACTTTATTCATTATCGTTAATGGTAAGAACGAAAATTTGAGTTTAACATAGAATGAGACACCATGTATATTTGATTAAATAAGTGCATTGAGTATTTCGTAACATACACAAAATTTGTTCTTTTCACACTTTTTATCCCCTCTAAAAGTTTGTACTAATATTTCGAGACACCGTGTATATTAGATGAAATGGAGAAGTTATGTTTCCTAACAACATTCTAAAAAAAATTATAGAAATGAAGATATTTTCCTGTTTCTTTTCATTGTTCAAACACAAAAATTCCCGCTTTGATTTGTCCATTTTTTCCAACAAACAAGAAAATGCACCAAACAAATTTAAAAATTACCTAAAATGCTAACTACTAAATTTGCCTCTTTAGTCAAATCACAGGGGTCTTCCGACAACTGTCTTGCATAGTATTTTTACATATTATTAACGTAATTTTTTCTTTTACCCATCATACGTAGTATAGGATAAGTCTTGTAATCGTTTTGAAAATCGAAAAAAAAAATTGACGGATTTAGACGTTTCAGACACTGGAGATTCCGAAAAACATATTTTTAGAAAAGAAAAATTACCGTCCGTCTGTCTGTGTGTCTGTGTGTATTCCTTTAAACGCTATACCTCCCGAACAAAGTGAGATAGAGACTTGAAATTTGGTATGTACATAGTATGTAATAATGGAAAGAAGTTTATTGAATTTCAGTAACCTCGATTATACGGAACTATTTTTTTCGGACTCTCGAAATATTCGTTCTGATAAAAGGCATATAAAAATTTTCGAAATTGTTTACTTTAAGGAGTGAATATAAAAGACAATAAAAAACATAAATTTTGTATAAAGAATGAAGTCGATCGGATAATGAGTTGCCGAGATATTTGTAATTATATTTGCCACACTCTTCAATTTTTCATGACCCTGTATTTGATTCAAATTTCAATTCAAAGATATATTTAAATTGGAACTGAGACGCATCCGTCGCAGTAAACAGTTAGTTAATATGATTAACAATTTTGGAGTTATAAGGATTTTTCTTTTACGCAATTCAGTAATAGAGCATTTAAAGTTCATGACGTCATCAAGCCACGATTTTATTCGAATTGCAATGCATTTTATAAGTAGTTTACACATGTTTTATTTTCATATTTTATATTATGCATATCCATGATGGGTAAGTATTACGGTGGACCCCAACGACTAGTTTACGTATGTCCTCTTTCCCTTAGAACACGAAGAATTCAAAAACCGCAGCTCGAAATATCCTGAAATTCTTCACTTAAGAAACGAAAATTTCTTCACATAACAGAAAAATACCTTCCAATCGCAGGAGTTTTCCGACAACTTGCGGCTTGTATTTTTATGTTTTTTTAATTATATTAAAAGTAGCTATTGAAATCAAAAAAGTTTACGTTTAAGGAAATTTAACAAATATACCATTTACAGAAAGAGTTATTTTGCGTACAATTTTAATAACAATAGGCTAAAGAAGAATTTTCGAAAACGTTTGGAAAATACGTTGTTACAATTTGATTACGCAGGCATAACAACCTTCTATTACTTTTTATGTTTTATCACAAATCATTCGTTTGTAAAAGTGAATCCTATTTTAATGTTAAAAAGTGAAACATATGTTTGAAATAAAATAATTACCAACAATGTAAATATAATTAAGGAATTTTTTATTTAATTTATTATTAATAAATGCTGAATGATATATGTAGTCATAATAATAAATGTATAGATATCAAGGACAGTCAAGAAGTTAACGGAATTTCGTTGTAACTCTTTAATACCACAATATAATTAATTTATTTGTTTACACACAACGTCCTTTCCTCGAGCAAAGAAATCACATCATGTCAAAACCAAAACGAAAGTGATGCTCATTGCGTTTTTCGGTAAAGAAGGAGTGGTGCACCATGAATTTGTACCAGCTTGAGAAACTGCTAATGGCCCTATGTTCGTGAAAGTTTTGAAAAGACTGAGGGAGGCAATCCGAAGTAAACATCCCGCCAAATTGCAAGGAGGATCGTCACTCCCTCCCACACATCGACCGTTACGCAGACAGGGATCGCAGAAAAGAACACTCCACTCCTCTACCAGCCTCCCTACTCACCAGATTTAGCACCATTGGATTTCTGACTCTGCCCCTATATCAAAATGGGCCTTAAAGGTAGCCGTTCGGGCACCGTAAAAGACGTCAAAACAAGCGCGACGGCTGAACTTGGGAAGCTACCAAAAGAGGACTTTCATCGTTGTTTCCAGCAATGGCAGAAGCAGGGGAGCAAGTATGTGTGTTCTGACGGAGCCTACTTTGAAGGCGATTAAGTAAATGTGTACTTATATTGTGGTAATAAAGAGTCACAACTAAATTCTGGTAACTTTTTGACTGCCACTCGTATACTAACATTCCTATATGTAGATAATAAGAAAAATTTTTGCTAAGACAAAATAAAACAGACTGAAAAGACATGTATTATTAATAGGACGTCAGACACAAATGGGTTAAGAGCGAACCAATAGTTTTGCAAAATTATTTAGTATGAGCAAATAATACAAATATACCTGTTAATATCTATATAATAAAAGTACAAGGAATTTGACTGTCATCAACAATTCCGGGATGCCCGCTTCACTTTTTCATACGACAGGCGTCTGTACTTTTTTGCACCATTGTTGAGTCCATTGTGATTGTTAATTTTGTATTGTTGCACCTTACAGACACATATTGTGACATTATCATTATAAACAATGTTAACACTTCTGAAGATTTTCTAAACGCGAAAGATTCATTCATCATGAACGTTTAAAATATTAAACCATGGAGGTAATCGTTCACGATGTAGCCTGGTGTAAAATTTAAAAAAAAATTGCTAATTACGTTGAAATTACGTTTAGAAATCTTGATTAAGTATTTTTAATATTTTGTTTTTCTTTCCTGTTGCTACATGTTATAAAAAACAGCAAAAAAAATTTTTTCTAATGCATTTAGTGATAATATTTTTCATTATAAGTATCTATTTCAAATTAGCAAATCGTAACAAACTTTTTTTTTTGGAACAACAAGTTAGGATGAAGACAGAACCTGTTTAAAACAGAAATCTGTTACGGTTCTGTTTAGGCACGTTTTCTTGTGCAAAATATTTTGTGTGCTGAATTCGTAACAAAGTTTTTGGGAAGTTTTAAAGTTTGATTAAAAAAAAAAAAGGAGAAATCTAATCAGATGTTGTACATGTTATTTAAAATTACAAGGATGATTTCGGAAAAAATGCCTAGTTTGTACAATCAGAAGGGGAAAAAAGACATTGAAAACTAAATACTATGTGTAACATCTTTAGAATCATATATAAATATTTTAAAAATTGCATCAAATATATCACAGCAGGTGTAATATGTGTTATCAGGGAATAATTATCATACGAGCTCACGGGGTACGTGCCCCCACCTCAATTTCAGGTGGGCTAAATATCCATTTTGTGCACCTTTTGAAATTAGAATTAAAAAAAAAAATCCCTGACGGCTCGGCCTACAGGCACATGTAGATTTCGAAGACGCAGACCGTGGGGCACCTGTTTGTTGGGAATTGCAAAAGAAATGACCTGAAATGACCTTTTTGACATGATGCGGCAGTTCGGACCGCCCAATTCGAAATCTATATTGTCTGTAGGCGGAACAGGCAGGGATTTTTTTGTTGTTAATTTATTTTTCTATAAGGGTTGGTCTTATAAAAAACTTGTCAATATAAAGTTTTAGATAATATTAAGAGTATTTATAATAAATTTAAGCGGATTTTATATCTTGTGAATTGACGAAGTTATGATTTTTTTTCTTCTGAAACCCATCTTCCCCCCCCCCCATTTGGGCCATTTTTAATGATATCGAAAATCTGCCATACATAATTTTTCGACCCTTTTCCTAGAAGTAATAATAACTTCAAACGGATTCGATACGCATCATAATTAAGATGCTATGGGGTTTTTCTGTTTTCACAAAAAGCACCCCCCCCCCCCCCGCTTCTTGGTTCGATTATGCCCATTAACGAATTTGACCGAGATTTTATGCCCCTTGATTTTATGTATTTTATGTATCAGTTTGGAAGAGATTTCCGCAGAATTATTGAAGTTATCGTGACCATAAATAAAAGGGACCTAGATAGATACATAATAGACAAAGTTTTCAGCTGGGTGTGGTTTTAGGTTCTGGGAGTCATGATAGGTGTAGATCTGCAAAGTTTTTCAGAAATTTCAAGTTAGGGGAGAATGTAATAGGTAATATTTCTTACGAAATCTTATTCCTTTCACACTATTATAGAAAAAATTACACTAATTGCAATTATGATCTCCGGATCTTTACGGAATTGTTTTTGTCAGTGAAATGATTTCGTGACTTTCTCAGAAATTAACGAATAAGTATTTAAAAATAGCTTTTAAACATGATAGTGCTAAAAATCTAGTTAATTTGTCGTTTTCGATAAGGCTGTGGAATTTTTTATATTTTTTAAACTCTAAAAAGAATTTCCGTATTTTGATAATACAATACGATTTTTCTCTTTTGCAGTGTAATACTAAAAATAAATCCCACAGTTACAGAAAAAATCAATATTTTGTATTATCTGTGAAAAATATTCTCAAATTCATATTTTTGCACGAAATCATTTTCATCGGAATTGTGTTTTCTCTTCGTAAATATACAAGAAATTGCACTGGCAATCGATTGAATTTTTTACAGTGTATAATTCATACAAAAAATCACTTTTTGGCATTCTTCTACACTAAACTATGTTAGTTTTCATCACTAACGACAGTTAATTCCCTGGTAAATTTCGAAATATCAAGAAGAACGGGTATTACATCAAACATGCCTCACTTAATCATTTACAAGGAAGATGTCCATAAGCGCATACTCAGAAAAATTTCAAAAAATTACAGAATTTTCTTCTCGTAAGGATATATACGTTTATAAAAGAAATTGCTGCGGAACCTCGATATAACGTCCGTAAAAAAATATGAAAATTTCGTGTTCTTGGCGATTTATCGCTGGTAGGATGAAAAACACAGTGATAAAGAATACGCTTTTATGATAAATACTCTTTTAGAAAAAACTTTTTCTACTCTTCCTAACTAGTTTAAGCAAGTTTAACTTAAATAAACAAACTTTTATAACAACGGTTTTGCGTCATACGTTTTTATATGTATACAATAAGATGAGTAACGGTCCTATTCGGTAATTTAGAACAAAATTAAAATTGATTAAAATTGCTTTAAACTAAAAATCAAAGTCTTATTCTGTGCACTGATAATTTGACTTCGATATTGTTAGCGTCGGCGACAATAAGAGAAAAGTGTTGTTGCCATGGAAACGACGACTTATTCAATATCAAAATGCAAATGAGAACTTTCTTAATCGGGCAGTAACTGTTAAAATACACTTAAAATTTATCCAGCCGATGAAACCGTGTAAAATTAAATAACTGTAGCAACACGCAAGTTGTATATATATTTGTCATGCCTGGTGACGCCGGAGTTTATGGCAACCCTTTTTATTTCTCCTTTTTCTACTACTGAGTAAGAGAGACGGTAGGAATTTTGGCGGGAGGCCAAGGTGTTAAGACGTGTGCGTGCGGTGGGCACGTTATGAAATTAAGTATTATTGGTGATAGAAGGAATAATATTGTAACTGCTGCTCCTACTGGTATTCTTTATATATATATATATGTGTGCGTGTGCTTCAATGTTGTGGTGTGATGTGCCGTCCATAATAAATTTGTTGTGTTTTATGAAAATTAGCTGCATTCTTGTGTGACAGTAGCAATATAAGAACAAAATGGTATCCATAAAATTTTGCTTTTGAATATAAAAAAGGTGTGAACGAGTAGAAACCCGAAGGAAGGTTTTTTTTAAGGATATTACAATATTATATAAGGTTATATAAAAAACAATAAAGTATTTAATCGTTCAGGTTTAAATTCGTAAAGTACTGCACATTGAAACACTCATTTAACCAAGAATTTTCAAATGCATTAAAATCGCTTGCATTTGGCGTTAAAAAAAGTGTTGATTGCCAATAGTTTTTTTTTTTTTTTTTTTTTTTTTTTTTTTTTTTGCCAAATACACAAAAGCATTTTTTTTTTTTTTTTTTTTTTTTTTACAGATTTTCTAATGGGATTTCCCTGCTAAATCTGACTGCTACTGTATTACGTATATGAGTAGTTTCATTAGCATTTTTTTTTTTTCAAAGTATTCTGAGTATGTGCTTTAAGAGCCTACACTAGTTACGGGAAGAAACGCTCAAAAATGGTTAAACACGTATTCCAGCGATTTTAGAAATTCTCCCTATAAGGGGGGGGGGGGTCGAACGTATTAGGTCATTTCGCCATATCTCAGCCGTACTTTTAGGTAGGAGCATGAAATCCAGGATAACAAATCTTCTAAAAAATGGTTAAACACGTATTTCAGCAATTTTAGAAATTCACCCACTAAAGAGGTTAAAGGGGGATCGAACGTTTTAGGTCATTTCGCGATATTTAGCGTAGTTAGAGGTAGGATTATGAATTCCGCATAAAAAATCTTCTAAAAAAATGGTTAAACACGTTATTTCAGCAATTTTAGAAATTCTAACCCCCTTAGGGGTTTAAATGAGAGAGTTCGAACGTTTCAGGTTATTTTGCCATATCTTAGCAAGAGTTTTAGGTAGAAGCATGAAATTCGATATAACAAATCTATTAAAAAAAAACTTAAACTCACATTTCAGCAATTTTAGAAATTCACCCACTAAGGGGTTAAATGTGGGGGTCGAACGTTTCAGGTCATTTCGCTATATCTCAATAGCAGTTTTAGGTAGTACCATGAAATTTAGGATAAGGAATCTACTAAAAAAATAGTTAAAAACGTATTTCAGAGATTTTAGAAATTCCCTAAGTGAGGGGGTTAAATGGGGGGCTTGAACGTTTTAGTTCATCTCGCCATATCTCAGCAGCAGTTTTAGGTAGGAGCATGAAATTCAGGATAACAAATCTACTAAAAAAATAGTTAAACACGTATTTCAGGGATTTTAAAAAATCCCCAATCGGGTTAAACATCGGGTATGAAGCCGATTATGAATGATTAGACGAATAAGACAACTATTGCTGATTTTTGATTAGATATTTTACGTAAGACATTTGTAGTCGACACATTGTCCACCCGCGTGAAGCCCGGACGGACCGCAAGTGACATATGAGACGTAAATAATATGCATGTAATGACGTATATGGCACATATATGAGTGTTTAGAGTATATATATATATGAGTATACATGATGCATTTATAAGCTTTACGATGGCGAAATCATAGCTGCAACCTTTGCATAATCATAATTGTGGGGGACGCTATAACACGAAAGTACCGAATTTTGTAACAGAAATTTATTTTGTTAAAGAGGGTGTCCACATGGTATACATTCCGTGGGACTCACATAAAATTGGTCAGACGCTATGCGTGATTCAGTGAGTTTCCTATGCTTCGTAAGCTAGGTATATATTTTTCCAAACATGTCAACTGAATAATCTATTAATTTCATACTATATAAACAATAAAATTAATATTCTAAAACAGCATGTATTATAATCTATGAAACTTTTAACAGAAATTGATTTCTATAAGCTTCATATACACTATATTGCAAAAGGTGATTGGTCACTTGCGAATTTAGACGTTTTGTTAACTATCTAGAAAAATACATGAGGAATTAACCTGAAACTGCAGGCGTGTAAACAGTATAATATAGGTTATATATTTCCGCGAAGATTTTTTACGAAACCCCATAGGGGACGGTCAACAAATTGAAAAAGAACGAATATCTTTTGGATAATACTGTAAATACTAATGTAGCAAAGGCGTTCAAACTCGAGATTATTAATAAGTGGCTTATTGTGATATACCGTGTTCATTTTTATGAGGATAGCATGTATACTCGTAGAGAAATTAAGGTTTTTATAAAAACAGTCCCAAATTTTGCCTAGTTTTTTGCTTATAATTTGCAGAGTTCTTAATATAAAAAAAAAGTTATTTTCAGAAAATATGACAAACAATATTGTACACAATACTCTGCAATCAGAATTAAAAAATAATAAAAATTGGATGAAAAATGAGCAGGTTTACTAAAAAAGTTTCACTGCGCATGCGCGAATGCAATCAAAATATAATATGCACAATGTATTAGCTATGTATATAGAGCAACTTTTGTGAAAGTCTCAAAATCATAGCTTGAAAATTCTGAAAATTATAGTCGATAGAATAAGCTCGAAATACGTTGCTCCCAAAAAGAAGCAAAAAGATGAGGTTTTGTATCCAAATATAGTAAGTAGTACGTGCAATATTGTGTACGCTATCTTGGCACTAATCAACAGATATTTTGATATCGACGATAATTTTGAAAATTTTCAAGCTATGATTTTGAGACTTTCACAAAAGTTGCTCTATATACATAGCTAATACATTATGCATATTATATTTTGATTGCATTCGCGCATGCGCAGTGAAACATTTTTTAGTAAACCTGCTCATTTTTCATCCAATTTTTATTATTTTTTAATTCTGATTGCAGAGTATTGTGTACAATGTTGTTTGTCATATTTTCTGAAAAGAACTTTTTTTTATATTAAGAACTCTGCAAATTATAAGTAAAAAACTAAGCGAAATTTGGAACTGTTTTTATAAAAACCTTAATTTCTCTACGAGTATACATGCTATCCTCATAAAAATGAACACAGTATATCACAATAAGCCACTTATTAATAATCTCGAGTTTGAACGCCTTTGCTACATGAGTTTTTACAGTATTATCCAAAAGATATTCGTTTTTTTCAATTTGTTGACCGTCCCCTATGGGGTTTCGTGAAAAAATCTTCGCGGAAATATATAACCTATATTATACTGTTTACACGCCTGCAGTTTCAGGTTAATTCCTCATGTATTTTTCTAGATAGTTAACAAAACGTCTAAAATCGCAAGTGACCAATCACCTTTTGCAAAAATAGTGTATATGCGAATCCAAAATTTCAGCGCATTCCGTCATGTTCGCTCGTTTTGAATTATGCTTAAAAACTACCAGCATTGAAATTATTTTGCAACTACATATTAAAAATAAATTAGTATTTTTTTTCTTAAATATTACACTCCTTTGTTTTATATTTCATTTATGCAGTTTCATATCCAGTTGTCCTATTTTAGCGAATATGGTTTGTCGTATAATTAACTCTATTTCTGTAGCAACTCGTACAATTTGTAACACTGCAGAATATTCTCCAATTTATCCCATGCGCCCGGATAACAGGAAAACGACTTAAAATTACTTTATTAATTTTTACATAAGTTCTAACAATATTAAAATGTTGCATTGTCATCGTAAACACACTGGTATACATATTTTGTTTAATAATTCTAGCCTGTCAGGAGATGAAAGGTAAACGATTGCAAATTTCCATCTTTATTTACACATACATAAACCAAGTTAAATTAAATAAAAGAATGAAATGGTTTTAAAACTGGGAGTTCAAAATCTTATATTTGCTTTGCACGATTTTTAAACTTCTTCACTTCATCTTAAACATACTGGTGTACATAATTTTTATAATTCTAACCTATTAGGAAGTGAGAGAAATGCGATTACAAAATTTTATCTTTACTTACACATACATAAATCAAATTAAATTAAATTAAAGAATGGAATGAATTTAACACTGGGAATTCAAAATTTTATCTTTACTTGCACATACATAAATAAAGTTAAATAAAATAAAAGAATGGAATTGATTTCACTGGTAGTTTATATTTGTTTTGCACTATTCCTAAACTTCTTCACTTCATCCTAAGCACACCGGAGTATAAAATTTTTATAATTCTAATCTATTAGGAAGTTAGAAAAAAGCGATTACAAAATTTTATCTTTGCTTACACATACATGAATCAAGTTAAATTAAATAAAATAATGGAATGGATTTAACATTGTGAGCTCAAAATTTTATATTTGCAAGATTTCTATACTTATTCACTTCATCCTAAACACACCGGTGTATATAATTTTTATAATTATAGCTTATCAGGAAGTGAGAGAAATGCGATTACAAAATTTTATCTTTATTTGCACATACATAAATCAAGTTAAATTAAATAAAAGAATGGAATGGATTTAACACTGGGAGCTCAAAATTTTATCTTTACTTAAACATACATAAATCAAGTTAAATTAAATAAAAGAATGAAATGGTTTAACACTGGGAGTTCAAAATTTTATATTTGTTTTGCACTATTTCTATACTTTTTCACTTCCTCACTTCATTGTAAACAAACAGGTGTATATAATTTTTATAAATCTAACCTATTAGGAAGTGAGAGAAAAGTTATTACAAAATTTTATCTTTACTTACACATACATAAATCAAGTTAAATTAAATAAAAGAATGGAATGGATTTAACATTTGGATTTCAAAATTTTATATTTGCAAGATTTCTATACTTCTTCACTTCATCCTAAACACACCAGTGTACACAATTTTAATAATTCTAGCCCATCAGGAAGTGAGAAAAATGCTATTACAAATTTTATCTTTACTGAAACATATATAAATCAAGTTAAATTAAATAAAAGAATGAAATGGATTTAACACTGGGATTTCAAAATTTTATATTTGCAAGATTTCTATACTTCTTCACTTCATCTTAAACACACCGGTGTACACAATTTTAATAATTCTAGCCCATCAGGAAGTGAGAAAAATGCTATTACAAAATTTTATCTTTACTGAAACATATATAAATCAAGTTAAATTAAATAAAAGAATGAAATGGATTTAACACTGTGAGTTAAAAATTTTATATTTGTTTTGCACTATTTCTATACTCCTTCCCTTCATCGTAAACACACCGGTGTATATAACTCTTATAATTCTAACCTATCAGGAAGTGAGAGAAAAGCGATTACAAAATTTTATCTTTACTTACAAATACATAAATCAAGTTAAATTAAATAAAAGAATGGAATGGATTTAACATAGGGAGTTCAAAACTTTACATTTGCGTGATTCCTAAACTTCTTCACTCAATCATTTTTTTTTTTAGTATCCGAAAGTAAAATTCAGCAAAAAATCCAGATATGACGCCAAAATTGGGTAAGGATTAGTATTAAGAATCCTTAGTTTACTTCACTGTATTTACCTAATTTCTTCTTAAACTGCTTTTATTCATATAGAAATAAATAAATGACACAATTCCTTCTCAAATCGTACCTCTCGGAATCACTATGCGATATATTGATGATAAAACATTAGAGTTTTTTCTTCGGACTCACGGATTCAAATCTTTTAATTTACCTCCCCCCCCCCCACACACACACTTACGCCCTATCCTTAAACAAGTTGTACGTTAAACCAAAATTCCAAAATTGTACGTTAAACGCGACAAACGGGGTGCGTTCGTACTGTAGCTAGTTATATAAATATTCAAATCTTGAGGATTTTTAATTCTGTAAAATGAATTATATCGTCTGCAGATTAATTTCTGTCATAAAATAACTATCTCGGTCGCTTGACGATTAAACCTCGGAAGCTCCTATAACAAAAAAGCACCGATTTTTTTTTTTTTTTTTTTAAATTCAAGTTTCTTAATAAATATTCTTATTATTATCTTCTGAAGTTTTGATTCGATTTCCATAAAATTTGAAATGTCACGACAAAATTCTGCAAAGATAATATATCTTAAATTTCAAACCGTTTGGTTGGGTAGTTTTTGCACTGTTATATGCGGACAGACGGACGGATCGGACAACCACTGTAGGTGGTACGTATTTATATAATTACGAACGCACCTAAAAACGGAAAGAAAAACCTATCAAGAGGAATATATATTTTTTTTAGTTCCAGAATAATTGTATAAGGCTTTTTAAGAGTATTTTCCTGTGTTAAGAAGGGGAAGAAAATAAATACTTATGATAGGAACGGAAAAAAGCAGGAGGGGGAAGAGTGTCATATACATTATTTCTGTTGTCAACATCCCTTTTTTATGCATTTACAAAACGCACAAAAATGAATGAGGTATCATTCGAAAGATTTTTGAATCGGTTTCTGACATAATACACTCTCACATTTCGTTAAAACATGTTTTTTGGTTAAAATGGAAGTTAATTAAAACATAAATCAGCATTACTTTCATAAATTAAATAAAATATTTTTGTCAAATAAAATAAAATACCGTATTATATCGTGATAACAATGATTATATAAAAAAAAGTACAAAAAGATAAAGTGGGATATTGTTGCTGCACTGGTTAATTTTATATTTATGATTAAAAAGCAAAATTCAAATTCAAATGTTTTGATGAAAAAGACACCATCGATCTATCGGAGCAGTGGTATTTCACGTGTAACCTAAAATGTATGCCTTGTTATATTAAATTAAATTGTAATTTATATGTATTCAATTTATTTGTATTTGTATCGTATTTTTCCCGAAGCGGAAGACGTCATCCTTTAATGCAGTTAAAATACGATTATTATTTTTTTTTTCCTTAGGCTTGCTTTTTGTTACCTTCGATCAGTTTTTACAGTAACATTTATGGAATAACTGAGACGATTTTTTCTTTCTGGCTTGATTCATATTGTTTGCAGGTATTTTTATCATTAATTTTTCTTAAGAAATTTAAACCTGTGTTTAAAAAATATTAAATATTTCCTAAAAAATATTATATTACAGTGTGAAATCATCGCACGGATCCACTGATTAATAATATATAGAAAAATAGAATATATATTAAATATCGGACAAAACCATCTATCTCCTTCGTTATTGTAATAAACGTCATTTAAGAGCGGAAATTTTTATTATTATATTTACGATTTTTATCAAATTATTATTATTATTTTTTTTTTTACAACTTAGCACAAAATAATTGTTAACAATGGGAATGCTACTATAAGAAAACGTCAAAACTGACAAGATAAGAAGTTTAGGAAATGCAATTGTTGACCTTTAGGAAAATGCATTTCATGAATGTCTGATCTATGAAATGCATAAGAGCATGTGATGCTGCCATCTATTGGAGCTATAAAGTATTAAGTTACGAAACCTTTGATTTCATTGGAAACTTTGATGATTTATCCCCACTACTTGTAAAGACAATTTATCATTAAAACAAAAAAGGAAAAAATAAATGTTGTATTTTTTTTAATGTGTTAATTAAAATGTCCCTTATTATATTATATTAAATGTTGTATATTTTTAAATACATTTTTCAGAGAATGGTAAAAGTCAACTTCAATGGATAATTGAAGACAGCAGTGGCAGAAAGTATTACATCACAAAAATTAGATTTCGAGGAAGTTGAAAGGAAATTTTTTCTGTTGTACTTTTTTTTTCATTTGTTTTCTTTTCGGTAGCAGTATAAATTCAAAAGAAAATATTAACATTTAAATATAAAAGTATTAAAAGAATAATATCACGCATTTTCAAGACAAATTATAATATTAAAATTTAAGCTTTACCAAATGATACATTACCTCGTAACACCTTCATACATAAGTCAGATACATAAGTCAGATAGTAGTGGAAGAAAGTGTTACAACACAAAAATTAGATTTCGAGCAAGTTGAAAGGAAATTCTTGCTGTTGTATTTTTATTATTCTTTTTTTTTCATTTGTTTTCTTCTTGGTAGCAGTATTAATTCAGAAAAAATTATTAACATTTAAATATAAAAATATTAAATATTAAAAGAATAATATCACGCATCTTCAAGACAAATTATAATATTAAAATTTAAGCTTTAACATATGATACATATATATATATATATATATATATATATATATATATATGTTTATTTATATATATTATATATATAAAGTAAAACTTTAGAATGACGGAAGTTTTGAAAAGTGGAATTTGTCCGCTGTACGAACATGTCTTCTTTACAGAGGTAAAAATGTACAAATAAGTAAGTGTTTGAGATCGAAAAGTGTCCGCTATTCGGGAGTGTCTGTTAGGGAGGTTTTTACCGTACATCCAATAAATGTGTCATATTTACATGGAAAACAAAATTTAACAAGTGGGTAAGTGTGAACGAAGATCGCACAAAGGGTTTCGTTTAATATCCCTTTCAAAACACTTTATTATTTCTTTAATACATCCAAATAAATTTCATTTTCCCCAAAAATATAAATAAATAAATAAATAAGTCATGTTTTTTTATAAAGTAAAAATTTACATGTCTATTTTTCTCGTTTTTTCGAATATCTGAACCAGCCCGATATCGGGAGAAGCCCACTATTATACTCTGTCATAATAATATCTGTCATGTGGACTTAATGCAATATTAAAAAAAAATCGATTTCAAAATTAAACATGTTGTATTGAGAAATTCAAAATGTTAAAATATGCGAATATTTCCATAATCTGGTTTTTATAATGATTCAGTACGTTCATCAAACTCATATGACGTTATAATCACTTGTTGACGCCATATCTACTTGATTTCTCTTTTACTCATATTGATACTGTCTTTGTATTATTCTCAAACATTTGAAAAAGTCCGTTAAACTTCCAATATGACGTCAGATGAATTTTCTTTTTAGTTCTCTAATGACGTCATATTAATCTGCTTTCTGTACTTACACATAGACATACTCCTTGTATTATTGAGAAATGTTTAAAAATTTCCGTTTTATTACTAATACGACGTCATATTAATCTTTTTTTTCAATTGGTGAAACGCTTTATTTCATTTTATTTTTCATGTGTAAATCTTTCAATAGAAAATTAATTTTTGTAAAAATGATTTTTTTGTGAATTTTTAATTGTTGGCAACTGTTATAACGACACATATTTAAATTTAATAGGAAAAGGCTGTTAAATTTTTGGTTTTTTAGCTCTTTGTATTAAAATAATAAGCTTTTTTTTTCATAGTAGGTATTCATCTGTAAATACACAAAATTTCATGTCTGTAAGTTACACAGTTTCTGAGAACCGGCTCTGTGACGGACAGACAACAAAGCGGGACTAACAGTGTTTTGTGAGATGAACGAAACCCTAAAAACAACAATCTAAGAAACTGAAACTAAACATAAGCAGAAACTACCACATATTAGGAAAATATTATCTTAAAAGCAAACTGGTAAAACTATCAAATAACTACGTACATATCTAATACATAAAAATGAAAATTTGTCTGTCAGTCTGCACTTCTATACAAATCGACAGTTTGAAATCGAGAATTGTGAAATGTTACGTATAGGTGTAATAAAACACGGCCGAGGAAACTAAAGTAATCCGGAATCGAAATAATGTGTAGTTAATTCTTAATTAATAAAAAAATCAAAAATCTTACAGCCTTTTCCTATCAGATTTAAACATTTTTCGTTATAGCAGTTGCCAACAATTAAAAATCCACAATAAAATTCTTTCTACAGTAATTAATTTTCTATTGAAAGTTTCCCATCTGAAAAATGAAAATGAAATAAAAAGTTTCACCAATTAAAAAATGATTAATATGACGTCATATTGGTAATAAAACGGAAATTTCCTAACATTTCTCAATAATACAAGGAGTATGAGTATGTATAGGTACAAAAAGCAGGTTAATATGACGTCATTAGAGATGTAAACAGAAAATTAATGTAACATCATATTGAAAGTTTAACGGACTTTTTCAAATGTTTGAGAAAAATACAAAGAGAGTATCAATATGAGTAATAGAGAAATCAAGTAGATATGACGTTAGCAGGTGAATAACGTCTTATGGGTTTGAGGATCGTATTGTATCATGATAAAAACTAGATTATAGAAATATTGACATATTTCAACATTTTGAAAATCTCTATACAACATGTTATATTTTTAAAATTGATTTTACAACACATAGACTCTTAAAATCCCGGACTAACCCGGGTACTTCCGCTGTTATACAATAAAACTTACATAGACTTTTTCGATCCCTAATACTTCCATATTTGTACCGTAATACCAATAAATATATAGGACAGATTTCACGTTCCAGCGGTGTCTGTTATTCAGAGGATTTATTGTAAATATAGTATATCAATCTAATATTTTTTAGATGCAAGTTTAAAATTCTAAAGAAACAAGAACGAAAAATCATGCGTGAAGCATAGATTATGTAACACTTTCCCACACTTCCAAAATAATTTTACAATTCTTTACTTTCTAATAAGGTGAAAGATGATATCTAAGTAAACAATTTGGAAAACGCATAACAAATTTAAACGTCTAACAAACCCAATTCAAGGAATTACCAACAATATTCGGAAAGATATCCGAACCTGTCTTCGGAATTCACACCAAATTTGCTGTTCCCAAAAGGAAGCAAAAAGATAAGGTGCGGTATCCAAATATACAATGAGAGACGCTTCATTCTTATTATGTCAACTTTCATAAGCTAGTATATTTGGATACAAACCGTCATCTTTTTGCTTCCTTTTGTGGACAGCGAATTTCGAGCTTATTCTATCGACGATTACTATCAGAATTTTCAAGCTATGTTTTTGAGACTTTCGCAAAAGTTGGTCTATACATTTATCTAATATATATGTACAGTATATTTTGATTGAATTCGCGCATGCGCAGTGAAACAATATTTAGTGAAAATGCTCATTTTTCATCCAATAGTTATTATTTTTTAATTCTGATTGCAGGGTATTGTATATAATGTTGTGTGTCATCGTTCCTGAAAAGAACATTCTGTTATATTAAGAACTCTGAAAATTATAAGCAAAACACTTGGTGAAATTTGGGACTGTTTTTCTAAAAACCTTAATTTCTCCACGAGTATACGTGCTATCCTCATAAAAATGAACATAGTTTATTAAAAGAACCCTCCTAAGCATATGCTACCGTTTCAACGCTTTTGCGATATTAGTTTTTACAGGGCTCTCCAAAAGATATTCGTTTTCTTTCAATTTGTTGACGGCCCCTTGTGGGGTTTCAGGAAAAAATATTCACGGAAATATGTCACGTCTATCATGTTGTTTACACTCCTGAAGTTTCAGGATAATTCCTCATGTATCATTCCAGATATTTAACAAAACGTCTAAACTCGCAAGTGACTGGTCATCATTGGCCATATAGTGTATGTCTAGACCTGGCAATACGCATGGTAGGTAGTCAAATCGTCGGAGTGTAGCATTCGGGTTGTATGGGACACACGGTTGGAGGGTTGTATAGGACAAACGGTTGGAGGGTTGTATAGGACAAACGGTTGGAGGGTTGTATAGGACAAATGGTTCTAGGGTTGTGTCGGACAAAAGTTTACAGGTTTAATAAGTTAAATTCTTTTGGTTTTCCCTGTTTTATTATCCGATGGAGAAAATACACCATACGTGGAATGCAAACCGCAAGAAGGAATCTATAGAAAAGTCCGATTTCATGAAATGACAATCAGGGAAGCTAGTAAAAGATATTATGTACCTAAAAGCACTTTAGGTGATAGACTTAAATAAGTTAAAGTGAAAAGGACAAAGTAATATCCACAGCAAATAAACAACAGAAGAAGAGTGTTAGGCAAAATTCTAAAACTAAGGAAAAACCTCTCGAAGCAAAAGCTAGAAAGTATTTGAACTTTGACGAATAATTGCGGGAAGAGGATGAATTGACCCATTGTAGTATTTGCAATGAAACTTTTCAAGGAGACAAGGAGACATCCAGTGCAAGATTTGCAAAGTTTGTGCCCATTAAAGCTGTGCGAATCTTGAGCTTAACATATTTTTTAAAGAGTGTAATACTTGTTTTTATAAGAAAAAATCATAAGTGTTATAATTAAAATACTGACATGCCTTTTCTTCTTTCTACATATGGTAAGTAATGTCTATGTATTTTTTTTTTTGTATAAGAATATTTACATGCAGTAATAATAAGTTATTTCTAAATCCGAAAATGACGTTTTTTTCAAGCACAACGCCATGTCCGATACAATGCTCCACTGATTAGAAAGGTCAAAATGTAAGGTTTATAAAAATTCAAAGAAAACACAATAAAGAAGTTTCTAAGGGAAATGAGCCTTTTAAAGTATTGAAATAACATGTTAAAGTTTTCTTTAGAGTAGAAAATATTCAAATTTAACCTTAATTTTGTTGAGCGTCCAATTCTCCCGACCTTCCCCTAGGAGACATTTATTTAATAGTCTACATTTTGTCACCAGCTCTTGGTCTATTATATGATTTGCTACAAATATCTGTAAATAATTAACTTTGCCTTAAATTCCAAAACCATGTTGATAATCTTAACAAAAATAGTATTGATCAGCAGCTTACTTGGCATATAAATATTGAGTATAAACTTGGTGAGCAAGAGGAACTGTTTCTGAAGCATGACTTCAATTTCTATGGCTATTACCTTAATGCTGTTGATGTCAGGCTCGATAAAATTCCAACTGCAATTTAGAGTTTCAAATCGTGCCATGTCCCCAATGTCACATTCATCTATGTCATTCTACTTAAATAAAATTTTATCACATAAATAAGGCTTCCGATTAAATGTTCATTTATGCTTTATCTACTACATAGTATTAATTCATTGTTTACCCATCATACGTAGTATTGGGTAAGTCTTGTGATCGTTTAAAAAATCGAAAAACATTTTTTGACGGATTTACACATTTCAGACACTGGATATTCCGAAAAACATATTTTTAGAAAAAATAAAAACGAAAAATCATGCGTCAAGCAAAGATTATGTAACACTTTCCAACGCTTCCAAAATAATTTTACAAATCATTACCGTTTAATAAGCTGAAAGATAACATCTAAGTAAACAATTTGGAAAACGTATAACATATTTAAAAACGTAATTTCAGGAATTTCCAACATATACAATATTCGGAAAAATATCCGAATACTTTTATTCAGCCCTGTATAGGATCTATAGATTTGTATATATACTACATAGGATGCTAAATTTTAGTTCAGTTAGGAAACGCGTAGCACAGTTTAAAATTCTCCTTCTGGAGTTTCTGTCAATAAACGGAAATGTGTTCGCGAAATTTTGTGCTGTCCTGTATAGGATCTACAAAATTTATACACACCAAGTAATAGACAAAAAGTGAGTTAAATTTAAAATCGCGCTCAGCAACTTAAAACGCACTTCCAGGAATTATTGTTAACAGAAAGTAGAGAATTCTTTTGTGTGTCCCTGTAAATGAACGATCACCGCTATACACACAATATTCTGTAGCAAGCCTCTTATAATGCACCTTAGTGATATATATAAATTTCAATGTGTTTAAAATAGTGAAACATTATTTAATTAAACCGAAAACGATTTTTCTCCATAGACGTAATGTAACGGAATTCTTTTGACTGTCCCTGTAAAGTAACTATAAGTACTATGCACACCCTATTCCATATTAAGCTTCTTGTAATGCACCTTAGTGATATATATCAAATACAATGTGTTTGAAATTGTGTAACATTATTAAAATAAACCACAAATGATTTCTCCCCATAGACCGTAATGTAACGGAATTCTTTTGAGTGTCCCTGTAAAAAAACTATAAGTGCTACACACTTCAGTTGAAATAGGGAACATGTTATAGATAACGACAATAACATATAAAAATTGCACGGCAATCCGAGCATATTTACGGGAGTCAGAGCATGGACAGACGACAGACGGCAGACGGCCATACGTCAGAAAAACCGGTCATAAACACTTTTCAACTAGGTTGGAAAGTGTTAAAAATTGCCGTCCGTCTGTCTGTGTATCTGTAAACATCTCCTGAACAAGTTGAGATAGAGACTTGAAATTTGGTATGTACTTAGTATGTAATAATGAGAAGAATCCTATTGAATTTCAGTAACCCCGATTAACCGGAACTATTTTTTTCGGTCTCTCAAAATATTCATTCTGATAAAAGCTTTATACAAATTTTCGAAATTGTTTATTTTAAGAAATGAATATAAAAGACAATAAAAAAAAAATATTTTTTGCATAAAGAAGGAAGTCGATCGGATAATGAGTTGCAGAGTTACTTGTAATTCTATTTCCCACACTCTTCGATTTTTCATGACCCTGTATTTTATTCAAAGATATATTTTAATTGGAAATGAGACGCTTAATCCTACGCAGTAAACCGTTAGTTAATATGATCATCAATTTTGGAGTTACAAGGATGTTTCTTTTACGCAATTCAGTAATAGAGCATTTAAAGTTGATGACGTCATCGAGCCACGATTTTATTCGAATTGCAATGCATTTTATAAATAGTTTACACATGTTTTATTTTCATATTTTATATTATACATATCCATGATGGGTGAGAATTATGGTGTCACCCAACGACTTGTTTTCAATAGGCTCGATAAAATTCCAACAACAATCTACAGTTTCAAATCGCGCCATGTTCCCAATGTCACTTTCCTACATATCATTCTACTTAAATAACATTTTATCACATTTTATCACAATTACGCTTCCGAGTAAATGTTCATTTTTGCTTTTTCTATTACATAGTATTAATTCATTTTTAGTGCGTATGTGCGAACGCGTAAGTTTTATTTTTGAGCAAAAATACTTTTTTATTTTCATTGAACTACTATTCTAAGGAACTAACTACTATGTGCATTCTACGTTGAACTACTTAACATAGAATTACTATATTTACTGTTCATTATTTCTCCGATTTTTTTCCTTCTTTCTTACTATAAAAATTCATATTTTTTGAAATTTTATACAAGTCAGTTCATACTCATTTTTAATACTTCGGCATTCTCAAAAATGATTAGAATTTGTTCAAACTCATTTTTGAAACATGGACATACTCAAAAATTATTAGAATCAGTTTAAACTCATTTTTGAAACATGAACGTACTCAAAAATGAGCACATAGAAGTCAGTTCATACTCATTTTTAAAACTTGGGCATTCTCAAAAATGATTAGAATTTGTTCAAACTCATTTGTGAAAACTGGACATACTCAAAAATTATTAGAGTCAGTTCAAACTCATTTTTGAAACATGAACGTACTCAAAAATGAACACATAGAAGTCAGTTCATACTCATTTTTGAAACGTGGACATACTCAAAAACGAGCGCATAAAAGTCAGTTTATACTCATTTTCGACACATGCACTCTCAGAAATAAAACACTCAATTTTGACGATTCGGCAATCCTTGAGCTTTATTTCGTTATTTTTGACAATCATTTCGTCACAAAGTCACGTGGTTTTTAACGAAACGCGAAAACTCAAATATTTGACGAAACTTCTTCCCCACTGTCAAAAATAAAACTCTCGGTTTTGACGATTCAACAATTCTTGAGCTATATTTCATCATTTTTGACAATCATTTCGTCTCAATTACGATTATTAATGAAATGGAAACTCTCAAATATTTGAGGAAACTGTTTCCCCATTCACGGCCAGACTCAATGCATAAAAATGGAAAAGGAAAGGCATTTTAAGCTGTTTACACAGGGACTCGCTGTACCTCCTCAAATCCCGAGATTTTAGTAAGCAGATATACATTTATGTTCTGTTCTTGCTGTCACAATTTATTTTTAGAAAAGCGCTTTCAGTTAATACTGAATGTATGTAGTTATTGTTTCTGCATTAGTTACTTTTTTAGCTGTTAAAATTTTCAGGAATGTTTATTATTATTTTTGTTGTTACAAAATCGTTCAAAAAATAACTCAAAATTTCAGGAGTTCCTCTTAATTTTAAAAATATATTCAATAACAATCAAATTTAAAATATGCATAACTGATCCCTTTCCCCTCTGTAAACAGTAACGTGTTAAAATCTTAACCATCATCTAAAATTGATAAACTCTCCTCCAATATGCACTTCAAAATTTATTATTTCTGACCAACAAATTAACTAGACCATATTCTAATCATTCATTGAACAAAGGAAATTTCTCTAATAAATTATAATAATCAAGCCATATTCTAATTATTTATTAACCATAGAAAAACCATAATAATAATCTAGCCTTTTTAATTAAAACATTCAGAAAGTATAACAGCATCGATAAAAAAATACAATTTACCTTCTAAAAATAGAAACACACAGCAACATCCCGTAGATACATTTAAAATCAAATTTAGCAAGGTCCCGTTCGCAAGGTGGCTGACGCATTGACCTCCCACACTCAAGGTCGCGCGTTCGAAGACATGAGAAAAGCGACGTAATTTTTTTCATGTCTAGTACAGATGCTTCTAAAATTGTCAACAGATGGCACCACCGGCCTTTTTTTACACTTTCGAACAAGCAATTTGACGAAATTTGTATCCTAAAAAAAGTGAAGAAATTAATTTTCTCAATGATTTGACGAAATCGTCGCTCGGAACAATTCCCAGGAATCGGTTTCGTCAAAAACGAAGAAAATTAGGGGAAATTTGAGTATCCATTTCTGACAGTGTGGACATACTCAAATATGAACACGTAATGTTTTATTCTTGAGTGTGTGCTTTTTTCAGAAATAAGTATATACATCTTTCAAACTTGAGTAATTTTTTATTCGGAGCCATTTTAAATATGCGACATACTCAGATTTGAGTATTTTTTGCTCAGTTTTAGAGTGAATGTATGTCGTTTATTATAGATGACTCCAAAATTATTCAAAAATAAATGAAGGACTATGTTTCAGATGTAAAACATTAACACAAGTCAAATTAAAAAAAAATCATGAAACCTAAATTTAAGAAAAATTTATTTACAATTAAATGAAGTGCAACAATGAAAATGAAAATGAATTATCTGTACACTATACAAATGGCTATAGAAACTACATATGGTCTTCTAGCAATTGTAGAAATTATTTATGTTTGGTTTACAATTCAAAACCATGTTGATAAGCTAATCCATAATAATACGGAGCATAAACATTTTCCACATATAATTTTTGAGCATAAGCTTGTTGTTCAGCAAGAGGAACTTCTTCTGAAGCATATGCTCCATTTCCATAGGTATATATTTGACTTTGACGATTCTTACTTTTTTTTCAAGATTCTCTAAAATTTCAGATACAAGTATGATTTGTATAACATTTGACACTGTTGAACTGCAATGCAACAGTTGTTATGTGGCACTGCTCTCTACACTGTACAATGATTTTTGGGCTTAGAAAAAAACTTTATAAATATAATATATTAGCAACTGCAGTAATTAATTATGTTTGTATTAGAATCCAAAACCATGTTGATAAGCTAATCCATAATGGTAAGGTGCATAGGCTTGTTGGGCATATAATTGTTGAGCATAAGCTTGTTGTACAGCAAGAGGAATTCCTTCCGCAGCATAGCCTCCATGTCCATGGCTATGTCCAAGACTATGTCCGTGACTATGTCCTTGATGTTTCTTACTTTTTTTCAAGAGGCTCGCTAAAATTCCTGCAACAAGTAAAGTTTCAATTGCACCATGCCCACCATGTCCTTTTCCACCGCCGAATAATCCCATAAATCCTTGTCCAGCATCTACTAATACTCCAAAGGTTGACAACAGAACACAAAGACTGAGGAAAATAATTTTTTGTGAAGAAGCCATTTTTGATCTGGAAATAAAAAATAAAGATAATGCAGTAGATGAAATTTGAAAGTAATATAAAATTGGTTTTAAAAATTAATAAAACATTAAGAGTGTTCTTCAATCAAAACAGGTTACATTCTGCCATATTTCTGAACTCGTTTTGGCAGGTGTTTTTATTCAGAAACTGTGAAATAGAATAGCGTTTTTTTTTTCGATAAAAGCAAGTTATATCTCCGAAAATACTCTTAAATTTGGCTTTTTCAACTGACTTTTAAGACGCCATGGCCTGCAAAAACTTGTTTTCCGACAGCAATCGCTGATATCCCAAAGTGTGGCAAATCGGTCGGAAAATAAACAATTCTATTCGATGCCAAATCCCTTCACTTTTCATATCTATCAATCTTAAGCTTTTATGTTCAAAAAAGAATTAGCAAGTGTCTCAGAAATTTCTTATTATTGAACCGCATTGTGAAAATCACAGTTTTAAAAAATATAAAAAAAAAGTTTATAGTTGAAAAACCAATGACCGACATACAATTTTTTATATGTTCTCAAACATGTTTGTAGTTTGAATAACATATTCAAAGATATTGTTCTCCGCTGATTTTTTTCTCCTTGATAATGGCTCGTATTGTAGCCGAAATCGCTCGGAGAGAGATTTGTACTGTTAACATCTAGGGGTTTTAAAGCTTTTAAAACCTTTTGTATATATAATTTCATGAAACAAACAAATTTTTAATGAATCATTTTTATGAATGTTTTCATATTTTAATTAAACTAGGGGGAATCTATCGTTTCAATTATACTTTACAGTTATTACAGTTATTTTATTGACAGAGATATAACAAAATTATTTAAATGGTAGAGATAAAATTGATTATTTTAACAGTAAATACCAAGAGATGTATTTTCCAGAATTTAAAAAAAAAGTATTGCAGATACTAATTCTTTATTCTATATATTTTCACTCACACTGGGATATTTTAATCTGATCCGAAATTTATATATACATTCAAGTCAATTTATTAAACGAAATAAATATTTAAACATAAAATCATGTACAAAACTCAACAGTCCTATATTTAATAAAAATTAAGTAGATTTAAAATCTAATAAAAAAGTGAAGTATTTACATAACAGACGCCAAAGCGAGCAGCCTATAAACATGTTATTTAAAAAATCAGTACTGAAACCTCTGTAGTTTCAAAACGAATATATATATATATGTTACGGTCAATATGCTTAATCCGGTCATTATTAATAATAACCGGTTATTATTAACAATGACCGGATTAATCATATTAACCGTAACATATATACAGTATGATTTTTAATTAACCTACAACTTTAACCCTTTAACGTTCATTGGTTTCCCTAGGAAACCACAAAACTTTAATTACGAAATTCAACAATGACAGCAGAATTTTAATAGAAATGTTTTCTATTTATTATGTATGTGAAATATCGCTTTTTTGTTATATAAAAATAAATTTGATCATAATTTCCGGTGTCAATCATTTATTTCAACATTTCAGCAATTGAAGTGCTTTATCCGTTAAAGGGTTAAACTGAAATAACTTCTCAGAGCCTCACTAGATGGCGGCATGAATGCGTGCAGTGAGAGAGGGCATATAAGGAACTTGTTTAGTGTCAGTTTAAAGTTTTGAAAATGTCTCTCAAAAAGTCATATTCAACAGAAGATCGTTTTTATTGTTAAAATTTGATATTTATATGGTAAAATGCAACACTGTTTCTACGGAAGGGGTCTTCAACATTCAGAAACCGACCTAAGCCTTCTAGAGCATTGGTAAGAGATCTGATAAGAAAATCAGCCACCTTATTCACCAGATATGAATCCATATGATTTCTATCTTTGGGGTCATATGAAAGGTTTGGTTTACAAAAAGAAGCCGACAGACCTTATTAGCCTCAAAAGTTCCATAACTGACTCATTTTCAAGGATACAAAAAGAAACGCTCGATTTTGTACGGACAACTTTGTGACTAAATTGCGCTTTTGTATCACATCTGAAGATCCTCACATTCAAAACTATATCCATTAAATTCTTTTTCCACATTCTTTTCAATAAAAAAATGTTTGTAGTGCTATCTGCAACGACTCAAGAGTTATTTCAGTTAAAAGTTGTAGGTTAATTAAAAGTCACCCTGTATATGTATATATATATATGTTTATAAATAAATAAATAAATAAATAAATAAATATATATATATATATATATATACATTAGTAAGGTTTTAATCACCCATTCAAATGTATGTGCATAGGAAAATTATTTTAAACATAACGTCAAAATCGACATTTAAAAATATTATTACTAAAGTTAAATTTTCTCTCTCAACATTATTAAAAATGCACTGCAAAATTTGATATTTCATATGCATTAATTTTTATTTTCTCTAAACCAGAACTGAAATGTATATCCAAAAATTTTCAACACAATATAAAATATTTAATGATTTTAAAAACGGATTTGTCTACGAAAGTCAACAAGTCAACATCAACATTTTTTATAATGGAATTTTAAATGGTCAGATTTTCGTATTATAGATATTAATTTTATTTTATGAAATTAAGTTTCAATACACTATTACAAACAATTAATTATAGTTCTGTTGCGTTAAAATTATATTATGCGCAAATATCCAATACAAGACAATGAAAATAAAGGATCGTTATTATTTCACTGAAAAATGGAATTTTATCGTCTGTTATTATGATATGATTAATTTTCGTAATAAAGTAAGTACATTTTAAGCTGGCAACATTTTATCTTTTGTTAACATTTAGTGAAAATTTCAATGATAAACTTAAGCCTAGCTTTGAAAATTTCAGAACTTGAAAACCATATTTAGACTCTTTTCCATTTAATATCTATTTCTCCGGAAACATCTACCCAATAAACTGTCGGTAGATTATAGGTTTGCTACAATTAAACAAAATTAGTATACAAATCCGGTTTTTAAATTCAGTAATACAGAAATAATATGACTCCATCTTAAATAGGACGTAATCACCGTGGCAACTTAGAATCATTACCTCTCGTGGGATATCATTGAATTAATTACATATGATAGGATTTAATAGAATGAAGAAAACTTCTATTAATATCGTTTTAAGTTTTGATTCGATTTTCATAAAATTTGTATGACTCGAAAAAATTCTGCAACGATTGTATATATTAGATTTCAAACCACTCCTTTGGGTAGTTTTGCGCTGTTATACGCGAACAGACGGACTAGACGACGACTGTATGTGCTATTTATTTATATAATTACGAACGCACCTAAAAATTAGGTATGTAAGAAATTTATTTAAAATATTAATATTAAAATACACATTTTGCTTGAAATATTAAAGAAAATCTATTGCAGATGCAAATTTGATTCTTCATATATTTTCACTCATACTGCTATATTTCACTCTAAACCTAAATTTCATTGTGAATTCAAAATTTTTAATTCTTTAATACCTGGTATCCTAATAATAGTGCAGATCTTTAGTTTAGGGGGAAGTGGAATAAAACCTTATTAGTTTTTTACTGAAGCCATAATTTCGTAAGGAATTTAATGCAACTTTGCGTATATATTCTGCATTTATCTTAGTATAGACTATCATTTGACCTGATATGTTCATCGCATTTTTATTAATAAATTATTTTTTATAAAGCGTCAAATCATTCATTCTTACACCACTGATGGGATAAAAACTGCATGCATTTATTAATATTACAAAAAATTAAAATTAAGACTTTCTTTTTAAAGAGAAGAATATATTTTATTTTAAAACTTTAACTAAGAAAATAAATCAATAATATGCAATTTTGAATCTGTTTGTTTAATATTTAAAGGGAAAGGGGCGATTGCATTGGTCAAAATTCGAAAAACTTCACTTGAATTGAATCACTGGAATTGAAACACATTCAGAATTTGTTTTTACATATTTATCAGCTTCATAATTACCCTTGTGGATAAAGTTTTGAACGCATTTTGTTCTGACATTTTTTACGGCCCCTATAATTAATTTTTTTTTTCGATATATTTTCTTCTCCCACATAGGATATCCGGTATTACCCCAACAGAATGAGGGTCACAAAACAAGTTATAAAACTGCTCCTGCAACTGCTACAATCATTTTACTGTGGGAATATTATACGCTACATGCTGTAATATAAGCAGTTTGAATAACTCTAAATGTATTCATATTTAAGAAGTTTGAAATCTAGCAAACATTAAAACAAAAAAAAATTATAAAATAAAATTTCCAACACAGAAACTGGACAAATGCCAGTATACAGATACCCTAATTGTTGCTCCCTTTTCTTGACTATTGCTAAGTATCTCAAAATCTTTTATAAAAGGGCTGCTCAAATTGAGTCAAATTGTGTTATCCGGCTATTATCTGCTAGTAATAAGGATATTATATATCTTTCCATTTACTATTGTCGCTTTATTTAGGTTTTATCATTTGATAACAAAACAAAATACACTCTAAAACAGACAAATGTTTCTTAATACACGAATATATAATACAACCAACCATGAACGAATAAAAACAATAACCTCTTCCGAGTTACCCACTATTTAAAAAAGCGTTCTTCATCGCTACACTGAAAAGTGAATCTTTAATTTCGAGAGAAAAATATTGTATTTTTTACAGAAAAAAAACTGTTTTAAAGGAAAATAGTTTTTTTTTCTGTAAAAAAGTGGATTTTGTAATTTCTACAGAAAAAAATCCATATTTGTAAAAGAAAAAAAAAACTGTTTCAATGATATTTTCTGTAAATGAAACCATTTTCTACTGGCGCCAAAATTAACAGTTTTTTTCTAGCAATTTGAAATATATTTTTCTTCACAGTGTAGGAATCTCGGAAACCAATATATTGTAAAGATTTACAGAAGCATTTATAAAAACACTATTTCTTTTGCTGCCACTGATTTTTGGATATGTTTCCCAGTAGTTTAACAGTCTATTAAACAGTTATCTCCAACCGGAATATCGGTTTTTAGGATACTACTGCATTAATTCTCAACTAAACATTTTCAGCTGCGTAACAATGTTTATATTTGTAAGACTAACGAATCAATATTAGTTTTAATGTTAATGTTTGACTTTAACATATGTCGTATGATGTTAATTTTTATGTTTGTCCATAAAACATGTTTCTTGAACATGAAATTTTTTTTTTGAGGATTGATAACTTAAAAAAAAACCCGATGTTCTCGTTTAAGAAAATAGATTAATACACAATAAATACTACTCGGAAACGTTTCCGAAAACCATTGGCAGAAAAAGAATTTGTGCTTATAAATGCTTCTTTAAATCTCAAAAATGTATTAATTTCTGAGGTTTCTAAAGCTATAGAAAGCTTTTCGAAATCTTTAACAATTCGGAAGAGAATTTTGTGAATTTTCTTTCGTGGTTGTATTATACTAGCTGAAGTACCCTGCCTTATCCGAGACTTTAAGAATCTTTGTGTCGAAAAATCATTTTCAAAATTAAACATGTTGTACAGATAACTTCAAAATGATAAAATATATCAATATTTACATAATCGTGTTTTTATCATGATTCAATACGTTCCTCAAACACATATGACGTTATATTCATCTGCTGACGTCATGCTTTCTTTATTACGCATATTGATACCCTCTTTGTATGATTCACAAGCAATTGAGAAAGTCTGATAAACTTTCAATATGACGTCATATTATTATTTTTTTCAATTCTGTAATGACATCATATTAACCTGTTTTCTGTACTTACACATCGACATTCTCCTTGTATTATTCAGAAATGTTTGAAATTTTCCGTTATATTACAAATATGACGTCATATAAATTTTTATTTCAATTGTTGAAACTTTTTATTTAATTTTCATTCTCCACGTGGATATCTTTCAATAGAAAATTATTTATTCTAGAAAGAATTTTATTGTGGATTTTTATTTGTTGGCAACTGCTATAACGGAAACTGTTTAAATTTGATATGAAAAGGCTGTTAGATATTTGTTTTTTTATTACTTAAATATTAACTACACATTATTTCTATTCCGGATTACTTTAGTTGCCTAGCCATGATTTAATACATCTCTACGTAACATTTCATAATTCTGGCTTCCAGACTGTTGATTTGTATGGAAGTGCGGACAGACAGACAGACAAATTTTCATTTTGATACATTAGATTTTCTTAATTTAAGAAACACGGTGTAGGATCAGGATAATGGTATAAATTTTTTAAAGTGTTTGGAATGCATAAAACGTCAATCAATCATTCTTTGTACAAAGACGAGCATGATACTTTTTAAATATATAAATAATTAATGAAAACTTTTAATTGGCATGCTTACTAAATTAATAAATGAAGCTTTAAATGCGCTGTTCATCAGTGTACTTTTTTGTTTCTAATGAAATTTTTCGCTCCATTCATCTGCAGTAAGGTCCGTAATTATTTCTTATATTATTGAGTTCAGAAACTTGTGTCTTTTGACCTAAGCACTGATTTAAAAGAAAAATGTAAATTCACGGGTATTTTACCATGAATTGCTGCAGTAATTTTACGGGAAATGATTCACTTTCAAGGAAAATAGTCGAATTCCGTAAAATTCGTCTTTTTACGGCAAAAGACGTTTATCTGAGGGCAAAATCAGTTTATCTACGGGAAAAGCCTTTATTTCTATGGATTTTGCCTGGAATTGCTGCTGCAGTAATTTTACTCCTAAAAAACTTTTACGGTGTGCTACCCTCAAAACACAATTATTTTTCCTACTTTTATAAAATACTTTTTAATGGTGTCTATATTGTTATTGAAAGGACAGCTTTCTGAAGATTATTAGTGTTTTACCAATGTTATTGTATCCTCAAATTAAAGCAACTATGCTCAACTGAAAATCTGCAGTTTTTTCCTATTGTTAATGTATAGTTTATATTTTAACAACCTATAAGTTAATAGTTAGAAGGATTTATGTAAGTGTCACGTTTGGTACATTTTATGCGTTTTTCTTAACACTTATTTCCATATTCTGCACTGCTGAAACATAGAGTACTGCTATAGCTACTCTTCGAATAAATAAAAATATGTAATTAATATATTTAAATTAAATTTAAAGTATACTTATTATTTTTTATGAGGGACAGTTAACAGGTGTATACAATATTTGATTAAGAGGGCCCGAGACACAAAAATCTTAAATATTTTTAAAAATACTTTATTGCATCCCAAAATTTTCTGGGGTTTTTTTTCTGCTTAAACTGAAGTTTAAATCCTGTTTATATTTTAATTAGAACAAGGTATATTATTTTTGTGTTTTCAATTTCTAGCTTTCAAGTAGTCATTGTCATGGAAACGTTCATGCGTTTTTCTGCATGACGGTTATTTCACGAAATCTCGTCATTAAATTGTTATAATTCTAGAACCGTTAAATATAAATGGTTCAAACTTGGAACATGCATTTTTCGGTTATTTTACTTTAATTTTAATTCAGCAAATTGGAAAAAAATATTTTTTTTTAAATATTTTTTTAAATAAGTTACATCATTTTTTTAACTTTACTTTTTTAATTAATATTTTTAAAAATGCGAAATCATAATTAAAACTTATATCTTTCTGTTTAATTAAACGAAACAAATACAAAATTGGACGAATATTTCAAGTTATAACGATTTTAAATTACCCCACCTTTAAAAAAAAAAAAAAAAAAAAAAAAAAAAAAAAAAAAAAAAAAAAAAAAAAAACCCTCAAACTTTTAATTAAATAAATAAAAACGTTTTTAAAATGTTTCACGGTCTCTTAAATTATATTTATTATTTTTTTTATGACGGACAGTTAATAGGCGTAAAGAATATTTGATTAACCAGGAAATAAAATTTTGAGAAAAACGACTTTAAATGTAAGCTTTATTGCCTTAATTTCTTAAAAAAACTGAAGAGAAAATCACAAATTTAAAACTGAAATTTAATCAGAAGATAATTATTCTATTTAAATACCATGCATAAAATAATGTTTAAGTGAAATTCTCAAAATTCCTTAAACGTGAGATGCTAGTTTAAATTGATGAAACCACTTAAATTTTCTCTGTTCACATTAAAGTATTTTCAATTACTTTCCACGTACTGACAGAGGCGTGTTGCAGAGGCGTGTTGAATCTCAAACGAAGATGAAATCCTTATCTTATAGAAAAATTAAGTTTAAAGTGAATTAAATTAATTTAGTTAAGTAGTAAACTAAACATGCTCCAAGTTTTCAATCGTGTACACCCTACAAAAAAAAATGAAAAAGTGCGGAACTAAATTGCATTACTGTACGTGTTAAATTAAAACTTGAAGAACAATCATAACATTTACTTTAACAATAATAATAGTATATACACGGTAAATATTGGCGTGAATAGTTATAGAAAGGTAATGTTGTTTACGGAAAATAAATCAAATCTTTTGGTTAAATGCCTTATAATAATAAATATTAAAATATAAGAAAAGAAAGTATAATATATGCAACTCTATTGTAAAGAGCATATTGTTATATGGAACAGAGGGATGGAGAATTAAGGAGACAGAAAGAAAGAAATTAGCGACAGTGGAAATGGATACCCTAAGAAGATCATGGAGGTTATAAAGAATAAAAAGAATAAGAATCAAAGAATCAAAGAAAAGATGAAAATAAAGGGAACCATATTAGACGGTCTTCAAAAGAAGCAATTAATCTGGTATGGTCATTGTAAAAAAAATGAGTCATGAACGACTACTCAAAATCGCGTTTAATTATTGAACAAATCGAAAAAGAAAACGTGGGAGACCATGAAAGAACTGGATGGACGGTATAAAAAAAAGCCATGAGGGATAGAGGTCAGGAGGAGGAATGGACTCTTGGTTGGAAGAAATGGAGTGGTTGCTTGTAGATTTTTTGCATGGTGGCACCTGACGCCATAAACCGAGTTTATATATATATATATATATATATATATATATATATATATATATATATATAAGAAAGTGTTTCGTACGATATTGTATTTATGCAAAATGTTTTTTTAATTTTTTATATATAATTTTTTCTAAGACAAACTAAGTTAGCGTTTTCAGATGCGTAAAATAATTTATACATGCAAGAGCAACAGAATAATAATTTTATTGTCAATGATAACAATTTTAATTTAACATGCTTGTTCATAACATGCTTGTTGAACTTTAAAATGCCCATTTAAAGTATCCAAAAAACCTATATTCTGAGTTGAGAAAACTGATAACTGTAAAATCACTGTCAATGCTACGCGAAAAACTTTCCGAAAATTACGTGTCTGCAAAAGAAACTTTAAATCTATAAATTTTGAAAATATATTTGTTTCTAGGTTTTTAAAGATAAAGAAACTATTTTTGGAATCGTGAGTAGCACGGAAGAGTTTATTTTATATATTCGTTCAAGGATATATTATATTACCGTAGATTAAGAAACATTTGTCATTTTTTAAAGAGAACAGTGGTGCAAGAGGGAAATGTTTTGGCTCAAATTCGGCCTAAAACAAATTTTTCGATAAAGCGAAACGGTTAGTCCTCTCTGGTCTACATAAGCAAAATCGATAAATTTCATTAAATAAAATTCTTCTAAATATCTTTCTAGATCTTTATTAAAATTAAAACTGTTCAAAATTCCGTGCAAACACAAATCTGTTCTACAAGTTAATGTAATCATATTTTCCATTGAAATCCTTAAATATGTGGTTTTTATGACCTATCTTCAAATACTTATCTTAAAAATATAATAAAATTTCACAATAGTAAAATGCATAAACACAGACCAAAGACGTTACATAGGAGAATGCATTACAAGTTTTTCATTGCTATACATTAAAAAGAAAGTTAAAGTAACCGTTTAAAAGTTGAATATGTGATCTGCCTAAGTAGAAATATAAACTCATTTTTAATTTTTTTACCCAATCTGAATTCCTAATGACAAATAACCCGGCAGATAAAACGAATAGTATTAGAAGTTTACATATACAATATGCTTTCAAAATTAATTTATAAAAAATGCGATTCAATAATACATTTTCTTATTGCTTTGGTTTGTATTTTAATACCTATTTTTTATTACCTAATGTTAATATGGTGAGCATCGATAGGGATTTATAAAGTAAAATAAATCTAAAAAAGGTAGAAATAATTAATTCAAGACAATGTTTCGTAAAAATATTAATAATAAATTCAATACAAATTATTGTTTAAAATTCAAATTAATATTGAAATACAATAGAAATTTTAAATCTGAAGAAAAAATAATATCAGTTTACATTAAGCAGTTGAATATAAATGCTGAAAACATCGTACTTACTTGTAAAAAAATATATATACACGAGTATGTTCAAGAACCAAAAATTTTCAAGTGACAATCAAATAATTGCCATCAACAGTTTTAAATATCTTTTATATCCTTCGTTGGTCAAAGGAAATGATCTACTTCCGATCATTTCAGGATTTCCTAATATTAATCCTTTATGTATGTCTTCAGTAAAAAGATATTCTATGATCAGTTTCCTTATTAGAGATTCCTAGCAGCCGTGTTACATTACTTAATCCTCCGTAAAATATATCCTATAGAATAAGAATTAAGTTCAAGTGCAATGCTCCATCTGGAACAACAGCTATCACAGTGTTTATCATAAATTATAATTATGAACTATTTTGAAGAATAATTATAACTATTATAGTCGATAGAAATATCTCAAAACTTAAAACTATCGTGAAATAATTTTTGCTCGAGAGAAGTTTTCTGTGTTTTTGATCGTTTTATTGTTGCTTGATTTCAAAAGAGAAAGTCACACAAGAGAGCATTCACATGAAAAAAAAATTGCATGTTTGGAAAAACATAAAATTTAAACATAGGTTCTTAATATCTTAGTTATCGTGGCTTTCCTTTCCCCGATTTTCAAAAGTTACTGGTGTACTTTAGAAAATCGAGTAAAAAGTATAGGAATTAATAGAGATATAAACTACTAACGATACATAAAACATACATATTGCATTTTTTAACAATATACATTTTTTCTTTTCACTTTACTGAAAATTTAGTTTCAATTTCTAGATATTTGAAGAATTTTACATTGAAGGGGAGATCCATCGTGGAACCTTCGAGTTACATGGGCCACAGTTTAATATGTTTCGTACACCTCCGAGGATGAATACCAAATTTTTCGTAAAATATTTTTTTGCCTTATTTAATGAGATTTTTTTTTTTTTTAAATAGGCCGACCAATATTTTACAAAAATTCTGGTATTCAAACCCCTCAATTCCCCATGAATTTTATGAACCCTGTTTAACCCCTACACGCCTGGCGCCTTTCAACGATATTTTTAATTTTAATTCCAGTAATTCTGTATAGTATTTTTCGCGATAATTAATCCAAGAATTCTACCATTACCTAATGCAATGACTACGATTAAAATATTCTGGTACTAAAAAATAAAAACCACGTGCACCCAAAATGGAACTTATTTAGTGTGTTGCGTGGAAATGACCCGGGCACTATTGCGAATAATTTTAAACAGATTTATTTTATGTCCCCTTAAGTTAATTTTGCAGCTCCGCAATTCTTGTTTAATAAAATTTGCTTAGCCTTTGATAAAATTCTTACAATTGTATTTATACATTTATTCTTTATTGATACAATATAACTCATATTTCATAATGTGTTGCATTTATACTCTCGATATCTTATATGTAAGCATACGTATACAGATACGTGTCCAAATATTCATCTTCCGGAAGTAATGTATGGGGCCCTTCCGTAATCGTCCTAAATGCATTAAAAATTACTGGATAAGTGTTACTATGTCCAAACAAGTGCTTCCAATGCGATACGTATTTCAGTTATGCGTTAAACCGATTTACGTATATACGTATTATACGTAAGTAACATATACGTATACCTTAAACTATACGTTTAAACGCATCCGGATACGTATTAGCGCACATCAGTTAAACGTATAATTCAAGTATACGCATAATTCAAGCATACGTATGTTTCTGGTATCGTATTTTATTTAATACCAATGGATCTCATCAGACTTGCGTCACTGATCGGAGAACAAGCTCGAAATTGGTGGCGTTACCGTAGCAATCTGATTAACATGTTTCATATATAAGATCTTGTTATTTTACCCTATAAACGATTATTGTAAATATATAATGAAAGTAGAAACACTTTATGAGCAAATAAGGAGAATATACACGTTTCAGATTTATTGTGAATCCTTATTAAGTATGGTTTTTATTTATATATTTTTTAAATGCTTTTTTGTGTATGCGTATACACAATATTGCGTCGGGGCGTAAATGTTATTATTTCCACGGTGCTAAAATTTTCTACTCTGTATTAATGTATAACGCAAGTTCATGTCCATTACGAGAAAGAACCGTGGCTACCTTTGTAGGTTTCACCATCCCTCGAGTTACGGTAAAGCAAGTACGGGTCGGAAAAACCAGACTTAAGGCCTAGGGCCTGGCTCTCTTTTGGTTGTCCAGCCCCGAAGCTGTTGGGGGACGCCGGGTTGGAGGGTCCGCAGGTGGCGGTCCTCCGGCCTACCAAGCGCATGGGGAGAGACAAATCCGGTCGTGCGCGCTAAAAGTCCCTCAGGACTTGGGTTTGGTGGTCGTAGACGCGCCGGGGGCTCCTCAGGCGCTTGGTATCGCAGCCCAGTTTTATAACGCAAGTTCATTTTTTTTAACCATGACACTCATGATATTTTTTATACAAAGTGTATGGGCATTACAAGATTTTCCGAAATCTTGACAAAAATCTTGACAAAATTTTATTTTTTATGTGAAGTACCTATAAATGTCGATTACTTATAGCCTGACAAATAATCGTCACTGAAGGTTTTAGAACGCAACCACACATGCTTTATCTTTTTCTTTTAAAACATCTTTTCCAAATAATTTTAATATAGAAAAATATATTTTTAAGTACAATAAAAGTTTGATTATGAAACTTCCCAGGAGTTGGACTGATCAATGTCACTATAAAATATAAAATCAATGTAAGTCGGTGTTCTGCGGCCGTATGGAAAAATAATGTTTCGCGCGAAATGTTCACGCCATAAATCAAAAGAAGCTATGTATGTTACGTGTGTTACAGACATACACTATATTTCCAATGATGACCGGTCACTTGCGATTTCAGACGTTTTGTTAAATATCTGGAAAGATACGTGAGGAATTATCCTGAAACTTCAGGAGTGTAAACAACGTGATAAACGTCATATATTTCCGCGAAGATTTTTTTCCTAAAATCCCATAAGGAGCCGTCAACAAATTGAAGAAATACGAATATCTTTTGGATAATCCTGTAAAAACTAATATTGCAAAAGCATTCAAATTGTAGATTATGATTAAGTGGCTTATTGTAATAATTTGGGTTCAATTTTATGAAGATAGCATGTATACTCAAAGAGAAATTAAGGTTTTTATCAAAATAGTACAAATTTTACCAAGCTTTTTGCTTATAATTTGCAGAGTTTTTAATATAAAACAAGTTATTTTCAGAAAATATGACAAATTAAATTATACACAATACCCTGCAATCAGAATTAAAAAATAATAAAAATTGTATGAAAAATGAGCAGATTTACTAAGTATTGTTTTACTGCGCATGCGCGAATTCAATCAAAATATGCTGTGCATAATATCTATACTAATATTATAAAGGAGTAAATATTGTTTTTTGTTTGTTTGTTTGTTTGTAGGGGGTAATCTCTGGAACTAAGGAACCGATTTCAAAAGTGATGGTGACAAATTGATGGTGACAACCCCTACTCCAACATAGGCTATATTTTACGTCGGTGCCACTAACCCCAGGGGGGTGCAGAAGCGAAAAACGTTCTAAAATTGCGATTCTTTTTTATACTGAAGGAGCTAAAACTTTGAAATTTGGCATTGTAGTTACTTATCTATAAAAAACAACTTTTCAAAAGTTAAAAAAACAGCCAAGTTTAAAAAAAAAAACGAAAGTTGCGGCTAAAAAATGGTGTGATATCAAATTTCCAAGCTTTTATTATAGTACTTATTTAACTTTTTTCCATTAAATAAGTTATCATATATATAAATCGAGTGCATACGTATATGTTAATAGAAATCGTTTTCTCCTGTACTAAATACATCCTAACGTGTTTCTGAAAATTCAAATTTTTTCAAATTATGCATGATGGGCTTGGCGGCCATCTTTCCATGTTATACACAAAATTCTAAGCACCCAAATCCGTAGTTAAAATTCGAAGTTCAAAATTGTAACTTAAGTAAATATTTTAAGCGTTTCGTTTATGGACTTGTATGCTCTGAAAATTGTGTCTTAGGATAAGGATGACATATCTTAAGGATTCATCGTATGATTTATTTTTTAGAGTAATTAATCATTTCAAAGTAGTAAAAATCAATTTCTCAAACTATCAGTCTTCCTCAATTTATCTGTCTGCAGTTAAAATCTGAAGTTCGACATTGTTATAAACATATTACATTGCAAACATATTACGCTTTTACTTTAGAAATTTGAGTGCTTAGAAAGTAGTGCCTTTTTCATTTCTGCCTTATATTTAAGTCTGAGGGTTGTTTGAAAAAAAAGTTTGACGAAGAAAAAAGTTATCATTTTAAGTATCTGGGCGTTTAAAAAAAAAAAAATCTATATCTCTGTCTATAAATCACTTATGAAGATGAGTTTGGTCTCAAATTGAAGAATTTCGTCATTAGATTCTTCTAGTTTTCGTTTTTTTTCTGCGACGCTTGGTTTATTTGATATCTGATATTTTAATCTGGCATGTTTAGTCGATTTAACATTGCGAAGTAGCTTCCTGAAAGTAAGCAGCGGTGTAGTCCAGTTCTTGGCGTTGTTTGTTTGGCGGGTTTTTTTTTATAGCTTGGCTAGGCAGAGCGACCGCCCTGCTTGATAACATGTAAATGCTCTCAAAGAACAAAAAAAAAATTCGAAATTTAAAAGGGTGAAATGAGAGAAAAGCGTTCTAAAAACATTCTAAATTACAATTTCTATGGAATCTCTGGAATTACCGAACCGATTTCAAAAGTGATGGTGGCAAATTGATGGTGACAATCCCTGCTCCAACATAGGCTATATTTTATGTCAGTGCCACTAAACCCAAGGGGGTGCAGGATGGAAAAACGTTCTAAAATTGCGATTCGTTTTTATACTGAAGGAGCTAAAAATTTGAAATTTGGCATTGTAGTTACTTATAAGATGTAAATGCTCTAAGAACGAAATAAAAAATATTTCGAAATTTAAAAGGGTGAAATGAGCGAAAAGCGTTCTAAAAACATTCTAAATTAAAATTTCTATGGAGTCTCTGGAATTACCGAACCGATTTCAAAAGTGATGGAGGCAAATTGATGGTGACTACCCTAATCCAACATAGGCTATATTTTATTTCAGTGCCACTAACCCCAGGGGGGTGCAGGAGCGAAAAACGTTTTAAAATTGCGATTTTTTTTATACTGAAGGAGCTAGAAATTAGAAATTAGAAATTTTGGCATTGTAGTTACTTATAACATGTAAATGCTCTCTAAGAACAAAATAAAAAAAAATTCGAAATTTAAAAGGGTGAAATGAGCGAAAAGCGTTCTAAAAACATTCTAAATTACAATTTCTATGGAATCTCTGCAACTACGGAACCGATTTCAAAAGTGATGGAGGCAAATTCATGGTGACAATCCCTGCTCCAACTTAGGCTATATTTTATGTCGGTGCCTCTAACCCCAAGGGGGTCCAGGATGGAAAAACGTTCTAAAATTGCGATTCTTTTTTATACTGAAGGAGCTAAAAATTTGAAATTTGGCATTGTACTTACTTATAAGATGTAAATGCTCTCTAAGAACAATTTTTTTTAAAAATTTCGAAATTTAAAAGGGTGAAATAAGCAAAAAGCGTTCTAAAAACAGTCTAAATTACAATTTCTATGAAATCTCTGGAACTACAGATCCGATTTCAAAAGTAATGGTGGTAAATTGATGGGGACAATCCCTACTCCAACATAGGCTACATTTTATGTCGGTGCCACTAACATCAATGCGGTGCAGGAGCGAAAAATGTTCGAAAAATGTTCGAAAAATGTTCGAAATGTTCGAATGTAAAGTAATGGTGGCAAATTGGTGGTGACAATCCCTGCTCCAACAGCCTCTTTAATAAAAAGCTATGCGTTGCTGACGACTGGTTTTTTCGCTAATTGTTGCAACAGATCAATCTCGGAAAATGAAACATTTGACGTTACTGAAAAAAATAATATCTCGAAAAGTATGTGTCCGAAAATTGTTTGTCAAACTGCGTTTGAAAGGTAAAAAATTGTATTTTTCTTGATATAAATTGCAAATCTAATGATTATGCCGTTTTTCAAATATTGAATTTCAAAAATTACCAAATTTCCCAATGGAGTACCATAGCGAAACCTTCATGCATAAAAAGATAATGATAAGGGCGACGTGTCCTGACGTGTATATTGGCTATAGCACGAGTCACAAATTATAGTAGCCTTATTATTCTGTTAAAATATAAAAGTGAATTATGAAATGTCAATATTTTGTTTGATTAAAGGTTCGTTAAAAGAAATTGACCAGCGTAGCGGGCGTAGTTTACTAGTATTAACTAAATGTATAGACCAACTTTTATGAAAGTCTCAAAAACATAGCCCTGAAAATTCTGATAGTAATCGTCGATAGAATAAGCTCGAATTTCGCTGTTCCCAAAAGGAAGCAAAAAGATGAGGGGTTATATCCAAATATACTAGCTTATGAAAGTTGACATAATAAGAATGAAGCGTCTCTCATTCTATATTTGATACAACCCCTCATCTTTTTGCTTCCTTTTGGGAACAGCGAATTTCGAGCTTATTTTATCGACGATTATTATCAGAATTTTTAAGCTATGTTTTTGAGACTTACATAAATGTTGGTCTATATATTTAGCTAATATATTATACACAGTATATTTTGATTGAATTCTCGCATGCGCAGTGAAACAATATTTAGTAAACCTGCTCATTTTTCATACAATTTTTATTATTTTTTAATTCTGATTGCAGGGTGTTGTGTACAATTTTGTTTGTCATACATTCTGAAAATAACTTGTTTTTATATTAAAAACTCTGCAAATTATAAGCAAAAAACTTGATAAAATTTGGGACTGTTTTTATAAAAACCTGAATTTCTCTTCGAGTATACATGCTATCTTCATAAAAATGAACCCAAATTATTACAATAATCCACTTAAATAAAATTTACAGTTTGAATGCTTTTGCAATATTAGTTTTTACAGGGTTATCCAAAATATATTCGTTTTTCTTTAATTTGTTGACGGCCCCTCATGGGGTTTCGGGAAAAAATCTTCTCGGAAATATATGACGTCTATCATGTTGTTTACACTCCTGAAGTTTCAGGATAATTCCTCATGTATCTTTCCAGATATTTAACAAAACGTCTAAAATCGCAAGTGACCGGTCATCATTGGAAAGATAGTGTACGAAAGGTACCTTCGAAGCTATACCCTCTAGGCCATAGTAAAACATTTCATAATTAATAGTTCAGTTTTCTGCAAGAATGCACTCTAGCGGGTGTTTCTCAACGTCTCTGATCCGCAGACCAGCAGGAGAAAGGCATTTTTTTTTCACGCAAAGAACGAAATCAGTTTAAACCACGGTAAGTAGAACTTACTAACTTACTAATAACGAACGAACTTACTAATTCTTCTTACCGTGGTTTAAACGTTTATACGCTTAACCGCTGGGGTAAGTTCCATACATACGGTGTACTTTACACTGTTAAAAATTTGCAGCAAACTGTCCGGTCATTTGACCGTTTTTATAGATAACGGTTACATAACCGCAATTTAGCGCTATTCTGAACATACTTCCCCCCCATATTATGATCAGAATAGAGTTTAATTACGGTTTTGTAACCGTTTTTTACAAAACGGTCAAATGACTGGACAGTTTGCTGCAAATTTGTAACAGTGTATATACTCTTTCGTATAATACGTGTAACTGCGTTGACCATAACATACGTATGAAAAATCTACACCCCGTATAATACGTATTATACGTATACTCGTATAAACGTTTAATAGGGAGAACTAGTCCAGACTTCCCATGAAATGTAACAAAAGAGTTTTTCAAAGAACGTATTCGAGAAATTTCAAAAAATATATCAATCATTTGATTACTTTTCATATGTAGATGAATACTTAGGATGTGAAATAACTAATGGGAAGATTAAATCCTTTTTCCTGACACACGTAATAGCCGAAAGATAAATATATGAATCCATATGTATGTATGGGTATGCATATATACCGGGTGCAACATAAGATAATTAAAATTTAAAAATTTCATTAAAATGGAACACGTGATGATATAAAATTGCGGTTTGCAGGAATGGAATTAGAGGGAGATCGTATTATTTCAAATAATAAAAACAATTGTGGTTCAAAAAATTATCAATAGACGGCGCTGGCATGCATAATATGAAGCGGGTGTAAGCAAATTAGGTGTATAGTAAAAGACAATTTTACTCGAAGTGTCTGACAAGCTTCAGTATCCCAGCACATGAAACGGGCCCTTTTTTCCTCTTGTGTCATTTTGCCGTGTGAATTTTCATAATGCGCCAGTTGCTGATCCCCGTTCTAGTAAAAGGGTTTAACCAAGAACGCTTCATCTGGTAACGGTAGCATATTGCTGGCATCGATGAAGTATCGAAGCTGACATCGAATGTATATGCATCGAGGTGTTTTATTGGCAGCCTGATTTGCATAAATATGTTTCATATTATGCATGTCAGTGCCACCTATCGGTAATTTTTTAAACCCCAACATTTTTTGTTATTAAAAAAACTCTAATCTCCATCTCTAAACCCATTCGTGAAAACCGCATTTTTTTAGCATAATTTGTTCTTTTTTAATGAACTTTTAAAGTTTTAATGAATTGATGGCGCATCCGGTATATAAAATCAACAATATAAATGCAATATATTATAAAAGATGTATCGTGTTTATAAAAAAAAATAAATAAATACAAATGTAAGAAATTTAATTAATTTCTGAAGTAGTTTTATTACGAAACCTACAATAATTACCGTACTAAAAAATAAATTTTGCTGAAAAAAAAATATATATCCTTTTATAATTATTCACAACATCAATATTATGTGTGAATAACAATTAGGGGATTTTGTTTTATATTTTAAATTATACTTTTTGGTAACTTTCATTACAAAAAGCTACCTATTACAGCCGTTTGGAGGAAAGCAATTCCAAAAAATTTTGGTATATTTTCACCGATCATGACACCCAGGCCCCCAAACCAACCTCCGTTCAAATGTTGGTTTATATATATATATATATATATATATATATACATATCTGACATATGTCATGCTGTAACTCTCGTATTTATGAGCTGATTTGGATGTGACTGAGTATGTGTATAGAACATACCAAGGTCCTGACCGAGTTTGTTGGCCAGCTTCATCCGCCATCTAGTTTCAAAATGGTGGCAAGTTAAAAAAATTTTAAATTTTAAAAATTCAAAAAGATGTACAAAAAATTTATAAATTGAAAAATTTGTTTCTGTTAAGTGTTAGAACGGGATACAAGGATTCTGGAACATTTTATGTTTTTGCTATATATTTTTTTAAATGGCTGAGGTATGGCAGTTTGAAATTCTAGGGTGGCTGACATTTTGAAACAATCTGATTTTTGTTATGCTGTAATTCTCATGCTGAAATTCGCATTCAGATTCAGTTTTAACGAAAACCGGGATTGAATTTTCTATAATCGAGTTCCAAGCAATTTAGCTTCGTGTTTTTGATTAAAATGAGTTGAATTTTTAAGAACATGGACTATAAAAGCTATCTTTTCCTCCGGTACAGGCCGGAAGGTGTTTTTGAAATGTAAGGGAAACAAAAAAATCAAGTTAGTTTATATTTCTAAATGCATGTTTGTGTATAGAAAATACTTTGGATACAAACATGCATGTATACAGAATTTTTGTATGCATACAATATATGCATACGTATGCAACCCCACGCACATTTATAAAAAATAATATATGAACCGGATAAGATGGAAAAAAAGTTAAATAATCAAAAACAAAAGTTGGAAAGTTTCATATTTTTTTTCCAAATTACATATAAAAAATTATTTATATATACAGAGACAGCTGGATCCTACCTTTTAAACAATATAGCATCCAATATTTATTAAAAAATAAATAAAAGAACATTATCATGATCTGATAAGTAAAATAAATAAAAGTTGCATTATTTTAAAATAAAAATTTGCCCAATTATATTATTCGGAATTTTAATGATTTTTCAGCATTTTATGGTATTAAAAACACATTTTCCTGTTTCTATCGCTAAAGATGCTGTAAATCCATAAAAATTAAAGATTTATAACACGGGTTCTACAAATTTAATATTTTATGTTGTTGCTTTACATGTTAATACTTGAAGAATATTTCTTCAAATGCAACTTATAGAAAGAAACCTGAGCACATTCTTCATTTTTTCATTTGAAAAAATAGGTGATTATTACGCTGTTTTATTTAACTCAACTTGATTTTTACATGTAAAGCTGGAATATTGTAGTCGATTTTTCCCCACTTTCTGGCTAGCTAGAATCATAAACAATATGTACACTCTCAGAAAAAACTGTAAATTTATGAGCGTTTGCCCTTCAATTTTCACGGGCAACAGTCTTATTTGATGAAAAACGGTCTGATCCAATAAATAAGCGGCCTTATCCTTTAGATACTTAGAAAAATTAGGGCAATCCACATAGTCTTACAGTTCTAGCCCATATGTTAGCAAAAATACGGTACGACCCCATACATTGTCCTCCGCTAGGGTGTAACCCTTCATTTTACTCGTGTTTCGAAAATTTTAACCCGCCAAAACAGCGATTCTGTGATGATTATCTAACGTGCTACGTGGTACGGAACAGTAAGCAAAGTGTTATTGTGTTTTAAAGTGCATTATATCCTGCTCATTATAATGGTATACTACTTTGCCTCATAAAATTACGGGCTTCACAAAATGATGGGCATGGATTTTTTTTTTTTTTTTTTTTTTTTTTACGGGTTATGACTGGAATCTCTGCTGCCGACCTCTGCCCGTAATTTTACTGCAATTTTTTTTACAGTGTACACAGGTATGTTTCTGATGACAATGCAACATTTTAATATATTTAAAACTTAATTTTAACATAGTAAATTAATTTTAAAACAATTTTTCCGTTATCTGGCAGCAGGTGATAAACCGTGTAATAATATTTATGGTTAAAACCATTTTCGAGCTACAAAAACAATGGAGTTAATGAAGTGCCAAATCACTCTCTCTAAAACAGGCCAAATCACTGTTAAACTGCAACAACGAAGTATTTTAAACAGACAAATTAGAAAATATAAATGAAAAATAAACAGCATATGTTTTTTGAAAATACTATTTTATCATTTAATAGTTTAATATTAATGAAATTGTGATAATAAAAATACAAATTCATTTCGTTCTAATTTGTCTGTTTAAAATACTTCGTTGTTGCAGTTTAACAGTGATTTGGCCTGTTTTAGACAGAGTGATTTGGCACTTCATTAACTCCATTGTTTTTGAATATAATATCTGTCATGTGGATTAAATGAGATATTAAAAAAAACATTAATTTCAAAATTAAACATGTTGTACACCTTCAAAATATTAAGATATGCGAATATTTCCATAATCGAGTTTTTATCATGATTCAATACGTTCCTCAAACTCATATATTTACTATTCTCTATTACTCATATTGATATCTGCTTTGTATTATTCTGAAATATTTGAAAAATCCGTTAAACTTCCGATATGACGTCAGATTTTCTTTTTAATTCTCTAATGACGTGATATTAATCTGTTTTGTGTACATACACATACTCATACTCCTTGTATTATTGAGAAATCTTTCTGTTTTATTACCACTATGACGTCAATCAATTTTATTTCATATTAATAATTTTTTTCTTTTGGTGAAACTTTTTATTTCATTTTCATTTTTCACGTGGAAATCGTCTGATAGAAAATTAATTATTGTTGAAAGAATTTCATCGTGGATTTTTAATTTTGGGCATCTGCTATAACGGAAAATGTTTAAATTTAATAAGAAAAGGCTGTTAGAATTTTGGTTTTTTATCTATATTTATTAAAATAATACAAATTTTTCAAATTTTAATATTTTGAGCTCTTCATAGCTAGTATTCAGGTATATACATAAAGTTTCAACTCTGTAAGTTACACAGTTTTTGAGAATGGCTCTGGGACAGACAGACAACGGAGCGGGAGTCATAGGGCTTCGTGACATGAACGAAACCCTAAAAAAGCAAGACATTTGTTGTTACAAAAACTGAGAATTAATTGAAAACTTTAGAGCTACCAACTCTTCCGAATGCTGAGTGCCACTTTTTTCCAATAGAAATCGTCCCTTTATTTAATGGAGAAATTATTCGATTAAGTTGAAATTAATTGAGACAAAAATTACTGTTAGGAAATAGAGGTATTCAAAAACTGAAAGGGTTAGCATCTCTGAAACTTGTATACTACAACATATTGAATTACAGCATAATTGTATATTGAAATTAATTGGATTAAACTTCATGTCTTCAACTACACAAAATTTTCTTCCATCAACTCATGATGAGAAATATTGATCCAATCATTTTAAGTGAGGACTAATATTAAATTACCAAAAATCTCTGTCTCTTTCTGAGTTTATGGAGAAATTTTTAACAATGTTAAGTAAATGTATCTTTATCCGCGTGAAATTCCTTAAAAGTGAAGTTTTGTTTGTTACTTGTAAGTTACTTAGTGTTTCTGTGTATGAAAGGCTTAGTAATCCGATTAACTCCATGTGAAGTCATTATTTGTGTTATGAAATAGTGAATCCATTGCAGCATTCTACTTGAGTGCGCATTTTTTATTTTTTATTATTTTTTTGTGTGTGTGTGTATATTAGGGTGGAGTGAAAGAAATAAAGTTTACAATTTCGAAATACAACAGTGATTAAAATTTGCCTCTTCACTTACTTTTTAACAGAAAAAAAATCAGGTCAATCGATTAATGTCTTGAGTTCTTTACCAGGTCATGAAATTATGACGACTATCGTATTTCGAAATTGTGAAGTTTAATTTTATATGATACTAGCTAACCCGCCCAGCGTTGCCCGGGCCCGAGATAATTACAATCTCAGAGAAAGGCGTTAACCCCCTCCCTCCCCATACCCGCAAAGATAATGAATAATTTGTTCAAGAGAACCACCGTCACCTACATTAACGCGATCATTAAAAAAAAGAAGTACATTTTTCTGATAATTAGAACATAACGAAGACGCTACGCTAAAATAGCCGGCAGATGACACCCCTTCCCGACCTCAAATTCAAATCTATATCTTAATTAGTTACTACCTAAGTATTTGTTCATTAGTAAAATTTGGCAATTATTTCCTTTCATTTTCGCAAACTAAATGAGAGGGATCGGCCAGAGAAACAGATCTCTTTGTAGTTAAGTTTTTATTGAAAGCCGATACCTGTCTGAAAATTTCTCGGGTCGTTTTCAGTGGCGCCGGCAGATTTTTGGCAGTTTTTTGCGTAAATTTAAAAAAAATTACCAACCGAATTTTTCAAAAATCACATAGTCAGATACAGAATATTTTTTTACATATGCTCAGAAATTTTCAATTTGATATCTCAATTAGTTTTATTAAAATTTGCTAATTAGTTAAATAATTTCGAATTCGTTCATTTCCGGTCGCAAATCCAATGCGCCAGTCCGTTTCTTTCGCCATTTTGATTTAAAAGATGATATTTTAGAAGCGATGATTAATGAGAATCTAATTAATATCTAGGATAATTATCAAAATATTAAAATTCTGAGGCTCAGGTGCACATGGCCAGACCTTGGACTATCCACACCTAAATTTCCAGCCTTCTAGATGGGCTAGATTTTCCTAGCCATCGCCAAAAGACACACACACACACACACACAGAGCGAAACTTTCTTTTATTAGTATAGATACCACAATTTTCAAAATTTCAGGGCCTGGTACAGGGCTCCAGACATTAATCGACTGACCTGAAACATTTTTACGTTAACGAGGAAGTAAAAAGGCAAAATTTGATGGCTATTGTATTTCGAAATTATGTAATTTATTTTTGCATGACACGTCACAATTTGCTGGCAATTTTCGCAATTTCAGGGTCTGGTAGAGGGCTAAAGAGATTAATCGATTGACCTGATTTTTTTTTTTTTTTTTTTTTTGTCAAATAGTAAGTGAAAAGTCAGATTTTAATTACTATTGTATTTCGAAATTGTAAACTTTATTTTTTGTCACTCTACCCTAGTGGGTATATTTCGTTGACAGCTGTTGTATATAGAAGTGGCAACAACGAAGAAAAAATAAAAGTATTGTATTAGATGACAAGCGTGTTCCGTCCGCTACGCTGGTTAGTTTCTCTAAACGAACTTTGAATCAAACGCAATTTATCGATGAATTTATTGTGTTTTAAAGAAATGTGGATCTTTACCTGGAATGTCCTTTTGCATTGCTGAAAACGATATGAAATGTCGTTTTCTACTTAAATGGCTACTGCGTCAATGTGTTTTCTAATGTGTCTGACAAAATTTGATCTGTTAAGGACCAACTATTTTAGTTGATCATTTATAGTAGAATTTGCTAAAGAACTATAAAATGATATGCAATATACTAAAACAATCCTGAAAAATTGTCTATCTAACAATGTAAGTCTCATCAAAATCCGTCTAGTAGAAAATGATGTCACTTGAAAATTAAATACTTCGTAAGGGGCCATGAGCCACATTTTACAAGTAAATAATACGGCACAAGTAATTTCTGTACTGTCAAAATTATCACCGCATTAAACGTTTTTCACAAGGATGTCCAATTACTTGTCAAAATAAATATATGAAATAAATATAGAAGAAATACATTAAACATCTTTTTTTTTTTAAGACAAGCTTTTATTATAATGTACAAAAAGGGAAAACAAAAGTTGAAAGACCTTTGATTGAAATACATTTTTAAAAGAAATAAATTAAATTGAGTGTTTTTTTTCAAATAAATAAAATGGAAATACAATTTTAAAGCCAGCTTCCTGGCAAGAAAAAAAATTATGAACGCCCTCTTTTGAATCGAACCCATATCCATTCATACACTGCGCGGAACGTTTACCAACCCTGCTACCGTTTAATCGAAGAACATCAGCTTATTTATGAAACAGTCAATGACATTTACGTCATCACATACGTGATCACATTTACGTACAAAATACGTAAGATTGAACAAGTATTTTTGCAACTGAGGGGTCTCAAAGGCAAATTTATTTATTTATTTATTTTACAGAATTTTATATTGTCACCGGAAATACATCACCCAACAAAAAATCAGATCAATTTGTAGCACAGGAAGTTTGTTAAAATTGTGCTTTAAGATTTTAGCCGAACGGACATGCACAGCAAGTTAAATATAATCTTGTACAAATAAAACATACATGAATTTAGACCATACCATAAATGATTAAAATTAAAACAAAAAACTCTTGCGATTCATGACTCCATGCAAATTAATGAATATTATGAATAAAGGGTGATTCAAAATAGATGTTCTGTCGATTATCTCTTAAATCGCAGATGATAGAATGCCCAATTACAAAAAGTATAGATATTACGTACAGCTTTTAGATATATAATTTGTTTAGAATGGGATGTATACATATCAAAACAAGAAATTTAATTTTGTGTATAGTTCCTGAATCCTGTCAGTTATATTTAGAAAAATGTTCTCCTGTGTCTAAGTCTTTTATAGAATAGGAATGAATATAACAACAATTTTACTGGTTAAGTTACTTTGAATTTCATGAAATTGTGTTTTTAGACATTACAAAAAGAAAACACCAAAATTTATTACATTTAACGATTACATTTTGTAGTTACATAAAAAAGTAGTACATTTAGATTCCGAAATTTCAATAATTAGTTGTTTACTGTGATACAAGTGAAATAAATTATCTTTTAAACTCTCTCAATTATACCTTCCGGCTTGTATAAGGTATATATTTAAGTATTTATAAACCATCGCAATATCAAACTCATATAATGATACAGAATGTTAAGTTAAAATAAAAATACGCATTCTGCTACATAATGATTTTCAAACAAACGAGTATTTAAAACTAAATATAAACGAATATAAAAAGCATAACTTCGCAATTAGCTTTTGGCATAGTTCAAAATCACCGTTATTTATCCATGCGTTAATATAATTGATACTTTTTCTAATTAACTGTACAGGTAACGGTGTTCGTACCTAACCAATTTTACAATATCGATATCAATTAATAAGACCTGAAGGTTAATTAATTTATTAACTCTGCGTGAAAACTGTCTCTATACGTGGTGCAAGTGCTCAGAATCCTTCGTTATTCCTTCCAATAATTTTTAATCGAAATTTTGCCATTATAATCAAAGAATTTCTGTGATTACGTTGGGCAAATGCTTAAAAATTTTGTAAAATACGCTCGCTGCGAAAGCGTTAAGTATATTTTAATTGTTTTTACACTTCATTTGAACGATATATATATATATTTTACGAAAATTTGACAATATATAATTTTGAACTGGAAACTAGATTAAACAAGTTGGAATTTGTACGTCAAACGTGACAAATGAGGTGCATTTGTACTGTAACTAATTTCAGTGAAATGAATTTTATCTTCTGTTATTATGGTATGATTAATTTCCGTTATAAAATAAAGGCATTTTAAATTGGCAACATTTTATAGTTTGTTGACATTTTCTAACAATTCCAATGGAAAACTTAAGCCTAGCTTTGAAAATTTTAGAACTTGAAATCCTTATTTAGAATCTTTTCCATTAAATATCTATTTCTCCGGAAGCATCTATCCAAAAAACTTTCGGTAGATTATCGAATTGCTTTAATTAAACAATTTTAATATACAAATTCGGTTTTTAAATTCAGTAATACTGAAATATTATGACTCCAGCTTAAATAGGACGTGATCACCATGGCAACCTAGAGTTATTACCTATCATGGGATACCATTGAATTAATTACTTATCATAGGATTAATAGAATGAAAAATGTGACTATAACTATAACTTACAAGTGGGCCGCCAAACATGATGCGCACAGATTTTGATGATTTTAATGTATGTTGTAGGTGTCAAGCCCCTAACTATTCAGGTCAAAGGTTTCCTTCAAATGGATCTTAGTTTTTGAGAAATTTGGGGTTAAAGTTTAGCATACATTTCAAATACCCATTAGTTTGACGTTGTGAGCAAGGTCTCCGTAGCTTAGAGCTAACGTTCGTGCTTCTAGTCCCGGGGGTGAGGGTACTGTCCTATGTTGTGAATTTTAACTTTTAAAATTAATTTTATATTTTTGACGCGTTACAAGTCGTACGCAGAATTATGAATTCTTCATCTATAAACTTTTTGCTATTTCCCTAATAAATTACATTTACACTTTCGAATTTTTCATGAAAATTTATATTTTTTGCGCAATTTGTAAACTAATATTTCTATCAACGAAAATCCCAAACTAAGTTATGTCTTAATATCTCGTATTTTTAAAACTATTATTGCTTACATTTAGGTATATTTATTTATTCATTTATTTATTTATCATATTTATGGAAAAATGCATATTTTTTTACTCCTAACTTCTATTAAAAAACATATTTGATTAGGAAAAAATTAACAAAATAATATATCATTTTAATATTTAATTTATTCTAAATATAATGCAATATTTTAACTGGTGAAATACAAAAATATTTAACATAACAGACATCGACATTTTTAGTTTATTAAATATGGAATTAACTGTGCGATACGTATCGTAAATATATTCAAAACAAAATATCGCATTAAAAATCACCATTAAAAAATTTCTTTACATAAACTATTTAACAATATTGGAATAATGCCTAAATTAACATATTATATATTCTTTAAATATTAAATTATAATAAATATATTAAAAACTGTGTTAAAATTTGAAACACAAATCACTTCAAACGTGGTAATTGTCTGCAAAAGAAGCTGAACAAACTGAATAAAAAGGAAATTTTATTTATTCTGTTATTACCATAAAAGTCATTGCAGACGATATTTTTTTCAAATATTTTTTATATGTATTGTAATTTACAGAAGATATTTCATCTCTAGTTGAATTTTTCTGTCTGACATTGACAGGGGTTTTACTTGTTAGAATTAAAAAAAAAATTGAAATGTAATATATTATATATTATTTTTTATTTGTGCAAATAAAAAATGATGTTGCGTTTGAACTTTACAGTTAAATGTATTTAGATAACATTAAAATTTTATATAACTGGTTAAAATTTGCATATAAGCGTAACTGCTTTAATATTTTATTACTTCTTTTAAGATATGGTATTGGAATTACCTAATCACGCATACGTTTAGAAGGTTTGACATGAAAATTATTTTGTATAAGTTATTAAAAAAATGATAAATTTCCATTTAAAATTCCATAAAGTTAAGAAAAAAGCATTATTTCTGAACGGTTATTAAAATATAAATGCAAATAATAATAAATTTTAAACAGAATCTAGACATACATTAGTTTGGAGTTTCGTTAATAAAAATATTAATTTCAAAATTGCGCAAAAAAATACATAAATAAATAAAAATACATTAAAAAATAATAATTGTAAATTTTCACGAAAAATTTGAAAATGTAAATGGAATTTATAGGAAAATATCAAAAAGTTCAAAGATGCAGAATTCATGATTCTACATAAAGCTTGCAACGCGTCAAATACATAAAATTAATTATAAAACGCACATGATAGCACAGAACCCTCGTCTATGGGATTGGAAGGGCGAACGTGCCACGGAGACCTAGATCAGAACTTCAAATTAATGGCTATCTAAAACGCAAGCTGAAATTTAACCCCAAATTCAACAAAAACTAAGGCCCATTTGAAAGAAATCTTTGACCTGAATTGTTAGGGGTATGACCCCTATAACATACTTTAAAATAATCAAAATCTTTGCGCATCATATTTGGCGGTCCCCTTGTTAATCACAAATGTTATAAAATGTCATATACGTCATATATGACTATAACGTCATACATTTCAGATAACTTTGCGATACACCTCGGTCGCTTGACGATTAATCCTTGGAAGCTGCTATAACAAGAAAATACCAATTTAAAAAAAATTAAATTACTTAAAAAATATTTTTATTAATATATTTTTAAGTTTCGATTCGATTTTCATAAAATTTGAAACGACGGGACAAAATTCTGCAAATATTAAATTTCAAACCATTCGGTTGGTTAGTTTTTGTGCGGTTATATGTGTACAGACGGACGGACGCGACGACGACTGTAGGTGCTACGTATTTATATAATTACGAACCGAAAAAATAACAAAATTACTGAAAGAGCAAGCATATTTAAACTTTGTAACTTTATGCGATAAACTGTAAAATAAATTTACTATTAAGATGATTATAATAAATGAAATATGGTTTAATATGATATTACGATATACTATTCTATTGTTTCTAAATTAATGTATGTAGTATTTAAGTAGTTTGAAGTGCAGTGGGATATAATATATCCCACTTAATTTTAATTTCCAAACGCCACAATGACAATTCTGGATGCGGAAATTTATGAGTTATTTTTTAATTTTGTAATAAAATTTTGCTTTTATAATATACGTGAAGAAAAGTTTTTACTTATTTTTAAATAAATTTGCTGTTAAATCTTAGTGTGATTCAATGATTTTAACATTTTAGAAACATAAGTACGTTGCCCCTGAAAGGTTTAAGGGGACCAGAATGATTTAAAATGACGACAATCGATTGAAGTTCGATCGTGAATTTGGAACCATGTAGCTAATTTATACCATTGAATCTTTGTGGACTTTATGTTTTATATAAATGAAAAGTCTATTTTAAATTGTCAAAGACAATGACAAAAGTTTTAATATTGTACGACAAAATCAATCTTATAGCACTAGTTCTGCAATGATTATGAAGTGAAGGGTGATGTTTTGAAATGAAAAGTTTTGTGAAGGGATATTTAAAGGTTCCAATTTCTACTTAACAGATCTTTGATATTACAAGCAGTGTTGGGCAAACTCACAAAAATATAGAATTAATTTAAACTCAAATTCATCTTCTGAACAATGAGTTAAGTTTGGGCTCAAATTTAAACTTTATAACTTTATATTATTTAAAAAAAATAAAACTCACTAAAGACTTTTTTTTCAAAAAAAAAAATAATAGAACTTTCATTTTCCAAATTTGAAAAGTATTCTGAACTACTCTTTTGGTTATTCAATGTTCTTTTATAAGTATCACGAACATAGAACTCAAAGCCGCAGGGGTTCATCGATAGCTTCTGTTGCGAATGACTCCTTGGTTAGTTGAATCCAAACAATTTTGTCTGTTACCAATGGCAACGGCTTTTTTGTTTACTCTGATTTATTCTTTTTCTAGTTAGATGATGTAACTTTTCTGAACCGATTGTTCGGTGATAATGTGAACGCTCAAATGAGTGTGATAATATAATAATATCCTATATTTAAATGTAAATAAATAGTAATTTAAGTTTTTAAGAAGATGTTTATTCGATTTTAATTGCTGTGAGCTTATATTTTAACGACGCTCTGTTTCTCGATTGATTTCATAAAAAGAATTTTTAAAAGACATTCGATATGAAAAGAATCTGCATTCGAAACTAAAATGGTATGTATCAGCTTCAAACCCGCAAGCCCCTTCTGCAACCCCTTCTGCATTTCGAGGTATTAAATTTGTTCATTTTTCCTTTTAAATCTGTCCGGTTTCAATTTTCAGATTTTTTTTACTTTTCTATACCTGGCTTCCTCTAATATCTCGGTATATAAGGGACGTAGCAAGGACCATCACGCGAAACGACCCGACAAAAGATATCGTGGCAAAATCGTTTAAAAATATTGTTTTGAGATAAATGATTTTAAAGTTTTGCGTTCTGTGGGGCTCAACTTTTACGGCTCGTATGAATAAAGTTATTTTTTTTATCCTAACAACTGTAGAACATTCCGAAAATTTCAAACATAATAATAATAATAATAAATAAATTTTTTTCATCATTTCACATCTTTTTTTATCATTTTAACTATGCGCATCACGACTTTCATATTATCGTAAATTAAATATAGTATATAATGTGTCAGAATGTAAAATGTGCTACATAATAATTAGTTGAACTTATTTTATTCTTATCGCTTTTGAAGGAAACATTTTATATTTTTGTTTACGATAACAAATATATTTACCATTAGCCTATGTGTTAAATTTTAAAATGTCAAATGTTTATTTTTATTTTTTGCTAGCACTAAAGAACATTTAAATGCTGATACAAAATTGAGCTTTCCAAAATTAAAGGAAAGTTTTTAGAATAATTTTCAATAGTAGATTTGTGAAAAACTCTGCAACATTATTTGTGGTATCTACAAAAATATTTCTTTTTAATTTTACATATATCCAGTATTTACAGGATAATTTCTCTGTTTTATAACGGAATCTCGGTTTAATGCTTTCTGTAAAATTACATGATATGTGGTGCACCGTTACCAGTAGATTCTTCGTTATTTCAGAGAAAATGTTTTAACTGCATGATTCCAGTAAAAACTACATTCGACGATTAAATTTCCTGGTTATGAAACAGTAGATTATAGGGTTAATAAAAAAGTATATTTAGATTACGAAACTAGAATAATGTAACATAAATGGCAATCCAAAAGTATAGAAAAAGAAAAGATATTTATTAATTTGAAAAGTACATTCTAAAAACATATTCGTCAAAAAGTGTAAAAAAGTACAGTTAACTAATTACAGGAGCACACCTGTGACTGGAAGCGGGGATTTTTCTCTTATTTCAGGGACTTTCCGTCCTTTGACAGGAGAAGTTGAAAAACAAATTGAGCTTACACTGCAAAACAAAATTGTTGATTTTACAGTATAATACTGCCATCCCAGCTGCTAGTATTATACAGTAAAATTAACAGTAATAAACAGTAAAATAAGCGGTAATACGCTGCCGCGCACGCGTATTACCGTATTACTGTTTATTTTACTGTTTATTACAGTTAATTTTACGGTATAATACTGGCAGCTGGGATGCCAGTATTATACTGTAAAAACAACACTTTTTTTTTTTGCAGTGCACAAATATAACAAGGAACAAAAATATACAATTAACTCTTCGGAATTTCCAACAATTCCGTAAAGCGTCTTTATCTTTACAAACCTCAGAAACAGAAAGAGTTTCGAGACAGGTATTTATAAAAAAAAAAGTTTGTTTTGCTATCCATAATTTTCATAAACGTTCCCGAGTAGTTTTTTCAGTGTATTTCTCCGATTTCTCAACCCGGAGTACAGTTATTTCGCTTGCTATCATATTCCAAGTAAACATTTTCATGTTCAGCAAAACATATTTAACCGAAAATTTGCTAAAAATGTTTGATAATCTGTTGAATGTATTCATTCAGTTATGGAGGTGAAAATTTTTACTTGATAATTGATAGCATATGATTAACAGATATTCAAAGTTGAGAAAACTGATTAATATACTGTAAGAACAACTCGGAAACGTATCCAAAAATTATGTCCAAAAAAAGAACTTTTGCTGTAAAAAACAGTTCTCTTAACATCAAAAATATATTGTTTTCTGAGGTTTCTAAAAAAAATCAAACGCTTTTCGGAATCATGGATAACTCAAAACTAATTTTTTTTTAGTTCTTGGTTATATATTATGATTTGCTAGATTAAGGCTGCTCGTCAGTAAACTTCCCGATTCCTCTCGCTAATGTTAATCCAATGGGCGTAGGATGCATTCGTATTTTTAAAATATCTCCTCGGGAAATTAATATGTTTAACTTCTGTTTCCTGTGTACTGTTCTTAAAGCATGTCTCTCTTTTTTTAGTTATCAAAATATTTCAAAACTATGTGCTTAATTTATGTTTTATGTGTTAAAATCTTAGCGAAACTGAATACGATTTTATCATTTCATATAAAATTAAGTATATATTTTAGAAAAAAAATGACAACTGAAAAAAAGAGAGACATTCTTTAAGAACAATACAAAGAAAACAGAAGTTAAAAATATTAATTTTTCGAGGAGATATTTTAAAAATACGAATGCATCCTACGCCCATAGGAATAACATTAGCGACGGGAATCGGGAAGTTTACTGACGAGCAGCCTTAAGAAGTCTTTTTTACGGAAAATAAATGTAATAGCTTTCACATGATGAACGCATCTAATGACACGATGTTCAAGTTAAGTTATTATTAGATAGGTTTTGTATTGTATAACAGTAATCGTATGGGGAAAAAAAACTTTTAACTAAACCAAAGGATACAACTGGGCTACGCGAGTTTCGGAATATAGGTAAAAAAACACTTTTTAAGTGCGTTCGTAACTATATAAATACGTAGCACCTGTAGTCGTCGCGTCGTCCGTCCGTCTGTCCGCATATAACAGAGCAAAAACTACTCATTTGAATGGTTTGGAACTTAATGTATATAATTGCTGCAGAGTTTTGTCGTGTCATTTCAGATTGTATGAAAATCGAATAAAAATTTTAAAAGATATTGATAAAAGTATTTATTAAGTATTTTGAATTTTTTTTAATCGGTACTTCCTTGTTATAGCAGTTTCGGAGGATTAATCGTCAAGCGACCGAGATGTATCGCCAAGTTATCTGACATGTATGACGTTATAATCATATATGACATATATGACATTTTTAAACCTCAATGACCAAGTTATAGTCACATTCTTCATTCTATTAAATCCTATCATACGTAATTAATTCAATGATATCCCATGATAGGTAATGATTCTATGTTGCCATGGTGATTACGTTCTATTTCAGACGGAGTCATTGAATTTAAAAACCGAATTTGTGTACTAAAATTGTTTAGTTATAGCAATCCTACAATCTACCGAAAGTTTTTTGGATAGATGTTTCCGGAGAAATAGATATTAAATGGAAAAAGAGTCTTAATATGGATTTCAAGTTCTGAAATTTTCAAACCTAAATTTAAGCATTTCATTGGAAATTTCAGTAAATGTCAACAAAAGATAAAATGTTGCCAACTTACAATGTACTTATTTTATTACAGAAATTAATCATATCATAATAACAGACGATATAAATATTTATGAAACTAGTTACAGTACGAACGCACCTCAACTGTCATGTTTGACGTAAAATTTCCAACTTGTTTTTATTGAAAACTCTAATCGATTTTTTACATTTAATATATATATTTCGAAACAACTAACAACACCAGAAAGCATTTTAGAAAACTATCAATTATGCATTTAAATAAAGTTTCGACACTTATTTAAAAGACGTACTTTCTTAATAGCCGCACGACACAGGTTAATATTTGTGGAAATATCCCAAACATTTCGGCACTTAACGCAGTCGTTTGGATGTCGTTTTAGCAGTTTTTTAGCAGTACGTTGAAGCAGTCATTTTTACAGTGTTTCCAGTTTTTACGCACTTTGTTCGATTACGTATCTCTTAAATTTTTGTGTTACTTATTTTATTTTATTTATTTATTTATTGATGAAATGTTAATTTCCTTATGAAATATTACCCGGAAAAAACAATTTATATTGTTTTAAGTGAAAACGCATTAAACTTCCATAATCAAGCTGCACACGAAGAGATAGATTAACACTATAACAGCGAAAAAAAATCTTACCTACTGGAACGGCGCGCCGTTCCAGTAGGTAAGATTTTTTTTCGCGAAGTGTTCATTTTGACCGCTAGATGAAACTACTTAAATGACAACGATAAAACAATTTTAAATGTCATATATCGGAAAAAAATATGTAATTTACCTGTATTTCATCATTTATATTTAATTTATATTTAATATTACTTGATAATTTATTGAACTTTTAAAGTACTCTTAATGTAACGCCTACAGGGCGGTCAATTGGATCATACTACAACTACACAAATAACTCATTAATTTGATATAAAAATTGATTGGTTTCACAAATTAAAACTAATGCTAACTAAAATAAAACCCAATTTATAAATTAATATTTTTTTCATCAATATTCCATATATATCTACCCTATATATATAAAATCCTAATGAAACAAATTTGTGAAACGATTTTATGAAACGAATTTATGAAACGATTTTATGAAACGACTGATTAAACGACTGATTATGTTTCAGGGATATTTTTAATAAAATATTAAACGCTTGATGGTGAAATTAATACCAATTGTCCATAAAAATCCGCGGATGTCAAAACTGGTAATAGAATTTTGAAATTGGAATTAGTTTTCGAGATATTATTTTTTTTCTAATTTTAATGACATTTCTGTAATGATGGCAACTAATTACTCAGTTTTTTTGTTACAAAAAAGGGGAAAAAATTGAAAAGGATCCCGATAGGGATTATTGATTTCTTTTTATTCGTCATTTTCAAATTGAAATTGAATTTATCTTTTATTTCAATCGATAACGAAGACAAGATTCTGATTAAATTATGTTTTTCAGGAAAATTTGAAAAAAAAAAAAAAATCACATTTCTATCGTCAGGATTCAATCGTATGTCAGCATTTAATTTAATTTATAAACTGAAAATATTTTGAATAAATTCGTCCAAATGACAACATTTATGTAAACGCAAAAGAAAGGAGCAAAAACATATTTATACAATTTGTTTAGCGTAAAATGTCATTTATCCTATTTTATATATAATCAGAAGTAATTTGTATAGAAAAAACAATAATAATATACGTATAATCAAAATACGCATATAAACAAAAAAATCGTCGAATTTGTTTCCATGGCTGTTTATGTCATTTGGCACCAAATCTCACTTTCTAATGCCCGAATTGCGCCAAGCTTTTTAAAAAAGCGTCAAGACTCCTATAATAGAAAAGCACCAAAAGCTCATTGGGTTTGTTTTCATAACTTTTGGCAACAAATCTATGTATACTAACGAATCTATCCCTTTTCGAAGCCCGAATTACGCCAAACCTAAAAGAAAAGGATCCTATACTGAAAAAGTACCCGATTTTCTTATGGACAATATTCAAGTGACATAACAAGGTGTAAAATTATCGCGGATAGCAAATTTGTTTAAATATGTCATCAATTGATGCCGAATAAATGCAAGCATGCATGCACAAAATATTTAATTAATTTTGTATGATAAATAATTATTAGTAAATTCGTATATACATATACATTAAAATAAATAATTTACATATTTAAAATAACATGAAAATATGCATGATGGTGGACTAAAATAGAGAGAAAATTAAAACCTGTTACTGAAAATGTCTATAACAGTACTTTTCAATACCGTGGTTCTTAATGTTATTCACAAGCAGATGGAATTTTTCTCATCCTTAAACGCAAAGGAAGAATAGAATACAGATCGTTGTTATAAAAGTCCGAGAGGTAGCCACAATTTAAACCTAACCATTTTATACAAGCTGGCTTTCAAGTTGTAATTGATTTTACTTATCAATCCCGAAAACAGTCGTCAGTTGTCGCAACAGCTGTGTATGAGGAAATGGTAATCAAAAAATGCCCCATTAAAACGTTAAAAGCATGGCAACCCAATTACAGATTTACCAATATTTTTAAAACAAAGCACGCTGTCATGTTTTTAGAGGCTTCGAAGTCTGAGCGGGGGTTGGCGAGCGTAGCTCGCAGGGGGTAGGCCCCCTAGTATATATATATATATAATAATATTATATTGTTGTAATTGTTGTTATATCTACCCTATATATATAAAATCCTAATGAAACGAATTTGTGAAACGATTTTATGAAACGAATTTATGAAACGATTTTATGAAACGACTGATTATGTTTCAGGGCTATTTTTAATAAAATATTAAACGCTTGATGGTGAAATTAATACCAACTGTCCATAAAAATCCGCGGATGTCAAAACTGGTAATAGAATTTTAAAATTGGAATTAGTTTTCGAGATATTATTTTTTTTTCTAATTTTAATGACATTTCTGTAATGATGGCAACTAATTACTCAGTTTTTTTGTGACAAAAAAGGGAAAAAAATTGAAAAGGATCCCGATAGGGATTATTGGTTTCTTTTTATTCGTCATTTTCAAATTGAAATTGAATTTATCTTTCATTTCAATCGGTAATGAAGACAAGATTGTGGTTAAATTATGTTTTTCAGGAAAATTTGAAAAAAAAAATCACATTTCTATCGTCAGGATTCAATCGTCTGTCAGCATTTAATTTAATTTATAAACTGAAAATATTTTGAATAAATTCATCCAAATGACGTCATTTATGTAAACGCAAAAGAAAGGAGCAAAAGAATATTTATACAATTTGTTTAGCGTAAAATGTCCTTTATCCTATTTTATATATAATCAGAAGTAATTTGTATAGAAAAACAATAATAATATACGTATAATTAAAATACGCATATAAACAAAAAAAATCGTCGAATTTGTTTCCATGGCTGTTTATGTCATTTGGCACCAAATCTCACTTTCTGATGCCCGAATTGCGTCAAGCTTTTTAAAAAAGTCAAGACCATGGTTGTCAAGACCCTTATAATAGAAAAGCACCAAAAGCTCATTGGGTTTGTTTTCATAATTTTTGGCAACAAATCTATGTATATTAACGAATCTATCACTTTTCGAAGCTCGAATTACGCCAAACCTACAAGCAAAGGATCCTATACTGGAAAAGTACCCGATTTTCTTATGGACAATATTCAAGTGACATAACAAGGTGTAAAATTATCGCGGATAGCAAATTTGTTTAAATATGTCATCAATTGATGCCGAATAAATGCAGCCATGCATGCACAAAATATTTAATTAATTTTGTATGATAAATAATTATTAGAAAATTTGTATATACATATTAATTAAAATAAATAATTTACATATTTAAAATAACATGAAAATATGCATGATGGTGTACTAAAATAGAGAGAAAATTAAAACCTGTTACTGAAAATATCTATAACATAGTACTTTTCAATACCGTGGTTCTTAATCTTATTCACAAGCAGATGGAATTTTTCTCATCCTTAAACGCAAAGGAAGAATATAATACAGATCGTTGTTATAAAAGTCCGAGAAGTAGCCACAATTTAAACATAACCATTTTATACAAGCTGGTTTTCAAGTCTTAATTGATTTTACTTATCAATGAAAAAGCAGTCGTCAGTTGTCGCAACAGCTGTGTATGAGGCCATGGTAATCAAAAAATGCCCCATTAAAACGTTAAAAGCATGGCAACACAATTACAGATTTACCAATATTTTTAAAACAAAGCACGCTGTCATGTTTTTAGAGGCTTCGAAGTCTGAGCGGGGGTTGGCGAGCGTAGCTCGCAGGGGGTAGCCCCCCTAGTTGTTATATAACAAATCTAGAATGCTGATTTTTTTTTTAAATATTTGTTATCTATTTATGAAAGTCAAAAAATTGCAAAACATTTCTTCCAACCAAACAAAAGTAATCAACGGACAAAAGTGCTCAGAGGTCAAAATAACCCCTACCGCTGTTCTAGTGTTAAAAAATTAATTTTAAGAATCCTAATATTTTAGTAAATTGAGATCAAGTTTTCATACAAATTGCATTTGAAAACACATATTTTTCCTTGTTCGACGGTGTACAAATTTAAATTATGCAATGTTTAGAAGTAATTAAATTTGCGAAAAAAGGAAATGCATTGCTCAAACAGTTGCTGCTACTGGAAATATGACATATGTGTTACCTAACGATGTGTTTTTGCTTTGTAATATTGATATAAACAAATATATAAATTAGAATTTAGTAATTGCTTTTAGGCATTTTTAATCTCAAAGCTATACATTCATGTGCCAATATACTTGGTACTTCTTCAACAACATATAATAGATTTTGTGCCTTAACAGGTCTACGATATCGATTAAATTTTAATGTGATTTGAAGGTTTAATATACTATAATAGTTGTTATGAAGAAATCAAGAGAAATGTAAAAGGCATGTCTTGTTTTATGTAAATTTATCAAGATATTATTTTGGAGTAGAAAAAAGTTTAAAAGGCTTTTTTGAAAAGGTAAAGATATAATCTTTTAAATTCGCATAATTATAACCTACGGCCTGTAAAAAAAATGTTTTCTTTTTAATATATTTAAATTTTCACATGATAAACATTTCTAATGATATAGAATATAAAACTTAAGTTACTATGAAATACGCTATTTTTATGTAACCATTATCAACTTTAAAATAGTTTTATCTAAATATAAACATATATAACAAAAAGCAATATGCATCAATTGCTTCTGGGCATTCTTCAAAATAACTTTTATTCATCCATGCGTATATATAACTGGCACTTTTTCCACTTATACGGGAGAACAACGATTTACGTGCCAAACCAACCCTACAATTTTGATATAAATTTATAAGAGCTTAAGGTTAAATATTACTGTTGTTATAGTTGAAGTGGAAGATAATTATTGGATATTTCTTTTGAAACTTAAATTTAACAAGATACAACTTTGAACTAGTAAAAACAAGTTACATTAGTTAATAATCTAACAATTTTTTTTTTAGATGAAAGCATTTTAAAACTTTGTGAATAGAAGCAATAAACTGGGTAACACACAATTAATAAGGACTTTACGCTGCACATATAAATAGAAACATCAAACACTTGCTTTCAACGTATATTTCGTTTAATTTAAATATGTGTTAAAAAACTACATAGATAAACAATTCTCGACGTTTCGGTTATTCTTCATAACAATCATCAGGAGAAATTTTCCATAAATACAAACAGCAAAAACATTAAATACGTGTTACATGATTGAGAAAAATGTTCCAACTGACAAGACGCTAAAATTAACGAAATTTACAAAACATATTCCAAAATAAGCCTGGTGGCGCCCTCTATGAATCAGCTACTTAACTGGAAATCATGTTTAACGAAATCAAAGCTCCTTCAAGATACATTTCCAGATAGCCGGAAGAAAATGATGTTTTCTATCATTACAAATTTCATGCTTTCTTAATGAAATTTCTAGAGATTCTCGGATATAGGCTTTAAATGGATTGTCTTGTCCGGAAATAACTTTAACGTTTTCAAAATCAATAAACTTAATATGTCCATTAGCAAAAGTCCTTGATGAGGCAGTGGAAAGTTTATTATATTTTAATTCACTTTTGTGCTCTTTAAGTCTTTCTACGATGCGACGTTTTGTCATACCAATGTATGCAGAATTTGTACCATTGATCAATTCAAATGGAGTTTCATATACTCCAGAAAAAAAGTAGCTGATAAAGGGTCAATGCTTCTATTCAACAAATTAAACAAATTCTTGGAATTGGATGCCACAAGTTGTATATTATATTTCCTGAAAACTCTCTTTAATCTTTCAAAGAGAATGGGGACATATGGAATTTTTCTATAAATAGGACTAACTTTAGGAGAAGAAACCACTGTAACTCTGTATTTATGAATTAATTTATGAATAATGCGCGGTTTATATGCATGTTTGATACCTACATTAATAATATAATTAAGTTGTTCTTCTAAGAATTCTCCTGAAAAAGAAATGCCCGACGTACAAACGATCTACACTTACCAACACATCCAGAAAACTGTAACGAAGCTTCGTCGTCAAAAAAGATGAAAGGCGATATGTAAGTAAATTGTTCAGAAAACATGACACACATAAAAATCAAGTTTTAGCAATTATTTTCATCAGTCAAAAATGTAGTCGAAATATTTTGCGCAGTCCTGTATATGAGCTATAGATTTCGTTATATACTACATTGCATGATAAAATTTAGTTCAGTTAGAAAATTCACATTAGCAATTTTCGGTAATCTATGGAAAACACTCGGAATCTTTTGTACAGACCTGTATATCCAAAGCCTGTATAGCCTGTATCCAAAGGCTTTTGTACACACCAGATATTAAGGTAAAATTTAATTCAGGTAAAAAACGCATAAGGCAACATAAAGCTCACTTCCAGCAATTACCAATCATAAACTGCAATGCTTCTTATACTTTGCGTAGCTCTGTATGCGAATTTATTTATATTCCATGAACTTCTCTTAGTCTACTAAATATAGTTCAGCAGGAAAATGCGTAACACAGTTAAAGACAATTCTTAAGCAGTCTACTTCCATAGCCAGTGATACTTATGAATGCCTTTGTGAAGCAATGTATATGATCAACAGAAGTTATACACACCATTCACAATGCAAAAATTTATTTAAACTTCAAAACGCAAACCAAAGTTTGAAAACGCACTTATCAGACATAGACTGTAATCGAATTTTTTGTGTGTCCCTGTAAATGAATCATAAGTGCACAGCACACAATAATTTTCAGTGAACAATTTATAGTGCACTTCAGTCATGCATCTATATTTCATTATGTTTGAAATAGTGAAACGTCATTAAATTACGCTGCAAATAATTTTTCCCCTTGAAGATTGTGTAACATAATTCTTTTGGATTCTGTAATAATTAATAATAAATTAACTGTTTCTACATGAATGTAATTTTCATGAATGTAATTTTAAAACAAAAATTAAAAATAAAAATCAGTAAAACCAAACTAAAGTTTATGAATATAAGAATTTGTTGACGTACAAGAGTGCGGTTTGTACGAAAATGCTTCTTATAATATGAAATTTTGTTTCAGAAAATTAAAAAAAAAATTCTAAAAATGTATCATAGATGGCGCTGCTTCTGGAAAGTTATCGAATAGGTAGAATGCCTTTATACATAACAATAGCGTAAGACGGTCAATGCGCATGCACAGTTTTTGTCCAAACTATGGCAACTCGCATTCCAGAACTCAACAATACTCGCCCTCCTGAATTCAATTTAGACGAGTGAGGATGGATAGACGAGCATTGTTATCTTCTGAAATGTGCCATAGTTTGGACAAAAACTGTGCTTACGCATTGTGAGTCTTTCGGCATTGTTATGTAATAAAAGCATTCTACCTATTTAGTAACTTTCCAGAAGCAGCGCCATCTATGAAAAATTTTTGGATTTTTTTTTTTATTTGCTTAACCCTTTAATGCCTATGGTAGAATGTATTCTAGAAATTCCAAAATTAGGAAAATTGGAATTCACACCAGAAGTAACAACTGTCAATTTTGATTATTTTTAATCTCGGAATGTCAGTTATTAAATAAAGCAAAGATTTCTATTCCTATTTTCTAGTATGAATTCGAAATATCAGAATACAAAAATCCACTACATTGGCAACACTCATGGTAGCATATATGCTATCATGGACCAGTACAGGGGTTAAACAAAATTTCAGATCATAAGGAGCATTTTTGTCGAAAACACTCCCGTACGCCAATTGCTTGATTTTTTATTGAATTTTTAAATGTGTCAAAGACTTTTCAGACACCCTGTATATTAAAACTTTCACATAAAAAACACTTCTAAGAAGATATTATATTAAAGTTAAGGTACTGTTAAATACGCTTTCTTTTGTACAACCATTATCGAATTTAAAAGTAATTTTAACTAAATATAAACGTGTGCACAAAATTAAAAGGCAGCAGTTGCTTCCAGGCATTCTTCAAAATAACCTTTATTCATCCATGCGTTAATATAATTGATAGTACTTATTCTGCGTATACGGAACAATGGTTTTCGTGCCTAACCAAATCTGCAATTTTTATATAAATTAATAACAGCGGAAGATTAAAATTTTTTAAATGTTGTTATAGATGAATTAAAAGATAGTTTTAGAATATTTCATATTTCACTTAAATTTAACATGATATTATTTTTAGCTAGAAACAAGATAAAAAAAAATTGAAAAAGTAAGCAATTTGACTTAATCTCTCTTAATCATAACTTCCGGCTTGCAAAATACATTTTTTTAATATATTAAAATTTTCAGATAATGCGTATTTAATAGTTAGGGGAAATTATTAATACTGTACTCTATTATTACCGTCACACAATTTAACACTTTTGTGCGTATTAAATAGTTGAAAGCTAAATAATTTTTTACTCTTGTTATAGTTTAATTAAAAGATAGTTATATGATATTTCAGTTTTCACGTAAATTTAAGAAGATAATATTTAAAAATAAAATCAAGTTTAAAACTTTAACAGAATTGTTGAAAAAGTTAGCAATTAGACATTTAATGTCTCTCAATCATAACTCTCCACTTGTAAAATATATTTTGTTTTCCTAACATATTTTTACATTCACGTGATCTGTATTTCGAATGATATATAACATAAAAATTAAGTTTCTATTAAATACACATTAATATAATAAGGATTATTGAACATAAAATTAGTTACAACCAAATATCAAAACATATAAAAAACAGAATTTTATTTTATTTATTTATTTATTTTTGTGCATTTTTCCAAATTACAGTTATTCATCCAATCGTAAATATAATTGGTACTTTTCCCCATTACACGGGTGGCTTTTTCTCGAAAAGCCATCTCTACATTTTTGATAGAAATTAACAAAAGATGAAGATTAAATATATTATAACAGTCGTTATAGTTGAAATGGAAAATTTTTATGGGATAAATTTTATTTGAGTTAAAAAATGTATTATTTTGAACTTTAAAAAGTTAATAAATTTGTTAAAAAAGCAAGAATGTTTAATCTTTGTGAGTAGGTGTAATGTGTAATGTGTTTACGTATTTTTCAGAAAAGACCTGTTTCGAAATTTAATAAGATTAATATTAATTAAGAATTTTTTTAAAGAAATAGTCCAAAGCAGGAGGTAATGCTTTATTAAATGGTTTTTGAAAATAATATTAGTATAAATTCATCTTGATGGCTAAATTCATAGGCCAAAATAAAGTGTAGCAACTTAAGATATTTTTTGAAAATTAGATTATTATTATAAATTTTAATGGATTTATAGTCCAAAACGGCGCGAAATAATTTATTTAAAAAAGTTTTGAAATGAGACGATAAATATAAATTCTATATAAATTTATAGTCCGAAAACGTGTGATAATTTATTAAGATATTTTTTGTAAATTACATTATTGTTATAACTTCTTTATGAATCCATAGTCTAAAACATCATAATGAGCTAAAATCTAAACAATTTTATATTTCTTCAGCTTTACTTTTTTATCCATAATATGACAATGTATTCTCATTATGTTTAAAATATTAAATTAACTGATGTTTTTTTTAACATTATTCATTTACTCAATAAGACAAAGATTTAAATTTATAAAATGTAGAAGGTGTTATAAGATAGGTGACACAAAGGTGGCCATAGTTAAGCTTTGAGTATTTTTAATTATTTTTTGGTTGCATGTGTTTCAGAATTTTTGTTTGTAAAAATTTGCACTTATCACTAACCCATATCATGTTTAAGGTAAAGCTAGGAGAGTCTGCGCACAATTCAACAAAATAATAAAATAATATCTAAATATTAATTTTTTGCCAAACTGTCCATGAATAATTTTGACTGCATTTGTTTTTTATGCAATTCCATTGTTTTTTGTTGTTATTCTGTAATTTAATAGGACAGCTGTAATAAAACCAAGAAAGCTATTTTTCGCAGTCTGTCCTTACAGGATTGGTGTGATTGCGCACTTGGGTTAAGAGAGATTGTTATTAATATAACTACAATTAAATATTTAACAATAATAATTACAATTAAATGACATTCTTGTAATGTTTTCGTGAATAAATGTTATTGTATTAGGAGTGAATATTTCGACCTAAAGATTTAAGAATCAGGAAAAGGAAAGAATTTTCAGAGCAATTAAAATATTTTATTTAAAGAAAAAAAAATCAAAGAATCAGAAACAAAACAAGCCCAGATAAGTTTTCAAAATAACATTCAGTTACTTGATAGCACGTTTAACTTAAAATTAGTCCATTTTCACTTCCACAGTTTCAAAGCTTTCTTGTTTGCAGACCAAAGTTGTCGTCGTCCACAATCGGTGCACTTATTGTTGTAAATGGTGCATATTTCGTGCAACCACATGCCACAAGTAATACATTGAAACCAGTCACTGGTCGGTGTTGTCTCCATTTACAGTTCCAGACATTCAGTACACTCATCCTCATTAGCCAGTATTTTTTAGCAAATTAGTTTTTTGCCAAATATATTTTCGATAATTATGTGTTTTTAAAAAATTATTTCAAAATTGATTTATTTATGTGTTTTACATGTAATTTGTAATTTATGCAAATTTACCAATAATTTTTCAATAACCTATTTTTTGTAAATTACATTATTGTTATAACTTCTTTATGAATCCATAGTCTAATACATCATAATAAGCTAAAATCTAAATAATTTTATATTTTTTCAGCTTTACTTTTTTATCCATAATCTTACAATGTATTATCATTATGTTTAAAATATTAAATTAACTGATGTTTTTTTTTAACATTATTTATTTACTCAATAAGACAAAGATTTAAATTTATAAAATGTCGAAGGTGTTATAAGGTAGGTGACACAAAGTTGGCCATAGTTAAGCTTTGAGTATTTTTCATTATTTTTTGGTTGCATGTGTTTCAGATTTTTTTTTTTTTTTTTTTGTAAAAATTTGCACTTATCACTAACACATATCATGTTTAAGGTAAAGCTAGGAGAGTCTGCGCACAATTCAACAAAATAATAAAAAAATCTAAATATTATTTTTTTGCCAAACTATCCATGAATAATTTTAACTGCATTTGTTTTTTTATGCAATTCCATTGTTTTTTTTTTTGTTGTTGTTATTCTGTAATTTAATAGGACAGCTGTAATAAAACCAAGAAAGCTATTTTGCGCAGTCTGTCCTTACAGAATTGGTGTGATTGCGCACTTGGGTTAAGAGAGATTGTTATTAATAATAACTACAATTAAATTTTTAACAATACTAATTACAATTAAATGACATTCTTGTAATGTTTTCGTGAATAAATTTTATTGTATTAGGAGTGAATATTTCAACCTAAAGATTTAAGAATCAGGAAAAGGAAAGAATTTGAGAGCAATTAAAATATTTTATTTAAAGAAAAAAAATCAAAGAATCAGAAACAAAACAAGCCCAGATAAGATTTCATTTTCACTTCCACAGTTTCAAAGCTTTCTTGTTAGCAGACCAAAGTTGTCGTCGTCCACAATCGATGCATTTATTGTTGTAAATGGTGCATATTTCGTGCAACCTCATGCCACAAGTAACACATTGAAACCAGTCACTGGTCGGTGTTGTCTCCATTTACAGTTCCAGACATTCAGTACACACATACTCATTAGCCAGTATTTTTTAGCAAATAATTTTTTTGCCAAATTTATTTTCGATAATTATGTGTTTTTAAATATTATTTCAAAATTGATTTATTTATGTGTTTTACATGTAATTTGTAATTTATGCAAATTTACCAACAAGCTGCGTAATCTCTTCTAGCATGGAAACGAATGGGAACAATGCGCCATCTCTCCTAAGTAGCAGATGCACAATCTCGCAAATTTTCGGTAGGAGAGATTGTGCGGCCTTTTATTTAAACATGGCCGCTTCTAAAACGAACCGGCGGCGGTGTTCGCACCGTTACTCTAGATTAATATCGTATGAGGAATTGTTTAAGTTTAAAATAATTTCTAATACTGATATATTATAGAAATTCTGACGAATAGTTATAAAATTTCAAGCACTTACTTTGGAAAAACAAAAAACAAAATAGCAATGCCTATCCTAGGCGCTCGAAACAATCAACGTGTGCAATCAAGTAGACACTCCACTACTGCTGTTGTACAGCTACCTGGACAACAGCTACCTGGGCAGCTTCTGTACAGCTGCCCGCAAACTCTACGCCTTCCCCCCGATCCTATTTGTGCGCAATCTCTCCTACCACGCAATCTCTCCCAGGTTTACCTTATTCTGATTTTCACTCATAAACAAGTATTAAAAATCTATTGGAGGTATCGATTCGAAACTCACAGGGTATACGTAATTCTTTTTTCTGATTCCGAAAATGCAAATTTCGTGAAAATCGGACAGTAAATTTTAATTTTGTCCAAAAACTGACCCGCTTTGAATCAAATGACCCAGGCATTAGAGTGAGTCGTATTGAATTGACTGCCGCTTCGTGGTCCGTCTCTTTTTTATTACTTTCCGACAGACCAAATGGTTACTAGAGGAAGGGTTTCGTGCATGAGATTTTTAGAGTGTTTTGAGCGTTTCCTACTATTATTTGATAGGACCAAGAAACGCCGGGCGAATCATCTCTTAAACTTGCTCAAAATGTCTGCCTCCATTGTTAGCCACGTGTTGTAAATTCAAAACTATTTTTTCTACAAATCAAAAATAGGTTAACGAATGCTTTTTGCACCGCCAAATTCTGTTAATTTGCAAATTAAAAAATTCTGTTATTTCCAAATTTTCTTCCATTTAACTGTCATTTTTTGTGGTACGAAATGTTTTACGGCATTTTTACAAATGTTCATTTACAGAATATACGATAAATGTAACAAAAAAATCTGTTTTTTAACAGAATCTTGTTTTTTTTTCAAATCTAATTAAAATCATGCTTAATTTATATAAAACATAAGAGATATGATCACCAGTAAATTCTCCATTATTTAACTGAAACATTGTTTACAATATATATAAGAAAACCATTTATCTCTCTCACATAAAACTTCCAGCTGTTAAGATTAATTTTAAAAATATACATATTAGCTTTTCACAGGATCAACACTTCTAGTCATATATAATATTAAGTTTAGGTTATTATTAAAGATGTTTTCCGTTTCGCTTCGTACATAAAAGTACTTTGAACTAAATATAAACATATATAAAAAGTAGAATTCAGAAACTGCCTTTTGGGCGTTCTTCAAAATCACCGTTATTCATTCATGCGTTAATATAATTGGTAGTTTAAATCGTATTATTTTTCTACTTATACTGGCAGACAAAGAGTTTCTATCAAACTACTTCTACCATATCGATATAAATTAGTAATATGAAGGTAAAATATATTTAACTATTGTTATAGTTGAACTGAGTGATATTTATAGGGCATTTCATTTTTATTTCGTAAATTTAAGGAGACATTATTTTGAAATTTAAACAAGTTTGAAAAATTAACAAACTTGATGAAAAGTTGTTATATTCAAACTATGTGAATCGAAGCAATGTACTGTAATGTAGAGACATTTGTTAAGATGAATATAACAGATGTAATATGCCTTAATAGATTAGCAAATATTCTATGTTTTCAAGATTAATGTATTTAGTACTAAGTGTATTCTCGTTTTGCATATACCCATAAATTAAATGCGGTATATTATGTTGTAAAATACCCTTTGGGCCGGTAACATGAACATGAGACATCTCGAAATAATCAGACTAGAGGAAAAGGAAAATCACATACAATTTATTTGCCACTTAGGGTACGGGTTGCTTGGTAAAGAAAAGCTAGTCGGATGTGCCAATCAGAAAACTTTCTTCTATCTTATACAGGTTTCACATACAGACCGGGAGGCGGCAGCATAAACAATCACCTCATCGAGTTCACGGCTAAAATTCCAGAATTAGTTAAAACTCGATTTGCATATTAAAACGCAATCGGTCTGCCAAGACATATCTTGGTGGAAAACACTTTAAAACCCGATTTTAGCGGTTGACTCGTAGGTTTACCATTGTGTTTTCCTGCACCCAAAGGTATGAAAACATGGAGGCTGGGAGCAGGAGCACACAATGGTAAACCTATGAGCTAACCGCTAAAATCGGGTTTTCGGGTGCTTTCCACCAATATATGACTTGGCAGACCGATTGCGTTTTAATATGCGAATCAAGTTTTAACTAATTCTGGAATTTCAGCCGTGAACTCGATGAGGTGATTATCTGTGCTGCCGCCTCCCGGTCTAATACACTAAAAAATGAATCAGCACCAATTTATATCAAGGTCTAATTGAATCTAAAATTTTATTAAATTCAGTATATTAGTTCTTCAGATATGACTATCGCTAAAATCGTGTAAATCCTAAAAAATGCAGCATAGTATGCGCTACCTGATGGGAAATTTACACTAAAACCTAATCAACAAGACCTTATGTCAACGTCTAACTGAATATAAAGTTTGTCGAAATTCTGTGCATTTGTTCTTGAGATATAGTTATCGTGCAAATCATGAAAAAAGTAACATAGCAGCACCACCTGTTGAGCTAATTTCACCAAAACGTAATCGGTATCTATTTATGTCAAGGTCTAAAAGAATTTAAAAATCATAAAAATGTAGCATAGCAGGGCCGCCTGTTGGGATATCTACACTAAAACGCAATCAGAGTCTATTTATGTCAAGGTCTAACAGAATATGGAGTTTGGTGAAAATCAGTGCATTAATTCTTGAGATAGAGCAATTGCAGTAATCATAAAAAAATGCACCACAGCAGCGCCACCTGTTCGGAGATTTACACCAAATACTAATCAGCACCAATTTATATCAGGGACTAACTGAAACTAATTTTGTATTAAATTCCGTGCTTTAGTTCTTGAGATGGAGAGCCCACAAAATTTTTGTAACATACACACAGACTCACACAAACACAGACTCACATAACCACAGACACAAGGACAAACATTTTATAAAAACAGTCAAATCGTATTCAGGACCTTCTAAAACCTATAAATCCGTCGAAAACCGGAAGTCTAAAATTTTCATGAATCCAATACTTTCTTCTTGTAAAGATAGAAAAAAGTAAAAAATACTGCTTAACTGAAACACTATAAAATGTTAATTAAACTTCATTATAGACATTTAACTGCAAATTTACTTTTAATTTCACTAAAAACAACTGTTTGGCATGTCTTAACACAATTATAAATCTGGACCTTACGAAATAGGTTTCAAACAAACTTTCTCAGTTCTAAATAACATGAATAAAGTTCGACTTTTCCACGGAAACTTCTTCCAAAACTAAATAAAACACTTTAATCTAATAATCCCGTGGACTTGAAGTAAATATTTATTCAAAGAAATATTCCAAATTATCTCACACCTTACTCCGAAAAGTAAAGTTCAAAGCAGCTCAGAAATCGCTATCAATTGACAGAATCTCCCAAATAGCTGACGTTACCCTCGTATTGTACACGTACTTTTATAATGAAACTAAACTGCGAAAGTAACTATCATTCGTATAAGTACAGAGAATTAAACGTTTCTTCTTCGGTGGCATTCAAACTTTGAAATTTAGTAGAAAACTTTACCTTTGGAAAGTAAAGTTCAATTAGCTGAGAAATTGCCATCACTCGACAGAATCTCCCAAATAGTTCACATTACCCTCATATAGTACACATGCCTTTATACTGAAATTAAACTGGGAAAATAACTATCATTCCCATAAGTATAGAGAATTAAAAGTGCCTTCATCGGTGATATTCAAACTTTGAAATATAGTAGAAAACATAGAAACTGAAATTGTGTTAAAATTACAAAAAAATTAATACAACCCATTCACATCACTCTAAAACCACCATTTCCATAAAAACGCAACTACACTGCTCAAAACAATTAAAGGATATTTGAAGTTTTATATAAAATAAAGATATAAACGAAATTTTTTTTGCCGAAAATAGAAGAAGAGAATCACAAATGCAAATTTTTCTGGTTTTCAAACTGTGGAGTTTATACACTCATTCACTCGAGTTCTATTACACTCATTCGACGTCAAAAACGTCGCTTCAGCGGCAGCGAATGAAATTTGACTTTCAACTGGATAAAAGAGAATGAAGACAAGGATGATCGGCATTCAGTGATTGCTTTGTTTCGATGAGTACGATGTCTCAGCGAAGTCATTTGACAGATTCAGAAGCTTGGAGAATTGTTGGTAGGTTAGAAGGGGGCCAAACTCAAGCCGAAGTAGCGCAAGTCATTGGAGTGTCACAAAGTGTCATTTCCAGGATCTGGAACCATTTTTTGGAGAGAGTGGATGTGCAGGCCGAAGACCAGGGCAAGGTCGTAGACGGGCAACAACGCCCAATGAAGATCGGTATTTAGCGTGAACAGCTCGGAGACACCGAAACATGAACGCTACTCTTCTCCAACAACACCTTCGCTCGGCTACAGGCAACACGATTTCAACTCAGACTGTCCGAAACCGGCTCCATGCTGTAGGTCTGTATGCTCGCCGACCGATGGTATGTGTTAGATTAACATCAAGGCATCGTCGCGACCGCAGGGAGTGGGCAACCGAGCATGTCAACTGGAGGAGAAATGAATGGAGCAATATTCTGCTTTCTGACGAGTCCCGTTTTTCTGTGCATCCGGATAATAGGCGTATTTTCATCTGTAGGGACCGTGGCAGAAGGAATAATCCTGCGTTCGTGCACGAAAGTGTCAGATTTGGCGGTGGAGGAGTGTTGGTGTATGGTGGCATCTCCATTGATGGGCGCACTGACCTCTACATCATTCGAGATGGAGCTCTGACTGGTCGCCGATATAGGGATGAGATCCTCAGACCTATTGTAGTCCCTTACGCTGCAGCAATCGGAGATAACTTCATTTTAATGGACGATAACTGCAGGCCACATCGTGCAAACCTGGTGGAGGATTTCCTTTTCGAGGAAGGAATCGTTCGAATGGAATGACCAGCGTGTTCTCCAGACATGAATCCAATCGAGCACGTTTGGGACGCTCTAGGAAGACGAGTTTCTGGCCGCCAACAACCCCCACAAACTCTCCAAGAACTGGAAAGAGCTCTTCTGGAAGAGTGAGGCAGAATACCCCAACTCGTCATTAATAGCCTCATTGAGTCCATGACTCAAAGGTGTTCAACGTTGCTGGCCGCCCGTGGAAACCATACCCCCTACTGAAAATGATTTTCTTTGAAGAAAACACCTTTTCTTATTCTTTTTTTCTCATATGCACAAATTGTGTTTTTTTCCTTTTGTACACAAATGCGCAATAAAATGCATTTTTTTCTGCCAAACATGTGTAATTTATTCTCATATAACCTACTATGTCTGTCGACCATGTATCAGCTAAAAAGTTTCTCAGATACAAAATCCACCTAAAACTGCAATATCCTTTAATTGTTTTGAGCAGTGTATTTATCAAAATTAAAACAGGTTTTCATTTGTTAATGTCTCTATATTTACTATTTATTCTCCATATTACCAATTTTTACACTCAGACATTATCTAAAAACATGGTTATATATATAGTGACATTGTTATATATATATATAGTTTATGTATATACATGACAAAAGTCATATATACAGTAAAACTATATATAGTATAAAAAATTCGTATATATAGTGAAGAATCAGAGGTTTGAGAGTTACAACTGATGATTCTCTAGTCGGAGTGAAAGCGCTTTTGTGCAATGGTCATGGTTTTATTTGAAACTTTTTTTACATTTTTAGTAATGAAGGACTGTTTTAATGGAACTTTTAACCATGTTTTTAGATAATGTCTGAGTATAAAATTGGTAATATCGAGAATAAATAGTATTTACTAAAACTTCGCAAATTTATTAAAAATTCATCTCGATAGCATTTTTCGAACAATGCGCTCTAAAGACATTGAAACTCACCATCGAGGACTCATAACTTGAATTTCGTGGAAAAAAATTTGGACTATCTGAGTACCGTGGTATGTCAGAGTAGCCATCAAAAATTCTAAAATTGCATAAAAATCAATGTCAAAGCTAACTTCAGATAAATCATCAACTCACAGTACTTTACAATGTGTCAAAGTGTAACGTAAGTTTTATTATAATTAATTTTATTTAAGTAATGATTTGAAGTCAAAATTTTACAACAAACATTTCATAATAAGAAATAAAGTTACGATTTAAAAGAGATATAATATAACATTTTTCTAAAAAACTGATTCATTTTATGGATGAATGCGTTATGTGGTAACCTATCATATTGTGAAGTTAAAATGCTAAGATTCTAAATATTTTAGAAATTACTAGACATTATTTCTTAACACTTAATATTTTTATATTTCATAATTTAAATTATTTTTAACATTTAGTAATTAAAGTTTAATAATTTGTCTGAGACAGTTTAGTATTACCTGTTAACATTTTAAACGTATTACCAAAAAGAAAATTTAATAAAATCTTACAACAAAAAGTTTACACTACATTTTTCTTGAAATTTATTTTTTGTTAAACAAATGTTTCCACACTTATTTTGAAATTCTTGTTTGAAAACGGTATTTCTGTTTACTGATTGTTTACACTCTTCTATACTTAACTTGGTTCGAGTATGTAAAAATGGGATTTTGTAAGAGATTTTTCATTCGCTTCCTAATGCGATCGAATTATAAAAAAGTATGCACACAGATATGTTATATGACAATACGATATGACAATACGATATTGTGATATTTTTAGTAATAACTTAATTATAAATTAGTAAATTTTAAGGCATTTTTTCATTAGCCGGGGGCAGATGATCAACCGTCTAATATTCATTATGGTTACAACTCTTCACGAATTACAACAATAACGAAGTTCTTGATACGCCAAACCACTCTTGCTAAAATAATCCAACTGGCTGGGAAAATGCAACAATGAAATATTTTTTAAGGGGTCTCATACATTTGAAAACTTTCTACCGCCAGTGAAAAGAGATGTTGTTTCGAGTTCTCGTAACTTTTTAAAATATCTAAAAAATAAAGTTAAAAAATAAAGTTCAGTTAGTATGCAAAATTTTTTCACATTGTATATCACAATTCGCACTTAAGTTAGAATGAATATATGAACATAAACTTATGTCAAAATGACCTTTAAACTATATTTTATAGAATGAATGGTATATAAATTCTTTGACAGAAACTATTTAAAAAGTTCAATTAAAGTTGCAAAATATGAAAAATAACTAAAAAATAATTAATTAGTCATAAAAAATAATAAGATATTTAACTATCTCAATAATATTAATATTAATTCATTCTATAAAATATATTTTAGCGGTCATTTTAGCATTAGTTTTATGTTCATATATTCATTTTAAGTTAAGTGATCGTGCGGATTGTACATATCATGTAAAAAAATTACAATATTAATTAAATCTTTTTGATTATTATATTATATTATAAGTGTTTATTTTTATACTTTATAAAGCCTGAAATATGACTTAAAGACATTATATAAGTTTGTATAATTTCAATAAGTAGGGAAAAGTCGGGTAGCCGCGGACATTTCAATTTCTAAGAAATTCAAAGTGTTGCGTACATAAAGAGTTATTGTAAATGAACGCCCTCTAAAGTTGAAACAAATACAGTTTAATTGCGACGTGAGCACCGAGTAAGTTAGTCGTGAGTGAGTGTTTTGTTTTCGTCAATAAATTTTCGACAAAACGAGACAGAATACATCATATTCGGAGAAACATTTGAAGATGATATATATACGAATATAGGCTTCATGGATGTAGCTGAACGTGTTTTGAAAATTATAACAGAAATTATTAAATTCATTTTTGTTTTTTCATGTTTATCTCTTTTTCTTTTCAGGCCACTATAAAATATTTTTTCTTTTAATATGTAATTATGAAAATCCAAAACTGAATATTAGCTACATGGCAACATCATGACAGCAAAATGGAAATATCGTGGGCACATTTGCTTTCAAGATATTTATTACAAAATTCAATTTTAGTTGATGCAAAATGCTGGCAATGTCTTTCTCAGTAATGTATTATCTCGCTTAATAAACTATATTATACTAGCAAAATAACTATTCCACAAATTGAGCATAACATTCTAAATAAGTATGATAAACAAAAACTGCATAATAACCATTAGTCTTAACTCCATTATAAAACTTTAATCTTTTCCCTTACGATTCTAAGATTTACCACGAAAACCTCTGCATTTATTCTGAATAATAATCTATTCGTTTGAGAAGAGTTATTTATATAAAAATATGCATCGAGATTTGATTATTTCCTTGAGTTAGGAAACCTCCATACTATAGATAAACATTGTATAGCATTGGAAATGCATCTAATTGCTTATCTTTCAGATAAATTCAGTTCTGCTCAAATCAGTTCCAATAGGAAGAAAAATTAATTAGTAGGGGAAAAAGTCATTAAGAAAAAGTACACTCATAAATATGTTCGATTAAAAATTTGGCTATTTAGTTAAAATCGTTAAGTAATTTATCCCCAAAGCACATTACTTTAAAAATGAAATTTCATCTAGGACTATTAATTAAAATTATATATCTAAAATAAAACTAGCTGTTACCTTACGTTTTTTTTTTTCATGTGAATTAAAAATACTTTGAAAGAAACCTTTACTTAATATATAAAATGAGATAAGTTTTCGACATGTCCGTATTCTCAACACGGGCAACAAGTACAACCTTCATCAGTAATCTAGAATATTAATCTTCGCCTTATTTAATCGCGAAAATTATTTTTCTGAAATACTGGTGGACATTTTTCCTTATTTTACGCGTGCTCAAAATAAAGCCTGAGTACCATATAAAATAATACATATTTTTTCAAATATTTTTTCCATTTTATCGTAATTTTATTTGCCTTGGAAAACACCTGAAAATTGACAGCTATTTATAACATATGCATCCCCGCTATTTACCCAGATATATAAATGTTCAATTTAAATTTTTTTTGGAAATGGCATGTGAATGTTTACTACACCCTCACAATTAATCTGTTTTATTATTACACTTTTTTATTTAACCCAACCTCGATTTTTATTTTTTTATTTTATTTTATTTATTTTGTTTATTTTTTGTCAGGAGACGAACATTAAGCTCGAAGCCACTTTCATCGTCCGACGATATCTCGATCCCTACCCTGTACCCCGAGGATCTACCTTTGCCCTAAGGCCTCACCCCGAGCCCACCCTACCTTCCCGCTTTTTGAAGTCTTAAACTTGATAGATTTCGTTTGTAAATTCGACGTCGTTTTCCTAGGTATCTTTTAATACAAAAAGTATAAAGTTACCTGTTGCAGCCGTTCGGAGGAATGGAATTTCGGTATATTTTCACCGATCATGACCCAAATTAAAAAAAAAAAAAAAAAAAAAAACTCCGTTCAAAAGTTGATTTATATATATATATATATATATATATATATATATATATATATATATATATATATATGATCTATGTCATACGATAACACTCGTATTTATAAATCGTTTTGAATATAACTAAGTGTGTGTATTATGCTCACCAATCTATCGACCGAGTTCGTTTGCCAGCCTGATAACCATCTTGTTTCAAAATGACGGACCCATATGTAAAACTACAATAAATATAGAAAAAAAAATCATATTTATTTTTCGCTTAAGTGTCAGGCCTTCTGATGATGAAGAAGTTTATTGAGAAAATCCACAGTCTGTACCTTTAAAATATTTTACACTAAAAATCTATAAATTTCAAATAACTTTTAAACTCTCATTGATGGTGACTTTTCTGCAAATTAAGCTCTCACTATAACGGTGACTAATTTTCAAATGTCCAATACTGTAGGTGAAGGTGTCATCAAATTCAGAACTTTTGAACTTTAGAAATTAAACTTCGCACTCAAAGAGTTATATATTATTTTACATTAATCCAGCATACATTAGAATATAATATATATAAAAGGTTTGGCCTGCACTCAAAGAGATGTATTGTTATTTTATTTTATTTTATTCTGTTTGTATTTAATAAGTTTATATCGCTATATAAAATTTGTTAGCATCCAAAAATTATAAATACAGTTAGCACACAAAGATAAATTTATATATCTATATTTATTTTAAGCTTGCACTGAAACAGTAATATACTATTTTACTATGTTCCTTCTTATTCTCTGCATTCAAATATTATGAATGTGGTCATTTTTTAACCAGTACCCAAAGAGAAATTTATATCATACTCATTCTAATTATAGGTCTTAATCAAAGAATTATATATTTACCATATTCTGTTCTGTTAGCATTTAAAACTATTATTTATTTTTAATAAACTTGATAAGAAGCGCTTGCAGAGGCTAAAGCCAAATGGTAGGACTTCCTGCTTGGTTGAATCTGAATCTGATACAAGGCTTCGGGGCCATTTTTTGTTTTGCCACTATCTTAAAATGGCTGAGATAAACCAGTTTAAAATTCTAGGATGGCTGTAATTTTGAAGCAAGACAACACATTACAAAAAAACAACGATGAATTTTTTAGTGTACGTGATTTCTTGCAAATTATTATCTTTCATTGTTGTAATCATAACCATAAAACTATATATTCATGTCCGTTAGCATCAAACTGTCGCCAACTTGGCAATATTTGGCGAAATATAGCCAAGTTTGGCGTCCAAAGATAAATATCCATAAATGAAGCCAAACTGGCTACAGATGACTGATTTCACGAATTTCTTATTAAAATTCAGCATTAACGAATCTTCTGCAATCAAGTTCTTTTTATTTTAGCTTGCTGTTTTCGAGTAATATTAGCTAAAATTTTAAAGCGAAGATATAGGAAAACTACCTTTTCCCACTGGTACAGGCGGGAAGATCTTTTTTTTATTTTTCCCGCTCCGGTCCGGTCAGGCGTGTCGGAAATTGTAGAGGACCTCGGATGCAGAGCGCCGCGCTCCGAGAATTCTGCGGCTGTTAAATTCTTATTGTTTGCCAACTTTTAAAGTTGTTAGTAATTCTACTCATGTTCTAAAACTTATATATATAAAATTTCAAATTTTAATTGCTTAAAAGGCGTAAAGCCAACAAAGTGAAAAAGTACCCAAGCCGGGACTCGAACCCGGTTCATCTGTATAGCGCACTGACGTTTTACCAACTGAACCACTTGGGAATGATACTCAGCCTGTTGGCAAGGCTACAAACGCAGCATAAGATGGAATATTTTCCGTGAGCCAGCAACCCTGGGGAAAACACGAAACCAAAGAAAAACCAGCAGCGATAATTGAATAAATCTATATTTAATACATAGAAATTTTTCCATAGAAAATTTCCCACGTCTTGCATTCAAAATATTTAAAATTTTAATTGCTTAAAAGTTTGCTATACTGATGACCCGGGTTCGAGTCCCGCCTTGGGTACTTTTTCACTATGTTGGCTTTACGCCTTTTAAGCAATTAAAATTTTAAATATTATGAATGAGAGGCGTGTGAGATATGATTGTGCACTTGCATATTTCCACCGATGTCTGGGTTTACATTTATTGAATAGTGCTTGAGGAATTCTAATTTCTGAATTTTTTTTTCAAATTATTTCAGTGTTATTTCTCTTTTCGACATTTTCTGCGAATTTCAATTGCGAAAATTAGACGCCATCCTGGTAAAAAAAAAAGGAATCACCCATTTTGTGGTTTGCACACTAATCGAAAATTTTCCCCTCACTAATCGAGGGATCATCTAAAAAATGTTTTCAATAAAAACGATAGGAAATACTGTAGTTTTAATTTTAGAAAATTTAGTTTCCTATTGAAAATGGTTATTGTTATCTTAAATATATCTGAGCGATTCTCCAATAAGTGGGTATTTTCAATCTGTGATTTAGCGAAAAAAAAGTTAATTTTTAAACAATTTCCATTATAAGTATATAAGGTATAGGATGGTGAGTAATATACAGTATTCTGAAATAAAATTTAAACGGTATTTTTCTTGCAGAAAATTCTTGCATTAATTGCAGAAAAAAAGAGCATATAGCTGATATTAAATACAATAGAAAAACTGCAGCCCTAGCAAGATTATATCAAGAAGAAACCATCCAAATAAATTTCAATGAAAGTAAAATAATATTTCCCTCCAGTCTATACTATCCATCCATAATAAGAGAAACCATAGAGATACTCACGCGAAAAAATACAATATGTAACGATGCGGCCTCTTTTAATTTACCGAAACTGTGGCTAGAATTACTCCATGCTCAAAGATATGAAAATAAACAACCAAGTAAAAAATAATAGATAACGTGCGTAATTTTTTTTAAAAAGTACATGTAAATAATAACTTCAAAGCCCGTGCAGCTTTAGAATATTCTCATTTTGTTTTTGAAAATGACTCAGAAGAGTCGAAACATGTAAAACAACTAATAAAAGTTATTTTAATTTATATTATAGTTGTTAATTTTACACCTTTAGCATTTAAAAGTAATGGTATTTTTCTTTAAAACATTATTTTATACAAGTTGGCTACAGATCATGGAAAAGCACAGTCGAAAATAAGGGAACACATCAGTATTTTCTTATTAGAAAATTGCACTTATTAATCACTCAAATAAACAATACGAATTTTCCATAAGAAAATACTGGTTTTTATCACCTTTTTTCTACTATAATTTCCCTGACCTATAGCCACACTGCGTAAAAAATGTTTTTAAATAAAACATTAAAACTATTTCACATTTTATAGCAAATTCCCATGTTATGCTTAAGTAACGCTGTTCAAATTTACCATTTTTAAATTTATTCTAAGTGAGCTGTACTTTCATTTGAAGGGGACAGAAATGACAGCGACAGTAGCGACAAAATTTGGAAATTTGCTTTTGTGTACTCAGTTAATCTCAGTAAGACTGCAGTATGACATTTTGAACTAAGCAAAAGTATGTTATATTACGACAATATCATAAACAAATAATAATAATAATAATAAGGAAAATTTATGTAGGGGATAGTAGTGACAAGTAATAAACATATTCTTATCTTTCTATCCATTTTGTAGCTTGTAACGTCTTTTAAAGTCCAGAAAATTAAACCCTGTGTTTTTTTCAGCAATCCAAATTAATGCTTCTACTAAACGCAGCAGTCCCTCAAATTTTATATGCCCTCCTGTTGGTCGCAGGATCAAACAAAGGGACAGTAGTGATATAAAAAGTAGGGAATAACATTCTGTGGAACATAATAGTATAAAATAATTTTTATTTTTTTTATAAAATTCATTTATGTTGCAGTTTTGAATATAAAGTTTTATTTTGGGTACAAAAGGTTTTGAAAAATGTTTGTCATTACATTGAAAATTGTTCCAGAATATGAGTGCATGAGGTGAGAGACAAGGGATAGAAGTGACAATTTTAATATTTAAAATACTATTGGAGTAAAAATTACTATTAATTTCTTGTAAATACCTTTTGAAATTGTACAAAGACATTACAAAATGCATTTTATGAAATAAAAAAATCTGTATAAATGACACAATACAGCGTATAACTCCGATGGACACAAATTACCCACTTATTAGAGAATCGCCAGATGCAGTTTTCTTTTTGCATTTGCATGTCTAAAATTCAACCATATTATATTCTATTCACCCCAATAAAGTCTTAAAATAGAGTTTGTTCACTGTATTGAATACACATCAAATATGAATATATTCTTATAATGCACTGTTACTTTAAAAACGCTGTAATCTATGATTCCATTAAAAAATCTACTTTTTTCCCTACAATTCTATGATTAATCACAAGAAACTGCGTTTCCATTCTAAATATTAACGTCTTCTTTAGAGAAGAATTCCTTATTTAAAAATATTTAGCTAGTTTTAATTATTCCCTGTATAACGAAATTTGCAATCTTATAAGCAGCATTGTAATATTATAAGAAATGTATCTGATTGCTTATCTTTAAGTTAAAAATATTAATAATTTAATTAAAATAGCACAACAAATTATCCAATAAAAGCACGCTATTTTAATAATAAACGTTACATGTCAGACCTTAATTAAAATTATTCATTAAGTTAAAAGTGCATATTACTATAGCTGCCAAACTTTTGGCTGTTTTCAATTGAAATAAACCATATTTTGAACCGTAAACGTTTCTCAATATATGAAATGAAATAAGTATCAAATTGAAACTATCACTTTTAAATAAATATTTTTTTGCTTCTGTAAAATATATTTATTTGACATTAAAATATTCCGTAAGGTTGGCACTTATGTATTATATATAAACCTCATACTGAAGTATATACATATCTAATTGCTTGATATTATTTGACTATTATATTCTAAGAAAGACGAGATTCAAAAATTAATTGACGCAGGTAAAGTGCGGATTTCATTAGGATTTGGAAATGGTAATTTTGTCTGTCTGTCTGTTTGCCCCTACTTCAGTGTCTAATTTTCATAAAAAGAGGCCAATCGTTAAGACGTTTGCAGAAAATGTAAATATGAAACATTAACTCTTACTCTACGAAACCTCCCGAGACGCTCAGACAAGCAAACTACTGCCAAACCGCCCAAGCGCCTGAGAATCAGTTGTTCCATTTTCTCCCCCTCGAAAATATACAACTATTGTCGCACAGTAGGGGATTATTCCAATCAACGGGTGGAGATCCTGTTGTACAAGTTATCTCATCGAGGTTCGACATTCGAAGATAGCTGCCTTTTTATTTTGTTGCTGACAAGTAGACAGGCAGCAGTAAAGGAGAGAAATAAAATCTCGCAGCATATTTCAGCGTTCGTGAGTTTCCTTATTTTGAATGCTGTTGTGTTTTTAGAGATCAGTATTCAAAGGGTTAAGTTCAATATTCAAAAATATCATTGTTATTTTAAATATTAATGAATTTTTTCTTTTACACCCCCCCCCCCACAAAAAAAAGAAAGTTCAATTACATTATTATAAATTTTCACCAATAAAGTGCTTAGATTTTATGGATAGTACCCGAAGTATGAATGTGTTTTTAATAAATAACACTTTAGCACTTATTCCATTAGAAAATCCTACTCTTTTTACTTACATTGCTAAGATTTACTATGAACATCTATGTTCTCATTCTCAGTTAAAATATTTTCGGTGAGTTCCGAAAAGTAATTATTTAAGAATATGTAGCTAGAATTAATTATTCGCTTGAGAAATGAACCTTGCAATACTTTATTGAAACACTGTATATAATTGGAAATGCGTCTAATTCTTTATCTTTCAGATAAATTCAGTTTTCCCTAAATGAGATTCCTACGCCTGAAAAGAATATTTAGTCGATGGTGGGAAAACCATTTAGAGATTGCATTCATAAGTATCATTCGGTAAAATTATATTATTTAGTGAGAATCGTAATATACATTATCAGTGAAGCACATTGTTTTACTAATAGGGTCACATGCAAGACTATACATTAAAATGATATATTATCTAAAATAAAACTTTATATCTAACTATATATATAAGGCATCGTGGTTGATCGGATAATTTGAGTACAGTAAATTCAGTTTAGGCATACTTATTAAAGCAAGAAATCAATTACGATTTACTTACATCTGTGGTATACGTTACACTTGATAACGTATTTCACAATATAAATTTCCATTTCCTTCTTGAAATATTTTCACATTCTGCACATTGGTTATGTTTTCTCCCCATATCTTTATTTATTTTTTCCACTTAATTCAATTTGAGAATCTTACATTTTTCGATATATGTCTTTATACTGTATTAAAATTTTCGGTTCATATATTGTCGATTTTTTATGTGATTTAATTGTGATTATACACAAAAGTTTTATTATACACATATACCCATGGTTATGTATTCTGTAAATTTAATTTTCGACTTTCTCTGCTTTTCTTCTTCTTTTAATTGTTTTCTTCTTTAAGTGGATTATATCGGCAGTGATAGACAAATTTTGGCAAATTTGCTAGAGTATATTATTTGAAATAATGCATATTTTGCGACAAGTGATGTTTTGCTGACTGACGATTGGACATCCACATGTTGCTTTGGTTTTTTTTTTTAAATTTCTGTCGTTATTTGATATGTATATTCCATTTGTTTTTTCCGATTTATACTTAGATTTATATTTATTTCAATTTTATCTAGCTCCATATGTCATTAAACATGGTTCACTATAATAAAAGACAAATGTTTTTTGATCTTTGAAAATATGTATTATAACCGTGAAAGAATAAATAGAATAACCTTCTCTGAGTTTCCCTTGATTCGTAAAAGTGTTCTTTATCTTTGGATACCTCAGACATTAATATGTTTTCGAGTTGTAACGAAGCATTTATACCAAAAAAAAAAAAGGTTTAAAATAAATAAAAAATTAAAAAATAAGTAAAAAAAAAAAGTTTTGTTTTTACTGCCAATGATTTTCGGAAACTTTTCCGAGTAGTTTTTATAGTGCAAAATTAAGTTTTCCCAAACCAGAACAACACTTTCACACATTTTCATGTCGAACAAACATGTTTTGCATACAAACATAATAAATTAACAGCATTAACATTAATATTAAAATTAATAAGACATTTTTTTTTACTCTTCCCTGAAGGAATTCAATTACGTAGCAAAAAATATTTAATAGAGAATTAATGGCGTTATAAAAATCGATATTCCGGTATGTGAAAACTTATTTATACAAGATAAAAACTACTAGGAAACATTCTCGAAATCAGTGACAGTAAAAAAGAAAAAAAAAGAAAACTATGTTTTTATAAATGCTTTTTTAAATCTCAAAAATATCATGGTGTCTCAGGTATCTAAAGATAACGAGCGCGTTTTGGAATCGTGGGTAACTGGGAAGATGTTATTCAATATTTTCGTTCTTCATTATATTATATTTTCGTATCTTAAGAGCCTACATCAGTCATGCGAAAAAACGCGCAAGCTAATGTTAAGTCTATAGGAAGGTTATTGCGTGATTTCTCGCTCGCATTTTAATATTTTTAAATGATGTTTTTGCATAGGCTAGCTGAGGTCGATCTTTAACGTTGTTAGTTTTTACTTTTTCAATTTTGGTTCCAGTTTTTTTATATAAGGGTACTTTCACTTTCAGAACCGGTTCCAACCAGTTCCAAACTTGAAAATGTCCGCTTATAAAAAAACTGTAACTAAAATAAAAAAAGTAGAAACTAACAACGTTAGAGATCGACCTCAGCTAGCCTATGCAAAAAACATCATTTAAAAATATTAAAATGCGAGCGAGAAATCGCGCAAGAACCTTCCCATAGACGTAACATTAACTTGAGCATTTCTTCGAGTGACTAGCGTAGGCTCTTAAGAACAATTTGTCCTTTTAACATTTTAGGTTAGAATTATAAAACTAAATTTGTATACATGTTAATGTTAATGTTAATGCCTGAGGAAGACCACTCGGCTGAGGGCGAACCCAGCCGTTGAGCGTTTAATGTCTTCCCCGGCTAGCTCCCTGGCACGCAGGGATTAAACGTGGCAGTTCAGACTTCGCCATGGCGGGTCCTGCCGGGCAAAGCCCCATGTTTCCGATGAAATGCAACATTCGAACATCTATCGAACTTCATTATAAATAAATAAATTAATTTTAAAGTATTTTCCGTTAGCCGGATGCAAATGATAAATCGACAAACATTCTTTAAGGTTAAAAGTGTATACGATTGGCTACAAAAATGAAGTTGATTAGGCGCCAAATCACGTTTATTAAAATATGCCAATTTTCTGTACCATTGTAACAATTAAATATGCAAACACTAAATAGTAGAAAATAAAATATAAAGAGTGTAATCTATATTTTCTAAAGTACGATTTTCTAAATTAATAGTTTATTATTAATTAAATTTTTATTACACGTTGAGAAAACAAATTTGAAATCTCGAAAATCTAGTATAAATAATGTTGTTGTTTTTCTTGGTGCTGCATAACTTAAACAATAAACAATGGAGTAAATCATTATTTTTTTTAATATATTCATTAGTTCACGATATCTACCGATTGTCAATCAAAACGATGAATATTAAACAATCGGTACCCACGGTAAATTCAAGTGTTGTAGCGGAAATCTTTTGGAACAACATCAGTATAAGTCATAAAATTAGGCTCCATTTTAAAGATAAACATATATTGTTTTATAAAAGAGTAAAAAACAAGAACGAAAAATCATGCATCAATTACAGATTTTGAAAAGAAAATTCCAACACTTCCAGAATATTTTTGAAAACTTTAGCGTTTAAAAGTTGTAAGTTGATGTCTAAGTAAGCAATTTGGAAAACACATAACACATTTGGAAACTCAATTTCAACACTTGACATTAATAGACGGGAAAAAATATCCAAATTCTTTTCTGCAGCCTTGTATGTGATTTATAGATTATGTATATATACTCCATAGTATGCTAATATTTAATTCATTAACGCATAGTACATGGTGGTTATAATATAAGTATCACTATTTGGAGCTGTCTGTAGCTCGAAGAAATAACCCGAATGAAACCAAAATCGGTACACTTACTATTCGAGAAAGGGGAAGAAGAATGGAATAATAAAATATATAATTGCAATAATCACCGAGAGATGGCACTACTGAGTGTGAAATGCAATGTGTAATACAAGAACAAAGAATTGATGCGTCAAACCGGATGGCACACCTAATTTATTCGAAAATGTCACAGTGAATGTGGTTACGCTTTCGTAAGGCGTTACCGATCATTTTCTGGCTCCGCACAGCCATTGTGCTGGAGGACAAAATCCAGGCGGTGCACGATGTGCTCAAATGCGGAATGTAACGCATCAGGAGAGATGTTTCGCACATATCTTGATATGCAGTAAAGTAATTGAGGTTTGCGACACCTCCACGGTACACAATATTACACATTACATTTCACAATTCAACTAGCTATCTGTCGGCGATTATTGTAGTTAATTATTTTTATTGTTCCATTCTTCTTCCCCTTTCTCGAATAGTAAGTGTACCGATTTTGGTTTCATTCCGGTTATTCCATCAAGCTACAGACAGCTCCAAATAGAGATACTTATATTATAACCACCCGGTATAGTTAAAAATTCCTATTCAGCAATTTCCATCAATAAACAGAACTGTATTCCATATATTTGTGCTGCCCTGTATATGATATGTAGTATTTATACACATCAAGTCATATGGAAAAATTACTAAAAATTTAAAATGCGTATCACAAATGAAAATGCAATTCCAGCAAATAATGTTCATAGACAATACATAACTGAGTTATTCTGAATGTCCCTGCAAATTAACGATGAATACTATACTTATCATATTTTGAAGTAAAACACTTGTAATGGACCTCAGTTATATATATATCAATTTCAGTATGCTAGAAATAGTGTAACATCATTAAAATACACCACAAACTATTTTTTGTCATAGACCGTAATGTAACGGATTTTTTTTTAGTGTCCTTGTAAATGAACTATAAATTCTACAGACTTCATTTTCAATACCAGACATGTCACAGTAAATCGCAATAACCTAAACCAATCAATTGCACGGCAGTCCGAGTATATTTACGCGACAGACAGATAAACCAAATTCATGGAAAGCGTTAAAAAAAAAAAAAAAAAAGGATTCCGTCTTTTATACTTATTAAAATTTATTATAATTGAGAATTTTTTTTTATTATTATTCTTTACAACATTTCTTTTTTTAAAATAAAATAGTTATTCCACATACACTAAGATTTCTCTGCATGATTTGTATAATCAGTTAAATCCACTTTTGGCGTTATCTATTTAAGAGGATAAAGTTAAAATTTGCTTTGATAATCGGATTACGTAACAAAATATTTTAGTTTTTAAGTGATTCCTTTAAGGAAAGAAAGACTGCAATAAATATGAAGGTGTTAGAATGACAGCGGAGTAAGTCCAAAATTTTGAAAATCGAGATAATCATATTTTCACTGAACATATATTAATTTCTGCTCAATGTACGCATCAAATAAGTCATAGTTCACTTAGAGAGTCGTTAGAGGGCAAAGCAAGTTGGACCAATCAACGCAACGGCATTACGACAAGTTTCACAAAACCTTTCATTTTTCAAATCACTAAATTTTTATCTACTCCACTGTCATTCTAACCCCTTCATATATTTCTACAAAAAAAAAAAGAACAGTTATCATTTTTTCTTTTCTTTATCCTTTTCTTTAGGCAATCTTTTGTCGAGGTGTAAATAATGAGTTCATAGGCTGTTATAAATTCCCGTTGAAATTTGAACTATTTCATGGTGGAAAACTAGCAGAAGCCCCAAAACATGGATCACGTGTTTTTACTTAATTCCTTATTAGTGTCATCTTCAACAATTCTTAAACCATTCTATCTGTATACTGTAAAAAATATAATGATATGTAATATCATGATATGTAATGCATGTACTGCAAAAACATATAATAATATATAATAATGATATATCACATCCAATCACAAAAAAATAGTTATATGCACTCTGAATAGACTGCTGTAGAGCACACACATATATATATATATGCCTGCTTGCGTAGTACGCTAGACATAATCTTGGCATTAGTAGTGTAAATAAGATGTTTCATTGAATTTTTCAGAAAATTTTAAAATTTAGTATGCAAATAATCGCTTATGAAAAAATAACAAAAAATTAAATAAAAATAATAAACAAAATGTAAAGAACACTCCACGAATCAAAACAGTAATATTGTTTTTTGACATTATACAAGTTAAAACAGAAGTTATATTAGATCACATTAATTTTTTTCGCACCATACATAACCAATTGTCTTGCATTTTTATTTTAAGAAGAAAAACGGGTGCTCGCTATGGAAAGAAAGACGATAATAATGTATAGGATCGCTAGCACTTGTGATCCGTTATGGTGGTGGTGGTGGTGGCGGCGGAGGCGGAGGAGGTGGAGGAGGTGGTGGTGGTCCTTCTACGTAAGCTCCAAATAATGCGAACAAAAGACCGACACAAGACACAACAATCATTTTAAATGAAACCATCATTTGTTGTGGGTTTTCTGAAATTAAAATAAACATCTAAACATATTTTGTATAAAATATCAGCTAAATAGTAGGAAACAAAATAAACAAGTAAATTATTCGCTAAAGTATGTGTATATCTTCAGATTTAAACACTGTTTTTAACATATTTTTATATCTTACTGGAAGGGTAAATAATAATTTAACAAAAACATAACTGTGAAAAAAGCGAGCCAAGTTCTATAAATATTTTTTTTTTAATTGCCAAGAAAAGAAGTGATATGTAAATGGGTACCACGTAAAAAAAAAATTCACTCAATTTTACCTACTGAAGTATTACAGCATTGTTTAAATTGTTTAAAAATAAAAATTATTGATAGCAAATTAATAAAAAATCTAGAATTTGGCAAGTTTTTACCTAAGAGTCATTTATTTTTATTAAAGACATTATCATATAAAAACTTGCTATTTCGTGTTTGGAGGCCTTAATTTGAGTGTATTGAGGCTTCTGAAAAGGGTGGAGTCTCTAGAGTGATGACCAAAGACAAGCGTAAGTGTATCTGTCTCTTTGTCAGGCCTCAGTCTGTTTGTATTACGTTTTCCGGGAGGGTGGCCGCTAGAGTGATTAGAGTGATAACCAAAGCCGAGCGGAAGAGTATCTTTGTGTTTATTTGTGTATCAAATCTTTAATCAAAGTCATTTGTTTATAGTAATATCACTATTAAAAATTATTATAAAGACATTGCTATTAATATTATCATCATCATTTTATTAAGACATGAAAATGATAGGCATAGCATTTATCAAAATCTTGCCACGTTCTAGATTTATTATTAATATACTATCAATAATTTTTATTTTTAAACAATTTAAACAATGTTACAATACTTAAGTAGGTACGTTTGAGTGAATTTTATTTGAATTTGCCACCCACTTACATACCACTTTTTTCTTGCTTTTACAGAGTTGCGCTTCCTGTTTTCACTGTTATGTTTTTGTTAGATATCATTACTTTTTGCACAGTTACAACATACTTAGATACTTTACTTAATGGTTTTTAATGTGTTTATGAGTGACTATTTTATGCACCAGGCAACATTCAATCTGATTAAAATTCCCTACAGTAAAATAATTGGCTATCAATTTGCGGCAGGCATCTATATTTTAATACTACTGTATTAAATGTAATGTGGGAAACGAAATATATTGATTCGAAATTGTTGTTGTTTATGAAACAACAATAATCATATCGACATAATTTTATGTTTTACTGTTACAGACTAATTAACATATAAATCAAAAGTCCGATTCATATTTACAAATAAAATGACGAAGCTATCCAAATAATATCAAACAAATAGTATAAAATTTATACAAACACTAACAAGAAAATACGGCTAACTTTTAGCCCTTCCTAATGTAGGTTTTTAGACTGGTGAACAAAGTATCGTTTCAAACTATAATTCGAAACAACATGCTAATTTACCTTTTGCTTAATTGTAATATTTATTTGACACACAGCATATAAACTTGAAATTAAACAGACAGTAATTATTCAAATTCAAATTCGCCAACCGAAACAACAGCTTAGCAAGAAATTGCACCCTCAAAACCCTCCGTATCCAACAGTTTGAAAGTTCTTGTCGCTATCGAACGGCATTGAAATGATAGTGATAGTCCCCTGCAAGCACTATCTTTATACTCAGCGGCAATCGCTAGAGTACCTTCATACTCAGCGCCAATTGGTAGAGTACCTTTATACACAGCAGCAATCGGTAGAGTACCTTTATACTCAGCGAAAATTGATAGAGTACCCGTAGCACTGACATTGAGAGTCCGAGACATCGCAAGGTTATCCACAGCTAGACTGCTTAGTCCCATGGTAGCCACACATCCATGATCAATATTTATTTGAATCATAGGAATGACTCTCTTTGGTTACATTTTTAGTTCTGAGATTACACGAATTTCAACCGTGGATGTCTCGAAATATATGAGTATTTCGATATATATATGTTGATATATGTATTCTCTCAAGATGTTTTTGTTCTTTCACAATGTGTCTAAAAAGGGAAATTTTATGTACCATTATTCAAAAAAATAGTTATCTGAAATTACCTGAAAATGGCTGATATTCAGGTGATTTTGGTAAGGCTGGATACAATATTTAGCGCTTTGTTTGGAAAATTAAAATTTCGCCTAATAGACGTAATGTTAAAGTAAAAATGGATACCCTCAAGTGGGTAATTAATCGATTTTCACAATTTTTTTTTTTTAATTTTTAGTTTTAGAGTATAAACAAACTTTGTATCAAATTAGATGTCTGTAGGTGCAATAAATGTATGAGATCGCTTTGATGCTTGAATGAGTTAGTCAGCGATAAAATTATCGATTATCATACATTTTCAAATATCATTATCTCGGAAACTAATTAAACATTGTTTATAACATTTTCGATTCTGGGTAACTAGGAATGCCTTACTACACATCTAAAATTACAAGTACGTAGGTCAAATAGATATTCAGTAGTAGAGTGTCGCAATTTGGCGAAAACAGCTCGAAATGGTTTGTCTAATCTAACACACTAGTAGGTCAGACGAACTTGGCTGACGCTCTGCCGTGTGTCTAGATATGAGTAGATGATCCAACCCCAGATTCCCGGGTTACATAACTAATATGTTGACATAGGTATAAAACATTTTTTCTTAATTGAAAACTCTAATAGGTTAATTACACTTAATATATATTTTTTGTAGATTTCCCTCTATGAACACCAAAAAGCTATTTTAGATGTAAAATATCAAGAATGTGTCTTATTATTTACCAAACTCTTATGATTTATTGATTTATTGCATTTTATTGTTTAATTATATTATTTTCTTAGCCATCTTATTTATAAATTTACTAAAACTGATACTTTGGTAAATTTAGTCCAGTGTTAATAGCAGAAAAAGTTTCGCTGCTGATAACAGTCTTTTGTATTATTTCAGTGGTTTAAGAACGTAGTTCAATTAAGTGTCTGATAAATTCTTGTTTTACTTATATTATTTTATTTATTCATTGATGAAGGTTTAATTTCGTTATGGAATACTAGCCAGAAATAAATGATGAACTGTTTATGTTGGTTTTAGGTGCAAACGGATTAATGTTTCGTAATCGGACTGCTCCCGATACAAAGAAATCTATATATTTAAAACGCTAAGTGTTTTCTTTCGACAATCCGTGAAGACAAACTACAGCATCAAGTTGCATCATTCTTTTTTTAAATGAAAGATATTTGGACACAGATTTGTTATCGTACATTCGTTTGTTCGGAAGTTTTATTAATTAACCTTAATTTTAAATTAAACTTTTACATCTGCTTATGACGTCATAAAGTAGGCAATCGGAATACGCCCACTGTTGCGAGCCACATAGTTTATTCTCTGAACTCTGTGGTTGCGAGGATAAAATAGAAATAATAAATATTAAAAGCACGTAGCTTTTAGGCCGAATTTTTTAATTTGCAAGTTAAATTTCGGTAAAAATATTTATCCGCGTGTTTTATAAGAGAATAAAAATCTATACTATTTATTGTGACGTCACGGGAATATTGTCCATTGGGTTTATCTTATCATTATGCATTATAATTTTCTTAATGCCATTTTTTCATTACAATGAAATACAAAATATATTTTTATTTGTATACAGGGTGTTTAAGCATAAAAGTAACATATACAAAGTACGTGTGAAAAGTTTGCGCCTGTGAAAATGACGTTATGCTTAGCTTGAAATCCCTTTTAACATTGATAAAACTAAAAAGAAAAATTTATATGATTGTGTCAACATGACGTAATTGTAACTGATTTTCCAATTTTAATAAAAAAGATTAGAACTGGAGCTTTTATTGGGTGCTTCATCTTGATTGCATACCTTGATTACATGCCACCAATTACTTTTTTTAAATTATAGGTTTGAAGATTTGATTTTTTAATAAAAAAATTCACAAAAGTAAAGAATTTCCGGAAAATTAAAATTATTAAAAATAGCGTTATAATTAAACGACCCTTGAAATAATGATTGTTTTTTTAGCTAGAATAAACAATGTAAGGCTAATATTTTATAGAAATTATTTTAGTAGGTTTGTTATAAGTTCATTTAACAGTTCCTCATTAGCGGCAACTTTCTATTTCTTTCACTGGGAATTTCTTTTTTGATGTCAAAAAATGGTAGTCTACTTTTGGACGCCAGCCAAAACGCAGTGGCAATTTTTAGAAATGTATAACGGTTGTGATAACAAACGGCGCTATCGCTTTAGCTTTCATCGCGCTTACACATCACTTCTAAATACTACAAATTTCAATTTTTTACTACATTTTACTACATTTTACAATTTTAATTCTTACATCATCAATTAGAAAAAAATTAGCTTTCAATTGAAATTTATTTGAAAGCTGCCGCTTAATTTAACGATTTTTTAAATAATTTTCAAGCTTGAAATATTTTTCAATTCTATTTCAATAATGACCACCAGTTTGCTTTAATAATGTAAAATAGCCTCTGGGAAAGTTGCCACAATTGAAAATAGATTTCCCTAACCATCATGAAAAGTGAAAAATAATAATTAAAAAAAACTGATAAATCATAAGATCAGAAAAGAACAAAAATTATTTTTAGTTTATGATGTTTAACATAAAATTGATATGTTGAATTCGTTGATGTATATGCTGCATCAGAATAAGCTAAGAATTGCATTTTTTATTTTTTAAAAGATCCATTGGGTATTTAACTGTATAAGAGGGAAAATATCCCCGACTGTGATGGATAATCATCCTGATTATGTAATGGGACCGAAGAAATCATACAAATGAGTTACATTTGAAAACATTAAAAATCGCCCTCATCTGCAGATTGATTTATAATTGTAAAAATAATTCTTCATCTTTACATAAAAATTGATTAGCTTAAAACATTGGATGCGTTTTAGAAGATAAGGATTTGAAACAAACAATGATTAAAGAGGACATTTTAAATCTTTCAATTTAAACATTTTAAAACTTTATTTTAACGTCGAATTTCGACGGTGCTTTGGGGCATTAGAGCTCATTCGGTTATATTATCTTACGAGGGGGGGGTGGAGATGCGTGCTTTATTTACTGAATATGAGATGAACGTAGAAATATACTATTTGTATGATACTTCATAGGTCCATGAAATTTTCTTTCTTGTCGTGGGGAATATGGCGGTAATGTCAAACTGATTTGCATTACACACGATTGTTTGTTTGGAGTTTGCATCGGAAAGAGTATTATACACTGAGGGAAAAAACTTTTAAAATAAAATATTTGAAAGAATGTTTCATACGCACCCCTTCTTAAATAATAAAGTAGCTTATTTTACTGATATTGTTAAAGTATTTTTTTCCGTTAAGTTTTGACGGGTTCCATCTAGTAATAATAATAACAATAATAAAAACATGCATGAAAATTAATTTTTAAACCATAAAAAACTAGCAAATTGAGTTGCACTTTGAAATAAATTATCCTTCAAAGTGCATTTTACACCTTTTCGACGGTGTAAAAATTGAAATTATGCAATGTGTAGAAAATAAAAAATTGTAATAAAAGCAAAATTTGTTGGTCATGTGTTGCCAGCGTTAATATGATGTCGGCGTTGCACACAGACATGTTTTTGATTTATAATATAGAAGTATAATGAATTGTAAATCATCTCTTTAAAAAATATAAAAAATAATTAAAATAGTTTTCATGTCCAAAAACAAAAAAAAAAAACTTCATAGACCAATGTAATGTTAGGAAAATTCACGAGTATACATTGTATGAAGAAAACTGTCCTTCATATGAATGCGTTACACTATACAGTATGGGGTTAAAGACACAATGTGTATTTCAGAATTGCTTAGTCTCCCTTATTTGCCGCTTGGATTGTATTGCATGAGTGTGGAAGTATTTAGAACTTGTTAACATTTGTACTTAGCTTAAAGGATTATTTAGTATTATAAATAATTTTATTATTTATTCATTTGTTCCGTATTCATAATTTCATTCTATTATTTTATTAGCCATCCAGCTTGTAAAGGACATTATATCATAATCGAAAAAGAGGAATTTCTTTTAATGTACTACATCGATCTATATGATCTCGAAATTCTGGGGCGTAAAACCTGTGTCTTGAGGTCCGGGATGGAAATCAAGCTTTTCTTCAAGCACTAAAATGTGAGAAAAACTAAATCTTGAAAAATGGCATTAGAAGATTTTGTAACAATATACGATCTTTATATAGTCTTAAAATATTCAAACTCCCAAAAACTTATTTTTTGGAAATTCATAGTTTACAGCTAAAATAAATTTTATTTTAACTCTATTTATATTTCATTATTCTAAAAGTCGAAACTGTATATAATTTAAATATAAAAAAATAAAATTTTATAGATTTCAAGATTTTCGTAATATTTTACCTAACAGAAAAAATGAACGTTCTTAAAAAGAATTTCTGTTAAAAACTTTAACAGTTTACAGCTAAAATAAATTTTATTTTAACTCTATTTATATTTCATTATTCTAAAAGTCGAAACTGTATATAATTTAAATATAAAAAATTAAAATTTTATAGATTTCAAGATTTTCGTAATATTTTACCTAACAGAAAAAATGAACGTTCTTAAAAAGAATTTCTGTCAAAAACTTTAATTACATGGCTTTGCGTTCTTATCAAATATCCGGAAGAACTATTAAAATTGAAATGCTCTGACCACACTGTTAAAAATATGCAGCAAACTGTCCAGTCATTTGACCGTTTTTATAGAAAATGGTTGCATAGCCGTAATTTAACTTTATTCTGACCATATTATTGTCCATATTATGGTCAGAATGGAGTTAAATTGCGGTTATGTAACCATTTTTTATAAAAACGGTCAAATGACTGGACAGTTTGCTGCAAATTTTTAACAGTGCAATACAGCAAATCTTCGTACGTTCGTTAAATTTGCAAGTGTGCTGAAAATATCTATGAAATAATTATTAAATGTCATTATATTACTAGCAAATGCAACTCTTAATATTTAATAAGCATAGGCTAAACACATATATCAATAACATTGCATTTAACATTTGATTTATATTGCGCAGTATTTAATTGCAGTCAGATTTGGCAGAATATCTTATAGATGCTTTAGCTGCTGCGTATTATTGACATATTCGTATTTACTTCGAAACTGATTTAATAATTAAATTTTGAACACTTAGTACTATTTCATTTACCTTGTTTGATTCATGCGAGAAAATGCATATTATCTATAGGAAAGTTATTTTTCCTGCTGCTGTTTTTGAATACATTCACTATATATCCCTTTTATATATTTATTTCTTAATCGTAAAATTTAACGAGTGAAAGCGAACATTATGCTTTGTTAAATAAAATATACTTGCCTGTTTATGTGTGCGTGTGTTATATATTAAGGAGGTGCGTAGATCAGCAACCCTTTTCGCACCGCGATTGGCTGTTTGTTTCCATTTCCTAAGATGTTTTGATTGCCACACACAAGTCTGTAGCCCGGGAGTCAGCATCATATTTTTGTAAACAGTTTTAGCGTATATGATAGACTCAATGGTATAGATAACGAAACTATTAGTCCGTTAGCTCAGGTGAAGAATGAGGGCCCAGAAACACCTTACAGCTTGCTAGAAACATCGCACACGCCATTACAAAGTAAAATGTATGACAACCCGATTCCTGATTAGTACACCCGAGCAGGAATAACTTCCATAATCGGGTCGCCATTAATTATACTTTACTAAGTACAGTGAGATTTTTTATGGCAGCATTTTTATCTGGCGCCAGTTCACTGGGAGTTTCGTTATTTGTAATCATCAAATTTATCATTATACCAAAATCATCGACGCTAAAATTGGTATGAATAATGTGTCTTTGCCTCATGGATTGTTGTATGTCATTATAATTTAGAGCATATTTTACAGTCTCTTTGATTGATTTTTTCTTCAAGATTATTTAAATGTGTTATACAACATCCGAAATAGGTTAATTTTGTATTTTTTACTGTATATCAATTACATGAATATGATTTGTGTTTTCAATGTAAAGCGCTCATATCATCATAGTAGTTTTTTAGATGTTAATATGTGAATAGTAAAATAAAAACTACAATGATTTTAATAGAACGTCATATAAATAAATCAAATTTATATAAATACATTGCAGTTTGCTAAATAAAACTATTTATCCATCATGTAAAACACATTCAAACAATTTTCAAGCAATAAATCATCAACTAATTAATAAATGAAACCTACCAATCAATCAATCAATCAATGAGACAACTACGGTGGTCTTAGGAGTGTTTCACATAGCTGAATCAAATTGATATAAATTCATTGTAATGTGCAAATAAACATATATTGTTTATTTTATAAAACACATTTAAGAGGTTTTCAATCAAAAATTAATTATCAACAATTCAATAAATGGAATCAATCAATCAATAAATCAAACAGAAACCAACGATGGTCTTATGAGTGTTTTATATAAATAAATTCAATTTATATAAAGGCATTGCAATTTGCTAAATAAACCTATGCTTCTAATATTATATACTACATTTACACAATTTTTAACTAAAAATCAATCAATCAAAGAATGAATCAATCAATCAAAAAAAAAACTATATGCGTTAATATTACTTCTTATAAATAAATTAATTTGATATAAATGTAATGCAATTTGCTTAAAACCCATATTTATTATTTTGTTTTTAACACTTATAAATAATCTTCAAGCAAAAATCAGTCAGAGATATCATCAAGAAATGGAGACTTGGGATTAGGGATTCCGTGTAATTATGTCGGAGATACGTTCTATTGTAATTATTAAGTGTAGAGAAGATATGGAAGTTCGCAGATGAACAAGAAGCACATTTTTCGTTATGTTGGCGATAACTACGTGGCGTCGTATTCCTGGGATCGAAACTGGATGTTTTGTATGAAATGGAAACTAAAAGGGTTTAGCAAAGTTTCTTTAATAAAAATGATGTCACAACATGACGATTTATCCATAAACATCATATCACACCCATAGATGATGCGGCACTTTGAGAAATAGCCAAGGGTGACATCCTTCTTGATAAATCCAAAAATGTTGAAGACAAATAGTTTGCATTTTCGAGCGTGGACGAAGAATTTTAATATCTCTTAAGGCGGCACAGGCGGCGAGAACAACTTATTTTGAAGTTTAACTGCTGTAGGTCGGAGGGCAAGTGTGTCCCCAGATATGAAAGCATGCGCTAGAAAAAACACGCCAAGCGATTTACATTTAGAGCCAAGAGAATTGAATTTTTTTTTGCGTGGGAGCTGTAACCATTACATATACATCATGTCAACTTCATAACTGACGTCAGTGGTACGGAAATCTTTTTTGGTGAAGAGTGTACTTTGGCTAAAAGAGAGTGATTTAGAATTTTTCCGTTTTTATTGTTTTGGGAACATGGTAAGAAAGATATTTTGGAAGAATGTTGTAAAGGCGCCATCAAGACGGGATGCACATCTGGATGCTTTAGGAGTCAAAACTGACCATGAGAAAGGAAACATTTTATGCCTTCTATAATTTCATTTATATTGATATGTGGGAGACCGAATAAAGTACGTTAATGATAATTTAAAAACAATATGTATGATTGTGACTAAAAGTTTTTCATTGAAAGAGAGGGACAAAAGGGTGCGAATTTTAACAGCCGGGAATGTATATGAATTACGATAATGCAGAAAAGGGAAAATATATTTAATAAAATACTTAAAATATAGATTTCTTTAATTTTTGATACGAATATATATGGTATCTTTACCATAAGAGAGGCAATAAATAAATATACTATAGAGCAGAACAACATATAAGAGTGTAACAATTAAAGAATCTCAGGAAAACGTAAAAATAAAAAGTTACTTTATCGTACTCAACTATCAAGGCTTGTCCGTTCCTTTATTTTAAAAGTAGTCTCCAGTATTTGTTGACATATTGAAAAGAGATTTCATTCTAAAATAAATTTTGTACATAAATAATTTTGATACACTATATTAATTATGACGAACAAAACAATTAAGAAAAACATATAATTCGTGTATAAAACAGTACAATATTTGTTCAATTGAAATTTTTTGCGCTTTTTTCACCTAAAATACTCCTTTATTACTCTTTCTGGCAGTAACAATAGATACAATTGAATGTTATGAAATGTAGCTATATGAACAATGGAATGAATAAAAAAATTGCACTTCCAATGGGTTGTTTTCTGAAATCAGGTTTCATTCTTAATGAAATACTTTTTTGTTTTCACACATACTGAAATTATATAAATATATGATTTCTTAAAAACTTTATCTATAAAGAATTTTATTGAAATACCATATAGTCACTTTACTGTATCTAGTCGCCAATTTTATTATTACAGTGTTCAAAAGCTAAATACGAGAAAGCTGTGAGTTTATGATTTCCTTTGCAATTTTTATACTTCTGTAGAGAATTTTTTTTTTTTTTTAATTAGTTCGCCGCAAAAAATTAGCTTCCACGACCTGTGAAAGGCTCAATACAATGCCAAACCCGGGTCTTTTAATCATTCTTAAATATTTTGTGTAGTATCAGAGACGGGGATCTCCAGGAATGACATCGGTCACCGTAAGCTTACCACAAACAGTAACGGGACCTAAAACGGCGTTCCTCCGTCTGAGACGGACCGACAGTATAATAAAGAAAGAAAAATTATTCCTCTAGCATTCGAGTATTTTTACGTGAGTTAGAGCACAGACAGACTGAGAAATCGAATTAAATAATTGGGAGTTTTTTTGGAGGCTATAAAACGGAAACATTTAAATAGTTAAAATATTTTTACGATTTTCCTTTGAAATTTTATACTGCTGTAGAAAAAAGAAAACTTTTTCGAGATTAGTTCGCCACTAAAAATCAACCTTCTACTACCTGTTGTCGGCTCGGTAACACAATGCCAAAAAACGAGTCAACGATTAATCTTTCTTAAATATTTTGTGTAGTTTCAGAAAGAGGATATCAAGGAATGATATCGGTCACCGAAAACTTTTCACAAAACTGTAAGGGAACTAAGACGGCGTTCCTCCGTCTGAGACAGACCGGGTGTTACATAAAGAAAGACAAATACTGTGCTGTTTTTATACTACTGTAGAAAAAAGAATTTTTTTTCGAGATTGACTCGCCGCTAAAAGTCAAACTTCTATTACCTGTAGTTAGCTTTCTATAACAATTTCATTCCCAAATCAACGTTTAATATTATTTAAATTTTTGTGTAGCATCAGAGAGGGGGATCTCCAATAATTATATCAGTCACCGAAAGCTTTGCACAAAATAGTAAAGGGGACTAAGACGGCGTTCCTCCGTCTGAGTTAGACCGAGTGTTTCATAAAGAAAGAAAAATCAAACACATCAAGCATCCGAGTATATTTACACGAGTTACTGCACATAGAAACTAACAATTCGAATTCATGAAGAAAATCATAAAGAAATTAATTTTTTTCGAGATTGGTTCGCCGCTAAAAATCAAAATTCTACAACCTGTAGTCAGCTTGGTAACACAATTCCAAAACCCGAGTCCCCATGTAATCTTTTAAAAATATTTTGTGTAGTATCAGAGAGGAGGAACTCTAGTAATGACATTGTCACCGAAAGCTTTCCACAAAAAGTAAACGGACCTAAAATGGTGTTCCTCCGTCGACAGTATAATAAAGAAAAAAATTATTCATCTGTCATTCGAGTATATTTACACGAGTTAGAGCATAGACAGACAGACAAATAGAATTAAATATTTGTTTTTTTTTAAGATATAAAAGAGAAACATTTAAATAGTTAAAATATTTTTACGATTTTTCTTTGCCATCTTTATACTGCTGTAGAAAAAAGAATTTATTTCTCGAGATTGGTACGCTGCTAAAAATCAAACTTCTAGTATATGTAGTTGGCTCGCTAACACAATTCCAAACCCGAGTCACCGTTTAATCTTTCTTAAATATTTTGTGTAGTATCAGAGAGGGTCTCCAAGAATGCTATTATTCACCGAAAACTTTGCACGAAACAGTAAAGGGAATTTTGTCGGCGTTCCTCCGTCTGAGACAGACCGAGTGTTTAATAAATATAGAAAAATCATATCATAAGCATCCGAGTATATTTACACGAGTTAGTGCACAGAGAGACTAACTAATCGAATTCCCAACATAGTTGAAAAAAGGCAGAATAATTTATGGGAATGTAAAAATTAGTTTTTCTGCTTATAATGCAGTACTTACAGAGAGTTGAGACGACCTCGGTTACTGGAGTTATCATATTTATCATACATCTGTAGTGTATGGTTTGGAGCTATTTATATGTTCAGTTTTTTGCATAAAAAACTAAGCGATTTGTTACTTAACACGTCATAGAGTATTTAGCATTGTTTCAATAGAAGAAATGATGAAATCACTTTTGTATGCCAACTGTGTAAACACAGTGATTTGCAATTATTCGTATAAGTAAAAATGGTACGACAGTACCTTTGTATGTGTATACTGGCAATAGAAATTGACCTTTAAAAAGTAACCAGTTATCTTAAGAATACAACCAATTTTTTTACAACGCTATTTCTCGTGTTGGAACGACACATCATTTTATTAGAGAAACAAATAATAAATTATACACAGTTTGATATGCAAGTCTTAGATCAATCCTATGTTAATGTTAGAAAAAATGAAAGCTTTGATGAAAAAAACTTTTTTATTCGAAAGAGTCTTTTTAGATATAAGAATGATGCAAACTTTAGATTATAACTAGAATTATTAATATTAATAAATTTTTTTAAATATCACATTAAATTTCTTCGATACAAAAGAAATTTCAGACTTAAAATTTCAGTATATATTTCTTCTCCAACTCTGAATGTTGGTGTTTAAAATAATAATAATTAAATAAACAAATTTGTTAATTTTAATTCTTTATATAAATTTATATAGGACCGGAAAAGTTGAAGAGAGTAATGCTAGTAAGGTGAATACAAATTCAAATATTTATACTTCAAACATTTAATGTTTCTTTAATAAACATACTGATAGATAATATGAATATTTTCATAAAAAATAGAAAAATTGCGTTCTAGAAAAATAGTTTCTAGAAAAATAGCGTTTAACTTGCATGGATTTGCACTTTGGTTGGGTCCTTCAGCTGCGGCTTACATTTGGTCTTTGCATCTGGTCTAGGATGAATCATTTCATGCACCACAATCGTTCCTCCTGACAAATCTGTATCCTCATAGATACCTACTCAGCATATCATATCAGAGCCTGGACGATTCTTATGGAATCTGTAAGTTACTATAAAAATAAACACGAATAAACAATTTACAACAAAATAATAGCAATGTCAAATCACTAAATACAATTAAATGTGACAATTCTAAAAATATAATATAAAAATTATAAAATCCAGAATAGTAATAGTCTATAGTGATAATAGAAATAATCTATTATATATATAATATAATATATATATATATATAATATTATATATATATAATCTATTTAATGTGTTGGTTTGCAGGTTAAAAGTTTGTCTGAACTGGGGTACAGTTATTAATTTCATATTTTGTTCACAATTCTTGGATAATAATAGTTCAAACAAAACAAATTGTGGATAAAACACAGTAAAATAAAACATAAAAGTACTAAAAAGCCCATTTACTGCCCTAGATGGTAGAAGTCCATGGTTTCATGTGATCTGCTGCACTGGAGGTTACTCTTGTATTTTCTTGGTAACCCACTTTTCAACATCCTATCTGTCATTATCCTTCACTTTAATCACCTTGTAAGGACCAAGGAATTTTGGTCGTAGCTTCATACCGACCCAAAATTTGGTTTTTTGAATCGCGATTAAATCACCTATTTGATAGCATCTTGCATTTTTCCGCTTGCGATTGAATTTTTTGCGATTTTTATTTTGGATCTTCAGTATGTTTTATTTTGCGATATCTCTGTTGTTCTGTCTTTCCTTTACAAATGCGTGCTCATATTCCTCATCAAGGATCTGTTTGATTTTTAAATCGTCCTTACCTCTAATTTTTACCCCAGTTAATATCTCAAAGGGTATGTAATTAGTGCTTCGAGAACACGTACTATTCATTTTTCATTGAACCATTCGTACATATTTATACCGCTTCGTGGGATCATCGACAGATAGCTTACTGGGAATCGATATGCGGGTTTTCTGTACTGGCTCAATCTGTCCATTACCTCTAGGTATTCCTGTTGTAATTACGACCTGTTCAATACTTTCATCCTCGAGATATTTTCTAAACTCGTTTGAGGTAAAAGCTGCACCACGGTCGCTAATTATTCGCTCTGGATTTCCGAAGGTAGCCTATTTAATTTTTAATTTAGAAATTGCCTCTTTAGTGAATGTTGTTTTAACGGGATAGAACCATGCAAATTTTGTAAAGGCATTTACTACAGAGAATATAAAATTTTAGCTTTTGTTGGTTGATGGCATTGGACTTAAATTATACCCATGATCATCGTTACGACTTAGAGCATCGACGTGTTTCATTTGATTTCCTGACATGTGGATAATCTGATAATCGTATTCTTCTACAAAAAAGGCACACCTTACAACTTTTGGAGCAAAATCTTTTTTCTCTACTATTTTCTGGAAAGCGGAACAGTCAGTTATTATTTTAAACTTGTTGCCTAACACGTAAGTTCGGAATTTTTTTTAAAGCTTCAATGACTGCTAACGCTTCAAGCTCATAACTTCTATACTTCACTTTTAATTGGCTTACGTAATAAAGGAAGTATTGTTTTCCTACTCATAAAATGAATGGGGTGTAAATTAACATTATCGTCTTTCTGTAACTATACTGCTCCAAAACCCAAGCTGCTTGCGTCGGTGTGCAATTCCGTTTCAGCTCCTTTCCCAAATATGTGCAATACCGGTTTATGAGACAATTTATTTTTCAAGAGTTAAAAAGCTTCTTTTTGACTTGGTCTGAAATTAAATTCGTTTTCCGCTATTATATAATCACTTAAAGGTTTAACTGTTCTAGCATGATCAGCTATGTAATTTCTAAACTATCAAGTTAATCCTAAGAAACTCTGAAATTGTTTCTTATTTTGTGGCTCAGGAAATTTTTCAATGGCTAAAGTTAGTGTTTCGGAAAGGCGAATCAGTCCGTTCTCATCTATCTATCCTAACAATTAAATTTTTCTTTTCAAGAATTGACACTTAGCAAAGTTAAATTCTAGGTCATATTTGGATGCTACTTGAAATATACAATAAATATTCAATTTGAATAGCGCTTCTTCTTTAGACTGAGCAAGAACGATTATATCGTCTAAATATACGAGAATAGTTTTATCCCTGATCAGTTATTTTAGACATGCGTATACATATCGCTGAAACTGCTGAGGGGATGTACATATACCAAATGATATAAAATTAAATTCATACTGAAAAAATATTTGTAACAAACGAAGTGAATTTTTTACTACTCTCATCTACTTCTACGTGGAATTTTTTTTTTTTCAAATCTAAGGTACAAGGTGGCCATAATTAAACTGACGGTACTCAGAGTGTTCTGTAGCGCAATCTAATTGCGAGAATGGCGTCAAATTTTGTAGGAAGATTAAACAAGACGGGGTACGAATGATTCCGCGAAAAAAAATTAGTTCCAAAAGTCACCGCCAGGGGAATATGTGACGTTGTGTATTCTAAAAAGAGAGTTTCAAAAAAGAAGAATCAATACGGAAATAAAATTACCGTTTATTTAGCACATCGAACTCAGGTTCGATGTGGCCGCCGTTTTTGTGGACCACATATTGCATTCTGTGCACAGTATTTACAACAGCAGAGAATAACATGTCTGCAGGAATCTCCCTTACAGTTCGCGATATGTTATCCATCAACGTAGCCAGGTCCTGGACACCTCTGTGATAGACCTTGGACTTTAGTAACCCAATAGCCAAAATTCGCAGGGTGTAAGATCATGGGACCGAGGTGGCCATGCAGTTGGAAAATAGCGGCTAATGACTCTTTCTGTTGTGAATTTCTGTCGTAGAAGCTGTTGTACCCGCAAAGCAATATGTGGAGGAGCTCCATCTTGCATGAAAATGATTTTCTCCACGCACTGTCTTTTCTGAAGTGCCGGAATAACAAAGTTGTTTAGCATTTGGCGATATTTGTCTCCGGTAACAGAACAAGTTACAGGTCCTGTCGGAGTAATGTTCTCATAAAAGAATGGACCTATGATCATATCTGCTGTGAAACCACACCAAACAGTTATCTTTGGTGAATGCAAAGGAATTTCCTTGAATGCTCTTGGAGACTTGTTATCCCAAATTCGGCAGATCTGGGTATTTACAGTTCCATTCATGTAAATGTGGGCCTCGGCTCTCCATAAGATTTTCTAGGGCTAAGCATCATCCAACTCCAGTCTGGCAAGAAAAGTGAGAGCAAAAGTCAATCGCTTATCATGGTCGGTGTGACGTAACTCTTGTACACGGCTGATCTTATACGGATAGAAGTGTATAACCTTTCGTAGGATTTTCCATACCGTACAATAAGGCATATCCAGATTACGAGCTATCCCACGAGCGCTAGAAGTGGTAGCAATATTATCTGGTGCTTTGTCGACAATCGCCGTTGCCACTTCTTCGATTGTATCCTGTGATACGGTCTTCGTTCTCTGCCTGACTGAACATTTAGAGAACCTGTTTTCTCAAATTTCTCAACCATTGCTTTTAAACCATTAACTGACAAAGGACCGTTACCTTTACGCATTTTTTTGTGGTTTCTAAAAGCACGAAGAGCGGCTGGCGCATTGCACTGGTTGAGGTAAAAGAATTTGACTAGTAGATCTCGCTCGACTAAAGAAGGAGACATTATGAAAGATAACTTTCAATGAAATTGCTTCTAACAGTAGTACATTACTTTTTAAAGCCGAACAAGCTAGCACTAGGCCAAAAGATGTAACGTGAAATTTGAATAAAGAACTTCTTCTTCTGCTGTTGCTTTCTTTGGGGCTCTGTAAGCGAAATTGCAGATAAAGAAACTTTAGCAGTGTTTATGTAAATTTTTAGCATTTTATAAACTGTTACCATTTTGAGCTTGGATTAAATTGCTAAATTCGTTAAATAAACGGTAATTTTATTTCAGTATTTATTCAGTCCAGGACCTGGCTACGTTGAAGGATAACATATCGCGAACTGTACGGGAGATTCCTGCAGACATGTTACTCCCTGCTGTTGTAAATGATGTGCACAGAATGCAATATGTGGTCCACAAAAACGGCGGGCACAGCGAACATCGAGTTCGATGTGCTAAATAAACGGTAATTTTATTTCAGTATTGATTCTTCTTTTTTGAAACTTTTGGAACTATTTTTTTTTTCACGGAATCCTTCGTGCCCCGTCTTGTTTAATCTTCCTACAAATTTTGGCGCCATTCTCGCAATTAGATTGCGCTACAGAACATTCTGAGTACCGTCAGTTTAATTATGGCCACCTTGTACTTTAAGCTTGATTTTGTTCAATATTGTCCAAAAAATCATTTTTCACTGGAAGGAGGTAATTATCCTTAATTAGCTTTTTGTTAAGCTTCCGATAGTCAATACATAAAATAACAGGTTACCATTTTTTGCTTTGCAAAAATAATTGGCGCTGCATAACTCGAACAAATTCCCCGTATAATTCCTTGATGAAGCTATTCCTGAATTTGTTTATCAACAAATGCCTGTTCTGCAAATGCTAACCACCTAGGTCGCTGCTTAACTGGTATCTCATCGCTTGGTAATATGCTAACTTTTAAATTAACACTTTCAGTTTTCTCAGGCTTATAATTCTCAATTAATTTAATTAATTCTTCTTTAATTGCGAAGTCAGTTATGTGCGTCATATCTGTTTCATATACCTTATTGGAGTTCGCTATTTCTGCTAAGTAAACAGATTCAATTTTAGGAATTTCAGCAAAAGAATTTTCAGTTGTGGGAATGTTTGGGTAATCTGACCGCAAATCTGGGTTGGTCATGGAAATGTTCATATGGCTAGAAGGAGTGTCTGACTTTGGAATGCTTAAAGGAACAATGAGTCATAAGGTTAACCATATATATATATTTTTATTTACCCGTAACTTTTAGGCCAGTACCCGATATTTCAAAATTTTATTTATTTAAACATTTATTTCCGAGGATCATTTCATATTGCAAATTATTCAAAACGTAAACATCACAATTTACAATAATGTTATCAATTGAACTATCAGTATTGAAAAAAACTAGTAGGATTCTCTCTCCATTACCGCTAATCCCAGTCAACTTCACATCATCTTCATTTAATTTAGGACGTCCTAGAGCTCTATAAAAACTATCATTGACCATTGTCAGATCACAGCCTGAATGAACCACTGAATCGACGTTTTTCCCCTTAATTTCAATAGTGTTGATAAATTATCCGAAGGGCAAGATTTATTATTAGCTGTATTAACTGTTTACGTATAATTTAAAGTACTCTGGTCAGTCTTATGTCCATAACCAGTAGATTATTCTTTTCAACGGGGGCACTGATTTGATTTGTGGGAAGCATATTCAATGCAATAAAAAACTTGATTTTAAAAGGACTAGGGTTATTTGTAGGATTATTAAGATGGTTCTTTTCATATTTATTATTTTGCGGGATGTTATTTTACCGGTAAAAACTTTTGTTTTCAACGTTTTGAGTAAAATGCTCTTTTCCCTCATTATTAGGATTTTTTTTGTTTCCGAACTCTTCCTAATATTGGTACGTGCCGCTTGTTAATCATCGAGTTTTCTTATAAAATCGGCAACTTTAGTAAATCTAGGCATTTCATCCACAAACTTTTCCCTCATTTCCAATGGCAATTTCCTTCGTATTTGGTTAATAACCAAAATGTTTTTTAAATCATCAATTCTAAAATTCCAATACCTGTGAGCAATTCCTCAACAAAAATTTTAAGTTCAAAGGAAAAGTCTCTCCATGACGCCAAACGCTCCTTTCATGGGAAAAGAATTTCTGCCTAAATTGGTCTGAGGTTAAATCTTTGTAGCAGTAATTGTTTCAGGTAATCGTAATCACTAAACAAACCTTCTTTTTCCCGCCCTATTATGTTAAATATTTCCAATGGCAGCAAGCCTAGTTAATAAGTAAGCAAATTATCCTCTTCCACACTTAGACGCTTTATTTGACGCTCAGTTTGACGTTCAAAATTGTAAGATAAATACTGATTTCCTTTTGTATATTATATTTAGTTATCAGTTTTAATACATCAGAACTTTTCGCGGCACTAGCAGATGCTGAGTTATCTATTTGTGGCTTACGTCTCGTCATCGCATCTGGTCTAGGATGAATAATTTCGGGCACCACATATATCAGTGGCGCAGTCAGAATTCGGCTTGTTGGAGAGTTTAAGTTATTGATAACTTGACTAGTACTTGTCTCCCATTAGAATCACTCGTTAATCGAATCAGATTTGTTTTGTAAATTAAATCATTATACTACATTTTTTCGATTTATTAGAATCAGACACTCTGTTAGACATTATGCATTTAGACATAATTTCTATCTACAAAACTAGAGTTACAAAACGTAAAATGTACCAATGAAATATCAAAAAGCTGATGTTACATTTATACAAATTATTTCAACAAAGATGAGACAAATTTTAATTAAGTAAACTTTTACACTCTACCGCCTGATTCGCGGAGGAGGCGACGCGCGACCGTCCAACGAAACCTACGTCTTTTTCCGACACTCGACTCTCTGGAAAAATTTAAATGCTGATTTCAATACCGGATAAATTTAAACGATACATTCCACAAATTCAATATTTTTGGGAATATTACTGGGATTACTATTCATTTCTTCATAGCCGAATACGAATTTTTGTTCATAAATTTAACAATAATTCAGCTATTTCAGCCAAATTATCAATAAATTTTATGTCAAATGTAACGATATAAAAAAACTGACAGAACTATCATCATTTGCATCGAAACAGCGCTGAACCATATTTGGGAATGTAGTTTAAATTCCATATAATGTCACTGATCGAATTACTGTGCATTTTCAGAATTGTTTTCCTGATATCATGAGAAAGGTTGAAAATATCGTTAAAATATTTCATAAATTTCATAAATATCTTCATAACATATCAGAGTTTGGCTTGAAGTAGGTACCTTATATTTTTGTTTAATACAATTGGTTGCGATTCTGGTTTTCTTAGCAAAAATTATTTGTTGTAGTTTGCTCAATCACTTCTTATAGTTTTTACAGTCTTTTTTTATGAAACAGCTTGTATGTCACAAATATTTTGTTCTGTTTTTTCCCTTAGAAAAAATAAAGTCTACACGGAAGAAGTCTACACGGACCAAAATTTTCAGGGCCGAGTTGTGCTCAGCCCAGACTGTTATCAACGTATCAGAATTACAGGACAATCCAAGTCTATTTACAACAGTTAGAGCCCGGATGGACAAATCAAAGTCTTAAACACTTTCCGACATAGTTTGGAAAGTTAAAAATAAGTGTTTATGCCTTTTGGTCGCGTGAATAAATTTGCATTACTATCAACATAGACTATGTTTTTGATATTTACAATAGAAAAAAAATCTTTCTAATTCATTATTAAGTTGTAACAGGGATACTTAAAAGAATTCCGTTACATTATTTTAAGAATCGTTTACAGTGTATTTTAATAAAAATATACACTGATTGAAATTGGTAGACATTTATTGAGATGCAGTCTTTCACTCTGCGAATATAAAATTAATGCGACTATGAAAGGAGGGGACACTCCTTCCACTCTTTAGTATAATAGTCCACTCTTTCTGAAGAAATGTACATTTCTTCCTAAAAAAAATAGAACAGTTCATTAAAATATATAAAACCGTAATTAATGTGGCACGTCTAATATCTGGAAGATTCGAGGAATTTTATATGCTCATAAATCTTTAAAAGAAAAAGAAAAAGAAATTGCGGATGATAGGATGTTAAATTATTAGCAAAGTGAGATAAAAAAAAATACTTGCACAGCTAATGTTGAGGTCCCTGATCTGCAGATTTATATAGTTTATTTACTTATTTATTTTACAAACTAATTTTTATGGATATGTTTTGTGATTTTTTTTCTTTCTTGTTTTAACATAATTTAAAAGTGAAATTGTTGGGGCTTTTTGGAAATGTATTAAACTACCCAATTGAATCCTGATAAAATAATGAATTTTAAATCAAAAAGATGGTAACAATGATACAAACTTAAAGCTAAACAATTGAATTTAATAAGAAGTTAAACTTAACAAAATAAATTAGCAAGATTCTACATTGATTATCTTATTTATTATGTTGAACCTTATACATATACTAGGGGGCCTACCCCCTGCGAGCTACGCTCGCCAACCCCCACTAAGACTTCGAAGCCTCTAAAAACATGACAGCGTGCTTTGTTTTAAAAATATTGGTAAGTCTGTAATTGGGTTGCCATGCTTTTAACGTTTTAATGGGGCATTTTTGGATTACCATGGCCTCATACACAGCTGTTGCGAAAACTGACGACTGTTTTCGGGATTGATAAGTAAAATCAATTATAACTTGAAAACCAGCTTGTATAAAATGGTTAGGTTAAAATTGTGGCTACCTCTCGGACTTTTATAACAACGATCTGTATTCTATTCTTCCTTTGCGTTTAAGGATGAGAAAAAAAACCATCTGCTTGTGAATAACATTAAAAACCACGGTATTGAAAAGTACTGTTATAGACATTTTCAGTAACAGGTTTTAATTTTCTCTCTATTTTAGTGCACCATCATGCATATTTTCATGTTATTTTAAATATTTCAATTATTTATTTTAATTAATATGTATACACGAATTTTCTAATAATTATTTATCATACAAAATTAATTAAATATTTTGTGCATGCATGCCTGCATTTATTCGGCATCAATTGATGACATATTTAAACAAATTTGCTATCCGCGATAATTTTACACCTTGTTATGTCACTTGAATATTGTCCATAAGAAAATCGGGTACTTTTCCAGTATAGGATCCTTTGCTTTTAGGTTTGGCGTAATTCGAGCTTCGAAAAGGGATAGATTCGTTAATATACATAGATTTGTTGCCAAAAGTTATGAAAACAAACCCAATGAGCATTTGATGATTTTCTATTATAGGGGTCTTAACGCTTTTTTAAAAAGCTTGGCGCAATTCGGGCATCAGAAAGCGAGATTTGGTGCCAAATGACATAAACAGCCATGGAAACAAATTCGACGATTTTTTTTTTGTTTATATGCGTATTTTAATTATACGTATATTATTATTATTTTTTCTATACAAATTACTTCTGATTATATATAAAATAGGATAAATGCCATTTTACGCTAAACAAATTGTATAAATATTTTTTGCTCCTTTCTTTTGCGTTTACATAAATGACGTCATTTGGACGAATTTATTCAAAATATTTTCAGTTTATAAATTAAATTAAATGCTGACAGACGATTGAATCCTGACGATAGAAATGTGATTTTTTTTTTCAAATTTTCCTGAAAAACATAATTTAATCACAATCTTGTCTTCATTATCGATTGAAATGAAAGATAAATTCAATTTCAATTTGAAAATGACGAATAAAAAGAAATCAATAATCCCTATCGGGATCCTTTTCAATTTTTCCCCTTTTTTGTCACAAACAAACTGAGTAATTAGTTGCCATCATTACACAAATGTCATTAAAATTAGAAAAAAATTAATATCTCGAAAACTAATTCCAATTTCAAAATTCTATTACCAGTTTTGACATCCGCGGATTTTTATGGACAATTGGTATTAATTTCACCATCAAGCGTTTAATATTTTATTAAAAATAGCCCTGAAACATAATCAGTCGTTTAATCAGTCGTTTCATAAAATCGTTTCATAAATTCGTTTCATAAAATTCGTTTCACAAATTCGTTTCATTAGGATTTTATATATATAGGGTAGATATATATACTAGCTGTTACCCGTGACTTCGTTCACGTATCATTAAAAGAAGAATAAATGCATTAATTAAGCAAAATATTTCATTCCCGATAGTTAGAAACGTAAGTAATTTACTAACTCTTTATCACATTCCATAGGAGACAATACAGTATTTCTATATTATAAAGGCCTTGACATAATTAAGTTTTAAAAAAGTGAAATTATGTGACAAATAATCACGTAAAAGAAACTTCAACCAATAAAAAAAGGCGGGCCAAATAATATCGTGGAAATCGCGAATTGTGTAAAAACATATGTGTAACATATGTGTGGGGTAAACATATGTCAAGTTTACCTGGTAAACCATTTTACTTTTAACGACTTTGTGAAACGTTTTAATAGCCATCCTTCAAAGATAATGGAAATAGTATATTCTTATTCATTAAATTCAATTCTTGTGAATAGGGAGCAATAATTGTAGACCTAAATGCAAAGAGCTTAAATTTGTCTCCTTGATTTAATCTATAACTGAAAAAAAAAAATCTTTATTTCTAAATGAAAATATGTTGACAGACTAATTTTGTTCTCCAGAATAAATTGATTCATGAAGTTTGAATATGTAAAAATACGTTTCTATTTTTCAAACATTTTACTGTAATCAAGATTTTTTTTTCTTTCACCATCTATTCAAATTGAAATTAAATTCTTTTTTTCAGTTTTAAATGAGAAAAAAATATATTAATCCGTTTTATTTCTTGTTTTTTATCCACAAAAATGGAATAATAATTTAGTTGCCATTTTTAGAAAAACTTCGTTAAAATTTACAAAAAAAAAAAAAAAAAATAAAATAAAAAAAAAAAAAAAATCGGAATTTAAATCTTTTTTTTTTTTTTAATTCCGAGAGTTTATGACATACTCGGATCAATGATAACCGGTTTTAAGTAAATCGCGTTGCGTTCGACAATCTGAAAGGAGTAGTTGCGAAATACAAACAGGCGGTCAGATTTTAATATAATACATTCTTATTTATTTTATTTTTCCTAATAATCATAGTGTGGTTTTTGGCAAAAAACTCTAATCTGTATGTGACTGATATTCATGTTTAATCACAGCTTAATCGGTACAGATTAAAAAAAGAAAAAAAAAATTCGTTTTAAATATGGCGTGAAACTCGTCTACTTTATAAACTTACCGATCCTTGTATTATTAATGTAAGGAATTGATTCACGCTCCTTGTAAAATACATTTGAAAATTCCCGTTTTATTTCAAATATGACGTCACTTTTTCCTCAGAGAAATCTCTTTTTAGTGGCATAATTCTTGTTAATTTTCTTTTTCTGGCCATCAGGACGTAAATTTTAGCGGAAAACTCACATTTGTATGTAACTGGTATTCAAGCTAATTATTAATCAGTATCGATAAAAAATATTTCAGTTTTTCATCTTAAATATTACGTCTATTATCTATCTACTTTCATTATACATTTATATTCATGCTCCTTGTATTATTACGAATATTTGAAAATACATGTTTTATTTATGACGTCATATTTGTCCAAGCCGAGGAGGATCCTTCTCATAGTTCCATGGTCCAAGCGAAATCTATTTTTAATAATATAATCATTGTTCATTTTTCCTTCTAATTATAACGCAGTTTTTGACAGAAAAAGATCTTTTTAATGTAACCGATATTCATACTTCATGTATAATAACAAATACTCCACATTTTTGTTTCAAACAGCACGGAAATTCATCTTCTTTTGAATTATTTTGAATTTTCAGTTTTCACGTGAAAATCGTTCAATTGAAAATTAATTGGTAAGGAAAAATTATTTTTCCCTGTTTTTATTTATTGGCAACGATCAAAGCCCTAGCAACGATAAAGTAAAATGATTAAATTGTATGGAAAAATGTCCATTTATTCTCTATGAAAATAATGAAATTTTTAATTATTAAAGAAAATATTTGAATAAAATAAATAAAATCTAGCCTATGTTCATTCGAGGGTTATAATCAACCTGTATGCAAAGATACGGGATCATTAAATGCTCCATTTTGACGCTGGCTTCAGCCTAACATTTGCACACAATCGGATTTATAATATTACTAGCTGTTACCCGTGACTTCGTTCACGCAACATTAAAAGAAGAATAAATACACTAACTAAGCAAAATATTTTACTCCCAATAATTAAAACCGTTAATTATTAACTATTTATCACATTTCATAGGAGACAATACGGTATTTATTATTATAGGAACCTTGACATAACTCAGTCTTAAAAAGTGAAATTTTGTGCCAAATAATCGCGGAAATGAAATTGCAACCAATGCAGAAAGGAGGGCCTAATAAAATCGTGGAAATAGACGAATTGGGTAAAAACAAATGTCAATTTTACCTGATAAACAATTTTACTTTTAACGCCTTTGTGAAACGTTTAAACAACCATCCTCCAAAAAAAAAAAAAAAAAAAAAAAACATTAATTAGAAATAGTATATGCTTTTTCTTTAAATTCAATTCTGCCTCCTTGGTTTAATATATAGTTGAAACAAATCTTGTTTTCTAAATGACAGTATACTGGCAGGCAATTTTTGTTCTCCAGAATAAATTCATTCATGAAGTTTGAATATGTGAAAATATGTTTGTATTTTTCGGATAAATTACTGAAATCAAGATTTTGTTTTCACCATCTATTCAAAGTGAAAATAAATTCTGTTTTTCAGTTTTAATTAGGAAAATGGTGTAAAAAATATACTGATCTGTTTTATTTCTCCCTTTTTATACACAAATATGGAGTAAGTTACTTTCAGTTTTTAGAGAAATATGGAGGTATATAGAGAAAAAAAATGGCATTTAATTTAATTTTTTTAATTCTGAGAGTTTGTCTGTCATCCTCGGATCAATTATAATCGGTATTCGCTAAACCGGTAGTAAATCGCGTTGCGTTCGATAGTCTAGGAGTAGTTGCGAAAAACAAACACACGGTCAGATTTTAATATGATAGATTCGTGTTCATTTTTCCTTTTCTTAAAATTATGATGTGATTTTTAGCAGAAAACTCGGATACTCATGCGGAACAAAATAACGAAATAACGGATACTCATGCTTAATAATCAGTATAGATAACAAAACATTTAAATTTTTTGTTATAAATATGGCGTGAAACTCATCTACTTTCTATACTTATTGATCCTTGTATTATTAATGTAAGGAATTGATTCACACTCATTTTAAAACATGTTGGAAAATTCCCGTTTTATTTCAAATATGACGTCTCCTTTTTCCCCAGAGAAATCCCTTTTTAATGACATAATTCTTGTTAATTTTCTTTTCCAGGCAATTAAATTCAATAATGGCATAGGGAAAATTATGTTACTTTAACGAAATAATATTAAATCTTTAGGTTTTATCAACAAAAATGGAACTATTAACATTCGTCATTTTTTTTTAGGTAATCGAGTTATTTCTTTTAGTTTTAAGAATGAAAAATCACTCTTTCTCGCTATCCATGACATCATTTATGACATGGATAATTTTGCGGAGCATATTATTGACATTTGCTAACCATTTTCTTTTGAAACGTCTTTTTACTTTTTTAAAATTTTAAATAAAAAATACGGTATAGTTATATTAGCCGTGCGCAGACGGTAAAACGGCAAACAAGTATTGTTACCATACAAAAGAAAAAAAAAAGAAAAAAAGTGAAGAAAAAACCCAAGATCACTTTATTTCACCAATCAAAGCATATCTGCTTTATTTTCGATAAATGACGTCATATTTGCCTGTTTCCTATGGTTACGCATATTGAAACCTGGTATTATTATCAAAAACTAAAAAAGTACGTTTTATTTCTAATAATTTTATTTAATCTTCTTCTTAATTCTTTAATTTTTTTAATTTCATTTTCATTTTTCCCGTGAAAATTTTTTAATTGAAACAAAATTGTTGAGTAAAAATCATTTTTTCGGGTTTTGAATTAACTTTGGCAACGATAAATTATTAGCAACGGTAAAGTAAATTTAGCCATTTTAAAATGCTACACGAAAAAATGTCCATTTATTCTCAATGAAAATAACGAAATTTTGAATTATTAAGAAAGATATTTGAATAAAATAAACAAAACCCAGCCTATGTTCATATGAGGGTTATAATCAGCCTATATGCAAAGATACAGGACCATTAAATGCTCCATTTTGACGCTGGCTTCAGCCTAACATTTGCACACAATCAGATTTATAATATTATTAGGATATATGTGTGTGTATATATATATATATATATATATATACTATATCACTCGCCCGGCGTTGCCCGGTCCCGTGATAAATTCTTAAATGAACTCCAAATTTCTAATTTATATATTTAACCTAATTTTGTAATATTTTATATTTTTATTGACAAAATCGCGAAAAAATACTGATAATTAGTACTAAAAGTGCTCGCAAGAAAGCATTTTCTTATTTTTTCACGTAGGGTCGTTTAATACTTTAAAAAAAGGAGCTTTTATTGTCCAAACACTTTGAAATTTTTAATGGTTATAAATATGAAGGTTTTACAACTCGTGTAAAAATTACGTCAGAAATTTTGTTTTCTGGTTTTAAAGTAAATGTGTTTTCTTCTGTTTTTTTTTGGTTTTCGTGTCGGGTCCGTTAACATTAAAAAAATTTCTAGTCGTTTATAAATATAACTGTTTCTAAGTCCTCTATAAAATTATGTGGAAATACATGCTTATTAAATAATGAAAACGAGCGAGAAACACTCCGTTATTATGAGTTTTCGTCGAAAATTTCTCAGATTTTACCCCCCCCCCCAAAAAAAAAATTTCTTTACTAAAACTTCGTCCGAATGTTTCAAAATTGTTGTAGGTAGTTCAAATCTGGTCTACCGAGATGCTCTAAAAAGATTGTATCAAAATACGAACGTTTAGTAACTGTTAGCGTAAGAAAAAAAAAAGCATCTCATGAGGAGCGAAATGACCTGCGTTTGCCGGTATTCTTGAAATAATTAAAATTCGTATTTTTTTAAAACTAATTATACTGTGGATTAGAAGAAAATTTTGGCTTTAAGAGCATATGTTTGGTTTGTCTGTATCTTTAAAATTGCTATCTTGAGGGGCGTTGCCGTAAGGGAGAAAACAATCACAGGGGAAAACGACTCTTTTTTCAAGAATTTGTTGCCAATCTTTTTATTATACTTATTACTTAATCAAAACATTGGAATTTATATGTGTAAAAAGGGGGGGGGGGGTATATTTAACACATTTTTTTGACAAACTAAATGCAATTAATTACACGGATTTTACAGGAACTGAAAATGGTAGTAAATTTAAAAATAAATTCGTAACTAAAAAATAAATAAATCTAACAGAATACGATTTTTCGGAAAAATCAGTTAAAATAATCATCCATAGGAAACACTTCCGAGGTAATATAACGACTATTTAATAAGGGAAAACAAATCTACATATCTAAATAAATATTTTCGAAAACCCATACCACAGTTGAACACTCGATTTCAACTTACACAATCGATAACTTATAGCAAATCTTTTAGATTTCCTGTATATAGGCTTTAGATTTTTAGTTTTGCTGAAAGTTCATCCAGTAAGCATTTTAAAATTTATTTTCACTGCCAGTCGAACATAACTTGACTATGGGTGTGTAACTCTGTCTGAAAAATGATTATTTTAAATTTAATAATAATTTAATAACTGCAAAACTTTAACTGCACATTTTCATAAACAGAGAAATAAAACGTTTTTTGTTTTTGTGATATTTGTGTTTTGTGCATCAATACACCTGCTCTTGCGACATCAAAAAATCTACTTTTTTCGCCTCAAAACATCTGCCAACAAAATAAATTCCACGTCACAAAGTAAGATATATTGTCTACGTATTTGGTGCTCGGGATAAATACGTCAGAGACCAGATTATGAATATGAATCATATATATTTTTAGCAATTACAAACCATATTATCGAATCTCTCCAAACCATATTATCCGTTTCTCACACACTTATACCACGTATTAAGCTAAAATTTAAAAATTAAAATACGAATAGTAACAACTCTTAGATATTACCGTGGTTAGTATATTGTGTGTGTGTTCATGTAGATTTGTTCATATGCAAAATATGTTTTAGTTCGTATATATTCCATAATATTAGTTAATGCAATTAAAAAATATATAAATAAATAAATAAACTAGTTAATCTGTGGATCAGGGACCTCAAAGTAATCTCTGCAATTCATTGTAGTTTTTTTAAATCTCGCTTTGCGGAATAATTTAACATCCTACCATCCGAAATTTATTTATTTATTTATTTATTTATTTTCAAGATTTATGCTTTTATAAGATTTCTCGAACCTTCCAAATAATAGACGTGCCACATGAATTGCGGTTTTATCCAGTGATGTATATTTTGATGAATTGTTCTATTTCTTTTTTTTTTTTTCAGGAAGAAACGGGCATTTTTTTCAGACAGAGGTTTTTTTAGGGGGGGGGGGTAGTATTCCCCCACTTCTTCCGTAGTCTTACTAAGTTTATATTCGCAGAGTGAAAGAATGCATCTGAATAAATGTCTATCAATACCAGTAAGTGCATAATTTTATTAAGATACACAGTAAACGATCCTTAAAATAATGTAACATAATTATTCTAAGTATCCCTGTTATAGTACAATTTTAAATAGAATGTTTTTTTATATATTAAACCTCACTAAAATCTGCTAAGTTCGTAATAATGCAAATCTATTCATGCGACCGAAAGGCATAAATACTTTTTTAACACTTTTTTTACGACATTGATTTGTCCGTCGTATTCTAAGCCTTGTAAATAGTTGAGGATTGCCCTGCAATTTTCATATGTTATTCACGTTGGCTTCAGTATGATCCCAACTGGAAATAAAGTATGTATAGCGTTTATAGTTTGTTTACAGGGACAATCAAAAGTATTCCGTTACATTACGGATAATGTTAAAAATATTGTTTCATGGACATTTTGTGGATGCTAAGCGAACAATTTCAGACATAATGAAACTGATATACAATAATGAAGTGCACTAAAACATGCCTTCTTTAGAATAGATGGGGTGCAAAGCATCTATTATTCCTTTACAGGGTCACACAAAAGAATTCTGTTACACAATGTGTTAAGGGGAAAAATCGTTCGCAAGTATAATTTAATAATGTTACACTATTTCAAACATAATGAAATTTGGTGCATTACTGATACGCACTATAAATTGCAATTGCTCACTGTAAAGTATGGTGTGCATTGAGTTTATTTTTCATTTACAGGGACACACAAAAACTTCTGTTGCGGTCTATGTGAGATAAGTATTTTTTCAACTTTGATTTGCGTTTTTAAATTTAACTACATTTTTGCTTACTACGTGGTGTGATTCTATATTGGCGACACAATGAGAGTGAATTCTTCAAGGGTATTTTTATTTATGTTGCGCACTTACCTGATGAACTATATTTAGTTGACTAATAGGAATTTATTGTATATAAATAAATTCATATACGCAAAGAACAAGATTCATTGTCGTTTATGGTTGGCAATTGCTGGAATTGCGTTTTAACTCATCTTATGCGTTTTTGTTTTTACCTGAATTATATTGTAGCTTAATATATGGTGTATACAGTTTTTTTAGATATTATACAGGGTTGTACAAGAGAATTCGATTGCATTCAACCGAAATGATGTAATTGATAAACGAGAATTTTCTAACTGAACTAAATTTTATCATTCTATGTAGTATATATCCAAATTTTTTGATCCTATACAGAGTTGTACATACAAAACAAATGACTACTTGATTTGAATATGGAAGATAATTGTTACAAATGAATTTTTAAATGTGTTATATGTTTTCCTAAACTGCTTACTTACATATAGTCTTTCATCTTATTTACCAGTGAAGTTTCATGTCAGTCATCTGGATGTGGTGGAAAGTGTTTCATAATTTATGCTTGATACATAATTTTCGTTCTTGTTTATATATATGGTATATATATATCTGCTGCTCGAAATTATTCTACCTAAACCAGATGCTAAGATCAGATATAAAGCCGCAGCCGAAGGACCAAACCAAAGTGCAAATCCATGCAGGCTAAGCTCTATTTTTTTTTCTATTTTAGCTAGCTGGCAACGAGCCCTGATATCTGAGAGATTGCTTTTAATTTCGATACGGAATTAAAAGCCCACGTCTGTGGGCCGTGGATTTTGTATTGTTACATTGGGCGTTGCCCTTAATAATTTAATAATCTGATAGCTATCTACTTAAAAGTAATTGTTCTTTTGAGCATCTGAAGTGCTCATCATCTGGGTTAAAATCGTTAAAAACCAGAGGTACTATACCCAATATACAGTGGTGGCCAAAAGTGTGGACATTTTTTGAAAGCTTCATGTTTTTCAAATTTGTGTGCTTGTAGAATATATTAATTTTCACTTAAATACAAACGTTAACATATCAAATTGAACGTAATTTAATGTAAAATTTAATAATAAAAACAGTATTACAATATCTGTATTACAAAAAAAGTTATGCAACTAATAGTAAGATCTATCTTAGATTTGCATTTTTTTAAAGTGATACTTACACAATCAATACTTAGTAGGATAACCCTTATTTTTTAAGACAGTTTCACAGCGTCTTTTCATCGAGTGAGCGAGTGTTTGGAGTTCATCTTTCGTAATCACATGGTGCCAAGAATCAATTATAGCTTCAATAAGTTGTCTTTTATTGGATGGACGTTTTTTCCGTACAAGAATTTTCAAACGTCGCCACAAATTTTCAATTGGATTTTCACATCAGGGCAATTTCACATCAGGGCTGTTTCCTGGCCATGGTAATATATCTATGCCTTTATTTTGAAACCATGCTTTGCATACTTTTGCTGTGTGGCATGGAGCTGAATCCTGCTGAAAAATAAATGGTGCGTTGTTGGGGAAGAGATCCCTGATGGAAGGTATCAATTTTGGTTCCAGGACAGTTTCGATGTATTTTTTGGCATTCAGGATGCCATCAATCACTTGAATTCGGCCCACACCATCTGCAGACATACATGCCCAAATCATGACATTTGTTGGGTTCTTTGTAGCAAATCAGGATGAAGTGCTTCTCCTACTGTACGTATCACGTATTTTCTACCATCACTACCAAAGAGCGATATTTTACTCTTATCGCTCCAGATTACTTGCTTCCATTGATTTTCTGACCATTTAATGTGTTCTTTTGCCCACTTAACTCGTTTTTCGCGTTGCTTTTGATTTAAATATTGTTTTTTCCTTGGAATTCTAGCTTGTAGTCCAAATCCTGATAACCGTCTTCTTATTGTTCTTGAACTTACTGCAATACCCGCTGCATTCATTTCACATCTAATGGCATCTGATGAAATTTTTCTATCTTGAAGGCATAGCCGTTTAATTTTTCTATCGGCAGTATCACTTGTGCATTTTGTTTGGACTGATTTGGCCTTATTTTCCACTGATTTCGTTTTTTCATAACGTAAACTGAACTTTCGTACACCAGAACAAGTCACTGAACCACCAACTTGTCTTGCAATTTCAGCATAAGAGAGGCCATTTTCTCTCAATATGACAATTCGGCTTATTTTTGTAGATATCCAATTAGTTCTTCTTGTTGATGACATTGTTTAAAATTAGTTTAATTAAAAAAATGACGTTAAATATTCAAAAACAGCAATACTCTATTTAATTGTACTAGTATGCATCATTCCGCAAAATATTTCCACAACAATAACTCTTTTACCATCCAAATAACCTAAACTATAGTTACAGACATTTGATTGGTCCTCAGAACAGTGTTTGTGATTGGCTAGTACGCTTTTATTACAAAACACGTCCTTATTCAAAACGATTTGTGTTTGTTTGTTCTACTAAGATGAGCATAACTTTTTTGGTAATACAGATATTGTAATACTGTTTTTATTATTAAATTCTACATTAAATTACCTTCACTTTGATGTATAAACGTTTGTATTTAAGTGAAAATTAATATATTCTACAAGCACACAAAGTTGAAAAACATGAAACGTTCGAAAAATGTCCAAACTTTTGGCCACCACTGTACTCATTCTAGACACCATTTTTATTAACTTTCCAACATAGTTGAAAAGTGTTTATGAATTCCGTTTGTTTGGCCGTCTAACTCACGTAAATATAGTCAGATTTTTATGTGATTGATATATGTTATTAAGATTTACTATGGCTATGGCATGATCGGTATTGAAAATGAAGTGTGTGGCATTCTTAGTTCATTTGCAGGGTCATTCGAAAGTATTCCGTTTCTTATGGTCTATGGGGGAAAATCGTCTGCAATTTATATTAATGATGTTAGATTAATACAAACATATTGAATTTGATCTACATCACCGATGTGCACATCAACATTTTTAATGTTGAATATGGTGTGCATAGCCTTTATCATTCATATACAGGGACACACAAAATTTTTAACAGGTTTAAGGTTAACTGGATGAATTATGCCCTCCAGATTCGACCGGGATAACTCAGTGGTAGAGCGTGGCGGCTTCAGCCAAGCGATCCCAGGTTCGAATCCTGGCCCGGACATTTTTCGTCCAGTTGGAAATTTACAACTTGTATGATTACTTTACCAATTTGAAATAATTGTGTTAAAAATAATCCAGTGTACACACAAAATTGTTCGGTTACAGTACTGTCTATGAGCGATGATAGCTGGAAGTGCGTTTTAAGTTGCGGTATACTTTTTTAAATTTAGAAAGTGTTTTGAATATTACTTGGTGTGAGTAAATTGTATATATTGTATACAGGGCTGTGCAAAAAATTTCTTTCGAAAAAAAAATATTTTCGGAAATTGCTGAAAGGAAGCGTTTCCAAATTGAACAACATTTTAGAATAATAGGCAGTATATAAACAGATCATATACTGAGATTCACAAAAGAATTTGAATTCTTTTACGACTATAGATGGTGATTTCCGAAATTGAATTTTCAAATATTTTATGTATTTTCCAAATTGTTTACTTAGATATCATCTTTACACTTATTAAACGGTGAAGTTTTATTATAGTATTCTGAATGAGTTGGAAAGTGCCACATAATCTATGCTCGACGCATGATTTTTATTTCTTGTTATTATAGCTGCGGGCATGCAAAAAGTATATGCGTGACAACTGTAAATAGTTTCCTGAATTTGAATATGTAACTTCGCAATATGTTTATAAATTTGACAGAAATAATTGAATTTTCAACCAAGCTGTCAGTTTTTTTCCCTATGCAACTTCCTAACTAGTCGTTGGGGGCAACCGTAATACTTACCCATCATGGATATGCATAATATAAAGTATGAAAATCGAACATGTGTAAACTAGTTATAAAATGCAATTGAATTCAAATAAAATCGTCGTTTGATGACGTCATAAATTCTAAATAGCCTACTGCGGAATTGCGTAAAAGAAACATTCTTATAACTCTAAAATTGAGGATCATATTAACTAACGGTTTACTGCTTTATATTTCTTATTTCCAATTAAAATTTATCTTTGAATTGAAATTTGAATGAAATACAGGGCCATGAAAAATAAAAAAGTGTGAAAAATAGGATTACAAATATCTCGACAACTAATTATGAGATTGCCTTCATTCTTTATTCAGAATTTATGTTTTTTTTAAGTGTTTTATATTCACTCCCTAAAATAAACAATTTCGAAAATTTGTATATGCCTGTTATCAGTACGAATATTTCGAGAGTCCGAAAAAATAGTTCCGGATAATCGAGGTTACTGAAATTCAATAAGCTTCTTCCCATTATTACATAGTAAGTACGAACCAAATTTCAAGTATCTATCTCAATTTGTTCGGGAGATAGAGCGTTTACAGACACATACACACAGACACACACACAGACGTACAGACAGACGGACGGCAATTTTTTTTTTCTAAAAATATGTTTTTCGGAATCTCCAGTGTCTGACTGGTGTAAATCCGTCAATTTTTTTTTTTCAAAACGATTAGAAGATTTACCCTACAATACGTAGGATGGGTAAGTAATAAAAAAGTTTTGGAAGATATTGTACCAATTACTTTCTGCCAGAACTAAATATATTATTGTACTCTATTACAACCATTCTGAAGAAAGAATGTATCTTGTTTTGCTTGTTTCAACTTTATATATTTTTTAATAATTGAAATCTGTTCATTTGTTATGTAGCGATTGACTGGCATTTGAGGGACGAAATTCATTACACTAACTTTTCTTTTCAAAATTCCTTAATTTTTGAGCTGATGAGATAACAAGATTAGTTGAGAATACTACATTGTATATACTAATATCAGGTTGTTCGATTTAGATAAATGATTACTATACTTTTTGAATTGGCAAAATCATCAAAAGACATTGTTTATATTCACTATATTGATTTGGAAAAATTGCTCCGGCGCGGGTCTTGTACCCACCCGATACCGAAAGCCTACAAGAAAAATAGTCAGCTCAAAATTCGTGATACTTCAACCCTAAATATTCAAACCCGAACCAGAAGTGTAGAAAATTAATATATATTTTAGTAAATTTATAGAAAAGTAGCCTACAGCTATATCTCTAATATAATTTATTTTTGTATAAAAATGAACTTTCATCACTCATTAAGCTTATGTTTTTTTTTTCTATTGAAAAGTATTCATGATTTTTTTTTAATATAAAATATCGAGTCAACCCGAATCCGAAACGCTTAAAGTCAACCTGTCCCGGACCCGAAACACTACAAAAAATATTTTCAGCTTAAAACCCGACAGACTTCAAACGGAAATCGATCAGAACCCGAAATATTCAAACCCGAACCAGAAGTGTAGAAACTTAATACATATTTTAACGGAATTATAGGAAAATAGCCTACAATTGTATCTGTAATATCATATTTGGGGGGGGGGGGATGAACTTTTATACACACATTAAGATTTTTTTTTTCCTATTGAAAAATATTCTTGACTTTCCTTTGAAAAATTGGGTCAATCAGAACTTGAAACATTTCAAGTCAACCCGACCCTCAACGAAAAAAATTAGAGTCGACCCGACCCGACCCGAACCGCAGGTAGGGTCAGACTCGGATAAAGTCTTGATACCCGACCTGATATAGAGAAATACGAGAAATAAATGTAATTTTTAAAAAAAATTAAATAAAATTATAAAAATATTTTAATAGTTTATTTTATTGGGTTGTTCGGAAAGTTCTTCCGTTTGGGAAAGTTGGTTCGTACCGGAAAATTCTATCATTTAATTATTAGACATTAATTCCGATATCTAATGTCTAATAGTTGATGGGCAGAATTTTCCGGTATAAACTGGTTTTCCCAAACGGAAGGAACGTTCTGAACAGCCCAGTAATTTTTCTTTTTCATTAATTATTTAACCTATAGAATTACTTTTAAAAGTTAATGCATATTGTTTTACAGAAACTAATTAGATTTATGTTTACAAAGAGATTACTTAAAATTTCTAAATATATATTTTTTTTATTTACTAAGGCTTTTCAGCTTTAAACCATTGATCAAACTACCTGAAATCTTTCCCTAAGAAGAAAAAAAAAAGTTTACATTATATTTTAGCAACGCTGTTTATATAATCATTCCATTTCAAAGTGATCACTTAATGCATATTTTAAAAGCTCAGTTTATTTTATTTACTAAAAATAAGAATTTTAAAATCAGTTTTATCATATTTTTCACTTGAAAAACATATGAGAATAACATAGTTTTACAGACAGTAAAAAGTGAATTAAGTTATTTCTCAAATTAGTTAAACGCTTTTCAATAAAATTTATTATATATAAAACTAAAATATTTACAAATTCATTTGTGATTAGTTGATTTCCATAATTTTTACATAAAACACTCTTATATTATTTCACATCATTTTATCTGTTTATTTCATTTTAGATAACCAATTTTATATAGTTACTTTGTTTTAATTATGTAATTTTTTATTATTTAAAATTAATTTAATATTTTAAAAATTTTCATAAATTTTACAAAAATTAATAAAATTTATCTTTTCGAAAATATTATATTTCATTTCCTAATTTTTTTTTTTCAGAGTTTTAATCAACTATGCATTTAAAAATCATTATATATATTTTTGAAATATTTTCTTAATTCATATATGCAAAAGTCATTTCTTTAACATCTTCAAAATGTAGTTTATATTTGCATTTCATTTCCCAGTAGTCAGTTAAAATATATTTTAAAAGATTTAAAAAAATATATTAAAAAATATATATTTTTTATGTACTGAAAAGTAAACCTGTGAGTTACTTACATGAAATATAATTTCATTTTTCAAAACACAAATTACGTTTAAGTCTTTATAGAATCCGTAAATAGTGTGTGAATAGCATATTTTCATTACACTAATTGTTTTTCACATTATATTTATTAGTGTAACTGCCAGATTCGCCCGGCATTGCCCGGTCCCGTCAAAAAATGATACAAAAAGCGAAATCACTCTAAAAATCACTGCACGAAACCCTTCCTCTGTTAACTCTCTGTTTTTCGGGTATTAAATAGAGCGATTTACCCGAAGCGGAAGTAAATTTAATACCACCTTCTCACGTGTCTGGATCATTTGATTCAAAACGGGTCAGTTTTGGGTCAAAATTTAAAAAAAAAATCCGTCGGATTTTTACAAAATTTGCATTTTCGGAATCAGAAAAATAAACTGCGAGTTTCGATTCAAATAATGCAATACTTACCTAAATACTCAAGGATCAGTGAAAATGAAACTTTTTCGTTTTCTGGGATTACGAAATCGGTTTTTTTTTTCGGTTTCAATTAAAACAATCATTTTCGTCGCACGCGCAGGAAAATCTTTTAGTTGAACCGCCAGGGGATGCATTTTGTTCTAATCAAATTATCCCACACGTGTCCACACTACCTACGATACCGTGTATAGCAGACGTGCTAGGCACGCGCTGAAAAATCTTTTACTTCCAGTTTCTACCACCAAGTGGAGCATTCTGTTCTAAATAAACCTATTTCCGAATGAAACTCCGGCACTCGTTCCTGCTGCTTACGCGCGAAAAATGTGTTAGTTCCACTTTCCACCACCAGAGAGTACCAAATCTATATCTTAAATAATTAGCTATATCTTACTTAGTTCATGTTAAGTTGAATGAACCGATTCCCGTTGAAATCGGACCAACAGAACCCGAGAAAATAAATCACCCCCTGGATATTAATATTCATAAATTTAAATGGTCGTAAGCAAGGACTGAAAAAATGAAACCGAAGTTTATTTAATACCTGGGAGACCTCGGAAGAATGTCAGAAAATATTTCGTTTGAATCGGACCAACTTTAAATGCAAAATATTTTAGTTACATTGTCCACCGCCAGAGGATACACTCTGTTCTAAACAAATATATTTCCGATCGAAACTCCGGCACGTGTCCCTGCTGCCTATGACACCGTATAGCAGGCTGCTGCGCACGCGCTGCAAAATCTTTTAGTTTCATTTTCTACCTCCAGGTGGCACTAAATCTGTATCTTAATTAGTTATCTATACCTTAATTACTCCGTGTTAAGTTGAATGAACTAATTCTCATTGAAATTGGGCCCACAGAACCCGAGAAAATACCCCTCCCTGGTCATTAATGTTCAGAAATACTGGTAATCAGGGGCTGAAAAAAATTATACCGAAGTTTATCTAGTATCTGGAGACCTGAGAAAAGGTTTATTTTGAATCGGACTAATAATTAAATAATTCTGATTTTGGAGGCAAGGGGGAAGGAGGGAGTTTCGATCAGAGCATTAACGCGATATTTAAACTACAACCGAACACTCGCCCCCACAGAATTTTCCAATGACGCGACGTTAAAAATTATCATTAACTTTCTAAACAGAAACAAAATGACTTATTTTTACATACAAAAACAGTAAGTTACCGCTGTTAATTTGTGAAATCAAGTACATAAATGACGTATACATGAGAAAATTCTAAAAATCGCATAAAACAAATCGCAAAATTCACAACTCGCTGTTCAATTGTAATCAGCTGACGACGTTTTCATCTGCCAATCACAACTACCAAGTTGACTACCAGCTGTGCTTACAATTTTATCAGCTACCAATCACAACTGACCTGGAATGATGTTTTACTTGTAGTGGGCGATTTGTGACGTCATTTGAAACAAAAACCGTGCAAAACTTGAAAAAAATATTTAAAAACGCATTAAAAATGAAATTAAAAGAAAAAAATCTAATAAAAAAAATCGGGATAATAAATAATCCGCCCTTCCCTTTAAAAATTATGATTTTTTATTTGTAAAGAATTATCAACTTTCTCCAAGCTAAAAAGAGTAAAAAAAAATTACGATTCTGAGCGTATTTGATGCTGAAATGGAAGCAACCACCGAACCAATCAAGCATTCTGGGCAAAATTACTTACTGTCAAAGGAAAAAAATCGACAAAAAATCACCAATCGCTGTATGAATTTCGCATCAACTTTATTGAAAAGAGGACAAAATGTAATATATTGGGCTAAAAGATTGGAACCGGATTCCGGTTACTAATGTGGGTAAATCACAGCGAAACGTCAAAAAACACTAAAAATCGCATTTTTAAAATCATGATTTTTTTATATATAAAGAATTATCAACTTTTTTCAAGCTAAAAAGAGAAAAAAATAATGACGATTCTGAGCTTATCTGAGGCTGAAATGGAAGTGCAACCACCGAACCAATCAAGAATTCTGGCAAAATTTCTTAGTGTCGAAGGATTATATTCGCCCAAAATTCAATTTCGTATAAACTTTATTGAAAAGAGGATAAAATTTACTATATTGGGCTAAAAGATTAGAACCGGATTCCCGTTACTAATGTGGAAAAATCGCAGCTAAACGTGAAAAAACACTAAAAATCGCATTAAAAATTAAATTTAAAACAATCTGTTCAAAAACTCCAAAATCTGGCTTCGAGGTACAAAACTACATGCATAGAGGTACTTTCCTGCAAAATTTTGTAGCTCTGTGTGCAGCGGTCTCTTCAGGACACAACCGAGAAACAGACAGACAGACAGACACACAGACAGAAGCACAAACTATATATAGTTGGAGTCAAATTATATATAGTCTTTATTATAGTTGGAGATAATAATTTTTTCCAGTTTTTCCGTAAACATATTTATTTTATTTGTTATATTTTTAAACAAATGTGTTATTTAATGTACACTGACAACACAAATCTTAAATAATTATCTAAAAGAATAGAATTCTTTTTATTTTATTATACAAAATGAAAATTAAATTTCTAACAAAACTCTTATTTCCGAAATTGAAGGTTAAAAAAACTGATGATCATTTAGGATTACGCCAACAAAATGACTTTATAACTTATTGTTTTGCATTGGAATTTTAAGTACAAAAACATTAAAAAACATTCATCATATGCAGGTTACTCTTTTTTACTTATTTCTTAGGAAAAATACATTTAATTTTTTGTCAGTTTTAATATAAATTATTATCTCAGTATCTGAAAAAAAATATTTTTATCTTGCTCTTGAAGTGCTCGATTTGCTTCAGAATTAATTTTAAAACTTAATGTATTTTCTTTTACTAAAATTAACTAAATATATGTTTGCAAAAATATGTTTTAGTTATCAAATCATTTTAAATTAAAAATCAAATTATTTGAAAAGATTGCTTATTTGAAACAAACAAGAAATATTTTGTCAAACCTTTAAAAAATGTAGTTAATATTTACATTGCATTTCCAATTACTCAGTTAATGGATATTGTAAAAGATTTAATTTTGTGTTCGAAAATGTAGAATTTTAATTGAGTTAACTGTTTTTTCTTCCAGAAAAAAAATACGAGATTCATTTATCTATAGAGATTATTTGCAATGGAAGAATAAGATACTTTTACTAAACTAATTAAACATTTTTTGCATTATATAAATTACATCTAAAATTAAATATTAATCTCTCTTGTGTCATTTGTATGTATTTTATTTTGTAGATTTTCAAACAAACATATCTTCAATTAATTTTAAAAGCACAGATAAATTAGAATCTGAAATACCAGGGATATATTGTCAGATTTTAAAAAAAATGAATTACATTTTCTTTTAAAAAATAAACCGACTCTTTTAAAACGATTCTAAAACTGTAGACTAAAAATTACTAACTGGGGATTATTTGCGATCACAAATGCCATTTATACTAAACTTGAAAATAAAGGAAATAACAATGTAATTAAGATTTTTTTTAATACTTAACAGGAGACACAAAACCGCCCGCCTGGATTTTCCAGGGGTACAGAACATGGCTGGAAGCCATTTTTCATTGAAAACTCTTATAGATTTTTACATTTATTATTTTTTAATTGCCAACTAAAGATACTAAAGCATTTTTATATGCACAATACCAATTATTCAGATAAAGTTTGGAAATTAATTAAGAGCGATAATTTGTTATTAGCCTTTTGCTAGCGGGTAATAGCCAAAAATACCGCCAAAGACATCACTATTTACACCCGCCAATTTGATTCGGATTAATTCTGCGTTTTTATTATGTTTATTAAGTTTCATTTACTTATTGATGAAGTTTTAAGTTTGTAATAGAGAATAGTGTCCGGAAACTGAAGCTGAACAATTTAAATTGTTCCAAGTGCAAATGGGTTAATCTTCCACAATCGAGCACGCAATAGAGAAAGATTTGAAAAAAAAAAAAAAAAAAAAAAAAATCATTATACTTGAAAATGTTTTTAAAAATCATAAAAATCAGTGAATACATTGTTCAGAAAAACTGCATTTTAAAGTCCCCTATTTTTTCTATCTAACGGTCTAAACATTGAAAATGTGCGATGGTTAACAGATAATATGCTTGCGAAAATGCGAAATGGTTTGTTGCCACCATAGATATAACGTCATTGTTACTCACATACATGTTTTTTTATTAAAAAAATAGATTAGATCTAAAATTAAAATGCATTAATCAGTATTTATTTCGTTCAAATCTAAATAGGTTCTTTCCTGGAATTTTATTTAATCAAACATCTCTTATGTTATTTGAAATAGCGCCAATACCTTAAATATTGTTTTTTTTAATAACAAAATAAATTATGAATATATAACATATCTGCAAAATGCAGATTTTCCTATTTCTGCAAAAAAGTAAATAGAAATAAATAAGAAAATAGAACATTTGATATAAATTGGTTACGCAAAAGATGATCACATTACTCTACTTTTTTTAAATGCAAAATAATCCACGGCAAATAACTGATCTAATCGAAAAATGTGTGAAGATTTCAGATCTTTTTTATTTTTGTATTTTTCTATATTAGTTCGAAACATTCACATGATTTTATAAATCTTTGAATTTTTTGAAACGTGCTAAATCGCAGTTTTCGACCAACCTCGATTAAAAAATACGAGGGTCGTTTTATTTAAACCTCCGATCGAACCGCTAAAAAGCCAGATAAGTGATACGAGGCAAGAATCAGTTTTAAGATCTTTGGTAAGGATGCGCGGTGGGCGACTGCACATTTCTCTAACTACAACCTCTGCTTCCACCAACAACAGCTCGTCATTTTGAGCTGAGCTGTATCAACGCCCCCTAGATAAGAAAGCCGTGACAGGCGTCACGAAAACGTCATACCAAGCATAGAGCTCCTATAATACAGGCTGAATCATACCGCCATTTAATGACCCAGCGGACCAAAAACCAAGCTAAAACCGGTTAGCTTACCGTACTAGTGGACGGCGAACACCTGCTCAGGCGGTTACCCAATGCTGAGCTAGGTCACAATATGGCGGTTATTTTGGGCAACAGAATGGATATGCGTCAGCTCCCCTTATAGGAGCCTTAACCAAGCAGGCAAAACAAAGAAAAAAAAATCGAACAACTTGCATGTTTCGATTTCATTGGCTCATAGAATTAATAATTATAGTTTATGACAAATAGTTAATAATTCCACGAGCCATTGAAATCGAAACATGCGAGTTGTTCGAATTTTTTTCTTTGTTTTGCCTGCTTGGTATGACGTTTTCGTGACGCGTGTCAAGGCTTTCTTATCTAGGGGGCATTGGCTGTACGCACGCAAACAAGGCTGGTACGATTGATGCTCCCGACAAGTGAGAGTTACGTAGTCTTATCAGCTTTCTCCAAGCAGAAGGGAATAACGCAGCAGAAATTGACCAAAGAATGACCCAAGTGCATTGGATAAACTATCTGAGTGATGCACAGAATTGTTGTAACCAAACACCTGCTGGAGCAGTTTAAATGAGACTTGTTTGATCACCCGCCGTACAGCCACGACATAGCACCAAGTTATTTCTATCTCTCCCTTCAAAAGAACTGACTATTAGGCAAAAGCTTCCAGACGAATGAAAAGATTTAAGCCACCGTTCACGATCATCTCACATCACTGGCAGCAACGTTCTTGGAAGAGGGGATCGAAACACTCATCTACCGACATGACAAATGCCTCAAACTTCAAGAGGATTATATAGAAAAGTAACCTTGTTGGTACAAAACTTTTGGTAATACATTCATTTTGTTCTTTGCTTTTTTTTTATGGAACATCGGAGATTAAAAAAAAACAACCCTCATATTTTTATAAAAGAATTTATTTGTAAATGAATTTTAACTTATTTTCCTTTTAGGTTTCCACATAGAAAGTGTAGGACAATATATATATATATATTTTTTAAAGAAAGAAATAAACAAAAAAGGAATTTGCCGCAGTTCCACTTTGGAATGACCCATAGTTGTTCCATTAATTTCTCGGTTCAGTGTATAATACTCAGTCCCTCAAAAAAATCCGAAGTTTCGAACTTCAGTTAGACATGGTAAAAAAAACAAGTTAGAAATTGTATGTTAAATGTAACTAATGAGGTGCCGCCGCACTATAAGTAGTTATTCAGTGAAATGAACTTTATCGTCTGTTATTATGATATGATTAATTTCCATAATAATATAAGTGCATTTTAAGTTGGCAACATTTTATCTTTTGTTGACATTTACTGAAAATTCCAATGGAAAAGTTAAGCCTTTCTTTAAAAATCTCAGACCTTAAAATCCATATTTAGACTCTTTTCCACGTACTATATAGCTCCGGAAACATCTATCCAAAAAACATTCGACAGATTATAGGATTGCTAAAATTAAACAATTATAGTATACAAATTCGGTTTTTAAATTCAGTATACGGAAATAACAGGACTCCATCTTAAATAGGACGTGGTAACCGTGGATTACCCGTGGTAACCGTGGATTACTCGTGGTAACCTAGAATCATTACCTACCATGGGATATCATTGAATTAATTACGTATGATAAGATTTAAAATAATGAAGAATGTGACTTAACTTGGTCATAGATTTTATAAAATGTCATATGCGTCATATATTACTAATAATGTCAGATAACTTGGCGATACTGCTCGGTAGCTTGACGATGTATCCTCGGAAACTGGTATAACAAGGAAGTGCCGTTTAAAAAAAAAAATGAAATTACTTAATAAATATTTTTATTACTATCTTTTTAACACTTTCCAACCTAGTTGAAAAGTGTTTATGACTTCGGTTTTTCTGGTCGTCTGGCCGTCTGCCGTCTGTCCGTGCTCTAACTCCTATAAATATGCTCGGATTCCCTTGCAATTTTTATATTTTATTGCAGTTATCTTTAGCATGTTCCCTATTTCAACTGAAGTGTGTAGCACTTATAGTTTTTTTACAGGGACAATCAATTTATTCCCTTACATTACGGTCTATGGGGAAAAATTATTTGCGGTTTATTTTAATGATTTCACGCAGTTTCAAATACATTGTAATTGATATATACCACTAAGGTGCATTACAAGAAGCTTAATATGAAATAGGTGTGCATAGCACTCATAGTTACTTTACAGGGACAGTCAAAAGAATTCCGTTACATTACTTCTATGGGGAAAAATCGTTTGCGGTTTAATTAAATGATGTTTCACTATTTTAAACGCATTAAAATTTATATATATCACTAAGGTGCATTACAAGAGGCTTACTACATAATGGTGTGTGTATAGCAGTCATTGTTCATTTACAGGGACACACAAAAAAAATTCTCTATTGTCTGTTAACAATAATTCCTGGAAGTGCGTTTTAACTTGCTGGACGTGATTTGAAATTTAACTCACTTTATCTATTACTTGCTGTGTATAAATTCTGAAAGCTTATACAGAGTAGCACAAAAGTTCGCGAACCCATTTCCGTTTTTTGACAGAAATTCAAGAAGGAGAATTTTTAACTGTGCTACGCGTTTCCTAACTAAACTAAAATTTAGCATCCTATGTATGTGTATATACAAATCTATAAATCATATACAGGGCTGAATAAAAGTATTCGGATATTTTTCCGAATATTGTATATGATGGATATTTATGTTATAAATTCCTGAAATTATGTTTTAGATAGATTTCGTAAGAAATACTACCTATTACATTCTCACCTAAGTTGGAAATTTTGAAAAATTTTTGCAGATCTACGCCGATCATGACTCCCAGAACCCAAAACCACCCCCAGTTCAAAACTTTATCTATCTATCTATCTATCTATCTATCTATCTATGTCACTTTTTTCTGACCACGATAACTGGAAAAATTCTGCATTAATCTTTTACAAACTGATACATAAAATCAAGGGGCATAAAATCTCGGTCATGTTCGTTAATGGGCAAAATCGAACCAAAGGGGGGAGTGTGGGGGGGCTTTTTGTGAAAACAGAAAAAAACCCATAATTTCTTAATTATGATACGTATCGAATCCGTTTAAAGTTATTATTACTTCTAGGAGAAGTGTCGAAAATGTATGTATGACAGATTTTTGATATAATTAAAAATGGCCCCAAGAGGGAGAAAAAAGGGGGGTTTTAAGAGAAAAAAAATCATAGCTTCGTGAATTCACAAGATATCAAATTCGCGTGAATTTATTATTAATCCTCTTAATATTATCTAAAACTTTTATATTGACAAGTTTTTTATAGGACCAACCGTTATAGCAAAAAAAAAATTAAAAACAAAAAAATCCCTGCCGGCTCCGCCTGCAAACAAGTTATTTTTCGAAGTAGGCGGTTCCAACTCCCGCATCTTTTCGAAACTGATACATAAAATCAAGGGGCATAAAATCTCGGTCAAGTTCGTTAATGGACAAAATCGAACCAAGGGGGGGGGGATGGGGGGGCTTTTTGTGAAAACAGAAAAAAAACCATAATTTCTTACTTATGATACGTATCGAATCCGTTTGAAGTTATTATTACTTCTAGGAGAAGGGCCGAAAATTTATGTATGACAGATTTTTGATATAATTAAAAATTGCCTTAAGGGGGGGGGGGGAGGGGTGTTTAGAAGAAAAAAATTCATAACTTCGCCAATTCTCAAGATTTCAAATCCGTTTAAATTTATTATTAATCCTCTTAATATTATTTAAAACTTTTATATTTACAAGTTTTTTATAGGACCAACCGTTATAGCAAAAAAAAATTAAAAACAAAAAAATCCCTGCCGATTCCGCCTGCAAACAAGTTAGGTTTCGAAGTAGGCGGTTCCAACTGCCGCATCATCGTAAAAAGGTCATTTCTTCCGCAATTCCCGACAAACAGGCACCCCACGGTCTGCGTCTTCGAAATCTACCTGTGCCTGTAGGCCGAGCCATCAGGGATTTTTTTAAATATGCTATGCGTTTTCCAAATTTTTACTTAGATGTTGTCTTTCAGCTTATTAAGCGGTAATGATTTGTAAAATTATTTTGGAAGCGTTGGAAAGTGTTACATAATCTATGCTTGACGCATGATTTTTCGTTCTTTTTAAGTTGTGATTAGATTTTTATAAAATTTATAATGATTCGACAAAATTCTGCTGAAATACCTCATATTAAAATTTTCACACAATTCCACTGATGCTACATTTCTAAATAAATTGTGCATGGTTTTTTGAATTCTTCAGAAAATATTAAAATCAAGATTTTGAAAATAAGAACTTATTTTGTAAAACTGAATGAAAACATGTAAAATCTAAATTGAAAAAAAAAAAATGTTGATTTTATGGTATAATACTAGCATCCCAGCTGCTGGTATTATACCGTAAAATGAACAGTAATAAACTGTAAAATAAGCAGTAATACGCTACCGCGCATGCGTGGCAGTGTATTACAGCTTATTTTACTGTTTATTCCTGTTAAGTTTACTTTATAATACTGGCAGCTGGGATTCCAATATTATACAGTAAAATCAACAATTTTATTTTGCAGTGTACCGAGCCTCATTGTGCATATAAATTATTAAATAATAGTAGGGTCCAATGAATTTTTAATTAGATTAGCTAAATTTTACATTATTGAAAAATATTAGCATATTTAGCTTCAGAATTCGCTGCAACAATTTTGTCACTATCATTTGAAATTCAATGTTTGTCATTAATATTGATAAGAACACAATAAGTAAAACATTTTAAATATTTGCATTTACCGGTCAACTGGACAACAAATTCAAACTTTTGTCTGTCCCCAAACCAAAATTAAATGTTTCTTATATAGTTTTTGCGCTGATTCTGAATCTAGTTTTAGATTTTCTCCAGTACGTCCAATGTTTGAGATATTTGCATATTTTGATTTATGCAATTTTTGGATTTTTCGTGCAATTACATGCAAATTTAAGACATAAAGCATTATCAGACTGATTTTTTTGTTTTATGTTGTTATTACTGGCCAGTTTACTTAGCAAAAATGTTATGACCGTGAAATATTGTGCATAATTTACATACTTTTCATATTTTTCTAATATTTCTCTTGACGTCCAAACATTTCAGCAACATGAGTACGTTAACATGTTTTGAAATATTTTTTGCGCTGATTTTAAATCTGGTGCCCGTTTTCTTCTATCATGTCCAGTTTTTGAAAAAAAGTGAACTTTTATTTTTTAGTCCAAAAAAGCCAGAAATGCTTTTTATGCTAGTTTGTGGTGCCCTTCAGCTAATTTAGATAGATTCTACTACTTTTTCCATTGTTTTGGATTATACTCATTGATGATTTATGTCACTGATAGGAATCAGACACTGTTCACCCTTTTGACAATGAGGTACACCCACCTAAAAAACATTTTATATCATTTATATCAAACGTGCACCAATATAATACAAAAGTAGAAATATATATATAACTCAAAATCTAGACATGATATAAGAAAACGGATTGCAGATTCGAAATTGGCGTCAAAATCTAGTCTATAGAAAAACATTACGTCAATTCTGTGGTAAGTACTGTTTGTCGATCACAAGAATAGCTCTCGCCGAGAAGTCTGCGCCTGTCTGTTGCCGTGGAAACAAGACTCGCTCCATTTTCGACAGGGGAAACCAGAAGCCAGAAGATAGGCATTCACAATAGTTTACTAAACGCTTTTATTATTATTGTTTTTTTTTTTTTTTTTTTTTGTAATTATTTTAATCGATTCATCGAGTGAAAGAAAACTGTTTCATATATTATTTATATGATAATATTTAGATTTTACAAATGAAAATAAAATATGAATCAATATGAATTAATCATGAAATTTATTACTGTAAAAATGAAATTAAATTAACTTAAATAATTGTTTAAAAATTGATATTTTCATAACCATTAATAATTATCAATGACTTTAAATTATTAATACAATGACCGAACTTCAGTGATTATTATAGATTTCAGTATGTATTTTCAAACAATTTGCAAGGACGGAAATTTTTTTTTATCATTAAAAATAGAAAAAATAATAATACCTTCTAAATTTTTAGAATTTATTCAAGCATGTGAAAATTCTCTGAATCACTCTCAGCAGTCTCGGTTTCTTCTGAATCAGAGTCGTCGGTATTAATGTTAAATGACAGTTCGTCTAATAGATCCTCTAACAGTCCATCTTTTTCTCAGTAATTATTTTCAACGTTTTCCACGTGTTTGCAATGTGCTGCCCATTCTGCCGAAGTAACCTCAGTGATAGCTGTTTGAAGTAAAGATTTTAGATTGTCCAAACTTAAATCACCAGTAACATGTCGTTCTTTTACTTTTCTTTTTACAGAGGACCACACAAATTCTATTGCGTTTAGATCACAATGATAAGGGGGGAGTCGTAGAACTTCATGTCCATCTTTTTCTATTAAATTATCAATTTTATAGACGATTTTCTTTGGACGATTGCTGTCTATAAGAGAGAATAGTTCCGCTTTCCGCATTTGTTCGTCGCAGTATATTTTGTTATTTTTCAGCCAGTCAATCATAACTTTTTTTGTAGAATGCTTTGTAGGAGTGAGGTTTTCAACAGTTGTATGATACGGAGCATTATCCATATACATACGACACTGTTTGGTTGCAAATTAGGAAGAAGTTTTTCCAACACCCATTTTTTGAAGTTTTCATAGTTCATTTGCCCGTGATAGTCACCGCTTTTTGTCGATATACTAGTTGAGCATCCGTAAGAAAACCTGTTGATGATCCAGCATGAACAAATATAAGTCTATTTTTCGCATTAACATTTGCTGTAACTCCCAAAACTGTGTCGTCTTGCCAACATTTCTTAAATGTCAAGTTGTTATCGACCCAAGTTTCATCAATATAGACAATCGGTCGTCCAGTGTTCCTATGACGTCTCATTTCTCTCAAATATTTGTGTCTCCAAAAAACAATATCTGGCCTTTCCATGAGAACTTTTCTTTTATTTACGCACTTTTTCCATCGAAAATTCATTGAATGTAAGACTTTGCACAATGTGTCTCTTTTCCACGAAAATCCAATTTTTTCTTTCAACACGGGTAATAATTTTCTGAGAGATGGTACTTTTCTTTCTCTTATATAAAAATCTTGAATCGTTTGACGTATAACGCACTTGTCAAAGTCATCTATTTCGCAGTTCCGCTCAATAGGTCTTTTACGATGTTTACCAAGTGATATTAAATCTGTCGATGAGCCCAATGCAGAAACTTCATTTCTTATTTTTTTTATTGTAGCTTCAGAAACTCCACTTGCTCAGGAAGCTCGTTTCAGAGCTTGTGGGAGTGGAATTAAAACATCTTTAGATGAAGCTTCACTGGAACAAAATTCCGCAACATTATATATGATTTTACGTGCTTGCGATTTCAAGACTTCACCTTTTCTAAACTGAAAGGGCATCTTTCCAGTTTAACAAATTAGCAAAATTATTTAATCAAATGGGAACAAATAATTTTAAAAAAGCAAAAGCAAAATTAAATCAAAAATAAGATAACGCAACTGCTGTAGATCCGAGAAGACGAATGACGTGATCTAATCTTTTATTCCGCCAATTCCTCACACGCGTATTCCCCATTCCAAATGGACCGGTCTTGTTACTATAGCGACCGCCACCAACCAGACTTTATGGCGGGAGCTATTCTTGTGGTCGACAAACAGTACTTGAAAGTTGAAAGTAACGTAACATTACATTACTGAAAAGTAAGCAAATTAGGATTCTTTTTTTATTAGACCGCTGACCAGGCAACTAGCTGCAAGGCTTTTGTCCAGTTTAACGGGTTGATACCTGGCAACGGGGCGAGGATTTGCCTGCTCTCCGCTAGGCGAAGATGTGTTTGATAAATCTATAGGCCGACGTGGCAGAAGTGCGTCTTGTTGCTTTAATTGCTTTTTCTTAGTTGGCCGGTTGCTAATTGATTTTGGATGAGACGGTTCAGCGCTGCGCAGTGTAGCGAAGTCATGCCGGGCGGATGAGAGATGCTGGGATATTTACTAATTCCTCGCTGCCATCGCTACTCGAGTTGGTCTCGTAATTTAGAACATTTGTCTGGTGACAAGACCTTCACCTGTCTAGGCACCCCCAGAGGTGTAATCCACAGGGAACTTGGAACACTTTACACCCACGACGGATTTTACATGCACCGGGCGCCATTAGCGTACATGATCCACGCAAATTAGGTTTAGTAACTGACAGGAAAATGTTAAGAATATGCAGACTGCAACATTTATCTAAAGCAAATGGTCAAGTAATCATAATATAAAAAGGAAGTTCAATCTGACATTGTTTGTACCTAAAATTTCCATAAAATGACACAAAAAAGTTTAAATTTCCATAAACTTAAATATGCAAATTTCTCAAAAACTGGACGACCTGGAGAAAAATGAACATTATATTCGGAATCAGCGCAAGAAACCGATATCAACTAATTTCAGTTCTGTTTCAGAAACATTGTTGTCCAGTGAATCAGAATAAAAGAGAGAAGACATTGGCTTTTAAGAGGCATTTTGATATTCCCTAGAGTTTACAAGTTGCTAAAAATATTCTTTTACACTCTTTTATGTAGCTTAATTTAGTTACATAGGCATATACAAATGGAATTTTGTAATCGTTGTTTCAGACCCTTCTCTATAGTCTAGAATTATATATAAAAACAATATGTTCACATGTGTGCTTCCAATTAAATACATTATTTGAATAGCTTTAGAACTTGATTTTAAATTAATAATTTAATTTTAAGAAATTTTTCCGTTAGCCGGATGCAAGTAATAAATCCTAAATATTGTTTATTGATAAAAGTGTATACGAATGAAAACAACAATGGTGTTAATTATACGCCAAAACAACGTTTACTAAAGTATGCCAACTGGCTGTAAAACTGTAAAAATAAAGTATTTTAAACATTAAAAAGTAGAAAATGAAAAATAAAAAATATTTATAAATGTAGAGTGCAATATTTTTTTGCTCCTGTCAATTAATGGTTTAACATTAATTAAATTTTAATCCACTCTGAGAAAACAATTTACCAATCCTAAGCCTGTAGTTTAAATAAATATTTTTTTCTTTCCTGTGGATAACTTGAAAAGGAAAAAGAGAAAAAATTAAATTGTTTTAAATATATTCACTAATTTGCGTTTTCTACCAACCGGTGAATGTTTCATAACTGGTGCATACGTCAAATTCATGCATTGTAACGGAAATGTTTTGAAACAACATGAATTGAAGCCATGAATTTAATCGCGGTTTTAAAGATAAACACTAATTACTTATAAACGTTTATTTAAAAATTATTCATATTCTTACTTTTCTACTTATGAAATTTTATTATACTAGTAATAGAGAATATCATTTTATTATTCTTTACAGCAATTTTCCGTTAAAAAGGATAGTTATTCCACATACACAACGGTTTTTCTGCATATTCCGTTTAATCAGTTAAACCCCCCGTTGATGTTATCTGTTTAAGAGGATAAAGTTCAAATGCTTTGCTTATATTACTAAGCAGCTTACGTAATAAAAGTTTTTCCTTTTTAAGTGATTCATTTAAGGAAAGATTGTAATAAATATATTTCTACAAGTTATCAAATTTTTTCATTTAATTTTCTTTTTGTTTAAGCAATCTTTGATCGAGGGGAACTAATACTCTGTAATAAATTTCCGTTGAACTTTGAATCATTTCATGGTGAAAAACTACCAGAAGCATCAACAAGTTGGAAATTGTACATTACACGTGACAAATGAAGTGCGTTCGTACTATAACTAGATTTACAATGTAAACAATTCATCGTTATTATTTCAGTGAAAATAATTATATCGTCTGTTAAGAGAGAAATGAGCATGCTTTTCTTTTTTTACGTATGCCACATTTGCAGATGCGAAATTTTTTATCGACACAAGACGCTACTGCAAAATTCACCATGTTGATCTTGTTTTGCGAACGATTGTCTACATGGTTTAATATATCTATGAATCACGATGAACGAATCTCTTGCATTTATTTACTTTAATGGACTGAGATTGGGCTGTCAACCTAATTTCAACTGAAGTAATCTTAGAATCTATACATGTTTGAACGTAACTCATCTGCCACACAAACAACCTTTTTTAACAATTTTTCTAAAAATGTAACTTCTATGGAATTTTATTGAAAAAGTAATTTTTAATAAAAATGGTCTCCTGGCATATGAAAAAAAATGGTCAACCCGTATTAGTTTTCCTCAGTCAGATGACTTGCGTTTTTATTATATAGATTACGTATGATGAGATTTAATAGAATGAAGAAAACTTTTATTAATATCTTTTAAGTTTTGATTCGAATTTTATAATAATTGAAATGACTCGACAAAATTAGGCAACAACTATATATATTAAATCTCAAACCATTCGGTTGGGTAGTTTTTGCGCTATTATATGCGGACGGACGGATGGACCAATTGAAGACTATAGGTGCTACGTATTTATATATTTACGAACGCACCTAAGAAGACTTTACTTGTTTTTTTTTTTTATCTCCTCATTAATGTCAAACTTCAACAATTCTTAAATCGTGTCATCATTCTACTGTATATATATATATATATATATAATGATATGTAATGTGTAATATTGTGATATGTTAATGTGTATTATAATGATGTGTAAATAATGGACGAAAAAAAATTTATAATATGAACGAAAAATCATGCGTCAAACATAGATTGTGAAACACTTTTCAACACATTCGGAACACTATAACAAAATTTCACGCATTTCAACCAGCCTAAACAAACAATTAGAAAACACACATAACACATTTAAAAATCAAATTTCAACAATTACAATCAATACTCGGAAAAATATCCGAATTATTTTGTGAAACCCTGTATATGATCTATCGCTTTGCATGTATACTACATAATATGCTAAAATGTAGTTCAGTTCGGAAACGCATTACACAGTTGAAAATATCCCTTTAGCAATTTCCGTAAAAAAAAGTTATAAATGTTTCGCAATGTACGAAAATATAATAAAACCACGAACGGAAGTATACAATTACCTCTTCCGAGTTACCCACGATTCCGAAATATGTTCTTTATCTTTAGAAACACCAAAAACCAATTTATTTGAGATTTGGTAGTACCCGAAAGATCTATATTCCGGGTTCAGAAAACTGAACTGATTAATACACCATACAAACTATTCGGAAGCGTTTCTGAAAATCAGCTGCAGCAAAAGAAACTATCTTTCTATAAATCATTCATTTAATCTGAAAATATATTGGTTTCTGAGATTTCTAAATGGAAATTACGCATTTCGGAATGGATCGTAACTCGGAAGAGATTGTTGTATATTTTCGTACGTGGTTATATTTATTTTCCTAGATTGAAAAACGTTTGTAATTTTTTTTTTTTTTTTTTTTTTTTTTTTTTTTTTTTTTTTTTTTAGTGTGGTTCATTTGTATTTTTAACTCTTCATTAATCTCAAACTTCAAGAATTGTTAAGTCAGGTCATGATCATACAGTAAAAAATATAATGATATGTGTAATGTATGTACAACATAAATAAAATAATAATAGGGGAAGGTGACCTAAAATGGAAAAAACTTGTTTAAAAAACCCCTTGGAAAAAACTTGTGTAAAATAACATAACTGTTTAAATAAAACTTTGGCCCTCTGCTAGTATGTTTTACATTATATTTTGCATTATAAACATATATTAATAATATTTTAAACCCAAATTGAGTAATGAAAAAATACATTTTTTTAAAGTTTCCAAAGGATCATTTTACCCTCCCCCAAGGGCAAAATGATACTTCATTTAAAAATAATTGTAAATTGTTCTTTTATCGTCAAAATAAAATATATAAAAGTAATTTTGACAATACATAAGTGTAATTCACATCTACAAACATACTCCATTAAGTAAACCAAGTCATATTTCCGTACATGTAAGATTGTAATCTAAATAAATATGTTAGTGTCTACCTTATGAAAGATGTTATAAAAACCAATTTTTCGAAGAATTCTGTTAAGTCGCGTAATACTGCGATCGCTTGAATACCGCGATTGCATCTTTTTCACTTATCACAACTAGTTTATGTGTTACCTTGTAGATAGTGCGACCTGTCTGGAAGAAAATGTATGTGGATCGTTTTGCCCGTTAGAATCATTTTACGCCCCATTCTCCTATGTACCGGGTGTTTCACGAAGGACCCCTAACTTTGAAAATAAATAACTCGGAAACGGTGATAGATAGAAGCATGAAACCAGCGGTATGTTTATTAAAAAGTAACAGTAAAAATCTGATACAAAAACCTCAAAATTTTAGTTAAAAATAGCATCAATAGATGGCATTGCAGGTGACATAACCATCAGTAGGCTGTATCACATCAAAAGCGATTCAAAATGTGCACTTTTCTCACAACACACATGTCGCAAACGAAAATTGAAATTGTCAGTGACTTTCTGTAGTATGTCACCGGAAATCAACACACAAGCTTGACAAATAGCCCTCCAGCTCGTCGAGTGTTAAAGGATTGATGCGGTAAACAATTTATTTCACTGTACGCTAATAGTGATCATGTTTCAATGGAGAAATCTTCGACGACTGATCATTCTTGGTGTCTGAGCTCTCTTTATAGGGACCCGTCATGTTGCCGGCAGCGCCATTTATCGGCGCTATTTTTAACTAAAATTTTGAGGTTTCTGTATCAGATTTATACTTTTTTTTAATAAACATACCACTGGTTTCATGATTCTATCTATCACCGTTTCCGAATTATTTATTTTCAAAGTTAGGGGTCCTTCATGAAACACCCGGTAATATCGATATGTAACATCCAATCGCAACAAATAGTTAAGTGCACTATGAATGGGCTGCTTTAGAGCACATACAAAATTAGCTGCTTGTATAGTGGTTAGTACGCTATACACAATCCTGAAATGTGTAGCAAAATTGTGATGCGTCATTGAACTTTTCTGAATAAGGAAAATTTTAGTATGTAAATAACCTCTTATAAAGCAACAACAAACCAAAAAATGTACAGCTATACACATAGACATAAATAAAACATAATGTAATTACCTGTAAATGAATTAAAATCGGTAGTGTTTTCTTTTTCCTTTTATATGAGTTGAAACTGCAGTTGTAGACCATATTAATTTTTTTTCGCACTATACATAATTAATTAACTGTTTTGCATTTTTAATAGAAGAAAAGAGGAATGTGACGAAGAGAAAAATGTGTACTCATAACATCAGTCAAATTTATAATTTTCAGTCCCCACATTATCTAGCAATTCAATGGGTGGCATATTAGCAAAAGAAAAAAAAAGAGATAAAAAGAAAGAATGAAAGTAATGAAAAAAAGAAAGAAAGAAAGAAATGAAAAAAAAAACTTGCATCATCATCTCTCCTCATATTATTTTATAAATATTTCTGTTTGTCATAGTGAACGATAGGAAAATGTATCAGAAAAAATTGAAGTCAGTTTCAGACAGTATTACATTCTGGGCGTTTTTTATTCAGAAATCTACCACTATTTTCAAATAGTGATATTCGCATTATTTATTCTGTCATTATATAAGATGGTTATTAATTAACATTTGGAAATAGTAGTATTAGCTTTCTGAATAAAAGTAACTGCCCATCTGGCAACACTGGTTTCAAAGTCTCATAACGACACATAAAAAATAATAATAGACTTTATTAATAGACTTTGTATACAAAGGTGATCAACAAATAATATAATTCAGATAATGAAACAATAAAATGTAATTTAAATATGACAATGATATAACAAAAAATATGATTTTTTCCAAATGCGACAGTTCAGTGATTAAAAAGAATGAATGCGATTTATGATTTGTACAAGTGAATATGAAAATTAAACTTCCGACTACCAAGACCAGTCTATTGGTTCCGAAAACAATCTACGTTCATTTGTATACCATGCACATAGTAATTCAAGATAATGTGTTTAATTATTACAACATAATTGTTTCCTATTTTTAATAGAATATGTTATATTATTAATTAATATAGTGCTCATTGTAAAATAGTAGCACTTCTGAAGTTTGGCAATCGTATATATAGTAAAACCGGAAAAAAATAGAACCTGCCTGTAAAGGAATCTAGTTATGGACTGAAAATTTTCAAACTCCCGAACGAACGAATATCATACATTTATACATAAACCTGTCAATACGGAAACCTGTCAAAAACGAATTTTTCTCCAGTCCCATGCAATTCCGTAGCAGGTTTGATTTCATTTAAAATCCAATGGACTCAACGGATCTCTATACACTCTCAAACAAATTTAAATTAAAGTTCTTTTTCCGTCTTTTCTTCAATTAAAACACGGCAATTTTTCTTTGATTTGTCCATTTCCCCCCCAAATACAGAAAATTCTAAAGTAAATAATTACCGGATATTCAATCTAAAGCTGTATATTCGTCAATCCACAGGGGTGTTCCAACAGCTGTTATACGTGTTACTCCAGAGCTGCCAAGTCTTCGGCTTTTTGGATACCAGTATTTTAGTACAGAAAAAGTTGACTTGTTTAATCGGAGCACTGTGCGATTTAAAATAACAACATTTTCTCTAATAAAATACTGGTGTGCAAAAAGCCGGAGACTTGGCAACTCTGTTAATCTTTCGTATTAAAAACGGAGATTTTTGGTATTTTCTTATCGTTCATGAAGACGAAAAATTTAATTGCGAACTGAACTTCCAAAGTTTCGGAAACATCCCAGTGAAACGATGGAATTTTTCTCAAATAACAGGAAATTTTCATCCAATTGAAAGGATGTTCCAGAAACTTGCTGCCTGTTCTTTATAAGTGTTTTGACAAATTTATTTTGAGAGTGTAGTCATATACTTTTGTTAGTCGGAAGGTTATGAATGAATGTTGGCACAGACATGTTTAATATTCAGGGAAAGGGGACATATGGGACATATCGGACATATGGGACATATGGGACATATCGGACATATGGGACATATGGAATCCATATGGCATGCGAATACCGTGAGGAAATCCTTCAGGTACGGCATAAACATCCGGAGTTGGGAAGGCATGGGGTACATGGAATTGATGCTGAACATGGAACGGGTGCTGGACATGGAAAGAATGATGAAAATAAGGCATAGGAATACTAGCAGCTACTTCATGCATTGGTGCTCTTGCCATGTGCACAGGTGCTGGATGTGCTGGTGGTGGTGGTGGTGGTGGCAGGGCATGTCGTCCTTCTTCATGATGGTGATGCTTTTTCTGCTGGTGTTTTAGAATGGTAGCAATAACTCCAGCTGCTAGTAGGGCTTCAAGACCACTGTTTCCTCCTCCTCCATGATGATTCTTTCGCCCCATTCCTCCCATTCCTTGGCCTTCCACGTAAATTCCAAATGATGCGACCAAAAGGCAGAAACAAGACGCGACAACCATTTTAGGTGAAGCCATTTTTTGTTGTTGTGGGTATTTCTGAAATAAATAAATAAATAAATTTAGAACATAATATTAACCAACATTGGGAAACAAAACTAACAAGAAAATTAATTAATCGTAAATGTACGATGTCTAAATAATAGTTAAAGGTGTAAAAATAATAGTTAAATCTACATCTTCAGATTTAACTATTATTTTTATATCTTATTGGAAAAGTAAACAATAATATGACTAATGGATTCAAACCGGACTTCTTGAGATACAGAACATTGGTGAAAATCCTTTTTCTCTTAAAAAATCTAATAGATATTTTACATTAAAGTCTAATAATGCTTAAATTGATAAAAAACATACCACGGAATATTTAAAATACCCTTTTTAATGTAGATTACATATGTTTCGTTCATACTATCGATCAGACTATCATCGTTCATACTATCTCATCTTCAGATCTCATTAAAGCATTATTAGACTTTAATTTAAAGTTAAGAAGTGATTGTATTATATTATTTATAGATATTTTACATTTAATATATTTTATGAGCCCACTAACAACACGAAAAAACAGTGTATAAGAAAAATATCAATAATGTATTCAAATAAAGTTTTGAAATTTATTAAAAGCGATACTTTTTATAATAGTTGCATGTCAAGAGTTAATAGCCGAATGAATCACCCAAGATTTCACTACTTAAAGCAACTTTTTTGATACTGATCATTTCAGTGGTTTAAGCCCGTGGTAAGTTCGATTACATGTCTGTTAAATTTGCGTTTTACTTATATTATTTTATTATTTTATTTATTTATTGATTAAGTTTTAATTCATTTAAGGAATATGGGCCGAAAATAAATGCTGAAGGGGAAACGAATCAATCTTTCGTAATCGGGCTGCACGCGATGAAGATAGATTTTTAAAAATTAATGCTTGAAAATTATATTTTAAAAGCATGAAACATTAGCAAATTGGAATAAAGTTTTAAAACAAATTGCCTTTAAAATTACTTCTTTTTTCTCTATTCAATAGTGTAAAAACAGAAATTGTGCAACGTTTGGAAAATTACAAAAGTAAAATTTATTTGTCAAGTGCTGCCATCTTCTGTATGATGTCAGCGTTAGTCACGGACCTGTTTTCTGTTTTTGTCGTATAATGAAGTATAAGTATTTTCTTTAAAATATGGCAAGTTCTCGTGTCTAAATCACAAAAAAATATTACTAGACAAATGGATGTTAGGAAAATTCTCGCGGTTACATTATATGAAGACTGTCCTTCATGTTAAATCGCAATTTTGTATTACATGTTTATTTTAATTTGTCTGAATGGTAACTATATGCGTATAGACATGAGTATTTACAACTAATCAACATTCATGATTCGTTAAAAGAATTACTTAGTATTACAAATAATTTTATTAGCAATTCATTTATTGCATTTTACTATTCATATTATTTTATTAGTCATCCTGCTTCTAAAGTAAATTAACGAACTATGTCGATTTGGTAGTTCTGAAATTCTGGGACATAAAACCTGGGTTTTGCCGTAAACATCATGTCTTTCTTCAAGTACAGAAAAGTGAAGAAAGCTATATCTTCGGCATAAAGATGTTTTGTGACCATATGCGACCTATATAGATAAAAAATTGTCAATCCCCCACGGACAATATATATATAAAAAAAAATCACTGTTTACAGCTAAACAAAAGCAACTCTACATATATTTCTTTATTATAATATTTAAAACTATTAAATAACTTAAACATACATTTATAGATGTCAAGATTAGCGCAATATATTACACAAAAGAAAAACTCAGAACTGACATAAAAATAATTTGTGTTTAAAAATTTAATTAAATGGCCTTCCGTTCTTACCAACAATCCTTAAGAATAATTAAAATTGTAATTTTCTGACCAGTATGGAAAATCTTCTCACTTCCAATTTTCCAATCTCCATATGGTCGTAAGATTTGAACATATGACGTAAATCTTTATGAAACAATCAATAAATACGTCGCTATGTTAGTGGCTAATTCAACACTTAGTAATTATTAAGCATAAGTTTCGAACACATAAATAATTAATATTGAATTTAACATCTGAATTCTGTTGTACAGAATTTAATTACATTCACATGTGATAGATCATATGATAGATGCTGCAGCCGTAAATGCTATTGAAATAGTATTCGTATTTACTTATAAACTGATTTAATAGTTAAATTTTGTACATTTGGGAATAATTAATTTACCTAATTTGTTTCGTGTGATAAAATATACATTACCTTTAGAAAAGTCATTCGCAAAATTTTTGCTTTTGAATATATTCACTTTTACATCACTTTTATTTTTCTTCTTTTAATATGAAAATTTAACTTGCAGTAAGGAGCGAATGTTACGTTCTGTTAAATAAAATATACTTGCATATTTATTTGGGTAGATAATAAGTCATCCCCCCCCCCCATTTTATATATTTTTCCTTTTCTAAAATGTTTTGATTGTTGTACACAAGCTTATAGTCCGGGAGACTGCTTCACATTTTTGTAAACAATTTTAGCGTGGATGATAATAGTAAATATGAAAAACTAGATGGTACAGCTAACTTAACCCGTCAGTCAACTGCCGCACAAGCGAAGATTGTTGGCATAGCAATATTGAACAGCTCGCTGCAAAATAAAGTGAATGGCAACACGATTACTGATGAGTGTATCTCAGTCAGAATAACACCCATAATATGTGTCACCATTCACTTTACTTTACTTACAGCTGTTCAACGTTGCCACGGCAACACCCTCTTTTGGTGCGCCAGCTGGCGGGGAGTTTCATTAATAATACCATCTATTTTATCATGTCTACCAAACTTATCTATGTTAAAATTGTTTTCAGAAACGTGAATCTGTCTAAAGGATTATTATATCTTTTTTATGACTTATGGTGTATATTTATTGTTTCTCTGGTTCAATTTTGCTTCAAGCTTATTTAAATGTGTTATAAAATATCAGAAACAGGTTCATTTAGCTGTAATAGTTTCCTGAATTTCCATATGTAGCTTCGCAATATGTTTATAAATTTATTATTAAAAACGCATTTTCAGTCACGCGATTGATCCTTTTCCTGTGTAACTTCTTAATAACGATGTTTTGGAAGAAATTGCACCAAATACATTCTGTCCAAACTAAATATGTTATTGCACTTCACTATAACTGTTCTGGAGATATAGTGGATTAAGTTGTTTTATATCTAATAATTTATAAAATAATTTAAAACTGTTCATGTTGTTATTTTGCGGTTGAGTACCTCATAATAATGGCATGCGAGTACATATTTGTATCTCATTAAGATATTTTTTAAAATCCTCAAATTTTGAACTTAGACTTAAATTCAAGAGTTTAATTCAAGAGATCACAAGTTTAGTTGAGATTACTACCTTGCATATAACATTAACAGACTGCTTTGCATTTAGATAAACGGATAATGTACTCTTTGAATTGGCAAAAATAGTAAATGACAATATTTATATTCTGTTTAATATTTTGGAATAATTTCATAGAACAATATTACTTTATTACTTTTAAATGCTAAAGGTGTAAAATTAACAACTATAATATAAATTAAAATAACTTTTATTAGTTGTTTTACATGTTTCGACTCTTTCCGAATCATTTTCAAAAACAAAATGAGAATATTCTAAAGCTGCACGGGCTTTGAGGTTATTATTTTCATGTACTTTTTTAAAAATTACGCACGTTATCTATTATTTTTTACTTGATTGTTTATTTTCAGATCTTTGACCATGGAGTAATTCTAGCCATAGTTTCGGTAAATTAAAAGATGCCGCATCGTTACATATTGTATTTTTGCGCGTGCGTATCTCTATGGTTTCTCTTATTATGGATGGATAGTATAAACTGGAGGGAAATATTATTTTACTTTCATTGAAATTTATTTGGATGGTTTCTTCTTGATATAATCTTGCCAGGGCTGTAGTTTTTCTATTGTATTTAATATCAGCTATATGCTCTTTTTTTCTGCAATTAAATTTCCTGCTGGTCATGCCTGTGTAGTAATTTTTAGATCCGTCTTCTTTAATAAAAGGTATTTCATATACTCCTGAATAATTTTCAAAATTAATTGGGTAATTAATTACAAGGTGTTATAATTTATTATATTGTTCATAGAACAAATTAGATATTTGCATAGGTTTTACTGTACCCGACACAAACCCGAAACCCGACGAAAAAAAATCGCCAAACCCATAATATTTCAACCCGAGATTTTCAAACCGGACCCGAGCTGAAAGAAAATAAATCCATATTTTAATACAATTACAGAAACAGCCTACAATTATATCTCTAATATCAATTTTACCTTTTTTTATATAAAAATGAACATTTACGCATTCATTATTTTTATTTTTTTTATATTCAAAAATATTCATGACATTCTTTTAAAAATAGGGTCAACCCGATACCGATTCTGTGGAAAAAAAATCTTAACCCGAAACATTTAAAATCAACCCGACACATAAAAAGACCCGACCTAACCACCTCCCAACAACCAGACCCGACCTAACCAGAACCGCTGGTCGGGTAACTTTTTTAGAAATTTAAATAAAATTATTACCTCAGTATATGAAAATATTTATCTCTTTTATTATTATTATAAATTTTTTCTCGTCTTCTCTAATTGCTTAGCATATAGAATTAATTTTACAATTTAATACATTAATTTAACAGAAACTAATTAAATTTATGTTTTCAAAGGCATGTCATTAAATTTTCTAAATAATTTCATTTATTTATTTATTTCTAAAGGTTTATTCATCTTAAAAATAATAATCAAACTACTGAAATCTTTCTTTAATGAAAGTAAGCAAAAATGAAACATAGAAACATAATCCATTTTAGAAACATAGTCCATTTACTCATTACGTTTCAAAGCGATCGCATAATGCATATTTTAAAAGCTCAGTTTATTTAATATATTAAAAATCCAAATTTAAAATCAGTTCAATGATATATTTTCTTGAAAAACATATGCCGATTACAAAGCTTTAAATACAGTAAGTATTGATGTAAGTTTCTTCTCAAATTAATTAAGAAATTTTCACGTACATTTATTATGCATAAAATGAAAATATTTTACATATAACTACTTTTGTCATTCGCTTATTTCCATAATTTATAAATAAACATTTTTACATTATTTAAACAAGGACGAAAAATCATTTGTCAAGCATAGATTATGTAACACTTTCCAACACTAACAAAAAAAAATTACAAATCTTTAGCGTTTAATAAGGTGAAAAGGCATAACGTATTTAAAAACACAATTTCAGGAATTACCAGCAATTTTCGGAAAAATCTCAGAGTTATTTTGTGTATCCCTGTATATGAGCTATAGATCTGTATGTATATATAGAATGGTTGATTTAATTCAGTTAGGAAATGCGTAACACAGTTTAAAATTCCCCTTCTGGGATTTACGTAAATAAACGGAAATGCACTCGTGAACTTCTGTGATGCCCTGTATATTATCTATACAATTTATGCACATCAAGTAATACACAAAAAATGAGTTAAATTTATAAACGCGGTCAGCAACTGAAACGCACTTCCAGCAATTTTTGGTAATAGACAGTACCGAATTCTTTTGCGTGACTCTGTAAATATATAACGATAATATGAACGATATACACAAAGTTCTATATTAAGCCTCTTGTAATGCATTTATAAATTTCAATATGTTTCAACTAGTGAAACATTATTATAATAAACCGCAAACGATTTTTGTAACAGAATTGTTTTAAGTGACCCTTTAACGTGAACTGTAGATAAAATATTATATTTTAAGCCACTTGTATTGCACCTTAGTGATATATATCAATTTCAATATGTTTGTAATTGTGTAACATCATTAAAATAGGCAAAAATTGATTTTTTCCCATAGACCGTAATTTAAAGGAATTATTTTGAGTGTCCCTGAAAAAAAAAAACTATAAGATTTACGTAATTCATTTTCAATACCGAACATGACATAGTAAATCTCAATACCATATACCGATTGCATGACAATCCGTTGTATAGTTGCGCAAGTTAGGACACGGGCTGTCAGTGAGGCAGACGGCAGACAGACAGATAGACACACGGCAGACAGATAGACAAACCGAATTCATAAACACTTTTCAACAATTTTGGAAAGTGTTAAAAAGCAGAGGTAGTAAGATTTTCGATATCTCAAATAATTTTATATTTTTATTTCAATATGAATCACACATATAATATAACAAAGGGAGAAAATGTACATTAACTATTTTCAAATTCCACTCGATTCTGAAAAGCATTCATTATCATTGGAAACCTCAGAGACCAATATATTTCCCATGTTTAAAGAAACACTTATAAAAACAAAGTTTCTTTTACTGCAATGGATTTTCTAAATCATTTCCTAGTTGTATTAATAATAATGTATAGGCGGCCATTTTAATTTCAGTTGAAACCGTAGCAAAAAAGTTGAATATCGGTCTTTAAGATGCTATTTATTCTCTTTAAACATTTTCAGCTGCGTATGTACATGCATAAGTAACAGAATAATATCAGTTTTAATGTTAATCTTGATAGTGTTAATTCATCATTTTTGTCCGTAAAACATGCTTGTTGAACATGAACATGTTTACTTGATAATTCACAGCATTCGGACAGGCTGACATTCCGGTTTAGAAAACTGATTAATACTGTTTAAAAAAAACTAATCTGAAATATTTCCGAAAATCTGTGGTAGCAAAACTTTGTTTTTATAATTGCGTCTTCGTCTTCCTATTTCAAAAATGCATTGATTTCTGAGGTTACCAGAGGTGAAGAACGCTTAGCAGAATCGTTTTTAACACGGAAAGGCTTTATAATTGCGTTCGTAATTATATAAATACGTAGTACTTATACTCGTCATCTGGTCCGTCCGTCTGTCTGTCCGTCCTTCCGTCTGTCTGTCTGTCCGTCTGACCGTCCGTCCGTCTGTCAGCATATAACAGCGCCAAAACTACTCAACCGAATGGTTTTAAATTAAATTGAATATATATTATCGTTTTAGAATGTTATCGAGTCATTTAAAATTTTATGAAAATTGAATTTAAACTTAACAAGATATTAATAAAAGTTTTCTTTTTATTCTATTAAGTCCTATCGTACGTAATTTATATAATAAAAGCGCAAGTCATGTGACCGAGGAAACCAAATACGGGCAAACCACCAATTTTTTCATGTGTCAGGCGGCCATTTTTATTCAAAATTATTTTTTCGAATAAAATTGCATAAAAGTTATAGTTTTAGAAAGATCGTTCAAAAAAAATTGTTTATTTGAGAGATGAGTTACATTTAAAAAAAGTATAGATTCTGAGATAACTTCAGTGGAAATAACGTTAACAGCCGATCACGGGATATTCGTTCATTATGAGTCATAAAAATATTAAGCCGTGAACATAATCATTCGCAAAGCAAGATCTCCATGGTGAATTTTACAGCGCTGTCTGGTGTAGAAAAGGAATCGCATTTGTAATACGTACTAAGACGCGTAGCATACGTAATAAGAAAAAAAAAAGGCACGCCATTTCTCTCATAGCAGACGATATAATTCATTTCACTGAAATAATAAGGATTTTTTATTTATCTGGAAACTAACTCCTTAACTAACTCCTATGCCACCTTTAATGTACAATTTACAACTTGTTTGTACTATATTTTCGTTCTTGGTTACGGTATATTTTCCTAGATTAAAATATCTATCTTTATTTAGACTTCACCATTTTATATCAAACATGTAAATTAGATTTTGCATAAATAGTTGAATTCAAATTGTAACAACAATATCTGAAAGAATATAAATTTCTTTTATTCGTTAATTGCTTAAAATATAAATTTAATTAAAAAACTTATATGCTTACGGAAATTAAGTAAATTTATCTTTTCAAAGGAATTAAACTATTTTTTTAAGTTTTTTTATTATTATTATTTGCAAAGCTGTAATAAACTAATCATTTCAAAGTGACTATGCAATTTTAATAAATATTTCGTCAACTGAAATGAGCAAATGATTTTTCTATAATATTTTTAAAATGTAGTTTAAATTTACATTTCATTTCCAAGGAAGGATATTTTAACAGCTCTGTTTACTTTACATACTAAAACGTAGAATTTTAAATGAATTAAATGAAATATTTAAAAAAAAAAAACATATGAGGTTTTAGTATTTATTGAGACCGCCAATTGTATGTGAATAACATGCTGTCATTAAATTAATTATTTTTCACATTATACATTTTTATGTGTGTTAATAAATTAATTACCTTATTTTGTGTACACATTAATTTAATTCTTAGATTTTTAAACAAATATATTATTTAAAGTACATATAACATAAATAATAACTAATTCTTTTAAAGAATCGAATTTATTTTATTTTATTTTAAAATTATAACTAATCTTTTTAAAAGAACATTAGTTCTGAAAATTTAAGGCTAAAAAATGCTAACTGATGATCATTTAGGAATACGCCAATACAATATGTTTATAATCTAAGGCCTTATATTGGGCTTTTAATCACCAAATATTAAAACACACTCATCATATTCGGTTTACTCTTTTGTAGTAATTTCTTAGGACATATACATTTAATTTTTTGTCAGTTTCAATACAAATTATTACCTGAATATCTGAAAAAAAAAATATTTTTCTTGCTTTTTAAAGCGTTCGATTTGCTCCACATATAACATTAATTATTTCAAATTTAATATATTTTTTTTTTACGAAATTAATTAAATTTATGTTAAGAAAAAGGTGAAATTAAATTTTCTATTAGATTTTTTTTCGAAAGTTTCAACCATCTAAGTTTTTAAAATTAAATATCAAACAATTTGAAATGTTTTCCTACCTCAAACAACCAAGAAATATTTTTTCAACATCTTAAAAATTTATTTTATATTTACATTGCCTTTCCAAGCACAGAGTTAATGCATATTTTAAAAGCTCGGATAAGTTATGTACGAAAATGTAGAATTTTAATTGAGCTGAAGGACTTTTTTTAATAAAAAGAAACAAAACAGGCAAAGTTTGTTTATCTATAATGATCATATAGAATCTAAGAATAAGATACATTTACTAAACTAATTACGCCTTTTTTGTTTATTATATACATATATCAGATCTGAAATTAAATATTTACTTATTTTTTGCCATTGGTATGTAGCTTATTTCGTAGATTTTTAAACAAAATTAATCTCTTCGATTACTTTTAAAGACAATGAATTAAATTAAAAGCTTACTTTCATAGAATAAAATAAATTACATTTTTTTTTCAAAAATAAAACTAACTTTTCTAAAAAGATTCTGAAACGCTATGTTGAAAATTATCAACTTGTAATTATTTAATATTATATATTAAATAATAGACGTTTTCAGACCTAGCCCGTTCCCCGTCCCGAGACGGTGATAGGATTGCTACAAAATTAAGAATTTTACAATACAAATTCGGTTTTTAAATTCAGTAATACGGAAATAATAGGACTCCATTATAAATAGAACGTAATAACCATGTCAACCTAGAATCATTACTTATCATGGGATATCATTGAATTAATTACGTATGATAAGATTTTACAGAATGAAGAAAACTTTTATTAATATCTTTTTAAGTTTTGATTCGATTTTCAAAAAACCTTGAAATGAATCGACAAAATTCTGCAAAGGTTCTATATATTAAATTTCAAACCATTCGGTTTGGTATTTTTTGTGCTGTTATATGCTGACAAACGGACAGACGGACGGAGCAGACGACGACTATATTTGTATTTATATAATTACGAACGCACCTAAAATGATAGCAATACTCGCTATTTCAAACAGGAATGTAGTCTAAGTTTCTTAAAGTATTTTACAATTCTATAAAAATCAGTTTAAAATGGAACTGAAATGTTAAGGATGGAATAGGAGGATAAATAATTTATGTGATTCTGAAGCCATTTACAGTCGGTGCTAGTTACACAAAGAAGTCTTGTGATATCCCTCGTTTATCCACACTTTTTGTTTGAAGTCTTTTTCCAGAATTACTGGAAAACAAAACTCATGTACTATTTATTGTCCATTTTACCAATTTTCTTTCAGACATTATTTGAAAGAAACATTGTCAAAAATTTTCACTAAAAATGTCCCCCATTTAAAAAATGTAAAAACAGTTTCGAATAAAAAATCTTCACCACTCCACAAAAGCGCTTTCGCCCTAGCTAGAGAATCATCAGTTGTGATCTTCAATCCTCTGATGATGCTGTAGCTAGGGCGAAAGTGATTTTGTGGAGTGGTGAAGATTTTTTATTCGAAACTGTTTTTACATCTTTAGGTGCGTTCGTAATTATATAAATACGTAGCACCTATTGTCGTCGTTTGGTCCGTCCGTCTGTCTGTCCGTTTGTCTGTCCGTCCGTCCGCATATAACAACGCAAAAACTACCCAACCGAATGGTTTGCAATTTAAAATATATTATCTTTGCAGAAATTTGTCGAGACATTTCAAATTTTATTAAAATCGAATCAAAACTTTAGGAAATATTAATAAAAATATTTATTAAGACATTTGATTTTTTTTTTTAATCGGTGCTTTTTTGTTATAGGAGCTTCCGAAGTTTAATCGTCAAGCGACCGAGATACTTATTTTATTACAGAAATTAATCTGCAGACGATATAATTCATTTCACAGAATTAAAAATCAGAAAAGATCTGAATATTTATGTAACTAGCTATAGTACGAACGCACCTCATTTGTCACGTTTGACGTACAATTTCCAACTTGTTTAAATGGGGGACATTTTTAGTGAAAATTTTTGACAATGTTTTTTTTCAAATAATGTCTGAATGAAAATTGGTAAAATGGACAATAAATAGTAAATGTACAGACATTAACAAATGAACACCGGTTTTAAAACTCATGTATTTCTGCCCTTACAATGATATTTTAAAGCAATAAGAATTGTGATATTTGCAGATTTCTGCCATCGGTTAGGTATAATTAACAAATTTGCTATTTTAAACAGATTTTCAGGGACATAAAAATCACGAAACGTTGTCATATGAAGGAGTATTTAGGATTAATACTTATTTCTATCTAAGAAGAATTTTTAAATGAGGAAAATAATCTTGAAAGAATTTAAAAATACTAATAATAATTTTCAACGGACATACTTTTGGTATCGGGATAGGGCTCTGACGACACAGAATTTTACGGTCTGCGAAAGAAGAGCCCGAACTCATCTCAATTAAACATATATTTTATATTAAGTTTGAAAACAACAGAAATAAATTTCTAATTAATTTAAAAAATTTCTCATTATATTTATTAAATATATATGTATTTATTACTTCATTCAGTCAAATCCATCTAGCTTTTTTCGACTTATATAATAATGGAACTCTTTCATTATTTAAACCAGCAGAGATTTAAATTTTAAATATTATTTTTATTTTAAAGATAATAAAATGAATTTCACTTTCTGTATTAAAATTAATCTTTCTCTTCTAAATAATCTCTAAAAGAATAGCTTTTCTTGCTAATTAGGCAATTTTTTAATTAAAATATTTAAAAATTAAAAAGATTGCTTCTTTTTTGTGTCAAATATGTATTTAGCTTAGTTCATATGTTTCTAAAAAGACATGTATTGTATTATTTAAAACTAGAAAGTAAACACTGCATGTAGCATAGATTATGAAATCGTTTCTATCAATAACAAAATATTATAAAGAAATTTCATTATGTTGAAGTATTGTAACATCAGTAAAATGCGTCGGAAGCGAAATTTCTCAATAGCTCAAAATGTAACGGAATTATTTGTGTGTCCCTGTAAACAGACATATTAATGCTACCAAAATTCATTTTCAATGTTAAACATTCTAAAGTAATCAGCATTATAAAAATTAGATGACATTCCGAGTATTTTCATAAAGGGTAAAGCAGGGAGAGACGGATAGATTCACAGACATACAGGTAGAAAAACAGAATTCATAAACGCTTTTAACCCTTTGAGGGGCGGTGGTATATATTATATACCACCTAATTTTAATCTGATTCGAACCAGAAACTTTTAATTAAATTTTACTTTTTTAACTTTGACGGGTAGATGTTGAAAAATTCCTTTTCCTTACTTTGAACTAAATTCTTTCGTAAATACCGGTGTGAGTTCGATGTTACAGGAACAAAATTGCTTGCCCCTGAAAGGGTTAAACTATGTTGGAAAGTGTTAAAAATATATATATCATGAATAAATAAAGAAATGCTACTAGAGAATATAATTAATTATACTGTATTTTACAAAAAGAAACTTACTTTTCGAAAAAAAGACTCTTAGAACTTAACTGAATGTTTGAAAATGCAAACTGATGTTTATTTATGAATATGCCACACCTTTTATACCCAGTTTGAAAAGAGAGGAAATAACTTTCTTCCGATACTATTTTATTTCCATGATATAATAATAATCCTTTTAAAACTGCATCTTCCTATTTAAAATAGTATCTGCGACACCCAGCCTTTCCTGGGATTAATCCGGGTTTTGCATAAAATTCCAAGATAGCTGCATACTAAAAATAGCTATTTAAGAGAATAATGAACTGGATCGTTTATCAAGGCACTTACCTTTCAGACATTAATTCACGGCTTAGAAAGTTTTAACGCGGAACGTGACAGGCATATTGTTTCAAAAATGAGCTATTTTTGTGTAGTTTTCAGTTGATTTCCTTTTTTTTTTTGTTTTCGCACAAGGTTGTTATGAGCATTATTATGAAATCCGATCTATATATATATTTATATAACATGTTTAATGTGATAAATGATGCAATAAAAATAAATTTCGGAAAAGGGTAAAATAAATTTATTGCATTGAAAGCGGAATTTTGAAAATGTCAAAGGTCACCACATCGCATATACAGGGGGATTCCAAATTCATGGTACAAACTTTAAGGGTTGGTACAGGACATTGTAACAAACAATTTTTGTATGGGGAAACAGTGTGGGAAATCCATTTATATTGTCAAAAATACAGGGCGTCTCACTCCAATCCAAAGTCGCGTTTTCGTTCATAACTTTAATAGTAATCAAGGTACTTTAACGAAATCCTTACAATTTGCTTACCATTCATATGCAAATATGAGTCTGTTGCGAATTTTGTTAACATTTCTTCACTACTGTTAAAGTTGTGAACGAAAACGCGATATCGGATTGAAGTGAGACGTCCTGTAATTTTGACTAAATAAATGGATTTTGACCCTGGTTTTCTATACAGTAAACGAATTTACACTACTTTGATACAGGACACTGTAAAAAACATTTATTGTATAAGAAACCATGTTCAAAAATACATTTATTTTTTCAAAATTACAAGGCGTAGTCGTGTTTTCTTTCATAACTTTAACAGTAGTATAGATATTTTAACAATATTTGCAACAGACTCATCTTTGTATGAATTGTAAGCATATTGTAAAGATTTCGTTAAAATAACTACACTACTGTTATTGTATAGATATTTTAACAATATTTGAAACAGACTCATTTTTGTATGAATTGTAAGCATAGATTTCGTTGAAATAACTACACTACTGTTAATGTTATGAACAAAAACGAGATTTCGAAATGGAGTGAATATATAAATTGATTTCCGATCCAGGTTTCCTATACAATAAATGATTTTTACAGTTGGTTGGTACAGTACACTGTAAAAAACATTTATTGTATAGGATACCTGGCTCAAAAATTCATTTATTTATTAAAAATTACATGGCGTAGTTACGTTTCCGTCCATAATTTAACAGTAGTGAAGATATTTTAAAAGTATTCTCAACAGACTCGTCTTTGTATGAATCGTGAGTATATTGTAAAGATTTCGTTAACATATCTTTACTACTGTTAAAATTATGAACAAAAACGTGACTTCGAACTGGAGTAAGACACCCTGTATTTTTGACTAGATAAAGGGATTTTCGACCCTGCTTTCCTATACAAAAATTGTTCGTTAGTGTCCTGTACCAACCCTTAAAGATTGTACTATGAATTTGGAATCACCCTGTATATGAAATATATACTGGGTGAACCAAAAGTTCTTTAAAACTTTAAAAATTCATAAAAAAGGAAGAAATTATGATAAAGAAGTGCGGTTTGCAAGAAAGGGCTCACAAGGTAGTCGGAGTTTTTTTAGCAGCAAAAAAATAAAAATAATAATAATTAAAAAAGCCTGTAGATGGCGCTAACATGCGAGAGATTCAGCAGAATTATGCAAATCCTGCAATAAAACACCCGGATGCACGGGGATTTCTCATTAGCTTACAGAATGTTATCATTATCCGATCGAGCGTTGTTGGTGAAGTTGTTCTGTTTGAATGGAGAGTCAGCAACTGTTGTGTTGCAAAAATTTCGCACGACGAAAGGACTGAAGACAATTTTCTGTGGACTGGAGGTCATGTTGAACAATTGTTATTGCAAGAATAAATGGAAGGAGCGTACTGTTGTACTGTTCATTGAGTTTCGGGTCATCATCGTCACTTTTTTTTTTTTTTTTGTTGCTGTTAAAAAATCTGACTACCTTGTGAGCCCTTTTTTTCAAACGGCACTTCTTTATCATAATTTCTTCCATTTTTATGAATTTTTAAAGTTTTAACCCATTAAGCGCCATTGCTCCCATTTTGGAAACATTGCTTTAGAATTTTTTTTTAAAGTGCGTATTTTATAAATTGTTAAAATGTTCATGTTATTTATATTTTGAATATATTAGATGACATCTGAATTTTTTTTTTATTTCATTAGAAATTTCTATTTCTTAAAACATGTTTAAAAAGGCAAAATATAGCTTTTTGGCAGTAATCGAAAAAAATAAAAAAACTTTATAATAAAAATTTTATCTTTTAGTTAAAATATGTTTATAACACTGTATTATATTAAACAACTTCAATCCGGAATTAATATGTATAACAGATCAATCACAATTACGTACCGAAAGTACAAGTTGTTCCAAAAATGGGAGCAATGGCGCCTAATGGGGGTAATGTTTTTGAAAACTTGTGCATATGCCTCCGTGCATTTGTGGTATTTATTTTTCAATTTATTAGCTATAGAAGGTATAATATCATTCTGAAACTAATATTTTTAAAAGATTTCACATAAATTAGGCCAACTTTTACATTTATAATAAAAAACAAAATGAAATTACCAGTTCCATAAGCATTTTCATTATCCATTTCTTTATTTTTTATCATTACATAATTTTTTCTGACTATATTACATGGAAGATGATTGAACAATTTTTTAGATTTGGATGATTTTTCGGATGTTTCGGAAATCGTTTGTTTGCCACTTGATTGCAGTATTGTAACATATGAGGAAGATATCTTCCTCATATGTATGTCGCATAAATTATTTTCTATTACATATGTAATAGAAAATAATTTATGCGACGATTTATCCCATGTTATATTTAGCGGAGTATTACTTTCTCATAATTTTAAATCAACAGACAATCAATAAATATATGATTTAGTGTTTAAAAAAGACAAAGTATTAAAAACAGGTATGATATTTTAGATGAAAGTTCAGACGAATCTTCAAATTGCAATATGGAAAAAACTAAACAAAATGCAAAAACAAACAAACAAACAAAAAAATAATTATAAAACCAATTTCAGAAAACGAAAAAAATATAACATAATGCTGCATAAAAAATGTTCAATCATTTTCATGTAAAATAACAGGACAAAAATGATGTAATGAAGAAAAATAAAGGGGCGGATAATGAAAATGCCTATGGAATCGGTAATTTTATTTTTATTTTTATTATAAATGTAGATGTTGGACTAATTTATATGAATTATTCGTAAAATATCAGTTTCAGAATGATATTATCCCTTTTATAGTTAAAGAACTGAGAAATAACGAATATAAATGCACGGAGGAATAAGTAAAATTTTTGAAAAAAATTACCTACATTAGGCGCTATTGCTCCCATTTTGAAAACATGCTATTTTTCCTAAATATTCGAATTTTTTAAGTTTTGTTTCTTCAGAAATACCTTAAAGACTTTCTATTCATAAAGAAAAAACAACTGTTTCATTCAAAAATAGCTTAATATATATAGCGGCGCTTAATAGGTTACCGAACTTTTGGTTCACTCGGTATATACATGATGACCATAAATAAAGTATGTTTAGAGCTCAGTTATAAAGAATGTACTGGGCCAGATCCAATACCATTTCGCACACATATTATTTTGACTACACTGTAAACAAGACAAATACTTTACTAATCTAGGAGAATATAATATAACTACGGGCGAAAGTATACGTTTATTACTTCCCACTGACCCACTATTTCGAAAAAGCGTTCTTTATCTTCAGAAACCTCAAAAACCAATATATTTTCAAGATTTAATGAAGCCCATATAAATTCAAAGTTTCTTTTGTTTCCACTAAGTTTTGAAAATATTTCCGAGGAGCTTTTATAGCGTGTTAATTAGTTTTCTCCAACCCGAATATATGTTTTTAGGATGCTACCAATTCTAAAGCAATTATAATGTTCAATAAACATGTGTTGTAATGTCAGACATATCAAATTAACAGCATTAACATTAATACTACTTGTCACTATTGTATGTGTAAATTCAATTACGCAGCCGAAAATGTTTAATTGAGAGTAAATAACATCCTTAAAAACGATATTCTGGTTTAAGAAAACAGATTAATACACTACGAGTGTAGTTTGATAAGTTCTCGACCTGACACAGACATGGAACAAGTACGCGCAAATGACAATGATGTTTGCCGCGTATGATCCTTCAAATGACATGCTGCCGACTTTCAGACGCGTGAGTTTATTGGTTCTCGCTGAGCGATAAAGTAAATGAACAAGTTCCGGCATTTTTTTAACAAATTGGAAATTGTACATCAAACGTGACAAATAAGGTGCTTTCGTACTATAACTAGTTTCAGTGAAATGAATTCTATCATCTGTTATTAGGATACGATTAATTTCCGTAATAAATTAAGTACATTTTAAGTTGCCAACATTTTATCATTTGTTGACGTTTACTGAAAATTCCAATGGGAAGCTTAAGCCTAGCAATGGAAATTTCAGAACGTGAAATACATATTTTTTTCCATTTATTTATTATCTATTTATCCGGTAACATCTATCCAAAAAACTGTCGGTAGATTATAGGATTGCTATAATTAAACAATTTTAGTATACAAATTCGATTTTTAAATTTAGTAATACGGACATTATAGGACTCCATCTTAAATAGGACGTAATCACCATGGCAACCTAGTATCATTACCTATCATGTAATATCAATGAATTATTTACGTATTACAGCATTTAATAGAATGATACATCTCGGTCGCTTCACTTTTAATCCTCGGAAGCTGCTATAACAAAGAAGTGCCAATTTTAAAAAAAGTTCAAATTACCGACTGAGTGAAGTAGCCTCTTAAAGGAGGTGTTTGGTGATAATGTTATGTTACGTGAGTGAGATTTTGAATGGTACATACGGTTTTATGAAGGTCGAGAAGAGGTCGAAGTTGATGAACGTCCGGGTCGACCTGTGACTGCAAGAACTGGAGGAAACGTTCAGAAAATTAATGAAAGTGTAGGGAAAGACCGATGTCTGAGCATTCGGATGATTGATAAAGAAGTATTAATCAATATGAAAGAAAGAGTAAAGAAGAAAAGGCAAGATTTGTGGATGAATTCTGCACCTGGGCAACGCGCCTGCTCACGGGGCTTATCTGTGAAGTGGCTTCTAGAGGACAGACGCTTTCCTATGCTTGATCATACTCCGTACTTGCCGCCGTGCGCCCTGTTCCCAAAAGTGCAAAGGAGACACAGGGGAAAAGAAACACATTTTTAGTATGTTGAACGAGTAAAAGCAAAAACGCAAAGTCGTTTAAGAGGCGTACAATTGATGAGCATTGTTTTGAACAATGGAAGACACTTATGCAGCTGTGCATAGATAGGGGAGGAATTTATGTAGAAGGGGATCATAGTTAAATATAAATTTATTTGGAATAAATATCATTTCTCACATCAGACTCATTATTTAATTGTCACACCTCGTATATCAAAAGAATAAGTAACAGAACGTATATCAAACGAATGTCATATTGCCGCAATATTGTGTTGCAACTATGTTCAAATTTAACCAATTTAATCTTTATCTTTTTCATTTATTAATTTCCCTTTGCGAAAAACACACAAATGAAACATATAATGAAAAATGTAATTTAGAGATTTTATTTTTAAAAAACTACCATGACTCCTACCTTTTTTAAAGAGTTTTTTTTTTTTTTTTTTTTTTTTTTTTTTAACCCAATGTACCACTCTAGAGATTGTTTGGCATCTAGGGACATATGCTGTATTGTCTGAACCATCTGAAGCAGAGTGTTATAAGATTACAAGTAGTCCGATGTTTTCTTATTATTTTCTGTTAGTTAAGGTTTTATAGCAAATTAGTGATATTCAAGCCTTGCATTATATTTAACACTAGCAAAACCCGCGGCTTTGCTCGCATAATTGTTGAAAAGTGCCAAGTGATATTCTTGGGCCTATTTTAATTAGAGGAAATTTTTCTGCCACATTTTAACTAAATTACATTTTATCTATTTCTTAAAACAATTTCAGTAGAAGCATAAAAATGAGACAAAATCGATATAATTAAAGAAAATGTCTTTAAAGAAACCTGCGAAACATTTTACAAAACCACGCACTATGGCGTTGTTTGACACTTTAAGGTTGTGACAGGATAGCTTGTTCGAGTTAATTATTTTTAAAATTGTATTTAGTTTAGGTTTTATTTTTAAGAAATAAAATTCAAACTTAGCAGTAAAATCAACTCAATATAAAATAAACTCTTCTTTCTTACACGATTCCGAAAAAGTGTTCTTTATTTTTAGAAATCTCTGAAACCAATATATTTTCGAAAATTAAAGAAGCAAAGCTTCTTTTGCTATCGCGGATTTTCGGAAACTATTCCGAGTAATTTTTAGAGTGTATTAATCAGTTTTCTCAAACCGAAATATCGGTATTTAGGATCTTCTCAATAAAACATTTTCAGCTGCGTAACTGAAATTATACATGTAACAAAAAAATAGGCAAAAAAATATTAATGCTAATATTAATGTTATTGCTGTTAATTTATCATGCGTGTCTGAAAACATGTTTGTTGAGTATGAAAATGTTTAACTGAGAACTGACAGCATCCGAAAAACCGATATTCCGGTTTCAGAAAACTGATTAATGTTCAGTAAGAACTACTCCGAAACGTTTCCGAAAGCTAGTAGCAGAAAAAGAAACTTTGCTTTTATTTATGTTTCTTTAAATCTTGAAAATGTAATTCTTGATGAGGTTTCTAAAAATAAAGAACACTTTACAGAATATAGGGTATGTTGGAAGAGGTTATTGTATATTTTCGTTCGTGGTTAAATTATATTTTTTTAGATAAAGAAACATCTGTATTTTTTTTACAGTGTGTGAAACAGTTATAAAAAAATGTTTATGCTTATGAAAATTATGTTTATGAATGTATATGAGAGAATATATTCTTAAATTCAACTAACTGTCATGACTTTCGCATTTTTAACAGGAATTTTTACATACGGAAATCTTGAGTGATTTAGAGCGATAATATGACTGTGTTTCAATTTTGTGGTAAATGGAAATTTTTCCAGTTAACATGATATTCTCTGTTTAGATATTTTAGCCGGATGATGAAGTTTCTTATAATTCTTCGCAAGAATAATATAAACGTTTTATACGCGAATAAAAAGTACAAGTTATTATTATTTTTTCCTTGTCATTCAATCTGAATCTCTCATCATGAAGTTACTTTCAGAAAGTATCTGAAAAGCAGCGCTCTCCATCGTCAAGAACTTCCAGAAGTGTCAAGATATTTGACAATCTTTTTACTTTCTTCTATCTTTACAAGAAAAAAGTATTGGATCCATGAAAATTTTCGACTTCCGGTTTTTGACGAATTTATATGCTTTGAAAGGCCTGAACCCGATTCGACAGTTTTTAGATAATGTTTGTCTGCGAGTCTGTCTGTCTGTATACGACAAAAATGCTGTGGATGCACCACTATCTCAAGATCTAACGCACTTAATTTAATAAAACTTTAGATTCAGTTAGTCAGTGACATAAATTGTTGCTGATTAGTTTATAGCGTAAATCGCGCGCTGCTATACTACTTTATTCATGATTTTCACGATAGCTATATCTCAAGAACTAATGGGTATAATTTCATCAAAATTAAGACTCTGTTAGACGTTAATATAAATTGTTGTTGATTATGTTTTCGTGTACGTCTCCCAACAGGTGGCGCTACTATGCTGCATTTTTCAGGATTTACACGATTTTAGCGATAATAATATTTCAAGAAATAATGCACGGAATTTGATAAAACTTTAGATTCATTTACACCTTGACATAAATTGGTGCTGATTTGTTTTTGGTATATGTGAAACTTGTATGATATAGAAGAAAGTTTTGGGATTGTCACATCCGACTAGTTTATATACGTTGACGTATTTAGTTGACTAATAAATTATGAAACTAAAATTGAGCTATCTTTTGCGCAGAAATTATTTCAAACAAATGCTCGTATTTTAAGAAATAGTCATTGCAATTATTCATTTGCAGCATAATGTTCCTTTTTCAAATGGTCAAATTATCTGAAAGCGGTGTTAAATTTAGTTGAGAACCCTGCATTTTAAAAACAAAAAACATGCTTACTTAAAAAAAATTGAAAGAAATTTTGTGATTTTGACACACTCTTATGTAACTTGACATGTATTTATATGTAAAGATGGAGTTTTTTAATCGATTTTTCACTCACTTCCTGATAGACAATAATTATAAAAATTATGTTATACGAATGTGTTTCAATGACAATACAACATTTTAATGTTTTTAGAACTTAATTATAAATTGATAAATTTATTTTAATTCATTTTCCCGCTATCCACCTGCGAATGAGAAATCGTCAAATAATCTTTAGCATTAGAATTCGTCAAGATTTACAAAAAAGTTCAGGTTATTTATTCACCAAACCACTCTCACCTGTGAATAGACGAACGGATTGTTGAACTGCAACAACGAAACATTTTAAACGGTAGAATGCAGGTAATATATAAATAAAAAATAAATAGAATGATATAGAAATATTTAAAAAATATATATTTAATAGTTTAATATTATTAATTACATTTGTAGGTTTAGAAAAAAATTGAAATCCCGAATAAATAGTTTTAATAATGCTTGTTTTTCTTTCCTTTTGCCATATCGTAAAAATGAAACGGAAAAAAATTATATATATATTTAGTATATTAACTAGCCTTCGCTTTCTGTTAGGTTTAAATCCAAGCATGGAAATTTAAATTATCGGGTCCTAATTCTTTTCCAATTTTGGGAAAAAAGTTACTGTTGCGTTAATAAAATTAAATGTAGCTATCCAAATTTCAAAATTTAAGGTTTACTGAAGTTTAACGAATACTCCATTTACTGAAATCTAACGAATATAGTTATTTTGTCTACTATTAATATAATAATAGGCTAAAGAATCATTTCTGAGGACGTTTGGAAAACGTAGTATTACAGCATGATTAAAAAGACATAACAGCTTTCTAGTATTTTTTTTGTATTTTATTATACATTTTTTTTTCGGAGAAGTAGTCATTATTTTAAATTTAAAAAGTTTAAATATCTGAAATACAAGAATCGGCAGCAGTGTAAAGAGAATTAAACAAATTATTATTTTTATTATTATTACTAAATGCTGAAACATAAATAAAGTCATAAAAATAAATATATTGACATATACTATCGTTACTGCATCCAGGTAATAACAAAATAACTATTAAAACAAAATAATAGTCAATGAAAAGACATGTCCTATTATATACCAGACCCGAAATGGTTAAATTATCGGGACCAATTCCAAATTAACGTCTTGTTAAGGAAATTTCTTTCAACAACATGATTGTAGTCATTAAATTTGTGTGATTTTTAAGATAAACATTGAGTTCTTATAAAAGAGTGTTTTTGTTTTTAAAGAAATGTTTATTTTTATTACATAAATACATATACGCGTTTTACAGAGCCTATCGAAGCATTATTTTGTGTTATAAATCAGATTATGATACAGGGGGGTCGTAAATACTAGTTTTTATTTCAACTTGGTTTTTGGTCTCCTGATACTCTGCTGTTTAAACATCGATCAAATATGTAAAATGAAAGATATTCCAAACATCCAGAAGCAGAAGTACAATTAATCAAATATGTGTCAGGACTTTCTACCAAACGAAATCGAATCGATTTCGGAAATCGATAGCGTCTGGATACTTTTGTCCAGGGGGTATTAAATGCACATTGTGAAGCAATATAATAGGTTTGGCTTTTAAATTCTTTTATAAAATCACTGACACTATCGGGATTATATTCTCCCTTTATTGTTTTAACAGAATCTTGGTTTTCAGCTCTCTGTAAATTAATATAAGTTTTAAAATAATTGTTTGCCATGCGATTCTTAATTATCTCCCATTTTTAACATATTATCAGTTCTACAGTGGTCCTTTTATTCTTCTCATTTCTTCTTTTCTTGAGTACGAAAAAGGCCTTACACTGTAAAAAAAAAAGGAAAATGTTTCTGGATCTAGCAAAACTTTACGAAAATATAACATAAAGTCGACCGAGTAATCCACGATTTTGAGAAATGTTCCTTTGTCACCAGGAACATCAGAAACCAAAAGACCCGTTTCATTTGCTATCCGTTTCAATTACAAAGAAAAAAATTGAACCTTTTTCGAGTAGTTTCTTTACAGTGCATTAGTCATTTTTCTCAACACAAAATTTCGATTTTTCGGTTGCTATTAACTCTCGAATACATAATTTCGGCTGCGTAACAAAATGTATACATGCAAGAATAACAAAATAACATTAATTTTAATCATATATATTATTTCTGTTGCCAACATCTCATTTTACAAGCAAATTCAAAACGCAGAACGATAAATGAGATACCATAGGAAAGGATTTTGATCAGGCTTCTGACATAGTACACTCACATTTCGGTAAAACATGTTTTTTGATTAAAAATTGTTGTTAATTAGAAAATGAATTGGCATTGTTTTGATAAATGAAATGAAAAGTTTTTCTCAAATCAGTGTTGCCACAAAAATAAAAATTATATCTCGCTGAACAATGATTATAAAAATAAATAAATAGTACAAAACAGAAAAAGTGGGACATAGTTGCTGCACGGGTTTATTTCATGTGGGTAAAATTTAAATTCAAATGCTCAATTTAATTTTTATAGTATATATATATATTTATTTTTTTTTCGAAACAGATAATGTCACCCTCCAATGCAGTTAAAATACGATATATATATATATATATATATATATATATATATATATATATATATGTTTTGCCTTTTACAATCTTCCACTGGATGGAAAATACTGTATAAATAATTATTCTTTTCCTGGGATCTCTTGGCTGACGTACAGCCAAGAGATCCCAGGTTCGAATCCTGGCCCGGACATTTTTCGTCCAGTTGGAAAATTACAACTCGTATGATTTCTTCACCAATTTGGATAATTGTGTTAAAATTAATCTTGTGTAATCATTAAAATACTCAGCAAAGGATTTTTCCTCATAGACCACAATGTAACTCCATTTGTTTGGGTGTCCCTGTACACGAAGTACAAGTGCTTACGTACTTAATTTTCAATATCGATCAAGCCATATTAAACATCAATAACATATGGCAATTGCATGACAATACGAGTCTATTTACGTTAGTTAGAGTACGGACAAACGGCAGATAAGCAGAAGACAAGACAAACTGAATTCCTAAACATTTTTCAACTATGTTGAAAAGTGTTAAAAACGCAACTTTCCAAAATTTGTAACGTATGCCCTACTTGTAGAAACCCAATCAATTACACGTTTAAAAGTATGTAACTTAGTAACTGAATCTTTTAAACTTTGTAAGCATTTCTTGTAAATTTAGCAAGTTTAAATATATTAAAAATTAAGGGAGTCCCGGACACATTTTAAAAACATTTTTTATTGATTGAAATACAAATTTGAGTGTTTTGTGATGGTATATATAAACAAAATCAAATTATAAAACTTTTCACAAAGTTTTTAAAGAAAATTTAAAATTTAATTTTAAAAAAAGTGGGATAATTTAAAATCATAATACCTCGAAATATTATTCGTTAAATTTAAATTTTCTTTTCATTTAATTAAACAGAAAGATATAAGCTTTAATTATGAATAAACATTTTTTTTAATATTAATTTAAAAAATATTTAAAATATTTAAGATTAAAAATTAAAATTAAAATTAAAAATAATGATGCAACTTATTTTTAAAAATAAATATTCTTAAATGTAAATATTTTTTTCAAATTTGCTGAATCAAAATTAAAGTAGGAATTTGTGGAAAAAACCGTCATTCAGAAAAACGCAAAAATGTTTCCATGACAACCTTTACTTGAAATCTAGATTTTGAAAATTAAAATAATTAATATATCCTGTTCTAATTAAGATAGAAACGTCATTTTAGCGTCATTTTAAGCGAGAAAAAAAACACAGAAAATATTTTAATACAATAAAATATTTTTCAAAAATTTTAAGATTTTGTGTCCCGGACCACCTTAAATACATTAAAATTTATAGAAATAAGTTATTTTAAGAGTGTTTAAGAAAATGTGTAGCAGAAAGTAAAAGAATAAAACGTATCTAAAAATTTTCATAGGTATGACGTTACCTTTATCATTTTATAACAAAATTTATTCTGTTTTCTTACAATCCTACATGAAAAACATTTGTTTATAGTCATGTAGAACATATATGTTTAAGAATTTCATTTCAAATACAGCCGTTGACAAATAGATATCAACCAGAAGTCTCATTCATGTTTCCTCCTGTGGTCTTGGGAGAAAATGTTATTAAGTAATAATATTTCCGCATCATTATTGACAGCAGACATTAAGCTTATTTCCGTGTTTAATATTTCCTCTTTAAGAAGAAAAACTATAGGATGCAACTTTGTTTTCCGGATTACAGAATATAGGTGAAACCATTTTTCTTATTGAAAACTCCAGTAGATTTTTTTACATTTAATATCTGTTTTTGATTACCCACTAAAAACACCAAAAAACATTTTTATATCAAAAATGTTAACAATGTATTCAAATAAAACGTTGAAGTGTATCAAAAGTGATACTTTCGTAGTAGCCGCATGCAAAGAGTTGTTATCAGAAGAAATCGACGAACATTTTGCTACTTACAGCAGTCTTTTTGATGCTGATAAATTTAGTGTTTTAAGAGAGTTGTTCGATTGCATGTCTGTTAAATTTATCTTTTATTTATGTTGTTTTATTATTTTATTTATTTATTGGAAAAGATTTAATTTCTGTATAGAATCGCAACAATAAACAAATGCTGAATTATTTATATTGTTTAAGTCTAAACGGTTTAATCTTTCGTAATCGGACTCCACGCGAAAAACATAGATTTTTAAAAAAACATGCTTGAAAATTATTTTATAAACCATAAAAGTCAATAAACTAAAATATAGTTTTCAAACAAATTTATTTGAAAAAGCATTTGTTATTTATACCTTTGTGTAAAAATTAAATTATGCAATGTATAGAAAATTAAAAAAAAAAAAATGCTGTGAAATTGGAAGCTACTTGTCAGGTGTTGCCGTCGTCAAAGTAACGTCAGCGTTACTCATGGGCATGTGTCTGGTTTTTCATACCGATACTCTCTGGTGGGTTTTAGAAAATTTTTAGCGGTGCATTTTCTTTTACAGCATTAATATTCGTTCCTGTTCGTCTTTTTTCGCAAAAATTTTTACCTATCACTTAATTATTATCCATATATTTAAATCTAAAAGCACATTTCTTCAGATAAGATTCACACAAAACTGACCTTAGTGTGCATGCTTCAACTGTTTTTGAATGAATGAATGAGAGGGGGTAGTTCTCCCTGCTTATTTCATGGCTTTCGCAGGAAACCTGTTTAGCTTTGAGCGCGCTGGGGAAAGACATGTGCACTGCTCGCAACCCAATTTTCGGTGGAAGAATATAATTGACACTCTCTTTTCTTCGGTGGAATGAAGAACCATTTAAATGAAGAATGCACTTATTTCACAATTCTGTTTTAACTTCTATCGACTAAACCGATCGATTTATTTAAAAATGAAAAACATATTCTGAAGGATCGCACTTTTGCGTTTCCAATGCGGCAATCAATTCGCAAAAAAAAAATGGCGTTAACTCTTTAAAAAACATTTTGAAAAAGGGTTGTTTTCCTGGGAAGAAAAAAAAATATTTTACAACCAGATAACAATATTTCTGGCGTGATTTTTACACGGGCGGTAAAACCTTTATATTTATAACCATTAAAAATTTCAAAGGGTTTGGACAACAAAAGGTTTTTTAATGTCTTCTTACGAACACTTTTATCACTAATTATCAGTATTTTTTCGCGAATTCGTCATTAACAATATAAATTCATACAAAATCGGGTTAAAGATATAAATAAAAAATTTGGAGTTCATTTAAAGTTTTTTTCACGAGCCTGGGCAACTCCGGACGGGTAAACTAGTTATTATTATTATTATTATTATCATTATATCCAGGGCGTAAAGTTGGGGTTCCCGAATTGCAGAACATACTACCCTGGATACAGAAAATAGGTGAAAAGCGATTTTAATTGAAAACTCTAATATTTCATATGTGTTTTTAGATTGCTTACGATTAACACAAAAATCAAAAATATCAATAATGTGTTGAAATAAAGTCTTGAAATTTATTAAAATCGGTAATTTTTTTTAACTTGTCGGGGGAAGGGGGGGATTAATAGACAAAGAAATCGTCAAAGATTTCAAAATTTACAATATAGATTTTGTGATATTCTGATTATTTCAGAAATTAAGCACGTGGTCAAAAATCACTGAAATACGTGTTTAAATATCTTTATTACATTGGTGTATCTGTATGTTATGCTCCTACCTAAAACTGCATCTGAGATAAGGCGAAATGTCATAACAATTTCTACCTCCATTTAACCCCCCTTAGTGGTTGAATTTTTAAAATAATCGAAATACGCGTTTAACTATTTTTTTTTGTAGATTTGTTATGCTGAATTTCACTATCTTACCTAAAACCGCTACTGACATATAGCCCTAAAGTTTTCGACCCCCCTCCCCATTTAACGCCCTTAGAGGTTGAATTTCTAAAATTGCTAAAATACGTGTTTAACTGTTTTTTTAGTAGATATTTTTTTATCCTGAATTTCATGCTCCTACTTAAAACTGCTACTGAATATAGCGAAATGACCTAAAACGTCCGACCCCCCCCCCATTTAACCCTTTTAATGGGTCAATTTCTAAATTATATTCTTATTGCTTGCCTAGATTATAGCAACAATGTACTGTCCAAATTTCGCGATCCTGATTTTAGTTGTTTCAGCTGCGCGTTGATGAGACAGTCAGTCAGGCATTCTCTCTTTATATAATAGCATAGATTTATTACTTTCGATGCAATGCCTAACCCATTACTGAAGCCTGTTGGAAAATTTTTCAAAATAGAAGACTGCGCGTCGGAAAAAAAAGCTGTTTTCGTTCAGTAAGAGATATTAAAGAGCTATAACATAATATAACAATCAAATGACAAATAATATAAAATATAACATAAAATCCTGAACACAATGCTCTTAAAAACTCAGAAACACATGAAACCACACATAACTGTTTTCAAACAATTTTTATTAAAACAAAAAAATTATGTAATCAACAAATTAATATGATACAACTATACAGTGACTATACAAGCAATGAAGCTGCAGCTATACATGAACGAGATGACTGTACATTAATGATATGACTAATTATTTTGACTTGTACTGAATTATTCTAAAGTATGAAAGACACTAATTGCCGTAACCATGACCACCATAGCCCAAATCATAGGCATATGGCACAGCATGAGTTTCCACGCCGTAGGCAGCTCTTCCTTCGTGATGATGGCGACCATGGTGATGATGGTGACATTGGTGATGATGGTGACCCCCCAGGATCTTAGCGAGAAGACCAACAGCAAGGAGAGTTTCGAGACCATGTCCGCCTCCGTGACCTTTACCGCCTCCTCCGAACATTCCTCCCATCATCCCTTGACCTGCATCAACTAGGACACCGAAAGATGCCAGCATTAAGCAGAGGCAGAGAGCTACGATTTTATGAGAAGCGGCCATTTTACGTCTGGTCTGCTAAAAGAAATTATTTAAATTAATACGAATAAAAAATAACTATTCTAATAACTATTCTAATTACTTTTCAAATAAGGTACTCGTATGTAAAACAAGCTGCACTGTTTAAAAAACCCAAATGTATCTTAAGCTAGGCAAATATAATATAACCATGAACGAAAATATACAATAGCTTCGTCCGAGTTACCCATGATTTCCAAAAGTATTCTTTATCTACCATAATGTCAAGTACATACAAATATTTTTACTTTGCACTACCATTTACAGACATTAAAAACAAATTTCACATATAAAGCTAGGTGTAAAGGAAAGTAACGTATATATTTGTAAATAACATCTACATTAGCTTTACAGTTAAATTTGCTTTTAATGTCTGTAAATGGTAGTGTAAAGTAACAATAAATTCATTCTTTATCTTTAGAAATCTGTGAAACAGATATATTTTCGAGATGTAAAGAAGCATATATTAAAACAAACTTTATTTTGCTGCCACTAATTGTCGGGAACAGTTTTAGATGTTCGAGTACCTTCATAGAATATAAATCAGTTTTCTCAAGCCGGAATATCGGTTTTCAAGATGCTACCATTTCTAAAGTAAACATTTTCATTTTCTTCAAACATGTTTACAGTTGCATGTGTAATTAATTTCATGTATAATTAATGTTTATATATAATATTATTTAAATCAGACAACTGAAAATATTTAATTGAGAATTGATAGCATCCTAATAATCGATATTCCGGTTTGAGAAAATTTATTAATATACACAATAAAAAAAACGAGGAAACTTTCACGAAAATTAGTGGCAACAAAGTAAAGTTTTTTTTTTCAATTCCTGCTATTAGTTCACACTATCCCTCTATATATTTATATATCTTGTTCAAATTTTCAATTGTTAATAAAATACTTTTTATTTATCCACTCAAGTTCAAATACATCTTTTTAAACTTGTAGTGGTTGACACTTGATGTTAAGACAGTTTTTTCAAATATTAATCCATTAATTAAATTAAGTTAATTAATTTTAGTTTTATATGGGAGAAAAAATATCAACACACAGTCGACTTATTTCAGGCGTTAGTTCCATTTAAAAGCACTCACTCACAAGTCTTGATAGCGCAGTCGGTTAAGCTCTGAGCTCGTAACAACAAGGTCCCAGAATCGAGCCTTGCCTGGACGGAAGGAAATTGTTCCGTACTCGAAAATAAATTTCTCTTATATAAGATGTTTAGCAGGATATAATTTTAGGAGTAAATACCGTCAGTGGCAAAGTGTAGATCGCTGGAAAAAAAAAATTCTTTTTGACTTAAGTAGGAATTGATTTTTTTATTATTATTATTATTACTTGTTTTATATATGCTTCTTTAAATTTCGAATATATATTGTTTTCTGAGTTTTCTAAAGACGAGGAATGCTTTTCGGAATCGTGGATAATTCGGGAAAGGTTATCGTCTATTTTCGTCCATGGTTATATTATATTTTCGTAGAATAAGAAACATTTGTATTTTTTTACAGTTTAACTAACAAAAATCAAGTTTTGAGATACTCAATATCCGAAATTTTTAAACAAAACTGCAACCAAAAATGTTGTGATTGCTTTTTCTAAAGCAGCTTATTTGTTAATATTGAATGTTCAGTTATCTGATGTGCTACACTTTTAGTGTGACAGATTTTACTTTATTGAACTTATTAAACTTCAGCAAAAACTTTTGGTACTCACCAAAAAATTATCTTTGATTACGACAGCATGTATTAATAAATAAACCCTGTAGTTTAAAATGTCAGGATGCACATTAAAAATTGTACATGAAAATGAGAAAAAAGTCAAATACGTCAGTTATCATGTTTTACATCCGAGCCCTTTAAATAAGGCAACATTTACAATACATAAACTATCACAATTGAGAAAATGCATTAAAAGGGTATCTTTCACAGAATATCGAACATGGCCCAACAGTGGAATGATTCTGTAAAAATTATGAATGGTACAAATGTTTTTATGAGTCACAGACAACCAAAACGGCAACCAAACATTTATTATAATCTCTCGTTTAAACTATATTTTTATGAGAATATTCTTTCCATTTAGAAAATTGTGTACATATTTGAAATCAATTGTCAGCTTTGATGCAGAAATATATATACTACACATTTATATATCATACTAGCCGAAGTACCCGGCGATGTCCGGGATTTTAAGAATTTTTGTGTAGAAAAATCAATTTCAAAATTAAACATGTTGTATAGAGAACTTCAAAATGTAAAAATGTGTCAATATTTTCACAGTCGGGTTTTTATTATGATTCAGTACGTTCTTCAAACTCGAGCCTAACGAAAGAGACAGGCTACCGCGGGCCATTCCACTTATCTTTTTTTACAGGCCGCTAGTGACGTAATGCTATTTTCGTACACCTGCATTGGTGGATTCGAGCATCACGTGACTCCCGCGGTCTGTAAAAAAAGATACGCATAAAGCACCGCGGTAGCCTTTCTTTTTCGTTAGCCTCGTTTAAACTCATATGACGTTATATTCATCTGCTAACGTCATATCTACTTGATTTCCCTCCTACTCATATTGATACTCACTTTGTATGATTCTCAAACATTTGAAAAAATCCATTAAACTTTCAATATGACGTCATATTAATTTTCTTTTTAATTCTCTAATGACGACATATTAACCTGCTTTCTGTACTTACACATACTCATACTCCTTGTATTATTGAAAAATGTTTGAAAATTTCCGTTATAATGCCAATATGAAGTCACGTTAATCCTTTTACTTACCCATCATACGTAGTATAGGGTAAGTCTTGTAATCGTTTTGAAATTCGAAAAAAAATTTTTGACGGATTTACACGTTTCAGACACTGGAGATTCCGAAAAACATATTTTTAGAAAAAAAATTTCGCCGTCCGTCTGTGTGTCTGTGTGTCTGTATGTCTGTGTGTCTGTGTGTCTGTAAACACTCTATCTCCCAAAAAATTGAGATCGAGACTTGCAATTTGGTATGTACGTAGTATGTAATAATGGGAAGAAGCCTATTTCATTTCAATAACCTCGATTAACCGGAACTATTTTTTTCGGACTTTCGAAATATTCGTTCTGATAAAAGGTATATAAAAATTTTCGAAATTCTTTATTTTAAGAAATGAATATAAAAGACAATAAAAAAACATAAATTTTGCATAAAGCTTGAAGTCGATCGGATAATTAGTTGCCGAGATATTTGTAATCATATTTCCCACACTCTTCGATTTTTCATGACCCTGTATTTCATCCAAATTTCACTTCAAAGATATATTTTAATTGAAAATTTGACGCTTAATCAGATGCAATAAACCGCTAGTTAATAAGAGTATTATTTTTGGAGTTATAAAGAGGTTTTTTTCAAGCAATTCAGTAACAGAGCATTTAAAGTTTATGACGTCATCAAGCCACGATTTTATTTGAATTGCTATGCATTTTATAAGTAGTTTACACATTTTTATTTTAATATTTTACATTATGCATATCCATGATGGGTAAGTATTACGGTGGCCCCCAACGACTAGTTTTTATTTGTTGAAACTTTTTATTTCATTTTCATTTTTCATGTGGAGATCTTTCAATAGAAAATTAATTATTGTAGGGAGAATTTTATTGTGGATTTTTAATTATTGGCAACTGCTATAACGAAAAATGTTTAAATTTGATGGGAAAAAGGCTGTTAGATTTTTGGTTTTTTTATTAACTAAAAATTAACTACCGTATTTTCGGGTGTATAGCCCGCGGGTTATACAAGAAAAAAACATTTGGAATAGCCTCTGCGGCTTATACACGGTGCGGGTTATACAAAGATTTTTTCTTTAAAAACACGTAAATCGTGTGATTTTTCTGCAATTTTTAAACCCCAAAAAATCTCAAAAATCGTCGAAATTTGTGAATTTTTTTAGCTATGCCGCGAAGTTTAAAGAATTTTCCCGTGTTTGTAATGTTTTTGTTACTGTTTAAATTGTATTATTATTTGTTTCTGGGTTTGGAAGATTTGTTGCAACTATCGCCAAGTATTACACTAACAGAGCTATAATAACTTCCTGGCCTCCGATTCAAAATAATGTAATTTTTGATCTAACAGTTTTCAGCAACCAATCAGGCGGGTCAGGACAAAAGTTGAACAATTAACACTCCTCGTTCGTCTCATTTCCGATTCTGTTCGGTTAACACGTGCTACTACTAAGAAGATTATTTTTTTCGTATTTTTACATGTACGATGCCTAAAAGAAGTGCAAGTTATACGGCAACATATAAACTGCAAGTGGTGCAGAAAGCCGAAATAGCGGGCAATAGAGCTGTTGACCGAGAATTAGGCATTGGTGAGAAACATATTCGACAATGGCGGAAAGATAAAACAATCCTAGTGAAAATGCCGAAGTGCAAAAGATCAAGGAGGGGTAAAGGAGCGCTATTGTCTGATTTAGAAGAAAAATTTCTTAAATGGATTGATTCCGAGATATCGGAGGGCAAACCAATTTCACTTTATTTGTTGTGATAATCTTTTGTTGATACAGTTGTTTTTCATTCATATTTTAGGCCGAAATGTCTCTTAGTAATGGATTCGATGAAAGCACATCTCACTGATGACATTAAGAAGTTGTGCAAGAACAACAAATGTTTTCGTGCCATTATACCCGGAGGTATGACTAAACTTTTGCGACCACTGGATATAACTGTAAATCTATCATTCAAGTACAAAATTCGAGCAAAGTGGGAGAAATGAATGACCGAGGAATTAAAAGAATACACAAAAAGCGGAAGAATTAAACGAGCATCATATACTACAGTTTGTGAACGGATTGCCGATTCATGGAAGAATATCTCGGCAAAGACAGTGATCAAGGGATTCAGAAAAGCTGGATTACCTCAAAAAAATTGCTAAACCCCAGCCACACAGCTCATAGGTTTCTGATCTTTCTGATAGTGAAGATGAAGATGAAACTGATGACTCGTCTATAAATAGCGACATAATTGGTTTGTTTATGACAGACTTGAAAACTTCCGATTTTGAAGGATTTTCCGATTCCAGTGATTAAAATAATTGTTTTTGAGCGAATTACTGTGTGCCTTTTTATACAGTAGTTTTATATTATTTATAATAATTATTATTTAAACTAACAAACTAATAATAACATATTTTCTAGGTGGTAAAATGCCATTAATGGTTCCAGTTGTATATTGCATCTTGTTCTCAACGAAAGTAATATAAATTATTAAGTAATAATATTGTAACAGTAATTCTGAGTTATTGCTGTTTAATTATTCACTCAAGCTACTTCAATAGCATACTTTTTTATTACAAAAAGCTACCTGTTATATATATATATATATATATATATATATAAATCATCTTCTTTGTATTTGCATAATTCTTGTGGTGATGTACCTAATTTTTAGCCGAATTGCTCTTGGCATTATGTATCCCGAAACAATTTGGCAAATTTCTGTTGCAAATTATGCCTAATGACCTCTAAATTCGAACCCTAATCGAAATATACGTTCGTAGATGGTATATAGCCCACGGGCTATATACCGATGCAGCTCCGCGGCTTATACACGAACTTTTTTACTGTACTGCTCGATTTAGGGGTGCGGGCTATACACCCGAAAATACGGTACATTATTTAGATTTCGGATCAACTTAGTTTCCCCGGACGTGTTTTAATGCAACTATACGTAACATTTCTGAATTCTGTTTTCAATTTGCATAGAAGTGCAGAGAGACAGACAGACAAATTTTCATTTTTATCTATTAGATGTATGTATTGAGTAGTAATACAGTTTTGCTTAGAGACTTTACAATTCTCACTCATTTTAATAAATGTCTTTATGAATTTTTAAGTTTATCAAGAATAATACCTGAAAGGTAGAAGTCAGAATTTTATGAAGAAATAAAATGGCAAAACGACCAGGATTTAGGTTTTATCGGAAATGAGAAGCTATTGACATTTAATTAGGTACTATAAAATTTATTTTTTAACTCTGCGATCTCTTACGGCGTAGAATCAGATCCATCTACAGAATAGGGGAAAAAGATGACAATATTTAAAAATTCCTTAAAAATACAGAGATGTTAAATTTCGTATGTGGGTTTTCACCTAAATTAATTTGACAAAAATATGTGGTTCTTACCTCTCCTTCAGTAAAATTTTAAATACCCAATAGAAGCTACGATTACTTTTAATAATATGCTCATAATCATTTTTCAAAAAGAACCATAACATAAGTTTTTATATTGTAAGGATTTAAATGAATTTGTGAATCTTATAATTTTAAAAATAGGCAACAGTTTTTCTGATTTCAAATTTTCTCATTTCGAAAATGTTTTCTTAATTTCAAACAGATACATTTTTTTAAATAGAAAAGACAACAATAGATTTAAAATATCTATTATAATGAACCATTTATTATAGCTCCCATAGAATACAATTTCTTCAATTGAGTATTCTTTTACTTTTTTAAAGGAAAAGTCTTTCGGCTATAAAGTAAATGAAGTAAAAAAAATGTAAAAGGTCATTTCGTAAAAGACTATGTTTTTTTGCCTTTTGCTCGTTTTTTTTTTTTTTTTTTTTTTTTTTTTCTTACAGAAGTATTTAGTATTTTCTAAGATTTTGCTTTAGGACAAAAAACCCTTAAAAGTTTCATTTCTTTATAAGTTTCAATAGTTCAATAGTTTTTTGTATCCATTATTTAATAGTTCTTTAATACTTATAAAATATCTATTAATATGAAACTATTTATGATAGTTTCATTTTAATATATACATAGAATAATACAATTTTTTTAACTAATCATTCGTTTACTTTTTAAAATGAAAACTCTCCCAGCTTTAAAGTAAAGAAAAGTACAGTTGTGTCACTAAATTATGGGGCAGTGACCAATTTCAGACGTTTCGCCGTATATCTACTGAAACTCGTGAGGAAATTCCCGAAATGCCCTTGAACTTTGAGAAAGAAAAGAATATGTTTGACTTCATGTTTTTCAGTGAAGATTTTGTCGCGAGGACAATTAGGGGGGCAATAATAATTTTAGTAATAAAATAATCTTTTCGATCACTTAGGTAACAGAAAATGCTAAAAATGGTTTGTCACTGTATCAAATGACTATGTAGATCCTGTTCAACATTTGTGTGCATTTGTGTAAGCATAGCACGCATATTCTTAAAGATGTTAACGTTCCAGAGAAAAATTCAAAATTCAAATATATTTTTTTTATAGCATGCAGATTTTTCAGCCGAATTTAACACCGCTTTCCAAAATCTTAACAACAAATCATAGAAATAGTTTACTGTAACTAAAACAAAGAGCATTAAAGCAAAAAGAACCATAACATAAGTTTTTATATTCAAATAGAAAATTTCAAATATATTTTTTTTATAGCATGCACAGTTTTCAGTCGAATTTAATACCGCTTTCCAAAATCTTAACAACAAATCGTAGAAATAGTATACTGTAATTAAAACAAAGAGCATTAAAGCAAAAAGAACCATAACATAAGTTTTTATATTCAAACAGAAAAATTCAAATATATTTTTTTTATAGCATGCAGAGTTTTCAGCCGAATTTAACACCGCTTTCCAAAATCTTAACAAAAAATCGTAGAAATAGTATACTGTAATTAAAACAAAGAGTATTAAAGCAAAAAGAACCATAACATAAGTTTTTATATTCAAATAGAAAAATTCAAATATATTTTTTTATAGCATGCAGAGCTTTCAGCAGAATTTAACACCGCTTTCCAAAATCTTAACAACAAATCGTAGAAATAGTATACTGTAATTAAAACAAAGAGCATTAAAGCAAAAAGAGCCATAACATAAGTTTTTATATTCAAATAGAAAAATTCAAATATATATATTTTTTTATAGCATGCAGAGTTTTCAGCCGAATTTAACACCGCTTTCCAAAATCTTAACAACAAATTGTAGAAATAGTATACTGTAATTAAAACATTAATATATTGAATATTTTATGAGATATGGGTACTTATATGAAATAAATTTTAACTGCGCATGCGCGAACTACTGAAAGGTTTTTTGTCATAATTTGATAGCCAATACTACATGGCAGCTCATGTAAAAAAAACAGTGAAATATCGTAAAAACTCAAAAAATTACAGCAATAATTCATAAATTGAGGAAGAAATCCCATAGTATTATATGGGACTCTCGACCAACATTTTCTTTTTAGTTTACTGGTATGTTTCTATTGTTTTATAAAGGCAGTCAACTATAATAGCATCAAAATGACTAAATTAGCGAAATATCAATCTCAGTTAAAATACATTCTAAATACAATTTCTTACACATAATAAGAAATGCAATTAAACCAATATTACAAATGTTTTTATAAGGTAGAAGAAAATTAGATTTGTTTTTTCCAAAAAAAGTCGAAAGACGTCACACAATGCAAATACAGCAAACCGGGTTGCTATACAGCTATTTTATTATACATTTCTTGAATACCTAAAGATTCAGTTGTTACATTCATCAAATATTTCTAATATAACTGTATATTAGTAACACTTTAAATTAAAGCTTTTATTGATTGTCTAAGAATGTATTATAAATAAATTTTACGCACTGGAAATGAAAAAAAAATGTTTTTAAAATTTATCATTCTTGTAAAGATATCATGTTTTATCATTATATAAACCTTTTAAATGTAAAGTTGTTTTTTTATGTAAATCAGAGATATCTCATTTTTTTATATCTACATAAATTTCTCATTTAGACACATATTTCGGGACACAAATTACATAAAGCTCATAAAAATTTTGCTTTGGATAACGAACAAAAATATTTTCTATAATGTTAATAATAATAATAATAATAATAGTAATAAAACATTTCCTATTGTACTGTAAATTTCCTTTTATTAACTAAAAAATTATATTAGTAAACTATTCCTATTGTAATAGTACTACAAAGTATTCATTCTGAGCTGAGATTAATTTTATTTTATTGTTCATTCTTACGACGTTATATGGTTGCTGAACAGAATTCTACAATATCCCAAATTACAAAATCTATAAGACCTTCTTTTGTTTGAGCACTAAAAGCACTTTAGATAATAATAATAATAATAATTTTTAACACTTTCCACCATATTTGAAAAGTGTTTATAAATTCGGTTTGTCCGTCTGTCTGTCTTCCTGTCTGTCTATCTGTATGTCTGTCCATACTCTAACTCACGTAAATATATTACGTTTGTCATGCAACTGATATATGTTATTGAGGTTTACTATGGCATGTTCGGTATTGAAAGCAAGTGTGTAGCAATTATACTTTATTACAGGGACACTCAAAAGAATTTCATTACATTACGGTCTATGTGGAAAAATCATTTGCTGTTTATTAAAATGATGTTACGCAATTTCAAACATGTTGAAATTGATATATATATATAGTCAAAGTGCACTACAAGAGGCTTACTATAGAATATAATGTGCATAGCACTCTTTACAGGGACACTCAAAAACATTAAATTTCTATAGAGAAAAATCATTTACGGTTCATTTTAATAATGATTCACAATTTCAAACATATTGAAATTGATATATATCACTAAGGTGCTCTACAAGAGACTTACTATAGAATATAATGTGGATATCAATTATTACAGGGACACTCAAAAAATTACATTTCTATAGAGAAAAATCATTTGCGGTTAATTTTAATAATGTTTCACAATTTCAAACATATTCAAATTGATATATATCACTAAGGAGCATTACAAGATGCTTACTATAGAATACTGTATGTATAGCATTCATCGATCATTTACAGGAAAACTCCAAAAGAATTCGGTACTGACACTGTTAACAATAATTGCTGTAAGTGCATTTTAAGTTGCTGAACGAGTTTTTAAATTTAACTATTTTTTTGTCTGTTACTTTGTGTGTATAAATTGTATATACCATATTCAGGACAGCACAGAAGTTCTCGAGTGTATTTCCGTTTATTGACGAAAATTCCAAAGGAAAATTTTAAACTGCGGTGCGCGTTTCATAACTGAACTGAAATTGAGCATTCTATGTAGTATATAAAAAAATCTACAGATCTTATACAGGGCTTCACAAAAAAATACAGATATTTTTCAGAATATTGCTAATAATTCCTCAAATTGCGTTTTAAATATGTTATGCGTTTTCCAAAATGTTTATTTAGGTATCTTCTTTCACCTTATTAGACGGTAAAGATTTGTAAAATTATTTTGGAAGTGTTGGAAAGTGTTACATAATCTATGCTTGACGCATGATTTTTCGTTCCTGTTTATAATAAACACTGTACTGCGTTGTTTTTACTCTCTAATTAACATTAAAATTATAAATACACTTTGAACCTTAAAACATAGAATGAAATTTCAAATAATCTCAGAACCTTAGAATCAAAGCTTAAAAATTTATTTCGATTTCTAATAGAATTTAATTTCTAGATTGCTATTAAAATTTCATAGTATATAAGAAAATCTTACTTTTGCAGGATAAGAATAAAGAATGGTAAAACAAGAGTGATCACTAATGAAAGTGAATCTTTCTCACAATTCGAGGTTGATTTTATAGAAGATACTGTATCAACGGAAATGCAGAACTTCCGAAAACAGAAATTTTCCTATCCATAATCCTTTTGTATATGTTATGTTATCTTTTTTTAACATACTTCCTACGAGGATATATTCTCACTCTTGAGCTTCCCACCAGACAGAGGATTTAAATCTTAAACTTAATCCTTTTCAAGAAAGAAGAGTATTTTTCGATTACTGAAGACTTCCCTGGTTATAGAGCACAGGCGAAAGCCTTTTTAAAAAAGAACTCTAATAGATTTTTTACATTTACACTAGATTAATTTTAACACAATTATTTTAAATTAATGTGTATTTATTCCTTAAAGTGATACAAAATGTAACACAAAATGTTTAAAAATACCTTTTATTATAGATGACATATGTTTTCTTCCCTCAAACGGTGACATCTTCAGATCAAAATGATAAATAAAATATTCTCGCAAAGTTTTTGAAAATGATAAACATAAATCACGAGAACACATGTCTAATGTAAGCAAGTGCTTATATTGGACAAACTGGAAAGCGTGAAAATTATTATTTTATTTTTATTTTTATTTCTTTTTTAATTTGTAAAGCATCGCGTGTCAAATTTTAGGTAATTCGGAAGAAGCCGATTCGTTGTAAATGTTATCGTTTCGCAAATATATTTCTATTGATTCACGGTTAATGGATGGGAAATAAACTCTTGATGGAAAAATTATTTTATTATTCTTGAAATCAATCTGCAACGGCTCTATTCTATGTAGTCTAGCTAAGGCAGTAGTTCTTCTGTCATATTTGATATCTGCCATATGTACTTTCATTCTCGTTTTAAATTTTCTGTTTGTCATTCCTGTATTGTAATGTTCCATCTTTCGTGGTGGATGGGATTTCATAAACACCAGAAAGTAGTTCAGGTTCTAGTGGATCTATTTTTCTACATACTACGTTTTTTAAATTTTTTGGAAGGTTTTGCGATAAGGCAGATATTAAATTTTCTAAGTTCATATTTTAATATTGTACGTATATTTATAATTATTAATATTTATAATTATTCTAATTGGTAAATAAATAATATAAGTTGTAATTTTCCAACTGGGCGAAAAATGTCTTTGCCAGGATTCGAACGAGTAACCTCTTGGGTTACGCTGTCAATGCTCTGCCAACTAAGCAATATCGGCCGAATCTGGAGGACTTAATTCACCATACTAACCATATTGATCCTAGGAGCTGAGTGACTAGCTGGGGGTTTTTCATGGAGAATTATCCGATTTTCTTCAAATTTTGTATATAGGTTCATTGTGGTAAGGAGCTTCCCTGGTTAGTCTTGGGGTTCATTGGTTAAGTATAAAGGGGGATACGGGGGGGGGGTAATCCCTCTTAATTTAGATAAATGGGTTTTTCATGCAGAATTATCCGATTTGCTTCGAATTTAGTATATATGTTCATTGTAATAAAGGGCTTCCCTGATTAGGTTTGGGGGTACAATTGTTAACTGTAAGGGGGTGGAGGAACGGGGGGATGATCCCCCCTTAATATATTGTCGATTTCTTTATTTTTCGTGGGGCTTATTTCAAATTCTTTGAAATACGTGTATAATATACAATTAGTGTGAATAGCCTGTGAGCTCAATGCCCTCAGTTTAACTGGGCAGTTTTCTTTTTTATTAATTGTGTTACGCGTTTTGCTGCTGAACTATATTTAGTAGACTAAGAGAAGTTTGAGGAATATAAATAAATTCATATACAGGGCTACGCAAAGAAGAAAATACATTGTCACTTACGGTTGGTAATTGCTGGAAGTGAGTTTTAAGTTGTCTTATGCGTTTTCAACCTGAATGAAATTTTAGCTTACTATGAGGTGTGTACAAAAGTGTTTTGATAATATACAATGCTGTACAAAAGATTTCGAGTGGGTTTCTATCGATTGGCGAAAATTGCTAAATGTGAATTTTGTAACTGATCTAAATTTTATCATGCTATGTTGTATATATCCAAATCTATAGATCATATAAAGGGATTCACAAAATAATACGACTACTTTTTTCACAATGGAAGGTAATTTCGAAAACTGTATTTTTCATTGTGGTATATGTTTTCTAAACTTTTTACTTACATATCTTCTTTCACCTTATTTACCGGTGACGTTTCGTTACAGTATTCTGGCTGGGAAGTGTTTCATAATCTATGCTTGCGTAGGATTTTTCGTTCTTGAATTTTTTTAACTCTAATAGATTTTTTACATTTACACAAGGTTAATTTTAACACAACTATTCTAATTGGTATATAAATTATATAAACTGTAATTTTCCAACTGGTCGAAAAATGTTTGTGCAAGGATTCGAATGAGTGACCTCTTGGGTAACGCTGCCAATGCTCTTCCAACTAAGCTATCCCGGACGAATCTGGAGGACTTAATTCACCCAGCTAACCATATTGATCATAGAAGCTGTGTGAATAGCTGGATGGGTTGTTAGCTGGGTGAATTAGGTCCTCCAGATTCGTCAGGTACAACTTAGTTGGCAGAGCATTGGCAGCTTCAGCAAAGAGATCACTCATTTGAATCCTGGCGCGCAGACATTTTTTGTCCAGTTGGAAAATTACAATACACGAGCAGGGAAGACCGAGCTATGCTCGGTCAAAATTAGCTTTGAGTTCAAACATGACGAAATGATCCATGACCAAAATGACCCACTAATCAAAATTTCTCGAACATGTAACCAAGCCCAATAGTTTCTCGGTCCCTAAAACTCTAGAATACTAAATATAATTCAAATTGTCTGAGTCGTTTTTAAGTTAAAAAAAGTTTTGCCCATAATGACCCATGGCCAAAATAACTCAAAAATCAAAATTTCTCGAACATGTGTCCTAGCCCAATAGTCTTCTCGTTCCCGAAAACTGTAGGATTCTACATTTAGTTCCAATCGTCTGAGCCGTTTTTAAGATAAAAATAGCTTGACTCATAATGACCCATGACCAAAATGACCAGCTAATCAAATTTCTCGAACATGTGATGAAGCCCAATAGTCTTCTCGTTCCCTAAAACTGTAGGATACTAAATATAGTTTAAATCGTCTGAGCCGTTCTTACGACAAAAATTGTTTGGCCCATAATGACCCATGACCAAAATAACACAAAAATCAAATTTTCTCGAACATGTGTCCTAGCCAGGGGTCGGAAGTAGCGCGCTGCAAGTAGTGAAACTACTGTAGTCGCTACTTTTTACAGTAGTTTGTAGTGTAGCACGCTACATTTTGAACAATGTAGTTTAGCGAGTAGCGCGATACAAAAAATCAGTAGTTTGTAGCGAGAACCGATGCTACTTTTAAAACTACTTCAGGAGAAAAAAAGTGGCATTCTACAAATTACGTAGTTGGAACTCGCTTCTTTTGTGCAGAATTTGTTCTGCTCAAATATTTCTGAATCGCAGTGACAAATCTCAGCTGCAGTGTATAGCAACGCATCGCATGAAGACATAGATTTTTCCCATTGACACTTGCTGCTGAAATCAAGTACTAACCCAAGAAAGGAATTTTCTTGTTGGCAAAACTTGTCTATTTACTTGTTAAGAAGTCTTCATGTTTTAACGTCGGGTTTCTTATTATTCGGAATTGCTCCATTTACAGATTTAATTATTGTTTGCATTTAGGGTTGTTTTTCTGTAACTGTCTGGATTATAATATCTCTCTTAATTTTGCTACGAAATTTGTTAAGAGTGTATAAACTAACGTTTTCGAAACAAACATAAAACATTTCCTTGTATGGTATCTTTCTTAATTTTTTAATGCCCTCAGTTATGTCGCATTTATTTAATTGTATCCCGGCAGACGCGATATAACGAGGGGTAACTTTATTATTTAATCCATGTCTTCAATTTCTAGAGTAAATTGAACACTTTGACAAAATTTGAAAGTAGCGAAGTAGTGACTACTTTTGAAAAGTAGTTTGTAGTCGCTACTTTAAAATAAGTAGTTGTAGTTAACTACATTTTTGACAAAGTAGTGGCAGTTGTAGTTCGCTACAATAAAAAAGTAGTTTTTCCAACCCCTGGTCCTAGCCAATAGTCTCGTTCCCGATACTAAATTTCGTTCAAATCGTCTGAGCCGTTTTTAAGATAAAATAGCCTGACCCATGAACAAAATGACCCACTAATCAAATTTCTCGAACATGTGTCCTAGCCCAATAGCCTTCTCGTTCCCGAAAACTGTAGGATATTTAATTTAGTTCAAATCGTCTGAGACGTTTTTAAGATAAAAATAGCTTGACCCTTAATGACAAATGACCAAAATGACCCGCAAATCAAATTTCTCGAACATGTGATCTTGCCCAATAATCTTCTCGTTCACTAAAACTGTAGAATACTAAATTTAGTTCAAATCTAAATAAAAATAAATCTAAATCAAAAATAAGATAAAAATATTTGAACCATAATGAACCATGATCAAAATGACCCACTAATAGAATTTTCTCGGCCATGTGATCTAGCCCAACAGTCTTCTCGTGTCCAAAACTCGTGGGATACAAAATTTAATCAAAATCGTTTGAACAGCGCTTTAGATACAATTAGCTTGTCGCTGGTCCATGGCGCCCCAAAATGACCCACTAATCAAAATTTCTAGAACATGTGACTTAGCCCAATGGTTTTCTAGTGCCCAAAACAGTAGGATACAAAATTTCGTCAAAATCGTTAGAGCCGTTTTTAAGTTAAAATTTTCATATATAACCACACACACACAAGATTTGCTCGTATTAGAATATATGATATTTTTTTACATTTAATATACAATTTTTAGATTGCCCATTAACAACGCCTGAAAGCATTTTTTATAGGAAAAATATAAGTAATGTTTTCAAATACCTTTTTGAATACAGCATTTTGAAATTTATTCAAATTGACATTTTTATATTACCTCATGACAGGAGTTGTAAGCCAAAAATATCATAAAAGATCACTATTTTCATCACCATTTTAAATCTGAGCGTCTTTTAAAATTGTGTTTTATATATATTAGGTTATTGATTTATTGATGAAGTTTTAATTTCGTTATGTAATATTAACCGGAAACACATGATAAATCATCTAAATCTATATTGCTTTAACGGTAAACGGGTTTATCATTCGTAATCGGTTTGCACGGGAAAAAGATGGATTTATAGATAAAATCATGCTTCAAAATTATTTTTTAACAAATAAAATATCAGTACATTGCGATAGTGTTTTCAAACATATTATGTTTGAAGGTATAAATATTTTTAAATTAAATTTAAAAACATTAATAACACTTTTTGTTTCCTATTTCGACTGTGTAAAAATTAAAGATTTGCGATGTTTATAAATTAAAAAATTCCAGTAAAAGCGAAAAATTATTATTCATGTTGGTGTCCCGACAAAATGACGTCAGCGTTTATCAGACATGTTATTTATTTTATATACTACACACCAATTGTCTTAAAAATACCTAAAAGGCCCTTTTTAAATATCGAATCATACTTGAAAACAAAGAGGAAAAATGTTCACTCTTTTGCTAAACTGCTCCCGAATCATATCCTTCACAAACACTGTTTATACCATGGTAAGGTGAAGAAATTCCAGTAAAAAAAGTAACGGTGAAATTAATATAAACTAGCAAAAGAAATCTGGAGAGGGGTTGGAGGGGGGGGGGAGTCATCTGATTGCCTATTAAAAAATCTTTCCTCGACCATAATTAAAATTCCGCATAAAGATAAACGTTTCAGAGGCGGCTTGCCATAATAAGAGACAGGGGAATAAGTTATACAAATACATATTTATTTTCATGTTAATTACCACTATGCAACAATATTTTTTTCAGTTAGTATACTGTGGTGAAAGGGTACACAGTAACCATGTCCGGGTAAAATTTAAAACTTATTTTACACTCGTTTATTAAGTGCGTTCGTAATTATACAAATACGTAGCACCTATGGTCGTCGTCTGTTCGTTCCGTCTGTCCGTATGTAACAGCGCAAAAAGTACCCAACCGAATGATTTGAAATTTATTATATGTAATCCTTGCAGAATTTTGTCGAGTCATTTCACATTTTATGAAAATCGAATCAAAACCTAAAAAGATATTAATAAAACTATTTATTAAGTAATTTGATTTTTTTTTTAATCGGTACTTTCTTAGTATAGCATTTTCGAGGATTAATCGTCAAGCCACCGATTCAGTTGTTCGATTCACCGATTCACCGAGTTCCCAAGATGTATCGCGAAGTTATTCGACCTGTATGCCGTTATAGTCATATATGGCGCATATGCCATTTTACGACTTCTGTGACCAAGTTATTGTCACATTCTTCATTCTATTAAATCCTTTAATACATAATTAATTCAATTGATATCCCATGATACATAATGATTCTATGTTCCCATAGGGATTACTTCCTACATAAGATGGTGCCCAATAATTTCCGTATTACGGAATTTAAAAACTGAATTTGTATACTAAACTTGCTTAATAATAGCAATTCTCTAATCTACGACACTTTTTGATAGATGTTTCCAGAGAAGTAGATATTAAATGGAAAAAGTGTCTAAATGAGGATTTCAAGTACTGAAATTTTCAAAGCTAGGCTTAAGTTTCCCATTAGAATTTTTCGTAAATGTCAACAAAAGATAAAAATTTTCCAACTTCAAATGAACTTATTTTATTACAGAAATTAATAATACCATAATAACAGACAATTGTAATTCATTTCACTGTAGTAATACCAGTACGAACGCACCTCATTTGTTACGTTTCACATACAATTTCCAACTTATTGTATGTAAAAATGGATTTTTAACATCCATCTATTTAAAGCTAACCCGTTTTTTCGTTTTCCATGCAAAAATGGGTTTTATATGCGTGCGCGAGCATTCAGCCAATCACCTAGAGGCTTTTACTGTCCAGAGACAATTTGAATTCCGGGATGTTTCAGCCAATGAGGTGAAGGCCTTTTTCCTCTCTCTAGAAGCGTATGTGGATTACGATTCCATGTGGTTGTTGAAACTTTATGGATTTCTTTTATTAAGGTATTTTTTCATTTTACCGTATTTATTTTCTTTTTATGTCGTATGTTTTTTACTACTTTGAATTTTTTATAATTAACCCTTTTTTTTGAGAGAGAGAGAGAGAGATTTAGTGGCACGAAATTCCGCAAATCGTTTCCGATGTAAACAAACTATTAAGATGCAAGTGTAAAATTTCAGTTTTTTAAACTTTTCGTGTCCTTCTGTTTACATTTTAATATGTAATGCTGTGTGATGTCATTAAATTCAGGTTTTCTCAGCGACGATGACAGTATTTTTACCAAATAATTTTTGCATTAATCAAGCTTTTTTGGTTATTAAGCATAGCTAAACACGAAAGAAAACTTTGTTATTTTAAGATTTTGATGTGAATTATTTGCGTACATTTATAAGGCGAGTTTCACTGAATAATTCAAGAAAAAAAAATCTCATCATTATACATATTTAGTTATGCATTATTAATTATTTACTTATAATATTTCAAACTTACAGCTGAATGTAACTATTAAAACATTTGAAATACTGTATTCGTAAAATGAAATTTCAGCTGAAACACTCGACAATTACTTTTAGGTTAAATTCAGGTTTTCTCAGTGACGATCACAGTATTTTTACCAAATAATTAAAAGTACTACATGCATTCATCTATCTATCTATCTATATATAAATATATATATATATATACCCTTAAATCTGCATAGCTTAAAACCGGAGTTTATGCAGACTTTAGAATTTTGCAGGTTTCTGGTCACTGTTTTGTTTACATATTTTAAACAAAAATTTCAATTTAATAATGCACTGAAAATTATAATGAATGCTTACAATTAAACACAAATAAATTGTCTTACAAAAGCTCTCTAACCACATTGTTAACAAAACAAAAAATTTCACGAAAAACACATTATTTCCCCGATATTTTCCCACAACTAATCAATAAATTTCATATTTTATTGTGATTTTAAACCATGAACTTTAGTACTTTTCTGTTATACGGACACTATGTCAAAATGTATGTATGTATGTAAATGTATGTATGTATGTTTGGCGACAATGGTGTCCATATAACGGAAAAGTGCCTGAATTATTATATATATATATATATATATATATATATAATATAAACATAATTGGTGACACAGCAAGTTTTCTGGATTTCTCCCTGGCTCTCTAACCACATTGTTAACAAAACAAAAAATTCACGAAAAACACATTTTTTCCCCGATATTTTCCCACAACTAATCAATAAATTTCATGATATTTTATTGTGATTTTAAACCATGAACTTTAGTACTTTTCTGTCATACGGACACTATGCCAAAATGTATGTATGTAATTAAATGTATGTATGTATGTTTGGCGACAATGGTGTCCGTATAACGGATAAGTGCCTGATTTATTATATATATATATATATATATATATATATATATATATATATATATATATATATATATATATATATATATATAATATAAACATAATTGGCGAAACAGCAAGTTTTCTGGATTTCTCCCTGTATGTGAAAGTCGAAGATGAATTTCATTCATTCAATGACCTTTTTAAAAGTTTCAAGTTTGGATTGAGTGCACATGGACATAAAAACCGATACCTATTTCTATGTTCATGATTGAGTTATTTGGATATATTTTCTTATAGCACAGAAAATCATTTCTCCCGCTTTCGTAATAGAGATAAATTCTGGTGTATTTTTTTTTCTTCTTTTTATATCATAAGTACTTTTCTACTTTAAATTTTTTTAACCTAATAGTAATTGTCGCGTTTCTAAGCTGAAATTTCATTTTTCGAATGCAGTATTTCAAATGTTTTAATAATTACATTCAGCTGTAGGTTTGAAATATTTAAAATATTAAAAGTAAAGGTCAAGTAAATAATTAATAATGCATAACTAAATATGTATAATGATCAGAATGACATATTAAAATGTGTACAGAATGACATGAAAATTTTAAAAAACTGAAATTTTGCACTTGCAACTTAACTGTAAATTTCATTGTTTACATTGGAAACGATTTGTGGATTTTAAGAATTTGCGGAACTTCGTGTCACCAAATTACTAAATCTCTCTCTCTCACTCTCCAAAAAAAAGGGTTAGTTTAAAAAAATTCAAAGTAGCAAAATACATGCAACACAAAAAGAAAATAAATAAGGTAAAATGAAAAAAATACTTTAATAATAGAAATCTATAAACTTTCAACAACGACATCGAACGAACGTATCTCATCTTTTGTTTCTGATATTTGTGATAAGAAACGCCCCTTTGGCCCCCTCCGCTCATTGGCTGAATTTTAAAGGGCAAAATTGGGGGACAAAATGATTACAGCATTTCTGAGTAAAGAAAAAATCTGAAATTCACAGAAAATTTTCTGAAGGGTTTCAGCACAGGGAGAGAGGGTAAATGCCCTCTCGGCAATAATTATTTTTGTTGCAAGTTGGGTTAACTCTCTTTACGGTTCGAGTCGATTTCAGACTGAGTGTAGATTTCTGCAAGTTGGATTTGGATTAAGCCGATTTTTCAAAAGTTAGTTCAGTATATTATTTCAGATTAAAACTATACCTATAATAATATGTTTGTGTGTATTGAGGTTTGTATAGATGTTTGTGTGTGTTCTGTTTTTAATAAAGACAGTTTCATTTTTCACACGAACCTTTCAAAAAATTCACATTCTTTGCGCAATCCTTTAACAAAATTCGCATTTTTTTCGTGATCTTTTAACAAAATTCGCATTTTTTTCTGTATCTTTTTCCGTCGAGATTCACATTTTTTTTTTCAGCGATCCTTGACATAATTCGTGTTTTTTTCAGTGATAATTTGACGAAATTTGTGTTTTTTCTGCAATTTTTTTCGCGAAATTTGCGTTATTTTCTGCGATTCTTTTACGAAACTTGCGGTCTTCTGTGATCCTTAGACGAAATTTTCATCTTTCGCAATCCTTTGATAATAATCGCATTTTCTCTGCTGCCTTTTGATGAGATTCATGATGTTTCAGCAATCCTTCGATGAAATTCGTCTTTTTGCAATGATCTTTGAAGAAATTCGCATTTTTCTCGCGGTACTTTAACGAAATTTGCGTTTTTCAGCGATTTTTTAATAAAATATATTTTATTCCGCAATTTTTAGACGAAATTTGGCAAAAAAGCGCGTTTTTTGGTGAAATTTCCTGTTTTGCGATTCTTTGACAAAATTTGCTCATCTTTTGTGAGCCTTTTGCATAAATCATGTTTTTCTGTGGCCTTTTAACAAAATTTACGTTTTACATGATCCTTTGATGAAATTAGTGTTTTTCCCGTGATCATTTGACGAAATCTAGGATTTTTTTCCCGCAAAGATTGATCATCTGTTTTTAGTCTGCAGGTGCCCTAAAAAGTTTGTGACACCCGTCGCTGCATTGCACACATTCTGCCACGGTGTATCAAACAAACAAAATTCATCCTAAAGAATTATTGTTTCGTTTCTGGAAATGAACAACCGTCAATTCATTGGCTGAATTATAAAGGGGGAAATGTGTAGCCACTGAGTATCATCTATACTAATAATGTCGGTAAACGTCTGTCTGTGTGTGTGTTGGTGTGTCTGGCGTCTGTAAGCGCAAAACTCTGCATGCAGACGACGGACCTAAGCGCTTTTGGTATAAAAAAATTCGGAAGGGGAGTTTTGAAAAATTCACAACATTTTGCGGGGTGAGAGGAGGGGTGTGAACGAATTCTAAAAATGAGTCCGAATCAAAAATTATGGCGGCGGGGGGAAGTACGTTTTGCCCACACGGGGCGGAGACTTTTCTAAACTTTGCTGACACCACTCATATGATATATCATTCGAAAAGCCTGCGTTAGTCAAGTTCAACTCATTGGCTGAATTGTAAAGTGGTTAATGTGTCAAACATTAGCGGAAAGAAAGTGCGCAATTTGTTCGTTCATAGAAATCGTGAAATTCGTTAATCGATAGTCGATAAATTGCGAAATTCGTCAATCGATAGCGGAAAAATCGCAAAATTCATTAATCGACAGTTGAAAAATCACAAAATTCATCAACTGGTTTCAGGAGAAAAGTTTTCGAATATCGTCGAATGGCTTCGAGAAAAAAATCACATCCGTCAATTTCAGGGAAAAAATCGTGAAATTCGCCAAATGGTTTCGAAATTTGTCGAGCGACATCAGAGAAAAGAAAACCTTTTTCCATTCATTTATCGCAATTGGTGAGTGTGACTATTATGTTTGACCAGTGGTGGCAATAAAGTCCATTGCCAAATTTTCAGTATTACTCGCTGTTTGGCAAGTGCTAATTTTGTCCTATACTTCAAAACTCTTTTGATCATCACATCAGTGCAGGACAATTTTTTTACGGAAGACCATTTGATGACTTTCGTAATTTTTCTGTTATCGATTGACCAATTTTACTGCTATCGATTGTTGAATTTTATAATTTATCAACTATTGATTAGCGAATTTCGTGATTTTTTCCATGAACGTTTGACGAATTGCGCAAAAAAATTAAGAATATCGTTAAATTGTCTTGGGTAAAAAAAAAATAATATTGTCAAATGCCTTCGAGAAAAAAGTTGCAAGTTGAAACGCCTGTGACCTCTTTTTCATGTTATGCATCTCTAGGGTCCATCCCCCCCCCAAGTGGGACACTTTTCTAAATTTTACACACACCCCTTATGTGATATATCGCTGGAAAAGTCCTTGACCGCTTATTCATGTTATGCATCTCCGGGGTCCATCCCGCCACTTCCCCTCCCTCTAAGGGAGGCACTTTTCTAAATTTTGTTGACACCCCTCATGTCATATATTGTTGGAAAGGTCTGTGACTGCTTAATCATATTATGCATCTCAGATGTCCATCTCCCCACTTTGCCCCCCCCTCCCGCCAAGGGGTACTTTCTAAATTTTGCACACAACCCTCATGTTATATATCATTGGAAAGGTCTGTGACCACTTAATCATATTATGCATCTCCGATGTCCATCTCCCCACTTTGCCCCCAAAGGGATACTTTATAAATTTTGTTGACACCCCTTATGTCATATATTGTTGGACAGGTCCGTGACTGCTTAATCATATTATGCATCTCCGATGTCCATCTCCCCACTTTCCCTCCCCCCAAGGGGTACTTTCTAAATTTTGCACACAACCTTCATGTTATATATCATTGGAAAGGTCTGTGACCACTTAATCATGTTATGCATCTCCGGTGACCATCTCCCCAGTTTGCCTCCCCCAAGGGGTACTTTCTAAATTTTGCACACAACCTCATGTTATATATCATTGGAAAGGTCTGTGACCATTTAATCATATTATGCATCACCCATGCTCATCCCCCTCTTTGCCCCCCCCAAGGGGCACTTTTCTAAATTTTGCACACACCCCTCATGTGATATATCGATGGAAAGGTCTGTGACCGCTTAATCATATTATGCATCACCCATGCTCATCCCCCTCTTTGCCCCCCCCAAGGGGCACTTTTCTAAATTTTGCACACACCCCTTATGTGATATATCGCTGGAAAAGTCCTTGACCGCTTATTCATGTTATGCATCTCCGGGGTCCATCCCGCCACTTCCCCTCCCTCTAAGGGAGGCACTTTTCTAAATTTTGTTGACACCCCTCATGTCATATATTGTTGGAAAGGTCTGTGACTGCTTAATCATATTATGCATCTCAGATGTCCATCTCCCCACTTTGCCCCCCCTCCCGCCAAGGGGTACTTTCTAAATTTTGCACACAACCCTCATGTTATATATCATTGGAAAGGTCTGTGACCACTTAATCATATTATGCATCTCCGATGTCCATCTCCCCACTTTGCCCCCAAAGGGATACTTTATAAATTTTGTTGACACCCCTTATGTCATATATTGTTGGACAGGTCCGTGACTGCTTAATCATATTATGCATCTCCGATGTCCATCTCCCCACTTTCCCTCCCCCCAAGGGGTACTTTCTAAATTTTGCACACAACCTTCATGTTATATATCATTGGAAAGGTCTGTGACCACTTAATCATGTTATGCATCTCCGGTGACCATCTTCCCAGTTTGCCTCCCCCAAGGGGTACTTTCTAAATTTTGCACACAACCTCATGTTATATATCATTGGAAAGGTCTGTGACCATTTAATCATATTATGCATCACCCATGCTCATCCCCCTCTTTGCCCCCCCCAAGGGGCACTTTTCTAAATTTTGCACACACCCCTCATGTGATATATCGATGGAAAGGTCTGTGACCGCTTAATCATATTATGCTCCCCACTATGAAATTTGTCAAGTTAAGGCAACTATAAATTTTATTTTTATGGTACTATCAAGTTGTTTGCCGTCAAATTTTGACGGGTTCCATATAGTACGATTGTTATACTCGCATCCTAATATGCTAGAATAATAAAAATTATGTAAACAGGTGTGTTTTCGATGAAAAAACATCTGCAACAGGTGATAAATCTCCAAATATTCTTTAGGGATATATATATATATATATAAATATTCCGTTGCCAAAAAATGATAAATGGCCTTGAAGCCTCAACAATGTAATATTTTAAATATTAAAAGGTAAAAAATGAAATTAAAAAATAAAGAGTCTAATAATTTAATATATATATACTCTTTTATCATTTATTTGTTCAAATGTTAATAAAATGATGATTATTCGTTAAAATAACAATTTAGAAAGCCGTAATAGCTAGATTAATTACTGATTTTTTTTTTGTCCTGTAGCCATATCTTAAAAAAGAAAAAAAAAGAGCAAAAATTATATTTATTTTTTTTCTTTTAAGATTTATGCCCTTGCGTTTCCTACAAAAAAAAAAAAAAAAAAAAAAAAAAAAAAAAAGAGAGCAAAAATTATATATATATATATTTTCTTTTAAGATTCATGCTTGTCATTAAGATTCTTGCATTTGTATATTCACCCTTGCGTTTCCTACAAAAAAAATAAAGAAATAAAAAACCGAGGAATTTTCCATAATTGAGTTCACCACTCCAAATTAATATATTGCAGCGCAATCTTTTTTGAAAAATCATCAATTGTAGCAATGAAATTAGGCGTGATTTTTAAAATAAAGATTGACTGCTTATAAAATACTGATTATTTTTTTCTTTTATATTTATTTCATTTAATTTAAAATTTTCCCTCTTGTCGTCTACACATATAGAGTTTTCATATCGTGTTAACATTAAGAGTTTATAAATATTCTAAAAAGTGTAAAAATGTAAGTGAAAAAAAAATTAGTTGCTTATAAAAACCAATTTATGTTGCAATCTTTGAATGGAAAATACAATTCAAATATTATTTAACAGAGTCTGTATTCAACTATTTTCGTTTTTGTGATATAAAAATAGCTTGAAATCATTGAAATGATGTAAAACATCACTAAATGTAAGCTAAAATTGGATATTTAGTCGGTAAATCCATATTTTTATGTGTAAATTCATGAAATATAGATTTAAATTTGTCCATTTTCAATTATGAGCAGTCGAATCTTTATTAGTAAAAATATTTTCATAATCAACATTAAATACTATAATATTATTATTACAGACGAATATGCTTGATAAATAGTATCAAAATTAATAATTGTACTGAAGAAATGTTAAAATATAGATTTTATTTCTTGACTTGATGAGTATAAATTAGCTTTATTCGCATCACTTTAAATTGTTGTATATGAATCATTAATTTAATTTGTTTCGATTAACTATTAATATTTCTTGAGTATGTGGGCCGTCTAAAAGTTAAAATCAGCGAAACTAAGTGTCCTATATTACAATCAAAAGTGAAAACTTGCGTAAAATTAATTTAAAATCATTTTTTTCCCGTAAGGGGTGTTTAAAAATTGGTCTTAGTAAAAATATTTTATTCATATTTGCCTTTGCTTAATTATTAATATTCCTTAAGATGTTGGTTGTTAAAAAAAATTTAAAATATAAGTTTAAAAATAAAACTAAAATTGAATATCTTTACTTAGAATATGCGTTTAAGTAAAATTTCTATACCTTCTTGAACAAAACCATATCTCTATTGTGCTTCTCTCTTTTCGAATGAGGGAGGGGTGAAATATTATCACATTTAGATGTTTATGTATTTAGAAATAAAAATATAACGCTTTACTTAAATATTGTCGACTATGTTAGGTCTAAAGGGTATAAAAAGATTATGTCACGTACAGTCTAAACAGAATTAAATCAAGTATACACAGTAAAATTAGGATATTGGTTGCTAAACTCCTATTATTGTACGAAAAAATCAATTAATTCCTTAAAGATCGTTCAAATTTTGATTATTTTCTATGAATTATGGTTTAAAAACAAAAATTTAAGTGTAATTCCCCTCTTGCAGCATAAATACCTAATCTGATTTTTGAAAAATTTTAGGAAATCAGCATTATTTCTTGAAAATTGATATTTTATTTTGCTTAATTATTATACTCATTAAGGTGTCCTTTGTTCAGAAATTATAATATAAGTTTAAATTTCCTCTTATAAATTAAAACACACATAAACATTAATTTCATTAAATCTCTCACAGTCTGCTAATTAGGCAGAGTAATCAAAGATAGAAGTTCCCAAGAGTTGGAAAACTTTTCTCACGCTTAGCTGTGGTGTGACAAGAATGTCGTTTGCTACAATAGGAAAAGATGAGCTTCGATCAATCTTGTGAAACTGAAATTGCTAGACAGCAAATATTTCTCTGATCTGACCGTCTATATGTGGGGTCTCAGATCGTGGGAAAATTTCCGGCGAGAACATTTAAAAGTTCAGTAAGACCTCCCTAAAAAAGGCTTTATCCAATGATGTAAACTAAAACTTTTTTGATTGGTGATCGGAGAATCTTTTGTTCGAGCAAGCGGACCGGAGAAGAGAATCGAGGGGAAATTAGTTAGAGTTTCGGCAGGAGAACGAGTGTTGGTGGAAAACACTCATCTCAGGACGGATTCCCTTCTTAGTAGGGAAGGACAGGTTTGCTGACAGATTTTTGAATGAGAGAGTGCGATCTCTCTGAAGTCAACGCAACAGCCTTGGATTTGACCTTTCGGGGAGAGTGAAAAGTAGCACTAGTTAAGACTTTAAGATTCTAAAACTACTGTAAAAGACTGGACTATTTGGTGATTTGCTATAAATTACAAGTCGAGCGAACTCAGCTAAAAAAAATTGTTGTAAATAATTTTTACCTCTAGAAATTTCAAGAACGCTTTTTAAATAAAATTTGTTCTGAAATATTTAATGAAGGTGATCCATTGTGAAACGGTTCCACGCTACCCCATTTCAAAAACACACAACATCGTGGATTCTTTACAGCTGGTGGCAAGCGAGTCGGATATTTCGACAAAAATTTATTAGCATTAGTGAAGAGAGTCCAGACAGTAGCAGTGACGCCCGCCCGCATCTAAGCGCGCAAGATCTGACGCCAGTTCAGGAGAGGAAAGCAGAGACCGAAGCAAGCCCTTGCATTGTCACGACAGACCGCAGTTCCGTCCTGGAAGCAAGCCCGTGTTTACAGAGAACAAGCCCGAAGCAAGCCCTTGCATTGTCACGACAGACCACAGTTCCGTCCTGGAAGCAAGCCCGTGTTTACAGAGAATAAGTCCGAAGCAAGCCCTTTCTAGGAAACATCAGGAGCCGACAAACCGAGATAACCTGTGAAATCGACGACGTCTAGGCCAGACCCGAAACCGGCGACAGATGATGCAGACAAAGACTGTAGAAAAGGTAAGCTCAATTCATTTTTGAGTGGCTCTCATTTTGTTTACATATTCTTTGTTGAGGAAAATTCATTTCTGAGAAATTTTTTATTTGAATATTGATATATGATAAATTATGATAAATTTTTAAATCTAATAACTTTGAACATATTTTGAAAAATATATGTATATTTGTTATCAGCATAAAATTTGATAGTGTGAATTTTCTTTTGGCAGTAAAATAATATAAGGATTGTCAGGCTAAATGTGTATATATATAATTTTTTTTTCTCGAAAAAAAAAGAGATAAAAATTTTGATTTTTCAAATAAGTCGATTGTCTAGTTATTCATGATTGAAAGATTTCAAAGGTGTACTTTTTTATATTATTAGTGAAACAATAGATGTTGTTGATAATCAAATATTTTGCATATGTGATGTTAGGAAAATTTTTTAGCAGTTGCAAAAAGTGGTCATTTTGTTACCTGCGGAGTCAGAAATATCAAGTATTGGTTGAATTATGTGCACAGAATTTCAAATTTCTAAATTTGTTTTAAATGTGTATGATCGACACCAAAACGTGTCAGTGTATTGAAAATTTTACAATATTGAAAGTCTATTTTTATATGTATACTATTTTTATTATTCCTCAAATTGAATTGTATTTAAAATTGTTAGTATTATGTGGGTAGTTGCAGAAAAATTTCCATAAAGTGTTAGAATCCCTATTGCATAAGTTAGCGAGCGAAACTATCATTTTCATCTTTATATTGTATTTACATAAAATTTTAAAATGCAAGAAGTAACTGATCTGAAACAGTGCAGGAAAATTGATTTGCAGAATTTAGCGGAAGAATTGGGAGTGGAAATAGGGAAAAATGACAGGATACCGGTAATTATCCAAAAAATCGAAGCTGCCGATGATTACGATAAAGATTTTGCATTCACGCAAGCTGCGTATATCATGAAAGATCGCGAAGACAAGATAGCCGCGGATAAAGAGGAAAAACAAAGGGAATATGAGAGGGAGAAAGAAGAAAGAGAAAGAGAGGAAAAACAAAAAGAACGCGAATTTACGTTAGAACAACTTAGATTGACGCAAGATGCAAATAGACGTAGTTCAACTAACAGTACCGGGTCGGAACGCCCACCTAAATTGCCGCTTCGAACAATCATGCATCGATTTGATCCAGAACGCTCGGATATAACTTTGTTTTTAAATTTGTTCGAACGACAGGCGACCAAAGCGGAAATAGAGACAGGTGACTTAGTGACGCATTTATTAGCTTTAGTGCCGGTAGAAATTGCAGAGTTAATTTTAAGGGAACCGCAAGATCAGACGGATAACTTTGAATACGTCAAAAAGTTTTTGCTTGAACGATTCCGTATGAGTCCCGAAGCATATCGTCAAAAATTAATGAAACATCCACGCAATCCAGGTGCTCCGTGGAAGGATATTATTTTTGAACTCAATAGTTATTTAGAGGGTTGGTTAAATGGGTTAGATGTTACGGATTTCAATAGTCTGAAAAATTTATTGATAACGGACCAGATCAAGCGCCGTACTTCTAGCGAATTGAAAGAGCATTTCATTGATTCGTGGGCAAACTACAAAGACCCGTTAGTTTTGGCAAATTGTCTCGACGAATATGAAGCGATTAAAGGCCCTTCGAAAAAACTTTGGAATGTAAGGCCCCCTCCCGATAAAAGAACCGAAAAACCAAGGTTCGAAGAAAAAACGCGAAGTGAGAGAATTTCCGAAACCAAAACAAATTGGCGAGACAAAGATATTAACAAAGACAAAGAGCGCATATTTGAACAAAAGAGGTGGAACAAATGTTTCGTGTGTGGATCCTCCCAGCATTTGAAAGCAAATTGCCCAGAATACAAAAAAAACGAAAGACCCATCTCTAAAATTAGTCACATCCGAAACAGCCCTGAATTGGAAGAAGGTTTTAAACCCTATTTAAGTCATGCGCTAATTAATGGAAAAGAAATTACCGTGTTGAGAGACACGGGTTCCTGTTCGGACGTGGTGTCTAGGAAATTCATTAATTCAGATCAATTAGACGGGGGAACCGTTTGGGTAAGACAACCTTTAATAAATGATTTGCATTGTTTGCCGACGGCCGATGTAATGCTCGAAATTAAAGACATTGGAAATGTGAGAACTAAAGCAATTGTGGCCGACAGCGAAGCAGATATGTCATACTATATTTTGGGTAACGAAACGCAGAAGTTGATAGACGGTATTAAAAACGGAACAATTAAAACCCTACATGCGGTAACAACGCGTAGTCAGGCTAAAACGAATCCGAAAGAAAACGAACCGAACAAGGAAGTTACTCTTTCTCCCCTAGCCGGGGAAAACGAAAAAGAGGCGGATGATGAGGTGACAGTTGAGACCTGGGAAAAAGATTTACTCCCCGAGGTTCTCAATGATCAATGCTTAGATCTGGCTAAAGTAGGTAGGGGTGAGTTTGGAATGGAACAAAGCAGTGACCCTTCTTTAGACATTATCAGGAAAAAGGCAATGGAAAAAAAATCGCATTATGAAATAAAAGACTCGTTGATAATACGAAAAACTAAAGACCATCGGGGGTTTGAACGAATTCAACTAGTGGTTCCGGCAAAATATAGGACAGGCCTTCTGAATGCATGTCATGAGGGAATCGCGGCTCACATGGGCGAATTAAAAACAAAAGACAAAATTTTAAGGTATTTCTTTTGGCCGAATATAATAAAAGAAACGGAAAATTTCGTAAAATCTTGTGACTCATGTCAAAAAGTGGGAAAGGCAAGGGAGCAGAAAAAGGCCCCGCTGAAGCTAGTACCTATAATTTCAGAGGTGTTTTCAAAACTTTCAGTGGATCTTGTAGGCCCCTTGCCAGTGTCTAACAAGGGAAATAGGTATTTACTAACTGCAATTTGTTGTTATTCGCGATATCCTGAGGCTATACCGATACCAAACATGCTTTCTGAAACTGTAGTCGAGGCCCTAACTTTAATTTTTAGCCGTTTAGGCTACCCCTTTGAAGTACAGACAGACCTTGGAAAATCTTTTACTTCAAATTTAACCACCATTTTTCTGGAGAAATTTGGAGTGCAACTAAATCATTCGAGTGTGTGTAGACCTTCATCAAATTTGATAGAACGATGGCACCGATCTGTCAAACGATTATTAAAGGTATTGAGTGTGGAAAACGGTAGTGACTGGGAGAAAAATCTACCGCATGCTTTGTTAGCCTTGAGGACGGCAACGCATGAATCGACCGGTTTTAGCCCGGCCGAGTTAGTTCATGGGAGAAATCTACGGACCCCGGAAACCCTATTGTTCGAACAATGGACAGGGGAAAGTCAAGAGCCAGAGTTGGTCACTGAATATGTTTTTAATCTTATGAATAGGTTAAAGCGCTGTCAGGAATTAGCAGTCCAGAATATGACGGTCGCTAGAGACAAAAGAAAAATCTGGTACGATAAAAATGCCGTCGATAGGCACTTTGAGCCAGGGGAAGATGTGTTAGTCTTAGCAACGAACAAAAAGAATAAAATGTCGGTAGGGTGGATAGGTCCCGGAAAGATCGAATCCAAAATTTCCGCGACAAATTATATAGTGAGTGTTCCGGGCAGACGGGAAAAATCACAGATCTATCATGTAAATCTCTTAAAACCGTATGTAAAAAGGGTGGGAAAAATAAATATTTTAACCCGCGAATTTCACGAGCCAGATGCATCCCAAGACTTAGAGATTGTGTACCCCTTAGCGGACTCCAGCAGTTACAAGTTTAGCGAAGTAGTGGAGGATAGTGGGTTAAGGGATCGGTGCAGTAACGAACAATTGCATATGTTGGAAAATTTATTGGACGAATACAGCGAAGTGTTCTCGAACGACCCAGGATTAACGGATCTCACGGAACACGATATAGAACTTATAGAAGAAAAACCGGTGAGAATAAGGCCATACCGTACATCGCCCAGACAAAATGAAATTTTAAAAAAGGAGATTAAGCGCATGTTAGAACTCAACATAATTAAGGAAGGGGAGTCTAATTTTAATTCTCCGATGATATTGGTGGAAGCCCCGGGAAAAGATCCGCGCCCCTGCATTGATTATAGAAAACTGAACGCAATTACGAAGGCAGAGTTTTTCCCACTCCCGAATATAGAGGAAAGGGTTGAAAAAGTGGCAGCCGCGAAGTATATTACGGTGCTTGATTTGACAAAAGGATATTGGCAGATACCCATGACACCCAGGGCGCAGAAATTGGCCGCATTTGTGACTAACTTTGGAAGTTTTTTACCTCTGTCAATGCCTTTTGGGCTCCTCAACGTGTCGTATAGGTTCTCTAAATTCATGGCAAAATTGTTATATGGTCTAGAAGAATTTTGTTTACCCTACCTAGACGATATGGCCATATTTTCAGACGATTGGGAGGAACATATCAAACATCTTGAAAAGGTATTAGTCAGAATAAGGGACGCTAAATTAAAAGTTAAAATAGCGAAGTGCAAATTCGCACAGAAGACGGTTAAATATCTAGGCCACATAGTGGGGGAAGGACAACGAAAACCCGCCGAAGCTAAAATCCACGCCATCACGGAATTGCCTGCGCCAAAAACCAAAACAGAAATTAGGAGATGCCTAGGTATGGCAGGGTATTACTCGCGTTACATAGAAAATTACGCCACTATAGTTGAACCTCTCACGCGAGCGCTGAAAGGAAAACACAAAAAAGAAAAAATAGCATGGAGTGACGAAATGAGTAAGGCGTTCAATCTACTAAAAGATAAACTCACCAGGGAACCGATTCTATACGCCCCAAATTATGATTTGGAATTCGTTGTGCAAACAGATGCGTCTGAAAAAGGGATCGGAGTAGTGTTGGCACAGAGGCAGGGCTCAGAAGAACATCCCATAATATACCTCAGCCGGAAGTTTACTGACCCAGAAAAAAGTTTTAGCGCAACGGAAAGGGAATGCGCGGCAATAATTTTTGCGATCAAGAAACTAAGACATTACATTGACGGTCAAGAATTTCGTATAGAAACAGACCACAACCCTTTGGTGTTTCTGAAAAATAATGCAGGTAACAATCCCAGATTACTTCGATGGGCGCTAGCCCTGCAACCCTTTCAATATGCCATCCGACACAAACCGGGAAAAGATATACCCCACGTTGACTACTTAAGTAGAGCAATTCAGTAGTAAGTTCTTGAGTAAAATCCAATCTTTTGTACATATTTGATTATTTTTAGTTTTATTGTTCTTTTGGCATGTGTAGTAAAAAAGTATCTTTCAAAAAAAAAAAAAGTCTCTAAAGCTAGATGTTCAAGCAATGGTAAACAGTATATAAGATTGGATCACTTATGTATATTGTGAGGTTAAATTGTAATGTTATTTGAGCCACTCAGATATGTTGAGCTAACCCTTTTTTTTTGCAGATTTTCCGCGTTTTAACCCGGAAAATGTTTTGATGGTGGGGGTGTTGTAACAATTTCATTAAATCTCTCACAGTCTGCTAATTAGGCAGAGTAATCAAAGATAGAAGTTCCCAAGAGTTGGAAAACTTTTCTCACGCTTAGCTGTGGTGTGACAAGAATGTCGTTTGCTACAATAGGAAAAGATGAGCTTCGATCAATCTTGTGAAACTGAAATTGCTAGACAGCAAATATTTCTCTGATCTGACCGTCTATATGTGGGGTCTCAGATCGTGGGAAAATTTCCGGCGAGAACATTTAAAAGTTCAGTAAGACCTCCCTAAAAAAGGCTTTATCCAATGATGTAAACTAAAACTTTTTTGATTGGTGATCGGAGAATCTTTTGTTCGAGCAAGCGGACCGGAGAAGAGAATCGAGGGGAAATTAGTTAGAGTTTCGGCAGGAGAACGAGTGTTGGTGGAAAACACTCATCTCAGGACGGATTCCCTTCTTAGTAGGGAAGGACAGGTTTGCTGACAGATTTTTGAATGAGAGAGTGCGATCTCTCTGAAGTCAACGCAACAGCCTTGGATTTGACCTTTCGGGGAGAGTGAAAAGTAGCACTAGTTAAGACTTTAAGATTCTAAAACTACTGTAAAAGACTGGACTATTTGGTGATTTGCTATAAATTACAAGTCGAGCGAACTCAGCTAAAAAAAATTGTTGTAAATAATTTTTACCTCTAGAAATTTCAAGAACGCTTTTTAAATAAAATTTGTTCTGAAATATTTAATGAAGGTGATCCATTGTGAAACGGTTCCACGCTACCCCATTTCAAAAACACACAACATCGTGGATTCTTTACATATTATACTCATTAAGGTGTCCTTTGTTCAGAAATTATAATATAAGTTTAAATTTCCTCTTATAAATTAAAACACACATAAACAACACCTGCATTCAGCAATTAAAGGTATACAAATATTATAATACTATAATACTATAATTTGTATGTATGTCTGTATTATAATATTTGTATATCTTTCTCTTATAAGTTGATAACGTCATCCTAGTTGAAAAATTTAATATTTTTCAATTGTTTTGTTTAATTATTAAAACTCATTAAAGTGTTCGTCATTCAAAATTAATATATAAATTTAAAATTGATTTTATAACATATGGTATCCTCAACATATATTTAAGAAATTCTTAAGAAATCAGTTTTTATCCTTAAAAATTGATGTTTTTCATTATTTTGTTTAATTATTAAAACTCATTAAGATGTTCATCTATCAAAATTAATATATTTATTTAATATTGATTTTATAGTAAGATATTCTCATCTTGTGGTTAAAAAATTCTTAAGAAATCAGCTATTGTCCTTAAAAATTGATATTTTGCATTGTTATGTTTAAATATTAAAATTCATAAAGGTGTTCATCATTTTAAATTAATATATCTGTTTAATCTTCAGCTTATGGTTTGATATCCTCGTCTTATAGTTGTAAAATTCTTAAGAAATCTGATGATTTCCTTAAAATCTGAAATTTTTCCATTGTTTCGTTTAATTTGAAAAACTCATTAAGATGTTCGTCATTCAGAACTAATTATAAATTTAATTTTCATCTTATAGTATGATGATGTTGTCAATATAACCTTATCTTACCCCTCATCTTAGAGTATAAATTTAACCATTTTCTTTAATTTTTCGCGATAAGAGAACTCAAGTCGGTTTCGGAGTCGGGTGCACGGGCGACGGTGAGAAGAGCTGCGGTGACACGGTGACACAGTTCCACCCGCTGAGCCCGAATTGTCGTTTTCCTAAAACTCATAGAATATTGGTAAAGTTTTCTGATTTGCGTTTTTCAAAATTCTCGGTGTCTTACCTTCGCCACGTAAAAGCAACTTTACTTTGTGAATTCCATTCTTATTTGCAGTAAATAAGAGAGTAAATCTGTCTTACTTCTATGTAACCTGAAGTTCCAGGTACACTTTTTAATTCCTGTGTTTTCTTTTGGCAAACATTTACAAAATAAAGCTGCTTCATCAGCATTATATATATGTTATTGCACATAGACTTCTTTTCTTTATTTATAATGCTTCTCAAATCAACAGAAAAATTTTCTACGAAATCATAATCAGCAGATTGTTTTTCTCTGTGTATTGGAAGTTGTCCTATTCCATGTCGTTTCTGCCATTTCCAAAACCACCCATCATTTTCTGTGAATTTGTAGTTTGGATCATATTTTATCATTTTAACCAAACGTTTAGCTTTAGTTTTGATGATTGGTTCAGATAAAGGAGCTGTAATGGCTCTCAGTTTCATAAACCACAAAAGCAAAGCTTCCTCAATTTTTTCTCCATCATTGACTCTCGTTATTTTTCTCTTTTAATTTGAGCGTTTCATTCACGGCTTTTAAAACATTTCTTAGTTTTACTTCATTTTTTAACCATCCACGAACAGTTGCTGAAAACCGGAAATTTATCGGGGGACAAAAAAACAAGTGAGTAAGTGTGATGGAAGATCGCACAAAGGATTTCGTTTAATATTCCTTCCAAAACACTTTATCCTTTCTTTAATAAATCCAAATAAAATTCATTTTCAAAAAAAAAAAAAAAAAAAAAGGTCATGTTTTTCATAAAGTAAAAATTTACCGGTCTATTTTTCTCGTTTTTTCGAAAATCGGAATAGGTCCGATAGGCTCGATATTATACTCTGTCATAATAATATCTGTCATGTGAACTAAATACGATATTAAAAAAAAAATCAATTTTAAAATTAAACATGTTGTATAGACACCTTTAAAATGCAAAAATATGCCAATATTTCCATAATCGGGTTTTTATCATGATTCAATACGTTCCTCAAATTAATATGACGTTATAATCATACAGGCTTTCTCTCTTTATACAATATTATACATTTATTACTTTCGATACGTTTAGACTTTGTCAAATGTAAGAAACTGTTCCACATTTTTTTTAAAATAAAGCATTTTGCTACATAATGGTTGAAGCGTTATTTATTTCTCTAAAATAAAGTATTACTATTCTATTGGGTTATCCGGGAAGTTCGTGCCTACTGGGAAAATCAATTTGTACCAGAAAATGCTATCATTTAATTATTAGACATTGATTCCAATATCTAATGTCAACTAACATATCCTAATCGAATAACCATTAATAATACCACAATACCTTGGACTAATGAAGCAAAGTACCTGGGGGTCACCCTTGACCAAAACCTTTCTTTCAAAAAACATATCCTTACCATCATGGGGAAAGTCGCTGGAGATACGATTGCACTTAAACCTCTTCTTAATAGTAAAACACTGGCTATCTATAACAAGCTTCAGCTTTATAATTCCTGTATTTTACCAATTATCACCTACGCCTGTCCGGTCTGGGGCTATATCTACACAAATCCTCCATGAAAAACCTCAGCATACTTCATAACAAAAATCTGCGCACTGTCAGAAATGCCTCTCGTTATCTCCGTCAGAGCACTATTAGCAGAGACCTGAAAACTACCACATTAAATAAAAGCCAACCTCATCAACCACCTAAGAAAAAAATGTTATGAAAAATTATATGACCTCCCTAATGATATAATCGCAGAATTGCCGGATTATGACGCATTCGGACCACATCACCGCAAGCTTCCAAAATATTCTTGCATTATTGACTAGACTATTTATGGAGCGAAATTTAGTTTGTTATTGGCGATAATTGCGACATGCTAATGGAAAAGCATCAAATTTTCACTTAATTTCACCGTATTAAAAAGTCCCTGAAAAAATATATATATATATATATATATATATATATATATATATATATATATATGTGTGTGTGTGTGTGTGTGTGTGTGTGTGTTTGTATATATATATATATTACAGATAACACACCGAAGTGTGGAAAGTTTCATGCTAGGCATAACATAAGAGACAGAAAAAGAAAAACCTGGATACGAAGTCAGACGAAAGTTTTTGACGTCATTGAGAGAATTGAACTGTTAAAATGGAAATTGCCTGGGCACACTGCAAGAAGACAAGACAATAGATGGAACACAAAAACCCTACATTGGTATCAGAGAGATGTAAAACGACCAAGAAGACGACGTCAGGGAAGATGGAGTGACGAAATCAGAACTGTGGGCGGTATTAATTGAATGACAAAAGCGCTAGATAGGAAACAAGGGGAAAATCTGGGGAATACCTATATCCTGCATTAGAATGAAAACGGTTAATGATGAGGATATAACACAAATATATATACACTCTTAAAACTGTGCCTCTGATTTAAGAGGTACATTCTGAATTTTTGTCCTCTGAATATCAAGAGGCACGTGGTGCCTTTGAAATTAAGAGGTACATAGTGCCTTTGAGATTCAGGGGCACAGCGTAAGTGCCTTTGAAATTAAGAGGCACAGTGTGCCGCTGAATTTATATATTCCAATGCTTCTTATTTAAAAATACATTCTGTGCATCTTATAACGGTGGCACATGCATGTGCCACCATTATAAGAGGAACAGAATGTAATTTAATTATATTTTATGTTATATTTATATCTTTACAGTAAATTCTCTCTACTGCAGAAAGATTTTCCAGCATGGCATATTCAAAGACATATTAAATTTTGTGTAAGGCAGAATACTATGTATAATAGAAAATTTTCTCACTCCCAATTTATTGAAATAAATTTGAAATAAATATTAAAATGTGTGTCCATGTGGCCTAAGTCAGTTCTGTGGTTCAATAAAGAACCTTGTCAATTTATTTTATATATTATATCAATTTATTTTATACATATCAAAATACATAAAAAAGGCGTAAAAGCTTTATTAAAAACAAATAAGACAAACGTTAAAAATAATCAGCGTAAAATAATCATAATATTGATCTTGTGATAATGACAACAATTAATTTCAAAAAGTAACTCTTATCATAAATATTTCATTACTGGTATCCTAAATGTTAAATTTACTTGAAAATAACTAATTTGTTTCATTAGTATATATTTTCATTATATTGAATTCCGATTCTATATAAAATACGATTATAAAAACAATATCTATTACTTTCTGTAGGATTTTTGCGGCTTCGCTTCGGGGCGGTTGCACTTTTGTCCATTAAAAATAATAAAATCTCACAATTTTCGATCATTGTTCCGGAGAGGGAATCCCCCCCCACGCCACCCCCTGAATTCAACACTGATTAATATAATACAAAAGAAACTGGACTTTAATAGCTATAACTATTAATAAAAAAATTAAATTTCTCAAGGGAATGATACATTTACCCGCGATATATACATATGATACATATGTTTGTAACATAAAACATTTCTTTTAAAGTGTCAATTTTTATACTACACATTCAAAGAAAATAATCAAGTACTAAACTAAATATACTTACTTATTGCAGGCTTTTCTATAACTCTCTATATTCATTATGATCCGCCGGTGGATGCTTGCAATAATGACACCATCCATTGTACGTAATTTTATGTTTCCTAACATAAATTCATTGTATTTTCCACAGGGACATTTACCTCTGCAGCACGCGTCGTTTTTTATCATAGGAAAACCTAACTCCTATTATCAGCGATTAATATTGTTGCAATCCTGAACGACAATAATAACACGCGTGTAATTAAAAAACGAAAGCACAAAACCTCTTGGGTCAAAATAGTCGTCTTGCGAAAAGGATATATATATAAACTCTGTTTGTGTCATCAGGTGCCGCTATTCGAATAATCCACAAGACGCCATTTCTTCTGGTCAAGCGTCCATTCTTCCTTCACCCCTATCCCTCATTGAAAGTAAATATCCCTCTCAATGCATCATGGGTTAAACATTTGTACGCATGCGCGCTTTCCCACTGTACCGCTGAATAAATGACCGCTTTTTTTAAGAGGCACACATTTAGCGCCGTGACTCTGATAGATTTCGTTCTGTCATCCGTGCCTCTGATAGGTTTTGAGACCTTCATTTGTGCCTCTTATTTCTTTGTGCCTTTGATATTTATCAACTAATCAGAGGCACTTTGTCTGTGTGCCTCTCATATGCGCTGGTACCTTATATATCAGAGGCACAGTTTTAAGAGTGTATATATATACCCCTTGAAAGACATCTAAAACTTATAGTCCGAAAAACGCACTATGAATATATTAAAAAAATTTACAAACATTTGATGAAAAAAAATTAAATAAATAGTACAAATTCCAGAAATATAAAAAATCCTTTTTAATGAAAAAAATTTAAAAAGACAACGCGAATTGTTAGAAACCAAATAAGCAATTGTGAAACAAAGCATTCCGAATTTCCGCAAACAAAATTTTACTTCCGAATAATGGAGTTCATTTCAGAATTAGAAAGAATAAACACATTGTTATCATCTACAACACAATACAAGTTTTTACAAGTTTTCAAATGTGCATTATATAAAATTCAAACTAAAGTAACTTTTTTTTTTATCACGTTCACTCAAAAGAATGCATATTTCAAAAGAGCGTGTTGTAAACATGTACAGGGTGATTATAAAAAAAACTATCCCGATATATGAGTCCTTAACTGTCACACCGTTCACAGAAACTGACTGCAATTTTGGTTTTAAGTATTTTGAGGTATGCGCTCAAGAATCGTATGAAAAACAACAGTTAAACTCTAACAGTTACGGTTACAGTGACAAAATTTTGAAAATTTCAAATGGCAACACCTATTTTTTTTATTGGAATGTGATCTTCATAGTGAAAAACCATAAAAAGCGTTCGAATGGTACCTGTAGCACGAAAATTGCCGGCGCTAGACAGACTAAGAAGAAAAGTGAAAACAACGAATAAGAACAGAGAATCAACAGAAAACAAAACATTTTATTGTTTTTCACAAATTTTCCACGTCACACACGAAGACACGGCAGATGGTGGATAGCACTGAATAATAAAAATGTTTTACTTTCTGTTGCTTCTCTGTCCTTTATTGGTTGTTTTCACTTTTCTTCTTAGTCTCTCTAGCGCCGGCAATGTTCGTTTATAGGTACCGTTTCAACGCTTTTTATGGTTTTTCACTATGAAGATCACATTCCAATAAAAAAAAAAAATAGGTGTTGCCATTTGAAATTTTCAAAATTTTGTCACTGTAACCGTAACTGTTAGAGTTTAACTGTTGTTTTTCATACGATTCTTGAGCGCATACCTCAAAATACTTAAAACCAAAATTTCAGTCAGTTTTTGTGAACGGTGTGACAGTTAAGGACACATATATCGGGATAGTTTTTCTATAATCACCCTGTAGTTACATTGTAGCACAAATCCTGCTAAAATTCAAACGAATTATCTACCATATTATATCCGTGCGCGTATCTATATATGTAACCTCAAAAACTCGGAAACCACACGGCGCAAGGATACGAAATTTGGCACACGGGTTTTTGATAGGAGGCCCATGAACGATTGAGGAAAAAACTTTTATGTTTTTGACGAATTTTTGTCTTTTTTTATGTTCAACTCGTAATCGCGCGAGTTCTAACTAGTTCTAAATGTTTACTGCAATGTCAGATGTACATATTACGTACGCTGCAATACTACGAAGCTGTAGCGGGTATTTCGATAATTCATTTACATCGCATGCAAATCATTAGAGATTATTTAATTGCGCTTAACTTTTTCTTAAAATATAAACAAAAACATTTTATCACAAACATCAGCGAAACTTTTTATTCTATTTATTCCAATATTCCAAAGATATCGTTTTATCGTCTGCTGCCATAGCAACAAGATAAATTAAATTTCATTAAAAAATGCACAGTCGTTGAAAAATATTTTTCTTAATCTATTTTTTGTTGCGTAGAGACTGTATAACTGATTTTTATATTCCCAAACTTTAATTCGGTTGTGTAAATACTTACTTTTATTTATTTTTTAAGACGTAACTGATTTTTTGTGTAAATGCTTGTTTCATATTGATTGTGTAAATACTGATTTTTTTATAGACATAACAAATTTTTATATTCATAAAATTTAGTTTGGTTGCATTGATTTTTATTTTTAATTTTGGTTTCAGAATTAAATTCATGAACTCCCGTGAGTAAAACGGGTTAAACAGCAAGTACCTGAATAAAATTGTACACTATTACCAGAACACACATTTTAAAATTCTGATTAAAAACCAATCTAAGTAAAATCCAAAAATCATGCAACACCGCTAGCACTAATTTTTCGAAGCACATCTCTTTGTAATGATTTCATGTACCTTCACTTCTAAAAGGTCTTCAGTCCTTACTCCTCTCCTTATCTTCAAAGCGAAGTTGCCATTGAAAAGATGATTATTGACATATTTCATAAACTTTTTTAATCGATTACAAAATAAAATAAAATAAAATAAAAAACATCGGTGACCACTGGTAATTCAATTCTTCCAAAAATCCTCCCTATCAACATGATATTCGAAAACAAATTATCTGTTGTAACCTATAAAATTTTAATGGAAATCAATATCTAGAAACATTAAATATACAAAATCTCGATTTCGGCTAAATTCGTCAAGCATATTTGAAATCTACACGCATTATAGTATTTTATACAACGATTAAAAATGAATTCAACATTAGTAGTCTTATTCTCTCCATATTTGTCGTAAATCACCGTGTAATCGACTGCGCCATTTCCGAGAAATCTTGTCAATTTAATTGTCAAATGTGAGTGGAAGCATAGGAAGCTTCGCTCGCCTCCAGCTCGCTGCTCTTCTAACATCCTATAATATATTTGAAAATGCAGACAATTATTTTTAAAGACATTGAGTTTCATTAAACGAATTTTACTAAACATATCTAGACAATTGTTCCGTACTCTCTATTGGATTAAATGTTGTCCTTACAAATAAATTGATGTAAAATTAAGCAGAAAACATGACAAACGATATTCCAGACAACAACCGCAAAAAAAAAAAAAAAACGGGCTGTGCTCTTACATAAACGGGTTTACCCGTAAAAAGATGTCGGTATGCCAAAATTTTACTTATACGGCGTACATGTACAGTTTGTGAGCGCATAGCTTGAGAAAATGGCATTTGCCATAAAATTATATTGTAAAATCTCATGATTTGACATATTTTTTACAGTGTTCTTTCTGTTTCTATGATTTTTATTACTTTCGTGGTTGATACTGTTAAAAATTCTGCGGTAGATTGAACCAAATTTTGGTGCTGCAGTAGCTGCGACCATAAGAGGGTGAAATATCGTTCCAACATTTGGAGCTCTGGTTGACCCACAGCTCCAAATATTGGACCAAAATTTCACCATCATCTGGTTCCAATTCCTGCAGAACCAAAATTTCGTTCAAACTACCACAAAGTTTCTAACAGACTATTTTGGATCATTAAAAAATGCTTTTAAACATATCGCAAACAGTAAAGAGAAAATATAAGGCTATAGCTAAAATATAACATAAAATAATTAATTAAATGCACATAAAAATACAGAAACACATGAAACCACAAATAGCTGTTTTAAAACTATTTTTATTGAAACAAAAAAATTATGTAATCAACAAAGAAATATGATACAACTATACAGTGACTATACAAGCAATGAAACTGCAGCTATACATGAACGAGATGACTATACATTAATGATATGACTAATTATTTTGGCTTGTTCTAAATTATTCTAAAGTATGGCAGATACTAATAGCCGTAACCATGACCACCATAGCCCAAATCATGGGCATATGGAACAGCACGAGTTTCCACTCCGTAGGCAGATCTTCCTTCGTGGTGATGGCGACCATGATGATGATGGTGACATTGGTGATGATGGTGACCCCTCAGGATTTTAGCGAGAAGACCAGCAGCAAGGAGAGTTTCTATAGCTCCATGTCCGCCTCCGTGACCTTTACCGCCTCCTCCGAACAGTCCTCCCATCATGCCTTCACCTGCATCAACTAGGACGCCGAAAGATGCCAGCATTAAGCAGAGGCAGAGAGCTACGATTTTATGAGAAGCGGCCATTTTACGTCTGGTCTTCTAAAAGAAATTATTTAAATTAATACGAATAAAAAATAATTACTTTTCAAACGAGATACTCGTATGTAAAACAAGCTACACTGTAAAAAAAGACAAATATTTCTTAATTTAGGCAAATATAATATAACCATGAACGAAAATATACAATAGCTTTGTCCGAGTTACTCACGATTTAAAAAAGCATTCTTTATCTACCATCATGTCAAGTATAGACATATATTTTTATTTTACACTACCATTTACAGACATTAAAAATAAATTTCACATATAAAGCTAGGTGTAAAGGAAAGTAACGTATATATTTGTAAATAACATCTACATTAGCGTTATATGTGAAATTTTCTTTTAATGTCTGTAAATGGTAGTGCAAAGTAAAAATATATGCATTCTTTATCTTTAGAAACCTCTGAAACAGATATATTTTCGAGATTTAAAGAAACATATATTAAAACAAAGTTTTGTTTGCTGCCATTGATTTTCTGAAACAGTTTCAGTAGTTCCATAAGTTCTCACTTACTTCCATGTGTGAAAGGAAACACTAAATTTATTGTTCAGAAGATATAGCCCTTGAAAGTTGGGATATTCAATTGTAATCACCCTGTATATTGTTTTCTGAGTTTTCTAAAAACAAAGACCGCTTTTTCCGAATTGTGGGAAATTCAGGAAAGGTTATCTTTTTTTCCTTTCGTGGTTATGTTATATTTTCGTAGTATAAAAAAACATTTATCTTTTTTTTTTTTTTTTTTTTTTTTTTTTTGCAGTGTAACTAACATAAAACAAGTTTCGAGATATTCCATGTTCGAGTTTTCCAAACAAAACTACAACCAAAACTGTTGTGATTGCTTCTTCTAAAAAAGCTTATTTGTTAATATTGAATGCTCAGTTATCTTATATGCTACATTTTTACTGTGATAAATTTTACTTCATTGAACTTAATAATTTTCAGTAGCAAAAACTCTTGGTACTCACCAAAAAATTATCTTTGATTAGGACAGCATGTATTAATAAAAAAATCTTGTAGTTTAAAATGATGTCAGGATGCACTTAAAGTTATAATAGTTCAATAGTTCTTTGTTTGTATCCATTATTTAATAGTATTGTAATACTTATAAAATATATATTATAATGGAACTATATACGATAGTTCCCATAAAATAATACAATTTCTTCAATTGATTATTCGTTTATTTTTTTAAAGGTAAAGTCTTCCAGCTGTAAAGTAAATGAAGTAGAAGAAATATAAAAGGGCATTTCGTAAAATACTATATTTTTTGTCTTTCGCTCGTTAAATCTTTTTTTTTTTTTTTTTTTTCATTTTAAGAAGTATTTTCTGGGATTTTGCTTTAGGAAAAAATCTTAAAAGTTTAATTTATTTATAAGTTTCAATAGTTCAATATTTCTTTGTTTGTATCCATTATTTAATTATCTTTTAATACTTATAAAATTTTGAGAGTAATTTTTGATGCTTCAACAAAATATGTATTTTTTTGTGTAAAGACAAGCGTCTATACTGTAAGAAAAAAGACAAATGTTTCTTAATTTAGAAAAGTATAATATAACCACGTACGAAAATATATATAATAACCTCTTTTGAGTTATCCTCGATTCCGAATAACGCTTCTTATCTTTAGAAAGCGCAGAAACTAATATCTTTTCGAGAGTTTAAAAAGTATTTATGGAAATAAAGTTTCTTTTGCTGATTTTCAGAAATGTTTTCGAGTAGATTTTATAGTATATTAATCAATTTTTTTAATCGGGAACTTAGTTTTTTTAGGATGTTATCAAATCTCAAGTAAATATTTTCATGTTAAACAATCATGTTTTATAGACAAACACGATAAATTAACAGCTTTAACATTAACATTAAAATTAAATAATCAATCAATAGGCCGAGTTTCTTCAATGGCGATATCGTTTTGCGCTCGGTTTATGTTCCAATATCGCTGTTAGATGCCATTTTCAAACTACCTATAAATGTTTTTGAAGATTTTTCTCCAGGATCCTATAAAAGAGGAATGCTTTATTTTTCTAGTCTTTAAATAGGTTTAACTGATATTACATGCTGCCATGTTTCGGATTAATATACATTTAACTTAAGGTATGTTTTCTCTTCATGTTTAATGAAAATACTTTGGCGAATTACGCTTTCAAAAATTGTACTTCAAAAATATTCTCATTGTTTTTTTTTTTGTTTTTTTTTTGTTTTTCAACTGGTAAAATATATCAATTTAGATATTATATAATCCTTTTAAAACCAAGAATAACAAACATTGGAAATGTGTGTAAAGTTATATGTTATTATTATTTTTTTTTCACTTATAACATGTAACAAATAATCTTGTGAGTGATTTTTTTTTAAAGAAACAATTTTAATGTAATTAATTTTTTTCAACAATACTAATAATGTTTTCGAGAATTTTTCGAAATAGTAACATGATATATATATTTTTTTTTTTCATAATAAGCAAGTATTGTTTAAAAAGGATATTTTTTGGAAAGGAATTTTTTTACTAATAAATAAAAGAAAAATTAATTTTAAAAATGTAAATTCTTTTTAAAATTTGACTTTTAATGTTTTCTCTCTCTCTCTCTCTCTCTCTCTCTCTCTCTCTCTCTATATATATATATATATATATATATATATATATATATATATATATTGTTATTTTTTTAATTTAGAAGATTAAAATTCATTTTTTTTTATTTTGTGTAATATTTATGTATTTAGAAGGTTAATATATTTTTTATAACGCAAATGGCATTAAAATTCAACTACTCCTAATAATAATAATATTTTATAAAATTTTGTAAATATTAACATAAAATATAAAGTAGACTAAAATAATATTTGAAAATTATGTTACCTAAATTGTAAATCCAGATTGAAATAAAAATTATTATTCTTTACAATATTCTTTACAATACCTCACTCTCTTTCCATATTTCATCAGAATGATAGTCGATAAAAATTCCCGTTAGCTCCGCAAAGACAGATTTTCCCTTTTTAAAATATTCTAATTTTTAATAAAACATTTTTTAAACCAAATTTTCTTCTTTAATATTTTTAATAAAATTGTAAAAGAATTTTAAAAGCGTATATTTTAAACTTCATGTTATTACAAAGATGAAAATATCTTTAAATAAAGACATGGAAATCCCTACACAGAATTTGATATAAAAAACGGGAAATGTCTGTAAAATGATGACCGGGAAACTCGATCGAATGCATTTAACTGAAAACTAGTGTAAATTTACAGTCTCGGGGTTTTTTTTCTCTGTTTTTAAGAGTGTATAAATACTTTTGAAGATTGTTCTCCAGGATCCTATAAAAGTGGATTGCTTCATTGAATAAAAATGACATCATCTTTAATATGAATCATGTATTTTAACTCTTAAAACTGAAATATGTGTTATTACGTAAAATAATGCAGGTTCGAAGTTTTTCAAAGAACGGAATGTTTTGTCAATTATTCCCACCTTTGAAAATAACGTCATTGAAATCGCACACAGAGCAAAATTTTACTATAATTTAGTATGTCATTATAACAGAAATGTGATATACCTAAAGTACACACACATTTAGTGGCATGTCCCCAAATTTTTATCCAAATTCCTCTCGATCAATATATTTTTTAGTTTACCGGTATGTTTCTATTCTTTTATAAAAGCAATCTACTATAATTGCGTCAAAATGACGTAATTAGCGAAATATAAATTTCAGTTAAAATATATTTTAAATACTATTTCTTACACATAATAAGAAAATAAATTAAACTAATATTACAAATGTTTTTATAAGGTAGAAGAAAATTGGATTTCTTTTTTCCCAAAAATATCGAAAGACGTCATGTAATGCAAACACAACACACTGGGTTGCTATAAACCTATTTTGTTATACATTTCTTGAATAGCTAAAGATTCAATTTATTGCATTCATCAAATATTTCTAATATAACTCTATATTGGTAAATCTTTAAAATAAAACTTTTATTGATAATCCAAGAATGTATTATAAATCAATTTAACAGCATTTGAGATAAAAGAAAAAAAATGTTTTTAAAATTTATCATACTTGAAAATATATCCTATTTTGTCATTATGTAAAAACTTTTTAAATGTAAAGTTATTGCTTTTTTATGTAAATCAGACATCTCTGTTTTTTTTATATCTACGTAAATTTTTTATCTAGACACATATTTCGGGTCACAATTTACATGAAGCGACTAAAAACTTGGCTATGAATAACAAACAAAAATATTTTCTATGATGCTAATAAAAAAAAATATATATATATATACATTTCCTATTGTACTGTAAATTTCATTTTATTAACAAAACATTATAATAGTAAATTATTCTTATTGTATTAGTACTAAAACGTATTCGTTCTGAGCTGAGATTAAATTTTTTTCTTGTTTATTATTACGACGTTATATGGTTGCTCAACAGAATTCTACAATATCCCAAATTACAAAATCTATAAGCCCTTCTTTCTTTTTAGCACTAAATGCTTTTTAGATAACAATAATAATATTTATTTTATAATAAACTCTGTAATGCATCGTCTTACTTCTCTAATAAACATTAAATTTATAAATATATTTAAAACATTAAAACATAGCATGAAATTTAAAATAATCTTAGACCCTTAGAATCAAAGCTGAAAAATTTTACTGCTCACATTTATAACGATTTCTAATGGATTTTAATTTCTAGATTGCTTTTAAAATTTCATAGTATATTAGAAATTCTTACTTTTTCAGGACAAGAATAAAGAATGGCAAAACAAGATTGATCATAAATGAAAGTGAATCTTTCTCACAATTCGATGTTGATTTTATAGAAGATACTGTATCAACGGAAATGCAGAACTTCCGAAAACAGAAATTTTCCTATCCATAATCCTTTTGTATATTTTATGTTATCTTTCTTAACATACTTCCTACGAGGATATATTCTCACTCTTGAGCTTCCCACCAGACAGAGGATTTAAATCTTAAACTTAATCCTTTTCAAGAAAGAAGAGTATTTTTCGATTACTGAAGACTTCCCTGGTTATAGAGCACAGGCGAAAGCCTTTTTAAAAAAAAACTCTAATAGATTTTTTACATTTACACTAGATTAATTTTAACACAATTATTTTAAATTAATGTGTATTTATTCCTTAAAGTGATACAAAATGTAACACAAAATGTTTAAAAATACCTTTTATTATAGATGACATATGTTTTCTTCCCTCAAACGGTGACATCTTCAGATCAAAATGATAAATAAAATATTCTCGCAAAGTTTTTGAAAATGATAAACATAAATCACGAGAACACATGTCTAATGTAAGCAAGTGCTTATATTGGACAAACTGGAAAGCGTGAAAATTATTATTTTATTTTTATTTTTATTTCTTTTTTAATTTGTAAAGCATCGCGTGTCAAATTTTAGGTAATTCGGAAGAAGCCGATTCGTTGTAAATGTTATCGTTTCGCAAATATATTTCTATTGATTCACGGTTAATGGATGGGAAATAAACTCTTGATGGAAAAATTATTTTATTATTCTTGAAATCAATCTGCAACGGCTCTATTCTATGTAGTCTAGCTAAGGCAGTAGTTCTTCTGTCATATTTGATATCTGCCATATGTTCTTTCATTCTCGTTTTAAATTTTCTGTTTGTCATTCCTGTATTGTAATGTTCCATCTTTCGTGGTGGATGGGATTTCATAAACACCAGAAAGTAGTTCAGGTTCTAGTGGATCTATTTTTCTACATACTACGTTTTTTAAATTTTTTGGAAGGTTTTGCGATAAGGCAGATATTAAATTTTCTAAGTTCATATTTTAATATTGTACGTATATTTATAATTATTAATATTTATAATTATTCTAATTGGTAAATAAATAATATAAGTTGTAATTTTCCAACTGGGCGAAAAATGTCTTTGCCAGGATTCGAACGAGTAACCTCTTGGGTTACGCTGTCAATGCTCTGCCAACTAAGCAATATCGGCCGAATCTGGAGGACTTAATTCACCATACTAACCATATTGATCATAGGAGCTGAGTGACTAGCTGGGTGAATTAGGTCCTCCAGATTTGTCCGGGTTATCTGAGTTGGCAGAGCATTGGCGGCTACATCCAAGAGATCACTCGATAGAATCTTGGCACAGACATTTTACAGCCAGTTGGAAAATTACAACTCATATTTTTTACATTTAATATACAGTTTATATATTGCCCATTAGCAACGCCAAAAAGCATTTTTTATACGAAAAATATAAATAATGTATTCAAATAACGTTTTGAATACAGCATTTTGAAATTTATTAAAATTGACATTTTCGTATACATATGTTTATAATTATCAATATTTGTAATTTTTCTAATTGGTGAATAAATAATATAAGTTGTAATTTTCCAACTGGGCGAAAAATGTCTTTGCCAGGATTCGAGCAGACGTATGTAAGGAGTTGTAAGTCAAAAAAAATAATCAAAGAAAGTCACTACTTTCAGCAGCATTTTGATTCTAATAAATTCATTGGTTTAAGCAAATTGGATTGCGTGTCTTTGAAAATTGTGTTTTATTTATATTAGGTTGTTTATTTATTCCTGAAGTTTTAATATCATTATAGATTTTTAACCAGAAACACATGATGAATTATCTAAATCTATATTGCTTTAAGGGTAAACGGGTTCATCATTCGTAATCGGGTTGCAAGTAAAAGAGATATATAATTAAATAAAAAATCATGCTTCTAAATTATTTTTTGACAATTAAAATATCAGTACATTGCGATAGTGCTTTCAAACAAATTGTTTGATGGTATATTTTTTTAATTAAAATTAAAACATTAAAAACACTTTTTTTCTCTTATTGCGACGGTGTAAAAATTAAAGTTGTGCGATGTTAAAAGTTAAAAAAATTCAGTAAAATCAAAAAATTATTATTCAGGTTGATGTTCCGTCAAAACGACGTCAGCTTTAATAACTGACATGTTATTTATTTTATATTATAGATACCAATTGTCTTAAAATTACCTAAAAGGTTCTTTTCACAGGCCCTTTTAGGTAGCTTTCAATACCAAAAGATACCTACTGCATCTGTTCGGAGGAAAGCAAGTCCAGAAAATGTTGGTATATTTTCACCGATCATGACCCTCAGACTCCAAAACCACCCTCCGTTCAAATGTTGATTTATGTACATATATATATATATATATATGATACATTCCTGTCGAAAATTGGCACATTATAGACGATCGCTATTGCTGTCGACTTGAACGTTCTTTCCACCAGACAATCGGAACATCTCAGTCCGAAACCACTAAAATTACCTGATAATCATATCGAGGTAGCCGCAGTCGAGATCGTTGAAATGTAGTCATGACACCCGGACAGAGCATCACTTCGAGTCGCTCACCATGAAGACAAATCTCGAAGTATATCACATCGGAAATCGTAGTATTTTTGCAGTCGTAAAAATTGAGCAGAGGCAGTGAAATCCAGAAGAAATTTCCCAAAAACATTAAAAAGAAGACTTAATAACTTAATAGATGAGCAGTGGCTTTATTGTGATCACAGAGATGAAAGCAACCCCACCAACTTTCGCTTCATTAAAACTGAACACATTTGAAGATCTTGAAGAATTAGCAGAGCTTGAAGAACATATTACCGATGCATTAGTGTAGACTCCCCAGTGACGGCAATTAGATGACAACCACTAATTCGAGTAAATTCTGTCTCCGAAGCCAGTGTAACCGTATAAATACTTCAAAATTTGGCCCAAAGGTACAAAACGCGCGAACAAGCTGGTCCACTCGCATCCATGTTCGGAGGGCGCTAGGGGGATAAAGAAGGCGGAGATTTCTCGCTAATGGATGAAAAAATGAGGCCTCGAAGACGTGTCTCTGACGTATGATTAAAACTCTTTAACAGAAGCGGCAAATTAAAAAGGTAAAAAGGCCTTTGGGCGCGAAAACCGCTTGGAATCATGGGATGCTGAATGAATTAAATAGAAATAAAAATGGTATTAGAAAAGTTCCAAAGAATAAAAATTAAATGTCTCAAAAGAAGAAATTAGGCAGGTGCGTTTAGAGGCAGTGTTGCAATTTAAGAGAATAAGGTTTTAATAAATACGTGTAGCTTTTAACAGATTAAGATTTTTAGAATGATAAATAACAGAATATTTTGATTAAGTTATGGAAAAAAAATACAAAATAGATTTAAGAGATATTTTAAAAAAGAGAGGGAAAAAAGAATTGAAGAATTTGGAATAATTTAACTAAAGAAATAGGGCGAAAATTTTTTATTATTACATATATATATATATATATATATATATCTGACATTTGTCATGCTGCAACTCTCTTATTTGTGAACCGATTTGGATGTGACTGAGTATGTGTATAGGACATACCAAGGTCTCGAATGAGTTCGTTGGTCAGCTTCATCGGCCATTTTGTTTCAAAATGGCGGCCAGTTAAATAAATTTGAATTTTTATAAATTCAAAAAGATGAACAAAGAAATTATAAATTGGAAAAATTATGTCCGTTAAGTGTCAGATTTCTGGAGCATATTTTGTTTTGGCTTTATCTTAAAACAAGAACGGAAAATCATGCGCCAAGCATAGATTATGTAACACTTTCCAACGCTACCAAAATAATTTTACAAATCATTACCGTTTAATAAGCTGAAAGTTAACATCGAAGTAAACAATTTGGAAAACGCATAACATATTTTAAAACGTAATTTCAGGAATTTGCAACATTTATTTCCAACATATACAATTTTCGGAAAAGTATCGCATACTTTTATTCAGCCCTGTATATGATCTATAGATTTGTATATATACTATATAGGGTGCTAATTTTTAGTTCAGTTAAGAAACGCGTAGCACAGTTTAAAATTTTCCTTCTGGAGTTTCTGTGAATAAACGGAAATGTGTTTGCGAACTTTTGTGCTTCCCTGTATATGATCTACAGATGTTATACACACCACGTAATAAAAAAAAAGTGAGTAAAATTTAAAATAGCATTCAGTAACTTAAAACGCACTTCCAAGAATTATTGTTAACAGACAGTAGAGAATTCTTTTGTGAGTCCCCGTAAATGAACGATGACTGCTATACACACAATATTCTGTAGCAAGCCTCTTGTAATGCACCTTAGTGATATATATATAAATTTCAATGCTTTTAAAATAGTGAAACATTATTTAAATAAACTGCAATCGATTTTTCTCCATAGACGTAATGTAACGGAATTCTTTTGACTGTCCCAGTAAAGTAACTATAAGTGCTATGCACACCCTATTCCATATTAAGCTTCTTGAAATGCACCTTAGTGATATATATCAATTACGAAGTGTTTGAAATTGTGCAACATCATTAAAATGAACCGTAAATGATTTTTCCCCATAGACCGTAATGTAACTGAACTCTTTTGAGTGTCCCTGTAAAAAAACTATAAGTGCTACACACTTCAGTTAAAATAGGGAACATGCTATATATAACGACAATAACATATAAAAATTGCAGAGCAATCCGAGCATATTTACGGGAGTTAGAGCACGGACAGACGGACAGACGGCAGACGGCCAGACAAACCGAAGTCATAAACACTTTTCAACTAGTTTGGAAAGTGTTAAAAACGGCTGAGATATAGCTGTTTGAAATTCTATAGAAAATGGAAGCTACCTTTTCCTCCCGGTACAGGCCGGAAGGACTTTTTTAAATATCGAATAATACTGGCAAACAAAGAGGAAACATTTTTACACCTTTGCTAAACTGCTCCAGAATCATATAGTTCACAAACCATGTTCATACCGTGGTAAGTTGAAGAAATTCCACTAAGAAAAGTAATGATGAATTTAAATATAAATTAGGAAAAAAAAACAAGGAGAGGGGTATGGGAGGGGAGGCATCTGAATGCCAAGTAAAAAATCTTTCCTTCACCGTAATTAAAATGCTGCATAAAGATAAACTTTCTTAGAAGCCTTAGTAAAAGACTGAGAAATAAGTTATACAAATAACTATATGTTTTCATGTTAATTACAACTATGCTACAATGATTTTCAGTTAATATACGGTGGAGAAAGGGTACATAGTAACCAGGTCCGGGTAAAATTTAAGACTTATTTTACACTCTTTTATTAGGTGCATTCGTAATTATATAAATACGTAGCACCTATAGTCGTTGTCTGGTTCGTCCGTCTGTCTGTCCGTATGTAATAGTGCAAAAAGTAACCAACCGTATGGTTTGAAATTTAATACATGTAATCGTTGCAGAATTTTGTCGAGTCATTTCAAATTTTATGAAAATCGAATGAAAACTTAAAAAGATATTAATAAAAATATTTATTAAAAATTTTGTTTTTTTTTTTAAATCGGTACATCTTTGTTATAGCAGCTTCTGATGATTAATCGTCAAGCGACCGAGATGTATCGCCAAGTTACTTGACATGTATGACGTTATAGTCATATATGACGTATAAGACATTTAATAACGTCTATGACCAAGTTATTGTCAAATTCTTCATTCTATTAAATCCTGTCATACGTAATTAATTCAATGATATCCCATGATAGGCAATGATTTTATGCTGACATGTTGATTACGTCCTATTTAAGATATTTCCGGAGAAATATATATTAAATGGAAAATGAGTTTAAACATGGATTTCAAGTTCTAAAATTTTCAAAGCTAGGGTTAAGTTTCCCATTGGAATTTTCGGTAAATGTCAACGAAAAATAAAATGTTGCCAAATTAAAATGTACTTATTTTATTAGGTGAAATTGATCATATCTAACAAAAACATAACTGTGAATAAAGAGAGCGAAAATCTGTAAAAAAAAAAAAAAAAGAGCAGTAATATGTAAGTGGGTACCAAGATCAAATAATATTCACTCAAACTTACCTACTGAAGTATTATAGTATTGTTTAAATTGTTTAAAAATAAAAATTATTGATAGCATATTAAGAATAAATCTAGAACTTGAGATGTTTTTTCTCAAGAGTCATTTATCTTTTTTAATGACATTATTATATCAAAACTTGTTATTTCATGTTTGGAGGCCTTAATTTGAGTGTATTGGGGCTCTTGAAAGGGGTGGCTAGAGTGATGACCAAGGGAAAGCGTAAGTCAATCTGTCTCTTTGTCAGGCCTTAGTCTGTATTGAGGTTTCCGATAGTGGGGGTCGCTGGAGTGATAATCTAAGACGAGCGGTAGTGTATCTGTGTGTTTATTTGTTTATCAATTCTTTAACACGAGCCATTTGTTTATAATAATAACAATATTAAAAATTATTATAATGACAGTGTTATTAATATTATCATCCTCATTTTATTAAAACATGAAAATGATAAGCATAATATTTATCAAATCTTGCCAAGTTCTAGATTTATTATTAATATGCTATCAATATTTTTTTTTTTTTAAACAATTTAAATAATGCTATAATACTTCAGTAGGTAAGTTTGAGTGAATTTTATTTGAACTTGGCACCCAGTTACATATCACTTTTTTTTTTTTTTTTTTTTTTTTTTTTTTTTTTTTACAGAACTTTGCTTCCTTTTTTCACAGTAGTTATGTTTTTGTTAGATATCATTAGTTTTTGCACAGTTACAATATACTTAAACACTCGACTTAATGGTTTTTAATGTGTTTACAAGTGACTATTTTATTCACCAGGCAACATTCAATTTAATTTAAATTTCCTACAACAAATATTTGGCTGTCAATTTGCGGCAGAAATCTGTATTTTAATACTGCTGTATTTAATGTTTGTTTTGAAACGAAATGTATTTATTCGAAATTTTTTTAATTTCTGAAATAACAATAATCATATTGACATAATGTTATGTTTTACCATTACAGACTCTAGTCTGCTGTAAGAAAGTATTGGCTCAAACTATAATTAAAAACAAAATGCTAATGCACCTTTTGCATAATTATAACATTTATTTGACACACAGGTTACAAACTTGAATGTAAACAGACAGTAATTATTAAAATTCGAATTCGTCCACCAAAACTACAACATAGTAAGAATTTGCATCTTCAAAACCCTCGGTATCCAACACTTTGAAAGTTCATGTCGCTATCGAAAGACATCGAAATGATGCTTGATAGTCCTCTGCAAGCATTATCATTATACTCTGCCATAATCAGTAGAGTAGCTTTATCCCAGCGGAAATCGATATCACCAAATTGGAAGTCTGTAGGTGCAATAGATATATGAGATCTCTTTGATGCATGAGTGACTTAGTCAGTGATACAGTTATCGACTATCAGACATTTTCAAATATCATTATCTCGGAAACTAATTATGCGTTATTTATAAAATTTGGATTCTGGCTAATTAGAGTACCCGTTGCACTGCTGTTGAGAGTCCGATACACCGCAAGGTTGTCAACAGCTACACTGCCTAGGCCCATGGTAGCCACACATCCATGATCAATATTTATTTGAAAAATAGGAATTTTGATTAAATTTTACTTTTTTGTTTACATTTTTAATTCTGGGATTAGACGAATTTCAACTACGGATGTCACGAAATATATGCGTATTTCGATGTATGTATTCTCTCAAGATGTTTTTCTTTTTTCTTAATGTGTCTAAAAAGGTAAATATTATGCACCATTACTCAAAAAATTAATTATCTGAAATTAGCCAAAAATGGATGATATTCAGGTTTGGTGCAAGGTCAGCCCGGATTCAACATTTGGCGCTTTTTTGGTAAATTAAATTTCGCCTAATAGACGTACAGTTAAAGTAAAAATGAACAGCCCCAAATGGGTAATTAATCGATTTTCATATATATTTTTGAATCCTTAGTTTTATAGTGTAAACGAACTTCGTACCAAATTGGAAGTCTGTAGGTGCAGTAGATATATGAGATCTCTTTGATGCTTGAGTGACTTAGTCAGTGATAAAGTTATCGATTATTATCAGACATTTTCAAATATCATTATCACGGAAACTAATTATGCGTTATTTATACAATTTGGATTCTGGCCAACTAGGAAACCCTTACTACACATCTAAAATCACAAGGACTTAGGTCAAATAGATTTTTAGTAGCAGAGTGCCGAAATTTGGTGAAAACAGCTCGAAATGGTTCGTGTAATTTAACACACTAGTATGTTAAACGAACTTGGCTGACACACTGTGTCTAGATCATAATTACAGACGATATAATTCATTTCACTGAAGTAATAACAGTACAAACGCACCTCATTTGTCACTTTTGACGTACAATCTCCAACTTATTGTATGTAAAAATGGAATTTTATAATCGATTGTTGTACTCGCTTCCTAATATACTAGAATTATAAACAATGTGTACACAGGTGTGTTTTCGATGACAAAGCAACATTTTTATATTTCTAGAACATAATTATAAAATTACATATTAATTTTAAGCATTTGTTTCGATTAGACCACCACAGGGGAAAAATCGCCAAATATTCTTTAGGGTTACAATTGTACACGAGTTACAATAACAAAAATGGATTTACTGATGTGCCAAACCACGGTTGCCAAAAAATGACAAATGGCTGTGAAGCCTCAACAATGCATTATTTTAAATATTAAAAGGTAAAAAATGAAAGTAAAAAATAAAGAGTCAAATAATTTTAAAAATATATACTCTTTTACCATTTGATTGCTCAATTGTTAAATAAATAATGATTATTCGTTAAGATAACAATTTAGAAATCCTGAATAGATAGATTAAGTACAGTTTTTTTTTTTTGCTTTGCCATATCTTAAAAAAGAAGAAGAGCATAAATTATAATTATTTTTGTTTTAAGATTCATACGCTCGCGTTTCTAACAAAAAAAGTGTTGAATTTTTCATAATCGAGTTCGCCACTCCAAATTAACATATCGCAGCGTAATCTTTTCTGAAAAATCATCAATTGCACCCATGAAACTAGGCGTGATTTCCAAAACAATTATTGAATGTTTATAAAAGAGTGATTGAAAATTAATTTTTTCTTTTATATTTATTTCATTTAGTGTAAAATGTTCCCGCTTGTCGACTACACATAGAGTTTTCATATCGTGTTAACATTAAGAGTTTATAAATATCCTAAGAACTGATGTAAAAAAAAAATAAAAATTCGTTGTTTATAAAATCAATTTAAGTTGCAATCTTTGAACGGAAAATACAATTCAAATGTTTTTTGCAAGCGTCTGTATTAAAATATTTTCGTTTCTGTGATATAAAAAAAGCTTGAAATCATTGAAATAGTGTAAAACATCACTAAGTGTAAGCTGAAATTGGATATTTATTCGGTAAATCCATATTTTTATGTGGAAATTCATGGAATATCGATTTCAATTTGTCCATTTTCCGTTATGAACATTCGAATCGATATTAGTAAAAATATTTTCGTAGTCAACATTTAATACTATAATATTATTATTCGCTACAGGGAAATATCATGGATAAATAGTATCAAAATTAATAATCATTTTGTAAAAATGTCAAAATATACATTTTTATTTCTTGACTTGATTGATGAATATGTGTTGGTTTTATTCGCATCACTTTAAATTGTCGTATATGAATGATTAATTTAATTTTTTTCGATTAATTATTAATATTTCTTGAGTGTGTGGGACGTCTAAGGGTTAAAATGAGAGAAACTAGTTTTGTACAGTAGAATCAAAACTGAAAACTTGCGTAAAATTAATTTAAAATCCTCTTTTTTTTCGTAAGGGGTGGTTAAAAATTGGTCTTGGTAAAAACATTTCATTAATATTTGCCTTTGCTTAGTTATTAATATTCCTTAAGATGTTGGTTGTTAAAAAAGCTAATATATAAGTTCAAATATAAAACTAAAAGTGAATATCATAACTTAAAATATGCGTTTAAGTGAAGTTTCTGTACCTTCTTGAACGAAACCACGTCTCTATTGTGTTTGCCCCTTTCGAATGAGGGGACTGGTGAAATAATATGCCCTTTAGATGTTTATGTATTGAGAATAAAAGAAGATACGGCTTTACTTAAATATGGTAGACAATTTCAGGTCTAAATGGTATAAAAAGATTATGTTACGTACAGTTTAATCAGAATTAAATCAAGTATACACAGTAAAATTAGATAATTGGGTGCTAATCTCCTATCATTGCATGAAAAAATCAATTAATTCCTTAAAAATCATTAAAATTTTGATTATTTTCTAAGTATTATGGTTCAAAAACTAAGTCTAATTTTCTTCTTACAGCATATGCATACCTAATCTTATAGTGGAAAAATTTTAGGAAATCAGAACTTTTTCTTGAAAATTGATATTTTCTTTTGCTTAATTATTATACTCATTAATAATGTACTCATTAAGGTGTCCATTGTTCAGAAACTATAAGTTTAAATTTCCTCTAATATGTTGATAACGTCATCTTACAGTTGAAAAATTCTTAAGAAATAGTCTTTTTCCCTTAAAATTTGATTATTTTCCACTTTTTTCGTAATTATTAAAATTCATTAAGATGTTCGTTATTCAAAATTAATATACAAATATTGATATTATAAAATGATACCCTCATCTTATAGTTGAAAAATTCGTAAGAAATCAGTTTTTTTCTCTTAAAAATTGATATTTTGATTGTTTTGTTTAATTATTAAAACTAATTAAGGTGTTCATCATTCAAAATTAATATATTGGGTAATTAATGATCTTATAGTATGATATCCTTATCTTATAGATGAAAAAATCTTCAGAAATCAGCTTTTTTACTTGAAAATTGATATTTTGCATTGTTTTGTTTAATTATTAAAACTCATTAAGGTGTTCATCATTCAAAATTAATCTATTTGTTTAATATTGATCTTTAGTATGATTTCCTAATCTTATATTTGAAAAAGTCTTAAGAAATCAGCCTTTTTTCCCTTAAAATTTGATATTTTTTCAATGTGTCGCTTAATAATTAATACTTATTGAGATGTTCGTCATTCAAAATTAATATATACATTTAATTTTCATCTTATAGTATGATAATCTTGCCAATTTAAACTCATCTTAGAGTTGTTACGCTTACCCCCAATCTTAGAGTATAAATTTAACCTTTACTTCTTTAATTTTTCTCTCTAGGAGCGCTCAAGTCAGTTTCGGAGACAAATACACAGGCGGCGGCGAGACGGGGGGGGAGGTGGGTGCCACAGTGCCACCGGCTGAGCACGAACAGCAGTTTTTCTACTACTCATACAATACTGTAAGGTCTTCCGATTCACGTTTTTCAAAAATCTCAATGTCTTACTTTTGCCAATTAACAGCAACGTTAGTTTGTGAGTTCCAGTCGTATTTGTAGTAAATAAGAGAGTAAATATGTCTTTACTTCTATGTAACCTGTAGTTCCAGGCACACTTTTCACTTCATGTGTTTCTATTTGGAAAATATTTCCAAAATAAAGCTGCTTCATCAGCATTATCAATCTGTTCAAATCAACAAAAAAATTTCTACGGAATCATAATCAGCAGATTGTTTTTCTCTGTGTATTGAAAGTTGTCCTATTGCAGGCCGTTTCTGCCAACTCCATACCCACCCATTAATTGCTGTGAATTTGTAGTTTGAATCATCGTTTATCATTTTAACCAAACGTTAAGTTTTAATTTTGATTATAGGTCCATATGAAAGAGCTACAATAGCTCTCTGTTACATAAACCACAAAAACAAAGCTTCTTCAATTTCTTCTATATCACTGATCCTCGTTCTTCTTCTCTTTAACTTAGGCGTTTCATTCACGGCATTCAAAAATGTTCGTACTTTTACTTCATCTTTTAACGATCCAGTTACAGTTGTTGAAAACCGGAAATTTAAACGGGGACACCAAAAAAAAGAACGAAATAGCCGAATGTGCGATATACCGAGGAGCGATATAATCAGAGGTTGTTGTATTTAAATATTAAACGTGTCAGGAATATACATTACTACCATCGGCCGAGATAAAATTAATTACCGTAATTCATAGCAGCAGCTTATTAGTTACTACTAAGTTGCTATTGTTATATTGTTAGTACGTAATGCAATATTTATTATAACTATTATACGTATGGTACGTTGTATTGTTTATAAGTATGCTGTATGGTTTATGTATGAAACTGTTTTATTAAATAATAGCGACACGTCCCAGCTTCGCGGGGGTGAACAATGTGTCAACTACAATGTAGGGTAGGCTGGGGTAGGCAATTTAAAAAAGAAATTTCTAAATCGGATAAAAGCGGGAGTGAGAGAAAGTTGCAGTACTTGCAGAATTTAAACTTTAAATAAAAGTTTGTAAAAATGTGATAAATATGTTTTTTCTGTTTATGTACATATTGAAACTAATAAATTTATTTTAATATAGCATATCCAACCGGCTTGCCCGCGTTAACCTTGGACTTCCAGGTAACGCACGTAAAAATGTAATATCCTAAAAATATGCCGATAACAATAATGCATTCGCGACCATAAAGTGTCAAAATGACAATCAGAAAAAACTTATCTTATTTTAACGTAATCAAACCAAATCCCTCAACTTTACAAATGATTTTTAAAAAATTCCTCTTAAAAATGTCTTACGAGAAATATCTAATCAAAAATCAGGAATAGTTGTCTTATTCGTCTAATTTTCCATAATCGGGTTCAAATCCGATGTGGAATACGAAATCTTTAAATTTGCTCTAAAATCACTGAAATACTTGTTTAAATATTTTTAGCACACTGGTTTAGCTGTATGTTATGCTCCTATCTAAAACTTATTTTGAGATATGGCGAAATAACTTTACATTTTCGACCCTCATTTAACCCCCTTAGTGGTTGAATTTCTAAAATCACTGAAATACGCTTTTAACTATTTCTTCAGTAGATTTGTTATGCTGAATTTCGCTCTCTTACCTAAAACTGCATCTGTCATATTGTCCTAAAATTTTCGACCCCCATATAACCCCTAAGTGGTTGAATTTCTAAAATTGCTAAAATACGTATTTAACAATTTGTTAGTAGATTAGTTATCCTGAATTTCATGCTGCTACCCAAACATTCTGCTGAGATATGACGAAATGACCGAAAACGTTCGACATCCCATTTATTCCCCTTATTCGGTGAACTTAAAAAATCGGGGAATTGCATGTTTAACTATTTTTTTTAGTAGATTAGTTATCCCGTATTTCATGCTGCTACATAAACCTGCTGCTGAGCTATAGCGAAATGACCTAAAACGTTCGATCCCCCCCCCCCATTTAATCCCTTAGTGAGTGAATTTATAAAATCGCTGAAATACATGTTTAATTATTTTTTTAGTAGATATGTTATCCAAAATTTCATGCTGTACCGAAACCTGCGGATGGGATATGGCGGAATCACCTAAAACGTTCGACCACATCATTTAACCTCTTGTTCAGTGATTATCTGAAATCGCGGAAATACGTTTTTAACTATTTTTAAGCAGATTAGTTATTTTCAATAAAACGCTCCTACCTAAAACTACCACTGACATATGAACCTGAAACTTTCGACCACCCATTTAACTCCCAAATTGGATGAATTTCTAAAATTTCTAAAATACGTATTTTACTACTTTTTTTAGTAGATTTGTTTTCCTGCATTCCATGCTCCTACATAAAACTGCTACTGGGATATAGAGAAATGACCTAAAACATCCGATAACCCATTTAACCCCTTTATTGTTGAATTTCTAAAATCGCTGAAATACGTATATTACTACATTTTTAGTAGATTTGTTATCCTGAATTTCACGCTCCTACGTAAAACTGCTGCTGAAATATGGAAAAATGACCTAAAACCTTCTCTCCCTCCCCCATTTAATGCATTAATCGATGAATTTGTAAAGTCGTTGAAAAAAGTGTATAACTATTTGTAGCATTATTTTTCTGAATTTCACGCTCCTACGTAAAACTGCTACTGCGATATGATGAAATGACCTAAAATATTCAATCCCCCCTCCGCCCCATTTAACTCCTTTAGTGGATGAATTTCTAAAATCGGTAAAATGCGTGTTTAACTTTTTTTTTTTTTTTTTTGTAGATTTGTTTGAAATTTATACACCGAATAACTGTTTAATTATTTTCTGAAACAGTAATTCAAACATTTATTTTTTACACTCTTTTAATATTAGACTGAATCAAAATTTTGTAACTGAATTGCAGCAAGTTAAGCTATGCTTTCGAAATTATTGTGTCTAAGAACTTATCTTGTCACAGATTAAAGTAGCTCTTATAAGATTATCAAAATAAGAAAAAAATATATATATGAATAACATGTCAAAAAAATTAATAAATATTACATTTAATTTTTATTTGTTTTGAAGGGTCTTTGAAAAATAGTCTAGATAGAAGACTGCACGTCGGAAAAAATAACTATTTTTGTTAAGTAACAAGTATCAAAGAACAGTTTAGGGAGATTTAAGGCGTTTAATAATCTACGAACGAGGCAGCTTCCAGATTATTTTATGTTCTCGGCAGTGCTCGAAAGAGGGGTGAACGCCGACAGACACCAATATATAGAGTGGCAATATTTAACCCGATAACTGAAGACTGTTGCACATGCACATATGGTAAGGATTAGAATTCTGACCTTTAATTTTTTTTAGACCGCTGACCAGGCCCCTACCTGCCAGGCTTTTGCCCAGCTTAACGGAATGATGCCTTTCAACGGGGCGAGGCTTCGCCTGCTCTCCACATGGCGAAGATGTGTTTGATAAAACTATAGGCCGAACAAATCGAATTAAAAAATCAGGTCATAATATTTCTTCTCTCTTACTACGTTTTTCTTAAGTTACATTGTATTGATCCAGCCATTGCCGAGAAATTGTGTTCAATTCATTGACAGATTGAAGGAGGTACATAAGAAACTTCCCTTGCCTTCGACTCTCTGAAATTCAGGAATAAAAATGTTTACACACAAAAAAAAAAATAAATGGAGAGAAAGAAGTTTGCTATTGCCAATAATTGCGACATGCTAATGGAAAAGTATCAAATTTTCACTTAATTCTAGAATTTCTTTCATATACAATTATGAGTACCGTATTAAAAAATTCATGAAAAACATTATATATATATACATGTGTGTGTGTGTATATATATATATATATATTACACATAACACAGCGAAGTGTGGAAAGTTGCATGCTAGAGCTAAGTAGAAGAGACAGAAAAAGAAAAACCTGGATAAGAAGTCAGACGAAAGTTTTTGTCGTCATTGAGAGAATTGAACAGCTTAAATGGAAATGGCCTGGGCACATTGAATGAAGACAAGACAATATATGTAACAAAAACACTTTACATTGGTAACCTAGAGATGTAAAACGACCAAGAAGACGATCTCAAGTAAGATGGAGTGACGAAATCAGAAAATTAGCCGGTGCTAATTGGATGACAAAAGCACTAGACAGGAAGCAATCGAAAAATCTGAGGGATAACTATATCCAGTTGTGGATTGAAAACGGTTGATTATGATGATATATCACCATTGAAATCAATATATATATATATATATATATATAAACCCCTTGAAAGATATCTAAAATTTATAGTCCAACAAATAGTATATGAATATATTAAAAAACAAACATTTAAAGAAAAAATGAAATAAATAATAAAAATTACAGAAATACAATAAATTCCTTCTAATGAAAAATTTAAAAAAAAAAAAAAAAAAAAAAACGCGAATTGTTAGAAACCAAAAAAGCATTCCAAAGTTTCGCAAACAAAATTTTACTCAAGAATAATGGAGATCATTTCAAAATTAGAAAGAATAAACACATTGTTATCATCTACAACACAATACAAGGTTTTAACTCTATTATATAAAATTCAAACTAAAGTAACTTTTTTTCATCATGTTCACTCAAAAGAATGCATATTTTAAGAGAGCGTTTTGTAAACATGAAGTTACACAGTAACACAAATCCCGCTAAAATTCAAACGAATTATAACACAATAAAATTGTATACTATTACCAGTACGCACATTTTTAACTTCTTATTAAAAACCACTCTAAGCAAAATCCAAAAATCATGCAATACCACAAGCGCTATTTTTTCGAAGCATATCTCTTCGTGATTTCACGTACCTTCACTTCTAAAAGGTCTTCAGTCCTTACTTTTCTCTCCTTATCTCAAAGCGAAGTTGCCATTAAAAAAATGATTATTGACATATTTCACAAATTTTTTAATCGATTATAAAATAAAGTAAATTAAAATAAAATTTAAAAAAACATCGGTGACCACTGGTAACTCATTTCTTCCAAAAATTCTATCCCTACCAAAACAATATTCGAAAAAAAAAAACTAACCATTGTAACCTATAAATCTTTAATGGAAAACAATAGCAGAAAACATTAAATGTACAAAATCAAGATTTCAGCTAAATTAGCCAAGTAATTTTGAAAAGTACCCGCATTACATATTTTACTACGATTAAGAATGAATTCAACATTACTAGTTAAATACTTTACTACATAATTACTAGTATATTGCTGCTTTTAATTCATTACCATTTATCCACTTATTGTTTCGACGTGAATTATTGTGCTACAATACGCAAATCGAAATCGCCCGCAGAATTTACATTAGTACTTGGACCTTTAATTACTCAAGCCACAGATGGAATTTCAAATATTTTGTTATATTATAATTCCAGTCTTACTCTCTCTATAATTGTCGTAAATTAATGTGTAATCGATTGCGCCATTTCCCAGAAATCGTGTCAATTTAATTGTCAGATGTGAGTGGATGTATAGGAAGCTGTTCGCTCGCCTCCAGCTTACTGCTCTTCTTACACCTATAATTAGGATGAGCGAAGCGAATCCTCTACAAGGCTACAGAAATTACATTTTGTCGTACACTTTACAAAAAACTATTCAGTATTTTGACTTGATATTAAACATAAAAATAAATTATGATCTGTAGATTTGCACAATATTATTTTTTTTTTACAGTATAACCTTAAAAAATTATTATTTTAATTAATTTATTTTACATGTTTTTCCATTACGGGCGCATTTATTTTCAAATAAAAAATGAAACACGTATATTTTCAGAAGAAAAAATAAATCATGGAGTTAGTAATTATAGATAGAATCATGATTAATTAAATAAATCCGCCAAAATATCTCAAAAACTGTTTTTTAAATTTAATTAAGGAAAGAAATATTTTTGGACATGATAGAAACAAAATATGATCTCTAGATTCTGACAATATTATTTTCTTATCAAATGATTTAAAAAAACATTTAATTCAATTATAAAAGTATTTTTCAGTGTTAAGAATTCAAATACACAATTTATTCTTATTATGTGAAATTATTTACGCAGACGATACTTACGCTTTTAAAAGAATTATATTATGAGTTTCTTTTCGTAAAGTGGCAACAAAAAAATTGCAAACAAATAAAATTAATTGTTTAATTCGTTATATAAAGTATTATTCGAATTCGAAGGTTGAAAATTGAACCAAATGAAACATATTTACTTTTAGTATTATTTTTAATATGTTTGCCGTTTAAAATCAATTTATTAGTTGTATTATAAAAAATGCCGAGAAAACGAACACTTAGCGGTCGAAAAGAACACGAACATGATTTAGCTTTAAGACAAGAGGCTAGCGTAAAAAACGACGACATGACGAATCTCTTCTGACAGAGAATGCATGTGCTCGGAATTTTTTTTTTTTTTTTTTGAAGATGCACAAAAAGAAATTAAATTATATTTTAGTAAAATTTGTCATCGTCGTTGGTTTGACATGCATATTCAAGCTGACGGAACTTGTAAGACTTTCCATAAATGTATAGTAAATGATGAACTAAATATTTTTTCTGTAACTAATAATATGTATCCAGGTCCACAACCGGAAATATTGAAGAACTTAACTTTTATTGAGGAGCAATTAATTGCCGAAGTTCATCCAGTTATTACTGTTTATCGCATTAAAGGTGGTCACCTTGGATACAGTGGGCAAATATGTGAATTACAAAGATTGGAAACATACCTATTTCAAACCATTTGAAAAAACATTAGAAGCTATTGGAAAATGTAAAAACATCTTTTAAAGAGCTTTCAGTTGAAAATTTAAAAATAATTCGTAAAATTTTGCTTCGAAAATATTTTTATCTATACCAGTCTTATGTAATAAATAAAAAAGCCGAGGAAATTTTGAGTTATTTGGCTGAATTTACATTTCTAAAATTAAAATGCGCCAAAACATGAAATAACGTTTTGACAGATGCAAAAATAATATAAAAAAATATTGTTACTTTCAAATATTTATCTTATGAAATAATGCTTCGCGAATCCAAACAAAGCATGGCTTTTCCTAGTATATTTGAAAATGCTGACAATATTTTTTAAAGATCCTGAGTTCCATTAAACGATTTTTATAAAACATATCTAGATAAATGTTTACTACTCTGTATTGTATTATATGTTGTCCTTACAAATAAATTGACATAAAATATATCCATGTAAAATTAAGCAGAAAACCTGGCAAACGATATTCTAGACAACAACTGCAGGAAAACGGCCTTTGATCTTACATAAACGGGTTTACCCGTAAAAACATGTCGGTATTCCAAAGTTTTAATTATATGGCGTATATTTACATTATGTGATCTCTTAGCTTGAGAAAATGGCATTTCCTATAAAATTATATGGTAAAATCTCATGATTTGACATATTTTTTACAGTGTTCTTTCCAGCTCCTTCGAATTCTATTACTTTCGTGGAAGATACACTATTAAAAATTTTGTGGAAGATTGAACCAAATTTTGGTGTTGCAGTAGCTGCAACCATAAGATAGTGAGATATCGTTCCATCATTTGGAGCTCTGGTTGAACGCAGCTCTAAATATTAGACCAATATTTCACCATTTTTTGCAGCTCCTGCAGCACCAAAATTTCGTTCAAACTACCACAAAGTTTCTAACAGTGTCTTTTGGCTCACTAAAAAATGTTTTTGAAACATAACGCAAACAGTACAGAGAAAATATAAGACTACAACTAAAATATAACATAAAATGATTAACTCCATACTCATAAAAACAAAGAAACACGTGAAACCACACATAGCTATTTTCAAACAAATTTTATTAAAACAAAATGTATGTAATCAACAAAGAAATATGATACAACTATACAGTGACTATACAAGCGATGAAACTGCAGCTATACATGAACGAAATGACTATACATTAATGATATGACTAATTATTTTGTATTGTACTAAATTATTCCAAAGTAGGAAAGACACTAATAGCCGTAACCATGAGCACCATAGCCCAAATCATAGGCATATGGAACAGCATGAGTTTCCACTCCATAGGCAGCTCTGCCTTCGTGGTGATGGTGACCATGGTGATGATGGTGACCCCTCAGGAGCTTAGCGAGTAGACCAGCAGCAAGGAGAGTTTCGAGAGCTCCATGTCCACCTCCATGGTGTCCTTTTCCGCCTCCTCCGAACATTCCTCCCATCATGCCTTGACCTGCATCAACTAGGACACCAAAAGATGCCAGCATTAAGCAGAGGCAGAGAGCTACGATTTTATGAGAAGCGGCCATTTTACGTCTGCAGAAAGAAAATATTTAAATTAGTACGAATGAAAAATAATTATTTTTGAAATGAAGGTCTCTTATTTAACATGATAAAATGAGCTACAAAGTGAAAAAAGACAAATGTTTCTTAATCTAATAAAATATAACCATGAACGAAAATATAGAATAACTTCGTCCGAGTTGCTCACGATTCTCAAAATCGTTCTTTATCTTTAGAAACCTCTAAATCCAATATATTTTCGAAACTTAAAGAAGCATACATTAAAACAAGTTTTCTGCTACTGATTTTCTGAAATAGTTCCGAGTAGTTTTATAGGGAATAAATCAGTCTTCTCAAGCCGGAATATCGGATTTTAGGGTGGTATTATTTCTGAAGTAAACATTTTCAAGTTCAACGAACACGTTTACCCTTGTATGTATAAGTTGAGTTAGGCATCTGAAAATATTTAATTGAGAATTCCTAGCCTCTTAAATACCTCAATTCCAGTTTGAGAAAATTTATTAATATACAATTAAAAAGACCCAAAGGAGTTCTCGAAAATCAGTGGCAGCAAATTAAAATTTACGCTTCTTTAAATCTCGAATATATATTATTTTCTGAGGTTTCTAAAGATAAAAAACGCTTTTCCGAATCGAGGGTAGTTCGCGAGATGTTATGCTTTCGGTCAAGAATGGACCAAATGATGTTCGCATATTACTATTTTAACCGCTTTTAACAAAATTCTGTAACTTTAGAAGAATGTTTTAATCGTTTTTAACGAAATTCTGTAACTTTAGAAGAATTTATCTTTGAATAGGCAATAGAAATGCCTAAAATCGCTACAAAAATGTTAAAGTTTCAAAAAAGATAGATGCAAATTATCAGATATGTAAAATAAAATAGAAATTTGGTGTTATAGCGGCCCCCCAAGGATGAAATATTTTCGTTTCTGTTTTCATTAATATATTGTAAATTTGGTACTTTCGTGTTACAGCGGCCCCCAAGGATGAATCGCCAAGCGGGCAAGATTTATCGCCAAATTATAAAGCATGTATGACATTATAATAATATATGATATATATATATAATAATTCTCGACGTATGTGGCCAAGTTATAGTCATATATGATGTATATATATGACATGTGCATATGATGTAAATACGACATAAAAGACGTAAATAATATGTGTATAATGACGTATATGGCACATATAGGAGTGTTTGGTATATATATATATATATATATATATATATATATATATATATATATATATATAAGTATATATAGGATGCATATATAAGCTTTGCGATGATAACTGCAACCTTGGCATAATCATAATTATTGGGGCCGCTATAACACGACAATACGGTATTGTTTTTCTTTCTTTTATTATTATTTATTTATTTTTTTAAGCTTTCAGAACATTTTCCCAATCGTTATTGTAATTTGTTAAATTATAATTTTTGTTTACTTTCGTTAGTGGTTATATTATATTTTCATAGGGTAACAAACATTTATCTTTCTTTACAGTGTAACTAACAAAATGCACGTTTCGAGATATTAAATATTAAACTTTTCTAAATAAAACTACAAACAAAACCGTTGTGGTTGCTTCCTCAAAAATAGCTTATTTGTTCACATTGAACGTTCAGTTATCTTATGTGCTACAGTTTTACTGTGATAGATTTTACTTTATTGGGACTTATTGAACTTCAGTAACAAAAACTCTTTGCACATACCAAAAGTTATATATTAAGTAATAAATAAACCTTGTACTCATTAAAATGATATGAGAATGTAGTTAAATTACCTTACATGAAAAAAATCCAAATATGACCGTTATCCTGTTTTACAATTTCCCTTAGAGCTACACTTCAAAACAGAAAATAATTACAATACAAATACAAGAGCGATTACAATTTGGAAAATACATTAACAAAGTGTCTCAAAAATATGGAAGATGACCCAACATGAGAATGATTCTGTAAAAGTTATGACTGCAACGAAAATGTTTACGAATCACAGATCTTTACAATAAAAAAAGTGACGACCAAGATATTTATCGTTTAAACGATACATATTTCACGGAAATATTTTTTCATTCAGAAAGTTGTGTACATATTTCAAAACAATTTTTCCCTTTGATGTAATTTGAAAATTTATATATTATACAGTTATGTATGTATGTATGTATTTTGGGCAACAATACAGTTTCTTTTTTTTTTGAGGGGGCGGGTGGGGTGGTAAAATTTTCCCTGATTCCAACAGGTGTCTAACATTTTTTTCTGTTCATCAAGAATAATACCTGAAGGGTAGAATAAAAATTAATAAAAAAAAAAGGCCAATTACACAAAAATTTGGATTTTATCGAAAATAAGACGCTTTTGCAATTAATGATATATGAAGAGTATTTTCTAACTCTGGGATATCTACGGAGTTTAGTCAGACCCATCCACAGAATAAAGGAGGAAAGACGATAATATTTAGAAATGTTAAATTTTATATGTGGGTTTTCACCGAACTTAATTTGACAAAAATGCATGGCTCTTACTTCTACTTCGGCAAAAATTTTAAATTCCAACAGAAGCATCGATTATTTTTAATAATATGCTCATAATCCTTTTTAAAAAGAACCATGGGTCAAATTTTCATATTGTTAGGTAAACTGGATTTAAATAAATTATTGAATCTTATAATGTTAATAAATCGGTCAAGTACGAGCATAACTTGGGGCCTCCGAGATGACGCTGTGGGCTTTTTTTATCGGACCTGCTACAAGTATTAGTGACGTCACAAGCGAGATCCAGTTCGGTCAATGTATCCCAGCAGAAAGATTTAATAAAGACAGATGTTTTGAATTTTCTGTCTTAAAATTTGTCATTATATAAATAATATTACTAAATTTCATAATCGCGAAATAAAAGGGAGTAAATAAACTTGTTTTATAAAAGGAAATAAAAAAAATACAAAGATTAATAGATCTGATTGAACACATTGACTTACTTTTTCCTAAAAACATTATTTTACAATTATTTTACAAATCTTACAAAAACCTTACAAAATCAATCCCCCCCCCCTTTACCACTACATACCATAATTTAACCACCAAAACACAATAAAAGTCAAATTAATAAGATAAATTGATATTTTTCAACTACAGACACATTGGCACTTTTTATTTCAGCTTGGCGCAATTCGAGCTTCCGAAAGTTATATATGTTTCCAAATTATATAAACAGCTATGAAAACAAATCTAATGAACTTTTATGTTTATTTATATGTAAAATTATTTATGTATGCAATTATGTTCTATCTGTATATAAAAATAGATAAATGGCTTCTTTATATTAAATAAATTGTATAAATATTGAAAAAAATGCTCATTTATATGATACAGCTAATAGGTTGCCAGAAAATATGTTGCTAAATTTTCTTCTCTTGTCATAAGCAATTTTCTCTAAATCGCCTGTATTTGCTTTTCTGTTTTATCTTACCTTGATAACTTATTTACAATATTTTAAAAAAATTGTCTATTTATTGTACTTGTGTCCAGAGCCTAATAACCTCTCAAATGAACTTCTCAACAGATTATTTTTTATAATATATTTGTACACTTAAGTTAGCTAAAATTTTAAATGATACTACTAATTTAGAGAAATAAGTTACTTTTAATTTTATTAAAAAAAAAAAGCACACTCACTCCTAACTAAGTGTATCCAGATTTCATTCAATTTATTACCGTATTTATTTAAAAATCCTCGAAAGATGTGTTGTCATCGTTGCACCATTTTTAAAACTGTTTATCGTCCGCTTCTTTTATTTATTTATTTTTCAAATTTGGCTCTTTTCGTTTTGGAAGTACACATTCATTCACATATGACGGAATATTTTCACTACAGTAGGATAGACATACGTTGTTAGGGTTATTTTTTATTCTTGGCACAACAAGTTCAGTACCATCACATTAATTCTAGCTTCACGAAATGTAAAACGTATATCGAAATGTTTAATGCAGACCACTGCTGTTGAAATATGAGTAAGATTATCATGATGTAATTTTCGTTACTAAAATTTCTTATTTTCATTATCAGTTGGAAATTTGAAGACTTAGATTTGAAACCAGGTCATAACATTTTCTTCACATTATTTTATAGATATAATCTACACTTTCTTTAATAGTTATAATCTCAATTATTGATAGAGTTATAATCTAAATACACTCAAAAATATTATTAATTACTAAATAAAACAATAAATGATATCAACATACTATCTTAAACAATCCGTACAAGTGAACAAAGTACGTGGAAAATTTTAAGTAGTATGGATCTGGCTTCTGACGTCACGCAACTGAATTTGCTCTTTGTGGCAGTCCCGGTAGAGATTGCAAACACTGCCACCTCGGAGACTCCGGTATAACTCGCGCTCAATGGGTTCCGTACATTAAATTTACTAATTACTATTTATTAATTAATTAACTCCTACTAACCCTAATTTTTTCATTATTTTAGTTTCAGTAGATTCGAAAATAGGAGGGGGTTGGACATACTTTTCCAGTATACTTTCGATGATATCTCTGAAAATATAATACCTAAAATTAAAACAAATATATTTTTAAGTTCGATGTTACGAGATCTTTCAAACGATACCCTACACGATGCATAAAAAGAAAGTTTTTTTTTTCTCGAAAATCATTATCAAATATCCTTGGATAATTATGTGCCGATAAATACCTCGAGTGCCCGTCAACTCCTCCGCTGACCACCCGAAAATTAAAGTTTTTGTGTAACAGAAAAATACGTTTTTCTTAAAAACTATGCTACCTAGGTATAATATTTTTAGTACATTTTAGTACATTGTAACGGAAATATTTTGGAAGAAACGTGAATTTTAGCGACGAAATTAGACTTGATTTTTGTGATAAACATCGATTGCTTATAAAGGAGTTTATAAAAAATAATTGTATTTACTTTTATAATTATTACATATTCAAGCGCAGTTTCATAAAATATTTCGACTGCACATAGATTTTTTCTATCAGGTTAACATTAAATTTATAGATATTCTGAAAACTGTTGTAAATTAATTTTCGTTGTTTATATTTATAACAATTTATAATCAATTAAAGTTACAGATTGCAAAAATATAAAAAATTATAACACCTTATAATAATAAACTTATTTTATCTTTTAAAAGACGTAAAAGGAAAATTTTACAAACAGTAAAACAAGTTTCATAGACTGTAGACATGTTTCGGCTCCATCGCAGACATTATCAAAATAAATAAGAATATTATAATTTGAAAAAGTACATGAAGAATTAAATAATGGCGTTTCAAATAATCATATACCGTCACTTCACATAATCACTTCATATACCGTGCAATCGCAGAATAAAAGTTCTTATTTGTTTTGATAATAGCTATGTTGAAGTCGTAACATGTCAACAAACAGTCTAATTGAAAACGAAAAAGAAACGAAAACTTGAAAACATTAAGCCGTGCTAATAAATGGAAAGTGCTAACCAAATATGTTAACCAATATACCTTAATATTTTATCGGGTCCTTCCTACAATAATTTTAACTCTTGTTTAGATTGATGTCTGTAATTTTTGAGGAAATTAAAGTTGATGACCACGTTTTTTGCTTTATAAGACGATTTCTCATCAGACATCAATTTTCGAATTCGGCTTTTTTTTCATATCTGATAGTTTGCATCTATCCTTTTTGTAATATTAACAGTTTTTAATGCTTTTATGCATTTCTATTTGCTATTCAAAGATTTTTTTTAAGTTACAGAATTTCTTTAAAAATTCTTCTAAAGTTATAGAATTTCGTTAAAAATTCTTCTAAAGTTGCAGAATTTCGGTAAAAACGGTTAAAATAATAAATTACTAGCATCAAGAGGCCCATTCTCGACCGAAAACAACAACCATTTTCCAATGGTTAAACACTTATTTTACTGTTTATAAAGTTTTCATTTTACATCTTATAGCAATTATAAGAAGTATATTACAGATTGTTTTCAAAATTTTATAACATATGATAAAAGCTTACTTTTTGTAAGAGAAGAATGAAGAATGATAAAAAACCCAAGAGGTCAGAAATGAAAATGATACTTCTTCAAAATCTGCAGTCGCTTTTATAGTAGATACTGGAACAAAGGAAATGCAGAATTTCCGAAAACAAAAGTTTTCCTATCCGTAATCCTTTTGTATAAGTTATGTTATCTATTCCATAACATACTTCCTACGAGGATATATTTTTCACTCTTGGGCATCCCATCTATGACCGAGTATGTCAAACCTTTAAACTTAATCCCTTTGAAGAAACAGTGTTTCTCTTTTACTGAATCATAAGAATCCTCTTGCATTGCACTGTTCTGCTTGAGTTCATTTAGCAATATTATATAAATATTCATGTATAATTTTATACGCTAATTACAATTTTTTCCTTCTCTTAGATGAACTAAATGCTTTTAACCTTTTAAAAAAATAATAATAAATATTTATCAAGTATAAAAAACAGAAAAGGTTAAAGTTATATTTTAAGAAACGAAACGGACTTTTGAATTAATTTTTTACCGTACAACAACATAAATAGTTATAGGAGTTCTCTTTTAACGATTTTAAATATTCAAAATGTTCAAAATAATGTTATTTGTTTATCCATGCATATATAAACGCTATTTAAAGCGTTTTATTACTGTCTAGAGAGTTAAACTTTCCAACTAAATTGAAATATCAGAGTTTTAAATAAACATGTGTATTCAAGAATAAAAAATTCTAATCCTACTAGAAAGTCAGAATTTTATCTATATAAAGCTTTGACCTTTTCAGCCGTCTAACTAAATACATATTTAATTAATACATTTATTTGCTCGACGCGAGACATTCGATTCCACAGTTTAGATTTAAATACTTCTTTATTAAATTATTTAATATTCTCTTAAATGAAGACACAAAAAAGTTTGTAATGACTTTGTCAAGTAAATCGAATCATCTTCAAAATATCAATAGTTTATTTTGCACTTAAAATTAATTTGAATTAGTTTATTACTAGTAAATGTGAATGAAATGCTGCTATATAATATGGTATTTAAGAAATTTTTAAAGAATTAAAAACAAAAAGTAGTCGTTTGGGACCATCGAAATACTTACCCATCATGGATATGCATAATATAAAATATGAAAATAAAACATGTGTAAACTATTTATAAAATGCATTGTAATTCGAATAAAATCGTGACTTGATTGCGTCATAAACTTTAATTACTCAATTACTGAATTGCGCAAAAGAAACATCTTTATAATTCCAAAATTGATAATCATATTAACTAACGGTTTGTTGCGTCGGATTAAGTGTCTCATTTTCAATTAAAATATATCTTTGAATTCAAATTTGAATGAAATACAAGTTCATGAAAAATCGAAAAGTGTGGAAAATATGATTACAAATATCTCGGCAACTAATTATCCGATCAACTTTCTTCTTTATGCAAAATTTATGTTTTTTTATTGTCTTCTATATTCACTCCTTAAAATGAAATTTTTATATACCTTTTATCAGAACGAATATTTCGAGAGTCCGAAAAAAATAGTTCCTGATAATAGAGGTTACTGAAATTCAGTAAGCTTTATCCCATTATTACATACTAAGTACATACCAAATTTCAAGTCTTTATCTCAATTTCTTCGGGAAATAGAGCATTTACATACACAGACAGACGGACAGCATTTTTTTTTCTAAAAATCTTTCTTTCGGAATCTCTAGTGTCTGAAACGTGTAAATCCGTTAATTTTTTTTTCGATTTCCAAAACGATTACAAGACTTACCCTATACTACGCGCATGATGGGTAAGTAATAGATTAATTCTATCTAAAAAATATACAGGGTTATTCAAAATGAATCACCCTATTTCAAAATGCTATATTTTCCTAAATAAACGACACAAAATAATAACTTATACATAAATACAAAGGAAAAATATTGAAGTGTTTCTTTTACAAGTGCATGTCAAGATGGTATATAAATTCCCGCCATACACGTTGTAAAGTGTCACTGGTAATTGATTGTACAGCAGCGGAAATCCGTTGTTTAAGTTCACATAAATTTGTAGGTAATGGTGGCACATAAACTTTATCTTTTATAACCCCCCAAAGGAAGAAATCGCATCGGGTCATATCAGGTGATGTAGGTGACCATCAAGTCATCTGGTCCACTCCAAACCGATCCAACTGCGAGATGGCTCCATGTTAAGGAAACAAGAAATGACTGTAGCCCAGTGGGTGGTACCCCATCTTTTTGGAAAACGAAGTTCGAGAGACATTCTTTTATTTGGGAAAAAATCCAGCTTTTTAAATTATCCAAATAGGTACTGCCAGTCAAGGACACAGTAGCGTCGTCTATTGTTCAGAATATAAAACTTCCATATTTTTCCTTTGTATTCATGTATTACTTATCATTCTGTGTCGTGTATTTATGAAAATAAGGCATTTTCAAATCGAATGATTCATTTTGAATAACCCTGTATACACTGTCAGCCAATAGTCATTGACAAAGTTTAAAATTAAATTAAAAAGCAAGTTACTGGTATGCGCGAGTCCTGTTTAGACGAATAACCTACCGATAACCTAAAGTTTGGTTTAAGCAAATACAAAAATTAGTTCCAATAACTAGCGATATATGATGCTACCACATCGAAGTTACCCCAAAATTCATCAATGTCTTAAGAAAAGCAAGTATTTGATCACAGATGACGCCAGTAGATGGGCTTCTGGAGAAAAATTTAAACTAAGAAACTACAACTTAAATTAAAAACAGAGGCTTTGATAATCACGCAGAAATAAATTGGAGTAAAATTAGGAATTATCTTTTGCTAAAATTAGTTAAAATATTTAAAAATTAATTGCATAATAAATGAAAAAACATGGCCATTATAAAGACTAAAAAATAACACTCCCATCTTTAAAGATGGTTGTTGTGTAATAATGACGGCCGATTATTATCTGCACGAGGAATATAGTCCCATGGAGTGGGGAACGCTCCTATGGGGTCTTTCTAAGGGAACCTTATCCGTATTTATGCAAGGATAACCAATGCAGGGTTCGAAGAATACCACAAAAACCTCGAACGATTAGGCCGACGGCTGCGATTGTATTTGAATCCAGCACCTCTCGTCTGCCAGCTTCGGTAGTAGAACATCTGGGCCACTGGTTAGGCCATCTTTAAAGAGTGCCAAAAAATGGGAGCATTTAAGTATACGCTTTAAATTCCGTATTTTTTTGTTAATAATGTAATTAATCTTTTAATCTCATTTTTAATATTTTTAAACAGTTTCATTAATGATTAATCTTCATTATAAAAAATAATTTTCACTCATTATTACTCTGATTTATTCCAGCATGAGTGAAACAAACTCTGCTCTAAGTTGCGTTTTTTAGTTTAACGTTTTGCCCCACAAGCCCATCCTTCTGAATCACAGCGTCACAAATTGAAAAAGAACATAAACAAAAGGCATACGCAATGAAATAAAATTTTAATATAGTAATAACTGACGCCATCTGTGATCAATTGCTTGTTTATATTAAGTTTTTGATGCAGTTTTGGGTTTCTTTGTGGGTTTACTGCCATCTATGGGCAATTATTCGAACTATTATTTTATTTCCTTAAACAAAACTTCCGATCATCAGAAGCACTTTCGTTTACACCGTACATTTACTTGATTTGTTATTTATTGTGAAATGTGTCAAGATTTTTTTTTGGCCTATCCTTTATATTTTCTAGATATCTTTTATCTAATAAACATATTCTTTCGTAAGACTTATATTGGACTTGCTAATGGTTTGTAGTGGTTATTCATATTACTGTATATTATCTAAGGAACTAAATACAAATGTTTGTCAAGGTAAAGACTGCACTTTATAAATATTTTATTAAAATACTAGGGGGCCTACCTCCTGCGAGCTACGCTCGCCAACCCCCGCTCAGACTTCGAGGCCTCTAAAAGCATGACAGCGTGCTTTGTTTTAACGTTTTAATGGGGCATTTGTTGATTATCATGGCCTCATACACAGCTGCTGCGACAACTGACGACTGATTTTGGGATTGATAAGTAAAATCAATTACAACTTGAAAACCAGCTTGTATAAAATGGTTAGGTTTAAATTGTGGCTACCTCTCGGACTGTTATAACAACGATCTGTATTCTATTCTTTCTTTTGCGTTTAAGGATGAGAAAAATTCCTTCTTGTGAATAACATTAAGATCCACGGTATTGAAAAGTACTACGTTATAGACATTTTCAGTAACAGGTTTTAATTTTCTTTCTATTTTAGTGCACCATCATGCATATTTTCATGTTATTTTAAATATATAAATTATTTATTTTAATTAATATGTATATACGAATTTTCTAATAATTATTTATCATACAAAATTAATTAAATATTTTGTGCATGCATGTCTGCATTTATTTGGCATCAATTGATGAGATATTTAAACAAATTTGCTATCCGCGATAATTTTACACCATGTTATGTCACTTGAATATTGTCCATAAGAAAATCGGGTTCTTTTCCAGTATAGGATCCTTTGCATTTAGGTTTGGCGTAATTCGAGTTTCGAAGAGGGATAGATTCGTTAATATACATAGATTTGTTGCCAAAAGTTATGAAAACAAACCCAATGAACTTTTGGTGCTTTTCTATTATAGGGGTCTTGACGCTTTTTTAAAAAGCTTGGCGCAATTCGGGCATCAGAAAGTGAGATTTGGTGCCAAATGACATAAACAGCCATGGAAACAAATTCGACGATTTTTTTGTTTATATGCGTATTTTAATTATACGTATATTATTATTGTTTTTCATATACAAATTACTTCTGATTATATATAAAATAGGATAAATGACATTTTACGCTAAACAAATTGTATAAATAGTTTTTTCTCATTTCTTTTGCGTTTACATAAATGACGTCATTTGGACGAATTTATTCAAAATATTTTCAGTTTATGAATTAAATTAAATGCTGACAGACGATTGAATCCTGTCGATAGAAATGTGATTTTTTTTTTTTTCAAATTTTCCTGAAAAACATATTTTAATCACAATCTTGTCTTCATTATCGATTGAAATAAAGGATAAATTCAATTTCAATTTGAAAATGACGAATAAAAAGAAATCAATAATCCCTATCGGGATCCTTTTCAATTTTTTTCCCTTTTTTGTCACAAAAAACTGAAAAATTAGTTGCCATCATTACAGAAATGTCATTAAAATTAGAAAAAAATTAATATCTCAAAAAGTAATTCCAATTTCAAAATTCTATGACCAGTTTTGACATCCGCGGATTTTTATGGACAATTGGTATTAATTTCACCATCAAGCGTTTAATATTTTATTAAAAATAGCCCTGAAAAATAATCAGTCGTTTAATCAGTTGTTTCATAAAATCGTTTCATAAATTCGTTTCATAAAATCGTTTCACAAATTCGTTTCATTAGGATTTTATATATATAGGGTAGAAATACATCTGGTTTATAAAGTAATAACGCATAAATGTCGAAACATTGCATTTGCAAAAAATATAACACTGATTTACATCCTGCGGGCATGATTTTTTCAATACTTTTTACAAGGGATAATGAACATGTGGAATTTGTTCAGATTTGATTTGATTTGATTTGATTACCTAAGAAGGACTGCTCAGACCAGGAAATCAAATCTGTAGAGCATAGTATCCCTCCCGGTCCCTTTATTAAGGTCTTAAAAAATACAGTGTTCAGCCGTAGCTGAAGCCGCCAGAAAACACGACAATGGGCGGCAATTTCATAAATACAATTATGAAAGAAAATCGGCCTATGCCAGTCCTTCCAGGAATTCTCCAATCTCAAGAAAGTGACCGGGAGGCCTTACATTAGTGGTCCATCACTGCCGGAAAACAGATTTTCCCTCGCGACACTTGGCAGTGAGGGGCATCAGTATGCTGCGGAAGCTTTTGGGTGTGCCGGAGAAACGCCCTCGTGGCATGTGCGGGATTCTCTACCAGAGATCTACGCGCGAAGGAACCGACAACCAGGTTCACTAAGTTAAATTTGACAGGTAAGTTTTATATGGTTATATATATATTTTTAGTTTCCTCTTAATAAGTGGGCGTGTGAGGATATTTGTGAGACAACTTTAGAAGGGTTTTAAATGTACTTGAGATGCCATCGGCTTGTCAGTGTGCAATGAAAATAAGGATGTGACGCTGTGCCTTGTTAACCTCATTCGCGTTGGTCTGAAGATGCACAATTGAATTTTTGTAGGTACTGGCGAAATGGACCATGACCAGTAAGAAAAGCTGTAGTGTGATGGGTGAGGTAAAATAGTGTGTAGGAGACTTTGGGGATTAGTGTATGAGTATGTCGGCCTTTTGTTGAAGTGGTGAAATGTACATGCTAGTCTTTTAGAATATTTCTCTTTAATGATCGTTCGATGTAGCTTGGTGGGAGTGGAAGGTGGGGATCGATGTTAATTTTTTTTTGTGGCTTTGATTCTTTTGCTACAGTATCCGCCAACTCGTTTCCAAATATGCCCTTGTGAGCGGATACATGACCAATTCGAGTGCGGCTTACAAGAGTTAGTAGACTTTTCTTGCTATCAAGAACTAGTGGGTGTTTCAATCTGTGGGAATTAATTGCCTGCAGACTATCCAGACTGTCGCTATATGTCCAGAGCAGGGTTGTGCCTTTTTATGTGTGGATCCATTCGAGTGCTTGGAGGATGGCATATAGCTCGACATGGTATTCCGGTTATATTTAGATTGTAAGACTAGTTACCTTCTTAGATTCAAATGTTGTGCGAAATTCACACTTAAAGAACACTCGATTCCAATAAATCTCCAATTTATCAATATCAAGGTAGATCAACACATAACCCAAAAAATTGCCAGACTAAGAACTGAACACCAAGAGAGAAGAAAAAAAAACCTCAAAGTGTAGAAAAAACAGACACTGTAACAACTACACTACTGCATAATTGAGAACAGTATCCACATTTCGCTGACTGGCCATTCTGCAGCCTCTACAAAAGAATGCTATTGCTCTAAACTATGTAAAACTTTCTGGTGACTAAGTTGTACAGTTTTCTAAAGTTGTCATGTATGACAATGACATGAAAGGCATTTTATAGAAAGAATCATCGCCTATATGACATCAAACAATTTTACGACAATTAATTAAATATAATTACACTCTTTCATTTAACTCAACATTGCTTTGGTATGTAAAGATGGAATTTTGTAATCGATTTTTAACTCATATCTTGATATCTTATAAGTATAAACATTCTGTAAAAAGGTGTATTTCGGAAGGCAATACAACATTTTAATATTTGTAGAACTTAATTATAAATTAATAAATTTATTTTAAAGCATTTTCCGTTAGCCCGCCACAGATGATAAATCGCCAAATATTTTTATGGTTACAATTGTGTACGAGTTACAAAAACAATGGATTCAATGATGCGTCAAACCACGCTTGCCAAAAAGGCTAACGGGCTGTGAAACTGAAAAAGTGCAATATTTTAAACAATGAAAGTAGAAAAATAAATGCAAATAAACAATAAAGTGTGTAATAACTAAGCAAAACACACCTTTGTGAATTACCAGTAAAATATTAATTAAATTATGATTATACGTTGAGAAAAAGAAATTTCAAATCCCAAATAGGTAGTTTAAATTATGCTTTTACTTCATTCCTGTTAAGATAAAACGACACAAATTTTTAAAACAAAATTACTAGCTCGCATTTTCTACCAATCGTAAAAAAACTGTGAATTTTCCAAAATCGATTTTGGTGCTAACGATAAATTAATGCGTTGTAAATTATTTATATATTTATTTATTTATTTTAATTATGAAATGCAGTCATTAAATTATGCGTGTTATTCAAGATAAACATTGAATGCTAATAAGAGAGTGTATTAAAAAAAACTATTTTTACTTCTGTACTTATTTTAAAACTTGTGTTAAATCACTTATCTTAAAAACTACACAGAAATGAATGAAAACTGCGCTATATTCGTGCATGGTCTGTTACAATTGCATCAGAGATTTAATGCAAATTGCTAACAAAATCATCTTTTATTATTTTTTTTACAAATTTTTAAATCATATTTCATCAATTTTACACTCGAATCGCTGTGATCCAAAAGTATTATAAATATATATACGCATTTATTATTAACCTAACTTAAACACGTGTCGAACAAAGCATATCGTATCACCTGTGATTAGGTACTCTGTCCGGCAGCTCTATTGTATAAGCAAAACTGGTATACTTATTAGCTTCTTATATTTAACTTAAATAAGATTATTAATTTTTAAATAATTAATTTGTTAACGTAGATGTGATTATTTTTATAAAAATATTATCTAAATTTTGTAGCAATTTAAATAAGAAATATTACGAGTCCGCAATATTTATTAGAAAAAGAACTCAATTTGAGAATATCTGCTCCACACACGCAACGAGAGAAGAATTTATACATATTTACACTCCAAACTAAATTGCCTATCTGAGTGTGTAAGGTAATTTGCATAATGATTAACATGATTGACGTGATCATTAACCCAACTCATCCTATAAGATGTAGAATGTGTTGTAAACAGCAGTCGATACACGTGTCAAACAAAGGTTTATTGGCCAATCGAATCCCCCTGTGAAGCGAGAGTATGACCAGAAAGGAGGATCGCTTGACTCTCTTCCCCGCCCTATCTATATTAATCTACCAGATATGATGGACACCTTTATCCAGTGTAAAAGCATTACGTAACTTTATATGTTAATGATTTTAGATAAGTGAATAAAGACTGATCTCAAAGGCTAAAGGCTGATCTCAAATCTAAATTAATACTTTCTGACACATTCCAAAATTCAGTTGCTGATATATTCTTAAACACATAAAATTAAGAGGTGTTCTTACTCAGAAACTATTATATTGAATATTGTTTTATATTTTATGTTGATTTCTTTAGAAATTGACCAAATGCAATCAGTTAGTTTGCATACATATATACATATAATGCTAATTTTGTTATCACGATAACGTCCAAAATACTGAACTAATTTAAACTTTATTAGGACATACCGGTATATTAGATCAGCCTGTTAACCAAGTATATATTTTTTATACTACGTTTACAGGGACACCCAAAAGCAAAAAACATGCAAAATTGTCATCACAATTACGTTCGAAAAATTGAACGTACTCGAACTTAATTAGGTTCGAGACAATTCATTGACTCGAACTAATGTAATTCATTCTAATGTAATCTAAATGTAATTCATTCAAACATCTAAATGTAATTCATTCTAATAATGTAATTCATTCAATTACATTTGCTAAACAAAATTTAAAATTTTTCTTCAAATTAATTTTCTCACCAAAATAGTGAATTTAGAAGAAGTAAGACCAATTTTTTAATTTGTATTAAATCCTATGTATGTGCCTCAACTTAGGGGCCGTCCACAAATGATGTCACGCTTGGAGGTGGCGGAGGAGGTTCCTGAAATTGTGACACTTTGTGACAAGTGGGTGGGAGGGGGTAAGAAGAATTGTGACATCACACATTTTGGTTAAAATAAAATCATATAAAATCATCAGATTAAATTTTGAAGTTATTTTGAAATTACCAGAATTTGAGGGTACTTTTTAATCAATGCTAAAAAACTTTCATGTCATTTGTTTTCACTTATATTCCTTTCTTTTCAAAAAAAAATATATTAATATTTTATTAAAATTGTATTACTTTATTGTATAGTAATTATGTTTTTTGTTATAAACCTTAATCTTATTTCATACAAAATAAGTACACGAATTATTTTTGTTGTTATGCTCATAAATGTCATTAAAAGTTATAGTTAAAGCTTAAATATAAAATTTGAAATATGATCTATAACGTAGTACTTTGTTTCTAAACTATAGGTCTATGTAATATAGCGTGACATGTGACATGGGAGGGGGGGGAAGGAGGGTCAAAAATATTGAATAAAAGCGCGACATCATTTATGGACAGCCCCTTAAAGAAAACAAAGAAATCTACCTACTCTTCTGACTTAGCAGGAAGTACTTGTTTGATATGGCAAAATATGTTTCTGAAAGTGTTGCAGAAGTCGGAGTTTTGAACAGAATTCTTGAACGCGACAATTCAAGAAAACAGTCGTTTTATAACTAGAAATGTAAAGTATTTATTAAAAACTGAATAACTCTATTCCATTCCAAATAACTTTAATAGTCGTGCTACCAATTTCCTACTTTTAAGTTTAAAAATTGGTACACGAATGTGTCAGAAAGTATAGTGTTGTTGAGCAGTGAAAATAATTTCTCGAGGGCCATCTACTGTGTTACCGAGTTAAGAAAGACTCTAGAACCGGTCTCGGCACAGTCCTGTTGCCAGGGTAACTGGTCAGTCGACTTTATTTTAGGGAAGTCCGGCATTTTCTTTTCATGCCAAGTTTCTCCCGTTCAATCGGTCATTCCGAGAATTATCGCAGTCTTTTGTCCTTTTGCTCCTACGGACGAAGTTCCCTCCCTACAAGGTTTGGAACCTTCGAAAACAGGAAACTTACTCAGGGTTTTTCTAATGAGAGCCACACAGTAAAGTTTCTATCACACGCACTACCGTGAGATTTTAAATATATACTTTTGCTTCCAACGTAATTCGTGCAACTCTTTCGCGCTGAAAGTAAGGTTAATTCCAAGACTGAACAGGGAAACCACAACTGTAAGCAACACGATGAATTTGACGAATAATCGCTGCTAAGTGTTTTAAAAGGTAGTGTCAAGCCCGAGAACAACTACATTTAGATCACTCTGATTGGTGAAACTAGAGCCGTAATATATGATATAAGGTACAAATAGCTGTAAGTAAAGCATTGGTGAAGTTACGAAAGGTAATCAGTCGCACAGTGTGTTTACGAGCATTTTCATCTCGGAAAACTAATTTCTACGAAAATATCTGATATTGCCAATGATATGGCAGTACATATGATAGAAACTTTAATGCTCTTTATATCCGATTGCAAATTTTCTTCCATTATGTTAAACGTATGGTCTTAGAATGCATCCTTTAAATACATCAATTTTTTTTCAAGCTTTTCTGAGAGGAAGATTCTTTGTTCTTTAATTGTTTCAGAAAAATTCTAAAGAATAGATATTTAATTATATATAATTCATTTTCTTTTAAATATTAAAATCTAAGCGAAGTTGACGAGCTATGAATAAGATATAAACAAAATAAAATGAAATGTGTTCTTTATAAATATTTTTTATATTAAAAAGAAAAGAAGTACCTTTTAATAAGAGTACACAATATAAAATGTTTAATTGCCTGAGAAGGACTGCTCAGGCAGTTCTGTAGAACATAGATATCCCTCCCGATCTCCTTTATTAAGGTCTTCAAAAAAGGAAAAAAATGTAAGAGACTGGAGTCCGTGGACTCGAGCCGCCGATAATGCGACAAATGGTAGCATAGAGATAAAAGTATGATATATAGTAAAATAATAGTGAATAATAAAATTCCCAGCTGCTATCAACGCGGCTGATAACAAATGCAAGATGCATATCTATTATGAGTGTAAGGTCCGCCAAAGCGCGACGAGGGGCGGATGCATTGAGGATTAGGAATGCATTGACTCAGAGAGAGAGAAATAAAATAAGTATTAATAATATTATTTTGTAATATTTCAAAATTTAATTGCTTAAAAGGCGTATAGCCAACATAGTGAAAAAGTATCCAAGCCGGGACAAGAACCGAGTATTCAGTATAGCGCACTGACGTTCTACCAATTGAACCACTGCCCCACCAGTGGCTGAGAGGTTCTGATTTCGAAGCTGGTAGACGGGAGGTGCTGGGTTCGATCCCAATTGCGCCCGTCGGCCTAATCGTTCGGAGTTTTCGTGGTTTTCTTCGAGCCGTGGATTTATCCATGCGTAAATACGGGTTAGGTTCCTTTAGAAAGACCCCCACGAAGGGCACTCCCCCCGGGCCTATATCCCTAGTGTAGATAATTGGCCGTCAATAATCAACTCAACTCAACCCAATTGAACCACTTGAAACGATACCCAGCCTGGCACTTCTCACTCTTACATGTTGGCAAGGACAATCGCAGCACAAGATGGATTTTTTGTTTTCCGTGAGCCACCAACAATGGGACAAACACGACACTAAAGAGAATCCAGCATTAGTGATTAAATAAATCTATTTTAATGCTTAAAATAGATTTATTCAAATATTAAAATGGATGTATTCAATCTTCAATACTGAATTCTCTTTAGTTTCGTGTTTGCCCTAGGGTTGAAGGCTCACGGAAAAAATATTCCATCTTGTGCTGCGATTGTAGCCTTGCCAACATGTGACAGTGAAAAGTGTCAGGCTGGGTATCGTTCCAAGTGGTTCAGTTGGTATAACGTCAGCGCGCTATACTGATGACCCGGGATCGAATCCGGCTTGGATACTTTTTCACTATGTTGTCTATACGCTTATTAAGCAATTAAAATTTGAAATATTATGAATGTAAGGCGTGAGAAATTTTCTATGGAAAAATTTCCGAGTATTAAAATAAATATTATTTTGGTTGGAATTGTTTCTTTATTGGACTACTAAGAAGTTAAAGAATAGCAATTTTGTCTTTACTGGTATCTATTAAATTATATTAAAAGTTAAAATTCGATTTTTATTTTGTAGGTAAGGCTTGAAGGGAAAAAACATTTTCTAGCCAACTGCTTGGGAGAAGAAGATGCCGACGAAGGTGTCAGCGCTGAGTGAGAGAACAATTATAATAACATTTTATGTAATCTTCCCAACTGAGCGAAAATGTCCGGGCCAGGATTCGAACCCGGGATCCCTTGGCTGAAGTTGCCAATGATCTACCAACTGAGCAATCCCGGACGAATATGGCAGATCTTATTCACCCAATTAACCTTAATGATCATAGCATCTGGTCTGATATCTGAATCAGCACAACAGAATAAATCACAGGTAATGGGACCTCCAGTAAATGCTAGAAACGTGATTACATTATATCATATGATTTCTTTACCAATTTGAATAATTGTGTCAAATTTAATCTAATGAATAATAGTAATAGTTGTCTTGGCACCACATACACCGTCAGGTGAATCAGAACAGTAAATTTATGTCGATAAGCACCAAAAAGACGATGACCCGTGAGAAAAGAAGTAATAGAAGGAGAGAAGAAGGGGGGGGGGGGGGCTATAGAGAAACCACTGGGAGAAGTTCATGAGTAAATCTACCCTTATCCGAATTGGTCCAATGGTCCTGCCACTGCTTCAAAATACTGGAACGAAGCAGACGCTTGACGTAAGAGTACGGTATCCGTAAGGAATAATCTACTATAAGAGATTTTGTAGAGTGTCTGGCAAGGGCATCCGCTGATTCATCACCAAAGATCCTCTTCCGGCCTGAAACGTGGCCAAGTGAATGTTTGCGTATTACGGTTTTTAATTGAAATTTAATTTCTTGCACTTGGGGATTTATTATTTTAAAAACAATAATCAATTATAGACTATCGAGACTGTCACCGAATTTTTTGATGAAGTTATTTGAGGTTCCCTGAGACATCCATTGTAAGGCATTATGGATTGCAAAAAGTTCTGCTTGATAAAGTGAATTATTGTTACCCAATCTACAGACCCACTCATGAATCACGACATTACCTTCCGTCACACGGAATGGTATGCCAACGCCGATTCTGGCACGTGAGTCATCAGCGAAACCCGTAAGATTTTTGGAGGGTTTTAGGAATTGCGATCACCTGAAAGTGAAAAGGATCTTGAAAAGGATGCAGCTGTCAGCTTGGAGTCTTTTGCTTCATCAGAGTATTTGGAAGTGTTGTGAAGTGATAAATTATTATTTAAGTATGTAATTTGAATTAAATTATATTCATATTAAATTGTTAATGTTATAGAGGGAATACCAGTAATGACATGCAATTCGTCACTGGAGATAGTTCTGTAGCCCCTAGAAAGTTGCAATAGGAATACTGCGTTGAATAGAAATTAATTTCTCTCGCGCTACTTTAACTGGACACCCGCCCCAGATACCCACACTATAGGTAATTATTTTCTGAGTAATTGTTAGATACTAAGTTTTAATCATTCTGTTATTAATTCCCCATGATTTATATGTTTATTTGATAGAATTATTACAGTAATTTAAAAGTTATAATTTTAAAAAGTTTGTGGGGTAAAATCAGTTAAGGTGCTGATCTATTACAATTCTCAAAAGCTGTAAACTGAGTACATGGTGTACACTAGTTCCATTTATTCTGATGGTAGGTTTCCTTTCGAATTTACGAGATTTTGCAAATGTTAATGGTTTTGATTTTGGGGTATATAACTGTCGATATAATGATTCCAGAGCTCGACAGAAGGTCTCTAGGGCAGAAGCTGGCTCCAGTTCCAGGTCCACCTGCCGGCGGCCAGAGTATATAAAGCTGAAGTAATCCGAAATAGTATAAAGCAAGTAGTCTATTTTTTCTAGACCTTTCAGAATGAAGTTAGCAATCTTGAGCCACAAGATTGATCCTAAACAGGAACTCTATGGGCAGTATTTTCATTTGCTTATGACGTGAGAGACCAGATCTCCGGTTAAATAGAATTGATTTATCTGAGAGATAAGTGCGGATAACACCAGCAATGTTTCCAGGCCAATTTAAAGTTATTAATTGTTGTCAGATTTCTCACCATTCGACATTAACAAATTTTCCTTTGATGTCAAGGGCGACGAGGGAAGTGCATAATCCTTCAGAAATTTTGAGAGCGCAGGAAGACAAGATTTCTAATAAAGCATTCACACATGATCTGCCCTCTCTGAACCCAAATCGCCTATGGTGTAAAATATTATCGGTTTTTAGAAAAATAGTTAAGTGGTTAGCAAGAAGTTTCTGTAATAATATGCCTAGTGTTGGAAGCAGGTAGATCAGGTGGTAAGAACTGTTCTCCGAGGGAGTCTTTCCTTGCTAAAGAAAGTATCCCACTTTCCCTTACCTGAGTACTGGATTGCTTTCGCATCCCCATCATTCCTTCGGAAAAGTTTGAACATTCAACGTATTCTCTTTCAAAGAACCTTTTATAGAAATTATTCTATGAACAACAGAAAAATTAAAATTACATCGTCAAAAACTGTAGTCCTTGACGAGGTCAACAAAAATGGTAATGAATATACTAACTAACAATTTAATGACTTAATTAATTAGTATTGTGAAAATTACGCTAAAATCGCGCAGAGTAGAATAAACAGTCTCTAAGCGAAACATTTGCTCGACCTGTCGTCACCAATCCTGACACTTTCGTTGAATGGAAACAGACGAATATTTATTGCCTTTGCAAACTTAAAGAAGCTATAAAACTATAAAACTGTCTACGTAGTATATGACAATTGACCTGTGACCTCAACTGAGCAAGTCACATAAACAAGGGATCAGGTCATATGCAAATTTGGGTTATCGAATGAAATGTCGGTTCTTTGCTCATTGAAAAATGTTTCAACCAATCACAAGGATACCCAATAAGAAAATTGTGATTATTCTTAGCCCCTCCTCTGACAAAATAGGAGTTTTGTAAATTTGTAACAATATAATTCAGTATGTTTTAAATGTTCATTCGATTAAGTATGATCAAAATCTTTAAACAATAAAGTATCAATGAATTATCCAACCTGTTAAGTTGTACCTTAAACATCAATTAAGAATATTTGTAGTATTTCTCCGTTTACAAATGATGTAATTATTCAGTCACGTTTTTTGACTTGAAATGCGTATTTCAGTTGTGTTCTTAATGTCATTACTTTACAATAACGTTACAATTTATACGTTTCAATTTATATAAAGTTTCTTTATGAGAATTACAGATTCTCTGAATATATTACAGTGTAAAGTCATCCATTTAACTGCCTTTTTAATATCCGATGGTGCATTGTTAATTAATTACATTGTTTGCACCCCTGAATATGATGGAGTCTCTCTTGGATGTCAGCTTCTACAGATTGCAACTGAGTGCATAATCAGGGTATGACAACTTCATATTTTCAAATTGTGTTCGTTATAATAATGCATATCAAATTATCAAGGATTTGCACTACAATGTTCCAGTTTAATTATGATTTAATGATCTAATTTAATGATAATCAAATGATCATATTTATTTCTGATATATCTAAGTAACAAAATTTTGATCAATAAGCTTAATTTGCTGTAGATCAGCATAGCATATTTAATTAATAAATATAATCTGAAAGCGACGATCGCTTAGTCAGCGTTATGGTGAGTTTAATGTCGAAGGAAGTGAACGATCTTCCAATTCATTTTTACTTTATTATGTTTATTTTACTTGTAAATATTTATGTTAATTCTGCAACTAAACATTTAATTTTAATTAATTTATCTTGATATTTCTTCTTTATCATGAATGTGTATTGTCTTAATAAGTAAATTAATTACGTATTTCTTTTTCAGGTAATTTTAGTTTCCCGCCAATTTAAGTATAGGTTTTTCTAGGATTTTATTAATGTTTATTTTAATAAAACTTAATTGTGGCGGAAGGTTCAAAAGCAAAAAGTTAAACGAAATCACACAACGCATTCTTTAATTTTAATTAATAGTAACCACTTAATTCTTAACATTAGCGTTGTTATTTTAATTTTAAAACTCGCGTATTCTATTGCGAGAACATTATTTATGATTTACGATCGCATTATTATTTGTATTTTTAAGTATTCTAAATTTACCAACATGACTTTATGGTGATAGTGGGTGTATGTTGGACATACAGCAATAAATTTAATGTGTTCATTTCTGTCCAGTGCTCGGAACAATGGGGAAATAGTGAAAGTGTAAGCAGAGATTGAACGGGTAAAAATCTATGGTATAGCTTATTAAACCCTCGTTTTAAAATACAGAAATCAATAGAGTTCAACTCCAGGCCTTATTCTCTTTTGAATTTGCCAAGAATGGCCCGGAGCTACAATTTTGTGAATGGTTTGTCATTTGGTGCAAAAAATAGGTTCGTATTATCTTACCGGTATGCTGAGTCACGGAACAATTGTATTATGAAATCAAAATTTCTCTGTCTGGAAGATTGGCCTGAAGGTAGCTCTAGGTAAATTTCGTCTGGTGAAAATAATTTCCCCGAACGTAATATTTTTATTTGACACATGTAATTTTTTAATAACACATTAAAAAAAATTTAAATATCAATTTAATAAGCTTTGCTAAAAAAAAAATCCTTAAATAGTTTTATTTTCAAATCGGAATTATGCATCTGCGGACGTAATTTTGTTTTAAAATTTTTGAAAAAAAAAGAATCACAAAATCTGAAGCACTGTATTTTAATTTCATAATTATCCTCAACACATTCTATCTGTATAATAGTAAGCAAAAATTTGTAACAAATTTTGAAGTCCTTGGAACCACGAAATTTAACGGATTATACCTACTTGTAAGGTCGAAAGAAACGTGTATGTTTGCGAATTATTTTCAGGAAAATGAAGCTATGTATTTAAAAAATATCTGTTATTTTGTTCATTATACTTTAATGAGAAGAAATTAATTTTTGTAATGGCGAAATAAAGTTAGGTGTCCCGAGCAGATGCATATCCCGGAGGTGGTGTCGATCTGGTACCCGTTCACGCTGATCACAGTAACTCTATCAAATGTTATCTAAAATTATAAAAAGCATAATATTTTTCCTCCGAAACACTTAAAACTAAAGAGTTATACACTTCACTACAACACTTAGAACCGATAGAAAAAATATGTGCAACATCCTCAGCTGTTCGAGTGGACCACACACTATATTAAAAATACTTCATATTCTTCAAACAACAGTTTTTAATATTTACAAGTGTACAAATTTTTGTCTTGGAGCGTTCTTGATAGTCATTTCAAAGAATTAAATTTTATGTACATGTTGTTTTCGTGTTTCATTTTCTGTATTATGCTTTAATATATGAAGGTGCTGCAGCAGCCTATATTTTTTATATAGTCACCCCCACTTGTTTCAAAATATAATCTTTATGTCAAAATATAATCACAAAATAAAGCTTTATGTTGCAGATGTTAAATAAATCTACATAGAAGACAAATGCTTGAAAATTGTAGTAGCAAATATTTAAAATATAGAAAGCTGGGAACCCTGTATATGTGTACTTCCCATTTCATACCCTCTATGGCTGTCTCGTCTGGTATTCTCCATTTTTTCTGCTTGCTCCCTAATTTTAGGGGCAATATAATCTACTATATAAAAATGAAAAAAATGTCTGTCATTCTGTCTGTCCTTCTATACAAATCCACAGTTTAGAAACGAGAAGCATAAAATTTCACATACAGGCGTATCGAAACAAAGCCGAGGCAACTATAGTAATCCGAAATCGAAATAAATTACCGTTAATTTTTAGTTAATAAACAATCAACAAGATAAGAGCTATATACTATAAAATTGAACCATTTTTCGTTATAATTGACGAAAATGCAAAACCCACAATAAAATTATTTCCGCAGCAATTAGATTTCCACGTGAAAAATGGAAATGAAATAAAAAGTTTCAAGAATTAAAAGAAGATGAATAAGACGTAATGTTGGAAGTATAACGGACATTTCCAAACATTTGTCAATAATATAAGGAGCATGAATATCGCTAATTAGAGAAAGCAGGTGAATATGTCGTCATATTTGAAGTAAAACGGGCATTTTCAAAATATATATATATATATTAATAATAATACAAGGCGCAGGACTATGAGTCAGTACAGAAAGGAGGTGAATATGATGTGATATTTGAATTAAAATGGACATTTTCAAATATTGGTAACTAATACAAGGAAGATCAATATGAGTAAGTACAGATAGTAAGTAAATTAGACGTCATATTTAAAACACATGTCTCGTTAATGTTTGTCTTTTAAATGAGAAGGTGATTTCATAAATGGCATTCCAGTTATAAAGAATGGACTTTGATTTTTCTTTCCCTTTCTTTTCAAGAATTAAGATTACTATATATATTTTGGCTTAGGAAACATTTTTTTAATTATGTGTATAAAAGCTACATTTTTTTAACACTTCCATTAAATAAAAAGAAATTCATATTTGCATAAGATTAATGCAGTGAAGAAAAAGACAAATATGTTGACAAGCATTAGTCCGTTACGCTAAACTTTCGCTGGTAATACTGTCGTCATACATTTAATCATGCACTGATTTCATTAGAAAAAATAAGTATTTTATTGCAATTTTACATACTGACGTAATTTGCAGACTCTATTATTCGCAAATACATAAGTTAAAAGACAATTTACCGCACAATCGTCCAGAATGAATATGATAAATAAATATATTAAAGATGATGTAAATGTTGTTAGCATTTAATTTTCATTGAAGACTAGGTTTTACTTCTGATATCGTTCACGTAAAATTTCAAGACGAGTCGATCCCGCCAATTAAGCAAGAAATTCTTCCTTTGCACCCCCCCCCCTTCTAATTATTTTAATGGCACCTTGATAATGGAAAAGTGCAAGAGAAAAGTCAGTAAAAAATCGCGGTATCAATCGGTTATTCTGTTCCTATACACTCGGTTATCCTGTTCCTATAGTATCGGTTATCCCGAATAAGCGAGACGGGATTTTCCGATAATTCCTTTAAATTGTAAAATATCTAAATCTGTATTTAAAAATACCTCTGTGAAGTACGCCCCCATTAGAGTATATTCTTGCGAAATTGCGAAGTTTTGAAAATCCTAAATTCAAACACCAACAACCGATATGACACGTTTATCCTTAATTTGGGTGTGTAATCTGTTATTATTATTTTTTCCCATAAATAACAGATTTTTTCCGCAGAACAGATTGAAGCAATAAACAAATCTATTTCTTAATAAATAAGCTTTAGGCTCTGGGAGTTCTTTAGTCGGAATAAACATTTTGCCTTGTTGGTAGATCTACAGCTGTGAAAAATATGGCACTATTAAATAAAAATGCAATAAATATACGAGAGTTAAAGTTATTTTTCATTTTCTTTTATTATTATTTTTTAACTTTTTTCTTTCATCATGTTTTAATTTCCTTTTTAAATAACTGTCTATCTTTTTTTTTTTTTTTTTTTTTTTTGTTAAAAACATGCATTGTTTTGGAATAGAAACATAATTCCGTATGTTGATTTTTCGATTATTCTGATCACTTCAAAGTTATGCCTGAATCAACCTGTTAATTAAATATGTACTCAGAATTATGTACTAATAAATTACTTTAAACAATACTTTTTGACACGAATAAATAAATAAATCCTTATCCATGAATGCAATAAATCTAAAATTGAATAAATAGAAGTGATAAAATATAATAACAAGGCAGTAAATTTTCTCAAAACACTTAATCATAGAGAAATTACGTGAAATTTCAAGCACATGAAAGAAATTTAAATGATCTTATATATAGGCAAATACCTAAATAGGCAAATGTTGATCATAAAAAATATTGTCTACTATAAAATATGATACCGAGAATGTTAATTGTATATGTTTATAATTATAGTGAGAGAAAGTTTTTGCTTAATTAATACATAGATAGATCATTAAATGTTACGTGAACAAAGTCACAGGTAACATCTAGTTACATCTAAATAAGTTATTATTTCTTTCTCCTGTTGCATATTTGGGCACTGTATACCGGATTGTCACAATAACAAAGTTATATCAAATTCATCTCTCGGCTGATTAAGAAAATTGTTATTTAAAGTTATACTGTTTCAATAGCATATTTTTGAATATTTCACACTTGAATGTTTTAAAATTCACATTAGTTGATTTAAAAAAGAAATGACGTAAACTAACAGTTTTCCATCATATAGATTTTATAAAAATTTCATTGATTTTCCTTCCTAATCTAAAAATAACAAGAACGAAAAATCATGCGTCAAGCATAGATTATGTAACACTTTCCAACGCTTCCAAAATAATTTTACAAATCATACCGTTTAATAAGCTAAAAGATAACATCTAAGTAATCCGAATACTTTTCATCAGCCCTGTATAGGATTTATAGATTTGTATATATACTACATAGGATGCTAAATTTTAGTTCAGTTAGGAAACGCGTAGCACAGTTTAAAATTCTCCGTCTGGAGTTAAATAATACGGAAATGTGTTCGCGAACTTTTGTGCTTCCCTGTATAGGATCTACAGAATTTATGCACACCACGTAATAGACAAAAAGCGAGTTAAAATTAAAATCGCGTTCAGTAACTTAAAACGCACTTCCAGGAATTATTGTTAACAGACAGTAGAGAATTCTTTTGTGTGTCCCTGTAAATGAACGATGACTGCTATACACACAATATTCTGTAGTAAGCCTCTTGTAATGCTCCTTATATAAATTTCAATGCGTTTAAAATAGGGAAACATTATTTAAATAAACCGCAGACGATTTTTCTCCATAGACGTAATGTAACGGAATTCTTTTGACTGTCCCTGTAAAGTAACTATAAGTGCTATGCACACACTATTCCATATTAAGCTTCTTCTAATGCACCTTAGTGATATATATAAATTTCAATGCGTTTAAAATAGTGAAACATTATTTAAATAAACCTCAAGTGATTTTTCCCCATAGACCGCAATGTAATGGAATTCTTTTGAGTGTCCCTGTAAAAAAAGTATAAGTGCTACACACTTCCGTTGAAATAGGGAACATGCTATAGATAACGACTATAACATATAAAAATTGCAGAGCAATCCGAGCATATTTGCGGGAGTTAGAGCACGGACAGACGGCCAGACGGCAGACGGCAGACGGCCAGACAAACCGAAGTCATAAACACTTTTCAACTAGGTTTTAAAGTGTTAAAAATTTAACTAAGCAAACATTAAATAACAAAGCGAAATTTCATCTAACTCCAGACCCCTCTTCGATTTCTTTTAAGTTCTCAGAACACGAGAACACAAAACTCTGTCAAATTTTCAACTTTTTCCTAATTTTTTTTTAGAGTCCAAATGGTTTTTCGGACTCTAACTAATTTCCACACCATAATCCCCTTTTATTTTAAAGTTTTTTTTTTTTTTTTTCTCGAGTACGGCAAACTTCATTTTCACCGGAGCTCGGCTACTCCATGCCGCACCTACCGTCGACCCAGGGTCAGCGCCGAACACTCTCATTTTTTTTTTTTTTTTTTTTTTTTTTTTTTAATTTTCCACATAACAGCCAAACTAATCACGCGAAATAAATAATACTTGGTTTTCCATCTAATTAAACCCTTTTCTATCCCCTTTCATAATTATTTTTTTTTAAACATTTTTTTTAATTTTTCTCATTTTTGCCGTTTTTCAATGTTCTTTTAATTTCACGGCTTCCCATCATCAGACTTCCCCACAAACTGGTTTCCCAACCCTAATCATTTATTTTTATCATCTCCCAAATTATTAAATTTTTTCCATCATTATTTTCGATTTTTAATCACTTTTAATTTTCAATGTTTACGTTTTTCACAGAGCCATAATTCCGATACTTTCAGCCCCATCCCAATTTAACTAACTTTTTCATTAATCATAAAAACATATCTTAAATCTCACACAAGCATTTATTTTTAACTTAATTTTAATTTTTTAACTTTTGTTGATTTTTTGTCTAAGTTTTTTTCATGCGAATTTTCATCCAACTCCAGACCCCTCTTCGATTTCTTTTAAGTTCTCAGAACACGAGAACACAAAACTCTGTCAAATTTTCAACTTTTTCCTAATTTTTTTTTTAGAGTCCAAATGGTTTTTCGGACTCTAACTAATTTCCACACCATAATCCCCTTTTATTTTAAAGTTTTTTTTTTTTTTTTTTTCTCTCTCGAGTACGGCAACTTCATTTTCACCGGAGCTCGGCTACTCCATGCCGCACCTACCGTCGACCCAGGGTCAACGCCGAACACTCTCATTTTTTAATTTTCCACATAACAGCCAAACTAATCACGCGAATTAAATAATACTTGGTTTTCCATCTAATTAAACCCTTTTCTATCCCCATTCATAATTATTTTATTTTTAACATTTTTTTTAAATTTTTCCCATTTTTGCCGTTTTTCAAAGTTCTTTTAATTTCACGGCTTTCCATCATCAGACTTCCCCACAAACTGGTTCCCCAACCCTAATCATTTATTTCTATCATCTCCCAAATTATAATTTTTTTTTCCATTATTATTTTCGGTTTTTAATCACTTTTAAATTTTCAATGTTTATGTTACCCATTCAAATTTTTAAAATTTTCGTCTTTCACTCCCCTTGCTTCAGTCCTGTCACGGAGACCCTCAATTAGCCCAGACACTTGCAATAACATTTTGCTTTCCTCTGCCCACATCAGCCATTTAGTCCAATTAGCTAATGAAGGGACTCTAACTTTTTCAGCAAAATTCCATTTTATTCAATATTTTAACTTTTACCTTCGCGTTCTAACTTTGCAAATTTGTAGTTCGGTTTTAAACTGTTTCTTCCTTTTTAAATAGTTTTTATTAACTTTTTTTATTCATTTCTAAGGTATTTTTATGATGGCACACAAGCCTTTTTTTTTAAATTTTGCTCATTTTTTTTTTTTTTTAATTTTTAGTTTTTGTTAATTTTTTGTCTAAGTTCTACTTCTCATGTTATTTCGTCTAAGTTTTCTCCATGCCAAATTTCTTCAGTTGCCGTCATTTACCTGCATTTTGACATCCCTTCATAGCTAGCCAGCACCATTGACTTGTCACCCCCTTTTGCCTGGACAGGCGGCCCGCAGGTGCCGGCAGTCGGCCGGCTGGTGCAGGCCCCCGTCCCTGCTCTCCCTCATCTCACCTCTTACAATCTTGCTTTAGCTACACACAAATCTCACTACTATTAGCTGTTGTAAACATCAAAACAATTTGCATCCCACTAATATATTCTCAAGCTCATGCCACTCAGCCCTGCCTAACAGGACGCTGGGGTTTCTCTTTTTCTTACTGCACACCTAATATGCTTCTCCCCTCTTGCTGCAGACAGAAAGCCTTTTTCCCCACTTTTCAAATTTAGAAGTGTGCCACAAATCCTGTTGCACTATTCATGGATTCACTTGGTCATAAGGCGCGAGTGCCCAATGACCAGTTATCAATTGTTAATTCATTTTCCATTTTTCTACAGTTCCTAAAGAACATCCTAACCTTATTTCTTCAGCACATTCATTAAGACCGAGATGTCACAAAAAGACACGCTGACTTTAGGACATGCCTCTCAACCAGTCCTGATCTCATCAGCATCCAACCCGCCAAAGACCAGCCCAGAAAAAAGACTCACCCGCTCCATGAGCATGAACTCGATCGCATCAGCCAATGAGCAAGACGACTCGGGCATACAGGCCCAAGTGATGGCAGACCTGATTGCAAGGGCGAGTCTGTATCTTAGCCAGATCAGACAAAAAAACAAACAAGGTTTTGCCACCAAGGACATCGAATTCATCAAGCTCGAGAACCTCATTAAGCAAATCAAAGCGAGAGACATTGCAACACAACAACTTATCGCGGCTAAGGATGAGTCACTAGCTCGGTTGGAGGAGAGAGCTTTTAGCCTTGACCATCAACTGAACGACGCCAAAGCGATGCTCCACTCACGCCTATCAAGCATCCCAACACTCGAGACCATCACGGAGGCAGTCCAGACTGCACTGACCAACCAAGCTACAAAAGAAACGCATTTGGCATTAGCGGACCCACCTCCTGAACACCCACCAAAGTCTCTCCCCTATAGCCAAGTCTTGACCAGAGAACCGGTGAAAGACACCTTATCCAAACGGACTCTGGTGGTGAGAGGCAGAGACCCCACCCCAGGGAGACATGTGGAATCCCTACTGGCTCGGGAAAGAGTCTCAGTCCCGGTCAAAATTAACAGCATTGAACCCAGGAAGAACCACGTTGAGATCACCTGCAACTCCGAGGCTGATATGAGGCAGCTACAGGCGGAGCTGCAGTCCAACCGGAACATCAACACGAAGCTCAACTTCCTACAAAAAGCTCCCCAACAAAATAAAATGATTCTCCTGGGCGTTCCGGCATCCTTAGGAACACAGGACCTCACGAAGATCATCGCAGACACATACCACCTGCCAGCCACTGACATCTTCATCATCCGGGACCTCCCGCACAGAACCAATAATGACCAGAAGGACGTCCTACTGGTCATCCCAAGCTCCCTGGGCAGAGCTATCATCGAAGATGGAGGGATTGTCCTGGGTTTCAAGACCTGCCGCCTCCGCCCGCACACCACTATAGTCAGGTGCAGGAATTGCCAGAAGTTTGGACATTCAATGAAGGCCTGCCATGCTACTACACCAACTTGTGCACGCTGTGGTGGCTCCCATGCGGGGGAGAACTGCTCGGCCCCAGCAAAGTGCATTAACTGCACAAGACATAACCATCAATATGAAACAAACTTTCATATTAGGCACCAGGCGTCTGATGCGGGCTGTAGAACCTACAGGGAGGCCTACAGCAGGGAGAGAGAAAGGCTCGACCATTTCTTCAACCTTCGCCAGCGTGGCCCCCTTCTCCGAGACCCTCCACCACCACATCAACTCCAATTCCATCCGGAACCCCCACCACAGTTCCTCCACCCGCACGACGGCTGGCTCGACCGGCAACGTAATCCACCCTTCCAAGAGAGGTACACACGAGACCTACTGGACCGCGAGGGCATTTAAACTTAACAGTCCTCTAATAGTTACCCTAGTTCATCTAATTTATGGCCCAAAACGTAAATAAATCTGATAATAACAAAAACTCACACAACCCCCCAACCATTGGTACTTTAAACTTTCTACAGATCAATCTCAATCATTGCAAGGTAGCAAATCCTGCAGCTAAAAAGCATATGGAAGACAACTCCATAGATATTGCACTTCTACAGGACGCTCACTGCAATGAAAAAGGAACCCTATCGGGCTTCCCAAAGGACTGGAAGATTTTCACGTCTCGTAAACATTCTGCGCACTTGCTCGTCAGGAATACGAGCCTCATAATCAATCACCTATACACAGGGGACCACTGCATCTTCATAACCCTCACTGCGGCGGAAGGGGAATTAATCATTGGCTCCACTTATTTAGCGCCTTCCATTAAAAACTTTGATCAAACTCTTGAAGATTGGCAACACTTAATTACACAACGAAGACCTTTCATCTGCGGAGGGGACTTCAATGCGAACTCTCCGCTCTGGGGAAGTCCTAGAGAGGACCTCAGAGGGGGGGATCTCATTGAATTTCTTGTCGTAAACAAACTTTCAATCATCAATGCCGATAATCGGAAACACACCTTTGTCAAAAAAACCAAAACAGGACAAACAATAGCAAAAGGCTTTCCAGATCATACATTAGTTAATCCACTTGCTAATCCAAACGTTCGCAACTGGCAAGTACTTGATACACATAATTTCTCAGACCACAAATACATCGAATTTAACTACAACACAACACCACTCTTTGCAGCACAACGAAGATTTAACACAAAACACGGAAACTATAAGAAATTCACCATGCAGCTTAAAGCCAGTAAACACTTCCTTAGAGACGCCCTTAACACAATCACAAACATTGAACAGCTTAATTCCTTCACAGAAAAACTTATAGCCACAATTCAATCAGCAGCGCGTTCCTCCTTCCGTCTCAAAACCCTTAGAAAATCTCCAACATACACATTCTGGACACCACAATTAAGAGCCAAACGCAACCAGCTAACAGCTCTTAGGAGAAAACTTAGATTGCTTAAGAACAACTGCAGTCCGCCTGAAACAATTAAACCACTGCAAATAAACTACAATAAACTCGCCGCGCAGTACAAACGTTGTATTCTTGACGCCAAGAGCACAGCCTGGAAATCTTTCTGCTCCAACCAAAAAGATCCCTTTGGTACTGCACATAAATTCTTCACGGGAAAATATTTCACGCCAGATGAAATTCTCCTTGAATTGCCCTCAGGCCAATCATCCAGACAGAGAAACCTAGAATTCCTTACAGAACAACTATTTGGCGAAACCGCCTACCCACAACATGACAATACAGATATCACCTTCTCTGCCCAAAACGACAAACCATTCACCAAAGCTGAGCTTCGGGACACCCTTAGCAAATTCAATGACAATAAAGCCCCGGGCCCGGACTCCATTGACTTTCGTCTACTTAAGCGCACTTTTAAAACACTCCCAGAGATCTTTATCCGTTGGGCAAATCTCTGTCTCCACCACCAATATTTTCCCCTTACACTGAGGCAAGGAGAGGTAGTCTATTTTCTGAAGCAAGGGAAGACACCCTCTGAACCCACCTCATATCGCCCAATCTGCCTACTTCCAACCCTAGGTAAATTACTAGAAAAGCTAATCGTTAACAGACTAACTTTCTTCTTAGAATCAAACAATCTTCTACATGAACGGCAATTTGGGTTCAGAGAGGGCAGATCATGTGAAAAAGCATTGAATGAAATTCTATCTTCCTGCGCCTTAAAAATTAAAGAAGGAAAATACACCTCCCTTGTATCACTGGATATCAAAGGAGCATTCGATAATGTCGAATGGAGAGATATCCTACTACAGCTCTGTCTTCTAAACTGCCCAGGAAACATCGCTGGAGTCATCAGAACCTATCTATCGAATAGAAGCATTCTAGTCAACTGGGGAGCAGGTACATCCAGCCACAACCAACAGAAGGGATGCCCTCAAGGCTCATGCCTTGGGCCAATCCTCTGGCTCCTCATAGCAAACCTGATTCTTAAAGAATTAGATCGTTTAGGCTTTCTCCTCTTTGCTTTTGCAGATGACTTCAGCTTCATCTTCTCTGGTCGAAGTCGTCTGGATTTAGAACTTGAGGCAGCTTCAGCCCTTCCCTTTTTTTGCCAGCTCCTGGAGTCTCTACACCTGCAACTATCAGCTGCAAAATCACAATCCCTCACATTCGCGAAACCCTACAAACTAAAAAGGAAACCAACCATCAGAATTAATGGCATCAGTGTACACCATGTCTCCACCTTAAAACTTCTAGGCCTAACCATAGACCAACACCAAAATTGGTTTGCACACATAAATTACTTAAAACTTAAGCTCATTAACTACTACCACAACTCCACTAAATTAACATCTAAATCATGGGGTACTAAAAATACAATGTTAAAAATATGGTACACAACAACAACAGAAAAAATCATAACTTATGGTGCAGGAATTTGGGGAGGCCACCTAACCAAGGCAGCGCAAATAAAATTATTATCCATCCAACGCATGTTCCTACTGCAGATTTCTAGAGGATATAAAACTATTTCTAGTGATGCACTAGCAGTCATTACCGGCATCCCTCCTATCACATTTACCATTCTATACGAATTTCAAAGGAATAACATCTTACACCTACATAATAATGCCATAACACAAATCCACTTCCCACATTTAACCATTCAACACAAGATACAGAGCTGGCAAATTCACCCAGCTGATGAAACTTCCCACTTCCAAGTTAACCCTAAATGCAATTCCTACTCCCCTTCCCACCGCTTAACAGTCTTCACCGACGGCTCATGCACCGAAACCGGCGTAGGCGCAGCTTTTTGTGCTACGGAAGGCGGAGTGCTGACTCACCGGTGGGCCTGCAGATTGGACAACTTCAACTCTATATATCAGGCTGAACTCTTTGCCATCCACAAAGCTCTAGAATGGATTTCGGAACAACAAACAACCATTGCAATCCCCATCTATAGTGATAGCCTATCCAGCCTGCAGGCAATCTACGCCTTCAGAACCATCAATCCACAAATCCACGAAATTAAAACCCAACTTAGTAACCTGCTACATAAGACTTCGCTAGGTCATGTGACAGCACACAAGGGGATCTTCGGCAATGAATCTGCGGACATGCTAGCAAAGGAAGCAACGACAAAAACATCCATAGACATCTCGCTACCTGCGCCCCACTCCTATATCAAAAGATCCCTTAAAATGCGCATGTTGCAGCAGTGGCAAGACCACTGGGACTACTCAGAGAAAGGAAGATATACCTATGACATAGTCCCGGCGGTATCTTGCAATCTCATTACTTTAACTCCCTCAACCACTGCCTTCCTAACGGGACACGGCCCTTTCGGGTCATATCTAAACAGGTTTAAAAGGGCCCGAACTCCCACCTGTGAGTGCGGCGCAGAGGCGTCAGCCTCACACTTCTATTTTAACTGCCCCCTTACAGCTCGCTGGCACATCCGTCGCCCCTCTTCTCCCCCTAGTGGTTGGCTTGATAATATTCTTTCCCGCCCAGCACTTTTAAATAAACTAAAAAACATCTTTAAGTTCTTGATGGATCTTTCTAACTTGACCCGCTCCTGAGAACATCATTCAATCTTAAACCATCTTCACTGCCCAGTGTCGCGTTGGAGGTATGTCTCTGGCAGTGAACTACCTGTAATGTACTATTTCCACCCCGCCCCCTGTCGCGTTTTCTGGCGGGTTCAACTCCAGCTAAAATATGTATTTTTTTTTTTTTTTTTTTTTTTAAAGACCTTAATAAAGGGACCGGGAGGGACATCTATGCTCTACAGATCTGGTTCCCAGTCTGAGCAGTCCCTCTTAGGCATTCAAAACACGCATATTTAGGTGCCAGTTTTTTATAGTACTGTTTTTAATTTTAATGAAGTTATCAATTCTCATATGTTAAATTGAAATAGCCGAAATTTCAAATATTCCTCTTCAAATCTGTGTGTTTAGCATAACTGATTCTAACACATTATACACAAATTGTGGATGTCTACATGTGTTATTAGTGATACTACTCAAATATATAGTGTTGATACTCGATGATAATGTTCTCCTGATACATGATTTGATGATATCTTAATGTCTAAAATGATACGAAATGTTAATGTTTATTAATGTTTAAATATTGATATTTAAAGCATATCTATATTGGTGCAGGCACAAAGGTTGCATACAGGTTGTGTACTTTAGTACTATCTTAGAATTATCTTGATGGAATTCATTTATGATTTACATTTTAAATACAAAACGATTAGAAGTAATTTTCTTCATATTTTTTATTTACTAAATAGCGCACAGCGAAATCAAACCAACCAAACGCTTTCCAATTTATAAATGCTTGATGTAATTATTTTTAGCTCTCAGTTTCATAAACAATTCACACGAAAAAGAATTTAGAGTGATATCTCCACTAATGTATAGCTCGGGTAATTGAAACAAGAGATCTTTTAAACCGCTTATGATATAAAAGTACTTCCAAATAACGAAAAATATACAATTAGAGCTTTTAAATATGGTATTTGTGTTATCGGGGGTAGTATAATATTGAAATACGAAATTCATTTTTTTATATTACTCTTTTTTATCCCTTATATTTAGAAAAATACCTCATTGTGTCTAAGAAGAACAATAAGAAATTTTCAATATTTTGCGCCCAAACCTTGCCGAATTAAGATACTTTGAATAATAGAAAGTGTCAGAGTTATTTGAAGCTAAAGGCGTCTTTTTCCATTTTTGCGCCATAAAATATAAAAAACCCATAAATTTCCATTTATCACTAGCGCAGTCAGTTTGGTCGGAGAAGAATGGTATTTTTTTTTAAATTACCTACTTAGGCAAGGGACAACATTTTTCTAATAGGAAAAAGGGGTCGTATAAAAAAATTAGGGTTTATTATGTATACAGCTCCTTATTAAACTAGTCGTTGAGGGCCACCGTAATACGTATCCATCATGGATATGCATAATATAAAATATGAAAATAAAACATCTGTAAACTATTTATAAAATGCATTGCAATTCGAATAAAATCGTGGCTTGATGACGTCATGAACTTTAAATGCTCTCTTACTGAATTGCGTAAAAGAAACATCCTTATAACTCCAAAATTGATAATCCTATTACTTAACGGTTTACTGCGTCGGATTAAGAGTCTCATTTCCAATTAATATGTATCTTTGAATTGAAATTTGAATGAAATACAGGGTCATGAAAATTCGAAGAGTGTGGACAATATAATCACAAATATCTTGGCAACTGATTATCCAATGGACTTCCTTCTTTATGCACAATTTATGTTTCTTATTGTCTTTTATATTCACTCCTTAAAATAAACAATTTCGAAAATTTTTATATACCTTTTATCAGAATAAATATTTCGAGAGTCCGAAAAAAGTAGTTCCGTATAATCGAGGTTACTGAAATTCAATAAGCTTCTTTCCATTATTACATATTAAATACATACTAAATTTCAAGTGTCTATCTCAATTTGTTTGGTAGATAGAGCGTTTACAGACACACACACAGAGACACACACACAGACACTCACACAGACAGACGGACCGCAATTTTTTTTTTCTAAAAATATATTTTTCGGAATATTCAGTGTTTGAAACGTGTAAATCCGTCATTTTTTTTCAAAACGATTACAAGATTTACCCTATACTACGTATGATGGGTAAGTAACAAATGCCATATCCGAAAGCTATACTTTATTTGTACAGTATTTTTTTAATTGAAAGTAGGTTTCCATCATCAGTGGATTTGGATATAATCGCTATAACCTCTACTCCAAATCACCTGGTGCATACTTTATCACATGCTATATTTTAACAACGGCACATTTGTCGTGTATTATTTAACTGCAAGATAGCAGTTGTCAAAACTGAACTGTAATCAAATTAAAGGTTTCCTCAAAAAAGGATTATAACATTACTAAAATATCAGAAATTTTTTGCAGAGTATTTGTTAGCAATAGTCATTAAACTTTCTTCAATCTCATACATGTTAATATTCTAATTATGCATTTTAGAGTCCAAAAATGCAGTATAGCAGTGCCACTTGTTATACGATTTACACGAAAATCTAATCAGCACCAACTTATGTCAAGGTCTAACAGAATATGAAGTTTGATGAAATTCCTTGCATTAATTTTTCGGAGATGACTATCGCCAAAATCGTATAAATCCTGAAAAATGCAACATAGCAGCTGTTGGGCTATTTACACCAAAACCTAATCATCAACAACTTATATTAACTTCTAACTGAATCAGCAAAAATTTATGTCAAAATCTGATTGAATTTGATTCTTTATTTGTAACCTCATATGAATTTTGTTTTTCAATTCTGTTATGGATGTAAGATTTTAAAAAATTCAACACTGTATGTTATTAATAATCAATTTTAAATCTCCTTTAAATGCAAAAATATTTTTTCCTCTTCTATTTGTTTACCAGATCCTCAGGCATTAGTATTAATTGTGGAGATCAATACTTAGTTATAAATTTATCTTTACATATTATTTTTATCTTTAAAAAACACATTCTTCTTTTAAAAAAATTATTTTATATATTCAAGATATATACCATCTATATAGATGTATCTATATACGTTGAAAGATATTTATGTTCTTTTTTCAGAAGAATGAAGACACAGAAAATATGAAATGCAAATTAAAGGAGGTCAAGATAAGTATTGTAAAAGTATTTGTACAGGCTATTATGTAATATACCTTTTTTAGCCGTCAGACTCTGCCTATATATGTTTTAAAATAAATTAACTAAATATGTTTTTAATGATTAGTCATAATGTATGTTTTTACTGACAATATAAAATAATTTTTAAAAAAGGAAATAATGTGTTTGAGAAAAGTGTTTAAAAAGGAAAAGTTTTTAAAAAGGAATTAATGTGTTTGTTGTGTGTAATGAGATAAAAATACTATGAAAAGATAAATCTATACTCGTATTGCTCTCCACAATTAATACTAATGCCTGATGATTTGGTATACTAATATCTATATTATAAAGGACAAACGTGTCCGTGCGTAACGCTGACGTTATTTTGCGAATGGCAACAGTTGACGGTGAAATTTCGGTTTTGCGATTTTTGCTACTGCCATTTTTTAAATTTCTAAGCATCACACATTTTTATTTTTTACACGTTATATAGGGAAAAAAAATCCGCTTTCAAATGCAATTTGTTTCAAAACTGCATTTTAATTGACTGATTTATTATAGCATTTAAATTAAATTTAAAGCATGAATTTTTAAAAATCTATATCGCTTGCAGACGATTACTTAATATGAATCCATTTACACTTTAAACAATATGAAAATTTCATCATTTGTTTCCAGCTAATGTTCCATAACGAAGTTAAAACTTCATTAATCAATAAATAAAATAGCATAAATAAAACACAAATTTAACAGACATGTGATCGTAATAAGCGTTTAAAACCGCTGAAATTATCAGAATAGGAAAAACTGCTGTATATAACGATTTTTTTATGGATTTTTTTCGGCAACTTCTAGCACGAGGCCAATACGAAATTACGGCTATTAATAAATTTCAAAATCTTATTTGAATATATAATTGACATATTTCACGGTGTTGCTGGGGGGCAATCTAAAGAATTATTAAAGGTAAAAAATCTATTAGAGTTTTCAATATAAAAAAAATGGGTTTTACTTATATTCTCTATCCCGGGAAGCTCGGGTTGGATGCCCTAGTAATACAGGGTCATTCATAATTCCCTCGGGGGTTTCGAAACTTTATAGTAAAAAAACGAAGACGAATATGAAAAAAAGAAACATATGAAATTATTCCGAAAATATTCAAGTTTTACTTACATACATTACAGGTGTTCTATGTGTAAACCCTTGGTCACACGGCATACATCCATGCGATAGTCCAGTTCCTGCCATACTCCGTTTCTTTAAATTTCCGGTACCACACATGAAGTGTTTTGTCAGTTGGTCCCTGTTTTCGATATTTATTACGAAAGGCCCGTTGAACTGACACCACTGATTCAGATTTAAAGAAACGGAGTATGGCAGGAACTGGACTATCGCATGGATGTATGCCGTGTGACCAAGGGTTCACACATAGAACACCTGTAATGTATGTAAGTAAAACTTGAATAGTTTCGGAATAATTTCATATGTTTCTTTTTTTCATATTCGTCTTCGTTTTTTTACTATAAAGTTTCGAAACCCCGGAGGGAATTATGAATGACCCTGTATATAATTGTAATACGGGCTTTAGAAAAACACGATGTTCTGTTTTCAAACTATCTAAAAATGTTTTTATTTTGTATTTAAAAAATATTGCATGAATGACAAGGCTAAACCGTGTGAGTTACATTTCTAAATGCAAAATATTATTTAAAATGCAATAGCAAAAACATAAAGTACTACTATATCTTATACTGTAAAATCTAAGCAATTAGATTTATTAAGGTCACAAGGAACTTTATTTTGTCATTGACACTGAACAAATAATCTCACCCACTTTTACCGCATTCTTTTGTTTTCCTTATCCAATTTTCCTCGTAAATATTTTTTTTTAACTTCTAAATGAGTTCAACTTTTACTATATGCAAGAATGCTGTATTTCACACTTGAACTTGAATTCGTGAAACTTGTTATCTTGATAACAGACGTGTTTCAGATGCATATACCTTGAATATGTCACTTTTGAATTTTTAAATGATTTAATTTCTGAAACAAAACAAGTAAAACGAATTGGCAATTTCTCTTTCCTCCAGTTTTAAACTATTTTTATTGACATTCTTTTTTTATTCATGTGTTTGAAAAAGCGATGACATCTTCTTTTACCACTTTCCAACACAGTTAAGATGTTTTTGTTGCTTATGTTTACTTGTTCATCTATCTGCCTTTATTGCATTCTAAATTTTGTAAATATGATTGGATTGTTACGATGTTTAAATAAGTACAACTTGTAAGTATAACAGTGTTTCCTTTTAACTGTAGTGTGTGCAACATTTATAGTTATTTTACAGAGACACACAAGAAAATTCGAATAGATTATGCTGCATTATTTTTAAGGTGGTAAATGTTTAGTATAGGTTTAATGATCTTAATTTATTTCAAACACAAAAAAAAGTATGTGTTATATTGATTTATTACATCATGTTCTTTTATTTCGTGTTTAAGTGTTTTTATAAGGTCATACAAAACTTACTGCACTATGATTATAATATTGTTTACTGGAGGTAATTGTTTGATGTTTATTTTAATTAAATTTCTAAGTTTTATCTCATCCACATTCATATGGTTGTAAAATACATTATTACAATAATAAAATGTTGAAAAACTATTCTGGTACACAAAAAAGCAAAACAATTCGTAATAACAACAAGAACATAAAAAAAGGCCTTTCAAATTACTTTGAATGTCTTGTTCCTGCTTTCAAACTGGTAGCATGTCTTTTTTGCGCCTAATGAAAAAAAACCTACTATATTTGACATTGTAATCGTTCAAAAATTTAAGAGTATAAATGTATAAAGCATTTAAAGTAATCAAGAAACACGCCAAACAAACAACAACAAAAACATGTATCGAAATATATTCATAATTAAAATAAATTTGTGCAGCCATGAAAAAAATGCACCCCATGTTTTTGTACCGCCACGTTATCGTAGAGACATGCGATTTGTGCCTTTGGATTTTAAATTATGTGCCTCCTTTACTATTATAAATACATTTTTTAATAAGGTTCGTCTATATATTAAAAATTGTACCAAATTTCATCTTTTAAATGATAACACCCACTTTTGACACTTTATTTGACTTTCTTCTATTAAAACAGTCCGATAAAGTATAGTTCATGCACTATTAAATTTTTATAGAGTTAAAAGGAGTGAAAGTTTAAATATGCTATTGCTAAATGCAAGAGTAAAACTTTTATTTATATCTTCCACAAAGTCCGCCAATTGAAATGCTTCTACCTTATTAAGATAATTTGAATAAATTAATTTAAACTTAAAAAACACAGAAGGTTTGTAGTAACACGGGAGATGTACTACTACTAAGGCATTTTAAAGCCAAAGTAAAATATTTTAATGATACTATTGTTTAACGCAATGTTTAGTACCAGTACAAAATTCATAAAAATTAATCTGATAAAGAAATGTCTAAATTAATTATAATTAATATAAAACGGGTGGTTTGTGTAACATAAAAAAACGGGCGGCGTACTCCTTACGCCAACGTCTTTTAAAGCCTAAATATCAATATTTCATGGCATATGTCTTTAATGCAGTGTCTAGTAATAGTACACTGCAATAAAAAAAAATGCTGAATTTACAGTATAGTACTAGCATTCCAGCTGCCAGTATAATATCGTAAAATTAACAGTAATAAACAGTAAAAGAAGCAGTAATACACTATTGGGTATGCGCAGATACTGTAAAATCAACATTTTTTTTCTTTTTTTTTTTGCAGTGTATAAAAGTTAAAAAATTAAATTTATTTAAAAAAATCTTGCATAATCAAGAAAAAATGATTGAATGAATTACACAAATGCATGGGCGTAGTATTCCGTACCCCATTGGTGACTTACCAATTTAAAAAAAGGCTAGAAAACAGAATTTTTTTTAATTTTAATTTGAAACATTGATAAAAACCTGAATGTCTTTGAGAAGATAGTAAACTAGTTGCAGATGTTAATCAGGTAATTATTTCGGATTCCGCAGTTTTTCTTTTCCTTTTTTTTTTACTGAGTGGGACATTCAATACACCGTCAGTGTTTTTAAAGTTTAACTATACCGTCTAAACATATCATTTTAGAAACTTTACAACCCAAAAATGTATTTACAGTAGTTTCAGAATTAATATGAATGTATTACGCTACGCACTATGTATACGCTAGTGTATGTCTCTACGCACTTGTGCTCTAATATATAAATCGACATCTCGTTATTTAAAAAGAAATGTTTCTGAGACCTTTTATATTTTCTGAAATATGCTCAGTTTAGTGTATTTTAATTAACTGTAATAATATAATCTTGGTTAGAATAATAACAATGCCCAATTAAAATTTCATTTAAATGTTTATTTAAGAGATACCCGCACGAAAATTATTTCACCTTACTGCATTGCATACCATAAACATACATGCCTCATACAAAATGCATAAATAACTAAATAAATAACACAGTCGGTTTCTAGCTATTAGAGTGTTGCCCATATTAAAATGATAAACAATGTAAACCTTATGAAAATATACTGTTAAAAATTTTCAGCAAACTGTCCTGTCATTCAACCGATTTCTTTGATAACGGTTATTTGAACATATTATGAACCGTTCTAAATGCTCAGAACAGAGATAAAATAGATTATGTAACCGTTTTATATAAAAACAATTGAATGACTAGTCACTTTGCTACAGAATTTTAACAATGTAAACCACACTAATTCCTCAGAATTTCACTCGAATCAACCCGTACGCAAGAGAAAATACCGTATTCACCTTCTTTTGGATTATAAAAATGCTTCATATATATCTAATGATCTCAGTAAAAAAAATTATTGAAGTCTCTATTATAAATAAATAGGGATGATTTGGGTAATTTTTAGACAGAAAATAAAATTTCAGATAGAAGAAAAGATAGAAAAATCAGATAGAAAAAATTTTTTGGTATAGTTCACGCATCCGCAGTTATAAATTGTTTCATACATATTCTCATATCTCATCAAACTAGTCGTTGGGGGCCACCGTAATACTTACCCATCATGGATATGCATAATGTAAAATATTAAAATAAAAAATGTGTAAACTACTTATAAAATGCATTGCAATTCAAATAAAATCGAGGCTTGATGATGTCACAAACTTTAAAGGCTCGATTACTGAATTGCTTGAAAGAAACATCCTTATAACTCCAAAAATAATAATCTTATTAACTAGCGGTTTATTGCGTCTGATTAAGCGTAAAATTTCCAATTAAAATATATCTTTGAAGTGAAATTTGGATGAAATACAGGGTCATGAAAAATCGAAGAGTGTGGAAATAGGATTCCAAATATCTCGGCAACTCATTATCCGATCGACTTCATGCTTTATGCAAAATTTATTTATTTTTATTGTCTTTTATATTCATTTCTTAAAATAATCAATTTCGAAAATTTTTATATACCTTTTATCAGAACGAATATTTCGAGAGTCCGAAAAAAATAGTTCCGGTTAATCGAGGTTATTGAAATGAAATAGGCTTCTTCCCATTATTACATACTAAGTACATACCAAATTGCAAGTCTCTATCTCAAATTTTTCGGGAGATAGAGCGTTTACAGACACACAGACACACACACAGACACACAGACACACAGACGGACGGCAAATTTTTTTTTCTAAAAATATGTTTTTCGGAATCTCTAGTGTCTGAAACGTGTAAATCCGTCAAAAAAATTTTTTTTCGATTTTCAAAACGATTACAAGACTTACCCTATACTACGTATGATGGGTAAGTAATATTGAATGTATTTATTTTTTAATTGCATTATACTGTTTCTACTATTCTTTAAGTCAAACATGTGATTTACATCCTCGAATTTCAAGAACAATACGTCAAGAATTTCAGTAGATATTTGACAAACCGTGTAAAAGGCGAAAGCATTTTACATGTGTCACGAATTTTTCCCTCAAGGGGACCAGAAAGTTTTGAAATTGTGGAAATTGACTGAAATTGTCTCGTGGATTACGGAAACCATTAATTGATTGAGACTATTACTTCTATTTGTATTTATTTGTCTATGTTATAAAGAAATTTAAAAAGATTGTTAAATTGTAAAATACAATAACAAAAGTTTGAATAGCGTACTATAAAATTAAATTTGCAAAACTAGTTTTGCCACGATTTTGAATTCAGGGTTCCATATTTTTGAGTTGTCATTTCTTCTTTATACTCCTTATTACGCTGTTTCTCGCTCGTACGTGAAATAAAAAATGAAGTATTTCTTTTTTAATAAATACAATAAACATTTTAAAATCCATAAAAGATTATCATATTTTTTATTATACCTTAACACAATGTTTTTTTGTTTTGTTTTGTTTTTCAGGAGTAGTTTGGATAACACAATTTTCATTATTTAAAATAAACATGTAAATTCGTAAATTTGTTCTAAAGTTTTCGTGGCAAAATTGCTGAAAAACATTGTTTCGAGATTATTGAGTTTTGCCTTCGCAGGTATCACAAGTCTCAGGTATTACAGCTCAACGTTACAATGTAAATACGGTTCGTATGACCGTATCTTTAGGCATTTTGCTCTCGGACCTACTGTTCGACATTCTTAAAGTTTCACACATTGTAAATTATTATTCATGAAAATACATTTTTTCGTAATTTCAAATCATTCTAGTCCCATCAACGTCAATGAAAGTCGTCTGGAATTAACCAGAAGTATTGCAGTATTTTTAATTCTGTGTTTTGATTTGCAGTGAAAGTTTATTGTATACAACTGCATTCAAGTTTATTTCCTTGTCATAATTAGAATATAAGCTTAATTAGAATATAGTTGCTCATAATTAGAATATAGGGGAAATATGGAAATTTTCTCATATCTTCAGGCAAAGCTAGTGTTTCCTGCCCTGGAAGGTAAATGCTTAAGAAATAAAATTCAGCGTAAATATTTCAAACATCAGACAAAGTTCATAAACCTTTTTAAAACAAATTTTAGAAAAAGAAAGGCTGAATAACAGATTGATTCATTTACATTTGACAGCACCTCTCTCGATAAGATGAGTAAATACTTGCTTATGCGAACCTTGCTTTAAATTCAATTAAATATGAAAATTTTCTCACATCATCAGGCAAAGTTAGTGTTTCCTGCCCTGGATGATAAATCCTTCAAATATAAAATGGATTAAAAATATTTGACAGACCATACAAAGTTAATAAAGACCTTCATAAACATATTTTATGAACAGAAATTTTGCGTAATAGATAATTTCATTTACATTCGGCAGCACTTCTTCTGGATAAGATGAGTAAAGTTCTTCGTTGCTCATAATTAGAATATAAGAGAAATATGGAAATTGTCTCACATCTTCAGGCAAAGCTAATGCTTCCTGCCCTGGAAGGTAAATGCTTAAAACTTAAATGCATCAAACATATTTGAAACATCAGACAAAGTTTATAAAAAGATTTTAAAACAAATTTTACGAACAGAAATGTTGAATAACAGATTGATTCATTTACATTTGACAGCACCTCTCTCGATAAGATGAGTAAATACTTGCTTATGCGAACCTTGCTTTAAATTTAATTAAATATGAAAATTTTCTCACATCATCAGGCAAAGTTAGTGTTTCCTGCCCTGGATGATAAATCCTTCAAATATAAAATGGATTAAAAATATTTGACAGACCATACAAAGTTAATAAAGACCTTCATAAACATATTTTATGAACAGAAATTTTGCGTAATAGATAATTTCATTTACATTCGGCAGCACTTCTTCTGGATAAGATGAGTAAAGTTCTTCGTTGCTCATAATTAGAATATAAGAGAAATATGGAAATTGTCTCACATCTTCAGGCAAAGCTAATGCTTCCTGCCCTGGAAGGTAAATGCTTAAAACTTAAATGCATCAAAAATATTTGAAACATCAGACAAAGTTTATAAAAAGATTTTAAAACAAATTTTACGAACAGAAATGTTGAATAACAGATTGATTCATTTACGTTTAACAGCACGTCTCTCGATAAGATGAGTAAATACTTGCTTATGCGAACCTTGCTTTAAATTCAATTAAATATGAAAATTTTCTCACATCATCAGGCAAAGTTAGTGTTTCCTGCCCTGGATGATAAATCCTTCAAATATAAAATGGATTAAAAATATTTGACAGACCATACAAAGTTAATAAAGACCTTCATAAACATATTTTATGAACAGAAATTTTGCGTAATAGATAATTTCATTTACATTCGGCAGCACTTCTTCTGGATAAGATGAGTAAAGTTCTTCGTTGCTCATAATTAGAATATAAGAGAAATATGGAAATTGTCTCACATCTTCAGGCAAAGCTAATGCTTCCTGCCCTGGAAGGTAAATGCTTAAAACTTAAATGCATCAAAAATATTTGAAACATCAGACAAAATTTATAAAAAGATTTTAAAACAAATTTTACGAACAAAAATGTTGAATAACAGATTGATTCATTTACGTTTAACAGCACCTCTCTCGATAAGATGAGTAAATACTTGCTTATGGGAACTTTGCTTTAAATGCAATTAAATATGGAAAATTTCTCACATCTTCAGGTAAAGTCAGTGTTTCCTACCATGGATGATTAATGCTTTAAATATAAAATGAATTAAAAATATTTGAAAGACCATACAAAGTTAATAAAGACCTTCATAAACATATTTTATGAACAGAAATTTTGCGTAACAGATCATTTCATTTACATTCGGCAGCACTTCCTCTGGATAAGATGAGTAAATACTTATTGATGCAAACTTTGTTTTCTCTCATATCTTCTGGAAAGGTTGCCTCCTGAACCGGAAGGTAAATGCTTTAAGTATAAAATGCAGTACAAATATTTGAAACATCAGTCAAAATTAATAAAAAACTTTTAAAACAAATTTTACTAACAGAAATATTGAATAACAGATCCGTTCATTTATATTCGACAGCACCTCTATGGGTAAGATGAGCTAATAGTTGCTGATGCGAATCTTGCTTTAATTGCAATTAAATGTGGAAAAATTTCCACATCTTCTTCAAAGTTAGTACTTCCAGTACTGAAAAGTAAACGTTTTAAATATGAAATACTCTTGAAATACTTGAAACATAAGACAAATTTAATAAAAACCTTTTTAGACAAATTTTACAAACAGAAATGTTGAATAACAGATCAGTTCATTTACATTCGACAGCACCTCTCTGGATAAGATGAGTAAATGTTGATGCGAACTTTTATTTAAATGCATCTAAATATGACATTTTCTTAAACCTTCAGGCAAAGTTAGTGCTTTCTGCACTGGAAGGTAAATGCATTAAATATGAAATGCAGTAGAAATATTTTAAACATCAGACATTTTAGTAAAAACCTTTTTGGTGGTCAGATATGAGCCACCTCCCAATTTCTGACTAAATTAGTTTACTTTTATTATTTTAATAGGTATTTTTCATGTATATATATTGTATAACCAGGAATTTCTGTGGACTATTTATTTTATATACTTTTATTTTTTTAATATGTATTTTTTATGTATATATATTGTATAACCAGGAATTTCTGTGGAGTATTTATTTTATTAGTGTACATAGTTTCTTTTTCGTATGGGAAAATAGAAACGACCACCCAGAGTAGTTTTATTACCTTCGGAGACACTGGTCTGCGATCTAACAAGGACATCTTTTACGGAGAAAAAAATTTACGAGCTGAAAAATTTATAGCTGTTTGGAAGTGCATAGCAAATTTACAATTTAGGACCCCATCTAGGTGGTCCTGAATAACATTTAGCGAAAACCAATAAGAGATGAGGGGGGAGACGTCTTTACAAAACCACTGGAGCCAATAGACGGCCGAGTGACGAGGGAAAAGAAAAAAGTGAGCCCCAAGAGAAAATCTGGAAGAGGACCAGAACCTGACGTCCTGTCCGAGGAAGTAACATCTAAAAAGAAAGAGTAGAGTGTTGATAGTGGGTAAAAACGAAGATAGTTCCAAAAATGGTGTAGTGGCGACAAAAGACAAAAGAATGACCTAACAGATGATCTTTGCCTATCCCGTGGAGGTAGATTAGTGCTAACAATGCAGACCAAAAGTACTCTGAAGGTACAGGTATCTGTAATTTACTATTCCCTCATATTGAATGTGTATAATGATAAATAAATACTGGTAGAGGTACTTTAGTAAATGTAGAGAAATTGTTCCTTCTCTGAAATATAATTAATGCACGTAAGTGCGGTAGTGCGAGTCGGAAAAAGACTCACTAACTCTTTTAATGAGTATTCAATTGTTTCATCTTATTTTTTATACTTAAAATTTAACATTCTGTTAGGGATGTTTTTTTTTTTTTTTTTTTATGTCTTTGTAAATAGATATGTAAATAAATGTTTTTTCGTTTACTTTTAACTCTTTGTATTTAATTTATATGGGTTAACACTCATATGTCATCGAGTAGTGTTTTTCTTCTTTTTCTTTAATTTAATTGTTTATTAATTTTAGTTGGTTTATCAGGAGGACTAGTTTATAATTTATGAGAGGTTAGGGATTTATATACTTTATCTAGTCCGGCTTCATAAGACGTAGGGCGGCGTAAATAATCACAACGTAATAATCTGATCTTTTTTTTTTACTAGAGTAGTTAATTTAATTCAATAATATGGGTAACTTTTATGGGATCATTATAAATTTTCACCGACGTCCAGAAGCCACGATCACACCTTTAACCTGATAATCCAACACCCAGCGTTTCCGGAAGAAGCATTAACCCGTGCTTCCTTTAACTAATGTAGGGAGTTTATGTAATTGGGCATTAGTAACCATCTCCAATTAGGAGGCCCAGAACTTACCAGCATTAGCCCCGGGAATTGTATGGTGACGTGACCTTTGCCAACTTTAAAGCCTAGGTTATTATTTTCATTAATTTTATGGTTACAATACGGGTTTTTTTTCTATTATTATTATTACTAGTATTATGATTATTATTATTATTATGAATATTCTGAGATTATAATTTTAATACTGTATTTAAAGTAATTTTTTTTTATATGTTTCAAAATTTAACTATTATTTTATCTACTCGATGTCTAAAATTCTTGATTTTAGTTTTTTTTTTTTTAACATAAATAAATAAATTAAATAATTTTTTTTTAAGGACAATTTCTCTCATTTTCTATGTCAAGTATAGCTGGCACATAGTTCCACAGTCATGACAGTATTTATTGAAAATTACTGAGTAGTACAAATGATACTTATATACATATATATATTTTTCATAAATAAAATATGTTAAGTAAATAGATAAGTTTGTGATCGCAGTACTACAAATTGGGGGTAATTATGCTATTTTGAAAAAAAAAATAATAATAATAATAATAATTTCTGTTTACAAGTGTTTTTACAAATAGTAAAGGAAATGACAAATAATAAAACAGGTAGTGTAATGTAGTGCTTGGCACACAAAACAAATAATTTAGGTAATATTTCTGTATTTATATATTATTCTAAATAATATTTCTGTAGTACAGATTGCTAGGTGCAAAAGTGAAATTACTACTATGAAAGATTTTTTCGGTATCATAAGTATTTTGTGTATTTGTATTTCTTGAAATTTGTAGAAGCTATTTATATGCGTAAAACCTTGCAATTTGATCAATATAAATTTTGTGTACAAATTTTATGGGTAGCAAATTTAAGAGAAATAAGCGTTCTTCTACGGAGTTTAACAGTTTTTTGTATAAAGCAAGAACACGACTTCAAAATTCTCAAGTTCTAAATACGGATAATAATACCCCTAAAATGGACAATTTACTAAATTGTATCCCCGCTTTTGATGCAAAACGGGAAAATGATATAAATTTCTACGTTACTCAATTTGATGAAGCGGCTGTACAAGCAGCAATTCCTGTGGAAGCCAAATTAATTATCCTAAAATCTAAACTAACCGGCTTAGCTCGCGAGAAACTAATATCAGATGCGGAGCTACATACCGAAACTAATTATGAAAAATTTAAAGAAAAACTTCTGAATGCTTTCGGCTCAAAACTTTCCTTTGGTGAAGCCCACGAGAATTTTTCAAAATTAAAACAGGGTCCAACGGAGTCGATAAGTGATTTTATTCTTCGTTTTAATATAGAAGCAGCGAAGTTTTTTGAAATTTCTGGATTATCAAATAAGAATGACGCGAAAAAACTTTTCGAACTTATGAAATTGCATAAGTTTATGGATGCAGTCAAAACCGATATTTCTTTTGAAATTCGAAAGCGTGCGGTAAAATCTTTCTCTGAGGCAACGGAAGCAGCGTTAATTATGGAAGCCGCAATTAACTCTACAAATTTTGCAGAGGTAAACAACGTAAGTAAGGATGGGACCGCGGAGTTGTGTCAAAGCCTAATTAAGCAAAATCAATTGCAAGCCGAGAGTATGGCTAAGTTGCAGTTAGAATTGGAAAGTTTAAAGTTAGCGCAACGAAATAAAGTCGAAAAAAGTACTTTTGTTAAAGACAAGTACTGTGAGATCTGCAAACGCAGCAACCACACGACACAAAATTGTCGATATAAATTTTCTAAGCAATCTGAGTATAAACAGAATTTTCGAACGAATTTTCCTAAGTTCAAACAGGTAGATTTTCCGGGGGCTCACCCTTCAAATTTTACGGATAATTTTCAAGGGTATGGCTTCATGCCAAATTATAATCCTAATTCCACATTTCATTCGCTGCCACCGGCTCCAGGGCCTCAATTTACTACAAATCCTTATCCTTATAATGGTTTCTCACCTCAGAATAATTTTGTTCAACGTACGGGCGCTAATTACCCGAATTTTGGGGGGAATTTTCAAGTTCAGAATACAAATTTCCCTAACACCCAAAATTACGAAAGTCAACAAAACAGAAGAAATGAGGGGAGCAGTAATGCAGGAAATAATTATCGGAAAAATGGAAAATATCAAAAGAAAGGTTTTCACCCGGGAAATGGAAAAGGGGGTCTGTAGATAGCGAGAGAGAGGTCGAAAAGCCCCGTAACAGATCCCCGGATACGCGAGTGATTGCTAGCGTAAAGGGCGCAGATAGTAATAACCTTCCTATTATTAAATTTAAAATCGAAGGGGTTAATGTAGAGGGTCTTTTGGACAGCGGCGGAGCGGTGTCTCTAATTTCATGTGATTTATTTGATATTTTAAAAGAAAAGCAGGTTAAAATGAAATTTTTAGGAAATAGAATTCGTATAAGATCTTTTAATGGAGTAAATATTCCATTTAAACAGTGTATTAAAATATCATTCAAACTAAATAATGTATTTACTTCGGGTACATTTTATGTCACGAGTAACAATTTTAGCGGAAATTACAACATGCTACTAGGTTACGATTTTTTAAAAAATAATAGGATGGTGCTTGATTTAAAACAAAATTGTTTAAGAATAAAAAACACTACAATTACAATAGATGAGGAAGAAGACGAGGAAAAGGGGTGCCAGATAAACGCCTCGAGCACGCAGAAAAACAATAAACAGCAAAAAAATAATATGGACAATGGTAGAAAAAAAACTAAGGAAAATAAGTTGATTGTCGCTAGAGCAACGAGAAGAGTATTTTTACCACCGGGGGGCGAAAAAATTGTCACCTTAACTTTTTCGGAAGAGTTAGAACCAGAAAATGATATCTTATTCGAGCCAGATAGAATAAAAAGGGGATTTACATGCGAAGACTCAATACACCAGGTAACGAAGAGTAAAACAATAAATATAATTTTAAAGAATGTATCAGATAAAAAAGTAGTCATACAGGCAAATGCAAATTTGGGTAGAATTACTACACAATTCGATGCAAAGTCGGGAAAGGAGTTAGACGATGTGGAACAGGGTTCGTTATACCAGGTAAACAACCTGACCATCGAGGAAGTACGCAGTCTTAGAGAGGCAGAACTTAGTAAAGAGGATTTTGATTTAGCTCATTTATCCGAGGAGATAAAATTACAGATGGAAACCGTACTAATAGAACACGCCCAGGCTTTCTCAAAATCGTATAAAACTTTGGGTAGTTCTTCTCTGGTCGTCCCAAAGATAAATTTACATCACGACTACCCTATACAGTGTAAGTCCTATAAGACTCCTCATACGGTGCGAGAATATGCACAAGAGGAAATAAAAAAATTACTGGAAGCGAATATTATCGAAAAAAGTAATTCTCATTATGCTTTCCCGGTATTGTTTGTAAAAAAGAAGTCTTTAGATAAACAGAAACCTAAATATAGGATGGCGGTGGATTATCGTTTGCTAAACGAAATCTTAGAGGCATACCCATATGCTATACCGGATATCAAAGAACTTTTACAAAAAATAAGCGGAAAAAAATTTTACACTGTGTTAGACTTGCATAGTGCTTTTTTTCAAATAAATTTACGCCCGGAAGATAGAGATAAATTGGCTTTCATTACAGAAGACGGAAAATACGCCCCAGTAAGGCTAAATTTCGGTTTAAAATTAAGTCCCACAATTTTCGCCGAATTAATGGATAAAGTATTGGGACATTTTAACAAGGAGGAAGTCGGATATTTTATTGACGATGTCATTGTTTCCGCGAATTCCGTTGAACGTATGACTCAGCTATTAAAAGAAGTTTTACAGGCACTCATAGAGAATAATTTAACGATAGAACCCAGCAAAATGCAGGTTTGTAAAGAAGAAATTGAATTCTTGGGGTTTAAGGTTAATCAGAATGGGTACTCCCCATCAACCAAAAATGTGGAGAAAATACAGAAATTAGCTAGACCGAAGAACAAAAAAGGAGTTAAGTCGCTTTTGGGTCTTTCTAATTATTTCAGAACGTTAATTCATCACTACTCTGACATTGTTGACCCCTTGATCGAGCTTACGAAAGACAAAGTTAAGTTTAGATGGACGGACAAAACAGAAGCAGCATTCTGTGCCATTCAGAAAGCAATTATTGACAATCCTACATTAAAACCACCAAATTTCGAAAAGGAATTTTTTCTTATCACGGACGCTTCAAAAGTCGCCTTGTCTGCGGTCTTAACACAGAAGGAAGGCGAGGAACATATTCCAATAGAGTTTTATGGGAGAAAGCTAAAAGAGTCTGAGAAGAGATACCCTAGCATTAAATATGAACTTTTGGCAATCCACGATGCTGTTCAATATTTTAAAAATATCCTGCTAGGAAGGAAGTTTACAGTACTCACTGATTCAAAAGCTCTCACTCACCCTTTAAAATTGGAACATCAAAGTGACATTGTCGCTAGATGGCTGATGAGGCTTAGTGATTTTGATTACTCAATTGAATTTATTGAGGGTGTGAAAAATCCGGCAGATTACATCTCTCGCAACATAAATAATATTTCGGCTCAAACCAAAATTCATAATAATTTGTTCAAAGTAAATGTTAATCTCTCGGAAGAGAATGTGAAAGTCGAGCAACGTAAAGACGCAAAACTTAGCATAATCATTAAGAAGATAGAAAATAATAAACAAAACAAAATTACTCGAAAATTTGAATTAAATGAGAATAATGCACTAATTTTAAAACAGAAATATAAGGACAAACAACTCCTCATCGCTCCTAATAGTTTGGTTTTTGAAATTATACAAGAGGCGCATAAAAGTCATTTCGGGTTCCCGAAAACATACGAAACTGTAAAGTCTCGTTTCTTTTGGTATAGGATGTACAAAGATATAAGGAGCTATTGTACAAGTTGTATCCCATGCAACAAAAATAAACAACACCAAGCTATTAAAGTACCTATTCAAAAGGTTATTAAGGATGCCCCAATAGGGACAGCCCTACATTGTGATATAGTAGGCAAATTGCATACGACATTTAAAAAAAACTCCTTCATTCTAACTATAATTGATTCGACGTCGAGGTACCTAGAGGCCATACCTCTACGTGGAGTAGAAGCGCAGACAATTTTGAATGCTCTAAATAACTATTTTAGCTCTTTCGGGATACCTAAATCAATTACGACGGATAACGGGCCCTATTTTAGGAGTGACGTTTATTGCCAGTATTTAAAAGCACTGAACATAGAGAGACATTTTACAAGCTGTTACAAACCGAATTCAAATGGAATTGTGGAGACGAGTCACAAATTGTTAAAGTCATCTTTAAAAAGTATGTGTGACAAAACGGCAGAGTGGGATATTCGTTTACCGTTTTATAAATTGGCTTACAACACCTCAATAAATCGGGCCACAGGGTACACGCCTGCAATGCTTTTTTTTGCACGGGAGATATCGAATCATTTTACAGCGCTGAATACTTCCGATGAAAAATGCACCCAAGCTTATGTGAAACAGCGTATCAAACACATGAAAGAGATACAAAAACTGTCCTTGGCCAACCAGGAACGCATTATGAGTGAATACGTCAACAAAGATTTTGAAAAAGTCAAAACATTACAGCATAGCGATCAGGTTTATCTAAAAAAAGTTATAAAACCGGGGGCTTTGGAATCAACATGGGAAGGGCCTTATGAAGTTGTAAGGATTTTTAGAAACAATAATTATTTGGTTCAACATATGATTGAACCCCATGCTAAGAAAATTAAGCGCCACATAAGCCATTTCTGGCAACCAAAAGTTAAAATTAATTTGCCTCAAACTAGCACAGAGAATACTCAATAAGAATAATTTATACAAAGAATTAACATTCAGTCGTTGTTTTTCTTTTTTATTCTCTATTAAGTAGGTATTTATAAATTTATATTCTAGAAATTCGGAGTTTTTGTAGACTATTGGTTTTTTCCTCCTCACCTATTTTAACAGTATTGTAAGAAAATAAAAAAAAGTATATGTATATAATAATAATAATAAGTGTATATATAGACAAAATTTTACAAATAGTTGGGGGCCTTTCAAAAAAAAAATGTAATAATGAATGCACTATTAATAATATATAGGTAAAACATGTTTAGATGACATATATATATATATATATATATACAGCATATAAAATAATAATAAAGAAAAATTTCTTGTACATTCTTAGACGTATAGACAGACATCTGCTTCTGAGTGCTGTGAGAAAAAAACTACATTTTATTAGATTAAAAACAATTATCATTTATTATTACGGCGAGGAATGAGTAGGGTTGGCGTTTACAGAACTGTATTTCGGATAGAGCGAGCTCAGTATTCAAAATTGCGATGCAGTTTTGTTTTCGTTTCTCTGGGCTTTGAGAAAAAAAAATCGCACCGGAGAGGCAGGCGAATTTGGGGCCATCATCCTCTTTCTTCCCTCCAGGTTCGCAGAGCAGTAAAAGGAGAGAAAAGTAGTTTGTTTTTTTATGCAAATGCACAGACTGGTTTTCGTGCGCCGTTCTTCTCCGACCTCCATTGTTCGGGGAGAACCCTCTTTTTTTTTGCAAATGTGTTAGCAAGGGTTTGCAGCCAGCGGAGGGGGGGACAGAGATTGAAGAGGGAAGCCAAGAGCGAATCCTCTTTCTGGTTTCCGTGGCTTATAGAACAACTATAACTTATTATTTATGTGGACATATACTTTACATAATGTTTTCTCCAGTGTACAACGATTGTACTTAATAATAATAATAATAGGTAGTTGGATATTGCTTACGCAGGTACTTCGGTTAGTATATAAACAATAGTAAGCATATGTACATATGTAAAATAGTTTTTACTGCTTTTATGGCATAATGAATAAGTGTCAGGTACTTCTTTCGTGTATAGAATATTTACGTAAAAAGAAAGCAATGTTTTTTTTTTCTTGGATTTGCAAAATTGGGTACGATGTGTGAAGATATTGATACATATTATTGTTGACAGGAGGAGATTTTTGGATAGTAATTAGGGACTAAAACATATGAAAAAATAAATAAATAAATAAAAAGTAGATTTCTTTTGAAAATCGAAATTAAATAAATCAATACGGTACATGATTAGGTACGGAGTAGGTAAACAAACATGATAGTTTATCGATCAACACGAAGAAGAGTTTATTAGCGGAGAGTCTTAAAACTACGGTTACATATTTTTATTTTCAAAATTCCTTCAAAAGTACTACGACGGGATAGAAGGTAATGATTATTGGTATTAAGAAGGGTATTTATGAAAGAGTACAATTTTTTTGGGGGGTTTGTAATGTCACTGAATCTAGGTAACAAAAGTAAACATATAATAGTGGTTTGGATGCAAGATTGTAGCGATCAGGATAAACATATAATTTTCTTTTCTCTTTTATAAAGAGATATTATATACATTAGAAAGATAGGTAAATATGGTATTTAAATATCATAGCACAACACCGCGGGTGTAGGTATAATTAATTCTTTTTCTAATTATAGAACAACTTATATCATAAAAACATACTTTTTTTACGGTATAAAATATATTTATTATAAGTATTTTCAAAAAAAAAAATTACATTCTACTTGTAAATTGCATAGTGTTGTACAAATATAATACTGGTATTTTATAAGAAAGTATTGAAATTGACATTGATTTAGTGGTAATACTAGGCTAGTATACGCTCTGCACACTTCTTTAATTTTCCGAAAGGTATAGTATTCGGAGATTTTTGAAAACAAAAAAAATTTAAATAAATAAATAAATACATATATTTCAGTTTTTTTTTGTTTTTTGCTTAAGAGTTTGATTTATTCACTGGTTTTTACTTATTAACTTTCTGTAGTAGTAATTTAAATGCACATTTAAGTTAAAAAAAAAATATATATATATATATATATATTTCCTTTTAGTGCACATTTTTATAAATATATACAATAGTAACAATTAAATTTTGGAGTAGAAGATGTCTTACCCCTCTTTTGTAGCAGCGTTGGTGGGGCTCCCTGGGTTTTATTTTATTTTTTTTTCCTTCTGACTCCTGGTTGCTGGTCAACCGGGGCCTTTTTTTTAAGCTTGTGGCCACAGGCGACTCGGGTGAGGCTCTGCACAGCTCAGTGTTCTTGGGGGGAGATAAGCATTTTTCTTGTTTCATCTGTCCTTAAAATGATAAAACAAACAAAATAATAGAGGGAATTCACAATAAATGATTTATATAAATTGACATAAAACATATGAAGACACTTAAGTAAAATTGATGTACACAAGTTTTAGCTTATCGAAATTAAACCATTAAAAATAATAATAATAATAATAATAATAATAATTGTTTTTCTTAGGTCGATTTGTTCTTTTCTTTTTTTTTTTCTTTTCCTTTTTGTTTCCTACGGTTACAGCAGGTTTCTACAGCCTTTTCCATCCATTTTCTTGCGGGTCAGTATCGAGAGATAATAATATATTTTTTTTCCTTTCTCTTTCTTCTTGGCCATATTTATGGGACCTTTCCGTTTCCAATACTTTTTTTTTCCTTGTTCGCAGTAATTCTTCTCTAGGCAGGGGAAGCATACGCTTTAAATTTCGGGAAGGAGTATTTTGGGAATGGCAGCAAAATGCGTTCCGTACATTCAGACAGAAGTATTAAATTTTACAGCTGTAAATAAAATTGTACCATTAGCTATAGTTACCAACAGTCCGACCACGCCAAAATGTGATTTCTTCTTCTTCTGTAACGAGTCAAGGAGATTTCACGGTAGCCGGTGAGTCCCCTGTAACGAAAGAAAGAAATTTGGATAGCATTTCACATAAATTCTATTCGTAAAGTCGGTTATTTTTGCAGTAATTGTCTCAAAATTTAGGTACGGTTAGAGTTAAGTTTAGGGCTCTTTCTAGACAAGAGTTTGGGAAAATTTATTCAAAGGTTTTACGACTAAAGGATAATTTATAAAGGCAAAATGGTAACGTACCTTTTATTTTGCGGCGATCCGACGTCTTTCACAGGATGAGATGACAAAATTTTCAGACGGAAGCTGGCGCCAAGTGGTCATTTCCTCTTCTAGCAAGGGTTGGAGCAACTCATTATCGATGGGATAGAGGGGGTGTTGAGTCGATTAGCGATTTCACACGACCCCCGGTCAAGCGGTTGCTAGGCAAGAAGGGAGGCGCAGAGTCTCGATGTGTTTCTTCTTTTCCTCGTTAGCGAAGATAGAGGGAGATTTTTTTTCTCTCTTTTTTCTCCACGGATCCTTCCTCCACTTGGGGAGAGGATGGAGAGCATGACTTCAGGTGGTCGATTTCGTTGTCATGTGTAGACTATTCCCGCTGGATTTTGAAGTCGTTACTCTTGATTGCGGTCATATAATTAAGTGAACTAGAGTTCACATGTATTTCTCTTGTGTTTTTCACTTAGGTGATAATTTAAAAAGAAAATTTTTAAGTCATATTAAAGTGGGAGAGAAGGGAACATTCTCTCGGTAGGACATGTATATATTTCATAAATGTAATTTCTATCATACAATACATTTTTTTTTTCTCTAATATATGAACGAAATTTTGTTGTAATGTGTTGTACGTGTTCATATACTTAGCGTTAATGTATTATGTGGATTTTCACTTTTCTTTTAAATGTTACAATGTATAGAAGGTTATGCAGTACAAACTCTTTCTGGGTATCACGTCCTTGTATATATATATAATTTTTAGTGTATTTGGTGTATATTAAGTCATGACTGGTATGATTCCAATGTAAAAGTATGTGCCAGCCGTATATTGTTCTATGTGTTGAGGCTTTTAGACTTTAAAAGTTTAGTTCAAAATTGCGTTTGCTTTGTATGGATTTTGGCTAATTTTTAAAAGTGATTATTTCAAAATTGGTTATACACAGAGGGGAATAGGGTACGTGAATGTGTTCACCTGTCTTCGACTCCACAAGCGACTGTAAATCTGGTCGACAGACAAACCGTTCTGTGGTCCCACCTACAGATTCAAAAAAAAAAAAAAAAAACTTTTCTGTGTTCTCGTCTTTGCTCAGTTTTATAGAGACAATTCTGGAAAAAAAAAACTTTTCTGTGTGCTCGTCTCTGCCCAGTGTTACAGAGACATTTGTTACAAACTTTTTACGATCTCTTCCGGTCTTTCGGAGGATGGAGATTGTCCTATGGATCTACACAATGGACTGAATTTCATAGTGTGTTCCTGACAGCTGACGTGAGCCGTTCAGCTCTCTGTTTGGGGGGGAGGATGGTGGTCAGATATGAGCCACCTCCCAATTTCTGACTAAATTAGTTTACTTTTATTATTTTAATAGGTATTTTTCATGTATATATATTGTATAACCAGGAATTTCTGTGGACTATTTATTTTATATACTTTTATTTTTTTAATATGTATTTTTTATGTATATATATTGTATAACCAGGAATTTCTGTGGAGTATTTATTTTATTAGTGTACATAGTTTCTTTTTCGTATGGGAAAATAGAAACGACCACCCAGAGTAGTTTTATTACCTTCGGAGACACTGGTCTGCGATCTAACAAGGACATCTTTTACGGAGAAAAAAATTTACGAGCTGAAAAATTTATAGCTGTTTGGAAGTGCATAGCAAATTTACAATTTAGGACCCCATCTAGGTGGTCCTGAATAACATTTAGCGAAAACCAATAAGAGATGAGGGGGGAGACGTCTTTACAAAACCACTGGAGCCAATAGACGGCCGAGTGACGAGGGAAAAGAAAAAAGTGAGCCCCAAGAGAAAATCTGGAAGAGGACCAGAACCTGACGTCCTGTCCGAGGAAGTAACATCTAAAAAGAAAGAGTAGAGTGTTGATAGTGGGTAAAAACGAAGATAGTTCCAAAAATGGTGTAGTGGCGACAAAAGACAAAAGAATGACCTAACAGATGATCTTTGCCTATCCCGTGGAGGTAGATTAGTGCTAACAATGCAGACCAAAAGTACTCTGAAGGTACAGGTATCTGTAATTTACTATTCCCTCATATTGAATGTGTATAATGATAAATAAATACTGGTAGAGGTACTTTAGTAAATGTAGAGAAATTGTTCCTTCTCTGAAATATAATTAATGCACGTAAGTGCGGTAGTGCGAGTCGGAAAAAGACTCACTAACTCTTTTAATGAGTATTCAATTGTTTCATCTTATTTTTTATACTTAAAATTTAACATTCTGTTAGGGATGTTTTTTTTTTTTTTTTTTTATGTCTTTGTAAATAGATATGTAAATAAATGTTTTTTCGTTTACTTTTAACTCTTTGTATTTAATTTATATGGGTTAACACTCATATGTCATCGAGTAGTGTTTTTCTTCTTTTTCTTTAATTTAATTGTTTATTAATTTTAGTTGGTTTATCAGGAGGACTAGTTTATAATTTATGAGAGGTTAGGGATTTATATACTTTATCTAGTCCGGCTTCATAAGACGTAGGGCGGCGTAAATAATCACAACGTAATAATCTGATCTTTTTTTTTTACTAGAGTAGTTAATTTAATTCAATAATATGGGTAACTTTTATGGGATCATTATAAATTTTCACCGACGTCCAGAAGCCACGATCACACCTTTAACCTGATAATCCAACACCCAGCGTTTCCGGAAGAAGCATTAACCCGTGCTTCCTTTAACTAATGTAGGGAGTTTATGTAATTGGGCATTAGTAACCATCTCCAATTAGGAGGCCCAGAACTTACCAGCACTTTTAAACAAATTTTACGAACAGAAACGTTGAATAACAGATCCGTTCAGTTACATTCGACAGCACCTCTCCGGATACGATAAGTAAATGTTGATGCGAACTTTGATTTAAAAGCATCTAAATATGACATTTTCTTACATCTTCAGGCAAAGTTAGTGCTTTCTGCACTGGAAGGTAAATGCATTAAATATTAAACGTCGTAGAAATATTTGAAATATCAGACAAATTTAATGAAAACATTTTTAAACAAATTTTACGAACAGAACTGGTGACTATCAGATCCATTCATTTACATTTGACAGCACCTCTCTGGATAATATGAGTAAACGTTAATGCGAACTTTGATTTAAATGCAATTAAAAATGGAAATTTTCTTACATATCCAAGCAAATTTATTATTTTCTGCATTGGAAGGTAAATCCTTTAAAGATAAAGTGCAGTAGAAATATTTGAAGCAACTAAAATAAAATAAAAAAAAAATAAAAAAAATTACGAACAGAAATTTTGAGTAACACATCCGTTTATTTACATTCAACATCACATCTCTGCATAAGATGAGCAATTACTTTCTGATGCGAACCTTGTTTTAAATGCAATTAAATATGGAAATTTTCTCACACCTTCAGTCAAAGTTTCTGCTTTCTACCCTGGAAGTTAAATGCTTCGGATATAAAATGAAACAGAAACTTTTCAAACAGATAAAACTATTAAAAACCTTTTTAAACAAATTTTACGAGCAGGAATTTGGAACAGATGTGTTACACTCACGCACAGATAAAGTTGTTTGGCGACTTTTTGATTGGCGTGATTACCAAACCCGCGCCAAACCAATAACTTAATACAATAGTCAGGTTACCATTAAAGGAAAAACTTTTCAAAATTCGGAGACTTTTTTCCTTTTTATAACGGATTTAAAAAAAAGTGTGCGTGAGTGTATGACATCATAGCCGGAATTTTGAATAACAGATCCGTTCATTTAATACTCGACAGCACCCCTCTAGATACGATATGTAAATTCTTGCTGTTTGCAAATTTGTTTTAAATGCACATCAGTAAATTTAAACTTTAGAGAAGGTGGATATATAACAGAACTATGAATGTTTAGAGTATGGTAATAAAAAATTCAATAACAGGTAGCTATTGAAGTAGTATTAGTTTTTTCTCATTTGACAATTAATAAGGACTTTTTATATGTTATAATTAAAAGATAATTAAAAAAAAACTGGAGAGACTCTACTAGACTTTCTGGCGTGAGTAATCAGAAAATCAAAATATATATATATTATGACACATTGGAATCGTCTGAATTCGAACGCCAGACCTTCCGTTTCGAAACTGGAGAAATTATCTCTGCGTTAATACTTCATTACATCATTGCAATATTTATTGCTTATATTATGTCACTTCTTATTCCTGATTTTCCCTATAGTATCGCTCACAAAGGGGTTTGAAAAGAGTTTAAAAAGTCAAATCCATCGCCTTATTTTCATGAAAACCGATATAGCTCTTGTTGTAGTAGTTTATAATATACTAGCTGTTACCCGTGACTTCGTTCACGTAACATTAAAAGAAGAATAAAGGCATTAATCAAGCAAAATATTTCACCCCTTATAATTAAAAACGTAAATAATTAACTAACTCTTTATCATATTTCATAGGAGAAAATGCGGTATTTCTTGGTTATAGGGGCCTTGACATAGCTCAGTTTTAAAAAAGTACAATTTGTCAAAAAACAAATATCAGTTTTACCTGATAAACCATTTTACTTTTAACGATTTTGAAAAACGTTTTAACAGCCATAATTTAAAAATAATTCTTTGGAAATAGTATATGCTTTTTGTTTAAATTCAATTCTTGTGAATATGGTTGGTTGATTGGTTGATTATTGACGGCCAATTATCTACACTAGGGATATAAGCCCGGGGGGAGTGCCCTTCGTGGGGGTCTTTCTAAGGGAACCTAACCCGTATTTACGCATGGATAAATCCACGGCTCGAAGAAAACCACGAAAACTCCGAACGATTAGGCCGACGGGCGCGATTGGGATTGAACCCAGCACCTTCCGTCTACCAGCTTCAAGGGCACAACCTCTCAGCCACTGGTGGGGCTCTTGTGAATATGGAGGAATAATTCTACACCTAAATGCAAGGAGCTTCAATTGCAAAGCTTTTTGCAACCCACAATTACATGCAAACGTAACCTTTACATGTGTTACGTTTGCATGTAACTGTGTAACACTTGCAATTGCAAAGCTTTTTGGAACCCAAAATTATATGTAAACATTACTTTTGCATGTAATTTTCAGTGCAAATTAACATTTATAAGGGTTCAAATTAAAATTAATTTGGGTACAAATTACATGTAAATGTTACGTTTGCATGTAATTTGGGGTTGCGAAAAGCTTTGTAATTGCAAGTGTTACGTTTGCATGTAACAGCAAATTTGTGTCCTTGGTTTAATCGATAGCTGAAACAACTCTTGATTTCTTGACAATATGCTGACAGACGATTTTTGTTCTGCAGAATAAATTAAGTAAAATTCATAAAGTTTGAATATGTGGAAATATGTTTTTAATTTTCGGAAATTCTACTGTAATCAAGATTTTTTTTTTTTTTATCGCCAACTATTCAAATTGAAAATAAATTCTTTTCAGTTTTAATGAGAAAATGGCATAAAAATGTATTAATCCGTTTTATTTCTTTTTTTTTTATCCACAAAAATGGAGTAATTTAATTACCGCTTTTAGAGTATTCTCAGAGTTTATATGACATCCTTAGATCAATAATGATGTTAAGTGAATCGCATTGCATTAAGAGTAATAGTTGCGAAATACAAACATACAGTCAGATTTTAAAATAATAGACTTGTGTTCAATTTTCTTTTCCTAATAATCTTACTGATGCTTGTATTATTAATCGCAGCGTTCAGAGAATAAATAGATATGAAATGTTTATGTTTGGCGTGATGCTGAAAATGCATCCCTACAGTTGGCCTAAGCAACTGACGGCTTGCTTTGAAAACCTCTCCCCATCCAATGAAGTTAGCCCTTGTGCCTAATGATTTGAGCGATAACCGGCTTCATATTGCAAGCCGATTTGACGGTTCACTACCTCTATATTCTTTCACTGTACTCTGTAATTATAAATATATGAAATTGTTTCACGCACCATTTGAAACATATTTGAAAAATCCCGTTTTATTTGAAATATGACGTCACTTTGATTCCAGAGAAATCTCTTTTTAATGATATAATTCTTGTTAATTTTCTTTTCCTGGCAATCATGACGGGAATTTTATCAGAAAACTCACATCTGTATGTAACTGATTTTCAAGCTTATTATTAATCAGTATCAAAAAACATATTTCAGTTATTCATCTTAAATCTGACATCCATTATGTATATACTTTTATTATACACTGATATTCATGCTCCTTGTAATGTTACGAATATTTGAAAATACATGTTTTATTTATGACGTCATATTTGTTCAAGTCAAGGAGGATCCTTTTCATAGTTCCATGGTCCAAGCGAAATCTTTTCTTAATAATATGATTATTGTTCAGTTTTTCCTTCTAATTATAACGCAGTTTTTGACAGAAAATATCTTCTCAACGTAACCAATATTATACTTCATGCATAATAACAAATACTCCATATTTTTGTTTCAAATATCACGGAAATTCCCCTTTTTTTAGAATTATTTTGAATTTTCATTTTTTCACGTGATAATCTTTCAATAGAAAATTAATTGATAGGTAAAAATTATTATTCCGGGCTTTTATTTAGTTTTGGCAACAATAAAGTATTAGCAACGGTAAAGTAAATTTAACCATTTTAAAATATTATACGAAAAAATGTCCATTTATTCTCTATGAAAGTAAGGAAATTTTGAATTATTAAGAAAAATATTTGAATAAAATAAACAAAAACCAGCCTATGTTCATATGAGGGATATAATCAATCTATGTGCAAAGGTACAGGATCATTAAATGCTCCAGTTTGACGCTGGTTTCAGCCTAACATTTGCACACAATATTACTAGCTGTATTACTACTATAATATTACTAGCTGTTACCCGTGACTTCGTTCACGTAACATTAAAAAAGAATAAATGCATTAATTTAGCAAAACATTTCACTTGATAATTAACAACATATATAATTAACCAAAGCTTTATCACATTTTATAGGAGACCATACGGTATTTCTTTGCTATAGGGTCCTTGACATAACCCAGTCTTAAAAAAGTGAAATTTTATGCCAAATAATTTATACAATCTCGAAAATGAAACTGCAACTAATGAAAAAAGGAGGACCAAGGAAAATCGTGAAAATCGAGGAATTCCTTTTCGTAAAACGAAAAACAACACTGGCAGAATTCTTCTATACAACAGTGCATTTTAGGTGGTATTTGGTGTACAATTTGTATATGTGTGCATTGCTAAATGGGCATTATTATATTGTATATTTGCATAGACATATGTTATATATTTCTTACTACATTATCCTGTTTATGTATATATTAAATTACGTGTTTCACGCTAAGTGGTCTAAATAGTGAACAAACTGCTTGTGGATTTTATACATTGATAGATATTTCACAAAGATATAACAATCTGATGCGATTCTAAAATGTAAATAAAGGTTGCTAGAAAGTACTTTAAATTATGCCCAATTTAACCTCGATATTTTCTCTATCGCGTCAAGAACACTATTAGCAAATAAATACCGACGACACAAATCTGATTATCTAAATTTACATATTTTTGTTAGTATGTATAGGATTATTTTAATTTATTTCATGCGCTTGAAATTTTTTACGCTTTCTCTAGGGTTAGGTGTCGAATAAATGTACTTTCTTGTTATTTTATTTTGCCATTTCAATTTATTCTATTTTCCATTCATTCCATTTATGGATATTGATTTAATTTATATATTCGTGTCAAAGAATATTCTTTAAAGTTATTATCAGGATTAGGATAGGATACGATTAGGGTTAGGATTAGGAATAAAAATTGGCATGTGGCATCATGACAATGGCATGACCGATTCAGGTTTAAAGTATGAACCATCATGAAGCAATAAGAAAATTAGAAAATTATCGGCTAACAGTTTTTAATATGCTTTACAGTCATAGTTTGCATCAAAGGTGAGCGGGGAAATGATCATCTAAAATACCTTTAAGTGTTTACCACGCAAAAAACAAATCTGGTTACAACAATGTATTTAATTTTGCGCCAAATATGATTTGATAAAAAAAAAAAAGCAAATTGACTATGGACTTAATTACAGACCCCTAACCTTGTTATTCTCGGAAATTTTCTACCTATATGTAAAAAAAATGCTACTATATAGAACGCGCTTTCACGTTTATAATGTTATGAATTGGCACGATCGGCTTGTTCAAGTTTACACAATTCGGCTGGAAGAAAAGATTCATTACTTTTTTATTTCTTCTTTGCTTTTGCATTACGCGAATTTGTTGGTAAAATCGATTTTCTTTTCGATAACATTGTTGTTTTTTAAGTTAAAAAAATATTGTAATTTTACTTAAACATTGCTTTAAAATCTATGCAATTTTTCTTATCCTACAAGACTTTACAAAAATCTATTATGAAACAACTTTAAAAAAAGCTATATTTAAAAACGACAAGAAAGTTTTCCTATTTTAAAACTAAAAGAAATGTAAAATTAAATTCCGGTTCGAAACGACGATTTACAAATGTGTTTCGATTGTGGGAAAATGATAGAGGAAAAATGCTGTTACTTCGACGCAATCATATTAAATATTTAGCTTTTATGAGAAAAGCAACTTTCTTTTAAAAATTATAGTTATTTTTATTAAGATTTTCGGTTTTCGATACGGATAATTTTGCGATGCATATCTTTGACATTTGCCATCCAATATTTTTTTTTTTTACTTTTTAAAATCTAAATTAAAAATATGGTATCTGTATGTTAGCCGTGTGGAGACGATAAATCGCCAACCTATCCCATCATTCGTATTGAATTCATTAAAAATATAAATCTTTCACTCATTTCATTTAAAACACAGAACTTTAATTTACAACACATACATTTAAAATACATATATTACGTACATTTAAAATAATTCCTTTCATGACAAAAAAAAAAGAAAAAAAAGAGAAATTAATCACAAATAATTTGATAACCCAAGATCATTTTATTTCAACATCAAAACAAATCTGTTTTATTAATCTATATATGACATCATATTCGCTTGTTTTCCATACTTACTCGTATTTATGCACTTTGTATTATTATCAAAGATTTGAAAACGCACGTTTTGTTTTTAATATGACATCATTTCATATTCTGTTTAATTCTTAAATAATTCATTTCATTTTCATTTTTCACGTGGAAATTTTTCACTTGAAAATAAATTGTTGATTAAAAATTATTACTCAAGGGTTTTATTTTATATTGGCAACGATAAAGTATTAGCAACGGTAAAATAAATTTTACCATTTTAAAAAAAGCTGCAAAACCGGGCCCTTTGGGCCAAACCAACCAAACCAACCAACCATTTTAAAATATACGAAAAAATGTCCATTTATTCTCTATGAAAATAATGAAATTTTGAATTATTAAGAAAAATATAGAAATAAAATAAACAAAAATCATTCTATGTTCATTTGAGGGTTATAATCAACTTATATGCAAAGATACAGGATAATTAAATGCTTCATTTTGACGCTGGCTTCAGCCTAACATTTGCACACAATCAGATTTATAATATTATTAGGATTAGGATTAGGATAGGATTCGGCAAGTGGGAGCTCAATCGTAAATACCGTTTGAGAGGTATCGTGTTTCCAGATACACAATTGCACTCTTTTTCTTACACTGTGTATTCGGAAAGTATAAATTCTTAAACAATTGTTAAACAATATAATTCTTAAACAATTTAAAATTTCTCATAAATTAAAATAAGTCATAAATGATTTTTAATGGCTATTATCGAATATGTTATGTGTGCTAATAGATAATATTAAGAAAGCTATATTACTTTCCGACATTTTTCGATCATCATGATTAAACTATGCAGTTGAGGTTTCACAATGAGTTCAAGGATGCTGTGCGATAAAAAAAAAAGTTATAAAAAACTGCTGCAGAATATCAAAACATACTTAACAAAATTACTTCTGGTATTACATAAATTACATGATATAATAAAAACAGGTAGATTAAATATGACCTTTAGAAGTATTAAATTTTAAAAAATAGAAATCGCATTTCCTCCTTCGAATGTTTAAAATATTTCCCTAAAGCATATTATAATAAATCTCAGCATTTGATTTATGTTATTTGAGAATGATAATAACGTAAAACTTTTAAAAGAATTCGTCGAGTCATTGTGTAACAAAATACTCTGTCATTACTTTCCTTAAAATAGAAGATTAATGGAATTTATTTTCCAGATTAATAATTGGTTTGGTATTATAAAGGAAAAGCTAGATACAGGTAAACAACAGATGTTACATTTCCTTTACTACGACAGAAAAGTTCGAGTGTTACCTGACAACATTCAAGCAACGGAGCAATTATTTACAGTCGAACTCGTTTATTAGAAACACGGATAAGACTAGGGCACGGTTAAAATGAAAATTTTTCACGTTAAGAATGGTTCATCTATATTAAAAATTACATGCTTTTTACTAGCAACAAAAGTAGGATCATGGCTAATATGAGCAAAACATATTACTTACCCATCATACGTAGTATAGGGTAAGTCTTGTAATCGTTTTGAAAATCGAAAAAAATTTTTGACGGATTTACACGTTTCAGACACTGGAGATTCCGAAAAACATATTTTTAGAAAAAAAAATTGCCGTCCGTCTGTGTGTCTGTGTGTCTGTGTGTCTGTAAACGCTCTATCTCCCGAAAAAATTGAGATAGAGACTTGCAATTTGATATGTACTTGGTATGTAATAATGGGAAGAAGCCTATTTCATTTCAATAACCTCGATTAACCGGAACAATTTTTTTCGGACTCTCGAAATATTCGTTCTGATGAAAGGTATATAAAAATTTTCGAAATTGTTTATTTTAAGAAATGAATATAAAAGACAATAACAAAACATAAATTTTGCATAAAGCATGAAGTTGATCGGATAATGAGTTGCCGAGATATTTGTAATCCTATTTTCCACACTCTTCGATTTTTCATGACCCTGTATTTCATCCAAATTTCACTTCAAAGATATATTTTAATTGGAAATTTGATGCTTAATCAGATGCAATAAACCGCTAGTTAATAGGATTATTATTTTTGGAGTTATAAGGATGTTTCTTTCAAGCAATTCAGTAATCGAGCCTTTAAAGTTTGTGACGTCATCAAGCCCCGATTTTATTTGAATTGCAATGCACTTTATAAGTAGTTTACACATTTTTATTTTAATATTTTACATTATGCATATCCATGATGGGTAAGTATTACGGTGGCCCCCAACGACTAGTTTTTATGTCGATGTGATTTTCGGCGAAATGTAAGGTTTAATTAGGAAAGAAATCCCAGTCTAATAGAAATCTGTTTTCCTCAGCGATAATATAGCTACATTACAAACGTCTCTCAAAATGTAGTAATGGATACCCCCAACAGCAATGAAAATTCAAAGAGATGTCCTGAGGTCTTGAAAGAATGTAAAAAATAAAAGGAAAGTAATAGTGATTCTTTGTAATATTTACAACGAAACCATGGAAAAGCAGGAGCATATAAGAAAACTTTATTTATTTATTTATTTATATCCAGACTCTGTGCCATATTAAGCAGCTTTTTCATGTCTATAAATACAATGTTAAAATGAAAAAAATATTTTAAATTAATAGCTTGGAAATTGCAATGACTATTGCAATGTTAATCGAGGTTTTTCAGCTAAAAGTGAAGTGATGAGTTGCATTACTGTACAGTGTACACGTTGTTCATGTCTTTCGGAATTACGAGTTCTTTAGAGGCTTTGACTTTCGAATTGTGATTTTGTCTATAGAAAAGACTCGTCTAAAGCAAATGACACTCACAAAGGAAAGGCTGAATATTTTATGCTAACCGTATGACATTAAGTTAATGTTAGCCGATGTTTTTCAGCAAAAAGAGAAAGTGATGAATTACATTACTGTACATCGTTCATCTCTTTTGGAATTACTAGTTCTTTAGAGGCTTCGACATTCAAATTGTGATTTTGTCTAAATAAAATGACACTCACAAAGGAAAGACTGATTATTTTATGTTAACCGTGTCACATTAAGTAAATGTTAGCCGCGGTTTTTCAGAAAAAGGAAAAGTGATGAGTTTTTGAATTACTGCACGTCCTTTTCATGTTCTTTGGAATTATTAGTTCTTTAGAGGCTTTGACTTTCGAATTGTGATTTTGTCTAAAGAAAAGTTTCGCTTAAAGAAAATGACACACACAAAGGAAATACTGAATATTTTATGACAACCGTATATGATATTAAGTTAATTTTAGCATTGAAATAATTAGAGCAATTAATAGTTTTAATTAGTTTAATTATGTGTATGTTTTATGAGATTCATTATCTTCAGATGTATAATTTAACGTTTTATACGAGGAATGTCATAATTCCTTTGCTACTTGTATTAACCGAATTCGACTGTATGCACATATACAGGGTGTCCCACAATTTTACGCAGCGTCTAATATGTACAGATTCAGATAGAGCACGTCAATATGTGTATTTTGAATGGTAACATGTGGTGTCCCCGAATATAGCGTGATAGTGTAAGTAAGATGTGAAGCTTGTCATATGAAAAACACAAGAAATGAGGAAAAAAAACAAGTGAAAATCAATGTTTATTGAGAAATTTTGGATATATTCGTTGGACCCCACATGTTACCATTCAAAATACTCATATTGGCGTGCTCTATCCGAATCTGCACATATTACTTGCCCTCGGCTTTTATTCCTTAAATATTGATCACAGACATATATTACAAATTACAAGGTTACGTAAAAAAGGTACAGAATTTTATGAAATTGATTAAAATTTCGGGGCATTAAATATGAAGAAATACAAAATTTTAATTTTTATATGGCACCGTACAAACAATTTCCCCCCCCCCCCAATGAGTAAAATGTACCCCATACACTAATAAGGTAATGTACAACATTTCAGCCTCTTATCATAAATAATCACAGAGATATATGAAGATACATAAATGCTGACTTAAACCATTTTTCGATGCCTAGATATGAGTTCGCAAAGGGGAAAAATCATGTCGGATGTTCGCGTTTTAGGGGTCGTACACAAATTACTAACGAAAACAATGATTGTATAAATAAATAATAATTGTGCTATTTATTGGTACAAAGGTATCAAAACTGTGTAGTAGTAATAACTTTATGTAAAGATTACAAAGCAAGTTCAGAATGGTTTCAATTTATGCCAATGCAGAGCTGCATTCGTTTGATAACACTTCTGTGCATACGTCATGTTCTTGATCGGTGACGTCACGAGAACCATCTTGAATGCGTTTTAAATTTATGATTAACGCCTCCCCAACTTTGTTTAAACATATATCTGCGATTTTTTCTCATAAAATGCTGAAATTTTGTATATTACCTAAAAATTTATGGAGCACATTTTAACTAATTGGGGAAATTTTTAGTACGGGGCCATATAAAAATTTTAATTTTGTATTTCTTCATATTTAATCACACGAAAATTTTAATGAATTTCGTAAAATTATGAAACTTTTTGTTCGTAACTTTATAATTTATAATATACAGTAGTGGCCAAAATTTTGGAAACCATTTGGGAAAAATGCTTTTTAAAATTTTAATGGTTCGTAACACCAAATATATCTTAGTAATACCATAAAAGCTGTATACCACTGGAAAGATAATTTAAACAAAAATATCATGCAATACAGTTTGTTCAATTATAATTATTTTATCAAACGGTATCGCCAATTAATCAGAAAAGGCAGCAAAACCTGATTAGTTTGATTATAATTACTTTTTTCTTGAATATAACCAATGAATATGAATGTTTCTCGTGACAGACATATTCTATTTTATTTGCTGTCATATCCATTTTATTTGTGTCAATCAAAGTTATGGTAGGATTTTAAAAATATATGTATGCCACAATTTGGTACTTATAGGAAGACTTTTATCACTAATTTTTAGGTGCGTTCGTAATTATATAAATACGTAGCACCTATAGTCGTCGCTTGGTCCGTCCGTCTGTCCGTCCGTCTGTCTGTCTGTCCGTCTGCCCGTCCGTCCGCATATAACAACGCAAAAACTACCCAACCGAATGTTTGCAATTTAAAATAAATTATCTTTGCAGAATTTTGTCGAGACATTTCAAATTTTATTAAAATCGAATCAAAACTTTAGGAGATATTAATAAAAATATTTATTAAGAAATTTGAATTTTTTTTTAAATCGGTGCTTTTTTGTTATAGGAGCTTCCGAAGTTTAATCGTCAATCGACCGAGATACTCATTTTATTACAGAAATTAATCTGCAGACGATAGAATTCATTTCACAGAATTAGAAATCATCAAGATCTGAATAATTATATAACTAGCTGATACATATATATCTGAATATTTATATAACTAGTTGATATTTGTATGAACAGTGTCATAAAATATATACTTAACTAGCTGTTTAACCCGTTCTACGCACGGGAGATCATGAATTTAATTTTAAAACGTGCGTACGAACGCACCTCGTTTGTAACGTTTGACGTACAATTTCCAACTTGTTATGATTGCTATCAAGTTGCTAATTTGTTTACACCTTCCAATTTTTGAAGTAGTAAAACATACTAAAATTAAGAAAACGTCAAAAAGAGTTGCTTAGTTACCTAAAAAATCAATATATAACAATATTTTTAAGTGTAAAAAGCTATGGCTATAAAGAAATTGGAAGTAAAATTGGAAGTAAATTAACAAAGGGATGGCTAAGTCGAGCAAAACAAGACTGGTAAAGGCAGGAAAAGGTGCAGGGGAGCAACTGGCGGTGGAAGAGTAAGGTCCCTGCGTATAGGTCACAAAAAACCATCATCTCGATGCATGCAACATGAAATGATACACTGCAATGGGGAGTTGAATCAAAGAACAGTTTTGTAAGAGAGTGCAGTATTTTGGTCTAAATGCTAGAATTTAATGAAAAAAAATATATAACTCAAATAAAGGTTCTTATATTAAACTGGGCTAAAAAGCATGTTTACTAGACAGAGAAATAGTAGGGTCATGTTATTTGGAGTGTTAAAATTTTTATTTATGGAATTCTAGCATTTAGACCAAAATATTGCACTCTACAAAGAACTGTACTCCATTCAGCTCCCCATTGCATTGCATCATTTCATGTTCTATAAACCAAGATGATTGTTTTCTGTGACTTATACACAGGGACCTTGCTCTTCTACCGCCAATTGCTCTCCTGCACCATTTCCTACCTTTATCAGTCTTGTTTTGCCTGACTTAGACATCCCTTTGTTAATTTACTTCCAATTTTACTTCAAATTTCTTCATAACAATAGCTTTTTACACTTAAAAATATTGTTACATATTGATTTATGGGTAACTAATCAACTTTTTAAGATGTTTTCTTACTTTTATTATGCTTTACTAGGTCAAACATTGAAAGATGGCAAAGAACTTTAGCAACTTGATAGCAGTCATAAAAAATAGTGATGATAGTCCTCCTATAAGTACCAAATATATTATAAGTGGCATATTTTATTTTAAATCCTACACTGGCTTTCGTTGACACATTAGAAAATAAAATGAAACCTGTTTGTCACTCCAAACATTCATATGCATTGTCTGCATTCAAGAAAAAGTAAAATAATTATCATCAGCCTAACCAGGGTTTACTACCTTTTTCTTATTATTTGGCTATAACGTGCGATAAAATAATTATAGCTGAACAAGCTGTATTACATGATATTCTTGTTAAATTATCTTTGCAGTTGTACATAGTTTCTATGATATTACTAAGAAATATTTGGTGTTATGCGCCATCAAACATCAAAAAGCATTTTTCGCAAAAGGTTTCCACTGTATGTCTATGATCAATATTTAAGGAATAAAAGCCGAGGTCATTGTTTTTGAGACACCCTGTATAATATTAAAATTTAGTTATATTTCTATCGTTTTGTTTATCTGAAAAGTCTATTCATTTTTATCAACGTTAGTTTAAAATACTTCTTTTTGTTGTTAAATCGCATAATTTTTATTTTTTGCAAAAAGATAATTTCACAGCGTAAGTACTTCCAAAATGACTTGAAAATTCATTGAAATCGCTTTAGAAGTTCCGGAGGAAAAAGTACTTCAATATCAGCTATTTTTCATGTGATTTCGCAACTGTTATTACCCCCTTAAGGGTCCTTTCCTCTCAACCAAAAACACCCGTGCGCTAACGTTAATCTTATCAGGCAGTTATTTTACAATATTTGGTTTATATTTCTACATTTCTACATTTTTAAACGATTTTTCATGTGATTTCGCAAATGTTATTATCCTCTTTAGAGTCCTATCCCCTCAACCTAAAGCACCCGTTCGCTAACGTTAATCCTATCGAGCAATTTTTATTAATTTATTTTACAATATTTGGTTTATATTTCTACATTTCTACATTTTTAAACTATTTTTCTTTTGCATTGGATAGCTGAGATTGTTCTCTGCAGCGCCTTCTTTTCGCCTCCTTCCGAACGAGAAATTTGAAAAGAACGCTTAGCCTGTGTTCGCATTAATAGCTGAGGCCCTTGGGGATACTTCACTTAGGCGAAAACGCCAGATCACTTATGTTAATCCTATGGGAGGTTTGTTTTCTAAAATAACTGGTTTCCATGTCCATGTTGTTATTATTTTTTTCCTTTTTTGCATTGGATAGCTGAATTCCTCTACAAAGGCCGATGTTTTTACTTTTTCTATTTTGTTTGCAGGTTTTTTTATGGGGATACTTTCACTTTCGAAAGCGATTCCAAAAATGAAAGTATCTTAATAATTTAAAAAAAAAAAACTTGCAAACAAAATCATTTAAAATTTTTGAAATGAAAACGATACAACTTTAAAAATTTTCTCCCATAAGATTAACATTAGAGAATAGGCGTTTTCGCGTGAGTGAAGTAGCCTCTGAAGGGATAGCCCTCAAATCCTACATTTTAGGTTACCTAGTATAATATCTCAAAATAAATAAAACGGTTTCTGGTGTTACATAAATTGCATGATATACACCCAGAAAAACGTTTTGTGGAATCAAAAAAAATTTGGTTGACCCAACAAAACTTTTTGTTTAAATGTAGGTCAATGGACATTTTGTTTGAATCAACAAAAAAAATTTTTTTTTGCAATTCCAAAAAAAATTTTTGTATCGTCAGCAAAAAATGTTTTGTTAATTCAAGTAAAATGGTTCAATTTTACTTGAATTTTGCTAAAACAACCAAAATTTACTCAACAAAACATGGTTTGTAGTTTTAATCAATTCCTTTTTCTGGGTGTAATACAAAGAAATAGATTAAAATTTACTTTTGAAAATATTGATTAATCTCAAAGAAAAACAGTGAATTTTTCCTTATTACAATATCTGAAATGTTACCCATTAAAAAAAAATCGAAATTTGATTGATGTCATTTTAAACCCATAATAACGTAAAACTCTTAAAAAGAATTCGTTAAGTCATTGTGTAACAAATATTGCTGTCATTATTTCCCTTAAAATAGAAGATTAATAGACTTTCTTTTCTAGATTGATAATTGGCATCATAAAAGAAAAGCTAGAAAGCGAAACAGGTAAACAGCGGGTATTCCATTTCCGTTACTGCGAGCGAATTTGTTGAGTATTACGTGACTTGCTTGAAGAAATGGAGAAAGTTTTTTGAAAAGAGTTCACGAGGAAAAGAAAATATAATTGAAACGAACTGAGATTGTTAGTTTTATGAATGAATGTAATATTATTTTTACACTCTTTTATTTAACTCAACTTTGTTTTTGGATGTAAATATGGATTTTTGTACTTGATTTTTTTACTCACTTCTTGATAGGTTAGAATTATAAAAATTACTAGCTGTTACCCGTGACTTCGTTCACGCATCATTAAAAGAAGCATAAATGCATTAATTAAGCAAAATATTTCATTCCCGATAATTAGAAACGCAAACAATTAACTAACTCTTTATCACATTCTATAGGAGACAATACGGTATTTCTATGTTATAGAGGCCTTGACATAACTAAGTTTTAAAAAAGTGAAATTTGTGACAAATAATCATGAAAAGGAAACTGCAACCAATGAAAAAAGGCGGGCCAGATAAAATCGTGGAAATCGGCGAATTGTGTAAAAATATATGTCAAGTTTACCTGGTAAGCCATTTTACTTTTAACGCCTTTGTGAAGTGTTTTAATAGCCATGCTTCAAAGATAATGGAAAGAGTATATTTTTTTTCATTAAATTCAATTCTTGTGAATAGGGAGCAATAATTGTTGACCTAAATGCAAGGTGATTAAATTTGCCTCCTTGATTTAATCTATAACTGAAAAAAAATCTTTATTTCTAAATGAAAATAAGTTGACAGGCGATTTTTGTTCTCCAGAATAAATTGATTTATGAAGTTTGAATATGTGAAAATACGTTTTTATTTTTCAAACATTTTACTGTAATCAAGATTTTTTTTTTCTTTTACCATCTATTCAAATTGAAATTTTTTTTTTCAGTTTTAATGAGAAAAAATATATTAATCCGTTTTATTTCTTCTTTTTTATCCACAAAAATGGAATAATTTAGTTGTCATTTTTAGAGAAACTTCGTTAAAATTTACAAAAATAATAATAATAATAATATCTCGAAATTTAAATCATTTTTTTAAATTCTGAGAGTTTATGACATCCTCGGATCAATGATAACCGGTGTCAATACCGGTGTTAAGTAAATCGCGTTGCGTTTGACAATCTGAAAGGAGTAGTTGAGAAATACAAACAGGCGGTCAGATTTTAATTTAATAGATTCGTATTTATTTTTCTTTTCCTAATAATCATGGTGTGGTTTTTGGCAAAAAACTCTCATCTGTATGTAACTGATATTCATGCTTAATAATCGGTATAGATAAAAAAATATTTAAATTTATCGTTTTAAATATGGCGTGAAACTCATCTACTTTCTAAACCTACCGATCCTTGTATTATTAATGTAAGAAATTGATTCACGCTCCTTGTAAAACACATTTGAAAATTCTCGTTTTATTTCAAATATGACGTCACTTTTTCCTCACAGAAATCTCTTATTAATGGCATAATTTTTGTTAATTTTCTTTTTCTGGCAATCAGGCCGTAAATTTTAGCGGAAAATTCACATTTGTATGTAACTGGTTTTCAAGCTAATTATTAATCAGTATCGATAAAAAAATATTTCAGTTTTTCATGTTAAATATTACGTCCATTATCTATCTACTTTCATTAAACATTGATTTCATGCTCCTTGTATTATTACGAATATTTAAAAATGCATGTTTTATTTATGACGTCATATTTGTCCAAGCCGAGGAGGATCATTTTCATAGTTCCATGGTACAAGCGAAATCTATTTTTAATAGTATAATTATTGTTCTTTCTTCCTTCTAATTATAACGCAGTTTTTGACAGAAAAAGATCTTTTTAATGTAACCGATATTCTTATTTCATGTATAATAACAAATACTCCATATTTTTGTTTCAAATATCACGGAAATTTATCTTCTTTTGAATTCTTTTTAATTTTCATTTTTCACGTGAAAATAGTTCAATTGAAAATTAATTGTTGAGCAAAAAATATATTTCTGTGTTTTTATTTATTGGCAACGATCAAAGCCCTAGCAACGATAAAGTAAAATGGTTAAATTTTATGGAAAAATGTCCATTTATTCTCTATGAAAATAATGAAATTTTAATTATTAAAGAAAATACTTGAATAAAATAAATAAAATCTAGCCTATGTTCATTCCTGGGTTATAATCAACCTACATGCAAAGATACAGGGTAATTAAATTTTCCATTTTGACGCTGGCTTCAGCCTAATATTTGCACACAATCGGATTTACAATATTAGTAGCTGTTACCCTTGACTTCGTTCACGTAACATTAAAGAAAAATTATTCGATAATTAAAAACATATATAATTAACCAAATCTTTATAACATTTTATAGGAGACAATACGGTATTTCTTTGCTATAGGGGCCTTAACTTAGCTCAGTCTTAAAAAAGTGAAATTTCACGTCAAATAATATATACAATCGCGAAAATGAAACTATAACCAAAAGAAAAAGAAGGACCCAGTAAAATCGTAAAATTCGACGAATCCCTCTTCGCAAAACGAACAACAACACTGAGAGAATTCTTTTATACAAGAGTATATTTTAGGTGGTATTTGGTGTGAAATATGTGTATGCATTCATTTCTAAATGGGCATTATTATATTGTTTATTTGTATAGACATGTGTTATATATTTCATACTACATTGTTATTTTATGTCTTGTTTATGTATATATTAAATAAAGTGCTTCTCGCTAAGTGGTGTAAATATTGAACAAACTGCGTGTGGATTCTATACATTGATAGATATTGCATAAAGATATGACACTCTGATGCGATTCTAAAATGTAAATAAAGGTTGCTAGAAAGTTACTTTAAATTCTGCCCAATTTAACCTCGATATTTTTTCTATCGCGTCAAGGACACTATAAACAAATAAACACCGACAACACCAATCTGATTATCTAAATTTACATATTGTTGTTAGTATATATAGAGGATTATTTTAATTTATTTCGTGGGCTGGAAATTTTTTACGCTTTTTCCAGGATTAGGTGTCGAATAAATGTACTTTCTTGTTATTTTATTTTGCCATTTCTACTTAGTCTGTTTTCCATTCATTCCATTTATGGATATTGATTTAATTTACATATCCGTTTCAAAGAATATTGGTTAAAGTTATTATTAGGATTAGAATAGGATACGATTAGGGATAGGATTAAGAATAAAAATTGGACGACAATGGTATGATTAATTCAAGTTTAAAGGATGAACCAGGATGTCTATTTACATCATGAAGTAATAAGAAAATAAAAAAATATATCGTCTGATATTTTTTAATATGTTTTACAGTCATAGTTGGCATCACAGGTGAGCGAGGAAAGATCATCTAAAATACCATTAAGTGTTTTCCACGCAAAAATAAATCTGGCTACAACAATGTATTTAATTTTGCGCCAAATTTCACTTGATAAAAAAAAAGCAAATTGGCTATGGACCCGATTAAAGACCCCCTAACCTTCCTATTCTCGAAAATTTTCTACCTATATATGAAAACCTTTTCTACTATATACAACGCGCTTTCACGTTTATAATACTATGAATTGGCACGATCAACTTGTTCAAGTTTACACAATTCGGCTGGAAGAAAATTTTCATTACCTTTTAATTTCTTCTTTGCTTTTGCATTACGCGAATTTGTCGGTAAAATTGATTTTCGTTTCAATAACATTGTTGCTTTTTAAGTTTTTAAAAATATTGTAATTTTACTTAAACATTGCTTTAAAATCTATGCCATTTTTCTCAACCTACAAGACTTTACAAAATTCTATTATGAAACAGAACTTTAAAAAAAGCTATATTTAAAAATGACAACAAAGTTTTTACTATTTTAAAGCTAAAAGAAATGTAAAATTAAATTCCGGTTCGAAACGACCATTTACAAATGTGTTTTGATTGTGGGAAAATCATAGAGGAAAAATGCTGTTACTTCGATGCAATCATATTAAATCTTTAGCGTTTATGAAAAAAATGCAACTTTCTGTTAAAAAATAGTTATTTTTATTAAGATTTTCTGATTTTCTATACGTATAATTTTGTGGTGCATATTATTTTCCGTCCAATATCTTTTCAAACGTTTTTTTTTTTTGTTATTATTTGTTTTATTTAAATTAAATATATGGTACTTTTATGTGAGCCGTGTGCAGACGATAAACCGCCAAGTATTATTCCTATCACCATCATTCGTATTGAATTCGTATTAAAATATAAATCTTTCACTCATTAATCACAGATAATTTGATAACCCAAGATCATTTTATTTCAACATCAAAGCAAATCTGTTTTATTTTCGATATATGACATCATATTCGCTTGCTTTCCATACTTACTCGTATTTATGCACCTTGTATTATTATCAAATATTTAAAAACTCAAGTTTTATTTCTAATATGACGTCATTTCATATTCTGTTTCTTAAATAATTAATTTCATTTTCATTTTTCACGTGGAAAATTTTCATTTGGAAATAAATTGTTGAGTAAAAATTATTATTCCAGGTTTTGATTTAGTTTTCGCAACGACAAAGTATTAGAACAGTAAAGTAAATTTAACCATTTCAAAATATTATACGAAAAAATGTACATTTATTCTCTATGAAAATAACGAAATTTTGAATTATTAAGAAAAATATTTGAATAAAATAAACAAAAACCAGCCTATGTTCATTTGAGGGTTATAATCAACCTATATGCAAAGTTACAGGATCATTAAATTCTCCATTTTGACGCTGGCTTCAGCCTAATATTTGCACACAATCAGATTTATAATATTATTAGGATTAGGATGTACACAGGTGTGTCCCCTATGACAATACACCATTTTCTTATTTTTGAAACTTAATAAAAAATTAAAACTTTCAGATTAAAAAAGTAAGCAGGACATAATTGTACTTGTACATTGGTAAAACAGTGTAAAATTGAAACGTTAAAACTTAGATAAAAGTTAAATTATTCCAACAGTTTCGGCTAACATTTTATAGCCATCATCAGGGTGATTATGGTTATAAAATGTTAGCCGAAAATGTTGCACTTTCTATATATATAAACTCAGTTTGTGGCGTCAGTTGTCGCCATCCGAAAAATCTACAAGAGGCCACGCCATTTCTTCCTGTCAAGGGTACATTCTTCCTCCAGACCCCTATCCCTCATGGCTTTTTTTATATCATCCATCCAGGTCTTTCATGGTCTTCCTCGTTTCCTCATTTGGTTTGTTCTGTAATTAGATGCGATTTTGGGTAGTCTCTCGTCATTCATTCTTTTAACATGGCCCTACCAGATTAATTGTTTCTTTTGGAGATCGTCTAATATGGTTCCCTTTATTTTCATCATTTCTTTTATTCTTTCATTTCTTATTCTCTCTATTCTTGATATTCTGCATGATCTTCTTAGGGCATCCGTTTCCACTGCTGCTAATTTCTTTCTTTCAGCCTCCATAATTCTCCATCCCTCTGCTCCATATAACAAAATGCTCTTTACTATCGAATTATATATGTTATATTTTCTTTTCCTGGAGATCTCTTCACTCCACCGAATAGAGTTTAAAAGTTTTACAGCCTTTATTCCTTGGCAGATTCTATATTTAATTTCCTGTGAGTCTGTGCCTTCTCTATTAATGTTTACACCAAGGTATCTATAATACTCTCAGCTTCCTATTTTTATGTTATTTAAATTTAGTTCTGTCTCATTTCCTCCTACACATAGGATACCTATAAAAATACACTGATAATAATACCTATATATATAACTAATACCTATATTTGGTCTTACTAACGTTCATGTAGAGTCCCCATTTTTCATGTTCTTCCTTAATTTTTATCGTCATTTTCTCTAAATCATTTTTATTTTTTGCAATTATAACTTGATCATCTGCAAATTACAGAGTGAAAATTGATTTTCCATTCACATTAAGTTCTATTTCTCGACAATTTTGATTCCAAATTTTCAATGCTTCTTCAATATAAATTTTAAAAAGTGTTGGGGAGACACAGCATCCCTGCCTGAGTCCTTTATCTGTTATAAAACCTATTGACAGCCTTTGGCCTATTTTAATCTTTGTTTTTGATTGTCTGTAAAGTTCTTTAATTGAACCAATAATATTTTGATTTATATTCATTTCCTTTAATACATTCCATAATTTTGTGATTGGAACGTTATCGTATACCTTCGTAAGATCAATAAATAGAAGACGAGTTTGATTTCCTACCGTCATTTCTTTTTCAACAATTTGTTTAAGACAAAATATATTATTCATACATGATCTTCCTGCTGTAAATCCACTCTGCTCTTCACTTTCCTTCGTTCTAATTTCTTCCTCAATGAAATCTTTTAATATTCGTCCATATAGTCTACTAAACGTTGCTGTTACAGTAATGCCACGATAATTTTTACATTTTGTCGGTCTCCTTTCTTATATATAGATGTTAGATATCTAATTATCCATTCCTCTGGTGTTTCTTCTCCGTTTAAGCATTTTTCGAATAATTGTGTAATTAATCTATGCAATTTATCGGTTCCATTTTTGATAAGCTCGGTTGCAATGCCTCCAGGACCACTTGTTCTTTGATTTTTTTAAATTTTTAAATTGCTCTTTTAACTCTCTGAAGTTCTCTCTTTTAACTCTCAGCAATATAGGTTGTCTCAAAGTTGTCTCTTCTTTTTTCTTTTTAATATCTATATGATTTACTTGAAATTCATTTCTAGTTTCCGTAAGTCTTATAATACTCTTCCCATTTCTTAACAGATATTCCCTACCATGAATTACTACCTTCTTTTCTAATATTCTTTAAAAACTTCCATGCCCCTGTACATCGTCTTCCTCCTATATACGTCTCAATTTCTCTGCATTTTTTATCCCAATATGTTCTTTTTTTCTCTAAAGTTAACTTCTTAGTTTCTTTTCTAAAATTTCTATAAAGCTGTCTATCCTCTTCCTTTTTTGAACACATCCATCTAATATAAGATTCTTTTTTCTGTAGTACAGTCCTTTCAATGTCTTCGTCCCACCAAAAAAATTTTGGGGTAGTTTTTTCCTTTATTTTTTGTCCCATTGCTTCATTTGCAGCCTGGTGTAAAGATGAATTAATATGTTGATATAGTTCAGTTTCATTAGTATAATTCCTTTCTTCTAATGTATTGTCTAACCTTACTTGAAAAAGTCTTTTTGTACTTTCTTCCATTAATCCTTCCAACATGTATTCTGTGAATCAATATCCTCCATCTCTGTTGAATTTCCCTCGCCTCTAAATAAATTAGTCGAGTAAGGAAATGCAAGTCTTGCTCGCACCATACAATGATCTGAACCACATTCCGCTCCTCTCTGGACTCTAACATCTAATAATTTTAATTGGGCTTTTTGCTTAATAATTATATAGTCAATTATAGATTTTAGCTGTCTAGTATGCTGATATCACGTATATTTATGAATATCCATGTGTCCATAAAAGCCGTTTGCAATCTTTAAGTGTTGCAAAATTCTATAAGTCTTTATCCATTATCGTTGATCACATCCTCTCCGAACTCTCTAACAATATCATCTCTCTTCCTGCATCCAGTTCTTCCGTTGAAATCACCCATCATTATAATTTCTCTTGTTACTTCAATTTCATCAGTGATTTCTTGTAGTTTTTGATAAAACATATTCTTAACTTCATTAATTTCATCATTATTCGAAGCGTAAATTCACAAAATAGTAATTCTTCTCCCAAAAATATCCATATTAAGCTTTAGAATTCTCTCATTCACAGCTTCAAAGTTCTTAAGATTTCTCTCGAATTTCTTTTTCATCAAAACTGATACTCCACGCTTCGCTCTTTCCTCCTTTGGAACTCCTGAGTATAAATGGATGTATTTTTCAGTTTTTTCAATTCCTGATCCATTTTTCTTAGTCTCTGTCAAAACAATTAAATCGATTTTCATCGTATCAATCTCTTTCATTACATCAAACCATTTTGATCTAATACCTTGTATATTCCATGTAGCCATAATCATAGTTTTTTTTTCTCAGCCTTAGCCGTCGTCTGTTAGCATCCGGTTTATTATTCTTGTAGATTCTTTTTGCAATGGATTTTTTTAATATGAAATACGGAGCAGGCCTATTGTCATAACCCCCAACCTGGAGGACCAGGGTGTCAAATTTGGTCTGGCACCTACCCTTTGACCAATCCGGCTTGGGAGACCCCACCAGTAGCTACGCTACCGCCGGCACAGCTCTCCGGGTCACTGGTGCACACAAGCCCCTCCACCCCGGCAAGATAAAGACACCACGGAGGAGTTGCACTTTCTATCGAGCGTAATTCAAAGCGAGGATTTTTCAATAATCCGTATGTATGGCAATTAACGTATTGTAACAGAATTTTTTTGGAACTACATGAACTGTATCCATGAAATTAAATGTGGTTATAAAAATAAACAGTGAATGCTTATAAAAACGCATCTATTATTTTTTTACATTTATTAATATAGTGTTGTTCTTTTAAGCTTTCAGTTGTCATCTGTCAGAAATCGTATAATTAAACCTTAAAACTATTTACTACGATGTAATGTTGATAAGTTTGAAAGGAAAGATAATTTAAAAAGTCCTTCCGGCCTGTACTGGGAGGAAAAGGTAGCTTTCCTATATCTTCGTTTTAAAATTTTAGCTAATGTTACACGAAAACAGCAAGCGAAAATGCAAAGAAACGTTTAGAAAAGATTCGTTAATTTGAATAAGAAATTCGCCAAATTATTGAGCAATAGCCAAATTGGCTTCATTTATGAAGACTTATTTTGGTCGCCAAATTTGGCGATATTTCGCAAAATGTCGGCAATTTTGGCAAGAATTTGGCGCTAACGGATATGAATATATAGTTTTATGCGTATGATTGGGAAAATTATTACAACAATGAAAGAAAATAATTTGCGAGTAATCGCGTTAATGTGCTGTTTTGTTTCAAAATGTCAGCCACCCTACAATTTCAAACTGATCAAATTCAAAATCACGATTCATTCTGATCACTTTCAAAACTTACAATCTCAGCCATTTTGTAAGATAGAGGTAAACCAAAAAATGCTCTGGAATCCTTGTATCAAGGCCTAACACGTAATTAAAAAATAAATTTGAAATTTTATTTTTTTTGTATATTTATTTTAGTGGTATTTTAGTATATTTATTTTGTATATTTATATTTATATTAATTTTAAAATGGCCGCCATCTTGAAACAAAATCGCTGACCAAGCTGGCCAACGAACTCGGTCGAGACATTAGTGACCTTAATACACACAATTAGTTTCATCAAAATCGATTCATAAATACGGGCGTTATCGTATGACATATGTCAGATATATATATATATATATATAAATCAACATTTGAACGGAGGGTGGTTTTGGGGTCTAGGGGTCATGATCGGTGAAAATATATTGAAATTTTTCGGAACTGCTTTCCTCCGAACGGCTGCAATAGGTAGCTTTATACTTTTTTGTATTGAAAGCTACCTAATAGTAGAAATAATAATTCAAACAAACAAATTTACATAGTAACAGAAAATGTTTATTGAGAATATTTAAAACAAAACATGAAATAGATATTAAGAGGAGCTGGAACACATTACATGTTTAATCACTTAGTGCGGTCTCAGTTAGTGAGATTTTCAGTTACTGCGGTAAACTTTTTTAGATGCTCTCTTGATTAGTTCGGGAAAAGTTTGGATTAGTGCGCAAAACACAATACGGGAGATCCTTTTTTTCCAGCAAGGTGATACTGAATTTATTTTTAATGAAGTTTGAAGAAAATGCTGAAAAAAGATAACATTAAAATAATTCGAAGAAGCTTTTCAAAAATTATATTTCTTCAAAAGCATTTCATTTATAAGTATACAAATGCTCTGAATTTTAGAAAATCCAATTTTGTGTTACCTCAAACTGTATTCCAAAAAGAAGAAAAAGAAATGTGTAATTGGCAGTTGATATGTTTTCGTTAGATACGTTTGAAATTATAAAATTTTAGTACAATAAGTTTTAAAACAGTAATGTAATTAATAAATAACCTAATGTTTACATAATAACCTGATGGTAAAAAAAATAACGTAATAGGTTATAACATAAATAACCTAAAAAAATATTGGTAATGCAGATTTAAAATTACCAATTAATGTATGTTTCGATTAGTACGATAATATCGCAGGAATAATTAAACACGATAATCGAGGGACACCTGTATTACCAACAATTCTTGAGTAGCAAAACTGAGTCGCAATTCATTTATTCAGTAAAAAATTTAAAATGTCTCCTTCCAATTAATTTCTATAAGCAGAGGTTTAGAAATTTCATAAAATCTGGTAGCCAGCAGATAATTTTAGTCCTTAGTGAAAAATATTTACTCCCCCCCCCCCACTTCTTCATTGATTTTAAAAAAGTACAAAAGTTTTTTAATGAATTAATTGAGGAAAAATAATAACAAGCATAGTTTATAATAGTAAATAATTTAGAAAGATAATATAAACCAAGTTTTCTAATGAAACTTATCAAAATTATATATATATCTGAAAAAAGAAAAAAGTGCTGAAAGTACTTTACGTGATTTCAATGCATTTAGTTCAGAGCAATTTCTTTAAAATATCATCATTATTGTAATACAGCGCTGGCACATCATTCGCCCGTCCACGCCCCCAAAGAGTTGGCTTCCCAACCTCATCACACCCCCAACACTTCTATCAAAGATTAAAAATATTCACACCTTTTCCCATGACTTATGCAACTTAACACACTAGTGGCCTGGAGTACACCCTGTTCCAAGAATAACAATCACCGAGACTCAAGTAGTACAAGTGCCAAAGTGCCTCATTTGATGTCATTGTGAACTAAATCCACCACCAACTTCACTGCCCAATATCGTGTGGGAAATATGTTTTCCGGCAGTGAGGAATTTATTTGTATATTTCTTAGTTTTATGCTATTCAAAGCCACGCTGCCCCATGTCGCGTTAAGTTCTCGCCAGACAAGGCTGGTGTTTGAACATTGTATTTTTTTCCTTTAATGTACCTTAATAAAGGAATGTGGAAGGGACATTATGCTCTACGGACTTGGTTTCCTCATCTGAACTGTCCCTCTTAGGCTGTCAAATCAAATTAAAGTGCTGAAAGTGGCAACAATTTGCATAAAAAATGAATTACTAAGAAATAACTTTAAAAAAAAGAAAAAGAAAACTAGGCATTCACTTCATATGTAGGAATGTAGTGGCCGAAAAGATCCATGTATTTATGGTCCTGGAAGCATCCGAGGATTGTTGATAAATATTTTCGAAAAAAATTGTCGGTAATTAGTGAATATTGTAAATTTTAAAGAAAAGTTCGGTGCACTCTATGCGCCATCGGCTTTTAAAGCCTAAATAACAATCTTTACTGATATATTTGTGTAATGCAGTGCCCAGTAGTATAAAAGTGATAAACATCAAATTGTTATAAAAAGACTAATTTAAATAGAATTAATCATGTAATTACTTTGGGATTCGCAAATGAATTCAATTTACTGGGGCACTCAGTATACCACCCGTATATTTAAAGGTTAATTAAAAACATATATAAAAAAGTGGCAGGGATCAAGGTGGCGTCGCAACTTTGCGACCTTTTTTCGAAGCGCGCCTTGGCACAACGCCAAATTTAAACTTTGTACAATGTCTTTGTTTTAAGTAAGGCAAATCATAGTCATAAATACTCAACGTTGTCAAATATGATTGACAAGTAGCTTCTCATGAGCAACTTTCCGACCTGTTTCCGAAGCGTGGTTGGCTCTCTGCCAAGTTTAAATTTTGTACAACGTCTTTGTTTTAGAGTGGGGAATATTGATAGATTTTCATTCCAATATAATTCAATTATGCAGCTTTTATTGTTTTACGTATAGGAATATATTGTCTTTAAACAGTTCTGATATTTTGTTTAACTATCTACTTTTTGTATTCAGATTTTTTTTTTCAAATATTTTGTGTTCTGCTATATTGCTATCTCTTAGATATTACTAGGTATGTAGAGCATTCTTTTAGCAGATTTTGTGTAATATTGTAGTTAGCAATTAATACATTTATTTTACGGAACGCTATGCGCATGAGTAAAATTCGTACTTGACCGATTATTTAATTTTTCGATTTTGTTTGCGGGGTATTTTTTTATTTTATTTTATGAGGACATTTTCACTTTCAGAAACAATTTCGAAACTGAAAGTGTCCTCATTCAAAAATCTTGCAGCAAAAATCGAAAAAGTAGAAAAGTGTCTTTGATCGACCTCAGATATCCAATGTAAAAATATATATATATTAAAACTATTGAAATGCAAACGAGATATTTTAAAAGAGCTGTGTCATAGGATAACATTAGCGAGACTATTTACTCCAGTTTTGCAGTTCATCCTATATATTAAAACGAAAAGAGGTTTTCGTCAAATTCCAGTTTTCACACGAAAATGACCCATTTGCGCATGCGTAAAATTAAATCTAGCACCTAACCAGTTTTAGAGTACACTCGAATGAGAGGAGTGTGGCTAATTGGTATAAGGCTGGGTGTTTCTCTGTTCCGATCATCGTTTCGGTTCGATACCCACTCCGGACAGAATGACTTTTCTTACTTTATTGACAATAATTCATTTTAATAATGCCATATTTAATTCAAGAGGAAAAGTTATATAATTTGTGATTTTTATTCGAATGCTTTATAATTCAGTAAAAACTAACACCCAAGAATATTTTGTTTTAATTACTAAATTTATATTAAAAAAGATCGTGCATGTAACAATCGATTAAATAAATTGAACTGGTCTACAATTTTTATTATATTTGGTACGACCATTAACAAATATGATATGTGTATAATAAGATAAGTATGTGATTATTTTTCTTTAAAAATTATAAAAAAAAAGAGAGAAGGAAAAAAAAAAGGAGGAGACATATTCATACAGGAACTATAAATTATCCTGATATCTATTATTTAACAATTAAACAATGTGTAAAAATGTTCGCTGCAGACAGCAAAGTTTAAAATCAGGGTTTTAGAATCAGGCTGATAAAAAAATAATTCAATGAAAAATTTTAAAGGTCTTGTAGTTAAGAAGAAAAGCAAATCAGAAATTGTTACTTTTTCAAAATATTGAGACTTTGGTAAATAAAATTTAACAACTGACAATAATTTTTAATTACTTATATTATATTATAAATATTTAAATTAAAAGATTTTGCATGTAGTTATCTATTAAATAAAGTGATCTAAACTTGTATCTATATTTTGTATGGCGATTATCAATAAGATATATTTGTATAACTAAGAAAGGTATACTAGTCGCCACCAGAGAACTGGCAGCAAAATAGATAGTGATATAATAAAAAAAACAATCTTATAACAAAAAACAATATGGATTGCATATACATAAACCATGAAAAAATAAAACCATTTGAGAATATTAATGTTTCAGTATCTTCAACTTAATATATATATATATATATATATATATATATATATATATATATATATAAAGTAAAGGTATCAAATGATCATATTCATAACTATAAATTGACATAGGAAAAGTTCTCCCTACTCCATAAGCGATTCATTCTTCATCACAATGTCCATGGCAATGGTTCTTGTGCCACCCACATCACCTCCATGATGTTGAAATACTTTGACAAGTATCCTTACAAAGAAGTTTTATATCAAAACTTTTTCAATTTTATTTAGAAAACATTTTGCTGTGATATAGTATAACTTTACCGTAATATTGTTACATGCTGTAGCGTATTAATTATTAACATGCCTATACATTTTTATGTAACATTTTTAATTTGTTAAACAAATGATCAGAACTTAAAATTTTTTTTTAATGATATCTTGTTCTTGTTGTAAAAATTTGATGCGCAAGTACTTTTTAGCACTTTCCAACCTAGTTGAAAAGTGCTTATGACTTCGGTTTGTCTGGCCGTCTGCCGTCTGGCCGTCTGCCGTCTGCCGTCTGGCCGTCTGTCCGTGCTCTAACTCCCGTAAATATGCTCGGATTGCTCTGCAATTTTTATATGTTATTGTCGTTATCTATAGCATGTTCCCTATTTCAACGGAAGTGTGTAGCACTTATAGTTTTTTACAGGGACACTCAAAAGAATTCCGTTACATTGCGGTGTATGGGGTAAAATATCATTTGCGGTTTATTTAAATAATGTTTCACTATTTTAAACGCATTGTAATTTATATATATTACTAAGGTGCATTAGAAGAAGCTTAATATGGAACAGGGTGTGCATAGCACTTATAGTTACTTTACAGGGACAGTAAAAATAATTCCGTTACATTACGTCTATGGAGAAAAATCGTCTGCGATTTATTTAAATAATGTTTCACTATTTTAAACGCATTGAAATTTATATAGATCACTAAGGTGCATTACAAGAGACTTACTATGGAATATTGTGTGTATAGCAGTCATCGTTCATTTACAGGGACACGCAAAAGAATTCTCTACTGTCTGTTAACAATAATTCCTGGAAGTGCGTTTTAAGTTATTGAACGCGATTTTAATTTTAACTTGCTTTTTGTCTATTACGTGGTGTGTATAAATTCTGTAGATCCTATACAGGGCAGCACAAAAGTTCGCGAACACATTTCTGTTTATTGACAATCTCCAGACGGAGAATTTTAAACTGTGCTACGCGTTTCCTAACTGAACTAAAATTATCATCCTATGTAGTATATATACAAATCTATAGATCCTATACAGGGCTGAATAAAAGTATTCGGATATTTTTCCGAATATTGTATATGTTGGAAATTCCTGAAATTATGTTTTTAAATATGTTATGCGTTTTCTAAATTGTTTACTTAGATGTTAGCTTTTAGCTTATTAAACGGTATGATTTGTAAAATTATTTTGGAAGCGTTAGAAAGTGCTATATAATCTATGCTTGACGCATGATTTTTCGTTCTTGTTTAGCTATAAGTTTAGTTTTAGGTCTAAATAATTTTTCATTAGTCTCTTTATTTTTTTAATTTCATTTTACATTAACATTTTTGCATACTTTGCTCTAAATTGTAAAATCGCAACAGAAAACGATGTGCATGCTATTCAAAATGTATAACAGTTTTCTAACTTTAATTTTATGTACGAATATGTTTTATGTACGAATAATTTTATGTAGGAATTGAATGCAAAATTCGTCTTGGGTGCAAAGTCTCCACGTTCCCCATATATATCTGTAGGTGCCTAGTCAGGTGAAGGCCTCGTCATCTGATCAAAGTCAAAGTTCTAAATGAGACCAATTCTTTTTTCTTTTTTTAATTTTTGCCTTTTTTTTGTAATCTGCCAATACAAAAAAGTTAAATAGAAACCTTTAACCGGCAAACAAAGAAAAACTGTAGCAAACCACTAGTGAGCAATGCAGCAACGCCAATAAGGCTCTTGTCAGGTGGATCACAGCCATGCTGTGATCACGCGAATATCGTCCCGCGTTCAGGTACTAACTCGTCTATCTAAGACACTCATGCCCGGCAGGCTAGGGCCTGGTTAGCGGTATAAAATTATAATATACTCATTAGTGTTACACTTATAGTGTATACACTTATAGTATATTAAATTTCATACACTTTTAAATATTTAAAATTTGCAATCGGGAATAACTCGGAAGATGTTATTGTATATTTTAGTTTGGGTTTATATTATATTTTTCTACATTATGAAACCTTTGTCCTTTTTTAGAGTGTATTATCCTATTCAAAACCATAAATTAGCGTAGGAAACGTTTTTCCAACTCCATAAACTCATTAAGTTTACAGTCTCTTTATTTTTAAAATTTAATTTTACATTAACAATGTTGTACACTTTGCTCTAAATTGTAAAATCGTAGCAGAAAGCAAGTGCACATGCTATTCAAAATGTATAACAGTGTTTCAACTTTAAATTTATGTACGAATTGAATTAAAATTTAATAGGTTTTTGAAGATTTAAAATTAGGAATTATGGGTAACTAGAAAGATGTCATTGTATATATTAGTTTGGTGTTATATTATATTTTTCTACATTAAGAAACGTTTGTCTATTTTTCTTTGGAGTGTCTGATCATATTCATAACCATAAATTAGCATAGGAAAAGTCCATAAACTGAGTGTCCTTCAAAATTATAGCCATTTTCATGGTGGTGCCTTGAGCCTGCCTCCACCACCTCTATGGTGTCGAAGTATCTTGGCAAATATGCTTATTCAAAATATTCAATGAATATCTAAATTTTAATTAAATTTTCAGCAGGACTGAAACTACGCCAAAAATCTTCTAATGGCACTACAAAGGATGTGAATTTCTTTTCACTTTGCTAAACAGCGTACAACCAACAGAGCGAAAAATGTGTCCAGACTGGGGATCGAACCCAGATACCTTGGTATAGCGTACCAAATGCTTTACCATTTAAGCCATCTGGACGACATCCAGTCTGGCATTTTTCACTTACATATACGTTGGCAAGGTTGCAACATCGCAGTGCCAGATGGAATGTCATACAGGAGCACACTATTCAGTGGCGTACATGAGCCGAATAAGTTATCAACATCGTATAATGTATCTAAATTGCCAATTAAATTTTCAGCAGGACTGAAACTACGCCATAAAACTTTAAATGGTACTACAAAGGATAAGAATTTCTTTTCACTTTGCCAAACAGCGTTTAACCAACATAGTGAAAAGTGTGTCCAGATTATTCGTCTCATGTATGCCACTGAATAGTGTGCTCATATATGACATTCCATCTTGCGCTGCGACGTTGCAGCCTTTCCAAGTTATATATACGTGAAAAATACCAGACTGGCTGTTGTCCTGGGTCTTAAATGGTAAAGCACTTGGTGCGCTATACCAAGGTATCTGTGTTCGATCCCCGGTTTGGACACATTTTTCACTCTGTTGGTTGTACGCTGTTTAGTAACGTGAAAAAAATTCACATCCTTTGTAGTGCCATTTATTCAATCAATATTTTAGAAATTTACAAACAAATAGTTTTGTTAGAAAGTGAACCTTGACTTATTAATTGTTGAATGATATATGGTAACTATTAAAAATATGTCTATCGATTTTAATATAAAGTTTTTAATCTGTTAAATCAGCAATCAGACTTTTAAAATTATTTTGAAAGAATTTCTCGTTTTTTATTGTTGAGTATAAAAAAAAAAAGTTGATGCATCAATAATTTTTCTCCTATAGTCTCGTTTTTAACTTTAAATAATTTATCAGTAAGCGTACACAGGCACTTTATTACACTGCTTTTTTTAACTTAATTGATTTTTAAAGCTTTCTAGCATATTTGAAAAGTCTTTATGAATTCGACTTGTCTGGACGTGTTCTTGTCTCTCTCTAACTTTCATACACGTATACATGGATTGCCTCGTGATTTATATATGTTATTGTGGTTAACCATGGAACTTTAGGTATTGGAAATGAAGTGTGTAATATTTACAGTTCGTTTACAGTGGCACTCAAAAGAATTCATTATGGTTTATCGGCAAAAAATGTTCGCAGTATATTTCAATGATGTTATACTGTTTCAAACCTATTGAAATTGATATACGTCAGTTAGGTGTACTATAAGATGTTTAATATACAATATGATGTGGTGCATAGCATTTATCTTTCATTTACAGGGGCACACAAAAATATTCGGTTACAGTGCTGTCTATGAGCGATAATTGGTGGAAGTGCGGTTTCAAATGTTGCGCTTTTCAAAAATGTATGAGTTTTTAAATTTAACTAATTTTTTACATATTAATTGTTGTGTATAAATTCTATAGATCATATACAGGGCTGCACAAAGGTAGTCGAGTACATTTCCTTTTACTTACGGATATTTCTGAAAGGAATTTTTCAACTGTGCAGTTCTAACAGAACTGTTATGCAGTTCTAACAGAACTAAATTTTTCTATACATGTAGTATATCTATCGATCATAAACAGGACTGCCCAGCTAGAAAACGTTTGCACTTTTTTTGCAAAAAAAGTATAGATTGTACACAATTTGTGCATAAAAGTTAATATTTTTAAATACTTCGAAAAATATACACATTTTGTGCAAATTATTTGTACTTTTTATGCATACAAATAATTGTTTTCAAACACGGTGAAAATTTTTTGCATAAAGTAAGTGCATATTCCCTGTTTTAAAAAACTGTGTATTTTTTATACACCAAAAAATTCTGTATAGTCCAATTTTGAAAAAATTATGAATTTTTTATGGTTTTGTATTAACGGTGATCTGGTTTTTCTACAGCAGTGAAATAGTTTAAAAGTTTTTCTACAGTCAACTGTAGATTTTCTGTAGTGCAATCTCGGCTGTAAAATTATTTTGCAGTTAATGTGCGGTAATTTTGCAATAATTTATTTCAAACATATTGTGAACTATTAGCTGCAAAAATACTGTCGTTTATGTGAAGTTATTTTACAATCATAAAGTTAAAAGTTAACTAGACTTTACATCTGTAGTAATACTGCAGTAAATCTGAAGTAATTTCACAATCGTTAATTTATAAGTATATTTTTTTATGTATCTGTAGTATAACTGTAGTTGCTGTGCCATAATTTTGCCGAAATTAATTTATAGAAAGCCTCTGACTGTTTAATTATTTTAAGTCACTCGAATAGAAAAAAAAATATTATGTCTTTAAAAATCGGTTGAAAAAAAAAGTTAATTAAATTTCGAAATTTAGCTGGGATGCCCCTTGCACCCACTAAATTTAACACTATCCTGAACCCTCCATTTAAGATAATTTTTAAACTCATATGGATAAAAAGGAAAACAATTAAAAATTTACTGTCATGCGGATTTAGGGGGGCTGAGAGTGCATAGAGGGGGTAACCCCCGCTCTGAACAGAAATTATTTCTTACTCTTTCCTTTTTGTTTAATTATTTTAAATTACTCGAAAATAATAAATCTTATTATTTTTTTAAATAGTTTATTATAGTTGATTTTTTAAATTTGAAAATTCGGAGGGGGGGGGGGGGGGAAGATGCACAAAAGTATTCGGATACTTTTCCTATTATAGATAGCAATTGCTTAAATTTGGTTTCCAGTGTGTTCTGTGATTTCCAAATTATTTGCTTATACATTATCTTTCAGGTTATTAAATGGTGACGTTTTATTACAGAATTCTGAATCTGTTAGAGAATGTTTCATAATCTCTGTTTAACGCGTGTTTTTTCGGCCTTGTTTATATGTAAAGATGGAATTTTGTAATCTAATTTTTCACTCAATTCTTTATACGTTAGAATAACAAAATTTATGTTTACTTGTGTTTCTGATGGCAAACCAAAATTTAATTATTTTTAGAATTTAATTATAAATTATTAAATTAATTTTAAGGCATTTTTCTGTTAGCCAGTTCAATGTGTTAAATCGTCCTATATTCTTTATGGAACAACTGCATACTAATTATGAAAATAATGGAGTAAATTATGTGCGAAGTCAGCTAAACTGGTTGTGAAATTACATAATGAAATATTTTAAACACTGAAAAGTAGAAAATATAAATTAAAACATAAAGAATTTAATAATTAAAAAATACATTTTAAACAAATAATAGAATTAAATTATCACTAAGGGGCTCATCCCCCTACTCGCTAACGCTCGCCCACCCCCCGTGAATTGTGAAGCAATTTACTTTAAGACCGCTACGCGGTTCCAGTTCGCTTCGCTCACCACATTCACTCGCCACATTTTTTTTTCAGAAACTCTAACCGGAATAAGTGCTACCAGTAATTATTTTAACATATGAAATTAGCAGTTTTTTATGTAAAAAAAGTAATTGAAAACTTTGTTGAAAACACAATTAAAAATGCATTTTGTTGGTGCTACCAATGGGCATAAATCATTTAAATACTATAAAAAATGTTCTTGGAAACATAATTAGTTTAAAACTCATTCAACCTATAATATTGTACAGCACGTCTTAAATTCATTTAAAAAATACTACGTGATAGGAATATAGTTTATAGATATCATCAATCATTGTTTAAATTTTGTTCGACATTTTACTGTTCTAATTGATTATAGATTTTTGCAAAAGAAATTATTTTTTACTTCATCAAGATAGCAACAAATGGCATCAGGTGCAATCTAGGCAGTTTATATTTTTATTCTCTTCGATTTTCGTGTGAGTGAAATTTGTAAATAAATTCTAAATAAGAGTTGAGAATTCATTTAAAATTAACGATATTACTCATAATTAAAATGAGGAATCATCTCAAACGCTTTGGATTACGTACATGTTATTTTATTTTTAATAATTGCTAGTTTGAGTTTGACTGCTGTCACTCTGGCCGCCATATTGGAGACAGAGCTAATTTTACACCATCTAGTCTGTTTATTGGTCTGAATTCTGGAAACTACGATTATTGCCAAACACTAAGCTAAATTCAGCTCTATTTCCGCGCCACGTAAGAGAAATATATGTATAGATTACCCGTTTAGAAATGTATTTAGAAATCTCGAATAGATAGTGTAAATAATACTTTTATTTTCTTTCCAAGTGACATAAAATAGAAATACAGCAAAAGGTATATTTTTGTTAATAAATTTACTAGTTCGCACTTTCTAACAAGGTTAAAGAATAGCTGTGAATTGTTCATTATCGGGTTCGGTACCCACGCAAAATTAGCATATTTTTTTCAAAAGCATGTATTGCAATAATAAAATTAGGTGTGTTTTTTAAAGATAATAAGATTGATAAGATATTCAATGGTTTTTAAAGAGTATTAAAGAAACTACTTTTTCTTCTATATATATTTTATGAATTTCATTTCACCTTACCATTTTAATATATTTAGGTCTCCGTTTTGAAATCGTTGTGGAAAAATAAGTGTACATGTTATACTCAAAGCGCACAACATAAGGTAAAGCTAGGAGAGTCTGCGCACAATTCAAAAGAATAACAATAAAAAATCTAAATATGAATTTTTTTGCTAAACTATAAATGGATAATTTTTACTTCATTTGTTTTTATGCATTTCCATTGCTATTTTGTTGTTATGTTGCAATTTAATAGAACAGTTGTAATAAATCCAAGAAAGTTATTTTGCTCAATTTGTCCTTACAGGGTAGGTGTGATTGCGCACATGGGTAGGAGAGATTGTTACTAATAATAACTACAATTAAATTGTTAACAATAATAATTACACTTAAATGACATTGTTGTAAGGTTTTTGTGAACAAATAGTATTGTATTAGGAGTGAATATTTCAACCTAATGATTAAAGAATCAGAAAAAGGAAATAATTTTAAAAACGATTAAAAATTTGTAATTAAAGTAAAAAAAAATAAAGAATCAGAAAAAGCAAGTCCAGATAAGATTGCAAAATAACATTAAGTTACTTGATAACACGTTTAACTTAAATTTAGTCCATTTTAATTTTTTCATTTTTTAATGCAAATTTAACAACAAGCTGTGTAATCTCTCCTACACGGAAACTAATGGGAACAATGCGCCATCTTTCCTAAGCAGCAGCCTTTTATTTAAACATGGACGCTTCTGAAACGAACCTTTGATGTTCACATTGTTAGTCTAGATTAGAAGCTTATGAGAAATCGTTTAAGTTTAAAATATTTTGTACTACTGACATTGTATAGAAATTCTGATGAATAGCTAGGGAAATTCAAGCACTTATTTTGGGAAAACAAAACAAAATAGCAATGCTTTATATTAGATGCTCAAAACAATCAACGTGCACTTTCAAGTAGACACTCCACTACTGCTGTTGTACAACTACCTGGAGTCGAAGCACGCTCACTCTACTCTTTCCCCCCGACTCTCTATGTGCGCAATCTCTCCGAACGCGCCATCTCTCCTGGCTTTACCTTAAATAGAATTTTAACTTAACTTTTGTATGGATTAAATTTAATTTTAATAGATTTTAAATTATTTAAAATTTAAAAGTTAATTTTTTTTTTAAAATATGAAGCGAAAAATATATTTTAAAGAAAATATACCTATCGAATAATTTCATGTTCAAAATCCTTTATTTACACTTTTATTTACAACACATCATGTTTTGATGTAATATTAACGTTTTATATTATAAAACAATGTGAATAATATGTACATAAACTATTAAGGAACAAAACCATTTGAGTATAATAAGGCCATATGAGTATAATAAACTCAATAAGACATAGGTGGCATATGACCATATCCATAACCATAAACTGGCATAGAAAAAGTTTCTCCAACTCCGTAAGCAGAACGTCCTTCATGACCATGACCCTTACCATGACCATGTTCATGGTGATGGTGCCCATGATGATGGTGGTGATGGTGTCCACCTCCACCACCTCCTCCGCCATGTCGAAGTACCGAAGCAAGTATTCCAGCTGCAAGAAGTGCCTCCAGTCCTGAACCTCCTCCATGACCATGTTTGCCTCCGTGGCCACCTCCATCAACCATTAGGCCGAAAGAAGCCCATATGAAACAAAGAGTAAAAGCGATGACTTTATGGGACGAAGACATCTTCGGATGTTTTCTGGAAGAATGCAAGTTATCAGTTATTAAAAAAAAAAAAGTTTTTTTTTTACTAAAATTATATTGAATACATAGTTTTAGTAACATATCAAAAGCAACAAGAATATGTTTCCATTCATATGAAAAATTTCGGTGTTAGAGTGCATATAGAAACTGGACTCATATACAATCATATAATAAAATCACTAATTATCATTAAGAAACAGATGTAAATGCTTAAAGTGATAAAAACAGAACATAAAAAGGGTTATAAAAACCATTTAATAAAATCACTAATTATCATTAAGGTACAGATGTAAATGCTTAAAGTGATAAAAACAGAACATAAAAAAGCTTATTAAAACAATTTAATAAAATCCCTAATTATCATTAAGATATCGGCATGTTTCGAACGCGAAAACGGGCAATTGATAAGATTTACCCAATAAACAAACTATTTTTGCAATTACTTTTAAGCACTTGCTTTTAATTCACATATGATGAAATGATATGTGAATCAATTATGATATATGAATCAATTATGATCTCGTGGTTTATGTTTTTTTTAAGTTTATAAAAAAAAATGAGAATAGTTTGCTTATCGTATAGATTTTGATATTAGCGTAGTTTGTGCGACCGAAATATGTCGATCATCATATTAAAAGGTTCTTTATGGCCATTTTGTGTTGTGTTTTCATTACTTTAACGTCATATTGTCATGGTTTAATAATTTTATGTAATAACAGTATAAAAAAGTTTGAACACAACAGAACTGGTTTGGATCATATAAATTTTATCTTTCACCGAGTATACAGTCACACGTGGTTCGAAGACACTTGACTTTGTGCTTTTGTTTTCGGATCATGCGTGGCTTTAAACCTGATGAACAATTAAATTTATGTGATTGTAAACAGTTCTATTCTTTTTATATTACCATTTGCTTAGTATTTATGTACGAAGTTCTTATACATAAAATAAAATTTTCAATGTTTAAGGATATTTAGTTTTTTATATATTTGCTCAACTGACTCTTGAATTTCACTATTATTTTTTTAACTTTTAGACGCTGAACAGTTTTTCTAATAGCATATTTTCAACTTTTATAAAAACTAGAAAATCCAACCTGAGCTTCATGATTTACAGAACATGGGTGAAAACCATTTTTTTTTTATTGAAAACTCTAATAGATTTTTTTTGCATTTAATATATTTTTTTTTAGATTGCTTACTAATAATACCAAAAAGTATTCTTGTATGAAAAATTTCAATAATGTATTCAAATGATGTTTTAAAATTTATTAAATGCGTTACTTAGGTGTTAGTCGCATGCATGTAGATAATAGCCCAAAAAATCGCAATGATTTTGCTACTTACTGCAGCTTTTTTTATTCTGATTATTTTAGTGATTTAAGCGCGTAGTTCGATTACATGTCGGTTAACTTTGTGTTTTATTTATGTTATTTTATTTATTTATTGGTGAGATCTAAATTACGTTATAGTATATTTGCCGTAAACAAATGCTGAAACATTTCTATGATTTTGCATGCAAACTGGTTAATCTTTCGTAATGGGACTGCGTGCAACAGAGATGGATTTTTTTTTAAATCGTGCTTGAAAGATATTGAAAAAAAAAGTACGTTAATAGTGACAAATGAGGTGAGTTCATACTATAACTAGTTTTATGAATATTCAGATCTTGGTGCAATAGTTGTTGCACTCTTATGCAAAAATGGATGAATACAAAATTTATTTTATGTATAGATTTTCATATTATAGACACGCTCACCGTGCAATTGCTTCTTCGCTTCGTCTGAAGGTCAAGGCTGCGATCTAAGAAATCTTGAATAATTGCCGAGTACATTTCAAAGAATATTACTGCGTTTCCTCAATTACTTTTTGAGTTACATTTTTTTGCAATGTGTGCCACATTTTTCGATGACCCTGTATTATAGACAAAAACCTGTGCAAGAAATTTATAAAAATCTTAAGTCGAGTTGAATTACTCCATATTTTGTTCATTAGTGAAGTAAATGTAAAAACATTAATACATGCAGAAAACTAGTCGTTGGGGGCCACCGCAATACTTAACCGTCCTAGATATGCATAATATAAAATATGAAAATGAAACATGTGTAAACTATTTATAAAATGCATTGCAATTCGAATAAAATCCTGGCATGATGACCTCATAAACTTTAAATGCTCTATTACTGAATTGCATAAATGAAACATTCTTATACATCCAAAATTGATAATCAAATTAAATAAGAGTTTACTTCGTCGGATTAAGTGTCTCATTTCCAATTAAAATATATCTTTGAATTGAAATTTGAATGAAATACAGAGCCAGGAACAATCTAAGAGTGTGGAAAATAGGATTACAAATACCTCGGCAACTAATTATTCGATCAACATCATTCTTTATGTAAAATGTATGTTTTTTATAGTCTTTTATATTCACTCCTTAAAATAAACAATTTTGAAAATTTTTATGTACCTTTTATCAGAACGAATATTTCGAAAGTTCGAAAAAAATAGTTCCAGATAATCGAGGTTACTGAAATTCAATAAGCTTCTTCTCATTATTACATACTAAGTACATACCAAATTTCAAGTCTCTATCTCAATTTGTTCGGAAGATAGAGCGTTTACAGACACACACACACACACAGACAGACGGATGGCAAAAAATATGTTTTCGGAATCTGCAATGTTTGAAACGTGTAAATCCATCAAACTTTTTTTTTGGCCCCACCAGTGGTTGAGAGGTTGTGCTCTTGAAGCTGGTAGACGGGAGGTGCTGGGTTCGATCCCAATCGCGCCCGTCCTCCTAATCGTTCGGAGTTTTCGTGGTTTTCTTCGAGTCGTGGATTTATCCATGCGTAAATACGGATTAGGTTCCCTTAGAAAGACCCCCACGAAGGGCACTCCCCCCGGGCCTATATCCCTAGTGTAGATAATTGGCCGTCAAAAATCAACCCAACCCAACCCATCAAACTTTTTTTTTCGATTTTCAAAACGATTACAAGACTTACCCTATACTACGTATGATGGGTAAGTAATAATAAAAAGTAATTGTAAAGGAAAATAATAGAAATGTAATAACGTAACAGGACATGTAAGGATATGTCCTATTATTATGACGCTGGATCCAAATGACTTAAGATAAATCACTGCAGAATTGACTAATCACAAATGTCGCAACAAAAATGCTTTTGTATAGAAATAATGCAGAAGGTGTAATAATTCATGATTGTAAACACCGTAGAAACAGCTGGTTTCAGTTATTTGCTGAGAAAAATTCTATAGAAATTTTTAAGCCAATAAAAATTCAAGTATTACTTTTTTAGATTTTCGAGTTCTTCGCCCCTTAAAAAAGTAGTTAACGCATTAATTCGAATTTACTTGTGTTATACTGTAATTACTGTCAATTAGAGTTTCGTTTCCGTGTTACAGTTACAGTTTCGTTACACAGTTTAGTTTCACATTAAATATCAATTACTATCTATAAACTGTACAGTAAAATACATATTACGGCAAAATTATTTTTTTAATGGTAGTGTGATTGTGAATAATGTACCTCAAAAATAAATAAATAAAAGAAACATGCTATCAATTGGATACCAATAATAAGACTTTATGTTTAACATTTCTTTCTAAATATCCCATTCTGTATAACGAGGATTGATAGCACAATTTGCCTAAAAGAATTAATCTTTTAAGCAATACACTCTAAAAACGACATTTTCAAAACTGAGCAAAAAATACTCAAATCTGAGTATGTCGCATAGTCAAAATGGCTCCGAATTAAAATGACTCAAGTTTGAAACATGTATATACACATTTCTAAAAACATGAAAACCCTCAAGAATAAAACATCATGTGTTGCTATTTGAGTATGTCCATGTTTAAAAAATGAGTATGAACTGACTTCTACGTGCTCATTTTTGAGTATTTCCATGTTTCAAAAATGAGTTTAAAATGACTCTAATGTTTTTTGAGTATGTCCATGTTTCAAAAAGGAATATGAACTGACCGTACGAACTAATGTGCTTAGTTTCGAGTATGTCCAAGTTTCAATATTTTGAGTATTTCTGGTATTTCAAAATTGAAAGCATTGGTCATCCTATTTGAAACAAAAAGTTTAATAACAAAATGAAAACACTGATTTACTAAGATTTGAAAGTGTAATTTTTCTCAGTGTAATTTGTGGTCATTAATCAAGTGCACCTTTCGTTAATTTGTGAGATTGAGTTTTACTTCTCGAACACATAGTTTACGAAAGCATTGTAATCACGATTTATGTGAGTGTGTTCGTGTCTGAATACGATATATACCAAACGGTACTTCCGATTGAGCTTCCATTTGGCGAATGTGTTGTAAACCACTGTTACACGAACGGAACAAATTTTCATACAAATCGGTCAACGGATTAAGTTTGTAATTCAATTTCAAACCATTTTCAACACAAATAATAATTATTTTGCTACTATTCTATAGGGAATTCTATAGGTGTTAGAAATTATAACCTTTCTCATATGAATTACCCCAAAGTTGCGAATAAATAAATAAATCTTCAAACAAATTATAGAAGAAATATTTCACAACAGCAAGGCAACAATCCTCCTGCGCACTTAAATAAAGCGAAAGTAATCAAAAGTATTTAATAGCCTTCTCTTTTTCATCAACCTATAATAAAAAAACTAATAAGAGTTTCAAGGAGAATTAGGCTGCAAAGAGCATTTAAAAGTATATTCTTAATAATCTATAAACCCTATAAACAGTGTTATAATGATCCAGATTGCATTTTTTTCAGAAGTAATGTGAAATATGTTTTTTCTTGCAATCACGTCACGAGAGGAATGAAATAGAAACTTTTGTATTAATATAACTCTAATATTTCGTCAGTTCTATGCAGTATATAATGCATGCAACAGAGGTAAAATAACGTTTCATAATATTAATAATATGTTTAATATAGTAGTTTATAGAAATAGTATTTGTAAAACTTAAATGTTAATACAATCAGTTAAAAAAAAATCAACAAAAAAATCAGAAATATTTAGTTTATTTCAGAGTATAATAAGTGTCCCAAAATTGTATGGATCATCTGCATGCCCATGGATTAAAATATTCGAGCATCTATGGAGCATACACCAACAAAAAAAAAGTTAAGATTTTTTTTTTATCTTACCTTATTGCATTGTATTTTGTTTAATATATTGTGAGACTGCGTTCATGAACGAATCGCTTGCTTAAATAAGATTAAAAGTGATAAATATTGCGGCGATGTAATCAAGTATTAGTGGCGGGGAGATAAAGTCACCAATTTTAAAATGGGAAGTCAAAGGTTCGAATGCAACATATCCATTCTGTCAGAAAAATTTCTTTTACTTTCTGGATATGTGCAACTCGTTCAGAATTCGAGTGGAGTCACTCCAGATTTTTTTTATTGCTGTTGTTAAAGCTGATGAATAATATCCAATTGATTTAACTTATTAAATTCCTTCGATTTTTAGGTTAGCTAGTATTACAAATATCACTTTTTCATGTCTCTCTTCCTAAAAATAGATCAAGTTTTTACATTTGCTAATATTTTGTCTTTATTACAAATTTAACTATTTCGTGTCTGCCGTAACAGTAACAGTGCATGTTTTTACATTTAATATAATTTCTGCTTTACAGTCACTATTGTTACAATATGTTCACTATTATTACACTTTGTCTTTACAGTCACTCTTATTACATTGCATTATTTGCATGTAGTAAGGATAGTACATGTCTTTACATGCACTTTTATCACTTTATTTATGTTTTAGCATTTAGTTATTATATATTCTAATACGAACAAATCTTGTGTGTGGTTGTATACGTACACACACACACACACACATATATATATATATATATATATATATATGTTAGGGTCAATATGATTAATCCGGTCATTATTAATAATAATATTATTATTAATTAAGCCGGTTATTATTATTATTAATAATATTATTATTAATTAAGCCGGTTATTAGTAATCATATTGACCGTAACACATATATATATATATGCAAATTTTATCTTAAAAACGGTTCTAATGATTTTGACGAAATTTTGTATTCTACCAATTTGGGGCACCAGAAAACCGTTGGGCTAGGTCACATTCTGGAGAAAATCCGATTAGTGGATCATTTTTGGGTCACTGTAGTTCAAGCTAATTTTATCTAAAAAACGGCTCAGACTATTTTGACTAAATTTTGTATCCGGTTTCGCGCAAATTGGTTTCGGGCACGAAAAGAGTATTGGTCTTGGTCACACATTCGAGAAAATTTGATTAGTGGGTCATTTTGGTCATGGGTTATGATATTTGAACTCAAAGCTAATTTTGACCAAGCATAGCTCGGTCTTCCCAGATTGTAATAAAATAAAAAGAAAAGCTTGCTTATATCTTTATACGTCATTGCTTAAACTTCTTTTCAAATGTATGTTTAAGTCTTTAAATTTGAATATAAGAGCTACATGTCCAAGCAAAAAAGAAAAAAATTGATACAGGACATGCGTATTTAATCCTTTTGTGGTATATATACAACATTTAACAAACATCTTCAAAAACATGTTACTGCTATATTCGTTAGAATTCCTTAAACTTTATTTTTCGCCATTTCGATAGCTCATTTCAATTTCTCTGTATTCTAAAATAAATAAATAAATAAATAAATTAAATTAAAAAAAATACTAATGCTGTTGCTGAATGCGTAATTGAATTTATTTTGACCTTTTCACTTTCTCAGCGTAAACTGAAAACAATATTACGTATCAAAACATGAAAACTGATAGTTTTATAGAGAAATGTATGATAAACATCCTGATGCAGACAGTTTTTAATTTGATAGTTGTTGTTGCTGTAGGAAATCGGATAGTTGTTGATCGCTCTTGAAATTGGTCGGGACAGTTCAGTTAAATACGTTTTATAGGATCAACAACTATGAATAGCATTTTAACTATCTTTTGGAAGCAAATACTCTACTAGATTGTGGTGTTCAGTGTTCAATCATTATTTAAATTTATCTCATTTACAAGAAAAAAAATCAATTTAAAAAAATGAAATTTTTTTTTAAATTCTTATTATTTGAATAGCGATTTATTTTATAGTTTTGAAATGGCTGTTTTCTACGTACTGCGGCCAGATTTTACAAAGCCCAAATAATAATATTTTCAAACTCTTTTCAATTAAAAAATATATTTACACGTGAATATTAAAACAGAAAGAAAAGTTTAAAATAAATCAATTATTACGTGAGAAAAGTATTTAACCCCTTCGCGACGAGCGTTTTTTACAGAATTTTTTATCTTTTAGCACCGATTTTTCAAAACATAAATTGTCGCCTAATTGAATCGCAGAAATGCTATGATTAAATAAAGCAAAGCTTACAATAAAAAATAACTCATGGGAATAATCAAGGATTCTGACCATCTTATACGGCAAGTATATGCTTCTCTCGTCTCCAAGGGGTTAATAATGAAAATTCCGTCCTATTTAAATGATTTTCTTAAAGCGTCATTATAAAAGTCAGAGAGGCAGCGACATTGTTTACTTAACCACCTTTTTACAAGGTCATTTTCAAATGAGTAATTGATCTTACTTAATCAGGAAAACAGCCGTTTACTGTATCGTCAGACTTAGATGCGGTCTTGAGAACCGAAAAACATCCCATCAATGCGAAATGAATAACAACCGTGTTAGAGAAGACCGCTACGAGTCATGGTAATATCATTCAATACTCCGTAATCGGGTAATCTTTGTAAAAATGAGCAAATTAGCGGGATTTTAGCGCATATGGTGTTTGGACGGGGGTTTGGGAGAAATAATAATTTTAAAAGAAAAAGTAATTTCGTTTAATGAAAAATAATAATCATATCCGTAAGTTTTAACCTCCAAGAATTCATGTATAACATAAATGACTTTTTCTTGATATTTCAAAGAAAGATCGCTACAATCATTCTTATATCAATTACTTTTCTTTCAGTTTACTTCAGTCCTAATAAATCTTCAGAAAGAATGCTAGAGATTTGAAGCAAATAGAAATCTATGCCCATAGAAGTAAAAGAGTTCTTTCTTTTTGATCAGTTTTATGGGTAACTATCATAATAGATTTTTCAAGAACTCATTTGATATTTTTGCTTGAGCGAACTTAAAATATTATCTGATCTCCTATTATGGCATAAGAACTTTTTAAAGAAGTTAATTAAATCTAGATTTCCTTTCAATATTTTATTGAGAATTAAATGCTTCAATTTTATTTGTTACTTAGCATTTACACAACTTTTTAAAAAGATGTAAAGTAAAACTTAAGAATATGGAATCTGTCTCTCTCTATATATGAGTCTTGTCTTAATAGGAAAATCATTATGTTGTCGATGAAGAAATGCCATACAATTGTACCAAGTAAGAATGAAATCTGGACAAAACGGATTTCTTTCGGCCTTTTACTTTAAAAATAGATAAACGATTCTTAATTTACGAATATACGAGGGTGAGTCAAAAAGTAATGCCTCCATTGATCTAACTTTTATATGTTTCACAGCTACTGAACTATATATTCATATTATTGTAGAGGTAACCTTACTCTACGTATATATAAATTTCCTTTTCAGACTGACTGAGTAGAACAATGGATCTTAAGCTAAAAGAAGGAGCCGTCATTGAATTTCCGGCAAAAGAAAGTTTATCACCTATGGAAATCCACAATTGCTTGAAGAATGTTTATGGGGACGCTGTAATATACATTAGCAATGTGCGGTTTTGGGTGAAGAAGTTTGGAAACGGAGAAACGGAAATTACACATAAACCGAGAAGCGGCCGACCAACAACATCAGTCACAGATGCAAATCAAGGACGAGCTGATGAATTAATTCCAGGAGACAAACGCGTTACAATTCAGAATGTTGCTGATGCTTTGAACGTCCCCATAAACATTCTTCAAGCGATTGTGGATTTCTTTAAGTTCACAACCTACTTTTTCCAGAAATTCAAAGACGACTCTTTCTTTCAGCTTCAGATCCAGGTCTCTAATCTTTCAATCTGAAAAGGAAAATATTATATAGGCAGAATAAGGTGGCCTCTATAATATCATGCATAGATAGTCTAGTAGATGTGAAAGAAATAAAAGTTAGAATAATGGGGGCATTATTTATTGATTCACCCTCGTATCTCTATAAATAAATACATAAAATAAATAATGTATCAATTGAGACTAAACAATTAAGCTTCATCGTGAGCCATTTCTGTCCAAACTTCTCTTTGAAATAAACAAATATTTACAGCACATTCTTCCTAAAAGAATTAATTCTGCAGACAGTAATTCGTCACCATTCATAAAATACTTTCTAACATTGTTTATTTCAATTTCATTTGGGATGTTGATTTGTTTTCTTTAAATTTTAGAGTAGTTTTTTTTTGTGCAATAGATGGTGCGAATTGGATTGGAAAGGATGGATCAACACCTTGCCTCTGCGCTCTCCAGATATTACTCCTCTGGATTTTTTCTTTTGGCGCTATATCAAGGCTATATCAAGGACAGGCGCTATATCAAGCCTTTGCCACACCAATTGCTTACGTCAAAGAACTGAAGACTAATATATAAGCTGCTGTGTGTACTGTACCTAATGACATATTAAAGAACACCTGCCGGAAACTAGAATACCGCTTAGACATTCTCCGAGCTACCAAGAGGTTACACGTTGAAATTTACTGAGGTACGTGGTCTTACAAAAAAAAAATTATAACAGTACTTACAATGTATCCAAACAAACATTTGTCGAATTATAATAGTTTGAGTACAATAAATATTTATAATAAGGTCAAGACTTTTGGTTCACCCTACACAGGGTGATTATAATTAATGTCTCACTTTCAAATTGCTGTAAAAAAGGAACCACTGGTCAGAATGACTTCAAATTTGAACTGAATATACTGGAAGAAAGGGGAAACGGTATGACATAAGAAAGAAACAGTTCCAAAGTGTATCAATAGATGGCACTGTAAGCGGCATAACGAAAGTAGACTCGGCTACAATTGACATTTTTAATCGAAATACGACGGCTTTGACATGAGTTGCACAGTAAACCAACAGTACTGTTCAATGTGCATGAGTATTTCGGTTGTTGGACGAAAAAAAAAATAATTCCAAATCAGTCAACAGTAGTGGTACTGTTAGTGGAAAGCCCATCCACCAATGCAAGGTTGTGCCTCATTGGATGGGCAAAATCGGTTTTTAATTTTCCTTGTGCCAAAAACCACATAAAAAGCACATAATCATTCGGTTTTTAATTGCGCATGAGCATCTTTTAATATGCATAGTATGCCACTTACAGCGCCATCTATTGATAAACTTTGGAACTTTTTTCTTATGTTATACCATTTTCTCCTTCTTACAGTATATTCAGTTCAAATTTGAAGTTATTGTGACCTGTGGTTCCTTTTTTACAGCATTTTGAAAGTGGGACTTTAATTATAATCACCCTGTATATAAGTTTGGCTTTTATATTTATGCGTGCTCTCACTGCAGATTTCAACACGAACATTCGAATTCAGGTGAGATAACGAAAGATGTCCTTTTACAGGAAACTTTATAAAATTGCGCTATAAGCGTAATTATTTCAATTGCTTTTCTATACACTTGCTTTAGTCTTTATAAATCTTGAAAGGGAAACGCCAGCGATTTGAAGTAAATGGGAAAACTCCATCCACTGAAATAAATGGTATTTCCTGTTTGGGTCAATTTTATAGCTAACTATCACAATAGTCGTTTCCAGAATGCATTCGATATATTTTACTTCAGTGATTTTAAAATAATCTTTACCATATCTTTGATAAGAACTCATAAAAAGAAATTAATTAAATGTAGTTTAACTCTTAGTATTGTATGTTACGTTGTATAACGTGAACCAGTGTATAATGCACCTCTAAACTAGAGTCCTGCACGGATAGGTTACCCGAACCGAAACCAAAAATTCTACTTAAAGTTAACCCGAAACCCCATCCGAATCCGGCAAGAAATAAGTAAAAAATTCGTCACCCAAAAAACGAATTGAACACTCGTACCCTACACACATCAATCCGAAACAGACCCGAAACCGAAATATTAAAAAATGAACCCGAAGTGAAAGGAAATTAATCAATCTTTTAATACAATTCTAGAAAAGTAGCGTACAAGTATTTGTCTCTACTATCAATTTGATCTTTTCTGTACAAAAATGTACATATATATACACTCATTAATATTCAAATATGTATAGTTTTTTTTTCATTTGAAAAATATTCAGGACAATCTTTTGAAAAATCGGATCAAATTGAACCTATCCCAGAAGAATCAAAACTCAACCGCTGATCGGGTCGGGTTCGGGTAAAATCGAGTTACGCGACACGAATCAGGAATCTAAACTGAAATTTCACAATTATTTTTTCTATTTTTAGGTATATTCGTCTTATATCCTTCTTTTCAAAGATACATTAATCGTATTAAATTTCTAAATTACTCTAATCTAGCTCATACTGCAGTGTTTATAGCAGTTACACAACCACAGAGATCTAATTATTTTACCATTGCACAAAATAACTGTGAAAATAGGATTCTCGGATATTCAGACACACTTTTCGAAAATTAAAGAAGTGACAGAATAGGTAGCTAGCTCATTCACGCCCAAATGTTAGAATTCAGGTCACCACGATCCCATGCAAAAACTCAAAACACATTCGACCACTGTGTACACTGAGAAAAATGACACATTCAAATCTGAGTACTAAATCGATGTTTTCATTTTGTTATGAAACTTTTTGTTTCAAATATGACGACCCACTGCTTTCAATTATGAAATATCAGAAATACTCAGAATATTGAAACATGGACATACTCAAATATGAGCAACTAAGCAAATTTTATTCTTGAGTGTATGTATGTTTTCAGAAATGAGTATATACATGTTTCAAATTTGAGTAATTTCGATTCGGAGCCATTTTGACTGTGCGACATACTCATGTTTGAGTGTATTTTGCTCAGTTCAAACTATTTTTGAAATCCTATGATTAATTAGTCAGATATGCCAATCCCAAAACTTTCTTCTATCTCATACATGTTAATGCTTCAAAATTCGCTATCACATCGCCAAAAAAATCAATATTTTTCGTCATTCTGATTTACATCATCTGCTTGCGAATCGTCGGGTTACCTGGATGCGAGCATATGATGTATCATACCAAACTACGAAAAGTCCTTCTGGTCTGTATCGGGAGGCAAAGATAGCCTCACTATTGCTTGGTTATTAGATTTTAGTTAACTTTACGGAAAAACACGAAGCTAAAATGCGTGGAACCTGATTACAGAAGAGTCGTTCCCAGTTCTCGTCAACGTTGAATTTGAATGAGACTATCGCCAAATTAGACAAACATAGTTAAGTTGGCTTCATATATGACAACGTATTTTTATCGCCAACTTTCACGACATTTCGCCAATTGTCGCCAAGGTTGGCGAGAATTTAACGTTTGCGAATATAAATAAATATATAGTGTTAATCATGTAAGAGTTGAAACGATAGTTACAACAATGAAAGAAAATTCGCCGAACCCCTATTCACTAAAACTCATATCTTAAACCCGTTTATGGAGGAATCCTGCTGTAATGTTTCAAAATATCAGATACCCTAAAATTTCAAACTGCTATATCTCAGCCATTTTCTAAGATAGAGGCAAAACAAAATGTGTTCTGGAATCCTTGGATGAAGGTCGAACATTTAACGCAAAAATTTTAGAATTTATATATATATATTTTTTTTACATATTTTTGAATTTGAAATCTTTAAATGGCTATCACAGCGCCTCCTCCAGCCGCAATATCTCCAAATTGAACTGGGACAAGCAGGGCATAGTCAAAAACATATACAAAAAATTTGGTTCAATTTTCTGCATAGTTTCTTATACTTTTCGATAATACAATAGTGATAACGGAACAAAAATCGCTATCACATCGATCCCTTTCGTCGAAATACCCCGAAATTCAAGTAAAACCTGCTGTCCATAACCAAAAACCTATAAATGAATTTTGATTTAATTTGAAGCATAAGTTCATATACTTTTCGATGATACAAAGAGTACATACACACGGACAGACAGACATTTTGTAAAAACATGTTTATCAGAATTTTTTCCCTAAAACGTTTAAATACGTGGAAAAAAATTTCGAAAAATAAGTCGAAATATTCGAAAAATAAGTCGAAAAAAATTTCTATTACAATATTTTCTTCTATTATAAATAGAAGAAAGTAAAAATGCATTACTTTTCTAATAAAGATACAACATTTCTATCCTTAACCGTTTTGAAATTATATAATTTTGAAAAGAGGAAATCCTTTTGGGACGTCCGGTACAGACATTAGATAAAACCTTTCATATTTTTTAATTTATTGCTACATTTCAGATTAAGGTTGTAATGTTTGTTTAATTTCTTGAGAGTCTGAACGAATTACTTTTGCACACTGTAACTTGCGACCATTCATCTAACACTTTTTACAACATTTTTTTCCAATAATTTGTGAAGTTGATAGAATATGTGTAACTTATTTATTTCCATGGTTTCATTTTTATGTGTTCGCTTACTACCGATTTAAACACGAAGATATGGATTCTAGTACAACAAAAATGTTTTTATACAAAAGAGTTAATAATCGCTATAAACATAATTATTTGAATTGTTTTTATTTCAATTGCTCTTATTACTCTTAAGGTAAAAACGTTTGGGATTGAAATAAATGGAAAATTTCATCTTCAGAAATAAATCGCATTTTCTTTTTGGATCAATTTTAATGGGTAACTATAATAATAATAACTTGCAGAAAATGTTATATTTTTACTGGAATGAGCTTGAGCTAACATCTGTTCTTTTATTATCTTTTCCATGTGTTTTCTAAAATAAAACTAATTATATCTAGTTTTCATCTGGTATTTGCTAGTTTTTGTTTTATTTTTATTGTGACTGAACTTCTACTTTGAAGGCTAAATTTATTTAATTATTTTAAGATATATTATTTTCTGTTTTAAATTTTCGTAATAAATGTAAAACAGTTATTTTTATTAGAAATTCGGATTAAATGACAGCATTTTTGCAGTTCTGAAATGACTACGTAATGAAAATCAATTGGAATGGAAACTACGTTAAGGTTACTCAATATTTAATAAAATATTTTTTTTTTAATTTAGATTTATTATTTATTAAATTATAGCTAAAAAGTAGCGTAACATATCCATAGCGAAATATTATTTGATATAATATATATATATTTCTGAATTACACTTTTTCGAAATATTTAAAGCGTTAGATTTTCCTCAAATTTAAAATGATATTTCTATGATTTTTTTCGGTTTTTAATTTTCGGAACAGGTTTCGAAAGTAAAAGTATCATCATAAAAAAAAACCCTACAAACAAAATCAAAAAAGTAAAAAACGTCCTTTGTTAGATAGACAACAGCTATCCAATGCAAAAAAATCATTTAAAAATATTTTAATGCAAACGAGATATTATAAAAGAAGTGTCTCCTAGGATTAAGACATTGAACACTGAGAAAAATGGCACTTTCAAATCTGAGTAAATCGATGGTTTCATTTCATTTTGAAAATTTTTGTTTGAAATATGACGACAAAATGCTGTCAATTCTGAAATACCAGAAATACTCATTTTTGAAACATGGACATACTCAAAAATGATCAGAATCAGTTCAAACTCATTTTTGAAACATTGAAATACTCAAAAATGAGCGCATAGAAGTCCGTTCATACTCATTTTTGAAATATGGACATACTCAAATATGAGCATATGATGTTTTATTCTTGAGTGTGTGCATGGTTTGAGAAATGAGTACGATATATATGTTTCAAAGATGAATAATTTTTATTCGAAGCCATTTTGACTGTGCGACATACTCATATTTGAGTATTTTTTGCTCAGTTTTGAAAAGGTTATTTTTAGAGTGCAAGCGGGTGACTTCGCGGGTGTGAAGTAGCCTCTTTACACTGTAAGCAACAACAACAACAACAACAACAACAAAAACATTTAAAAACTGCGTTCACTATTTCAAACAGCATGACGGAAATTTATAAAAATGATTTTAACTCACGTTCTAATAAGAGTAAAACTCTCAAAGTTTGATGTGATATACATTAGACTATGTAAACTTTAAAACTTAAAAAGGAAAAGAAAATGATAATAATGAAATTTTGAAAATTTTCGAGTACATAGTCTTAATACTTAGAGTAGGTTTTAATTGAAGATTTAGTATACCATTAACCAGTGTTGAATTCAGGGGGTGTCCCAGGCAGGACATCCCCCCCGGAGCATTGCAATGTCCTCCCCCGGAAAATCTGAGATTTTGAGCTTTTAATGGTTAAAAAGTGCCATTCCCTGCCCCCCCTCCCCCCCCCCGGAGCCACATAAATCCCTCCCGGGGAAAGTGTCTGAATTCAACACTGCCATTAACCTTTCGCACTGCAATAAAATCGACCCATTCTCTTTATGGTTACAATTGTATGGGAGTTATAAGAACAATTGATTTAATTATACGCTAAACAAAGTTCACCAAAAATGGCAACTGGCTGTGAAACTGTAACAACGAAATATTTTAAACACTAAAGAGTAGAAAATATATGTAAATAAATCGGTCAAGTGCGAGTATAACTCGGGCTCAAAGGATTCCGTACATTATTTTTTATTTAATTAATAAAGTCCTACTAAACTCTAATTTTTTCATAATTCTAATTTCAATACATTTGGAAATAGGAGGGGCTGGGGCGGGGACATATTTTTCCAGAATACTTCCAACGATATCTCTGAAAATATAATACCTAAAATTAAAACAAATATATTCTTGAGTTCGATGTTACGAGATCGTTCGAACAATATCCTACACGATAGATAAAAAGATAAATTTTTTCAAGTAACTTAATTAATATATCGGTTAATTACCGAATTTTTTCCAAAAATCATCATCAAATATCCTTGGAGGGTTCTGCTTCAATTTGATACATACCTCGTGCGCCCGACAACACCCACGCTGAGCTCTCGAAAAGTAAAGTTTGTGTGTAACGTAAAAATGCTTTTATCTCAAAAACTATGCTACCTGGAAAAATCGCTACAGTTTTCCTGAAAGGTTTAAATAATCTCCTAATACCTTTAATTTTTTCGTAATTTCAGTTTCAGTAGATTCGGAAATAGAGTGTGTGGGTTGGGGGAGGGGGCATTTTTTTTCAGTGCATTTTCGACGATAACTCTGAAAATATAATACCTAAATTTAAAACAAATATAGTTTTGAGTTGGGTATTACGAGATCTTTCATACAATATACAAAAATATAGTTTTTTTTTCAAGTAACGTAATATTGTATGTTCATTTAGTCCCCTAAATGTTTCAAGTATTTGTCAATCGCTAATAATCTGAAAATATGTGGGTAGGTAGGCTTTATAACTTTCCCAAGTTTGAACTTTCCACGTCCCATAGTTTAGTAGGAAAAGGGCTGTGACAGACGAACGGACAGACACAGGAGTGATCTTATAATGGTTCCGTTTTTACTTTTTAAGTACGAAACCCTAAAAAGATGCTTAAATCAGTTAATACTTTCAGATTAATTGAATTATAATTATACATTTAGCAATCAATTTAGAAATCCTGAAAAAAATTGTGTAAATTATGCTTTTTCTTCCTGTTAAAAGAAACGGAGCAAATCTTAAATATTTTTTAAAATAAATTTCTTATTTTGCGCTTTCTACAAAGTGTAAAATAAAGGGGTGAATTTTCCATATCGGTTTCGGTGTCTACGCCAAATTAAGGTATTGTAGTGGAAATGTTTAGGAAAAAACATGAATTCCAGGTATGAAATTAGGCCTGATTCTCAAAATAAACATTGGATGCTTATAAAAGAGTGCATTAAAAAACAAGTTGGAAATTGTACGTTAAACGTAACAAATGAGGTGCGTTCGTTTTATGACTAGTTTCACCATGTAAAAAAATCATCCTTGAATTATATCATCAAATATATGAAATGAATTATATCATCTGCTTTGAGCGAAATGAGCATGCTTTTTTTTCTCTTATTACGTATGCCACGTTTACAAATGCGAATTTTTTTTCTACACGAGAGAGGGCTGCTAAATTATCCATGGAGATCTTGCTTTGCGAATGATTACCTCCATGGTTTAATATTTTTATGACTCATAATGAACGAATCTCTGTGTTTATTTACTTTAATGGATTGAGATATTCAGCTATTAACCTAATTTCCACTGAAGTTATCTCAGAATCTATACATTTTTTAATGTAAATCATCTGTCAAGCAAACAATTTTTTGAACGATCATTCTAATAATGTAACTTTTATGCAATTTTATTTGAAAAAATAATTTGAATAAAAATGGTCGCTTAGCATATGAAAACAAAAGTTGTTAGCCCATATTTGTTTTCCTCAGTCAGCTACCCTTGCGCTTTTATTATATAGATTACGTACGATACGACTTAATAGAATAAAGAAAACTTTTATTAATATCTTTTGAAGTTTTGATTCGATTTTCATAAAATTTGAAATTTCTGGACAAAATTCTGCAACGAAAATATATATTCAATTTCAAACCATTCGGTTGGGTAGTTTTTGCGCTATTATATGCGGACTGACGGACAGACCTAACGACGATTCTACGTGCTACGTTTTTATATAATTACAAACGCACCTAAAAAAAATATTTTTTTTACTTTTATACTTATTTCGGTTATAGTGCGCTTATGCAGAAAACTTAATAGTATTAAATTCAGCCATTTCATTGACTTTGATTGATTACGGAATATATGACGACGACACTTCAAGCATTTGGCAATCGGAATCTTCAGATACTGGTTAATTCAGCCTTTACAGTATTTCGTTTTTCGTTTTTTCAGATGCAAATAATTTTGATAGGTTTCGTTAGACAACTTTGTTTTATTATCATTCTAATTTTTTTACTAGTCTAAACCAATTAACTAATAATTCTAAACTTATGCTTCGTATTATTTTTTCTCAATTAATTCATAATAAAAATTTTGCGCTTTTTTAAAATCAATTAGGGGAGGGGTAAATATTTTTTACTTGCGACTAGAATTATCTGCTGGCTACCAGATTTTATGAAATTTGTAAAGACCTGTTCAATGTCATACTAATAGGAAGAGATTTGGTTTTACATATGTTTGGTGCTTCAGAAAGAAATAGGGAAACATAGCACACAAAAGGGCCACCGTGGCCGAGTGGTTAAAACACCATTCCGCTAATCGCTTGAGAGCGTAGGAGTCAGGTCGGTGGGTTCGACTCCCGCCAGCTCCATTGCACACACTTTGTGGAGCGGTCGGATGTAACTCTCTGGTGTTTTAAATTTTCTTGTGGCTATCTTGTCCCTGTTTATTGACGATGACTTATAAGCGGACACTTGATGTCAAGCACACAAGTCAGATGTATGTTATCAATAAACAAACAAAACATAGCACACAAATCTTTGTTTCTGAAAAGAATCTGTTTTTATACAGCTCTAAAGCAAATTGCTTTCTTATGTATCACGAAAATATATCATAACTTAATATTGAAATCTTAAAAATTGGAAAATATTAAAAAGTTTTTAGTATATAAATATGACATTTGACAGTTTTAAACAAAAGTAAACACTGATGTATTAATTTGTTGCTATCGTATTTACATTAAATTCCAAAAACGGGAAAAACACAGAACGAAGACTTGTGACACAAAACTGAGCTGCTAAAACAATGGCGTTATTTTTATATCAAATGTTATATATAGTAAGGGAAAATCTCATCCCACCTATCGAAATCACATCGCTTTCACGAACATAAGGATCAGTAGTAGAAGATTTGATTTTACATATGCTTGACGGATCAAAGTGAAATAAGGGAGCGTAGCACAAAATCCTTTGTTTCTGAAAGGAATCTGTTCATACATAGCTCTAAAGCATATTTATTGCTTATGTACCACGAAAATATATCTTGACTTAACATTAAAGCATTAAAAATTGGAAAGTATCAAAAAAGTTAGTAGCATCTAAATATGGCATTTGACAGTTTTAAAGAAAAGTAAAAACCTATGTATTAATTTGGCGCTATCGTACTTACATTAAATTCCAATAAACGGGAAAAACACAGAACGACTTGTGATGCAAAACTGAGCTGCTAAAAACATTGCCGTCATTTTTATATGAAATACTATAGATAGAAAGGAAAAATGCCATCCAACATATCGAAATACATCGCTTTCACGAACATAAGGGGTATGCCCAATAGAAGGATATCTAATTTCCCCTTCTTCAAAAATCAACGCCTAGATGATTTCATCTTCTTGTATTCACCCAACCGTTAAATAAGACTCCTTAATGACATTTAGCGTATAGTGTGCATCGTTTTTCCGCTTTCACATGGATAAAAGTGCAGAAAGAGTAACATCCTATATACATCCCTGTCTCTAATTGAGTTGTTTACTTTCACTGTTATTCAGTGGATTGTTTGAGCAACAAGATTTTGTTATTGACATAAAAATGTAATCGGGCAATTATATAAACGATTTGTTTAATCATAGCCATCTGGTTACCCCTAACTTCACGGTTCATGTACCTCAGGCGTTTTGTCTAGCCACAAAATAATTCTGGTTTCGCATCTTCTAAATAAAGTAATAGATTCATTCAGAGATAGATATAGTTGAAAGAATTGCTGCGTGAGTACTATAAACGTGACAGGAAATTTTATTTTGCCCTGAGAATTTTTTACTCGCTTCTCCACACAATTAATCTTCTTGTTTGAGAGTAAAAATAAAATATTTTTTATTTATATTTAGTATTTATTATAAGAGTCATGTCTTTTATTAAATTTTAGCAATATAAATTGTGCATAAAAAATTACTTTTGCATTTTGTAAAACTGAGATAACTGTATGTGTAGTTTCTTTCTTGTTTTTTTTTTATTCTTGTTTTAATTATTTTTTTTTAAATACCATTTTTTTCCTTATTAGATGGCCTTCGTATATGACGAGTTATAAATTTCTGTGAATGGCATGAAAATTCAGGTTTTTTTTCTTTTTTTTAATGACTAAAATATAGTACAAAAATGTCGCTTGTTTTACACCGTGAATTTTGTATAAATAAAAGCCTATATTCTGAAAAATTATGTCACTGTTTATTTATTTATGTATTTAACTCTTTGTTTTCGTATGAAAAGATGGAATTTTGTAATCGATTTTTAACTAATTTCCTGATATGCTAGAACTATAAACAAGTAATATAAAAAAAATTACAATTCCTACTAGATATACTAGTATACTAGATATACTGTAGATATACTAGATACTAGATTCCTCTATATTCCAGAGTCAATTCCTACATAGGTCAAAAAAGAAATGTTTTTCCAGCGATCTACACGCTTCGCCACTGACGGTATTTATTCCTAAATATTTTATACAAGAGAAATTTATTTTCGAGTACGGGAGAATTTCCTTCCGTCCCAGAATAGGCTTGATCCCGGGACCATGTGGTTACGAGGTCAGAGCTTAACCGACTGCGCTACCAAGACTTGCAAGTGAGTGCTTTTAAATGGAACTAATGTCTGAAATAAGTCGGTTGCGTGTTGATATTTTTTCTCCCATATAAAACAAATTAATTAATTTAATTAATGAATTAATATTTGAAAAAAAAATGTATTAACATCGATTGTCATCCTCTACAAGTTTAAAAAAATGTATTTGAACTTGAGTGGATGAATAAAAAATATTTTATTAACGACTAGCAAGCTACGCCCGCTACGCTGGTCAGTTTCTTATAACGAACTTTTAATCCAACAAAATATTGATATTTCATAATTCACTTTTATATTTTAACAGAATAATAAGGCTACTATAATTTGTGACTCGTGCTATAGCCAATATACACGCCAGGACACATCGCCCTTATCATTATCTGTTTACGCATGAAGGTTTCGCTATGGTACTCCATTGTGAAATTTGGTAATTTTTCAAATTCAATATTTGAAAAATGGCATAATCATTAGATTTGAAATTTATATCAAGAAAAATATAATTTTTTACCTTTCAAACGCAATTTGCCTAACAATTTTCTGACAAATACTTTTCGAGCTACTATTTTTTTCAGTAACTTCAAATGTTTCATTTTCCGAGATTAATCTGTGGGAACAATTAGCGAAAAACCCAGTCGTCAGGAACGCATAGTTTTTTATTAAAGAGGCTATTGGAGCAGGAATTGTCACCACCAATTTGCCTCCATCACTTTTGAAATCGGTTCGGTAGTTCTAGAGATTCCATAGAAATTGTAATTTAGAATGTTTTTAGAACGCTTTTCGCTCATTTCACCCTTTTAAATTTCGATTTTTTTTTTTTTCTTAGAGAGCATTTACATCTTATAAGTAACTACAACGCCAAATTTCAAATCGGTTCGGCAGTTCTAGAGATTCCATAGAAATTGTAATTTAGAATGTTTTTAGAACGCTTTTCGCTCATTTCACCCTTTTAAATTTCGATTTTTTTTATTTTGTTCTTAGAGAGCATTTACATCTTATAAGTAACTACAACGCCAAATTTCAAATCGGTTCGGTAGTTCTAGAGATTCCATAGAAATTGTAATTTAAAATGTTTTTAGAACGCCTTTCGCTCATTTCACCCTTTTAAATTTCGATTTTTTGTTTATTTTGTTCTTAGAGAGCATTTACATCTTATAAGTAACTACAACGCCAAATTTCAAATCGGTTCGGTAGTTCTAGAGATTCCATAGAAATTGTAATTTAGAATGTTTTTAGAACGCCTTTCGCTCATTTCACCCTTTTAAATTTCGATTTTTTGTTTATTTTGTTCTTAGAGAGCATTTACATCTTATAAGTAACTACAACGCCAAATTTCAAATTTCTAGCTGCTTCAGTATGGAAAAGATCGCAATTTTAGAACGTTTTTCGCTCCTGCACCCCCTGGGGTAGTGACACCGACATAAAATATAGCCTATGTTGGTGCAGGGGTTGTCACCATCAATTTGCCACCATCACTTTTGAAATCGGTTCGGTAGTTCCAGAAATTACCCCCTACAAGCAAACAAACAAACAATATTTACTCCTTTATAATATTAGCATAGATTGAAAATTTGAAGAAGATATATAAATATTTATAGGGAGAGTGTGAACTAATAGTAGGAATTGAAAAAATTATATACAAAGAATTTTTCCGATGCTAATACATTATTTCAATATTTTTAGAACTTAATTATGAATTAAGAACTTAACTTTAACCCCTTGAAGGACGGTGGTTCATTTTTGGACCACTTAATTTTAATCCCTAAATCCCAATTTGACACCAGAATTTTGAAAAGAAAAGTTTCTTTTATTAAATATGTTAATGAAAGCTTTTATAGATTTTCAAAAAAAGAAAGAAAAAATATAAATTCTGGTGTCACTCAGTCACTTCAGCATTTTACGAATAGAAGAATTTTGCCCCTGAAAGTGTTAAGGCATTTTGCCGCTAGCCTTCCACAGCTGATAATCAAACAATATTCGGTACTTTCGTGTTATAGCGGCCCCGAAGCATGAATCGCCAAACGACCAAGATTTATCTCCAAATTATAAAGCATAAGGTAAAGCTAGGATAGTCTGCGCACAATTCAAAAAAATAGCAATAAAAAATCTAAATTTTAATTTTTTGCTAAACTATTCATGAATAACTTTTACTTCATTTGTTTTTTATGCATTTCCATTGCTATTTTGTTGTTATGTTGCAATTTAATAGAACAATTGTAATAAAACCAAGAAAGTTATTTTGCGCAAACTCTCCTTATAGGGTTGGTGTGATTGCGCAGATGGGTAGGAGAGATTGTTACTTATAATAACTACAATTAAATTGTTAACAGTAATAATTACACTTAAATGATATTGCTGTAAGGTTTTTGTGAACAAATATTGTTGTATTAGGAGTGAATATTTCAACCTAATGATAAAAGAATCAGAAAAAGGAAATAATTTTAAAAACGATTAAAAAATTTTAATTAAAGGAAAAAAAAATAAAGAATCAGAAAAAGCAAGTCCAGATAAGAATAAAAAATAAAATAATGCTACTTAATAACACGTTTAACTTAAAATTAGTCCATTTTCATTTTTCATTTTTTTAATGCAAATTTCCAATAAGCTGCGTACTCTTTCCTACCATGAAAACGAATGGGAACACTGCGCCATCTCTCCTAAGTAGCAAATGCGCAAACTCTCCAATTTCGGTAGGAGAGATTGCGCGGCCTTTTATTTAAACATGACCTCTTCTAAAACGAACCTTTGATGTTCACATTGTTAGTCTAGATTAGTAGCTTATGAGAAATCGTTTAAGTTTAAAATATTTTGTACTATTGACATTGTATAGAAATTCTGATGAAGAGCTATGAAAATTCAAGCACTTACTTTGGGAAAACAAAACAAAATAGCAATACTTTATCTTAAACGCTCAAAGCAATCAACGTGAACTTTTAAGTAGACACTCCACTACTGCTGTTGTACAACTACCTGGAGTCGCTGCACGCTCACTCTACTCCTCCCCCCCAAACCACTATGTGCGCAATCTCTCCGACTGCGTCATCTCTCCTGGCTTTACCTTATATTATATTATAATATATTATGTGTAAAACATTTCGTGACTCATATATGGCGAAGTTATTGTCGCATATGACGCATACATGATTTATATATATGACATATCTGTAAGACATATATGATGTATATATGACAGAGAAGACGTAAATTATATGTATATAATGACGTATGTGGCACATATAGGAGTACTTGGAGTATATATATGCGTATATAGGATGTATAATATAAGCTTTGAGATGATCTTGGCGAAATCATAGCTGCAACATTGGCACTTTTTAGATTGCACCTTCTACCAAATACGAAAAAAAACTGGTGAATTTTCCTTACTCGAGTTCGGTGCCCACACGAAATTAATGTATTGTAACGAAACGTTTTTTGAAAAATCGAAACATTAGGTGTGATTTTAAAGATAAACATTGAATGCTTTATAAAAGAGTACATTAAAAAAACTATTTTTATTTCTATACTAACTTTTTAATTGTATTTTTTTTCTAATTTTTAGTTTTTTAAAAATATTTTATTGTTGCAGTTTCACAGACAGTTGGAATACCGTGTTTAGCGTAAAATTAATTCCATTGTCGCAACTCCAAAACAGTTGTAATTACTATATTGTTTTCTCAACGTAATATCAAATTTTAATAAAATTGGCCCTTTTTTTTTAGTCTGCTTGCCAGGAGCTGTTGTTTTTCTCGCCAATAGTAACATTTATTTTTGTATGTGTTAATTAAAAACGATACTTTCGGATTGAAATAAAATTATTTACGTTTATCATATTGTATTTTTATTTAAACATTTTTTTAACACTTTCCCACATAGTCGAAAAGTGTTTATGAATTCGGTTTGTTTGTTTGTCTGTCTGACCGTACTCTAATTTGAGTAAAAATACTCGGATTTTTACGAAGTTGATATAATGTTACTGAGGTTCACTATGGTATGTTTGGTGTTGAAACTGAAGTGTGACGTGCTTATAGTTACTTTACAGGGACACTCAAAAGAATTCCATTACTCAAAAGAATTCCGTACTTCAACAACGAAGTTCATCTTATGCGCTAAGTCACGCTTACTAAAATATACTAACTGGTAGTGATACTGCGACAATGAAATATCTTAAACACTGAACAGTAGAAAATAAAATATAAATAAAAAAGGGAGTGTAATATTTAAAATAAAATAATTATGAAAACTGTAAATTTTCTCCAATCAGGGCCCACGCCAAATTAACGTATTGTCGCAGAATTTTTTTGGAATAACATAAATTGCTGTCATGTAATGAGGCGGAATTTTTTAAGATAAAAATTGTATTTATATTTTTTACCGCCTTATAAAAGGATGTTTTTAAAAGTATATATATTCATACTGTTATACTTAATATCTTTGTACTGCGTGTTAATACATCCAAAATTTAAACTGTCTTAAAAAAAAAAACTGTTTAATAAATATTAATTATAAATTTTTATTGCTTGTAAATGTCGCAGATGGTTCGTTTTATTAATAGATGTAAGAGTTTTTAAAAATGAACACTTTTTGTTGTTAATAATCAATTTTAAATCTATTTTAAGTAAAAAATATCCTTTGTACACATTTTAAAGTTACTTTAAGTGCTAGATAGTTGTTATTTCTTTCACTCTACCAGTCATTGTCGCCAACGTGCTTGTCTAGTGGTTTGTGCGCTGGCTACTGAGAAAAGGGTGCCGTGTTCGAATCCCGATATAGGCATGAATGTTTAGGACGGGTCTTTTTTATGATTCCCCCCCCCCTCCCCCTGAAATGTGTTTTTCTACAAAGATTACTTTTCCGATAAAAAGGTTTTGAAAACTTTTGAAAAAAAAAAGATAAATAAATTTAAAACTTTAAAATTATTTAAATTTTGATGTAAGTCATAAACCATTTGTCTGATTTCATTACATTATTCATGATATTGTGTGCAGAAAAGATTTCTTGTTAATTTGTCTTATGGATTTGTAAAAAAATATTACTTACAAAATTTAAAACAAATTTAAATGTAAAGAAAAGAGGATTTTTGAAAGCGATTATTACTTCGAGGAATAGATTTTCAAAATTTCACAGCGAATTAAAAATCCTGAAGACAATTTATATAAACATAAATATTCTGATTATATATGAAAATCACTCATTATCACTAACCTAAAGATGTCTATTCTTAAAGTGATAAAACAGAACACATAAGTGTTTAAAAAAGACTTTTAACATAAAGATTGACATGTTTCGAATGCACAAACGGCTTCATTTTCAAGATCGAAAATATATTTGAACATTATTGAAACATATTTGAAAAGTGTTTATGAATTCGGTTTGTCTGGCCGTCTGTTTGTCCGGATTTTTATGTAATTTATATATGTATTAAAATTTACTATGGCATGTTCGGTATTAAAATTGCAGTGTGTAGCATTCGTAATTCATTTACAGGGACACTCAAAAGTGTTCCGTTACATTGTGATCTTAGGGGAAAAATCATTTGTAATGCCTTTTAATAATGTTACGCTATATCAAAAACATTGAATCTGCTATATTTCACTGAGATGGATAACAAGTTGCATATTCTTGAATAACGTGCAAACAGCATTTATCATTAATGTAAAGGGACACACAAAAATGTTCGGTTACAGTACAGTATGAGCGATAATAGCTAGGAGAGCGTTTTCATTTGCAATACGCATTTTTAACACTTTCCAACATAGTTGAAAAGTGTTTATGAATTCGGTTTGTCTGTCTGTCTGTCTGCCGTCTGTCTGTCCGTGCTCCAACTCGCGTAACTATGCTCGGATCTTCATGCAATTGATATATATTATAGTTTTTTACAGGGACACTCAAAAGAATTCCGTTACATTGCGGTCTATGGAGAAAAATCATTTTCGGTTTTTTTAATGATGTTACACAATTTCAAACATATTGGAATTCATATATATCACTGAAATGCATTACAAGAGACTAATTATAGAATGTGGTGTGTATAGCACTCATAGTTCCTTTACAGGAATACGCAAAAGAATTCCGTTACATTACGGTCTATGAAGAAAAATCGTTTACAGTTTATTTTAATAATGTTTCACAATTTCAAACATATTGAAATTGATATGTAACACTAACGTGGATTACAAGATGCTTACTATAGAATATTGTGTGTATAGCTTTCATCGCTGATTTAGAAGGACACACAAAGGAATTCGGTTAAAGTACTGCTTACTAATAATAACTGCTGGGAATAATTTTCAGTTGCTGAACGCGTTTTTAAATTTAACTCATTTTTTGTCTATTACTTGAATTGTATAAATTGTATAGATTGTATACAGGGCAACACAACAGTTCTCGTGTACATTTCCGTTTATTCTCGGAAATTGCAGAAAAGAAATTTTAAACTGTTCTACTCGTTTTCTAACTGAACTAAAATTTAGCATTCTATTTAGTATATATACAAATCTATGGATCCTATACAGGGCTGCACAAAAGAGCTCGGTTATTTTTTCCGAGTAGTGTTGGTAATTCCTGAAATTGGATTTTTAAATATGTTATGCGTTTTCGAATTCGTTTAGTTAGATATCATCTTACACCTTACGGTAAAGATTTGCAAAATTATTTTGGAAGAGTTGGAAACTGTTACATAATCTATGCTTGACGCAGGATTTTTCGTTCATGTTAAATTTAACAAATGTTTGGAATATTACTTGGTGTGCATAAATTATATAGATCTTGTGCAGGCATGTGCAAAATAATTAGAATACATTTCCTTTTATTTGCGCAATTACATAAAAGAAATTTTCAACATCGTTAAGCGTTTCCTAGCTGAACTAAATTTTAGCATGATATGTAGTATATATACAAATCGATAGATCGTATGTATAGAGATTCACAAATGAAGTTGAATTCTTTTCCGATTATAGATGGTGATTGCCAAAATTGGGTAATCAAATGTTCTATTCGTTTTCGAAAGGTATCATCTTTCAGCGTATTAAACGGTGAATTAAAAATATGAAACCATTTTAAAATGGATCACAATTTGTGTATTACTAAAATAGGTGTAAAATAAAAAGGTTCTAAAACATTAAAGCCATTCTCAGATGATAAAACATTCGTTGGAGTTCCGAGCGCTTTCGACCAGAACCTGGCTATCATCCAAAGGCGAAAATGAGAAAAGAAAGCGCTCGGGACTACGACAAATATTTTAACATCTTAGAATGGTTTTAATGTTTTAGAACCTTTTTATTTTACACCTATTTTAGTAACACACAAATTGTGATCCATTTTAAAATAGTTTCATATTTTTAATTGATACACAAAGATGAATTTAAGTTCCAATTTTAGAATAATTTTTCTATATATTTCATATCTTTCATCTCATATTCTTCATATATATTTTCTATATCTTTCAGCTTATTAAACGGTGAAGTTTTGTTACAGTATTCTGAATGTGTTGGAAAGTTTTAGATAATCTGTGCTCGACTGTGCATGATTTTTCTTTTTTGTTTCATTAGAATTTGGACACCTGGACCCCCTTAAACTGTGGTACCGGTCTATTTTGTCCTCGTGTGCAAGATATCACCATAGCGCCCCCAACATCAAACCAAACCAAATCATTAAAGCACAGTATTAATTTTTTCCGTACTGAACACGCAATGCATAAAATATTTTAAGAGAAAAACTAGTCGTTGGTGGCTTCCGTAATAGTTACCCATCATGGATATGCATAATATAAAATATGAAAATAAAACATGTGCAAACTATTTATAAGATGCATTGCAATGCGAATAAAATCGTGGCTTGATGACGTCATACACTTTAAATGCTTTATTACTGAATTGCGTAAGAGAAACATCGTTATAACCCTAAAAATAATAATCCTATTAACTAAAAGTTTATTCCGTCGAATTAAACGTCTCATTTCCAATTAAAATATATCTTTGAATTGAAATTTGAATGAAATACAGGGTCATGAAAAATCGAAGAGTGTGGAAAATATAATTGCAAATATCTACGCAACTCATTATCCGATCGACTTCATTTTTTATGCAAAATTTATTTTTATTTATTGTCTTTTATATTCACTCCTTAAAATAAGCAATTTCGAAATTTTTTATATACCTTTTATCAGAACGAATATTTTCTAGAGTTCGAAAAAAAATTGTTCCGAATAATCGAGGTTACTGAAATTCAATAAGCTTCTTCCCATTATTACATACTAAGTACATACCAAATTTTAAGTCTCTATCTCAATTTGTTCGGGAGACAGAGCGTTTACAGACACACACACGGACAGACGGATGGCACTTTTTTTTTTCGAAAAATATGTTCTTCGGAATCTCTAGTGTCTGAAACGTGTAAATACGTCAAAAAAAATTTTCGATTTTCAAAACGATTACAAGATTTACCCTATACTACGTATGAAAGTAATAAGTTAAATATCATCTTTCATTTTCCTTTCACTGAGTTTATATGTGAAAATTATTCTTATTTGCTGTTGTAAACATTTCTATAGAAACATTGTTGCTTTTTATTGCATCATCTCCTATTCGTGTATGAGTACTTCCCAATAAAACTCTTTATTTGCAAATAAGAGGTTATTAGCATGCTATGAAAATATTCTAATTTAGATTCATGTTTTTAATTAATGGCAGCAATGTAGCACAAAAAAAAAAATCTACTTTTTTACGCAGAAAATTTTGTATAAAAAATAATATAAGCAAAAGCATTATTAATTCTCGTTTTCATGAATAATTTAGTGCATTTTTTTTTAATATATGATATGATTTTAATTAACAGTTATTATCATATTGATTTTTCTCATTATAAAGCGTTTGCATTTTCTAATCACTTAAAACAAGTACTTCAATTACCGAAAAAAGGAGGAAGGAGGAGATAAAGATTGGGAGATCACTAATTTTGTTTAAACTAAACTCTATGTTTTTTTTGTTGTTTTTTGTTGTTGTTTTTTTTTGTCGTTGTTGTTTCTACATCAGATGTAGTAAATGTAAACTTATTTATATATGCTATAAATGTTGCATTCGCAAAATTTAAAGCATTTGTATTAGAAGAGTATATTTTTTATCACTTTCCAACATAGTTAAAACGTGTTTATGAATTCAGTTTGTTTATCTGTCTATTTTATCCTTACTCTAACTCTCGTAAATATGCTCAGATTGCCATTAAATTGTTATATATTATTGGTGTTTACAATCGAATATCCTGTACAGAAACTGAAGTGTGTGACATTTATAGCTTGTTTACCGGGTCACACAAATAAATAACGTTACATTATAGTGCAGACGAAAAATCGTTTTCGATGCATTTTAATGATATTACAGTACTTCAAACATAATAATTGCCGAAACGTCAGTTGAGGATCACTGTGGAGAGCCGAGAAGTTTTTAGTTTCCATCTGCTTGTCTGTTTGTTTCTCTGTCTATCTGTTCCGCGATAAGTGCAGTAAAAAATATCCGCTCAGGTTGATTTTTGGTGGGTATGTTAGTGAGGTACCCGAAATCAGCTGTATAGTTTTTGGTTACATTTCGTTCATTTGTTCAAAAAATATAGAACATTTATTTTTAGGTCATAATGCTTTCTATGGGAATGCAGACGATTTTCAAATTTCATTTTTAACTGAAATAAAAATCGCATATTTGAATAATGGATTTAAACGTAAAATTACGGATACTAAATTTTCGGTATAGAGGTCTTAAATATATGCAATAGCTTTCAAAATTTGTCAATACATCTATTAGATTTTAGAAATCAATTGTTTAAATTATTGGAAAAATTTTTGTAACTGTTCGGGAACTATAAAACATTTTATTTTCCTATTTTTTACAATTTTTAAAATGCATTTCTTTATCTTTCCTCTATATTTTATTAGTTGCTTAGCAACCCTATTTCAAAGAATATTAAAATAAGAAATGCATTTTTTTATCTAGAAAATTACAAGAATAAGAAGTTTATAAGAATTTCAGAATATCATTGCATAAACCGTGTTTGATTTAACGCTTCTAATTTCTGAAACCTCCGAAGTATTTTATATGCCTATAAATATGTATGTAATATAAAAAAATTAATTTGCGGATTGTAAGATGCTAAATATTATGAAAAATGAGATTTAAAAACAATGACTTTCAGAGCTGACGTTGAGGCTCCTGATCTGCAGATTTACTAGTATTAACATGCATCACTAAACGTGAGCTTAAACTGCTTTCTAAGGAGCATAGAATAAGAATCGTTTATAATTCGCTTATAGGGTCGCATTAAAGAATCCGATTACATTAGGATCTTTATGGGGGAAAATCAATTGCGATACATTTTAGTGATGTTACTATAATCGATTTCATTGTATAAAAAGATTAAATTTCTTAATAATACTCTTTTAGTAATATTTTGAAAGTGTTTCGTCATCTATGTCTGATACATGATTTTTCGTTCTTGTTGCAGATCAAATGTAAATTTTTAATCCTATTTCGAAATAGGTTGTGTAATTTACGATATTCGTAAAACATTTAATTAAGTGTTACCATGCTTTAAATATACCCATATCTTGGTTAATGTGTGCATATCATGGTTAATGTGGTACGTAATATGCTGAAAATACTCCTTTCAAACAGCTACAAATACACTGTCCGGAAAAATTAAAAGAACAAACATAAAAAGGTACTTCTTCGTTATAGGAGCCTTGGCATAACTCCATCTTAAGAAAGTGCGATCTCACGCCAAATATTATACACAATCACAAAAGTAAAACTGCAAGCAATGAAACAATTCCTAATCTTATACGGCTTTTTTGTGCTTTAAATTTTGCATTACATTATTATATGAATTAATCGTGTATAGACTAAACAAGTTGCTTAACAATTTATGTATTTAATGGTGTAAACAGATTGTTTTTGCTCATCTGAATGTTTATAAAACTAGTTATAATACGAAAGCACCCCATTTGTCAAGTTTGCCAACTTGTTTTGCAGGTGAGCGAAATGTTGTTACTTATGTTAGCCGGGCGCAGGTAATAACTCACCAAATGTTCTTCCCTTCGCCATCATTTCGTAATGCATATATTTTATTTAAAAAGTAAATCCTTCACTCTTTTAATGTAAAATGCATGCATTTAAGTGCATGTATTACATAAAATTAATATACATGCCTTTCACTCATTTCATTTAAAAACAAAATTAAAGAAATAATACCATAAATTAGAACATTTATTAAAACATCATGCATTGTTTCTAATTAACACGCGCGAAAAAGAAAAAGCTCTTATTGGCTTGAAAAAGAAATTTGCACCCGACTATTATGAAAGTACCTTAAGCTTCCCTAATTATGTTCTCCGTTTAAAGTGGTGTACTTTGTCAAATAGGATTTTGTCCATAAATTTGAGACACGATTTTGACAATTTTGAATGTTCCGAAACGTAATATTTTCAAATGTTTTGACATATTTTACATTTTTACTCTCTTTAATTAAACTACTTTGGTTTTTTTATGTAAAGATGGAATTTAGTAATGGATTTTTGAACCACTGCTTGATAAGGCTAGAATTATAAAAATTATGTAGTTCCGATAACAATGCAGCATTTGAATATTTTTACAACTTAATTATATATTGATAAAATAATTTTAAGGCAGTTTTCCGTAGCCCGCCGCAGCCGATAAACTGCCAAATGTTCTTTATGGTTATAGTTGGATACGAGTTACAATAACAATGGATTTAATGGTACGCCAAACCAAAGTCGCCAAAAAAGCCAACTGGCTGAAAAGTTGCAACACGAAATATTTCAAACACTAAAAAGTGTAAAATTTAAATACAAAATAAATAATGCTTTATATATGTATTTAAAAACACGCTTTAATCAAGTAATAGTTTTATATTAATTACAATATTATTAAACATTGAGATACATTGCATTATTATCCTGAAAAGATTGTTTAAATAAAATGCTTTTTATGGTTTCTTTCATCTCACGAAACCCTATTACACCCGCTTCGTTGTCTCTCTGTCACAGAGCCAGTTCTCAGAAACTATAACTTACATACTTGAAATCTTGTGTAGTTATAGCTGAATACCTACTATGAAGCTCAAAATCATAAAATTTGAAAAAAAAATCGTGTTATTTTAATATATAGAAATTAAAAAAACCAAAAATATTTCCACCTTTTCCTATTAAATTTAAACATTTTTCGTTATAGCAGTTGCCAACAATTAGAAATCCACAATAAAATTCTTTCAACAACAATTAATTTTCTATTGAAAGATTTCCACGTGAATTATGAAAATGAAATAAAAAGTTTCACTAATTGAAAAAAAGATTAATGTGACGTCATATTGGTAATAAAACGGAATTTTTCAAATATTTCTCAATAATACAAGGAGTATGGTGGATGTGTAAATACAGAAAGCAGCTTAATATGACGTCATTAGAGAATTAAAAAGAAAATTAATCTGACGTAATATTGGAAGTTTAACGTTTAAGGGACTTTTTCAAATGTTTGAGAATAATACAAAGGGAGTATCAATATGAGTAATAAAGATAGCAAGTAGATATGACGTCAGCAAGTGATTAGAACGTCATATGAGTTTGAGGAACATATTGAATTTGAATCATGATAAAAACCTGATTATGGAAACATTGGCATATTTTAACATTTTGAAGGTCTCTATAAAAATGTTTAATTTTGAATTTGATTTTTTTTTTTAATATCGCATTTAGTCCACATGACAGATATTATTATGATGCTATCGTACCGGTTCAGATATTCGAAAAAAACGAGAAAAATAGACCGGTAAATTTTTACTTTATAAGAAACATGACTTTTTTTTTTTTTTTTTTCAAAATGAAGTTTATTTGGATTTATTAAATAAAGGATAAAGTGTTTTGAAAGAAATATTAAGCGAAACTTTTTGTGCGATCTTTGATCACACTTATCCACTTGTTTTTTCTTTCCTGTTCTTTCCTCTATATCTTAAGAAACAAATAGCGCAAAATATGTACTTTTTTAATAAATTGAATAGCTCGCGCTTTCTACCAAGCGTCAAATAAAGAGAAGAATTCTTCATAATCGAGTTGGATGTCCACGTCAGATTAACGTATTGTAACGGAATATTTTTTTTTTGAGAAAAACTTGAATACCCCTCATGAAATTAGGCATGATTTTCTGCATAAACATGAAATGCTTATAACAGAGTGTTTAAAAAAAATAATTTTAATTGTTATGCTTATATTTTATTGGTTTCAGATAATACAAAACATTATTATAACACAATTGTATACAAATCTCAAAAGAACTTACTGAAAACAAGAAAAAAATATCACGCATCAAGCATACATAATGAAACAATTTCCAACACTAACAGAATACAATAACATACCTTCGCTGTTTAATAATGTAAATAAAATACCTAAGTAAACATTTTAGAAAAAATAAAATCAATTTGAAAACCAAAATTCAGGCCATAGCCAGAAATGTACTTCCATTCTTTTGTGCAGCCCTGTATATAATCTACAGATTTTAATATACTCTATATAGTATACTGCAATTTAGTTTTGTATAAGAAAACACATAACACATAGTTGGAAAATTACCTCCAACAATTTCTACCATTAGACGGAAACATATTAGAATTCTTTTTACAGCGTTGTATACTACCGAAAGATTTTTATACACGCCACATAATAAGCTAAATTTTAATTCAAGCAAAAACACGCTGAAAACTATTGAAAGCACACTAACCAGAAATTATCATACAGAGGCGGCATGTATCCAGTTCTTTGCGTGGTCCTGTATATGATTTTACTTATATTCAACAAACATCTCTTAGTATACTTAATATAATTCACGTTCAACATGCATAACTCGAATAAAAAATACCTTTAAGCAATTTTCGCTGATACACAGTAATGTATACGAATTATTTTGTGTAGCCCTGTATATGATGTATAGCACTTATACATACCACATAGTCTGTAACATTTTAGTTAAAGTCGTGCCTAACTGAAACCGCACTTCCAGCAATTATCGCTTATAATGGCTAATACTTCGAATACAATACTGCATCCCAAATTTTTTTTATGTCCCTGTAAATGAAAGATAAATGCTATGCACATCATATTATAAAACAAGTATCTTGTAGTAAACCCCAATAATGTATATCAATTTCATTAAATTTCAAATTGAGTAAGATAATTAAAATACGCTGCAAACAGTTTTTCCCCCGTAAACCATTATGTAACCGAATACTTTTGTGTGGCCTTGTAATGAATGGTAAATGATTTACACTCCATATTCTACAGAAAACATGTTTTATCGCATCTTAGAAAATTATATCAATTTCAATATGTTTTTGATAGTGTAACATGATTAAAATTCACCGCAAACGATTTTTCCCCATAGACCGTAATATAACGAAATTCTTTTGAGTTATCCTGTAAACTAATTATAAGTGCTACACGTGCTATATTCGATAATAAGCATCTTAATGTGCACTTTAGCGATGTTTATCAATTTCAATATATTTGAAATAGGGTAACATCATTAAAATACACTGAATAGGATTTTTTCCCATAGACCATAACGTAATGATGTTATTTTGAGTACCCCTGTACACGAAGTATAAAAACTACATACTACATCTGAAACTACATTTTCAATACCAAATATACAATAGTAAACCTCAATAACATATGTAAATTGCATGACAATCTGAGTATATTTACGCGAGTTAGAGCAATGACAGACGGCAGAGAGAGAGACAGACAGAGAAACCGAATTCATAAACACTTTTCAACTATGTTGGAAAGTTTTAAAAAACTATTTTATGAAAAATTTCCCATTCTTGTGTTCCTGCCCGCCTCCATTTTTTTCAGTTTAAGAACACACTTTTAAAATTTAAAACTTAACATTAAAATATTTTTATATTGTTTTAAGAAGCAGTATATAGAAGTAATAATATCTTAAACTATCCCCAGCGATTACGATAAATAAAATGTTTGAGAAAAACATGTAAAATTAGTTAGTTATTTTCATTTTCTAATTACTGCAAGATTCTATTTAAAATATTGTACTAATTGGCTGTTATAAACTATTTTTTTTTTTTTCAAAATTTTACTAACAATACATAATCTTCTGTTCGCGTGTGAATTATTTCCCTATTAAAATGTTTTAATGCAAAATAATAAAGTACAAGCATGCCACGAAAATATTCTAATACATATTTATTTATTTATTTATTTAATGGCAACAATGTATTATAAAATTGCTTTTTACACTGCAGTTTTAGTGCATAAATTATAACTAGGACTTCCCTCAAAGGGATTAGTCTGAGTGATATTGCTGAGAACATAGGGTTAACAATCCTAATAATATTATAAATCTGATTGTGTGCAAATGTTAGGCTGAAGCCAGCGTCAAAATGAAGCATTTAATTATCCCGTATCTTTGCATATAAGTTGATTATAACCCTCAAATGAATATAGGCTGGTTTTTGCTTATTTTATTTCAATATTTTTCTTAGAAATAAAAAATTTCATTATTTTCATACAGAATAAATGGACATTTTTTCGTATATTTTAAAATGGTTGGTTGGTTTGGCCCAAAGGGCCCGGTTTTGCAGCTTTTTTTAAAATGGTTAAATTTATTTTACCGTTGCTAATACTTTATCGTTGCCAATATAAAATAAAACCCCTGAGTAATAATTTTTAATAAACAATTTATTTTCAAGTGAAAATTTTCCACGTGAAAAATGAAAAGGAAATTAATTATTTAAGAATTAAACAGAATATGAAATGATGTCATATTAGAAATAAAACGTGCGTTTTCAAATATTTGCTAATAATACAAAGTGCATAAATACGAGTAAGTATGGAAAGCAAGCGAATATGATGTCATATATAGAAAATAAAACAGATTTGTTTTGATGTTGAAATAAAATGTTCTTGGGTTATCAAATTATTTGTGATTATTATTTTTTTTTTTATTTTTTTATTTTTTTTTTTTTTTATGAAAGGAATTATTTTAAATGTACGTAATATATGTATTTTAAATGTATGTGTTGTAAATTAAAGTTCTGTGTTTTAAGTGAAATGAGTGAAAGATTTATATTTTTAATGAATTCAATACGAATGATGGGATAGGTTGGCGATTTATCGTCTGCACACGGCTAACATGAAGATACCATATTTTTAATTTAAATTTTAAAAAGTAAAATATATATATATATTGGATGGCAAATGTCAATGATATGCATCGCAAAATTATCCGTATCGAAAATCAGAAAATCTTAATAAAAATAACTATATTTTTTAAAAGAAAGTTGCTTTTCTCATAAAAGCTAAAGATTTAATATGATTGTGTCGAAGTAACAGCATTTTTCCTCTATCATTTTCCCACAATCGAAAACACATTTGTAAATCGTCGTTTCGAACCGGAATTTAATTTTACATTTCTTTTAGTTTTAAAATAGGAAAAACTTTGTTGTCTTTTTTAAATATAGCTTTTTTTAAAGTTGTTTCATAATAGATTTTTGTAAAGTCTTGTAGGATAAGAAAAATTGCATAGATTTTAAAGCAATGTTTAAGTAAAATTACAATATTTTTTTAACTTAAAAAACAACATTGTTATCGAAAAGAAAATCGATTTTACCAACAAATTCGCGTAATGCAAAAGCAAAGAAGAAATCAAAAAGTACTGAATCTTTTCTTCCAGCCGAATTGTGTAAACTTGAACAAGCCGATCGTGCCAATTCATAACATTATAAACGTGAAAGCACGTTCTATACAGTAGAATTTTTTTTACATATAGGTAGAACATTTTCGAGAATAGGAAGGTTAGGGGTCTGTAATTAGATCCATAGTCAATTTGCTTTTTTTTTTTTTAATCAAGTGAAATTTGGCGCAAAATTAAATACATTGTTGTAACCAGATTTGTTTTTTGCGTGGTAAACACTTAATGGTATTTTAGATGATCATTTCCCCGCTCACCTTTGATGCCAACTATGACTGCGTAAAACATATTAAAAAATATTAGCCGATAATTTTCTAATTTTCATTTTGCTTCATGATGTAAATAGACTTCCTGGTTCATACTTTAAACCTGAATCGGTCATGCCATTGTCGTTCAATTTTTATTCCTAATCCTAACCCTAATCGTATCCTATCCTAATCCTGATAATAACTTTAAAGAATATTCTTTGACACGAATATGTAAATTAAATCAATATCCATAAATGGAATGAATGGAAAATAGAATAAATAGAAATGGCAAAATAAAATAACAAGAAAGTACATTTATTCGACACCTAACCCTAGAGATAGCGTAAAAAATTTCATGCGCATGAAATAAATCAAAAAATAATCCTATATATACTAACAAAAATATGTAAATTTAGATCATCAGATTTGTGTCGTCGGTGTTTATTTGCTTATAGTGTTCTTGACGCGATAGAGAAAATATCGAGGTTAAATTGGGCAGAATTTAAAGTACTTTCTAGCAACCTTTATTTACATTTTAGAATCGCATCAGATTGTTATATTTTTGTGAAATATCTATCAATGTATAAAATCCACAGGCAGTTTGTTCACTATTTACACCACTTAGCGTGAAGCACTTAATTTAATATATACATAAACAAGATAATGTAGTAAGAAATATATAACATATGTCTATGCAAATAAACAATATAATAATGCCCATTTAGCAATGCAAACATATACAAATTGTACACCAAATACCACCTAAAATACACTGTTGTATAGAAGAATTCTGCCAGTGTTGTTTTTCGTTTTACGAAGAGGAATTCCTCGATTTTCCCGATTTTACTTGGTCCTCCTTTTTTCATTAGTTGCAGTTTCATTTTCGCGATTGTATATATTATTTGGCATGAAATTTCACTTTTTTAAGACTGGGTTATGTCAAGGCCCCTATAGCAAATAAATACCGTATGGTCTCCTATAAAATGTGATAAAGCTTTGGTTAATTATATATGTTGTTAATTATCAAGTGAAATGTTTTACTAAGTTAGTGAATTTATTCTTTTTTCAATGTTACGTGAACAAAGTCACGGGTAACAGCTAGTTACAATATAAAGAAAAAGAGCAAATTAAATGATAGAATTACAAAATATCATATATAAATTCATATACACTGTTAAAAAAAATAGAAAAGAAGTAACGTTCATCAGATGTGTTGTCATATTTTTTTTTTAACATGTGGCAAAGAATCTCATTTTCTTAAGCGCGTATTGCGCAAAACTTGAAAAAAAAAACGCCGGATCTTTTAAAACGCCAAGCTTTTTAAAGTTACGGAATTGGATTTGCAGCCAATAGATTATTCTATCAAGCGTGGCTTAAAGCAAATTTAATTTCATTGTTGCACCTTTTTTTGTGTATGAATTTAAAATTTTTCTTCCTTGATTATATATCTATTATTTGTATAACTGTTTATAGAAACTCTTACACTTCAAACCACATTGATAGCATGTTTTGCTACAAACCAGATTGCAAAACTATAGTCTAAATTACTATTAAAGTATACAAAAAATCTTTCGATGACTTCTGTAAAATAACTTTTACATTAAATCTCCACATCGGCAAAATTGAAAAATTATATATATTACAAAGTTAAGCTTAACAGATACTTCTTGATTATTCTCTAGGAGGCTCTCCCCCCTGCGCCTTTAATGCGCCTTTACTGCGCCAATCCGCAGACTTTTCTTTTACCTGTCTGTCTGCCCGCTCGCTCCTCCGAGTGTTCTGGAATCGACCCTTTTGGTAGGGGAGAAGACCCGGAGCTCGGCATTGCGCGCAGTAGCGTCGACACGACGGGAGCCGGTGACTGACGAATCTCCACCTCAACGTTGGTGAGCGGGTGGTAGCGTGGTGGCGGAGTAGCCAACTTCGCTGGGTGGTGAGTCGGCTAGCGGCTCACAGAACCTGGGTTGTTCCCCCTTTGGGCCGGTTCTCGGCTGCAGGGGATCAGGTCTTCGGGCGGCAAAAAACCACCACATAGGCTGAATTCTCGCACCTAGTTGGTTGACTGTGTGTCGCCGACCTGGATGGTGATGTGAGAGCAAAGGCTAGCGAACGGAGATAGGACAGTCACCACCATTGTCTAGGGCAAGAAGGAGGAGAAGTCGGACTCTGTATGACAAGGGAACGCAGGAGGTTCCGTAGTGACGCTTGTCAGTGCGCGAGGCGGCATGCAGCATCCCTCGGTACTGTGCAGGCGGCGGAACGTAGGCGAAAGGTGAAGTGGGCTCGTACGAGTCATAAACATCACGACACCCCATGCACCCCCTGTGTGTGGCACGTAGGTGGCGGGTTAGAAGAGACTCGCCAGTCGAGTCTGTAGGCCCTTCGAACCCATACACTCACTGTGTCTCTCCTCGTAGCTGGAGTAGTTGTGTGCCGCCCTCAGGGTCGAGCAGGAAAGAGAACGACGTTCAATCCGTTCGTACCAAGAGCGTGGGTGGTCGTCGAGGTGCCGAGGACCAACATGACCCAAGCGCCTTCTCTGGGAGGATTCAGAACCAATTCTCGAAACTGCCGACTGCGAGGAACCGGGCCGGTGGCTCGTCTTAGGACGACGACAGAACCTCCCTTCGAACCTGGGGCCGAAACCAGTCCAGCGCGTCTATGCGTAGTCAGAGCTTTCTGTGCCTGACGGTTGGGACTAGCAGAACTCTCATAACAATACCTTCTCGTTACTAACCTCCAACCGGGTCCGTCTCTTTGGCGCATTTGAGAGGATTTTCCACGTCTCTCAGAGTCCGGTAGTGGTCCTTCCATTCTTCCGTTATTAGTGCATTATATGTGCGTGATCTCCAGGAGTACCACGTCGCTTGGATCTCGATGCCTCGCGGGTGCTCCATGGAGGGACAACCCAGCCAGACGTGTCTATGCGTTGAGACCAGTTTTCTTCGAGGTCTCGGGTTGGCGAGAAGAACCTCCCGCTCTTTTGTAGTGATATTATATGTGCATGACCCGCTGAATGGTTCGCCATTCGGCGGTGACAACCCAGCCAGGCGTGTCTATGCGCTAGGGACCGAGTTTCTTCGAGGTTCCGGGTTGGCGAGAAGCACCTCCTGCTAGCCGCCCCAAATGAACTAGTCGCTTCCTCCTTCCCTAGGATTTGATATTCGGAAGGGGCGGTAAATTAATGGGAAGTGGGAGTGTTCTCCATTAGGCTGAGGACCCGTTTTCCCTTATGGGATTTCGGCAACGAGGCTGGGGTTCACTCTCGCTATCCGCCCAAGTGGAAAGTTAGTGGGCCTTAGAGGGAAGGTTCCACTAATGTTGCTTCGACCTAAATGTCATCAATCTCACTTGGGAAAGAGAGCATGAAGTGCAGGTAGGCGTACGCCCCCGCTTCGCTCTCCGGCCGAAGAGCACCACCTAGGGGGTCCCCGGGTAAACCGGATCCTTCATGGTCGTGAACTCGTATGGGTTCTTCAAGAGCCTGGAATCGGCGGATGATGCGCGGCTGCCTTCGGCAGTCGCGACCTCTGTCTTACCTGTCTGTCTGTCTCTCCACAATCTGTCTGTTTCCCTATCCGTTTTTCTGCCCGTCTCTCTAACTGATTGTCTATCTCTCTACATGTCTCGCTACCTGTCTCTATATTTCTCTACCGGTCTCGCTACCCGTCTCTATATTTCTCTACCGGTCTCGCTACCCGCCAAACTATTTCTCTAACCGTCTGTCTATCCGTCTAACTACTTGTATGTCTAGCCGTGTCTCTATCGACTTCTCTACCCATTTGTCTATCTGTCTCTCTACCCGTCTGGCTATACGCCTCTCTACCCATCTTCTTACCCGTCTCTATAATTCTCTACCGGTCTCACTTCCCGCCAATCTATTTCTCTAACCGTCTGTCTATCCGTCTAACTACTTGTATGTCTAGCCGTGTCTCTATCGACTTCGCTACCCATTTGTCTATCTGTCTCTCTACCCGTCTGGCTATACGCCTCTCTACTCATCTTCTTACCCATCTCCGTACCCATCTACTGTCTCTCTACTCGTCTGTATACCCTTCTCACTATCCGTCTGTTTTTGTACCCGACTCTTCACCCGTCTCGCTATCAATCTCATTACCCGCCAGTCAACTCGTCTCTGTACTCATCTGTCTACTCGTCTCTTTATCTACCACGCTACGCGTCTCACAACCTTTCTCGCTACATTCCTGTCTACCGGTGTCGCTACCCGTCTCGTGACCCATCTCGCTACCCCTCTGTCAACCCTCTTTTTACCTTTCTCTCTAGCCGTCTGTCTATTCGTTTCGTTACCCGTCAGCCTACCTATGTCGCTACTCGTCTCTCTACCCATCTCACTACCCGTCTGTCTACCCGTTTGTTTACTCGTCTTTCTACCTCTCGCCACCTCTTCCCAATATTTAAACAGTTCATTTAATATACAGAAGCCGTTTATCAGTTATTAAATGCAAACAGAAGTAATTTATCTAATAAGTGTAATCAGATGCATTTTTTTTAAATACATACATAAACCTGAATAATAATTCATCAGTTTTGTGTTCATAGTTGTTTATATCATTTGACAGTAAATCTCAACTTCTTAAACCTGAATTGTCTCAAGCTTTTTAAAAAAACCACAAGGTCTGTATAACTGCAAGTACCCTGAGGGCTATATTAGCTACATGTTATTAAGTTAGGTGAAAGTTTCGTTATCGCGTTTGCAGCCAATTGCTTATGTTAGAAAGCGTGGCTTAACGCCATTTTAAATTCATTACTGTAACTTTATTTTCTTTTCTTTTTTTCTTTTTTTTTTTTTTTTTGGGGGGGGGGGGTTGGGGGGGAAGGGTTTCAAATATATAAATTTAAATTAAAACTTTTGCCTCCATGCCATTAGTGTTGTTTGTATTATTAACTAATACCTTGTAGACCGAGCTTCATTTGAAACAAATGTAAAAGACCTCTTTTACAGTTTTTTTTTTAGGAGAAACTTTCGTAATTGGGCCTAAAGCCAATCGGAGTATTTAATATCATTATTGTAACTCTTATAGAGTTAGAACAATATTGTTGCTAGCTTTACTCTTGTTTGAGACCAGCCTTGCCTGTGTATCTGAATGGGAAAAAGTTTCGCATCCTATGTTGGTTGGCGAAAAAAATTTTAAATGGTGCCAAAAGGTAGTTTTAGCATCTTACAAATTTTTTCAAGAGAGCGGTAAAACATGTTTTTCAAATATTTACAAACATACGTTTATTAAACCATGTTTTTGCGCCATCTTAAAAATTTAAGCACGATGCTAAAATGAAATTTTATCGCCATATTCGATATTTTAATAAGTAATGAAAACACATAAACAAACTTATTTAACAAACCTAAGAGGCATTTTTGTGATAAATAATTGTTATTGTCAGGGGGGTAAATTGTAAACAATTAATAAACGGCTAGTAAATAATAAATAGCATTTAAAATCTAAGGTACTTTTCGGTTAGCCGGGCGCCAGTGAAATGTATATATCTATATATACATATCTATGTATACATACACACATATATGTATGTGTATATATATATGTATATATACATACATGCATATACAGGGTGATTCATAAAAGATGGGCAGAACTTTAAGGGGTTATAGTACACTTAAAGACAAATAATATTAAATAGGAGACTAAGGGTCCCAGACGTATTCCCAAGGAGATAGGGGGCATTAAAGTTTAGGGTCCGAAATTTCAAATGATTATAAAACATGGAAAAATTGGTCGATTCGTTTGCGGTTTTTGCAAAAAATTTTCTTTATGCCAGTATTTTCTTGAAATAAAATTTTAAAGTTCAATTTCAAAAAATGCCGATAGGGGGCTCTTTAGACTTTGGAGTAACAAACAACTATTTTTTAACGTTATTTTTTGTATTTCTTTAAATGATTTCGAAAGCTTAGACTTAAACTTAAATTTTGATCTAAAAATCTGAGTCCTAACGAGTAGTTAAGTAGCGTAAACTGAAATTTGAAATTTGAAACCCTTCTCCCCCCAGAACAAAAATCAGTTATTCCCGATCTTTGTGTCGTAGATTAGGCTCTAACTACTGCCGCGTTTTGCTAAAATTATTCTTTATGTCAGTATTTTCTTGAAAATAAATTTTAAAGAAAAATTTCAAAAAATTCCGATAGAGGGCGCTTTAGACTTTGGAGTAACGAACAACTATTTTATACCGTTATTTTTTGTGTCTCATTAAATGCTTTCTAAAGCTTAGACTTAAACTTAAATTTTCAGCTCAAAATCTGAATCGCTGAGCGTGGTTCAGTAGCGAGGGGAGGGGGTTCAAATTTCAACTTCTGAACATAGTTCAGTTTGCACTACTTAACCATGCCCAACGATTCTGTGCTGTGATACGAGGCAAAAATACAACTTTCGTCAAGGACTACATAGTCGGAATTCACTCATAAAGGCACTGGCACAGTTGGAAACGTCGCTCATGCAAACGTTAAAGCTCCATTCCTGACGCTAGTCACCGGGTGAAGAAGGAAACAGAAAGTATGCAAATGTCAAATGGGGAAGAAGAAGAACACGTATGCAAAATTTCGACACGATTCAGGCATAAAAACCACTGAACGGTGAGTCAAGTGTAAGTCGCTGTAGTAATGAATCGGAAGATGGTGCCCTTCACGAATAAGGAAAAGGCTGAGATGCATTTAATTTACGGAGCGGCAGATGGAAATGGTGCAGAGGCACAACGAATGTACGGAGAGCGATTTCCTAACAGGCGGTTGCCTAACCGCAAAACTTTCGAGCGCTTGCACAGACAGTTGTGTGAGACGGGATCATTTCTCGCTTCCCGGTCGAATGCAGGTCGTGCAAAAAAGGACGAATCAGTAGTTGTTGCAGAAGCCATTCTGGATGTAGTAGCGGCGCAGCCAAGTACAAGTACACGAACAGTGGCTAGCCAGGTGGATACCTCACAGTCCACGACTTGGAGGGTACTGAAGGATGAACATTTGCTCCCGTTTCATGTGCAACGAGTCCAGAAACTGTCTCCAGGGGATTATCCAAATCGTATTGAATTCGCCCGCTGGTTTCTGCAGCAGAACGCGCTAAATCCACATTTTGGACGAACTGTGCTTTTCACCGATGAATGTACCTTCACACGTGAAGGTACATTTAACACACACAATGCACATGTATGGGCGGATGTCAATCCACATGCTACGTATCCACATGCTCATCAGAGACGCTTTTCCATCAATGTTTGGGCAGGAATCCTCGGAGACCACCTAATCGGACCGTACCTTCTTCCTGAACGCCTCAACGGTAAAACATACCTCACATTTCTGCAACATGTGCTGCCAGACCTGTTAAACGTTGTTCCTCCACGCATCCGGCGGGTCATGTGGTTCCAGCACGATGGAGCGCCAGCCCATTACGTACGAGACGTCCGCAACTATCTGGACATCACATTTCCGAACAGATGGATTGGTCGAGGTGGTCCTGTTGCTTGGCCTGCTCGCTCGCCAGATCTTTCACCCCTCGATTTCTTTTTTTGGGGACGATTGAAGGCTCTTATGTATGAGACACCCATTGAATCCCCCGAGGAACTGGTCGCCAGACTTTCCGCCGCTGTAGGGGAAGTGCTCGAAAAGCCTGATGTTTTCGCGAATGTTCGCCGTTCCATTCGTCGCCGTTGTTCTGCGTGCATAACCTCTGGTGGTCACAATTTTGAACATTTATTGTGATTACATGTTAATAAATATGCTTTGGTAACATAATCCTAATTTGTGTCTTTTTACCTCGTATCACAGCACACAATGTGTGGACATGGTAAACTGAACTGTGCTCAGGAGTAGAAATTTCAAACCCCTCTCCCCAGAAACTTAACCACGTCTAACGATTCAGATTTTGGGCTGAAAATTTAAGTCAAAGCTTTAGAAAGCATTTAATGAGACACAAAAAATAACGGTATAAAATAGTTGTTCGTTACTCCAAAGTCTAAAGCGCCCTCTATCGGAATTTTTTGAAAATTTTCTTTAAAATTTATTTTCAAGAAAATACTGACATGAAGAATAATTTTAGCAAAACGCGGCAGTAGTTAGAGCCTTATCTACGACACAAAGATCGGGAATAACTGATTTTTGTTCTGGGGGGAGAAGGGTTTCAAATTTCAAATTTCAGTTTACGCTACTTAACTACTCGTTAGGACTCAGATTTTTAGATCAAAATTTAAGTTTAAGTCTAAGCTTTCGAAATCATTTAAAGAAATACAAAAAATAACGTTAAAAAATAGTTGTTTGTTACTCCAAAGTCTAAAGCGCCCCCTATCGGCATTTTTTGAAATTGAACTTTAAAATTTTATTTCAAGAAAATACTGGCATAAAGAAAATTTTTTGCAAAAACCGCAAACGAATCGACCAATTTTTCCATGTTTTATAATCATTTGAAATTTCGGACCCTAAACTTTAATGCCCCCTATCTCCTTGGGAATACGTCTGGGACCCTTAGTCTCCTATTTAATATTATTTGTCTTTAAGTGTACTATAACCCCTTAAAGTTCTGCCCATCTTTTATGAATCACCCTGTATAAATGTGTGTATGTATAGATATATGTATATATATGTATACATAGATATATAAATTTCACTGGCGCCCGGCTAACCGAAAAGTACCAAATCGAAAAATGGAGAAGTGGTCCGTATAAAAATTAAACGCTTGATATATGTAAATCTTTTTTTATTTTTTAATATTTCCGAAGGCACAGATAAAAAGGTAAAAATCTCTTTTCCAAATGCCAAATAGAAAATATACAAAATAGAAAAATATCTGCAAAAAAATATATTTACATAATACTACATCTGCAAAAAAATAAGATTTAGAAAAAGTAAGCCAAATCCCTCAGATCCCAACTATCACATCGAAAAACTTATCACCAAAAAAGAACTCGCCAAATCTTACGGCACAGGAGATGGATTTTTCCCTCTGAATGCAGAATATTAGTTTTTTTTCTTGTACGATGGGTGATTATAATTGTTTCATTTTACATACTACATACCGTTTGATATATTGGTACTTTTATGTTATCCTGGCGCAGTTGATAAATCGCCAAATATTGTTCCTATAACATTTTCATATTGAATTCATTTCATTTAAATATAAACGTTTCACTCATTTAATTTAAAATACATGCCTTTCATTAATCCCATTTAAAATGCTAAAAAGAGAGAAAAAAAAAAAAGAAATAATACCATAAATCGAAACCTTTTATTTAAACACCAAAGAATTTTTTTATTATTATTTACACATGCGAAATAAAAAAAGCTGCTATTGCTGAGATTTGCGCCAAATCTCTAATACCAAGTCTACTAAGTTATTGCGGGGTTTTTCTTTGAAACAGAAAAAAATCCAGATTAATTTTCGATTTCTACTCAATTGAAATATATTTTATTGTGCTGAATATTAGTGCGTGCATATTTTTTTTGCTCCATGTACTCCATGAACTTTTCAATTCCGATTGTCTACGAAAATCTCCCGCCGGTGAAAATGACGTACCACAAAATTTCGTGACGTATGTACTTTAATTGTGCTTTTTTATCTATTTTTTTAATATAATTTCCAAACGGTTTAACATTTATTTTTCGTAATAAATTGACGTCGTTGTCACCTTTATAGGTACCTGCTGTAAAAATTTGAACGAAATCCGTTAAATATTTTTTGAGTTATGCTTGACGAAAGGTTTTAATATCCATCGTAGCTATATATGGGGCAAAGTAATACTGCGCTGTGTATGAGTCTTCGTTGCACTCAGACAATAAGCAACGGTGTCATTTAATCATGAATAATTTAATATTTTTTCAAGAATAAATCGACATATTTTTTAAACATATATAATATGTATTTCATTAACTATTTTTATCAAAATTGATTTTTCTCATCATTACCGGTTGGAATTTTCTAATTACGTGCAATAAAAAAGTACTTCAGTTATTGAAATCAAAACAGAAATTTTTGCTAGTAAAACACTGTTGTTGGTTGCGCGAGTTTTAGGTAGCTTTTATTACAAAACATAAAAAGCTACCTATTGCAGCCGTTCGGAGGAAAGCAATTCCGGAAAATTTCGGTATATTTTCAACGATCATGACCCCCAGACCCCAAAACCACCCTCCGTTCAAATGTTGATATATATATATATATATCAACATATATATATTGATATATATCATTATTATATGATATCAACATATATATATTGATATATATATATATATATATATATATGAGTGTGTGTGTGTGTGTGTGTGTGTGTGTGTGTGTGTGTGTGTGTGTGTGTAATATGTCATACAATAGCACTCGCATTATTTATTAACCGATTTGGATGAAACTAAGCGTGTGTATTAAGCCCACCAATATCTCAACAGAGTTCGTTGGACAGCTTGGTCCGCCATCTTGTTTCAAAATGGCTGATACTAAAAGATTTAAAACTGAAAAATATTTTTTTTTTAATTAAATTTAAATTTATTTTTTGCTTAAGTGGCCTTGATGGAAGGAATCTGGAGCATTTTTTGATTTGCTTCTATTTAAAAAAAAAACGGCTGAGATAGAGCAGTTTGAAATTCTAGGGTGGCTGGCATTTTGAAAACTAGACAGCAGAACGAATCTGAGATTAATATATGAGTTTTAGTAAACGGCATTTCTCGCAAATTATTATCTTTCATTGTTGTAATCATTTTCCCAATCATAAGAATAAAACTATATTCATATCCGTTAGCGTCAAATTCTCGCCAAGCTTGGCGACACCTGGCGAAACATCGCAAAATTTGGCGATCAAAAATAAGTCTCCATAAATGAAGCCAACTTTGCTATTGCTGACGAATTTGGCAAATTTCTTATTCAAATTCAGTATTAATAAATCTTCTGTAATCGGGTCTTTGCATTTTAGCTTGACACTTTTGAGTAACACCAGCTAAAATTTTAAAACGAAGATATAGGAAAGCTACCTTTTCATTCTGTTTAGTATATATACAATACTATAGACCATATACAGGGCTGCACAAAAGAGCTAAAATATTTTTCCGAATATTGTTGGTAATTCCTAAAATTGGATTTTTAAATATATTATACGTTTTCAAAATTGATTAGTTAGATATCATCTTACACCTTACGGTATAGATTTGCAAAATTATTTTTGAAGTGTTGGAAAGTGTTACATAATCTATGCTCGACACATGATTTTTCGTTCTTGTTTTCGTTACTAATTAGATTTTTCTACTACTTTTCTTTATAATTTTTAATTTCCGAACATATAGTGTAAGGTAGGTATTGTAATAATCAGAGTGAGAGATGTTTTGTCTATTTGTAAATATATTTTAATATAGTGTTTTACAATTATCATGCTTCTGAATATATTCCTTTAAAGTAATTATTTTATTTGTATAACTTAGGAATTTCTAAATTAACCTGAGAAAATATATTTTTTTAAGTATACAATGTATGAAAATAAAATAATTATGCACAGATATGAAATGATTTGAAATAGTATATCAACTTACAAGATAAAAAAAATATATATATATTTATTTAAAAGTGTTAAAAAAATCTATCTATTTAGGGAAATTAAAAATTTTTATAATGTGTATATGTATCTATTTAAAAGATGGAACTCGCGAGACCACATTCTAAACAAGAACGAAGAATCATGCGTCAAGCATAGATTATGTAACACTTTCCAACGCTTCCAAAATAATTTTACAAATCATTACCGTTTATTAAGCTGAAAGATAACATCTAAATAAACAATTTGGAAAACGCATAACATATATAAAAACATAATTTCAGGAATTTCCAACATATACAATATTCGGAAAAATATCCGAATACTTTTTTCATGTATAGGATCTATAGATTTGTATAGATACTACATAGGATGCTAAATTTTAGTTCAGTTAGGAAACGCGTAGCACAGTTTAAAATTCTGGAGTTTCTGTCAATAAACGGAAATGTGTTCGTGAACTTTTGTGCTTCCCTGTATAGGATCTACAGAATTTATACACGCCACGTAATAGAAAAAAAGCGAGTTAAAATTAAAATCGCGTTCAATAACTTAAAACGAACTTCCAGGAATTATTGTTAACAGACAGTAGAGAATTCTTTTGTATGTCCCTGTAAATGAACGATGACTGCTATACACACACTATTCTGTAGTAAGCCTCTGGTCATGCACCTTAGTGATATATATAAATTTCAATGCGTTTAAAATAGTGAAACATTATTTAAATAAACCACAGACGATTTTTCTCTATAGACGTAATGTAACGGAATTCTTTTGGCTGTCCCTGTAAAGTAACTATAAGTGCTATGCACACCCTATTCCATATTAAGCTTATTCTAATGCACCTTAGTGATATACATATAAATTGCTATGCGTTTAAAGTACTGAAACATTATTTAAATAAACCGCAAATGATTTTTCCCCATAGACCGCAATGTAACGGAATTCTTTTGAGTGTCCCTGTAAAAAAACTATAAGTGCTACACACCTCTGTTGAAATAGGGAACATACTATAGATAACGACAATAACATATAAAAATTGCAGAACAATCCGAGCCTATTTACGGTAGTTAGAGCACGGACAGACGGCCATACGGCAGACGTCCACACGGCAGACGGCCATCCGGCCAGACAAACCGAAGTCATAAACACTTTTCAACTAGGTTGGAAAGTGTTAAAAAGAATTACTTCTAGACCTATAAACAAAATTTTCAGTAATATTTATTTACAAATATATGATTCATAAACAAATGAGGAAAATAGACATAGTATAAGTGAAATTAGGAATTTTTTCTGTCATGTAAACGATACATTTCATCATTACAAGACTTAATCAGAACCTAATCTCAAAGCGAAAAGATGATAAAAACGTATAAATAATGTTCTCTGAACTTCTCTATAGTCCTACATAATTATTCATCAGTTAAATATCTAATATTTATTATACATTCAAGGGACAAGAGTATAGAGAAACTATCGTCGAGTTATTTAAGTTTGTATGTGCAACAGAAATTAACAACAACTCGAAAAATACTATACAATAAAATTCAATCGGATAATATTAATTCTATTTAAAAAGTGTATTATTTTTTTAAATAAACAAAATTATGATACAGAAATACACACAAACATTCAGAAACATTTCCGATATATACAGAAACATTTCCGATATATACAGAAACATTTCCGAAATATACAGGAAGGATTCCAAAGTTTTCAGAAATATTTCCGAATTTTTTTTTATTATTATTATTATTTTTTACATTGTGGGTTAATGCAAAATAATGGATTACTAGCATTCTATGAAAATATTCTAATTTCTGTTAGTTATTTTAATTAATGTAAGCAACAGTATAAAAAAATGTTTCTTTTTACATTACAGATTTTGTAAAAAACGTAGTAAGCTAAGATGCCATTTAATTATTTTATCATAAATAATTTAATATATTTTGTGCGCTATGATTAAATACATAATCATAAAACAATTTACAAAATATGCGTGCTTCAATTTAAGCACGCTTTTTTAAATTCGTACTTTAACATAAAACATATTTTTTATCATTTACATAAGCAGTAGATATGAATAATGATCTTTCAGATTCGCTCAAGCGTTGAATCGCAACATTTTTATAAAACACGCAACGCATAAAATGCTTGAGAAAAAAATGTAAAATTTGTCAATTATATATTTTTTTTTCTTCCCTCTTTTCTTATTCCAGGTTACTATTTGGAAAATTGTTCTAATTTTGCCTTTATAAACATCCCTTTTTCGTAAAGTATTGCTGTTTTTAATGCATTACCTTCTATTCGTGTATGAAGTACTTGGCTGTAAACATCTTTAGTGAAAAATAATGAATTACAACCATGCAATTAAAATATGCTAATTTAGGTTCATTTTTTTATTATTGAAAACAACATAGCGCAGTAGTTGCTTCTTTTTTTTTTACATCACAGATTTTGTATAAAAAATATAATAAGCGACAGTGTTATTTATTTATTTTTTATAATTTTGTACATTGAACAGTTAAATTAATATATTATACATAATTAACTGTTTTTATCAAAATTAATTATTCTCATCATTAAAAGTTAGAATTTTCTAATTACATACAATAAAAAATACATTAATTATCGAAATCAATTCAGAGAATTTTAGCGGTAAACATAAACGCATAGTTAGAGAAATTCTTTTTAAGTATATACAAAGCGAGTCAAGAGAAAAAAAAAATTACAGTATTTTTTATTGTATGACATGCTCCCTTTGTACTCACATCTCGACTTTTAATACCGCATTTCGAGAAAAGAAAATAAATAAAATATGATTAAGTAGATTTTAAAAATATTTTATTCTAGTAAAATGTAACAGCTATAAACATTGTTATTTACAAAGTATCGCGGCATAGGTTTTTATATTAAACACGAATTATCGTCCAATGCTCTTAAACATAGAGGCCAGTGATGAGAAAACGGAGGAGAAGCTTCAAGGATAAATCTGAAACTCAATGTTACCAAATATTAGAAAAAATACATAGAAACAAACAAACAGTATTCCACTTGCCCGCTAATAAGTATAATAATAGTATTTATTAACACTAATATAATTAGTATTATAAATATTAGTATCTATTAATTACACTGTTAAAAATTTGCAGCAAACTGTCCAGTCATCTGACCGTTTTTTATAGAAAATGGTTACATAACCGTAATTTAACTATATTCTGATCTTAATATGAGCAATAATATGATCAGAATAGAGTTAAATTACGGTTATGTAACCATCTTCTATAAAAACGGCGAAATGTCTGGACAGTTTGTTACAAATTCTTAACAGTGTAGGGTACAGTAGCGTAAAACCGGGTAGGCGGGTCAAACCGGATACCGTGTTTTCTCGCTGATGGGTGCTGCCTCCTCTTTACTACATTCCTTAGAGTCCCCTAGCAGCGTGCGATCGATTTTTGAAGTGGGTTAATCTCTATGTCTGTGCAGTGTTATTGGAAAAGAATTCACATAAAAAGTATTAATTTTTCGCCGTCTTTTCCGCTCCTCAAATTAATTCAGCCTGACGGATTGATAACAAGTAAACTGTAAACTACTGGTTTGTGTATCATTCACACGATTTATTCGAAGTATAAAAATTTAATTTCTGATTAATACCTGGTTTTACCCTACCACAAAAATTTGGAGCTGTTTCAGTTGGTCCTAGAAAACGATTTTTCTCAAGTCTGGAAGATTTTTCTTGTATCAACAGGTGTGGTTTTTCAATCTGTCCCCAAACATTTTTGTGGTGTATTCTGATTTTTCCGCCCTTCTGGACTTTTGTCAACAAACGAAAACCATTAGGTAACCGGTTTTACCCTACTTTCCCCTACATTTACCGCATATGCGGACATATAAAGCACACGTTTCAAACAAGACAACGGGTCAAATTTTACAGGTGCATGTTATACGCCGGATATAAAAATAAAAGCTTGAAAATGAAGCATCATAAGATTTGAGATTTCTATATGGATAAACAAGAGAAGAAGTCGCGATAATTTTTGATGAATGAGAGTAGCATTTCAAAAACTTTTCAAGGACACATAGGTTTGACGTATTTTTACAGTTGTATTAAATACAGTATTAAAATGACGTTTTAAATGCAGACCAGTTTGCATTTGCTTAGTTCTTTATGTTTGTACTAGTTATTATACTTTTAATTCTCTTTATAAAAATTTTCATGCTACATATCGCATAAAAAAGTTCCTCTGCAAAATGCTCTTTTGGGGAATTCAAGCAGATAGGCTATAAGAGCAGTAGAGGGATCTACACTCTACGAACTACGCTCGCCAATGCACGTTCAGATACAACAGGCTGTAAAAACACGCTAATTTGCTCTGTTTTAAAAAGACTACCGAAGATTCATATTTATACGACCAATGGCGATATTCTGTAATCGAGTTGCCATTCATTTAAATGAAGTATTTTAAATAAGACGTTTTGAAAGTATCGTTTTCAATATGACGTGTTTTTCACCAAACTTTGCTTCCTCTTTTGTGTAACATCATTAAAATAAACCGCAAATAATTTTTCCCCATAGACCGCAACGTAACGGAATTCTTTTGAATGTCCCTTAAAAAAACTATAAGTGCTACACACTTCATTTTCAATACCGAACACTCCACAGTAAGCCTCAATAAAATATAATAGTTGCATGCCGATCCGAGCATATTTACGCGAGTTAGAGCATAGACAGCCGGCAGAAAGACGACAGACAAACCGAATTCATAAACACTTTTCAACTATGTTGGAAAGTGTTAAAAATGGCCTTTTCGAAATATGAAATAAATCTCAATTAAAATAATGAAATTTTGAATAAAAATTAAAAAAAACCCCTTAAAATATTAGTCAAATTAAAAACAGAATTTCCGACTGCATACCGCATACTTATTAACTATATCCCTGGAAAATATGTCTAAATTGATATGCCTAATTTTTGATCCTGTAAAACTTTTTTGACGAAACTTTTTTGACCGATTCCAACATTAAATATCTCCTAATATCGGTCCGATCCCGAAAGCCCGAGCCCGAGCCGGATACGGGCTAGGGCTCGATTTTTATACCAACCTTCAGTCCCGGGCGGACTCGGGCTCATTCTTTCTGAAACTGACAATTTTATTTATTCTCATATAGAAAAAATAAAAACAACTTTTTTTTTTCCCCAAAAAAATTGCATATTCCATTTAAAGCCATTTTAATGTTATTTTGATCAGAATGGATAGAAGTGGAAACATAAATCTTCTTTTTTAGCATTTTCTTTTTTAGCATTAGAATGCTATTTTAAAAGACAATTTACGATATTTGAGACGCGACTGACGACTGGGTGATACGGCGCCTATAGGAAGAGGCGCGAATAATATTCGTTGCTAGATTTTCGTTTGTGACAGTAGTATATTTTTTAATTGAAACGTTTATTTTATTTTATTTTTTTAGAGATCTAACGCAAAATGAATATTTTTGTTTTGTTTTGTTTTTAGTCAATCAGCATTAGCTTAGGTTTTCAAATTTTTAGTCTTCTATTGTGTGCAAGTCATAATCGCTCTTCATATGAAAATAACGTTAGTGATTCTATTTTTAATCATGAACTCTGCTCATGTTGCACAGTTACGAAATTACTTTCATTCGTATTATTCCGATAGAAACCAACCGATCAGTGTTTCCACTTTTCCTATAAAAGCATAGGATCTTTCTGACAACGGTGTAAAATTTTTACGTTTAATTAACGCATATAATTAACGTGAAAATGCAGTTTTCGACTGAAAGGAAATATTACTTCCGATGTTTAAAAATATTTGCAACAATAGATAAAAAGAGTTTTTCGAAATAAATAAATATTTCGTGTAAATATATTTTTAAATTGAAACTGTTTTGAAATATTATTATTTGAGCATTTTAAATATGGCGTGATTTTTCGCATTTACTGCTCTTAATGCTTACTAATTTAATTATTACATTAACAATTTATATCTCTTTTTAATATTCCCTTGCAAGTATATTTTTAATAACGTAATTTTCCGCATTTACTGCTTTTAACACGCAATCATTTAATTATTATGTTAAAGTTTTATTTCTGTTTTTAATTGTCACGTGTAAAAACATTTTTTAACAAAAGGGGAATATTATTCTTTGTGCTGTTTTACAAACTGGCAACAGTATAAACAAGAACGGAAAATCATGCGTCAAGCATAGATTATGTAACACTTTCCAAAACTTCCAAAATAATTTTGCAAATCTTTATCGTAAGGTGCAAGATGATATCTAATTAAAGAAATTTGAAAACGCATAAAATAATTTAAAAATCCAATTTCAGAAATTACCAAACATATTCCGAAAATATCCGAGATCTTTTGTGCAGCCCTGCATATGATCTACAGATTTGTATATCTACTAAATAGAATGCTAAATTTTAGTTCAGTTAGAAAACGCGTAGCACAGTTTAAAATTTCCCTTCTGGAATTTCCGACAATAAACGGAAATGTACTCGAGAACTTTTGTGCTTCCCTGTATACAATCTATACACACCAAGTAATAGACAAAAAATGACTTAAATTTAAAAACACGTTCAGCAACTGAAAAAGCATTCCCAGCAATTATTATTAATAAGCAGTACTTTAACCAAATTTTTTGTGAGTCCCTGTAAATAAACGATGAAAGCTATATAAACAATATTCCTTAGTAAGCCTCTTGTAATCAATGTTAGTGATATATAACAATTTCAATATGTTTGAAATAGTGAAACATTATTAAAATAAACTGCAAACGATTTTTCTTCATAGACCGTAATGTAACGGAATTCTGTTGAGTATCCCTGTAAAGGAACTATAAGTGCTATGCACACCACATTCTATAATTAGCCTCTTGTAGTGCACCTCAGTGATATATATCGATTTCAATATGTTTGAAATTGTGTAACATCATTAAAATAAACCGCAAATGATTTTTCCCCATAGACCGCAACGTAAGGGAATTCTTTTGAATGTCCCTTAAAAAAACTATAAGTGCTACACACTTCATTTTCAATACCGAACACTCCACAGTAAGCCTCAATAACATATAATAGTTGCATGCCGATCCGAGCATATTTACGCGAGTTAGAGCATAGACAGCCAGCAGAAAGACGACAGACAAACCAAATTCATAAACACTTTTCAACTATGTTGGAAAGTGTTAAAAATGGCCTTTTCGATTATGAAATAAATCTCAATTAAAATAATGTAATTTTGAATTAAAAAAAAACCTAAAAATATCAGTCAAATTAAAAACAGAATTACAGACTTCATACCGCATACTTATTAACTATATCCCTGGAAAATATGTCTAAATTCATATGCATAATTTTTGATCCTGTAAAACTTTTTTGACGGAACTTTTTTGACTGATTTCAACATTAAATATCTCTTAATATCTGTCCGAGCCCGAAAGCCCGAGCCCGAGCCGGACACGGGCTAGGGCTCGATTTTTATACCAACCTTCAGGCCCGGGCGGGCTCGGGCTCATTCTTTCTGAAACTTACCATTTTATTTATTCTAATATAGAAAAAATAAAAACAACTTTTTTTTCCCTAAAAAAATTGCATATTCCATTTAAAGTCATTTTAATGTTATTTTGATCAGAATGGATAGAAGTGGAAACATAAATCTTCTTTTTTAGCATTTTCTTTTTTAGCATTAGAATGCTATTTTAAAAGAAAATTTACGATATTTGAGACGCGACTGAGGACTGGGTGATACGGCGCCTATAGGAAGAGGCACGAATAATATTCGTTGCTAGATTTTCGTTTGTGACAGTAGTATATTTTTTATTTGAAACGTTTATTTTATTTTATTTTTTTAGAGATCTAACGCAAAATGAATATTTTTGTTTTGTTTTGTTTTTAGTCAATCAGCATTAGCTTAGGTTTTCAAATTTTTAGTCTTCTATTGTGTGCAAGTCATAATCGCTCTTCATATGAAAATAACGTTAGTGATTCTATTTTTAATCATGAACTCTGCTCATGTTGCACAGTTACGAAATCATTTTCATTCGTAAGTAGATATAATTGTCATGTATTGTTATTCCGATGGTAACCAACCGATCAGTGTTTCCACTTTTCCTATAAAAGCATAGGATCTTTCTGACAACGGTGTAAAATTTTTAATTTTAGCTGATTTTTAATTTAAGTAGATTTTAGGGACACGAAATATTGTTTTAATGAAAGAATCAATTATAATTTACGATATACACCTTTTATACGAAATAGAAAACGTTGTTCAATTCTTCAGCATAGAAATAGTAATTTCTACAAATTTCATTGATTTATTCCTTAAACTCACTATGTTAACGTGTCCCTCAGATTTGCTTGTTGTGAGAGAAATATATTAAAATCCTTTTAAGGAAGTATATTTTTATTTGATACCAAACTTCTCTTTTGATAAGATTGATTGTAAATTTCGATAAAATTCATTATGTACACGGGATTAACAGTAATTTTCATGTACGAAGTTTTTAAAAAATGAGATATTATTTTAAAAACAATTTTTAAATATTATGCAATTTTTTTTTGTATCGGGCTCGGACGGGCTCGGGGTCTGAAAACACAAAATTTTTCGGGCTCAGATTCAAAATCGCCTGTCTCGGGCGGGCCCGGGCTCCAAAAAGAGAGCCCGAAGTCCTCTCTGGTATGTATCCATAAAGATTCTTTTAAATATAGAATCAAATGCTATAAGGGGACTCTGTACTCTTCACTTTGGGAAAAATGACGAAAATATCAATTTACGAACTTTTTGCTTAAGACGTATTTAGACATCCCTAATATATTCTGGCGTATGTGATTAATAATATATGAAAAAAGCTTTTTACTGCATCCGTTTCCCTTTAAAGGTGTCAGACTTCCAATATTTAGCTTCATTTTTCTCAGTTCGCCCATTTTTAAACATTTTTCTACATTTAAAATGCTTAAACTCCAACACGAATGTCACACGAAATGACACACAGGGTCTCACATATATACAGGGTCTGTTCTGAAAGTAGAAGGACTCTTTTTTTTTTTTTTTTTTTTTTTTTTTTTTTTTTTTTTTTTTTTTTTTTTTTAGTTATTCATGAGAATAGTACAAACGATTAGTATTTTTCAAAGTAGCACCCTTCCGCATCTACACACTGCTGCCAACGAGTTTTCCCGTTTTCGTATGCCTCCAGGAACACCTGGACCGGAATGCTGTTTAACTCCCTCATCACGGCCTGTTGAACCGCCACTACCTCGCCGTGATGCTTCCCCTTGAGCGTCGATTTTATTCTCGGAAATAGAAAAAAGTCTGGCGGGGCCAATTTGGGGCTGTAGGGGGTATGAGGCAGCGTTGCCACATTGTGCTGGGCAAGATACTCCACTACGCGAAACGCTGTGCGGCTCGACGCGTTGTCATGGTGCAGCTGAACTCAAAAACTTGAGTTTGAGGAATGCTCAATTCATCAGCGATCATTCTGATGCTCCTCCTACGATCACTGACAGTAAATTTTTCACTTGCGACACATTTTCTTTGGTCTTGCTGGTCGAAGGGCGTCCGGAGCGGTCGTCGTCTTCCACTCTTTCCCTACGTTCTTGGAACAGTTTGTGCCACTCAAAAACGCCTGATCTACCCAATGGAGCATCACCGTAGGCCTCTTTAATCATGTCGTGAGTCTTTTTGCCCGTTTTACCAAGCTTTACACAAAATTTGATCGCGTATTGCTGCTCCAGGAAATTTTTCAAATTTTTCAAAAATTTTTCACTTGCGACACATTTTCTTTGGTCTTGCTGGTCGAAGGGCGTCCGGAGCGGTCGTCGTCTTCCACTCTTTCCCTACCTTCTTGGAACAGTTTGTGCCACTCAGAAACGCCTGATCTACCCAATGGAGCATCACCGTAGGCCTCTTTAATCATGTCGTGAGTCTTTTTGCCCGTTTTACCAAGCTTTACACAAAATTTGATCGCGTATTGCTGCTCCAGGAAACGCTCCATGATTCTCCGTGACGAGGCGTTTCGAACAGGGGTTCACAGTACAAGCGACCTGCTCTCTTCAACGGCCGAGAGCCGCCTGCCGATTTTTCCCAGCATTCCCAATATCCCCTCCACCGATCGTGCGCGCGCAGACCGCCTCTCGTCTACCCGTTCGCTCAGGAAAAAATCAGTCCTACTAATTTCAGAACAGACTCTGTATATATATATATATATATATATATTATCAAGAAATTTAAAATTCCGCCTTATCTTGAAAGTATTCTATAAATTTTCCCCATCTAATAAAATCTTTCTGATCCTAGTTCATTAAATTCTCATACGATGTAACATTTATTTTTCACCCGTGTTTAAAAATATTCCAATAATTCAGTTTACCCTACTTACAATACGATATCAATTATTGTTCTTTTTAAAAACCTATTTTAAAACAAATTACATATCTTTTTTTTCCGTAGTTAAACTGTCAGGCTTTCAAGATCTTTTCAATCTTAAATGTAGATATGATTTCAGTTCCCTACTAAATGAATTGTTCTGCGAAAAATTATTCTATGAATGGACGATCTATTAAGTTATTTGAAACGCAGTCCTTTAATTTTTCACGTACTTTAAACCTAGAAACCATAGAGATTATAATACATAAAAATTCAATATATAAGGATGCAGCATCATTTAATTTACCAAGTTGTGGCTTGAGTTACTCCGTAGTTACAAATATGGAAATAAACATCCAAGAAAAAAAACTCGATTTTTTTTAAGTACATGAAAAATTAAATGATTGCGTTTCAAATAAATTCATAGACCGTGCATTTATAGAATATTTTTGTTTGTTTTGATATTATCTCAGATTGAGTTGAAACATGTGTCAACAGACTAATAAAACCAATTTTACTGTTTATTATCTTTTTATTTTACACCTTTTAGCAATTAAAAAGAGACCTATAAGATTGGTCGAAGAGTTTTTGGTGGTATGAGGAAAAAGAAAAGAGGTGGGAGGAGGTGCAAGTTATTTCTTTTGTCCCGGGCTGTTCGATTGATCTGCACGTCCCTGTTCTTTTTACTTCCTTCTATCTTTACAAGAAGAAAATATTGGATTCATGAAAATTTTCGACTTCCGATTTTAAACGGATTTATACGATTTAGAAGGTCCTGAACACGATTTGATTGTTTCTAGAAAATGTCTGTCTGTGACTCTGTCTGTCTGTCTGGTGGCGCTGCTATACTGCATTTTTTGCGATTTCCGCAATAGCTCTATCTCAAGGCTTAATGCAGTTATTTTCATCGAACTTCAGATTAATTTAGACATTGACATAAATAGACGCTGATTACATTTTGGTGTAGATATCCCAACAGGTGGCGCTGCTATACCATTTTTTTATTATTTTTACCATAGCTGTATTTCAAGAAGTAAATCACGGATTTTCACCAAATATCAGATTCCGTTAGACCTTGAAATAAATAGGTGCTGATTACGTTTTGATGAAAATAGCCCAACAGGTGGCGCTACTATGCTACTTTTTTTCATTATTATCACGATAACTATATCTCAAGAACTAATGCAATGATTTTCACCAAACTTCGGATTCAGTTAGACGTTGTCATAAGTTATTGTTGATTAGGGTTTGGTCTAAATCTCCCAACAGATGCGGCTGCTATACTGCATTTTGCAGGATTTACACAATTTTAGCAATAGTCCTATCTGAAGAACTAATGCATGGAATTTAATAAAATTTTAGATTCAGTTAGACCTTGATATAAATTGGTTGCTGATTCTTTTCAGTGTATGCCAAACCTGTGTGAAATAGAAGAAAGTTTTGTGATTGGTACATCCGACTAGTTTATTTATCGATTACTTTATTTTATTTTATTTTTCTAAAATTTGCATATCGTTCTCATTTCAGCTACCTTTTTTTGTATCTGAAATAAATTATTAATCGGGAAATTCGAAAATTTTACATAATATGATTGCTATTATGTTTTTGAAATGTAAAAATAAATCTATGACCGGATTTGCCAGTCGTCCCCGTCACCAAAGCAATGGCACATTTTCATCATATGAACTGCAGTTCGTTTGTCATTGGTGTTTAAAATAACAGTTAATAAATTTATTAAAAAACTTTTCTAGTTTTGGATCATTTTAAATTCTCTTTGGTTTAATTAAAAGAAAATCATTGTTTTTTTTTATGATTTTTACTTTCTTCTATCTTTATAAGAAGAAAGTATTGAATTCATGAAAATTTTCGACTGATTTATAAGTTTTAAAATGTACTGAACACGATTTGACTGTTTTTAAAAAATGTCTGTCAGTGAGAATGTGACACTGTGAGTCTATCTGTCTGTTTGTAACAAAAATTTTGTGGGCGCTCTACCTCAATAACTAATGCGCATAATTTAATAAAACTTTAGATTCAGTTAGTCCCTGATATAAATTAGTGCTGATTAGTTTTTGGTGTAAATCGCAGAACAGGTGACGCTGCTATGTTGCAGTTCTCGCGATTTCCGCAATAGCCTATTTCAAGAATTAATGTACTGATTTTTATCAAACTTCAGATTCTATTAGATCTTGACATAAATAGACGCTGATTACATTTTGGCGTAAGATATCCCAACAGGTGGCAATGCTACGCTACTTTTCTTATGATTTTCACGGTAGCATTATCTCAAGAATTAATGTATGAAATTTCATCAAACTTCAGATTCTGTTAGACCTTGACATAAATAAATGTTGATTACGTTTTGGTGTAAATAGCTCAACAGGTGGCGCTGCTATGCTACCTTTTTTCGTGATTTTCAGGATAACTCCATTTCAAGATCTAATGCACGGATTTTCACCAAACTGCAGGTTAATTTAGACGTTGACATAAGTTCTTGTTGATTAGGTTTGGTGTAAATCTCCCAACAGGTGGCGCTATTAGGCTGCATTTTTCAGGATTTACCCGATTTTAGAGACAGTCATATCTCAAGAACTAAAGCAGGGAATTTAATAAAACTTTCGATTTAGTTAGGCTTTCATATAAAATTATGCTTATTCTTTTTCAGTGTATGCGAAACTTGTGTGAGATAAAGAAAGTTTTGGGATTGGCACATCCGACTAGTTTAAATATATATTTGGGTATATTATTATTACAGTGCGTCTCATAAATATAAAGACACTAATATTTTCGAAATAATATTTTAATAATTCAGTATTCAAAAACATGTTTATGCATATAACAAAAAGCATGTAACGAACAAACATGTAACAGTAAATTAAATTAGAATTAAATAATTTCAACTCGAAAATTGATAGACAGAAAAAAAATTTGCTGTCTCATAAATATAAAGATATTCTACATACTTTTGAATTATCGTCCAACAATAGATCCGTTTTTATTAATGAAAGCAAATATTTTAACTGGCATGTTGTTTATTAAGATGTGTAAGTATTCTGATTTTATATCAAGCCATTTTCGTTGGATTTCTTTTTTTAAACTCAAGGACGTTTGAAAACTGTCTTCCAGATGCATATACACTGTGAACGAGAATGCCCCCAAAGTTTCTCAACTGGATTTAAATCAGGGCTACGTGCGGGCCATACCATGACATGAACATTGCTATCAGCAAACCATTTTTTTTTTTTTTTTTGCATCGGTGCATTATCCTTTTGGTACAAATAATTTCGACCACCATGAGTTTCAGCAATTTGCAACAAGGACTATCGAGCACGTCTATATACTATGTAGATGTCTGTTACCTTCCAAACAAGAACGAAAAATCATGCGTCAAGCATAGATTGTGTAACACTTTCCAACGCTTACAAAATAATTTTACAAATCATTACCGTTTAATAAGCTGAAAGATAGTAAGTAATTTCAAAGTAGACAATTTGAAAAACGTATAACATATTTAAAAACGTAATTTCTGGAATTTCCAACATATATTTCCAACATATACAATATTCGAAAAATACCCGAATACTTTTATTCAGCCCTGTATATGACCTATAAATTTGTATATATACTACATAGGATGCTAAATTTTAGTTTAGTTAGGAAACGTGTAGCACAGTTTAAAATTCTCCTTCTGGAGTTTCTGTCAATAAACGGAAATGTGTTCGCGAACTTTTGTGCTGCTCTGTATATGATCTACATAATTTATACACACCAAGTAATAGACAAAAAGTGATTTAAATTTAAAATCGCGTTCAGAAACTTAAGACGCACTTCCAGGAATTATTGTTTACAGACAGTAGAGAATTCTTTTGTGTGTTCCTGTAAATGAACGATGACTGCTATACACACAATATTCTGTAGTAAGCCTCTTGTAATGCACCTTAGTGAAATATATAAATTTCAATGCGTTTAAAATAGTGAAACATTATTTAAATAAACCGCAGACGATTTTTCTCCACACTCTCAGAAATAAAACACTCAATTTTGACGATTCCGCAATCCTCAGGCCTCATTTCGTTGTTTTTGACAATCATTTCGTCACTGAGTCACGTGGGTTTTGACGAAATGCGAATCCTCAAATATCTTGACGAAACTGTTTCCTCGCAGTCAAAAATAAAACTCTTACTTTTGACGATTCCGCAATTCTTGAGCTATATTTCGTCATTTTTGACAATTATTTCGTCTCAAAATTAAGTGATTTTTAATGAAATGGAAAATCTCAAATATTTGACAAAAATGTTTCCCCATTCCCGGCCAGATTATTTTTGTTACAAAATCGTTCAAAAAAAATAATAATAATAATAATACACGAAAGTATTAAATTTACAATATATTAATGAAAACAGAAACAAAAATATTTCATCCTTAGGGGCCGCTATAACAGGAATGTACCAAATTTTTACTTTATTTTTTATATCTGATAATTTGCGTCTATCCTTTTTGTAACGATTTCATGCATTTCTATTGCCTATTCAAAGATAAATTTTTCTGAAGTTACAGAATTTCGTTAAAAACGCTTAAAAAATTCTTCTAAAGTTACAGAATTTCGTTAAAAACAGTTAAAATAGTAAAATGCGAACATCATTTGGTCCATTTTCGACCGAAAGATCAACATTTTCCCAATGGTTAAAAAAAAAAAAAAAATAATAATAATAATCACAATTTTATAGGAGCTCTTTTTTATTTAAGAAATATATTCATATAACAATCAAATTTAAAATATGTATAACTGACCCCCCTCTATAAACAGTAATCTTATCCGCTAAAACTGATGAACTCGCCTCCAAAATATGCACTTCAAAATTTATTATTTCTGATCAACAAATTAATTAGACCATATTTTAATCATCCATTGAACAAAGGAAATTTCTCTAATAAATTATATTAATCAAGCCATTTTCTAATTATTTATTAACCATAGAAAAACCATAATAATAATCTAGCCTTATTAATTAAAACATGTAGAAAGAATAACAGCAGCGATAAAAATACAATCTGCTTTCTAAAAATATAAACACACATCAACATCCGATAAATGCATTTAAAATCAAGTAATTCCGAAGTCCCACTGGCTAGGTGGTTAAAGCACTTATCTGCCAAGCTAAACATCGCGTGTTCGAATCCCAAGTTATCTTATTTTGCCTTAGTCAATTAAGGATGCTTCTAAAAACTCCGATAGATGGCAGCACCAACCTTTTTGGAACTTTCGTCAAAGAAACAATTTGAGGAAACTGATTTCTTCGTAATTTTGAGGATGCAAATTTACTCGATTTGACGAAACGTTTATTCGGAGCATTTCCCAAGAAACCGTTTCGTCAAAAACGAAGAAAATTTCTTGAAATTTGAGTATTCATTTTTGAGAGTGCATAGACGTAATGTAACGGAAGTCTTTTGACTGTCCCTGTAAAGTAACTATAAGTGCTATGCACACCATATTCCATATTAAGCTTCATGTAATGCACCTTCGTGATATATATCAATTACAATGTGTTTGAAATTGTTCAACATCATTAAAATAAACCGCAAATGATTTTTCCCCATAGACCGTAATGTAACGGAATTCTTTTGAGTGTCCCTGTAAAAAAACTATAAGTGCTACACACTTCTGTTGAAGTATGGAACATGCTATAGATGACGACAATAACATATAAAAATTGCAAGGCAATTCGAGCATATTTACGGGAGTTAGAGCACGGACAGACGGCTATACGGCAGACGGCAGACGGCAGACAAACCGAAGTCATAAACACTTTTCAACTAGGTTGGAAAGTGTTAAAAAGGAATATCTGTAGTTCCATTAAAAGAGAAGGCAACCCAAGCTACCACAGAACCCACCCCTTCTTACTTATTGAAAAGGGTTCGAGGTTCACGTTTTAAATCGTGCCAATTCAAATTTAAACCATCTGGGCCATCCAAGTCAAAAATATTTTTTCCATTTGGAGAATGACGTGCATCCATTCGTCCTTCCAATGCATGTGATCTTTAGCCCTGAGTGGCCTCCGTTCTTTGTGTTCTTTTTTCGGTAAATGAAATCTGCACATATGCCGGCACACAATATTTTTGCTTTATTTCATACAACAATAGATTATGTCCTTTGAGACCATACCATCAATTCGTTGAGAAACTTTTCGGAGCGACATTTTTGCGACGAAACAAGTCGCATGATCTGGAGAACGAGTCTGACTCATTTTTCTCCGTTTGCCAAAGCATTTTCTCGACTTTAAATTGCAAGTTTTTGATAAAACTGTATAAACTACAGCTCTGCTTTTCACAGTTTTTTTTTTTACATATTTGAAAAAATGTTAAGCCATTAGCATTAAATCCGCGTATTTTGCAAATATCATCTTTAGAAATTTCAATGTTCCACGGTATTTTTGCAATTGAAACAAGTCAAATAACTTTGTTCATTTGGATAACTCAAAGCATATTTCTGCACGTGCGCATTATTTCTCTACTCGTGCATTCGAAAAAAAAATTGCATTTGAAGCAGTTTCAAATTTATCTTTATATTTATGAGACAACGTAATTTTAATTTTTTTTTATTATTCGTGTCGAAATTATTATATTTAAATTCAAACCCCGATATCAGATTCATTTCATTGTTGTTAATATGAGGTATACAATTTAATTTCTTATTCTGAATTAATAAAATGTAATTTCAAAAACATCTGTGTCTTTATATTTATGAGACGCACTGTAGTTTAGACTATGCAACTGATTTCCGTATTGATAATGGAATGTTGAAATTTTCTTCGCCTAAAGGCATGGTGTGAAATTTCTTGTCTACCGAAAATTTGAGACTGGCAACTTGAAGGCAGCGTATGGAAATACACAACTGCTTTCAGATCTTGAAGCATTTTATTGACTCTTGCCAAAAATTAATAATCGCCGCATCCCAAATTTTCCTCTTTTATCTACTTATCCCCAGAAAATAGATTTTCCCACCTCTGTATCCTCTAATTTATCCTATAAATACCTAAACATATGAAATTATGTTTTTAAACAATCAGAAAAAGAAAGTTTATTAGGTACTTGTCCAGTATAGGGGCCTTGGCGTTTTTAGGTGCGTTCGTAATTATATAAATGCGTAGCAACTACAGTCGTCGTCTGGTCTGTTCGTCTGTCCGTCTGTCTGCATATAACAGCGTAAAAACTACCCAATCGAATGGTTTAAAATTTAATATTTACAATCGTTGCAGAATTTTGTCGCGTCATTTCAAATTTTATGAAAATCGAATCAAAACTTAAAAAGGTACTAATAAAAGTTTTATTTATCCTTATATTAGTTTTATTAAGTCCTATCATACGTCATTAATTCAATGATATCCCATGATAGGTATTGATTCTAGGTTGCCTTGGGGATTACGCCCTATTTAAGATGGAGTCCTATTATTTCCGTCTTACTGAATTTAAAAACCAAATTTGTATGCTAAAATTGTTTAATTATAGCAATCCTTTAATCTACCAACTGTTTTTTGATAGATGTTTCCAGGAAAATAGATATTAAACGAAAAAATTGTTTAAATATGGATTTCCAGTTCAGACGTTTTAAAGCTATGCTTAAGTTTCCCATTGACATTTCCAGTAAATGTCAACAAAAGATAAAATGTTGCCAACTTAAAATGTACTTATTTTATTACGGAAATTAATCAGGTCATAATAACAGGCAATATAATTCATTTCACTGAAACTGGTTATAGTACGAACGCGCATCATTTGTCACTTTTGACTTACAATTTCCAACTTGTTTTAAAAAAAGCTTGCGCTTTGGAAAGTGAGATCTTTTGCCAAAGGATATAGCTCTGAAAACAAATTTAATAAACTTTTATGCTTGTTTTTACAGGGTGTTCTAGAAAGGACTCCCCAACTTTGAAATGACATAACTTCGAAACAGTGAGAGATAGAAATGTGAAACAAGTTGAATGTTAGACAGATAGGTCTGGAATTTTTTATACATCAATTTAAAAAAATAGTTCCAATATTGGACACGAGAGGGCGCTGCAATCACAAAGCTGTATCTTTGAAATAGTTCCTGAAAGTGAGCTGTTTGAACTGAGATAAAAATCACATTTCAATGGTGTCGATATGGTTACCTTTTTCAGCAACAACATGACGCAACCTACAGGTAACGTTCGAAATCACTTGTTGCAATACTTCTATTGAAATGGATGCACATGCCTCACAGATGAATTGTTAGAGCTGTTCCAACGTTTGGGGATTCTTAGAATAAACAGCGTCTTTCAAGTAACCCCACAAAAAAAAGTCGCATGGATTCAGATCCGGGGAATATGGTGAATACGGCATGATATTCTTGAATTCCGAATTATTCTCTAAATCTATACAACTTTTTTACACGTGTCAGCAATGAAACAGACGCAAGAACGAAATTTCTGTCCTTCTGAGTACCATTTAAAGTTCCATGTGCTTGTGCTGCCACCTATTATCCAATATTGGAACTATTTTTTCACATTCGTGTATAACAAATTCCAGACCTATCTGTTTAACATTCAACTTGTTTCACATTTCTATCTCTCACTGTTTCGAAGTTATGTCATTTAAAAGTTGGGGAGTCCTTTCTAGAACACACTGTATATGTGTTTATATACATAAGTATTGTATTGTATATATACCGGGTCTCCCAAAAATGACTGATGGATTTTAAAATTCAATAACTTACAAACGGTGACAAATATTTAAAAAATTCTTGCAGGAGAGTAACGTACGATGTCAGGAGTTTTTTTACTCCGATTCCTGGTTTTAGTTTGAATTATCATCAATAGATGGCTTTTTTAACCCTTGCAACGCTAACTGGAGTACTACCGCTTGGATCAAAGCATAATAGCGACTAGAAGAAGTTTCCAAGAGAAATTTAACGTAAGGAATGCTCCGCATCCGAATACAACAATTGTATGAGAAATTTGTAAAAATGAATGATAAATAAATTCCTACAAGTGATGCTTTACGAAGAAGTAATCAAAATCTTCTAAACAGGAAGTATCTCATAAAAATGCAAACGAAAATTGTCTCAACTCAAAATAATTCGTTTTAATTTTACTTCGCCATGCGTTAAAAACTCTACAATAAGTTCACCATTTAATGAGATGAAAGAATATACTGATAGTGAGATAAGAGATAGTGAGATAAGAATGAGATAAAGAAAGGATTTTATAGGAAAGCATTATTACCTAAAAAGAAATGTTCTATATTTTTCGAACGAATGAACCAAATGTGACCAAAAAGTATACAGTTAATTCCGGGTACCACACCAACATACCCACCAAAAATCAACCTAACTGAATGTTTTTTACGGCAGTTATCACGGAATAGACGGACAGACAGACAGACAGAAACCAAAAACTTTCCGGGTATCCACAGTGAGACTCAACTGACGTTTCGGCAACTAGTAAATCTGCAGATCAGGAGCCTCAACGTCAGCTCTGAAACTCATTGTTTTTTAATCTCACTTTTCATGTTATTTAGCATCTTAAAATCCGCAATTTAATTTTTCTTTATATTACATACATATTTATAGGCATATAAAATTCTTCGGAGGTTTCAGAAATTAGAAACGTTAAATGAAACACGATTTATGCAAGGATATTCTGAAATTCTTATGAACTTCTTATTAATGTAACTTTTTAGATAAGAAAAAAATAAACTTGTATTAAAATAGATTCTTCATTTATGTCAATAGAATACAAAAATAATTTATTTTGCTAATAAATTATTGGAGCAAAATATTGCGAGTTACTTCAATTTTATTATTTTGATCTTCTTTGAAATATCTTTGCTAAGCAACTGGTAAATTAAATAGCAAAGTAAAAAGAATTGCATCTTAAAATTTGTAAAAAATATGATAATAAAAGTTTTATATTTCCGGAACAGATGCAAAAAAATTACGAATAATTTAAACAATTAATATCTAAATTCTAATAAATGTATCGGCAATTTTTCAAAGTTATTGGTTATATTTAAAACCTCCATATCGAAAATTAACATCCATAATTTTACATTGAAATCCATTATTCAAATAAACGATTTCCATTTCAGTTAAAAATGAAATTTGAAAATCGTCTGCATTCCCATAGGAAAGCATTATGACCTAAAAAGAAATGTTCTATATTTTTCGAAGAAATTAACCAAATGTAACTAAAAACTATACAGCTAATTCCGGGTACCTCACCAACATACCTACCAAAAACCAACCTAATCGGATCTTTTTGCGGCAGTTATCGCGGAGCAGACAGACAAACAGACAGATAAACAGACAGACAAACAGACAGACAAACAGATGGAAACCAAAAACTTTTCGCGTCTCCACAGTGAGCTTTCACTGACGTTTTGGCAATTATTGAAAATTCTAATAGATTTTTTACATTTAATATATATATATGTGTGTGTTTTTAGAGCCCACTACAAACACTAAAAAGCCTTTATGCATGAAATATTTCTGCAATGTATTCAATTAAGGTTTTGAAATTTATTAAGAGATATATCTTCATATTATACGCATGGCAGGAGTTAATAGCCGAAGAAATCATCACAAAATTCGCTACTTACAGCAGCCTTTTTCATTCTGATAATTTGAGTGGTTTCAGCGCGTTGTTTGCTTATATGTCTGTTAAAAAAGTTTTTTATTTACAGTATTTAATTTAATTATTTATTTATCGATGGAATTTTAATTTCGTTATGGAATATTAGCTAAAAACAAGGGCTGAAATATTTATATAGTATATAGTAATAAGTTGAAACGCTATGCAATCTTTCGTAATCGGGCTGCACGCGATAAAGATAGATTTTTCAAAAAAAAAAATCCTGCTTGAAAATGAATTAAAAAATATATACCAGTAAATTGAGATACAGTTTCCTGATACATTGCATTTGATAGAATTTTTTTTTCTTCCCTTGCGATTTTATAATATGTGAAATTGCGTGATATTTAGAAGTTAAAAGAATTGCAGCAAAAGCGAAATTTATTAGCAAAGGTCACAGTCAATATAACGTCCGATTTATTCACGTACATTTTTTTATTTTTATTATTTTTTTTTTTTAATACAGATTATCATTATTACTGTATATATTTTTTGCAATGTAATCATGCAATATGTCAGCTTGTTGATCATGAATGTATCCATGAATTCATAAATATTTTATTTTTTAAAAATTTGATCATAGGTACAACTTGAATAATATTTACTTTATAATTTTTATACTTTAAATAAATCTCTAATAATTTTTAGAGACAAGTAAACTGCAATAAATAAATAGCAAATAAAAAATGTGTAAAAATTGTGGAGACAAGTAGTTTTTGTCTAACAAATGCATCTAGTTCTTAAATTTGGTACCTTAGCCTTAGTAGCACCAGGTAACCTTTACTGGCCCTGGATTATTTGCAAATGAATTAAGTTCTTTTCTAGAACTATTGTTAGTTTCGACTAATAATTCTTCCTTAACTATTTTTGAAGAACTAGGGTGCTCTGATCTATAAGAGCAATGCTCGACAACCCCTATCAAGACCTCGGTCTTTAAAAACACACTACTTTGCGCTGTTTTACAAAGATTACCCGATTGCCGAAGAATAAATAATATTATCACGACCATTGGCGATCTTCTGTAATCAGGTTGCAATTCAATTTCTTTAAATGAGAGATATTTCAGTTTCCAAGGTCTCATCACCACTGTCACATTGCCTGTTTTCGTGATTGATAATTTGAGATCAAATACACATTTGAAAATCAGCTTGTATAAAATTGTTAATTGAAAAATATCGCTACTTCCGGATTTTTATACTGTCTACACGGTAAAAAAAAAAAATCAGAGGTTACTAAAATTTTTTCAGTAGATTTGTATTCCAAAGGATTTTTTAGTATTAAAAACTGGAATCGTTGCTAGCTGTTTTCTAGTAATTTTTACAGATTTTCTTGTAACTGACTAAGAATACAATTTTTTTTTTAGTAATTGCAAGGATCAATGAGAATTTTTTTTAGTAGATTGACCCTTTTTTTTTTTTTTTTTTTTTTTTTTTACAGTGTAGAATAATGTTTTCTGTTACAGACCATAAGAAAATTGTTTTAAATAAGCCGTTTTAAATATGATATAATATTCACCTTTAAATGCTTTTCGCATGTAATAGCTTAATTATTTTAAAGTTTCCTTTCTCTTTTAATGTTCACGTGCAAATGTTTGCAAATCTTATTATTTGGGATTTTTTTAAATCTGGATATAGCAGATAAAAAATCGTTTTCTTTTCTTCAAACTATGAATTAAATATTTTTTGAGATTGTGAAATTTTGAACAAAAATATATAAAAAAAATTTAAAAATTAGAAAAAATGAAAAAAAAAAAATTGACACTGCACATCACAATCTGTTGTAGCAAATGCCTGAAAAATATGGTTAAATTGCTATTTATGGTTTTCGATCGTATAAAACATGTGGAACTGAATTATTTTGACCGATTTCAACATTAAATAGCGCTTAAATCTATTCTTCGATTTCTCAGACGGCATCAGTAGTATTAGTTACTGTTTTTAAGTGCGTTCGTAATTATACACCTATAGTCGTCATTAGGTCAATCCGTCTGTCCGCATATAACGCAAAACCTACCCAACCGAATGGATTGAAGTTTAATATATATAATCGTTGCAGAATTTTGTCGAGTCATTTCAAATTTTATGAAAATCGAATCTAAACTAAATAAGATATTAATAAAAGTTTTCTTCGTTCTATTAAATCCTACCATACGTAATCTATATAATAATAAAAACGCAAATCATGTGACTGAGGACAGCAAATACGAGCTGAGCATTACCTTTTTCATGTGTCAGGAGGGCATTTTTATTCAAAACTAGCTGTTACCCGTGACTATACGTTCACGTATCGTTAAAAGAAGCACAAATGCATTAATTAAGCAAAATATTTCATTCCCGATAATTAGAAACGTAAATAATTAACTAACTCTTCATCATATTCCATTGGCGACAGTACACTATTTCTATGTTACAGAGTCCTTGACATAACTAAGTTTTAAAAAAGTGAAATTTTGCGACAAATAATCACGAAAAGGAAACTGCAACCAATGAAAAAAGGCGGGCCAAATAAAATCGTGGAAATCGGCGAATTCTATAAATACATATGTCAAGTTTACCTGGTAAACCATTTTACTTTTAACGCCTTTGTGAAACGTTTTAATAGCCATCCTTCAAAGATAATGGAAATAGTATATTCTTTTTCATTGAATTCAATTCTTGTGAATAGGGAGCAATTATTGTAGATCTAAATGCAAGGAGGTTAAATTTGCCTCCTTGATTTAATCTACAACTGAAAAAAAAATCTTTATTTCTAAATGAACATATGTTGACAGACTAATTTTGTTCTCCAGAATAAATTGATTCATGAAGTTTGAATATGTAAAAATACGTTTGTATTTTTCAAACATTTTACTGTAATCAAGATTTTTCTTTCTTTCACCATCTATTCAAATTGAAATTAAATTCTTTTTTTCAGTTTTAATGAGAAAAAAATATATTAATCCGTTTTATTTCTTCTTTTTTATCCACAAATATGGAATAGTAATTTAGTTGCCATTTTTAGAAAAACTTCGTTAAAATTTACAAAAAAAAAATAAAAAATAAAAAAAATTCGGGTTGGGTTGGGTTGATTATTGACGGCCAATTATCGACACTAGGGATATAGGCCCAGGGGGAGTGCCCTTCGTGGGGGTCTTTCTAAGGGAACCTAATCCGTATTTACGCATGGAGAAAATCCACGGCTCGAAAGAAAACCACGAAAACTCCGAGCGATTAGGCCGACGGGCGCGATTGGGATCGAACCCAGCACCTCCCGTCTACCAGCTTCGAGAGCACAACCTCTCAGCCACTGGTGGGGCAAAAAAAAAAAAAAAAAAAAAAAAAAAAAAAAAAAATTCGGAATTTAAATATTTTTTTTTTAATTCCAAGTGTTTATGACATAGTCGGATCAATGATAACCGGTTTTAAGTAAATCGAGTTGCGTTCGACAATCTGAAAGGAGTACTTGCGAAATACAAACAGGCGGTCAGATTTTAATATAATAGATTCGTATTTATTTTTCTTTTCCTAATAATCATGGTGTGGTTTTTGGTAAAAAACTCTCATCTGTATGTAACTGATATTCATGCTTAATAATCAGTATAGATAAAAAAAAAAATTTAAGATTTTCGTTTTAAATATGGCGGAAACTCATCTACTTTCTAAACTTACCGATTCTCGTATTATTAATGTAAGGAAATGATTCACGCTCCTTGTAAAACACATTTGAAAATTCCTGTTTTATTTCAAATATGACGTCACTTTTTCCTCAGAGAAATCTCTTTTTAATGGCATAATTCTTGTTAATTTTCTTTTTCTGGCAATCAGGGCGTAAATTTTAGCGGAAAACTCACATTTGTATGTAACTGGTATTCAAGCTAATTTATTAATCAGTATTATCGATAAAAAATATTTCAGTTTTTCAACTTAAATATTACGTCCATTATCTATCTACTTTCATTATACATTGATACTCATGCTCCTTGTATTATTACGAATATTTGAAAATACATGTTTTATTTATGACGTCCTATTTGTCCAAGCCGAGGAGAATCCTTTTCATAGTTCCATGGTCCAAGCGAAATCTATTTTTAATAATATAATTATTGTTCATTTTTCCTTCTAATTATAACGCAGTTTTTGACAGAAAAAGATGTTTTTAATATAACCGATATTCATACCTCATGTATAATAACAAATGCTCCATATTCTTGTTATCACAGAAGTTCATCTTCTTTTGAATACTTTTTCATTTTCATTTTTCACGTTAAAATCGTTCAATTGAAAATTAATTGTTGAGGAAAAATTATTTTTCCGTGTTTTTATTTATTGGCAACGATCAAAGCCTTAGCAACGATAAAGTAAAATGATTAAATTTTATGGAAAAATGTCCATTTATTCTCTATGAAAATAATGAAATTTTTAATTATTAAAGAAAATATTTGAATAAAATAAACAAAATCTAGTCTATGTTCATTTGAGGGTTATAATGAACCTATATGCAAAGATACAGGATCATAAAATTCTCCATTTTGACGCTGGCTTCAGCCGAACATTTGCACACAATCGGATTTATAATATTATTAGGATTAGGATTATTTTTTCGAATAAAATTGCATACGAGTTACATTTTTAGAAAGATCATCCAAAAAAAAAATTATTTGTTTGAAAAATGAGTTACATTCAAATATGTATAGATTCTGAGATAACTTCGGTTGAAATTAGGTTGAAAACCAAATATCTCAATCCATTAAGGAAAATAAATACGAGAGATTCGTTCATTAGGAGTCATAAAAATATTAAACCATGAGGTAGTCATCCGCAAAGCAAGATCTCCATGGTGAATTTTGCAGCGCTGTCTGATGTCGAAAAAAAAATCGCATGTGTAAACGTGTCATACGTAATAAGAAAAAAAAGGCATGCTCATATAATAAGGATGATTTTTTTACATTGTAAAACTAGTTATAATACGAACGCACCTCATTTGTCACGTTTACCGTACAATTTCAGACTTGTTTTGTAATAGTGAGATTCACTCCTCTTGATTATTTCATACATCTGTAGATGTATGTCATTCTTTTTATTTATATACCTATTCTTATAAAATGATTATGGTATTCTAAATTCTTTTATTAAATATTCCCAATTATCTTCATTTTTTTTACACGAAAATAATAATCTTCTACATTTCACATAATAGTTTTCTCGGGTAAGTTATTTTCGTTTTCATTCTTAAATAAAATGGGACCTTTTTTCGATACAAAATGTGATGTTAACCCTTTCTGTGTCAAGTAATTGTATTTCAGTAATGTGGAATTCGCACTTTAATTTTCGAAAAATGCGATTTGAAAATAAGGAAATGTTAATTTACAGGGTTTTTTTAAACAAAGTTAAAAAGTAAAATTTTCTTCAAAAATTATTATCCAAATCTTGATTAAAATTAAACAGTGTAACTTTTATTACACCGCATAATCAAGTGGTTAAAGAGACTGATACATATGAAAGAAAATTTAATGCCACTTGTAGTCTACAGATGGCAGCACTACAGAAAACTGTTTAAGAAATTAGTTTTGCAATGTAAACAGAAAAGCTAAATATACCTGTGTTTTTAAAACAAAATCTTAAAATACCTTTATAAATATGTGCATCAATATTTTGAAAAAAGGATAATTCATTATTGAACTTGTAAAAAAGTAAAATAAATATAAAAATAAATAATAATACTAATAATAATAAATAATTTCTGACATAAAATTCACGATACAAATAGTGATTATTGTCTCTGTACCTATTACCTAAAATAATCCGAATTTACTAAAAAGTAAATGTGAAGATTGTTTTTTCAATGTTTACATTTTCTACGATTTGAATATTGTTCTTAGTTGTATTCATCTTTATGAATATGAAAGGAATTACTCATAAGAATCAATAATATAGTCTATTTGTGATTTTAGCCAGCAGATGGCAGCATTTTGCATTTGACAATTGCATTCTGCAATTAAAAAAGAAAAGCTAAATATCCCTGTTTTTTTTTTGTTTTGTTTTTTTAAATCTTAAAATACCTTTATAAATATGTGCATCAGTATTTTGAAAAAGGGATTAATTCATTATACAAGTTGTAAAATAAAAATAAATTTATAAAAAAATAATATAATAATAATAATAATAATAATAATAAATAGTTTCTGACATAAAATTCACGATACAAAGAGTGATTATTGTCTCTGTACCTATTACGTAAAATATTCCGAATTTACTAACTAAAAAAAAAAAAAGTGAAATTTTCGTTTTTTCTATGTTTACATTTTCTACGATTTGAATATTGTTCTTAGTTGTATTCATCTTTATGAATATGGAAGGAATTACTCATAAGAATCAATAAAATAGTCTATTTATGATTGTAGCCAGCAGATGGCAGCATTTTGCATTTTCCATTTTGCAAAGAAACTACTGCTCAGCCAAGCTTTAAAGACTGGTCACGTGAGTAACGGGTCCAAATATGACCAGTCTATTCTTCGTAATAGGGATCGAGGTAATGAAAGGGAGTCACCCCTAGTTTTGCTTTCGTGGGGGGATGAGTTGATTCCCGATAGTTTCATGTTTACTTGTTCCAAGATTATAAAAGGATTTTTGTTCTTATGTAATAAAGCACATAAAAATTGTAGCTTTCTCTTCGATGAAGGGGGATATCTTCAATCTAAAGAAACATGTTATGATAATTTAGATTTTTTAATTATCGGATATAAACATGTTAAGTAAATAAATACTATTTTTTACTGTATTTTTACACATGTCATTGCAATTTATTGTTTTCTTAAATAAATAACGATTTTAAATATCGGTTCCTTACAGTTATAGGGTACACTTATGTAATTGTAGGAGAAGTGTGGTTTTAAAATGTTCTTTTATTAGTATGGTTATTAATAATTTTACCGCAAGAATTCCATTTTTTTTTTCTTGATTGCTCATGTTCATTTTCCTATATGAAACCATTTAATAATATGGCGAAAATGTATAACAAAATACTCAATTAATAAGAAAAGAAAATAGTTCAAAGTGTACAGAGTCACACTAAAGGATGAAAAATATTTTTTACACTCAAATATTTAAAAAGAAAATGTGCTCGAATTCAAATTAAGTTTTCTGATACCTTTACTAAATCTTTTTAATTGATAAATGCGCGAAAGTTTCAGACGTTCTTATTCAGATATCAGGAAATTGAACAGCGTTTTTCGTTTTATTATAAAAGTAACTAATCTTACTGAAAATGTCGTTGAAGTTCGCACTTTGAACCTATTTTTCGGATAAGTTCACGAAAAAATTGTAATTGTAACTCACAATGTACCGATTTTATAGGAAAATTAAAGACCCTGTTCGATTTTTAAGTATTTGAATGTTAATTCTTGAAAATTTTCAGGCAAATAGGAATAAAATTGAAATTACTGTCAAAATGAAATGAAAGAACTTAACAAATATATGCTAAAGCTGGTAAAATTAAAATTATTTTAAAGTGAAGGTCTCAGAAAAAAATAAAGCAATAAAAATGCTTGTATTTCATAATATCATCACGGACCTTCTCTTAAAAAAAAAAAAAAATGTGCAGGGGGGGGGGGGGGGTTATTCATTCACTTTCGGTGTCATCATCAGAATCATCCGGAAAAAAATCATCGTCGTCATCATCGTCGAACGAAATAATTAATGGCTCACACATTTCTTCTATTATGCCGTCTTTCTTCCAATACTCATTTTCCAGGTGTTCTATGTTCGTGCAGTAGTTTTTCCATTTCTCATCATTAACATTTTCTAGTGCTAGTTTGGTCAATTTAAAAAGTTGATCCATATTTAAATCCGCCGTTATATTTCTTTTTCGAATGAATTCCTTCATATCCGCCCATACATACTCTATTGCATTTATGTCGCAATGGTATGGAGGCAATCTTAACGCATAATGCCCATGTTCGGCTAACATGGTGTCGAATTTGTAGATTTTAGTAGAGGGCGAATTCGTCTTAACAAGGTCCATCAATTCAACTTTTCGCATGTTTGAAGAATATGGCACTTTGTTCAGTGCCAACCAATCCATAATTTCCCTTTTGTTTATTGAAGAATTCGGAGGCTTATTCAATTGAATAGAGTGATATGGCGCATTGTCTATCACAACAACAGAATTTTTCGGTAAGTTTGGAATGAATTTTTCATTTGCCCATTTTTCAAAAATTTGTTACGAATTACATCCAAGTTAAAATTATCCAAGTTGACATTCTCTATGGTTGTTTTCACCTTTTTCTTTTTAGGAGAAGCGAAATTATTTGCATTGTTATTAGCTTCTTTCCGAATTCTTCTTATAGCGCTATCCGAAACACCGGCAATTGCACTAGCTCTTTTTGTTGCATGTGCTAATAGAATAGTTAGACAGCCTTTATCTGCTTCATTATCACAATATTTTACAACATTGTTTAACATATTTTTCACTGCACTGTGAAAATGTTTGCCTTGAGAGCTTTTAGATTCTTTTAAATCCATTTTATAGAAGTAGAAACAAATACAAAATGAATAGCAGACAAAATAAGGAGAGAGAGAAAAAACGCTAATAGTACAAGAACAGCCAGTGAAGAAATGACAAGCGGTCAGGCAAGATAAGGGAAACTTGAATTTTGTCTCCTCCTAATATAATGCTTCCCTCCCTTCGGACGGGTCTATTTTTTTGGCACCATGCCAAGGTCCGTCTTTCTAGAGTGGTTCCACAGTAGTCGTACTTGAGTGCTGGATTGCATGATATTTATATGCATGATAGCATGATATTATCTATGCATGATATTTATACTCTAAAGTGGCCGCCAGAAGTCTTCACTTCCCAAATTCAAATATATCTAATAATTTTTCTTAATTTACGTTCATTAGTGAAACATAACAATTAATTTCCTTTCGTTTTAAGAATGTAACTGGAGGCATTGGATAAAAAGAGATCTCTTTTTATATTCAAATGGTTGGAGTATCATAGTTGAGGTTTATTCCAACAGAGTGAAAAATGTCCAGACCAGTAATCGAACCTGGATACATTGGCTTGCCGTGCCAACGATCTTTCTGGTCTTGGCATTTTTCACTCTGTTTGGAATAAACCTCAACTATGTTACTCCAACCATTTGAATATGATTTAATTTGGTTGTAAAACTTTCCTCTGGTCATTATGATCTCTTTTCAGTTCATTTTTTAATAAATGTGGCGTCTGGCAGTTTTTTTTTTCTCTGATTTTCTTCTATCTTTACAAAAAGAAAGTATTGGATTCACGAAAATTTTTGACTTCCGGTTTTCGACGGATTTATACGTTTTAGAAGGTCCTGAACGCGATTTGACTGTTTTTAGAAAATGTCTGTCTGTGACTCTGTCTGTCTGTATGTATGTGACAAAATTTTTGTGGGCGCTCTATCTCAAGAACTAATGCACAAAATTTAATAAAACTTTATATTCAGTTAGTCCCTGATATAAATTGGCGCTGATTAGTTTTTGGTGAAAATTGCCCAATAGGTGGCGCTGCTATGCTGAATTATTCGCGATTTCTGCAATAGCTCTATCTCAAGAACTAATGCACCTATTTTCATCAAACTTCATATTTAGTTAGACCTTGACATAAATAGACGCTGACTATGTTTTAGTGTAGATATCCCAACAGGTGGTGCGGAACTGATGTTTTACACTCACGCTAAAATGTAAACAAAACATTGGCGACTGTTTGGTTGGCGCGATTTCCAAGACTGCGCCATAACTAAATACAAGCTTAATAACCGGGTTGCCATAAAAGAAAAACAGTCCCCAAAGTTTGGCGACTTTTTTCTTTTTTTTAACCGATTAATTTTTTTTTTTTTTTTTTTTTTTTTTTTTTTTTTTTTAGCGTGAGTGTAAAGCATCTAAGCCGGTGGTGCTGCTATAGAACTTTTTTCATGACTTTTACGATAGCTATACCTCAAGAACTAATGCAAGGAATTTCATCAAACTTCAGATTCAGTTAGACCTTGACATAAATAGATGCTAGTTACGTTTTTGTCTATATCTTCCAACAGGTGGCGCTGCTATGCTACATTTTGCAGGATTTACACGATTTTAGCAATAGTGATATCTTAAGAACTAACGCACGGCATTTAATAAAACTGTACATTCACTTAGACCTTGATATAAATTGGTCCTGATTCGTTTTTAGTTTATGCGAAACCTGTGTGAGATAGAAGAAAGTTTTGGGATTGGCGCATCCGATTAGTTTGTCTGTTTTTTGCAAAAATTAAGAAAAAATACCTACCTATTTTAAAAAAAAATTGGATGTTCGGATGTAAAAATTTGTGTACATATGTAAGCCGAGTTTCAAATCTTTGCCTCAATAAGTGAAAAATACCAAATTCATTCTTTTAAACTTTTAATTCGAAAGCAGGTGTTATTTTCTTTAGTCATTTTAATGAAAAAGTTCGCATTTTCGATGCGATTTTAATGAGTTTTTAATTAATTTCTCGGTTAATTATCAAATATTAAAAAATCTGCGCCTCAGGCGTACACAGACGTGCCTTGGACTATCCTCACCCAATTTTTTTTACCTCTATTTGCGGTAGATTTCGCTAGCCATCGCCTAGAGACAGACAGACACACAGAGCGTAACTTTCTTCATTAATATAAGTAGTATATGGTACCTACTCTGGAACACTTTTCATACTCCACTAAACGCAAATATTTAACGATTTTTGTAAGTTTTTGATCAAAAAGTTTGCCTGTCTAAATATCGAATATTGTGCTATAATTGTAAGATTTTCATCGAAAAGTTTGACTATCGAACAATTTTTCATAATTCGAAATAATCCATACAATATTAATATTTAATGAGATGAAAAAGTTTGACTGTCTAAATATCGAAGAAATGATGAATATAAAATAATACCATAATTTGTATATTCCTATCTATCCGGGCGTTTTGTATTGACCTTCGTCAGTGATTGTCATAGAAACCAGAGCGTTGAATAGAGAAAGAAACGGACTTGCAAACAATAATAGCATTCGGAGATTTTAAATTTATCATAAGTATTTTAATACTCATAAAGTATGTTTGAAAAAGGAAGTCGATTTAAGAAATGGTTAGAGTAATTGAAAGATTTATAAACACTGTTACTTTTCATCTTTATTCAAAAGTAGTCTCAATTCATTAATAAATCGTATTAAAATATTTTTTAATTCAAAAATTTCATCCATTAGTCTTTCTCTATGAGGTTCTTCTTCTTCATAATAATGACCAAATTTTTTATTTAATTCACCCAGTTGAACGGAAAGTATTTTTTTCCAGTTATCGTTATAAAAATTATCTGGTAATTGATCAAACTTATATTCAATCAGATTGCAAAAATCTAGTCTATGCATATATTTTTCTAAAAACATTTCACCAAATGTTTGAAAACGGGCTATTTGCAACCAATTTAGTCCTTCTTCTAATTTGCACATAGTGTTTTCTGAAAGTTTTTGAAACATGGATACTTTATGTAAATCTAATCTTTCATGATAGGTTTGAATAAATTCGTCACTTAAGGTTTGATATTGAGATATAACAACCCAATTTATATAATTAGAATGTTTTAGTATAAATTCTTCAGACAGCTTTTGATTTCTAGAAACTAGATCCCAATCTAATTCTTCTTTATATTTTTCTAGAAATTCTTCTGAAAGTTTTTGGTGTATACATATAACATTCCATTCAATATAATCTATGAGTTCTTCCATAAAAGATTCAGATAATACTGAATATCTACAAACTAACTTCCAATTGAGTTGATCTTTCAAATTTCGTAGCACATCTTCGGATAAATTTTTAGTTTTAGAAAATTCGTCCCAGTTGATATCCATTTAATAATGATCGTATTTTTAAAAAGCGATTTTTTCAACATGCATATAAGGTTTTAAAGTGAATGGTCTTTGGGGTTTTAACCAGACTGTAATGATTTCACCGCGATTTCCATTGACAAAACAAGTTTCATAATTATCACTTGTCTCTCTTTGTAAAATACTTTTATCTTCGATTTTAAGTTCTATTTCTGTATTCACATATCTACTATTATCTATTAAATATATATTAATTTTCATATGCATATCTGTAGATAATCGCATTTCTCGATCCAGTAATTTAGAACTCATCAAGTCGAAATTTACTTTGGTAAATTCTTTTTCTGGAAAAGTCTGAAAATCATCTTTTATAGTAACCCAGATATCTTTACTGTCTACATATATTTTATTGACTACGTCTTTATCGTTTTCGGGTTCTGAAACATTCGTAATTATTTTATTTTTTGCATCAAATTTATCATTTTTTAATATTAACGCATTTTTTTCTAAATATCGCTTATTCACAACATTTTTTGCATCTAATGGGTCTGCAACATTGCCTATTCTTTTTCCTTTAGCGTCGTAAGCTTTTCCTTCGATTAGATGTAAAGTATTTTCATCGAGTTCTTGTATTCTCTCAGCCGTTTCTTTTGTGAAAGTTACAAAATTACTGTCATAATTAGTATTATTTTTGTATATAAAATCTCTTAATTCAAAATGATTATTCTCTATTTTATTCAAAACGAAACGTTTAGTGGATAAATCTAAATCATCGATTGGATCTGAAGAATTTTTTAATATTTTATTTTCCATATCGTAATGACCCTCGTCCGTTAATTTAAAACCTATACCGGGTGGTCCGATAGGGCCTTTTCGCACAGGATTATCATACGGCGGATAATAAACAGCCATTTATAAAGACTAAAAAATGTTATTCTCCTAAGGTTTTAATCATAGTAATTTCTTTTTTATTCATATTTAATATACATTTCTTTCTTACTTCTAAAATATAGTAAAATACATATTCTTTGGTTGTTTCTTTTTCTAATTTCCAATTGAATTCTATTCTCAAATTTTCCAGAGTAGTATAGTTTACATGAACATAATATAACCTATAATTCATTTGACAAATCAAAATGAATTATAGGATATAATTTACCGAAATCTGAGTAATTTACCATACAACCGGTTTCTGTGTTTAGATTATTGAGACCTGATTCCAGAAAAGATTCATATAATCTATTATATTCCTTTTTACCAAAATCCATAGTATATCGCTCTGCTGGTAACGGCGATCTGTTAATCATCAACCAACATTCGATCATATCCAAGTTATCAAATATCATATTATTCTTTTTAGGATTTTCATTTCTTTCAAAATATTGCGGTATTACGAACAATCTTAAAACTTCATCGGATGTAGCAGATATAGAATCAGAACCGCTTTTATATTTATTAATAGGACTAGATCTGTTAATTTCATACTGATTCCAGTTTATTTCTATATCCGTGTTAGATAATTTTAACTCATTATAGAGAATCTCCGCACCATTTTTAAAGTCGACGTATCTCACCCAAAGTGCTATGTCTTCAATTTCTACTTTATAATCTGGATTTGCAGCGTCTGTATAGATCATATTTCTACTATCGTCTCTTTGGAATTCCAGTCTTATTATGAATCCAGAAATGGCTTTTTTATATTCTGCGACGAAATCAAAAATTTCCTTTAAAGGCGTCCATGTTGTAACTGTATTGCTGTTTTTCGACAATTCCCATCTTTTTTTAAATCCTTTATTGTAGTTTTCATTTTTTACAATTTTTAATTTATTGACGACATCTGTTATAGGGGTTGTAGCAATTATCGTACCATCGTCTTGAAGTAAACTTTTATTTCTATCAGCACTATCACTGGTATCTGGATAAAAACCTATATTGGTGGCTTCAGATGTTGAATAATCTCTGGTATAATCCTTCAGTCTCTTAACCTGTAGAATGTAGGAGTGATAGTCTCCAACTGATTCGATTATTTGTTTACCTATCTGAAGTTTTACGCCTTTCATAGAACATACAGCTGCGACATTTTCATCATTTATAGATGCGCCACTGGATTTTACAATTTTCCACTTTGGCTCCAGATAACTCTCCGATAATGAAACAGGATCATTGGTATCAGTAATTTCGAAATGAAACGTCGTATTTTCTTTTTTGTCATTATGGCTTGTACTAGGTAATCTTATTTTTTTTAATTCGCTACTTTTTATATCGTTATTATAAAAATAACGAGTATCTCTCAGATCATAAATTTTTTCCATTTATTTAGGAAGAATTTTCAGACCTGTTCCTTTCATCTTTTTTGAAAATATTTCTTTCAATATGTCAGCATCCGTCAATCTGTCATTCAAATCTACTTTTTCAGCTTTAAAAAATCCTTTTCCTTGAATTCTTTTACTTTTCCTATATAATCTGTGTTTATTCATTTATTTATTGAGAAAATTTAGTTAATATCAATTGATATATTTTTTCAACATAATCTTCTTTTTCACCTACGACTCTAAAATTATACTCAATTAAACCTTTATTTAAATCAATTAATTCACCATTTTGATTCGTAACTCTCATCCTTATTCTACGAATTGAATCCCTATTCAGAGGATAACATATTAAATTATTGAATTCTTTCGAAATGATAACACCCGGTACATCCCTCGGTGTAAAAGAATAAATAACTTCTGAATTATTCTGGTTGATTAAAGATCCATTCACTACATCACAATGAATATATATAATGTCATTTCCGTTTGTTATATCCGCTATATTTTCACCTTCTATTACAGTCTCTTCATCATGACTTTCGTAGACCTTTTTTTCAAAGCCTATTAACTTATGAAAATCGCTTTTTGTTAAGTCGATATTCCAACCTTTAGTTAATTTAATAAGCATTCTTAGTCTAGATTGTATTCTACCAAATTTTACCGGAGGATCGTCTGAACCAAACGCTTTCAGCACATCTATATTTAAATCTTCAACGTTTTTATTACCGTAAGGAATAGTGATAGATTTAACATTATTCTCATCTGTGTATACGTCAAACATATTAGTTTTATCTGTTATGTTAAACCATGAAACGGTCATAGTAAAAGATTGCAATGCTATTTTTTTTTATTTTAAGAGGTTTTGGAAATTCAACAGTGAAGTCCTCTGATTTTTCATGACTTTTTGGTTTCAATTTGATCATTTATTAGACAGTAAAAAATCTTTAAAGATGAAAAACAAACTCTTCGTTATAATCGCTAGGCTGTTGAGTAAATGAATTAAGTACACATTCTGGACATTTACCTTTATTTCTTTCCTTTATATATTTCATACAAAATAATCCACAATTTACAGAAGTAGGTTTTTGTAAAAAACTATCATTGTGAGCTATATTGACTTTTTTATTGGACAGTTTAAGAAATTTCATAATATTTTCGGGAATATATTTTTCTTTGAGTTTAATATTTTTATATATATATTCCCCAAAAGGATCGAAATATTCTACATAGTTATATTTTGGATCATTATAGTAACAAACCCAATGTGTTCCAGGACCCGTCGAAATATCTAAATTAATAATCCCGCTTTCAAAATTTCCAATCTTTTTAGGAAGTAAATCGGAAGTGAAAACACCCCTGAATCCTCTTTCATCTTTCATATTTTCTTTAATCGTTTCATCGGATATACCCAATTTTGTTACCGGGATTTTTTTTTTTTAGACACTGACGCTTTTAGACCCGATCCTTTGTTTTCCCAAGGCTGAAAAACTCCAGATCCCGATATTTTATCTAGGATTTTTTTAGTTCCGCAACCCGCCGCACCGCTCGCAGCACCGAGTCCTAGTGATGTTAAAATAGGAATTAAAAAGGGTAAAAATCCACCGTTTTTATCTAATTGAGTTTTGCTTATATTTATTCTTTTACCTTTGCTAATCTGATTTATCTGTGTTTTGGTTAAATACATCTCATAATTGGGAGTTTTAGAATTGTCTATCTGCAGTGTCAGTTCTTCTTTTTTTCTGAGCGCTGATTTCAGTTTACTAATCTGCCCGTCACTCAAATGAATCTTCTTTTTTACATAACTCATTTATTAGGCAGCAAAAAGCTGACGCTTTCAAAGAAGAAATTGATTGTATAAGCGTTCTATATCTCCGTTAGTTATTTTTTAGCTTTAATGAGTTTGTCTATTAGCAGTTTGACTTCATTTCTTAATTTTTTCGACTTGCTACCTTGACATATTTTATCCAATAATTCAGATAATAAATCTAATCCTTTTCCCACTTTCATTACTTCACTACCTTGAATTGTAGTTAATCTACCAAGATATCTTTGTAGTTCCTCTTCGTTATTTTTAACAGCGTCTAATTCAACCTTTTTCTGACTTAATTCCTCCTCTGAAAGATTTCTAGCCCTATTAATTGTACTTTGTAAGTTGCCTTTTTTCCTCGATAATTCTTCTTTTAACTGCTTTGCCTTTGCATACATTTCATCTAATTTTTCTTTATTGTCTAGGAGTTTCGAAGGTTTGTATAATTGTACAGATTTTAAATAATTAATATCTAAATTTTGATCAACATTGTAAGTAAGTGGTGGTTCTTTATATAATTCTTTGACATCTTCGATCGCATCAGGAATAATTCTAGATGATTCTGCAATAGGCTGTAAAGATATATTTAATTCGTCCAGTTTATCATTGATAGCTTTAATATTTTCTTTTCTACTTTTATCCTGTTCTTCTAATTTTTTAGTGACAGGTTTATGAAATTCAGTTAAACTTTTGTCTATACCTAGCTTTCTATCACGCTGTTCTTCATTATTTTTTCTAATATCTGCTTGTAATTTGACAAGTTTTATTGCATTTTTTAATTCTTCTTTTTGTTTCTTATTTCGATCTTTTTCTAAATCGTTTATTTTATCCATTTATATGATTTGAAAATAGAAGCGACAGCTTCGCCGTCTATTTTTACTGACAGCTAATATGCTTTTACTGGCAGTAATTTTATTTTTACTAGCTGTAAATTTTCTCAGTAAATAAATGATTAAAATTAAAGATTACACAGAACCGGAAGAATTGCCTGACCCTAAACAACATCGTTTTTTACCCAGACATCCTTTCAGATTATTAATAATCGGCCCATCTGGTTGTGGAAAAACAAATTTACTAATAAATTTATTAAACGGTTTTGAGAATCCTAGTAATTTAAGATTAGATTTCGACGCTTTATATTTATGCGCAAAAGACATTTCTGAGCCAAAGTATTCTAAATTGCAAGAAGATTATACACTGTTTGAAGGTGTTGAAAGAGACGATATTTTAAAATGTAAAAAAATAAGTAAAAATAAAATAAAGGAATTATTAAAGCAGTATGATAAATATAAAAAGAAAGTACTATTTTCTTCAGATTTGAGTGAATTTATTACTGTTGATGATCTAGAGTCCTCAGAAAAAAATCTTGTTGTGTTTGACGATTGTGTTACAGAAAAAGATCAGAAAGTTATAGAGGATTTGTTTATAAGAGGCAGAAAGAAAAATGCATCCATTATTTATTTAACGCAATCTTATTACTCAACTCCTATAAATATTAGAAAAAATTGTAATTACTTCATATTTTTTAAGCTACAGCCTAGGGAAATTAATCAGATAATCAGAGAAATAGACGGAAATCTTACAAAAGAAAAATTTCTAGAAAAATATAGTTCTTGTAAGGGTAATTTCTTTATGCTAGATTTAGTAAATTCTGAAATGAGATACAGAAAAAATTTTGAACCTATATAAATGGAAGAATATTTAGAAAAGAGATTATATATTTATCGGAAAAGTTACAATTTGTATCAAAAGATAAGTATTTCCTTATAAGTTAGCAAATTTATGTTAAGTGCTTCGGGATTATCAGCTTTTGCGTTCATACCCCTCGCTGCTTTGAGTTTAAGTTCTGGAATTGTAGAAGTCATTGAGAAATCTTTAAATATTTTAGAACGAAAAGAAGAATACAAGCAATGTTATAATTTTTATAAACAACAGTTAAATTTATTGAAAGCTAAAAAAATTTCAGAAGAAGAAGTGTATGTCAGAGAACAAGATTTTATAAATACTTTAGTATACTTCCCAATCGAAAAGTATGTGAAAAAAGTACAGTTGAATGGATATAAATATTCTTCTTAGAAAGCGTCAGCTTTTTGCTGCCTAATAAATGAGTTGTAAAAGTAAAAAATTTGTTGTTACGTCTTTAACTAAAAAGGGTAATTTTAAAGGTGGATGTTTAAAATGCGGACAAACTGGATCGGGTCTTCTGAATAAAGTCATTAGTAATTTACCTTTCGAAATGCATTTATCTGGCCATAATTTTACAGGCCCGGGGACACAATTATTATGGGGAAAAACACGATTAAACCCAGATTTAACGTATAAAAATTCGTCTAAACCTGTTAACAGAGTGGATGAAATTGCATATAAGCATGATAAATGTTATTTAGAAAATAAAGATACAAAAAGTAGAAATGAAGTATGCGATAAGAATATGATTGATGGACTAGATAATATTCAAAATCCTACGATTAGAGAAAGAATTGAAAGAGGGATTGTAAAACCGATTATTCAAGCTAAAAAAACTTTCGGTATGGGAAATACAAAGATCTATTGTTTAAGATGTAAAAACCATACAGAAACAAAAGATATTAAAGATGCAATTTCTAAAAATAACAGGCCAATGATGAAAGGTATTTGTCTAGATTGTGGTTCTAAAAAGAGTGTTTTTTTAGGAAAACCCCAGGGAGGAAAGATCCTAAAAGTATCTTAGGGATGAAAGATCCTAAAAGTATCTTAGAAAAAATATATTATCATCCTGAAAATGGTTATTGTGGGATCAATGAATTAAAACGGAAAACAGGTTTCAGTCAAAATCAAATTACAGATTTTTTACATAGCCAAGATGTTTATACCAGCCTTTAATTCGTAAATTTAAACGAAGACGCTTTTATGTCAGTCATATCGATGACCAATGGCAAGCAGATTTATTGTTTATCAAACCTTTTAGTAAATATAATAACGGAACTAATTACTTATTGACAGTGATAGATATATTTAGTAAATATGGGTGGGCCATACCGATAAAAAGAAAAACAGGACAAGAAGTAACTGAAGCATTTAAAAAGATATTTAAAGAAAGAATTCCTGAAAAACTGCAGACAGACAAAGGATTAGAATTTGTAAATAAGTTAACTTTAAAAATATTTAAAGATCATAATATTCAGTGGTTTACAACTGAAAATGTTGAAATAAAATGTTCTATAGTCGAACGATTTAACAGGACAATTAATAAAAAAATTAGAACCTATCTAGCAGCTAACAATACTAAAAGATATATAGATGTTTTGGACCAATTAGTTAAAAATTATAATAATTCCAAGCATAGGTCTATCAAAATGACGCCTGCTGAGGCGAGTAGAGACGAAAACGAATCTGAAGTTTATAAAAATTTATACGAAGAAAAAATAATAAGAAAACCGAAATTCAAGGTTGGCGATAGAATAAGAATTTCGAAATACCAGACTGCTTTTACCCGCGGATACCAGCCTACTTTTACGGAAGAAATTTTCATCGTTTCACAAATATTAAACACTGACCCCATTACTTATAGAATAAAGGATTTGAATGGTGACGAAATAAAAGGAACTTATTATGAACCGGAATTAGTTAAATATAATAAAAAAGATAAAATGTTTAAAATTGAAAAAATAATAAAAAAGAAAGGAAAGAAATGTCTAGTTAAATGATTAAATTATTCCGACGAATTTAACTCATGGGTTGACGAAAAAGATATCAAGTCAATTTAATTTTTCCGCTATAATATCAAAACTCCCGCCTAGATGGGACTTTTTCAAATATTATTATGTTATTACAATAACTCATCAAAACTCCCGTCTAGACGGGACTTTTATATCAAGTCAATTTAATTTTTCCGCTATAATATCAAAACTCCCGCCTAGACGGGACTTTTTCAAATATTATTATGTTATTAAAATAACTCATCAAAACTCCCGTCTAGACGGGACTTTTATATCAAGTCAATTTAATTTTTCCGCTATAATATCAAAACTCCCGCCTAGACGGGACTTTTTCAAATATTATTATGTTATTAAAATAACTCCCGCTATAATATCAAAACTCCCGCCTAGACGGGACTTTTTCAAATATTATTATGTTATTAAAATAACTCATCAAAACTCCCGTCTAGACGGGACTTTTATATCAAGTCAATTTAATTTTTCCGCTATAATATCAAAACTCCCGCCTAGACGGGACTTTTTCAAATATTATTATGTTATTAAAATAACTCATCAAAACTCCCGTCTAGACGGGACTTTTTCAAATATTAAAATATAAAAAAGCTATAATATCAAAACTCCTACGAGGAAATGCATTACATTAAAATAAGTTTAAATAAATGAATTGTGACTTTTTTAAAGACGTTTTAATAGATGATTCTAACTTAATGGATTCTTTTGACAAAGAAAACAAATGTCAAATACCCGAAAAATATCTCAAAATTTATGACCAGATGAAAAAATGTGAAATAATGTACGATTCGGATGGTGAATATTTTACATATAAAAATATAGATGGTTTTTTAAGCGAAAGACGCAAATCCCGAATAAGTCGTTTTAAAGCATTGAAATGGAAATTGAAGTTAAATATTCCATATAAAGCTGAAGAAATGTTTATTCAGCTTTTAGATTTAGTGTACTATAAAAAGTCGATAAATTACCTACATTTCATAAAGAAAATATTAGATTATTATAATATTGATAATAATTTGAAAGTAAAATTTAATAAGAAAAACGAAGACATTTGGAATAGCTTTCTAAAAAATGTTTCTTAATAAATGGAGTCTAAAGTTTGCAAGCATTGTCAGATGACAAAAAATGTAGACCAATTTTATACTAGATTTCGTTACGGTAAAACAGAACATTACGCTAATTGCAAAAGTTGTCATTTAGCTATGAAAAATAAAAAAATTGATTGCGAATGTGGTAAAACATACACTCTAGCTCATAAAAAACGACATTTAAAAAGCAATTATCATATCAAACGAACGTCGAAATAAGTTTATGATATTGAATGTCGTGTTTTTATTCAAACATATTTTATTATTTATTATTTTAAACAGATAATAAGATATTGAATGCTGTGTTTTAAATTGAACATATTTTTTTAGATGAAAATATTATATTAAATGTTGAGTACTTATTTGAACGTATTATACAGAATGTTGTGTTTTAAATTGAACATATTTTGAATGAAAGTATTATACAGAATGTTGTGTTTTAAATTGAACATATTTTTTAGATGAAAATATTATATTAAATGTAGAGTATTTATTTGAACGTATTTTGAATGAACGTAAAATAGAAGTGCCTGATTATGACAGTGATTTTTCGGCTAAATAAATGGGTAATTCAAAAAGTACAAAGATTTTGACAGGTAATTGTACAACTGAAAGAATAAATGTAGATTGGAATCATACCTTTAATGTTCATCCTAATGTTCATATAACGCCTGTATGTAAATACGGCGAACCGTTTTTCATTAGAATAACAGAAATAGATAAAAACGGATTTCGATTTGAATGTTTAAAATTGAATGGCGAACCTGTAGAAAAAAATTTAGATTTCTTTCAATGGACAGCAATTAGTCCTTTTGAGTAAACGATGGAATATATTTTTTAATAGTCGTTTTCAGAAATTATTCAATTTAATTTAATTCATAATTTTAACGACATTCATTTTAAATCGCTTAATCTAAAATTAGCTGCAACCGAAATTGGATCGCTATTAAAAATGTATAGCAAAAAGTATTCATAAAATTTCTTCTATATAAATGGAGGAAACTCTAAGATTGATATCTGTTTCAAAAATACATATTTCAAAATTAAGGCAAGTCGTAAAACTTTTAAATATAAACCAACCCCAACATTGTAAAAAAGATGAATTAATTAGATTGATAATAAGATATATAAAAGAAACTGGGGAATATAAATATGTTTTAGTAGATTTATTAAATTTAGACGTCACAGATTATTTGAATGAAAAATTGAAACAATTTATAAATGAACCGAAAAACCGTCCAAAACTTAAGAAACTCTTTGATTATTACGGATTGAAATATAAAGATGAAAAATTGATCAAAAAGACAGAAAAAAAAGTCAAATTAGAAACAAATTTGGAAAATCTGTTTAGACCCGATTATGAAATTGTTGAGAAAGACAAAAAATTTGTAAAAAAATTTAATACTTATAGATATGTTTGTAAAATAAGACAAATAAATAAACTCACACCGGGCCAGTATTATAGTATCTTAAAAGATTTATTCAGGAGAGCAATTGGAAAAATCGAAGGAAAGGTCGATATTATAGTATTCAATCCCGATTTGACACAGCCCTTTCACCCTAAAATGATGTCAACGAAAGAAGCCTATGAGACCTACTTAGATGTTTTAACGCACAAAATGGAATACAAAGAGTTGGATATTAAAGATTGTGAATTTATTTTTACGGTTGTTGATTTGCCTAAAGGTGGTAAACATTTGAAATTACTGAACAATAACGATGTTGTCGATAAAAAAAGTATAATTCAAATTAAAAATGACGATAATATCTGTTTGGCTAGATCCATCGTTACAGCCTTAGCTATTCTAAATCGTAAAATTTTATGCGAAAAATTGAATCTAGAAAAACTTACAGATTTAGATGTTAAATACATAAAAATGGGTAGAAAATTACAAAAAAGTTTAGCGATAAAATTGCATGAAATTTGTGATATTCCGTTAGAAATGTGTAATTTAGAGCATGTTAAACAATTCGAAATTTTTTTAGATATTCAAATAACTATATTTTGCAGAGAAAATTTTAACGAAAAAATATACAGTGGTACCCATAAATCTAATTGTGTTTACATTTTAAAAAATAGAAATCATTTTGATGTCATTACAACGATTAAAGGATTTTTAGGAAAAAAGAATTATTGTGATTATTGTAAAGTCAGTTATTATAGAAGTGATCAACATAAATGTCCTTTAAAATGCAATAGATGTTTTAAGAAAGAGAGTAATTGCGAGGGAGATGATATTCAGTGTAATGATTGTTTTAGATCTTTTAAAGGAAAAAACTGCTTCGAAAATCATAAAAATGAAGCAGTCTGTGAAAAACTGTGGAAATGTTTAAAATGTAAGAGAAATATCAATAGAAAACAAAGAGGACCGAAAGATCATAAATGCGGAGAAAGACAATGTAAAAACTGCAGAAAGTGGGTTTTGGAAGATCATAAATGTTATATACGTAGGAAAGAATCTAAGGGAGGAACTTGTAAAAATATCTGTCCTAAAAATATAAAAGACAGAGAGAAATGGTGTGAGAAATGTAAAAGGTCAGAATTTACAGAAAAATATATGTTTTTTGACGTTGAAACGAATCAAGAGACAGGAAATCACCAAGTCAATCTAGTCATTAATCATGATTTTAATGGAAAAGAAAAAATATTTCAGAATGAAAATGAATATTGTGAATGGTTATTCCAAAGAAAACACTGCGGTTATACAGTATTAGCGCATTATGGAAAAGAATTCGATTTTCAATTTCTAGCTAAATACTGCTTTAAAAATAAAATTAAAGTGTTTACAATATATCAAGGAAATAAACTCATATATATGCAAGCAACCGCTTATAATATAAGGTTTATCGATTCTATTAATTTTACACTGATTCCGTTAAGAGAATTTCCTAAAACATTTGGACTAACGGAATTGGCTAAAGGTTATTTTCCTCATTTGTTTAACACTAAGGAAAATCAAAATTATGTAGGGAAATATCCTGAAAAATACTATTATGGTTATGATACTATGACTTTAGATCAAAGAAAAACTTTTGATAAATGGTATAAATCGGTAAAAAACGAAACATTTGATTTTCAAAAAGAAATTATAAAATATTGCAGATCTGATGTTGATATTTTAAGAAAAGGATGTTTAGAATTGCGAAGATTATTTCTAAACATTGCTGATATTGACCGTTTTAAATATGTCACTTTAGCTGGCGTTTGTATGGCTATATACAGAGATAAATTCATTCCAGTGAATACAATAGCGATTGATGAGGAGTTTATTCCAAAGGATCAATACAGTAAGAAATCGATCATTTGGTTAGACTATCTGTCTAAAAAACACAATATCAAAATACAGCATGCTTTAAACGGTGGTGAGAAAAAACTGAAATTAGGTGATAAAACTTATAAAGTAGATGGTTTTTATAATAAAACCGTTTATCAGTTTCAAGGATGTCATTGGCACGGTTGTCCTCGCTGTTTTACAGAATCCACTGTCAATCTTCAAAATCAGATATGTATGAAAGATTTGTATGAAAGAACTCAAAAAATAAATAAAAAAATAAAAGATAAAGGATTTGAATTGATTGAAATATGGGAATGCGATTTTGATAGTGACAAAGAAATTAAAAAATATATGAAAAATGAATGGAAAAGAGATTTTGTAGAACCTTTAAATCCTAGAAACGCATTCACCGGCGGTAGGTGCGAACCTACCAAATTAATCTACGAAATGAAAGAAATCGAAAAGGGTAGATATATCGATGTTTGTTCACTTTATCCAACAGTGAATTACTTTGATTACTATCCTGTTGGTCATCCGGTAAAGATTTATAATCCGGAAAAATATGATAAAAATTGGTATGGTTTGATACAATGCAAAGTACTTCCACCTAGAAAGCTCTATCATCCTGTTTTACCTTATAAAGGAGAAAAATTAATATTTAGTTTGTGTAAATTATGCTCAAAACCTATAAAATGCGAAAAGAAACAATGTAAAAAATGTTATGATATGCGGAATAATGAATGTAATCATACGGATGAGGAGAGAGCTTTTACAGGTACGTGGACAACTACCGAAGTTGAACTGGCTATTGAAAAAGGTTATAAGATTTTAAATATCTATGGAGTTTGGCATTTTGAAGAAAAATCTAATATATTATTTAAGGATTATGTTAAAATGTTTTTGAAAATCAAATTAGAAACAGATGATAAATGGTCTGAAAATTTCAAAACTGAAAAAGAATATAAAAGGTGCGTAGAAAAGAAACTGGGCATAAGGTTAGGAGAAATCAAAGAAAACCCAGGAATGAGATTTATATCTAAAATTTGTTTAAACTCTTTATGGGGAAAGTTCGGACAGAGAAAAAATATGAAACAAACAGAGAATGTAACAGAATTGGCAGATTTTTATAGAATTATACTGAACGACCGCATTAAAGACTTGAATATCATATTTTTAAATGATGAGTGTGTGCAAATGGATTATAAGATGAAAGATGAATATGTCCAGAATAACTTTAATACGAATATTTATATAGCAGCTTTTACAACCAGTTCGGCTAGAATAAGATTATATGAAGTTCTTGATAAATTAGGAGATAAAGTAATGTATTACGGTACAGATAGTATTGTTTATATCGATGATGGCTCTAATAAAGTAAAAACGGGCTGTATGCTAGGCGAATGGACCGATGAATTAGCAGAAGATAAATATATGAAATCGTGGATATCCGGAGCAAGTAAAGATTATGGTTATATTCTGAACGATGGTTCTGTAAGAGGAAAAGTAAAAGGATTTAAAATGAGTTATGATAGCGAAACTAAGCTCAATTTTGACGAGAGAATGAAAACAATAACGGGGGAAATTGACCATATAGATGTAGAAATAAACCAATTTCAGATACAAAAAGATAGAAATATTAAAGTGAATAAAATGAATAAAAGATATATGTTTGGATATGATAAAAGAAGAATTTTAGATAACTTTGATACTGTACCCTTTGGATTTTAAGCCGAATTTTTAATTTATAAAAATTGTTTTCTAATAAATGGACGATGTCACCCTTATCATAAATGTTCAAGGTTTTATATTTCCTTTTAAATCTATAGCGAGAGAAATAAGCTGGGTTCATTTAAAACAAGAAATATGTGAAACGATTTCTGTGTTTACACCTAACTATGAATTAGGTGATCAAGACCATGGAATAGTTCGTCGATGTACTAACGATGTCCATGGTTTAAGATTTAAAAGATATTCAGATAATACAGGCTTATGGATTAGTAGTGACAATGTAAAAGATTATTTCATACAATTGCATCAGATATACGGTGGGACATTTGCTTTTAAAGGAGGCGTTTTTCTGAAAAGTACTTTTGAAGAATGGGGAATTCCTATAAAAATATTAGATGTACCGAGATGCGTTAGAATATTAGGACCTGGATGTTCTATGTACAGATGCCTGTACTATAAAAATTGTCTTTCAAAAATTGTTCCTTAATAAATGGAAGAATTCAACAGTCTCAGATCGTTCCCAGTAACTCATAAGCTAAAAGATTTAGAGAAAGGGAAATACAAACTGATTTCGTTGAAGAAAATTCAAACTAAATTTGGAAATACGACTATTGCGAGATTGGAAGTTAATGATGTAGAAAAAGATTATTTTCTTAAAAAGAGTCATGGAAAAATATCTGAAAATGCAATAACAAAACTGAATAAAGGGGGTTATATCTTTCATTTTAAAGGAAAAAATAATGATGGCTATTATGATTATGAATTAGTAAAAGCTTAATCATACTATTTGTTTTAAATCTTACAATATCGGATGGATTTTATTTAATATCATCTATGAAAACTAACAGAATAGTATTTACTGAAATTAAAAATATATCTGTTTTAAGTACAAAATTCTTTTCTATCAAAAATGTGTTAATTTCGACACAAACTATTTTTTTTAATTTTATCGAACTATGAAAATATCAAACTATGAGAATAGCATTTATAAGTGTAAATAAAAGGAGAGAATTGATAAATTAATATTTTCTTACAGCTTATTTATTTAATCTGTCTAAACTTTGTTCGAATCATCTATCGAAAATTTTTTTCTATATAAATGCTACAATATTTTGTGATAAGTACTTTACTGTTTAATTGTCTAACGCCTACCTTTCATTATTTCAAATTTGACCCCGTTATTACAAATTATAGCATCGATAACTCTAATAATTATACTATATTTAATAGTTTCAATGATACAATAAAATTAACTTTGACCGCAAAAATATACAAAATGGATCAACCCTCTAAATTTTCTCAACCTGGAATTTATTTTTGGATAGAAAGTAAATGTGATGACAATTGGAATATAATACCAGAAACAAAAGAATGGTTTGATATTTATAGTCCTGGAGCTAATGACTTATATTATTCTATAGCTTTTAATGCAACTAAAGATTTTAGGATTGGTTATAATGCTGATAACTTATTATATAACGCTGGTCTTTGCTTTCATTATTCCTATCAATATCATCCTACAGGAAGGTTGTTTATTAGCATTTGATAGACGATTAATAAAGTTTGATGAAAAATATTAGCATTCCATTGGATTTTCAAGGGTTGTTTTATAATCATCATTTGGACAATCTTACAATAATCGGATTAGTCGACAGGCAAACTTTTTCATTAAAAATATTAAAATTTGTTCAAAAATGCACACATTTTGACGAACTTTTTGATGAATAATCGTTACAACTCTCGATATTCAGACTGACAAATTTTTGATGAAAAATCTTACAATAATCGTTCAATATTTGCATTTAGTGGAGTATGAAAAGTGTTCCAGAGTAGGTACCATATACTACTAATATATTTATTAGTATAGACTAACCGGCTTTTCCGGCTATGTATATCTTGATTACTTTTGTGTCTCTAATATATTTTTTAATGTAAATTAAAATAGGGTGTGTATTCTAATTTCTAGCTCTAATTTCGCTAATTTCTTCATTGCTAGTTCTAATTTCTAATTTCTCTTCAATTAAAAACTTATGATTTACAGTCTACATCAGAAGACTGATTCTCCCAAAATGAGAGTTTTTTTTAATATGCATTTATGCATATTATCACCATTTTATTTTAAATCAATTGATGATAATCATACTAAGTTTGATCTTATAAGATCTTGAATATAATAACAATTTTTATAACATATGAATACAAGAGTTGATGCTGAAACCACGAATTATCAGGAGCACCACATCTTCCAATGATGAGATGTAACGGCATATTTATATCTTGATTAATTTTGTGTCTCTAATATATTTTTTAATGTAAATTAAAATAGGGTGTGTATTCTAATTTCTAGTTCTAATTTCTCTAATTTCTTCATTGCTAGTTCTAATTTCTAATTTCTCTTCAATTAAAAACTTATGATTTACAGTCTACATCAGAAGACTGATTCTCTCAAAATGAGAGTTTCTTTTAATATTCATTTATGCATATTATCACCATTTTATTTTAAATCAATTGATGATAATCATACTAAGTTTGATCTTATAAGATCTTGAATATAATAACAATTTTTATAATATGTGAATACAAGAGTTGATGCTGAAACCACGTATTATCAGGAGCACCACATCTTCCCATGATGAGATGTAACGGCATATGTATATCTTGATTACTTTTGTGTCTCTAATATATTTTTTAATGTAAATTAAAATAGGGTGTGTATTCTAATTTCTAGCTCTAATTTCGCTAATTTCTTCATTGCTAGTTCTAATTTCTAATTTCTCTTCAATTAAAAACTTATGATTTACAGTCTACATCAGAAGACTGATTCTCTCAAAATGAGAGTTTCTTTTAATATGCATTTATGCATATTATCACCATTTTATTTTAAATCAATTGATGATAATCATACTAAGTTTGATCTTATAAGATCTTGAATATAATAACAATTTTTATAATATGTGAATACATGAGTTGATGCTAAAACCACGAATTATCAGGAGCACCACATCTTCCCATGATGAGATGTAACGGCATATTTATATCTTGATTACTTTTGTGTCTCTAATATATTTTTAATGTAAATTAAAATAGGGTGTGTATTCTAATTTCTAGCTCTAATTTCTCTAATTTCTTCATTGCTAGTTCTAATTTCTAATTTCTCTTCGATTAAAAACAAATGATTTACAGTCTACATCAGAAGACTGATTCTCTCAAAATGAGAGTTTTTTTTAATATGCATTTATGCATATTATCACCATTTTATTTTAAATCAATTGATGATAATCATACTAAGTTTGATCTTATAAGATCTTGAATATAATAACAATTTTTATAACATATGAATACAAGAGTTGATGCTGAAACCACGAATTATCAGGAGCACCACATCTTCCCATGATGAGATGTAACGGCATATTTATATCTTGATTACTTTTGTGTCTCTAATATATTTTTAATGTAAATTAAAATAGGGTGTGTATTCTAATTTCTAGTTCTAATTTCTCTAATTTCTTCATTGCTAGTTCTAATTTCTAATTTCTCTTCGATTAAAAACTTATGATTTACAGTCTACATCAGAAGACTGATTCTCTCAAAATGAGAGTTTCTTTTAATATGCATTTATGCATATTATCACCATTTTATTTTAAATCAATTGATGATAATCATACTAAGTTTGATCTTATAAGATCTTGAATATAATAACAATTTTTATAATATGTGAATACAAGAGTTGATGCTGAAACCACGAATTATCAGGAGCACCACATCTTCCCATGATGAGATGTAACGGCATATTTATATCTTGATTACTTTTGTGTCTCTAATATATTTTTAATGTAAATTAAAATAGGGTGTGTATTCTAATTTCTAGTTCTAATTTCTTCATTTCTAGTTCTAATTTCTAATTTCTCTTCAATTAAAAACTTATGATTTACAGTCTACATCAGAAGACTGATTCTCTCAAAATGAGAGTTTCTTTTAATATGCATTTATGCATAATATCACCATTTTATTTTAAATCAATTGATGATAATCATACTAAGTTTGATCTTATAAGATCTTGAATATAATAACAATTTTTATAATATGTGAATACATGAGTTGATGCTAAAACCACGAATTATCAGGAGCACCACATCTTCCCATGATGAGATGTAACGGCATATTTATATCTTGATTACTTTTGTGTCTCTAATATATTTTTTAATGTAAATTAAAATAGGGTGTGATGTTTTTCAGATACGCATCTCATTAATTAATTATTTTTGTAAGTCAGGGCAGGGTAACGACAATTACTTAAGTATTTTTAAGATGTTATTACTTACCCATCATATGTAGTATAGGGTAAGTCTTGTAATCGTTTTGAAAATCGAAAAAATTTTTTTGACGGATTTACACGTTTCAGGCACTGGAGATTCCAAAAAACATATTTTTAGAAAAAAATTTTGCCGTCCGTCTGTGTGTCTGTGTGTGTGTGTGTGTGTGTGTGTGTGTTTGTGTGTCTGTAAACGCTCTATCTCCCGAAAAAATTGAGATAGACACTTGCAATTTGGTATGTACTTAGTATGTAATAATGGGAAGAAGCCTATTTCAATTCAATAACCTCGATTAACCGGATCTATTTTTTTCGGACTCTCGAAATATTCGTTCTGATAAAAGGTATATAAAAATTTTCGAAATTGTTTATTTTAAGAAATGAATATAAAAGACAATAAAAAAACATAAATTTTGCATAAAGCATGAAGTCGATCGGATAATTAGTTGCTGAGATATTTGTAATCCTATTTCTCACACTCTTCGATTTTTCATGACCCTGTATTTCATCCAAATTTCACTTCAAAGATATATTTTAATTTGAAATTTGACGCTTAATCAGATGCACTAAACCGCTAGTTAATAGGCGTATTATGTTTGGAGTTATAAGGAAAAACCTCTTTCAAGCAATTCAGTAATCGAGCCTATAAAGTTATGATGTCATCAAGCCACGATTTTATTTGAATTGCTATGCATTTTATAAGTAGTTTACACATTTTTGTTTTAATATTTTACATTATGCATATCCATGATGGGTAAGTATTACGGTGGCCCCCAACCACTAGTTTTTAAATAGTAGTAAATTAACTTTGCATAGCAGATTAAAAGTATTTAGCATAGGAGCTGAGCCAAGTTATGAAAGCGATTGTGAATCCTCTTTTTATTTTCTTTTAATTGTATATAATGTTAATATGTAAATAAACATCTTGAATTTTAATTACTTTTGATTTCCCTTTAATCATCACATATAAATTATATGTAATTCTTTTAGGTTCATTTTATGGGTATGTGTAGACTTCCCGCGAATGTAGTTTGTAACATTTTCAATGGTTATTCTTACGAATTTAATTATAACATTTCGCGGAAAGCTCAGAAGTATAGGGATTTCTGAAATTCACAACGCAAACATTAATTTATTTAATTAAGTACAATATATTTCATAATGTGAGCGTTTACATTTATCTTAAGCTCGCGTTACCCTGTACCAGAGCGTTATTTTTTATATATACGATCGCGAGCTATTTGTATTATTTAAGTTAACTAAATTTACCACCCATATAATGCTTGGTTTGGGTAAATAATAGGCAGATTAGTAATAAGTAACACCAATTTTTAATATTTTTTCTTGATCTGTACAGCATCTCCCCAAGTAATTGTAATTGGTGACATGAACCAGTCCTTTTTAATATTTAGTTTAAATATTTTAGGTTAAAAAACGGATCTGTGGTAATTATTGAGGTGACGTTTAATGTATTTTTAATTAATTAACTTATTTTTATAATTTTTATGTTTTCTAAAATTTTTTAGAGTTAATTTTTCTATGTTACTTATGGTCGTTTTAAGTAGTAATTACATACATGATGATTTTAAACTTAAAAGGTTTAATTTTTAAGTTAACTAAATTGGATAAAACTGAAACTTTAATTTTTAATTTATGGGTTTCAGAAAGCGTCTGTTTTTATTAATATGTAATATAAACAATGAAAATGTCATGGCAAATTTTAACGTTTTTTTTTTCAAATGTATGAAAACTTAATATATGATAAAAGTATATAATGCTATTGAATTTGTAGATTTTAATGATTCAAAAAAATTTACTTTTAAAGAGTGTTAATTTTTCAACGAAAATTTTTCATTTAAAACAGATGTTTTGTCTAACGAAAATATTTTATGATAAAAAGCAAAATGCTATTGGTATCTCAAAGAGGTATAATTATTATGACAATTGTTGAAAAAGTACGATAAAGTACAAAATTCTTATGTTGGAATAAACAAAATATATTCTTTTATTGCTTAAGAGTGACAAGAATACTACATTCTTATTTTCTACGTTCTACTTATGTTCTATGTTCTGTTATTTAAAAAAAGAGGTTTTGTCTAATGAAAATATTTTATGATAAAAATATTTTATGTACTATGTTCTATGTTCTGTTATTTAAAAAAGGGGTTTTGTCTAATGAAAATATTTTATGATGAAAAGTGAAATGCTATTGGTATCCCAAAGAGACATAATTATTATGACAACCAATGAAAAAGTACAAAATTCGTATGTTGGAATAAATAAAACATATTCTTGTACTGTTTAATAGTGACGAGAATACTACATTCACAGTTTCTATTTTTGTTTTAAAAATTGCAGTATAGAAAAATAGAAAGGGTATTTTTATTTTCATTTACGTGTTACTAAGTCTAAAAGTATATCTTAAAGTACGAAATTTGGTATTTTACAAAAGAATGTTATGCTAATAAAGTGTGAATGCATTTTTCTTTTGATATTAAATGCATTGTACATGTATATATTTAAACATCTATATAATATTGATATTTGATCGTAAAAATATTGATAAGTAAAAGAATTCATATTGATACATAAGTATTAAAAATGTGTTATAAATTAAATCTTCAAACGACATAAACTGAGTTCTTATTTCTATGTTGGATGTTTAGAATACATTTAACTAATTTTTTTTGTTTTTAGTTATTAAATAACAAATATTCCAAAGATTTGTCGAAAGGAACAGAAAGTTTTTTTTGAAAAATTACATTTTATTCGATGATTTTATGTCGTACATTGTTTTACATTTTCAAAAATATTATCTGTATAAAATAAAAAAATGTCACAGTAAAGTATAATGCACCATTCTCCTCTCTTCAACTGGACAATTTCTTTTCATCTAAAAACAAATAAAAATCTATTAATTTAAAAACAGATAAAATATCATTGCTGAAAAAAACCCAATGGCGTACTAAGCGGCCGAGCACGCTGGCCCAGAACTCGTAGATTTCAGGGTCCCAAAATTTTCTGGTTTCAAGCAGTAATTGTATTGAGAAACACCTTAATATACATAAATGAAGCATTAAAGTTCTATAATAAATTATTACATTTCTGGGTGGATGATAAACTTTAATGAAAATTCCCCAACGGAGTGAAAATAATCTAAGCCAGGATTCGTCTGGATACCCCAGGGTGGCATCAAATTGGCGCCAGAAGCAAAGGTTCCCGTTCGAATTCTTGCCTAGATACGAAGCCGACGTCCCAGTTCGAATTCTTGCCTAGATACTCTTCATTCGGTAAAATTTCTTTTAACTTTAACCCCAACATGAAATATCATACCTTAATAGGGCTTGACGGTATCAGAAATTTAATATCGCAATATAACAACAAGTTAATATTGATATTGCTGATATATCGCAATACTAATTTAAAGTGAAAAAGGAGGGGAGAGTAAGAGCATTTGCTATTTTAAGATAAATGATATGGTATCAACAATTTAAACACAAAATCTATTTGAATGCGATGAATTAAAATTTTTATATCTACAACCTGTGGCCAGAAAGTTCGGTGAAAGAGCCTGTAGAGGTCGCTGCTGTACTAGTAGAATATCAACACGCCACGCGTTTTGAAGGTCAATATCTGTTTGAACGATTGACAAGGTTCCGCCACTCGGGCCACTCCTGAGTATGCCACGCAAGGCTCCTGGACTCTTCTCCACGATAATGCCCGGCCACACACCGCCTTGGTTGTACGGCAGTTCCTGGCCGCAAATGGAGTTGTTAAAATTGATCACCCCCTTATTCACCTGATTTGGTACCTGCAGACTTCTTTCTCTTCCCCAGATTGAAGTCAGCCCTGAAGGTAAAGAGATTTACGGACATCACCGACATTCAACGCACGGCCGAGCTGAAAGCCATTCCGAAAGAACTGTTTTACAGGACTTTCCAGGACTTATATACTCGTTCCCAACCGTGCATTACCATCCATGGAGATTATCTTGAAGGACAGTAAAATGTATTTGATGCTGTACAATACTGCATTTGAAATAAAAATTCAGTCACCGAACTTTCTGGCCACAGGTTGTATTTGCTCATAGAACATAATTTTTATTTTTTATGTTTTTAAAACAAAATATTTAAAAGAAAATAAACTAATCGTTTAATAACTATTTGAATTACCATTACTTTCATAAAACTGCTCTTTAAAGATAGTATATCTCCTATTCTTCTCATTTTATTCTATGAATATATATATATATATATATGTCTCATTTTCACCACTGTGATATGATTAATATATGATTAAAAAGCGCAATTAATAAAATGAAATTCAAAGTTGTCCACATAAAAATGTATAAATTTTCGTTTCATATAATTTAATTATTTGTTTAATAATACCAAACTTTGTTTTACTTGGTTCAATTACAGTTTGGGGGCACTGAGTCTGATTTTGTTTATTCTGTACACGAAATGGGTACGGGTTAAACCACCGATACATCATTATCCTTTCGTCATATATCCTTCGTTTAATCTTGGCATAAAGAAATCACTCCATCCTGAAAAACTTCATTTTATCAATCATCTTTATCGTTTATTTATTTTAATTTATCAAAGGATACCTAAGGTATCCGAATACCTTCGGAGGGCCTTTTTTAAAATTATTTTAAAATATGACTTTTTTTTTTTTTTTTTTGCATTGTATATCATGATGTGATTAAAAAAGTAAAATAAAACAGAAAAAGTTATACATTTCAAATTATTTTTTTATATTTTGGGGAAAAAATAAGCAAAAAACAGCGAAAATAATCACTTCCGCAAAACATCATAACTCAACTTTAAATCAAGATATTTTTATTTTGTAAGCATTATGATAGTTATTAAACCTTTTTCTGGGGAATGAACTACTCTCATATTTGTGAGTCAAATATTTGAAACTATATAGAAAGTTAATCAGTGATGAAGCAAAAATTACTAAAAATTTATTGCAAATTGGAAACTTTATCAATAATTAAAAAAAACTAATACACTTACTGTTACGAGTGTAGTTCATTCTCTTTATTGCACTTTGCAAAGCATACAAAAAATATTTGAAAGAGATTCATCCATAATTTTTTCCGCTATGATGTTTTGCGTAAACATAAAATGTTAAAAAATTGATTTTCAGAAAACGCAAAAACAAAATTTAATTCAAAATCTTACCTTTATTTTGAAAAGCAAACCATAATATGTTACTCAATTTATTATACACTATATTATCTATTTTGTTTAAGACAATTGCTGTTTTTCTTTTTCAAATTCTTTTAAAATTTTCTCTGCTTCTTTACTTTTGGGTTTACATAGCGTTGAAAAACATGCTGACTTCCGGTGAGCAGAACGATAATTCCGGTTTCAAAATACTGATACTTAGTAATTTTAAAAAGGCAATAACTTGACTTCTAAATAAGATATAAACAAAATTCAAACAGATTTGGAAAGATAAAGAGTCCGGCTATTATATTATACCAAAAATCTAAAAATCGATATTTTGGCCGAAAATCGGCTTTTAAAGGTGTTCGGATACCTTAAAAATATGAATTTAAGAAATTTAAAAAAATCGCGTATTTTGAGAAACTTACGATTTACTATAAAATTTAATCATGGCAACCATGTAATTGTTTTTTTTTTGTTCTTTTTTTTTGCGTTAATTATTATCTAACATTGTTTAAATTATTTCCTAATAAAATCCACTAGAATAAGAAATAAGTTAAATTTCGATAATCTAGTGAAATTCAGTTTAAAAATTTTCATTGTTAAAAGTATACCTTTTTTTGTGAACGGGACAACCAAAAGAGACCGAATCTACCCAATTCGATGCATTCATTTTAAGCTCAGATATAAATTCTTTCCGAATCCCTGAAACCGCACTCTATAAATAAACTAATATTAATATACTACGCAATAATCAACGCTCATCTTTATCGACATGACTTATCAAAAGCCCAGCGTTGTCGCAATATGTCTGGACCAATCACAGCAGCCAAACAAGGACCGTGCGATTATTATTATTCATTAGCGAAAGTATTATGTATTTATTTGTAACGAACAGTAGCATTTGTGGATTTTAAAGCTTGAATATATTGGATATATTGGAATATTCCTTACTTTGAGATATGATAAGTAGATAATCAGCGGAGGTAGTTTTTCGTTTTGGATGAAGCAGGGCAGTGAATAAATATATGGATCGATGTAAAAAAGATATAAGGACATATTGGTACGGGATATTTGTCGCTGTTTTTCGGGGCTCGTAATCAGTGTGATTGTAAAACAAAACAATATTATTGTTATTGGGATATATCGGCTGAGTCAGAGTTTAGATATTGTTATTGCGATATTTAAAAAATATCAATATTTGACCGATATATTGATAAATAATCCAGCCCTACATCTTAATGTTAAAAAAATTACAAATCTACTTGTTTCAGTTTCTACAGTCATTTTAGTACTTTTTTTGACAAATAGCGGAAAAAATTAGAACAATGCTGGATATTTGCACAGGTGCTCATTAAGGTATTTAGTTTAACATACTGAAAGTCCTCATCGATACGATGTGAGCTTTCGCCGCCAGGGGGCACGAATGATCTTGAAAATCGGTTTTTCTTGAATATCTGATTAACGACGGCATCTAGAAAAAAAGTTCAATTAAAAATATGTAGAAAATTTAATTTTCCTACAAAAAGTGTCCATAAAATTTTTTGTCACACCAACCCTTCCCTGTCAAATATCAGAAGCAGTGAAAATAACTGGAAAAATAGGGAACGATTGTATTGAACGCTCCCAAGAACCAGAACAAATACCGATCTACTTTCGAACCCTACACCTCCTCTTCTGTCCTTTTCTCTGTAGACTGATTTCGCAAGCTGGTGAAATAGTCATTGTCGTGGTATCCCATGCTTATGTCAAAATATACCATGTGCTGGTATCTTTGCCGTGTTTTATTTCAATTGATGAGCATTTCGCTGGTATTAAATCACCCTAACTTACTGAATGAAGTATTCTTTGTGAGTTTTTAGAAAGTAAATAGTGTTACTTTTCACGCGTATTGTAGAAAATTTTAAATAGTTTTGCGAGTGAAAAAATTGCTCTTTCTTGATTGCTGATCGAGAGTGTTAAAATCGAGATTGACGAAGTATTTTTTCTTGTATGTGGTGAGAGCTGCGTTGTGAATGATTGGAAAAAGGTACTGAAGTCACCTGTGACCTCAAGTTTGGAAAGAAGTGACAATAATTGGACAGCATTTGAAGAAATGTGCAGAAAACAATAGTGGAATTATAGTCCATCCAACGTGTAGGAAAATTTATACAAGAAAGAATTCTGTTAAATCGTACAAGAAATCTGTTGCATAAAACCTTCAACGTCCACACAAATTATACTGTTAAATGAAAAATTGGAGAATTACAGTCCTTTGTTTGAATTCAATGAAAAATTTTTACTATGTTCTGGTACATTGGATGAAGCTTTTATACGGAAGAAAAAAAGAAATCTCTAAAGTAATGCGAAAAAGTGATAATAGTTAAAAGCTTAGAGGTGAATTAGATAGTCTAATTGTGTCTCTAGTGAAGACAAATGAGACAAAGAAGTCAGTAAGCGTTTATCTAATGTTAATGACTTTGTTGCAGCTGAAGCAAGGTACTACCACAAATTCTTTATAAGGGTTTTTTACCAAGTAAGTGGAAACCAGTAAATAAGGAAAGGACATGTTTACAAACAATTTAATCAACCAATCTACATTTTCTCCTTAGTGATCATTGCAGGAATCACCATGGTGGCGCAGACCAATCATGTCACAGATCTTTCTATTGTAGACTAATCAGACCGCTTGAACAATTGTGAACAATAGTAGTCTTAACGACTGTCAGGTATTTCTCGCTTCCCCACAGTGACGTCAGCAGCATTTTCCTCATATAGGAGTGTCGTAGAAACTTATATTAAGAAACTGCTGTGGTAAATGGGTAACCGTTTTAGATTTTTACTCTAACGAAGTTTGTAATACAAAAGAGGCCGAATGAACTCATCGGTATTCGAAAGTTTTAACTCTCGACATAGATATTAACGAAGAAATGTATGTGTCAATTAGTCAAAAGTTTTTATCTAATCATCAAAAACAGACACACCTCATCTATATTCTGAAGCAGAAATTTATGGAGAATGGTTTCGAAGTGAAACAAGCAGAGGGAAATTCTGACACACTTATTGTTAACGCAGCCATTGAAGTACCAAAGTCTGGTGCGCTGGCTGCTTTTGCAGGCAATGATACTGACTTGCTCGTATTGTTGACTGCCTTAGCACCTCCAGAGACAGAGATATTTTTAATAAGCCTCGAAGAACAAGAATTACAACCACCTTGAATTCGTCGCACAGTCTCAATAATGATGCAATTCTGAAAGATCATATACCGTTTCTTCACGCTTTTTGAGGTTGTGACTCTACACAGCAATGCTTGGGAAAGGCAAAATGTCGTTATTAAAAATTTCGAAAAGAGAAGGAAATCGTAACAAACAATCTGCCAGCACTTTTAAAAGTGGCAAAGCATCCCAAATTGAAATATTCGAGAGAGGGAAAACTATTTTTCTTGCTTTATATGGTGGTAAAGCAGAAATTTCTATGAACAAGTACCATTATATATGCTTCAAGAAAGGTGTTGCTGTTGGTTAAAAAAGGTTTTCATAGTTACCGCTTACCATGGATGCCGCTAGATTGCATAGTTTATGTGTTTATCATCGAATACAATACTGGTTAGGCAATAAACGTCTTCCTGAAAACTGGGGTTGGCAAAATGCACTTAATTTATCTCTAATTCCATCTAAATTACCACCCGCACAAACAATATTATTTAATTCATTTGTTGTACTTGCTCCAAAGGATATGGCAAAGCGTGTGGATGCCAAAAATTTGGATTCAAGTGTTCTTATATTTGCGTAAATTGTTGCGGAGTTTCATGTCACAATGCATGTAAAGTTGAAATAGAAGATGAGGAGGATACTGACAATAACATGCCCATTGCAAGGAATGAGGGAATCGCTACACCTGAATTTAGTGATGATATCGAAGGCCAACCAGAAAATAGTGAAGGTAATACAACAACTGAAGAAAAAATACAGATGATGACGAAACTAAATCGAGTGAAGAAGTTGTAGATATGCAAACGGCTACTCAAGCAATCAAATGATTGATATTTGAACAAGCCAGTCATTATATGTTGATTAGGCCTAGGGGGGGAAACCAGAATTTTAAAAAATGCGCTAAATGCTTTACCTCAAAGGTGTTATGGAAATACGAATATTATACATTCACCTCCTTTCTTCAAAAGTAAGAATTTTACACCTTTCAATATAATTTCTTTGAAAATAGCAGCAGGTGTTTCGTATTTTTATCGTTTTTCTTCCAAGTACGTTCACTGTTCTTGATTTTTGACAGAGAGGTATTGGTGTGACAAAAAATGTTATGCACACTTTTTGTAGGAAATTAATTTTTCTATATCTTTGTAATTGAACTTTTTTTTTTCTAGATGTCATCGTTAAAGAGATATTCTACAAAAAAAACGATTTTCAGGATCATTCGCGACCCCTGGCGGCGAAAGATCACACCGGATCGATGAAGACTTTTAGTATGTTAAACTACATACCCTAATTAGCACCTGTGCAAAAATCCAGGTTTGCTCTAATATTTTCCGCTATTTTTCCTAAAATGAATGGACTATATAAGAATTGTATAAAAAATATATTAGAATGTAACTCCAATGAAATTACTACTACAATGAAAGTGATGTTGCATTGCAATAAACTACAGTTAAAGAAGGATTTTTTTTTAAAAATAAATTACTTTTATGCTTTTTTAGATTGTGAAGTAGATTTATTGCCAATCCTATGAATATTTAATAAGGGCTTTCTTATTGCAAATGTAAATGCATTTACATTTTCTGTTGCATATTAAAAGTTTCAAGTTTTTCATAACGAGCCTAAATCATTTCTGATTTCTTTGTCAGCATTCGCAGCGTTCTACATTTTTATATAGCTGCTACCACTATTTTGCAAGTATAATTTCCGTAGTAGATTTCTTTAACACGTGTATAGGAATCTAATACGAAGATTATGGTTTAAAAATATGTATAGCAATTATATAAAAATCATAGGATGCTGTGTTTGTATTTAGCCCTCCGCCTACCAAACATGTACAATCACAATGGAGCCGACAGGTACATTCAAAATGATTATCCGAACCAGAATTTGTTTCATAAAATAAGTTAAATATAAACCACAGAAACTGAAACAGTTTATAGTTTCAATTGGATTCCCTGTTGGGTAAAACAACTACACTCCCGGTACATGAGTAGTTGTATATCACATCATAGAGGAGCCATGAGAAAAGAAGTATAAATGTAGCATAATAGCACTAGAAAACGAAAGAAAAGTAAAAGATTCTACTGAAAACTTCATTAGCCAATCCGAAATAAGTAAGCCAACCAATCAAATTTAGCTTGCGTAAGGCAGCCATTAAATTTAACTTGCGTAAGGCAGCCAATCAAATTTAACTTGCAGTTTAAGAGTTGACAGGATGAGAATTAAGTAAAACAAAATGAGTAGCAAAGCATTAAAATATAATAATTACGTTGAAAAATAAATAAAGAGATGATGAGAAAGATGAACTAAAGTAAATAAATAAGTTAAATCGTTTTAAAATAAAAATTCTGGTGTGATATGTTTTTATCAAGATTGAGTAAAATTTTCGGAAGCTCTAGGGTTGAGTATTGCTTGAAATATTACATCCGTATTTAATTTAAAAACTACTTTTGCTGTAGAATTTGTATTTTATTTGACATAGTTTATATTTTATTCTGCCAAATTAAAATTTTATATAAAAACTGAGGCTAATGACTTGACACTAGTGTGTACAATAATACAAGCTTTTATTTACATTTCTTATTCAGTAAGATGCTGTATTATATTCATTTATTTCTTACAGGGTGTTCTAGAAAGGACTCCCCAACTTTTAAATGACATAACTTCGAAGCAGTGAGAGATAGAAATGTGAAACAAGTTGAATGTTAGACAGATAGGTCTGGAATTTTTTATACATCAATTTAAAAAAATAGTTCCAATATTGGACACGAGAGGGCGCTGCAATCACAAAGCTGTGTCTTTGAAATAGTTCCTGAAAGTGAGCTGTTTGAACTGAGATAAAAATCACATTACAATGGTTTCCATATGGTTACCTTTTTCAGCAACAACATGACGCAACCTACAGGTAACGTTTGAAATCACTTGTTGCAATACTTCTATTGAAATGGATGCACATGCCTCACAGATGAATTGTTAGAGCTGTTCCAACGTTTGGGGATTTTTAGAATAAACAGCATCCTTCAAGTAACCCCACAAAAAGAAGTCGCATGGATTCAGATCCGGGGAATATGGTGAATACGGCATGATATTCTTGAATTCAGAATTATTCTCTAATTCTATACAACTTTTTTACACGTGTCAGCAATGAAACAGACGCACGAATGAAATTTCTGTCCTTCTAAGTACCATTTAAAGTTCCATGTGCTTGTGCTGCCACCTATTATCCAATATTGGAACTATTTTTTCACATTCGTGTATAACAAATTCCAGACCTATCTGTTTAACATTCAACTTGTTTCACATTTCTATCTCTCACTGTTTCGAAGTTATGTCATTTAAAAGTTGGGGAGTCCTTTCTAGAACACCCTGTATATACATTTCTTGTAAAAGCATGATGATTTATGATTAGGAACCAAAATATTTTCTTTCACAAAGCTCCAACATTTTCATGATCGGGCCCTGAAAATAGTAAGTAACAGTCTGTGCTTTCAACGTACTTGTAGGTTTTCAATCTTTTGTGACAGTGTTGAATTCAGACATTGTTGTCAGTGCTGTATTACCAGCAGAGCATGCATGCACTTGTCCATGATACTCAGCTTTCAGGGTCCAAACTGTTTCTGGTGTTGAACAGTATTTTTTTTTTTTTTTTGTAAATCAACTTATTGTAATAAAAAATAAAAACCTGCATGATTAAATACACGAATTACGTAAATTTAATCTACATTAGAAAAAAATATATAAAATACTCTGTTTACAATCAACATTCAAAAAACGATATGTATATATATATATATATATGTGTGTGTGTGTGTGTGTGTTATGTTCTGCTACATTTTAGATCCATCCAGCGGTCAGTGAAATAAATATGGCAAGCATTCCATAACTTAAATGCAGTCATGCCATGAAGTCCAAATTGTAGGTGTAATTATACGAAAAAAAGAACACTGTTGCACTCTAATCTATTTATTTAAACTCCATCATCTTAATTTTTGGAGAGTGCTCTCTCCCTGAGGATAATCTTAACACCAGAACTCTACAAGGTATCTGATTTCTCACTGCAACGCCAACATCATCTTTATTAGACACTCAAATCGACGCAAAAAACTTTGCTCTCTGCCTCCGCCAGCTCGTTTTAAGGTAGGACGCGAAAAAAAAGCAATTTTGTAACCCGTGACCTATTTTAACCAATGAATGCTCAATGTCGCCTCGCACTATCTTTTAGTTATGAATTAATATTGAAGGGATACGCCTCTTGGATGCTTTTGGAGGTAAAATAATTTTCTTGAATATTGTGGAAAAATGAAAGCGTGGGAAAAACTAATAGAATAATTTCGGCTTTTGCGTATTGAGAATATAAGTTTCTCCATAACAAAACAATTTAAAAGAATGATTTTTTAGACTATTAGGAAAGGAAAAAAATGGTGAATTTCCACTGATTAAAAGAAACGAAAGAGATTTACATACGGAAATAAATAAGAAATATTTAATATAATAAAGAATTTAGAAAATTGTTCTTTAAAAAAATATATATATACTTATGAATGTGATTTTTACATCTTCTTTGACGGGAAATAAAAAGTGAATTTATGTAGATTAGGATAAAAAGTGTTTTAAATATGGACAGAAATGGAATATTTTTAAGAAAGGAAATATTTTAATAAACTAGGGTTGTAAATGGAATATTAATAATAAAAAAAAAATAAGAATAAATTTAATAGGGTATGGAATTTTAAATTTTGTAATATATATATATATATATATATATATATTAGAAATAAGTTCGTTCTTTTTTTTCGGAGCCTGAACACGATATCGAAAGTGCGAAGTAGAAAATTGTTACTAACAAACTGGTTATTTATACCTAACCACTAGCAGCATAAATCTACAAAAGTCACAATTCTTATTATTTTAAAATATCATTAAACAGCTATGGAAGAAAGGCAGGAATTCTGTTTTTCAATAATTCTAAAAAATCACTTGAAAAAGAAAGAGAGGATAGACAAATTATTATTTATGATAGACAAAAAACGGCTTCGTTATGTTACTAACACTGACGTGCCATGGTTTCAGAATCCGATTGCATATTTCTCTTTACAGACCATGAATAAAAATTCAATTCCCGTTAAAACTGATTTTCAGAGGATTGCATGCCCTTTAAAAACGGGATATTTTTTTGAAAACCGCATTTTTCCAAAAATAAATAAATAAATAAATAAATACGTATACATATATTTAAATTTTTATTACAAATTTTTCAGACACCTTGCGGAACGTAATTTGTGTTGCAAATGTTAAAACCTAGCACGAAAAAATTTCTTTAAAAATACTGATATTCAATAAACAGACCAATGGGAGCCCTGCAATTGTAAAAACTTAAAGAAACGTAGGCTACATTCGTGTTTCTCCAATAGCATCTGGTTAGTTTTTTCCTTTTTTTTCATTTTGTTATTAAATAGAATTTATGAATATAAGAAAATTTACATTTTTTTTGTTTGTTTCTGAGTATAAGAAATTTCCATTTTCTATAATGTAGTCAAATTATCTGCATGTTCAATATATCATTTTAAATTTTACATGGGTATTTTTATTTTATGATTTTGTTTTATTTGTAGAATTCGCATTTTCTTTGGAATACATATGCATAGCTAGAATCCTTCCGTTTTTTTGCAAATGGTCTATCTCTAAAATAAGAAATTGTTTTAAATAAAAACAAGGTAATTATTAACCATACATATAAACAAAAAAAAACATTCCATTAAACAGTTCTTCAGATTTTAAATATGCTTATTTCACTTGAAAAATACTGAAAGGTTGGCAACTATACATAGGTTTTTCCAAATTTCTTAGGATAATTTCAGACTTTTTTTTACTACATCGTATTTGACTTTGCCAAATTCAAGTTTTAGAAAGAAATTTCGATACTGACAAAAGTTTAATTTGTATGCACAATGATGTAAGTGATTTCATGAGAGTCATTGTATTTATTCATTGCAAAAGCGGGACAATGTGGGATTACGTTAAAAATTATTTTTGCTCGCCATCATTTTAGACATCCTGCTCTCAAAGCTGATAAACGGGATATGGTGGATTCGAACCCTTGTAATGCTCGTCGAGTTCATCGTTTGGAGTTTTCCATGATTTTCTTCTAATCTAGCGTATATGCGGGTTAAGTTTCATATGATCCCCAAAGAAGACAATCTACACCACGCCTTTATCCCTCACGCAGATACGCAGATAATCAGCCATAACAAAACAAACCACCAAAATATTTCTTTGACGGTGGCACAAAATTATCATAATCGGGCTCTGAATGTGTATCTCTGAAGTCTTCTGCAGGTCTGAGGGTGTCTCTACACCTATAAATTATGGCACGCTTTCCAAACTCCCGAATAATATGTACAGTGTGACAGGTTCGCTTCATATTACTTTTATATTCGCTTTCGATCAAAAATTCTCACGTTCGATTTCATAAGATACGTTGGATTTTGATGCACAAGGATAACTAACTAATCAGGATGCGTCTTCAGTAAATAAGGCTAGTAAGAGTTTTTTACAATCTTTGTGAAATAAATTTGGTAAAACTAAGCTAAGCCGCTGAAGGCAGACCTACTATACTGCCGATTCCAAGTTCTCGTGAACCCAAAAGAGTTATCTTCCATGAAGGGCACGGTTTACCCGTGGCACCTCCACAGGTGGGCTCTTCGGCCACGGGTAGCATGCGCCCCTGCACCCAAACTTTTGACGACAGAGGTCGCTGCAATATGCGGTGGAGCCCAAACTCTGCGGACACCACCACATCGCACTTGGGGAGTACGCCTAAGTTCCTCGACAGCTTCTGAGACAGAAACCCAAACGGGAACTGGGGCTAGGCCTTAAGCCGAGTTTGCCCGACAACTATTGCTTTACCGCAGCTTTCAATCATCGATCTCCTACAGAGGATACGACTAGTTCGTCGTCTACGGCGAAGAAAAAGGCGCTTCTGTCTAGCCAGGGTGGTAACGCAACCCTGAACGCATAGACATGTCCTAGCTTAGGTTGTTACCATGTGGCCAACGACGGCTTCCTCTCCGATTTATGCCAATGGCAGCACATCGACGGCGGTTGACTCGCGACCTACGTTATACACGGCCGGAGCATGACGTTTAAAACGTCACATGGAGTGGATCATTTTTATACGGTGATTGGTGCAAAACGAGAGGCGCGCCGCTTTGCACCAATCGCCGTGCAAAATTGATCCACTGCATGTGACGTTTTAAACGTCATGCACCGGCCGTGTATAACGTAGGTCGCGGTTGACTCCGGAGAGAACCACACAGAACCACATAAATATTACACTCTAAAAGGCGTTAATAAAAGAAAGTTAGGTTTAGATACCACTACCGGACCTCTGAGAGTCGTGGAACTTGCCCCCAAAAGCTCTAAAAAGCGGTCCCGGTCAAATATTAGTAGCGTGAAAATTATGTATTAGACTCCTGCTTTAAGTAAGTTAGTTAGCAAACACAGATCTATCGGTTTGCAATTGGCAGATAGCCGCTTTGCCGTTTCCGACGGTATCAACACGATACCGCTGCCGTAACTTTTTCGACACGCCACACGACTAACGCCCAACTGATAGGCGCACTGTCGGCCCGGTACCGAAAACGCCAGTAGAATCGACGGCACGCTGCTGTGCCGATTATATACCAACAGTTATCCACACACATACCGAATGTGGTCCGTTACCGACAACGCCAAGAACGGCCAGACACTGTCCCGGCCGTATACTGATAACTAATCCGTAGTATTGTCGAATATGGTCCGATATTGGCAAGCATTAAACTGCTGGGGGGGGGGGCGGTTACTCCACTTAAAGGTATTTTATTGTTTAACTATGATTATTTTGATAGAAATATTGAAAATTATTTTTCACATGTAAGCAACCCACCCGCTCCTCACGGATACCGTTTTGCATATGGTAACCCTTCCCATTAAAAAAAAACAAATGGCTTCACTCTTTCAAATTATATTATTTAAATAAGCATAGATACACCACATATTAAGCAGGGCTAAATTCATTATTTTGCCTCATACAAAAGCAATTTATTTTTGTATGAGAGTCTTGTATTGTATTATACAATAGGGTGGATCGAAATTTTTTCTTCACAATTTCAAAACCTACCTATGCGGAAAAGATGTTCTATTGTATGGAGATTAAGAGAAAAATAATTAAAAAAATTAATTTCAAAATTGAATATTGCCGCAATGAGGTTGAAATTTCTAAAAAAATGAAAAAAAAAAACATAATTTTGGTTAGATGATTTTTGAATAAAAATAATTGTTTTAATATTAATCAAAACCTACATATGCGGAAAAGATATTCTATTGTATGGAGATTAAGAGAAAAATAATTAAGAAAATTTATTTCAAAATTTAATACTGCCGCGAGGTGTTTGAAATTTATGTATTTGAGTCTTTTTACGGTAAAAAGTCAAAGTGATTTTTGTTAAATGAAATATACATTTTAGTAATTTTAAATATTAATTGCAATAAGAGGACACTTACTTGGTTACAAGAAAACACGCCAGTTTCTTATTTACCAGCTTCTTTATTATTAAATAAAGAAAAACCTATAAAATCGTCGAAATTACAGTGGGCGATAATCACGTTTGGTGTTGAAAATTGGCATGAGGTTTCGTGATTCAATGCGATTTCTTATAAAACCGTCTCTTCTATATGATCAACAAACAACAGAAGATGCTTCCTTGAATGTTTTGACTATCCGTTCTATAGCTTCAGTGTGGCACGGAAACCCCTTGATAGTAGATATTATTGCCGCCGGAATAATTGCTGGATTTACTATTGCTTCTGAAATCATGTCGTCACTAAATCGTTCAGTTACTTGAGGTTCTGTCACATTTTTCCATTTAATCAAATCAATATAATCCGTCGCACAAAGTTCAAAAGCTGGTAAATTGAAGATACGGATATTATTCGTTGAAATGTTTGGGATTGTAGTAGACCGTTTGACTTCGCTCGCTTTTAGAATTCTTCGAAGGGCCAATTGCCTTATGTGAGTTCCTTCGTCAGCTAACATCGATATCAAAATATTTTCAGGATAGCAAAAAACCCATTTCTCCTAATAACAAGGTCCTATTCCACCAGTGAAGCTTCTGGACCCAGTCGTGGCTCCATCTACGTACGCGAAAAAATGACGTGGTAGAAGCTCATTGGCATGTAACTGGCACACAAACCATTGTAGTGGACGCTTCAGAATCAGTTCTAAATTTCGCATAACACCTTCTTTAACACCTGTGTTAATAGATGTTCCATCGCAACCAATCGCTACCAACTTTGTTGCATCTATATTGTTGTCAACGCAGGACAAAAAATTTACGATGTATTTTCCAATGACTTGCACTCTCCCAGAATTTACAGATACGTGTCCGATGTACTCGGAAACAGGTTCTTTTACCAAGCTTACGTGTTCTTCTATTATGACTTTTCTTCTGTTATCTCCTAGTGATATAGTCCTCTCTTTACGTTCATTGAAGTATAAGCCAAATTGGTCATGGTCAGAATCTTTCACAACTGACTGACACGTTAGAGTGGTTCTTGCCTTTGTTTTCTCACGTCGAGTTTTATTTTTGTCAACGACGTTCGATACATCGCTTTGTAAGAAAATGCCCACATCTTGAAGCGCAGCTGACGCGATGGCAGCGCCTGCTCGGTCGGAAATGCCAAAACGGTCCAATGTCTTTGCTACGGCATGTAATTTCGTCACTACAGATGTGACAGTGACACCGTCAGCGTTTTTGGGTGCCGCTTTCAATGATAGCTGATGATGAAGAAAAGTCAGTATGCTCGCACATACGCCGCACAGTGTAATATTTCGCAAATCTAGCGGGAAAAAATTCAGAAAATCGATTTTAAATAATTTCAGTTTTAGACATTTTAAATTACTACTAATACATTGAAGAGGAAAGAGATAAAGTGAAAGCAGTTTAACTCCACAATAACACCATCAAAAGTCGGCTCAAAACCAAGTTTTCTGTAAACCTTTTTAGAGCGGCGATTGTTGTAGATGTAATTGCAAATGATATTTATGGTAAAAAATATACTTATTTTGTAAATATTGCTTTAAGATTGTATGGAATCGTTAACACAATGTATTTACTTTGTATTTTACAATTACAATAGTTATTTAAAAGTGTTAATTCTTAAAATTAAACTTGTAAGTTAATATGTAAATTATTTGAAAATTGAATAGCATATGATAAATTAAAAAAGCTGCCAAAATTTTTGTACACACTGGTACATTGTAAGGTAATTTATTTTGTAATTATATATGCATATAGATATAAAATAAATCAATTTCGGCTGCAGCTATTTGCAACTTTTGAATATAAGTAAGTTTTTACAGGTATTGAAGTGTTAATTTCGAAAAGAGAATTCTATAAGATATTTATAAATTATGTTACTGGACATAAATCATTGCCAGTGAATTCTAAAAATAGCTTGATAGACAATGTATTACACAAATATAAACTTCAACATTGCTCATATGTTATGTTAGACCAGATTAAGCGGCTGAGCCATTCGTTTATGATTGACATTAATCGATGATGGAGAAATTGCCATCGCATAAAGAACATTTTTTAAAGAAAAATAAGAGATGGCTAGATTCGAATACAACAATAAGTAATATCTATATACCAGACAGAAGTAATAATGACTACGCGAAAAAAGTTGGACGTCCAAAGAAAATTTTGTTCAAGTGGACCGAAATCGGACAAAAAAAAGGTTTATACTTTCTTCTCAGAACACTCACTAAATGAACTCACTCATGCCACGTGCTTAAAATTAAGACAATTTGGACGAAAGGATGCCGCGGCTATGTTAAAGCAAATATCTGTAAGCCCTTAAAAAGCAACTAAATTTTAAAATATCGTTCAAAAAGCCGGATACCCGATATTTGAATATTCTCTTGAAGAAGCGTTGGTTTGGAAGCGTATTCGGTTTTAATAACCACTATGAAATTAAGCTGCCGAAAATACGGGATTATGAGAAACTCTGCGTTACAAAAAGTTTTGAACATTTATCCATCCTATGAGCAGGTAAAAGATGCAAAAAATGTGCTATCCATCCCAAGAAAACTGCATATTTTCTTAATCATTTGCAGAAGTTAAATTACAATCTATTGTAGATTTAACGATAAAAAACTTTGTATTATACAAAAACAGATATTAAATATTCTTACTAAAGAAAAAGTGTCTGTGTTAAAAAGTATAATAGTGATTTTTAAATGGGGGTGGGGGGGGGGGGGGTCGATGAAAGCGGAGGACAAAGTAGATACAAGCAAAAATAAAATGAAAACAACTTTAAAGATGCAAATTTTCTAATCCCATATGTGGTTCCTTTAAAGCTATATGGTTGTAATGATGAAAATCAGAACTTTATATTATGGAAAAATACACACCCTTCATCTACTTCTTACGGTAGATCCATAAAATTTAAGTTCACCAAGGAAACTGATCAGTCAATAACGGAAGAACTTGAAAGTGTCAGAAATCAAATTACTGCTCTTGTGCCAACAATAGTAGAATTAGATGATCAAACATAATGAAATAGAGCACAGATTTAAAGACACAATTTTAGATGGCAAAGTGTGCAATATTCTATCTTTAAATAAAGCAACCCAAAAATGCTATATCTGTAACGCAATTTCCAAGGTTATGAATAATTTGAAATGTATTTGAACATATACGAGTAATGCTCACACATTTTCTTGGGGCTTATCGACGCTACACGCAGAGATAAGATTTATGAAATGCCTTTGACATATTGGTTATAGATTGGATGTAAAAAAAGGCAGGCTGAAAACATTAATGATGACACTGACAGCGATGGCAGTACCTAATAATTTAAGGCTGTTCGTCTGTAAACTTCCCGATTCCCCTCGCTAATGTTATTCCTATGGGCTGGCTGTCTGTCACCCGCCTTGAGGATCCGCTTTTGGCATATGATCGGGACAAGCCCCAAGCTCAAGGCAGGAAGGTCTCTACCGTCCAAACGACACCACCGTCTCCGGATTAACTAAAATTTCTTACACCATCAATTATAAGTGGCAGCTCTATTTATCAGGGCGTGCCATGGGAAAACATTTACAAATTGAAAAGTAAATTATAGTAAATTATACAAACTCTAATTCACAAATGGCAGCCCTATTTATTCAGGGCGTGCCTGATTTTATACAATGTTTGAATATTATAGATTATATACACAATATTTAAAGCTACAGTTTTTTACAGGTAAGTAGATTTTAAAAAAAAAATGTATACACAATAATTATATAAGTTACATGTTTTACAAATTTCAATATTTACACATTATACATAATAGCTCTTTGCAAGATGATAACAGTAATTTTCTAAGTTTAACAACATTTTCCATTCTTTAAAAGACAACCCTAAGAAATGTCTGCCCTCATGATTAACCATGCAAGAAGTAGATGAATGAATATATGAATTGTAAAGTAACAATTATGTATTTACAGGTAGTACACTTGATATATTTACATTTTACTAGATAATCAATTATATTGATTATTTTAACTATTTAATTGTTAGCAAGATTTTCCGAACATTTATACACTTAATTATAATGAGTAATGCAATGAATACTACACTCGAATAATATACAAATATACACGATGAATAAAAAAATGGAAAATTTATATTTGAATAATAATCACTTATATACAATGAATAAAACTAGAGTAATATACTTGATGAATAAACACTTATAAACAGAAAATATAGTTGAAGATACATAACACCGCAAATTAAGAGGACAACCGTCTCCATGAAGCGAAATAACCTTCACAGGACGAGCAATAGCAGGATTAAAAAATATTTTAGATTTAAAAATAAAATTTGTATTTTATAAAAGAATATTTCTCATTTAAGATATTATAATTTTGATATAATTTGCCTAGTGATTCATTATTATTAATAATATCCATCATGTCCTCGAGGAGTGTTGGAAATTTCCTATGAAATTTATATTTCATAAATCTACACTTCCCGAAGACATAATGGATAGGATCACCCCTCTGGCCACAAACACATAGATCATTATCCATTTTACCGATTTTATTTAAGAATGTAGGAAAACTGCCGCAGCCCGTGAAAAAATATATTGAGACTTTATCTTTTGTTATTAATTTAGTGTTGACTTCTGGCACAAGCTGATACGTAAATCTGCCGCTCCCTGAGTTATCCCAGTTGTACTGCCACCTTTCCAGTAATTGATCTTTGATACATTTATTTAAATATGAGCGTGGAAATTTTATTCCGCGCTCTACTGGAAGGTTGGAGTACTGAGCAGCATCATTAGCCAGCTTGTCCGCCAGTTCGTTGCCTATTGTACCCGCGTGTCCTTTAACCCATGTTAGATAAAATATTTTGTTTTTATTTTGATGTATTAGTTGCTGTATATCATAAATTGCTTTAAGTGTTGGAAATTGATTTGTTAATGAAAGGATTGTTGATTGACTATCTGATAAAATTTGAAATTTATTAAAGTTAGAATTTATTGCCCATTCTATTGCTGTTATGGCCGCGTGCAGCTCTGCTTGGTAGACTGTGTTTTCTGGTTGAATTTTAGTAGTTATTTCGTCTATTTTTATGTTGTTCTGAAAAATCACCAATGAGAAAGCTGTATTAGAATCCACCTTAGAACCGTCTGTGTATATGTGTATAATATCTATGTTATTTAAGATTTTGTCTATTGTTATTAGATTATTTAAAAAGTTTTCTGGCTTAATTGTGTATTTGTAAAGCTTTTCTTCTATGTCATTTTTAGTTATTACCTTATTATCTTTTAATAATATCTCTGTGTTGTTTAATATTTTATATTTTAAGTTTTTATGTTCTAACGTTAGTAATAGTGGTGGAATACCTAGTAGTGTCTGTAATGTGTGAGTTGAAGTATTTTTATATGTTTTTGTTATTGATATTAAACATAATCTTTGTATGCTCTGGAGGTTACGTTTGTCAATAACTCTTAAATCGTCGAACCATACCTCCGAGCCGTAAACTATTATTTTCTCTAAGACTGTGATATACCAGGTTCTAAGGCGTGATCTATCCACTCCCCATGTGGCTGAAAAAACGCGTTTTATTGAAGATGTTAATAATACTATTTTGTTTTTAATTTTTTGGATGTGTTTATCCCATTTAAGATTTGATTGGAATGTTATACCTAAGATATTTAAGTCGGTGACACCTTTTATATTGGATTGTTTTAATTTAAAGATTGGTGGACGACTCACCAAGGCATTTTTACCCAACAGAATGTACGATGTTTTATCTGATGATATTTTTAGCGAGAGGTCTTCACATATTTGGGCAAAAAGGGCAATTCTTTCATTCGCCTGCGATTCTAAATCTCTTCTATTGTTTGCGCGTATGATAAGATTGAAATCATCGCAAAAGGCATAAAGATTAGTGAATTTAGTGTAGAATATTTTTAGTATTTGATTGGCCACAAGGAGCCACAGGAGAGGGCCGAGACACGAACCCTGTGGGCAACCTTGGGAAGTAGGACGTTTAATGTTATTATTTAGGTAATCGGTAATGATGAGTCTGTCTGAAAGAAAGCTTAGGAGAAAGTTTATAAGATATTTTGGGACTGGCAGGGTTTTGAGAACTCTGCCCAATGTTGTCCAGTCAATATTATCAAACGCCCCCACAATGTCAAATGAGACGAGCGCGCAGTATTTATTTGATTTTAGATAATTATTAATTTTATATTTTAATCTGTTAAGTAATTGTACTGTACTTTTTCCTTCACGGAAGCCAAATTGAGATTTATGTAAGTAGTTATTGTTTTCTAGATAGTAATTTAGTCTATGTTTAAGCATGCGTTCTAGGATTTTGCCCAGCATCGGGAGAAGGCAAATGGGTCTATATGAGGTTGGGAGTTTAGGATTTTTATTGTTTTTTGTGAAAAATATAACGTTAGCTATTTTCCAATTTTTTGGGAAATAATTTAAATTTAAACATTTATTGAAAAGATCACGAATTAAGTATTTGTATGATTTGAAAAGATTTTTTATGAGGTATACGTCTATTTTATCGTGACCAGGGGCTTTAAGATTGTTTTGTTCAGATAATGCTGTTTTTATTTCTTTATTTGAGAAGAGTGGGGGGGAGGGGACTATCTCCCCTGCTGGGGCTAAAAGTAACGGAACAGTTGGATTTATTGGAAAATGATGTGTTAAAAGATTTTGAAATGTTTCTTGTTTTGTAATGTAATGTGAAGAACCTTCCAAGGATGTGTGAATAAAGTGTTGGTTTGATAAGTTTTTGTTTGTTGCAATTTTGAACGCCTGCCCAAAGGTGTCTTTTGTATTATTACAGAATTTTTTCCAGGAATTTAATTTTTCGCTTTTTATGTGTTTTTTATATAGCGCTCGCTCACGTTGTACAAGCGTTCTCCATTTTGAGTCACCCGATGACCTCCATCTTTTCCTTAGAGCTGATATTTTGTTTCGGTGGGATCTTAGTGCGTCAGTCGACCAGTCAAAAGTTGGGTATAGTTTAGGCTTTTTAGTTTTTAATGTTTTTTGACATGTTTGGTTAATTTTGATATTGAAGTCTTCTAGCCAATTATCCAATTTGTCATAGGTGTCAACCGATGTAAGTTTAGTGTGTAAGTCCGTGGCCAAAGGTCTGAAGAATTTGTTAAATTTTTTGAAGGTTGTATACTTTGTTTTAAACCTTTTGAGATCTATTGTTGAGGGTGTTAATGAAAGAGAGAAACAAATATACCTATGATCAGATAGCGTAGGATGCATTCGTATTTTTAAAATATCTCCTCGGAAAATTGATATATTTAACTTCTGTTTCCTGAGTATTGTTCTTAAAGAATGCCGCTTTTTTTCTTAGCTGTCATTTTTTTCTAAAATATATACTTAATTTTATATGAAATGTTAAAATCGTATTGAGTTTCGCTAAGATTTTAACACATAAAAATATAAATTAAGCACATAGTTTAGAAACATTTTGATAGCTAAGAAAAAAAGAGACATTCTTTAAGAACAGTACACAAGAAACAGAAGTTTAAAATATTAATTTCCCGAGGAGATATTTTAAAAATACAAATGCATCCTACGCCCATTGGATTAACATTAGCGAGGGGAATCGGGAAGTTTACTGACGAGCAGCCTTAATTACTATTTACTAAAAAAAAAACCTCTTCTTGTTGTAAAAGTTAGGTATTGTATATTTTTAAAATCTGCACTGAATAAAATAACCTACGTAAAAGTCAATAAATGAAAATGACTCTTTCTATTATGATTATGATAATGTAATAATGATGACGTAAAATGTACACTGCAACGAGTAAATATATATTTTTCCATAATATAGAACCATTTTATCTATAGTAAGTACAATTTTATTTAATTAATATCAGTAATTTTCATAAACTGAATTTTGACCCGCTAGATTCGCAAAATCTTACACTGTGCGCCGCTTCAATTTACACCCGTTATTCATATTGATATTCAAATATATTGAACTGGAAGAAACATCAGGCAGTGTTTTGTTTTTCTTCACGTATCGCCCTTGCTTTAATTTTCGTTTCTCGGCCTTAGTTATTTGTAAAGTGACTTTCCGATAAAGCGACCCGATTACCATTTTTCTTACAGTTCGCATGTCTAATAGAAATTCTCTCTCGTTCATTGGTACTTTCCGTTCTTTCTTACAGAAGCAACATTCAACTGATTTACAAGTACACGCCGAGATATCAAAAACAGCATTTGCGTTTTTCCAGAAAACGTCAATCTGCTTGCGATAGCTTTCAATTCCTTTTCTGGCTTTGTAAGATTTAAGAAGACCGCGATATTTGTCGTGGTATAATTGAACTTTTCTCAAAATGCTATAGTGGTCAATTATTGGGATTGAAGCTCGTTTCCAGGACTCTTCTAACTTATTAGCAACTTCTTCACATGAGGAGGAAAGTGTAGATGTAGACAATGTTTCCTTGCACCGGTATTCTTTTGAATGCCAACATACGCACTTTATTACGTTACTGTAGGTAGGAAGCATATTCGTTGGCATATCACAACCAGACCAATATATAGGGCAAATCATGTCTTTTCTTAACATCGCCATGGTGCAATAATATTCAAAGTACACTACGCAACACAATACACTTACAAAAAAAACTTCGCAATGAAATCGAAATTTATTTCACTTTGCTAGAACAGTGCCCGATTCCGTAAGCCGCTAGCTTTGAACTGAATGAGCGGGCGGTGGTAATACGTTTATCCAGTATTGTTCAGAGTAAGGCTCCTTTAAATATTATAGGAGCCCTAATTCAGAGCCACGAGGGCGTATGATATGACGTAGGGAAGATTCCATGACGTAGCGCTTCCAACTTATGGAGGGGTGGAAGGATAAAGCGAGAGAATGAAAAAGCTGGAATTGCCCTTTTTTCGAAAATCAAACCCCCTTGCGGCAGTATTAAATTTTGAAATTATTATTTTTTATTAATATTCTTTTAATTTCCATACAATATAACATCTTTTCCGCATAGGTATGTTTTGATTAAAATTAAAACAATTAGTTTGAATCAAAAATCATCTAACCAAAATTAGGTCTTTTTCCAATTTTTTTTCGAAAATTCAAACTCTCTGCGGCAGTATTAAATTTTAAAATTAATTTTGTTAATTATTTTTCTCTTGACCTCCATACAATAGAACATCTTTTCCGCATAGGTAGGTTTTGATTAATAATATTTATTTTTTCACCATATAACATCGATCCACCCTATTATACAAGTGGTTTTTTTCTGTTTTATCATATATTCTAATACGAGCAAATCTTGTGTGTGTGTGTGTGTGTGGTTATGCAAATTTTATTTTAAAAACGGCTTTAACGATTTTGACGAAATTTTGTATCCTACCGTTTTCGGACACCAGAAAACCATTGGGCTAGGTCACGTGTTCGAGAAAATTCGATTAGTGGGTCATTTTGGGTCATCAAGGATCAGGGTCAAGCTAATTCTATCTAAAAAACGGTTCAAACGATTTTGACGAAATTTTGTACCTTACCATTTTCGGGCACGAGAAGACTATTGGGCTGGGTCACATGTTCGAGAACTTTCGATTAGTGGGTCATTTTTGAGTCAACGCGGGTCAAATAAATTTTATCTAAAAAACGGCTCTAACGATTTTGATTAAATTTTGTGTCCTACGAGTTTCGGGCGTGAGAAAATCATTGGGCTAGGTCACATGTCCTAGAAAATTAGATTAGTGGGTCATTTCTGGGTCATTGTGGGTCAAGCTATTTTATCTTAAAAACGGTTCAGACTATTTACACTAATTTTTGCATCCTATAGTTTTTGGGCACGAGAAGACTGTTGGGCTAGGTCACACGTTCGAGAAAATTCAATTAGTGGGTCATTTTCGTCATTTGTCATTATGGGTCAAGCTATTTTATCTTAAAAACGCCTCAGACTATTTACACTAAATTTAGCATCCTATGATTTTCGGGCACGAGAATACTGTTGGGCTAGGTCACATGCTCGAGAAAATATAATTAGTGGGTCATTTTGGTCATGGGTCATTATGGGTCAAGCTATTTTATCTTAAAAACGGTTCAGACTATTTACACTAAATTTTGCATCCTATGGTTTTTGGACACAATAAGACTATTAGGCTAGGTCACATGTTCGAGAAATTTCGAATAGTGGGTCATTTTGGTCATGAGTCATTATGGGTTAAGCTATTTTATCTTAAAAACGGCTCAGACTATTTACACTAAATTTTGCATCCTATGGTTTTCGGGCACGAGAAGACAGTTGGGATAAGTCACATGTTCGAGAAAATTCAATTTGTGGGTCATTTCGGTCATGGGTCATTATGGGTCAAGCTATTTTATCTTAAAAACGGCTCAGACGATTTGAACTAAATTTTGTATCCTACGGTTTTTGGGCACGAGAAAATCTTTGGGCTAGGTCACATACTCGAGAAAATCCAATCGGTGTGTCCTTTTGGTCATGGGTCATTATGGGTCAAGCTATTTTATCTTAAAAACGCCTCAGACTATTTACACTAAATTTTGCATCTTATGGTTTTCGGGCACGAGAAGACTTTTGGGCTAGGTGACGTGTTCAAGAAAATTAAATTAGTGGGTCATTTCGGTCATGGGTCATTATGGGTCAAGCTATTTTATCTTAAAAACGGCTCAGACGATTTGAACTAAATTTTGTATCGTACGGTTTTTGGGCACGAGAAAATCTTTGGGCTAGGTCACATACTCGAGAAAATCCAATCGGTGTGTCCTTTTGGTCATGGGTCATTATGGGTCAAGCTATTTTATCTTAAAAACGCCTCAGACTATTTACACTAAATTTTGCATCTTATGGTTTTCGGGCACGAGAAGACTTTTGGGCTAGGTCACGTGTTCGAGAAAATTAAATTAGTAGGTCATTTTGGTCAGGGGTCATTATGGGTCAAGCTATTTTATCTTAAAAACGGCTCAGATGATTTGAACTAAATTTAGTGTCCTACAGTTTAAGGGAACGAGAAGACAATTGGGCTAGGTCACATGTTTGAGAAAATTCGATTAGTGAGTCATTTTGGTCATGGGTCATTCTGGGTCAAGCTATTTTTAGCTTAAAACGTGTTGGCAACATTGGCGGGATTTGGCAGGAAAATTGACTTTTAAGATTACCAAAACAATTTTGCTTGGCGCTAATTAAAAAATATCGCCAAATTTGGCGGTATTTGGTGAAAAAATTGGCTTTTAGAAGCTGAAGGAATTTTCTAGAAATTCCCTATAGGAGCGGTGATACATGATTCAACCAATCAGAGTTTTTAGAACGTTCTCGAAATCAGAATTCAACCAATCAGGGTACATATGATGAGGAAAATTGACATTTAAGATTACCAATGCCAAAACACTTGCTTGGCGGCAAAAAAATATCGTCAAATTTGGCGAATTTGGGGAAAAATTTGACTTTTAGAATCTGAAGTAATTTTCTAGAAATTCCCAATAGGAGCCGAGATACATAATTCAACCAATCAGAGTCCATGAACGTTATCGAAAAAAGATTTGAATCAATCAGGGTACATAGAACTTTCTCAACGCATGCTTGATGCTAAATCAAAGAATTTCGCTAAACTTGGCGACATTTGGCGAAAATGTTGGCTTTTAGAATCTGAAATAATTTTCTAGAAATTCCCAATAGGAGCCGACATACATGATTCAACTAACAAGTTGAACACAAAGCAAATGTTGACCGAGCATTGCTCGGTCGTACCCGCTGATATTATTTTGAATCATTATCTTTATTTGATTTAACAATGTCTCAATCTTGTGTTTCTAAACTCAAAAATTATAAAGTAAATAATTTTTTTCTTAAATTTCATTCTTACTAATTGTGATAAGTACTATAAATACATTTGACTTTTGTTTTATAATGCTACATAAACGAATTTTATTATACAATAAGTAAAAATTAGATACATTTTCCAGATTTTTATTTTTTTTTTTAAGTTCTGTAGAAAATTAACTTTTTCTCATTTTATTTTCTCCCGCTGTAAAACTTGATTTCAATAAATAAAATATTTTCTAGGAAAATATAAAACAATACATCTAATTTTTTTACATTCTTTTATTATAATTTTTTAAAATCAAATAAACTAAATTTCGTTCATTTAATTTATTCTTTTATTAATAATAAATTAAACAGTTCGAACTTTTATTTTACACAGAGAATAAAAATTCAGTTTAAATAACTTTTTTAATTTAAAAATTTTAAAAATTAAAAAATATATTCTGTACTCTGTTTATTATTATTGTTATTTTATTTTATGAACTTATGAAATAATTGTTTGTGGTTTTGTAAATCATGATTTTTTATGTCTCTTAAAATGCTGTTTATGTCTGCTATAAATTATGCTCAAATGTTTCAGCATTATTAAATACATGAAAATCTCGACTAAGTTAAATATTTCAGCATAATTTAATTTCGTAAAGATTAAACTTTTTTAATAACTATATAAAGCAAAATTTAGAGTTTATATAATTTCTGGGCAAGATTAGAAAAATACATTTTTGTAACTTTATTTAATTTTTTTTAATATAATCGACATATTGCATATTTGCTTATTTTTGGATTTTACTAAATTCTTTATATATATTTTTTCATTTATAAAGAAAAACAATTTTTTTCCAGAATAATTTATATCTTGTATTATATCAAATTTAATGCTCCATAATTTATTTACTTTTTTAAATCTGGTAACATTATTTAGATTTTGTTTTCCCTTTTTCTCGTAATTTGTTTATAAATAATTCTTTCTCAAATAAAAATATACAATTTTAAAATAGCTCATGTATATTATGTACATTGAAAATGTCAACTATTTAAATATATTGATTTAATCAAAATTAATTTATTTTAAATTTCATAGAAATGAAACGCAATAAACAAATTTATTAAAAATAATAATATTAATAATAATTTAAGCTTTAAACAACTGGCATAAAAAAAATTTAATAAATTAAGATTGCACATACGGAATTATCTGCTGTTGAACAGTATAATTAAAATGATTTTTATACAGCGTGAAAGTTTTATGATACGTGAAAATAAAATCCCTTATATACCTTAAAAATAAACGAATTAGTAACTTTGAATAAATTAAAGTTCAAATACAATAAAAAATAAATTATCATTATTTAGCAATCGAAGTGTTTGACTATTTTTTAAAAAACATGAACTATAAGGGTATTTTAAAATTGTGGAGCATCAAATGGATAAGAATGTAAACAAGTAGCCAAATGTCATTATGTATTAAGTATAATAAAATAAGAATTGGCATTACTTAATAGCAAATAAAAATATGCTACATATTACAAAAGCTTAAATAATAAAAAGATAAATGAAAACTGCTGAAACATATTTTTCTAATTTCACCTTTTTATCATTTTCTATAACAAAAATTCCTCACAAAGTTAATCGGTAAAAAGAATAAATCTTTACAAAATTAAGTATATAAAAAAATAATGAACTTAATTCAGATCAAATCAGATTTAACAAAACAAAATTAATGAGCACAGACACACTTACCAATATCAAAATTTCTTCAGTACGTGCAGTGCATCACGCTTCACGCATCTGTGCATGAAAACGGTAACGTCTATGGTTGCAATTTCCCCTTCAAAAATACGTTTGGCAAGCATGCGGGCGCGGTTTCGCTGGTTAGACGATCTCTTCGCTTTTGCTTTACTACGTTCGGAAACAACCCAACGCAAACAAAATAGAGTAGCTAAACATTCCAGATTTGGCGTGTTAGTTCCGAATTACGCACTTGCCGTTTTGTCATAATCAAGTTTCGGAAGTGAGGCAACTCTAAAACCGTCTCATATAATTGACCATCATCAAATGATCGCAAAGTCAGAAACTTTCTTAATAAATGCATGCTTACAAGAAATGCATAATTATTTAATGTTTAATAAAAATATTATATGGATACTTACATAATTTTATACTTTTAAAATGACCAATAAAACAGGTTTAATGATACAGTAATTGAAAATCGCAAATTATTTTAGTCTTTATTAGTTTTGTCTATTATACAGCCTGTGAAAACGGAATTGCTGAAAACAGATAAAAATTCCGTTTGAAACAGTTTTCCGCCTTAACAGGTATAATTGTATGGTAAACCTTCCGTCATGGGGACCATGAATTTTTTAGTTTAAGATAGATTTTTATTTAGACAGGTTTCGTTTTCACAGCTTTTACAGTATATCATACTGTAAAAATTGCTCCAAAGCGGGTTCATCTGTGAAAAATAGGAGGTTTGACAAATAATTTATCTCTAGAGTGAGAATCTCCTGTGATTTGGTGGATTTTCCAGATTTTAAACATATTCATCTAAATCCACCTCGCCGGGATTTCCATTCCAACCCCCCTCCCCCAATCTTCGCTCTAAACATGAGAATTTTTTTAAAAACTCTATAGAATCAATTTTTTTTTTAGATTGTTGTAATAATTAAGATGTGATCAATGATCTAAATATCGCCCCTCCCCCCCGTGCTCGTTCTGCCTTTAGAATCACCCGCCCACCAATCTTAACATTTTTTTTTTTTTAAACCATTTACTTTTTAAATATTTCTGTCATATTTGTTACTTTTTACTAACAATAAATATTTGATCAATCATCCCTCAAAATTCCTGCTTTTCTACTTTACTCCCTCGGCACCCAAGGCTTTAAAACTCTTCAAACGTGTTATGTTCCATTTGGTACTTTTTTCTTAAAAATAAGTAAATAATCTAAATTACCAATGAAATTTTCGTTCCCCTCACCTAACCCGATCAAAGCGGAATATGAATCTCAAACTGTGGGTGAGGTGGGGGAACAATCTCCTTCCATATATGGGTTTGTTATCACGTCTAATATCTTTATTAAAAATTTATGTAAATTATTGAATGCATTTTTCATTTCTCTTTCAAAAGTTTAAATAATTATTTTTTCCTCAACTTTTATTTAAAAAATGAAAAGAATGATATAAAAAATAGGAAAAAGTAATAGTTTTTTTCGATAATGTTACACTAATTCCTCGAAGGAAGAGCAAAAAAAAAAATAATATACATTATTTAAAAGAAACATACATTTAGTAATCCTAACAAAACTCAAACTTAATCACAATCGACAAAAAAAATAAAAATAAATAAATAAATAAATAAATAAATAAATGCCGGCTAAGAGCGTTTTTTCATTTAACGACACGACACCGATATATCGTACACTATTATCGTTCTCCGACATCGGTGCACGCAAAATACCTTCATTTACAGTACGCGCTTTTCCACCTACAGATTCGATGACGATTTTCTCGTCATAATGTATATGAATGCATTTTGTATGCAATCAATGTCGGATAACGACAATCGTGTACGATTTATCGGTATCGTGTCGGTAAATGGAAAAGCGCTCTTAGACGAAACATTCCAAATTCGGACCGATACTAGCAAATGTAATTGGACCACTATCGGACATCATATATCGGTCCAGCGTCATTTGCCGATATAAGTCGCTTGCTGATATCTAACTATAAGGGGACTGATAACAGTAACTGGCATTTGAAAAAGAATGGTTCTTTATTATCAGTAACTGACATGCTACTGACACTTGACCGATACCACTGTACCGATACAAACACAAAACCGACACTGCCAGCTGCGGTCCGATCGTGGACCGAAAGGTATGTGTTTGCTGGGTTAGTAACATTTTGTATTATAATTTTAAGTTTGAAATTCAGAACTGCGGTCCACACTTTTTATCATCACATTTTATTTATCCGAGTACCTGATTCGAAGCTGATTGATCTGGACTATCGAACGCAACTTATGAACCAAGTATCTCTGCTTAAAATAGTATAAAATATAACACATCTCGAGGTAGCGAGGTAGATCTGATTCAAGTGTAAATGTACCTTTAATGAAATTAACAGAAATTAGTTCCTACCTAATATTATGGGCACCAGGCTTTGGGTATGCACTTATTTGTTTCATCTCTCAAGAAACCTGGTAGACAATCACAGCCAGGAGTACAGAGGGCAATTTGAACACAATTGCCATTTTTGTACTTGCATTTTTGGCACCGATCAATGCACTCAACTGGAAATTCGCCAGCTGGACAATTTTGTGGTGGATACGGTCCAGTGTCTGATAGAAAGAAAGAAAAAAAAGAAGATTATTTGGTAATCAGTATAAACAAAATGATACAAAAAAATTCCTCCAGCCTGTACCTTGAATGAAAGATCTCTTCCCTAATCGATACTTTTAAGAATTGAGCTAATTTCATTCGAAAACGAAAATCTAAAATACGTGGAACCGGATTATATAAAATTTCCCATTTTCATCAATACTGAATTTGAATGGGAATTTCGTGAAATTAGGAAGCTATGACCAAGTTGGCTTAATTTATTACGACTTTTATAGCTTACTATTTTTTTCACCATATTTGGAAATATTTCACCATATTGAAGGATCCTTTATTTTTAATCCACTGTCTTGTTTTAAAATGGCAGCTACCTCAGAATTTCAAACTGCTTCTATATTTCACTCACATTTTAGGTAGAGGGGAAATGAAAAATTCTATGGAATATTTTTATCAAAGTCTAAAAGTTATAAGTAATTAAATGGATTTAAAATTTTTTGTTCTATATTTATTTGAATTAAATTTTTTTAGTGGCCGTCATGAAATAAGATGGCTGATGAATCTGGTGAACGAGCTCAGTCCGCATTTTAGTAAGCATTATACGCATGCTCAATCTCATTCAAATCGATTTATAATACGAGTGCAGTCGCATGACAAAATATACGATATATATATATATATATATATATATGAAAAGAAAGGTGTTAAACGAATGTGATTTGCCTTCATTAACTTATGTTGCAGAAACATGGACGTTTACATAACGGATGGTACAAAGATTACAAACAACACAACGAAGCATAGAAAGATGTGTGCTAAGCATAACTAGAAAACACAGTAAATGAATAACTTGTATTGAATCGCTAACATAATGCAAATTTTGATATATTGATTGTTCATATATAATATATATTAACAATACTTATAGAAGAGGTTTGAAATTAAGCATACCTATCTACTAATTGTTGTTGTTGGGAGATGCATTGAAACATTTGCAGCTAATTTTCTTACTATTGAGTCAATAAATAACAAAAATTAAGCGAAGACAAAAATATATTTACACAGCACTAAAAACGTAATGCTATAATATTTACGCGTATTTTCAACTAGCTGACGCTCCCGGCGTAGCCTGGGCCCGTGATCTTAAATAAATCTAAACATTGTCTGATTAATATCTTTAACCTGATTTTGTATGAATTTATATTTTTAAATGAAAAATTCGAGAAAAGATTTTGATATTTAGTAGTAAAAGCGCTCGTAAGAAAATTTTTTTAGTGTTGTTTCATAGTATAAAAAATAATTCATGGTGTTCGAACTCTTTGAATTTAGGGTTTTAAGGCCAGTGTAAAAATTTCATGAAAAAATATTGTTATCTAGCAATATAATAAAATATAACACCATGTAATAGTATATTACTTTTAAATGCTAAAGGTGTAAAATTAACAACTATAATATAAATTAAAATAATTTTTATTAGTTGTTTTACATGTTTCGACTCTTCTGAGTCATTTTCAAAAACAAAATGAGAATATTCAAATATAACAATAATTATGAATATTCTCATTTTGTTTTTGAAAATGACTCAGAAGAGTCGAAACATGTAAAACAACTAATAAAAGTTATTTTAATTTATATTATAGTTGTTAATTTTACACCTTTAGCATTTAAAAGTAATATATTGTTATCTAGTTGTAAAAGAAATATGTTTTCTGCTCGCTTTTTTACTTTATTCTATTTATAATAGAAAAAAAGTACTGAAATCGAAATTTTTTTCATTTTCCGGTTTTCGATGGATTTATACTTTTAAGGTGTCAGGGATTCCGAAAAACATGTTTTTTCACAATGACGGTCTCTCCGTGTGTTTCTGTGTGTCCTGTTTGTATAAACGAAAAGTGTATGGAGTTACGTATAGAACTGAACCAAATTTCATTTATATGTTTTCGGCTAAGACCAGCATGCCCAGTTGAATTTGGGAATATACAGCGTGTCCACGTATAACCTGACCGACCATTATTTTCGCAACCGTTGGTCCTAGATGCATACTTCCAATTACAAAAATGGTTTAAATAAGGTAAAGAATTATTTTTAAAGCGATTTGGGTTAAGAAAAACATTTATTAAAAAATTACGAAATTTAAATTTTTATACAGTCCCCGGTCCTATAAGTGATATTTTAGTAAAAATTTACTGCGACACTAACAAGTAAGATAAAAAAAAGTCCCACTCATCTGACATTAAAATTGACCGAATTATGAAACTTTGAAATGCATGACTTATACCACTTTTTTGCATCTCAAAACAGATGATTTCGCCCGTGCTTTCAGGGGTCGTATATAAAGTACTTAAACTTATTTCAAGGTATCTGCGCTTGGAAAGAAATCGTACAACTATTATGATTGACTTAAATTTTATTAGTTAAGTTTCAGATTAGTTAAAATAATTGTATTTTATCATATGTTTTATTTTGCATTTGAGGCTATTTATTTTAACAAAAATTATATTATTTTTATAAGGTTTTATTTAACTTGCAACGATCGCCTTTCCAGTTTAAAATTTGTACTCGAATTTTAATTCACTTTCAAATGTCCGATCGAATTTAAATTTTACATACTGACTTAAATCCGATGACAATGTAATATTATTATGATTTTCGACGCTTACCATATTAGAGGATAACACAAAAAAATTCGGATAGATTACCGCCGACAAGTTTAAGAAAAAATTTTAGATTAGATAACATAAACCTGCGATGGTTGTGTTTTTTAACTTTTATAATTGCGTTTTATGTATTTTTTAACGTTGAATAAAAAAATTACCTTCACTTTTAACCATCATGTCAAGATTTACCGCAAATCGTAAGTTTCAAGGTTAAAAAATAGCGAAAAATCTGATACTATAAAATATATGTAAGACTTTTTTATTCAGTTTAATTTTATTTAATTCAATAATTTATTCAATTTTTTGGCTTATACTGGGTTTTTTACAACTAAATAGCTCAGTGGTCCGATGAGGTTGGGAAGGAAGGGGGGGGGTCAATTTTAACTTTGAGCTTTTTAACTTTGAAATTTTCGATTTGAGAAAAATCCTGGCGTGATGGTTTAAAATGAAGGTCATTTTCGGATTCAACGCTAAAAAATACATTAGAATCAATTTTTAAAATCTAAAAAACAGGGCACAACTCAAAATATGAAAGACAGTGTAATCTAACAGCATTTTAAAATCTTAATTGAGGCTGTTGTTTTTCATCCTTTTATTTAACAAAAAATCTGTTATTTTTATCCTCTTATATGCTCAGTACAAATTGTATATTTTGCATTAATATGTTAGAATGATTATAGATTTCACATTTATATTAGACTGCAATGTTAATTTTGCTCTCAACTATTTTTTTTATATATCTGATGATTATTTATATTTCTACTACATTTGTGAATGACCCCTATTTCGCAACAAAAAATATACTCCAACTTTAAACAGCTATAACTCGGTCAGTTTTAATCGCAGATGAATGGGACTTTTTTTTATCTGACTTGTTAGTGTTACAGTAAATTTTTATTAAATATCACTTATAGGACCGGGGGACCGTATAAAAATTTAAATTTCGTAATTTTTTAATAAATGTTTTTCTTGACCCATATCGCTTTAGAAATAATTCTTTACCTTATTTAAACCATTTTTGTAATTGGAAGTATGCATCTAGGACCAACGGTTGCGAAAATAAAGGTCGGTCAGGTTATACGTGGACACGATTTATATAGCCGGAAGGGGATGCTGTGATAGCGATTTTATTTCCATTTTTATTATTGCATCAATGAAAAGTGTATGAAGTTATGCATAGAATTGAACCAAATTATTTGTATATGGTTTGCAGGTACCAGTTGAAATTGGCGATTTTTCGCAGGAAGGTGGCGCTGTGATAACAATTTTTGTTCCATTTCATTGTTGTATAATCGAAAAGTGTATGAAGTTATGCATAGAAGTGAACCAAATTTCATTTTGATTTCGGCTGTGGCCAGCAGGTCCTAGTTGAATTTAGGGATATTGCGCAATTTTTACAAAATGTATGTCTGTTTGTCCGTGTGTCCGTTTGCGTGTCCTCTTTGTCTCATCGAAAGGTGCATGAAGTTATGCATAAAATTGACCAAAATTCATATGTATGTTTTTCTCTTTCGCCAGTAGTTCCCAATTGAATTTGAGGCTATTCCACTGGAAATGAAGGCCGGATATATCCGCTGTGTAATAGCGATATTTGTGGGATTTTCTGGATTTTCAGGTAGCCACTAATACAAAAAGTAAAAAGCTATCTATTTCAACCGTACCGTAGAAAGCAATTCCAGAAACTTTTGGGAAATTTTTACCAATCATCACCCCCCAGACTCCAAAACCATTCCCCTATTGAATGTTGGTTTATATACAGGGTGCAAAAAATATGTTATCCATCACCGACCATAATTTGTCCCACTATATCCAATAGATCAGTTGACCAAATTCGGTAGCCAGATACGGACGTACGTTTGATTCTTTATGCAGAGTTGCCCCATTATGTTGAAACCACACCCGGTATACATTTAGGAAAGACAGCTCTTCATACCAGCCAAAACCGTGTGTTTTATAGAAGGTGCAGGTAACAATCGTCCGTTAAAGTCTCATCGTAGAAGATGGGTCCAATAATCTGGGTTCCCCATATACCGCACCACACGTTCGTTGACCACCGTACCTGGTGTCGTACGTGGCGGCCGATGTGGGAGTTTTTCAGAGTCCAGTAATGCACGTTCACAATGGGGTGGCATGTAAAGGTTGAGTCATCTGTCCGCGGAATATTACAAAGGATTCCATCTTGGATCACGGATTTTTCTCTGAGGTGTTGAGCATGAAATTACAATAATCAAATCGTCATGCGTGGTCACTAGGCATCAATGTTTGCACCAGTGTCGAATGGTATGTATGCGCACCATGTGCGTGTAACAAATGCAAGATATACTGACGCTTGTTTTCCCAATCCTTGCTTATTTCCGCCGTACTGAGTTGTGGATTTAAAAGGGGAAAGCCAGCAACTCATCCGGTGTCATTCAAACATTACACATTGCCCGTCTATTTTTTCTGGTTCGTAGTGCAACAAAACCGGTCTCTCTGAGACGGTGCAATGCATAAGTTATAGTTTCATGCGTTGGATGTCGATCCCTAGGTAAACGTTCTGAATAAACCCTCGCAGCCGCTCTGGCATTCCTTTGACATTCACCATAAATAAGTATCAATGCTGCATATCGCGTGTATGTGTAGCCTGCCGTTACAATATCAGCGCTGGCTCATGTTTTATCCGGAACTTGTGGCGCTCCGGTACTATTGTAATTTGCATAATCCCGAATTTTATGCTCGTTATACCTCGGCTGGTCGTTTGTATTCCGCTGCCATTTATCTAGCTCTTAGTGAATATGTTTTATTTTCCGGGTGTCGATTTTGCCTACTTTGACTTTTGAATGTTGTTCGACCCCTAAAAGTTAGCGGAAATTTTTAGATGAAATAGCCCTCTTTGATGATACCCCGATTTGGCGATAACGGCTAAAGGTGGTTTCGCCGTAAAATGTCACTGCACTCGGATTTCGATCTCGAAATACTTTAATACGTTTTTTAACTGAACCCTCAATAAAAGGCAAAATCATGTACAAAAACCTCAAACTTTGAAATTTAATAACTGTGTGGATTTTTGTAGTACATAAGTCAAACATTTTGTGTTATATCTGCCATGATATGTGTAAACTTTTACAAAATATAACTATAAGGATTGGGGGACCGTATAAAAAGTTAGATTTCGTAATTTTTACAAAATTAATTTTTTATATTGAACAATACTTTAAACAGTGTTTAATAGTTAATTCATTTTAAACGTTTTTGTAATTGGAACTGTATGTCTATGACCAACGGTTGAGAAATTAAAGGTCGGCGATATAGCAGTGATATAGCATATATATATATATATATATATATATATATATATTTACCTGTTTATTTTTTGTCGTGTTGTAATTCTACCATTTATAAATGGATTTGGATGGGACTTATCATATGTACCGTATATGCTAATAACGCGACCGATTTCACTGGTCAGCTACATCCGCCGTCTTATTTCAAAAAGCGACCATTTAAAGATTTCAAGTTCAAAAATGATATACAAAAAAAAAAAAAAAAAAAAAAAAAAAATAGAAATCCTAATTTTTTTTCGTTAAATGTTCTGCATTGATAGAGGGCAATTTTTGTTTTACCCTTGTCTTAAAAAATGACGCTAACATTTAGAAACAAGACAGCAGGATTACTTCATAAATGGGTTTAATTTATAAATTTTTGTAAACATGGTTTCTTGGAAATTTTCTTTCATTGTTTCAAACATCGTTTCAACTTTAACATGGTTAAAACACTACATATTTATGTCCACCACTGTCAATTTCTCGCTAATCTTGGGGACACTTGGTGAAATATCTCCTGATTTGGCGACAAAAATAGGTTGTCATAAATCGAACAAACTTGGCTATAACTAATTTGGCAAAATTGTCATTCAAATTCAATATTAACAAAAACTGTGAATGAATCTTCTATAATCGGGTTCCACGCAATTTGGTTTCGTATTTTCCAGTCAAATTAGCTAAAATGTTAAAACCAAATAATAGGGGAGCTATCGTTTCCTCTTAGTACCGGACGAACTTTTCGGTTGCGGCTGTTTGTGTTGTACATTGGCTTCTCATGCAACGAATGGTACTTCGCATCCAGTTAACTCGACGATTGCAAGAAACCGATGTACATCAGAATAATAATGAGCAAAAAATATTGAACAATGAAAAATATTGATTTTACTGGTGATGTGACAGAGAATTTTGAAGCATTAACATGTATGAAATAGAAGTAGTGGTTGAGATTGGCAACATCAGACTAGTTTTTGTTGTTTTTGCGTCAGGTCCTTTAACATAACCAAAAAAAAAGTTCTTATCGTTTGACCTCTGTGAAAATTTAACCGGTTATACATATAACTGTATCCATTCCCTCTTAACCCTTTAACGGGCGGTGTCCACAAAAAAGGACACTTAATTTGAATTCCAAAACTGACAAACGACACCAAGAATGTTTAATGAAAATTTTCCCTTTATTAAGCACCGGAAAATAAGCACGTTTTTATTTTCTAATAAGTTTGTTTGTAAATTCTGGTGTCAGTCCATTATTTCATCATTTTACAAATAGACTTACTCCGCGCCGGAAAGGGTTTAAAATTGTATGAAAAGTATGGATACTTATTAGTGAAAACATGAGCCGAAATCGCGCGGAAAGTGTCCGCCTTTTGCCGGCTTCATCGAAAATTACTCAATTTTTTTAAATACATCTACTTGTCCGATCGTTTCAAAAATTTCAGAGGTGATGTAAATTGGTTTGCCGAGATGCTGTAAAAAGATTCTGTTGAAATAAGGACGTTTTGTTACTTTTAGCATAAAAAAATATTGTCTCCGTGAGGCGCGAAATGACCTGAGGTCGCCAATGTTTTAAATCTTGAAATTTTTCCTAATGCATGAGAACATATAATTAGTACATAGAAGAAAGGTAACTTTTTATTACATGGTTTTTTTTTTACCTGAATCAAACTATGTATATCCGATTTAAAAAATACAGGAATGTTGGCAGAGTGAGAAGTAGATTATACCGACTAAATTTGTTGAACCTGTGGGTTAACCGGGCGCAAAAAAAAGTATTATGAATAGAACCATAAATAAATATTTTTTACCTTTGCATTCGATTTCGCAATCTTGTTTGGATAAGAAGTTATTTAAATTTCCTTTGCAGCCTCCATAAGTGAATTTCTCGCACTGTCCGGTCAATATATTGTAGTAGAATCTTTCGAAATTACCATAGCATGGTCCAGGATCTTTTTTTTGTAAACAAGCAAATCCTAAAAAGTTTAAATACAAATAAAATATAAATTTAGTTTAAGAAAAGTCATCAGTTTTAAATTTTCAAAAATTTGCTTTTTTGAACAGAAATTCAGAATTATTCTTATTAAAGTGCATCAACAAAAACAACCCAGTGACTTAACGTATTAGAATTATTTACAATTTATCTGGTGGTTACTGAAATAAATATACAAAAATTTAATAATATTAAAATAAATATACAAAAATATTGATCAAATATTTTATTCCTTATTGAGTCAACTATAAATTAAGAATAAAAATTGCAGTAAGTTTAACGTTTTTTCTAATGATATACTAACATCAAATTGTGTATCACACTAACTGAATACCGGCGTTTCCCGGGATTTTAAGAATGTATGTTTAGAAAAATCAATTTCAAAATTAAACATGCAGTACGAAAAATATAATAAAAGAAGGCAGTCCAAATGTTATACACATGCATCGAATGAAAATCCAATATAAAAATATATGAATTTATATAATAAACTCATCAGAATTCAGCTATAAATCAGTTGCCTTCCATTCATCATTGGTGCAATAAAAGCTAAACTAGTTGTTGGGGTCCACCGTAATACCTACCCATCATGGATATGCATAATATAAAATATAAAAATAAAACATGTGTAAACTATTTATAAAATGCATTGCAATTCGAATAAAATCGTGGCTTGATGACATCATACACTTTAAATGCTCTATTACTGAATTGCGTAAAAGAAACATCCTTATAACTCAAAAATTGATAATCATATTAACTAACGTTTTACTGCGTCGGATTAAGCGTCTCATTTCCAATTAAAATATATTTTTGAATTGAAATTTGAATGAAATACAGGGTCATGAAAAATCGAAGAGTGTGGAAAAGAGTATTACAAATATCTCGGCAACTCATTATCCAATCGATTTCATTCTTTATGCCCAATATTATGTTTTTTTTTCCTTGTCTTTTACATTCATTTCTTAAAATAAACAATTTCGAAAGTTTTTATATACCTTTTATCAGAACGAATATTTCGAGAGTCCACAACAAAATAGTTCCGGATAATCAAAGTTACTGAAATTAAATAAGCTTCTTCCCATTATTACATATTAAGAACATACCAAATTTCAAGTCTCTATCTGAATTTGTTCGGGAGATAGAGAGTTTACAGACACACAAACACAGACAGACGGACGGCATTTTTTTTTTCTAAAAATATGTTTTTCGGAATCTCCAGTGTCTGAAACGTGTAAATCCGTCAAAAATATTTTTTCGATTTTCAAAACGATTACAAGACTTACCCTATACTACGTATGATGGGTAAGTAAAAGAAAAAAATATCAAACTGTCTTTGAACTATAAATGATGGAACTTACAGAAAATCAATTATATCAAAGCAGCTTCATAAACTATATTTCTTGTCTCTTGATTCAGTGCAAATACATACAGATTACTGGAAGGGCATAACTCTCTAGAAACTAACGTAAAACTGTCGATTATACAATCAAGGTGATTCCAATTTGACCCCAAATACATGTAAATTTTGCTCTTGTTCTTTATTGATAGACATGGCAAAAGCTAAACTTATATTCAACGGAATTAAAGTTCATTTTAAAATGCATTTCCATATGGCAGGAACCGTAGGAATATAAGTTCCAGTTACATTTCTGATTCATAGAGGGCGCCACCAGGCGTAATTTGAATATGTTGTTATAATTTTCCGTTATTTGAGCGTCTTGGCAGATTGAATATTGTGACTCAATCATGTAACACATTTTAATTTTTGCTGTTCATATTTATGAAGGTTTTTTCTCCTGATGATGGTTATAAAGATTAACCGAAACGTCGAGGTTTGTTTTATATATATGTAGTTTAAAAGTAACTCATATTTATTAAATAATTTTACGTTGGAAGCAAGTGTTTGATGAGTATTTATATGTTAATTGTGCAACGTAAAGTCCTTATTAATTATAAAAAAAGAAAGTTGTCTTAATGTTATATATTTGAATCGAATGAAAATCTAATAAAAAATGCATAACATTATGTAATAAACTCATCAGAATTCAGCTATAAATCAGCCTGCTTCCATTCATCATTGAAGAAATAAAAGGGAAAATATCACACTCTCATTGTTACATTATGGAAGGAGCTGAAAAACAATTTTTTCAAGGCAGCTTCATAAACTATATATCTTGTCTCTTGATTCTGGGTAAAATCATACAAATTTCTTAAAGGGCTAACTCTTGAGAAAGCAACGTAGAACTGTTGATGAGAAAAGAAAGGTGATTCCAAGTTGACTGTAGTTACATATAAATATTGCTACTTTGCCTTATTGATCCACACGGCACAAGCTAGACAAACTGGAAATTGTAGACGCTTGAATTGAAATGGCATATCCGACAGAATGAGGGGTATGCGTGGAATGTAAACATTCTCACTATGGCACAGCATTTCAAAATTGTTACTTATATGGCATGAGGCTGGAGCTTCTTAAGTACTAATATTCGGCCGTTGCCGTTTCTTGGAGGATTTAAATTTCTGAGAAGCATGACAGGGGATCCAATCTTCAGTATCAAGTTTTACGGTGACATTCTGGGAGGGACCAAAGAGTTAAAAAATTGAGCAGGGTAATTCACATTCTTGGTTTCTTCAACAGCTATTAATTTGTACAACACAGCTTCTCCAAGTAACTCTTCCTGAATATTCAAGTATATGTTCTTCACACTATAATTTTTAAGTGCAAAAATCGCACGTTCGCAAAGCCATTTATGGTCTCTAAAATGTTATTGAGTTCTTCAACAGACACAACTGTATTACAAAATGCTTGTCTGAATTTCAAAAGACCAGTTACTGGAAGAAGCGATATTTTATTTAATAGATGAAGCGGTATTCCATTCCTAACATTTAACAAATGGTCAGCAAATTGACCATAAATTTTTTTTTCATGCGGATGAACTATCATATTTGTAGTTAGTTGCATACTGCGAACATGCCTCTAAAGATGTGGAGATGGTGATTTAAGACATGTGTTATTTTCATCCGAAATTGTTCCTTTTTGAATGACCGGCAATGGTTGTCAGAAATTTTCAGACAATGCATGCAAGTCTCCATCCATTTGTAAATCATGGCTCTTAAGCACTTAAGTGTCTGACTGAGGGCTGCAAAGAATTCCTGTGTGACATGGGGCATTCATCCCAAATAACGAACTGACATTTATTTTTAAAAAAAAATCTGATATCATTATTTGAGTTCTTCACTAAGAATGAGCTCTGGTGACCTAAATATTTGTGAAAATTCTAAAATACAAGCATACACACATATATACATGTAAAATAGATTAAAAAATAGTGTAAATGAATTCAGAGAACCTCAAAATATTAAATGATGCCAATAATTCCATAATCGGGTTTTTACCATGATTCAATACGTTCCTCGCATTTATGTGTACAGAAAATAAAACAAAATAAGGTTAATACAATGAAATTAAATTTACGTCAGACTTAAGTCAATGAACGTTCACTAAAATACGACAATTGTCTTCGAACCCGATTACTCTTACTCCTATTGATGTTCTTGTGTTATTTAAAAAATATTTTGAAATGTCCCTTTTATTTCAAATATGACGTTACATTCACATGATGAAGTCATATCCACGTGTTTCTTGTACTTACGCATGCTATTACACTTCTTATATGTGTGTCAAATATTTTAAAATTTCCATTAAACTTCCAATATGAAGTTATATTCATTTTCTTTTTAATTCTTTTAATGACGTCATATCCACTTGCTTTCTGTTCTTAATCATACTCATGCTCCTTTTATTATTAAGAAATGCTTGAAAATGTCCGTTTTACTGCCAATATAATGTCATATTCATCTTCTTTTTGAATTCTTGAAATTTTTATTTTGTACTTACCAGTGATGGATATTTGGAAAGATAGAGAAAATGGCCTTGAGAGAAAATGAAATTTTTCATCCATATTTCCTGGCAACTGTTTCATACATACAAGATTTTTTTTTAATTAAAGAAGCAAAAAAAAATTCGCATTTTGAATATTTTAATAATATATAGATATTTTTAAAATTATTTCAAATTTTAAGTGAAAACAACGATTCTTTGCCTACCGTACTAGCACGAGCATTTTCCCTAGTTTTTAAAGAAATTCACTTGCTTGCACTTGCTATCCGCGTAATAGAAAGCAATGCCTAATCGAGTACCGTACTCACGCCAAATTAATGTATTGTAACAAAAATATTTGGTAAATGTAATAATAAAAATAACAAAATCATTAATCGCTATGATGAAAATTAGCGTGATTTTAAAGTAAACATTGAATGCTCATAAGAGAAAGTTTTTTCTAAAGCTATTTTTACATTTGTACTTAGTGTAGTTTATTTTTAAATTTACCTGGTGGAAAACAGTCCTCTGGATACACACACTTCCCGTCCTTCCTTTTCACTAAATTTTTCTTACAGAAGCACCCTGGTCGTGGGGCAAAATACTGCGGACATACAGCTCCAGGATTGTTGTAATTTTTGCAAGTATTTTTGCAATCTGGTATATCTGGATAGTACTGCTCATCGTCTTTACACTGGTCTGTAGAAAGAGAAAAAATGAAAAATGTTACATTCTTCGACAAAATTCGCATCTAAGATTTCAACTTATTAAATTCCAAGTTTAAAAAAAATGAATGAACTTAGAAGCCCAACGAAATAGCCTAATTCTCCAGCTTTTTCCATTACCTCTCCTTCGCTAGGTAAGTAGTGGAAAAGACCCTACTGCTTTTCCCTTTATTCAAATTTTGACAGGTGTTACGCCTCTCTGTTTATCATTGTGAAGTTTGCTCCAGTTACTGAAAAAAAACCTTGTTTTTCTTTCTGTACTGTCCAGAATTGCTAACACCTTACCCTATCCATCACTGAGAGAGACTAATCCCTTGACAGGACACCAACCCACTTAAGGGGAATGAAAGTCCTTTCAGATATACATGGCTATTAGGGGTCTCGTAGTTTTTAGATGATTTTGCCAATTATGGGATTCAAAAAGTTAATGGGTCAGGTATTTTTGACAGCGGTCTGATAGCTGCTCCACGTTTCGTACTGCTCTTTAATTTGAGAAACTCTATTTCCGAATAACAATAACCTTTGAATTATTTAACTGCATAATTTCTATCATTAAATTAGTCGAAAATTTATATAGAGAAACAGTGGTTCTACAAGTCAAGGACCGTACGGACTGTAAGACAGCTATCACACCTCGGCTTTGAAATTCAAAATGTAATGACTGTTATCTTAACATTTATTAGATTCAACTGCTACAAAAGTGCGAAAATATATTTAAATATCAATCTTTTTAATCAATCAATTAAATTTTTTACTATGCGAAATTAATTATACTAGATAGTATCCGCCTGAACTTGGTGGTAAACAATATGACGATTTCATAGAAAAAGGCCCATAAACTCCTTAAATTCCTTGCTATTAATATTTAAAAGACCTACCCTCTTCCTTTAATATCTAGACTAGGGTCCGAAGACATATTAACTTTGTTTACACGAAAAGAGACAAAAGAGAAAAATTTCAACCTCCAGATTGGTTGCTTTTGCAGGATTCTCTAAGACATTATGCTTATGAGAAATCAGCTTGATAACATAAATGTCTACATTTCGAAACTAAATTTCCGAATTGATTTCTTTAAATGACTTTCAAACAGAATTTAAAAATATTAAAACTTTGTGGAGAAAAATTTGTTTGCTCGTAAGTATACAATTACATATAAAGTAAAGTTGATTATATATTTTTTATTGTAAACTAGCTGCCTTCGTACGGCGCTTCCAGGCCCGGTATCATAAATATACCAAAAATCAGTTTTGAATTCAGCATTTTTCGTCGGGAGAGATTTCTGCAGCTCCAACAGGAAGGAGACTCTGTGGATTTCTGGATAGGAGAGGGATTGCTTTTTTTTTTTACCACTAATAAGAATAAAATTCTATCTCATCTCTTTTCAATATCATTACAAAAAATAATTGCTAACGACCGCAAGGTCATTTAAATCGTCATGGTATATTGTTTGATCGATTAAGAGGGTTACATAGGAAGTTTTGGTGCTGGAATTATTTTACTGTATTTTTTCTTCCCGTTTCAGAGAATAAATCGAAGGCTTTACTTTCTTTTATAAATAATTAGACAAATGTTTCATATTTATTTATTTATTTTTAATCTATTCCCTAATTTATGCTCAATGTAGTAGTATGAAATATAAGATTGGATTGTTAATGTTTGAAATGGACATTGGTTGATAAAAAAACAAACGTCTTATTTTCAGAGAAATAGAGACTTAAATTAAAATCACGAAAAATTCAAAAATCGCTGTATGGATTCCGAATAAACTTTTTTGAAAAAAGGACAAAATTTACAGCGTTTATTTCTAATCTGGTAGATAGAGGCTCGTACCTTCTTATTAAGATGATTAAAAGTTTTCAAAAATATTAAGTCCTATGAACTTGCCACATATGACGAGCAAGATTTTTCTTTGTAATTATTTGCCTGATATCCTCAGGCAGTTTGAGATTGGTGTCAGCATTCCGCCTCGCGCAATGAGTCAAGAGAGCACTTAGAAAGTATTGACCAGATTGTGCTTACATAATTATATAGCGTGCGTTTACATCATTAATTCGTTATACAGTTAATTCGAGATTATATATTGGGTAATAGGATTCCACTTCAGGATGTAATACAAGGGGTTATGAATTTATTGGCTTAAACATACATAAAAGTGGGATAATTTATTATGAGATACAATCCATTCAGCTTGTTCAGTGGGGCTCTGTTAACTTTATATTTCAATATAACTTCAGTTGTTGCTTCAATATTGAACTTTGCTTAAATGTTTATGAAGAAAATTAACTCTGAGAAGCTTTGATATTTTTTCTAAGGTTTACAGTACATTTAGCATTATCAATATTTTATGCACCATGAAAATTTATGTTGTACTAGTTTAATTATTTTTTACTGTGCATACTTTTAAAATAAGTAGGGCAAGTAAGCCAATAAGGACACCTTAAGTAATTTCTTTAAAAATTATTTTTTAATTAATGGTTGTAATTATTATATTCTAGTTTTTTTAATTATATTAATCTATCAACAATGTTTAACTAATCTCATTGTTACATTTTCCATTGTGAATAAAAATTCAGCTGTAATAAAAGAAAAAAATCAAAACACCCAAAATTCCAGTAATAAAACACCCACTACTAATGAACACCCTACAAAGATAATTGTTTTTTAAACCAAAATTTAATGAAACAAAATAGTAATTTTCAAATAAATTTAAAAATCAGGATATCTATAATTAAAATATTTATGAGAGTACTTTATTATTATTATCACAAGATCACTGATTTTGAATACTTTAATACAAAATCAGCAAATTTTTAAAAATATTATTGTATCGACACGTTAACTCAATAATTATAAAGTATTTGGATAAAGAAAATGCAAATATCATAAGTTTTCCTCTTGATATAAAATATTTGATGGACATTATTGTACTGAATTATCTAAATAATATTACAGAACCATAATTATTTTTCGACAGTCTACGGCGGTCGTCCTGTTATCGCATGCAGAGAAAAGAAAATTAAACAAGTTGGAAATTGTACGTCAAACGTTACAAACGAGGTGCGTTCGTACGCACGTTTTAGAAATAAATTCATGATATCCCGTGCGTAGAACGGGTTAAACAGCTAGTTAAGTATATATTTTATGACACTGTTCATACAAATATCTTAACTAGTTATATAAATATTCAGATATATATGTATCAGCTAGTTATATAAATATTCAGATCTTGATGATTTTTAATTCTGTGAAATGAATTATATCGTCTGCAGATTATTTTCTGTCATAAAATAAGTATCTCGGTCGCTTGACGATTTAACATCCATCGGAAGCTCCTATAACAAAAAAGCACCGATTTAAAAAAAAAAAAATTCAAATTTCTTAATAAATATTTTTATTAATATCTCCTAAAGTTTTGATTCGATTTTAATAAAATTTGAAATGTCTCGACAAAATTCTGCAAAGATAATATATTTTAAATTGCAAACCATTTGGTTGGGTAGTTTTTGCGTTGTTATATGTGGACAGACAGACAGACGGACGGACAGACAGACGGACAGACAGACAGACAGACGGACGGACAGACGGACGGACCAAACGACGACTATAGGTGCTACGTATTTATATAATTACGAACGCACCTAAAAAAGCAAGTAAAACTAAAAGTTATGATAAATTTTATTTATATGAATTCAGTTTATCTAATACAATAAAACCTCTGTTTAAAGGATATTTCGGGAGCGCCGAATTTGTCCACTATTTGGGAGTGTCCTCAATTCAGATATAAAGAAATGCGAATATACAGGGTGGTTCAGAACTATATGTCAAAAATGTAAAGGCAGGTAGAGGGGACCCAAATAAGCAGATTTCGTATAGGAATGTGGGTGCGGAAATCCATCGTTGAGTCAGAAGAGGGCGCTGTTGAGTTCGGCGGATGAAAGCGTTTCGCTGTCTTTAATCATCATTCTCCGCACGGATTCCGAGCAATAAGCACTGTTACACCAATGCGGGGCTTATCGACATGCATTTCATGAATGGTTCTCCGCAAGGGAGTTGATCAGCTGCTCAAAGGATGAGCACTTTCAATGGTTCTCGAGCTTGTCCAAGGACTATCCTCTACTGTGCGTCATACTTCTTCTTCTACTGCTGGAATTCTGCGATATCTTCCAGTGCCTGTATCACGCCTAGAAGCATAAAACGATCCACTCACGCACAACTCCAGATGACAACGCTGAAATGTTCGGCGATCCGGCAGATTCCTACCCGAGAATCGTTCCATGTACATCCTTTGAGCACTTGCGCAGCCCCATACATGAAATGCATATCGACAACTTCCGAATTGGTGTAACGATGTATGTTGCTCGAAATCCGTGCGGCGAATGACGATTCAAGCCAGCGAAACGCTTTCATACACCGAACTCAACAGCGCCCTCTACTGCCTCAACGTTGCATTTCTGCACAAACTATCCAATACGAAATCTGCTTATTTAGGTCCCCTCTACCTGTCTTTACATTTTGACATATTGTTCTGAACCACCCTGTATCTGTGTTGGGTTAGAACAACTGCCCGATAATTAGTATGTACACTATTCGGACGTGTCGTAATGGAGGTTTTACTGTACTTAAATTGTTATACCATTTTCCTTGTTACTAATTGAATGACTCTAGCACTTAAATTTGTAAAATCTTTCTTTTCCCAATTTACGGATGAACCCCTACCGCTCTTTTAATACTCTATGACGATTTAAGAAGAGTTTGCCTTTTCTTTACTAAATTTACCAAAAAATTGAAATGTAATGTCAAACGTGGATGTTGTCGTTTAAAAATTAAATTTGCGCACTTTTTGATACGCAGAAATCTCGTAAACACTAATCTATGCTCAGCATTTAATAGTTGATGATATTTGCAGTTGGTTGGTACAAGTATTATTTTCATGGAATGATCTGTGATTTGTGATAAAATTAATGAAAACCTTTTCTTTTCACGACTGTACATTCTAATATTTAGTTTTAACATTGACGTACTACTAGCCAGTTTGTTTCGGGAATTATTTCTTGAGATTATTTGCATTTTAAGCATACAATTCTTTTCTTACTCATATATTAAAATTACCTGAACACATAATTGAAATTATTTGTAGATTTATTGTTTTTGTTCTGGTAGGAACACTGAGTTGTAACTCAGTCAAATGAAGCGAATGATCAGAAGACCACACGTAAATTAGTATCTAGATTTTATGAAGAAAACAAAAACTAAATCAATAATATATAGTTCAGATTACGGACAAAATGAATAGGTAGCTCTTTTACATTCTATGTATCTCACACAGGTGAACAAACAGACAAGATTTCTACTGTCTTAACTGTTGAATACCACATTTTTCAAATAGTAATTTTGACATGTTTAAACGAAAATTTCTGTAATTAAATACGGTAAATGTTACTTTTCACAAATAGTAGTTCTAATCATGAAATTAAATATCGGCAGAAATTTCGGCCAACTAGATTAAATTGGTTAAAACCAGATCGTTGAAACTAAAACTTACCAGGGCATAAGGCCTTAGGTATGCACTTGTTTTTTTTATCTCTAAAGAAACCTGGTAAACAATTACAGCCAGGAATACAGACTGGGGGATGAGTACAATTTCCATTTATGTACTCGCATCTTTGGCAAAAATCAATGCATTTAACTGGGATTTCACCAGGTGGGCATTGTGGTGGGGGAGGGCCTGAAAGAAAGAAATACAAAATACGTTACAAGTTAGTTAACATAGTGAAATTATACAAAAATGTACTTCCGGCTAGCACCGGAGAGAAAAGGTAGTTAACATATTTAATGTTTTTAAGATATGTTAGTTAATTTCACTCGAAAACACAAAGCTACAATACGTGGAACATCATTATATATCATTCCAAGTTTCCATCAATACGGATATGGAATGGGGATTTCGTGAAAATAGTCAGCTATCGTCAAAATGGCTTCATTTATCGCTACATTTTTATCGCCAAATTTTCAATGTTTTGCCAAAAATTGTCAAGCTTCACGTGAATTTGTTTCTAGCGGACACCGTTAGATAGGTGCGTGTGTGCACGCTTGTGTATTTGCAAATATGATATAAATATATATTACACTCTTTCTTTTAAATATGATGTCAGTTCATGATATGCCTATGTTTTTTTTAAGCGTATTAGAGTTGTGACAATGGTTGCTGCAATAAAATATAATTTTTAAGAAACCATATTTTTTGCTAAAGCTCATAATTTATCAATGAATTCGATTTTTTAGAAATTCTTTATTTTTAAATATACTGTCCTGTTTCAAAATGACACCAATCCTAGATTTTTAAACTGCTATTAATCACCGTCGTTTAAAGGTAGAGGCGAAGAAAGAAATCTTTATCAATCAAAAAATCTTTATATCAAAATCTAACAGTAAAATAGTCTAAAATACAAATACAAAAAAAATGGATTGGAAATATTTTTGTACATTATTTTAATTTGAATTTTTTTTTTGGCCGGGAAATGCCGGTCTTTTTTAATGTTTTCTTGTAATTGATATTGCTTCTCTCATGGTTTGATTTTCCGTAATTCTCCATTCTTTTTAGAAATTGTTCAACATGTAGTATCGTGTTTCATCTATCAATTTGATTAAAGTAAATTATGCTTACCGGCTTATTTTACTCCAACAGAAATCAAATACGATTTACTTATATTCTGGAATATTGCTCCTCATAACGTTTTTCGCAATATAATTTTCCAATTGTTGCATGTAATATTTTCACATTTTCCTCTTGAATTTTTTTCTCCCTGGACTTTTAATTATTTTGCTCCTTTATTTCAATTTGTGAATTTTATATTATTGGATATATATTGTCGATTTTCCTGTAATTTAATAGTTATTATTAACAAAAGTTTTATTATATGTATACATATATTAATGCACACCTTTGAAATAAAAAAAAGAACTTACAAGTACGTTTATCAAAACGTTCGAATATCTTAATTAAAGGTGACATACAATTATATTTCACATTAATTGTTTTAGTAAAATATATATATAGAACGCATCTTATAAATAAATCATACCTGAAAATCTCAATAAATATAGGAACTAGTCGTTGGGGGCCACCGTAATACTTACCCATCATGGATATGCATAATGTAAAATTTTAAACGTCTTAACCCAATGAACCTATAAACAAATTTGGAAGCAAATGGGATAATTCTGCACGAAAAACCCATTTATATAAATTAAGGGGGGATTAGCCCCCCGTCCCCCCCCCTTTATACTTAACCAATCAATCCCGAAAACTAATCAGGGAAGCGCCTTAACACAGTGAACCTATAAACAAAATTTGAAGGAAAACGGAATCTGCATGAAAAACCCCTTTATATAAATTAAGGGGGGCGATTAGCCCCCCATTTCCCCCCTTTATACTTAAAATCAATCCCAAAAACTAATCAGGGAAGCGCCTTAACACTGTGAACCTATAAACAAAATTTGAAGGAAAACGGATATTTCTATGAAGAGTTATCGCGTTACGTACATACGTACGTACGTACATACGTACATACATACAGAACCGGCGGACACATAAGCTCTCAGGCTTTGATAGCCTGTGAGCTAAAAACCGTAAGAACTGACTGCCAAAGAAGCGAAAAGAGGGAAGTGGGGCTAACCAGGACTTACGTAGTCGGTGTTTCAGTGAGCAGAAACCGAACAGCTAAAGAAATGACGAAACAGGCGGAGCCTGACAAATGAATTTGATTGGGGCAAAGCAGCAGGTGAGTACTCAGTAGAAGAGGGAAAGAGAAAAAAAAACTCAAAGTTAAATTTTAACAAGTTAAAAATAATATTAAAAAATTAATTAAAATTTTATAAAAGTAGAAGATTAAAAAGTTTCACTCGCGACTGTTAGAAAAAAACAGAGCACTGCGTGACAACAGTTGAATAGCCAATTTCAGGCACAATTTCTTTTCAACCTAGGGAAATAGTGATTGTACAGGGGAATTCTGTGTTTAATTTACCCTTCAAAGATTTCGTCTGGATGTTTAAAGCACGGGACAATATTATCCCGTGTAAAAATAGCTAGAGCAAGTTACTGGCCTCTACCAACGCTTGCATCATATCTACGTATAGATTTTAACGCAGGATTCCTTACTAAAGGAATTGACCTGTGAAATTTCATCGTAAGTTTATTTTTTAATTTCTGCAAAAATAGGTCTAATTTTGAGGTCACGAAGAATGACATCATTTTGGACGAAACGGGTCGCTTTAGTAAACGTACGCAATAGCTTGTTTTGAAAAGTTTGGATTTTTTAAAGCCTTGTTTTCGGTCACTTACGGAAACTACAGAGTCGTAGGTGATAATCGGCCGGATCATACATTTGTACAACAACAATTTATTTTTAATTGACAGGGGCTATGCCAGGCCAAGAGGATATTAAAGGAGCCCACGCCGCAATTGGCACGACTCAAGGTTTATGAGACGTGTTTGTCCCATGATAATTTGGAATCCACGTAAATGCTTACATATTTATAACCAGTCTTCCAGCTAATGTTTTTAATATTTAACTTAAAGTTAAGATTAGCATCAGGAGTAAACTTTCATTCGTGAAAAATACGGTGGGATATTTGGCATTGTTGACCTTAATTGTCTCTTTTCGTAACCAGTCCGAAATATAATCATAATAACATGTAACTTTAGTGAAGACTTGGAGAGAATGTTTGTGTTTGTGAAGCATGACAGTGTCGTTGGTAAAAATTGCTAAGTCGACGTCCGGCTCTCTGAAAATGCCGTTTACGTAGATGTTGAACAAAAACATGGCAGATTGTGAACCGCGAAGTACAGAACTAAGGATACGTTTAGTGATAGAAAATGTATTTCCGACTCTAACGATGAAGGACCTATTTTGAAAGTAGACAGCATATATTTTAATATGTTGGCCAGGTAGACCAAGAGCAATAAGTTTAAAAAGCAAATCGACATGCCAGATCTTAGCAAAGGTACTCTTCACATAAAGAAAAGTTTCCTTCGTCACTCCACCTGATCTAATTCCGTCATGAAGTAGTTCGTGACTCTCCATGAAGTAGTTTGTGCAGCTGATGCTCTGTTGAATGACGCGCCCCAAACACGAATTGCTCCGATATGAACAATTCGTAATTCGAAAACTTGTAGGGGCGTAAATATATCCCGCCCCACTTTTAGACAGGAGAACAGGGTAATAGTCATTTTCTAGCAGTCGGAAAAATATTTATGTTCATCATGTAGTTAATAAGAATAACAATATAAAGAATAAAATGCTGATGAAGATGAGTAAGCTAGTTAGTAGAAAGGGTATAGCCAGGTTTCCTATTAAAATATGCCCTTGAGTCAACCAGATCAAGTCCTGCATGAATCGATAGTCCTTCAATAGAGATGTGTTTTTGCCAAGTTTGAAGCATTAATCTTAAACCCATGGGCAGTTATGACTCTTTATCTGCGTTTTGGAAAAAGGTGCATTGTGAAGAAAGTAGTGATCGATTTTCCCCGAAAAAAATCAACGATTATTTTCGGAAAAATAGCCAGTTTTATAAAATTTTTCTTGTTTTTAATTTAACTTTTTAATTAAGAATATATCGAAATTTTTCAGTGACCACCTTCATGTTTTTACCAAAAATACTACGAGGTGTGATGTATATTTGGTGTGAGTTTCAACTCTCTACTATGGGTGCATCATAGAAAAAGAATTAAAAATGTGCTCCAAGGATTCATACACAGTTCTATGAACAGTTTACGTATGTAGTTATGTTGTTGGGGGCAATAATTTGAAGGATACAATTGTGTTTTGTTAGTTGACAGTTGACGGATTTTTTTAATAATTTTCGGCTCGGTTTGACTTAACACTGTTATTGATTAATCGAAAACAGTGTTAACACACTGAGGAAAACACAATCGGGGAAAACTTCCACCAGTAAATTTTAGTAGACATTTTTGCCTTATTTAAACGCTCTAGTCACAAAAAAATTACTGTCTTGAATAAGAACGAAATTTCTCTTCATTTTTACTGGTGGAAGATTATTCCGTTGGTAATCAGGCTCTGAACGGGAGACATGAATTCACATCTTTTGGAGATCTGTAATTCAGCCCATGGGCGGTGCTTTTGTGTTTCATATGTTACATTATTTCTCAAAGAAAATACACAAAATTCGCATTTTTACAATTACAGTACTATGTATATTAATAGTTCGATTAGAAACAATACCGCTATTACACACATCTTTTTATAATAGAAACACATGGTGATAAAAATTTTAGTTAAATAATGGAAAAAGCAAATGTAACGCCCATAGGCGGGGCTTCATGTTTAAAAGACGAAAAGCAATGTGTTAAGTAAAACTGCAACTAAAAACAAAATCAGTCAACTGTCAACTAACAAAACAAAATGCTTTCCTTCAGATGATTGCCACCAACAGCATAGCTACATGCGTAAACTGTACATAGAACTGCTCATGAACTTGTAATAACACATGCAACTTGCAACTCCCCCAACCCTGGTAAACATTTAATTTTTTTTTTATGATGCACCCAGCGTAGAGCGTTAAAACTCACACCAAATATACATCATACGTCGTAGTATTTTTTGGTAAAAACATGAAGGTGGCGCTTAAAAATTTCGACAGATTCTTAATTAAAAAATTAAATTAGAAACAAGAAAAATTTTATAAAGCTGGCTATTTTGCAGAAAATAATATCCACTATTTGTATTTCAATATTACACATCCCTGATTTTTTTCGGAGAAATTCGATCACTACTTTCTTCACAATGCACTTTTTTCCAAAACGCACATAAAGAGTCATAACTGCCCATGGGTTTGAGATATATGCTTCAAACTTGGCAAAAACGCATATCTATTGAAGGGCTATCGATTCATGTAGGACTGGATCTTGTTGACTCAAGGGCATATTTTAATAGGAAACCTGGCTATTGGTCCCTTTGGTCCTCCCCTGGAGATTTATTTTTCTTCAGACCTGAAATCTACTCCTTCACCTCAGAAGATGGCTGTCGGGGATAGCGTGTTATTGTGTAACATTTCTCACTGTGTTTTCCAGCACAGCGCTAAACCTAGGATTATCGATATCAGAATGAGGTGTGAACTGGCTTTTACGACTCTCAGCAATCGCAAAAACGATACCTATATCTGAAAAACTATTGAACCTCAAACTTCATCTTCAACTTGTTCATCAAACTTCAGACTCTGTTAGACCTTGACATAAGTTGGTGTTAATTACGTTTTTTGTGTAAATCGCCCAACAGGTGTGCTGCTATGCTACTTTTTCATGATTTCCTTAATAGCTCTATCTCAGGAACTAATGCACGGATTTTTATCAAATTTCAGATTCAGTTAGACGTTGACATAAGTTTTTGCTGAAAATCGTTCAACAGGTGGCGCTGCAATGCTGCATACTTCAGGATTTACAAGATTTAAATGAAAGTGATACACCCAGAAAAAAGGAATTGATTAAAACTACAAAACATGTTTTGTTGAGTACATTTTGGTTGTTTTAGCAAAATTCAAGTAAAATTGAACCATTTTACTTGAATTAACAAAACATTTTTTGCTGACGATACAAAAATTTGTTTTGAAATTGCAAAAAAAAAAAAAAAAAAAATTTTTTTGTTGATTCAAACAAAATTTCCATTGACCTATATTTAAACAAAAAGTTTTGTTGGGTCAACCAAATTTTTGTTGATTCAACAAAACTTTTTTCTGGGTGTACCTCAAGAACTATTGCACGGAATTTAATAAAACTTTAGATTCAGTTTGACCTTGATATAAATTGGGGCTGATTCGTTTTTAGTGTATGCGAAACTTGTGTGGAGATAGAAGAAAATTTTGGGATTGCATATCCGAATACTGTAACATTTGTATTCGTCCGAACGTTACAAAATTTTCGGAGGTGATTGGAAGTGATTTCGATAAATTGGTGTGCCAAGATGCTGTAAAAAGACTGTGTTGAAATAAGGATGTTTAGTTATTTTTATCATAAAAAAATATTGTCTCCGGGAGTCGCGAAGTGACATGCGGTCTCCAATGTTTTTCAACCGGAATTTTTTCCTAATGAATGAGAACATAAAATTACTACATAGAAGGAAAGTAACATTTAATCGTTTTTATTTTTTTTTTACCTGAATCAAAGTATGTAAATCTGATTTTAAAAAACAGGAAGATTAGCAGGTATGCCTTGGAAAGTAGATCAATACCGACTCCATCTATTTAACCTGGGAGACTCGAGCGCACACAAAAGTATTGCGATTAAAACCATAAATAAATATTTTTTACCTTTGCAAGTGATTTCGCAGATTTGTTTGGATAAGAAGTTATTTGAATTTCCTCCGCAGCCTCCATAAATGAATTTCTCGCACTGCCTAGTCCATTTATTGTAGTAGAATCTCGGGAAACTACCATAGCATGGTCCAGGATCTTTTTCTTGTAAACAAGCGATTCCTAAGACGTTGAAATATTAATTAAAATATAAATTTATTTTAAGGAAATTCATCAGTTTAAACATTCAAAAATATTGATTTTAGGAAAGAAATTTAGAATTTTGCTATTTTAAGTGTATTAACAAAAATAACCCAGTGGCTTAACATGTTATAAATGATTTACCATTCATCTGGTGGTTGCTAAAATAAAGATACAAAAACTTTGAGAAAATATTGGTCGAATCTTTTATTTCTTATTGAGTCAATTATAAATTCAGAAGAAAAAATGCAGTAATTTTAACGTTTATTTTTATAATGTATTAGCAGCAAATTTCATATTAATCTTGCTGATGTACCCGGCATCGCCCGAGATTTTCAGATTGTTTGTTTAGAAAAATCAATTTCAAAATTAAACATGCAGTATGAAAAACATGAAAAAAGAAAGTTGTCTTAATGTTATATATTTGAATCGAATGAAAATCTAATAAAAAATACATAACATTATGTAATAAACTCATCAGAATTCAGCTATAAATCAGCCTGCTTCCATTCATCATTGAAGCAATAAAAGATAAAAAGGAAAAATATCAAACTCTCATTGTTACATTATGGAAGGAGCTGAAAAACAATTTTTTCAAGGCAGCTTTATAAACTATATATCTTGTCTCTTGATTCGGGGTAAAAACATACAAATTTCTTGAAGGGCTAACTCTTGAGAAAGCAACATAGAACTGTTGATGAGAAAAGAAAGGTGATTCCAAGTTGACTGTAGTTACATATAAATATTGCTACTTTGCCTTATTGATCCACACGGCACAAGCTAGACAAACTGGAAATTGTAGACGCTTGAATTGAAATGGCATATCCGACGGAATGAGGGGTATGCGTGGAATGTAAATATTCTCACCTTCGGCATAGCCTGCCAAAATTGTTACTTATATGGCATGAGGTTGGAGCCTCTTAATTACTAATATTCGGCAGTTGCCGTTTCTTGGAGGATTTAAATTTCTGAGAAGCATAATATGTGATCCAATCTTCAGCATCAAGTTTTACGGTGACATTCTGGGAGGGACCAAAAGAGTTAAAATTTTTAGTAGCGTAGTGCACAATCTCGGTTTTTTCAGCTATTAATTAGTACAGTACAGCTTCTCCACGTAACTCTCCGCGAATCTTCAAGTTGATGTTTTTTATACTATAATTTTTTGGTGCAAGAATCGCACGTTTGCAAAACCATTTATTATCTGTAAAATGTTCTCGAGTTCTTCAACAGACACAACTGTGTAAAAAAATGCTTGTCTGATGTTTAACAGACCAGTTACTGAATGAAGCGGTACTAATCCATTCCCAACATTTAACAAATGGTCAGAAAATTGAACAAGCGATATGTTTTCATGCGGATGAACTCTCATATTTGTAGTTAGTAGCATACAGCGAACATGCCTCCAAAGAGATGGCGATGGTGATTTAAGGCATGAGTTATTGTCATCCGCAATTGTTCCTTTTGGAATGACCGGCAATGCTTGTCGGGAATTTTCAGATAATGCAAAAGGGTCGCCATCCATTAGTAAATGAATGCCTCATTAAAACTGAAGTGTTAAATTTAGGGACTGCACGCATTCCTGTTTTACATGGTGCATTCATTCCAAAAACCGACCTGACATTTTATTTTAAAAAATCTTAAATCAATATTTCAGTTCTTCAATAAGATTTAGCTCTGCGGACCTAAAAAATTGTGAAAATTTTAATGTACGCGCATACACACATATATACATATGAAATAGATGCTAATATGGCGGAAACGAATTCAGAGAACCTCAAAATGTTAAACGATGCCAATAATTCCATTATCGGGTTTTTATCATGATTCAATACGTTCCTCGCATTTATGTGTACAGAAAATAAAACAAAATAAGGTTAATACAATGAAATTAAATTTACCCCAGGCTTATGTCAATGAAAGTTCACTAAAACACGGTAGTTGTCTGTTAACCCGATCACTCATACTGATTTTCTTATTTACAAATATTTTGAAATGTCCCTTTTATTTCAAATATGACTTTACAGACAAACGATGATGTCATATCCACATGGTTTCTGTACGTACGCACACTGATACTCTTCTATATGATTTTCAAATATTGGAAAATTTCCGTTAAACTTCCAATATGACGTCACACTCGTTTTCTTTTTAATTCTTTTAATGATGCCATATTCATCTGATTTCTGCACTTATTTTTACTCATGCTCCTTTTATTATTGAACAATACTTGAAAATGTCCGTTATACTTCCAATATAATGTCATATCCATCTTCTGTTTAATTCTTGAAACTTTCTATTTTGTACTTTTCCAGCCTTGACGAGATAGAGAACCAAGCCTTGTGAGAAAATGAAATTGCTCATCCATATTTTCTGGTAACTGTTTCATGCATACAAGGAATGTTTTTAATTAAAAAAGAAAACAAAATTCGCGCATTGAATATTTTGAATAATATATAGATATTTTTTTAATTATTTCAAATTTAAAGTGAAAACAACGATTCCTTGCCTACCGTACTAGCACGAGCCGAGTTTTTAGAGAAATTATTTGCGGGTAGCCCTTGCTACCCGCGTAATTAGAAAGCAGTGCATAATCGAGTTCCGCACTCACGCCAAATTAATGTATTGTAACAAAAATATTTGGAAAAAATCATTAATCACTGTCATGAAAATAAGCGTGATTTTAAAGTAAACATTGAATGCTCATAAGAGAAGTTTTTTATAAAACTATTTTTACATTAGTACATATTGTAATTTATTTTCAAACTTACCTTGTGGAAAACAGTCCACTGGATTCACACACTTCCCGTCCTTCCTTTTCACTAATTTTTTCTTACAGAAGCACCCTGGTCGAGGGGCATAATACTGCGGACATACAGCTCCAGGATTGTTGTAATTTTCGCAGGTATTTTTGCAATCTGGTATATCTGAATAGTACTGCTCATCGTCTTTACACTGGTCTGTAGAAAGAGGAAAAATTAAAAATGTTACATTCTTCGACACAACTTTCATCTAAGATTTAACTCTTTAAATACCAAAGTTTAAAGAATGAATGACCTTAGAATCCCAACAAAATAGCCCAAATCTCTGGCTTTTCCAATTCTCTCTTTTTGGCTAGGTAAGTAGTGAAAAAGACCCTACTGCTTTCACCCTTTATTCGTATTTTGACAGTTGTTACCCCTCTCTGTTTATCATTGTGAACATAGCTACAGTTAATAAAAATCCTTGTTTTCAGTACGGTCTAGAAATGCCAAAAGATTGCCCCATTTATCACTGAGAAAGACTATTCTCTTGATAGAACAGTAACCCACTTAAGTGAGAAGAAAATCCTTTCAGATATAGACAGCTATTACGGGTATCAGAGCGTTGGGTTGATTTTGGCTATTATGTGATTAAAAAGGTCAATGTGTCAGGTATTTTTGACAGCGATGTGATAGCTGCTCCTCGGTTCGTACGTTCCATGGGTTTGAGTAGCTCTATTTCCAAATAATAATATTCTTTGAATTATTTAACTGCAAAATATCTATTATTAAATTAGGCGAAAATTTATTTTGAGAAATAGTAACTCTACAATTCAAGGACCTTATGAACTGTGGGGTAGCTACCAAAATGAAATGTCAAAATGTAACTACTGTTATCTTAAAATTTAGATCCACTGCTACAAAAGTGTGACAATATATTTAAATAACAATCTTTTTAATTTTGTATTTTACTAAATTAATTGTACCAGATAGTATCCGTCTAAAAATGACCAGTGGCTGAGAGGTTCTGCTCTCGAAGCTGGTAGACGTGAGGTGCTGGGTTCGATCCCAATCGCGCCCGTCGGCCTAATCGTTCGGAGTTTTCGTGGTTTTCTTCAAGCCGTGGATTTATCCATGCGTAAATACGGGTTAGGTTCCCTTAGAAAGACCCCCCACGAAGGGCACTCCCCCCGGGCCTATATCCCAAGTGTAGATAATTGGCCGTCAATAATCAACCCAACCCAACCCGTCTAAAAATGGCGGTAAACATACACTCTGATGGCTTCATACAATAACGTCCTTAAACCCAGTAAAAGCTTTGTTAGTAATAGTTGAATCTAAATACCCTCTTCCTTTTATAGGTAAATTAGTGTCCAAAGACATGTTAACTTTGTTTACACGAATAGAAACAACAGAGAATTTTCCTGCCTCCATTTTGGTTAGTTTTGCAGGATTGTTTAAGACATTGCATTTGTGAAAACAGCTAAATAACAGTTTATTTAATGGGACGTCAGACTTTCAAAGTGACAAAATTCAACTAAAATATCGATTTTTGTTATTTGGAACATTGTGAAACTAGATGCTCAAATTTATCTTATACAAAAAGAATTTTCTCATTTTGAAGCTGCTTTGAAGAGATATAAGATTTTATATTTGTGAAAACTCTATATATTTATACATTTTTTTAAACTTAAAGTGTACTTAAGCTCTAAGCCGCAGATGTTCTTCGGTAGCTTCATTTTTTCCCTTTCTACCTGGCTTCAGCAAGTGTCTCGGTATAAAAGGGATTTAGCAAAGGACCATTATACGAAACACCGAGCTCCGTGAATTCTGCGGCGGTCGTATATATATCATATAATAATAATAATTAATAGTCACAACTCATTACCGTTGCAGCACCTAAAAAAGACACAGTGATTTAAAAATCTGTTTAATTTTTTTTATATTGTTTGATTAGACTCATTGATGAAATTACTACCAATAATTATATAAATAGCTGCATTTTACACAACTGGTAGAATATTTTTATTCCAGCTGAGAAAATTTTTTAATATTTAATAAATTTCATCCCCATTTTGAATTAATAGATGCTTTTGAAAATTATACTGTATATCCTCGATGAAATAATTAATAAATGTTTGCATAAAAAGTTGCATTTCAGGGGTATTTTAGTGTTGAAATTTATGTGCATATGGAAATATATAGCTACTTTTTTGAAAAACAAAAACAAAGTATAATTATAAAAAAAAATTCTGCTGATACATGCAACGAACTTTTACAACTCATGTCAAATTCATTTGTAATAATTATGATAAACAGTATCTCATACATAATTATCGTCATATTTTATGCCAAAGAAATTCGTATGGGACATTTTAAAATATGGCAATTATTCGTTATTTTAAAAATTAAAAAAATTAATAATTTTAAAACTTTTTATTATTTTAACACCAAATATTTGATCTTGCCATTAAAAAATCTGCCAATTTTCAAAGGAATCCATTGAAAATTGAAGGATTTGAATTTTAGTAAACACTGTCCTCTTAAATATCTGAATTTTTTAAACTAAATTTCCGACTTGATTTCTTTAAATGGGATTCGAATAGAATCTAAGAATATTAAAACTTTATGGACAAAGACTAGCTTCTTCGTAATTATACAATTAAATTTAGGTTCGTTACATATATTTTATTGCGAATTAGCTAACTCGGGTGGCGTCTCCCGGCCTGGTAACATAAATATATCCAAAATCAGAGCTGAATTCATCATTTTTCTCCGTGAGATATTTCGGAAGCTCCGAGAGGGGAAAAGTTCCTGGTGGTAAAAAAAAATTCCTCTTCTTCACTATTACTTACCCATCTTACGCAGTAGGTCTTAAAATCGTTTTGAAAATCGAAAAAAAATTTTTGACGGATTTGCACGTTTCAGACACTGGAGATTCCGAAAAACATATTTTTAGGGAAAAAAAATGAAATCCGTCTGTGTGTCTGTGTGTGTGTCTGTAAACGCTCTATCTTCCGAACAATTTGAGATAGAGACTTGAAATTTGGTATGTGTTTGCTTAGTGTGTAATAATTTGAAAAAGCTTATTGAATTTCAGTAACCCCGATTTTTTGGACTATCGAAGTATTCGTTCTGATAAAAGGTATATAAAAATTTTCGAAATAGTTTATTTTAAGGGGTGAATATAACTAGTCGTTAGGGCTTGGTGGCCACCGTAATACTTAGCTATTCTGGATATGCATAATATAAAATATGAAAATAAAACATGTGTAATTTACTTATAAAATGCATTGCAATTCGAATAAAATCGTGGCTTGATGAAGTCATAAATTTTAAATGCTCTATTGCTGAATTGCGTAACAGAAACATCCTTATAACTCTAAAAATGGTAATCCTAGTAACTGACAGTTTACGGCGTTGGATTAAGCGTCTTTTTACTAATTAAAATATATCATTTTATTGAAATTTGAATGAAATACAGGGACATGAAAAATCGAAGAGTGTGGCAAATGTGATAACAAATATCTCGACAACTCATTATTCGATCAACTTTATTCTTAATGAAAAATGTATGTTTTTTTATTGTTTTTTACATTCACTCCTTAAAAAAAAACAATTTCGAAAATTTTTATATACCTTTTATCAGAACGAATAATTCAAGAGTCCGAAGAAAATTGTTCCGGATAATCGAGGTTTCGGAAATTCAATAAGCTTCTTCCCATTATTACATGCTAAGTACATACCATATTTCAAATCTCTATCTCAATTTGTTCGGGAAATAGAGCGTTTACAGACACACATACAGACGGACGGCAATTTTAGTTTTTTTTAAATATGTTTTTCGAAATCTCCAGTGTCTAAAACGTGTAAAACCGTAAAAAAAAATTCAATTTTTTAAACGATTACAAGACTTACCCTATACTTCATATGTTGAGTAAGTGAAAGGCAATAAAAAAATATAAATTTTGCATAAAAAATGAAGTCGATCGGATAATTAGCTGCCGAGATATTTGTAATCCTATTTGCCACACTCTTCGATTTTTCATGACCCTGTATTTCATTCAAAGTTCAATTTAAACACTAGTCGTTGGTGGCAACCGTAATACTTACCCATCATGGATATGCATAATATAAAATATGAAAATAAAACATGTGTAAAGTATTTATAAAATGCATTGAAATTCGAGTAAAATCGTGTCTTGATGACGTCATAAAGTTTAAATGCTTTATTACTGTATTGCGTGAAAGAAAAATCCTTATAACTCCAAAATTGATAATCATATTAACTAACGGCTTACTGCGTCGGATTAAGCGTCTCATTTCCAATTAAAATATATTTTTGAATTGAAATTTGAATGAAATACAGGGTAATGAAAAATCGAAGAGTGTGGCAAATATGATTTCAAATCGTTAGTTAATCGATGATTACAAACCGTTAGTTAATCATATTAACTAACGGTTTAGTGCGTCGGAGTAAGCGTCTCATTTCAATTTAAAATATACTTTTGATTTGAAATGTGAATGAAATACAGGGTCATGAAAAGAGTGTGGAAAATAGGATTAATTATTTCTCGGCAACTAATTATCCGATCGACTTCATTCTTTATGCAAAATTTATGCTTTTATATTGTCTTTTATATGCACTCCTTAAAATAAACATTTTCGAAAATTTTTATATACCTTTTGTCGGAACGAATATTTCGAGAGTCCGAAAAAAATAGTTCCGGATAATCGAAGTTACTGAAATTCAATAAGCTTCTTCACTTTATTACATACAAAGTACATACCAAATTTCAAATCTCTATTTGTTCAGGATATAGAGAGTTTACAGACACACAGACAAACATACAGATGGCAATTTTTTTTTCTAAAAATAGGTTTTTTGGAATCTCCAATGTCTGAATCGTGTAAAAACGTCATTTTTTTTCGATTTCCAAAACTATTACAAGACTTGCACGATATTACGTATGATGTTTAAGTAATACATTACTACTTAGTAATACAGTATTACTTACCCATCATACGTAGTATAAGGTAAGCTTTCTAATTTACACGTTTCAGAAACTGGTGAATCCGAAATGACAACTGGTGAATCCGAAATGAGACAAATTAAACCAAGTATCAGTGAATAATTATACACTAATTAATTTTTCAGAAGAGCTGAAATTACGCTGTAAATATTTTTAGAAAAAAAAATTACCTTCCGTCTGCGTGTCTGTGGGTCTGTCTGTATGTCTATGGGTCTGTATGTCTGTAAACGCTCTAACTCCCGAACAAATTGAGATAGAGACTTGAAATTGGGTATGTACTTAGTATGTAATAATGGGAAGAAGCCTATTGAATTTCAGTAACCTCTATTAAAGGGAAATATTTTTTCGGACTGTCGAAATATTCGTTCTGATAAAAGGTATATAAAAAATTTCGAAATTGTTTATTTTAAGGAGTGAATATAAAGACAATTAAAAAACATAAATTTTGCATAAAGAATGAAGTCGATCGGATAATTAGTTGCTGAGATATTTTTAATCCTATTTTCTATACTCTTCGATTTTTCATGGCCCCGTATTTCATCCAAATTTCAATTCAAAGATATATTTTAATTAGTAAAGAGACGCTTAATCCGACGCAGTAAGCTATTAGTTAATAGAATTATCATTTTTAGAGTTATAAGGATGTGTCTTTTACGCAATTCAGTAATAGAGCATTTAAATTTTATGACGTCATCAAGTCACGATTTTATTCCAATTGCAATGCATTTTATAAGTAGTTTACACATTTTTTATTTGTATATTTTATATTATGCATATCCATGATGGGTAAGTATTACGATGGCTCCCAACGACTAGTTTTATTTGGAAATGAGACGATTAATCCGACGCAGTAAACTGTTAATTAATATGACTATCCATTTTGGAGTTATAAGTATGTTTCTTTTGCGAAATTTCGTAATAGAGTGTTTAGAGTTTATGACGTCATCAAGCCACGCTTTTATTCGAATCGCAATGCATTTTATAAAAAGTTTACACATGTTTTATTTTCATATTTTATATTATGCATATCCATGATGGGTAAGTATTACGGTGACCCCCAACGACTAATTTTTGCATCGTCAAAGTATCTTGTTTGATAGATTAAGAAGGTTACTCAGGAAGTTTTGATACTGGAATTATTTTACTGTATTTTTAGGTGCGTTCGTAATTATTGTCTGAGTGCAACGAAGACTCATACACAGCGCAGTATTACTTTGCCCCATATATAGCTACGATGAATATTAAAACCTTTCGTCAAGCATAACTCAAAAAATATTTAACGGATTTCGTTCAAATTTTTACAGCAGGTACCTATAAAGGTGACAACGACGTCTATTTATTTACCAAGAATAAATGTCAAACCGTTTGGAAATTATATTAAAAAAATAGATAAAAAAGCACAATTAAAGTACATACGTCACGAAAGTTTTGTGCGTACGTCATTTTCACCGGCAAGAGATTTTCGTAGACAATCGGAATTGAAAAGTTCATGGAGTACATGGAGCAAAAAGATATGCACGCACTAATATTCAGCACAATAAAATATATTTCAATTTAGTAGAAATCGAAAATTAATCTGTATTTTTTTCTGTTTGAAAGATAAACCCCGCAATAACTTGGTAGACTTGGTAGTAGAGATTTGGCGCAAATCTCAGCAATAGCAGCTTTTTTTATTTCGCGTGTGTAAATTAAAAAAAAAAAAAAAAAAAAATTCTTTGGTGTTTAAATAAGAGGTTTCGATTTATGGCATTATTTCTTTTTTTTTCTCTTTTTCGCATTTTAAATGGGATTAATGAAAGGCATGTATTTGAATTAAATGAGTGAAAGGTTTATACTTAAATGAAATAAATTCAATATGAAAATGTTATAGGAACAATATTTGGCGATTTATCAACTGCGCCAGAATAACATAAAAGTACCAATATATCAAACGGTATGTAGTATGTGAAATGAAACAATTATATTATAATCACCCATCGTACAAGAAAAAAAACTAATATTCTGCATTCAGAGGGAAAATCCATCTCCTGTGCCGTAAGATTTGGCGAGTTCTTTTTTGGTGATAAGTTTTTCGATGTGATTGTTGCAGGATTTGGCTTACTTTTTCTAAATCGTATTTTTTTTGCAGATGTAGTATTATGTAAATATATTTTTTGCAGATATTTTTCTATTTTGTATATTTGGCGTTCTATTTTGTATATTTTCTATTTGGCATTTGGAAAAGAGATTTTTACCTTTTTATCTGTGCCTTCGGAAATATAAAAAAATAAAAAAAGATTTAATATATCAAGCGTATGATGTTATGTTTTGCATTTTTATACGGACCACTTCTCCACTTCTCCATTTTTAGATTTTAAATGCTATTTATTATTTACTAGCCGTTTATTAATTGTTTACAATTTACCCCCCTGACAATAACAATTATTTATCACAAAAATGCCTCTTAGGTTTGTTAAATAAGTTTGTTTATGTATTTTCATTACTTATTAAAATATCGAATATGGCGATAAAATTTTATTTTAGCATCGTGCTTAAATTTTTAAGATGGTGCAAAAACATGCTTTAATAAACGTATGTTTATAAATATTTGAAAAGCATGTTTTACCGCTCTCTTGAAAAATTTTGTAAGAAGCTAAAACTACCTTTTGGCACCATTTAAATTTTTTTTCGCCAACCGACATAGGATACGAAACTTTTCCCCATTCAGATACACAGGCAAGGCTAGTCTCAAACAAGAGTAAAAATAGCAACAATATTGTTTTAACTCTTTAAGAGTTACAATAATGATATTAAATGCTCCGATTGGCTTTGGGCCCAATTACGAAAGTTTCTCCTAAAAAAACTGTAGAAGGAGTCTTTTACATTTGTTTCAAATGAAGCTCGGTGTACAAGGTATTAGTTAATAATACAAACAACACTAATGGCATGGAGGCAAAAGTTTTAATTTAAATGTATATATTTGAAACCCCTACCCCCCCCCCCCCAAAAAAAAAAAAGAGATAAAGAAAGTTACAGTAATGAATTTAAAATGGCGTTAAGCCACGCTTTCTGACATAAGCAATTGGCTGCAAACGCGATAACGAAACTTTCACTTAACTTAATAACATGTGGCTAATATAGCCCTCAGGGTACTTTGCAGTTATACAGACCTTGTGGTTTTTTTTAAAAGTTTGAGACAATTAATTCAGGTTTAAGAAGTTGAGATTTACTGTCAAATGATATAAACAACTATGAACACAAAACTGATGAATTATTATTCAGGTTTATGTATGTATTTAAAAAAAAATTGCATCTGATTACACTTATTAGATAAATTACTTCTGTTTGCATTTAATAACTGATAAACGGATTCTGTATATTAAATGAATTGTTTAAATATTGGGAAGAGGTGGCGAGAAGTAGAAAGACGAGTAAACAAACGGGTAGACAGACGGGTAGAGAGACGAGTAGCGACATAGCTAGGCTGACGGGTAGCGAAACAAATAGACAGACGGATAGAGAGAAAGGTAAAAAGAGGGTTGACAGAGGGGTAGAGAGATGGGTCACGAGACGGGTGCAACACCGGTGGACAGGAATGTAGCGAGAAACGTTGCGAGACGCGTAGCGTGGTAGATAAAGAGACGAGTAGAGAGGTAAGTACAGAGACGAGTTGACTGACGGGTAATGAGATTGGTAGCGAGTCGGGTACAAAAACAGACGGATAGTGAGACGGGTATACAGACGAGTAGAGAGACAGTAGATGAGTACGGAGATGGGTAAGAAGATGGGTAGAGAGGCGTATAGCCAGACGGGTAGAGAGACAGATAGACAAGTTGTGAGACAGATAGACAAATGGGTAGCGAAGTGGATAGAGACACGGCTAGACATCAAGTAGTTAGACGGATAGACAGACGGTTAGAGAAATAGATTGGCAGGTAGCGAGACCGGTAGAGAAATATAGAGACAGGTAGCGAGACGTGTAGAGAAATAGACAATCGGTTAGAGAGACGGGCAGAAGGACGGATAGGGAAACAGACAGATTGTGGAGAGACAGACAGACAGGCAAAAGAAAAGTCTGCGGATTGGCGCAGTAAAGGCGCAGGGGGCAGAGCCTCCTAGAGAATAATCAAGAAGTATCTGTTAAGCTTAACTTTGAAATATATATAATTTTTCAATTTTGCCGATATGGAGATTTAATGTAAAAGTTATTTTACTGAAGTCATCGAAAGATTTTTTATATACTTTAATAGTAATTTAGACTATAGTTTTACAATCTGGTTTGTAGCAAAGCATGCCATGAATGTGGTTTGAAGTGTAAGAGTTTTTATAAACAGTTATACAAATAATAGATATATAATCAAGGAAGAAAAATTTTAAATTTACACACAAAAAAAGGTTCAACAAGAAAATTAAATTTGCGTTAAGCCATGCTTGATAGAATAATCTATTGGCTGCAAATCCAATTACGTAACTTTAAAAAGCTTGGCGTTTTAAAAGATCCGGCGTTTTTTTGTTTTTTTTTTTCAAGTTTTGCGTAATACGCGCTTAAGAAAATGAGATTCTTTGCCACATGTAAAAAAAAAAATGACAACACATCTGATGAACGGTACTTCTTTTCTATTTTTTTAACAGTGTATATGAATTTATATATGATACTAGGGGGCCTACCCCCTGCAAGCTACGCTCGCCAACCCCCGGTCAGACTTCGAGGCCTCTAAAAACATGACAGCGTGCTTTATTTTAAAAATATTGGTAAATCTGTAATTGGGTTGCCATGCTTTTAACGTTTTAATGGGCATTTTTTGATTATCATGGCCTCATACACAGCTGTTGCGACAACTGACCACTGTTTTCGGGATTGATAAGTAAAATCAATTACAACTTGAAAACCAGCTTGTATAAAATGGTTAGGTTTAAATTGTGGCTACCTCTCGGACATCTATAACAACGATGTGTATTCTATTCTTCCTTTGCGTTTAAGGATGAGAAAAATTCAATCTGCTTGTGAAAAACATTAAGAACCACGGTATTGAAAAGTACTATGTTATAGACATTTTCAGTAACAGGTTTTAATTTTCTCTCTATTTTAGTGCACCATCATGCATATTTTCATGTTATTTTAAATATGTAAATTATTTTTTTTAATTAATTTGTATATACGAATTTTATAATAATTATTTATCATACAAAATTAATTAAATATTTTGTGCATGCATGCCTGCATTTATTCGGCATCAATTGATGAGATATTTAAACAAATTTGCCATCCGCGATAATTTTAGACCATGTTATGTCACTTGAATATTGTCCATAAGAAAATCGAGTAATTTTCCAGTATAGGATCCTTTGCTTTTAGGTTTGGAGTAATTCGAGCTTCAAAAAGGGATAGATTCTTTAATATACATAGATTTGTTGCCAAAAGTTATGAAAACAAACCCAATGAACTTTTGCTGCTTTTCTATTATAGGGGTCTTGACGCTTTTTTAAAAAGTTTGGCGGAAAAACCAAGCAGGATAAAAAACCAACCAGGATATTTTATTCTTCCGTTCAGTTGGGCAATTATTAATTTATATATTAGTTTCAAATATCCGAATTAATGATTTTATAAATTCGTTTAATTAAATTTTACAAAAAAATAACAAAATGATATCAATAAATAATAATTACTATTAATTCCTTTTCCTCCCTTTCTTTTGCGTTTACCTAAATGACGTCATTTGGACGAATTTATTCAAAATATTTTCAGTTTATAAATTAAATTAAATGCTGACAGACGATTGAATCCTGACGATAGAGATGTGATTTTTTTTTTCAAATTTTCCTGAAAAACATAATTTAATCACAATCTTGTCTCCATTATCTATACTTGTCTTCATTATCGATTGAAATAAAAGATAAATTCAATTTCAATTTGAAAATGACGAATAAAAAGAAATCAATAATCCCTATCGGGATCCTTTTCAATTTTTTTCCCTTTTTTGTCACAAAAAAACTGAGTAATTAGTTGCCATCATTACAGAAATGTCATTAAAATTAGAAAAAAATTAATATCTCGAAAACTAATTCCAATTTCAAAATTCTATTACCAGTTTTGACATCCGCGGATTTTTATGAACAGTTGGTATTAATTTCACCATCAAGCGTTTAATATTTTATTAAAAATAGCCCTGAAACATAATCAGTCGTTTAATCAGTCGTTTCATAAAATCGTTTCACAAATTCGTTTCATTAGGATTTTATATATATAGGGTAGATTTTGTAATTCTATCATTTAATTTGCTCTTTTTCTTTATATTGTAATTGTTAACCCTATGTTCTCAGCAATATCACTCAGACTAATCCCTTTGAGGGAAGTCCTAGTATAAATAAGTCGCAGCTATAGTCGTGGTCTGGTCCGTCCGTCTGTCCATCTGTCCGTATATAACAGCGCAAAAATACCCAACCGAATGGTTTGAAATTTAATAAATATAATTGTTTCAGAATTTTGTCGAGTCATTTCAAACTTTATGAAAATCGAATTAAAACTTAAAAAAGTAATAATAAAAGCTTTGTTCTTTCTATTAAATCCTATTATACGTAATTAATTTAATGATATCCTACGAAAGGTAATGATTCTAGGTTGCCATGGTGATTACGTCCTATTTAAGTTGGAGTCCCATTATTTCTTTATTAATAAATTTAATAACCGAATTTGTACACTAAAATTGTTTAATTATAGCAATCCTATAATCTACCGAAAGATTTTTGGATAGATGTTTCCGGATAAATGGATATTATATGGAAAGAGAGTCTAAATATGGATTTCAATTTCACAAATTTTCAAAGCTAGGCTTAAGTTTCCCATTGGGATTTTAACTAATTGGAATTTTAAATGTCAACAAAAGATAAAATTTTGCCAACTTAAAATCTATTTATTTTATTACGGAAATTATTCAAATCATAATAACAGACGATACAATCCATTTCAATGAAATAATAACAACGATACTTTTCTACATTTTTTTGTATTAGATATTTGCGCATAGTAAAATTTTAATGTAACAGAGTTGATACTAATTGCTTGGAAAAATGTATTGAAACTTAATTTCATAAAATAAAATAAATATCTATAATATGAAAATCTGCACATAAAATAATTTTTGTATTTATGCATTTTTGAATGAGAGGGCAAAAGCTATTGCACAAAGATCGGAATATTTATAAAACTAATTATAGTACGAACGCACCTCATTTGTCACGTTTGACATACAATTTCCAACTTGTTTCTTCCGGTTTTAGAGAAGAAATCGAAGGCCTTACTATCTTTACTAAATAATGAAAAAAAACTATTTCATAATTTTTATATATTTTGATCGATTCCTTAATGCCCACTTCATATTGTAATATAAGATATAAGTTTGGATTGATAAGGTATCAAATAGATATTGGTTGATAAAAAACAAACGTCTTATTTTCGGCGAAATGGAGACTTAAAATGCAATCACGAAAAATTCAAAAATCGCTGTACGAATTCCAATTACACTTTAATGAATGCTACTGTAGTGGCTCGGTTATGTAATTTAGAATAAACTTAAAAGTAAATATTAAGATACTCCAAAATTGGGAACCTTTTCTGTCTTAAACAGTGAAATACCCAATGGATTAAAAAAATAATAATAAAATACAATCCCTAGCATATTCTGATAAAACACATACATCAACGAATTCAACATGATATCAATTTTATGTTCAACATAAACTGAAAATCGTTTTTTTTAAATGCCAAAATGCTCTTATTTATGGATAATCTGATCTTATGATTTATCAGGGTTTTTTTAATTTGTTTTTCACTCTTATGTTGGTTAGGAAAGTTAATTTCCAATTGTGGCAAATTTATCAGGAACTTTTTTACATTATTGAAGCAAACTGATGACCATTGTTTAGACACATTTGAAATATAATGCACGCTTGAAAATTATTTAAAAACTCGTTAAATTAAGCGGCAGTTTTCAAATAAATTTCCTTTGAAAGTTAACATTTTTTCTAATTGATGATTTAAGAATTCAAATTGTACGGTATTTGTAAAAGGGCTTGCGCCGTTCGTTTTTATCCATCAAAATCCATTTGACAGAATCTTTTTAAAAGGGCTAAACTTTCATAAATGGATTTATCTGATACATAATTCTGTAACTAAACGACATAGAACGATTTTATATACAAAAACCTTCTCTGAAAAATTATCGAACTAACAATTCAATTCCAATCAAAATCCATTCAGCAGAATGTTTAAAAATGGCTATATTTCATAATCGAGCTTCTCCGATTATACAAATTTCAACCATAATTCTAATTTCGTCATATTATGTTATAACGATGAAAAAAAGTCCGTCTTGTGTTATCGACAGTTTGAATTTCGTTCGTTGCTATAGTTACTAATATATTTTAAGAAATTATCATTTGTAATGTTAGAATTTTGAACTTTCGGTTGCCATAGACATTGTCAAATAAGAAAAATGTGCAATATCTCACGCACTATTGGACTTAAAATAATTCATTTGGTACTATTCGATTCAGCATACGAAAATACATTTAAATATTCTATCATTTGACACATAACTTTAATATCCGATTTTTAAGGATTTTTTTTTAGTTTGTTCTCTTTTTGAACCTCCTTAGAGGTGGAGTTTTTTTAAATCCTTTCTTAGTGGGCTTCTCCACCACAAGAAATATTTGTTTCCCAATTTTCATGTTTCTAGGTTCAGTAGTTAAGCCTGTGTTTTGATGATCTCTCCAGTCAGGACATTCTTTTATATATATATAGATTAATATTGATTTACTAATTAGCAATTTGTTCCGACAATTATCTAGTGAGGTTATTTGTATTTTAAACATACAATTATTTTCTTTCTCGTCTATTAAAATTTCCTGTAGACATATATGAAATTAATTGTAGAATTCTTTGTTGTTTTTTGTCAGAAAGGAAAACCTTCCAGATGCAAGCAATACAGTCAAATGAAGTGAAAATTCAGGAGACAACGCCAAAATTAGTTATTAGACTCCATACAGAAAACAAAAACTAAATAAAATAATATATAGTTCCATATAAGTGACGAAATGAATTACTGTTAATTTTACCTTCTATGTATCTCACTAAAGTAAAACAAAAAGGATTCTTATGGTTTTAACTGTTGACTGCCACTTTTTTAAAATAGTAATCTTCAACATGTTTAAACGCAAATTTCTGTAATTAAATAAGGCAAATATTACTTTATGAAAGTAGTGATTCTAATCCTAACAACCAAATTAAAATTTTTAAGAGTAGATCATCGTAAAAAAAACTCACCAGGGCATAAGGCTGCAGGTATACATTCATTTTCTTCATTTCTAAGAAAACCCGGGATACAATCACAGCCAGGTATACAAACTGCAGGTTGAGCGCATCCACCGTTCTTGTATTTGCATGTTTGACAGAAATCTTTGCATTCAACTGGTCTTTCGTAAATTCCACAGTGTGATGCTGAACTTGGCCAGATCACTGAAAGAAAAAGAAATATTGGCTAATAAAAGACCAAAAGTACAAAAAATGAGTCTGATAAGTATCAGTATAAATTTAACTAGTGGTTAAGTATGATCGAAGATCGCATAAAAGGGTTTCGTTTAATATTCCTCGCAAAACACATTATCCTTCCTTTAACAAATCCAAATGAATTTCATTTTTCAAAAAAAAAATAAATAATAATAAAAATAAATAAATAAATAAAATAAAAGTCGTTTTTATAAAGTGAAAATTTACCGGTCTATTTTTCTCGTTATTTCGAAAATCTGAACCGGTTCGATAGCATGCAAAGCCCGCTATTATACTCTCTCATAATAATATCTGTCATGTGGACTAAATGCGATATTTAAAAAAAATCAATTTCAAATTAAACATGTTGTATAGAGACCATCAAAATGTAAAAGTATGCCAGTATTTTCATAATCGGGTTTTTATCAGGATTCAAAACGTTCCTCAAACTTATATATTTACTATTCTCTATTACTCATATTGATACTCTCTTTGTATTATTCTCAAACATTTGAAAAATCTGTTAGGACGTCAGATTAATTTTCTTTTTAATTCTCTAATGACGTCATATTAAGCTGTTTTCTGTATTTACACATACTCATACTCCTTGTATTATTGAGAAATGTTTGAAAATTTCCGTTGTATTACCAATATGACGTTATACTAATCTTTTTTTCAATTGGTGAAACTTTTTATTTCATTTTCATTTTTCACGTGGAAATCTTTCAATAGAAAATTAATTACTGTAGAAAGATTTTTATTGTGTATTTTTAATTGTTGGCAACTGCTATAACGAAAAACTTTTAAATTTAAAAAGAAACGGCTGTTAGATTTTGGGTTTTTGATCTCCATATTTTAAAATAATACGATTTTTTCAATTTTTATGATTTTGAGCTTCATAGAAAGTATTCAGCTACAAGTACACAAAATTTCAACTCTGTAAGTTAAATCGTTTCTAAGAACCGGCTTTGTGACGAAAAGACAACGAAGCGGGAGTAATAGGGTTTCGTGAGATGAACTAAACCCTAAAAACGAAATGGCAGTCTAATTTAACTGAAGTAGAAATGTTAAAATAGAAGTAGAATTTAGAAGTTTGCACGGTTGTACGAGCAAACCAGTACAAAGTTTTTCTGTACTGGCCCTGTATAAAAGTTAAAAGCGCGGGTGGGCTGGAGGAAAACAATTCTTTCCAGCGACCTTTATAAAATCCCAAATCTTGGCCAGGCCTGGTATAATAGTTAAAAGTTCGGATCGAGCCCGTAGCGGCCCGTTCAAAAACTGAATTTGCAAGGCCGGATTGATTTTCTAGAAAACATGCCTATATTTCTGAAGCAACATTATTCTACACTTAAAACTATTAAAAAAATACACTTACTTAAGCATATATTCTATTTTCAGCGTATGTTCGAAATTCATGGAATACAAAATATCAACAATAAAAATGAACATTTAGACAATTACATACATAAACACTGATAAAAATAATTGCCTCAGCATTCTAATGAAGCGCCAGACCGAAAAATCAACGTAGTTTAGAATGAAATAGGAGATTGTAAATGAAAACAATATATATTAATATATATATAAATATATATATATATATATGTGTGTGTGTGTGTGTGTGTTATTAAACCAAATTATTTTTCTAAAGACTTCCCTAAACAAATGTAAAAGATTACTATAATTTTTACAAAACTAAATAAAGAAATAAAAGTGCCCAGGTAAACCGATAGAATTGAGCTCACAGGCTATTCACATTTATTGTATATTTATACTCTTATTTCAAGGAATAAAGCCCCTCCAAAAATAAAGAAATCGACAATAAACCTGTGTACCAAATTTGAAGCAAATCTGATAAACCTGCATGAAATACCCATTAAGGTAAACTAAGGGGGGGGGGAATTCCCCCCCCCCCGTTTTCCCTTTATACTTACTTAACTAATGAATCTCTAAATCTAATCAGGGAAGCGCCTTAGGAGACTAAACCTGTATACCAAATTTGAAGCAAATCGAATAATCCAGCATGAAAAGCCCATTTATCTAAATTAAATGGGGGATTAGTCCTTTCCCCCTTTATACTTAACCAATTAACCCCCAAAACTAATCAGGGAAGCGCTTTATCAGAATGAACCTATATACAAACTTTGAAGCAAACCGGATAATTTTGCATGAAAAACCCATTTATCTAAATTAAGGTGGGAGAGGGGATTAGCCACTCGTCCCCAGCGCTTTATACTTAACCAATGAACCCCCAAAATTAATCAGGGAAACACCTCATAACAATGAACTTAAATACAAAATTTGAAGCAAATCGGATATTTATATCGATAGTTATCGCGATAAGTAGGGGAGATGGGGGATAAATGGGACATTTTCACAAAAATATTTATTTTAAATATCTATATATTTAAAACGCTAAGCGTTTTATTTCGACAATTCGTGTGAACAAACTACTGCATCAAATTACACCATTCTTTTTTTAAATGAAAGATATTTGGACACAGATTTGTTATCGTACATTCGTTTGTTCGAAAATTTAATTAATTAGCCGTAATTTTCAATTAAACTTTTACTGCTGCTTATGACGTCATACAGTCGGCAACTCCCACTGTTGCGAGGGATAGAGTTATTTTCTGAACTCTGTGGTTCGCCAATCTTTTGCTTTTGACATTAGCTAATATCAACTAGGTAATATTTTAACATTGTAATATTAAATCTTAAAAAACTTACTTAAAATTAGCTAAAATATAATCATAATAAAATATCTAAAAATAAACATATCAATATGAATAACAAATGTCACGTAAAATATTGCAATTTAAATTATTTCAATTGAAAGAAGATTTGGAGAGTTATCCTTGACGCCCAGCTAACATAAAAGTACCAATTTTATTTTATTTATTTACACACATATTCAATTTTATTATAAAACACTAGGTTGCCATACAAAGCAAAAATCGTCATTTAGGCGCCAAAAATTAACCCCAGTTACAGCGCCTAGAATACATTTTGTTTATAGAATGACATACATGTATATATATACTTCACTGGCGCCCGGCTAACCGAAAGGTACCCCAAATTATTCGCCAAACTGTAGCGCCCAATAAACAAATAGAAGAATGTTGCCATTAAATCTCAAAATAATAATAATAATAATAATAATAATAATTCGGAAAAGCCCCATTTACTAAAGTATCATTTATCAGTAACTTTTAACAATAACATTTAGAATATATTAATGAAAACAGAATAAAAAATAATCTTGAATATTTATTTATTTATATTATTTCTCTTAATTATCCCTTTCGACTGTTGGATAAATGTTCTGACGTCAGTTGAATTTTATCGATTGTACGAAACTACGAATCACAACATTTTTTCAATGCTTTTTCTATTTTAATATCATGGTTTCGAAGACGTAATTTTTATTTTAATTAATGTAAGAACTAATAAATAAGTAAAACATCATTAAAAATACATTTAACGTTGAATTAAAAATCACTAGATGAGAACTTTTAGGCCGAATTTTTTAATTTGCAAGTTAAATTTCGGGGAAAATATTTATCCGTGTGTTTTATAAGCGAATAATAATTCATATTTATTGTGACGTCACCGGAATATTGCCCATTAGGTTTATTTTATCATTATGCATTATAACTTTGTTGATGCCATTTTTTTCATTACAATTAAATACAAAATATATTTTTATTTGTAACATGGTGTTTAATCATAAAAGTAACTTATACAAAGTACGTGTGAAAAGTTTGCGCCGGGGAAAATGACGTTATGCTTAGCTTGAAATGCATTTTAACACTGATAAAACTAAAAAGAAAAATTAATTGTGTCAACATGACGTAATTTTAACTGATCTTTCAATTTTTAATTTTAAAAGTCAGAATTTAAGCCTTTATTGGTTACTTCATCTTGATTGCCTACCTTGATTACATGTTACCAATTACTTTTTTTTTAATTATAGGTTAGAAGATTTCATATTTTTATAAAAAAATTCACAAAAGTAAAGAATTTAAGGAAAATTAAAATTATTAAAAATAGTGTTATGGGTAACTTGAAATAATGATTGTATTTTTAGCTAGAATAAACAATGTAAGGCTAATATTTTATAGGGATTGTTTTGGTAGGTTTGTTATAAGTTCATTTAACAGTTCCTTATTAGTGGCAAAGTCCTATTTCTTCCACTGTGAATTTCTCTTTCGATGTCAAAAAATGATAGTCTACTTTTGGACGCCAGCCAAAGAACAGTGGCAATTTTTAGAAATGTATAACGGTTGTGACATCAAACGGCCCTATCGCTTTAGCATTCATCACGCTTACACCACTTCTAAATACTAAAAATTTCAATTTTTTACTACATTTTACTACATTTTACAATTTCAGTTCTTACATCATCAATTAGAAAAAAATTAGCTTTCGATTGAAATTTATTTGAAAACTGCCGCTTAATTTAACGACTTTTTAAATAATTTTCAAGCATGAAATATTTTTCAATTCTATCTCAACAATGATCATCAGTTTGCTTTAATAATGTAACATAGTCCCTGGGAAAGTTGCCCCAGTTGAAAATAGATTTTCCTAACCATCATAAAAACTGAAAAAGAAAAATAATAAAACCTCCTGATAAATCATAAGATCAGATTATCCAAAAGAGAGAGCATTTTGGCGTTAAAGTAAAATATGTCAAGAAAAAAAACTATTTATAGTTTAAGATTAACATAAAACTGATATGCTGAATTCGTTGATGTATATGTTGCATCAGAATATTCTAGGAACTGTATTTTACTATTTTTTTAAAGTTCGTTGGATATTTAACTGTATAAGAAGAAAAAGATCCCCGACTGTGATGGAAAAGAAATAATCATCCTGATTATGTAAAGGAACCGAAGAAACCATACAAATAAATTACACTTGAAAACATTAAAAATCGCCCTTATCTGCAGATTGATTTATTATTGTAAAAAAAAAATTCTTCATCTTTACATAGAAATTGATTAGCTTAAAACAATGGATGCGTTTCATAAGATATGGATTTGAAACGAACAATGATTAAAGAAGATATTTTAAAACTTTTAATTTAAACATTTTAAAACTTTTAATTTAAACATTTTAAAACTTTTTTTAAACGTCGAATTTTGACGGTGTCTTTGGTGAGATGCAATGCACATGCGCATAGGAGCTCATTTGGTTGCATTATCACAGGGGGGGGGGATGTGTGCTTTATTTATTATGTTCTTTTATTGAGTGAATATGAGATGAACGTAGAGATATACTATTTTTATGATACTTTATAGGTCCAGGAAATTTTCTTTCTTGCCGTGGGGAATATGGCGATAATGTCAAACTGATTTGCATTACACAGTTGTTTACGGATTGTTTGTTTGGAGTTTGCTTCGGAAATAGTACTGTAATTCACTGGGGGGAAAAAAAACTTTTAAAATAAAATATTTGAAAGACTGTTTCATATGCACCCCTTCTTATGTAATAAAGAAGCTTATTTTACTAATATTGTTATTGTAATTTTTTCCGTCCAGTTTTGACGGGTTCCATCTAGTTTTAAGTAAGTTATTATCAATACTATATATCACATGTCAAACTTTAAGTGTTTGACTACATCTTATGCAAAATATTTGTTCAAGATTATTATTATACAGATATATAAATTAAATTTAAAAAAAAAGTTCTTCTATGTCCCAATCATCCTCACAGCAGGGATGAATGGGACACAAACATTTTCCTCCCCGCATTCAATGTTAAGGACTAAAAGCTGGCAAAAATGCTGCCTTGGTAGAAGCTGAGAGATTATAAATTGTAATATGATCTCCAGGATTATTTGTTAGTCAATGATCTTGAATTCATCTCAGCTTTGCCTTAAATGGCCCATAAACGATGGACTGAAGATGATGGCTACAAAGAGGATGAAATTTTAAAAGAATAATTACCATAAAGTATTAATTTATCAACTTATATTATTATTTAGTTAATAAAAAAATTTCAGTATCCTCTAGGGACGAATGAAGCAGTCCCATTCATCCCCATTTGAAATGTCCCAATCATCCCCATGATGCATATTTTCAATTGTCAGCTATTTTGCCTCAGAAATTATTTTGTCACAATGGTTAGTATGCATTCATTTTAATTACCAATATTGAGCCTTTAAATAAAAAACTGCAACATATCTTAATTGTTTATATTGCATAAGATATTAAAGTAATTTCAAATGTAAAAAAATTTACTTTTAAGCAGAGTTTTCAGGAAATGCAAATTTGAAGAAAACTGAAAACAGCCATGTGCTCTTGCTTTTGGTTCTGAAGCACACTATGGTAGTGATATCTATGAGGATAGGAAGCAACTAAAAAAAAAATTATTGCCTTAAATATTGAGAGCGTCCCATCCATCCCTTGTCCCATTCATCCCCCATCTCCCCTACATACATACGTACATACAGAACCTGCGGGAACATTAGCTGCTTTGATAGCCTAGGAGCTAATAAAATGTAGTCTAACACGGGATCGGAGGGGGAGGTGGTAGAATTTTAATGTCTTGATGCGCCCGGAAACGGCACAAAACCCGAGTCCGTTCCAGGCCAGATTTTTTTCATCTTACTTGTGCCGGGGCAGGACTACAGTTCACTATTTAATGGGGTGGGCCGGTGTCGGATTTTATTTTTTCAAAGAGTTGTGTCGGGCCTATACTTCATAATTCCCAGATCTCGTAAGATATCAGTAAAATGCTTTACCGAAAAAATATAAGTTCAAAATTCATGATATTCGATATTTCTTCAGCGAAATTTTTGGACAACAGTACCTTGCTATATTTAAATTTAATTTGGTTTAATAAATTGTAGAGACAATTATTTATGTGCTTTATCTTTGTAGCGTTTTACGATTATGATATTTTTAAATCATCTTTTTTAGGGTTTCGTTCATCCCACGAAACCCTTTTACCCCCGCTCCGTTGTCTGTCCGTCACAGAGCCATTCTTAAAAAGCATGTAACTTACAGAGTTGAAACTTAGTGCATAAATTTGAATAGCAGCTGTGAAGAGCTCAAAATATTAAAATTTGAAAAATTCGTATTATTTTAATAAATAGAGATAAAAAACCAAAAATCTGACAGCCTTTTCCTATTAAATTTAAACATTTTTCGTTATAGCAGATGCCAAAGATTTAAAATCCACAATGAAATTCTTTCTACAATAATTAATTTTCTATCAGACGATTTTCACGTGAAAAATGAAAATGAAATAAAAAGTTTCCCCCATTGAAAAAAAAATGAAATAAAATTGATTGACGTCACAGTCGTAATAAAACGGAAAATGTCTAAGATTTCTCAATAATACAAGGAGTATGAGTAACACATGGGCTGATAAGTTCCCAGTCTGGCACACAGATGGCGTTGCAATCGCCGAACCGATGTTTTTTTTAGTAAATACTAACCTTTAAAAGGTAGCAGAAAAAATGGCATGACGATTCGCAATGTGGATAAAACGTTAGAGTGGTTTCAGTTGAACGACTTTCTTGATGAACAAAACAATGGATAAACAAGAATTTCAAGAATTGTTATTTGATGGGAAAAAACATCGTTCAAACAAAAGCTTGGCTTGATAAGCGTTATCCGGACACTGCACCAGGTAAATCAACCATTATTGACTGGTTTGCTGAATTTAAACGTGGTCGTACGGACACCAGTGATGCATCACGCAAAAGAGGTGGTTACTCCGGAAAACATAAAAAAAGTCCACAAAATAATTTTGGGGAACCGTAAAGTGAAGTTGCAGGAGATAGCTCAGACTCTGAAGATATCCAAGGAACGTGTAGGTTTTATTTTGAATGAACATTTGTCTATGAAAAAGCTGTTGTCAAAGTGGCTGCCGCGCGTGTTGCTTGTTGGAGCTTTTTCGTTATAAAATTATGTTATTTATTATTAAATCATTATTATTATTCATTTACTAAATTAATATTATTAAATTATTATCATTAAATTAATATTATAAAATTATTATTATAAAATTAATATTATAAAATTATTATTATTAAATTATTATTATTTATTATTAATGTTATGTTATTTATTAAAATTATAAAGTTACAAAGTCATAAAGTTATAAAGCTTTGTTAAAAAGTTGTGTTTTCTTTATTAGACCGGGAACTTATCAGCCCATGTGTTATGTGTAAGTGGACAAAGCAGATTAATATCACGTCATTAGAGAATTAAAAAGAAAATCTGACGATAGGAAGTTTAACTAATTTTTCAAATGTTTGAGAATAATACAAAGCGAGTATCAATATAAATAATAGAGAATAGTAAATATATGAGTTTGAGAAACATATTGAATCGTGATAAAAATCCGATTATGGAAATATTCGCATATTTTAACATTTTGAAGGTGTACAATTTGTTTAATTTTGAAATTATTTTTTTAAATATTGCATTTAGTCCGTATGACGGATATTATTATGACAGAATACAATAGCGGGCTTGGACCGCTATCCGGCTGGTTTAGATATTCGAAAAAAGGAAAAAATAGACTGGTAAATTTTTACTTTATAAAAAACATGACTTTTTTGTTTGTTGTTGTTGCTAAATGAAATTTCTTTAAATTTATTAAAGAAAGGATAAAGTGTTTTGAAAGGAATATTAAACGAAACACTTCGAGCGATCTTTGATATGTTGATATGTTTAAAAATTATCTTGTGCAAGGGATTCTGATTAAAAATACTTATTTTAGCTTGTTTTTCATGTGTAATGTTCTTCATTTAAAAAAAAAGTGACCTGGGCTGCGAAGTACAGGTTCATCCCAGTATCTAGAGAGTCTTCAAGGGGGGGGGGGGGGGAGAGGGGCGATATCAGGATTTTGGAGGTTAATATCCGACCCGCAGTCTTCGTCGGGTCGTGTCTAATTTTTTTTAATTGCGGGCCAGGTTTACTTCTACTTTTTTCTACGGGTCGGGTTTGGGGCGGGTTGACTCCTACTTGTTTACTGCGGGTCGGGTTAACTTGTTTTTTGGTACGAGATGGGTTCGGGTTGGGTTAATTTTTACTTTTTTTGCTGCGGATCGGTTTGACTTCTACATTTTTCCTGCGGGTCGGGTTGACTTACATTATCGGGTAGTGTTATTTCACTCTTACGTGTTATGTTCGGGTTGACTCGATCTTTTAAAAGAATAGCTAAAATATTTTTTCCAATAATCTATATGCAGTAAAAATTTCATAACGGAGAGTCTCAAATAGCGAAAAGCTTTATGTAGGGAATACTTTTTAAATCTTTTATTTAGTAAAACCTCCAAATTACGGACACTTTGGAGCCGTTGAATTTATCCGCAAATTCAGAAGTAATAGCATATACAGTAAGAGCTCCGTACGGTCACTCCTGAATAGCGGATACAGTCCCCAATACAAATATTTGTATATTTTTGCGCACGCCTCCAAGTAAGAGATAAATTCGATGGCACCGAGGTGTCCGTTATTTAAATGTTTTACAGTATTTGAATAATAATGAGTATATATATATACACCATATTTTTATATTGCTATATAAAATAAAATTGAATTTAGAGATATAATTGCCTACTACATTTTATAATTCACTTACTCACTTGTTTTAAACTACCATATGCCCCGTTAGAGGGGAGGGGAAGGGGCAAATAAAGGCCATTGCCAGTCTTTGGATTTTAAAATTTCCTTAAATTTCCTTCACATGTGAAGATTTAAAAAAAAAATCACCGTAAGTGATATAAAATATTTCCAATATTAAGAGGCAGAAAGGCTAATAATTTTTCGACATTGGGCTATGCGCCCTGAAACCCCGTGAAAGAAAATTTTTAATTTTTTCTTTTTAAGTTTATTATTTAAAATTTATCTTAAACGGGGGATTCAGGGGGCTAATTGTTCTGTATAGATTTTTACGTTGATATGTTTAAAAATTATCTTGTGCAAGGGATTCTGATTAAAAATACTTATTTTAGCTTGTTTTTCATGTGTAATGTTCTTCATTTAAAAAAAAGTGACCTGGGCTGCGAAGTACAGGTTCATCCCAGTATCTAGAGAGTCTTCAAGGGGGGGGGGAGAGGGGCGATATCAGGATTTTGGAGGTTAATATCCGACCCGCAGTCTTCGTCGGGTCGTGTCTAATTTTTTTTAATTGCGGGCCAGGTTTACTTCTACTTTTTTCTACGGGTCGGGTTTGGGGCGGGTTGACTCCTACTTGTTTACTGCGGGTCGGGTTAACTTGTTTTTTGGTACGAGATGGGTTCGGGTTGGGTTAATTTTTACTTTTTTTGCTGCGGATCGGTTTGACTTCTACATTTTTCCTGCGGGTCGGGTTGACTTACATTATCGGGTAGTGTTATTTCACTCTTACGTGTTATGTTCGGGTTGACTCGATCTTTTAAAAGAATAGCTAAAATATTTTTTCCAATAATCTATATGCAGTAAAAATTTCATAACGGAGAGTCTCAAATAGCGAAAAGCTTTATGTAGGGAATACTTTTTAAATCTTTTATTTAGTAAAACCTCCAAATTACGGACACTTTGGAGCCGTTGAATTTATCCGCAAATTCAGAAGTAATAGCATATACAGTAAGAGCTCCGTACGGTCACTCCTGAATAGCGGATACAGTCCCCAATACAAATATTTGTATATTTTTGCGCACGCCTCCAAGTAAGAGATAAATTCGATGGCACCGAGGTGTCCGTTATTTAAATGTTTTACAGTATTTGAATAATAATGAGTATATATATATACACCATATTTTTATATTGCTATATAAAAGAAAATTGAATTTAGAGATATAATTGCCTACTACATTTTATAATTCTATTAAAATACTAGTATATAACCCCGTCAAAAATGACAGATTGTTGATCTGCGTTTCTTTTTCACAAAACTTCATACAAACAAACAGCATGAAGACTTTATTATTGAAAGGTTTGTACTGTAAAAAAGTACATTTTAAAAATGACAAATGATTTCTACAAAAAATGATGAGGATATATATATATATGTGGGAATTGAACTGTTTTCCTGCTTGAACTAAAACGACAGAGTCAAAGCCAATCAGCAACTTCATCTTGATATTGCGTCATATAATCTATGTTGAAGCATGCAAGCTCCAAACCACACTTCAAAAGGAAGTCAAAAGAGGTGTTTTGGATCGAAGGGAAACTCTGGCAGAGTCAATGAGGTTGGTGAGTTAAGACTGTCGTTTTTTGAACTATACTGAAGACGTCGACACTGAGATGTTTTAGATTAAATAAGATGTAATGCAGATAATCCAGATGGTTCATTAATATTCATATTCTTACATGTATTTTTTAACTTTCTTTGTAGTTAGTTTTATTAATATAGAGTTCATTTTAACTTGATGTTTTCTAGTTTATTTGAAGTAAATTGAGTGAATTATTTATTGAGTTGGTGTCAGAGAAAACTAAACCCCATATATATATATATATATATATATATATATATATATATATATATATATTACTCAGTATTAAATTTCGGAAGTAGTTCAACGATTGGACAAAACATTCAAATTAAATATTAACAAATAATCCATGCGCGAAAGTTTTTGTAAAAAAGTGTTATCAATGAGTTTCTAAGCCGATTGACTCACCACATAACTCATTGTTTGATTACATAAGCAAAATTAAATGCAAATTACGTTATACTATGCATTCCTTTAATTTTAATTACGTTGGATAAGAAAGAATCATTTTACAGTATATGACCCCTTATCCGGAATTCCAAAATCCGGAAAAACCCGAAGCCAACAAAAAAATTTCGAAAATTTTCTAATTTTGTATATTTTTACAAAAATTTTTGAATTTTTGAAATTTTTCGAAAATTTTACCGATTTCTAATTTTTTTTACAGTTCATTGTGTTTCAGTGTGTAATCACTAAAATATTGTTACTTCGGTAGCGGGTGAACACGCCCCCCCCCTTCTTCCCGAAATTAGAAACAAATAATTTTTCTCTCAAATTTTAGTTTAAAATTAATTTATCTTACGATTCGTTTGAAACAAAAAATAGTTATATATTTATTTCATCAGGAGTGTCCGAATTTTCCTAAAAATTTAAGGCATTCTGTTTCGAAAATTTTAGTCTTCAGTCCAAAGATTCAAACATAACAAAATCTCGAATTTTGAGCGATCGTCGTCGAAAAAAACAATTATGTCTATCGTTCGAAGAAAAAGTAGACAATTTCTTCAAAGGATTGCGGAAACAACTTGAATTTTGTCAAAGGATTGCGGAAACAACTTGAATTTTGTCAAAGAATTGAAAAAAACGCAAATTTCGTCGCAGAATTGCGAAAAAACGCTAATTTTGCTAACAAATCGCAGAAAATACGCGATTTCCGACAAAGGCTTGCGAAGAAAACGTAAATTTCTTCCAAGGACTCCAAAAAAATGTAAAATTTCTTCAAGGGATCACAAAAAAAACACAAATTTGGTTAAAAGATCGAAAAAAAAAACGCGAATTTCGTCAAATAAACGCGGAAAAACATGAATTTCTCCAAAGGATCGCGAAAAAAAAAACGAAAATTTCTTCAAAGCACTGCAAAAAAATTTTTTTATTTCTTTAAGAGATCGCGAAAAAAGTGGAATTTCGTCGAAGGATCGAAGGAAAAAAAACACAAATTTTGTCAAAAGATCACAGAAAAAATGCGAATTCCGTCAAAGGATCGCGAAAAAAAAAACCCGCTAATTTCGTCAAAAAATCTCAGAAAAAAACTCGAATTTTGTCAAAGGATCGTAAATAAAAGGTAAATTTCGTCAAAGAATAGCAAAAAACGCAAATTTCCTTAAAGAATCGCAGAAAAATGCAAATTTCTTCAAAGGATCGCAAAAAGAAAACGCAAATTTCTTCAAAGGATCGCAAAAAGAAAACGCAAATTTCTTCAAAGGACCACGAAAAAATTGTATTTCGTCAAAGGATCGTAGAAGAAAAACGCAAAATTGTCAAAGAATAGCAGAAAAAAATGCAAATTTTGTCAAATAATCACGAAAAAAAAAGCATGAATTTTGTCAAATAATCGTGAACTTCGGGAGGACCCAAAATCTGGAAAATTCCAAAACTCGGAAGCCTTTGGTCCAGAGGATTTCGCATAATAGGTCCTGTACTGTATTTAAGATGGAAGCAAAATTTCAAAATACGCCAGTAGATGGCGCCAATGTACTGGATTGATCACTCAAATCCTCCGTACGAAAGAATTCACCGCTCTTTCTGAAAAGAAAAGTGCTGACAGAAAAAAATATATACAGAAATGTTGATATACGTGTTTTATATGAAATAGTTTTTGAAGGTTTTAAACAAAATTAAAATATTTAAAAACTCTAATATGCTTTTGCAAATATTTTAACAGCAGAATCGGATGAAACATAGCTTTTTCATTAAGCCTAACATGGCGTTTAACTATGGTAGATTCGCAGATCAGAGTGGTCGAGCCCGGAGCCGTTACAGACACTTTCTTGCCTTCGGATTTTATTATAAGTAAGATGGATTAATTTTCTTTCATTTCGTTTTCGGGAGGTTTTGCTTACAATGTAATTTTCGGGTTTAGTTTGGGACAATACAATCCGCGCAGGTCTGTAGGTGGAATTTTAAGTTGTAAGTTCAAAAGGTGGAGTTATTTTAAATGGGATTTTTGTAGTATCTTAAAAATTGACCAGTGCGCTAATTTTTTTAGGAACTTCACAACCTCGCTGTATTAAAAATTACGGTATAAGAAAACTCTGGCTGCTTAAAACACAGACTATGCTACTGATATTGTATTCTTATATGTGTAAGATTAGCAATGATTTTGTAAATGTGTCGGAAAAAAGCGAGTTTTTTTTAGAGAACTAAACTTACAATTCATTAAGGCTTATGCCCTATAGTACCGAGCCCTATTTTCTTGACTCTGGGCCCTGGAGTGCTATACAGCATCTGTCTCAGTAAGGTTGTCAGCCTAACGCGGGACCATCAATGTTTAGTCACCAAGTAAGCTTGCTACTCACTTTTTATACCCTGAATGGATAAAGGCCTGAGTTAGCCTTGATCAGTCCGCAATCAAACTGAGGACCTGTAGCGTGGTAGCGAGAAGCGCTGACCATTACACTACTGAGTTTTCTGTTGTTGAGAATATTAGCAAAAACAATAAACAAATGTTGTAAATGCCCTCACCTTTTTAATCTTTATCACAATTTTTTAAGCGTATTTTTTTATATATAATGGAAGAAGCCAAATTTACTTCGAAATTCCGTTCCTTGTTCTTGTTCTGTTTTAAATAAAATGTTGCTTTTTTTTTTATTTTCCTCCTGAATTACATATGCTGAAATGCCAGTTTTTCTTGCTTTTCGCAACAAAAGCATCAAATTTTGAATGCGAATCTCTGTTATCTATCACTTTGCACATGTAAGCAATTGCTGTATCATTCGATTATTTTTACTCTCACTGCTAGTAAATTACGGGGAGTGGAGGACGGGAGGGAGCGAAGATTATCGTAGATTATGATAACTTGAAAGTTTTCGCCAACTAGACAGATGTAGGAATGAGTAAAGTGAGACCGGGCGAGCTCTCCTCCCTGTAACAACGCCTGTAAAGTTGTCGCCAACTAGACAGATGTAATTAGGGGGGGGGGGGGTATAGTGAAACTGGTCGTCCGCCTTGTAAAATCGCCTATGATGCAATCGACAAACTGGACCTTGTAATAAAACGCCCAAAAAAACAACGAACACTTCGAAGACAGAACTATAGGGTAGAACATCACATTATAGTACTAATAAAAAGGTTGTCCAGATTTTTCTTAAATTTATTCAGCGGTAGGATGAAAAATATACAAAGCATTCATACAAACTTTTTAGAGGCAATGTGTATCTCTGGGCACTTGGGGAGATTCTTCCAGAAGTTCCATAAAGGCTCAAATTTTTGAAGGCTCAATATAATCATAGAGACAATTGTAAGCTTTGATTGATCGCCACATTTCAGAATTATGTAAAAAATACTGACTGGGTATAAGACTGCTTGTTTCTTTATGTAAAAGATCTGTTCTAATTCAGTAAATACTGTTTTGAAATTTATTAACGAAACATATATTCAGTAGCTATGGGACACTGGCTGAAAGAAGCATTTAGAAAAAACATTAAAACTAGCTTAGATATCTCGGTTAGAAGCTTGCGAAATTTCCAGTCTTGGGCCAGGCTCGACCGGTACAAAAAATATTGGCTCGGCCCACTCCAGTATAAAAGCTAAAAGCTTGCCCCAAGCCCGGGTCTGCCCGTACAAAAACTTAATTGATATTTCACGGCCAGACTTGTTTACAAAACATGCCGATATTTCTGAAGCAATATTATTCTACAATTAAAATTACTCAGAAAGCCCATTTACTTTTGCGCAGACATTTTTTTTTCAGATTATGTTCGAAATTTGTGGAATACAGAATGACAACAATATTAATGACATAATTGTGTATACAAACACTCATTAAATATTTGAATTATACAATTACATTCAGATGAATTTTCATTAAGAATATTAACGTAGTTTAGAATTAAATAAACAAATCCTCTTTAATAAAAAGGTATGCGTTGCTGACGACTGGGATTTTCGCTAATCGTTGCCACATATTAATCTCGGAAAATGAAACATTTGAAGTTACTGAAAAAATTAATTGCTCGAAAATTATTTGTCAGAAAATTGCTAGTCAAACTGCGTTAGAAAGGTAAAAAATTGTATTTTTCTTGATATAAATTTCAAATCCACTGATTATGCCATTTTTCAAATATTGAATTTAAAAAATTACCAAATTTCACATTGGAGTACCATAGCGAAAACTTCACGCGTAAAAAAATAATAACAACAGCAATGTATCAGCACGTCACAAATTATAGTAACCGTATTATTCTGTTAAAATATAAAAGTGAATTATGATGTCACGAGTGCATGATTTTTATTTAATTCTCGACAAATACTAGATGCGCCATTTCTTTTTAGTTGTGAATAATATAGGTTAATTCACGTTATTAAAAAATGTAGCTATAAAACATATAAATCAATGGAAAACGGTAAGTAATAAATTGTAAACATAATAATAAACCGTATTAAAAAAACATAACTTAGTGAAATAAGTATTTTTATGTTATTTTAGGATATTCCAGGTAAAGGTACAGATTACTTTAAAATAGAAGGTTAAATTCACCGATATATTTCGTTTGCTTTAAGGTTCTTTTGGGAAACCGACCAGCGCAGCGGGCTTAGTCTGCTAGTAATAAAATAAAATCATAATTTTAAATCTCTACAAAAAAAAAAAGTACATTTTTACTTTTTTCTATATATAACAGAAGAAAGTATTGTAATTGAAATTTTTTCGACTTCCGGTTTTCGAAGGATTTACACCAGCGCAGCGGGCTTAGTCTGCTAGCAATAAAATAAAATCATAATTTTAAATCTCTACAAAGAAAAAAAGTACATTTTTACTTTTTTCTATATATAACAGAAGAAAGTATTGTAATTGAAATATTTTCGACTTCCGGTTTTCGAAGGATTTACACCTTTACAAGTTAGAACTTTTGTGCCAGGCCCAGGCCTGAAAATTTCGGCCCGTGCAGACTTCTAGAAAGAATGAAATATAAGCCAGGCTAGACCCGAAAAAAAGAAGTCTGGTCCGACCCCAGTCTCCAGAAAAAGCGAGACCCGGGTCTGCAGAAAAAATAATACCCGGTACCGACCCGATCCGTGGGTCGGGCCGGGCTTCGCCAGAGGCCTTTTCCCGTGGAGGCCTCTAATGTCGGTTTACTGATTCTTTTTTAGCTCAAGGGGGGGGGGCGATCGCCCCATCGCCCCTCTTTTAGATCCGCCATTGGTTCATCCGTTCCAAAATACTGACCTCCCTAGATTTCTTTCTGCATTTGCCCATGTAAACTATATATATATATATATATATATATATATATATATATATATATATATATATTATGAATATCTATTTGAGTGAATTTAATGAATGTTATCTAAGTTATGATTAGTAGCGTTATTTTAAAGTTCATTGGTTCGAGACTTAAAAATCTGAAACAAGCCATACAGTAAAATTTTCTTAGACAGACGGAATCGCATAGGAGAAAAGAAAAATATTTTATAGACAGGCTACCTTATTAGCTGGCTTATCGTCTGCTGTAAACGTATTATATTCTTTTCGAACTGAATTATTATATTCAGTTTGTACGGATCAAGACAGGATTCCGTCCTGGCCAGGTTCCTTTTAACAGGTTATGCCATAGTTTATTTTTTTGCCTAGAAATATATGTACTATTCTTTAAAAAGAATTTTAAATGCAGAATAATGGTTATTTAATATTATATGCATTTTTTTCAAAAATTGTTCTGCCGCGCATCGAGTTACTGTTTTTTGAGAGGAAAAATGATTTTTATACGGTCTGGGTCTTGAACGGTCCTGAAAATTTCTGCCCGTGTACACATCTAGGAAGAATTAAGTCCAATAAGCCCGGAACAATTGACGAACAGTCTCTGCCTGAGTCTCGTGAATGACAATTTCCCCGTGGCAGCTAGAATTTATTTATGTTGCATCACATATTGACCATTATGAAACACTTCCTGTTGTGTGCATGGTCAAGTTGGGGAATTATTTATTCAAAAATATCTTTTATTTCAGAATAGCAATTTTAGCTTTATTTAATTATTGACATTCTGTTATTAAATTAAACGAATATTACTAATAAAAAAATTGGTTGCTATTTGTATTAATATAAGAAAGATATTGCTTTTCTGTCTGTGTTTGCGATTGCTAGGAAAATCTGCCGGACGCAGACGTTTCAAAAGTTGGATAAGGATTAACGAAGACAGAGCCGAATACGCCCGAGCTTGAAATTTTTCATTTTTAGGGTTTCGTTCATCTCAGGAAACCCTATTACACCCTCTCCGTTGTCTGTCCGTCACAGAGCCGTTCTCAGAACTTATATAACTTATAGAATTGAAACTTTGTGTATAAATAATTGAATGCCTGCTATGAAGCTCAAAATATTAAAATTTGAAAAAATCGTATTATTTTAATAAATAGAGATAAAGAACTAAAATTCTAACAGCCTTTTCCTATTAAATTTAAACTTTTTTCGTCAGAGCAATTGCCAAAAATTAAAAATCCATAATGAAATTCTTTCTACAATAATTAATTTTCTATTGAACGATTTCCACGTGAAAAATGAAAATGCAATAAAAAGTTTCACCAATTGAAAAAAAATATAAATATGAAATAAAATTGATTGACATCATAGTGGTAATAAAACGAAAAATTTCTAAGATTTCTCAATAATACAAGAAGTATGAGTTTGTGTCTGTACACAAAGCAGATTAATATCACGTCATTAGAGAATTAAAAAGAAAATCTAACGTCATATTGGAAGTTTAACGAATTTTTCAAATGTTTGAGAATAATACAAAGCGAGTATCCATATGAGTAATAGAGAATAGTAAATATATAAGTTTGAGAAACATATTGAATCGTGAGAAAAATCCGATTATGGAAATATTCGCATATTTTAACATTTTGAAGGTGTACAACATATTTAATTTTGATATTTTTTTTTAATATCGCATTTAGTCCGCATAACAGATATTATTATCTTCGCCCGCTATCGGGCTGGTTTAGATATTCGGAAAAAAAAAAAAACGAAAAAATAGACCGGTTAATTTTTACTTTATAAAAAACTTGACTTTTTTTTTTTTTTTTCTAAATGGAATTTATTTGGATTTATTAAAGAAAGGATAAAGTGTTTTGAAAGGAATATTAAACGAAACCCTTTCAGCGATCTTCGATCACACTTACACACTTGCTTATAATTATCTGTAACAGTTATTATAAATCATAGTGAACATCGCAAAAAGGCGAATTTCCTTTCGTTCCGCCGATTGTGCCTGTGCATCTCTAGACGTACCTGGGTTTTTCGAGCAGACGAAAGCGAAGCGTTCGTTCTTTTTCTACATTTTAAAAAACGCGATCTCCGGCGATAAAATATGAAATAATATATTCATATTTAATATAAATTCAATTTTAGAATAATAAAATACAATATTTCATAATTTATAATTTGTGAAATAATTATTCAAAAAAATTTTTGAGACTCGTTTTCTCGCTAAGGGGCTTTATCCGGATAAATGGAAGTTGAGATGAATCTGCCCTATCTAATTTTAACTTGAAATATGGATACCACATGAGAAAAAAAAAATATTTTAAAAATTTAACTATGCACTTTCCCACAAAGACACTACCAGTGTAAATCAACCTCTCATGCGAAAACATTTATAAAAATTTAAATTTGATCGTGGTAAAAACTTATTATGAAAAGTTAAGAAAATAAACATAAAAAATTCAATTTTACTTCAGTTCCTTCCAGTGGGGACTATAAACACAAAATAAAATTTTGTTGAATCTGTGTTCTCTAATTATAACCAGAGTGCAGATCTTATATGAGAAAATATAAATAATAATTTTTACAGTTTTAGCTATGCAATTTGATATCACGGACGCTACGAGCTTTAAAGAAACCTAATATGTGAAATATGTGAACATAAATTTGACCGTGGAAGCAGCTTAATAAAATAATTTAAAAAATAATAAGATAATATTATTTAAATTTAGTTCACACTATTTCCTCCCAGCGGGCGCTATAAATGTAAAAGAATTTTTTTTTTTTTTTTTTTTTTTTTTTTTGGAATCTGTAGACCCTAAATTTAACTTGAAATATGATATATGTCGTATGAAAAAACTAAATAAATGTATTTAAAGAGTTAGCTGTGCAATTTCCCACCAGGGGGGCAACCAGAGTAAAAACATCACGTGAAAAAAATTAATCAAAACATAAAATTGACCGTGGCAGAAGCTTATTCTCAATATTTATTTAAAAAAAACAATAAAAATAAAATTTATTTAAATTTTATTAACCTATTTTACATCAAGGGACGCTACAAATGCAAAAGAAAATTGTGTTTCAAAAAATAAATTTATTTAAATTTTGTTGCCTTATTTCCTCCCAGCAGGAGATATAAATGTAAAAGAAAATTTTGTTGCACTTGTTTCTCTAATTTGAACTTGAAATAAGGTTTTTATACGGGAAAACAAAATTCATTTTAAAGTTTTAGCTATGCAAATTCCCACTAAGTGTACTACCAGAGTAAAAAAAAAAAAAAAAAAAAAAAAAAAGGAACTATAAAATATTTTTTTTTAACAAAACATAAATTTGATCATTTCACTGAAGATTTATTTTTAAAAACATAGAAAATTAAATTTATTTAAATTTATTTACCCTATTTTATTCCAAGGGTTGCTATAAGCCCAAAAGAACATTGTGTTGAATCTGTACTACCTATTTTTTACATACAGTTGTCATACAGTGAAACATGAAGAAAAAATAATTTTACTTAAATTTGGTTGCCTTATTTTCTTCGAGGGGACCCGATAATTCTAAAAAAATTCTTTTTCAAACTGTATTCCGTAGTTTTAACTATGGTTGCTTTAGAAGAAAACATTAAGAAAATCCATTTTACAGTTTTAGTTATGCAATTTTCCACCAGGAGTGCTAGCAGCGTAAGAAAAACCTTTCATGAAAATTTTTTATCAGAACATAAATTTGATCATGGCAGATACTTAAACTTTATTTTAAAATAAACATAAAATTCGTTTCTGAAATTTATATTTCAATTTAGTTACTCTATTTCTCGGCAGTGGACGCTCTAAACATAAAAGAAAATTATGTTGAATCAATACAACCTATTTTTAACTTCAGTATAGCTGTTATACAGTAAAACATTAAAAAAAATCAGTTTTATTTAAATTTGGTTACACTATTTTCTCTCTGGGGGCGCTATAATCGCCAAAGGAATTTGTGTTGAATTAGTTCTACTTTTTTTTTTTTTTTTTTTTTTTTTTTAGTACGCCGTTATACAGTGAGACATAGAAACAAACCCTGCTTTTATTTAAATTTGGTTATTTTATTTCTCGCTTGGTGGTGCTATCTGTGTAGAAGAAAGTTGAGTTTAATTGACCCTACCTAATTTTAACTGGATTGCTGTATGAGAAAACATTTTAAAAAATTCCCTTTTAAAATTTTTCACCAACCTAAAAAAAAAAAAAAAAAAAAAAAAAAAAAAAAAAAAAAAAAGAAAAAGAAAAAGAAAACAGCGAGATCCACATATTTGAAAAAAAAAAAAAAAAAAAAAAACCAGCGAGATCCACATATTTGAAAAAAAAAAACCAGCGAGATCCACATATTTGAAAAAAAAAAACTAATGAGTAAAATTTTAGCGATACGTAAATTTGACAATTGCAATTGCAGGAGCATTTTTTGAATATGTTAGCTAAATTCATTCTTAGAAAGTGAGCTTAAAATCCGATCGAAAAATTAGTTGAGGCAACAGTTATACACGTAGAGATACATGAAGCTTTATAAGTTAAAAAAAAAGGTCATAGAAAATAGCTTTTCCTATAGTAACTGCTAATAAATGTGTAATGCAACTGAATTATTTTGTGTTGCCCTCTAAAAAATCTATCAAAGCTACACCTCATATTATTTTCCATGAAAAACATGGCGCAGCAAGCCTTAGTAAAATATACAAATTTTGTACAGTTTGAAATAACATAACGACACTAAACTGCTTTTTAAGTAATTTCCGCACATAGACTGTAGTGTGTTCGAATTTATTTGTGCGGACCTCTACAATAACTATAAATGCTCTCTACAGCCTGTTAAAAAAATAAAATAAAAATAAATAAATAAAATAAATAAAAAATATACTCTGGGTTATTGTAATAACGTACTAAAATTATATTACCGTCAGCGCTCTACAATACATAAATTCGTTTCTTAAAATCGTCTCATAAAACCATTACATAAATTCGTTTCTTAAAATCATCTCATAAAACCATTACATAAATTTGTTTCTTAAAATCAATTCATAAAACCCTTATATAAATTCGCATTTCTTAAAATCATCCCATAAAAAAAATTACATAAATTCGTTTCTTAAAATCGTCTCATAAAACCATTATATAAATCCGTTTCTTAAAATCATCTCATATAAAACCATTACATAAATTTGTTTCTTAAAATCAATTCATAAAACCATTATATAAATTCGCATTTCTTAAAATCATCTCATAAAAAATTACATAAATTCGTTTTTTAAAATCGTCTCATAAAACCATTACATAAATTCGTTTCATAAAATTATTCCATTACGATTTTATCTGTATAGGATAAGTATATACGTAGGGTAAGATATAGGGAAATAATTTATAATAAAAATATATTCAGATTATATTAAAGGTTACGCTAAACAATTATAACAAACAATCCTCAAATATGTTAAGTAAATTATTATACCTGAGTAGATAACACAACATATAAAGAGCAATCGGCAAAATATCATAGAAGACATGTTTAATGCTTCTTTAACGATGATTAAAGAAGCTATATAAAATTGTCTTATCAGAATTACTTATATATACTAGTTTTTAAATCACAAAAAAATAAAAAATAATAAAATAATAATGAAAAATAAAATTAGACCAGGTGCAATCAGACACTACCGTATGCTCATTGGCTGTTCTTGAGCAGTTAATTCCATAAATAAAAATTCATACAAATGCAATGACGTGAACGATTACAAAATTTAAGGGAGAAGTAAGACTATTGGATTAAAGCTATGATGGGAAGTTTCGTTTCAGATTCATATGCGAACGAATGATGCGAAAATATTTTGGATTCAAAGGAGATAGTGGAGGTGGATGTAAAGGAGGTAAGCATTGATTTTGTTCCCCCAAATACTGTTTCTCTTTATTCTTTTTTCTCAAAGATGTTTTGATTGTTGTAATGTAGATTGAGAATGTACATTTACTGCCGCTGCGTTTTTTTTTTTTTTTTTTTTTTAAGTTTGAATAATTGTCTTATACAAGATCAGAACATTGATTTGTTATGCAAATTTTAATTTATTTCAATTATATCAGTTTGAATTTTTTCGATATTAAGCGCTCGTAACACCATCATAACACATCATATTGATATCTATATTATAAAACAAAAACACGTCCATGTGTAACGCTGACGTCACATTCACTGTGGCAACACCTGAAAAATACATTTCGGCTTTACCGCATTTTTTTTAAAACTTCTAATCATCTTACAATTTGCACTTTTACATCGTCTAATAGGGACACAACTTTTCTTTCAAATGCAAATTGTTTGGAAACTTCATATCAATTTACTCATTTTTATGGTTTTTAAAATAATTTTCAAGCATGATTTAAAACAAAAATCTGTATCGCATGCAACACGATTACAAAAGATTAATCCGTTTGCACTTAAAACAATATAAATAGTTCAGCATTTGTTTCTAGCTAATATATTCCGTAACGCAATTAAAATTTCATCAATAAATAAATGAAATAATATAAATAAAACCTAAATTAAAAAAAAACATGTTATAGGATTAAGCGATTAAACCACTGAAATTATCGGAAACAAGAATAGTCTGCCCTTGCTTGCTTGGCAGTTTCTTCGGCTATGCCACTGGCATACGGTTAATACGAAAGTGTCGCTTTTAATAAATTTCAAAACCTTAGTTGGATATGTTATTGATATTTTTTATATAAAAATACTGTTTGATGTTGTTAGTGCTAAATCTGAAAAAAAAAATATATTTAATGTAAAAATTCTATTAGAGTTTAAAAAATATATTTTTTCCCCTACGTTCTGTAATCCGGAAATCCCGCGTTGGAATTCCCTAGTTATTTTTAATAGTGAAGTGTGTAATAAAGTTAAACATACAAATAAATACGATGATGTTATGGCCGCTTCATATCGAAAAAAAATCAAACAAATAAAATTGAAATTAATTAAAACTGGCTAAATAAACACGTTTCTGACTTGTATTAGAGATTTAAACAATCTTCAAACAAAAATCAATAAGAGAACCTGTAAATATATTACATTAAAACAATCAAAACATCTTAGAAAAAAAAAATGAAAAACATGACCTATTGGGGTACCAAAAAACAATGCTTGTGTCCGGTCCGTTTTAGGCAGGTTACTTTCTCAGCACGTAGATTTGTATGATATTTATTCTGCCGTGGCCATGAAAGTTTTCCGCTTAAGACAGGTTTTCGTCAACGTACTCTACAATAATCTAGTTAAAATAGTTTAAGTCCAGAATAGTTGCCCTACTCAACCCCCCCCCCTTCGTTTTTCTTTTTTAAAGCAATGATTTTTGGAGTATAAATGTAACCTATCTAATCCAAATGTTATGTAGAACATCATAAAAAAATTATTTTTTTAATATGAGTATCATATAAAATAGTGATTTTATCAAAAAACTGAATCAATGATTTGGTCATATAGTTCCCAGACACCAGGGTTAAACATCCCACTTGATCGACATAGATACCCCATACGTAAAAGAATAGGAAGAATGGGAAATTAATATCTAACAAAAACATAACTGTGAAAAAAAGAAGCCAAATTCTGTAAAAAAAAAAAAAAAAAAAAAAAGAAAAGAAGTGATATGTAAGTGGGTGCAACTTCAAATACAATTCACTCAAACTTACCTACTGAAGTATTATAGCATTGTTTAAATAAATTTAAAATAAAAATTATTGTTAGCATATGAATAATAAATCTAAAACTTGGCAAGTTTTTACCTAAGAGTCATTTATCTTTATTAATGACATTATTATATCAAAACTTGTTATTTCATGCTTGGAGGTCTTAATTTGAGTGTATTGAGGCTCCTGAAATGGGTGGAGTCTCTAGAGTGATGACCAAGGACAAGCGTAAGTGTATCTGTCTCTTTGTCAGGCCTTAGTCTGTATTAAGGTTTCCGGGAGTGGGACTCGCTAGAGTGATAATCAAAGAATTTTCATAAAATTGTTTTTTAACACTTTCCTATATAGTTTAAAAGTGTTTATGAATCCGGTTTGTCTGTCTGTCTGTCAGTCTGCCGTCTGTCCGTGCAGTAATTCACGTAAATATACTCCGATTGCCATGCAATTGATATATGTTATTAAGGTTTACTATGGCATGTTCGGTATTGAAAATGAAGTATGTAGCTCTTATACCTCGTATACAGAGACACTCAAAAAGTGCCGTTGTATTATGGTCTTTGGGGAAAATTCATTTGCAGTGCAGTTTAATGATGTTACACTATTTCAAATATATTGAAATTTATATACATCGCTGAACTACACTACAAGATCCTTACTATCAAAATATAACACGTGTAGTACTTATAATTAGTTCACAAGATAACTCAAAAGAATTCCGTTATATTATGGTCTATGTGGAAACATCGTTTGTGGTGCATTTTACTCATGTTACACAATCAAAAGCATACTGAAATTGATATAATTTTCTAAGGTGCACTAAAACATGTTTTCTGTAGAATATGGAGTGTAAATCATTTACCATTCATTACAGGGCCACACAAAAGTATTCGGTTACATAATAGATTACGGGGGAAAAACTGTTTGCAGCGTATTTTAATCATCTTACACAATTTGAAATTTAATGAAATTGATATACATTATTGGGGTTTACTACAAGATACTTGTTGTATAATATGATGTGCATAGCATTTATCTTTCATTTACAGGGCCATACAAATGGTTTCGGATACAGTTGTAATGTACAGCAGTGTGTAATGTATCCGAAATATTATCTATATAAGGGATAATTGCTGGGAGTAGGGATTCAGTTAGGTATGCGTTTAACTAACTTTTTGAATATTATGTGGTATGTATAAATGCTATACATCATATACAGAGCTACAGAAAAGAATTCATAAGCATTACCGTGTATCAGCGTAAATTGCTCAAAGGGTTTTTTTAATCGAGTTATACGTGTTGAACATGAAAAATATTTAGTATACTACAAGATATATGTCTAATATAAGTAAAATTCTATACAGGACCACGCAAATAACTGGATACATGGCCGTCTCTGTATGATAATTTCTGGTAAGTGTGATTTCGGTAGTTTTCCGCGTGTTTGTCAGTGAATTAAATTTTAGCTTAATATATGGCGGCGTGTATAAAAATGTTTCTGTACAAAAGTATTCAAATAGGTTTCCGTCTATTGGTAGAAACTGCTGAAGGTGAATTTTTAACTGTGTTATGTGTTTTCTTGTACTAAACTAAATTGCAGTATACTATATGAAAATCTATAGATTATATACAAGGCTGCACAAAAGAATGGGAGTACATTTCTGGCTACGGCCTGTAATTGCTGAAATGTGGTTTTCAAATGGGTTTTGGGTTTTCTAAAAGGCTTACTTAGGTATTTTATTTAAGTTATTAAACAGCGAAGGTTTGTTAAAGCATTTTGTTGTCTTGGAAAGTGTTTCAAAATATATGCTTAATGCATAATTTTTCTTTTTTGTTATTTACTTTATCCGAAATACCTCCATGATTAAGACGGGCAAATCCGAGTGGTTCTGCTGGGAAGCTTTAAAAGAACATAGCTATGCTTCCGATGCCGCTAATTCTTTTTGTGTAAAAAATAATGTGATATCATAATTCGTAAATTATTTGAATAGGAATTTATGAACAAGTTTCATAATTAAAAATATTTGTTTGAATCGAAAAACTCCTTGATTAGCCCATTCATATATCTCATTAAAAACAAACATTTCAATCAAATGATTTTTAAGGATGATTTAAATTGTGATGGGAATTTAACATGAATTTCCTGAAAGATTGAATCCTGCTATGAAGATTAACCCCTTAAGCACCACGACGTACCTGCGTACGTCATGAAACCTCTATCTGTAATACCAGGACGTGTGTGCGTGCGTCCAGGTTGCCAGTTTAGCCTTTTTTTAAATTCAAAATTTTGAATTCATACCAGAAAGTTATAGTAGTAATTTGTATTTTATATAATGACAGACTTTTCGTAATTGCATAAATAAAAATTATTCTTTTAGAATTTCCGGTATGAATTTTGCATTTTTGACGAAAGATAATATAGTTGGTATTCAGCATACTATCACTAAATTGAATATGGTGCTTAAGGGGTTAATGAAAAATACGTCCACTACTTCAGAGTAAGAAGTGGAATAGAGAGGACACGTACAGCATTTGCTCGAAGCCAAAAGTAACAAGCTACTTCTAACCTAAAATGGGTTACAAATCTGCCCAAGTACTTTCAGCTTGCATTGAAACAAATCTAGGATATGGGGGCCTGTCAATATCAGCAGATTTAATTGCTACATTTCCGTGGAATAGAGGACAAATTAATGTATTAAAAAATAATTTTAAAAAAAAACTTTTAGTAATGCTTGATGCTGTAAATATATTTTTTCAATTTATTTGACATTTAGTACTTATTAATTAATAATCGTGCACGTGAACCATATCTGCCAAAAAAGCAGTTTCCTGAAATATATATATATTTTATATAATTATTTTCATTTAGAAATCATCTTCTCTGTAAAATAAGCAAACATTGGCTTATTATGAAGATTGTTTTTCTTATGTTAACGTGAAGAGTGGGGGAGAAGAGGAATGTAATCTTATAAGCACAAAATAAACTAAACTGCCCAAGTATTAGTATTTTACAATTTAAATAAAATAAATAAGCAAAAGTTAAAATGAAACGAAAAGAAAAAATATATAGAGTTTTCAGTTGGAATTAAATATTTAATACTGTAAATATTTTTTAAAAATTTTAATTTGACATTTCATTATCATTAATTTTCTAATTCCAATTATTTTTAAAAGCAAAAATCTATTTTCTCTAAGTAACAAAGCAATAGTGATTGTTTTAAAATTTTCCTATTTCTCCTGATGAAAATATAAATATTTCAGTAGTAATTCATCATTTTGAATTCGTCTTATCACTAACAATAACATATATTAATTTCAAGGCAATCCGATTGTATTTACGCGAGTTAGAACACGGACAAACAGACAGACAAACAAAGCTAATTCATAAACACTTTTCAACTATGTTGGAAAGTGTTAAAAAGACAAATTCTTCCTAATCGAAAAATATATAATATAACGATGGACAAAAATATATTACAATGTACACTTTCGAGGTACTCATGATTCCAAAAAAAACAAGTTGGGAATTGTACGTCAAACGTTACAAACGAGGTGCGTTCGTACGCACGTTTTAGAATTAAATTCATGATATCCCGTGCGTAGAACGGGTTAAACAGCTAGTTAAGTATATATTTTATGACACTGTTCATACAAATATCTTAACTAGTTATATAAATATTCAGATATACATGTATCAGCTAGTTATATAAATATTCAGATCTTGATGATTTTTAATTCTGTGAAATGAATTATATCGTCTGCAGATTAATTTCTGTCATAAAATAAGTATCTCGCTCGCTTGACGATTTAACATCCATCGGAAGCTCCTATAACAAAAAAGCACCGATTTAAAAAAAAAAAAAATCAAATTTCTTAATAAATATTTTTATTAATATCTCCTAAAGTTTTGATTCGATTTTAATAAAATTTGAAATGTCTCGACAAAATTCTGCAAAGATAATATATTTTAAATTGCTAACCATTTGGTTGGGTAGTTTTTGCGTTGTTATATGCGGACAGACAGACAGACGGACGGACAGACAGACAGACAGACGGACGGACAGACGGACGGACCAAACGACGACTATAGGTGCTACGTATTTATATAATTACGAACGCACCTAAAAATGCTTTATCTTTGAAGCGTAAGAAAATAATATATTTTCGAGATTTAAAGAAACATTTATATAAAATAAATTCCTTTTGCTGCCACAGTTTCTCGGAAACATCAAGCACCGACTGACGATAGACAAGCAGACAGACAAACAGAATTCTGAAATATTTTCAACTATGATGGAAAGTGTTAAAAAACTTCCAGTTGAACCTTATTTTATCCTCTTTTATTCGACCTGAATATAATGACATAATTTGAACAATATTATATGAAATTAAATAATTTTCATTTCAATTTTTCAATTAAAAATGAATTACGGTACACATGAAAAAAATTGAAAAGATAAATTAAATTAATAATTAAATTAACTTATAGTCTATTTTTTTAAATCATGTAGATTTGTCTTCTAAATATCGGATATTTTTTAAATGGTGTTATAACGAAAATCTTTTCATCAAACAGTCACAATCTATGGATACCATTAATGTAAATTTGGATCTAATGAAATTTAAATCCTAATAATATTATAAATCTGATTATGCGCAAATGTTAGGCTGAAGCCAGCGTCAAAATGGAGCCTTTAATGATCCTGTATTTTTGCATAGAGATTGATTATAACCCTCATTTGAACATAGGCTGGCTTTTGTTTATTTTATTCAAATATTTTTCTTAATAATTCAAAATTTCGTTTTTTCATAGAGAGTAAATGGGCATTTTTTTCGTATAATATTTTAACATGGTTAAATTCACTTTACCGTTGCTAATACTTTATCGTAGCCAAAACTAATTCAAATTCCGGAATAATAATTTTTAGTCAACAATTTAGTTTCAATTGAAATTTTTTCACGTGAAAAATAAAAATGAAATAAAAAAATTAAAGAATTAAGAAGAAGATTAAATAATATTATTAGAAATAAAACGTACTTTTTTTTAGTTGTTGATAATAATACAAGGCTTCAATATGAGTAACCATAGGAAACAGGCGAATATGACGCCATACATAAAAAATAAAGCGGATATCTTTGATTGGTGAAATAAAATGATCTTGTTTTTTTTTTTTTTTTTTTTTTTTTTTTTTTTTTGTATGGTAATAATTCTTGGCGTTTTACCATCTGCGCAGCGCTAATATAATTAAACCGTATTTTTTATTTAAATTTTTAAAAAGTAAAAAGAAGTTTCAAAAGAAAATGGTCAGCAAATGTCAATAATATGCTCCGCAAAATTATCCATATCGAAAATGATGTCATGGATAGCGAGAAATATTTATTTTCATTCTTAAAACTAAATAACTCGATTACCTAAAAAAAAAAAAGACGAATGTTAATAGTTCCATTTTTGTTGATAAAAACTAAAGATTTAATATTATTTCGTTAAAGCGACATAATTTCCCCTATGCCAGTACTGAAATTAATTGCCTGGAAAAGAAAATTAACAAGAATTATGTCATTAAAAAGGGATTTCTCTGCGGGAAAAAGATGCGTCATATTTGAAATAAAACGGGAATTTTCCAATGTGTTTTAAAATGAGTGTGAATCAATTCCTTACATTAATAATACAAGGATCAGTAAGTATAGAAAGCAGATGAGTTTCACGCCATATTTATAACGAAAAATTTAAATGTTTTTTTATCTATACTGATTATTAAGCATGAATATTCGTTATATACAGATGAGAATTTTCTGCTAAAAATCGCATCATAATTTTAAGAAAAGGAAAATGAACACGAATCTATGTTTGTATTTCGCAACTACTCCTCACTGTAAAAAATTGCTGCAGTAAAATTACTGCAGCAGAGATTCCAGGCAATGTCCATAAGAAAACCGGTTTTGTGACTAGATAAACGAGCTTTGTTATTAGATAAACGGTTTTTGCCCGTAAAAACATGAAATTTACTGAAATGGACCGTTTACCTTGAAAAGGGGGCATTTCCCGTAAAATTACGGCAGCAATTCACGGAGAATGCCCGCGAATTTACAATTTTCATTTACAGTACCAGAATATCGAACGCAACGTGATTTACTTTATACCGTTTATCATTGATCCGAGGATGTTACACAAACTGTCAGAATTTAAAAAATTAAATTAGATGCCAAGATTTTTTTTTCTTTTTTGTTAATTTTAACGAAGTTTCTCTAAAAACGGAAAGTAAATTACTCCATATTTGTGTATAAAAAAAGGAAAAATAAAATAGATCAGTATATTTTTTACACCATTTTCTCATTAAAACTGAAAAACAGAATTGTTTTTCACTTTGAATAGATGGTGAAAACAAAATCTTGATTTCAGTAAATTATCCGAAAAATAAAAACATATTTTCACATATTCAAACTTTATGAATCAATTTATTCTAGAGAATGAAAATTGCCTGTCAACATCCTGTCATTTAGAAAATAAGATTTGTTTCAGCTATACATTAAACCAAGGAGGCAGAACTGAATTTAAAGAAAAAGCATGTACTATTTCCAATTAATGTTTTTTTGAAGGATGGCTGTTAAAACGTTTCACAAAGGCGTTAAAAGTAAAATTGTTTATCAGGTAAAATTGACATTTGTTTTTACCCAATTCGTCTATTTCCACGATTTTATTTGGCCCTCCTTTTTGCATTGGTTGCAATTTCATTTTCGCGATTATTTGGCACAAAATTTCACTTTTTAAAGACTGAGTTATGTCAAGGTCCCTATAACAAAAAATACAGTATTGTCGCCTATGAAATGTGATAAATAGTTAGTTAATTTTAACGTTTTTAATTATCAAGAGTGAAATATTTTCTTAATTAATGTATTTATTCTTCTTTTAATGTTGCGTGAACGAAGTCACGGGTAACAGCTAGTATAATCTAAATATAAGTTGTTCTTTTAGCAGTTTAAAATAAATTAATGTTTGAATTAAAAAAATATAATTTATAATGGTAGTATAACTCGATTAATTGTAGTAATTGTTTATATTAGTGATGAACAATTTTCATTACATACGGAAGAAAAAAAAAGACACATTATATGGTTTTCCGGGAACGTATACATTCTGCTTTACTACTGATTTTAGAAATGTCGATATTCGGTAATAAATACAGAATGGAAGAAAAGTGTATGTCATGAAACATTGAAAAGGTAATAAAAGAAATGTACGTGTCATTATTTCTTTTCGACTGATAATATAGTATACCAGTGAATTAGTGCGAGGATTTTGCACTGGAGTCTAATATTTTTTAGAACTATCTAATATTTTTATATGCAGGTTTTAAACCTCTAAAAAAAATTAAGGACTAAAAATATCTGCAAACAACATTAGTCAAGCCAGAATATCATCTTATTTATTACATCAAAGTTACAGTAAAAACAAACCGAAGATAGAAAATACCCCCCCCCCAAAAAAAAAAAAAAAAATAAATAAATAAATAAATAAATAAATAAATAAAAAATAAATAAATAAATAAATAAATAAATAAATAAAATAAAATAAAATAAAATTATATATATATATATATATATATATATATATATATATATATATATATATATATATATATATATATATATCCTATTTTAACTGCACTAGAGGGTGACATCATCTGTTTCGAAAAAAAAGCATGGGAGAAAGAAAATATATTGGACATTTCAATTTAAATTTTGCCTTTTAATCATAAATATAAAATAAACCAGTCAACTATGTCCCACTTTACCTTCTAAGTTTTTTTTATAATCAAAGTTGCGGTATTTTATTTTTGTGGCAACATTAATTTGAGAAAAACCTCTCATTTCATTTACGAATACAATGCTGATTTAATTTTTAATTACTTGCAATTTTTAATCGAAATACATGTTTTAACGAAAAATCAGTGCGCTATGTCAGAAGCCGCTGCAAAATCCTTTTATACGATATCTCATTCATCATTCTGCGTTTTTCATTTGATTAGAAAAAGGATGTTGACTACAGAAATAATATATAGGATTATTTTTTTTTTATCCATTTTCCATAATTCAGCATGCTTGAAAAAAATCTCATAAAAATATTTGTGACACGTTTTCCAACGAAGCATTTTTTTATATTAATAAAATTTAATAAATGAACAGTTCTTGATAATTTTTCATGCGTTACAACTTCACTGCTGTACTGGAGATTTCATGTATGGATTTCTCTTTCCTAACTTCCAAACTCTACTACGTTTTTATGTTATTTTGGAAATTTCAGTTGCTGAAAGTTTCAATTATCTAACGTAAAATTGAAGTCCTCAATAATTTGCAATGTAACATAATATAAAATTTAATTTTTTATATTAAAATTTACTTAATTTTTGTGTAGAATTTTTTTTATTCTATGCACGTGCCCCCGCATTAAAATCGAAACTATACTATATATGATTCACCCACGCATTTGTAATACACGTGCCTGATCAACTAAATATGGCACGAGCCTCCACTGCATCTGGTTAAACATGAATATTTCAGATATTATCATCTCGTTACAATGGAGAATGTCTGAAATATATATTGTGACATATTTTTCCAGCGACGCTAAAGACAATAATGCAGAATCAGCTGTATTTGTTTACATCAGTGTCTGAGACATTGGAATTTAAATTTTTTCTGCAGTTTAGGCAGAATAAAGCTATGAAACTTCCTCAAAACTATTTATGTGCGTCAAGGTGCGTTCTAAAGTTCTTTCTCAACCTTTTAACGCCAACGTGTATTACTTATAACAAGAAAGAAAACTCATGCGTCAAGCATACATTATGAAACACTTTCCAATTTATACAGAATGCTGTAACAAAACTTCACCGTTTAATAGTGTGAAATATATCTATGTAAACAATTTGGAAAACGCATAATACATTTGGAAATCCAATTTTAGCAGTTACCATAGTCGAAATAATATCCGAATTTTTTTTCGAAACACTGTATATGACCTAAAGATTTGTATATATACTAAATAATACGAGTTGTAATTTTCCAACTGGACGAAAAATGTCCGGGCCAGTATTCGAACATGAGATCTCTTGGCTGAAGCCGCCACGCTCTACCAACTGAGCTATCCCGGTCGAATCTGGAGGGGATAATTCATCCAGTTAACCTTATTGATCATAGCATCTGGTCTGATATTTTAATCAGCTCAACAGAATAGATCGCAGGTAATGGAATGCCAGTAAACGCTGGATACGTAATTACACTAGATTAATTTTTAACACAATTATTTCGAATTGGTAAAGAAATCACACACTCGTGTGATTTCTTTACCAATTTGAAATAATTGTGTTAAAAATTAAACTACATAATATGTTAAAATTTAGTTCAGTTAGGAAACGCAAAACACAGTTGAAATTTTTCTTTCAGCATTTTCCGTCAATAAATTGAAATGTACTCAAATTAATTTATGCAGTCCTGTATATGGATCTATAGAATTTATACACTCCAAGTAATATGGAATACAATAGTTACATTTAAAAGCTCATACCCATCAAATATTGCTCATAGACAATACTGTAATCGAATTCTTTTGTATATGCCTGAAAATAAATGATAAATACTGTATACCACCCTACTCTATAGTATGTATCTTGTAATGCACCTCAGTGACATACATATCAATTTCAGTATGTTTGGGATAGTGTAATATCTTTAAAATATACATTGCAAATGATTTCCCCCCATAGACCATAATGTAACGGATTTCTTTAGTGTGCCCCCTGTAGACAAACTATCATTGAGTTACACACTCGATGTGGAACACACTTAATTTTCAATACCGAACATGCCATAGTAAATCGCAATGATATCCTATATAAATTACTTGATAATCAAAGTATATTTATGCGAGTTTATAAACACTTTTCAAATATGTTGAAAAGTGTTACAAAGGGAGACTCGATAAGATAAAGTGGATGGGGCAATTCCGCTGATACAGCACACTATGGGTTATGTCTAGTTGGTGAAATGTCGACTTGGTGAAATAAAATATACGGATGAAATATTCGGTACATGATGAAAATAAATTATAGCGGATCCACTGATCTTGCTTTCCAGGCACATAAGTCTAAGGAAAGTATCGCAAACATGATAAAAATTTGATTATGAATATTTTTGTATATTTTCGAATTTTGAGGTTCAACGAATCCATTTTCGATATTTAGAAACCTATTCCATATGTATGCATGCAAGCATGCGTGTATATTAGAATTTTCTCACCTTTTCAGGCCCCTTGAGTCCGTATTTGGTGTTTTTTCGATGTTTCAATTATGTATGTATGTGTATGAATGAACACGCTAACGTCCAGACTGTGTTTTCGATTGAACTCTTATTTGGTGAATATTTTATGTCGCAAGAGATGTTCTCATTTATGTACAATTCGATCAACGGGTTTGATATTCGAAACAATCTTCAATCTTTTTTCAACAATTTCGTGTTCAAAGAAAACTGATCAATATTGTTTTTAACTCGATTATTCAATAAATATTTTTATTGTTCACGCATATCTTATGTGGTAATCATATAATCATATTTCATGCCAATGTGATTTAATTTAGTAAAACTTTTTTTAATTAAAAAAAACTAAATAAAAATATTTACATGAGTTTTTCTAATCTTATAAGAGCGTATGGAAATTTAATTATTACATTTTATTGAGGAAAAATTCAAAATATATGCAATGAAACAACTTAAAACTACTATTAGCATCACTATGTATATTCATATTCCTTATTTTTAGGTAACTTTCGATACAAAAAGCACCTATTGCAGCCGTTCAGACGAAAGCAGTTCCAAAAAATTTTGGTATATTTTCACCGATAATGACCCCCCAGACCCCCTAACCACCCTCCGTTCAAATGTTGATTTATATATATATATATATATATATATATATATATATATATCTGACGTATGTCATGCTGTAACTCTCTTATTTATGAACCAATTTGGATGTAACTGAGTATGTGTATAGGACATATCAAGGTCTCAACCAATTTCGTTGGGCAGCTGCATTCCCCATCTTGTTTCAACGTGGCAAATTTTTTTAATTTTTAAAAATTCGAAAACATGTACAAAAGAATTCTAAATTGAAATAATTGTTTCGGTTAAGCATTAGAACTTGATACAAGGATTCTGGAACATTTTTTATATCTGATATTTTTTATATCTATTTTTTATATTTTTTGCTATATCTGAAAAAATGGCTGAGATATGGCAGTTTGAAATTCCAGCCTGGCTGAGATATGGCAGTTTGAAATTCCAGCCTGGCTGAGATTTTGAAACAATCTGATATTTGTTGTGCTATAACTGTCGTATTTATGAACCGATATGAATGTGACTGATCTTGTGTACAGAACATACCAAGGTCTTGACAGAGTTCGTTGGCCAGCTTCATGCTTCAACTTTTTTCAAAATGGCGGCAAGTTAATTTAAAAAAAAACTTTTTTAAAATTCAAAACAAATTATAAAAAATTATAAATTGAAAAAGTTGATACAAGGATTCCGGAACATTTTTTGTTTTGGCTTTATCTTAAAAAATGGCAGATATATGGCAGTTTGAAATTCTAGGTTCTCTGACATTTTGAAACAATCTGATTTGGCTTATGCTGTAACTCTTATGCTGAAAGCGCATTCAAATTCAATATTAACGAACAACCGGGATTGAATTTTCCATAATACGTTCTAAGCAATTTAGTTTCGGCTGATTGAGTAAAATAAGTTCATTATTAAAAAACATGGGCTATGAAAGCTACCTTTTCCTTCCGGTACATGCCGGAAGGAATTTTATACTTTCTGGGTACATATGGTGTAAGGAAGGTATGGTAATCGTGGTGTGTGTATGTGCGTGAGTGAACATGATAACGTCCGAACGATGTTTTGGATTGAGCTGTGATGTGAGCGAGTATGTGGTAGCTCATATCGCAAGAACTGTATATTGCCCAATAGGTGCCACTGCTGTGCTATAGTTTTCACGATTTCCATGATAGCTCTATCTCAACATCTGTCGGATGGAATTTAATCAAATATATTTAATTAGACCTCGATATACTGTGTGGCTCTGATTAGAAAAACCCTGAGTAGGTTTCCTGTTTTCGAAGGTTCCAAAACTTGTAGGGAATGAATTTCGTCCGTAGGCACAGAAGGACAAAAGACAGCGATAATTCTCGGGATGACCGATTGAACGGGAGAAAGTTGGAATGAAAAGAAAATGCCGTATTTCCATGAAATAAAGTCGACTGACCAGTTACTCTGGCAACAGGACTGGGCCGAGACCAGTTCCAGAGTCTTTCTTAACTCAGCCACCCAGTAAGTTGATGTGGATTAGATTTGGGTACAACTTGCTGAATAGGTGGCGCTGACAGATCATGGACGGACATTTTTTAGAAACAGTCAAATCGTGCGTAGGAACTTCTAAAACGTATAAATCAGACGAAAATGGAAGTCAAAATTTTTCATGAATCCAATATTTTCTAAAGTAAAACAAATAGGTAAATGGATCGAAGATCGCATAAAAGGATTTCGTCCAATATTCCCTTCAAAACACGTTATCTTTTAATTAATAAATCCAAGTAAATTTTAATTTCCATTTAAAAAAATCATGTTTTTATATAAAATAAAAATTAACCGGTCGATTTTTTCGATTTTTCTAATTGTTTAATTAGAATATGATTTTGCGTATATATATCAATTTTCAAATCCCTATCTTGTACAGTTTTAAAAATTTTATCATGCGTTAAAATTTGTGAATGAGGTATTTTATTATAATCAGCATTGTTTTTTTTTTTTTTTTTTTTTTTTTTTTTTTTATCTTTCGCATTCGAAAGTAATAGAAACAGATAATTCTTTTGTAAAATAAAAAAGTTACAGGTCGATTTTTTCGATTTTTTGAAAATCTTAATAGGCCATGTGGTTTTGCGTATAAATAGCAAATTTCAAATCCGTATCTTATATAGTTTTAAAAATTTATATATGCCTTAAAATCTAGCATTGTCCCAAATTTTATCTGTGGTTAAAGAATCTTTCTTCCGCTTTTATCACTTTCAGGCGGGAATTGATAGCCTGTCTGCACGGTTAAAGAAGATATCTAACTATTCGTTTTTGAATGAAAAATTAATATTTCTAATTGATATCTAGAAAAGTTGCCGGCGGATTTTTTGGAAATTTGATTTTTTTAAATCGTGATTTTTTTTACCCCTGTATCCAAACTTTCGGGTCGATAGACAGATTGTTTCGAAGTGCTTCCGAAAAGGGGACTTCGATGAGAATCTGAAAGCATAGCTCATTACGGCAAACCTGAACCTCTTTCGCGAAACAGAAGAACGCTCTTTTGCTCCGCTGAATGGGCTGAATTATGCTTCAGCTTCCACTTTCAGATAAAGCAAATCAACGTCGGCAAATTAATGTAGGCAAAATCACGTCCGGGTCACCACTTTTGGTATGTAAGGTTACGCTGTGATTCGGTATAAGGTATGTTTCACTGTACAAAGCTTTATTAAACTAAAGACATAAATAAGTAATCTAAAGATATAAATAACTCAACATATTAAAGTAATGAACATAATTAATAAATATGATGTCGAAAGTAGTCCAGCAGCCTTTCCCTAAAACGATGCTTCACCGGTGACTGCCGAAAGCAAGTGTCGAATATTTTCGCTGAGTTCTCCGCCTGTCTCTAGACTTGGCGAAACCACGCTAAACTTCGCCAAACAGAAGAACGCTCTTTTGCTCCACTGAATGGGCTGAATTATGCTTCAGCTTACACTTTCAGATAAGGCTAATCAACGTCGCCACACCTCCGTCGAAATCGAAGCAGGTGTGTTCTCAGTTTGGATATTTCTTCTTTCCTTATTAGCTGTTTCTCCGCAATTTTTAGGGTTTTTAATTAATATCGCTGGTAATTAACGCCGTATTCAAAATTTTATTATTTGTGCTGTGACAGGATGTATGCAGCTGTACGTACACAAAACTTTAAGTCTCTAACTTATACAGTTTATGAGTACGCCCGCTGTGATGAACAGACAGACAAAGAAGTGAGAAGAATGGGTTTCGTGAGATGAACGAAACACTAAAAATCACATGTCTACTTCAAAAATGTTCGGAGTGAAGGTACATAAAAATTTAACGATTTAGCAATCCGCCCTAACGTCAACCCATAAGGTGACTCTCCACCAAAATAGGTTTTTCCCTTTTCGATCACGAAACTCCATGTCAACATATGAGAAAATTTTATTAAGTGTTATTTATTACCTATTGTAATGATCAAAACAGAGTTTTCTCCATCAGAAAGTGGTCTCCTTAAATCTTAAGTACTTTTAAAAAGCCTATAAAGTTCCGTTTTTAGGGTGTGTTTTGTTCATCTTACGAAACCCTATTACCCCAGCTCCGTTGTCTGTCCGTCACAGAGCCGTTCTCAGAAACTATATAACTTACATGCATGAAAGTTTGTGTACTTATAGCTAAATACCTACTATGAAGCTCAAAATATTAAAATTTGAAAAAATCGTATTATTTTAATAGAGAGATAAAAAACCAAAATTCTAAGAGCCTTTTCCTATTAAATTGAAACATTTTTCGTTATAACAGTTGCCAACCATTAAAAATCCACAATAAAATTCTTTCTACAATAATTAATTTTCTATTAAAAAATTTCCACGTGAAAAATGAAAATGAAATAAAAAGTTTCACCCATTGAAAAAAAGATCCGTATGACGTCCTATTGGTAATAAAACGTAAATTTTCAAACATTTCTCAATAATGCAAGGAGTATGAGTATGTGTAAATACAGACAACAGCTTAATATGAAGTCATTAGAGAATTAAAAAGAAAATTAATCTGACGTCTAACATTTTGAAGGTCTCTATACAACATGTTTAATTTTGAAAATGATTTTTTTAGTTGATTTTTTTTAATAAATGACCACATGGCAGATGTTATTATGATAGAGTATAATAGCCGACATCGCCCGCTATCGGACCGGTTCAGATTTTCGAAAAAACGAGAAAAATAGACCGGTAAATAAGAAATTCTGTAACTTTAAAAGATTTTTTTAAGCGTTTTTATCGAAATTCTGTAACTTTAGAAGAATTATCAATAGTGAGGCAATAGTCAATAATACATAAAATCGTTGCAAAAATGTTAAAGTTACAAAAAGGATAGATACAAATATCAGATATGAAAAATAAAGCAGAAATTTGGTACTTTCGTGTTATAACGGCCCCAAAAATGAAATTTTTTTTTTTTCAATTCCTACTATTAGCTCACACCCTCTATATATTTATATATCTTGTTCAAATTTTCAATCGTTAATAAAATGCTTTTTTATTCATCCACTCTAGTTAAAATACTATTTTTTAATTTTGTAGTGGATGACACTTGATGTTAATACAGTTTTTTTCAAATATTAATTCATTAATTAAATTTAATTAATTTTAGTTTTATATTTCATTTTTGTTCAAAAGTAGAGACTCACTCCATATTTTAGTCTCCTTTTCCCGCGCGCCGCCTGATCTTCGTCCGTGAACAGCCCCATTATCTTTTTAGGCGTGAAGATTTCGCTATGGTACTTCATTGTGAAGTCTGGTAATTTTTTAAATTCAATATTTGAAAAATGGCATAATCATTGGATTTGAAATTTATATCCAGAAAAATACAATTTTTTACCTTTCTAACGCAGTTTGTCTAACAATTTTGTGAGAAATACTTTTCGAGCTATTAAATTTTGGTATTTTAGCTATTTATTTTTTATTTAATTTTTAATACATTTCAAAAATTTATCTTATATAAGATATTTAGCAGGATATAAATTTAGGAATAAATACCGTCAGGGGCGAAGCGTGTAGATCGCTGGAACAAAATTTCTTTTTGACCTAAGTAGGAATTGACCTTTTTTTTTTTATATTACTTGTTTCTGTTTTCATTAATAAATTGTAAATTCGGTACTTTCGTGTTTTAGCGGACCCCAAGGATGAATCGCCAAGCGACCAAGATTTATCACCAAATTATAAAGCATGTATGACATTATAATAATATATGATATATATATATATATAACATTTCTTAACGTATGTAGCCAAGTTATAGTCATATATGATGCATATATGATGTATATATGACATGTGTATATGATGTATATACAATATATAAGACGTAAATAATATGTGTATAATGACGTATATGGCACATATAGGAGTGTTTGGAATATATATATATATATACATATATATATATATGCGTATATAGGATATATATATATAAGCTTTGCGATGATCTTGGCGAAATCATAACTGCAACCTTGGCATAATCATAATTGTGGGGGCTGCTATAACACGAAAGTACGATATTTTTTTTTCTTTAAGTTTCGCAACATTTTCCCAATGGATATTGCAATTTGTTAAATTATATATATATATATATATATATATATAGAGAGAGAGAGAGAGAGAGAGAGAGAGATTTTTTTTGATTAATTAAAGGAAGGATAAAGTGTTTTGAAAGGAATAATAAACGAAACTTTGTGCGATCTTCGACCACACTTTCCCACTTGTTTCTACTTGAGGAACACTTTCAAATTTCATCTTCTTAAAAATACTTAAAGTTAACGGAGATAATTTTTAACAAGTAAGAAAAATCATGCGTCGAGGTAGATTTTAAAACACTATCCAACGCTTTCGGTATATTGTAACAAAACTTCACCATTTAGTAAGGTGAAAGGTGATATTTAAGTAAACAATTTGAAAATGGCATAACACATTTAAAACCAAATTTCAGCAGCTAAATATTGCAGGAAAAAAGTATTCATATTATTTTGTGAAGCCCTGTATATGATGTATAGGTTTGTATATATAGTACATAGTACTCTAAAAATAAGTTCAATTGGAAACCGTATAACACAGTTGAAAATTCTGCAATTTCCGTCCAGAAATGGAAATGCGTTTTTTTGTGCAACCCTATATATGATAGATAGAATTTATACACACCTAGTAATATGCAAATATTAGTTAAATATAAAAACAAATACCACAATTGAAACGCACTTCTAACAATTATTGCTCATAGAAAATACTGTTACCGAATTATTTTGTGTGTCCGTGTAAATGAACGATAAATGCTATGCAGACTATTTTCTATAGTAAGCAACTTGTAGTGCACTTCCGTGATTTATATAAAATTCAATATATTTGAAATGGTTTAACATCATTAAAATATACTGCAAACGATTGTTCTCCATAGACCACAATGTAACGGCATTTTTTTTCAGTGGCGCTGTAAACGAATTATAAATGCTACACACTTCATTGTAAATAATCCAGCATGCCATGGTAAATTTAATAACACATATCAATTGGATTACAATTCAAATAGATTTACACAAGTTAGAGCACGGCCAAACCTATGACCAGAAAAACCGAATTAATAAAATGTTTCAACTATGTTGGAAAGTGTTCAAGACACACTTCGTCGTCAACTGAAGTCTATTTTCTAATGGTGAAAACCGTATTTCGATAACTATGTTCATTCCAACTATGTTGGAAAGTGTTAAAAAAGTATTCGACATTAGGAGTTCAAATTGATATATAGGCATAATTACTTCACCGAATGACCTTCTGTTTACTATCCCAAGATTAAAAATTCCGAAAAATCCAAAGTATTGAAAATTTTAAAGTTTGATACAATTTTCCTATGAAGACGACCCCATAATCTTATTTTTAAGCTGAAATAATATGCATATTTCTCAATCGAATGGCTATTTTCGTTTTTTTAGGGTTTCGTTCATCTCACGAAACCCTATTACTCGCGCTGCGTTGTCTGTCTGTCACAGAGCCATTCTCAAAAACTATATCACTTACAGAGTTGAAACTTTGTGTATAATTCTGAATACCAGCTATAAAGAGCTCAAAATATTAAAATTTGAAAAATTCGTATTATTTTAATAAATAGAGATAAAAAACAAAAATTCTAACAGCCTTTTGCTATTAAATGTAAACATTTTTCGTTATAGCAGATGCCAAAAATTAAAAATCCACGATGAAATTCTTTCCAGAATAATTAATTTTCTATCAGACGATTTCCACATGAAAAATGAAAATGAAATAAAAAGTTTCACCAATTGAAAAAAAGATAAATATGAAATAAAATTGATTGACGTCATAATGGTAATAAAACGGAAAATGTCTAAGATTTCTCAATAATGCAAGGAGTATAAGTATGTGTATGTACACAAAGAAGGTTAATATCACGTCATTAGAGAATTAAAAAGAAAATCTGACGTCATATTGGAAATTTAACGTATTTTTCAAATGTTTGAGATTAATACAAAGTGGGTATCAGTATGAGCAACAGAGAATAGTAAATATATGAGTTTGAGAAACCTATTGAATCGTGATAAAAATCCGATTATGGAAATATACGCATATTTTAACATTTTGAAGGTGTACAATTTGCTTAATTTTGAAATTATTTTTTTAAATATCGCATTTAGTCCGTATGACGGATATTATTATGACAGAATGTAATAGCGGCCTTCGCCTGCTATCGGGCCGGTTCAGATTTTCGAAAAAAAACGAGAAAAATAGACCGGAAAATTTTTACTTTATAAAAAACATGTAATACAACTTTCTTTTTTTTTTTTTTTGGCTAAATGAAATTTATTTAAATTCATTAAAGAAAGGTTAAAGTGTTTTGAAAGGAATATTAAACGAAATCCTTTGAGCGATCTTCGATCACACTTACCCACTTGTTTTTGTTTTTCTGCGTAAATTTGTCGAGTAAAATGAGTGGGTTACAATTCTATCTCTATTTCTCTTATTTTATTTTATTTTTATTATTTTATTTTTATTAGGGCTTCGTTTATCTCACGAAACCCTATTACTTCCACATCGTTGTCTGTCCTTCACAGAGCCGGTTCTCAGAAACTATATAACTTACAGTCATGAAAATTTATGTACTTATGTCTGAGTACCTACTATGAAACTCAAAATCATAAAATTTGAAAAAATCGTGTTCTTTTAATAAATAGAGATAAAAAACCAAAAATCTAACAGCCTTTTCCTATTAAATTTAAACATTTTTCGTTATAGCAGTTGCTAACAATTAAAAATCCACCGTAAAATTCTTTCTACAATAATTAATTTCTATTAAAAGACTTCCACGTGAAAAATGAAAATGAAATAAAAAGTCTCACCAATTGAAAAAAAGATTAATATGACGTCATATTGGTAATAAAACGGAAATTTTCAAACATTTCTCAATAATACAAGGAGTATGAGTATGTGTAAGTACAGAAAGCAGCTTAATATGACGTCATTAGAGAATTAAAAAGAAAAGTAATCTGACGTCATATTGGAAGTTTAACGGATTTTTCAAATGTTTGAGAATAATGCAAAGATAGTATCAATATGAGTAAAAGTGAATAGTATGTATATGAGTTTGAGGAACGTATTGAATCAGGATTAAAAACCCGATTATGGAAATATTGGCATATTTTAATATTTTGAAGGTCTCTATACAACATGTTTAATTTTGAAATTAATTTTTTTTAATATCGCATTTAGACCACATGACAGATATTATTATCACAGAGTATAATGGTGATTGAGAGTATAATAGCGCTTCGCCCGCTATCGGACCGGTTCAGATTTTGGAAAAAACGAGAAAAATAGACCGGTAAATATTTACTTTATAAAAAAACATGACTTTTTTTTTTTTTTTTTTTGAAAATGAAATTTATTTGGATTTATTAAAGAAAGGATAAAGTGTTTTGGAAAGAATATTAAACGAGACCCTTTGTGCGATCTTCGATCACACTTACCCACATGTTATTATTATTATTTACATCTATTTTAAGATTTTAATTAACATTAATCTGATGAAATTAGATGTTTAATTTTTATAATCCAGTTCTTTCACTGAAACTTTTATAAGAATTATTAATTTCAGAGTTCATGTTAAATATTTTGTTTTACTAAAACAATTACTTTCCACTCCTTTCCTTTTTTTTTTTTGCTGCTTTTTATTTACAATTTTATGTAAATAAATTTAATCACATACTTTCCTACAACGTACATATTTACTGATTTATTTTTGGGAGCGAATATTCAAGATTACAATTTTAGTTTTCCGTCTCTTAAAATACTATAGTGAAATTTAAAGTCTATAGATGGCAGTACAACTTTGGAGTCTCCTCCAGCTATCCTTGTTGTAGTAAGGCTCCATAGTAATTGAAAATGCGATATTCAAGGAATATAATTAACAGTCTTGAATTCGGAATAGAAGGGGAAGGGGGATCTAAATGTCCCCGGATGATGTGATATTTTACCTTTTTAACACTTTCCAACAGAATTGAAAAGTGTTTATGAATTATGTTTTTCTGTCTGTCTGTATGCCGTCTGTATGCAACATTAAATGTTTCTAAAAGAGAATTTTTTTCTAACTATTCTTTTTTATACTTATTAATATAAAACATAAGCACATTAAAATAAACTTTATGGTAATTGAAAATTTCTCAAAGATTCAAGGATTTTATTTTCAACTGAAATGCTGATTTACAAGCAACCGTTTCTTATTTTATATTCAATGTCGTTTCCCCCCCCCCCTCTTTTTTAAGGCAATAAGATAGTCTGCGATGACCGACTAAACTGGATACTCAAGACAAAGAAAAAGCCACGTGTCTTCGGTGAGTGCAGTGCTCCATAAGAATTTGAAGAAAAGGATCTGGAGAAATTCTTTAGAAGCCGAAACCAGTGAAGCTTTTTTGAAGTTTTCACCTGATTTTGATACAGATCCAACATTTTACATACATACAGATAATCAAACAAATTTAAAACAGCAAAATATTTTTAATAAACACAGATTTCATAAAAAATATATATATATATATATTTACCTAGATTTTTTTTTAAACGATGATATTTTTAGTAAGTTTTTGGGGTCTATAAAAAGTTTAAAAAAAAAACAAAAGATTACTTAAAATCTTTTTTGTCAGTGGGGCGGAGCCACCTTGAATCTCCCGGTAATCATATTGCGTAAAGCAAGAATTAAAACAGCTAAAATATAGCTTCAAAACATATAAATATTAAAAAAACATAAATAATTTTTACAACGTTTTCGGAAGTTATATAGTAATTTTTTCGCGAAGCAAAAACCTAGCTTCAAACATAAAAAGATTTCACTTACCTAGAAATATTAAAAACTGTTGCTGTTGAAGGGAGGGGAGGTAGGGGTATAAAAAGGTGTTTATTTGTTGTCAGGGGGGGGGGGGGCTCTGCCCCCTGAACCCCCCATCCTTTTTCTTTTAACGATAAATCCATTTTTTGGAATTTGGCAAAGTAAGAATCAAACTCACTTGCTTTGTGCGGAGCATTCCGAAAACCACGCAAATTTAAATCGCGAAAATAAAAATAAAAACAAAAATATATAATTTAAAACATAAAATAGTAAATTAATTCCACAATTACGTTTTAAAAAACATACATTTTATGAAAAATAAAAGAAAACCAATGATCTCACTTACTTAGAAATTTTTTTAAATGAAGACTTTTTTAGTACGTTTTAGGGGTCTATAAAAAGATTTTTTTTAATAAGATTACTTAAATCTTTTTTGTCAGGGGGTTCGGCCACCCTGAACCCCCTGGTAATCATATTGCTTGAAGCAAGAATAAATTCCAAATAACAATCAAAAATGATCAAAAGACAAAAGAAATTAAAACACACAAAATAATCCTGTAAAACGTAATTAAATTGCTAAATTCATCGTAACTGAAATACCTAAAACTCACATTAAACCAATCCCTAACCCTACATTCACAAAGCAAATACATAACAAGTGGGTAAGTGTGATATCGCACAGAGGACTTTGTTTAATATTCCTTTCAAAACATTTCATCCTTCCTTTAATAAATCCAAATAAATTTCATTTTCAAAAAAAAAAAAAGTAATGTTTTTTATAAAGTGAAAATTTACCAGTCTATTTTTCTCGTTTTTTCGAAAATCTGAACCGGTCTGATAGTAGTCGAATCCCGCTATTATACTTTGTCATAATAATATCTGTCATGTGGACTAAATGCGATATTTAAAAAAAAAAATCAAATTCAAAATTAAACATTTTGTATAGAGACCTTCAGAATGTTAGGCGTCAGATTAATTTACTTTTTAATTCTCTAATGACGTCATATTAAGCTGCTTTCTGTATTTACACATATTCATACTCCTTGTATTATTGAGAAAAGTTTGAAAATTTCCGTTTTATTAGCAATATGGCGACACATAAATATTTTTTTCAATTAGTGAAACTTTTTATTTCATTTTCAATTTCCACGTGGAAATCGTTCAATAGAAAATTAATTATTGTAGAAATAATTTTATTGAGGACTTTTAATTGTCGGCAACTGCTATAACGAAAAATGTTTAAATTTAATACGGAAAGACTGTTAGATTTTTGGTTTTTTATCTCTATATATTAAAATAATACGATTTCTTCAAATTTTATGACTTTGAGCTTCATAATAGTTATTTAGCTATAAGTACACAAAATGTCATGACTGTAAGTTACATAGTTTCTGAGAGTAGGCTCTGTGACGGACAGACAACGAGGGTTGGGTTGGGTTGATAATTGACGGCCAATTATCTACACTAGGGATAAAGGCCCGGGGGGAGTGCCCTTCGTGGGGGTCTTTCTAAGGGAACCTAATCCGTATTTACGCATGGATAAATCCACGGCTCGAAGAAAACCACGAAATCTCCGAACGATTAGGTCGACGGGCGCGATTGGGATTGAACCCAGCACCTCCCGTCTACCAGCTTCGAGAGCACAACCTCTCAGCCACTGGTGGGGCCGGACAGACAACGAAGCGGGAGCAATAGGTTTTCGTGAGATGATCGAAACACTAAAAATCATGCAAACAAAACCAGAAAAACTTTTATAAAAAATATATCTAATTTCAAAAATAACAAATCTATCTCTAAATTCAATATTTTAATACATTGATAATGAATAAATCGGAAAAATAAAACCTGTTAAAAACCACGTGGGGTCAAAAAATCTAATAAAGAAAAAAGCGCTGTTACAGTAGCAAGCTACAGAACAGTAAAAAAATGGGCAAAAGACAAAAGAAATTAAAACACATCTACTTAAGACAAGCAGCTACGAATCAAAAACGTTTCGAGTAGCAGGTAAATACGCTACCACTCAGCCACCTAGACTACGGAAAAATCGACTTAAATTAAGGTCCTGTTTGAAAATCTAAATTGCAGAAATGGTCTTGTGTCATTAAATTAATTCATCTAATTAAAATAATGTAAATCTTTTTCAAAATTTTATGATTTGTCGTATGATTGGAGGTATTCAGCTATAAGTATTTAAAATTTCAAGTCTGTGAACTTATACAGCTTCCGACAACGAACTCTGTGATAGACTGAGAAAGGAGGGTTGGGTTGGGTTGATTACTGACGGCCAATTATCTACACATGGGATATAGGCCCGGGGGGAGTGCCCTTCGTGGGGGTCTTTCTAAGGGAACCTAACCCGTATTTACGCATGGATAAATCCACGGCTCGAAGAAAACCACGAAAACTCCGAACGGTTAGGCCGACGGGCGCGATTGGGATCGAACCCAGCACCTCCCGTCTACCAGCTTCGAGAGCACAACCTCTCAGCCACCTGAGAAAGGAGGGCGACAGACAGAGGAATGAGATGAAGAGGGTTTCATCAAATGAACGAAAACTGGAAAACTAGAATAATAATTTTCGTTGTCGAATTTTGTTAATTTATTGAGAGAAGGTTTACTATTTTGGCCAAGATAAAGCATGATTTTTGCAAATTTGTTTCTTCAACTCGGATAAAGGTATTAAGTCGAAAAAAGGAGGGGGGTGGGGTGAACTCTATATTTTAGAATCTAGATAAACTTCGTTTTTTTTTTTTTTTTTTTTTTTCCATCGGAAATATTATAAACTTTAGTGCAGATAGTATATACCATGCAGCCCCAGTCCCTCCGTGCGATCATTCTCTGTATTATTTGGTCATCTGAGACCCATTATTGAGTTAGTAATTGTGTTTCTATAATGTGAAATAAAAAATAAATAAAATAAAATAATTAAAATAAATAAATGTAATTTTACCGGGATTTTCACCAAACTTAAAAAAGTACTGTTTTATTGGGAAATTCTGCAGCAGATATTGATTAAAATTAAGTGATATAACTGATATTCCACCGTCTTTCAAGGAGTTAAAGAAAATAACGCAGATGAAAGAAAGTACAGTAGTATATGGAGCCTAAAGATCGCAGATCTACAAAAACTGTTTGAAAAATTATTTTTACAATGGAAAACAAAAGCTAAATATTTCTGTATTTAAAAGTTTATCAGAAGCCCTAAAATACATTTAAAAACATCTACATGAATGTTTTTTTTTTGTTTTTTTTTTTTTTAATATAAACGAATTAATTCATGATACAATCAGTGAAGAAAATTTTGTTTCTGCCGTAAGATTTTTTGGTACTTTTCTGTTATACGGACACCATGCTAAAATGTATGCTAAATGCTAAACATCAATTTTGAGAATATTTATTATTTATTTATTTTAATTATCTAGAATTTTCATTTTTTCTTTCCTCTCTTTATTAACCTTTATATATATATATAGAGAGAGAGAGTTGAATAAAGTGAGAAAAAAAATTAAATTCTATATCTGAATCATAATATATTCTTAAAAGAGTCTGTTAATGATTCCGGCCAGTAGATAGCAGCATTTAGCATATATGTAAATGTATGTAAATGTATGCTTGGCGACAATGGTGTCCGTATACTTAAAAGTGCCGATTTATGCTGCAAGTAATATGTATTCCTTCTGTATATATTTTATCCTAAATAATCCGAATTTAGAAACCAACAACGTACATATATATATTTTTTTTATTATTTATTTATTTATTTTTTTTTTTTAATGTTTATATTTTATAGGATGGGAATATTGTTCTCGTTTGCATTCATCTTTGTGAATATGAAAACAACTCATAATTATAATCTCATATACAACTCATAATAAATCTGTAATAATGATTGCAGCCAGTAGATGGCAGCATTTTGCATTTTTATACTAGTGGCAGATATCTTTTCCTCCACGGCCTTCTCGTAGTTTCTGGTGATATGTATTTATAGTTCATTTGATATGAAACGGAATAAAAAGAAATATTTAAATATATGTTGAACAAAACTTTATTACATTACAATGTGTAAACGTTATTTAATGTATATAATAAAATTTCCGATGCAAAATTTGAATGCTACTCTCTTAATGTTTTTTTAACGGGTTGGGTTGGGTTGGGTTGATTATTGACGGCCAATTATCTACACTAGGGATACAGGCCCGGGGGAAGTGCCCTTCGTGGGGGTCTTTCTAAGGGAACCTAATCCGTATTTACGCATGGATAAATCCACGGCTCGAAGAAAACCACGAAAACTCCGAACGGTTAGGCCGACGGGCGCGATTGGGATCGAACCCAGCACCTCCCGTCTACCAGCTTCGAGAGCACAACCTCTCAGCCACTGGTGGGGCGTTTTTTTTTAACGGAATTTGCAGAAAAGGCAAACCAAAAAAACATCAACTTTGAGTTTATTTATTGTAATTATCTTGAATTTTCATTTTTTTCTCTCTTTCTTCACCTTTATATATATACAGGGCTCGCTTAAGACTTAGAAATAGTGGAAGCGTGACGAAACACAGTCCCCCCCCCCTTTTTTTTTTACTCCGCCTATTATGCTTCAATAATTTGAATTTTTACTATCAAAAGTTCGAGTAAACAACGCTTTTAATATTAAACTAAAACTAACTATCTATATAAATATAAAATATATTTTATTATATACATAATTATACATAACAAATTCATTTTGTAAATGAATTTACAAATATGGAACAGGTGCGAATATTTGAATTTAAAAATATATTTTATGCTTTACAAATTGCAGGATTTGCCTGTGGTAAGAACACTACAGGGACAACAAATTTTTGACGTAAATTTACACTTGGCTGCAACACAATTTTGCTTCTATTTTATAAACAGAAATTTGATATCACCTGAATGCTAATTACTTTCCCCTTTATTTAAATAACCTATTCTCCATATTTTATATCACTTATCTACTCTTTATGAATATAAACAAAATATAATTATACAGATTCAACTTTCTGTTTTTTTTTTGTTTTTTTTTACACGTTTGAAATTAAAATGTAAAACATAAGAAAAATGAAAATAATTTGCATTTAATCACTGTTTTTATACCGTTTATTATATCAACAGAAAAAAAAAGGATAAATGTGTCAGTAATAGTCTGAGGGAAAATTTAGTAGATATAATTAAGAAAAAAAAACATTTTTTACCATGACTGAATTTTTTTATTCCTAAAAATTAGTTTTGAAAAGTAAATTTGGGAGCCCCTTTGTATTTTAGTAGATATTCTGAAAAGAGTCTGTTAAAGATTCCGGCCAGTAGATGGCAGCATTTTGCATTTCCATCTTGGAAATTCTTTCTTTAAATAATCTATGGTTTTATGATAGTTTTTTTTCTTTTCACTTATTTTTATTCTAAATAAAAAGTAATGGATAGACATACCTTTTTAAATGTTGTTTTAATTATTTTCCTTTCTATTTCTGTTTCTATTTTTTTAAAGGTATTTTTTAGGAATACAAGAGAGTACGCAGGATTTTTTGATGGGGTGCTGGAGGTGCAATAAAAATATTTGGAATCTACCAATTCTTTTTTCTGAGGGGAAAAAAAAATCAATAATATTTTTAAAAAATTACCAAATTTATTAGGTAAAATTTATTAGGTGGGTAAGCTTGGGCATCAGAAGGAACTGAATAATAAGATATTCTTAAAAGAGTCTGTTAAAGATTCCGGCCAGTAGATGGCAGCATTTAGCATTTCCATCTTGGAAATTCTTTCTTTAAATAATCTATGGTATTATGATAGTTTTTTTTTCTTTTCACTTATTTTTATTCTAAATAAAAAGTAGTGGATAGACACACCTTTTTAAATGTTGTTTTAATTATTTTCCTTTCTATTTCTATTTCTATTTTTTTAAAAGATATTTGTTAGGAATACATGAGAGTAAGCAGGATTTTTTGATGGGGAAGCTGGAGGTGCAATAAAAATATTTGGAATCTACCAATTGTTTTTTCTGAGGGGGAAAAAATCAATAATATTTTAAAAATTTTACCTAATTTATTATGTCCAATGCAAGCTCTTTGAGCAAGATCTCTTCCCTAAAATATGTGAAAAAAGTAAAATTCATACACCTTTTTTTAAGCAGTTTAAGTGTAAATCTACAAATTCTCCGCCACCTAAAGTAAATAAATAAATGAAAGAAAATTCCTGGCTATGTTATTGAAATGTTAATTTTTTTTAAATATTATTCCCTTGGAAAACTACTTTAAAACAGAAATATAAAGGCATTCTATGAATTTTTTTACCGATGTTGTGTATAGAATTATATGTAATTCCTTTCATATTCATAAAGATGAATACATATATGAAGAATACTCAAATCCTAGAAAATTTAACACTAAAAAAAAATCTCTATTTTTTTCCTCTGTAAATTTAGATTATTTATGGTAAAATATATACAGAAGCAATCTAACAATCTCACGGTTTGCATCGTACATTATATGTCAAACTAAATATTTTTTACATTATAAGTTGAATCGATCCTTTTTTAGAAAACATCGACGCACATATATTTAAAGATATTATCAAGCCAATTTAAAAGTTTTAAATACAGTGATATTTATTTATTTTTTCATCCCAAAACTAAATTCTCAAGTAGTTTGATGTAGTGCTGCCATCTATAGGCAGCGTATACTACTATACTTTTTGTAAATTCTCTATTTTCTTTAATTCCTTTAAGTGCAGTGAGATATATAACTTATATCACTTAATTTTAATTAAGATTTGCACCAGGATTTTTGAATATAATTTTACTTTTAACATCTTAAGAGTTAAAAAAAATCTGTAAAATTGCATTTCCTTATTTTTATTTTATTTTATTTATTATATGTATATGTCGTAGGCTAATTGGGAAATCCGGCTTTTTGCAAAGAGCCTAGGCTGTTTGCAAAGGGCCGGTCTAATTGGAGAATCATCTCCCTTTTCCCAATCAGCCTGCTATTTTTCAGGCCTATTGCAAAGAGCCTAGACCATTGACTAGAAATATAAATGGACAGCGGACTCCTTTCTTTTCTTCCGACAGATATCTTTCCCCTTTCATCGCCAAAAATAGGCGAAAGGGTGCCGCTTTCTGGCGGTAATCCCTTTCTCAAACTTGACAAACTCAAACGCAAGTGAAAAATCTCTGTTTCTTCTCGGGAGCTGTGGAATTTCCGTGACAGTTTGGCGCGAAAAAAAACCTGTTTGGCAGAATATTCTTCCTCCACACCTGCTGGAGGAAAAGACATGTTTTCTTCAAGAAAGGGTTGCTAGTCCGCTGTCCTTTTATATTTCTAGTCAATGGCCTAGACAGCGTTAGGCTAATTGGAATATGGTCATTTATTTCTCAATCAGCCAGATAATTTTTAGGCCTATTGCAAAGAGCCTAGATAGCGTTAGGTTAATTGAAAAATGACCCTGCCTATTTAGAAAATGATCAGCTCTTTGTAAATACATGGTGTTGTACCCAACTCGAACCTGAAAATTCAATTCGAAGTCTACCCGAACCCGACAGAAAAATTCCATCGAACAGTAACCCGATCCTAAAATGACAAAATAAATTCCTTCAAATCGCAACCCGAACTGAACCAGAAAACTGAAGTTAACCCGAAATCCGAGCAGAATCCGACAAGAAAATCCATCGAATCGTAACCCGATCCGAACCCGACAAAATAAATTCATTCATGTCGCAACCCGACCCGAACCTAAAAATTCGAAGTTAACCAGTAACCCAACCGAACAAAACATAAAAAATTCCATCGTAACCCGATTCGAACACGACAAAAAAAAATTCCTTCGTGTCGCAACCCGACCCGAACCTGAAAATCGAACTTAACCCGAAACCAAACCAAAACCCGACAGAAAATTACCATCGCCCCGTAACCCGACCCGAACCAGACAAAAAAATCCATTGAACAGTAACCCGATCCGAACCCTACAAAATAAATTTCTTCATCTCGCAAACCGACCCGAACCAGAAAATTGAAGTTAACCGAAAGCCAACCCGAACCAGACAAATAAAAATCCATCGATACGTAACCCTTTCCGAACCCGAAAATTCAAGTTAACCCGAAATCCGCCGCACACCTGAAAATTTAAGTTAACTGAAACCCGACGCAAACCCAACCAAAAATTACCATCGCCTCGAAACCGACCCGAACCAAACAAAAAAATCCATTGAAGAGTAACCCGATCCAAACCCGACAAAATAAATTTCTTCATCTTGCAACCCGACTCGAACCACACAAATAAAAATCAATCGATACGTTACCCGATCCGAACCCGAAAAAATAAATTCCTTCGTGTCATAATTCGATCCAAACCAGAAAATTTAAGTTAACCCGAAACCCGACCCGAACCCGACAAAATAAATTCCTTCGTGTCACCACCCGATCCAAACCAAAAAATTCAAGTTAACCCGACAAAAAATTACTATCGCCCCGAAACCGACCGAAACCAGAAAAAAAATCCTTTGAACAGTAACCCAATCTGAACCAGACAAAATAAATTTCTTTGTCTCGCATCCCGACCCAAATCTGAGAATTGAAGTTAACCCGAAAGACGAACCGAACCAGACAAATAAAAATCCATCGATACGTAACCCGATCCGAACTCAACAAAATAATTTTCGTCATCATGCAACCCGATCCGAACCAGAAAATTGAAGTTAGACCGAAACCCGATCCGAACCCGACAAAATAAATTCCTTCCTGTCACCACCCGATCCAAACCAAAAAATTCAAGTTAACCCGAAACCCGACCCGAACCAGACAAAAAATTCTAACGAACCGTAGCCGAATCCGAACCCGAAAAAATAAATTCCTTCGTTTCGCAACCCGACTCGAACATGAAAATTTAAGTTAGCCCGAAAGCCGACCCTAACCAAACAAATAAAAATCCATCGATACGTAATCCGATCCGAACCCGACAAAATAATTTTCGTCATCACGAAACCCGATCCGAATTACAAAATTGAAGTTAACCCGAAACCCGACCGGAACCAGACAAAAAAAATCCATCGATCCTTAACCCGATCCGAACCTGACAAAATAATTTTCGTCGTCATGCAACCCGATCCGAATCAGAAAATTGAAGTTTTTTCGAAACCCGACCCGAACGCCACAAAAAATCCTTTGAATCGTAACCCAATCCAAAATTCTATCGTCTCGCAACCCGAAACGAACTTGAAAATTTAAGCTAACCCAAAACACGACCCGAACCGGAAAATTTAATTTAACCTGAAACCTAAAAGCTGAAAAATATTTTGTCAGGTACAGATCGGATTACGTATCATGGATTTTTATTTGTTTGATTCGGGTCGGCCTTCGGGTTAACTTCAATTTTCAGGTTCGAGTCGGGTTGCAGGCGAAGGAATTTATTTTGTCGAGATCGGGTCGGGCTTTGGGCTAACTTAAATTTTCAAATTTGGTCGGGTTTCGGGTCAGAATAATTTTTCAGATTCGTTCGGGTTTCGTGTTAACTTCAATTTTCAGGTTCGAGTCGGGTTGTGAGACGAAGGAATTTATTTTTTCGGGTTCCGATTGGGCTATGGTTTGTTGGATTTTTTTGTCTGGTTCGGGTGGGTTTCGGGTTAACTTCAATTTTTAGGTTCGGGTCGAGTTATGACACGAAGGACTTTATTTTGTCGGGTTCGGATCGGGTTACGGTTTGATGAATTTTTTAGTTGGGTTCGGGTAGGATTTTGGGTTACGTACGATGGATTTTTATTTATCTGGTTCGGGTCAACTTCAATTTTCATGTTCGGGTCGGGTCGAACCTGAAAATTGAAATTAACCCGAAAGCCGACCCGAACCAAACAAATAAAAATCCATCGATACGTAATGCGATCCGAACCCGACAAAATAATTTTCGTCGTCACGGAACCCGATCCGAACCAGAAAATTGAAATTAACCCAAAACCCGTCCGGTACCAGACAAAAAAAACCCATCGATCCTTAACCCGATCCGAACCTGACAAAATAATTTTCGTCGTCATGCAACCCGACCCGAACCTGAAAATTGAAGTTAACTCGAAACCTTACCCAAACCCGGCAAAAAAATCCATCGAACCGTAACCCAATCCGAAACCGAAAAAACACATTCCTTCGTTTCGCAACCCGAGACAAACTTGAATATTTAAGTTAACCCGAAAACCGACCCGAACTGAAAATTTAATTTAACTCGAAACCTAAAAACCGATAATTATTTTGTCAGGTTCGGATCCGATTACGTATCGATGGATTTTTATTTGTTTGGTTCGGGTTGGCTTTCAGCTTAACTTCAATTTTCAGGTTCGGGTCGGGTTGGGAGACGAAAGAATTTATTATGTCGGGTTCGGGTTTCGGGTTAGCATAAATTTTCAGGCTCTCTAGGTTTTTGCAGGGTTTGTTGGATTTTTTGTCTGGTTCGTGTGGGTTTCGGGTTAACTTCAATTTTCACGTTCGGGTCGAGTTAGGACACGAAGGAATTAATTTTGTTGGGTTCGGATCGGGTTACGGTTTGATGAATTTTTTAGTTGGGTTCGGGTCACGTACGATGGATTTTTATTTATCTGGTTCGGGTCAACTTCAATTTTCAGGTTCAGGTCAGGTTGCGAGACGAAGAAATATATTTTGTCGGGTTCGGATCGGGGTACTGTTCAATGGATTTTTTTGTCTGGTTCGGGTCGGTTTCAGGGCGATGGTAATTTTTTGTCGGGTTTGCGTCGGGTTTCTGGTTAACATAAATTTTCTCGTTTGGTTCAGGATTCGGGATAATTTAAATTGTCAGGTTCGTGTCGGGTTTTGGGTTAACATGAAATTTCAGGTTCGGATCTGGTTGCATTGCGTCGGAATTTATTTTGTCAGGTTCAGATCGGGTTACGGTTCAATTGAATTTTTCTCGGGTTCTGGTCGGGTTTCGAGTTAAATTTAATTTTCTGTTTCGGATCGGGATGCGTGACGACGAAAATTATTTGTCGGGTTCGGATCAGATCGATGGATTTCTATTTGTCTGATTCGGGTCGGGTTGCGAGATGAAGAAATTTATTTTGTCGGGTTCAGATCGGGTTACTGTTCAATGGATTTTTTTTATCTAGTTCGGGTCGGGTTACTGGGCGATGGTAATTTTCTGTGGTGCTTGGGTCGGGTTTCGGGTTAACTTAAATTTTCAAGTTCGGGTCGGGTTTGTGTCGGGTTTCAGGTTAACTTAAATTTTCCGGTTCGGGTCGGGATTCGGGTTAACTTGAAATTTCACTTTCGAATCGGGTTGCGTTGCGACGGATTTTATTTTGTCGGGTTCGGATCGGGTTATGGTTCGATGGATTTTTTTTGTGAGGTTCTGGTCGGATTTCGAATTAACTATAATTTTCAGGTTCGGATCGGATCGCATGATGACGGAAATTATTTTGCCTTGTTCGGATCGGGTTACGGTTCGATGGAATTTTTTTCCAGGTTGGGGTCGAGTTTCGGGTTAACTACGAATTTCAAGTTCGGGTCGGGTTGCGACACGAAGGAATTTATTTTGTCGGATTCGGATTGGGTTACGGTTCGATGGATTTTTTATGTCGGGTTCTGCTCGGGTTTCGGGATAACTTCAGTTTTCTGGTTCGGGTCGGGTTGCGACTCACAGGAATTTATTTTGTCCTTTTAGGATGGGGTTATGGTTCGGTGGAATTTTTCTGTCGGGTTATGGTCGACTTCGAATGGAATTTTCCGGTTCGAGTTGGGTACAACACCATATATTGACAAAGAGCTGGTCATTTTCGAAATAGGCATAGCCATTTTTCAATTAACCTAAAGCTATCTAGGTTCTTTGCAATAAGCCTAAAAATTATCAGGCTGATTGAGAAATAAATGGACATATTCCAATTAGCCTAATGCTGTTTAGGCTCTTTGCAATAGGCCTGAAAAATAGCAGGCTGATTGGGAAAAGGGAGATGATTCTCCAATTAGACCAGCCCTTTGCAAACAGCCTAGGCTCTCCGCAAAGAGCCGCATTTCCCAATTAGCCTACGATATATATATTTTTTTTCAAAATTATGGCATGAATTTCACATAACAGAGACAGGATTACTTGCCACAGAAAGGGCTAACATGAGATTTAGTATCGAACAAGATCACATATTATTTAAGACATAAAACGCAAATAACCTGAGAAAATTATGTAAAATCCAGGTAATTAAAACAAGACTGATTATTGAAAATATTTAGAATTCCTTGAACAATTTATAACTATACCTATATTAATAAAAAGAATGATTACAGCTACAGAAATATCAAATAAAAGTAAATCCATCAAAAATAGTTAAGGAAGAATAATTAATCAAAATTAACTGTACTCCTAGAAAACTCATGTTTATTTTTATTTATTTATTTATTATTTTATTTTATTTTTTATTTTATTTTGTAAATAATATATGGTCGGTGAAAGGGCCGAGCTGAAATAAAATTACTGTTTACACTTCTTATGAAACATAATGAAACTAGCTGATACGCCCGGTGTTGCCCGGAAAAAAATAGCACTAAACGCGAAAAAGCTCTAAAAATCGCTACACGAAACCCTTCCTCTGGTAACCCTTTCTTCTATCGGAAAGTAAATAGAGAGACGGACCTCGAAGCTGAAGTAAATTTAGTACCACCCCCTCAAATGTCTGGGTCTTTTAATTCACGGCGGGTCAGTTTTTGCCCAAAGTAAGTAAAAATTACCTTCCAATTTTCACAAAATTTGCATTTTCAGAATCAGAAAAATAAACTACGTATATACTGCGAGTTTCGAATCGATACCTCCAATAGTTTTTTTAATACAACAAACAACAAAGCTGTCTGAAGTTAGGTTTAGCATGTTTGATTTTCTAAACAAAACACTCGTTGCCATCGACAAAAGAGAAATAACCGCTTTTTCGCCGATAAGTACCTCAGCATTTTATATTATACTAGTATGTAACCCCCGTCAAAAATGACGGATTGTTGATCTGCGTTCCATTTTCTTAAGACTTCATACAAACAAACAGTTTGAAGGTTTTATTATTGAAAGGTTTGTATTGTAGAAAAGAACATTTTAAAGCCGGTAGATGGCGCCAAAACAATATTGTTCGCAACAGATTCAGATTCAGATTCAACCAAGCAGAGAGGCCTACCATATGGCTTTAGCCTCTACAAGCCCTGCTTGGCAAGTTTATTATAAAAAAAATACATATTTGACAAAGCAGCCCTCATTGTTTGCAACAGTGTTCGTTTGTTTATATCATGGAGATATAAATAGATTAAGAGAAATTTCGCCTATGGCATCCTCCAAGCAAACTTGGGCCTGACGCCAACGTGGTCGCATGCGGCCCTGCGGTCTGTTCCAGCATCAAATTTACATTGTTAGCTATACGAATGTGTTATTATTTCCTTTATAAATTATTATTTTTACATTATATTTTAATATGGCTCGAAACTGTTTTGTATACGGATGTGACACGGACTATGTGAAAGTCGAAAAACGGAATAATGAATTGAGTATAAGAAATCTATCATTGCTTTCTACTCCTAGTAGGCTTATATGTAATGCTGATCTATATTTAACTGATTTTTATTTTTATTCGAAGGAAAAAATGAGTGAGTAAGATAATGTTTAAAATAACTTCTTTCAGTTCTTTCTAAAAGTCTAGTTTAAGAGTTTATGCAAAAGTTTCATAAAAAAAATTCGTAATAAAACTTTGACACTATGTTAAACAGGCACTTTTAAATGAAATGTTTAAGGCAAGTATATAAAATCAGACCTTGTATTTGCTAAATATTTTATGACAAAAAAGTCAGTTATTTTTCTCCGAGTTGTTTAAAAGTTTCATGATATAAAAGCTTTATTTAAAAATTTTGACAGAGCAATTTGAAATTAATTCTTTTTAAATCTGAATCATTTTTATATTGAGGCGACAGATGGCAGCACCAGCGAAAGTCAATATCCAGATGTTTAATTTTTTGAATTCTTGAAATTTATTTTGTTTGTTCTCTCTTTAAAAATATTTGTCAATTGTTTCTTACAAAAATCTGCATATCTTTATTTATGTCAATTTTATTTAAATGCACATACATAAGAACAGAAGTTTTAATTTATCAAAATATATTGATCAAATGCACTATATACACAGACATCAACTTATATTTTGATTAGGGAAAAAAAAAGGAAAAGAATGTTAATAAAAAATACTTTAAATAGTTTGTTCAGTACATTAAACTTAAATAAAAGAAAATAATAACTTTGCTTCAGGACTTGTCTTGAATAGGAATTATTTTTTTCTTATACAGCTGAAAAGGAAAACAACAATAAAAACAATTGTTGTTTTAATTATTTGTAATTTGTAAAATGTATTATGAACATTTATCAAATTCTTAAACTGAATAATTCTTTTGTTCATGTTTTAATAATAATAATAATAATCATAATTGCAGGATATGTTTTAATTAGAAAAAATAAGTTAATCCATGAAATATTTATCAAAATTAAACTGAATAATCTAAATAACTAAATAAATCGTATCCAGAATTTTTATCTAGATACTGTTTTAATTACTTTAAATTATCTAAGTACAGTAAAATTTAAAAGAAAAAAAATTAACTGTGTTCTAGGCTTGTCTTGAATAAGAATTAATATTTTTTGTTCCTTTTTAATAATGCAGTTGAAATAAAAATAGTTGCAGTTTGTAAACTTATTATAAATATTTCACAAATTCTTAAAATAGTTCATGTTTCGTGTTTTTTTTTTTAATTATAAAGCTCAATAAAAACAACGCGTCATTTCTTTTTAAATGCAGCTAAAAAAAAGTTATACTTAAAAAAAGGTGTTCGATTTTAAATTCAAATCCAGACAATAGATGGCGCTCCGGCCAGTAATTGAATTACTGGACATTACCAAACTTAATTTTGGTTTGGATTTGGAGTCAAAATCGTAACGCAGCGTTCCCCTACCTGAGATATTCTATTATATGGCTTATATCTGGGATTCGGATGTTTAATCTGGATTTTTAATTAAGAACTTAAAACATTATAATAGGATATGATATACATGTTTTATAGGAAAAATAATCTGAACAGACATGATTTCAAGATAATTTAGCATAGCTTTTTCATTAAGCCTAACATGGCGTTTAACTACAGTCGATACGCAGACCAGAGTGGTACGGCCTGGAATGGTTACAGACAGATTCTTGCCTTTGGATTTTATTATAAGTATAAGATAGACGTTCTGAAATGAAAGTACTATACAATTAAATTGGAGTGACGAATAACCAATTGAATCACAATCATAAACAGTGTTTACACTTACATTCAATGCAAACTTTTTCTTTAATTTTTTCAATGATTTGGGTGATGGATTCCCTGCACCACCCATTTGAAATATTTAAAATATGCGGAAACAAAATATATTGCATAATGTGTTATTTATACTTATTAATGTCTGAATAAGAGCACAGAACACTTTTATTCTTACTGAATGAATTGGATGTTTGATAAATATTTTTTGAATAAATCATGTCAGATTTTCTTCCTTACGTAAAAATGTTCTACATTTTTTTTCACTTTGAAATTTTTTGCAATAAAATTTTGTAGAACCTATTTATATTAATATAAATAAAATCCGTGGACAATTTTTTTTAAAAAATCGGTTTAAAAATGTTTTGTAAATCCACATTAAATTTTAATGTTACTTTCAGAAAAAAAAAATATTGTATAATGTGTTATTAATGTATGAATACGAGCACAGAACATTTTTGTTCTCACTGAATGAATTGGATGTTTGATAAATATTTTTTGAATGAATTATTTCAGATTTTTTCCTTACGTACCTATTTATATTAGTATAAACAAAATCCGTGGGCAAAAACAATTTTTAATCGGTTTAAAATTGTTTTGTAAATCTACACTAAACTTTAATGTCACTTTCAGAAAAATCTTACTGTATAATGTGTTATTCATTGTTATTAATGTATGAATACGAGAACAGAACATTTTTGTTCTCGCTGAATGAATTGGATGTTTGATAAATATTTTTTGAATAAATTATTTCAGATTTTCTTCCTTACGTACCTATTTATATTAGTATAAACAAAATCCGTGGGCAAAAACAATTTTTAATCGGTATAAAAATGTTTTGTAAATCCACACTAAACGTTAATGTCACTTTCAGAAAAAAAAAAATTGTATAATGTGTTATTCATTGTTATTAATGTATGAATACGAGCACAGAACATTTTTGTTCTCGCTGAATGAATTGGATGCTTGATAAATATTTTTTGAATAAATTATTTCAGATTTTCTTCCTTACGTACCTATTTATATTAGTATAAACAAAATCCGTGGGCAAAAACAATTTTTAATCGGTATAAAAATGTTTTGTAAATCCACACTAAACGTTAATGTCACTTTCAGAAAAAAAAATTGTATAAAGTGTTATTCATTGTTATTAATGTATGAATACGAGCACAGAACATTTTTGTTCTCGCTGAATGAATTGGATGCTTGATAAATATTTTTTGAATAAATTATTTCAGATTTTCTTCCTTACGTACCTATTTATATTAGTATAAACAAAATCCGTGGGCAAAAACAATTTTTAATCGGTATAAAAATGTTTTGTAAATCCACACTAAACGTTAATGTCACTTTCAGAAAAAAAATTGTATAAAGTGTTATTCATTGTTATTAATGTATGAATACGAGCACAGAACATTTTTGTTCTCGCTGAATGAATTGGATGCTTGATAAATATTTTTTGAATAAATTATTTCAGATTTTCTTCCTTACGTACCTATTTATATTAGTATAAACAAAATCCGTGGGCAAAAACAATTTTTAATCGGTATAAAAATATTTTGTAAATCCACACTAAACTTTAATGTCACTTTCAGAAAAAAAAAAATGTATAATGTGTTATTCATTGTTATTAATGTATGAATACGAGCACAGAACACTTTCGTTCTCGCTGAATGAATTGGATGTTTGATAAATATTTTTTGAATAAATTATTTCAGATTTTCTTGCTTACGTAAAAATTATCCTTACGTACCTATTTATATTAGTATGAACAAAATCCGTACGCATTTTTTTTTTAATCGGTACAAAATGTTTTGTAAATCCACACTACACCAGCTCGGCCCCCTACGAATAACGAAATTTCGTAAAAAGTTTGATTTTCAGATTTTTATCTTGTTACATACAACTACATACTTCCGACTCAATCCTGACAAAATTTCAAGCTGATATACTCCCTATAGAACAATAGTTAGGTTGCTTTAACAAACATCTGTTGTCATTTTGTCCCTTTAAATAACAAGACAACCTCTTTGCAAATGTAATCTTTAAATCCATTTATCTTAGTTCGTATTTTTCAGATTTTTCTTGTTTTCAAAATGATAAGGCTTTTCCAGATATGAATTAACGTGCTTGAATTTTTTCCTAGTTGAACAGCATACTATATGTAAGAGATTTAATGATCCGATTTTTAATTTTTTGATAACTTAAAAAATAATAAAAATCTTATTTGCAAAAACTAGTCATTTTTTCCTCTTTTTAGGGTTTCGTTCATCTCACGAAACCCTATTACTCCCACTCCGTTGTCTGTCCGTCACAGAGCCATTCTCAAAAACTATATAACTTACAGAGTTGAAACTTTGTGTATATATCTGAATACCAGCTATGAAGAGCTCAAAATATTAAAATTTGAAAAATTCGTATTATTTTAATAAATAGAGATAAAAAACCAAAATTCTAACAGCATTTTCCTATTAAATTTAAACATTTTTCGTTATAGCAGATGCCAAAAATTGAAAATCCACGATGAAATTCTTTTCACAATAATTAATTTTCTGTCAGATGATTTCCGCCTGAAAAATGAAAATGAAATAAAAGTTTCACCAATTGAAAAAAAGATAAATATGAAATAAAATTGATTGACGTCATAGTGGTAATAAAACGGAAAATGTCTAAGATTTCTCAATAATACAAGGAGTATGAGTATGTGTATGTATACAAAGCAGATTAATATCACGTCATTAGAGAATTAAAAAGAAAATCTGACGCCCTATCGGAAGTTTAACGGATTTTTTAGATGATTGAGAATAATACAAAACGAGTATCAATATGAGTAATAGAGAATAGTAAATATATGAGTTTGAGAAACATATTGAATCCTGATAAAAATCCGATTATGGAAATATACGCATATTTTAACATTTTGAAGGTGTACAATTTGCTTAATTTTGAAATTATTTTTTAAATATCGCATTTAGTCCGCATGACGGATATTATTATGACAGAATATAATAGAGGGCTGGTTTAGATATTCGAAAAAAAGAAAGAATAGGCGGTAAATTTTTACTTTACAAAAAACATGACTTTTTTTTTTCTTTTCTAAAAGAAATTTATTTGGATTTATTAAAGAAAGGATAAAGTGTTTTGAAAGGAATACTATGGGTCAAACATATTGCATTTAAAAACGGTTTAAGCGATTTTGACTAAATTTTGTATGATACAGTCGACTGCAAAAAATAATAATAATAATAATAATAATAAATAAATAAACGCTGGTACCCCTTCTGGTCGCTCTCAAATTGAAGTTAGATTAAAGTGGGTTTTGAATCGAATTATGCATTTTGAATCCCGCAGTGGAAAAGCGAAGGGAGGGGCGGTCCTAACTGCCGCATTCCAATCTAGTTGTTTTAACACTTTTCAACAGAATTGAAAAGCAAATAATGGGGGTACCAACTGCCGCATCTAATCGAGTTGCTTTTAACACTTTTCAACATAGTTGAAAAGCAAATATGCATACATTCGTGCATCAGCGAAGGGGCGGTCCCAACTGCCGCATCACGGCATTCCGATCTAGTTGTTTTAACACTTTTATGCATTTTGAACATGAAATATATTTAGTATGTAGTTTATTAGTATACGAGTTCATTTTGAATCCCGCAGTGGAAAAGCGTAGGGAGGGGCGGTCCCAACTGCCGCATTCCAATCTACTTGTTTTAACACTTTTCAACAGAATTGAAAAGCAAATAATGGGGGTACCAACTGCCGCATCTAATCGAGTTGCTTTTAACACTTTTCAACATAGTTGAAAAGCAAATATGCATACATTCGTGCATCAGCAAAGGGGCGGTCCCAACTGCCGCATCACGGCATTCCGATCTAGTTGTTTTAACACTTTTATGCATTTTGAACATGAAATATATTTAGTATGTAGTTTATTAGTATACGAGTTCATTTTGAATCCCGCAATGGAAAAGCGCAGGGAGGGGCGGTCCCAACTACCGCATTCCAAATCTAGTTGTTTTAACACTTTTCAACAGAATTGAAAAGCAATTAATGGGGGTACCAACTTCCCCATCTAATCGAGTTGCTTTTAACACTTTTCAACATAGTTGAAAAGCAAATATGCATACATTCGTGCATCAGCGAAGGGGCGGTCCCAACTGCCGCATCACGGCATTCCGATCTAGTTGTTTTAACACTTTTATGCATTTTGAACATGAAATATATTTAGTATGTAGTTTATTAGTATACGAGTTCATTTTGAATCCCGCAGTGGAAAAGCGTAGGGAGGGGCGGTCCCAATTGCCGCATTCCAATCTACTTGTTTTAACACTTTTTAACAGAATTGAAAAGCAAATAATGGGGGTATCAATTGCCGCATCTAATCGAGTTGCTTTTAACACTTTTCAACATAGTTGAAAAGCAAATATGCATACATTTGTGCATCAGCGAAGGGGCGGTCCCAACTGCTGCATCCGGCATTCCGATCTAGTTGTTTTAACACTTTTATGCATTTTGAACATGAAATATATTTAGTATGTAGTTTATTAGTATACGAGTTCATTTTGAATCCCGCAGTGGAAAAGCGTAGGGAGGAGCGGTCCCAACTGCCGCATTTCAATTTTAACACTTTTCAACAGAATTGAAAAGAAAATAATGGGGGTACCAACTGCCGCATCTAATCTAGTTTAAGAAAAAGCTATTGTGTACGAGCATTTGCGACTTAAAAGTAACCCCGATATCGAATATCAGTCTTCTATCCCTATTAATTCTAAATAAGTCATAATTTAGAATGATAAACAACAGTTACTGATAATTTCAATTTTTTAAATTTCGAATTTTATAGAAACCATTCTTTGTGAGAGTTTACATCTTAAAAGAAACCCCCATGCAAAATTTGAAGTTTTAAACCCAACAGTATCACAGAAATTGCAATTTTAGAAAATTTTTAGTTCCTTTTAAATTTCGAATTTTTTTTTTAAACTGTTCGGGTACGATCAGACCACTTACGTATGGAAAAGGTTATCCATGTCTAATTTCAAGTTTCTATTCTAAAATTTATATAAAAAAACAATTCAGAACATTTTCCTCTCATTTCAGCATTCTAAATTTCCAAATTTTTAGAAACCTTTCTTAGCCGGTCGCTTATGTCTTAAAATTAACCACCATGCCAAATTTTGAGTTTCCAGCACCAAAACTATCACAGATTTTGAAACTTTAGAATTTTTGTTTTGGTCCTATACCCTTTGAATTTTTTTTTTTTTTATAAACTATTTTGTACCAGTGTTTACATATTAAAAATGACAGAATTGGCAAATTTTAAAATTCTATCCCTAGTAATTCCATATACATCGTAATTTAGAATGTTCACAGTTTTTTTTCATTTTCTAAAATTCCCCCCTTTTTTAAGTGCCTTGATCCAGAATTTACGTTTTAAAAGTAACAGACATGTTTAATTTCAAGTTTATATTCCTAACAATTCTACATAAATTGTAATTTAGAACTTTTTCCACTCATTTCACACTTTTAAATTTCGAATATTTTAGAAAACAACCACCATGCCAAATTTTAAGTTATTAGCTCCTTCAATATCACAAAAAAGGGCAAGTTTGGAATGTTTTTTGTTCATCCATCTACTTGCGAAAAGTGGCTCTGACGTAATAGTCTATGTCAGAGCAGAGACTGCCACCTTTACTTTTGAAATTCTTTCGGTAGTTCCAGTTGTTTCCCCTACAAATAAACAAGCATGTAAAAAAAGATTTTTTTTTTATATATATATAATATTATTATAGATGTAGAGATAAAGTTATATCTACCAAACAATTAAAAATAAACTAAAAAAAGTATAATAAGTTATGTATTCAGTATTCAGCTCCTGTTGGCCGACTATTGGACATGTAAGCAAAATAAAATCTGGAGGCACGGCAGTGCCTCCGCCAAGTCGAGAGAGGACAGCCGTAAGCATACTTTTCTGGAAGCAACTCAGGGCACTTTTGACCCCCCCCCCCCATATCTCCGCGCTGGAATATCCCAAAAATTTTAAACTTCAATTATAGAGAGTATTTGGCCCACAGGACCAAAATTTAAAATTACAACTTTCTATCTTTTCTAGTTCAGGCGATATATGAACTCAAACATTCGATTTTTTGTCACTTCTTACTCACTCGTTCACGCGTCATCAAAAAGATTGGGTAGATCCCGTAGCCCCAGAAACTTGACATTTGGAAAAAAGGTAGTGTTTAGGATACAAAGAAAGGAAAAATTATAAAATCCAGAAAATTCGAAAAAAAAACATTCGAAAATTCAACAAATTCCATCAAAATTGAAAATTGAAAATAATACGATCTTGTAGTCTTGGAAACTTAATATTTGGTGTGAAGGTAGTGTTTAACATCCAGAAAAAGAAAACATCAAAAACACAAAAAAAATCGAAAGCAAAATTGAAAAAATCGAAGAAATTGAAAAAAACCGAAAATTTGAAGACAATCCGATTTTGTTGCGCTAGAAAATTCAAATTAGGAATAAAGGTAGTATTTAGGATACAGAAAAAGGAAAATTAAAAAAATCCAGAAAATTCGAAAAAAAAAATAAAAAAATTCGAAAAAAATTGAAAAAATGAAAATAATTTGATACGATAACGCTCGTATTTATAAATTAATTTGGATGAAACTAATTGTGTGTATTAAGCTCACCAATGCCTCGACCAAGTTCGTTGGCCAGCTTGGTCCGCCATCTTGTTTCAAGATGGCGGCCACGGAAAATTTTAAAACTAAAATAAATATACAAAAAAGTTAAAAAAATCAAGTTTATTTTTTAATTAGGTGTTAGGACTTGATACAAGGATTCCAGAGCATTTTTTGTTTTACCTCTATCTTAAAAATTGGCTGAGATAGAGCAGTTTGAAATTCTAGGGTGGCTGACATTTTGAAACAAAACAGCACATTACAAAAAACCAACGATAAATTTATGGTCAATAATGGTCAAGCAGGTGCAATCCCGAATGAATACTCCGTGTTATTATAACTGTAACTTTGACTTCGAAATTTTGATACGTTGCATTTTCTATTTGTTGATATTTTTGAACTATGATTTACGCTAAGTGAAATGTTGTTGTTGAAGAGGGATTTTCCATGTAAATCCGAAACGTCCAATTTTAATATGTTTTTAATGTTTTATGAAAGTGTATTGTAATGTCTGTAATTTAAATGATTTTAATATAAATTTATAAGTTTTAGTGAACGCGATTTCTCGCAAATTATTTTCTTTCATTGTTGTAATCATTTTCCCAATCATACGCATAAAACTATATATTCATATCCATTAGCGCCAAATTCTCGCCAAACTTGGCGACAATTGGCGAAATCTCGCCAAATTTGGCGACAAAAATAAGTCTTCATAAATGAAGCCAACTTGGCTAAAGCTCAATAATTTGGCGAATTTCTTATTCAAATTCAGTGTAAACGAATCTTTTGTAAACGGTTTCTTTGCATTTTAACTTGCTGTTTTCGAGTAACATTAGCTAAAATTTTAAAACGAAGATATAGGAAAGCTACCTTTTCCTGCCGGTACAGGCCGGAGGACTTTTTTATGAGTTGTCGGATGCAATCTATGTTTTGCATTAAATAAAGTAAAACATTGAAAAACAAATCCCACAGGATGGGGATAGTTTGTTTTAGATAGATTTTAAGATAATTGTCCTATTAGCTAGTACACCTTCCGTTATTGTTTTGTGTTATTTTCCCCGGATTATGCTTTTCTTTTCTTTTGTTTACGAATTTTGTAATAGAAAAGTTCCGCTATAGATTGGCTACGTTATAGACCTTTTTTTTTTTTTAGACAGGTTCATTTTCTTTCACAGGCTTTACTCTATTTAATTTATATATGAAATATTTGTTGTTAAAAGATGTTGGTCGCACAAAAATTTTCACATCTCTCCCTCCCTCCCGACATTACTGGTTGGTTATGGCTTGATAGTCCTTTCTAAATAAAATCATGGTGATTCTAAGATTCTCTTGATTTATCTCTAAATTGAACATAAACGATTCTAAGAAAACGGATCAATGAATTACTATATTGGCATGAGGAAATTTAGTTGCAGAAAAATGGAGCATATAGCTAACATTAAGTCTAATAGGAAAACCACAGTCTTGGCAAGATCTGGAGGCACGGCAGTGCCTCCGCCAAGTCGAGAGAGGACAGCCGTAAGCATACTTTTCTGGAAGCAACTCAGGGCACTTTTGACCCCCCCATATCTCCGCGCTGGAGTATCCCAAAAATTTGAAACTTCGTTTTTCTAGAGTATTTGGCACACAGGACCAAAATTTAAAATTACAACTTTCTGTCTTTTCTAGTTCAGCCGATATGTGAACTCAAACATTCGACTTTTTGTCACTCACTCACTCACTCGTTCACGCGTCATCAAAAAGATTAGGTAGATCCCGTAGCCCTAGAAACTTGACATTTGGAAAAAAGGTAGTGTTTAGGATACAAAGAAAGGAAAAATTATAAAATTCGGAAAATTCGAAAAAAAAAAACATTCGAAAATTCAACAAATTCCATCAAAATTGAAAATTGAAAATAATACGATCTTGTAGTCTTAGAAACTTAAGATTCGGTGTGAAGGTAGTGTTTAGTATCCAGAAAAAGAAAACATCAAAAACACCAAAAAAATCGAAAGCAAAATTGAAAAAATCGAAAAATCGAAAAAAATCGAAAAATTTTCAAATAATCCGATTTTGTTGCGCTAGAAACTTGGAATTCGGAATAAAGGTAGTATTTAGAATTCAAAATAAGGAAAAATTCAAAATTCCGGAAAATTCAAAAAAAAAAAAATACAAAAATTCGAAAAATTCGAAAAAAATTGAAATAATTAAAATAATTTGATTTTTTAGCCTTAGAAACTTAAAATTCGCAGTAAAGATAGTGTTTAGGATTCAGAATAAGTTAAAATAAAAAACGCAATAAAATTCGAAAATAAAATAAAAAAATCGAAAAAATCGGAAAAATCGAAAAATAAGGAGAATTTGAAAATAATTCGATTTCATAGCGCTAGAAACTTGAAATTTGGAATAAAGGTAATATTTAAGATACTAAATAAGAAAAAATTAAAAAATATGGATAATCAAAAAAATACCCATAAATTAGTGCAGACGATATATGAACTCAAAGTTTCGATTTTTTGTCACTCACACACTCACTCACTCTCGCGTCATCAAAAAGATTGGGTAGATCCCGCAGCCACAGAAACTTAAAATTAGGAATAAAGCTAGTGTTTCGGATACAAAGAAAGGAAAAATTATAAAATCCGGAAAATTAAAAAAAAAAAAAAAAACATTCGAAAATTTTAAAAAATCGAACAAAATTGAAAATTGAAAATACCACGATATTGTAGTCTTAAAAACTTAAAATTTGGTGTGAAGGTAGTGTTTAGAATTCAGAAAAAGAAAACATCAAAAACACACAAAAAAAAATTGAAAATAAAATCGAAAAATCGAAAAATTTCGAATAATCCAATTTTGTTGCGCTAGAAACTTGGAATTCGGAATAAAGGTAGTATTTAGGATGCAAAATAAGGAAAAATTAAAAAATCCAGAAAATTCGAAAAAAAAATCAAAAATTCGAAAAATTCGAAAAAAATTGAAAAAAATTAAAATAATTTGATCTTTTGGCATTAGAAACTTAAAATTCGCGGTAAAGATAGTGTTTAGGATTCAGAATAAGTTAAAATAAGAACGCAATAAAATTCGAAAATAAAATTAAAAAAATCGAAAGAAATCGAAAAATAAGGAAATTTTGAAAATAATTCGATTTCATAGCTCTAGAAACTTGAAAATTGGAATAAAGGTAATATTTAAGATACTAAATAAGGAAACATTAAAAAATATGGATAATTCAAAAAAAAAAAAAATAGAAAGAAAGAAAGAAAAAGAGAGAAATTGAAAATATCATGATCTCGTAGTCTTAGAAACTGAAAATTTGGTGTAAAGGTACTGTTTAGGATTCAGAAAAGAAAAAAATAAAAACACAACAAAAATTGAAAATAAAATAAAAAAATCGAAAAAAAAAACGAAAATTTGAAAATAATTCGATTTTGCTAGAAACTTAAAATTTGGAATAAAGGTAGTATTTAGGATACAAAAAAGAAATAAATAAAAAATCTGCAAAATTCGAAAAAAATCGAAAAATTGAGAAAAATTCGATTTTGTAGCTTTAGAACTTAAAATTCGGCGTAAACTTATTGTTTAGGATACAGAAAAAGGAAAAATTAAAACACAATAAATTCGAAAATAGAATAAAAAACTCGAAAAAGATCGGAAATTTCAAAATAATTTGATTTTGTAGCGCTAGAAACTTGAAATTTGTAATAAAGGATACAAAATAAGAAAAAATTAAAAAATCCAGAAAATTACAAAAATAATTCGAAAAAATCAAAAATTGAAAACAATTTTATCTTGTAGTCTTAGAAACTTAAAACTTGGTGTAAAGGTAGTATTTACTATTCAATAAAAGGAACAATTAAAATATTCGTTAAATTCGAAAATAAAATCGAAAAATCCAAATATCTTTAAGAAATCGAAAATTCGAAAACAATTTGATTTTGTACTGCTAGAAACATTAGTTTTACGATAATTGTCCTATTAGCTAGTACAACGCCCCTAATTGGTTTATGTTTTTTTCCCCCGGATTATGGTTTTCTTTTCTTTCGTTTACGAATTTCGTTATAGAAATGTTCCGCTATAGACTGGCTACGATATAGGCGATTTCTTTATAGACAAGTTTGTTTTCTTTCACAGGTTGTACTTTTTTTACTTCACATATGAAATATGGATTGTTAAATGATGTTAGCCCCAAAAAAATTTTCACAGCCCCCCTACCCTCCCGACATTACTGGCTGGTTATGGCTTGATAGTCCTTTCTTAATAAAATCATGGTGTCTCTAAGATTCACTTGATTTATCTCTAAATTGAACCTAAATGATCCTAAGAAGATGGATCAAATAATTACTATATTGGCATGACAATCAGGTAACTTAGAATTAAAATAGAAAAATCAATAAATTTATAAAAAGTCGAAAATTTGAAAATAATTCGATTTTTTAGTCCTAGATGCTTGACATTTGGCAGAAAGGCAGGGTTTAGTACACAAAGTAAGGAACAATTAAAAAATCCGTAAATAATAAAAAAAAAGACTAAAAAAAACATCGAAAACAGGAATATAGTTTGATTTATTGGAAATTTCCGGAAATTTAAATTTTGGCTTTCTTTTTATACTAAAAAGTTCTTTTATGTTAAATGTCAAGTACCTAGGGCTGCCAGTAATATCTCAGATGGATAGCACCTTTCCTGGAAGCAATTGAGAGTACTTTTGACACTCCCCCTCCCATAAATTAGTGCTTGCCTAGGAACCTGAAATCTCTTTTTATCTACAGTACTTTGCAAACGAAACTAAAGCTTCAAATTTTTTATACCTGTAAATAATAGGGACAGAGTGTGGGCTTAGCGAAAATCAGTGGATGATCTCCCAAAATCAAGAAAAGGAGGATTACTTACAAAAAGAAGTGAAATCTCATCAAAAAGTCACCTGTAAAAAAAGCAGCCAAGTCTCGTAACTCATTTACCGTAAAAAGTACTGAGATCGTATAAAGCCAAGTTTAACTATCTTATTAACTCTGAAATTTTCATTCACAAATCACTCCTAGTCTCTACATCTTTAGTTAAATATTATTTGGTGACTTGGCAATTACGCAGCACAGGGAAGTTATTACACATTACTATGTTATGGGATGGGATGGAATAATTTAATAGAGGCAAATTATTTACGCACAGGGAAGTTATTACACCTTAATATGTTATAGTATTATTTGATTAAGACTAACTATATACATCACATTCTCGTGCTACGTAATTGCCAAGTCACAAAATAATAATTAACTAAAGATGTAGAGACTAGGAGTGATTTGTGAATGAAAATTTCAGAGTTAATAAGATAGTTAAACTTGGCTTTATACGATCTCAGTACTTTTTACGGTAAATGAGTTACGAGACTTGGCTGCTTTTTTTACAGGTGACTTTTTGATGAGATAAACTTTTACAAAAAAAAAAAAAATATTAACCGACTTAAAAAAAAAGCACTAAAAAGTATTAAATAACTCTTTAAAATTCTCTAATGACAAAATGTTATCCATTAACCACAAATCTGATATCATGTGTCGGAATAAAAATGATAAATTTAATATGTGTAGTTTAATACCCACCAAACATGGATTTTCGAGAGAATATATTTTACAAGAGATGAACATACAGACTTATAATTCAGTTTACGAATATATACATATAAAAAACAATCAATTACTTTTTGAAGTCGGTGCCAAACTACCTTAAGTTTAGTAAGAATTGTGAATATATTGTACCTAGTATCTACTAATTTATCGATTGGGGTTGTTTGGCACCGACTTCAAAAAGTAATTGATTGCTTTTCATATGCATATATTCGACAACTGAATCATAAGTCTGTATATTCATCTCTTGTAAAATATATTCTCTCGAAAATCCATGTTTGGTGGGTATTAAACTACACATATTAAATTTATCATTTTTATTCCGACACATGATATCAGATTTGTGGTTAATGGATAACATTTTGTCATTAGAGAATTTTAAAGAATTATTTATTACTTTTTAGTTTTTTTTTTTTAAGTCGGTTAATATTTTTTTTGTAAAAGTTTATTTTATTTCCTACTTTTTAGTTATTAATACAGTAATAGACAAGTATCTTGATTTCAACATCTGCTGAATAAATAAGTAATTTGTAATAGAAATTATAATTTACCAAAATTATCCATTAAATAAATATTTTTTAATAAAATCTTTGACAGAATAAATTCTTGTCAATCTGGACGACAACTGGAGAAATATCGCCAAATTTGCCGATCAAAATATGTTGCCATAAATGAAGCCAACGTAGTTATAGTTGACTAATTTGACGAAATTCTCATTCAGATTGACGAGAATTGGGAATGAATCTTCTGTAATCGGGTTCCACGCATTTTTTAATTTTGAAATTTTTTTAACAACAAAATTGTTCTAATCATCAGAGTTTGACGAAATTTAAATGGGACCATCTTACACACCAGTCTTGCACTTTTAAACAAAAAAATATATACCGGGTGATTATAATTAAAGTTACGATTTCAAAAATCGATAATTTTAAAACTACTGGTCAGAATGACTTGATATTTTAGCAGAACAATCGTGAGGCAATGGAATTTTGTTTGGCGAAGGAAAAAAAATAGTTCCAAATTGTGCCGATAGATGGCGTTGTCAGGGTAATGTCAGGGGAAAGACCAAAAATGTATTCTTGAACCCTTTCCGGCACGGTGTAAATTTGTTTGCAAAATGATGAAATAATAGACTGACACCGGAATTTACAAACGAATCCATTAGTAAAAAGAAACTTGCTTATTTTCTGGTTCTTAATGAAAGGAAAATTTTAATTAAATATTCTTGGTGCCGTTTGTCAGTTTTAGAATTAAAATTGGGTGTCCTTTTTTGTGACCACCGCCAGTTAAAGGGTTAAACATAGGAATGATGTTGCCAAAAGGAAAAAAATAGAGTTCAGAGATTTACTAAAAATTTATTAGCGAAAAGACAAGACTACGTGTTTACAGCGACGACAGCGATAATGACAAAAAATGAAAAATAAAAAGAGCTTCATGGAACAAACACCTTACTGATTATTAAGGCATAAGTTATTCAATATGCCCTCCGCCTTGTTCCACTACTAATTGGAAGCGCAAAACGGCATGCTCCACAACAGATCGGAGGGTATCTGTACTAATGCAATGGGTGTGTTGTGTGATGCTTGCCTTCAAGTCGGCTAGATTCTGAATCCGCCCGCTGTAAACAACATTCTTCAGGTACCCCCAAAGCCAGAAATCACACGGGTTTAAGTCGGGGGAACGTGGCGGCCACGTTGTTGGAAAATGGCGGCTTATGATCCTATCATCTCCGAAATTATCACTCAGTAGCTGCTTCACAGTAGTAGCAATGTGCGGAGGAGCGCCATCTTGCATGAATATTATGCGATCCACACACTGACGCTGTTGAAGTGCCGGAAGAACATGGTTACGCAAAAGTGCTTCATACCGCTTGCCAGTAACTGTGCAGGTAACGGGACCCGCAGGTGTGATCTCCTCGAAGAAAAATGGACCGACGATAAACGCTGCCGTTATTCCGCACCACACAGTGACCTTTTCAGACTGAAGAGGTAACGGCTGTAGCTGGGACGGATTCTCGGTCGCCCATATCCTGCAATTTTGCGTATTTACAGAACCTTGCAAATGAATGTGGGCTTCGTCAGACCACAGAATATTCCATGGCCATCCGTTGTCCACTTCCATCCGGGCAAGAAATTGTAGTGCAAATGATTGACGTGCTTCCAGGTCAGTAGGTAGTAACTCCTGCACATGAGTTATCTTGTACGGATAACAGCGTAAGACGTTCCGTAGGACTTTACGCACCGTGCTGTTCGGCATATCCAGCATTCGGCCAATCCCCCTTGCACTGCTGATTCCAGCATCACTATCAGTATGTTCCTGTAATGCTGTAGCCACATCTTCCACGGCCGCAGCTGAAACTGGTTTCCTTCCTCTACCCCGTTTAACGTCAAATGAACCGGTCTCTTCGAATTTAGCAATCATTTTTTGCAGACCATTTGTTGTTATTGGACCTTTTTTATGTGGATTTTAATGTCCGAAACTTCCTAATAGCTGTAAGTGCACAGTCATCGTTCTTATAAAAAAGCTTCAAGAGCAGAGCGCGATCCTTCATAGTCAGAGTCATGATGAAGCATTCAGGCAAAGAGCTGCTGCTCTGCATTTTTATGGTTGCTATGTCTGCGGTGCGCATGTCACGTATTAGTAATTTGCATATCTTCAGACAATGTGAACCCAGACAGCGCCATCTATGGGCACATTTTGAAACTTTTTTTTTTCCTTCGCCAAGCAAAATTCCATTGCCTCACGATTGTTCTGCTAAAATATCAAGTCAATCTGACCAGTAGTTTTAATTAAAATTATCGATTTTTGAAATCGTAACTTTAATTATAATCACCCGGTATTTAATTAAAATTTTCCTTTCATTAAGAACCAGAAAAATAAGCAAGTTTCTTTTTACTAATGGATTCGTTTGTAAATTCCGGTGTCAGTCTATTATTTCATCATTTTGCAAACAAATTTACTCCGCGCCGGAAAGGGTTCAAGAATACATTTTTGGTCTTTCCCCTGACATTACCCTGAGAACGCCATCTATCGGCACAATTTGGAACTCTTTTTTTTCCTTCGCCAAACAAAATTCCATTGCCTCACGATTGTTCTGCTAAAATATCAAGTCATTCTGACCAGTAGTTTTAAAATTATCGATTTTTGAAATCATAACTTTAATTATAATCACCCGGTATATCAAAATCGGTGCACATTTACGAAAGTTATGCGTGAACAGGACTAAAACATACATACATACATATATTGGGTCAAATTATTAACATCCTCCTTTTCTCACCTTCTTCTATCTAAATAGAAGAAAGTATTGTGATCAAATTTTTTTCAACTTCCGGTTTTCGACGGATTTATATGTTTTAGAAGTCAAAGATTCCGAAAAATATGTTTTTACAAAATATCTGTCTGTCCGTGTGTGCCCTCTTTGTATCAATGAAAAGTGTGTCAAGTTATGAAGCAACCTAGAATTGAACGAAATTTCATTTATAGGTTTTTGGCTGTGACCAGCAGGTCCCACTTGAATTTGCGGATATTCTGCCGAAAGCGGGCGCTGTGATAGATATTTTTGTTATATTTAAATTATTGTATCATCGAAAAGTGTATTAGGTTATCCACAGTACTGAACCAAATTTTTTGTGTGTGTTTTTTACTATGGCCTGCAGGTCCCAGTTGAATTTGGGGATATTCGGCAAGAAGGAGGCGCTATGATAGACACTTAAAGATTTCAAATTCAAAAAGATGTACAGAGTCGTTAAAAATATTAGAAATCCTAAAGGTTTTTTTCAATTGAATGTTCAGCCTTGATCCAAGGATACCGGAACAATTTTTATTTTGCCTCTACCTTAAAAAATGACTGAGATATAGCATTTTGAAATTTTAGAGTGGCTGACATTTTGAAACAAGACAGAAGGATTCCTCCATAAACGGTTATAGTGAACATGCTATCTCGCAAGTTTTATTTCATTGTTCTAACCCATCGTTCTAACTCTCACATTCTCAACACTATATATTCATGTTCGCCAGCGTTAAATTCTCTCCAAGCTAGGCAATATTTGGCGAAATATAAACAAATTTGGCGACAAAAACAAGTTGCCATAAATGAAGCCAACTTGGCTATAGCTAGCATATTTGGCGAAATTCTGAATCAAATTGAATATTGACGAGAACTGCGACTGAATCTTCTGTAATCGGGTTCCATCCATTTTTATAGCTTGGTATTTTGCAGTAAAATTAGCTAAAATCTTAAAATCAAGGAATAGGTAGGCTGTCTTTTCCTGCCGGTATAGACCAGAAGGACTTTTCGTAGTTTAGTATACATAATATATCAGCTACAAATAAATTAATCTCTCGTGTAAATATGTTTTTAAATTGAAACTGTTTAGAAGTAATGTTATTTGAGCATTTTAAATATGACGTAAATATCCCATTTAATGTTTTGAACGTGTAATAATTTAATTATTTCTCTTTTTTAATATTCACGCGCAAGTATATTTTTTATAACGTATTTTTATACATTTACTGCTTTTAACACGTGATCATTTAATTATTGTTTTAAAGTTTTATTTCTGTTTTTGATAGTCACGTGTAAATGCGTTTTTTAATTGAAAGGGAATATTATTATGTGCGCTATTTTACAAATTGGCAACAATTCAAATAATGGACTTTTTGAAATATAAATTAAATTATCAAAATAATGGAAATTTGAATAAAATAATTTGTTCTAATGATCAGATTTTGACGAAATTGAAATGGAACCACCTTGGACCCCTACTCTTTCAAACAAAATAAAAATTATCAAAATCGATGCACATTTAAGAGAGTTATGCGTGAACAACATAATACATACATACGGGTCGAATTGATAACCTCCTCCTTTTTTTAAGTCGGTTAATTAATACCCAATGGTCGGCCACATTAAAATTAATTAAAATCAACAAATTTATTTACTTTTTATACTCAAAAACATTAGTTTATTTACCCTGCTAATACTCTAGCTTTAAAATTTTAGAAAAAAAAAATAAAAAATAAATTAATACTTGCCTTTTAAAAAAAATGCCATCAGTTAACAAAAAAATAGGAAAAATGGTCATTTGACCTCTATCTTGAAAAAAATTGGCTGATTACAAATTCAATAAAAATACCCACAATTCTTTGGTGATGGTTTGTGACTTATGAAAGATGACTGCATATAACCAAATTGTAATATTTCATTTAGAACCAAAAATAAGCTATGCGTAAGGCATTTTATCTCAATGTGACCGACTATTGGGGGTTGGCCGACTATTGGTACATTTACCCTATATATTATTTAAAGTTGATAATAAAATTATATTTGGTTTGGGTGCTGAGTCCCATTAATGTCACTTTCAGAACATCTTGCTTCGTTTCAATTTTCAGAAAAACTATGAAAATGAGCAGTGAAAAAAATCTACCTTACTTTAAAAAAAATAAATGGAGTCACAACACTCGACACTGGTGTACTTGTAGAGAAATTTAAAGAAGAACGCAAAATCGTGCTTCAAGCATAGATTATGAAACACTTTCCAACACTTCCAGAATACTTTAATAAAACTTCACCTTTTAATATAAGGTGAAAGATGATGCCCAATAAACAAGGTGAAGGTCAAACAGGGCGGGGAGCTCTACCTTTCAGCTTAAGCTCAAGTAGCCCCACCCAGCAGGTTTGTTTACCTAATTATACTGAGCATTACTAAATTATACTTTGTGATATTGAGCAATAACACTAGTTTACATGACTTTTGTTCATGAAACGAAATATATACGGTTACGTTACTTTGGGTATCTACATCTATGAAAAAGTATTTAAAAAAATCCAGCACGTCAGTTTTTAAAAATATTTATTAAGAAGATTTTTACAAAAAACTAATCTAAATAAACAATATACAGTTAAAAATGAGTAATTTTTGCACTTTTTTATAAATATTTTCATCTGTATCTCTCACAAAAGACCAACAATAGTCACGTAGCATATTTGGGTCCCAAAAACCTTGATAATTTTTCTCAAATGAATTTAAATCTTGGTGAAATCACTCTCCATGTTCATCACTCATACCACCAAGATTTTCTGAGAAAAAATCTGAATGGGAAAGCAAAAAATGAATTTTATGTGACATATTTACACTCATACGCTCGTAATTTTGCAATAAATTTTCAACAATCTCTTTATAAATAATAACTTTTATACTAGGAGCAAGCAATTTCCACTGTTGCAGCCTGGAACCAAGTAATTCCGCTTTTGATTTAGACAACTGCAAATCTCTTATAAGATCGTTGAGTTCAGACTGAGTTATTAGATGTGGACTGTCCTCATCATCGACAAATTTATCTGAGCTTGGTTGTTCACTGTCACTATGCTCGTGAATTGTAATACTACTTGATGTATCTGTGTGAGTTTGGCCACTTCTGCCAGGTGGTGTGGGATTGGTTGGTTGGTTGTATAGGGTTTTATGGCGCAAGGTCCCATTTGGGACAAGCTGCGCCAAAGAAAAAATGTATTAAAAAATCCAAAAGGTTTAATGAGAAATTTATCTGGATGGGGTTACCCATCCAGACATAGTCATACAGTGTATAAAACAAATATACAGAAAATTAAAAAAAGTGAGGTATTAAAATACTATATTTAAGAAATATTATCTGGATGGGGATACCCCATCCATATGTCAAGTTCAGCAAGTATAAACTAACATTGTTACAGATAAAATATGAAGAGTATATAAAAACTATATCTCAAAATAAAAGCCAGAATGTTTTAAAAAATGAAAGAGTGCCCCATGAGGTGTTTCCCCAATGAGGTTTGTCAAAATTGGTGATGATGATTTAAAATATATTCTATACAAGTGCCGGAGGCCCGGACAGTCAGTTAAAACATGAAAAATGGTCAGGTAATCAAAATGACAATGTGGACACATGAGTGCATCCTCCCGAAGTAAGAGGTGTTTGTGAGTGATCCTTGAATGTCCAATTCTCAGACGAGTCAGAAGAACATCTGTTTTCCTTGGATAGCTTGAAGGCCAGGTCATGATTATAGGTTTAATATGGTGCAGTTTATTATTGTATTCTAAATTCCAACTTTCTTGCCATTTATTATGTATAAAGTGTTTTAAAAATAGTTTAACGTCTGAGAATGGAATTTTATGCTGTAGTGGATTAAGAGCAAGTTTTGCCGCCTCATCTGCTTTTTCATTGCCATGAATACCCATGTGTCCAGGTACCCAGCAAAATAAAATATCATAACCACGTCTAGTCAGTTTATTATAAAAATCCAGGATGGCTGAGACATAAGGATGCTTTTTAAAAGATTTCATTGCGTCAATAGAACTATTTGAGTCAGTATATATGATAAAAGATGTGTTATGATGATGAGATATGTGTATCATGGCTCTCTCTATAGCGATCAACTCTGCTGTAAATACAGACATGGAAACGTGAAGCTGATAACTGAATTTAGTGTTGTCAATAAAAACCCCGCAACCAACAGTATTCCCACTCTTGGAGCCATCTGTATAAATATCAGTATAGTTATTATACTTTGCACGATGTGCAGCAAATAGTTGTTGGAAAACAGTAGAAGCCAAGTTATTTTTGTCGTAACCTTTAAAAGGATGGAGAGAGGTAATTTTCGGAGGACTCCAAGGAGGGAGCACATGCAAAGGACATGGACTCACCTCGATATTTTTCAATGGGCCATTATTGATAATGGTTCTCATTCTGACTCCAAAAGATGGGATGCAAGATGGTCGATGCTGATAAAGAATATCATTTTCAGTATTTAAAAGATAGGTGTGAAGAGGATGACCAGGATCAGAAAGAATACGGTAATACAATTCTAATGAAAATTTTTCACGAGTATGGTGTAATGATGGTTCATTACAGTCAACATAAAGACTTAAAATTGGAGATGTACGAAATGCACCAGAGCAGACACGGAGTGCGCTGTGGTGCACAGTGTCAAGTTTTTTAAGAACAGATTTACTGGCAGAACCATAGAGCTGGCAGGCATAGTCGATTTATGAACGGATCACAGCTCTATAGATTTTAAGGAGAGCAGTACGGTCAGCTCCCCAAGAAGTATTTGAAAGTACTTTAATTAGGTTTAGGGATTTTTCGCATTTTGTCCTTAATTGTAAATCATGTGGTAAAAAAGTAAGTTTACTGTCAAAATGCAGGCCAAGATAACGAACATTGTCCACAACAGGAATTTGGGATGAAGCGATAAAAATTTCAGGATCTGGATGCAGACCCCTTCGTCTACAAAAATGCACACAAGATGTTTTGTCATGAGAAATTAAGAAACCATTTTTGTTAGTCCAGTTAAGAATACTTTTGATTGCAATTTGCAGTTGTCTTTCAATAAAACGAATATCCTGTCCCATACACATAATGCGGAAGTCGTCAACATAGAGATCCCCCTTCACAGAAGGAGGAAGTTGTTTAATGATGTCATTTATTTTGATAGCAAAGAGGGTGACACTCAAGACACTACCCTGAGGTACACCCTCTTCTTGTACATAAAAACTGGATAAAATTCCCCCAATTCTAACTTGAAATCGTCGGATGGCAAGAAAGTTTTTAATAAAAATTGGAAGGTTCCCACGAAAGTCCAGGTTAAAAAGATCGCGAAGAATCCCATAACGCCATGTTCTATCATAAGCTTTCGCCATGTCAAAAAATACTGAGACCAAGTGGCTGCGTTTTAGAAAGGCTGTCCGTATGTGATATTCCAAATTAATTAAATTATCGATAGTAGACCTACCACGTCGAAATCCACTTTGAAATGCAGCAAGGCAATTGTTAGTTTCTAAAATATGTATGAGGCGGCAATTTACCATTTTTTCAAGAAGTTTGCAAAGGCAGCTAGAGAGTGCAATTGGCCTGTAATTATTGGGATTGGTAGCATCTTTTCCTGGTTTAGGAAATGGTATTATTATAGCTCTACACCAAGCATTAGGAAATGTCTGCTCCATCCATATCCTATTAAAGAAGGAAAGAAGATTATTCAAGGACAGAGCAGAAAGGTGCTTGAGCATAATGTATGTAATCCCATCGTGACCTGGGGCAGATAGATTGCTGTCTCTCAAGCATTTTATAATCTCTGATTTAAGAAATGGCTCATTATATGCATATGAATGATGAGAATTAAAATTAATCCTGGTTCTTTCAGTTTGTCTTTTGTATGTTAAAAAGGGTTCTGGGTATGAGTCAGAGCATGAAATTGATGCTAGGGTACTCCCTATTGTCTCAGCGATGTTTTTAGGTGATGCGATGGTTTGACCGTTATGTTTTAAAATAGAAATATGATGATCAGAGTAGATGCCCATACACTTTTTCACTTTGTTCCACAGTTCTTTACTTGAGGTATTGGAATTAATGCTTGAGATATAGTTTATCCAGGATTCACGTTGGCTTTTGCGTCGCACTCTTCTAGCTTCAGCCTTTGCTTTTTTATATGCTATATAATTAATATTATTTGGGTACCTCCGAAATAGACCCCAAGCCTTCTGTTGTTTTTTCTTGGCATTTTGGCAATCGCTATTCCACCATGGCTTTCTATGTTTATGTTTTGATGATGTTTTCGGAATGCTAAAATCTGCTGCACTGATAATACAATGAGTTATATTATCGAGCGCATTGTCAATATTCCCCTGTATCATGTCAGCTATGATATTGGCAAGTGCTGTAAATGTTGGCCAGTTGGCTCTGTCATATATATAACGATTGGTAGAATTGTTACAATCCCTATCAGGAGTAGTCAGTGTAATAAAAGTAGGAAAATGGTCACTGCCGTGCAAGTCATTAGAGACTCAGAAGTTCCAGAAAGGATAAAGTACTGGGGAGCAAATTGTAAGGTCTATTGCATGGAAAGTACGGGTTGGCTCATGAAAATAGGTGTGATCACCATTATTGAGCAGGCATAAGCCGTTGTCAGCAATAAATTTTTCAACAATATGACCACGTTGGTTAGAGTCACGGTTGCCCCAGAGTTGGCTGTGTGCATTAAAATCTCCAACAAGGATGTATGGAGTCGGGAGTTGGAGAAGGAGATTATCGAAATGTGCTGACTGAATAGTTTGGTTTGGAGGTAAATAAATGGTACATATTGTTATGAGTTGTTTAATATGTACACGGACTGCAACAGCTTGTAGGTTTGTATTTAGAGATATATAAGAATGGGGTAGATTATTAGAAATGAAAAGAGCTACTCCACCAGTAGCCCTTCCATTAGCTGCAAAATCTTTTCTGTACGTAGTATAGTTATGTAATTTTGCTTTGCCATTGGGTTTTAGATGGGTTTCTTGTAGAGCTAAGCATAATGGTTGATGGTCAGAGAGAATATCACGGATTTCAGCATGTTTATTATGATATGCACGGCAGTTCCACGAGATAATATTAGTCATTATTGATTTTTTAGATAGATATATCAACGTCACTTTGTTCGGAGGTAGTAGACATATCATCTCCTCCATCGTTCAGTTCTACATCCGGTTCTGGATGAAGCTCCAACGCATCTTCATCCCGCATACGCATCACATTTATTTTATTATTTTTATTTGGTTGAGTTTCTGTTTTGGGTGGTTTGATTTTTTTCCTCTTGTTAGCTGGGTTTTCAGATGATATAGAGGTTTTAATTGTTTGTAGGCCATGTTTTTCCGAGTCAGATCTGCTCTTTTGTTTCATAGGTGTTGTTTTGGGGGTATTTTGAGAGGTTTTTATATGGATTGGAATTTTAGGAAACATTGATTGTGATGACTTTGAAGAGACATCTTGTGGTGATTTAGGAGGAAGAGCATTTACTGATTTAGAAGAAACAGATTGTGTTGATTTAGTTGTAGTAGCAGGTTTAGTAAACGGGGTTTCTTTTTGCTTTGATAAGACACTTAATTCTATAATGGATTCAGTTTGAGTTGCTATATTTTTATAATTTTTGTAAGCAGTTTTTGATATAGCAGCAGCATATGATACTCCAACTTTGGGTGTCCTGAATTCAACTATTTTTCTGGCTTCAGGGTATGATATGTTTTCTTTAGTGCGTATTGTCTGTATTTCTTTTTCTTTTTTCCACTGTTCACAAGATTTAGAGTAGGATGGATGTTCTTTTTTACAATTTATGCAGTGAGCTGGAGCGTTACAGTCAGTACTTTCGTGACCAACTGTACCACACCGACCACAGGTGTTTTTACCATGGCATGCTGTTTTAGAATGACCAAATCGTTGGCATTTAAAACAGCGCAGGGGGTTTGGGATGTACGGTCTAACAGAACATGATAAATATCCAGCTTTTATTGTTTTAGGTAAATTAGGAGTATTGAATGTGAGGATAATATGCTTTGTAGGAATTTGTATTTGATTAGGTGGTATTTATTCATCACGACGGAAGATTTTTATTCTTCTTGCTTCGATGACATTTTGATCTTTCAGATTATCAACAATTTCCTGTTCAGTAACATGCAAAAGATCTGACTCAGAAATTACTCCTCGAGATGTATTTAAAGTTCTGTGCGGAGATATGCTGACTGCGATGTTTGCAAAATGAGTACATTTTATTATGTTAGAAGCTTGAGTACTATTGCTTACTTCAATTAAAAGATCGCCTGACCTCAATTTTTTCACTGTCTTGGGTTCACCAACCAAACCTTGGATTGCTTTATTAATCAAAAAGGGGGATGTTTGATCAAAGCTCCCTTCTTGGCGTTTAACAATGAAAAATCTGCATTCCATATTGGAAGCAAAAACCTCTACTCTTTCTCCCCATGAGTTACTTTGTCCATGATCATCTACTTTTGAGCCAGAGGCCAATGAAATATTCTCTTTATTCGCTTGTGGGGCTTCCACATCGCATAGTTTATTTCCTTCTGTTGTCACTATATTAGAGTATTAATAGATAAAACGCCAGGCGTCGGGCCTGGTCACCGACCCTTCTTCTTAACCTTACTTCTGGGCGCAGGTTTCAAAAGGGTGAAAACTATCAACAAACCTCCACGTTTTTCGAACATTGGATTAAACTCGATAGCACTTCCTAATATCTAGTTCTTTCACATTGGAATCAGGTAGTCAGTAGGTAAGCCTTTACAGCTCTGTCCAACCTACAACCCCTTTCACCGAAAGGCACCAGTCTCCCGGTGTTGGTCCTAACAGCCACCATACAATGTATGGCGTCCTCCGATCACGGAACCGGAATTCGGAAAATGCCCTGCACTCTGGGACTCAAGATCAGCCTAAAAAGGTAGAACCGAGTCGAAGAGATTAAAAAACCTCAGCACCCAGAGTGTCTCACGTGAAAATAAAAAAATCCACTATTGCATAAAAAAGAAGCTATGTGAGAGAAAATTTAGAAACAAGGTGTATTTTTTGTCTTTTTCACTCTTTTTAAATTTTTTTTCTCTTTTTTTTTTTTTTTTTTTTTTTTTTTTTTAAACTCAAGAACAAAAACAATGTTAGTGGAACAAAGTGAACAAAAAAGTTAGTAAAACAATCAAACATGAACAAGAACAAAGAGGTATAACAAACTGAAAAGAGAAGATTAAAAAGTGTGAAACAAAGAAAAAAGGATACACAACTAAACAGAGAAGAAGGCAGGAAAGGAGAAAGATCGCTCAGGAATCCGGGGTCGCGAAACCCGTAAATACCTAAAGAAGGTATTCCCCTGGGGGAGGTGGTGTGGGAACTGGTAAATCCTCTGAATGTAGGACCAGCTTAGTCGCTGATGGAACGTCTTTATTTTTTGAGTTAAAACCAAAAGTTTTTGTTAAACAAAAGTAACAATCGGTTACCTGAATACCAGGAGCTGAGGACCAATCTACAATTAGTGCACACAAACAAAAGTAACAATCCGTTACGTGGATAGTTGGCTCTCTCCATATCATTGGTTTACCAAATTTCAGCGATCTATTTTTACCTGAATACCAGGAGCTGATGACCAATCTATAATTAGTGAAAATCACATGAGGAACCCAATTTTTATCTTGTTTTGACACCGGAAATCTAAAATAATGTAAATAGGCTTCTTGCAACGGTTTTGTTATAGGAAAACCACGATTTAACTAAACAATTTTGCCACAAATGTAACAAAATCGGTTTGGATGTAGTTTACACACACTAGATGACATTTTTATGTAAAAATAAGACTTTTGAATCACACAGTTGTTTACAAAATAAAACGATAAACGTATTTAAACAATTGCGGGTAGATAGAAACAAAGACCTTCATATCTCAGAATTGTGACGTGCTACAAAAAATTAAAAAAAATATTTTTTAATTACCGTCCATAGCCTACATAAATAATATATGTTTCATTTCATAATTTTTTTTTTTTTTTTTTTTTTTTTTTTTTTTTGTAAACTAGTGTAATTATTATACTATGTAATGCTGAAATACAAATTCTGAAAATACAAGATTCCAAAAATACAAATTCTAAAAATACACTTTACCAATCCTACTGAGCAGTACTAAATACTCCTATGTGATACTGAGCAATAATACTACCATGTATAATAATACTGTAAGATGTTGAAGCAAATACTACTTGAAAAACGAATAACACACTTCAAAACTCAATTTCAGGAATTACTAACAATAGTCGGAAAAATATCCGAATTATTTTGTGCAGCACTTTATATGATCTATAGATTTGTATATATACTACATAAGTGTGCTGTAATTTAGTTCAGTTAAGAAACGCATAGCACAATCGTAAATTCCGCTTCAGCAATTTCCGTTAATAAACTGAAATGTACTCGAGATCTCTTGTGCTGCCCTGTATATATTCTATAGAATTTATGCACACCAAGTAATAAACAAAAAAATAGTCGAATTTAAAAACGCGTACCACAACTTAAAACGCACTTCCAGGAATTATTGTTCTTAGACATTTTTGTAACTGAATTCTTTGTGTGTCTCTGTAAATGAAGTATAAACTCTACATACTTCATTTTTAAGATTGAACATGCCATAGTAAACCTCATTAACATAAATCAATTGTATGGCAATCAGACTACGTTTACGCTAGTTAGAACATGGACAAACAGACTAACCGAATTCATAACTACATTTCAACTATGTTGGAAAGTGTAAAAAAACAAAGGAAATTTTTATGAATATCTGACACAGTGTAATCTGGTGGATTCAAACGCTAGACCTCCCGTTTCGAAATTGAAGACGTTACCTCTGCGTGACTAATGTTTGATTGCATATCCGCAATATTTATCACTTTTTCTCAGTCTCATTTCCTTCGGGATTTTCCACACTGTAAAAAAATTTCGTAAAAATTCAGTATCTATACTGTAAATTAACGGTATTTTACACTGTTAAAAATTTCCGTAAAATAATAATGCATTGACCGTAAATTTTACATTGACTTTACCATTTTTCTAGAAAATTGTCGAAACACCGTTAATTTATAAAGATTTCATTCGCCCAGTGATAAAAAAATCATCGTTTAGCAATTATTTATGAATCTGGTACAATGATTGTAATTTTGCATCTATCGTAAACTCCATGGACCAATGAGAATGCTTTCTTCAAAATATCTGGTTATCTGGAATGGCAACTTCAGGAAATTGTTTGTGTTTGTTTACACGCCGTGCCGACGCCGAGACAGAATCTTGTAAGGATGCACCAAAATTGGTACGATTTTAGTGATTTAATGTAAGTTACATTGCTGTTTTATAGTTTTATGGTATTTATTTTCATTCAACTATGTTTATATATTAAAAAATTACGCTTTATATCGATCTGTATTACAAGATCAATCTTATTTACTCGTAATAGATTTCGAAATTTATAAGTTTTCACTTCCTAGTTTGATAAAAACCGTTTCCGGTATAACTTTTTTTTTTTCTCTAGTCGTCTTTGATCATTATTATTTAGCTGAATTGATCGAATAATGGGTCTATGATGCTTTGGTGACTTGGTTGAACTATTTTATCTTGATTGGTTGCTTTGAGCTTCTAAAAGTAAAAATTTTTCAAAATCATATTTTTTTATTTATTTTAGTAAGTAAAGGTTGTAGATAAATAAGATAAAACAGCTGTTATGTAAAGCTAAGATACTTGTTTTTATTTAACTTTAAAGTTAGTATGTTTAAAAGAAAGCTAGAGTATAAACAATATTACTATGATTATTTATGAACTTCAACATGGGGCACAGTAGTCCACAATCCACTGTGCTCCTGTAATGCAGAATGTTCAAAATATTTAATAATTGCTTATTTTCTATAAAGAAATATTGTTTTAAAGTAGTAAGAAAAATAACAATTTATTTAACATTAATTTACTATGAAATATTTTGTTTTGCATTTACTGCCTTTGAATAAATATTAGTGTGAATGTAGTCTAATTGGTGATGATTCTATTCAAATAAGATTCATGAGATGCAAATTGAATGGAAATCAGTTTATTTTTCCCGAAACTGTGGATGAATCTGTTGCTGGTGTCAATCATTTCATAATGTTGCTTCCAGACCCAAAAATATTTCAGGAAAATTCCAGGTTCAATTTTACTCATAAGTATTTTGGAATTTCATTTGCAAATTTTAATGTGCGCTGATTTTTTTTGTACTTAAGTGATAACTTCAACTAAATTGTTCCTGTATTAATCTGTTATTATTTTCAAAATATAATGAATTATTTTGTGTTTGTTTCAAAATGTTACTTGTAAATTTATATTACTATGTTATCTTGGGGTAAAGGGGAAATAAAAATGAATTAGATTAATAAAAAATAGATTTATATTGTATTTCAGATAATTCCTAATAGCGATCCACTTTGCCCCACTTTTGGGACACACTGGTCCACTTTACGGGTGCATATATATATATATACATATACTATATATATATATATATTTTTTAAACATACTGAAAACTATGTTCTGAGAAAATTATGATGAATGTATTTAAAGGCTTAAAGAATATTAAAAAATATTTTCATGCAGATTGGTTGCCCGTTAAAGAGAAAAAAAATTAACTGAAAAAGTTGTCCACTGTGTACCAGTCTACCCTATTAGAAAACAGTAGTTTGGTGTGAGCTTGGAAATAACACCAACATTGGTGCGTGACTGAAACACATTTGTTCTGAATTCGGAAAACACAATGTTTTGGAGTGTAATATTAAGAAACTTAATGAATACTATATATGTATGACATTTAGCATCTATAATAATAATGAGTTTTTCAGTGTAATTGTACCCACATTAAAATAATGTAGATTACTTTTACGAAAACTTTTTTTATTTAAAAAAAAAAGAGACGAAAATAATAAGTAGCTGTAGTAGATCAGTAGCGCCATCTGTTAGAAAATTAAAAATTAATCTTCTAAACGAATTTATATACTGGGTTAGTACCTTGTTCGTACATTTAAGAAATGGTTAATTGTTTATGAACTGTCATGCTAATTCATTTCTAAGTATACACCATGCTGGCATTTTTGGCAGTCTATCTGTGAAGTTTTGGATACTCACCAATAGATTTGAAAAATTGTGCCTGAATTATAACCATTCTTTTACTTAAGTGCAGCTTTTTTTTAGCATACAATGTTTCAAAACCAGGGTCGCCATTTCACAATTTTCTTGGGGGGGGGGAGAGGAGGACTTTTCTTTGACGGCAGTGGCATAGCCAAGGATGAGGTTCAGCAGGGCTGTAAACCCTCCCCCTCCGAATGAGAAACGTTTACTAAATCATAGATACAAAAGAAGTAAACGAATACGAATTCGCAAAAAAAGATGAAAATTTCCGTCTTAGCAGGTATAATTTCAAGATACTATGAAAGTTTTCTGTTATAGGAGGTTTGGTTACTTTTGTTTAAATGTTGCCTCTAAGACTGTTAAAACATTCTTTCTATATTGTACCTCTGAAGAGCATAGCTGTTTTACAATGAAACTTGTGAAAACAAAACCTGTCTATGACAGAATTCTTCTCATCCGAAAAAAAGTTTCGGCGAAAAAGCACCAAACAATTATATCTACTAAGACGGCAAAATGTCTAACATTTAGGTTTTTAATAGCCCTTTTCAACTAATTCATTGCCAGTTTTACTGCAGGGGTGCCATTTCAAGATTTTTTTGCGAGGGGGGTAGGACTTTTCTTTGAGGGATGGGGTGTGAAATAGTGCATGGGATTGCAGAAATCACACACAAAATAAGAAAATCCTGCACAATAAAAAAGTTTGTACATGATTTTGCCCTCTTAATTTCTTTTGCAGGGAATTTTTTTAAATTTCCGTGAAAGTCTGTGATTTTTATTTATTTATTTTATGAAATTATACAAAATTAGCTAATTTTTCAATTGATCGCGAAAACATAGCGAATTTTCCCAATTGGACGTAGAATTAAACAAATTGTTAGTTGTAAAAATCACTAATTTTCTCGAACTGCCATGGAAAAATATGGAGAATTTCGCCAAAGATTGTAGAAATAAATAGCGATTTTTGTCATTCGGTCGCAGATAACAACATTCATTCGCATAAAAAAGTCAAATTTTTTCAATCAGATTCGAAAAAAGATTGCAAATTTTGTCAAAAGACTTTTCAAAAAATTGTAAATTTTATGTAATTATCACGGAAAAAAATCCCGGATTTCATCCAAAGGTTCTGCGACAAATCACTAAATTAGTCAAACAATCGCACATAAAACAAATCGAGAATTTCATCAAACGATCACGCAAAATAATCGCAAATTTTGCCAGTCAGTTTCGAAAAACAAATCCCGAATTTTAACAAACGATTGTAGAAAAGGATCGCAAATTTTGTCAAAAGGTAGCAGAAAAAAAAAAGCAAATTTCGTAAATCGGTCGAAAAAAAATATCTTGAGTTTCGACAAATGGTCACGGGCAGGGCTTTACAGATGCGGTCGCCAGGGTCTACCAAGTTATTTACTCTTTTGGGGCGATTTCTGTAAAAAAATTGGCATAATCCTGCATATTAATCCTGTTAATTTTTGATGACAGGGAGGGATGTTAATTTGGATGTATAATTTATTGGGTTCTGGGTCTGAGCTCAATGCAGAGAAAAATTCATTTTTTTTTTTAAAAAAAATTTAAAAACACATAAAAAAGCTAAAACATTACAATTTTTCAACTAATAAAACTTTTATAAATTCTTTAGTGAAGTTAATTGTAATTAATAAAATTAAATAACTTCTTCTGAAAATTAAAATAAATGAATAATTTTTTATGTGTTTTAAAACAAATATTTATGAAAGAAATTTTGGAAAAGGAAAATTTTAATAAAATAGTATTTATTTGAAGTTATATTTGTGTTATCAGAAAGGGGGGAAAAACATCTAATTCAAATGGTGGCAACTCAGCAAGAATAATTTTCCTCCTTTTTGTTATTTCGCAAGGAAGTTTTTAAATGCACCACAGCGGGTTATTGTTTTCTGAGATTGTAATAGAGTCCTGCATGGGTCGGGTGTCGGGTTGTATCCAACCCGAACCTGCAAATTCCATTTGAAGTCAACCCACAAGCCACAACTGACATGAACCCAACAAAAAAATTTCCTCAACCTGCAACCCGACCCGAACCCGCAAGAACAATTTTCGGCGACCCGCAACCTGACCTGAACCTGACATATTTCAACCAGCAATGAAAGGACAATAAATCATGTTTTAATACTACAGTCAAAGCACCTTATAACGAAATCGAAAGTGCTCCAAAGATTTGCTCGTTATAACGTGCTTTCGTTAAAACGTTATAACGAATTATTTCGTTATATAGTAAGAACGCCCATTACCCTGACTAATATGGTCTGAACGTAATCTGAGTATGCAGAATTCCATATAATGGAGACAATCATATAAAAGGACGTTTCATTACATAAAGATAAGTCTTAAAATAACTTTTGTTTAATAATAATAAAAAAAAAGCTAGGCCTTATGTATTCATATTATATTAAGCCTCCATAGTAAGGATCATTTTTACTACAAACAGAAAAGAAAAGAAAAGCGTTGATTTAAAATGGAATTTCTAGGAAATCATATTTTTACGAATAAATATGTACAATTCATAACACAGAATTTTTATTTTGTGATGATAGATCTGGATGACTGAACTTCAGATAATTGGAGCATTGTTGTATTATTTTAACGGTATATATATATATATCTTACTACGCTACACATAAAAAAACGGGCAAATTTAAATGTAAAAAATATATATTGATTTAATTCTCTTAAAGGGCAGTTTTACATACCTATATAAGTGTGAAGAATGAAGTTAACAAGCTCTGCTTTCTTTTCTTAATAACATTGACTAATATTGTACACCCTATTTTGACAACATACATGTTAATTTAATTCGTTAACAAGTTTTCATTGTGCATGCAACACACAATTATCTGTAAATACTCAAGTACATCAAATGGTAAAATCTTCTCACCAGCTTCTAGAAGGATGTTTTCTTCAGGAAGAGGAATTCATTCTTCTTCCTCACTGACACTGCCAACACACGCCTCATCTTCTGTACTTTTTTTATGATGTTCTCTTCTTCGAATTTTGCATTTGCCATTATATTTGAATCAACATTAACATACTGATCAAATTTAAACTCGGAAATCAGATTTAAAAAAATACTTCCTTGGTCTCATGGTTGCACTTTGGATGTAATATTAGGTGGTAAAAAAAGTAATTTTATAACTTACAAACAGAACTCACATGCGAGGAGACGTTGAGACGGTGTCTGAAATAAGCAGAACTTTTCTTTTGGCTTTTTGCATCTATTCGTCAAAATCTAAAATCCATTCTTTAAAAGGGCATTTCATCATTCAAGCTTTTCAATTACGCATGTAAATGGCAGGCAAAGTTTTTATTACGTTTTTATGGATACACCATGGATTATTTGCTTTTCCAATTACAAGAGGTTTTCGCCTTTCAGAGAACATAATGCTTATGAAAGTCGGTCTTCGCTCCTTCTTCCACTGTGACAAGTTTCTTTTTTTTTAAGTTTTATCAGGCATATACATATTAAGTATATCTTTTCAATCGTAATCCTAAAAAATGTTTGAGTTTTCGTTCGTCTATTCTTCAATTGTTTCTTCTGAAGCAGAGGCTGTTTCTCCACGTAATTTTTTACACACAATTTCATATCTTTTTTTGAATTTACTCAACCAACCATCATTTACATGAAAGTCTTTATATAGAAGTGTTTCGGAAAACGCATATGCTTTTTATTGCAAAATACTTCCACTAATATGGAAGTTTTTAGATCTTGCTTAGTTAAACCATGAAAATAATATTTCCTCCACATCTTCATATTTCGCTGTGCATATACGTTCAAACGATGAGGAAACTGCACTCTTTTTGAATATTTTAATAATTTTTTCTCAATTTTTCAATTGCTGACAGTGCTACTTAGAATCCCAAATTTTTTCGCTACATCGCTTATTTTAACATCATTTTTGACGCATTTTATAATTTCAACTTTCTCTTCTAAACTCAAACTTTTTATTTATTTATTTATTTATTTATTTTTTGACAGACATAGCCAGTTTACAAAAAGTTTTAAAAATTAGCACGCGATAAATCTACTCGAAAAGCAAATGTCAATGAAATCAGTCATCTAATAAAAAATAACATAAATCCAGTTCAGCTAAGCTGTCGCCCCTCTGTCTGTCTTAAAATACTGCCCCTCCCCCAAATCTCTCTTGGAAGTATTGAAAATATGTGATTGGTCGTAGAGAAAAAGATTGAAGGTTATCTCCTGAAAAAAAAATCTGGTATTTAAAAAATAAAATTCTATTTCCCGGCCATTTTTTAAGTAAAAAAAGTAAAAAATTCGCTATATCGTTCTTTTTATCAATTTTCATGCTCGAATTATTTTCGTTATATCGTGCTTTTCGTTATAAATATTTCGTTATATCGTTTCGAATTCAGTATTCTTTAACATACAGACCAACTAAATGGTTATGAGCATTTCGTTATATCGTGTTTTTCGTTATATCGTAGTTCGTTATAAAGTGCTTCAACTGTATTATGAAAAGTCATGTACAATTATATCTCTAATACAAATTTTATATATTATAGAAAAATGGGCAAATCTATATTCTTTAATATTCAGATATAGTGTAACCTCTGAATAGCAGATACCTCAAGATCATTGAATAGAGTCCTGCATCCGATCGGGTTGTTTCTATCTTTTTTCATGGCTGGGATGACTCTAATTTTCTTTCTGCTTATCGGATTCATCCTAGAATGATTCTGTCGGGTCATGTATGTTTTTTGAAAGTCTAATTGTTGGGATTTTCACAAAACATTTGAACAGAACTATGTTTTAGATGAAAATAAATATGTATTTTAATATGAATAGGTATATATATTCAAATTACTTCATGAGAAAAAATAAAATGTACAAGAAATGTAATCATAGATTGTTCTTTTTTTACAGTGCAGTTAATAAACATTTTTTTAATTTTTGTCAGAATATGAAAATATTGCAAACATTTCATTTATGATACTCACAAAAACACATGTATTATATTTGTGATAGTTATGAGCACATACACATGCTACATGTGTGTAGATTTCGAGGTGCCCCCTATTCCAAGGTATAAGCATACAAATATATGTGTTAAGAATTGAAAAAGTGTTCGTTAAATAGAGGTGTCTGCTTTTTGGGAGTGTCCATTATGGAGGTCTTATTGTATATATATTTAATCTGAAAAAATACTGTGGACCAGACTTGTATAAAACCAAAAACTTCTTGCACACATAAATGTTGGGTCAAAAACTTTCTACAAATTAATTTAATGTTTAATAAAATTATGTGTTATTATTTTGACAATATGAATTAAAAACAGTAGTTTAAAATACTTATCATTTAAAATTAATTAATATTAATTAAAGAATAATAATTTTGGTTAAAAAAAATAATAAAGCTAAAAATCCATGATAGGAAGAGCGGCATTCTTATCAATTATTTTGCCAATGCATTTAGATAGCCCGATCCTTAATATTTTGAGCTCTTCGCAAGTGCCTGTAATGTCACAACAATATCTTTCATCTTTAAACTGTAAATTGTATGCAAACAGTAAATAAATCGTACATAAAATTGGAATATTTTTTATTTTTTAATATTAAAACAAAAATTATGTTTTTTTTTTCTAAAATGTTTTCTGCAAAGTTTCGAATTTTGCAGAAAATTTTCCACGCGCATGTGCGAATATATTATACAACTCAGCTGTGTATGTTTGAAAAAGCAGGTCAACCTGAACCCGACCTGCAAGAGTCAAAACCCAACCCGAAACGCAACAAAAAATATAGCAGCGACCTGACCCAAACTGCGTGTGAGGTAAAAGCAGGTAAAATGACCCAATGCAGGACTCTAGATTGTAAACATACAGGATGTTCCTAAAATTTTGGAACAAATTTTAAGGCAGGATAAAACATTTTTTGTACAGGAAACCAACATTGCAACTTACTTATTCCATACAAACTATAGGGCATCTCACTAGAAGCTGAACCAGAATTTTTGGTAACAACTTTAAAATAATGAAGATATTTTAGTGAGAATTTCTTTGTAATATATATATAACTTTGCTTTGTATGAAATATGATGACATCATTGGAAGGGACTGAATTCTGGTCTGTGACATAATATATGTGCTGTCAGCTGTATTTTGAAGGATAGGATGTGTACCTCACTGTTTGGATTTGAACTTTGGCAATTTACAGCATTCTCATCATGTCATCCTGTTTCACAGAAATTAAAGTAAGAAGTTTGAAAACCTCGTTACATTATTTTTATTATTGCTAAAGTAATAAACGAAAATCCAAGTGATGCTTATAGTGAGATACACAATATATTTTTGACTGAATAAGTAGATTTCGATCCTGGTTTCCTGTAACAAAATCTCCTTGTCTTGATGCAATATAACTACCCCTGAAAGTTTGTTCCATTTTGTTTAGAAACACCCTGTTTGTGAAAAAGCAAGAAACAGAATATTATCTTTAACAGATACTATTCAGGAACTCACATTTATACATCATTCCCTATTAATTGTCTTCTTTTACAGTTAATTTTCTTAAGTGTCACTTTTAAAATATCAAATAAATAATGTCAAAGCAATATCTTTTATTTAAGGGATTTTGTTTGTTAATTCAAAATATCTTTATTTATTCATAGCTAAAAATAGAACTTATGTAAGATTTATTTATTTTTTCTTTTTTTTTTTAAAGTAATGGGTTTGGTCCAGTATCAAGATATTCGACCAATTCTAATATTTGAAACGGCGAGTACTTTGATATTTGGCCTAGCCAAATAAATACATCGAATATTCGGTACTTTTATGTTAGCCGGGCGCGTGTGATATATTTGTATACATGAATATATATATGCGTATAGTATATATCACTGGTGCCCTTCTAACATAAAAGTATTAAATATTCAGTATATTCCTAATAAATAAATAAATAAATAAATATAGATAAGATATACTGCATATTGGTATTATCAGTGTTGACATTCTTTTTAAGGTTCATCTTACTTTACCTCTGATGGATGATGAATGGTGGTGCTGTTCTTCATGGAATTCAAAAGTTCTTTAGAAAAGTTTTTTCGGAGGTAATTAAACATTTTAAAGATATATCATTATTTAACTTTTAAAAATATATAAAATTTAGGTCAAGATATTTTGTGAAAAGTATGTCTTGTGAGTTGTGGTACAAACTCTCTGAAAATATCAATAAGTAATCCATAAAATCAATATATTTTAATATATTACAGGGCTTGAATTTCAGGGCGGGATTCGCGCCGAAAATTTTGAAATCCCGCCCAAAAAAAAAAGATCGTGGGCGGGAGCCTCCCGGCCAAAAAATTTCACAATTTTTGGAGATTTAATTTACCTGCAACCAAACGATAAATTTCGTGATTTTTTTTCTCGCAACCGATCGACGAACTTTGCGTCTTTTACGCGACTGATCGGCGAACTTTGCGTCTTTTACGCGACTGATCGACGAGTTTTGCGTTTTTTTCGCGACAGATCAACGAACTTTGCGTATTTTCCGTGGCAGATCGACGAACTTTTCATTTTTTAAGCGACTGATCGACGAACTTTGCGTTTTTTCCGCGACAGATCGACAAACTTTGCGTTTTTTTTCTGCGACAGATCAACGAATTTTGCGGTTTTTTCCGCGACAGATCGACAAACTTTGCATTTTTTCTGCGACTGATCGACGAACTTTGCGCTTTTCCACGATCGATCGACGAATTTTGCATTTTTTCTGCGGCCTATTGACAAAATTCGTGTTCTTTCCGTGATCGATCGACGAAATTCGCGTAATTTCTCCTTTTTTTTTTCTTTCGACAGATTGACAAAGTTCGTAATTTTTCAAATTTAGATTTTCTTCTGTGCATTCGACTGATGAATTTCACGATTTATCTCCGCGACCGACTGATGAATTTTACAATATTTTCCCGCGACTGATTGACGAATTTCGCAATATTTTCTGATGAGCAATCAACGAATTTCATGTTTTTTTCCTTGACTGAAAGATGAACTTTGAGAATTTTTCCGTAACCGATTGGTGAATTATTCGGTTTCTTCTGGTGACAGATCGATGAAATTCACTATTTTTTTCCCTCGCGCCTCACTGAAAAATGTCAAGTTTTTTTCCGCAAATGACTGACGAATTTCGTGTTATTTTCTTCCGACCGATTAACAAACTTCGCCATTTTTTCCCGAAACTGATCGACGAATTTAGCGATTTTTTTCTATGAACATAGACATAGATAAGGACTTCTAATAAAATAGCCTTTTGAATAAGAAAATCGTTTCTCGAAAAATGTTTCAAATACAATGTCTGTGTAGAACAGTTGTATGAGTTCATCTACCTCTTCAAATCGTGTCTGCTTGACAGCCATCATCTGGTAGGTATAACAGATTTATTCTATGGTATTTATCTGCATTGTTGTTTGTAGGTGGCGTTACCTTAGCACAGTTGTACACTGGCTGCCATGAAGTCCCAAAGTCGCAAATCGATATTAACGTTATTTCGTTAGAAATCCTTCTCTATTTCTGTTCATGCGTAAGACGAATTTCATTTTCTTATTCCCTCAACCAATTGACTAAATTCACAATTTTTTGGAACGACAAATAGACGTTTTAAAGATTTTTTTCCTGCGACCGAAAAGAGGGAAAAGAACAAAAAAGGGCAGTAAGAGCCACCGGTCACTGCACCCTGTTAAATTGGCCTACAGTCAGCACTAAACAAAAATGAGATTAGAAGAGCTGCAAAGATCTTATTACTTTTACTCCTTGAAGTAAAGGAGTAAACCTGTTTAACCCTTGTGAAAGAGTAAAAGTCTACCTTGTGAAAGAGGCTTCAGCACCCCTCAATCAAACAAAATCTAAATTCAGAAATTTATTTAACAACCTAATTGTTAAGGGTCCCTAACACATTTAATGGAACTTGAAAAATACACTGTATATATAAAACTTAACTTTCTTCCCTTTTTTATAATAAAAATAAACATTTTACATAATCATTCTCAGTTGACTTAATTTTTTCAATGGTATTTTGTCATGTCTGCATTAATGTAATTATTTAAATAGCACGTAAAATAATAGTGGGGTTTAAAGATTTTTTTTTCTCCCTCCCAAAGATTATAACTCCCCTCCATTTAAAAATGTTGGTAGGGAGTCTCCCCTCCTTGGAAAAATTGAATTTCAAGCCCTGTATTATATATTAGGTATTTCGTTCCTAGAGGTATTGAGAATTTTGCTAATTCTCGACACTTATGCTAGTCGTTCAAAGACACTCACAAGCTAATGCTAAAACAATGGCAGTGTTCTTTACAAACTTCTTATTTGGCTTTCAATATTTTTTAATTATTATTATTATTTATTTATTTTTTTTTTTTTTTTTTGCATAGGATAGGATGTCTGACTGGGTATATTTTTATTATTTTGATTTTGTGTAGTACAGTTTTTGCTTTTCATTAAGAAAAGCAAAAACTGTACTACACAAAATTTTACAAACTGTAATACACAATTGCAGTTTTCAATTTTGCAATGGTTCCAAAATTTAAAATATCTGTAGAAAAAAAAAACTACAAACAAAATTGAAAAAAAAAGTTATACCATCAAAATAAGATATCACATGTAAAAATAAATAAATAAAACATTGAAAGAAATGCAATCAAAAAATTTGTAAAGAATGTTGTCATTTGGTTTAATATTTTACAAGTGTCTATGCATAATTAAACATAGGTTTGATTTTTCTTTCATATATATTTTTTAATTCATACTTTTCTGAATCGAACAAAACAAATGGCATTAAAATATTCAAATTGAGCTGGATAATATTGTGTATTTTTTTATATATCATATTTTTCTAGTTATGCACACTGTTTGTAAAGAACAAATCGTTTGCAGAAAGATTATTCTTTTGCACAGAAATGTATAAAAGGATCATATGTGCAATCACCACCTGTTGTTTTCTCAATTAAATGAGAGAAATTTTATTTGTCGCCCGGGGCCGATCCAGGTAAAATTTGGGGCCTATTTAGGGCTCTTCATGAAATTTCATTTAATAAAACAATTTATCAACAACTGTCTGTTCACAAAAATCCATTTAATAAAACATGATCCTTCACAAAATTGATTTAATAAAATTAACCCTTCGCAAAATTCCATTTCATAAAAACATTCTTCATTAATTGCTTTTATTTTATTATGTTTTAAATTTTGCTAAATTCACTTGAAGGAAAAAGTTTAGCAGAAGGACTTAAAGAAGTTATTATTAATAAATGTTTAGTTTGAATTTGAGTAACTGGATTTCATATTTCATTACAAAATGTTATTTTTCATATAAATATAATAAATTTTACAAAAATAACTTTTACTCTTCATAAAATGGGCCCCAAGAGTGAAACCCTGCATCGACTACTGGTTGCAGTTAGAATTTTATTTTTAAGGTTTATCTCATTTAAAATGCATTCTAAATGCAACAAATAAAGTTTGCATTATTTATTTGACAAAAGTGTAGGTGAAGATTTTAGGTATGATCTTTTCATATATATCTGTGCAAAATAAATTATATTTCTGCAAAAGATGTTTTTGAAACAGTGTAGCAAAAACACGATTTGAAAAGAATGTGTGCGAAGTTAAAAATCAATTTGAGCTTGTGTTAAAGTACTTACTTTTTTGACCGGGTTCTAATTTGAATTTTTTTCATGCCATTTGTTTATTCGATTCAGAATTATATAATTTAAAAAAAAAAAAGATGAAAACAAAAAAAATTATTTTTGGAAAATTTAAAACAGTGAGTCCCCTTAAAAAGTTAATAGATAATTTTTTCAATCATAGACTTTGTTTTCATTATGAACAACTAAATAGTTATTTTTTTCATTATAATCACCGATTAATAAGTATATATCAATGTTTTCATATTTTTTAGCATGTATGTGACCACACATGATTTAGCTATTTTTGTAAAAAAATATTTGAACTAGTATTTCTGTTAAAGTTTCTAATTTCTTCTAACCAATCCTATCTGTTGGTTCCCTGATATTCACTAAAAGTTTTTATAAATTTTTAGGCAATATACAATATTATTATTGGCGATTCAAGTGCTTGAATGTGCCATCTGATGGAAAAAAGATGTAACTTCTCGCTTTCAGAAAATCCTATGAAAACCATTGCATTACATGTATTTTTAATTTGTTCATAATGATTATATTTTTGCTCAATTTCAGATTTTATGTGATATATTAATGTTCTGTGTTTATATGACAATTTAAAAATTATCGAATTTGAATATCTAACACTTTCAAATGCGTTTACAATAAATAATGATTTCAATGACACTTTAGCGTTAGTTGAACATGCATCATGCCATGGTTAAAGGTTCAATTTTCTGGTACCAACAGGTGTGATTAGCGCCCTCTTTAGGCCTTTTCAAGTCTCAATTATTTGCTAAAGAAAACCATCGCATTGAAATAAACAGTTGAACAGTTTAATTAGTATTTATTTAAAACAAATGTTATGACAAGTATTAAAAAGTATTACATGAAATAAAGTATGGAATTTGTAACTATCAATTTCAGTAAAATCTGTGTAATTGAAACCAATTTGATACTGAAATTTTTTATGGTTTTATATAAAATTTTACCCGCTAATATAGAAACTTGAGCAACAGAAATTTCCTTCAGTCCTGTAGGATTTCATCTTGGTAGGTTTTACTATTTTCTGCAGTAGCTTCATCAGCCAGTTTATTTCTGTATTATTATCTTGCTTACTGTTTATTGCTTGTTGTTTTATTTAGTTACATAAAAAACTAACTATAAAGTTTTGATCATTTCACAACTAAATTTCTTAATTTTTAATGAACTACAAAATTTTGTAAAAGTTGTGTATGATATATGTATGCAAGGTTTGGCAAATGCGAATATGTCGCTATCGGCAACCAAAATATTTGAACTGGTGACTATTTTTATATTACTTTCCAAAATTAAATTTTAACTAAGTTAAAGAATTAAAACGAATACTTGATATATTGTATCTATAGAAATAGTTAGTTTTTGTTGATCAATTTATAAGCATTTTGAGTGTCAATGATTAAATAATATGCATGTGGGAGGGTAATTTTTTTTTTACCAACAACCAGTAATTTTTGCAGGTTATCATTTTTTCCCTATTTACCTGGTATATGTGTGTGAGAGAGACTGATGATAAATTTGGTTTTGTTTATACCTAGTGTGTTTTTAAAAAAAATTATGAAAACCAGAAGTGGATTTTGGCATAAATGGGGTTCTCTGTTGGGCCCAATTGCAAAATTTCATTTATTAAAAGGGAAAAATATACAGAATTCCTCTATTAAAAAGAGGCGCTTCATATAATTTCATTCCAAAAAAGCATACTCTTCATAATTTTTTTATTTTAATAAGATTTGAAATGTGAAGCTTGTATCAACAAATGCTTAGATAAATACCTGCATAGTCAATAAAATGGGACATGATTCATCAGAAAAATCTGATTGATAGTTAAAATAAGTCTGTTTTCTGTATCGCTAATGATTCTGATGCTAGGTTATATTCCATTCTTATTTATTTTTGATATAAAATGCAGATAGTCCAAGACATTTTGCATACTATACTTTGGCGATATATTGCATTCCATTCATGCTCAGTTAAGTTCAGACTAGTGAGCAAGCTGGCCAATCCGCTTGTAAAATATCTATTTCTATGGATTTTTATATCAGAGATTTTCAGAGCATTGCTACCTATTATCAAACAGTGTGGGATAAGTAGTATTTCTAAACAGATTTACATGCAGTTCAAAGGCCTTATCTCCATCTGACCTGTTGCAGAATCACTATTGTACCAGTGAATGAGATGCAATTTAAACAAGACCCTTTGGAAGATGGAGTAAGTTATACAGAAATTATTGGTTCTTGCAATGCTCCATATTGTTGTGGAAAACTGTACAGATAGTGCAGAAAAAACAAAACAAAACAAAAAACATGCAGTTCTTTGCTGCTTTTCCAGAGAATGCACTGCCTAAAGTATTTATTGAACAAAGGGTTGTGCTTTCCATTAGTCATTTCTGACTTTTTCATTGTTGTTCTAACTTATAGCCTTAAAATGATTTTATGACAACTTCTATTTTTGTATTTTCTTAAAAATGTATATGAATGCTTATATCCATGGTAAATGCATTTAATTTTTTTTAAGGTACTTAATGTTGATCAACTCTGTGTGTGGAACAGACTACAGCAAATCAAATAGCAGCATTCATGCTATATATCGCCCAATCTGTTTATTTGTTACCTGTGTTAGTTGTTGCTATGCATATATTGTAATGTATTGTATTAATGTAATTTATATATTATAATAAATGCATTTCTATATTTTAATTGATTGTTTTGACTATTTGTGAATCACATTACTCTTCTTTTTTTTTCTGGATACATGTGCACCAATATTTTTACTGTAGTTTATCAGATTGAATTAATTTCTAACACAATAATTAAAACCAATCTTGTAAGTGATTAAAAATACATTATTTTATGTTCACAGTGAAAAAAAAACTATTATAAGCATTTTTAGCTAAGCAATCATGAAAAATATTTATCAAAAATACTTAACTATATTCTTATTTCTGAATTTAAATCTTCCAATATAAATCAAGCAGGGCGGTCGCTCTGCCAAGCCAAGCTTAAAAAAAAACGCCACACAAACAACGCCAAGAACCAACACCGGCTCTATTAAGAAAGCCCGGGGACACTCAGAGTGACGTCACTAACCTCGGTCAAGGATGACGAACTCAGTTTATTTTCCATTCTCATCATAACTTTCCGAGTTCGTCCCAAAACTTATTTCAGCCATAAGTTAGAGTGTATAGTGTATATAACCATGTATATACGTTCATGTAACATTTCATATGTTATAAATATTATATTCATTTGAGGAAAGACACTTTCATTTTAATCCTTTTAAAAACATTCATTATATTGTCTTTTTAAAGATAAAAAAAATTTACCCCTCCCCCCTTCTTTTCATATCTCTTAATAAAAATAAAATATGAATAATTCATAAATATCAGAGTTTTTATTATTATTAACAACTGAATAAGAAAAATATAAATGTAATTCACTATTTTTTCTCTCCTTTTAAGTTACATTTTATTTGCTTCATGTAACCATTTCATATATTATATTCATTTCAGGAAAGACACTTTCATTTCAATACTTTTGAGTTTTGAAAGATTTCATTATATTGTCTTTTTAAAGAAAAAACATATTTTTTAACCCCCTCCCCCTAACATCTGCTTTTTTAATGTCTTTTAAAAGAAATAAAATGTGTATAATTCATAAAATATATATTTCATAATTCGTAAAATGTACAATAAAAATATTCATGTTATATAAAATATGTATAATTCCTAAGTATAAGAGTCTTATTTTTTTTTTTATTTATTTTTTTTTTTTTTTAAGAATTCAATATTAAGAAAAATATTCATTTAATTCATTATTTTTTCTTTTCTATTAAGTATTATTTTATTTGCTTCATGTGTTATAAATATATATATTCATTTCGTGAAAGACACTTTTTATAACACCTTTTTTTTTTCTTTTGGTTAATGTGTAAATTAATTCATATTTTTCTAGCACATTTTCAAGAAAATTAATAATATTTCGATTAAAGACTGAATTGCTTTCCATTAAAATAAGTACTTATTTAGAGTATATACATGCATTTTTATTAGCAATGTTAATCATTATCTATTAAAATATGTTTACTTTGTCTTTGCTACAAGAGTAGACTAAAATATTTATATATTTTTTTATACATAGATAAAATTGTAAATGTGTTAACATGAATATATTAACTAAATTAAATGCTTCTTCTGTCACTAATTCATATTCAAAATTATATTAGTTAGTGAAAAGTGTAAGGTAAGAACTTAATGTAATGCACGGTCTGTCATTTGATAATTACATACTTGATTTATTTTTCCATATATGCTTTTCTTTTATAATCACCAATAAACGGAGTTATTTTACTATTATTATGAAATTTTAAATATATAGTTGTCCTGTTTTAAGATAAAAATTTTTTTGAAGGGCCCTGTTCTGAAATTTAAAGAAAAGGGGGTCCTTTAAAAGACATTTTTTATATAACATTTATCATTATAACATATATTTTTTATCAATTAGTTACTACACATTTTAAATGTGATATTTGATTTAAATAAAATTGTGAAAAGTAAAGGTTATTTTTGTGAAATTTATTACATTTTTGTGAAAAATAACATTTTGTAATGAAAGTTTAAATCCAGTTACTCAAATTCGAACCAAGATTAAAAAATACTTTTTAAATCCTTTTGCTGAAATTTTCCTCTTTGTTGAACTTATTTGTTTACAAATTACACATTTTAAAATGCCACAAAATAATAAATAAATAATAAATAGTAAGTTTTTATGGAATAAAAAGGAATTTTGTGAAGGAGCCTGTTTTATTATAAAGAATTTTGTGATTTTGTGAAGGACCCCATTTTATCAAATTGAGTTTTGTGGAGGGCCTATTTTATTAAATTGATTTTTGTGAAGGATCCTGCTTTATTAAATAGAATTTTGTGAAGTGGCCCTAAATATTCACCAAATTTTGCTTGGTATATTACCCTTGATATGTTTAATATTTTCTAATAATAATTAAACCAAACCCTATCTGGTGAGTTTTATTGTAGATTATATATATGTATAAACTATCTAATATGGCAAAATAAATCGAATATGTAATTATCGTATGACAAACAGTACATTATAGTACAGTTTTACTAACTGATATTATCGATAAAATTTTGCCTGTGAATTAGTGACATCATAAGAAGCATTTAATTAAGTTGATATTGTCATGTTCAAAAATTTACAATGTACACTTACATATGTATGTTAAAAAAAAAAATATATATATATATATATATATATATATATATATATATATATATATATATATATATATATATATATTAGCAATGGAAGATATTAAATATGAAAAAATAAATAAAAGGGAAAAAGAAAAGCATGAGAATGAAACAATCGTGAATTTATCAAAATGTAAATTTCTTTTATCATTAAAAAAGGTATTCCGATTTAGATTCATATTAATATTAAACATATTTACATAAATTGTACTAAATTTAAAAGCTAAGCGAACAAATACGAAGTATGTGAAATTATTTATTCACAATTTTCCATTGATATGTATGAAAGAAAGGTAGATCTTAACTAAAAAGTATTAAATTTACAATTAAAGCAAATTCATATTGAATACTGAATAATGCATAAAAATTGTGGTGCGAGATTATTTACTAATAAATAAATAGTACAAACGTTATAAAATATTTTCACAACACGAGCTTCGGACAAAGCTGTAAAGTTAAGCCTACTCGCGCAGAAACGACAAGTTAAGCATATTTTAATACATAATGATCAACATTGTTAATATTCATAAAAATACACATATATACTGTAAATAAGTACTTACCTTAATTAAATGCAATCCGATCTTGAATTGAACTACTTTAAATTAACATCAGAATTCAAAACACAGTTTGATTTCCCAACACGTTGTATCTGAAACGCGCGGTACTATGTTACTTTCCTACGAACAAGTACGGAATGGGAGAATATTGTGACTTGCTATATGACCGAGGTTGATGACGTCAGCAAACCAGTATTTCCTCTGAAACCTGGCTTTGTAATAGAGCCGGTGTTGCAAGAACTGGAATAAAGACTGCTAATGCTTATATACAGAAAGCAACTTCGCAGTGTTAAATCGACAAAACATGCCAGATTAAAATATCAAATATCAAACAAACCAAGTGTCGTAGAAAAAAAAAAACGAAAACTAGAAGAATCTAAGGAATAATTTCTTCAATTTAAGACCAAACTCATCTTCATAAGTGATTTATAAACAGAGATATAGCTTTTTTTAAAAAACGTCGAGTTACTTAAAATGATCACTTTTTTCTTCGTCAAACTTTTTTTTTCAAACAAGCTACAGGCCTTAATATTGGGCAGAATAAAAAAAGGATTGCATTTTTGGACAAGTAATTACGTAATCTATGTGCTTTTATAAAATTCAGTGTAAAAAAGAATTATTTTCTATTCTTAATTAGCAAAAAACTGTTAATTAACTTGGCGATTAAAAAATTATGCCAAAACAGAGATAAAACCCGCCAACGACCATGTACCATCTGTATTAAAATGGCACAAATCAGTTACAGGTTATAATATAACCACATCAAATTTCATCTGCAAGTCAGCCATTTTCTTCTGAAGATATTTTTTTTAAATAAAACTTCATAATTATAAGAACACATATTTTATCAGACAATTAAATATGACTGCAAACTGTGCCAGATGACTGTTTCCAACATGAATAAGTATGAGAAATTGCCGCTCAAGGATATGGGTCTGAGTGGTTCAGTCGCAGCGCGTCAGCATGGCATGCACAAGGTCCCAGGTTCGAGTCCTGCCCCAGGTCAACTTTTCACTCATGTTTGTTTAGTATATTTAATTGTCTGATAAAATGCGTGTTCTTATAATATTGTAAAATAAAGTAATCAGACGTAGTGTTTATGATTTAAATATATAATTTGCGTTTTTAGAAAGATCTTAAAAAATAAATTAGTTTTTGAAGGAAGATGTACCTTCTAAAATGTATACATTAAGACTTATCGGCATTTAAAAATTCTTTTTCAAACGTAAACAAAATTTTTGAAATGAATTAAATGGGATTCATTTATTTCTAAAAAAAAAAAAAAAAAAAAAAAAAAACGGTGAAGGACAGGCATTTTGTTCGCAGGAATACCTTTCACGTCATTTTCCTATAAATTAATGAAATCCAGTTGTTAAATTATTTTTGTTTTAGAAGTGAAGTTTCCATTTAAATTTATTGTAACAGTACAATGTTTAATTGAATAAAATATTGTAAATCTATGAAATTGCTAAGAAATTCTAAACATGCAGAGGGCAACGCAAAAAATAAATAAATAAATAAATAAATAAATAAAAAATAAATAAATAGATAAATAAATAAATAAAAATCAGCTTTCAGAAATTCTAAAAATTGTTCGTATATCAAGCAGGGTGGTCGCTCTGCCAAGCCAAGCTTTAAAAAAAAAGGCCACACAAACAACGCCAAGAACTTAACTAGACCGCTACTGCTTACTTTCAGAAATCAACTTCGCAATGTTAAATCGACAAAACATGCCAGATTAAAATATCAGATATCAAATAAACAAAGCGTCGCAGGAAAAAAAAAACGAAAACTAGAAGAATCTAATGAAGAATTTCTTCAATTTAAGACCAAACTCATCTTCATAAATGATTTATAAACAGAGATATAGAATTTTAAAAAAAACGTCGAGTTACTTAAAATGATCAAGCAGGGCGGTCGCTCTGCCAAGCCAAGCTTTAAAAAAAAACGCCACACAAACAACGCCAAGAACTGGAATAAAAACCGCTAATGCTTATATACAGAAAGCAACTAGCAATGTTAAATCGACAAAACATGCCAGATTAAAATATCAGATATCAAACAAACCAAGCGTCGTAGAAAAAAAACGAAAACTAGAAGAATCTAATGAAGAATTTCTTCAATTTCAGACCAAACTCATGTTCATAAGTGATTTATAAACAGAGATATAGCTTTTTTTTTAAAACGTCGAGTTACTTAAAATGATCACTATTTTCTTCGTCAAACATTTTTTTTCAAACAAGCTACAGGCCTTAATATTGGGCAGAATAAAAAAAGGATTGCATTTTTGGACAAGTAATTACGTAATCTATGTGCTTTTATAAAATTCAGTGTAAAAAAATTATTTTATATCCTTAATTAGCAAAAAACTGTTAATTAACAGGACGATTAAAAAATTATGCCAAAACAGAGATAAAACCCGCCAACGACCATATACCATCTGTATTAAACTAGCGCAAATCAGTTACAGGTTATAATATAACCACATCAAATTTCATCTGCAAGTCAGCCATTTTCTTCTGAAGATATTTTTTTTTAAATAAAACTTCATAATTATAAGAACACATATTTTATCAGACAATTAAATATGACTGCAAACTGTGGCAGATGACTGTTTCCAACATGAATAAGTATGAGAAATTGCCGCTGAAGGATATCGGTCTGGGTAGCTCAGTCACAGCGCGTCAGAACGGCATGCACAAGGTCCCAAGTTCGAGTCCTGCCCCAGGTCAACTTTTCACTCATGTTTGTTTAGTGTATTTAATTGTATGATAAATTGCGTGTTCTTATAATATTGCAAAATAAAGTAATCAGACTTAGTGTTTATGCGTTAAAAAATATTTTAAATATATAATTTACGTTTTTAGAAAGATCTTTAAAAATAAATTAGTTTTTGAGGGAAGATGTACCTTCTAAAATGTATACATTAAGACTTATCGGCATTTAAAATTTCTTTCCAAACGTAAACAAAATTTTTTAAATGAATTAAATGTGATTCATTTATTTCTTAAAAAAAAAAAAAAAAAAAAAAAAAAAAAAAAAAAAAAAAACGGTAAAGGTCAGGCATTTCGTTCGCAGGAATAGCTTTCACGTCATTTTCCTATAAATTAATGAAATCCAATTGTTAAATTATTTTTGTTTTAGAAGTGAAGTTTTCATTTAAATTTATTTTAACAGTACAATGTTTAATTGAATAAAATAATGTAAATCTAAGAAATTGCTTAGAAATTCCAAACATGCACAGGGCAACGCAAAAAAATAAATAATAATAAATAAATAAACAAAAAATAAATAAATAGATAAATAAATAAATAAAAATCAGCTTTCTGAAATTCTAAAAATTGTTCGTATATCTTAATTACATGCTAAAGGAGGGTTTATTTCTATATTATTCTACATATAATAGTAATTTCAGCAAATATATTAAATTCCAATGCGGTCTGATTTAAACTTTAAGATAGTTTATAACACATGATAAAAAAATTATAAAAAAGAATGGCGCGTCACATTTCGGGGAGGGGATGGGGAGGGGCGGAACAAAATTAGGAAGTATAATAAGGGTATCTGTTTGAAACTTTACTATATTTTATAACACATAACATAAATTTTAAAAATAAAGCCGCGTCAAAAATAATAGGGAGGGGCGGAGCGCGTTTTGCCTACACAAGGGGGGGGGGACACTTTTCTAAATTTTAACGATATCCGTCATGTCAGATATCGTTAAAAAGGGCTGTGACCACTTATTCATGTTATGGACCACAGGTGAAACCCCCACAATTTACGCCGCCCGACACTACTCATGTGATATATTGATCGAAAGGCCTGTGACCACTTATTCATATTATGCATCTTCGGGGTCCATCCTCCCAGTTTCACCCCCCCCCCCAAAGGGGGCTCTTTTCTAAATTTTGCCGACACCTCTCATGTGATATATCGTTGGAAAGGTCTGTGAACGCTTAATCAAATTATGCAGGGGGGGGGGGGATTTTCTGAATTTTGCACATATCCTCATGTGATACATCGTTGGAAAAGTCTGTGACCGCCTAATCTTATTATGCATCTCCGGTGTTCATCCCCCCAATTTGCCCCCCAAACGCGATTAGCTTTCACCACCAGTGGGCGCTTTCCTATCTCTGTTTCTATGGGTCGGATCACGACAGAGTATGGCTCATTCGACTCGACATCTGTAGAGCTTTCCGATTTTAGTTCGTTTTTTCACCACCAGGCGGCACATTCCTATCTCTGGTTCTATGGGCTAGATCGCGACGGGGTATAGCTCATTCGACTCGACATCTATAGCCTTAACGATTTCAGTGCCCGAGGTGCATATAGAACAGATTGCGCTACCTGGTGGTGGAAAATAGAACTTGAGCGTACGCAGCACGACTGCTATACGGTGCCGAAGGTAGCGGGGACCCGTGTCGGAAGTTCGTTTGTTTAGAGGTTTATACAATTCGATGTGCAAATTAAGGGATTATCCGGTGCCGAAGGCGGTGGGGAACCAGGTCGGAGGTTCGTGGTTTATCTTATTCGAGGTTTTACAAGATTTGAGGCCCCGGTGTAAATTAGGGGCCCGCTAGCGGGCGAAGCCAGCTAGTGCTAATAATAAAAGAGCGTGATATCACGTTTGATTTCAAATGCAGCGCTGACATGCTATGTACGTATTCCATTTTTATTCATTTAATAGATTAGTCAGTGATATTTTTTAACGGAGGCTAACAAGTATTATAATAAGCCACATTTAGTATGTTGTTTTTAAGAGTGTAATTAGTTTAATTGAAAAATCTACTGGTATTTCAGGTTAACCCTTTAAACAATGACTGAAAGTAAAATGTAATTTTAAATTATTTCTCATGTTTAGATTATTTAATTTATGTTCAATATATTTAAAAAAAAAGAAATGATATCTACAAAAACAACTTTTCAAAAGTAAAAAAAGCCAAGCGTAAAAAAAAAAAAAAAAAAAAAAAAGTTGTGGCTAAAAAATGGTGTGATATCAAATTTCCAAGCTATTATATTGCTTATTTAACTTTTTTCCATTAAATAAGTTATCATATATATAAGTCGAGTGCCTACGTATATGTTAATAGAAATCGTTTTCTCCTGTACTAAATATATCCTAACGAGTTTCTGAAAATTCAATTTTTTTCAAATTATGCATGATGGGCTTGGCGGCCATTTTTCCATATTACTAAACACCCAAATTTCTAAAGTAAAAGCGTAATATGTTTGCAATGTAATATGTTTATAAAAATTTCGAACTTCAGATTCTAACTACGGACAGATAATTTAGATAAGACTGATATTTTGATAAATTGATTTTTACTAGTTTGAAATTAAAAATTACTCTAAAAAATAAATCATAAGATGAATCTTTAAGATAAGTCATCATTATCTTAAGACACAATTCTCAGAGCATACAAGTCTATAAATGAAACTCTTAAATATTTGCTTAAATAACAATTTTGAACTTCGGATTTTAACTACGGATTTGGGTGGTTAGAATTTTGTGAATAATAAGCAAAGATGGCCGCCAAGCCCATCATGCATAATTTGAAAAAAATCGAATTTTCAGAAACTCGTTAGGATATATTTAGTACAGGAGAAAACGATTTCTATTAACATATACGTAGGCACTCGACTTATATATATGATAACTTATTTAATGGAAAAAAGTTAAATAAGCAATATAATAGCTTGGAAATTTGATATCACACCATTTTTTAGCCACAACTTTTTTTTTTTTTTTTTTTTTTTTTTTTTTTTACGCTTGGCTTTTTTTACTTTTGAAAAGTTGTTTTTGTAGATAGCTTGATACTTAATGCAAGTTGTATTTTAAAGCATAAGGAAATATATTTTTACTGGGAAGTTAATTTATAATACATTTCCTAAATTTCTTAAAATATTAATTTAGCTAGAATGATTGTTTACAATTTAACTGTACATACAAAAATTCAAAATATTTATGATATACTCATTGTCATTGCATATCTCATTTTTCTATTGTCAAATAAATTTTTAACATTATTTTCATCACTTTTTTTTCTAAATATGAATGTAATATTACTTTTATAATTTTAATCAGATTTTGAATAACTTTGAAACAATCAATAGTCTTGCTACACCTATATTTAAGTAATTTTTGGAGTAAGTTGCAAATATTTAGAAATTATTTAAATTTTTTACAGATATATTAAGTTTGTTAAATGAAAAAAAAAATAACAAAAAATGGCATGGTATTTTTCAGTCATTGTAGTTATTCAGAAATATTTCTCATCTAATTATTTATACCATATTTTTCAGCCCATAATCTGTGGTTCAAATAATTTATTTTAGACCCAGAAATTGTATTTGATAAAATACTAGTTTTTTGTTCTCGAAATATACTTGACTTCAATTATTATATAAAATTTCTGGGTCTATACTGAATTATTTGAGCCGCTGACTATACGCTGAAAAATACGGTATGTAGAACTTTTGCTTGAAAAATATATAGGTATGGCAATTTCTGTATTCATTCTACATCAGCAAAAAATCTAAATATTCATAATTTATTTCACTAAAAAAATATTCTAAAATTTATATACTATCTACTGATTTCTTTAAAATTCCACCATATATTCATATATGGTTCAGTGATAAATAATTGATTTATTGAAAAATATTTTTATACCAAGTTTTGCAAGAATAATGAAACACTATTGTTTAATATTGAAGAAACTGCAAAGGTTTTATTTGTTGCACAGTGGTAGTTTTAAGTATGTAACTTGGAAAAAAAAAAAAAAAAAAAAGATAAATTTATATGTTTAAAAAAAAAAAAAAAAAAAAAAAAAAAAAAAAAATTCTTATTTCCATGTGAAGAAATATGTCAGAGTGTCAGAAGTAATTTATAAATTTTGGTCAGTTATTTATTAGTTTTATTTTATTTGTTGAAAATGTATGTAATCTTTAAGTATAAATTTAAGTTCTTGTTTAATAAATAAAGGTAAAATAGGATACCCATATAAAAATGTTCATATATTATATGATGAAGGAAGTCCAGTTAAGTAGAATAATGAATTTATTGTTACATGACAAAAAAAAAAAAAAAAAAAAAAAAAAAAGGCTTCTGATCAGGCATAATCAACATTATGAATTATTATAAATGTTATATTTTTTCCTATTAGTATCTATTTATTAGAGAAGAATTTAAATTTTGTTTTAAGATGCTATACATTTGTAAAGAATAAAATTAATTTAATAAGTAATTGGGTACATTTTTACATTTATTTGTGATATTTTTATTACATGGAAATATGACTTTTTGACTTTTTATCTCCCATTTGTTACATACAATTATGATTTTTTTGTTTTATGACTGTAAAAAATATATGTATGATCTTGTAACAGTTATTTTAAAATATGGGCATATAATTGTACATATATATTTTAAGGTCATATAACAATAAATTCAAAATATGGTTAATTCACCATTATCTAAATTTATAGTCAAATGACCGTACATATATGCTTTATGGTCATCTGAAACTAAACCCATAATATGGTTAAATGACTGTATATGTATATTTTACGGTCATATAGCAATAAACTCATAATACGGTTGTGTAACCATTTTCTAAAAATATGGTCAACTGACCGTACATATATATTGCACGGTCATATGCCAATAAACTCATAATACGGTTATATGACCATTTTCTAAAAATACGGTCATATGCCAATAAACTCATAATACGGTTAAGTAAACGTTATGTACTGCTACGGTCAAATGACCATACATATATATTTTACGGTCATATGACAATATATCTTTAATGCGGTTAAGTAACCGTTATCTTAAATTACGGTCAAATGAACGGCCGGTTTGCTGCCGTTCAAATGACCGTTTTCTTATGATGAAATTTTTAACAGTGTACAGTTTGCACACTTTACGGTATGAGTACCGTACTTCAAAGGTATATTAAGCGTAAAAAAAAAACGTATATGTGCCATTTCGATTATAAACGGTATTTATACCATAAAATGATTGTTTTTCATTAAAAAATCGCTATTTATACCGTAAAATAATTATTTTTCAGTAAGGAAAAAGCTGGTAGCCCCGCCTCGGTGTACGGCAACCACTGAAGTGATGTGATGCTCTTTCTATTGTTATGTAAACCGTGCAGGCCTGAAGAGAGGAGACTTCCCCAGGAGCTCCCTTACTCCCCCCTAAGGTCAAGGAAGGGAGAAAGACGTAGATTAAAAGAAAGATAGCCTGAATTCGAACTCCGTAAATGATTGGGGTAACAGGGCTTCCTTTTTACCCGAAAATTTTCTATCTGGAAAGAAAATGAGGGATATTTTACAAATCAAAATACGGAAAATTAACAGGGCAAATTAACCTGTTTTTAGAGTCTACCAAGTGTGGACGGGTCTTTGCGATCATACTCATAGGGGGCAGAGAATACGTAGAATGCTAAGGGTGATTGATTTAAATCAATATTTTAAAAAAAATTCTGCTGAAATATGTATTTTTGTTTTGATTTAGATTATAATAAAATTTAAGCGACCCACATGTTATTTATTTGGATTAAAAAAAAAATATCCGCTTCTCTGAAATCTTTTTTTAAAATTCTCAATTTTAAATTTTATATTTGCAATCTGTACATATTGTTGTTTTTTTCTTCTAACTAATGATAGAACAGTATTTATTACAAAAAGGTTATCCTGATGGCATTTCCAGAACAAAAGTGGCCCAAAATTCATTTGGTCATTAATATGGCATTATTAAAAAGGCCATTATTACCCTTATATATTTCACTTAGATGCTATTTAACATGATATTGTTGTAATTTGTTTGATAAATCAATATTAATATTTATTTTTAAATATCTTGCAATTGTTTTATCCATGGCTGTGTCACATGCTGTAACAGCACAGAAAGGCAAAATAAAGAGGATGAATACTGTCAATCTACAGATCTTTATAGCTGATCAATTTTTGAATGAATTTTGAATGTTTTATTTCTAACAATAGCTTGTTTCAATACTTTGTCACCAAATGCAGCAAGGATTGGTATCTTGTGGATTCTATTGACACATAAGAAAATTCACACAGAACCGAATATACCTTAAAAAATTGCTCATGAAGTAATATTAAAGTGCAAAGCTGAATGTAACTGTTTTATTGGTAGCCTTGTCACAGATATTGCAGCAAATGTCAAGAGCATGCATGATGAATTAAAAAAGATGCGATTTGACTGAGATCGGAAATATATATATATTTTTTAAATTTGCTAAGAAGAATAAATTTACTAGTAGTTTTATAACTTTAATCATGAGATTCCTAGCTAAGGCAGATGCTTTTTATGATTTTATTTTTGAGCAAAATACTGTATTCGAAATGTCTCCTTCGGAGAGGTGGAGAGCCCATTTCAAGTCAAGTTTTTGTGAAATGTCAGGTGAAAAAGCAATAAAGCAACTCTGTAGAAAGGACTATTTTCTACTTACGGTTTATAGGACATTCAAAACTTAGAAACAAAGTGGGGAATGAAAAAGCAGGAAAATTGTTTTTATTATACAAAGCCTGCTTGCATTCCAAACCCTTGAGTGTTTTGAAAAAATAATACATTTTTCATATTTTCTAAAGTATTCGTCTATTTTTCATTTCAATATATCTACTTATTAAAAGTCACCAAGGCAAAAAAGTAACAAGTAGTAACAAAAGTACAAAGTAATTTCTTTCCATTGACTTTCAATATCAGGTATTAATAAAATTAGAAAGGAAAATGGAGGTGACTCTAAAATACTATTAATTGTTATATTTTTTAACTTTAATCTTTTGAGAAAAACCTTGAACATTTATGTCATATATTTAAAATAAATTGTATTAACCAATGTGTATATATGCATATTTTTATGAGAAATGCAATTTCAAAAGATTTTATATATTTTACACTTACACATTTAAATATTTTTAAAAAATAGGACATATCTTATATGCTGACAAATACTATCTAATATTGCAAAAAGGGAAAAAAAAATCTGTTTTTCTTTTCTTCACATATTTTCATCAATTTAAAAATTAATTAATTTATAATTATTAGTTTTCATATGGTACTTGCATTTAAAATTAAAAAAATCATCAAGCATTCTTGCTAAATTTATATGTATAATGTGTATAAAAGGTAACTTTCTAACATAATAATTTAAAATTTAAAAAAATCCGATTTAAATAACAAAAAAATATATGATTTAAATGAAATAAATCCCTTTTTTTAAAAAAAAACAAAATCATGATTTTTGCGTACCCTGATTTGAAGCCTTCATGAATATTTTAAAATGTATAATATCAATGATTTTTTACTCCCAATTAGTAATTTTTAACGTTAAGACATTTTTAGAATATTTATAAGACTATTCACTTTAAAAAACAATCATTGTTTTTCCATTGAACTTAAATATTTTTCGACATCGAAGCGAATCAAAAGAGTATTTCTGAGATTTCAATTACCATCGATAGTATTTGTTTTCTATCTAAAATAAAAGTTATGTACATCTATAAATAAATCTTTTTTTTAAGGGGAGGGGCAACTTTAGAAATTATAATAATTATTTCTTTATTAAACTGGGCTAACGACTAATTATTGGCAAAAGAATATAAAACGTTTTAATTGCTTTAAATATATATATTCGTTTTTCTTATGAATTTGGTTTGTCTGTCCGTCTGACAGTGTTCTAACTCACGTAAATATACTCGGATTTTCATGTAAATGATGTTATTCAGGTTTATTATGGCATGTTCTGTATTGAAAATGAAATATGTAGCACTTACGGTTCATTTACAGGGACACACAAAAGAATTCCGTTACATTTTGGTGTAGTATCAGGAAAAATCGTTTGCGGTGTATTTCAATGATATTTCATTATTTTAAACACATTTAAAATATACATCACTGAGGTGTGCTACAAGACGCACTTACTGTAGAATTATGGTATGCATAGAATTTGTCGTTTTTTCACAAATACACACAAAAGAATTTGGCTTGAGTACTGTCTATCAAAAGTAATTGCTGGAAGTGCGTTTTCAGTTGTGGTACGCATTTTAACATTTAAGGTTTTTTTTTTTTTTTTTTTTCCATACCACTTGGTGCTTTTCCTCCGCTGAGCTTAATTGCATAAAATGTTGCATTTAACTGAGGAATAAATTTTGACATATATGTGTATGATGGTATTGAAGAATTCAGAAATGTATTGTAGTGAAAGGCTGCAATTGTTTATTGAATGTATTATTCTTGATTATTTTACAAATTAAGAATAAAAAACTATTATTACTTGTGTAAGAACGTTGAACTTTTCAAATTCATCAAAACGCACTTATAAAACATTTCTTATAAGAAGTTTAAAAATGTGTTTTCATAGAATAAGTTTTTAAAACCTGATATTTCTATTTCTTAATTCACTTTTCTTCTGATTTACTTACCAGATATATGCATTATGAAGATCTTTTAATAAATGGTAAGTTTCAGTATCTGTACGTGCAGAATAAAATCCATTGACTATTGACACAATAATAATAAAGTATTTTATTCTTATATGTCAAAAGTCATTTTTCTTCTTTTTAGAATGACTTCATTATCACTACCTAAATTATTACCTGAGTTAAGTATATTAATTATTTCAATCATTTTTAAATGTCTGAGTTTTATAGATTTACTTATTTTTATTTCAAGGAAATAATGTAATTTTCGGAAACTTTTTATTTGGTGCATATAAAATTTATTTAAAAAAAAAAAATGGGGGGGGGATGTAAGTAGGAACTTTATTTGCAGAACTAAAAGTTATTGAATATGAGTTCATACTGACTCAATCATACTAAATTATTTCATTCTCATAAACGAAAATGATCTTTTTCTTTGAGAATGATGTCAATATCACCATCCGAACTAATCTGTCAATCAATAAGACAACTTGAATCTTTCTGACACATTCACGGACTCATTTTTAAACGGAAAATTGATGGCACTTGCATGCCTGATTATTGAAGTGATTTGGAATCGAATGGTGTTTACAATCTTTTGATAAATGAATATTGTCTATCGCTATAAGTGATTGTTGTCACGTGAACAAAGGTTTTCTTCTTTCCCGCGTTGTTACGTCCTGAATGTCGATTCTAAACACAAACTTCGATAGTATTTTGTGTCTTTATCAAAAAACAGCATTTGTTTGTATAGTATCATAATAAAAGCAGCTGCCAATTTCATTCGTTTCCAAACAAAAATTAATCCAGAAATGTGTCCGAAAGTGACTCCTTCGGATTTGAGAACAGACTTAATGCAATCTTTTAATAAAATTACAGTTTTATGAATGCCAATGCAATATTTCTTGAAATATAACGTCATTTTCATTTGTCGAAGCATGATTCTAATGGGTGATTTATGATCGGGGAATTTTATGTTATAGAAATATAGTCCTTTTTTATTATGTTACTTAAAGTAAGTACTTTAACAACTTATTTAACAGAAAGAGCAACAGAAGTTTACTGGCATATTTAAAATAACCTTTATTTCTAATTGCTAACATTCCTAAGCATGGTAAATTTCGTATAAATTCAGAATTGAATCTATGAATTTAACTTGTGAAATGGCGAAAGTTATAAACATGAAAAAAATAGCAAATACAAATCAAAAGCTATAACAGATAGATATATATGAATGTAATTATATTTGCGCAAAATTAATGTGCAAATTATACTTTTGATTAAAATATATTTATATACAATTGGTTAATATATATATATATATATATATATATATATATATATATATATACGACCCCCTATATTTTACCATCTTACTTACTTTCAACTGGTAAGAAATTCGACTAGAAAGGAACAAACTAGTTTTTTCCCCACCGGAGTTCAGATCTGCTGGGAGATAAGAAAGGGTACTCTAATAGGGTTCTATTGTGGGGCGTGACCCAGCGCACCCTGGGAGTGAATCTTGGGGGGGGGGGGGGAGTACAGCCGGTACATATACTTTAAATATTTTTTGCGGTACATATACCGTCCAGTTAAATTACGGTATATATACTGGTCACAAAGTTGCCAGTATATGTACCGTAATCTTTGACCAAAATTTTTTACAGTGCATCTAGAATGAATCGTAAACTGGTTGGAAATTGGTTTAAAAATGGATTTAATATCTAATCACTCGGCCGATTATCAGGGTCGGCGCAAGTGTCGGGCAAACGATGCACCTGCCCAGGGCCCTGGGGTTTTAGTAGAGGCCACGAGTCTCTGTATGAAATTCGTAATAACTTTTCCTCCGTATAAAACAATAATATGTTTGCTCTACAATGGTTTTTAAATGTTTGTTTAAATGTTAAAAAAAATGTGTATTTAATTTTTTACAAGCAAAAGTTGATATAATTGTATAGACAACATTAAAGAAGTGAGTATAAAACATCACAAACTTTACTGAATGGTGTATACAAATTTAAAATTTTATACATACATTAATATTAAAAATATCTACGTTTCGACCACCTTCTATGGTCATCTTCAGGAAAAATATTTATATTGCTTTTAAACTTTCAAAAGAGAAAAACAATCCGTCCGTTGCCACATTATTATTGCCGTCCACAAATTAAAAAATTAACAAGGGTAACACTCAACCATCGTACCAACCAACCATGAGTAGAAGCGATGCAGAAGCATCTCCTAAAGGACAAAAATCTAACTGCTGTAAATGTGAAGAAATTTAAAATAAATAAAAGCGTAATTGACTATTTTAAGTAAAATTTGTGATGTTTTATACTCACTTCTTTAATGTTGTAATGTTTCATGGTGTAATCGTCCAGCATTTATATTAATTGTATAGATTTGTTGATCCTGAAAGATACCGTGAATGCAAAAAATAAATGTTTAAAATATTTTAAAGGACAGAAGATTTTGCGAAATTAAAAATAATTATGCACTTTAAATCTGAAAATATTGGTATGTTTCATGCATTTTATTATCTATAATATATATTATCCTATGATATATAGAATTGTGGATTGGAAATAATATACCTATCTACACTGATGTCCAAAAATTAAGGGGCAGTGATCGATTTCTCTTATTTTAGACGTTGTGTCGAATATATACTGAAATTCTTTTCGAATTATCCTTGAACATCAAGAATGTAAAGAAAATGTTTGACTTCCGTAGATAAAAACTAGTATTAGTTCTTCGATTAATTTAGTCTTAAAGTTTATTGACGAATTTGCGTGTACAAAAATAATGAAAACATATGGAGTTATTGCACGGCTCCGGAGGCTCTCAGCGGAAGTGGTGTGCGTTGGACAAGATAACTTGGAAACTGCTTATCTGAAACAAGACAGAACCAATCAATTTTAACAATATATTAACCCTTTAGCGGGCGATGTCCACAAAAAAGGACACCTAATTTTAATTCCAAAACTGACAAACGGCAACAAGAATATTTAATTAAAATTTTCGTTTTATAAAGTACGGGAAAATCAGCAAGTTTATCTTTTCTAAGGAAATCGTTTGTAAAATCTGGTGTCAGCCCACTATTTCATTATTTTATAAACAGATTTATTCCGCGCCGGAAAGGGTTAAATAAATTTGCAGTTGAACGAAATAAATTAATTTATGGTGATTGTAAACAAAATGGCGACCGTTTTAAAGAGAATGCTATTTTTTGGTGTAAAGTGCGGCTATTCTAAAGTGCATAAAAAGTATTAATTTTCTTCAGAAATTAAATTCCTTCCTCGAAGGGCAAGATAATACTAATAGCTACAATTTCACGAAGTTTCATTGACATCCGTTAAGAACTTTGTTTGAAATCATGTCCACCGACTTTATAAATGACGTTTCCAGAAAAACGACTTTAAAGTTTTGAAATGAAATAAAATGTATACAACATCCATAAAAAAAAGATGCTGTATAACACGAGTTTCACATTTTGAACAGGCCAGCTTGTTTACATATGTAAAGAAAAAATCCCTGACGGCTCAGCCTACAAGCACAGGTAGATTTCGAAGATGCAGACAGTTTGCCTGTTTATTGGTTGCCTCGGATTTAAAATCGTCGGGCTCGGGCGGGACCGGGCTCCGAAAAGAGAGCCCGAACTCATCTCTAGTACTGAAGAATTAATTATTGCCCGACCATTCCATAATACCCGAACTTCCTCTACTATCGAATTGACATAAAAATTTGGAATTTGACACTATACCGACTATACTTTCGTGTGGTTACATTTGCCCAAAATCGATTTTTCCAAACTTTATGACGGGAGGAAATTTCTTAAGAATAATTCTGAAAAGCAAAAATTAAAAAAATGAAATAAGAAGTTAAAAAAATACATGAGATTCTGCTAGAGACATTTTCTGCCGTATCGGGATATTTTAAAATAAACATGCACATGGAAGTAACGTATATTTAACAAGTAAAGCAGGATTTTTTAAAAAGCCTACACTAGTAACGCGACGGCACTCGCAAGCTAATGTTAAGCCTATGGGAGCATTATTTTGAAATTTCTCGTTTGGATTTCATTATATTTGCCGAAACGTCAGTAGAGGCTTACTGTGGCGACCCGAAAATGTTTTGGTGTCTGTTTGTTTGTATGTCTCGCGTAAACTGCCGAAAAAGTATTCTTTTAGCCGCAATTATGTAGGTATGTTGGTGAGGTACCCGGAATTAGCTGTAAAAGTTTTGGATAAATTTGGTTCATTCGTTCGAAAAATATAGAACATTTTGTTTTAAGTCATCATGCTTTTCAATGGGAAATTGGACGATTTTAAAATTTAAACATCCATCGAAATGAAAATGTCGCATTGGGTAAATGCTAAATGATGGATGCTAAATTTTGGATGCTAAATTATGGATGCTAAATTACCGAAATGGAGATTTTAAATTAATCCAAACGCTTTGATAATTTTCCAATACATTTATTAGAATTTCGAAATTAATTGTATAAATTATTGGGAAATTTTACGCATCAATTTGAGAGATATAAAACATTTTATTTTCTCACTTTTTACAAACGTTTCCAATGCATTTCGTTTACCCCCTCTTTCATTAAATGGTTGCCTAGCAACTGTATTTAAATGAATATAAAAAAAAAGAATATTCAAGTAAATCGCATTATTTCTGCGCAAACCTTTATTAACAAAATAGCTAATTTTGGGGTGATTTTAGTTTTGAATGTGCTTTTTCTAATAAAATAATGATGATTTATTTTAACTACTAAAGAAAGATGACCAAATCGGTTTTCCAAACGAAAATTATAAAAATGTTGAATGTGTAAATAAGTGTCACAAGAGGAATTTACATTTGTATAAGTATATTTATTACACGAAATTTTATGGAATTTCAGCAACTTATGGTAATGTTTAGTGGATGAAAAATAAGTATTCTTTTAAGGATAGGATGAAATCTCTTGTACAAGGAGATGGTTAATCTAATGAAATTACAACAGTAAATGCATTCAGACATATACTCGAATAATGATATAGCACAATTACTGGAAATTGAGGACATGAAATTAAATTGAAAACGAGGAGATCAAGGGACATATATCCTCTGAAAAAATGTATCCTTATTCTTAAAAAAAAAAACAAGTCGTTTATCATATCATTGCATAAAATTGTGTTTAATAATTTTCAGAAGTTTCTATAAATCTTATATCCTTGTATTAAATGTACATATAAATTAAGTAAATCAGATTGTAGGTTATTAAATATTATGCAGAGAATGTTAAAAATTACTGAGATTTATAAACAATGATTGAGCTGACGTTGAGGCCTCTGATCTGTCGATTATGATCTGTCTGTATTAAATAATGATCTGTCGATTCATTATTTAAAATCGATTACACCACTTTTAAAAAATCCCTGACGGCTCGGCCTAAAAGCACAGGTAGATTTCGAAGACACAGATCATGAGGCGACTGTTTTTTGAGAATTTCAGAAGAAATGACCGTATTGCCATGATGTGGCATTTGGAACCGCCCACTTCGAAATTTACCTGTGTATGTGGGCGGAGCCGGCAGGAATTTTTTTGTTTATTTTTTTTATTTATTTATTTTTTTTTTTTTTGCTGTAAGGGTTGGTCTTATAACAAATTTATAAATATCAATATAAAAGTTGTAGATAATATTAAGAGGATTTATAATAAATTTAAGCGGATTTGATATCTTGTGAATTGACAAAGTTATGATTTTTTTTCTTCTGAAACCCTTATCCACCCCCCTCACCCTTGAGGCCATTTTTAATGATATCAAAAATCTGTCATACATAAATTTTCGGCCATTTTCCTAGAAGTAATAATAACTTTAAGCGGATTCAATGCGTATCAAAATCAAGAAGTAATGGCGTTTTTTCTGTTTTCACAAAAAGCCCCCACCTCACCCCCTTGGTTCGATTTTGCCCATTAACGAACTTGACCGAGATTTAATGCCCCTTGATTTTATGTATCAGTTTGAAAGAGATTTGTGCAGAATTATTGAAGTTATCGTGTCCATAAAAGATATACCACTTTTTTATGGACACGATAACTTCAATAATATATATATATATATATATATATATATATATATATAAAGTCATAATCGGCGTAGATCTGCAAAAATGTTCCAGAAATTCCAATATAGGGGAGAATGTAATATGTAATATTTCTTACGGGATCTACCTCAAAATGTGTAATGAGAATTTTATGATTTAGATCCTCTTAAAAAGTAATAATTCCATATTCCCCTTTAGTAAAATGTACATTACAAATATTGAGAAAATATTGAAAATAATAATATATGCTTAAACAGTTTAGGCGTAAGAAAAAAACAAGTACTCCAATATTTTTCTAATAAGGTTATCTACGAAATATAAGTTATTGAGTTGTTATTCTTTGAGGCGCAATACCATTTCCAATTTAAGTCAATTACTTTGATGCTATAGGTTGTTTACTAAATCTCTATTGATCACACGTGATAAGCAACTCAAAAACAGTAATACATATTGATTAGTAAATAAATACACATAAGTATACTTGTATTTCAATGAAAAGAAAATTGATAGCACTACAGAAAAAAGTGGGTAAGTGTGATCGAAGATCGCTCAAAGGGTTTCGTTTAATATTTCTTTCAAAACACTTTATCCTTTCTTTAATAAATCCAAATAAATTTCATTTAGCAACAACAACAACAACAAAAAAAAACACTCATGTTTTTTATAAAGTAAAAATTTACCGGTCTATTTTTCTCGTTTTTTTTTTCGAATGTCTAAACCAGCCCGATAGCGGGCGAAGCTGTTATTCTGTGATAATAATATCTGTCATGTGGACTAAATGCGATATTAAAAAAAAAATAATTTCAAAATTAAACCTGTTGTACACCTTCAAAATGTTAAAATATGCGAATATTTCCGTAATCGGGTTTTTATCATGATTCAATACGTTCCTCAAACTCATATATTTACTACATTAAAGATTTGAGTATAAAACATAAAAAAATTACTGAACGGTGTATACAAACGTTTTGTATACACCATTCAGTAAATTTGTGATAGAGTCTAATGAAACAAATTGGAAAACACATAACATATTTAAAAACCTAATTTATGAAAATTACCAAAAATTTTCTATGAGAAATCCAAATTCTTCTGTGTAGTCCTGTATATGATCTATAGATTTGTATATATACTGTATAGAATGTTAAATTTTAGTTTAGTACAGCATACGCGTAGCACAGTTTTAAATTCCACTTCTGGAATTTCCGTCAATAAACGAAAATGTACTCTAGAACTTATGCGCTGCCCTGTATATGATCTATAGAATTTATACACTCCAACTAATATATAAAAAATTAGTTAAATTAAAAAACACGTACCACAACTGAAAAAAAAAATTAGCTAATGTTACACGAAAGCAGCAAGCTAAAATGCAAAGAACCCGATTACAGAAGATTCGTTAATACTGAATTTGAATAAGAAATTCGTAAAATTATTGAGCTATAGCCAAGTTGGCTTCTGTTATGGAGGCTTATTTTAGTCACCAAATTTGGTGATATTTCGCCAAGTGTAGCCAAGCTAGGCGAAAATTTGACGCTGACGGATATGAATATAGTTTTATGCGTATGATTGGGAAAATGATTACAGCAATGAAAGTTAATAATTTGCCAAGAAATCACGGTCACTAAAACTCATAAATTAATCCCCAATTTTAAGGGAGCTTTCATTACAAAAAGCTACCTATTGCAGCCGTTCCAGATATTTTTGGTATATTTTCACCGATCATGACTTTCAGACCCCAAAATCACCCTCCGTTCAAATGTTGATTTATATATACAGGGTGTCCGAAAAGTCTGGAAACGGTCGAATATCTCGAAAAATATACATCGGATAGAAAAACGGCAAAATGCATGTTCAATATTTTTGAAAAATCTATTTAGGGATATCAAAGTTGTTTCCCCCAACTATGCCGTCCTGTGGGGGGGGGGGGGGGGGCGGAGGGAGAGTTTGATTCCATCAAACTTTGAAATCTTAATTGATAACCCCCCCTTTTTTATTGCACATTCGGATTCTACGGGAAAAATACGTAACTTTTGTATTTAACATTTTCTACGGAAAATGGTAGATGGCACTGTAATTGAGTAAAATGCAGTGACATCGTTTACTTTGAAAAGTCTGGAAACGGTCGAATAACTCGAGAAACATACATCGGATTTAAAATTGAAAAATGCATGTTCAATAGTTTTGAAAATTTGATTAAGGGATATCAAAGTCCCCCCCCCCCCCCAAATCTACCCCCTGGGGGAGAGAGGGGCAAATTTGAAATCTTAAATAGTAACCCCCTTTTTTTATTGCAGATTCGGATTCTACGGGAAAATATACGTGACTTTTATATTTAACATTTTCCTCGAAAAATTGTAAATGGCACTGTAATCGAGTAAAATGCAGTGAGATTCGTTCCCATTGAAATGTCTGGAAATGGTCGAATAACTCAAGAAATATACATAAGATTGAAAGACGGAAAAATACGTGTTCAATATTTTAGAAAAGTGACAACTTTCATATTCCTAAATAGATTTTTCAAAATTACTGAACATGCATTTTTGTTACAGCGCCATCTCCGATGTTACGAAGAAAATGTTAAATACAAAAGTTACGTATTTTTCCCGTAGAATTCGAATCTGCAATAAAAAAAGGGAGTTACCTGGATTATAATCCACCTATATGCAACGGCATTTAATCATCTGTTTTGATCCTGACTTCAGGCAAACAATTTCTTTATTTCAAAGTTCAAATTTTATTATAATTAACACAGAGTTAATATTTTGTGGCAACGCGTACAAAGGTGGGAAAAAGTCTAGTAATTAACTCGTTCAGCGAGAGATACTGTGTTGGATGGCCATTAAGAAGTCACACTGAAAATAAACCAGTATTGCGCCGTCCGGCAATACTTATTCTTCTGTATAATCTTCATTTTGTAATGCAATTCTTACTTTTCTGCTCCTAGAAAAAAATAACTGCGTATGGGCAATATTTTTATAAGACAATAAAAATTTAGAGTCACTCGGTCTATTTTCAATTCCTAAATTGACGTCATTCTCAGATGATAATGCAAATTTTTCATATATTTAATTTAAAATTTTACTGGAAGCGAGTGAAAATGATTTAATAGATGCATTTACAGGTGCTTGGTTTTAAACATCTACTATATTACAGAAATTTTAATTTCAAGAAAATATTCAGGGAAAAAATAACTTGGTAAATGTGACGTCACTTTTCAACGAACGATTTCAGTACGACATCAAACTGACCTAAATTCTAAAGAAATGGTTGCTATGTTTTATATCCTATTTCGTTTGTACACTACAGCTATATCTTATGGCTAAGTGTTCTAATAAATTAGATGTAGTGTTAACATTTTCTACAATTTATAATAAATGGTGCGTGGTTTCTTCACTTTTCAAACAAAACGTCATGACGAATAGTGCCTAGAAAATGGCATTTTTTTCCTGTAATCATTGTAGATTTAATTTTTATGAATGAAAATGTATGTTTCCATTAAAATAAATCTGTATTGATTCCATTCCATTGTCCCGAACACTTTACAGAACGCTGTTTGTTCAAATAAGTAGTAATATGAAAGTAAATAAAAACTTAGATCCTAACTTCAAAAAGGTAAACTGTTTCACCTGATGAAAATGACCTCATGTTCTAATGAAAACGTGTACTTTCTTTTACAAACAGGCCAATATGACGCAATTTTCAATGAATTTTAAATTCCGCCCATGCTAAGATTAATGATTGTGAATTAAAATAAATATTTAAATTGAATTTATATAGTTACGCTTTTGGAACTTTTAAATGTAGCTATTTCGGCATTTTTTTTCTTAAATATGCAATACATAAATTTCCATTCCCTTTAATCAGATAAATGAAACTAATTTCCTTCTTTTTCTTTTTTTTTTTTTTACTTTCTTCTATCTATAATAGAAGAAAGTATTGTAATCGAAATTTTTTTCGACTTCCGGTTTTCGACGGATTTACACGTTTTAGGTGTCAGAGATTCCGAAAAACATGTTTTTACAAAATGTCTGTCTGTCCGTCTGTCCGTCCTCATTGCATCATCGAAAAGTGTATGAAGATATGCTTCAAATTGAACGTAATTTTTCTTCTATATTTTTGGCTATGGCAAGCTGGTTCTATTAGAATTTGGGGATATTTCGACGAAAGGGGGCGCTGTGATCGATATTTCTGTTCCATTTTCTTTATTGTACCATCGAAAAGTGTATGAAGTTATGCTTCAAATTGAACCTAATTTTTTTCTATGTTTTTGGGTACGGCAAGCAGATTTTATCAGAATTTGGGGTATTTCGACGAAAGGGGCGCTGTGATCGATATTTTTGTTCCATTTTCACTATTGTACCATCGAAAAGTGTATGAAGTTATGCTTCAAATTGAACCTAATTTTTTTTCTATGCTTTTGGCTATGGCAAGCAGGTTCTATCAGAATTTTTGGATATTTCGACGAAAGGGGGCGCTGTGATCGATATTTTTGTTTCATTTTCACTATTGTACCATCGAAGAGTGTATAAAGTTATGCTTCAAATTGAACCTAATTTTTTTTTTCTATGCTTTTGGCTATGGCAAGCAGGTTCTATTAGAATTTGGGGATGTTTCGACAAAAGGGGGCGCTGTGATCGATATTTTTGTTCCATTTTCACTTTTGTATCATCGAAAAGTGTACGAAGTTATGCAGATAATTGAACAATTTTTTTTTCTATGTTTTTGACTCTAGCCTGCAGGTCCAGGTTGAATTCGGAGATATTTCGACGAAAGGGGTGTTGCGATCGCGATTTTTGTTCGATTTTCACTATTGTATCATCGAAAAGTGTATGATGTTATGCAGATAATTAAACCAATTTTTTTTATATGTTTTTGGCTGTAGCCACCAGGTCCTACTTGAATGTGAGGATATTCCGCTGGAAGGAGGCGCTGTGATAGCCATTTAAAGATTTCAAATTCAAAAAAATGTACAAAAAATTTGGAAATCCTAAAAGTTTTTTCCGCAAAATGTTCGGCCTTGATCCGGAGAATCAGGAACAATTTTTGTTTTGTCTGTATCTTAAAAAATGGCGGAGATATAACGGTTTGAAATTTTAGGGTGGTTGACATTTTCAAATAAGACAGCATAATTCTCCCATAAACGGGTTTAATTTATGAGTTTTAGTTAACAGGGTTTCAGCAAATTTTCTTCCATTGTTGTAACCATTGTTCCTATTTTTAAATGCTTAACACTATATATTTATATTCACCAACATCAAATTGTCGCCAAGCTTGGCGGCAATTGACGAAATATCGCCAAATTTGGCGACAAAAATAGGTTGCCACAAATGAAGCCAACTTGGCTGTAGAAGACTAATTTGGCAATATTCTCATTCAAATTCAATGTTGACGAGAACTGGGAAAGAATCTTCTTTAATTGGGTTCCACGCATATTAGCTTCGTGTTTTCCAGTAAAATTAGCTAAAATCGTGAAACCAAGGGATAGGGCGGCTATCTGTTCCTGTCGGTACAGGCCAGAAGAATGTTTCGTAGTTTAGTGTACATCAGTTGATCGCAACCCGGTAACCCGACGATTCGCAAGCAGCTAACGTACAACAGAATGACGAAAAATATTGATTTTATTGGCGATGTGATGACGAAATTAGAAGTATTAACAGGATTGAGATAGAAGAAAGTTTTGGGATTGGCACATCCGACTAGTTTAAAGGAAAATTGATTTTACTAAATTAAGTCAGGTTCGGGTGAAACGTAATAGTTGCATCGAAATTAGATAAACGTGACGACCCATTCGGCTTTGAACATATTCACTAAACGACGTAAGTAACGACCGCCGTCACTGGCGCAATACGCAGAATGACGGTCTTCTTCAAGACCAATGGGAAAGTTCCTCGATCACGAAAGATACCACTGGGAAAATATAACCGGAAATAGCCGGTTTGTTTGGATGTGTTAAACGCCCCAATTCTCCGGAAGCCGCTGTTCGATGTCTTTAACTTATTGAATTTAACTTTTAATTTTGCCCAGTGATATCTTCATTTATCGGGTTTGGTACCTTTCCGGGCAATCTAGAAGGACCCATGATTCCGCGAGTAACAGCTGGTCGGTGTGTTAAACATACTGAATTTCACTATTGAATTTTGCCACTGAGATCTTTCGTGTTCGGGTTACTTTCGTGGCAGTAATGAAGTGTACCACGATTCCGCCTGTTCCACGAGCACTGGCGGTCGCCCGAATTTCCCAGGTTTCCCGAACACGATTACTTGTGTCTTTAACTTATAGAATTTTGCTTTTAAACGTTTTCTGTGAGGTCTTCCGTAATCGGGCTACTTTCCTGGCCGTTTTGAAGGTACCCGCGATTCCGCCTGTTTCGTGAGTAATGTCGGTTGAGAGTCACCAAGTCGAAGCACGCGGAATTGCAGTCATCTAAACTGTTCGGAAAGGTAGTAGTCCCGATCACAGATCAGGAAAAATTATTAAGCGAAATTCAACGAGTTAGAGATATTGAGTAAAGAGTAAGGGTGGGTTTAATAAATCTGTCAACTTTGGCGACTTCATTCTTATTCATTGCTTTAATTTTTCTGAACGTCACATCTTTATGGCATTATGATGTTTCTTTAAAAATTATTTTTTTAAAAGTTAATTAATTTTAATTTGTAAAGATGAAAGTCATTAAAACTGAACTGACATTTTAATGTATTTTTTGATAACCAATAAAACCTTTGTACCCAAAAATTTTTATTAACATGCTTTTATGTACATAGTATCATTCCATGCGTAGATAGTTTCATTTTCTAAATACTACATCACTACATTACATCGTTATGAATTAATCTAAGTAAGTTTTACGCATTCTATGGACCCCGGGCACTATTTTACGAGGCTAAGCAGATTTCCAATATTACTTTCATGGAAATCATTACAAAATAAGCTGTTTTAACAAGCTGAAGATGTCCGTTTTATTAACGTTGAAATAGTACGCGTTTCGTTAATCAAAATTCAGTGCACGGCTAGACGCTTATTGAAACCCTTGTTATCAGGGTTATTAAAGTTCGGCTAGATGCCGAAATAATAAGAATGTTAAAGGAAACTTTATTCGATATATTATTCCAGACGAGAATTACGAGGAATAATTACGAAAAGATAATATTCAATAATTAACTCTTTCTCTTGAATTAAGCATTTATAAGTGGAATTTATGGGTAGGAAATAAGTAAAAGGAGAAAATGTTTGAACTTGCTTGTAATTTGTTAAGTTGAGTGGGAACGTCTAATCCTATAAAAGAGGATTTGACGGGAACTAAGGGAATTTGCTAAAATTTTACATTTGCTTAGATAACTTAAGAATAGATATTGTAAAGTTTGAAATGTCTATTATTGTGAATTCAGCATATATTACGGTGGGGAGCTTGAAGCGGTTCTGGTCGCCCTCTTAAACCCGTTGATCCATTGTTTTAACTAAAGAGGTCAGGTACCTTTGAAAGTGTTGTGGCGACTCCTCCGTGCAGTGCTCTCTGGCTGTTGCTGCTGTGGACAAATTCTAGAGTCTAACTACCTTAGCAACGAGCAACTCATTCATGCAGTTACTCTAGCTGTTTCGACAGTGGACAAATTTCACCAGCGAGACCGACTGGTACTGAGATATGGAAGTTCTCTACTTCTCGACACCCACTTCGATGGTTCTGCTTTCCGAAGCGAATTTTCCAGACGACAGAATCGGACGGGTTGATAAGATGCAAGATCTCTCAAACAAGGCGGGACTCATTATTTCTCTTCTGAATGGCAACAGTCGAATGCGCTAGTATTTAAAACTGGAATTTATTGACAAGAGAGGCAGGAAGTCAAGAGAGCATTACAAAGCTTTCTATACAAACTGGACATGTGTGTCTTTAGCAGTGCAAAAAGCACGTTACTTTTATTTTATAAATTTCATAATAACTTATGTTCGTTAGGTTAATAAAAGAATTGGTTAACCTCCATTGGTCTAGCTGTCGTCTACATACTTTCACACGAAATAATATTAAGCTGTCGGTGACATTGTAGGGTTAAGTTCATGTTACAGCTATACTTACCCATGCCTCTCGTGCTCTACAGATTTGGTGACCCTGGACGTCCACAGATCTGAGGACCTTAGTGAAAAGTTTCTTGACGGCTGACCGCTCTAGACTAACCGGAAACATATCTGTTTTCAAGTGAGTATGTTCCAATTCTTATTACATTAAGTATTTATTATACCATATGCTGTCGCTATGCCGGACGACGAAGTTTCTCGTATCGCATTTCGTGCACCCCCCGTTTGGAAATCTGATATAGACTTGTGGTTTCTTGAAGTAGAATCAGGATTTGTGACGGATGGAATTACTAACGACGATACAAAGTTTCATTGTGTGGTGGCTGCTTTAGACACAGAGATTTTGTCTTATATACGTGATCTAATCCGTACACCCCCTGCCACAAATGCTTATGAAAGCTTAAAATCTCGCATTACGGAACAATTTTCTCAATCTGAGAGTGTTCGTTTGAGAACGCTTTTACAAGATTTGCAATTAGGCGATAAACACCCCTCTCAGCTGTTACATGAAATGAAAACTTTCGCTACTGATAAAATATCAGAAGATGTTCTGCGTACACTTTGGCTTCAGCGTTTGCCAGTATCCGTTCAGCAAATTTTGTCTATAAGTAAAGATAATCTAACCGATTTGGCTAAAATAGCTGATAAAATTTGTGACATTCCTGGTTTGGCACCAATATTATCTGAAGTGAAAACATCTGGTATTTCCTCAGAACTTGATGGATTAAAACGTCAAATTGACATACTCCATAAACGTTTGGATGACTTAACTCTGTCTACTACACGGACGCGTAGTTTGAGTAAGAACAAACCTCTTACACGTACTCGTTCCAGAAATAGTTCTCGTGAATCCAGGAACCAGAAATTATGTTGGTACCATTTTCGATTCGGAAATAAAGCTAAAAAATGTACAGGATTGTGTAACTTCGCTAAGGAATTAGATACCAGTTCGTGTTTTTTCGAAAATGACAACTATGCAAATCGTCTGTTTTTGTCAGATAGGAAATCAGGTTTCCGCTATTTGGTGGATACCGGTGCAGCTTGTAGTACGTTTCCCCGAGACCCTTTAGTGCATAAAACACCTGATACACATTTGTCCTTATACGCTGCTAATGGATCAAAAATCTTAACTTATGGTACATGTCAGTTAACGCTTGATCTTGGGTTACACAAACCACTAAAATGGACTTTTGTAGTAGCAGAAGTAGATCGCCCTATCTTAGGTGCAGATTTTTTACAACATTTTGGGTTAATAGTGGATATAAAAACCGGAGAATCATTGATAGCATAACTAAGCAATCCTCGAAAGGTGTTTTTACGTCTGGAAATGCCCTGGGATTAAAAACAGTTTCCGGCATTACGGTTTATCATAAGCTGTTGCAGAAATACCTCAGCATTACTAACCCGGCTATGCTTCATGTCACTCGCAAACCTCATTCTGTTACGCACACAATTTTGACAAAAGGTCCTCCTATTTTTTCGAGACCCAGAAGATTATCTTATGAAAAGCTGGAAGTCGCTAAGAAAGAGTTTAAATCCTTAATGGATCAAGGTTTAATTAGACCATCAAAAAGTCCATGGGCGAGTCCAATCCATATGATACCTAAAAAGAATGGAAAATTTGTGGCGATTTTCGCCGCTTAAACTCTGTCACTGTTCCTGACCGCTATCCCCTCCCCCACATTCATGATTTCTCTTACGGCTTAACTGGAAAAAGTATTTTTTCTAAATTGGACCTTATGAAAGCCTACCATCAGATTCCTTTGGACGAAGCGTCCATCCAAAAGAGTGCCGTTACTACACCTTTTGGACTCTTTGAATATTTATTCATGTGTTTCGGTTTATCGAATGCAGCGCAAAGTTTCCAGCGATTTATGGACGAAGTTTTAAGAGGTCTTGATTGTTTCGTTTATCTCGATGATGTATTAGTAGCCTCGGAAAACGAGGAAACACATTTAAAAGATCTTGAAAAAATATTTCAACGTTTGCATTCTTATGGTTTAGTGCTTAACGTCGAAAAATGCATCTTTGGCGTAAAGGAGTTACCATACTTAGGATTTTTAGTCAACAGTACAGGAATAGCTCCCTTGCCAGAAAAAGTCTATAAATTACTTAATTTTCCACTACCAAAAACTGTTAACGAATTACGTAGATTTTTAGCTATGATAAATTTTTATCATAAACATTTAAAAGGAACGGCATCTATTCAGGCTCCATTACACGAATTGTGTAAAGGAAAGAAAAAAAAATGACAATTCTCCCATTCTTTGGACTGATGCAACTACGCAGTCTTTTGAACAATGTAAGAAAAGCATTCCAGACTAAACTTTATTATTTCACTATGTGCTTGGGGCACAAATTTCGTTACATGTTGATGCTTCGATATCGGTATCGGTTCCGTATTACAACAAATTGTTAATGATGATATTCAACCTCTCGCGTTTTTTTCCCGTAAATTGACACCTACTGAACAGAAGTATAGTACCTATGATCGCGAATTGCTTGCAATTTATTGTTCTATTAAGCATTTTCGTCATATAATTGAAGGGCGTCAATTTACTGTATTTACCGATCATAAGCCACTAACTTTCGCATTTGTAAATCAGAGTGATACCAGCTCACCTCGACAACAGCGACATTTGGAATACATTTCCCAATTTACTACAGACATTCGCTACATCCCTGGAAAGAATAATATAGTGGCTGACGCCTTTTCCCGTATTTCGGAAATTAAAGTACCTGAGAGTATTGATTATATCGATCTTGCAAAAGCCCCATGTGACGATGCTGAATTGCGTTTACTTCGGGATTTTGACACCCTCAAAATGATTCCCCTTTAACTTTCTCCTTCCAAACTGCAACTTTGGTGTGATATATCGACAGGAACTGTGAGACCTTACGTACCGCCAAATTTTCGTTTACCCATTTTTTTGATGCTGCATAATATTTCGCATCCAGGTGTTGAAGGATCAGTCGACCTCATTCGAAAACGTTTTGTCTGGAAAAATTTACGTAAGGATGTAACAGAGTATGCTCAAAAGTGCATCGCCTGTCAGAAAAGTAAAATACATCGTCATGTAAAATCTGAAATAGGACATTACCCACACCCTAAATGTAGATTTAGACATATTCATCTAGATATCATCGGGCCACTCCCACCATCGAATGGATTTCGATACTGCTTAACTTGCATTGATCGATATACCAGATGGCCTGAAGTTTTTCCCATGACAGATATAACTGCAGTTACGATAGCTCGAACGTTCTATAATGGCTGGATTGTCCGATTTGGCGTCCCAGAATTCATAACTACAGACCAGGGTCGACAGTTCGAAAGCGACCTTTTCAAAGCACTTGCGAAATTTCTTGGCGCACATAAAACTCGCACAACAGCATATAACCCTTCCTCCAATGGCGTGATTGAAATTTTTCATCGTCGCCTTAAAAGTGCCATTAAATGCCACGCGACAGACAAATGGACAGAAATTTTGCCAACGATACTTTTGGGACTGCGAAGTGCATTCAAACCTGATTTGCATTCCTCCCCGGCAGAGCTGGTTTACGGTTCCCCTCTTTGCCTTCCCGGCGAATTTTTTCATTCCCAAACAACGACACAGCCCGAACATCACGAATTCTTAATGTTACTCCGGGAAATGATGCACCGCCTCCGACCAGTTCCAACTTCGCATCATACCAAAATTAATGTTTTTGTCCATCCTGAGTTGATGACGTCATCCCATGTCTTTGTCCGAAAAGACTATGTTCGTAAACCTCTGGAACAACCCTACGATGGTCCTTATCCAGTTACGGAACGTAACGACAAGTATTTTTCTGTCAATATTAATGGACGTGACACTCATATTTCCATTAATCGACTCAAGCCTGCTTTTTTATTCAATACCGCCGATCTGGACAAAGATCCTACGTCATATGTTACCCGCAGTGGGCGACATTTAAAATTTTTACTTCCTCCCAAACATCTTGTTCAATCTTTTTCTTTTCGTCTTTCAGATTGGAGGGGGAGTACCTGTGGCGACTCCTCCGTGCAGTGCTCTCTGGCTGTTGCTGCTGTGGACAAATTCTAGAGTCTAACTACCTTAGCATCGAGCAACTCATTCATGCAGTTACTCTAGCTGTTTCGACAGTGGACAAATTTCACCAGCGAGACCGACTGGTACTGAGATATGGAAGTACTCTACTTCTCGACACCCACTTCGATGGTTCTGCTTTCCGAAGCGAATTTTCCAGACGACAGAATCGGACGGGTTGATAAGATGCAAGATCTCTCAAACAAGGCTGGACTCATTATTTCGCTTCTGAATGGCAACAGTCGAATGCGCTAGTATTTAAAACTGGTATTTATTGACAAGAGAGGCAGGAAGTCAAGAGAGCATTACAAAGCTTTCTATACAAACAGGACATGTGTGTCTTTAGCAGTGCAAAAAGCACGTTAATTTTATTTTATAAATTTCATAATAACTTATGTTCGTTAGGTTAATAAAAGAATTGGTTAACCTCCATTGGTCTAGCTGTCGTCTACATACTTTCACACGCAATAATATTAAGCTGTCGGTGACATTGTAGGGTTAAGTTCATGTTACAGCTATACTTACCCGTCTCGCCACCTCTACAGTGTAAAAAAAAACACATTTCATTAAATAACTTGAATTAAAATACGATTTTTTAGGAAAATTTGAAAAGAAACCCCATGCAAAATTTCACTTTAGAAGGGAGGAAGTTATGTCCAAAGCAGTTTGAGCTCTCTTTATATGATCACGAGATAATTTTACCTTTAAAGTCAGTACCTTTCTCAGAACGATGATTTTGGTCAATGGAGCACGATTTTTAGGAAATGTTATGCAGAATTTAATGAAATTTTGCCTGAAAGTATAAACTTTATAGATGCACTAAATGACCTGCGATTATATTCATCAAATAAAAAAATTAGGTGTTATGACAAATTTTATAAAACAAAATCCACAATTTTAAGGTTTTTTTATTTTTTTCAAAATTTTCAAGAATTAATCATTATATTTTCCACAGTGTCAGTCATTTTAAACACAAATTATATTTCTGCTCAATAATAAAAAAAAATAGCTCACTGTGACAATTCAATTATGAGAAATCATGCGCATAAGGCATGTAAGATAATTTAATTTATTATAAATGCATTAAATTTCAAATTAATTTTAAAAAACTTTATAGATGCACAAAATGACCTACGATTATGTTCACCAAGTAAGAAATTTAGAAATTATGACAAATTTTATGAAACAAAATTCAAAATTTGAAGGCTTTTTATTTATTTATTTTTAATTTTTCAAGAACTAATTATTATATTTTTCTTAGTGTCGGTCATTTTAAACACATATGTCTCTACTCAATAATAAAGTAAAATATAGGCTCACTGTAAAATTCAATTACGAGAAATCATGCGCGTAAGGCATATAAGATAATTTCATTTATTAAAAACGCATTACATTTCAAATTAAATTAGAAAACTTTACATATGCATCAAGACTCTTTTTCAGAACATTAACTGTTATGATAAACCTCTTTTAATGAATGCTTAAAATTTCATATAAAAAATTAATTAGAGGTGGAGGTTATTGCAATCCATTTTTGGGTCACTTTTGCATGTAATGTCTCAGTTTCAAAGGTAACACATGGGCTGATAAGTTCCCGGTCTAATAAAGAAAACACAACTTTTTAACAAAACTTTATGACTTTATAACTTTATAACTTTAATAAATAACATAACTTTAATAATAAATAATAATAATTTAATAATAATAATAATAATTTAAAAATAATAATTTTATAATAATAATAATAATTTAAAAATAATAATTTTATAATAATAATTTTATAATAATAATTTAAAAAAAAATTAATAATAATAACTTTATAATAATAATTTAATAAATGATTAATAATAATAATTTAATAATAAATAACATAATTTTATAACGAAAAAGATCCAAACAATGCTCAGAACTCGTTGTTGTTTTTGGTCAAAAGTCAACACGCGCGGCAGCCACTTTGACAACAGCTTTTTCATAGACAAATGTTCATTCAAAATAAAACCTACACGTTTCTTGGATATCTTCAGAGTCTGAACTATCTCCTGCAACTTCACTTTACGGTTCCCCAAAACGATTTTGTGGACTTTTTTTATGTTTTCCGGAGTAACCACCTCTTTTGCGTGGTGCATCACTGGTGTCCGTACGACCACGTTTAAATTCAGCAAATCAGTCAATAATGGTTGATTTACCTGGTGCAGCGTCCGGATAACGCTTATCTAGCCAAGCTTTTGTTTGAACGGTATTTTTCCCCCATCAAATAACAATTCTTGAAATTCTTGTTATCCTTTTTTTTGTTTATCAACAAAGTCGTTCAACTAAAACCACTCTAACGTTTTATCCACACGGCGAATCGTCATGGCATTTTTTCTACTACCTTTTAAAGGTTAGTATTTACTAAAACAAACATCGGTTCGGCGATTGCAACGCCATCTGTGTGCCAGACTGGGAACTTATCAGCCCATGTGTTAGTTGACCCCTTCATGAGTTTTATTTTTACGGTTTTCCGGTAGAATAAAATGCATCTTTTTCGATGGGGTAACTATTTTATTTCGTAATTTTTGATTGAGTAAAATGTTTGGTTCAAATTATGTTTGTTTTACTTGAAAAAGGGGCAGATTGGAACAGCTAACTCTATCGTGTATTTTTCAATAATGTAGCTTTGAACACCCTGTTTTATTTTTTAGAGTTCCGTTCATGTAACGAAACCTTTTCAGTCCCGCTAAGTTGTCCGTCCGTCACAGAGCCGGTTCTCAGAGCCGGTTCATATTTCGTTATAGTAGTTGCCAACAATTAAAAAATCACAATAAAATTATTTCTACAATAATTCCTTTTCTATTGAAAGATTTTCACGTGAAAAATGAAAATGAAATAAAAAATTTCACCAATTGAAAAAAAGATTAATATGACGTCATACTGGTAATAAAAAGGAAATTTTCAAACATTTCTCAATAATACAAGGAGTATGAGTATGAGTAAGTACAGAAAGCCGGTAAATATGACGTCATTAGAGAATTAAAAAGAAAATTAATCTGACGTTATATTGGAAGTTTAACGGACTTTTTCAAATGTTTGAGAATAGTACAAAGAGAATATCAATCTGAGTAATAGAGAACAGTAAATATATAAGTTTGAGGAACTTATTGAATCATGATAAAAACCCGAGTATGGAAATATTGGGATATTTTAACATTTTGAAGGTCTCTATACAACATGTTTAATTTTGAAATTTATTATTTTTTTAGTATCGCATTTAGTCCACATGACAGATATTATTATGACAGAGTATAATAGCGGGTGTCGCCTGCCATCGGGACGGTCCAGATAGTCAAAAAAACGAGAAAAATAAACCGGTAAATTTTTACGTTATAAAAAAAAAACATATATATATATATATTTTTTTTGAAAATGAAATTTATTTGGATTTATTACAGAAAGGATAAAGTGTTTTGAAAGGAATAATAAACGAGACCCTTTGTGCAATCTTCGATCCCACTTACCCACTTGTTTATTTTTATTTTCTACTTTTTATGTTTAAAATATTTTGTTTCTGCTCAGCCAAATAGTCTATTTTGCCTAACGTGGTTTAGTGCATCATTAAATCATTTGTTGTTGTAACTCGTATACTGTTGTAACTATAAAGGATATTTTATGATTTATCGCCTGTGCTCGACGAGCAGAAAAATCGCCTTAAAATGAATCTACTATTTTATAATTAAGTTCTAAAAATATTCAAATTTTGTATTGTCATCGGAAACACGCCTGTGAAACACGCCCATAGGTAGATTTCGTAAGAAATACTACCTGTTGCATTCTGTCCTAAGTTGGAATTTCTAAAACATTTTCGCAGATCTTCACCGATCATGACTCCTAAAACCCAAAACCACCCCCAGTTCAAAACTTTATCTATCTATATATCTATCTATTTATCTATCTATGTTAATTTTTTATGGACACGATAACTTCCATATTTCTGCACAAACTGATACATAAAATCAGTGGCGCAGCCAGAATTCGGTTCTAGGGGGGGTTTTGAGTTTATAATAAAGGTGGTCGCCGGTTATATGGATCATCCGTTAATGGAATCAGTCTTTTAAATGAATGAAATCATAATGCTTTCCTCCGCAATTAAGTTGGTTATGATTCATTTAAACAGCGTTTACAATATTAGAGTTACAAACTATAAAATGCACCAATGAAATAACACAAAACTATGTTAGATTTATTAAGTGTTTAAAAATGATGAGGGGAAAACTTAAAGATGGAAGAACACACTACAGCAAATAATTTTTACATAGAAAATAACAGAGTTGGAATCCATTTGTTCAATCAAAAATACACAAGGTTTCATTACAAGAGAATCACGAATTCTTATTCCTAACTTTAATAATAATGAAGCAATTTTAACAAAATTTTCAATAGACTTATTTACCTTGCTTTTTGCCAAATGTAACAAGTCATTTAGAACTTTTAGGGCTATAGTCTTGAAATTTTATATGGATGTTACTTAAAAGACGTAAATGCTCCCCAGAATTTATTTTTTCAATTCGAAATTTAAAAGAATGCAAGAGTAAGAAGCATTCTAAAATTGCGATTTATGTGACACAATTGGTATGAAAACTTGGAATTTGGCATGATGATTACTTTTATGTAGTAAATACTTCCTTATAACATTTTAAAAAACATTTAAAAATTTAAAAGGACGAAATGAGCTGAAAACTTTCTAAAAGTGTTCTAAATTATGATTTAGTTGAAACTGTTAGTGTTAGAAACTTGAAATTTAGTATAGAGATTACTTTTAAGATGGAAATGCTTGGCATAAAGAATTTATTATAAATGGTAAATTTAAAGGTGTGAAACAGCTGAAAGCATTCTAAATTACGATTTATTTAGAACCTCACGTCATATCGGGCCTTTCGAAGACGATCTTTTTTCTATATGCTAAAAGTAACTAAACGTCTGTATTTCGACACAATCCATTAAAAGCATCTTGGAAGATTAAAATTACAGCGCCTACAAAAATTTGAAAACGCTCTGATGAATAAAAGTATTTAAAAAAATCTGAGAATTTTTCGATGACAATGCAAAAAGAAAGTTGGGTATTTTGACGTGGGTTTGCTCAGCGTCGGCTCATGTTTTCAGTATTAAATGTGACTTAGTCTTTTTTGACGTGACTCTGTGACTCTGTTCTCTTCGACTTTAGTCAAAGACTTAGAATTTCTTCACGGAATTTTAAAGAGGGGTTGGATACAGTTATATTTGCAATCGAATAAAATTTCAGAGCTTTCGGACAGTAACTTTTTTGTGTTGTTATTTTAAAGGACACGTCGCCAAATAATAATAATAATAATTAAAAAAAAAAAAAAAAAAAAAAAAAAAAAAAGACGCGAGAAGAAAGCATTTTTTTTACAGCTAGATATCAATATTTTTCCACGGTCTGTAAAACCATTATATTTATAACCATGGCTTTGCAAATTTGATAAAATCTGGTAGCCAGTAAAAAAATTCTAGTTACCAGTAAAAAAATATAACCTGCTCCTCTCCGAAGTCACTAATTTTCAAAAGCACAAAAGTTTTTTATCAATTAATTTAGGAAAATAATAAGCCTAATGTAGGATTATTAGTTACATAGTTTAGAACAGTTACATCATTTAAAAAGATGGTATAAACAAAGTTTTCTAATGAAATTTATCAAAATTATTTATCTATGAAAAAAAATGTAAAGGCTGCATTAACCGGTATGTTCAGGAAATGCTGATTGCCGAAAGTTTCAAATGTCTGGATAAGTGAGTGCTGCAAAATCAATATCTGATGAGGGGGGCATGGATGAAACAGTCTAGCAGGAAAACAATTTCTGCCTATTTTCGTGTCGAAGTCAGTCATATAATTATTTTTTATTAATTTAAAATTTGCATTTGTTAAACTTATTTTTACTTAATTAAAAATGCCGAAAATGAGAAAAAATGCCATTTATGGTCATTTCTTAGGTCAATTTTTGTACAAAAATTTATAAAAAAAATAATAATAATAAATCGGGTTAAATAACTTGGAGGCTAGATAGAAAAACTAGGTCGCCAGTGGCGACCTGCCGACTGCATTTGTCAAGATCTGTTTATAACTGATGAAACATTTATAGAATTCAGACAACTGGGGTTATTTTTTTTAAACTATGAAACGAGAGACCCTTACGAGGAAAAAAAATCAAACAAGAAGGTGTCTTTTAAAAATGCTTTTCTGTCTAATAATCAATATTTTTTAGTGAAAATGTCATTAAAAAATAAAAATTGATATAAGATATATAATCATACGAATTTGAGGTAATTATCATGAGTCCAGGCACCGCCGGACGGGTCAGCTAGTATAATTTTAATGACATGCAGATAGCATTCGTTAAAATGTAATAAGTGTAAATCAATGCATAACTAATATATTGCTGATCAATTTAAATTAATGCATGGTTAGCGTAAAATTGTGCGTAATTATAGATAGTATTTTTCTAAAAAAATGCATTTAACGCCTTTTTTTAAAAAAAATCCATACTCACAGGCAGGTCTTAAATTCTAGGAAAAAAGAGTACCCCGGAGCTCATACATATACGCTATAAGCAAGAACCCGAAGGCTCTCATCCTGTGAAGAAACATATCGGAGACTTGAGGCTTCCATGAAAAAAAATATTTTATTTGAAGAAAGATAATTGAAAAAATGAGGCGGTCCCCCAGCACTCAGAACTATATATATCTGACTATATATATAACTGACTATATCTTCACATCATGAAAACTCAAAATCGAATGCCTTTTTTTGAAATGCCACAAATTTATCCGCGTCGACCCATAGGAGGGTACAGAAGAAAATTCGTTAGGGAGAAGCGCATTCTAATTTTTTTGAACGCAAACCGCCAAACCAGATTACCATAAATCAGCATCTTTATAACAACAGAAAACTAACTTTCCGAACTTTACATCTGCAGGAATTTTAGCATGCAGATGTATCGAGAAATAGACGTTGCATTTTATCTTTCTTTATTTATTCTGTGATCCAAAATTTATGCTTTAGGAAAGCGCGCAGATGCCAAACTGAAAATGATTTCATTTATCATATGAAAACCGCAAGCACATACTGAAGAAAGAATTTAGACACGTACATTAATTGAGAAAGGATCACTTCAAGCTGGGATAAAAGAGTTTAAGAATTGTTGAATTTTAAATAGAAAGGAAAGAGATTTTCTTTTAACAGAAGCGCGATAAAATTAAAAATAGCTAAAAGAGGAACCACAACTAATTTATAAAATTTTAACGATAAATATATGAATCTCCATCATAAGCAAGACGTCGTTGCTACATTACCAACAAATGAAATATAGTCTTTAAATTTGTGTGCAGACCCCCTACGAAAAAATTGATTCGAAAGAAACACCGATTGCAAAAATCTGCTCATAATCGAAAAATAGCTTTTTATAACTTTAAGTACTTTTTTTAAATTCTTACTTTTGCAAAGATTTTTTTCCTGGGTACGCACATAGCTTGGTCTTAGATATAACTGAGAGCAAAAAACGCAAAAAAAGCCGCTCGAAACTGAGAGAGACTTACAAAGTGTATGTTTTTTTTTTCTCTGGAATTCGATGATCTGTTATTGTTTCAAACGTGGAACAAAGACAGAAATGCAATTAAAAAACAGACTACTGTATACTATATAACTCAAAGCGTCTGTGTGAGAGTATATGACCCATCTTGTACTATAAGATGTCTTGACAAAGTGACGCAGTCCAAAAATCAAGTTTTGACATAACCTATGCGTGTAATATGCGCTTTCACAGTTTTAAGTAGAATTTTCGCCATTTAATTGAATCACATTGTTGAATAGAATTTGATTTAAAAAAGCGGTGGATTCTGCCAAGGCGGAAAGGCCAAAAAACTTAATTTTAACTTTAGTAGTTTTGATTCATATAAGCGGCAATTATAGTAATTTTTTTAGTTCTGGGGGGTGTTTTAACCCCCAAACCCCCCACGTGGCTGCGCCACTGCATAAAATCAAGGGGCATAAAATTTCGGTCAAATTCGTTAATGGGAAAAATCGAACCAAGGGGGGTGAAATGGGGGGTGGGTTGTGAAAACAGAAAAAAACGCATAACTTCTTAGTTATGATACGTATCGAATCCGTTTAAAGTTATTACTTCTAGGAAAAGGGCCAAAAAATTATGTATGACAGATTTTTGATTTCATTAAAGGGGGGGGGGGATAGGTGTTTCAGAAGAAAAAAATTCATAATTTCGTCAATTCACAAGATCCCCTTAAATTTATTATAAATCTTCTTAATATTATCTACAACTTTTATATGAACAAGTTTTTTATAGGACCAACTCTTACGGAAAAAAAAATTCCTGCTGGCTCTGCCTACAGGCAGAGGTATATTTCAAAAAGGGCAGTCCCAACAGCCGCATCATGGCAAATAGGTCTTTCTTCTGCAATTCCCAATAAACAGACTACCCACGGTCTGCGTCTTCGAAATCTACCTGTGCCTGTAGGCGGAGCCGTCATTTTTTTTAATATATTCCTAGCATTCTAAGAAGTAAGTGAAAAACGGATTACAAAATTCAATTTTTACATACAAAAAACAAGTAGAGTTCAGTAAATGAGTGTAAAAATAGCTATCATAAGCTCCCAAATAACGATCATCTAGACGCTTGAAAGTGAATTTTCAAACGCAATTCAAGCACTCCTATAGTTGTTTTGCTATATCACAGAAACCAGAGATGATCTGCACCCAGAAAAAAGTTTTGTTGAATCAACAAAAATTTGGTTGACCCAACAAAACTTTTTGTGTAAATATAGGTCAATGGAAATTTTGTTTGAATCAACAAAAAAAATTTTTTTTTGCAATTCCAAAAAAAAAAAAAAAAAAAAAAAAAAAAAAATGTATCGTCAGCAAAAAATGTTTTGTTAATTCAAGTAAAATGGTTCAATTTTACTTGAATTTTGCTAAAAAAACCAAAATGTACTCAACAAAACATGTTTTGTAGTTCTAATCAATTCCTTTTTCTGGGTGTGGGAAAGAATTCGCTAACCTATTCTTTATTATTACAATTAGTGCAGGTAAAATAGTGTTTTCTAGAAACAATTGATGTCCAATTAACAAAATTAGGGAAGAACATCGTTTTGGCCCTAGAAATTTAGATCCGATGAGCCCCCCCCCCCCCCCCAAAAAAAAAAAAAAAAATTAAAATTATCTTACCATATGTCCAGAACTTTGATGGCTTAATCTATAAGTCAATATGTTTCATCAGTATCGCCTAGCATTTTTTTTTCTTTTTTTTTTTAAATTTCTTCTATCAGTTTTTACGGCGTTTTATAATTGTTAAACTAATAAACCTACTTTTCTTTACATTTTTAACATTTTCCATAATAGTTAAAATTGATTATGAATTCCGTTTGTCTGTCTGTCTGACAGTGCTCTAACTCTCTTAAATATACTCCGATTTTCATGCATTTGGTTATGTGTATATATGTTATTGAGCTTTGCTATGGCATGTTAGGAATTGAAAATGAAATGTGTAGCACTTATAGTTCTTTTGTAGGGACACTCAAAATAATTCCGTAAAATTAAGGTCTATGAGGGAAAATCAATTTCGGTTCATTTGAATGATGTTACACTATTTCCCACATATTGAAAATGATATATATATCTGAGGTGCACTACAAGAGGCTTACTATAGAATAGGGTGTGTATAGCACTTATATTTGTTCTACAGGGACACTCAAAAGATTTCCTTTGCATTACGGTCTATGGAGAAAAATCGTTCGCGGTTTATTTTAAGAATGTTTAAATATTTCAAACAAATTGAAATTCATATATGTGACTAAGGTGCATTACAAGAGCGTACTATAAAATATTTAGAGTATAGCATTTATCGTTCATTTACAGGGACACACAAAAGCATTCGGTTAAAGTACTTTATGTTAAGGCGGTATTCAAAAAAAATATTTTTCCACGCTCAACAACTCAAAATTTTGAGACCACATTTTCAGACTCATTTTTAAAAGTAACAACAGGAAACTTGGCGGCGTGATTTATAAAGACATTTATAAGGGCCCCATGTTTTTATTTTTCGTTCAATTAATTAGAAATTGATTTACAGACAATTATTGTCACAGTACGATCATTTTTTTTTTGTTTCCAGCGCTATCGCTTCGGGAAATTCTGTTCAAAATGTCCACTTTGACAGCATTTTTTGAAATATATTCTGCCTTTATAAAAAAAAAATTGAAACAATACGGATATTATAAAGTTCCTGAATAAGAGAACCTGCCAATTTGATGCATTTTAGAGCAAAAATGAATTTACAAATGTGTCTCAAAATAAGCAGTTTGGATTTGAATACACCCTTAATAATTGCTGGAAGTGCGTTTACAGTTGCGGTACGCGTTTTTAGATGTAACAATATTTTTGCATATTACTTCGTCTGCATAAATTCTATAGATCCTATACAGGAGAGCACAAAACATATCGAGTACATTTGCGTTTATTGGCGGAAATTGGTGAAGGGGAATTCTCATCTGTGCTATGCGTTTCCTAACTGGACAAAAATATGCAAATTCAAAATTACTTTTCAGTTATGTTTAAAAAACTACGTGTATTGTAATTGGTTTTCCAACGATAAATAACAAGATTAACATTACTGCTAATCCACCCATACCAGTCATATATTTATACTAGCAGACTACGGCCACTGCCCTGGTCGGTTTCTCCAAAAGAACGTTGAATCAAACGAAATATATCGGTGAATTTAACCTTGTGTTTTAAAGTAATCTGTACCTTTACCTGGAATATCCTAAAATAACATAGAAACGGATACTTATTTCACTAAGTTATGTTTTTTTAATACTGTTTACGTTTACAATTTATACCTACCGTTTTCCATTGATTTATATGTTTTATAGCTACATTTTTTAATAACGTGAATTAACCCATATTATTCACAACTAAAAAGAAATGGCGCATCTAGTATTTGTCGAGAATTAAATAAGAATCATGCACTCGTGACATCATAATTAGCTTTTATATTTTAACAGAATAATAAGGCTACTGTAATTTGTGACTCGTTCTGACACATTACTGTTATCATTATTTTTTTACGCGTGAAGTTTTCGGTATAGTACTTTATTGTGAAATTTTTCTAATTTTTGAAATTCAATATTTGAAAAATGGAATAATCAGTGGATTTGAAATTTATATCACGAAAAAACAACATTTTTTTACCTTTCTAACTCAGTTTGTCTAACAATTTTCTGACAAATACTTTTCGAGCAATCAATTTTTTCAGTAACTTCAAATATTTCATTTTCCGAGATTAATCTGTGGCAACGATTATCGAAAATCCCAGTCGTCAGCAACGCATAGCTTTTTATTATTAATAATAATAATAATTAAAGAGGATGATGTTCTACAGCAAAGTACAACTGCTTGAACAAGTAAGCTGAGCAAAGTCCGTGTTAAAGCCAGTCAAAGGCAGCAGAGTCCCCAAACTCCCCACTGGGGTCCACGAACTGCCTAGGTGAAGCCTGGTTATAGGTCCAGTGGCTTGCTAATTTTACGGGCAGTGGTCTTAAATTAATGAGGACCTTTTTTCAAGGACCATATTAATTTACGGTCATGGGACATAAAGAAATGAAGATAACTTTTACGAGCATAATTTTAATTTACGATCAGTGACCGTAAAAAATTTAAGAAACCTATTACGAGCAGTGACCGTAAAAAAATAAGAAACCTATTACGAGCAGTGACCGTAATGTTAATTTACCGTCAGTGACTTTACATTTTACGGGCAAAAGATTACGGGTAAACTTGTATTTTTATGGTCATTACAGCTTTACTGTCAGTGACTGGCTAAAAGGTTACCAGCCACTGACCGTAAGCTAGCAGTGAAATTTCTTAGAGTGTGGCGATTCTGCTAGTTTATCATAAAATTCTAGTATGAAGCAAAATTTGTAATAAACTATTATAGCGGCAGAGAATGGATTAATGGTCTCCAATAAAATATGTTACACTGAAAGAAAATTTCGCAGTTTATCACAATCAGAGATTGATTACTGATTCTTGATGGTGGTATGTTTTCTGTTTAAATATATAGTTAGAAATAGTAGAATTAACAAGAACATGGATGATAAGTATTTTTTTGTTTTTTAGGAATTTTAGAAATAACTGTATTAAATTTAAATAGATAAGAAAAGGCTTCAGTTTATATATAGAACCGGTGGGCCCGTGCGAGGATTTCGCAATACAATCTAATATTTTTTATCAATATGTAATATTTATTAGATGCAGGTTTAAACTTCTAAAAAAAGCGAGGATAAAAATATCTGCAAACAACATGTAGTTTTTAGTCAAGCCATAATATCATCTAATTTATTCCATCAAAGTTAGAGTAAAATCGGTTACAAGATTGCAAACGCGCGAGAAAAAAAATTAACAATCGTATTTTAACTGCATGAGAGGATGACGTCATCCGCTTCGCGAAAAACATGGGATATAGAAATATAAATCTAAACATTTCAATTTCGCTTTTTAATCATAAATATAAAATAAACCCATGTGGTGTTTTTTATAATCTGAGCATCATATAATGTGGTATTTTACTTTTTTGGCAAACAGTAATTTGAGGAAAACCTTTAATTCAAGATTGCAAAAGGCACGCGCGAGAAAAAAAATTAACAATCGTATTTTAACTGCATTAAAGGATGACTTCTTCCGCTTCGGGAAAGACATGGGACATAGAAATATAAATCTAAACATTTCAATTTCGCTTTTTATTCATAAATATAAAATAAACCCATGCGGTGTTTTTTATAATCTGAGCATCATATAATGTGGTAATTTACTTTTTTGGCAACAGTAATTTGAAAAAAACCTTCCATTTCATGAAAACAATGCCGATTTAATTTTTAATTATCAGCAAATTCTAATCAAAAAACATATTTTAGGAAAATGTAAGTGAGCTATGTCAGAAGCCTGTTCCAAATCCTTTCATATGGTATATCGTTCGTCGTTCTGCATTTCGTATTTTCTGAGAAAAAGGGATGTTGACAAGAGAAACAATATATATGATGATAATAATAAATAATGTATGCCCTTGATAAATATCTTAAAAATATAACAAGTTGAAAATTGTACGTTAAACATGACATATGATTTGCGTTAGTTTTACAACTAGTTTTCAAAATAAAAAAAATCATGTTAATTATTTCAATGAAATGAATTATGTAGTCTGCTAAGAGCGAAATGACCATACTTTATTATTATTATTACGTATGCCACGTTTACAAATGAATTTTTTTTTTCATCATAGAAATCTTGCTTTGCGAATAATTACCTCCATGGTATAATATTTTTGACTCATAATGAACGAATCTCTTGTGTTTATTTACTCTAATGGATTGAGATATTCGATTAACTTAATTTCCACTGAATATATCTCAGAATCTATACATTGTTGAATGTAACTCATCCCTCAAGCAAACAATTTTTTTGAACGATCTTTCTAAAAATGTAACTTTTATGCAATTTTATTCGAACAAATAATCTATACTAATAAAAGAAAGTTTCGCTCTGTGTGTGTGTCTGTGTGTGTGTCTGTTGGCGATGGCTAGGAAAATCTAGCCCACCTAGAAGGATGGAAATTTAGATTTAGGTAGTCCAAACCCTCTCCTGGTGCAACATTACATCAGAATTGTAATATTTTAATTACTTTCTGAAATATTAATTAAAATGCGCAAAGAACTCTCATTAAACATACGCTTTTTTTCATCGGTTGGTTGGTTGTGTAGAATATCTTCTCAGAACACATTAAATAAATCAGAGTAGCGATGCATAGATAAGGATTTATAACGAAATAGTGCGACATGGATTGCAGTTATCTGCATATAGCTAATGTAGCGCCATCTACTCACGGCAAATTACGCAAACGCCACCTATGTTTAAGACATTTCCTGGCACGTTTTTCTTCATTATAATTATCTCGGTTTAAGGTTTTTTAAAAACAGGACATATATTACTATGATAGAGAAAACTTTATTTAACAGATTATTTGTTATATATTTGCGGGAATGGGGAGGGGTAGGGGTCTAATTACATTTAACAATTTTAACATTTTTAGCTTCACCAGTAGCGTCTAAATGTTGTTTTATATACAGAATACCGCTATTTTAAATCTCAGTTTCTCAGTAATATCTCAGTAATAATGTTCCGAACGTCTCCATTTAGTTCCATTTTTACTAAATCATCGTAAAAATCAGCATTCATTGCTTCAAGGTGTATTTCTAAAAAGCAATTACCAGTATTTCCGAATAATAGCCTAAGCCAAATATCAAATTAAGTTCCTAGCTTAACCAAAGGAATCAATCTTTAAAGCTTTATCGTGATCCTCCTAATTAGTTATTTGCTGAAGGTCACTTGAACATTCGCCCCCCCCCCCCTCCGGGGCCCTCCTTCAAAGTTTTCTCTAACTATTCCCCGTTTCCATATCTCAGCAACTATCTTTCCGATTTCAACGGAAGTGATTCCAAACATTATAATTAACTTAATAGTCACCCTTTATAACATTAAACTAAATTTATGAGTAGCGGTTACCACTATTTCTGAATAATAGTTTAAGCGAAATTTCTAATTAAGTTCCTAGCTTAACTAAACGAACGGATTTTTAAAGATGCATAGTGGTCGTCCTAATTAGTCATTCGCTGAACGGCACTTGAACATCCCCCCCCCGACCCCTCCTTCAAGGTTTTTTACCTAACTATGCCCCGTTTCCATATCTCAGCAACTATCTTTCCGATTTGAACGCAAGTGATTCCAAACATTATAATTAACTTAATAGACACCCTTTATAACATTAAACTAAATTTATGAGTAGAGGCTACCACTATTTCCGAATAATAGTTTAAGCCAAATTTGTAATTATGTTTCTAGCTTAACCAAACGAACGAATTTTTAAAGATGCATAGTGGTCCTCCTAATTAGTCATTTGCTGAAGGGAACTTGAACATCCCCTCCTTCCCCCGGCCCCTCCTTTAAAGTTTTTTCTCTAACTATGTCCCGTTTCCGTATCTCCGCAACTATCTTTCCGATTTCAACGCAACTGATTCCAAACATTATAATTAACTTAATATTCACCTTCTATAACACTAAAGTAAATTTATGAGTAGCGGTTACCACTATTTCTGAATAATAGTTTAAGGCAAATTTATAATTAAGTTCCTAGCTTAAACAAACGAACGAATTTTAAAAGATGCATCGTAGTCCTCCTAATTAGTCATTTTCTGAAGGATACTTGAACATACCTTTCACCCGACACCTCACTCATGATTATTTTCTCTAACTGTGCCTTATTTCAATAACACGGCTTATAATGTTCCCATCTTCTTGAAACCAGCTCGATTTTGTCGCAGGCCTACTATACAGTACCGTAGGCAGTGTTGACCTGTCTCAGAGGTTCTTCCCGAAGGAGGTTGCTCCCCTGGCGGTGGAAGGGGGAAATAAAAGATTTTCCGGAGCGTGCGAGCCTGCCCGGTATACGGTTTCGAAGCCATCGAAGACCTAGGCCAGAGTTTCGTTTTTTAAAAGATTTGAGTTTATTACACGAGCTCGGGCAACGCCGGGCGGGTCAGCTAGTTTTGAATAAAAAAACCCGCTTGGCATATGAAAAAAGATGCGGTTAACCCGTATTTGTTTTCCTCATTTACATTGACGTGCGCTTTTATTATATAAAGTATGATAGGATTTAACAGAATAAAGAAAAATTTCATTACTAACTTCTTAAGTTTTCATTCGATTTTCATAAAATTTGAAATGACTCGACAAAATTCTGCAACGATTATGTATATTAAATTTCAAACTAGATGTAACCCGTCAAAACTTGACGAAAAAAATTACAATAACAATATTACGAGTAAAATAAGAAGATTCTTTATTACATCAGAACGGGGGGGGGGCGTATGAAACAGTCTTTCAAATATTTTATTTTAAAAGTTTTTTCCCTAAGTGAATTACAGTACTATTTCCAATGCAAACTCCAAACAAACATTCCGTAAACAACTGCGTAATGCAAATCAGTTTGACATTACCGCCATATTCCCCACGGAAGAAAGAAATTTCCTGGACCTATGAAGTATCATATAAATAGTATATCCCTACGTTCATCTCATATTCAGTCAATAAAAGAACATAGTATATAAAGCACACATATCCCCCCCTGTGATAATGGAATCAAATGAGCTCCTATGCGCATGTACATTGCATCTTCCCGCACGCACCGTCGAAATTCGACGTTAAAAAAAAGAGTTTTAAAATTTTTAAATTAAAAGTTTTAATCAATTAATCAATTTAATCAAAGTTTTAATTAAAGTTTCCCTCTGATACAGTTAAATATCCAATGGATCTTTAAAAAAGTAATAAAATACAGTTCCTAGCATATTCTGATGCAACACATACATCAATGAATTCAACATATTAATTTTATGTTAATCATAAAGTAAAAATGTTTTTTTTTTACATATTTTAGTTAGCGCCAAAATGCTCTATCTTATTGATAATGTGATCTTATGATTTATGAGGAGTTTTTATTTTTTTTTTTCAGTTTTTATGAGGGTTAGAAAAATCTATTTTCAATTGGGGCAACTTTCCCAGGGACTATGTTACATTACTAAATCAAACTAATGATGACTGTTGAGATAGAATTGAAAATTATTTCATGCATGAAAATTATTTAAAACCCACTGAGCGTCTGAGGGCTTTCCTGCATTTTCACATAAACGCTCATAAAACTAATATTAATTGAGATTTTCATTCACGGTTTGTTTCTAAAATACACTTAATATCTCTTTATCATACATATATCTTAAAATACAATTCCGTTAAAAATATTTTTGTCTACAGCCAATTTAAGTTGTTTCTGGGAAACGGAAAAATACGGGCAAAACGTTTAGAGGGTTAAAAATTCAGTTTTCAAATAAATTTCAATCGAAAGCTATTTTTTTTCTAATTGATGATGTACAAACTGAAATTGTAAAATGTAGTAAAAAATTGAAATTTGTATTATTTAGAAGTGATGTAAGCGCGATGAAAGCTAAAGAGATAGCGCCATTTGTTGCACTGTTAAAAATTTGCAGCAAACTGTCCAGGCATTCGACCGTTTTTATGGAAAATGGTTACATAACCGTAATTTAACTCTATTCGGATCATATTATTGCCCAGATTATGGTCAGATTACAGTTAAATTACGCTTATGTGACCGTTTTCTATAAAAACGGTGGAATGACTGGACAGTTTGCTGCAAATTTTTAACAGTGTGTCACAACCGTTATACATTTCTAAAAATTGCCAATGTGTTTTGGCTGGCTTCCAAAAGTAGACTACCATTTTTTGACATCGAAAGAGAAATTCACAGTGACAGAAATAAGACTTTGACGCTAATAAGGAACTGTTAAATGTACTTGTAACAAACCACTAAAAAATAATTCCTATAAAATATTAGCTTTACATTGTTTATTCTAGCTAAAAATACAATCATTATTTAAAGTTTTTTTTTTTTTTTAAATAATTTTAATTTTCCTGAAATCCATTTCTTTTAAATGCTAAAAGGTGTAAATTAACAACATAATACAAATTAAAATAACTTTTATTAGGTTGTTTGACATGTTTCGACACACTCCGAGTCATTTTCAAAAACAAATGAGACTATTCCATAGTTTCACGGGCTTTGACGTTATTTAAAATGCTCGTTTAATTTTCATGCACTTTTTTTAAAATTACGCACGTTATCTTTTATTTTTACTTGGTTGTTTATTTTCATATCTGTAACCATGGAGTAATTCGAGCCACAATTTCGGTAAGTTAAAAGATGCCGTATCGTTACATATTGTATTATATATATATATATATATATATATATATATATATATATATATATATATATATATATATTTACATATTGTATTATTGTATTTATTGTATATTATCTCTATGGTTTCTCTTATTATGGACGGATAGTATAGACTTGAGGGAAAAATGATTTTACTTTCATTGAAATTTATTTGGATGGTTTCTTCTTGATTTAATCTTGCCAGGGCTGTGGTTTTTCTATTATACTTAATATCAGCTATATGTTCCTTTTTTCTGTAACTAAATTTCCTGCTGGTCATGCCAATATAGTAATTCTTGGATCCGAATTCTTGGATATTGGCATGACCAGCAGGAAATTTAGTTACAGAAAAAAGGAGCATAACAGGAGCAGAAAATTTTCGAACAAATGAATGTACCATAACAAATCTGTGTCCAAATATGTTTATAAATGACGAATATATATATCGTCATGTATAATGAAGAAGTATAATGAAGAAGTACCAGACTATTTTCCTGCATTTTATAGTTATATTAAGAAATACATATTTTTAAGATTTTCTGAATCACTTATTTGTTTACTTCTTCATGCATTATATTATTGAAGATTGTTAGTTCTCTTATTTTTTTAAATATCCGCTACTTACATAAAAATAGCGTGTGTTCTTTGTGGTGTTTCGCATAAACGTTGTAAAATTTAGGTTATTAGATTTTATCCAACTTTGGTGTCCTAACTGCTGATGAAGCAGTCATTCATGGCGATTTTTCTGTTACCTGTAAAATGTTTGTTTTTGGTATAGCTCGAACAAAGAAAAATTTGGATACTTTTCTGTTATACGGACACCATTGTCACCAAGCATACATTTACATATATTAATTACATACATTTACATGTATGGCATAGTGTCCGTATAACGGAAAAGTACCAAAATTTGCGATCGATCAAATAATTGAATTTCGTTAAGCATTAAATTTTCTTATTTTTAATCTGAGAAAGAAAAAATAATCATGGATTTAATTAATTTTGTAATATGCGGTGCAACCAAAACAACTTTGATTAAATCGGTACAGATATCGCAGACGCACCGGGGTTGATTTTTGGCGCCTAAATGACGATTTTTGCTTTGTATGGCAATCTGGTGTTTTATAATAAAATTGAATATGTGTGCAAATAAATAATATAAAATAGGTACTTTTATGTTAGCTGGGCGTCAGGGATAACTCTCCAAATCTTGTTTCAATTGGAAAAATTTAAATTGCAACATTTTACGAGAGATTTGTTATTGATATTGATATGTTTAGATATTTTATTATGATTATATTTTAGCTAATTTTAAGTAATTTTTTTAAGATTTTATATTACAATGTTAAAATATTACCTAGTTGATATTTGCTAATGTAAAAAAATTGGCGAGCCACGGAGTTCAGAGAATAAACTCTATGTCTAGTAACAGTGGGAGTTGCCAGCTTTATGACGTCATTAGCAGAAGTGAAAGTTTAATTGAAAATTACGGCTAATTAATTAAATTTTCGAACAAACGAATGCACGATAACAAATCTGTGTCCAAATATCTTTCATAAAAAAAAAGAATGGTGTAATTTGATGCAGTAGTTTGTTCCCACGGATTGTCGAAAGAAATTGCTTAGCGTTTTAAATATATAGATGATTCGGTTGGGTAGTTTTTGCGCTGTTATATGTGGACAGAAAGATGGACGGACGGATCAGGCGTCGATTATAGGTACTACGTATTTATATAATTACGAACGCACCTAAAAACAATATAAACTATATATAAGTATTTGATTAGGTTTAATGTACAAAATTTCTTTTCTACCCTAATTGAATTACAGTTATTTGTAAGATGTTTTTATAAATTCTTATCATGAAATATCATATATTGACATTAGTCTCTCTTGTTTAAAATTTTATTTTTTAAATATATAGTTAGAACAAGTAGAATTAGCAAAAACGAGGATTATAAGTATTTTTCTTTTTAGGAATTTAAGAAATAGCTGTATTTTTAAATAAGCAAGCAAATGCTGCAGTTTTTATATACAATAATAAATAATGTATATCATGCGATACCCTTGATAAATATCTTAAAAATATAAAAATAATAAAAACTATATATAAGTATTTGATTAGGTTTAATGTAGAAAAGTTCTTTTCTAATCTAATTGAATTACAGTTATTTGTAAGATGTTTTTATAAATTCTACTCATGAAATATCATATATTGACAATAGTATATTTTGTATAAAATTTTATTTTTTAAATATATAGTTAGAAGAAGAAGAATTAGCCAAAAAATATAAGTATTTCTTTTTAGGAATTTAAGAAATAGATATATTTTTAAATAGGTAAGAAAATGCTGCAGTTTATATATACAATAATAAATAATGTATATCATGATACTTTTGATAAATATCTTTAAAATATAAAAATAATAAAAATAAATATAAATATATGATTAGGTTTAATGAAGAAATTTCCTTTTCTAGCCCAATTGAATTACAGTTATTTGTAAGATGTTTTTATAAGTTCTACTCATGAAACATCATATATCGACATTAGTCTCTTTTGTTTCAAATTTTATTTTTTAAACATCTTTTTTACATTAACAAAGTGTACAGAAATTTAACAACTTAAATACGAAAAAATTCAAAAATCTAAAGTAAAATTTACTATTTTACCTTTCTAGAAAATAATTGCAACTCAATAGCAACTTTGCATAGCATTATAGAAAATGTCTGACTAGTAAAAAAAATATATATATAAAAGAAGTCAAGGATAAATTTTCAAAATAACAAACCTATGTTAAAGAGGTGTTTCTGTCAGAATACTCTTGACTTCTTCGCTGAAAATACTCTGATATTTTACAAATTTTGATATATATACATACAAAATATAAGAAATTCTAAAGAATGAAACATAAAGTTTGAATGCAATTCGAGTTTTTGCTGAAGATATTCTGATATTTTACAAATTTTGATGCATAAACATAGAATACCAGAAGTCTTAAGAATGCAGTTAAAGCACACTCTCCGGCAACATGGTTAATAATATTGACCTCCTTCTTCAATATATGATGCTTTTGGTATTCCGCAAAATGCTCTGCTAACTTCTGCACAACATGCCTGTAAATAGAAAATAAAGAATGCAAATAAAACAATATAACGTATTCTAAAGAGAACAAGAATAAGAAATCATGTATTAGATATAGGTTATGAAACACGTTCTAACAGTAATAGACTATTATTAAGATACAAAGGATGTGAACTCCCACTTTACTTAACAGCGCACAACCGACAGAGTGAAAAGATGTCCAGACCGGGGTTCGAACCCGGATCCCTTGGTAGATGCAAGTTTTGTAGCCTAGCCATATAAGAGTGAGAGAATGCTAGACCGGATGTCGTCCGGATGGCTTAATTGGTAAAGCACTTGGTGCGCTATACCAAGGGATCTGGGATCGATCCCCGGGCTAGACTTTTTTCACTCTGTTGGTTGTGTGCTGTTAAGTAAAATGATAATTCACATCCTTTGCATTTTGTGTAATTTACAGCTAATTTTCAGCTCTGCTGAATAATTAATTAGTATATTAATAAGATGTTCCATATTTTCATACAATGAAATCAGATATTTAAATAAGAGACTAAATAACCTCATATAACTAAATAAACATCTATTTTCAACAATTGCTGTCCAAATGCCGTAATATGTGCGAATTCTGTCCTGCAGTATTGTATATGATCTATAGAATTTATACACACCACGTAGTAAACTAAAAATCAGATACGTTTTAAAAACCACACCGCAGCGTAAAACGCACTTCCAGCAAATATCGATCATAGTCATACATGTAACCGATTTATTTTGTGCGTCTGTGTAAATGAACGATAAATATACGCTCGCCCTAATATATAGAAAACATACTGTAGCGCACCTCAGTGATCATTTTAATTTAATTATGCTGGAAGAATCATAACATCATTAAAATACACTGCAACTTAGTTTACCCCTAAGATTATAATGTAATAGAATTATTTTGTGCGTCTTTCTAAACCAACTATAAAATCTACTTATAAAATACTCCTGAGAAAGACCGTTTAATCCACCTCAGTAGAGCTTATCAATCTCATTATGTTTGAAATATCGTAACATCAATACCTTAAACCATTTTTCCCTAATACACCATAATGTAACAGAATTCTTTTGTGTGTCGCGGAAAACGAACTATAAATGCTATACAATTCATTTTCAAAAATAACATTCTATAATAAACCTCAATTACATAAAATATTTACATGTCAATCTGAGTATATTTACAAAAGTTAGAGCACGGACCGAGAGACAAATCAAATTTAGAACTACATTTCAACTATGTTGGAAAGTGTTAAAAATAAATTTTTAAAACATCTTTTTTAATAAAATAAGAAAATAATTGTCAAAATGAATAACGGTCTAATTTTCTTTCAAATATAACATCATCATTATTCACGGATTCCGGTTTTTGATTACTAGATTGTGATATAAGTCTAACTGAATTTTATATTATAGGGAGATACAGATAACTTTAACATAATATCTTGGCGTAATACACTGGATAATATTGAAATAAACAGGCGTAGCATTTAGATAATTTAATACGTATTCCATTGTTATTTACTTACTATATACACAATTTTACTTTCCAATTCTAAAGCTTTGAAATTGAAGTTTAAATCCCTTTAAGAAACCCCGAGTCTTACGACACATTTGGTGTGATTGTATCATGTCTGAATTCTTGAACACGTTAAATATTATATTGCCAAACATCAAATTCTGATATTAAATATTTAAAGAGAAGATCAACTACATAGGAAGGTTACATGTTTTACACAAAAATTCAAATATAATATTATTCGCACTTGCGTATTGAAAATTATATATTCTTGGAAATTCCATTCTAACTTGTCGAGTCCAATTTGAATTTAATTTGCATGAGATATTTATTTTGAGTAGTGGGAATTTTAAGTTACTTTCAATGCAAACATCCAATTATATAAAATTATACAAATAAATTTACGAAAATTTTGTCTAGGTATGAATTGTCTTTGCTGGAAGTGAATTTATAGTGGTGTTATGTTATGTGTTTTTCCCCTAAGTTGAATTTTAGCTTAGTATGTGGTGCGTCTTAAAATCTGTAGAATGCGGAATGTAAATTATTTGTCTTTCATTCACATGGCTACAGAAAATTAATTCAATTACATAGTGATGCACGGGGAATATTTGTTTGTACATGATTGTACAAAAACAATTCCAATACATTTCCACCTATTGACGAAAATTACATAAAGTGGAATTTTCAACAGTGTTGTGCATTTTTTAACTAAACTGTATTTTTTACTACAGTGGTGGACATAATTATAAGACACCTACCTAATTTGACATACAGTGAAAGAAAAGATTCAGAGCTTAAAAAAGCTGAATCAAATACGACAAAAACATAAATTTATTCTGTTATCACTCGTAATTGTTTTACAGAAATGATATTTTTATACAGTTTAATAAAAAAAATTAAAAATACCATGGACAAAATTATAAGACACCCTAACATTTTTATTAAAACACCTGCTATTTTTCGAAATATGCAAACTTTTTGCACGCTATTATGACGTCAGCAGTTAACTAAAGCAGACGATAACCGACTTCTCGCATTTACAAACATGCCACGAGGTACAGAATTAAAAGAAAGTGAAATTCGCGAAATTTGGAGATTAAAGGGAACTGGTGCGTCAGTTAATAATATTTCAAAAGTTATTAAACGCTCTAGATGTGCAATTTCAAATGTTTTGAAAAGAGGAAGTAATGGATCTGTGATTAAAATATCTGGACGTACTCCTTGCTTGTCCTCGAGAGACAGACGCCATGTGCTTTCGCTCGCTACACAGAATAAGATGACCACTACAGGTATTAAAAATGCTTTGAAACTGAATTGATCAAAGAGAACCATTCGCAGGGTGTTGCATAATGCTTCCTATGTGAAATTTAAAAAATTGAAGAAAAAAACACCGCTTCTAAGGCGGCACAAGATGGACCGTTTAAACTTCGCTAAACAAACTATCGCCTGGACCTTCAAATGGTACTCTGTGTTATTTTCTGATGAAAAAAAGTTTAACCTGGATGGTCCTGATGGGTTTTAATATTATTGGCATGATTTACGGAAGTCTCCTGATGTACAAATGAGCCGCCAAATGGGTGGAGGCTCAGTAATGGTTTGGGCTGGTTTTTCGGCTCAAGGGAAAACCGATATCGTTTTTGTGCATTCAAGGATGAATTCCGAAAAGTATCAGAATCTTCTTAAAGATCAACTAGCCATATATGGTGAACTTTTTTGTAGCAAAAACTACACTTTCCAGCACGATAACGCGTCGATTCATACCTTACACGTAACACAAAAGTGTCTTTCAGAGCAAAGTATCAATGTTCTTCCGTGGCCTTCTCTCTCCCCAGACTTAAATCCCATCGAAAACTTGTGGGGGATCTTAGCTCGTGAGGTTTACCGAAATGGGAGGCAGTTTACATGTGTCGAAGACCTAAAGAATGCTATAAAATGTGCTGGGGCATTCTGTACCTCGTGGCATGTTTGTAAATGCGTGAAGTCTGTTATCGCCTGCTTTAGTTAACTGCTGACGTCAGAACAGCGTGCAGAAAATTTGCATATTTCGAAAAAAAAAAGAGGTGTTTTAATTAAAATGTTAAGGTGTCTTATATTTTTGTCCATGGTATTTTTAATATTTTTTTATTAAACTCTATAAAAATATCATTTCTGTAAAACAATTACGTGTGATAACAGAATAAATTTATGTTTTTGTCGTATTTGATAAAGCATTTTTAAGCTCTGAATCTGTTCTTTCAATGTATGTCAAATTAGGTAGGTGTCTCATAATTATATCCACTACTGTATGTATACAAATCTATTGATTATATAAAAGGCTGCACAAATAATCCGAGAACCTTTCTCACTGTGGACGGTAACTGCTGAAATTGGATTTTTAAATTTATTATGTGTCATATAAATTGTTTACTTAAGATAATTTTCAACACTTTATTAAAGGATGAAGTTTTGTTACACTATTCTTCAAGTTTTGAAAAGTATTTTATAATCTATGATTGCGCCTGATTTTTCATTCTTGTTACACTCTTCTGTCTTTACAAAAAGAAAGTATTGGATTTACGAAAAATTTTCACTTTCGGTTTATGACGGATTTATATCTTTTCAAAAGGCCCTGAACACGATTTGACTGTTTTTTGAAAATATCTGTCTGTATGTGGAAAAAATTTCGTGGGCGCTCTATCTCAAGACCTATTGCACGGAATTTAATGGGGTTTAGAATGACAGTGGAGGAAGTCAAAAAATTTAAAAATCTAGATAACCATATTTTCACTGAACTTACATTAATTTCTGTTCAGTGCGACATTCAAATAAGTCATAGTTCACTTATATAGTCGCTAGAGTGCAAAACAAGTTGGACCACTTAATGCAACGGCAATACGACAAGTTTCACAAAACCGTTCACTTCTCAAATTACTAACTATTGATTTACTCAGCTGTCATTCGAACCCCTTCAAATTTCATGTTCAGTTAGATCATGATATAAATTAATCTGATATTTTTTTGGCATAAATAGCCCAACAGGGGGCGTTGCTATGCTGCATCTTTCACGATTTCCGCAATCTTAAGAACTAATGCACGGATTTTCATAAAACTTTAGATTCAGTTAGACGTTGACATAAGTTGTTGCTAATTAGGTTTTGGTGTTCATCGCCCAAACGGTGGCGCTTCTGTGGTGCATATTTCACGATTTTCGCGATAGCTACATCTCAAGAACTAATGCACGAAACTTCCCCAAACTTCATATTCTGTTAGACCTTGACATAAATAGACGCTGGTTAGGTTTTGGTGTAAAACGCTGAACAGGTGGCCTAATCCACGGAATTTCCCCAAACTTCTTTCAGATCTTACGCTGTAACATAATACGAAATTTTATGAAATTCCGCGCATTAATTCATGAGATATGGCTATCACGGAAATTGTGAAAAATACAGCATAGCAGTGTGCACTGCTGCATACACTCGTGGCATCATAATTCACTTTTATATTTTAACAGAATAATAAGGCTACTAAAATTTTTGACTCGTGCTATAGCTAGTATACACGTCAGGACACATTGCCGTTATCATTATCTTTTTACGCGTGAAAGTTTCGCTATGGTACGCCATTGTGAAATTTGGTAATTTTTGAAATTTCATATTTGAAAAACGGCATAATCATAAGATTTGAAATTTATATCAAGAAAAATACAATTTTTTACCTTTATAACGCAGTTTGTCTAACAATTTTCTGACGAATACTTTTCCAGCTATTAATTTTTCAGTAACGTCAAATGTTTCATTTTCCGAGATTAATCTGTGGCAACTATTAACGAAAAAGCCAGTCATCAGCCACGCGTAGCTTATTATTAAAGAGGATTAAATATATTTTTCCATGGTCTCGTCAGTAATTTAGTTTATGGCTAATTTTTCTTAAACAGTCTAATTTTACAAATAATATAATACAATAACTTGTTAACTTTAAATTAAAGTCTAATAATGCTTAAAGTGATAAAAACATAACACAGAATATTTAAAAATAAATTTTTAATGTAGATTACATATGTTTCTTTCGCTCTATCTGCAACGTCTTCAGATCTAAATGATAAATACAATATTCTCGTATATTTTTGAAAATGGTAAACATAAACCACGAGATCGCATGTCCATGGCTAGCAGGTGCTTAAATTGGTCAAACTGGGAAACGTGAAAATTATTATTATTTTTTTTTTATTACTTTTTCAATCGATCTCGCGTGCCAAATGTTAGCTAATTCAAAAGAAGCGACTTCGTTGCAAATGTTATCTTTTCGCAAATGTATTTCTATAGATTCACGGATAATAGATGGGAAATAAGCTATTGATTGAAAAATTATTTTACTATTCTTGAAATCAAACTGCAACTGCTCCTTTCTATATTGTCTGGCTAAAGCAGTAGTTCTTCTGTCATATTTGGTATCTGCCATATGTTCTTTTATTCTCGTTTTAAATTTTCTGTTTGTCATTCCTATATAGTATAGTACTGTTTCATCTGCCTTGGTGAATGGGATTTCATAAACACCGGAAAGTTGATCAGGTTCTATTGGATCTGTTTTTCTACATACTATGTTTTTTAATTTTGTGGAAGACGTAGCTAAGGATGCGCATGAAATTTGGCCACTCACCACGGCGGTTGAGTAACTGTGTCCAGGGCATTATATATACATTAAGACTTCAGTAACTTAACCTACGAATTTGTATGATTTATATTTTAAAATGAAAGCCTATTCAATTGATAGATAGATTGAAAAAGCAATAAAAATAAAAGCAAATAATAACTTTCATGTTTCCCAGTTTGACCAATTTAAGCACCTGCTGGCCTTGGACATGCGATCTCGTGGTTTATGTTTATCATTTTCAAAAATATGCGAGAATATTGTATTTATCGTTTAGATCTGAAGATGTCGCAGATAGAGTGAACGAAACATATGTAATCTACATTAAAAAGGTATTTTTAAATATTCCGTGTTATGTTTTTATCACTTTAAGCATTATTAGACTTTAATTTAAAGTCTAATTTTGTTTGCACAAGTCATAAATGAGATACACACATGGAAAGTAGTTTACCATGTTTCATAGTACATGCATATGGGTAGTATAAAATGTTTGTCCAGAGTTCTCCGAAACTTATACTTGGGTTCTGGAAAAAGTTGATTTCTTCTTCCCGAATTGATCCAGATTTTCTTATTTCAGTTTTCCTGCAGTGTGTAGGTACGTCCCAATTGGATTAATATAGTCATGCTCAGAAATACTTCCTCATTTTAAGATCACATGTGAGGGAGAATCTCATACAATGATGCATGTATAACTTTCGTTTTTATATAGAGTTAATTCAGTATCATAATTTAATCACACGTGGGTTCTGTTTTTGTACACCAATGTAGAATGATTATTCCTTGACACTTTGCCGTCCGCATGTCTCGTAAAAATTATTCCATTCGTAAAATTGAAATGATTGATTGACACCAGAATTTAGAAACAAATTTATTCGAAAATAAGTAAAATCTTTTCTTCATGTACTTGATAAAACGGAATTTTTCATTCCAAATTTCTGGTGCCAATGTAGCATTTAAGTATTAAAATTAAGTTACTTTACGACGACACCACTGTGGTGTCGCCGGACGGCAAAGTGTTAATATATGTACCTTCATTACATATATTTTAGTGGCAATTCAATAGACTATGAAAAGTTTTAATTGCATTAAAACTCAAATGTACGTTTGTAGGACTCATAGCACCATAAAAGTTTTTTTTTATTATTATTTTATGTTCTGTTTTTTTCTAAGCATTTATTCGTGATCAAATTGGATATATTTACAACATTATAGTTCAAAAATCAATATAACGTTGTGAAACATTTCAGTTTTGAAAAAAAAAGGGGAAGATTATAAGCTATCAAGGGTTATTTGAAGTTTGGCATTAAATAAATTTTGCAATAACGCCGACTTAAATAAAACAAATAATTTAATTCAATAAAGCAGTTCAATAGGAAAGTATACTGATACAAAGTAAAGATTCAAATAGGAATTGAATTTGTAATTTCTAGAAGAAAATATTTATTAAAATAAAAATTGGAAAACATACATTATTGCATGAAGCTTACGCCAAACTGTGTGATATGAGCATTAATCAAAGTGTTCTATAGAATGTTATACAGCTAATTTTAAGCGATTTAAAAGAATATATCTTCGGTTTCCGGCCATTATGTATGTATTCATATATGTTTGAAAATTTTTCAACAACCACAAAACATATTTGATTTTACACCCAGTCATAATAAGTATTAAATAAAATTCGAACCCTTTTAAAATGATTGCGAAAATTATGTACTACTCTCGTAAGAATACAATAGTTCAAGAGATAAGATGGCGTCATTCTTGACAGAAAAATGCATTTTTTCCAAATGAAAATAAAATATTTTAATTCGATCGTCTCAATATATTGTATTTCCTAGCCCTTATTTCTTCAAATAAAGAAATTAACATCCTCACCACCCTCTAATTTTTTGAAAGCCTTTTGATATACATATTTCGTAAGTTAATCATGAAAAGTGAATACTAATAATGCAGTGTACAAGAAGTTTCCTTGCTTGTAAAAACTAAAATAATCAAATTTTCTATGATGTAGCTATACCATGTAACTGGATTTTGCAGTTAAAACATGTTTCGCATACTAGCGAACTTTACCGAGCAGGGATCATAACGTACTTTCAGTCATATAATATTTAAAACCACCCAACATCTATGTACATTATTATATATGATTATATAAAGTGCATAGTGAACAACTGCATATTTAAATACATATATGCATATGCTTAGCTGTCAACATTTGGTTTTTTACAAGTCGACTAAACATATTTTGAACAAGAAAGTTTACTTAATACAAAAATAATATACATATACACATGGAAAGAAGACACATTTAACTAAACGATTTTTCTGGTTCAAAATATGTTATTTGTGACGGAATGAAAGGCTTAATCATGGAACGTTGCCTTAATTTCATCATTTAATATAAAGAAATACCTTTAAAACACACAATGACTTTATGCAACAATAAATAAATATAACAATTCGACGTAAAATAATCCGACAACTACAAGCAACATACCAAATGAATGGCACAGATATAACGATGTCGAATTTATATATTATTTTATTTTTAATTCATTATTGTATAGATTGTATTTTTATATTATGTTTATTTTGTATAAACAGGTGATCGTTTTCAATAACAAATTTTATGACCGCTGACGAGTATTTATGGCTGTAGCACCAAGAAGCAGTCGATGTAGCCCCGGTTTGAAATGATCGGCAGGTCTGTTGAGTGTAGAGGCCGAGACTGGTGACTAAAAATCGACGAATACACCGAATCTCATTCTTATTAAATGATCGAAAAGGATCTCATCTTGCAAGGCATTTTTTTAAATTAGGGAAGGAACTCGACAGTCTCAGTAGGTTGAATATACTTTAACTGAGAGTTAGTCATTGCAGTCAGAGAGTTGATCATTTCCACTCATAGAGTTTAGATGGATAACCTGCCGAGTCAGCACCCAAAATCAGTCATGTATTGACGATAACAATTCAATGATATACCTTGAATAACTGTCTCTAAATATCTAGTTGAGCAGAAATGCTCGACAAATATGATCACTAGCATATTAACTGCTATTTTAAATTAAGAGGTAACGACCTCACAATATATATATATATATATATATATATATATATATATATATATATAAAGTATTAATTTTATAAAAAATGCGCGCAGTGCTACCGATGGATACTAAGGTGAATCTACAAGGCTCCAGATGCTTATCAAGGATGCCATAGAAATATCAGGTATAATGTTTTGTATAACATTATGTGCACAATTTAAATTTTTTGTAGAATTGATGTATTTCATCGGGCATGAATTTCTCCAGGATTTGTACAATTTTCAGATAAGAATAAGTTCTAAATAATGAAGTGTATATTTTCTGTAAAATTAATTCTAATTGATAACTTTCAACAGATGTAAGTGATGACCGAGATTTTTGTAAATCAAAATATAATTTTAAGAATGTCAAACAGTATAATAATGGCGCTACAAATAGTAGCATAAAAAATGACTTTTTATTATTATTTTATTTTTTTATTTTTAATGTGTAATCTGTAAAAAATGTAAATAAATATTTTATGTTAATTACTTAAAGTATCTTTCTTTAGCATTTATTGTTATTTATTCTTTTTCCTAACACTTTGTTTAGCATATCTACAATGATATTTTTAAGAAAAGTCTATGTGCTTATAGTGAATTATCAAATCTTTCACATAAGGTAAGCTATTTCAAATATATTCACAACGTCGTAATACCCTTTTAAGCAATTAATTGAGGGATTTAAGTTAATCAATTATTATTAGATTTTTGAGATTAATTTATTTCTATCTAGCTCTGCACGGAGATGCTTATTATATGATCATTTTTTTGTAATTTATGATTAAATTATATGCTAACAAGTTATACGTAATCCTGTTTCTCTTCATGTTGGATGATTTTAGAATAAATCGTAACGGAATTCATCTTCGCCCTAGAGCATTACAACAATTCAGCATGATAAAAAACAAACAAACAAACAACAACAACAAAAAACATAATACAGATGTGGTCTATGTGGAGAGGTGAATCCGAAAGTATGGATTCAAATGCGCCCATGGAAATGAAAAGTTTAACGAACTTTGAGATTAAAAGTACATACATTTGGATTACAGTTTAACCCTTTCACCGTTCGACGGTTTTCCTGTATTTTCATATGTATGCTTGTAAATCCCAGGATATATATATATAATCACAGTTTGATGCTATAATATCTTTTATATCCCTTCATTCTATATAAGGTTAAAAAAGGAATTCTGTTGAAAATATTTTTGTCTACAGTCATTTTAACATGACTTCTAGAAACGAAAAGACACGGGCCTAACGCTTCAAGGATTTTAATGGAAGGTCTTACTAACATCTAAGAAAATACTAAGTACTTGAAGTGACTAAATATTTATTTTTTGATTGTAAAAAAAGAAATAAAAAAATATGACGCTTAAATATAATGTTCGAAGAGCAGCGTAAAAATTTTGAACCAAATTCAGCATGGATGATTTTTGTATTTATGGTAGAAAAGATGGCACAGATAAAGATACTGTCAGTCAGCTGTCGCACCGTTGGGGAGAAAGGGGTGTGCTTCAATAACATCATCGCCTAGCCCACTGCAAATGGAATGGTATCCCGATTGCGGATGACACCCCGACTAAGATGGCAGTAATTTGTTTTAAGGGTTACCGTCCATTTAAGATTTTTCTCTTTGCAACAAGCCGTGAGGCGATGTTATGGCAACAGCTCTCTCTGGTTCGCCAGATAACTGGCAATCTCATTATCTCGACCATCTAATCTTTCACATATACAAAAATCAGCGACGCTAAAATGTAAATAAATATTTTATATAAAAATGTGACGCTACCTCGCAGACTGTACTAAAAGCAGAAAAATTTCCAAAAATGGTATTCAAAGTAATAATTGTTTTAACCTATAATTTATGATGAAGTTTCTTTAAAATACGCTTAAAATATTTTAGTTTATTTTGCAAAATTTAAGTTATAAATAAAGTACTTACCACATATTTACTCATTTTGAAATGCTCTTGTTTAGTCAACTGAAACAAAAATATTACACATAAAAATAATAATCACATACAGTATATCTGTTGTCAACATACCTTTTCCTATGCATTTACAAAATGCAAAACAATGAATGAGTTATCATTCGAAAGGTTTTTGAACCAGCTCCTAGCATAGCGCACTCACATTTCATTAACACATGTTTTTCGATTAAAAATTGCCTTTAGTTAAAAATTAAATCAGCATTGTTTTCATAAATGAAATGAAGGTTTTTTCTCAAATCAGTGTTGCCACAAAAATAAAAAGTCGCATTATATCATACTCAACAAGGATTATACAAAAATAAATATACAAAAAAATCCTTTCACACTGTACCAGGAGGAAAAGATAGCTTTCATAATCCATGTTTTTAAAAATTCAACTCATTTTACTCAAACACCCGAAGCTAAAATGCTTGGAAACCGATTATAAAAGATTCAATACCGGTTTTCGTTAATACTGAATTTGAATGCGAATTTCAGCATGATTGTTACAGCATAACAAAAATCAGATTGTTTCAAAATGTCAACCACCCTAGAATTTCTGACTGGCATATCTCAGTCATTTTTTAACACTTTCCAACCTAGTTGAAAAGTGTTTATGACTTCGGTTTGTCTGCCGTCTGGCCGTCTGGCCGTGCTGTAATTCACGTAAATAAACTCGCATCATCCTGAAATTTTTGTATGTTATTGTTGTTTACTATAGCATGTGCCCTGTTTCAACTGCAGTGTGTAGCACTTAAAGTTTTTTTACAGGGACAGTCAAAAGTATTCCGTTATATTACAGTCAATGGGGAATAATCGTTTCAAGTTCATTTTGATGATGCTACATCATTTAAAACATGATGGAATTGATATATAATTATGAAGCGCATTAAAACATGCTTTTTGTAGAATATGGGGTGCAAAGCATTAATTATTCATTTACAGGGTCAAACAAAAGAATTTTGTTAAATATTGTTCTATGGGGAAATATCGTTTGAAGTGTAATTTAGTGATATTTCAGTATTTCAAATATAACGAAAATTATATCCATTACTGAGGTGCACTATAAATTGCTCTCTTGAAACTGTAGTGTGCATTGCGTTTATTTACAGGCACACACAAAAGATATCGGTTACAGTACATATGCGATATTTACAGTATGTGTGATAAGTGCGTTTTCGTATTTGGTTTGAGTTTTTAAGTTTAACTAACTTTTTTTCATAGTACGTGTATGTTTATAAACTCCGTTGTTCATATACAGGGCTACACAAGGGCATCCACAAGTATTACAGACTATGGGAGTGAATTGCTTAAAGGTATTTTTTAGTTGTGTTACGCATTTTTCTGCTGAACTATATTTAATAGACTAATAGAAGTTTGTGGAATATAAATAAATTCATGTACAGGGCTACGCAAAGAAAATGATACATTGTCGTTTACCGTTGGTAATTGCTGCGAGTGAGTTTTAAGTTGCCTTTTACTTAATATGTGGTGGGTACAAATTGTTCAGATATTATACAAGGCTGTACAAAAGATTTCGAGTGCATTTCCATCGATTGGCGAAAATTGATAAATGTGAATATTCCAACCAAACTAAATTTTATCATGTTATATATCCACATCCATTGATCATATACAGGACAGCACAAAATAATTTGAATACTTTTTTGGCACTGGAAGGTAATTTCGAAAACTGTATTTTTCAATGTGTTATACAGGGTCTGTTCTGAAATTAGTAGGACCGGTTTTTTCCTGAGCTAACGGGTGGACGAGAGGAGGTCGGCTCGCGTACGATTGGTGGAGGGGGATATTGGTAATGCTGGGAAGAATCGGCATGCGGCTCTCGGCCGTTGAAGAGAGCAGGTCGCTTGTACTGTGAACTCCTGTTGAAACGCCTCGTCACGGAGAATCATGGAGCGTTTTCTGGAGCAGCAATACGCGATCAAATTTTATGTAAAGATTAGTAAAACGGGCAAAAAGACTCACGTTATGATTAAGGAGTCCTACGGTGATGCTGCCATGGGTAGATCAGGTGTTTCTGAGTGACACAAGCTGTTCCGAGAAAGCAGCAAAAGAGTGGAAGACGACGACCGCTCCGGACGTCCTTCAACCAGCAAGACCAAAGAAATGTGTCGCAAGTGAAAAAATTACTGAACAGTGATCGTAGGATGAGTATCAGAATGATTGCTGATGAATTGAGCATTCTTCAAACCCAAGTTTTTGAAATCGTGACAACGCGCCGAGCCACACAGCGTTTCGCGTAGTGGAGTATCTTGCCCAGCACAATGTGGCAACGCTGCCTCATCCCCCCTACAGCCCCGACTTGGCCCCGCCAGACTTTTTTCTATTCCCGAGAATAAAATCGACGCTCAAGGGGAAGCATCACGGCTCGGTAGAGAAGGTTCAACAGGTTGTGATGAGGGAGCTAAACAGCATTCCGGTCCAGGCGTTCCTGGAGGCGTACAAAAACTGGAAAACTCGTCGGCAGCAGTGTGTAGACGCGGAAGGCTGCTACTTTGAAAAATTCTAATCGTTTGTACTATTCTGATGAATACATTAGAAAAAAAATGAGTCCTACTAATTTCAAAACAGACCCTGTATGTTTTCTAAACTGTTTACTTACATATATTTTTTCGCCTTATTTAACGGTGAAGCTTCGTTACAGTTTTCTGGCTGTGTTGGAAAGTGTTCATAATCTATGCTTGACGCATGATTTTTAGTTCTTGTTTAAGATAAATCGAAAACAAAAAATGTTCCGGAATCCTTGTATTACAATCTAACAATTAACGGAAACAACTTTTTCAATTTATAACTTTTTATACATCTTTTTGAATTAAAAAAAAATAAAAACATGTAACAAGCCACCATTTTGAAACAAGATGGCGCATGAAGCTGGGCAACAAACTCGGTTGAGACCTTAGTATGTTCTGTACACATGATCAGTCACATTCATATCGGTTCATAAATACGAGAGTTACAGCATAACAAATATCAGATTGTTTCAAAATCTCAGTCACCCTAGTATTTCAAACTGCCATATCGCAGCCATTTTTTTAAGATATAGAATAAAAAATGTTCCACAATCCTCGTAACACTTAGCGGAAACAAGATTCGCAATTTATAATTTTTTGTACATCTTTCTGAATTCTAAAATTGTAAATTTTTTTAACTGGCCGCCATTTTGAAAAAGGATGACGGATGAAGCTGGCCAACGAACTCGGTGGAGACCTTGGTATGTTCTGTACACATGATCAGTCACATTCATATCGGTTCATAAATACGAGAGTTACAGCATAACAAATATCAGATTGTTTCAAAATCTCAGTCACCCTAGTATTTCAAACTGCCATATCGCAGCCATTTTTTTAAGATATAGAATAAAAAATGTTCCACAATCCTCGTAACACTTAGCGGAAACAAGATTCGCAATTTATAATTTTTTGTACATCTTTTTGAATTCTAAAATTGTAAATTTTTTTAACTGGCCGCCATTTTGAAAAAGGATGACGGATGAAGCTGGCCAACGAACTCGGTGGAGACCTTGGTATGTTCTGTACACATGATCAGTCACATTCATATCGGTTCATAAATACGAGAGTTACAGCATAACAAATATCAGATTGTTTCAAAATCTCAGTCACCCTAGTATTTCAAACTGCCATATCGCAGCCATTTTTTTAAGATATAGAATAAAAAATGTTCCACAATCCTCGTAATACTTAGCGGAAACAAGATTCGCAATTTATAATTTTTTGTACATCTTTTTGAATTCTAAAATTGTAAATTTTTTTAACTGGCCGCCATTTTGAAAAAGGATGACGGATGAAGCTGGCCAACGAACTCGGTGGAGACCTTGGTATGTTCTGTACACATGATCAGTCACATTCATATCGGTTCATAAATACGAGAGTTACAGCATAACAAATATCAGATTGTTTCAAAATCTCAGTCACCCTAGTATTTCAAACTGCCATATCGCAGCCATTTTTTTAAGATATAGAATAAAAAATGTTCCACAATCCTCGTAACACTTAGCGGAAACAAGATTCGCAATTTATAATTTTTTGTACATCTTTTTGAATTCTAAAATTGTAAATTTTTTTAACTGGCCGCCATTTTGAAAAAGGGTGACGGATGAAGCTGGCCAACGAACTCGGTGGAGACCTTGGTATGTTCTGTACACATGATCAGTCACATTCATATCGGTTCATAAATACGAGAGTTACAGCATAACAAATATGAGATTGTTTCAAAATCTCAGTCACCCTAGTATTTCAAACTGCCATATCGCAGCCATTTTTTTAAGATATAGAATAAAAAATGTTCCACAATCCTCGTAACACTTAGCGGAAACAAGATTCGCAATTTATAATTTTTTGTACATCTTTTTGAATTCTAAAATTGTAAATTTTTTTAACTGGCCGCCATTTTGAAAAAGGATGACGGATGAAGCTGGCCAACGAACTCGGTGGAGACCTTGGTATGTTCTGTACACATGATCAGTCACATTCATATCGGTTCATAAATACGAGAGTTACAGCATAACAAATATCAGATTGTTTCAAAATCTCAGTCACCCTAGTATTTCAAACTGCCATATCGCAGCCATTTTTTTAAGATATAGAATAAAAAATGTTCCACAATCCTCGTAACACTTAGCGGAAACAAGATTCGCAATTTATAATTTTTTGTACATCTTTTTGAATTCTAAAATTGTAAATTTTTTTAACTGGCCGCCATTTTGAAAAAGGATGACGGATGAAGCTGGCCAACGAACTCGGTGGAGACCTTGGTATGTTCTGTACACATGATCAGTCACATTCATATCGGTTCATAAATACGAGAGTTATAGCATAACAAATATCAGATTGTTTCAAAATCTCAGTCACCCTAGTATTTCAAACTGCCATATCGCAGCCATTTTTTTAAGATATAGAATAAAAAATGTTCCACAATCCTCGTATCACTTAGCGGAAACAAGATTCGCAATTTATAATTTTTTGTACATCTTTTTGAATTCTAAAATTGTAATTTTTTTTAACTGGCCGCCATTTTGAAAAAGGGTGACGGATGAAGCTGGCCAACGAACTCGGTGGAGACCTTGGTATGTTCTGTACACATGATCAGTCACATTCATATCGGTTCATAAATACGAGAGTTACAGCATAACAAATATCAGATTGTTTCAAAATCTCAGTCACCCTAGTATTTCAAACTGCCATATCGCAGCCATTTTTTTAAGATATAGAATAAAAAATGTTCCACAATCCTCGTAACACTTAGCGGAAACAAGATTCGCAATTTATAATTTTTTGTACATCTTTTTGAATTCTAAAATTGTAAATTTTTTTAACTGTCCGCCATTTTGAAAAAGGATGACGGATGAAGCTGGCCAACGAACTCGGTGGAGACCTTGGTATGTTCTGTACACATGATCAGTCACATTCATATCGGTTCATAAATACGAGAGTTACAGCATAACAAATATCAGATTGTTTCAAAATCTCAGTCACCCTAGTATTTCAAACTGCCATATCGCAGCCATTTTTTTAAGATATAGAATAAAAAATGTTCCACAATCCTCGTAACACTTAGCGGAAACAAGATTCGCAATTTATAATTTTTTGTACATCTTTTTGAATTCTAAAATTGTAAATTTTTTTAACTGGCCGCCATTTTGAAAAAGGATGACGGATGAAGCTGGCCAACGAACTCGGTGGAGACCTTGGTATGTTCTGTACACATGATCAGTCACATTCATATCGGTTCATAAATACGAGAGTTACAGCATAACAAATATCAGATTGTTTCAAAATCTCAGTCACCCTAGTATTTCAAACTGCCATATCGCAGCCATTTTTTTAAGATATAGAATAAAAAATGTTCCACAATCCTCGTAACACTTAGCGGAAACAAGATTCGCAATTTATAATTTTTTGTACATCTTTTTGAATTCTAAAATTGTAAATTTTTTTAACTGGCCGCCATTTTGAAAAAGGATGACGGATGAAGCTGGCCAACGAACTCGGTGGAGACCTTGGTATGTCCTATACACATTCTGAGTCACATCTAAATCGGTTCATAAATAAGAGAGTTACAGCATGACGAATGTCAGATATATATCTATCTATATACAAACCCACATTTGAACGGAGGGTGGTTTTGGGGTCTGGAGGTCATGATCGGTGAAAATATACCAAAAAAATTTTGAAATTGCTTTCTGGCGAACGGCTGCAATAGGTAGCTTTTTGCAATGAAAGCTACCTAAAATATGAAATGGGATATTTTCGCACGGGTGTATTTTATATATGACGTGTTTTTCCCGAAGTACCCTTCATCGTCTAATTCAGTTAAAAGACGATTATTTATTATTGTTTTATTTTTCGCGAGCCTTTTGCTTTCTTTGATCAATTTTTACTGTAACTTGAGATGATATTTTGGTTTGACTAATGTTGTTTGCAGATATTTTTATCCTTAATTTTTCTTTAGAATTTGAAACCTGCATCTAAAAATTTTAGATATTTGTAAAAAAAAAAAAAAAATATATTAGACTACAGTGCGAAATCCTCACACTGGTCCACTGGTAATTACATATATATTTTTAAAAAGCCATCTAAAATTTGTAACTTAATGAACATTTTGCACTAAATTTCAAAATAACGGAACTGGATGATTTTAAAGAGTATTTTTAATGACAAACAGACGCATGTCTAGTTAAAAAATATTTTTTTTTCATTCAAAGAATTAGTGTGTTACAAATTATTTAACAACTATCATGTTATTTCTTTGATGACGTTATTGTCTCCGTAATTATCTGTTAATCCGTTGATGACAGAAACATACTTACATTTGCAAATATGAATTCAAAGCAAGTATATGGCAGCTATGGCATTTGTTTTACATGTGGTTGTATACATATTTAAATGCGAATTTTAATTTTATGTATATTCCCTGTGTCCTAGATATTGTATTTAAAAACATATTCTCAATGCTCTGAAAACTAAAACAGTAAAAATACCATTCTTCTACGACCAAAACGCACTGAGTTATGATACTTTGAACTTTATAAAATTTAGCATCCTTCCGGAAATAAAAATGAAACAAGAACGAAAAATCATACTTGAAGCATAGATTATGAAACACTTTCCACCACATTCCGAAAACTGTAAGAAAATTTCACCGTTGAATAAGGTGAAGGAAGATATACAGTATAGTTGAACAGTATAGGAAACATGTAGCACATTTAAAAATCCAGTTTTAGCAATTACCTCTCATAAAAAAAAAATAAAAAAAAAAATGTTGTCGAATTATTTTCTATAGCCCTGTATATTGTCTATAGATTTGGATATATACTACATAGTAAATTAAAATTTAGTTGATTTAGAAAATTCACATTTAGCAATTTTTGCCAATCGATGGAAATGCATTCGATATATTTTGTACACCCCTGTATATTATCTAAAGATTTTTGTATGTACTCCATATTAAGCTAAATTGATTCAGGTAAAAATCGCATAAGACAACATAAAACAAACTTCCAGAAGTTACCAACCATAAACGACAATGTATCTTGTTCTTTGCGTAGCCCTGTGTAACTATAGCTCAGCTATAGTTTTTACTAACTATCGTTCAGCAGGAAAATGCGTAGCACAATTAAAAACTACCCTTAATTAATCCCCCCCATAGTCTGTAATATTGACAAATTCACTTGTGTAGCATTGTATATGATCAACCGAATTTATACACACCACGTATTATGCAAAAATGTAGTTAAACTTAAAAACGCAAAGCAATGTTTAAAACGTACTTATCACACATAGACTGTGATTATTTCACATATACTGTAACCGATATCTTGTCCCTGTAAATGAATGATAAACACAATGCACACAAAACTGTGTGTAATTTTTAGTGCACCTCAGTAATGCAATAAAATTTCATGATGTTTGAAATAGTGAAACATGATTAAAATACATGGCAAACGATTTTTTCCTGTTGAACAATCTGCAACAGAATTATTTTGTTTGACCCTGTAAATAAATAATAAATGCTTTGTACCCCATATTCTACATAAAGCATGTTTTAGTGCTCTTCATAATTGTATATGCATTTTTTCATGTTTCAAAGGGCGCAGCATCATCAAAATGTACGTGAAACGATTTTTTCATATTGACTGTAATGTAACGGAATACTTTTGACTGTCTCTGTAAACAGACTTGAAATGCTACACATTTCTTTTTAAACAGGGATCGTTGAAATGTCCAATTTCCATTATTTTACATTTTGTCTTCCTCGATCGTGAAATTTAAAGTTTAGTTAGGATGTTTCTTTGTCTTAAAACTGTTAGTAAGAATTAAAGATTTCGTTATAACAAATAAGAATTTACAAGTAATTCATGCAAAACTACTTTATGATAGTCTTTGCATAACTGTTTCTATCAAGAAGTAGTAACCTTCAAGTAAAGATATCAAATAAAGCTTACCTTGTTTGGTATTAACCCCTTTTTATGAAAACGAAAGAAACATTATTTTTCTGAAAGTTAAATGGTCTTTAAAACTAAGTACCATCTTGTACGGAAAAAAAGTTTTAACTTATTTTTATCTAATAAATGAGAGACTAGTTATTTGTTGGTTATTAAACTGAAAGATAACAAAATCCATAAATTATTTTTTATGATATCACCTATTAAATTGTAAATCAAGTAACACTTTTGTTTGTATATTGCGCAAAATATAATATATGATACGCCATAAGTAATTTGAACTTCATTGTACCACTCTATAAAAACTTTAAATATTAGTTGTATTACATAACAGGCAAAATAAATTAAGGTTTCCAACTATGATTCAACAGCGTATTTTGGGCAGAAATCACAATGGATTTTTATTAGTTTATTTGCAAAATGTAAAATTACCTATGAAAAACAATTTTTATTTTCTTCATAAAATCATTAAAATTGAATAAATGCTTTTTACGAGTTGTCAAGCTGAAAGTGTGTATTTAAGTAACAAGAAATGTGTTTTTAATAGCCTCAAAAAAAGAAATATCTTCAAATATTGAGAATAAGGAAATGACAGCACATAAATTTGGAGAGTATTAAGAACAATGGTTTAATATTTCTACTAGCTTTTCATAAATAAAAAAATAAATATATTGTCATAAAATGCACGATTTTCATGACCCCCCACGTACAAAGATAATTCTTTCAACGGAAATTATATATAAATGATATAATTTATATAAAACGTATCACTAACAATTTATGTGATGTGTTTAAATAATTGACAATTTCCTGATATTTTTCAAGTATTTCTTTAAATCAAAGCTGTCCAACATAGTGCCGCGAAATACAAATATTTTTGTATAGTAAACTTCCGCTAAATTAATTTTCGAATTTCTACGGTTAAATAAGACGAAGCTTATTGCATGATACTACTGGTGTTTCACGGTCGTCAGGTTAGACAGCCGTGTTATAGATTAACATACAGAAAATATACGAAAAAGTATTAAATATGAATATTTTACAGAAAATATATGAAAATTATTTTATTGGGTAAACCTATAATTTTTTCTATTTTCTATTTGGGATTACAGTTCATTACATTCTTAGTAATTCAGTATACTAATTATAACTATTGGATTCATCAGTGAATTCATATGAGACTTCCGCACTGCAATATTTGAGATTATTTGATGATATATATTTTCGTAAATTTTTTAATTGACTGGAAATTTTAATCAAACAAGGTGCTTTAACTGAATATGAGTTTACTCTGTCAAAAGCCTATTCAAAATCATTTCGTATGATGCCTCAATCATCGTTGTGCGTTTTGTATGTGCATAAAAATGCATGTTGACATCAAACAATATATGCATGATTTCATCAAAATAATTTGCTGAATAAATAAAATTGTCTTTTTACATACTAAAGTATTCGAAACAATCAATAAATACTTTATATTCTTTATGAAAAAAAACCAAAAAAAAAAAAAAAAAAAAAAAAACAAGATGGTGTCGAATAGAGATTAGACGGGCTCCAGTCAGAGCCTGAACACGGGACCGAAATGGGCTGGGGCTCGATTTTTATACTAGCCTTCGGACTTGGGACTGATCGCTCAAAGTAAAAATTTTATTTATTTACAAATTGAAACAAGAACGAAAAATCATGCGTCAAGCATAGATTATGTAACACTTTCCAACACTTCCAAAATAATATTTACAAATCTTTACCGTAAGGTGTAAGATGATATCTAACTAATCAATTTTGAAAATGCATAACATATTTAAAAATCCAATTTCAGGAATTACCAGCAATATTCGGAAAAATATCCGATTTCTTTTGTGCACCCCTGTATATGACCTATATATGATTTGCACATATACTAAATAGAATGCTAAGTTTTAGTTGAGTTAGGAAACGCGTAGCACAGTTTAAAAGTTCCCTTTTGCAATTTCCGACAATAAACGGAACTTTTGTGCTGCCCTGTATACAATCTATACAATTTATACACACCAAGTAATAAACAAAAATGAGTTAAATTTAAAAACGTGTTCAGCAACTGAAAAAGCATTCCCAGCAATTATTATTAATAAGCAGTACTTTAACCGAATTATTTTGTGTGTCCCTGTAAATCAACGATGAAAGCTACACACACAATATTCTATAGTAAGCATCTTGTAATCCACGTTAGTGATATATATCTATTTCAATATGTTCTAAATAGTGAAACATTATTAAAATAAACTGCAAACGATTTTTTTTCACAGACCGTAATGTAACGGAATTTTTTTGAGGATCCCTGTAAAGGACCTATAAGTCCCAGCTAAAAATGAACTGCAGTTTTTCTACAGAAGTGAAGTATTTTTAAAGTTTTTCTACAGGCAACTGTAGATTTTCTGTAGTACAATCTTGACTGTAAAAATACTTCAGTTATTTTGCAGTTAATGTGAAGTAATTTTGCAGTAATTTATTTCAAAAATACTGTGAGCTTTTATCTGCAAAAATACTGCAGTTTACGTGAATTTATGTTATAATCATAAATTAAAAAAATAATGAGACTTTACATCTGTAGTAAAACTGTAGTAAATTTGAAGTATTTTTGCAGTCATTATTTCAGAATTATATTTTCTGATGGATCTGCAGTATAACTGCAGTTACTTTAAGGTGATTTTACAGAACTTAATTTTAGTAAGTTTGTGAGATATTTTCTGCAATTTATCTGCAGTTTTAAAAGCTAAGCAATATTAAAGTCTTTCAGTTTTTGACAATATTGCGTATTTACTTTGTTATTAATAATTAACACTGTTTTCAAGACTTTTAGTTTAATGGGACTAAATTGAACAAAATTCAAAATCCTCGGGTGGGGTGGTGGGGGGGAACACTGCTTTGAACCACCCATTTTGAGATAAATTTTTAACACATATATATATATATATATATATATAAACTTTCATGGGGAATTTAAGGGGGAAAGTCCGCCCTTCCCCCCAACGGGAAATTTGTACTTTCTCTTAGTGTTTAATTACTTTAAATTACTCGAAAAAAGAATAAATTTACTGTTTTACAAAATCGGTCAAAATAAAAAATTAAATAAAATTTCAAAATCCAGGGCGGGTTAATGACGCCCCCCCCCCCCTTCAACAAAAAATTCTTAATTCCTCTTTTAAGTTACTGGAAAAGAACCAATTTTATTATGCTGTTCAAAATCGGAGAAAACGTAATTTTAGTTACTTAAACTTTAAAATTCAGGAAGAAAGTAGTAATTGAAACCCCCTCCCCCCCCCCCCACACACACACACCGTACACACAACCAAAAATTCTTAGTTCTTTTATTTTAAGTTTTTTTTTTTATTATTATTATTATTTATTTTAGTTATTTTAATTATTTAGTTATTTAAATTTCAAAATCGAGGGAGGAGGAAATTGCCTTTCCACTTATTAACTACAGGCATGATGACTTCCAGTTTTTAAGAAAATTTTACTTCAAAAATCAAGTGAAAAATGTCCTTTTGAACATTTGATTTTTTTTTTTTCGTAACTGACTATGTGAAGAAACGCTACATCTCAACTCAACTCTGATTCTGATCGTTCTGTTTACATTTGACGGCGACGGCGGTAAGCGGTAAGTGCAAGCGTTTGTATTTTATTTTCTGTAATTCGCTAGCTTTGTTAATATAATAATTAATGCCGCAATTTTTTAAATGTTTATATATAGCCATAAGATGGCTAAAAATATGTACCGACAGACACTTCTACAAATCTAGATCGATTAAAAAATTAGACACATTCAACGTATTTATAAAGTACCACGTTGTCTTGCCCCAAAAAATTATTTCGGAGGAGATTTGTATTGTCAATGTGTCGTCCATATTATCTTATTTTAGACTTTTTTTTTTTTAATACTGTAATAGCGATGGAGTTAATTTAAAGTTTGTTGCCCCTACAATTTACGATTATGCCAAGGTTGCAGCAATGATTTTATCAAAATCATCGCCAAGCTTACATATGCATCGTATATATGAATATATATATATATTACACACCAAACACTCATATTAATCCTATATACGTCACTTTATATATGTTATTTGCATCATATGACTATAACTTTCGGCCACATAAATCACGAAATGTTGAACACATATAGTATTATTATAATGTCATATATGCTTTATAATTTGATAAATTTTGGTCACTAGATGTTTTTTCTTATATTAATTTTACATTATTTTGTAATAAAAAATGCAAGAAATGAATCCTGAAATGTGTTTTATGGTGTTCAATAGATAAATAAGTTAAAAAAAAATTATTTTCTTTAAATCCAAAGTTTTTATTATTACAAACAAGTAACAGCATCCAAAATTTTAAAATAAGCTATCAAGCTGGGGTGTAAAAATCTAGGAGTCAATGGGCCAATTCTCACCACTAAATTTTATTAGTATTCTTCGACTAAATTTTATTATTATACTTCACCTAAATTTTATCAGTATTCTTATTAGTCGAAGAATATTAAAAATTTAGTGGTAGTAATCTACCCATTGGCGACTGGATTTTTACACCCCTGCTATCAAGTATAAAAATATAGCAACAAATATTTTGTTATTAATTGAAAAATGTTAACTGACACCTGTAACATACCAATTTGGCAAACTATCTTGGAGAAAGAGGAAAAAGCTTTTAATCACATTTCATGTAACATATCATCATTCAAGAGGACAATATTTAAAATAGCATTACTTTAAATTATAATTTTTATAAAGTTATTTTCCTCCTGGTATATTATTTGTAAACTTTGATTAAAAGCAATTGAAAATATATGTAAAAACCTTGAGAAACCATTAATTGGATTGACACTAATATTGACACACAGGCTAAGTACAGTCAAGATCAACCCAAACAATATTATAAATTTCATTGTAACGATAAACGGCTCAAATATTTAATTTAATATTGTAATAAATATGAGTTATTTGAATTCACAATAACAAACTCTAAATTAACTCCATCACTATTAAAGAAAAGTTTATAATAAGATAATATGAACAAAACTTTGAAAATACAAATATCCTATGAAATATTTTTTCTAGTAAGGCTTTTATAAATACGTTGAATCTATCTAATTTTTTTTAAGAGAAACCAGTTTTGAAGAAGTGTCTGTCGGTACATATTTTTAGCTATCTTATGGCTATGTATAAACATTTAAAAAATGAATTAAGGTGTTAATTATTATATTAACAAAGTTAGCGAATTACGGAAAATAATGGACGAACGCTGTCACTTATTGCTCAATGACGAGAGTCGCATGTAAAACGTAAACAGGTTTAGAGTTTAGCTATAGGTGAAAATTAGCAGTGGCTATATTCACCACATAGCGATTAAAGTTGTAAAACAGCAATTAAAACATTGTCTTTGTTTACCACCTCTGCTTTCAGGTAACACATTCCATGGTTATCCTTGAGCGACTAATTTTGCGATCCCCCCCCCCACAAACGGGTGAAAAATGTGATGATCCCCCCCCCCCTAAAGGTAAAAATAAGCAGAGTCGCCAGTTGTTGATTAAACTTTAAAAGCTGGCGATTAAAAATGTGGAAAGCAAAATTCATAATTTTTATGCGTCCGTTCGAAGAAATTCATAGCTTTTACACGCCCCTTTGAAGAAATTTATGATTTTCTGTGCATAATCGAAGAAATTCATGATTTTTATGCGGCGATCCATAAAATTCATGATTTTTATGCGTTTGATCGACGAAATTCAGGATTTTTACACTGCCGAATGACGAAATTTGATTTTTATGTAGCAAAATTCATTATTTCTCTCCGGCCGATCGACGAAATTCATTATTTTTATGCACACGATCGACGAAATTCAAGATTTTTACACTCTTGAATGACGAAATTTGATTTTTACGTAGCCAATCGACGAAATACATGATTTTTACACGCTGATCGATAAAATTCATAATTTTTATGCGGTCAATCGACAAAATTCATGATTTTTACGAATTCGATTGACAAAATTCAATTTTTTACGCTATTGATCATCGAAATTCAAGATTTTTACACTCTCGAATGACAAAATTTGATTTTTACGTAGTCAATCGACAAAATACATGATTTTTACACACCGATCGATAAAATTCATGATTTTTATGCACTGGGTCGCTAAAAATCGTGATTTTTACACGCCCCGATCGACGAGATTCGTGATTTTTATGCATTTGATCGATGAAATTCAGGATTTTTACACTCCCGAATGGCGAAGTTTTTTTACGTAGCCGATCGACAAAATTCATTACTTTTTCTGAGCACGATCGACAAACTTCATTATTTTTATGCACACGATTGACAAAATTCATGATTTTACACGCACTATCGATGAAATTCAGGATTTTTGCACTCTTGAATGGTGAAATTTGCAATTTTTCTTCCGAAATTCAATTTGTGGGTTTTTTTTTTTTTTTCGGTTAATGTGCGTGAAGTGTACATATATATATAACCCTCATAGCATGCATGGTCGCAGTGACGTCACTGTGACGTCAATGCGAGTCACAGTTTTCACGACACATCTGTGACCAAAATGCCACCATTCAGTGAGGTCACATTGTGACTAAAATGTGGACTTCTTTAAAAATTATTAAAAAAAACATACAAAGCTATTTCAAACATGTTATTCATCGTAAAAATACTTTTCTAGTCATTTTTTTAAATTTTTGTGACGTTAGTTTGACGTCTTTGTAAATCACGCATGTCACGTCACATCTGCGACCAAAATACTAACATGTTGGGAATTCACACTGTGACAAAAATGTGAATTTAAAAAATCTTTGAAAATGAGAAGAAACATACATAGTGTCATCTTTACGCATTTGAGAGCCTTAGTAATTTATTATGCCTCTTGGAAAGTAATTTATATTCAGTTATTCATTTATCTAACTAAAATAAAATTATCAGCATAATATAATGCAATTGTAAATTATCATAGAAACATACTTATTTATGAAAACTAGAAAATGTAATTTTTTTTATTTTTTTTAACTTATTTTTAATTAAAAAAATATAAAAGTTTTATTTTGTAGGAAAAATTAATAATTAGTGTTAAAATAACTTCAAAGAATTTTGTCAATTATAAATTACTTGTAATCATCGGAACTGGCAGAAAAATAATACAGTGGAGGGAAGTGTTGTTCACTGTGAAGTGCTATTAAAATGTAGACAAAATGCGAATAGAGATAATCGGATATTTTCAGAAAAGCAAAGTTTCTTTTTTGTATGCTAGGGCTTTATTAGGTGCGTTCGTAATTATATAAATACGTAGCACCTATAGTCGTCGTTTGGTCCGTCCGTCTGTCCGTCCGTCTGTCTGTCTGTCTGTCCGCATATAACAACGCAAAAACTACCCAACCAAATGGTTTGCAATTTAAAATATATTATCTTTGCAGAATTTTGTCGAGACATTTCAAATTTTATTAAAATCGAATCAAAACTTTAGGAGATATTAATAAAAATATTTATTAAGAAATTTGAATTTTTTTTTTTTTTAAATCGGTGCTTTTTTGTTATAGGAGCTTCCGATGGATGTTAAATCGTCAAGCGACCGAGATACTTATTTTATGACAGAAATTAATCTGCAGACGATATAATTCATTTCACAGAATTAAAAATCATCAAGATCTGAATATTTATATAACTAGCTGATACATATATATCTGAATATTTATATAACTAGTTAAGATATTTGTATGAACAGTGTCATAAAATATATACTTAACTAGCTGTTTAACCCGTTCTACGCACGGAATATCATGAATTTAATTCTAAAACGTGCGTACGAACGCACCTCGTTTGTAACGTTTGACGTACAATTTCCAACTTGTTTAAATTGTTTTCGTTTCTTTATGGATGAAGTAGGTTATGAATATCATAAAAGTATAAAATAAGTAATTTGCTTCTGTTAGAAGGAAAATACTATTTCATTTTATTTTATCTCCAGAATTTTCAATATAATTGTTATAGCTATTCTAGCCCATATTTGGAAGCAAAAAAATCTCGACATTTTTTAATTTAAAAATTGCATTTATCAAACTTGACATAAAATAAAATAAAATAAAATAAACGGAAGTCTTTCATTGTATCATCTGCAAAGCGTTATTTTGAAGCCTGAAAAACAACATATACATATTGAACGGCGGAGGGGGGAGGGAAGAAGAAAACATTTATTCTTTGGTAAGGAAATTGAGCAGCTGCTCATTATTTATAATATGGACTCGTCTATCGTCTGCGGTCAAGATAAATTTGAAAGGTGGTTGTTTCATTCGGAAGGATTATTTATTCAAACTGTTGTAACTTGTAAGAATAAGATGAATTCAAGTTATGTTTCATTTATTTTCAAATTTTGAAGAATTCTAGCTGGGGAATTTCGTGGTAGCTGTCTTACATATAAGTGTCAGTTATCCGAAATTTCTTGCTGGAAAAGATTCCCTCTAATATGATATCATTAATAATTTGCTAAAAATGGATAAAGGAACACGCGAAGATTTTTTAGATGGATATGCATTAAGATTTGGTAAGTACAAAATATGCTAAAATTAATTTCAATTTGTCTATACTTAAGAGTTACAAATTTACATTGTTTTAAATTAATTATTTGTAATATTTTTAATTCATAATGTAAAACGATATATTCTTATTTTATAATGTTTTAGGACTTAATAGAATTTTAAACATAAATATAAGATTTTGTGAATTTCCATAGATTTGTTTACAGGTACTATTTCTTATTCGTAATGTATTTCATTTTAAAGAGACTTGATCAAAATTATTATTAATAATATATGAAAGGTCTTGCATAAAATATGAGTTTTATTATTAAACATTAGGGATTAATATCTAATATAGAACTTTGCAGCATTACGAAAATAACACGATGGCTAATACGTAAGGAAGTACTTGGAAATTTTAAATATTTAATAGAGAAATTTACGTCTGAGGGATTAATGTAAAATAATTATAATTATATTATTGTAATAGGGCACTCTTTCCAGTAACGGGTACTTTTAAGTAATTTCTTTAAAAAATATGTTTTTAATTACTAGTTATCGTTATTATATTCCACTTTTTAAATTCAATATATGAATGTATCTACAATATGAAACCAATCTCATTGTCACATTTCCACTTTTGAATGTAAATTTAATTGTACCAATAGAAATAAATGAAAATACTTAAAATTCCAGCAACGGGCATCCACCATTCCAGTACTGGACATCCACTGTGCCAGTAATGGACTTCATATAAAAAAGTAATAGGTAATTGTTTTATAATTGCGTTTCGAATCTGAACTTAATGAAATTGTACTAAATAAACACAATATTCGTTTTGAAATACATTTACCAATTAGGATATCAATAATTAATCAAATATTTATGCTAAAAATTAATTGTTCAAGCTAATTGTTGTTATTATCACAAGATGAATACTTTATGTATTTCGATAGCATATTTAAAATACTGAATTTTAGAGAATTACATTTATTAGATTACTGAGACAATGATTTTGTATGGAGTTTAATATATATATGTTACGGTCAATATGATTAATCTGGTCATTAATAATAATAACCGGTATTATTAATAATAACCGGCCATTATGTCCGGCCGGATTAATCATATTGACCATAACATATATATATATATATATATATATATATATATATATATATATATATATATATATAATGAGAACATTTTTCGGAGTATCAGAATACATGGAATTGTGTTTCCTCTGACAATGCTTAAGTGAACTTTCCTACTGCCCTCGCTAATTTTAAACCTATGGGCGAAGGATGCTTTCGTATATTTAAAATATCTCCTCAGGAAATTAATATTTTTAACTTCTGTTTTCCGTGTACTCTTCTTAAAGGATGTTTCTTTTTTTTCCCTAGTTATCAAAATATTTCATTGTTCTCAAATCCAAAATAACTAATTTCTGACATATTTCTGAATTCATTTTTATTCGGAAACACATGAAATTGGCAGCTGTTCTTAATCAGAATATATTTAATAGAATGGCGTTTTCCATTTTTTGGTAACGGCAGAAGATGTTTCAGAAAACACTAGCAAAGTCGGTGTTTTGAACCCAATTACCGACGCGCAGCGTCAGAAATGAAAAAAAAAACGTGACCGAAATTGATCTTAAGTATTTCATTTATCTAAAAATGGAAAACGCTATTCATTCCAAATCGCTTTAATAAAAAGGCATGCAAGTGACCAGCGTTTAAATATTTGTTCATAAATGTGTCAGAAAGTTTCGTGATACTGAGCGAGGGGAAATATGGCAAAATATACACATTTAAAGACTTCAATACTTAACAGCAAAATAGCATTGTTTTAATTATTGTCAATATTTTTGGTGGTCACATAAAACAAATGGAAGTAGAAGTTAATTTAAAAAGTTTTTATTTGCACAATAGAAGTTCATATTATTGAAGTATTAACTTTTATTATAATTGTTAATGGATTCACAAATTATTTTTATATTAGTATGCGTTTTTAACATTTATAATTTTCTTGCTTAACGGCTACATTAGCCGGTTTCCCAATCAGATGCAAAGTTTTAATTAGAATACGAGTTGCACAAAAAATATTATTGCCGATCCAATCCTTATCGTCGATTTTATCGTGATTTGGTAAAATCTTGTTATCCGAATCTATGCGAAATCATTTATCAGGTTCGGTCGGGTTGAGGGTCAACAGATTTTTTGTTGTTGTTGTTGTTGTTGTTGGGTTAGGGTAAGAATACTGGTTGAATCGAAATATAATTTTAGTCAACCATCATTCATGTTCAGTCATTTTCAAGAAGCATATAACCGGATTCGTGAATGACTCTAGATCCCATCCGACATCAGAAATTGTGTCGTATTACAATTTCTGATAAAATCTGGTTACTCGGTCGTATGCAAGATTATATTCCGAACAAGACTTACAGTAAAAACATTATACCCGACTCGGGTCAGATCGGGTTCACGAAAATCAGGTCACTCGACCACTAATCCAAATCTATTCTGTAGCCAAACAAACCCAAAAAGATCGATCCGAACTTTCTGGATTGGATTCGGGTAAAATCTGGTCACCCGACCCGGTGCAGTGTCGTCACAAACGTCACAAACTTGTAGCATAAAAAAAATGTTGATCCGAACAATCCGGATAGGATTCGGGTATAATCTGGTCACCCCATCCGATGCAGATTCGTCACATTTGTCACATTGAAGTAGCACGGTGACTTCACAAAGTAGTCACATTGTGAGGTCACAGAAAGCCTTGAAAACGGCCATAACGACTTCACATTTAGGTCACAGTGACTTCACATCGACGTCACGACGACGGTCACAAAGTCACAGTGTGACTTCACAGTGACGTCGCCGTGACGTCACCATGCCTTACGGGAAGTTACTAACCGCTGTTTGAAGGAATTTCATGCAGTCTAGAGATTGCTGCATTGTGAGTTTCGTGCATCCAGGAGTGTTTTTTTTTTTTGGGGGGGGGAGGGAATTATTGTTGACGAAGCGTACATATATATATATATATGTTACTAACTGCTGTTTGAATGAATTTCATGCATTCTCAAGATTGCTGCATGGTGAGTTTCATACATCCACGTTTTTTTTTTTTTTTTTTTTTTTTTTTTTTTTTCAGTTAATGTATACGAAGCATACATATATATGTTACTAACTGCTGTTTGAATGAATTTTATGCATTCTAGAGATTGCTGCATGGTGAGTTTCATGCATCCAGGATTTTATTTTTCAGTTAATGTATGCGGCGTTAATGTACCTGCTTAATCCGGTAACGGATAATTGCATACCCCGCTTATATAAGTGTTTTCGCGGTCTCCTCTGATAATGGGATCCAGGATAAGGGATATTCAGGGCCATGTTGCCTGCAAGTTTGTTGTAAATGTATCACTTGTACGTGCCACTATTCGAAAGAAGCTAAATTCTGCAACAAAGGCTGTGAAATGTGAGAAGAATTTGTAAATACATTTGGTATTTAAATACAATGTAAATTATAAAGCATAAACATCAAATGTTAATAAAATGGTTTTTTTTAAATTTAAACCTTATTTGCACCATAATTACTACCATATAATACAAGATAAAATTGGAAGGACAAATCAGGACGCAGGTAAGAGTAATTTTTGTAAATTTTAGCATATTTTTTTAGAAAAACAGAAAAGCATATATTTGTTTTGCTTTTAATATGAATTTTATGCAGTTGTTTTTTATTAGCTGTAACATATGTAATACATTTTATTTCATAGTAAATGGTATATAATTTAGAAATTTACATATATATATATGTATCCTTTCATATAATTTATTTTATATATTCAAAATTATATAAATATTCAATGCACCTACAGATACTTTCTTTAAGAGATGCAAAAATATTCAAATTTGAAATTCACATTGTGGAAAAATTAGTTGCAATTAAAATTAATTTTTGCATTTAAATTTCGTGTAGGAGAGACCGGTACACACTGGACCTATGGGCACAGTGGACCACCCCCTAATATTTTATTTATTTAAACTTTTTAAAAGCTTCTCTTATATCCTAATAGACAACAGCACTGCACTGATTATTTATAGCCTTCAGAAAATATGTTTAGCTCAGATTGAACTATTTTATCCTGATTGGTTGTTTTGAACTTCTAAAAGTAAAATTTTTCATCATATTTCAATTTTTTTAGTAATTAAAGGTTGTAGATAAATAAGATAAAACAGCTTTTTTGTAAAGCTAAGATACTTGTTTTTATTTAACTTTAAAGTTAATATGTTTAAAATGAAGCTATAAACAATATTAATACGATTATTTATTGAACTTCAACATGGGTCACAGTGGACCACCCACTCCTGGGGCACAGTGGTCCACAATCCACTCTGCTCCTGTAATGCAGAATGTTCAAAATGTTTAATAATTGCTTATTTACTATAAAGAAATATTGTTTAAAAGTAGTTATTTAACTGTAAAATAAAGTAAACAAAGAAAAATGACAATTTATTTAATATAGTAAGAAATATTTTGTTTTGTATTTACTGCCTTTGATAAATGTAACTGTAGTCTAAATTGGTGATTATTCTATTCAAGTAAGATTCATGAGATGCAAATTGAATGGAAATCAGTTTATTTTTCCCGAAACTGTAGATTAATCTGTTGTTGATGTCAATGATTTCATAATATTGCTTCCAGACCCAAAAGTATTTTAGGAAATTTCCAGGCTCAATCATACTCATAAGTATTTTGGAATTTCATTTGCAAATTTTAATGTGCGCTGATTGTTTTGTACTTAAGTAATAACTTCAACTAAATTGCAATTGTTCCTGTATTAATCTGTTATTATTTTCAAAATATAATTCATTTTGTTTTTGTTCCAAAATGTTACTCGTAAATTTATATTACTATGTTATTTTGTGGGTAAAGGAAAAATAAAAAAGACTTAGATTAATGAAAAATAGACTTATATTGTATATTTCAGATAATACCTAATAGCGGTCCACTGTAGTCCACTTTACGGATGCATATAAAAAAATTTCTTTTGAAAAATATATTGAAAACTATGTTATGATAAATGTATAAAGGTTTAAGGAATATTCAAAAATATTTTTATGCAGATCGGTTTGTCCATTAAAGAGAAAAAAAATTTTAACTGAAAAAGTGGTCCACTGTTTACCAGTCTCCCCTACATTTAATATTTAAAATTATCATCTAAATCTGCCACAAATGAGATTAAAAATTTGTAATCCCTTTCGTACAATATATATATTCTCACAAGCTTTGTAATATATATTCTCACAAGCTACAAAGAAAATCATTTTTTTTTTGGGTGGGGGAGGCAGTAAGTACATATTGAATAATCAAACAGTTACAGCAATTAAAAAAACAAGGATATTTTATAAAAATGTTTAAATGTTTGGGTAACAAAATTACAATGGACAAAGAAAAAGTTATGTCCACTCTGATTTAAATTCTTGTGCATCTATTTGCTTTATCAATTTGAAATTTCTGTTGAGGATTGAAAAGATATGCCATTATATAAAGAATTATAATTTATTTTTTTAAAATTCATACACATTTATTTTTAATTGCAATTTTTATTGTTGCAATAAAATTACTAAATACACATTATCAATTTTCTTCTTCGCATTGAATTTATTTATAAAATTGCACTTTTTATTACAAAATTTTAAAAGTAAGATTTTAATTTTTAGCCAATAACCATGTGTCCTTGATTTCAAAGAAATTGCCCAGTAATGAAACTATTGAAAAAATAAAAACAATTCAATACCATAAAAAAATCATTGCTTGAAGATTGAAGTACACTATGATTATTATGAATACTTCACTCATCTTTCAATATTATTATTTTGAGTAAAGTCGTTCATACAATTTCTTGAATTCTTTCATTTTTCAAAATGTAACCATAATAATTGAATAAGTCAGCCATGATCAAAAAAATATTTTTCAGTGATGATTAATCGTTGTATGCATGATATATTTTATGCACAGATTGCATATAAATTGAGATATGAAAAAAAATATTTAATTAGATTTTAGTGCTGATTTTTTCATACAGAAAAATTAATATTTTATATATATACATATTTTGTAATAAATTTCTAAAAGGCTGCAGTGAAACTGAAAAAAAAAATGCAGTTGAAAGACTGCAATTATTTGTCACAAATCATTGCAGTTTTTTTGAAGATGACATAACTACACATTTACTGCAGTAAATACTTTTTTACATTAAAAACTTACTTATTATTATTGCTTACTTTTTTACATTAAAAAATTTTTCCATTTCATATGTTCAAATGATTTATTGTAGTACTTATTCCGGCTAGAATTACTGGAAAAATAAAAAGGGGCGAGCGAGCTTGGACCGCGTAGCTGTCTCAATGTGAATTGCTCTGCAATTCACAGGGATTTGGCAAGCGTTAGCAAGTAGGGGGGCTGAGCCCCTAGTAAACATTGATTACACCAAGGGTGTCTGCAAAAACAGTAGAATTATTCAGGTCACCAAAAAGAAACAAGAGGTTCTCTATTTTAATGAACTACGGAAAGTTTTCAAAAAAAAAAAATGCAGTTTGGAAACTACAGAGAATCTGCAGAAAAAATGCTGTTGGGAAACTACAGAAAATCTGCAGAAAAAATGCAGTTGGGAAACTGCGGTGATTTGGCCGATTCCACTACAGAATTTTTGAGGTTGATACAACTACAAAATTACTGCAGAATTTTTGAGGTTGATACAACTACAAAATTACTGCAGAATTTTTGAGGTTGATACAACTACAAAATTACTGCAGAAATTTTGAGGTTGATAAAACTACAAAATTACTGCAGAATTTTTGAAGTCTATTCAACTGCAAAATTACTGCAGTAATTTAGCAGTTGTATCGACTTCAAAAAAACTGTAGTCTAATCGGCCAAATCACCGCAGTTTCTCAACTGCATTTTTTTTGCAGATTTTCTGCAGTTCATTTTTAGCTGGGGTGCTATGCACACCACATTCTATAATTAGTCTTTTGTAGTGCACCTCAGTGATATATATCAATTTCAATATGTTTGAAATTGTGTAACAACCTTAAAATAAACCGCAAATGATTTTCCCCTATAGACCGCAATGTAACGGAATTCTTTTGAGTGTCCCTGTAAAAAAACTATAAGTGCAACACACTTCATTTTCAATAACGAACATGCCACAGTAAACCTCAATAACATATGTCAATTGCATAACGATCCGAACATATTTACGCGAGTTAGAGCACGGACAGACAGACAGACAAACCGAATTCATAAACACTTTTCAACTATGTTGAAAAGTGTTAAGAAGGAGAAAAATACCAGATGGTATTCGAGTAACAAGAATTTATTCTAATTTTCTTTAAAAAAATGTGCAATCTTCCAAAAATCAAATTGAAATTAAAAATATGATTCAATTCTTAAAATACTAATAAACATTTCTTAAAAAGCAGTCTTGTCTATTGTCTAACAAAATGTCAATGTTGGCCTATTTTTCAGGCAATTATAAGTAAATGTGTCCTTATAAAATCAATTTTAAGTTCAAATCCGCATATTAAAGACCTTTGTCAGCCTGCCGCGCCATGGATTACATTTCTTGTCGGTATTTAATTTTATTTTCAGAACATTTTGGTGCCATTTGGCTGGTAAATTGGTTCACTCATTTCGTGTTTTGCGTTCTAATCCAAACTTTCTCCTAATTGTTCGAGGATCATGTGAAAAAAAAATTTACCACACTAAATTAAATCGTACAAAGCGAGGGAAATCTGCAACATATTCAGAATTGGTTGTAGTTGAATTAAGATTATAAGTATGTAACCTGCGGTGTGATTAACATGCAAGCCATTTATCAAAACTAAAGTGGAAAAGAATTTGCATAGGAAAGTCACGAGTGAAAAAATAAAATACTCAATATGTCAATGAAATTAATGATTATAAAACATCTCTTTTTTAAAACATTTAATCAACATTAAAACAGGTATTAATTTATTAATGTCTGTATATTTAATATTTATTCTCAATATTACCAATTTTACATTCAGACATTATCTAAAAAGTAGACATCCGAGAAAAACGATACTTAAACTAATTGAAAAGGTAAAAGAAATAATTGACCGTATACAATCAGCGCAGAAGAATTTAACGTTGCAAAGTACCCATTCCACATATAAATGGTGTATCTCTGGAAATAAAACGTGAATTAGAAAAATTAGGAAAAGTAGTCCCAATAACTCCCAATCCATCCCTCTTCAATACAATAAGAAATGAAATAGAAAAATATGAAAAAATACAGACAGCAGGAATATACAAAATCAACTATTTAAATAGTAGAGACGAAAACCTTACCTACATTGGAATGACAAAAAGAAAAATTGAGGAAAGAATGAAAGAACACATAAGGGATATAAAACTAAATAAACAGTCAACAGCGCTTGCAAGATTAAACATTAAAACCCCAATTAAACTTGAAACTCTACAAATAAAAAAAATAGCGAACTATGAAAATCTACATAATGCTCTAATAAGGGAAGCAAAAGAGATTAATACATCCGAAGTAGACGTTTGCAATGATATGGTACAGCAATCATTGATTGCCGCTGGAAAAAGATGTTGGAAGAAGAGGGGAAAAAGAGGGAATGGAATGCTGGTAAAGAGAATTCTTCAACCCCCAGTCGTATATATAGCGAAGAGTCGGATGCTTGAGAGTTGCAACTGAGGATGCTCTAGCCGGAGTGAAAGCGCTTTTGTGTAATGATGACGGTTTTATGTGAAACTTTTTAACATTTTTAATAATGAAAGACTGTTTTAATGGAACTGTTAACCATGTTTTTAGATAATGTCTGAGTGTAAAATTGGTAATATGGAGAATAAACATTTAATCAATATTATAACTTAGAAAACGACATAGAAAAGTAAATTGGAACTGTTCTTATTATAAATACTGTTATGAACTGAATAAAACATTTACCTTAATCTTCTTGTATTGATTATCGAAACAGTCGTATAGCTGAAATCAGAATAAAATTTCAATTCACAACTAAGCCATATATAGTCATCTGGTATTCTTAATTAAATACATAACAAAGAGAAAATTAATGCATTAAAGATAGATTATGTAATATTTTCGAGCACTTCCAAAATAGTTTTACAATCCTTTACCATTAATAAGATGAAATATGATGTCTAAGTAAACAATGGCAAGGTCAAACCGGGTGGGGAGGCCTACCTTTCGGCTTAAGCTCAACTAGACCCGCCCAAATGTCTAAGTAAACAATTTGGAAAAAGCATGACACATTTGAAAACCCAATGCCAGGATTTACATACAATATTTGGAAAAATATCCGAACTCTTTTCAGCAGCCCTAGATATGATCTATAGATTTGTACATATACTACATAGAATGTTAAATTTCAGTTGAGTTAGAAAACGCATAGTACCGTTTAAAATTACCCTTCTGGAATTTCCGTCAATAACCGGAAATGTACTAGAGATCTTTTGTGCTGCCCTGTATATGATCTATAGAATTTGCACACACCAAGTAATAAGCAAAAAATTAGTTAAAAACGCGTTCCGAAACTGAAAACGCACTTCCAACAATTACTGTTAACAGAGAGTTCTTTAACCGAAATTTTTGTGAATAAACCTATTTTATTTTTTATGCGGTACTAGGGGGCCTACCCCCTGCGAGCTACGCTCGCCAACCCCCGCTCAGACTTCGAGGCCTCTAAAAAGATGGCAGCGTGCTTTATTTTTTAAATATTGGTAAATCTGTAATTGGGTTGTCATGCTTCTAACGTTTTAATGGGGCATTTTTTGATTATCATGGCCTACAGCTGTTGCGACAACGGACGACTGTTTTCGGGATTGATAAGTAAAATCAATTACAACTTGAAAACCAGCTTGTATAAAAGGGTTAGGTTTAAATTGTGGCTACCTCTCGGACTTAACTTATTCTATTCTTCCTTTGCGTTTAAGGATGAGAAAAATTCCATCTGCTTGTGAATAACATTAAGAACCACGGTATTGAAAAGTAGTATGTTATAGACGTTTTCAGTAACAGGTTTTAATTTTCTCTCTATTTTAGTGCACCATCAAGCATATTTTCATGTTATTTTAAATATGTAAATTATTTATTTTAATTAATATGTATATACGAATTTTCTAATAATTATTTATCATACAAAATTAATTAAATATTTTGTGCATGCATGCCTGCATTTATTCGGCATCAATTGATGAGATATTTAAACAAATTTGCTATCCGCGGTAATTTTACACCATGTTATGTCACTTGAATATTGTCCATAAGAAAATCGGGTGCTTTTCCAGTATAGGATACTTTGCTTTTAGGTTTGGCGTAATTCGAGCTTCAAAAAGGGATAGATTCGTTAATATACATAGATTTGTTGCCAAAAATTATGAAAACAAACCCAATGAACTTTTGATGCTTTTCTATTATAGGGCTCTTGACGTTTTTTAAAAAGTTTGGCGGAAAAAACAAAGTAGGATAGAAAACCAAGCAGGATATTTTATTCTCCTTCCGTTCAGTTGGGCAATTATTATTTTATATATTCGTTTCAAATATCCGAATTAGTGATTTTATAAATTCGTTTAATTAAATTTTACAAAAAAATAACAAAATGATATCAATAAATAATAATTACTATTAATTCCTTTTACCTCTTTCTTTTGCGTTTACATAAATGACGTCATTTGGACGAATTTATTCAAAATATTTTCAGTTTATAAATTAAATTAAATGCTGACAGACGATTGAATCCTGACGATAGAAATGTGATTTTTTTTTTCAAATTTTCCTGAAAAACATAATTTAATCACAATCTTGTCTTGATTATCGATTGAAATGAAAGATAAATTCAATTTCAATTTGAAAATGACGAATAAAAAGAAATCAATAATCCCTATCGGGATCCTTTTCAATTTTTTTCCCTTTTTTGTCACAAAAAACTGAGTAATTAGTTGCCATCATTACAGAAATGTCATTAAAATTAGAAAAAAAAAATTAATATCTCGAAAACTAATTCCAATTTCGAAATTCTATTACCAGTTTTGACATCCGCGGATTTTTATGGACAATTGGTATTAATTTCACCATCAAGCGTTTAATATTTTATTAAAAATAGCCCTGAAACATAATCAGTCGTTTAATCAGTCGTTTCATAAAATCGTTTCATAAAATCGTTTCATTAGGATTTTATATATATAGGGTAGATATATGTAAGTAAAGTTTCTTATAAATGCATATGTGTTGTGTATTTGTTGAAAAAGTTAAAAAAAAAATATGCTTTTAGCAATCGAGTTAAGATTTATACTCAGGCCGAAAAGCATTTTTCTGGGTTTATCTACATCGTTTCCTTATAGTACTTCATTCTATTTTTTATTCCAAATTTTGTATTCGCCGATATTCTTCACATAAAAATTTAAGAGAAGAGAATGTAAAATAAATTGAAAATCTGAGAAATAGCGATATATAAACATCTATACAATGCCAATCACATTTTCATATTCGAAAAATATTTTAATTGCTGATAACCATATACTTTTTAAAATCGGATAATGCAACTCTTGTAAACATTATAAAATGGATATTAAAAATGATTTTACCGTATATAACAATAGCCGAAACATATTAGGTGAGTAAAATGTTCATAGTGGAAAAAATAATACATTAATTGAAGTGATTTAGTCATTCTGTAAAACTTCAAAGATCGAGTACCGAAGTTCAATTTTGATACAGCCCCTGAAATACGCCCATTTTAAAATAATTAATTTCTCAGAAAATAATCGTAGGAATTTCATGAAATTTGGTATCTAGACATTGTTTGAACTGAAGATTTAAAATATAATGTTAAAATGGGATCGTGCTATTGAAAAAAGTCAAGTTTGAGTCTGTTTCGATATGTAGATGGTCCCCTTAGCAAATTTTATATACATCATTTAAAAGTATACTTTATTCCCAATCGTTTGGTGCCAGTAACTTTCTTCTACGATAATTTGTTGCAGAATTAGTGGGGGGTGTTAGTTTTTTTTCGACGACTGTACTTTTCATTTTCTCAGCTTATACTTCAAAACAATACTGAATGCAAAAACATGAAAACTTGTAATTTTATAGAAACATGTATCATTAAATTGTTGAAATAAACTGTTTTTAAATTGAATAATCCTTTTAAGTGCTATTTGATGTGGAAATTGGATAACAAAGTTCAGTTACGTAAATTTTATACGATCAAAAACTTTACATAGCAATATTACCTTATTTTCCTGACACATACTTGACTAGATAATAGTGTGCTATGTCCAACCATTCTTTTAAATTTGACTAATTTTGGAGAATATTTAAAAAAAAATTATTTATAATTTCGTTGTCTAAATATAGAATTAAATCATCTTTTTCAAATAGCCGTTTTTACTTTCGCAGCATACGTAGTATAGGGTAAGTCTTGTAATCGTTTTGAAAATCGAAAAAAAAAAATTGACGGATTTATGCGTTTCAGACACTGGAGACTCCAAAAAACATATTTTTAGAAAAAAAAATTGCCGTCAGTTTGTCTGTGTGTGTGTAAATGCTCTATCTCCCGAACAAATTGAGATAGAGACTTGAAATTTGGTATGTACATGGTATGTAATAATGGGAAGAAACATATTGAATTTCAGTAATCTCGATTATCCGGAACTATTTTTTTCGGACTCTCGAAATATTCTTTCTGATAAATGGTATATAACAATTTTCGAAATTGTTTATTTCAAGGAGTGAATATAAAAGACAATTAAAAAAAATTGCATAAAGAATGAAGTCGATCGGATAATGAGTTGCCGAGATATTTGTAATCCTATTTTCCACACTCTTCAATTTTTCAGGACCCTATATTTCATTCAAATTTCAATTCAAAGATATATTTTAATTGGATATGAGTCGCTTAATCCGACGCAGTTAACCGTTATTTAATATGATTATCAATATTGGAGTTATAAGGATGTTTCTTTTACGCAATTCAGTAATAGAGCATTTAAAGTTTATGACGTCATCAATCCACGATTTTATTTGAATTACAATGCATTTTATAAATAGTTTACATATGTTTTATTTTCAAATTTTATATTATTCATGTCCATTATGGGTAAGTATTACGGTGGACCCCAACGATTACTTTTACATTGTGATCGCAAATGATATATTTTTTTTCCATTCTATTTGCTGTTGGTTTCCCCTTTTTTCCACACGACAAAATAATTTTTTTGAAAAATATGAGACGAAACCTTTTCCTTATTTTACAGAATTTCTAGAGGAAATCGGCAAATATTTCTCTGCCTATTCGAGAAAATATCTAAAAACGGATATGTCTGGTGACTTTTGTATTTCCATACTTTTATCTACAGTAATTGTTTCTTTAGTGTTTGTTTTTATCACAGTTTGTACAATTTCATTACCTGATGGATATTCAGAAGAGACCATACCAAAATCAATTTCAAGAAATTTGATAAATGAATATCCTTCTTCGGTTTGTACGTTGTTTTGTAACTTTTTCCAATTCAATTCAGCAAAAAAACAGATACATATTTTTTTCGTATAACACATCCATAAATACTCATTAGTAGAAAATGTTAATGGTACTTAACCACTGAAAACCCCAATGAGAATATTTTCATGTTTTTAAAACAGGCAGGATTTTCTCATCATATTTATCATTTTTCGCATTTCACTTTTACTATCAATGTTTATTTTGTAGTATTGTTCTAACTTACCTTTTAATATCAAGAGGTTATGTAATTGTTAATCTGGGTGGGTACCCCCTCCAGATAAATTTGTTGATCTTTCGTTTGTTTATGATCTTTATATGTTCATTACCTCTTATGTATGTACGCAAGTTGCCGTTTTTTTACTTTACATCTTTATTTTTTTAACTCTCGTTTGGCGCAGCATGTCCAAATGTGGACTTTGTGCCAATAAAACCAACCAACAAACCTGGACTCAATTTGACAGCCACCATAATTGTAGAAACGTCTATGATCGAGATGCCGCTCATTTAGCCTCAAATGTGCGAAGCTTAGGATACCAAGTCCGCGTGAACAGTTGAAAATCAGCTTGTATGATGTCACTTTAAACATCGCCACTCACCTGTACTACTACTGCTAGATTGAGCAAAAAGTTCTGGGAAATTTGTGAATGTTGCGTTGTTATCCGCAAATTAACAACAAAAGTAACAAGGACTATTCTTCAAAGTAGAGACCATCATAGTTCACGACTTTATGCCATCGTTCTGCCAGATTTCGGATTTGCTGGAAGTACCATGATGGCTCCTTGGAATCGAAAAACTCTTGACACGCTTCTTCAACTTCATTAAAAAATTCAAATCGATGGCCCTTGAAAAAGTGTTGCATTGATTGAAAGAGGCCATAATCGGATGGAGCCATGTATGGACTGTAGGCGGTGTGTGCAAGAATTACGACGCCGTCCAACTGTAACTGTTAGATTAAAAATTTCCGAGGACTTTTTGCTCAACCTAATATTATGGAATAAAAGCGTTTTAATATAGTCATTTTTTTATCCATGTGTTTAAATGTACTGGGTTTCTTTTCTTATCGTACGCCAGTAGCTAATTCGTAAACCATTATTGCTGATGTATAGTTCCAATTTCAACGAATGTTTAAAATATCGTTCTTCATCATTTCAAAATCCATTTACGTCAAAATAATATATATATATTTAAATATACGTAATTAAAATTTTTATACTATCACTGATTATAACTTTTATCTAGATAATCCTTCTTTATGCTCTAACAAGTAAAACTGTAAAAATTCCATTTTTCTACGACCAAAACGTACCGAGTTATGACAAGCATACTTTTACATTAGAATTTTTTTTTCTAACACTAAACAGAAAAACTTCATCGGTTTGCCAGAGAAAACTCGTCGTTTTTAGTGCATGAGAAATCTGTAAATACATAAAATTCAAACTTTCATACTAGATTAATTTTAACACAATTATTCAAATTGGTAAAGAAATCATACGAGTTGTAATTTCCCAACTGGACGAAAAATGTCCGGGCCAGGATTCGAACCAGGGATGTCTTTGCTAAAGCTGCCATGCTCTACCAACTGAGCTATCCCGGTCGAATCTGGAGGGCATAATTCATCCAGTTAACCTTATTTATCAAAGCATCTGGTCTGATATTTTAATTAGCTCAACAGAATAGAGATGCTTTGATCAATAATGTTAACTGGATGAATTATGCTCTCCAGATTCGACCAGGATAGCTCAGTTGGTAGAGCATGGCAGCTTCAGCCAAGAGATCCCAGGTTCGAATCCTGTCCCAGACATTTTTCGTCCAGTTGGAAAATTACAACTCAAAGTATCATAACTTGGTAAGTTTTGTTGTACAAAAAGGGAGATTTTACTTTTGTACTTGCTAGAGCATGGATTAAGTTTTACTAAATATAATTTGTAAGAACTAAGGACCTTATACAAATTTAAGTTTTGAAAAAAAATTATTCTGATGTAAAGGTATTTTTATATGTTGAAGAATAACATTTGACACATTTTTACAATTGGAACTGTACCTCTAAAACTATTTGTTTAAAATTTATATGCTGGTCAACGATAATAAGAAAAGTCACCCTGCATGATATACAGTCATTACCAAAAAATATATATATTACACCTGCGATGTAAATGTCACATCTAATTTTAAATTTAAATCTTGAAGCATGAAAAAATAATTATTGCATACCTTTCCAGCCACTTTTTTCATCGAGCATAATCGAGGCCATAGATCATTAATAGAAGTTGCGACTGGAAGAAGGTCAATCATGCAATATGTGCTAATATTAAGAACCTGAAAAATGTTGTAAGATGTGATATAAATATTATTTTACTTTTACATAATTTGTCTAATCAAATATTAGTAAAAATCTAAAAAAAAATATATATAATATGAGCACAATATTATTTAAAAAAAAGATAGAATAAAATACTACGACAATTCAATATTTAAAAAATCTGGAGTGATTTCACTCCACTTTCCAAGCACTTCATATAGTACTCTGCATTCAGATAAAATGTAATGAAAAAATAACTGAAACAATTTGTAACGCAATATATGCACTTTATTCTGCTAAACTAATTTACCATAATCGGATTCCCAGCCGAAGTTGGAAAACCCGAGGAACAACGAAATTAGTTTCAAGTGTATGAGAATTACAGCTTTTTTTTTTACCAAAAATGGTCCATTTTAGTATATTTTAGAAAATTTTGCAAGCGTATTTCGTTTAATTTTTTAATGTAGATGTTTTTTCTTTCTTTTTAAGCAAAATTAATACAAAGAATTCCATATGCTTTTATGTAATATTTTTTTTATTATTATTACAAAACAAAATAAAAATAGTTTAATGTTAGTAAAAAGAAAAAGAAAACAAAATATATTACTAAATTAAGTCACATTTTGGTGAAACATAGTAGTTGTTCTATCCACATAAGATCAACGTGAGGAATAAAAATAATTTAATTGGGATATAATAGAAATTGTTTATCAATTATCGTCACAATTGTTGAAAGGTAAATGAAGAAAGGTTTAGATACCAAACCCGAAAAAAATGTATACAGTTGTTGCAGCAGTGGCTTGCAACATATACACAAATTGGGAGTTAAATTGAAATCACAGTTTGGACGACATCTTGTTCACTCACACAGTCACGCTCATAGCGAGATAAACGAAAAAACACCTAAACGAACTCTAGGACATGAAAACTTAGGGGAAATTGCAATACACATGCACACATATATACACTAATATGGAGTTAACGTGAAATCACAGTTTGGACGATATCTTGTTCACTCACACAGTCACACTCATAGCGAGATAAACGAAAAAACACCTAAACGAACTCTAGGACATGAAAACTTAGGGGAAATTGCAATACACATGCACACATATATACACTAATATGGAGTTAACGTGAAATCACAGTTTGGACGATATCTTGTTCACTCACACTGTCACACTCATAGCGAGATAAACGAAAAAACACCTAAACGAACTCTAGGACATGAAAACTTAGGGGAAATTGCAATACACATGCACACATATATACACTAATATGGAGTTAACGTGAAATCACAGTTTGGACGATATCTTGTTCACTCACACAGTCACACTCATAGCGAGATCAACGAAAAACCACCTAAAATGAACTCACATGAAACTCACAAACTATTTAACTTAAAGAGTTAAAACTTTGTGTACTTATAGCTGAATCGCTGCTATGAAGCTCAAAATCATAAAATTAAAAAAAATCGTATTGTTTTAATATATAGAGATAAAAAACCAAAAATCCAACAGCCTTTTCCTATTAAATTTAACCATTTTTCGTTATAGCAGTTACCAACAATTAAAAATCAACAATAAAATTCTTTCTACAATAATTAATTTTCTATTGAAAGATTTCCACGTAACAAATGAAAATGAAATAAAAAGTTTCACCAATTAAAAAAAAAAGCTTAATATGACGTCATATTGGTAGTAAAACGGGAATTTTCAAACATTTCTCAATAATACAAGAAGTGTGAGTATGTGTAAATACAGAAAGCAACTTAATATGACGTCATTAGGGAATTAAAAAGAAAATTAATCTGACGTCATAACAAATTTTTCAAATGTTTGAGAATAATACAAAGAGAGTATCAATATGTGTAATATATAATAGTAAATATATAAGTTTGAGGAACGTATTGAATCATGATAAAAACCCGATTACGGAAATATTGGCATATTTTAACATTTTGAAGGTCTCTATACAACATGTTTAATTCTGAAATTGATTTTTTTAATATTGCATTTAGTCCACATGACAGATATTATTATGACAGAGTATTATACTCTGAATGAATTAGATCAAGAGGGGTGTCTAACCCTGAGTGCCGGGATATATTGCAAAAATCAGGGATTAAATTTTTTGATAAAAACAAAATTTTATATGAATTTTATATTAAAGCAATATTTTTATGATGTTCTACATAGAATTTGGATTAGATAAGTTACATGTGCGCTACAAAAATCATTGCTATAAAAAAGAAAAATGAAGGGGGGGGGGGGTTAAGTAGGACAACTATCCCGAACTTACCCTTCTATGAATTTTGCATGTGACATCTTTTACTGCTCTTTATAATTTCCAAACTGAAAACACATATCTGATAATGGCACTATCAGCTAAAGCGTCGCTGGACTCAGGAGAAATATCTTTAAAATTGCGTATAAGAAGCAATATGAATGAAAAAATTATAGTCTTGCTGTGATAACTTTACTGGTGAGTAATGCAAATTTAGATGAATTTATTCATTTGTTAAGGCTGTAACTGCTACTAGCAAGTAGCAGAATCTAGATTCTAATTAAATAATACATTTCCTATTCATTTACACCTATTAGAAACTTTTTTGCTACGTAGACATGTTATATCATTCAAGTTCATAGACCACGTAATCGTTGAAGGACTACAATAATATCGAAATCAAACAAAATAGAGTCACGCTAACAATGAATAAAAATTATATATACCTTTTGTGGTTTATCCAAAACGCATCTCATATATTCAAATCTTGGCTCATCGGATTTAGCTAGAAAAATAATAATTAGTCATAAATGAAAGATAAGTTATGTCATTTCTTGTCTAATAAGTTAAAGAGTCTAGGAAAAACTGTTTTTTTATACTTGGAAAATTCCCTAATGTATGTGTTTTAATAAATACAGGGTGATTATAAAAAAACTATCCCGATATATGAGCCCATAACTGTCATACTGTTCACAGAAATTGAATGAAATTCTGGCCTAAAGTATTTTGAGGTATGCGCTCAAGAATCACGTGAAAAACAACGGTTAAATTCTAACAGTTACGGTTACAGTGACAAAATTTAGAAAATTTCAAATGGCAACACCTACTTTTGTTTTAAATTGGAATGTGATCTTCGTAGGGAAAAACCATAAAAAGCGTTGGAACGGTACCTGTAGCACGAAAATCGCCGACGCTAGAAAGACTAAGAAGAAAAGTGAAAACAACCAATAAAGGACAGAGAAGCAACAGAAAGTAAAACATTTTATTGTTCAGTGCTATCCACCATCTGCCGCATGTAAAGTGTCGTCGTGTGTAAAATGGAAAATGTATGAAACACAATAAAATGTTTTGTTTTCTGTTGCTTCTCTATCCTTATTGGTTGTTTTCACTATTCTTCTTATTCTGTCTAGCGCCGGCGATTTTCGTGCTACAGGTACCGTTCCAACGCTTTTTATGTTTTTTCACTATGAAGATCACATTCCAATAAAAAAAAAGTAGGTGTTGCCATTTGAAATTTTCGAAATTTTGTCACTGTAACCTTAACTGTTAGAATTTAACTGTTGTCTGTCATATGATTCTTGAGCGAATACCTCAAAATACTTTAAGCCAGAATTTCATTCAGTTTCTGTGAACGGTATGATAGTTAGGGGCTCATATATCGGAATATTTTTATTATAATCACCCTGTATGTTTTCAAGCACACTTAATAGATTCTATATTAAACATATTAAATGTTCTAGATTATATTAATTTCGAATATTTCCTATATTGCTTAAGGAATAACTAAACGAATAATGAACATAAAAAAATGAATTGTGTATTATTTAAGAATGAACTATGAACATTTTCAGAGTAATACACAAACAGATTTTCCCTGATATATGTGGTGTGTTCAAAAAGTACTGCAAGTGATTTTATTGTGAAGCGACATATATGCGTATAATATAATTAGTATAAAATATATGTAAGCGCGCATATTTCACCGCCTCAGCGAGTTCGGACCACTAGGGCTAGGCGGGGATGGCGTGGCTCGGGAACTCGCCCAAAATCACTCTGCTTCGAGCAGTGGTTGCGTTAGCATAGTTGATTTTGTAAACCTCGTTTCGAATACCGTGTGTGGACGCCGTTTTTTTTTACTCAAAAGGTGTGGTCCACAAGGCGTTTGTACCTCCAGGACAGACTGTCAACGCTGCCTACTACGTAGGTGTTCTCATGCGGGTTCTCCGTGTGTAAAAGGAAATCGACGATCCTGGCTGCTCTATCATAACAATGCTCCCAACCGCACCGCTTTGCGCGTCCATGAATTCCTTGCGAAGCACAACTTGGCAAAGCTGCTACAGACTCCAAAGTTTAAGACTTTCTTAAACGACACCGTTTGACGGCATTGAGGCGATCCAAGTCGCAATGACGACCGCACTGAATGAAGTCCCCGTCAAAACCTTTCAGGCCACGTACCATGCTTCAAAAAATAAATGAAAAAATGTGGTGATGCTCGAGAGGGATGCTTTGAAGATTTCTAAACGTTTGTAACTATATCTTGAATACATACTTTTTTACGACACCGTGTGCGTTACTTTTTGAATACAGCTTGTATTTTTGATAGTTCACGATATTGCACTAGCAGTGTTACATGCAGGTATCCTAAATTGAACATTTTTAAAATTTCAGTGAAAGTAAATGGCGTCAGCTGATGAAGTTATTCTTACAGGTGAGGGATGTACAAAACCTAGAATGTCTGTACCACACTTTCTTGTTTTAATTCTAAATATCAGTTTTAGGTGTTGCTATACTGACTTAAAGTATTAGAAAGCACAATCTAACATACGAGGGCTATCCAGAAAGTAGATTACGTTTTGGAATAAAAAATAAACAAAGTATAGGAAACAAATTTTATTATATACAGATGAAAGCCACACTCAAATACTACTTTTCTACATAGTCACCATACAAATTAAGGCATTTATCGTAGCGATGTACGAGCTTGGAAATGCCTTCGTCGAAAAATTCGGCCGCCTGCACCTTCAACCAACAGTTCACGTGTTTCACCCATGTTTCGTCACCAGTAACGATGCGATCGAGTAAAGAGTCACCATCCTTATGGTAAGCGTCCAAAAAGTTCAACGCTGCAGTCATTCGCTGATTTTTGTGGTCCTCTGTCAAGATTTTTGGAATCCATCTTGCACAAAACTTGTGGTAACCAAGCTTTTCGCTGATGATTTCGTGCAACAAACTTCGCGAAATTTGTGGAAAACTCAAAGAAAGTTCCGTTATTGTGAACTTATTACTGCACGCACCTCGCAGCTCGCGGGATTTTCAATTAACGCAGACATTTCAAACCGTCACAGTATCTGAACGGAGCACAGCACGAACCTCTCACTAGCACGGCTAGATGCCGACTGAGCTGCGCAACGCTCTGACCCCAAGATGGCAGCGCTAGCCCCGCCCCTAGCGGACACAGACGAAAACGTAATCTACTTTCTGGATAGCCCTCGTATAACTAGTAAATCCGGTCAATTCAAATTAGGGACCTTAACGTCATCACTTCATTGTTTGTTTTAATCTCAATTTGGATAATCATCTATATATTTAAAAGCTAAGCGTTTTTTCAACAGTTCGTGAAAAATAATTGCAGCATCAAATTACATGATTCTTAATTTAAATGAAAGTTATCTGGCCACAGATTTGTTATCGTGCATTCGTTTATTTTAACATTTTGAAGGTCTCTATACAACATGTTTAATTTTAAAATTGATTCTTTTAATATCGCATTTAGTCCAAATGACAGATATTATTATGACAGAGTATAATAGCGGGCTTTGCCCACTATCGGACCGGTTCCGATTTTCGAAAAAACGAAAAAAAATAGACCGGATTTTTTTTACTTTACAAGAAACATAACTTTTTTTCTTTTTCTTTTTTTTTTTTTGGATTTATTAAAGAAAGTGTTACGGCTTTCCTTGATCTTGCAGACGATTTTTGTGCCCTCTATTGTAATTTTGTTTTTGCCGCATGGCAACAGTTAGTCTCTCCCGCATTTGTTGAGATATTCGCACGAATAATTCAAAATAGAATAAATCGCATAATGGAGTTATTTTATTGGCTAAACTGACTATGGGGTGATTAAATATCACAATAAAAAGTAATTTTTTTATCATAGTAAGGATAATATAGTTGTGTTATTTATGAATGATCATAAGAATAATATAGCTATGTTCTTCAAGTGGTATTGTCCACTTATTCATTATGATAGTGTTCGAAATGGACTATGGTGCCAGCACGTTGGATTTAACCTAATGTAATGTAAATATATATATATAAACATTTTAGTAATTTAGAAACTCTTTTCATTATTTGCATCAATGCATTACATATTTTCGTAATACAGTCCACTCAATCAATAACTTTAGCCGCAACGTAAACAGAAAGGATAAAGCGTTTTGAAAGGAATATTAAACGAAACCCTTTGTGCGATCTTCGATCACACTTACCTACTTGTTCAAATAAATCCCCTCTCCAGGAAATAATAACATGTAAATGGACAATAACATTACAATGCCAAAGAAATTTTTGTTTTGTTTTGAAATTACAAAGTTATTTTAAGCCGCATTACAATACAACTTGTGATAGTGAAGCGCTATCGTGGATGTTTGAAACCTAAACAAGAAAGCATAGTAATCAATTTCGCGTCTGCACGCAGTAATTTCGTGTAAGCATAATATAAAAGTCTGTCACTCGAATTTTAGAAGCATTGAATTTATTTTATAACAGCCTATATGTTGCTTGATGTAGCTGGCAGCCAAATTGGGAATGACAAAGCTTGGTGCAAGCACAATTAAAAATTACTTATTATATGCTCATGCAGAGCCACAACATTTGTAGTGTGAGCTGTGCGCCGGCGCCTGACGCCCAGCTAGATAGGCGCTTGTTTGCTAACATCGATTACCATTATGGAGGTGTGGGTGACGAGTTTCAGGTAGAATATTGTCCAGTTAGTTTAGTAGTAGAACGTTGGCGCGTACTACAAATGACTCTGGTTCGAATCCAGATCTGACACTTTTTTCACTCTGTTGGTTTCACGCTTGATATAGCAAAAATGCAGTAATTATAAATTTATATAGTTTTTCGATTTTAGGTTTACACGTGTAACTATATTTTTCAATTAAAACATGTTTGAATATATTATTGATTGCGCTTTTTTGAAATCGACTCTTTTGAAATATGAAATAAGGCTCTTGTGAGATAATTTTGAATACAAAATTGAAAACAAACTTAAACAAATAGACAAAAAAAAATGATTGGACACTGCACTCCAGAATCTCGTCAAATATGTGCCTGCGAAAGATGGTTAAATTTCTATGTATAGTTTTTGATCCTAGAAGTTTTTTAACTGAACTACTTTGACCGATTTCATCGTTAAATAGGTCTTAAGATAATTATTCGTTTAAAAAATGTATTCTTCCGCGTGTTTATAGAACTTTTCTCTCTAAAATTGCCAGTTTCAATATTTTTATGTGCAATAATTGTTTACTATAAATCGCGAAAGTGTTCCGGTCACGTTATATTCAATTACGTCAGAAACAACAGCGTTATTGGCTTTAAAACAAGAAATATAAAAAAAAATCAGGTCACTTCCTACTTAGGTCAACAAAGAAAAATTTTATTTTAGTTACTTTTTATTAAATATTTACAATTAATATAAATATGTATATACATATGACAGGATCACAATATTAAGTGGCAAAATGAATTTAATTTAATTAAAGAATTAATATTTGAAAAAAAAATTATTAACATCAAGTGTCATCCACTACAAGTTTAAGAAAATGTATTTGAACTTGAGTGGATGAATAAAAAGTATTTTATTAACGATTGAAAATTTTAACAAGATATATAAATATACAGTGGTGGCCAAAAGTGTGGACATTTTTTGAAAGTTTCATGTTTTTCAACTTTGTGTGCTTGTAGAATATATTAATTTTCACTTAAATACAAAAGTTTATATATCAAATTGAAGGTAATTTAATGTAAAATTTAATAATAACAATAGTATTACAATATCTGTATTACAAAAAAAGTTATGCAACTAATTGTAAGATCTATCTTAGATTTGCATTTTTTTAAAGTGATACTTACACAATCAATACTTAGTAGGATAACCCTTATTTTTTAAGACAGCTTCACAGCGTCTTTTCATCGAGTGAACGAGTGTTTGGAGTTCATCTTTCGTAATCACATGGTGCCAAGAATCAATTATAGCTTCAATAAGTTGTCTTTTATTAGATGGACGTTTTTTTCGTACAAGAATTTTCAAACGTCGCCACAAATTTTCAATTGGATTGAGATCAGGGCTGTTTCCTGGCCATGGTAATATATCTATGCCTTTATTTTGAAACCATGCTTTCATACTTTTGCTGTGTGGCATGGAGCTGAATCCTGCTGAAAAATAAATGGTGCGTTGTTGGGGAAGAGATCCCTGATGGAATGTATCAATTTTGGTTCCAGGACAGTTTCGATGAATTTTTTGGCATTCAGGATGCCATCAATCACTCGAATTCGGCCCACACCATCTGCAGACATACATGCCCAAATCATGACATTTGTTGGGTTTTTTGTAGTTGCTTCAATGCAATCAGGATGAAGTGCTTCTCCTACTCTACGTCTCACGTATTTTCTACCATCACTACCAAAGAGCGATATTTTACTCTCATCGCTCCAGATTACTTTCCATTGATTTTCTGACCATTTAATGTGTTCTTTTGCCCACTTAATTCGTTTTTCGCGTTGCTTTTGATTTAAATATGGTTTTTTCGTTGGAATTCTAGCTTGTAGTCCAAATCCTGATAACCTTCTTCTTATTGTTCTTGAACTTACTGCAATACCCGCTGCATTCATTTCACATCTAATGGCATCTGATGAAATTTTTCTATCTTGAAGGCATAGCCGTTTAATTTTTCTATCGGCAATAGCACTTATGCATTTTTTCGGTCTGATTTGGCCTTATTTTCCACTGATTTCGTTTTTTCATAACGTAAACAGAACTTTCGTACACCAGAACAAGTCCACCAACTTGTCTTGCAATTTCAGCATAAGAGAAGCCATTTTCTCTCAATATGACAATTCGGCTTCTTTTTGTAGATGTCCAATTAGTTCTTCTTGTTGATGACATTGTTTAAAATTAGTTTAATTAAAAAAAAGGACTTTAAATATTCAAAAACAGCAATACTCTATTTAATTGTACTAGTATGCATCATTCCGCAAAATATTCCCACAACAATAACTCTTTTACCATTCAAATAACCTAAACTATAGTTACAGACATTTGATTTGTCCTCAGAACAGTGTTTGTTTTTGGCTAGTACGCTTTTATTACAAAACACGTCTTTATTCAAAACGATTTGTGTTTGTTTGTTCTACTAAAATGAACATAACTTGTTTCGTAATACAGATATTGTAATACTGTTTTTATTATTAAATTTTACATTAAATTGCCTTCAATTTGATATATAAAGTTTTGTATTTAAGGGAATATTAATATATTCTACAAGCACACAAATTTGAAAAACATGAAACTTTCAAAAAATGTCCCAACTTTTGGCCACCATTGTATATAGGGAAAGTGTGGACTAATAGTAGGAATTGAAAAAATAGATAGAAACACGAACGAAACTATACACTAACGTCTTGTGAGTTAACCATTATTCCAAAAAGCATTCGTTATGTTTAGAGACCTCAGAAGCCAATATATTTTCGAGATTTAAAGAAACATCTCTCTATATTTAAAAAAAAAGTAACCACCGTCGCGGCAGCCGTCTTTCTGGGCTAATAAACAGAAAACTATTACATATAAAATTTACAAATTGATAGTTTTATAAAGAAGTGTTCGATAAACACGCTGAAGCATACAGTTTTTAAATCGAAGAATTATTTTAAGATATATTTAATATTAAAGTTGGCCAAAATAGTTTTCTTAAGAAAGTTTTATAGGAACGAAAACTATACACAGGAATTTAACCATAATTTATAAGGATGTAGTTGGCAAGCTTGTGGTGTGCAGACTTCAATTATTATTTTAATTTGAGTTATTTTTTGAAGTTATATTTCACTTTTTTATCCAAAATTTTCATTATTTTGTAAAGATTTATTTCAAATTTCGTAAAATTCATTATTTCAATTGCTGCCAATTTGTAAAATAGCGCATGTAATATTACTAGCTGTTACCCGTGACTTTGTTCTCGTATCATTAAAAGAAGAATAAATGCATTAATTAAGCAAAATATTTCATTCCCGATAATTAGAAATGTAAATAATTAACTAACTTCTGTTGTCAACAGAAGGTTTTATCCATAAAATAGAAAATATTCAGATTTCTAAATGAACTATTCTAGCTAGTTTAGATATTGTGTCTCTTTACCCATCTATTGATACAAATGAAGTTGTACAAAATATTAATTTGGAAATTGATAAACAAAATAATTTAAGTGATAGCGTAAAAACATCTCAAAAGTCAGGACTTAACCTTATCATTAATAACAACGTTTTCATGTTTAATAAGAAATTTTACAGACAAAAAAAAGGAGCACCCATGGGAACTCCTATTTCCGGTCTGTTGGCTGAATTTAAACTTAGACCGATGGAGGAATTTATTTTTAAAAGTTTGAATTTAACACCAGAAGTTTGGCTAAGATACGTGGACGATATCTTTATCACATGGAATCATGGAAAGCAAGAACTCCTATCTTTCCTCTCAAAAATAAACGAAATAGATGAAAATATTAAGTTTACGTTGAAAATAGAAGAAAATTCATCACTGCCGTTCCTGGATATTCAATTAATTAAAGATGACAACAACCTAAAACGTAAAGTCTATCGTAAACCGATGAGAAGTAACACAATAATCCCATTTAATGCCTCTACAACTTTCACTTATAAGATTGCTGCCTTCAATTCATTCATCAAGCGTGCTTTTCTGGTTTGTTCAAGTGAATTCATCCAAGATGAACTTAATTTTATCAGAGATATTGCCATTGACCATGGTTTCCCCGCTCATCACGTACAGAAAATTATAGAAAAATTCAATGGCCATTTAATTCAGCATCCTGTCCCTAGCAATAATAAACCAAACTATCGTAAATTCCAATATATACCTATTATATTTGAAAGGATTAAAAGGGCCCTCCGTAAATACAATACCCATCTTTTTGCTGTCCCTCCCAGAAAATTGGTTGACTTAGTTTCATGTAAATTAGATCCTATCCCCCCTGATCAATTCGCAGGTGTTTATGAAATCCCCATTAGCTTAAATAATAATAGTATATTTTTTTACATTGGTATGACTAAAAGAAAGTTTTTGGAAAGGTTAAAAGAGCATAAAAACGACATAAAATTTGGAAAGTTATCCACTGCACTCTCCCGGTTTTACGCTAAAAATAATGATACTGTAATTAATTTCGATAAAGCAAGAATTATCCATAGGTTCAATAACCCATTTAAAGCCGCCATTAGTGAATCATTGGAAATTAAAATTAGAAAAGATTGTATTTGTAATGATAACTTTTCTTTCAACATACCTAGTTTATGGGATACATTTTTAACCCCTTGTTAATTCATTGTTTTGTTTTTTGCTCTTTGGCAACAGAGAGCGCCCGCTTATTTTATTTAAATTTTTCCATACTGTTGATTTCAATTTTCTCGTGTCGAAAATTAAAAGATCAGTAGTCGTTTGTGTTGTTCCTCTTCCCCGATGATGGCTTTAAGTTTAAAGCCGAAACATGTAGGATTTTAGCTCTTTTATGAGTTTAAAACAATTTTTACACTGATTTTAGCAACAATTTGTGCAATTTGTGTTTTTAAAGTAATTCCAATTTTTAGTACTTTCTAGTGAAATAATCTATAATCGGGGTTTCCGATAATTTCGTTTAATTTAGAACAATTTTTGTTAAAGTTCCGTAATCGAGTTTGCAGACAAGGCTAAACACCAGAAATGCTGAGAACAACGTGGTTTCATGTGTATGAAATCCAGATACTTACGTATTATCCGCGCCAGGTAGATAGATCGCCAAAAATGGTTGTCAATTGCCAATTAGTTTTATCGTTGCTTATCGGCAATCGTGATCAAAGCGGTAAGTTAATGTACATTTAATAAATACATAACATTGTTAAGAATGATAAAAAATATATAATTATGCTAAAGTAATACAAAAGAGTAATTTGGTGTAAATTTATTAAATATATAACATCAAAATAACGGCTTTTAGCGGAAAAAGTGCCGTATCCTGTGCTTTTTTTTTTTTTTTTTTTTTTTTTTGCCGATAATTATTTGATGGGGTTGTTGCAATCTTCAGCCTTTGGGGTTGCATTTTTAACAACTGGAATGGATTTTATCTACGTGACGTCACATCCCTTTTGGCACCATTTTGGAGTTTTTTGCCAATCACGCCAACCGTCACAGTATATGGAACTTTTCCCGTAACATGCATCCATTATTTTAATTTAGATTCGTCTAACAAACAAAAAAACAATGCAAATTCTGAATAATCGAATTACTTGCCAGATTCATGTGTTTTAATGTGATATTTGGGAAGAGTTTCGTATCCGGTGCTGATTTTTTAGGCACGTTAATTTTGGCGATAAGTAATTTATGTGGTTTTTGCGATCTTCAGTCATTGTGGTTGCATTTTTAACTACTGGAATGAACTTTATCTACGTGACGTCACACACCTTTTGGCGCCATTTTGTATTTTTTTGTCAACCGCGCCAACAGACACAGGATATGGAACTCTTCCCACTGTAATAATATATAAATAACATGTAATATTTATGTATTACATAATATAATACAACATATAATGTAATATATTATATTATAATATTATAATATTATAATATATAATAATATATAAATGATATAAATATCATAAATATAAATAAAATATAATAAAAATAAGAATTAGGTAAGATACTAAAACGGCTTTTAGCGCCTTTTTGAAGTTTTTCACCAAGCGGCACAGGATACAGAAATCTTCCATAATAAAACATTAACAGATCCAGTATATTTAATACTTTAAAACATTTAAAATTGGTATTCTTACGTAGTTTTCAGATATACAGATTTTTTTTGTACCAGAAATTATATGTGTTTATACCTTTTTTGATGGACAATTTAAATGTAAATATACGTAATTTTACTCACCACAGGCTATGCAGTGCAGAAAATCCACAGCTTCTTTCTTGTATGATTTCTCTTTACAAAATACGACTACACAAATAACTGTTAGAACAGTCAAAAACATCGCGCCAATCTGAAAACCCATTATGAGGATTCAGGGTCTATTTTCAGAAATTCACTTATTTATATACTTTTCACAGTTTATACTAAGGCAAGCGTAGTATTAGAAAGAATTCAGAAAGAGAAAATAATTTCTGTTGCCACGGGATAAAATAAAATATATTGGACGATTTTTAATTATTAAATGTTTGAAGCGCAGCGCACGTAATAATAGACAGCGAAATCATCTCTCAGAAAAGAGCGCAAAAAGCGTAGTGGGGTTTAGGGTTTAGTAACATAGTTTAATACAAACACTGCCCAAATTATCATTGTATCAGCTGAGTTTTGTTTGCATTTCTAGTCAGCCCAGATAGCGTAGTAGGTCGCGATTGGTCAGAGTCGCGCTTCAATTTTGGTGCTGGGTTGCACGATTAGTCAGAATTTTTTCGGGCTTGGGATCCTGAATAGAGATCTCTATTCAGGTTCCCTATTTTGGGCAAGAGTGCAACGCCCTCTGGTGATTGATTTCACTCATTAGAGGCAAATGGGTATGTCTTTTATTACGCATGCCACGGTTTAAAAAAAAATACTCAATGATCGATGAATTATTACTGACTTATGCTTTTGAAAAATTTAAGAAAAAAGTAATACATACTCACACACACACATACTCACACACACACATACTCACACACACACATACTCACAGACACACACACATACTCACACACACACACACACACACACACACATCTCTATAATAAAACCGTAAGTCATGTGACTGTCATCAACAGTTCCGGAATGCCCGCTTCACTTTTTCATATGCCAGGCGGCCATTTTTATTCAAAATTATTTTTTCGAATAAAACCTCATAAATGTGACATTTTTAGAAAGATCGTTCAAAATAAATTAATATTTGAGAGATGACTTACGTTCAATTATGTATATATTCTCCAATAACTTCAGTTGAAATTAGCTTCGCAGTTCAAATTCTCTATCCATGAAAGTAAACAAAAAAAAAAAGATTCATTCGTCGTGAAGGTTTAAAATATTAAACCATTAAACCATAGAGATAATCGTTCGTAAAGTTAGTTTTCCGTGAAAGATTTTTTTGGAGCGCTGCGCTGCCTGGTGTCAAAAAAATAATTCGTACCCGTGACACAATCAAAGTTTACCATAATTATGTGCTATACAACTCAACTTCATTCTTTATCTTTTCTTGATGTAAGCTGAATGTAAACAAATACAACTCATGTAATGATATTTAATTAATCAAATTTCGAAACAAATTGTCAGTTAATTTGGTATTTATGTATTATACGCGCAAGGAAGAGAGACCACCGAAAATGATTGTTAATCACCAATCATGTTTACCATTATTAATGACCAATCGCTTTCAAAACAGTAATTTAATATACATTTACAAAATACATAACATCATTAAGTACTTTTGTGTTATTTGGGCGCAAATCTCGCCAATAGAATTTTTAAAATCGCCAATACCAGCTTTTATTTTTCGCGTTGCAAATTAGAAACGATACTTTTATTTTGAAATCAAATGTTCTGATGGAACAGCTGTCGTAGACGCACCGGGGCACTATATTAACTATAGAGTTGCAATATAGAGAGAAAAAACGTGTTGCTGTAATTAGAATTATAGGCGGTAATGTTGGCGTGGCGTATTTACAAGTTACGGGTCTTAATAGTCAGTAGACATTAAGCAGAAATGCCAAAGTAAGGGAATTATGCAGTTATGAAAACTCCTGAACTATATCAAAATAGGAAAGCAGAGAAAAACAGAGTCGAACAGAGATCGGCCTCTAGAAGGAAGTTCGTGAATTTTAATCAAATTCTACGCCACAGGTCAAAAGTTCTGACAGCAAATATGGTTTAAAAGGAATGTGATTATAAAAACTGGCTTCCAAAAGTTGAATGTTTCACCAAACCATACTCGAAAATTACGTGTTATAATATGCACTCCGATTATGTCATATTATTCAAGACGTTTTAAATGAGAATAATGATAGATTTTCTAATCTCCCGTAATCAAGTCTACAGCCAAAGTTAGCGAGAAACAAACAAACAAACAAAAAAATATTGCCAACAATATGGTTAAGTGTAAATGTGGATATCATTAAAGACTTTCACAAAATAGACTCCATTGCACCAAATCGTATTAACTAAAATACGCCATTTGGCAATGGATCCAATTACGGAAAACTACTTAATATGTTTAAGAATCTCCTCATTAGCAAACATATTGCAACTGATAAACAAACGGATATGAAGCATAAATGCTTAAGTTGGTTAAGCGGTTTTTGTCAAGAAAGATGAAATACATAACAACAAAAAATATGCGAAATGCTACCATGATCGCAAAAGTTTTTGATTTGTGTATTGGAATCTTCCGGTTTGGCGAAGGATTGCGGAAAAAAATAAATTATGAATAAAAGTAACGTGTTACAGTGCTTAACATACATTTAAGGGAGACCAAACTGGTCGCCAGTGGCGGCTAGTATATATATATATATATATGTATTATCATAAATATCTCTCAGATGTTTTTTAATTTCTTTAAATCAAGTACTTTTAGTACAGAGAAACTACACTGAAGAATTGCAAAAATAACGCGTTTGAAAACACGTGATATTTTATAAAAGTGAAAATTACGTCAATTTTAAACAATGAAGGTCCTTAATTTAAAAATTTTTCAAATGAAAATTTAGTGCAATTTGTGTCATTTATTTTATACTAGATGGAACCCGTCAAAACTTGACGGAAAAAAATAATATAACAATATCAGTAAAATAAGCTACTTTATTGTTTAAGAAGGGGTGCGTATGAAACAGTCTTTCAAATATTTTATTTTAGAAGTTCCCTTCCCCCCAGTGAAATACAGTACTATTTCCGATGCAAACTCCGAACAAACAATCCGTAAACAACTGTGTAATGCAAATCAGTTTGACATTACCGCCATATTCCCCACGGCAAGAAAGAAAATTTCATGGACCTATGAACTATCATAAAAATGGTAAATTTCTATGTTCATCTCATATTCAGTAAATAAAGCATACATCCCCCCCCCCCCTCTGATAATGCAACCGAATGAGCTTGAATGTCCAAAAGCACCCTCGAAATACGACATTAACAAAAAAGTTTTAAAATGTCCTCTTTAATCATTGTTTGTGTCAAATCCATATCTTCTAAAAAGGAATCCATTGTTTTACGATAATCAATTTTTATGTAAAGATTAAGAATTATTTTTACAATAATAAATCAAGCTACAGATGAGGGAGATTTTTAATGTTTTCAAGTGTAATTCATTTGTATCGTTTCTTCGGTCCCTTTACATAATCAGGATGATTATCCATCACAGTCGGGGATATTTTCCCTCTTACACAGTTAAATACCCAATGGATCTTTAAAAAAATACAATTCCTAGCATATTCTGATGCAACATATACATCAACGAATTCAACATATCAATTTTATGTTAAAAATAAACTGAAAATAGGTTTTATTTTTCTGATCTTAAGATTTATCAGGGTTTTTTTTAAATTATTTTTTTCACTTTTCATGACGGTTAGGGAAATCTATTTTCAGTTGTGTCAACTTCCCCAGGGGCTATTTTACATTATTAAAGCAAACTGATGGTCATTGTTGAAATAGAATTAAAAAATATTTCATGCTTGAAAATTATTTAAAAAGTCGTTAAATTAAGCGGCAGTTTTAAAATAAATTTCAATCGAAAGCTAATTTTTTTTCTAATTGATGATGTAAGAATTGAAAATGTAAAATATAGTAAAAAAAAATTAATTTGTAGTATTTAAAAGTTATATTTAAATGCGATGAAAGCAAAAGCGATAGCGCCGTTTGTTATCACAACCGTTATACATTTCTAAAAATTTCCACTGCGTTTTGGCTGGCGTCCAAAAGTAAACTACCATTTTTGACATCAAAAGAGAAATTCGCAGTGAAAGAAATAGGACTTTGCCGCTAATAAGGAGCTGTTAAATGTACTTATAACAAACCTACCAAAATAATTCCTACAAAATATTAATTAGCCTTACATTGTTTATTCTAGCTAAAAAAAACAATCATTATTTCAATGTTTTTTTTAACCATAACACTATTTTTAATAATTTTAATTTTCCTGAAATCCTTTACTTTTGTGAATGTTTTTATTAAAAAAGGAAATCGTCTAACCTATAATTTAAAAAAATTAATTTGTAGCATGTAATCAAGATGAAGCACCAAATAAAAGCTCCAGTTCTAATCTTTAAAATTAAAAATTGAAAAATCAGTTAAAATTAGGTCATGTTAACACAAATTTTTCTTTTTAGTTTTAGAAATGTTAAAATACATTTCAAGCTAAGCATTACGCCATTTTCACCGGCGCAAACTTTTCACACATACTTTGTATCTGTTACTTTTATGCTTAAACACCATGTATACAAATAAAAATATATTTTGTATTTAATTGTAATGAAAAAATGGCATCAACAAAGTTATAATGCATAATGATAAAATAAACCCAATGGACAATATTCTCGTGACGTCACAATAAGTATGAATTTTTATTCTCTTATAAAACACGCGGATAAATATTTTTACCGAAATTTAACTTGCAAATTAAAAAATTCCGCTTAAAAGCCACGTGCTTTTAATATTTATTATTTCTGTTTTATCCTCGCAACCACAGAGTTCAGATAATAAACTATGCGCCTCGCAACAGTGGGCGTATTCCGATTGCCGACTTTATGCCGTCATACGCAGATGTAAAAGTTTAATTTAAAATTACGGCTAATTAATAAAATTTTCGAACAAACGAATGTACGATAACAAATCTGTGTCCAAATACCTTTCATTTAAAAACAGAATGATGTAATTTGATGCAGTAGTTTGTTCTCACGGATTGTCGAAAGAAAACGCTTAGCGTTTTAAATATATAGATAATAAATTTAACTTATATATGAGAATAGACCAGTTTCAGACAAATAAGTAAACATTAGCATTTTTACTGCAGTTACTGATAACTAGGATGACTGAAGTTTGTAACAGTAACTTTCATAATTTAAAATTTAAAGCTATTAAAAAGTTGTTTTCCTAAGAATTTTTCAACCTCTTAACACATTTTCGACTTCCAGTGTTGGTACAAAACAATATTTTCAAAATTAAAATTTTTTAAATTAAATTAAAAAAAAGAGTATGAAGTTAAAAAAAACACATTTTTAGCAATTAACAGATTAACATTCATTAAATTATTATTATACGTTGAGGAAACAATTTACAAATCCCGAACAGGTAGTTTAAATGATGATTGTTTTTTCTTTCATGTTGCCATATATTAAAAAAGAACAAAAATGATGCACTTTTTAATGTATCCACTAGCTAGAGCTTTCTACCGTGCATCAAAAAACGGCGAATTTTTTGTAATCGGAGTCTACGCAAAATCAAAGTGTTCTAACGTGATTCTTTGGAAGAATTTAAATTGTGTTCATGAAGTTACGCGAAATTTTTAAGATAAACGTTGAATGGTTATAAAATTAAGTTAAATAAGTATAATGGCCTTGTAGGATATGCCAATGGAAGAAGATTATGGAAGATTAATTGATTTAAATTCGAATTCCGCCAAATTAGACAGCTATCGCCAAGTTAGCTTCATATATGGCAACTTAATTTTGTCACCAAATTTGGCGATATTTCGCCACGTTGGCCAAAATTTGGTGGTATTGTGGTAACCCTGACTTTAGTACTTTTCAACAAATACTCATTGTTTTCATATGTATTCATCAATACATACTCATACTCATTCATTTATCTATACTAATATTATAAAGGAGTAAAGATTGTTTGTTTGTTTGTTTGTTTGTTTGTAGGGGGTAATCTCTGGAACTACCGAACCGATTTCAAAAGTGATGGTGGCAAATTGATGGTGACAACCCCTGCTCCAACTTAGGCTATATTTTATGTCGGTGCCACTACCCCAGGGGGTTGCAGGAGCGAAAAACGTTCTAAAATTGCGATCTTTTCTATACTGAAGCAGCTAGAAATTTGAAATTTGGCGTTGTAGTTACTTATAAGATGTAAATGCTCTCTAAGAACAAACTCTAAAAAAAATCGGAATTTAAAAGGTTGAAATGAGCGAAAAGCGTTCTAAAAACATTCTAAATTACAATTTCTATGGAATCTTTAGAACTACCGAACCGATTTGAAATTTGGCGTTGTAGTTACTTATAAGATGTAAATGCTCTCTAAGAACAAAATAAAAAAAAAATACGAAATTTAAACGGGTGAAATGAGCGAAAAGCGTTCTAAAAACATTCTAAATTACAATTTCTATGGAATCTCTAGACTACCGAACCAATTTGAAATTTGGCGTTGTAGTTACTTATAAGATGTAAATGCTCTCTAAGAACAAAATAAAAAAAAAATTTAAATTTAAAAGGGTGAAATGAGCGAAAAGCGTTCTAAAAACATTCTAAATTACAATTTCTATGGAATCTCTGGAACTACCGAACCGATTTCAAACATGATGGTGGCAAATTGATGGTGACAACCCCTGCTCCAACATAAGTTATATTTTATGTTGGTGTAAATAACTCCAGGGGGGTGCAGGAGCGAAAAACGTTCTAAAATTGCGATTTTTTTTTATACTGAAGGAGCTAGAAATTTGAAATTTGGCGTTGTAGTTACTCATAAGATGTAAATGCTCTCTAAGAACAAAATAAAAAAAAAATCGAAATTTAAAAGGGTGAAATGAGCGAAAAGCGTTCTAAAAACATTCTAAATTACAATTTCTATGGAATCTCTGGAAGTACTGAACCGATTTCAAAATTCATGGTGGCAAATGGATGGTGACAACCCCTGCTCCAACATAGGATATATTTTTTGTGGGTGCCACTATCCCCAGGGGGGTGCAGCAGCGAAAAACGTTCTAAAATTGCGATTTTGTTTATACTGAATGAGCTAGAAATTTGAAATTTGGCATTGTAGTTACTTATAAGATGTAAATGCTCTCTAAAAACAAAATAAAAAAAAAATTCGAAATTTAAAAGGGTGAAATGAGTGAAAAGCGTACTAAAACCATTCTAAATTACAATTTCTATGGAATCTCTAGAACTACCGAACCGATTTCAAAAGTGATGGTGGCAAATTGGTGGTGACAATCCCTGCTCCAAAAGCCTATTTAATAAAAAACTATGCGTTTCTGACGACTGGGTTTTTCTCTAATTGTTGCCACAAATTAATCTCGGAAAATGAAACATTTGAAGTTACTGAAAAAAATAGTATCTTGAAAAGAATTTGTCAGAAAATTGTTAGGCAAACTGCGTTTGAAAGTTAAAAAGTTGTATTTTTCTTGATATAAATTTAAATCTAATGATTATGCCATTTTTCAAATATTGAATTTGAAAAATTACTAAATTTCACAATGGAGTACCATAGCAAAACCTTCATGCGTAAAAAGATAATGATAAGGGCAACGTGTCCTGATGTATGTATATTGGCTATAGCACGAGTCACAAATTATAGTAGCCTTATTATTCTGTTAAAATATAAAAGTGAATCATGAAATGTCAATATTTTGTTGGATTCGTTATAAGAAATTGACCAGCGTAGCTTGCTATTATTTTAAATAATTGCTGATATCGTAAGGATGCGGCCAACAATGTAATTAAAATGTATGAATGTTGCAACAATGGAGCTATTATTTTTCAATTAGTATTAAACAATGACATTTTGACGCACCGCTCGACAATTTGCGTGTGGCATGGAATTTTTTTTAACATCCCAGTCTGGGATATCACCTGATTGAACGAGGGAGGTATTTCTTGGTTACTCTCCGTAAAAGAGGTGGGGATAAAAATTTTGCTACATTCCAATCAACTAATTCTGTATAGTCTGCCGCATTGATGTTTAAAGTCGTAGCGATAAAGTTTCTGTTGCCTTTTTCTTTTGAAACATTCTTCCTGGCTTTTAACACCTTTCTTAGCCCGATCTCTCTTTTGTGGCTCCTATTATCGGATACCATTGCCATCAGTAGGTTTTTCAGGCGAGCAAATAACGAGTTTCGTCCAATTACAAGGAATACCATTTCTTCAGATCGTCAGGCAAGTATCGAGATGTTTCTATTGCTCTGTACAGATAAGTACTTACGTCTGTAATGTACTTACTGCATTTTATTTCAAACCAATCTGGCACGTAAGATTTTAAAATAAATGTCACTATGGCTTTTAAGTCATCCGATGGGTTTTCCACGCTCACATAAAATCGAAGAACTGTATTTGCACAAGTGAGCCAATTGGCAAGTGAAATTGGGCCGGGGTTACGCTTTGATAAGTCACTTTCCACTTTTCCACAATTCCACTTTTAATTGCTTGATTTACGTCAAACAATATCTTTGATCCTTGCTCAACAGTAGTCTGTCCACTTCTGGAATTTCACAATCAATTAATTGAAAATTTATCACGGAGAGCTTTTCACAAGCAATTAGATTCTGACTAATTGGTCCACTAAATGATCTTGGACCAGTTGTTTCACAGTCCAAATGTTGAAAAAGATGGCGGAAAGTTAATTCAACAAAATGGAATAAAAAAACTACGCATTTCAGTGGTCTTCCGAGATGTACTTCAAGCTGTCTGATAGCACCACTTTTCCATCCAGTATTGGTATTTGTACCATCACAGCCTACCAAAACTAAGTATTCCATAGAAGCCCATTGTACAGTAATCAGCTCAATAGTTCCGCTCAATCGCGTCAATTTACATTTAAATCTTAAGCTGTGACATCTGTTGATTATTTTCTTAATACATCAAAATCACTCAAAATTGAATTTTTCCCGATTTTTCTTGAGCTTGTGCGATTGGAGGATATTCTTTAAACGCAATTTTTGAAATTATTATTGAACAGTACAATCTGCAAACATTTTTGACTGTAGTGATATTATATATATATGTTTTTTTTTTTAAATTCAGACAAAATCGGAAATTTTCCATTTTTTACTTTCTTCTATCTATAATAGAAGAAAGTATTGTAATCGAAATTTTTTTCGACTTCCGGTTTTTGACGAATTTACACGTTTTAGGGGTCAGAGATTCCGAAAAACACGTTTTTACAAAATGTCCGTCTGTCCGTCTGTGTGTCTTCATTGTATCATCGAAAAGTGAATGAAGTTATGCTTCAAATTGAGCCTAATTTATTTTCTATGTTTTTGGCTATGGCAAGCAGGTTCTATTAGAATTTGGGGATATTTCGACGAAAGGGGGCGCTGTGATCGATATTTTTATTCCATTTTCACTATTGTACCATCTAAAAGTGTATGAAATTATGCTTCAAATTGAACCAAATTTTCTTTTCTATGTTTTTGGCTATGGCAAGCAGATTCTGTCAGAATTTGGGGATATTTCAACGAAAGGGGGCGCTGTGATCGATATTTTTGTTCCATTTTCACTATTGTATCATCGAAAAGTGTATGAAGTTATGCAGATAATTGAACCAATTTTTCTTTCTATGTTTTTGACCATAGCATGCAGGTCCAGTTTGAATTCGGGGATATATCGACAAAAGGGGGCGCTGCCATCGCGATTTTTGTTCGATTTTCACTATTGTATCATCGAAAATTGTATGATGTTATACAGATAATTAAACCAAACATTTTTAATATGTTTTTGGCTGTAGCCAGCAGGTCCTACTAGAATGTGGGGATATTCCGCCGGAAGGGGACGCTGTGATAGCCATTTAAAGATTTCAAATTCAAAAAGATGTATAAAAAAATTAGAAATCCTAAAAGTTTTTTCCGTTAAATGTTCGGCCTTGATCCGGAGAAACCGGAGCAGTTTTTGTTTTGTCTCTATATTAAAAAATGGCGGAGATATAGCGGTTTGAAATTTTAGGGTGGTTGACATTTTCAAACAAGACAGCAGAATTTATCCATAAACGGGTTTAATTTATGACTTTTAGTTAACATGGTTTCGGCAAATTTTCTTTCATTGTTGTAACCATTGTTACTATTCTTAAATGCTTAACACTATATATTTATATTCGCCAACGTCAAATTCTCGCCAAGCTTGGCGTCAATTGACGAAATATCGCGAACTTTGGCGACAAAAATAGGTTGCCACAAATGAAGCCAACTTGGCTATAGAAGACTAATTTGGCGATATTCTCATTCAAATTCAATGTTGACGAGAACTGGGAATGAATCTTCTTTAATTGGGTTCCACGCATTTTAGTTTCGTGTTTTCCAGTAAAATTAGCTAAAATCGTAAAACCAAGGAATAGGGAGGCTATCTGTTCCGGTCGGTACAGGCCAAAAGAACTTTTCGTAGTTTAGTATACATCAGTTGATTGCATCCCGGTAACCCGATGATTCGCAAGCAGCTGACGTACAACAGAATTACGAAAAATATTGATTTTATTGGTGATGTGAGGACGAAATTAGAAGTTTTAACATGATTGAGATAGAAGAAAGTTTTGGGATTGGCACATCCGACTAGTTTGAATTCTTAGGCGGTTTGCGCGATCGGAAGATAAAGTCCGATTTGAATAATTTTTTTTTCTTGTATTTAACAATCGCAACTTTTCCGCACTATAGCGACTCGGAAATATCAAATTTACTTTTATTCGCACCACTCTAGTGAATGCATCTGTTCCTATAACCAATGTCTAAATAAATTCTGCAGCATATCAGAATAGCAAAGACTTCAGCCTGAAAGACAGTAGAAAAACTGCCCAAAGAACATGAGTACTTAATGCCATCACCAGGGCAACAGACATCAGCACCAGTGTTCTTATTTATCTTTAGACCATTCGTATACCAAATAGAGCCCTTCCTACCAATATGGGTAGGAACTGAACTCCAATCACTACGTGATGGAAAAAGAATTTGATAAGGTTTAACAAAGGCATACTTCAGAGGCATGCCATCACTAGTCATGCCAAAAAGAGGATACCTAAGAACCTCACCATTAAATTTTTTCCAAGACAACTAGTCTGAGTAAGCCCTTCAATGACCTAAATACTTAAGCCTTCTTATGCATATGATAGCTTCAGCCTCTATATACATAAAGAAAGGATGCAACTCAAGCAGAAGCTCAAGAGAAACTGTAGGAGTGGTTCTGATACAACCTGTCATAGCAATACAGACCGTTCGCTGGAGCTTGTTTAATTCTTTTTCAGCTGAATATAGTTTTGTCCTAGACCACCACACAATGGAACCATAAATAATTATAGGGAAAATTATCATCCTATAAATCCAAAGGATAGTCTTGGGACGTAAATTCCAGGTTCTGCCATTAGCACTTCTTCAAATCCAAAAGACTTTTTTGCCTTATTCAAGACAAAATTCAAAGTGCTTCTTCCAACTAAGGTTAGAGTCAAAGTAGATGTCAAGATACTTGACATCCTCAGAGAATGTGAGAGCTTTACCAAAGAACACAACATTTTGAACATCAAGATCTCTCATACTCGTGAAGGCAACCATTGTGGTTTTATGTGGATTAACTGAAAGCCCTTAGCACCACTTTTCAATACGTCTAAGTGCATCAGACGTAATGGAACAAATAGTTTTTATAAAATTGCCGTTAACAATGACAACAATATCATTAGCACAGCTAATACAAGACCAGCCTGAAGAAGTTAAGTCATTCAAAAGAGAATCAACAACTAGGCACCAAATAAAGAGGCCTAGAGAACAAAACCCCTGTGGACACCCATCATTTGCATGGGCGGTGCAATTGTCACCACCAAAAGAAGCACTAATGTATCTAAAAGATAACAGAACCTTGATCCAGTTGACGATGGTTGCATCAACGCCCCTTTTGTTGAGGGCCAGAAGTACAGTGTCAATAGGGACCTTGTCAAACGCACCCTATATATCAACGCCAATGTAACTTCTTTGGATTTCAACGTCTTTTGCAAAATGAAAGAAAGACTATACACAGCAGAATCAGTAGATCTGCCAGGCTGATATGCATGCTGAGAGTCTGAAAGCGTAAAAGCATTCAAGACAGTTTCCCTAATAAACCTATCAATAAGTTTCTCCATTGTCTTTAATAGAAAAGAAGAGGCACTAATAGGTCTCAAAGATTTAGCCTCATAATAATTATATTCCCCAGCTTTTGGAATAAGGATAACCTTAGTATGCCTCCAAGCACTTGGAATACATCCATAGGCAATACATGCCTTGAAAATTCTACAAAGTACAGGAGCAAGGATCTGAACACCCTTTTGAGAAGGGCGGGAAAAATACCATCAATGTCAGGGGTTTTGAAGGGCTTGAAGTACTTAATAGCCCATACAACCCTATCATATGTAACAACCTACTTTGCAGTATACCACTTTCTCTTCCTACAACTGATTGTTGAGATAGAAGAAACTGGAGTAGCACCAGTGACAATACTAGAACCTGGAAAATGAACATTCAGCATTTCAGCCAATGCTTCCTTTCCAGTATTAGTAAAGTTTCCCGTTGAAAGCTTAACGTTATTTAAGCTATAGTTCCTGTCCTTGGCCATTATCTTTACAATTTTCGCCGTCGTAGACACATCATTAATGCCATTACAAATATTCCTCCAAGAATTTTTCTTGGCATCCCTAATGGCTTTATTATATGTGGTGAGAGCGCATTATAGGTTTTTATCCAAATACATCCCACTTTGAGGAAAACATAGACAGTTATAAAGTCTTTATTAAAACTTTCCTTGTTATCTCGGAACCAGGAATAGACATATTCTTTCTCTAAATTTTCGATTGTAAATAGACATTTTTGTTGCAGTCATTTAGATAAATACATGATTTATCAAGGGTAAAATTATATTTTCATTTATCTCCAATTAAATGAAAGCAACATTCAGAGCTCCATTGAGCCACATGCCTCGGCAAATGACAATGTGTATAATATTTTTTTTTTTGCTTTTGTTAAACTGAAAGTCTTGGTTTATTACTTTGTTTATTGTTTTTACAGATGTATTTAAAGACTTTGCAATTGAATTCTATATGGGCTGATTTTATTTTGTTACCGGCGGTTTCATTTGAGAAATATTTAAAATAGCACACACCATTTAGCTCACAGGCTATCAAATCCTGAGAGCTTATGTGCCTGCCGGTTCTGTATGTATGTACGTATGTATGTACGTACGTATGTACGTAAAGCGATAACTCTTCATATAAATATCCGTTTTCCTTCACATTTTGTTTATAGGTTCACTGTGTTAAGGCGCTTCTCTGATTAGTTTTCGGGATTGATTGGTTAAGTATAAAGGGGGTAACGGGGGGGCTATTCCCCCCTTAATTTATATAAATGGGTTTTTCATGCAGAATTATTCCGTTTTCCTTCAAATTTTGTATATAGGTTCATTGTGATAATGCGCTTCTCTGAATAGTTTTAGGGGTTCATTGGTTAAGTATAAAGGGGGAATGGGGGGGGGGTAGTCCCCCCTTAATTTAGATAAACGGGTTTTTCATGCAGCATTATCCGATTTTCTTCAAATTTTGTGTATATATATTCATTGTAATAGGAGGCTTCCCTGATTAGTTTAAGGGGTTCATTAGTTAAGTATGAGAGGGTAACGGGGGGATGACCGTCGATTTCTTTATTTTTCGAGGGGCTAATTTCAAATTCTTTGAAATACGAGTATAATATACAATTAGTGTGAATAGCCTGTGAGCTCAATGCCCTCAGTTTAACTGGGCAGTTTTCTTTTTATTAAGATATTAATTTGAGGTCTTTTTTCCCATCTAGATGGGAGGATTTTCGGGAATTCAATTTTTCAATTAATAATGTTGCTTATTTTGGACTTAGAAAATTTTATACCTTGCGTTTTACCAATCTTTTAATTACGGAATAAGAATATGTCTTCTAGGAAAGCGGTAAAACATATCCTCCACACCACGTCTTCTTCTATGCGCTATTTTGAAAGAAGAATAAATTTGAAAGTATCAGACGACAATTTCAATTTTAAATAATAAGCTTTTGCCAGAAAATTTCACCCCAAAAGAATTGCATTTTTTAGAACTTTTATCGAAATCGTTCTGAAAATGAGTAAACACCTTCTGTAATTTGATCAACTTTAGTGCTATATTTTATCACAGAAGTTCTCCAAACACTTTTCTTTAAAAACTACTAACTTTGTTTTAATTGTTCAGTCACCTAAAAGTTTAAGTTTTCGAGGAGTAATTTTTAATTATGGAGGAATAGAAAAAAATATTATTAAAAAAGTTATGTGTTAATATGGCATTTGATATACCGTAATAACGATAGATAAGTAATATTTTAATTATATAACAGGAAAAACTAATGGTGAAGGAATATTGTGGAGACAACATAAAATCAACTTCATTATTGAGATAAATTTAAAAACAAAAGTAAAAATATATTTTCTTAAAAAAACACTCTTTTTAAGGAATAGAAAAAAATATTATTAAAAAAGTTATGTGTTAATATGGCATTTGATATACCGTAATAACGATAGATAAGTAATATTTTAATTATATAACAGGAAAAACTAATGGTGAAGGAATATTGTGGAGACAACATAAAATCAACTTCATTATTGAGATAAATTTAAAAACAAAAGTAAAAATATATTTTCTTAAAAAAACACTCTTTTTAAGGAATAGAAAAAATATTATTAAAAAAGTTATGTGTTAATATGGCATTTGATATACCGTAATAACGATAGATAAGTAATATTTTAATTATATAACAGGAAAAACTAATGGTGAAGGAATATTGTGGAGACAACATAAAATCAACTTCATTATTGAGATAAATTTAAAAACAAAAGTAAAAATATATTTTCTTAAAAAAACACTCTTTTTAAGGAATAGAAAAAAATATTATTAAAAAAGTTATGTGTTAATATGGCATTTGATATACCGTAATAACGATAGATAAGTAATATTTTAATTATATAACAGGAAAAACTAATGGTGAAGGAATATTGTGGAGACAACATAAAATCAACTTCATTATTGAGATAAATTTAAAAACAAAAGTAAAAATATATTTTCTTAAAAAAACACTCTTTTTAAGGAATAGAAAAAAATATTATTAAAAAAGTTATGTGTTAATATGGCATTTGATATACCGTAATAACGATAGATAAGTAATATTTTAATTATATAACAGGAAAAACTAATGGTGAAGGAATATTGTGGAGACAACATAAAATCAACTTCATTATTGAGATAAATTTAAAAACAAAAGTAAAAATATATTTTCTTAAAAAAACACTCTTTTTAAGGAATAGAAAAAATATTATTAAAAAAGTTATGTGTTAATATGGCATTTGATATACCGTAATAACGATAGATAAGTAATATTTTAATTATATAACAGGAAAAACTAATGGTGAAGGAATATTGTGGAGACAACATAAAATCAACTTCATTATTGAGATAAATTTAAAAACAAAAGTAAAAATATATTTTCTTAAAAAAACACTCTTTTTAAGGAATAGAAAAAAATATTATTAAAAAAGTTATGTGTTAATATGGCATTTGATATACCGTAATAACGATAGATAAGTAATATTTTAATTATATAACAGGAAAAACTAATGGTGAAGGAATATTGTGGAGACAACATAAAATCAACTTCATTATTGAGATAAATTTAAAAACAAAAGTAAAAATATATTTTCTTAAAAAAAACACTCTTTTTAAGTATTCGATATTTATCTTGAAAATCACACCTTTTTCATGACTACAATTCATGATTTTTCCAAAATAATCACATTAAAATACATTATTTTGCCATGGCCACCGAGCCCGATTTTGTAACATTTTCCGTTTTTTTTACGCTTGGTAGAAAACGCAAGCTAGTGAATTTATTAAAAACATGTAATTTTTCCTTTGTTTCTTTTTAGGTGCGTTCGCAATTATATAAATACGTAGCACCTATAGTCGTCGTTTGGTCCGTCCGTCTGTCCGTCCGTCTGTCTGTCCGTCTGTCTGTCCGTCCGTCTGTCTGTCTGTCCGCATATAACAACGCAAAAACTACCCAACCAAATGGTTTGCAATTTAAAATATATTATCTTTGCAGAATTTTGTCGAGGCATTTCAAATTTTATTAAAATCGAATCAAAACTTTAGGAGATATTAATAAAAATATTTATTAAGAAATTTGATTTTTTTTTTAAATCGGTGCTTTCTTGTTAGAGGAGCTTCCGATGGATGTTAAATCGTCAAGCGACCAAGATACTTATTTTATGACAGAAATTAATCTGCAGACGATATAATTCATTTCACAGAATTAAAAATCATCAAGATCTGAATATTTATATAACTAGCTGATACATATATATCTGAATATTTATATAACTAGTTAAGATATTTGTATGAACAGTGTCATAAAATATATACTTAACTAGCTGTTTAACCCGTTCTACGCACGGGATATCATGAATTTAATTCTAAAACGTGCGTACGAACGCACCTCGTTTGTAACGTTTGACGTACAATTTCCAACTTGTTTAAGATATGGCAAAAGGAAAGAAAAAAAGCATTATTTAAGATCTGTTGTTAGAATTTGTAAAATTATTTCTCAACTTATAATCGTAATTTAATTAATACCTAAGTAGCACAGTTTGTTGGTCCATCGTTGGCATTTTTCGGAAACCGTTGGCAAATAGTAGGATTGGGAATGTTCAGGTTGGCAAATGGTAGGTGCAGAGATGCTTGCAATTTGCAGCATATCTGAGCAAGATTCTAAGCAGCAAACGGTTTGATTACAATTGGACCTTTGTTAGCAAATGATTTGTGAGCTAATGGTATGGCATGGCGGACATTTCTTACTGTAAGCCAATGTGGAACGACATTAGCCAACAATTAGACAGCGTTGGCCCAACCATTTTGTTCTACTTGAATAGGGAAATACTAATTGATTAACGCGTATTTATTTTTAAAAATAAATTACACTCTTTATTTTTAACACTTTCCAACATAGTTGAAAAGTGTTTATGAATCCAGTTTGTCTATCTGTCTCTCTGTCTGTCTGTCTGCCGTCTGTCCTGCTCTAACTCGCTTAAATATATTCGGATTGCCATGAAATTGATATATATTATTGAGGTTTTCTATGAAACATTTTAAATTGAAAATGAAGTGTATAGATTTTATAGTTCATTTACAAGGATACTCAAAAGAATTCCGTTACATTACAGTCTATGGGGAAAAATCACCTGTGAAGTATTTTAATGATGTTACACTATCTCAAACATAGTGAAATTGATATATATCACTGAAATGCACTGCAAGAGGCTTACTATAGAATAGGGTGTGATTGATCTCCTATACTACAGACTGATTCATACCGCCATTTAATAACCCAGCGGAACAAAAACCAAGCTAAAACCGGTTAGCTTACCGTGCTAGTGGACGACGAGTGACAGTGACAGAGACGGCAAACACCTTGCTTGGGCGGTTTCCTAATGCTGAGCTAGATTGCACTATGGCGGTTATTTTGGGCAACAAAATGGATATGCCTTATGGGAGTCTTAGGTGTGCATAGCATTCATCGTTCATTTACAGATACACACAAAAATATTCGGTTATAGTACTGTCGATAAACTGCACCCAAGGCATTGCTGAAAATCCGTTTTCAGTTGTGGTACGCGAGTTTAAATTTAGCTATTTTTTTTACATATTACTTGGTGTGTATAAATGCTATAGATCATATACAGTACAGAACAAATAATATCGATTACACTTCGGTTTATTAACGGAAATTGCTGGATAGAAATTTTTAACTGTATTATGCGATTCCTAACTGAACTAAATGTTAGTGTACTATGTGGTATATATACAAATCTATAGATCATATACACGTCTGCACAAAATAAGTTGGATATTTTTCCGACCATTGATGCAATTGCTTAAACTGGGTTTTCAAATTTGTTATGAGTTTTCCAAATTGTTTACGTAGACATCAGCATTCACCTTATTAATCGGTAAAGTTGTGTTAAAGTATTCTGGAAGTGTTGGAAAGTGTTTCATAACCTATGCTTGAGGCATAAATTTTCGTTCTTGCTTATTTTATATTTTGTACCTTATATTGCTTAACCCATTAGTGCCTGAATTTTTTTTTTCGCTTCTAATTTTCTGTAGCGGTTAGAAAATGATGTCAAATAAATGAGAAAAATAGTAAAAAAAAAAATTACTGATTAAAATTACTGATTAAAATTACTGATAGTAAAAAAAAATTGATTTATATAACAAAATAAAAACGTCCCAATTTTGGGACGCTAGGCATCACGAGAGGGTACAGGGTTTTTCAACATATCATTTCTTTTCAAAATTGATACAAAAGCGATCTTATATTTTTTTTCATTCCTACTATTAGCTCACACTCTCTATATATTTATATATCTTGTTCAAATTTTCAATCTAAACTAATAAAAGAAAGTCGCTCTGTGTGTCTGTGTCTCTGTGTTTCTGTGTGTGTGTCTGTTGGCGATGGCTAAGAAAATCTGGCCCACCTAGAAGGCTGGAAATTTAGATTTAGGTAGTCCAAACGCTCTCCTGGTGCAACATTACTTCAGAATTTTAATATTTTAATTACTTTCTGAAATATTAATTAAAATGCACAAAGAACTCTCATTAAAAATACTCTTTTATTCTCTTGGATTGGTTGGTTCACTGGTTGGTTGCATCGATTCTTCACAGAAGTAATTAAATAAACCAGAGTAGCGATGCACAAATAAGGATTTCTAATTAAATAGTGTCAACATGGATTGAAGTTATTAGCGCAGAGGAGCCATGCGAATGTCACGCCACCTGTACATGACAAATTACACATACTTCCCACTGATTGAAATATTTTGCAGGCATATTTTTCTTCATGACAATTAGTCGGGTTTAAGTTTTTTTTTACATGACATTTATTATTATGATGGAGATTGTTAATACAGAAAACTTTATTTAACAGATTCTTTTTTATATTTGCGGGAATTAAGAGGTACAAGAGTCTAATTACATTTAAGCTTCAAGGTGTATTTCTAGAAAGTAGTTAACAGAATTTCCGAATAGTAGTGTAAAAGTAGTAAGCCAAATTTCAAATTAAGTTCCTAGCTTAATCAAATGAATCAATCATTAAAGATGTATTGTGATCCTCCTAATTAGTTATTTGCTGAAGACCACTTGAACAACCACCCCACCCCCCCACTTCTCCCGGACCGTCCTTCAAGGTTTTTTCTCTAACTCTGCTCCGTTTCCATATGTCAGCAACTATCTTTCCGATTTCAACGCAAGTGATTTCAAACATTATAATTAATTTAATAGTCACCATTTATAACATTAAACTAAATTTATGAGTAGCGGTTACCACTATTTACAAATAACAGTTTAAGCCAAATTTGTAATTAAATTCAAAGCTTAAGGAAACGAACGAATTTTGAAAGATGCATAGTGGTCCTCCTAATTAGTTATTTGCTGAAGGCCACTTGAACAACCCCTCCCCCCCGGCACTCTTTTCAAGGTTTTTTTCTCTAACTATGCTCCGTTTTCATATCTCAGCAACTATCTTTCCGATTTCAACACAAGTGATTCCAAACATTATAATTAACTTAATTGTCACTCTTTATAACATTAAACTAAAATTATGAGTAGCGGTTACCACTATTTACGAATAATAGTTTAAGCCAAATTTGTAATTAATTTCCTAGCTTAAGCAAACGAACGAATTTTGAAAGATGTGTAGTGGTCCTCCTAATTAGTCATTTGCTGAATGACACTTGAACAACCCCTCCCCCCCGGCACTCCTTTCAAGGTTTTTTTCTCTAACTATGCTCCGTTTTCATATCTCAGCAACTATCTTTCCGATTTCAACACAAGTGATTCCAAACATTATAATTAACTTAAATGTCACTCTTTATAACATTAAACTAAATTTATGAGTAGCGGTTACCACTATTTCCGAATAATTGGGTAAGCCAAATTTGTAATTAAGTTCCTAGCTTAAGCAAACGAACGAATTTCGAAAGATGCATAGTGCTCCTCTTAATTAGTCATTTGCTGAAGGGTACTTGAACAACCCTCCCCCCCCGGCCCCTCATTCAAGGTTTTAACCTAACTATGCCCGTTTCTATATATCAGCAACTATCTTTCCGATTTCAACGCAAGTGATTCCAAACATTATATTTAACTTAATAGTCACCCTTTATAACATTAAATTAAATTTATGAGTAGCGGTTACCACAAATTACAAATAAGAGTTGCCAACTTTGTAATTAAGTTCCTAGCTTAACAAAACGAACGAATATTTATGTATGCATAGTGGGCCTCCTAATTAGTCATTTTCTGAAGGACACTCGAACATCTCCTCCCTTCGGCACCTCACTCAAGGTTATTTTCTCTAACTGTGCCTTATTGCAATAACTGGGCTAATAATGTTCCAATCTTCTCGAAACCAGCTCAATTTTGTAGTGCGCCTACTATACAGTAACGTGGGCAGCGGGGACCTGTCTCAGAAGTTCGTTCGGAAAGAGGTTTGTTTAGAACAGAATGCTCCCCTGGCGGTGGTAGGGGGAAATAAAAGATTTTCTAGAGCGTGCGAGCATGCCTGGTATATGGTTCCGAAGCCATCGTAGACCGTGGCTAGAGTTCCGTTTTTTAAGAAATTTAAGTGTATTACAAGGGCTCCGGTAACGCCGGGCGGGTCAGCTAGTCGTTAATAAAATATTTTCTATTCATCCTATCAAGTTCAAATAATTTTCTTTAAACTTGCACTGGATGACAATTGATGTTAATACAGTTTTTTCAAATATTATTTCATTAATTAAATTAAATTAATTAATTTTAATTTTATATTTCATTTCTGTTCAAAAGTATAGACTCACTCCATATTTATAGTCTCACCTTCACACGTAAAAAGATAATGGGTCTGTTCAGGGACGAAGATCAGGCGACTCGCGGGCTAAGGAGACTATAAATGTGGAGTGAGTCTATACTTTTGAACAGAAATGAAGTATAAAACTAAAATTAAATAATAAAATTTAATTAATTAATTAATATTTGAAAAAAAAACTGTATTATCGTTAACTGTAACATCGCTATGGCACTTTATTGTGAAGTTTGGTAATTTTTGAAATTCAATATTTGAAAAACGACATAAACATTAGATTTTAAATTTATATCAAGAAAAATACAATTTTTTAAACTTTCTAACGCAGTTTGTCTAACAATTTTGGGAGAAATACTTTTCGATTTTTTGATTTTTGGTATTTTAGCTAATTAATTTTTAATACATTTCAAAAATTTCTCTTATGTAAGATACGAGGGCTATCCAGAAAGTAGATTACGTTTTCGTCTGTGTCCGCTAGGGGCGGGGCTAGCGCGGCCATCTTGGGGTCAGAGCGTTGCGCAGCTCAGTCGGCATCTAGCCGTGCTAGTGAGAAGTTCGTGCTGTGCTCCGTTCAGATACTGTGATGGTTTGAAATGTCTGCGTTAATTGAAAATCCCGCGAGCTGCGAGGTGCGTGCAGTAATAAGTTCACAATAACGGAACTTTCTTTCAGTTTTCCACAAATTTCGCGAAGTTTGTTGCACGAAATCATCAGCGAAAAGCTTGGTTACCACAAGTTTTGTGCAAGATGGATTCCAAAAATCTTGACAGAGGACCACAAAAATCAGCGAATGGCTGCAGCGTTGAACTTTTTGGACGCTTACCATAAGGATGGTGACTCTTTACTCGATCGCATCGTTACTGGTGACGAAACATGGGTGAAACACGTGAACTGTTGGTTGAAGGCGCAGGCGGCCAAATTTTTCGACGAAGGCATTTCCAAGCTCGTACATCGCTACGATAAATGCCTTAATTTGTATGGTGACTATGTAGAAAAGTAGTATTTGAGTGTGGCTTTCATCTGTATATAATAAAATTTGTTTCCTATACTTAGTTTATTTTTTATTCCAAAACGTAATCTACTTTCTGGATAGCCGTCGTATTTAGCAGGATAGAAATTTAGGAATAAATACCGTCAGTGGAGAAGCGTGTAGATCGCTGGAAAAAATTTTCTATTTGACCTAAGTAGGAATTGACTTAAAAAAAAGTTTTTATATTACTTGTTTTTAAAAAATACGATTCAAAATATTAAATTAGTTTCAAAAAATGTAAAATAAGAAAATATTGATATTATGTATAGAAAATTTCATTTGCTGTGGAATTCATGGGAATATTTTTTCATGTAATCCAACCATACATTTGTTACGTTTCGTCTTGTGACTTTTTTCCGCCAAAGGTAACACATCTCACTTGCGTTTCATTAACAACTATATAATAATGAAGGCCGTCATACTTGATTGAATCCAATATTCTGCATTTTCAGATTTCCCAAAAGGTCTACCACGAACAGACTGAATTCTGCGTAAGTTAATATATGTCAAGCATTTTCTCGTCTGAATTGTTATGAACACAAAAATATTGAGCTTGAAAAGAGCACAAACGATATATTTGCAATGCATTTTGAATTGCACATTACAAGCCAAATATGAATAGGTTTTGGACACTACCCCTTTTTAAATAAACTATGAAATGATTATTCAATAAGTTATGAACCAGTTAGGAATTGTTAAAACTAATGTTATAATAAATATTTTAATTTCACAACTACACAGTGAAGTAGAGTTTAATTTCAGTGGCTAAACACGAGTAATAAAGAAGTAGAGCATATTTCGAGAGCAACAACAAAATGTTATGATAAATTCAAAGATGTAAAAAGCAATGTAAAGAAAAGCAAAAACAGTTTTGAATCAAGAATCACCGACCCAAAGTATCTATCAATAGTCAGAAGTTTAACGAAGTCGTTTCTGAAGTAAAAGGCTTCAACAAAGAGGCCAATTTTTTAATCAATATGAAGATAAAGAAACAGAAGCAGCATCACACATGCTAAGCATGTGTATTTTTCCAGTTTTTTTTCCAACATTTTTCATTCAGCACATTTGTTTATCACTCAATTACTTTTCATTTTACACTGAAAACCGGCTTTTTATGCTTTTCTTTACGTCGGTTTTGGATACGTCAAGTTTTCATTAACCAATTATTTTAAAAAGGTTTTAACGATTTTTGTGCTTGTTATGAGTAACTAGCGGCCCGTCCCGGCTTTGCACGGGTAGACAATGTAATTTTTTTAGTACATTTGTTTTCATGAATTTCGCGCTCCTACCAAAAACTGTTGCTGAGATATGGCGAAATGACCTAAAACTTTCGAATCCCCCTTTAACCCCATTCGGGGGGGAGGGGGCGGCGGATTTCTACATTCACTGAAATACATGTTTAATCATTTATTTAGTTGATTTGTTTTCCTGAATTAGAATCCCGCTCACCTACATAAAACAGCTGCTGAGATATGGCGACATGTCCTAAAATTTTCTAAACCACCCGCTTTAAAACCCTTCGGGGGGGGGGGGGATTTCTAAATTCACTGAAATGCGTGTGTATCCATTTTTTAGTAGATGTGTTTTCCTGAATTTCACGCTCCTACCTAAATTTGCTGCTGAGATATGGCGAAATGACCCAATACTTTTGAATACCTCTTTAACCACCTTCTGGGAGGGAAATTTCCAAAATCGCCGAAATATGTGTTTAACCATTTTTTTAAGTAGATTTGTTTAAATTAATCTCGCCGTCCTACATAAAAGCTGCGATATGGCGAAATGACCTAAAAAAATCGACCCCTCCCACCTCTGCCATTTAACCACCTTCTGGGGGGAATTTCCAAAATTGCTGAAATACGTGTTTTATTCATTTTTTAGTAGATTCATTTTAGTGATTTTCGCGTTCCTAACTAAAACTGCAGCTGAGATATGACGAAATGATATAAAACATTCTACCACCCTTTTAACACCCTTTGGGGGGGAATTTCTAAAATCGCTGAAATACATGTTTAACCATTTTTTTAGTAGATTTGTTTTCCTTAATTTCGCGCACCTACATTAAACTGCTGCTGAGATATGGCGAAATGACCTAAAACATTTGACCACCCCTTTTAACCACCTTCACGGGGGAATTTCTAAAATCGCTGAAATACATGTTTAATCATTTTTTAGTAGATTTGTTTTCCTGATTTTTGTGCTCTGAACTGAAATTGCTGCTGAGATATGGTGAAATGACCTAAAACATTCCACCACCCGCTTTAACCCCCTTCGGGGGAGAATTTCTGAAATCGCAAAAATACGTGTTTAATCATTTTTTAGTAGCTTTGTTTTCCTGATTTTTGCGCTCCTACCTATAACTGCTGCTGAGATATATCGAAATGACCTAAAATATTCGACCACCCCCATTTAACCCCTTTCTGGGGGGAATTTCTAAAATCGCTGAAAGAGGTGTTTAATCATTTTTTTAGTAGATTTGTTTTCTGGAATTAAAAGCTCCTACCTATAACTGCTGCTGAGATATGGCAAAATGACCTAAAACATTCGAACCCCCCTTTAACCCCCTTCGGGGTGGAATTTTTTAAAATCCCTTCTTATTGCTTGCCTAGGACATAAGAGCAATCTACAGTCCAAATTGCGTTACCCTGACTTAAGTAGTTTCGGCTGGGCGTTGATGAGTCCGTCAGTCACCGTTTCCTCTTTATATAATAGTATAGATAATAAATCAAAACTCCTCCCAAACAAAGATCCTAGCTACGCTATTGTTAATTATAAGAAAAATAATTAAAACAAATTAATGTTATACATGTTTGTTACAAAGTTTAATAGCTTAATATGTGGATCATATATGAAAAAAAATGTTAAAAATTATAATATTTAAGATCGCAGAAGAAAGGGGATAACACGGTGCCTTTCGTGCCTAGCGTAATTTTTTTGGGACATTTTTGAAATTGTCATTAGTTTAACTCAAATTTTAAAAATTCAAATTTTGGAGATTACATGTTTTATATTGATGCATTTCCAAACATATGTACACGATATAAACACATGGAGTCATTAATTTTTTAAAAAATGGCATTTTTGGTTTGAAATTTCAATCCGTTAAAATCAGTAACATTTGAGGAATTAACAAACCAAAAGGCTGATTTTTTTTAAAATGTGCTTCCTCCTATTGTCATTTTTGAAATGTACAATCTTGAAATTAATTCTAAGTAAATTTGATCTGAATAAGTTTAAATTTTCGAAAACAGGATTTATTTTACTAAAGCGTCCCAAAATCAGGACGCTAGGCACTAATGGTTTAATATCTTTCGTTGTTGCAGCTTCAATATTTCACGATTCATCACTTTTGGCAGGATAACGGAAAAATGCCATAAAATTACATTATTAATTTAAATATAGTTATAAAAATATTAAAATGTAGTAGTGTCATCGGAAACACTCCCTTGTACATAATTTTTAGGGTTTTGTTCATCTAACGAAACCCTATTACTCCCGCTTCGTTTTCTGTCCGTCACAGAGCCGGCTCTCAGAAACTATATAACTTGCAGTCATAAAATTTTGTGTACTTATAGCTGAATATCTACTATGAAGCTCAAAATCATAAAATTTGAAAAATCTTATTATTTTATTATAGAGAGATAAAAAAACAAAAATATAACAGTCCTTTCCTATTAAATTTAAACATTTTTCGTTATAGCTGCTGCCAACAATTAAAAATCCACAATAAAATTCTTTCTACATTAATTAATTTTCTATTGAAAGATTTCCACGTGAAAAGTGAAAATGAAATAATAAGTTTCACCAGTTGAAAAAAAGATTAATATGGCGTCATATTGGTAATAAAATGGAAATTTCCAAGCATTTCTCAATAATACAAGAGTATGAGTATGTGTAAATACAGAAAGCAGCTTAATATGACGTCATTAGGGAATTTAAAAAAATTAATCTGACGCGTAACATTTTGAAGGTGACTATACAACATGTTTAATTTTGAAATTGATTTTTTTTTATATATCGCATTTAGTCCACATGACAGATATTTATGGGATCGGTTCAGATTTTCGAAAAAAAACGAGAAATAGAGACCGGTCAATTTTTTACTTTATAAAAAACATGACTTTTATTTTATTTATTTATTTATTTATTTATGTTTTTTTTTGGGGGGGGGGGATGAAATGTATCTGGATTTATTAAAGGAAGTATAAAGTGTTTTGAAAGGAATATTAAACGAAACACTTTGGGCGATCTTCGATCACACTTACCCACTTGTTTAAAATTTTAGCCTATCAGGAAGTGAGTTTAAAATCGAGTACAAAATTTCTTTACATACACAAGCTATATAGAGTTAAATAAGAGAGTGTCATAAGATACACTTTACCATGACCACTTTTAAAACAAGATTAATAAACTAATTTAATTCTAAATGTCATTAACATTGATTCTTCATATCATTTTCCTAAATGTGAATATATTAACCTCCTTTATCTCGTGTCCTTTTATAATGACAACCTTATTTACCATTAATGATTTTTTTCCCTATGATTTTACAATCTTGTTTTCATGAAAGAAACATACACCATTTTAATTATTTCTTATTAGATATATATCTCATTTTTCATTGCGTTATTAAAATCATTTTTTTAATTTTAATTTTCACTGTGTTTTTGAAATCAGTTCATAGTCTCATTTTTCATTGCGTTATTAAAATCTCAGGTTTCAGTTAATTGGATTAAATATACATTGCCCTTGAATAATGAAATGATCCTTTATGTAATGTGAAAGGCTATGGTTTATTATTCATTCGTGTTTTAATTTTGAACATTTATAATTTTTTAAAGGATTAGATAATAAAACTGGGAATTGCTTACTAAAATAGTATTTTGTTTTAAGTAAGTCTTTATTTACGACTAATGTTAATATAAGAAAATAAACAAGCTGGAAATTGTACGTTAAACGTGACAAATGAGGTGCGTTCTTACTATAACTAGTTTTACGAAGTAAAAAAAGATCTTCGTTATTATTTCAGTGAAATTATTTATATCGTCTGATATGAGCAAAATAAGCATACATTTTTTTCCCTATTATTACGTATGCCACGTTTACAGATGCGATTTTTTATGACACCAGATAGCGCTGGAAAATTCACCATGAAGATCTTCCTTTCCGAATGATTAGCTCCAAGGCAATTGTAATATATAATATTATTAAGATGCATAGTGTATTGAATTTTGTTTATGTTAACAAACAAGAAAATATATCAGAACGTATTAAAAATAGAAGAAAAAATCGAAAAAAAATGTTCTTTTAATCTGGAACAGTGATTTGGAAAATTTAGTTTTCTACTGATAAAATACACAGAAGAAATATACATCTACCCAATCTATCTATCTATATTATAAAGACCAAACGTGTCCGTGCGTAACGCATACGTCATTTTGCGAATGGCAACAGCTGACGATGAAATTTCGGTTTTGTGATTTTTGCTATTGCAATTCTTTTTAATTTCTAAACATAGCACATTTTAAATTTTTACACCGTTACAGAGGAAAAAAAAATTACTTTCAAATGCAATTTGTTTGAAAACTATATCTTAACCAGAGGGCCCTTGCGAAGATTTCGCACTGAAATCTAATATTTTTTAGGTACTTCTCTATTAACCCGTCGACCGCTTTTCATAACAAAAAACTACCGACAAACTGTAAGATTAAACGCCAAAAATGCAGTCCCATTTACTTGATGTCAGAATCATTATGCGTGTTTGTTACGTCATCTAGTGGTATTACATTCGACATTTGCGTGTATTTTTCATTATGTTTTATTGATTTAGTAGTTATTTTATTAATTAAAATAACAATTGTGTCCTTAAATTCTTATATTTTATTTATTTTTTGATATTCCAAAGGCAACGTTGTCCCGTTTATTTGGAGATAGTTTTTTGTTATGAAAAGTGGTCGACGGGATAATAGAGAAGTATCATTTTTTATCAATATGTAATATTTATTAGATGCAGGTTTAAACTTCTAAAGAAAAAGCAAGGATAAAATATCTGCAAACAACATTTAGTTGTTAATCAAAGTTAGACTAAAAACTGTTCCAAGATTGCTAAAGGCACGCACGAGAAAAAAAAAATTAACAATCGTATTTTGACTGCATTAGAGGATGACGTCATCCGCTTCGGGAAAACCATGGGACTTAGAAATATAAATCTAAACATTTCAATTTAAATTTCACTTTTTAATCATAAGTATAAAATAAACCCGTGCGGTGTTTTTTATAATAATTGCTATGAGCATCATATAATGTGGTATTTTATTTTTTTGGCAACAATAATTTCAGGAAAACCTTTCAATTCTTTCATGAAAATAATGCCGATTTAATTTTTTTAATTTCAGCAAATTTTAATCAAAAACATGTTTTAACGAATTGTTAAGTGGGCTATGTCAGAAACCTGTTCTAAAACCTTTCATATGGTATCTCATTCGTTGTTCTGCGTTTCATATTTTCTGAGTAAAAGGGATGTTGACAGGAGAAATAATATATAAGGATTGCCTGATATATTATGGATTATAAAATAATTTGTAAGCATGAATTTTGAAACGCCCAATAAACAAATGGAAGAATGCTGCCATTATAAATTTTGAAATAGTTACAGGTAGTAAAATTAATAAATTTTGAAATAAAAACGTCACAAGAATAGAGTGCCTTTATATGAGAGTAGCGTTATACCGGATACAAAATTTGATTAGTTCAGACGATTTTGGAGAAAAGAAAGCTTTGTAATAATTTAAAAATTTAAAAGAAAATTATTTGTTTACACCATAAACAAACATCGGATATTTTAACAGATAATTTAAACAGAAGATATTGTTTTAGACATTGCATTTTTATGAATAAAATATAAAAAAATTATTTCACAAATTTAATAAAAATGCATATAAAAAGTTAATATGAGCAGTAAAAAACAACGTTTTAATTCATATTTCATCAGTATTACAAATAATGTTAACGGTCATTGCGAAGTTGGAAAAAACGAATATACATGAAATTTGTTAATATCGCGATCACTATATCGCATGCATAAGATGATGAATAATAAATTAACAAAGAAGCATCACTGGATGCAGCGAACTCCCTGTATTAATAATACCAAAAAAATAAAAAATAAACAAAACCCTTGAAATTCGTTAATTTCGCGATCACTATATCGCATGTATAAACGCTTAGTACAAAAAAAAAAAAAAAAAAAAAAAAAAAAAAACTGGATGGATACCGCATGTATGAGCGCTTCACACACAAGAAAAGCAAAGAAACCAGTAAAAAAAAATCACTAAATGCAGAAACTTTGACAAATAAAAATATGAAAAATCTATTAGATTTAGGGGAAAAAAATGGTTTTCGCCTGCGTTCTGTAACCCGGGAAGCCCGGGTTCGATTCCCTAGTACATATAAAATCCTAATGTAACGAATTCATAAAAACGTTTCTTAATACGCCTAAATGTGGGTTTTGTAGAACGCTAGCTGTAATGTAATTTTAGTATTTATTAATATTTAACTACAGCATATTTTTTCTTTAAGAGAGTGTATATAGGATTTATAGTTATTTTATAGGGACACACAAAAGAATTCGATTGTACTGCCATCTACGGGCGATAATTGATTATAATGCATTGCAGTGTCATTATGTTATTTTAAACTCTAAGAAATTTGTACATGAAAATTAGGGTTATTGCGGTATGTTCTTCATTGAAAATATGGATGTAACATTTATAGTTCTAGTGCAAGAGTGCACAAAATAATTCAGTCGCATTACACTTTATCGCCAAGTATTATTGTTATCGCCGAGTATTGTTGTTCTATGAAATTTATTTAACTTATGATGCGTCATGTATTTCTATGTGTAGTGTAGCTATAGTAGCTTCATGTATTTCTATGCATCACTATTCTTCTGTGTCTTTTACGCGTGTAGCATCACTCGGGGGGAAGTTGCAAAACTAAAATTTAAAATTGGATTTTTTGTTATGTTTGCTCATGTGGAAAGCAAGATAAAATTATATAGGATAATTTAAACTCAATTTTTTTAAACATATAACGCCCCCTAGCAAGAAACAAATGAACCAGTTGTAAGTAAAATTGTTTTTGTTTTTATGTTTCACTGTATAACGGCAGTACACAACATGAAAATAGGTAGTACAGACTCAGCACAATTTTCTTCTGCTCCTGCTGGAGGGTGGGGAATAAGTTAATCAAATTTAAATAAAATAAACTTTTTAAAGTTTCATTGTATGACAGCTACACTCATGTTTAAAATAGGAGCACATAATTAACACAATTACTCTGCGTTTATAGTGTACCATGGCGGGAAAAAATGTAGCTAAATTTAAATAATTGTTTTTTGTTTATTTAAATATATCGGGAGAATAAGATTCTTCTAGTGTCAAATTTATGTTTTTTTATGAAAATAGTCACATGATATATATATATATATGTATAATTTTTTACGGTGATAGCCCCCCCTCCCTTCAGTTAGGAAAATGTTTAATTAAAATTTGAAAATAGATTTTTTATGTTTTACCTATTGGTTACCACATAGCAAGCTTATATTAGACAGGACATATTCGTTTGAATTTTCCTTTATTTTGATAATGCCCCCTAACCGGAAAACGATTACCCAAATTTAAATAACATGTATTTTTTTAAGAATCTATATATAACGGCCGTACTCAAGCTAATAATAGGTAGTACTAATTTTGAACAAATTTCTTTTGCTTTTTAAAAAACCCCTAGCAGGAAATAGGCTAACTACATTTAAGTAAAATTGATTTTTTTAATGTTTTACTGTATAAAGGAATTTACGGTGTTTATATTAAATGTAAACACATTCCTAACAAACAAAATTCAAAAATATGAATAGAGAAATAACTACAAATTAGCAAATCATTACTGATACTAAAATTATCCAAAATCGGCGGAAAATGCATAAAATTCATAATATACAACAGATTTATGAAAAATAAACACGTTTTAATAAATGTCGCTAACAAGTATGTGTATATTTAGATTTAAAAAGAGCTTTATAACCCATAGAAGATACGGTTGATTTATCTTATTGGTTTCTCTTCATGAGGGATTTTGGTGTAAAACCTGCAAACAATATATATTTTATTTTAATCATATATTCTAATACGGGTTAATCTTGTGTTTGTGTGGTTATATATGCAAATTTTATCTTAAAAACGGCTCTAACGATTTTGACGAAATTTCTTATCCTAGCATTTTTGGGCACCAAAAAAGCCATTGGGCGAGGTCACATGTTCGAGAAAATTCAATAAGTGGGTCATTTTTGGGGTCACCATGGGTCAGGGTCAAACTAATTGTATCTAAAAAACGGTCCAAACGATTTAGACAAAATTTTATATTCTACCATTTTCCGGCACGATAAGACTATTGGGCTGGGTCACATGTTCGAGAACTTTCGATTAGTTGGTCATTTTTGGGTCAACGCGGGTCAAGTCAATTTTATCTAAAATCGGCTCTAATGATTTTGATTAAATTTTGTATCCTACGAGCTTCGGGCACAAAAAATCATTGGGTTAGGTCACATGTTAGAGAAAATTCGATTAGTGGGTCATTTTTGAGTCACTGTGGGTGAAGCTAATTTTATCTAAAAAACGGATCAGACTATTTAGACTAAATTTTACATCATATGGTTTTCGGGCACGAGAAGCCTGTTGGGCTAGGTCACACGTTCGAGAAAATTCAATTAGTGGGTCAATTTGGTCATGGGTCATTATGGGTCAAGCTATTTTTTTCTTAAAAATGGCTCAGAGGATTTGAACTAAATTTAGTATCCTACCGTTTTTGAGCACGAGAAAATCGTTAGGCTTGGTCACATGCTCGAGAAAATCCAATTAGTGGGTAATTTTTGGGTCACTGTGAGTCAAGCTAGATTTATCTAAAAAACGGCTCGGACTACTTTGACTAAATTTTATATCCTACGGGTTTCGGGCAAGAGAAGCCAATTGGGCTTGGTCACATGTTCGAAAAAATTTGATTAGTGAGTCATTTTGGTCCTGGGTCATGATATTTGAACTCAAAGCTAGTTTTGACCGAGCATAGCTCAGTCTTCCTTGCTCGTGCCGATTGATATGCATTCAAAAATAATCAATTCTCATTTAAGGTAGCACTTAACTTTTAAATGTTGACAGTTTGAATAATATAACAGCAGTTAGTTATTTTTATCTCTCATAAATATTCTTGATTGTTTCTGTTACAACGTCAATGATAGCTCCAGCATGTTATGTGTTTTTTCCCACTTTTTTCCCTTGATTTCCGTTCACTTCCCCTGCCATTTCTCATTTCTCTCTCAAGCTATAATCTCACCTGTTTAGTCCTTTGATGTCCTTGATGATGGTTACAAAATTTTAACCGAAACCCTTGGAATAATTTAACTTTTAACTAAGTTCCCATTTTACACTGTTATAGCAAAGTACAAGTACAATTACACGGTGTTTCACGAAGGACTCCTAATTTTGAAAATAAATGACTCAGAAACGGTGGTAGAGAAGCATGAAACCAGCGGTATGTTTATTAAAAAGACCGTAAGAATCTGATACAGAAATATCAAAATTTTAGTTAAAAATAGCGCCTATAGATGGCGCTGCAGGCAGCATTACGGACCCCTACAAAGAGAGCTCAGACTCCAAGAACGTTCAGTCGTCGAAGATTTCGCCGTTGAAACGTCATCGCTATTAGCGCATAGTGAAATAAATTATGGAAGTGACACTGAAGGACATTGTTTATCGCAACAATTCTTTAACACTCAACGAGCTGGAGAAGGCTATTTGTCAAGGGTGTGTGTTGATTTCCGGTGGAATACTGCAGAGAGTCAGTGACAATTTCATTCTTCGTTTGCGACATATGTGAAAGGTGCACATTTTGAATCGATTTTAATGTAATACAGCCTACTTATGGTTATGTCACCTGCAGCGCCATCTATCGGTGCAATTTGTTAGTAAAATTTTGAGGTTTCTGTATCATATTTTTACGGTTTTTTTTAATAAACATACCATTGGTTTCATGCTTCTATCTATCACCGTTTCCTAGGTATTTATTTTCAAATTAGGGGTCCTTCGTTAAACACCCTCTACGTACTGTTTATATTTTTAATCTGTATAATAATTTATTTTTTGTGAAAATGAAGAATTTACAGGTTTCTATAGTCGTGGAAAATTTTACCCCCTTACTAATTCTGCCGTAAATCATACTATAAAAACAGGACTAGATCAACTGATTAGTAATTTTGCCGCTATTTAAGGATATTCTTAAAATATGCTTCAGGGTCGTGTACATATAGAATTTGGAAAAACTTACAACTTTTAACTGAAATAATTCTTGAGTCGTTGCTGATAGCACTACAAAAAAAATTTTATTGAGAAGAACGTGGAAAATGTATTTAATGGATAAGTGTTTCAAAGTCAGAACCTTGAGAGGTGATACAATAGCGCTAATTAAGCACAAAGTTGACAGTAACAAAATGGAGCGTTTATTTTTTGATGCATGAAATTGAGTCAGATATTAAACTTTTGAGGCTAATAAGGTTTGTCTGCTTCTTCTTGTACACGAAATATTTCATATGACTCCAAAGATAGAAATCGCATGGATCCATATCTGGTGAATAAAGTGGCAAATGCAATGCACTACGATAATGATTTGGGTATAGATAGGTGATAACTGGCTTCTGAAAGTTGAATATCACTTCCGCCGAAATTGTGTTACATTTTCACCACATAAATACTAATGTTTAACAATAAAAATACGATCTTCAGTTGAATATGACGCTTTGGGAGACATTTTCAAAATTGCGTGGAACTGATGCTAAACAAATTCCTTTTATGTCCTCTTTCACTGCACGCATTCGTGCCGGCATCCAGTGAGGCTCTAGGAAATTATTTCAGTTTAAAGATGTAGGTGAATTAAAAATCACCCTGTATATATATATATATATATATATATATATATATACAGGGTGGTTCAGAACTATATGTCAAAAATGTATAGCCAGGTAGAGGGGACCTAAATAAGCAGATTTCATATAGGAATGTGGGTGCGAAAATCCAGCGTTGAGGAAATAGAGGGCGTAGTTGAGTTCTCCGGTTGAAAGCGCTCCGCTGCCTTGAATTGTCATTCCCCGCACGGATTTCGAACAACATCCATCGTTACACCAATGCGTAACTTGCCTACATGCATTTCCTGTATGAGGCCGCGCAAGGAAATGGAGCTGATGCTCAAAGGATATACATGGAACTATTCCCGGGTAGGAATCTGCGAGATCGCCGAACATTTAAACATCTTCATCGGGTGTTGTGCGCGATTGGATCGTTTCATGCTTCCATGCTTAATACGGGCACTGGAAGATATCGCATAATCCCTGAAGTAGAAGAGGACGTATCCTTCGCATTCTTTTAGGAGTTGTTTCATTTCCTTACGATACCTCATACATGAAATGCATGTCGGCAAGCTTCACATTGGTGTAACGATGCATGTTGCTCGAAATCCATGCGGGAAAAGACGATTCAAGTCAGCGAAATTCTATCATCCGCCGAACTCATCAGCACCCTGCCTCAACGCCGGAATTCCGCACCCACATTCCTATACAAAATCTGCTTATTTAGGTTCCCTCTACCTGCCTTTATATTTTTGACATATAGTTCTGAACCACCCTGTATATATTGAATTTAATATTCGAAAAAGCATGCATTGTAACATATGATTTTTTTTAAACAGATACCGATTTCTAAAAGCGTCAAATATAAGAATTTAATATTACTGCTCCTTCTGCCAAGTAATTTTTGACTTATCCTTCTATATAAAAAAAGTAATGGTTTGGAAATGGACTAATGAAAAACTGCGTAGATACCGCAAAACATATCTGATTTTGTCAGAGCTTTCTGACTTTTCTTAGGGGGAATTAACATGAAAGTAGAGAATTTAGATAGGATGGGCGCTATTAGGGGGGGTTAACAAGAGGAAGGGACCCGGGACTGTCGCCAAGTTTGTCGCCAACTTGGCGATATATCTCCAAATTTGGCGGCCAAAATTAGTGCCAACTTGGCACTATTTCCAGTATTTCGCCAAATGTCCATAGACTCCCATTGAAATCCAATAGCGTTTACTCGCTTGCAAAACATCAATAAATGGAGATATTGCAATGCAACAAAAATTAATATTAGCTTATGAATAGCGCTTAATTTCATTATATTTAAGCACAAACACTAACGATTTACAATATTCGTAACACTATATATACAATTGGTACTTGTTAGTTATCCTGTCGACCAAATTACTGTCGCCAAATTCATATATATTAAACGAACAAGGGATCTAAAAATTGAATGCATAGAAAATAAGGGATCGCGAGGCGATCCAGAATGGAAACGCGAAACGATTACGTCTGGGGTTGGCTAGGGCGTGATTACGCGGGGGGTTTGTGAGCGTAGCGAGCAGGGGGGCCGAGACACCTTAGAAAAGAAAATATTCACATAGCAATTTATTTTGAAATAATTAAAAATAAAATTAACATTAGGATATATTCATTGTAACCTATGAATTTTTTAAAAACAAGAAACCGATTTCTAAAAGCATAAAATATACGAATCTAATCGTGCAGCTCTTTCTGCCAAGTAATTTTTGAGTTATATTTAAAACAAAAATTACTGCCATTGCAATTTGTTTTGAAACAATTAAAAATGGAATAAACATCAGAAGTTCCAAACTTTACAAAAGCACATTTCTAAATTGCAGGGGCAAATGACTTTCCATTAGGTATTCGATGGTAAAAATAACAGAAGAATCTACCTGTGATTTCCAAATTAAGAGAATTGAAAAATTAAATGTTTATTACAATTTTAATATGCAGACAACTCCCAAAGCATAATTGAAATATAACATTAATTAGTAGACGTTATTAGAAGTTCCTTTGTACCAGTCACATTTTCATGCAATGATTTGCGGCAGAATTAATACGGAAGGTATTCTTTTGATTTTATACGACTATATTCTTTTTTTATTAAATGTAAAACTTTGTTGCAGAACCATCGTAACCAAGTAGCAGTGCCCAGAAGTCGGAAAAGGGGAGAAGATTACGAATAATTTTCTACTTCTGAGCTTCCTGATGACCAGATTCCCTAATGATTCCTGATGACCAGACATGACCCTAATTTCAAACACTTATACTGAAGATAATAAACAACCAAGACAATTTTATTAAGTGGTACATGGTAGCTCAGATGTGGAAATTTACATTATGTAATAGCGATGACTTTTATTTCAGGTGCTGAAATTCAAAAAATTATTAAAATGAAAAATGACAACGAATTCTGAAAAAGCACAAACCGTGTGGTGTTATGTAGTACTTCCACACGGGCATTTGGAAGTCCAAAACACACCGACCTCCGAATTCCACACAGAGATGGATTGGGAGTGGTGGTCCAATTGTCTGGCCATCCTTCTTAGATATTTGTCGTGCCACTCGTGGGGCACATGTAGAAACGGTGTGATTTTACAAACAAAACTTCATAAATATGTGTATTCATTGTTGTTTCAGTCTTTTTAATGTAGCGATTACAGGTTGTTGTACAGACTGCTCAAATTAGGGTGTTTCGTCTCGGACACTCTGTATTTTTATGGAGTTTGTTACATAATGTTTGTTTAATGTAAATGTGATTTCCGTTGGAATTATTTACTTATTTATTTATTTTTACAAAAACTCCACAAAAATATCTTAATTTTAAAGTCTTTACACCGATTTCCACTTTTAGCTTGACTTACCGAAAAGTTATTTTATTAAGCGATTTTTAAATTCAAAATTCGAAAAAAAGTTTTTCACACAAACATATACTAGAAATCTATGATCAAGTGATTGCATTTTAACTCATATGTGAATAGCAATTCCCCTCACGAGCAGACAGTACTTACATTTTCCGCTTCTGAAACCTTCTAGAATAATCTCCGAAGATAAATTGGAAAAGTATTTTCCCATTTTGACTCCTTAATGTAGATTCCTTAGTTCAAATTCTGAAGAGATTCTAGGCACTATATATAGACATTAATAAAACTTTATGCTTATTTTTTTTTCAAAATTATTTACAAAAAAATGCATTTTTAGAATAATTTAATATGAAAAGTACACGAGACTAATACTGAATTTGAGAATTAAGTTTATTATATGCTTCTATTTATGAAACATTAATTCAATTTCAGTTTTACATAAAATCCTGGAAGTAAAAATGTTTTAATTAAAACACTTGTTAAGAACAAAAGATTGGGGAAAAAATTACAAATTACTTTGTGTCAAGAAATCTCATTGAATAACGAATTACTAATTAAACAATAGTTACTTAAAATGCATAATATTTAGAAGCAGCAAAATAAAACAAGTGGGTAAGTGTGATCGAAGATCGCTCAAAAAGTTTCGTTTAATATTCCTTTTAAAACACTTTATTCTTTCTTTAATAAATCCAAATAAATTTCATTTTAGCAACCAAAAAAAAAAAAACTCATGTTTTTTGTTTTTCATAAAGTAAAAATTTACCGGTCTATTTTTTCGTTTTTTCGAGTATCCAAACCAGCCCGATAGCGGGCGAAGCCGGCTATTATATTCTGTCATAATAATATCTGTCACGGGGACTAAATGCGATATAAAAAAATAATTTCAAAATTTAACATGTTGTACACCTTCAAAATGTTAAAATATGCGAATATTTCCATAATCGGATTTTTATCATGACTAGATGGAACCCGCAAAAACTTGACGGAAAAAAAGTACTATAACAATATCAGTAAAATAAGCTTCTTTATTACATAAGAAGGGGTGCGTATGAAACAGTCTTTCAAATAATTTATTTTAAAAGTTTTTCCCCCAGTGAAATACATAGTACTATTTCCGATGTAAACTCCAAACAAACAATCCGTAAACAACTGTGTAATGCAAATCAGTTTGACATTACCGCCATACTCCCTACGGCAAGAAAGAAAATTTCATGGATCTATGAAGTATCATACAAATAGTATATTCCTACTTTCATCTAATATTCAGTAAATAAAAGACCATAGAAACCGAATGAACAATATTCCCGTGACGTCACAATAAATATGAATTTTTATTCGCTTATAAAACACGCGGGTAAATATTTTTACCGAAATTTAACTTGCAAATTAAAAAATTCGGCCTAAAAGCCACGTGCTTTTAATATTTATTATTTCTCTTTTATCCTCGCAACCACGGAGTTTAGAGAATAAACTCTGTATCTCGCAACAGTGGGCGTTATCCGAATTGCCGACTTTATGACGTCATTAGCAGAAGTAAAACTTTAATCGAAAATTACTGCTAATTAATTAAATTTTCTAACAAACGAATGCACGATAACAAATCTGTGTCCAAATATCTTTCATTTAAAAAAATAATGATGTAATTTAATGCAGTAGTTTCTTCTCACGGATTGTCGAAAGAAAACGCTTAGCGTTTTAAATATATAGATTCTATATGTTTCTCAAACTCATATATTTACTATTCTCTATTACTCATATTGATACTCGCTTTGTATTATTCTCAAACATCTGAAAAATTCGTTAAACTTCCAATAGGACATCAGATTTTCTTTTTAATTCTCTAATGACGTGATATTAATCTGCTTCGTGTACATACACATACTCATACTCCTTGTATTATTGAGAAATCTTTGAAATTTTCCGCGTTATTACCACTATGACGTCAATCATTTTTATTTCATATTAATCTTTTTTTCAATTGGTGAAATTTTTTATTTCATTTTCATTTTTCACGTGGAAATCGTCTGATAGAAAATTAATTATTGTAGAAAGAATTTCATCGCGGATTTTTAATTTTGGCATCTGCTATAACGAAAAATGTTTAAATTTAATAGGAAAAGGCTGTTAGAAGTTGGTTTTTTATCTCTATTTATTAAAATAATACGAATTTTTCAAATTTTAATATTTTGAAGTCTTTATACCTGGTATTCAGCTATATACACAAAGTTTCAACTCTGTAAGTTACATAGTTTCTCAGAATAGCTCTGTGACAGACAGACAACGGAGCAGGAGTAATAGGGTTTCGTGAGATGAACGAAACCCTAAAAATGCTTTAGGTTTATAGATATAAATCAGGTATAATTTTTGTAAAACATTTAATAACTATTCAAGATTATTTTACCATTGAAAAGTTCCAAATTATTAATAGCGAAGTGTTTATGATGTTTATTTAGCAGAATAAATTAAATGAAATATCTAAAATAAAATGAATTTTGTTTTTTAGATTGAACGTTGCTTTTTTAAATATTCACTAGATGTGTCACTAGATAGATTCCGTCAAAACTTGACGGAAAAAAATACTATAACAATATCAGTAAAATAAGCTTCTTTATTGTTTAAGAAAGAGTGTGTATGAAACAGTCTTTCAAATATTTTATTTTAAAAGTTTTTTTCCCCAATGAAATGCAGTACTATTTCCGATGCAAACTCCAAACAAACAATCCGTAAACAACTGTGTAATGCGAATCAGTTTGACATTACCGCCCTATTCCCCACAGCAAGAAAGAAAATTTCATGGCCCTATGAAGTATCATACAAATAGTATATTCCTACTTTCATCTTATATTCAGTAAATAAAAGAACATAGTAAATAAAGCACACATCTACAACACTATTTTGAATAATTTTAATTTTCCTGAAATTTTTTAATTTTGTGAATTTTTTTATTCAAAAATGAAATTGTCTAACCTATAATTAAAGAAAAAAAAAGTAATTGGTAACATGTAATCAAGGTATGCTATCAAGATGAAGCTATCAATAAAGGCTCCAATTCTAATCTTTATAATTAAGAATGGAAAAATCAGTTAAAATTATGTCATGTTGACATAATCTCTTTAGTTTTATCTATGTTAAAACGCATTTCAAGCTAAGCCTTACGTCATTTTCGCCGGCGCACTTTTCACACGTATTTTATATACGTCACTTTTATGCTTAAACACCATGTATACAAATAAAAATATATTTTGTATTTAATTGTTATGAAACAATGGCATCAACAAAGTTATAATGCATAATGATAAAATAAACTGAATGGACAATATTCCCATGACGTCACAATAAAAATGAATTTTTATTCGCTTATAAAAATAAAGTGAATAAATAAAAATAAAGATTTTTACAGAAATTATACTTGCAAATAAAAAAAATCTACCTAAAAGTCACGTGCTTTTAATATTTATTATTTAATTTTTTTCCTCGCAACCACGGGGTTTCTCGTTACTCTGTCCTTCGCAAATCCAATTGCCGACTTTATGACGTCATTACGCAGAAGTAAAAGTTTAATTTAAAATTACGGCTAATTAATAAATCTTTCGAACAAACGAATGTACGATAACAAATCTGTGTCCAAATATCTTTCATTTAAAAAAAGAATGGTGTAATTTGATGCAGTAGTTTGTACGGATTGTCGAAAGAAATCGCTTAGCGTTTTAAATATATAGATTTGTTTTGAATCTGCAGAAAAAAATAAAAATTCGAGCTTTGGTTTTAAAAATATTTATTTTCGAATGTAAACACATATATATTATATAAATTTTTATATATAATATATATATGTAAGAAAATGATATGTAAATAGTTGATTTACTGGAATTATATTAACAAATAGACGTTGAATAACAAAATATGAACTTTAATACAGTCCTAGAAATATAATTCTACAATACTTTACTAGCAATTTCTTTTCAGCTGATACACTTCTCGCCAAACATATACAATATATTTCTTTACCAAAAAACCAACTAGGCCTAACAGCGTCTTTACTGGCTATTATTCATTTCGATGCTTGCTTCACAACAAAAATTAGAAGACTGTCTCTTTTTCAATTTTGAAGATATTCGAATCTCGCGATCTAAACTTTTTATAACTCGTGCATTTAAATCATGGATAATAGTAGTACTAGAGCGTCAGTGGCATAAAGGAAATGAAGTGTTTAAATTGAAATCCTACAATTCGGTCATCCTGACGTGGTGGCGTCTCGACATTAGCATCTTGATTTATTATGTTTTCCATGCCTAAACAGTTAATTTTGTGAGATTTTTATTTCTTTCTGGATATTGCTCTCTGTCTTTAGGATCAGCATATCTAATATCTCTGTGATTCCTTTCCGGATATTGCTCTCTATCTTTAGAAGCTATATATCTATTGCTTCTAGAATGATAAAAATTTGAATAAGCATCTCTTCCACTATAAGCTCCTGTAAATACATGATGAGAATTATTCTTATGTGATGGTTGTGAATATCTTTGTTCAGTATAACTAGCTTTATATGATCGTCGACCATCATAATTATAATTATTTCGACCATGATAGTAGCCTCTATTCATGTACCTAGGGAAAAATTTAGATTATACCTTGATTTTGAATTAGGTGAAGCATTTTCTGTTATGTCTTGAGGTATCAAAGAATCTTTAGTCTCAAAGCTTTCAGGAATCTCAGATTCATTTTGGTAAGAAGTCTCTGTTTCCCATATCTATATTTATTGTAATTTCCATGGTTAAATGACTGTTTAAAATATCTTTGACCATATCTCTTATTGCTTCTTTTATCAAATAGTCCATTAAAATTTCTGTTCTTTTCCCTATAATAAAAATTCCTACTGCGATCTTTTACATAGTCTTTTCTACCGTGTGCAGGACTACTAATTTCATCACTTTCTTCTGGAGATGGATAGTCAAGATTCCATTCATCAGATAATTCTGTATCTTTTGTTTTATTCGGCTTATATGATTTTAATTATTCTCTTATTTTTTATATGTTTGCTAAATTTGTAATATGAGTCAAATTCACCTCGTCGTTTACGCAGTCGATATTAACCATATCTTCCCAACCTCGATTATCCTTGTTACTTACCCATCATACGTAGTATAGGGTAAGTCTTGTAATCGTTTTGAAAATCGAAAAATTTTTTTTGACGGATTTACACGTTTCAGACACTGGAGATTCCGAAAAACATATTTTTAGAAAAAAAATTTTGTTACTTACCCATCATACGTAGTATAGGGTAAGTCTTGTAATCGTTTTGAAAATCGAAAAAATTTTTTTGACGGATTTACACGTTTCAGACACTGGAGATTCCGAAAAACATATTTTTAGAAAAAAAAATTTTGCCGTCCGTCTGTGTGTCTGTGTGTGTGTGTGTCTGTGTGTGTGTCTGTAAACGCTCTATCTCCCGAAAAAATTGAGTTAGAGACTTGCAATTTGGTATGTACTTAGTATGTAATAATGGAAAGAAGCCTATTTCATTTCAATAACCTTGATTAACCGGAACAATTTTTTTCGGACTCTCGAAATATTCGTTCTGATGAAAGGTATATAAAAATTTTCGAAATTGTTTATTTTAAGAAATGAATATAAAAGACAATAATTTTGCATAAATCATGAAGTCGATCGGATAATGAGTTGCCGAGATATTTGGAATCCTATTTCCCACACTCTTCGATTTTTGATGACCCTGTATTTCATCCAAATTTCACTTCAAAGATATATTTTAATTGGAAATTTAACGCTTAATCAGATGCAATAAACCGCTAGTTAATAGGATTATTATTTTTGGAGTTATAAGGATGTTTTCTTTCAAGCAATTCAGTAATCGAGCCTTTAAAGTTTGTGACGTCATCAAGCCACGATTTTATTTGAATTGCAATGCACTTTATAAGTAGTTTACACATTTTTATTTTAATATTTTACATTATGCATATCCATGATGGGTAAGTATTACGGTGGCCCCCAACGACTAGTTTATACTTGATGTAGCTACTTCATCAATTTTGGACGGAACTTCGTTAACTTTAATGTATCCTACTCGTACTGTGCTGTCGCTTACTATTCTAACACCATCTTCCGCTACTTTTAACGTCATGCCTTCTACTGCTTTGAATACCTAAGAGGGACTGCTCAGACTGGGAACCAGATCTGTAGAGCATAGATGTCCCTCCCGGTCCCTTTATTAACGTCTTAAAAAAAAAAAAAAAAAAAAAAAAAACATATTTTAGCTGGAGCTGAACCCGCCAGAAAACGCGACAGGGGGCGGTGTGGAAATAGTACATTACAGGTAGTTCACTGCCAGAGACATACCTTCAACGCGACACTGGGCAGTGAAGATGGTTTAAGATTGAATGATGTTCTCAGGAGCGGCTCAAGTTAGAAAGATCCATCAAGAACTTAAAGATGTTTTTTAGTTTATTTAAAAGTGCTGGGCGGGAAAGGATATTATCAAGCGAACCACTAGGGGGAGAAGAGGGGCGACGGATGTGCCAGCGAGCTGTAAGGGGGCAGTTAAAATAGAAGTGTGAGGCTGACGCCTCTGCGCCGCACTCACAGGTGGGAGTTCGGGCCCTTTTAAACCTGTTTAGATATGACCCGAAAGGGCCGTGTCCCGTTAGGTTAGGAAGGCAGTGGTTGAGGGAGTTAAAGTAATAAGATTGCAAGATACCGCCGGGACTATGTCATAGGTATATCTACCTTTCTCTGAGTAGTCTCAGTGGTCTTGCCACTGCTGCAACATGCGCATTTTAAGGGATCTTTTGATATAGGAGTGGGGCGCAGGTAGCGAGATGTCTATGGATGTATAGTTCCTAGCGTTGTAGCAGAATATTTTTTATGTAATCATAATCGTGAATTTTGGGTTCGTTTTCCCTCGTTATTATATTGATCATATATCTAATGGCATTAGATTAATTAAATAGTTTACCCATTCTTTTTTATCAATGCCCGTTTGCGCCATTTGCCTCTCGTACATAGCCAAATATAAACTAATATCATTCGAACTTTCGTATTTAGTTAATAATCTAAGCAATTCAAATTGCTTACCTGGATTTGTCCTTGGGTTTTCATCAATGTGTTCTCTTGAATTTTCTTGTATCTGCATTTTCTTAATTTCAAAATCTCTTTCGCGGTCTTTTTGCTCCAATTCTACTTTCCGTTTTCTCTCTTCCATTTCAATTTTCAATTTCTTTTCGTCAATCTCTGCTTGTAATCGCCATTTCCTTTCTAGTTCTGCTTCTAATTTCTTCTCTTCTAGTTCTGCTTCTGCTTGTAATTTCTTCTCTTCTAGTTCTGCTTCTGCTTGTAATTTCTTCCCTTCTCTTTCTCTTTCTTCTTCTGTTTTCTCTTTTCTAGCTGCTATAACTACTTCTGATCGATTTTTTATAAATTCTTCTTCATAACTCTCCCAGCTTTTGATCAGCTTTATTAGGACAGGTGTTGTCGGTTTTTCTGGTTCTTCAATTCCGCATTCCTCGCAGAAATTTATTAGATCAGTTCTCTTAGCTTTATTTAGAGTTCCCATGTTTATCTTTCAAAATTGTACTTGGAGTAATACGATTACGGTTTTCACCTTGCTAATTCGTACCCCCAAATTTTGATACTGGCGTTTTACAACACTTTAGCTTTGGTTTCCATTTCACTATTAGTTGCTTTTACTTTTAATATCCTGGTTCTGAAAGTTGTTCTTCCTTTTATCATTCCTATCCTGGCATCCGAGCCCCCATATTTGTAAGAAAATGATATGTAAATAGTTGATTTACTGGAATTATATGAACAAATAGACGTTGAATAACAAAATACAAACTTTAATACAGTCCTAGAAATATAATTCTACAATACTTTACTTGCAATTTCTTTTCAGTTGATACATATCTCGCCAAACATATACAATATATTTCTTTACCAAAAAACCAACTAGGCCTAACAGCTTCTTTACTGGCTATTATTTATGTCGATGCTTGTTGCATAACAAAAATTAGAAGACTGGCTCTTTTTCAATTTTGAAGATATTCTGATCTCGCGATCTTAACTTTTTATAACTCGTGCATTTAAATCATGGATAATAGTAGTACTAGAGCGTCAGTGTCATAAAGGAAATGAAGTGTTTAAATTGAAATCCTACACACACACACACATATATATATATATATATATATATATATATATATATAATAAATTTAAAATTTATCACGATCCGCTAAATTATTTTTATCCCGTCCTATTCTAAATTAGTCTATAATATTTATTTCCTCCGTTTATTAATGTATCCTAACTATATTTATTCCAAAAATTTCATATCTAAACTCAATATTTAATGGCGGCTAGTTCACCAAATAAATTGCGTCTTTATCTTTAATTTTTAAAAGATTCCCTATATTCATCTCTCTAAAAACCCGTATTCTTTCCTTTTTATATTTCTAAATTCCTAAAAAGTCTGTGTTTATTTCAATAATTTACGATATTAAATGTACCTCTCAAAATCATAAATCTTTTTCTTATTTAAAAATGTAAAACGTTTGATTCTAATTCCATTCTGGCTTTAATCCAAAATCAATAAACCATTTCTCTTATTTTTATTTCTTTTATTTTCGTAAACGTAAAATTTATTCAATAGCCTGGATTCAGTAATTAACAGTAATCAGTTATCTGAAAACACATCCGGTTCACAGCTAGACTAGAGAACATGATGGAAAAATCTCGAAATTTCGTTGGCGTGCTTTTGGACAGGAAACCGTTTTTCCCTAAAATTCTGACCTCACCCGTTAAAGAATCCCAGTCCTCCATTGGCAAAACGGCCGTCACGTGATATCTGTATTCATACTGTAATCGAAACCATATATCGGGTCCCTGCTTCCGAACGGCAGACGAAAAGAGAGACCCGAAGAGTGTTGTTTGGCGTCCGAGCTCCTAAATCATTCGAATACGTACCTGGTATCGGTGAAATGAAGATCAAGTCTTTTCCTGGATACTACTTCTTAATAGATTATTAAGTATGATTAATTCGAACATCTTTTAATGCCTTTATTTTGTCTTCGAGTTGATTTAAGCTAATAACATCTGCTGTAATAATGTCCTAAATAATTGGAGCCTATCTTAAAATCTTGAAATGACGGATAAACTGTGAAAGAGTTTCTCCGCCTAGTCTATTAAGCTGCAAATAAAAGCCTTTTGGTTAGTCCTCGAATATATATTCTGTCTATTCACACCTACATCTGCTATGAATATGACGACTGCACCTTGAAACTCCTAGCGTAGAACTGCCCTCGGCTGAGTATCACAAAATAACATCCAGCACCTAGAAGGCCATTTATATAAAAATGGAGCTGCCACTGCCATGCATCATCTTTAATCCTTAAATTGTGACATATATTTATATAATTAGAGTATGAAATGTGTATTAACTTGGTTGTTTTTTTTATGTTTTAAGACTCTACAAAGAACAAAAATAAAAGAGAAATACTAAACTGAGAAATTCATTTTAATTATTTTTGAAATTCTTCAATATTCTTCAATATTTCAAATAAACAAAAATATTATGTCTGAACATATTTATATTTATATTAAAATCATTAAAATTACAGACATTACATTGCAATTACATAAAACATTAAAAACATATTAAAATTGGACGTTTCGGATTTACATGAAAATCCCTCATCAACAAACATTTTTCTTAACGTAAGTCACAGTTCAAAAATATCAACACATAGAAAATGCAACGTATCAAAATGTCGAGGCCAAAGTTACAGTTATAATAACACGGAGTATTCATTCGGGATTGCACCTGCTTCATTAAGAGGTAAATCTGTATTTTTCGTTTACCATGCTTCTAGGAAAGTACGAGTTCTGTAGTCGCTGCACCTCGATCTGATTACAAAAGATTTAGCAAAATCTGGAAAATGGTCAGTTTTTATTGCATGATCGACTATTTTGGAATTTAAATTTTTATTTTGAAATGCACATCTGTGCTCCTTTAGTCTTGATTAGTCTTTTTTGGTACGTTGCATTTTCTATGTGTTGATTTTTGAACTGTGACTTACGTTAAGAAAAATGTTTGTTGATGAGGGATTTTCATGTAAGCCCGAAACGTCCAATTTTAATATGTTTTTAATGTTTTATGTAATTGTAATGTAATGTCTGTCATTTTAATGATTTTAATATAAATATAAATATGTTCATTTATCGACTTAGAAAATGCATCAAGTTTTCTTCAATATTTGTTTTTCTACTAGCAAATCCACCCTATGATATGTCATCAAGTTTTATAAATAATATAAAAAAGAACAGACATTATAATCATTAATAACAGACTGATTTTCTTGGTAAAATTTACAACATAGTGGGTCTTACATTTCGAATATTATATACCAGGTAGGCCATAAGTTCGTTAGAACATTTAAAAATGCATTTAAAAAATGATGCTGAAAATTGGGGTTTGCAGGAATGAGATTAGAGGGAGATCTGATTTTTTTAACAACAAAAAATGGTGGTTCAAAAATTACCGATAGTTGTCACTGCATGCATAATATGGAGCAGATTTATCTAAATCAGGCTGTCAATAAACCCGCTCAATGCACAAAGATTCTTCATTTTATTCCAGCAGTATATGTTTGGTACCTGATCAAGCGCTGTTGGTTAAAGCCAATGCCACACGAGCGTCAATTTCGGGGCCGATGATTTCTGCGACAAAAAATACGCCTATGCCACAGCGTTCCAACGGGAGATAGTTTTGACGCTCCTGGCATTCTTCCAATACAGCTTTTTACTGGCTAAGTCTGGTCCATGTATGTTGCATAGAGTTCTGCATTGTGTCGGATAACCCGATTTTACCCAATCTCACTCACGGTTAGGTGTTGATTTTATTTGCTTCGGGTTCTGGTTGGTTTCGGGTTGTGATTTCATTGTAGTGGGATTAACCCGATTTTTGAAAAGAGTCTAGAATATATTTTCAGATGAGAAAAACTATCTATTCGAACATTAATAAGCAGATATATATATATATATATATATATATATATATATATATATATGCTGAATTGGTAGTAGAGATATAATGCACTTAATTATATTAAAATATGAATTATGTTTCTTCCATTTCGGGTTCGGATTGAAGTGTGTCGGGTTCTGTTCGCGTTTCTAGTTAACGATTTTTTTTTGTCATTTTCGGGTTGATTTTAAATACAATTTTCTGGTACGGGTCAGGTATAATCCGACACGCGCAGGACTCTGAATCCGACCCAATGTCCGTACCGAATTATTGTTACAAATATGTCGATTTTTCTTATCCAACGTTGCCCTACAATTTAAAGTCTTCTGAAAGGATATTGCGTATAGTCTGTCAAAAAGAATAAAAAAAATATCCCACATATAATCCATAGCTTAATGCAATTAAGGAAAAATAATATACAATTTAATCTTTTATTTAAAAAATGAATATGTATATACTCATTTTTGTTTAATTTACAGGTATGCACCGACCCTTATAACAGCCATAATCCCGTGCCCGGCCTGAGAACTGGGTCGGTTCAATTTTCATTCACGAGACGAGAGCTGACCCGGGCCAGACATTTTGTCGAACCCCTCCTGGAATTCATTGTTCCAAGAGGTCGGCCCGGCAAAGTATAAAAGCTAGCAGTTCGGTTTAGGTCCGTCCCAGTCCGTATGAAAATCATCATTGGCCCGACCCAACAATGTTTACAACATAAGCAGATTCATTATTTTAAAATCTCAGTCATTATTTAAAAATTAAAATTCTCTTTAAAGAATTTCTAGGCACAAATTTTAAATACAGTAGAATCTGGAAAAAAAAATTTGTGACTGAATTCAGTTTAATACGTAAAAATGTATTGACGCGTGTGAAAAGAATATCATGCATTTACAATAGAGATATACCTGCTAAGAAGGGAACCTCTCTAAAACAAATTTTTTTTTCTTCTTCTACGAAATTATCTCTTGGAAGATTTTACCGTACAGCATTTTTCAAATTTCTACATCCCCAACTCATGGAATATGGATTAACGATATGATAACTCAGATATTTACATACAAAAAGAGATTCATTAAAAAAGTTTTCATGAGGACAGGGATAAAGAAATCAAGGAAGGGACAATATTTTGGAAAGGACGTGCCAGTGTTCCGAAACCTAGAGCACGTTATTATTATTATTTTTAAGTGAAGAATATAAACATGAAAAGTTTTTTATTATAACTCCTCGTACAAAACAATTTTAGGTAGATTTCGCAAGAAATACTACCTATTACATTTTCCCCTAAGTAGGAATTCCTGGAACATTTTTGCAGATCTACATCGATCATGACTCCTAGAACCCCAAACTACCCCCCAGTTCAAAACTCTATCTATCTATCTATCTATCTATCTATATCACTTTTTTTATGAACACGATAACTTCCATAATTCTGCACAAATCTCTTCCAAACTCATACATAAAATCAAGCGGCATAAAATCTCGGTCAACTTCGTTAATGGGCAAAATCGAACGGAGGGGGGGGGAGCGAATGGGGGGGGCTTTTGCGAAAACAGAAAACACAATTTTGATACAGATCGGATCCGTTTAAAGTTATTATTACTTCTAGGAAATGGGGGCAAAATATCAAGTTTGACAGATTTTTTATTTCAATAAAAATGCCCCAAGGGAGGGAAAAATAGGGGTTTCAGAAGAAAAAATTCATAACTTCGTCAATTCACAAGATATCAAATCCGCTTAAATTTATTATAAATCTTCTTAATATTATCTACAACTTTAATGACAAGTTTTTTATAGGACCAACTCTTAAAGCAAATGAAAAGTAAAAAAACAAAAAAATCCCTGCTGGCTCCGCCTAGAGGCAGAGGTATATTTCGAAGTGGGCGGTCCTAACTGCTGCATCATGGCAAATAGGTCTTTCTTCTGCAATTCCCAATAAACAGGTGCCCCACGCTCTGCATCTTCGAAATTTACCTGTGCCTGTTGGCCGAGCCGTCAGGAATTTTTTAAACATAGCGTAAAAATCGTACACTGTCAAAAATAAATCCGTTAATTCACGGGAAAAGTACTGTCAGCTAAGTTGCCGGACTTTTTCCGTTCCGTTAGTAGATTTTCCGTTTTGAAAGATTGAAGAAACGGAAACTTTCTGTTATTAATGACCTCGGTTAAAAAAAAAAAAAAAAAAAAAAACTGTTTGTGCTGCCATCTGTTGACTATAACAGGAGTATTTAGTTTAATACTTGATATTTAAATATTAAATACTCCCTGGTACAGATACCTGATACTGGTTGCCCTTGGGGTTCGAACTAGGGATGACAGCGCCTTGAACCGAGTGTTTTACCTCAAGACCAGCGGGCCCTTGCAAGAATAGGAGTTTGAAAGGATGATACGGGGATTTCTTCAAATCGCTGCTTGGAACTTAAACAATCTGGGGTTCAGAAACCTAGTAACTTTGAAATTAAGTGGGAGATTATTTTGTTATAAGATTATGACTGAAAAATTTAGTATTAATAGAGGATTGAAACATGAATTATATTAATTCTTAATTTGATTGTTAGATGCAAAATATGAATATTGTATTTTGAATTAAATTCGATAAAGTATGTTGGCTTTTTTGAGAAAATCGATTTTTTTTCAACTATTATATATTTTTTAAATGTGTTCTGTTAGAATATATTTTCATTGAGAGTGTCTTTTATAACTTTTAAAAGCAAATTACGAATAATTTCAAAGGAATGGGAAAGTTATTTCTTTTTTTTTTTTTTTTTTTTCGGAAGCATTATTTTTGTTTGTTGCTTTTTTGCGTAAAATCGATTTTTTTTCACTTAATTTAACTATTATATATATATATATAAGTTAAATTAAGTGAAAAAAATAGATTTTACGCAAAAAAGCATATATATATATATATACTAAGCTATTTGTTTCGAATATATTTTAAGTGTGAATATTTTTTTGTAACTTTAAAAAATAAATTGCTAATAATTTTTAAAGCATGGGAAAATAAAGTGTTGCTTTTTAAATTCGAAAGAACTATTTTGTTCTTTTAAATAAACTCGAATTTTTAATTTATTGAATTTTTAGTTCTTCTGTGCTGCAACATGTCAGTTTTTTAAACATTGGAAATAAATATGCAGCAGATAACGGAATATCTCCGTTAGCCACTTTCTTCTCCTTCTGTTCCGTTGTTTTCAGAAAATATGAAGAAACTTTCTGTTTTTAACGGAAAATGCCCTTTTGTGGTGAAAAGGGACTTTTTCTGTGAAATTCAGGAAAAAAATACCCGTGAATTTCAGATTATTTTTAACAGTGTAGGTTTGCTTCCAGCATAATAAGTAGGGTCTGCTTCTTGAAAAGTGCTCTGTACCTCTGAAGTCCCTGCTTAAGATAAATTAAAAACATATAACGTAAAAATAAAAACAATTAAATAAATTGCTGCTTAAGCTCGATATAACGTACGTAAAAACATATGAAAATTTCGTGTTTTTTTCGATTTATGGCTGGTTGGCGACACAATGAAAAAAAATATAAATAAATAAACGCTTTTATGATAAATACTCTTTTAGGAAAAACTTTTTCCACTCTTCATACTGAACTATTTTAAGTAAGTTTAACTTAAATAAATACACTTTTATAACTACGGTTTTGCCATATACAATTATATGTGTACATAAAGATAATTAAAGATCGTATTCTACGGTTTTGCCATATACATTTATATGTGTGCATAAAGAAACTTAACGATCTTATTCTACGGTTTTGCCATATACATTTATATGTGCACATAAAGAAACTTAAAGATCGTATTCTACGGTTTTGCCATATACATTTATATGTGTACACACTGCAAATATTTATACACTTTTCAGAACACTTTTTAGAACACTTATTTTGTCCCCTTGTTTAGCGCACTTTTTGAAACAGTTTTTAGAACACTTCTGAGACTTTCTAGCACACTTTTTGAACACGTTTGAGAACACTTTTCGGAACACATTTTTGTCCCCTTTTTCAGCACACTTTTTAGCGCACTTTTTGGAACACTTTTCAGAACACTTTTGAGAACACTTAATTTGTTCAGCGCACATTTTGAACACTTTTAGAAACACATTTGAGAACACTTTTTGGAACACATTTTGTCCCCTTTTTCAGCACACTTTGTAGCGCACTTTTTGGAACACTTTTCAGAACACTTTTGAGAACACTTAATTTGTTCAGCACACATTTTGAACACTTTTGGGAACACATTTGAGCACACTTTTCGGAACACATCTTTCGTATTTTACAGAAATTTTTATGTCGTTAAAATAAAATGTATAGGACCAAAAAAGAAAAATTAGGTCCTTCGCGAGGACAACCTTATAAGGGACAGATACATTTCGGCATCTTTTTTTTCATTTCGGATTGAGTTTATAGAATTTACCCAAACCTACCTGCAATCGGAATCGAACCCATGAAGTCCCGCGTACTAACCCGATGACCTAGACACCGACGCTATGACTCGTCGCGCTTTCCGCCCAAATGCAGTAACTTATTTGAATCGCTTTTTATACTGCAAAAACTTTTCATTTGTAGATGCATTTTTCTAATGTTTTTTAATATTTTCTTTTCATAATTTTCCATAATTTACTGTATTATTTGGTAACAGATAAATTTTAATTTATTATATATTATATGCATAAAAAATTGTATTAAGAGTACTAATTGCTTCTTTTTGTAACAGAACTAACTAGTGTTGAATTCAGACATTTTTCTCCGGGAGGGATTTCTGCTCGGGGGGGGGGGGGATCGCACTTTTTGACAATTAAAAGTATAAAATCTCAAATCTTCTGGGGGGAGGATATTTTAATTTTCCCAGGGATAATGTCCCCTCCGGGCCACCCCCTGAATTCAACAGTGGTACCAACATTTTCTTTTTCTGAACATATACGTTTTTTAAATTATTTGCCTGATTATCTATTAATCAATTCCAATAAAAACATCAATTATCTTAATCAGACTTGTTTATTACATGCTATTGAAATAATTTTTTTTATCTCTTATTTAAAAAAACTTACGCAAATAAACGATTTTATAATAAATTAAATTATTATATTTCAACAATGCTGAGAGCTTTTGCGCACGGTTCTGTTAAACATTATATTTTTAACATTACATTAAAAAAAAATAATTAATGACTTTGGGATAGGTAAGTTTAAATATGGACTAACTGATTTAATTTAAATTAAATTAGTTTAATTTATAAAAATATGAACTAACGAAATAAATTAAAAACTTTATAAAATTAGAAACTTGATTTTTATAAAAGTAAAGAAAAAACATCAACTAATTTTATAAATTTAAGGAAAAAATTGTAAACTTTGTAAAATTATAATTTATAAAATAATAAATTTTTGAGTAATTCATAAATTTGTAAGCCAAAACAGTTTAGTTTAATACCAATTTGCATAGCTATAATTTGCAGAGATATTATGTTATGAAACCTTTAAATAACACAATATTGCCTCATATTAATTAAAAAAGATAAATAAAAAAAATAGTGAAAAAAAAAATCATAAATTTGTAGTACTATCAAGAAAAAAATAAGTAAATTAAAAAAATAAATAGATTATATATATATTTTTTTGTAATTTATAAAAATAAAATAAATTTCAAAATATTTCATTAAAAATTATAAATATTACTATTCTTTTCACAATAAATTGACATGGCCTCGGTTAGAATGAGCCAGCTGGTCGAACCGGGCCAGGCCTGTATAATAGAAGAACTCTAGTAAATATAACAATCTAAATTCGCATTTAAAAAAAAGCGATTTCTGTACTCAACCTTTAAACGTCATTTACGGAAATTGCACTGTTTTGCAAGAAATACGGACATTGTACTGTTTTGAAAGAAATACGGAAAAAATCCATTAAATTTACGGAAAACTTTCTGCATATTTACGGATGTGAAGTCTCTTTAACGGAACTAATGTCATTTACTGAAATTGTACTGAAATTTTGGAAAAAGGAAACTTCGTAAAATTTTACGGAAAATCTCTTGTATTTTCACGGATTTTTTTAGAGTGTATATCGTTCAAACGACAATCACTATAACGGTTTAATTGGTTGGTTGGTTATTTGTTACGGCAAATTATCAGCGCCAAGAACGGTGGGAGGGGGGGGGGTGCCCTCCATGACGGACCTTTCTAAGGGATCCTAACCCGTATTTACGCAAGTTTCGAAGAAAACCACGGGAAACTCCGAACGGTTAGGTCGACGGGCGCGATAGTGGTTTGAACCCAGCACCTCCCGTTTACCAGCTTTGAAAGCAGAACTTTTCAGCCACTGGTGGAGCCACTATAATAGGGCCCTTAATATGACGAGCTCATGTGCGCTGTAAAATAAATTTTCAAGTTTAACTTACCCAAGTAATAAAAATAATGATCTTGAAATCCGCATTGATTGCGATCAAGGCTTCTTAGTAACAAAGTAGGTTGTAACAAAGCGTCGTTGTAACAAAGAAAGCGATGATTTAACAAGTGCGTCCAAATGTGTTCCAAATCTGTTCTCAAATGTGTTCCCAAATGTGTTCCAAATCTGTTTACAAATGTGTTCCCAAATGTGTTCCAAATCTGTTCTCAAATGTGTTCCCAATCTGTTCTCAAATGTGTTCCCAATCTGTTCTCAAATGTGTTCCCAATCTGTTCTCAAATGTGTTCCCAATCTGTTCTCAAAAGTGTTCCGAGTTTAGATTTAACAAATATCCTGAGCAGAACACTTTCGGTACACTTTTCGGAACACTTTCTTTATAGCGGAACACATTCGGAACACATTTCAGTACACATTGAGGTAACTGGAACACATTTTTTGAATCAAAGTGTTCCAAATGTGTTCCCAATGTGTGCTGGGAATTTGCATAAACAAACTTAACGATCGTATTCTACGGTTTTGCCATATACATTTATATGTGTACATAAAGAAAATTAACGATCGTATTCTACGGTTTAGAAGAAAATATGGTACTTCTCCATTATCTTGTCGACCACTTTTCATAACAAAAAACTGTCGTCAACCTATAGGATTTAGCGCCAAAAATGCAATCCCATTCACCTGACGTCAGAAGCATTTCACGTGTTTGTTATGTCATCAAGTGGTTTTTAATTCGACATTTACCTGTATTTTCATTATGTTTTACTGATTTATTAGTTGTTTCATTAATTAAAATAACAATTGCGTCTTTAAATGGCTGTGCCATGATATTAAAAGAGAAAAAGGATTAAAACATTGTTTCGATGCATAGTCACGTGCAATAGATCAGTTTCACCTGACGTCACAAACATTTATTCATTAGCCGAGAAGCACAATTAAGAAAAATAATGTGAATAAAAAAATATCCATGATTATTTTTTGTTTGTTTTCATTAATATATTGAATGTTTTTTTTTAATTTACTGATAGTTGACACTTTGTTGAGTGGGGCTTTTCCGAATTTCTTGTATTTTATTTATTTATTTATTTATTTTGTTATTCCAATGGCAACATTCTTCCATTTGTTTATTTGGCGTTACAGTTTGGCGATAGTTTTTTGTTATGAAAAGTGGTCGACGGGATAATGGAGAAGTACCGAAAATTTTTATTATTAAAAATGCTTCAAACTAAAAATTAATGTCCGATTCCTAGCACTGTACATTTGACTTAGATATTGTTAGGGTCAGAGACAACAAGAAAAAAGTATTGTTGCTTTGGAAACATCGGCTTATTCACAATCAAAATGTATGATGAGAGCGTTCTTAATCGGACAGTTATTGTTAAAATACACTTAAAACTTATCCAAACAGCGAAACTGTTTAAAATTAAATAACTTCAGCAATATGCAACTTGTATATATATATATATATATATATATATACATATGATATAAGCTTATAGAAAAATACGATAAACTTTTTAATCGTATAAGTTTAAATTCACAAATTAATAAGCATTTAAACACTCATTTAACCAAGAATTTTCAAATGCATTAAAATCGCTTGTATTTGGCGAGGAAAAAGTGTTGTTCGCCAAATCGCGTCTTTTTGCACAATATACTCGGAAGTAATTATTATTATTATTTTTTTTTTACAGATTTTCTAATGGGATTGCCCTGCTAAATTTGACTGAGCCCTTATTACATATTAAGGAATTGAAAACGGGCTTCCCGGGTTCCAGAACATAGGCAAAAACCATTTTGCTTTAATTATAATAGATTTTTTATATTTAATATATATATTTTAAACTGATTCATTAACAACGTAAAAAGAATGTTTATGAGAAAAATATCAATAATATATTAAAATAAAATTTCGAAATTTAATAAAGCGATACTTTTGTATTAGCTGCATGCCAGGAGTTAACGGCCAAAGAAATCGTCCAAGATTTCGTTGCTTACTGCAGGTGTTTTATTCTGAAAATGTCAACTGCTTAAGCGCGTACTTCGAGAAATGTCTGTTAAATTTGCTCTTTATTTATATTATATTATTATTAATATTTATACTTAAATAGCCAAATATTGTTTTGAGTCACAATTTTTACATTGAAAAATATTTTTATGTATCACAAACATTCCTTTGATTTTTAAATTAAATTATTTTGATTTATAAAATTACCGCTCATCAAAACGTTTATTAATTATTATTTTGTATTTTATATAAAATCAGTAAAAGTTTTTTATTTTACTTTTCAAGGTGTCCGTATTAATTTCTAACTAATAACAGTAATTCCAATTCTTTATTCAAGTAATCAACGATAATATGTGGTCACCAAGTGGGAAAAAATTACCACGAAAAAAGTGAAAAATACCAATTTTGTTTATTTTAAAAGCCATAATAAATCAGCGAATTAAGGTACATTTTTCAAACAAATTGCATTTCATAGTAGATTTTTTTCCTATATAACGCTGTAAAAATTAAAAATGTGAGATGTTTAGAACGTTTAAAAATTGCAATAGTAAAAATCACAAAACCGAAATTTAATCGTCAACTGTTGCCATTCGCAAAATGACGTCAGCGTTACGCACGGACACGTTTGTCCTTTATAATATAGATAGATAGATCCCATCAAAAAACTTTCTGTAAAAAAAAAAAAGCGCCAAGTTCTCCTTAATGTTTCGGCCGTAAAAAGTACTGATATCTGATGTTCGCCCAAGTTAAAAGTCAAACATCCGAAATCTTTCATTCAAAATGGCTTCCTGCGACTTGGCCGTTAATGCATTCTATGTTAAAAACATTAGAAGAATGTAATACTGAGAAAAATAAATTAGAATACATAATATACCCTGATTGATGTTAAACATGCCATATCTTTTATTTGAAATAAATAATTACGTCGATAAATCATTTCAAAATTAATGATTGGAAATTATGCATTTAAAAGTAATATCGGATTTGCAAATAGGCAAATTCGTATGATGATATTGTAATTAAAAGCTTTGTGATACATACCATTGAGTTTCAAGAAACATTAGTTTTGATTAACCATCATTTAGTTTTACCATGGTTTAATGACCATTTTGTATGGTCTATTGTCATTAACACGAATTCCAATGAATATTTTTTTCATCAAATTTCACATTGTGTTACATTATATGAGACGTTGAGAACCAGAGTGGACCATTCTCGACAGCTGTGATTTCGAAATTATGTTTTAAAAATGTGTATTATAATTTAGTACTTTGTACAACAAAATGCGTAAGATATTCAAAAAAATGTAGTAGACATGTAGATCATTATACATTCTTTAGAATTTGAAAAACCTTCTAAAATGCATTAACGGCCAAGTCGCAGGAAGCCATTTTGAATGAAAGATTTCGGATGTTTGACTTTTAACTTGGGCGAACATCAGATATCAGTACTTTTTACGGCCGAAACATTAAGGAGAACTTGGCGCTTTTTTTTTTACAGAAAGTTTTTTGATGGGATATCACTGCATTTTGTAGGTTTTATCAAATGTATAAAGGATATAAATATAATAAATGTATAAATGTCAAAGAATTTTTAAATTATTTTATTATGCTTTACAAATCTATATTTTTATTTGTAGTTTACATCAAAATACTAGCCGTCTCAGGCAAACAATATATTCTTTCTTATATGTATGCTAAGCACATCATCATATTACTTTTATTCATAACTAGCCGAAGTACCTGGTGTTCGAGATTTAAAGAATGTTTGTGTAGAAAAATCAATTTCAAAATTAAACATGTTGTATAGATAACTTCAAAATGTTAAAATGTGCCTATATTTCTGTAATCGTGTTTTTATCATGATTCAATACGTTCCTCAAACTCGTATGACGTTGTATTCACCTGCTGACATCTTACCTACTTGCTTTCACTATTACTCATATTGATACTCTCTTTGTATGATTCCCAAACATTTGAAAAAGTCCGTTAAACTTCCAATGTGACGTTATATTAATTTTATTTTTTAATTATCGAATGACGTCCTATTAACCTGCTTTCTGTATTTACATATTCTCATACTCCTTGTATTATTGAGAAATGTTCGAAAATTTCCGTTATATTACCAATATGACGTCATATTAATCTTTTTTTCCATTGCTGAAAATTTTTATTTTTATTTTCATTTTTCACGTGGAAATCTTTCAATAGAAAATTTATTATTGTAGAAAGAATTTCATTGTGGATTTTTAATTGTTGGCAACTGCTATAACGAAAAATGTTCAAATTTAGAAGGAAAGGTGGGAAGAGTTCAATATCCTGTGCTGGTAGGTATTGCGAGTTGTTTTTGGCGATAAATGTTTGATTTGGTTGTTGCGATATTCAGTCTTTGGAGTTTTAACTTAACAACTGGAATTGACCTTATCTACTTGACATCACACCCCTTTTGGCAGCAGTTTGGATTTTTTTGCCAATCGCGCGAACCAGCACAGGATATGGAACTCTTCCCGGAAAAGCTGTTAGATTTTTTGTTTTTTATTATTTAAAAATTAACTCTACATTATTTCGATTCCGGATTACTTTAGTTGCCTCGGCCGTGTTTTAATACACCTACACGTAGCATTTCACAATTCTGGCTTTCAAACTGTTGATTTGTATAGAAGTGCAGACAGACAAACATATTTTCATTTTCATACATTAGATTTACTTGCTCAATCCTTCGCCAAATCGGAAGTTTCTGTTAGAGAAATTCTCTTTGCGATCATTGGCAGCATATCTTATATTTTGTGTTGTTATCCATTTCATCTTTATTGACAATTACCGCTGAATTTACTTAGGAATTTACGCTTCATGTCCGTTTGCATCGTTACACTCTCTAATACGGAGATTTTTATGCCTGTTCAGTAATCTTCTGTAATTTACACTGAAGCGAAGTGGTTTTTGTTAAACGTCTGTTAAGCTATCCATATTTACAGTAAACCATATTGATGCTAATTTTTTCCCCTTTCATTCTAACATTGGAACGATTAACGAAGATTATTCCTTCGGCAGTGCGTCCGTAGAAAATCTACGGACGCACTGCCGTTCTTCCATTAGAAAATCTACCATTATTCTCATCTAATCGTCTTAGATAATATGTCAATATGTCTTGGTTTTAAGATTTTAGCTAAATTTACTCGAAAACCTGAAGCTAAAATGCGAGGAACTCTATTATAGAAGATTCATTCTAACGTACATATTGATAAACTGGATATATGTTATAAAATTATAATAATCTGGAACTGGCAGTTTCGATGCTTTAATTCTGAAAATTCTCTTTCTATAATAAACTTTTAAGAGAGTAAAGACTAACAATATAGTAAGAGTAAGTATAATAACAGTACAATATAATAGCAAGAGCAGAGGTCTTGTCTAGTGACAAAAGATTGAAACTTTATTAACATTCGTGCGTTATGCCATTTAATTAACCGCATAATATTAATAGATGATTACTCGCCCTAAAAATTCGCAATGAAAAAATAGCCTCTAGCGTCAAATTCTCTCCAAGCTTTGCGACACTTAACGAAATATCGCCAAATTTGGCGACAAAAATACCCTGTTTATGTGGACGTCATATTGATGCATATGTATTATATATGTGATGCATATGCATATATATATATATATATATATATATATATATATATATATATATATATCAAATAAAATCCAGTGTGCATATATATATATATAAAGTTTATTAACATCATTAAAATGCACTTAAAGAACTAACAACCCACTGGAATTTTGCCAGATTGACTGAGTGCTATTGCTATTAGAATACCGACATTTATAATAAAATTTATTTTAAGGAAGTAAAAAATAGAAAAACGGACAGATAAACTAAAAGATTTGCCTTACAACATTTTCGGAAAAGAATATAAAAAATTCATTCTGCTTGAAACCATGTAACACCTTTAAACTCAGGCTAATTTTCTGTAATCAGGCTTTGGCGACAACTCTGGCGTCAAATATGAACGAGGAAATGATTGTCTAGGCAACTACTATTACTTAAATGGTTATCGTACAACAAAAAACACAAATGGTTGCAACAATGCAATTAATTTAATTTGCCAATTGAATGTGTTACGAACTGTATATAGCCCAATCAGTATCCCTTATTTGAAGGGTTTAAAGGCAGAAATTCTATGTTTTCAGACTTTTCTGGTTAATTGTGTGACAAAACCTACTTACTTGTCAAATTTTATGATTCTACGACTGTTAGAAGTACCTTAGTTATTTGATGATCCCCAACTTTTTAGTTATTTGATGATCCCCAACTTTTTAGTTATTTGATGATCCCCAACTTTTTAGTTATTTGATGATCCCCTGTGAGTCAGTTACAAAAAAGCCCTATTTTGGAATCTCATATTTCGAAAAATATTCAATACAGAAATAAGAAATCTTGGAACCTAGTCCAGTTTGATTATATTAACGTGTGTTAAAAAGGAAAACTCTCTAGCTCTCCCCAAAACGCAGTTATGAGGGGGTGAAAAGTAGGCCGAAATGGTTAGGGAAAAGGTAGCTTACGGCCTGTGCGAACTTGGCGGACGCACTGCCGTGCTCCCAGATACATGAGTATTTCCATTAATATATTTTTATCAAAATGTTCTAAGTATGCTCTTTAAGAGACATTCCTTGTTAGGAACAATGACTTATATGATATATTTTGATTACGAATTTGTTATTTTCGAAGGCTTTTACTCATTTACTTTACCCCGTCTAAATGTCATATATTTGAATAATCTTTTTGTACTAAATTAATATTTAAATTGCACTATTACTGAATTTAAAAACAAACAAACATTTCAAGCATAACTTCGTTAAAAAGATTTAAGTAAAATTTTGTTGTTTACGAAGATTTATCCTAATTTACTTTGTACCGTCTAAATGACATCTATTTTGTGTTTCTTGGATAACTTCTCCCAACTAATTAAATAATAAATTCCTATTATCACTGCTTATATTTAACAATAAAACTCTGCAAGAATTAAAACTAAATATTCCAAATAAAAATTTGTTAGTTTCAAAGCTTTATTTTAATTTAAACTTGTATTCATTTTTAAGAACAAACGTATGTAATGAAACTTATTTTGTTTCCCTTATTATAATACTCTTGTGCTTTTAACACAAAACTATCTTAATAGCGCATCTTTTTGGTAGATAATTGCGACAAAGTATGTATAACACTTTATTGCAGCCCCGTTATAGTTTCTAAATTCTCTTTATTGTTTGAAGTAATTTCTCCTTAACTAATCTACATTAGCAGATATTTCTTTTATTTTCCTGCTGGGAATGTACTGGGAGATTTGTATATGGACATTGTAATTACTTTCTATATATCCTCTGAATTTTTATTCCAGTAATGCCGCTAAAACTGAATTAGAAGAGCGTATTTGTCCGATTTGTATTTGGAGAAATAAGATTTCAAGGACTGAAATTTTAATATGTGTTTAGTAAAGTAGTTGAGGTAAAATTTAAATTGCTCTTTCGTTAAAATATGTTAAACACTTTGATCAATATATATATAAAAAAAAATGTTTCGAAAGAATACTTTGCAGACTAGAAATTTAATGCCAGATAGAAATCTTTGTTTTTTACTTTCTTCTATATAAGTAAGACAGTATTGGAATTGTGAAAGTTTTCGACTTCCTTTTTTGATTGGTTGAGTACATCCGAATATGATTTGACTCTTTTTGGAACATATTTATCGGTCTGCCTGTATGCATGTAACACAAATTTTATACTAGCTCTTTCTCAAGAACTAATAAAGGGAACTTCATAGGACTTCACAATCTGTTAGACCTTTTCATGATTTGGTACTGTTTGCAATTTGATAAATATCACATCCGATAGTAGCGTTATAATGTGTTTTTCACAATTTTCATGATAGCTAAATCTCAGAAACGAATTAACGGAATTTGATCAATCTTCATATTAAGTTAGAATTTGGCATAAATTTATGCTGATTACTCGGATATATACCGCTCTACAGGTGGGACTGTTATGATGAAATTTTATGTTTCCTTTTATAGCTGTATTTCAAAAACTAAAGGAGGGAATTTCAGGAATCTTCATATTCAGTTAGACCGTGGTGCAACTTAAGTTTGTGACATGCAGGTTCATTTTGTACCGGTCTAGATCAGTAATTACACAAATAAAAGATAAAAACAAGTGTTTATTGAATCTAAACAGGCAGGGTCAATGGCTGAGTCTCAATCACAAAATTTAGCCTGGAGGGATAAATACTTTCAAAATAGTCCCACTGCGAAAACACACTTTACTATTCACTAACAAAGTCACTTAAACAGGATGAATAAATAAAACTTTCATTTATGCACAGACAATCGATGAAGCCCTTCAAGCTTAACTGCAACACTCGGAGATATCCTCTGCTGCGATTTGCAAGCCTTCATCACTTTCTTAACGATGAGCTAATTCACCTAAAGTAATGACAGCCCGTACCCGCAGAATCAACTTTATTCCAATAACAAATCAAAAATTGCTTACCACGTTGAGCCTTTCCTCTAGTCAAATTCTACTTCAGGAGAACAAATGCTTTATGCTGGTAAGCTCCGGTTTAATGTACCACTGTGGATACCAAATCCAATGCTACACACACTTGCACCTGCTTAAATACGATTGATGATCGACCAGGTAAGCCAAAATTTGCATAAAACAGCTGTGAAGCGCAGAAAACTCACAAATTCCGAAGCACACATGCATTAGTCAAAAATTAGAGTAAAAAAGCATACGATGTCTCTGCACACACACACAGATATTAGCTTGACGATATGAACACAATCAAAATAATCGACTACCTTTATGAGAGAGTCGTTACTCCACTACAAGTTTAGATTACATTTTAGTGTACATAGCCAAGCAGATAGCGCAACTAAAGTGGGTTTTTATCAATTTAGATGTTAGCTTGGAATTTCATTGATATAATTGTAAAAAAATTATACTAAGATGTTGTTTCGTAATAACTATATTGTTACAATTTTGATTTTCATCATTCAACACTACTTGTTGCTATCCTATGCTTGGTGAAACTTTCATAATCGGGTGTACCTCCAATTGAAAAAAATAGCAAGCGTATTTTGTCGTATAATTAATTCCATTTTTTTATCATTTCAGTAACTCACATATGCTTGAAATTACATTATTACCAAAATCGTTAATTTTTTACGCTAAACATGGTTGTGCACAAGAATGTGGAATATTAGCCTTGTGCATTTTTATATGAACGTTTTAGATGTATTTCATTTTCTATTTATAGAAATGCACTGAATGTTATACTCCATATATTAAAAAATATATTTTTATGCAATTTTACGTATGAATATCGAACAGCTGTCGCTGTTGTGCATTTATTAAATTTATTTTCTGATCGCTGTATTACCACGTTAAAGTTTTAAAATATGCACTTTAGATAATATTCATAACTGTTGGTGTGTAACAGCACTATTTAAATTAATATTTTATAATGATATACAGGAGAGTTTTGTCATGGCTACAGCATATTTTGTTTATTGTTATAAATTGTAAAACTTCAATTTCTTTTCATCCTTTAAGTTTATACTACATAATATTAACAATGGTATATTTTAATGGGAAATTAAAATATATGGGGGGGATTGGAGATTTGTTTTTCTCCAAAATCGTCTCATACAATATTTTTTTTTATCCCATATGCGGCGGTGTTAACGTTATCACTTTAGGGGGAAGGGGGGGGGGTTAGACATTTGATATCGTAAGATATTTCTAGGGGGAGGGGTGTGTTGTCTTTTGATATCATTATAATTTTTAATCCAACCAATATTTTTCATTTTGGTATTTTTTTTTTTAGTTTGTATTTTCATGAAAATGCAAAGTTATTATTAAAACCGTTAAATGATTATAAAATTATTTCATTCCAAAACATAGAATATCCCCAACGTTTGACATCCCTATTAACCTGTTGTTAGAGAAACCAGGTACGAAATAAGTTTGAAATGATATTTGTTGTGTTTACTAAAAAGAAAAAAAGAAAGAATGTTGTCCACCTGTTTCTTTTATAAAAAATTATGTTTGACTCTCCCCGTGCAGGGGGCAAGTGCAAGAAGGCAATATTACTGTTGAAGGCATTATGCAACAAAAAGCTATTATCAATTACTTTTAAATAGCAATTATTTCTTTTAAGTATTAGATGGTATTATAAAGTTATTCCATATATAATAGAGATATTTTATTGACTTCATATGTTCATTTGAATCGGTAAAGTAAACAACGAACGTAAAACCATATCTGAATATCACAGCAAATATATAAAAAGAAAAACAAAGCAAAAATTGCAAATATAAAGAGTTTTTAGTCACTGAATAAGGATATCATTGTGGAGGAGGGAAGGTCGATGAATTATTGTGTATGCTATCGTAAAAGGGTGTAGGGGGTTAAAAATTACCAAACAATTTATATTGTTACATATGTACAGTACAGGCCCTATGTGATTACTCACATACAGAGGCACCCAGCATTTTGTAAGCATTGAGTCTTGGGAGAAGTAAGGTTTTAAAAGAAGACTACTATTTTTGCAAATGTATATTAGTCACACAGATATTTAGATGTGTATATAGAAAGAGGAAAGATTTCAGTCCGTTGTTTTTTCATAGGGTGGATGTCACTCTATGGATTTTACTATTAGCCGTAACAGTACATCCGTAACTAGAAAAATCTGCGGCTTTGAAAGCTTGGTTGTTGAAATTATACTGCTACATAAAATTTAAATATTACTAATGAAGTCACGTTTTGTGAAAACTTCATTCGTGTATCATATAAGATGAAATTGAGGAATAAAACTATTTTATTAATTACTTGACATAATGTGAAAATTTATTTCCAGCTCATATTCAGACATCCACTTTGAAAAACAAGATACAGTATAGTGTACTTAGAATCTCAGCTTAGATAACGTTGGATGAAAGGATTTTTGAAATTGCTACGGTAGATTCAGAGACTATGTCTTCAAACAAACAAATGATTCTTTTTGTATAATATATCTTGATTCACCATAAAAAAGGGCAATAAGTGGCAAAAATTCAGTTTAATATATTTAACCTTCATTTTTGTACGGTAAAAAGATAAATATAAAAAACTTCCTCACCTAGTTGAAAATCTTGTTCCTTTTTTACTAATATTTAAACCTCCACATACCATGGGGTCACCTGTACCCCAGAGCAACTTTACCGTACAATTGTAAAGAAGGTATGAGTTTTAAAATTCTGAAAAAATTTAATTTGTTCATTTTATGCTTCACATTTGAATCATATAGAGGAAATTAATAAAATGGGTAAATTTTATTTTTTACTAGCTGACCCGCTCGGCGTTGCCCGAGCCCCTGTAATAAACTTAAATCTATTAAAAAACGAAACTCTGGCCATGGTCTACGATGGCTTCGGTACCGTATACCGGGCATGCTCGTACGATACAGAAAATATTTTATTTCCCCCTACCACCGCCAGGGGAACATTCTGTTCTAAACAAACCTCTTTCCGAACGAACTTCTAAGACAGGTCCCCGCTGCCTACGTTACTGTATAGTAGGCTCGCTACAAAATTGAGCTGGTTTCGAGAAGATTGGAACATTATTAGTCCAGTTATTGAAATAAGGCACAGTTAGAGAAAATAACCTTGAGTGAGGTGCTGGGAGAAGGGATGTTCAAGTTCCATTCATCTAATGACTAATTAGAAGGACAACTATGCACCTTTCAAAATTCGTTCGTTTGCTTAAGCTAGGAAATTAATTACAAATTTGGCTTAAACTATTATTCGGAAATAGTGGTAGCCTCTACTCATAAATTTAGTTTAATGTTATAAAGGGTGACTATTAAATTAATTATAATGTTTGAAATCACTTGCGTTGAAATCGGAAAGATAGTTGCTGATATATAGAAACGGGGAATAGTTTGAGAAAACACTTTGAAGGAAGGCCCTGGGGAGGGATGTTCAAGTACCCTTCAGCAAATGACTAATTAGGAGGACAACTATGCATCGTTCAAAATTCGTTCGTTTGCTTAAGCTAGGAACTTAATTACAAATTTGGTTTAAACTTTTATTCGGAAATCGTGGTAACCGCTACTCATAAATTTAGTTTAATGTTATAAAAAGTGGCTATTAAGTTAATTATAATGCTTGGAATCACGTGCGTTGAAATCGGAAAGATAGTTGCTGAGATATGGAATCGGAGCATAGTTAGAGAACAATCCTTGAAAGAGGGGCCGGGTTGTTCAAGAGCCCTTCAGCAAATGACTAATTAGGAGGACCACTATGCATCTTTCAAAATTCGTTCGTTTTGCTTAAGCTTTGAATTTAATTACAAATTAATAAAATGGGTAAATTTTATTTTTTACTAGCTGACCCGCTCGGCGTTGCCCGAGCCCCTGTAATAAACTTAAATCTATTAAAAAACGAAACTCTGGCCATGGTCTACGATGGCTTCGGTACCGTATACCGGGCATGCTCGTACGATACAGAAAATATTTTATTTCCCCCTACCACCGCCAGGGGAACATTCTGTTCTAAACAAACCTCTTTCCGAACGAATTTCTGAGACAGGTCCCCGCTGTTTTACTATGTTATTTGTAAATAGTGGTAACCGCTACTCATAAATTTAGTTTAATGTTATAAATGGTGACTATTAAATTAATTATAATGTTTGAAATCACTTGCGTTGAAATCGGAAAGATAGTTGCTGAGATATGGTAACGGAGCATAGTTAGAGAAAAATCCTGATATTTAAAAAGCAATCAATTTCATAACTAAACATGTTGTAACCTTCAAAATGTTAAAATATGCCAATATTTCCATAATCGGGATTTTAACATGAGACGTTTATGATGTAAATATGATGTACGTAATGATATGTACGTAATGAATGTTATTAAGGTGTACGTAATGAGGTTTTTATCATTTTGAACGTTCCTCAAACACATATATTTACTATTCTCTATTATTCATATTGATACTCTATTTGTATTATTCTCAAACATTTGAAAAATCCGTTAAACTTCCAATATGACGTCAGATTATTTTTTTAATTCCCTAATGACGTCATATTAAGCTGCTTTCTGTATTTACGTATACTCATATTCCTTGTATTATTGAGAAATGTTTGAAATTTTCTGTTTTATTACCAATATGACGTCATATTAATCTTTTTTTTCAATTGGTGAAACTTTTTATTTCATTTTCATTTTTCACGTGGAAATCTTTCAATAGAAAATTAATTACTGTAGAAAGAATTTTATTGTGGATTTTTAATTGTTGCCAACTGCTATAACGAAAAATGTTTAAATTTAATAGGAAAAGGCTGTTAGATTTTTGGTTTTTTATCTCTCTATATTAAAATAATACGATTTTTTTAAATTTTATGATTTTGAGCTTCATAGTAAATATTCAGCTATATATACACAAAATTTTATGCCTTGCACAATTAGTTTGCCTAACATATATAGTTTCTGCCTGAAGTTATATAGTTTCTGAGAACCGGCTCTGTGACGGACAGACAACGAAGCGGGAGTAATAGGGTTTTGTGAGATGAATGAAACAATAAAAATGCGTTTCATTATTCCTACGGAGAGGGAAAAGTAGTACAAGTTTTTATCTTCCGGTTTTCAGAGGGAAAAGGTTAAAATAATCAGTATTCTTTGTAAACACTTTGAATTGAATACAATTAAGAACTAAACAAGAATGTTTTGCCTTATTTAATTTCAGCATTCCAGCTGTTAAATAAGACAAAACATTTTATTTAAAAGAAATGGTGGATAAACATTTTAAAGAGTTGTATTGGACGCTCGTCGCGAATTGGTTAAAGAAATTGGATAAGTTAAAAATGAGAACTCGATTTGCGGCATATTCAAAGATACTGAGAGCCCTTATCCTGTAAAAATCGTTAAAAGGAACTATAGCAAGTAGATGGAATTACATGGTACTTAGAAGAAATGTGTTTAAATTAATTTAATGATGTAGCAAAAAATTCACAGTTAACTAAAACTGTTTTTTTTTCTCAGTAATTTTTATAATTTGCTTCCTTTAACCTATTAATATGCATCAGTGTAGAAAGTGTGTGAATCATATCCTGCAATGGTATAATACCCATTGTAATTTTCTAATTTCACGTCAGAACTTGCAGAGCTTTAAATCGGAAAATGGAGATTTTTGCAACGAATATATTTAGGGGTTTTATGTACTAGATTTCTAGTGGTTTGCGAGGATTTCTACATATTTGTACTTTTTTCAGTACTCAAACTGGAACGACAAATATCATATTTAACTACAAGCTAGACTTTTAGAGGAAAATTTTCCGATTACGTTTAATACGTATGTATTCATCTAGCTTATTATACAGGGTCATTCATAATTCCCTCCGGGGTTTCGAAACGTTATAGTAAAAAAACGAAGACGAATATGAAAAAAAATAAACATATGAAATTATTCCGAAACTATTCAAGTTTTAGTTACATACATTACAGATGTTCTATGTGCGAACCCTTGGTCACACGGCATACATCCATGCGATAGTCCAGTTCCTGCCATACTCCGTTTCTTTAAATTTCCGGTACCACACATGAATTGTTTTCTCAGTTGGTCCCTGTTTTCGATATTTATTACGAAAGGCCCGTTGAACTGACACCACTGATTCAGATTTAAAGAAACGGAGTATGGCAGGAACTGGACTATCGCATGGATGTATGCCGTGTGACCAAGGGTTCACACACAGAACACCTGTAATGTATGTAAGTAAAACTTGAATAGTTTCGGAATAATTTCATATGTTTCTTTTTTTCATATTCGTCTTCGTTTTTTTACTATAACGTTTCGAAACCCCGGAGGGAATTATGAATGACCCTGTATAATAGGAGTATTCCTATTTACTTTTTGATAAATGAACGATAGTGGTTGAATAAGTTTCGTATGCGAACGCATTGTTTGCGTTACTAATATCCGTGCGTGAATAAGAAACGTATTCTTTCATTAATTAAGTTTCACAGAGTGTGAAAGGGTCACCTTGAATTAGTTCGTCACTTGTATTTTCGGAATTCATAATAATTAGTGTGGCATGTGGTTGTTACCTGTAAATTGAGAACATTTCATGGATTTTGTGAGACTGGGAGGTGCACGAACCTTTCCAGTTATAACGGTATTAATCAGATCCTTGTTGGTCATCCTAGAGCTAGTAAGCTAGTAATTTGGCTATATTACGATACTATATAGAATATTGGGACATCTCTCTCGATAAGTGCGAAACATTTTAGAGTTAATTTATTGAAACCCACGGAATTTCGAGCAGAATTAAGACGTTTATTGAGGATTGTATTTGACAATTGAATTTTAATTTTACTAAGTACATAACAAAAAAAAATTCTTGAAAGTTAGTGTTGCTTCTCTCAGCTTAGTTTTTTAGTGGAAACTCAAATTTTACGTGGAATCTACTCCTGCATCTTTCTGTTTTTGGATTGATAATAAATTGTATTGTTTGCTTATAAACTTGAGTCTTCTTTTATGGCCTTCTACTATCTATCTGTCTATATTATAAAGGACACACGTGTCCGTGCGTAACGCTGATGTGATTTTGCGAATGGCAACAGTTGACGATGGAATTTCGGTTTTGCGATTTTTTTAATTTCTAAACATCTCATATTTTTAATTTTTACACCGTTAGACAGAAAATAAAATCTACTTTGAAATGCAATTTGTTTAAAAAATATATCTTAATTGGCTGATTTATTATGGCTTTAAAAAAATTGTATTTTTCACTTTTTTTCGCGTTTAATGGTTGCCATTGGTAATTGTTTTCCCTCTTGGCGACCGCATATTATGGTTGATTAAAGAATTGAAATGACTATTATTAGTTAGAAATTAATACATACACCTTGGAAAGAAAAAATAAAAACTTTTACTAATTTTATATAAAATACTAAATACTACTATTAATAATAAACGTTTTGATGAGTGATAATTTTATAAATCAAAATAATTTAATTTAAAAATCAAAGTCATGTTTGTGATGCATAAAAATATTTTTCAATGCAAAAATTGTGACTCAAGATAATATTTGGCTATTTATCGTTTGCGCCAGGATTATCCCGTTCAAAATTTAATTTATGATGAAGTTTCGCTTGCTCTTTTAAATGAAAATGCTAAGGTTTATTTTATTGACGCGCCAGGACTGGCAAAACTTTTTTACTTAATGCAGTTTTAAAAATGATGAGATCATATAATATGGTTGCGTTAGCTGGATTATCTTTTGGGATCGCAGCTTTGTTATTAGATCAAGGTAAAATAGCACATTCAAAATTCAAAATACCGCTGAATTTGAAAGAAACATCTACGTGTGCTATTAGTAAGCAATATGACCTTACTGAATTAATAAGAGAAACAAAGTTAATAGTCTGGGATGAAGCACTCTTGATGAATAAATTAGCATTTGAATGTGTAGACCGTACGCTTAAAGACATAAAAAAAACAATGATTCGCTATTTGTTGGAATAGTAGTTGTATTTGCTGGCGACTTTAGACAAATTTTGCCTTGATTTAAACATATAGAATAAAATTCTTTTATTAAATTTTGATGCTACCCGTAAGGCATGGTGACGTCACGGCGACGTCAGTGTAAAGTCACACTGTGACTTTGTGACCGTCGATGTGAAGTCACGGTGACCTGAATGTGAAGTCGTTATGGCCGTTTTAGAGCTCTTTTGTGACGACACATTGTGACCACTTTGTGAAGTCACGGTGTGACAAATTTGTGAAGAGTGTGCCATTTGTGACGATTTTGCCATTAACTTTGTGTCGAATCTGTGACGAAAGCGACAACATTTTGAAGTCACATTATGACCAATTTGTGAAGAGTGTGTCATTTGTGACGATTTTGCCATTAACTTTGTGTCGAATCTGTGACGAAAGCGACAACATTTTGAAGTCACATTATGACCAATTTGTGAAATATGTGTCATTTGTGACGATTTTGACATAACATTGTGATGAATCTGTGATGACAGTGACAATATTGTGAAGCCATTTGGGTCCTGTCCTGTGCTGGATGATTTCAATTTATTCAAACCCGACTTGAATTTTTAAATTTTATTTCAAGTCCACCCAAAATCCGACCGTAACCCAATAAAACAAATTCCGTTGACCCATAACCCTTCCGAACCTGATAAATGTTTTGATCGACATTCCTCCGGACCCAAAATCCTAAATAAAAAAATATATCTACAATTTAATACAATTATAGAAAAGAAGTCTATAAAAATATTTATCATATCTATTTTATGGCTTATACAGAAAAATAAGCATGTATAAAAACTCATTCATACTAAACTATAGTTTTTCATCTGAAACAATATTATAGTAATTCTTTTGAAAAATTAGATTAACCCGTACCCCAAACTGCAAGAATAAAATTTTAATATAAAATCGAAACGAATCCGAAACAAGTGACTAAGTGTCTTTAATAAATCCAAATTAAAAAAAAACTCATGTTTTATATAAAATAAAAAATTGCCGGTCTAGTTTTTCGTTTTTTCAAATATCTGAACCGTCCTTATAGCGGGCAAAGCCCGCTATTATACTCTGTCATAATAATATCTGTCATGTGAACTAAACGCGATATTTAAAAAAAAAGTAGTTCCCCCCCCCTCTCCCCTTCTTTATTAACAATCCCTATTCACATAATAAGTACATCATTGTCTATTAGCGTTTTATTTCTTTTTTTTACTAGGGAGTTCTGCCCCCTAGGAGCTACGCTCGCCAACCCCCGTTATGACACCGCAAACTTTAAAAGCACGCTAATTTGATTAACTCTAAAATAATTACAGAAGATTCAATTAGAATTAAGCGACCAGTGGCGATCGGCTTTAATCGGGGTTCCATTCATTTTCCTTTCACTGAGATATTTTAAGGCCAAATCAACTGTTGTCGAAAGAGCTAACAACTGTTTTCGTGATAGATTAAATAACATCAATTAAACATTTGAAAATCAACTTATGTTAAATAGCTAAGTAAACAATGTCGTTGCATCGGGGAATATATGATAATGATGTTATAAAATATTGGGTATTTATCCGTTATCCCGTCGACCACTATAAAAAAAGAAGTCGCCAAAATATAGGGGAAAAAAGTGTGTTACCGTGGTGTTACATTCTATTGACATCAGATGCGTCCCAGACAACCACAATCGTCCTTCGGACGATCTATAATGATCCTGAAAATCCTGCAGTTGTCATATCCTATAAAACTATCCAGTGAATATCCGGAAGATAGTTGACAACGGACCGTCTGAATACATTGTCCACAAAACAGCCGGCGAATGTCATAGAACGCACATCCGCAAATTGACTTTCTTCCTTGGCTTCCTTCTTCTGTACGCTACGCTAAGGAATCATCCAACCTACCTACCAGACAAGCTTATTTTCCTTGTTGGTGAATGAAGAAACGTGATCGGCTTTTCGGAATCTGATTAATAAATAGTAATCTGATGTCAATAAAGGTAAGAATTATCTTTTTCATTTGTAATTCTATTCTTTATAACTTCCGTTTATATACTTATATTTTCTTGTGTAAAAGCGAAGTGTATATCAGACCTAATTATTCATGTAGGCTTAATGGTAAATGTTAATAGAGATGGTAGTGTAAACGCAACAGTAGTGGGTTGTATTTTAACAGTTTGATAAATTATTAAAGAAAATACAACCACTTTGAGTATTTTCTGAGAATTTTCAAGTTTAGATTACATTTTCTGTGTGAAAATGAAGATTTACTTACAGCTCCAGTTTGAACTTTTTTCTTTTTTTTTTTTTTTATTTCAAACACTTAAAAAACCAAAAATATGTTTTTCCCTCATTCTTTTTAACTTAAAACACTTTAAAAGCAATTAAAAAATGCCCCCCCCCACCTCTTTTTTCTTTTACAATTAATTCCCATTACTTTAGAAATACTTATTTCTTTACATAGATTTTAATGCATATTGATATATATTAATTAAAGCAAATGTATATATTCAAATATATATATAATATATATGTATGTATTTGCTAAACATTTTAATAATATTTATTAAATCTTAACAAATTAATACATTTTTAACCACGTTAAAATTATTGTCACTTAAAAAGAAAAACATACTTCTAAACGTAACAGTTAATGTTTTAATTTAGATGACAATGTCAGATTTTCTCACAGTTTTAGAAAAGCGTAGAGTGCTGGTAGTTGGAAAAGGGCACATTTTTGACTCTGAAGGGCATTTTTTAGATCCATATGAGCACTTTTTATATATTTTAAATTCATTCTTTCTATTTTAAATGCACTTTTGATATTTAAATGTTACAACACTCCTATCGAATTGCAACAATGTGTCAATTTTTACTATGCAAGTAATTTTTTTTTACAAAACTGTAAAGGCTTAATTTTCTTGGTTGAAGGGCAAGAAGAGCACTAATTTTTTGATGAGGGGCAAGAAGGGGGATGTTTTTTAAACCAAAGGGCAGCCAGGGTGCAGCACCTTCCTGAAACTGCCTACAGGAAACTCTGCAATTTGAATATAAAATAGCTTGTGATCAAAAGTAGTGAAATTACTGTAGCTGCTAATTATTTTCTTAGTTTTGTGTAACACATTACTTTTTGAATAAAAGTGAATGGGGCGAATAGCACAATACAAAATTTAGTTGTTTGTTTGTAGCAAGCATCAACATTTCTTTGAACACAATTTCCAGAAACAAATGAAAGTCTTCTTTAACAATTGTGTGGTCACCCATGGTACTATTATTTAGGAAATTGGTAACAAATTGGCAGTGGGAACTGCCATATATCTGTAAACAAATACCAGTTTTAGAGTTTAACAAAGCACTATATAACCATTGTATGTCAGAAATGTTCTTGTTTATGGGGTTATAATTTTGGAATGCAACTTTTGTGAAAAATGAACAAACATATTTTTAAATAAGCAATTTTTACTTTGAGATAGTGCTAAAACAGAAGATGCTCTGATGATCACACTAAAAACATTATTATCCTTTAACTGTTTTTTATTTTCATAATTTTCAGGGTTAAAGTTTACTTGTATTTTACACAGAAATCGCAGAAAATTTTTGAACCAACTCTCAGATTTTACAACAGTGAGTCAAAAAGTGACTCGCAGATATATTATATATCCCACTTCTCTCTTTTTTTTAAAACTTCAAACACTTGAAAAACAGTTAGAAGATCACCCCCCCCCCCTTCTTTCTTTCGCTTTCAAAACAATTTCTGAAAGTGAAAGTATCTTAATAAAAAAAACTTGTAATCAAAATCGAAAAAGTATAAAGGAGTATGCATAGAGATTGACCTCAGCTATCCAATGCGAAAAAATCATTTATAAATATTGAAATGCGAACGAGATATCATAAATTATTTCTCCCATAGAATTAACATTAGTGAGTAGGTGTTTTTGGCCTAAGTGAAGTAGCCTCTTAAAGCTAAATAAAGAAATTGAGATTAAAATTTACTAATTTTTTTTCCTACATTCACTATGAGTTTCTCTTATGCATGTGTGACTTTAATACTGATGTTTTCAATATTGATAAATAATGCTATTAAATTCTAGTGCAATAAAATGCCTAATATATATATTAGTTACAGGGGTCGATGCAGGTTTTTTTTCTTGGAGCCCATTTTGTGAAAAGTAAAGGTTATTTTTGTGTAATTTATTATATTTTTGTGAACAATAACATTTTGTAACGAAAGTTGAAATCCAGTTGGTCAAATTTGAACCAAGCATTTATAAACAAAAACTTTTTTTTAATCCTTTTGCTGAATTTTTCCTCTCTGGTGAACTTCTTTGTTCAAATTACACATTTTAAAACAACACAAAATAAAAAATAAATAATAAATAGTAAGTTTTTATGGAATAGAATTTTGTGAAGTGTATGTTTTATCAAATTGATTTTTGTGAAGAGGCCCATTTTATTAAATAGATTTTTGTGAAGGGCCCTAAATAACCCAAATTTTCCCTGTATCGACCCCCGAGTTAAGCTATAAAAAATTTTATCTAAAGAATTATAGTTTATAAGTAAAATGCTTTAAAATGTAAAAGCTAATGGCAGTTAAAACTAAAATTAGCAAAAGCCACTTTTTAAACATTTCAAGCTGACTTTTTTGTAATCCTGCTTTATATAATACACAACTAATTTGAAATTGATACTTTTAGCCTCAGCTGGTTTTTGAATTCGTACAATCAGAGTTTCCCCCAGACAGTTTCAGAAGGGTGCTGCACCCTGCCTGCCCTTTGGTTTACAAAATAGCACCCTTCTTGCCCCTCATAAAAAGAATTAGCACCCTTCTTGCCCCCTCCAGTAAAATAATTAGCACCCTTCTTGCCGCTCAGTAAAAAAAGTGCCCTTTCTCCTTTTTGCATTAAAAAATTTGCTTTCATAGTAAAAACTGACTCAATGTTGTCTTAAAAAGTGTGCATTAACTTTTAAATATCAAAAGTGGCTTTAAAAACCAAAAGAATACCTTTAATAATTAAAAGAAGTGCCAATAAGAATCTGAAAAGTGCCCTCAAGAATCCAAAAAGTGCCCTTAAGAATAAAAAAAGTGCCCTTTCCTCACCAGCAGCACCCTGCCCTTTTTTAAAACTGAGGGAAACTCTGCGTACATTATTATCTATATAATAAAACCGTAAGTCATGTGACTGTCATCAACAGTTCCGGGTTGTCCGTTTCACTTTTTCATATGCCAGGCGGCCATTTTTATTCAAAATTATTTTTGCCAATAAAACTGCATAAAAGTTACATTTTTAGAAAGATCGTTCAAAATAAATTAATATTTGAGAGATGACTTACGTTCAATTATGTATACATTCTGCAATAACTTCAGTTTAAATTAGGTTCGCAGTTAAAATTCTCTATCTATGAAAGTAAACAAAGAAAAAAGATTCATTCGTTGTGAATGTTTAAAATATTAAACCATGAATTTTTGGATCGCTGCCTGGCGTAAAAAAAATAATCCGCACCAGTGAGACAGTCAAAGTTTACCTTAATTCTGTTCCATACAACTCAACTTCCGGATCTTTTTTTGACGTAAGTTGAACTCATGTAATAATATTTAATGGATCAAATTTCGAAAAGAATTGTCAGCTTTTATTTTTTGCGCGTGCAAATTAGAAACGATACTTTAATTTGAAATCAAATGTTTTGATTTATGATAATTATTATTTTTCTATTTTAAATGAAAAATGTGAACGTCATGTATTTTAAATTGAAACAGCTGTCACGGACGCACCGGGGTTGGCGCGATTTTTGTTTTGCGCCAAATATGTTTAAGAATCTCCGCATTAGCGAACATATTGCAAGTGATAAGCAAACGGACATGAAGCATAAATTCTTAAGTGGGTTAAGCGGTTTTTGTCAAGAAAGATGAAATACATAACAACAAAAAATAAGCGAAATGCTACCGCGATCGCAAAAGTTCTTGATTTGTCAATTAGATTTTTCCAGTTATGCGAGGGATTAAGGAAAAAAATAAATTATGAATAAAAATAATTTGTTACAATGCTTAACATACATTTAAGGGCGACCAAACTGGTCGCCAGTGGCGGCTAGTTAAATAATACTAGGGAATCGAACTCGGGCTTCCCGGGCTACAGAACATCGCTGAAAACTGTTTTTTTTTATTTAAAATTCTAACAGATTTTTTATATTTAATATATATATATATATATACTAAAAAGAAATGGCGCATCTAGTATTTGTCGAGAATTAACAATTTTCTGACAAATACTTTACGAGCTATTAATTTTTTCAGTAACTTCAAATCTCTCATTTTCTGAAATTAATCTCTGGCAACGATAAGCTAAAAAACCAGTCATCAGCAACACGTAGCTTTTTATTAAAAAAGATTATGTATTAATTTATCCTTTTTTTTTATCTAAATTCTGTTCTATAAAACTCAATCTATTTCAGATTACTTTCATAAAGAGAACTTTCCTTAATTTCAGATATTTCAATTTCAAATCATAATTAAATCCTAGTGCTAATTAATAATTAAATAAAAATTGGAAACATTTCTATTGAAAACTTGGATCTTAACCCGTCAGCACACGCGCCCCTTTCCATTACGTTACTACACGCGCAGGATAAATTTTACCCCAATGGGTTTTCTTGTGTCAATTTCCCCCCGGTTTGATTATAAGCACAAATTTATATTTTGAAATAAACTGTAAATCAATAAAGAAAATAATTTAACTTAAAATAAGAGGTTTTTTCATATTTAAAGAAAAAAAAAACATAAAATCTAGCATTAAGATTTTTTTCTGCATATCATTACATACAAAGTTTTTTCAATCCAAATTTAGCCATAAAAATACAAAAAAATATAAAACTGATATATAGAAACTGTATGTGCAAGAGTTGTTAATGTTTAAAAGAAAAATTATATTATTATTTGCACACTATATTTTTTACATAAACATTTGCATTAACATTTTCCTATCATTATGGGTTACGTTATAACACGCGTGGGGTAAATTTCCTCCCACGTGATATTTTTATAACAAAAGAATGGAAAATCTCACAACCGGAGGTAAATTCTTTTTGGCCACATCTTGATCTCTTTCAGCTTGAAAGGTACTGTAAAGCTCAGAATGATCTCGAACGATTTACGCACATTTTTAAGTAATAGTTCTGAGCTGGGGTAGATTTTATCCCAGTGTGTGTGCTGACGGGTTAAAATGTTAATTTGACACATTTATTTACACATGCTTCATTTCAAAGTTATTTCTTTATTTTAGAGACTATGCAAGTAAATTTTGAAAAATCCAGCTGTAAATTGAGCTAAATGCTGGAAAATAAGTCTGCAATGGACTCTAAGCAGTGGTATGTTTAATTGATTTATTATTATTATTTCCTTTTCTTAAAAATAAAAGAATATGTGAGCATGTAGTTTTATAGCTTTTATTGAATTGTCATATTTTTGCATTTAAGCATATTTATGAATTGTTGTGCTTTGGAACATTTTTACTTATTTATTTATTGAAATGTTTATATTCCATGGCTTGTTTTTGAAAACTGATTTTTTTTTTTTTTCGGTAATTTCTAAAATATTCAGTTAACATTGATAGATCTCCCAAATTAATTTTTGTATTGGTACCCATACAAAACAAAATTCAGCCCGGCCCGATACAAAAATTAAAAGTTCTACTAGCATACCTGTCAAAAGGCAATAAATATCTTTTTAGCAGTCATATAAGTATAGAAAATCTTCATTTTATCTTAAAGTACATTTAATTCAAACTATTTTTTTTCAGAAGAAATAAACCATAATTTTATGTTAAAGTTTTTGGTACTTTTCGGTTAGCCGGGTGCCAGTGACATATGTACATATATATAATATGTATGTATATAATATGTATTTGCAGATATATGGTATATATATACATGTACATATATCAGTGGTAGAGGTCTGCACGGGCCGAAATTTCCAGGCCCGGCCTGATACAAAAATCTAAAGTTCGGCCCGAGCAAAAAAATATTTGCCTGACCCGGCCCGATTTAAAAGTAAGTTCGTCCCGGTATAAAAGCTAAAAGGCCGGCCTGAGTTAATTTCCACAAAACATTGATTTTACTTACCCATCATACGTAGTATAGGGTAAGTCTTGTAATCGTTTTGAAAATCGAAAATTTTTTTTGACGGATTTACACGTTTCAGACACTGGAGATTCCAAAAAACATATTTCTAGAAAAAAATTTTTGCCGTCCGTCTGTGTGTCTGTGTGTCTGTGTGTGTGTGTGTCTGTAAACGCTCTATCTCCCGAAGAAATTGAGATAGACACTTGCAATTTGGTATGTACTTAGTATGTAATAATGGGAAGAAGCCTATTTCATTTCAATAACCTCGATTAACCGGATCTATTTTTTTCGGACTCTCGAAATATTCGTTCTGATAAAAGGTATATAAAAATTTTCGAAATTGTTTATTTTAAGAAATGAATATAAAAGACAATAAAAAAACATAAATTTTGCATAAAGCATGAAGTCGATCGGATAAATAGTTGCTGAGATATTTGTAATCCTATTTTCCACACTCTTCGATTTTTCATGACCCTGTATTTCATCCAAATTTCACTTCAAAGATATATTTTAATTGGAAATTTGACGCTTAATCAGATGCAATAAACCGCTAGTTAATAGGATTATTATTTTTGGAGTTATAAGGAAAAACCTCTTTCAAGCAATTCAGTAATCGAGCCTATAAAGTTGTGACGTCATCAAGCCACGATTTTATTTGAATTGCTATGCATTTTATAAGTAGTTTACACATTTTTGTTTTAATATTTTACATTATGCATATCCATGATGGGTAAGTATTACGGTGGCCCCCAACGACTAGTTTACGATGATTTGGTTAAAAATTTGCCTTGTAGGAGTAGATCTAACCAAAAATTCCTATCTAAGCTCTTTTTTTTTTTTTTCATGTTTACAATCTTCATTTTTATAGAAGTGCCGCAGTCTGCGATATTTATTTTTTTAATAAATCTCTATTTGTTGTATGTATGTGTTTAAGTTATCATTAATACTGTTAATCCATATTCCATGTATTGAAGTGTTAAAAATCAGAAAAATGCTATACATTAAAATCTTCTAAGACGGAATTGCATAGGGAAAAAAAAAATGAGTTATAGACAATTTGCCTTCTTAGCAGGTGTAAATATATTATATATTATTTTCTTACGTATTAGTATATTCATTTTGCATGGATCAACACATTTTTCAGTTTAAGACAGGATTCCGTCATAAGCAGGTTCTTTTTCACACGTTTCACTATATTTTAATTTAGCCATATTTTAATAAGTGTACAAATCTACTTTTCTTTAAAAATAATATATTTTAATGTTTAATTGTAGAATAATGGCAATTTAAAAATATATGCATTTTTTTCAAAGATTTTTGTGCCAGGTCTTATTTTACTGATCTTCGAACGGACCAGGCCAAGCCGAGACAATGATTTTTATAGGGTCAAAACCAGGACTGAAAATTTTGGGGTGTGAAGACTAGGAAGGATGAAACCAGTCCCGGCTCTGTACGGAAAAAATAATTTAAGACACGGCCTGATCCTTCAGAAAAAAAGAAAGGCCCGAACCCGGGCCATAAAGAGTAATCACTAGGCCCGAGCTCAGCCCAAAACGAGTGGAGACCAGGCCTAGCCCGAGTGCAGTGAAGGAAAATAGGCCCGAGCCCGGCCTGTGCAGATCTCTAATTAGTGGTGCCTGGATAACCGAAAAGTACCAAGGTTTTAAGTATATTGACATTTATTTTAAATGTAAACATTCTGCAGCACTTTTTGATTATTAATATTCAGGGCTGAAACTAATGCCAGCACAGAGGGGGCATGTGCCCCGGGCGCCAGAATGGAAGGCATGGGGGACGACAAATGAACATTTGGTTTGTTGCTTGATACAAAAAAAAAGTATATGAAATTTGGGCAAAAATGTTTTGTAAGTTGGAAAATTCAAAAGAAAAACTGAGAATTCATGGGACACTAAAAAGTAAAAGGTAGAAAATTCACATAATAAAATACTTATTAAAAACTTTTTTTTTTTTTTGTTCCGAGTCACTATTATAATTTGGAATTTAGGTTCAGGAAAGTATCTAAACATATTAGTCTATAAATAGGAAGTGCAGTATAAATGACAGCTCCATGAAACTGTATGTAGATAACATACAAAGATGTTTTACAGTATTAGAATTCATTGTTATATTCCTACAGAAAATTCTGGTTTTTCAGTTCTTAAGACATTATGACTTATAACACTAGGACTTTAAACATCTGTTCAATTGTAATGTAATATTATAACTGCAGTAAAATCTTTCTGTAATAGAATCCTGTCTTAAATGAAAAAAATACACGGATCCAACAGTAACAATAGCGTCAATTCTATTTGCTAAGACGAAAACTTGTATAAAACTGAATTTTGTCTTGTTCCTTTTGATTCTGTACTCACAGGTTTTATTGAATAAGCATTTGACAAAGCACAGAGTTCACTATTACGTATTTTATGATTACATATTTTTCAGTTTAAAATAAGTCAGCTATTAAAAACTTAGTAAAAGTATCTTTGTAAATTTACTTTGCGAGAAAGATAGGGTTAGTGGGGGTGCCAAAATCCCTGTTTGCCCCTGTGAAAAAAAAGCTAATTTCGGCCCTGAATATTTAAATTCTAGGTATCTCTAAACTGTGTTATATCAACACTATTGTCGTCACGCGTAATAGTTAGTGCCAAATGGGAAAAAAATTGAGCTTCAAGCAAACGGAAAAAATAATTAAAAGAAAAAGAATGAAAGGCAAAACCTGTTTTTACCTTACTATTAAAAAAAATAATTGATATCTCCATCGTCAATTGACGAAATTTGTTCAAGTTTTCAGCAAGTTCAATAATAGTAAATTAGGCTGTGTAACAAACTTTTATTAAAAAATAATCAATTATTAGAAAATGAGAGCATCCCCACAAAAAAGCAACTGCAAAGAAAAAGGAGAGAACTATCTGTGGTTTTTGTTTTGTTTATTAAACTATTTGCAGTCGGAAGTCGCCGAACGTTATCAGAATAAGATCATCAGCTTCTGATGGTATAGATTAAATACTGTATTTTTCTCTGTTTGATTATTGCTTCGGTGACGAAAATGTGCTTTTAGCAGTAGTCAGGGGAGTTAACATAAAACTACATATTTTAAAAATGTTTTCATAATGGTTTATTACATAACATTTTTCAGTAATATTTTGCTTGTTTAAATTTTTTTGTCATTTGCATACCTTAAATCTAACATGTCTTTTGTCAAAAGGAATCTCCCTCCGCCCTTAAAAAAAAAAAAAAATTACAGGAACACTGCTCTAGTTATGCTACAGTAGTTTCGGCACAAAGTCTCTATATGATATCCTTATATATATATATATATATATATATATATATATATATATATATATTTAGCACTTAAGTTAAATTATTTATATATTACTAACTAATATTACAATAGTTCTTTATATTTAATTACTAGTTTAATTTTTTTTAATTTTTTTTTTTTTTTGTGGCATTTAAGTGAAAATATTTATACGTAAATTTGAGTTCCTTGGGTGCGGCACTATACATTTTTAAATAAGAGATTTTTACAGGTTCGCCGCTTACGTGGATATACTTTTTTTAAAACAGATTTTCATTGGTACGGCTGATATTCCCAATAATACGGTAGATATGTAAGTATATTAAGCCCTGACATTATTTTAATGGTTAAAAAAGTATTTTCTCACCATATTACATTTGCCGTGTGTTCAAATACAGCACACATTGTTATTTTCTTTTTAAATTTTTTACTCCATACAAAAATAAGCCTTATTTTAGAGCATTATAACTTATAAGTTTGATAAATCATAGCTTTTATAAAAATAAATCTTATATTCTCATAACAAACACCAATTCAGCATAAGTGCAACAAGCATTTTAAAATGAAACACCAGGGTCGATCCAGGAAAAATTTGGGGCCTATTTAGGGCCCCTTCACAAAAATCTATTTAATGAAATCTACCCTTCACAAAATTCAATTTGATAAAATGGATCCCTTCACAAAAATCAATTTGATAAAATGGGCTCCTTCACAAAATGCTATTCCATAAAAACTTACTATTTATTATTTTGTGATTTTTAAAATATGTAATTTGTAAACAAGCAAGTTCACCAGAGAGGAAAACTTCAGCAAAAGGATTTTAAACGGTTTTTGTTTTTAAATGCTTGGTCTGAATTTGATTAACTGGATATCAACTTTCGCCACAAAATGTTATTTTTCACCAAAATATAATAAATTTCACAAAAATAACCTTTACTTTTCACAAAATGGGCCCCAAGAAAAAAAAAACCTGCATCGACCCCTGAACACACAAGTTGTAGTTTGTTAATCTGTAAAGTATAGGATTGCTGTACTAAATCTGGTGCAGCGGAACGGCAAATACCGTTTAGTGCCAAACCAATATTGATGACTAAAATTGTGCTTCTACAGAAACTTCTCCATCGAGTGTTTCCTTCACTAACGCAACCCGGTATCCAGACCCGAACACAGCGAAGTATAGAAAGATGTACGATAGGCATAACTAGAAGCGATAGAAAGAGAATAACCTGGATGAGAAGTTAGACGAAAGTTTTTGACGTCATTGAAAGAATTAAACGTCTAAAATGGAAAATGGGCGGGGCACATTGCAAAAAGATAAGACAGTAGATGGAGCACAAACACCCTACAGTAGTATCCCAGTGATGTAAAACGACCAAGAAGATGACCTCAAGTAAGATGGAGTGACGAAATCAGATAAGTTGTCAGTGTTAATTGGGTGACTAAAACACTAGACAGGAAACAATGGAAAAATCTGGGTGAGAATCCAGCAGTGGATTGAAAACAGTTGATGATGATGATATCTAATCTTTATTTAGCATACTTACGCCTTACACATTACTAAATACATACTTGATCTTTACTTTTTATATTTTAATCAAGTTTTACATTTTCTTAATATTTAGTACTTTATTATAGACATATTCATTGTAATTTCAAATGCATTGTTACATTCGTATTACTGCTTAAAAAATGTAAATAAACCAGAAATCTGCAAATAATTCAAAAATTTGCACAATTTTAGTGTTATGATGGACTCATGTGGATTTGTGGAGTCTACTGTAGTACATTTTGCTTGTAATTACCATCATTTTTAATTATTAAAAATATGACATTACCATCAGTTATAAATATTAAGATTTTTTTTTTTTATTCGACACAAAACAAGGCGGGTGCTTTCATTCTGTATGACGTTTTTCGACATAAAATAAGATGTGCTTTTACTTTCTCATAGTTGTTCAAATATCCCATAAGGCTTAAATAGTAAAGTTCCTAAAAATAACTTAATAAATTTTACTGTAAGATCTTTTGAAGAAACAAACGCTAAGAAATTATTGTATATCTTGTGTATATATGCTGATTTATTCATTTTGAATGAATGTGATGCACTTATAAAGTTAGGTAGAAATGTATATTTTTTTCTTTTCTTCTTTACAGATGTGTGCCGAGCAGAAATTTCTGTGACAACAGCAAGGTGGAAGAAACCAGATTGTTGCAAAGAAAAAAAAAATATGTTTTGTGATGTGGAAAGTTGTAAATAAATATTTGTTTTGTATTTTATTGTGGAAAGTTATAAATAAATATTTGTTTTGTATTTTATCGTGAAAGTTGTAAATAAATATTTGTTTTGTTTTTAATGTGAATTTTTTTATTGTGTAATTTGTAACATTATAGAATTTAAAAAAAAATAGTAAGATTATTCAACAGCGGTTATCATTTTCCCCATACTATCTTTCATGACATTGTGAAATATATTTTTTAATTTTTATTCCTTTACTGATTTCCAATTAGATTGGGAGTAAAATTTTAAAATTTTCAGGTATTCACTTCTGATAACTTTTGCATAAAGATTTAATTTTTGTATGTCATATAATTTAAGTTTATTATTTTATATTGAGCACTTAGTGTAATATGTGCAATTATTTAAAATACAGAAGTTGTTTATTCATTAAAGTTAGAACAATGAAAGCAAACAATATCTTAATATTTCTTAAATTTGTGTTAATACTTTGTGACATATATCAAATGCACTTTCTGGGCCATTAGCATTTACATAATCATGGTACTGTCTCATTTTGTTAAAGTAAGGTAATGTATTTAAGTACAAAGGTAAGTAAAACAAATTGAATCTGAAGCTGTATAGCCAAATTATCACAGCAGTAAATGTGTGCTTCGGTCACTAAATATGAAAGGGCATACTTTTCTGTCCTTTATTTGTTTTGAATGCAAAAGTATTAACAGATGACTTATGCAGTAGCTTTATTCTAGAAAAACAATGTAAAACCATCATCAGAGGGACAAAACGATACTTTTAAATTTCATGTGGCACCTTATCAGAGGACAATCAAATGCAGAACATTTGTTGCATATACCGGGTGTTCCTAAAGTGGATCAGGTATTTACATGCTTTTTGTAGTAAGTAAAACAAATAATTGCAAAGTAAAAAAAAAAATTGTTATTTTAAAAAAAACTTAAGGGTGTATTCAAATCCAAACTGCTTATTTTGAAACACATTTTTAAATTCATTTTTGCTCGAAAATGCATCCAATTGGCAGGTTCTCTTATTCAGAAACTTTATAATGTCCGTGTTGTCTCGATTTTTTGATAAAGGCAGAATATATTTTTTAAAATGCTGTCAAAGTGGACATTTTGAACCGAATTTCCCGAAGCAATAGCGCTGGAAACAAAAAAAAAAGTACTTTGAAAATATTTGTTTGTAAATCAATTTCTAATTAATTGAACGAAAAATAAAAACGTAGGTCCCTTATAAATCTCTTCATAAATCACGCCGCCAAGTTTCATGTGTTTACTTTTAAAAATGAGTTTGAAAATGTGTCATAAAATTTTGAGTTGTTGAGCATGGAAAAATATTTTTTTTGAATACTGCCTTAAGTTTTTATATGACTTCTTACGACAAGAATGATAAGTTCCACTTCAGACATAGCACTTAAAAAAAGCTCATGAAAATTTTTTAAATTGCATCATTTTATATAATATTTGCTCAAATTAAGAATAAAATATGTAAAAAATAATTATATACAAGTAAGGAATTTTACAAAATATCTTAAATTTTCTTGAATTTTATCGAGAATATAAGATGAAAGGGCTATATAATTATATATGATATATATCAATATATATAAGTAAGGAATTTTACAAAATTTCTTAAATTTTCTTGAATTTTATCGATAATATAAGATATCTTCTGCCTTCAATTTGCATTTTTAAAATTCATATATACCTCAATATATTGTTACTGAAAACATTTTTTATTAAATAAATTATATAGTTTATGAGATCGAGATCTTTGTTAGATTGGATATTTTTTTTTAAAGAAAGATTATTCAAAACCCTTTCTTAAAAAATAAAAACTTTTATTCTCTCTAATAAATGAAGATATTTTTAAACTATTAAATTTATAAAATAAATGTTTTCAGTAACAATAGATCTATGCATTGTCATATGTTTATGTACATATGAATTTCAAAAATGCAAATTGAAGGCAGTAATATCATAAAAACCATCCACAGGATGCTGACAGGTGTGACATATTGACACCCAGAGGATGCCCTATAACCATCCATAAGGTGTTGTGTAATGACATCCATAGGATATTGACAGATGTGACATTTCGACACCCAGGGGATATCCTATAACTGTCTACAGGATGATTTCATCCATCCGCAGGATATCAGCTTATCCTAAATATGACATTATGTGGATGCTTTTAGGATATCAATAGGACCATCCAGAGGATGTAATGCAAGTGTCCTATAACCGTCCAAAATGTGTCATGAGATGACATCCATAGGACGTTGAAAGGTGTGACATTTCGAAACTTAGGGGATGTCCTGTAACTGTCGAGAGGACCATTTCATCGGTCCACAGGATATCAGCTTGTCCTAAATATGACATCTTTTGGATGTTTTTAGGATGTGTTTGTGTTGTCTGGGACGTGTTTCCTATGTCATCAAGAGATTTTTATTAGACATTTATCTGTATTTTTAATGATATTTTACCCATTTATTAATTATTTCATTAATTAAAAAAATAATAACGACCTTGCGTTGAAAAAATGTTGCTATGCATAGTTATGCACAACATACCCGTGTCAACTGCCATCATAAACACTAATCCGTCAGCCGAGGGGGATAGTTAAGAAAAATATTGTAAATAAATAAAGATTTAAGATTACTTTTTATTCTCTTTTCTTTAATGTATTATAAATTTTATTATTTAAAGTTACTGATAATTGACACTTTAGTGAGTGGTGCTTTAGATTCTATAATGGCATACAAAATTAACCTGGACCAGGTAGATACAGGACGTAATTGCCAAATCTACCAAAGCTCAAGGATCCCTTAAATCTTTACTAGCTTATCATAGCTGTCTGTCACTCAAAAATAAATTATTACTATATAAGTCCTTCATTCGATCAACCATGACATACGGTTCTGTTGTCTAGGGGTTCGGTCTGTGAGACTCAGATGCAAAGAATTCAAATTTTCCAAAACCGCTTATTACGTAGGATCTGTAAGGCGACAACGTTTGTCCGGAATGACGTCATACATGCCGATCTCAAAATTAGGTCTATCTCGCAAGTAATTAAAAAACTTGCTCAAAAATTCCACAGAGATCGCCCTTTAATCCCCAACGAAGCATTGCGGTCCATTCAACCCTATAGTGTACTTAGCAGTAGAGGGAAGAAGAGACCGCTCGCCATCTTGAGTAGAGATGACGGTTTTGCTCCACCTTCCAAAAGAAGGAGGAGAGAACCACCTTAAACACTTCGTTGTCCTTTCAAAATTCAAAATTTTTGCTAACTTGCTTTTATTTTTTCATTGGCATAAATACATTAATTTACACTTTTGACGTCTTCCTGCCTAACATTTGGCAACGGTAAACATCAACTTTCCTATTCAAAATTCTTCCCTATTCTTAGAAAAGAAAAAAATATATATATTTATATTTTAAATTAATTGTATTGTACTTATGTTTAATTATCTTTTGGCATCATAGTTTGTAATTACACTTTTTTTTATTATGTATTTGAATTACATCCCTTTTCATTTTGTATTTTGGCATTAATTTTAGAAAAAAAAAAGTTAAAATAGAAAATTGTATGGCTCTGTTAGGGCTTCCTCCTCTTCCCCCCTCCCCTATGCTCACCTTCAAATCACTAATCAAGAAGCAACCAGAAGATGCACCTGCATTCTCCACCGCAGATCGCTGCGAGAACTCATCCAGATCAACATCAACATCACGATGAACTCTGCATAGATGGACCCAGCTCGATTAGCGGTAAACATGGGCATTACGCCCCATGTAGGCACACGCAAACTCATTCTTGATTCTTGATTCTTGAAATAAATTAATATATCCTGTAAATATATTCTTATATTGAATCTGTTCGGAAATATTGTTATGTGAGCATTTAAAATATGACGTAAGTTTCCCTATTTAATGCTTTGAACACGTAATAATTTAATTATTGCTCTTTTTAATATTCACGCGCAAGTATATTTTTATTATGTTTTTTTTTTTTTTTTTCAATTACTGCTTTTAACACGTGTTCATTTAATTATATTTTTAAAGTTTTATTTCTATTTTTGATAGTTACATGTAAATACATTTTTTAATTGAAAGGGAATGTTATTATGCGCGAACTTTTGCAAATTGGCAACAATTCAAATAGATTCTGCGCATTAGTTGAATATTTTTATCCATTAATGAGTGGGTTTTAAAGGTTTTAATTAATATCTTGCGTTAATGAAGACATTTTCAAAATTTTATGATTTTCAGCGTGACAGTAGGTTTTCAGCTGTAAGTACACAAAATATCAAGTCTCTAATTTATACAGTTTCTGAGATCCCACTCTGTGACGGACTTACAGAGAATCGAGACAAATTGGGTTTCGTGAGATGAGCGAAACCCTAATAATAGAATCAGTTTGACCCTGACCACAACAACATAAATATATAATTTTAAGAATTATTCTAAAAATTGTTACTGCACTGCATTTTAATTTTCGATTTAAAAGCACATTTAAAATAAAACTTTTAACAGATCATATTTTTTTAAAAAATATTTTTTATTCCTACTACTTTTTTATATATTGATATTTTTAATTATTATTATTTTTTTTTTTACATTTCTTATATGCTATACAAGGCAGTGCATGAATTTTAGGTACAAATTATATTAGATTAAAAATTATTTTTAACTGTCATATCTAGTGAAAAGTGAGGGTAATCTAACGCTTCTTCATATGATATTATTTGTTTAAAAAAAAATTAAAAATGTCAAAGTAAATGTCATGTACAGTTTTATCGAATACATAATAAAAAAAATATGTGCAGAAAATTGTAAAGCTCAACCGTAAATACAAAAAAAAAAAAAAAAATACTTTAACATTTTTAAAGTATGAAAAAGAAGGAAAAAAAAATAGTATTGATAAAAAGCCATTTACAGATTTCTTTTGTGAAAAAGTACCCCTTGAACAAGACTCCCACTGGTTCGTTTTTTTTTCTTTTTTCTTTTTTTTTTAATTCAATATTAGTATTTGTGCTAGGTTTTTACAACATTTGCAGAAAAAATTACGTACCGCGTTGCTGTCTGCAAAATTTATAAAAAAAATCTAAAACGATGATTATTTTTAAAAAAGGCGGTATTCAAAAATGGACAGAGTAGGAGGCTTGCTTGATCTACGATTCTGTACATATTAAACATATAGTAATATTAAAGTGGTAGATTTTACATTTTAACCACGTTAAAAAATTATATATTATATAATTTGAGTTCATAATTTTAAAAAACTGATACTTTGCCCCCCCTTTTTTTTGGGGGGGGGGGGTTCTTTCTCTCCTTTAACCATTTAAATTTATAAATATACCTTTTATCAAATATTCCAATAGGTTTTAAACAGTATCTTATATATTTAATAAGAAAAAAGCAAAAATTTAACCTTCAAAATAAGATATGCTACAAATCATGCATGGGACCTCTATTTTAAATACTATATGTGTTTTAATTACGTTTACTCCAGTATTTGACTGGTATTACTTTATATATAAATGATAACTATAAAAAAATAAAAACAATATTTTCCTTATTTTTTTTACTATTATTAATTGATTTATAAATTATGTATATATTTATGAAATTGTAATGTTATTTAAATAATAAGTTTTGCAATATATTATTTTTTAGAAACACCGATCATTTTTTGTTGATAACCCACTGCACCGCAGCCACTCTAGTTAGCATATGATGTGAAGAAAATGTACAATTTTCTATTGATTTACGATTCATCAATAGTAATACATGTTGACGCCGATGACATGATATCTATCTGGCTTGATGTCTGATTCCAGGGCAAGAACCACAGTAACATTTGCTGTGATTCTGATACCATAATACATAGTATATCCGGAATACAACCGGATTTGAAATCTATTATATAAGTTTTAGAATGCAGTTTAGTGAACATTACTGATATTTTGCATTAAGGATGCTATTTTGCATTGTTTAACAATACAGATAATCATATTTATATGATACAATTAAAAAATAATAAATCTAATATTAATATCAAATAGTTATTCATCTTTTAATGTTTATCAAGTGTAGAAATGCAGTCTAACCACCAAGCGTAATAAGACATCGGTTTATCATTATTATTTTATTTACTGAATTATACGGTAATTGTAAGTAACAAGCTTATTTTAATCATACTGATCACAATAATCCTACTTTTAAATTTATATATTAAAGTATAGATGTTAAATGAATGCTTTGAAATTTATCAAAATCATTTAGGAATCAAAATAGTGAGTAGTGTAATTCAAAGCAGAAAATCAAAAATAAAATTATTATATTACAGCTATTCATTACTTAAAGATTATGTATCATTATTATTATTTTGATAATTAAAATATTTTAGCAGGGTAATATTTAAATTCTTACTAGTATACACAACAACAAAAAAATTTCAAGCTTTGCTGTTGGTGTTCTTTCTATGTATGTTAAATAGAAAATTTAGTTAAATAGAAAAAGAATTTTTTCAATCATGTAGATTGAAAAAATAAAATTTTTACATACCTTTCTTTAGCAGATGTAATTTTTTATGGCATTAACGAAGTAATCCGAGTAATACAAGTGTTTTTCAAGTAAATTAGGTACAAAAACATTACAAATGCATTGACGAATACATATCATAACACGCCAACGCTATTGTAATTATTTTCGGACTTATATTTTAATTGGAATTCTTAAATCCAGAACATAAATCCTTATAAAAAAAAGTTTTTTCTAGATAATATTCATTGTCTGTTCCGTTCCAACAATTAAATGTCGTGTTTTACTGTTTAGTGGTCTGCAGTCTGCATTAGCACTCAGCAAAAACAAGGCCAAACGACGCAGATGCTTTTCTTCATATTTTACAGCAGTTCCTTAAATATTACTACGTATGATAAGGATGTTAATTACGTCCAAATTTGAAGAATAATTTTTCACAATGATTTCCATTTTCTGAATAAAAATATCTCTCCTTGAACGTGCAAAAACGTATCCTTCGACACATAATTCGTTCACATCCGCCATTTTGGAAGAAGAATAAAATTGAAAATATTCTAATTCGAACTTCGAATGACAAAAGTCGTCTGCTTCCAATATCCGCAATTAAGATCTGCGCAGCATTGTTTAACCAGAAAGTAACACCTCGCAGATGTTTACAGCTTACCGCAAATGATAGATAAAACAAATAATTTAAATAAAGATATTTCAAATGCTTTATAATTTATATGGCTAGAGGTGATATCTTACTAAGCACTGGCCAGTTTGGAATAAATTGCTATAGGAATGACATATAGTTTATGACATTTACTTTATGACATATTTTTAATTCGTTTTTGTTCGGAAATGCATTAAATTGGCTGGTGTTTTTATTCAGAAACAATGTAACTGAAAGACGTTTTCCATTTTTTGTTAAAAGCAGAAGATATTTCAGAAAAAAATGTCAAAGTCGGCGTTTTGAACCGAATAGCCGACGTGACAGTAAAAGAAAGGGGAAAAACCGGTCGTCACGTGACACGAATTGCTTATAACTCGATAAGTAGTTTATTTATTTTTAAAAAATGAAAAATCATTTCGAATCCAAATTGCTTCCATAGACCGTCCTGCCCAATTTATGCCTTTGCGTTTAAAAGTGAGTCTGAAATTATGTCAGAAAGCTTCGCGTTGTTGAGCAGGTCAGTTAAGAACCACCTTAATTATACCGTACAAGAAAAATCCTGAAAGTGTTGGATCGTCGCAAAAATTGTGCCCTCATTTTTTGACAAGAAAACTGATGTTTGGGTTGAGTGGCCTCTCAAAATAATTAAAGATTGGAGATTTTTAAAGAAATATTTTTAGCATTACAAAATTAGCAAATGAGTTCCATGCGGTAGTAGAAAAAAAATAATGTTTGCATTTAAAATGTTAACAAACCTGTAAATTGCTAACAATTTTATTAGACTGGGAGATCTATTTCTGAATTACTTTCCGCTAAAACTTTCATACGTTACTAAATTTCTATTTAGGATTTTTTACCTGTGTATTATATAGTATATTTTGTTAAATTTCTTGAAAATGGTAATGAAAATTGTAAAAAAGTTATCTGCCTCATATATGTAGACAGATATTTATTTATTATTTTATTCTGGAAATACTCAATTTATTTAAATAGTGTGTGACAATGTTTTTATTAACGATTTAGGCAAATAACATAATTCAAATCTATATTTTATGAGTTTCTGTTTCAAATTCCCTCTCCGATCACACTGTGAAGTCATAGTGTTGGAATTTTGGTCATAGGTGTGACGGGACTTATGTGACTTGAAGTAACGTCATTGCAACGTCACAAAAATTTTTTTAAGCTCTGAAATAGTAATTTTCTTGATGCCATAAGTTGTTCTAAAGTTTATTTTAAGTTTTCTTAAAATCCCCAAGACGTTCACATTTTGGTCACAGCGTGACGTTACAAAGTGGTGGAATTTTGGTCACAGGTGTGACGTGACGTACGTGACTCACAGTGACGTCACAATGACGTCACTGTGACTGTGCATGCTATGCGGGTAATCTTACGTAATCGGGTCCATGTCAAGGAAGAGTTACACATAAATGATGTTGTCAAGAAAGGGGTTTAATGATAATAATAATCTATATTATAACACGTCTGATTATTGCTGAATTCATTTTTATGGTAACAACGATCTGACTAATAAATTTCGATTTCACGGCACCTTTTTAAACATCTAAACCTCGCACAAATTCAATTTCTACACCGTCGAATAGAAAAAAAAATGCAATTTCTTTGAAAACTGTATTTGAATTTCCTGATTTATGATTTTTAGAATAATTTTCAAGCATGATTTAATTTTAAATCTATCTCTATCACGTGCAGTTCGATTGTGAAAGATTAATCCGTTTGCATTTAAAACAATATAAATAGTTCGGCATTTATTCCCGTCTAATATTACAGGACAAAATTAAACCTTCATGAAAATATAAATATAAATAATAATATAATATAAATAAAACACAAATTTCACAGACGTGTGTGTATATTTATACATATATATGTACATATATCACTGTCGCCCGGCTAACCGAAAAGTACCTTTTTTTTATTCAATTGTAAATTATATTAATAGCAATATACTTCTATTTACTTCTACCTTATATATGAAATTTCGTTCCGGCTGCTTATAACTCGAGTTCTGCTGAATGGATTTTCAAAGAACTTAACCCTTTATATCCTGAATTAATTTTCCAGCTACTTTTTAATTGTATTTTTCCATCATTGGATACGTTTTGGTGCAGAATAAACATAGGAAAGAGGAAAATAATTTTTATAGTGTTTTAGTGGTGCAACTGTTACCACCATAATTTTTTTACCCTGTGATATAAAATAAAATAGTAAACTTCAAATAGTAAACTTAAAATAAAATATAGGAAATGTTCACCTGTAGAGTATAGAAAACAACAGAAAATAATAGTGCTAAATAACCGGTAATAAACCACTAAAATTACTCAAATGAAGAACAACATGCATGTCAATTCTATTGCAAAATGGATTTCGAATGTAGCGTGGCAAATGTAAAATCCCTACAATGCAAAGAAAGAGGATATGTGCTTGAATTTGCCATATCCTGCCTGCTGTCAGAAATACACTTTTTGTGCCATTGTGAATATCGTTAGGAAAAACGGTCATATTACGAATATATAGGTATTTTATTAAAGTGGTACTTATAAGTACCGTCAGGATAAAAAGGGTTAAACTGTAAGATAGATAATTTTTCAGGTAAGGTTTTATTGTATAACATATCGTTATAGGTTGCTTATAGTTATAGAGTTATGGGGGGAAATTCTATAATCAGGTGAACCCAATTATGAAAGATTAGCCTTTTGAAAAATTTCTACTGTACGGATTTTGATGAGATTGTATTGTTAGTTAGATGCTATTTCAGGAATGGTTTTAGTGTGCTACATATTGTTCTACGTTGCGTAGTCAAACAGTTATGAGTGAAGGTTTTATAATCAGTTGAACCACATTCCGAAAGATTAGCCTTTTTGAAAGTTTTTACTAGGCGTATTTTTTGCGCATTATTGTTAAGTGGGTAATTTTTAAGGATGGTTTTAGTATATTTCATATCGTTCTATGTTAGTTTTAGAATTATGTGGAAAAGTTCTAAAATCAGATGAACCCGATTATCAAAGATTAGCCTTTATAAAAACTTCTACTGGATCGATTTTGTTAGTTAATTTGTTTGCATTGTTAGTTCGATAATTTTTAGTGGTGGTTTTAGTATATTGCATATAGTTTTACTGTTCTTTACTAAACTCTAAATGTAAGTGACCAAATAAAATAGTTGGTCCTTAACAGCTAAAATTTTGACTGTGCATTAGAAAATACAATAGCGCAATGGCGTCATTTTTCAGTAATGTTGAAGGATATTAGAGATTGCTTTCAAATACAAGGTCAAATTAAGTGATATATTTCGTTTGATTCAAGGTTCATTTGTAGAAACCGACCAGCGCAGCGGGCGTAGCTTGCTAGTTCCAGATAAAATGGTATTAATGAGATCCATGTTGGTCATCTCAGAGCTGGTAAGCTAGTAATTTGGCTATATTACGATACTATATAGAATATTGGGACATCTCTCTCGATAAGTGCGAAACATTTTTGAATTAATTTATTGAAATTCACGGAATTTCGAGCAGAATTAAGACTTTTTTGAGGATTGTATTTGACTATTGAATTTTAATTTTACTAAGTACATAAAAACTTTTTCTTGAAAGTTAGTGTTGCTTCTCTCAGCTTAGTGTTTTAGTGGAAACTCAAATTTTACGTGAAATCTACTCCTGCATCTTTCTATTTTTGGCTTGGTAATAAATGTATTGTTTGCTTATAAACTTGAGTCTTCATTTATGGCTTTACATGATAAAATTGTTATCAGAATTGGCCTCTTGATCGAAAGACTACAAGAATCTGGATCCAATATTACGTTCCAACAACAGAGCATGTCAACCGCACCAACAACTAGTCGTATGTGCCAATCCCAAAATTTTCTTCTATCTCAGTCATGTTAATGCTTCAAAATTCGCTAATCACATCGCCAATAAAATCATTATTTTTCACTATTCTGTTGTACGCCAGTTGCTTGGGAATCGTCGTGTTACCGGGATGCGATCAACTGATGTATATTAAACTACGAAAAGTCCTTCTGGCCTGAACCGACAGAAACAGATAGCCTTCCTATTTCTTGATTTTACGATTTTAGCTAATTTTACTGGAAAACAAGAAGGTAAAATGCGTGAAACCTAATTAAAGAAAATTCAATCCCATTTCCATATCCCATTTTCCCAATCCCATAGGGCAACCTATTTTGGTCGCCAAATTTGGCGATATTTCGCCAACTGTCGCCAAGTTTGGCGAGAATTTGACGTTGGCGAATATAAATATATAGTGATAAGCATGTAATAGGAACAATGGTTACAACAATGAAAGAAAATTTGCCGAAACCATATTAACTAAAACTCATAAATTAAACCCGTTTATGGATGAATCTGCTGTGTTGTTTGAAAATGTCAGCCACCCTAAAATTTAAACCGCTATATCTCAGCCATTTTTTTAAGATAGAGGCAAAACAAAAATTGTTCCGGATTCTCCGGATTACGGCCGAACATTTAATGAAAAAAACTTTTAGGATTTCTAATTTTTTTGTACATCTTTTTGAATTTGAAATCTTTAAATGGCTCTCAAAGCGCCCCCTTTCGTCGAAATTATTCAATTTGAAGCATAACTTCATACACTTTTCGATGATACAATAGTGAAAATGGAACAAAAATATCGATTACATCGCCCCCTTTCGTCGAAATATCCCCAAATTGTAATAAAACCTGCTTGTCATAGCCAAAAACATAGAAAAAAAGTATGAGGACGGACAGACGGACAGAGAGACATTTTGTAAAAACATGTTTTTCGGAATCTCTGACCCCTAAAACGTGTAAATCCGTCGAAAATCGGTTGTCGAAAAAAATTTCGATTACAATACATTCTTCAATTATAGAGAGTAAAAATCGAGGTCTGTAGTGTTTCGAATAGCATTCAGGTTTATTTTCAACAGTTTCTGTCATGTACTGATCTGGAGCTAGTAAGATGTCCGGCACTATCAAAAATATGTCCTTTAAAAACCAAAGAGGTAGATCTGGATTGGAGTTTTGGTGGTCACACTGACTTTTTTTTCTTTCCTAGACACCTTCCTTTATCTTTTTTCTCTTCCCTAGTCTGACTGTGGAGTGATACTGGACGACATCTTTCTTCCTTATGTAAGACCTCGTGCATGACTTTTTTGTGATCCCAATATAGATATTAAAACAAAAATGCTTTCATTCACACAAAAAACTTTTGAACTCATGAAACAAGATTTCTGGAACAAGTAACGACTATGCGTTCTCATACGAGAGTAACTGCAGTATCTAAAAGCAAAATTTGGAAATTAGAGTAAAGAAAAAGTTAATCACATTAAAGTTTTCTTTCTGTATTTTGAAATAATATAATATATGCAAAATTAACTTTATTCCAATTCCTAAAGTTAAATTTTTCGATATCAACTCACCAACTTAAAAATGCTGCAATAACATACAAAAGTGTGATATAAGAGCTGATGGAGATTTACTTACAAAAATAACCACAGATAAAATTTGGTACACTTCTGCAAGCGATTAGAATTTTTTAGACAATGGCGATATTGAAAGAAATATATTTCAGGGCTTCTAATAAAGTTTCTTTTAGATGTTTCTTCTTCATGCGAAATAAGAATTATTCTGTACTTTTGTATTTCTGACTTTTTCGCTATCTCTCCCAGTTTTTGATATAGGGTTGACCAATTCAAAGTTTTGCCACTAGGGGCTTTCTTAAACACTTCTATATGTTAGCGTATAAGTGTTTTATTCGAAGTAGACATTTATTCAAACGAATCCAATTTTATCCTTTTAAAAGTTGTTTGAGTGTATCCAGACATTTGTTTGTGCCCTTTATGGTAATGGTAAATGAAATTACCCAGCTTGGTTTTTCTACAGTTATATTTAGGCTTAATGTGTAAAAAAAGGTGAGCTGGCATGTACGATAATCAGAATTTAAGACTTTTGAGACTAGATTAGAAAAGAAATTGCTACTTTAGGCCTTCCTCAAATTCCGTACAGTAAGATGGAGAGATTTTGATCTATATTTGGTCTTTGTTTTAATTCAGATTACCATAAACTGGATTGTCATTATGGAAATGCCATGCCAACTGTTATAGAAGATCTTGTTTTACTAAGCAGAACAGTTCATTCATTTTTCATAAAATATTTTATTGATTTTTTTATTTCCACTATACAGAACTCCTTAATAATTAAATCGCTACTAGTAAATAATGCGTGATTCTAAAAGTATTTACTTTCTATTTAAATTACGAATCACTGGATTGCAATTATGGAAATGCCATGCCAAATATTACAGAAACTTTTATTTTAATAAACAGAACTGTTTATTCATCTTTCCTAAATTCATATATATTATTTCTCCTGTCAACATCCCTTTTTCTAAGAAAATACGAAATGCAGAACGACGAATAAGATACCATATGAAAGGATTTTGAACAGGCTTCTGAAATAGTACACTTACATTTTCTTAAAACAAGTTTTTTTACTAAAATTTGCTCATAATTAAAAATTAAATCGGCACTGTCTTCATAAATGAAATGAAATGTTTTCTTCTAATTAGTGTTGCCACAAAAATAAAATACTGCATTATCGGATGACGTCATCCTCTAATGCAATTAAAATACGATTGTTAATTTATTTCTTGCGCGTACTTTTTGAAAAATATTGAGCTTTTTTTCATCATGGCTGTGTATATGCGTACTGTATCGGACCACCATTATATTACGTAATTTAGAATTATTTTCCAATTAGATATATATTTTATTAGGATTTACAAAAATTGTAAGTATTTATTTTTTAATATTTCATTAAGCTGTTCATACGCCAGCGAAGTCACTTAAATGGCTGCCGGACCATAAAGCTTGGACATCTCATGTTTAAGTTCCCATAGGCTTGCAAAAAAGTGGTGTACCAAATATTGATTTATGTATTTAATACATTTCTGGAACAGTTTTGCAAAATCTGAGGAAATGCTTTCGTATAAATTCACTAAATGTCTGATTCAGTATTTCAATTTTTTTACAATTCAGTTTTTTTCAGCATTGGGGTCTTGGCAACCTAGAGAAATGACCTTGGCGAGAGAAGAAAATTTGGCAAAAAACTTTCTGGCAATCAATTCCCATTTTCTTATACACCACAGCACTAATACACCAATTTTATACACCAATCATCACATATATTATTTCTGTTGTCAACGTCCTTTTTTCTGTGCACATACAAAACATACAACGATGAATGAGGTGTCATTCAAAAATTGTTTCAACAACTTTCTGATATACTACACCCACATTTCGTTAAAACGCGTTGTTTGATTTAAAAAATCAGTTAATTAAAAATTAGTGCTAAAACGTACCAGGAAATAATCTCAAAGAATGCAGTGCAAAAGCTTCGCACGGGTCCTTCTGGTATTTTATTTATTTGTTACTTCCATGTAAAGACATTTTTAAAAATAAAATCCATTCTTGGTACTAATGTATGATTCTAAAAATATTTAAAATTAAAGCGATAATTATTAGTCTAACAATATATACAAATTTTATGTTTTAGATTAATTTATTTTTATGTTAGGCAAGCTAAATGTGCAAGCATTAAATTTGAAAAAAAAAAAAAAAACACTACATAATGAATATATTAAAAAAATTAAAACACTGGTGCATTTACTTCCACTTTACTTTATTGTCTTCGTTTCGAAAGTTAATTTGATGGCAAAATGAAATTTATACAAACGTTAACCAAATTATTCTTTCCTTAACTTTTTAATGAAGAGATGATAACTTTTGTTTTGCTTATGGACTAACATTCGCAGAATATAAATGATGTTCGGATTTTTCAGAGATTATTTAATCAGAGAATGTGTTATTTTTCCAAAAGAAGTATCTTCTATTAAGAATTTTTTAACAAATTTCTATTTTAAGGAAGTTAATGTTATAAAAGTTCTAAATATAATTCAGGTAATTTCATCAATAAATCATATGTATATTCATGTGCTGACTTTTTTTTTGCACAAAAAGAACTTAGTATATGGAATCTGACATTATAAAATTTTGTTACTGTATCTAAAAATTTAAATATTAAGAAAGTAAATTATTTTCCATGCGATTATGAAGTAAATTCCACCATTTCGCACATATAATTTATGTTTGTGATATTACGCTATATTTCATTGAAGAAATAAAGATTTAAATGTTTTAATTGCAGTTCAATTCTGTTACGTCAAAGCTAAAAGGAAAGTTTAATATATATATATATATATATATATATATATATATATATATATATATATATATAAAAGATCATATTTAAATTAGAAACAACAACAACAAAAAAATACATTACAAATTTATTCAAATTGCACTGAGTTTGAACAAGTCAAGCTATTAAAATAAAAGACAAACTCATGAGAACATTGAATAAAAAATGATTAGTCATTAAAAAAAAAAAAAAAAAAAAAAACAGTAGACTTCAGTGGAATCCATATGTGCTGCGTAATTTATATGCATGTTTATACATAATCAATTTCAATAATTAATATAAGTTTTTAATGTTAACATTTTCAGATTTCGCCATGAGCAGTTTTTGAAGCGATGCATTTAGATGCATGAGTAAGAATGCCAGCATTAAACCTTTAAAAAATATTCCTTTAGTCTACAAATTAATATATCCCTTTCTTTTGGTTTCCGCACGTGCTTTGCTTTCGGCTAGATAAAAACCAAAAACCTCTTCTACAGTCCTTTGTTTGTATATTCTGCGAAAAATATCAGTATCTCTTCAAACCGTTTAAATGTGTTTCTCTCGAAATATATTTGGAGCTGATGCAGAAGGGCATGGCTTTAAAGTTAATAATTAAGCTCACAAATTCAAATATGAAGTGAAGATCCATGATGCATGTGCGTATCTTGTTAATCATTAAATTTGTCTGTTTTATTCTCCTCCTTTTAGGTACGTTCTTAATTATATAAATACGTGGCACCTATAGTAATCTGTCCGTCTGTCTGTCTGTCCGTCCGTCCGCATATAACATCCCAAAAACTAGCCAACCTAATGGTTTGAAATTTAATATGGATAAGTCGTTGCAGAATTTTCACGAGTCCTTTCAAATATTAGGAAAATCGAACCAAAACTTAAAAGATATTAATAAAAGATTTCTTCATTCTATTAAATCATATCATACATAATCTATATAATAAAAGTGCAAGTCATGTGACAGAGGAAAAGAAATAGGGGCTAACCAGTTCTTTTTTCATATGCCAAGCGGCCATTTTTATTTGAAATTATTTTTTTAAAATAAAATTGTGTAAAAGTTTCATTTTTAGAATGATTGTTCAAAAAAATGTCTGCTTGCCAGTTGAGTTGCAATAACAAATGTTGATTCTGAGAAACAGATTCTGAGATAACGTTAGTGAAAATTAGGTTAACAGGGGAATATCGCAATCCATTAAAATAAATAAACACAAAATACCCGTTCATCTTGATTCATAGAAATATTAAGCCATGGAGGCAATCATTCGCAAAGCAATATATCCATGGGTAATTTTGAATTGTTGTCTGGTGTCGAAAAAAAGAATAGCATCTGTAAACGTGGCATACGTATAAGAAAAACAAGAACGAAAAATCATGCGTCAAGCATAGATTATGAAACACTTTCCAACACAGCCAGAAAACTGTGACGAAACTTAACCGTTAAATAAGGTGAAAGAAGATATATAAGTAAACAGTTTATAAAACACATAACACATTGAAAAATACAGTTTTCGAAATTACCTTCCAGTGTCAAAAAAGTAGTCGAATTATTTTGTGCAGCCCTGTATAGGATCAATAGATGTGGCTATATAGTGTGATAAAATTTAGTTCAGTTAGAATATTCACATTTACCAATTTTAGCCAATCGATGGAAATGCACGCGAAATTTTTTGTAGAGCCCCGCATATTATCTGAAGACCCGCCGCGGTGAGTGGCCAAACTGCGTGCGACAACCGCACCCACGTCCCGTACACTAGACTCTCTTGCGCGGAGCGCTGCCGCTGAAAAGCGGCCAAGAGCACCATCCAACGTCCTTACGTGCGACCCGTATGCCTTACACTCTAAGTAGAAAAGAAAAGAAAAGAAAAAAAAATGATACCGGACAAATTTAGAAGGAAAAATACTTAAATTAAAGACACCGAGCTGCGGGGAGGGTGGGCTCGGGAAGTTTAATATAGCGAAGGACTCTTTTTACGTCCCGTCCGTCTTTTTACGTTAAGCTAAAAGGCAACTTAAAACTCACTTGCAGCAATTACCAAACGACAATATATCTTTTTTTTCGTAGCCCTGTATATGAATTTATTTACATTCCACAAACTCTTATAATATTCTACTAAATATAGTTCAGCAGGAAAATGCGTAAACACAATTAAAAACTACCCTTAAGCAATTCACTCCCATAGTCTGAAGTACATACGAATTTCCTTGTTTATCCCTGTATATGGTCAACCGAGTTTATAAACAGACACGTACTATGAAAAAATAATGTTAAAAATGCAAACCAAAGATGAAAACGCACTTATCACACATAGACTGTAAATATCTCACATTTACTGTAACCAATATCTTATGTGTGTCCCTGTAAATAAACGCAATGCACACAAGAGATCTATTTATAGTGGACCTCAGTAATGCATACAATTTTCATTATGTTTTAAATAGTGAAACATCACTAAATTACACTCAAAACGATTTTTCCCCTCAGAAAAATGTGTAAAAAAATTCTTTTGTTTGACCCTATAAATGAATAATAATTGCTTTGCACATCATATTCTACAAAAAGCATGTTTTAATGCGCTTCATAATTATATATCAATTTCATTTTTAAATGACGTAGCGTCATCAAAATGCTCTTGAACCGATTATTCCCCATTGATTGTAATGTAGCGATTTACTTTTTACTGTCCCTGTAAAAAAACTATAAGTGTTACACACTTCTGTTGAAATAGGGAACATGCTATAGTAAACGACAAAAACATACAAAAATTTCAGGACAATCGAAGCATATTTACGGGAGTTAGAGCACGGACAGACGGCAGACGGCAGACAAACCGAAGTCATAAACACTTTTCAACTAGGTTGGAAAGTGTTAAAAAGGCATGCCCATTTCGTTCATAACAGACGATATAATTTATTTCACTGAAATAATAAACGCTGATTTTTTTTTAATTGTAAAACTAGTTACAGTATGAATGCACGTCATTTGTCACATTTAACGTACAATTTCCAACTTGTTAGAAATGTGGATTCTATGAACATACATTGATCTTCCTCCTAAACATGACTACACAGACATAACACACACACACACACACACACACATATATATATAATAACTTTGAAATTAAAAGACAACGAAGAAGTTCTTCTGACCAAATCTTTAATTAAAAGATGGTATGTAATTAATTAATATATGGAATAACTAGCTTAAAATCAAAAGCCAACATTTTTTTATGAAAAAAAAAAAGATCTACCAGACTTCTGCATTTAATTAAACAAGACCGAAAAATCATGCTTCCAGCATAGATAATGTAACGATTTCCAACGCTTCCAAAATAATGTTACAAGTCATTACCGTTTTATAAGCTGAAAGATAACATCTAATTTAACAATTTGGAGAACACATAACATATTTAAAAACGTAATTTCGGGAATTTCCAACATATACAATATTCGGAAAAATATCCGAATACTTTTATTCAGCCCTGTCTATGATCTATAGATTTGTATATATACTACATAGGATGCTAAATTTTAGTTTAGTTAGGAAACACGTAGCACAGTTTAAAATTCTTCTTCTGGAGTTTCTGTCAATAAACGGAATGTGTTCGCAAACTTTTGTGCTGCTGCCCTGTATTTGAAATACAGAATTTTTACACACCAAGTAATAGACAAAAAGTGAGTTAAAATTAAAATCCCGTTCAGCAACTTAAAACGCACTTCCAGGAATTATTGTTAACAGGCAGTAGAGAATTCTTTTGTGTGTCCCTGTAAATGAACGATGACTACTATACGCACACTATTCTGTAGTAAGCCTCTTGTAATGCACCTTAGTGATATATATAAATTTCAATGCCTTTAAAATAGTGAAACATTATTTAATTAAACCGCAAACTAGTTTTCTCCATAGACGTAATGTAACGGAATTCTTTTGACTGCCCCTGTAAAGTAACTATAAGTGTTATTCACACCCTATTCCATATTAAGCTTCTTGTAATGCACCTTAGTGATATATATCAATTACAATGTGATTGAAATTGTGTAACATCATTAAAATAAACCACAAATGATTTTCCCCCATAGACCATAATGTAACGGAATTCTTTTGAATGTCCCTGTAAAAAAAACTGTAAGTGCTACACACTTGAGTTGAAATAGGGAACATGCTATAGATAACGTTAATAACATATAAAAATTGCAGGGCAATCCGAGCATATTTACGGGAGTTAGAGTACGGACAGACGGCAGACGGTCATACGGTAGACAAACCGAAGTCATAAACACTTTTCAACTAGGTTGGAAAGTGTTAAAAATTTGAAATCCTTATTACTTTGTGTCAGGAACAACGCTATTAAACAGCAGTACTCACCAGTCAGACTATGAATTATTCTCTTGTTTTGAGCTTCTTAAATATCAGAATAATTTTATTTTTATGGAATTTGTTATTATTTTTTTTTTCAAACTTAATGATTGTTTCCGTTTGAAAATAATTAGTAATTTTTTTTTTTTTTACAAAAGCCAAATTTTTCATAATATAATCAGAATTTCGCCGTTATGTTCCGTATATAATATTTCAGATATAATACGCCGTTATAATATTTCAGAATATTAAACTATTGTTTTAAAAATATATGTAAATTCATAGGAATGAAAATAAAACAAACACAATAATATTATTTTATTTTATTTTACAACAATTTCTTTAACAGTTCTTTATTTTTATATTCATTTTTTGCATTAAAAAATATATATCTTTGTAAGAAGAATGATCTGCAAAAAAATTTCCAAAGTTCTACCAGTGAGTGGAGTTAGTGGTGATTCATTTACAGGTGACATTTCTTTTTGTAGTGTTCTCTCACCATGACAATTTTAATATTGTTCGTGTTTGTGCAGTATTGTGAATGGTATTAGGAAAACTTCGTACTCTGCACAAAAAAATTAAAAAAAATTCTTAATCTACGAAAATTAAGTATAACCGAGAAGTGAAATATAAATAATTTTTCCCTTGTTACCCACAATTCAAACTAGTCGTTGGGGGCCACCGTAATAGTTACCCATCATGGATATGCATAATATAAAATATGCAAATAAAACATGTGTAAACTATTTATGAAATGCATTGCAATTCGAATAAAATCGTGGCTTGATGTCGTCATAAACTTAAATGCTCTATTGCTGAATTGCATAAAAAACATCCTTATAACTCCAAAATTGAAAATCCTATTAAATAACGGTTTACTGCGTCGAATTAAGCGTCTCAATTCCAATTAAAATATATCTTTGAATTGAAATTTGAATAAAATACAGGGTCATTAAAAATCGAAGAGTGTGGAAAATAGGATTACAAATATCTCGGCAACTTATTATCCAATCGACTTCATTATTTATGCAAAATTTATGTTTTTTTAATATCTTTTATATTCATTAATTTAAATAATTTCTTCGAAAATTTTTATATACCTTTCATCAGAACGAATATTTCGAGAGTCCGAAAAAAATAATTCCGGATAATCGAGGTTACTGACATTCAATAAGCTTCTTCCCATTCTTACAAACTAAGTACATACCAAATTTCAAGTCTCTATCTCAATTGGTTCGGGAGATGTAGCGGTTATAGACACACACACACATACAGACGGACGTCAAAAATTTTGTCAAAAGTAAAAAGTGTCCCTTTTCAATACAAATCTCAGAAACTAATATATTGCCGATGTTTATGAATCATTTCTAAAAACAAAGTTTCTTTTGCTGCCACTGATTTTCGGAAACGTCTCCGAGTAGTTTTTATAGAATATTAATCCGTTTTCTCAAACGGGAATATCGGTTTTAGAACGCTATTAATTGTTAATTAAATATTTTCAGCTAAGTAATTGAATTTATGCATGCAAGAGTAGTAAAAAAATATTAATTTTAATGCTGATGTTAATGTTGTTAGATTAACATATTTCTCTATAAAACATGTTTGTTGAACATGAAAATGTTGACTTGGGAATGTATAGAATCCGAAAAGCCTATATTTTGATTTGAGAAAACTGATTAGTGCACTGTAAAAGCTTCTCGGAAAAGATTCCGAAAATCAGTGACAGCAAAAGAAACTTTGTTTTTATAAATGCTTATTTAAATCTGGAAATTATACTGGATTCTGATGTTTCTAAACATTAAAAACGCTTTTTGGAATCACGAGTAACTCGGAAGAGGTTTTTGTATATTTTCGTTTGATGTTTTATTATATTTCCCTACATTAAGAAACATCTGTACTTTGAGCAGAGTAGCTTAAACATTATCATAGGTAATGGGAACTCCAGTAAACGATGGAAACGTGATTACACTAGATTAATTAAGACACAATTATTCTAATTGTTAAAGAAATCATATGAGACGTAATCTTCCCAACTGGGCAAAAAATTCCGATCCGGGATTGTTCAGTTGGTAGAGCCAAGGGATCCCGGGTATGAATCTTGGTCCGGACTTTTTCGCTCAGTTGGGAAGATTACATCTCATATAAAAGAATAAAAATTAAGAAAATTTAAAAAGACAATTAAAATTTAAAAGTCAAAGGTCAAGTAAACAATAATGCATAACTAAATGGGCATACTAGTGCTGATATATATATATATATATATGCCTCATAAATATACACTAACAATTTAAATAAAAAAGTTTTATTTTATGCTTAGCCAAACTTAAAATCCAATAATGCTTGATTAATATACAAATGTATTTGGTAAAAAGATCGCGATCACCGCTGGGATCAGTACAGTCTTGAGTTTTTTAGAAATAAATTTTACTTCCTTAATACGAAAAAGCTAAAATCAACGTTGAAGCACACAAATTACAAAACTTTAAAACACATATGGCCGTTTCAAAGATACAAATCCCCTTCATCAATGTAAGGTGGGTAAAAAACCAAAAAATTAAAAAATTAAAGACAAAAAAAAAAAAAACCCCAAAAATGTTAAAAGGGTTCAATAGAACCACGCTCGGCTATAGCCTCGAGTACTGGCTGTAATCTGACCAAAATGGGATAGCAAGTGTAACCAGAAGAGCAGAAGTGACGCAACTAACAGGAAATCACCGAAAACAGACATCACCGCGCAGGCTCTCTCCAAACGGGAGAAAGAAAAGGGGTGCTAGGCATGTCATTCACCAATGAATCTGCATATTTATAAATATAATGTGCCTCGTAAAAGTCAAGATCAAATATTGAATTGCAATTTTTAATAATTTTTGTTCCGGAAAAATTAAATCTATGTTCAAAATTCCAACATTGCTTCCTTGATGAGGAAAAATGTGTTCAGTCATATTAACCAAAAATTACATATTAAAATGTGCATGGAATGATATATAATAATAAAAAAATCTTGAATTTTTCCCCTACATCTTAATTGTAACTTTCATTGTTTACATCTGCAATGATGTGTGGATTTTAGGGTGGCGGATTTAAGAAAGTGCTCTGTAGTATAAAAAATTTAAAAAAAAAAAAAATTCAAAGATGTCTAAGTTTTTAAATTACTTTTTTTAAACGAAAATGTTGCTTCTATCTTCACCTAGTTTAAGTTAATGGAAGCTGAAAACATTTTGTCACAATTTAAAATATTTCAAAACGCTAAACATATTACAAACACTCATATTTGAAGCATCGTAAAAAATCTGCAGCAATCTGACCAATCATTCAAACGTCATTTGAAAATAACGGTTACTTGACCACATTATGAAACGCTCTCGAGGGTCAGGATCGATTAAAGTTAGGGTTAAAGAACCGTTATCAAAAATATATCGATCAAATGGCTGGAGAGTTTGCTGCACATTTTTAACAGTGAGGTTATCTGGAGAAAGCTAACACTACTTACTGGAGAACAGTGAATTTGTTTTAATATTCTGAAAACAAAAACTATCAAAACATATTAAATATTAATATTATCTTTTTGAATAATACTAAAAACTCAATTTTAGTTATCGTATTGTTTTAAACATATATATTATTTCTATTGTCAATATCCCTCTTTCTATGCATCTACTAAACGCACAACAATTAATGAGGTATCGCTGGAAAGAGTTTTGAAACGGCTTCTAACATAGTACACTCACATTTCTTAAAAACATCTTTTTCGATTAAAAATTACTGTTAATTAAAAATTAAATTAGCGTTGTTTTCATAAATGATTTTTTATGAAAACCTTTAAAGATTTGAAAGGTTTTAATGAAATGAAAGCTTTTTCCCATATCAGTGTTTTACAAAAATAAAATACCGCATTATACCATGCTCAGCAATGATTATATAAAAAAATAGTACAAAAAAGATAAAGTGTGATGTCAGCGCTCGTTTTTTTTAAAATATATATTTATAATTAAAAAACTAAATTGAAATTGAAATATTTAGAAGAAAAATACACCATCGATCGATCGAAGCAGTGGTATTTCACGTGTAACCTAAAATCTATGCTTTATTATGTTAGATTAAATTGAATTTTATATTTATTCAATTTATTTTTATTTGTCCCATACTTTTCCCGAAGCGGATGATGCCATCCTCTAAAGCCGTTAAAATACGATTGTTATTTTTTTTCCGCGTGCCTTTTGTTATCTTCGATCATTTTTATTGTAACTTTGATGGAACAAATGAGATGATATCCGGGCTTGACTAATATTGTTTGCAGATATTTTTAACCTTCATTTTTGCTTTAAAAGATTAAACCAGCATCTAAAAAATATTAGACTACAGTGCGAAATCCTCGCACGGGGCCGCTGGTTTTAAATATTAGTTTATAGAAATATCAGTAGAAGCAATCCACACACATTTCTATAGAAATATATAGTTAAAAATATTTAATTATAATAAATAATTACTTTTTTTCTATCTATATGCATAGTTATATCTCATATTTCGTTTTACAACCACAAATTTGATATTTAACCCGAAAATGGAAATGTGTTTAATTGCAAATAGAAATATTATTTTTTTTGTTTCTATAAGTAATTCATTTTGTTGTAAAATAATAATTTTTTCTATTTTAAACTAATAATTTTCCGCAAATTTTAAATTGTGGAGTAATTAATAAACTTATTTTGAAATCAGACAGAAAATTAGTTTTGAATGACACGTTATGTTTACTTAGAAAGGTTTTGAAAGCATTATTAAAAAAAAAAAAAAGGTTTTATTTGAAAGGAGAAATTTATTACTTTTTGAGGTAAATGAACTTCGTTTTTTGAGAAATTCAAATTAATTTTCTGAGAAAATTCCGCATTTTTCTGCCACATGCTGTTTCATAAGGCAGTTACGGATGTTGTATTATGGATTTATTCTTCGAAAGAAATCGTGAAAAATAAACAGTATGAAAGAAAAATTATCTACGTTTGCGTTATTTAAGAATAAAATAAATTTTACTTTAATGTAAAAGTCAAAATCTATAAAAGCCGTAAATTAAATATGCAATATATGTTTGTGAAGACAAGTGACGTTGTACACTAAGGTCTTACAACATATTATTTAATTAAAATTTAGTATTTTTAGCTATCAGGCTATTAAAGCCTGAGAGCTAATGTGCCCGCAGGCTCTGTATGTACGTAACGCGATAACTATTGATAGAAATATCCGATTTGCTTCAAATTTTGTACATATGTTCATTGTGATAAGGCATTTCCCTGAGAAATTTTCGGTGTTCACTGGTTAAGTATAAAGGAGGGTAACGGGGTGACTAATCTCCCCCATAATTTAAATAAATTGGTTTTTCATGCAGAATTATACGATTTGCTTCAAATTTTGTATATTATGTTCATTCTGATAAGTTGCTTCCCTGATTAGTTTTGGTGCTTCATTGGTTAAGTATAAAGGTGGGAACGGGGGCTAGTGATACCCATGATTTATCTAAATGTGTTTTTCATGTAGAATTATCCGATTTGTTTAAAGTCTGGTATACAGGTTTATTGTCGATTTCTTTAATTTTCGACTGTCATTATTCTTTGAAATAAGATTTTAATATACATTTAGTGTGAATAGCCTGTGAGCTCAATGCCATCAGTTTAACTGGGCACTTTTCTTTTATTTAAATAGTTTTTCTTATAGAGAATCTTTTATATTGTTTTGTATTGTTCAACATTATAACTGTATAATATTGTGTTGTGGGTCACACAGCTACAATTTTAGTTTCATATAAATATTCAATTTTTTTTTAGCAAATAACTCTTTAAATTTCAAAAACTTATAAATTCTAACTGTATACTCTGGATGCGGATGGTTGTTAAATTAGGAAAGGGGGTGACTACGGCTATTTTCTGTCTGCGTTTCACAAAAGGCGTTCGGGGAATATGAAAGTAGTGTATGAATATGGATACAATGTTTTCGTAAACTATTTGTGCGTAAAGTATTTGTACTTCGTTTTCTAATAAAAGCATTCTAATTTTCAATTACCAATTGAGTTTGGTGAGAAGTAAGGTATTTAAATAGACGTGGCATAGAAGACAAAGTGACTTTGGTATGTACCGTTTCGTGATGAGTCATAGCGTCTTTTTTTTCGTTTTCTGAAGTGTTTATAACTGTATAGTTGCAAAACGTTCACAATTTTCATCACTTGCTAGCCACATAGTTTACACAATAAGTGAAAAATGTGTTGTCACTGTGAAGTAGATAAGTCCCATTTTTGATTTGAGTCGCATAAGTGTCAAAAGTCGACTGCAGAACAACACCACTTGCGACTGGTTTCAAAACAGAACATATCAATGACGTCCAAGTGATTCATTTTTCAATTATCGTAACGACTGTAGGAAACACATTGGACTACAAATTTGGACGGCGCGGCAGTTTTAAAGACACTGTACTATTCGTAATTAAAGAAATTTCTTTCTTTTTGATAGACTAGGGGGCTCTGCCCCCTACGAGCTACGCTCGCCAACCCCCGTATTGACACCGCGAACTTTAAAAACAGTATGATTTGATCAATTCTAAAACGATTACGGAAGATTGTATTATAATTAAACGACAGTGACTATCTGCTGTAACCAGGTTTCCATTCATTTTTCTTTGACTGAGGAATTTTAAGCCCAGATCAACTGCTGTCGAAACAGCTAACAACTGTTTTCCTGATTGATTAAAGAAGATCAATTAAAGATTTAAAAGTCAACTTGAGTGAAATGGTTAAGTGAACAATGTCGCTGCATCGGTGAATTTTATAACGATGCTATAGAAAATGGGTTACTTCTCCATTATCCCGTCAACTACTTTCTATATATATATAAAAAGAACTGTCTTCAAAATATATGATTTATTGCCAAACGTGCATTATCGTAGCGTCGCGTCGCGTCGTATTTAGTTGACATCAGATGAGTTACAGGTATTAGATATTTCATCGAGGGATTTTTAATACAAGGTTTATTTGTCTTTTTGATACTTCTCCATTACCCCGTCGATCAATTTTCATAAAAAAAAAGAAAAAAAACTATGGCTAAACTGTAACGCCAAATAAACGAATAGAAAAATTTTATCATTGGAATCTCAAAGAAAAATAAATAAATGAATAAATAAAATACCAAAAATTCGGAAAAACACTACTCCACAAAGTGTCAACTATCAGTAAGTTTAAACAATAAAATTTACAATATATTAATGAAAACAGAAAAAAAATAATCTTGGATATTTATTTACATTATTTTTCTTAATTATCTCTCTCGGTTCGTGAATAAATGTTCGTGAAGTCAATTGAAACTGATCTATTGTATGTAACTGTTAATCGCAAAAATTTTCAATGCCTTTTCTTTTTTAATATCATGGCACTGCCGTTTAAGGATGCAATTGTTATTTTAATTAACGAAATAATTAATGAATCAGCAAAACATAATGAAAAATATATGCATATGTCGAATTAAAAACCACTTGATGCCATAACAAACATATGCAATGCCTCTGACGTCAAGTAATTGTGACGCCACGATCATGCATTTTTGGTGTTAAATCCTATACTTTGGCGATAGCTTTTTGTTATGAAAAGTGGTTGACGGGATAAAGGAGAAGTACCATATTGTTAATAAAATTTTAACAAATTATTAGTTATTTCGGTATTTTAAAGGTAATTATTAAACGTAAAAATATAGTTTTTAATTGAGAGGAAATATTATTATTTACGCTGTTTTAAAATTTGCAATAATAGGTAAAATATTTGTCGAAATTAATTAATCTCTCATGTAAATATAATTTTTAATTGAAATTGTTTGGAAATATTGTTATTTGAGCATTTTAAATATGACGTAAGTTTCTCTAATTAATGTTTTGAAAACGCCTAATAATTTAATTATTTTTCTTTTTTTATTCAAGCGCAAATATATTTTTCATTACGTAATTTTCTACATTTGCTGCTTTTAACACGTGATCATTTAATTATTAAAGTTTTATTTCTGTGCTTAATAGTCACATGTAAATACATTTATTAATTGAAAGGGAATATTATTATATGCGTTATTTTACAAATTAGTAACAATTCAAATAATGGATTTTATGAAATATGAAATAAATTTTCATCAAAATAATGAAAATTTTGAATAAAAATTTGAAATATAACCTCAAAAAATTACTCAAATTAAAAAAAATAATTGCAGTCTGCACATCGCAAGCTCTTCAAATATATCCTTATAAATTATGGTTAAATCCCTGTGCATAGTTTTCGTTCCTATAAAACTTTTTTAAGAAAACTATTTTGACCAAATTTAATATTAAATATCTCTTAAAATAATTCTTCGATTTTTAAAAACTGTCTGCTTTTGCGTTTTTATCGAACATTTATTTATAAAACTACCAATTTTAAATTTTTATATGCAATTTTTTCCTGGATATTTCTCCAGAAAGACTTCAAGGCACAAAATCTTCATTGACAGCGGCTGCGGCTTCGGCGGCGTTGGTTACTTTTTTTTTTATATAGAGAGATTATATCTAAAGTTACATATGAGGGGGGGGGGGAAAACAAGGAAATAAAATCATACCACTACGAAAAAATTGTGCCTCTCAGGCAATCTAGTAAAAAAAGTTTTTTTTTTTTTTTTTAATCAAGTAAATATTTATTTATTTGTCATAAAACGTGTGTTTTATTCTTTATCTCAGAGTGCATAAATAAAAGAAAAAGTTCATTATTTACTTGGATATGATTCCAAAAATGATTACTTGCATATGATTTCAAAATATATAAAATTAACAGATAATAATTAGTCAAACACTTCATTCCATTTTCATTTTTTATATTAATTTAAATAAAATAAACTAATTGCACATGAAAATTAGAAATCCAATGCGTAATGAAAATCTGTTAAAATGAACAACACTGATCATTTAATCCCATAGTACTTTAATGGCTTTTTTTCAAAACTTAATTTAACGGCAATTTGGATTTTTACATCAGTTAATCAAATTATTGCTTCAAATCATTCCTCTTAATAAAGAGATATTGATTTTTGTTTTCCTAATTTAAATACTTCTTAGAATATAATTGATATTCAGACGCATAAGGCATTATCTGATTAGAGACTATAGTATTTTCCCAAAGTATGACATTTTTATTGCAAATATTACATATTTCTCATTTTAAATATATTTATGTTAAGGAATTTCTGAATAGTAAATTGGATAATTTAATTATAAATTCATACGAATAATGAAAAAAATACATAAAACATGATGAAAGAATTTTTCAGTATTCATTTGACATAGTGGTTTTGAGATTTGACTTATAAAATATTGTTATTACATCTAAAAAAAGAAATTAAGAAATGTAACATATTATCCATGCGTCAGGCATTGGTAATAACGAAGTAAGCTGCAGGTTATTTGCTCCTAAAGCTATTTTTATGATTTTGTTAAAAAGGAAATAATATATCCAATGGTTGGAGTGTCATAGTTCAGATTTTTTCAAACAGAGCGAAAATATGCCGGGACCAGGACTCGAACCTCGTTACTTTGGTTTGCCGAACCAACGCCCTCCCTACTGAGCTATCCCGTCGATATCCTATAAAAATGTCGAATATGCGAATTGTCGAATATGCCATATTTCACTCTTATTTGTTGGACAAGGTTGCGAACTGTAAGTTTAGGGCGAACTGCGCTCCAGATTGTCCAACAAGTATGAGTGAAATATGCCAGCCAGGATACCAACGGGATAACTCAGTAGGGAGACCATTGGTACGGCAAACTAAAGTACCCAGGTTCGAGTCCTAGTCCCGGCATATTTTCGCTCTGTTGGAAAAAAATCTCAACTGTGACACTCCAACTATTGGATAACTTTAAAAACAGTCTGATTTGATCAACTCTAAAACGATTACGGAAGATAGTATTATAATTAAACGACAGTGACTATCTGCTGTAACCGGGTTTCCATTCATTTTTCTTTGACAGAGGAATTTTAAGGCCTAATCAACTGCTGTCGAAACAGCTGACAACTGTTTTCCTGATTGACTAAAGAAGATCAATTAAAGATTTAAAAGTCAACTTGTGTGAAATGTTTAAGTGAACAATGTCGCTGCATCGCTGAATTTTATAACGATGCTATAGAAAATGGGTTACTTCTCCATCATCCCGTCGTCTACTTTCAATATATATATATAAAGAACTGTCTTCAAAATATATTATTTATTGCCAAACGTGCATTATCGTAGCGTCGCGTCGTATTTAGTTGACATCAGATGAGTTACAGGTATTAGTTATTTCATCGAGGAATTTTTAATTCAAGGTTTATTTGTCTTTTTGATACTTCCCCATTACCCCGTCGATCAATTTTCATTAAAAAAAAAAGAAAAAAAAACTATGGCTAAACTGTAATGCCAAATAAACAAATAGAAAAATTTTACCATTGGAATCTCAAAGAAAAATATATATATGAATAAATAAAATACCAAAAATTCGGAAAAACAGTACTCACCAAAGTGTCAACTATCAGTAAGTTTAAACAATAAAATTTACAATATATTAATGAAAACAGAAAAAAAAAAAATAATCTTGGATATTTATTTACATTATTTTTCTTAATTATCTCTCTCGGTTCGTGAATAAATGTTTGTGAAGTCAATTGAAACTGATCTATTGTATGTAACTGTTAATCGCAAAATTTTTCAATGCCTTTTTGTTTTTTTAATATCATGGCACTGCCGTTTAAGGATGCAATTGTTATTTTAATTAACGAAATAATAATAAATCAGCAAAACATAATGAAAAATATATGTATATGTCGAATTAAAAACCACTTGATGCCATAACAAACATATGCATTGCCTCTGACGTCAAGTGAATGTGACGCCACGATCATGCATTTTTGGTGTTAAATCCTATAGTTTGGCGATAGCTTTTTGTTATGAAAAGTGGTTGAAGGGATAATGGAGAAATACCATAATAAAATTTTAACAAATTATTAGTTATTACGGTATTTTAAAGGTAATTATTAAACTTAAAAATATAGTTTTTAATTGAGAGGAAATATTATTATTTACGCTGTTTTAAAATTTGCAATAATAGGTAAAATATTTGTCGAAATTAATTAATCTCTCATGTAAATATAATTTTTAATTGAAATTGTTTGGAAATATTGTTATTTGAGCATTTTAAATATGACGTAAGTTTCTCTAATTAATGTTTTGAAAACGCCTAATAATTTAATTATTTTCCTTTTTTTATTCAAGCGCAAATATATTTTTCATTACGTAATTTTCTACATTTGCTGCTTTTAACACGTGATCATTTAATTATTAAAGTTTTATTTCTGTGCTTAATAGTCACATGTAAATACATTTATTAATTGAAAGGGAATATTATTATATGCGTTATTTTACAAATTAGTAACAATTCAAATAATGGATTTTATGAAATATGAAATAAATTTTCATCAAAATAATAAAAATTTTGAATAAAAATTTGAAATATAACCTCAAAAAATTACTCAAATTAAAAAAAATAATTGCAGTCTGCACATCGCAAGCTCTTCAAATATATCCTTATAAATTATGGTTAAATTCCTGTGCATAGTTTTCGTTCCTATAAAACTTTTTTAAGAAAACTATTTTGACCAAATTTAATATTAAATATCTCTTAAAATAATTCTTCGATTTTTAAAAACTGTCTGCTTTTGCATTTTTATCGAACATTTATTTATAAAACTACCAATTTTAAATTTTTATATGCAATTTTTTCCTGGATATTTCTCCAGAAAGACTTCAAGGCACAAAATCTTCATTGACAGCGGCTGCGGCTTCGGCGGCGTTGGTTACTTTTTTTTTATATAGAGAGATTATATCTAAAGTTACATATGAGGGGGGGGGGGAAACAAGGAAATAAAATGATACCACTACGAAAAAATTGTGCCTCTCAGGCAATCTAGTAAAAAAAGTTTTTTTTTTTTTTTTTTAATCAAGTAAATATTTATTTATTTGTCATAAAACGTGTGTTTTATTCTTTATCTCAGAGTGCATAAATAAAAGAAAAAGTTCATTATTTACTTGGATATGATTCCAAAAATGATTACTTGCATATGATTCCAAAATATATAAAATTAACAGATAATAATTAGTCAAACACTTCATTCCATTTTCATTTTTTATATTAATTTAAATAAAATAAACTAATTGCACATGAAAATTAGAAATCCAATGCGTAATGAAAATCAGTTAAAATGAACAACACTGATCATTTAATCCCATAGTACTTTAATGGCTTTTTTTCAAAACTTAATTTAACGGCAATTTGGATTTTTACATCAGTTAATCAAATTATTGCTTCAAATCATTCCTCTTAATAAAGAGATATTGATTTTTGTTTTCCTAATTTAAATACTTCTTAGAATATAATTGATATTCAGACGCATAAGGCATTATCTGATTAGAGACTATAGTATTTTCCCAAAGTATGACATTTTTATTGCAAATATTACATATTTCTCATTTTAAATATATTTATGTTAAGGAATTTCTGAATAGTAAATTGGATAATTTAATTATAAATTCATACGAATAATGAAAAAAATACATAAAACATGATGAAAGAATTTTTCAGTATTCATTTGACATAGTGGTTTTGAGATTTGACTTATAAAATATTGTTATTACATCTAAAAAAAGAAATTAAGAAATGTAACATATTATCCATGCGTCAGGCATTGGTAATAACGAAGTAAGCTGCAGGTTATTTGCTCCTAAAGCTATTTTTATGATTTTGTTAAAAAGGAAATAATATATCCAATGGTTGGAGTGTCATAGTTCAGATTTTTTCCAACAGAGCGAAAATATGCCGGGACCAGGACTCGAACCTCGTTACTTTGGTTTGCCGAACCAACGCCCTCCCTACTGAGCTATCCCGTCGATATCCTATAAAAATGTCGAATATGCGAATTGTCGAATATGCCATATTTCACTCTTATTTGTTGGACAAGGTTGCGAACTGTAAGTTTAGGGCGAACTGCGCTGCAGATTGTCCAACAAGTATGAGTGAAATATGCCAGCCAGGATACCAACGGGATAACTCAGTAGGGAGACCATTGGTACGGCAAACTAAAGTACCCAGGTTCGAGTCCTAGTCCCGGCATATTTTCGCTCTGTTGGAAAAAAAATCTCAACTGTGAAACTCCAACTATTGGATAACTTTAAAAACAGTCTGATTTGATCAACTCTAAAACGATTACGGAAGATAGTATTATAATTAAACGACAGTGACTATCTGCTGTAACCGGGTTTCCATTCATTTTTCTTTGACTGAGGAATTTTAAGGCCTAATCAACTGCTGTCGAAACAGCTGACAACTGTTTTCCTGATTGACTAAAGAAGATCAATTAAAGATTTAAAAGTCAACTTGTGTGAAATGTTTAAGTGAACAATGTCGCTGCATCGCTGAATTTTATAACGATGCTATAGAAAATGGGTTACTTCTCCATCATCCCGTCGTCTACTTTCAATATATATATAAAAAGAACTGTCTTCAAAATATATGATTTATTGCCAAACGTGCATTATCGTAGCGTCGCGTCGTATTTAGTTGACATCAGATGAGTTACAGGTATTAGTTATTTCATCGAGGAATTTTTAATTCAAGGTTTATTTGTCTTTTTGATACTTCCCCATTACCCCGTCGATCAATTTTCATTAAAAAAAAAAAAAGAAAAAAAAACTATGGCTAAACTGTAATGCCAAATAAACAAATAGAAAAATTTTACCATTGGAATCTCAAAGAAAAATATATATATGAATAAATAAAATACCAAAAATTCGGAAAAACAGTACTCACCAAAGTGTCAACTATCAGTAAGTTTAAACAATAAAATTTACAATATATTAATGAAAACAGAAAAAAAATAATCTTGGATATTTATTTACATTATTTTTCTTAATTATCTCTCTCGGTTCGTGAATAAATGTTTGTGAAGTCAATTGAAACTGATCTATTGTATGTAACTGTTAATCGCAAAATTTTTCAATGCCTTTTTGTTTTTTTAATATCATGGCACTGCAGTTTAAGGATGCAATTGTTATTTTAATTAACGAAATAATAATAAATCAGCAAAACATAATGAAAAATATATGTATATGTCGAATTAAAAACCACTTGATGCCATAACAAACATATGCATTGCCTCTGACGTCAAGTGAATGTGACGCCACGATCATGCATTTTTGGTGTTAAATCCTATAGTTTGGCGATAGCTTTTTGTTATGAAAAGTGGTTGACGGGATAATGGAGAAATACCATAATAAAATTTTAACAAATTATTAGTTATTTCGGTATTTTAAAGGTAATTATTAAACGTAAAAATATAGTTTTTAATTGAGAGGAAATATTATTATTTACTCTGTTTTAAAATTTGCAATAATAGGTAAAATATTTGTCGAAATTAATTAATCTCTCATGTAAATATAATTTTTAATTGAAGTTGTTTGGAAATATTGTTATTTGAGTATTTTAAATATGACGTAAGTTTCACTAATTGATGTTTTGAAAACGCCTAATAATTTAATTATTTCCCTTTTTAATATTCACGCGCAAGTATATTTTTCATTACGTAATTTTCTACATTTGCTGCTTTTAACACGTGATCATTTAATTATTAAAGTTTTATTTCTCTGCTTAATAGTCACGTGTAAATACATTTATTAATTGAAAGGGAATATTATTATATGCGCTATTTTACAAATTGGTAACAATTCAAATAATGGATTTTATGAAATATGAAATAAATTTTCATCAAAATAATGAAAATTTTGAATAAAAATTTGAAATATAACCTCAAAAAATTACTCAAATTAAAAAAAATAATTGCATGCTGCACACCGCAAGCTTGTCAACTATATCCTTATAAATTATGGTTAAATTCCTGTGCATAGTTTTCATTCCTATAAAACTTTTTTAAGAAAACTATTTTGACCAACTTTAATATTAAATATTTCTTAAAATAATTCTTCGATTTTTAAAAACTGTCTGCTTCTGCGTGTTTATCGAACATTTCTTAATAAAACTACCAATTTTTAAAATTTTATATGCAATAGTTGGCTGGATATTTCTCCAGAAAGACTTCAAGGCACAAAATCTTCATTGACAGCGGCTGCGGCTTCGGCGGCGTTGGTTTCTTTTTTTTTAATATAGAGAGATTAGATCTAAAGTTACATATGAGGGGGGTGGGGGGACAAGGAAATAAAATCATACCACTACGAAAAAATTGTGCCTCTCAGGCAATCTAGTAAAAAAAGTTTTTTTTTTCTTTTTTTAATCAACATAAAATATTTATTTATTTGTCATGAAACGTGTGTTTTATTCTTTATCTCAGAATGCATAAATAAAAGAAAAAGTTCATTATTTACTTGGATATGATTCCAAAAATGATTACTTGCATATGATTCCAAAGTATATAAAATTAACAGATAATAATTAGTCAAACACTTCATTCCATTTTCATGTTTTATATTAATTTAAATAAAATAAACTAATTGCACATGAAAATTAGAAATCCAGTGCGTAATGAAAATCAGTTAAAATGAACAACACTGATCATTTAATCCCATAGTACTTTAATGGCTTTTTTTCAAAACTTAATTTGACGGAAATTTGGATTTTTACATCAGTTAATCAAATTATTGCTTCAAATCATTCCTCTTAATAAAGAGATATTGATTTTTGTTTTCCTTATTTAAATACTTCTCAGAATATAATTTCTATTCAGACGCGAAAGGCATTATCTGATTAGAGACTATGTTATTTTCCCAAAGTATGAAATTTTTATTGCAAATATTACATATTTCTCATTTTAAATATATTTATGTTAAGGAATTTCTGAATAGTAAATTGGATAATTTAATTATAAATTCATACGAATAATGAAACAAATACATAAAACATGTTGAAAGAATTTTTCAGTATTCATTTGACATAGTGGTTTTGAGATTTGACTTATAAAATATTGTTATTACATCTAAAAAAAGAAATTAAGAAATGTAACATATTATCCATGCGTCAGGCATTGGTAATAACGAAGTAAGCTGCAGGTTATTTGCTCCTAAAGCTATTTTTATTATTTTGTTAAAAAGGAAATAATATATCCAATGGTTGGAGTGTCACAGTTCAGATTTTTTCCAACAGAGCGAAAATATGCCGGGACCAGGACTCGAACCTCGTTACTTTGGTTTGCCGTACCAACGCCCTCCCTACTGAGCTATCCCGTCGATATCCCATAAAAATGTCGAATATGCGAATTGTCGAATATGTCATATTTCACTCTTATTTGTTGGACAAGGTTGCGAACTGTAAGTTTAGGGCAAACTGCGCTGCAGATTGTCCAACAAATATGAGTGAAATATGCCAGCCAGGATATCAACGGGATAACTCAGTAGGGAGACCATTGGTACGGCAAACTAAAGTACCCAGGTTCGAGTCCTAGTGTCGGCATATTTTCGCTCTGTTGGAAAAAAATCTCAACTATGACACTCCAACTGATGGATATAATTTACCTAGTTGAATATACTTTCATCTGTTCATTATGAGGAAATAATATATTATTCTGTACAATAGATTTCTAACATAATACAAGGTGTCCCAGCCAAAACGCCTTAATTTTAAACACTTATACTGAAGATAATAAACAACTAAGACAATTTTGTTAGGTTGCACATAGTAGCTCAGATGTGGAGATTTAAATTATGTAATAGCAATGATTTTTATTCCAGGTGCTAAAAATCGGAAATTTTTTAAAATGACAAAGAATTCTTAAAAAATACAAACCGTGTGATGGTATGTTGAATTGGGTTCTATTAGTAGGAAGGAGCACCTCCACACTGGCATTTGTAACACACTGGCATCTTAAATTTAGTTTATTCGTTCGAAAAATATAGAACATTTTTTTTTCATGCCGTTATGCTTTCCTATGGGAATTCAGACGATTTTTAAATTTCATTGTTAACTGAAATGAAAATGAGACATTTGAATAATTAACTTAAACATAAACTTATGCTAAATTATCAATATAGAGGTTTTAAATATACCCAATAGCTTTGAAAATTTGCCAATACATTTATCAGAATTTATAAATTATTTGTTTAAATTATTGGTAAATTTCTTGCATGTGTTCGAGAAATATAAAATATTATATTTTCTCATTTTTTACAAATTTTAAAATTCATTTCTTATTACTTTCCTCTTTAATTTATTCGTTGCCTACCAATTATAGGTATTTCAAAGAATATAAAAACTAGTCGTTGGGGGCCACCGTAATACTTACCCATCATGGATATGCATAATGTGAAAATATTAAAATAAAAATGTGTAAACTACTTATAAAATGCATTGTAATTCAAATAAAATCGTTGCTTGATGTCGTCATAAACTTTAAAGGCTCGATTACTGAATTGCTTGAAAGAGGTTTTTCCTTATAACTTCAAAAATAATAATCCTATTAACTACCGGTTTATTGCATCTGATTAAGCGTCAAATTTCCAATTAAAATATATCTTTAACGTGAAATTTGGATGAAATACAGGGTCATGAAAAATCGAAGAGTGTGCAAAATAGGATTCCAAATATCTCGGCAACTAATTATCCGATCGACTTCATGCTTTATGTAAAATTTATGTTTTTTTTATTGTCTTTTATATTCATTTCTTAAAATAAACAATTTCGAAAATTTTTATATACCTTTTATCAGAACGAATATTTCGAGAGTCTGAAAAAAATAGTTCCGGTTAATCGAGGTTATTGAAATGAAATAGGCTTCTTCCCATTATTACATACTAAGTACATACCAAATTGCAAGTCTCTATCTCAAATTTTTCGGGAGATAGAGCGTTTACACACACACACACACAGACACACAGACGAACGGCAATTTTTTTTTTCTAAAAATATGTTTTTCGGAATCTCCAGTGTCTGAAACGTGTAAATCCATCAATATTTTTTTTCGAATTTCAAAACGATTACAAGACTTACCCTATACTACGTATGATGGATAAGTAATAATAAAATTCAAGTAAATCGCACTATTTTGCCACTATATATTTTTTAGCAAAATAGTATATATATATTTTTTTTCTTGGAGTATTCTATTGAAATAGATAAGGATTTATTTGGATAAAAGTTCTCTTTTAACTACTCTAGAATGATCACAAAAACATTATTTCGAAACAAAAATTATAAAAAAGTAGGATGTGTAATTTGGGTTCAAATCTCTTAATAGGAATAATAACTAAAATATCTTCTTAAAACACCATCAAATTTTTTTTTAAATACGCTAGGCCTTTCGAAAGATCTGAGTCTTTCCTGGTCAGGCGCAAAAATACATGCTTCTACTATGAAAGCGGCAGCAAGACTGAAATGAGAGATACGGGAGAGGAAACAAGCTGGAACAACAGCCAATAGGAAAACAGAAGGAGAGGACAACAGCCAATCACAGAAGAGTAAAATCAAGACAATAGAATACAAAATAGAAGGGGAATAAAAAAAAACAAAAAAAAAACAGATATATTAAAAAATGGAAACAGATGAAAATTAAGAAATAAATAAGTAACCAAAATATATTAATATATATAAAAACAGACTAAAATTAATTAATACAAAAATAAATTATATGGAAGTACTGAAGAGGTTTTTCCAAGCAGCAGAGAGCATTGTGGAATCAGATTTATCATTAACAATAACTTCACGATTAAGATAAATAGCTAAATTTTCAAGAAAGTCCAATTCAGAGATACTATTGGCAATAAAGATAATTTTAGCATTTTTAAAATTAAAACAATGGCCAGAATCCCAAGAGTGCTTGGCAATAGAAGATATAGAAATTTCTTGATTAGTTACATAACGAGAGTGTTCTTTTAAGCGGATTTCGAGATTTCTTTTAGTTTGACCAATATAAGATAAATCACAGCCATTACAAGGAACATTATAAATTCCCCATTTACGAAGATCAGAAACAGGAGATTTGGTGGAGGAAAATTTGAATTTATTGACAGGTTTAAAGATAATGTTAAAATTGAAGCGTTTTAAAACTTTAGCTAATTTGAAACATAAAGGAGGATAAAAAGGGAGGACAACCAAATTATCAGGTTTGCTTTTCACAGATTTGGAAAGAGTAGATTTATTAGATGGTCTATTGAATTTCTTCACAGCATTATTTATAACAGAAGGATTGAAACCTCTTTTGACAGCAACAGTTTTTAAGTAATTAAGTTCATCCTTAAGGGATGCAGAGTTGGAACAAATTTTGAGAGCACGATTAACATATGTATAAAATACACCGATTTTTTGGATGACAGGATGATTAGAGAGAGCATGAGGTGGGTTAGAAACAGAAAAAGATTTTCTATAAACAAAAGTTTTGAAAGAAGAATCACATTTGATAACTAAAACATCAAGGAAAGGAAGTTTATTACAATTTTCTAACTCAAAAGTAAACTGGATATGTGGGTCGATAGAATTGACAGTTTGAAGAATGGTAGAAATATCAAAAAGATTATTAACTAAAACAAAAGTATCGTCAACATAACGCATCCAACATTTAAAATTAACCAGATTTAATAATTTTTCCTCAAAATAATGCATATAAATATCACAAAGAATTGGAGATAAAAGATTACCCATACTTAAGCCGTCTGATTGTTTGAAAAACATAAATAAATTTGATAATAAATTTTTCAAACAATCAGACGGCTTAAGTATGGGTAATCCTTTATCTCCAATTTTTTTTTATATTTATATGCATTATTTTGAGGAAAAATTATTAAATCTGGTTAATTTTAAATGTTGGATGCGTTATGTTGACGATACTTTTGTTTTAGTTGATAATCCTTTTGATAGTTCTACCATTCTTTAAACTGTCAATTCTATCGACACACATATCCAGTTTACTTTTGAGTTAGAAAATTGTAATAAACTTCCTTTCCTTGATGTTTTAGTTATCAAATGTGATTCTTCTTTCAAAACTTGTGTTTATAGAAAACCTTTTTCTGTTTCTAACCCACCTCATGCTCTCTCTAATCATCCTGTCAACCAAAAAATCGATGTATTTTATACGTATGTTAATCGTGCTCTCAAAATTTGTTCCGACTCTGCATCCCTTAAGGATGAACTTAATTAATTAAAAACTGTTGCTGTCAAAAGAGGTTTCAATCCTTCGTTTATCAATAATGCTGTGAAGAAATTCAATAGACCATCTAATAAATCTACTCTTTCCAAATCTGTGAAAAGCAAACCTGATAATTTGGTTGTCCTCCCTTTTTATCCTCCTTTATGTTTCAAATTAGCTAAAGTTTTAAGACGCTTCAATTTTAACATTATCTTTAAACCTGTCAATAAATTCAAATTCCCCTCCACCAAATCTCCTGTTCCTGATCTTCGTAAATGGGGAATTTATAATGTTCCTTGTAATGGCTGTGATTTATCTTATATTGGTCAAACTAAAATCCGTGATTCTGAAATCTGGAAATCCGCTTAAAAGAACACTCTCGTTATGTAACTAATCAAGAAATTTCTATATCTTCTATTGCCAAGCACTCTTGGGATTCCGGCCATTGTTTTAATTTTAAAAATGCTAAAATTATCTTTATTGCCAATAGTATCTCTGAATTGGACTTTCTTGAAAATTTAGCTATTTATCTTAATCGTGATGTTATTGTTAATGATAAATCTGATTCCACAATGCTCTCTGCTGCTTGGAAAAACCTCTTCAGTACTACCATATAATTTATTTTTGTATTAATTAATTTTAGTCTGTTTTTATATATATTAATGTATTTTGGTTATTTATTTATTTCTTAATTTTCATCTGTTTCCATTTATCTGTTTTTTCCTTCTATTTTGCATTCTATTGTCTTGATTTTACTCTTCTGTGATTGGCTGCTGTCCTCTCCTTCTGTTTTCCTATTGGCTGTTGATTTCTACTTTCCTATTGGCTGTTGTTTCAGCTTGTTTCCTCTCCCTTATCTCTCATTTCAGTCTTGCTGCTGCTTTCATGGTAGAAGCACGTCTTTTTGCGCCTGACGAAGAAAGACTCAGATCTTTCGAAAGGCCTAGCGCATTTAAAAAAAAAATTGATGGTGTTGTAAGAAGATATTTTAGTTATTATTTTTTCACACCAGTTTCAACTTATTTTATTTTTTTTCTCTTAATAGGAGTTTACATTTGTATAAGTATATTTTTTGTCATGAGATTTTATTAAATTTCTACGACAGATGTGGATGTTTTGTGGTTTAAATATTAGTATTCTTTAAAAAAAAAAGGATAATATCTGTGGTACAAGGAGATTGTTAATCTAAACAAATTAGAGTTGTAAAACGAATCCATACATAAGGTAAAGCTAGGACAGTCTGCGCACAATTCAAAAGAATAACGTTAAAAAATCTAAATATTATTTTTTTGCTAAACTATCCATGAATAATTTTTACTTCATTTGTTTTTTATGTATTTCCATTGCTATTTTGTTGTTATGTTGCAATTTAATAGAACAGTTGTAATAAAACCAAGAAAGTCATTTTGCGCAATCTGTCCTTACAGGGTTGGTGTGATTGCGCACATAGGTAGGAGAGAATGCTACTAATAATAACTACAATTAAATTGTTAACAATAATAATTACACTTAAATGACATTGTTGTAAGGTTTTTGTGAACAAATATTATTGTATTACGAGGGAATATTTCAACCTAATGATTAAACAATCAGAAAAAAGAAATAATTTTAAAAACGATTAAAAATTTTTAATTAAAGAGAAAAAAATTAATGAATAAAAAAAAGCAAGTCCAGATAAGATTACAAAATAACAGTAAGTTACTTGATAACACGTTTAACTTAAAATTAGTCCATTTTCATTTTTCATTTTTTTATGCAAAATAATCTGCGTAATATCTCCTAACATGGAAACTAATGGGAAAAAAGCGCCATCTCCCCTAAGTAGCAGATGCGCAAAGTCTCCAATTTCAGTAGGAGAGATTGCGCGACATTTGATTTAAACATGGCCGCTACTAAAACGAACCGTTGTTGTTCAGATTGTTAGTCAAGATTAATAGCTTATGAGAAATCGTTCAAGTTTAAAATATTTTGTATTACTGCCATTGTATAGAAATTCTGATGAATAGCTTTGAAAATTCAAGCACTTACTTTGAGAAAACAAAACAAAATAGCAATGCTTTATGTTAGACGCTCAAAACAATCAACGTGCACTTTCAAGGAGACACACCACTACTGCTATTGTACAACTACCTGGAGTCGCTGCGCGGTGACTCTACTCCTTCCCCCCGAACCTCTATGTGTGCAATCTCTCCGACCGCACCATCTCTCCTGTCTTTACCATATAGTCGAATCCTGGAATAACACAATTACTGGAAGTTAAGAAAATTAAAATTAAAGTGACAACGGCAGAAGTGGGGGATTTGTGGGTTTCAGAGACGCCTGAAGAAATGTACTTTTCATTCTTACAAAATTACAAGAATAAGCAATTACTGAAAATATCATTCGTTAAAACCATATTTAATGTCACACTTTTAAAATTTCCGTAAGCTTTGAGAAATCTTTTAAGCTTATAAATATATATAAATTTCAATTAAATTGCGGATTGTGCGTAGAGTATTAAATATTAAGTAAAGTGCTATTAATAAACAATGACGTGTAAAGTTGACGTTGAAGCTCTTGATTTGCAGATTTACTAGTATTTTATTATAACGAGACGCACAAAATTTTGGAAAGAATAAATTAAATAACTTCCACTGTTATGTAGTACATATATATAAGAGTCATTGATTATAACTTTCTCTAAATGAAATTTCTGAGACTCATATACATTTTTTGTATTTCATCACAGAAAGCGAAAAATTGAATATTCATATCAGTATTCACAAATGAAATGCAATGTGAAAATACATATTAGGAATATTTTTCCTAAAGCCTTTTAATTACTCTAAAAAAAAATACTTGCTTTGAAAATTACATTTCGTAATAATAAAGAGACACACAAAAGCGTAATAAATACGACTACCATTTATTATTTCTAATATAATTAGTAATGCACCACTGTCTAAATAAATAACTTTTGTCAAAAAACAGAAACGTGAACAGAAATATGAATTTCGTTTTGTTAATCGCAACCGTTCGTCACTCATGACTAATCTGTACATTGGGAAACTAACATGTTTCATTAAATATTTTAAATAATAGATAGAATGCTATGCTTTATTTATTTCTATATTAGAGTTGATGAAAGGGAATCGTTGCATACAAATTTCCGATTTGTGATCCGAAAAGTAAAATGAAAATGTTTCTTGTTTTTTTTACGAAATTGATGTATATTTAGTATTGACAAAAAAATAATATTTTACGTACTTTTACTTTCACAAGACATACACTGTAAAAAAAAAAAAAAAAAAAAAAGTGTTTATTTTATTTTTTATTTATGAAAATATAATCCCGTTTTTAACCAAATGCGAAAATACATAATAACCTCTTCCGAGTTACCCATGATTCCGAAAAACGTTCTTTAGCTTTAAACGTCACATAAATTAATCTGTTTTCGAGATTTAAATACGCATTTTTAAAAATAAAGTTTCTTTTGCTACCGCTTATTTCCGGAAACTTTTCAGAGTAGTTTTTATAGTGTGTTAATCCGTTTTTTCAAACCGAAATATCGGTTTTTCGCCTGTAATCAATTCTCAATAAGGCATTTTCAATTACGTAACTGAATTGATACATGCAAGAGAATCATATGAAAAACAACGGTTAAATTCTAACAGTCACGGGTGCAGTGACAAAATTTCAAAAATTTCAATTGGCAACACCTACTTTTTTATTAGAATGTGATCTTCATAGTGAAAAACCATAAAAAGCGTTGGAACGATACCTGTAGCGCGAAAATCGCCGGCGCTAGACAGACTAAAAGAAGAAAAGTGAAAACAACCGATAAGAACAGAGAAGCAACAGAAAACAAAACATTTTATTGTATTTGACGAATTTTCCACTTCACACACGACGACACTTTGCATGCGGCAGATGGTGGATAGCACTGAACAATAAAATGTTTTACTTTCTGATGCTTCTCTGTCCTTTACTGATTGTTTTAACTTTTCTTCTTACTTTGTAATTAATGGATTTTTAAACCATATGTAAACCATTTTAAGATGTGTTCCATACAGAAAATAAGCAGGGAAATGTGACGGAGTATAAGTTATAAATATTGTGTGACTAAATCAAACATTAGTGGTACAGTGCTGACGTACCCAGTTTTAAAAACAGAAGTTCCAGCGTTTGAATCCATCCGTTATGTCAGAAATTTATAAAAAATCGGTTTTTTATACTGTCTGGACGCGTACAGTGTTTTTCGAGAAGAGTGCACAGAAAAAAATAAAACCTAAAATGGGTAAAAAAAAAGCCCAATTTGGGTTGAAAGATTCTTAGGTCTGGGGTAACCCATTTTGGGTCCATACCAAATTGGGTCATGACACATGCCTGTTTTGGTTGCCACTGTGTATCCATTTTGGACACTGTTAAGGACCCATTTTGGGTATCTTAAAACCCATTTTGGGCATCACTGAGAATCCATTTTAGGCAGTATTTAATACCCATTTTGGACACTGTTAAGTACCCATTTTGGGTATCTTAAGACCCATTCTGGGCCTCACTGAAAATCCATTTTAGGCAGTATTTAATACCCATTTTGGACATCACTGACAATCCATATTAGGCAGTATTTAATACCCATTTTCGATATCTTAAGACCCATTCTGGACACTACTGGAGAATCCATTTTAGGCAGTATTTAATATCTAATTTAGATATACACCCAATATGAATACCACTAATTACTTATTTTGGAGAATATTTAATACACATTTTGGCCATGCTAACACCTATTTTACACAATCTTAAATATCTATTTTAGAATACATGAATACCCAATTTGGGTGCCTTTAAATACCTGTTTTAGGATGAATTCAACATCCAATTTAGATAAATGTAAATACCTTTCTTGACACATTTAATACCTATTATTTTTAACATTGCACAATCATCCCAAATGCTGGATACAGTATTTATGAATTTATTTTAAATGTTTATTAGTGTACAGCTTCATAACTTAGTGCTTTTATTAAAACATTACAGTAAAATTTTAAAGTTAAAATAGTACCTTCAAAAATTATTCATATTTGAAATATAAGGCAATTAGCTCAATTTCGATGAGATTCCAATAATGAATAGCTGAATAATTTTCTCAGCAACTTTTGGAATTTTCTCAATATTTAGAATCCTTCTTCTCGGGATCTTGATTTGAAACAAAATTATGACTTTCTTATGGGATACACTATCAAATTAAATGTGTTATGCCACCAGCTTTTATATGATTTCTTTCATTTGTCACATTAAAAGATAATTAAGATACTGATTTGTACTAATTTTTGAAATTTCTTAGAATATTGATAGAATATTATTCTCACCACAAGCAGTAGATTTACTTTTAACATTAGAAAGACCAATTGGGGTTATTTTGACTGTCGAATAGTGAAATCATAATTGTTATTTATCACATACATAGTTTTGTGATATTTTATATATGAATATAATATTCAGGCCTTGTGTCGACGTTTAAAATGGAACTGAGTTAGAGTTGATCATACTTTTAAAGACTATAGTACCCCACGTTTACTCTAATATTATTTTCAAATAATTATATGTTTTATTCTTGCTGATGATCACATTTAATCTTCAAATCTTTGTTTAAAAAACAGCTTTGAATAATGTAATAATTATTCTTAAAAAATAGAAAAAAAATACAGTCAAATATATTATTAGGTACATTAGGAAATTTTATTGTCCAGACATTTATATTCAGCTATTGTGTATTTAGCACAGCTTTAAAAAAATAAATAAATAAATAAAAAATAAATAAAAAAATGGTGGACTCATGCAAGAATTTTGCACTGCAATCTAATTTTTTAGCAATATAATATTTTTTATTTATAGATTTAAACTTCTAATGAAACAAAACCATAGTGGTACAGATGTCACAGATGCACCGGGGTTTCTTTTTGGCACCAAAATGGTGATTTTTTGCTTGGTGTGGTAACCTGGTGACTTTTGCATCATATGGAAACTTGGTATTTTATAACAAAATGAAATGTGTATGTAAATAAATTAAAAATAAAATAATATAAAAATAATTGCTAAATAAAATTAAATACATGTGTATTAAAAATAATGCGTGTTTTAAATAAAACTATGTGTAATTATAAAATTAAATGTGTGTGTTTTTAAAATAAAATTATAACACAATTTTATTATAAAATAAAACTAACATGTTTGTACAAGCTAGGCCGCCTAACAGGTATTCGAAAATGAGATTTTCTCGCTAAAATAGCAAAAAAAAAAAAAAAAAAAAAAAAAAAAAAAAAAAAAAAAAAAATTGGCAAACCCTGCGATATCTATTTCATAAGATTAGTCAAGCCAGAATATCAACTCATTCATCCCATCAAACTTACAAAAAGGTACGCGCGAGAAAAAACCAAAATAACAATCGTATTTTAACTGCATTAGAGGAAGACATCATTCCCTTAAGAAAGGGGAAAAAAAAAAAAAAACATGGACAACCTATTGTATTTTTTTCTCCTAAACATTGAAATTCGAATTTTGCTTTTTTATCATAAATATAAAATAAACACATGCAGAGATATCACACTTTATCTTTTTTGTACTATTTATTTTTTTATAATCATTGTGAGCGTGATATAATCCAGAATTTAATTTTTGTGGTAAGACAATTTGAAGAAAACGTATCATTTCATTTATGAAAACAATGCCAATTTAATTTTTAATTAACAGCAATCTTTAATCAAGAAAGATGTTTTAGGAAAATGTAAGTGTATATGTCAGAAGCCGCTTTAAAAACCTTTTGAGTGATACTTCATTCGTTATTCTGCACTTCGTAAATTCATAGAAAAAGGGATGTTGACAATAGAAATTATATATATGATTGCCATGGATCACCACTTTGTTAAATTTACCTGTGATGATGCTTAAATTAAACTTAGGAAGTTTTAATGGTCATACAATATTAAATTTGGTGCCACTTAATCGGACATTTTTCAAGACAAACAAATATTAACACAGCTTTATAACTGTTACTTTTAAATATAAAACGTTGTGTTTTACATTTAATTATTTAAAGGGAGTGGAGAAAAATTTAACTTGATAATGGCAATGAAAAAAAGTAATATGAAATCGTAAATAGCTGATTAACTCCACAGTACATAATACAACAATTAACACATAAGGTTTAAAAACTACATGATGATTAAAAATTTGATTAAAAAAAATATTTTAAAACTTACTTCAATTTTCTTGACTTGTAGTTCTTGGCGCAGTACAGACAATGTTTGAAACAAAAAGCATAAAAGCAAATATGGTGCTCATAATTTGCTTTATGCCGCACAAATGTAGGAATGCTGTTAACAGCTAAATTATACTCTTAAAACTGTATCTCTGATATAAAAGGTACATTTGGAATATTTGCGTCCCTGAATATTCAGAGACACATGGTGCCCTTGAAATTAAGAGGCACAGAATGCCTTTGAGATTAAGAGGCACAATGTGCCTTTCAATTTATATGATAGTGCTTCTTACGTAAAAATATATTCTGTGCCTCTAAAGATACTGGTACATGTTTTTATTGTGCATCTCATTTCCAATATAACCCAAGTCAATAAATTAATACTTATACAGGGTGTCCCTCTTATTTTTTTTAATTATTATTATTTTTTTTTTTATGACAAAACTAACAGAATTGGGATACTTTGAATTTTATGAATATTCAGTGTTTTCAGGTTCTAAAAACAAAAAGACTCTTGTATAGAAAAATATTGAAAATTAAAAGAAATCAAGGTATAATAAGTCAGTAAGATTTTGCCGTAACGGAAAGGACTTTTTTTTTTTTTTTGTACTTGTAAGGAAATGCAGGAAAATTTTCTACATATAACTCTAAAATGCAGGGAACACACAAATAATTTAAATTTTTAATGTTTACAAAAAAAAAAAAAAAAAAAAAAAGTAAACAGTTTTTAATATGATAAAGAACATTTTGAAACATTTTTGCAATTAGAAATATAATACTTATAAAGCTGCTTAGGAACTTGGTATGGGACAACAATAAGAGGAACAGCTTAAATAAAAGAAATTAGATGCATAAATAACAAAAGTAAAAAATTTTATGATGTACGTTTATTTTCACAACTTAACATTTATAAAACTTTTTTTCTTTTACATAAAAATATAAAGTCTTTAATTTACAAATTAATGTTTTCCAGTTTAAGATTTAATCAAAAAATGAGTTTAAGAGCTTATATCTTAACATCTTATTTTTACTCTTCTATCGTAAAAAAATCACTTTATATCAACCATCTACTTAAATTAAATAATTTTCATACCTCATTTATTAACTATCTCTCTTTCAGTTGGAAATATTCATTATACGTGTAAATAATTACATTTTATAATTATACATTTACAGTAAACTCTATCTACCGCAGAAAGATTTTCCAGTCCCAGTGAATTTATAGACATAGAGTAAACTTTGCTGAAGGTAAAATAGTACGACGGAAATTTTTAGACCCAATCAATTTCACATTAGACAGAAGAGAGGTTACAGTATTTAATACTATTTCTCCCGCCGTCAAATTATAACATTTAAAGATTTGATTTGTTTATTTTATACATCATTTTTAAAGCTAAGAAGCATAAAAACAATTCTGCAATATATTAAAAATGATTTGTGGTTGATTTAACCTAAAAAAAGGGGGTGGGGGGAACAGTGAACTGGTGTATCAGAGGTCACATTTACTCATTTGATCAAATTATGCTGGATGTCAAATAGTTTTTTTTTTTTATATATATACTCCCAGCATTTTATGTTTATTTTACCATTTTCTCCCATGTTTCTTTTATCCCTCAAAAATTACATCAAAAGAGAGAACATAAAAATTCTTGTCATTACTGATGCCTAAGAGCTTAAATGCTTTAAAAGAAATAAAACACAATAGATGGGAAAACAAAAATATGACATATAAATAAAATATACTTTATTTATTAAATTTACTGTAGATGCAATAAAATTTTAAATGTAACATAAAATCTAATAAAATAGTTGCACAGTCTAATTAAAAATTATATTATACAAGTTGGTCAAAACAGAGGGTAAAGTTGCCATTTCAAAAAACTTGGAACAGGTCTCTTCCGTTGAGAAGTAGTATATTCACCCTAGGGAGAAATTTAAAAGAAAATAATTAATATTTAAATATTTAATATTTGATCATATCTACAAATTCAAACAAATTCTAATACCTGTTTTTAAAAAAAAATTCTAATATTACAGTAGATTCCTGACTAAAATGTGTTCAAGTTGAGAGTTAAACTTGAAACCTTTCACTTAAATTGACAACGCTCTGCCTATTGAGCTACCTGGACAGACAACTGTTGGCAATAACAACTGTTCTGTCATGTAGACAGCTCAACAGAATAAACCACAAGTAATGGAACTTAATTAAAAATGGATGCTAACATAATCGCCAATCAGGTTATCTAAGTGAAATGTGTCTGCTGGCTATCGGCCCAGGTAGCTCAACAGACAGACAATTTATCGAAAGGTCTTGATTTCGACTTTCGGCCTGGACGTATTTTCATTCAGTTAGAAAAATGTCAATTCATATATAATATTTTTATCAACCAGTTTGAGTTAAAAATAATAATACATAATAATGTACTGCTATAGTTTTTGATGTATTATTGTTAGAAAATACATATTACAGCTTGATTTGAACGAACCTTTAAGAAAAGTATCCAATTTCTATGAACTTCCATTAACATAAACATGTGAGCTAATTTAATAAGTACTCACAATCGAGAAATGTTAAAAAGTCAATTTTAATTTTGCAATACTACAATTCTTTACGTTATGTATGTTACCATACTTAAGATTAGTTTAATCTTTATAAATTTGATATATAAGCTATTGTAATACAATTTGATTACTTTAAACTTAATTTTTTTGAAATTATTTAGTTCAGGGTCGGCAAGTTTTTGCCGCAGGTGGAAAAAACCTCGGTAAAAACTGTCCTGGCAAAAATGGCAAAAACTGAATTTTTACATATAAATGCACATTTTATTTCTTTTACTTATCTTAAATTAACAAGCACAGAATAGTAGTACAATGCATTATGATGATAACTTAATATACTCATCTTAATTACTGAGAAATTATTAATTTCATCATAAAAAAAAATTTAATTGAAAAAAAGCCATTGTTAGTCTGATTTTTATGCTGCAATAAATTAACAATATTGCAAAATCTACAGAAATTATAAACACTTCCAGTTTTAAAATAAAATGTATCAACCTATCAATCAGCATAATGAAATAATTCAGAGATGTAAAATATAAGCAATAGTAGTAAGTACATGTATTAATATTTTGTGTTCAAATAAGTGAAATCTTAAATTTCTTTTAAAAAATTAAATATTTTAATAACAATAACATAAAAAATTAAACATTCAACATTAAGCGGCACTTTTATCACCATCATCATTGCAAAATAATTTTTTTTTTCAGCATTCCATAACAAAAAACAAGTTTGGAAACATTACTTATTGTCAAACTATTTCGAATTTTTGAGTGGACAAAAGAGAAGTTGGAAATTATTCTCTCGATTGCAGCACTACTGGCTGGGCGTGCTTGCAGGTGTGCTATTAACCTACAAAATTCTTTGGAAATTTCACATGACTTTGCGACACTTCTCCACCACTTATTGGAATCAACTGTCATAATTACTTGTTCTGAAAACAATGTACTTTGGAAAGGTTTTTCTTTTAGTTCAAAGTTCACGGCATATGATAGGAAAGATGGATTTATTTTTTGTAGCCATTCTCTGGCCTGTTCTTTTTGTTCGTAATTAAGGTGCTCACCCTTATATTTTGGGTGTAACAAATAGGCAAGAAGATGCCAGGGCAAAATTGCTTTTTCAAACCTTTTTTTAACTTTTACAAAATGGGGTTTCAAATTATCATCTTTCAGCAAATTGCACCATATATGGCAAGCATCTGCTATTGTTGTTGAATCAGCCTACAAGATATCTAAAGCTGTTGAGACTGGTTTTAATTGCTTAATGAGATCTTTTATTTGTTGCAATTTAGTTTAAGTGAAAAGTTATTAATTGCCAATCGCACAGTTTTCTTCATTTTGGAATACATCATGAGGTAACACAGTTTTATTTTCCAATCCACTGTGCACTTGCATAATTCCACTGATGTCTGTGTCTATATTTATCAAAAGCTGTCTGAGGAATTCTAATTTTTGAAAAGTTTCTTAGAATTATTCAATGTTATTTCTTTTTTCAGCATTTTTTGCAAGTCTCATTTTTAAAAATTTGTCTCTATCTTGCTGGGAAAAAGAGCCTCACCCATTTTGTGCTTTGTACATGAATCTCAATTTTGCCCACACTAGTTGAGGGAACATCTAAAAATTTTTATCACAGTATGAAAGGGATACTTCTATAAGTAAATAATGCTTTTGATCTTCGTGAAATTTTCCATTTTGAAAAATTGCTGTGATAAACCAGCTTACTGCTTTCCCTATATATAAAAATATTAATATTTAATGAGTATTAATATTAAAATGTGATTATAGTGCCTAATTAGAATTATGAAGGTAGTGCCATGTAATGTAACAACATGAAATATGTAATATTATAGCAACACTACACAAATATTTAACACATATATGCAAATCAATTTAAAAATACCAATTGTTATTGCACTCCATGTAGCTCTTTCTGGCTCCATCAGTTTATCTAGTTACGAAGAACTAAATATGCAGAATTTCCTTCTCATTGGAGTAACTTTAACTTTCATAATATCCAACTGAAAAAGATTAGATAGTTTATCATTAGTTTATAAAATAGTAAAGACACATGCTGAGCTATAAAGCCACAGGAAAAAAAAAAAAAAAAAAAAAAAAAACACTGCAATCTAATTTATGTTAAAATCTAATTTATGTAAAAAAAAAAAGAGGTTGTGTGGCCATTATTCAATGACTGATCATAAGTTACCTAGATTTTTAATGATTCTAAATGTTTGTTATGTTAAATTCATTTCAATCATTTAGAACAATGCTTATGTTAAATTTTATTTTTATAAATTATAAAAAAGTCCCCGCACCCCTTCTTTTTTTAGCATATTATTTCACGTTTGTAGCTTAAGTCTAGCCTTAATCCTTAGTTTGTAGAATGTGCATTTGCAAGCAAAGAACAGGTACCCTTTTTACGGTACTTTTGGGTTAGCTGGGTACCAGTGATACATATACATGTATATAATACACACACACATATATATATATATACTAGAGATGAGACTGGCTCAGCCCGAGCCCAAGCCCAGACCCGACATGGACTCGGGCTCAATTTTTATATCAGTCTTCGGGCCCGGGCGGGCTCAGGGTCATTCTTTCTGAAACTGACAATTTTATTTATACTCATACAGAAAAAAAAAAAAATCTTTTTTCCCCCTAAAAAATTACATATTCCATTTTAATGCTATTTTGATCAGAATGAATAAAAGGGGAAGCAGGAATCTCATTTTTCTTTTCCAGTTCTAGAATACTACTTTAAAAGAAAATTTGCAAGTTTATGTGCGGCATTGATGGGACGACGACCGGATGATATGGCGCGAATAATTTCGGTTTTTGTTTGTAAAAGTATGATATTTTTCAATAGGAACATTTATTTATTTATTTTTAGATATCAAAAGCAAAGTGAATACTTTTTTTGTTTGTAGTTAATCAGCATTAGCTTAAGATTTGGAAATTTTTAGTCTTCTATTGTGTGCGAGTCATAATGGCTCTTTATATGAAAATAACGTTAGTGATTCTATTTTTCATGGCTCTGAACATTTACAAAGTCAGTCCCATTCGTAAGTCATAATAATTGTCATACATTGTTATTCTGATAAGAAGGCAATCGAAAAGTGTTTCCGCACTTTGCCTATAAAAGCATAGGATCTTTCAGATAACGGTGCCAAATTTTAAACTTAAGCTGATTTTCAGGAACAAGAAATATTGCTTTAATTAAGGAATCGATTACAATTTACGAAATTCACCTATTATACAAAATAGAAAAATGACTTAGGAATAGTAATTACTGTAAATTTCATGCATTTATTCATAAAATGTACTTCATTAATGTGTCCATCAGGTTTGCTTGTTGGGTGAGAAAATTATGAGAATCTTTTAAGAAAGTATATTTTTATTTCATACAAAACTTCTCTTTTGAAAAAAATTAATGTAAATTCGCATTAAGTTTAATTAAGTGCTGGAGATTAACAATTATTTTCATGTAAGACATTTTTTAAATATGAGATATTACTTTTAAAACATTTTTTAAATATTATGAATTTTTTTCAATATCGGGTTCGGGCTCTGATGACACAAAATGTTTCGGGCTTTTGGAGGGGGGGGGGGGGGGCTCGGATTTAAAATTGTCTGGCTCGGGCTCTGAAAAGAGAGCCCGAACTCATCTCTAATATATACAAATATATATATATAAATACATACACATATATATATATACACTTATATGTATGAATATTTATATATATATATATACCTACACTTACATATATATATATATAAATTTATATATGTACATTATATCACTGGCACCCGGCTAACCGAAAAGTACCCATTTTTTTTTGTTTGGATTCTATTTAAGCTGTACCTGCAATGGTAGGTGGGAAGGCTTAAAAAACCAATATAACAAGTTAATTCATACAACTCATGGAGTGTTTGCATTCCAGTTTCCAGTCCATACAGTTCGGCATCAATTGTGCAGATATTTTCAAATTTTGGACTTATCCACTCCAAATTGCAAAACAAACTTGAAGAACAGAAAGCATACAAACTAGTGTTTTGCTACATGTTCCACGGAAAAAAAGACTTAGAATGGGACTAACATTAAAACAATATAAAAATCTGTATATTATTTATATAGGGTAATTTTATACAATAAATCATACAAATATTTTCACAATGTACTTTCATTTTTTAAAGTATTTAATAGTAGTTAGAAAGGGTCTATTTATATAAACCAATCCCCTATAATCTCCAAAGTTTAATCAAATCAAAAGTCGTGTAAATTATACAATTTTGAAGATTATTGTTAATTACTTGTTATTATTTCTCTTTTGCACATGCAAAATGAGTGATTATTAATATATAAATGAATGTTTAATGACAATAAGATATTTCAAATATGTTTTGCTATAAAATATCTACTCAATATAAAAAAAGCTCACCAATTTCATACAAATAAACAATGTAAGCATAATCAAATATACAGCATTTAAATAAGCATATGTGTTACATTTAAATACACAAATCAAAATACACATTGGCCAATGATTAGTTTTTATTTTATGAAACATTGATGTAATTGTTGTTTATTTCAATACTTTAGATTTCTGTTTGGAAATTGTATCTTGCAAGTAATAAGCTTCGATAAAATTGAATACAGTAGACTCCCTAAAATCCACAAATTTCTAAAATCTGCACATCATTACAGAAGAAAACAATGAAACTTACAGTTGAGATGTAGGGGAAAAATTCAGGATTTTTTAAATTATTATATCATTCCATGTACATTTTAATATGTAATTCTTATTATATTAATATGGCTGAACATGCTTTCTCATCAAGGAAGTATAACTTTATTTCTGAAAAAAAGACAGTGCTGTTCTCAGTGTTGATTGTGATCTTTTTACCAAATAAATTAATGTATTAATCAAGCATTTTTGGATATTAAGTTTGGCTAAGCATGAAATAAAACTTTTGTTTTATGATTTTTATGTAAATTATTAGTGTAACTTTATGAGGCAAGTTTCAGAGAATAATTAAAAGAAAAAAAGAATCTCATCATTATTATGCCTATTTTTAGTTATGTATTATTGTGTACTTGACCTTTACCTTAAAAATTTTAATCATGCTTTAAATTTTCTTACTTTACTTAATTATTTTAATATTTTACTTTATTGTAAGCATTCATTACAATTTACAGTGCATTATTACATTCAAATTACTGTTTAAAAAATGTAAACAAAACAGTGACCAGAAATCCATAATTCTAAAATATGCACAATCTCTGGTTTCAAGCTATGCAGATTTGAGGGACTCTACTATATATATATTTTTAAACTGTTGATTTCTAATTATCTTTTAATTTATGGTTCAGGGAGAAGCAAGGATTAAACTGAAATTTTCACTGAATTAATGTTTAAAGAAATAGCAGTAACTTTCTGTAAAAAATGGTTAAAAAAGTTTCTTGCTGCCTTTTTTGTTTCAATATCTTTACTTTCAATTTTATTGTTTACATTTGAATATACATTTGATTTTTTGATTTTAATTATATTAAAACAAATATATTATTCCAAGAGATTCCTATATTTATGAAGTTTAAGATATGTTTAGTTTTGAAATTTTAAATAATAACAGGCTATAATAATACGTTTAACAAATATTATTTGTTTCTTATTATGCTAAATAAAAAATGAGCACCCATTGCTGAAAAAAAGCAATGAACATTTTAATTTAGTTTTCAAAAACACATTTGTGCAACAAGATGTTTTCATTTGTTACAGCAAAATAATAATAATAATAATAATAATAATAATAATAATAATAATAACAACTTGAAATAAAGACCACTTTCTGTTTTTCTGCAACATCATGGGAGCCAAAACCAATCAGATTATTTGAAACAAGCCAGAGCAAATATTACACTAAATATGCAATACTTAAATAAGCTTCAATTAAATTGTAATAAGTAAACAAATTTTATTACAATTAAATAAACTTTAAAGATTTATGTTGCGGTTAAATAAGAATTTATAATTTTGTTAGATATTAAACAGATGCATTTTATTTCTTAAAAAATGGCAGTTCTCTGACCGTTATAGTTCACAAGCATTATTTTATGTTCTGCAAAATATCATCATAGTGATCCGCAGAACTAAAAATTGTAAATTTACTGGTCTGTGAGATTTCAAAAGGTTGGCGACTACTGATTTTACATTTTTAGATGACTGATTATTACTTCAGGGGTCGAAGCAGGTTTTTTTTCTTGGGGCCCATTTTGTGAAAAATAAAGGTTATTTTTGTGAAATTTATTATATTTTTGTGAAAAATAACATTTTGTAACAAAAGTTGAAATCCAGTTATACTCAAATTCGAACCAAGCATTTAAATAAACAAAAACTTTTTTAAACCCTTTTGCTGAAGTTTTCCTCTCTGGTGAACTTGTTTGTTTACAAACTACGCTTTTCAAAACATCACAAAATAATAAATAAATAATAAATAGTAAGTTTTTATGGAATAGAATTTTGTGAAGTGTAAAATAAAACTAAAAGGGGCCCATTTTATCAAATTGATTTTTGTGAAGGGGCCCATTTTGCCAAATTTATTTTCGTGAAGGGGCCCATTTTATTAAATAGATTTTTGTGAAGGGACCCATTTTATTAAATAGATTTTTGTGAAGGGGCCCTAAATAGGCCCCAAATTTTTCCTGGATCGACCCCTGTACTTAATAAAAAATTAAAGAATTTTAAACTTTGTGTGCTGGGGGGGGGGGGGGGGGGCTAGATTTTCTTTAAAAAAACAGACATCTGTAGATATGCGAAAGATTCAGAATCCTGAACCTGAAAGGTATGTGTAGTAGTAGTTTGCTACAAAATATATACTTTTTCCCAACCAGTGACCATAAGAAATAATGACAATCTGTAGCCAGGCCAGCAACACAGGTATTATAGTATTATTATTTGATGGTTTTTACCATTGTTTGAAAAAACTATAATGTTTCATTTAAAAATGCTTAGTTTAATAAAAAACTAATTAAATTTTTGTCAAAAATATTTGTGTATTATCATTACTTTGAAAAATATTTTAGAGTTGGTAATACCAATTAGAGTCCTGCATCGGGTCGGTTTATCCACTTTTACCCGCACCCAACTCACGGTTCAGGTTGAAAAATATAGTGCCGACACGACCTATGGTTCAGGTCGGGTTGACTTCTAATTTTTTTTTTTTTTGCAGGTCGGGTTGCGGGTTCGGATTGACCCGCTTTTCCAAAAGAATGTACATAATATTTTTGCAGGTTAAAAATATGTATACAATAAGACCTCCATAACGGACACACTCGAAAACCAACCTTTTATGTGACTTGGAAAGGAATAAAAAATGCCATTCATCTGATCACTTGATCATAACTCGTTTTTTTTTTTTTTTACAAACTGTGTTCTGTGCAATAATTTGCAAATGTCAGTGACAAATCTCAGTTGCAGTGTCAGATTTTTTCAGTGACTCTTGCTGATAAAACAAAACAAATTGCTAACTCACGAAAAAAATTAATTTTCTTGCGGTTATACTAACGTATTATTATATCTAATATTTTAATACTGGGTATCTTCTTTGTGGACTACTTTTTCATAATTGTATTGAAATATGCATTAATTTTCTGTTCCTTCAGTTTCAGGTTAGTTCGGGTATTAATATTTTGGGGTTCGGGTCAGTTTCGAGTTCACTTTAAGCAAAATTTTCAAGTTCGGGTCGGAAACACAACCCGACCCATGAAGAATTATAATTCCTTGTCCTCAATTTCAAGTGTTGATTGAATCTTTCAACAAAATCTAAAAGTAGCGAAATAGTGGACAACTTTTGAAAAGTAGTTTGTAGTCGCTACTTTTTAAAACAAGTAGTTATAGTTGTAGTTTAACTACATTTTTGATAAAATAGTTGTAGTTCGCTATTAAAATAAAGTAGTTTTTCAGACCCCTAACTTATTCGCATTCAAATTTATTTTCATAGTTCTGTTCAAACTCTTTGTGAAAATCCCAACAATCGGACATGCTAAAACCTAAATATGAGCCATAATAATTATTCAAGGTTGAACTTGACTTGCAGAAAGAAAATAAGTCATACCGACCCGAAAAAATAAATAAAAGCAACCAGATCCGCTGCAGGATTCTATTCAACGATCTTGAGGTGTCCGCTATTACGAGGTTTCACTATATTTGAATATTAAAGAATATAGATTTGTCCATTTTTCTATATAAAATATAAAATTGGTATTAGAGATATTATACATTATTTTTCATTATAGCAATAAAACATGATTTATTGTTCTTTCATTGTGGGTGCGGGTCGGGTGCAACCCGACCCATACAGGACTCTAATACCAATAACAAAATGATAAGTATTGTTTTATCATAATTAACAGAAAGTTAATTATTAATTTCATTTCTTTTACTACTTCTTTGAGAAAAAAAATTTTTGCTAAAGATTATATACCATATTTTTTAAACAATCAATATAGTTTTAAGGAACTTTTACTTGAAATATGCAAATAGTTTTTTAGAGTTCAAAATCAGTTGGATATGATAAATTGCTATATTTTTATTTAAAAAGAAAGGCACTGTAGCTTTAAAATTTACAAGGTACTGCCCACGCACACACACACAAAATTCTGGCTATGCTTTTGCAAATACTAAATAAATATTGATTAGTACAGAATGATTTACTATATAATATGTACTAATTGCACTCTTTTAAGCAAAATAAACTTGAGTCATGAAAAGCAACACTCAATTGAATCAATATTCACCTCTGTACTTTAATAATTATTTAAAAACAACACAAAATGTCACAAAACATGTATGCATCATTTAATAAAGGCATTTACTTAAGGTGTTTTTTAAAAACATACAAAACTGTATTTCACATATGATAAAACCTAGCGGTTTCGCTCTTTTAAGATTGCGTATTAAAAAAAAAACTTAGCAGCACACACAGAATACACAGATATATAAAATATATATACATGGATGTATGCAGGAGAGTTCATTGTAGTGCTGTCCTCCCCTAGTTTTGCGTGTCTCTATGTATTAAGAGTTAATTTTTATTTTATCATTCTCAGAAAATAATAGTAAATCAAATATACTACTTACTTATTATTCCAGAGGCCAGACTCATTGTTCACTTCATCTTGTTATCGTCGTCAGTATTCTTGTTATTGTGGCCGTATCCATATTTTCCGCTTCGGCTTTTTCATTGAGAAGATAATAAAGATTAATTTATACAAAGTTTGGGTGGCTGGTTACGTTTAAATCGTAACAATCTGAACATCAATCTGCTTTAAAAATACGAAAACTTAAACAAAAATAAAATCTAACGTCCATGCGCCGAATCATGAGGAACAAAACAAACATCAATTCGCCCCAATGCATGACGGTTAGTCGGCTGTTACGCATGCGCGTGTTTCAGTGTGCTGTGCTGCTGAACTTGACAGGCGGATTTGAGCTGGGCTGTAGCCCAATTTGGGTTTCACCCTATCCCATACTAGGTATCGTAAAGATGTGGCTATGAATAGGTAACCGTTTTCTTCCAATTTGGGGAGTATTGAGACCCGTTATGGGTCTGATACCCTGAAATAGGTATATTACAACCCATATTGGAGTTTGAAAAGCTAATATGGGTGTTATTTCATTTTGGGTAGCATCCTAAAATAGGTTTCCTTTTTTAATGTGTGACTTCAGTTTTTTATTTTTTATTTTTTATTTTTATTTTTATTTTTTATTTTTTAAATTATCGTAAAATTTTAGTCTCCGATAGTATGTTAAAGTTGTGATAAAAAAAACTTGTTAAAATTCTTTTAATACATCGATTTGCAGTAATAGAATTTGCGAAGAGTTATAGATATTTTACTTTATCGTGCTTCAAAAAGCATATTCGCATTAAAAAGAAAAATATACTTTTCAATTAAAATTTTTTTCAGGATATTATATTAATGCATTTTCTAATCCCATAATATACTAAAGACGAAATTTTAAAGAAACAATTTAAATAAAGTTCACTGGTCGATATCATAAACTTATTGAATTTAACTTTTAAAATTTTTGGATGGGTGCTTACATGATCTGGTCTACTACCGTTTCGGACAGTCTTGAAGGTAGGAGCTGCCAATTGCGCTTTTTTTCGCGAGTAGAGGCGGTCTTTCCGAACTCTAAATGTGGGAGATAAAGCTTATATATTCCATAATAACCTGAAATATTTGATATATTCCAGACGTGTTTAAATATCATAAATGAAGCACTTTTTTAATTTTTTTAATTTTTAGATGCTTTTGTAATTAAGGTAAAGCCAGGAGAGATGACGCGGTCGGAGAGATTGCGCACATCGTGGGGGAGGAGTAGAGTGAGCGCGCAGCGATTCCAGGTAGTTGTACAACAGCAGTAGTGGAGTGTCTACTTGAAAGTGCACGTTGATTGTTTTGAGTGTCTAAGATAAAGCATTCCTATTTTGTTTTGTTTTCCCAAAGTAAGTGCTTGAATTTTCATAGCTATACATCAGAATTTCTGTACAATGTCAGTAGTACTAAATATTTTAAACTTAAACAATTTCGCATAAGCTACTAATCTAGACTAACAATGTGAACATCAACGGTCCGTTTTAGTAGCGGCCATGTTTATATAAAAGGCCGCGAATCTCTCCTACCAAAATTGGAGAGTTTGCGCATCTGCTATTTTGGAGAGATAGCGCAATGTTTCCATTAGTTTCCATGCTAGGAGAGATTACGCAGCTTATTGGTAAATTTTCCTAAAAAATTGAAAAATGAAAATGGACTAATTTTAAGTTAAACGTGTTATCAAGTAACTTAATGTTATTTTGTAATCTTATCTGGACTTCCTTTTCTGATTCTTTATTTATTTTTTCCTTTAATAAAAAAATTTTAATCGGTTTTAAAATTATTTCCTTTTTTTGATTCTTTAATCATTAGGTTGAAATATTCACTCCTAATACAATAATATGTGTTCACAAAAACTTTACAACAATGTCATTTAAGTGTAATTATTATTGTTAACAACTTAATTGTAGTTATTATTAGCAACAATCTCTCCTACCCATATGCGCAATCGCACCAACCCTGTAAGGACAGATTGCGCAAAATAACTTTCTTGGTTTATTACAACTGTTCTGTTAAATTGCAACATAACAACAAAATAGCAATGAAAATGCGTAAAAAACAAATGAAGTCAAAATTATTCATGGATAGTTTAGCAAAAAAATAATATTTAGGTTTTTTATTGTTATTCTTTTGAATTGTGCGCAGACTCTCCTAGCTTTACCTTATATAAAAACGTATCAGCTATAGTCGTAGTCTGGTCCTTCCGTCTGCCCGTCTGTTTGAAAACAGTAAAACAACTGTAAAACAGCGCAAAAACTACCCATGTGTGTGGTTTGAAATGTAATATATATAATCGTTGCAGAGTTTGGTCGAGTCATTTTAAATTTTATGAAAATCGAATCAAAACTTAAAAAGATATTAATAAAAATACTTATTAAGTATTTGAATTTTTAAAAAATCGATACTTCTTTGTTATAGAAGCTTCCGGGAATTAATCGCGAAGCGACCGAAATGTATCGCTAAGTTATCGGAAATGGTATGACGTTATAGTCACATTTGACCTATGTGACGTTTTATAACCTCTGTGACCAAGTTATAGTTACGTTTTTCATTCCATTAAATCCTATCATACGTAATTAATTCAAAGACATCCCATGATAGGTAATGATTCTAGGTTGCCATGATGATTACGTCCTATTTAAGATGGAATCATATTATTTCCGTATTAATGAATTTAAAAACCGAATTTGTATACTAAAATTGTTTAATTATAGCAATCCTATAATCTATCGACAGTATTCTGGATAGATGTTTCCGAAGATATAGATATTAAAAGAAAAAATACTCTAAATGTGGCTTTCAAGTACTGAAATTTTCAAAGCTAGGCTTTAGTTTCCCATTGGAATTTTCAGTAAATGTCAACAAATGATGAAATGTTACCAACTTAAAATGTATTTATTTTATTACGCAAATTAATCCTGTCATAATAACAGACGATATAATTCATTTCACTGAAATAATAACAGTAGGAACGCACCTCATTTGGTACGTTTGACGTACAATTTCCAACTTGTTTTTTTTTTTTTTTTTTTTTTTTTTTTTTTTTTTTTTTTTTGTGATGAGAAATTTATATACAAAAATAACTAGATACACAAATCCAAACAAACAAAAAATTCTAAAGTGTTTAGAATTATGCAAGAAAATATTCTCTATCATTTATAGATTATCACATACTCTGATTAATTTTGTTATTTAATCGTGTCCGTATTTCCCTATTCTCTTATACATTGTACAAAGTAGAATTTTTTTATAAATATAACTAACCAGATTTCTTTAAATACATGCATCTGGTTTTTTTTATTTAAATCAACTTTTTAGAGGTAAACAACTATGTGGAAATTATGTAGCTATTTGTCATTGCTGGTGAAATGGAGATTATACACTGTAAAAAAAAAGAAAAATATTTCTTAAGCTACGAAAATAATTTATAACTACGTACAAATATATACAATAATATCTTCTGAGTTACCCACGTTTTTGAATAAAGTGTTTCTTAATATATAGGTGCCTCAGAAACCAATATATTTTTGAGATTTAAAGAAACATTTATAAAAACAAAGTTTATTTTGTTGCCAATGAATTTCAGAAACGTTTCTATAGTGTATTAATTAGTTTTCTCAAATCGGAATATCGGTTTTTAGAATGATATCAATTCTCAAGCATATATTTTCAACTGCTTAAGTGAATTTATATATGCAAGGGTAACAATATACTATTAATTTTAATGTTAATATTAATTCTGTTACTTTAGTATGTTTGTCGAACATAAAAATTGTTTACGTGAGAATGGATAGCATTCGAAAAATCTATACTCCGGTTTGAGAAATTTTATTAATACTCTATAAATCTACTGCGAAACGTTTCCAAAAGTCAGTGGTATCAAACGAAATATTGTTTTTATAAATGCTTTCCTAAATTTTGAGTTTCTGGGGTTTCGAGTGATAAAGAACGCTTTTTGGAATTGTGGATAACTTTGTAAATGTTATTACATATCTGCATTTGTGGTTATTATATATTTTCATTCATTAAGAATTTTGTCTCTTTTTACATGGTATAATGTCTATTTCTGTAGTACTGAGACTTAACTAACTATATTGATTCCACAATTTTTTTTTTGCTATAAAAAGCTAATGGTAAGAGCAAATGGTGACAAGTGGGTAAGTGTGATCGAAGATCGCACAAAGGGTTTTGTTTAATATTCCTTCAAAACACTTTATCCTTTCTTTAATAAATCCAAATAAATTTAATTTTCAAAAAAAAAAAAAAAAAAAAAAAAAAAAAAAAAAAAAAAAAAAGTCATGTTTTTTATAAAGTAAAAATTTACCTGTCTATTTTTCTCGTTTTTTCGAATATCTGAACAGGCCATACTATACTCTATCATAATAATATCTGTCATGTGGAATAAATGCGATCATTTAAAAAAAAAATCAATTTCAAAATTTAACATGGTGTATAGAGACCTTCAAAATCTTAAAACATGCCAATATTTCCATAATCGGTTTTTATCATGATTCAATACGTTCCTCAAACTCATATATTTACTATTCTCTATGACTCATATTGATACTATCTTCGTATTATTCTCAAACATTTTAAAAATCTGTTAAACTTCCAATAGGACGTCAGATTAATTCTGTTTTTAGTTCTCTAATGACGTAATATTAAGCTGCTTTCTGTATTTACACATACTCATACTCCTGTATTATTAATAAATGTTTGAAATTTTCCGTTTTATTGCCAATATGACGTCATATTAATCTTTTTTTTGAATGGGTAAAACTTTTTATTTCATTTTCACTTTTCACGTGGAAATCTTTCAATAAAAAATTAATTATTGTAGAAAGAATTTTATTATGTACTTTTAATTGTTGGCAAATGCTATAACGAAAAATGTTTAAATTTAATAGGAAAATGCTGTTAGATTTCTGTTTTTTTTTTATCTCTAGATATTAAAATAATACGATTTTTTCAAATTTTATGATTTTGAGCTTTATAGTAGGCATTCAGCTATAAATACACAAAATTTTATGCCTGTAAGTAAGATATTTTCTGAGAACCTGCTCTGTGACGGACAGACAACGAAGCGAAAGTAATTGTATTTCGTGAGATGAACGAAACCCTAACAATAATAAAAAAAGATGTAGGAATTTAAAAAACTGGAATTCTTTTATTTATCAAAAATCAGAACTTTGCCTATCTATAGCTATCCTCTATAAACTATGATTTTGTTAGCATAGATTCTTTTTTTAGACCACTGACCAGGGCCCTGTCTGCCGTGGTTTTGCCCAGCTTAACGAGTGGACGCCTGATAACGGGTTGAAAAATGACGGGGTTTCTCAATAAAGATCTAAAATTATATGAACAAGAATGCCGTCTAACACCATTAAGTAGAACACGCAAATTCGAAACTGTCAAATTTACAAAAAGTTGGAAGTAAAGACAAAGACCACATATCTGACAGAATCATCAGATTTTGGAATGATGTAACATTGTTCTATGGTTCAAATTTCTTCAATGCTCCATTTTGTTCGCGATATCAGGAAACAAATCTTATTAAAATATTCTTCAAAAACATCTCTTTTTTGGTGAGGGTGGCAGATGAAAGAGCAATCCCTGAAAACATCTCGTGATACTAAAAGACATCTAAACCTAGTGCAACCTGCTCAGAAAAAGAACCGCATATCGTGAAATAGAAGAGAAAGATAATTAACAAACTGCCACAAAGAAGCACAATATCTGCTTATATCTGTGTTTTTCTGATAAATGCGTTAATAATGCTTGTAGAGATTTTCTAGCAATTTATTTAGATAGAGTAATAATTTGTTGAAAATTAGGACTGCTTTAATAGCACCAAGCTTCATAAGTGAATTAATAACAACACTTTATTTCTTGTTTTGTGAACATTGATAATCCAACAGAAAGACGAGACATAATCTCCGACTTAATTTTAGCCGTAGAAGTAATGGAAAATGGTGAAATTAACCCACACATCTAACAAATACAATGACCTCTCACTTATACGCGGTATTCAATAATTACTTTTTCTTACCGCTATTTTAAAACAGTAAAAATCGATTTATAAATCCTCCGATTAAATAAAGAGAAAATTACTTTAAAAAGAACCTGGTGCTGAAAAATAATTACCGTGTATCGCGTATAAAAGAGAGGTCACTGTATAAGCAACTTCATAGAAAATCCAGTGTGCTTCAATTGATAGAAACGAATGTAAACATAAACGGTTATTAATGTGCTGATATTCTAGTCAATTAATCTAAAAACAGAAGACAACTTTCTATTACTATAATATTAGCAGCTACAAAATGCACTGCCGGAGTGCAGTCTCAACTCGAAAGAAACAGTTGATTATTGATTTTTAATGATACCAAAAAGTAGCATCTACAACAAGATAATAAGCCACTAGAAAAACGTGATAATCCATTCTGACAGAAGAAGAAATTGCGCCCGCTTTGATATTTTTTTACATACTGAATATTTTCAGTAGATCACAGTTTTCTGTATTTAAGGTGCTTGCCAACATAAGACAGGGCCTCAAATTCCGCTATTGACTGCTGTCAGAATCTGAGACAGAGCAGTATGTGTGCTCGGCTTGAAGACACTGCGGTTTGACAGGCCGTCTAGTCTTCATCCCGTTCTAATTCGCTCCAGATTTGATCGTTTTACTTAGGAAATATATACTTTTTAGAAATTTTCCATGGAGCATCCGTAGTCGGGATGCCTCCGAAACAAAAGGAACTGCTAATTTCGCAATAAAAGTGGCCGTTGGGAATCCCACTGTCTGATAGTCAACCTTAGTCGGGATGCCTTCTAATGGACAAGTTCGTCTGCTGCATAATAATGAATAAAATGCGTGCCTGGGTAACGTTATATAACATTATTTTTAGCAAAAGTTCGTACACCCAATTAACTGTATTGCTACCCAGGCATCACAGCAAACTTTTATAAACTTTGTTTGCTTTATCCCATGATCTTCTCTACAGCCCAAAATCACACGTTCTTGTAGGTATGAACTTTGGGATAAGAACATATAAACAGTCCAGGATTTGGAAATGGATTAATTAATTTTTCCCTTACATTAATCAGGGCTTCTACAACACGTATGAAATATTTTTGTTTTATGAAGAGTCAAGTATTAATCATAAAAAACATAACGCTTTACAGTTTTCTTCTAAATATTATTGAGGATAAATTTTCCTGTTTAGATGGTATAAAATTACTGAAAGATTTTAGACAAATGTTTTTACATGTAGAAACGTTTAGTTTTTTTTTTTATCTGGATAATTTTAACTCATAACATAATTTAGAATTTCAATTAGAAGCTGTGAAAAAATTATTCTAATGTTTTTTGAAAGTTTTTATTAGAAAATTATAGATAAACAATTCCGATTTCTTTTTATGAAAGATTATCAGAATAATCATAAGTAATACCAAAGTAAACATTTTCTAATTTGAAATAACTAACAGGGATTACTTTTAGATGATAAAATAAAATAATACGTCTTCATAATAAATATAATATGTATCTTGATAAAAATATGTGTAAAAATAAACTTGGATAACGAAAAATATATTTTACATATTAGGGGAAAAATGACAGGGGAAAATAAAACAAAATTAATTTAAGGAGTTTATTTCAAAAAAGAAAACGCGTTTTTGTTTATATTAACAGAAAAATATATGGGATTTCAATAAAAAAAAATAATTTTATTAAAAATATTTAATGGTAAATTTTTTTTATGGAATAACAATGTAAACAAACATTTTTTAAAGGTATACATACTAACATATAACACATACATAACTAACTTTGTACGCAATTTTATGTTCAACAAAAAATGAAAATCGCTCGTTTCATTTAGTTAATTAAATATATAATATAAATACGTAACAAACATACATATATTTATACTAGGGGGCTCTTCCCCCTGCTCGCTACGCTCACCAACCCCCATTCTGATTTCACAGCCTCTTAAAACCTGGTAATGTATCCTGTTTTAAAAAGATGATGATGATGATATCACGAACGGCGACTTTCTTCTGTAATCAGGTTATAATGCTTTTTCATTTAATTCATCTTTTTTATTTTTAATATTCATGTGTAAACACAATTTTTATGACGTAATTTTCTTTATTTCCTGCTTTCAACACGTGATCATTTAATTATTATTTTAAACTTTCATTATTGTTTTTAATTGTCTCGCGCAAATACATTTTTTATTTGAGATAAAACATAAACCTTTGCGCTTATTTAGAAATTGGCAACAATATAAAAAAAATGACTTTTTCAATAAAAGATTTTTTACTCGATTTTTAAGGATTTTTTGAGTTTTTATTGTCCGTCCGTAATAATTTTTTTTATTTTTGAAAGCTTGTTATATTTCGCGTCTGGTGGTATGATTTTCGAATCCGTAGGATAACTAGAAAAAAGTAATAGCTTCTCAAAAAAATCCCTAGTACAAAAGCGATGAGAATAACCCGGAATATCTACGCAGAATTTGATTGGTCCATTTCGTTTTTGGCTCAGTTCCAGATTACTTTTTTTTAATATAGAAGGATATAAGTAAATAACACCAAAAGGAAACATTTATGTCTTACAATAAATAATATTTGTTTGAGATTTCCAAATAAGAATTTAAAATATTATTTTACACTTTAGAGAAACTGCAATTATCTATTTCAATATATTTAATAAGATATATTAAAGATTTATTGTAGTCTGGTTTGTGCTTTGAAAGAAATAAAAATACCGAATATCATGTTACTACTGTAAGGCAACCTGTCAAGAATATTTGTTTAGGGTTGAGAAAAAGAACTAAGATGACCATCTGCAAAATATATGACTTTAGACACAATGTGTGACACAATGTGACCCCTGTCAAGAATATTTGTTGATAAATCGGGAGATAAGTAAGTAGAAACTTGCATGGATGATTTAATAGAGCAGTCCAAATCCCTCGTGAAAACTGTGTTACTTTTCTTCTATCTGGATGATAAAATATATACTTCCTACACGTAACATTCCATGCTGGTATAAGGAAATATGAATAAAAATTTCATACAACTTTTGTTGCGAGCACTAAGAATAGTGTTTTAAATTGTAGAAGAAAAATATTTAACTTTATATTAATTTTATGTTCAATATAAAATGAAAATAACTCGTTTCATTTAGTTTAGTGCGAAAATGCGGTATTTTATAGTCAAGACCTTAGCCAGAAATTATTTTCGGGAGGGACCCAAAATTATACATTTTAAGATACAATGCGTTTTTAGGTATGTTCATAATTATATAAATACGTAGCACCTATTGTCGTCGTCTGGTCCGTCAGTCTGTCTGTCTGTCTGTCCATCCATCCGCATATAACAACGCAAAAACTACCCAAACGAATGGTTTGAAATGTAAGATATATTATCTTTGCAGAATATTGTCGATACATTTCAAATTTTATGAAAATCGAATCAAAACTTTAGAAGATATTAATAAAAATATTTATTGAGAAATTTGATTTTTTTTAAAAAAGCGGTGCTTTCTTGTTACAGAAACTTCCGAGGTTTAATTGTCACGCGATCGAGATACTTATTTTATTACAGAAATTAATCTGCAGATGATATAATTAATTTCACAGAATTAAAAATCATAAGATACTGAATATTTATGTAACTAGCTATAGTACGAACGCACCTCATTTGTGAAGTTTGACGTACAATTTCCAACTTGTTTTAAGTGAACTTGTTTTAAGTGGGCACTTTTCAAATTATTTCCGGAGAGGCTCGGGCTTCTGGGCCGTACTTCTGGTTACGGCCGTGTTTATGGTTAATCAAATCTTACGTTTAAACTGCTTTTTAATTTTTTTGATTACTCTTTGCAAACATTTGCCAATTGCGGTAAGTTTTTACTTACTTTACATTATTGTAGCAAACCGTCCATTGTTGATATAGTTTTTTAAAAAATCATGCTTGATTTTTTTTTTTTAAATGCTACTAAATTGAGATGCAGTTTTTAAACAAATACTTTTCGAAATTACGTGTTTTTCCTTTTAGAGAAAGTAAAAATTTAAATTATGCATATTTAGAAGTAATGTATGAGCGATTAAGAAATTTATAACCCTGATTTTGGAATAAGTCCATAGGTAGGATACACATTTTTCACAGAAAAGTCCGCAGCGACAGAAACAGCACTTTGTCAATTAATAAATAAGTAAAATTGTGATGTGTGGAAAGATTCACGTAGTTTTAGTCTTACGTTGTTCTAGAAGTGTTATAGAGAATATTGCTTAAATAATACTCATTGTGTCTAAAGACATATATTTTGCAGATGGTCATCTCAGTTCTTTTTCAATATGATTGACGTCTATTTACCTATCCAATCTTTAACCAACGAAAAACTCCTACATCGCATTTTGTTGTTATTGCTCTTGAAGTAAAGATCAGCGTTCTCATTTTAATTCCTATTTAGGGGGAAATGGAGATTTTTTCCTTATCGATTGGTTGATTCGCCTTTGATTTTATTTAAGTTTTAAACCCTTCTAACAATGAAATTTACATAATAGTGATGCAAGCCAGAGCCCGTTTTAAATAGATTATCGTGCAACATTTGAACATATGAATTCATTTATGTATACTCAAAGTACATATCTTTTAAATAAAATGTCTGATAATTATAGGGTCCTAAAAATTATAGATTTTTTAAAATACCATTTAATTACTAATTTTCTTTCTTATAAATAAAAACAACTTATATTACAAAAATTTATCTGATGTAAAATCGCAGAAAAATGACAAAAAATACCATGTGAGCAGAAACTGTCTAATTTACATACATGGCAAGATCTTTATACATATTTACATTGTATATATATATATATATATATATAGATAGATAGATAGATAGATAGATAGATATGTGTGAATTGAAAGGTAACAATGAGAAGTAAACGCATGAACTCAATGAAATAAATATAATCACGAACCGCGAAAAAGGCTAGCGCAAATATATGAGTTCACGATATGCAAAAATGAAAGCGCGCAAGTATGAACGAGGTTTCCATAGATTTTACCCAAAGTTCTTGGTTGTATTGCAAACAGTACGGGCAGATATAGAAAAACATAATTGAGTGTCGTAAAAGCATTTAATTTTGGCGAGATAGGAAACGTGAACAGTATTATGCAGATGAATTTGATCTCAAAGAATATAAAACCACTTCTGATGGAAGAAATGATCGGTGTAAAAGTGATAATAAACGTCGTCATGTATCTTCAGTTATTGTCAATGCTTAAGTAAAGGGGAGCCAATTAAGAGAATTGTTATTGTTCCTTTCATGCAAAAATTAGAATCTCCTTTGCGTATATAAAGAAATATGCCGCGTTATAATTCACTTATTATTGTTTAATTTGTTTTTTGTTATATGGTGTTTTATAAAGTTCATAGTGTGATATCCAACTATATTCGACCCATGGCTCACAGAAGCTTGTACATATTAAAATACGGAAGTTGTTATCCTTCATATATATTAATCAATTTATATATTCGTATTTGAATCATCAGTTGTATATGTTGTGGCTTTATTAAAACTTGTTCTTCATATTTATACTTGAGGAATCTTCTGTATTATTGAAACTACATATTAATTACATAACTTCCGCCCCTATATATATAAATATATATATACATATATATATACGAGAGTTTTTTTTTTTCAACCTCCATAATCGCCGTGAAGATTGATGCATTTGTCATATCGGTGGACGTGTTTTCCGACCGATGAATGTTGCCGCCAGTTTTGTGAGATGAGCCTGAACGGTGGCTTGAAGCTTGCCATTCGTCTGGAAGCTTTTGTCTCCCAGATAGTTCTTTAATTCAGCGAAGTGATGAAAATCAATTGGCGCTAATTTGAGGCAATAGAGCGGACCCACATCCCATACGTGTTTGACCATCCGCTGTATAGCCCCGACTAGCAGGAAAATGCCTTAACATTAATTAATTAATTGCTAACTAAGTTCTAAAAATCTTAAAATGTTCTTTGTCATCGGAAGCACGTTGTGTACATAATGTTCACAATTCTAGTCTATTAGGAAGTCAGTAAGCAATCGATTATAAACGTCTATTTTACATACGTGAACAGTTATGAGTCCAATAAAAGAGTTTAATAATAAAAAAATCAATTAAGGTTTTACAGAAAACACGTTTTGTATGTAATTGCCGAAACGTCAGTTGAGGCTCACTGTGGAGACCCGAAAAGTTTTTGGTTTCTGTCTGTCTGTCTGTCTGTCTGTTCCGCGATAAAATGCCACAAAAATGATCCGATTAGGTTGATTTTTGGTAGTTATGTTGGTGAGGTACCCGGAATAAGCTGTATAGTTTTTAGTTACATTTGGTTCATTCGTTCGGAAAATATAGAACATTTCTTTTTAGGTCATAATGCTTTCCTATGGGAATTCAGACGATTTTGAAAATTTTCATTTGTTGAAAATAAAATGGCGCATTTGATTCATGTATTTAAACGGTAAGTTATGAAGGCTAAAATTTATCAAGTCAGGTCTTAAATTTTTCAAATTAATTTGAAATTTTATTAATACAATAGCAAGCTACGCCCGCTACGCTGGTCAATTTCTCTTAACGCACCTTTAATCAAGTGAAATATTGACTTTGAATTTGACTTTGTATTTTAAAATACTGTGGATCGTTACTTGGAATGTCCTTCTGCATTTCTGAAAACGATACGAACTCTATTGCGTTATTATATTTTTAATGTAAAATTTGGGCTGTTAAGGACAAATTAGGCCAATTCTCTGTAGACTTTACAATGGAATTGGTCAGCATTAAAAAAATTAATAATTGTGTTAAATTATGGTGAGTATGGGTTTTACATTATGGTGTCTATGGGGAAAAATCATTTCCGTTGGATTCAAATTGGATTTGAAAGCAGTTACAATTTACAATACTTAAAATATAATGAAATTGATATGCCTCACTGAGGTGAACAAAAATATAGTACTCGTCGAGAATTAAATAAAATTCATGCACTCGCGACATCATAATTCACTTTTATATTTTAACATAATAATAAGGCTACTATAATTTGTGACTCGTGCTAGAGTCAGTATATATACGTCAGGACACAATGCCGTTATCACTATATTTTTATGCGTGAAAATTTCGCTATGGTACTCCATTGTAAAATTTGGTAATTTTTTTAGTTCAATATATGAAAAACGGCATAATCATTAGATTTGAAATTTATATCAAGAAAAATACAATTTTTTTCCTTTCTAACGCAGTTTGTCTAACAATTTTCTGACAAATACTTTTCGAGCTATTAATTTTTTCAATAACTTCAAATGTTTCATTTTCCGAGATTAATCTGTGGCAACGATTAGCGAAAATCCCAGTTGTCAGCAACACATACCTTTTTATTAAAGAGGATTTGTCAGATTTTTTAAATTAGGTGTATAATTTTTGGTGCAATTTTATACATCTGTTTTAATAATGTAATGCATTTTATTTTATTATTTTTTGCAAATTTTAAAATGCATTTATTTTTTTTTCGTCTTTAATTTAACCGTAACCTAGCAACTATATATCAAAGAATTTCAAAATAATAAAATTCAAATAACTCAGACTATTTTGCTGCAATATTTTATTCGCAAAATAAAATATTTTCGGTTGATTTTTGTATTTTATTGAAATAAATGAGAATTTATTTTGATATAAGTTACCTTTTAACTACTGTAGAATGATTTCCGAAACATTTTTACATGAGATATTTTTCATTTTCTAGAAGAGATGTGGATTTTTCGTGGTTGAAAATTAGTATTATTTTAAAAATAGGATAAAATCTCTCGTACAACGAGATGGTTAATCTAAAGAAATTAGCGTAGTAAAACGCATCCATACATTTTTTGGTGGGTGGGGGTCTTTTAGTATGCTATTGCCATCGAGTAGATCAGGATGTACTTAGATAAGATCTTACATCTAAATATTATAGAATGACCATCAAAACTGTTTTTCCGAAACAAAAATTGTAATTAAACTAGATTTCTAAAATAGATATAAGGGAAATATAGTAGATTCAGTTTACATTTCGATAAGTTGCTTTTGTACAAGAGATATTATTCGACTTATCCATCAGATGTGGTTGGAAGGTAAGTAAATATTGCTATTTGGGTATTAGGATAACATGAAATTATTTTCCAAACTGTTGCTCATCTTAATAAAACCACAGTATAAAACGAAATCCAATATATACTGTAATCATTCACACAATCAATAGAAAATCACGAATATAAATTTAACAAGATTCCGGGGGGTTCAGGGGGCAGAGCCCCCCTGAAGAAATACACGCTTTATCCAAAACATTTCATAAAAAAAAGTTCATAAGAATTTCAGAATTTCATAGCATAAACCGTGTTTAATTTAACGGTTCTAATTTTTGAAAACCTTCGAAGTGTTTTATATGTCTATAAATACTATGTATATAATATAAAAAATTAAATTGCGGATTATAAGATGCTAAATATGAAAAGTGATATTAAAAAACAATGATTTTCAGAGCTGACGTTGAGGCTCCTGATCTGTAGATTTACTAGTTAATATGTCTATCACTCTGTCCGTTCTTACACATTTTAATTTCTAAAACCGCTCTTGAAGTCAAGTATTGTAAATATGTTTTTAGGAACAAGTATTCTACGAGGAATCTGTTGTACATCCGGAGTTTGTAGAACAAAGGGCGCAAAATTACATTAGTATTTATGATGTACGGAATAAAAACTAGGTCATAATATATGTAGATTGCTGTCTCTAAAGGAAAATATCTTATTCTATATACCTTTAACTGAACCTATAGTTTTCTAAATATTATTATTTTTAGGTTAATTATAAAGGCATTTCGAAACAATCACTAATTATTTTTAATAGAAAGTGTTTAAATGATTAATTGACGCACCACACTGTTCAGTGATACAAATAGCTTGCGAAAATTCCATATTTCAGAAAAACTGCGAAATCAATCGCCCTATAGAATATTTCTATTCTCTTTAATTTTAGAAATTAAAGAAGAAATTAAAGTGCAGTTTTCTGATCTGGAAGTTAATGAATCTTTCCACATAATTAAAATTTTTCACCGCTATTAAATGAGCTCGCATTGTTATTTATAAAATGCAACGTGTTGATTGCAGAATAGAAAGAGAGAATTTTAACTTCAATATCCGTTTTGTAATTAATGCGTCTTCCTTTTTATAATTATATTTAATTTTATAAGTATGTGTCTGTGCAGTTTCTTTTTGTTTTACCGTAAAGAATAATCACAAGCGGAATTTTGTACGTTCATCGTTTTTTAAAATTTTGTAATGATTCGTGGCTTTATAGGAAAATTGAAATAGTTTTGTATATAAATGGAATATACCGCTAATGCTTTTAAATAAGCTTATCAAATCACTAAATCAATAGAAAAAATTGAATTAAAAATAAAATTAATTCTTTTCTTAATATGTTTTATTATTTAACAAACATACATATATAATTTTAAGAAAAATAATGCAGTACTAGCAGGCTACGCCCTTTTCACTGGTTGATTTTGCCAAACGAACCTCGAATGATTAAATATTTTTAAATTCTATCTTCTACTACCAGGGGAATCATTTTGTTCTAAACAAACCTCTTTCCGAACGAACCTGAACAATCCCCTATGCCTACGGCACCGTATAGTGGGCATGCTGCGAACGCTCCGGAAAATCTTTGAGTTTCACATTCCACAGCACGGGTCTCCGCTACCTACGGCACTGAATAGCAAGCGTGCTGCATACGCGCTGCAAAAATAAATTAGGTTATACTTTTAAAATTATGCATTTGGATTCTCTATTTGTTTTCTGAGCCTTGATGCTATTTTTAAAAAATATAAACGCCGGTGCTTTAATATATTTTATAGAATTTAATCAAATAAACATTCTTTAGTTTTGTGGTGCTTTCCATTGTTTCACGGATACTACGTGTTTCCTAATACATGTTCGCTTTCCATGAATATCATGTCAGTGACACCATACTTACCAAATAATGCATAAAGTAAAGCAGAAAATTCATTTTGCTTGAGATTTTGTCCATCGCATGTATCTGCTTAGAGCACAAGAGGATCAAATTCTCAAGAACATGTTTGTCACCGTCGACTACTTTTCTTAAATCTTTGAATATCACTATATCCAAACTATAGACTCGTGTTAGATTTGTAGTAAGAATATGTTTATTCTTGTACATAAAAGGAACTTAGTAGAACATAGCATTTTGCGTTTTTTGTTACTTTTACACTTTGTCATTAGAAACTGAGCTTGAAACGCTTATGGTCTTGACTTTACTTTTGGTAACGATTCCGGTTTAGCCAAAATCTCAAATTCTCGAAAAAGCACATGGAACATCTGTGCTTTTAGGTATCGATATATAAGTGGAATTTACGGTTATTGTTTTTTTCATATTCTTATTCAGTTGTTAGTGAAATATAGACATTTCAATTAGAAAGAAAATATTTTTTTTTTTTAAATACATCAAAATAAGACATTTAATAAAATTACACAAAATACAAGATAAAAAAACATTGTAAACTTTTGCAGCTTTGCCAAAGCTCCTCATTAGTACAAAAAAAAGTCGACATTAGTTACAATTGAAACACGCATCCAACGTCTATATCCTGGGTCATACGTCGATAACGTCTTGTCTAAATTTTTAGTGTCTAAATTTTTAATAAAAAACATGCATAAATTTAAGAAAATTGAGAAATTATAGTACAGTGAGATACGTTTCTGTGTTTAAGAATTTCAGCATAATATAACATTGTATTTATAATTTATTTTGTGATTGTTTGTTAAATTCAACGAAGTTCAGAATTTAATAAATCTACTAGTATAGAGGCTATTGTTAAACAAGTGGGTAAGTGTGATCGAAGACCGCACAAAGGGTTTCGTTTAATATTCCTTTCAAAAAACTTTATCCTTCCTTTAATAAATCCAAATAAATGTCTTTTCAAAAAAAAAAAAAAAAAAAAAAAAAAAGTCATGTTTTTTACAAAGTAAAAATTTACCGGTTTATTTTTCTCTTTTTTACGAACCGGTCCGATAGTGGTAGAAGCCCGCTACTATACTCTACAATAATAAAATCTGTCATATAGACTAAATGCGATATTAAAAAAAATCTATTTCAAAATTTAACATGTTGTATAGAGATCTTCAAAACGTTAGACGTCAGATTAATTTTCTTTTTAATTCTCTAATGACGTCATTTTAAGCTGTTTTCTGTACTTATACATTCTCGTACTCCTTGTATTAGTGAAAAATGTTTGAAAATTTCCGTTTTATTACCAAATGACGTCATATTAATCTTTTTTTCCAATTGGTGAAAATTTTTATTTCATTTTCACTTTTCACGTGGAAATATTTCAATCGAAAATTAATTATTGTAGAAAGAATTTTATTGTGGATTTTCAATTGTTGGCAACTGCTATAACGAAAAACATTTAAATTTAATAGGAAAAGGCTGTTAGATTTTTGGTTTTTTATCTCTATATATTAAAATAGCACGATTTTTTCAAATTTTCTTGTTTTGAGCTTCATAATAGGTATTTAGCTATAAGTACAGAAAATTTCATGACTGTAAGTTATATAGTTTCTGAGAACCGGCTCTGTGACGGACAGACAACAAAGCGGGAGTAAATAGGGTTTCGTGAAACGAACGATATTCAAAAAAGAAAGCAACAGCGTATAAGTATAAAATGATATTACGCATTCTAAAGCCACGTAAACTAAAATCTATATAGTTTCATGAATGTTTCTAAAATTTACATATGAAACAAATTTTGTAAATTTTTAAAAATTTAGAAAAAAGTTCAGTTCAATTAAATCAAATAAAAAATTATTTATAAAATTTATTTCTGGAGGGCGTTATATATACAAAGCCACAAATAATTCTCAAAATAACTAGCTACAACTAATTTATATTGTACCATTTTCTACCACTTCTCGTGTATGTTTACTAAAAGTTATATATAAAATAAAATTTAGTTAATTTTTAAAAATGTAAGCTAAAAGGCGTTTACGCAATTTAAAACTCAAAACAAAATCAAGTAATTGGAGTACGAGAGAGACGTGTGGACGTAAATGCTTCTCATAATTAAAAGTTTTGTTAAATCAAATAAGAAATATTTTTCAAAATTTGTCGATAAAAGGCGCTATATATTGAAGGCTACAAAAAATGCTCAAAATAACCAGCTACAATACATTTATATTGTACCATTTTCTATCACTTTTCATCGTATGGAATGAAATTGCATACCGTTTTGTTGTGGCTCGAGCTTTAAAAGGCTTATACATTGAGATATGGCAATATATTGTGCAAAATAAATGGTCTGTAATTATTTATATTGATTGTTTTGTAGCGTTGAAGATATAACACCCTCTATTGCGTAAATTATGGAAATCAATTTTAATATTATTAGGATTAAACTACACTGATCATTAGAAGCATTTTTGTGCAAAATCGTAAGCAAAAATAATAATAATGACAAGAATATTAGCAACAATGTTGCTTTAACTGTATAAGAGTTATAATGATACTACCAGAGGGCCCGTGCGAAGATTTCGCACTGAAATCTAATATTTTTTAGGTACTTCTCTATTATCCCGTCGACCACTTTTCATAACAAAAAACTACCGCCAAACTGTAAGATTAAACGCCAAAAATGCAGTCCCATTTAGTGATGTCAGAATCATTATGCGTGTTTGTTACGTCATCTAGTGGTTTTGCATTCGATATTTTCGTGTAATTTTCATTATGTTTTATTGATTTAGTAGTTATTTTATTAATTAAAATAACAATTGTGTCCTTAAATTCTTATATTTTATTTATTTATTTATTTATTGATATTCCAATGGCAACGTTCTCCCGTTTATTTGGCGATAGTTTTTTGTTATGAAAAGTGGTCGACGGGATAATAGAGAAGTATCATTTTTTATCAATATGTAATATTTATTAGATGCAGGTTTAAACTTCTAAAGAAAAAGCAAGGATAAAAATATCTGCAAATAACATTTAGTTGTTAGTCAAGCCAGAATATCATCTAATTTATTCCATCAAAGTTAGATTAAAAACTGATCCAAGATTGCTAAAGACACGCGCGAGAAACTGCATTAGAGGATGACGTTATTCGCTTCGGGAAAACCATGCGACTTAGAAATATAAATCTAAACATTTCATTTTCAATTTCGCTTTTTAATCATAAGTATAAAATAAACCCGTGCGGTGTTTTTTATAATAATTGCTAAGAGCATCATATAATGTGGTGCTTTATTTTTTTGGCAACAATAATTTCAGGAAAACCTTTCATTTCTTTTATAAAAACAATCCGATTTAATTTTTAATCAAAAACATGTTTTAACGAATTGTTAAGTGGGCTATGTCAGAAGCCGGTTCTAAAACCTTTCATATGGTATCTCATTCGTTGTTCTGCGTTTCATATTATCTGAGAAAAAGGGATGTTGACAGGAGAAATAATATATAAGGACCAGAGGTCCCGTGCGAAGATTTCGCACTGAAATCTAATATTTCTTAGGTACTTCTCTATTATCCCGTCGACCACTTTTCAAAACAAAAAAATACCGCCAAACTGTAAGATTAAACGCCAAAAATGCAGACCCATTTACTTGATGTCAGAATCATTATGCGTGTTTGTTACGTCATCTAGTGGTTTTACATTCGACATTTGCGTGTATTTTTCATTATGTTTTACTGATTTAGTAGTTATTTTAATAATTAAAATAACAATTGTGTCCTTAAATTCTTATATTTTATTTATTTATTTATTTATTGATTCTCCAATGGCAACGTTCTCCCGTTTATTTGGCGATAGTTTTTTGTTATGAAAAATGGTTGACGGGATAATAGAGAAGTATCATTTTTTATCAATATGTAATATTTATTATATGCAGGTTTAAACTTCTAAAGAAAAAGCAAGGATAAAAATATCTACAAACAACGTTTAGTTTTTAGTCAAGCCAGAATATCATCTAATTTATTCCATCAAAGTTAGACTAAAAACTGATCCAAGATTGCAAAATGCACGCGCGAGAAAAAAAAATTAACAATCGTATTTTAACTGCATTAGAGGATGACGTCATCCGCTTCGGGAAAAACATGGAACATAGAAATATAAATCTAAACATTTCAATTTCAATTTCGCTTTTTAATCATAAGTATAAAATAAACCCTTGCGGTGTTTTTTATAATAATTGCTATGAGCATCATATAATGTGATATTTTATTTTTTTGGCAACAATAATTTCAGGAAAACCTTTCATTTCTTTCATGAAAACAATGAGGATTAAATTTTTAATTTTTAGCAAATTTTAATCAAAAACATGTTTTAACGAATTGTTAAGTGGGCTATGTCAGAAGCCGGTTCTAAAGCCTTTCATATGGTATCTCACTCGTTGTTCTGCGTTTCATCTTTTCTTAGAAAAAGGGATGATGACAGGAGAAATAATATATATGATATATAAGGATTAGTTAATTTTTTTATTGAATTTGAAAGTATGTCAAGGACTTTTGACTCACCATCTAAATTTTGGATTTTGACGCGTTTTTTAAACTGTTTGTATAAAGTTCTTATAAAATAAATTTTACCGTCTATCCAAGCAAGTTCAAATAAAAAAATATATATAATTTGCAACTTGGTAAATGATTTACCTATTATGGCATATTACAGAATATTAAAAATATGCAACAAACAATTGTTAAATTCGACATCCAAAAATTAATATGTGTTTGATAAACTGTACTTTTTTATTGTAATTTTCTTGCATTAACATATTGCTCTGTGATATTTAATTCTAGAATATTTACTTTCGGAATACATATACAGTTTAAAAATTTTTTCACGTGTCAGCTAAATTACATGACACATTTTCGCGAATTCTGGATCTCCATGCAATCGATTTCTATTTTAAATTTTAAGACTAGTCGGATGTACCAATCTCAAAACTTTTTCTTTTTTTCTCAAACATGTTAATACTTCAAATTAGGTATCACAGCAACAATAAAATCAACATTTTTCTTTATTCTGTGATACGTCAGCTGCTTGCCTTCGCTAGCCAATTTACAAGAAAACAACAAAAAATCGAGAAAATTTCACAAAAATCGCTATCGCAGCACCACTTCCGTTGGAATAGCTCCAATGTTTAGAAGGATTTGCGGGTCAGTCACAAACCTATGAAAAAATCGATGGTGCAATAATGAAAATGGGACAAACATCGCTATTACCGTGCCCCTTTCAAGCGGAATATCTCCAAATTCAAGAAAGACCTGTTGGCCATAGTCATAAATCTATAAATGAAATCTGGTCCAATTCTGTGCATAACTTCATACACTTTTCGATGATACAATGAGGACAGATGGAAATTTTGTATAAACATGGTTTTCGAGTTCTGACACCTAAAATAGGTAAATCCGTAGAAAACCAGAAGTTGAAAAAAATTCGATAATACTTTCCTCTATTATAGATAGAAGAAAGTAAAAATAACCTATTTTTCAGAAGTATCAATTTAATACATTTAAACAAACTGTATAAAATTCTATATTTATTTCCCATAAATATTTTCTTCTATATATAAAGTTCTGTTTAACGGGTTAGGCGTAGTTATTTCTAAAAAATAAATTTTTTATTTCCATTTTCTTAAAGTAAATGTTTCTAAATTACTCTGTGAAAAGTTCAAGTTGATACATTGGACAGTTTTAGAGATCTCTAAATATAAAAAAATATTATTGATTTGTATGTTAACGAATCTGCAAATTTTGACCGATTTACACGAAATATGATGTATATGCGATTTACAGCATGCTAAAATTACTGTAAACTTTAAAAACATTATTAGACCACGCTTTACCCTGTTTTTCAACCATCTGCAATAGTTTATAATTATAGAAATAACTTTTTTTTTTTTTTTTTTTTTTTTTTTTTTTTTTGTCCAATGCAAAGTTTTTCTTCATGTTTCCAAACCTTAAAAATACTGCACAATTTTTTTAAAGGATAATATGTGTAAATTGTTTTTAAAAAGCAGATACAAATTCAGTCTCATTCGTTATATTTTTACATTTCTGAAACTGACATCATTCTAAACAGAAGATGCGCATTTCTCATACATGAAATAAAAACTTTAATTATAAGTGCGTTAAAATGCCGTAAAATATTCATTTAAACGTATTTAATGTCATCTTAAAGATATTTACTACAAAAGAATTATTTCAGTAGTATTAAATTGCCAAAAGGTGTTGAATAAAAACTATAAAAATGTAAAATAGATTTTAATAAACTCTTTACATGTTTCGGCTCCACCGAAGTCATTTACAAAACAAATAAGAATATTATATAGTTGGAAGATCTATAAAGTAAAGATTTCAAACTCTATCATTTAATTTTTTGTTTAATTTTTTATTGGAAACATGTTAAATGTTTTTTTAAATTCCAATTTTTTACCCCTCTGACCACCCCTAACCACATTTAGTTTTGTTATATTTATCTGTCAACTACAAAACGTAATGTAATTTTTAACACTTTCCAGCCTAGTTGAAAAGTGTTTATAATTTCGGTTTGTCTGTCGCCTGGCCGTCTGGCCGTGCCCTAACTCGCGTAAATATACTCGGATTGCCCTGAAATTTTTGTATGTTACTGTTGTTTACTATAGCATGTTCCCTATTTCAACTGAAGTGTGTAGCACTTATAGTTTTGTTTACAGGGACATTCAAGATATTCCTTTACGAATATGGTATAGTTCGCTATTGAAAGAGAAGTGTGTAGAAATTATAGATTTTTTTTTTCAGGGACAGTCAAAAGTATTCCGTTCCATTACTGGCAATGGGAAATAATTGTTTCAAGTGCATTTTGATGATGCTACGTCATTTGAAACATGAATAAATTGATTTATAATTATGAAGCGCATTAAAACATGTTTTTTCTAGAATATGGTGTGCAAAACATTTATTATTCATTTACAGGGTCAAACAAAATAATTCTGTTAAACATTGTTCTGTGGGGGAAAGTCTTTGCAGTGTAATTTAATCATGTTTCACTATTCAAAACATAATGAAAATTATATGCATTACTGAGGTGCACTACACTTTTCTGGCTTGAAAGTATGGTGTGCATTGCGTTTACCGGTCATTTACAGGGACACAAAAAGATATCGGTTACAGTACATGTGCGATAATTACAGTCTATGTGCGGTAAGTGCGTTTTTAAGTTTAACTGAATTTTTTCATAGTACGTGGGTGTGTTTAAACTCGGTTGTTCATATACAGGGCTACACAAGGGAATTCGTAAGTATTACATACTATGGGAGAGAATTGCTTAAGGGTAGTTTTTAATTGTATTACGCATATTCCTGCTGAACTATATTTAGTAGACTAATAGAAGTTTGTAGGATATAAATAAATTCATATACTGCAAAAAAAAGATACATTCTCCTTTACGGTTGGTAACTGCTTTAAGCGAGTTTTAAGTTGCCTTTTGCGATACTTACCTAAATGCGTTTTTTACCTTTTAGTTTAATATGTGGTGTGTACAAAAGTCTTTAGATAATATTCAGAGTTGTACAAAGGATTTCGAGTGCAATTCCATAGATTGGTGAAAATTGCTAAATGTGAATATTCCAAATGAACTAAATTTTATCATGTTATATATCCAAATACATAGATCATATAAAGGGTTGCGCAAAATAATTCGATTAATTTATTGACAATGGAAGGTAATTTCGAAAAATGTATGTTTCAATGTGTTTATGTTGTCTAAACTATTTACGTACATATCTTCTTTCACCTTATTTAATAGTGAAGCTTCGTTACAGTTTTCCGGTTGTGTTGAAAGGTGTTTCATAATCTATGCTTGACGCACGATTTTTCGTTCTTGTTTTATTCTTTCAAGTTAGTTATGAAAACGAGTAAGGAAATCGATCTAAACTAAATTCTTTGTCAGAAATGCATATTAGAATTTCTTCGGACATGAATAATAAATGTTCCGAAACGAAGAATACTCTTTTCATCAATACCTGATGTTTTTATGTTTGAGTGAAGATTTCGATGAAGCATTAAGACCGACATATATAATCCTCAAAGATAAAACCGGTTATGTGTGACATATATGCTGTGAATAGAAATGTATCTATAGAAATAAAGGTCTTTATTCTCTGGATAAGTTTTCAAGTAAGGAAAATGTATTCCGCGCGAATTTGAAGTTTGTTAATTCATTAACTAGAGTACAATTTTTGTCAATTTGAACATAATTTTGAAAAAGGTTTTATATTATAATGTAATCTCACATGAATGCGCTGTTTTTTATGTGTTTATTACACGCAGCCTATTGTAAAAATTTTTAATTAATTATACTTATTATGTAATACAACCAATTATGTAATTTACATTAATTATATCTATTATATAATACTACCAATTATGTACTATACATTAATAATATTAATTTATAAAAAATAATTATATTTTTTAAAGTATTTTTTCTTTATATTTACAGATTTTGGTATTCATTTTGATCATTTAATTTTACTTTTTGCGACAAAGCAGCTGCATCTAATAACAAAAAGATATTTACGTATTATTCAGGCCAGGTCAGTTACCAGGTCAGTTACAGCTGCACCAAGCATAGCCACAATTATACTGATTACAGTAACCATTATTTTTTTTACAACTATATAGATTATTTATTTATTATAGTTTATATTTTATTATTTTTATTATAATTTATAATTTATTTTTTGTTAAAGTTTGTTGTATTTTTAAATTTATTTATTATTGTTCGTTTATTTTATCTTATTTATTTATTTATTTTATATTAGTTACCATTTTTTAAAATGTCATTTATATAATAATGTTGAATTACTGTCTTGAACATGATTGGCAACGATAAGCAAGATTGGCACCCATTTTTGGCAATATATCTATTGGCCCGGATAATGATAAAAATAACACCTTATACAAATTTATGAGATATTTGATAAGCATGTAAGCCATTTCACTTTTATATTTTACATATTTAATGAATTATTAAAATTTAACTTTTTAGCGTTCTTCATAAAGCATCCTATGAAAAGAATATCACCCATAACACTCCGCTATTGCCAAATGAAAACAATGCGGTAAATGATTTTAACTAGCTTCTTATGTTTGTAGAAATTCAGCATACTAAAAACAGAATTGCCAACTGCATATTTATTTGTCATTATAAGTTTGTTTTTACATAAAATAACTTAATGACTCATTATTACAGCAAATAGTTTACCCTAAATCTATATATAAACACATTTAAAAAGTTTGGTAATATAGATTATTTTTAACGTCACATTCAATTGCGTGTTTTTTGTATGACTTTGTATAGATACAGGAATATTAGATTATTCTATGATAAATTGTTTACCCATCACTGAAATTGACAGCATCGAAAATTAAAATGGTGAATATTTTCTAGTAAACGCAAAAATACGGTGTAAAAAAATTTAATATCACTAAAAGCATTTTATACCATATTTCAAAGAAAATTGAATTTAACAACAAGGGTTATTTTAGATATACAAAATCAATAAGTTATTTTACTGTAATTTACGCAAAACATTTCACTTATATAGTGTATGCTATATAAACTTTTTTTGTGTTATTATTTTTTTTTAATTCCTACTATTAGCTCACACTCTCTCTATATTTATCTTGTTCAAATTCTCAATCGTTAATAAAATATTTTCTATTCATCCACTCAAGTTCAAATAATTTTTTAAAAACTTCTAGTGGATGACACTTTATGTTAATACAGTTTTTTCAAATATTAATTAATTAATTAAATTTAATTAATTAATTTTAGTTTTAAATGGGAGAAAAAAATTCCTCCCATTGTTTTCATAAATGAAATGAAAGATTTATCTCAAATTAGTGATGCCACAGAAATAAAATACCGCAACGATGATTACAAAATAATGTTCAATAAGGATAACGATGGACATTAATGCTGCACGGGTTTATTTTATATATTTATGATTAAAAAGTAGGAATTGACTTAATTTTTTTTATAATACTTGTTAACGAGCAATTTAAAATCTATCATCACATTAAACATATATGTATATTGCAGAAGAAAACATTTCCAAATACCGGAGCAAAAATAAAATACGATAAAAACAGTTGTAAGCGTTGGAGGAATTTCTGGTTTGCAAATTAATATTCACAGTGATATGATATTTTGCATGGCTCGAAAAGAACTAATTATTTCAAAATTTACACAGCAGAACAAGAAAAAAATTATGTAAAAATAAATAAATAAATAAATAAAAATTTGTATATTTTTTAATATATTTTGTGTCAGCATATTTAACATCTACCACCGCTCAGTGTGATCACAATCACATTCCAGTACTGAGCACAGTCGGTGAAGAACGCTTGATACAGCATGAAACATTTAGTAAATAGTATGAAAAATAAATATGTGTATGTAAAAATAATCTATATTTTGAATCGAAGTTAATGACAAATTATTTACCTCAGTTATTGGAGATTGCTTCGGTAGCACACAAATTGCTCAATTATGAACTACTAACATTTAGTCTAACACAACTCATGTGACATATTTTGATATTGTTTAATGTAACAGAGACAACGAACGCAATTTATGCAGCACAACAACAATAAAAACAACTGTACACTGATGACAAAAATGGTGAAGTATACATTCGATCAAAACTGCATATATAGTAAGTGTTCAGTCTTTAATGGCAATGGCATCCACCAGATCAAAAGTGATGTCACGTCATACAAGGTCGTACGCCACGTAGCGGACGAGGTTGAACTACAGCATGATGAATAACTGATTTGATCTCTCGTGTGTAATCTAGTAGTTCCCATTTCTCTGAAATAGCTGCTTAAACCCAAATGATTTGTATTAGTGTTAAAATGCAGAGCGTACAGATATTGTATTATTTGTTATTCGTGATTGTTTTGTTTATTATTATAGTTTTACAAAATATTTTTAATATATTTTTATAAAATATTTATTAAATATCTAGATCGTTTTTAATATCTGGTGGTAATCATCTTTCTAGAAGAGACAATATCTGATATTTTTAACCGACTTAAAAAAAGGAGGAGGTTATCAATTCGACCCGTATGTATGTATTATGTTGTTCACGCATAACTCTCGTAAATGTGCATCGATTTTGATAATTTTTATTTTGTTTGAAAGAGTAATGGTCCAAGGTGGTCCCATTTCAATTTCGTCAAAATCTGATCATTAGAACAAATTATTTTATTCAAATTTCCATTATTTTGATAATTTAATTTATATTTCAAAAAGTCCATTATTTGAATTGTTGCCAATTTGTAAAATAGCGCACATAATAATATTCCCTTTCAATTAAAAAACGTATTTACACGAGACTATCAAAAACAGAAATAAAACTTTAAAACAATACTTAAATGATCACGTGTTAAAAGCAGTAAATGTAGAAAAATACATTATAAAAAATATACTTGCGCGTGAATATTAAAAAACAGAAATAATTAAATTATTACACGTTCAAAACATTAAATGGGAAAACTTACGTCATATTTAAAATGCTCAAATAACATTACTTCCAAACAGTTTCAATTTAAAAACATATTTACACGAGAGATTAATTTATTTGTAGCTGATATATTATGTATACTAAACTACGAAAACTCCTTCTGGTCTATACCGGCAGGAAAATACAGCCTACCTATTCCTTGGTTTTAAGATTTTAGCTAATTTTACTACAAAACACCAAGCTATAAAAATAGATGGAACCCGATTACAGAAGATTCAGTCGCACTTCTCGTCAATATTCAATTTGAATCAGAATTTCGCCAAATATGCTAGCTGTAGCCAAGTTGGCTTCATTTATGCCAACTTGTTTTTGTCGCCAAATTTGTTGATATTTCGCCAAATATTGCCTAGCTTGGAGAGAATTTAACGCTGGCGAACATGAATATATAGTGTTGAGAATGTGAAAGTTAGAACGATGGTTACAACAATGAAATAAAACTTGCGAGATAGAATGTTCACTAAAACACTTAAATTAAAACCGTTTATGGAGGAATCCTTCTGTCTTGTTTCAAAATGTCAGCCACTCTAAAATTTCAAAATGCTATATTTCAGGCATTTTTTAACGTAGAGGCAAAACAAAAATTGTTCCGTTATCCTTGGATCAAGGCTGAACACTAAATTGAAAAAAACTATTAGGATTTCTAATATTTTTAACGACTTTGTACATCTTTTTGAATTTGAAATCTTTAAGTGTCTATCATAGCACCTCCTTCTTGCCGAATATCCCCAAATTCAACTGGGACCTGCAGGCCATAGTAAAAAACACATACAAAAAATTTCGTTCAGTACTGTGGATAACCTAATACACTTTTCGATGATACAATAATTTAAATGGAACAAAAATCGCTATCACAGCACCCGCTTTCGGCAGAATATCCGCAAATTCAAGTGGGACCTGCTGGTCACAGCCAAAAACCTATAAATGAAATTTCGTTCAATTCTAGGTTGCTTCATAACTTGACACACTTTTCATTGATACAAAGAGGGCACACACGGACAGACAGATATTTTGTAAAAACATGTTTTTCGGAATCTTTGACTCCTAAAACATATAAATCCGTCGAAAACCGGAAGTTGAAAAAATTTTGATCACATACTTTCTTCTATTTAGATAGAAGAAGGTGAGAAAAGGAGGATGTTAATAATTTGACCTAATGTATGTATGTATGTATGTTTTAGTCCTGTTCACGCACAACTTTCGTAAATGTGCACCGATTTTGATATATATATATATTTGTTTAAAAATGTAAGACACCCTGTTGGTCCCATTTAAATTTCGTCAAATTCTGATGATTAGAACAATTTTGTTGTTAAAAAATTTTCAAAATTAAAAAATGCGTGGAACCCGATTACATTAGATTCATTCCCAATTCTCGTCTATCTGAATGAGAATTTCGTCAAATTAGTCAACTATAACGACGTTGGTTTCATTTATGGCAACATATTTTGATCGCCAAATTTGGCGATATTTCTCCAGTTGTCGTCCAGATTGACAATAATTTGATTCTGTCAAAGATTTTAATAAAAAATATTTATTTAATGGATAATTTTGGTAAATTATAATTTCTATTACAAATTACTTATTTATTCAGCAGATGTTGAAATCAAGATAATTGCCTATTACTGTATTAATAACTAAAAAGTAGGAAATAAAATAAACTTTTACAAAAAAAATATTAACCGGCTTAAAAAAAAGCACTAAAAAGTATTAAATAATTCTTTAAAATTATCTAATGACAAAATGTTATCCATAAAAATACTTATCCGCGTGTTTTATAAGCGAATAAAAATTTATATTTATCGTGACGTCACGGGAATATTGTCCATTGGGTTTATTTTATCATTATGCATTATAACTTTGTTGATGCCATTTTTTTCATTACAATTAAATACAAAATATATTTATATTTATGTGCATGGTGTTTAAGCATTAATGTAAGGTATATGATGTACGTGTGAAAAGTTTGCGCCGGTGAAAATGATGTTATGCTGAGCTTGAAGTGCATTTTAACATTGATAAAACTAAAGAGAAAAATGTATGTGATTGTGTTAACATGACATAATTTTACTGATTTTTGCATTCATAATTATAAAGATTAGAATTGGAGCCGTCATTGATTTCTTCATCTTGATTGCATACCTTCATTACATGTTACCAATTGCTTTTTTTTTAAATTATAGGATAGAAGATTTCCTTTTTTAGTAAAAAAAATCACAAAAGTAAAGGATTTCAGGAAATTTAAAGTTATTAAAAATAGTGTTATGGTAGAAAAAAAAATTCTAGAAATAGTGATTGTATTTTTAGCTAGAATAAACAATGTAAGACTAATATTTCATAGGAATTATTTTGGTAGATTTATTATAAGTTCATTTAACAGTTCCTTATTAGCGCAAAGTCCTATTTCTTTCACTGTGAATTTCTCTTTCGATGTCAAAAAATGTTTTTCCACTTTTGGAAACCAGCCAAAATACAGTGGCAATTTTTAGAAATGTACAACAGTTGTGACAACAAAGGCGCTATCGCTTTAGCTTTCATCGCGCTTACATCACTTCGAAATACTACAAATTTCTATTTTTTACTACATTTTACAATTTCAATTCTTACATCATCAATTAGAAAAAAAAATTAGCTTTCGATTGAAATTTATTTGAAAACTGCCGATTAATTTAACGACTTTTTATATAATTTTCAAGCATGAAAATTTTTTCAATTTTATCTTATCAATGACCACCAGTTTACTTCAATAATGTAAAATAGCCCTTGGGAAAGTTGCCACAATTGAAAATAGATTTCCCTAACCATCATAAAAAGTGAATAATAATTTTTTTAAAAAAAGTGATAAATCATAAGATCAGATTATCCATAAGATCGAACATTTGGCGCTAAACAAAAATCTGTCAGGAAAAAAAAAAAAAAAAAAAAAAAAAAAAAGACTATTTTTAGTTTATGTTGAACATAAAATTGATATGTTGAATTCGTTGATGAATATGTTCCATCAGGTATCAGGATATGCTAGGAATTGCATTTTTTTTATTTTTTTACATTTCCAACTGTATAAGAGGAAAAATATCCCCGACTGTGATGGAAAAGGGATAATCATCCTGATTATTTCAAGGAACCGAAGAAACCATACAAATAAATTACACTTGAAAACGTTAATAATCTCCCTCATCTGCAGATAGATTTATTACTGTAAAAAATGTCTTAATCTTTACATAAAAATTGATTAGCTTAAAACAATGGATGCATTTTAGAAGATATGGATTTGAAACGAACAATGATTAAAGAGGAAATTTTAAAACTTTTAATTTAATCATTTTAAAACTTTTTTAACGTCGATTTTCGACGGTGCTTTTGGGCAGATGCAATGCACATGCGCATAGGAGCTCATTCGGTTGCATTATTACAGGGGGGGGATGTGCGCTTTATTTACTATGTTCTGTTATTTACTGAATATGATATGAACGTAGGAATATACTATTTGTATATACTTCATAGGTCCATGAATTTTTTTTCTTGCCGTGGGGAATATGGTGGTAATGTCAAACTGATTTGCTTTGCACAGTTATTTACGGATTGTTTGTTTGGAGTTTGCATCGGAAATAGTACTGTATTTGACTGGGGAAAAAAAATTAAATAAAATATTTGAAAGACTGTTTTATACGCGCCCCTTCATAAATAATAAAGAAGCTTATTTTACTGATATTGTTATAGTATTTTTTTGCGTCAAGTTTTGACGGGTTCCATCTAGTGTGTAATAAAGTTTCAGTATCCATCTATCAAAATACGTGAGTTTCAAGTCACCAAAGTTAGCACAATTTTCAAAATTATTTTCTCCCCGTTTTATTATTTTTTAATGCTTTTATTTTGTAACATAACTTTAGTTCTTGTATATAAAGATGGACATTTGCGATCGTTTTTTTCCTCAATTCCTGAGGTGCTAAATATACAAAAATTGAGTATACAGGTAACAATACAACATGTTAATATGTTTAAAAGGTAAGGTACTTACCACAAGTAGTAGGTGATATACAAAATTATACTATTATTATTATTATGTTATGCGAGCTCGGAGAAAAAGAATTCCGTAATCGGACCCACAAGTAGGGTTTGCAGCAAATAAAAATGATGGCTGAAATAATATTTCAAGTGAATAACAGTCATAATAATGATGTTAAATGTATCAATTGGTACAAAATCTACCATCTGCGCATTCTCCTGATGACATACTGTGAATATTTATACATGGATGGAAGATGTATCTTGTTTACCAGATTTATTGCAAATAATATTGATACAGTTTGTTTTGGTAAAAATACGTATATTGAAACAAACTGGAAATTGTACGTCAAGCGAATAAAATGAGGTGCGTTCGTGTTGTTATTTTTTCAGTGAAATGAATAATATCGTCTTTTATTATGATATGATTAATTTCCGTAATAAAATAAGTAAATTTGAAATTGGCAACATTTTATCTTTTGTTGACATTTATTGAAATTTCCAATGGGAAGCTTAAGCATAGCTTTAAAAATTTCAGAACTTGAAATACATATGTAGGCTCTTTTTCCATTTAATATCTATTTCTCCGGAAGCATATATACAAAAAACTGTCGGTAGATTATATGAATGGTATAATTAAACAATTTTAGTATACAAATTCGTTGTTTAAATTCAGTAATACGGAAATAATATGACTCCATCTTAAGTAGGACGTAATCACCATGGCAACCTAGAATCATATCCAATCATTGGACATCATATACATTATTTCTCCTGTCAACATCCCTTTTTCTAAGAAAATATGAAACGCAGAACAACGAATGAGATACCATATGAAAGGTTTTTGAACCGGCTTCTGACGTAGTACACTTACATTTTTTTTAAAACATGTTTTTCGATTAAAAATTGTTGTTAATTGAAAATTAAATCGACATTGATTTCATAAATGAAATGAAAGGTTTTGTGAAATCAGTGTTGCCACAAAAATAAAATACTGCATTATCGTATGATGTCATCCTCTAATGCAATTAAAATATGATTGTTAATTTATTTCTTGCGCGTGCTTTTTGAAAAAAATTAGAGCTTTTAATCGGGTTTTTAATTTAATTTTTACGCGTGCGTCACCTATTGTTTATTTGTTTTCTTTGTTTAATCATGGCTGTTTATATGCGTGCTGTATCGGAATCGGAGCACCAGTAGATTACGTAATTTAAGGATTAACTTCCAAATATACATTTCATTAGGATTTACAAAAATTGTAAATATTTATTTTTGATATTTCATTAAGCTGTTAATATGCCAGCGAAGTCTGATGTCACTTAAATGGCTGCTGGACCACAAAGTTTGAACGCCCCATGTTTAAGTTCCATAGGCTTTCAAAAAAGTGGTGTACCAAATATTGATTTACGCATTTAAAACATTTCTTTAACAGTTTTGCAATATCTGAGGAAATGCTTTCGGCACAGATGTCATTTACGCACCACATTGGGGCGATTTTTCCCCCGCTATTTTGGCGAAAACTTTGTTTATTTACTTTTGTTTGTTGACTTTGTTTATTTACTTTTTAAACGTTGTTTATTTACTTTATTTCGTATTTTAATTCTATAAATTATTGTTATTATGTATATCCACATTTATTTATATCAAACTGTCATTTATTTATTTGTATTTCTTTTTTAAAATAATAGAAGCTATTTCATTTATTATGTTATTTCACTTTTATATTGAAATAAAATATCACATGCTATTATTGTAAGCTATTTGTAACTAATATTCAAAAACAAAATTTTCGCCAAAATGGGCGGGGGAAAAATCGTGCCAATGTGGTGAGTATATGACATATGTGCCATGCTGGCAAATAAAGTCCCCACACATTTGATTCAGTGTTTAAATTTTTTTATAATCCTTTTTTTTTTTTTTTTTTCAGTATAGGGGTCTTGGCAACCTAGAGAAATAACCTTGGCGAGAGAAGAAAATTTGGCAAAATATTTTCTGGCAATCTATTCGCACAAGCAATCATTATATATATATTATTTCATTTGTCAACATCCTTTTTTCTATGCCCATACAAAACATACAACGATGAATGAGGTATTCGAAAAGTTTTTGAACAAGTTTCTGAAAAAGTACAACTGCATTTCGTTAAAACGCGGTGATTGAATAAAAAAAAAAATCCATTAATTAAAAATTAGCGCTAAAACGCACCAGGAAATAATCTCAAAGATTGCAGTGCGAAAGTTTCGCACGGGTCCTTCTGGTCATTGAATTAATTACGTATGATAAGATTTAATAGAATGAAGAATGTTACTATAACTGGATCATAGAAGTTATAAAATGTCATATACGCCATATATGACTATAACGTCATACATGTCAGATAACTTGGCGATACATCACGATCGCTTGACGATTAATCCTCGTAAGCTGCTGTAACCAGGAAGTACCTATTTAAAAAAATTTAAATTAATTATTAAATTATTTTTATTTATATCGTTTGAGTTTTTATTCAATTTTCATAAAATTTGAAATGACCTAACAAAATTCTGAAACGATTATATATATTAAATTTCAAATCATTCTGTTGGTTAGTTTATGCGCTGTTATATGTGAGCAGACGGACAGTCAGATGGACGGACCAGACGATGGCTATAGGTGCTATGTATTTATATAATTACGAACGCATCTAAAAACATTCACCATATCTTTTTAGTTTCGAGAGAAAAGGCGATACTGCTTACATAGCATTCTTAACTTTTTTCTCAAAACTAAAATGATATCATTAATGTTTTTCAAAGATACATATTTTTATCGAAACAAACTGCTTGAGAAATATTTTGTAATAAAACTGGTAAACAATATAAATCTTCCATCAGTAAATAACGATTCACAATATATGCTCAGGAAAATACGCAGATGGTAGATTTTGTTTCTTACCGAGGCTAACGAAAAAGACAGGCTACCGCGGTGCATTCCACTTATCTTTTTTTACAGACCGCTAGAGTGACGTGATGCTCTTTTCGTACACCTGTATTGGTGCATTCGAGCATCACGTGACTCCCGCGGTCTATGAAAAAAAGATACGCGTAAAGCACCGCGGTAGCTTTTCTTTTTCGTTAGCCTCGGTTTCATACCTAATGACGTCATTCTAAAAGCCAGTGTATTGGCATCAACCCCGTCCACAAGATCGCTCAGTTGTGTCAGTTTTGCGCCGTATTCCAGTATAAAGTTGGTGCTCTTACAATATATGCAGTTTTGATTTTCAATAATATTGATAAAAGCTTTTGTAAACAGAATTAATTTCACTTAGTTAATTTAAAATGTTCAGCTCTTGAAAATTCACCTCATAAAACACGGAATTAAATGTCTTTTTAAGGTAAAATCGTGTACAACAGAAACATCATATCAGTGAAAATGGCTGATATTACGTGCAGTATGATATTTTTCAGTGATGGTAAAAAATGGGTGTTTCCTCTTTAAACAGGTGACTTTAGGTAACTTTACACAAGAAATCACAGTAATGTAATTTGGCGTAATCATGATATTGCGTTGAGGAATTGAAAATGAAGTTTGATGTAATTATATCTCATATTCACTGATATATAGATATCGCGGAGATTGTGAAAGAACACACCGTAACAATGCCACCTGTTGAGCGATATATGCCAAAAACAAATTTGCACCAATTTATGTCGAACAATAACCTAATGTGAAATATGGCAAAATTTCAAATTCTGGATCTTCAGATATAGGTATCAGAGATATCGTGTACGATACAGAATGCCAAGTCACCCTTTCTAAAATATACAGCAAAACTTAATTAACACCAACTTAATTAAATGTATGAAGTAGGATGAAATTCCATGAATGCATTTATCAGATAGAGGGGGCAAAACATTTTGACAGATACAGACAGACAAAAAAATACGTGTAAAGCCATCAGAATGCTTATAATACTTTTTATTATTAATACAGCAGAATGTAAAACAAAAAAAAAGGTTCGTTTTTATTAAAATAAAGTTTAATTTTAACTCTTGGTTTTAAAGTAAGACTGATACATCCTTTGCTTTCTTAAATACAAAATGATTTTTAAAGTGAATATCTTTGAAATGTCGGTAGACGTTAAAAGTATTCTGAAATGTATAAATCAAAATTTTTTTATTTGTTTTCAAGTTGACATTTTTAAAATCTTTGTAAAGAAGATTTATAAGAGTATATTTTTGCAGATTCGTCGCTATACCATGCACTAGTGAAAAATAAGGAAAAATGAAAAGGATGAAAGGAATCAAGATACATTGCAAATATTTCTTTTTAAACTGACTGCAAAGAAATCTCTTCTAAGTAGAATTCAAAGAAAAATTATTTCATATATTTATTTAGTATATATTTTTATTTACTTCCATGATAAATCTATGAACAGGATACGCATATTTTGATAATATTTTTTCTTATTTTAAAATGCTGGTTTTCATTGTAGTCATATATAATTTATGTCATTGGGATGCAATATTAAGGTGCCTCTGTATGCGAGTGGCTATATATGCACAGAGCGCATGCTCAGACTGTCCTTAGACAGATGTTTTTATACAAACTATGGTAAAGCTACATTCCAGACATGGCGATTGTCGCCTGGACGAGTTCGGTTATACGCGTGAGACAAGATAAGAAGCATTAGCTTGACAATAATGTCAGACACGCCAAGATGCTTGGTTTTACAATTTTGTCCTGAATCGTTCCAACCAATCAAATTTTATATCCCATATGTCGCCACTCTCATATTGAAGCTCCCTATACACGCGACCTACGTTATACACGGCCGGTGCATGACGTTTAAAACGTCACATGGAGTGGATCATTTGTACACGGTGATTGGTGCAAAGCGGCGCTCCCACCGTTTTGAACCAATCGCTGTATAAAAATGATCCACTCCATGTGACGTTTTAAACGTCATGCACCGGCTGTGTATAACGTAGGTTGCGCTATACCGCGACCTGTGTTATATCGCGACCTACGTAATACAAGGCCGGTGCATGACGTTTAAAACGTCACATGGTGTGGATAATTTTTTCACGGTAATTGGTGCACCATTTTACACCAATCGCCGTGTAAAAATGATCAACACCATGCGACGTTTTAAACGTCATACACCGGCCGTGTATAACGTAGGTCGCGGTCATTCACGGCCGGTTCATGACTTTAAAAAATTCACACGGAAGGGATAGTCTTTACACGGCGATTGACATAAAACGATGGGCGTGACGCTTTGTACCAATCACCGTGACAGATGATCCACTCCGTGTGACGTTTTAAACGTCATGAACGGCGCACAGTGGAGTATTTGACTCAAAATCCTGGCCTAAATTAATTTTCATATGTTTCAAAGTTAAAACCATTGTTGTTGAATTACTATTAGTAAATACACTTAATTAATGTTATATATGCATAAATGCATGTATTTATTTAAATAAATAAATATGTAATGCAATGTTTACTTTATTATTTATTGTTTATAAGAGAAAATCAATTGTTGATGATTTTGTTTTATTTACAAGTGACGTTTAATTAAATGTGATTAAATTTATTGCACATTAATGTTTTATTATTTGTAAACACCAATGCATAAAAAATATATATTACTTGCATTTAGTATTTACTAGAGATGCAAAAGTCCGGATTATTCCCAGTTTTATTTTCAATAGACCCGGTTTATTCCCAGGTTTGTTCCCAAAAGACCTGGTTTAATCCCAAAAAACCAAGTTTATTCGCAAAAAACACCGGATTAATCCTAGGTTTAAACCTGGTTTTTTCTAGCCTTTGCAAATTCAGTAAAGTTGAGTCTCTATAATATAGAGATGCTGTTTTTGAGTGTTTTTAATAGGTTTGTAGTCCTACGAAAAAACATTAATATCTAACTAGCTGGCTTCGCCCGCCTTCGGGCCCCTAATTTACATCGGTGCCTCGAAACTTTTGTATTCTCCGGCTCGCATATTACTGGAACCGAACGAACCTCCGACCCGGATCCCCGCTGCCTTCGGCACCGGATAATCCCTTAATTTGCACATCGAATAGTATAAACCTCTAACTGAACGAATCTCCGACCCTGGTCCCCGCTGCCTTCGGCACCGTATACCGGTCGTGCTGCGCACGCACCGGATAATCCCTTAAATTTCACATAAAATAGTATAAACCTCTAACTGAACGAACATCCGGCTCGGGTCCCCGCTGCCTGCAGCACCGTATAGCAGTCGTGCTGCGTACGCGCTGCAGTATACGTTAGTTCCACCTTCCACCACCAGGTGGCGCAATCTGTTTATACTATCATAACTGAAATTGTTAAGGCTTTCGATGTCGAGTCGAATGAGCCATACTCCGTCGTTTTCATGCCCGTAGAACCGGAGATAAGAAAGCGCCCCTTGGTGGTGTGACTCGGACCAAAATTCGATAAGCTGTAGTATCATCTATCGACGTCGAGTCGATTGAGCCAAACCGCGTCGTGATGTGACCCATAAAACCCGAGTTGGATGAAAAATCCTTTAATTACACCTTCCACCACCAGGGGGCGCAATGTGTTCCATACGAACATGACCGAAATGTGTAAAGCTGCAGTCGAAAGAGCCAAACCCCGTCGTAATCGGGCCCATAGAACCCGATTTCCGGAAGCGCCCCCTGGTGGTGAAACTTGGAACTAAAATATGTAAGCGCTATCGATATCGAGTCGAATGAGCCAAACCGCTTTCCGATTGGACTCGTTGAACTCGAGATATTGGTAAATCAAAATATGAAATCTGATATTATTATTCGAAAAGAGCGGTATAAACTCAGAGATTTTTAAAAATGTTATAGAGGGTCCTTATTACTTTAATTATGATGTTTGGAATCGGTTTGGTGGAAATCCGTAACACAGTTTCTTAGTTATAGAAACGGACCACAGTTAAAAGAAAAAATCTGGAAAGTGGGGGGGGGGGGCGATGACACTGCTTTTTCTCAAACAACTTATTTAGACTACTGGAGTTCTCGTTCAAAGACAGTGAGCTGTAGAAAAACTTAAAACTGAAAAAAAATCTGACGTCTTAATTACATAAACCGTCCGGATTCGATAACGGGCGAAGCCCACTTTTAAACAACTTATTTAGACTACCGGAGTTCTCGTTCAAAGACAGTGAGCTGTAGAAAAACTTAAAACTGAAAAAAAAAATCTGATGTCTTAATTACATAAACCGTCCGGATTCGATAACGGGCGAATCCCGCTTTTTACTAATCGAAAATAGTGGTAATTTTTCTATACATATAAACAATCAAACGTTTAAAAATGTTAAATTTGTTGAAATGGAATTGGTTTCCTCAAAAATAATACAAATGTACAAATATGTCTTAATTACATCAACCGTCCCGATTCGATAACGGGCGAAGCCCGCTTTTCCTTATCATAATATCTGGTTGCCACTCTAAAAGAAAAACTTAAAATACTCGTAATGCAGCTTTTAGACGCGGCCTACTTCTTAAAATCGTAATATCTAGCAGGCACTGTAATGGAAATTTTCCTTTTGCTTTAATTATACGAATAATGATTAATTATACAATTAAATAATATATCGGCTCGTAATGAAGATATGAAAATAATTTTTAGATATTCTAAAAGCAGAATCAATTTTGCGTCGCCCTGTGAAAGTTTGGAATTACTGCGTCCCTTAGATTCGGAGATTGGGCTCCCCCTCTGAAAAAACCCAGTTGAAAATCACGTGACCTCCGTAAAATAAATTGGCCTCGCCTCTTGAAAATCGATACAGACAATTGTCGGGCCACCTGTCTGCGGTCTGGCATTCGCTGCGCGGAAAGAAATGAAAAATATTTTTTATCGATCGATTTTTAAAGGATTTTTTCGGTTCTAATTGTCGTACGGAAATGATTTGTCGAATTTATGAAACCGGACCCGCCCCGGTTGCGCACGTACCGCTTTCGAATTTCTGGGCAGTAGACTTTCGCAGATACGGGTCGGTTTAAAAACCCGTACTGCGGTATAGGGCTTAATTTGCTCCGCGGCACCGCTGCCTTCGCCGATCCGAGAGACCGGCAACACTTTTCGGAGGCGAAATTTTTGCGGTTTTCAGTTCCTTTGCAAATTCGGTTTCGGTCAGTAATTAAAACAGTTTCGTTAATTAATAACTCCCCGGGTCCGGGTCGGACTCCCGACCCGGCCGAACTTGAGCTCCGCCCCTTTTTTGCGAATTTTTCGGTGATCGAGCGCCCTCCGTGCGTCGCCTACTCACAAAGCCTTTGCGGGTACAGACACACAGACACACACACACACACACACACACACACACACACACAGACGTTTACCGTCATTAATAGTATTGACAATGGCAACAATATGCGGAATTTTTTGTAAAAGAAAATTGCCTTGAAAACTATAATCAATACGATTATAATTCAAAATGGTCCGACAAATCCCGACAGCTTTAAAAAGCTTTAAATATATTAGATAATATATTTCAATAAATATATTTCGATAAATTAGACCTAAAAAGGCTTAATAAACCCATTTTCGATTTAAATTATTTATTATATAAATGAAAAGTAAAATTATTTAAAAGCACATGTCAAAGTATACATTTAAACACAATAACAAAGCTGAAACATAACAAAACTAGTCGTTGGGGGCCACCGTAATACTTACCCATCATGGATATGCATAATGTAAAATATTAAAACAAAAATGTGTAAACTACTTATAAAATGCATAGCAATTCAAATAAAATCGTGGCTTGATGACGTCATAACTTTATAGGGTCGATTACTGAATTGCTTGAAATAGGTTTTTCCTTATAACTCCAAAAATAATAATCCTATTAACTAGCGGTTTATTGCATCTGATTAAGCGTCAAATTTCCAATTAAAATATATCTTTGAAGTGAAATTTGGATGAAATACAGGGTCATGAAAAATCGAAGAGTGTGGAAAATAGGATTACAAATATCTCAGCAACTAATTATCTGATCGACTTCATGCTTTATGCAAAATTTATGTTTTTTTATTGTATTTTATATTCATTTCTTAAAATAAACAATTTCGAAAATTTTTATATACCTTTTATCAGAACGAATATTTCGAGAGTCCGAAAAAAATAGATCCGGTTAATCGAGGTTATTGAAATGAAATAGGCTTCTTCCCATTATTACATACTAAGTACATACCAAATTGCAAGTGTCTATCTCAATTTTTTCGGGAGATAGAGCGTTTACAGACACACAGACACACAGACACACAGACGGACGGCAAATTTTTTTTTCTAAAAATATGTTTTTTGGAATCTCCAGTGTCTGAAACGTGTAAATCCGTCAAAAAAATTTTCGATTTTCAAAACGATTACAAGACTTACCCTATACTACGTATGATGGGAAAGTAAAAGCACGTCTTCTCACAAAGAAACTTTTACATCAACTGAGGCTAGGAGCCGCCGGATTTGACTCATACTCCTGAAGTGCACATAGATCGATGCACCACTTAGTCAGCTATTATAAAATATGCTTTTTAAAATTGTTGATCAAATTTTAATTTCTGCCTTTTTGGCCAGGATTTTGCATCAAATACTCCACTGTGCGGCGTGTAAAACGTAGGCGCGCCTATAGAATGTCGTATTTATGACTAGATAGCTGCATAGAAACCCGTTGTCTTGGATTTGAATTGTATATGTTTTGTATTATGTTGTATATATGTATATATAATTGTATATGTGTTTTGTGTGAAAAATCCAATTTTCTTCTACATTTGAAAATTATCTATAATACTGATTTTATAAAATATTTTTTAGTTATTAGAGGACATTATTTTTAAAATACAGTTTCTATGAAAATTAAGAAATTTAAATTTTTTAAATTATTTGATTTTGATGCTGTGTTCAACTGAGTGCCTTTATTAAAAAAGCGATGCACGAAAAAGAAAATATTTGGTCGAGAGGATTTTGGATGAAAATCTGGAGAGCTTTTCGCATCTTCGATCAATCTGCATAGGCGACTTGTGCGTATGCCACCTCTTTCTTTTACGCTTTAAATTATAGTAACTAAGTGTGCAATTTAAATGTCGTTATTGAAAAATGACAAGTATTCAGTCCTCTTTATTGCATGAGTTTTGAAAATATGTTTTATCGTCTGCGTTCTATTTGACAGTGACGCAGTAGCAATATGGATCTGTAACCACAGGTGCGTTTTATTGATATTGTTGTAAAATTAAATATATTATTCTCTTCAAATGAGTATTCATTTGGAGAAGAGTTTGTTAAAAATATTGAGTAATCTTCATTGAACGTAGGCTATGTAGAATACGGCTTGGATTATTCATAACTGTACTTTAAAGGTCTGACATTCTTCGGATATTGTTTAAGTGTATCAAATTAACATTCAATGCAGAGATAGAAGCCGAACTCCATGTCAGCCGAGTTAGTTCAAAGTCTTAATTTCAGAAGTAAGTGAATATGTTTGTTCTTTATTGTGCTGTTAAAAAAATGTTCAGATGTGCAAAAAAAAAAAAGATGTCTAATGCGTCGGAATAAATTATAACTATTTATGACAAAATGACAATGGCTGACTGAAGTAATAGTATTTAAATTTTGCCTTATATAAAAAATAAAGCAACTTTTGTAACAGAGATAGCAAATACTAAAGTGGAAATTCGAAAACTTTGGCAAATTGAACTGGAGAAAATAAGACTCGAGACATCAAAATATGAATTAGAACTGGCTAAAATTATACCCAAACCTAACCTAAAAATAGTGAAAGCGAAATGAAATGAGACTTCTTAGATCAATTAATAAAATATATGAAAATTCGAACTTTATTTATAAAAATTCTTATCCGTCATGAAGTTTGGGAAATTTTATTTTCTTCTTTAGAATGAGGCTTCAATATTAAATTTTTTCCAGGACAATATAAAGTAGAAATTATTTAACTCTGTTAGATGATTAAAAAAAACTTTCTTAATAACTTACTTACATTACAAGAGTACAGAAAAAAAAAAAAAAAGAAAATCATTGTTCCCAAATTCATGACCACCGATGTTCGCGAATTACTTCACAGTTAACGTAGGTAAGTATGGCAAAAATAAATGCCACAGTTTTCCATTTAATTTGTTAAATAAAAAATCATATTTTTAATAAAAATTCAAAAATTGTTTTGAAATATAGCTAAAACACTTAATTGACTATTCTCCAAAATACCAAAATCGCATATTAGCATATTTCTACGAAAATAGAGACACACTGAAAAAAAAAATGTTGATTTTACAGTATAATACTGGCATCCCAACTGACAGTACTATACCCTAAAATTAACAGTAATAAACAGTAAAGTAAGCAGTAATAATCTACCGCGCAGGCGCGGCAGCATAATAGGTGTCGTACTGGTATTTATAACCAAAAAAAAAAAAACCTCGTTTTCCTCAAAAGTGCATTTTAAAAATCTGTGACGATGATTACTCTAAAACTACTGAATATTGACTCATTTCTAATTTTGTCATATTTTTCACTATATAGTTATTAATTGCTTGAACAAAAGATTTTTTTTAATCACCAATAAACAGACGACTTTAATGGCACCTATCATTTAGAAAAAAAAAAAAATCTGTTTCTCATAAATTCTTTCGTCTAATCAACACACTCTGCCTCTTAAAAAAAAAAAAAAATTCTATCAGCAGGACTGCAATGACTTCAGATTTACTTATTTTTTTAAATACAGTAGTACATCAAAATTATGTTTAAATGTTGTATTATAAATTTTAAAGAAAATTAAAGAAAATTGATCGCCTTACGAGCAAAAAAAAAATATGAAAAAAGAAAAGTTAAAAACACTATTTGTATTTTGCATGATTATATGTTAACCATTAATGCTGTGAAAAGGATATGACCTCGTTTAAAAATTCGACAAACTTTGAATTGGTAGTTGGCATTTGAGACCTTGTTTTAACTTTTGCATAATATTTAGTTTCTTATGACTTTGAGTTGAATATAGAACCAAATTTAAATAAAAAATAATTACAAGTTAATATAATTTTTATTTTTTAGAGTATCCGCGTTTTCCTTCTAGTAAATAAAATTATAGATATTCCTCATCGACATACAGTGTAAAGAAAACATATGTCACTTAATCTACGAAAACATATTATAACTGCGAACGAAAATGTATAACATCCTCTTCCAAGTTACAGACGATTCCGAAATTATTCTTTATCTATAGAAACTTCAGTAATTAATATATTTTCGAAATTTAAAGAATCACTTATAAAAACAAAGTTTCTTTTGCTACGACGCACTTTCGGAAACTTTTCTGAGTAGCTTTTCTAGCGTGTAAATAAGTTTTCTCTACCCGGAATATCAGTTTTCGGAATGTTATCAATTTACAGTTAAACATTTTCAGCTATGTAATTGTATTTATACATGCAAAAGCGACAAAATAATGTTAATTTTATTGTTAAGGTTATTGCTGTTAATTTATCACGTTTGTTTATAAAACATGTTTGTTCAGCATGCAAATGTTTACTTGACAATTGATAACATCCAAAATTCCTATATTCTGGGATGAGAAAAGTGATTAATACACTATAAACTAGTCGTTGGGGGGGGGGGCACCGTAATACTTACTCATCATGGATATGCCTAATGTAAAATAGTTAAAAAAAATGTGTAAACTACTTATAAAATGCATTGCAATTCGAATAAAATCGTGGCTTAATGAAGTTATAAACTTTAAATGTTCGATTACTGAATTGCTTAAAAGAAATATCCTTATAACTCAAAAAACAGTAATCCTATTAACTAGCGGTTTATTGCATTTATGTTATGAAAGAATTATTTTGTTGTGAAATATTAAACTTCTGGCTATTGTTTTTTAGAATTTAGCAACAATTGTATTTTCTATAAAACATAGATAAACAAGTCTTTTGGGGCCACCGAAATACTTACCCATCATGGATATGCATAATATTTCGAAAGTCCAAAAAAATAGTTCCGGATAACTAAAGTTACTGAAAATTAATAGGCTTTGTCGCACTGTTACATTCTAAGTACATAACAAATTTCAAGCCTCTCTCTCAATTTATTCGGTAGATAGAATGTTTAAAATCGTGGCTTGATGACGTCATCAACTTTAAATGCTCCATTACTGAATTGCGCAAAAGAGACGTCCATATAACTCGAAAAATGATAATCAAATTAACTAGAGTTTACTGCGTCGGATTAAGCGTCTCATTTCCAATTAAAATATCGCTTTGAATTCTCAGCAACTCATTATCCGATTGACTTCATTCTTTATTAAACATTTATGTTTTTTTTTATTGTCTTTTATATTCACTCCTTAAAATAAGCAATTTCGTAAAATTTTATATACCTTTTATCAGAACGAGTATTTCGAGAGTCCGAAGAAAATAGTTCCGGATAATCGAGGTGACTGAAATTCAATAAGCTTCTTCCCATTATTACATACCAAATTTCAAGTCTCTATCTCAATTTGTTCGGGAGATAGAGCGTTTACAGACAGACAGACACAAAGAGGGACGGCATTTTTTCCCCCTAAAAATATGTTTTTCGGAATCTCCAGTGTGTAATCTGAAACGTGTAAATCCGTCAAAAAAAAATTTTTTTTTCGATTTTCAAAACGATTACAAGATTTACCCTATACTACGTATGATGGGTAAGTAAAACTAAAATTACGTGGAAACGTTTCCGGAAATCTGTTTCAATAAAAGAAGCAATGCTTTATAAACGTTTCTTTAAATTTCAGGAATTTTTTTTTTTTTTTCAGATTTGTGAAGGTAAAGAATGATTTTCGGAATCTTGGATAATACTGAAGAGGTTATTGCATATTTCCGCTCATGGTTATATTACATTTTCATAGGTAACAAACATTTGTCTTTTTTTACAGTGTACAAAGAACGTGGAACAGGCATTTGCTGAAAAAATCTAATAAAATCTAAAACAATAACGGAAATGTTATAGAATGAAATTTTATGCATTCCATGGATTGATAAGTTGTTTAATCTCTAGCACTTTTTAATTGGAGTTATTTTTAAATTGATATGCGTTTTCTCGGAAATACAATTTTTCATTTTAGTATGTCATAATATATAATAAATAACAAATAATACAAAACTAGCTGGCTTCGCCCGCCAGCGGGCCCCTAATTTACATCGGTGCCTCGAAAATTTTGTATTCTCCGGCTCGCATCCCCCTCGCACCGAACGAACCTCCGACCCGGGTCCCCGCTGCCTTCGGCACCGGATAATCCCATAATTTGCATAATCCCTTAATTTGTACATCGAATAGTATAAACCTCTAACTGAACTAATCTCCGACCCTGGTCCCCGCTGCCTTCGGCACCGTATACCGGTCGAAACTTTTGCATTCTCCGGCTCGCATCCCCCTCGAACCGAACGAACCTCCGAGCCGGGTCCCCGCTGCCTTCGGCACCGTACACCGGTCGTGCTACGCATGCACCGGATAATCCCATAATTTGCATAATCCCTTAATTTGCACATCGAATAGTATAAACCTCTAACTGAACTAATCTCCGACCCTGGTCCCCGCTGCCTACGGCACCGTATACCGGTCGTGCTAAGCACGCACCGGATAATCCCTTAAATTGCACATAGAATAGTATAAACCTGTCACTGAACGAACCTCCGGCTCGGGTCCCCGCTGCCTGCGGCACCGTATAGCAGTCGTTCCGACCCTGGTCCCCGCTGCCTTCGGCACCGTATACCGGTCGTGCTACGCACGCACCGGATAATCCCTTAAATTGCACATAGAATAGTATAAACCTGTCACTGAACGAACCTCCGGCTCGGATCATTTTCAATCATTCAAACTCTCAAAAGTTAAAAGAGAATTATAATATTCTCAATAAAAATTTCTCTTTCATTACGAAAGAATTTAAAAAAAAATTGACTGAACTGACCATTGAGTTTCTGAACTAAAATATCATAAATTTAGGACATCATGAACTTATAGTACTTCGAAAATATTTTATATTTAACTTTCAATTTGCAAAAAATTGTTATTTTTTACCTTTTATATTTTATCATTGTTATGTAATTATATTCATTGTTTCAAATCTAATAAACAGGCGCCTCCTGCGGTGGGGGTTGGAACGGATGGGTGCTATCGGTGTCGGGTAGCGTTTATTTTTCCCCTCGTGGACTTATTGTTCCTATACCTCACGGGTGGCTGTCCACGAGTGGGTGATTTCGGTCCCCGCTACCTGCGGCACCGTATAGCAGTCGTTCAAACCCTGGTCCCCGCTGCCTTCGGCACTGTATACCGGTCGTGCTACGCACGCACCGGATAATCCCTTAAATTGCACATAGAATAGTATAAACCAGTCACTGAACGAACCTCCGTCTCGGGTCCCCGCTGCCTGCGGCAACGTATAGCAGTTGTTTCGACCCTGGTCCCCACTGCCTTCGGCACCGTATACCGGCCGTGCTACGCACGCACCGGATAATCCCTTAAATTGCACATAGAATAGTATAAACCTCTAACTGAACGAACCTCCGGCTCGGGTCCCCGCTGCCTGCGGCACCGTATAGCAGTCGTGCTGCGCACGTGCTGCAGTATACGTTAGTTCCACCTTCCGCCACCAGGTGGCGCAAATAGAAAAAATAAACCTCGAATAAGATAAACCTCGAACTGAACGAACCTCTAGAACACCACAGTTAAGATAAAAAAACTTGAAGGGGGGGGGGGGGGAGGACACTGCTTTTCCTTAAACAACTGAATTAGACTGCCGGAAAAAAAAATCTGATGTCAAACAACTTATTTAGACTACCGGACTTCTTGTTCAAAGACAAGGGACCTGTAGGAAAACTTAAAACTGGTTGCCGCTCTAAAACAAAAAATTAAGATACTCGTTATGGCAGTTTTTAGACGCGGCCTACTTCTTAAAATCGTAATATCTAGCCGGCACTGTCATAGAAATCTTTCTTTTGCTTTAATTATACAAATAACGATGATTAATTATACAATAAAATAATATATCGGCTGCTAATGAAGATATGAGAATAATTTTTAGATATTCTGAAAGCAGAATCCATTTTGAGTCGCCCTGTCAAAGTTTGGAATTAATGCGCCCCTTAGATTCGGAAATGGGCCCCCCTCTGAAAAAACGCAGTTGAAAGTCACGTGACTATTTTATCTCTTTCAGAAATGACTTATCCACAGACGATTTGTCTCCGTTGAATGTTGAAATAAAAAAGAAGCTGTCTCTTCGGAATAGAAATAAATTCATTTGCCGTGTCATTAATGAGTTTTAATTGATATCTTCAAAAATTACTGGTCGATTTTTACGAATTTTTTTTTGTTGAATTCGCGATTTTTTCATACACGTGTTAGCAAATTTTCGCGAATGTAGAGTCATTATTTCCACTTGTTTCAATAAGGAATGGGGCGATTCGATCTCGGATCTGTCGACCCTGCATTCTTTACGGCAACCTTTTTTTACGTCTGGGGTCGATGTTGGATGTCTGGTCAGTTTTTGGCCGAAATAAAGAAAAGTTACGGTCCGAATTTCAAAAAAGTGCTACGCACGCACCGGATAATCCCTTAAATTGCACATAGAATAGTATAAACCTCTAACTGAACGAACCTCCGGCTCGGGTCCCCGGTGCCTGCGGCACCGTATAGCAGTCGTGCTGCGCACGGGCTGCAGTATACGTTAGTTCCACCTTCCGCCACCAGGTGGCGCATATAGAAAAAATAAACCTCGAATAAGATAAACCTCGAACTGAACGAACCTCTAGAACCCCACAGTTCAGATAAAAAAACTTGAAGGGGGGGGAGGGAGGACACTGCTTTTCCTTAAACAACTGAATTAGACTGCCGGAAAAAAAATCTGATGTCAAACAACTCATTTAGACTACCGGACTTCTTGTTCAAAGACAGGGACCTGTAGGAAAACTTAAAACTGAAAAAAAAATCGATAACGGGCGAAGCCCGCTTTTCCCTATCATAATATCTGGTTGCCACTCTAAAACAAAAACTTAAGATACTCGTTATGGCAATTTTTAGACGCGGCCTACTTCTTAAAATCGTAATATCTAGCCGGCACTGTAATAGAAATCTTTCTTTTGCTTTAATTATACAAATAACGATGATTAATTACACAATAAAATAATATATCGGCTCCTAATGAAGATATGAGAATAATTTTTAGATATTCTGAAAGCAGAATCCATTTTGAGTCGCCCTGTCAAAGTTTAGAATTAATGCGCCCCTTAGATTCGGAAATGGGGCCCCCCCTCTGAAAAAACGCAGTTGAAAGTCACGTGACTATTTTATCTCTTTCAGAAATGACTTTTTGTCTGGGTTGAATGTTGAAATAAAAAAGCAGCTGTCTCTTCGGAATAGAAATAAATTCATTTGCCGTGTCCTTAATGAGTTTTATTGATATCTTGAAAAATTACTGATCGATTTTTACGAATTTTTTTTTGTTGAATTCGCGATTTTTTTATACACGTGTTAGCAAATTTTCGCGAATGTAGAGTCATTATTTCCACTTGTTTCAAAAAGGACTGGGGCGATTCGATCTCGGATCTGTCGACCCTGCATTCTTTACGGCAACCTTTTTTTACGTCTGGGGTCGATGTTGGATGTCTGGTCAGTTTTTGGCCGAAATATAGAAAAGTTAAGGTCCGAATTTCAAAAAAGTGCTACGCACGCACCGGATAATCCCTTAAATTGCACATAGAATAGTATAAACCTCTAACTGAACGAACCTCCTGCTCGGGTCCCCGCTGCCTGCGGCACCGTATAGCAGTCGTGCTGCGCACGCGCTGCAGTATACGTTAGTTCCACCTTCCGCCACCAGGTGGCGCAAATAGAAAAAATAAACCTCGAATAAGATAAACCTCGAACTGAACGAACCTCTAGAACCCCACAGTTCAGATAAAAAAACTTGAAGGGGGGGAGGGAGGACACTGCTTTTCCTTAAACAACTGAATTAGACTGCCGGAAAAAAAAATCTGATGTCAAACAACTTATTTAGACTACCGGACTTCTTGTTCAAAGATAGGGACCTGTAGGAAAACTTAAAACTGAAAAAAAAAATCGATAACGGGCGAAGCCCGCTTTTCCCTATCATAATATCTGGTTGCCACTCTAAAACAAAAACTTAAGATACTCGTTATGGCAATTTTTAGACGCGGCCTACTTCTTAAAATCGTAATATCTAGCCGGCACTGTAATAGAAATCTTTCTTTTGCTTTAATTATACAAATAACGATGATTAATTACACAATAAAATAATATATCGGCTCCTAATGAAGATATGAAAATAATTTTTAGATATTCTGAAAGCAGAATCCATTTTGAGTCGCCCTGTCAAAGTTTGGAATTAATGCGCCCCTTAGATTCGGAACTGGGGCCCCCCTCTGAAAAAACGCAGTTGAAAGTCACGTGACTATTTTATCTCTTTCAGAAATGACTTTTTGTCTGGGTTGAATGTTGAAATAAAAAAGCAGCTGTCTCTTCGGAATAGAAATAAATTCATTTGCCGTGTCCTTAATGAGTTTTATTGATATCTTGAAAAATTACTGATCGATTTTTACGAATTTTTTTTTGTTGAATTCGCGATTTTTTTATACACGTGTTAGCAAATTTTCGCGAATGTAGAGTCATTATTTCCACTTGTTTCAAAAAGGACTGGGGCGATTCGATCTCGGATCTGTCGACCCTGCATTCTTTACGGCAACCTCTTTTTACGTCTGGGGTCGATGTTGGATGTCTGGTCAGTTTTTGGCCGAAATAAAGAAAAGTTACGGTCCGAATTTCAAAAAATTTGACGTTTTACAACGACAAAAATCGGCCGCGTGTGTACCCCGATTTTCGGATCGATACCTCCGGTACATTTTTTTTTATTCGATGATGCGTTAAAAAGCGACGATTTGGATGTCTGCGATTATCAAAACGGAAGGCGAACTTTTCGCTGTTTTGACTTCTCTTCCAACTTCGGTTTCGGTCGGTAATTAAAACACTTTCGCTCATTAATAACTCCCCGGGTCCGGGTCGGAATCCCGACCCGATCGAAACTTGAGCGTCGCGCCTTTTTTGCGAATTTTTCGGTCCGCGTCCGCCGTCCTTGCGTCGCCTGGTCCCGGAGCCTTTGCGGGTACAAAGGTGGAGTGCACAGACAGAAACACATACACACAGACGTTCACGGACATTAATAATATACCCGATAATCTATATGTTATCGCCCTCAATTATTAAGAAATTTTTTGACATCACAAGCTGTTTTAGAAATTGCTCGTAAAATGCATGAATAGTTCTGTTTTATTTGAAAAAAGATTAAAAAAAATAAAAAATAATATCAATGTAGTGAAAAACTATTCTTCTGTATCATCACACAAAATATTTCTTCTAAAATGATTTAGAAAGGTATAATTAACACGCATGTTAAATTTCATTATTTTCTGTACATATACTGATTTGGAAGATTTGTACTGTAAGTTTTTGTACTATTAACGTCGTGGTGCTCCAAATCGCCACAAAGCATACCATACGATGTTCAAAATGTAAGATATAGGAATAGTGAACAGAACATTCAAAAAAGGAAATCAAAGGATACTAAAGAAATTTTAAATAAAAGGTATATGTCAGGCATAACCGGAAAGAATACAGAAATGTTCATGTGACAGGTGGCTGGCAAGAAAAATCGAGTCTTTAGTAGGGGATATGTTGACCCTGAGTGCGTTGGAAGATTTGCTTCATCTATCTATGTTGTGTACGAGGGTTTTTAATGAGGTATTGAGTCATTGCAGCACATTCCTCTAGTAGTATCAATCGCAGATCCCGGATTGTTGCTTGCGACTTGTGACGTGCTGGAAAGCGTTTCCCGTGAGTGCCATACATATGTTGTTGATACGAGAACCTTGCACGCAAATTCAAGCGCCGAATATCCTTACTCTGCGACTCTCTGCAACTGCCACTGTACGATGAGGTGTAGCGTTGTCGTCTATGACGAAGAAGTGGGGACCCATAGCACTTTTAAAAACATAAACGTGAGGGAGAAAAACCTCCCTACAATAGTGGGCACCACTGACTGAATCTAGTTGGAGGAGGAGGAGGTCAGTACGGCTACAAAGAATGATTTTTCCCCAACCGAGAATTCCACCATCTCGAAGCAAGTCACTTTCAATGATATTGCAGGGGTGATTTCCTGTTCGCTGTTATCTCCATACGTGTATACATCCGGAATATCTAGTCATACTAAAGCGGCTCTCATCCGTAAAGAGAACGCGATCCCGTTGCTGTTCTGCCTAGTTCTTGTATCCCTAGCACCACAGAAAACGACTATTTCCGATAAACACGCGCTATTGGCGTACACCGTACTGTTAATCGTACAAACCAACCTTTTTGCAACCTCCTGGCTTCAGTAAAATATTATATCGGTCGTCCAGTAGTGTGTTGCATGTGTTTTATAATTTCTCCCGTTGTTCACTGTCTGTCCTTTCTCGCCTGTAAAACAGGCGAGAAGGATTCATTGAGACCAATCTTCTCTACTTTGTTTGCTTGTAGACAACCACTATTAAACCCTCGGACAGCCGTTCATTTCGGTTAAAATGCTCTCTAAGCCCTTGGCTAGATGCTGTGAACATTATCGAACTCCTCGGTCACACTAATCACACTTGGAACCACTGATAGCTCCACAATGCTTCTACCTCGGGTGAAATCATTCAGATGTCGTCTACGGGATTGAAAATTGTACATCTGACACTGAGTCACCAGCTCTATGCCGTAAAAACCGAACTACATCATGCAATATCTTTCACAGAAATGCTGATCGTTAATCGCGAGTGTATTTTATACCCTTCTATAATCCCACAGTACGTCATGCTGCATATATACACGACTGTACCTGGCTCTAGTTGATCTTTTAATTGGTCTCTAGGTCCGTTCTGTTGTTTCGATCAAACGATATACTAATTTCTTTGATTTATCCTTAATTTTGGCGCACCAGTCTATATATGTTTTCCAATTTTATTTATATGGAAAGAAGAATGACTGATATATTCCCTCACAAATATAGTTTTTTTTTATAATAAACCCTAGAACATTCATTCAAAGAACAGAGGAATTAAAATGAAATTAACATACCATAATAAAACGTTTATTAATCATCATTCATTCCAACAATATTTATTTAACTTCTATCGTCTAAGCACTTTAAATTTAATTCGAAAGTAAAAATATTCTTAATACTATCATTCATTTCGTATATTTTCGTATAAAGTTGCAATTTTACATTAATATCCGGTTTGAATTAATGTGTCATTCACGTTAAAATAAGCAGTTCACTGTTTATGTTTCATTATAAATGATTTCACTGTTTATTTTGTAATTCAATTTATTGTTTTTTTCCTATTATTCAAATTGCTGTTTAATAATCTAGCATTTTTCACAATTTTGATAACCAATTAAAGTACAGTATGACCATAGTGGGCGTTAAGATGTTCAGTGGTCCATTAATTATAAAAGATCGCTTATTGAAAGCATATTTTTCAGATCAAAGAAAATCGAAAGTTAAAATGTTTTTCTCAGAAAAAACAAAAGATATCACCGGCAGTTGCTTTTAAAAAGTGACTAAGATATAGTAATTAAAAAAAAGTTACAATCGATTTTTATTATTTTAAAATGTTATAAATGAAGGCTGGACTCAATTGGTTACTATTTTAATGAATACGAGCAGGAAGACCGAGCTATGCTCGGTCAAAATTATATTTGAGTTCAAATATCATGACCCATGACCAAAATGACCCACTAATTGAATTTTCTCGAACATGTGACTTAGCCCAACAGTCATCTCCTGCCCGAAAACCATAGGATGCAAAATTTAGTGTAAATTAAACCGATTTTTAGATCTTGACCCACAATGACCCAGAAATGACCCACTAATCAAATTTTCTCGAACATGTGACCTAGACTAATGATTTTCGCGTGCCCGAAACTCGTAGGATACAAAATTTAATCAAAATCGTTAGAGCCGTTTTTTAGATAAAATTAATTTGACCCGCTTTGACCCAAAAAGACCCACTAATCGAAAGTTCTCGAACATGTGACGCAGCCCAATAGTCTTCTCGTGCCCGACAATAGTCGGATACAAAATTTCGTTAAAATCGTTTGAACCGTTTTTTAGATACAACTAGCTTGACCATGACCCAAAATGACCCACTAATTGAATTTTCTAGAACATGTGACCTAACCCAACAGTCTTCTCGTGCCCGAAAACCATTGTATGCAAAATTTTGTGTAAATTGAGCCGGTTTTTAGATCTTGACCCACCTTGGCCCAGAAAGGACCCACTAATCGAATTTTCTCAGACATGCGACCTAGCCCAATGCTTTTTTCGTGCTCGAAACTCGTAGGACACAAAATTTAATCAAAATCGTTAGAGCCGTTTTTTAGATAAAATTAATTTGACCCACTTTGACCCAAAAATGACCCACTAATCGAAAGTTCCCGAACATGTGACTCAGCCCAATAGACTTCTCGTGCCCGAAAATGGTCGGATACAAAATTTCGTCAAAATCGTTTGAACCGTTTTTTAGATACAATTAGCTAGACCATGATCCAGAATGACCCAAAATGACCCACTAATCGAATTTTCTCGAACATGTGACCTAGCCCAATGGTTTTCTGGTGTCCCAAAACGGTAGGATACGAAATTTCGTCAAAATCGTTAGAGCCGTTTTTAAGATAATTTTTGCATATATATATATATATATATATATATAACCACCCACAAGATTTGCTCGTATTAGAATATATGATATTTCCTGATTCAATTTTTAATCATCATAAATTGAAACATGATTGAAATTGTTTTATAAAAATTGCTTATTTAAAGATTTTTTAATAATTAATCATGATAAATTCAATCATGATAAACTTATATCTCATTAATTGTTAAAAGTTTTAACTGAAAATCATAAAAACTATATATATATATATATATATATATATATATACAAAGTGTCTATAATTTTCTGCTTCATTGAAGAGCTTTTCAAAACAAATGAAAATATTCTACATTTGTTCGATTTGAAATGCCTTGATATGAAACGCCATCATTCACTTTTTTTTCATTTTCTCTCCTAGATTATTCGCGTTATTTTATTTTATTATTACTTTGTTATTTCCATATTCGTAACCATGAAGTAAACCAACCCATAATCTCGGTAGTTTAAACAATGTTGTATCGCGTTACATATTAAATTTTTACTTATGGCAGTTTCAATTTCTGTCATAATGGTAAGGATAGTATAGATTAAAGCAAAAATATTTTTCTTTTATTGAAATTTATTTGGAGGACTTCTTCTTCACATAATATTGCAAATTACTGTTTTGTCTGTTTTTTTATTTTTATTTAACAACATTTTAGCAATTAATAAATTGTTTATTATCTGTGGGTTTGATATATCTTATTAATTTAATCATTAATGTAATTAATTAGAAGGAAATTAAACATGGCCGCTATTTAACATCCTTTAATTTTATTTCTTTGCTACGAGATTTGGATATGTTACTAAGATTCATTTAGCATTTTCTCTGTTGAAAATGATATGCATAGCACTTATAGTCCTTTTACAGGATTATGTGATGTAATTTAGATACATCATCGTCTAAAAACGGATTTAATTTTTGGTATGACTGTAATATTTTTTGTTCTGTTATAAATAATGCCTATGTCCTAATTCAGTTTTTAACTTATTTACATATGTTTTCTTTTGGGGGAGCTCAGAATGCAAGTGGTAAAAAATGATGGAAAATGATCTATGTATATTTAGCCTTAAAGAAACATGCATCTACTGGAAAAGATTTTTTAATCATTGGTCCAGGAAAGTTATATAATTTACATTCGACTAAAACAATTGCGATTTTTTTAAATCTATAAAAATGCCACACTGATACATTAATTAAATTCTTTTTCAGTATATATATATATTTTACTATTTTATTATTTTGCACTTTAACCACATACATTCTCAGCGCCCATATTTGCATGTCGAAGGTTTATCTAGATTCACAATTACTCACGCCGACTTCTGACTACAGATTGCTATAATTTACATATAGTTTATCTTAAATATTTGATAGCCTATGAGGGACTGCTCAGACTAGTAAAAAGTCTGTAGAGCATTGTCGATTATATATTTTTGGAATAAATAGCATAAGATTAAAAATGAATATAATTTCCAAGTAGAACTGATTGTTGTTTCATCGTTGGCAGTTTATGGAAGCCGTTGGGAAATGGTACGGTTGGGATATAGTTGGGAAATGGTCGGTACAGGTATATCTCTAATTTGGAGAGCTTATCTGAGCAGCATTCTGCACTGTTAATGATTGAACCACTGTAGTATCTTTGTTGGGAAATGGTACAACAAGGTGGACATTTCTTACTGTTGGTCAACGTGGGATAGTAATTTGCCAACAATTAGTGAATGTTGGCCCAAACATTTTACGATACTTGGGTTGTAATGTTTTTCTAATATTTCCTTTTATTAAGCATTTAAAATTATTAATAATGCTTAATAATTGAAGGGAAATTATGTTTAATTATGTTTAATTATGCATTTTAAAACCATGAATTTTTTTCTTCTAATGGTTCAGGAATTAACTACTGAAAATCGATTAGAGGATTCAACTTATAATATGTTTTCTAATAGTCTACCTTAAATATTTGATAGCCTCAGAGGGACCGCTCAGAAAAGTAAACAACAGAGCATTGTCGATCATATATTTTTAGAATAAATAGAATATGCTTTAAAAAAATTAATAAATGTCCAATATGGAACTGATTGTTGGCCCACCGTTGGCAGTTTGGTCCATCGTTGGGAAACGGTAGAGTTGGGATATGGTTGGAAAATAGTCGGTACAGGAAGCTTTTTAATTTGTAGCTTGTCTGAGCAGGATTTTGAGCTGTTAACGATTGGATCACTCTTGGGCCTTTGTTGGGAAATGGTACGGCAAGGCGGACATTTCTTACTGTTGGTCAACGTGGGATAGCAATGTGCCAACAATTAGCCAACTTTGGCCAACCGTTTTTGGCTATTTGGGTTGAAATGTATTTTTGATATTTTATTTGATTAATTATTTTAAATTATTTATAATGATTAAAAAGTGAAGGGAAATATGTTTAGTTATGCATATTAAAACCATAAATTTGTTTCTTTTATTAATTAAATAATCATAATTGCAAAAGTACGTTTTTCACTTATCAAATATGTGTTAACTGTGTTTCCCTGCAGAACGTACGTGCGTAAGGTATGCACATGCAGGCTCCACACGACATTGCCCGCGCCAAGTAAGGAGTGCAGCGGAGACGAGATTTGCGCGGTATATTAGTATTCCAGCAGAGAGAAGTGAAGTGAGATGTTGACGTAGAAAGATACAAAGCGTGATGATACTGACATAATGTAAAGAGATTCTGTGTAACTGAAGTGATATATTTTAATCCAGTGCCATGTATTATTATGTAAGACGACAACCCATTTATAATATATAAATAATCCAGTTCCTGTAAATAGCACATCTTTAATATAATATAATCAATTTTTAATTTTAAAGCTGTTTGTGTCAACCTCATTTATATGTGGCTGCGAGTAGATTTCCGTAAATATGTGTAAAGAATTTCAATTAAGTCGTTTATAATTAGTACAAAAAAATTTCTGTAATTCAAATACTTCCATTTGTCAAAAAAAAAAAAGGAAAAGGAAAAATAAGCTTAGTGCTTGAATTATCCAATACTTTTCAAAATTATCAGCAAATTTATGAAATGAAACACTCGTTGAGAACTTTTGCTAAGAAACTTCCTGAATATTAAAAGCCTTTTCATATTAAAATATTCTCTATTGTAAAATTGTTACACACGTAAAATACACACGTGTAAATGATGTTAAATGCTAATAAATTATTAAGATGTTCCATTTGAAACTGCTGACTGTATAATATATGCAAGAGTGTATAATAAACAATTTCAGTAAATTGGTGATGAAACGGAAATAAATTATGTAAATGGGCATGTCAAAAATGTTTATTTAGAAAATATTATAAATGATTGTGAAATACTTATGCAAAGGGAGCTGCAAATAATAAATGATCAGTCATGTCCAGGAAATATGAAAATTTTTAATAAATGATTAGAGGTAGTTATTAATACCATTTTTGGAGACGGTTATAGTCAAATATGCCGAGCATAAAATTATTCTGCTTAAATAATAAATATATTTATTGTATATTTAAAGCATATTTTTTTCATATGGGAAATATTTGGAGGAATTAAATCACTTTTTTTCAATCAATTGCATTGTGAAAAGTAATTGTTTTAAAAAAGAAAAAAAAAATAGAATACATATTGTTATATTGATTCATATAAAGATAAAGAAAAAAGGATCAGTTCTAACACTTTGTAAACAAATGAGCATCTAATTAAATCTCTGTTTGTTTTACCATTAAAAATGGAGATGATACATATATTTTTTCACCAAGATTTTTATACAAGTAATATAAATAATTAGTTTAAAATGTATTTTCTTTTTCTCTTTTTTCCTCCGCAAGCGCTTCAACGTTTTACAGTTTGCTTTAGCGTATAATAGTTTCCTTGTTTTTAATTTTTTGTGCGATGCAGGATGTTGATTCTTTCAGTGTGCGCATCTATTTTGTTCTTTCATATATATATATGTATATATATATATATTTATTTATTTATCCTAGAATAAAATGCTTCATCTTTTTTTTTTCTTATTGCGAATATGAAAAAAATAATTTTTGCACATACACACTCAATTATATATATAGTACTAGGGGGCCTACCCCCTGCGATCTACGCTCTCCAACCCCCGCTCAGACTTCGAGGCCTCTAAAAACCTGACAGCGTGCTTTATTTTAAAAATATTGGTAAATCTGTAAACGTGTTGCCATGCTTTTAACGTGTTGATGGTGCATTTTTTGATTATCATGGCCTCACACACGGCTGTTGCGACAACTGACGCCTGTTTTCGGGATTGATGAGTAAAATCAATTACAACTTGAAAATCAGCTTGTATAAAATGGTTAGGTTTAAATTGTGGCTATCTCTCGGACTTTTATAACAATGATCTGTATTCTATTCTTCCTTTACTTTTAAGGATGAGAAAAATTGCATCTGCTTGTGAATAACATTAAGAACCACGGTATTGAAAAGTACTATGTTATAGACATTTTCAGTAACAGGTTTTCATTTTCTCTTTATTTTAGTGCACGATCATGCATATTTTCATGTTATTTTAAATATGTAAATTATTTATTTTAATTAATATGTATATACAAATTTTCTAATAATTATTTATCATACAAAATTAATTAAATATTTTGTGCATGCATGCCTGCATTTATTCGGCATCAATTGATGAGATATTTAAACAAATTTGCTATCCGAGATAATTTTACACCATGTTATGCCACCTGAATATTGCCCATAAGAAAATCGGGTATACTTTTCCAGTATAGGATCCTTTGCTTTTAGGTTTGGCGTAATTCGAGCTTCTAAAAGGAATAGATTAGCTAATATACATAGATTTGTTGCCAAAAGATATGAAAACAAACCCAATGAACTTTTGGTGCTTTTCTATTATAGGGTCTTGACGCTTTTTTAAAAAGCTTGGCGGAATGATGATTGACGATTGAATCCTGAAGATAGAAATGTGATTTTTTTTTTTCAAGTTTTCCTGAAACACATAATTTAATCACAATCTTGTCTTTATTATCGATTTAAATAAAAGATAAATTCAATTTCAATTTGAAAATGACGAATAAAAAAAATCAATAATCCCTATCGGGATCCTTTTCAATTTTTTTCCTTTTTTGTCACAAAAAAACTGAGTAATTAGTTGCCATCATTACAGAAATGTCATTAAAATTAGAAAAAAATTAATATCTCGAAAACTAATTCCAATTTCAAAATTCTATTACCAGTTTTGACATCCGCAGATTTTTATGGACAATTGGTATTAATTTCATCATCAAGCGTTTAATATTTTATTAAAAATAGCCCTGAAACCTAATCAGTCGTTTAATCAGTCGTTTCATAAAATCGTTTCATAAATTCGTTTCATAAAATCGTTTCACAAATTCGTTTCATTAGGATTTTATATATATAGGGTAGACTAGGGGGCCTACCCTCTGCGAGCTACGCTCGCCAACCCCCGCTCAGTCTTCGAGGCCTCTAAAAGCATGACAGCGTGCTTTGTTTTAAAAATATTGGTAAATCTGTAATTGGGTTGCCATGCTTTTAAAGTTTTAATGGGGTATTTTTTTTTATTATCATGGCCTCATACACAGCTGTTGCGACAACTGACGACTGTTTTCGGGATTGATAAGTAAAATCAATTAAAACTTGAAAACCAGCTGGTATAAAATGGTTAGGTTTAAATTGTGGCTACCTCTCGGACTTTTATAACAACGATCTGTATTCTATTCTTCCTTTGCGTTTAAGGATGAGAAAAATTACATCTGCTCGTGAATAACATTAAGAACCACGGTATTGAAAAGTACTATGTTATAGACATTTTCAGTAACAGGTTTTAATTTTTTCTCTATTTTAGTGCACCATCATGCATATTTTCATGTTATTTTAAATATGTAAATTATTTATTTTAATTAATATGTATATACGAATTTTCTAATAATTATTTATCATACAAAATTAATTAAATATTTTGTGCATGCATGCCTGCATTTATTCGGCATCAATTGATGAGATATTTAAACAAATTTGCTATCCGCGATAATTTTACACCATGTTATGTCACTTGAATATTGTCCGTAAGAAAATCGGGTACTATTCCAGTATAGGATCCTTTGCTTTTAGGTTTGGCATAATTCGAGCTTCAAACAGGGATAGGTTCGTTAATGTACATAGATTTGTTGCCAAAAGTTATCAAAACAAACCCAATGAACTTTTGGTGCTTTTCTATTATAGGTGTCGTGACGCTTTTTTTAAAAGCTTGGCGCAATTCGGGCATCAGAAAGTGAGATTTGGTGCCAAATGACATAAACAGCCATGGAAACAAATTCGACGATTTTTTTGTTTATATGCGTATTTTAATTATATGTATATTATTATTGTTTTTTCTATACCAATTACTTCTGATTATATATAAAACAGGATAAATGACATTTTACGCTAAGCAAATTGGATAAATATTGAAAAAATGCTTCTGTATACGAAATTACAAAGTGAATAGGTTGACAGAAAGTATGTTGCAAAATTTCCTTTTCCGCCAAGGCTATTTTCTTTGTTTCGTTAAGGCTTTGTTATTTATGTGTAAACATATAATTCATTATTAAAAAAGTAATGCTACTGAAATATTAATTTGTTTTAAACTTTAATAGCATTTCTCTAATGTATAGGGAGCATTTTTTTCCTTGCTGCCAATAAAAGAGAGAAAGTATTAAGATGTCATTTTACCATAATTGATGTCATATTCTCATTAAAATTGGAAAGAAAACCAAGCAGGATATTTTATTCTCCTTCCGTTCAGTTGGACAATTATTATTTTATATATTCGTTTCAAATATCGTAATTAGTGATTTTATAAATTCGTTTAATTAAATTTTACAAAAAAATAACAAAATGATATCAATAAATAATAATTACTATTAATTCCTCCTCCCCCCCCTTTCTTTTGCGTTTACATAAATAACGTCATTTTGACGAATTTATTCAAAATATTTTCAGTTTATAAATTAAATTAAATGCTGACAGACGATTGAATCCTGACGATAGAAATGTGATTTGTTTTTCAAATTTTCCTGAAAAACATAATTTAATCACAATCTTGTCTTCATTATCAATTGAAATAAAAGATAAATTCAATTTCAATTTGAAAATGACGAATAAAAAGAAATCAATAATCCCTATTGGGATCCTTTTCAATTTTTCCCCTTTTTTGTCACAAAAAAACTGAGTAATTAGTTGCCATCATTACAGAAATGTCATTAAAATTAGAAAAAAATTAATATCTCGAAAACTAATTCCAATTTCAAAATTCTATTACCAGTTTTGACATCCGCGGATTTTTATGGACAGTTGGTATTAATTTCACCATCAAGCGTTTAATATTTTATTAAAAATAGCCCTGAAACATAATCAGTCGTTTAATCAGCCGTTTCATAAAATCGTATCATAAATTCGTTTCATAAAATCGTTTCACAAATTCGTTTCATTAGGATTTTATATATATAGGGTAGATATAAAAATATCCTGTAGTATCTATGTAATTTTAATTTCTTGGTAGTTTGTTATTGTTACATATTACGTTTTTTATCTATTATAGTTGAATTTTAATTCATTTATTGGACATTTGAATTTCTTTGAATTTTTCTGAAAAATCTTAATATTGTTATTTTTTGGCCTTTTCGAAAATATTCGAAGAAAAAACATATTTTTACTATGAATTGTGCTTGTGAATCTCTTCAGAAGAATTATTTATTTTCATGTTACTTATTTTTGTATTTTCACTTACCTGTTTTGCTTTTTTGCATTTTATTTTCCATTTAAAATTCATATATATTATTTCATTTAAATTACTTCAGCATTATTACTGCACATGCGAGTGATATTATAAATCTCATTCTAATTATGTAGCTTTTTTATATTCTAGCAAGTTTAATACCACACTTCAAAGTGTTCATAATATCAAGTAAATGGTAAATTTTGCTTGATAATTCAAACTCAGTGAGACTCCCCATCCCCCACAACTACATAACTGACAATGTAAGCACCATAAAATCCGTATAGCAGAAAATGAGTTACAGGCATTCGAGATGAAATTCCCATTCAGAATAAGGTTTGGCTAATTACAGAATTTTCTCCCATAGATCTATAACTTAGCAAAGTAGAACGCTGTGTTGTAGAACAAAACCTTCCACTCAATAATTACCTAATTGACAATGTAAGTCCCATAAAAATTCATTTAGCAAGACGTGAGCATTCGGAATGAAATCCCCTTTTGCATTTTATATCTACTAGACGATCCAACGCCCGGTTACATAACATAGGTGGAAACCATTTTTAACACGTTCCAACCTAGTTGAAAAGTGTTTTTGACTTCGGTTTGTCTGGCCGTCTGTCCGTGCTCTAGTTCGAGTAAATATACTCGGATCGCCCTGAACTTTTTGTATGTTATTGTCGTTTACTATAGCATGTTCCCTATTTCAACTGAAGTGTGTAGCACTTATAGTTTTGTTTACAGGGACAGTCAAGATATTCCTTTACATTACAATCAATGGGAAATAATCGTTTCAAGTGCATTTAGATGATGCTACGTCATTTAAAACATAATGAAATTGATATATAATTATGAAGCGCATTAAAACATGCTTTTTGTAGCATATGGGGTGCAAGGCATTAATTATTTATTTCCAGGGTCAAACAAAAGAATTGGTGATTAATTTGTAAGAAATCAGGATAACGTACCGTCCAGGGCAACAGTCGAACATGTTCTGTATCAAGGAAGAACAGGATAGCAAGAGCAACATGTGGTCGTGTATTATATTGTCGAAACGTAGAGTTCCAGTGGCCTCGAAGATATGGCAAAACTACGGACAGTAACGCCTCAGAAATGTAACGGCTGCTGTTCATATTGCCAACAATAGGAACAAGAAGTTATCGAGACGTGTATTCAATGGCACCCCACACCATCACTGCAGGTTATGGGCTTGTCTGATGATGGTGAATGCAACCTGACAATATGCATTCACAAGGATGCCACCAAACATGGATGCGGCCTTCATGAAACAGAGCCATTGGTAACATGGCATTCATGTATACAGAGCCTGAATTCGTGAAAAGACGACGTGAGACGTCATTCCTGCGTCATATACAGCATCATGATGCCAGCATCCATGTTTGGCGGCATCGTGGAAAACGCGCATTGCCAGATTGCATTCGACATCGTCATACTGTCATATCACCTGGAGTGACGGTATGAGGTGCCATTGGATATATGTCTCGATAACCTCTTGTTTGCATTTCCGGTAATTTATACAGCAGCAGTTACATTTCTGATAAGTTACGGCCCGTGGTTCTGCCCTATCTTCGATGCCTCCGCAACTCTACGTTTTAGCAGGACAATGCACAACTGCTAGTTGGCCGTACTATTCTGACCTTTCTTGATACAGAACGTGTTTGACTGTTGCCCTGGTCAGCGCGTTCTCCTAAATTTCTCGTTAACTGAAAATGTCTGGCCAATGGCTGCTGAGCAACTGACACGCCAATACTCGCCAGTCACTATGGTTGATGAACTGTTGTATAGTGTTGAAGGTGTATCGACTGCTGTATCCGTACATGACATACAATCTCTGTTAGGCTCCATGTCTAGGCAGATAAATGCTGTTATTCTGGCCAGGGTTGGCTTCTCTGGGTAGTGTTTACTCCAGACTTTTAACTCCAAATTTTCTGAAAATGTAATCACTTGTCCTTCCCATTATAATGTATTTGTCCAATAAATATCATTTTGTTATTTGCATTCCTTCCTGGTGTTGCAATTTTAATGGCCAGCATTGTATAGTTTAGATAGCGCATTACCAACTAAAAGAATTTTCATATAAAAATATCAATAATGCATTCAAATTTCGTTTTCAAATTTATTAAAAAGGACACATTCGTATTAGCCTCATGTCAGATTTCTTTACTTACTGGAGTCTTAGTTCTGATAATTTCAGCGGTTTAAGTGCGTACTTTGATAACATGTTTGTTTAATTTGGGTTTTATTTATATTATATTATATTGGGTTGTCCGGAAAGTTTATGCCGGTTGGGAAAATCAATTCGTACCGGAAAATTCTGCCCGTTATTTTTTATATATCAGATATCGGATTTAATGTATAATAATTAAATGACAGAATGTTCCGGTACAAATTGATTTTTCCAACCGGCATAAACTTTCCGGACAACCCAATAATATTTATTTACTGATTGATTGATCAAGTTTTAATTTCATTCTGTAATATTAGCAGGAAACAAATACGGAAGTATTTAAATTGTTTTAAGTGCAAGCGGAGTAATCATTCGTAATCAGGCTGCACGCAATACATATAGATTTAAAAATAATACAAGTTTGAAAATTATTTTAAAATCTATAAACCATTAGTAAATTCAGATAGAGTTTTCAAAAAAGTGTTATTTGAAAATACAGTTTTTCCCTAATCGATGGAGTGAAAATTGAAAATGTTTGATTACATATATATTAAATCTGTGTTTTTTTTCTTATTTTCTGATATATTATTTATTTTATTATTTATTGGTAAACTTTTAATTTTGTTTTTGAAAATTAGACTAAGAGAAATGCTGAACAATTTCAAATGTTTTAAGTGAAAATGTGTTATCATTCTACTGTAATTGAGTCTGCACGCGAAAGAGATAGATTAAAAAAAAAGTATTGCTTGAAAATTAATTTTATAAACCACAATACATCAGTATATTGCTATACAGCTTTCAAACAAATTGCATTTGAAAGTGATTTTGTTTCCCCCAGACGATGATGGAAAAACTGAAAATGTGTGATAATGTGCCAAAATTAAAAAAAAAAAAAAAAAAAAAAAAAAGAAATCAGTAGCGAAAATTGTCAAACCGAAATTTAACCGGCAGGTGTTGCCAACTTAAAAATGACGTCATCGTTGCACTAGGACACGTTCTTCATTAATAATATAGCTAGTAGACTAGATTTTGCCCGCTACTCCGCTGATGTAGATTGTTTGGAATTCGAAATGCAAATTTTACATACAAATTTTTGAAATTTTTTTGCATAATTTAGCTAACCATCTGTTCAATTACCATCAAAATACGATCAGTAGAGCTTTTTTAAAAAAGCCAATCATTCATAATTAGGTTCACCGAATTATAGAACTTTCTCCTATAGTTCTATAATTAAGTGACGTAGTACAATGTTTTAAACACTAAAAACTTCCCAGAAAAACCTAACTGAGAGCTGACTCATTAAAATCTGTTTATCAGAACGTGAGTTTTAAGCGTTTGGAATGAAATTCTTATTTACATTTTACATACACTAGACGCCAAAATTGTAGAAACCTTTTTGAAAAAACTAGACATTTTTGAAGTTAGATGGTTCATAATACCATTTTACTCTTTATGTAATACCATAAAATTAAATACCAATGAAAAGATAATTTAATCAAGAATGGAATTCAAGAGATTTCATCTAAGACTGTTTATTAGAATAGCAGTTATGGAGAAGAAAAGTGAAACAATATAAATAAATAAAAACTAGTCGGATGGGCCAATGCCAAAACTTTCTTCAATCTCACACAGGTTTCGCATACACTAAAAAAGAATCGACAGCAATTTATGTCAAGGTCTAACTGAATCTAAAGTTTTATTAAATTCCGTGCATTAGCAAGATAAGACTATTGCTAAAATCGTGTAAATTGTAGAAAATGCATCATAGCAGCGCCAGGTATTGGGAGATTTAGACCAAAACCTAATCAACAGCAACTTATGTCAACGCCTAACTTAATCTGAAGTTTGATGAAAATCCGTGCATTAGTTCTTGAGATATAGTTATCGTGATAATAATGAAAAAAGTAGCATAGCAGCGCCACCTGTTGGGATTTTAACACCACAACGTAAGCAGGATCTATTTATGTCAATGTGTAAAAGAATCTGAAGTTTGTTGAAAATAAGTGCATTAGTTCTTGAGATAGAGCTATTGTGGAGATCGCGAAAAAAGCAGCATAGCAGTGCCACCTGTCGGTCGATTGCACTAAAAACTAATCAACACCAACTTATATTACGGACTAACTAAATATAAAGTTTTATTAAATTTCGTGCATTAGTTTTTGAGATAGAGTCACATACAGACAGACAGACAGACAGAGTTACAGACAGACATTTTCTAAAAACAGTCAAATCGTGTTCAGGACCTTCTAAAACGTATAAATCCGTCAAAAATTTTCATGAATCCAATACTTTCTTCTTGTAAAGATAGAAGAAAGTAAAAAAGTGAGATAATACAAAATTATCACAATATCGTTAATAGTTAATGGGTTTAATTACATAATTGCAACGCCTTCCCATGGATTGAACCAAATCTTTCAGTAGTGTAGCTGTTAAAATGTGATACCAAAAGCGAATTACTGCTTCAGTTAATAGAATTTTATTGCTGGGTCGATTCTGAGCAAAAATTTTTTTTTAGTCGGCTCCATAGATTTTCAATTGGGTTAATGTTTGGGTCCTGGCCATTCCAACACTGGAATATAATTATGTTGAAACCACTTTAGCAAAATGACATGGAGCTAAATCCTTTTAGAACATAAATGCTTCGTTATCTTGGAAAATATCGCGTGCGGAAAGCTTCAGTTGGCACTGAAATATTTCATTCATGTATTTTTGGCCATTCCTATTACCATTAACCGCACAAATTCTTCTCATAGTTTTTGATGTCATACATCCCCCAATCATAACACTGACTGGATGTTTCATGGTGAATTTAATGCAATTAGTTAGCAAAACTTCCTTGATTCTCCTTACGTATTTTATACCATCACTACCAAATCAGCAGATTTTGTTCTCGGCAGATAAAATAACATTGCTCCATTGTTCCGCTGCCCAGCTAACATAAGTTTTAGCCCAGTGTAATCTTTTCAACATTTGTTGGAGAGATAAAAATGCGCTTGTTCGTTAAATTCTAGCATTTACACCAACTCCTTGAAGTGTGCGCCGAATAGTTCTTGCACACATCACATTCGCCTGCGCCATTTCACCTTGTATATATCTACAAGATTTTCTCCTGTCATCTATGTGCAGTCTTTCAATTATTTTATCATCCCTTGCTGTTGTACACATTTGGCCGCAGTTACAATTTTGGTTTGTAGCGATATAATCTGCTTATACCGCTTCAATAATTTAAAAAGTCCATCTTTGTTAGCATATACACCCTTTTGTCATAGAATTTATTCATAACTGTAACCCTGTTCAATTAATAGAACAATTTTAGATAACATTTTATATGACCAGTCAACTCTTTGTGAGGTTTCTTTAATTTTCTTATGTTTTACATCCAACTGTAATATCAATTACCTAAACCCCTGATATATATGCCCTGCTCACAGATCCAAAACATGACAACGACAATTGGTACTACTATTTCCTGATTGACTCACTGCCAGAAAAGGACGACACCTGATTGGCTTTATTAAAAAAAAGTAAAGTTACTTCATTTTAACCTAAGCAAGTTGTGTTTTTTTTCTCTTTATTTATACATTTTGAATCATTTTTTCTCATATATCATGTTATGAAATTACGCAAACAGAAAGAGGTGTTATGAGCCATTAACACCTCAAGAATATGCCTTTTCTAAACGGTGTACATAAATTTGGCCACTACTATATATAGTAAATTATAAACATTTTCCCCATAGCTCTATAACTAAGCAACGTAGAACTACGTGTTATACACTAAAACATTCCCCCAAAAATTAACTAACTGACAATGTAAGCCCCACAAAAATCCGTTTCGCAGACAGTGTGTTAAAAGCGTTCGCAATGATATTTCCTATTACATTTTTAATATATAGATTGTTAGTTTTAACTTTATTTTGCCTTGCAGGGCAATTTGCCTGTAGGAAACAGCACAATCAACTGAAGTGGAATTTCATGGAGCAACACTATAGCTACTAATTAGAATTCATGCAGAAGAAAAAAAAAACAAAGTGTAATAGAGTATACTTACAAATACGTAGTAAAATTATTGGCTTTTATTTTTTTAATGTTCGCTTTAAACTTGTAGCTACCGTTATTTTAAAATACTCATTATCACATTATGTAAACGCAATTTTGTATTAAGTTTTATTAAGGAAATGCTTAATAAATGCTTAATATAATGCTTAAAGGAATTTCCTTAATGCAGTTTGCATTAAGGAAAATGATACTTTTAAAAAATTTAATGTTGAAAATATTATATGTTGGTAAAAAAATGATGACAAGTAAATTAAAAGCACTTTAAAATAAATAAATAAATAAGCAAATAAATCGTCGAAAAACATAAAAGTCTTAAAAGTAATCATTCAGATGATCCCACGAAACAGAATCAAATTAGTGATCGAAAAACACTTAACGAACAGAAGTGAAAAGAATGTGTGCAGACTTTTACACTAATGACTATTTTTTGAACTATATAGAAAGACTGATATCAGCAAATGTTTAGCTGATTAAAACCAGACTCTTTTTATATTTTGTTTTGTGGCCCGTGTGTTTCTAACACCACAGTTTTTTGTACTTCACTTGCAGCTTTAGATTTAATGCTTGCATATAAATGATTCCATTTGGTGAATTTTCTGTATTTTGGCGGTAAATGGGTAACATTAAAGCAGAAATATTCGTGCTTTCACGAAAAAACTAGTTAGATGTGCCAGTCACCAAACTTTGTTCTATCTCATACACGATAATATTTCAAAAGAAATTTTAATTATGCATTTTAGATCCCAAAACCGGAATCGTGAAAAATGCAGCATATTAACATTACCTGCTGGGATATTTAAACCAAAAATTAATTAGTATCAATTTATATGAAGGTCTAACTGAATCTCATGTTTTATTAAATTTTGTGCATTAGCTCTTGTGACATGCTTATCGCTAAAATCGTCTAAATCCTGATAATGAAACATAGTAGCGCCACCCACTGGGAGACTTATATCAAAACCTAATAAGCAACAACTTATGTCAACGTCTATCTGAATCGGAAGTTTGATGAAATCCCATGCATTTGTTCTGGAGATATATAGCTCACTTGAAAATCATGAATAATTCAGCATAGCAGCGCCACCTGTTGGGCAGTATGCACCAAACATGTAGTAAGCAACAATAAATCAACAGGCAATGTATAACGGAATCGGAAGTTTGATGAAAATCCGTGCATTAGGTCTTGATATAGAGCTATTACCGAAATCGTGAAAAATGCGGCACAGCAGCGTCACATGTTGGGCGATTTACACCAAAAACTAATGAGCAGCAATTTATATCAAGGCGTAACTGAATCTAAAATTTTATTAAATTCCGCGCAGTAGTTCTGGTGATATTGAGCATACAAAATTTTAATTACATAGAGACAGACGAACAGGCCGAGTCGCAGACAGACGAACAGACAAACATTTTTTAAAAATCGTGTTTGGAAGTTTAAAAATTTTAATGATTCCAATACTTTCTTAAAAAAAAAAAAAAAAAAAAAAAAAAAAAAACGATTTTTTTTACGTTGAGTAGTTTTATTCTGTTTAAATGTATATTATGATTCTAAAAAGATAAGGGGTATATGTACGAGTATATAAAAAATTACAATTTTTAGAAAGGTTTAAAGCACAGCGACTATCTAAAACAGGAATAAATATGTTTCAATATTTAGTTAAACGTTTAAATCTTTAATTAAATCCTTCACATTCATTGTAATCTATGATTTATTTAAGTTAAAGCAAAGATTATTTCCAAAGTGTTTAAAATCTTGTAGTATATCTATAGCGCCTAACTATTAAGATATATTTTTAAGTATGCTTAATATAATAAATATAATTTAATAATAATATAGTTTATATTACCTCGTTTCATAGTGACATTGATAAACTATATCGCTCCAGCAACACAGGTAAAGTAAATATTTTATTAAGTGTACTTCAAACATTATGTTTCATTGTGCAAATAAACCACATTTAAAATAAGAAGCTTTAAGTACAGAGACATGTAAAATATATGAAGCTTTCAATAGATCTAATGAATATTTTGAATTTTGCATTGGAGTAAAGACTAAATAATTTAGTTTATTTAAATTGATATTGTTGGTTTTATTCGTAATTCACAATTTGATAATTACTTAATAAATATTTTATTATATCAACTCACATATTACACTGTAAAAAAAGACAAATGTTACTTAATTTACGGAAATAAATTGCAGTTACGGACGATATAGAACAGCCTCTTTCGGAATTGCCATTTTTTCGAAAAACGTTCTTTATAATTAAAAACCATAAAAACTGATAAAAGTTTGAGATTTTTAAAAACATGTATAAAAACACAGAAATATGCAAAAGCATATAACACACATTCTTGAAATTATAGACAAACTCTCCGCAATAGGAGAAAATATAAGTGACTCGCACATTTCAACACTACTACTGTGCTCTCTTTCAGCGAGTTACAACACATTAATAACAGCTTTTGAAGCTAGACCGAAAACAGTGTTAACACCTAACTTTATAAAGAATAAACACGTTGATGAATATAACAAACGAGTAGAAAACTCGGAACAAACGGACAATTCGGCAAAAGCGTTTAAAACGCAGAAAAAGTTCGTAAATAACGACTACAACAGGCAGAATAATTTTTGTACGTACTGAAGACAAAATAATCACAATTATAAAGAATGTTGGCACTTAAAAACAGAAATACACAAACATCTACACCGAAACAACAAACATACAAACCAAAAAAAGTTTACATCGTCGCTCTGCTTCTAAAACATAAACGGTGATAGCAAAAACAAAAAGTGTGAAACGAAAGAAAGAATAAATACAAACGTACGGGATGAATCACAACGAAAATCAAGAAGCAGCATTTATAATCGAAAAGTCCGAAAAACAAACTAGGATAACTAATTCCGGAACATCGTCCCATATTGCGAACAGCATATAAATATTCACTAAAATAAATAACACCAAAAAAACATCCGTAATAATCGCGAACGGAAACACACTTAATTTATATGGATTCGGTGAAGTAATAATAACGACAAAAATGTCGAATAGTGACTCAAACAAAATAAAATTAAAAAACGTCTTATACGTTCCAAATTTGGAAACAAACTTAATTTCAGTGATCAAAGCAACACAACGCGGTTACAAATTAATCTTTGAAAACGAAAAATGCATGCTATCATGTAACGGCAAAACGTATCTGGAAGCAAAAAAGAAAAATAACTTATATGAAGTGATACTCTTAGAAAAAGATATCCCAAACACAGCGAATATAGCATACTACTGCAAAAATAAAGAATGCCTAGAACTTTGGCACAAACGCCTAGGTCATAGAAATTACGAAAGTATAAAACAAATGACGAAACACAAGTTGGTCAACGACATAAAATTAAATAACTGCAGTCATACTACACACTGTGAAACATGCATAAAGACAAAAACTACCGACGCCCCATACCCGAAAACATCCGAACATAAAACGACACAGGTACTTGACCTGATACATACGGATCTCTGTGGACCGATTAGAACAACCTCTTTAGGGGGAAACAAGTATTTTGTCACCTTTATTGTTGACCACTCAAGGTTTACTATAATTTACCTGCTATCGCACAAGGATGAGGTATCAGAAAAAATAAAGGGCTATGCAGAAATGGTTCGCACACAATTCGGAAGATATCCAAAAGCAATTAGATCGGATAACGGGGGAGAATATATAGGTAAAAATACGGAGAATTTTCTAAGAAAAAGAGGAATAAAACACCAATTTACTGTTCCATATTGCCCAAGTCAGAACGGGATTGCCGAGAGAAAAAATGGAAGTTTGATAGAAATGCCCCGAAGTATGCTGTCTGAAGCAGGGTTAACACACAGATTCTGGGGAGGGGGAAGCGATAAATGCCGCAACACATCTCCAGAACAGACTACCCACAAAGGCAACCAATAAAACTCCGTACGAAATTTGGTTCAAAAGAAAGCCAAACTTACATTATCTTCGAGTATTTTGCTGTAAAGCTTTTACATACGTAAACAAGCAACACAGACCAAAACTAGATGATACAGCTAAAGAAGGAATTTTCACGGGGTATGATAATCTTTCAAAGGGATACCGAATTTTTACCAAAGATAATTATATCATAATCTCCAGATCAGTAAAATTTGTGGAAAATAAAGTGAACAATTTAAATGAAAAACTAATGAACCGGAACAGTTAATCGAAGATAGAAAATACATTGAAATTGAGAAAGGTGTCACACCCTGTACACCCGACACGACGCGCCCCAACAACCAGAAATCCGTCAACTTCGTAGATCCGAAAGATCCAACAGAGGCGTACTACCAGATAGATACACTTCCGACAATTTTATAGGAATGGTAAACAACTGTGAAACAACGGAACCTGAAAGCTGGAAACAACTTATTAAGATAAATAATCTGGTAGAAAAGAAAAATTGGTTTAAAACCACAGATAAAGAGTCAGAATCCTTAATGAAAAATAAAACTTGGGATCTTGTTGACCCTCCTTTTAATAAGAAAATCATAGGAAGCAGATGGATTTTTAAACGCAAAACTGATAGTTCAGGAAATGTGAAAACCTCTAAGGTACGTTTGGTTGCCGAAAGTTTCAGTCACGCATATGGGGAAGATTATCAAGAGACCTTTGCCCCAGTAACACAAAAAGCACGATTAAAGTACTTCGTTTAGCAGCAGTTTATAAAAATTTTACAGTGCGGCATATAGACATTGATACTGCGTTTCTTCAAGGTAATTTAAATGAAGAAATATACATAAATCAACCTGTGGGATATGTTGATGAACAATTTCCTGAAAAAGTTTGCAAGCTGAGAAAGGCAATATATGACCTTAAACAGGCCACCAGAGCGTGCCAGTTAAAAATCGCTGAGGCGCTTGATAAATTAAACTTTATCCAAATTATAGAAGAAGAGTGTCTTTTCACCAGAAAAGAAAAAGATCATGCTTCATACATAATAATTTATGTCGATCATATTCTCATTGCAAGTAAAGATGACACAATAGCAGAAATCGTAAATTCTCTAAAACAAGAATACCAATTAAAGGATTTAGGCCAAAGTAGAAACAATTATTTACTCAAATTCAAAAATTATCTAACGGCTATTCTCTTGACCAAAAACTTAAAATTGAAAACTTAGCAAAGAATTTTAATCTCGAAAACGCCAAACCGTGCGGCACGCCAATGGAACCAGGATATAATAAATTAAATAACGACGGCAATTTGATGCAAATAATGTTAAATATCGCCAGACAATTGGTTCGATTCTCAATATCGCGACCATAACTAGGCCTGACATTTTGGCCGCTGTCAATATATTAAGCAGACGAAATGAGAATCCTCGCGAGAAAGACTGAAAAGCAGTCAAAAAAATAATAAGATGCCTATATAGATGCCTAATAATAAGATATGTATATATCGTACTAAAGAGCTAAAATTAATAATTGATATAAATAAAAAACCAATACTAAAAGTATTCGCTGATGCCGATTGGGTGGGCGATACTAAAACCAGAAGATCGACATCTGGAATTTATACATGTTAGGTGACAGTCCAATTCAATGGACAACAAAAACAGAAAACTGCATTAGCTTATCTTCAGCAGAGGCTGAATATGTTTCAGCCGCACAAGCTAGCCAAGAAATTATTTGTCTGATGATGTTATTAGATGATTTAGAGCTTTATCAAGAAAACCGATTGTTCTATTTGAAGACAACCAAAGTACAATAAAAATGGTTAGAGAACGGAAAATTCACGAAACGCACTAAGCATATTGACGTGAAGTTTAATGCAATCAAACAGTATAGTGAAGAAAGCATTATTGAATTGAAGTATCTTCCACCTGAAAATATGATAGCAGACACACTCATCAAATATCTTCCCAAACCTAGCTTCATTAGACACAGAAATGCATTGAAAATTTTAGCTTAATCCAAATTAAGAAATTAAGGGGGAAACTGTTAGAAATAATTCCTCATATTGGATTAAATTAGGATCTCTGCAACCACTCGAAAACACAGCTGTTCAAAAAAGGAAAATGTAGCAGGAGTTTTTCTTCCACTTAGTGCAATATTTCATGAACAGATTTACGAATATAAATATCTTGTTGACTATTATATCCAATTATCTTCAAATACAGTTCCCAACTTATCATCATTAAAAGCGATAATGAATCATTTAATGACTATTTTATTTTATATCATCAAATAATGACCACAATTAAAACTTCATTTAAAGAACTTGTATAATTGGTGCAACAAATAGAAATCACGGCTAATTAGTGGTGTATTATATGTGTTTGTGAAATGTGCTCGTCTATTAGATAAATATGCCAGAAAACTCCAAATAAAGAGTATCCCATAACTCTAAAAACAGTTCAAGAACAAAAAACAAGAACATTATCTTTCTCTTGGACTAAAAAACTTTTAAATTAATCTGCCTACAAAACTCATCCGGTCAACACATTTAAAAGGAGCAAATGGATCTTGTAATTTCTAAAATATGAATATTCTTTTGTAACTTACTAAATTTAATCTAAAATTTAATTTTAATTAACTGTAAAATTAAACAATATACATTTTTTGCTTATACTAAAAAATGACTTACTATTTCAGTCAATAATAATTTCATAAAATTGTTCTTTTAGAGAAATATAGTTACAAAGGATTAACGGGACTTAATTACGTGTATCTTGAACGTGCCCTGGATATTACGTTCTATCTTGGATACAAATATGTTGATCGTCGAAAGAAAAGGTAGGACAATTCCATTTTCATTTCCCAATTGCTGATCAGTCTCAATAGTTATTTACCTTCTGAGAAATCATTTTTTTGAGATAACGTGCAACCGAACTTACACCTCTAAGAAAACCTATGAATAAAGATATTTCGAGAGGATGTATTTGACCGCTATTCGGAGTGTTCGCTGTACAGAGATTTTATTGTATTAATTAAATGTATGGTAGTAGCTGTAAGTGTGTAGGCCTTTCGTCTTCAGTTCTGCCCTGATATCATTTACAGTAAAACCTATAAATAAAGGTAATTTGAGAGGGTGGAATTTGACCGCTATTCGGACCGCTGTATAAAGAATAAAATTTACAAATACATAGGTATTGAGGATGAAAAAGTGACCGCTGTTCAAAGATAAAAATGTACAAATACTAATACAAATACACTGTAAAAAAATTGCAGTAAAATTACGGGCAGAGATTCCAGTCATACCCCGTAAAAAAATTCATGCCCATCATTTTGTGCAGCCCGTAATTTTACGGAGCAAAGTAATATAGCATTATAATGCACAGGACATAAAGCACTTTAAAACACAATAACACTTTGCTTACTGTTCCGTACCACGTAGCACGTTAGATAATCATCACAGAATCGCTGTTTTGGCGGGTTAAAATTTTCGAAACACGAGTAAAATGAAGGGTTACACCCTAGCGGAGGACAATTATGGGGTCGTACCGTATTTTTGCTAACATATGGGTTAGAACTGTAAGAATATGTGGATTGCTCTTAATTTTCTAAGTATCTAAGGTATAAGGCCGCTTATTTAGTGGATCAGACCGTTTTTCATCAAATAAGGCTGTTGCCCATGAAAATTGAAGTGCAAACGCTTATAAATTTAGTTTTTTCTGAAAGTGTAGCTACTGAGGATCGGTAAAGTGTCCACTAAATAGTCCGCTATTCCGGAGTATCCGTTAGGTGCTGTACATTAGGGTGGAGCGCTCGCCTATGGGAAAATATTTTTTTTTTCCAAATCAAAATGGGACGGTGTGGGAAAGTTGCTCTATCATATCTTCATTCTGAATATAAAATATCTTTGAAAAACATTAATATTAAATACTGCCCCAAGGTCATTGAATATGGAGAAAAAACGTAAAAGCGTTCGCCTATGAAAAACAAAATCACCAAATCAAAATGGGGTAGTGTGGGAAAGTTGCTCTATCATATCCTCATTCTAAATATAAAATATATTTGAAAAATATTAATATTAAAAACTGCCCCAAGGTCATTGAATATTGAGAAAAAACGTAAAAGTTGGGCATTTTTCCATTTTTTCCCTCAAATATACAAACTATTAATAATAATTTAATTTGAAAGGATGATCATCGAATTATTATTATTATTATTATTATTATATATTTATAGTAAAATTATGTAATATTTATATCAAATTCGCTTTTATTATACTAACTCAACGATTATACTTTTTTAAATATATAAAATTTGGGTAATTGTAATTGTTTTATATTTTTTACTTAACATATGTAAGAAAATATAATTTCTAATTATTTTTAAAGAACTATTGTAATAAGGTAAAAATAATTTACTGTTACAATTTACAAACAATGAAGTTACCATTTTATAGTACTCCATACTGGTTTTTGGTTTCAAAAACTGGCATTTTTTTCCGAGACTCCAGACAAGTTTTAATGAATCCATCGCGTCTCAAAGGACCACAAACAGCTGAAGAAGCCTGCGTAAAAAGTTTCACACATCTTTCAGTGGCTTGATTATGACAAGAGAATAGTTTAATCTTAGGTAAGATGTCTTCATCTATTGCCTTTGGATTTAGGATACACTTTGTATACTTTGTAAGAATATTATGACCTAATTACTTAGTTAATGGTGGTTCTGTCACGGTCACTTCAGTCCAATTTATAAAATCGATATAGTCTTTGGCTTCAAAATTGTTCAGGTAACTTGAACGTACGTAAAGAATTTCTTGACTTTCGAGATTTTATTATTCTACGTAGTGCCAACTCTCTTACATAGTCTCTATCGTCAGCCAACATGGTAATCAAACTATTTTCCGGATGACAAAAATAACCATTTCGTTGAATTACGGGATCTATTATTGTTTGTAATTCCTTTGTTAAATATCATGATAACATAACTGTTTGATGCAAATGCTTAGCTCCGTAAATGCATGAAGGCTTAGTTTTAATTTGAAACCATATAGTTGAATAAACTCTTAGTATAAAATTTGTCAGAATTAACAAATTTTCAGACGGTGCACTTCAAGAAACGTATAGCCTAAGAATTTTATTTGCCACTGTAAGCCCCCTAGAATGCACGATTTTACCAGGATTTCTTTTATATAATTTTTCGGGACACAATCCTGAAGAAATTGCTTCACATATCTCAAGCAAATAGAATTGATCCGTGCTTAAATCCTTTTTATTAGTAATTTCTAGCAAAGCACAGCTTATTCTCTTATAATGTACAATGTACAAGAGGAAGAAGTTCACAATCTTTAAGAGGTTTGCCAATAGATACTGTAAAACTTTGCGGCCCATTTGTTGTACCGTCAAGATGCTCGATCAAATGGCTCAAGATAAGTTCGTAGGCATGTATTTGGCAAATAAGCCATTGAAGTGGTTTTCCTTCTTTTTCTTCTAGAAGTCACATGACACCTTCTTTGTAACCCGTGTTAACTGTATAGTTCCGTCACAGCCAATTGCAACAAGCTTACTGGTATCAATATTTTTTGTAGTTATTTTTTTTTCTTCACTTAAAATTAAAGCCTTTCCAGATTGTAACGAAAGGTGTCCCAAATACTCAGAACCTGGTTCCTTTATTAAGCTTATAATGCTTGTAAAATGTAATAATAAATTATTTTTTCTTGTTATTCTTCATCTTCAAGTGTAATTTAAAACAATATATTCTTACGAAGCCTAAAATATAACACAATTTTGTTGTTTTGATTATGCTTTACAATTATCCAATTTTTATCCATTTTTCAAAATTTTGAAGTCATTGGGGCAGTATAAGACACCTGGATTTGATATAAATATTACATAGTTTCACTATAAGCGTATAATAATAATAATTTAAGAAGAATACTTTAAAATTAATTTAATATTAATAATATTTGCGGATTTTATATGTTTGACAAGAAAATATGAAAATGCCCAATTTTTACAATTTTTCTCAATTTTCAATGACCTTGGGGCAGTATTTAATATTCATATTTTTCAAAGATATTTTATATTCAGAATGAGGATCTAATAGAGCAACTTTCCCACCCCGTCCAATTTTGATTTGAAGAAAAACAAAAATTCGCTCCACCCTACTGTACATGTATAACGTTAACACTTTAGGGGGAAAGGAGGGTCTGGCACTTGATATCGTAAGATACCTCTATGGGGAGAGGGGGGTGCGGGGTTGTCTTTTGATATCGTTATCATTCTTGATCCAACCAAAATTTTCTTTTTTTAGTTAATTTTTCTTTACACCTCTTTATTTTTTTAAATTTGTTATCTATTTTTATGAAAATACAAAGTTATTATTAAAATTATTAAATAATTATAGAATCATTTCATTCCAAAAAATGGAATATCCCAGCGTTTACCATTCCTATTTTTCTGCCATATGCTCATATAATTCGTTGTTAGAGAAATCAGGTTCGAAATGATACTTGTTACGTTTACTAGTAAAAAATGGGGAAGAATGCTGCCAAACTGTTTGGTTATAAAAAGTTCAGCTTACCTCCGTGCAGGAGGTAAGTGTAAGAAGACAATATTACTGTTCAATGCATTATGTAACATATAGCTATTATTAAATACTTTAAATAATAAGTATTTCTTTAAAATGTTATTAGTTATAAAGTTATTTTATATATAATAGTGTTATTTTATTAACTTCTTCTCTTCATTTAAATCAGTAAAACATGCGAATAATAAATGTATAATCATATTTGTATATGACTGCAAACGTATAAAAAACAGAAAGGGAAAAATTTTACAAATAAAAATAACTTTTAGAAAATGATAACGATATCATTAAGGGGAGAGGGGTTTGAGCAAAGATAACGTATGATATCGTAAGTGGGGGAGGGGGTCCAAAATTGCCAAAAAGTTGATAACGCTATATATATACATCCCCTTATGAAGGTTTTAATGTATAACATTTAACATTTAACAGAATCCATTCTTCAATTTCTTGTAAATTTAACGTATAAATCGACTAAAATATTGTATAATTTATATATAACCAGTTGACCCGTGCGAAGATTTCGCAACCAATCCAAATTTTTTAGCATTGTAGTATTTATTTTTATATAGATTTAAACTTCTAAAGCAACGTTAAGAATAAAAATACCAGTAAACTACATTGATACAGATGTCGCAAACGCACCGGGGTTTCTTTTTGGCGCCAAAATGACAATTTTTGCCTGTCCGGGCAACTTGGTATTTTATAATAAAATGAAATGTGTATGTAAATAAATTAAAAATAAAATAAAAATAATTAATAAATAAAATGAAAATATGTGTAATAAAAACAATCTGTGTGTTAAATAAGACTGTGTGTAATGATAAAATTAAATGTGTGTGTTTTAGAGTAAAAGTATAATTCAATTTAATTATAAAATAAAACTAGCATATTTTCGCAAAATGGGGTTTTCTCGTCAAAATAGCACCACAAAAGAATTGTGCCAACACCGGTGCGACTGCGATATCTGTTCCTTAACATTAATTAGACAAGCCAGAATATCAGCTCATTTATTCCATCAAAATTACAAAAAGGCACGCGCATGAAAAAAAAAATAACAATCGTATTTTAACTGCATCGAAAAAACAAACAAAAAAAACCATGGGACATTCCATGGTGTCTTTTTCTCCTAAACATTGCAATTAAAAAAAAATTTTTAATCATAAATATAAAATAAACACTCGCGGAGACGTCACACTTTATCTTTTTTGTGCTATTTATTTTTTTTTATAATCGTTGTTGAGCGTCATATAATTCGGAATTTTATTTTTGTGGCAACATTAATTTGAGGATAACCTTTCATTTCATTTATGAAAACAATGCCGATTTAATTTTTAATTATCAGCAAATTTTCAGCAAAAAACCTGTTTTAGGAAATTGTAAGTGTACTTACTATGTCAGAAGCCGGTCAAAATCCTTTCATATGGTATCTCAATCGTCGTTCTGCGTTTCGTATTTTCTTAGAAAAAGGGATGTTGTCAGGAGAAATAATATATATGATTCTCAGAATTTCAACATGGATAGATAAATATTTTATATTTCCAAATTATACAATAAATTTTTTTATGAATATTTTTTGCGTATGTATAAGTATGGTTCTAAAATAAACAATTGATATATATATAAGTTAAAATACACATATATATGCATATTTAGCCATAAAAAATAAACTAAAATCCACTCATTTTTCCTCTAATTAAACCATGACATTATTTCAAAGATCTATAAATAATGATGATGACATTTTCTAATAGCATTTGACATCACTAAAAAGAAAAATCTTTTACTGCTTTTTTTTATTTAACACAAGACATTTTGCGAGTTTGATATTGAAAAAACAAGATATACTGTCGCTAATTTTAATAAACATTTATCTTAAAATGACAGTTAATGACATAAAAAAGTTTAAAAGCGTGTTGTCATTTATAATAACAATTCTCATTTTTTAATAAAATATCACAAGGGTAATGGGATGATATGAGGTAAAAGCACGCTACAGTTTATATATAACTTAATTAACAGTAGTTGCTGTCTGTATTTGCCTGTAACTTAACTTTAAAAAATCTTCTAAAAGTATTTCAAAGCCATATAAATAACAATGAAGTATGTCATTATTAACGTATGACACCTCTAAAATGTAAGATTGTTTTATTATTTTTTCATTTCAAAATTTATCTCAAGACATTTTGCAAGATTGATATTTTAAAAACTTCAAGCTATAACTAAGTTTGAAAATCATTTATTTCAGAATAATGGTAAATAACATAAACAGAATCAACGTGTGTTCTCATTCAAAATTACATTCATCAATTTTAATATACCATCATCGTCATATGGGTCATAGAATGCGGTAAAAGCATTCTCTTTCGACTAAGATATCTCTATAGCATAGGAGACGTCATATGTTTTATTATGCGAAGAGTGCTTCTATTAATATAATCAGCAACGAGAGAAGTAATTCAAGGAACGAAACGCATTTGAATACATAGTTAGAGGTAGTTCTGTTTATTCCATTAATGGAAAAGTTTATAAGCAAATATATCAAACGTATGCTTATCGTACTCGTATATTAGTATTAATTCTGTATGTGGAATATTTAAAAGAGACATTCCGAATGAGTACTTTTAAAAGAGATTAAATTATTTGTATAAACAATTATGTTGTAAAATTCAATTACTTTCTAAGCAAATTATATATATATATATATATATATATATATATATATATATATATATATATATATATATATATATAGATAGATATAGATAATATCTACTATATTATAGGTAGATAAAACAGTGCTTTAAGCAACATAACTTTTTAACTGTTTGCAGACTAGTTTTGGTAGTATTCAGTGTACCATTATCAGTGAAATGTATGATGTATTTTTTCTGATATAGTATATGAATGTGAAGCAGATTCGAGGAATAAACTTATTGATCAATAGAATTACAGGAAATCAAAGGGAATAGCTAATAGGAAATTGCATAGGGAAATAAACAGATAATGTGGACATATGTCAGTAGTAATTAAGAAAAATAGAGTTTTATCAAACATTCTCTACAAACTGACAATAGAGAAATAGTGATTTACAATTAGGAATAGATATATGATTTTTATATGTGGAATGCTGTAATAAAGATAAGTTCAAATATTGAAGTGGGTTTAGACAAAAAAAATAGATGAGTTAAATTGAAAGGTGTGGTTCATCTCCCATCATTGTCTTGTAATGGCCGATTTTTTAATCACGAATACATTGCTTCTGTACTTTAATTATACATTTTAACCCACGTTTGGATTTTTCTAATACAAAAAATATCACATTGTTAAGTAATATGTACTATATATATCCCAGGAATATGAATTTCATCAGCGTCTTTCAGTTGAGAGAGAGTAAGTTTGTGAAAGAAGAGAGCATTACTTGAAAATCATATTGCTTAAGATTTTTAACCATGAAACTGCAGGACTTGGGAAAGTATGGTAAAACAGTTCTAATATTGGAAAGAGAAGAAAATTGAGTAACCGGAAAGTTGTAAGTTAAATGAAGCAGCACGAATAATGGTAGGATTGCCAACTCTGTCAATAGCAATGTTAATATATTGAATTTCGGAATTAAATGAGTGGGAATCAAAGCGAATGTGTATGACACAATTTATAAAGGTATAAAAAGAGGCCATTTTGTTGCTAGGAAGATCACATGAACATGAAGGGTGTAGTAGAGAGAAAGTATAACTTTTGCGATAGACGGATGTAGATAAGCCTTTTTCAGTACGAGTGGGATGGAAATCCAGAAAAGGGAGTGAATCATTATTTTATTTTTCATAAGTGATTTGAAAATTGCTGTTGATCGAGTTCATAATATGAAGGAAGTTATCAATATTGTGAATAGATGTAAATAAAGTGAATACGTCACAAACATAGCGAGTCCAGAAAAGAAAAGAGAATTTATTAAAGAGGGGCATTCAAAATAGTGTATGTAAATGTATGTGATGCTTGGAGACAGAGGGGGGTGAGGGCTCAAAAGCTAGGCCGTCTGATTATTTGTAGGTGTTCACTGGGAATGAAAAGGTTGTTTGGGATATGCATATGTAAGTAAGAGATCTTAAGTAAAGTATCTTAAGTCATAAGTATCGTAAGTAGAGAGTAAGTATCTTAAATTTCAAAATATGATTTATAGAATTGGCGAAGTCTCTTTTCTAGGCACGTGGTGGCACCACGTGTAGGAACTTTTCTGAAGAGTGCTTTTACATAAAAGGAGATCATAGTAAAATTAGTAGAAGGTAAATTCTGAATTAGTTTGTCAAAACTGTTGGCATTTTTTATCGTATGTATACTGGCGGAAAGCAGAATAGAAAATATTGTGGTCAAATATTTGGATAAGCGGTAAGGCGGTAAGATATGTTGGAAACTATGGAACGAATGGGTATATGAAGTTTATGCACATTTGGGAGGCACATCAAATCTTACACAGTTAGCAATTGAAGACGAAATATAAGATTTAGTGGAATTCGAAAGCTGACGACAACACTTAATAATATATTTGATTCAAGATAATCTTTGTATAAATGGGTCATGAGACAAAAGTCTGTATGGGCCCTTATTAATTCGATTTATCACGCAAAAAGAAAAAAAACGTTTACTCCCTTTTCTAAATAGCCCTGTCACTCGCACTGCAAAATAATTTTCTACATCCGTCTATCACAAAACATTTTCTGTCTCTCTACCACTGCATGACCGTTAATATCATCCTCCTAGTCAAAAAATGGCCTCTCTTTGTAGCTTTGCAAATCGTGCCATACAAGTATGCACTGATTCCCACCCATTAAAGTCAGAAATTCAATATATTAAAACCATTGCTATTGACAGAGGTTACACATACAGCTTCCCCGTTCCTCATCTTCACATCAACCTTTTTATTTTTCCAATATTAACATTGTTTTACCTTAATTTCCGAAAATTGTCTTCCCATTGCTAACATTCCTAAACAAAATAAATTATTCTTCTGCCAATAAACGTACTCTCTCCAAACTGAATCACCTTATTGAAAATTTTAATTACTGTGGTATCTATAGTATTATTTGTCAGTGTACTCATTTTTGATGTATTTCCTGTGTTAGCAGTAAAAATCAAACACTCATAAAACGCCCATAATTTGAAACTAATTAAAAGCAAAGAATAGGGTCGCAACCGCTTTGATCTGCCGATGTATTTGAAGCTTCAGCTCCCCCAAGCCCACATTGATGTTTTTAATTTAACGAAAATTAACAACATCATTTCTCTATAAAATATCATTAGGAGATTTGATAGATCCCACTGTTACTTAACAGGTGATATTTAAAACACACAAATAGATGTTAAAAGATGTTTAAAATGTTTAAAAACTGTCCAATTACTTTCGCCCGACTACCGCCATCTTTATAGAGGTCTCGACCGAGTTCGTTGTCTAGATTCATCCGCCGTTTAGTTACAAAATGGCAGTCACATAAACATTTGAAATTCATAAAATATACAAGAAAAGTAAAAATCCTAAAATTGATTTTCCTTAAATGTTCGTCCTTGATACAAGGATTCCGGAGCATTTTTAGTTTCGCCATTATCTTAAAAAACGTTACGATATAGTAATTTGTATTTCTAAGGAGATTAATATTTTGACACATGACAACAGACTAAAAATTAGGGATTTCTTCATAAATCGGTTTAATTTATGAGTTTTAATTGAATGTGATTTCTTGCGAATTTTCTTTCTTAGTTGTACTCATCATTACAACTCGCATACACTAAAACTACGTAGTCAAATCCGCAATACTCAAATTCTCACCAAGTTTAGCAATACTTGGCGAAATGTCACCTATATTGCCATAATTGAAGCGAACTTGGTAATAACTGACAAATATTTTTGACATTCTCATTCAAATTCAATATTGGTGAAAACTGAGAATTTTCTGTAATCTGATTCCACTTATTTAGTTCGTGCGTTTGAGTAAAAATAGTCGAATTCTTAAAATCAAGGAATAGAAAAGCTCTTTTTTCATTCAGGTACAGGCCGGAAAGACTTTTTTACTTTTTATTTTCGAATACATTTTTTAGTAATTCTCAAATATCACTAAAATTTAAATAACTCTACATTTTGATAATTTATAACAGCCATAATAAACGTATTCAAAATTTTCCTCTGTTTCAAATAATGGAATACTTGAGTGGAATATTTGAATATGAGCTTTAATAATCTATGAAAAAGAGTAAATATTATTGAAAATTTTAAAACATTATAAAATTTTATAGATTGCCTCAGGAAACTTGCGAAATATACTTGTGTTTTTTCGATGTCATTTAATGTGAAGAAATATTTTGCTTAAAAATAAGATATTAAATAAATAGAAATATAAAAAAAATATGATTATTATATAGAGAATAGAGCTTAATTTATTTGAGTAGTGGAAAAATAATCTCAGACAAGGAAACCTTATTTGCATTCTCCTCAAGTAAAATTCTCAGAAATATTATAAAGTGCTCAAGAAAACATTTGCTTAAAAAATCAGAGATTGTTTTTTTTTATCTATTTTCGTTGATAAAAAGATAATATCCGCTATAAAGGTTTTTTTTTTTTTTTTTTTTTTTTTTGTAAAATGTTTTTACGTTACAAATAAGCTTGAAATCATTAAAAAATGGTTTAGAATAATTTAAAATCCTTTATTGTTCAGGTGAAAAATAGTGTATTTTATTCAAGAATAAATGATCATTACTTAATTAATAATGATATTAATTAATAAATGTAAATAAAAATATCTGTATTATAAAACAAAATTATTTCCGTGAGTAGCGCTGACGTCATATAGACGGTGGCAACGATATAAGCAGTCCATTTCCATATCTTTTTTGCAAATTTAATTACAGCTGAGCATTGCATAATTTAAATTTTTACACCATCGATTATGGAAGAAAATGTACTTTCAAATGGAATTTGTTTGAAAACTGTATTTCAATTTAAAAATTTTATTGTTTTAAAAAATAATTTTAAGCATGTTTTTAAAAATATATATATCTGTATCGCGTAGTACGGAAGATGTATCCGTTTGCACTTAAAACAATACAAATAGTTCAGCGTTTGTTTACTATTAATAAAGCACAGATTTAACAAATATGCAGTACAAATAATACGTACTTAATCACTGAAATAATCAGAATCATAAAGTCTGCTATAAGTAGCAAAATCTATGGCGATTCTTTTAGCTATTAATCTCTGGCTTAAGCGTAACACGAAAGTATAGCTTTTAATATATTTCAAAACTTTGTTTGAATACATAAATGACATTTTTTATGAAAGAATGCGTTATCGTGTTAATCGTGGGCAATCTCAAAAAATACATTAAACTAGTTGATCTGCCAGGCGTTGCCCGGTCCCGTCAAAAAATAGTACGAAACATGAAAACTCTAAAAATTGCTGCACGAAACTCTTCCACTGGTAAGTTCACTTTTCAATTTACCGACACGACACCGATAAATCGTACACGATTGTCGTTATTCCAAGGGATTTCACGCAAAATGCATTCATATACACTATGATGATAAAATCATCCTCGAATCGGTAGCTGGAAAAGTTTGTAGTGTATATGAATGCATTTTGCGTGTACTAATGTCGGAAAACGACAATCGTGTACGATTTATCGGTGAAGTATCAGTAAATGGAAAAGCGCTGTAACCCTTTGTCTTACGTAGAGAGACGGACTCCGAAGAGGAAGTAAATTTTATACGATTTCCTCAAATGTCTGGGTCATATGATTCACGGCGGGTCAGTGTTTGTCCAAAATTAAGAATTCCGTCCGATTTTCACAAAATTTGCATTTCCGGAATTAGAAAAATACACTACGTAGTATACTATGAGTTTCAAATCGATACCTTCAATAGTTTTCTTATTAAAACAAATAATGAATCAGGCTAAAGTTAGGTTTAGCAGATTTGATTTTCTAAACAAATCACTCGTTGCCATCGGCAAAAAAGAAATAACCGTTTTTTTTTTCGCCATCACGTGCCTTAGTTAATTATTTTTCATTATCATAATTATGTATATTAATGTGAAAAATCTATTAAATTTTTCAATTAAAAAAATGGTTTTATATATGTTCTGTACACCGAGCAATATATTCGTTAACCCAAGAATCGCCTGGTTTAATTAGAATAATAAAATCAATTTCATGGCAAATATTTCATAACAGTCAAGACTTTTTACGGAAAAAATAGTATAAATTTTAGCGACATAAGTGACGTAGTATCTTTTGAAATATTTATAAATAATATCTGTAAAGTATCGCCCCAGGCTTCGCAAATGCTTTAGTCGAAGTGCTATCTGGTATAATGCACCATCTGACTTAAATATGGAGAAATAGAGACTGAAAAAGGCTCAGGTTGAAAAATATATAAATTATCCAAATGTAAATCCGTAAGTTCGGAGCAGATATCTGATGCATATTAGTAATTTTTTATGTAAATTTCAAGAATTTTGAATGAAAAAATACAAATATCCCTTATTATAACCATTCATTTCATTTAATGCAAAGCTATGAATCACACACCATTAGTTGCGATGAATCACAACTAGTGTTGTTAGGTCCACTGTCACAACAGCGAGACAAGGAGAGAAAAAAAATAACAGTTGCTTCTAAATTGAGACATGAAATGCAATATATCTTGTGAAAACGGAACCTTTCTATAATGTAATCCGATGCGAAGCGTAAAAATATCATGTCCTCTATGGAAAGAATACCATACATGTATACGACTTAAGACAAAAACCTGTCTAAAACGGAATGATTTTTCCTCTCAACATTCCGTTTTAGTACGTTTTACTCTAATAAATAAACACAATACTATTATAGAGTAAAATCTGTGAAAGCTGAATCGATAAGAACAGAAACAAAATTTCGTTTCGGTGCGATTTTCGATTTAGCAGTTATTGCAGGATATACCTTCTGTAGGAACTATGAAATTATTACCCTAATGACAACATTTCGTTATGAACAGGTTCAGTTTTTACAGGTTTAAACAAACAAAAATATTAAAACCTGTAAAAAGAGAATAGCTGACAGGAAAATTATTTTTTTAATATGGTATATTTGTATAGTACTTCTGTTTTACTGAATAAAAAAAATCCGTTTTTGAAAGGTTACGTTATCGCAGGCTTTACTGTATTAAGATCCACTCAATGCAGTGCAGACTAACGAATAGTATGGTACTAAAATAACATTAAAAGAATTCGTCCATCAGGAAAAAATGGGATTTAATTGTGCAATAATTTCGCATTACGGATTTTTGAACCACTGAAAATCAAGACACTTGAAAATACTACACAACAGAAATTAACAAATCTCTGGTCTAATTGTTTATAAGAACATTAAAATAAAATTTTATATTATCACTACATGTTATCAATAATCGGAAAATGGTTCTGCGGATGAATGCGTTTTTCTTGTTAAAAAATTTGAACGATTTCTCTGGGGATTGCATTGCCGAAAATTATTTTCTTCAAAATGTAAAATAAAAAGCCTGTTCCATTGTGAATTCACTGAACTGTGTTACGTTTCATTGCATATAAATCTACTCGTTAATTTAAATTTACCTTTAAAGCATTTATTTTAATCTCATAGGAAAACCTTTTCTTCAAAATGTGACGTATTTCATATGCATAAAAAATACATTTAACTGCAATTTCAAAAGATTCCGTTAACCCCTTCGCGACGAGCGTCCTTTACAGGATTTTTAATCTTTTTTTTTTTTTTTTTTTTACCACCGGTTTTTCAAAATATAAATTTTCGCCTAATTGAATCGCAGAAATGCTAAGATTTAATAAGGCAAAGCTTACAATAAAAAATAACTGGTGGGAATAATCGAGTATTCTGAGCATCTTATGCGTCACGTATACGTGTCGCTCGTCCCCAAGGGGTTAATAGTTAAAAGCAAGGCTTGTCAAGTGCGGACACTAGATCTCTATAGGTGCTTTTTTTACGAAGTTTTTTTTTTATTCATCTAACGACCAGTTTTTTTTTTTTTTTTTTTTTTTTTTTTTTTTTTTTTTTGTACAAGAACTGATTTTAGCAAATTAAAATCTTCATATAATGTCTCCTTATAGATGTTGCAAAGTTGCAAAATATTGGGAAGTAAACTTAGAAATTATATTCAAACTAAAAATATTTTTTATTATATATAAAAATATATTTTTATTATATATAATTTGGCACAAATAAGATCATTAAATGCAAATATTAAAATATTAAAATCAGAATTTTTTGACTGACTTTGAACTTTGCAACATTTTGATTTTGCAAAGTGACAATATATTGGGAAGTAAACTTAAAAATTATATTCAAACTAAAAATATTTTTTATTATATATAATTTGGCCCAAATAAGTTCATTAAAAGCAAATTTTAAAATATTAAAATCAGAATTTTTTGACTGACATCAAAGTGCAAATAGGATAAAAAATATTTTGCTCCACCCAGAAAAAGGAATTGATTAAAGCTAAAAACATGTTTTGTTGAGTACATTTTGGTTGCTTTAAGCAACATTTTTAGTTTAAATAAGAAATTGGTTGTGTCGCTTAGACAAACAAATATTGTTAACACTTTTACAAAGTTTTAACAAAATTTCATCAATTTTACTTGAATTAACAAAATCTGTTTTTTTTTTAATTTTACAATAATTTGTTAATTTAAATTTCTAATTCCAGCAAAATTTTGTTATTTTTGCAGAATTTAAATTGTTGTGTAGTAGTCACAACTCTCTCACGTAACTTGATTTATTTGACATACATTAAAGGATTACCATAATTTTTGGATAATTAATTTTTTTTTCATTGGGACGGACCAAGGTAGTTTTAAAAATTCCCCTGTCCCATTTATTACTTTCTTCTATCTTTGCAAGAAGAAAGTATTGGATCCATGAAAATTTTTGACTTCCCGTTTCCGACGGATTTTGGAAGGTCCTGAACACGATTTGACTGTTTTTAGAAAATGACTGTCTATGACTCTGTCTGTCTGTATGTGACAAAATTTTTGTGGGGGCTCTATCTCAAGAACTAATGCACGGAATTTAATAAAACTTTATATTCAGTTACTTCCTGATATAAATTGTTGTTGATTAGTTTTTGGTGTGAATCGCGCAACAGGTGGCACTGCTATATTGCATTTTTCGAGATTTCTGCAATAGCTCTATCTTATTTTCAGTAGTGACCTACGCCTGCAATTTTTTAATAATAACCAGTGAATTTTTATCCTGCTTCTTACTGGCGTAATTCACTGCTGAAAATGAATTAAAAATTAACTATGTGTTGCCGTATGCTGGGCTTGGTTTTGTCGTCTCATGTTTGTCGCAGAAATTTGCGTGCTCCTGGTGACATTTCCATCTTGTGCTGCAGTTGCAGCCGGTCCGACATACATAAGAGTAAGATGTGCCGAGTTGGATATCGTTCCTTATAGATCAGTAGTAGAGCCTCAGAGTACTGTTCTGAGGACTCGAGTTCGAGTCCCGGCTTGGGGCATTTTTCACTCTGCCAGTTTACGCTTGAAAAAGAGTAGGATAAAGATTCGCTTGTAATTATTCAAAGATTACAGACGTACATCACTGCTGAAAATGAATTAAAAAATAGTTAAATTTGCATATTAGATTGGTTCATTTAACTAAAGTTTTTGTAGTATAAACAAAACAAGTTCGTATAATAAAATATTTTTTTAGTTAAACAAACAATATATATTTTGTTGAAGATAGAAAATAGATTGTTAAAATAATACATAGCATATATCTATGTAAAAAAATAATTTTGTTAATTCAAGTAAAATTGAACAATTTTACTTGAATTAACAGAACTTTTTTTGCTGATGATACAAATTTTTTTTGTTTGAATTGCAAAAATATTTTTTTGTTGATTCAAACAAAATTTCCATTGACCCATATTTAAACGAAAAGTTTTGTTGGGTCAACCAAATTTTTGTTGATTCAACAAAACATTTTTCTGGGTGTGCTTCATTCTTTTATGGAATCTCTTCTCATCATATATAGATTTTTGTAGCACTCATCTATCCAGATATTTGAAACATTCGGCAATGAACATTTCCAGACCTTACCGTATTACAGTATTTCTTATTTTTCAAGAGATATATTATTTTGATAAGTTTCTTAAGAAACCATTGTTTATATTATTTTTCAAAATTATGTATTGTTCTAAACTATGTGATTAATAATTCTAGACTATGCTTGTGAATCAATTACTAAAAAAATTTTGTGCTTTTTGAAAATCGATGACGTCGGAGGAGGAGGAGTTAAATATTTTTTACTGGCGAATAAAATTTTTTAATGGATACCAGATTTTATCAAACTATTAAAGCTCTGGTTAAAAGTAAATAAAATTAATCTCATTGTTACTTCTATAATTTCATATTAAAATCATGTTATAGAAGAATCTATTTTAAGTGCTATAATAGTGGCGGCACTGTAAAAATGGGATATTTTAAATTTTTAAACAGAAAGACCTTAAAAATAATGATTTCTCTGAAATAGAATTAATATTCCGTATTTGGAAAAAAGGTCCTTTCATACAATTGAATTTTCATCCTTTGGAGTCATAGAAAATTAGTACCAACCTTGTTTCCAAATTAAATATTTGTGGTTCTGTGTCAGATTTAGCATCTGGCAGTATATGCTATATAGCACCACAGGGCACATGGTCTAGAAAACGGAGTTGTGCACCGTCGACTTTGATATTTAATGGATTATAGTGGCGCAGAGTTAAGTGCAATTTAGAAAGGAACATGTTTTTTAAATTATAGTGGGTATGAGTGTGAAAATGGAATATATAAGCTTTTAAATAGAAATACTAATAAGAAAGTGATTTTTAGGTGCGTTCCTAATTATATAAATACATAGCACCCATAGTCCTCGTCTGGTCCGTCTGTCTGTCCGCATATAACAGCGCAATAACTACCCAACCGAATGGCTTGGAATTTAATATATATAATTGTTGCAGAATTTTTTTGAGTCATTTCAAATGTTATGAAAATCGAATCAAAACTTAAAAGGATATTAATAAAAGTTTTCTTCATTCTATTAAATTTTATAGGTAATATATAGAATAAATGCACAACTCATGTGACTGAGGAAAACAAATACGGACTGACCACTTTGTTTTTCATATGCTAAGCGACTATTTTTACTGAGAATTATTTTTTTAATAAAAGTTCATAAAAGTTACATTTTTAGAAAGATCGTACAAAAAATTTAGGGGTTTGAGAGATGGGTTACTTTCAAATGTTTATAGTTGAAATTAGCTTGACAGGCCAAAATCTCACTTCAACAGAAAACAAACACAGCAGATTCGTTCATCGTGAGTCTTAACATATTAAACTAAAGGTAAGTCATTGGCAAAGCAAGTTCTATATGATAAATTTTCCAGCGCCGTCTGGTGTCAAAAAATATAAAATCGCGCCTGGAAGCGTAGCATACTTAATAAGTTAAAAGCTTGCTGAATTCGCCGTAAAAAGTGTAGCCGTATTTAGTACAAACTTTGAACAAAAATTTTCGTTGGATCTATGTGATCATTGTAATAATAGATTTTAAAATCATTGCATTAGGGAACGTGTTGAAACTGATACGCAAACGGACATGAAGCATAAATGCCTAAGCTAGTTAATACTTTAGTTAACTTAAAAAATATACTTGTTTTATTACGGAATATATCATAATAATATTGTTCATAAACATTCGTAATATCATAATATCCTAATATCACAATAGTGTCATTCACAGAATATTTATGAAACTAGTTATAGTACTTCACGCACGCCCCTCATTTGTCACATTTGACTTGTTCTGTATTTTAGAATTAACTTTTTGAAGAAATTCCCACACGAGTTTTTCACACGTTCTTTGGTCAGAATAACTTTGTCCGATTTTATGACACACAAAAAATACCTTAACTGTCGAAATTTTGCGAAAATTTTGCAAAATAAATTAATCTTTACTGTGACTAAGTGATGAATTTATACCTAATCTCACGAAACATATTAAAATCAACATTTTTCTAAAACTACAAGAAAGTCAGGAAATTCAAATTAAATAAATATAAAACTATATCTACCCTATATATATAAAATCCTAATGAAACGAATTTGTGAAACGATTTTATGAAACGAATTTATGAAACGATTTTATGAAACGACTGATTAAACGACTGATTATGTTTCAGGGCTATTTTTAATAAAATATTAAACGCTTGATGGTGAAATTAATACCAATTGTTCATAAAAATCCGTGGATGTCAAAACTGGTAATAGAATTTCGAAATTGGAATTAGTTTTCGAGATATTAATTTTTTGTCTAATTTTAATGACATTTCTGTAATGATGGCAACTAATTACTCAGTTTTTTGTGACAAAAAAAGGGAAAAAATTGAAAAGGATCCCGATAGGGATTATTGATTTCTTTTTATTCGTCATTTTCAAATTGAAATTGAATTTATCTTTTATTTCAATCGATAATGAAGACAAGATTGTGATTAAATTATGTTTTTCAGGAAAATTTGAAAAAAAAAATCACATTTCTATCGTCAGGATTCAATCGTCTGTCAGCATTTAATTTAATTTATAAACTGAAAATATTTTGAATAAATTCGTCCAAATGACGTCATTTATGTAAACGCAAAAGAAAGAGGGAAAAGGAATTAATAGTAATTATTATTTATCGATATCATTTTGTTATTTTTTTGTAAAATTTAATTAAACGAATTTATAAAATCACTAATTCGGATATTTGAAACGAATATATAAAATAATAATTGCCCAACTGAACGGAAGGAGAATAAAATATCCTGCTTGGTTTTTTATCCTGCTTGGTTTTTTCCGCCAAGCTTTTTAAAAAACGTCAAGACCCCTATAATAGAAAAACATCAAAAGTTCATTGGGTTTGTTTTCATAATTTTTGGCAACAAATCTATGTATATTAACGAATCTATCCCTTTTTGAAGCTCGAATTACGCCAAACCTAAAAGCAAAGGATCCTATACTGGAAAAGTACCCGATTTTTTTATGGACAATATTCAAGTGACATAACATGGTGTAAAATTACCGCGGATAGCAAATTTGTTTAAATATCTCATCAATTGATGCCGAATAAATGCAGGCATGCATGCACAAAATATTTAATTAATTTTGTATGATAAATAATTATTAGAAAATTCGTATATACATATTAATTAAAATAAATAATTTACATATTTAAAATAACATGAAAATATGCTTGATGGTGCACTAAAATAGAGAGAAAATTAAAACCTGTTACTGAAAACGTCTATAACATAGTACTTTTCAATACCGTGGTTCTTAATGTTATTCACAAGCAGATGGAATTTTTCTCATCCTTAAACGCAAAGGAAGAATAGAATAAGTAAAGTCCGAGAGGTAGCCACAATTTAAACCTAACCCTTTTATACAAGCTGGTTTTCAAGTTGTAATTGATTTTACTTATCAATCCCGAAAACAGTCGTCCGTTGTCGCAACAGTTGTGTATGAGGCCATGATAATAAAAAAATTAAATTATCAAAATAATGGAAATTTGAATAAAATAATTTGTTCTAATGATCAGATTTTGAGGAAATTGAAATGGGACCACCTTGGACCCTCCCCCTTTCAAACAAAATAAAAATGATCAAAATCGATGCACATTTACGAGAGTTATGCGTGAACAACATAATACATACATACGGGTCGAATTGATAACCTCCTCCTTTTTTTAAGTCGGTTAAAAAATGCCCCATTAAAGCGTTAGAAGCATGACAACCCAATTACAGATTTACCAATATTTAAAAAATAAAGCACGCTGCCATGTTTTTAGAGGCCTCGAAGTCTGAGCGGGGGTTGGCGAGCGTAGCTCGCAGGGGGTAGGCCCCCTAGTCTGAATATATATTTAATTTTTTACATACTGACATTTTATTTTAGGTATTTGAGATATTTTTCTGATAATTTTGACACTTTAGATGTTTTCAAAATTCTTCAATATCCTAAAACCATTCTGAAAAGTCATAGAGTAGTTTGATTGCAACGTAAATGGTATGTTATTTTTGAAAATATTTAAAAATTCATTGACGTCAAACGTGTTGCATTTTACTCTAGGGAATATTATAATAAGAACGAAAAATCATGCGTCAAGCATAGATTTTGTAACACTTCCATAATAATTTTACAAATCATTACCGTTTAATAAGCTGAAATATACATCTAAAGAAACAATTTGGAAAACGCATAACATATTAAAAAACGTAATTTCAGGAATTTCCAACATATATTTCCAACATATACAATATTCGGAAAAAAATATCCGAATAATTTCATTCAGTCATGTATATGATCTATAGATTTATATATATACTACATAGTATGCTAAATTTTAGTTTATTTAGGAAGCGCGTAGCACAGTTTATAATTCTCCTTCTGGTGTTTCTGTCAATAAACGGAAATGTGTTCGCGAACTTTTGTGCTGCCCTGTATAGGATCTACAGAATTTATACACACCAAGTAATAGACAAAAAGTGAGTTAAATTTAAAATCGCGCTCAGCAACTTAAAACGCACTTCCAGGAATTATTGTTAACAGACTGTAGATAATTCTTTCGTGCGTCCCTGTAAATGAACGATGACTGCTATACATACAATATTCTATAGTATGCCTCTTGTAATGCACCTTAGGGATATATCATGAGATACGGTAGTTTCTCGAGTGACGCAGCAAAAACCGAAAACCGAAAGCCCAAAATCCAAGATTTCCGTCACTCTATATATACACCTAGTTTGAGTTCAAAGGAAAAGCGAAAAGCCGACATTTAATATCTCAGCAAATATGAGGCACATCGTTTTGATTTTTTGAAAGCTGTCTTATATCTCCGGTCTAACTCTATCCTGAAATTTATAGATTTCTACATGCAGTAGATTTTAAGATCTGGAAATCCATTTTTAAGTAAAATGGGAAGTTTTTCGCTCTGCATGTAATGGTGTCATGGTGTAAAAGGCTTATCTCGAAATCCGCCCGAAGGATTTTTTAAAATTAATATATGATACTAATCGGTTTTAGATGAAGCGAATCCCCCTATCCGCTTAAATAGGAAAACTCTAGTTTTTTATATAATCCGATTTAAAAATGGGACTATTTTCTTAAGCCAAGCTGTACAAATGCATAGGAGTGTTCACTCCTTTCTTCCGCGGGGCATTACAGTTAAAAATGGATGTACGGTTGCCGTTAAAGCTTCTGATATCAATTAGCTTCTGACCGGGCTAATTATTTAGATTTTTTTTAAATGCAAAAACAATGAATTATATACTCTAAACATGTAAAACATATGTATTAAATTCAAGTGGGGTTTATATGTTTTCTCTTTTTGTTACAAAGGAATAATTTCAGATTTTAAACATGCATATATTCGAAAAATTATTTCGATTCCTTTTTCAAAATGAGGAAATATTTTTTAATTACATGTATTCAATTTTACTGCTAAATATAATAAATCTTTCATTTTCTAATGATAAAATATTTTTCATTTCTTTGTTTCTTTCGCAACGAAGACAACCAACCAACTATTATCGCATCAATGCGCGAAGCACAAATTAGCGAGAGTATACAACATGGAGATTGAGCAATTGGGGAAAAGATAGGCACAGAAAATCAAAGATATTATACTTACTATTAGTTATTTCGTTTATTTATTCATTGTTTTTTTTTATATGACTTGATGGTTCTTTTAAAATTTTTCGTTTTGGTAAGGTGCTTAGTTAGTCTTTGTCAGAGCAACTGCCAGCTGCATGTTTTTCTGGCTTTAAAATATTACTTTTATGTTATTTTGTAAAAGAAAATGCAGAAAGTTAGTTCTGAATTAAGTGTTTTATGTTATACAATGGATAAATAAGTTCTTAATTACTTTTAAATCCAGAGTTTGAAAGGTAAACAAATAGCTTTTTTTTTCTCATTGCATTACCTTATTGCATTCATATTGCCAGTATTATTACATTGTTATCATTATTTTTTTCTCATTGCATTTACAAACAGTTGTGTGACAAACTTCTATCTTCATGAATGTTTTGCATTTACTTTATATTAATTTTTCACATTCATTTTTTAATAAGCTTGTTAAATAATTTTCGAGCACTATATTGTTTTAATGTCAAATGTTACATTAAAAATTATTAAAAAATACAGTAAAAAAATTGCTATTTGCTTGCGAAACTTAAAAAAATAATCATTTTAACCCACATAGGTTTTTTTAGCTCTAAAATATTACTATACAATGAATAAATAAGTTCTTATTTACTTTAAATTCACAGTTCGAAAAGTAAACAAATAGCTATTTTATTTTTCAATTTTTCTATCATTTACCTGTGACTTTAAAAATCATTTAAAATTACTAATTTAGAGGTATGAAATACCTTATATGTGCTTAAATCACAGAAAAAATACAACTTTAGTAAGTATATTACTGGGCTCTGTTTAAGAAGAATTAAGAAGAGCTTTAAAGGATCCTTCACAATTTTTTTTTATCTTAAAACAGTATCCTTCACAATTTTATTCATTTTAAAACAGGTTATTTCACATTTCTTTTCATATTAAAACAGGACACTTCACAAAATTTTTTCCTAACAAAAATTAACTCTTCACAAATTTAATCATCTTAAACTTTTCCCAATTTTTGTATAAAATACTGTTTACTGTTGACTGTAATAAGTGTTTGTTCTTCAAAGTAAATTCTGAAAATTTATTAAATTTCAACTGCTGCTAATACATTTAATTTTTTTATTACAACTTACATAAATATCAATATTTTACATAGGGATTGTTTTTATACAATTTTGACACAATTGAAATTTTACTTCAGCCAAGCATGGTTTCTTGTACAGCGGTGTATTTTGAAAACATATAGAAGAAAGAAAAAAAAATTTTTAGAGAAAACCACTGTTAATTATTTCGCAATGTTTTTTAATAGTCAGATCTTATAAATTAAGTGTTGGTGAGTGCAAAGTTTGAAATTGTCTGAATATGTTGAAAACAACATAGGGCTCTAAAACTATTTACTTGCATAAGTTTATTAAAAATGAATTTGAAAAATTAATATACAGTAACAGCAAAACATGCATGAACCTTCACAATATATACTATATATATTGTGTACACAATACATAGTAGTAGTATACACAATATACTATAGACCATCAAAGTATCAAATTAAATGAAAAATTTGAAATGGAGAACCATCAATTCAAAATAAATAAAAAACAATAAATAAATAAACAAAATACCTGGGGGAGGGAGTATTTTATCTATTATAAATTGCAGCTTGTATTTTCAAACAATTTGGAAGGGCGGATAAAATTTTATCATTTAAAATATTAAAAAAAAATAATACCTTCTAAACTAGAATTTTATTATCAATTTTATAGACGATTTTCTTTGGACGATTACTCTCTATGAGAGAAAAGTTCTACTTTTCGCATTTGTTCGCCACAGTATATTTTGTTGTTTTTGAGCCAGTCTCTCATAACTTTTATTATAGAATACTTTGCAGGAGTGCGGTTTTCAACAGGCATGTGATGTGGAGCATTGTCTATATATAGGACACTATTCGGTTGCAAATTTGTAAGAAGTTTTTCCAACACCCATTTTTGGAAGTTTTCATAGTTCATTTGCACAGGATTGTCACACCTTTTTGTCGACGCTTTATACAGTATTTGAGCATCCGTAAGGAAACACGTTTTCTCATTTTTACGCTCCAGTTAAGACCTTGGCGTAGTACATGGCCGTTAAAGTTTTTTTTCCCGTAAATAGTTAATAACTTGCCCCTTTTAATTCGATGTTATTTGTTTTTGGGTAAAGGTGAAAATAGGCACTCGGCGATAAAACTTGAAAAACTGGCTATTAAAAATACGGAGAAACCCGACAGATGCAGGATTTTATTTTTTTCCCATGTCCGTTTGACAAAATTCATGATTTTTCCTCGCCAGATCGACAAAACTACTGATTTTTCTGAACCTGATCGATGAAATTAGTGATTTTTCTGCACTAGATGGGCGAAATTTATGATTTTTATGCGCCGATTAAAGAAATTCGTGATTTTTATGTGCCCGTTCAACAAAATTTATGATTTTTACATGCCGATCAATAAATTTCTTGATTTTTATGTGCCCCGTTGACAAAATTTGTGATTTTTACATACCTGATCGACTAAATTAATGATTTTTACATGCCCGATGGATGAAATTAATGATTTTTACATGCCGATCAACAAATTTCTTGATCTTTATGTGCCTGTTTGACAAAATTCATGAATTTTATGCACCGATAAAGGAAATTGATGATTTTTACATCTGTGTTCGACAAAATTTATGATCTCCCCCTCCCTGATCCACAAAATTCATGTTTTTGCTGTGCCTGATTAATGAAACTCATCATTTTTACACACCCGTTCGACAAAATTCATGATTTTTACACACCGGTCAACAAAGTTCATGATTTTTACGCACTTGATCACCGAAATTCATGATTTTTTCTTACTCGATAGACGAAATTTCCTTTTTCTGCACCCGATCGACAAAAATTATTGATATGCAAACGTTTGATGAAATTTGTGATTTTTATGCACCTACTTGTTGAACTTGTAATTTTTAACCACCCACTTGATGAAATCGTGATTTCTATGCGACTACTCTACGAATTGGTAATTTTTATGCGTCCGTTCTACAAAATTCATGATTTTTTCATGCGTAATCGACGAAATTCATAATTTTTACGCACCGATTGATGAATTTTATGTGCCCGATTCACGAATTTCTTGATTTTTATGCATCCGTTTGACGAAATTAATGATTTTTATGTGCCGATCGAAGAATTTCTTGGTTTTTATGTATCCATTTGATGAAATTCGTGATTTTTATGCGATCGATAAACAAAATTCATGATTTTTACATGCCCGTTTGACAAAATATATGATCCCACCTCCCCCGATCGACGAAAGTCTGTAAAAAAATTTATGTAAATGATTATTTTGCGTCATAGTATCCACTTGCATACATTTTCCTTTGTTTGGATACTATGACGCAAAATAATCATTTACATAAATTTTACTTATGATTTTGGATAGCGTGGCACAAAACATAAATCAGTTTATTGAAATAAATACATTTCAATACATAATATAGGCTCAGTGAAAGTAATATATTTAACAGTGTATTGAAAAATTGAAAGTATTGTTTGTATGTATAAATATACTTTAGAAGAGAAATGAAAAATAATTTAAATTGAAATTTAAAACAATCCTAGTAAATTCACGTCAAGGTGTCACTCAAATTTTGATATCATTTCTTTTAAAACCCATATTTTGAATTCCTGAGAGATCTGAATGAAAAAGCTTTAGCGAATAAATTTTATATGTATTTTCATGTTAAGATAGCACCTGTGAATATAAATAAAACTAAAAAGAAAATGATGATTTAAAAAAAATTAACATAGCATCACTCAAATTTGATATCATAACTTTTAAGACCCATATTTAAAATTCTTAGAGCCAAAGGAAAGTGCTGCGTAACAACTTTTAACCCGTTAAGGGTTTTTGTACTGATATAAATTACAATGCGTTTAAAATAGGGAACCATTATTTAATTAAACCGCAAACTATTTTTCTTCATAGACGTAATGTAACGGAATTCTTTTGACTGTCCCTGTAAAGTAACTATAAGTGCTATGCACACCCTATTCCATATTCAGCTTCTTGTAATGCACCTTAGCGATATATATCAATTGCAGTGGTTTGAAATTGTGTAACATCATTAAAATAAACCGTAAATGATTTTTCCCCATAGACCGTAATGTAACGGAATTATTTTGTGTGTCCCTGTAAAAAAACTATAAGCGCTACACACTTCACTTGAAATAGGGGACATGCTACAGTTAACGACAATAACATATAAAAATTGCAGGGCAATCCGAACCTATTTACGGGAGTTAGAGCACGGCCAGACGGCCATACGGCAGACGGCCAGACAAACCGAAGTCATAAACACTTTTCAACTAGGTTGGAAAGTGTTAAAAATGGGATCTTCTAAACTTTTAAATCTAAAGATAAAACTATCCTGCGCCGTCTGGCGCCCACCGGGGTCGCCGACGCGCGTAAACGACCATCGCACCCAAGCCTCTGAAGGGCTTATAACGCACCAGGGCTTTGTCTCGCGCGGCGCTGCGATCGGCCTGAGGCCGCTCCCCACTGCGGACTCCCAGGTCATTTTACCAAGGTTGGTGACATAGGTCGTCACGGCAGTAACCCCACATCTCGGAGGAAACTTCCGCAGAGACAGAACCTTGATGAACCGCCATGGAGCCCCCGACGACTTCGTTCGCGAGACCCCATAGGGGGAGACGGTCGCTAGGTTATATGTCGAGCTACCACGACGGCTCTTACTTTACCACAGCTCGAGGGGTGTGAGCAACCTACAGAGGTTGCCACGTTCCCTTTTGCAGTGGATCCTGAAAGGGAAAGGATTAGTGCAACAACATATAAACTGTTAAATTTACAACAACAACAACTATTGACTAGAATGCATAAAACATTTCAAACTTCAACAACAAACTTTAACTTCAACAACATATATATACACAACTGTGACTAGCCCATATTATCACAGACAACTGCCGGATTATGAGACGAATCTCAAGCCTGCGTACTGATTGCACCATTACCTCTACCTCTACGTCCTGCACCGTGGGGACCACGGGCATTTCGCAGTGCGTTCAAGTGTGGGCGTGGAAGAGCTCGGTGATTACGGCCTGCTCTTTGGCGACCAAGGTTGCGATCTAGAGTACGCATAAGGAGTCGGTGAATGATCAACCAGACACCCTTTCTGGCGTAGCCACACAGGCAGAGATCGCGTGGCGTTCGCGTCCGAAAGTCACGAGGAAAGTACTTTTCCCGCACAGACTTCCAGAGCTCACACCGGAATAGCACATGGCTGATGTCACACACCTCAACTCCACAAAAACATGTAGAGTCGTGGTGAAAGAATCGAGCCTCATGAAAGCCAAAGATGCCGTGTCCCGTGAAGACCTGATTAATGAAGAAATTGCCCTGCAGTCGACGGATGCCGACGCCTGGGAAAGATTCATATGTCTTGCGCCCGGTCCCAGATTGGTCCCATCTCTCTTGCCACTTGAACAAGGCACGTCCAAAGAGGTCTTTTTTGGCTTGGCGGCGCGTGACTGGAATCACTACATCGACGTCTTGTCGAGCAGTGGCTTCTTTTGCCAACTTGTCCGCCCTCTCGTTAAAGATGTGACCAACATGGGCCCGGACCCAATGCAGATGAACCTCAATTCCTGTAGTTTTAATCAGATCCCTAATCTCGGCAATTGCCTTGTGCTGAGGCACAAGTCCGTGAAGCGCTTGGAGCGCCGATCTCGAGTCTGAGAATACGTCGAGCTCCCCGAGACCTCTCCTGTAGGCATGGGTGATTGCTTCTTTGATCACATGGACCTCCGCCGCAAACACTTCCGCCCCATCGGAGAGACGGAACTGGCTCTCCGCAAGTACTTGGTTCTCTGACACAGCAAGGAACGCACAGCCTACTGTAGCGTTCTCCTGCTTGGATCCGTCCGTGTAGTACGAACACGAAGTCCGCGGTGCCAAATCCGCGGTCCAACGGACTCTCCAGAGATCCTCAAGTCTGGGAGTGGGACTCCAGAGGTCGACCGACTCGGAGTCTAGTCCGGTACCATCAACACTCTTCTTCCATCGGACAAGGGCCATGTAGTCCCTTTCCAGCCCTGCACGCAAGTCGAGGGGGAGAACCCCTGACAAGACGTGAAGGGCATCCGTGGAGGTTGTCGCGTAACATTTTGTTACGCAAAGGAGTAGGCTCTTTTGCATGCTAAGCAACCTGTTTGCAACCACTACCTTCTTTGAGTAAAACCAAATAGATGCCGCGTAAAGAATGATTCTTTCCGCTATGATAGAGTAGAGCATCTTTCTAACTTTCGGTCACAGACCCCATGTTGCTCCTGAGAGACGGTTCATTTTATTCAACACTTTAAACGCCTTCTCCTGGATGGCGGCCAGGTGCGGCATCCAACTGAGGTGGTGGTCGATTATGAGGCCCAAGTACAAAATCTGCCATTTGAAGCCGATTTTGTTTCCTTCCATGAGGATAGGAATAGATGGGGCGTGTTTTAATTTGCCCATGGGCTTCATAACCGCGTAGCCGCATTTCTCAAAGCTGAATGTGAGGCTGTATTCCGTCGCCCAGGCGTGGATCCTTGAGAGGACCTGTCCCAGAAACGGCGCAAACCCCATACCAGCCCTTCGTCTTGCGGCCACGAAGACGTCATCGGTGAAGACCACAACAACATAGGTCTCTTCATCATCGTCTGGCAACCGTCTCAACAGGAACTCCAATAACCACGAGCCAGAGGTATGGTCCGAGACACGAACCTTAGGGTACTCCTACGTTAAAGTAGTGGTCTCCGTCATCTGATTGGATGATAGATCTATCCCACAAATAGTCTTCATCTGAGAATGTCTGTTCGTCGAACACTATTGAATGCTGACTTGATATCAAGCGTGAGAAGACACGTGAATTCTCCACGACTCTTTGAGGTAGCTATGTAATCCATCACCCGATGGAGAGCATCGACCGTACTGACCTTCTTGCGAAAGCCGTACTGCCTTGCGTCGAACAGGCGATTGGACTCCAAATATAGTACCAGCCGAGTTGCGCACATTTTATCTAGAACCTTCCCAAAGGCCGGCAAAAGACAAATAGGGCGGTAGTCGCTGGGTCACTGCGTTCCTTCCCCGGCTTGGGGAAGAACACAGCTATGGCCCGCTTCCATGTTCGCGGGAAACAAGTCTCTCTCAGACAGTGATTGTACATGGACAACAGCCACTGAGGGTGGTGTTTTAAGACCTCACGGACGATCGCGAGACTGAATCCGTCATGACCAGGCACCTTGTCAGGCGGCAGCGATTCCACTGCAAATTCAAGTTCATGAATTGAAAACAGAGTCGGTTCGTCGGTCTTGATGCATGCGACCTGGGAAACATCATCAGCTGATAGGAAGTGGTGTCTTATAAGCGCGGCCTGGGATTCCTCCCAAGTCGAGACTACCTGTCCGGATGGAAGCACAAGCATTTCTTGGGCTTCCCTTCGCCACTTACCTCGCACCACCTCAACTATCTGGCCTAGTTTGTCCGTACTAAGTCCTTCAGAAATGAAACTTCGGAACGAAGCACGCTTTGCGTGCAGGATCGCCTTCATGTACTCTGCCCGCTTACGCTTGTAGAGAGATCCAAGTCTCCCCCGCTCCGTCGGCTCCAGCGTTCGCTGGTAGAGTCAACGAAGCGCACGCAACCGATTTCGCTGGCTGGTCAGCTGAGCTGACCACCAAAACGCTTCACGACGCACTGCCGGTCGGCGCTTTTTGCGTTCGAGACATAGCCGACTCAAAGTCTACATCAAGTTTTCGACTCCCTCATCAGGGGTTGCAAACTCGTACCGAATCAGATCCGCAGCTTGCAGATCGCGGGAGAATGCGCCCCAGTCCAAGTCCCTCTTATACCAGCGACGGCTGACATCTCTCGGGAGACGATTGGCTGGTTTGCCGTGATAATCCCACATCATGATTCGGTGGTCGCTTAGCGACGGGACCTCGGATATCCTCCAGTCGGTAATGCGGTTTGCGCAAAACCGGACCAACAGGATGTCGATCCACCCCTCACCTTGAGGACCAAGGAAGGAGGACAGGCTATCCGGGTCATTGACAAACTCCAGGTTTGCGTTCATTGCGAGAGCGATGACATCTCGCCCTCACTGATCTGTCGGCCGTTGCCCCCAGATAGTTGACTTAGCATTGAAGTCGCCCACTAGAATGACATTGTCATTCGGGTAGGTTCCTAAAAGGGTCGTCAACGGTACGAGCACAAGGTCAATGTCTTGGGAAGGAGCGCAGTAACAAGTTATCACTAGCACATCTTTCCCTGACCATCTGCAGCGGATAGCCACCACGTCAGAACGCCTTAGGACGGAGACGAAATGAATGCGCTTGTTCACCCAGAGGGCCGCCCGAAAGCGGTTGCCTGCCGAGTGAACTTGCACGTAACCCTCGGCAGTACTGCTAATAGAACCTTCGGCGACATGCGGTTCGTTCAACGAGATCACATCCAAACCCAGGGAGATCGTATCACGACCAAGTTGATCCATACAAGCAATTGCCTTGTGACAATTCAGATGGGGAAAATGAATTTTACTCTCCATCTTGGATTCTTTTGATTCGCTCGAACTCCAACTGGGGGATGTGGCACTCTTTGGAACCTGCCGCGTGAGTGGTCGACAATTTCTCGTCTTCCGTTCTGCGCAAATTTCTAAAGCTACAGTTTGGGCACTTCGGTGGAAGAGTGCAGCCTATCGTCTCGTGTCCTTTGGCCCCACATCTCCCGCAGAGGGACGCTCTGTGACAAACTGAACGTGTGTGGCCGTATCTCCAACAACGATAGCAAACCAACGGACGTCGGTTTGGTCGGAACACCGCCTGACCCCAGCCAACTTGCAGTGAACGCAGCCCTTTCAAGCGCTGAAACGAAACTTCGTCTACTGAGAGGACAGCGTTGCGGCCTCTCGCGCTAGCGAAACAAGTCCGTAGCTCGAAAGTTGAATCTTTGAGGGATTCATTTTGTTCTTGAAGTGCAACCACTATCCGTTCCTCTGGCAGACTTAGATCGACCCCGAAAATGATTATTTCAGGGGTGCGCCGTCTGGGCTTTGTTACTGCTAGATCCTTCACAAGCTCTGTGTGCTCCAGTGCGCTCTCCAGCTTCGCGAGGTCTTCCGCGGTTTGAGCATGGAAGGCTATTCCGCCTCCCGAGATTGGTCTATTGCTCCTGATGGAAATCCGGGAGCTCACTGAGTCAACTTTGCTTGCTACTAGTTTGAGCGTCTCAGCGGAAGAAGCTACGACTTGTTCGTCTGTCCCCTTTGGGCGAACGAAGAGGATGAATTCCTCTTTCGGCGGGGTCTTTGTCGGAGACTTGGGCCCCTGCCGCTGACCTTGGGCCGCCATTTTCCCTGGTCGTTGTCGAGCAGAATTCATCGGAACGTTTCTGTCAGCCTTTCGGCCATCTTTCGGGTATCCCTTTTGTTCCGACTTCTGCAGCTTCTTCCTCGACTTATTTACTACTACTGTCCAAGGTTCTTCTCCCTTTTGGGGAGTTTCACCTGTTGGACGTGCGTTCAAGGTTGGGTCCGTCTTTTCAGAAGTCAGCTTGTCCTTTCGGTTCTTCACTTTCGACTTCCTTCCTGACTTTCCCTGCTTGGAGGAAGAACGTTCCTTTTCTGGGTACTTCCTCTGACTCGTGTGGGTGTCTCTGTCCTCCCTTCGAGGCTTCTTTCGCTTCCCCCTTTTGCGAGGTCGCTTGGAAGTCTCTTCTGCGGGTTGACTGTCTTGCCCGGCCTTGTCAGTTTCTGCAACCCTAAGGACCTCTGGATCATCCCTTGCTTTTCGAGCAGTCCTGCTTTTCTTCTGAGCCGCCTTGGTCTCTGCTCCCTGCTGGGAGTTTTGTTCGGGTTGCTCATCGGTCGGCAGGTCCGCTGTCTCTGCAAGTTCTGAGGTCGAGGCGTCTGCCGTATGCCCAAGTTCGCCCTCCTTCGGAGCCGCCGTAGTCGCTGCCTCTATGAGGCTTTGTTCGGGTCGCTCGTCGGCAGAAGGGCACGTTGGGACGTCCGGCTGCCTCTCCGAGGAGTCCGCGGATGACGTGTGCTCAAGTTCGCCCTCCTTCGGAACCGCCCTGGTCTCCGCCTTATTCAGGCTTTGTTCGGGTCGTTCGTCGGCAGGTGGGCACGTTGAGGCGTCCGGCTTCCGCTTCTTCCTGTCCTTCCATTTACGGCGCAGCTTCCTCCTCCTTGGCTTGCCAGTTTGGGTGGACTTGGCAGCCGTTTTTGGAAGATTTGTCTGCACCATTTTTGACTTCGTGTCTAAGAACGAATTCTTTGACACTACCGTCTCTCCAAGCTTTGGTACCGCATCTGACATACGGCGAACGTCCCTCGTACGGTGTGGCGTAGCGCCTACACCGACGTCGCAACCGTCAGAGTGTGTCTCTCCCTTCTGTGAGGTTTTCCCGTGGAGGAAACAGAGCCAGCTGTGCTGCCTCAAGACATACTCCATAAATGGCGTAATGAGCTCCGTGTAACTCTGTCTCTTAGCCGCCGTTAGGCTTCTGTCCTTAGCCATCCTCCCAAGGATCTCTGTCATTGCGACGTGAGAATCCTCGATGAAAACAGACCAGAACTCAACCATATCTGCAGTAGATAAACTGGCTGAGTCAATTCTGCTTGATAAATGAAATGAAACAGATTTCCAGTGAAGCTATTTCTATGAAATAGAATTCACTTCTTCACAGAGAAATAAGATATTTTGCAGTTTCTTAGAGGCGTGTCACAATAAATGAGTCTCATTAAATTATGAGGAAATAGTTAGTCTCTTAATGTGAAGTATTAATAATTATTGTACAGTTAAAATTTTGAAACTGATTAAAAATTATATTTTTCCAAGACTAAAACAATTTAAGGAAATCATACGTTTTTAAAATTCGCATCAAAATTTGAAAAATCTGTTGTTCTTTAAACGCATTCTTTTAGTTACCAAAAATAGTTATTCTTTTAATGTGAATTATTGAAGCTAAACTTCTTAAACATCATAAAACTGACACTTTTCAAATACTGAGAACTTCAGAAGATCCTTAACTTTTAAAAATAAAACAAACCAGTGGACACGTGCGAACAATTTGCACTGCAATCTAATATTATTTTACCAATATTTAATAATTTTTAGCTGTAGGTTTATACTTCCAACCAAAAATTACTGATTAAAAACATCTGCAAACATCGTTAGTCAAGCCAGAATATCATTTCATTTATCACCCATCGAAGTTACAGTAAAAACTGATCGGAGATAGCAAAAGACACGCGCGAGAAAAAAAAATAGTATTTTCACTGTATTAGAAAATGACATCATCGCTTCTGGAAACATACGTTTAAAATAAATTTAATACTTATAAAATAGAGTTTAATTTATTACAGCAAAGTATAAATTTTAGGCTACACCTGTAATACCACTTCTTCGATCGATCAATCGATCGATGGTGTCTTTTTCTTCTAAACATCTGACTTTGAATTTTGCTTTTTAACCATAAATATAAAATAGGCCCGTTTAGAAACTTCACACTTTACTTTTTTTTTTATTATATATATAAAATCATTGTTGAGAACGATATAAAGCGATATTTTATTTTTGTGGCAACATTGATTTGAAAAAAAAACTTTCATTTCCGTTATGAAAACGTGTTTTAACTAAAAGTGAGTGTACTATGTTAGAAGTTGGTTCAAAAACCTTATGAATGATACCTCATTTATTGTTGTGTGCTTTGCAAATGCATAGAAAAAGGTTGTTAAAAACAGGGATAAAATATATGATATCTAATTTTAAATATGCTAACTATCTAGTTTTTTTATACTATATTATGTTACTTTACATATTTAGAGCGATATTTTGTAACAATTTCCAACAATCTAAATCCATTCTAAAAATTCTTAATTCAATTTGGATTGAAATATAAATCTATGTTTAACGCATTATTGTAAAAACCGTTTGAAGTCAAAGATGATGCTTTTTACTCTAAGGAAAATTTTAAAAATTGGACTTTTAAAGTTTTAATTCTTGAAACAAATAAAATTAATGGGATCTACACAGGAGTTATTTGTCAAAAATAAAATTAATTTGCCGAAGTTTTCTAACTGTCCTTTCGAACTCCTTTTTCTCACAGTTTCTTTGAGACACGTGACAATAAATGCGTTACATTAAATTAAATAAATACTATTCAGTATTTATTAACAGTATTATTAGTACAATGCATTAGCTTGAAAAAAAGTAGTTATTTTTTTAGTGTGTAGTACTGATTATTGTTCAGCTAAAATTATGAAGCATGTTACAACTGACAGTTCCCTAAGAATGTAACAAATCTAAGGAAAACTAAAATTATAAAAAAAAAAAAAAAAAAAAAAAAAAAAAAAAAAACTATATCTAGCTAAAGGTTCACTTTTTAGGTGCGTTCGTAATTATATAAATACGTAGCACCTATTGTCGCCGCTTGGTCCGTCCGTCTGTCTGTCATTCCGTCCGTCCGTCCGCATATAACAACGCAAAAATTACCCAACCGAATGGTTTGAAATGTAAGATATATTATCTTTGCAGAATTTTGTCGAGACATTTCACATTTTATAAAAATCGAATAAAAAATTTAGGACATACTAATAAAAATATTTATTAAGAAATTTGATTTTTTTTTTTATCGGTGCTTTCTTGTTATAAGAGCTACCGAAGTTTAATCGTCAAGCGACCGAGATACTTGTTTTATTACAGAAATTAATCTGAAGACGATATAATTCATTTCACAGAATTAAAAATCATCAAGATCTGAATATTTATATAACTAGCTATAGTACGATCGTACCTCATTTGTCACGTTTGACGTACAATTTTCAACTTGTTAATCTTATATTATTTTTGATAAGATAAGTGCGCTGCAAAAAACAAATAACAAAAATTGTTTATTTTACTTTGAATAATACTGCCATCCTAGATGCTAGTATTATACCGCAAAATTAACAGTATTAAACAGTAAAATAAGCAGTAATACTAGAATCTGGGATGGCAGTATTATCAAAGACCTTGTAATAGATAAGACGGGAAGGCTTTGGAAACCGTAACTAACGAAACAGTGAATATAGCTGTGCTGGGAAACACTCTCAAAGGCGCGATCCAATCACATTCATGCATCATTGTGTTCGCCAATTCGCTAAATTGTTTTGTGGTAAACCTAAAATAGAAGCAAATTACGCGCCATATTGAAAATTTAAAACGAGTTTTGTTTTTAGGCAAGTTTTGCCCCCTAAAGATTAAGACTCATTCTGGTTGTAGTTCACTATTTTGTTAATTATTTAAATTATTAAAAAAATATCTTAAGTGTATAGATAAAAAAAGTATACTTATCAAGATTATAATTTAAATATAATATTAAAATTGTATTCTCAGAGCTAAGATCATAGAAGATGAAGATATGTATATTAGAAGGTCTATGTTTGTATTATTTTAGGCACAGGGCCGCCAATAGATATCATAAATATACTGTGAGAGGTCCCCCTGCCCTTTTTTTTTATTTTTTTCTAAATAAAACTAATAGCGATATTTACATTTAACGAACTATTTAGAATATAATATTTTTTAAATACAGAGAAATATATGTTTTCAATTTTTTTTTTTTTTTTTTTTTTTTTTTTTTTTTTTTTTTCAAATAGAGCTAAAACCTTACTAAAAAAAGAATGTATTTCTTTACACCTTTATTTTCTTCCCCTAAACAATATTAATTTTTCTATGAACCTGCATGTATGTAATTAATTGGCCAAGTAATTATTAATACTGTTATTTCGTATTCCCATGGTTTGCGGACATAAAATCTGAAAAATTCTGTACAAATTTGTGACTATGTAGTAATTTTTAAAGGCTGTTTTCAAATTTTTACTGTGCCCCGATCCTTTAACTATTCAAAAAATCTTTTGGACAATTTACAAAATCGGTTTTTAATTCGCACTTGACAGAAAATTGCATGTAATTGCATTAAGAATCTAATGGCGTTTTCAATTTTATTATAAATTTCATATATCTTGAGTTATAGCTGATTTCTAATCAACTAGATTAAAATATATATACATATATATTTAATAGTTAGACATGTAAGTTTTCCTCTGGTAATTAAAAATACAAAATTGCCAAAACATGTTTAAACCTTCGTTACATCAAATAAGATATATGAAAATTAAAAATAATTAAATAAAAGTTATTAAACGTAAAATATGGATCGAAAATATTTTAAGAGAAACTTTTTCGAAAAACACTTGTTTCCAAATACAGCAATAATATATTTTATTCTGAATACTTTTATTAAAATCGGCACTAGACTGATGTTTTTATGAAAAGAAAAAAAAAAAGAAATATGAGTTTATTCTTTTTAATAATACTTAAGTATTATTAAAAAGAATAAACTCATATTTCTTTTCTTTTTTTCTATTCTAAGTCATTATAAAAAGAATAACAGTAGAAACTTCTCAATATGAAAGTTGTAAAAAAAGTAAGACATGTAGAGAATTTCTGCTGGGAAAAGGGACTAGTTCATTTGCTTTCAACTCAGACCACAGGCACCGGTGGCTCAGTCCGTAAAGCCCTAGACTACAGTTTGGAAGAAATTGACAATCGGGGGTTCTGTCCTCGGCCGGGGATGGGTGTGAGTGAGCTTACGCGTTTCCACTCTTGCTGTATTTTCGTTTTTTTTTTTTTTTTTTTTTTTTTGTTAAATATTAATTGTTTTATCATTGTTTATTTGATTATTTTCTGTTGAAATTTAACAGAGAAAGTGCATTAAAATAACGAATTTTTAACAGAAATAAAGTTTTTTGTCCCGAATTCATTTAATATACTAATAAATATATATAGTGGGAAGCATTATAAATATAAAAAAGAATAATGATACTTTCTACTTAACTGCCAACAATTTTTTAACATGCTTTTACCTTTTTAAAAGAAACTTTCTATTTATGTATAGCGAATAAATCTAATAAATCAAAAACAGTGTGAGGGGAGAAAAAGTTCAAAACGCGTAACAGAAAATCGCTCTTCACATGCGTTCCTCGCCTGATTATCGCGCCAAGTGCACTCCGTTGTATCTTTCGCCCCTGTATGCAACTTCTACCGCTTTACACCGTGCACTGTTTCGCTGGCTGGCGTGGATTTACATTACGTCTACGAAGCTTTCCCTTCTTTACGCTAGAGTTCTTTGGTATTATACCGTAAAATCAACATTTTTTGTTTTATTTTTTCAGTGTGAAACATCGTTTTCAAATCTACTCCAGTAATCTAAAACCGTTTAATAAATCCTAAGAATAACTTTATTGCAACATAAATCTAAATTATTTTAACAATACTTTTAAAAATAGTTTTGTGTCAGAATTGTTCCTTTTTACCCCAGGGAATTTTTTATAAATGGGATATTTTACGCTTTAAAATCTAAAGACAAATAAAATGAAAGATATTTATACTACGCTATATCTCAGAAATAGAACTTCCAGAAGTAATTCTCATTAAGCTTTTTTTTTCGAAGTTTCATCGAGGCATGTCACAGACAAACAGGTTTATATAGATATTTATTGTTTAATAAGAGGTTTCCTTTAACACAAATATATGACCTTTTTTAGGGTTTCGTTCATCTCGCGAAACCCTATTACTCCCGCTGCGTTGTCTGTCTGTCACAGAGCCATTCTCAGAAACTATGTAACTTACAGAGTTGAAACTTTGTGTATATAGCTGAATACCAGCCATAAAGAGCTCAAAATATTAAAATTTGAAAAATTCGTATTATTTTAATAAATAGATAAAAAAACCAAAATTATTTCCTTTTCCTTTTCCTATTAAATTTAAACATTTTTCGTTATAGCAGATGCCAAAAATCTAAAATCCACGATGAAATTCTTTCTACAATAATGAATTTTCTATCAGACGATTTCCACGTGAAAAATGAATATGAAATAAAAAGTTTCACCAATTGAAAAAAAGATTAATATGAAATAAAAATGATTGACGTCATAGTGGTAATAAAATGGAAATTTTCAAAGATTTCTGAATAATACAAGGAGTATGAGTATGCGTATGTACACAAAACAGATTAATATTACGTCATTAGAAAATTAGAAAGAAAATCTGACGTCCTATTGGAAGTTTAACGAATTTTTCAGATGATTGAGAATAATACAAAGCCAGTAACAATATGAGTAATTGAGAATAGTAAATATATGACTGTGAGAAACATATTGAATCATTATAAAAATCCGATTATGGAAATATTCGAATATTTTAACTTTTTAAAGGTGTACAACATGTTACAGTTTGAAATAATTTTTTTATATCGCATTTAGTCCGCGTGACAAATGCAGAAATTATTGACGTGATGACAATTGACTGAAGTTGTTTAATCGTGGATTAGGAAGGCTGTAATGAATTCAATCTATTATTTCTTTTCGCATTTATTACTTACCCATCATACGTAGTATAGGTTAAGTCTTGTAATTGTTTTAAAAAATCGAAAGCATTTTTTGACGGATTTACACATTTCAGACACTGTAGATTCAGAAAAACATATTTTTAGAAAAAAAAATTGCCGTCCTTATGTCTATGTGTGCGTCTGTAAACGTTCTATTTCCCGAACAAATTGAGATGGTGAATTCAAATTTGGTCTGCGCTGAGTATGTAAAAATGAAAAGAAAACTATTGAATTTCAGTAACCTCGATTATCTGGAACTATATTTGTTTGGACTCTCGAAGTATTCGTTCTGATAAAAGGTATATACACCCAGAAAAAGGAAGTGATTAAAACAACAAAACATGTTTTGTTACGTTTTGGTTTTTTAGCAACATTTTTAGTTGAAGTAAAAAAAATAGGCTTTCTTGCTTCGACAAAAAAATATTGTTAACACTCTTACAAAATTTTAACAAAATTTCATCAATTTTACTTGAATTAACAAAATCTGTTTTCTTAATTTTACAATAATTTTGTAATTCCAGCAAAATTATGTTGTTGTTGCAAAATTTAAATTGCTGTGTAGTAGCCATAACTCTCTCACGTAACTCGATTTATTTGACTTATATACCTATATAATTAAAAGATTAACATAATTTTTACTAATTAAAACTTTTTTTCATTGGGACGGACCAAGGTAGTTTTAAAAATCCCCTTGTCCCATTTATTACTTTATTCTATCTTTACAAGAAAAAAGTATTGGAATCATGAAAATTTTCGACTTCCGGTTTCCGACGGATTTTAGAAGGTCCTAAACACGATTTGACTGTATTTAGAAAATGACTGTCAATGACTCTATCTGTCTGTATGTGACAAAAAAATTGTGGGCGCTCTATCTCAAGAACTAATGCACGGAATTTAATAAAACTTTATATTCAGTTACTTCCTGATATAAATTGTTGCTGATTAGTTTTTGGTGTAAATCGCGCAACAGGTGACGCTGCTATGTTGCATTTTCTTGATTTCTGCGATAGCTCTATCTCATTTTCAGCAGTGAATTACACCTGTAATCTTTTAATAATAACCAGTGAATTTTTATCCTGCTTTTTGCAGGCGTAATTCACTGCTGAAAATGAAATAAAAATTAACGATGTGTTGCCGTATGCTAGGCTTTGTATTGTCGTCTCATGTTTGCCGCAGAAATTTGCGTGCTCCTGATGATATTTCCATCTTGTGCTGCGGTTGCAGCCGGTCCGACATATATAAGAGTAAGATTTGCCGAGTTGGGATATCGTTCTTTATAGCTCAGTGATACAGCCTCAGAACACCGTTCTGAGAGACCCGGGATCGGCTTGGGTAATTTTTACTCTCTCGGTTTGCGCATGATAAAAGTTCACTTGTTATTATTCAAGGTTTACAGACGTAATTTACTCCTGAAAATGAATTAAAAATTGTTAAAGTTGCACATTAGATTGGTTCATTTAACAAATTTTTTGTAGTATAAACAAAACAAGTTCGTAATATAACATGTTTTATTATTTAAACAATTAAAATATATTTTGTTGAAAAAAGAAAATAGATTGTTAAAATAACACATAGCATATATCTATGTAACAAAAAGAATTTTGTTAATTCAAATAAAATTGAACCATTTTACTTGAATTAACAAAACATTTTTTTTGCTGACGATACAAACATTTTTTTTGGAATTGCAAAAAAAAAAAAAAAAAAAAAAAAAAAAAAAAAAAAAAAAAAAAAAAACACTATTTTTTTTTTTTTGTTTTTTTCAAACAAAATTTCCATTGCCCATATTTAAACGAAAAGTTTTGTTGGGTCAACCAAATTTTTGTTGATTCAACAAAACTTTTTTCTGGGCGTAAAATTTTTCCAAGTTCTTTATTTTAAAGAGTCAATATAAAAGACAATAAAAAAACATAAATTTTGCATAAAGAATGAAGTCGATCGGATAATGAGTTGCCGAAATATTTGTAATCCTATTTTCCATACTCTTCGATTTTTCATGACCATGTATTTCCTTCAAATTTCAATTCAAAGGTATATTTTAATTGGAAATGAGATGCTTAATCCGACGCAGTAAACTCTAGTTAATTTGATTATCATTTTTCGAGTTATACGGACGTCTCTTTTGCGCAATTCAGTAATGGAGCATTTAACGTCATAAAGCCACGACGAATAAATTGAGATAGAGGCTTGAAATTTGTTATGTACTTAGAATGTAATAGTGTGACAAAGCCTATTCATTTTCAGTAACCTTAGTTATCCGGAACAATTTTTTCGGACTTTCGAAATATTATGCATATCCATGATTGGTAAGTATTACGGTAACCCACAAAGAGTAGTTTATCTATGTTTTATAGAAAATACAATTGTTGCTAAATTCTAAAAAGCAATTGCCAGAAGTTTAATATTTCGCAACAAATAATTCTTGCATAACAATTTTTGGCACGAATTTGAATTCCAGGCTCCAAAATTTTGAGTCACCATTTCTTCTTTATACTTTTTATGACACTGAATTAAAATACCTAGGACAAAAATATATATAATCATTATTATTATATATTAAAATTTTATGTTATTATTATATATTATAATTATATATTATAATTATTATAATTCAAAATCCATAAAAATGTAACATATTTTTCACTTAATTAACTTAACATAAAACATTTACACGTCACATAATATGATAAAATTTAATTCATGCAGAGATCCCATAAGAATCATACAATTTAAAACACACATCGAGAAATTATCATCCATAGCCCGCAACGCATCCAGTTCTTGTTTAGTCCTGTATATTATGAATTTATGCATATTCTACAAACATGTCTCAGTACACTATATAAAATTCAGCATTAAATTCAAAAACTCAGTTTAAAACCTTGTTTAAGCAATTCACGACGCATACAAAGTAATGCTTACAAATTCTTTTGAGTTATCCCTGTATGGTACGATCTGTAGAATTTTTCACACTACCATGTATGCGAAGAGTTAAATTTAATAACGCATACCATAATTAAAGACGCGCTCCCAGCAATTATTGCTATTAGACAACATTGTAACCGAGTTATTTTGTGTCTCACTGTAAATTAATGATAACAAGCATGCACGTCATATCCTACAGTAAGCGTCTTGAAGGCACCTTAATTACGTATATCGATTTCATGTTGTTTGAAATAGTATAACATTTTAAATTACTCTTCAAACATTTTGCCGGAGACCATTATGCAACCGAAATCTTTTGAGTGATCCTGTAAATAAATGATAAATGATTTGCACACCATATTCTACATAAATAATGTTTTGGTGCACTTTATATATGCCTATCAATTTCATTAGTGAAACATTATTAAAATACACAGCGAACGTTTTTTCCCCAATTGAGGGTAATGTAACAGAATTGTTTTGAGTGTCCCTGTAAATGAACTGTAAATTCTAAACATTCTGTTTTCAATAGAAAACATGTTATAGTAAACGTCAAAAATATATGTCAATAGCGCTAATTTTGAATCGATAATTAAAACAGTTCTTTCCTTCCTGAAAAGTGAATAGTTTCATATTCGATAGTTGTTTTTTATACCATTTACCAGGCCCCTATCTGCCGGGCATGAGTGACTTGCTTGACGAGTTAGTACCTGAGCGCAGGGCGATATTCGTCTGATCACAGCATGGCCCACCTGAGAGGAGCCTTGTTGGCATCGCTGCAGTGCTCTCTATTGGCTTGCTACATTTTTCTTTGTCGTTTCAAGGTTTCTATTTAACTTTGTTGAATAGGCAGATTTAAAAATAAAGCAAAAATTAAAGAAGAGAAAGAAATTGTTATTGTAATTTAGAGCCTTGATCAGGTGACGAGACCTTCACCTAACTAGGCACCTCCAGAGGTATATTTCATAGGAGACTTGAGACTTGGAGAACTTTGCACCCACGACGATTTTACATACACCAGGCGCCATTAGCGTACATAGCTTTATATATTTGTCATGTCAGTTGGCTTGTCACGTTCATAGTGGATTGTCGCTGCAGTGTGTATCGCCGCTTTTACGGGCTGATTACACTTTTTGTTTTATTTGTCTCTGTCAGAGTTTTTTGCTGCTTTCATGGGTTCAGACCTGTTGTAGATTGTTTCTGTCTATTATCATTGGTTGGGTTTTTATTCCTATCTTGATAAATTGTTAACTCTAGATTACTGCTGGTTGTCACAGTTGAAATTTTGTCTTCTTGGGTGTGTTTCACAGGTTATTATGTCACTATCGTGGGTTTTGTCACATTTTAACTTTTGTTACTAATGGCTCTCACATTTTTGGATGTTAAACACTTATTTTTATTGGTTTTCTCACTTTAGCGCAACCGTGCATTATAGCTGGGGTTTTGATTTATATTTTTTTCTTTGTGAATACGCCTAATGCGATCAGTCCAATGAATCCTAATGGCTGTTATCACTGCTTTTGAATTTTGTGTATCTTGGTTGATTTGTTAGTTTGAGAATCTTGTTGCACTAATGGAGCGGTTCTTGTTCCGTGGCCGTTAGTCCGTCATATATCTATGAGGCTGTATTCACTTGATGAGACATTATTTTGTTTTACTATTCACTTTCTTTGCCAGGTGTGCTTTTTGCGTTCACCAATTAAATACTTTGTTGTGATTTGTTCACTTTTTGTTGATTATTTGCTTCTTCAGTTGGTGAAATTCAGTCCGTCACAGATGACTTCCACTTCTCACTAGTGCTGATAAAAACGATTTTTTTTGGCATAGCAAGGAGGTCTCGTTGCCACTATTTTTTTATTTCTATTATTATTATTTTTGACATAGCAAGGAGTTTCACATGTTACTTTGTTTAAGTATTAATACATTATACTTACCAGGAGGAGGAGGCTAATGGGAGCGAGGGTTATTCGTTAAGCATCTCGTTGCTGGGAAGGTATGTTTACTGTAATATTAGGTCACTGTTTTCTATTAACCATCTGATCACTACTTTTCCTTTTTCTTGTACATGCTTGTTGTTCGCAAACTGTTTGTGCCACAGTATCTCATTGTTGGGTGTTATCTGTATTGGATGGAGCCTTTTGGTTATTGGGCAACATGTTAAATGAAGCTTGGGTGTTCCCACTTCCCCGCATGAACAGTATGGTTCGTCCATGCTTTTAAAGTTATTTAGATAATTAGGAAATGTCCTACCATGTACTTTATATGATTGGCTTAGTAAATAGCAGCTGATAATTCTGCGTGAGTCTACTTTTGGGAAATATTAATATGTTCTCCTGCCCATATCTCCGAAATCCCATTCGAACTGCCATTTTTTATTGTTAATTCTTTTAGTTTTCTTTTTAAGTTTAGTATCTATCTTTCAAGGTGGTATGGAATTTCTTTTGTTTGATTTTCTGCTGTCTTTTTTGCTAACTCGTCGGAATTTTTGTTTCCTTGGATGCCCACGTCTGCTCTTATCCAGCTAATTTTAAATTTTTGTTCTGAGACTTTTGCTGTTTTTTGTATATTGTTCATTAATTTTGCTACATTGAAGGGTTTACTGAGTGATTGAATGGCTGACATGCAGCCTGAGCGGATTCTGTATTCCTTCCCTGTGCTGTTTCTCCATTTTGCTGCTTTAACTATAGCCAGCATTTCGGCTTGGAAAACAGTATAATTCCTTAGGGATGCTCATCATGTTTTTATTTTTTGTTCAGTTTTGAGTGCTACGAATGCCGGACACGTAGCGCCTGATTCCAATTTCGATTCGTCTGTACATATTACTATGTCCTTATGTTGGAGCCTATCCTGGGTTCTATTGTATCTGCTGGGTGTGTCTCCTAAGCATTGATCTTTTTGATGTAGTCTGTGTGGTGAACTGTCTTTCCATGTCTTTCTGTTGTTTCTCTTAAACGTGATACTGTGCCATATGCTGCCTCGTGTTTAATCTGGAGGTGAACTGGAATCAAGCCAGTAAGTACCTGAAGGGATGCAGTGGGGGCTGTTTCATACGCTTTGACTATGGTCCGCAGGAAGTACCTTTGGCAAGTTGTTAAGAATTATTTACTCCTTTGATTTAGTTTGTGTCCCCAGATTGGGGCTGCGTAGGTCAATGTTTTTTCAACTACTGTGTTATACATGTTTTTAATATGCTTGGTTTGATTCCCAAGCACAGTTTGGCCATTTGGACCATCATCCAAAACGTTTTCCTGACTTTTGCTGCTTGGGTGTGACAGTGTGGTAGCCAGTTTAGGTTTTTGTGGAGGATTACTCCAAAATATTTCATTTGCTCTTTTCCTTCTAATTTTCTATCGTTGAATTCCATTACATCTATTTTGTTACTGTCTACAGTTGGTAAATTCCTTGTATGTGGTATATTAAAGTACAGCAGTTCCGTTTTGTCCCAATTCAGAGTTAAGCTGTTGTTTTTATCCATTCATTAAATTCTATTCTCATTTTGTTAAAGGCATCCGAGGCAGATTCCCTGCGGTAACCGCCGAATGTTTGTTTAGTTTGTTTGATTCCACTTTCCTCTAGTTATACGTATCTGTCTTCAAGAAAAGTAATTATCCAGTTGATTAAATCGGTTGGTCAGGGGATTGTTTTAGTTTTTTCTAAATTGGGTCATCTGATGTTGTCGATCGCGCTTTTGATGTCCATTGCAATTAGTAATGTTTGATTTGTATCTAGTTTGTCTTGTTTTATTGTTTTGATTAAATTGTTTAGTGCGTGTTCTGGTGAGATTCCCTGTTTAAAATCATATTGTTTATCACTCCATTATTTGTTAACTGTGAGGTGGTGGGATATTCTGGCATGTAGTATCCTTTTTAAGATTTTGCTAAATGCTGGTAACAAGCATATAAGTTTGTAAAATTTTGGGTCCGTTGAGTCTTTTCCTGTTTTGTGGAACAAAATTACTGTACCGATTTTCAAAGATTTAGGGAAGTAGTTTAGGTTTAGGCATGTGTTGTATAGTTTTAGTAGTAATTGTGGTGCTGCCTTATTTATTCTTTTATCAGATTGTAGTCGATGTAGTCAAAGCCCGCAGCTTCGTTTTGTTGTATGTTTTTGATTATTCTAGTTAGTTCTGGTTTCGTTATATGGAACCGAGGGGTGCCAGTTTTAGTTCAGGTTCCATTTCTGGGTCGGTAAAATATGGACATTTCAAGAAATGGTTCAGTGTCTCTTTTATTGTGACGAGGTGGTCATCTTGTAAAATGTTTACTAACCTCGATGGCTTTGTCGCTTTACCGGATGCCAGTTTGTATTGTGTCCCAGATTTGTTTGTGACATTCTTGCAGTATTCTTTCCATGTTTCACTTTTGTTTTGTTAATGAGTTTTTTAAGTTTTGCTCTTTCTATTTTATATTTTACTTGTCCAGTCATTTGGTAGAAAATAAAGGAAAGTTTTGGTGTAGTTTTGATATTTGGTTCCTTTATGTTTTTGGGGTCGCTGAACACGAATCTGAAGTTTTCCAACAAAATTTTTCTCGGGAAATACTTTTGTTTTACAAAAAACCTTTAAAAAAATGGACTTTTCTCATTTTTTTCAAAATAACTCCAAAATTATGCATTTTGCGTGAAAGTCAACAATATATGAATTTAAGAGAATGGAATTTCCTACATTCTATGTAGTGAAAGTTTTTTTCTCTGACCAATGGTTTAGCCGTGAGAGTGACGCGAAAATAGGTGTTAAAAACAAATAACTGTAAAAAAACGGGAATTACGGCACTGTACGTCGATGTAACATGAAACTAACCATTTTACGCAAACTTTAACCATTAATGATACTAACGATTATATGATTGATAATATTTTATGCATTTGAGGTAGAGAAAAAGTGCGGATCCAGCGCCAGAGGAAGGTGGGAGCAGTGGAGCAGCTCCACCTACTTTCATGAGTCGAGGATGCTCTTTCACCGGAGAGCTCGTACTCTAAGAGAAGGTAAAACTGGGAGGGGTTAAACACAAAAACTGTAAAAATAAGGGAATTACGGCCCTGTACGTCTCTGTAACATGGAAATTATCTATTTTAAGCAAACGTTGACTGTTAATGATTCTAAATCTGTGTGATTGACTACATTTTACAATGAAGTTGTCTGATAATAAAGACGACGACTCATTATGAATCATTATTTAGTAGACGACGAGTTGGTTCCTATTAATCCCTTAACTTTTTCCAGCGAATTTCAGTTGCAAAGCATTCGGATGAAGACCTTCAAGAGTTTTTGACATACGATTTCGGCCCTTATTCCTTATCCCTATTCAACAATGACTTCAGAATAGGAACCAAATCTATTCTCTACAAGGCATTCAAACCATTCACAAACAGGTGGTTCAGTTTCAGGATTGAATTCGTCATTGATGGTGATTTTTCATTGCATAAGTTTGTTTGGACTAAAAATCAATCTTTTTCAACAATCTGCGACAAATATGTTGAGTATGTACAGTCAAAATACCAACCGCAGGCAGTGGTTGTCTTTGATGGCTAACCTGATGACTTACAAAGAAGGTACAAAAACTGCTGAGCGTATGAGACGAGCAAAGAAACATACTTCAACTGACATATTGTTTAACGGTAAAATGATACTTACCATTTCCAAAGAAATGTTTCTTGCTAACCCAAAAGACAATTTTCGGTTAATGTCTATGATGATTCACAAGTTATCATCAGCAGATATTACATACAAAGAAGCATAAGAAGACGCAGACACCTTGATTGTAAACACTGCTTTATCCTCGGCTCCATCAAATAAGATGGTGATTATAGTTGGGGAGGATGTACATCTTTTAGTCATTTTGATAGATTTCTGAAGGACTAAAATCGGTTTTTTTTAAATGGGAAGGACGCTGTTTCTCCAGCAACATTTTCTCCAACTAATTCTGTGAATTCAACGGTTGCAGAAAACATCCTCTTCCTACATGCTATGAGCGAGTGCGATACAATGTCAGTACAGTTTATGCAAGGAAAACTGAAGTTCCTCAAAACTCTTGTGAAGAATCCAGATGTCGCTGATTTTGTTAAAGTATTCAAAGATTCGAACGCTAATCTGGAGATGATTGCAGCTGCTGGGGAACGTTTCCTTGTCTCGCTGTATGGCTATAGTGGGACGAATGTGCCTTCACTGAACCACTTAAGGTATATTTCGTACAAGATGCCACCCTTTAAAAACAGTTCTAATATTGCTGCTTTACCACGATCTGCAGCTACAGCACGAGAGCAATCTTCAAGAGTATATCACCAGGGGCAGAAATGACTGGGAGTTGAAAAAATGTTGAAGAGTAGGGATGGATTGGCCTTGAGCCTGTATTTATTGTACTACCCGCTGCTTTGTTGAAGCTTGTATCTTGTAAGTGCAAAAGGAACTGCCAAAACAATTATGGGTGAAAGAAGGCAGGACTTTGTTGTTCCAATAGCCTCAACTGCGAAAGGAACTGCAACAACATCTTTGTGGTGAATCAAGACGAGGAAGACAGTTATACCTTGAAACTCTGCAGGTGATAGATTGCCCACCCATTGAATTCATGGACCCAATGGAAGAGGAACTAGTCATGTCACAAGGTATGGAATATTTACAATTAGGAAAACATTTATTCTATAATATTGGTAGTAAATAAAACGCCCTACTAATTCCATAAGTTTATTTTCTATGTTTTAGATGTCGATGAACAGCAGGGGCCTTCGAATAAAGAATACGGAAATAAGATTTTTGATTTTTTACTTTATGTAAATATGTTTACTAATGTTTGTTACTAATGTACATAATTATTTATAATTAAATAGAGATTCATAATGAGTCGTTGTATTTATTATCGGACAACGTCATTGTAAAATGTAGTTAATCACATAGTGTTTAGTCAACGTTTGCTTAAAATGGTTAATTTTCATGTTACCAAGACGTACAGGGCCGTAATTCCCGTTTTTAAAGTTTTTTGTCCTTTACCCCTCCCAATTTCACCATCTCTCAAAGTACAAGCTCTCCAGAGGAGGAACACACTGTACACATGAGAGGTGGCAGAGCTGCTCAACTGCTCCCACCTTCCCCTGGCACCGGATCAGCACTTTTCCTCTACGTCAAATGCATAATAAATAGTCAAACATATAATCATTAGTATCATTAATGGTTAACGTTTGCGTAAAAGGGTTAGTCTCATGTTACATCGATGTACAGTGCCGTAATTCCCGTTTTTCTCCAATTTTTTGTTTTTAACACCCATTTTAGCGGCACTCTCACGGCTAAACTATTGATCAGAAAAAAACACTTTCAGCACATAAAATGTAGGAAATTTTATTCTCTTTAATTCCTGTACTGTCTATTTTCACGCAAAATGCATAGTTTTGGAGTTATTTTGAAAAAACAGTGAAACGTCCGTTTTTTTACAGGTTTTTTGTACAAAAAAACGTATTTCCCGGAAAAAAAATTGTTGGAAAACTTCAGATTCGTGTTCAGCGACCTAAAAAAGTAAAGGAACCAAATATCAAAACTACACCAAAACTTTCCTTTATTTGCCCTTTTTTAACCCCTAATGCCTGGACTATTTTTGCTCAATACAAATATATATCATGCTATATCACTCGTAGTTATGAACTAATTTAGATGTGGCTGTGTACAGGTTTTACCGAGGGCTCGAAGGAGTTCTCTGGCTATCTTCATCCGCCATCTTATTTCAAAATAGCGTCAAAATAAACACTTCAAATAATAAAAAAAATACAAGGAAATTAGCAATCCAGAAACTGTTTTCCCTTAGATGTCCGCCCTTGATACAAGGATTCAGGCGAATTTCTTGTTTTTCGTTTATCTTTAAAAAAGGTTGCTATATAGAAATATGAAATACTAGTGTGGCTAACATTTTGAAACAAAACAATAGATTAAAAATTAGCGAGTCTTCCATAAATGGGTTTAATTTATGAGTTTTATTAAACATGATGTCTTGAAAATTTTCATTCATTGTTGTAATCATTGTTCGAACTCTCATACTCTTAAAACTACACAGTCAAATCCGCCAGCGTCAAAGCTTGGCGATACTTTACGAAATGTCACCGAATTTTGCGACAAAAGTAGGTTGTTATAAATGAAGCCAACTTATTGATAAAGGACTAATTTGCTTTGGGAATTTGCACTCAAATTCAATATTGGCAAAAACTGGGAATCTTCTATAATCAGATTCCATTCATTTTAGTTCCTGTGTTTGAGAAAAATTAGCCGAATTCTTGAAAACAAGGAATAGGAAGGCAACATTTTTATCACGGTACAGGCCGGAAGAACTTTTTCTCAGTTTTGCTTAAAATACTTTTTTTAATAATTCTCAAAATTTCACTGAAATTAAATTAATTCTTAATTTTGGTAACTTATAACAGCCATAATAGACATAATTGAAAGACTTATAGTTTCAAATGATGGGATACTTAAAAACGTTTGAGTATGAACGTTATTACACCATTAACAACAGTAAAAATTATAGAAAATTTTAAAATATTATAAAAGTTTATGCATTGTTTTAGGATACTTGTGAAAATTACTTGTGTTTTTTAGATGTCATTTAATGAAAAAAGATAATATAAGGATTAAAATCTTATATTTTTATAAATAAATATATTAAATGTAATAGAATTTTTAATAAAATGTTATTTTCACGTAAAGGATTTAGAAACAACTTAATTTCTCTCAGAAAACCATAAAGTGCTTAAGAAAACATTCGTTTAAAAAATCAAAGATTTTTTTTTTTTATCGAGTTTTGCTGATAAAAAAATAGTATCAACTACCACGATTTTTTTTTTTTTTTTTATAAAAAATTAGCTGGAAATCATAAAAAATTGGATTAGAATAATTTAAAAAGCTTTATTGTTAAGGTGGAAAATAGAGTATTTTATTCAAGAATAACTAATGAATATTTAATTAATAATGAAACTCTTTAATAAATGTAGATAAAGAATATCTACATTATAAAGCAAAATTATATCCGTGAGTAAAGCTGACGTCATATCGACGGTGACAACGATGTAAGCAATCTATTTCCATTTAATTCCTAATTTAATTACAGCTAAACCTTCCGTAATTTAAATTTTTACACCTCTGAATATGGAATAAACATTTAATTTCAAATGCAATTTCTTTGAAAACTGTATTTCAATTTACCAATTTGTTGTATATTTTTAAAAAATAATTTTAAATCGTGTTATATAAAAAATTTATGTCTCTATCGAGTGCAAAATTACAAAATATGAAGCCATTTGCACTTAAAACAATACACATAGTTCGGCGTTTGTTTCCTGTTAATATTCCATAATGAAATTGCGATTTCACCAATAAATAAATACATAAATAACATACTGTTAATAAAGCACAAATTTAACAAATATGCAATTGAACTACGTGTTTAAGCAGTGAAATAATAAGAATCATAAAGGGTTATTATAAAGGAATCATAAAGGGTTATTATAAAAAATATATGTCTCTATCGAGTGCAAAATTACAAAATATGAAGCCAGTTGCACTTAAAACAATATACATAGTTCGGCGTTTGTTTCTTGTTAGTATTCCATAATGAAATTGCGATTTCACCAATAAATAAATACATAAATAACATACTGTTAATAAAGCACAAATTTAACAAATATGCAATTGAACTACGTGTTTAAGCAGTGAAATAATAAGAATCATAAAGGTTTATTATAAAAGAATCATAAAGGGTTATTATAAAAAATATATGTCTCTATCGAGTGCAAAATTACAAAATATGAAGCCATTTGCACTTAAAACAATACACATAGTTTGGCGTTTGTTTCCTGTTAATATTCCATAATGAAATTGCGATTTCACCAATAAATAAATACATAAATAACATACTGTTAATAAAGCACAAATTTAACAAATATGCAATTGAACTACGTGTTTAAGCAGTGAAATAATAAGAATCATAAAAGGTTATTATAAAAGAATCATAAAGGGTTATTATAAAAAATATATGTCTCTATCGAGTGCAAAATTACAAAGTATGAAGCCATTTGCACTTAAAACAATATACATAGTTCGGCGTTTGTTTCCTGCTAATATTCCATAATGAAATTGCGATTTCACCAATAAATAAATACATAAATAACATACTGTTAATAAAGCACAAATTTAACAAATATGCAATTGAACTACGTGTTTAAGCAGTGAAATAATAAGAATCATAAAGGGTTATTATAAAAGAATCATAAAGGGTTATTATAAAAAATATATGTCTCTATCGAGTGCAAAATTACAAAATATGAAGCCAGTTGCACTTAAAACAATATACATAGTTCGGCGTTTGTTTCTTGTTAGTATTCCATAATGAAATTGCGATTTCACCAATAAATAAATACATAAATAACATACTGTTAATAAAGCACAAATTTAACAAATATGCAATTGAACTACGTGTTTAAGCAGTGAAATAATAAGAATCATAAAGGTTTATTATAAAAGAATCATAAAGGGTTATTATAAAAAATATATGTCTCTATCGAGTGCAAAATTACAAAATATGAAGCCATTTGCACTTAAAACAATACACATAGTTTGGCGTTTGTTTCCTGTTAGTATTCCATAATGAAATTGCGATTTCACCAATAAATAAATACATCAATAACATACTGTTAATAAAGCACAAATTTAACAAATATGCAATTGAACTACGTGTTTAAGCAGTGAAATAATAAGAATCATAAAGGGTTATTATAAAAGAATCATAAAGGGTTATTATAAAAAATATATGTCTTTATCGAGTGCAAAATTACAAAATATGAAGCCATTTGCACTTAAAACAATATACATAGTTCGGCGTTTGTTTCCTGCTAATATTCCATAATGAAATTGCGATTTCACCAATAAATAAATACATAAATAACATAGTGTTAATAAAGCACAAATTTAACAAATATGCAATTGAACTACGTGTTTAAGCAGTGAAATAATAAGAATCATAAAGGGTTATTATAAAAGAATCATAAAGGGTTATTATAAAAAATATATGTCTCTATCGAGTGCAAAATTACGAAATATGAAGCCATTTGCACTTAAAACAATATACATAGTTCTTCGTTTGTTTCCTGCTAATATTCCATAATGAAATTGTGATTTCACCAATAAATAAATACATAAATAACATACTGTTAATAAAGCACAAATTTAACAAATATGCAATTGAACTACGTGTTTAAGCAGTGAAATAATAAGAATCATAAAGGGTTATTATAAAAGAATCATAAAGGGTTATTATAAAAGAATCATAAAGGGTTATTATAAAAAATATATGTCTCTATCGAGTGCAAAATTACAAAATATGAAGCCATTTTCACTTAAAACAATACACATAGTTCGGCGTTTGTTTCCTGTTAATATTCCATAATGAAATTGCGATTTCACCAATAAATAAATACATAAATAACATACTGTTAATAAAGCACAAATTTAACAAATATGCAATTGAACTACGTGTTTAAGCAGTGAAATAATAAGAATCATAAAAGGTTATTATAAAAGAATCATAAAGGGTTATTATAAAAAATATGTCTCTATCGAGTGCAAAATTACAAAGTATGAAGCCATTTGCACTTAAAACAATATACATAGTTCGGCGTTTGTTTCCTGCTAATATTCCATAATGAAATTGCGATTTCACCAATAAATAAATACATAAATAACATACTGTTAATAAAGCACAAATTTAACAAATATGCAATTGAACTACGTGTTTAAGCAGTGAAATAATAAGAATCATAAAAGGTTATTATAAAAGAATCATAAAGGGTTATTATAAAAAATATATGTCTCTATCGAGTGCAAAATTACAAAGTATGAAGCCATTTGCACTTAAAACAATATACATAGTTCGGCGTTTGTTTCCTGCTAATATTCCATAATGAAATTGCGATTTCACCAATAAATAAATACATAAATAACATACTGTTAATAAAGCACAAATTTAACAAATATGCAATTGAACTACGTGTTTAAGCAGTGAAATAATAAGAATCATAAAGGGTTATTATAAAAGAATCATAAAGGGTTATTATAAAAAATATATGTCTCTATCGAGTGCAAAATTACAAAATATGAAGCCATTTGCACTTAAAACAATATACATAGTTCGGCGTTTGTTTCCTGCTAATATTCCATAATGAAATTGCGATTTCACCAATAAATAAATACATAAATAACATACTGTTAATAAAGCACAAATTTAACAAATATGCAATTGAACTACGTGTTTAAGCAGTGAAATAATAAGAATCATAAAGGGTTATTATAAAAGAATCATAAAGGGTTATTATAAAAAATATATGTCTCTATCGAGTGCAAAATTACAAAATATGAAGCCAGTTGCACTTAAAACAATATACATAGTTCGGCGTTTGTTTCTTGTTAGTATTCCATAATGAAATTGCGATTTCACCAATAAATAAATACATAAATAACATACTGTTAATAAAGCACAAATTTAACAAATATGCAATTGAACTACGTGTTTAAGCAGTGAAATAATAAGAATCATAAAGGTTTATTATAAAAGAATCATAAAGGGTTATTATTAAAAATATATGTCTCTATCGAGTGCAAAATTACAAAATATGAAGCCATTTGCACTTAAAACAATACACATAGTTTGGCGTTTGTTTCCTGTTAGTATTCCATAATGAAATTGCGATTTCACCAATAAATAAATACATAAATAACATACTGTTAATAAAGCACAAATTTAACAAATATGCAATTGAACTACGTGTTTAAGCAGTGAAATAATAAGAATCATAAAGGGTTATTATAAAAGAATCATAAAGGGTTATTATAAAAAATATATGTCTCTATCGAGTGCAAAATTACAAAATATGAAGCCATTTGCACTTAAAACAATATACATAGTTCGGCGTTTGTTTCCTGCTAATATTCCATAATGAAATTGCGATTTCACCAATAAATAAATACATAAATAACATACTGTTAATAAAGCACAAATTTAACAAATATGCAATTGAACTACGTGTTTAAGCAGTGAAATAATAAGAATCATAAAGGGTTATTATAAAAGAATCATAAAGGGTTATTATAAAAAATATATGTCTCTATCGAGTGCAAAATTACGAAATATGAAGCCATTTGCACTTAAAACAATATACATAGTTCTTCGTTTGTTTCCTGCTAATATTCCATAATGAAATTGTGATTTCACCAATAAATAAATACATAAATAACATACTGTTAATAAAGCACAAATTTAACAAATATGCAATTGAACTACGTGTTTAAGCAGTGAAATAATAAGAATCATAAAGGGTTATTATAAAAGAATCATAAAGGGTTATTATAAAAAATATATGTCTCTATCGAGTGCAAAATTACAAAATATGAAGCCATTTTCACTTAAAACAATACACATAGTTCGGCGTTTGTTTCCTGTTAATATTCCATAATGAAATTGCGATTTCACCAATAAATAAATACATAAATAACATACTGTTAATAAAGCACAAATTTAACAAATATGCAATTGAACTACGTGTTTAAGCAGTGAAATAATAAGAATCATAAAAGGTTATTATAAAAGAATCATAAAGGGTTATTATAAAAAATATGTCTCTATCGAGTGCAAAATTACAAAGTATGAAGCCATTTGCACTTAAAACAATATACATAGTTCGGCGTTTGTTTCCTGCTAATATTCCATAATGAAATTGCGATTTCACCAATAAATAAATACATAAATAACATACTGTTAATAAAGCACAAATTTAACAAATATGCAATTGAACTACGTGTTTAAGCAGTGAAATAATAAGAATCATAAAAGGTTATTATAAAAGAATCATAAAGGGTTATTATAAAAAATATATGTCTCTATCGAGTGCAAAATTACAAAGTATGAAGCCATTTGCACTTAAAACAATATACATAGTTCGGCGTTTGTTTCCTGCTAATATTCCATAATGAAATTGCGATTTCACCAATAAATAAATACATAAATAACATACTGTTAATAAAGCACAAATTTAACAAATATGCAATTGAACTACGTGTTTAAGCAGTGAAATAATAAGAATCATAAAGGGTTATTATAAAAGAATCATAAAGGGTTATTATAAAAAATATATGTCTCTATCGAGTGCAAAATTACAAAATATGAAGCCAGTTGCACTTAAAACAATATACATAGTTCGGCGTTTGTTTCTTGTTAGTATTCCATAATGAAATTGCGATTTCACCAATAAATAAATACATAAATAACATACTGTTAATAAAGCACAAATTTAACAAATATACAATTGAACTACGTGTTTAAGCAGTGAAATAATAAGAACCATAAAGGTTTATTATAAAAGAATCATAAAGGGTTATTATAAAAAATATATGTCTCTATCGAGTGCAAAATTACAAAATATGAAGCCAGTTGCACTTAAAACAATATACATAGTTCGGCGTTTGTTTCTTGTTAGTATTCCATAATGAAATTGCGATTTCACCAATAAATAAATACATAAATAACATACTGTTAATAAAGCACAAATTTAACAAATATGCAATTGAACTACGTGTTTAAGCAGTGAAATAATAAGAATCATAAAGGGTTATTATAAAAGAATCATAAAGGGTTATTATAAAAAATATATGTCTCTATCGAGTGCAAAATTACAAAATATGAAGCCAGTTGCACTTAAAACAATATACATAGTTCGGCGTTTGTTTCCTGCTAATATTCCATAATGAAATTGCGATTTCACCAATAAATAAATACATAAATAACATACTGTTAATAAAGCACAAATTTAACAAATATGCAATTGAACTACGTGTTTAAGCAGTGAAATAATAAGAATCATAAAGGGTTATTATAAAAGTATCATAAAGGGTTATTATAAAAAATATATGTCTCTATCGAGTGCAAAATTACAAAATATGAAGCCAGTTGCACTTAAAACAATATACATTGTTCGGCGTTTGTTTCTTGTTAGTATTCCATAATGAAATTGCGATTTCACCAATAAATAAATACATAAATAACATACTGTTAATAAAGCACAAATTTAACAAATATGCAATTGAACTACGTGTTTAAGCAGTGAAATAATAAGAATCATAAAGGGTTATTATAAAAGAATCATAAAGGGTTATTATAAAAAATATATGTCTCTATCGAGTGCAAAATTACGAAATATGAAGCCATTTGCACTTAAAACAATATACATAGTTCTTCGTTTGTTTCCTGCTAATATTCCATAATGAAATTGTGATTTCACCAATAAATAAATACATAAATAACATACTGTTAATAAAGCACAAATTTAACAAATATGCAATTGAACTACGTGTTTAAGCAGTGAAATAATAAGAATCATAAAGGGTTATTATAAAAGAATCATAAAGGGTTATTATAAAAAATATATGTCTCTATCGAGTGCAAAATTACAAAATATGAAGCCATTTTCACTTAAAACAATACACATAGTTCGGCGTTTGTTTCCTGTTAATATTCCATAATGAAATTGCGATTTCACCAATAAATAAATACATAAATAACATACTGTTAATAAAGCACAAATTTAACAAATATGCAATTGAACTACGCGTTTAAGCAGTGAAATAATAAGAATCATAAAAGGTTATTATAAAAGAATCATAAAGGGTTATTATAAAAAATATATGTCTCTATCGAGTGCAAAATTACAAAGTATGAAGCCATTTGCACTTAAAACAATATACATAGTTCGGCGTTTGTTTCCTGCTAATATTCCATAATGAAATTGCGATTTCACCAATAAATAAATACATAAATAACATACTGTTAATAAAGCACAAATTTAACAAATATGCAATTGAACTACGTGTTTAAGCAGTGAAATAATAAGAATCATAAAGGGTTATTATAAAAGAATCATAAAGGGTTATTATAAAAAATATATGTCTCTATCGAGTGCAAAATTACAAAATATGAAGCCATTTGCACTTAAAACAATATACATAGTTCGGCGTTTGTTTCCTGCTAATATTCCATAATGAAATTGCGATTTCACCAATAAATAAATACATAAATAACATACTGTTAATAAAGCACAAATTTAACAAATATGCAATTGAACTACGTGTTTAAGCAGTGAAATAATAAGAATCATAAAGGGTTATTATAAAAGAATCATAAAGGGTTATTATAAAAAATATATGTCTCTATCGAGTGCAAAATTACAAAATATGAAGCCATTTGCACTTAAAACAATACACATAGTTTGGCGTTTGTTTCCTGTTAGTATTCCATAATGAAATTGCGATTTCACCAATAAATAAATACATAAATAACATACTGTTAATAAAGCACAAATTTAACAAATATGCAATTGAACTACGTGTTTAAGCAGTGAAATAATAAGAACCATAAAGGGTTATTATAAAAGAATCATAAAGGGTTATTATAAAAAATATATGTCTCTATCGAGTGCAAAATTACAAAATATGAAGCCATTTGCACTTAAAACAATATACATAGTTCGGCGTTTGTTTCCTGCTAATATTCCATAATGAAATTGCGATTTCATCAATAAATAAATACATAAATAACATACTGTTAATAAAGCACAAATTTAACAAATATGCAATTGAACTACGTGTTTAAGCAGTGAAATAATAAGAATCATAAAGGGTTATTATAAAAGAATCATAAAGGGTTATTATAAAAAATATATGTCTCTATCGAGTGCAAAATTACGAAATATGAAGCCATTTGCACTTAAAACAATATACATAGTTCTTCGTTTGTTTCCTGCTAATATTCCATAATGAAATTGTGATTTCACCAATAAATAAATACATAAATAACATACTGTTAATAAAGCACAAATTTAACAAATATGCAATTGAACTACGTGTTTAAGCAGTGAAATAATAAGAATCATAAAGGGTTATTATAAAAGAATCATAAAGGGTTATTATAAAAAATATATGTCTCTATCGAGTGCAAAATTACAAAATATGAAGCCATTTTCACTTAAAACAATACACATAGTTCGGCGTTTGTTTCCTGTTAATATTCCATAATGAAATTGCGATTTCACCAATAAATAAATACATAAATAACATACTGTTAATAAAGCACAAATTTAACAAATATGCAATTGAACTACGTGTTTAAGCAGTGAAATAATAAGAATCATAAAGGGTTATTATAAAAGAATCATAAAGGGTTATTATAAAAAATATATGTCTCTATCGAGTGCAAAATTACAAAATATGAAGCCATTTGCACTTAAAACAATATACATAGTTCGGCGTTTGTTTCCTGTTAGTATTCCATAATGAAATTGCGATTTCACCAATAAATAAATACATAAATAACATACTGCTAATAAAGCACAAATTTAACAAATATGCAATTGAACTACGTGTTTAAGCAGTGAAATAATAAGAATCATAAAGGTTTATTATAAAAGAATCATAAAGGGTTATTATAAAAAATATATGTCTCTATCGAGTGCAAAATTACAAAATATGAAGCCATTTGCACTTAAAACAATACACATAGTTTGGCGTTTGTTTCCTGTTAGTATTCCATAATGAAATTGCGGTTTCACCAATAAATAAATACATAAATAACATACTGTTAATAAAGCACAAATTTAACAAATATGCAATTGAACTACGTGTTTAAGCAGTGAAATAATAAGAATCATAAAGGGTTATTATAAAAGAATCATAAAGGGTTATTATAAAAAATATATGTCTCTATCGAGTGCAAAATTACAAAATATGAAGCCATTTGCACTTAAAACAATATACATAGTTCGGCGTTTGTTTCCTGCTAATATTCCATAATGAAATTGCGATTTCACCAATAAATAAATACATAAATAACATACTGTTAATAAAGCACAAATTTAACAAATATGCAATTGAACTACGTGTTTAAGCAGTGAAATAATAAGAATCATAAAGGGTTATTATAAAAGAATCATAAAGGGTTATTATAAAAAATATATGTCTCTATCGAGTGCAAAATTACGAAATATGAAGCCATTTGCACTTAAAACAATATACATAGTTCTTCGTTTGTTTCCTGCTAATATTCCATAATGAAATTGTGATTTCACCAATAAATAAATACATAAATAACATACTGTTAATAAAGCACAAATTTAACAAATATGCAATTGAACTACGTGTTTAAGCAGTGAAATAATAAGAATCATAAAGGGTTATTATAAAAGAATCATAAAGGGTTATTATAAAAAATATATGTCTCTATCGAGTGCAAAATTACAAAATATGAAGCCATTTGCACTTAAAACAATACACATAGTTTGGCGTTTGTTTCCTGTTAGTATTCCATAATGAAATTGCGGTTTCACCAATAAATAAATACATAAATAACATACTGTTAATAAAGCACAAATTTAACAAATATGCAATTGAACTACGTGTTTAAGCAGTGAAATAATAAGAATCATAAAGGGTTATTATAAAAGAATCATAAAGGGTTATTATAAAAAATATATGTCTCTATCGAGTGCAAAATTACAAAATATGAAGCCATTTGCACTTAAAACAATATACATAGTTCGGCGTTTGTTTCCTGCTAATATTCCATAATGAAATTGCGATTTCACCAATAAATAAATACATAAATAACATACTGTTAATAAAGCACAAATTTAACAAATATGCAATTGAACTACGTGTTTAAGCAGTGAAATAATAAGAATCATAAAGGGTTATTATAAAAGAATCATAAAGGGTTATTATAAAAAATATATGTCTCTATCGAGTGCAAAATTACGAAATATGAAGCCATTTGCACTTAAAACAATATACATAGTTCTTCGTTTGTTTCCTGCTAATATTCCATAATGAAATTGCGATTTCACCAATAAATAAATACATAAATAACATACTGTTAATAAAGCACAAATTTAACAAATATGCAATTGAACTACGTGTTTAAGCAGTGAAATAATAAGAATCATAAAGGGTTATTATAAAAGAATCATAAAGGGTTATTATAAAAAATATATGTCTCTATCGAGTGCAAAATTACGAAATATGAAGCCATTTGCACTTAAAACAATATACATAGTTCTTCGTTTGTTTCCTGCTAATATTCCATAATGAAATTGTGATTTCACCAATAAATAAATACATAAATAACATACTGTTAATAAAGCACAAATTTAACAAATATGCAATTGAACTACGTGTTTAAGCAGTGAAATAATAAGAATCATAAAGGTTTATTATAAAAGAATCATAAAGGGTTATTATAAAAAATATATGTCTCTATCGAGTGCAAAATTACAAAATATGAAGCCATTTGCACTTAAAACAATACACATAGTTTGGCGTTTGTTTCCTGTTAGTATTCCATAATGAAATTGCGGTTTCACCAATAAATAAATACATAAATAACATACTGTTAATAAAGCACAAATTTAACAAATATGCAATTGAACTACGTGTTTAAGCAGTGAAATAATAAGAATCATAAAGGGTTATTATAAAAGAATCATAAAGGGTTATTATAAAAAATATATGTCTCTATCGAGTGCAAAATTACAAAATATGAAGCCATTTGCACTTAAAACAATATACATAGTTCGGCGTTTGTTTCCTGCTAATATTCCATAATGAAATTGCGATTTCACCAATAAATAAATACATAAATAACATACTGTTAATAAAGCACAAATTTAACAAATATGCAATTGAACTACGTGTTTAAGCAGTGAAATAATAAGAATCATAAAGGGTTATTATAAAAGAATCATAAAGGGTTATTATAAAAAATATATGTCTCTATCGAGTGCAAAATTACGAAATATGAAGCCATTTGCACTTAAAACAATATACATAGTTCTTCGTTTGTTTCCTGCTAATATTCCATAATGAAATTGTGATTTCACCAATAAATAAATACATAAATAACATACTGTTAATAAAGCACAAATTTAACAAATATGCAATTGAACTACGTGTTTAAGCAGTGAAATAATAAGAATCATAAAGGTTTATTATAAAAGAATCATAAAGGGTTATTATAAAAAATATATGTCTCTATCGAGTGCAAAATTACAAAATATGAAGCCATTTGCACTTAAAACAATACACATAGTTTGGCGTTTGTTTCCTGTTAGTATTCCATAATGAAATTGCGGTTTCACCAATAAATAAATACATAAATAACATACTGTTAATAAAGCACAAATTTAACAAATATGCAATTGAACTACGTGTTTAAGCAGTGAAATAATAAGAATCATAAAGGGTTATTATAAAAGAATCATAAAGGGTTATTATAAAAAATATATGTCTCTATCGAGTGCAAAATTACAAAATATGAAGCCATTTGCACTTAAAACAATATACATAGTTCGGCGTTTGTTTCCTGCTAATATTCCATAATGAAATTGCGATTTCACCAATAAATAAATACATAAATAACATACTGTTAATAAAGCACAAATTTAACAAATATGCAATTGAACTACGTGTTTAAGCAGTGAAATAATAAGAATCATAAAGGGTTATTATAAAAGAATCATAAAGGGTTATTATAAAAAATATATGTCTCTATCGAGTGCAAAATTACGAAATATGAAGCCATTTGCACTTAAAACAATATACATAGTTCTTCGTTTGTTTCCTGCTAATATTCCATAATGAAATTGTGATTTCACCAATAAATAAATACATAAATAACATACTGTTAATAAAGCACAAATTTAACAAATATGCAATTGAACTACGTGTTTAAGCAGTGAAATAATAAGAATCATAAAGGGTTATTATAAAAGAATCATAAAGGGTTATTATAAAAGAATCATAAAGGGTTATTATAAAAGAATCATAAAGGGTTATTATAAAAAATATATGTCTCTATCGAGTGCAAAATTACAAAATATGAAGCCATTTTCACTTAAAACAATACACATAGTTCGGCGTTTGTTTCCTGTTAATATTCCATAATGAAATTGCGATTTCACCAATAAATAAATACATAAATAACATACTGTTAATAAAGCACAAATTTAACAAATATGCAATTGAACTACGTGTTTATGCAGTGAAATAATAAGAATCATAAAGGGTATATATAATATATATAATAAATATAAAAGCAAAATTATCATAAAGGCAATTTATTAGCTTGAGCACTTAAATAATCAGCTTCATAAAGGCTTATTGTAAAGGCAATAAATTATCATAAAGGCAATTGATGTGCTTAAGCACTGAAATAATCAGAATCATAAACACTTATTATAAAGGCAATTTATGTGATTAAGCTCTGAAATAATCAGAATCATAAAGGCTTATTATAAAGGCAATAAATTATTATAAAGGCATTTTATGTGCTTAAGCACTGAAATAATCAGAATCATAAAAGCTTATTATAAAGGCAATAAATTATCATAAAGGCAATGTGCTTAGGTATAAATTGCCAAATAATTGTATAAGGCAATTTATGTGCTTATGGCTATTAGCCTCTGGCTTAAGACTAATATGAATGTTTTAATATATTTGAAAACTTTATTTAAATACAGAATTGACATTTTAAATTTAAAAAAATGCCGTTGATACTGGGCTATCTAAAAAATATATATTAAATGGGAAAAATAAAATCTATTACAGTTTTCAATTAAAAAAAAAAAACATTATTTTCACCAATGTTCTGTACACCGATCAGTATGTTCGTAAACCCGGGAAGCCCCGGTTCTAACCTCTGGTTTAATTAAAATAATAAAATCCGTTCCATTCAAAATATTTCATGACAATCAAGACATTTTTAAAGTTAAAATAATATAAACAGTAGTGACATCAGTGACTCGCTATCCTTTAGAACATTTATTTATAATTAATATCTGAAAAATATCGCCAGTGGCTCCGCACTTCCTTCACTTGAAGTTCTTTGTGGTGTAATGCACGACATTACTCAAGCTGAAAAAGCTGCAAATTATTGAAATGCGAATCAGCATGTACGGAGAAGAACACTAATTCATACTGATATACTATTTCATGTAAATTTCAAGAATTTAGAAAATAAAATACTAATGATAAAACTTTATTATAATCATTCACTTCATCTAATGGAGAGGAAATCGATGAATTACAACTAGTGTCGTTAGGTCCACTGTCACAAAAGCGGGACGGGGAGAAAAATAAGGGACTGTTGCTTCTAAATTCAGGCATAAAATACAATATATATCCTATGAAAAAGGAACTGCAATATAACAAGTTTCGCGAAACACTTCATTTCTCAAATTACTAAATATTCATTTACTCCACTGTTATTCTGATTCCCTCATTTCTGATACCGTCGCCCGTGATATTTAATGGATTGTAGTGGCAGAGAGTTAAGTGTAGTTTCTAAAAGAACATGTTTTTAAAATGATAGTGTGTGAAAAAATGGGATATTATAAGCTTTTAAATCTAAATACTAATCAGAAAGTGATTTATCTGTGATAGAATTAACTTTTCACAAGTTCTTTGGTATACGTCAGAATAACTGTGTCCAATTTACTGACAAAGAACGAACAATTTATAGTTGAAAATTTATAAAATATATTTAGCATTAAATGCATTATTTTAGTTGCAAAATAAATAATTATAATGTGATTTATTGATTAATTTATAGCTAAACAAATCAAACATATTAAAACCAACATTTTCTAAGACTACTAAAAACTCAGGAACTTCAAAGTTGAAAACAAATAAAACTATATCTGGAGAGATATCTAGTTTTTTACATTATACTATTTTTTCATGTATGTGAAACAGTACTTTTTTCAACGTTATCCAATGTTCTAAAACCATTCTAAAAAGTCTTAGAGTTTTTTTTTACTGCAACATAAATTAATGTTATTTTTGTAAGTACTTGAAAAAATTCATTGACGTCAAACGTGTTGCATTTTACTCTAGGGAATATTATAAAAATAGAATCTTTTTAGCTTTTAAATCTAAAGACAAATGGAATGAAACCGATTTCGACTGAAGCAATTTCTTTGATAAATAATTTACTTCTTGACACAAAAATAAGTTACGTACTTCGCAGTTTCTTAGAGGTGTCTCATTAAATTATATGGAAATATTTACTTTTTTAATATGAAATATTATCTATTTTATTGTTAAACTTTTGAAACATATTAAAAATTATATTTTCCCGAGAATGGAAGTGTTTCAGAAAATCACATGTTTGAAAAAACGTATGAGAACTATTAAAAAATGTATCAAAATTTGCTGAAACTGATCATCATTAAAAGCATTTTTTTAGTTACCAAAAATAGTTCATCTTTTAGTGTGAATTATTGATATTGTATAGGTAAATGTCTCAAACATCACAAAATTGACATCTTTTCAAATACCGAGAAATTAATAAAATCCAATATTTGAAAAAAATAATACAAATATATAAAAGTTAAATAGGCTAACTATCTTTTTTTTAATATTATATATTCTTTTACTTCACTCATTTAAAGCACTGTATTGTAACAATTTGCAATAATTTAAAACCTTTCTGAAAATTCTTAAAGTAAATTGGATTGAAATATATACTGAGAAAAATGACACTTTCAAATCTGAGTTAAATCTATGTTTTCATTTTATTAGAAAACTTTTTGTTTCAAATTGGATGACACATGCTTTCAATTCTGAAATACCAGAAATGCTTAGAATATAAAAATATGGCCATACTCAAAACTGAGCACATAGAGGTCAGTTCATACTCATTTTCAAAACATGGACATACTCAAAAATGATTAGAATCACTTCAAACTCATTTTTGAAACACGGAAATACTCAAAAATGTGCACATATAAGTCAGTTCATACTCATTTTTGAAACATGGGCATACTCATACAAGTTCACATGACGTTTTATTCTTAAGTGTGTGCATGTTTACAGAAATGAGTATATACATGTTTCAAACTTGAGTCATCTTGATTCGGAGCCATTTTGACTATGTGTCATACTCAGATTTGAGTATTTTTTGCTCAGTTTTCAAAACGTCGTTTTTAGAGTGTAAATCTGTGTTATTTTTAATCATTATTGTTAAAACTGTTTGAAACCAAATATGATACATTTTACTCTAGGAAATGTTTTGAAAATGGGACTTTTAAAGCTTTAAGTTTAATAAAAATAAATAAAGTCAATGGTATCTACTTTGGAGCTATTTGTTAGAAATAAATTTAATTTGTTGAAGCTTTGTAACTGTCCCTTAGCACTTCTTTTTCTCACACTTTCTTTGACGCATGTGACAATAAATGTGATATCTTAAATTAAAAAAAAACTATTCAGAATTTAATGCATTAGCTTAAGAAAAAGAGTTATTATTTTTTTAGCGTGTAGTATTGATTATTTTGCAGCTAAAATTCTGAAGCATGCTAAAATTGACAATTCCCTAATTTAAGGAAATATAAAATTATAAAAGAAATAATAAAACAATATCTAGCTAAATATTTACTTTTTAATGTTGTTTTATTTTACATCAGATATGTGAAACATTGTTTTCAAATCTACTCCAGTAATCTAAAACAATTCAATAAATTCTTACAGTAACTTTATTGCAGCATAAATCTAAGTTATTTTTAATATACTTCTAAAAACAGTTTGATTTGAGAATTGTTACATATTACTCCAGGGAATATTTTGTAAAAGGGATATTTTAAGCTTTAAAATCGATAAAATGAAAGCGATATATATTAGGCTATTTCTCAGAAATAGAATTAAATTCCAGAATATATTCGTATTAAGCTTTTTTCGAAGTTTCATTGCAGCATGTCACAAACAAACAGATGATATACTTTTTTTTAATAAGAGGTTTCTCTGAACACAAAAATACGGCTTTTTAACACTTCCCAATATAATAGGTGCTATATGTATTTTAAGGAGTCTCGAGAGTCTTACTTTTCCATTGAAGTTGCAATTTAGCATCCGGTCAAATTTCATTTTAATTCTGATTCCCTATATAACACAAATGCATAAGATTTTTTCTACTGACAGCTTAATATCTGTTCTATGTAACATAATTATTCCAATATTATACAACAGGCATTTTCCTGTTTTATAAACATTTAATATATATATATATATATCAAAAACTTAGAATGCAATTTGTATGACTTGACACATACATTAATTTTGATACTAACTTCAATAACTTCAAACGGAATAACTTCAAATTTAGAATTATAATTGCCTTGGTGATTTAAAATTAGCATTTTTCAACAAAAAAGTGAATTTTATTTTAATATTTTATCATTTAAATTTAAATTTAAAAACAATTATGTTTTTAATTGCGCTTAAAAATGAAATATTCGTTCAAGGTTGGTTTTACAACATTATCAATATTATTTAGGGATCTAGAAAGTATAGACTTGCTACAGCCTTGCGCGCAGTGGATACAAGGCAAAAAGTAATTTTTAAATTATTATCAAAATTAAAGATTTAAAAAAGGTAAAATATCAGTTGTAGAATGTTGTAATAATTATTCTGTATAGAACATATATTTAGCTATTAGTTGTAACAATCTTATGTATTTGTGTTTTATAGGGAAATTAAGAAATAAAATTAAATGTGACATCATGTTTAATTTCACTTTCAGTGGAAAAGTAAGCCTTCTGTCACTCCTTAATAAGAGTTTTCTTTGAAAACAAAAATATGGCTTTTTACCACTTTCCAATATAGTTGAAAAGTTTTTATGACTTTGGTTTTTTATGTCTGTCAGTCCGTCCGTCCCTCCGTTAGTCTGTCCGTCCGTCGGTTCGTCCGTGTGTCCCTCCGTTAGTCTGTCCGTCCGTGTTTTAACTCACGTAATTGGACCCGGATTGCCCTGAAATTTTTGTATGTTATTGACGTTTACTATAGCATGATGAATACTGAAAATGAAGTGAGTAGTATTTAAAATTTGTTTACAGGCACAGTCAAAAGTATTCCGTTACATTACTGTCAATGGGAAAAATTGTTTCAAGTGCATTTTGATGATCTTATTCCATTTGAAACCTGGTGAAATTGATATACAATTATGAAGCTCACTAAAACATGCTTTCGTAGAATATGGAGTGCAAAACATTTATTATTCATTTACAGGGTCACACAAAAGAATTCTGTTACACAATGTTCTACGGGGGAAAATATCACTGACTACGGGAGTGAATTGCTTAAGAAATGTTTTGAATGGTTGAACTATATTAGTATACTAAGAGACTATAAAGAAATTTATATGCAGGGATACACAAAATACAATATGTATTGACGTTTATAGTTGGTAATTGCTGGAACCGAGTGTTATGTGGCATTGTGCGTTTCTTACCTGAATTAAATTTTAGCTTAATATCTGGTGTGTACTATTTTTAGATGATATACAGGGCTGTACAAAATAGGCTGTCCCGAGTGCATTTCCGTCGATTGGAAAAAATTGCTAAAACGTGAATTTTCTAAATGAACTAAATTTTATCATGCTATGTAGTATATAACGAAATTTTTAGCTCATATACAGGGCTGCAAAAATAGTTTGACTACTTTTTTGTCTATCGAAGGTAATTGCTAAAACTGGATTTTTATATGTGCTATATGTTTTCTAAACTATATACTTACGTAGCTTCTTTCACCTTATTTAACGATAAAGTTTCGTAATAGTATTCTGGATGTGTGGGAAAGTGTCACATAATCTATGATTGACGCATGATTTTTCGTTGTTCTTTTTAAATTTAAGAAGGACCAGGAAGGACCGATGACAATTGACTGAAGTTTGACCGTGGATTGGGAAGCCTGGCATTAATTTAGACTATTATTTCTTTTTACATTGATTTATCTACATTTTATAGAAAATAAAATAGTTGTTAAATTGTAACAAGTTGAAAATTGTACATTAACCCCTTGAAGGGCACCGGTATATTATATATACCACTTTATTTTAATCTCAAAATGCCACAATGCCATAAGAATTTTATAATCAAATTTTGAATTTATAAGGTACACGAGGAAAAGCTTTTACTTATTTTAAAATACATTCGTTCGTGAATCCTGGTGTCAATCAATCATTTCAGTATTTTAGCTACAAGAGTACTTTGCATCTGAAGGGGTTAAACGTGACAAATGATGTGCGTTCTTACTATAACTAGTTTCACAATGTAAAAAAATCTTCGTTATTATTTCAGTAAAATGAATTGCATCGTTTGTTATGAGCGAAATGAGCATGCTTTTCTTTTCTCTTATTACGTATTCCACGTTACAAATGCAAATTTTTGTCGACACTCCTTGGTGAGAAATTCACCATGGAGATCTTGCTTTGCGAATGATTACATCCATGGTTTAATTTTTATATGATTCACGATGAACGAATCTCATTTGTTTAGTTACTTTCATGGACATTGGGATAAATATTGGGCTATTAACCTAATTTTTCAGAAGTTATCTCAGAATCTATAAATTTTTTAATGTAACTCATCTCTCAAACAAACAATTTTTTTGAACGATATTTTTGAAAATGCAACTTTTATGTAATTTTATTAGAAAAAAATAATTTTGAATAAAAATGGCCACCCGGCATATGAAAAAAGAAATGGTCAGCCCGTATTTGTTTTCCTCAATCACATGACTTGCGCTTTTATTATATAGATTATGCATGATAGGAGTTAATATAATGAAGAAAACTTTTATTAATATCTTTTTAAGTTTTGATTCGATCTTCATTAAATTTAAAATGACTCGACAAAATTCTGCAACGATTATATATATTAAATTTCAGACCATTCGTTTGGGTAGTTTTAGCGCTGTTATATTCAGACAGACGAACGAACAGACCAGACGACGGCTATGGGTGCTACGTATTTATATATTTATGAACGCACCTAAAAAAGAATAGCAAAATGCTTAATATTTTCGACACGTAGATTTGGCACGATTTTAAATTCCAGGTCCCAGATTTTTGAGTCGTCATTTTTTTTTGCACTGTTTATTACATTGAATTAAAAAACTTAAGACGAAAAAAAATATGTATATATAGTATACTATATATTGTGTCCCAAAAATGACTAATGGATTTTGAAAGTAACAAAAAAAAAAAAAAAAAAAAAAAAACACGATAAAAATGTATCGTTTGCGGCATTATGTTTAGGAAATCAGGAAATTTTAATCCACCAATTTGGAAATTTAGTTAATATTTTCGCTAAAAGGTGGCACTTCAAAATAGCGGTGATACTCCAAAACAAGGAATATCAGCTGTACCAACGAATAAACCATTTCCAATAGTGTATACTCTTTCAAAAGCACCCACTAACAGATTCCGTAGCAAAGTATCGAATGAAAATGTGACGGATTCATTTATCTGCATCTCTTGCTAGAGATCCTACATAAGAGAGAGAATGGACATTGACGAAATGACCGCCATTTTAGTTCCAAAATCAATGGATTGCCGTTTAACGTAATACAATTAGGGTCACTAGGGTCTACATCCAGGGTCACTAGCTTTTGCTAGAGCTCTTGCATACTTGCAGCGCCATCTTTTGGCGAAAATGTTAACTAAATTGTTAAGTTGGTGGGATAAAATTATCTGGTTTCCCAAACATACATGTTGGCCGTAAACGATACATTTCTATCGCGTCCCTTCTCTTTTTAATTGACTTTTAAAATCCATCAATCATTTTTGGGACACACTGTATATATAGAAATAATAAATTTAAAATTCATAAAAATGTACCATATTTTTAATATAACTTAAAATGTTTGTTGTTGTTGTTTATTTTTCTTGTACTTTTTTTAGAGAATTTAATTTCCTTTATTTAAGGGGATCCGGGGGTCAAAATTTTATTTTCTTTATGTATAGAAACATTTTACTGAATTTTTTCCTTAAATATGTTTTTCTATAAAAATTGATTTTCAGATAAAAAAGTTTTGAAAACTTTGGAAGTTTTTAGGGTTCTGTACTTAAAAAGTAAAAACAGTATCATTATAAAATCACGGTCCGTCTGTCAGCGTTTTTTTTATCGTAAACTATGGAACGTGGAAAGTTATAAAGCCTTTTGACTCGTATATTTTCAGATTATTAGTCATTTACAATTATGTTTAGGAAAAATTGAGGGGGGCTAATTAACCTTTTAAACGCCGCTCTGTGTTCCAAGTATAAAAAATATTATTTCTTTGTGAAAATAAGATTTAAATGCATCTATTTAAACAATGCAAGAAGAAATTTCCCCCAAAAAAATTTTTATGTACGATTTCGGGTATGTTCCCGTTTGGGAACATTGGCGTGATTCATTAAGTTTTTACTATATTTTTCAATAGATTAAATTTTATGGTTCTTATGCTAGAATTTTATAAGTATGAATAATATTTGACAGATTTAATAACATTAAAAAAATTTTAAGTGAAATTCGTGTGTTGAATATTATACTTTATAAAAACAATCAAACACAAAGAAAGAATTAAATAATATATATGTGCATAGATATAAATAGAATTAGTAAAAATGTTTAAACCAACTATAGAAAAGCACAAATAACTACTTGAAAGTTAATGATAAAATAATTATATGTATGACAAATATTAACTACATAAAACTATAAATAATAATTATATAAAATACAAATTATCTTACCAAATTATTATTATTATTATTTTATAGTTTGCATCACTGTCCGTGATAAGAGGGAAAACAGTGTTCATGCAGTCGCTTTTGGCATTCAAAGCACATTTTCTTTGTATTTTTCTGGCAAACTGCACAGCGTCCTTGAGAGAACTTTTCCATCGCACTGAAAATCGTACTTTCCCCTCTCGCATTTGGACATTTTTTTTAATGATTGCAAAGGACATTGTCCTGTTCTAGTATCCCGAATTGTACCAGTTGCTTTAAAATCTTTGTCTGATAAATACGCCAAAAGTTTCTAAGACGTGAAAAAATTATCAAAGTATAATTCGTGTTTTTTCAGATTTTCAATACACGATAAAAGTTCCCATACAACTCTTGATCCAAGGGGAATATTACTCCTTTCCGGACTTTTTCCACCGTAAATTTTCATTGCATATGGGTAACCATTATGCGAACAAAGCATCCAAATTTTGAACCAAATCTTATAGGCTTACCTTTTATGAACATTTTTGCTGAATGATGACCATAGTATGGAACCATAGATTCATCAATGCTTAGTTTTCTGTGAAAGATTCCAAACTGCCGAAAATTTTTTTCAAGTTCTTGATAAAAGGGAGAAATTTTGCCCAATTTATCTCCTGCTTTCAAATCATTTGAATCTATAATATGAAAATATTTCTTTATTTTCCTAAATCGAGCTCTAGACATAACTGAAGCAACTATTGGAACGGACAAATCTTCATAAGTGCTCCAATATAAATACTCACCAGGAACAGTATGGTAGCCACTAAATAAGAGTAACCCAAAAAATTGCCCAATATCTTTTTCGTCTACATCAATATTTTCCCCTTTTTGCATTGAATACAGTTTTGTTATTTCTGATAAATGGGCTAAATATTCCATCGGCAAAAATTTGTTGAAAATTTCAGCTGGCGATAAATTTGCTAATTTAGGAAACGATTCGCAAAGCTTCATATTATTTATGGTTTCTAAAGATTTTTTGAAAGATGCATTTTTATTCCAGTTCGGCTTCATATCTTCTTTCTTTGATAGTCTCTTTCTCTTCAAACTTGATTCAGTTTTTGATGTAGAAGGTACAGAAACAATCGTTTCATCATCTGATACATCAACTGATCTATGTGTAAAAACTTCTAATTGTCCGCATACATCTGCAGGCATAATTTTTTAATTACATCTTCTTCATCTGTTATAGCACCACTTTCATCAGGAGGCAATTGGCAAATATCTATAACAGAATCAACCGAAGCATCTGAATCTGATAAAGAGTTAAAATATTCAATAGCTTCCTGTACTGTTAAAAATCTTTCACGATTAGCCATATCTATCAAAGAAGCAAAGTAAAAATATCGTTCTAGCTTCACCCTCTATTACTTACAAAATGAACGATGCAAAAAATTCAGAAAGAGAAAAGGAAAAAATAAATAAATAAAAGAACTGAACGGGTGCTGAACCACGTGATCTATCTCAAAACTCTTATATACGATAAGAAAGTAAAAATTATTGCTAACAAATAGCACCCTTCGCGGGATACTTAGAAAAAGTCATAAACATCCTCAGTCCTGAGCAAAACAGTTGTTTGGACAAAACTCTCACCCCCGCACTAGTGAGGGAAGAAAGCAAGAGAAGGGGGAGGGGTGAAAAGGGTGTAAGTGGAATTTGAAAAGCCACTGACCTGCTTTTAAACACAGCAAAAGAGATTCAGTATAATTCTGAGACTGTCAATATTACAAATTAAGAAAATAGATCAACAGTGCAAATGATCGAATTCTGTATAGTGAATTACGCCAATGTTCCTGAACGGGAACAATAGAATTTGATATCTTATAGCAAATGCATTTTTATTGAAAACTGTTATTTAGCATGCTTATTCTTTAAAATGGACCTTATTTATCATAACTCTGAAATTTCATGAATTTTGCATCTTTTAAAAATTTTATGTGAATTTTTTTAACAATCCTAGTAAAAATTGACAAAAAATGACTTTTTTACGAATTTTTTTTAAGCTTAAATAATTATATAACATAAATAGTTTTTAGTCTAAAAAAATAAATGTACTTTTGTTAATAAATAATAATTTTTGTAAGTCCATAGAAGCGAAACTTTTTTTTAAAATGAATTTTAAATTTGATGTTCCCGTTTGGGAACATTGGCGTTTAAAAGGTTAAGTTACTGGAAAAAAATCTGTTTGTATATCATGTGGGGTATCGTGTGAAAGATTTCGTAACACTGAACTCCAAAATATATTTGTTTTAATTTTAGGTATTATATTTTTAGAGATATCGTCGATAATTCACTGCAAAAACATCGCCCTCTCTATTTCCGCGTCTACTGAAACTAAAATTATAACAAAAAAAATGGGGTAGTAGGAGTTTACAGAAATCTATTTCTGTTAAAAAATTTATAGGTTACAATGCATATGATTTTCAAATATTCAATTAAATATATATATAGGGTACACACAAAATTCTTGTGAACATCATTAACTCCAAAACGACGGCAGCTACAGTCATAAACGTGATGTCTAGATATAGTGAAGTAGCTATGCACTACGCGCTCTTGAGATCGATTGGATTTTAGCAGTACATTGTTCCTAGTAGCTGAGTATTTTGATTGGATCGTATGTTGAAAGCCTGGATTGCGTGTTATATATGAAGAATCATACTTTTAAAACGTATATTTTAATAAATTAATTGTGATAATTAGATAATGATAAAATATTTTTAATGTAAATTTGGAATATGTTATTATTGCATTAAAGTTTAAATTAATGTTTTTTTTTATAATAAATAGCTCATAAGTCAGATTAAATACTAAACAAAAAATCTTTACTATTATTCCATTTGCAATTTAAAAAATACTGAGTATCTGAAAAATTATATACGTAAATTATATATGAACAATCATACTTGATTTATAAACCGAAAACTTTAATAAATTAATTATGTTAATTAGATATTTCTAAGTTATTAAAGTTGTAACATAAAAAAAATTACTGTAATTTTATTCAATGTCATTATTGCATTTAAAAATAAATTTCATTTTAATTGTTAAAATAAATCCTACGGGTGATATTAAATATGAAATCGTAGATTTATTTACAAGATTCTATTAACCCTTTCAAAAGCGATAGTACGTTTATGAAAACAAATAATTGTAATTTCTAAATGCTGTAATGGCACAAGAATTTTGATATAAAATTTTCTGTTAATTATGTATGTAAAAAATAGCCTTTTCTTATTTCCAAATAAAATATTTCGTAAATTCCGGCGCCATTCATTAATTTAAAGATTTTATCAATGGAAGGTCTTTGCCCCTGAAAGGGATACAACCACCCATCGTAACTGATAAAATATTAATACTGAATATATAGCAACAATTTCCGCGAAAGGTTTCTTTACATTCATATGTCACAAATTAACTAAAGATAGGAAATTGTGGAATCCAAAATATTTGTGGTAAATGTAATTTGAATGGATCGTACTATTACTGAAAATATATCAAGAATTTCCGCGAAACCTTTGTTTAAATTCACATGGCACAGATTATCTAAATATATGAAATAGCGGAAAGCAAAATGGTTATGGTAAATGCAATTTGAACAGATCTTACTTTTACAAACACAGATGGCAAGACATTTCGCTTTATTCGGACGTGTTCTCTATTGCATTAGAATTCAATACAAATGCAGTAGGAAACTTTTACTATAGGCTGACGAAAAACTTTAGACATAACAATTGAAATGTTAACAATAAAGACAACATTGTTGACATGTTTAGCTATGTTGGATAATACGTCTGATAAATCATAACATTTTTCCACAAAAATGCCATACTATTGAATTAATTTAACATTTAATAAAAATGCTGCCACAATATTAGTTTAACATCTAAAATATATTGCCATGAAATACAACAGCACTAAAACAAATAGTTACAGAAATAATAATTTAGGCAAATATTTGCATGTTATTAATCCATATATATGTTTTTATTGTATCTCTATTTTTATACTTTCCTATATATGCAGAAAATACTTTGTTTTATTGTTAAAAAACGTGGATGAAATGAACAACTTAATAGAAATTTTTAATCTGAATTTTAAAGAGATATTTCTAGAATATCTCATTGATCAGAATACCAAAAATTGTCATCGTGCTCCAGTTCATTGACATTTCAGTTAAATCATACTGCTGGTACGTGTTAGGCCTCCTAATTCGAGTTTGTTACTTGGCCTAATAAAAACAACTAGCAACATTAAACCAAGTGAGGTAAGGGTCAATACCTTCTCTCAAAACCACTGGGTGTTGACATAACAGGTAAGAAACGTGACCGATTCTTTCGGACGTAGGTGAAAATTAGAGTAATTAAATAATTAGTAAACATAATTCTTAATTTAACCAATTAATTTACTATAACTAAAACAATTATATTCTTTACGTTATGTACATTTCGCGGCCCTAAGTCGTATGAAGATGACTAGAAAAAATAATTAACAATAAGAGTAACAAAACGTACTTAAGAATTATATTACTAGTCCGACAGTTAAATAAAATAAAAGGTAAACAATTAATTAAGAAAATTACGTGATTTGACACAGGTGTGACCCCATAAAAATAAAACAGAGAATTAATTAACATAATAAAAAACTTTTATTTACAGTATTTACATACAAAATAAAAATAAAAATAAAGAATTAGGAAATATAAGGAAAACATTATTTAAAAATAACAATAATAATAATTACTAATACCCTGTTGACCCTACTAAAATTAATTACTAACTTTTAAAACAATTGCATGTAACAACTGTTCGTAAAGAAATACATTACATATGCATCTTACAAAGAAGGTCTCCTTAAAGCGCATACTCAGAATATTTTGAAAAAAAAATGCTATTAAAACTACTAATGTATGTTATAAAGGAGTAGTCAAATTTAGCTGCGGAATCACAGTAGAAAATTTGTAAAATAATAAAATGCTTTCTAGTATTTGTCGCAAAAATACGCGCTTTGGCGAGCTACACTTTTTTCACGCCAAATGCAAGCAATTATAATGTATTTCAAAGTTTCTTGTTAAATGAGTGTTTAAATGCGTAGTACTTTATGAATTTAAACTTAAACGATTAAATAGTTTATTATTTCTTCTGTAAGCTTACATAATACTATAAATACAAGTTGCGTATTTCTCAAGTTATTGAATTTTATAAGGTTTCGCCGACTGGATAAGTTTTAATTGTATTTTAACAGTAACTAACAGATTCAGAACGCTCCTATAATACATTTCGATTTTGAATAAGACGTTGTTTCCATGGCAACGATAATTCTCTCTTCTTGGCTCCGACACTAACAATATCGAAGTAAAATTGACAATGCTCAGAATCAGACATTAATTTTGAGTTTGTAGCATTTTAATTAATTTAAATTTTGATCTAAACTGTAGAATGCGGTAGTTAATTTTTTTTATATAAACATATAAATATATATGGTAAAACTTTAGTTATAAAAGTATATTTATTTAATTTAAGCTTACTTTAACTAGTTCAATGTGTTCCCAGAAGGGTATTTATCATAAAAGCGTAATGTGTTCTATTGTGTCGCCAACCGGCGATACATCACCAAAAACACAAAATTTTCATATTTATTTTTACGTACGTTATATCGTGGTTCCACGACAATTTGTTTTATAAACGCATAAATCCCCATGAGTAGAATATTTTGTACTGTTTTCATTTTTTTTTTCTTTAGTATGCGCTTATGGAGACTTTCCTTGTTAGTTTCTCCGTTAGTATTATGTAAATAATAATAACTAAACAATTTATTCAATTATCAATATACTTCCCTAACACATTTATGTACTAATACACACAGAAGTGGAATAAAAAAATTATACCTTCTACATCGAAGCACACATGATCCAGGGCGCAATGTCATTTTACGCTAGTTCCTTTTTGCATAAACCTCAGATTTGTCTTTCCATAATTAGTTGGTAAGCATAGAACGTTCTTACATTCTATAAGTCTAAGCGAGCATCTTTTTGTTGTAACCTTCGGTAGCATAATAATTTTCTATTCTTATAAGTTGTTAGATCAGTTTTGATACCTTAATTTTCATTTTTATCTTTGATAATAGTAAAAAGCTAATTCAGCTTACCTGAAATTTACCATCGCGCGAAGATTATTATTCACAGTATGATGTTTATACTTATCAGTTTGATTCTTCTTCAGATCACGGTTTAGAAAGTAGAAATATTATTAATAATGATGTATAAATTCACTGGTAATAAGCAGAGATCCATTTTGATTTGAACACTATATTATTCTTTGTTCTTGACTATACATATAATTATTTCGCGTATGGAGTCTGCATAAAATTGCTCCATTTTTACATTAAATTTAAGATATATTCACACATTCACACGGACGTCTTTACAGTACAGTTACATTGTTCATACTAAAAGAGTTTATATGAAGTGCACACGCGCGGATCAGTTGAAGGTTGAAGAGGGGCAATCTGGACTTTTTCTGGGTTGTTAGTTTCGAAATAAGGTCCATCTGGATACATTCAGTATAGTTTGCATCTGCGGTTTTCACTTGAGATGCTAGAGTTAATTGGAGTCTGGTTTTTAATATTTAGTGTTTTTTGCTGCGATGTTTACAAGTATGCACTGAGTGATGTTCGATGAGTTCTTTCCCATCGTTCACAACACGTGGAGATTAGTAATGGTTAAAAGGTTTCTTCGTCACTCTCCCGTCATCTCCTGTGTGGGGAATGGTTGAAGATTCAGTTGCTTACGGTGTTTCTCGCACACAGGTTTGGGATTGGGTTTGGTGAGGGTATCGGCTATCATTTCTTCAGTGGGGCAGTATTGTAAATCAATTTTTCCTTCTTTTTTCATCAGTTTGATGTTATGGAAGCGTATATCTATGTGCTTGGACATCTTAGTATCTTTTTCATTTTCACTCATTTTAATACAGGACATATTATCCTCAAATATTGTGATGGGTCGTTTTTGTGGAATATTGAGGTAGCTAAGCAAGTTTGTTATTCAACTTAATTCTTGTGCTGCGTTGCTAGATGAAACGTATTCAGCTTCAACTGACAAAGTGCAATGCAATTCTGCCTTTTTGTGATCCAGTAAATCGGCGATTTTTATAACGTGAATAGATTTCCTGACGTTGATTTACGTGTTTTCAAATCACCAGCCCAGTCCGCATCGGCATATGCAGTTAAAATGGGCTCGCTGTTTGCGTTAAGGGTCAGATTCAGATTATCTGTACTTTTAATGTATGAAATGACTCTTTTCACTGCTGACCAGTCCTTTTGGCGTGGCGTTTCGTTTCTACGACATAATATGTTGATTGCGGCAGATATGTCAGGACGCGTGATTGATGAAATGTACAATAATGTGCCCGTGGCTTGGCGGTATTTCGTATTATTAGGTAGAAGATTATCATCGTCTTCAAGTCTGTTGAATCCGGCAATCATGGGTGTGTAATGAGGTTTCATGTCATTCAAATTCAGTTTTTTCACTAGTTCGTGTATTTTATTGTTTTGATTTAGGTAATATGTATTGTTGATTTTATTAATGTTAATCCCCAAGTAATTATTCACTTCCCCTAAGTTTTTTAGTTCGTACTCTTTCTTAAGTTGGTTTATTGTTTCTTCGGTATCACTGTCCTTTCCTGCTATCAGGATATCATCTACGTATATGATGATATATATCGGATTTTCTTGATTTGATTTAAAGTACAGACATGGATCATTTTTGCTCTGTATGAAATTAATGGTTGTGGGTGTTTCCAATATTTTGGTGTACCAGGCCTTTGCGGCTTGCTTGAGACCGTAGATGGTCTTTTGAAGTTTACAAACTTTTCTTTCATCGCGCCGGGTTTAATATACCCGTCTGGTTGATTTATATAAACAGTTTCGGTTAATTCACCGTGCAAGAATGCGGTGGTGACGTCAACATGTTTCACGTTCAAATTTTTGTGCAATGCGGAGATGAGAAATGCACGTATTGTAGCGTGTGAAACTACAGGTGCGAATGTTCGATCATAGTCAATGCCGAATCTTTGACTATATCCTTGTTCTACTAAACGCGCTTTATAGCTTTGAATATTTCCTAAATTGTCCTTTTTTAGTTTAAAAGTTCATTTGGAACCGATAATTTTTGTTCCGGGTGGTGGATCTGTTAAAGTCCAAGTGTTATTTTTTCTTAGGCATTGGATTTCATTTTGTGTCGCTTTTATCCAGTTTTGTTTATCATTAATATTTTCCATTTTTACGATATCATCCCAATTTTAGGGAATGTTTTCTGATGAACTATTTATGAGACAGACATATCTGTCCGGAGGAACGCCTCTGTTTGTTCTATTAGATCTTCTTAATTTGGTTGCTGTTTGGGCTCGGATGGTGTCTCCTCACTGTAAAGTTTTATTTTTAAATGATTTTCATGTCTATCCGGTAATTGTGTATTGTCATCGGATGTTTTTGTAGTGTTTTGTATCTCCTCAATGTTATCTGAGTGTACATTTTCATTTTCAAGAAATTTCATCGTTCTCGCTGTTATAATTTGTTTTCCTTATGTGTGAATTCTATAGCCAGTCGATAGTGTGTCATAACGTACGAACGTCCCGGTTTGAGCCCTGTTATAAGGTTTCCTCTATTTATTTATCGACGTAAAATAGCGCTTTACAACCGAATGTTCTTAAGTGTTTTAAATTCGGTTTAACTCCTTTCCATAATTCGTAAGGTGTTCTGTTGTTATTTGCTTTAGTTAGAAGTCAGCTTCGTAGGTATGTTGCGGTGTTTATGACTTCACCCCAAAAATGTTTGCTTAATTTTTCTTGTGATAGCATACTTCTAGTCATATCTAATAAACTTTTAATTTTTCTTTCCGCAACTCCATTTTGGCTCGGATTATGCAAAACAGTCAATTTCTGTAAAATTCAGTTCTGTTTTAATTATTCGTCACTCTCTTGATTTACATATTCACGACCGTTATCCGATCTAATTTCCATAGGTTTTTTTTTACCGAACTGATTGTATATCATGGTTATATACTCTTTTATTTTTTCATCAACTTCGCTCTTTTTAGATAATAAATATATCGTAGTATATCGGAAATAATCATCGATAAGAGTCATAAAATAAATTGTTCCGCCTAAAGTCGGTGTATCTAGAGGGCCACATACGTCGCTGTGGATAAGATCCATAATATTAGTAGCTCGGTTTGTTGCTGACTTTGGATACGGCATGTTAGTTAATTTAGTTTCGACACAAGTTACGCATGTTTTATTTTGATGTTTACAATTTCCTATCTTTATTTTGTCCGCAAGTTCATTTGTGATTATTGATTTAATCGCGTCATAGTCTGTGTGACCGAGTCTACGATGCCAGAGATCTATGCATTGTTTGCTGTCACAGTTATACGTTATGTTTACATAATTTTGTGGTTCTTCCACATCGTCCATTTCCTCAATAATGTATAATTTTTTCTCAATTTTCGCCATAATATATATTTCTTCATCAAAGATCAAATCGCATTTATTATCGTCTAAGATTAGCTTACACCCGTTTTTAGCGACTTTACTAACCGAAATTAGGTTCGACTCTAAGTCTGGGACATAAAGTACTTCGCATAATTTCGTTAGTTTTTCTTTTCCTTCGGGGGTTAATGTTTTTATAAAAACTTCTCCTGAACCTAACGCTGTCAGTTTATTACCTTTAGCGATCGTTACTGAAGTTTTATTATAATAAATAAATTTACTAAATTGGCTTTTATCGTTACAAATGTGCGAAGTAGATCCTGAGTCGAGGATCCAGTTATTTTTGCCTACCGTTTCGGTGATTAATGCTCTATCTTGCGTCTGATCAGTTGTATATTTTCTTTCATTTGGAATTTTATTTTCCCTATGAGTTTCGGTCTTGTCATAACATAATGAAGGTGACAAATTCCTTTTGTTTTTGAATTGATTGTTACGAGGATTTCCGGATTGTACCGCGTTTTGCTCTTGTAGTGCCAGCATTCGTAAGTGGAATGATTTTTCATTTTACAGTTGTTGCAATATTTTTGTTCTCTTCTATTGTCAGTGTGTGTATATCTCCTATTTGTTTTAAATGCTCTCTCATTGTTGTTATATCCGCTACGTGATTGTTCTGACATTTCATGTCTACGATTATATTCGTCCGTTAATTTAGTTTTTATAAAATTAGGGATGAGCTCGATTTCCGGTATCGCCTCCAACGCAGTTATCAAAGTATTGTAACTGGGGGGGGGGGGGGGAGAGAACACAGAAATAGCGCGGAAATATGGGATTCGCTAATATTTTCTCCAATGGCATTAAGTTTATCTATAATTTGCAAGATATTAGTGATGTGTGTGATCATATTTCTACCCTCCGCTAATTTGGTACTGTATAATTTCCGTACCAGGTAAAGCTTACTAGAGAGATTGCTTCTGTCATGTATATTTTTTAGAGCTTCCCACTTTAATTTGGCGGTGTCTAAGTTTTTTACATTTACGGTTTGAGAATCGTCGATGCTTAAGTTTATTAGAGCCCTAGTCTTGCGATCTTTTTTTAACCAAGCGGCGTCGGGTGGATCCGGTGGATCTTGTGCTATAATATCATCAAGTTCCTCTTTAATCAGGAACATCTGCATCTTGAACTTCCATGTACTATAATTTGTTGAATTGAGTTTTTCAATAAATTGAGTATTTTCTTTTAGCAGATTCATTATTACTTTTTAGTGTTCTTTTATTTATTATTATATTTTTAGAAAATGGTTAAATTATCGTTTTTGATACTGGGATATTCTTTATTCAGTCTTTCATAATCTTTGTTGTAACCTTCGGTAGCATAATAATTTTCTATTCTTACAAATTGTTAGATCAGTTTTGATACTTTAATTTCCATTTTCATCTTTGATAATAGTAAAAAGCTAATTCAGCTTACCTGAAATTTACCATCGCGCGAAGATTATTATCCACAGTACGATGTTTATACTTATCCGTTTGATTCTTCATCAGATCACGGTTTAGGAAGTAGAAATATTATTAATAATGATGTATAAATTCATTGGCAATAAGCAGAGATCCATTTTGATTTGAACACTATATTATTCTTTGTTCTTGACTATACATATAATTATTTCGCGTATGGAGTCTGCATAAAATTGCTCCATTTTTACATTAATTTTAAGATATATTCACACATTCACACGGGCGTCTTTACTGTACACTTACATTTTTCATACTAAAAGAGTTTATATGAAGTGCACACGCGCGGATCAGTTGAAGGTTGAAGAGGGGCAATCTGGACTTTTTCTGGGTTGTTAGTTTCGACATAAGGTCCATCTGGATACATTCAGTATAGTTTACATCTGCGGTTTTCAGTTGAGATGCTAGAGTTAATTGGAGTCTGGTTTTTAACATTTGGTGTTTTTTGCTGCGATGTTTACAAGTATGCACTGAGTGATGTTCGATGCGTTCTTTCCCATCGTTCACAACACGTGGAGATTAGTAATGGGTAAAAGGTTTCTCCGTCATCTTTTTGTTTACTATCCGAAGAGATGGGCACAATTAATATTTGAACAGCCTGAAAAATCAGACTTTCTTTTTGAAGTCACATCCAGCGAAGATCAGGATTGAAGGTCCCTTCATATTCTTTTTTCTTCTGCATTTATTTTTTGGACACCTAAGAAAATCTAGTGGCTAATTTTCCCCCATGTCATGAAATTCTTCATTAGTACTAGCCGCGAATGTTTATGTACCGAGTCTTTACTAGTATTCGTCGCGTCAACCTTGCCGCCGGAATCCACCTCTGTGGCAAGGCGCCCTATCATAAGTATGCCGTTCATCCTTTGCCCTCAGCAACCGACAAGCTATAAGTTCAAAGTTGTAAAAGTGGCATCCTTAAGAACGATCATTGTTAAATTCTTAGACTTGTTGTGTCTTCATTGTTAAAAATTTGAAAAAACTGTCCAGTCATTTGGCCATTTTTGTAGAAAAACGGTTACACAAACGTAATTTAACTCTATTCTGACCATAATATGGCAAATAATATGGTTAGAATAGCGCTAAATTACTTTTATGTGACCGTTTTCTATAAAAACTGTCAAATGACTGGTCAGTTTGCTGCAAATTTTTAGTAGTGTTAGAAGGTAATAATCCCAGATAATAATACAAGGTGGGTGGCCTTCTATAGTTTTCCCATACAACTGTAGAAAAACACTTGAAAAATAAAGATGCTGTTACCTAATACATTACTATACAAATAATAAACATATACTTTACAATATTAAGTAATTTAAACAAAATAATTGATGTTGCATTGTCCTTTCATTACGAATCGTAATTAATTTTGCTAAAAATTTATGTTGGTTTATATCTGACCACCACAAACTTTTCTCCACTTGTTTAAAATTATACATGTTTGACGTATATGTCAGCTTTATGATATATCAAACTAGAATTTATTCAAGAGTTCACTAAAGATGTAAATATGTAAAAACGTCTCAAAACAAGTTGCATATTGTGTCATAAAAAATCTTAAAATCTCTTCGGTAACAATGGTTCAATAACAAAGGCTAAAATATCCTTTTCAGGTAAGTATATGAGAGTGTTTTAATAATTTCAGATTTTGTTTTTATTATTGAAATAAGGTAAGAGACATGACTAGAATGATATAAAAACATAATCTAATTCTATGTTTTAAACTATTTATGGATTTTTATTTAATTCATTCTTAAATACACGTATTATTGCTGCATTGTATTAGAAATAGCAACTAAATACTTCAATTTAATAAATTGTACTGTGTATTTACATGAATCTGTTATTACTTCTTTTTCAGGGTGTCATTTTTATTTTAAGCGGGCATTTTAAATATATCATAAGTGAACAAAAATAATGTTCATAAAACATATGAAGTTGTTTTGTCGTGTTTGGACTACCTTTGACTGGAGAGTTTAATCAAATTAAAGCAATGTTTATTCTTACATGTAATTAAATGAAATGTTCTATCTAAATGTTCTATCTAATGTTCATCTATTTAAGTGTTTTATAAATAAAAACCAGATTCATGTTTTCGTCGATGCAAATAAGTATAAGAAACATATGGTCTATGTAAGAAACATATCTGACAATGACATTTTATGCAAAAAGATTATATTCCAAATATATTCTTGTATGAATAATATACGAGGGGCAGTCGGCAAATAAGTTTCCCCTGGCGACTGTGGACAGAGGTGTGTATGAAAGACAAAAAATGTAATAAGACATTAAAGATAAAACATAACTTTATTTTTCCACATAAGTACCAAGTACATTGAGACATTTGTCATACCGCTTTATAAGCTTCAAAAAGCCCTCCAGGGAAAAATCAGGGCTTTGCATACGGACGAAGCGTTGAACGGCTATGGGCGAACGACGACACAGCAGGTGAACCCGAACGTGCAAGACACCGATACACCAATGGGTAGAGGTCGACAGCGATAATGCTGATGGCGCTGCTGACTGCAACAGAGCCATCTGCGCAGGCTTCATATTTGAGGATTTCTAGAAATGATCACAAACGTTTTTTTTTTAAATGTTTTTTACAGTGTAAAAAGAAGACAAATATTTCTAAATCTAGGAATATATAATATAGCCCAGAATTAAAATAAACAATAACCACTTCCGAGTTACACACGATTACGAAAAGAGTTCTTTATTTTTAGAAACCTCAGAAAACAATATATTTTCGAAATTTAATGAAACAGAAAAGAAACTAGTCGTTGAGGCCCACCGTAATACTTACCCATCATGGATATGCATAATATAAAATATGAAAATAAAACGTGTGTAAGCTATTTATAAAATGCATTGAATTTCCAATAAAATCGTGGTTGGATGACGTCATAAACACCTAATGCTCTATTACTGAATTGCGCAAAAGGAACATCCTTATAACTCCAAAATTGATAATCATATTAACTAACGGTTTACTGCGTCGAATTAAGCGTCTCACAGACAAGCCCGTGTTAATACGTTCACTAAGCTCCAGGTTTCACTGCAATACAAGCAATTTTAAAATTAATATAATTCGACAAATATAAATCAGTTTTAGTACATTGAGTAATGATTGATAGCCTCAAGGTTTACATTCATATATATATAATTATATTGTTTATGTAATTTTGGAATAAACACCTTTTTTTAGCATTTAAAATAAAATAAAGGGAAAACAATATTACAATTTAGCCCTTTTGCTGGACTGTCAGAGGGTTTTAAGCGTCTCAATTCCAATTAAAATATATCTTTGAATTGAAAATTGAATAAAATACAGTGTCATGAGAAATCGAAGAGTGTGGAAAATATGAATCCAAATATCTCGGCAATTAATTATCCGATCGACTTCATTCTTTATGCAAAATTTATGTTTTTTTATTGTATCTTATATTCACTCCTTAAAATAAGTAATTTCAAAAAAATTTATATGCCTTTTATCAGAACGAATATTTCGAGAGTCCAAAAAAAAACATTTCCCGATAATCGAGGTTACTGAAATTCTTTAAGCTTTTTCCCATTATTACATACTAAGTGCATACCAAATTTCAAGTCTGTAGCTCAATGTCTTCGGGAGATACAGCTTTTACAGACACAGAGACAGACACACGGGGAAAAAAAAAAAAAAAAAATCTAAAATTATGTTTTTCGGAATCTCCAGGGCCTGAAACGTGTAAATCCGTCAAAAATGTTTTTTTAGATTTTTAAAAAGATTACAAGACTTACCCTATACTACATATGATGGGTAAATAATAATAATAAAGTATCTTTTGTTGCCACTGATATTTGGAAGCGTTTCGGAGAAATTTTTATAGTGCATTAATCTGTTTTCCGAACTAGGAGTACAGATTTTTGTGTACTGTTGTCAATTCTGAAGTAGACATTTTCATATTCAACAAACGTGTTTTACAGACAAACATACGAAATTAACAGCATTAAAGTTAGTATTAATATTATAAAGTAGCTTTCAAGACAAAAAATATATAAAGCTACCTATTGCTGCCATTCGGAGGAAAGCAATGCTAGAAAATTGCGGTATATTGTCACCGAGCATCACCCCCAGACACCAAAACCACCCTCCGTTAAAATGTTATTTATATATGTAGGATTTGGTTTAAACATACTTTATTTCCTTTATGATGTGCGTTATCATCAAATTAACTGACGCTCTAGTATTTTTATTATGGATGATTTCAAAGCACGAGTTATGAAAAGTTTGGATCGCGAGATCAAGATTTGAATATCTTCAAAATTGGAAAAGGAGCCAGTCTTGTAATTTTTATCATCGAAGAAGCGTCGAAGTGTTGGATAGTTAATTAGGGCACTGTTAGGCCTTTGGACTATGTGACAATAAGAATATTGTATGTTTTGGGTGAGAAGTGTAAGATATTTTGAAGAAATAATCAACGAAGCGTTGTGGAATTGTTTTTCTAGAATGGTATTAAAGTTCACGTTTTTGTTATTTTGAAGTCTAGTTGTTCAATTAATTCAGTAAATTAATTTTTCACATATCACCTTACTACACACATATATATAAGCCATGTTAAATTTTCAAAACAAAAAGCATCTATGCGATATGAGCTACAGCTGCTAATAACCACACAAATTATATATAGACAACAATATGCAAGTATTTTTAGCAGACCAGAATTCCATACAATATTTAAACATTAATTAACAAGTTAAAAACAACAAAACAACAAAATTTAAACAAATCAAACCCGAACAAGAAATTGCTGTATACCTGGTCTCCTGTACGCTACGCCACTGAACGAAAATGATGGCTTATACAAAATTTAATTTAGAGAAATATACACATATTCAACTGTCCCAGAATTGCACATCTGATTGAGGGAGGTTTTGGTACTTGACATCTGACTAATATTAAACTCTCCACAAGCACACAATATAAAGGTAATTAAAAAAATTAATTAATCACTACTTACACTATCACAAAATATTGTGTACTTTAGCATGTTATGTTTCACATGGGGAAATTATTTCTTCTTAAAAATTCAAATAAAAAGTACCTTTTAAGTTAATAGCAAGGTTTCCTACCCGACAATTAGGCAAATTATGAAGCTTTCGGGATGTTGAGGGGTATGTAATAATTTTGTATTGCCCAAATTAACTTTAAGTTGATACATTGTATCCCGAATTATGTTTAGACTTCATTTTATGACTCATTAATGAAAAATAGCAAAAAAGAACATACAGTAAAATTTATAATTAAAAAATATTTTTTCATGTTTGTTCTTTCGAAAGCTAGCAAAAACATCAATTGTTAATAAAATTATTAAAAAAAATAACAAAAATTTAAAAACTTCTAACATATATTTTATAGATTACTCGACAGATCTTATATTTTTTTTAATTGAAAATACGATCTTTTTTGTACTGCTTCATTTTAATATTTTTTTAATTGAAAATACTATCTTTTTTGTACTGCTTCATTTTAAACATTATCTATAAAAAACATATATTAAAATAAATTATGAAATTAAAAAAATAACGAATAATTGTAAAAATGATTGCACTATTTAGTTTTGATTTGTTTATCCATTTTATCTCGTATAAACTAACATTGGTCACCGAAAAAAGTAACATAGGGCAAACTTTACTTTTATATGGATATTGTGTGCAAGGTTTTTCAAAGGTTACTGGTAGTTATTCTAAGAAAATACAAGTATATTGGATTTTTTTTTAAATTTTTGTTCAAGAATTTTTTTAATTTTTGTTTAAGAATTTTTTTAATTTTTGTTTAAGAATTTTTTTAATTTTTGTTTAAGAATTTTTTTAATTTTTGTTTAAGAGATTTTTTAAATATTATTATCAATTGAATTTATGTTAGCTTTCGATAGAACTAATAAAAAGAAACAATTTTTAATATAGAGCTTTTTCCCCTTCTCTTAATACTGATGAGTAATAATCTACTATATATATAAAACACAAACGGAAATTTCGTTCCGTTCCTTTATAACTCGAGTTCCGCCGAATGGATTTTGATGGAACTTCCACTGTTCGATAGATAATTTTTCAGGGAAGGTTTTAGTATAAACATATTGTTCTAAGTACATTAGTTATTAAATTATGATAGAAAGTTCTGTTATTTTGGCCGAAAAGGTTACCATTGCTAATTTTTTGGCGATCATTACTGTTGCAGAAAGAAATGAAAAGGCTATACATGTCGAAAAATAAAAGAAAAACTTATACTAATTTTATTTTTTAAAAAAAAAGAAAAAGAAAGAAAGAAAAAAAGAGTTTTGATGAGAGAATATTATAAAACGAAAATATTTAATTTAAACATGATTGGGAATGTTCGTAATGCTTAAAAAATTATTCAAGGGGCAAGATTTCTATATTGAAACAATATTTGGCGACGTATCTTTTGTTTTTGGCGATTTTGATTTTACTTTTGACCTCAAACAATTTGATTTTAAGCCAAAAGGTGTCATTTTTTGTTGCAGAAAGAATTGAAATGGCTATACATCTGGAAAAATAAAAGAAAAAACTGTTACTAATTTTATTTAAAAAAAAGATAGAAAAAAAAATGAAAACAGTTTTGATGAGAGATTTTAAGCCAGAAGGTTTTTTTTTTAAGTGTACGACTTCATTTTTGCTGTATTTTTTTTTTGGTACTTTTCGGTTAGCCGCGCGCCAGTGATATATATATATATACATGTATATATATTCACATATATCAACACAAATACATGTATGTATATACATACATAAATCTACACAAATACATGTATATACATACATAAATGTACACAAATACATGTAGAGACATACATATATACACACTTATATGTATGAATATATACATATATATATATATATATATCACAGGCACCCGGCTAACCGAAAAGTACCTTTTTTAAAATTCAAATGCGAACTATATTAATGGTTATATACTTCCATTTACTTCTATATATATGAAATTTCGTTCCGGCTGCTTATAACTCGAGTTCTGCTGTATGGATTTTCGTAGAACTTAAACTGGAAGATAAGTTTTCAGGGACGGTAATATTGTATAACATATAGTTCTACGTAGCTTAGTTATAGAATTATTCTGGGAAGTTCTATAATCAGATCAATCCGATTATGAAATATTAGCCTTTTTAAAATATTTTGCCGAATGGATTTCGATGGAACCTACACTGTTAGATAATTGTCTAGGGAAAGTTTTATTATACATCATATGATTCTACGTTGCTTAGTTCTAGAATTAAGGGGGAAATTCGAAAATCGGGTGACCATTTTTTTATCAAATATTAGCCTTTTCAATATTTGATTCCGATTATGAAAGATTAGCCTTCTGAAAAAGTTCTACTGGACGGATTTTGATGAGAATTGTATTGTTAGTTAGATGCTATTTCAGGAATGGTTTTAATGTACTACATATTGTTCTACGTTGCTTAGTCAAACAGTTATATGTGAAGGTTATATAGTCAGGTGAACCCGATTCCGAAAAATTAGCCTTTTTGAAAGTTTTTACTGGGCGTATTTTTTGCGACTTGGATTGTTAAGTAGATAATTTGTAAGGATAGTTTTAGTATATTTTATATCGTTCTGTGAGTTTTAGAATTATATGGAAAAGTTCTATAATCAGATGAACCCGATTCTCAAAGATTAGCCTTTATAAAAATTTCTACTGAATGGATTTTGTTAGTTAATTTGTTTGCATTGTTAATTCGACAATTTTTAGTGATGGTTTTAGTATATTGTATATAGTTTTATCATTCTTTAGCAAACCTTAAATGTAAATGACCAAATAAAAGAGTTGGTCCTTAACAGCTAAAATTTTGACTGCACTTTAGAAAATATAATAGCGCAATCACGTCATTTTTCAGTCATGTGGAAGGATATTCCAGGTAAATATACAGATTGCTTTCAAATACAAGGTGAAATTAAACGATATATTTCGTTTTATTCAAGGTTCATAAAATAAAATATAATACGTGTTGAAATTTGTCGACATAAAGTATATTTTTGGTAAAAAGAATATATGCATATTACATAGCTCCATGAGCCCTGCATTTCCCCTGAAGTTTATAATTTTATGAAGTTCTGTGTTGGGAAACTTCCCTTCTTAGTGCATGTTTTTTTAGGTAGCTTTCAATACAAAAAAGTATAAAGCTACCTATTGCAACCGTTCGGAAGAAAGCAATTCCGGAAAATTTTGGTATATTTTCACCGATCATGACCCCCAGACCTCAAAACCACCCTCCGTTCAAATATTGATTTATATATATATATATATATATATATATATATATCTGACCTATGTCATACGATAACACTCGTATTTATAAATCAATTTTGATGAAACAAATTGTGTGTATTCAGCTTTTGTGTATTGAGCATTTTTTGTTTTACCTCTATCTTAAAAAATGGCTGAGATTGAGCAGTTTGAAATTCTAGGGTGGCTGACATTTTGAACACATTACAAGACAGCACATTACAAAAAACCAACGATTAATTTATGAGTTTTAGTGAACGCGATTTCTCGCAAATTATTTTCTTTCATTGTTGTAATCATCTTCCAATCATACGCATAAAACTATATAATCATATCCGTTAGCGCCAAATTCTCGCCAAACTTGGCGACATTTGGCGAACTATCCTCAAATTCGGCGACCAAAATAAGTCTTCATAAATGAAGCCAACTTGGCTATAGCTCAATTTTTTGGCGCATTTCTTATTCAAATTCAGTATTAACAAATCTTTTGTAAACGGTTTCTTTGCATTTTAGCTTGCTGTTTTCGAGTAACATTAGCTAAAATTTTAAAACGAAGATATAGGAAAGCTACTTTTTCCTCCCTGTACAGGCCGGAAGGACTTTTTAGTTTTAAGTCCAATAAAATATTATTGCCATCAACAAATGATCATTCTTTTGTATTAGTATAATTATATGACCTATTTCGACGACTTTTCCTAGAAAATTTATTTATATTCACCACTGTTAGTGTTGTCGAAATACAACCAATTACTCGAAAGATTTTGGTGACTGCACTACTACAATATTAACAGATATTCTTAAATACTCATATAATAAATAATGAGTATGATAACAACTAACAGTTTCTTAGCAAATATAAATAAATGACGGTAATAAAATTTTTTGTACATATTTTAAATAAATAATTACATCCATAATTTTAATTTATTATGTCTATAAATATTTTATTCGCAATTATTGAATTAATTGCGAAACCACCACCAAAATTAAAGGATTTACTTAATTAGCAGTTTTATCCAGTAAAGCAAGAATACCTATCAGGCTTATATACCTTAAGGGTGTATACCAGGTATCTATATACCTTTCGTTATTGAAGGGGGACATTAAATATTACGTGGGTATAACTGGGAGAAAATTTTGTATCAGAAAAATGGAGCATGAGTCGGACATTAAATTATCAGGTCGTGAGAAAACAGCTTTATCAAGATTATATTTGGAGGAGATGATTAGTAAATTGATAGTAAATTGATTTTTATTTCAAATTATTATTAGAATTCTACTATAAAAAATGCATAGAAATCAATGTCTGCAACGATACCTTTTCCTTAATATTCCAAGTTTATGGTTGAAATTGCTAAATAGATATTTTAAGGAAAACTTGAATGGAGGGAGCCAAGTGAGTAAACTATCTTAAATCAGTGTCATTAGTTCTTTTCATGTTTGATAATCGAGGGCATTTATTTGTTGTGTATGTTGTATATATTTCGTTGTCCAGTGTCATCCTTCTTGATCTATGATGAATTTTTTTAATAATGTTTTTTATCTCTAGTATACTGAAACATGTCATGTGATTTTTTTAACCATTGGGAAAATGGTTGTTGCTTTCGGTTGAGAACGGAGCAAATGATGTTTGCATTTTACTATTTTAACCGTTTTTAACGAAATTCTGTAACTTTATTAACCATTGGGAAAATAATTGTTGCTTTCGGTCGAGAATGGACCAAATGATGTTCGCATTTTACTATTTTAATCGTTTTTAACGAAATTCTGTAACTTTAGAAGAATTTTTTAAGCATTTTTAACGAAATTCTGTAACATTAGAAGAATTTTTCTTTGAATAGGCAATAGAAAAGCATAAAATCGTTACAAAAATGTCTAAGTTACAAAACAGATAGATGCAAATTGTCAGATAAGAAAAATAAAGTAGAAATTTGGTACTTTCGTGTTATAACTGCCCCCAAGGAAGAAATATTTTTGCTTCTGTTTTCATTAATATATTGTAAATTTGGTACTTTCGTGTTTTAGCGGCACACAAGGATGAAATACTTTTGTTTGTTTTCATTAATATAGTGTAAATTTGGTACTTTCACGTTATAGCGGCCCCCAAGGATGAAATATTTTTGCTTCTGTTTTCATTAATATAAATTTGGTACTTTCGTGATATAGCGCCCCCCCCCCCCCCCCCAAGGATGAATCGCCTAGTGACCAAGATTTTTCGCCAAATTATAAAGCATATGTTCCTTATACAAATCTACAGTTTTTGACTGATTTGAACAAAACTTTATGTACATGTGCTTTAGAACACGGGTAAAATTACTGTCAACTTTAAAAATTTCTCAGACCATTCTTTACTACTTTTTAAAAACATCTCCCATAGTTTATCATTATAGAAATCTATTTTTTTTCTCTCAATTTCTAATGCAATATCTTTCCCGTTGCCATTCAAAGGTACTGCGTATGGACAATATTTTTATAAATCAATTTCAGATTTACTTGCTATAATTTGAAATCCGAAACTGACGTCAAATTTTGCAGATGTGATTTTTTCGCATGTTACAAAGATTACTATAAGTGCTTTAAACGACATAGTACATATATTTAAATTTGTTTGGAGAAAAATAAATAACTTGGCTCCTAATTTTACAAAAGCAAATTGTTTCCACTGGTTTGTTAATATTAAAGTAAATTTTCTAAGAAATAAAAACATGTTTTTGAGCATTCAAACTTCATTATTCAATTTATTCTACATAATCGAAAATCGTCTGTCAAATATTGGCATTTAGCAATCATTACATCGTAACGTTTTTCAGCTTGAGCCTCAACCACGGAGGCATATTTAAATTCCTTGGATGCAGGTGGACAGTATATACCCTATTAATAAAAATTGGATTTAAAGAAAACAATACAGTATTTTTCATTATTTTTTCTTCAAAAATGGGTGTTAAAACAAATGGGATTAAAAGTAAAATTGTTTATCGAAAAAAAAAAAGTTAAATGCATTTTTTTTAATATAAAACATTTATCTTATTTTTAAAAATTAATATTTTTTTATAAGTTGGACAGCGTGGCGGCATTTTCATTTCACCAGCTTCGAAATTATTATTCAATTCATAAAAGAACTCTATATTTTTAAAAAATAATGCTTTGCATCAAAAATCACATAATTTCAAAACTAAATTTTAGCAAATTCTGCTTAAAGTGCATTGTAAATATAATTTCGGAGTTAAATTTAGTATTTAATAATATTGTTTAACATTCTTCTATGCTTACAGTAGTATTGGATTTCTTTAATCGCTTTCATGTTTTAAATACAAATGTGCAAGTAACGTCATGCACTCAAGTAAAGTTGTTTTTCTCAATTAACTGTAGGCGAAACGTAACAATTCTTGCGGAGTTAGTAATTCCTAATGTATTATTTCCTACACATAATATAATGTAGTTTAACTATTTGAAAATTACGGGAAACTTGGCGAAACTTCAAGCAATTTAGCTCAACGTTTTGCCTACGTTAGGTTGACAAATATGAACATTATCTATAAATATAAATGCATATTTGTACATGATTCATGAAGTGAGAAAAATTGCCAATATGATGTCGACATTACTCACGGATATGTTTTTGTATTATAATATAGATAGATGCCATATGAAAGCGAATTTCGCAAAATGTTAGGACATTTGGTAACTTTTTTTTTTATTGTCAGGAAAATCGCATATTTTTATATTGTATGCACAAAGAAAACGCACATTCTTATTAATAATGCTGAGAAATTTTACTATGGTTGAGTTAAAGTAGCGTTTTTTTTTCTGATTGTATTTTTTATCAATTTATGGCTGAGTACACTGAAAAAAATGAAGTTCTCAAAAATGAGTAAGTCCATGTACTCATTTCAAAATGAGTATTTTTGGATAAAAAATGAACATGTGCATTCTCAAAAATGAGTAAGTTCATGTACTCATATCGAAATGAGTATTTTTGGATCAAAAAGGAACATGTGCATTCTCAAAAATGAGTAAGTTCATGTACTCATTTCGAAATGAGCATTTTTAGATCAAAAATGAATATATGATCAAACCCAACATATTTGTATTTCAAAATGTGTAATGACGAAATTTCGGAGCCTAAAAAGCTATTATTTGAAGGAAAAACGAAGAATAAGAGAAATGAAAAGTGGATCTGGCTGTTCGGAAGTGGGTCCACTACAACACATTTACTCTTCCCCCCCCCCCCCCCCCTCACATTTTACACATCTACTTTTTTTTTCTTGATAATACTTCAAAATTATGAGTTTTTTTCCGACTAATTTTTAAAAAATTTATTTTAACTTTTTTAACGTGAGGCAATATTGTGTTATTTAAAAGTATCATAACATAATATCTTTGCAAATTATAGCAGTGCAAATTGGTATTAAACTAAGCAGATTTGGCTTACAAATTTATGAATTACGCTAAAATTTATTGTTTTATAAATTATAATTTTACAAAGTTTATAATTTTTTTCCTTAAATTTATAAAATTAGTTAATATTTTTTTCTTTATTTTTATAAAAATAAAGTTTTAAACTTTATAACGTTCTTAATTTATTTCTTTAGCTTATATTTTTATAAATTAAACTAATTTAATTTAAATAAAATCAATAAGTCCAGATTTAAACCAACCTATCCCAAGGTCATTAATTTCAAATTTGTCTCTAAAAATCATTTTTTTAACTATTTAGTTTAACCGAACCGTACGCAAAAGCTCTCAGCATAGCTGAAATATAATAATTTAATTTATTATAAAAAATTTATTTACATAATTTTTTTTAAATGACATTAAAAAAAATATTTTAATAGCATGTAATAAACACGTCTGATTAAGATAATTGTTGTTTTTATCAGAATTGATAAATAGATAATCAGGTTCGAATAAAGAAATTGTTGGTACTGTTGCAAAAAGAAGCAATCAGTATTCTTAATGCAATGTTTTACGAATATAATACATAATAAATTGATATTTATCTGTTATAAGGCACCAAATCGTACAGCAAAATATTGAAAATTATGAAAAGAAAATATTAAAAACATTGGAACTGAAAAAATCCATCTACAGATGAAACCTCAAGTTTTTGCATGTTTTGCAAAATAACTAACAACATTTGAGAAGGAGGCGTGACCAGTCATAGCGCGTTGGTCTGAGTCGTCAGGTTAGTACACACGCACAGGTTCGATTCCTCTCATGGGCAAGGGTTGGTTAATTACTATAAACTCACGCAGGAATGAAAAAAAATGAGCAGAAATGTATGTATTCCTTATAAGGTTGTCCTCGCGAAGTAATTTTTTTAATCCTATAAATTTTATTTTAACGACATAATTTTTTTAAAATTTGAATACATCCATGGGATCAAAAATGAGTACATAGCAGTTCATACTTGGATACATCCATGGGGTCAAAAATGAGTACATGTGTTTCTCAATTTTGAGTACATTTGGATCGGAGCTATTTTGAGTATGTGACGTATTCAAAATTGAGTACCTTTTACTCAATTTTGAGTACCCATTTTTTCAGTGTATGCACAAATCATACTGTCGTCATCGTTATTGTCATATTATTGTATTTTAATTTATGTTAACCCAGGCAAAGCCGGGTGGTTCTGCTAGTACTGTATATAAAAGCACGTTCTTGGTATGTATGTATGTTCCTCATACAAATCTACAGTTTTTGACCGATTGGAACGAAACTTTACGTACATATGTTTTAGAACACGAGTAAAATCACCGTAAACTTTAAAATTTTCTCAGATCATTTTTTACCACTTTTTTCAAACATTTCCGACATCATTACAGAAATATTTTTTTTCTCAATTTCTAATGCAATAATTCTTTCCTGTTGGCACACTCTAAAAAGCGGCACAAAAATTTAAAATCAAATGATAACACGTTTATTTTCTTTTTATAAGCCAATAAAAATTCAGATCACTCTCCATATTTTTTAATTTTCGAAATTGAAGTGATTTTAAGAAGAAAATGTGCATTTTTTCTGTATAAATAGAAAACGAAAAGTTCAAACGCGTTAAAATGATGTAGTACCTTAATTTAAATTTATTTGTAGTTAACAAATCTACTTTAATACAGACGTTTCAATTTCAAGAAAACAATTTAGTAAAAAGGTTAAAAAGAAATCTAGGTATGACGTCACATTCTATTAAAATTTTGATTTCAATCTGAGTCTAAGTAATCGTCTGCTATGTTTTATTCCTACTTTGATTGTATAATACAATACTACAACTGTATCTTATAGCTATACGTTACGTTATATTGGTAAGTGTTTTATTGATTTAGAAGCAGCGGTAAAGAGATGTTCGTATTTTACTATATTAACCGTTTTGAACGAAATTCTGTAACTTCAGAAGAATTTCTTAAGCGTTTTGAATGAAATTCTGTAACTTTAGAAGAATGTTTCTTTAAATAGGCAATACACTGCACAAAAAAAAAAAAAAAAAAAAAAAAAAAAAAAAGGAAAAAAAAAAAAAATGTTAATTTTACAATATAATACTAGCATCCCAGCTGCCAGTATTATACAGTAAAATCAGCAGTAATACACTGTCGCGCATAATGCATAAAATTGTTACAAAAATGTTAAAGTTACAAAAAGGATACATGCAAATTATCAGATATGAAAAATAAAGTAGAAATTTGGTACTTTCGTGTTCTAGCGGCCCCCAAGGATGAAATATTTTTGTTTCTGTTTTCATTAATATATTGCAAATTTGGTACTTTCGTGTTTTAGCGGTCCTCAAGGATGAATCGCCAAACGACCAGGATTTATCGTCAAATTATAAAACATGTATGACATTATAATAATATATGATATATGTATAACATTTCTTGACGTATGTGGCCAAGTTATAGTCATATATGATGCATATATGATGTATATATATGACATGTGTGTATGATGTATAGACGACATATAAGGCGTAAATAATGTTTGTAGAATGACGTATATGGCACATATATTGTTTGGAATTATATATGCGTATATAGGATGCATATATAAGCTTTGCGATGATCTTAGCGAAATCATAACTGCAACCTTGGCATAATCATAATTGTGGGAGCTGCTATAACACGAAAGTACGGTAATTTTAATTAATTTATTTTTTAAGCTTTCGGAACATTTATCGGTACTTCTCTAATATCCCTTCGACCACTTTTCATAACAAAAAACTATCGCCAAACTGCAACGCCAAATAAACGGGAGAACGTTGCCATTAGAATATCAACATAAATAAATAAATAAAATATAAGAATTTAAGGACACAATTGTTATTTTAATTAATAAAATAACTAATAAATCAGTAAAACATAATGAAAAATACACGCAAATGTCGAATTAAAAACCATTTGATGACATAACAAACCCGTATAATGATTCTGACATCAAGTAAATGGGACTGCATTTTTGGCGTTTAATCTTAGAGTTTGGCGATAGGATTTTGTTATGAAAAGTGGTCGACGGGATAATAGAGAAGTACCCATTTTTCCATTGGTTATTGTAATTTGTTAAATTATATATATTTTTTATTTTTAAGCTTTAATTTAATTTGGAAATTTAGTTATGGAATATTACACGTAAATCATCAAATGCTGAATAATTTACATTGTTTTAAAAGAAAACCAGATAATCTTTTGTAATTGAGTCGCACGTAGATTTAAAACTATACATTCTTGAAAATTACTTTAAAATCCATAATACATCAGTAAATTGAGATACGTTTTTCAAACAAATAACATTGAAAGTACATTTTTGTATTCGACCGCATAAAAATTGAATGCGCTATAGAAGTAAATGTCTTTATAAAGATCAAATAAGTTAATATTTCGTAATTGGATTGGACGCAGATTAAAAAATATGCATGCTTTAAAATTACTTTAAAATCCATAAAAAATCAGTAAATTGAGATAAACTTTTAAAACTATATTTGAAAGTGCTTTTGTTTCTAATTGACAGTTTAAAAAATGAAATTATGTGATATTTAGTAGTTACAAAAATGCAGTACAGACAAAATTTAATAGTTAGGTTGCTACCATTAATATGATATCGACATTACTCACGAATATGTTTTTGTTTTATAATATAGATAGATGGCATATGAAAGCGAATTTCACAAAATGTTACGACATTTGGTTGATTTTTTTAAATTGTCAGGAAACTCGTATATTTTTCTATTGTATACGCAAAGAAATCGCACATTCTCAGTTATAAAGCTGAGAAAAGTTTCTATGACTGAGACGAAGTAACGCTATTTTTTCTAATTGTCTTTTTTACCGATTTATGGTCAAGAATGCACAATGATCCGTCACTGTTATTGTCGTATTATTGTATTTTAATTTATGTTAACCCGGGCAAAGCCGGGTGGTTCTGCTAGTGATGTATATACGACATATAAGACGTAAATAATGTGTGTATAAGAACGTATATAGCACATGTATGAGTGTTTGGAATATATATAGGATGCCTATATAAGCTTTGCGATGATCTTGGCGAAATCATAACTGCAAAACATAATCATAATTGTGGGGACCGCTATAACAGGAATGTAAGGTAATTTTTTTTTAATCCGACGGAACATTTTCCCAATGGTTATTGTAATTTGTTAAATTATATATTTTGTATGTGTATTTTGTGTGGCACATTACTTAAGTAAAAGAACGTTTTTATAAGTTTATAATGTTTATGAAAAGATGATGATCTCTTTTAAATTTTAGGATTTAAAAAACAATTTTAGCATCGTTCACAAACGTTTTTTTCTGTTTTTACAGTGTAAAAAGAAGACAAATATGTCTAAATCTAGGAATATGAAATATAGTGCAGAATGAAAATATACAATAACCACTTCCAAGTTAACCACGATTACGAAAAGAGTTCTTTCTTTTAGAAACCTCAGAAACCAATACATTTTCAAAATTTAATGAAACAGAAAAACAAAACCAAACAAAGGTCTTTTACTGTCACTGATATTTGGAATCGTGTCAGGGTAATTTTTATAATGCATTAATCTATTTACTGATCCATAAATATAGGATTTTTTTTTTTTTTACTGCTATCAATTTTGAAGCAAACAGTTCCATGTTCAACAAACTTATTTTACGGACAAACATACTAAATTAACAGCATTAAGGTTATTAATATATTTTTTTTAATTTTGTTCTGTTTGTTATTATTTTGTTATTTTGTTTCGTTTATTCTTGCATATATAAATTCAGTTGCGCAGAAAATAAATGTTTACTTGAGAATCGATAGTATCCTAAAAACCGATATTCCGGTTTTAGAAACCTTATTAATACAATATTAAAACTACTCGAAAAGGCTTCCAAAAATCAGTGGCAGCAAAAGAAATTTTGTTTTTCTTTAAATCTCGAAAATATATTAGTTTTTGAGGTTCTTACAGATAAGAAACACTTTTCGATTCAAGGGTATCTTGGAGGAAGTTCTTTTTATAAATGTGTCATTAAATTTCGAAAACATGTTGGTTTCTGAGGTTTATAAAAATAGAGAAATGCTTTTCAGATTTGTGTTTTTCATAGGAAAAGTCGATTATATTTATTATATATTTTCGTTTTTTGTAGTTATATTATATATTCGTAGATTAAGATACATGTGTCTTTTTTCAATGTTTAGAAAATAAATAAATTATGTTTGTTTAATGTTACATAAGAACATTAAAAATAATCACGTGGCATTACTACAAGAGAAAAAAAACTAAAGCCGTAATGTCCCACATTTTATTAAATTGCATTCATTAAAATAATATACTAAAACCTCTCATCACTGTTAATGGTTTTTAAATACCAGAGGGGAAAAAAAGCATTCATTTAAATTCATACGCTTAATTAAATCTTTCTCTATCATTTTAGAAAATCCGTGTGTTTAGTTAAATATATTACTATTCTATTAACGTATTAACTAAATTTCTAGAATGTAGACATTTTTTTTTATTTAATAGTTACTTGCACTTCATCTGTATTTTATGTTCGGAATTTATCATTATTTATTCTTTTATAATTAAGTAACATTTATAAGTAATTCGATTTTGCAAACGAAATAAAAATTTCCAATGAGTTAATATTTGTTTCATCGTAGTCTTTTATTGTAGTTTTAACGCATCATAGGATATTTATTTAAAAAGGAAATATTTAATATTTGTTTTCATTATTAAACTGATTTTCGATTAATTGAAATTTAACATTTTTTTGGAACGCCGTGAAATGTATTATTTTTTTCTTTAAATGAACGAAAAATTGTATTAGGTAGCTTTCAATACAAAAAAGTATAAAGCTACATATTGCAGCCGTTCGGAGGAAAGCAGTTCCGGAAAATTTCGATATATTTTCACCGATCATGACCCCCAGACCCCAAAACCACCCTCCGTTCAAATGTTGATTTATATATATAGATATTGTTTATAGAGATTGTTTCAAGATGGCGGCCACTTAAAAATTTAAAACTAAAATAAATATACAAAAAAGTTAAAAATTTCAAATTTATTTTTTAATTCAGTGTTAGGCCTTGATACGAGGATTCCAGGGCATTTTTTGGTTTATCTCTATCTTAAAAAATGGCTGAGATAGAGCAGTTTGAAATTCTAGGGTGGCTGACATTTTGAAACAAGACAGCACATTACAAAAATTTTTATTGTTGTATTAATTTTCCCAGTCATACGCATAAAACTATATATTCATATCCGTTAGCGGCAAACTTGGCGACATTTGGCAAAATATCGCCAAATTTGGCGACCAAAATAAGTCTTCATAAATGAAGCGAATTTGGCTATTGCTCAATAATTTGGCGAATTTCTTATTCAAATTCAGTATTAACGAATCTTTTGTAAACGTTTCTTTGCATTTTAACTTGCTGTTTTCGTGTAACATTAGCTAAAATTTTAAAACGAAGATATAGGAAAGCTACCTTTTCCTCCCGGTACAGGCCGGAAGGACTTTTTTATATTTAAAGAAACTCGTAGTTTTTAAAAACACATGTAGAGAGATATCTCATAATGCTAGTGCTACTTATAAATTTGAAGCCTCACTTTAGCTTTAAGCTTTTTAGGTGTCAGTAATTTTGTTGTTGTAACGTTCAAGATTTACCAGAATTTATGAAAAATTTCATTCAAAAATAAAGAAAAGCAATTATTATTTTTGTCACTTATATTATAAAAGTAAAATTTGATTTAAACATAATGGTAAAAAGCTTTATTAATATTTGTATAAATAAAATAAGAATACAAATGCGGTATCACTAATATATAAAAATCCTTTAAAGTGTTAAAGCATTCAATCCTAGGAAAAAAATGTTATACATCGTTTTTGAAGTCCTTTTTATATGCTTGGTTTAACGATATTCCATATTATAAAATGTTTATTATACTGTAAGTCAGAATGAAGATTTTCTGTTATATTTTATCATTTACAAAAACAATATATTATATCATTTTGAGTATCTGCAATATGAAATGGCATGAGCTTTTTCTATTACATTTCTCAGATTTTATGGAAGTGTTATGAAAACTTTCACAAAATTCTCTTCTTACGCGTCTAAATTTCATTTTAAAAGATTATTTGAATACCTAAGAACTTGAAAATGTTTCTTATCATGGCATATTAACAAAGCTCAATACAATGTCTGCATTGTTCAAAATTTCGTGGAGCTTGTACTAAATTTTGGTGCTGTAGTAAATGAAACCATAAGAGAGTGCGAAATCTTACCGATATTGAACACAATATAGAACCATGAAAGGGTGCAATATTGAACTATATTAAAAGGAAGAAAACCAAAGTTAAAAATGTACAAATAGTACACAAAAAGCAGCAAACAGCTGTTTCGAATCGGCAAGCGGGATTCGTTTTCAATAGATAGGTTCAACTTCATCATAGGTTCAACTTTTTCTCTTGATTTTTGAAAAGCTTAGCACATCATTAAATGTACTTCACTCCTCATTAAATCCCTCCTTAGTCAATGACTTAACGAATACTCCTGATTTTCTAAGTATTTGGAAAGCATTAATTTAATTTAACGATTTTTACTCATATTAATTTAATTTACCTTTTTTGGTTTCTTTTGTTCTCCGGTAGATGTCTCTACATGAACACTCAGTTGTTTCATGCTGCTTTCTTCTCATTGGCTAATTTTGAATTTCTGCATCCGCATAGGGTATATAAGCAACCCCCTCTCTATTGTTTTTACCACTCTTGCTTTTCTAGCAAGCTGTGCTTTGCTCTTTGTCGGACTGAAGAAGAATCTCGCTTGTGGATTCGAAACAGCTGTTTTCTGTTTTTTTGTTTACCGTTTGTGCATTTTTAATGTTGGTTTCTTCCTTTTAATATTCTTGCACAAATGTTTTATTTGCTATTGAACTGAAATTTGTTTTAGGTTTAGAAGTTTGTGTAGGTTTTAAAAGCTTGTGTATGTTGAATCATTAAATAATTCAATGTTAATCATTGAATTAGTAGGAAGTTTAACCAAGAAACGGCGATGCATTAAACAACAAGCTTTGATATTATGGAAACGTAAAGTGGCAATGTATACTCTTTGTAAACGCGGGCTAATAAGATAGAAAAACCAGTTTAGAAGGTTATATGATGTATGTGAAAATCCAAGCCTGAAATGAAATTCAAGCCTTATCGTCTTGACTTTACCCAAATTTTTAGCCACCACATAAGCACTAAGCAACCCGATATTATCGTGCTCTAGAACAGCATTTTGAGGGTACATAAAACTATTTGCTTTGATTATCTAATAAATAGCTCGGTTTTGTATGAAAGTTGAAATCTTTTGATAGGTGAACTACAAAGATTTTTTTTTGTTACAGTAAACAGGAACGATCTTGTAGTTTATCTAATTACTTTACACATGTAAAAAATTACCATTGAAATAAAATTTTCAAAATATACTTATGTGTATGTAAGTCATACTTCATTGTAGAAAAAGACAAATATCACAATCTATGAAAATTTCGTATAACCATAATCAAAAGTATACAATAATATTCTTTCGACGAATCAAATAAGCCTAACTAATAAATTAAAAATATACAACATGTTTTCCAAGTTACCCAGGATTCAGAAAAGCGTTCTTTTTTCAGTAGAAAACCCAGAAACTAATATATGTTTGAGATTTAATGTATCATTTATTAAAAAAAATCCTTTAGCTGTCACTTATTTTTGGAAACATTTAGTTTTTACGGTGTATTAATCAGTTTTCTCAAACTGCAATATCTGTTTTTAGGACGGTATTAATTCTCAGTTAAACATTTTCAGCTGTTTAATTGAATTAATACATGCTAGAGAAAGAAAATAATATTAATTTTAATGTGAATATTAGTACTTTTAATTAATCATGTATGCCTGTAAAACATGTTTGTTGAACGTGCAGATGTTTACCTGAGAATTGATAGCATACAAAAAAACTTTACTATGACAAGGAAGGTTTCCAAAAGCGCATACTCAGAAAATTTTGAAAAGAAATTACAGAACATTCTTCTCATAAGGATATATTCGTTTATACAAAAAATTGCTGCGGAACCCCGAAATAACGTCCGTAAAAAAAATATGAAATTTTCGTGTTTTGGCGATTTATTACTTGTTGACAACACAATGAAAAATAAATACTCTTTGATGATAAATACCTTTTTACAAAAAACTTTTTCTACTGTTCATACTGAACTACACTGTTAAAAATTTGCGGCAAACTGTCCAGTCATTTGACCGTTTTTACAGAAAACGGTTACTTAACCTTAATTTAAATCTATTCTGATCATAATATGAGCAATAATACGGTCATAATAGAATTAAATTACGGTTCTGTAACCGTTTTCTCCAAAAACGGTCAAATTACTGGATAGTTTGCTGCAAATTTTTAACAGTGTAGTTTAAGTAAGTTTAACTTAAATAAATGCAAATTTATAACAACGATCTTTCCATATACATTTATATGTATAGATAAAAAAATTTAACAATCGTATTCTACGGTTTAGAAGAATATTTCAATTGATTAACAATGCTTTAAAATAAAAATTAAAGTTCGATTCTAATTGCTATCAATTTGACTTCTATATTGTTAGTGTTGGAGACAACAAGGGAAAAGTATTGTTGCCATGGAAACAACTACTTATTCAAAATCGAAATGTATAATTAGGCCGTTCTTAATGGAGTACAGTTACTGTTAAAATAAACTTAAAACTTATCCAGCCGCTGAAACCGTGTAAAATTAAATAACTTCAGCAACTATATATATTAGAAAATAATAAACTATCTATTCATTTAAATTTAAATTCATAAAGTACTGCGCATTTAAACACTCATTTAACCAGGAATTTTCAAATGCATTAAAATCGCAAGCATTTGGCGAAGAAAAAGTGTTGCTTGCCAAATCGCGTCTTTTTGCGCCAAATACTTGAAAGTATTTCATTTTTTTACAGATTTTTTACAGGGATTTTGCAAATAAATTTGACTGATCCTTTATAACGTACATGAGTAGTTCCATTAGCATTTTTTTCAAAATATTCTGAGTATGCAGTTTAAAGAGACATTCCTTGTGAGTTCAGAAAACTGTTTAATACATTATAAAATCTATTTGGTAAAGTTTCCGAAAATCAGAGGCAGCAAAATTAACTTTATTTTTAAAATACTTCTTTAAATTGCAACAATGTGTTCGTTCCTGAGTTTGTGATAAATAAAAAAACTCTTTTCAGAATCGCTAGTAACTCGGAAGACATTATTGCATATTTTCGTACGTAGGTTCATTATATTTTCCCAAATAAAGGTCCTAGATAGATCTGTGTTTTTTTACAGTTTTGTATAATTACTACCAACTAAATATAATATCTGAATATTCGCATATTTATCTTAAACTGATTTTTCTTTTAATGTTTTGTATTTTTGCATAAAATTGCTAAGAGCTGTGCATAAAATTTCTATTTGAAAGTTTTATTATTAAATGCATAATTCAAAACATCTATTTATTCTATTTAATCCAAATTGGATATAACTTCCTTATTTGAGTTATTGAAATTATTAAGGCAGCACGCAAGATTCAAATTTATATGTAAATAAATTCAAAATCCACACGTGTAGAATATTTTGTAAAATTTATTTTAATAAACGTAGATTAATTATGGATATAAACATTTTATTATACTTTAAATGTAATGTATACTTTAAATGTAATGTTTAAGTAATGTATAATTTAAGATGAGTTACATCTAACTTAATGTGTTAATAAACTGTAAATTATTATAATGAAGTGCACAAAGCAAACTGAAACACAGAGCAGGCTAAGAATACCCTCATTATATTCCGATTAGCACATGACTAACTGAATCCTAGGGGATATTTCGCAAGCAAGTTTCATAAAATTTCTCAGTAGTGACTTCTACGATTTGTTTTGAGTTCAGAGAACTACTTATGAAAGTGCACTTTGGGAAATATACGATTCATTATCAAATTCCACAAACAGATTTAAAAATATCTATAATTCCTTTCTTTGCATCATTATTGAAATAAAATAAATTAATCTTTTAATTAAATATCATAAACATGATGTTCTGTGATTAAATGTGAAATGATAGTAAACCTTCAAATTCTTTTTTAAAACACAGCAGAACAAAATGCTATTAAAGTGCATGTACTTCAACAAAGTCAGCAGCAAAAAAAAAAAAAAAAAAAAAAAATTGAAAAAAAAAAAAGATTTTTTAGTGAAATTATTTAAATAAATGTTGCATATAGTTCAGATATCTTTTATGACTGCCTTAATGAAGAATAATATGTCAAATTATTTTGATGCTTATATATACTAGGGGATACAACGCGGGCTTCCCAGATCACAACAATTTTCTTTATTTTAAACTCTAATATATTTTTTACATTTAATATATATATATATATATATATATATATATATATATATATATTAGATTGCCCACTAACAACAAATAAAAGCAATTTACATGCAAAATAGCAATTATATATTTAAATAAATTTTAGAAATTTTTCAAAGTGATAATTTCGTAAGCCGCACGTCTTGAGTTAATAGCAGAAGAAATCGCTAAAGATTTCGCTACTTACAACAGCCTTTTTGATTTTGATAGTTTCAAGTGTTTAAGCAAATAGTTCGATGACATGTCTTTTAAATTTGTGTTTTATTTATATTACTAGCTGACCCATCCAGCGTTGCCGGGTTCCCTATAATTAACTTAAATCTCTTAAAAACGAAACTCTGGCCCGGATCGCCTCTACATTCGCACCGTATACCGGGTGCCCTGCATGGAAAATTTCTTAATTTCACCTTTCACCGCTAGATGGCGCATTCTGTTTTAAACAAACCTCTTTTCGAATGAGCCTCCGACATGGCCCCCAGCGGCCTACGGCACCGTATAGACATAACAATGGTAGAATATTAATTTTTAGGCTTTTAAAGGGCCCCAACACACGAAAATAGAACCTGTAAGCTGTAGGACAAATTGTAAAAACTTTCGAATTTATTGATAAATGGCGGTGATACAACAAATGTGTAGGCGACCAAAAGTGCAGGAATAGAATGGAAACATTGGATGGAGTTGTAAACTAATTCTTAGGAAAATCCAAGAATAATATTACTGTGAAAAAAAACAAAAAAAACAATGGCACTCCGGGAGTGCCGACAGAAGTGAAAACTTGAACAATTACGTGTGTATTTTTTGAATCGTCAGGAAACGTTTTATTGCGCAGGAAATACTTTTAAATGAAGTGTTTTTTTTATTCATTTTTATAAACTACTACTACAAAAATTATATTACAATTTTCATTTAATGCGCTATTGTACATGAAAAATAATGCATATTATTTTACATACAAAAATTGCAATCTATTGCTTAAAACGTAAATTTACAAATAAATGAAATATAAAATTTAATTAATTGGTATTCTTTGAAATGAATACCAATGAAACCTTTGAATTTTCATCCACAATTTAAACAACTCTCAATACATTCACCATTTCTTCCATGAGATTTAGTTTCACATCTTATGTAATAACATTTATCTGCAAAATAGGGTTCCCACCTCCTATCACTCCAAAAATGACTTCTTTGCTGCCTGTCTTGTTTACTGTATTCGTGAACATTATGCTTTTTTCTATCTTCATACTGCGCGTATTGTTTGCGGTATCTATAATTTCTATCAACAAATTTTATTTTCTATAAAATGATTTCACTTCATTTCCGTATCGGTAACCACGTTTCTTAAACCTTTCGTGAAATATTTCATTATTTTCATTTTTTTTTATATTACTTCCGTCTATTTTTCTCGTGCTCGTTAAATTATAATATTTTCCGTGTTTTGTTATTTCATTTTCATCTTTTGATTTGGTCTCGCGAGTTGAGTCACTTTTCTCTGTTTTCACCGCGCGTGCTAAATTTATCTTGAAATTATTTTCTGAATTATTTTTATTCATAATACCAATCATTTCGCTTTCTGCACGTGAACTATTTCCTTTTGATACTTTCGCTTCTATGTATGAATTGGCAACATATACAGTGGTGTCGGTAACAGGGTCGCGAATTCAATAGTTTTTTCCCATCTCAAAAAATGCCCAACGCGCCTAAAGAAGTTTTCACTTCAAAAAAAAAAACATGAAACTGAAATTAAAAGCTCCTTTCTAGTGGTGAAAGAGTGGTACTAAAGTTAAAAGATGGCTGGTGAAAAAAACTTTTGAAAAGTCCTTATGCAACAACAACAACAAAAAACAAGCTGGAAATTGTACGTCAAACGTGACAAATGAGGTGCGTTCGTACTGTAGCTAGCTATATAAATATTTAGATCTTGATGATTTTTAATTCTGTGAAATGAATGATATCGTCTGCAGATTCATTTCTGTCATAGAATAAGTATCTCGGTCGCTTGACTATTAAACTTCGGAAGCTCCTATAACAAAAAAAAAAAAAAATTCCAATTTCTTAATAAATATTTTTATTAATATCTCCTAAAGTTTTGATTCGATTTTAATAAAATTTGAAATGTCTCGACAAAATTCTGCAAAGATAATATATCTTAAATTTCAAACCATTCGGTTGGGTAGTTTTTGCGTTGTTATATGCGGACGGACGGACAGACAGACGGACAGACGGACAGACAGACGGACAGAACAAAGGACGACAATAGGTGCTACGTATTTATATAATTACGAACGCACCTAAAAAAGACTTACAGAAATCGTTTGCACCACTATGGAAGAAGAATTAGCAACAGAGACTCAAAAATGTATTATTCGAAAATAGGGGTTTAGAGATACTTAGTGTGTGATGAGCGTGAATTAATTTTTAGACTTTTCATTGAATCCAGAACACGAAAATAAAATGTTAGAAAATTTCATTTTATTCGGAAACGCTGGTGATACAATGTATTTGCAGGCGACTAAAAGTGCAAGACTGAAATTGAAATATTATGAGGAAGCTAAGTACCAATTCTTAGGAAAATCGAAACTGAGTCCAAATTACATAAATATCTTAATTATCACCTCCCAAATACATAAAGTTAAGTTATGAGTACTAAATCCCATTATTTCCGACAATTGTTACTGCAAAGAAAAAACACCGAAAAAGAAGATTATTATTTGAAAAAGCTGGTATCTGGGGGTTACGTAAATTTTTTGTACTGCATATAGTAGCTGGAGTACCTAAAAAGTTGTTAGAACCGCCCCCCCCCCCCCTCCTCCTACAAACTGGGACCCAAAAACGCAACAAAAGGTGGCATGACGCGCGCGCGCTGTAAAAACATTTAGTTCCACCTTTCATCACAGGGGTGCGCATTATATTCTAAACAGACTATTAGAAAATGACTAAATAAGACTACTGGAGTATTGGTTAAATATTTGGATTGCTGGTGAACCAGGAACTTAATTTAAGAATTTTCTGAAATTTATATTCGGAAATACTGGAAACACGTACTCATAACCTAACTTCAAGATTGTAAGAAGTGATAATTAAAAATTAAAGTAATTTGGAATCAGTTTCGATCATATCGAAATATTAGCGGTCGAGTTAGTTATTAAGATGGGGCTCAACTAAGCAAAAAACGATGAAGGGAGAGCGGAGCAAATGCTTCTTGACAAATGACTAATTCAGACTACTGGATCCTTGGTAAAAAATATAGACTGGTAGCTGAGTCAGGAACTTAATTTAAGAATTTGATGAAATTTATATTCGGAAATACTGGAAACACGTACTCATAACCTAACTTCAAGATTGTAAGAAGTGATAATTAAAAATTAAAGTAATTTGGAATCAGTTTCGATCATATCGAAATATTAGCGGTCGAGTTAGTTATTAAGATGGGGCTCAACTAAGCAAAAAACGATGAAGGGAGAGCGGAGCAAATGCTTCTTGACAAATGACTAATTCAGACTACTGGATCCTTGGTAAAAAATATAGACTGGTAGCTGAGTCAGGAACTTAATTTAAGAATTTGATGAAATTTATATTCGGAAATACTGGAAACACGTACTCATAACCTAACTTCAAGATTGTAAGAAGTGATAATTAAAAATTAAAGTAATTTGGAATCAGTTTCGATCATATCGAAATATTAGCGGTCGAGTTAGTTATTAAGATGGGGCTCAACTAAGCAAAAAACGATGAAGGGAGAGCGGAGCAAATGCTTCTTGACAAATGACTAATTCAGACTACTGGATCCTTGGTAAAAAATATAGACTGGTAGCTGAGTCTGGAACTTAATTTAAGAATTTGATGAAATTTATATTCGGAAATACTGGAAACACGTACTCATAACCTAACTTCAAGATTGTAAGAAGTGATTATGACAATGACAAAGACGTTTGTCATATATCTTGCTTTCAGTTCAACCCCCCCCACCCCCCTCAAAATTTTAACAAGTTAACATAAGCTTTTCCATTCCTCTTCCAACATCTAGCATGCATGTATTGATTTCATGCGTCTCCTCTCCCCCCCCCCCCCAAAAATAGAGATAAAAAAATAAATTTGTAAATATTCATTCATTCCCCCCCAAATAAATAAATAATTATAAACAATTAAAAATAATAAACAAATATAGTTTATAGATTTTAAATGTCTGTAATCCCCCCCCCCCAAAAAAAAAAATTCAATATGCTAACTAAAACCTATTTCTGATTTAATTTAGATAACGAATCTACTTTCTTCATTCTAAAATGCAAGTCACTCGCATACATCAGAAACCTCTCTGTCCTTAACTTTGCGGTTATGCTAAAAATAAGTTACAAATGTTCACATATTTCTAATTCAACCGTTTTCTTCTCATGAAATCAAAAGTGCATCTGTCTTAAAAATTAGACAAAATATATAAGCAGCTGTGCTCTACTTACTAAAGTAATGTAACGTATAACCGATATTCTTTATGCAAGCATTTGCACTTCTCATCCGCTCTCAAAAGAATTAATTAAAATATCTCTCGCCCACATGTAAACGGTAATATGCAAGCTCATATCTTTCACACCCTGTTATTAGATTCGAGTCATAAGTAACCGTTAATTGCAGCTGTCTTTTAGCAAAATCAAACGCCAATCCCAAAATTATTTTCTTTTCTTTTTCCTTTTCTGTCTCCATGAAAGAATCTTTACAACCCTTCCCCCCATTCTCAAATGAATGCATTATCATAGACAGAATCTAGCATTTATCGTTTTTTCCCATACGCTTCCGACTGCAGTCTCCAAAAACTCTCTCGCCAAGTACTGGCGATTTTATCATGCTTTCCGCGCCAACACCCGTACATGTAACTTTTAAAACTTCATCACTTCGGCCTTTCGACTTGACCAGACCAGCTGTTAATTTCTTCTACTGATTTTGTGGAGTACCTCCCCTTGCGCTCTCGTCTATTTGTTCTTGATGCCTAATACTATTCTTGATTATTGGTTCCAAATAAATCACCTTCATCGCTAATCATGTTTCTTCTTTGTGCCCGTGTGTCAACTGCCTTCCTTCATGTGCTGTCAACAACCGTATATACGTAACCATCGACATTTTGAAATTATAAATTTTCAACGTGTCAATCACCGAAGATCTTCTTTATAGTGATAATTAAAAATTAAAGTAATTTGGAATCAGTTTCGATCATATCGAAATATTAGCGGTCGAGTTAGTTATTAAGATGGGGCTCAACTAAGCAAAAAACGATGAAGGGAGAGCGGAGCAAATGCTTCTTGACAAATGACTAATTCAGACTACTGGATCCTTGGTAAAAAATATAGACTGGTAGCTGAGTCTGGAACTTAATTTAAGAATTTGATGAAATTTATATTCGGAAATACTGGAAACACGTACTCATAACCTAACTTCAAGATTGTAAGAAGTGATAATTAAAAATTAAAGTAATTTGGAATCAGTTTCGATCATATCGAAATATTAGCGGTCGAGTTAGTTATTAAGATGGGGCTCAACTAAGCAAAAAACGATGAAGGGAGAGCGGAGCAAATGCTTCTTGACAAATGACTAATTCAGACTACTGGATCCTTGGTAAAAAATATAGACTGGTAGCTGAGTCTGGAACTTAATTTAAGAATTTGATGAAATTTATATTCGGAAATACTGGAAACACGCACTCATAACCTAACTTCAAGATTGTAAGAAGTGATAATTAAAAATTAAAGTAATTTGGAATCAGTTTCGATGAGATATGACTATTAGAAATCAATGATTAAATGCACAATAAATTTCAATTTCTATAAAAAAATGTGTTTTGATAAAATGAAAAGTTACTTGTCGATGCTTTTGATTTTTCAAATTTCTTAACTATTTAAGAAATTCGAAAAATCAAAAACATCAACAAGTAACATTTTACTTTATCAAAAAACTTTTTTTTTTTTTTTAATTTGAAAACGATTTTGTGTATTTATGCAAAATTTTAAAATCTCTACCTTTTACAGTTTTAAAATTTTCAATGTACCTTAAAATTTGTGAGTAGGGTTTTCAATTATCCAAGACATTGTTGTTTTTTTTAATCTTTCCTATTCAAAAGTAAATGAAATAAATAAATTTTTGATTTAAAAAAACGTTGGATTTTTTAAATTTTTAGTATTTTTTTATTCAGCGTATGATTGTGCGTATATATACCAATTTTCAAAACCGTATATAATATACTTTTTAAAATTTATATACATTAAAATAGCTGAGTACATTTTAAATCTGGCAGCCTACCATATATGGCAACCTACCATTTCATTGTCTGCAATTATCAAAACGTGTGCTACTCCAGTGCAGGTCTCCTGATGAAATAATAATAATAAAACAAAATTCAATTTTCTTTAATGAGTTTTTAATTAATATCTTAGCGAATTATGAACCGATTTTAACGAAAATTCTAAATCCGGAATCAGGATTTTTTTATGGCTATACGTCTAATATCAAATCGATAAACGTAATAGTTTTATTTATTTGAATAGGTCCACAAAACTCCGAGTTTTTTTTTTTAATCCGGCAAACACCCATTTACAGTAATTTATTTTCATTCAGGTTCAATTTGATTATCGTCTGGTCAGTTTTTTGCCCAAATAAAGAAAAGTTACTCTACGATTAAAAAAAATGTCTTTTAGCGATCAGAAAAATAAACTACGCATATACTGTGAATTTCGAACCGGTACCTCCAATAATTTTCTTAATATTCGAGGATAAGTGAGAATGAGAAAATTTCGGGGTTCTGAATTATCAAAACAATAATTGCTTTTGCGGTTACAATAAAAATAGCCAATTTCGGCGCACATTTTAAAGAGTTTTTTTAAGCGATGTTTAATAAGTTTTAATTAATATTTTGGCTGTTTATCAAAATAGTAAAATTCTGATTCTGAACTGCACCAGGACAGCCATTGGACAATCCTCACTGAAATTTTCAGACTTCTAGGTGCTATAGATTTGGCTAGCCATCGCTGAAAGACAGAGACACACACAGACGGATACACAGAACGAAACTTTCTTTTATTAATATGGATTTTGTTTATTTATTGGGACAGTTTTGATTTCGTTTTGAAATATTAGCCAGAAAAAAATTCCTTGACTATATGTATTTTTGTATGAGCAAATGATTAATCATTCATAATCGGGTTACACTTGATTAAAAAATACATGCTTGAAAATTATTTTAAAAAATAATAAAAAAAAACAGTAAATTTAAATAAAATTTTCAAACAATTGCATTTGAAAGAATATTTTTATCATATTCAATGGTGTACAAATTGAAATTGTGCGATGTTTAGAAGTTAAAATAATTAGAATAAAAATTTAATTTATTGGCCCGGTGTTTTTCCCGTCAATATGGCATCCGCGGTACTCGCGGGAATGTTTTTGCTTTATAATGTACGTTCATGATGTTATAATGTAATGTTCATGATACGTATGAATGTGTATCTAAACTAATAAAAGAAAAGTTCGCTCTTTGTGTGTGTGTCTGTGTGTGTGCGATGGCTAAGAGAATCTAGCGCAGTTAGCAGTCTGAAAATTTAGGTGAGGACAGTCCAAAACCTGTCCTGGTGCACCTGATAATCAGAATTTTAATATTTTTAAAAATAGCCGAATTAATAATTAAAAACTCATTAAACATCGCTGCCAAAATGCCATTTTTTTCAGGAAGTTGTGCAAAAGAAATATAAAAATCGTAAAATTGTATCTGTGTTGCGACGGTCAAGAAAGCTTATGACAAAATAGGCCGGGTAATCAGACTCACTTTTAACTACGCCTTTTCGAAACACGTTGAAATAACAAAAACTATTAGGTCTGTCGACATAAAAATTTGCAGATCTAGACTTTAAAAAAATCTGATTCCGAAAAACTAAAATAAAAATAAAATTTCCATCAATAACTTCTATAGATATTAATTAGCTGATAATTAACTTTCCTTTTGAAAATGAAATGATTTTATCTTGCAAAGACATCTGCTTTTCTTTTGAAGGCTATCATTTTCACACTCAAAGGGAAACAAACCGTAAAAGTAAAATGGTAAAGTAAAATGGAGGACTACCGAATTTTTGGGCCCTATAAAATTACTAAAAATATATCTGATACAGATTTGGAAATTGGTATATACACGAAAATTCATATGCTGAATAAAAATTTCTAAAAATCAAAAAAATCGGCCGGTAAGTTCTTATTTTATCAAAAACAAATATTTCCCTTACTTTCAGATACAAATTATAAAATAAATAAATAAACAAACAATGCTCTGAATAATTAAAAACCGCACTCACAAATTTCAACGTATATTCAAATTATAAAAACTAAATAAGATAGAGATTTGAGAAGTGGTATAAATACGAAAATCATATATATATATATATATATATATATAAACGGTAAAGTTTTATTTTATCAAAAACCTGACATTTTTATGGAAAAAATTTATTGTTCTTTTATCCTATCTTGAATCCACAGACCTTAAAAGTGGAGACAAGTGTGTGTAAACAAATTGATATTTTAATTTTAATTTCTTCAGTCCTTGGTTATCACTATTTCAGAATATTAATCTCCATGGAGGTGGGGGATTTATTTTATCGGGTACAATAGGACCGATCACGACGGGGTTTGGCTCATTCAACTAGATTTTGGATAGACTTAGAGATTTTAGTTCCACTGTTCGCCACTAGAGGCGCAATCTTATCTCGGGTTCTATGGGGCCGATTACAACGTGATTTGGCTCATTCGACTTGGTTTTCGATCGCCTTGCATATTTTAGTTCCTCCTTCCACCGTCAGGGAGCCAGTTCTTAACTCGGGTTTTCTGGGCCCGATCAGCACGGTATTTGGTTCATTTAACTTGTTTTTCAATTACGTTGCAGATTTTAGTTCTACCTTCCACAGTCAGGGACGCGATTTTTTCTCGGGTTCTATGGGCCAGATTTCGACGAAAATTGGTTCATTGAATGTCCATGATACAGCGAGTATCCGTGTGGGATGTTCGTATAGAACTGATTGCGCTCCCTGGCATTAGAAGGTGGAACTAAATGATTTTGAATCCCGTGCGCAGTACGATGCTATACGGTTCTGCAGGCAGCGGGGACAAGCATCGGAGGTTTGTTTATATCAGAATGTGCCACCTGTTGGCGGAAGGTGGAAATATATGATCTTCCGGAGCGTGAGCAGCACTTTAAATAGATAATATAATAAAAATCGAGTTAAAGATATAAAATTATACAAATTTGAGGTTTGTATTTATTTTCACCGGCCGTGCAACGCCTGGCGGGACAGCTAGTATAGATATATATAAATCCAGTGTTATCAGTGGGCTATTTTTTTTTAAAATTTAGATTGCTTGATTCCCACCAGTTTTTTATAAAAAAGTGTAAATAGCAATATTCTTGCATTACTTAATCTGACATTAAATAATAGCAATATTTCTACTTCAAAAAATTGGTGGCAATCAAACAATCTGAATAAAAAAAACAAAAAAAAACTGCAGCACTGTATAAATCTAACAAATTATATATGCATACATGTCACGATATTTTACAAAAAAAATATTAAATTTTATAACATAAACGCATACCTCAACTATCACATTTCAGTATCTGAAAAGTTCGAAGTAAAAGTTGGACACTCTTTCAAAAATCTCTTAGATTAAATTATAAGATTAGATGCTTTACTCAACGTCAACATAAGAAAAGAATTGTTTGAACAAAGTTTTTACCTTTTACTTTAATAAATATTTGATAATATAATTTTCGAAAATCTTAATCTTGATTGCATAAAAAATACTTTGCAGATTTAAAAATAACACAGAAACTTATTTTGTTCCCTTTTTTTACTTTTTTCTATCTATAATAGAAGAAAGTATTGTAATCGAAATTTTTTTCGACTTTCGGTTTTCAACGGATTTACATGTTTTAGGGGTCAGAGATTCCGAAAAATATGTTTTTACAAAATGTCTGTCTGTCCGTCTGTCCGTCCTCATTGTACCATCCAAAAGTGTATGAAGTTATGCTTCAAATTGAACCACATTTTTTTCCATGTTTTTGGCTATGGCAAGCAAGTCCTACTTGAATTTGGGGACATTTCGACGAAAGGGGGCGCGGCTATCGCGATTTTCGTTCGATTTTCACTATTGTATCATCGAAAAGTGCATGAAGTTATGCAGATAATTAAACAATTTTTTTCTATGTTTTTGACTATAGCCTGCAGGTTCCATTTGAATTTGGGGATATTTCGACGAAAGGGGGCGCTGCGATCGCGATTTTTGTTCGATTTTCACTATTGTATCATCGAAAAGTGTATGAAGTTATGCAGATAACAGAACCAAATTTTTTTTATATGTTTTTGACTATAGACTGCCGGTCCAAATTGAATCCGGAATATTTCGACGAAAGGGGGCGCTGCGATTGCGACTATTGTTTGATTTTTGTTCAATTTTCCCTATTGTATCATCGAAAAGTGTCTGATGTTATGCAGATAATTAAAACATTTTTTTTTCAATGTTTTTGGCTATGGCCAGCTGGTCCTACTTGAATTTGGTGATATTCCACCGGAAGGGGGCGCTGTGATAGCCATTTAAAGATTTCAAATTTAAAAAAAAATGTACAAAAAAATTAGAAATCTTAAAAGTTTTTTCCTTTAAATGTTCGGCCTTGATCCGGAGAATCCGCAGCAATTTTTGTTGCACGACAGCACAATTCATTCATAAACGGATTCACATTAATGAGTTTTAGTTAACATGGTTTCGGCAAATTATCTTTCTTTGTTGTAACCATTGTTCCTATTGTTATATGCTTAACACTATATATTTATATTCGCCAACGTCAAATTCTCGACAAGCTTAGCGACAGTTGGCGAAACCTCGCCAAATTTGGCGACAAAAATAGGTTGCCATAAAGGAAGCCAACTTGGCTGTAGAGGACTAATTTGGGAGTATTCTCATTCAAATTCAATGTTGACGAGAACTGGAATGAATCTTCTTTAATTAGGTTCCGCGCATTTTAGCTTCGTGTTTTCCAGTAAAATTAGCTAAAATCGTAAAACCAAGGTATACGGAGGATATATTTTCCTGTCGGTACAGGCCAGAAGGAATTTTCGTAGTTTAGTATACATCAGTTGATCGCAGCCCGGTAACCCGACGATTCGCAAGCAGCTGACGTACAACAGAATAACGAAAAATATTGATTTTATTGGCGATGTGATAGAGAATTTTGAAGTATTAACATGACTGAGATAGAAGAAAGTTTTGGGATTGGCACATCCGTCTAGTTTAAGATCCTTTGAAATTTTTTTATAAAAACCATAGCTGTGAATCTTCCACATTTTTGAATTCAACGTATTTTGAACAAGAAAATATATTTATAGAAATGTGTCTTTTTGTCTTTCTTAAAAAATTGTGACACTTGTTTGATATCGTTTATTAAATAAACTTTCTCGTTCAAAATGTTTATTTAACTTGTAAAAAAGGTAAGATTGAAAAATACGAGCTGGATATTTAATTACACATACTTAATTGTTTTTTAAGTATCAGTACGTATCATTCTTGGAGTTCCTTTACCTGCGGTTTATTCTGGTCAACTTTTTCACATAACAGACCAGATGTCATTTCCAAAAGGTTGTCTGAGTGAAATGTGTCCGCCAGATTTGTAGGGTTGGCAGCTATATAAAACGAGTTGTAATTTTTGCTACTGGGTGAAAATGTTTCCAGGCCGTCTTTTAACCCAGGGCTATAGATTTAGCTGCCAACGTTCTTTCCTCTGAGCTATATTGGACAAGTCCAGTAGGCACATTTCATTCAGATAACTTTTTGAAAATGACATCTGTTCTGTTATATGAAACAGTTCAACAGAAAAAGCCGCAGGTAAGAAAACACCAATAAAACGTTGGATATGTAACTACATTTACTTAATTACTTTTTTAAGTGTTAATACTTGTCCTGAATTCAAATTCCGACCTGTACACATTTTCACCCAGTTAGAAAAATTACAACTCGTATGATGTCTTTACCAAGCAGTATTACTTTTTACAAATAATTAAGCTATATAAAAGTCCTCGTGCACACATTTTGAATTTTCACGAATTTCTTTCGAAAATTTTTAAAGAATTTATTAAAATTTAACAGTTAAAAGCAGTTTTAATATTAGAAACTACAAATACTTTAACTGAAAAAAGGAAGAATACTTTTTTTCTTCAGTTATATGTTGTTTATTCTTTTTCGATTGTAAAATGTTGAATTCATATTCTTCCCATTTACTTTAAATAATATAATATTTTAAAATGTGTGTTTATAAAATGAAGTGCTTCCCTGAACAATGGATTCCTGCCATCAGAATGATATATTTAAATATACAAATGTATGTTTCTATTATGTAATTTATTGTTCCGACATTTACGTATATTAGCTTTGAATACATTTATTTTTAAAAGGACAGTGAAAACGTGCTTAAACTTAAATACATTTCTCGCTTTTAAGCTTACGAATGGTATCTGTGTGCAATAATTTTTATTATTCAGTTTCACAATTTAAATGTTATGTAGCATTTCTTTTAACAGTGAAATATTTTAATGAAATGATATTTAAATTCTAATTCATAATAAAATTTCAAGATCCTTCTAACGTGAAATAAATGTTAAATGAAGATTGAAATGCTATGTTTCCTTTATTTTTCTCAACTTGGACCAACAATATAAATATAACGAAATTTGTATTGCTTTGTTTTCTCTACATGTCTTCTCATTTTGGTCTGATTTACTGAAAATAATTAACTAAAATTAAATTATTTTATGCATATCTATAGTATAAAGCAAAAACATGTCTGTGAGTAACGATGATGTCATATTAACTGCGGCAACAACTGACCAATATGTTTCACATTTACAGCAATTATTTTAATTTGTATACATCACACAATTTCAATTTGTACACCGTCGAATAGAGAAAAAAATATTTTCAAATGCAGTTACTTAAAAACTTTACCTCAATTAATAATTATTTTGTGGTTGTAAAAATAATTTTTCAGCATGATTTTTTTTCAAATATCTATTTGTATTAAAAATAAATGTGCAACGTTAAATTAGCACAAGTTAAAATCATTTCTAATGGCAAACAGCTGTTTCAAAGCCCTTAAGCTCCATCTTCTGTGCCAACTCAAAAGGTAAGAACGAATTAAAAACTCCTAAGCCATGACCGCTTGCCTGCCATCTCTCGCCCCGCGGCCAGATGAAATGGCGTTGAATTTTTCAAAACAACAGCGGAGACGAGGAAACACACGTGACAGAGAGACCACTAGGAACACTCCGCCGACCGGGAAAGTTTAAGTGTGGAGGCGAATAAAGGAGGGGGACGAAGAGAATGAACTAAGCGAAACGCAGCCAGACGTTTGAAACGCTTTGTACGGCAGAGAAAAAACCAGAAAGGGGGGGGGGGGGCAATGAGGATGAATTAAATGAAAGGTAGCCAGACATTTGAAAAATTTGGTGTACTGGACAAATCATTAACCAAGCTGCTCGAATTTTTCCATATGTAATAAGCTTCCCAGAAATTTAGGTCGTAAATTGATGAGCATTTCTGAATTATCGCACCTTCCGAAAAATTAAAACTGTGACTTTCAGACCAACAATGGTTAGCTATTGCAGATCGTTTAATATCACAATTTTTAACATAGTTTTTATACTCCCCTAAACGGACTCTAAGCGGTCTCTTAGTTTGACCTATGTACATTTTATCACATTCGCAAGATATTTTATAAATTCCCCAATGTGAAAATAAGTCTATTGGATGTTTGAGGTCTGTAAATTTGATTTTGTTAAACGGTGCATAAACTATTTTAAAGTCGAAACTTTTCAAAATTCTAGATATTTGATGGCTTATTCTCGGAAAATATGGAAGTATAATTAAATTTTCATTGCGAACATTGTTAACATTGGAATGCGTACGTTTAATTTGTTTATTATGAATTGAATCAACTATTTCAACAGGATAACCCCGGTCAAAGGCTATTGATTTGATGTAGTCTAACTCCGCTTTGAGTAAACTCTCAGATGAACAAATTTTTAGGGCGCGATGAACATATGTATTAAAAGCAGCCAATTTTTGATTCGGGGGGTGAGATGAAAGACGGTGTGGCGGTAATGAAACTGCGAATGGTTTACGATAAACTGTAGTTTGAAATGAGTCATTTTCGCGGTAAACCATGACATCAAGGAAAGGCAGTTGGTTGTTATTTTCAAGTTCAGATGTAAACTGTATATGTTCATCTATAGAGTTCATAACAGAAAGGATATGAGGAATATCTATATCACTAGGATCAACTAAAGCGAAACAGTCATCGACGTAGCGGGTGTAAAATGGAAAATTTAACTTATTGAAAAGGTTTGACTCGTAATAATGCATATAGAAATCACTGAGAATTGGGCTCAGGGGCGAGCCCATAGACAACCCATCGGTCATGCGATAAAAATCACCATAAAAAATGAGCGTGTTTTGTGATAGACAACTGTCCGTAAGGCGCAATAATTCATCTATTTCAAACTGTGAGAAGTGAAATTCCTGAAGGCGCAATTTGAGACAGTTTAAGGCACCTTGAACCGGTACATTTGTAAAGAGGGATTTGACATCAAATGAAACCATACGGCTTTGAGTAAAGGGGAAGTTGCGTAATTTATTTACGAAATCATAAGAATTTTTGCAGGTATGAATATTGTTCGAGAGTAACGGGGAGAAAATAGTAACGAGATATTTCGCTAATCTATAGGAGGAGGTACCAATATTTGAAACGATCGGTCTGAATGGAATACCGAGTTTGTGAACCTTTGGAAGAGCATAAAATCTTGCGCAATGTGACACAGAAGGAATGAGGGAAGATTTAGTGCTATTGGAAATAAGGGGAGAATGTTGGATAGCGGATTTTATTGTTTTTAGTTCATTTTGTGAAGGGTCAGACTTTAACTTTTTATAAGGACCATTATTAAGTAAATCTTGTGTTTTTGTTTAAGTTTAATCCACCTTTTAGATCTATTTGTATCACATGTATCCTCATTACTAAAGAATAACCCGTTTCCTTTAAAACAATGTATAATATTCAGCATTTGTTTCCGACTAATATTTCATTACGAAATTAAATCTTCATGAATAAAGAAATAGAATAACAAAATAATATAAATGAAAAAAAGTTATAACAGAGGAGTAATCAATCCATCTACGCGCTTAAATTACTGTAGACGGATATACTAATTAACAGAATAAAAAAGGCTGCTGTAAGTAGCGAAATCTTCGGCGATTTTTTTCAGTTATTGAGTTCTGTCATGCGTCTAATATAACAATATCGATTTTAATAAAATTCAAAACTTTATTGAATACAAAATCGGCATTTTACGCCTAAAATTCTTTTTGTATTCTTAGTGGGTACTCTAAAGTTATACAAAACGTAAAAAAATCTACTGGGATTCTCAATAGAATATGTTTTTTACCTATGTTCTGCACACCGTGTAATATCTTCTGTAATCCGGAAAGCCCGGGTTGGATCCCCTTGTTACATTCATAACTAAACTGTATGTAAATATATCAAAATCAGTGTTTCTTTCATTTCATAATTCTATCCGATTACATATTTTAGTGAAATGTGTGATATCAAGTTCAATTTATTTTGAGAATGGTGAAATTCAATTTCAATTAAGGAGACATAGGTAATTTAAACTTCCAAAAAATTAATTTTCAGATTCTGTTTCAAACTGTATATTTAAACATTTCTGAACAATATGCAAAAAACCGCATCCAAAAATCGGCAATACTTCTTGATTTATAATCATTATAAATCATTTATAACTCAGGCTGTACATGAATACTTTAAGTAGATATTGAAACTTTAAGATGTGCTTTATCAGCTTGATAAATTTTGAGTTTGGGCGCACTGTTACTTTCAAACTGTAAAAATTAAAATTTTAAAAATTTAACCACATGTGCGTTACTTTACAGTTTTCATGCTAAAACAATATATATATATATGTATTAACACTTTTTGCAGTTGAAAAATATGATGTTTTTTTTTATTTTGAATATTTTTAAATTTTGTGTCAAAATTAAATTTTAAACAATACTTTTTGTGTGTATTTTAGTTTTAAGTTAGAGATGAGTATGTTATGATTATTTTTATGTCAAAAATCGTTTTTTTATCTGCATAATTTCTATTTTTTTCATGCGTGGAGCAATTAAGGATTTTCATTCACGTATTAATTATATGAATTTTTTTAATTAAAATTAAGATATTATTTTTGAACAAAAACCATTTATTTTTCCGTATAAAATACTTAAGAATATATACTTTAAGGAGGAAGTAAAAACAAAATCTCAGATACATATTATGTGAGATTTGATAGTTAGGTTTTGCCTATTTTCGACACACTTAAAGGTCCTGTGACCACAGGCCTTAACATTTGACATTTCACATATACCATAACGCATAACGCTTTACATCCAATGAGTAATTTATCGCAAGATATTCCACGCGAGTCATGATTTAAATTTATAAACTTGTTTATGAAATCTTGTAGAATCATTGACCTTGTAATGAAAATTTATGAAGTAAAAAAAAAAATCAAAATGCGTTTCAATATAAAATGAAGTACTTAAAATAATAGTATGTACATTCTTGCAAGTTCACGAATAACAATTTTCCCTTTTTCTCAAAACACATTTTTGATAAATGTTAGTCATTAGCTACTTAACGAAATAAATAGAAATGAAAATATAGCTATGTAAATAATGATCTATAGTAAATGTTCATGATTTCTTTTAGCCTTCGGGAGGCATTGTTGCAGAACATTCAAAATCAGATGTATGTATAGTTCTAATCATTCTTGGAGTTCACTCACCTTTTACTCGGTCTTGGTTTTCTTTCTCATCTGCTACCGGTGCTTGATTTTTTATTTCATTTAATCGAACTTTATTTGAAAAGAATGCATTTTTGAAAAAGCCACTTAATATAACTAAAGAATATTTTCTTGAAAGGAAATTCATATTAAATTTCTATAAAAGTTCTTGTAGCGCAAATGCCAAACAAAAAGATTTTAGTCAATGGAAATTAAGAAAATTTTATTAAGTTAAAAAATTATAGAAATAATACTAGATTAATTTTACCAAAATTATTCTAATTGGTAAAGAAATCATATGAGATGTAATCTTCCCAGCTGGGAGAAATAGACCGGGGCAGGATTCGAACCCGGGATGCCTTGTCTGCAGCCGCCAATGCTCTACCAACTGATCAATCCCGGCGAATATGGCTAAACTAATCCACCCAGTTAACCTTAATGATCATAGCATCTGGTCTGATATCTGAATCAGAACAACAGAATAAATCACAGGTAATGGGACCTCCAGTAATTGTGTCAAAATTAATCTAGTGTAATCTCGTTTCCAGCGTTTACTTGAGGCCCCATTACCTGTTATTTATTCTGTTGTGCTGATTCCAGATATCAGACCAGATGCTATGATCATTAAGGTTAACTTGGTGAATTATTTCAGCCATATTCGTGCGAGATTGCTCAGTTGGTAGAGCATTTTCGGCTTCGTCTAAGGGATCCCGGTTTCGAATCCTGTCCCAGACGTTTTTGACCAGTTGGGAATATTACATCTCATATAAAAATAAAACTTTAAACAACAGTTTTCTAATTAAAAATTATAAATAATAGTTTTATAAAAAGATCTACTATGTATATATTTATTTATTTTTTATTAACCATTGGGAAAGTGGTTGTTGTTTTCGGTCGAGAATGAACCTCTTGGCGTCGTCACTTTATTTTTTTAAGTGTTTTTAACCCTTTCAGGGGAAAAGTAATTTCAGTACTAAAATGCTGAAATAAATGACTGGCACCGGAATATACGAAAACATTTATGTGGAAATAACAAAAAGGCTACATTTCACATACATATTAAAAGGAAAAGATTTTGGCAAAATTCTGGTGTCATTGCGGCGTATGGGAATTAAAATTAAGTGGTTTCATAAACATACCACTGCCCCTGAAAGGGTTAACGAAATTCTGTAACTTTAGAAGAATTTTTAACGAAATTCTGTGACTTTAGAAGAATTTGTAACGAAATTCTGTAACTTTAGAAGAATATTTTTTTGAATAGGCAATAGAAATGTATAAAACCTTTACAAAAATGTTAAAGTTACAAAAAGGATAGATGCAAACTATCAGATATGAAAAAAAGTCGAATTCAAAAATTGACGTCGGATGAGAAATCGTATTATAAAGCAAAAAACGTGGTCTTCAACTTTAATTTCCTCAAAATACCTTTAGCTCAGACATCAATCTAAACAAGAGTTAAAGTTATTGTAGGAAGGACCCGATAAAATATTAAGGTGTATTGGTTTTGGTTAGTTCTTTCCCTTTATTTGCCTGATTTAATGTTACTCAATAGCGTTTAGTTGCTTCTCTTATCAACCTACTTAAGCTATTCTACCAGACAGTATGTTATTAAATATTATTATGTATCGTTTGCTGGTTGAAACATCTGCGACATCGACATGCGATGATGGAAAGGAGAATTGCTTACAATCAAATGACGAATGCATTCAACGCTGTTAGGGGTGCGATGGAGAGGTTGATTGTGTAGATGGTTCAGACGAATATTTTTTTCCAGAGTAGAGAATACCAGGATCTCTTGAACTGTAGTAGTGAAAATGTGCTTATCTGTAGATGGTTCCGACGAATGATTTTGCTAAGATGGAGAATGCCAGGATCTCTTCAACTGTAGTAATATAAAATGTGTTTATTTGTAGCAGTATGTAACGGTTATGATAAATGCGGCGATGGTTCAAACGAAATGTTTTTACATAGTTGTTCGTCGTTGTTAAATATTATTACGTAGCGCGCAACGTTTATCGTTTGCTGGTTGGAATATCTGCGACATCGTAGAAAAGTGTCTCTCATTCTTACAACATTTTCCGCAGATCTGCCCGTTCGCCCTGCTCGTTTCTTTTTACAATCACATCCACTGCTCTCAAACTGATGATACCACCTTCGAGTACTCTTAGCCGTATGTGGATTAAGTCGTTATTTTTTACGAAATTCACGGTATGAACGGTGATTACAGATCTATATCGCACAAACGACAGAACACAAATACTCCACGGATGTCATTATCACCTCTGCCGCTGGATAACTTCTTCAACAGCTCTCGTGAAATAGCTTCATGAAGAATACAACAGAGCACATCTATTGTTCATAATATAAGACTTCCGTATTTTTCCTAAATATTTATGTATTGCTTATCATTCTGTGTCAGGAAATTAGAATTTTGAAATCGAATGATTCATTTTGAATAACCCTCTATATAACCCTTTGAATAACCCTGTGCCGCGCAACCGTGGTAGCGTATTACTGCTTATTTTACTGTTTATTAATGTTAATTTTACGCTATAATACTGGCATCTGGGGTGTCAGTATTATACAGTAATATCAACACTTTTTTTTGTGCAGTGTAGTATTAGCTTGAAAACTATGCTGAAAAAAATTATATTGTTTTAAGTACAAACGGTTAATATTTTGCAATATTTCCCATCAATATCGGATGCTAAAATAAAAGAAGGCGTATTTGTAGGTCCAGACATTCTGAAAATTATGAAAAATGACCAGTTTGAAAGTATTTTTACGACGGTAGAAAAAGACGCATGGCTTACATTCAAGGACGTTGCGCATAATTTCTTAATGAATAACAAAGCTACAAATTACAAGTGCATAGTTCAAAATATTGTAAACAATTTTAAAAAGCTAAATTGTCACATGTTATTAAAGCTTCTTTTCTTGCACTCTCACATTGACTTTTTCCCAGATAATATGGGAGCAATTAGCGACGAGCCTAATCAAGAATTTTAACAAAAAAATTATGCTATGGAGTCTCGTTATCGATCGCAATGGAATGGAGAAATGCTTGCCGATTACTGTTGTTTCAACAAGAGAAAACATACTGAACATAAATATAAACGTAAAAATAGGTACTAATGTACTCAAATTAATACGCTCAAATTGTGTTCAGGTGCATAAAATATGTGGAAAATGTGTATAAACAGTGTACAAGTATACTGCTGGTAAATTTAACATTTATGTATTATTATTATGCAATATTGCACGATCTCTTAAATTGTGATATATCGTAATAACCTATAAATACATATCCTTCGTTTAATAAAAAATAAGAACCAAGTAAAAATTTCTAATATCATTTTTATTTACTGAAGAGTGTATATAATTGGAATATTAGCTTTAATTTTAAGACAAAAATAAAAAGTAAATTTTTGTTTATCAGTGTATCGTTTAACGATTTTCATGCGGGGTACATAGCTACGTTACTGTGATTACCATATTATTCCATTATTATTTATTTTACCTTTGAGTCCTTCATTGTTAACATCGGCAAAGCCAGATGGTTATGCTAGTCAGAAGTAAGAAAATGTCCTCAGAACAGCTTTACCATAGCTGCCAACTTCACACTAAAACTTAATAGCAAATAAAGCCTTATTTAATTACATATGCGATTAAATAAGGTAGTTTTTTAAATTTTAGTGGAAAAAAGTGGAAACGTTGGCAGATGTGACTTTGCTCTCGATATTTAGATTGAGAATTACGACTTGTGTTAGCATATTTTTTTTCTTTTTCCGATTGTACTTATAATTTTGGATCATAGCACTTTACGTGAACAACATGCTTAATATTCTGTTATTTTTTCTATCTTCAAACACATTTAACGATGTAGATGCGAAAATGTGTGTGTGCAATATCGTCGACTGCAAGAGTTATATTCATCGCATGTCATTGAAGAATTCTGATTATATTTCAGCGAGTAAAATAAACTAAAATATGGGCCCGGAATTTCACAATTAGTATATAGACAGTACTCATATGTATAATTGTGCATGCTGATATTGTATACTTTTATTTTATCTATAGAATTAATGCCCCAAAAAGTTTTGTGCTCGGACTTACATTTGACTTCTGCGAATACAGAGACGTCAACATGACAAAAAACTTATCTTATTGTTTATAAGTATGTTAAAATTAGAACATTTCATGCACTCGGCGCCAAATGCAAAGATATGTGCCTCTATTTGCAAAGTCTGTCAGTGCTTTAAATAAACTCTATTCAATAAAAATCTTTTAAATTTGACATAGAACGAAAGCTTATTCCAAAATATTCAGAACTGTTATCTCTGATGTCAAACTGGAGATAGAAAAAAAAAACATAACTAACATGATTCAAAATATCTCACGTATCCATTCAAGCTGCTACGTGCTGCAGCATTTTATTTTTTGGATACAATTTATCATAATAATACCCTTCATTATTTTTCCTTTTCTAAAATAAATATAGCACGTCCCTTTTGTCTGCATTTCGTCCGAAAATAAAATTTTAACCATTTATATTCATGCATAATTTTAATTTCTTTCTATATTTACTTTTATATCATATATATATATATATATATATATATATATATATATATATATATTATATATATATATATATATATGTTAATACTAAATGTAGTGACCTATTTATAGAAATAGTACATTTATTTAATAAGATAAATATTGAGCACAATCTTTTTATTATCTAACACAAATATGTTAAAGTATGTTGCTGGAGCTAATAAAACGAGAAAAGCCGAAACTGCTTTGCCTACATTAAGCTATTAGATATGTATTAGTTTTGTCTTTATATTTGTTTTTTTACAGTGAAAGTTTTTAATCAATGTACATGTACAACAGGGGTGTTAACCTGTGGCCCGCCAGATACCACTAATTTTTAAAAGAAATAGTCGACTTCTTGAATCGCAGAATTTTGATAATTAGATAAGTAAAAGATTACTATAACCTTTTAGTGGTATCCAGTGAGCCACAGTCAGACGCTCCTGATGCACAATATAACAGGTAAATATTGTGCTATACGCACAATATGCTAAAGATTCGGTATTCCATTCTGTTTGTACAGTGTTACATATTTTATTTGGCTTTCAACGAAGAAAAAATTAAATAAAAAGAAAACTGCCCAGTTAAACTGAGGGCATTGAGCTCACAGGCTATTCACACTAATTGTATATTATACCCTCATTTCAAAGAATTTCAAATAAAGCCCCTCGAAAAATAAAAAAAGTCGACAATATATTAAGGGGGATCATCACCCCTCCCTCTTATAATTAACTAATGAACCCCCAAACATAATCAGGAGAGCAACTTATTACAATGAACTTGCATAAAAAAATGTGAAGAAAATCAATTAATTCTGCATGAAAAACCCATTTATATAAATTAAGGGGGGATTAGTCCCCATTACCCCCCTTTATACTTAACCAATGAACCCCCAAAACTAATCAGAGAAGCGCCTTATCTGGTGGTTCCTTTTCATTTTTCAACAACTTCCGCCGGGCGAAGTTCGTCTGGAAACGAAAGTGTTGAAAGTTCAAGACGGCAAAGAAACTGCACCGGTCTTCTGATGATAGCTCCGTTTGATAACCTCACTGTGCATGCTCTTGTCCAACCATCACGTCCAGGATGAGTCAGGATTATAACACCCATTTTCCATATGAGAAGTGGAGTGTTTTCCTTTTTAAGGACGACGGTGTTTTCTTTAAGTTCACTTGGTCGGTCAACCTGTTGGTGCTGGTGAGCAGATTTTAATTCTAGTAGATAATTGGATTTCCATCGTTTCCAAACTTGAGTCAAAATATTTTCTTGATATTTTCTCATTTTTATTATTTGATACTCATTGGATTTTGGAACTGTTATCTTTGATTGAGGTAGTGTTAACAATCTTCTGCCAATTAAGAAATGGCCAGGTGTGAGGGATTCTGGCTCACGAGGATCGCTGAAGACGTAGGTGAGAGGTCTGGAATCCAGAAAGGCTTCTACTTCAATCACAATTACTTCCAATTCTTGAAAAGAAACTGAGATTTTTCCACAGATTTTTTTCAGAGACATCTTAACTGATCTTACAAGACGTTCCCAGAGACCTCCCCAGCAAGCTGCTCTTTCAACCATGAAATTCCCTTTGATGGACAATCCACTAAACAAATTTATCACTTCTTCATTTTTCATAATCTTCCATAGTAAATTTAAGTTTTTCACATAAATTGCATCTAAATATCAAACTCTTGATTCTTTGTCTTGCTTTCAATATCCAAGTTTATTCTCTGAGTTGTGTTAAAGTTTCTGATACACCACCATGCCTTGTTTTTTCATGACAATATTTGATGATAAGATTTGATAAATGAGATGTACTAGGTAGTCAAACTGGATGAGCTTCGTAGTTTGAGATATTAGCTTCCTGTAATCGTCCACCAATCAAGATTATTTTTATTTCATTTAAAATTGGATCGAACGGTCGAATAACTGAGTTTGATGGTATTGGTTTTCCTTGCGTCAGCGCTGAATATTGTTCGGAAAAATGCTCCATTTGTGTAAGTTTAATCCAGTATTCTTCGGCAAATTCAAGTTTTTCTGTAGCCAAGGGACCACTTCTCTTACTTTGAGGATTCCTTGTATTGTGGATGAATCTTTGAATCCATGCAGTAATTCGTAATATTTGTTTACATTTGCTGAATCTTTGGATATCGAAAAGAGCTTCAAGTTGCGTTGTCAGGAGCATATTCACCACTTCATATTCTTTATTTTCTAAGTTGGTTTCCTGATCAGTATGAACTTTGGATTATGGTGGCCCAAACCACCAAAGCTCTTGGTCCTTTAGACTGATTAAGTTTTCACCTCGTGTTAACGTATCATCAGGGTTATCATTTCCAGGACAGTGATTTCAACAATCAGGATCGGATATTGTCTTGATTTCATCTACTCTGTTCTTGACAAACATCTTCAATTTTCAAGAATTATTCTTGATCGAGTGAAGAACAATCGTGGAATCTGACCAAAATATAGACTTCGTATCCTTCGGTATACTTAAATGTTGTCGAATATGATCGAACAATCTGGCTCCTATAAGTCAGCAAGAAGCTCTAACCTCGGCAGAGTTATTTATTTAACTGGTGCAACCCTATTCTTTGAAGGGACAAATTCGAATGGAAAATTCCGTCAGAGTTGCAAAAACGTGCATAAACAACTGCTCCGTAAGCTCGTTTGCTGGCATCTACGAAGACGTGAAATTGACAGTCCGTAAGTTCTTCAATTCCTTTCATTGAGAATAGATGGCTTGGTACAGATATCTGCTTCAAATAAAACAATTCTTCACACCAATCTTGAAATATTTTTGCTAAGTCGGTTGGTAAAGCATCGTCCCAATTGAGTTTTTTCTTCCATATGTCTTGCAATAAGATTTTAGCTCGAACTGCAAATGGTGATATTAAGCCCAATGGCTCGTAGATTCTTACCATAGTTTTTATTACGCTTCTCTTCGTAAATTTTAATTCTGTCATATCCTTATCCCTTAAAAGTTTATCACTATCAACGCTTAAGACATCATCTGCTGAATTCCAGCAATAGCCAAGGACCTTGCATAATGTGGATCCGTCGTTAACTTCTTCCTTAAATCGATCTTGAAATGAGTGTACATTTGTTTTCCATTTTCTCATATTAAAGCTTGCTTCTCCCAAAATGAGCCTTATTTGTTCGTGGACGGTGTACCCTAAATCTGTGTCTTCTGAACTGTGAATAAGGTCGTCTACATACAATCTACTGTTCAAAACACTGAAGGCAGTTGGATAAATATCCCTATACGTCTTGATGTGATGTTTAATTGTTGCGTTCAGTAAAAATGAGCTCGATCTTGCTCCAAAATTACACGCGCCATCCTCAAAACTTCGGATTCAGCGTCTAAATCTTCCGTAACCCATAGAAATCTAACTGCGTCTCTTTCTTCTGGCGTCGAGGCAATTTGCAAAAATGTACCTTCTATATGACCCTTTCAGCTATTCCTTGAATTAGATGCTTTGAAATAATGTCCTTGTACTGACTATGAAAATTTCGATTTTTCTTAAATCTTTTAACAAGTGTTCGAAAACGGTTGTTAGCATTACTATAGTTGTCCTGTAGCGACACGGAATGTTCGTTCCATGGTAGTTTAACTTGTTAGCGACCGTCGATTAGTTTTGTAGAATTTTCAAATTCTTTCATAACTTCGACATCTTCGGTATTCAGATTGTCACTACGCGATATTCCCAAACCTTCTAAATCGAACAATCTTTTCAAAATGTCTGATTCTTCTAAATTTTGATTACGCACTACAACATTCATTACGTTAATATCCTTAAAATCCTTGCGTTTTGCTCCAGAACCATTAAATACATAACCTAGTTTCGTTTCCGTTCCTACTAAAGCACCGGAAACTCTTTTGACCTTCCCTGTAGCGATTTTCCAGAAATAGTCTGACCCAATTAAAAGAGAAACCCTTAAATTTTCAGACCCTTCAATATCAGCTATCTGTATTTTGGCTTCATTACAAAATTTGTGAATTTCTTTACTAGGACCTTGAATTTCCGCCTCCGAAATAGAAGATATATCAATTGCTTCAATCTAAATAATTTTCTTTGGATCATAAATGCTTCTTAAATTTACCTTTACCCTATTTCTTACAATAGATTTCTTTGGTTTTGACCCAAAAACATAAATTGCTAATTTTCCTTTTCCTATAACTTCTAAATTAAATTTACGAGATAATGTTTTATCGATGAACGTATTTTGCGACCACGAATCCATGATAATTTTTATTTTTGTTTCCTGAGAATTATTACTCAAAAAGGCGGCAGCTGTTTGCAAAAATACATTTTCGTTTACTGCAGTTGTTGCGCAATTCAGAGCATTGGAATAATTTTTTCTTTCGGGAGACTTTGAGACGTTTTCCTTTTTGTTATTTTGCTTTTCAGTTCGTCACAAATTAAAACATTATGTCTTCGACTACAAATCTTGCAACTCATTTTTTCGCGGCAAAATTTTGATACGTGTCTTCTGTGAAGGCAAACAAAGTAATAACCTTTTCGTAAAAGACTCGATTTTCGTTCATTAATGGTTAAGGGACAATTAAAATTCTCGTGTTCTCCTGCGTAAAATAAGCAGTCTTTCTTGATAAGAGCATTTAATGCAGCTGCGGTGGGTATATTTTTATGAGTTTCATGTTTTCGATAAGGTAATTCTTTAATTTTATTCTTTTCAAATACTTCATCATTTCGAAACATATACGTTTTTTCTCGCGCGTCGATTTCATGTTTTAGAAATTCTAATAATTTGGCACAGTTCCAAGAATCTTCACCTGTAGCAGAGCGATTTAATCCGAGAACAATTTCTTCAGGAATTAATTTGACTAAAATAGCGAATAAGATTCCCCCATAATTATTTAATTCTACCCCGGCTGTTTCGAGACTTCTGATTTGAATAATACAGGTATCATGCAATTGTCTAAGCCCTCTTAAATTCGCTCCAGGTTTTACAGGATTTAGGCTTAAGAGCTTGTTTACGTGCGAGCGTATTATTAATTCATTTTTTCCGAATCTTTCTTTTAACAATCCGATCGCGACATCGTAATTATTTTGTGTTAAAGCTAAACCTTGAATGCATGTTAAAGCTGCTCCTGTCAAGAAATTCTTTATGTAATTTAACTTCTCTATATTAGTTAACTTTACATTTTCATGTATAGCTACTTGAAATTGTCCCCAGAATTCCTGCCAATTTTCATATTTCCCATCGAAAGGTTGTATTGTAAGTTTCGGTAATCTTACGTGAGAATAATTCTTTAATTCATCAGGTTCTGTGGACAATAGAATAGAAGAGTTTATTTTACTTTCGTTAGGAACATTACGCCTTAAATATCTATCGATTTTAGCCTTCGTTTTTGTAATTTTTTCGCGATATTCTTGACTGGATGATACATCTTTTTAGAGTGTCTCTAAGTTATCTGCAAGTTTCTGAATTTCTGAATCTAATTTGTAAACTTGTTCTGCATTCTCGATTAATTGAATTTTGAGATTGAATTTCAATTTCGTCGATATCTATTTCGTCTACTGCCAAATATTCTGTTATTTTGTTAATAATCTTCTTTAAAGATGTTCTAAGAGCCTTACGCATGTCTTTTGATTTATCTAATTTAAGCTCTTGGGAATTTCGGCACCATAAAACAGAATTCGTAACTTCTTAAATCATACATGACAATAAAAGTAAATAAAAGGTTTGGGCTCACCTAATTTTCTGGTTCGTGTTCTATTAGCTTCTTTAAAGGTAGAAACATCTTTTACTAATGAAGATTATTTATTGGACGGGTAGACACACTTAATGACGATACAGAACGAATACATGACAAGCTATGTACAAAACGTAAAAGTAAACAAAACAGTCAGTCAGTCAAAATCGTTCTACGCGCCTAGCGCCATCTGGTGGTTCCTTTTCATTTTGCAACAGCAGTAAAAGCAAATATATATATTCAAAAACAAAGTAAAGTGAAACTATTATTAATTTAGACACATTACAAGATATTTGAAAGTGTTTAGGAAATTCAGTTCGTCTACTTATCGGTTTGTCTGACTATGCTTTAACTTCTAAATGATATTCGATTACTTCAAAAATAATGAATATGTGAGTGAGGTGTACTACAGCACATTTTATTTATGATTCCAATAAATACACTGGTGTCCAGAAATTAGCGGGTAGTGACCAATTTCAGACGTTTCGTCGAATATCTACTGAAACTCGTGAGGAAATGTCTGATATGCCCTTGAACTTTGAGGATGTAAAGAACATGTTTGACTTCATGTTTTTCAGTGAAGATTTTGTCACGAGGACAATTAGGGGAGAGTTCACTCAAGTAAAATAAACTCTAATAATAATATTAATAATAAAATTATATTTTTGATCACTCAAGTAACAGAAAATTATAAAAATGGTCTGTTACTGTAGCAAATGACCATGTAGGTCCTGTTCAAAATTTTTGTGCATTTGTGTAAGCATAGCACGTATAGTCGTAAAGATGTTAACTAAAAGTTTTTTTTTTATAGCATGCAGAGTTTTCAATCGAATTTAATATCGCTGTCTAAAAACTTGACAAAAAATTATAGAAATAGTATACTGCGATTAAAATATTAATGTGTTGAATATTTGATGAGACATACGTATTTGTAAGAAATAAATTTTAACTGCGCTTGCGCGAACCATAGAAAAGAGTTTTTGTCATAATTTGATAGTCAATACTATAGACTATCAATACTATAGGATCTGAAGAATAACTGGTATTCGTTTCACTTCTCAATTCACCATATTCTCGAAACAGTGGGTGTGCAATGCATATATATCAGCAGATATTTATTTATAAAATACGATATTTACTACACGTAGAACGGGTTGTGTTTTAAAGTTTATAAAGCTATTATTAATAATTTTTATTAATGGTAATCCATATATATAATTTTTTCATGAAATAATATTTTTTAATTTGTTTTTATTTAAGTCGTTTGAAGTTATATTTATGCACTTTCAGCTAACTTTTTAGATATGTTAGTATTTTAAAATCGAATCGCAATATTTAAAAGACATTTCTCAGATAAAATATAACTTTTTCTAAGCTACCTTAAGATGAAATAGTTTATATTTACTGTGGATCAAGTTCTTTGACAGAAAGTCAATATAATTAAATTTGTCGTTGAAATGATGACAGATCCCGTTTTAAGCGACTACTCGTTTATAAAGCAAGTGCTTAAAGCTCATAAATATTTGTTTAATGAATTTATATATTCGAATATTTTAAGATTTTTGACAAATAAAGATTTAGTAAACGAAGTTTATTAGAAAAAAAAAGTTTAAAAAAATCCTTCTTGTAAGATTCCTTAGACAAGATTGTAAATTCTTTCGGATCTGAATGTATTTGCCTCTTTTGAGAAAAAAATATTTTACTTATCCATCATACGTAGTATAGGGTAAATCTTGTAATCGTTTTGAAAATCGAATACTTTTTTTTTTCGACGTATTTACACGTTTCAGGAACTGGAGATTACGAAAAACATATTTAAAAAAAAAATGCCGTCTGTCTGTCTGTGTATCTATAAACGCTCTATCTCCCGAACAAGTTGAGACAGAGACTTGAAATTTGGTATGTACTTAGTATGTAATAAAGGGAAGAGGCTTATTGAATTTCAGTAACCTCGATTATCCGGAACTATTTTTTTCGGACTCTCGAAATATTCGTTCTGATAAAAGGTATATAAAAATTTTCGAAGTTGTTTATTTTAAAGAATGAATATAAAATACAAAACAAAGACATAAATTTTGCATAAAGAATGAAGTTGATCGGATAATGAGTTGCCGCGATATTTGTGATCCTATTTTCCACACTCTTTGTTTTTTCATGACCCTGTATGTCATTCAAATTTCAATTCAAAGATATATTTTAATTGGAAATGAGACGCTTAATGCGACGCAGTAAACCGTTAGTTAATATGATTATCAATTTTGGAGTTATAAGGATGTTTCTTTCACGAAATTCCGTAATAGAGCATTTAGAGTTTATGACGTCATCAAGCCACGATTTTATTCGAATTGCAATGCATTTTATAAATAGTTTACACATGTTTTATTTTCATATTTTATATTATGCATATCCATGATGGGTAAGTGTTACGGTGGCCCCCGACGACTATTTTTACGTTAGTAATATTAAAAGTAGCTATTCAAATCACAAAAGTTAAGGTTAAATTTTAAGAATATGTCATTTAGTGAAATCTAACGATAATAGTCATTTTGCGTACTATTCATATGACAACAGGCTAAGAATTATTTTTTGTAGACGTTCGAAAATGTATTACAATAAGATTAAACATACATTAGAAGTTTATGGCAGTTTTTATGTTTTACTAAAAATTATTTGTGCGAAAAGTCCTGCGAAAAGTTCCTATTTTAAATTTAAAGTGTGAAACATATGTTTGAAATAAAGATATCGCCAACGGTGTAAAGATAATTAAACAATTTTTTTATTATTGTTATTACCAAATGATGCAACGAAAATCAAGTCATAATATTGAATATATACACATATACTATCATTACTAAATGCAAGTAATAACAATAATAATTGGTAAGACAAAATAATAGTCTATGAAAAGATATATTCTATTAATTGGACGCCCGATAAAAACGGTTTAATATTCTTAGATTTCAAATTAATTAAAATTTTGTTCTATTTACGGTATGGTGGTAATGAAGAATGAAGGACATTTTATTAATGAGTTAATATAATTCTATATTCTTTATCCTGTAGAGTGGAAAAAATGCTGGCTGAAAATAAATTATGGGACGAAAGCCATAACTGTAAGATCTGAATACAAAAATGAACAATTTGGCCACCTGATTTTGCGAGCCTCTAAATTTATTTATATACAAAGGGCATTCCATAAAAACTAAGAGATAGTTCTTTACGTAGTGGCAACACCGCAAAACTAAACAATAAAACTGCACGCGATTTTTTCAAACTGTTAACTATACGTTTATATATATTCTAAACGAAGCAGACGATTTTATTTTTCTAGTTTCGTGCTTGTTTAAAGACCTGCTTTTATTTGACCTACAGAAATGAAGGTGAGTGATTCAGAGTCAAAAAACAAAATACGTTATGCCATAAAATTTTGCTATCGTTTGGGCAAAACAGCTCCCGAATTAGTTAAGTTAATGAAAAAAGCTTACAAACACAAATGTTTTCGTGAGGCTACGATTTTTAGAAGGCATGGTGATTTCAAATAAGGACATTTGTCTGCAGAACTGGCTCCTATGCCTGGCCGTACAGAAATGTGAATGATCGAAATGTTAACATTGTGTGGTCAATCTTGCATGAAAGTCGGCGAATGCATGTAAGGAGATAGCGGCATCAACTAACATTTCGAAAACGTTGACATGTCGCATTCTACACGACAATTTACAGCTTCGCCATGTTTGTTCCAGATGGGTCCCTCATCATCTTACTAAAGTACGAATGCAAACAAGATTTCAACAATGTTGTGAGTGGAAACACATGCTTCAAAATGATCCAAAATTCCTAAAGACTGTAATATCAGGTGATGAAACTTGGCTGTATCATTTTGATCCCCTTACCAAGTCCGCAACAAGTGTACGGAAAAACACTGATTCTCCGCCTCCGAAAAAAATCCGGCAAACCAAAGCTGCTGGAAAGTTCATGATGATTATTTTATTTGATCATAAATGTGTAATCTGTCAGCATGCTGCGCCTCCAAAAACTACTGTGAATGGTGAATATTATGTATCAGTTTTGAAAATTTTGCGACAACACATATCGAGAAAGCGTCATCAACTGGTATGGAATTGAACATTATATTACGATAATGCTAACCCGCATGTGGCTACTTCTGTTCAGCAATGCGATTTCTGGCTTCTTCCGACGTTGACGGAAAACCTGCATGGCTGTCAATTTGATACAGATTCTGAAGTTTTTTCAGCAGTTATTTGAAGCAGTTTCCAGAAAAAGGCTCCTCTACTTGTTTTGGAAAGTCGGTTGAACGATGGGACCGTTGCATATCATCTGAGGGAAAGTATTTTGAAAAAGAATTATTTATTTTTTGCTGTAATTATATTTCTTGATTTTTTATGATTTTACTCTCAGTTTTTATGGAACGCCCTTTGTATTACACAAAGCTTATATTTTTAATATGCTTTGAGAATGTACAGATGACAACCAATATTTTGTACTTTAAAAAAAATGATGATAAATGGTAAAGAAAAGATTTATTGCTCTGTAAAATTATATATTCATATATGTATTTGAAAGCAAATGAAATGTTTTATTTTTTGCGACGTTATTGGAAGAGATCCCCGAATAAATACCTATCCTTGGACCTCTCCTTTATATGATCGGACTTTGATTATAGCTATGTCACTCCAGGACCTTGAAGACCGGTAAATCCTAGGTTTATATAGATAAATTCCTGCATTTGTCAGGACGAGGTGGTAAAATTCTGAATAACGATTCTGATAGTTTCCACTTAAAGTTTTTAGCAAACCGTTTTGGTAAATGTTAGTGCTTACAAGCCGTAAATGTCCTAATTGATTCCCCTGTCTTCGAATCATATTCCTCCGTAATAGTCCGGGAGGCGGCATCACATTTTGGCAACCAATTTTACCGTCGATAATTTTGCTGTATATAGATAACAGATAGACAGATAAGGAAACTGACATTCAGCTGACGCAACAACTAGGACTCTTCCCATAGAAACATAGCACAGCTTTCCACAATGTTAAATGATTGACAATCCAATTAGTGATATTACCCCGACTCGGAGACATAAATTTCGTTGCAATTAATTTCACTTTGCAGAAGTGTTTGTGATGTTGCTATGGTAACACATCCGCTGGTGAGCCTTCTGACTGGCAGTTGCATTTATCTGTATCTAATCTATCATATATACCAAAATCATCGACGCTACAATTGGTTGCCAAAATGCGACGTTGCTTTCTGGATTATTATGGACGGTGATCAGCTTGTCAGCATATCTTCCTGCTCACTAATACTCGATGATAAGACATTCTGCATATCTCCTCGTTTTATTTGTAGTTACTTCAGAGTTGTAGAGGAATGTAAGTATGTGCGATTGAATATTTTTCTTTTGCGAAAATAGCTATCAATAAATTGATGCATTGTAAGAAAACAAACTGTATATTTAATACGCTTCATTGTAATTAAAACATTATTTCCGAGATTCCGTGAGAGAAAATGAGTGCATCAGGATCTATTTTGGAGTTAAACAAAAGATTTTAGTCGAAATATATGTCACATTTAGCCTTGGTGATCATAATTGCTATTAATTATGGATAATTTACTTTTAAAAATTGTTTTCTGAGCATGGCTGTTTTATGGTTGAAACTAGTGTTAAGCATATACTGAAGTCACATGCGCACAAAGCCAAAAAAAAGCGTGTTGATCTATTTATTTCGAGAAATCGTTTGATTTTGTTTATTGCGAGAAATCGTTGGATAATATTGCGCGTTCTGAATTAGCGATTTTTTTTATCAGATATGTGACGGGGAGAGAAATAATATACATTTTAAGATCAAAATAGAGAGACACTGTGTATTTCGGACTGTCTGGTATTGCTTTTTATTTACGAAAACATGCATCATGATCAACGTTACAAAAATCGTGAATCTGTTGGAATTTTATAAAGCTTTTTTGTTATGTATCTTATTTCTACAAATTATTAATTAGTAGTCCAGGAGATTATAAAATAATGTATTTTGTGGTATTTTTCATACACTGACCTTTTTCATGGTTTCTACTTTTTAGTATAAGAATGGTAATTTTTGGTTAATCCTGTCGTAGTATATTTGTTTACTATCATTTCGTCAATTTTTGACGAGTAGCAACAATTTTTTATTATGTTTAAGATACAATAAAGAGTTTACTGTAGGTAATTAAAACTCTTTTATATTATCAAAATATATGGCTTATAGACACTTCAAGATTCTTTTTTTTTCGGAAAAAAAATTCATATTACTATGCTACTGTTGTAGAGATGTTTAACGTTATATATGGATCTCCTAACATTATTGAAGATCGTCGAAGAAATCACATGATCTACAATCAAATTTTCAATATATATATCTGACATTTTGTCACAATTGAAGAATATCTAGCGAACACCTAATTTTAAAGCAATCGTAAATAGAATTTTCATCTCAGCAGCCGAGTAGTGTAGGTTGATTTCAGGAAACACAAAGATGACAGTCACATTCTTTTTATTAAAACATGATGCGACTCAGGTAAAATGCTCTTTTTAGCTATCGATAAATTCAATTACTCTCTACAGAAGAACATATCAATTAACAGCTCATTGAAGGCAAAATTCCACTGCTCTCCTGCGTCTCGTTTTTCAGAATGGTAAAACACCATCTGCTGATTTTTTTCCGCTTCCATATTTTAGTTATCACGCGCAAAGTGACAATTCAAGTCTCCAGATTTTTCTACTCCAATTATAATTGATTTTAGAGGGACTTATTAAGAGTTCCTGTGAATTAATCTTGAAGTAAATTGCCTTCCGGGCTCGAAAACAAAGCTTCTAGAACAATCTAAAGTCTCGACTCTGGTACACGTCATGTAAACAAACAAGACGCCCTAAATCAAGAATGCTGTTAAAAATAGATTTCAGACGATGCTTTTAGCGCTTAACAGAAAAAAAAAAAAAGAATGACTTATGCGGAATAAAATTAGAATATTAAAGCATTGAAATATTGTTACATACATTTTGATATTTTATTAAAATAATTAATTTAAATAAATAGGTTTTTTAGAACGTGATAATTTAGGATTATGACATTTTAGCAAATTAAGTAAAGAATTTAGAGAGACTTGCTATACACGGGAAATAATAGTAATATTTAGTAGGGATTTAAAAAATAAAAGATTTTATATACGGAATATAAATAGCTAGCGCCATTTTCAGTTTTAAATAATTTAGAATAAATGTTATTAGGTGGATTAAGATATTATACATTTACGTATGGAGATTTGTAGACTAGTTTAAGAATAGGTTTTAATTTAATAAGCCGGTATAATATATGGAATTTTATTAAAAGGAAAATTTATATAGAATAATGTTAACATTGGCAGAATAAATTCTAAATTTTGTAATATATTGTTATGAATTTTGTATATATCTGTAAATATTCCATTTGTTTAAATTTATTTTATTTTATTATTGTGAAAATTGCAGTATTATTAATGTATTTCCTATTGAGCATCATGTAACTCAATGCTAAAGGCCTCAGGTGGTTTGCAAGGAAAACAACCTTACAGCATCGGTTTTTATAATGAGTTCTATTGGAAAATCGCCAAGGAATGGGTTTATCGCCAAGTTGGCGATGGTTTTGGTGACTTATTTTTGTCGCCAAATTTGGCGATATATCGCCAAATGTCGCCAAGTTGGCGACGGATTTGGCGACTTTTTGTGCAACCCCCCCCCCCTTATACCTTTACATTGGGATCCTTTCTCGTTTGGGGTACTCTATCGAGAGTTAAAGCACCTTCTGGTAATTTCTAGCATCCGAAAGCTCTGGAATAATCTGGAAAGATCTTTAAAGCCTATATAAGGGACCTCCACCAGTTCAGTTAGTTAGTTGTCTGTCAACTGCGATTGAATTCATACGAGAGGCTTTGCATTGAGAACTGTGTTACTCGGATCGATTTTGTCGTTGATAAGTCGTATTGAACGCATTGTTTCTGTGTGAAATTTTGCTGCGCTTTTATTGGATTTGAAGATTACTGAATATCTTGTAATTTTCAAAAGATATTTGTGATCGTATTGCACTGTTTATAGTGAATAAAGCCTTTTTATTGTTCTTATATATTGGCATCAGTCCTTTCGAACCCCGAGCTCACAAAATTTGGTGTCAGAAGTGGGATTGAATGCCGATCACCAGAGCAATGGAGGGTGAACTGAAACAATTATTGGAGAAATTAGCTGCGAATCATGCTGAGATGTCAACCAACCTTGGCGTGTTGAAATAAGAAATGAAGAAGGATATGTCAACCAACCTTGGCGAGTTGAAGGAAGCGGTGAAGAAGGAAATGTCAGCGATGGATGAGAAAATGACTGCAAACCAGGCTGAAATGAAAGAGATGTCGGAAGAAATGAAGAAAGATATGTCAACCAACCTTGGTGAGTTGAAAGAATTAATAGATAATAAAATAACATCTTTAAATAAAAGAATTGACAGCGTGGAAAACAAATTTGAAGGAAGATTTCAGGAAATAGAAGAAAAAGTTCAAAAGACAGCCAATACCGTAGAAGAAAGAGTAGAAGAAAAAGTTCAAAAGATCTCCAAAACCGTAGAAGAAAGGATAGAGAGTGTGGAAAAGGAGTTGGAAAATGTGAAGAAACAAAAGATAACTGCCGAAAACTATCCCGAAGATGTCAAGTATCAAGCTATGCTTCCTCGGGCCTCTATTAAACTCTCGACCTATGACGGAAGATCCTCATGGCCAGTTTTTAAGACACAATTTGGGATCGTAGCGGACGCAATGGATGGGATTCCCAGACAAAGGCTTGCCAGTTAGCTGCTTCTCTACGAGCTGATGCTGCCGACGTCCTACAGACTTTGCCTGCAAATGAACCGCTGGATTTTGAAACGCTCGTCAGTGCCTTAGAATTGCGCTTTGACGAGAAATGCATGAAGGAATATAGCAGACTCCAGCTCAAATCTCGACAGCAGAAATCCACTGAATCCCTGCAAGAGCTTGCTACGGATGTCGAGAGACTTTCACATCTTGCTTATCCTGGCTGTCCGACTGAAATTAGAGAAAGTTTAGCTCTACAACATTTTATTGATGGTGTGCGTGACTCTGAGATCCAGACAGCACTCCGGATTGCAGATCTCAAAGATTTAAAAGGGGCTTTGGTTTACGCTCTGAAATTCGAGGCAGCCCAGCAAGCTACTAGGAAAGATCGACACTTTGTGCGAGCAGCCAACCTGCCTGAGACGTCGGATAGAGCTGTGGAGTGCTTACAGCAGCAGATGAATGACATAATGAGAAAGATGAACTCCTTAATGGCCAACAAACCTTACAGGAAGATCAAGTGCTGGAAATGCGGTGGAGAAGGCCATATCCAAATCGACTGCCCAAGACGACCCAGCACCGAAGGTAATAGCTCACCCGCTAACGGAGGAGCAAGAAAACTGATTATTGACCATCTTGCGGGGCGGAGGTTTCCAGATCTTAAGAAGCCTCATTTTCAAGTATGTGAAATTTCTGCAAGAAGTTGCGGCGAGAACGGAGTTTTTGTAGTCGGAAGTGTGAATGATTTGCCCTGTAATATGATCATCGATACAGGAGCCAATGTGACCATCATTCGGAAAGATCTAGCTCAGCGGCTGAAAGAAAATCTGTCCTGGACCCCGCCACGTGTAATCCTTCAAACTGTGACAGGAGATAAGATCGACATATTTGGAAGAATGACACTGGAAATAAAGTTTGGGAACGCCGCTTACCATCATACAGTCTATGTGGCCGATATTTCAGATCCTTTCATACTCGGACTGGACTTTTTAAAAGAGCATGGATTTGCACTGGATTTTAAGAAGAATGAGTTACGCTCTGCTCAAGAAGATGTCACTATTTTCAAACTTGGAAATGACTCCGGGTCTATTCAACGGATCACAGCCAAGGCAGATGTTATCATCCCTCCTCGGACCGAAATGATGATACCTGGATTAACTGAGAACGAAAGTAGTTTTCAATGTGGCTTGGTTGGATATCCTGAGAAGAGCCCAAAAGGAGTGCTAATAGCATCAGCGCTGGTAGATCTGTCGAGAGATGTGATACCCGTGAGGATGGCGAATGTAAGTGAAAAGTCTAGAATTATCCAGAAGGGTGAAGTACTTGCTACCTGTGCTCCAGTCACCTGTGTTTGCAAAGACCCGAGCTTGACGTTGTCGGAGCCGCCTACAAGTTTAACACCTGAAATTGGACGAAATGAGAATTTATCTCCTGAGCAGAGACATGCCGCAGAAAGACTGTTCCAGGAATTTACGGATGTGTTTTCACAAAACGAGAATGATATAGGTCGCACTTCTCTGACACGTCATAGAATTGATACTGCCGACCATCCACCGATTAAACAGCATCCAAGACGCTTGCCGTTTGCAAAACAAGAAGAGGTTTCTAAGCTCTTACGAGAGATGCAGGATAGTGACATCATCGAACCGTCATCAAGTCCGTGGGCCTCTCCCATCGTGTTGGTCCGAAAGAAAGATGGCTCCACAAGATATTGTTTGGATTATCGTAAACTTAACGATATCACGAAGAAGGACAGCTATCCTCTACCAAGAATAGACGACACGCTAGCTACTCTTTCAGGACATAAATGGTTTTCCACACTGGATTTGAAGAGTGGGTATTGGCAAGTAGAGATCCATCCTGATGACAAAGAGAAGACCGCATTTACTACTGGACAAGGACTTTGGCAATTCAAAGTTATGCCGTTCGGGCTCTGCAATGCTCCACCAACATTCGAGCGCCTCATGGAGACAGTGTTAAAAGGCCTGACTTTTGAAGCTTGTCTCATCTACCTAGACGACGTCATCGTTGGTGGCCGCACGTTTGAAGAACATCTAGAAAATATTCGAAAAGTGTTAACGAAGCTAAGAGCGGCGAATTTAAAGCTGAACCCTCTGAAATGCAAGTTCTTCCAACGCGAAGTAAATTATTTAGGACACATCATCTCAGCTGAAGGTGTTCGAACAGATCCAGAAAAAGTGTCCGCAGTAAAGAACTGGAAGCGTCCGGAAAATGTCCATCAGTTGCGAAGCTTTCTGGGACTATGCACTTATTACAGAAAGTTTGTCCAGGGGTTCTCCAACATCGCAAGACCATTGCATAGGCTCACTGAAAGCAAGCAGATGGACACAAGAATGCGACAATTCCTTACAGCAGCTGAAAGAAGCTCTCACATCCTCTTCAGTCCTAACCTATCCACACCCCGACAAACAATTCATTGTGGACACGGATGCTAGTCATGAAAGTGTCGGTGCTGTACTTTCCCAAGAAATAGATGGCCAAGAACGAGTCGTAGCATACTGGAGCAAATGTTTATCGAAATCAGAGCGGAATTATTGCGTCACTCGTAAGGAGTTATTAGCTATAGTGAAAGCCATAGAACACTTCCATCACTATCTCTACGGCAGGAAATTTCTCCTTCGTACTGATCACGCATCCCTAACATGGCTGATGAATTTTAAGAACCCAGAGGGCCAAGTAGCCAGATGGATACAACGACTACAGGAATACGACTTTGACATCAGGCATCGTAAAGGCTCATCGCATGGAAATGCTGATGCCTTATCAAGAAGACCGTGTCCCGAAAGTTGTCGCTATTGTTCCAGAGCGGAGAACAAGTATAATCCCGAACATGGCATACGCCAGACGAAGACTTCACTATCAACGCCACCAGATCCCTGGAGTGATGAGAAGATTCGAGAAGATCAAATGGCAGACTCTGACATCAAACCAATCTTGAAATTATTAGAATCTTCTAGCACGAAGCCCAGTTGGAAAGACATCTCGACTTACAGTCCTACGACGAAGCAATATTGGGCTCTTTGGAACTCCCTCCACTTCAAGAATGGTGTCCTGTTCCGAAAATTCGAATCGGAAGATGGGAAAACATCTCGGTGGCAGTTGGTACTTCCTCGATCTCGAATCCCAGAGGTCCTCGAAGAATTACATGACAGTCCCACTGGTGGCCATTTTGGAGTCATGAAAACATTACACAGAGTCCGAGAGCGCTTCTTCTGGGGAAAAGCGAGAGCTGACGTCGAACAATGGTGCAAATCTTGCGATGCATGTGCAGCTCGGAAAGGACCAAAGAAACGTAGCCGAGGAAGACTACATCTCTACAATGTAGGAGCACCTTTTGAACGCATCGCCCTTGACATCCTAGGTCCTCTGCCAAGAAGTGCTGATGGCAACAAATACCTCCTTGTTGTCATGGACTATTTCACGAAATGGCCTGAAGTTTATGCCATCCCTGATCAAGAAGCTTCTACGGTTGCGGATCCCTTGGTACACCAGTGGATATCAAGGTATGGAGTTCCCCTTCAAATGCATTCTGACCAAGGGAGAAATTTCATATCTGCTGTGATTGAGGGTCTCTGTCAACTTCTCGGAATGGACAAAACTAGGACGACGCTTTTACATCCACAGTCGGACGGCATGGTTGAGAGATTTAATCGTACCATCCTCAACAATCTCTCACTGCTAGTCTCAAGAAACCAACAAGACTGGGACCAAAAACTTCCCTTGTTTCTTCTCGCCTATCGCAGCACCGTCCATGAAACAACCGGCTATACCCCGTCTCAGATGCTTTTCGGTCGTGATCTTCGTCTACCTTGTGATCTGATTTTTGGTCGCCCTCCAGATGCGCCTTCATCACCAGAGGGATACGTGCAGAATCTCCAGGCACGATTTGAAGACGTCCACAACTTGGCTCGAGAGCGTATCAATATACAGACGGAGAAGTTGAAGACCAGGTCCGACACGAAAGCCACGGGACATCAATTCAAAGAAGGTGACAAGGTTTGGTTTTATAATCCGACTCGACGTAAAGGACTTTCTCCCAAACTGCTATCGCACTGGGACGGTCCTTATACAGTCCTAAACAGACTGAACGATGTCGTAATTCGGATCCGAAAGTCACCAAGTTCGAAGCCTAGAGTCGTTCATTACGACAGGCTGGCTCCATACTATGGCCATAGTACTTAGTTCATTTATTGTAAATAGTGTAATGTAAATAATGTAAATTAGTATGACCATGGTCTTGTATATAAATTAATGTAATTATTTATTTTGCTTAGCATTATCATTATTATTGTTATTATTTAAATACTTGTATGTAATAATGTCTGTGCTTTAATTTAATTTATTTTTAAGTAAGTGTATATTTTGTATAATTCAGCATTATGAATGTGTTTTGAATAGTATAGCATTTGTTGGTAACGGGTTTGCTTTCCGATCAAAGGTTGAACTGCCCGGGACGTGCAGTCCTTGAGAGGGGGGCAATTTTATGAATTTTGTATATATCTGTAAATATTCCATTTGTTTAAATTTATTTTATTTTATTATTGTGAAAATTGCAGTATTATTAATGTATTTCCTATTGAGCATCATGTAACTCAATGCTAAAGGCCTCAGGTGGTTTGCAAGGAAAACAACCTTACAGCATCGGTTTTTATAATGAGTTCTATTGGAAAATCGCCAAGGAATGGGTTTATCGCCAAGTTGGCGATGGGTTTGGCGACTTATTTTTGTCGCAAAATTTGGCGATATATCGCCAAATGTCGCCAAGTTGGCGACGGATTTGGCGACTTTTTGTGCAACCCCCCCCTTATACCTTTACATTGGGATCCTTTCTCGTTTGGGGTACTCTATCGAGAGTTAAAGCACCTTCTGGTAATTTCTAGCATCCGAAAGCTCTGGAATAATCTGGAAAGATCTTTAAAGCCTATATAAGGGACTTCCACCAGTTCAGTTAGTTAGTTGTCTGTCAACTGCGATTGAATTCATACGAGAGGCTTTGCATTGAGAACTGTGTTACTCGGATCGATTTTGTCGTTGATAAGTCGTATTGAACGCATTGTTTCTGTGTGAAATTTTGCTGCGCTTTTATTGGATTTGAAGATTACTGAATATCTTTACTGAATTACTGAATTTTCAGAAGATATTTGTGATCGATTGCACTGTTTATAGTGAATAAAGCCTTTTTATTGTTCTTATATATTGGCATCAGTCCTTTCGAACCCCGAGCTCACAACAATATATATATATATATATATATATATGTTATATAAATTTTTTATTTTACAATATTCCTTTAAATTATTCTAAATTCTGACATATTCATTATTTCCCTATTTCTTAATAATATTTATTCCTATTTAATTTCCTTTTAAAATTAAAAACGCGTATATTAATAACTATCTTATTAAAAATCTTAATCTAAAACTTTAAGTCAATTCGTAACTTTTATCAACTATCTAATCTATAATATTCTGAGAGAAGCTAGTTTTTCATTTCGAATGTTTTTAAAAGAGATTTTGTTATTTTTATACCAGGGGGCTGGATTCGCGCGTTAGATTTTCTTACTTCGAAAACAATGCGCCAATAGATCTGAGATTCTTTCTTATTAAAACCTCTCCATCTCCTTATCCCTTAAAAGTTTATCACTATCAACGCTTAAGACATCATCTGCTGAATTCCAGCAATAGCCAAGGACCTTGCATAATGTGGATCCGTCGTTAACTTCTTCCTTAAATCGATCTTGAAATGAGTGTACATTTGTTTTCCATTTTCTCATATTAAAGCTTGCTTCTCCCAAAATGAGCCTTATTTGTTCGTGGACGGTGTACCCTAAATCTGTGTCTTCTGAACTGTGAATAAGGTCGTCTACATACAATCTACTGTTCAAAACACTGAAGGCAGTTGGATAAATATCCCTATACGTCTTGATGTGATGTTTAATTGTTGCGTTCAGTAAAAATGAGCTCGATCTTGCTCCAAAATTACACGCGCCATCCTCAAAACTTCGGGTTCAGCGTCTAAATCTTCCGTAACCCATAGAAATCTAACTGCGTCTCTTTCTTCTGGCGTCGAGGCAATTTGCAAAAATGTACCTTCTATATGACCCTTTCAGCTATTCCTTGAATTAGATGCTTTGAAATAATGTCCTTGTACTGACTATGAAAATTTCGATTTTTCTTAAATCTTTTAACAAGTGTTCGAAAACGGTTGTTAGCATTACTATAGTTGTCCTGTAGCGACACGGAATGTTCGTTCCATGGTAGTTTAACTTGTTAGCGACCGTCGATTAGTTTTGTAGAATTTTCAAATTCTTTCATAACTTCGACATCTTCGGTATTCAGATTGTCACTACGCGATATTCCCAAACCTTCTAAATCGAACAATCTTTTCAAAATGTCTGATTCTTCTAAATTTTGATTACGCACTACAACATTCATTACGTTAATAGCCTTAAAATCCTTGCGTTTTGCTCCAGAACCATTAAATACATAACCTAGTTTCGTTTCCGTTCCTACTAAAGCACCGGAAACTCTTTTGACCTTCCCTGTAGCGATTTTCCAGAAATAGTCTGACCCAATTAAAAGAGAAACCCTTAAATTTTCAGACCCTTCAATATCAGCTATCTGTATTTTGGCTTCATTACAAAATTTGTGAATTTCTTTACTAGGACCTTGAATTTCCGCCTCCGAAATAGAAGATATATCAATTGCTTCAATCTAAATAATTTTCTTTGGATCATAAATGCTTCTTAAATTTACCTTTACCCTATTTCTTACAATAGATTTCTTTGGTTTTGACCCAAAAACATAAATTGTTAATTTTCCTTTTCCTATAACTTCTAAATTAAATTTACGAGATAATGTTTTATCGATGAACGTATTTTGCGACCACGAATCCATGATAATTTTTATTTTTGTTTCCTGAGAATTATTACTCAAAAAGGCGACAGCTGTTTGCAAAAATACATTTTCGTTTACTGCAGTTGTTGCGCAATTCAGAGCATTGGAATAATTTTTTCTTTCGGGAGACTTTGAGACGTTTTCCTTTTTGTTATTTTGCTTTTCAGTTCGTCACAAATTAAAACATTATGTCTTCGACTACAAATCTTGCAACTCATTTTTTCGCGGCAAAATTTTGATACGTGTCTTCTGTGAAGGCAAACAAAGTAATAACCTTTTCGTAAAAGACTCGATTTTCGTTCATTAATGGTTAAGTGACAATTAAAATTCTCGTGTTCTCCTGCGTAAAATAAGCAGTCTTTCTTGATAAGAGCATTTAATGCAGCTGCGGTGGGTATATTTTTATGAGTTTCATGTTTTCGATAAGGTAATTCTTTAATTTTATTCTTTTCAAATACTTCATCATTTCGAAACATATACGTTTTTTCTCGCGCGTCGATTTCATGTTTTAGAAATTCTAATAATTTGGCACAGTTCCAAGAATCTTCACCTGTAGCAGAGCGATTTAATCCGAGAACAATTTCTTCAGGAATTAATTTGACTAAAATAGCGAATAAGATTCCCCCATAATTATTTAATTCTACCCCGGCTGTTTCGAGACTTCTGATTTGAATAATACAGGTATCATGCAATTGTCTAAGCCCTCTTAAATTCGCTCCAGGTTTTACAGGATTTAGGCTTAAGAGCTTGTTTACGTGCGAGCGTATTATTAATTCATTTTTTCCGAATCTTTCTTTTAACAATCCGATCGCGACATCGTAATTATTTTGTGTTAAAGCTAAACCTTGAATGCATGTTAAAGCTGCTCCTGTCAAGAAATTCTTTATGTAATTTAACTTCTCTATATTAGTTAACTTTACATTTTCATGTATAGCTACTTGAAATTGTCCCCAGAATTCCTGCCAATTTTCATATTTCCCATCGAAAGGTTGTATTGTAAGTTTCGGTAATCTTACGTGAGAATAATTCTTTAATTCATCAGGTTCTGTGGACAATAGAATAGAAGAGTTTATTTTACTTTCGTTAGGAACATTACGCCTTAAATATCTATCGATTTTAGCCTTCGTTTTTGTAATTTTTTCGCGATATTCTTGACTGGATGATACATCTTTTTAGAGTGTCTCTAAGTTATCTGCAAGTTTCTGAATTTCTGAATCTAATTTGTAAACTTGTTCTGCATTCTCGATTAATTGAATTTTGAGATTGAATTTCAATTTCGTCGATATCTATTTCGTCTACTGCCAAATATTCTGTTATTTTGTTAATAATCTTCTTTAAAGATGTTCTAAGAGCCTTACGCATGTCTTTTGATTTATCTAATTTAAGCTCTTGGGAATTTCGGCACCATAAAACAGAATTCGTAACTTCTTAAATCATACATGACAATAAAAGTAAATAAAAGGTTTGGGCTCACCTAATTTTCTGGTTCGTGTTCTATTAGCTTCTTTAAAGGTAGAAACATCTTTTACTAATGAAGATTATTTATTGGACGGGTAGACACACTTAATGACGATACAGAACGAATACATGACAAGCTATGTACAAAACGTAAAAGTAAACAAAACAGTCAGTCAGTCAAAATCGTTCTACGCGCCTAGCGCCATCTGGTGGTTCCTTTTCATTTTGCAACAGCAGTAAAAGCAAATATATATATTCAAAAACAAAGTAAAGTGAAACTATTATTAATTTAGACACATTACAAGATATTTGAAAGTGTTTAGGAAATTCAGTTCGTCTACTTATCGGTTTGTCTGACTATGCTTTAACTTCTAAATGATATTCGATTACTTCAAAAATAATGAATATGTGAGTGAGGTGTACTACAGCACATTTTATTTATGATTCCAATAAATACACTGGTGTCCAGAAATTAGCGGGTAGTGACCAATTTCAGACGTTTCGTCGAATATCTACTGAAACTCGTGAGGAAATGTCTGATATGCCCTTGAACTTTGAGGATGTAAAGAACATGTTTGACTTCATGTTTTTCAGTGAAGATTTTGTCACGAGGACAATTAGGGGAGAGTTCACTCAAGTAAAATAAACTCTAATAATAATATTAATAATAAAATTATATTTTTGATCACTCAAGTAACAGAAAATTATAAAAATGGTCTGTTACTGTAGCAAATGACCATGTAGGTCCTGTTCAAAATTTTTGTGCATTTGTGTAAGCATAGCACGTATAGTCGTAAAGATGTTAACTAAAAGTTTTTTTTTTATAGCATGCAGAGTTTTCAATCGAATTTAATATCGCTGTCTAAAAACTTGACAAAAAATTATAGAAATAGTATACTGCGATTAAAATATTAATGTGTTGAATATTTGATGAGACATACGTATTTGTAAGAAATAAATTTTAACTGCGCTTGCGCGAACCATAGAAAAGAGTTTTTGTCATAATTTGATAGTCAATACTATAGACTATCAATACTATAGGATCTGAAGAATAACTGGTATTCGTTTCACTTCTCAATTCACCATATTCTCGAAACAGTGGGTGTGCAATGCATATATATCAGCAGATATTTATTTATAAAATACGATATTTACTACACGTAGAACGGGTTGTGTTTTAAAGTTTATAAAGCTATTATTAATAATTTTTATTAATGGTAATCCATATATATAATTTTTTCATGAAATAATATTTTTTAATTTGTTTTTATTTAAGTCGTTTGAAGTTATATTTATGCACTTTCAGCTAACTTTTTAGATATGTTAGTATTTTAAAATCGAATCGCAATATTTAAAAGACATTTCTCAGATAAAATATAACTTTTTCTAAGCTACCTTAAGATGAAATAGTTTATATTTACTGTGGATCAAGTTCTTTGACAGAAAGTCAATATAATTAAATTTGTCGTTGAAATGATGACAGATCCCGTTTTAAGCGACTACTCGTTTATAAAGCAAGTGCTTAAAGCTCATAAATATTTGTTTAATGAATTTATATATTCGAATATTTTAAGATTTTTGACAAATAAAGATTTAGTAAACGAAGTTTATTAGAAAAAAAAAGTTTAAAAAAATCCTTCTTGTAAGATTCCTTAGACAAGATTGTAAATTCTTTCGGATCTGAATGTATTTGCCTCTTTTGAGAAAAAAATATTTTACTTATCCATCATACGTAGTATAGGGTAAGTCTTGTAATCGTTTTGAAAATCGAATACTTTTTTTTTTCGACGTATTTACACGTTTCAGGAACTGGAGATTACGAAAAACATATTTAAAAAAAAAATGCCGTCTGTCTGTCTGTGTATCTATAAACGCTCTATCTCCCGAACAAGTTGAGACAGAGACTTGAAATTTGGTATGTACTTAGTATGTAATAAAGGGAAGAGGCTTATTGAATTTCAGTAACCTCGATTATCCGGAACTATTTTTTTCGGACTCTCGAAATATTCGTTCTGATAAAAGGTATATAAAAATTTTCGAAGTTGTTTATTTTAAAGAATGAATATAAAATACAAAACAAAGACATAAATTTTGCATAAAGAATGAAGTTGATCGGATAATGAGTTGCCGCGATATTTGTGATCCTATTTCCCACACTCTTTGTTTTTTCATGACCCTGTATGTCATTCAAATTTCAATTCAAAGATATATTTTAATTGGAAATGAGACGCTTAATGCGACGCAGTAAACCGTTAGTTAATATGATTATCAATTTTGGAGTTATAAGGATGTTTCTTTCACGAAATTCCGTAATAGAGCATTTAGAGTTTATGACGTCATCAAGCCACGATTTTATTCGAATTGCAATGCATTTTATAAATAGTTTACACATGTTTTATTTTCATATTTTATATTATGCATATCCATGATGGGTAAGTGTTACGGTGGCCCCCGACGACTATTTTTACGTTAGTAATATTAAAAGTAGCTATTCAAATCACAAAAGTTAAGGTTAAATTTTAAGAATATGTCATTTAGTGAAATCTAACGATAATAGTCATTTTGCGTACTATTCATATGACAACAGGCTAAGAATTATTTTTTGTAGACGTTCGAAAATGTATTACAATAAGATTAAACATACATTAGAAGTTTATGGCAGTTTTTGTTTTACTAAAAATTATTTGTGCGAAAAGTCCTGCGAAAAGTTCCTATTTTAAATTTAAAGTGTGAAACATATGTTTGAAATAAAGGTATCGCCAACGGTGTAAAGATAATTAAACAATGTTTTTATTATTGTTATTACCAAATGATGCAACGAAAATCAAGTCATAATATTGAATATATACACATATACTATCATTACTAAATGCAAGTAATAACAATAATAATTGGTAAGACAAAATAATAGTCTATGAAAAGATATATTCTATTAATTGGACGCCCGATAAAAACGGTTTAATATTCTTAGATTTCAAATTAATTAAAATTTTGTTCTATTTACGGTATGGTGGTAATGAAGAATGAAGGACATTTTATTAATGAGTTAATATAATTCTATATTCTTTATCCTGTAGAGTGGAAAAAATGCTGGCTGAAAATAAATTATGGGACGAAAGCCATAACTGTAAGATCTGAATACAAAAATGAACAATTTGGCCACCTGATTTTGCGAGCCTCTAAATATATCTGTAAATATTCCATTTGTTTAAATTTATTTTATTTTATTATTGTGAAAATTGCAGTATTATTAATGGATTTCCTATTGAGCATCATGTAACTCAATGCTAAAGGCCTCAGGTGGTTTGCAAGGAAAACAACCTTACAGCATCGGTTTTTATAATGAGTTCTATTGGAAAATCGCCAAGGAATGGGTTTATCGCCAAGTTGGCGATGGTTTTGGTGACTTATTTTTGTCGCCAAATTTGGCGATATATCGCCAAATGTCGCCAAGTTGGCGACGGATTTGGCGACTTTTTGTGCAACCCCCCCCCCCCTTATACCTTTACATTGGGATCCTTTCTCGTTTGGGGTACTCTATCGAGAGTTAAAGCACCTTCTGTTAATTTCTAGCATCCGAAAGCTCTGGAATAATCTGGAAAGATCTTAAAAGCCTATATAAGGGACCTCCACCAGTTCAGTTAGTTAGTTGTCTGTCAACTGCGATTGAATTCATACGAGAGGCTTTGCATTGAGAACTGTGTTACTCGGATCGATTTTGTCGTTGATAAGTCGTATTGAACGCATTGTTTCTGTGTGAAATTTTGCTGCGCTTTTATTGGATTTGAAGATTACTGAATATCTTGATTTTTCAAAAGATATTTGTGATCGTATTGCACTGTTTATAGTGAATAAAGCCTTTTTATTGTTCTTATATATTGGCATCAGTCCTTTCGAACCCCGAGCTAACAAAATTTGGTGTCAGAAGTGGGATTGAATGCCGATCACCAGAGCAATGGAGGGTGAACTGAAACAATTATTGGAGAAATTAGCTGCGAATCATGCTGAGATGTCAACCAACCTTGGCGTGTTGAAATAAGAAATGAAGAAGGATATGTCAACCAACCTTGGCGAGTTGAAGGAAGCGGTGTAGAAGGAAATGTCAGCGATGGATGAGAAAATGACTGCAAACCAGGCTGAAATGAAAGAGATGTCGGAAGAAATGAAGAAAGATATGTCAACCAACCTTGGTGAGTTGAAAGAATTAATAGATAATAAAATAACATCTTTAAATAAAAGAATTGACAGCGTGGAAAACAAATTTGAAGGAAGATTTCAGGAAATAGAAGAAAAAGTTCAAAAGACAGCCAATACCGTAGAAGAAAGAGTTGAAGAAAAAGTTCAAAAGATCTCCAAAACCGTAGAAGAAAGGATAGAGAGTGTGGAAAAGGAGTTGGAAAATGTGAAGAAACAAAAGATAACTGCCGAAAACTATCCCGAAGATGTCAAGTATCAAGCTATGCTTCCTCGGGCCTCTATTAAACTCTCGACCTATGACGGAAGATCCTCATGGCCAGTTTTTAAGACACAATTTGGGATCGTAGCGGACGCAATGGAAGGGATTCCCAGACAAAGGCTTGCCAGTTAGCTGCTTCTCTACGAGCTGATGCTGCCGACGTCCTACAGACTTTGCCTGCAAATGAACCGCTGGATTTTGAAACGCTCGTCAGTGCCTTAGAATTGCGCTTTGACGAGAAATGCATGAAGGAATATAGCAGACTCCAGCTCAAATCTCGACAGCAGAAATCCACTGAATCCCTGCAAGAGCTTGCTACGGATGTCGAGAGACTTTCACATCTTGCTTATCCTGGCTGTCCGACTGAAATTAGAGAAAGTTTAGCTCTACAACATTTTATTGATGGTGTGCGTGACTCTGAGATCCAGACAGCACTCCGGATTGCAGATCTCAAAGATTTAAAAGGGGCTTTGGTTTACGCTCTGAAATTCGAGGCAGCCCAGCAAGCTACTAGGAAAGATCGACACTTTGTGCGAGCAGCCAACCTGCCTGAGACGTCGGATAGAGCTGTGGAGTGCTTACAGCAGCAGATGAATGACATAATGAGAAAGATGAACTCCTTAATGGCCAACAAACCTTACAGGAAGATCAAGTGCTGGAAATGCGGTGGAGAAGGCCATATCCAAATCGACTGCCCAAGACGACCCAGCACCGAAGGTAATAGCTCACCCGCTAACGGAGGAGCAAGAAAACTGATTATTGACCATCTTGCGGGGCGGAGGTTTCCAGATCTTAAGAAGCCTCATTTTCAAGTATGTGAAATTTCTGCAAGAAGTTGCGGCGAGAACGGAGTTTTTGTAGTCGGAAGTGTGAATGATTTGCCCTGTAATATGATCATCGATACAGGAGCCAATGTGACCATCATTCGGAAAGATCTAGCTCAGCGGCTGAAAGAAAATCTGTCCTGGACCCCGCCACGTGTAATCCTTCAAACTGTGACAGGAGATAAGATCGACATATTTGGAAGAATGACACTGGAAATAAAGTTTGGGAACGCCGCTTACCATCATACAGTCTATGTGGCCGATATTTCAGATCCTTTCATACTCGGACTGGACTTTTTAAAAGAGCATGGATTTGCACTGGATTTTAAGAAGAATGAGTTACGCTCTGCTCAAGAAGATGTCACTATTTTCAAACTTGGAAATGACTCCGGGTCTATTCAACGGATCACAGCCAAGGCAGATGTTATCATCCCTCCTCGGACCGAAATGATGATACCTGGATTAACTGAGAACGAAAGTAGTTTTCAATGTGGCTTGGTTGGATATCCTGAGAAGAGCCCAAAAGGAGTGCTAATAGCATCAGCGCTGGTAGATCTGTCGAGAGATGTGATACCCGTGAGGATGGCGAATGTAAGTGAAAAGTCTAGAATTATCCAGAAGGGTGAAGTACTTGCTACCTGTGCTCCAGTCACCTGTGTTTGCAAAGACCCGAGCTTGACGTTGTCGGAGCCGCCTACAAGTTTAACACCTGAAATTGGACGAAATGAGAATTTATCTCCTGAGCAGAGACATGCCGCAGAAAGACTGTTCCAGGAATTTACGGATGTGTTTTCACAAAACGAGAATGATATAGGTCGCACTTCTCTGACACGTCATAGAATTGATACTGCCGACCATCCACCGATTAAACAGCATCCAAGACGCTTGCCGTTTGCAAAACAAGAAGAGGTTTCTAAGCTCTTACGAGAGATGCAGGATAGTGACATCATCGAACCGTCATCAAGTCCGTGGGCCTCTCCCATCGTGTTGGTCCGAAAGAAAGATGGCTCCACAAGATTTTGTTTGGATTATCGTAAACTTAACGATATCACGAAGAAGGACAGCTATCCTCTACCAAGAATAGACGACACGCTAGCTACTCTTTCAGGACATAAATGGTTTTCCACACTGGATTTGAAGAGTGGGTATTGGCAAGTAGAGATCCATCCTGATGACAAAGAGAAGACCGCATTTACTACTGGACAAGGACTTTGGCAATTCAAAGTTATGCCGTTCGGGCTCTGCAATGCTCCACCAACGTTCGAGCGCCTCATGGAGACAGTGTTAAAAGGCCTGACTTTTGAAGCTTGTCTCATCTACCTAGACGACGTCATCGTTGGTGGCCGCACGTTTGAAGAACATCTAGAAAATATTCGAAAAGTGTTAACGAAGCTAAGAGCGGCGAATTTAAATCTGAACCCTCTGAAATGCAAGTTCTTCCAACGCGAAGTAAATTATTTAGGACACATCATCTCAGCTGAAGGTGTTCGAACAGATCCAGAAAAAGTGTCCGCAGTAAAGAACTGGAAGCGTCCGGAAAATGTCCATCAGTTGCGAAGCTTTCTGGGACTATGCACTTATTACAGAAAGTTTGTCCAGGGGTTCTCCAACATCGCAAGACCATTGCATAGGCTCACTGAAAGCAAGCAGATGGACACAAGAATGCGACAATTCCTTACAGCAGCTGAAAGAAGCTCTCACATCCTCTTCAGTCCTAACCTATCCACACCCCGACAAACAATTCATTGTGGACACGGATGCTAGTCATGAAAGTGTCGGTGCTGTACTTTCCCAAGAAATAGATGGCCAAGAACGAGTCGTAGCATACTGGAGCAAATGTTTATCGAAATCAGAGCGGAATTATTGCGTCACTCGTAAGGAGTTATTAGCTATAGTGAAAGCCATAGAACACTTCCATCACTATCTCTACGGCAGGAAATTTCTCCTTCGTACTGATCACGCATCCCTAACATGGCTGATGAATTTTAAGAACCCAGAGGGCCAAGTAGCCAGATGGATACAACGACTCCAGGAATACGACTTTGACATCAGGCATCGTAAAGGCTCATCGCATGGAAATGCTGATGCCTTATCAAGAAGACCGTGTCCCGAAAGTTGTCGCTATTGTTCCAGAGCGGAGAACAAGTATAATCCCGAACATGGCATACGCCAGACGAAGACTTCACTATCAACGCCACCAGATCCCTGGAGTGATGAGAAGATTCGAGAAGATCAAATGGCAGACTCTGACATCAAACCAATCTTGAAATTATTAGAATCTTCTAGCACGAAGCCCAGTTGGAAAGACATCTCGACTTACAGTCCTACGACGAAGCAATATTGGGCTCTTTGGAACTCCCTCCACTTCAAGAATGGTGTCCTGTTCCGAAAATTCGAATCGGAAGATGGGAAAACATCTCGGTGGCAGTTGGTACTTCCTCGATCTCGAATCCCAGAGGTCCTCGAAGAATTACATGACAGTCCCACTGGTGGCCATTTTGGAGTCATGAAAACATTACACAGAGTCCGAGAGCGCTTCTTCTGGGGAAAAGCGAGAGCTGACGTCGAACAATGGTGCAAATCTTGCGATGCATGTGCAGCTCGGAAAGGACCAAAGAAACGTAGCCGAGGAAGACTACATCTCTACAATGTAGGAGCACCTTTTGAACGCATCGCCCTTGACATCCTAGGTCCTCTGCCAAGAAGTGCTGATGGCAACAAATACCTCCTTGTTGTCATGGACTATTTCACGAAATGGCCTGAAGTTTATGCCATCCCTGATCAAGAAGCTTCTACGGTTGCGGATGCCTTGGTACACCAGTGGATATCAAGGTATGGAGTTCCCCTTCAAATGCATTCTGACCAAGGGAGAAATTTCATATCTGCTGTGATTGAGGGTCTCTGTCAACTTCTCGGAATGGACAAAACTAGGACGACGCTTTTACATCCACAGTCGGACGGCATGGTTGAGAGATTTAATCGTACCATCCTCAACAATCTCTCATTGCTAGTCTCAAGAAACCAACAAGACTGGGACCAAAAACTTCCCTTGTTTCTTCTCGCCTATCGCAGCACCGTCCATGAAACAACCGGCTATACCCCGTCTCAGATGCTTTTCGGTCGTGATCTTCGTCTACCTTGTGATCTGATTTTTGGTCGCCCTCCAGATGCGCCTTCATCGCCAGAGGGATACGTGCAGAATCTCCAGGCACGATTTGAAGACGTCCACAACTTGGCTCGAGAGCGTATCAATATACAGACGGAGAAGTTGAAGACCAGGTCCGACACGAAAGCCACGGGACATCAATTCAAAGAAGGTGACAAGGTTTGGTTTTATAATCCGACTCGACGTAAAGGACTTTCTCCCAAACTGCTATCGCACTGGGACGGTCCTTATACAGTCCTAAACAGACTGAACGATGTCGTAATTCGGATCCGAAAGTCACCAAGTTCGAAGCCTAGAGTCGTTCATTACGACAGGCTGGCTCCATACTATGGCCATAGTACTTAGTTCATTTATTGTAAATAGTGTAATGTAAATAATGTAAATTAGTATGACCATGGTCTTGTATATAAATTAATGTAATTATTTATTTTGCTTAGCATTATCATTATTATTGTTATTATTTAAATACTTGTATGTAATAATGTCTGTGCTTTAATTTAATTTATTTTTAAGTAAGTGTATATTTTGTATAATTCAGCATTATGAATGTGTTTTGAATAGTATAGCATTTGTTGGTAACGGGTTTGCTTTCCGATCAAAGGTTGAACTGCCCGGGACGTGCAGTCCTTGAGAGGGGGGCAATTTTATGAATTTTGTATATATCTGTAAATATTCCATTTGTTTAAATTTATTTTATTTTATTATTGTGAAAATTGCAGTATTATTAATGTATTTCCTATTGAGCATCATGTAACTCAATGCTAAAGGCCTCAGGTGGTTTGCAAGGAAAACAACCTTACAGCATCGGTTTTTATAATGAGTTCTATTGGAAAATCGCCAAGGAATGGGTTTATCGCCAAGTTAGCGATGGGTTTGGCGACTTATTTTTGTCGCAAAATTTGGCGATATATCGCCAAATGTCGCCAAGTTGGCGACGGATTTGGCGACTTTTTGTGCAACCCCCCCCCCTTATACCTTTACATTGGGATTCTTTCTCGTTTGGGGTACTCTATCGAGAGTTAAAGCACCTTCTGGTAATTTCTAGCATCCGAAAGCTCTGGAATAATCTGGAAAGATCTTTAAAGCCTATATAAGGGACCTCCACCAGTTCAGTTAGTTAGTTGTCTGTCAACTGCGATTGAATTCATACGAGAGGCTTTGCATTGAGAACTGTGTTACTCGGATCGATTTTGTCGTTGATAAGTCGTATTGAACGCATTGTTTCTGTGTGAAATTTTGCTGCGCTTTTATTGGATTTGAAGATTACTGAATATCTTGTAATTTTCAGAAGATATTTGTGATCGATTGCACTGTTTATAGTGAATAAAGCCTTTTTATTGTTCTTATATATTGGCATCAGTCCTTTCGAACCCCGAGCTCACAACAATATATATATATATATATATATGTTATATAAATTTTTTATTTTACAATATTCCTTTAAATTATTCTAAATTCTGACATATTCATTATTTCCCTATTTCTTAATAATATTTATTCCTATTTAATTTCCTTTTAAAATTAAAAACGCGTATATTAATAACTATCTTATTAAAAATCTTAATCTAAAACTTTAAGTCAATTCGTAACTTTTATCAACTATCTAATCTATAATATTCTGAGAGAAGCTAGTTTTTCATTTCGAATGTTTTTAAAAGAGATTTTGTTATTTTTATACCAGGGGGCTGGATTCGCGCGTTAGATTTTCTTACTTCGAAAACAATGCGCCAATAGATCTGAGATTCTTTCTTATTAAAACCTCTCCATCTCGCGTCATTCGCTTAGCCACTCAATTCTTAATATTCGTTTCTCATTGATTGGCTCGTGTACGTATTACGTTGATGGTGTAGTTATCCGCATCTAACAAAAGCAATTGCAAGAATTCGAAGCTCATATTTTTGTCTTGTTTTCAAGTGCCGATCAAACGGTTATCTGGAGTTTTTATGATTCGGAATTTCTAACCAGCTATTTAAGATCAACTAAATGATGTAATGATTTATAGTCAAGCCCGAGGGCTTTAGAAAACATCTTCGTCCTGTGGAAATTATTTCTTCATATCCCCTGTGGCTGAATAAACGCTTTGGTTAGAAAACTGGCTTAGTCTTTATGGAGAAATTTCTCAATGGGTACATTCATTGCCTACACTCCTCGCCATGATTCTCGATCTATCGACTGCAATCATTCACCATCGTTAACAAGCTGCCTGTTTCTCGTTAACATAATATATTTTAGGTATTAATCTATCATAACAGTATTCTCAATTTTTCTTATTTAAGTTGTCTCATGACTCTTAAATCTTCAAAATCTTCGATTTTTTGATTTTTTGATATGTTAAACATCTGTCTTTTTTGAACGTTTTGATATAATTTTTTCCTTAAAATTCCCATTAAAACAGAAGCTAAGGCTTTTAGAATTATACCCACTCACAGCTGAAGCGGACGTTGTATAACTCAAAGGGATGCCGGTCTGCCATATGTTCTTTATTTACATCGTTCCTGAACAGTTATTTCATTCAGAAATGTTTTTATATTCCATGTTTTTATACTTCATGGAGAATATAAAGTAAGCATCTAACCTACAATAAACACCTTCGTGTATTAAGTCAGACAAGTTGTTTACTATTGATTCGCATAGAAAATCAGCACATGACAAAGCCTTTGACAGATGTTTATGAAACATTTTGCGACGCATTTCTTAAATTTTTATATGAGGTTTTCTTTTTTATAATTGATATTCTACAATGGGAAGTATGAAATAAAAAAAGAAGTCTGGTAAAAGGCCCAGGAAAAAAGATTTTGTAGAAATAAAATATGTTGATCTTTAAAAATCTCAGAAAGTTTAAAATGGGATTGCTTCAAATCGGAATCTATCAAGCTGCAGAAAGCATTCATGAAACATGTTTAGGTTCCATATTTATAAACAATGAAATCTTATTTGCAAATTTGAAAAACTTTAATATGTAAAACTTGTAATTTACAAGTAAAAATAGGAGAAAAATCAGTCTGTGGATTGATCTCCACATTTCAAAGTGCATATAAGGAATGCAAAGAATATAAAAAAATTCTTATTTTTTTTAAACTATTGAAAAGGATTATTTTCGAAGGTAAAATTTATTTCTTATTAATGTTCAATCGTTTTATACTTATAAACTTTAAAAATTTTGATTACGATTTAACCTTTATATACAATTTTCTCAGTTTGTTAGATTTTAGGCTTATGCCTAACACTTCTAAAAAATGATCAAGAAATTTGCATGAAACATAATAGATACTTTTGTTTTCATGTAAATAATGACTTATACTTTAACTTTAATATTGTAAATGCATTATTTATTTATTGAAAGATTGTTATATGCATTTATGTGATTTTGCGGGCGAAAAATGTGATTACTTGTAACGACAGCATCGAAATTGCATCGGGATTCTTAAAAAAATATTATTTTGCTAAAAATACTAAAAACAATTATTTTCAAAGGTATACTCCATTTATTGTTATAGTGCGACATATTATACACATAAACTTTTAAAATTTTGTTACAATTTAATCTTTAAATGCGATTTTCTCACTTTGTTAGATTTTATGCTTATGCGCAACATTTCTCAACTAATAAATAAATTTCCCTGAAACTTAGTAGATACTTTCCTTTTGATGCAAAGAAGGACTTATCCTTTAACTTTAAAATCGCAAATGCATTGTTTATATATTGAAAGATTATTATCTGCATATATGTGATATTGCGGGGGGGGGGGATGAGATTTCTTGTATCGATAGCATCGAAATTGCATCAGGATTGTTAAATAAATAAATAAATATATATTATTATTTTTATTTTTTTGCTAAAAATACTAAAAGAATTATTTTTAAAGGAATAATGTATGCCTTTTCTTGCGCGCAATGGTAGCAACTCAAAAAACAATTTTTTTAATTTATATAAAAATTAAACATTAAAAAAAATTAAATATCAATGTAGAATATTAACATAATTATTCTACATTTAACAGATATTAAGCTGTCTGTGTTTGAAATTTTGTGCATTTGTGTTTCATAGGGAATCAGAAATAAAATGGAAGGTGACATGATGCTTAATTGCGCCGTCAGTGAAAAAGTAACACTCCAGAAACCCCTTAGTTTACTATATTTTGTCTTAAAATATTTTTATTCCGTTTCTTTTTTTTTTCGAAATCTATTGATTTTACGTGTCATACTTTTTTTTAAATTATCTTTCTTTCATTTTCCTTGGCAAAATTTTTGATCCGATGCCTGTAATTTTTTTCCGTTTCAATACACTCGTTCTGAATGTTCTATTTTGGACCAGATAAGGTAGGTGCCCTGTTATGATCATGTTCCTGATATGGCCTATTATCCCCCTATTATATGTTGCCTAACCAAAAAAATCGCTAAATGGCATAATCATGCCGTAAAGGAGCGTCCTAGTGTATTATGAGGATCACTTGCCATTCAGCTAAGTTGTGGAATTTGAAGCCAATTTCCTATTTTATGTTTTTGGTGTGATTGCTTCTTGTTTTTATCTTATAAGTCTGCTTTTTTTATTCTCATTTTTAAAAGAATTTTTTTTTTGTGAATATCATCGTACTCTGTTTAGTTTTTAATGCTCTTTCAATTGGTGCTGTCGTTGATGGTGTATATTTATGAGTTGTTCAAAATCAAACGATTTTCGGGAAAGCTCACCTGCACCTTATATAGTCATCCAGGTGGCCATATCAAGTACACCACGCAAGCATATGATACATAAATTTTTATTTGTTTCTGTTTCGATAAGTAATTTGTTTTAAAAAAATTTTAAACTGTAAAAGGATTTGACATTTTTCTAAATAAAAACTTAAATTGTAATGTCAATTTTGATAACAACTTTATTTTTTATGAAAAATCCTGTTTCAACTCAACTTTTGAATAATATTTAAGAATTATTGAGTATCATGTTTATTTATTTTACACGGAAATTATTTAATTTAGCAGAAGAAAATCACGATTTGTGAAACAAGAAACAATGGTGGCCATATCATGTGCACAGATTCCTGATATAGACACTTGGTAGACTTTTGAAATTCCGTTTTTCTTTTTTTCTTTCTTTCTTTTTTTCTAATTGTGGATTAGTAAAACAATTTTCATGGGGAATACAATGTTTTTTTATGACTGTCCATTAACCTGAAAACGTTAAAAAAATAAAACTGTTTTGATTCTTTAAAAATGACGGCGAGGAAAATTCTTAAACTTTAGCATGGCCATATGTTCCCCCCCCTTATTTTAGGAAAACTGTAGAACTGTCTTCCCGCACTTTTTGGAACCGAATTTTGCAGTTTTGTTCCTTCAGCAGTCTCGCACTGTTTTAGGCTTTTCATTCATTAGCCACTTTTTTCACACGGGAATGCGTATCCATGGGAATATGTAACTTTGCGCACTGGTTTTAAATGCTCTTGGACTTGGAGCCCAGACTGCTTTGTGTTAACGTCTGTCCTAATTGCCTTTGCAGCGTCACAAAGAGATTCTAATCTCTGAATTTCATAAATTTAATGTAAGTAATTCCTTAAGATCTAATTTTTATTTGAAGACATTCGTAATGTATCACGTTTGTAGAAGCGAGTCCTGTGTAACGATGTAAAGACTGAAATAAAGAGTTTTAGTCTATTTATGACTAATCCGTTATGTTTTAGGAAACATCAACTGAGTGTAAGATCCAGTCTTGCTTTTCGTTATTTCGATTACTGCAGTAATGAAAAGCCAACACGGATCACTTTGAGTGAAATATTACTTGCTGGAATTATGTTTATATGAATTCCTTCACAACCATGCTACCATCAGTTTTGTAGGCAAGTTAGTGAATATTGTAGCGATGGGATGGCTACATTTTTTTATTTTAAATGAGGTGCGGGATTTTTCATTCGATAGCTGTTATGCTGTACAGCATAAAAAATTTCAGTGTCAAATTCTCAGACACAACTAGATGAATTTCAAACTGCCATATATCAGCAATTTTTTAAGATATACCCAAAACAAAAAATGTTCCAGAATCCCTATATCACGTTCTAACGCTTACTGGAAAGAATTTTTTTCAATTTATAACATTTTTGAACATCTTTTTGATTTTTTAAAAATTTAAAAATTTTTACTGGCCGCTATTTTAAAACAAGATGGTGGATGAAGCGGGCTAACGAACTCGGTCGAGACTTTTTTATCTCCTATACTCAGTCACATCCAAATTGGTTCATAAGTAAGAGAGTTGCAGCATGACAAATGTGTGATATATATATCAACATTTGAACGGAGGGTGGCTTTAGGGTCTGGAGTCATGTTCGGTGAAAATATACCAAAATGTTTTGAAATTGCTTTCCTCCGAATAGCTTCTTTTTTTAATGAAAGCTACCTAAAAATTATAAATTGAAAAAGTTGTTTCCGTTATGTGTTAGACCGTGATACAAGGATTTTGGAGTTTTTTTGTTTTTGCTTTATCTTAAAAATTGTCTGCTGTTTGAATTTTGGCTGATATTTTGAAACAATCTGATTTTTTTTATGCTGTAACTCTTATGCTGATTATCGCATTCAAGTTCAGTATTAACGAAAATCTGGGATTGAATCTTCTATACTCAAATCTGGTTCGAAGTACTTTAGCTTCGGGTGTTTGAGTAAAATGAGTTGAATTTTTAAAAAGATGGAATATGGAAGCTACCCTTTATTCAACAGGCCGGAAGGACTTTTCTAATATAGTGTTATAAATCTCATTAACAGTTTATTTTATGTTACAATTATTTGAGGGCTTCAGTTTAAATTTGATTTTGATGTCTTATTTTTAAATATTTTAATTAGATAAATCAGTATGATGAACGTCTAATTTAGATTTATAAAATCACTGTGAAAAAAAAAATATGTATTTACCTAATAAAATCATAAAATGACAATTTATTTGCACTGTATTTTAGCAAAACGCAAATGAATGAAAGCATATATCAGGGTAGCGAACGATAAAGGAATATTTTAAGGATAATATCAGTATTTCCTTATAGACAAATTCGCCTTATTTAATCGTGCGACTAAACAAAGCGAATATTTCTATAAGAAATACTAGCACTTCTCCTGAAAAATTTCCTGACCAGGGGCTATCCTGATATATTTTTTTAATCATTTGTTTTTTTACTGCTATACAATGGTAATATACTCTGTATGTATACATGAATAAAATAAAAATAAAAGTGCGTTGAAGATATGTTGAAATTTATTTATTTTTGCAGATGATACTTCTCCTTGTCTCAAAAGATTTTCATAAAATTCTAAACAGTATATATTAACTCGGTCTTTTACAATTTTTATTTCTCACAACTTTTCCCAAAAATTCTGTGTGAAAAACTTTAATAAATCTTGTATCATGATCCACCATAGAAAGATATATATAGTAAAAATAATTTTATATCAAACAGTAATTTATTCCTTTATTGAGAATATTGTAATTTCATTAAACTTTTTTGAACTAAACTAGGTTGTTGACAATTTAGAATCACTTTTATAAACTCTTATGTAATCTTATGTAGCAGATACTATCATGCGTTTAAAGAAAAGGAAGCATGCTTTCGTATAAAACATAGTATAAAACAGAAGGACATGTTTTGATCGCGGAAAACTATGAAAATTCATAAATTTTAAAATATCATAATTGGTAATCTATGGGGGTAAAAGGATCAGATATTTTAGATTTTTTCTTAGAAGTTTTTTTAAATATAAGTTATACAGAAAAGGTCATTTAAAAATTTAAATTTGTAATCTAATACGTAGACAAAAATCATATATATTAAAAGACGAAACCTTTTAAAACAAATACCATTACTTTAAATCGATAACCGATTTACATATTTTTTGTATGTGGCAGTATATTTCTATTACAAGTGATTTAAGATCATTGGTTTTTCTACAGAAAGCGTTAATTTTTTAGAGCAAAAGTTTCAATAAAACAAATTAACTGAAACATTTTTATAATAATGTCCATAATGCATCTTTCACTTCTTTTAAAAGCCTATTTGCATTACACAGTAGTTTGCGGATTGTTTGTTTAGAGTTTGTATCGGAAATAGTACTGTATTTCACTGGGGGAATAAAACTTTTAAAATAAAATATTTGAAAGGCTGTTTCATTACACACCCCTTCTTAAATAATAAAAAAGCTTATTTTACTGATATTTTTATAGTATTTTTTTCCGTCAAGTTTTGACGGGTTCCATCTAGTTATAAATAAATTTATTCTAACCACGTATATATAAATTTATGTGTAAAACATTGACATTTGAATAATTTTAAGAATTCATAATTAAATTCCGTTAAAAAATTATATTTCTTATGTATGGTTATGTTATGAAAATCCAGAGGGAAGGGGATATGTGTATACATTTGTTTGGGAGTCCAATACTCCCAAAGAAATGAATACACACCGCCATTTCATAATCCTGAATATTCTTTGATTTACGATATGAATTTTGTTAGAAAATTACCCAAACTATTAAGTTTTCGTGGAATTCCTAAAGCACTATGTTATCATTCTATTAGAATAGTTTAAATTTGACATTTAAAATTATATATCTACTGACCAAATGCTGCACACTAGACCTATATAACTTTCAATCAAAGTGCAAGGATATTAAATTTTAAAATTGTATGTAACTATGGAAACAATTAATTATATTCATATAATTCTTTAGAACTATTTTGATTCATATAGCAATTAATATCAGTTTGAGTATTGATATTTTATAAACTCTATATAATATTGCAGATATGGAAGTTCTTTATTATTCCCATTTATCACCTGTTATTTCCCTTCGAACACGGACATGGGTTACATGGGACAAGTTTAAAAGTTTAGAGAAAAGTTTGTGTATATTTTGAATTATTACAGTTGGAGAAATGGCATTGTCTTTAAGTTTTCCTAAGTGAATAATCTCACATAACAGCTGAATAATGCATTTGAGAAAGGCAATAAAAAGAAAAAATATCCTATCTTCATTTTCCTCTGCATATAAAGGATTTTTCAGAGAAAAAAACATTTACATTATTATATAAATATTACATTTATCACATTCAGAAAATAAGTAAAGCTGCTCAAGGAGGTAATTAGTTGCAACATGTAAAAGAAATATCTATGTATACATGCACGGATGTATGAAGTCTCTATGGAGGTATACATATACAGGTACACCTTAGTTCATTCAAGCTGGAAATAAAAAATAACAAATCAGCAAATTTCATGAAATATATATTTTGGATGTGTTATAGTACACTGTAAAAAAATTTCGTAGCATTTCAGTAGATGTACCGTAAATTTTAGGAGAGGAAAGAGAACAGACAATTCACAAATCATTAGTACAAATGTGCTCAGGTGAATAAAAAATGAAAATAGCCCATACTAAAAAAATATAGCAAAAAAGAGATAATAGCTTAAATAGCACATAATCAGGTAACCTGTTGTACAAATAAAATGTAAAATCAAACGCGTACATTATTATTGGACAATTTTGCGAGTTACCTAGGTTTTACTTTTTTTCTTTGGTTTTGCAATCTATTATCTGTGTTTTACAAGTAAAAGATTTGATATCTAAATAATAGACTAATAATATACGAGCAAGAGATTAAAATATTTGATGCATTGGTGCTTTAAATGAAAAATACACTTCACCTAATCTTGTTTTAATCCCTAAAATAAGTGCATAGCAGTTATTTTTCCAAAGTTTCGGGACTTACTAAGAATGATGATTTAAGCATAAATATTTCATTAATGTATTCAAGAGATACGAAAGAGGGATAAAGTTTAAGTACACTCAAATAAATATTCCAAAATACGTTGTCAAACATATTTTGAAAGATAAGAATAAAAAATGATAGAATATTTAAGTAATACACATGTTCTTATAAATGTTCAATTTCATAATTTTTTAAAGGTGTATTTGTTACTTTTAAAAACATTTTGTTAATATAATGTAAAAAAAAAAAAAAAAACTTTACTGCATTTTACTTCAAATTGTCACAGAAAGCAATGAAATTACCCATTCGACAGGGATTTATGACTTGTTTCAAGTTACGTTAAAAAAGTAAATTTAAGATAAATCCATAGTTAAATTTATCAAACTATGAACTTTTCATTACAAGCACCTAATTTTCACATCATATTGGGTTTTTTGGAAAAATATATGATACCAAACGGGAAGTCCTTGGGTCACGTAGTTTGGAAATTATTTACGTTTAGAGTTTGGAACTCTTAAAATTATAAAAACATTCGTAATTCTTTCAAATCAGATGGTAATGCGGCTAGTTTTTTAAGTATAACTCAAACATATTTGGCGCATCGAATTGTAATTTTTGATTCGCATATTTGAATCTTCGAAAAATCGATTTCTAGTAAACAAAATCAGAGATTACAATTCCTATTTTGTTTCGAAAATTTATTAAATCAATATTGTATTTTCGAAATAAATTGTCAAAAAAAACCTGAAATGTAACTTATAGATTTGTTTACAAAACTCAATTTCTAAAATATTCAGATAGGTGAATCCAAATTTACTGTGGTTTCTGTCAGATAGCTTATGTCTCATACTTAAGAACCTGTCTGTTTTGCAATGATTACATATGAATTTCTCTGTAAGTCAAAAATGTACGTATTTATAATTCTCAAATTACTTGACCAAATGTCATCCTGTTTTGTATCCTAGGTTAAATGTGCCTAAAAATCAAAATATGATGTATAATTTAGGTGTTTGTATTCCAAATTCCAGATATAATTCCTTTGTACAGTTTGAATATAAAGACAACATGCTAAGCTTAATTTTTAAACATAAATTGTAAGAATAAATATTTTGTAGTAGAATGGCTATTTCCTTTGATTCAGTTTGGGGATTGAAATATATGGGTTGTTCTCTTGTTTTTTGGCATACTTTAGATTAATGCTTTGTGTTGTTAAAAGTACTTTTAAACATTCGTTCATATCGTGTGTTAAGAAATTCTAAGACCAATGACGAAATTGTTAATTGTTGAAGAAGAAAATGTAATATACAATTTTTTTTCTTATATAGAAAATTAACTGAAAATCACTTTCTGTACGAATTTAAGTATAAGCTTAAATTTTATTACAATTCTGTCATTTTTCAAAAAATTAATCTGTTAAAAATATTATAAAACCAGTTTAAAAAAATTATAAGACAAGCTGAGAAAATTTACATATTACATGTCAATTCAGAATCATCATAAAGTGCATGCGTTAGTAGTTTGTAAAGTCATTAAGAGAAAAATAAAGTTTCAAGTTTTGATCAATTTTGATTTCCAACGTATAATTTTAAAGTTTTCTTGTTTTAATTTTGGGTGACACCGTTTTTGTTAAAATATAAGTTTTGATCATACCGGTGAGACCAAGATAAGTTTGATCTTCCATTTGGTGAGGTGGTGTTGTGCATAACTAAATGAATTTGTCATTTTTTAGTTTTCAACGCTGATAATTGCATACGAAACTTTTATTAGTTTTTCTACGAAATTTGATGACCAATAGGAAATCCTTATTACTATCCCTATTCACTGATGGATCAATAAATAATTAATTTTATAGGTTGTGTTCATTACTAATTTCATTAGTATTATTCCAAGCTTTTGGTAAAAAAGAACGTTTTTACATTTTTTAAAATTTTTGACCTAAGAGAATGAAAGGTTGGATTATTGTAAATTTCTTACTCACAATTGCTAAATGTTCAGGAATCATTACTTACACAATACGTGAAAATTGTAAATGCTTATTCAAAAAATATCACATGTCACGCTTTGGAAGAATCTTAAATCAAAAGCTTATGCAAAATTTAGAATAAACCCAAAGATATTGAAATATTTTCAAAAGGAAAGACTGAAATAAACTAGGAATGTCATGTCATGGAAAGATGTGTTGAAAAAAAAACTTTGGCGGTACAGATGGTTACATATTATATTATTGGAATTACTTGAGGAAATACTCAAAAATTTTTTCAATTGACAAATGTACTGAGGCTCATTAATGGTTTGTGGAGAGTTTTCTCTTGATGAATTGTGTGCATTACGACTCATTATGGGACCTATAAACTGCAAAGAAAGTACCAATCTGCTGTACATAATCACCTCATACCATTTGAGTCTGTATTACATGGTTCTCATTGGCTGTTTCAGAAGGATAGTCCTTCTGCACATGCATCTAAATCCATCTAAACAGACTTTAAAATAAAACGCCAATGTTTTGTTATGATCTAATCAAAGTTCCGATTTGAACGCCATGGAAAATATATGGGATACTTTAAATATAGAGTTTATTCTAGTAATAAACATTTTGTTGTGCGAATGAACGGGCAGTTGCAACTGTGAGAGAATGGCACTATATTCTTTAAACAGAACTTAAAAAACCTGTTCCCTTTAATGAATAGTAGAGAGTTTGAGGTTATAAAAAAAAGATGACATATATCATATTGATTTTCATGTCTTTTTTTTTGGGGGGGGGGACAAGTTGTCGTATAATTTGTTAATAGTTTATTTTCATTCATTTGCAATATTTGATTAATTTAATCATTTATCGCATTAATCAAATTTATTGACACCTAATTGTAATAGTTATTTTGTAATATCCCATTTTATATATTTATATTATAATTAAAATCCTTTAATGTGCAAAATTAAACTTATCTTATTATATCTTAACAAACTACAAAACGCTCATTTCTAGTTGAACATATAAAGAATGTGAAGATGGGAAATTAGAGATAGAAAATACATATCATTAATATTCTTAGTTTTTTTTTTTTTTTTTAAATACATAAAATTAACAGAATAGAATGATGAAATTGAAAATTTAATCTATAAAATTTAATTATTTTTTCCTAATTTGTTTGTTATAATACATTCTATTTCATTTCTCCAGCTCAAAAAATAAAAGGGCGGATAGGGCAAAAAAACGTTCCCTTTAAAATGAAGACAAATTTTTAAGTTAAACTGTATGATCTGTTCTAAAAATTAATTTTATCTTCAATGTTTCAGAAATTGTTTCTGAAAAATCATGGGAATCTTCAGATTAAGGAGCTGACTGTCGGTTTTGCCCTTTCCTTTTGAATTCTTTTATATCAGTGCTTCCGAAAGTAAAATTTCAAGTAGTTTAATCAGACGGACTTCTATTATAAAAATGTATCGTTACATATATCAATTACATGATAATCCAAGTATATTTAAGCGAGTTAAATCACGGGCAGACGGCAGACAGACAGACAAACGGAATTCATAAACACATTTCTACTATGTTGGAAAGTGTTAATAAAAACGTATAAACGGTGCTATCTGTACTTCATTAATACTAGTTCTACATTATTATTCATCAATGAAATATATAATATTTATTATAGATTCATGGAACAAGAGTATAAAAAATTATCGAACGAGTTATTTAACTTTGTATGTGAAACAAAAAATTAACAGCAACTCGAATATGTAGTTATAAATTGTAACATAATACATAAAACGACCTTTATAACAAGAACAATAGTTAATTAACATGTAATAGTAAAATAAATAATTATGCGATCTTCAGTTCATCTCATTTTGCACAAGGAATAATCTCTTTAAATCTGAATCGACAAAACAATTTTCATTTTTAATTATTTTCCCGAAAGATAATTTTATGTTAATCTGCAATTACTAGACGCACAATTACACAGCAATTTATAACTATGAACTAAAAATAGTACAATACATTTTCTTCAGAAAAAACAAATGCATCATATGAAGTCATTAATATAGAATGGATTTACTTTTCGCTTTTAAAAAGAAATAAGCAAATGTAATTTAAAGTAATCATAAAATAATCACCTACATTCTCTTCAGTTCTCCTGAAGGGTATTATTTGGGAATTACGTAAGTGTTAGTTTAGTTTGTCTTGCATAAGATTTCGAGTACATATATCGGACTATAATTTATAATACCTTTGAAAGGGTAGGTATCACTAAATGAGAAATGTAGTGCCTATATTGGATATAAAAATACCTCTTTCCGCTTTTAGTGTCAGAAAATACAGACAGTTCATACATTTCAAAGTATCATAACTCGGTATTAATAACAAATAAATTAGACGTTCTCTAATTTCCATCTAAAGTAGCGATCACACGTACTATCCTACGATAGAAATTATCCGATATTTCTACAGAAACAGGTTTTCAAGATTGAAACAGTCAAAAATATAAAGTAAGATACACTGTAAAAAAATCGGAAGCGTTACTCCATCTAATGGGGCAGTAATGTGGCCCACCCTGTCAATTATGTTTCCGTATATTTTGGAAAAGTATTTAGTAATGTCTCCGTATATTTCTGAAATATCACTGCCTGTTTCGGAAACGTTTCTGTATGTTTCGGGAATGTTTCTGCATATTTCGGCAGTGTTTGCAAATATTTCAGAAATGTTTCTGTGTATTCCGGAAATGTTTCTGTATATCGGAAATGTTTGTGTATATTTCAGAAATGTTTCTGCATATTTTGGAAATGTTTCTGTGTATTTCTGTAATGTTTCTGTGTATTTCTGTATCATAATTTTTTTATTTAACGATAAACTTTTTTAATAGAATTAATATTATCCGATTGAATGTTATTGTACAGTAATATTCGAGTTGCTAATAATCTTTTGTTGCACATACAAAATTAAATAACTCGTTTGATAGTTTCTTTATACTCTTGTTCCATGAATCTATAATAAATATTATATATTTGTTTGATGGATAATAATGCAGTATTAGTGTTAATGAAGTACAGATAGCACGTTTATACTTTGTTATTATCTTTACGTTTTGAGATTAGAATCCTATTCATAATCTTGGTATCGTTTATATGACAGAAGAAATTCATAATTTCACTTATACTATACTAGCATGCTACACCCGCTGCGCTGGGCCATTTTTCTAAATGTACCTTAAATCAAACGAATTGGCTTTGTATTTTAAAGCAATATGGATCTTCACCTACGGATGCTACCCTAGTCATAATTTTCAAACGAATCTTGAATCAAACGAATTATATTAATGGATTTGAGCATGTATTTTAAAGCAATAGGGACGTTCACCTGGTTTTTCCTTCAATATTGCTGTAAACCATGCGAACGATTTTGCTTTATTAGCCGCCCACAGGACGACTTATTCTTTCACGCAACAGTAAAATTCATGTTTATGAAAAGTCACAGGCCATCCATCGTTGCCACTGTTTAATCTCGGAAAATGAAACATTTGAAGTTAGTGAAAAAATTAATAGCTCAAAAAGTATTGGTCACAAAATTGTTAGACAAACTGCGTTAGAAAGGTAAAAAATTATACTTTTCTTGATATAAATTCCAAATTGAAAGATTATGCCGTTTTTCAAATAATGAATATCAAATATTACCAATCTTCTCAATGAAGTACCGAAACATTCACGCGTAAAAAGATAATGATAACGTTGTTGCTTTCGGTCGAGAAAGGACCAAAAGATGTTCGCATTTTACTATTTTAACCGTTTTTAACGAAATTCTTTAACTTATTTTTTAAGCGCTTTTAACGAAATTCTGTAATTTTAGAAGAATTTTTCTTTGAATAAGCAATGAAAATGCATAAAATCGTTACAAAAATGTTAAAATTACCAAAAAGGATAGATGCAAATTATCAGATATGAAAAATAAAGAAGAAATTTGGTACTTTCGTGTCATAGCAGCCACCAATCATGAAATATTTTTGTTTCTGTTTTCAATAATATATTGTAAATTTGGTACTTTCGTGTTATAGTGGTTTCCAAGGATGAACTGCCAAGCGGCCAAGATTTATCGCCAAATTATAAAGCATGTATGACATTATAATAATATATGATATATATATAACATTTCTTGACGTATGTGGCCAAGTTATAGTCAAATATGATGCATATAATGATGTATATATATATGACTTGTGTATATGATGTATATACGACATATAAGACATAAACAATATGTGTATAATAACGTATATGGCACATATAGGAGTGTTTGGAATATATATATGCGTGTATAGGATGCATATATAAGCTTTGCGATGACCGTGGCGAAATCATAACTGAAACCTTGGCATAATCATAATTATGGGAGCCGCTATATTTCTCTGTTTCAAGTCTTTTTAAATTTTAGTTTTTCCTATCTTTCTCAGCACCTTTAAGGTCCACAGAGGGCGTAGGCCTCGTCTAAAGGATCCAAAGAAGTTAAAGTCGTCGCAGCCAACATTTTTAAGAGGGTCCCGGGGCCCTATCTCCCATAGGACCGGAGTTATCTTATCCGGAGTCCCCCACGGGGAAGACATTCAATGTGTTCAAACCCATCATTTGTTAAACAACTTCTCTTAGCTATATCCATCATAAAAGCTGCTATCATACAACTTTACATTACCTTTTTTAGGTTATCTATTAAGGGCTAAAATGCCTTGAACCATTAAAAATAGTTTAAAGGGTGTCATTAAGCAAGCACATTTATAAACAACAACTACCTCGCCACGTCTCAGCCCATTGGAGCCACATCTTTTTACTATTATATTTATTAAAAATACTTCTAATCACCGAATCTTTTTAAAACTTGGTGTGTTCCTGCCTAATATATTCCGGCAGTCTCACAAAAAATCTTAGAGCGCTAACTAAATTCAAAAGTGGAGAAGCTGTTTTATGCTATCAAACACTTTTTTTGACGAGTTAGACTTAATAAATCTCAACGATAAAAGCCGTGGGTGGTCAATCTATATTCTGCCGTAAGGTAGAATTTTTCCCGCTTCTATTATATTACACATTTGACAAAATTTGCGCTAATAAGAAGCAATTCATTTAGTTGATTATTTATAGTTGAGTTTGGTAGGGAAATGAGGCAATTATGAGATTATGACAATAGGAACTAAAATGTTCTCTAGTGTACATACTGCTAAAAAAGAGAGCATTAAAATGATTGTATACATTGACCATTGAACTTAAGTAATGTTCGGGTGATTCATTTTCGTCTGTAAGTTCTTGAACCCCGCCCCTCTTTCTTGTCTCTGTGTGAGGTTCGGGTAACATAAGTACAATCTCACTCAATGTTACGTTATATTCCGTAATATACGTCCTCTTCTGGCAAGTCTACTATGGTTTTCATCTTTCGATTACGGCAGAGTAAATACAGTCAAAAATTTAATAAGTTGTTTGCACATAAAAAACAGAGTTTAACTTTCATATTTAAAACAAAATGGTGAAACATAAAAAGTGCATTTTGAAAGCTGAATAGTTTGAGTAAAATTAAAATGACGCCTTTTTCACTGTCTTTCCCTTTTTTAGAACAGTTGCATTTGTGTAACCATTAACCTGAAAAAAAAAACCCGATGATTAACTCTGGTAGAAGAATAAACCTCGAGTTTGCATCTAATAAAATCTTCCTAATCTTACATAATCTTTTCAATATTCAAGTTTGACGTCAAACATTAGAAGTGCAGGAAACAATATGGTTACTAATGTACCAGAGCTAGTTACAAAACGAAGTTATTTACGCGCCAAACTATGTTCCATTAAATAATGTCAAATTGCTGTTAATTCAATTATAGATCTTTCATTGACAAAATTCCATACCTTAAATAAAACTGACAATGATAAAGTTAGTTATGCAAAATGTTTAGTCATAATCATTTTGGTGAATATTTAAACCGAAGATTTTCTTTGCATTTCTGTAAATAGTATAATAACACGCAGAAAAAGATTCATTTATCACTATGTTTAGCTGCTAGGTCTGTATGTAAGTCGAAAATGCTTTATAATGATCGAAAAGTTATCTAATCAGAATTTCAGGTACTCGTGTTTCTTATCCAGGCTGAATGATAAATCGACAAATATTATTTATTCCATTCACCAACATTGGCATTAAAAAGTTTTTCTGTACATTAGAAGCATCGATTTTTTGGTATGAAACTTTGCTTCATAATGAAAAAAGCATACATTTAGCAATCACTAATTTCAAAAGTCGTCTAATCTTCTGTAATCTGAATCGTCGTCCAGAGTAACCTTCAGACAGAAACAAAACATCCAACAAATATGGTAAAAATGACAACTGGCAGGTGGCCGGAATACGGACGATTAGTTCAATATCTTTTAAAAACCTTCCTGAAAGAAGGGGGGATATGCAGAAATAACTAAAAAGAAATGACGAATCAAAAAGAGTATAGAAAATTTATTTCAGTAAGCAATTTTTATTGCAAAATGTCACCTTTTGTGGTAGTTATAACGCATAATTGCACACATCTACTTAAGAATATTCTTTAGTTCCTAACTTATGACGCAGTGGATATTTCTATAAGTGAAATTGGCGATATATTAAAAAAAATAAAGAAAAGAATAGACAATGTTCGCTGATCTGAGTTCGAGGCTATAAAAATCATATGTTTGGTGAAAACAAACCGGCATGTTTCCGTAGTAAATTTTTAAATGTCTAAAATTCAATTATTTTACAATATGTGTTTGTGTGGCAGACATTCACTAAAATTTAAATATTTGATCCCATATTTATAACAATAGCTGCTATTTATACAATTTGCATTTGAATATAAATATTTATTTCAAAAAGGATCTTGTATACACGAAAAAACACTATTATTGCTAATATCGCTTAAGCTGATGTCACGCTGATGCATTTTTGGCTTAAAATCACATTGTTTGGCGACAAAAGTAAAATCAAAATAGTAAATAAACAAATAACATGTAACTCATAAATGCAGTCATTTTTACAATTGCATCTGTTAGTTCCTCCTGTAAGTCACATGATAGGGGAGCTATATAAAAAAAAGTAACAGAAAGAAAAAAATTTCACTCATATCTTATCTAATCAAATTATTAGTTGAATTTTTGTTAATCTGACGCAAACGATAAATCGCCAAATATTGGCTTAAATCTAATCTCATGCATTTCAAATATTTTTAAGCATTACAAACATTCCTTTGGGGTTTAAATTAAATAGTTTCGCTTTATAATATTATCCCTCATTAAAACAGATTTTTATTTTGCGGGGGGGGGGGATTTTAAATAAAATTAATAACAGGATTTTTCTTTTATTTTTCTATGTGTTTGCATATATTTCTCATATAGCCGTTTCAATTCTTTCATCAACGATAATGGTCGCCAAACAAATGACCTATGGTAACCTTATCGTCCAAAATAACAGAACTTTCCATCATAATTCTATAACTAATCTACGTAGAAGTATATGTTATATACTAAAACCTTCCCTGAAAAATTATCTATCCAACAGTGCAAGTTCCATCAAATTCCATTCAGCAGAACTCGAGTTATAAAGGAACGGAACGAAATTTTCGTTTGTGTTTTATATATATAGTAGATGTATTTTTCTCATTTTTTATGAATCACATATTTGTAAATAAATATTGTTGAACATTTGATTTATAGATCTATATATAATTCTTTTTATAAAATGTGGTCTCGCGAGTTCCATCCTGTAAATAGATACATATACATTATGCAAATGTTTAATTTCCCGAAACAAATGAAATGTTAAAATACATTTAAATTAATAATTTTTATCTAGTAAGTAGAGGCACTATTTGAAAACTTTTCATATCTGTGAATATATATATTTTTTATTTTTATGAATTGTATAGTTGTAAATTTGAGTACATATAAATTGTATACTTTTATATTTTCTCATGTTATCTCAGCACTCCACAATTTGAACAAATAAAATAAATACTTTTAAAGGATTCTATTTAGAAGCATGAAAATCGTAAAACATTACTTTTAACAAGAACGAAAAATCATGCGTCAAGCATAGATTATGTAGCACTTTCCAACGCTTCTAAAATAATTTTACAAATCATTACCGTTTAATAAGCTGAAAGATGACATCTAAGTAAACAATTTGGAAAACGCATAACATATTTAAAAACGTAATTTCAGGAATTTTCAATATATACAATATTCGGAAAAATATCCGAATACTTTTATGTAGCCCTGTATATGATCTATATATTTGTATATATACATAGGATGCTAAATTTTAGTTTAGTTAGGAAACGCGTAGCACAGTTTAAATTCTCCTTCTGGAGTTTCTGTCAATAAACGGAAATGTGTTCGCGAACTTTTGTGCTGCCCTGTATAGGATCTACAGAATTTATACACACCACGTAATAGACAAAAAGCTAGTTAAGATTAAAATCGCGTTCAGTAACTTAAAACGCACTTCCAGGAATTATTGTTAACAGACAGTAGAGAATTCTTTTGTATGTCCCTGTCAATGAACGATGACTGCTATACACACACTATTCTGTAGTAAGCCTCTTGTAATGCACCTTAGTAATATATATAAACTTCAATGCGTTTAAAATAGTGGAACATTATTTAAATAAGCCGCAGACGATTTTTCTCCATAGACGTAATGTAACGGAATTATTTTGACTGTCCCTGTAAAGTAACTCTAAATGCTATACACCTACTATTCCATATTAAGCTTCTTCTAATGCATCTTAGTGATCTATATAAATTTCAATGCGTTTACAATAGTGAAACATTTTTAAAATAAACCGCAAATGATTTTTCCCCATAGACCGCAATGTAACGGAATTCTTTTGAGTGTCCCTGTAAGAAAACTATAAGTGCTACACACTTCAGTTGAAATAGGGAACGTGCCATAGATAACGACAATACCATATAAAAATTGCAGAGCAATCCGAGCATATTTACGGGAGTTAGAGCACGGCCAGACGGCCAGACGGCCAGACAAACCGAAGTCATAAGTACTTTTCAACTAGGTTGGAAAGTGCTAAAAAAGTCATTCCGGCCAGTACCGGGAGTAAAAGGTAGCTTTCATAGTTCACATTCTTAAAAATTCAACTCATTTGTACTCAAACACCGAAGATAAATTACTTGAAAATCGATTATAGAAAATTCAATACCGGTTTTCGTTAATACTGAATTTGAATGCGACTTTCAGCATCAGAATTACAAAATAACAAAAATCAGATTGTTTCAAAATGTCATCCACCCTAGACTTTCAAACTGTCATATCGCTGAGATTTTTTAAGTTAAAACAAAAACAAAAAATGTTCCGGAATCCTTATATTACGATCTAACAGTTAACGGAAACAGCTTTTTCAATTTATAATTTTTTATACATATTTTTGAATTTTTTAAAACATTAAAACAATTTAACTTGTCACCATTTTGAAACAAGATGGCTGATAAAGCTGGACAATGAACTCGATCGAGATCTTGGTATGTTCTGTACACATGATCAGTTACATTCATATTGGTTCGTAAATACGAGAGTTACAGCATAGCAAATATCAGATTGTTTCAAAATCTCAGCCACCATAAAGTGTCAAACTGCCATATCTCAGCCATTTTTTAAGATATAGAGAAATAAAAAAAATTCCAGAATCCTTGTATCACATTCTAACACTTAACATAAACAAGTTTTTCAATTTATAAGTTTTTTGTGCATCTTTTTGAATTTTTAAAAAATAAAAAAATATTTAACTGGCCGCCGTTTTGAAATATGACAGCGGAAGAAGCTAGCCAAGGAATTCGGTCTAGACCTGAGCGGAGGATAAATTGGGGGTCAGGGGGTCATGATCGGTGAAAATATACCAAAATATTTTGGAATAGTTTTCCTCCGAACGGCTATAATAGATAGCTTTTTGTAATGAAAGCTACCTAATATTTACAACTAGACAAAACGTTTTAAAAAATATATCTATTTATAAGTATACAATTCATGAAAATAAAATAATTATCACAGATATAAAATATTTTGGAATAATATATCTTATTTACAAGATTAAAAAATATATTTAAAGGTATTAAAAATTCTATCTATTTATAAATAGGGAAATTAAACATTTTCATAATGTATCTATTTAGACGATGGAACTCTTGAGACCAATTTAAAAAATAATATATTTATATATCTAGAAACCAATATTTCTATAATATATGTTTACAAATATGTGATTCATAAATAGAGATGAAGAAACATGTAGTATGAAATGCTTCTATCGTGCAAAAGAAACATTTCATCATTACAAAAGTTATGAATCAGAATCTATGCTCAAAACGAAAAGATAATAAACAAGTTGTTTCAACAAGTTTTAGTTCTTATTGTTTCACACCAGTTTCAACTTATTTTCTTTTATTTTCTTTGGAAATTGTACGTCAAACCGGAAGATCTCTGTATCGGAGGTGTTACTGTTGGAGCCATTGAGCTTTATATATACTAACAGGAGTTCAGAATCAGCGGTCAGAAGCATGAAAGACAAATGAAGCTTGCAAAGCAAAAGTAAAATATAGTCCGCGTTGTCAATGTCAGATATTAGTATTCTAATTTACTATTATTCTAATTTATGATTTTGTAATTAAACTATTCTTATCTAATTCAAAAACAATGCCCTAATCATGTAAGGGAATGCGACAGACAGCATGATTTGCCATGAATGCGAGCTAGAATTATCGTCACTGTATCCTTCCGCGCTGAACGTTGGAAACCATGTTGGGCATTAGGAAGACAGATCTCCTGTTATATTTGGAGCTCAGTGGTTGGAGGCAAAACGAAATAGAACAAGTTGGATATTGTACGTAAAACGTGACAAACGAGGTGTTATTTAATTTCTGTAATAAAATAAGTATCTCGGTCGCTTGACGATTAAACCTCGGAAGCTCCTAAAACAAGAAAACACCAATTATTTTTATTATTCATATTTTATTCATTTTATTCATATTCATATATTTATTATTCATTTTATTCATTTTATTCATATTCATATATTTATTATTCATTTTATTCATTTTATTTTATTCATAATATTCATAAATATTAATAAATATTTTTATTAATATCTTCTAAAGTTTTGATTCGATTTTCATAAAATTTGAAATACCTCGACAAAATTCTGCAAAGATAATACATCTTAAATTTCAAACCATTTGGTTGGGTAGTTTTTGCGCTGTTATATGCGGACAGGCGGACGGACGGATCAGACGACGACTATAAGTGCTACGTATTTATATAATTACGAACGCACCTAAAAAGCATAAACGTTGCTATATGAACTTCACTAATATTAGAACTACATTATTATTCATTAATCAATTATCTAATATCTATTATAGATTAATGGAACACGAGTAATAAAGAAACTATCGTACGAGTTATTTAGCTTTGTGTGTGCAACAAAAGATTAATTGCAAATCTAACATTATTATGCAATAAAATTCATTCGTATAATAATAATTATTTTAAAAAGTATCGTTTTCTTTATTGTTGGAGTGTATAAATTTTATAGATTATATACAGGGCAGCACAAAATTTCTCAAGTACATTTCCATCTATTCACGAAAAGTGTAGAAGGAGAATTTTAAACTGTGCTACGCGTTTCCTAATTGAACTAAAATTTCGCATTCTATGTAATATATATACAAATCTACAGATCATATACAGGGCTCACAAAAGAGTTTGGATATCTTTCCGAATATTGCTGGTATTTCTTGAAATTGGGTTTGTTATGCTTTTAAATATGTTATGCGTTTTCCAAATTGTTTACTTATATATCATCATTCACTCATTCACTTTATTAAACAGTCAATAATTGTAAAATTATTTTGGACGTGTTGGAAAGTGTTACATAATCTATGCTTGACGCACCATTATTCGTTCTTGTTATTATTTAACCTTAGGAATCTATGATCTATCTCAGAATCACAATTTTACATGCACAAATCATGAAATAGAGACGAGTTATCTGGACGGAAAAAATAAAAAACACCTGTGCAAACACATTTTAACACATTATAATTAATATCGATATATGTTAATTATACATCGGGCACACTTCACAACAAATACTTCTGAATTTTATTTTGTAAATGTTTAATATTAAAGTAATAAAATTCGATTAACAAATTAAATTTTTTTAAAGATGTTGTGTTAAGAATTGCTTGTAAAACTTTGCTACTTCAGTAGCTATATAATAATAAAATTATTTCTACATTACTATTATTCAAAATCTATTAGTCATAGTAAATTCTAAATATTATACAGAATCTTATTCTGACACTTTGAAAAAATATTTTCCAATTATGTCATTTTTGAGGCACAAAAAGCTGGTAAACTGACTACTGTAGAATACATACATTAATATTCCACCAACAACACATGATGAAAAATAATATATTTGATGTTAAAAATATGTATGAGAAGTAGTTATAGAAAACAACTTTTCATTTTTATCTTTAAAATGCCCATATTCCAAACGTTTCAATTTCTCAATTCTAAGCGTTCATTTTACAACTTATCATTGGTATAGGGGTCACGTAGAAAAAAAAATGCTTTTTCTAGAAATGTGTATCGTTATTTCATCCTCTTTTACTATCTGAAATGAAATTCAAGTTATAAAATGTGGTTTTTCTTACTCTTTTTTTTAAGTTCAAAATTTACCTTTTTATATTCCTGATAAGTACGAACATATTGCGTGTAATAAATATTTGATATTTTAGAATATGTTCCTTTATTTTTATTCAGCAAAAAAATTTAAAATGCAAAAAGAAAATAATTTATCAATTTCTTACTTTCACATTTTTTATAAACAAGTGTCTATTGGAATCAAAATGGATATTAAAAACAGTCCGAAAGTAGCAAATATTATATATATGTATATTTATTTTAAGTTCCTTACAATAACGAAATGAAAATTTTCTAAAATATTAAACCTTAATTTATCCTTAAACTGTGTAAACATATGTTATGTAATCATTCATACGTTAAACAGAATCGGACAATCCTAGTTAATTTTTAATTCATTTTCAGCAGTAAATTACGCCTGTTACCCTTGAACAATAACTAGTGAATTTGCATCCTGCTTTTACCAAGCGTAAACCGACAGCGTGAAAAAAGTCCCAAGCCGGGAATCGAACCCTGATCCTCAGAACAGCGCTCTGAGGCTCTACCGTAGAGCTATAAGGAACGATAGCTCAACTCGGCATTTCTCACTCTTATATATGTCGGACAGGCTGCAACCGCAGCACAAGATAGAAATGACATCATGAGCATGCAAATTTCTGCGGCAAACATCACACGACAGTACAAAGCCCAGCATACGACAACACATAGTTAATTTTTAATTTATTTTCAGCTGTGAATTAGAGAAATATAAGATTTTAGAAAAATTTAGAGATTTTAAAAACAATAAGAAATGCCAAGTTGGGATATCGTTCCTTGTAGCTCAGTGGTAGAGCCTCAGAGCGTTATTCTGAGGACCTGTGTTCGATTCCTGTCTTGGAACATTTTTCACTCTGTCGGTTGACGCTTGGAAAAAGCAGGATAAAAATTCACTGGTTATTATTCAAGAATTACAGGTATAATTCACTGCTGAAAATGAATTAAAAATTAACTATGTGTTGTGTATGCTGGGCTTTGTATTGTCGTCTCATGTTTGCCGAAGAAATTTGCGTGCTCATGATGACATTTCTATCTTGTACTGCGGTTACAGCTGGTCCGACATATATAAGAGTAAGAAATGCCGAGTTGTGTTATCCTTCCTTGTAGCTCAGTAGTAGAGCCTCAGAGTGCTATTCTGGGGACCGGTTTCGATTCCTGGCTTGGGGCATTTTTCACTCTGTCGGTTTACGCTTGGAAAAAGTAGGATTAAATTCACTGGTTATTATTCGAGAAAATCCTATTTAATTCAACTGGAACAGAATAAGTGATTAAAAAACATATTATTCATAAAAATCATGATTTACCAATAAGAGTATTTATCAAGTGTAACATGGAACGCCGAATCCGCGGTGCGCGGCGTTTCGCGTGATAGCCCTTGCTACGTGTCTTATACCGAGACACTTGCGGAAGCCAGGAAAATAAGAAAAAAAAACGAAAATTGAAACCGGACAAATTTAAAAGGAAAAATGAACAAATTAAACACCTTGAAATGCGGTAAAAGTTGGACTCGGGGCTCTAAAGCTATCGACAAACCCCTGTGGCTTCGAGCTCTATATTCGATTCCCTGTTGTATTGTATCTATAGTAACGGATGTATTTTTGGAAATTATTACTTGTAATGTTAGAAATTTTGAGATTTTGGCGCCAAATTAGAAAAATGTGCCATATCTCACGAACTGTTTGACTTGGGAGTATTTATTTGGTACCATTCGATGCAGCATACAAAACATAATTATAACACCCGTTTTTTAAGGATTTTTTTAAAAGTTTGTTCCTTTTTTACCCCCTTTAGGGGTGGAGTTTTTGAAAATCCTTTCTTAGTGTGCCTCTACATACCAAAAAGTATTTTATCACCAATTATCATGTTTCTAGGTTCAGTAGTTTTGGCTGTGCGTTCATTATGAGTCAGTCAGGACATACTCTTTTATAAGTATAGATATATATGTAATATATTTTAAATGAGAGTCATGCATTTTAAATTAAATGAGTGAAAGGTTCATATTTTAAATGAAATGAAACCAATACGAATAATAGAGATAGGAACAATATTTGATGATTTATCATCTGCGCCCGGCTAACATAAATGTGCCTTAAATTCTAACTATGACAAAAATTAAAACTTAAAGAAACAGAAACAGTTGATTGTATCAATGGGATTCCCAGTTGTGAATAACTTCACTCCCTGTATATGAGTAGTTGTATAAAACACCTTAGAGAAGCCAATAAAAAAGGATAAATGTAGCGCATTTGCACTACAATAGGAAATATAAGTAATCGATTCGACTGAAAACTCTATCATCTCTGAAACAAAATATTTTTATTTTTTACTCATCATACGTAGTATAGGATAAGTCTTGTAATTGTTTAGATAATCGAAATTTTTTTTGATGGATTTACACGTTTCAGACACCGGGGATTCCGAAAAACATATTTTAAGAAAAACAAATTTTGCCGTCCGTCTGTCTTTGTGTGTATCTGTGTGTCTGTACACGCTCTATCTCTCGAACAAATTGAGATAGAGACTTGAAACTTGGTATGTACTTAGTATGTAATAATGGGAAGAAGCTTATTGAATTTCAGTTATCTCGATTATCCGGAACTATTTTTTTCGGAATCTCGAAATATTCGTTCTGATAAAAGGTATATAAAATTTTTCGAATTTGTTTATTTTAAGGAGTGACTATAAAAGCAATAAAAAACATAAATTTTGCATAAATAATGAAATCGATTGGATAATGAGTTGCCGAGATATTTATAAACCTATTTTCCACATTCTTCGATTTTTCATGACCCTGTATTTCATTCAAATTTCAATTCAAAGATATATTTTACTTGTAAATGAGACGCTTAATCCGACGCAGACAACCGTTAGTTAACATCAGTATGAATTTTGGAGTCATAAGGAGGTTTCTTTTACGCAATTCATCAATAGAGCATTTAAAGTTTATGACATCATTAAGCCACAATTTCGAATTGCAATGGATTTTATAAATAGTTTATGCATGATTTATTTTCATATTTTATATTATGCATATTCATAATGGTGTTACGGTAGCCTCCAACGACTAGTTTTGTTTCATGTGATTATATTCGAAAAAATATTTACGAATGAAATTGGTCTCCTGGTATATAAAAAGGAAATGCTCCACCCGTATTTGCTTTCACCAGTCACATGATTTGCGTTTTTATTATTGTACAGATTACACTGAAAATAAAGGAGTCTTAAAGTAAGACAAAAAAAGACTGAAAAAGCATTTAAGACACATAAATATCTTAATATAGAGCTTAGATATAATAGATACCTTAATTTAAGACACTTGTGTGTCTTAATGGACTGATGGTAAGAAATGAACTAATATAGCGTGTCTGAATATGGTAAAATGTCTTAAATTAAGACATTGCCTTTGTTGATCACATCTCAAATGAGAAGGAAAGGGAGGGAAGGGCAGGCAGGTGCAGTGATGACGATTTGACATAGCGACGCAGCCATTACATGACGGCGTAATGCATTCACAAATATAATAAATACAACAGCTCCTTGGATTATAAAAGAAAATATTTTAAAGAATAAAAGTAAGTTTTATCTTTATGTTTTCTTGTATATTTTGTTTTAATAACGTCACATAATTTCTATTACATATTTGTAAGATATTAATATAGTTTTTAAGCCATGTGTATATTTAGATAATAGCTTTCAAGTCAATTGCCTAGAATAAGTATTTTATCTTAAATCATTTAAAAATAGATGATTTTGGTCAAGTTATGTGGCTGTATTGTAGTTTACTTTAACTATTACGTGTATTTTATCACAGGATTTTTTTAATATTTACGTATGATATTTGTCTAAGTATAGAAGGTTGATGCAGATTTTTTTAAGAAGATTTTTGTTTTTTATTTCGATATTATTACATGTTTTTCAAAAGTCCATTTTATGCGTTGGTATTCAAACATATTTTCTAAATCATATAAATTTTGTGCTCACTAACAGTTTTCGATTGACTTTTGGCGTTAATTTAAATATTTATTTATTTAATATAGTATTATAATTCACTAAATTTTCAAGTCTTATTGCCACTAAGTTGAGTTTCGGCCAGTGATTTATTTTCGAATTTCTTATATGTAACTCACAAATAATTTATTATGATTAATGCGAATGCACCATTTTATCAATTCTTAACATATTCAAATAGCTTGTTTACTAGTATCGCAGTATTAATTAGCAGCAACTCGTACGTATTGCTTTCGTTCATAATATTCATAATATTTATCTCTCCTTCTTTAAGGTATTTATGAGAACAGATATTTTTTTTTAAATATTATTATTTATTCTCCTTAATTATAACTAAGAGATTTGTAACAGTTTCTAAACCTCGTATTTTTTTCTCTCTCTCTTGAGTTCATTTCTTAATAGAATCTGACGATATTTATACAATTAAGTGTTGATTTATAAAGTTTTCTTAGCATAAAAAAAGTTTCTTATCAATAAAGTTTCTGTATCAGAAAGTTGCGTACAATAAGGTATTGTTATTTATTATTTTTAGTTAAAATAACAGAAAGTGTTCTAGATCTGTAGGATGGGGGGCTGGCGGGGGGTATAATGATTACATTTAATAAACAAAAATATTTAAATAGGTGCAGAAAATATAACTAAAATTGTTGAAAAAAATGTATATATTCATGATTTAAATTAGTAGGTACTTTCAAATACAGATAAAAGTCCTCGAAAAATTTAAAGAAGACTTGCTTCAAAGGCGCATTTAATGTCACAAATATAAAAAAAGATGTCACAAATATTAAAGATATTATTACATTATAAAATAGTTTTTAAAAACTTAAAAACTTCCGACATTTCCCGCCGAGCGCTTTCGATCAGACCTTGATCGTCATCAGGGCAGCTTTGATTGCATACTGGAAAAATTCCTAAACGTACTCTGTCTTCGGCTGGGCAACCAGGTTATCTACTTTACAGTGGAAGGGGGGGGGGGAGAAAAAAGAAGGGAAGGCAGAAAACTGAACATTACTATCCAAACTTTAAGAAAACAACTTCTATTTTAAAAACTTTAACCATATATCCGGAATGTTATATGACATGTTAAAATTAATAGTCTTATTACCCTTTATTAAAATTTCTATGGACTCTTTTATTAACGAAATATGATAATGGGATGTAAAAATGATGATTCTTGCTTCATTAAAACGAATATTTACATTTTGCTGTAGGTTAAGTCTTGCTAACGCTGTGGTTTGTCTACTAAACTTAATATCACTAACGTGTTCTGTCAATCTGTCCTTAAATTTACGTCCGGTCATCCCAATATATACCTTTTCTTCTTGTATTTCAGTTACCAATAGAATTATATAAATGCCTGCAATTTCATCATTAGGAATAGGGTCCATCTTACTATGTAATTAAGTCTTTCAGTTTTCTTTTTGTTCTAGCTACCAGATTAATATTATTTTCCTTTACTGCATATCTTAGCTTTTCATACAAACCAGGGACATAGCTAAAATTACAAAATTTAAGTTTATTAACTGGATTGCTTTTATGTGCTTTATATTTCATTTCGTAGACCAGTTTGTTAATAAAATGTAGGGAGAAACCATTTTCCTTAGCGATGCATTTGATTTTATTTATTTCATTAACTAGAAAAGTGTCATTGTATATTTCAAAGGCTCGTTTAACATAAAACCTATAGGATGCTATTTAATATCCAAAAGGAGAAGCGCTGTCATAAGGTATGGTGTGATTTGACCTATTGAATTTCCTATAAACATTTCTATCTAATTTACCACTATTCCTACTCAATTCAACGTCTAAAAATGGTAAGGTCTTTTCATTTTCTATTTCCAAAGTAAATTTAATGTTATCGTCAATTGCATTGATATCCTGTAAAAATTCTTTTAGTTCTTCACTACTGCAATCCCATACAACAAACCCATCGTCAAAGTATATCAGCCATACTTCAGGTTTTAACTTACAGGTATTCAAGATCTGTTGCTCTAATGGCCTTAATTTAATTTCCGCTAATAATCCCGGTATAGGCCCATTGGGGCGCCTTTTATTTGCTTATAGTATATTTGGTTAAATAAAAATACGTTATTTTCTATAATCAAATTGAATGCAGATTTCAAAGTTGTTTTTATATCCATGTTAATTATGCTATTGGCTTCTATGGAATCTGTAACAAACTTCTTCACTTACAAGGAGAGCGCCAAACATGATGGGCACAGATTTTGATGATTTTAAAGTATGTGTTAGGGATCATACCCCTAACTATTCAGGTCAAAGGTTTCCTTTAAATGGGCTTTAGTTTTCGAGAAATTTCTGGTTAAAGTTCAGCATGCATTTCAAATGCCATTACTTCGCGATCCTGGACATGGTGTCCGTGGTGCCGTGGTAGCGTTCGCGATTTGAAAGCCGCAGATGGGTGTTCTGTCCTTTACTGTGTCTTTTATCTTTTTTTAACAAATTTCATATATTTGTCACGTTATAAGTTGTATGCAGAATTATGAATTCTGCATCTTTGAACTTTTTGATGTTTTCCTAATAAATTCCATTTACATTTTCGAGTATTGCGTGAAAATTTATAGTTTTTGCGCAATTTTTATTCGAATATTTCTGCTGACGAAAATCCAAACTAATTTATGTCTTGATATCTCGTCTTTTTAAAATGATTATTGTTTACATTTATGTATATTTACTTATTTATTTATTGTATTTATGAAATAATACATTTTTTTAATTTACATTTCTATTTAAAAAAATTTAAATGATTAAGAAAAAAATAACAAAATAATATATCCTTTTAATATTTGATTTGTTCTAAATATATTGAAATATGTCAACTGCTGAAATACTAAAATATTTATCATCACCGACATCGACATTTTTAGTTTATTAAATATTTAACTAATTGTGTTATACCTATCGCAAAAATATTCTAAACAAATTTCGCATTAAAAATCGCCTTTAAATAATTGTTTTAACAATATTGGAAGAATGTATAAATTAGCATATTATATATTCTTTAAATACTTAAATTGTGATAAATATATTTAAAAATGCATTAAATTTGAAAAAGAAATTATTTCAAACGTGGTATTTGTCTGCAAAGGAAGCGAAACGAAATTGATAAAAAGAAAATTTTATTTATTCTGATATTACCGTAAAAGTCCTAGCAGACGATTTTTTTTTTCAGATATGTTTTATATGTATTGTAGTTTACAAACGATTTCTCATTTCTAGTTGAATTTTTCTGTATGGCATCGACTTGTTAGACTGAAAAAAAAATTAATTGTAATACATTATTTTTTATTTGTGCAAATCAAAAATGACGTTGAGTTTGAATTTTACAGTTAAATGTATTTAAATAACATAAAAAATTATGTATATAACTTGGCTAAAACTTGGATATAATCGTTACTGCTTTAATATTTCATTACTCCTTTCAAGATATGTTTTTGGAATTAGTTAGTTTGGAATTTCGTCAATAGAAATATTAATTTCAAAACTGCACAAGAAAAAAAAAAAAAAAAAAAAAACGTAATTTTTACGAAATATTTCAAAATGTAAATGGAATTTATTAGAAAAATATCAAAAAGTTCAAAGATGCAGAATTCATAATTCTGCATACAACTTATAACGCGACAAATATATAAAATTTGTTAAAAAAAAGGAGGAGGAGAGGACAGAACACCCATCTGCGGCTCTCAAAGCGCGAACGCTACCACGACACCACCGAGACCATGTCCAGAATCGCGAAGACGCATTTGAAATGCATGCTGAACTTTAACCCGAAATTTCTCGAAAACTAAAGCCCATTTGAAGAAAACCTTTGACCTGAATAGTTAGGGGTATGATCCCTACAACATACTTTAAAATCATCAAAATCTGTGCGCATCATGTTTGGCGGTCTCCTTGTTAGTTTAAATCAATGGAGGGGTAAAACGATACAATATCCAAACTTGCTATTATACTATTTATTTTCAAATTAATATCTTTGATTCGATTAATGAAATCAGTGGTTGATTTTAAAGCATAGTTAGAAGATGGAAGAATTGTTTTAAGGAAAGAAACAAATGCCTTTTCGATACTGTAGGTGGGTCCTGAACATTTAGTAACAAATAGGTCTAAGAGGAAAATTGTATTTATGATCTTTCATGTGTCTTATTAACCTAGGCGTTGTTGCGGTTTTGTTAATTCTTATCCTATTCTTCATATCTGTAGGCCAATTAACATTTTTGATTAATTGCTTTGCTTTTCTTACTATCGTGGTATTTGGATCTTTATTTAATTGTTTACAACCCATTTCTGTAATACATTTCTGCATTTTCATAATATAGTCATTTTTGTTAATGATTACAAGTTTATTTGTTTTGTCGGTTTGGATAATCATAATATTTAGATCAGATTTAAGTTGCTTGATTGTTTCATGATATTTATCTTTATAATTTAGAGGCCCTTTTGAAAAATTTTAATACTGTTATGGAGGATACCACGTATTTCATCTTTCGCACTTGGTTCAACCAATTGAATAATATTTTCACTTTCTGCGATCACTGTTTTTATATTAAAATTACCCCCCAAAATATACTTTGGACCCAGAGTTAAAACTATGTGCTCTTCCTCACTTAAAATTTTATCTGATAAATTTATATATGAAACTGGTTGCTTGAATGGTCTTTTAGTTACTGAACCTTGAGTGAGATTATTTTTTTGTACATAATCCTGTCTTTACTCTGGCGTTGAATATTCCTGTACATATCAATAATTCTTAAAAAATCATCAAACTCATTAAATTTTAATGTTTCCGTTAGTTACACATATATGTTAAAAACCTTACTTGAGATGCAATCACATGTAATAACATCTTTTATATTTGTGACATATTTTTTATGTTTGTGACATTAAATGCACCTTTTAAGCAAGTCTTCTTTAAATTTTTCGATATTTTCAAGGTGAATGTGATATTCCACAGTATATGTTTTTTCATATATATATTTGTGATTAAAGTCCTGTAAAGTTCTGTAAGATAGATGTCCTGTAAGAAAATACTGAATAATAAATTAAATTGAATAAAGGGTAGATAAACAAATAAAATCTACCTTTGTTATAATTTTTTGAAAAATATTTTTTCTCTAGGCAAATGAATAAAATTGTTGTCCGGTTTTAGAACATGATCAAAAAACAAAAATTTTTACCTTACGTATGTATAACAGAATTGATTGTATAATAATCATATTAAAACAGTTATTTAAGTCAACAAAAAGATAATACTTAGTGCCCAAAGTCTTTAAAATGTGTCCCAGGCTAAAATAAGAAAAAAAAAGATAAACAATATATGGAGAATGGGGGGGGGGGGCAAAGGAAAAAATATATATCAACAGCAAATTGGAAAAGTTTTACGAGTTTTTACAGGATATGAATATCTTGGCAGATTGGGTCCTTTCAAAAGAATAATGTGCTGCTACAGATATGCAAGAATCAAAAATAAATTCATTTAAAATTGTAATTTTGAAAAAAATTCTAAGCTTAACGTTCTCATCATTAAAAATTAATATAAAAGGTTAACAGTATTTAAAAAATATACTTGGCAACATTGCACATGACTTGCTGCAATACAAAATAAATTCTGACAGTATAATGCAGGCTGTTGTAGTAGTCTTCCATAATTGGCAACCATTTATTTTGCTTTGTAGCTTGACTGTAAGTCTAAGTTTTAGTCTGCTGTCAATCAGCCAGTGTAAATAAGAGAAAGAAATCATATAAGATGTTTCGGGTGTCTTAAAAAGGGCAGCATTTTAGATGTTTTAAATGTCTAAAAATTGGCGGCTTTTTAAGACGTTTCAAGTGTTTTAAAAATGGCAGCGTTTTAGATGTTTGGAATGTAAAAAAAATGGCGGCTTTTTAAGACATTTCAAGTGTTTTAAAAATGCTGTATTTTTAAGACATTTCAAGTGTTTTTAAAATGGCGGTGTTTTAAAACGTTTCCAATGTCTTAACTTCAGATGCAAAGAGGCGTCTTAAAAAGTAAGACACTTTTTTTTCACTTAAAATGTGACCATCCATTTAAGACACTTTTTTAACTGAATTTCAGACGTTTCTGTTTATAGTGTACGTATGATAAGATTTAATAGAATGAAAAAAAACATTAATAATATCTCTTTAAATTTTTACTCAATTTTCATAAAATTTGAAATGACAAAATTCTGCAGCGAATATATATGTTAAATTTCAAACCATTCGGTTGGGTAGTTTTTGAGCTGTTATATGCGGACAGACAGACCAAACGACGACTTTAGGTGCTACCTATTTATATAATTACGAACGCACCTGAAAAGGGGTATGCTCATTTCGATCGTAGCAGCTATAATTCATTTCCCTGAAATAATAAGGATGATTTTTTAACATTGTAAAATTACTTATAATACGAACCCACCTCATTTGTCACATTTATCGTACAATTCCCCACTTGTTATGTCATAATAATGTTTTGCTTTTTATAAAAGTATTATATTAAATGTCTTATTTTAATTGTTTTTTTAACATTCCATTTTGTTTTTAATATTTGTATAAACGGAACAATCGCAAAATTTCGGAAAGTTTCTTACTAAAATTTGCTTGTTATTTCTCATAAAAATTACTTTACTCGCGAGATTTAAAACTTAGCTTTTTAAACCCAATACTTAAATTTAGAATACTAAATATTTTTGTAATAGGGTGCTTTAAATAATTTAACTAATTACACTGTAAACAGAAGCGTCTGAAATTCAGTTAAAAAGGTGTCTTAAATGAATGGTCACATTTTAAGTGAAAAAAAGTGTCTTACTTTTTAAGACACCTTTTTGCATCTGAAGTTAAGACATTGGAAGCGTCTTAAAACGCCGCCAATTTTAAAGCACTTGAGATGACTTAAAAAGACGCCATTTTTAAAATACTTGAAATGTCTCAAAAATACACCATTTTTAAAACACTTGAAATGTCTTAAAAAGCCGCCATTTATTTTTACATTCAAAACATCTAAAACGCTGCCATTTTTAAAACACTTGAAACGTCTTAAAAAGCCGCCAATTTTTAGACATTTAAAAAATCTAAAATGCTGCCATTTTTAAGACACCCGAAACATCTTATATGATTTTTTTCTCTTATTTACACTGGCGGATTGACAGCAAACTAAAACTTAGACTTACAGTCAAGCTACAAAGCAAAATATATGGTTGCCAATTATGGAAGACTACTACAACAGCCTGCATTATACTGTCAGAATTTATTCTGTATTGCAGCAAGCCATGTGCAATGTTGCCAAGTATATTTTTTAAATACTGTTAACCTTTTATATTAATTTTTAATGAAGAGAACGTTAAGCTTAGAATCATTTTCAAAATTACAATTTTAAATGAATTTGCCTACAGAAAAAATATTTTTCAAAAAATTATAACAAAAGTAGATTTTATTTGTTTGTCTACCCTTTATTCAATTTAATATATTATTCAGTATTTTCTTACAAGACTTTTATCACAAATATATATATGAAAAAACATATACTGTGGAATGTCACATTCACCTTGGAAATATTGAAAAATTAAAAAAAATACTTGCTTAAAAGGTGCATTTAATGTCACAAACATAAAAAAGATGTCACAAATATAAAAGATGTTATTACATGTGATTGCATCTCAAGTAAGGTTTTTAACATGTATGTGTAACGAACGGAAACATTAAAATTTAATGAGTTTGATGAATTTTTGAGAATTATTGATAAGTACAGGAATATTCAACGCCAGAGTAAAGACAGGATTATGTATAAAAAAATAAACTCACTCAAAGGTTCAGTAACTAAAAGATCATCAAAGCAACCAATTTCATATATAAATTTATCTGATAAAAATTTAAGTGAGGAAGAGCACACAGTTTTAACTCTTGGTCCAAAGTATATTTTAGGGGGAAATTTTAATATAAAAACAGTGATCGCAGAAAGTGAAAATATTATTCAATTTGTTGAACCAAGTGCGACAGATGAAATACGTGGTATCCTCCATAACAGCATTACAAATTTTCAATAGGGCCTCTAAATTATAAAGATAAATATCATAAAACAATCAAGCAACTTAAATCTGATCTAAATATTACGATTATCCAAACCGACAAAACAAATATACTTGCAATCATTAACAAAAATGACTATATTATGAAAATGCAGAAATGTATTACAGAAATGGGTTGTAAAAAATTAAATAAAGATCCAAATACCACGATAGTAAAGAAAAGCAAAGGAATTAATCAAAAATGGTAATTGGCCTACATATATGGAGAATAGGATAAGAATTAACAAAACCGCAACAACGCCTAGGTTAATAAGACACATGAAAGATCATAAATACAATTTTCATCTTAGACCTATTTGTTACTAAATGTTCAGGACCCATCTACAGTTTCGAAAAGGCATTTGTTTCTTTCCTTAACACAATTCTTCCACCTTCTAACTATGCTTCAAAATCAACCACTGATTTCATTAATCAGATATTAATATGAAAATAAATACTATAATAGCATATTTGGATATTGTATCGTTATACCCCTCCATTGATTTAAACGAAGTGAAGAAGTTTGTTATAGATTCCATAGAAGCCAATAGCATATTTAACATGGACAAAAAACAACTTTGAAATCTGAATTCCATTTTATTACAGAAAATAACGTATTTTTATTTAACCAAACATACTATAAGCAAATAAAAGGCGCCCCAATGGGCCTATATCGGGATTATTAGCGGAAATTAAATTAAGGCCATTAGAGCAACAGATCTTGATTACCTGTAAGTTAAAACCTGAAGTATGGCTGAGATACTTTGACGATGTGTTTGTTGTATGGGATTGCAGTAATAAAGAACTAAAAGTATTTTTACAGGATATCAATGCAATTGACGATAACATTAAATTTACTTTGGAAAGAGAAAATGAAAAGACCTTACCATTTTTTGACGCTGAATTGACTAGGAATTTTGGAAAATTAGATAGAAATGTTTATAGGAAACTCAAAAGGTCAAATCACACCATACCTTATTTCAGCGCTTCTCCTTTTGGATATAAAATAGCAGCCTATAGGTTTTATGTTAAACGAGCTTCTGAAATATGCACTGACACTTTTTTAGTTAATGAAATAAATAAAATAAAATTCATCGCTGAGGAAAATGGTTTCTCCCTACAATTTATTAACAAACTGGTCTACGAAATGAAATATAAAGCACATAAAATCAATCCAGTTAATAAACTTAAATTTTGTAATTTTAGCTATGTTCCTGGTTTATATGAAAAACTAAGATATGCAGTAAAGAAATGTAATATTAATCTGGTAGCTAGAACAACAAGAAAACTGAAAGACTTAATTACATAGTAAGATGGACCCTATTTCTAATGATGAAATCGCAGGCATTTATATAATTCTATTGGTAACTGAAATACAAGAAGAAAAGGTATATATTGGGATGACCGGACGTAAATTTAAGGACAGATTGACAGAACACGTTAGTGATATTAAGTTTAGTAGACAAACCACAGCGTTAGCAAGACTTAACCTACAGCAAAATGTAAATATTCGTTTTAATGAAGCAAGAATCATCATTTTTACATCCCATTATCATATTTCGTTAATAAAAGAGTCCATAGAAATTTTAATAAAGGGTAATAAGACTATTAATTTTAACATGTCATATAACATTCCGGATATATGGTTAAAGTTTTTAAAATAGAAGTTGTTTTCTTAAAGTTTGGATAGTAATGTTCAGTTTTCTGCCTTCCCTTCTTTTTTCTCCCCCCCCCCCTTCCACTGTAAAGTAGATAACCTGGTTGCCCAGCCGAAGACAGAGTACGTTTAGGAATTTTTCCAGTATGCAATCAAAGCTGCCCTGATGACGATCAAGGTCTGATCGAAAGCGCTCGGCGGGAAATGTCGGAAGTTTTTAAGTTTTTAAAAACTATTTTATAATGTAATAATATCTTTAATATTTGTGACATCTTTTTTTATATTTGTGACATTAAATGCGCCTTTGAAGCAAGTCTTCTTTAAATTTTTCGAGGACTTTTATCTGTATTTGAAAGTACCTACTAATTTAAATCATGAATATATACATTTTTTTCAACAATTTTAGTTATATTTTCTGCACCTATTTAAATATTTTTGTTTATTAAATGTAATCATTATACCCCCCGCCAGCCCCCCATCCTACAGATCTAGAACACTTTCTGTTATTTTAACTAAAAATAATAAATAACAATACCTTATTGTACGCAACTTTCTGATACAGAAACTTTATTGATAAGAAACTTTTTTTATGCTAAGAAAACTTTATAAATCAACACTTAATTGTATAAATATCGTCAGATTCTATTAAGAAATGAACTCAAGAGAGAGAGAAAAAAATACGAGGTTTAGAAACTTTTACAAATCTTTTAGTTATAATTAAGGAGAATAAATAATAATATTTAATAAAAATATCTGTTCTCATAAATACCTTAAAGAAGGAGAGATAAATATTATGAATATTATGAACGAAAGCAATACGTACGAGTTGCTGCTAATTGATACTGCGATGCTAGTAAACAAGCTATTTGAATATGTTAAGAATCGATAAAATGGTGCATTCGCATAAATCATAATAAATTATTTGTGAGTTACATATAAGAAATTCGAAAATAAATCACTGGCCGAAACTTAACTTAGTGGCAATAAGACTTGAAAATTTAGTGAATTATAATAGTATATTAAATAAATAAATATTTAAATTAACGCCAAAAGTCAATCGAAAACTGTTAGTGAGCACAAAAGTTATATGAATTAGAAAATATATTTGAATACCAACGCATAAAATGGACTTTTGAAAAATATGTAATAATATCGAAATAAAAAACAAAAATCTTCTTTAAAAAAATCTGCATCAACCTTCTATACTTAGACAAATATCATACGTAAATAATAAAAAAGTCCTGTGATAAAATACACGTAATAGTTAAAGTAAACTACAATACAAGCACATAACTTGACCAAAATCATCTATTTTTAAATGATTTAAGATAAAATATTTATTCTAGGCAATTGGCTTGAAAGCTATTATCTAAATATAAACATGGCTTAAAAACTAAATTCATATCTTACAAATATATAATAGAAATTATGTGACGTTATTAAAACAAAGATATAAGAAAACATAAAGATAAAAATTACTTGTATTCTTTAAAATATTTTCTTTTATAATCCAAGGAGCTGTTGTATTTATTATAATTGTTAATTCATTACGCAGTCATGTAATGGCTGCGTCCCTATGTCTAATCGTCATCACTGCACCTGCCTGCCCTTCCCTCCCTTTCCTTCTCATTTGAGATGTGATCAACAAAGGCAAGGTAAAATATTTAAGACATTTTACCATATTAAGACATGCTACATTAGTTCATTTCTTACCACCAGTCCATTAAGACACACAAGTGTCTTAAATTAAGGTATCTATTATTTCTAAGCTCTATATTAAGATATTTACGTGTCTTAAAATATTTTTCAGTCTTTTTTTTTTGTCTTACTTTAAGACTCCTTTATTGACAGTGTACTTGCTGTGCAGTTAAAGAAAGACATACGACCTTTTGTGCATTTCTTATAGCATGAAATTTATATTAAAGTGCTTAGTAAAAGGAAATTATTAGGTGCGTTCGTAATTATATAAATATGTAGCACCTATAGTCGTCGTTTGGTTCGTCCGTCTGTCTGTCAGTCCGCATATAACAGCGCAAAAACTGTCCAACCTACTAGTTTGAAATTTAATATATATATAACCGTTGTAGAACTTTGTCAAATCATTTCAAATTTTAAGAAAATCCAATCAAAACTTGAAAAGGTATTAATAAAAGTTTTCTTCATTCTATAAAATCATATCATACGTAATTAATTCTAGGATATCCCTTGATAGGTAATGATTCTAGGTTGCCATGGTGATTACGTCCTATTTAAGATAGAGTCATATTATTTCCGTATTACTGAAATTAAAAACCGCAGCTGAATACTAAAATTGTTTAATTATCGTAATCCTATAATATACTGACAGTTTTTTTGGATAAATATTTCCGGAGAAATATATATTAAATGGAAATGAGTCTAAATATGGATTTGAAGTGCTGAAATTTTCAAAGCTGGAATTTTAAGTAAATGTCATCAAAAGGTAAAATATTTTCAACTTAAAATGTACTTATTTTATTACTAAAATTAGTCATATCATAATAACCGTCGATGTAATTCCTTTCCCTGAAATGATAACGATGATTTTTTTTACATTGTATTGTATTAGATATTTGCGCATAGCACATTTTCAATGTGATAGAATTGTAATTAATTGCTTTTAAATGTGTATTGAAGCTTAATTTCATGAAATAAAATTAATATCTATAATCTGAAAATCTGCACATAAAATAAATTTTGTATTCATGCATTTTCGCATAAAAGTGCAACAGTTATTCCACCAAGATCTGAATATATATACAACTAGTTATAGTACGAACGCACCTCATTTATCACCTTTGACTTATAATTTCCAACTTGTTTAAGAGGAGATATCTCCTCTTAAATATTTCTTTTTACATTTTTCTTCAACATTTCCTTTTACAGTAAACACACAATGATTTTTTTTCTTTACATTTCATTTCCCTGTGATGTCGAATTCACCACCAAGGCATCTCAAACGACGTTACTTCCATACAAAACAAACATTTACGAAAAAAGAAATTAATTCTTACTTCAAAGAAAACTTTGTATCTTTCAAGATTCCTTTTCAAGTTGTTACTAAATAAAATCGAATCTTTGAAGTGCTATTCCTCAAAAGTATCGATGATGATTTTCCCCAAAAATAAAACTTCGTAAATATATAACAACATGAAACGATACAGAATTCCATCTATCCCCTTGAACGTCGGTAGGACCTATATATCCCACTTAATTTTAATCACCAAGTGTCACAATGACACCAGAATTTTGAAACAGAATTTTTGTTTTATTATATACAAGCGGTTTCCAAAATTTTTTTCTCTGACGTACCCCTTGCTTAAAACTTTTCAATTATGCTTACCCCTTCTCACTTAAACACATTCCAAATATTTTGTTTTTGTTCATTATTAATGTTTTTACCAGTACATGCTAGTTATGAGTGTTTGATGCAGTTCTTTTCAGAATCCAATTTTCAACCATTTATCCCTTTTGAACTACAACACAATATCAACTAAAAGTCACTAAAAATATGAAAATATTATGTAAATATTTCAAATTACGCACTCATGAAGTAGGGATGAAGCTAATGATTTGACACGTTAATGAGTTGATAATGATGTTTAAGCTGACCAGTCGAACACTAAAATGATGACCTGCTTTCAAATGAGTTTAACATGAAATTATGCAAACGAGAAGACCCAATACGATTCATGGTCGTTCTAGATATTGCTAGAATTACTAGAAATAAAAGAACAATAAAAGAAAAGGAGAGACATACGTGAAATCGCAAGGTGTTATTTGGATTAGGTGGTGATAATGGCAACAAATAATTAACCAATTACTAAGTTTAGGCAATTTCATTTATTTTATCGAAACAGCCTATTTACTTTTACAAAAGTTGGTATTTTTTAACGAAAAGTTTACAGTTCTGTTTTTCTATTTTCATTTAGTTTCCATTAAGTTTGATTTTTGCGTTATCTGCCATTACCAATGTAATTTTCACGTACCCCAGATTGGGAACCTCTGTACACGAATAAATGCATTTATTTATTTTGAAATAAATTTGTGTGTAAATCTTGATGTTATTCAAGCTTTTCAACAATTTAGTAACAGAAATACTGTGCCCTGAAAGAGTTAACTTATCAAAATTATGCTACGAACTATTTCATGGTTACGAACAGAGAAATAAACATCAATTTTAAAATAAAATAACGTTACGTGAGTAATCTGAGTGAAAATGTAAAGAACGTGAATGGTGGCATTTCAACTTATTGCATTATAGATGATGCAACTGTAGAATTTCATTATTCGTCTTGATAAAGGCTTCGGTGTAGCCGAAATATGTAGACAGTTTTTTCAAACCTTTTTACGATTATTTAGTTTTTATGTCTCGCCTATTAGCAATGAATGACGCATGTAAAACAATGTTTTTAAAATGATAACTGACAAATTTAAATTATTTCAAGAAATGTATATATTTTGAAATTTATTAACTTAATTTTTTGCGTAATATTTTTTTTATTTCTGAATTATCGAGTTGCGAAGTGTTGTATAGAACTAAATATATATATATATGTATATATACATATATTAATATTTTCATCAACTCTATTAGGAAAATTGTGTCTTTTCCTATAAAATTTAGTAAATAAAGTTTCTATAGACAGTATGCTTTTATTAAAAGTTTCTGATGCTTTGCCAAAACGTAAAAAAATCACTTACAAGGACAGGACCAAGCTTGTTAATCACAGATTTTCATTATTTTTATAGGGTGGAAGCCCCTTAATATCAGGTTCAACGACTTTTATACAGCGATCCTTAATTCTCGAGAAATAGGTGGCCTAATATTATAACAAAACTTAAATACCTTAATTTCCGCCCTATAATCCGGGGATCAAAGAATCATGTTTCTACACGGAAACTATATTTTGTAAAACATAACTTAGTAAATCGCTGTAAATATTTGACTTCAATTATTGAATAAAATTTCTGGGAACAAAACATTATTGTTTGATCCGCGGATTATAGACCGGAAATTAAGATATTCAAGTTGTGTTATAATATTAGGGCACCTATTTCTCGAGAATTAAGGATCGCTGTATAAAATTCGTTGAACCTGATATTAAGGGGCTTCTACCCTACAACATATATAAAAATACTCAAAATCTGTGATTACCCAGCTTAACCATCTCCTTGTTAGAAATGTAAAAAGTATTTCATGATAAACAAAATCATGCAATTTTCATTTTTTTATTGAAAAAAATGGCATGTCGGGTTAGTCTAATCTCATCTTTCTGAACTATTACGATTTGTATGCATGGAAAATAAGTTAATACATTAAAAAATATATAATTAATAATATCGGAATGAAACATTTGGTCTATAAATGAAATACATGTCTGATATAATAAAATAATGTGTTAAAGAAAAATGTGTATTTGAAGAATAATTGTGTATTATTAAAAAAAACCCTTTAAATTAATTATTAGGGTAAGAAAATTTTATAGAATATTTTCCTGAGATGCCTATTAATACTATTAGACAATCTATTTTTTTATTTTCTCAATAGAAAATTCTTTTCAAAATCCTCTTTACATATTTTTTTTTATGTAATACAGAAAAAACAACTGTAAATACAGCTTTAAATACGGAAGATACAAAAATACATGAATAATTCATTGAAACGTGAATCATATTTTTAAAAATTCAGCAATTTCATGAATAAGAAAATAATTTTATATGCTTTGTCAACATTACCATATTCTGAAAACAGAGAAAAGGATTTTTTATGGCATATTTTAGTAAAATGAAATCAAATATACATCAAGAAAATGAGTTGAAATGGTATTTTCCTTAAAGTATTTTGTATTATTTTAAAAGGATAAATTTAGAGGACAAAATAACTTTAATATGGGCACGATTTGCTCATTTATGAATATGGGAATCCCAGATATCAAAATTTAATTTTGAATTCAGATTTGATAACATTCTTTTATTATTTGTTTAGCCAGCAGGTAAACAATGCACAAAACTTTGGATGTTTTATTGTATATTGAGAGGTTTATTATTTCTTTTAATAGAATTTCTTTCGAATTTCGTATGTAAAATGTCTCCAATAATAAATAATACATTTTGAATCAATATTTCCGTTGATCTTAGGATATTTTGAGCATTCTAAAAGAACTGTGCCTACTTTATCGAAAATCTCGATAACTATTAAAACTACAACTACTTGTTTTAAAAAGTAGCGAGCACTTTTCAGAAGTAGTTTCTACTTCGCTGCTTTCAGATTTTGCCAAAGGATTCAACCTATGCAAGTGTAGATTGAAAGATGTATTAAGTATAAAAAATAACGTTTTGAAGCAAAATGCTTTTAAAATATTTTATGTAGTTATGTTAAGAATAATGTTATAGATCTTATTATTAAATACCCAATCTGAAATAATAATTTTAATTAATGGATAGAGATCTATTTTCTAATTCATAAGTGTACGAACAATTTTGGAAGCCACTGTATATTAAAACATTACACCAAATATGAACAGGTGCGCTCGTGTAACTTTACAATCTTCAACTTTTATAAAATGTCTTCATCAACCATGAAAATAAAATACGCCATCCAGGTCACGTGGTGTAATGAGGGGTACAGGGGGCCAAATTCTCTACGAAGTAATATAATCATATGGTTTCTATGAAATTGCCAAATGTTTAACACATTACATGCACCATTAGTGAATTGCTAGGGAATTGATCCCGGGCTACGAAACATAAGCGAAAACCATTTTTTAACACTTTCCAACATAGTTGAAAAGTGTTTAGGAATTTGTTTCATAAACCAAAACCAATAACAACATTGTAACGCACAAATATGAAACATTGGCACAAAAAACCGCATACGGCAGTTTCAAGGATTCCTCGATCCCCTTTCTCAGTGCGAAAGAAACAAAAAATATAGAAATAGGTTCAAAGAACCCCTCGATTATAGCCCCGAGTACTGGCTTGAATGAAAATGCTAAAGCAAGAGTTTATATATCCCAAACAAATGGCGCAGTTGACCGGAAATAACTGAAAAAAGGAGTCACTGTGCAGGATCCCTCCAGACGTGCGAGAGAAAAGGGGTGCTGGTCATATCATTCACCAAGGATGAACTATGTTTCTGAATAAAGCAAGCCTCGTAAAAGTCGAGATCTATAACTGAATTACATTTTTGGATAACTTTAGCTTTTGAATAATTAAACCTGTGGTTGGAATCCCAACAATGTTTAGCTATTGTAGATTTCTCACACTCCTGCTTTTTAACATAATTTTGGTGTAGGAACTTGGTTTGCCTGTCTGTCTCACTGTAAAAAAATTGCAGTAAAGTGTCTGGTCATTCGACCGTTTTTCTAGAAAACGGTTACATAACCGTAATTTAACAGTATTCTGCCCATAACATGATCAGAATTATGTTAAATTATGGTTAAGTTACCGTTTTCTATAAAAACGGTCGAACGACTGGATATTTTGCTGCAATTTTTTTACAGTGCTGCCTCTCTGCCGTGTGTCTATCTGTCTGTCCCTGCTCTAACTCATTTTAATATATTCGGATAGTCATGTAATTGATATATGTTATTGAGGTATGCTATGGCATGTTCCGTATTGCAAACGAAGTGTGTACCGCTTATAATTTTTTTACAGGGTCCCTAGAAAGAATGACGTTACATTATGGTCTACGGGGAAAAGTAATTTGCAGTGAATTTTCATGATGTGACACTATTTCAGATGTATTGAAATTGATATACATCACTGAAATACAATACAAGTTGCTTACTATCGAACATGGTACGTCTAGCACGTATAATTAGTTTACAGGGAAACTGGAAAGAATTCCTTTATATTATGGTTTAATGGGGAAATCGTTTTTGGCGCGTTTTAATCATATTACACTGTTACAAACATAAATTAAATTGATAACAATTTCTGAGATGTACTAAGACATGCTTTCTGTAGAATATGAAGTGTAAAGTTTTTTTCTTTTATTTACAGGGGCACACAAAATACTCTTTTACATAATGGTCTACGGAGAAAAACTCTTTGCAACGTATTTTAATTATGTTACACCATTTCAAATATAATGAAATAGGTATACATTACTGAGGTTTACTACAAAATATTTTTTTATAATGTGATGTGCATAGCATTTATCGCTTATTTACAGGGACACACGAAATATTTCGGGTATAGTATCCGAAGATATTAGTCATAATTTTAAGCGCGCTTTCAGCAAGATATGCGAAATATATACTTATATGTTTATCTTATAAGTATTTTTGTATGATAGGTATGTATAAATGCTACAGATCATATGCAGAGCTACACAAAAAAATTGTAAGCATCACGGTGCATCAGCTTAAATTGGTTAAAATGGGTTTTCAATCGAGTTATGCATTTTCAACGTGAAACACATTTAGTATACCACAAGATGTTTGTTGAATATAAATGAAATCATATACAGGCCACGCAAAGCACTAGATACATGGCCGCCGATGCATGATAATTTCTGGAAATGAGATTTCAGTAGTTTACAGCGTGTTTTTGCTTCAATCAAACTGTAGCTTAATATGTGGCGCGCAGATAGGGCTGTACAAAAGAATTCAAATAGGTTTTTGTCTATTAAAGAAACTGTTGAAAGTGAATTTTTAACTCTGTCATGTGTTTTCTTACTAAACTAAATTGCAGCATACTATATACAATATATACAAATCTTTAAGTTGTGTACAGGGCTGCAGAAAGGAATTGGAGTACATTTCTGGCTAAAACCTGTAATTGTTAAAATTTGGTTTTTAAATTTGTTTTATGTTTTTCTGAAATGTTTACATAGATTCCTTATTTAATTTATTAAGAAGAGATAGTTTGTTAAAGTATCCTGTTAGTGTTCGAAAATGTTTCATAATCTAATGCTTGGTGCATGATTTTTCTTTCTTGTTCTAATTTTAATATATTTTTCATATTTAATATATTTTTTAAACTGATTTATTAACAACGCCAAAAAACATTTTTATAAGAAAAATATGAATAATGTATTCAAATAAAATGTTGAAATTTATTAAAGCGCTACTTTTGTATTAGCCGGATGCCAGGAGTTGAAGCCCAAAGAAATCATCTAAGATTTCGCAGCTTACTGCAGGGTTTTTTATTCTGAAATTTCAACTGTTTAAGCGCGTAGTTATTACAGAACATGTTTTAATTTAGTTCTTTTATAATAGCCGGGAATGAATGCGGAACTATTTATACTGTTTTAAATACAAACGGATTAATCTTTCGCAATCGGGCTAAACGTGAAACAGATAGATTTTAAAATAATTCATGCTTGGAAATTATTTTAAAAACCATGAAAAATCAGTAAATTCAGTTACAATTTTCAAAGAAATTTTTTTCCCAATTCGACGGTCTAAAAATTGAAATTTCGCAATGATTAGAAGTATAACTAGTCGGATGTGTCAATCCCAAAACTTTCTTCTATCTCCTACAGGATTTACGTACACCAAAAACGAATCAGTGCCAATTTATATCAAGGTTTAACTGAATCCAAAGTTTTATTAAACTGCGTGCATTAGTTCTTGAGGTATGACTATCGCTAAATTCGTGTAAGCCCTGAAAAACGCAGCATAGCAGTGCCACCTGTTGGGAAATTTACACCGAAACCTAATTAACAACAACTTATGTCAACGTCCAACTGAATCTGAAGTTTGATAAAATTCTGCGCATAAGCTCTTGAGATATCGCTATCATGAAAAGAAAGACGAAAGTAGCATAGCAGCGCCACCTGTTGAGCTATTTACACCAAAACGTAATCAGCATCTATTTATGTCAAGGTCTAAAAGAAACTGAAGTTTGATGAAATTCGGTGCATTAGTTCTTGAGATATTGCTACCGTGAAAATCACGAAAACGGTAGCATAGCAGTGCAACCTGTTGGACTATTTACAACAAAACGTACTCAGCGTCTATTCATATCACGGTCTAACTGAATCTGAAGTTTGATGAAAATAAATGCCTTAGTTCTTGTGATAGAGCTAGTGCGGTAATCACACAAAATGCAGCATAACAGGGCCACCTATTAGGCAATTTTCGCCAAAATCTACTCAGCACCAAATTGATATCAGGGACTAACTGAATATAAAGTTTTCTTAAATTTCGCACATTAGTTCTTGAGATAGGGCGCCCACAAAATTTTTGTATCATACAGACAGACAGACAGAATCACAGAATCACAGACAGACATTTTCTAAAAACAGTCAAATCGTGTTCAGGACATTCTAAAACGTATAAATATGTCGAAAGTTTTCATGAGTCCAATACTTTACTCTTGTAAAGATAGAAGAAAGTAAAAAGATGCAGTAAAAATGAAATTTATTAGAAAATTCGTTGCTACCATCAAAATGACTTCAGCAATACTCTTACATGTGTTTGGTTTATAATATAGATTATTATTAACATTAAAAAATATCTTGACCAGATCATTTGACCAGATATTGACAAGATCATTTATGTGAGACATCATCCTTGACATGGAACAGATTACGTAAGATTAGCATGAAAATTTAATAAAATAATTTTATTATATATGTTTGAATCAAATATATGAAATCAAAATAAGTTTTTATTTTGCCATTTCTATCGTATGCATATTTAAGACTTTTTAAAGCTTTTCAGTGAATACAATGAAATATTTTCTTTTTAAACCTTTTTTTTTCAGTAATACTTGACAGAATGTTACCTGCATTAATAATTTTTTTTTTAGTTTTCTCCTTCAGGTTCGTTCATTTGTCTTCTTGTAACTTGGATTCGTTTTAGATTTTTTTGTCTTTCCGTATCTCTTTCAATTTCCGTCAATCTGTCGATTCGATGTCTTTTTTACTCTCTAACCAAAGCACATTGATGGTCAAATTTGATCATGGTTCTGTATATAAGTTAAAATATTCATTTTTAATACAGTTATTTAATTAAATCGAAACACTGCATATTACTCTCCAATAGAGCACCAATCACAATAATTTATATTTTGCAGATAATCTAAATAGTTCGTTAACCCCCGATTATTGTGCTTATAACGTCTCGGGATTAAATAAAACACATAGCATACTTTTTTAAAAACTCAACTACAGAAATTACATTAAAATGAACTGTTAAAAGAATACGTTTCGCATATCAGAAATATTACGCTCATAGTAAAATGGAAAAGTGAACAAAGGCAGCACTTACATCTTTTTTAAAGAAAACTTGTTTCCAAGTTAACTCCATGGCAATTTAAAATTTACGTTTTATAAATTAAAATACACGTACTTTATATGGCGTCACGTTAATGTGTAAATAAGATACCGTATTCCCCCATGTAACATGCGCACTCTAATTTTTATCCCTCTATATATAAAAAAAAGTAATGGTTTGGAAATGGACCAATGAAAATTTGCGTAGATACCGCGAAACGTATCTGATTGGTCAGAGCTTTCTGATTTTTCTTAGAGGGAATTAACATGAAAGTAGAGAATTTAGCTAGGATGGGCGCTATTAGGGGGGTTACCAAGGGGAAGGGACCGTGGTCTGTCGCCAAGTTTGGCGCCAAATTGGTAATATATCGTCAAATTTGGCGGCCAAAATTAGCTGCCAAAAGTGGCGCCAACTTGGCGCTATTTCCAGTATTTCGCCAAATTTCCATAGACTCCCATTGAAATCCAATAGCGTTTACTCGCTTGCAAAAAATCAAAAAATTGAGATATTGCAATGCAACAAAAATTAATATTAGCTTATGAATAGAGCTTAATTGAACTATTTGCGTTATTTTTAAACACAAACACTAACTATTTACAATATTCGTAACACTATATATACAATTGGTACTTGTTAGTTACCCTGTCAACCAAATTACTGTCGCCAAACTCATATGTATTAAACGAGCAAGGGATTCTCCCGATTATTCATATATACAGGGTGATCTTTTTTAAAGTGACAGTGTTTGGAACGTCCTGTAGCGCGATCTAATAGCCGAAATGGCCCCAAACTTGGTATTTAGATTAATCAAGACATGGGAAAAAGGATTCCGTGAAAAAAATTAGTTCAAAAAATTGCCGCTAGGGCATTTTGTGGCGCTGCTGTAGCTTACAATAACGAGAATTAGCATAAAACACGGGTATCAAAGAAAAATGCAAATGTTGTGCGATGACAGCGCCAGTAATAGGGGCTATAAAAGCAAGTAGTAGACAGCTCCGAGAAATAATCTCAGCTGAAGTAAACGAGCTCCAGTAGACATGCCTCTCACGTTACCGGAACGTGCGTTACTGGTGAAGCTGTATTATATGAATCAATGTAATGCATCCGCAGCTCTTCGGGAATTTCGAACCAGAAAAAAATTACGAAAGGGACCTTTATCGCTGAATGGTCTTAAGAAAATGATTAAGAAGTTCGAGGAAACGGGGTCACTGACCATTCGCGCTGGGAGAGGACGTGAACAAGTATCAGAAGATGTAATAACTGATGTGGCAACTGCAATTGTCGAAGGATCGCAGGGAACCATTGCTGGTACTAACAGCGCCAGAGGTGTAGCTCGACAATTGGACATGAATTATTCCATGGTATGGAGAGTTTTGAGGCGCGTTATTGGATTTTACCCCTACAAAATCAGCCTCTTGCACGAATTGAAACCAAGTGATTATGATAAGCGAGTGACATTCGCTCTATAGTTTCTTGCCAGGGTAGAAATTGATGATGCTTTCCCATGGCACATTCTGTGGGGAAATGAGTGCCATTTTTATCTCAATGGGTCCGTAAACACACAAAATAGCCGAATTTGGGCTTCTGAGCATCCCCATACCGTGCATGAAATCCCATTAAATTCCCCAAAAGTCACTTTTTGGTGTGGTTTCACAGCCGAATTCGTAATTGGGCCATTCTTTTTTGAGACCATCACTCGACAGGACCCGAAACGTGCACCATAAATGCAGAAAGGTACCACGAAATGCTGCAAACGTTTGTTATTCCACAACTTCAGCAAAGAAACCGTCTCCAACAGACAATCTTTATGCAGGATGGTGCTCCGCCACACATTGGTAATAATTTAAAGCAGCTGTTGCGCCAAACCTTCACTGATGATAGAGTCATAAGTCGGAGTTTTCCAGTTGCATGACCGCCTCGTTCCCCTGACCTCACGCCATGCGATTTTTGGCTCTGGGGTTATTTGAAATCTCAAGTTCATGTTTGTGGAGTATCAAATTTGTCTATTATAAAGAACAACATAACAAAGACTGTGTGGAATATTCCTCGTGATATGTTACGTAGGGCTGTGGAGAACGTTGTGCACAGAATGCACGGTGTTATTTCTGAGAACGGTGCTCACATTGAAGGTGGTCTAATTCCTCACCGAGGAAGTTAATATAGTAAATAAACATTAATAATTTAACTGCACGATTGTATGTGTTAGTATTTTTCTTTTCTCACATTTTATACATTGCAAAGCGCCACAAAATGCCCTAGCGGCGATTTTTGGAACTATTTTTTTCACGGAATCCTTTTTCCAATGTCTTGATAAGTCTAAATACCAATTTTGGTGCCATTTCGGCTATTAGATCGCGATACAGGGCGCTCCAAACACTGTCACTTTAAAAAAGATCACCCTGTATTAAACGAGCAAGTGATTTTACCGATTATGTATGATATCGTAAACGACTGGGAAGATTTTCACGCGACTTACCCCCTATAGTAAATCGAGCACGAGAAAAAGATCTAGCTAGGTTCCGAATACAAGAAAATTCATTTTACAGGTTAAAACAAACTCAGCGCTGAAAATGTTTTTTGTTATAAATGGAAAAATACTCAAACGATTTACACGAAACGTGCTGCCTATACTAATTCGATCACGAAAAATTCATCTAGCTAAGTTTCGAATTCGGGAAAGGTCAATTTGATCTATTAAAACAAACTCAGCACTAAGAATGCTCTTATATATCGAAAACGGCTCTAATGTGATGGGTTATGGGGCCGATGGGTTATGTAATGGAACACGTTTGCTTGTTCTACGTATTCGTTGTAGGATTTTAACAGCAAAAATTATTACTGGTGATCAAAGTGGGACTGTAGTCAATATTCCAAGAATTCAACTAGATAAAACAGGAGTCATACCTAGTTGCCATTTGTGTTATACCTCAAACAGTTTCCTGTTAGACTTGCTTACGCATTGACAATTAACAAATCACAGGGACAGACATTTCAAAGAGTTGGAGTTTACATTGAACGCCCAATTTTTGCACATGGCCAGTTGTATGTTGCATTGTCAAGATGTGCATCTGCTAACAATATCAAGATTTTCATTAAGGATGGTCAGAAGTTCGAGAACATTGTTTACAAGAAAGTATTGTAGGAATGCAATAAAAGTTGTATGATGCATTGTCAAGATGTGTATCAGCTAAAAATATGAAGATTTTCATTAAGAATGAATAGAACTTGGAGAACATTGTTTACAACAAAGTATTGTACAAATCCAGTACTATTCAAGATATTGAAATCTAATCATAAAGAAAAAATATTTGAAACTTATTTTGGAAATAATTTTTTTTAATTTAAATTTTTTTATCTTTTTCTTTCACAAATAATTGAGGTGATAGGCTGGATTTGTTTGGCGATGGATGAAGCTGATTTTTATAATAAATTTAGGTTTCATTTAAATTACAACAACAATTACGAAGTGGAATCTAAAAATTGAATGCATAGAAAATAAGGGATCACGAGGCGATCCAGAATGAAAACGCGAAACGATTACGTTTGAGGTTGGCTAAGGCGCGATTACGCAGGCGGTTGGTGAGCGTAGCGAGCAGGGGGGGCCGACCCCCCCCCCTAGTATCTTATAAATAAGTTTCATAACGAAAAATAGAAGTTAAGGGCTTTGTTTTGCACATTTCTTCTCTCAGGATGACATATAACAAAAAGGAAATTAAACAAGTTGGAAATTGTACGTCAAACGTTACAAACGAGGTGCGTTCGTACGCACGTTTTAGAATTAAATTCATGATATCCCGTGCGTAGAACGGGTTAAACAGCTAGTTAAGTATATATTTTATGACACTGTTCATACAAATATCTTAACTAGTTATATAAATATTCAGATATATATGTATCAGCTAGTTATATAAATATTCAGATCTTGATGATTTTTAATTCTGTGAAATGAATTATATCGTCTGCAGATTAATTTCTGTAATAAAATAAGTATCTTGGTCGCTTGACGATTTAACATCCATCGGAAGCTCCTCTAACAAGAAAGCACCGATTTAAAAAAAAAATCAAATTTCTTAATAAATATTTTTATTAATATCTCCTAAAGTTTTGATTCGATTTTAATAAAATTTGAAATGTCTCGACAAAATTCTGCAAAGATAATATATTTTAAATTGCAAACCATTTGGTTGGGTAGTTTTTGCGTTGTTATATGCGGACAGACAGACAGACGGACGGACAGACAGACGGACAGACAGACGGACGGACAGACGGACGGACCAAACGACGACTATAGGTGCTACGTATTTATATAATTACGAACGCACCTAATAAAAATCGTCTGTTCTGGCATATTTACTGAAAATTACTTAAATAAACGTCTGCCATTATTTTTAGTGTTTAATATTCACTTGTAAATGAAACTTTTCGAAGGACTCCGGCTAAATAAGCTACTCAGAATTCATAAAAGAAAGAAAGAAGGAGAAGAAAGATTAACATCACATTACAGTCCCGGTTCATAATGATTATGTGTATTATGGGCGGTTCATTTTAATTTCATCCCGGGTTTATAAGACATTTAGGGAGTAAAAAGGTACGAAAGTAAGGCAGAACATTTAATGGGGTACACAAAATTATTTTACCAAAGTACCTGATTCACTTTTTTCTTCATTTATTTATTTTTTTTTTCTTAATTGATTTTTTTTAAACAAAATGCTTATTTTTCTCCCTTTTTATTCTATTTTGATTTGGGTTATACTTTTAATGCTTTTATCATTCAATTAAAAAGTATTAGGCTTTCTATTCAGTAATAAGAGATGCAGTAATAATGAGATGGAGCCCATATAATGAGATACAGTCCATAAAAATACATATTTTCCCCAATTCAGCGGTTTAAGAATTGAAATTATTTGTTTTCATATACGTTAAATTTGTGTTTTTATTACAATATCACTATTATATTTATTTATTGATGGAGTTTGAATTTCGTCATGGAAAATTAGCCGGGAGACAAATAATGAACTATTAAGTGCAAATTGTTTATACTATTAAGTGCAAATTGTTTATTATTCTTCCATAATGGAAATAAATAAAAAATATCCAAGCGTATAAATTATTTTAAAAGCCATAATAAATAAGTCAATTAAGATACAGTTTGTAAACAAATAGCATGTGAAAGTAGATATTTTCCCCTATATAATGGTGCAAAAATTTAAAATGTACGATGTTTAGAAATAAAATAAATGCATTAGCAAAACCGAAATTGCATCGCCAAGTGTTGCCATTCTCAAAATAATGTCAGCGTTACGCACGGGCACGTTTGTTCCTTATAATATAGATATGCGTCCATTTCAGGGATTTCTTATTTATTCAGAAATTCTGAATCCATATTCCGAAAGGAGAATTTTTACTTTTTGTAATCCCGAAACGTCTGTCACTGAATTAAGAAAAAATAACTATTCAGAATTTCTGGCATAAATTTGGAATTTATGAATAAAAAAGAGAGGCCTCATGTGCACTCTTCAGATTCAAATGAGTTGATAGCAATTATCAGAAATTATATCAAATAATTTTGTTATGCAGAAACTTTCATGATTACGATATTCTTTTCATTAATTAAAGACATAGAACTGAAGTTATAAGATGACTTATTTGATATCTGTGTTAATTAAATTTTGTAACATACTATCCTTTATTCATGTATTTGCATCTGAATAGATACAAATTTATTTTTAATGCAGTCATTATTTATTTGTGTTCTAACATTATACACTATTGCTAATACCCTCATTACTTATACAGTTGGTTTTAGAAGCTCTAAGAATTCCATTGAATACATTTCAAGAGGATAAAGTTATCACATGCATCCTACTTTTTAATTCACTAAATATAAATATAAATATGAAAGTAATTGATATTGTAGATTCATATTATATGTAATTCACTTACATGATTTTCAATATACTAACATAAACATCTCAGAAAATACTTAAAATCGTAAATGACAAAGATGGATTTTTTCCTTTTAAATTTTTATGAAAAGTGAAAGATATAAAATATTTTTGGCTATGTCAGATATTCAAAAAGAAAATAAGAAGATAGATATAAACTGAAAACATGTTAAATTTCCCCTATTCACAAATGAACATTTTTGTTGTAAGATACTTAATATATAGGATTATTTATAAAAAGGAAAAAAATTGCACCAAAGGTTCCGTACCGTTATAACATATTACCGTAAAGCATAGTAAATACCTAGTTTCTAGACAAATATACAAAATAAATCCGTCTATGGAAGAATTTGGCGTTATCTCCAATTATGAAAATTCACGAGTTTGTTATGTAATAAATCGAAAATTGATTATTTAAAAATTTTTTCCTTTAAATGAAAATGCTGTAAGACTTTTACTTCATGCCAAATTTCATGGTTCTATGTAAACGGGAAGTATCCTATAGGTTTTACTCTCAAAACCTATAAACTTACTCCCGTTAACCCAGAACTTTAAAACTTGGTACGAAGGAAGGTCTTATAGTATATGCAAAGAAAAAATTATCAGAAAATCAATAATTTATAACGTGCAGACTTATAACGTGATTTTCCATAATCGGGATTTCCAGAAACGATGTTTTAAGTCCGTAACTTTTTACTGCAATAAGTTAAAAGTTCGAAATTTTTACACAACAATGGAACTAAGGATCTTACAATAGGATATTAATTTCAACTTCATAACCTTAGCCGTTCATGAAGAAAACGGTCTTGACATGCAGACGAACAACAGAGCGAGATTATAAATGGCTGTTTTTTATCATTTTGAGTTACGGAACTCGAAAAAACAACATAATATTATAAATTAATGATTTTATGTTTCATTTACATTTGATGACCTTCCTTCCCACCAAATTTAAAGGTTCTAGATCAACCGGAAGTATCCTATAGATTCTACATTGAAAACCTATAAGATGATTCCGGTTGTCCTAGAACCTTGAAATTCGGCACAAAGAAGCTCTCATAGCACATATAAAGGAAAGAATCCGAAAATTATAAATTTATAGCTGTATATCGATTTATTACGTGATATTCTATAATCGGGATTTTTAAAGTGAGATTATAAGGGGCATATAAGATGTTTTTCCTTTTCAGGCACGGAACCCTAATAAATCAATAGAAACGTTTAAAAAAATACTATTGATTAAAATATTTTATAATTCAGTGTGTATTTTACTTTCCGAACACATAGTGTAAAGGAAGTATTGGAATCATGATTTTGTGGACTGAAATTGCTGAAGTGGAATTTTCAACTGAGTTATGCGTTTAGTAATCGAACTAAATTTTTGCATATAATGTAGTATACAGGGTGTTCCAAAATTCGACCGACGGATTAAAAGGAATGATAGAAGGCATCAAGAGGGTGAAAACTTATTATAGAACATGGGGTCGCAAACCACGTTTAGTGGGAGAAAATCGCAAAAATATTTATGAAGGGTGTGACGTCGAGTGGAACAAAAAGGGCCATTAATAAGTACAAAAAACATTTATATGACGTCAAGCATGAATGTAATAGCATATATAGTAATGAATTGCAGTTCAACGTCAGAAAGGAGACGACGATACTTTTTTATAGAAATTGCTCGAGGTTACGGCCACGAAGGTCATTGCACAGCCAACACAGACGGATGTAAGATTGCCGAACGCGTTAAGATATATTCCTATAAAAATGTCTCGTCGGCTCCTTTCTGACGTTGAACTGTAATGCATTGTAATCATGCTTTAAGTCAAATATATGTTTTTTCTATTTATTATTGGCCCTTTTTGTTCCATTCGACGTCACACATTTCATAAATGTGTTTGCGATTTTCTCCCACTAAACGTGGTTTGCGACCCCATGTACTATGGTAAGTTTTTATCCCCTTGATGCCTTCTATCATCCTTATTAATTTGTCGGTTGAATTTTGGAACACCTTGTATACTAATTTGTAGCTCATGTACAGAACTGCACAAAAGAATTCGTATATTTTTCCGACTATATATGGTATATGTTGAAATTTAGTTTTCAAATGTGCTGTGCGTTTTATAGTATAATTATTGCTCAATATCACAAAGTATTATTTAGCATTGCTCAGTATAATTAGTAAATTGTTTACTCAGTTTTGGTATTATCAAATTTTTGGAATTTTTGGAATATGTGTTTCAGTACTACTTCTCTTAATCTCATAGTGGTATTTGATTTGTGTTGATTGTTTTCACTAAATGTATATGTTCCTATATAATCACTTATGTTATTTCCTATTATTCTTAGTACTAGTACACAATACTTGTATTCTCATATTTGTTTTCTGGCATTATTGCTGTACTTTAATTTTGTAACTTACTATTCAAACTATGATTACTTTCTTTGTCAATATCGTATTTATTAATAGTTTATCGTTCAATAAGAAAGCTATTAGTATTGTTTTCTATCTATAGTTTTCTCTCAACTTTAATTATTATCTTGTAAAAGCTCTACATCTCCTTATATTTTTTGCATTCACAATTGTTCATTAAGCCCATTATTGTAAATAACTTGGCTCGTCCAGTATAATTGAATAGCCTTTGTGATTTGCATTTTAATCTTTGACAGTTAATGTCAATAGTGTAGGATCCCATCCCGTGTGTTCCTTTCGGGCATCGCACCCTGGGCTGCGACCCTGTCGCATAGTAAACAAAGCTGCTGGGCGGGGATAGTTTAGCTTAAGCCGAAAGGTATTCCTTCCCTCCCAGTTTGACCTTGACCTTGATTGTTTCTTTCACCTTTTTAAATGGTGCAATTTTGTTACATAATTGGAAATAACTTTTTTAATGTTTTAAATTGTTTAATTCTATGCATGAAGCCTAATTTTTCTTTCTTGTTAAAAAAAAAAAAAAAAAAAAAAAAAAAAAAAAAAAAAAAAAAATCAAAACAATATTAAACTTCAGGTTATCTGGCTGCACATCCTTTCAAATTTGTTCCTAAAAAAATTCTCATTTATCACATACACCAAGTTTATGAAGAAACTTTCTTGAATATAATATGTTTCTTTTCATTATTTAGAGAAGTAGAACTGAAGTTGTGAGATATCTTATTTGATACCTATCCTAATTACGCTTTATAAAATAATATTTATTTATTTATTTATTTGTTTCTGAATTGATACAATTTTGTTTTCAATGCATTCAAATACTATTTCTGTACTAACTTTATATGGTAAAATTTAAACCCTCATTTCTTATAAAGTTGTTTTTAGAAGCTCTGAGAATTTCATGGAACATCTTTATAAATGAAAACGTTATAGAATCCATACTAGTTTGTAATTCAATTATGTAAAAGTTTGTTTTTTTCACTGATCTAACATAATTATTTGAGCAAATATTTAATATCGTAAATAATAAAGGAGGAATTTCTCTTTTCAACTGGTATGAAAACTGAAAGTTGTGAAATATATCTTGCTATGTTAGATATTGTGAAAGAAAATAAGGAGGTATGGATTGAAATCATGGTTAAATTCATACTTCATATATTAACATTTTTGATATGGGATATTTAAAATATAGGATTATTTTAAAATAAATTAAATAGAAACGTTCAAAAATCTATTATTGTTTAAACAATTTTATAATTGTGTCTTTTTTCTTTTCGAACACATAGTGTAAGTGAAATATTGCAATCATGATTTGTGTGTGCGTGTGTATGAGTGAACATGGTAACTCCCAAACGGTACTTGCGATTGAACCCCCATTTGAAGATTCTGTTATAGGTCTCTGTCGCAAAAAATGTATAGATTTTCTAACAGTCGTCCGAAGGATGAGGTATGGAATTCATTATAAACCTTTTGTATACCATTTTGCTAGAGATTCTATAGGAAAAACAACACAGGAAATGTGACAGAGTATAAATTATAAATATTTCAGCGATATTATCAAGTATTAAGGATTGGAGGTAACGTCTCCAGTTCCAAAATGGGATGTCTAACGTTCTAATCCTGCCGACTTCATTGGGTCAGAAATTTATAAAAAATTCATATATATATATATATATATATATATATATATATATATATATATATATATATAAGCAGTAACCATCACATCACAAACAAAACAACTATATATTCGTATGAACAGCGCCAGAAGCTGCATATTAGAACACACAAATTCAATATAATCCAGCAAAAACATGATTTTGGCCTGAAGTAGCACCACCCCCCTCACCAGAAACAAGACAACACAAGAAAACACTGTAGAACATATATGTAAAAATAAACTTAAACAAGCTGCGGCCTCATCAGCAGTGGGTAAATTCAAAGGCAGCCAAGCATCCGAACAAAAAGATTAACAATTAGTGGCAGTGGGTTTCGGCCAGAGCTCTGCGTAGCAAAAATTCAAAATGTACAGAAACATATTTGAATACTACTTAACAGACGCTCCCCCCACCGTACCCTACGCCACAGTATAAGCGAATGCTGTACCAATATCACAATACTGAATCACCATAGTTGAAACAAATGTCTCTTCGAAAATACACACAACCAATTCAGCGACGTTGCCACAATTAAAAAAGTAAAACACGATAAACAAACCAAATCCGTCATTCAGTACACAATCCAGAATCGTTCCACGTCGGATGCCAACAAACACAGCCATCATCATAAAACCGTCCTTTTCAGGCTTTAGGAATTACGAGTCATTTACTGTTGAATGTAAGCAATCAATCAATAATGGAGGCAGTCTGCAAAATCTGAATATTTTTTGATAAATTTTAGAGGGATATTGTTTTTATAATATAAATGACTGATAAAATAAAATAGTTCCTTATTTAACAGGTTTTTATTTGAACAAATTCTGTAAAAAAGGTAAATTTGACCAATTATAATATTTATATATATACGTTTGTGAATATTTGAAGACCAATGAATTAAATGATTCACAGTAAACGGAAAACTGGTACGCTTATCAAAAACTGAAATTTGTAAACCATTTTTAATCAAAATTTTTAGATCAAGATAAATAGCGAGCTTGTTATCATCATTAGTTTTCTTTAATACTAATGAGTTAGGGTAAATTTCTTGAGAAATAACCCCAAAATCCCCATCGAAATTTAAAACAATTAAATCATCTATGTATCTGTATGCAATAAAACGAACATCAGCTGTATTGATATTATATTGAAACTCATAATAAAATAAAAATAAATTAGCGGCCGTAGATGAATAACTCGTACCCATCCCGATACCATTGATTTGCGAGTATATTTTGGAACCTGTATAAACATAATTGTTATAAAGACAGAAATGACATAATTTGAAAAATAAAGTAGAGTTAAAATCCATGACATCTAAAACCAACTCAGCTGTCTTTAAAAGTGCTTCCTTTAAGCTATTAATAGGGATATTTGTAAATAAATTTTCGAAATCATAAGTTTGGATGGAATGTATATTATCATTTTGTATTTTCCTTGCTATTTCATAACTATTTGAAATTATCCAAAAGCAGTTAGTATCTTTGTATTTGTATTTTAACATGTTTAAAACTTTTTTAAGCAGCTCTTCGAATTTCTTATTGAAGTTATTACTAATACTATTCACACTACTGCATATAAACCTGTATTTAACCGGTATTTTATGAAATTTGGGGGAAATAAATAAAAATGGAAATGTTACGTTTTTATTGCAAGGAAAAGGAATTTTAGTTTGTTTAGAAAATGCCAGATGCTTTTTAATAAGTGTTTGTACTGAAGAGTTATACATTTTGTAGGTTAAACTATTATTCAGCTCTGCATTGAGCATTTCAGCATAATATTTTTTACAAATAATTGCAAAATTACCAGCAGCCTTATCGACTGGACAAAAAACAAAAATTTCTTTCAACTTTGTTATTTCATTTCTAATTTCCGCATTGAGATTATGATATGTATATGCAGAATTATTAATAAAACTATTTTGAAAAGATTTAAAATCATTTAAAATATGAAGTTTCCAATCAGTAAAAAGGGGGATGGGTTTATTTTATTTGTAACTTAAACTTAAAATAAAAGTGTTCAATTCAGCTTTAAATATTTCCAAAGATCTCTTTTGATTTAATCTTTTATTAATACGATACTTAGTACCAAAATTCATTAAATTACGCAGGTATACGTTAGAAATAATGTTTAGATCACCAGTTACAATGTGCTGACTATTGCTATCCAAGAAAGTTAAATTTTCATAATCCTTACAATGGCAATCTAAATTAAGGTAAGAGTCAAGATTTTGAGAAACATTTCTGTAATTAAAAAGCATACTGCCTAACGTTTTAGTATATTTATAAGTTGAAATAATTGTAATATTTTTAAGTGGAAATATGCTATTATAATGAGAAATAATTTTACACAACTGTAAATGATTAAAACTTTTCTGTTGAAATGTACATACAAAATAAACTTTATCAGTGCTTGAAGGTTTGTATACGCCAACTTTATACAGCAAAATATCAGTAACTAAATCTATAAAATGCGAATTAGCACACTTAAAACTTTTTAACTTATGCTGTAATTTTTCAAGAATTTTAAGTTTTAAACCAAATAAAATGGTTTTAAGTTCCTTGATATTATAACTATTGCTAAATACATTACATAGATCCTGTAAAATAATAGAGGGGTTTATGTCAGAATATTTTCTCTGTAATAATTTATTATTGTGACTTCCACGTCTACCTCTATTATAAAGAAACGAAGGTATAAATACTGATGAAAAAAGATTATATATACATGTAGAATGTCCAGTTTGATAACTTAACTTTGTATTCAGTCCATACGGATATAAAGTTCTTAAACGAAGTATGTAAAAACTTTCACTCCTTAATCTGAAAGGATCATCTATAACTTGTTCTAAAACGTGAATTTTAACATTAATAAAGCCATGTATATGAAAGTGTCTAATTTCAAAAGACGAATTAGGATCATCTTTACTAGATGAAGATCTGTGATTGTTCATTCTCATATGAAGCTCACCGGATGTTTCACCTACATATTTCTGATTACAAATTGTACAAGTTAAAAGGTATATGACATGTGTAATTTTTCAGAGCTGAAAATTTAAGTTAACCATACTATGAGTGTATGTATTAGCAGACAAATCTCCATTAGGTCAAGTTTTACATCTTTTATTTTTACATTTTTCCAAAACCATAATTATTTTAATAATAATACATAATTATAATTCAATAATTATATATATATATATATATATATATATATATATATATAATTATAATATCTATGAATTTCAAAAAACATATCAAGTTCTATTATCATTCTACTTAAATCTCCAAAGAGATAATTAATGATATTGTGTATACAGAATACCACATAGCTAATAATTAACATGTGCAAACATAATATTACCATAGCTTGTGCTTCAATGGTAATTGGCCAAATTTTACTCATACCTAAAGAATATTGAAAAAAGAAATAGAGAGAAAGGGGAAAAAAAATTATAAATTGGAGTGCAATTAAGTAAATACAAATGGATTAATAAATTAAATATGAACCATATACAATGGAAAATTGGACCACATGAGAATTAAATATGAATTGGATATGAATAAACACATGCACATGTACTCATCAGCCTGGATGCACCCACATGTGTTTTAAATAATAATTCAGTGTTTCATAATTCTACTGGCATAATGCTAAGATCAGTAGAATCATCCAGGTACACTGAATTATTACCAGACAACAATTGGAAATATTAAAATTTGGAAATATTTAAATAGGAAATAAAAAACCATTAAGAATATACAATATATTTCACTCACATCGATTTTCCCAAAAACTGTATTTAACACCTCACGAAATTACCACGAGATAACAGTATTGAAATAATAAAATTGGAAATATGAACGCGTAAAGTGTAGATAAAATATTTTACTCACAATAATTATACAGAATCCTTAAAATGTCACAACTTCTGCATAATATTCACATACACATGGCAATGCATCATACATGTTGACTAAGTCGAGTTGAGAGAAATGATTTGAAAGACAAGTTGAGAGCACACTTTTTTTAAAACACAACCCCATCGATGACACCCAAACACAAAATGATTCAAAAACACACAAAATAATTCTGGTTTTAATACACATATAACAAAATTATATCCGTGAATGTATATTACTCCATCCAATTTTAATTCCTGAAAGTAAAATTAATATACAATCAATAGCTCCCTCTATAGTTAAATTAAATATAATATTATCAACAACTACCTGAAAGGTAAAGTGTCGCCATCTATTGGTATTATAATAATTCCTAATTAATATTTAGTTAGATATCCACTTTATTAGTTACATACTCGCTTCATTAGATTTAATTATATAAATAAACTTTAAAAAACAATACTAACTTGTAGTTTTACTTTAAATTCAAATAAAATATAATACTACCATATGAATAAATCTACACAGAATTAATTCAACTTGCACAGCATTTCAGATATTCTTAACAAGAATATATTATGTAAAAGAGATATTATTTTAATTCAAATTGTTTTTGCTGCCAGCTGTGTTAATCCACTGATATTATAGACATATTATTAAATAATTAATGTTTTATTTTTACTACTACTTAAATATATATTAGACTTGTTATTAAATAATTAATGTTTAATTTATACTACATTGTAAATATATTTTATATTTCATAGATTAATTTAAATATCTAATTAAATAATTCATAAACAATTCAAAATATCTCAAAATTTATAAAATTGATAATTAATAGTATTACTACTGTTTTTCAATCAAATTAATGCAATGCAGTAATTAAAATACTTGTTAAATTTAATTATTCATAGACAAAAATAAAAACTATATATATTTATATTTATATATATTGCAAATAGATATGTTTATGAGTTATAATCACCAATGTTATCCATGTATAATTTAATTTGTTATTGTATAAGTTAATTTATAAATATATGAAAACTGCACATCAATAACACCTTAAACAGAGGTGATCGGCAACGCACAATCACAACTATACAAAGTGTATATAATGTTCAATCAAATATTAAATTTCCTAATATGTTATAATTGTAATTATGTATGTTATAATTGTAATTTTCTATATAAAGTGTATATAATGTTCAAAAAAATATTAAATATTAAATTTCCTAATGTGTTATAATTGTAATAATGTTAGTTATAATTATTATTTTCTATATCTTTTGTTATATGTTATCGCACACTAAAACAATAATTTATTACATACCATGTTTATATTTAAATTATATAATAAATGTTATATATATATATATATATATATAATTTTTAACTCTTTTGACACTTACACACATGTTTTTAATGTCGAGAGTAGGTAACGCAGATATTAAGGCTTATTTTCGTGAGTAGTCGAATCATTATTTAGAAATCAAGATCTTGCGTTTGTGTATTTTGTTTTCCAATGTGGCCTGATATGAGGAGGTATAAACTTTTTATTAACACTTTGCAATATGGTTGAAAAGTGTCTATGACTTCGGTTTGTCTTACCGTCTTTCTGTCCGTGATCTCATTCGCGTAAATATACTTTGACAACCATGAGCTCCGTATATGTTATTGAGGTTTAACATTGAACATTTGTAACATTTATAGTGCGTTTACAGGGCCACGCAAAAGAATTCCGTTACATCATGGCCTATAGGAAAAAATCGTTTGCGGTGTTATTTTTAAAATATTGCACTATTCCAAACATAATGAAATTGATTTGCATTGCTTAAGAGCACTACATGATGCTAACTTTAAAATATGGCCTGCTTAGCAAGTATTTGTTCATTTACAGGAACACAAAATAAAATTGGTTACCGTAATCTCTATAAGAAATAAGTGCGGAAAGTGCGTTTTAAAGATATATGGATCGTGTACAGGGATGCACAAAAGTATTCAAGTATCATTCTAGCTATTCTAGCTACGGGCGGTAATTGCGGATATTTGTTTTTCACATGTGTTATGCACTACTTATCTTTCACCTTTTTAAATGGTGAAGTTCCGTTACAGTATTCTGAAAGTGTTGGAAAGTATTTCATAATCTATGCTTGACGTATGATTTTTCTTTTCTGATATATTTTTGTAATTAAATTTGAATCGTATGTTATTAGAGTGTATATTTACATGTACAATTGAAATTAAACGTAATATCAACCTTAAAATTGGTAATGTATACATACATATATACATACAGGGTGGACCAAAACGTCTTGACACGTCTTAAAACTCAATTAAAAACCATGCAATTGGCGTAAAAGTGTGTGGTTTGGTCAAAAATGTCAATTGTGACCTAAGTTTTAACTTTGAAAATACAAAACTTAATTCCAATAACTGTCCATAGATGGCACTACAACCAAATAGGCATAAAATTCTTAAGATAAAGAGTATCAGATCACATATGAGAGGGTCGGGACAAAAGAGTGCTAAGCCATATTTTTGAACTTCTGGGATATTTCAATTTGACAATTTGATCAAATACTTAAATCAAGATATATAACATAAAGTTTTTCGCCAATGTCTTAGTAACATTTGGGATATTCTGAGTAACAATATGGCATTACTTTAATGATATTACTATTACGTTCTTTGTAAGTTAGCTACGAGGTAGAGTCAATAAATTCCCGATAATGGTTGCCTACATTCACGCAGATGTTCGTTGCAGGGGAAATATCTTTTTTGGAGGTTGGCAGCACTGATAAGAAAAATACACAGGCATATGGAATTCATTTCCGGTACTGCTGGCGTTAGCTGCAGATCATTTCTGACAAAGGGAATTTTTCATTCGTCAGATTTTGAAATGTTGTCTTTAGAGCAGTGTGCAAACAACAAATTCTGTGTTTTGCTCGAGAATTCGCCTTCTGAGACTCTCGAGATGCCGAAGAAAGTATACGGAAACAATGGCATAATTTTTTTCATTAAGGTCAGCAAAAACATCACCAAGGAAGGAAAAATTTCGCTTGGACAAAAGCGGAGGGAAACTGATGTTGGAGATGTTTTTCAAATACGAGGGAGTCATTCACTACGAATTTATTCCTGAAGGCCAAACTGTCAATAAAGAACTTTACCTGGAGAACCTTAAAGACTACGAGATGCAATCGGATGAAAACGACCTCAAAAATGGGCAAAAAATGATTGGTTTATTTTACACGACAATGCTCCAACACATCGCGCTCTGATTGTACCTTGCCAGACACATTGTTATCATTCTGGAACACCCTCCTTATTCTCTCGACCTAGCATCAGCGGATTTTTACCTGTTTCCACGGATGAAAGTGAAATTGAATGGACACAGTTTTATGGATTCAGATGAGATGATCGAAAATTCAACGACGCTACTGAAGGACGTCTCAAAAAATAGATTGAAGGAGTGTTTTGAATAGTTATACGAACGCTGGAAGAAGTGTGTGAATGCAGGAGTAAAGTACTTTGAAGGCCAATAAGATAAAATTAATGTTCTATTTTTTATAATTTGTAATTAACCTATTTCGGGAACTTTTTGACCCTACCTTGTATCTTCATTGGTGGCATAAACGTCTGGGGCAAAAACCAAACATGGGACATATGCTGCCACCAAGTGACATTAGAAGCAAATTATATGTAGGATATTATAATTTACAATAATAAGCAGTAGATTACAGTGCTAGATATATTTAATTAATAATGTGACTTTGCACTCTCTTGCCCCAACCCCCTCATATAAAGACTCTATATGGACTTCTATTGAAATATCTAATTCAAAAAGTCCACAACTCTAATTAAAAAGGAAGTTGTGTTAAAACTTGTTTTTACTAAACTGTAGTTAAAAGTTTTTGTTTTTTAATATTACATAGTCAATGAAAATCATGGCCATTACACCAACCAAAAAACTAACACGCTCATTTTTAAAGAGTGAACAAAATGTGAACAACAAAGTAAATAATTTAAAGCCCATATTTTTCGGTATTTCCGGAATGCAGTTAATATTGTCTGTCAAAGAAGGTACTAGTTAGAATATTCTGTCATTCTAAAAAAAACTACCCACCCCCGACACACACACATATATATATGTTTATGGATATGTGGAGATCATGATACATATATATAAAATAAAAATAAAATACTATATAAATATTAATATTAGATAAAATAGACACTAAAACATAAAATATAACTTTCAGATTGTATGCATGAAATTACTGATAAAAAAATAAATAAGTCCTAATGTCTAACACATAAGGTTCAACGTATACGTTACAATCAGCTGAGAAATACCAATACATGCTTAACGCATTTAAGAATAAATAAATCAGGGGTTGATCCAGGCTAAACTTAGGCCATCAAAAGGCTTCTCAGAATTCCATTTAATACAACAGAACCCCGGTTGTATTAAAATTCCAGAACCAGTTGTATTAAAATTCCTTTTAATAAAACTGACCCTTAAACAAAATCCCTTGTAATAAAGCAGGTTCTTTTATACATTGCCATTCTATAAAAGCAAAATTTTACTAATTATTGTTATTTGTTAGAATTGCAAATTTGTAATTTCTTCACCAGAAAGAATAATTTTCGGAGAATGAAAAATAAGTTATTATTAATAGATGTTTGCTTCGTTTTCGAGATAAATAAATTTGATCTTTCATTACAAAATTTATTTACACAAAAACATAATAAATTTTTAAAAGTATCTCATTTTTTCTTTGAAGACCCCAAAACAAAATCTCTACATCGATCTCTGTAAATAAGAAGTACATGAGTATTTTTTAAATAAGGTTACTGATACGAAATTATGTTACTAAGCTCCAATTCTTTCAGGCAATTCCGTTCCCAATTTAATTTGTTCGCTCCAATACTTACGGCTGTTTACTAAATCTTTATATGGATACGTGCGGAGACAGAGATAATGTGTAACAAATGTTCGTTAGTAAATAATTACACTTAAGTATGCTTGTATTTCGATTCTAAAAAAAAGAGAAAAAAAAAGAGGCAAACGGAAATGTTTAGTAATTAAATAAACTGCCTTTTTATTTGGCTTTTATAAAAATAACTTTTGTAACACTGAAATTAAGTAATATCAAAAAGATAAAACATTTAGTTGATATATGATTCTGATTTCACATGTATTAATTTTCTGTTTCAAATATTAAGATACACAATACAAAAAAAAATTATAATTCTAGTCTAGTAGCTTAGATATTTTCATGTTCAAGGAAGAAAAAATGTGGTCCATATGTGCGACGAAATATTTTTTAAAAACTTCTATACAAAAGTCATGTGAATTCCTTTTTATATATAAAATACATGGAATATTTGCACGCATTAAAAAAAAGATTATATTAGTATATTAGTATTATATTAGTATATTAATTATTTTGTGGGTTTCTTTACTTCATAACATTTGATTCATGAACACGACGAAGCATATTAGTTCATACTAATAAAGTACAATTCAAGAAACTGTTTCGTTAGCACATAACAAATTATATATGCGTCAAGTTGCAATTTTAAACGTTTTTAATCTAATAACAAGTATAATAAAATAATAATTAATATTGATTTTTTTTCTTTCCTGTACATATCCCTAAAGCGGAGTTATGCAGTGCTGGCTTATTTTGTTTCGAAGAACCACAATATCATACATAGTTTTCTATTGTGCACTCACCATTTTCAATCCTCATGTCTCAATATTTAACAATGCGACTTCGTTAGGATTGCCGCATAAATCGGCGGAAAATATTTAAATTTTATTTGTGTTGTTATAAATGTTTTTGAGTTGCAATTTACGATTATGAAAAACTAATTTTTGTCTTGTTCTTAAATTAAAAGTTGTATGGTAAGAAAACCCCGACAACAATTGCCGTAACGTCAGTTGAGGCTCACTGTGGAGACGCGAAAAGTTTTTGGTTTCTGTCTGTCTGTCTGTTTTTCTGTTTGTCTGTCCGTTCCGAGATAATTAGGATGATTTTTGGTGGGTATATTGGTGAGGTACCCGGAATTAGCTGTATAGTTTTTAGTTACATTTGGTTCATTCGTTCGAAAAATATAGAACATTTCCTTTTAGGTCATAATGCTTTCTTATGGGAATGCAGATGACTTTCAAATTTCATTTTTAACTGAAATAAAAATCGCATATTGGAATAATGAATTTAAACGTAAAATTATTAAAGCTAAATGTTCGATATGGAGGTTTTAAATATATCCAATAGCTTTGAAAATTTGGTGATACATTCTTTAGAATTTAGAAATTAATTGTTTAAATTATTGGAAAATGTTTTGCATCTGTTCGGGAAATACAAACGTTTTATTTTCATATTTTTTATAAATTTTAAAATGTATTTCTTTTTACTTTGCTCTTTAATTTATTAGTTGCTTAGCAACCCTATTTCAAAGAATATCAAAATAATAAAATTCTAGTAACTCGAACTATTTTGCTGCAATATTTTCTTATCAAAAGAAATTATTTTAGTATTCTATTGACATAAATGAAGAATTTATTTTAATACAAGTTTATTTTTTATCTAAAAAGTTACATGAATAAGAAGTTCACAATGAAACAGTCTAATTATTTTATATGCGTATAAATATATGTGTAGTAATTAAAAAAAATAATTTGCGGATTGTAATGTGTTAAATATTATGAAAAGTGAGATTAAAAAACAATGACTTTCAGAGCTGACATTGAGGCTCCTGATCTGCTGATTTAATAGTTTAAGACACCCTGTACATAAATGGTTTTTAATGTGTTTCCCACAAAAAGGACAATCATAAAATAAAATTGAATGATGTGTTAATCAACATAGTTTTCGGAATATTTTAACAGAATTGTTAGGGCATTGTGTGATAAAATAATATGACAATTATATCTTGCCGAAATATTAAAATAAAGATTGATCAAAATATTAGAATATTTCTCACAAATATTTACCCACAGTTTAAAGGAAAATTTCGTATGTAGCAGTATCACATTTTTTGCTGAGAACATTTGTTAAAGTGTGCAATCTTGTCTAGGGAAACATGAAATTCCATTGATAAAGAAAACAAAATAACGACAGTGACCTATTGAAAATAATACGATGCTCTTTTGAAAGAAAAATTAACTACTGTTACCAGATTTCAATTATTCGATATGAAATCTTTACAAACAAGGCGCTATCGTCAGCTTTCGAAGCAAACTCTTTACATGTTAATGTTGCCTTCAGCAACTTCAAGAACATGCACCAACGTAAGGTAACAGTTTTGTTCAATTAAAACCTGAAATTTGCAACAATTTCTGTGATTTAATATTTAAATAAATTAAGCACATGTGTTTTTAGGATTTTAAACAATTTTTTTTAATTTAACCCATTGATTTACTATTTAACCCTCTCATTAACTAAATTTACTGTGAAAATCTAAGTGATTTTAAATGTCAGGCAGCTATGGGAAAAACATTATTTATTGCAAGCAACTACAGAAATATCACGACGTTAGTCATATTGAAGAACATTTGTAATAAACAATAAACGTTGCCATTTATTCGGAAAAATGTACTTACACTATCATTTGGCGATTGCGTATTCATTTATCACAAATATTACTCTTTAAGTTAAAAATAATCCGATTTCTGATTTTTGGTACTATTTTTCTTCTTTAGAAATCGAAACCGCAAACTTCACTGTGTGGTGACACTACATGGTGCTATTTTTCTTCGAATACATTACCTCTAGATGATTCAGAAAACCGTACGTTATTGATGGCTATCCTGTAATAACTTGAAGCTAAAGAAGACTTTTTTGTTTGGATTACATTTACAAATTTTGCAAATTTAGTTCTTGTATTTTCCGACAACGCAGGCACACGATATGTATATATATGTTATATAAAATTTTTATTTCGCAATATTCTTTTAAATTATTCTAAATTCTGACATTTTCATTATTTACCTATTTCTTAATAATATTTATTCCTATTTAATTTACTTTTAAAATTCAAAACGCGAATATTAATAACTATCTTATTCAAAAACTTAATCTAAAACTTTATGTCATTTCGTAATTTTATCAAACTATCCAATCTGTAATATTCTGAGAGAAGCTAGTTTTTCCTTTCGAATGTTTTTAAAAGCCATTTTGTTATTTTATTCCACGGGCTGGATTCGCGCGCTAGATTTTTTTTTTTACTTCAAAAGCAATATGACACTAAATCTGGGATTCTTTCTTATTAAAACTTCTCCATCTCGGGTCATTCGCTTAGCCGTACAATTCTTATATTTTGCCTTTCACTGATTGGTTAGTGTATGTATTACGTCAATTGTGTAGCTATCCGCGCAATTAACAAAAAGCAATTGCAAGACTTCGGAGAGAATAATTGTGTCTTGTTGTCAAGTTCTGAACAAACTGTTATCTGACGTTGATACCCTCTTGCGTCCTGGGTACCCAAATGGGTACCTAGATTCTTTTCTTCATAAAAACTAAACTGATTGATATTTTTAACACTTTCCAACCTAGTTGAAAAGTGTTTATGACTTCGGTTTGTCTGCCGTCTGGCCGTATGGCCGTCTGGCCGTGCTCTAACTCCCGTAAATATGCTCGGATTGCTCTGCAATTTTTATATGTTATTGTGGTTAACTATAGCATGTTCCCTATTTCAACGGAAGTATGTAGCACTTATAGTTTTTTCACAGGAACACTCAAAAGAATTCCGTTACATTGCGGTCTATGGGGAAAAATCATTTGCGGCACATTTAAATAATGTTACACTATTTTAAACGCAATGGAATTTATATATATCACAAAGGTGCATTAGAAGAAGCTTAATATGGAATAGGGTGTGCATAGCACTTATAGTTATTTTACAGGGACAGTCAAAAGAATTCCGTTACATTACGTCTATGGAGAAAAATCGTCTTCGGTTTATTTAAGTAATGTTTCACTATTTTAAACGCATTGAAATTTATATAGATCACTAAGGTGCATTACAAGAGGCTTACTACAGAATATTGTGTGTATAGCAGTCATCGTTCATTTACAGGGACACACAAAAGAATTTTCTACTGTCTGTTAACAATAATTCCTGGAAGTGCGTTTTAAGTTACTGAACGTGATTTTAATTTTAACTCGCTTTTTGTCTCTTACGGGGTGTGTATAAATTCTGTAGATCCTATACAGGGAAGCACAAAAGTTCGCAAAAACATTTCCGTTTATTGACAGAAACTCTAGACGGAGAATTTTAAACTGTGATACGCGTTTCCTAACTGAACTAAAATTTAGCATCCTATGTAGTATATATATACAAATCTATAGATCCTATACAGGGCTGAATAAAAGTATTCGGATATTTTTCCGAATATTGTATAAGGTTGGAAATTCCTGAAATTATGTTTTTAAAAATATTATGCGTTTTCCAAATTGTTTACTTAGATGTTATCTTTTAGCTTATTAAACGGTATGATTTGTAAAATTATTTTGAAAGCGTTGGAAAGTGTTACATAATCTGTGCTTGACGCATGATTTTTCGTTCTTGTTAAATTTTAACTTCACTTCTATATACCTCAATGTTTTTACTTTAAAATGAAACCAATAAATGACAGCACCGATGGTGATTTCCTTATAAAATAAATGTTATTTTAACCAGAGTTTGCAAAATGCCTTCGAGACAGTGCAGACAAGAAAATAGGTAATTTCCACAACTCTTTAACTTTAAAACTTTACAATACAAATTTTTAACAATTTGTAGAGTTATTTAAAGCTGTATATAAAGACTTATATAAACACTTATATAAAGCTGTTAATTTTTTTATTGTGTCAATTTAGGTTATTGATAATTAAATTGATATTTCTTAGAGGGGGGCTAGTAATTTTAGATTCATGTTTGTGAACCTAAATTACATGCCCCCTAAAACAATAAATTTCAGAAAAATATGTTTTTTGTCATCTATGATATCATTTTGTTTGTATAAAAGTAAATAATGAGTATTTGTACTATTATTTTAACTTCGGGTCGCAAGAGGTTCTGATACGGAATTTCTAAACCAATCATTTAAGGTCAACTAAATGATGTAATGATTTATAGTCAAGCCTGAGGGCTTTAGAAAGCATCTTCGTCCTGTGGGAATTGATTTGTCATCTCTTCTGTGCCTGAATAAACGCTTTATTTGGATAACTGGCTTAGTCTTTATGGAGAAATTCTGAATGGGTATATTCATTGCCTACACTGCTCGCCATGATTATTGATCTATCGACTGCAATCATTCTCCATCTTTAACCAGCTGCCAGTTTCTCATGAATTTTTAATTCATGCAGCTAAAATTTAACATATATATATATATATATATATATATATACAGTATAGTCCCGATTATCCGAGTTAATCTAGAAAAAAGACTAACTCGGATAACAGAAAAACTCGGTTAAAGCGAAAATATTATAAATAAAATAAATCTTATATGTTTAAATGCAAATTTCAACAAATACAAAAGTTATTCAGATACACCACATGCAGTTCATATTGTTACGATAATTAAAGTTCGTTTACCTTTAAAAGAAGTCCTTAATTGTTTTTTGTGGTACGTTATTTTGGTGTTTTTTTGCAGCAATGTTTACCTATTTTTTTAAGGATAACAGAATTGCTGGTGTTGCTTGTTCTTGTTGTTCTATATATTCAATAGCACTTTCGATAGCTTTAATTCATCGGTGTAGGAGATTTTCATATGCCGAATTTCATCGTCACTGACTTAATCATCATCGCTAGATTCATTTTCCTTATTGACGAAATTGACTATCATTTATTGCATCTATAATATCTTGTTGTTCGTCAGCGTTTATCCAGTCACGTACATCCTCTCCGTTGATTGGTTAAGACAATGGCAGCTTTATGACTATATCAAAAGCTCATCGTTACCTTCATTGGACCTTCTGTGGTGTTCTGTATTCTGTGCATCAATAATTTCTTCCACAACTTTATTATGGTGGCTGCTTTTACTTCATCCCATCCTTCAATTCAAAACTTTTAAGAGTCTCGGGACTATTATATTTTACTCAATTCCTTCAATAAGAGCCTTTAGTAATTTTTTTCGGTAATTTCAATTCATGTTCTCCAAAACACCTTGATTAAGACGCTGAATTAGTGATTTGATATTGAGAGGAAAAAGGCCTTTAATGTTGTCATTCACCAATTCATCTTCATCCGGATGACAGAGAGCATTGTCAAGCAAATAATATTGCTTGACAATATTTTGATTTCTTAAGAATGTCTCCACGTTAGGAACTAATTCATCAAAAAACCATTTTTTGAATAAATCCGCCTCCATCCAAGCACTTTTCTGATTCTTGTACTGATTCTTGTTCTGATTCACGGGTAAACATTGAATATAAACATTCTTAAATGCTCTAGGTTTTTTCGAATAGCCTATCACCATTGTCTTTAGTTTTAAGTTTCCAGATGCATTCGAACATGCTAATATTGTTACTATTTCTTGCCTTTTCTTGTACCCCGGGGTTGACCTTTCATCCTTTGCCGCAAGAGTTTTTGAAATCAACATTCTAAAGTTCAGTCCTGTTTCGCCGCAGTTAAAAAGTTGCTTCAGTTTCAAATTTTCTTTTGCAGTGAGATTTTTAAAACTTAATTTGAAGTTAATCACCTCATCACAATCAGTTGATAGTTTTTCTCCCGATATATTTAATTACCGAATTCCATATCACTTTCTCCACCGACCCAATCATGCACTATTAACAGTGAAATCTTCTCCACCATTTAACATTTTATGAAAATCCGGTGTTTTTCCTTGTAACATAGGTCCTGATATTGTACTTCCCTTCTCTCTCAAATGTGTGAACCACAGGAATAACGATTCTGATGTGTTTTCTAATTCACGCTTTTTCATTGTTTTTCGCAAACTGCTAACCTTTTCTGCATACCATTTTTAGGTGCGTTCGTAATTATTTAAATACGTAGTACCTATAGTCGTCGTCTGATCCTATTGTCGTTGTCCGTCTGTCCGCATATAAAAGCGCAAGAACTACCCAACGAAATGGTTTGAAATTAAAGATATATTATCTTTGAAGAATTTTGTCGAGACATTTCAAATTTTATGAAAATCGAATCAAAACTTTAGAAGATATTAATAAAAATATTTATTAAGAAATTTGAATTAAAGAAAAAAAATCGGTGCTTTCTTGTTAAAGGAGCTTCCGAGGTTTAAACGTCAAGCTACCGAGATACTTATTTTATGACAGAAATTAATTTGCAGACAATATAATTCATTTCACAGAATTAAAAATCATGAAGGTCTCAATATTTATATAACTAGCTATAGTACGAACGCACCTCGTTTGTCACGTTTGACGTACAATTTTCAACTTGTTCGATTTCATTTCGCTTCCCTCTCCAGTCTCCAACAGTAACAGCTCCGACACAGAGATCTTCTGGTACTTTCTTTATTCATTCACCGTTATCTATTTTTTGAAATGCTTCTAATTCTGTTTCTATAGAAACAACCACTCGCTTTCTCTTAGTGCTACTCATTTCGAATCTGTAGAATTGACTGAATGTACCACCGTACTTTCCAGATTCACAGGACGATGTGAACAGCCGAAACTACTTCCCGATTCCAGGGATGGGAATATGTGACTAGACAACAAATATTCTGCGAATTCTCTTTTATTGCATGTATCTCTTTTGGAACACTGACTTTGAGGGTTGCAATACTCTCCGTTCAAAAGAAGGGAAGGGATAGAGAAGTGCATGATACAACTAAAAGTAACTGTTGCTGGATTTTGATTTCCTGGGTGTTTCGGAGATCAAGTTCAGAATCATTTCGGTAGTTTTAAAAATGAAAAATGTAGAACTAAATGAAAAAAAAATCCTAGAAATAGATAGGCTAAAGCGGAAACTCGGATAATCGAGTTTTACTGTATATATATATGCAGCATTTTGACGAGGTTGAGATATTACGATGAATAATATTCGATGAAAAGAGGGCAGTCCTTCAACGATATAGCAAGTTGCAGTCGATATTAGCGAGTATGGCGAAGTAGAAGACAATGAAATGAGTCCACCAAAGTTTTCCAATAAATCCAGCCAATCTCCAGACAAATAATTTTATTAGCAGACGAACAACACAGAAACAATTCCCAAAGGTCTAAAACTTATAGCCCTCGGGCTAACGTTGCTTCACTTCATTGAATTAAGATGTTACTGGGCCAGTTGAATATTCTACGGACATAAAAATACCAGACACATATTTGTTTAGCTTCCGAAAACGTCAAAAATCTAGTGCTCCGACCGATGCGACCTGGTTTTGTTCCTTCAGCGGAGACATACAGTAATTTACGTCACGAGCCTACAAACCAATGAGTGAGAGGCTAGCTCCAGCCCAGCAAATGAGGTGCGAAGGAGGAGCTAAGACGGTAAAGAATTCCGAACCTGGTAGCGGATTAATTTTGGAGTGAAACTACCTCAGCGCGCGAAAAATTTAGCATAATAATAATAATAAAAAGAAAATGGCTTTTAAAAAACATTCGAAATGAGAACGCGTCTCAGAATTTTATAGATTGGGGAACTGATAAAAGCTACGAATGATCTTAAATTTTAGATTAAGATTTGGAATAAAATAATTATTAATATACGGATATTTACTTTTAAAAGGACTTTAAATAGGAATAGATATTATTAAGAATTAAGGAAATACTGACTATGACAGAAGTTATATGCGAATATTAATGCGAATAAAATGGAAGGATACGAAGGAAATAAATTTTTATATAACATTTCCCCCCCCCTAAAAATCCGAATGACGGGTAGATCCGATGATCTACAAGTTCATTAAGGCAAATAAGAATTTGGATTACAAAATATTTATCTGGTATTCTAGTTAATGCCAAAAATTCTTTGATTTTATTAAAGTTAATTCAATAGTTATTTTTGTAAACGCAAACCTGTAGGAATTGTTTAAATACAGAAATACATACAATTACAATATAAATAAGTTAGTAACAAATAATTTTTTTTTTCACTCTTCAAACATAAATAGTGAAAAGGATGAAAATGAAGTAAACAAAGCATTTTTGTCTAAGCAGTGAAAAGTATAAATGTCTAATAGTCCTCTTAATCAGTAACAGTCTGAGTTAGAGACCTCTCATTTCCAAAAAAAGTTTCTTGGTATGGATATGAAGGCACAGATATGTCAAGTATTAGCCAGTAATACAGTTTACGGCAATACAGTGTATTGATTCTGTAGTAGGATAATTCCAGTTAATCATAAAGTTAAAAAACATAAGAAAGTTTCATCCCCACTAAGTTCAATAAACAATTAAAGTACTGGTTTGTGATGCTTAATAAGTTTTGTGCCTTGATATGTAGGTATAGCTTGATAAGTGCACTTATTAAGTGAAGTCCAGTCAGTTAATAAGGTTCCATCAATTAGATATGAGTATTAGATGTTTTGCTAGTAAGATGTGACTGTTTATCATCAACTAATATACTATCAGTGGTTCTCTTTTATCACAATTCTCAAGAATATTCTCTTTTATAATCTTATCACATAATAAATAACAACAACAATTATAATAACGACATAATAATATGAACAATAACAAACAAATTCATAATAATACTAAATCAGTAATTCATCTGTATATAATTTTAATTCCTCATTCTTTTTCAATATCAGTGAGGAATGAAAATATACTTAATAAAAGGAAACAAAAATAATAAATAGTAAACTAAGAAATATCTGTGAAAAATTATCAACAATTCAGTAAGATAATGTGCTCTCTGTTTTCAGTCAAACAAGAGAAACATAAGCTGCTCAATGAAAATAAGACCTTCAAGTGAACGGTGGATAATGACTTTAACTATTACTATTAGTAGAGAATTTTATTCTATTATTATAATTTAATTTAATCCAGTGAATTTTTATTCAGTTATTTTAATTTAATGTATTATTCTAATCTAATTTGCTATTACAATTTACTTTATTGTTCTAATTCAATTCATTCCAATATAAAAACCTTTTAACTCAAATCAACTAATTTACGCCTGCATAAAAAGTTAACTCAAGCAAAAATATTGGCAGTAATATTCTTGGGAATTCCTATATTCATGAACATACTGTTATACAGAAGAGAATTGATTAGTCAATTATAATTTGATTTCATTAAATTTAGTTAATTTTTGCTTTACTAAGTTTAATATTAAGCTATTGATTTAACATTAGTTTGTTGTTGCTCATGGGATAGCTTTAATTTGTCAGGAGGGTAATAAGGGCGTAATTTTGATACATGGACTATTTCAGTAAATTTATTTTGAGTCTGTCTATTAATTTCAACATTTACATCAGATAATTTTTTAAGGATTTGATAGGGACCACTAAAAATATCGGGTGGCCTAATTTAATCCCGAAGGGCAGAACTAACCATTCAAAGAGCCCAAAGTTGGTAGCAAAAGCCAATTTCTCAGTATCGGATGGATGTATGGGTATATGCCAGTAAGCAGAGGCTAAATCTAAAGTTGAAAAATACTGTGCACTACTCAGTTTATCTAAAATTCCATCGATACGAGGTAAGGGTTCGGCGTCATTTTTCATTATTGCATTTAATTTTCTATAGTCAACACATAATCTAGTTTTCTTTCCTTCTTCTCTTTTCATTACTAATGTAACAGGGGCAGAATAGGGACTATTGCTCTCTTTAATTAAACCATCATCTAATAGTGATTGAATTTGATCCGAAATCTCTTTTTCTTCTAAAGGGGAAGTTCTGTATGGCCTCAGAGATATTGGTAGGTCAGAATTAAGAAAAATACGTTGCGATTCAATATTAATTCTCCCGACATCAAATTTATTTTTAGAAAAAATGTCTAAATAATCCCTTATACTTTCCCTTAAAGTTTCATTTAATATAGAATTTATTACCCCAATCAATTTAGAATTATCAACATTAGATGGAACAAAGGATTGAGGAGATATGATATTTCCATAATCGGGTTGCACTCTCTGATAATCATAGTTAACATTAAAATGAAGTAATCTTAATTTATCACTGGATATTATGCTCTTAGATTCATTTAAAACAAGGTCTCCTTGTAATACTCGACATGTAGCACAGTCAATAATTAAATTAAACTTACAGCATTCTTTTAAACCTAATATAGCATAATCTAAATTTGTATTACATATCAAAAATCTAATATTTTGTTGCACATTACCTAATTTAAACAATAATTTACAAGCATTATCTATTACAACAGTTCCTTTGGCTTGGCCAATAATAACAGGTGGAATATTTATAACTTTAGCATTTAACAATTTAACAATTTTAAAGGTAAAATACTTATGGTTGAGCCAGAGTCAATCACACAAGGTAGTTCCCTGTTATTTACATATCCTGATACAATTAACTGTGATATAGTATCAGTAGATGGTTGTGGTTGACTAAGAGGGGGTGCAGAAGATTGCAAAAGGCTCACATTGAATACACAATTCCTCTCCCAGTGATAAGCATTTTGGATACCTCTATTTAAACACATTCGACATGGTCTACTTTTGTACTTGCTCTGAAAATGTGTAGTAGGCAACCTAGGATTGATAAATCTAGAATTTGGAGCATTAAAATTGTTCTGTGAATGAAAATTGGAATGTGGCACATGAAAATTTCGACTTGGGCGAACCCAATGTCTAGGTGCCTGATCATATTGTGGCAATGATCTATAATTCTGAAAATTACTCCTAGAATTACTATTGTTCACCTGGGAAGTAGGAATTACTACTAGCTGTTTAGCCATTAGGTACCAGTCTATTGTATTTTTTGCAGGATTACTAATCATATAATTCTGGTACTCAGGTTTGAGACCGTCTGTTAATCCCTGTACTATTATAGTTTCACATAAACAAAGTTTTCTACCTATTTGAACCTTTTTTCGAAAGTACTTATCCAAATCATTGAGATCATTTAATTTCATAGAAGCAAATTCTGAAAATCGAGGAACATGAACAGTTATGAATTTTTCAGTAAGAATATCAGTTATTTTGTCAAAAGCTTTACATTCTAAACATTCATTGATAAATACCTTCAGAGCCTCTCCTTTAGAATATTTTGAAATATTTTTAATCTTCCAATTTTCATCTTTCTTTTCAGAAAGGCATGTTTTGTCAAAATGGTTTAACCAAGATTGAATGTTCATTCCAGATTCGAAATCAAAAGGAATGATGTTTATTTCGTTTTCACTCATTTTGTGAACACCAAGGACTTTTACAAGTCCAGATCGCAATAACATTAATATAAAAATTAAAGAGAATTAACACAACAGATGTAAAATAAAATTTAAATTAAATAACAAATGTAAATACCTCCATCTCTAATAAATAATGATAGTAATAATAATAATACAACAAATAAGAAAATCTGAGCGAAACTTAAATAACATAAAAATAAATAAAATAATAAATAATACATACAATAATAACTTTTTTCAAACTTACGTAATTCCGTTCACAAGTTGTCTGCCTGTTTACGTTTTCAAAATTTTTGAGACCGATCAATTATTTATTTTTTTGTATAATGATACTTTTTCATTTTTTTTTCTGAAAAAGAAAATATTATTTAGATCATTCCGTCATTATTGAGATGTTGTTTTGTAGAACATTCACACTGGTCTGCATCTGGTGTTTCCAGGGATAAATTATTCCAACACTTTTTGAAAAATTCGATGCATATTTTGGTGAGAATCAGTTGCACACACCACAATGAAAAATGTACAGCATCCGCATTCAGCAACATATCCACAGCTTCACCGTTTATCAGACGATCAGAAGAACAACTAATCGACATACTCTTCCCGAGAACTAGACGCACACTCTTCGCTATGAATATGTACAACAGTAGCCGGCAATACATTCGCAGCTCATCCGTCCATCAGAACATTGGCATAGCTCAGCGCAAGTTCATGGAATCCTGTCGACTTTGTGTAGCATTTTGTCGAGGTTGAGATATTACGATGAATAATATTCGATGAATAGAGGGCAGTCCTTCAACGATATAGCAAGTTGCAGTCGATATCAGCGAGTATGGCGAAGTAGAAGGCAATGAAATGAGTCCACCAAAGTTTTCCAATAAATCCAGCCAATCTCCAGACAAATAATTTTATTAGAAGACGAACAACACAGAAACAATTCCCAAAGGTCTAAAACTTATAGCCCTCGGGCTAACGTTGCTTCACTTCATTGAATTAAGATGTTACTCGGCCAGTTGAATATTCTACGGACATAAAAACACCAGACACATATTTGTTTAGACTTCCAAAAACGTCAAAAATCTAGTGTTCCGACCGATGCGACCTGGTTTTGTTCCTTCAGCGGAGACATACAGTAATTTACGTCACGAGCCTACAAACCAATGAGTGAGAGGCTAGCTCCAGCCCAGCAAATGAAGTGCGAAGGAGGAGCTAAGACGGTAAAGAATTCCGAACCTGGTAGCGGATTAATTTTGGAGTGAAACTACCTCAGCGCGCGAAAAATTTAGCATAATAATAATAATAAAAAGAAAATGGCTTTTAAAAAACATTCGAAATGAGAACGCGTCTCAGAATTTTATAGATTGGGGAACTGATAAAAGCTACGAATGATCTTAAATTTTAGATTAAGATTTGGAATAAAATAATTATTAATATACGGATATTTACTTTTAAAAGGACTTTAAATAGGAATAGATATTATTAAGAATTAAGGAAATACTGACTATGACAGAAGTTAGATTAATTTTAAAATATTAATGTGAATAAAATGGAAGGATACGAAGGAAATAAATTTTTATATAACATATATATATATATATATATATATATATATATATATATATATATATATATTATATATATGCAGAGAGAGAGAGAGATAAATCCACACTATAGAAATTAGCCAATTATTTAATTATTCGAATATGGTAATAAATTATATTAATCCAACATTTCTAAATGTACCGATTAATAAAAAGGAAGAAGAAAATAATAAACAAGGAAGAAGAAAAAAAATAAACAGAAGGAAGGAACAAAGCAATGAGGAAAGGGAAAGTTATAATGTGAAACACGTTATGTATATTGCATAATATAAGGAAGTCGCAAATGATTTCTGTTTAAATATATAAAGCGATCAAGCAGATAATTCTATATTCCTCTTGCTTATTCAAGTGCGACAACCCACACTAAAATAATATAAATTAAGATTTGATAAATCGTGAATTCCATATTAGCAAAATGCTAATGCAATACCAATAGAAAAATTCCTAATTGATATACTTTCGTACTAAATGGAAAAAAAATAAATTCAATATGAGAAATTAAACAATATAAAAACATCATTTATTAATTATACATTAACCAACTAAGCTAGCAAAAATGAGCGTTACAAACACATGTAAATATTACTAGTTAAAAGTTAATAGATTACAGTTATTTCACATAAATTATTACGTAACCATAAAGTTAAATAATTTAAACGAGGATAACATTTTAATGAATATTAAATAATTTATTAACTGTAAAATTATTATAAAAATTATCTATTTTAACAACTTCAAACACAAAGAAATAAAAAATAAAGCTTCATTAGAAGAAGAAAATATACTCTGTGATTAGTATTTTAAGTTAATATATATAACATAAGTTCTACATCCTGTTGACAGAAATTATACTTAAAAAGTATAAAAAAATAATTTATTTATATAAATTACCTAAAGATAAAATTAAAATAAAATTGTAATTAGTGAGATAAAAGATTAATTATATAATTAAGGAATTATAAAATAATATAATTTATTCTTATTTTAAAAACCGACTAAAACAAAAAGTAGCCAATTATCAAGTAACAACAAAAGAAAATTATTTATTGTGTCAGGAATAAAAATATACTTTCTGCTTCACAATTAAAGATAAAGAATGCATAAGTGCTATCCACTTAAACTGAAATGATAAAATTAAAAAATAAAGCTTGATAGATTTATAATTAGGTTATGAAAAATCATACATATTAACAATGAATAATAAAAATAAAAAAATAAAAAGAAATAATATAATTTTTATTACAAACAAATGGAAATAATTAGCACTAATTAAAATAAAAATAAAAATTATAAAATAAAAGTAATAAAATATATTTTTTTCATAATGTTAAGTATTGAAACAATCAATAAATAGTAAATACGTAAAAAACATACATAATCAAAATTGAAATAGGATAATTAAATTTAATAAAACAACTTATATAAAAATAGACAGAATAAATAATTTGAATATATATAGGAAAAGTTAAATTGTTAATTATTAACATTAAAATTTATAAAGTGTTAATGTAAAAAAAAATTAAATAATTCAAAGAACTAGCATACATGCAATATATTTATAATATTACATAACCATAAATAACATGTGTTGCAATAAAATACAGTAAATGCAATACTTATTAAACCAATGACCAATAATTATACAAGATTCCAAGTATTGTTATTGTAAATTATTATTATTACTAGCCGCCACTGGCGACCAGTTTGGTCTCCCTTAAATTGCAAAGGCCTAAAATTGCCTTAAGCATTGTAACACGTTACTTTTATTCATAATTTAATTTTTTTCCTTAATCCTTCGCCAAACAGAAAGATTCTAATAGACAAATCAAGAACTTTTGCGATCATGGTAGCATTTTGCATATTTTTTGTTGTTATGTATTTCATCTTCCATGATAAAAACCGCTTAACCCACTTAAGCATTTGTCCTTCATGTCCGTTTGCTTATCAGTTGCAATATGTTCGCTAAGGCGGAGATTCTTAAACATATTAAGTAATTTTTCATAATTGGGTCCATTGCCAATTGGCGTATTTTAGTTAATACGATTTGATGCAATGAAGTCTATTTTGTGAAAGTCTTTAATGATATCCACATTTACAATGAACCATATTGTTGCTAATATTTGTTTTTGTTTTTCGTTAACTTTGGCTGTAGCCTCGATTGCGAAAGATTATAAAATCTATCATTATTCTCATCTAAAACGTCTTAAGTAATGTGCCATAATCGGGCTACATATTATTACACGTAATTTTCGAGTATAGTTTGGTGGAAAATAGAACTTTTGAAGGCCAGTTTTGATAATCGCATTCCCTTTAAACCATATTTTCTGTCAGGACTTTTGGCCCATGACGTACAATCTGATTAAAATTCACGAACTTCCTTTTAGATGCCTTGTACGACTTTGTTTTTCTCTGCTCCCCTTTCTTGATATAGTTCAGGAGTTTTTATAATAGCGTAATTCTCTTATTTCGGCATGTCTGCTTAATGTCTACTGACTATTGAGATTCGTAACAGTTAAAATACGCCGCGCCAACATTGGCACCTATAATTCTAAACACAGCAACCCTTTTTTTCGCTCTATATTGTAACTCTATACTTAATATTACGTAGTAGAAATATGAAAGACTATTGAAGACGGTTCTATTGATATAGTAGATATAGATATGTATAGTATATTCATGGGTATATAATATGCGATTAGAATATATACAGCGTGTCCACGTATAACCTGACCGACCTTTATTTTTGCAACCGTTGGTCCTAGATGCATACTTCCAACTAGGACTTCCCTCAAAGGGATTAGCCTGAGTGATATTGCTGAGAACATAAAGTTAACAATTACGATATAAAGAAGATACAACATATGAAAAATAGCAAATTAAATGATATAATTACGAAATATCATATATAAATTCATATACTGTTATGTTTTCATATGCATTTTTTTATACCATTTGGCAAATAATCTCATTTTCTTAAGCGGGAATTGCCCAAAACTTAAAAAAAAAAAAACCACCGGATCTTTTAAAACGATATTTTTAAAGTCATATAATCAGATTTGCAGCCAATAGCATATTTTAGCAAGCGTAGTTTAACGCAAATTTAATTTCATTTTTGCAACATTTTCTTTGTGACAAATATCTAAATAAAATATTAAAAAATAAAATATTAAATATTAAAATATTAAATCAAATATTTAATATTTGAATTAAAAAAATTTCCTCCTTGTTTATTTGTATAACTATTTATAGAAACTCGTATACTTCAAACCACATTGATAATATGCTTTGCTACAAACGTGTCTACCCGTCTAACTACGCGTATGTCTTAGCTGTGTCTCTCTCCGAACTCATCTGTCTACTGTCTCTCTACTCTTCTGTATACCCGTCTCAGTATCCGTCTGTCTTTCTACCCGACTCTGTAATCGTCTCTCTACCTGAATCGCTTCCCGTTACACTACCCGTCTATCAACACGTCTGTCCGTCTATATACCCCTCTTTCTACCCGTCTGTCAAGTCGTCTCTGTACTCGTCTCTCTATCCACCACGCTACCCGTCTCCCTACCCATCTCACTACCCCTCTGTCAATCCTTTTTTTCACCTGCCTCGCTACCCGTCTGTCTATTCGTTTCGCTACCCGTTAGCTTATCTCTGTCGCTATCCGTCTCTCTACCCGTCTGTCTACCCGTTTGTTTACACGTCTATCTACCTCTCGTCAACTCTTCCCAATATTTAAACAATTTAGTAAACGGAAGCCGTTTATCTGTTATTAAATGCAAACAGGAGTAATTTATCTAAAGAGTGTAATCAGATGCAATTTTTTTAAATACATACATAAACCAGCATAATAATTCACCAGTTTTATTTTCATAGTAGTTTATGTCATTTGACAGTAAATCTCAACTTCTTCAACCCGAACTGCATCAAGCTTTTTAAAAAAGCCCCAAGGTCCGTATAACTGGGAAGGGGAATTGCCCTCAGGGCTATTAAACACATGTTATTAAGTTAAGTGAAAGTTTCGTAATCGGGTTCGCAGCCAATTTCTTATGTCAGAAAGCGTGGCTTCACGCCATTTTAAATTCATTTCTGTAACTTTCTTTTTCTTTTTTTTGGTGGGCGGTTGGGGGGGAAGAGGGTGCCAAATATATGCACTTAAATTCAAACTTTTGCCCCCATGTTAATATTAGTGTTGTTTGTATTATTAATTAATACTTTGTTGATCGAGCTTCATTCGAAACAAACGTAAAAGACTTCTACAGTTTTTTTTCTAGGAGAAAGTTCCGTAATTGGGCCCTAAGCTAATCGGGGAATTTAATATCATTATTGTTTGTAACTCTTATAGAGTTAAAACAATATTGTTGCTAGCATTACTCTTGTTTGTGACCAACCTCTTCTGTGTATCTGAATGGGGAAAAGTTCCGTATCATGTACTGGTTGGTGCCAAAGGCAGTTTTAGAATCTTACCAAATTTTTCTAGAGAGCGCAAAAACATGTTTTTAAAATATTTACAAATATACGTTTATTAAACCATGTATTTGAGCCATTTTAAAAAATTAAGTACGATGCTAAAATAAAATTTTATTGTCATGAATAAGAAATGAAAATACATAACAAACAAATTTAACAAAACTAAGCCATTTTTGGGTACTTCTCTATTATCTCGTCGACCACTTTTCATAACAAAAAACTATCGCCAAACTGTAAGATTAAACGCCAAAAATACAGTCCCATTTACTTGATGCCAGAAACATTATACGTGTTTGGTATACCATCAAGTGGTTTTTAATTCGATATTTGCGTGTATTTTTCATTATGTTTTACTGATTTATTAGTTATTTCATTGATTAAAATAACAATTGTGTCCTTAAATTCATATATTTTATTTATTTTGATATTTCAATGGCAACGTTCTCCCGTTTATTTAGCGTTACAGTTTGGCGATAGTTTTTTGTTATGAAAAGTGGTCCACTGGATAATAAGAGAAGTACCCATTTTTGTGATAAATAATTGTTATTGCCAGGGGGGTAAATTGTGAACAATTAATAAGCGAACTAAAAAATTACCGGAAATAACTTGTGGGAATCTCAGGAAAGAAATATCTGATATAAATAGCATTTAAAATCTTAAAATGGAGAAGTGGTCCGTATAAAAATGCAAAACATTATAAACCTGATATAAGAATTGTTTAATTTTTTTATATTTCCGAAAGCACAGATAAAAGGGTAAAAATCCCGGCACAGATGCCATATACTCACCACGTTGGCGCGATTTTTCCCCCACCCCTTTGGCGAAAACTGTTTGTTGTGTTTGTTTACTTTTATTTTTTATTTTAATTCTATAGATTATTTTTATATGTATATCAATATTAATTTAGGCACAGATGCCATATACGCACCAGATTGGCGCGATTTTACCCCCGCCAATTTGGCGAAAACTTTGTTTTTGAATATTAGTTACAAATACCATACAATAATAGCACGTAATTTTTTATTTCAATATAAAAATAAAATAACGTAATAAATGAAATAGCTCCTATTATTTAAAAAAGGGAAATAAAAATAAATAAATGATAGTTTGATATAAATAAATATTGATATATATAATAAAAACAATTTATAGAATTAAAATAAAAAATAAAAGTTAATAAACAACAATTGAAACAAATTAACCGGGTTACCATGTGAGGCATAAAATTGCCATTTTGTTGCAATCGCGCCAATGTGGTGCGTATATGACATCCGCGCCTTTATTTATATCAAACTATTATTTATTTATTTTTATTTCCTTTTTAACACTTTCCAACCTAGTCGAAAAGTGTTTATGACTTCGGTTTGTCTGGCCGTCTGCCGTCTGGCGTCTGCCGTCTATCCGTGCTCTAACTCCCGTAAATATGCTCGGATTGCCTTGCAATTTTTATATGTTATTGTCTTTATCCATAGCACGTTCCCTATTTCAACTGAAGTATGTAGCACTTATAGTTTTTTTTTTACAGTGACACTCAAAAGAATTCCGTTACATGACGGTCTATGGGGAAAATAATTTCCGGTTTATTTTATGGATGTTACACAATTGCAAACACATTGTAATTGATATATATCACTAAGGTGTATTACAAGAAGCTTAATATGGAATAGGGTGTGGGCAGCACTTATAGTTAATTTACAGGAACAGTCAAAAGAATTCCGTTACATTACGTCTATGGAGAAAAATCGTCTGCGGTTTATTTAAATAATGTTTCACTATTTTAAACGCATTGAAATTTATATATATCACTAAGGTGCATTACAAGAGGCTTACTACAGAATATGGTGTGTATAGCAGTCATCGTTCATTTACAGGGACACACAAAAGAATTCTCTACTATCTGTTAACAATAATTTCTGGAAGTGCGTTTTCAGTTACTGAACGCGATTTTAAATTTAACTCACTTTTTGTTTATTACTTGGTGTGTATAAATTTTGTAGATCATATACAGGGCAGCACAAAATTCGCGAACACATTTCCGTTTATTGACAGAAACTCCAGAAGGAGAATTTTAAACTGTGCTACGCGTTTTTTAACTGAACTAAAATTTAGCATCCTATGTAGTATATATACAAATCTATAGATCCTATACAGGGCTGAATAAAAGTATTCGGATATTTTTCCGAATATTGTATACGTTGGAAATTCCTGAAATTATGTTTTTAAATATGTTATGCGTTTTTCAAATTGTTTACTTAGATGTTATCTTTCAGCTTATTAAACGGTATGATTTGTAAAATTATTTTAGAAGCGTTGGAAAGTGTTACATAATCTATGCTTGACGCATGATTTTTCGTTCTTGTTTAAAATAATAGAAGCTGTTTCATTTATTACGTTATTTTATTTTTATATTGAAATAAAAAATCACGTGTACTATTTGTCACACTATTTGTAACTAATATTCAAAAACAATGTTTTCCCCAAGCTGGTGGGGGGGGGGGGGTAAAATTGCGCCAACGTGGTGCGTATATGACATCTGTGCCTTGTTTCATTTAACATATGTATTGGTACTTTTTTGTTAACTTGGCGCAGTTGATAAATCGCCAAATATTTTTCTCATAACATCTTCATATTGCATTCATTTCATTTAAATATAAATCTTTCACTCATTTCATTTGAAATACATACATTAAAAATACACGTCTTTCACTCATTTAATTTAAAATACACGCCTTTCACTAATTCCATTTAAAATACTAAAAAGGAAAATAAAATAAAAAATAATGCCACAAATCGAAACCTTTTATTTAAACATCAAAGAATTGTTCCTAATATACACAGGCGAAATAAAAAAGCTGCTAAAGGTGTGATTTACGCCAAATCTCTAATACTAAGTTTTTGCGGGTTTTGTTTTTTCAAACAGAAAAAAATCCAGATTAACTTTCCATTTTTATTAAATTGAAATATATTTTATCGTGCTGAATATTAGTGCTTGCATGTTTTTTTGCTCCATGTACTCCATGAACTTTTCAATTCCGATTGTCTACGAAAATCTCCCGCCGGTGAAAATGACGTACGCACAAAATTCAGTGACGTATGTACTTTAATTGTGCTTTTTTATCTATTTTTTGAATATAATTTCTAAACGGTTTGACATTTTTTCTTGGTAAAAAATAGACGTCGTTGTCACCTTTATAGGTACCTGCTATAAAAATTTGAACGAAATCCGTTAAATATTTTTTGAGTTATGCTTGACGAAAGGTTTTAATATCCATCGTAGCTATATATGGGGCAAAGTAATACTGCGCTGTGTATGAGTCTTCGTTGCACTCAGACAATTACAAAAATGGTTTAAATAAGGTAAAGAATTACTTTTAACGTGATTTGGGTCAAGAAAAACATTTATTAAAAAATTACGAAAGTTAAATTTTTATACGGTCTCCCGGTCCTATAAGTGATATTTAGTAAAAATTTACTGTGACACTAACAAGTACGACAAAAAAAGTCCCATTCATCTAACATTAAAATTGACCGAATAATAGCTATTTAAAGTTGGAGTATATTTTTTGCTGCGAAATAGGGGTCATTCACAAATGTAGTAGAAATATAAATAATCGTCAGATATATCAAAAAAATAGTTGAGAGAAAAATTAACATTGCAATCTAATATAATTGTGAAATCTATAATTATTCTGCCATATTAATGCAAAATATAAAATTTTTACTGTACATATAAGAGGATAAAAATAACAGAATTTTTGTTAAATAAAAGGATGAAAAACAACAGCCTCAATTCTTTACAAAATGATACAGATATTAAAATGCTGTTAGATTACACTGTCTTTCAAATTTTAGATTGTGCCATGTTTTTTATCTTTTGAAAATTGATTCTTATGGATTTTTTAGTGCTGAATCCGAAAATGACCTTCATTTTAAACCATCACGTTAGGATTTTTCTCAAATCGCAAATTTCAAAGTTAAAAAGCTCAAAGTTAAAATTGATCCCCCCTCCCCTCCCAACCTCATCGGACCCCTGAGCTGTTTAGCTGCAAGAAACCTAGTATAAGCCAAAAATTTGAATAAACTATTGAATTAAATAAAATTAAACTGAATAAAAATGTCTTACATCTATTTTATAATATCAGATTTTTCGCTGTTTTTAACCTTGAAATTTACGATTAGCGAAAAATCCTGATATGATGGTTAAAAGTGAAGGTAATTTTTTTTATTAAGCGTTAAAAAATACATAAAACGTAATTTTAAAATTTAAAAAACACAACCATAGCAGGTTTATGTTATCTAATCTAAAACTCTTTCTTAAACTTGTTGACGATAATCTATCCGAATTTTTTTTTGTGTTATCCTCTAATATAAGTATATATAAGATAGTAAGCGTCGAAAATTATAATAATATTACATTGCCATCGGATTTAAGTCAGGATCTAAAATTTAACTTCGATCGGACATTTAAAAGTGAGTTAAACTTCGAGTACAAATTTTAAACTGGAAAGACGATCGTTGCAAGTTAAATAAAACCTTATGAAAATAACAATTTTTGTTAAAAGAAATCATAGCCTCAAATCCTTTCAAAATAAAACATATGTTAAAATACAATTATTTTAATTAATCTGAAACTTAACTAATGAAAATTAACTCAATCGTAATAGTTGTACGATTTATTTCAAAGCGCAGATACCTTGAAATAAGTTTAAGTACTTTATATACGACCCCTGAAAGCATGGCCGAAATCATCTCTTTTTAGATGCAAAATAGTGGTATAAGTCATGTATTTCAAAGTTTCAGAACTCGGTCAATTTTAATGTTAGATGAATGGGACTTTCTTTGTCGTACTTGTTAGTGTCACAGTAAATTTTTACTAAATATCACTTATAGGACCGGGGGACCGTATAAAAATTTAACTTTCGTATTTTTTTAATAAATGTTTTTCTTGACCCAAATCACGTTAAAAGTAATTCTTTACCTTATTTAAACCATTTTTGTAATTGAAAGTATGCATGTAGGACCAACGGTTGCGAAAATAAAGGTCGGTCAGGTTATACGTGGACACGCTGTATATCTCATATTCATTCCGGTGGATAGAACATACCCCAAATAAAACTTCCATCGTAAATGTCTAATCTAAAAACCATCAATATAATTTTATGTGTTTAGTAAGTTATATAAAAAGAATTTTCTGTATTATTTTACTTTAATTCTATATTATTAACCATTTTTAATGATGGGTCCTTTTGGGTACAGTTGTCGCAGACGCACCGGGGTATCATTTTGGTGCCAAAATGGCGATTTTATGCCTGGTCAACCTGGCGTTTTCGGCTAGATTTTGCTTCGTATGGCAACCTGGTAGAGCAGATTCCGCATGCTTTATAATAAATTAAATATTGTGTGTTTTATAACAAATTAATGATTGTGTGTGTTTTTAAATAAAATTGTGTGTTTTTTTAAATATAAAATAACTTATTTCATAATAAAATAAAAGTAACATGCTGTTTTAGCAATCTCTAACAGGTGTCTGAAAATGGGATTTTCTCCCAAGATGGCGCAAAACAAAAATCGCGCCAACTCCGGAGCGTCTGCGACAGCTTTTCCAATTTAAAATGCATGCCGTTCACATTTTTCATTTAAAATAGAAAATAGATAAATAAAAAATAGGTACTTTTCCGTTATACGGACACCATGCCAAAATGTATGCTAACGCATAATGTATGTAAATGTATGCTTGGCGACAATGGTGTCCGTATAACGGAAAAGTACCAAAAAATAATATCATAAATCAAAACATTTGATTTCAGAATCAAAGTACCGTTTCTAATTTGAACACGTGAAGAATAAAAGCTGGTATTGGCGATTATAAAAATGATATTGGCGAAATTTGCACCCAAATAACATAAAAGTACTTAATGATGTTATGTATTTTATAAATGTATATTAAATTACTATTTGGAACGCGATTGGTCATTAACAATGGTAAATATGATTGGCAATTAACAATCATTTTAGGTGATCTCTCTTCCTGCCACGTATAATACATAAATATCAAATTAACTGACAATTCGTTTCGAAATTTGATTCATTAAATATTATTACATGACTTGTATTTGTTTACATTCAACTTTGTCAAGAAAAGATTCCGAAGGAAGTTGAGTTGTAAAGCACTTCATCAAGCAGAATTATGGTAAACTTTGATGGTCTTACAGGTCGTGGTGCAAATTACTTTTTTGACACCAGGCAGCGCTCCAAAAAATCATTCATGGAAAACTTATTTTACGAATGATTATCTCCATGGTTTAATGGTTTAATATTTTAAAACTTCACGACGAATGAATCTTTTTTTTTTTTTTTTTTTTTTTTTTTTTGTTTGTTTGTTTATTTTCATGGATAGAGAATTTGAACTGCGAAGCTAATTTCAACCGAAGTTATTGCAGAATATATACCTAATTGAACGTAAGTCATCTCTCAAATATTAATTTATTTTGAACGATCTTTCTAAAAATGTAAATTTTATGCAGTTTCATTCGAAAAATAATTTTGAATAAAAATGGCCGCCTGGCATATGAAAAAGCGATACGGGCATCCCGGAACTGTTGATGACAGTCACATGACTTACGGTTTTATTATAGAGATTTTTTCCACTTATGAAAAAATTAGCTATGAATTTCTTAATAATTTAAAATTTATTAACATCACGTCAATAAAATACGCAAAATTTTAATAAGAAAAATAAAGACAAAATACAGTAATTACATGCTACAAATGCAAAATCAGTATAATAAAATAAGTATACATCTTGCATTACATAAATTTGAAATAAGTAAGTGTGTAATTATATTTTCACATATTTATAAATACGTAATACTTTACGCATTTTTAAAAACTGAATTTATTGGTTTTTTTTTTTTTTTTTTTTTTTTTTTTTTTTTTTTTTTTTATAATTTAAAGATAATAACTTCACATAATTCCTTTGTCAAATATTTCGAAGTAACATTATGCCAGATGTTTTCTTGGATGTACTTTCCTACAGTACACGTAATTGACTTTTTCACGGCATTCCTGTAAATGAAAAAGGTATTGTTAAATATATAGTAGTAATTCTGCTTGATCTTATAAATGCACCATTTCAAATATTGTACAAAATTATTGCGTATATAATTGGATTTATGTGTATATATTGAAAAGTTACAAAAGTTGCATTTGAAAGGTGTGGTAAAAACAGAATATATATCTGATACTAGTTATTTGTTGTTTCTTACGAGCTAACTTCATCATGGATTTTCATTGTTCTTTCGCCTTTTAAACTATATTAAATATTGCTTTTCAAAAGACTATCTTCGTTTTTGCCTTTTTCATATCATTTCAAGATTGCCAAGGACAGCACATCTCTCAAGATAACCAATAACAGGTAGTGTCATTTCAAAGCTCACATAATTTGGAGCCTCATTTTTTTCTCCTTGTCTCTCCAATGTAGTTATGACTGAGAAAAAAATAATTTTTTTAATGAAGTTCATTAATGCCCCGAATAATCAAAAAAATTATTTATTCTGATTTTTTTTTTTACATATATAAAATTATATTATCTATCATTCTAAAAAAAGCATATTTTTTCTTCTTGATTTTTTAATATAGAATTATGCAATGGAATATGGAATAATTAATCGCACTTGTTGATGTTTCATATTAAAAAAAAATAATATAAAATTACAAGAATTCTCTAAATCTATTTCGAAAATAATAAATTCAACTAGCTGTTTAACCCGTTCTACGCACGGGGGTTCATGAATTTAATTCTAAAACCAAAATTAAAAAAAAAATAAGTACAACCAAATTAAAGTTTATGAATATAAAAGTTTGTTATGTCTATTAAAAATCAGTACTTACACAACCAATATGAAACAAGTATGTACACAAAAAACAGGTATGATGCAGTTTCTACTAATAATAAAAATCATTAACATCATTTATGATGCAGTATTTTAGCTAGCTGACCCGCACGGCGTTTCCCGGGCCCGTGTAATAAATATAAATCTCTTAAAAACGAAACTCTGGTCCGGGTCTCCGATGGCTTCAGCACCGTATGCTCCGGCATGCTCGTATGCTCCAGCAAATCTTTTATTTTCACCTTCCACCGCCAGGGGAGCATTCTGTTCTAAACCTCTTTCCGAACGAACATCTGACACAGGTTCCCTCAGCCTACGGCACCGTATAGTAAACGTGCTACAAAAGTGATCTGGTTTGGAGAATATGGGAACATTATTAGCCAAGTTATTGAAATACGGCACAGTTAGAGAAAATAACCTTAAAAGGGGGCGGGGGGATGTTCAATTGTCCTTCAGAAAATAACTAATTAGGAGGACCACTATACATCTTTGAAGATTCGTTCGTTTCGTTAAGCTAGGAACTTAATTACAAATTTGGCTTAGGCTATTATTCGGAAATAGTGGTAACCGCTACTCATAAATTTACTTTAGTGTTATAGAAGGTGACTATTAAGTTAATTATTATGTTTGGAATCAGTTTCGTTGAAATCGGAAAGATAGATGCTGAGTTATGTCAACGGGGCATAGTTAGAAAAAAACCCTGAAAGAGGTAGCCGGGGAGGAGGGGATGTTCAAGTGTCCTTCAGAAAATGACTGATTAAGAGGATCACTATGCATCTTAAAAAATTCGTTAGTTTGGTTAAGCTAGGAACTTAATTACGCATTTGGCTTAAACTATTATTCGGAAATAGTGGTAACTGCTACTCATAAATTTACTCTAATGTTATACAGGGTGACTATTAAGTTAATTATAATGTTTGGAATCACTTGCGTTGAAATCGGAATGATTGTTGCTGAGTTATGGAAACGGGGCAAAGTTAGAGAAAAAACCTTGAAGGGGGTGCCGGGGAGGAGCGGATGTTCAAGTTCACTTCAGTAAACAACTAATTAGGAGGACCACTATGCATCTTTAAAAATTCGTTGGTTTGGTTAAGCTAGGAACTTCATTAGAAATTTGTCTTAGACTGTTATTCAGAAATAGTGGTACCCGCTACTCATAAATTTATCTTAATGATATAGACGTTGATTTTTAAGTTAAATATGATGTTTGGAATCAGTTGCGCTGAAATCGGAAAATTAGTTGCTGAGATATGGAAACAGGGTATAGTTAGACAAAAAGCCTACAGGGAGGGGCCAGGGGGATAGCAGATGTTCAAGTGTCTTTCAGCAAATGATAAATTAGGAGAACCACTATTTGAATCTTTAAAGATTGATTTATTTCGTTAAGCTAGGAACTTAATTTGAAATTTGGTTTAGACTATTATTCGGAAATACTGGTAACTGTTTTCTAGAAATACACCCTGAAGCTTATGATAATTTAGCAAAATGGAACTGGTTTGGAGAAGTTCGGAACATAATTATCTGAGTTCTGGAAATAAAGCAAAGTTAGAGAAAAAAGCTTGAGAGAGGTGCTGTGAGGAGGCTTGACTGTTGTTATGCATCAACTGAATACGGTCTCTGTACTTTTATTAGAAACATAAATTTAATTTTTACTAAAACTGTTATTCTAAAATAGCGGTATTATCTATATAAAACATCGATTAAATGTTACGCGTGAAGCTAAAAATGTTAAATTTGTCAATTGTAATTAATTCTATTGAAATCAGAGCAGTAGATTTGGATTTATTAGTAAGGAGGGTCAAATAATGAAAATGGTGCCGCCAGGTGGCGCGCGGTCATGTAAAATATATGTAATATTTAATAAAAGGTCGTTTACCCCCATCCCTGCAAATTTTACAAATAATCTGCTAAATAAAGTCTTCTGTATTAATAATCTCTATCATACTAATATACGTCATTTAAAAAAAACCCTTAAACCCAGCAAATTATCATTCATTAAGTCGATAAAATCCTTTAAAATTAAGTTTTTAGCATTTAGCAACGGTTAATAATTAAGTTGATTATCTACATGTCATATAATCTCTGATCCATCGATTTTAAACACTCGACTCGCCAATTGCAATAATCCCTACCTTGATTTATTTAATGATTTCTGCGGAGATTTTATACAACCAACCAACCGAAAATAAAAAAGCGTATTTTTGATGATATCTCTTTGTGGATGAATTTTAATTAATATTTAATCTATCAAAAATCTATTTAAAATTTTCGATTTTTTTGCCCCAATCGTTCATGGCCGCCCTACCAGCTACCCGTGTGCAAAATATCGCAGACCTGCGCCCTGTGGTTTTCGAGTTTTTGAGGATACATAGATAGATACGCGAACGGTTTTTAATAGTATAGATTTAACCTGAGACCGTAAATCAGATTTCCCAATTCTGCTCTTATATTTCATTAAATAAAATTAGAATTTAGTACAAGTTGATCACATTTTTATAAAGCAATATTGAATTTAAATACTACAAAACGCACAACAAACATTGTAACTAATAAATGTCTACAAGTTGTAAATTTCCAACTGGACGGAAAATGTCCAGGCCAGGATTCGAACCTAGGATCACTTGGCTGAAGCCGCCGCGCTCTATCACTGAGCTATCACGGTCGAATCTGGAGGGCATAATTCATCCAGTTAACCTTATTGATCAAAGCATCTGGTCTGATATTTTAATCAGCTCAACAGAAAAGATCGCAGGTAATGGAACTCCAGTAAACGCTGGATACGTGAATACACTAGATTATTTTTTTAACACAATTATTTCAAATTGGCAAAGTAATCATACAAGTTGTAAATTTCCAACTGGACGAAAAATGTCCGGGCCAGGATTCGAACCTGGGATCGCTTGGCTGAACCCAGCTCAGTGGTAGAGCGTGGCGGCTTACAAATTTAAAACTTGTATGATTACTTTGCCAATTTGAAATAATTGTGTTAAAAAAATAATCTAGTAATAAATTTCTATCAAAATTAGTATTGATTGACTTAATATTTGTAAAGTAAGCTAAAAATGGAAGATTGTTCTTTATTTCAAGAATTAACTGAATAATAATTTTATAAAATTAAAATAAATTAAGATTCATTGTTTGTATAAAATGATGTTATAAACTTATTTTACATTATTTATTCATATCTTACGAGTTAATGTATTATATTTAATAAACTGTATCATTTACATTTTCCTACAGTTTCATATTTAAAAATAATGCCTTTTTTTAATTATTGCATAGTATAAGCCGATTTCGATATCTCATATTCCCATTTTTAGGTAGATTTCGTAAGAAATACTACCTATTACATTCTCTCCTATTTTGAAATTTTGGGGAAATTTTTGCAGATCTACGCCGATTATGGCTCCTAACCCCAAAACCACCCCCAGTTAAAAACTTTATATATCTATCTATCTACCTGTCTATCTATCAATCTATATCACTCTTTTATGGACACGATAACTTCAATAATTCTGCAGAAAAATCTTCCAAACTGATACACAAAATCAAAGGCCATAAAATCTCGGTCAAGTTCGTTAATGGGCAAAATCGAACCAAGGGGGGGGGGGGACTTTTTGTGAAAACAGAAAAAACACATAACTTCTTAATTATGATACGTATCGAATCCGTTTAAAATTATTAACACTTCTAGGAAAAGGGCCGAAAATTCATGTATGACATATTTTTGATATCATTAAAAATGACCTCAAGGGGGGGGGGGATAGGGGTTTAAGAAGATACAAATTCATAACTTTGTCAATTAACAAGATATCAAAACCGCTTAAATTTATTATGAATCCTCTTAATAATATCTGCAACTTTTATATTGACAAGTTTTTTATAGGACCAACCCTTATAGCAAAATAAATTAAAAACCAAAAAATCCCTGCCAGCTCCGTCTACAGACAGGAGTAAATTTCAAAGTGGGCGGTCCCAACTGCTGTATCATGCCAAAAAGATAATTCCTTCTGCAATTCCCAATAAACAACACTGTAAAAAAATTGTAAATTCACGGGCTTTCTCCGTGAATTGCTGCCGTAATTTTACGGAAAATGCCCTTTTTTCAAGGAAAACGGTCAATTTCCGTAAATTTCATGTTTTTACGGGCTAAAACTATTTATGTAAGGACAAAGCTCGCTTATATAGGGATAAAACCCGTTTTCTTACGGACATTGTCTGGAATCTGTGCTGCAGTAATTTTACTGCAGCTATTTTTTACTGTGAAGCACCCTACGGTCTGCGTCTTCGAAATCTATCTGTGCCTATAGGCCGAGCCGTCAAGGATTTTTTTTACAACTTTGATGTTACCGATTAGTCTTTGTTTATATCTGTTTTCTATGTCCACGTACGTGTTTGAAACTTTTTTTATGTTTAATTTTTTTGTATGACCCTTGATTTTGAATACCACAATTTCATAATAGTTATATTGATCTCTTTTAATGACAGAAATTCTGTGATTAAGTCAGTCGAACTGTACACTGTTAAAAATAATCTGAAATTCACGGGTATTTTTTTCCTGAATTTCACAGAAAAACTTCCTTTACGCGATAAAAGGGTATTTTCCGTTAAAAAACAGAAAAATTCCTCATATTTCCTGAAAACAACAGAACGGACGGAGAGGAAAGGGGCCAACGGAGATATTCCGTTATTAGCTGCATGTTTATTTTCAATGTTAAAAACTGACATGTTGCTGCACATAAAAACTAAAAATGCAATAAATTAAAATTTCGAGTTTATTTAAAACAACAACAACAACAAAATAGTGCTTTCGAATTAAAAAATGTAACAATTTTCGCATTCTTTTAAAATTATTTGCTTATTATTATTAATTATTTTTTAAAGCTATAACAAAATACTTGCACTTAAAATATATTCTAAACAAACAGATAAAAAATATATACAATAGTTAAATTAAGTTAAAAAAAATCGATTTTACTCAAAAAAGCAGCAAACAAAAATAATGCTTTCGAATTAAAAAATAATGCTTTCAAATTAAAAAGTAATAATAATAACAATTTTTTCATTCCTTTAAAATTATTCGAAATTTATTTTTTAAAGTAATAAAAAGCACTCGCACTAAAAATATATTCTAAGTGAACACATTTAAAATATATATAATTGGTTAAAAAAAAAAGATTTTCTCAAAAAAGCAAAAATTTTTTATCGAATTTATTTCAAAATATAATATTCATATTTTACATCTAACAATCAAATTAAGAATATATATAATTCATATTTTTATCCTCTATTAATATTAAAATTTTAACCATCATCTCATAACGAAATCTCCCGCAATTAACTTCAAAATTACCAAGCTTCTAAACTCCAAATTGTTCAAGTTCTAAGCCGCCATTTTGAGAAACGTCATATCATCCTTTTAAACTGCTACTCTAACAAGCGCCCACTGGTCGAATGGGCAAGGCACTTGATTCGAGGCATTGTCATCCCTGGTTCAAATCCGATGTCCGGCTGAAAATGTTCTTTAAGTATATTAAATACTTCCGCAATGGTCGGCAGATGGCGGCACATGTAGAGAGGTAATTTTTTAAAACCGAGTTTTTCACAACGGATAATGTCCTTTCCTGCCAGTTCAGCCAGGAATATTTCCGTGATTTCTGAGAGCGTTAACGGAAATTTACCGCTTCTGTAAACGGAGTTTGTCCTTCTTTTATCTTTGAAAACTGAAAATCTACTAACGAAACGGAAAAAGTCCGGCAACTTTGCTGCCAGTAGTTTTACCGTGAGTTTGAGGATTTATTTTTAACAGTGTACAATTCGGAAAGAGCGGTACACAGAATTAAAATTCTAGTCTTACTAACGCAGATTTAAAATGAGATATAGTGAAGGGAATAATAGTGAAAACAAGACAAGTTTAAGCGTAGATTTTGTTTAGAGTAGAGACATTTTTAAGAAGAACCTTTGGTATAAGAAACGTTCGTCTTTCTAAAAAGGCCTTAGCTGAATTCAAAACGTTGTCCTTTTTATTATTACATACTTTCTTTAAACTTACATTTCTGTATGTATGTGGCAGTCAAATCATTTTTCACCCACTTCTTGTGAACGTAGAGCTTTGAAGTTTGGAATATATCTGTGTGACTGTGTATACTTAGGTGAAGCATTTACCAGTTTACCTTTTAGGTATCGTTCATAAACCCCCTTTTTGTTTTTCTCATAGTGCAATGTCAGTAGAGTAGTATTTTATTTAATCCTAGTTGGTAGTGAGTTTTTTTAAAGATATTTTTTTTTACATGAAATTCTACCTTTAAAATTTATTTTTTTTTATCTTAAATTACTTTCTGCTTCTAATTTGTGTACTTTTGTATGTCTTCAAAATTAGTAATTATATGTACTCTACCTATAAGACTATTTATTTTTATGGGGATTATGACCTTGTTTTGTAGTGACTATGTGTTATGAGTCACTTCTGTTTTCATTTGGCTGTGGGTATGTAAATTGGGTAGTCTGCTGATACTGTGTCATCACCGTCTGGTTTTCCTCTTGGAAAACCATGTTTTCAATAAAAATTTTCTAGGCTGGTTCAGCCTACGTGTGGGTAGCACAAGAACATAAACAACTGCTTTTCCATGCACATTGTTTTCCTTTGTAAGTGCATTTGTATACATGTATTCAACACCCCAACCAGCACATTTATGGACTTTAAATTAATTACGGGGTACCTTTTTCATTTGTTATCCTATTTTAAAATTTAGTGTATTATTACTTGAATAATTTGATGAAATGTGTTGTGCCATAGATCCGTGACAAGTGTTAATACCCAGTTGCTTATTTTTTTGTTGTTGTTGTTGTTATTGTATGTGCCAGTAGTAATGATATAGGTAAATGTATGTTGTAATTTGATTTTTTTGCATCCAACTGACCAATTTATCATTATTTTATGCAAATGTTGTATATATTATTATGAGTAATATATTGTTTTTCAGTTGGCAGTTTCTACACTCCTGCAATCTTTTTTTTTTTTTTTTTAAACTTGTAAATAATTAAGTATTTTGGCAAAATTTTGGTTGGGTAGATAGATTGTTAATCGTATTCTCAGTAGAACTCGATAGGTGTAGCAATATACAGTAACAGTAGTGGCATTCGGAGCAGGCAGAGGAATGTTTATTGGTAGGAATAGGTATCAGGTGTTAGAAATGGATATGTATTGAAAGTGTCTCGTGTAGGAACAACATGCAGTTTACCCAACGTTAGAAGGCAGTTTTCCTTAGGTGTCTTGTTATCCCCCTTGTGGTCCTTCCAAGTCTAGTCATCAAGTGTATCAGCAGTTACTTGGGAGTGGTTCATGGTGGGCAGCTCTTAGTATACATTCCGGAGTGTATATCTGGCAGCCGCGACTTCATTGTGTAATTCGTGATTGTTCCTCGGACCGGTGTCTGGTCTGCTTGAGCAGTAAGGTCTTACATTGTGGAATCTCCAGCGAACTGTGAACTACCTCTCAGCGCAGTAACCCTTGCGCATTTTGTTACTCTGTTGGGTATACACGTATAAAAAAAATATATATATCAAATTTTTTTTATTTTTTTGCGATAATGGCAGAGTCATGTTAGGGTGGGTTTTTTTTGTTTATTTTAAATTTTCCGTATTTTCTGTCCTTGAGACAGTTGTAACCCGCCCCCCTCTTTTTAACATTTTTAATGCTTTTCATTTATTTAATATTTTCTTCATTTTATTTTATATTAGTTTTACTATTCGTAACCCCCTCCCCCCTTCCTCTGCTGTTTTTTTAACATTTGTTCTTAAATAAAGGAGTTAAACTATTTTTTCTTAAATATCATAGCTAAAACAAATTCATTGTCCTTTTTGCATAAATTCCTAATTTTTATATAATCCCTATTAGTCAATTCACACACGTGAGGTCTTTTCACCCTGGGAATATTTTCAATGCTCAGGCACTGTAGTAATAAAAAAAGCAATTTTCCCATGCTACTTAAAATGGCTCGTATTGTTAGAAAGTTTTATGACTGCTTTACCAGCCCAATTATTCTGTGTACGTAAACAAAACTTTCACGTTCCACATAAGGTTCCGTGGGTGGTCAGTCAGCAGTTTTATTTCTTCGTGGAAAGCGGAGTTAGGCGAGGCACCTGCAAAAATGCCAGCACCCCTTCTGGGAAAGTAGTCCGACCCGCGGGGAGAGGCAGCTGCATAGTTTTACATGGAAATATTCGGAGGGAGTTTTTTTTTCTTCTTTTTGCTTGGCTTGTTAGAATGTAGCGAAGTGTACTGTTTTTCATTCTCGGGGAGGTGAAACGGAGAGGATGGCTCGTGCCCTCTTCCCCCGGTTGTTTTTTTGGGGGGATATAAGAGTGGTAGAAGGCATTTTAATGGGTACCGAGGAGATGGCAAGTTCGATCATAACGACTGGTGATAAGTAGAAGTTGATTTTTCAAAAAATGATGCTGAGAGCATAAAAATGTCTTAACCGGTGAACCAGTGATATGATATTCTGAGTCTGTATTTGAATCAAGATTTCTCACTGAAAGTTGGGGTGTTTGAGAACATTTTCTTAAAGTTAACATTCACCTGTTAATATTTAAACCTGGAGTCGTCACTCAAAAGACCGTCGCTTGTTAGTGACATTATGTTGCCTTTTTCATTGTGGTAGCAGCCGGAGATGTGAGGAAAGAATGAAAAGGTGTTCCCAGCCCCTCTCAAATGATATCTATAGATGGCAACGCTTAGCGTAAAGACTCACCAATGGTAACTAGAGTGAATGAAGAAAGAAAGTATAGCTAGCCACGTACTCCCTAATGCCTATAAAGAAAAAGAGGCTACGCAGCAAATATAATTTTATCAACAACATCATCGATATGTGTCCCTTGTGTGTAAAATAGTCTGCCAACTGTTAAGTAAAGTTACCGCTTATACTATTTCTGTTAAACAACATCATCGTATATGCAGAAGCTGCAAGTAAATCTTTGGTAAATAATTTCCTTTTTATTGATTCAGTACTTTTTATTGTTATTATTTTTACAATGCAAAGAAAGTTTTAATACATACGTATATAATTACAGTATCTGTTCTCAAACAAACCTATCTTACATTTACATGTTTAAATAAATCGATGTCTTAATTAGGAAGGTTATTAATAAGTTAAACTCAAATTACTGTTGATAATCTGTCTCTTCTTTATTTGTCTGCCTTGTAGGAATTCATTCCTTTTTTAGCTCACAGGCTATCAAAGCCTGAGAGCTAATGTGCCCGCCCGTTCTGTATGTATGTATGTATGTACGTAACGCGATAACTCGTGATAGAAATATCCGTTTTGCTTCAAACTTTGTTTATAGGTTCATTCTAATAAGCCGCTTCCCTGATTAGTTTTGGGAGTTCATTGGTTAAGTATAAAGGGGGGAAAGGGGGGCTAACTCCCCCTTAATTCAGATAAATGGGTTTTTCATGCAGAATTATCCATTTTTCTTGAAATTTCGTATATAAGTTCATTGTGATGTAGTGCTTCCCTGATTATTTTTGGGAGTTGATTAGTTAAGTATAAAGGGGGGAAAGGGGGGGTTAACTCCCCCTTAATTCAGATAAATGGGTTTTTCATGCAGAATTATCCATTTTTCTTGAAATTTCGTATATAGGTTCATTGTGATAAGGTGCTTCTCTGATTAGTTTTGGTGGTTCATTGTTTAAGTATAAAGGGGAAATGAGGGGATAATCCCTCCCCCTTAATTTAGATAAGTGGGTTTTCCTTGCAAACTTATCCGATTTTTTTCAAATTTTGTATATAGGTTCATTGTGGTAAGGCGCTTCTCTGATTAGTTTTGGGGGTTCATCGGGTAAGTATAAAGGGGCTAACGGGGGTCTAATTCCCCCTTAATTTAGATAAATGGGTTTTTCATGCAGAATTACCCGATTTGCGGCAAATTTTGTATATAAGTTCATTGCAATAAGACGCTTCACTGATTAGTTTTGGGTGTTCATTGGTTAATTATAAGGGGGGCGGGTGGATGATCCCCCTTAATATATTGTCAATTTCTTTATTTTTCGAGGGGCGTTATTCTTTGAAATAAGAGTATAATATACAATTAGTGTGAATAGCCTGTGAGCTCAATGCCCTCAGTTTAACTGGGCAGTTTTTCTTTTTCCTTTTTTATCTTCTTAATTTTGTTTTTAAGAAAGTAATGAGATTTTTTATTGTCGGAGCAAAGCTCCGGCTTCCCGTGGAAAATTACACTTTTGTGAACACGATAGCGGCCAAAATATTTGCCGCATTAACACCAAAATTGGACTGGAAGTCGATAGTGCCAAAATCTCACCGGGAATTGAAAATCAGAAATATTCGTCAATTCTAAGGCCCGAAAACGTCTGCCCTAAATTTTTTGATTTTCCCATAGAGACACCATTGCGATTGTTTGAATTAAATAAAAAGAAAATTGAAATAAGTTATATTGTCGCCATTTTTTATCATGAAAAACTTATTTAAATAACAATATACGAGGAAACAACCTTTTAGTAAAAGCTCTTAATCCGGGTCACATATATTTTACATATATTTTACTTTTCTGAAATAAGGACCCCATAGATTTTTATCTTAAAACACGTGCTTAAACACAAGTTTAAATCGTATTAAGTACATGAATTTAGTTTTTTTTAATCGAACTCAGCAATTGGTGTAATTAAACTCTTTGTTTCCATTTCAAAAAATTTTTTGGTACTTTTCTGTTAGCCCTTTCGCCAGAGATATATATACATGTATATATATATATACTCACACACACATATACGGTTTAATCCTATTTCAAGGCACCATTTGGCGCTTTTTAAAAATGATGCCACATTGGCGATTTCTAAATTGTTTACTTAAATTTATCATATTGTAACCCACAATAAGCAAGTGGTAAAATGTTGCCATTCTTAATTTTTAAATAGTTATACATAGGAAAAGTCACAGATTTAGTGATAAAAACGTAACTGAAAAAAGTCCTTCCGGCCTGTACCGGGAGGAAAAGGTAGCTTTCCTATATCTTCGTTTTAAAATTTTAGCTAATGTTACTCGAAAACAGCAAGCTAAAATGCAAAAAAAACGTTTACAAAAGATTCGTTAATACTGAATTTGAATAAGAAATTTGCCAAATTATTGAGCTATAGCCAAGTATGAAGACTTATTTCGGTCGCCAAATTTGGCGATATTTTGCCAAATGTCGCCAAGTTTTGCGAGAATTTGGCGCTAACGGATATGAATAGATAGTTTTATGCGTATGACGGGAAAATGATTACAACAATGAAAGATAATAATTTGCGAGAAGTCGCGTTCACTAAAACTTATAAATTAATCGTTGGATTTTTGTAATTTGCTATCTTGTTTCAAAATGTCTGCCACCCTAGAATTTCAAACTGCTGTATCTCAGCCGTTTTTTAAGATAGACGTAAAACAAAAAATACTCCGGAATCCTTGCATCAAGGCCTAACACTTAAGCAAAAAATAAATTTGAATTTTTAACTTTTTTGTATATTTATTTTAGTTTTAAATTTTTAAATGGCCGCCATCTTGAAACAAAATGGCGGACCAAGCTGGCCAACGAACTCGGTCGAGACATTGGTGAGCTTAATACACACAATTAGTTTCATCGAAATTGATTTATAAATACGAGCGTTATCGTATGACATAGGTCAGAAATATATATATATATATGGATATATATATATACATATATATATATATATATATAAATCAACATTTGAACGGAGGGTGGTTTTGGGGTCTGGGGGTCATGATCGGTGAAAATATACCGAAAATTTCCGAAATTGCTTTCCTCCGAACGGCTGCAATAGGTAGCTTTATACTTTTTTGTATTGAAAGCTACCTAATAGATTGCATTTATACGAGAGTAACAATGTAACCAATGTAAAATTTTATTCGTTCAAAACAATTTGGACAAAAGAATGATAATTTAAATACAGAATTATCAAATTAAACCATACACAGTTGATTTTTCTTAGATACTGCATTTATGAATGAAATAAAATATTTTATTTGACAAATTTAATAAGATACATATGAAAAAGAAATATGAGCAGTAAAAAACAACGTTTTTATACACATTTCATCAATATTACATAAAATTTAACGATTAATGTGAAGTTGAAAAACGAAAATACACGAAATTTGTTAATGCCGCGATCATTGTACCGCACGTATGATCGCTTCGCGAACATGAAACCGAAAAAAACATCACTGGATACAGCAACCTCGTCGTATCGGAATCCCAAGAAATACAAGAAATTCGTTAATGCCGCGATCACTGTACCGCACGTATGATAGCTTCGCGAACATGAAACCGTAAAAAACATCACTGGATACAGCAACCTCGTCGTATTGGAATCCCCAAAAAATACACGAAATTCTTTAATGCCGCGATCACTGTCCCGCACGTATGATCGCTTCGCGAACATGAAACCGAAAAAAAACATCACTGGATACAGCAACCTCGTCGTATCGGAATCCCCAAAAATGCACGAAATTCGTTAAACCCGCGATCACTGTACCGCACGTATGATCGCTTCGCGAGTATGAAACCGAAAAAAAAACATCACTGGATACAGCAACCTCGTCGTATCGGAATCCCAAAAAATACACCAAATTCGTTAAAGCCGCGATCACTAAACCGCACGTATGATCGCTTCGCGAACATGAAACCGAAAAAAAACATCACTGGATACAGCAACCTCGTCGTATGGGAATCCCAAAAAATACACGAAATTCGTTAATGCCGCGATCACTGTACCGCACGTATAATCGCTTCGCGAACATGAAACCGAAAAAAAAAAAAACATTACTGGATACAGAAACTTCGTCGTATCGAAATCCCCAAAAATATACGAAATTCGTTTATGCCGAGATCATTGTACCGCACGTGTGATGGCTTCGCGAACATGAAACCAAAAAAAGACATCTCTGGATGCAGCAACCTCGTTGTATAGCGATCACAAAAAATACGCAAAATTTGTAAATGAGGTGATCACTATACCGCATGTATGATCACTTTGTGAACATGAGACTTCCATAAAAACTGCAGTCAATTAATTTTTATACTGTTCTAAAGTAACAAGAGTAACCACTCACAAACATAAAAAAAAGAAGAAAAAATCAAGCTTTAAATAAACAAGCAGATGATGAAATTTTTTCAATGCTTTTTTTCTTTTAATATTATGACATATCCATTTAATGACATAAGTGTTATTTAATTATATAAAAAAAATGTTTTAAATAAATAATAAATCATTAAACATCATTAAAATACAAATAAACATTGAATAAAGAATCACTTGATGACGTAACAAATACGTCATACGTAACAAACGCGTCATCACAAAAAGTATCATAGCTCAGCCTTTCCAACAATTAAAAAGCTACATCTGGCTGACTATCGACGATTTTGCAAGATTTCGTCAAATGATGCCCTCAAATAGGAACCAACCCACATATACACTTATCTACGTATACATATATATATATGAAACGTATGGACATGTTTTAACAGGCAATTTAAATATCGTGCAAAACATAAACCTTAGAAAATATATGCGTTACGGTACGAAGTATCGCCTGAAAAGGATTGTTACAAAAACTCATGCTATACAACGTATAACGAAAAATGTAGATATTTTTGTTCAGAAATTGATGAATAAATATGGCTTACCCGAAAGTGTTTTTTTGGAGTGGAAATTTAATATTTTGAAGGAAATGAACAAGATTTACAATAAAAAAAGTGATGGAGTTACGGGTGAATACTATAATGATTTAAAGAGTTCTATCAAGCAGCTTCAGAACAGCTTTATTATCACATACGTTGATAAAGCAAATTCTAACTATGCAATAATATGTAAACAACTATATGGAGACATTCTACGTGGTAGTTATGATAATAAGGCGAATTATAAGCTCTTAAAATCAAGCAAACAAGTAGTTGGTAATAGGATCAAGGCTTTCTACAAGAAATTAAATATTAAACAACATAGCAACGAACTGCCGTATCTTGTTTTAGTCCCTAAATTTCACAAAACTCCTGTGACCTTTAGAACTATTACATGTGGTTTCGGTTCATATTTGGTTACAGCAAATAAAAAGTTTCTACACATTCTAAACAAAATATTTGCTAAAGTTTTAAAAGAAAAATCTACATGTATAATTAAAAACAGTTTTGAATTGATTGACAATTTAAGAAAATTGTGCAATATAATGGAATTTCATACTTATGACTTTGAAGATTTATACAATAGTATTAATTTAGATGATTTAAAGAATAAAATTATGGATTTTTTTAAGGAGTTCAATACTACAAATATAAGCTCTGAACAGTTCACAACTCTTTTTAATTTTGTAGTTAAAGAAAATTATTTATATGATGGTAAACGGGTTTACAAACAGATTAAAGGTATTCCTATGGGTGGGAGCTGCAGCTCCATCCTAGCTGATATTTATTTATATACATATGAAAAAGAAGATACTGCAAATCAAAATGTAATATATTACAGATACATAGATGATGTTCTATTAGCCGGGATTAACAATTCCTTGAAAGATTTCAGCTTTAATCACTATCCAAATAGTTTAAGCCTGAAAATTGCGTCAAATAATTCAAAATGTGTCGATTTTCTGGATGTAACTTTAGACGTTTCTAATGGTGAACTGGTAACAAATATTTACGACAAGATAAATTATTTTAATTTTGATACTATTAAAATGTTACATTTCACTTCAAATGTGCATTTGTCCATTTTCAGAAATATTTTTATAAATGGTTTATGCCGTATTGAGAAATTGTGCTCTAATTATGCAAATATTGCTAGGAATATAGCTGATTTTTATTATATGGCGTTATCACAAGGTTATCCGGTTCAGTTTTTGTCCGATCTAACATACAAATTTATCAGAAATAAAGGTTATAGTGACGAACTGTTAGGAGTGTTCAATACGAGCGATGTTTTGTTGATGTGATATTTGTGGGAGTGTCGGTGTAGTGGGTTGTTTACCGTGTTGTAAGTTAAGAATTTGATAGTGAAGTCTGGTTTTAGTTTGTCGGTGTAGAGGGTTATTTACCGTGATGTAAGTTGAAAACTTGTTGGTGTAGTCTGGCTATGGTTTGTCGGTGTAGTGAGATGGTTGCTGTGATGTAAGTTGAGAACTTGATGGTGTAGTCTAGCTATAGTTTGTCGGTGTAGTGGGATGTTTGCCGTGCTGTAAGTTGAGAATTTGTTGGTGTAGTTTGGTTATAGTTTGTCGGTGTAGTGGGTTGTTGGCTGTGATGTAAGTTGAGAACTTGATGGAGTAGTCGGGCTTTAGTATTTCGGTGTAGTGGGATGTTTGCCATGATGTAAGTTGAGAAATTGATGTTGTAGTCTAGTTATAGTTTGTCGGTGTAGTGGGTTGTTTACTGTGATGTAAATCGAGAATTTGTTGGTGTAGTCTGGCTTTAGTTTGCTTCCTTTTGTTATGTCTGTTTCATTCATTTTCAGTCTGTACTTGTCAGGTATGGGGTAGTGTTGCATGCGTAAAACTAGTTTAACCCAGCAGTGCATGTCTCAAGCCATGCCACCTGACACAGGTTGTTTTAGCTTTTCTTTGTTGTTTATTGGCATTTTTAATTTTTGCTGCAATTTGTTGTGTTCTTTTGTTTTGAGTTTAAGTAGTTAGTTGCGTTTTCTGGTTCTGTGTAAATGTAGTTTGTTTAGTTTTGTTTTTCTAGTATTGAATTTAAGTGGTTTAAAGTTTTTGGTTGGCATTTGTGATAACGGTTCTGCAAGTGATTTTCCATTGGTGTTTATTATTACATACGCATATATATATATATATATATATATATATGTATGTATATATATATAAATATATACCTATATATATATGTATTTATATATGTACATATATCACTGGCGCCCAGCTAACCGAAAAGTATTTTTTTCCCTTTTCATTCAAGCTTATTGTATAAAAGAAGTATGAGAGTAAATCTGTTTATTTTTATATAGTCCAGCCAATCCAGGATAAAATATATATATATTAAGAAACATTTTATATATGAACGCATTATATGTTTTATTATATAGAATTTGCAAGAATGCCAGTTAAGAGAAAGCAATCAGCTGAAATGAAAAGAATTTCCGAGTAACGATATACTGACAACTCAAATGAATGAAGCAATCAGGTTTGATAGAGTAGCTACATTGAACAAATGATGATAGCTTAAATACATCCAGTGGTTAATCTTTACCGTATACGAGGCTCACAGTATGAATACAGCGGAAATGTAATCAGCTTTGAACAAAATTTCGAGAGTTTTATTTCATGCCTGCCTGCTAATCTTTCCGACATGACTTCAACTGTGTTAGTGACACGATATACTTTATCAGGATGTACAGAGTTTTCTGTTCGCTCACAACGCCTTCTAGAAGTATTCAGATGGCTCACAATCCTTATTATTCAAATATCATAATTGATGAAGATTACGCTACACTACCTGAGAATGGTGACGTATATAAAATGTTACCAAAATCAGTCGATATTACTGAGGAGATTGATATTTTGAACGAGGAAATAAGACGCGAGTCATTTAGACCACTATTTAAGCCGGTAGATCAAAACAACTTAATAAATGACGTAACTCGTCTGCCTCATCCTTCATTAAATTCACAGCCTATCAACGAATTTCAAGAAGATTGTTACATAGCACATACTTTTCCTCATTTTTTCCCACATGGTACAGCTCACTTACGACAACCTCGTCAAAAGTAGTCTCTCCTGATCAGTATTTTAAGTTCCTGATGAAGTATGAAGATTGGTAATTTGCTAGAGACCAAAAGATTTCGCTACTTTGCACTGAATTCAATTCTTCGGTGGCAGTCTTTGGCTAAAGGGCGTTTTTTTGTTCAACGAAATAGGTTCATAGGTTCAGTAATAAGACGGTAGAGCAGATGCGTGATATTCTGAATCGGTAACCAGAAATGGCAAAACACATGATTTATGCTAGCAAATTAAGATCCACAAACGGATACTATAGTGCACGTTGTGGGGAACTCCTTTCCATGATAGGACAAATTGGAACACCAACAATTTTTTTACACTGTCTGCAGCTGATTATCACTGGCCTGATCTTTTCTGACTTTTAGAACCTAACAGAGATCCAAAGGAGCTGACTGATGCAGAACGCACACAATTAATGCACGAAAATCCTCTCTTGACAGTTTGGCTCTTTCAAAAACGTTGTGATATACTTTAAAAAAAAAATTTACGTTGTTTTTAATTGACGACTACTGAGTTCGTTTCGATTGGCAGTGGCGTGGAAGTCCTCACATGCATGGATTGTTGTGGTTAAGAGGGGCGCCAAACGTGGATATACTAGACATGACTAAATGTAGCAGTCGTTACAGCATATTTTGAAAAACTATGCAGTGCTGTTAATCCTGACAAGGACGTCCTCGCAAATGGTATACACCGCTGTCGAGTTCGCTTTTCAGACATTTCCAGTGAAGATCGTGAAAAAGATCTCGCTCAGCTCTTAAGGCTGCTTGTCAGTAAACTTCCCGATTCCCCTCGCTGATGTTATCCCTATGGGCGTAGGATGCATTCGTATTTTTAAAATATCTCCCCGGAAAATTAATATTTTTAACTTCTGTTTTCTTTGTAATGTTCTTAAAGAATGTCTCTTTTTTTCTTAGTTGTCAATTTTTTTTTCTAAAATATATACTTAATTTTATATGAAATGTTAAAATCGTATTCAGCTTCGCTAAGATTTTAACACATAAAAATATAAATTAAGCACATAGTTTAGAAATATTCTGATAACTAAGAAAAGAAGTGACATTCTTTAAGAACAGTACACAGGAAACAGAAGTTAAAAATATTAATTTTCCGAGGAGATATTAAAAAAATACGAATACATCCTACGCCCAGAGGAATAACATTAGCGAGGGGTATCGGGAATTTGACTGACGAGCAGCCTTAAATCAAGTCCAAAGTCACACAAGGTACTCAGTTACCTTTAACAGTTTCATACGCTGTCACCTTACACAAATCCCAAGGCTTAACTTTGTCAAAAATTGCTGTGGAGATTAGTCAAAAGGAGTTATCACTTGGAGCAAGTTATTTCGCGTTTAGTAGAGTTCGTTGTTTAGAGGATGTTCTCATTGAAGTGCCTTTCGCAAAGGATAGGCTAGACCAAATTTGAAAAATGGGGGCACTTGCTGACAGATTAGCATTTGAGCAGTATCTGAGGCAACTGTCGACCGAATAAACACTTGAAGATTCAACAGCTGTTATTGTAAATTTTCTTTTATACTATCAAACAGTAAATTTAAAAATAATATATATATATATATTATATATTTTTAATCTTATCTTTTATGTTTATCCCACTCAATGCTCCGACATTTCGGCCTGACGAATTCTAGTATTTAAATAGTCAGAGCAGATAACTACGAAATACTTAATTCTTGCTAAGATTAATTTCTCATGATTATAATTCCAGTTAAGTTTCTTTTATCAAGAAATATAAGTAAGTTTTAATTCTTGAATGTGTTTTTTTTTTTTTTTTTTTGAAAATTCATTAAGTTATATTTTTAAGAATTTGACTTGTTTCTATTTATTAATGGAAGTTTCTTTTTAATAAAAATAATGAATAGAATAAATTAACCTGCTCTGAGTAAAAAAAAAGAAAAAAAGTGAGAAAAAGGAACCTTATACCAACCAACCTTATCTCTTAACTACTTCAGACTAAGATTTGGATAATTAAATTATGTCGATTTCTTATTAAAAGAAAAATACCTTTTTTTTTGGTATGATGCTAACCACTATACAATTACTTCCATGGTTTTGCCAATTCGTGCATTGTTGTGGTCATGTTTTGCAACCTTAATTATTTATTTTCTTATTTTGATTAACTTTCACCTTTTTTTGTGCCTTCTGAATGTTGGAAGGATTACAGGACCCTTTTTAATGATTTCGTTACTCTAAATTTATCTTGTAAAGTTTTATTGGGGTTCATTTGTGTTACCATAACAGTGTTCCAGTTCGTTAAACCACTTGTTGGGTATACGAGATATTGTGACGAATGAGAATTTTGTTGATACCTTTTTAACAACTTAATTCATTTACTTAATTAATTTTGGTTATTCAAAATTTATTTGGTTTATATTTTCTTAATGCATCCCTTTGTTTAATAGTAATTGGTAATTGTGTAGATTGTTTTCATTCTATAAATTAACAAAATTCATTCTTTTTGGATATTTGTCAGTTATCAAAATACCCCAACAAGAGCAACAGGAAGTGACGTATCTTCCACCGTGTTCCATTTCATATCTTTAGTAATAACGGAATTTGCCCCTCCCTCTCCTCCTTTCAGTTGCATCTGCCTTCAATGCACAATTTATTTACATAATAAAATAAACTCATTCAGCTACATGCTTTGACACTGTCTGATTTCTGGCATTGGCGATACCATTGTCGATTCAGACAGCTGATTATGTAATGTGTACTTCATTGTGAAAGCTTTATTGCTAAAGCGCCAGTGTTCCAAAATTGGAACATCGGTTTTCGAAATTGCATTAACAAATTATATTATATTTTTGTAAGTTTTTAATAGTGTTTATCAGGGTTTCTACGGGTCATGGAATTTTTTAAGTAAAGTACCAGTATTTACTTATAGAAAAACTCTCCTTGTGTCATCGCGCGATTGCATAAGGCGAAATTTTTTATATGAATATACTGGTGTTTTCCCTGAAAAATTTCCTGACCCATAGCAACCCTGGTTATTTTACAAATATTAGTTCTATTTCTAAGGTTATAATAGTTTTTTTTCAATTTTATGCTTAATAAATGTGTTAGAGAAGTTTATTTAAAATAGTAAAAATTTCTAAAAATCATAAAAAAATATTTTTTTTTTATTTTTTATTTTTAATATTTAATGAAATTTTTTTTCAAAATCTTAGTTATCATTATACATAACTAAGTAATAATTCGGAAATTATTTTAACCTGCAATATTTAGTTAAAATTGACTTCTGTTACAATTTTGGAACAGTGGCATTCAAACGGTTTTTAATTATCCTGTTTGTCTGTAAGGCATGTTTGTTGAATACGAAAATGTTTATTTGAGAATTGATAGTATTCAGAATTCGTTTATTCCAGTTTGAGAAAACTGAATAATACACTATATATACTACTCAGAGAAGTTTTCGAAAATCGGTGGCATCTAAAGAAACTCTTCTTATGAATGTTTCTTTATATCGCGAAAAGATATCAGGTTTTGAAGATTCTGAAAATTACGAAAGCTTTTTGGAATCGTGTGTAACTCGGAAGAAATTATTGTATATTTTCGTTTGCGGTTATATCACATTTTCCTAGATTAAGAATCATTTGTAGATATTACATTATATTGTGAGAGATATATTTGAGTCCCGTGAATCTAATTTCGAAGAACGCCGTTTTAAAATTGCATATAGGGGGAATAAACTGCAACAGCCACCAGAAAACATCGCTTTCAAAGAAGATGAAAGAAGATCTTGTTCAAAGAAGATCAAAGAAGGTATCGTAGTTCATCTCGTTCAAAAGATTCCTGGAATGTCTTCTGCAACTGTACCTATGATGTGAAAAGTTCATACATGCAGAAGGTAAACTGCGTTGCATGTAATTCTGCGTAATACATGATTTCAACAAATCATAAAATCCGTTATAAAACACTGTCTCTGAAATTTTTTATCCTATAGAATATTCCTTCTTTTCTCACTTAGAATTTAACAGAGAATTACTTTAAAACATTTTATTTTACAATGTAAAAATAGGACATATTTTTAAATGAGGATGGTATTTAGTTATTAATGTGATTCTCAATTTTTATTTTACTAAATTATCAAAATATAAAATCACTCTCACATCGACATGTGAAAAGAGAAAAAAAACTTTCACTTTACCTTATATTCAATCAGTAACGACTTCTCATTGTCGGTGAACTGAAAAAAGCAATATTGAAACATTCAATTATTTTGAGAAAAATGACATTTATGAAAATATAAGATTATGATAAATTAAATGTTTTCATAAATGTTGAGAATTTAAAATGAAAGTATTAATATGTTATACAATTGCCCATTGTTTATAAAGTTACTCCAATCTATCTTTATCTAAAACGAAATTAAATTAACGTGGCATAGTACCTTTAACTAAAAAAATTGATTTTGAAGGAAATCTATACATGAAAGAACTATAATTTTAAAGCATTTAAAAAGAAACCAAACAAAGATATACACAGTAACACAGGGAACATGCTTTCGAAAGTATTAAGACACTTTATACGACAATATAATAAAATATAACACCTTGTAATAGTATATTACTTTTAAATGCTAAAGGTGTAAAATTAACAACTATAATATAAATTAAAATAACTTTTATTAGTTGTTTTACATGTTTCGACTCTTCTAAGTCATTTTCAAAAACAAAATGAGAATATTCTAAAGCTGCACGGGCTTTGAAGTTATTATTTACATGTACTTAAAAAAAAAAAAATACGCACGTTATCTATTACTTTTTACTTGATTGTTTATTTTCATATCTTTGAGCATGGAGTAATTCTAGCCACAGTTTCGGTAAATTAAAAGATGCCGCATCGTTACATATTGTATTTTTGCGCGTGAGTATCTCTATGGTTTCTCTTATTATGGATGGATAGTATAGACTGGAGGGAAATATTATTTTACTTTCATTGAAATTTATTTGGATGGTTTCTTCTTGATATAATCTTGCTAGGGCTATAGTTTTTCTATTGTATTTAATATCAGCTATATGCTCTTTTTTTCTGCAATTAAATTTCCTGCTGGTCATGCCTATGTAGTAATTCTTGGATCCGTCTTCTTTAATAAAAGGTATTTCATATACTCCTGAATAATTCTCAAAATTAATTCGGTCAATTTTACTGCAAATGATATTCTTCAATTTCTTAGGTGGTTTGGCTATTAAGCAGATATTGAAACGTTTAAGGCTGTGTTTTAATTTTTCGAAAAAGCTTGGATAATATTGCAGAGTATAAAGTTTGTATTTTTGTGAATCAAATTTCTTTTCTGAATACTTATTATTGGTGATATCTATGATTAATTTATTAATATGGTGTACTGTAAAACCATTATATCAAGAAGAAACCATCCAAATAAATTTCAATGAAAGTAAAATAATATTTCCCTCCAGTCTATACTATCCATCCATAATAAGAGAAACCATAGAGATACTCACGCACAAAAATACAATATGTAACGATGCGGCATCTTTCAATATACCGAAACTGTGGCTAGAATTACTCCATGCTCAAAGATATGAAAATAAACAATCAAGTAAAAAATAATAGATAACGTGCGTATTTTTTTTTTTTTTTTTTTTTTTTTTTTTTTTTTTAAGTACATGTAAATAATAACTTCAAATCCCGTGCAGCTTTAGAATATTCTCATTTTGTTTTTGAAAATGACTCAGAAGAGTCGAAACATGTAAAACAACTAATAAAAGTTATTTTAATTTATATTATAGTTGTTAATTTTACACCTTTAGCATTTAAAAGTAATATACACTTTATACGGTTTATGTGGAATAATAAAATAATCTCTTCCGAGTTACGCATGATTCCGTAAAGCGTTCTCTTGTCTTCTGAAACTACAAAAAACAATATATCTCAGAGATTAAAAGAAGCATTTCTAAAACAATATATTTCCGAGATTAAAAGAAGCATTTGTGGAAAAAAAATATTTTGTTGCTCGTAATTTTAAAAAAAGTATCCAAATATATTTTACAGTTTATTAATCAATTTTGTCAACATGAAATATCCGTTTTTTAGATGCTATCAATACTTACTCAATTTGATGATGTCAATACTTAAGTTATGATAAATTAGCAGCATTAACATTAATACTGTTATTAACATTTTTATTGCTCTTGCATGAAAAGTTCTGTTACGCGTCTGAAAATTATTTATTTAAAAATTGATAACATCTGAAAATCGATATTGCATGTTGAGAAAACTGATTTATACGCTATAAAAACTACTTGAAAGCGTATCAGAAAATTACGGACAGCAAAAGAAATTTTGTTTCAGAAATTATACGTCATTCCTCGGAAATTTATCGGTTTCTGATGTTTCTGAAGATAAATGAAAACTTTTTTAATTCGTGAGCATATCGGAATGAATTACATTATGGGCCAAATTATTAGTCCCATTTGAATAAAATTCTCAAAACCGTGTTTCTAAGATGACTATATTAAAATAATTCATCCTAGTTGTGTAATAAGCTATTCAAAGAACTACACTGTGTATTGACATCAATATAAATTAGATATTTTATTTGTATTTTCTATAGGTGGGTGGCAACACTAATCATTACAAAATCCATAAATTTTGTTGTTTACATTGTTTGTTTGCCTGTTACAAACCAAATAATACCACTTCTAATTATTAATTTTAGTGTTTTACATGTTTTTCTAATATTTTTATATTAAATTCAGGATTTTAATTGAGAAATAACATTGTATAAGGAATTTTTTATAGTAGTAATTAAGGGTGGCACAAAAAATATTTCTCCAAGAAAAACGGGGACAGATTCAGATTTTTTTGCAAAATTTTAACTTGACCCAAGCTACAATTGTCAATATACATTTTGTGTTTCGAAAACCTGTAGTAAGGATAAAGAAAAACATCAAGGATGGAAATGGAACTCCGAAGAGAGTTGGACGATGTGAAAAAAAAAAAAAAAAAAAAAAAAAATTCTTCACAACGTGATGATACAGTTCATTAAGATACAACTAAATGTAAATATATTGCTTGAAGGTGCGTAAAACATACATAAAACATTTAAAAGCACATTAAAGTCCTTTTAAAAATTCCAAAACGTTTTCAACCGAACACTCGGTCATCATCAGTGGAAAAAACTAACTTTGTGTTACAAAATGCTCCTCTCCAACATATTTTATGGAAAAACCTACACGCATCTTTTGAAGCGATATTTACAGCCATCTGATTTTGTTATTGAATCAACTTCGAATTTTATTGAGAAAGTTAAATATAAAAAGCTTGAAAATTCCAGTTTTATGGCTATTTTAGACGTGGTATCTTTATACCCGTCTATCGATATAAAAGAAGTTACTAACACCATAGAGAGTCTGATCCATTCTGATCCTACGTTTGCAGAAAATATTAAAAATACAGTCAAGTCGGGTTTAAATTTAACTATCAACAACAACGTTTTTGTTTTCAACAAACACGTTTACAGATAAGTCAATGGGGCCCCAATGGGTTCCCCCATTTCAGGTTTGCTTGCAGAGTTTAAACTACGTCCTCTTGAAAATATAATCATGGAGACCATAAAACCGGGTCCGGATTGCTGGTTAAGATATGTGGATGATATTTACATTATATGGAATCACGGAAAAGATGAGTTATACTCCTTTCTAGATAAAATCAATAGCCTAGACAATAAAATAAAATTCACACTAGAAATAGAACAAAATCAAAAGCTTGCTTTTTTGGATGTACAACTAATCAGAAATATGGATAAACAGAATCTTGATTGCACGGTGTTTAGGAAAATTAACAGATCTAACTCCACCACCCCGTTTAATTGCAGTTCACCCATTAGTTACAAGTTAGCACCTTTCAATTTTTATGTAAAAGGAGCGTTTGAAGTTTGTTCATGCCTTTTCCTTAATGAAGAATTAGATGTAATTAGAAAAATAGCAGCCGAGAATTCAGTTCCATCCCGTTTCACTGAAAAAAATCATAAATAAATTTAAAGTGAAAGATGAAGAAAAACGAAATACTGGTAAAATTAAAAGTTTGAAGTTTTGTAAAGTTAACTACATCCCAAGGTTTTTTGAAAGTATGAGACATTCCCTCTGTAAGTTTGGCATTACATTAATCGCAGTCCCTCCCCCAAAATTGCGAGTTTTGTTAAACAGAAAAATTGACCCAATCCAGGCTATCAATAGATCAGGGGTATATATTATACCATTCAAGAAATATAACAAAGATTTTATGTACATAGGCATGACACTGAGAAAATTTCGGGACAGAATAAAAGAACATGAAGCAGATCTGAGATTAAATAGACCCCACACCGCGTTAGCAAGATTAGCACAAACTGAACATATAAAAGTTGATTTCAATAGATCCAAAATTATATTCCGCACAAATAATCACCTGGAAGCTATCATAAGAGAGTCTCTAGAAATAATGTCTAAAAAAGTAATAATCTGTAACGATGTATTATCATATGATAACCACGCAGTCTGGAATGAATTAATGCATCATTGATTACCTTTCCCATCCCACCTTATATTCCAAACCCTTGAAGTAAAATAGTTTATTCCGGGCAAGCAAGAAAACACGAAGAGATAACAACTCAACTCAACTCAACAATTTAATTTTTTCCACTGATGATGACCGAGTGTTCGGTTGAAAACGTTTTGGAATTTTTAAAAGGACTTTAATGTGCTTTTAAATATTTTATGTATGTTTTTTTACGCACCTTCAAGCAATATATTTACATTTAGTTGTATCTTAATGAATTTTAGTTATTAAACAAGGTGAATTTGCACTGAAATTTTAACTTTTTATTGTGATGATAGAGGTTTACTGAATTTAAGCAGAAATAGAAGAAAACGTTCTTCAAGATAGCTGAAAACTGCACCTCAAAACCAGGACATTGCTTTGAGCACAAAAACCATCCACAGAAGACTTTTGGAGGCTGGTTACAAGGCCAATTGTCCAAGAAAGAAACCGAAGCTTACTGAAGCCATGACAAGGCAACTATTGACATGCAAATCGTTTAAAAACTGGACAGTTGATGATTGGCAGATGGTAAACATTTTTTTATTTATCATGTAGGCATTCTGTAAAATGTATAATTAAAAAGCACCTTACTAAACCCAGTTTTTAAGCGATTTGGCACATGTCAATCGTTGCATTCTCAGGGATTCAGCCAGCTTCTGTTTCTTCCTTGGACAATAGGCCTTGTAGCCAGCTTCAAAAAGTCTTTTGTGGATTATTCTTGTTCTCAAAACAATGCCCTGGTTACACAGGACAGTTTTCATCTGAATTGAAGAAATTTCTGCTATTTCTGCTTACATTCAGTAAAACTCTAGCATCACGTTGTGCAGAAATCTGTTTTCTGACACATCGTCGAACTCTGTTCTGTGTTCCATTTAAATTCAAATTGATATTTTTCGTTATCCTTACTACAGCTTTTCGGACACAGAATGTCTATTGGCAATTTCAGCTAGGGTCAAGTTAGAATTTTTTAAGAGAAACTAAATCTGTCAACGTTTTCTTGGAGAAATGTTTTTTCTGGTGTTCATTTTAATTACTGCTATAGAATATTCCTTAAACAATGTTATTTCTCAATTATAATCCTGCATTTAATACAAAAAAGACTACAGAAACAGTTCAAATACTAAAATTAATAATTAGAAGTGATATTATTTGGTTTATAACAGACAAGTACACAATGTAAACGAGACAAAATTTCTGGATTTTGTAATGATTAGTGTTGCCACTCATCTATAGAAAATATAAACAAAACAATCTCAAAATATATCATTTATATTTGAAGTCAATACTCAGTGTAATCCTTTGAACAGCTTATTACACAACTAGGATGAATTATTTTAATATAATCATCGTAGAAACAAGGTTTTGGGAATTGTTTTTGAATGGGACTAATAATTTAGCCAATACTGTATATTATGTATTCGTGAACCACATAGTATTTTATAATGTTTTGGAAAACAATTACTTACTTCTACAGTGTAATTTAGTTAGTTATGATAAAAATGCGTCAGGTGTTTACTACGTGAATAATGATTAGAAGAATAATTAAAACGCGATTTTCTCGAAGCAATGTTTTTTAAATGGGCATCCAAGATATCTCAGCAATGAATAAACAAATTCCTTTATATATATATATATATATAAATCAAAGCTTATATATTTTCTTATTCCGTGACCAAAACTTTTTCTAGTTTTCTAATCGTTCATTTATTTATAAAAACAAGAAAAGCCCTTTTATTAAAAACTGAACTAAAAAAAAAAAAAAAAAAAAAAAAAAAACGTTTCTTTAATTTAGAAAAATATAATATATCCACAAATGAAAATATACAATATACTCTTCCGAGATTCTCACGATACCAAAATCCTCCTTTATTTTTAGAAAACGGAGAAATCAATATATTTTCGATATTTAAAGAAGCATTTATAAAAACAAATCTTTTTTACAGTCACTGATTTTCTAAAACGTTTCCGCGTACTTTTTATAGTGTATTAATCAGTTTTCCTAAACTTTAATGTAGGTTTATCTCATGCTATCGATTCTCAAATAAACATTGTCATGTTGAACAAAAATGTTTTAAAGACAACATGGTAAATGAACAGGAAACATTAACAGTAATAGTAATGTTATTTTGTTACTCTTGCATGTATAAATTCAGTTACGCAGCTGAAAATATTTAATTAAGAATTGATAGCATGCTAAACTAGTCGTTGGGGGTCGCCGTAATACTTACCTATTATGGATATACAGAATATTAAATATGAAGATAAAACATGTGTAAACTATTTATAAAATGCATTGCAATTCGAATAAAATCGTGGCTTGATGCCGTCATAAACTTTAATTGCTCTAGTACTGAATTCCGTAAGAGAAAAATCCTTATAACTCCAAAATTGGTAATCATACTAAATAACGGTTTACTGCGACGGATTAAGCGTCTCATTTCCAATTAGAATATATCTTTGAATTGAAATTTGAATGAAATACAGGGCCATGAAAAATCGAAGAGTGTAGAAAATAGGATTACAAATATCTCGGCAAATCATTATTCGATCGACTTCATTCTTTATGCAAATTTTATTTTTTTTTATTGTCTTTTATATTCACTCCTTAAAATAAATAATTTCGAAAAATTTTATACACCTTTTATCAGAACGAATATTTCGAGAGTCCGAAAAAAATAGTTCCGGATGATCGAATTTACTGAAATTCAATAAGCTTCCTCCCATTATTACATACGAAGTACATATCAAAGTTCAAGTCTCTATCTCAATTTGTTCGGGAGATAGAGCGTTTACATACACACACACAAACACGCACACAGACTGACGGACGGCAAAATTTTGTTTCTAAAAATATGTTTTTCGGATTTTCCAGTGTCTGAAACGTGTAAATCCGTCAAAAAAATCTATTTTCAAAACTATTACAGGACTTGCCCTATACTACGTATGACGGGTAAGTAAAAGCGATATTCCACTGTGAGAAAATTTATTAATGCACAATAAACTGTACTCGTAAATGTTTCCGAAAATTCTTGCAGCAAAAGAAATTCTATTTTTATAAATGCTTTTTGAAATCTCGAAAATGTATTGTTTCCGGAATCGTGGTTTAACTCGGAAGTGATTATTTTATATTTTTGCATGCGGTTTATGAAATCTTTAGTCTTTTTTTCTGCAGTGTGATTCAGAGATTCCAGAGTCCAACATTTTGTAAAAAATGCGAAATTTCCAAAAATCGACCCTCTTACAGACAAGAAAGATCAATGTATAGTTTAACGGGATTTTTAACACTTGCCAACATAATTGAAAAGTGTTGAGGAATTCCGTTTGTCTGGCCTTCTGCCTGGCCGTTTGTCCGTTCTCTAACTGGCGTAAATAAGCTCGGATTGCCATGTAATTGATATAAAATTTTTTGAGGATTACTATGGCATGTTCGGTATTGAAATGAAGCGTGTACCATTTATGGTTAGTTTACAGGGACATGCAAAAGTAATCTGTTAAATTACGGTCATGGGGAAATTATTATCGGGGCTTTTTAATGTTGTTACACTATTTCAAATATAATAAAATTAATTTGCATCATTGAGGTAGACAACAAAGTGTTATCTATAAAGTAGGGGATAAGAAGCAATTCTAGCCCTGTAGAGGGGTACTCAAAAGTATTCTTTACATTACAGTCAATGGGAGAAAAATCATTTTAATTTCATTTTAATTATATTAATCTGTTTAAAACATAATTGAATTAATATCGTTTCACTGAGGTGGATAGCAATATGTTTTCTATAGTGTATATCGAGTAAGTTGAAATTACAGTTCATTTACAGGGACGCACAAAAGAACTTCACTACATTATGATATAAAGGAAAAAATTGTTTAAAGTGTATTTTATCGATGTTAAATTATTTAAAACATAATGAAACCCATTTATATTACTGAGGTGCACCAAAAAACATTTTCTATAAATTGTTGAGTACGGAGTTTATCGTTTATTTACAGAAACAATCGAAAGCATTCGGTTACTGCACTGACTATGAGCCGTAACTGCTGGATGGGCGTTTTCACATGTAATATGCATTTTAAAACTGAACTTATTTTTATCACGAGGTATGTAGCACATACACACGGATGCACAAAAAAAATTCCCACATTACTGGTTACGGAGAGCTGTTGCTGTAAAAGAATTTTTAAAACGTTGTGATTATTTTCATCTTTATTAAGATCATTTCATTGCACGAACGAATCTGAATTTTCTTAACAGCATTCTGATAGTTTTGGAATATTTATCACAATTCATAGTGGGATGCATGATTTTTCGTTCTTGTTGTTTTATTGCTTTCAGATTTAACCATTCAAAAATATCTTGGGTACCATGGTATGATATAAATTATCATATATTAATTAATTCTCCTTGCATTTATTAAAAATTCATTCAGATAGCAAATATTCTCCTCGCTTTTATTCATTTTCTCAAAATTTCCCTGTTAATAATAATTTTTCACCTTTACTTTAAGCGCAATTTTAATTTCTATATACTTCCCTTTAAAAAAAAAGCGCAAAATTGCCATCCACACTAAAATGCACAAGAAATGAATTTCTTCTATTGCCTCATTCATATAATCAAAGAATAAAGTGAAATGTTTATGATTACAAAATAATTAATTTACTTCCTTCTAAGCGCTTAAGGTGATTATGAAATAAATAAAACAACATTTTTATATCATATTTGAAAATACTGCCGTATTGCACTGGCCAAAGGATTTATTAATTTAATTTCCCCAATCAAGAATTTCCTAAAGTATTTTGTCTTGCTTTATAATATTAAAGATTCTTCTTATATTCAAGCTTTCGAACACTTGATGTTTAACCAAATTGTAGATTGTTTAGATGAAAAAAAGGCATAATATCTGTCAGTCATCCGTTGAAAATAATTTCTTAAGCGAATATTTAAAATGATTACCTTCTTCCAAAATAAATCACAAATAATTATCTGATTAATGGTTTTATATTTTTCCGTTTTGAAGTCCCTATGCTTTTCTCCATAAACACATTATGTTATGTAACTCAATGTCGTTCTAGAATCTTCTTTATTGGCCGAAATCAATCAGTGCTAAGCTTCTAATTATAGCTCATAAAAAAATATTATTTTCAAACAATATGATCTCTGTTCTTTGAAAATGAGCCAAATTGTAACCATTTTTTTGGCGAATTTAATGGAACTGTGGTAAGTTCTGCGGATAGCTGGTTCTTTTCACTTGTTGCCGATCATTTCCGGAGTAAACACGTGTCTACAAGGCCCACCTCGGCATCCTGCATATTGCTATGGTAATTCTATACTTTTAATTATATTCAAGGATGTACGTTCCAGACGATTCTTGTACAACAATATGGCTCCTGTAATAAATCAAATTGTCTTTCATCCCACAGGCGTTACTGTGTTATTGCATCGTAGCGCTTTTATTTGAAATTTTACGGCTTGTGATTAATTTTCAAAAACGTGCACTCCAAAAATACATTCTCCAAACTACAGTCAATATTATAAAACTTTTGGTACCTTCTCCATCTTCTGGGACCTACATTTATGACGAGGTGGTACTTTTATAACAGCCTTAAACTTTATGAACATTTATAACAGCCTTAAAAACTTTATCAACATTCCTCATCAATGCCTAAATCCACATTGATCGACTGTCCCTCTGCGCCACCCCGCACAGTGGGGCGTTTTGATGATCTAGGTGGACAAAATTCATTTTTCTGATTATCTAGGAATTTAACAAGACCGCGTATACTGGTAGCTGAATGTCTCTTTGGTCGAGATTTGTCCGACTTTTGTCGAAAAAATTCGATGTGTTGATTAACTACAACCGTAAAGAAGGTAGTTGGTTTGAAGGAGTTTCAATAGTTGCCCTATTTTTCTGCAAGTTCGAAAGCAAGTCGTGACTTTTCCGTTTTATTTCAAAGAAAGAGTTTACTGGACATCCGTCATATGTTTGTCACAAGATTTAACTTATTGTTGTTTGGAAATAAGCACCATCTTGTTTTCAAACTTCATCTTGACTTTTAATACAGTATTAAGCATTATTAAGCAATAAGCATTTTTTAAAATCAAAACCCCATTCCTAAAGCATTGAAAACATAAGAAAGTTCCTGCGAAAGTTTGCGAATCAATAAGTGACATTAACTTGAAGTGTATGTATGTATATTTAGTTCAAATCTTGCAAGTCAATTTTAAACCACTTTTTATTATCCGATTGAGCTGAAACTTTGAATACATGAGTAGTTTCAATGACAATACAATATTATAATTAAAATAATAACAATAATAACAATAATATAAGTAATATAATAATAATAATGATAATAATAATAATAATATAAATAATTAAATAAGCCAAATATTTATCATTGTTTGGTTATTTTATTACTGATACATTCGAAAACCCAGCAAAACCTATTTAAACTGCAACGCAATAATTTTGTCCACCTAGATCCTCAAAACGCCCCACTGTGCCCCGGCTTGATTCCGACACCTTTTGATGACTCTCCTGCTGTTGACACACATCCTCTTGATATTGATCGACCATCCCTCTGTGCCACTCGGACTTGATTCCGGTGCCTGTTGATGACTCGCCTGCTGTCGGCTGCTAATCCTCTCGAATCCGGTCCTGCCATGTCGAGTTTTGAAGATGCCTTCCCTCTTTCGTCGTAATCTATATTTCCGGACTCGAGTGTTCTGTCGTGCTCTAGCTCCGTATCCTGTCGTACTCCTGTTCCATCACATATTGAATGTGCAAAAATTCGAAATTAGTAATATCAATCCTCGATTTTGAAGTCATCACTGCAATTAAAAAAACAAAATGCGCAGATCTACTACAAGATTGTTAATTTACTTTCACAGTTTACATTATTTAAATAATACATTTAAAAGAAATCGTTCGTATAATAAATAAAGCTGTACATTAATATTATATGGATATATTCGTTTTACAAGATAAGTTTTTCTGTTATAAAAGTAATACTTTCATAACAATTTCATGTTCTATTTTTTGTATTGATATGAACAAAATTATCAGGTTTTGGAAAACTTAATTTTGTGTTGTTACCTTTTTTAACATAAAAAACTTTTTCTCTGTGGTTTTTTTTTCTTTTTTTATGTTGGATAATTTTCAGTACTTTACCATTTAAATTATTTGTTATTATTATTTTTCAGTCTACTAAGATTTATTTGATTTTTTTTTTTTTTAAATCACTTTATTATGTGCTAGGTGAAATGGAGTTGGTTGGTAATTTTAATAACATTTAAATTCAAGATTTTGAATATTTCCTTCAAAACAAGATTAAAAGAGCACATGGCAGATATCAAATATGTCAGAAGTTCTACAGCACTGGCAATACTACATAGAACCGAAACATTAAAAATTGATTTAAAAAATAGTAAAATAATTTATTCATCAAGGCTATTTCCCATCTATTATACGTGAATCAGTAGAAATCTACATGCGTAAATATTTGCAATGAATCCGCCTCATTTGAATTGCCTAAAATTTGGCACGAGGTACTTTTCACTTGATGTGTATCCAAATTATAGACTGTTTAGATTTTTAAAAAAGGCATAACATCTGTCCGTCATCTGTTGACAATAATTTCCTAAGCGAATATTTAAAACGATTACTCTGTCCCTGTGCTTTTCGCCATTAACGGATTTAATGGAATTCTGGTAAGTTCTGCATACAGATGGTTCTTCTCACTTGCTGCCGATCTCTGCTGGATTAAACACATATCTACAAGGCCCACCTCGGCATATGCTGCATACGAATCCGTATAATAACCCGCATTGTAATACAACTATGGAAAAGTAGACTACAATTATGTCTCTAGTATTATTTTTAGCCTTTCTGTACAAAAATGTATATACAGTCATTAATATTCTAATTTTTTTTTTCAATTGAATTTAGGATTTTTCTTAATAAATCTGGTCAAGCAGTTCCCGACTCAGAAGAATCAAAACACAACCGGAAACCGACTCGCAATGAAGAAAATTAGCGTTAAACCAATGCGACATCCAACTCGGTGCAGGATTCGAGTCTACATCAGAGAACCTTTGGCGAGAATTCGGAAATCAAGATTGATTCATGTAAAAAAAAGTGACGTTTAATTAATGGGTGAATTTATGTTACTCTCAATTAGTTTAAACTTGATTATAAAACCAATTCAGCAGCTAAGTAGATAATTAGATGTGCAAAAATACTACTAATAATTTTTTATGTGATATTGCAAACATCAGTTCAGGTAAGAAACAACAACAAAGCAAAAACGTGACTTTTAAAGACCTAAATTAATAGTAAATCTTTGTACTTTAATAACATCTACAAATTTCTCAACGATTGTCCTACTTTTACCAAAGTTAGAGACTATAAAGGAGCCAAAAAGTATAAGAAAACAGAAACATGCTACTTTTCGGTTTTAATTAAATCGATACAGGACCATAACAAGCATGAGACCTTTACCACAGAAAACGAATTGTGAAAATAAGACCACCCGTTCAAAAGTTATGCATGGGCAAGGATCATTAAGAAAAATAAATTCGTTAAGAAATATACATAGACGATACATCATCGAATTACAGAACCATCTTCGTTGGAAGTTGGCTAATAATTACAGGCAGTTAGTTTATAAATTATAGTTTATGCTAAAAAAAATTGAGTGGACGATATTCTGCACTGTAAAAAAACATCCTGAGGTTACTAAAATTTTTTAGTATATTTGTATTTCACAGATTTTTTTAGTAACCGGTATTATAAAACGGAATCGTTGCTAGCTGTTTTCTAGTACTGTTGCTAACTGTTTTCTAGTACTTCTTACAGATTTTCTTGTAACTGAGTAAGAATACAAAAACATTTTTAGTAGTTGCAAATATCAATGAGAAAAACTAAATTTTTTTAGTAGATCGACCCATTTTTTTTTACAGTGTGGCATAGTACGTTTGACTTCTCTTACGACTTAAAATTTTTCAGTGTTATAAAGTTTTATTCATAAGCTTTTTATGATGCAAATCATATATTTTTAATTTAATTTCCTTAAAAGTCAGTCCTTATTATTCTATATTCATACCCCATTTTTGTAAAATGTGTTAGCGCTGTTTTTAAATCAATGCAACTGTCTTTGTTCAATAATTTGTATCTGTCTTTGCAAATCACCACCGCAAAGAGAAAGAAATTAATAATAATAAAAAAAAAACAGAAGTAAGACGACAATGTATTTCTAGGAATGGGAAAAGCAATTCCACACGAATATTCTTTATTCAGTTATGAGTTATGCTTTTCATGTTCAGTCGCTTTTTCTCTACATATAATTGAGTGTAACAATTTTGTCTGACGTTCTGTGCTAATTTTATCTAAGCAGATGTATTCTCATAGATATCTCAAACTATTGCTCGCATATTCTATCATCCGCATAAACACCTGCTACTCTTTCGCGGCTGCAAAAATGTCTGTGTTTCTGGTAGGTTACTATGATAAGAAATGAAAGTGGCAAACCCTTCTCTGTGCCAAGCAATTTGAATCGAAGCATGGAGCTACATTTAAAACGTCATTCTCCGTGGCCCGTTTCTGTCTCACCTTGGCTCGCATTGTAAATGTTGACTAAAATTCATGTAACCATTATTGTATCACTTCGCCTTTTGTCTTCGTGCTGATAAGTGATATGCTCCAACCTATATGACCTTTAGCTTTGATAATTCCTCTGCAAAAATAAATAATTTAGTTTTTCTTAAAAGATGTGTATTAACTTCAATCATAGTTACCTTCACCCCAGGAAAGAGCCATGGATTATCATAGATGCAAAAGGTACCAACGCAAAATACTTTTTTTTTTCTACACTCTGATTACCGGTAAAATTGACCCACTGCAATATACATTTTCACACATTTGATCAATGAAAAATGAAACAAATATCAGTAATTATATGTTATGGGGACTTAGGACTCTTAAAACATCGAAAATAGAAAAATTTGATACCTTTTGAGATTTTACATCTTAAAAATTATACATTACAAAAACAAAATTCTTAAAGGTAGTAATAGATACACATTTCTTCTTTCATTAATTTCTTTTCAGATCACAATGGGGAAATTAGTTTTTATATGGTTTTTTAAACTTGTCTAGCAGAAAATTGAAATCGCAGGTTGCGCGCATGATTCCAAAAAGTGTTTATGCATGTAAAACAAAATGTTTGGTAAGTAATTATGCTTCAGAGTTTTGTACTTACACGGAACTTCAAAAATTCCTTATTTGTAGTATTTTTTTTTTGTTTAAAATCAAACTGTGTGGTTTTTATATAAAAATTATTAAAATTTACAAATGTTTTCAACAACAAAAAGACAACAAAAATGAAAATTTAGGTTAATTTTATAGTTTATCATACACTATATATCCTGAAAACTTACTGAAAAAATATTGGAAACTTTTTTTAATTCATTTCGAGCAACGCCATAAAATCCCATTTTGAAAATATGACTTTAACGTTCTCTCTTTGAAAATATCCCGTATTTAACAATGTCAGGTTTCTAACTTTGACAAAACTTATATTGTATATGTCTAATTAATTTAAGTAATTATATTTATTCATTATTATATATTACTGTATCCTGATAAATATTTTTCTTTTTCTGTAAAACATCGAAACTTCCATATGTGATTGACAATGGAATTTCCCTTATCCGATTATATATTTGGGGAATGTTCACGAGATCATTGTGAAAGTAGTAATCCGGCTTTGGAAAGAAAATACAATGGGCACCGGATTCCTAGCGAGATGGAGTTCAGAGAAGAATGCAGCGATGGAATGGTCGAGAAGAAATGTTTCTACAGGTATGGAAGCTCCGTGAATGATGATCACAGCCCCGTTGATTTGGAGTGTGGCCTAGAGAGCAAGAGACTTGTCACTCATGGAGGTGCAGCTAAGAGTGTAGGACGCCAGAGTCACTGGTGTGCCGTAAAGAGTGTAGGAAATGTCTCGCTAATGTGTAGCGGATAGCGTAGGACGCGAGAGTCGTCAGTACAGAGTTAAGAGCGCAGAAGAGTGCATTGAATTGCAGAGAGAATTTGCATCGGACAGTTTGGTCCAGAGTGAATTAATTACTACGTAGACGGAACAGTCTATACGAGTGGTACATATGAAATAGAGTAAAACGTGAGATCAGGGAGATTGCCATTCGACAGTCACATACGACAAGTGACAATAAGCTGTATTGACTATTAATAACTATCACTGTAACATTTTTCTTGCATATTAATTTAATCAATAAATTAACTGGTTATTTATATGAGAACTTCTTTTCCAACGTCCGGTATCAGTTTAATACCGATGGTGGCAGCAAATACCATAAAACTAAGGTATCAATTCTAGGAAAATTATTACGATGATCGAGCAAGGTGACGAAACCATAACAAACAATATTTAAGAGGGCATTGATTTTTTTTTCTTTTAAGTTTTCAAAAATGTTTAACCTCTAATATATGCTTTTGTTTACAAAATTGATTTTTTTGACATTTTCAGAGTCCTAAATTTCCTTTAAAGAGTTCAAGAAACAAACACTTATATATATATATATATATATATATATATATATATATATATATATATATATATATCGGTATAGCTTTTGTTTCTATTGAACAAGGTGCAATTGTTATTTAATTATTTTCGATTTCGAATGCCACATTTCGTTTCAATAATAAAAAAAGAGCATTAATTAGATAAACAAGAATACTTTTATTTGAAAAAAGAAAAAAAAAATCTTTACAATTTGCTCTTTCTTAATTTCTTAAATAATGCCATTTTATAATTAATAAAGTCGTTTTATAATTCAGAAGAAATTTTCTTTTTTGTATACTAATTTAGTGACTGATTTTACTTAAATTCCATTTGAAATTATTTAAATAAAAACACAAAAACGCGAAAGTTTATATTAAAAAGTTAATAACTGAAATATAAATTAAAATACTCGTTAAATACTGGAGGTTAGATTTTTTCTGCTAATTACCATTTAATTATTAAACATGTTTGAAGCTATCATTCAACAAAATATTACAAAAGGTACATTCTTTTTGAAGCGGAAAATATTAAATTAAAAAATTGCAGTGTGAATATAAATTTTTGTTTGTATTCTGTTATTTACAAGTTCATTTATTGTAAATGTAATTTAATAACTAAAAGATTATAGATTTTGAATGGTTCTCAAGTACGTTTTTTTTTAATTAATTAAATTTGTAATGCATAACTTTGATTTTAATATTTTATAGATTTATTTTTTTACTTTAGCTAATTGAATATATAGGCAACCACGTATGTGTAAAAGAAATATTATAAAATAATTATATCGAAACATAAAATTAAAAAGGAATTCATGATAATACGCTTTGATCTTGATTATTTTTAAAAGTTTTATGTAAATAATAATTAAAATCAGTTAAAATTATTTAGAGCTTAAAATTATTTAATTATTACTATTATGGACATTAAATTTACCAGTTAACTGAAAAAAAAAAATCAGCATAGTATTTAACGTAAACTGTATTATAAGAACTATTTACATAATTTATACTGTGAGGAGAAGATAAATCATCACATCACAAAAATTCTAAAAAAAAACAGACCTATAACTCATAAAAATTTGAAAAATTTGAGAAATATATATATTTTTTTAAGTTTAAATGTATTCAATTGTAGTCGATGAAAAAAAAAAGGCAAGCCCTTTGTACTGAGATTTTCGTTTAAAAATAAAAAATTATTCAACACTTATTTTAGGTATAGTATTTAAGGCTATTATGACAGGTCCGGGTAACGTCCGGAAGATCAGATCGTTTAAGAATAAAACAGACATTGTGAATAAGTCTGAAAGTAACCTGTTTGAATTTAACCACTTCCTAAACAACCTATATCTAACAGATCCATCAATAGAACATGAATTAAAACCAGAGACACCGACATTTAATGAAACAAAACCACAGCTTATAACAAAACAAGAACTTAACAGAATAATCAAAAACATAAAACAAAACAAAGCTCCGGGCTTTGACTACATAGACCATAACCTAGTGAAAAGAATACACACAGCAGCACCACAACTACTACTAACATTATATAACACATGCCTTAACTTCAACTACTTCCCAAAATCATTTAAAATAGGCACAGTAGTCCTATTTCATAAAAAGGGAAAAGATCCAAAAGAACCAAAAAATTACAGACCCATATGCTTACTACCTACACTTAGTAAAATACTAGAAAAAGTAATACACGGCAGGATATCACATCATCTAACAATCAACAAATACTGGAGCAACAAACAATATGGGTTCAAACAAGGGTTATCAACTGAACACGCACTAAATAACCTAATAAAAACAATAAAGAAAGACAAAGAAGACAAATACCAAACATTACTAATAGCAATGGATATAAAGGGTGCATTTGATAATATCAGATGGCCTATTATAGCCGAAAACTTAAAACAATCACCATGCCCCACTTACTTAATAAATTGGATACTAAGCTTTTTAGAAGATAGATACGTATCCTTAGAAGAAAACGGCATTAAAGTAACAAAACAAACATTTGGCGGCTGCTCACAAGGCAGCTGTCTGGGACCACTGCTGTGGCTGCTAATAGCAGATACAGCCCTAAAGAAAAACTGGGGTAAAAATGTAAGAATACAGGCCTTCGCAGACGACTTTATTTTAATAATAAAAGCAAAAACAAAAGAACAATTAGTAAAACTAGCAAACAAAATAATAAAAGAATTTTATGAATGGGTAACGGAAAATAACCTAACGCTTAATTGGGACAAAACAGAACTACTGTACCTTAATAGAACACACACAAGAAACCTACCAACAGCAGACACATATAAAATTGAAGGAATTAAATTCAAAGAAAGGGAATTTGAAGGAAAAGAAAACATTAAGTATCTAGGTGTAATCATACATAAAAACCTAAATTGGGAAACACACTGCCAAGCACAAACAGCCAAAGTAAGGAAAGCGTTTTGGATGATGGGACAAATGGCCAGACGGGGTTGGGGATTGAAACCAAGCATCTTAAAAATATGGTATAGAACAGTAGCTGAGAAAACACTGACCTACGCAGCCTCAATATGGGGACATAAGCTAAACCAAAGAAGTAAACAAGTACTAACAACATGCCAAAGGCATTTTTTGCTGGCTATAGTTAGGGCATATAAAACTGCCCCAACAGCGGCCCTTCAGGTACTTGCTGGCCTGATTCCAATTCACCTCCAAGTTAAATACGAGGCAGAATACGGCACAATATCTCGTTTAAGAGAAACGACAGAAATACACGGAACCACTATCCACCATACAGACTATATAAAAAAGATTAATGTATGGGAAACACATCCCGCGGACACCATAGAACCAAGAATAGGCCATAATTACAAGGACATAGTAATATATACGGACGGTTCAAAATTGGAAACAGGCGCTACGGGTTCGGCATTCGTAGCTTTCAAAAATGAACAAAAAATAAAAACATGGTCAGCTCCATTAAGGAAGTACAACAGTGTTTTCCAAGCCGAACTACTGGCTATACTAAAAGCAGCAGAATGGGGAAATAGCACAGGGAAGGAATACAACATTCGCTCGGACTGCATGTCAGCCATCCAATCACTCAGTAAACCCTTCAATGTAGTAAAATTAATCGATACAATACAAAAAACAGTAAAAGACTCAAACAATAAATTCAAAATTAGCTGGGTCAAAGCACATGTGGGTATCCAAGGAAACGAGGATGCCGACGAATTAGCAAAAAAGGCTGCAGAAAACCAAAGTAAAGAAATTCCATACCATCTAGAAAGACCGATATCAAACTTAAAAAGAAAACTAAAAGAACTCACTATCAAACAATGGCAGTTCGAGTGGGATTATGGGGAAACGGGCAGGAAGACATATGAATACTTCCCAAAAGTAGATTCTCGCAGAATCATCAGCTGCAATCTACTAAGTCAAATTTACACGGGTCACGGAGCATTCCCGGACTACTTACACAGGTTTAAGCGCAAAGACGCACCAAACTGCTCATGCGGGGAGTTGGGAACCCCCAAACACTATCTAACAGACTGCCCACTAACCCAAACACTACATCTGATCCACATCACACCGAACAACGAAAAAATATGGCACAACCAGTTAGCGAACAACAAACAAGTACAAACAAAAGGAAGAGCAGTGATGAGATGGTTAGTAGAAAACATCGATCTCATATCACAATAAATACACCTTCCCAGCAGCGAGATTCCTCAAAAGCATATCCCACTCTCAAAAGCCATCCATTTGGTAAGTATATTTTCTAATATATCTTTAAAAATTAAAAAAAAAAAAAAAAAAAGTAGCAATGGAACCTCTTTGCTACGCCAAAAAAAAATCGATTTTTTTCAGCACTAGTGAGAAGTGGAAGTCATCTGTGACGGACTGAATTTCACCAACTGATGAAGGCAAATAGCCAACAAAAAGTGAACAAAATAATTAAATGGTGAATGCACAAAGCACACCTGCCAAAGAAAGTTAATGGGGAAAAAAACAGTGTCAAATCAAGTGAATACAGCCTCATAGATACATGACGGACTAACGGCCACGGAACAAGCCCCACTCCATTAGTGCGACAAGTTTCTCAAACAACAAATCAACAAGTTGCACAAAATTCAAAAGCAGTGATAACAGCCATTAGGATTCAATGGACTGATCGCAAAAAGCGTATTCACGAAGGGAAAAAAAAATCAAAATCCCCAATGCTTGGGTGAGATAAAGTGACAAAGACAACAAAAATGAGTGTGCAACATCCAGAAATGTGACAACCACCAGTAACAGAAGTTACAATGTGACAACCACCAGTAACAAAAGTTACAATGTGACAACCACCAGTAACAAAAGTTACAATGTGACAACCACCAGTAACAAAAGTTACAATGTGACAACCACCAGTAACAAAAGTTACAATGTGACAACCACCAGTAACAAAAGTTACAATGTGACAACCACCAGTAACAAATGTTACAACGTGACAAAACCCACGATAGTGACATAATAACCAGTGAAACTCTCGAAAGAAGACCAAGATTCAAAATGGGAAAACCAGCTCTAGCACAAGCTAGAGGTAAAAATATATCAAGAAAGAGACAAAAAACCAATGAATGATAGACAAAAAACAACCCACAACAGGGGCGAGCCTATAAAAACGCCAAAAAGCCTTGACAGAGACAAATACAACAAGAAGGGAAATCAGCCCATAAAAGAGGCGATAAACACTACAGCGACAACCCACCATGAACGTGACAAGCCAACAGACATGGTAAATATGTAAATCTATGTACGCTAATGGCACCTGGTGCATGTAAAATCCGTCGTGGGTGCAAAGCCCTCCAAGTTACCTGTGAATAATACCTCTGGGGGTGCCTAGTCAGGTGAGGGTCTCGTCACCTGATCAAGGTTCTAAATTACGAGACCTATTAAATCTGTCAATTCAACAAAGTTAAACAGAAACCTTGAACCGGCAAACAAAGATAGCGGTAGCAAATCACAAGAGAGCAAGCACAGCAGCGATGTGAACAAATCAATAGTCAGGTGGATCACAGCCATGCTGTGATCAGGCGATTTCCGCCCCGCACCCAGGTACTAACCCGTTAAGCTAGGCATTCATGCCGGGCAGGTAGGGGCCTGGTTAGCGGTATAAAAAAAAAAGAATAGCCTTAAGCATTCGAAACACTTTGATCAAACATTTTTACTGCATGAATAACACTAAATTTAATAATGAATGAATTTTTTTGTTGTAAAAAAATATATATAATAATAATAATGTTTTAATAATGCTTTCGCTTTTATTTAAAACAAACACATAAACTGCATAAATAAGTGTGTCTCTACAAATATAGGATTCATATTTGTGATTAATTAATAATATTTTCGTGCACGTGTATATTAATAGCGTAACCTTCACACTTGAGAATTTCATTTTCTTTTTACGACGAAACGCGAGAAAGGACCGAAATTCAATTTAGAACACTTTCGACAAGAATAACTTCTTTCTGTCGGGCACTAATAATGATGATTCACTTTGTTTAAACATTTAATGCTTTCAAAAAACATATTCAAGATTTAATTTAATGTGTGATATAGTTTTTGCAAATACATTTCTCTATTTCTTATATTATTAAACCCTTGCCTGTGACGCCCTAACTGAGTTAGGGCAATGCAAATGCGTCAATTTTAGAATGCCCGGCCTGAGTTCGGGCAAGAGAAAAATCTGTGTTTCAATTCCGTGAAGCCCGAACTCAGTTGGTCCAATGCATAATATGTAATTTACCATTTTCCCAATAGATGGCGATACTTTCACGCGAAAAGTTTGGCAGTTTCGCGCCATTTGTCGGATTTTTGTAATTTTGCAGTTCTTCCCAAATTTCATTCAAACCCGTTTGTTTGACAGGCAGGTATGTAAATTTTTCGCAAGTTAAAAGTTTCTTTGTATTGTTTTTAAGCATTAGACAAACTGAGTTCGGGCTTCACGGTATTGAAACAGCGATTTTTTTTCTTACCCGAACTCAGGTCGGTCATTCCAAAATTGGGGTGTTTGCGTTACCCGAACTGAGTTCGGGTGTCACAGGCAAGGGGATAAATATGACTAATTTCGCTTTGTAGAACAGAGGAAATAGCAAAAATTGACAGCTTCAAACGAATGCTAATCGGGCAAAAACTGTAATCATTTGCTTCGATTCTGACCCACCTTCCCCAGTTGCTATGTTCTAAAGAAGCAACCTTGCTTACGGTCTTTTTCCTGACGGTACACTCTCAGAAAAAACTGTAAATTTATTAGCGTTTGCCCTTCAATTTTCACGGCCAACAGCCTTATTTGATGAAAAACGGTCTGACCCACAAATTAAGTGGCCTTATCCCTTACATACTTAGAAAATTAAGAGCAATCCACATATTCTTAGAGTTCTAGCCCATATGTTAGCAAAAATACGGTACGACCCCATAATTGTCCTCCGCTTGGGTGTAACCCTTCATTTTACTCGTGTTTCGAAAATTTTAACCCGCCAAAACAATGATTCTGTAATGATTATCTAACGTGCTACGTGCTACGGAACAGTAAGTAAAGTGTTATTGTGTTTTAAAGTGCATTATATCCTGTGCATTATAATGCTGTATTGCTTTGCCCCGTAAAATTACGGGCTGTACAAAATGATGGGCATGCATTTTTTATTTTACGGGGTATGACTTGAATCTTTGCTGCCGGCCTCTGCCCGTAGTTTTACTGCAATTTTTTTAATAGTGTAGGTCAGTATTTAAGCTGCACCGTAACACGTCTTCACAACATTGATCTCTCATTTTATTTCCACTTAGTTTCCAAACACCTATTATCTACTATTATTACAACATACGTTACAGATTAATCATTAACTTGAAATATATGAAACCGTTTAATTTCTCAATTTTTACAAAAATTTCCAAAGCATGCTTTTTTTCTCTCTTTCATTAAATGGTTGCCAAGCAATTCTATTTCAAAGAATATCAACAAAAGAAAATTCAAGTGAATCGCGTTATTTTGACGCGAAAAATTTTATTTTAAAAAAAGCTAATTTTCGTGTGATGTTAATTTTTAATATGTATTTTCTAATGAAATAGATGAGAATTTATTTTACTACTAAAGAAAGATGACCAAATAGGTATTCCAAACAAACGTATTTAAAACGTTGAATGCGTAAATTGAATATAAGTGTCACAACAGGAATTCACATTTGTATAAGTATATTTATTAAACGAAATTTTATTCGATTTCAGCAACATATGATGATGTTTAGTGGTTGAAAAAAAAGTATTATTTTAAGGATAGGATAAAATATTCTATAGAATGATATGGTTAATCTAATGAAATTTCAGTAGTAAATATATTCAGACATATATTCAAATAATGAAATAGTACAATTACTGGACATTGAGAGCATTAAATTAGGCCCCCCTGAAGGAATGTATTCCTACTCTGAAAAAAATAGAAGAATAAGTAGTTTATCACATTATTGCATAAAAATGTGATTAATGGGATATTTATAAAATTTCCGGAATCTTCGATAAAACGTATGTGGTTATAAATGTACATATAACTTGTACGGATTGTAGGATATTAAATGTTACGCAGATTACATTAAAAAATAGTGAGACTAACAAACAATGATTTGTAGAGCTGACGTTGAGGCCTTTGATTTGTAGATTTACTAGTTAAATTTTGTATAACAATCATGTGTTATATTTCATTATCACTACCTTGCCAACAATGTTGCACGTAGCTGAAATTACGGAATCCGAAATCTCACTAAGTGTGGAGTTCGCGAGCACCGAGCCGAAGTGTGTGGTCCACGAATTAATAGGAGTTGCACTATATCTTCTAGGATGTTTGAATCGTCAAAATAGTCCATCAAGACTGAAGGTAATCTCATCTTTTGGTTAGATACGCAAAATCTATCTTTTAATCATACATTACAATATTAAAAAGTAGTCGGATGTGCCAATTCCAAAACTTTCTTCTATCTCAGTCATGTTAATACTTCAAAATTCGCTATCACATCGCCAAAAAAATCAATATTTTTCGTCATTCTGTTGAACGTCAACTGCTTGTGAATGGTCGGGTTACAGGGATGCGAACAACCGATGTATACTAAACTACGAAAAGTCCTTCTGGCCTGAACCGACAGGAACAGATAGCCTCCCTATTCCTTGGATTTATGATTTTAGCTAATTTTACTGGAAAACACGAAGCTCAAATGCGTGGAACCTAAATAAAAAAGATTCAATTCCAGTTCTCGTCAACATTGAATTTGAATGAGAATATCGCCAAGATAGTCCTCTACAGCCAAGTTGGCTTCATTTATGCAACTTATTTTGGTCGCCAAATTTGGCGATATTCCGCCAACTGTCGCCAAGTTTGGCGATAATTTGACGTTGGCGAATATAAATATATAGTGATAAGCATATAATAGGATTAATGGTTACAACAATGAAAGAAAATTTGCCGAAACCATGTTAACTAAAACTCATAAATTAAACCCGTTTATGGATGAATTCTGCTGTCTTGTTTGAAAATGTCAGCCACCCTAAAATTTCAAACCGCTATATCTCAGCCATTTTTTAAGATAGAGGCAAAACAAAAATTGTTCCAGATTCTCCGAATCAAGGCCGAACATTTAACGAAAAAAAGTTTTAGGATTTCTAATTTTTTTTTAATTTGCCCATCTTTTTGAATTTGAAATCTTTAAATGGCTATCGCAGCGCCCCATTTCGTCCCATTTCGCCCCATTCAATTTGAAGCATAACTTCATACATTTTTTGATGATACAATAGTGAAAATGGAACAAAAATATCGATCACAGCGCCCTCTTTCGTCGAAATATCCCCAAATTCTGATAGAACCTGCTTGCCATAGCCAAAAACATAGAAACAAAATGTGGTTCAATTTGAAGCATAACATCATACACTTTTAGATGGTACAATAGTGAAAATGGAACAAAAATATCGATCACAGCGCCCTCTTTCGTCGAAATATCCCCAAATTCTGATAGAACCTGCTTGCCATAGCCAAAAACATAGAAACAAAATGTGGTTCAATTTGAAGCATAACATCATACACTTTTAGATGGTACAATAGTGAAAATGGAACAGCAATATCGATCACAGCGCCCTCTTTCGTCGAAATATCCCCAAATTCTAACAGAACCTGCTTGCCATAGCCAAAAACATTGAAAAAAAATTTGGTTCAATTTGAAGCATAACTTCATACACTTTTCGATGATACAATGAGGACACACAGACGGACAGACGGACAGACTGACAGACGGACGGACGGACAGACGGACAGACAGACATTTTGTAAAAATATGTTTTTCGGAATCTCTGACCCCTAAAACGTGCAAATCCGTCGAAAACCGGAAGTCGAAAAAAATTTCGATTACAATACTTTCTTCTATTATAGATAGAAGAAAGTAATAAAGCAAAATTCTGTATAAATCATATTACTAATTTCTTACTAATATATTTCTCTATACAATAGTGTGTAGCTGATCAATCATCCCCCATTTAAAACACGCTTTATATGTACCATTAACGGAGTAATAGTAATTAGGTGCGTGGTAACCCGATGTGTTGTATTTAAATCGCAAAAGGTCTTTTGATTATTTTTCGCAAAAGAAAATTTTGAAATAAATTTATAACGAAATTATATAAAATTAATTTTTCAATGTTTATACAACATTTCAAGTACTAAATCATAGTTACAATGTAAGCTTAGAGTTTTATCAATGAAAATGAGTAAGGTAAAGCCAGGAGAGATGACGCAGTCGGAGAGATAGCGCACATAGAGGTTTGGGGGGAAGGAGTAGAATGAGCGTGCAGCGACTCCAGGTAGTTGTACAACAACAGTAGTGGAGTGTCTACTTGAAAGTGCCCGTTGATTGCTTTGAGCGTCTAAGATAAAGTATTGCTATTTTGTTTTGTTTCCCAAAGTAAGTGCTTGAATTTTCATAGCTCTCCATCAGAATTTCTATACAATGTCAATAGTACAAAATATTTTTAACTTAAACGATTTCTCATAAGCTACTAATCTAGACTAACAATGTGAACATCAACGGTTCGTTTTAGAAGAGGTCATGTTTAAATATAAGGCCGCGGAATCTCTCCTACCAAAATTGGAGAGTTTGCGCATTTGCTACTTAGGAAAGATGGCGCAGTGTTCCCATTCGTTTCTATGGTAGGAGAGATTACGCAGCTTATTGGTAAATTTGCATAAAAAAATGAAAAATGAAAATGGACTAATTTTAAGTTAAACGCGTTATTAAGTAACATTACTTTATTTTTTAATCTTCTCTGGACTTGCTTTTTCTCATTCTTTATTTTTTTTTCCTTTAATTAAAATATTTTAATCGTTTTTAAAATTATTTCCTTTTTCGGCTTCTTTAATCATTAAGTTGAAATGTTCACTCCTAATACAAAAATATTTGTTCACAAAAACCTTACAGCAATGTCATTTAAGTGTAATTATTACTGTTAACAATTTAATTGTAGTTATTATAAGTAACAATCTCTCCTACCCATGTGCGCAATCACACCAACCCTATAAGGAGAGATTGCGCAAAATAACTTTCTTGGTTTTATTACAATTGTTCTATTAAATTGCAAGATAACAACAAAATAGCAATGGAAAATCATAAAAAACAAATGAAGTAAAAGTTATTCATGAATAGTTTAGCAAAAAATTAATATTTAGATTTTTTATTGCTATTCTTTTGAATTGTGCGCAGACTATCCTAGCTTTACCTTATTTTAAATTATTCACTTTGCCAAAAACATTTATTATTATTTTTAAAAATTTGTTTTTTGGTTTTAGAGTTGGTGAAATGATAATGATGATTTTTTGACAACCGCATACAAAAATGACGTCATTTGGACAAACATTTGGTCATTTTAAAAACCGCTAGTCATGCATTTCATCACTGCAAAATGATGCAGCACTGGCACTTCATTCGCTCCCCCCCCCCCTCCTTAAATGATGCCTTTCCAACATCCTCACATGCCTATCAAAATACTTCTATCAAAAATTATACTACACCCTGTTCCTTATCGAGTGGTGCTACCCAGTGTCGCGATTTGAACAAGCAGCACAAATGTCAATGTGATGGCATTTGATGTCTTTGGAACTGAATTCACCAACAACTTCAGTGTCGTGGGAGAAATCCTGTTTTTCAGCTGTGAGGAATGAATACACTTGTACGTTTTTTATTTGTATGTCATTCAAAACCACCCTGCTCCGTTTCGCGTGTGCGTTCTCTCCAGGCAGGAAAGGTGTTTGAACATTGTTTGTATTCCTTTTTTATTATTATGCACCTTAATAAAGGAATCTCGGAGAGACATAATGCTCTACGGACTTGGTACCTTCGTCCGAGCTGTTCTCTTCGGCTATCAATTCAAATCCAAAAGATTTCAGACTTATGATTAAAATTAAATGCAAACAAAAATGGCATTTTTCACGCTAAAACGATTTTGTTTTTAGCACTTTTGCTTTTAAAAATGAGTTTTAACTACCAACTTTAACAATTAATTAGTTGAAAATCTTTGGACCATCTTTTAATTCATTTCTTTTAAGTAAGAGACAAAAATTCTCTAGTTAAATGCAAAGAGCTTGAACTTGTTTTATTTAACGTCCTTGGTTGAATATATAACTTAGAAAAAGCTGTCGTGGAAATATTTCTGTATGTTGAAAGAATTTTTTTTTTTAATAAACCGATACCTGAACCTTGAATATGTGAAAATAGGATTTAATTTCTTAGATTTTTGTTTGAAAGTGTAATTTAAGAAATATATTGTTTTCACCATCTATTCAAATTAAAAAAAAAACATTCTTTTAAATTTTAATATGAAACTGACATCAATAAAATATTGTAATCCATATAATTTCCGCTCTTCCGTCTTCTATCCACAAAAATGGAGTAATTTAGTTGCCACATTTATAGAAATGCCATTATAAACTAAAAAAAAAAACGAAAAATCTGTGAAACTAATTCTAATTTTTTAATTCTGATAATTTATATGACATCCTCGCATACATGCAAAATCTAGTGCTAATTTCATCGCCTAACGTTCCATATTCTAAAAGGAGGAGTTCTCAAGAAACACACAAGACAGATAGTCAGATTTTAATGCAATAAGTTCTATGTTTCTAAATCTGGTTTACTGTAATTCTTATGTATTCAAAAACTTTATTAGGCATTTTAAGTAACACAACTTAAATTTCCAATGTTAGATTTTCCTATCAACTGTGATATAACAGAAAAAAATAGTTAAAACGGTCAAAAATTAAATTACAAAATATTACAAAAATTACAATTGACTCCCGTTGAATATTTCTTTCGTTTTTGCGCTGATAAATACTTATTTCACACTAGTTGACGTATTTTAGCGAAAAAGGTTTAGTACAAAAGTGAAGTTTTTGTTTCGGAGTATGCATGATTATACACATCCACGTGAAATACTATTGTTGACAATATTAGTTATTTTGACACAAAATAGACATCCTATATTAAAAATTTTGACGTACAGATAAAAAAAAATTACACGATACGACGATCCTATTAAAATAAAGTAGTAGTATTATATCTTAACAACATAGCCAAATTTAATGACAATTTGTCATTTTTCACCAATAATTAGAAATGAAAATGAAAATTGATTAGAAAAAACAGTCAGTTTTGAATTCTAACGTGTGGTATACAATTCGTGACATTCAACTAAGAAAGTAGACATGGCACAGAAATGAACAATAATTATTTACTTAATAATTTAATAATTTATAGCTTCCCTGATTAGTTTTGAGGGTTCATTGGTTAAGTATAAAGGTGGAACGGGGGGGTTAATCCCCCTTAATTTAGTTAAATGGGTTTTTCATGCAGAATTACCCAATTTGCTTCAAATTTTGCATATAGATTCATTGTGGTAAGGCGCTTCCCGGATTAATTTGGGGGGTTCATTGATTAAGCATAAAGGGGGGATACGGGGGATAATACCACCCTTAATTTATTATCGATTTCTTTCTTTATCGAGAGGCATTATTCTTTGAAATAAGAGTATATTATACAATTAGTGTGAATAGCCTGTGAGCTCAATATCCTCAGTTTAACTGGGCACTTTTCTTTTTATTAAATTATGATTTAGCTACAGCTTATAATAATTTCGGATTATTCGTATTTTTATCTAATGAATATTCTCGCAACAGCTCGCACAGTTTTTGTTACTAATCAGGCAGAAATAAAATTAATGATGCATTATAATAAAAAAAATTTTGAAACATAAGTTGTTATATTTTAAAAATGAGTTTAATTTCGTATTTTTCTGAAATCTAAACAAACTATTTGTAAGCTACTGAAAAATTTACAAGTTTTAACGAGAATTGATTTTCACTAACTTGTAACTTATCAATTTCTTGAGTATTTGACAATTTTAAATTAGTTGATTAATAATATGCATAAACAAGAAATAATAAACTTGATAAAATATAAATTTCTGGAGATATTTTTATTAATCAAATACGCTTTATTATCGAGATTTCCTTTTACTTATCCATCATACGTAGTATACGGTAAGACTTGTAATCGTTTTGAAAATCGAAAAAAAAAAAATTGACACGTTTCAGACACTGGAGATTCCGAAAAACATATTTTTAGTAAAAAAAGAAAAAATGCCGTTCGTCTATTTGTCTGTGTGTGTGTGTGTGTGTCTGTAAACGCTCTACGTCCCGAACAAATCGAGATAGAGATTTGAAATTTGGTATGTACTTAGTATGTAATAATGGGAAGAAGCTTATTGAATTTCAGTAACCTCGATTATCCGGAACTATTTTTTTCGGACTCTCAAAATATTCTTTCTGATAAAAGGTATATACAATTTTTCGAAATTGTTTATTTTAAGAAGAGAATATAAAAGACAATAAAAAACATAAATTTTGCATAAAGAATAAAGTCGATCGGATAATTATATATCGAGATATTTGTAAACTTATTTTCCACACTCCTCGATTTTTCCTGACCCTGTATTTTATTCAAATTTCAATTCATATTTTAATTGGAAATGAGACGCTTAATCCGACTCAGTAAACCGTTAGTTAATATGATTATCAATTTTGGAGTAATAGAGCATTTAAAGTTTATGACGTCATCAAGCCATGATTTTCATCGAAACTTGAAATTGCAATGCATTTTATAAATAGATTACACAAAGTTTCATTTTCATATTTTATACTTGCATATCCATGATGGGTAAGTATTACGAATTGCAATGCATTTTATAAATAGTTTACACAAAGTTTCATTTTCATATTTCATACTTGCATATCCATGATGGGTAAGTATTACGAATTGCAATGCATTTTATAAATAGTTTACACAAAGTTTCATTTTCATATTTTATACTTGCATATCCATGATGGGTAAGTATTACGGTGGCCCCCAACGATTAGTTTACTTACCGATCATACGTAGTACAGAGTAAGTCTTGTAATCCTTTTGGAAATCGAAAACAAATTTTTGATGGATTTACACGTTTCAGACACTGGAGATTCCAAAAAACATATTTTTAGAAAAAAAAATTTGCCGTCCGTCTGTCTTTGTGTATGTAAACGCTCTATCTCCCGAACAAATTGAGATAGAGACTTAAATAATAGTATGTAGTAATAGGAAGAACCTTATTGAATTTCAGTAATCTCTATTATCCGGAACTATTTTTTTCGAACTTTCGAATTATTCGTTCTGATAAAAGCTATGTAAAATTTTTCGAATGTGTTTATTTAAAGGAGTGAATATAAAAGACAAAAAAAAACATAAATTTTGCATAAAGAATAAAGTCGATCGGATAATTAGTTATCGAGATATTTGTAATCATACTTACCACACTCTTCAATTTTTCATGACCCTGTATTTCATTCAAATTTCAATTCAAAGATATATTTTAATTGGAAATGAGACGCTTAATCCGACTCAGTAAACCGTTAGTTAATATATAATCAATTTTGGAGTTATAAAGATGTTTCTCTTACGCAATTCAGTAATAAAACATTTAAAGTTTATGACGTTATCAAGCCAGGATTTTATTCGAATTGCAATGCATTTTATAAATAGTTTACACATGTTTTATTTTCCTATTTTATATTCTGCATATCCATGATGGGTAAGTATTACGGTGGCCCCTAACGACTAGTTAGAGTTTGTATTCGATCATGAAATGAAGAACTAAAAATATACCTCATTACATATTATGAATTATTAACAAAATAAATAAATTGCAATTCTTGAATTGATATTTTAAGTTTTATAAATGTGTCTTATCTTGAAAAATGTTTTGTGAGTCTCCTGTATTATAACATGTTAATAATAATAAAACACTGAAATATTTCAAAGTGTGAGTGTATGAGTGATATTAGAAAGTTTTTGATGATTGAGTATTGAGTTTTGTAAATATAACTCGCATTGCTCAAGAATTTTTTTTTTTCATCTTAAAATAAAAATGATAAATAAATATATCTGCACTACATCTAACAAAAATTAACATTAATAGAAAAAAAATGATAATAAATATAACCCAGTTTGAAAGTAACAAATATCTGTATTGTTTTCAAGCGGAAAATATGTATTTATAATTTAGGCTGGGAGTTAAATTTCAAAACGTAAATTAAAAAATTTAATTGTAAGTAAAATGACCACTAAATCTTAAACAAATCCCAGCATCTTAATTAGCGTTTATTTATCTAGTGTATAGTAGCTATTTCTTAACACCAGGTTTATAATATATTTTTTATATATATTAACCTACACATGACATGATCAGCTTTCAACTTTGTATAAATTTCAACAGAGAGAATGAATTATTGATTAGTTTATTGCCGCTAAAGTTAAACATTGCATATTAGTTATTTCAGGGGTCGATTTAGGTTTTTTTTCCCTTGGGGCCCATTTTGTGAAAAGTAAAAAATATTTTATGAAATGTATCATAATTTTGTGAAATTTATTATATTTTTGTGAAAAATAACATTTTGTTACAAAATATGAAATTCAGCTATTCAAATTCAAAACAAGCATTCAATAACTTTTTTAAATCCTTCTGCTAAAGTTTTCCTTACTGGTGAATTTGTTTTCTTTTCAAATTATACATTTTAAAACATAACAAAATAAAAATAATGAATGGAGAGTATGTTTTTATGGAATGGAATTCTATGAAGGGACATATTTTTTTCAAGAGGAATTTTGTGAAGGAATTTGTTTTATTAAATGGGATTTTGTGAAGGGAGATTAAATAGACCCAAACTTTTTCCTAAATCAACCCCTGTATGTTTTTTTTTTTTTTTTTTTTAAATATAAGAAATGATTTTCTACTCTTCCACTAACATAAGCAGTTTGTTTAAATCTCGAAGCTTTTTAAGCTAACTAAATAGACTGAAAAAGACACTAAGAAACTAATAAGTATATCATAAAATTTAATGGTTAAGAATTCTACTCATTATGGAAAAATAGCACACTTTTTGTCCAATGTTTCCTTTTATTTGAATAAGTTGATTATAATTAATATGAAATGAAATTGTGTAACATAAATAAAAATAGCAGTTTCAATAGTTTGTTACATTATAAAGACTATACAAATACCTAAAAAATAAATATGTAAAAGTTTTTTGAACAAATGTGAAAATCAACACCTAAGTTGGCATTTATTTTTTCGATATGCATAGGTAATCAGCACAGCTACTTGTTAATAAGTAATTTTTGAGAGTGACAAAGAGATAATTATAAAAGCAGGGGTATATCCAGAAAATTTTGGGGCCTATTTAGACTTCCTTGGGGCCTTCAGAAAAATCCATTTAACCAAAAAAAGACCCCTTCACAAAATTCATTTTAATAAAACAGTTGCCTTCACAAAATTTCTCTTAATAATATAGACCCCTTCAAAAAATTCCATTCCATAAAAACATACTCTTCGTTAATTATTTTTATTTTGTTATGTGTAAAATTGTGTAATTTGCAAACAAAACAAGTTCACCAAAAAAGCCTTAGCAAAAAAGGCTTTAGCAAAAGGCCTTAAAGAAGAAATTATTATTAAATGCTTCGTTTGAATTTGAGTAGCTAAATTTCATCTTTCGTTAAAAAATATTATTTTTCACAAAAATATAATAAATTTCACAAAAATACTATACATTTTACAAAAATAACTAAATTTTTACAAAATGGGCCGCAAGAAAAAAAACCTGCATCGACCCCTGAAGAGATAGATAAATAATGTAAATTAAAAATTTTTCATAAGAAGGTAGATAATTCGAATTGTATATTTTCTTCTCTATGGGGACAGAAAATTTCAAAATTAAAATTTTTATACTGAATGTAGAAATAAACCATGTTACCAACTTTCTTGGACACCTGGTATTTTTACTTAAACTGAGTTTAAAAATATGATATTCCATGTATCATCAAAGAAAGAGCCCAAACGTGGTCAAATGCCTTAAATTACAATACTTAGTGATCACGGAGTTTTTATCATTTTCCCAACTGAATTCAATGTTAAAATTAATCAACACCTTGTATTTCATAATTCAAAACAATAATAACAATTCCTAGACAAGGGCGAGCGGGGGGGGGGGGGGTACCACTGTGCACCATGGATTCCGGAATGCTTTCCCTTGTGGTGTGCAGTTTGCCACCTTTTAGTAAGGGTGCCATCCTTTTCCTTTGGGATACCTTGGAGTAGGGGTGCCATTATTTTCCCCTAGGGATCCATCCTTTCACCCCTGGGGCACCCTTGATTAGGAATGCCTTCCTTTCACCCTAATTAAGGGTGCCATTCTGGCTCCCCAAGATGTGTCACCAGTGAGACAAGCCTTTTATCCCTAGGGGGTGGCAAGTGTCACCTGTAGTTTTAACAGCGTAGGAAGGCCATAGTTAGCAATAAAAAATATCACTATAAACACTACATTAAACACTGTACTAGCACTATAAATTGAACCCCGCGGATTCTAAATTCTATTCATTTGAAGTACTAATTTTTAAGTCTTTATCAATCTGTAAAAGCTCTTAGCCAAGTATTCAACTACAAAATGCAGCTCATAATGGACACTAGGTATTCAGCACATGGGAAAAACCAACTGCAAAACCCGGAGGTGGTGATACTCCAGTTTGATTCTGCAAAAAGGGCGAAATGGGCAAGACGGGACCAAATCAGCTAGATCTACTGCTGTATTTATACGAACCCTATAATCACCTAATTACCGTAATTACTGGAAGCAACCGTAGAAATCACATTCCTGGAAATTCAGGCAAACTTTTCGAAAACCAAAGGAACGACAAAGTAGGTGACTCGTTCACGCACAATTGTTAAAATCAGGTCAACATGATCACACACAAAACTCAAGAATCCATTTGACATTAGACAACCTTCATAAGAGAGTAGCATATACCACAAATGGAATCTATACTTGACCACCGACCGCAAAACCCCTTTAACACTAGAAAGACGGCAAAATCGAACTTCCTACAAAGCCCGTAAAGATCAATTTGACCGCTGTTTAGAAAAAAGCTCTGCCCAATAGGAATCCACCTTCTTTAACATTGACCTGACTGCAGGTGCATTCTTGATTATTGTTATACGTGAAAGCGTTGAAGGAAAACAAGTAACGATTGGTTCCTATATTTTTTCACGAGACCAAAGCATCTGTCAAAATGACCGCTCTGGGCTTTCTAGGTATACTTAATGAAATCTAATTAAAAAAATAATTTATTTTGTTTAGTAAAAAGATACGTATGTGCATAGATTAATATTTAAAAATGAAACGGAAGTACGGGCATTCTAGTATTAAGGGAAGCTAATTATTAATGTACGAATAACAAATCAAAAGTTATACGTACATATGCATTAAAAATATTTATTACACACGAATTGTCTAAACTCTTCCGTTAGAAATCGATTAATAATAATAACCATCAACTGATACATCATGCTTTATGATAAATTAAAATAAAATTCAGGTGTATGATTAAATAATGTTCTCATTTTCTACGTATGGTAATTATTACTATTAAAACAATGAAATAAAATAAAATATATATTATTTATATGCTTTCAATAAACACACTCACAAAAAATATTTGCAATTATCGGTTACAAGGATATTTCAAGTAATAAACTAAGATATTTCTTTTTGAAAAGTTTAGAGGAAAAAAATTCTAGTGCTATTTTCTGGTTTAATTATTTCTAGTTTCATATTTCACGTTTCATTTGAGTACAGAAAAACATTAATTGAATAACCAAAAATTCTTTCATTCAAAAGAAAAATAATTTCTTAAGCATTTCCATTTCCTTAATTCTGTTTATGAAGTTGAATTAGGCTATTTTAATTGATTCAGAAGAAATAATTTTTTTATACCTAAATTTAACTTTTTTTTTCCTTATTTTGAAAATCCCATTTGGAGTAATTTTAAGAAAAACAAGATAGCGAAAGGACATTTGAAAGTTAATAACTGGAAAAATAACCATTAATTCTTCCAGATGAGTCTTCTGCTAATTACCTTTTAATACGAAACAAGTTTGAAACTATTAGAAAAATCAATGCAATTTTTTTAACCTCAAATGGAAAATATTGTATTAAAAAACGAAATGTGGACATTTTATTTTTTATTTATTTATTTTTGCATTATATTATTTACAGAGCTATTTATTGTAACTATGTTTTAGTCATAAAATTTAATCGCTGTTCAACGCACTGATTAGATTTTTCTTTCGATAATTTCTTCATGAAATACGTTTTTTAAAATTAAATAAATCATCTGTAATTCAGAAATTTTTTATACATTTTAGCTTGTTAGATTTTTTTTTGTTTTAGCATATTTTAAATATAAGCTTTCAGCATAGGGAAACGCAACATTTGTAAAAAAAAAAAAAAAAATAGAGAGAAAAGTAAAATAAAAAAATAAATTGCGCAACGCATAGCTAATTAAGCACTTCCTATCACCATCAGATTATTGTTAGAAAAATTGATATTTTTATAATTTGAAAATAAATATCTAAATGAACAATTTATCTCTCGTTCGCTTTTTTTTTTTTTTTTTTTTTTTTTTGTACATTTGTTGAAAATATTATTTTATTCTTTAGATGTTCTTGAACAAAGTCAATTGTAAACAATTTATTAATGTGCAAGGATATAATTAAATCAAATGTTTTACTAACTATTCGTAGCAATTAAAACACACATAAACAACGCCTGCATTCAGCATTTAAAGATATACAATTATTATAACACAAACATACATACATTAAATACAATAATCCAACATGGAGTGAGCCCCACCAGTGGCTGAGAGGTTGTGCTCTCGAAGCTGGTAGACGGGAGGTGCTGGGTTCGATCCCAATCGCGCCCGTCGGCCTAATTGCTCCGAGTTTTCATGGTTTTCTTCGAGCCGTGGATTTATCCATGCGTAAATACGGATTAGGTTCCCTTAGAAAGACCCCCACGAAGGGCGCTCCCCCCGGGCCTATATCCCTAGTGTAGATAATTGGCCGTCAATAATCAACCCAACCCAACCCAACATGGAGTGAAAAATTAGCCAGTGCCAGGAACGCTGTGGATCCAGGTTCGATTCCTGGCTCTGGCTAATTTTTCACTCCATGTTGGTTTATTGTATTTAATGTATGTATGTCTGTATTATAATAATTGTATATCTTTATTCGTAGCAATGTTTAGTATACATTCTTGTAATATCATTAGCAGAAAAGTTCCTTCCTCAACAGTTTGTCATTAAAATTATTATGCACATAAACTATTAAAAAAGTATTAACTATGTCTTTAATTTTTCTTTTTATGTTTAAGATATTAGGAAAGAGTTGTACTGCATAACCATTTCTTGAATAGTTATATGTCATAACTTTTATGACATGGATAAACTACTTCCAGTTAATTTGAAACCAATACACAACATGCAGTCAATATAAAATAACTACATTTTTGCTGCAAACGACATTGCAAAAGTGATTCAACCTCAAATAATTGACAACTAAAGTATTTGAAATACTTACATTTTTGTATTTCTTATTTACTTTCTCCATGACGCAATCATACATCTGAAAAACAAAAAGAAAAAGGAAATGTGAGAAAAATTTAAATAATTGCCATTCAAATGATTTATCTAGACCTCATTTTAATGTTACTTAGATAAATTGCTTGAGCAGTCAGTGGCAATTACATTACTAGAAAGAACGTTGTACATCAATACATGTCATTCTGCAAAAATTGTTTTGCAGCGGATGGAGAAAATTCATTATTTTTTTGTTATACGGAAATAAAACGTAGAAAGAAAAGTGATATATTTTGTCCGTTATTTATTATTCAACGAAAACTTCATTTTCTTTTTGGTGTAATAAATATGTTACATAATACGTAAAATGTATATTATATGATGTAGAAAAATTGTGTATCATATATTCTAATACGAGCAAATCTTGTGTGTGGTTATATATATATATATATATGCAAATTTTATCTTAAAAACGGCTCTAACGATTTTGACGAAATTTTGTATCCTACTGTTTTGGGGCACCAGAAAACCATTGGGCTAGGTCACGTGTTCGAGAAAATTCGATTAGTGGGTCATTTTGGGTCATCAAGGGTCAGGGTCAAGCTAATTCTATCTAAAAAACGGTTCAAACGATTTTGACGAAATTTTGTATTCGACCATTTTCGGGCACGAGAAGACTATTGGGCTGGGTCACATGTTCGAGAACTTTCGATTAGTGGGTCATTTTTGGGTCAAAGCGGGTCAAATTAATTTTATCTAAAAAACGGCTCTAACGATTTTGATTAAATTTTGTGTCCTACGAGTTTCGAGCACGAGAAGACTATTGGGCTGTGTCACATGTTCGAGAACTTTCGATTAGTGGGTCATTTTTGGGTCAAAGCGGGTCAAATTAATTTTATCTAAAAAACGGCTCTAACGATTTTGATTAAATTTTGTGTCCTACGAGTTTCGAGCACGATAAAATCATTGGGCTAGGTGACATGTCCGAGAAAATTCGATTAGTGGGTCATTTCTGGGTCATTGCGGGTCAAGATCTAAAAAGCGGCTCAATTTACACTAAATTTTGCATCCTATGGTTTTCGGGCACGAGAAGACTGCTGGGCTAAGTCACATGTTCGAGAAAATTCAATTAGTGGGCCATTTTGGTCATGGGTCATGCTATTTGAACTCAAATTTAATTTTGAGTGAGCATAGCTCGGTCTTCCCTGCTCGTGTTATGTTAAGTATTTTGGGAACAGATGTCGCGGCGCACCGAGATTGACGCAATTTTTGTTTTGCGCCATTTTGGTGAGAAAATCACTTTTCGAATTTTTCATATATTATAATGCGAGCAAACCTTCTGCGTGAGCAAACCTACCGTTTTCGGGCACGAGAAGACCATTTGCGTTAGGTCACATGTTCGCGAAAATTCGATTAGTGGGTCATTTCGGGTTACTATGGATCAGAGTCAAGCTAATTTTATCTAAAAGACCTTTCAAACGATTTTGAGTAAATTTAGTATCCTACTTTTTTTGGGCACGAGAAAACCATTGGGCTGGGTCATATGTTCGAAAAAATTGGATTAGTGGGTTATTTTGGGGTAACTACGAGGTCAAGGTAATTTTGTCTAAGAATCAGCTCTAACGATTTTGACCAAATTGTGTATCCTACTGTTTTCGGGCTTGAAAAGTCCATTGGGCTAGATCACATGTTCGATTAAATAAAATTAGTGGGTCATTTTGGGTCACTACGTGTTAGGATAAAGCTAATTATATCTAAAACATCGTTCAAACGATTTTGAGTAAATTTAGTATTCTACCATTTTCGGGCACGAGACCATTGGGATAGGTCACATGTTCGAGAAAATTTTTAGTGGGTCATTTAAGGTCACTACGGGTTAGGGTCAAGTTAACTTTATGTAAAAAACCCTCTGAAACGACTTTGACTGATTTCTGCATCCTACTGTTTTGGATTATGAGAAGACTATTGAGCTAGGTCACATAATCGGAAAAATTCGATTAGTGGGGGATTTTGGGGTCACTACGGGTCAGGGTCAAGCTGATTTTATGTAAAAAACCGCCGAAACTATTTTGATTGATTTCTGCAACCTACTGTTTTGGATTACGAGAATTCTACTGAGCTAAGTCACATAATAGAAAAAATTCGATTAGTGGGTCATTTTGGGGTCACTACGGGTCAACGCATTTCAATGTGAATGAAGGTTGGAACAGTTATTATGTTGTTGAACTGTTAGTTGTCAGAAATACGAAGTCGAAAAGCTGCAACATTTCGCCAAATATCGCGTGATTTGGCGAATTGTTGGCGACATTGACGATATTTAGCGAGAAAATTGACTTTCAAGATTACCAATGCCAAAATACATGCATAGCGCCAAATGAAAGAATGTCGTGAAGTTTACAACTTTTCGAAAAAAATTTGGCTACATTTGGCGAAAACACTGGGAAATTCCCAATATGAAACCAGATACATGATTCAACCAACCATAGACCGTTCTCGAAAACAAAATTCAACCAATCAGGGACATAGAACTAATTTTATATGTTGTACAGATAATTTATTGTCATATTGAGTTGAACACAAATATAATTTAAAGCGAGCATAGATAGGTCTTCCTTGCTGGTGTTAGACCTATCCTGCGAAAACAGGATGTTAGCGTCATTTTATTACGAAATGATTTATTTTAATATAAAACGCACAGAATTCCTTTATAAAACACATGTATTTATTTTATTATAAAACATACACAATTTTATTATAAAACTCACACATTTATTTTATTATAAAAATAACACGTTTAATTTATTAGAAAACACACACATTTTCAAGAATACAATTGAGTCAGTTATTAATACCAGAGGGCTTGATTAAAATGCGCTATATGGTCTACCGCCAAAATTTGCCGGGATTCCATGCCAAGCGAAAAATTGCCATTTTGGCGCCAAAAAGAAACTCCGGTGTGTCTACAACATATTAAGATACTTGAAAAAAAAATGTTTTCTTTTTGTATATCGTGTGGGATATCGTGTGAAAGATATCGTAAAGACGAACACAAAAATATATTTGTTTGAATTTTAGGTATTATATTTGCAGCGATATCGTCGAAAATGCACTGCAAAAATATGTTCGCTTTTCTTTATTTCCCAAACCTACTAAAACTAAAATTATGAAAAAATTAGGGGTAGTAAAAGTTTATTTAAACCTTGCAGGAAAATTATAGAGATTTTCCTAGGTTACATAGTTTATGAGAAAAGCGCATTTTTCCGTTACACACAAACTTTATTTTTTGGGCGGTAAGCGGAAGAGTTGAAGGGCGCTCGAGGGATCAATCGACGCAGAATCACCCAAGGATATTTGAAATTTTTTTCGGAAAAAATTTTAAGTAATTAACCGGGATATTAATTATGTTACTTGAAAAAAATTTCTTTTTATATATCGTGTAGGGGATCGTTCGGAAGATCTCGTAACATCGAACTCAAAAAAATATTTGTTTTAATTTTAAGTATTTTATATTTTAAGAGATATAATTGAAAGTACTGGAAAAATATACCCCCCCCCCCACCTTCCTATTTCCGAATCTACTGAAACTAAAATTATGAACAAAATAGGGGGTTTTAAGGAGTTTAATAATTAATAAACAGTAATTAATAAATTCAATGTGCGGAACTCTTTTTAGCGCAAGTTATACTCGCACTAGACCGATTTATTAAATCTAAAAGCATAGTAATTTTATTGTAAGTATGATCAATAAAACAAAATATAATCGAAGAATTTTTTTTTATTCGTTGAATGTATTACATCTTGAGTGAGTGGTGCCTCATGACGTCAGTGTTTTTGAATTTTAGCGCAGTCGCGTTTTCTCGCAAAGTAATGAAGCAATTTAGAAAGTTTTATTTCGTGCCAGATATATACTTATATAGGAGTAGCATGATTTTCTCATAATCAACGCTGAGCCTCAACCGTTTGCCTTAGAACAATGAAATTTGGAATTCTTCATGTTCTTTATATAATGTAGGCACGCACTAAGAAAGGACTTTTGAAAATTCACAGTGTAAGGGGTCAAATGGGAGGTCGACAGATTTAGATAATTTCGACTTTTCGACATATCTCAACAGGAGTTTTAAGTACGAGCGTGAAATTCGGGATAACAATTCTACTAAAGAATAGTTAAACATGTATTTCAGGTGATTTTAGAAATTCAACCATTATGTGGGTTAAATGGGGGTTTATAAATTTTCGGTGATTTCACATTTTCTCCATATTTCATCAGCATTTTTAAGTAAGAGCATCAAATTCAAGATAACATATCTACTAAAAAAATAATTAAACACGTATTTAAGCGATTTTAGAAATTCAACCACTAAGGGGGATAAATGGGTGTCTGAAGTTTTAGCTAATTTTGCCTTTTCACCATATCTCAACAACAGTTTTAGTTAAAAGCGGGAAATTCAGGATAACAAGTGTACTAAAAGTTACTTAAACACATATTTCAGCGATTTTAAACATTCAATTGCTAAGAGGGCTAAATGGGGTTTTAGTCATTTCACGTTTTCGCCATATCTCAGCAGCAGTTTTAGGTAGGAACGTGAAATTCAGGATAACAAATCTACTAAAAAAATAATTAAACACATATTTCAGCCATTTTAGAAATTCATCCATTATGAGGGTTAAATGGGGGGTCGAAGGTTTTAGGTCATTTTGCCTGTTTGCCATATCTCAGCAGCATTTTTAGTTAGGAGCTCGGAATCCGGGATAACAAAACAACAAAAAATATAGACAAACATGTATTTCAGCACTTTTAGAAATTCAGCAACTAAGGTGGGTTAAATAGGAGGTCAAATATTTTAGGTCATTTTACCATATCTGAGTAGAAATTATAGGCAGAATCATGAAACTCAGGATAACAAAGCTACTAAAAAAAATATTTAAACACGTATTTCAGCGATATTAGAAATTCAGACACTAAGGGGGGTTAAATGGGGGGTCGAATGTTTTACGTTATTTTGCCATATCTCAGTAGAAGTTATAGTTAGAAGCGTGAAATTCGGGATAACAAATCTACTAAAGAATAGTTAAACATGCATTTCAGGCAATTTTAGAAATACAACTACAAAGGGGGTTAAATCAAGGGTCGAAAATTTTCGGTGATTTCACCTTATCACCATACAAGCGCTGTGTCCGTCGTTAGCTAAGTTGGCAGAGCCGTGGACTGTAGAAGACGGATAAATCCGAAATCTTTTTTTTTCATGCATATAATTACACTGAAAGAAGTTGTAAGAATGCGTTTAAAAAAAAGGAGTTTCATTTGGTAGTTTATTTAATGTGTTAATCGAAACAAATGGTGTGTCGTCGATAGCTCTGTTGGCTGGTTCGAATCCGGCTCGACGGAATTCCTTTTTTAGTCAATGAATTACTTACCGGGACGGTAAGTGACCGGTTTGTAACCGGCCGACAGACCTACTGGACGTAAATGGTATTATTTACTTGTAGCGCAATCTATATTACATCATCGTAATTACATCTGTATTACATCATTGTAAATTTTCATGTACCCGATCACGTGACCCACCTAACCAAGATTTTTTTTCGGTTAGTTCTGTCCCTTACCGGTCACTTTGGTTACTTCGGCTGAACGACGTTGGTTGCGTATCGGTTAGCAGCACTGAACGCCTTGGTTACTGACCGACCTTACCGGTTACGTACCGTTGACATTACCGGACGCGCTCATAATACATTGAGAGAAATTGTAAAAAAGCGCTTAAAACTAAAAGAGTTTCATTTGGAATTTTATGTAATGTGTTAAACGAATCGAAGGTTGTGTCCGTCGATAGCTCAGTTGGCAGAGCGGTGAACTGTAGAAAACGGCGTAATCAGAAAACCGTAGGTCGCTGGTTCGAATCGGGATCGACAGAATTCCTTTTTTAGTGGATGATATATAATAAAAAAATATTACTTATGTGTCTCATTTTATTTCTCATATATATAACTCTGCCGGTCTTCGCCCGTCTAGCCAGTCACTTCCGAGTGGGGTCCAAGTACAAAGTACTACTTGGGCCCCACCCCTAGATAATCGCGGGTAGGGCACATTATTACTTTGTCAAGGTGTTCATGAAAAAAAAAAAAGATTTATGTCGCGAAATCTTTATTTAAGTGCTTTTTTATATTCTTATTAGTTATTTTCCTATACTTTTAATTTAAAGTATTTTATTTATATTTTTCTGGTTGCATGTAAAATACACTTTCTGAGCCCCAAGCGAAGTCAGGGCGGTACACTGCACTATCTGGGGCCCCACTCGGAAGCGACCGGCTAGACGGGCGAAGACCGGCTAGTTAGCTATATTTTCATCATTTTGTGTTTTTAGAAAATCGATCCCTTTTTAGTAAAGTTAACTTAAAAACACATTGAATTATATATAGGTAAGTATTTCATTTTTTATTTGTTTTTCTTGTCTAAAAGTCAATTTATAGATTAGTTCCTTATTATAGATATTATTGAAATCCCTTCGGTAGTTTCAGAGAAAAAACGCACTTCAACATCAACTGTTTTCCATAGCATTTTCGCAAGTATTGTATCATTCTTACAAGGAAGGTCTCCATACTCAGATAATTTTGAAACAATTTCAGAAAATTCTTCTTCTGAAGATGTTTATAAAAAATATCCTGCGAAATCTCTGTTTATGGTCCGTAAAAAATAATATATAAATTATAAATTACCTTTTCTGAGCAATTTATCACCTGTTGGCTACTCAATGAAATTTCTAAAAAGAGGCATTTTTCATAAATACTATTTAACCCCTTGGAGACGAGTGACAGGTATACGTGCCACTTAAGGTGTTCAGAATCCTCGATTATTCCCACCAGTTATTTTTTAGTGTAGGTTTTGCCTTATTTAATCATAGCATTTCTGCGATTCAATTAGGCTAAAATTTATGTTTTGAAAAACCGGTGGTAAAAAAAAAAAAAAAAAAAAAAAAAGATTAAAAATTGTGTAAAGGACGCTCGTCGCAAAGGAGTTAAGGGCAAACTTTTTATTTTCTTCACACTAAACTAATTTAAGTATAGGTTAACTTAAATAAATACATTTGTACAGTTACAAATTTGTCATATAGATTTATCTGTATATATAATGAAAATTAACTATCGTTTACGGTTTAGTACAAAATTTAAATCGATTAAAATTGTTTCAAACTCAAAATTAAAGTTCAATTCTGAGGACTGCGAATGCGAATTCGATATTAGTGACAGGGACAAAAAGAGAAAAGTATTGTGCCCATGGAGACAACGAATTCTCCGATAGCGAAATGTATAAGGACAGCATTCTTAACATGGCCTTTACTTTTAAAATGCACTTGAAACTTATCCAACCAGTGAAACTGTGTAACTTTGATAAACCATTTCATCACTTATATATAAATCCATAAGTACTGCGCACTTATGAGCCTGCGCTAGTCATCCGAAGAAACTTCAACACTAATGTTAAGTCTATGAGAAGGTTCTTCACAGATTTCGTGCTCGCATTTTGATAATTTTAAATGATTTTTTTGGTATAGGATAGCTGAGTTCGATCTATAACGTTGTTAGTTTTTACTTTTTCGATTTTGATTCCAGTTTTTTTATAAGCGGACATTTAGAATTTTGGAACCGGTTGGAAAGAGTTCTGAAAGTTAAAGTACCCTTATATAAAAGAACTGGAACAAAAATAGAAAAAGTAAAAATTAAAAACATTAGAGATGGACCTCAGCGATCCTATGCCACAAAAGTCCTTATAAAATGTTAAAATACGAGCGAGAAATCTGTCAAGAACCTTCCCATAGACTTAACATTAGCTTGAGTGTTTCTTCCCGTGACTAGTGTAGGTTCTTAAACACTCATTTAATAAGAAATTTCCAAATCATATGGCTTAAATCTGGCGGGGAAATGTGGTGATAGCCAAATCGCATATTACGTTCGTCTTTTTGAGTCAAATACGCATAATTGTGTTATTTTTCTCCAGATTCTTTACTGGGATTCCACAGCTAAATTCGACTGATCTTTTATTACGTACATGAGTAGTTCCATTAGCATTTTGTTTTCAAAATGTTTTGAGTATGCGCTTTGAGTAGATAATCCTCGTTAGTGTGGGAAAAAATGTATTTCAACTTATAAATTTTCAAATTTTTCGGTATAGAATAAATGTGTCGTTGAGATATATTCTTTGAAGAAGATTACGATGGATGCAGGGCCTGATTACCGACGGGGCACACTTCCATCAGTAAAATGTAATAGAAATTTTCTTCTTATTCAAACGCCCTATTCATGCAAAATTACAGCAATGAATAAGGAACAAATTTCTATACATTTTTACTGGTGGAAGGGCGCCCCGTTGTTAATCAGGCCCTAGATGGATGGAAATGTAGTCTTACACTGTTTGTTGTAATTTGTTGTAAAAACAAAAATGTTTTTCAATCTACGAAAAAGTATTATAAACGTAAACAAAAACATACAATTACAACTTCCGAGTTTCTCATGATTCCGAAAAGTGTTCTTTATATTTAGAAACTTCACAAACCAATTGATTTCTGAGATTTAAAGAAACATTTATGAAAATAAAGTTTCTTTTGCTGTCACTGATTTTCGGAATCGTTTTTAAGAAGTTTTCATAGTGTATTGATCAGTTTTTTTCAAAACAGAATACAGGTTTTTTGGATGCTGTGAATTCCCAAGTAAACATTTTCAGGTTCAACAAATATGTGTTACAGACAAACATGATAAATTAACAGTATTAACATTAAACTTAATGTTGTTGAGTTTTTTTTTTTTTTTACTCTTGTGTATATGAATTCAATTATGCAGTTAAAATATTTAATTAATAATTAGTAGCATTCGAAAATCCAAATATTTCGGAATGTGAAAACTGATTACAAATATATTAGTTTTTAAGGTTACTAAAGTTAAAGAACGCTTTTTGTAATTGTGGGTAACTCTGAAGAAGTTATTGTATATTTTCGTCCGTTCTTATTTTATATTTTTGTAGGTTAAGAGACATTTGTCATTTTTTACAGTGCATTTATTTATTTATTTATTTATTTATTTATTTATTTTTGAGTTATTGGATTTCCAAATGCTGTGTAAGTGACATATTTTCTTGTTTGAAAATAATAACTATACTGCATTATAGATAATTTGAGAATTCGGTTTTAGGATAACTATAATAATAAGTGATTTGGGATTTATTGAGTTGATACGAGCGTCATCTTAGTGACCCTCAACTAAGATGACGCATTATTCTATTTTGAGTCATTATTCTATTTTGGATGAAATGAACGTTGTTCTTTAAAATCTTGGAAACTGTGTAATGACTGTAGTTTTCACGATGATATAAATTAACAAGAACACGTGCGAGCAATAAGAACATTTTGCTATTTATTCAAATAGTTTCAATAAATAACATTCTAGTATTACTTAGATATTATAATTTATCTGAACATTCAATGATATTTCCATTGTCTTTTCGCCTAGAAAGAGACATGCTGAATGTACTATCCTGGAATAAAAACGCCCCAGAACTCTGTCTCATATCATCGTATAACAAGAACGAAAAATCATGCGTCAAGCATAGATTATGTAACACTTTCCAACGCTTCCAAAATAATTTTACGAATCATACTCTTTAATAAGCTAAAAGATAACATCTAAGTAATCCGAATACATTCAGCCCTGTATAGGATCTATAGATTTGTATATATACTACATAGGATGCTAAATTTTAGTTCAGTTAGGAAACGCGTAGTACAGTTTAAAATTCTCCGTCTGGAGTTAAATAATACGGAAATGTGTTCCCGAACTTTTGTGCTTCCCTGTATAGGATCTACAGAATTTATACACACCACGTAATATACAAAAAGCGATTTAAAATTAAAATCGCGTTCAGTAACTTAAAACGCACTTCCAGGAATTATTGTTAACATACAGTAGAGAATTCTTTTGCATGTCCCTGTAAATGAACGATGACTTCTATACACACAATATTCTGTAGTAAGTCTCTTGTAATGAACCTTGTATAAATTTCAATGCGTTTAAAATAGGGAAACATTTTTTAAATAAACCGCAGACGATTTTTCTCCATAGACGTAATGTAACGGAATTCTTTTGACTGTCCCTGTAAAGTAAGTATAAGTGCTATGCACACCCTATTCCATATTAAGCTTCTTCTAATGCACCTTAGTGATATATATAAATTTCAATGCGTTTAAAATAGTGAAACATTATTTAAATAAACCGCAAATGACTTTTCCCCATAGACCGCAATGTAATGGAATTCTTTTGAGTGTCCCTGTAAAAAAACTATAAGTGCTACACACTTCTTTTGAAATAGGGAACATGCTATAGATAACGATTATAACATATAAAAATTGCAGGGCAATCCAAGCATATTTACGGGAGTTAGAGCACGGACAGACGGCCACACAAACCGAAGTCATAAACACTTTTCAACTAGGTTGGAAAGTGTTAAAAATGTGTCTAGTACTAATTTATTTATAAGGGCATCTACTAACACTAACTATACTTAAATTTTGCTTAAGGGATCGTTTATTAATAAACATTATACCAAATTAAAACATTTTCAGTACTACTACCTAACTTTTATATTCTTTTTACATTTTTCGTTAAGATTTTCCTTAGGATGCAAAACGGGAAGTCATATGGTCAAGTACTTTATGATTTATGCATTGTCTAGTTCATCTAGTTTGGTTGTTTTTTTTGCTCTAACAGATTATGCTGCAATTAATGCCAAAAGCAAGAAAATTCACCCTGTCCTAGAAGTACTAACGTGTTTGAAATAGTTCGCGGATTTAGGAAGTAAAGCAGCAAGAAGTCTACAGCTGAGTATGGATCCAGTATCATTTCTCATTATTGATGAATTTTCAATGATTGGATATCGTCTTATCGCTGTCCGTGACGGAAACGTTGCGATGGTAATCCAGATAGCATTTGCGATTCTCGAGGCTTATTTCTTTACCTCATTGGAAATATCAGGCAGCTATAGTCTGTAAGATAACCCTATACATAAGATACATTCTATAAAAGATATTTTGAGTTTGGGCGGAAAAACAGTGCTTAGTACTTTTGAAAAATATTTCACATTAACAAAGTCAATGAGACAAAGCAACGATCTCTAAAGATAGTTTCAACATATGCTTCATTCGCTTTCCGTGGGCCGAGTTACAGATGACCAATACTCAACCCTTATACAACGGCGCAAAGCTACACTGCCACCGGCTGAACTTGAAAGGTTTCAAGATGCCTTACGTCTTTTTCCCACAAACATGCAATATGAAGAACATAATCAAAAAATATTTCGTAAATCAAAATAGCCAGTGGCAAGAATATTAGCAGGCAATAATAATCAAATAGCAAGATGAGGTGAAGATGATCACGCATCTGAACTTCAGACGGAACTTTTCTTAGCTATTGGATGCTGAGTTATTTTACGCACCAACCTGTGGATAGAGGGTTGATTGGTAAACGGTACACTTGGTACGATAAAAATATTGTATACGGCCCAGGCTTGTCACAGGTTGTATTGGGTGATTTTAATAATTATCATGGGCTATTTCTGACTGAAAGTTTTTTCCCCTGTCACATCTATTTCTAAATATTGGAAAGGAAAAAAGTCTGATGCTCACACACTCAGTTGCCTTTAACAGTTGCATACGTTGACACCATACAAAAATCCCAGAGTTTAACTTTGACAAAAATTGCTGTGGATATTTGTCCAAAGAAGCTTAACTTTGACAAAAATTTCTATGTATATTTTTCCAAAGAAGTTCTCACTTAGAGCAACTTATGTCACTTTTAGTACAGTTCGTCGTTTAGAGGATGTTCTCATTCAAATGCCTTTCGCAAAGGATAGGCTCAACCAAATTAGAAGAATGGCGGCAACTTGCTGACAGATTAGCATTTGAGCATTACCCGCGGCAACTGTTATCTGAAAAAACACTTAAAAATGAGGATTCAACATCTATTATTAATTAGTAAATTACTTTTATGCCGTTAAATAGTATATATATATATATATATATTAATATGCTATCGTTTAAGTTAATGCGAGTGAATGTTCCGATATTTCGGCCTGACGGATGCTCGACGAACTAGACTAGTTAGATGCGTTCGTAATTATATAAGTACGTAGCACCTATAATCGTCGTCTGGTCCGTCTGCCTGCCTGTCTGCCTGACTGCCTGTCTGTTTGTCCGTCCACATGTAACAGCGCAAAAACTACTCAACCGAATGGTTTGAAATTTAATATATATAATCGTTGCAGAATTTTGTCGAGTCATTTCAAATTTTATGAAAATCAAATCAAAACGTTTAAAAAGATATTAATAAAAATATTTATCAAATTTGAATTTTTTAAAAATCGGTACTTCCTAGTTATAGCAGCTTCCGAGAATTAATCGTCAAGCGACCGAGATATATCGCCAAGTTATCTGACATGTATGACGTTATAGTCATACATGACGTATATGACATTTTATAACTTCTATGACCAAATTATAGTCCCAATCTTCCTTCTATTACATCCTATCCTACGTAATTAATTCAATGATATCCCGTGATATGTAATTATTCTAGGTTGCCATGATGATTACGTCCTACTTAAGATGGAGTCATATTATTTCTGTATTACTGAATTTAAAAACCGAATTTGTATACTAAAATTATTTAATTATAGCAACCCTATAATATACCGACATTATTCTGATAGATGTTTCCGGAGAAAAATATAATAAATGGAAAAAGAGTATAAATATGGATTCCAGGTTCTGAAACTTTCAAAGCTAGGCTGAAGTTTCCCATTGGAATTTCCAATATACGTCAACAAAAGATAAAATGTACTTATTTTATTACGAAAATTAATCATATCATAATAAAAGACGATATAATTCATTTCACTGAAGCTAGTTATACTACGTACGCACCTCATCTGCCACGTTTGACGTACAATTTCCAACTTGTTTCTATATCCATTTTAGATTTTTCGTTAAGATCTTTCTTAGGATACAAAACGGGAAATCATATGGTCAAGTAGTTTAGGATTTATGCAAGTATACAATTTTAAACTCCTAATATTCAAATCATTTTAAATAATAGAAAAACATGTTGCAATGAGGGTATTTCTTATTCATGACTCAAAAACCACTTGTGCGGAAATAAGCTGTAATTTTGGATTTTTATGTTTCAAGTTTCTAGAAATTATTTTCAGTTAAAAAAAATCGTAGGTTACAATTAGTGTTCTTCTCGAAAATTAATTTCGAAAAAAATATATATATTGAAAGTAATTTTCAAAAAATAATAGGAATTGTAATGTATGATTTTTTTTAGCAGAAATTGATATCCAGAAGCTTAAAATATGAAAATCCTAATGGAAAATTTGCTTTATTATCGCGTAATAAATTAGTTTAAAAATTCGTATTATATGATATTGATTAATATCATGCATGTTAGATTTTTCGATTAAAAGAGTCCAGTTTCTTCCACACACTCTAAGAAATTTCACTGCTAGATTACGGTCAGTGACTGGCAAAAAGTTTGCCAGTTACTGACCGTAAAAATAATGTTATGATAGGAAAGGTGTTATGATCATAAAAATGCAAGTTTACCCGTAAACTTTTGCCCGTAAAATGTAAAATCATTGGCCGTAAATTAACATTACGGTCACTGCTCATAATAGGTTTCTTATTTTTTACGATCACTGCTTATAAATTAACATTACGGTCACTACCCGTAATAGGTTTCCTAATTTTTTTACGGTCACTGCTGGTAATTTAACATTATGCTCGTAAAAGTTATCTTCACTTTTTTATGTCCAGTGGTCGTAAATTAATATAGTCCTTATAAAAAGGTCCTCATTAATTTAAGACCACTGCCTTTAAAATTAGCAAACCACTGGACCTCAGATCTAAGGTAAAGTGCATTAAATTTATTTTATCCAATAGGCTCTCTAAACATTTGTTGTCCAATGAAATGTCGGTTAGAATAATTTTGTAAAGAGAATATTAGGGCATGCAGATGTAGTGTATGATATGGTCATATTCATAATATTTAAAGTCAGTAGTTTACGAACTTTATTTTGGTTTCTTTCAACACCCAGCTTTACTTGTTATTGAATTGCAGTTTGAGTTGCTTTTACTCTTTTCGCATTTAACATACAGAGTGCATGAGAAAAATTAAACGCACTTTGAATAATTTTAACTGCAGCTTTTAGTCTCATATAATTTATGTTTAAATTCCAAAAGAATCTACATAAAATATATAACTTTTCCTCCTACCGCATATGTTATATGTACCGCATATGCTCATAATTATTACCGTTCTGGTCAATAAAATGCTTATAGCAGTTGTCTAGTGATTCACAAATTTCAACAAACTTTTCGTTTGGTGTTGTGGCACATTCTTCCTCAATTGCGGTTCCGGAACGTTATCTATGAACATCCATTCGTTTTAAGCTTATATTTTATCTGATGAATTGTAAGTCGCATAGCCCTGAAACTCCCTGTTTTTGTATTTCTGCTACATTTTCATTACTTACAATAGTACTTTAAAATAAATTTTCTTTCTTCAAAAGTTAATCTTGATCCACTCATTATTTCCAATTAATTACACTTTGAAAAGAAAGAAAAATTAGAAAGTTATGACCCATTAAACAGTGTATGCATAAATTTTTCTGACGCGCCTTATGATTGTATTTTTTGTAGTTTGTAGAGCTCCAATAGAAAATAACGTTAAAATGTTATTTATTTGAAATTAACGAGATTGAGTTATGCATGATTTAAAATTACAGCTATATACAGGACTTAATTTGCTCCGGAGCCCACCGGAGCTCCTTCTCTGTTTTTAGTAAATATTAAAATATTAGCCAGAATTCACCGGAGCACATAAGCACTGCGCTCTAGAGCCCAGTGTAATAACGCTTCTGAAAAACGAATCCTAAATTACCCTTTCCTTTTCCTCCTATCTCCAATCTTTTGCCTTCTTTTGTATCAAAACAGTAATAAATGACGTAAAGTGTCACTCACGTAAAAGTTGGAGATGAATCGGGCTCGGTTTTTGTATCAGTCTTTGAGTTTCGGCAGGCTCGAGCTCAATCTCTCTTAAATTCAAAATTTTAATATTTTCCCATTTCAAATCATTTTAATGCTATTTTGATAAGAATAAAGAGTAAAGTCTTTTTTTATTCTGCATGGCTTCGAACTATTCATTTTTTGTGTTAACCCAATTTTCTAACCATAATCTTCAGCTTATTTAATAGCAGAATTCTGCGATTAATTAACATTAAGATTCGGCAAACGTTTATACTTGGAAGTAATAGTAACTAAAAAATAGAATAGTTGATAGCTAAGTATACGCAGAGAGACGTATTTACATTTTTTATTTTGCTAAATAATAATAATAATAATAATAATGCTTTAAATTTTGAAAATAATGTATGAAATATAAATATGCAGACTGGAGTGACGGCGGAGGGGAGGTGTACGCTACGGGTACTACAGAATATTAGGGCTCCGGTACTTTTTTTCTTAGAAAGTAAGCCCTGGCTATATACTAATGATAATTATACGTGATTTAGGACTTATTCACTTTAAAGATGTTAAGAGATCTTAGTTATCATCATAAATACACATCTTCTATTTTTCTTGAAATAAACATTGTGTTTTTAATTTTTGAAATTGTCGAGTGATTGTAATTTTTCATGAGTATTATAAGTATGTTGTCACAGCTATATGAAAATTTAGAGCTGCACTGCTAGCATGACTCTTAAAAAAATATATTATCATTTTCAGAGATCTTCTCAAATTTCAATCTCTACAAATTCCTAATGATTATATAAACCATTTGGAACTTTAATGCCACAATTGTTAGCATGAGAGACAAACAAGTATGAGAGTTTACGATTTCAAAATATATCTAATTAATAAAGGATTCGACTGGCGCCAATTTTTATATTCAATCGTACCACGCTTTCCATTTTTTTTTTTTTTTTTTTGCTTTATGGTAGATTTTTGATGGCAAAGATTATTTGTCAAAAAGTGCTACTAATAGAATTTTAAAAAAGTCCTTACGGCCTGTGCCGTGAGGAAAAGGTAGCTTTTCTATATCTTCGTTTTAAAATTTTAGCTAATGCTATTCGAAGCAGCAAACTAAAATGCAAAGATCCCGATTGCAGAAGATTCGTTAATACTGAACTTGAATAGAAATTTGACAAATTAGTCATCTATAGCCAAGTTGGCTTCATTTATAAAAACTTAATTTTGGTCGCCAAATTTGGCGATATTTCGCCAAGTGTCGCCAAGTTTGGTGAGAATATGGCGCTAACGGATATGAATATACAGTTATATTAAAATTATTAAAATTACAGACATTACATTACAATTACATAAAACATTAAAAACATATTAAAATTGGACGTTTCGGATTTATCAAAAATATCAACCCATAGAAAATGCAACGTATCAAAATGACGAGGCCAAAGTTACAGTTATAATAACACGGAGATTTGCCCATAATTTTCATTCGGGATTGCACCTGCTTCATTAAGAGGTAAATCTGTAATTTTCGTATACCATGCTTTTAAGAAAGGACGAGTTCTGTAGTCGCTGTACCTCGATCTGATTACAAAAGATTTAGCAAAATCTGGAAAATGGTCAGTTTTTATTGCATGATCCACTATTTTGAAATTTTTATTTTGAAATGCACATCTGTGCTCCTTTAGTCTTGTCTCAAGTGTTCGACCTGTCTCCCGTATATAGTTCGCATTGCATTGTTGGCATGGAATACCATAAACTACATCTTTAAACTGAGAACTGGGATATTTATGTTTGAAGTTGCTTAAAAAAATTTTCGAAGGTTTCTATGAGATGAAAGCTGTATGGATACCGAGTGGTTTCAAGAGATGCGAAATCTTTTCTGAATTACAATTGTAATATGGAATTGCTGCGAACTGGTTCATCTTAGTACGTTGGAAAGGGGAAGGGGTATTCATGTGTGCTTGTATATGTTCCGAGATTACACGTTTACAAAATCCTGTAGGGTAGCCATTCAATTTCAGATTCAATAAAATTCTCTTTTTTTCAATATTAAAAAGCTCCTCAGTGCTACAGTTGCGTAAAGCTATATTAATATATATATATATATATATATATATATATAAATCAACATTTGAACGGAGCGTGGTTTTGGGGATCTCGGGGTCATGACCGATGAAAGTATACCGCAATTTTCCGGCATTGCTTTCCTCCGAACGGCTGCAATAGGTAGATTTATACTTGTTTTGTATTAAAAGCTACCTAAAATAGTCCACTGGAGATAGTCCCGTAGTTAAGGGTTAACAATAAAAGATTTTTCTTCTGATTATATTATTATTATTATTATTGTTATTATGTATTCAATCAATGATCAAAATATATTGAAACTCAATATACTCAGATAGAGTCTACCTAAATTTTGGAAATATATAATACATTTTGATACATTATTAAAATAAAGAATGAATTATGTAAAAAAAAAAAAAAAAAAAAAAGAGTCCGTTAAAAGTTACTTAACCCGTGAACTCCATGCTTCGATTCAGCAGCTACACACTCCACACTAGAGCGATTTGGGATCCCGTAGCTTCAACTGCGTATAACTTTCTCGGAAAGGTGTGCCTGATTTCGAATTAAAATAAGTAAGGCCGTAATTAAGATAAATTATTTATTTTTACGCTGTTATATTGGAGAAATGAGTGAGTTTTTTTACATTACGTAGAAAACTTTAATATGAACTGGAGATTTCTCAATGTTCACATTTCTGTTTTTTTAAAAACTGATTAAACTAACAAACAATGGTTTTCTTTGTAGGTGTATCTTCTCCATACGTACGGCGAAAATGACATTGTACCGCAATAACACATTTAAACCCGGCGTGATACAACACTCACTGCGCTGTCTGCTATATACTCACCATGATTGCTGTGAACTGACAGACAAGTCTGGACTGGATGACTAAAATGGCATCGTTTCACGAAGTGGCGTCGCCACATGTGCGCAGTCACGTAACGGTCAAGGCAATCACACCTACCAAAACACCTTCAGATTTTCTACAATTTCACGTTGGTTTCATACCGATTGATTGCATATTTCTCGTGCATTTTTTTAGATAGATTTCGTAAGAAATACTACCTATTACATTCTCCCCTAAGTTGGAAATTTTGAAAAAATTTTGCAGATCTACGCCGATCATGACTCCCAGAATCCAAAACAACCCCCAGTTCAAAACTTTAACTATCTATTTATCTATGTCACTTATTTATGGACCAGATAACTTCAATTATTCTGCACAAATCTCTTCCAAACTGATACATAAAATCAAGGGGCATAAAATATCGGTCAAGTTCGTTAATGGGCAAAATCGAACCAAGGGGGTGCTTTTAATGAAAACAGAAAAAATCCCATAACTTCTTAATTATGATATGTATCGAATCCGTTTAAAGTTATTATTACTTCTAGGAAAAGGGCCGAAAATGTATGTATGACAGATGTTTTTAGCATTACAAATGGCCCCAAGGGGGCCCAATGTTGTCAATTCACAAGATATTAAATCCGCTTAAATTTATTATAAATCCTCTTAATATTTTCTAAAACTTTTATATTGACAAGTTTTTTATAGGACCAACCCTTATAGAAAGAAAAAAGAAAAGTCCCTGCCGATTCCGCCCGCAAACAAATTAGATTTTGAAGTGGGCAGTCCCAACTGAGAAATCATGGCATAAAGGTCATTTCTTCCGCAAGTCCCAACAAACAGGGGCCCCATGGTCTGCGTCTTCGAAATCTACCTGTGCCTATAAGCCGAGTCGTCAGGGATTTTTTTTTAAATCAGGGACACCTTTTTCGATGAACCTGTACAGCGATAATGAAATATAACACATGATTCCTATACGAAATTTAATGAGAAATCGACCTGTGATATTTCTTTGTGTCAAAATTTCATTTTGTTAACGAAAAATTTAAATTAATGAAAACATGTTTAAAAAAAACGCCGACATTTGAAATTTTGGTCAGTGCGAATTTGCGCTACTGTCAGGTTCACGTGTTAAAGGAATCAGATACTGTTGATATAGAAAAGGGCAGTTAATAAATTAGACAATACCATGCTTTTAAATTGCGTTTTGTCATGAAGAAAGTGCATGTTAAGGAGAATAACTGATGTTATTTTAAGCTATAAAATGTTTCGTTATTTCTATTCATAATTTTTGCGAATCATTTTCATGATTTCTGCTGACGTATAGTGTAGTAATGAGTTACCTGATAATTGTTTGACTTAAAAATGTATGTGAATAACGATTATATACATTACCTTACCGGCTTTTTCTTTATTATTACACATTTGCTTCCAATACTGTTTCTCGTATGCCGAAGCAACTTTTGCTTGGCAATCTTCATGTATCGTTTTGAACTAAAAATAAATGATGATAAGTTAACAGCAAAATATAAAGAAAGAAAATGAAAAAAAAAATAATAAATTGAAAAAAAAATAAATAAAAGTGAAAATTTCTGAAATGGGTCTTTAATTTTTTTTTCTCTTGTAATTAGCATAGTGTAACTTAAAAAAGTCCTTCCGGCCTGTGACGGGAGGAAAAGGTAGCTTTCCTATATCTTCGTTTTAAAATTTTAGCTAATGTTACATGAAAACAGCAACTTAAAATGTAAATAAAACGTTTACAAAAGATTCGTTAATACTGAATTTGAATAAGAAATTCGCCAAATTATTGAGCAATAGCCAAATTGGCTTCATTTATGAAGACTTATTTTGGTCGCCAAATTTGGCGATATTTCGCCAAATGTCGCCAAGTTTGGCGAGAATTTGGCACTAACGGATATGAATATATAGTTTTATGCGTTTGATTGGGAAAATTATTACAACAATGAAAATTTTTGTAATGTGCTGTCTTGTTTCAATATAATATATAGCCACCCTAGAATTTCAAACTGCTCTATCTCAGCCGTTTTTAAAGATAGAGGTAAAACAAAAAATGCTCTGGAATCCTCGTTTCAAGGCCTAACACTGAATTAAAAAATAAATTTGAATTTTTAACTTTTTGTATATTTTTTTTAGTTTTAAATTTTTAATTGGCCGCCATCTTGAAACAAAATGGCGGACCAAGCTGGCCAACGAACTCGGTCGAGACATTGGTGAGCTTAATACACACAATTAGTTTCATCAAAATTGATTTATAAATACGAGCGTTATCGTATGACATAGGTCAGATATATATATATATATATATGGAGATATATATATATATATATATATATATATATAAATCAACATTTGAACGGAGGGTGGTTTTGGGGTCTGGGGGTCATGATCGGTGAAAATATATCGAAATTTTCCGGAACTGCTTTCCTCCGAACGGCTGCAATAGGTAGCTTTATACTTTTTTGTATTGAAAGCTACCTAATACCACTCGAATTATTACATAGACATCGATTCTATTGTGAATTCTTTAAGTAAAATTCTTTAAATTTTTTATTCATTTTCTTAACTCTATTAAATGTAGAAGCTAAATTTCTCTCAAAATTCATAATAATTTCCACAGTCACAAATTGCCATATGTTTTTCTGATATTCATTTTCTTTTTTAAAATAGAATTATGGTATCAACTACGCTTATTTTATAGCGGGAAACGTAATATTGTGCAGTGTATATATTTAAAAAAATTCTTCAATTCTCTCCGTATAATAATACTGTTCTTCCTAAGCATACACTAATGTTATGCAAAAAAAAAAGTATTTTTTATATAATTTATATTGAAACTTTTTTCAATAGTTTCAGGGACAACAACTAATTTTTATATAAAATATAAAACATATGACTAGTTAACATAATTTAGTCAGACTGGTTTAACGTGCCCTAATTTTCTTTATAACAATCATATTTACCATGTTGTTTAAATAAACAAGAACGAAAAATCATGCGTCGAGCATAGATATGTAACACTTTCCAACGCTTCCAAAATAATTTTACGAATCATACTCTTTAATAAGCTAAAAGATAACATCTAAGTAATCCGAATACTTTTATTCAGCCCTGTATAGGATCTATAGATTTGTATATTTAATTCAGTTAGGAAACACGTAGCACAGTTTAAAATTCTCCGTCTGGAGTTAAATAATACGGAAATGTGTTCCCGAACTTTTGTGCTTCCTTGTATAGGATCTACAGAATTTATGCACACCACGTAATATACAAAAAGCGATTTAAAATTAAAATCGCGTTCAGTAACTTAAAACGCACTTCCAGGAATTATTGTTAACATACAGTAGAGAATTCTTTTGTGTGTCCCTGTAAATGAACGATGACTGCTATACACACAATATTCTGTAGTAAGTCTCTTGTAATGAACCTTATATAAATTTCAATGCGTTTAAAATAGTGAAGCATTATTTAAATAAACCGCAGACGATTTTTCTCCATAGACGTAATGTAACGGAATACTTTTGACTGTCCCTGTAAAGTATGTATAAGTGCTATGCACAACCTATTCCATATTAAGCTTCTTCTAATGCAGCTTAGTGATATATATAAATTTCAATGCGTTTAAAATAGTGAAACATTATTTAAATAAACCGCAAATGATTTTTCCCTATAGACCGCAATGTAACGGAATTCTTTTGAGTGTCCCTGTAAAAAAACTATAAATGCTACACACTTCCGTTGAAATAGGGAACATGCTATAGATAACGATTATAACATATAAAAATTGCAGGGCAATCCGAATATTTACGGGAGTTAGAGCACGGCCAGACGGCCAGACGGCAGACGGCCAGACAAACCGAAGTCATAAACACTTTTCAACTAGGTTGGAAAGTGTTAAAAATGCCAACATTTAAATTTTGTCAATTACGTGATTTTCGATGCAGCACGTTATTTGTGAAAATTATGTTATTCTCTTAAAATTTGGTTTCTTATTTCGCTGGGGGCGCAATGATAAATACATCACTTTGAGGAAATTATTAAAAAATATATATATATTATCTTTACTGCAAAAAAATGTTGTCATTTTCCCCCGACAAACCATTTTACATTTAGTGTCCTTGTGCAACGTTTAACCCTATTTTTCAGAAAAAAAGAAAAAAATGAAAAAGAAATAATAATAAATGAAAATAGTATATCCAATTTCTTCAAATTCCTACTTGTAAATAGGAGTCAATCATTGTTCGCCTACATGCAAATAGCTTAAAATTTCCTCATTGGTTTAACGTAAATGTAAAAAAAATCTGCCATGGTCATTAGGTGCAGTCGTAATTATATAAATACGTAGCACCTATAGTCGTCTGATGATCCTTCCGTCTGTCCGTCCGTCCATCGGCTTATAACAGCACAAAAAATACCCAACAGAATAGTTTGAAATTTAATATATATTATCGTTGCAGAATGTTCTCCAGTCATTTCAAATTTCATGAAAATCAAATCAAAACTTAAAAATGTATTAATAAAAATTTTCTTTATTGTATTAAATCCTATCGTACGTAATCTAAATAATAAAATCGCAAGTCATGTGACCGAGGAAAACAAATACGGGTAAACCACTTCTTTTTTCATATACCAGGCGGTCATTTTTATTCAAAATTATTTTTTCGAATAAAATTGCATAAAAGTTACATTTTTAGAAAGATCGTTCAAATAAATTGTTTGCTTGAGAGATGAGTTACATTCAAACATGTATAGATTCTGAGATAACTTCAGTGCAAATTAGATTAACAGCCGAATATCTCAATCCATTAGAGTAACCAAACGTAGGAGATTTGTTCATTATGAGTCTTTAAAATATTAAACCATGGAGGTAATCATTCGCAAAGCAAGATCCCCATTGTGAGTTTTGCAGTGCTGTCTGGTGTAGAAAAAAAATCGCATTTGTAAACTTGGCATACATAATAATAAGAAAAAAAGGCTCGCTCATAGCAGACGATATAATTCATTTCACTGAAATGATAAGGATGATATTTTTACTTTGTGAAACTACTTATAAAACGAACGCACCTTATTTGTGACGTTTACCTTAGAATTTCCAACTTCTTTCTAAATTTCATTGTCAATATCTCGACCAGACGATTTTACTTACTCATTATACGTAGTATAGGGGAAATCGTTTTGAAAATCGAAAAAAAAAATGACGGATTTACACGTTTCAGACACTGGAGATTCCGAAAAACATATTTTTAGAAAAAAAAAATTGCCGTCCGTCTGTCTGTGTGTTTGTAAACGCTCTATCTCCCGAACAAATTGAGATTGAGACTTGAAAATTGGTATGTACTTAGTATGTAATAATGGGAAGAAGCTTATTGAATTTCAGTAACCTCGATTATCCAGAAATATTTTTTTCGGACTCTCGAAATATTCGTTCTGATAAAAGTTATATAAAAATTTTCGAAATTTTTTATTTTAAGAAGTGAATATAAAAGACAATAAAAAAACATAAATTTTGCATAAAGATTAAAGTCGATCGGATAATGAGTTGCCGAGATATTTGTAATCCTATTTAATGAAAGAAATAATGTTTATATAGCCAAGACAAAATATTTTTCTGCATCATTGTACTATATTAATTTAAATAGCATAGTTACACACCAATATTTCTGATTTGGAAGTGTACTACATTTCTTTTAATTTAACACGGAGACACAGTGATCAATGAATAAAGTAAAGCACTGCACGAGAGCATATTCAATTGAATATACAAATCCAAACTCGGATCAACATATATATTTTAATTAATAAACACAAGTATAAAATGTGGTGCATTTCCGCCCAACACAATTTTTGAATTAGTTGTAATATTCATCGCAAGAAGCATAAATGTAATATTTCGTAATAATGTCCACAACCAAGGTTGGCGTCAAAAAAGAGCTATTCAGGAAACAATGCGGTTGCATAATAAAATATACATATATATATATATTAAAATGGCTACCCTAACAGGTCGCCGAAAACGAAGAAATTCACCTAAGATCACTAAAAACTCTATAAAAACAATATAAAAATATCACTTGCAACAACTACAAATAGCAGTAAAAAGGAATTCCGTGTACTGAAACTTTAAAAAAAAAAAAAAAAACAGTAAGACGTAACGTTTTATCACGACGTCGAAGCTCTCAGTCGAGGATTCAAAACAAAAGAACAACTCAAACGGCCGGCAAGAGCCACAACCCAAACTTCAAAATTCGGAATTAATGAATTCCTGTCGCCCAAATCCGGCAATACCTGGCAACGTTTATACCAGCGTACTGATACTAGCCAGCTTACCACAGAAACCTCATTAGCATATCAATTCGTAAAATAACCGAGACAATCAGATTCATGGAGATACAATCATACTTTGCGAAAGTAAATGAAATGTACAGAATAGTTAGCTCTTTCACACACAAGTTTTAGAATACGAACGCCACATTCTCATCAAAAACTGAAGAATCCATTTAATATTAGACTACCTTCATATAGAGAGTAGCTAAGCACTCCGTTACATTTTTTTATTAGTTTTTTGAAATGAATTATATAAGAAATTATAAACAATGAGTGACCAAAATTGCAGAAAAATAAATACGCGACATAATAAATATGCGACATTTGAACAAATATTACAATCAACAAATCGTGTGTGCAAATAAGAATATGTAAAAAAAAAAACATTTGCTGGAATAAGATATTGCATGTTAATTAATATAAACCATCCTCTTTAATAAAAAGCTACGTGTTGTTGACGTCTGGCTTTTTCACTAATCGTTGCCACAGATTAATGCCGGTTACTGGAAAAATTAATAGCTCGAAAAGTATTTGTCAGAAAATTGTTAGACACACTGTGTTAGAAAGGTAAAAAATTGTATTTTTCTTGATATAAATTTCAAATCTAATGATTATGCCGTTTTTCAAATATTGAATTTCAAAAATTACCAAATTTCACAATGGAGTACCATAGCGAAACCTTCAAGCGTAGAAAGATAATGATAACGGCAATGTGTCCTGACGTGTATAAGCACGAGTCACAAATCATAGTAGCCTTATTATTCTGTTAAAATATAAAAGTGAATTATGATGTCACGAGTGCATGATTTTTATTTAAATCTCGACAATTACTTGATGCGCCATTTCTTTTTAGTTGTGAATAATATAGGTTAATTCACGTCTCAGATAAAGTGTGAAAAAGAGTTGGTTAATTACATATGTTTTTAATTATCGGTGTTGAAATGTTTTCCTTAATTAATGCATTTATTTTTCTTTTGATGTCATGTGTAACAGCTAGTACCTTAATAATACGTGAAAAGTTTTTAAATGGCTATATTCAAACACCACATACATGTGATAATTTCTATAAATATTTATCGTCGCCAGACATTACGTTAAGAGCAAATGGAAAAAAAGAACTGCGTTAATGCATAATTCATGAAAACGAATTTCGGTGTATTTATTTATGAAGGATATATATTTGGTGAATATTTAATCAACTTTGTATTTATGAATTCACAGCAATTTGTTTACATTAAAATATCTACAGTAACTTATCTACAAATGCGCAAATCGTTTAAATATGAATCACTTTCAGAAAGATCAATTGTGGATATTTCTAAATATCTTGTAAGTCATATTTTTTTATTTCTGAAGATCTTGCTTCTTTGAAAGATTTTATAATATATTTTGCACTTTTCTGCTGTCTTTTCTTTTTAGAATTATGTGGTTTGCAACGATATAATAATTAGCATTAATGCTCAGAGAAGAATTGACGTCTGCCTTTTTGGAACATAAATTCAAATTAGAGAAACTGTAAAATATTAATTGGGACTGTGGTAATATTTGAAGGGTTAGTTTGTTCACAGTGTTAAGTAAATATTTCATTCTGCTTAAAATCTTTCAATTTTTAGGGTTTCATTCATCTGACGAAATCCTGTTCGTACCACTCCTCTGGCTATCTGTCTGTCTGTCTGTTTGTACATCAGAGAGTTCGTATTCGAAAACTGTATACGGTAGAGACTTGAAATTTTGCGTACTTATAGTTGAATACCTCCTGTCACGTGACAAATCATAACATTTTGGAAAAAGTCTTTATTTTAATTAAATTAATTAGTTTAATGACATCTGAGCGTTTCTGTGATTTTCTTAGAATTTAAAACATAACATTAATTTCACTTCTTTTTTTCGTGGGTTAAATAGTACAGTGGTATTAACGTTTTCCTCCTAAACCAGAAGTTCCTGGTCCCATGCTCACTGAGCGAAGTTGAAATTTTCGATCTTCAGATTTCATTGTCCAATGGATTAAATTAAAATAACTTTGGTAATTTTTTGGCATTTTAAGAGTTTCTTTTTTTTAAAGCTATAATTAAATCTTATAATTAAATATGCGTTTCAGATATACAAACATATGATCTTAAAATTTTCTGAAAAGCAGCTCTTGAATATTTTAATTTGATTTTAAAAAATTCTTCCTCTTCTTGTAATATTTTTATTAAATTTAAATGGTGCTGCCATCATTGTTCTTATTGATAAATGATGACTATAATTATTTTGGATTTTTTAATTAAAGGATAACGTGTTTTGAAAGGAATATTAAATGAAACCCTTCGTGCGATCTTCGATCAGGTCTACCCATTTGTTTAAAATAAAATCTCTATTGATGTCTATTAATTTCGGATTTTGAATTGCGTTACAATAAATTATCAAATATATTATAACTTAAAAATTATCTAAAATCTTGTAGAGTTATTGGTTAGTTGCAATAAAATTTAAATGATAAACCTCATATTCAGCGATGCAAGAAAAAATTTCAGTATAGATTGAAGAAATATATTTATTCCATCGCAAAACATATGACAGAAGAGAAGGCATTAAGACCAAAGCCTCTTGCAGAGCTTACAAGAGCGAGTCAATAGCAAAAGTGTAATTCTTGCTTCTAGCAAGATTGAAATCGACTGATTACAGAACTCGCCAATGGAGGATGCATTTGGCGAGGAATCTTTCAGTTGGGCCATAGCATCAATGAGAATCTGCGCGAAAGGAGCACCATTTTTGGCATAGAACTTCTACGTACGTTAAAATCATGTCTGCCAAGAACATTTTAACGACTCTGGTGATCGTATGAGTTCAAGAATTTTGGGAAAGGTGAAATCACATTTTTTAGCTGCCGTTGAGCTATTTTTAGACTAACGAAAGATTAGTCTCTGTAATTTCAGTCGTTAATGACACCATATTAGGAGTTACTTCATTACATTTCTTGCCAAATTGTTTTAAACTAATTAATGAATATTGAGCAGCTAAAAGAATTGATATTAAAATTCGTTGATATCTTGATTTAACAAAATAGAGTATCTATGATTTTCGTATTTTTTTTTAAAAAAGGAAAGGTGTTCTGAAAGAAACCGAACAAAGGACTTAAGAATAATTTAATTAAAAGGAATGTTATTATTTTAAAGTTAAATATTATATGATCAGACTTTATAAAGAGAGAGAATTTTAATTTCTGGGGACAGATAATAGGGATGACAGGGAAGGGTGAAGCATAATATATGATTCTCATATCATAAATCTCTAAATCATAATTCGATGTAAAGTCTTTTCGTGAAACTTTAATTCTTTCAAATACCATATTTACAACGAAATGTACAATGATGAATTTAGAAAAACACTTCCTCGATAACGTAGGAATTATAGATGAAAAATTAAATTTTATTTTTAGAAATACACTGTACAAAAAGAAATGTCTAGGAAGTAATAATATAACCACAGATGGAAATATACAATAACATCTCAACAGTTACCCTTGGTTCCCAAAAACGTTCTTTATCCTTAAAAATCTCAGAAACAATTCTATTTTCAAGATTTAAATAATCATTTACAAAAGAAAATTTTATTTTGCTGCCACTGATTTTCGAAAACGTTTCCCAGTAGTTTTCATTGTGCACTAATTAGTAATCTCAACCCGAAACACAGATTTTACGGATGATATCCATTCTCAAATCCACATTTTCATGTTCAAAACACATATTTTACAAACAAACGTGATAAATTAACAGCATTATCATTAACACTTATATAATAAATAAACAATAATATAATTATCATACGATATTATATTTATACAATAAATATTATTTTGTTACTCTTGCATGTATAAGTTCAGTTACGAATCTAAAAATGGTTAATTGACAATTGATATCATTCTAAGAACGGATGTTCAAGTTTTAGAAAACTATTTAATACACTATAAAAGCTACTCGGAAAAGTTTTCTAAAATTAGTGGCAGCAAAAGAAACTGTGTTGTTATAAATTCTTCTTTAAATCTCGAATATATATTGGTTTCTGATATTGCTAAAATTGAAGAATGCTTTTTGGAATCGGGGGTAACTCGGAAATACTTATTGTATACATTCGTTCGTAGCTATGTTATATTTTCGTAGATTAAGAAACATTGGTATTGTTATACAGCTTAGTAAAAAGTATGCAATTAAAAACAATATTTGTTTTGCAATAAAAATGAAATTATTCTAATAATACACACAAGAGAAAAATATTAAAATTTGAAAACTTACTGCTTCGGGTGCTTTATCCAGGCATTCTTTCAATTCCTTCCTAGCTTGTTTTCCTCCTCGTTGCTTCACTTTACAAAAAAGGAAATTACTAATTAATATATTAATTTATTAATTTAAAACATGTTTTAATATATATAAAAATATATTTATGGTAATGTCTTGCAGTCCTGAATATTTTGCAGTTTTACCTATTTTTTAATTCCGTCTTCGATAGTGGAAACATCCCCAGGTGTAAACTTAGTTAGCAAATATAGTAAGATACACCTCTTGTATGCATAGGTAGTTCTTTTATTCTGTTGTTGAGTAAATGCACTATTGTTAGAAATTTTACATAGCACCGGAGTGGGCCACAGGTGAACAGGAACAAGTCTTAGTGCTGAGTGATTCACAGACAGATGAAAACAAATGCCAAGCACATAGGTTTGGCGAAATGGAATTTGGACGGAGCAAGAAAAAACAGTGACGGTTAGATCTAATTAATAGTATATTCTTTTTATGCGCCTGGCCGACAGAGAAAGAATGTAGAACCGCTGAACCTCTACACTCGCCACTGTGAGAATAAGAAATATAAGCAAAACTCTTTGTGGGCTGAAACACATTTTCGTGTCTGTGAAAAATGAATTAGTCAAAATATAGTTTGTCAAGCTAACCGTCGATAACTGCGATATGAGATGATTTATTTTTGCAGCTATCCTTAGTAACATCGAGAGAGAAAAACTATTTATTTTATAATTTTTTTTTTAGTTACGGTGGCAATGATGGACTCGGTAATAATTTTAATTGAGAACGCAAAGATTAAATGCCTGAGAAAATGAAAAGAGTAGTACATAAGGCTTGCGGTAAAGAGTTAATTTTAATATGAAGAAAAAAGGGAAAAATAAACTTTAAAAAAAATAACAGAATAAAATTAATTATTCTAATTTACGATAAATTATGATAAACGAAAACACTATTTTAACAATATGTGATAAAATTCATCACAATATTAATTTAAAAACATCTAAAAAATGAATTATTTTGCCATTTTAAAATTTCAAATTATGAGGTGTTTTCGAAAAGTGCAGATACATCTTAGACAATAAAATTAATTATTCTAATTTACGATAAATTATGATAAACGAAAACATTATTTTAACAATATGTGATGAAATTCATCACAATATTAATTTAAAAACATCCAAAAAATGAATTATTTTGTCATTTTAAAATTTCAAATTATGAGGTGTTTTCGAAAAGTGCAGATACATCTTAGACAGCAGGAAAGTAAAAGTTTTAATGAGCGCATTGGCAACACATATTATAACCTTGAACAATATAGACCTTCCTTCGTAGTGATTCTTTTATTTGAACGGTGAGTATGTTTCGTATACCACGTGTTTGTATTGGCTGCTTAAATTTTGAATCTTACCAACTGTGAAGAATATTCAGTCATACGTTTTCTTCAAGCAAAAGTTGAGCGTCGAGCGAATATTCAAAAATCATTTTTTTCCGTTTATGGTAACATTGTGAATCGACAAAATGTAAGGAAATGGTGTTGCGCTTTGTCGGAAAGTAGGACCAAAGTTCATGAATCAATGTCCACCTTACAGCTTGGATCTTGCACCCATCTATATCACTTATCCCTCTACCTGAAGAAACATCTTGTAGGGCAAAACTTCTATGGCAATGATGAGATCAAAATCGAATTTAAAATATGGTTTCGACAACAGGCGGTAAACTTCAATGACTATGGGATACAATAGAGTGTACCCAGACATAAAACAAGCTTAGACAATGACGGCAACTGTATCGAAAAATAAGGCATACGAGCAGGGAAGAACGAGCTATGCTCAGTCAAAATTATCTTTTAGTTCAAATATCATAATCCATGACCAAAATGACCCACTAATCAAAGTTTCTCGAACATGGGACCAAGCCCAATTGTTTTCGCGTGCCTGAAACCCGTAGGATATAAAGTTTAGTCAAAATAGTTTGAGACATTTTTTAGATAAAATTAGCTTGACCCACAGTGACCCAAAAATGACCAACTAATCAGATTTTCTCGAGCATGTGACCCAGACGAACGATTTTCTCGTGCTCAAAAACCGTAGGATACAAAATTTAGTTCAAATCGTCTCAGCCGTTTTTAAGATAAAAATAGCTTGAGCCATAATGACCCACGACCAAAATGACCCACTAATCAAAATTTCTCGAACATGTGACCTAGCCCAATAGTCTTCTCGTTCCCTAAAACTGTAGAATACTAAATTTAGTTGAAATCATCTGAACCGTTTTTAAGATAAAAATAGCTTGACCCATCATGACCCATGACGAAAATGACTCATGAATCGAATTTTATGGAATTTGTGACCTAGACCAATAGACTTCTCGTGCCCGAAGACCTTAGGATGCAAATTTCAGACTAAGAAGTCTTAGCCGTTTTTTAGATAAAAATAGCTTGACCCAAAGTGACTCAAAAATGACCCACTAATCAAATTTTCTCGGACATGTGACCTACCCCAATGTATTTCTCGTGCCCGAAACTCAACAAAATATAATCAAAATTATTAGAGTTGTTTTTTAGATAAAATTAACTTCACCCGCGTTGACCCAAAAATGACCCATAAATCGAAAGTTCTCGAACATGTGAACCAGCGCAATCGTCCTCTCGTGCCCGAAATTGGTAGGATACAAAATTTAGTCAAAATCGTTTGAACCGTTTTTTAGATACTATTTGCTTGACCTTGACCCATGGTGACCCAAAAGGACCCACAATTCGAATTTTCTCGAACATGTGACCTAGCCCAATGATTTTCTGGTGCCCCATAACGGCAGGATAAAAAATTTTGTCAAAATCGTTAGAGCCGTTTTTAAGAAAACAATTGCATATATATATACCCATACATACACACACAAGATTTGTTCGTATTAGAATATATATACCAGTAAGTAATTTATAATGGACATTTTATCAATTAAAGATTCTTCTAATGAGTATGCGACATTGTACCTTGACTTTTCGAAAACCCCTCGTACTGTATTGTTTCTTCAAATAAAGTAAAAATTATGAAAATAAATAATACACTGTCATCACTAAAATCAGTAACGCATGTACACTGTAAAAAACTTCAACGGTTTCTTAATATTAACTGTTATTTTTTTTTTCAAGGTAAAATATGTAACTTTTTCCGAGTTAATCGCAACTCCTAAAAGTTATCCGTTATCTTCGAAACTTCAGAAACTCGTAAATTGAATTTTAAAGAAGATTTTCTAAAATCTAGAATTTCCAAAAGCTTCTTTTGCTGACCATTTTATAACAAACGCGATCGCAAAAATCATGTGTCAAACAATTTAAACACATCCATAAAACTGTAAAGAAAATTCACCTTTTAAAAAGGTGAAAGAAGTTTTGTAAATAAACAGTTTAGAAAGCATATAACACTTCTAAAAATCTAGTATTTAGTTTAAAATTTTTTTGAAATATTTAGTCTTGCAATTGATCTATAGATTATCACATATACTACATAGCATTCTCAAATTTAGTACAATTAAAAAATTCCCTCTTAGAAATTTTCGCCATTAGATGGAAAATCACTCGAATTCTTTTGTATAGCCAAGTATATTGACTAAACATTTTTGTAAACAGCACATATTAAGTAAAATTTAATTCACGTTAAAAACGCATACGACAACTTGAAACGTACTTCCAGCAAATAACAACCATAAACGACAGTATATCTTGTCCTTTGTGTAGCCCACTATACGAAATTATTTATGTTTCACAAACTTCTAGTAGTATACTTTTTATTGTTCAGCAGGAAAACGCATAACATAATTAAAAACTACCCTCAAGAAATTTATTCCGATAGTCATTAATACTTAAGAATTCCTTTGTGTAGCCTGTATATGGTCAACAGAATTTATACACTCTACTTATTATGCAAAAATTTAGTTAATCTAAAAAACTCAAACTAAAGTTACAAACACACTTCCCGCTGATACTGATATTAGACAGTACTGTAATCTAATTATCTTGTGTGTCCCTGTAAATGAACAATACATGCAATGCATACCATACTTTTCAGTAAGCAATTTAACGTACACTTTAGTAATGCATATAAATTTCAGTATGTTTGAAATAGTCTAACATCAGTAAAATACATTGCAAACGATTTTTCTTTATAGACCATTATGTAACAGAATAATTTTGTCTAACCCTGTAATTGAATAATGAATTGTTTTCACTCTATTGCCCATTGATAACATAGTTTAGGGTAATTCATAAGGGCCGTTAAGAGTCACTTTAAGAAAAACTCAAGTTAATATTAAGTCTATGGGAAGGTTTTTGACAGATTTCTCGCTTGCATTTTAATATTTTTAAATAATTTTCTTTGCATAGGATAGTGGAGGCCGATCACTAACGTTGTTAGTTTTTACTTTTTTGATTTTAGTTAAAGTTTTTTTTATAAGCGGACATTTTCAATTTCAAAACCGGTTGGAACCGGTTCTGGAAGTGAAAGTACCTTTATGTAAAAAGCTGCAAACGAAAATTAAAAACGTAAAAACTAACAACGTTAGGGATCGGTCTCAGCTATCCTATGCAAAAAAAAAAAAAAAAAAAAAAAAAAAAAAAAAAAAAAAAAAATCATTTAAAAATATGAAAATGTGAGTGAGAAATCTGTCAAGACACTTTCAATAGACTTAACATTACCGTTCGAGTTTCTTTGTTGGACTAGCGTAGGCTCATAAGAGCCTACACTAGTCACGGGAAGAAACGCACAAGCTAGTAAGCACAAGAATGTACAACTGTGCTATGCGTTTTTAAACTGAAATAAATTTTTCCATACTATATACTAAACTATATGTAAATCTCTAGATCGTATACGGGGCTCTACAAAAGAAATTGGAATGTTTCCGATTATTGGTGGTAATTCTTAAAATTGGGATTTGAAATGTGTTACGTGTTTTCCAAATTGTTTACTTAGACAGTTATGGAATGTACAACTGTGCTATGCGTTTCCTAACTGAAATAATTTTGTTCATACTATGTACTAAATTATATATAAATCGAAATATCATATACAGGGCTCCACAGAAGAACTCGGATTTTTCCGATTATTGATGGTAATTCTTAAAATTGGGATTAAAAATGTATTATGTGTTTTCCAAATTTTTTACTTAGACAATTGTGGAATGTACAACTGTGCTATGCATACGCTAACTGAATTTTTTTTTCATACTATGTACTAAATTATATGTAAATCTGTATATCATATACAGGGCTCTACAAAAGAACTCTGCTTTTTCCGATTATTCATGGTAATTCTTAAAATTGGGATTTGAAATGTGTTACGTGTTTTTCTTATTGTTTACTTAGACAATTATGGAATATACAACTGTGCTATGCTTTTTTTAACGGAAATAAATTTTAGCAATTAAATTGTTTACTTAGACATCATATTTTATTTTTTTAACGGTGATGTTTTATTTTAATATTCTAGACGCGTTGGAAAGTGCTTCATAATCTATGATTCATGCATGATTTTTCGTTCCTGTTTCGCATGCTCTCAGTTCTCAAGTAAGTATCTTCAGCTGCGTAACAGAATTAATACCTGAAAGAATAACGGGAAATGGGAATTTTAATATTAAGGCTGTTATTTTAACATGTCTGTTGATCTACAAAATGTTTAATAGAGAATTGGTGGCATTCGAAAACCCATGTTAAGAACCAACACTAGTCACAAGAAGAAACGCACAAGCTAATGTTAAGTCTACGGGAAGGTTATTTTCAAATTTCTGCGCTCGCGTTTTAATATTTTTAAATGATTTTTTTTTGCATAGGATAGCTGAGGTCGATCTGTAACGTTGTTGGTTTTTGGTTTTATGATTTTGGTTACAGTTTTTTTATAATCGGAGATTTTCGATTTTGGAACCGGTTGGAACCGGTTCTGAAAGTAAAAGTACCCTTATATATAAAAAAACTGAAACCAAAATCGAAATATTAAAAACTATCAACGTTAGAGATCAACGTCAGCTATCCTATGCAAAAAATATCATTTAAAAATATTAAAATGCGAGCGGGCAATTTGAAAATAACTCTCATAGCACAGTTGTACATTCCATAATTGTCTAAGTAAACAATTTGGAAAACACATAACACATTTCAAATCACAATTTTAAGAATTACCATCAGTAATCGGAAGAAATCCGAGTTATTTTGTAGAACCCTGTATAAGATCTTCAGATTTACATATATTTTAGCATAGAGTATGGAAAAATTTATTTCAGTTTAAAAACGCATAGCACAGTTGTACATTCCATAATTGCCTATGTAAACAATTTGGAAAACACATATTACATTTCAAATCCCAATTTCAAGAATCGCCATCAATAATCAGAAAAAATCAGAGTTCTTTTGTAAAGCACTGTATACGATCTATTGATTTATATATACTTTAGTACATAGTATGCTAAAATTTATTTCAGTTAAAAAACGCATAGCACAGTTGTACATTACATAATTGTCTAAGTAAACAATTTGAAAAACACATAACACATTTCAAATCCCAATTTCAAGGAACACCACCCGTGCAACAATCGGAAAATATCTGAGTTTTTTTTAGAGCACTGTATATGATCTATCGATTTATATAAGGTGAAGCTAGGATAGTCTGCGCACAATTCAAAATAACAGCAATAAAAAATCTAAATATTAATTTTTTGCTAAACTATTCATGAATAATTTTTACTTCATTTGTTTTTTATGCATTTTCAATGCTATTTTGTTGTTATGTTGCAATTTAATAGAACAGTTGTAATAAAACGAAGAAAGTTATTTTGCGCAATCTGTCCTTACAGGGTTGGTGTGATTGCGCACATGGGTAGGAGAGATTGTTACTAATAATAACTACAATTAAATTGTTAACAATAATAATTACACTTAAATGACATTGCTGTAAGGTTTTTGTGAACAAATATTATTGTATTAGGAGTGAATATTTCAACCTAATGATTAAAGAATCAGAAAAAGGAAACAATTTAAAAAGCGATTAAAAAATTTTAATTAAAGGAAAAAAATTAAAGAATCAGAAAAAGCAAGTCCAAATAAGATTACAAAATAAAATTATGTTACTTAAAAACACGTTTAACTTAAAATTAGTCCATTTTCATTTTTATTTTTTATGCAAATTTACCAATAAGCTGCGTAATCTCTCCTAGCATCGAAACTAATGGGAACACTGCGCCATCTCTCCTAAGTAGCAGCTGCGCAAACTCTCCAAGTTCGGTAGGAGAGATTGCACGGCCTTTTATTTAAACATGACCTCTTCTAAAACGAACCGTTGATGTTCACATTGTTAGTTTAGATTAGTAGCTTATGAGAAATCGTTTAAGTTCAAAATATTTTGTACTATTGACATAGCATAGAAATTGTGATGAATAGCTACGAAAATTCAAGCTCTTACTTTGGGAAAACAAAACAAAATAGCAATACTTTATCTTAGACGCTCAAATCAATCAACGTGTACTTTCAAGTAGACACTCCACTACTGTTGTTGTACAACTACCTGGAGTCGCTGCGTGCTCACTCTACTCCTTCCCTCCGAACCTCTATGTGCGCAATCTCCCCGACTGCGCCATCTCTCCTGGCTTTACCTTATAGTTTAGTACATTGTATGCCAAAATTTATTTCAGTTAGGAAACGCATAGCACAATTGTACATTCCACTTCAGCAATTTCCGTCAATAAACGGAAACGAGCACAGAGACCGAGCTATGCTCAATAAAAATTGGCTTTGAGTTCAAATAACATGAGCTTTGAGTTCAAATGCTCATGACCCATGACCATAATGACCCAATAATCAAATTTTCTTGAACATGTAACCAAGCCCAATTGTCTGCTCGTAATCGAAATCCTTAGTATATAAAATTTTGTCAAAATAGTCTGAGCCGTTTTTTAGATAAAATTAGCTTGACCCTGACCCATGGTGACTCAAAAATGACCAACTAATCGGATTATCTCGAGAATGTCACCTAGCCCAATGATTTTCTCGTGCCCCAAAACCGTAGGATACAAAATATAGTTCAAATCGTCTGAATCCGTTTTTAAGATAAAGTAGCTTGACCAATAATGACCCATGACCAAAATGACCCATTAATCAAAATTTCTCGAACATGTCACGTAGCCCAATAGTCTTATCGTTCTCTAAAACTGTAGGATACTAAATTTATTTCACTCATAATACTTGACCCATAATGTCCCATGACCAAAATAACCCACTAGAAGAACTTTCTCGATCATGTGACCTAGCCAAATAGTCTTCTCGTGCTCGAAAATCATAGGATGCAAAATTTAATGTAAACAGTCTGAGCCGTTTTTTAAATAAATTTAGCCTGACCATCAACGACCCAAAAATGACCCACTAATGAAATTTTCTCGGACATGTGATCTAGACCAATGATTGTCTCGTGCCCAAAACTCGTAGGATACAAAATTTAATCAAAATAGTTAGAGCCGTTTTTTAGATAAAATGATCTTGACCTGCGTTGACCCCAGAATGACCCACTAATCGAAAGTTCTCGAACATGTGACCCAGCCCAATAGTCTGTTTGTGCTCGAAAATGGTAGGATACAAAATTTAGAGAAAATCGCTTGAACCGTTTTTAGATACAACTAGCTTGACGCTGACCCATGGTGACCCAAAATGACCCACTAATCGAATTTTCTCGAACATGTGACCTAGCCCAAAGTTTTTCTTGTGTCCCAAAATGGTAAAATACAAAATTTCGTCAAAATTGTTACAGCCGTTTTTAAGATAAAATTTGCATATATATATATATATATATATATATATATATATGCACACACACACATTTTTTCCTAGTATTAGAATATATGATATCCTCGAGATATTTTGTGCTGCTCTGTGCATCATCTATAGAATGTATACACACCAAGTAAGAGACAATTTTTTTTTTAATTTAGAAACGTACTACAACTTAGAAAGCAATTCGAGCAACTATTGTTCTTAGACAGTAGTCTAACAAAAATGTTTTGTGTGTCCCTGTAAATGAACAATGAATGCTATGCAAACCATGTTCTACAGTAAACCTCTTGTAGTACACGTCTTTCATATATATCAATTTATATTATTTGAAATAGTGTAAAGTCATTCAAATTCACCGCAAACGATGACTACTATGCACATAATATTATATATAGTAAGCCTCTTGTAATCCACCTTAGTGATATACATAAATTTCACTATGTTTGAAATAGTGAAACAATATTAAAATTCACCGCAAACGATGACTACTATGCACATAATATAACATAGTAAGCCTCTTGTAATCCACCTTAGTGATATACACCAATTTCACTACGTTTGAAATAGTGAAACAATATTAAAATTAACCGCAAACGATTTTTGATAATAGACAGCAATGTAACGGAATTATTTGAAAGTGCCTGTAAACGAAGTGTAAAAGCTATACACTTCATTTTCAATACCGAGCATGCCATAGTAAAATTCATTAACATATATCAATTACAAGGCAATCCCAGTATATTTACGCAAGTTAGAGCACGGACTTACAGACAGACAAACCGAATTTATAAAAACTAGCTGTATTGACCGGCGTTGCGTGAAAGTCAGTAACTTTCTTTTTCGGTTTCCATAAAAATATTCATTTTCGGTGCGCATTCTATTCTAACCAAACCTCTTTCCGAACGAAACTCCTGCACTGGGCCCCGCACCGCATTGTATAGCAGGAGTGCTACACACGCGCTGAAATATTGTTTAGTTTCAATTTCCACCTCTAGGGGACGTAAAATCATCTTACTTAGTTATATATCTTAATTAGTTCATTTATGTTGAATAAACCAATTCCCGTTGAAGAAGATTCCAAACATTCTTTAGAACACGTTGTTCGAAATATGAAAATGCCCTATGTCAAGCCGTTTCAACCACCCTTTCTCCCCCACAGCTACCGACATGCAACCACCATAGTAGTGCAATGATGGAAGATACTTGAGGCTACTACCGCACACAAATACCAGTGCTCTGCACTGAATAGTTGTTGCTGCAAAGTGAAATATACGGACACAAAGATCTATTTGTATATATATATATAGATGGATTTCCGACTAATGTTGGAAAGTGTTAAAAACGATGGATGTTAAACACTTTTCAACACATTTAGTATAGTGCAACAACAGAATTTATTAACTAAACAAGTGATGAGAAGGGATGACCGCCCCGGGAACCCAGCTTTGGCTTTAAAGTTGTAGTGCAATCAGGGGGCGAAGACACAAATCCACTGTTTACTTTAAGATACATGCAATGTGATGAAGCTTAAACAGTTTTTACAATATTTAAAGTGCACAATTATTTAACTAAACATATCTAACAAAGTGTTTACATATTTAACTGTATTAAGGATACACGTTAGTTTAACTTAACGATTTTTGCAAAGGTAAAAGATGATTGGGAAATAATATACACTGTTTGTGAGGAAATATAGTGGTATAGTAATACAAAACAAGTTGACAAATATTACTTTACAGAAATTAAAGAATATAGCAAACTAATAATATAAACAGATGAATATGTACAAAATTTACAATGGGAAAACTCCAGAATTTACCAGCTTTGATAAAACAATACAAATTGAAACAGTTGAAGTTAATAATTAAACAATTTAGAAAACGCATGAAACATTTAAAAATCAAATTTCAGCAATTACTACCAATAGTCAAAGGGTCATTCCATGGTAACTTATGTAACATTTAGAATAATTTTTTTTAGCAATTTTCATAATATAATACCAAAAAATATTGAAAATGTAATGCTGATATGATTTGTTAATTGAACCTATCCAAAGCGTTATTTGGATGTAAATTACCTACCTTTAGTGCTATTTTTTGAACACTGGCCATTATATTTATTATGGTAACTTACGTTCTTTTTGTCAGAAATGTAAGTTACCATAGTAAATATGATTTTTAGCGCTCAAGAAATAGTAATAAATTTAAGCAATTTTTATCCAAATTTAGTTTGTTAGGTTTAATTAAAAAATCATATAAACATTACATATTGAATATTCTTTAGTGTTATAATACTAAAATTACAGAAGTCAATTATTCTAAATGTAACGTAAGTTACCATGGAATGACCGCAAACAAAATATCAGAATTCCTTTGTGCAGTCCTGTATATTATCTATAGGACTGTATGTATACTACACAGTATGCTAAAATTTACTTCAGTTAAGAAATACATAGCACAATTGAAAATTTCGCTTCAGCAATTTCCGTAAAGAAACGGAAGTGTGCATGGGATCGTTTAAGCAGCCCTGCATATAATCTATGGAATTTATATCCTCCAATTAGTATGAAAAAACTTAGTTACATTTAAAAATGCGTACCACAATTGAAAGCGCGATACCAGCAATTATTGTTCATAGCCAGTACTGTAACCAAATTCTTTTGAGTTTCCCTGTACGTGAACAATACATTCTATGCATACCATATTCTATAGTGAGCACCTTGTAGTTCACCTTAGTGATACGTATTAATTTGAATATCTGTAAAATAGTGAAACATCATTAAAATGCTCTGCAAACGATTTTCCCCATAGACCGTAAAGTAACGGAATTATTTTGAGCGTCGCTGTAAATGAAGGATATATTCTATACACACCATATTCTACAGTAAGCGCAATGAAGTACACCTTAGTGATATATATCCATTTGAATAAGTTTAAAATAGTATATATCATTGATATATATCAATTTCGATAAGTTTGAGATTGTGGAACATCATTAAAATAAGTCACAAATAATTTTTCCCATACACCGTAATGTAAATAAATTCTTTTGAGTGTCCCTGTAAATGAACGATGAATGCTATACACACAATATGCCTCTTATAATGCACCTTAGTGATACGTAACAATTTCAATATGTTTCAAATAGTGAAGCATTATTAAAATGAACCGCAGACGATTTTACTCCATAGACCGTAATATAACAGAATTCTTTTGAGTGACCCTGTAAAGGTACTGTAAGTGTTCAGCATACCATATTATATAGTAAGCCTCTTGTAGTGCACCTCATTGACATATATCAATTTCGATCAGTTTGAAATTGTGCAACATCATTAAAATAAACCACAAATGCTTTTTCCCCCATACACTGTAATGTAAATAAATACTTTTGAGTATTCCTGTAAAGGAACCATAAATGCTACAAACTTCACTTTCAATTAAAAACATGCTATAGTAATTTCTAATAGCAAATATAAATTTCAAGTCAATCCGTGCATATTTACGCGAGTTAGAACACAGACAGACAAACTGAATTCATAAACATTTTTCAACTCTGTTGGAAAGTGTTAAAAATTGTTACAAATATATGAAAAGGCAGACCAACACTAAAAAAATGAACAGGATTTTAAAAATACAAATAGAAATCATATTTTAAAAAAATATTTATAAAATGTTTGAATGAACTTACTGCACCCAACGCATTGTAAAAAAGTTACAATTCTGTTTCGCTTTTCATAAGTTGGTACATATTTTCTGTAACATGAACAGTTACAAAATATTGTAACTATACAAAGACATACCGTAACGAAAACGACCTTCATTATCTAAATTGAAGCTAAAACTGTGTTCAAAGTATTTGTATTCTAAAGGCAGAATTCATTTCTAGGTTCTTTGAAAATTATAATAATTTAGAAAGAAATTCTCCATCGTTATATTTTCTTTTCTTTCTATTTAGTGCGCAACTTACGAAATATGTTACATTTTTCCAATTATTATCTTTTTAAATACATACAGTAATCCCTCAACATTTGCGGTTTTAACGTTCGCTAATTTTGATTATTTGCAAATATGAAAATGCGGAAAAACGTAACATTTACGAGAATCTGACATTCTTCTCCTAATACACCAAAACATTCGCGATTTTCTTTTATTATCTCTTTTTGTTTTCAGAATGTATAGTGGTTAAAGATTATTTCCGCTGTGTTTTCTGAGTATCTATTTACAAATGGATTTTCAGTTGTCAACTGAAACTAGTCGTTGGGTTCCACCGTAATACTAGCCCATCATTGATATGCATAATATAAAATATGAAAATAAAACATGTGCAAACTACTTATAAAATGCATTGCAGTTCCAAAATAAAATCGTAGCTCGATGATGTCATAACCTTCAAAAGCTCTATTACTGAATGGCGTAAAAGAAACATCCTTATAACTCCAGAATTGATAATCCTATTAACTAACGGTTTACTGAGTCGGAATAAAGCGTCTCATTTTCAATTAAACTATATCTTGAATTGAAATTTGAATTAAATACACGGTCATGAAAAATTGAAGAATGTGGAAAATACGATTACAAATATCTCGGCAGCTCATTATCCGATCGACTTCATGTTTTATGCAAAATTTATGTCTTTTAATTGTGTTTTATATTAACTCCTTAAAATAACCAATTTCGAAAATTTTTATATACCTTTTATCAGAACGAATATTTCGAGAGTCCGAAAATAATAGTTCCGGATAATCGAGGTTACTGAAATTCAATAGGCTCCATCTCACTATTACATACTAAGTACATACCAAATTTGAAGTCTCTATCTTAATATTTTCGGGAGATAGAGCGTTTAGAGACACACAGACACACACACACACACAGACAGACAGACGGAAAATTTTTTCTTTAAAAATATGTTTTACGGAATCATCAGTGTCTGAAACGTGTAAATCCGTCCAAAAAATATTTTCGATTTTTAAAATGAATACAAGATTTACCCTATACTACGTCTGCTGGGTAAGTAAAAAGGAGCGCGTGTTGTAGGAAAACAAATTAATAACAAGAGCAGAACATTGTTGAATTCAGGGGTTTACTGGGGGGGGGGCATTCACCCCCGGATTGACTCTTGTACTCACAAAAGCACTCTGAAATGAGAATTTTAAGTGTTTAAATAGTTATCTACAACGATATTTAAATTACTGATAAAAATATTGATATTTAAATGACTGCTATATTTATGAAGGTTGCTGAAAAAGGCATTAACGTTAATTAACTCTAAATTCCCATTATATGTACAGTAATTAAAACAGAAACATTTGAATGTTTAACTTAGAATAAAATCTGATTTTACTGTCTAAAATTTGTTAAATCTTTTAACAATATCTTTAATTGTTCATTGGTCGAACATTTTATCTATAAATTTTAAATAGGATTTTCTAGACATATTTAAACAAATAAAATATATCGGCACTTAATCCTGTATTTAAACTGATACAATACTATATTACACTTATATATATATATATATATATATATATATATATAAGTATACGTTTCTTAAGTATACATTTAACATATATATATATATATATATATATATAAATGTTAAATGTAGCCCAGCATGGTGTCGTTGAGCATCCACCATACTCTCCAGACCTAGCACCCGCAGACTTTTTCCTGTTTCGTAAGCTGAAAAATTCGCACAAGGGAACAAGATTTCAGGATGTCGAAGCCATCAAGTAAACGGTAACGCCACTATTAAAGAGCATTCCAAAAGAGGACTTTAAAACTTCTTTCGAAAATTTGTACAGCCGAGATAAGACGTGCATTACGGCTGATGGGGATTACTTCGAATCATATTAAATGGCTATGTGCTTAACCTTTTTTTCTTCTGAGTTATTCCATGAGTCCTTGAAATTAATAGCCGGACCTTGTATAATTAAATTAATACTCTTAAAAGCAGACTGCATTTTAATTTGCTAATAACCAATACACATAGATACTTATTTCTTAAATAAAAGTTATCTTTAAATAAAATATATTTAACAATTAAATAACCTAAATTCATTGGAGACATTACTAAAGATACTAGAGACAATAAGAGAAATAAGCCTTAAAGGATAGTGAGGCTTTAATTTGCAAATAGGGATTATAAAGGATTTGGAATCTAGATAAATGCTTAATGGTTCATCTAATATGCAAGGAAAACAATCTATATGGGGTTGTCTAACATTGAAAACATTAATTTTGTTAATGTATCTGATTTTGAAAACTTGTGTTGGTGGAAATTAAATAATTTGGAGGAATATTTTTGATGAATTTAGTTATGTTTTACATTGAGAAGATTTTGGCTAAATTTGATTAAATTCTACATTATTTAGATCGTTTTGTTTATTAGTAATGGATGTCCTTTAAATAGTGAATAATTTACATTGCGAGATTGCTTTTCTAATATCTTAAAAATGGTTATGTTTATTTCATTCTTAAGGTAAAAAAAACAATTATTAAACAGGAATATAAAGTTTGATTTACATTCTTAATATAATTTTATTCAACTTTTATCAGTTGAAGATTTCTCCTTTGTTCTTTAATCGCAACATTTTATTTTAAAATATACCATTTCTCAAGACATTACATTTCTCTCGTTATTTAGAAAATAACTTAGATAATAGTTCTTGGATTATTGGTGTCGATGAAAAAGAATAAATTTTAATTTTAATCATATATTATAATGTGAACAAATCTCGTATATACATATATAAATATATACAGTGTGATTCATAAATATCGAAACAATAGGCTATCTCTTTAAATATTGCTCCTAGACACATACTTCCAATTGCAAAGTTTCATAAAAAAGGTGCAAAATTTGATGAGATAAGTTGCAACTCCATGGGGGGTCTATTTGAGAAAATACAAAAATTAAATTTGTATACGGCCCCCGTAGTATAAAATTTCCAGTTAGAAAATTTTTCTTTATCCATTCCTGAATTAAACAAAAAAAATCCATCTTGATATCTGCAAGACTCAGAGAGATATGTCCGTTTTAAAAATTCGTGAGGTTTCAAGGGATCAGACACAAATTGAAATGCGTGTAATTCAAGAAACAATGTTACTGTAAAGTGTCCGGGAAACATTATTTATTTATTTATTTATTTATTTATTTATAGAGTTAGAATTTAGAATTTTTTTTTTTATAATAGCCATATAATTTGTAAACAGAATCACATCATAAGACTTCTTACAAAATAAAAAATAATATATATATATATATATATTTAAATGCAGAGTAATTTAAAATTGTTATAACTCGCAATATTATTTTTCGAATTGAATTTTTTTCCCTTTAATTAAACAGAAATATACTAGTCGGATGTGCAATCCCAAAACTTTCTTCTGTCTCACACAGGTTTTGTTTACACTAAAAAGAATCAGCACCAATTTATATCAAGGTCTAACTGAAACTCAAGTTTTGTTAAATTCCGCGCATTATTTCCTGAGATATGACTTTTGCTAAAATCGTGTAAATCCTGCAAAATGCAGCATATCAGTGCCACCTGCTGGACGATTTTTATCAAAAACTAATCAGCACCAATTTATATTAGAGACTAACTGAATATAAAGTTTTATTACATTTCGAGCATTAGTTCTTGAGATACAGCTATTGCGGCGATCGCGAAAAATGCTGCATAGCAGCGCGGGCGGTTTTTTCCAAAAGCTAATCAGCACCAATTTATATCAGAGACTAACTGAATATAAGTTTTATTAAATTCCGAGCATTAGTTCTTGAGATAGAGCTATTGCGGAAATCGCGAAAAATGCTGCATAGCAGCGCCACCTGCTGGGCGATTTTTACAAAAAACTAATCAGCACCAATTTATATCAGGGGCTAGCTGAATATAAAGTTTTATTAAATTCCGAGCATTAGTTCTTGAGATAGAGTGCCCACAAAATTTTTGTCACATACAGACAGACAGACAGACAGAGTCACAGACAGACATTTTCTAAAAATAGTCAAATCGTGTTCAGGACCTTCTAAAACGTATAACTCCGTCGAAAACCGGAAGTCGAAAATTTTCATGAATCCAACACTTTCTTCTTGTAAAGAGATAGAAGAAAGTAATAAGTTTTAATTTTCATTCCGCATTTTGAAAAATACTAATTTGAAAAAAATGTTTAAAAAAGCAATTAAAAAAAAGACGCAACTTATTTTAAACAAATCATATTTTCAAAAGTGAATAATTTTTTTCAAATTTGCCGAATTAAAATTTAAGTAAAATATTTGAAAAAGATATATTAGAAGTTTGAACCATTTATAGAGGTTCTTGACTTACATAAATTTAAAGATGAGAAATGCTGAAAAAAACTTATGGTGCCGAAAAATGCATTTAAAGTTTTAAACAAACATTGGGTCCTAATAGAACGTTTAAATGCTTTTTAAAAGCTTCCAGGTGAGGTAACTCATTCCTGTAGCTTCAATTTCCGATTACGATAGTTTGTCTCTCGGGTACAGATATTAAATTTGTTTAACGCATACCCTAGTCTCTCATGCAAATCTGGTATACAGCGAAATTTACAAAATTTAAGTTTAATAGAGATATAAATTTCTTTTATGCACTTTATGTTTCAGGTCGGGTTTATTGATATGCTGCAAAAGAAAACCATTTTCATGTGCGATGCACTTGATTTTTTTAAAATTCATTATCTAGACAGGTGTCTGTGCATATTTTAGACTTCTGCACAAGCCGAAATTTGTACAAAAAATTCCCATTTATCTTAAGATACAATTAAGATTATTTTAAAGAATACTACACACATATTTATAAGAAAATTTTACAGTATATTTTAGATTACTATGTTTTCGCATGAGAAAAACATAGCTGCCAAACCTCTCACTAATCCTCCATAATATGTAGATTAATTTGAACCAATTAACCACTTTAAAACTGGAAAATTTGTTTAATGAATCTTTGACTTAATTAATTTAAATGTTTTAAGTCGAATCATTACTTCATTCAATTGAATTTCTTAAAAGAGTTTCTGGTTCGAACGTATTGAACCTGGGTCAAATAAACACACTTATAACGGAAGATTAGTGGGAGCTTGGCATCTGTTTAAAAAATACGCAGTAGCAACATTAATGATTATTTATACTATTAGACTGGTACATTCGAATAAAGATTTATTTTAAAAAACAATGTCGTTTGGAATAAACGGAAAATAGGTTTAAAAACATCATAACTTTTGAAGCTGTATAACAAAAAGTAGATTTTTGAAAATATTTCTGTGTAATTTATAAAATATATTTCCAATGATTCCGTTAACAGAAGTTTCATTATCGCTATTAATATTTTTATAAAACTTATTGCCTTCCGACACGTCCTAAGAACAATGAAGACACAGGGCGACACGGTCCGGCCAGCGGGCCGTGCCGATTACGACCCTGGGACCAATCTCGGCCGCATGCAGACCTCTAGCATATTTCTCAAGCAAGTTTAACGTAAAAATCTATACGCTATTATTTTATATCTAAAAGTTAAGGCATTGTCTTAGATCGACTTTTAATAATGTGTAAATTTATGGTCGATATTAATTTATGGCCCTAACTTGCATTGCAAATGAACTGATATCGTGTCTCTCAGAGATATGCTTAAGTGGTGTAAGTCACGAATTTTGGATTTTAATATCTCTGTGAATTTTGCAGATAACAAGATGGAATTTTTTTTGTTTAATTCAGGACTGGATAAGGAATAATTTCCTAATTGGAAATTTTATCCTACGGGGGCCGTATAAAAATTTAATGTTTGTATTTTCTCAAATCGACCCCCCCCCCCCAATGGAGTTGCAACTTATCTCATCAAATTTTGCACCTTTTTTTATGAAAATTTGCAATTGGAAGTATGTGCCTAGGGTCAATATTTAAGGAGATAGCCTATTGTTTCGATATTTATGAGATTTATGATTTGATATTTACACAGTATATTCAAATTTTAGCTAAAAACGGCTCTAACGATTTTAACTGAAAATTTGAGCAGTCGGTCATTTTAGGGTCACTACGGGTCAATGGGTTTAAATGGGAATGAAGGTTAAAACAGTTATTCAGTTGTCAGACAGTTAGAGGAACCGAAATCGCAAAGTTCGCAATACTTCGCGAAATGTTGGCGACATTCGCGAAATTTGGCGGGGAAATCGACTTTCAAGATTACCAATACCAAAACACATGCTTAAGGTTCAAACATTGCTTATCTATAGGAGCGGTTCTTTTCTTGCGGTTTTTCGGAACCTTTGATCTTTTATGACTTTCATCAGACGTTGCTCGACTCCCTCTCCGTTGTCCGATGGGTTTTATACACTTTTATTATTGGAACCTGGGGATATAATTACATAGGACGCCTGTGATTTCTATTGTAAACTTTCCCATTCTAGTAATGTGAAATTTCTTCTCAAAGCATTAAAAAAAAGGTTACTTCAAATTTGGTGGAACTTTCACGTCAAAATGTGAGCTCGCCAATATTTTCGCCAATTGTTTCAACAAACTTTTTCTGTTATTTTTCTCTAGTTTATTTTTATTAAACTCAGTTCAAAACGCCAAATTTGAAAAAAATTTCTAAAATATCTTCTGCCTTCAACAGACAAAAAAGAAAAGACACCATTCTATTACATAGTTTCTGAATAAGAACACCTACCAATTTCGTGCGTATCTAAACTAAAGTGAATTCGGAAATGTGTCAGAAATTAATTCCTTCGAATTGCAGACCAGCCTTGATAAAGTATTCTCCTATTAATGGAAAACCTGCATTGATAAAAGCAAAGTAAATAAAACTAACAAGTACATTTTTATTTTGGGTCGATTTCATGATATTTTTGCCTTAATTTCGTTATTTGTTTTTTGTACCGAAAGACGAGACAACCAATTTATATATTACAATTTATAGAACCAATTTATATCAAGGTCTAACTGAATCTAAAGTTTTATTAAATTCCGTGCATTAGTTCTTGAGATATGACTATTGCTAAAATCGTGTAAATCCTGCAAAATGCAGGATAGCAGCGCCACGTATTGGGGGATTTAGACCAAATCCTAATCAACAATAACTTATGACAACGTCTAACTGAATCTGAAGTTTGATGAAAATCCGTGAATTAGTTCTTGAGATATAGTTATCGTGATAATTATGAAAAAAGTAACATAGCAGCGCCTCCTGTCAAGCTATTCACGCCAAAACGTAATCAGCATCTATTTGTGTCAAGTTCTAACAGAATCTGAAGTTTGATGAAGTTTCGTGGTTCAGTTCTTGAGATATAACTATTGTAAAAATAATGAAAAACGTGGTATAGCACCGCCACCTGTTGGGATATTTACACCAAAATACAATAAGCATCTATTTATGTCAAGGTCTAACTGAATCTAAAGTTTGCTGAAAATAACTGCATTAGTTCTTCAGATATAGCTATTGCAGAAATCGAAAAAATTCAGCATAGCAACGCCACCTGTCGGGCGATTTTCACCAAAAACTAATCAGTACCCATTTATATAGGGGACTAACTAAATATAAAGTTTTATTACATTTCGCGCATTAGTTCTTGAGATAGAGCGCCCACAAAATTTTTGTCACATACAGACAGACTCACAGACTCACACACAGACATTTTCTAAAAACAGTCAAATCGTGTTCAGGACCTTCTAAAACGTATAAATCCGTCGAAAGCCGTAAGTCCGAAATTTTCATGAATCCAATACTTTCTTGTAAAGATAGAAGAAAGTAAAAATGATTTCTTCAAAACATGACATTCCGTCTGGTTGTTCTAAGTTAACAATTTCCCAAAGAATCCTATTATGATGTCAGAATTTTGTGTTAGTATTGAAAATTCTAGAGTTTGTTACAATTTGATTATGTAGACGACCCCTCCCTAATCCTACAGTGTTTAATATAAATTCAAAGAAGAAATAATGTCCAGTTAAATGGTTATTTCTATTTTTCCAGGGATAATTTGGTGATGAAAATGTATGGGGTTCATTTTATTATATTCTCTTTTTATTTTATTTTTTCACTGTTAAAAATAGCCGTTGCTTTACGGTGCTTTACTGCATAATTTACTGTACATTACCGTATTACTGTAAATATTGCCCTTACCCGTTAAAAATCAGTTATTGGCTGTAAAATTCTGTCATTGAACGTAACTGATCATTTTTACAGGATTATCCCTGGTCCAACAGTCATTTACGGCCAAGAGAGAAAGAAATACAGGTTGTTACAGTCTTTTACGGCAGATCACGGGCAATTTTAGTAAATCACAGTTATTCGCTACCGCAAACCGTAATCGAACAGTGGATTACAGCCATCTCATCTCAGTAGTTTGATTTTGGAAAATGGCAACGAACGCGCCGCGCCATGTTTGTTTATTTTCGCACGAGGAAAACGCCATGAGGAAGCAAGCCTGGCCTGGCTGTACCAATACCGGATTTATTCAGGTATTTATTTATCTGGTTATCTAACCTTATTAATTTAAAAATGAATTTTAATATCAAAGTTTATGTAGAGTAGACAGTGTTCGAAATTTGCAGTCGTTAGTCGTCAAATGCAACTAACTACATTATAGCATTTGACGACTACAAAATTATTCCTGGATGTGAAATTTGACGCCTAGCTTTTTTAACACTTAGTTTTTGCCAATCACCCGCTTTTGAAAATTTGGTCTCACACCAAACATAAACTCTAATGTGAGACAGTTATACGGTGAATTTTAGCAGAGTGTAAAAATCCAAATGAATTTATTAATTTATGCAAACTTCTAAACTTTATAGTGAACCTGCCATTTAGCACTGCTGAATGTGAAAAGGGATTTAGTCAGTTTAATTTAATAAAAAACTAGCTGACCCCCGCCCGGCGTTGCCCGGGCCTGTGATAATAAATAAATAAATAATAATAATAATAGTAATAATAAATCAAGTTTTTATTATTTTACATCATTAACCCGATTTTGTATGAAATTATATTTTAAGAAGAAAAATTCGCGAAAAAATATGGATATTTAGTGATTAGCACTCATTTTCTTGTTTTTTTTTTTTTTTTTTTTTTTTTTTTTTACGCAGTATCGTTTCATAGTTTTAAAATAAAAAGTTATTTTTGTCCTAACTCTTTAAAATCTTTATGGGTGATAAATAAAACGGTTTTACATCCCGTGTACAAATTTCGGGAAAAAATATTGTTATCCAGTTGTAAAAGAGATGCTTTCTTCTCGCTTTTTTGTTTGTTTGTTTTCTCGTCGGCTCCTTTAACATAGCAATAAAAAATAGCCCTCATCTTCCGAACTCTTTGACATTTCAATCGGTTATAAATACAACCATCTCCAAGCTCTCTTTAAAATTTTGTGAAAAATATGCATATTTAGTAGTGAAAACATGAGTTCTTAAAAAAAAAAAAAAACTTTAGCTTTTAACCTCAGAGCAAAAATATATTTCCATCCGTTTTCAATCAACCCTTTTCCATCCCCCTAGGCTAAACAGGTTAATCAATCAGTCTTATCGTTTTTGAGGGGAGAATCCTTCAAAAAAAGTTGACGCATGCGTAAAGAGACGATATTCAAGTGAAATTTTGACAAAATGCGCTTTCTGTTTTAAATATATAGATGATACACGTAAACATTTATCCACTGATACTGTTAATGATTTATTAATGGCAAAACTGTACGTACCCAATTTAATAGATTTTTATCCAGATAAAGCTATAAATCCCTGTGAAATGATACAGCTGAAGGACGGTTAGACGTCCTGATTTTAGTATCTAACTTATTAAAATTAGTGGGTATTGTTTGAGATTCGGCCAAACAATACCATGATGTAGAAAAATTATTCTCCAGTCAGACAACACACAAAGTTACGAATCATAGTAAAGGCGAATTCGTGTCAAAAACCAATAAAGCGAACACCATTAATGATCTAGAAATTGAAAATCGTTGGTTTAAAAATTCTCTAAAATGTCGCAGGAACGATAAAATGTTGTCACAATATATGGCTCTTCATTTTTATCGCTGACTCAAGCTAGATCATTTAGAAACGACGGGCCAGAAAATGCAAGTCCTCATAAATGACATTATTCAAGTCTACCCAGGGTACGGAAATGAGGGGCTAAAGCTTTTGGATTTTCAAACACCAACGGCAATGTCTGAAAACATCGAGGGTGCATTACCAAAAGTCCCTCAAAATTTAAATTCTTTTCAGTTAGAAGGTGAAGTGCCTTACATTGACGATGTTTCAGACCCTGACTGGGATCCCTTTTGGTAATTAATTAATTAAAAATAATTTAATGTTTAATTTAATATTTTTTTGTAATATTAACTTTTTTTATGTGTAATTAATAAAAAAATTTTTTTTGTATGCAATTTCTCTTTTTTCTGAATCGCCATCTCATTTATTGGCATTTATTATATTTATCCTTTTACTTTTACTTTTTTTTTGGGGGGGGGGGCAGTTGTGAGCGAGATTATAAGTTAACATTGTTTTGAATTTAGTGTAATCAAGATTGACAAAAGATTTCTGGTAAGTTTTTTTCTCTTTTTTATTGTCCAAAATGTTTTTAAAACGAGCCCCCCTGACAATAACAAATATTCATCTGAAAAATCACATTTCTTTAGCTTTTTAATCATTAGTTTATTTAGAATGTTGCTAAAATTTGCATAATTGGATCGTGATAAATTTTTCCAGATGGCGGAAAAACTTCGTTTTTAAATCTTTGTTATTTATAAATCCATGTTTTTGCATCATTTTCTACTTTTAAAAATGTTGCAAAGTCATTGATTTATAAATAACATACAGATTTAAAAATGATGTTTTTCTGCAATCTTTGAAAAAATTTTCATGTCGCCAAAACGGCATTTTGGCGCAATTTTTTCTGCCAAGCAGCACAGGATACAGAACTCTTCCCACAAAATTCACTATTGCAGAAAAATTAAAATGTCATTTAATTTAACACCGCACTTCATTCATGATACAGAAACTCTTGAGAATGATTTTTGTTCAGTATTATACCTTTACTCTAAATAATATTTGCAATGTCAACAAACGTAGATGCTTTTGAGGTAAATATATTTAATGTTTGATACTGTAATTTTGAGTAAAAAAAATTCTAAACAATAAAATTTCTTGTTACAGTAAGCAAAAAAAGAAGGATTAATTTTCATCTAAGTCATATGTGAAACTTTATTTTACAATATTGTTATGTCTGTGCATTTTTTAAGCACTCTTTTTCAAAATACTCAAAAAAATACCAAATGACAAAATACATAATCGCAGAAAAATGAAAATTTACTTGATGTAACATCTGTGCTTCATTTATCCTTCAGAAACTCTAAAAATGATTTTTGTTCAGTATGAATAGCTTTACTATAAATAATTGCTAGTACAGCAATGTTAGGCCCTTTTGAGGTAAATATTTAATGTTCGATACTTTAATTGTGAGTAAAAAAAAAAAGTTGTAAATAATTTCTTGTTAAGCAAATATATATTTTTTAATCATACCAAATATTAGAAAACAAGAAATATAATAATTTAAAATGAATTTTTTCAAACTTATATATAAATATAAAACTATTTAAATCTACAAACCACTGTAATATATGGCCGTTAACTTAACAGAAGTGGATACTAAACATACAGTCTCTACCGGCCACTGCATACTAATGCAAATATTGAAATTTAACCTTTAATTGACATTATTCAAATAAATATTTCCTGGTATATATATAGATATATTGTATCATTTTAGGTGGCACCACTCTTTCCATGAACCTCGTAGCATTGCTGAATTGTAGCATCGCTGATCATCAATTGAAGACTAATATCTCCGGATTGGGGTAAGCTGGAAACCTGTTCTACATGTCTATCTCTTCCTTATTAAATTTTGTTTAATTTGAGTACTCATACCAGGGGTTGATACAGACAAAATTTGGGGCCTATTTAGGACCCCTTCACAAAAATCAATTTAATAAAATTGGCTCCTTCACAAAAATCAATCTGATAAAATGGACCCTTCACAAAAAACCAATTTGAAAAAATGGTCCTCTTCACAAAATTATTTTTACTAAAATAGGCCTTTTCACAAAATTTTATTCCATAAAAACTTACTTTTTTATTATTTAATTATTATTTTGTGATGTTTTAAAATGTGTAATTTGTAAACAAACAACTTCACCAGAGAGAAAAACTTCAGCAAAAGGATTTTTAAAAGTTTTTGTTATTAAATGCTTGGCTCGAATTTGAGTAACTGGATTTCAACTTTCGTTACAAAATGTTATTTTTCACAAAAATATAATAAATTTCACAAAATGGGCCCCAAGGAAAAAAAACCCTGCATCGACCCCTGCATACATCTCATTCGGTTCAGGAGTTGACTCAAAAACAATCCTCTACTTTAGTTCCTCATATCTCTAACGAATTAGACATTTGTCAACTGAACCGGCCCCTCCCATGTAGAAATCTACAATTTTTTGTGCATTCTTGCCTTAATATAGATAGCTTGTACTTTAATGAACAATTTAAGACCTTTTTTATGTAATTAAGTCAATTACTTAATGAGTTATTCACATTTTAGCATATGCTGTTTTAGTTTCTGTTTTATACCATTTTCTAAATTTTTTGCTGTGGCCACTGACTTTCGGTGTTTAAGTCGCCATGTGATTTAAAAGTAATCCATTTCTGGTATTCCTAGTCCCCATCGTGAAATGTTGATATTTTTTTTTAAGATTAAGACCAAAACACACACATTATTGTTATATTTTAATAACATTTCAGAATGATCTGTTTAACACAGCAAACTATTAAATATATTCGAATAGCAATGTTATTCGTAACATCTGATAATTTTATTTTACATAGACTGTGATTTAAATAAATATATATATATATATATAAACAAATGTTTGAAGTGTGTTTTTATTTTTATAGTGCAAAATATTCTCACAAATTCAGATTTTCTTTCATATGTACTTTTGTCTGGCAAAATCAAAATAAGAAATATTGTTTTTCTGATATTCCCCGCTATCATGATTGCTTAGCTTATCTATATATATTTTTTAAAACCGTATCTTGTCCAACTTTATCTTCTGACTGTACATGATTTAAGATTTAATTAATATTCAAAGTTTGTTGTACACGTGTTTATATTAAATAAATTACTTTACACTTTGAATTAATAATTAGTTTTTTTTTTTTTTTTTTTTTTTTAGATTTTACCCTATATAAACACTATTGTTTTTATGCATTTGTTTTACAATTGTGGCCACTGGATTTTTTGGGCTAGGAGCCAGTGACTCCTTCCAAATGTTGGGAATCTGCACCTATAGTATTGATGCAATTTTCAAAACTTCATTTTTTCCTCATGTTTTTCCAATGGTGTTTTCATTTAACATCCTCCTTTTGTGCACCCACTTTTTAATATGTTTTCATACTTTTAACAACTTTAAACATTAATGGCATCTTAGCTTATAATATGTACATGGTTTTAGTATTCATTATTTTTAGTTTTGATGGGTTTTAATATGTATAAGTTATATTTTTGTAAACGCTGTTTTTATTCTAAATTGCAAATGGCGCCCCATAGACTTAACATTATGTTGTTTACGTTAAATTTTCATTATTTTCATAATCTTTAATATAATCTTTTTTAGTATATATATTTTTTAATTTAGTTAGCGTAACCTTTTACTCATCTTACTTGTCTAAAATTTTAATTAATGGAACCATTTTAATATTTTAAATAAATTATTTTTTGAGTATCGCTTTGTAAAGTTGTTTACATTCACTTAACATTGATTTCGATGGTTTTTAATAAATTAATTAAAAATACAAATTTTTAATTTTTTGGTTATTTTAGGAATTTAAATCATGTTTGAATTAAACTTTTATTTTCCTTTGGATTTTTTAAAAAAAATTAATATTTTCTATTTTTAATTGTTAATTAAAATTTGTTTTGATAATTCAAAAAGGGCAACTTAGTTCATTTCTGCAATAACCAGGAGTCGAGGCAGGTTTTTTTTTCGTGGGGCCCACTTTGTGAAAAGTAAAGGTTATTTTTGTGAAATTTATTTTATTTTTGTGAAAAATAATATTTTGTAAAGAAATTTGAAATTCAGTTATACTCAAATTTGAACCAAGCATTTATAATGAAAAACTTTTTAAAATCCTTTTACTGAAGTTTTCTTCTCTGGGGAACTTATTTGTTTACAAATGACACATTTTAAAACATCACAAAATAATAAATAAATATTAAATGGTAAGTTTTTATGGAACTGAATTTTGTGAAAGGACCTATTTTAGTAAAAGGAATTTTGTGAAGAGATCCATTTTATCAGATTGATTTTTGTGAAGGGCCCATTTTATTAAATTGATTTTTGTGACGGGGCCTTAAAAAGGCCCCAAATTTTGCCTGGATCAACCCCTGATAACATATATCTTCAGTCAGATAGTTTAGTTGTTTTTTGCAGCAAATATTAATAAATATTCTATTTAAAAGAACCCGATATGTATCGAATCCAAGCACTTTTGACAGATAGAGGAAAACTTTTAAGAATCTTTCCTGACCAATGGTATTCATCTTTTCATTATTTGGGTTTTAAAGCTGATTTTTAATTGGCCACTGATAGTAATGATTTATAATATGAGTTTTAGTACAATTAGCGCTTGGACAATGGAAAATTGGAATGTATATGGTAGACATAGTAAAAAAGAGAATGTTATTTATGAGTCACACGTAAAGTTACAATTTAAATTAAGATATATTTAAACTGTAACTTTATTTCTTTTGTTTATTGTTTATCCTGTATTAAATGTTAAGTTTATGTAAAGTTATGGGCACATAATTTAATTATCTTTTATACTGGTTTGTAAAAGTTCATATAGAGTATTAATACCCTTGATATAATTTACAGAGTTATAATACCTTTAAATTCAATTTAATTTTGCTTTTAATTAAACTCATTGTATAATTATTGCTTTCCTCCCAGCATATAAACAAACATTTTACAGGGCTTGAAATTTAATTTTTCCAAGGAGGGGAGTCTCCCTACCAACATTTTTAAATGAAAAGGAGTTGTAATGTTTGGGAGGAAGAAAAAAATCTTTAAACCCCACTATTATTTTACATTCTATTTAAAGAAGTCGGAGAAAAAACGCAAAGTTCGTTGATCAGTCGTTTAAAAAACGCAAAGTTCGTCGACCAGTCGCTTAAAAAGCGAAAAATTCGTCGATCAGTCGCTTCAAAAACCGTAAGTTCGTCGATCAGTCGTGAAAAAAATGCAAAGTTCGTCGATCTGTGGTTGAAAAAACACAAAGTTCATGGATCTGTCGCGGAAAAAATGCAAAGTTTGTGGTTTTTTTAAACGACAGATCGACAAACTTTGCATTTTTTCCGCGACAGCTCCATGAACTTTGTGTTTTTTAAACCACAGATCGACGAACTTCACATTTTTTAAGCGACTGATCGAAGAACTTTGCATTTTTTAAGCGGTTGATCGACGAACGTTGCATTTTTTTCGGTGACAGATCGACGAACTTTGTGGTTTTTTCCGCGACAGATCGACAAAGTTCGTCGATCTGTCATGGAAAAAAATGCAACGTTCGTCGATCAGTCGCTTAAAAAATGTAAAGTTCGTCGATCTGTCACGGAAAAAACGCAAAGTTCGTTGATCTGTCGCAAAAAACCTCGCAAAGTTCGTCGATCAGTCGCGGAAAAAAACGCAAAGTTCGTCAATCGGTTGCGGGAAAAAAAATCACGAAATTTATCGTTCTGTTGCAGGTAAATTAAATAACGCAAATTTCTCCGAAAATGCTGAAATTTTTTGGGCGGGAGTCTTCCGCTCACTATCTTTTTTTGGGCGGGATTTCAAAATTTTTGGCGCGAATCCCGCAATCCCGCCCTGAAATTCAAGCCCTGATTTTATCTATTCATTTTATGAATGTTAGATTAACACAGTTATTAAGATCATTTAGCTCTCTATTTAATTATTCAAATTTTCGTACTCTCTTAAAACGAAAGAGCCAAAATAACTCAAGTTGAGCCGAAATCCACTCATCTCACGATTTGAAAGTCAGCTTCTCATGAAGAGTTGAAACAACTCGAGTGAACGAGTTGTTTTTAAGCAACTCATGATTGAGTTATCTCTATTTTACTCATACTTGAGTGAAATCAAATCAATGAAGATTAAATCCAGTAGCACTTGAGTGATTTATAACTAACTCATACTTAAGGAGGGGAAGGGGAATTAAAATTCATGGTAAAATGTAATATTTCAGTGTAAAATAATAAATTTCATGAACAGGTAGATTATTATTTTAGAAAACAAAAAGTAATTTGCATATTGAATGTATACATATCTATGTTTACATATATGTATATATTCAACAATTAAGTGAAAAGTATCTTTTTTTTTTTTTTTTTTTTTTTTTTTTTTTTTTTTTGTTGTTTCTGAGCTGCTTGAAATAAATACCCCCCCCCCCTCCCGACCCAAAAAGAGAATTTTAAAGGGAATATTTGAAAACATAAGAATTTCTGCTGATTTAAATATTTTAATCTTTTTTTTTTTATTTTGTTATAATGATTACGTTTTCTATGCAATATTATTCTATACATTGCATGATATTTTTCAGTTTATATCAATATTATCATTAAATGTTTTAATCCTAATACTATTTAGGAATATTCACTCAGTGAATATACGGGAATGGAGATATTTACCTTATTTTTAACAACATATGATACAAAAAATATGGGATTTATACAGCTTCACAAATCAAGTATATTTATTTTAAAATATTAGAAAAACAGTATATATACTAATAAAGCTACTTTTTAAAAGTTTTTGTCAACATGAAATAGATATTCTAAAGCTTTTCTTATATATTTGAGATACATTTCAAATAATCTAACTTTCAGCAGCATGAAATGACTAAAACTTATGTATGCGCATTCAAAAAACAAGGCAGGTCAATAAAAATATCCAGGAAAAAAATTCTTCAGACTGAGAAAAAAATAAGAAATATAATTTGTTTACTTTAAAACAATATTTTTAAAGTCAGACAAGTCAATTTTCAATTTATAGTATTATGAAAGTTAGAGTTCTGAAATATCATTAAAAAATATATATATAAACAAACGCACAGTACCGCCGAGACATTTTCTTTAAAAGATTAAATTGCTACTAAGTGCTATTTATAAATCATATTTATTGAAACAACATTAAAAAAAACTTAAAATGAGAGGCAAAGGATTTGTATAATTATATTTTAGAACATTTTTTAATATTTATCCTTTCAACTCAAAAGATCTCTAAATGTTCGTTCGGGTGTAAATAGTCCTAAATGTTAGGGTTAAGACATATTTGTTAAAAATATTGATATAAACTGAAAAATATCACGCCATATATAAAATAACAATAAATATAAAACAGAATCATTATAAAAAACATGATTAGAGTATTTAAAATAGCAGAAATTCTTACCTTTTACAAGTATTCCTTCTTTAAAATTGCCCGTTTGAACAGCGCGAATAATATTTCAACAGTCAAAAACGTGCTGCCAGTTGTCCGGAAGGCGAAATGCTTGCATACTCGATGACGCATGCCTATCGTCTGCTCAGCGAATGGTCAGGTCAGCCGCATTGACATGTCCGCTCGCAAAAGAGTGCTTTTTTTATCGACTTGAGTTGCTTAGTATTCGTTCTTCTGGAGTGCATTAGAAAAATAAAAATTCAGATCAAGATGAGTGAAGCGTTTAAAAATCAACTCATTTACGATCCAATAAATTGCAGCTCTTTTCTGAGAAGCCAAATCCACTCTTTCGTTTTAAGAGAGTATTCAACAACTCTCCAATTCCATCATTAATCCTCCAATCAAATGGCATAAATGTCATTTGATTGGATTTGATTGGTCTTTTCCTTAGTGCCGTTTAGTCTTGCTCTCCCTCCCTGTTGTCTCTGGACACGCAGTTGGGACTTAAAATGGCCTATAGAGGCACTGATCTTTTAACTAATGCTAAAGTGCCATTGAAACCATTATTTATTACTAGGACTTCCCTCAAAGGGATTAGTCTGAGTGATATTGCTGAGAACATAGGGCTAACAATTACAATATAAAGAAAAAGAGCAAATTTAATGATAGAATTACAAAATCTCAAGTATAAATTCATATACACTCTTAAAAAAATAGAAAAGAAGTACCGTTCATCAGGTGTGTTATCATATTTTTTTTTAACATGTGGCAAAGAATCTCATTTTCTTAAGCGCGTATTGCGCAAAACTTGACAAAAAAAAAAAAAAAAAAAAAAGAAAAAAAAAGAAAGAAAGAAAAAAGAAAAAAGAAAAAGAAAAAAAAAAAAAAAACGCCGGATCTTTTAAAACGCCAAGCTTTTTAAAGTTACGTAATTGGATTTGCAGCCAATAGATTATTCTATCAAGCGTGGCTTAACGCAAATTTAATTTCATTGTTGCACCTTTTTTAAATTCCTACTATTAGCTCACACTCTCTCTCTATATATATCTTGTTGGAATTTTCAATCGTTAATAAAATATTTTCTATTCATCCATTTAAGTTCAAATAATTTTTTTTAACTTGTACTGGATGACAATTGATGTTAATACAGTTTTTTCAAATATTAATTCATTCATTAAATTAAATTAATTAATTTTAATTTTATATTTCATTTCTGTTCAAAAGTATAGACTCACTCCATATTTATAGTCTCACCTTCACACGTAAAAAGATAATGGGGCTGTTCACGGACGAAGATCAGGCGGCTCGCGGGCGAAGGAGACTATAAATGAGTCCATACTTTTGAACAGAAATGAAGTATAAAACTAAAATTAAATAATAAAATTTAATTAATTAATTAATATTTGAGAAAACTGTATTATCGCAAACTGTAACATCGCTATGGCACTTTATTGTGAAGTTTGGTAATTTTTGAAATTCAATATTTGAAAAACGGCATAATCATTAGATTTTAAATTTATATCAAGAAAAATACAATTTTTTACCTTTCTAACGCAGTTTGTCTAACAATTTTGTGAGAAATACTTTTCGAGCTATTAATTTTTGGTATTTTAGCTATTTATTTTTTATTTAATTTTTAATACATTTCAAAAATTTCTCCTATGTAAGATATTTAGCAGGATATAAATTTAGGAATAAATACCGTCAGTGGCAAAGCGTGTAGATTGCTGGAAAAAAAATTTCTATTTGACCTAAATAGGAATTGATTTAAAAAAAAAGTTTTTATATTACTTGTTTGTGTGTTAATTTAAAATTTTTCTTCCTTGATTATATATCTATTATTTGTATAACTGTTCATAGAAACTATTACACATCAAACCACATTGATAGCATGCTTTGCTACAAACCAGATTGCAAAACTATGGTCTAAATTATTATTAAAGTATACAAAAAATCTTTCGATGACTTCTGTAAAATAACTTTTACATTAAATCTCCATATCGGCAAAATTAAAAATATATATATATTTCAAAGTTAAGCTTAACAGATACTTCTTGATTATTCTCTAGGAGGCTCTGCCCCCTGCGCATTTACTGCGCCAATCCGAAGACTTTTCTTTTGCCTGTGTGTCTGTCTCTCCACAATCTGTCTGTTTCCATATCAGTTCTTCTGCCCGCCTCTCTAACCGATTGCCTATCTCTCTACATGTCTCGCTACCTGTCTCTATATTTCTCTACCGGTCTCGCTACCCGCCAATCTATTTCTCTAACCGTCTGTCTATCCGTCTAACTTCTTGTATGTCTAGCCGTGTCTCTATCCACTTCGCTACCCATTTGTCTATCTGTCTCACAACTTGTCTATCTGTCTCTCTACCCGTCTGGCTATACGCCTCTCTACCCATCTTCTTACCCATCCCCGTACCCATCTACTGTCTCTCTACTCGTTTGTATACCCGTCTCACTATCCATCTGTTTTTGTACCCGACTCTCTACCAATCTCATTACCCGTCAGTCAACTCGTCTCTGTACTCATCTCTCTACTCGTCTCTTTATCTACCACGCTACGCGTCTCGCAACCTTTCTCTCTACATTCCTGTCTACCGGTGTCGCTACCCGTCTCGTGACCCATCTCGCTACCCCTCTGTCAACCATCTTTATACCTTTCTCTCTAGCCGTCTGTATATTCGTTTCGCTACCCGTCAGCCTACCTATGTCGCTACACGTCTCCCTACCCGTCTGTCTACCCGTTTGTTACTCGTCTTTCTACCTCTCGCCACCTCTTACCAATATTTAAACAATTCATTTAATATACAGAAGCCGTTTATCAGTTATTAAATGCAAACAGAAGTAATTTAACTAATAAGTGTAATCAGATGCATTTTTTTAAAAATACATACATAAACCTGAATAATAATTCATCCGTTTTGTGTTCATAGTTGTTTATATCATTTGACACTAAATCTCCACTTCTTAAACCTGAATTGTCTCAAGCTTTTTAAAAAAACCACAAGGTCTGTATAACTGCAAAGTACCCTGAGGGCTATATTAGCTACATGTTATTAAGTTAAGAAAAAATTTCGTTATCGCGTTTGCAGCCAATTGCTTATGTTAGAAAGCGTGGCTTAACGCCATTTTAAATTCATTGCTGTAACTTTCTTTTCTTTTTCTTTTTTTAGGGAGGGGGGGGGGTAGTGGGGGAAGGGTTTCAAATATATACATTTAAATTAAAACTTTTGCCTCTATGCCATTAGTGTTGTTTGTATTATTAACTAATAACTTGTAGACGGAGATTCATTCGAAACAAATGTAAAAGACTTCTTCTAACAGTTATTTTTAGGAGAAACTTTCGTAATTGGGCCCAAAGCCAATCGGAGCATTTAATATCATTATTGTAACTCTTATAGAGTTAAAACAATATTGTTGCTAGCTTTACTCTTGTTTGAGACCAGCCTTGCCTGTGTATCTGAATGGGGAAAAGTTTCGTATCCTATGTCGGTTGGCGAAAAAAAATTTTAATGGTGCCAAAATGTACTTTTAGCATCTTACAAAATTTTTCAAGATAGCGGTAAAACATGTTTTTCAAATATTTACAAACATACGTTTATTAAAGCATGTTTTTGCACCATCTTAAAAATTTAAGCACGATGCTAAAATAAAATTTTATCGCCATATTCGATATTTTAATAAGTAATGAAAATACATAAACAAATTTATTTAACAAACCTAAGAATCATTTTTTTGATAAATAATTATTATTGTCAGGGGGGTAAATTGTAAACAAGTAATAAACGGCTAGTAAATAATAAATAGCATTTAAAATCTAAAAATGGCGAAGTGGTCCGTATAAAAATGCAAAACATAACATTATACGCTTGATATATGTAAATCTTTTTTTATTTTTTAATATTTCCGAAGGCATAGATAAAAAAGGTAAAAATCTCTTTTCCAAATGCCAAATAGAAAATATACAAAATAGAATTCCAAATATACAAAATAAAAAAATATCTGAAAAAAAATATATTTACATAATACTACATCTGCAAAAAAATAAGATTTAGAAAAAAAAAGCCAAATCCTGCAGATCCCAACAATCACATCGAAAAACTTATTACCAAAAAAATAACTCGCCAAACCTTATGGCACAGGAGATGGATTTTTCCCTTTGAATGCAGAATATTAGTTTTCTTTCTTGTACGATGGGTGATTATAATATAATTGTTTCATTTCACATACTACATACAGTTTTATATATTGGTACTTTTATGTTATCCTGGCGCAGTTGATAAATCGCCAAATATTGTTCCTATAACATTTTCATATTGAATTCATTTCATTTCAATATAAACCTTTAACTCATTTAATTTAAAATACATGCCTTTCATTAATCCCATTTAAAATGCTAAAAAGAGAAGAAAAAAAAAGAAATAATGCCATAAATCGAAACCTTTTATTTAAACACCGAAGAATTTTTTTTAAATTTACACACGCGAAATAAAAAAAGCTGCTATTGCTGAGATTTGCGCCAAATCTCTAATACCAAGTCTACCAAGTTATTGCGGGGTTTTTCTTTCAAACGGAAAAAAAAAAAAACAGATTAATTTTCGATTTCTACTAAATTGATATATATTTTATTGTGCTAAATATTAGTGCGTGCATATTTTTTTTTTGCTTTATGTACTCCATGAACTTTTCAATTCCGATTGTCTACGAAAATCTCCCGCCGGTGAAAATGACGTACGCATAAAATTTTCGTGACGTATGTACTTTAATTGTGCTTTTTTATCTATTTTTTTAATATAATTTCCAAACGGTTTGACATTTATTCTTGGTAATAAATAGATGTCGTTGTCACCTTTATAGGTACCTGCTATAAAAATTTGAACGAAATCCGTTAAATATTTTTTGAGTTATGCTTGACGAAAGTTTTAATATCCATCGTAGGTATATATGGGGCAAAGTAATACTGCGTTGTGTATGAGTCTTCGTTGCACTCAGACAATAAATGCGTTTGAAAGTGTTAGATATTCAAATTTGGATAATTTTTACCTTGTCATATAAACACAAATATCACATAAAATCTGAAATTGTGCAAAAAAATAATGATTATGAGCAAATTAAAAATGCATGTAATAAAATGAGGTTGCAAAGGATTTTCCTGAAGCGAGAAGTTATGTCTTTTCTCCACCAGATGGCGTATTCGAGCACTTGAATTCCCAGTTGATTTATTTTTGTTCAGTCTTTGGCAAATTTTCCTGTTTGTAGGATCATTCCAATTCAGGTGTCGATCTTTATCCCATTGTCTGCCTATCTTTCTCCTACTTCACCTTCCTTCCTCCCAATTTTTATCCTCTAACTTGTATTTTTTGTTAAATTTTCACTTTTCCCACCTCTTGTGACGTATCGTTGGAGAGCTCCTGGTCTTAGCTTTCACACAGTCACCCGCATCTACTCATTAACACTGCTGTACATTTATACATGTGTTCTACATAACTATGTCATGTTCCCTTTTATTTTATTTAATTATTTTTCACTCGTCGTTATTCATGTGTAATAAATATATTGCATTTTCATAGTTGAGTTAAACAATATGAGTACCTGTCAACTTGTACGGTTGGGTTAACGATTTTCTACAATTAAGCGGTGAAATTCTCGATTCTTTTACACGACCGAAGAACAGAATTCACGATTTCATCCGCAACCGATTGATGTAATTAGCAGTCATCTTTCGGTTGCGTAATTCATGTTTTTTTCTACAATTTGTTTGATAAAATTCTCAATATTTTTTTTGTGGGGACCAATTGACGAAAATTGATTTTTTTATGTGGTAGTTCAATGAATTTTACAATTGTTTGACAAAATGCTTGATTTTTTTAATTTATTATTTGACCAATTGACTAAATTTGCGATTTTATTCCGCGACTTCTTAATGAAAATTGCGATTTGTTCTCCAATAGTCTGACAAAATTCCAGATTTTCTTCTGCAACCTCGTTTTTTGCATTTTCATTTTTTGGAGAAAATTGTAGTTTTTGACCGACCTTCTATTTCATACTCATTCAAGTGTCCTCTAACTGTATTAATAACTTGAATCAGAGAGTAATATAGGGGCACTAAAAAAGAAATTTCAATTGAACTGCTTTGAAGTGTTTTGTTTGTCTTAATATATTGCAAGATGGTGTGCCAAATGACGGTTAGTAGGATGCAGTTTCAAATTCAACATCTTTCAGTATGAACTTCTAGTCTTAGGCCAATTTGCTGCAGTTTCCTTATTTAAATTGATATTATACAAACATTCATAAATTAACAGATAACCATTGTGCAATGCTTTTGTGGCATCTACTTTTGCAGACGATCTGGCACCACATAAAGATTTAATACTTAATGTATCACCACCACCACAAGATTCCAAGAGTTCCTGTGAAATTTGCCATCTGTGAGTAGATGCAAAAAAAATTGTCTATGTTCAGAATAAAGCATTAGCTCCAACAAGATTCAGTGAACGTGAAGATGGTACGAAATCTACTAAGGGCGATGATACTTTAATTCTGTCTTGTAATCTAGAACCCATCAAAAACATCACATGTGGAAAATGTAGCCAAGTCTCGTGATTCTTTTAGAAGTTTCAGATTCCTTGGCAAGCACTAATTTATGGGGAATGGGGATATTGTAAATGCTTCCAAGAAAGGTGCTATCGATCTGAAGTATTACTTTATATAGGTAAAAATTAACTTTTTTACTCATTGGCCAGTACATGGATTTTTTTTACTCGTCAGATTTCATAAGCACTGGTCAATAACAAATTTACAAATACTTGATAAATAAAGTGCGCAATTCGTCGAACGTCAGTGGAAAGAAAGTGTACAATTTGTTGAACGCTCATGGAAAAAATCATGGAATTCTTTAATCGATAGTCGAAATTCAACAATTAATAGCAGAAAACTCGCAAAATTCATCAAATGGTCTCGAGGGGGGGGGGGGGGGTACGAATATCGTCGAATGGCTTCGAGAAAAAATAATCTCAATTCGTCAAATGGTTTCAGGGGAATAATCGTGAAATTCGCCAAATGGTTTCAATATTCGACGAGCGACAGCGGGAAAAAAATCTGTTTCCATTCAATCATTACAATTGGTGAGTGTGGCTATTAAGTTTGGCCAGTGGTGGTAATAAAGTCAGTCGCCAAATTTTCAGTATTACTCGCCGAATGGCGAGTGCTAATTTTGTCCTATATTACTTTACAGCTCTATATACTTTATATTTGGCATAATAGTGTTTAAGATACTAAGACAAAACTAAAAACTTTGGAAAATTTCAACAAATCAAAAACTTTAATTTTTCTTTTTTTTATGACCAGATTTTTAAAATTTTCCTTTCTTTTGATCCTTTAAACTAACCCTTAAATTCTTCTGCCAGTTGCGGGAAAGAATGTGGAATTCATTGACCACTCGTGGAAAATAAACTGCAATTTTTGCTAATCAGTCACAAGAAAAAGCCACAATTTGTCTATCAGTTGATGTAAAATATCTCAAAATTTGCCAATCAGTTGAGGGTAAAAAGGCATGATTGTGGCGAAAAAAATTTCGAAATTCCTCGATTGGTACGACAAAATATCGGAAAAATTGCTAGTTAATTGAGGAGAAAATCTAAAAAATGTTGCGAAATTCGTCAACTGAATGCAAGGGAAAATCACAAAATTCTTAAATCAGTCGCATGGAAAAAATACAAAAATTGTCGATTTATCGTGAGAGAAAATCACGAAATTTGTCAGTTGATTGTGGGAAAAAATCATGAAATCCTTTAGCCAGTTGCAAAAAAAAAAAAAAATTCAAAATTTGTTGATCAGTTGCAGAAAAAATGCAAAATTTGTTGATCAGTTAAAGAAAAAATGCAAAATTTGTCGATCAGTTAAAGAAAAAATGCAAAATTTGTCGATCAGTTAAATGAACTTTTGGCACTTTTGGTCTAGTGTCAACACTATTTTCTTCACATACTTTGCAGATCTTGGTAATCAAATCAAAAATTTTAAATTCATGGTGCAGTGTAGTTGCCTATAACAAATGTTATTTATAACCTGTTAGATAACATGTATTCAGTAATGAATGAGCTCAAATGAAATTTCTTGCCACTCATTGACACTAGTGGGCTATTGAGTTCTGTCATATATGCTAATTAATCCATTTTGTTCTGGCTTTAAAGATAAGAAAAACAATAAAGGGTTTATAAAGCACAAAAAGTTTTTCTTCATGAATGTTATTTTGTAGACATTCTATGCACGTGTTATTGAGGAGTTTAATATCTGTTATCTGTTATAATTTGATAATTACGAGATTAGTTGTTCATTCGATTATGGCTTGATGTATTTACAGTAATGTTATTTTTTTAAAAGATGTAATACTATTAATATTTTTTTCTTTATTTTCAGAGCTTTTTTGGACATCAATCCTGAAAAAAGTTCAAAAGCAAAGAAAAATCAAAAATCATGTAATATAAATAAAGTCAGGAAGTTGATGACAAAATTAGCAGCATTTAGATGGCGTATTGTTTAAAATCTGTCGTATCGTATGTAAAATATGTACAGAATAAATAATTTCAGAGTTCCTGAATTAAAATTTTTATTTTTGTTTGTGAATTTTTTTAAATTATTTAAAAAAATGCTTGTTTTTAATATGTGTGATGACATATTTTAAAGATTTTTCTTGAATAGTTCTTAGAAGATCATTCCTTGTTATATTAAAATTTTTCATGAAATTAGGATTTAGAGTTTTTTTAGTCTTTGAAAATTGATGAAATTGTTCATTATTTCAGGGTGTTCTGGACATTTATAAATTAGTCATAGAACAAAAGGCAGGATGTTACTGAAATTGGTGACTCAGCATTCTATCCTGTCCTTCCCAAAACACGAAAATCTGTATAGTACTTCCCAGTATGTAAACATTCATTATTTAACCACAGTAGCTGACCCGAGTTAAATCGGGGGTAATAACACTGTTTCCCTATCTAAACGGCCGTTGAAGCGGTTAAGTTATTTTCATTTTTACAAATAGTTTATTTTGGCTGTAGTATTTTCAACCAAGAATTTTTTTTCTCCGATGATCCTGAACAATTTCACATTTTTACAGATAAATCCATGTTTTATACTATCTCCAAGTAAAATGTTTAACACAAAACTGAAGTGTTTTTGTGATTTTTTAAAAAGGCAAATATTATACTCTATTCCTGCATTATTAGCTAAAACGACATTAATCTCACTTGGGTTTGGGTAGAAACCAAAAGAACCCAGGCATCAAAATGCAGAAGAATGTGCAAGCAGATAAATACCAAAGTGATTCTCAAAAAACTTAAAACGGAAGTTATATTGAAAGAAATAGAAATAATTTTAACATTTCATTAAATTATTCATTAAATTATGTCTTTGATACATTATTATGCAAAAGTTTATTATAATCACCTTCTTCATTACATTAAAAAAATCATGAATAAGTTCATTTGTTGTTACGAATACATAATCGCAAGTATTCAGAGTATGATATTAAATAAGAGATAAGTACTAAACAATTTCTGTTTTTTTTTTTAATTTTTCAAAGGTGTGCATTGTTAAGCTAAGAGTTATACTTGATATTGTGGTATGGTTTGGACAAATTTAGCCTGTGATTTGTAACAAATTTGATAAGTGTTTGTTACTCTGCCTGGTTAATATTGCTTAAGTGTCTGTTAATTTTTATTTTATTTAGATGTTGGCAAAAATTACTACACTTGTATATGAAGTTTTACGTATTTTTTTTTTCGGAAATATGAAACAATCACGTTTAATAAAACTTATACACATGTCATTTTTCAATGCTAAATATAATTTTATTTTGTAAGCTGTATAGTGTTGTAAATAGAAAAAGTATGTAATATTGAGAAAGTCGCTAATTGTTTAAAAAAATTATATGCAAACCACCATATATATGTAGTGGTAGAATAATCTTAGAAATATTATCAAGTTTTAAATATACAGGCTGTCTAAAAAAAGCTATACAGTTTATTTTTCTATCTCTATGAGATGAATAAATAATGTAATCTGCAAAAATGTGGATTGGTTTTAATCATCTCCAAACATCATGAAGTTGCAGAGAGTGAAAAATTGTGACTTACTTCACTTTGCATGCAATTTGAAAAGTGAAATCTGTTCAAGCTTGGCGAATGTTTACAGACTAAGATTTAATGTGCCATCAATTACATCAACACATTATTATTAATCAATACACTTAAATATGAGATTTGTAGACATTATTCTCCAATAATGATTAGATTTCACGTTTCGAGTGAGATAATTCCTGATTTTTGGAGGTAATGAAGCCACCTGTTTGGTTCCAAAGAATGTACAAAAACTAATTTTGGAAATATCTCCATGGAGATGAAAAGTATAGAATTGAAATTTTGTACCTTATGGACATTTTTGCAATTTATACTACTTATCTCTTATACAGAAATAAAATGTTGCATTTCTTGACATCCTATGCATAAATATACAGTTACTGTTGGAAGTAATCATGCGAATTCTTGAAATAACTATTTCATGGTCATTTACAGTTCTGATAACTACTGCAATTTACAGCAATATATGTAAATGAGTAGAAAATTATGGGCATTTATGCTTATTTACAATCTTGATATTACAGTCATATACGATAATTTATAATCTACAGGGTGTCCCAAAAGTCTCCGTACAACTTCAGAAATTTATTTAAAAAAATAATAGACCTACAGCAAAAATAATTACAACAGTGCATAGAGTAACTTAAACAGTTTTTTTTACAGCCTTAGTAAACTTCAAAACGAGATACTTGCGTAGCACAAAGAATATCAAGACGATATTTCAATTCAATCCACAAACGTTTTTCATGCTAACATCAACAGTAGCTACTGCTTTTTGGATCTTTTTTTCAATTCCATGAGACTATTAACTTTTATTCATCAAACATTTCTTCATTCATTCATCAAACATCTTCAATTCAACATTTTATTTCATCAAACTGTTGTAACTACTGTTGATGTTAGCATGCTGAAACGCACGTGAAGGGAATTGGAATATCGACTTGATATTCTTCGTGCAACGAAAGGATCTCATGTACAAGTATACTAAGGTAGTAGAAAAAACTTTTTAAGTTACTCTGTGTACTGTTGTAAATATTTTTGCGGTAGGCTTATTATTTTTTTTAATCAATTTTTGAAGTTGTACGGAGGCTTTTGGGACACCCTGTATATTACTGTGATTTACAATCAGACACATTCTAGAAAGTAACGGTTATTTACGGTCAGATACATTCTTGAAAGTAACGGTTATTTACGGTCAGATACGTTCTTGAAAGTTACTGTGGTTTACGGTCAGATACGTTCTTGAATTTTACTGCCATTTACGGTCTAATACAGTCTAAATAGATTACGGTACAAACTGTAATATTACAGGAAAATCTTGGAGTCTGTGCTGCCAAGCTTTTCCCGTAATCCAACGGTGAAATTTTTATCAGTGTTGACTGACTGTATTTTCATATGTTCTGTGTGAAATAAATAGATAGAATGTACAAACAAGTGGGTAAGTGTGATCGAAGATCGCTCAAAGGGTTTCGTTTAACATTCCTTTCAAAACACTTTACCCTTTCTTTAATAAATCCAAATACATTTAATTTAGCAAAAACAACAAAAAAAAGTCATGTTTTTTATAAAGTAAAAAATTACCAGTCTATTTTTCCTTTTTTTCGAATATCTAAACTAGCCCGATAGCGGGCTAAGCCCGCTATTATATTCTGTCATAATAATATCTGTCATGCGGACTAAATGCTATATTTAAAAAAATAATTTCAAAATTAAACATGTTTTAAACCTTCAAAATGTTAAAATATGCGAATATTTCCATAATCGGATTTTTATCATGATTCAATAGGTTTCTCAAACTCATATATTTACTATTCTCTGTTGCTCATATTGATACCCGCTTTGTATTAATCTCAAACATTTGAAAAATACGTTAAACCTCCAATATGACGTCAGATTTTCTTTTCAATTCTCTAATGACGTGATATTAACCTTCTTTGTGTACATACACATGCTTATACTCCTTGTATTATTGAGAAATCTTTGAAAATTTCCGTTTTATTACCACTATGGCGTCAATCATTTTTATTTCATATTAATATTTTTTTCAATTAGTAAAACTTTTTATTTCATTTTCATTTTTCACGTGTAAATCGTTCAATAGAAAATTAATTATTGTAGAAAGAATTTCATTGTGGATTTTTAAATTTTGGCAACTGTTTTAACGAAAAATGTTTAAATTTAATCGGAAAAGGCTGTTAGAATTTTGATTTTTTATCTCTATACATTAAAATAATACGATTTTTTCAAATTTTAATGTTTTGAGCTTCATAGCTCGTATTCAGCTAAATATACAAAAAGTTTTAATTCTCTAAGTTACATAGTTTCTGAGAATGGCTCTGTGATGGACAGACAACGGAGCGGGAGTAATAGGGTTTCGTGAGATGAACGAAATCCTAAAAAGTAAATATAGCAAAAAAAATTATTATGTTTGGCCAAAGAAAGTGACTTGTTTAATAATTACAGGGAACCCATAGCTACTGACTGCTATGATTTTTTTTTTTTTTTTTTTTTTGCCCCCACTATTATCAAATTGTAATCTTCGTCTTTTTTAAATGAAAGAATCTGCGATTAAATAAGGCGTCGAATATTATTCGAAAATTGTGGTGACAAAAATATGCAGCAGTTGTAAAATTTTTATATAAGAATAATTTAGAAGAATCAGTTATGTTCACCTTCGAAAGAGCAACTTTTCATGTTTTATCGGCCGTACTCTATTGTCTTCTAAATTAGTCACCGTCTATTCTACCAACACTCCAGGAGGCAGTGTCCTGTTTACGCAACAAGTTTTAGCATTGGTGAGTTTGGCATATATGATATATCCGATGGTACAGATAACGAAACTGCTGTTAGCTTGCGTGCCAGCGGGGGGTGTTGCCATTGTAGCATCACATACTCCACTTTAGTGTGAAAGGATGCCAACCCAATTACTGAAAATGCTCCCGAATCGGAGTAACTACAATAATCGGATTGCCATTCATTTCACAATACAGAGGAGAGTGTGAGTTTTTAGCTCACAGGCTAACAAAGCCTGAGAGCTTATGTGCCCGCCGGTTCTGTATGTATGTACGTACGTACGTATGTATGTATGTACGTAGCGCGATAACTCTTGATAGAACTAGCCATTTTACTTTAAATTTTGTTTATAGGTTCCTTGTGATAAGGCACTTCCCTGATTAGTTTTGGAGGTTCATTGGTTAAGCATAAAGGGGGGAAACGGGGGGGAACCCCCCCATAATTTAGATAAATAGGTTTTTCATGCAGAATTATCCTATTTTCTTCAAATTTTGTATATAGGTTCATTTTGATAATGCGCTTCTGTCAATAGTTTTGGGGTTTCATTGGTTAAGTATAAAGGGGGAAAGGGGGGATACCCCCCTAATTTAGTTAAATGAGTTTTTCATGCAGAATTATCCCATTTTCTTCAAATTTTGCATATAGGTTCATTTTGATAATGCGCTTCTGTCAATAGTTTTGGGGGTTCATTGGTTAAATATAAAGGGGGAAAAGGGGGATAACCCCACTAACTTAGATATATGCATGCAGAATTATCCGATTTTTTTCAAATTTTGTATATAGGTTCATTGTGATAATGCGCTTCTCTGAAGAGTTTTGGGGGTTCATTGGTTAAGTATAAAGGGGGAAAGGAGGGGTCTAATCCCCCCTTAATTTAGATGAATGGGTTTTTCATGCAGAATTATCCGATTTTCTTCAAATTTATTATATATATTCATTGTATATAGATACTTCCCTGATTAGTTTAAGGGGTTCATTAGTTAACTATGAGGGGGGTAACGGGGGGATGACCCCCTTAATATATTGTTGATTTCTTTATTTTTCGAGGGTCTTATTTCAAATTCTTTGAAATAAGAGTATAATATACAATGAGTGTGAGTAGCCTGTGAGCTCAATGCCCTCAGTTTAACTGGGCAGTTTTCTTTTTTTAAATTTAATCTGTACCATCTGATATATCATATATACCAAAATCCCAGACGGTAAAATTTGTTTTAAAAAAATGTGACGCTGCCTCTCGGAATATTAGTTATTTTGAGAAAAAACGGATTTATTTCACAAACGAAGGTGACAAATAAGGTGTAAAATACTTTTATTGTTTTAGTCAAAATGTCTGTTTGTTTGTCTTCGTTTCAACTTGTTTCAGCTCTGGTAGTACCTCTATAGAATTGCTTTTAATTATATGAAGGGCTCTTGTACAAGGTTGAAAACTATTGCGAATTTTTGGTTAGATATTAATTAGAATGCATTAACAAAATATTGTTGATTTACAAAATCAACAACATTTTAATATTCTATCCAAAAACAATTTTAATTTTGCTATCCGTCTGTCCATTCTTCTTTTCTTTTGTTAATTCCCCCACGCTTCAATCTTTGGTTAAATTCTAAGAATATTTATACTTTACCATACAGTGCTTTAAAATATAATACTTGCTTTTAAGAGCCTACTTTTTTGTAACTTTTAAATTGGTATGTGAGAAAACATGCATGTTTTATTAATGTTCTTTGAACTCATTACACGGCATGCTGAATACTACTTTTATTATTAGGGTTTCGTTCATCTCACGAAAGCCTATTACTCCCGCTTCGTTGTCTGTCCGTTACAGAGCCGGTTCTCAGAAACTATTTAACTTACATAGTGATGCCTGCTATGAAACTCAAACTCATAAAATTTGAAAAAATCGTGTCATTTTAAGATATAGAGATAAAAAACCAAAAATCTAACAGCCTTTTCCTATTAAATGTAAACATTTTTCGTTATAGCAGTTGCCAACAATTAAAAATCCACAATAAAATTATTTCTACAATAATTAATTTTCTATTGAAAGATTTCCACGGGAAAAATGGAAATGAAGTAAAAAGTTTCACCAATTGAAATAAAGATTAATATGACATCATATTGGTAATAAAACGGAAATTTCCAAACAAGGAGTATGGGTATGTGTAAGTACAGAAAGCAGCTTAATACGACGACATTAGAGAATTAAAAAGAAAATTAATCTGACGTCATTATGGTTTTTCTATGGTTAATAAATAGTGAGAATATGGCTTGATTAATATAATTTATTAGAGAAATTTCCTTTGTTCAATGAATGATTAAAATATGGTCTAGTTAATTTGTTCATCAGAAATAATTAATTTTGAAGTGCATATTTTGGAGGCGAGTTCATCAATTTTAGCGGATAAGATTACTGTTTATAGAGGGGAAGGGGTCAGTTATACATATTTTAAATTTTGATTGTTATCTATACTAATAAAATAAAGTTTCGCTCTGTGTGTGTGTGAGGAAAATTTAGCGCACCTAGAAGTCTGTAAATTTAGATTTAGGTAGTCCAAGCCCTCTCCTGGTGTTCCTGAGCGTCAGAATTTTAATATTTTAATTACTTTCCTAAATATTAATTAAAATGCACAAAGAACTCTCATTAAAAATAGGCTTTTATTCTCTTGGGTTGGTTGGTTCACTGGTTGGTTGCATCCATTCTTCACAGAAGTAATTAAATAAACCAGAGTAGCGATGCATAAATAAGGATTTCTAACTAAATAGTGTCAATATGGATTGAAGTTATCAGCGTAGAGGAGCCATGCGACAAACCTGTACATGACAAATTACACTTACGTCCCACTGATTGAAATATTTTCCAGAAAATGAAATTCTTACACATTTTCCTTCATGACAAGTAGTCGTTTTTTTTTTAACATGACATTTATTATTATGATGGAGATTGTTAATACAGAAAATTTTATTTAACAGATTCTTTTTTATATCTGCGGGAATGAAGAGGGGCAAGGGTCTAATTACATTTAAGCTTCAAGGTGTATTTCTAGAAAGCAGTTACCAGAATTTCCGAATAATAGTGTAAGCCAAATTTCAAATTAAGTTCCTAGCTTAACCAAATGAATCAATCATTAAAGATGTATTGTGATCCTCCTAATTAGTTATTTGCTGAAGGCCACTTGAACAACCCCCCCCCCTCCCGGCCCGTCCTTCAAGGTTTTTTCTCTAACTCTGCTCCGTTTCCATATCTCAGCAACTATCTTTCTGATTTCAACGCAAGTGGTTTCAAACATTATAATTAATTTAATAATCACCCTTTATAACGTTAAACTAAATTTATGAGTAGCGATTACCACTATTTACGAATAACAGTTTAAGCCAAATTTGTAATTAAATTCAAAGCTTAAGGAAACGAACGAATTTTGAAGATGCATAGTGGTCCTTCTAATTAGTCATTTGCTGAAGGGCACTTGAACATCCTCTCCTCCCCCCCTCCCGGGACCTCCTTCAAGGTTTTTTCTCTAACTATGCTCCGTTTCTATATCTCAGCAACTATTTTCCCGATTTCAACGCAAGTGGTTCCAAACATTATAATTAACTTAATAGTCTCTCTTTATAACATTAAACTAAATTCATGAGTAGCGGTTACCACTATTTACGAATAATAGTTTAAGCCAAATTTGTAATTAAGTTCAAAGCTTAAGCAAACGAGCGAATTTTGAAAGATGCATAGTGGTCCTCCTAATTAGTCATTTGCTGAAGAGCACTTGAACATCCCCTTCACCCCGATACCTCCTTCAAGGTTTTTTCTCTAACTATGCTCCGTTTCCTTTTTTCTCTAACTTTGCTCCGTTTCTATATCTCAGCAACTATTTTTCCGATTTCAACGCAAGTGGTTCCAAACATTATAATTGACTTAAGAGTCACTCTTTATAACATTAAACTAAATTTATGAGTAGCGGTTACCACTATTTCCGAATAATTGTGAAATCCAAATTTGTAATTAAGTTCAAAGCTTAAGCAAAGGAACGAATTTTGAAAGATGCATAGTGGTCCTCCTAATTAGTCATTTTCTGAAGAGTACTTGAACACCCCCCTCCCCTACGGCCCCCCCTTCAAGGTTTTTCTCTAACTATGCCCCGTTTCTATATATCAGCAACTATCTTTCTGATTTCAACGCAAGTGATTCCAAACATTATATTTAACTTAATAGTCACCCTTTATAACATTAAATTAAATTTATGAGTAGCGGTTACCACTATTTACAAATAACAGTTTAAGCCAACTTTGTAATTATGTTCCTAGCTTAACAAAACGAACGAATTTTTATGCATGCATAGTGGGCCTCCTAATTAGTCATATTCTGAAGGACACTCGAACATCCCCTTCCTTCGGCACCTCACTCAAGGTTATTTTCTCTAACTGTGCCTTATTGCAATAACTGGGCTAATAATGTTCCAATCTTATCGAAACCAGCTCAATTTTGTAGTGCGCCTACTATACAGTAACGTAGGCAGCGGGGACCTGTCTCAGAGGCGGGTCAGCTAGTATGAATATATTTCTTAAATAAAAAAGAGCTCCTAAAATTTTGATTTTTTTTTTTTTAACCATTGGGAAAATGTTGTTGCTTTCGGTCGAAAATGGACCAAATGATGTTCGCATTTTACTATTTTATCCATTTTTAACGAAATTCTGTAACTTTAGAAGAATTTTTGTAAGCGTTTTTAACGAAATTCTGTAATTTTAGAAAAATTTATCTTTGGCAATAGAAATGCATAAAATCGTTACAAAAAGGATAGACGCAAATTATCAGATATGACAAATAAAGTAGAAATTTGGTACTTTCGTGTTATAGCGGCCCCCAAGGATGAAATATTTTTGTTTCTGTTTTCATTAATATATTGTAAATTTAGTACTTCTGTGTCATTTTCCATGAACGATTTTGTAACAACAAAAATCATCTGGAAACATTTTTGTCAAATATTTGAGATTTTCCATTTCATTAAAAATCACTTAATTTTGAGACGAAATGATTGTCAAAAATGACGAAATATAGCTCAAGAATTGCGGAATCGTCAAAAGTGAGAGTTTTATTTTTGACAGCGAGGAAACAGTTTCGTCAAGATATTTGAGGATTCGCGTTTCGTCAAAAACCACGTGACTCTGTGACGAAATGATTGTCAAAAATAACGAAATGAGGCCTGAGGATTGCGGAATCATCAAAATTGAGTGTTTTATTTTTGAGAGTGATGTTTAATTTTGAAATTGATTTTTTTTTATAATATCGCATTTAGTCCACATGACAGATGTGTTTTGAAAGAAATATTAAACAAAACCCTTTGTGCTATCTTCGATCACACTTACTCATTTGTCAATAATGCAAATAAGTTTTAATGTTTCATTATTTTTTAGACGTATCCAAAGTAAAAATTATGGGGGAGAAAAATAATAAAACACATGAAATGTAGCATGTATTAAATTAAATCAAATGAACGAATGATAATGCAATTAACCTTTTATTATACTTTTACATGGAGAATTTTTTCATTTAGTAATCAAAATTGGTTGGTAAAACATGACAGTGTTTCACATTAACCTCTTCGGTGCATTTCTGAAATAAAAACATTAAAATTTAGTATTTAATCAATAAAATAAAAGCAACATTTCTATTGGATCATGTTTCACGATGATTCATTAATTAAATGCTTCATTGCATTATATTTTTAATATACATATTTAAAGTAAACATATTCGAAATAAATTTTAAAATATTTAAAAATAATATGCATCAGAAAATAGTTTCTTTTACAAATTTAGAAGATTATAGATTGCAAAACGATTAAATAATAAACTTATTATGTTTTTTAATTCATAATTTTTTTCTCTTTATATTTAATGCAAATTTTGTTTACAAACTGTGTTTATTAAACATATATATATATATATATATATATATATATATATATATATATATATATATATATATAATTAAACATAACAATTTTAGATATATGACATTTAATTATTTAAAAATGTTCCTATGCGGTATTTTAGGAAAATGTTTAGAAAATAATTTCTATTTGAATTTTTTTATAAACATTTTAATTAACTACTAACGACAAAAATTAATTATTTTTTTAATCCTATTATTACATAAAGGAGTTTTTTCTTCGTTTGAGATTTACGTAAAAACTAAAGCTTGGATATTTAAGGAACTTTAAAACTCTCTAATTGGTTGCCCGTATTTTTTTAGTTTTCCCAAAACAAATTAAATTATCCGTAGACAAAAATATTTTTAACAGAATTGTATTTTGTGAAATAAAGAGATATGAAATGTATTTTAGAAACAAACAGGGAAAGAAAATTTAAATTAACATTAAATTTACGAACATTTTTATGAAAATACAGGAAAGCCCTCAGACGCTCAGAGGGTTAAAAAAAAGAAGCTTTGTTTGAAAAATACCATTTAGGTTATTTAGTGTATGATGTGTTTAAAAAATTAAATGATAAAGTAGAAAAATTGAAATTTTCCTCGTATGTTTTCAGAAAAAACAAGTTGGAAATTGTACGTCAAACGTGACAAATGAGCACTACAGCTAGTTATTCAAATATTCAGATCTTGATGATTTTTAATTCTGTGAAATGAATTATATCGTCTTCAGATTGATTTCTGTAATAAAATATGTATCTCGGTCGCTTCACGATTAAACCTCGGAAGCTCCTATAACAATAAAGCACTGATTTTTTTTTTTTTAATCAAATTTCTTAATAAACATTTTTATTAATATCTTCTAAAGTATTGATTCAATTTTCATAAAATTTGAAATGTCTCGACAAAATTTTCTAAAGATAATATATCTTAAATTTCAAACCGTTTGGTTGGGTAGTTTTTGCGCTGCTATATGCGGACATAAGGAAGGACGGACGGACGGATCAGACGACGACTATAGGTGCTACGCATTTATATAATTACGAGCGCACCTAAAAAATTATTAATTTCAAATTCCATCCCGGATTTTTTACGTGTTTCTAGAATATATTATTTTTTATAAAGCTGTGGCTTAAATTTTAAAATACACGTAAATCTGTATGTCATGTTTATAATGCATGAGTTTTACTGTGAAAGGGCCCCTGGCATGGCCTGTGTGCCTCGCTCCTCACATAGAGACTTCCTAATCAGGGAGTCAATTGACATATTTTAGCGAGTAGCGTTTGCTACATAATTTACTCCGTTGCTATCTTACAGATGTAACCCAATATTGCTTCTACCCAAACATTGTCAAACAGCCAGCGTTACTGAAAGAATCGTTTGGGCTTTATAATACAGATATAGATATTTACTCCAGAAAATTGGCATATAAGACCTTCTAGACTTGCAACTGATAGCAAATTTTATTTCTAAAGTTTTCCAAATATATGAACCTAGTCTTTTATTCCTTTCAAGAATCTTTCTGGAAATCATTAAAAAAAAAAAAAAGATTTCTGAGTTTTTCTAAAGACTTATAAAAGAGAAGAAAGATTTCTAGAATCGTAGGTAAATTTTCAGATTTCTGAGATTATGTTTAATTTTTACAAGGTTATGGCACAAGGTTATGGTCAGGAACTTTGCATAAAACTGCAAAAAACTTGCATAAAACTTGCATTTAGAAAATGAGATTCAAAGATTTTTCTAGATTAAAAAAAAATCATTGAAGTCAGTCTCACAACCCAAGAGCTAACCTTGTGACTATGACTAAAACAGACTATCCATCATAAAAATGAAAAAAATAATTAAATTTTTGTAGATTTAGTAGGCTACACAAAAAACAAAAACATCTAAATTTTTGTGGTACTCCTCATAAATTGTTTGTAATTGTCCCAAAAGATAAATTAAAAAAGGTAAATAGCATTTTCTTTAAAAAAAAACTTTTTTCTAATTATTTACTTTATTCACTGTTCTCCTAACATAATTAGTTTACATTATAAAGATAATGTTAAGGAGAAATGTTTTGTAAATAAATGCTTTTCATAATTAAAATATAAATTCTAGTAAAATTATATGAAATAGATTATTTGTGAATAAATGCTTTAAAAAAATTACTTTGAATTCCTTTAATCTTGCTTTTTCTTTCTTGTTCAGCTAAAAAGTAAAAAAATGCTAATTAGATATATTGAAAGCATTGGGAAAGAAGAAATATTTTCAGTTTATTGATATATTTAGAATCTAATGGGATTTTATAATTACATTGGTAAATTATACGGTTATTTATCACGTTGCTTGCCAATCAATGTCTTCGTACCTATTAAGCTCTAAATCTATCTATAGTTTATCTACCTTTCAGTACATCTGCCGTGCTGTCCCGAAAAAAAAGGGACTTACATTAATTTTTGCTCCAAGAGACACAATAAATCTTTATTTCGGGGTGTGGGGAGGGGGGGGGGGGGACTTATTTTTATATGCCCAAAAATATGTATTTATTTATAACTTTTTATGATTCCACATATACGTGTTTAAAACAATCTAAATTTATGCGTTAATTTTAAGTAATAAAATTAGTATATATATATATATATATATATATATATGTGTGTGTGTGTGTGTGTGTATTATAATTGCGTCACAATAACATCCTTTTTACAGGCTTTTAATTCTACCAGCTCCTAAATAATTGACCACAAATCCTGGAAAAAAATATCGGTGAATGCCATTTTTATGGAAACCGAACTCATTTACGAAACCGTATTCGTTCTGTAAAATGATATAATTAAAAATATTTTTTATTTCCAGTAAAATCGACAATTTACAATTTTATATCTACTGAGATTGAGACCATAATGTTGAAAAATTAAAAAATTAAATGCTGTCACCAGATAATATGATATTCCCTATATTAACATCCTTCTATATTAAAAAAAAAGTAATCTGGAGCTGAGCCAAAAACGAAATGTGGACCAATCAAATTCTGCGTAGATATTCCGGGTTATTCTCATCGCTTTTTTACTAGGGACTTTTTTGAGGAGCTATTACTTTTTTTCTAGCCATCCTATACAGATTCGAAAATTATACCACCAGACGCGAAATATAACAAGCTTTCAGAAATTAAAATATTATCACGATCGGACAATAAAAACTCAACAAATCCTTAAAAATCGAGTAAAAAATCTTTTATTGAAAAAGTCATTTTTTTATATTGTTGCCAATGTGTTTACGCATGAATATTAAAAATAAAAAGATGAATTTAATGAAAAAGAATTATAACCAGTTAAATGAAAAAGCATTATAACCTGATTACAGAAGAAAGTCGCCGTTCGTGATATCGTCATCATCATCATCTTTTTAAAACAGGATACATTACCAGGTTTTAAGAGGCTATGAAAGCAGAACGGGGGTTGGTGAGCGCGGCGAGCAGGGGAAGAGCCCCTAGTATATTAAAAAAATTGTATGCGTGTGTATGCGCTTGTGTTTATTTATTTTATTTTTTTAATTTATTATTATTTTTTGGCAATGGCTAGGGACATCTGTCGCAGATACAGGACTGAAAATTTGTTTGGAGGTAGACGGAGACAATTTTGAATGAAGCGGATTCCCAGATTCTGGATTTTGTGATTAAATGTTTCATTATTTTATACTGAACGGAACGATTCAGGTATTTCCGTAATTTTCGACGTTCGCAGGTGATTTTTATCCAATTATAAAGTCAATTCAAATTTAATCGTTTAGTCCAATATAGTAAATTTTATCTTCTTTTGAATAAAGTTTATTCGAAAATCTTACAGTAATTTTTGAACGTTTTACGACTTTTGAATTTTTCAAGATCATGTGCCTTTTTTGTCTAAGATAAGAAGTTTGTTTTATCAACCGTTTCCTATTTTATATTTTTATCCATTTTTTCCTTTATAGCTCCGTATAAAGAACGCTTTTGCTAATCGTTTTAAAAAAAATTAAAAAATATATATATGAAACATTTTTTAAAAATAATTTAAATTAATTATTAATGAAAATAATGCCCTCGATATTTTTCTGAAACACAGCGAAGAAAGAGAGGGAAAAGTTCTAGCGTCGAACTCCTTTATCGCCAAAAATCGTTACTATGCTGACACGAGTGGCCTAGCCTTTAGGAGAATTGTTTTGTTTTTTCGTCGCGTGGAATAATTTTGCAATGCAGCAATATAGATTTTAAAATCATTACCTTAAACTAATATACAGGAGATTGTGTCACAATTAATCTAGTGTAATCACGTTTCCATCGTTTACTGGAGGTCCCATTACCTGTGATTTATTATTTTGTACTTATTCGGATATCACACTAGATGCCATGATCATTAATGTTAACTGGGTGAATTAGTTCAGCCATATTCGTCCGGGATTGTTCAGTTCATAGAGCATTGGCAGCTTCAGCCAAAGGGTCCCGGGTTCGAATCCTGGCCCGGACTTTTTCGCTCAGTTGGGAAGATTACATCTCATATGATTTCTTTACCAATTAGAATAATTGTATCTTAATTAATCTAGTGTAATCACGTTTCCAGCGTTTACTGGAAGTCCCATTACCTGTGATTTATTCTGTTGTGCTGATTCAGATATCAGACTAGATGCTATGATGATTAAGGTTAAGTGGGTGAATTAGTTTAACCATATTCGTCCGGGATTACTCAGTTGGTAGAACATTGGCTGCTTCAGCCAAGGGTTCGAATCCTGACTCGGAAATTTTCGCCCAGTTGGGAAGATTACATTCATATAATATACAGGATGTCCAAAAAGTTGTTACCGGATTAAAAAAAGGTATTAATATCCGCTATATATGAGACAGTCATGGAAAACTGGCGCCAAAATGTTGGAAAACTAACCAAGTTATTTTGCTGCAGGTTTCCGTAATGTAGATGTAGTATAGATGTGTCAGTGTCTAGGAAACCGGAAATGTTTACAAATGTGGGAAAAGTGGAAAACTGGTGCCAAAATGTTGGAAAACTAACCACGGTTGTTTGCTGCATGTTTGCATAACGTGGCTGTACTGTACAAGTGTCAGTGTCCAGGAAACCGGAAATGTTTACAAACATCGGAAAATCTCAGTGTGTCTTCTAGTATCACGAGACCCTTAATATCTGCTATATATGAGACAGTTATTGAAAACTGATTCAAAACGTTGGAAAACTAACCAAGTTTTTTTTTTCAGGTTTCCATAACGTTGCTGTATTGTGTAAGTGTCAGTGTCCGGGAAACCGGAAATGTTTACAAATATCGGAAAAGTTCAGTGTATCTTCTGGTTTCACGAGACCCTTAATATCTGCTATATATGAGACAGTTATGGAAAACTAGTGCCAAAACGTTGGAAAACTATGTTTTTTCTGAAGGTTTCCATAACGTGCCTGTATTGTACAAGTGTCAGTGTCCAAGAAATCGGAAATGTTTACAAATCTGGAAAAAGCTCAGTGTGTCCTCCGGTATCACGATACTCTTTTGGCATCTGTAATTCACGTGAAGCCGTGCACACATAATTCTTGGAACTTCGCAAGTAAGATTATTTCCCTTCTTCCACACTTTCAGTTGAGGTTGATGGTCGGCCAGTTCTCGGTACGTGGGACAGTTTCCTGGACACTGACACTTGTACATTACATCTATGTTACGTAAACCTACAACAAAAGAAACATTGTTACTTTTTCAAAAATTTTATACCAGTTTTACATGTCTATCTACGGTATATCACTATGGATAAGAATACATTTTGTAATAAGGGAAATGCATTTCGGACACCCTGTACATTGTTTGAAATACTTATCGTTATTACGTGCATTGTTAACAATCAGAGCAATGTCTTATAAAATTATATTTTATGAAAGTCAGGCTTATATTTAGACAGGCTTATATGATGGGTGTTTATCTTCGGGGAAGCAAGGTATATAAATATCTGAACATATATCCATACGAAGGGTCAGGGGAAAAACGATAATAGTCACACATAATTAGATGAAAGTTATTCCTTATAGTTATTCCCTACTGTGATTCCTTAAATAATCATAAAATATATTTTTTTAATGATAGTCATCTTTTTACCTCTTTTATACTAATCTTTAACGTTGTTTTTTAAAAGACATTTTAATCGCCCCTCTCCCTTTTAACTATTTTCAACTGTGTTTAAAAAATTAACATTGTTCTTCCGCCATTATATCGGTCTTCAACCGTGTTTTTCAAATGATTAATTCATCTTTTCGCCTAAGTACATAATTTCTAAACAATAGCATACCTCTCTCAATCTAACAGATGCCACTGTCATCTTCAATTACGTTAAAAATGGACTATCATCGTTTTTCTCTTTAAACTTTCCCTCTTTCCTTATATAATGAAGAAAAAATTAGAATTTTACGTCTACTTACAGACGTCTCCTTTTCTTTTTTGATAACACAATCAGAAATCTGCAATGAAAAGAAATACGAGAAGTACATTTATGAATTTTAAAATACATGTTAAAGACGTCTTACACGTCTTAGTTGATTTTTCTAGTAATTTTGAGGGAAAAAGATAAAAAAAAATTAAAATTATCAAAATGTTTTATTCTATTGTGGTTTCAATACATCTTCAATAAAGAAATTTTCAAAGACCATTATCATAAGGTATAATAATTTTGTATGTCTTCAGTTTATAAAGCAGTATAGACGAATAAGTACCGTCTAAGTACGTACGATACGTAAGAGAAGAGAGTTGCTTAAATATTTAAATAAGTTTTAAACAGTGAAAAACAATTTTCCATGCTTACCTGAAATAGGTATGTATGACCTGACAAGTGACCACAATGGGATTAAAAGTACACTTATCAATATAGCACAATGAATGGTATTCTGATTAAAGATATATACTAAGTATGATGGCAGTCATCCGTAATTTGGTTACCATTCATTTTGTTGCAGCGGGCTGTGCGATGTTGCTGCGTATGTTTTTAAACCAATGGCAACCTGCATCCCACACATACTATTTCAGCTAAACAAGAGTATTTAAATATTTCATCCTTCATTAAATATTTAAATAAATATTTGAAACCTCTTGTTGTAGCATAATAGACAAGTTGACTAATTTAAAAGAGAGTCGAAAACAAAACAATTATATCTTTCAACAAAAAATCAATTGAAAAATCCTCGTTGTAAATATTATAATCATATGTAAAATTACATCACAATAATAGAAAATAATGAAACAATAGCAATTATTTTTCTATGATACCTTTTTTGCAATTGCTTCATCGTTGCAGGCTTTGATCCATACATCAGACTTTAACTCCACTCCAGGTATTGCATTTTTTTCACATTCCTTTTCCATACGAATTAACTAGAAAATTAAATGCAAGTTACAGTTTCAAATTTCTCTGTTAAAAATAATATTTTGAACACTTTATTCAATCTCTGTACAATATAATAATTTTGGCTTACATATTAGGGTGGAGCGAAATTTTTTTTCTCTCAAATCAAAATTGGACGGAGTTGGAAAGTTGCTCTATCATATCCCCATTCTGAATATAAAATATCTTTGAAAAATATTAATATTAAATACTGCCCCAAGATCACTGAATATTGAGAAAAAACGTAAAAGTTGTGCATTTTCCCATTTTTAGTCAAACATATAAAATGCACAAATATTACTAATATTAAATTAATTTTAAAGTATACTTCTTAAATTATTATTATAAAACGCTTATAGTAAAACTATGTAATATTTATATCAAATCCAGTGCAAGTGTTAATGTTTTGAGTTTTGTAACTGCGAGAAAACCAAAAAAAAATATCAGCAAGAGAAAGGAATTTTTTGCTTGATCAACGTACCAACCGAAATATGGCATCGACATGAAGACGACCAAGCAAAACCTTGCGCTCATAACAAGAAAGAGAAAAAGGAAAGTTTTTGAAGATAAAACAAAAGCTGAAATTATTCCATTAGCCATAGCCAGTACCAGTAAAAGCCAAATGACTAAAAAATGCTCTCTATCTGAACTATACATAAAAAATGAGCCATGTACTAGTACATCGCCAAAGAATGGTACTGTTCATGTTCAGGATAAGGAATTTCCCATGGTCACCAAAACTTTGGACAGATACGGTGTTTCCGACAGAGCTGGAACAGCGATTGTTTCTGCTACTCTCCAAGACATTGGCTTGATATCCGGGGGCAACTTATCAAATGTTATGGACAGAAGTAAAATTAGACGAGCATGGAAAAAAGAAAGATCCATTTTAATCAATACGTCCGTATATTTAGAAACCGATCACTTTGGTTTATATTTTGAAGGCCGTAAGGAAAGGACAAAACTCTTACCATGACACACGGTGACAATTTGTATTAGAGGAACACATAAGCTTAATAAAGAAACCAGGTTCTGAGTATTTGGGGCACCTTTCGTTACAATCTGAAAAGGCTTTAATTTTATAAGTGAAGGAATAAAAAAAATGTAACTACAAAAAATATTGATTTTACCAGTAAGCATCTTGCATTTGGCTGTGACGGAACTACAGTTAACACGGGTTATATAAAGAAGATACGAATTCTAGAAAAAAAAGAAGGAAAGCCACTTCAATGACTTATTTACAAAATACATGCAAATGAGCTTATTTTGCGCCATTTGTTCGAGCATCTTGATTGCAGAACAAATGGGCCACAAAGTTTTACAGGATGTATTGGCAAATCTCTAAAAGATTGTGAACTTCTTCCTCTTCTACATTATACGAGAATAAGCTGTACTTTGCCAGAAATTACTAATAAAAAGTATTTAAGCACGGATCAACTCTATTTGCTTGAGATATGTGAAGCAATTTCTTCGGGATTCTGTCCCGAAAAATTGTATAAAAGAAATCCTGGTAAAATTGTGCATTTTAGGTGACTTATAGTGGCAAATAGAATTCTTATGCTATACGTTCATTCAAGTGAACCGTCTGAAAATTTGTTAATTCTGACAAATTTAATACTAAGAGCTTATTCAACTATATGGTTTCAAATTAAAACTAAGCCTTCATGCAGTTACGGAGCTAAGCATTTGCATCAAACAGTTATGTTATCACGATATTTACCAAAGGAATTACAAACAATAATAGATCCTGTAATTCAACGAAATGGGTTTTTTTTGTCACCGAAAAATATTTTGATTGTCATGTTCACTGACGATAGGGACTATATAAGAGTGTTGGCGCTACGCAGAATAATAAAATCTCGAAAGTCAGGAAATTCCTTAAGTACGTTTATGTTACCTGAGATCAATTTTGAAGCTAAAGACTATATCGATTTTATAAATTGGGCTGAAGTGACCGTGACGGAACCACCATTAATTAAATTCTCAGATCATAACATTCTTATAAAGTGTATCCTAAATCCAAAGGCAATAGATGAAGACATCTTACATATTATTAAATTATTAAATTGTCACAATCAAGACACTGAAAGACGTGTGAAACTTGTTACTGATGATTCTTCTGCTGTTTGTGATACTTTGAGACACGATGGCTTCATTGAAACTTGTCTGGAGTCTCGGAAAAAAGTGCCAGTTTTTGAAAACAAGAAACAGTATGGACTACTATAAAATGGTAACTTCGTTGCTTGTAAATTGTAATAGTAAATTATTTTTACCTTATTACTATAGTTCTTTAAGAATAATTTAAATTATATTTTCTTGCATAGGTTGTAACAAATATAAAACAATTACAATTACCCAAATTTCATATATTTAAAAAAAGTATAGTTGTTGAGTTAGTATAATATAAGCGAATTTGATATAAATATTACATAATTTTACTACAAATATATATTATAATAATAATAATAATAATTCGATGATAATCCTTTTAAATTAAATTAATATTAATAGTTTTTATATTTGAGAAAAAATATGGAAAAATGCACAAATTTTACGTTTTTTCTCAATATTCAATGACCTTGGGGCAGTATTTAATATTAATATTTTTCAAAGATATTTTATATTCAGAATGAGGATATGATAGAGCAACTTTCCCACACCGCCCCATTTTGATTTGAAGAAAAAATGTTTTTGCCATAGGCGAGCGCACCACCCTATTACATATATATGTATGTATGCAACGGACTACAGATATTCACCTGCCAAAATTCTATGTACGGGCTATGCCCCGCCCATACAAAAGCTTTATTTACCTGGCCAGTCAAATTATAAAAGCTAAAAATTTGGTCAACTCATTATAAAATTTAGAATTTGGATCAAACAGACTCAATTTCTACAGAACGTAAGAACACTTCGATGCAATTACGTACAAAGACACTCAATAAAATATTGACAAAGACTCTTACATTCAAGCAGCGATTCAGTATGTAAACCAATGTAGTATACATAGCATATAATAGGAACATTGGTTACAACAATGAAAGAAAATTTGCCGAAACCATTCTACTAAAACTCGTAAGTTAAACCCGTTTATGGATGATTTCTGCTGTCTTGTTTGAAAATGTCAGCTACCCTAAAATTTCAAACCGCTATATCTCAGCCATTTTTTAAGATAGAGTAAAAACAAAAATTGCACCGGACTCTCCGGATCAAGGCCAAAGATTTAACGGAAAAAACTTTTAGGATTTCAATTTTTTTTTTACATCTTTTTTGACTTTGAAATCTATAAATGACTATCTCAGCGCCCCCTTCCGGCGGAATATCCTCAAATTCAAGAAGGACCTGCTGCCATAGCCAAAAACATAGGAAAAAAATTTGGTTCAATTATCTGCATAGCTTCATACACTTTTCGATGATACAATAGTGAAAATCGAACAAAAATCGCGATCGCAGCGCCCCCTTTCGTCGAAATATCCCCAAATTCAACTGGGAGCTGCAGGCTATAGTAGAAAACATAGAAAAATATTGGTTCAATTTGAAGCATAACTTCATACACTTTTCGATCATACAATGAGGATTGACGGACAGACAGACATTTTGTAAAAACATGTTTTTCGGAATCTCTGATCCCTAAAACATGTAAATCCGTCGAAAACTGGAAGTCGAAAAAAATTTCGATTACAATACTTTCTTCTATTATAGATAGAAGAAAGTAAAAAACGTAACTGACGCTTTCACCGCTGTAAATGAAATTGTTTGTGAACGGAAGTCTTTCTCGTCTAATATTATGAAAACTATTGCAGATGAAAATTGGAAAATTGGTAGTATTATAGAGAAACGTTTGATAAACACGCTAACGCAGACAGTTTTTAAATCTATGTATTATTTTAAGAGCTATTTAATGTTGAAGTTGGTCAAAATAATTCCGTTAAAATAGTTTTATAGGAACAAAAACTATGCGTAGTAATTTAACCTTATTTTTTAGGAACATACTTGACAAGCTTGAAGTCTGTATTTAGTGTGTAATTAGTTTTTTAATTTGACTAATTTTTCGAAAGTTTTCTTTCAAATTTTTACTAAAATTTTCATTATTTAAATAAATATTTATCTCATCAAAAAGTCACCTGTAAAAAATGCAGCCAAGTCTCATAACTCATTTACCGTAAAAAGTACTGAGATCGAATAAAGTCAAGTTTAACTATCTTATTAACTATGAAATTTTCATTCACAAATCACTCCTAGTCCCTACATCTTTAGTTAATTATTATTTTGTGACTTGGGAATTACGCAGCAAATGGAAGTTATTACACCTTACTATGTTATGGGATGGGATGGGATAATTTAATAAAGGCAAATTATATACGCACAGGGAAGTTATTAGTTACACCTTTATATGTTATAGTATTATTTGATTAAGACTAACTATACACATCACATTCTAGTGCTACGCTATTGCCAAGTCACAAAATCATATATTCTAATACGAGCAAATCTTGTGTGTGGTTATATACATATATATATATATGCAAATTTTATCTTAAAAACGGCTCTAACGATTTTGACGAAATTTCGTATAATACCGTTTTGAGGTACCAGAAAACCATTGGGCTAGGTCACATGTTCGAGAAAATTCGATTAGTGGGTCATTTTGGGTCATGGTCAAGCTAATTGTATCTAAACAAGAACGAAAAATCATGCGTCAAGCATAGATTATGTAACACATTCCAACGCTTCCAAAATAATTTTACAAACAATATCGTTTAATAAGCTAAAAGATAACATCTAAGTAAACAATTTGGAAAACGCATAACATATTTAAAAACGTAATTTCAGGAATTTCCAACATATACAATAGTCGGAAAAATATCCGAATACTTTAATTCAGCCCTGTATGGGATCTATAGATTTGTATATATACTACATAGGATGATAAATTTTAGTTCAGTTAGGAAACGCGAAGCACAGTTTAAAATTCTCCGTCTGGAGATTCTGTGAATAAATGGAAATGTGTTCGCGAACTTTTGTGCTTCCCTGTATAGGATCTACAGAATTTATACACACCACGTGATAGACAAAAAGCGAGTTAAAATTAAAATCGCGTTCAGTAACTTAAAACGCACTTCCAGGAATTATTGTTAACAGACAGTAGAGAATTATTTTGTGTTTCCCTGTAAATAAACGATGACTGCTATACACAATATTCTGTAGTATGCCTCTTGTCATGCACCTTAGTGATATATATAAATTTCAATGCGTTTAAAATAGTGAAACATTATTTAAATAAACCGCAGATGATTTTTCTCCATAGACGTACTGTAACGGAATTTTTTGACTGTCCCTGTAAAGTAACTATAAGTGCTATGCACACCCTATTCCATATTAAGCTTCTTCTAATGCACCTTAGTGATATATATCAATTTCAAAGCGTTTAAAATAGTGAAACATTAACTAAATGAACCGCAATAATTTTTACCCATAGACCGCAATGTAACGGAATTCTGTTGAGTGTCCCTGTAAAAAAACTATAAGTGCTACACACTTCCGTTGAAATAGGGAACATGCTATAGATAACGACAATAACATGTAAAAATTGCAGAGCAATCCGAGCATATATACGGTAGTTAGAGCACGGCCAGACGGACAGACAAACCGAAGTCATAAACACTTTTCAACTAGGTTGGAAAGTGTTAAAAACGGTTCAAACGATTTTGACGAAATTTTGTATTCGACTATTTTCGGGAACGAGAAGTCTATTGGGCTGTGTCACATGTTCGAGAACTTTCGATTAGTGGGTCATTTTTGGGTCAACGCGGGTCAAATTAATTTTATCTAAAAAACGGCTCTAACGATTTTGATTAAATTTTGTGTCCTACGAGTTTCGAGCACGATAAAATCATTGGACTAGGTCACATGTCCAAGAAAATTCGATTAGTGGGTCATTTCTGGGTCATTGTGGGTCAAGATCTAAAAAGCGGCTCAATTTACACTAAATTTTGCATCCAATGGTTTTCGGGCACGAGAAGACTGTTGGGCTAGGTCATATGTTCGAGAAAATTCAATTAGTGGGTCATTTTGGGTCATGGTCAAGCTAATTGTATCTAAAAAACGGTTCAAACGATTTTGACGAAACTTTGTATCCGACTATTTTCGGCCACGAGAAGACTATTGGTCTGGGTCACATGTTCGAGAATTTTCGATTAGTGGGTCATTTTTGGGTCAAAGCGGGTCAAATTAATTTTATCTAAAAAACGGCTCTAACTATTTTGATTAAATTTTGTATCCTACGAGTTTCGGGCACGCGAAAATCATTGGGCTAGGTCACATGTTCGAGAAAAATCGATTAGTGGGTCACTTCTGGGTCGTTGTGGGTCAAGATCTAAAAAGCGACTCAATTTACACTAAATTCTACATCCTATGGCTTTCGGGCACGAGAAGACTATTGGCCTAAGTCACATGTTCGAGAAAATTCAATTAGTGGGTCATTTTGGTCATGGGTCATGATATTTGAACTCAAATTTAATTTTGACCGATCATAGCTCGGTCGTCCCTGCTCATAATAATTAACGAAAGATGTAGAGACTAGGAGTGATTTGTGAATGAAAATTTCAGAGTTAATAAGATAACTTGGCTTTATACGATCTCAGTCATTTTTACGGTAAATGAGTTACGAGACTTGGCTGCATTTTTTATCGATGACTTTTTGATGAGATTTCACTTCTTTTTGTAAGTAATCCTCCTTTTCTTAATTTTGGGTTCTTTTTGGAGATCAGCCACTGATTTTCGACGAAGTTACCTTAAAGGAATTTCGAGGTAAATGAGTTACGACACTTGGCTGCATTATATACCGGTGACTTTTTGATGAGATTTCACTTCTTTTTGTAAGTAATCCTCCTTTTCTTAATTTTGGGTTCTTTTTGGAGATCATCCACTGATTTTCGAAGAAGTTACCTTAAAGGAATTTCAGGTAACTAGGCAAGCACTAAGTTATGGGAGGGGGGAGTCAAAAGTACTCTCAACTGCTTCCAGGAAAGGTGCTATCCATCTGAGATATTACTCGCAGCCTAGATACTTGATATTTAGCACAAAAGTACTGTTTAGGATAAAAAGAAAGCAAAAATTAAAATTTTCGGAAATTTTCAATATATCAAACTGCATTTGATTTTTCAAAAAAAAAAAAAATTCGGATTTTTAAATTTTTTCTTATTTTGTATCCTAAACCCTACCTTTCTGCCAAATGTCAAGCTGGTAGGAGTAAAAAATCGAATTATATTCAAACCTTCGACATTTTATAACTTTATTGATTTTTCTATTTTACTTCTGAGTTTCCTGATTGTCATGCCAATATAGTAATTCTTTGATCCGTCTTCTTAGTATCATTTAGGTTCAATTTAAAGTTAAATCAAGATAATCTTATAGTCACCAGGATTTTATTTAGAAAGAACTATCAAGCCATAACTAGCCAGTAATGTCGGGAGGAGAGGGGGAGCTGTGAAGATATTTTTGGTGTTAACATCAATTGACAAACCTTATTTCCTATGCAAATTAAATAGAGTATAACCTGTGAAAGAAAACAAACATGTCTATAAAAGAACCACCCATAACGTAGCCGATCTATAGCGGAACTTTTCTATACCGAAATTCGTAAACAAAAAGAAAAAACAGCATAATCCGGGGGAAAAAACATAAAACAATGACGGGCGGTGTACTAGCTAATGGGACAAATATTTTAAAACTCATGTTCTAGAAATACAAAATCGATTGTTTTCGAATTTTCGATTTTTTACAGATATTTCGATTTTTCGATTTTATTTTCGAATTTTAGAAAGTTTTAAAAGTTTTTTTGAATCGTAAATACATTACTTTTACACCACATTTTAAGTCTTGAGACACAAGATCGAATTATTTTCAATTCTTAATTTTTTTCGATTTTTTTTTCAAATTTTGTTTTCGAATTTTTCGGTTTTTTTAATTTTTCCTTATTTTGTATCATGAATACTACCTTTATTCCGAATTCCAAGTTTCTAGCGCAACAAAATAGGATTATTTTCAAATTTTTGACTTTTTTCGATGTTTTCGATTTTTTTATTTTATTTTCGATTTTTATTGTGTTTTTTGATATATTTTTTTCTGAATTCTAATCACTACCTTTACACCAAATTTTAAGTTTCTCCGATTACAAGATCGTATTATTTTCAATTTTCAATTTTGTTGGAATTTGTTGAATTTTCGAATTTTCTGGATTTTGTCATTTTTTTCTTTCTTTGTAGCCTAAACACTACCTTTATTCCAAATTTCAAGTTTCTAGGCCTACGGGATCCACCTAATGTTTTTGATAACGCGTGAGTGAGTGAGTGACAAAGAATCGAAACTTTCAGTTCATATAGCGTTTGCACTAGAAAAGACAGAAATGTGAAATTTTAAATTTTGGTCGTATTTGCCACATACTCTATATAAACGAAGTTTCTGGTTTTTGGGATACACCAGCTCAAAGCTATGGGGAGGTCAAAAGTGCCCTGAGTTGCTTCGAGAAAAGGATGCTTACGGCTGTGCTTACAAAATAAAACAAGTGTGTAAGTGTGATCGAAGATCGCACAAAGGGTTTCGTTTAATATTCCTTTCAAAAGACGTTATCCTTTCTTTAATAAATTCAAATAAATATAATTTAGCAACAACAACAAAAAAAAATCATGTTTTTTATAAAGTAAAAATTTACCGGTCTATTTTTCCGTTTTTTCGAAAATCTAAACCAGCTGGATAGCGGGCGAAACCCGCTATTATATTCTGTCATAATAATATCCATCATACGGACTAAATGCCATATTTAAATATATATATAATTTCAAAATTAAACATGTTGTATAGAAACTTTCAAAATGATAAAATATGCGAATATTTCCATAATCGGGTTTTTATCATGGTTCAGTACATTCCTCAAACTCATATATTTACTATTCTCTATTATTCATATTGATACTCGATTTGTATTATTCTCAAACATCTGAAAAATTCGTTAAACTTGCTATAGGACGTCATATTTTCTTTTTAATTCTCTAATTACGTGATATTAATCTGCTTTGTGTACATCCACATACTCATACTCCTTGTATTATTGAGAAATCTTAGACATTTTCCGTTTTATTTGCCACTATGACGTCAATCAATTTTATTTCATATTTATCTTTTTTCAATTGGTGAAACTTTTTATTTCATTTTCATTTTTCACGTGAAAATCGTCTGATAGAAAATAAATTATTGTAGAAAGAATTTCATTGTGGATTTTAAATTTTTGGCATCTGCTATAACGAAAAATGTTTAAATTTAATAGAAAAAGGCTATTAGAATTTTGGTTTTTTATCTCTATTTATTAAAATAATACGAATTTTTCAAATTTTAATATTTTCAGCTTTTTTACAGCTGATATTCTGATTTATACACGAAGTTTCAACTCTGTAAGTTGCATAGTTTTCGAGAATGGCTCTGTGACAGACAGACAACGGAGCGGGAGCAATAGGGTTTCGTGAGATGAACGAAACCCTAAAAATGAGGAAAATTCCAACAAATCAATCTTTTTTCAATTTTTTTTTTTCGATTTTTTCAAATTTTCGATTTTTTTTTTTTTTAATTTTCTGGATTTTTTATTTTTTTTCTATCCTAAGTACTACCTTTATTCCAAATTTCAAGTTTCTAGCGCTACAAAATCGAATTATTTTCAAATTTTCGATGTGTTTCGAATTTTACGATTTTTAAATTTTATTTCCAATTTTTAATGTGTTTTTAATTTTTCCTTATTATGAATTCCAAACACTTCCTTTACGCCGAATTTTAAGTTTCTAAGGTTAAAAGATAAAATTATTATTATTTTTTTCGAATTTTTCGAATTATTGAATTTTTTTTTAGAATTTTCTGGATTTTTTTTTCTTTTTTTCTTTTTTTTTTTTTGTCCAAAATACTACCTTTATTCCAAATTTCAAGTTTCTAGCACTATAAAATCGAATTGTTTTGAAATTTTCGATGTTTTTCGATATTTCTCGATTTTTTAATTTTATTTTCGATTTTTCTCGATTTTTAAATTTTATTTTCGATTTTTATTGTGTTTTTAATTTTTTCTTATTCTGAATTCCAAACACTACCTTTACGCCGAATTTTATGTTTCTAAGGCTAAAAGATGAAATTATTTTCATTTTTTCAATTATTTTCGAATTTTTCGAATTTTTAATTTTTTTTTTCGAATTTTCTGTTTATTTTTATTTTTTTATTTTTCTGTATCCTAAATACTACATTTATTCCAAATTTGAAGTTTCTAGCGCAACAAAATCGGAATATCTTCAAATTTTCAATTTTGTTTCAATTTTTTCGATTTTTTAAATTTTGCTTTGGATTTTTTTTGGTGTTTTTGGTGTTTTCTTTATCTGGATGCTAAACACTACCTTCACACCAAATTTTAAGTTTCTAAGACTACAAGATCGTATTATTTTCAATTTTCAATTTTGATGAAATTTGTTGAATTTTCGAATTTCCCGGATTTTGTAATTTTTCCTTTCTTTGTATCCTGAACACTACCATTTTTCCAAATGTCAAGTTCCTAGGGCTACGGGATCTACCTAATCTTTTTGATGACGCGTGAATGAGTGAGTGAGTGCGTGACAAAAAATCGAATGTTTGAGTTCATATATCGTCTGAACTAGAAAAGACAGAAACTTGTAATTTTAAATTTTGGTTTTGTGTGCCAAATACTCTTGAAAAACGAAGTTCCGGGTTTTTGGGAAACTCCAGCGCAGAGATATGTGGGGGTCAAAAGTTCCCTAAGTTGCTTCCAGAAAAGGATGTTTACGGCTGTGCTCTCTCGACTTGGCGGAGGCACCGCTGTGCCTCCAGATTACATATTTAGGTACAGGTCATATTTCAGATTGTTGCCAAATTGTAAAATAGCACAAAGAATAACATTTCCTTTCAATTTGAAAATGAATTTACGCGTAAATTTAAAAAACAGAAAGAAAACTCGAAACAGCTGTCGCAGACCCACCGGTGTTGGCTAGATTTTTGTTTTGTGCCATTTTGGCGAGAGAACACCGTTTCCGGGTATTCGTTAAGCTTAACTTGCTAAAAAAGCATTATAGTTTTGTTTTACTATGAAATAGTTTGATATATAGTATTGTATTGTTCCATCTGCCTTGGTGAATGGAATTTCATAAACACCGGAAAGTTGGTTAGGTTCTAGTGGGTCTGTTTTTCTATATATCCTGTGAAATCCCATTCACCAAGGCAGATGGAACAATACAATACTATATAGGAATGACAAACAGAAAATTTTAAACAAGAATAAAAGAACATATGGCAGATATCAAATATGACAGAAGAACCACCGCTTTAGCTAGACAATATAGAAAGGAGCAGTTGCCGATTGATTTCAAGAATAGTAAAACAATTTTTCAATCAAGAGCTTATTTCCCATCCATTATCCGCGAATCTATAGAATTATATTTGCGAAAAGATTGCATTTGCAACGAAACCGCTTCCTTTGAATTAGCTAAAATTTGGCACGCGATGATCGATAGATTGAAAAAGCAATACAAATTAAAAAATAATAATAATTTTTCACGTTTCCCAGTTTTGGCCAATTTAAGCACCTGCTAGCCTTGGACATGCGATCTCGTGGTATATGTTTACTATTTTCAAAAATATGCGAGAATATTGTATGTATCATTAAGATCCGAAGATGTCACCGATAGTTGTGAACGAAACACATGTTATCTACATTAGAAAGGTATTTTAAATATATCCGTGTTATGTTTTTATCACTTTAAGCATTATTGGACTTTAATTTAAAGTTAACAAGTGATTGTATTATATTATTTATTCTATTGAATTGTTAAGGACAGAATCTTGAAATTTGACATTACTGATACTTTTTAAGACGCAGGTGCACACTGAACAGTTTAAAAGAAAATCGAAATAAAAAAGGGTGAAAGGGGAGAAATCTTTCAAAATTACGATTTTTTTAAATACTGACAGGATTAGAAACTTCAAATTAGGCATGGTTAGTTACTTTTAAGATACAAATACTCGCTAACAATGGTTTGCAAGGAAATTCAAAATTTCAAAGGGTGAAATGAGCGGAAAGCGTTTGGAAAGCTTTTTAAATTACGATTTCAGTGGAATTGTTAGGGTTAGAAACTTGAAATGGGACACGACTGTTGCTTTTAAGACATAAATGGTCGCACAGAATAATTTGAAATGAAATCGAAATTTAAAAGAGTGAAATGTGCGAAAAGCGTTCTAAAAACGTTCTAAATTGTGATTTCTATGGAATTGTTAATGATAGAAACTTAAAGTTTGACATGGCTGTTTCTTTTAAGACGTGACTGGCCGCACAGAAGAGTTTAAAAAAAAAGTGTGAAAGCGCGAAAAGTGTTCTAAAAACGTTCTAAATTACGATTTATTTGGAAATGTTATAACTAGAAATTTAAAATTTTGCATGACTGTTACTAACGTAAATGATCATCCAGAGTAGTTTACTAAAAAGGCGAAATTTAAAAGGGCAGAAAAAAAAAAAAAAAAAAAAAAAAAAAAAAAAAAAAAAAAAAACGTTTTACAATTGCAATTTATGTGGTACAGTTGGTATAGACGCTTCGTATTTGGCATGGTGGTTACTCTTAAAATGAAAATGCTCTCTAAGATCGGTTTGTAAAAATTTCGAAATTTAACAGGCTGAAATGAGCGGAAAACGTACTAAAAACAGTTAAATATTATGATTTAATTGGATTTATTCGGGCTAGAAATTTGGAATTTAGTATAGTGGTAACTTTTAAGGTGCAGACGCTCGGTATAAACAGTTTATTCAAAAACGAAATTTAAAGGTGTAAAATGAGCGGAAAATGTAATAAATTATGTTTATTATTTTTTCTAAATTGTTAAGGGTAGAATCTTAAAATTTAACATGCCTGTTATTTTTAGACGTAAAAGCTTCTACAGAAAAGTTTTTACAAAATTCGAAATTTAAAAGATGCAGAATCAAAAAACGTTCTAAAATTGGGATTTTAGTGATGCTGCTGGTGTAGAAAGTCATAATTTGGCATGGTGGCTATTTGTAAAATTTCAGTGCTCTCTCAGAACGTTTCTAAAAGAATTCTAAATTTAAAAGAGTGAAATGAATTGGAAAAGTTCTAAAAACCTTCTAAACTACGATTTCCTGAAATTGTTAGGGATAGAAACTTAAAATTTTACATGGCTGTTACGTTAGAAACACAAATTCATCCACAGAACAGTTTTTAAAAATTTAGAAATGTTAATGTGTGCAGAAACAAAAAAGTTTAAAATTTCAATTCCTGTGATACATTTATAACAGAAATTTGCTTAACTAGATGATTGGAATTTAGTCTGATGATAAATAAGATCTTTTAAGATAAAAATACCCGATTAGAACTGTTTTTAAAAATTTCTAAATTTCTTATGAAAAATATAATGAGCGAAAAACCTTCAAAATCTATTCTAAATTACCATTCATTTCGATATAACTTTAGCTCTTCTTATTCATTTAAGGTCATATGTTCACCTAATGCAGTATAAGAATGAAGGTTACTCAAAATGTGGCTAAATTAGTAAATTTTGAATTATCTGTTGCAATAAAATTTCTTCTAATGAAAATAGGCCCACGAATACCACTTGGCATTTTTCAACAATTACGCGAGCAAAGCCGCGGGTTTTGCCAGTACTAAATAAAGTAAGGATCTTAGACATACCATTTGTTTTCATGAGGCTGTATACATATTCAACTACGATTTTTTTTATACTCTTTTTTCTATAACTTATATTTAGAATAATGTTGTCCTTCGTCTTAGAAGGACATTAAACAATACCCATTCATTTATCACAAAAAATTACAGATTTATGATGCTTTGTATTTTATGAATTTACTCTATTTTTTAGAATGAAAAAGGAAAGATGCACTTTTTTCCTCAGAAAGAATTTTAAGTAAATTTTTAGTGCCGTTTTGTGTTTTACAAAACTGGTATTTTTTACAAGACTTACAAAAAATGCAGAGAAAATCTATTAAAAAATAGAAAATGTAATGAAAAATTTACTTTGCTAGGCAGCATTCGTCGACATAACATAAAAGCAGATCTTGCTTCAATTCCTACAATACCTTTTCCTGCAAAGGCAAATTGTAAACGATTTACGTCTTAGAATGAAGTCATTATAATTATATGGTAGCGAATACAAAGGATGTGAATTATCAATTTTCTACACAGCGTACAGCCAACAGAGTGAAAAAATGTCCATACTGGAGATCGAACCCGGATACCTTGGTATAGCGCACCAAGTGCATTACCATTTAAGACACCAGGACCGACATCCAGTCTACCATTCTATCACTCTTATATGACAAGGCTGCAATTTTGTAGCATAAGATGGAACGTTAATCATGAGCACAACTCCAGTGGCATGCATGAGAAAAATTAAACCCAGTATCAGTATCGGTGAATATTTATATACTAATTAATTTTTTACTAATTACTTTTAATTCAATTTGTTAATTGTATGCTGTGTAGTAAAGTGATAATTCACATCCTTGTATTCATTAATTTCTAGCACAATTTCAGCTCTACTGAAAAATAAATTAGTATATTATATAGTAACTTTAAAAAACGGTATTTTGAGGTAAGGCAATGCAACTTGAATTTTTTTATTTATTTATATATTTATTTATTTATTTTGAGTTTTTATACACAACATATTTGAAAATTTATTATGAATTCGATTTCTGTGTCTGTCCGTAGTATCAGTCCGTAGTATAATTCCCGTATATATATATACTCCTAATGCCAATTAATTTTTATGGGGTATTAATGTTTAAAAAAGCATGTTAGGTATTCAAAATAAACTCTGTAGCATTTATAGTTTGTTAAAAAAGTATTTCCATTTCATTAAATACACAAAATATTTCCATTATATTATGGTCTAACAGTCAAAAATCGTTTAGAGTGCAATTTTTTTAATGATATTTCAAGTATAATGAGATTGATTGAAGAATTTTGAAAGGAATGTGCTTTATTGTACATTTATTCTTTATTTTTTTTTCTGTAGCATGCTTTAAATATTAATGCAAGTGACAGTAATAATTCAATACAACTTATTTAAATTATTTAAATATAAAAATATCAACTATAAAAGACATACCAACAAAAATAATTAAAATCTTAATTTTTGAACGCTATTACATGATAGATTACCGTATAACACCTTCATCTATAAAATAAATTAAAAATTCTGAGAAAAATAGAATTATAACACCTACTACTACTTATGTCATGATGATAATATTATTTTGGTTCGTAAAAGGTATATTATTTAGCATAATTTATACAGTATTGATTTATGATAAACACGAATGTTGCGAAATAGTGTTTACCGTATCATAGAAACTCGACAAAGTAATAAGCATAAGAAACACCAATGCATTGAACCGTAAATGAAAGGAGTTTTTGCCAATGGATGCCAAACGATTTTACAAAAAAAAAATTTGAACTCTGTCTAGTTTATATTTTGCGGACGGGACAAAACGGGTTTTTGACACATCTATATCTCGCGTTCTATTTATGATAGAAACAAAATTCTTGATTCTATGGAATGGGGAGTGCCAAAGGACTAAGGTTTCAAAAGTAAAGCAAAATCCGACGAATAGGTTTTCAGTAAATGCGATTTTAAAAGTGCTGTTTTTTGCACTTTTTAAATCTTTTTCGGACCAAAAACTTTTGACAGGGCTACAGCAATGCGTAATTATCGGAGTTTTATGCGGTTTACGTCATTTGAATTGTTTTCATGAGTAGTTCAAACCTTTGTAAGTTTCATGTAAAAATATTAATTAGTTTTTGATTTATATCAGTTTAAAGTTACTGATTGCTATACTTATCATAGAGCAAAAAACTGTTGACAGGGCTACAGCAATGTGTAACTATCGGATTTTTACGCGGTTTACGTTATTTGAATAGTTTTTAGGAGTAGTTCAAACCTTTGTATGTTTCATGTAAAAATATTAATTAGTTTTTGATTTATATCAGTTTAAAGTTATTGATTCCTATACCCGCATAGCATGCACAGTCACAGTGACGTCATTGTGACGTCAATGTGAGTCACGTACGTCACGTCACATCTGTGACCAAAATGCCACCACTTTGTAACGTCACACTGTGACCAAAATGTGAACGTCTTGGAGATCTAAAGAAAACTTAAAATAAACTTTAGAACATCTTATAACATAAAGAAAATTACTTTTTGACAGTTTTAAAAAATTTTGTGACGTTGCAATGACGTCACTGCAAGTCACATAAGTCACGTAAAACCTATGACCAAAATGCTAACACTCTGTGACTTCACGGTGTGATCGGAGAGTGAATTTGAAAAGAAAAACTCATAAAATATAGATTTGAATTATGTCATGTACCTAAATCATTAATAAAAATATTGTCACACACTATTTAAATATATTGAGTATTTCCAAAATAAAATAATAAATAAATATCTGTCTACATATATGAGGCAGATATTTTTTTACAATTTTCATTACCATTTTCATGAAATTTAACAAAATATACTATATAATACAAAGGTAAAAATCCTTAAATAGAAATTTAGTTATTTATCGAGTTATAAGCAATTCGTGTCACGTGACGACCAGTTTTTCACTGTCACGTCGGATATTCAAATCAAAACGCCGAATTTGACATTCTTTTATGAAAGATCTTTTGCTTTTAACAAAAAATGGAAAAGGTTTTTCAATAACATAGTTTCTGAACAAAACACGAGCCAATTTCGTGTATTTCCGAGCAAAAATGAATTAAAAACATGTTATAAAGTATATGTCATTCCTATAGCAATTTATCCAAAACTGGCCAGTGCTTAGTAAGATGTCACCTCTATTAAATATATTGCTCTTTTCGATAGAGTGTAAAAAATGAAAAATTTGTACTTAGGAAATTTGATTTCAATTTAAATTTATATCGAAATTACTTTATAAAGCCTATTAAATCAATCATTATTTAAAATATATCTTTACTTTTGACGACTAAAGCAAATGCAATGGATTAAAAAATATATAAAAATGTAAATTTTCACAGCTTATTTCTAAGAATACAAAACTCTCTCATATAGAAAAAGAATATTATAGCATCATTAGAAGTTCATTTTTCAGCCATATAAATTATAAAGGTTTTGAAATGTCTTTATTTAAATTATTTTCTTCCTATATCATTTGCGGTAAAAGTTGGAAACATCTGCTAGCTGTTATTTTGTTGTGTTTAAACAATACTGCGCGCGCATATTGAAGGCAGACGACTTTTTCTCATTCGAAGCTAGGATTAGCGTGTGTTGGGTTCTTTGAAGTTTGTAGATTTATACTGTGTAAGTAAATTAACGTTTTAAAGTGAACCATCTCCATTTTAAAGTAAAGCATCCATTTTAACATCTCCCTGTGTCTAGCCGGGTGTGTTCATAAGGCCTGGGTTATATTTGACTTCTCAGATCTATGAACACACCTCTTCTGCTGGAATAATTTGAAAATTATTGTAGTGGATTTACAGTCTAATTTTTCAATGAAAGGGAAGCAGATAAGGAGCATTCCATCATAACCCCTTTATCTATAGATCAGCAGGTAACTTTTAATGTCTTCGCAGTTTTGTTAATAGTGCATGTTTAGTACTAGTACATTTAATAGTGAATTATTTAAAAGTTAAGATGTTTAAATTTTCTTTTAAAAAATCACTTGTATTAAATTTTATCTTTAATGTTTTATATTTTTTAAAATAGATTGTTTGGAAAAACTGTATTTACTAAGAATATGTATTCTAAATGTAAATTGTTATATAAAATGAGGAATTTATTTAATATTTTGCGTTTCTTAGTTCAATTTTCATAGTTATTCATTATAATTAAAAACATTGCAATTTTTAAAACTATTAATATTTGATTTGCAATTTAATAATTTCGTTGCTAGTGTAGGTTTCCAGAAATAATTTTCGGTATATTTGAAAAAAAAAAAGTGACAATTTAATGCATTGAATAATTTATTTGTCGAGATATGTCAATGTTAGATGCACAAAAATAATAAGTACTGATGAAACAATAAAATAACTGTTTAGTTAAGGTAATTTTTCCAGCTTTGTTATCGAATGTTTTTACTGTAAAAATTTATATTTAAGTTCTGCATTTAGTATTCTATCAAAAACTATAAATAAAATAATTTGTAAAGAAAAAAAATACATAATTTTTTTTTTTTTAGCATTTATGATCTTAAGTTCCACATTTTATTTTCAACGAAAACTGTTTTACTGCTTGATACAATGTTTATTATTTAATAATATCGCACAATAGGTATATCTATTATTTAAATTGATTCCTAATATAAATTTTTCAGAATGCTTATTTGAAAATGTGTACTTATATTTTCTGTAAAGTTGTTCTCAAATACAAAATAGCTAATTTCTGGCATATTTCTGAATTCATTTTTATTCGGAAATACATGAAATTGGCAGGTGTTCTTATTCAGAATAGGGTAGATGTGCCAGTAATGGACCGCCTTCCAGTAATGGGACACCTTCAATGTTTTTGGTTTATAAAAGAATAACCAATAAAAATTCAGCTTTATTTATTTCATTAATATGCTATCTTTAAATTCTAGTTTTAAATGCAATCATAATATCAATTATCTATTACTTTTTGTGAGGTGTCCATTACTGGAATTTAGGGTGTTTTGATTTATTTCTGTTATTTACAATTAAATTTAGATTCACATTGGGAAATGTGACTATGAGCATGGTTAAATATTGTTGGTAGAGTAATATAATATTAAAAAATGTTGAATACAACAATTATAACTATTAATTAAAAAATAATTGTTAAAGAAATTCCTTAAGGGTGTCCATTACTGGCACATCTACCCTCTATATAATCGAATGGCGTTATCCATTTTTTGGTAACGGCAGATGATGTTTCAGAAAACACTATCAAAGTCGGTGTTTTGAACCAAATTTCCGACGCGCAGCGTCAAAAACTGGTAAAACGTGACCGACATTGATCTTAAGTATTACATTTATCTAAAAATGGAAAATGCTATTCATTCCAAATAGCTTTAATAATCAGGCATGCAAGTGCCATGCGTTTAAAAGTTTGTTCATAAATGTGTCAGAAAGTTTCGTGTTAACCGGTTTCTCAATCATATGCAAAGTTTTAATTTGAATACGAGTTGCATCAATAAAAATGATTGCCGATCCAATCCTTATCGTCGATCTTATCCGTATTTGGTGAAATATTGTTATCCGAATCCATGCGAAATCATTTATCAGGTTCGGTCGGGTTGTGGGCTTACAGATTTGTTGTTGTTGTTGTTGTTGCTGGGTTAGGGTAAGAATACGGGTTGAATCAAAATATAGTTTCAGTCAACCATCATTCATGTTCAAGTTGACATTCAATCATGTTCAAGAAGTATATAACCGGATTCGTGTATGACTCTAGATCCGAGCCGACATCATAAATTGTATCGTAACACAATTTCTGATAAAATCTGGTTACTCGGTCGTATGCAAGATTCTATTCCAAACAAGACTTACAGTAAAAACATTACACCCGACTCGGGTCAGATCTGGTTCACGAAAATCAGGTCACACGACAACTAATCCAAATTTATTCTGTAACCAAACAAATCCAAAAAGATCGATCCGAAGTTTCTGGATTGGATTCGGGTAAAATCTGGTCACCCGACCCGGTGTAGTGTCGTAACAAACTTGAACCATAAAAAAATTTTGATCCGAACAATCCGTATAGGATTCGGGTAAAATCTGGTCACCCTATCCGATGCAGATTCGTCACATTTTTCACATTTAAGTCGCACGGTGACTTCACAAAATAGTCACATTGTGAGGTCACAGAAAGCCTTGAAAACGGCCATAACGACCTCGCATTTACGTCACAATGACTTCACATCGACGTCACGTGACGTCACGACGACGGTCACAAAGTCACAGTGTGACTTCACAGTGACGTCACCGTGACGTCACCATGCCTTACGGGTACTTAACATAGAGCAAAAAAATAATAAATGACCCAACTCTCGTAGGAATGGTCGTATACACATGATATTAAGATATGTTATTACACTCGACCCAAGTAAGCTTCCTATTATAAAAAATCGTAACATTTAAGGTTCGTTTATAGGGTCTCAAAAAAGATCTTTTGATATAGGGCTAAAGAGTTGTGTAATTATCCAATTTTTACGCGGTTTGCAGCATTTGAATTGTTTTTATGAGTAGTTCAAGTGTTTAATATTTCGTGTAAAAATATTAATTAGTTTTTTATGTATACCACTTTAAAGTGATTTATTCCTATACTTAAGATGAAGCAAAAACAATATTAAATGGTCTAACTCTTTTCAAAAAGAACGTATGCGCATGATGTTAAAATATGTTACTACGAACGACCTAAGTTAGCTTCCTATTGTAAAACAGAATTGTAGAATTTACTGTTCGTTTACAGGGTAACTCAAAAGATTTTTTAATAAGACTAAAAAGTTGTGTAATTAGTGAATTTTTACGTTGAAGTACATGTTTCTGGACTTAACACAGAGGAAAAACAATAGTAAATTGCATAACTTTTGTCAAATTGGCTATATACACAAGATATTCAAATATGTTACTACATCCTCTCTATTGCAAAGCGGCATTGAAGCATATACGTTTCGTTTACAGAATCTCTTAGAAGATCTTGATTACATTACAACCGATGTATATTTACTGAGTGAGATGTATTTTAATGATTTTACAATGTTTCAATCTCTGTAAGGTTTCATTATCTTGATTAAAATTTAATATGAGTTCATTTTGTCCGTCTGAAATTTCGTCGATGTTAAGCTCTAAATCTATTATAATATAGTATTTTCATCGATTAAAAAAACTGTGTTTATTTATAAATATATAATTCTAGCGTATCAGGAATTGATTGAAAAAGCGATTACAAAATTCCAACTTTACGTTCATGGGCTGAGTAATAGAATGTAAAAATGTTGATATCCCAAGATTACAAGTTTTGCGTTTAAATATTTGCCGTTCATCGAATTTCCGGCTATGACGAACTTAAAATGCTAAATTTCGTATACAATAGGTGATCGGTAACGAGCTGTTCGGTTTACGAACAAAACGGCTAACGAACACTTTCGCGTGAGATTTTTTTGTTCGGAGAACGAAGACCTCACGAAACAAAGCCATGATGAAGCAATGCCGTGTTTCATATTTGCCGAGCTATACTTATTGCCTCTATTGTCAACTTTGAGAACATTTTAACAGTTGCATACATATGTGCTAATTAATTCATGGACTGCCGGAGATTTTGGACCTATATTTTAGGATCACCGAATTGGAATGAACAGACTATATGAACAGAAATCACTTTAATAGTTTTTATACTTTTGCAAACGTTGCGAATTTTATATTTTTCAAATTCTCGAAACATTGAGTTATAAAACTTAAACAAATAAAAAACTTCTAAGGTGCTCAGTAATTTTCAAAAATAATATATTTAATATGTTAGTATAAAAATCCCTGTAAATTTTTATACTAATAGAAATAGGTTCGTAGAAAAAAAATGTTGATTATTCTCGGTAAACTTACGGTTATTACTGTAAAATTGTCAATTTTTTTGTTTTTGAATGTATATAAACGGAAGAGTTGATATAAACAAAAGAAAAAGGAAAATAAATATGTCATAAATAATCTGATGAATACAATGTAAGGAAATGAATATAAAAGTTTCCTCGTTGTTATGGTAGCGACATGTACATTGGAATAAGTCACTCAATAAATTGTATAATTCTGATGTATAATTCTGTTTATAGCATCACTATTTTTTTTGCCCCTTTCATCTTTTCTTTTCTGAATAAAAATGGAATCCGTATAATTGGAATTAAATACCTTACAAAAAGGAGTGATATCTCATCAAAAACAACTCGTTGTAAATGATCCCGCCAAGCCACAAACCTAAAGCGTCAGTCACAAAAAGAAGTGATATCACATAAAAAGAAGCGATATAGAAGCGCATACTCCGAGTCCCGTGTAAAAATCTATCACCACTCATAATGTTTCCAAAGGACTCGGACTGAGGTACAGTATGTGAAAACTGCTTGGCGACCTGAAGGCTTTTATAATGTTTGCGTTTCCTGCAATTACATATGGCTATATTATTTTTCTTTTCTTTTCTTTTCTTTTCTTTTCTTTTCTTTTCTTTTCTTTTCTTTATTTCTTTATTTATTTATTTTGCTCCCATAAAATTGTAAAAGTTGAAGCTTCTGTGTTTGCATGTCCTTTCTTATTTATGAGCTTGAAAAATCAATTTGTTGATTTTATTTACCATTATTTAAACTAAAAACACCACTCTTACGAAGAGGATTTTTTAAGTAAACATATAAAGATTTTGGGTTTGTAATATATATATATATATATATATATATAACCATAAATGAAACATTACCATAACATCAACTTAAACTTTGAAATAATGATTAAGTATGTAATAATTAGTTGACAATGAAAGTATTCACCAACACACTGAATATAGTGATATAAACCATATATACCAAAAACTTATTTAAAAGAAGAAGAAATTAAATTAAAAATTGAGTAAATGAAATTGAATGAATGAATTAAAATTCGTGGATATACAAACCTTATAATAAACGTTAACTAAATTGCGATATATTGCAGTAATTGTAGCGTAAGGGAATGACATAGATCTGGGGGAAAATCCGTTCTGTCACTTCTTTCGCATACAAAAATATGTATAAAAGTGGTATAACAAAAATATAAAATTTATTTTTCGATTTTCAAAATTGATATACTACATATATTATAAAAGCCTGCAAGTCGCCGAGCAGTTTTCACATACTGTACCTCACTCCGAGTCCTTTGGAAACATTATGAGTGATGATAGATTTTTACACGGGACTCGGAGTATGCACTTCTATATCGCTTCTTTTTATGTGATATCACTTCTTTTTGTGACTGACGCTTTAGGTTTGTGGCTTGGCGGGATCATTTACAACGAGTTGTTTTTGATGAGATAATATATTGGATAAACTAGGAATTGTTGTAATATTAGCACTACTATTAATAAAGTGTGAACGTTCAGAGATTGAAAAGCTGAAACATCCAACATAAATCTTAGAGAGATATTTGACTAAAGTATAATGAATGGGGTTCATTTCCATATTATCGCATATATGCAAAGATAATCAATTCCGTCGACTTGCCAATTCCCTGCAGAGGGTAAATTAGTATAAGTTTAGGGTTTCATTTTTCATTTTTTCAACTAGTGAATTTTTTAAATGTGATAAATATTTCAAATATAAAACATTCCTTTAAAATAATTTAAAAACGACACACATTGCACGAAAACAAGAAATATATTTACGTTATTGCCATACATTGTTCCGAGTATGTACCGAAATTAGCTTTGAACATAAAGGATCTGAAGCCTAAATCTTTATTAGGACCTGTTTTTTTCATAATAGCATTTTTGATATAGTAATGCAAAATATGTATTTTCTAAGTTACGTATTTAAAGATATATATATGACTTAAAATGTAAAAAGTGTTTTTTCATAATTATGAAAATGAAGTTTTGAAAAATCAATACTCTGTGTTAATATATATATAAAATTTCCGAAATATAAAATTATACTATATAAAAACTGTTGCTTTAAGAGCCTACGCTAGTCATGCGAAGAAACGTGCGAGCTAATGTTACGTCTATGGGAATGTTCTTGCGCGTGCTCTTCGCTCGTATTTTAATATTTTTAAATGATTCTTGTTGCATAGGATAGCTGAGGTGGATCTCTAACGTTGTTAGTTTTTACTTTTTTTATTTTGGTTACAGTTTTTTTATAAGCGGACATTTTCAATTTTGGAACCGGTTAGAACCGGTTCTGAAAGTGAAAGTACTCTAAAAATTATTTTATTTCTCAATTTCTTATTTTCTTTATTTTTTCTTTCTTTCTTTCTTTTTTTCCGTGCATCAGTGAGAACTACAAGTCTTTCGGCTTGGATTTCTATTTAAATCATTTAGTTATCACAAAGATAATTTAGAATAGCTCCTATTCATAGTTATCGAGACATTTCAACATTCAAAATTTTCATGTTTCCTTTGCTGTAATATTTTATAGTATTTAAAGTCTAAAATAAGTATTTTATTTAAAATTTAAAAAATCTGGTGTGAGTCCACTCGACTTTCCTTAGACATATGTCTCTCAAGGGGAAAAAAAAAGTTTTCTTACACAACGGAATCGGCTGAATTCGAACTTCAATTTGGACCTCCCGTTTTTCAACTGGAGATGTTACCTCTGCGCTGCCCTTGATAATATCTTCACAATGTTTATCAGTTATTCTCTGTGACATTTCTCTGTTAATTTTAACTATATATTCGTTTGGAAATAGAGTTCAGTTTGAAATTAATAATTTGGTGTCCTTTATCTATATATGCTAAGGGATACATATTCCTGTTTACGGTTTTGTTCATCTCACGAAACCCTACTACTCCCGCTCCGTTGTCTGTCTGTCACAGAGCTATTCTCAGAAACTATGTAATTTACAGAATTGAAACTTTGTGTATATAGCCGAATACCAGCTATAAAGAGCTCAAAATATTAAAAATTTGAAAAATTCGTATTATTTTAATAAATAGAGATAAAAACCAAATTTCTAACAGCTTTTTCCATTAAATTTAAAAATTTTTCGTTATAGCAGATGCCAAAAATTAAAAATCCACGATGAAATTCTTTCTACAATAATTAATTTACTATCAGACGATTTCCACGTGAAAAATGAAAATGAAATAAAAAGTTTCACCAATTGTAAAAAAGATAAATATGAAATAAAATTGATTGACGTCATAGTGGTAATAAAACGGAAAATGTCTAAGATTTCTCAATAATACAAGGAGTATGAGTATGTGTATGTACACAAAGCAGATTAATATCACGTCATTAGAGAATTAAAAAGAATATCTGACATCATATTGGAAGTTTAAACGAATTTTTCAAATGTTTAATTAATTCAAATGTTTAAATTCAAATAATACAAAGCTAGTATCAATATGAGTAATGGAGAATAGTAAATATACGAGTTTGAGAAACATATTGAATCGTGATAAAAATCCAATTATAGAAATATTCGCATATTTTAATATTTTGAAGGTGTACAATTTATTTAATTTTGAAATTATTTTTTTTAAATATTGCATTTAGTCCGTATGACGGATATTATTATGACAGAATATAATAGCAGGCTTCGAACGTTATCCGGCTGGTTTAAATGTGCGAAAAAAAAAATAGACCGATAAAATTTTACTTTATATAAAACATGACTTTTTTTGTTGTTATTGCTAAATGATATTTATTTGAATTTATTAAAGAAAGGATAAAGTGTTTTGGAAAGGAATATTAAACGATCGCACTTACTCACTTGCATTTTATATTGCCCACTAACAACACGAAAAAGCATTTTTAAACTAAAACTATCAATTATGTATTCAAATAACGGTTTAACAATTTTTATAAGCGGAATTCTGATATTAGACGCATGCCCAGTTATTAATAAATGATTAATAGTACTTAATAATGATTACATATCTATTAAACATGTGTTTTATATTATTTATTTATTAAGTTTTAATTTCGTTATGGGAAATTAGTCAAAAATATATGCTCAACTATTTTTATTGTTTTAATGTGAGGGCGTTAATCTTCCGTAATCGGGCTGCACGCGGTTATGATATAATTATTGAAAGTTATTTTAAAAATCATAAAACTCAATAAATTGAGATACAGTTTTCGAACAAATTAAACCTGAAAGTACATTTTTTTAACATCCAATGGTGTAAAATTGAAATTGTGCGATGTTTGTCAGTTAATAATTTAGCGATAAAATTGAAATTTATTGTTTCTGTCTTTGCCATCGTCAACTGTGACGTCTGTGTTATTCACGGATAAAAATTTTTGTAAGTATTAATATTTGAGTAGTAATATGTATATATAAAAATACGTTCAAATATAAAAACGGGCCAAAAATATTAAAAAATAATCAAGAATAAGATGTTGTGCCTATAATCACCTTAAACGATTTTACAAAGCGTGCAAAACTTATAATGACACGAATATATAAATTTCAAAAGTAGATTTCAAAAGATTTATAAAGTTTAAGTACAATTTAATAACTTACCACATGCTAGACATTTAAAGAATTTTGCAGCTTCCTTTTTGGTCATGTCAGCGTCAGTTTTTAAAAAGAGATAGCAAAATTGAAGCATTAAAAATAATTGAATATGAAACTTCATGTTAACGGATGGCAGAATTCAGAATACTGAATGAAATAATATAATTTTCCCTTTGAAAAAGTTGCTCGTGGAATCAATTTTTAAAAGTATTGCAATCTAAATATTTCGTCAGTACGTTTCAAAAGAACAAATGAATTTCTAAAAATTTTACACGGTATTGCACAATGTTTTGTGGTTTCTTATTTAGTGGGTAAATGACTTCCGTTATTCTGCTTTCAAATGAGATTTTCAAAATGATTTCAAATGAAAAATGTAATTATTTTATTTCGTTTGAAATGAAGATATAAATCAAACTAAATTTTAAATTACGATCATTAACTGGAAAAAAAAAAGCATCCGGAAATAAACTAACACAGCAAAGTTGTTTATGTTATGTAATTTTTGTAATTATTTAAAGAATGAACTTTGTGTAAAACACTATGTATTAAAGAGAAGTATGTATAAAATTAATTCGAACAAACTTTCAAAAATAAGACGTACTTATAAATATTTTTTATAAAAAAAAATGATAAAACATAAATCATTTTCATAAGGTAAAGGTAGGAGAGTCTGCGAACAAGTCAAAAGAATAACAATAAAAAATCTAAATATAAATTTTTTGCTAAACTATCCATGAATAATTTTTACTTCATTTGTTTTTTATGCATTTCCGTTGCTATTTTGTTGTTATGTTGCAATTTAATAGAACAGTAGTAATAAAACCGAAAAAGTTATTTTGCGCAATCTGTCCTTACCGGGTTGGTGTGATTGCGCACATGGGTAGGAGAGATTGTTACTAATAATAACTACAATTAAATTGTTAACAATAATAATTACACTTAAATGACATTGTTGTAAAGTTTTTGTGAACAAATATTATTGTATTAGGAGTGAATATTTCAACCTAATGATTAAAGAATCAACAAAAGGAAATAATTTTAAAAACGATTAAGATTTTTTAATTAAATGAAAAAAAAAATTAAAGAATCAGTAAAAGCAAGTCCAGATAAGATTACAAAATAACATTAAGTTACTTGATAGCACGTTTAACTTAAAAATTAGTCCATTTTCCTATTTCTTTTTTTATGCAAATTTACCAGTAAGCTGCGTAATCACTTCTAGCATGGAAATGAATGAGAACAATGCGCCATCTCTCCTAAGTAGCAGATGCGCAAACTCTCCAATTTCGGTAGGAGAGATTGCGCGGACTTTTATTTAAATATGGCCGCTACTAAAATGAACCGTTGATGTTCACATAGTTACTCTACATTAGTAGCTTATGAGAAATCGTTTCAGTTTAAAATATTTTATATTACTGACATTGTATAGAAATTCTGATGAATAGCTTTGAAAATTCAAGCACTTACTTTGGAAAAACAAAACAAAATAGCAATGCTTTATCTTAGACTCTCAAAACAATCAACGTGCGCTTTCAAGTAGACACTCCACTACTGCTATAGTACAACTACCTGGAGTCGCTGTGCGCCCACTCTACTCCTTCCCCCCGACCCTCTATTTGCGCAATCTCTCCTGGCTTTACCTTATATTTATTTAAATACTAAATTGTGCTACTTATTTATCAATTTATCTATCCGTAAGAAATGTATATGTATATATATTCTGTACACACACACACACACACACACACACATATATATATATATATATATATATATATATATATATATATATATATATATATATATATATATATATATATGTAAGTGTTATGTGTTTCTATTATGACATATTTCATGCGATGGATATTTTATGATCATGTTTCACACGCAGTTATAAACACACGCATTAATAATATAATAATAATAATAATAAATGTAAAAATAGTGTATTTTACACTTTTTTAATACTTTTCAACATAGTTGAAAAGTGTTTATGCATTCGTTTTGTCTGTTCGTCTGGCTCTCTGTCCGTCCTCTAACTCCCGTAAATATACACGGATTGCTCTGAAAATTTTAATGTGTTATTCCCATTAGCCTGATCTCTATTGAAAATGTTGTTTATAGTATTTATCGTTCAACTACAGGAATGTCCAAAAGTATTCGGTACATTACGGTCAATGGGAAAACATTGTTCCAAATGCATTTTAATATTACACCATTTCAGACATAATGAAATTGATATGGATTTATGAAGTACACTAAAACATACATTCTGTGCAATATGAGGTACAAAGCATTTATTATTCATTTACAAGATCCCACATAATAATTCCGTTATATAATGGTCTGCGGCAAAAGAATTTATGCAGCGTATTTTAATTATGTTACATTATTTCAAATGTAATGAAATTTATATACATTACTGAGGTTTACTACAAGATACGTGCTTCAGAATATGATGTGCATAACATTTATAGATAATTTACAGGGACACACAAAATATTTCGGATACAGCACTGTATCCGAAGTACTGTCCCTTAGAGCTAATTCCTGGAACTGCCTTTTCAGTTATGATATGCGTTTTTAAGTTTAACATAAGCCTAAATGCTGTAGATCATATGCAGGACTACGCAAACGAATAAATAAGCATTACTGTGTAAGAGCGTGGATTTCTTATATGTTTTTCTTTTTCTTTTTTCTTTTTTTTTTTAAAAATTAAGTTATGCATTTTCAAGCTGAACAATATTTAGTATATACTAAGAGATGTTTGTAGAATATAAGTAAAATCATATACAGGGCCACACAAACAACCGGATTAATGATTGCTCATGGACATAATTTCTAAAAATGTGATTTCAGCAGTTTTAAGCATGATTTTTGCCTGAACATAGAGAGGGCAATTTATTGCACCCCAATAATCCAGAGCATTTAAAATATAAATATATTTACATATTTTATGATGTTGACCCGATGATCTCTCAAACAAGAGGTAATCTCAGTGCCCTAATGTGATATTTGAAAATCCAATAGGAAGTACTCTCTGTTTAACTATATTAAGCACTATCCCTAACCAATAGCAATACTGCCTTTTAATTAAGCACGACCATGCAGTTTTGCATAGGGCTGTACTTTAACATATTTCTGTATATTTTCATTTTTTAGTTGAATATTTAATCTGTCTCTTGCTTCGAGATGTGAAGCATCTTAATATTTTCCCCTTGTCTAGCTCCGAAGAACAGCGATCTCCGATGCGAATCATGAAATAATATTGTCTCGTCAGCCCTAAGGCAGCAAAATAGCATTCACATGCTATAAGGTCTATTGCTACAGTTTTGCTTTAATAAAGGAATAAATATTACAAGACAATTTCTCCAAGATGTAGCGCAAAAATTTAATATGGTGTTGCATATATACGTATTTGATTTTAATAAGTTGTTAATAAGAGCAAATATTTGATCATGAATGATCCAATTAAAAACTTTTATTTTATTTTTTGGTTCAAGAAAATGACGATTTCCCCATTGATGTCTAAAGTATTCACCGACTAACAATGTGTATAAGGTATGAATTCCATAGAAATTTCCTTTTTCAATTATTTTATATTTAATATTAATTCAAAGTAAGATGATGATTTCGGAAACCCAACCCAATAATTATTTTGTTCTTGTTAATGTTAAAAAACAATCTGCGTGTTGAATTATGCCAACATGAGGTTTTTAATTACTAGGACTTCCCTCAAAGGGATTAGTCTGTGTGATATTGCTGAGAATATAGGGTTATCAATTATGATATAATGAAAAAGAGCAAATTAAATGATAGAATTACAAAATATAATATATAAATTCATATATGCTGTTATGTTTTCATATATATATATATATATATATATATATATATATATATATATATATATATATTATAACATTTGGCAAAGAATCTCATTTTCTTAAGCGGGAATTACTCAAAACTTTAAAAAACAAACAAACAAACAAACAAAAAACGCCGGATCTTTTAAAACGCCAAGCTTTTTAAACTCACGTAATCGGATTTGCAGCCAAGAGCGTATTTTTGCAAGCGTAGTTTAACGCAAATTTAATTTCAATGTTGCAACATTTTCTTTGTGACAAATATTTACAGTTGAATTTAAAAATTTCCCTTCTTTTTTTTCATGTTTCTATTTATAGAAACTCATACACTTCAAACCACATTGATAACATGCTTTGCTATAAACATGATTACGAAACTGTAGCCTAAATTCCTACTAAAGTATAGAAAAAAATCTTTCAATGACTCCTGTAAAAATAAATTGTACATTAAATCTCCATATCGGCGGAATTGAAAGAAGAAATATATATTTCAAATATAATACTTCTTGATTATTTTCTAGACGGCCCTCCCCCCTGCGCCTTTACTGCTTCAAACCCCAGCATTTTTTTCTGCCTGTCTGTCTCTCTCTACAATCTGTTTGTTTCCCTATCCGTTTTCCTACCCAGCTCTCTACCCGATTGACTGTCTCTCTACACATCGCGCTACATGTCTGTATATTTCTCTACTGGTCTCATTACCCGCCTATCTATTTCTCTAACCGTCTGTCTACGCCCATCTAACTACTCATATGGCTAGCGGTGTCTCTCTCCGTACAAATCTGTCTACTGTCTCTCTACACATCTCGCTATAAACTCGTATCGCTATCCGTCTGTCTTTGTACCCGACTCTTTAACCGTCCCGCTAACCATCTGGCTATCCGTCTCTCTAACTGTCTTGCCTCCCGTTTCACTACCCAATTCTTGACACGTTTATCTGTCTATATACCCATCTCTCTACCCATCTGTCAATTCGTCTCTGTACTCATCTCTGTACTGGTATCTCTATCCACCACGCTACCCGTCTCGCAAACTCTCCCTCTACATCCTGTCTACCGGCCTCACTACTCGTATCGCTACCCGTTTGTTTACTCGTCTCCCTACCTCTCGCCACCTCTTCCCAATATTTAAACAATTCATTTAAAGTACAGAAGCCGTTTATCTGTTATTAAATGCAAACAGAATTAATTTCTCTAAGTGTAATCAGATGCAATTTTTTTAAATACATATATAAACTAGCATAATAATTCATCAGTTTTAATTTTCATCGTTGTTTATATCATTTGTCAGAAAATCTCAACATGAATTGCGTCAAGCTTTTTAAAAAAAGCCCCAAGATCCGTATAACTGAAAAGGGGAAGTACCCTCAGGGCTATTAGATACATGTTATTAAGTTAAGTGATAGTTTCGTAATCGAGTTCGCAGTCAATTGCTTTTGTCTGAAAGCGTGGCTTAACGCCATTTTAAATTCATTGCTGTAACTTTCTTTTTCTTTTTGGGGGGGGTGAGGGGATGCAGGGAAGGGTTCCAAATACATACATTTAAATTGAAACTTTTGCCCCCATGTTAATATTAGTGTTGTTTGTATTATTAATTAATACTTTGTTGACCGAACTTCATTCGAAACAAATGTAAAAGACTTTGTTGTAACAAAAGTAAAAGTTTTTTCCTAGGAGAAACATCCGTAATCGGGCCCAAAGCTATTCGGAGAATTTAATGTCATTATTGTTTGTAACTCTTAATGAGTTAAAACAATATTGTTGCTAGCATTACTCTTGATTGAGACCAACCTTGTCTGTGTATCTGAATAGGGAAAAGGTCCGTATCATGTGCTGGTTGGCGCGATTGGCGAAAAAATTAAAAATGGGGCTAAAAAGCTGTTTTGGCATCTTACCAAATTCTTCTAGAGAGCGGAAAAACATGTTTTTCAAATATTTACAAATATACGTTTATTAATCATGTTTTTGCGCCATCTTAAAAAATTAAGTACGATGCTAAAATAAAATTTTATTCTCATTTTCTATGTTTGAACAAGTAATGAAAATACATAACAAACATCTTTAACAAAACTCAGAGACATTTTTGTGATAAATAATTGTTATTGTCAGGTGGGCAAATTGTAAACAATTAATAAACGAACTATATAATTACCGAAAATAACTTGTGGGAATCTCAGGAAAGAAATATCTGATATAAATGGCATTTAAAATCTTAAAATGGAGAAGTGGTCCGTATAAAAATGCAAAACGTTATACGCCTGATAGAAGTATTTTTTAATTTTAATATATTTCGGAAAGCACAGATAAAAGGGTAAAAATCCCGGCACAGATGTCATATACTCACCATGTTGGCGCGATTTTTCCCCCGTCAATTTTTCGAAAACTGTTTGTTGTGTTTATTTACTTTTATTTTTTATTTTAATTCTATAGATTATTTTTAGATGTATATCAATATTTATTTATATCAAACTATTATATATTTATTTTTATTTCCTTTTTTAAAATAACTAGGGTATCCAACCCGCGCTTCCCGGGATAGAGAATATAGGTGAAACCCATTTTTTTTAAATTGAAAACTCTAATAGATTTTTTACATTTAATAATTTTTATTAGATTGATCCCTAGCAACACCAAAGAGCATTTTTATATGAAATATGTCAATTATTAGCTGTTACCCGTGGCTTCGTTCACGTAACATTAAAAAAGAATAAATGCATTAATTTAGTAAAACATTTCACTTGATAATTAACAACATGTATAATTAACCAAAGCTTTATCACATTTTATAGGAGACCATACGGTATTTCTTTGGTCCTTGACATAACCCAGTCTGGAAAAAGTGTAATTTCATGCCAAATAATATATACAATCGCAAAAATGAAACTGCAACTAATGAAACTAGTCGTTGGGGGCCACCGTAATACTTACCCATCATGGATATGCATAATGTAAAATATTAAAATAAAAATGTGTAAACTACTTATAAAATGCATTGCAATTCAAATAAAATCGTGGCTTGATGACGTCACAAACTTTAAAGGCTCGATTACTGAATTGCTTGAAAGAGGTTTTTCCTTATAACTCCAAAAATAATAATCCTATTAACTAGCGGTTTATTGCATCTGATTAGGCGTCAAATTTCTAATTAAAATATATCTTTGAAGTGAAATTAGGATGAAATACAGGGTCATGAAAAATCGAAGAGTGTGGAAAACAGGATTCCAAATATCTCGGCAACTAATTATCCGATCGACTTCATGCTTTATTCAAACTTTATGTTTTTTTATTGTCTTTTATATTCATTTCTTAAAATATACAATTTCGAAAATTTTTATATACCTTTCATCAGAACGAATATTTCGAGAGTCCGAAAAAAATTGTTCCGGTTAATCGAGGTTATTGAAATGAAATAGGCTTCTTCCCATTATTACATACTAAGTACATACCAAATTGCAAGTCTCTATCTCAATTTTTTCGGGAGATAGAGCGTTTACAGACACACACACACACACACACTCAGACACACAGACGGACGGCAAAATTTTTTTTCTAAAAATATGTTTTTCGGAATCTCCAGTGTCTGAAACGTGTAAATCCGTCAAAATTTTTTTTTCGATTTTCAAAACGATTACAAGACTTACCCTATACTACGTATGATGGGTAAGTAAAAAGGAGGACCAAGTAAAATCGTGAAAATCGAGGAATTCCTCTTCGTAAAACGAAAAACAACACTGGCAGAATTCTTCTATACAACAGTGCATTTTAGGTGGTATTTGGTGTACAATTTGTATATGTGTGCATTGCTAAATGGGCATTATTATATTGTCTATTTGCATAGACATATGTTATATATTTCTTACTACATTATCTTGTTTATGTATATATTAAATTAAGTGCTTCACGCTAAGTGGTGTAAATAGTGAACAAACTTCTTGTGGATTTTATACATTGATAGATATTTCACAAAGATATAACAATCTGAGGCGATTCTAAAATGTAAATAAAGGTTGCTAGAAAGGACTTTAAAGGAATTCTGCCCAATTTAACCTCGATATTTTCTCTATCGCGTCAAGAACACTATAAGCAAATAAATACCGACGACACAAATCTGATGATCTAAATTTACATATTTTTGTTAGTATATATAGGATTATTTTGATTTAATTCATGCGCTTGAAATTTTTTACGCTTTCTCTAGGGTTAGGTGTCGAATAAATGTACTTTCTTGTTATTTTATGTTGCCATTTCTATTTATTCTATTTTCCATTCATTCCATTTATGGATACTGATTTAATTTACATATTCGTGTCAAAGAATATTCTTTAAAGTTATTATCAGGATTAGGATAGGATACGATTAGGGTTACGATTAGGAATAAAAATTGAACGACAATGGCATGACCAATTCAGGTTTAAAGTATGAACCAGGAAGTCTATTTACAACATGAAGCAATAAGAAAATTAGAAAATTATCGTCTGATATTTTTTAATATGTTTTACAGTCATAGTTGACATCAAAGGTGAGCGGGAAAATGATCATCTAAAATACCATTAAGTGTTTACCACGCAAAAAACAAATCTGGTTACAACAGTGTATTTAAGTTTGCGCCAAATTTCACTTGATAAAAAAAAAAAAAAAAAACGCAAATTTACTATGGACCTAATTACAGACCCCTAACCTTCCTATTCTCGGAAATTTTCTACCTATATGTAAAAAAAATTCTACTATATAGAACGCACTTTCACGTTTATAATGTTATGAATTGGCACGATCGGCTTGTTCAAGTTTACACAATTCGGCTGGAAGAAAAGATTCATTACTTGTTGATTTCTTCTTTGCTTTTGCATTACGCGAATTTGTTGGTAAAATCGATTTTCTTTTCGATAACATTGTTGTTTTTTAAGTTTAAGAAATATTGTAATTTTACTTAAACATTGGTTTAAAATCTATGGAATTTTTCTTATCCTACAAGACTTTACAAAAATCTATTATGAAACAACTTTAAAACAAGTTGGAAATTGTACGTCAAACGTTACAAACGAGGTGCGTTCGTACGCACGTTTTAGAATTAAATTCATGATATCCCGTGCGTAGAACGGGTTAAACAGCTAGTTAAGTATATATTTTATGACACTGTTCATACAAATATCTTAACTAGTTATATAAATATTCAGATATATATGTATCAGCTAGTTATATAAATATTCAGATCTTGATGATTTTTAATTCTGTGAAATGAATTATATCGTCTGCAGATTAATTTCTGTCATAAAATAAGTATCTCGGTCGCTTGACGATTTAACATCCATCGGAAGCTCCTATAACAAAAAAGCACCGATTTAAAAAAAAAAAAATTCAAATTTCTTAATAAATATTTTTATTAATATCTCCTAAAGTTTTGATTCGATTTTAATAAAATTTGAAATGTCTCGACAAATTTCTGCAAAGATAATACATTTTAAATTGCAAACCATTTGGTTGGGTAGTTTTTGCGTTGTTATATGCGGACAGACAGACGGACAGACGGACGGACCAAACGACGACTATAGGTGCTACGTATTTATATAATTACGAACGCACCTAAAAAGCTATATTTAAAAAAGACAACAAAGTTTTTCCTATTTTAAAACTAAAAGAAATGTAAAATTAAATTCCGGTTCGAAACGACGATTTACAAATGTGTTTCGATTGTGGGAAAATGATAGAGGAAAAATGCTGTTACTTGGACACAATCATATTAAATCTTTAGCTTTTATGAGAAAAGCAACTTTCTTTTAAAAAATATAGTTATTTTTATTAAGATTTTCTGATTTTCGATACGGATAATTTTGCGATGCATATCATTGACATTTGTCATCCAATATATATATATATATATATATATATATATATATATATATATATATATATATATATATATATATATATATATATCAATATATATATATATATATATATATATATATATATATATATATATTACTTTTTAAAATTTAAATTAAAAATATGGTATCTTTATGTTAGCGGTGTGCAGACGATAAATCGCCAACCTATCCCATCATTCGTATTGAATTAATTAAAAATATAAATCTTTTACTCATTTCATTTAAAACACAGAACTTTAATTTACAACACATACATTTAAAATACATATATTACGTACATTTAAAATAATTCCTTTCATGTGAAAAAGAAAAAGAAAAAAAAAGAGAAATTAATCACAAATAATTTGATAACCCAAGATCATTTTATTTCAACAACAAAACAAATCTGTTTTATTTTTCTCTATATGACATCATATTCGCTTGCGTTCCAAACTTACTCGTATTTATGCACTTTGTATTATTATCAAATATTTGAAAACTCACGTTTTATGTCTAATATGACATCATTTCATATTTTGTTTAATTCTTAAATAATTAATTTCATTTTCATTTTTCACGTGGAAAATTTTCAATTGAAAATAAATTGTTGATTAAAAATTATTACTCAGAGGTTTATTTTATATTGGCAACGATAATGTATTAGCAACGGTAAAATAAATTTAACCATTTAAAAATAAGCTGCAAAACCGGGCCCTTTGGGCCAAACCAACCAAAACAAACAACCATTTTAAAATATACGAAAAAATGTCCATTTATTCTATATGAAAATAATGAAATTTTTAATTTTTAAGAAAAATATTGATATAAAATAAACAAAAACCAGCCTATATTCATTTAAGGGTTATAATCAAATTATATGCAAAGATACAGGATAATTAAATGCTCCATTTTGATGCTGGCTTCAGCCTAACATTTGCACACAATCAGATTTATAATATTATTAGGATATATTCAAATAAAGATTTGAAATTTATTAAAAGCTGTAAATTTGTATTGGCCTGGTGAAATACATTGATAGCCGAAGAAATTGCTAAAAATATCGTTATCAACAGCAGTTTATATATATATATATATTTATATATACTGATAATTTGAGCTGTTTTAAGCGCTTATTTCGATTGCATGTCTGTTAAATTTGTGTTTTATTTATACTATTTTAATGATTGCTTAATGAAGTTTTAATTTCATTATGTAATATTAGCTGGAAACAAATGCTCAACCTTTTTACATAGTTTAAAGTGCAAACGGATTGATATTTTGTAATTGTCTACAAGCGATACCGATTTAAAAAAATAATAATTATAATGCTTGAAATTTAATTTAAATGCTATAACAAATGAGTAAATTGTGATACAGTTTTTAAAAAAATTGCATTTGAAAGGACATAGTGTATTTGCAGGTGTTTTTTCCTGTATAACGGTGTAAAAATTAGAAATGTGCAATATTTAGAAATTAAAAAAATTACAGTAGCAAAAATCGCAAAACTGAAATTTCATGGTCAAGTGTTGTCATTCGCAAATTGACGTCAGCGTTACGCACGGACACGTTTGTCCTTTATAATATAGATAGATAGAAGCTATTTCATTTATTACGTTATTTTATTAAATTCCTACTATTAGCTCACACTCTCTATATATACGAGGGGCAGTCGGAAAGTAAGTTTCCCCTGGAGACTGTGGGCAGAGGTGTGTATGAAAGACAAAAAATGTAATGAGACATTAAAGATAAAACATAACTTTATTTTTCCACATAAATACTAAGTACATTGAGACATTTGTCATACCGCTTTATAAGCTTCAAAACGCCCTCTAGAAAAAAATCAGGGCTTTGCATACGGACGAAGCGTTGAATGGCTATGGGCGAAAGACGACACAGCAGGTGAACGCAAACGTGCAAGACGCCAATATTATTGGGTAGAGTTCGACCGCAATCTAGCAGATTGTGCTGTTGCAGTGCCTGCGCAGATAGCGCTGTTCTCAGTCCACTGTTGACTGCAACAGCCTCATCTGCTTGATAGCGTTTGACCTCTACCCAATGGTGTATCGGTGTCTTGCACGTTCGCGTTCACCTGCTGTGTCGTCTTTCGCCCATAGCCGTTCAACGCTTCGTCCATATGCAAAGCCCTGATTTTTTCCTGGAAGGCTTTTTGAAGCTTATAAAGTGGTATGACAAATGCCTCAATGTACTTGGTACTTATGTGGAAAAATAAAGTTGTTTTATCTTTAATGTCTCATTACATTTTTCGTCTTTCATACACACCTCTGTCGACAGTCGCCAAGGGAAACCTATTTTCCGACTGCCCCTCGTATATCTTTTTCAAATTTTCAATCGTTAATAAAACATTTTCTATTCATCCACTCAAGTTCAAATAATTTTTTTAAAACTTGTAGTGGATGACACTTTATGTTAATACAGCTTTTTCAAATATTAATTCATTAATTAAATTTAATTAATTAATTTTAGTTTTAAATGGGAGAAAAGAATTCCGCCCATTGTTTTCATAAATGAAATGAAAGGTTTATCTCAAATGAGTGATGCCACAGAAATAAAATACCGCAAAGATGATTATAAAATAATGTTCAATAAAGATAACGTGGGACATTAATGCTGCACAGGTTTATTTTATATATTTATGATTAAATAATAGGAATTGACTTTAAATTTTTTTATATTATTTGTTTTTATATTGAAATAAAAAATCGCGTGCTATTATTGCATGCTATTTGTAACTAATATTCAAAAACAAAGTTTTCTCCAAATTAGCGGGGGAAAAATCAAACCAACGTGGTGCGTATATGACATCTGTGCCTTGTTTCATTTCACATATGTATTGGTACTTTTATGTTAACTTGGCGCAGTTGATAATCTGATCGCCAAATATTGTTCTCATAACATCTTCATATTGCATTAATTTCATTTAACTATAAAACTTTCACTCATTTTATTTGAAAAATATACATTAAAAATACACGTCTTTCAATCATTTAATTTGAAATACATGCCTTTCACTAATTCCATTTAAAATACTAAAAAGGAAAAGAAAATAAGAAGAAATAATGCCACAAATCCAAACCCTTTAATATAACATCAAAGAATTATTTCTAATTCACACACGCTAAATAAAAAAGCTGCTAATGGTGAGATTTTCGATTGAGAAATCTCTACCACTAAGTTATTTTTCTTTCAAACAGAAAATATTCCAGATTAATTTTCCATTTTTATTTTCTTCTATCTTTACAAGAAGAAAGTATTGGAATCATGAAAATTTTCGACTTCCGGTTTTCAACGGTTTTCAACGGATTTATACGTTTTACAAGGTCCTGAACACGATTTGAACATTTTTAGAAAATGTCTGTCTGTGACTCTGTCTGTCTGTCTGTCCGTCTGTCTTTCTGTCTGTCTGTATGTGACAAAAATTTTGTGGGCGCTCTATCTCAATAACTAATGCACAAAATTTAATAAAACGTTATATTCAGTTAGTCCCTGATATAAATTGGTGCTGATTAGTTTTTGGTGAAAATCGCCGACAGGTGGCGGTGCTATGTTGCATTTTTGCGATTTCCGCAATAGCTATATCTCCAGAACTAATGCACTTATTTTCATCAAACTTCAGGTTCAGTTAGACCTTGACATAAATAGACGCTTATTATGTTTTGGTGTAGTTATCCCAACAGGTGACGCTGCTATACTACACTGCTCAAAACAATTAAAGGATATTGCAGTTTTAGGTGGATTTTGTATCTGGGAAACTTTTTAGCTGATTGATACATGGTCGACAGACATAGTAGGTTATATGAGAATAAATTACACATGTTTGGCAGAAAAAAATGCATTTTACTGCTCATTTGTGTACAAAAGGAAAAATCACAATTTGTGCATATGAGAAAAAAAGAATAAGAAAAGGTGTTTTCTTCAAAGAAAATCATTTTCAGTAGGGGGTATGGTTTCCACGGGCGGCCAGCAACGTTGAACACCTTTGAGGCATGGACTCAATGAGGCTATTAATGACGAGTTGGGGTATTCTGCCCCACTCTTCCAGAAGAGCTCTTTCCAGTTCTTGGAGAGTTTGTGGGGGTTGTTGGCGGCCGGAAACTCGTCTTCCTAGAGCTTCCCAAACGTGCTCGATTGGATTCATGTCTGGAGAACACGCTGGCCATTCCATTCGAACGATTCCTTCCTCGAAAAGGAAATCCTCCACCAGGTTTGCACGATGTGGCCTGCAGCTATCGTCCATTAAAATGAAGTTATCTCCGATTGCTGCAGCGTAAGGGACTACAATAGGTCTGAGGATCTCATCCCTATATCGGCGACCAGTCAGAGCTCCATGTCGAATGATGTAGAGCTCAGTGCGCCCGTCAATGGAGATGCCACCATACACCAACATTCCTCCACCGCCAAATCTGACACTTTCGTGCACGAACGCAGGATTATTCCTACTGCCACGGTCCCTCCAGATGAAAATACGCCTATTATCCGGATGCACAGAAAAACGGGACTCGTCAGAAAACAGAATATTGCTCCATTCATTTCTCCTCCAGTTGACATGCTCGGTTGCCCACTCCCTGCGGTCGCGACGATGCCTTGATGTTAATCTAACACATACCATCGGTCGGCGAGCATACAGACCTACAGCATGGAGCCAGTTTCGGACAGTCTGAGTTGAAATCGTGGTGCCTGTAGCCGAGCGAAGGTGTTGTTGAAGAAGAGTAGCGTTCATGTTTCGGTGTCTCCGAGCTGTTAACGCTAAATACCGATCTTCATTGGGCGTTGTTGCCCGTCTACGACCTTGCCCTGGTCTTCGGCCTGCACATCCACTCTCCAAAAAACGGTTCCAGATCCTGGAAATGACACTTTGTGACACTCCAATGGCTTGCGCTACTTCGGCTTGAGTTTGGCCCCCTTCTAACCTACCAACAATTCTCCAAGCTTCTGAATCTGTCAAATGACTTCGCTGAGACATCGTACTCATCGAAACAAAGCAATCACTGAATGCCGATCATCCTTGTCTTCATTCTCTTTTATCCAGTTGAAAGTCAAATTTCATTCGCTGCCGCTGAAGCGACGTTTTTGACGTCGAACTCAAAATTTGCATACTCCACAGTTTGAAAACCAGAAAAATTTGCATTTGTGATTCTCTTCTTCTATTTTCGGCAAAAAAAATTTCGTTTATATCTTTATTTTATATAAAACTTCAAATATCCTTTAATTGTTTTGAGCAGTGTACTTTTTACTCGATTTTTACGATAGCTATATCTCAAGAACTAATGCGCAGAATTTCATCAAACTTCAGATTAGGTTATACCTTGACATAAATAGATGCTGCTTACGTTTTGGTGTAAATTGCTCAATAGGTGGCGCTGCTATACCACTTTTTTTCAATATTTTCGATGACTATATCTCGAGAACTATTCCACTTATTTTCATCAAACATCAGATTCTGTTAGACCTTGTCATAAATAGATGCTGCTTACGTTTTGGTGTAAGTGGCCGAACAGGTGGCGCTGCTATGATACTTTTTTCATTATTTTTACGATAACTATATCTGAAGAAGTGACATAGTTAGATGGTGACATAAGTTGTTTTTGATTAAGTTTTGGTCTAAATCTACTAACAGGTAGCGTTGCTATGCTGCATTTTGCACGATTCACACGTATTTAGCAATAGTCATATCTCAAGAACTAATGCACGGAATTTAATAAAACTTTAGATTCAGTTAGACCTTGATATAAATTGGTGCTGATTCTTTTTAGGGTATGCGAAATCTGTGTAAGATAGAAGAAAGTTCTGGGATTGGCACATCCAACAAGTTATTAAATGGAAATATGTTTTATTGTACTGATATGTTGTGCTGCAGTGTGCGTGCATATTTTTTTTTTTTTGCTCCATGTTACTCCATGAACTTTTGAAGTCTTATTATTTACGAAAATCTCCGCCGGTAAAATGACGTATGCACTAAATTTTCGTGACGTATTTACTTTAATTGTGCTTTTTAATTTATTTTTTTAATATAATTCCCAAACGGTTTGAAATTTATTCTTGGTAATAAATAGGTGTCGTTGTCACCTTTATAGGTACCTGCTGTGAAAATTTGAACGAAATCCGTTACATATTTTTTGAGTTATGCTTGACGAAAGGTTTTAATATCCATCGTAGCTATATATAGGGCAAAGTAATACTGCGCTGTGTATAAGTCTTCGTTTTCGTTCAGGCAATTAAGATAAAAATTCTAGGTAATAATCTAAATGCCATCATAACAGAAGCTGAATTACATTTCAGAAAGCAATTGTGCTTCCTATGTTCTTTTCTTATATTTTGTATATAATGTTTAAATTTGTAAATAAATAATTTTAATTTAATTACTTTTGGTTTTTCTTTAAATCCTCATGGTTTAATTGTGTGTTATTCTTTTAGCTTAAGTTTATTCTCTTTCTTTACTGGTATGTTTAAGTTATTTGTTTCTCCTGCGAGGTATAATTTTGATATTTTAATGGTAATTAACGTTAATTTTAATTATAATTTTTTTGGCGGAATGCTCATAAGTATATGGGATTTTTACTAAAATTACACGACGCATGTCTTATTACTATTTTAATTAAGTAATAATATTTTTATAACACGAACGCTTATGTTTATTTTAAGCTTGCGTTTCTCAGTATCAGAGCATTCATTAATTATGTACGATCGCAAATTTGTTTTATCTATACGTTAACTAAATATACACCACTCATTTCTACGATTGGTTTGGGCGAATGATGGAAATATGATAAATAACCGTCATTTAAATAGTGTGCATAAATCTCTCCAACACACACTAAAAAATGACAATTTTTTCTTAATCTGCTAACATAACCTCAACCAACTTACCCACGATTCCTAAAATATTTCCTTTATCTTTTAAAACCCCAGAAACCAATAAAATTTGGAAATTTAAAGAAGAATTTATAAAAATAAAATATTTCTATTGCTGCTACTGATTTTCAGAAATGTTTCTGAGTAGCTTTTACAGTGCACTCTCAGAAATAAAACACTCAATTTTGACGATTCGGCAATCTTTACGCCTTATTTGGTTATTTTTGACAATCATTTTGATTCAGAGTCACGTGGTTTTTGACGAAACGCCAATCCTCAAATATCTGAAGGAACTGTTTCTTCACTGTCAAAAATAAAACTCTCACTTTTGACGATTCAGCAATTCTTGAACTATATTTTATCATTTTTGACAATAATTTCATCTCAAAATGAAGTGATTTTTAATGAAATGGAAAATCTCAAATATTTGACGAAAATGTTTCCCCATTCATGGCCAGATTATTTTTGTTGTTACAGAATCGTTCAAAAAAATATATAAATAACACGAAAGTACCAAATTTACATATATTAATGAAAACAGAAACAAAAATATTTCATCCTTGGGAGCCGCTATAACGCGAAAGTACCAAATTTCTAATTTATTTTTCATATCTGATAATTTGTGTCTATCTTTTTTGTAACTTTAACATTTTTTAACGATTTTTTTGCATTTCTATTGCCTACTTAAAGATAAATTTTTCTAAAGTTACAGAATTTCGTTAAAAAACGCTTAAAAAATTCTTCTAAAGTTACCGAATTTCGTTAAAAACGGTTAAAATAGTAAAATGTGAACATCATTTGGTCCATATTTGACTGAAAGCAACAACCATTTTCCCATCGGTTAAAAAAAATATTCAAAATTTTAGAAGCTCTTTTAATTTAAGAAAAATATTCATATAACAATCAAATTAAAAATATGCATAACTGATCCCTTTACCCTCTATAAACAGTAACGTGTTAAAATCTTATCATCTAAAATTTATGAACTCCCCTCCAATATGCACTTCAAAATTTATTATTTCTGACCAACAAATTAACTAGACCATCTTCTAGTCATTCATTGAACAAAGGCAATTTCTCTAATAAATTATATTAATCAAGCCATATTCTAATTATTTATTAACCATAGAAACACCTTAGTAATAATCTAGAGTTATTAATTAAAACATGCAGAAATTATAACAGCACCGATAAAAATACTTCTAAAATATAAACACACGTCAACATCCCATAGGTACATTTAAAATCAAATTCATTCAAGGTCCCGCTGGCGAAGGACGCAGCACAGTGATCTCCCACACCGAAGATTGCGCGTTCGAATCCCGCTGAAGACTTGAGTATAGTGTCGTACTTCCCCCCCCCCCCTGTCAATTACAGATGCTTCTAAAATTGTCAATAGATGGCACCACCAACCTTTTTTTTGCACTTTCAAACAAGCAATTTGACGAAATTAATTTCCTCACTTTTTTGAGGATACAAATTTACTCGATTTGACGAAATATTCTCTCGGAGTATTTTCCAGGAAGCAGCTTCGTCTAAAACGAAGAAAATTTCGTGGAATTTGAGTATCCATTTCTAACAGTGTGTATTAATCAGTTTTCTCAACACAAAATACGGCTTTTTGGACGCTATCAGTTCAAGAGTAAACATTTTCAGCTGCGTAATTGAATCTATCCATGCAAGAGAAGGAAAATAAAATGAGTAAGTTTCATTTTAATGTCATTTCTGTTATTTTATTATGTTTGCCTATAAACATGCTAGTTAAAAATGAAAATGTGTTTTTGGGAAATGCATCAGAAAACCTATATTCCGAACTGAAAAACCTGACTAAAAAACTTTAAAAACTACTCGGAAACGTTTCCGAAAATTACGGGCAGCAAAAGAAACTTTGTTTTTTTATAAATTATTCTTTAAATCTCGAAAATATATTGGTTTCCTGATTTTCTAAAGATAAAGGAACGTTTTTCGGAATCATGGTTAACTCGGTAAATGTTATATTATATTTTTATTCGTGGTTATCTTATATTTTCCTCTATTAAGAAACCTTTGTCTTTTTTTATAGCGTTGAAACATGTTTTGATCAGCCGCACTGGGCAAAGATTTTGTGTACGCGTTTCGTAGCCAAGACCATTACGAACTTCCCGTAATTGTGTTTATGTCAACCTTATTTTTGAGATTTTTTAGGAGTGGTATCTAAGAGTTAAGATTTAAGACTGCGAAAATTTTCCATACATATCTTTGTAAGAAATAATACAAAAGTTTGCTACGCAACTAGGGAATATATCTCTTGTCTATTCCTCTTGATTTTGACTTAAAATCCAAACTGTGCAGTAGCCAATATTGGACTAATTACACTGGTCGGGGAAAAAAACATCCATGCAAAACAAATATGTAAACTGTACATATCTAATATTCATAAATCTGAATATGGCATCCAAATTCCCCCATCACTTACAATTTTTCAGAGAAACTGTTTTTTAAAAATTACAAATAGTGAAGGATAGTGATATTAATTTGGAATGCTAGATAAAATTGAAATAATAAAAAAAAGTAGACGGAAGTCATATGGTTAAAAACAGTAATTACAAATAGTGAAGGATAGTGATATTAATTTGGAATGCTAGATAAAATTGAAATAATGAAAAAAGTATTTTCAATATGACAATTGACGAAAGTCATATGGTTAAACGATAGATAACAAATCTAAAAATATAGCAAGGAAATCGAGTTTGTTCACACTGATATCGTGGATTTTCCTTTCGGTGTCTCCTTCGTAACCGAATTTACTATTTGTATCTACTAATATATTTTCATTCCTTATCCCGGTATAACTCGAGTGGTGATTTTTATATGTTTATTTATAGGTAATTTACGCATCACTACACATATTTTATTATTTACACAATTTCTACTTATGTTTTATCACAACATAAAAAAACCTTATATTTAAAAGCCAACCTTCCTACCTAAAAATGGTACGTGATCTCGTCGCTACCATGTCAAATTATCGAATGTTCAAAAATGCATTTTTCATTACTTTTAAAAATGGGTCGATTGTCACCACTAAATTTTAATAGTTTTCTTCAGTAGGGTTGCCAATTTATCCTCATTTTGCATTAAAAAATTTCGAATCCATACCACAAATTTTCAATAGAAATGTTTGCTTTATTTCATGACAGACATTTCGTGATTGCTTAAAGTAAAATATTTTTTCTCAAAATTTCCGGTATGAAGTCGGCATTTCTGAATGAAAAAGGAGACCAAGCTGTCAACCGTGTGCTTCGCAGAAATTGTATAAGTATTTTTACTAGGCGAATAATTCTAATAAAATTTAGTGATGACAACTAACCCAATTTTAAAAGTAATGAAAACTGCATTTTTCCATATTCGAAAGTTTGACATGGTAGCGACGATGTAGTAAATTCAATGCTATAATTTGATTTACTAGTTTGAAATCTGTACGAAACAACCATTATTTTTACAGGGAGGATTTTGGTGCCGACCAGTGTAATTTAAAGTGCTTACGAAATACATACGCGCATCACCCCAATATAACACTTCCAGTGGCGTTGGAACGGAATCGGGGTTTATATTTGATAATCATCGCAATTTTATTTTATAACTTCAAACGCACTTTTTTTAGTCTCCAAAATTAGGATTAGCAACCTACTCCGTATGTCCATTTGAACATTATAATGTTTCTGGATGTATGGAGTTTGAATACAGAAAAGCGCAACATTGATCTAGTAATAAGCAACTGCTTTATCGAAGATATTTAAGCAAAATATAATAACTTTACCGTTTTTCTCTTGTTGTCGGCTCGAGGTATTTAAAAGTTAGTGAAGCATAACTAATTGTTTAAATTTAAAATTATGAAAAGTTTTTTAAATGTCAAAATTACTTTTAATGACATTTTACTGACAAAAATTTAAATTCACATTTTAACCTCTAATGTTTCAGGTAAAATCTGAAGAAAGGTGTTAACAAATTATAAGATCGTCCTTTTTTTGGAACATTATTCTCATATAAAATATTAATGAAATCTATTGAATTCGTATGTGGTGATTCAAAAGCCTTAGAAGAAGATTCCTTACGCAAAATATCACGAGTGACATCAAAATGTGTAAGTTTTAGAATTCAAGAAAATGTTAGGAAAATCACATGCCTCCATAATGCTTGTTAGTCTTATTGACTCAAGCAACTCATTAAATTAAATACTTTTTATAAAGTATTTCATAATACTGTCAGTCATTAACATTCATGCACTCTTAATACTCCTCACATTTGACAATAAACATTAAAGTACCATCTTTATTAAATATAAAACACATCTCATAAATATATCTTACTTTTATAAATATATCGTTTTTACTCACCTTTTTGCACTTTAATATTTCAATGTTTTTAGCCATCCTTTATGAATAAATACGTTTTAGGGAATCCAGTCTTAGAAATGTAAATACAGAGACACATACACGTTTTCTCACTTTGTAAGGAACAGCGACATACGGCATACATCTTAGGTTCATTTGAATAGTGCCTTGACTGCTCACCAGATGGCGGCACACGTTGTTCGATCCGATTGGAAGATCGGACATCGAATCAACAAAGACACGTGTATGCTAATTACGGTAGATTGTTCTGGAAGTGGGTGTTTCTGGAAGTTAATCGATTCTTTGCTAGTATATATAGGTGTTAGGTCTTTGTATCGGCATCTTATGTTTGGATTCGATCGTGAGTCAAGACAGCGACGATATTTTTAGTTATGTCGTTGTGGCTATATAATGTCTAAACTGTTCTAGGATTATTAGATAGTCGATGGCGTTCTTGTATATTCAATAGTTATTTAATATGTGCAGCTTGATGCAACGAGGTGAAATATAATGTGATATGTCTAGTGAATTTACAAGTCGTATTGTCTATATGTTTATCTGTTATACTGCTACATTATACTTAAAGATGATGTGCTATCTGGAACTGATTGGACTATGTTTATTACGATGCTATTTGTCAAGTCTTGTGAGTATTCTTCTTGTGCTATAATAAACTATTAGTGCCTGAATAATTGTTGTCTTCAATTAAAGAACTTTATCATTATACATTATACATATTCATTGCTCTAACTTAATGAGACTATTCCTTAAACCAGCTAAGCTTCTATCTGCGTAATATGCTCTGCTTACTTCAATTACTTCAATAACCATTATATTAAAATTACAGAAAACACACGAACGCATTGTGAAATATTTTGCTTGTCAGATTTCTTTTAGCAGTAAAATATCGATAAATGTCTCCAAACCGTGATTCACCAGAATCAATAGCTAAGCGAGCAATTTGAAAGTGGTGTCCTACGTGGAAACATTTGAAGATCAATGCTGAAGGTTTTTATACCGATGGAAGATGGGTCGTGTGGTACTGGAATTTCAAGCAAGGACTTTTAATAATAAAATATGGGGCAAAAGCGTATGAAATCATTGTCCATCAGAAACTTTGATATGTTTTGTGCGAAGGGAGAAAGCTCAGCTTTTCGACCAACATGCGGGTGCACATGCGAACAAAGACACTTCAATTTTAACACTTTCCAATGTACTAGATTAATTATGACACAATTATTCAAATTGGTAAAGAAATCATATGAAATGTAATATTCCCAACTGGGCGAAAATGTCCCGGCCAGGATTCGAACCCGTTGATCCCGTGGCTGAAGTCAGACAAGCTATTAGCTCAGTCAGCCTAAATATTTCTTGATTTCAATAAAGACGCTACGGTACATATTCACTTAAAATCTGAGGCTGGAAGTCCTTTCGATGACGTGTCAACTGGAGGCGCGTTGACAGGTTAAAATAATTATTTAATGCATTTCCGACAGCAATGTGCATTGCATAGGGATCTTTAAATGTTTCCACGTTAGGACACCACTTTCAAATTGCTCGCTTAGCTATTGATTCTGGTGAATCACGGTTTGGAGACATTTATCGATATTTTACTGCTAAAAGAATTCTGACAGGCAAAATATTTCACAATGCGATCGTGTGTTTTCTTGAATACTAAAAATTACACATTTTGATGTGATATTTTGCGTAAGGAATCTTCTTCTAAGGCTTTTGAATCACCACATACGAATTCAGTAGATTTCATTAATATTTTATATGATTGCAGATTATTTATATCAGTATTTTAAAATGACAAAATGAAGTCGCATTTTGATAAAAAATTAAATAAATGAAGAACATTATTACATTTATGGAATATAAATACAAAATTTGATAATTGGAAATTGGAAATTTTGCTACTGCAATAAACAACAAAAAGAATGTTTATTTTGTACGTTTACATTAAAAATTCTATATTTTATACGATTCGTTCGAAAAATTTAAAATTTTTCTTAATGCTGTCTAGCGGTTTTCTTCATTTTTAGAGAGAAAGTAATTTTAATTAAAATGAAATTACTTTACGGAACGTTTATTACTTTTTGAAATTATAAAAATCTTATTTCCTTTATAAAGTGTGGAATTCCAGTGATTTATAAAAATAGCACAAAAGGGAGCGCAAAATCTTTCAAAACGTAATTACATTATGCGGACGAATTTCTTACAGAAGAATTACAGCAGAAAAATCAAAAAATCGTTATTCATGTAGATTACTTAAATTGAAATAAGTTTAATATTATGAATACAATTCAGATGTTATAATTAACTTCTGATGTTATATTAACTGTTATATTAAGTTACGCTTCTTCTTCCTCAAACTTTATTTCAAAAAGCATATATATAATTTGATTAATTTTCGAAATAAAATAGGAATTGTAACCAAATAATTTTTTCAAAAACAAATTATTTTTAGAAGCATCAAATATACGATTCCAAAATTCCAACTTCTTTCAGTAAACAGTTTTTGAGTTATGTTTAAAGGTCTTTTAATTTAGCATTACAAGTACAAGAATTTAATCATTTGTAACTTACTTGACCGAATGGTTTCTCGTTTGATATCGTAATGTAAAATTTATCTAAAACGCCAAGTTAGTACCTGTCAAAATTAGGTGTTCATATTGCAAATTTCAAAGTTTTTTACAATTTCAGTTATGAAGACGACGACGCCCTAACCTTTTTTTGTAATAGAAAAGGAAAAAAAAAGCATAAATTTTAGTCGAATGGCATTTTTTTTGTTTCTGAACGGAGAGTAACTGACGGTGCCAATAAGAAACGTTTTTAAGGGAACTCGGAACTCACAAAAAAAATTATATATATATACAGTGGCGGTCAAAAGTTTCCGGCCAGCATACAATTTTTGGTTAATTTGTAAGTATAGCCATATTTAGAGGAATCTCAAAGTGATACTTATACATTTTATTAACATAATAGTTAAGAACTTATTTATGAAATAAAAAATAAGTATCAATAAATTTAATTGACAAAATTAATTGCAAAGGAAAACGCATGTTCTCAAAAGTTTCCGGCCATCTTGGCAAGGTTTGAAAAAAATGGTGTTATAATTGAAAATAACAGTGATCAACAGCATTTACAATTAGTATTTTGTCGTCATACCTTTAGCTATAAGTGTTGCAGCGCAGCGACGAAGCATCGATTCAATGAACGGTTGAAGATCGTCTATGGTAAGTTTTTTCCACTCTTCTTGCAAATTTTTGGAAAATTCTGCTGAATTGGCATATTTATAATTCCGCACACGTTTGTCAAGTTCGTTCCAAAGATTTTATATTGGATTCAGTTCTGGTGATTGGGCTGGCCATTTCAAAAGCGGAATTTTTTTGTGCGAAAGCTACTGCTTGACGAGCTTGCATGTATGCTTTGGGTCGTTATCATGCTGAAATAAATAGTTGCGACCATAATTTTTCCTCCAATAAGGCAGCAAATGATTTTTCAAGATATCCTTCTACATTGCACCATTCATCTTGCCGTGGATTTGAACTAACGGACAGACACATTTTCCAGAAAATGCTCCCCACAGCATAACGTGTCCTCCGCCATGTTTCATTGTAGGAATAACATACCTCGAATCATGTCTTTTGTTTTTAGGTCGTCGGACGTAGTGTTTGCCATCACTCCCAAAAATGTTGAACTTCGATTCATCGGAAATTAGTTCTTTTCTCCAGTTTTCACTTGACCGGTCTTTGTGTTTTTAGCAAACGCCAGTCGGGGCCTCTGATTTTTTTTACTTATGAAAGGTTTTTTAGCACCGACACTTCCATGAAGTCCTACGTCGCGTAAGCGTCTTGACACGGTAGACCGACTTATTTCAGCAATATTTTCACTCCGTAAATCGCGGGATATTGCAGCGGCATTTTTATGCGAGTCATCAACGGCTTATCTCTTGATAATTCTGTCCACATGAATAGCCGTTATCCGGGGTCTCCCGGACCATGGCAAGTCCTGAAGGCCATGTCCATCTTTATGTTTTTTAAAAATATCGTTCACAGTGGATTTTCCGATCGATAACTTTGCCGCAATCTCACGAGAAGATATTGGCCCTTTAGCGACAAACAAATCACTCGTTTACGAGCAATAATTGTTGAACTATTCATTTCTTTTAATTTCAACTACGTTATTTATGTTGATTAACAAACACGGCAAAAAACACTTTACCTATAGCAAAAACTAACGAATGACAAATGGCCGAAAACTTTTGCACACGCAAATTTCGAACTCCTCCCCTTTGCATCAAGTGTCTTCAGTATCCAATCAAAATGATCACGTGGTCAGAGGTCATTTGCATAGTCCTAACTTTTGGAGCAATTACGCTTCTTCGCTGAAACGTTCTGGCAAACAAATCAAAGAAACTTACTGGCCAGAAACTTTTGACCGCCACTGTATATATATTATCAACTTAAAAAATATATTTTTGTATATTATTATGTAAATGTTAAATAGAAATAATTTAATCCACAATTTTTTTTTTAAATAAAATTATTTTTTGGACAAAATTGAAAAAAAATCAATTTTAACCACTTATCTCAAAACGCTACTCTATATTTTGTATATTGTATTTTGGTTTTAAATTTTTTCAGTTATTTTATTTGTGCAGGTCATCAATGATATTTTGAATAGATTTAAGGATCGGATTTTTAGCTCACAGGCTCTCAAAGCCTGAGAGCTAATGTGCTCTGTATGTACGTATGTATGTACGTGTACGTATGTATGTATGCACGTAACGCAATAACTCTTGATAGAAATATCCCTTTTGCTGCAAATTTTGGTTATAGGTTTATAGTGATAAGGCGCTTCCCTGATTATTTTGGGGGGGTTCATTGGTTAATTATAAAGGGAGGAACGGGCGCCTAATCCCCCCCCCTCTTAATTTGTATAAATGGGTTTTTCATGCAGAATTATCCGATTTGATTCAAATTTTGTTTATATGTACATTGGGATAAGGTACTTCCCTGATTAGTTTTGGGGGGTTCATTGGTTACGTATAAAGGGGGGGGTATGGGGGTGGCTAATACCCCCTTAATTTAGATAAATGTGTTTTTCATGCCAAATTATCCGATTTGATTAACATTTGGTTTATAGGTTCATTGTTATAAGGCGCTTCCCTGATTAGTTTTGAAGGTTCATTGGTTAAGTATAAAGGGGGAACGGGGGGGGGGGTAACCTTCCCTTAATTTAGATAAATGTTTTTGTTCATGCAGAATTACCCAATTTGCTTCAAATTATGTATATAGATTTATTGTGGTAAGGCGCTTCCCTGATTAGTTGTGCGGATTCATTTGTTAAGTATAAAGGGGGGAAACGGGGGCCTAATACCCCCTTTAATTTATTGTCGATCTCTTTCTTTTTAGAGGGGCATTATTCTTCGAAATAAGAGTATAATTTACGATTAGTGTGAATAGCCTGTGAGCTCAATGCCATCAGTTTAACTGGGCACTTTTATTTTTATTTTTTATATGAGTAGTTTTAGAGAAAAAAAAACATTAACTAAACATTAACAAGAGGGAAAAAGCAGAAAAATTGATAAGATTTTTCAAACACGAGTTTAAAAAAAAATATATCATAATATTAAAAGTCAGATCATTAAATCTCTTACATTTAGTATGATGTTCAACTAGAAAAAAAAATTCAAGCACTATCATTCATATCTGAAAAATCCTTAGCATTTTGAAAAAAAGAAAATTCTCAAAAACACGAACTGAGATAAATGGGTTTAAAGGTTTCCTTTGCAAAGAGGTTGTCCTGTTATTTAAAGGGACAAAATCACAACAGATGTTTGTTAAATCAACCGTAACTATTGTTCTATAGGGAGTATATCAGCCTGAAATTTTGTCAAGATGGAGTCGGAAGTATTTAGTTGTATGTAACAAGATAAAAAGCTGAAAATCACAATTTTTACTAAATTTCCTTATTTATTTGTAGGGTGCCGAGTCCCCTTAAAGAAACTTTTACATTAAAAGCCCACAGGGATAACGAAAAAAAAAATATTATGAAGAATGTCTTTCTAAAAGTCAAGATAATGTTTCATTAGAAAAGGTTTTGAAAAAAAGACAGAAGGCCAGACAGCCGAAATCATAAACACTTTTCAAATGTGTTGGAAAGTGTTGAAAAAAGAGGAATTTGCACATATATAAACATATAGGATAAATCCGGGATAGTTGTCCTACTTAACCCCCCCCCCCCTTCATTTTTCTTTTTTATAACAATGATTTTTGTAGTGCACATGTAACCTATATACAACGAATTTTATGTAGAATATTATAAAAATATTACTTTAATATAAATACTATCTAAAATAGTGTTTTTATCAAAAAACTTAATCAGTGATTTTGGTCATTTATCCCGGGCCTCAGGGTAAGACGCCCCACTTGATCGGGATAGATGACCCATTCGTAAAAGAATAGGAAGTGTAGGTAATTAACATTTGTAATTCAAAATCTAAATTTGCATTTGACATATTATCCTATTTGCATATAATTTACGACTTTTTTTTTTGAAAAAAAAGGGTTTACATGGTCTGTATACTAATCTTGCATTAAAATCGCACATCAAAGGATATTTGCTATTCCCAATTCTTCGAATAAATGGATATGCAAAATTTGAAGCCATTCGAATAATCGTAATGGAAGCTAAATTTGATAAATCTAAACTAAGAAGAATTACCTCCCCACCCCTTCTTATATTCGATGTACAAACTAAAATTAAAAACTAAATTGGGAAGCAAATTTAATATTCTCAAATTAAATGGGTTAGATTTTTATGTTTCTTGAATGAGTTCAAAGTATTTTATATATTCGGCAGAAGATTCAACTTATGTAATTTAAATTAGGGAGGGGGGAGAAAATTTGCCAACAATAAAAGAAATATATTTATTTGATGGATAAAACATTTATTTGAAGAAATAAACTAACTTCGTCTATTACACTTTTTTATAACAATTGATAGTAGAAGAACGTCACGAGTTCCGACAGACACGTCCAACAGCTGAAATACAATGTTTAGGGCAACTAATCAGAGGGTTATCTAACCTGGATTTACACTATAGATTACATTTTCCTTACGAATAATTAGCAAACTTATCAGAATTGCTGTTTAGTGTCTGCGTATAATGATTTAAAAGAGAATTTGTATGTTTCATACATTTTTCATATATTTTAAATAAAATTTAATTTTTAAAAGAGAAATATATCTGTTTTCATTAACTTTTCTGAATACAGAGTGTCTCATTTATTTTGCAACCCGCGTAAACGCGAAGCAAATGGACAACACGAGTGCACACGCACACCGTTAGCGCAGGTGCCGGTGTGGAGGGGCGTGCGAGCCTACCAACACGCTAGAAAAACGCACCAGACACTTCAGTGCTAAGGAGAACGGAGTGAAAGGTAGTTTTGCGTCATGGTGCTATGTGCAGAAAAACGCGCGTTTATTATTGAACATTATTTTCGAACGTCTTCGTACAAAACAGTCAAGGAACGATACGAAAACAAGTTTCCAGACTCGGTGGTGCCGAATAAAAGCACAGTTAAGCGAATCGTGGACCGTTTTCAAGCAAAATGGACTGTGGAACCGAAAAGAAAGAACCGTCTGTCGTTTGTCCTAACTTACCACAAAATGAAGGAAATCCAGACGAAAATCAAGGAGAAATCGGCCACGTCAGTAAGAAAATTAGCAGATGAACGTTTCGTTTGGTTTCAACAGGATGGCGCTCCTGCGCATACGGCCAACGTCACTCTGTCATTTCTCTAAGAATTTTTTGGTGATCGGCTAATTACAAAAGGACTATGGCCTTCACGCAGTCCAGACATGTTTCCGCCCTATTTCTTCTTGTGAGGCTATTTGAAAAATTGCGTGTTCCGTGAACCGGTAGCCTCGATTACTGAGCTGAAAACTCGCATTACGAAAGAGATAAACGCTATCACACCAAACACATTACAGAATGTGTCTCGAAACCTCCTCAAACGGGCCCAGGTATGTAAAGATGAAGACGACGGTCACTTCCAACACCTTTTGTAGTAGTTTAAGCACTTCTGTAAAATAAAACTTAATGTGTGTATATTGTTCTTTTTTTTTGGGGGGGGGGGGGGGAGGTTGCAAAATAAATGAGACACTCTGTATATTAAAATCTAAATAACAAGTGGTTTACTTGTATTTTCGCCGTATAAAAACTTTAGAAACCTTTCGTCACTATATGATATAATATAAATCATAAGATAATAAATAATTTACACTTTATGTTTATAAAATACTTTTTTCAAGTTATCAATAAAGTAAAAAATATTTTTATTTGAAACATAAAAACAGAAAATAACTGACATAATTAAAAATAGTTTCATATAAGCAATTAACGTTCATTACAAAAAGGATCATTTTTAATCTGATTTTATTGCCTTTAGTAGAAAATCTTTGAAACTATTTCTTGAAAAGTTTTCCTATTATCAAGACTTAATAACAGTACAAGTCATGTGTAATCGAATTAATAACACAATTTGTTCATAAAACTGAACAAGTTTTGTTTAAGGTAAGTGTTAGTAAGTTACCATTTTTAATTGGAAGTATCTTACCGCATTTTTACTTGAAACGTCTCATGATTAAATTAATCTAATCTATGTTATAAAGCAAAAGCATGTCCGTGAGCAACTCTGACATCGAGGGGAGAAATGACTTAAAAAATCAATTTCTTTTTTTTTTTCAAATTTATTAATTGCAATATCCAATTTATTAAGCAAAATTTAAATTTTTACACAGTAGAAAAGATAAAATTAATTTAATTTCAAATTCAATTTTTTGAAAACTGTATCTTAATAACTTATTTTTTTATGGCTTTTAAAATAAATTTCAAGCATGCATTTTTTTTTTTAAATCTGTCTTTTTGGTGTGTAGCCCGATTAAGGAAAATGAATCTGTTTGCACTTAATTTTATGCGAAAAGTTCAAGTTTTCCCTGGCTAATATTCCATAACAAAAGTTTGCCCAATAAAAATAAAGAAATAAAACAGAAGTTTACCATATATAATCGAACTATGCGCTTAAACACTGAAATAATCAGAATAAAGAGTACTTCTGTAATTAGTGAAAGCTTTGGCGATTTCTTTTGGCTCTTTTCGCACGGTATACACTTTATAAAAAATACTGTTTTTAAAAAAATTCAATAAAAAAATACATATTTGATACTTTTCAAATAAGAATCAATTTTTGTTTTGTTAGTGGGCAATCAAAAGTACATATATATTAAACATCAACATTCTATTGCTGATTTTAATTAAAAATGATTTAAATTTATGTTCTGAAATCCAAAAGTATATATGTATCGTTCAGAGCAAAAATGGATCAAGTGCAAAAGTATAAAGAAAATTGACTGATGAGGAATAATTCTTGTTAATGGTGTATTTTTTTCAGAGCCATGGTAAACCAAGTCTCATTTTCACTGTGCGGTATTCATTTGATCGATCTTATGTAAAAAAGCATTTCTTGGCCAAAGGGGATCAAGTCAAGTAATTTCTGAATTAAAATTGAATTGCCCCCTCAATTACTGTTTTTGAATTTTCAAATTATTATCCATATTTAAGTTAGTCTTCATACAACAACAATAAAATTTAAATTATCCTCTAAATCACTTTAGTATTCAACTAGTGTTAATAAACTTTAACCTTGATTATCTCAAAACTATAATTTATGGACTTTCTCCACTTTAGCTCCAAACGCCTCATATATGCATGACTGAGATTTTTATTTTTGTCTCTTTTTTAATATTTAGAAATTGTTCAAAAAATGGGAATATTGTTTTTCTAATTTTACGCATAATTGCGAGAATAGTTTGTTTTCGTTGTAGATTTTGATAATGACGCCGTTTCAGCATTGAAACATATGTCGATCTTTATATTAAAAGGTTTTTTATAAGTTTTTTTTTTGTGCTCTGTTTGTATCACTTAAGCCTTTTTTATCTATATTTTAATTAAAATTAGTGGCCTTATTATAAGATTATGTATTATCTCATTTCATTTTATGAGCAAAACTGATTTTTCTTAACAATATTCCAATAGTGTTGAAAAATGTTTCATAATCGATGCCGTGATGCATAATTTTTCGTTCTTCTTTATTTTTTTAATAACTATCGCGTGCTCTTTAGTATATTTGTAAAAAAATGCATCACTTTATTTCTATCAACATTCATAAATTTCTTTGAAACAGCTATGAAATCATTTTGAAAAATTTCCAAGTACTTCAAATAGATAAAATTAATTTTTGAATAATTATCTATCACAAAAATTATTTTAGATATACATGGTATATTTATATGTTACTTATATATGGGTATATTAACATTTAGGAAAAGTTTCTGTTTTGCCTTATCCAAATAACGAACATCATTGATAAAGAAAATTCCTATCTGTAATATAAAATGAATATATTCATATAGTATTATAACCATCTGCATTTTATATTCTATTTTCCAAATGTTGTCTTGAAGTCTCAGAATGTCCTATAGGTTGTTTAAAATCATTAAAATGTTCTTAAGAAAATTACATATCATAGTCCATAATGTATATTTTGCGTGTTCTTGTAAATAAACAATAAATTGTTCTATTTTCCAAATGTTGTCTTGAAGTCTCAGAATGTCATATAGGTTGTTTAAAATCATTAAAATGTTCTTAAGAAAATTACATATCATAGTCCATAATGTATATTTTGCGTGTTCTTGTAAATAAACAATAAATGTTACGCTCATCACTTTCAATTGAAAATATACGCTGTTGTGTCCGCAATAACTCATAAAATTTAGATTTTTAATACTAGACATCCATTGGTGTGATTTCAACGTCAAACCGATTTTTTCACATATATGTTTAAAATTTTATGACTTTTAATAATTCTATGAAATAAGCTCACTGTCAAAATTTTATTATGCGATTCGATTTAAAAAAAAAAAAATAAATAAAAATACAGCCAAATTCACCTAGAACGTCCGTTTGTGTTACTTCGACATAAAGCAGAGAAAATCTGCTTTTTTTATTATAAAATATAAAATATATTTTAAGTTTTAAAACGTCATGTTTACCTTGAATCTTAAATGAAATATGTAAATACTTCATACGCATTTATTAGCAGGGAATCTTTAGAGATTTTAATTCAAAGAAAGACCACTTACAATTAATTTCATGCTCTCCTGTAATATATCCCGGATATGGTATAGCTGACTAATTGTATCATGGTGATTTTGCAACGTTAACTATAATATCCTACCCCGCCTCCTTCTCTCCTCCTCTCCGTTGAAATAGACTCGTCTCTGGCTATTTAACCAACGTACATTCATGAACTTCAAATATATTCAACTATACTGTTTTTTATATATGTATATTCAAATATATTCATGAACTTCAAATTTATATTAACTTTCAAATATATTCGCAACACTTTCCGAAATTTCCCTGAAGATGACTGTTTAGAGCAGTAGAAAGCGCTCGGGATTTTACCATCTTTTTTTTTAAATTTTTTGACGGGTTTTTATGTTTAAAAACATTTTTGTAATATATGCACCTTTTCAGTAAAAAATAAATCTTATATATTTCATTTGAATTATAAGATATGCTAAATTTTTAGGTAATACTAAATTTTTATTTCCTCTAAAGTTGAGAGATTTTTTAATTATTATTATTGCTTTCTAAAAGAAAAAATCCATTAAAATAACTAGGGCATCGAACCCGGGCTTCCCGGGATAGAGAATATATGTAAAAACCTTTTTTTGTTTTTTTCTTTGAAAATTTGAATAGATTTTTTAAATGCAATAATTTTTTTAGATTATCCGCCAACAACACCAAAGAGCATTTTTATATGAAATATGTCAATTATATATTCAAATAAAATTTTGAAATTTAATAAAACTGGTAATTTCGTATTGACCTCTAGCCATAAGTTAATAGTCAAAGAAATTGCTACAGCAGTTTTGAGCGCTTATCTCAGTTACATGTCTGTTAAATCTGTGTTTTATTTATACTATTTTAATTAATCCTTAATGAAGTTTTAATTTAGAATTGATTATTAACTGGATACAAATGCTGAACTTTTTATATTTTTTAAACTGCAAACGGGTTAATATTTTGTAATCGTCTGCAAGCGATAGAGATAGATTTAAAAAAAAAGCATGCCGGAAATTTAATTTAATAATTCAGTCAATTAAGTTATAGTTTTCAAACAAATTGCATCTGAAAGTAGTTTATTCCCTATATAACGGTGTAAAAATTAAAAATGTGCGATGTTTAGAAAAAAAAATTGCAGTAGAAAAATCGCAAAACCGAAATTCCATCGTCAACTGTTGCCATTCTCAAAATGACGTCAGCATTACGCACGGACACGTTTGTCCTTTATAATATAGATAATAAGAAGAATTGTACTGATAAAATAAGTAATTTCCTTTTAGAGTGCAAAAATATAAACAAGTGGGTAAGTGTGATCGAAGATCGCTCAAAGGGTTTCGTTTAATATTCCTTTCAAAACACTTTATCCTTTCTTTAACACATTCAAACAAATTTCATTTAGCAACAACAACAAAAAAAAGTCATGTTTTTTATAAAGTAAAAATTTACCGGTCTATTTTTTCTTTTTTTCGAATATCTAAACCAGCCGGATAGCGGTCCAAGCCCGCTATTATATTCTGTCATAATAATATCCGTCATACGGACTAAATGCAATATTTAAGAAAATAATTTCAAAATTAAACTAATTGTACACCTTCAAAGTGTTAAAATATGCGAATATTTCCATAACCTGATTTTTATCACGATTCAATATGTTTCTCAAACTCATATATTTACTATTCTCTATTATTTATATTGATACTCGCTTTGTATTATTCTCAAACATTTGAAAAGTTAGTTAAACTTCCTATATGACGTTAGATTTTCTTTTTAATTCTCTAATGACGTGATATTAATCTGCTTTGTCCACTAACACATACTCATACTCCTTGTATTATTGAGAAATCTTAGACATTTTCCGTTTTATTACGACTATGACGTCAATCAATTTTATTTCATATTTATCTTTTTTTCAATTGGTGAAACTTTTTATTTCATTTTCATTTTTCACGTGAAAATCGTCTGATAGAAAATTAATTATTGCAGAAAGAATTTCATTGTAGATTTTAAATCTTTGGCATCTGCTATAACGAAAAATGTTTCAATTTAATAGGAAAAGGCTGTTAGAATTTTGGTTTTTTATCTCTATTTATTAAAATAACACGAATTTTTCAAATTTGAATATTTTGAGCTCTTCACAGCTGCTATTCAGATTTATACACTAAGTTTCAACTCTGTAAGTTACATACTTTTTGAGAATGGCTGTATGACGGACAGACAACGAGGCGGGGGTAATTGGGTTTAGTGAGATGAACGAAACCCTAAAAATCCTAATGCGTTAGCAAAAACGACAAACTAACGAAACTTCTATCACTTTTATCTGTCAAGGATATTCTTAAATCCATATTCGCTAATTTCTGACACATTAACGAAATCAAATTTTTTTAGAAAAAAATTCATAAATATATGGAAATCGTACTGGAAATCAACGGATTTTTCCTTTAAAGTGCATACAATCAAACTGTACTATAGTGGACCAGTTTTATAAGAAATTATGGATATAATGGCTATAATGATGTATTATATCCAGTTTTGGATATAATGATCGTTTTTTTCTTATTAAGTTTTTTAGACATACCCTATACATCTGGCAGAAAGCTTAACTATGAATATATTCATAGTATAAAATATTTTCCGAATCGAACATCAACACCAATAATTTCTAAACGTTTCCTTCGCCTAGTTTTTCAGAGATCAAATAAGTCAAAGAAAACTTTTAGATATGATTTGTGTTCGAGGGACTGTTCAAACGCTGAAAAAAAAATCCGGCGGCGACAGCCGCAATCTAATATTCAGGGGGTGGTGCATCAATGCTGAGTGGCGTCACTTACGGCATCGACTGAAAACGCCAATCGCTGTCAGTGCCATCTATTGTTTGAAATTCGAACTAAAACCAAGAATCACAGTACAAAAACTCCTGACATCATACATAACCCTCCTTCAAGAATTTGTTTAATATATGTCACCGTTTGCAAGTCATTGAATTTTAAAATGCATCAGTCATTTTTGGGACACCCGGTATATGCTATCGAATATTTAGCCGGAATATACTGAGCAGAATGGATTTAAATATAAAAGCGGAAAGCTTTGTTATTTCATCTTAAAGAAAATTTATATATGCATGATTCAAGGATTATATAAATAATTTCCAACACTACGACCGTAAAATATAATTTTCGTATCTTACACTATTAACAACCATGGATAAAAAAGCGGGATTTTATGCTGAGACTCCGCCACTATTTCCGAGGAAAAATACTCGCCTCATTTAATGACAATTTAATATGCGTAACATTACTGAATGGGAAGAGTGGTAGATATTTGAATAAATAAGTCGAACAATTGACAAAACAATTAGTAATCGATAAAAACATATAAAACAAATAACAATTATACAATTCTAAATAAACTCAAATACGTAGAAAAGAACCATACAAATATCGATATAAGAATGGTAGTATTTCAAATAAGATATGCTTTTATATACTGTTAAAAATTTGTAGCAAACTGTTCAGTCACTCGCCAGTTTTTATAGAAAACGGTAACATAACAGCAATTTAGCTCTATTCTCACCATAAAATATGCACATAACATGGTCAGAATAGAGTTAAATTACGGCTATGTAACCATTTTCTATAAAAACGGTCGAATGACTGGACAGTTTGCTGCAAATGTTTAACGATGTATTAAAAAAATGATTGAAAAAGAACTAACGCTTACAGACACGCAACACAATTTTAGCTTAAAATAATGCACAGTCATTCGAAGTACAAGGTACATTGCTGCGATAAACAGCTTTCAATTAGTTTGGTGCAATCTAGTTGAACGTAAAAACGATTAATTTTACTACAGTAAACGAACCATACAAAATATAAACTGATAATATTAAAATCAGAGCTAGATTGAGGCATGTGCATAGAGGCTGCAGATCAGAGAATAGAACAAGTTTTGAATCGTAATCGTTGTCTTATTTAAACGCATAATATCTGTCATAAACTATTTGTATATAGTAACGAATGTCTGCACTGGTTCCAAAAAATGCTTTTCTGGGCCTTCAGTCGAATTGATGTATTTTGTACAACCGTGAGAAAAATAAAAGTATTATGCATGTCAATATAGCTGTTTTCTATAAAAACAAAGGAGTAGTAAGACATAGATTGTGACATTGCCAATTTGAGTATAGTTTTAGTAGTATCCAAACAGTGTATGAAACAATAGCTTCAGTCCAACCACAAGAAAGAAATACGAAAACTTGTCATTATTTCGCTATCAAATTCTTTTATACTACAATGAACGTCATGTCATTATCAAATATGGTGATGATACACTAAATTTACAAAACCTTTCAATTTATTTAAAATGCAGCAAATAAATTTGTAGAAACTCTAATTATAAAAAAAACTTTAATCTGTTTCTTTAAAAAAAATTTAACTTTTTAAATTAAATTCTGTTCTGAAAGTCATTGACATCAAAATTTAAATGAAATCCCCATTTATTTCTATCAAATATATCATGTATGATTACTTTTACAATTCATAGTACATTAAAAAAAATATTTATGATGGAAACATTAAATAAGCAAATTCCTTAAAAAGAAATACAGAAAATTGTACAATTTTCTGTATTTTTGTACAGTATTTGCACGTATTTTCTGTATTTGAGGACATATTACTCATTATGATATTATATTAATTTTTAAATTAGAAAAGAAATTTGATTTGTACATCCAATAATTTATTCGTCGCTACTATTTTAAACTATCGAATATGAAAAAATGCATTTTTCATTACTTTTAAAAATGGGCCGATTATCACCACTAAATTTTATTGGAATTCTTAGCCTAGTAAAAAAATAATAATAACATTTCTGTGAAGAACAGGGTTGCCAGTTTAGCCTCTTTTTTTATTAAGAGATGCCGATTGCAAACCGGAAAATTTGAGAGAAAAATGTTTACTTTAAGTAATCACGAAATAGGCTGTCATTATATAAAGAAAAAAAATTCTATTTTAAATTTCTGGAATGGATTCAAAATTTCTGAATAGAAAAGGAGGCCAGACTGGCAACCCTGGTGATGTTGCAACCATGTACCCCTCTTAAACCCTCTTAAAATTTAGTGGTGACAATCGGCCCATTTTTAAAAGTAATGAAAAATGCATTTTTTCACATTCGATAGTTTGACATAGTATCGACGATATCATACGACTTCTTCATACTTTTAATTTATTAAAGAACTGGTAATCTGTTATAGTTTGGCCGTGTAATCTAATTTAAATTATAAATATCATTAGACAATATAAGTGTAAGCCTCGATATTTGATTCATTTAATAATTTATTTAAAAAGAAATAATTAGTTGTTGTGCAAATATCGTAGTATATTTGCTAGGTTAATTTGGCTGTAATTTTTTTAAAAACCGAATCACATAATACAAATTTGGACAGTGTGCTTATTACGTAAAATAATTGAATGTCCGAAAATTTGAAATATATAGCTGAAAAAATCTGATAGAGGGATAAGGCTAAATTTCGTTTGATGTTGAAATGACACGAACGGACATTCTAGTTTTAAATATATAAAATCTAAACAGACCGGAGCGTTCATAGCATGTACACTGCCGGAGGAAGTCGGCCCCTCAACTGTAAGTTTTGATAGATTTTCATTTGAAAATAAAAAATCATACGAAATCGGGGGTCTGTGCTACCGAAGGTAGTAGGGGACTCTAGCATTAGGATCGTTTAGAAAGATTTTTGTTTAACTATATTAATTAATTAAAATTGATTTAATGTATATTTAACGTTATCATCATGTGCCCGGGCAATGCCGAGCGGGTCAGCTAGTATATTTGAATGGGGATAGGGTGCCATGATTGGTGAAAATATAATTTCGGAATTGCTTTCCTCCGGACGGCTGTAATTGTTAGTTTCTTACTTTTTGTAATGGAAGCTCTCTAATAATTCACGTATATGAGGTTAAGATTGAGACGATGCAGCAAGTTGATATTTATTTTTTTCGGAAAAAAAAAACGTATAGCACCTTCTATTGGTGACAATTATACCTATTTTTTACTTAAGTCATACAAAAGTCCACTATTTGACAAGTCTTAGCGCGCAAACCGCACTCCGATTTGTTAATTTACTGTTTTTTTATCATATTTTAAAATACTTTGAATACTTTATTGTGAATATATGGTACATGTCACATTACTTCAACTTTTGACATTTCTTAAAACACAATTCTACTAAAATAACTTTAATTATTGCCATTCTAATGACTTTAAACTATGCTCCCGACTCGATACGTATTTCAGTTATACGTTTAACCAATATACGTATATACGTATAACACGTCAGTATAAAATACATATAGCTTCAATGATACTTTAAAACGTATCTGGATACGTATACACGTATATCCGTTAAACGTGTAATTCGAGTATACATATACTTCATGTATACGTATATACGTTTAATACCAATAGATCTCATCAGTCTTACGTCACTGAATGAAGAAGCTGGAAATCGGTGACGTTACCGCAGCAATCTGCATAATATGTTACATATATTAGAATCTTGTTACTTTTCCTATAAATAATTTAATTAATTTATGTTAGTTTTAATTTTCATTGAATTAAGTGATAAAATGTTACATAAACTAGCTGGAAAAGTTTAAATTGCTTTAAATTTCTTTTTTCTATCTTTTTTTCCAGCGATGAACAAAGATTGTTTAAACGTGTATACGATGAGGTAAGTTCCGTATATATACGCGACACCGTATATGCTGTTTCGTATAATACGTACGAGGGTCGATCCAGAAATAAGGTTCCCATCCAATTTACAAATAGACAACATTGTTTATTCTCATAGAAATTTACATCGTTGGAAAGAAGAAAGTTTTCTCTATTTATCTACATAATCGCCGTCTTTTTCTACGCATTTTTGTAGACGGTGCTCCAATTTCTGTATCCAATGACGTAGAACTCCACCGCCAACCCGCTGAGGAAGCGTTTCACCTCTTCTTTGACGTCATCGTCGCTCCAGATGCGTTGGACACCCAAATGGTCCTTTATGTTGCGATTATCACAAGTGATAATCACTTGTTCCCCAAGATAAAGGAACACTGGCGTGTCCAACGCTTCCGGAACGACGAAACGTCAATGAAGAGGTGAAACGCTTCCTCAGCGGATTGGCGGCGGAGTTCTACGACACTGGATACAGAAATTGGAGCACCGTCTACAAAAATGCGTAGAAAAAGATGGCGATTATGTAGAGAAATAGATAAAACATTCTACTTTCCAACGATGTAAATTTCTATGAGAATAAACAATGTTGTCTATTTGAAATTTGATGGGAACCTTATTTCTGGATCGACCCTCGTACAACCGCCTTGACCGTATCATACTTATCCAAAATGTGTACTTCGTATAATACGTATTATAGGTATACTCATATATACTCGAGCACTATTTTAAACGTAAATATTCGGTTTTTAGAGTATTAATAATCTAGTATAGCTATGAGATAGAAATTAAAATTAATGAATTAAATAATAAGAATGATTTTTTTACAATATGAAACTAGTTATAAAACGAACGCACCTCATATGTCACGTTTAACGTATCATTTCCAACTTGTTAAATTATAAAGCCGTATTAAATATTTAAAAACACGATCTCAATTAAATTAATAAATTTAAAATGACCTGAGGTGTATAAACTAAATTGTCACATTTATGTACATTAGACATGTCATTTAGGTTTTAGCTACTTTAAATATATGAAAAATGTGACATTGAGAACTTTTTCCTTCGATTACACATAACAATTCACTTTCTATGAAACAAATTTAATTTGATTTATAAGCATAATAATTAATAATTTTTTGTTCGAATTTTTCATTTTAAATTTCATAATGTATAAATATTTGATAAATTTGATAAATTTGAAATTCAGTATACTATACAGGGTGATTCTGAATTCATCATCAATATTTGGTGGGGAGGTAGGGAATAGGAAAAGAACACTATTTCACATAGGAAAGCATGGGCACAGACGTCATGTAGTAGGGCAATATGAATCCGGTTAAATGATGGAAAGAAAACATAACAAGAAAGCGGTAAGAGAAAAAACATTTATTTGTGCATCTTTTGTACAGACTTACAAGAGGTGCTCGAAATTCTGACCATTTGCTAGAGTACATGCCTCACAACGACGTTGCATGGACAACCGAACTTTCTGGAATATGCCTGGCGTTTCCCGGATGTTTGCGGCGGCAACCGATATGCGTGCTACAAGGTCCATAGCCAACAGGGGTCTCGTACACCATGTTTTTCATGGCACCCCATACAAAGAAGTCTATTGGAGATAAATCCGGTGACCGTGGTGGCCAACAAACCGGTCCACCGCGACCAAACCATTGAGCTCCAAATTTTCTGGTCAGGTAACAACGCACATCATTTGCGAAATGTGCTGGAGCGCTGTCATGCTGGAACCACATTCGCCGGAGAATAACAGCAGGAACCTCGTTCATAAGACCCGGTAACACAGTCTGAAGAAATATGAGGTAGTTTGCGCAATCTAAACGGGATGGTAGTAAATACGGTCCCAGCAAACAGTCGCCGACGATCCCAGTCCACACATTGACGGCAAAGCGTTGTTGCGCAGCTCTAACTCTCGTACCGTGTGGATTCTGATTAGCCCACACATGCGAATTGTGTGTGTTGAAGATACCTTCACGAGTGAAGGACGCTTCATCTGTGAAAAGAACATACGTTGGGAAATTGGGATCAACGGCTGTTCTCTGCATGAACCACTGACAAAAAGTAACACGCTTGGGATAGTCCTCTGCTTCCAGTAACTGCACTCTTTGCAAATGAAAAGGATGTAAACGTTCCTCGTTTAGTATCCGCCACACTGTTGATTGTGAAACTCCAAACTGGCGAGCCATACCTCATGTGCTAGAACTTGGCTGTTCTTCGATAGACTGTAGGACAGCTTCCTCGACTGAAACTGTCCGTGTTGATCGGCGGCTGCCTCGATCAACATTAATACCAGCAAATGATCCAGTTTCGCACAGTTGTCGATGAACACGTGAAAACATTTGATGCTGTGGCACGCGCCGGTTGGGGTAGCGCTCTGCATACATTTGCCTAGCTCTAAGACAGCTTTCTCCTGCGGCACCGTAAGTTAGATGCATATCTGCAAGTTCTTGAAACGTATACCGGTTCATGTTACTTCTGCGAAGTCACCTTGTCGAATGACGACTGGCAGCACACGGCAGACAGCTATGCGCGTTCATGGGAGATGCGGACACAAAGCGCCCTCTATACACCGTCATGCGTTCGTTTGTGCCTATGCTTTCCTATGTGAAATAGTGTTCTTTTCCTATTCCCTACCTGCCCACCAAATATTGATGATGAATTCAGAATCACCCTGTATGCAGCATATTGAGCTTAGATTTTTTTAAACATTTTGAATTTTTATTGTAGCGAAATCGTTCAATGCATATAGAATATGTAAAATCTTTAAAATTTTCCTCAATAAAAATTTGTATAAATACTCGTAGAATGATGTATGCATATTCCCAATTCCAAGCTAGTCGAATGTTTGTTGTCCGTAGATGGTTTCTTCTGAATAATGTATATGCTGTTTATATATATTATGTAAATTTCGTTGCGGTATATTTTAGGAATGCGAAATGTCAAACTAATGTCAAACAAACATGCAATCGATCTAAGGAATTGAAAATACACGCATATATTTTTATATAATAATATGATTTTTTAAGTATTGTCTACTATAAGAAATGTGCCTAAATGCGATGCGATTTCTCATGTTGTCGTATTAAGTGTATTATTTCGCATTTATTCAATATAAAATGACAAATTTAAGCAAAATATGACTGATTATTAATCTTTTAAGTCAAATCTAATTTTTTTTTTTAAGAAATTGAATTATTATTTTTAATCTAAGCAAAAGTATGTCAATATCACATTTTTCATACATTTATGAAATTTAAAATGAAAAATTCGAACAAAAAATTATTAATTATTATGCTTATAAATCAAATCAAATTTGTTTCATAGAAAGTGAATTGTTATGTGTAATCGAAGGAAAAAGTTGTCAATGTCACATTTTTCATATATTTAAAGTAGCTAAAACCTAAATGACATGTCTAATGTACATAAATGTGACAATTTAGTTTATACACCTCAGTTCATTTTAAATTTATTAATTTAATTGAGATCGTGTTTTTAAATATTTAATACGGCTTTATAATTTAACAAGTTGGAAATGATACGTTAAACGTGACATATGAGGTGCGTTCGTTTTATAACTAGTTTCACATTGTAAAAAAATCATTCTTATTATTTCAGTGAAATGAATTATCTCGTCTGCTATGAGCAAAATAAGCATGCCTTTTTTTTATTATTACATATGCCCCGTTTACAAATGCGAATTTTGTTTATTACACAAGACAGTGCAGCAAAATTCACCATGGAGATCTTGCGTTGCGAATGATTACCTCCATGGTGTAATATTTCTATGACACATAATGAACGAATCTCCTGTGTTTATTTACTCTAATGGATTGAAATATTCGGCTGTTAACCGAATTTCCACTGAAGTAATCTCAGAATCTATACATTTTTTATTGTAACTCATCTCTCCAGCAAACAATTTTTTTGAACGATCTCTCTAAAAATGTAAATTTTATGCAATTTTATTCGAAAAATAATTTTTAATAAAAATAGCCACCTGGTATATGAAAAATGAAGTTGTTTGTCCGTATTTGTTTTCTTCAATCACATGACTTGCGCTTTTATTGTACATATTACGTACGATGGGATTTAATAGAATAAAGAAAACTTTTATTAATATCTTTTTAAGTTTTGATTCAATTTTCATAAAATTTGAAATGACTCGACAAAATTCTGAAACGAAGAATTAATTATATATTAATAAATTATCAAAATTCTGCAATTATATATTAAATTTCTTCATTGGTTTGGGTAGTTTCTGTTCTGTTATATGCAGACGAATGGGCAGACGAACAGACGCACATATGGACCGACCAGACGTCGACTATAGGTGCTACGTATTTATGTAATTACGAACGCACCTAAAACTGTTAGGCTGACCGCCAAGTGTCTGTCTGAAAATAGTCAGAGTCAATCTAACTAGTTCGTATCCGCTTTCAAACAAATTTCGCCATTTCAATCGTTATGTTTTAGTAAATAATGATTTTTTTTTATAAATGGGTTGAATTTGTGCCTTTACGTAAAGCCTTATCACATGCAACTGGAACTGTCTTTTTTATCATTTTACTTTTAAATATGAGGACGCAGTTCAAGTAATATCTGTTAATAGGAAAAAAAAATGTCAGTGAAATATTACAGGCATTTTGTCGTAACTTGGATATTCAGCCTGTTCTCACTGTCTCTTATCGTCCACAAAGTAACCAGATGGAACGAGTAAATCGTACATTAGTTCATCATAGAAACATCACGTTAAAGGTAAAAAAAAATAATAATGATTTTTCAAAATTTTTGCATGAATACCTTGAAATGTTACAAATCCACTGAAAAAAGAATTTTACAAAATGTCCAATTAGAACAGAAATTATCGCTAAAAATATCTTTCATAAATATATTTGCTGTAATGCTATAAAGTAAACTTTGAAGCCCTTTATCTTAAAACTGTATTTTTTGGAGTTTCGCGCACTCTCATTAAAAACATAATTGTCATAGAACCTTGATATTTGCATGTTATTAATTTCCATGTTTACTTTTATGCTAAACCTAAATTTATTCTGATTTTTACCATAGAAAATTGTGTATTGAAAATTTAAATGCAAATTTTTGGTAAATTTAATGAATATGATTGTAAAGCCATTAATTGTGCTAATGAATTTGCATAGATTTTAAATTTGGGTTCAGTTTAAAATGCATTGGTTTAACACTACGACGGCCGCAGTTTCAATATACCTGGAACGGCCGCGAACGGTCATTTTGACCGCACTTTCAAAAAATTAAAAAATATAATTTCGACTAAAATAATATTAAGAATATCTTTTCAGGAAATACGTTTTATGACAAACTAAAATAAAAATATACATTTTAAAAAGACATTTCAAGAAAATAAAACATTTTACATTCTTTTAGTCTTCCTATGCAATCGTAATGATACAGAAAACTGAAATTAGATAATGAAAATGTCATATTCTTTATATAATTATAAGCAATATATATGTTTTTCAATGTTTTTGAAAGGCAGCAATTTTATTAATAGATTAGGAAAATGATTAAACTGAAAAATGTAATATATCTCAGTTTTTTCCACAAGCAAAGCAAGCGGATACTTTCCTCTCTTTTAACGTGCATGGCCCGCAAACGTGTTTCTGGCATTTTGAATACTGTTTGGAAGTCTTATTTTCTTGACAGTTCTTGAGTATCTGACACTGCTTTCGTTTTTTGGTTTGAACTCCTGAAAGCACTTTGATTTGATTACCATCATGCAATCTGTTCCGATCAATGTAGTTTTCACGGAGTTTATCAGATATTTTCAAAATATATTCCCGACGACTGATGTTTGTGTCAAATGTTTCTTTGTATATCACCCATGAATTTATTCCAGCTAGATCAAGTATGTTAAAAAGAACATGTACGTACAGACCATCGTCTGGAGAAAGATTTCGTCGAGTATTTTCGGGACATTTGATTAAAAACGTCTACACCATACTGAGAAGAATTGTAGAATTGGATAACTTCCGGAGTCTTCTTTTCGTTGTCTGATACATTTATATTTTTATGCAATGAACTTTGCAAAAGAACATTTTTGTTCTTTTTGCACTGGTATGCTGTTAAAGTAATACTTTCATGTGAAGTTATTTTCCTAGATTAGAGCTCCTCTTTTGTTTTTTTAAAGTTATATGGCACCTCGTTTTTTGCTCTGTTTATTGTGCCTACCAAACTTAGACCATTTTTCTTCAAATTCTTTGCCAGATTCAATATTGTAAAGAAATTGTCAGTTGTAACGTTCTTTACACTGTTATAAAAGGGTTCCACCAAACGATACACTGCATGTTCTCCAACTGTTACATAAACAGGGCGCATTTTTTCTTTTTCTAAGTATGGGAAACCATTCAGTACATACTTTGATGATAAATCAACATTTAACCAAAATTTTATTCCGAATTTGTCAGGTATTTGCGGCATGTATTGAATAAATCTGCACCTTGCTTTGGTCGGAAATAACTGTTCATCAACAGTGATGGTTTCACCAGGTTTGTAACACAATAAACAGTTTTCAATAAAATTGTTCAACTTCGGAAACAAGAGTGAATCTTTCATTTAGCAACCGCTGTGATCTCGTCGATTTGACATCGAATCGCAAATATCGCATAATTTCCTTAAATCTTTTTCGTGACATAGTTTTGTTAAAATGTTTGTTTCCCCATTTTTTAGACCACAAGTTATCGACCGAAGGTCTTTTTGCATGTAAAGCACCCTGAATATGCAATTATGAAATAAAAGCATCAAGTTCATCTAATGAAAGTTATTATCACCAGATCTCCTTACTGCTTCAATTTCTGTGCAATGTTGTGTGTAGTATGTGCAGCACCCATTTTTCCCCACACGTGCTTTGTTTGTCTAAAAATGCCTTTACAGGAAGAAAATAATATTTTTTTTTTTACTCCGGTCAATTCGACTGCTTTTGGCCGTTCTAGGTATATAAGGTTTTTTCCAAAAACTAATGAACATATTTGAATGAATTTATTTTTGTATATTACTAATGAATATTTAGGAAAAGTCAAAAATGATCGCAGCAGTAGGTGAAAACAAAACAGAGTTATGTGAGATTAAAATGAGTTTGCAGTCAAAATGACCGCTTTGGCCGTTCTAGTGATAAATGAAAATAAGTGAAATATTAAATATGTTTCTGATATAGATTTTTTTTAATCTAGCGCAAAATATATATTTTAGTATTCATATTTTTTAAAAAGCAATTTTTGTCGTTATCATTTAATTAATTAATATTGCAATGTATATTATATTTTGGATTTTGATTTTATCAAATTCTAAGAATGTGTGATAGTAAAGCAAAAGAATTGTTGTATTTCAGTCACTGCTTTTGAAACTCCACAGTTTTTAGTACTTGTTTTAATGAATGTCATTTCCAAACTGCTCAACGTGATCTCCCGCCTCAAATGATTACTATTTATGTCTATTATCATCATGCACTTGGGGCTGTTATTTGCACTACTTCAACCACGCCTTGTCAAAGACTATGTATTAAATAATAAAACTTTGTAAGAATCACTATAAAAACAAAAGAACACTTAGGACGCATTTCGCGAAGGAAATTTTAGTACTCTGTCATCAGAGAATAAAAACACATGTCTGTAAGGGGAGAAGTTCACAAATGAAAAGAAAGAGAAGAGAGGAGGGCCTACAAAGAGTGCGACAGGTGGCGCTAGTTGAAAGGTAAACACCAATCACAGAGGATCACTTGCAAAAGGGGAAACTGTTGTCAAAAATGATAGAAATAGTAACATAAAAGGAAAGAGGAAATGAATTAAAAGAAATAAACAAATTAAAATAAAATAAAAGAAGTAAATTAAAAGAAAACGCCAGAAAAATGAAAGAAATAAAAATATATTTTTTTCTAATAAAATGAAAATAAACTGTAAAAGAGGGGAAAGAATTACAAAAGTAATTTCCGAGCTGAAAACAGAAAAGGAGATGTGAAAAGATCATTGTTCAATAAACAAACAAACAAACAAACAAGAATAACAAGTGCGTTTCTTAAAAACTCAATAACTCTGATACAAAAAGTATAAAATATTGAAATTAATTTTGTTATCTGGAAATTAAAAATCTTTCATAACTTTTTCATCAATATTATGAATATAATAAAAAAAAATATTTTTAATGTGTAGAAGAAAATTTTTCTTTATGTATAATGAAATATGCATTTATGCATTAATGAAATATGCAAAAATTGAAATGCATTTAGAAGAAATGTTAGAATATCGTGATTTATATGTGTTAGTAAAAAACAATCTTCTATAGAAATTTTTTCTTTTTGTGTTCGCCAATATGTAAATACAAAATGAAATGAAAATAATAAATTGAGTTTTTCAAATATTTTGTAAAATAAACATTTAATTTCTTTTAAAATTATTAAAACATTTTCTATATATAAATATATTTCTCTTATAACACAAAAACATTTCTAGACAGTCTAAAAAACAGAACATTATGTTTGTATAATGCCGTATTATATTTAAATATTATATTAGTTTTACCAATCTTCAATTTTTTTGCACTGTCAATAAAATATATACATGTTATCATTAAAAACATAGTAAGTTATTTTCTTAAAAAAAAAACACATATGATAAAGAAATATTAAATAAATGCGTAAAATAAAAGGGTTTGTGTTAGAGATGGACATTATTTAACATATTAGGATAAATAACAATTATAGTTCATTATTACATAGTTCTTACAGTTCATTATGGATTCTTATAGTTCATTATTGAAAAATAGGTTAACGGTAAGTCCATGTTAAATTTGGAACGCATTACCCGCAAAGTATTAAAAAAAAGCCTGAAACAATAGTTTTTAATATTAAAATTATAATAAAAATGAAGTTTCCGAAATTAGTTTTCCATATTAACAAAAAAATAAATAAATAAATAAAATAAAAAAAGAAAAATTGGGGAAGTGTGATCGAAGATCGCACAAAGGGTTTCGTTTAACATTCTTTTCAAAACACTTTATCCTTCCTTTAATAAATCCAAAAAAAAATTCATTTAAAGAAAAAAAAATCATGTTTTTTATAAAGTAAAGATTTGCCGGTCTATTTTTCTCGTTTTTTCGAAAATCTGAACCGGTCCGAAAGCGGGCGAAGCCGGCTTTTATATTCTGTCATATTAATATCTGTCATGTGGACTAAATACGATATTTAAAAAAAATCCATTTCAAAATTAAACATATTGTATAGAGACCTTCAAAATGTTAGACGTCCAATTAATTTTTTTTTAAATTCTCTAATGACGTCATATTAAGCTGTTTTCTGTAGTTACACATATTTATACTCCTCGTATTATTGAGAAAAGTTTGAAAATTTTTGTTTTATTACTAATATGACGTCATATTAATATTTTTTTCAATTGGTGAAACTTTTTATTTCGTTTTCATTTTTCACGTGGAAATCTTTTAATAGAAAATTAATTATTGTAGAAAGAATTTTATTGTGGATTTTTAATTGTTGGCAATTGCTGTAAAGAAAACTGTTTAAATTTAATAAGAAAAGGCTATTAGATTTTTGGTTTTTTATCTCTATATATTAAAACAATACGATTTTTTCAAATTTTATAATTTTGAGCTTCATAATAGGTATTTAGCTATAAGTACACAAAATTTCATGACTTTAAGTTACATAGTTTCTGAGAACCGGCTCTGTGACGGCAGACAAAGAAGCGGGAGTATTAGGGTTTCATGGGATGAACGAAACCCTAAAAAACAGAATCAATAACAATCGAAACCAATAAAAAATATTCTGTTATGTCTTTCCAAACCTTTAGTTAGCTTGCGAAGAAATTAGTCAAAATCAGTAAAGCTTAAAAACTGGGAAGCAATATCTTAATCAACCAATCACAGTTCAATTCGCTTCCAAATATCATTCAGTCATCTGTCATTCGTTGAAAAATAGCACATTATTTCACTACAACTGTTAAATAATTTCCAAAACTATTTAAGCTTCACAGTTATTTATTTCATTGTTGAGTCTAATACTTACTGCAACTGCTGTCATAGTGATTTAACGTAAACAATTGTAGTCTGTTATGCAGATTCATAGAATAATTTTAGACAATGAGGTTTTTTGGAATAAAAAGTAAGCATGTTTTTTAATGAAAGATATTGGAAGATGGGAACATAAGAATAATTACGATTCATGGCATTTTTGTCAAACTTAGTGCGGTAGCCATTTTTGACCACATAGCTGTTTCTTTGGATTTTAAGTTTAAAAGGGATGTTTCTCACGGACTTTTCAAAAAATCTATATTCTGACGCTAGTTTTTTTATTTTTGAGGGTGGGGGGAATGCGTTTTTATTTATTTATTGCTTTCTTATTCCTGTGTTTTTAGAAAACAACGGCTAGAAAATTCCATTTTACAGCTAATTCCATTTTACAGTAAAAAAAAAAAAAAAAAAAAAAAAAGACAATAGCATCGCATTATTTGTGCGGGAATTAAATTTTAACACAATTGTAATTGATTTGAAAAAGTAAGGAAAATTTATTTGGATAAATTGTTTGTGATTAAAAGTGTATAAATAATATTGCCATGTTCTTCTGGGATTCACTTTGGATATGCATTAAAGTCGTGGATCAATTTACATTTTTTTTTTTCAAATTATGTTATTAAAACGGTGTTTTATTTTATACAGCGTGTCTTTTCTTATTATTTACCAAAAGCCAATTTCTAAACCGTTAGATTTAGAGGTACCGTTTTCATATTGCAAAAATTTCAAATTTATATTGCATCTTATAAAAATCGATTTACGTTAAAATAGTTGCTTTTTAAAAAGTTAAGAAATTAAAAATGTTTTACAATGTCTGGATCTTATGAATTTCTCCATGTTCTAACATGTAAGAAAATAAAAATTTATTCTTCTATGACCAAGATTTACTGAGTTATGATAAATGAAATTTAATGAATTTTCAGCGTTTTTTGTCATAAAAAATGAAAAAATGTATTTTTAGTATTGCATTAATCAATTGAAATGATAAACAGCATTTTATTAAAAGTGTATAAATAATATTTTCATGTTCTTGCGGGGATCGCTATGGTTATGCGGTGATACATATGGCCGCAATATAGTCGGGAGCCAAATTTCATTCTTTTAAAACTGCTTTTGTTTTTATATAAGATGTCTCTTCTTATCATTTATCAAAAGCTAATTTCTAAACCATTAGTTTTAGAAGTATAGTTCTTTTTACAAAAAATATTTGAAATTATGTTATGCATGAATTAAAAATCAATTTACATTAAAACAGCAGATTTTTTAAATAATTAAGAAATTACATTTTTTTTACAATGTCCAGGTCCTATAAGTTTTATTTTAAAAAGTTTCTTCATGTTCTAACACATGAAACAGTGAAAATTAATTTATTTATTCTCCTATGGCTAAAACATACTGTGCTACGATACTTAGGATTTTATGAATTTTTAACGTTTTAGATATTATAAGTGGAAAAACATGTTTTTAGTGCCAGAAAATCTGAAAATACATAAATTCACAGTATCATAACTAGGTAAGTTTTTAATCCTGTCATAAACTGATTTTAATGTTGTGATTTCATCTGAACAAGAAACAGGGCCTATATTTACATTTCAAAATTATTTTAAATATATTGTTTAAAATTCTTCTAATTAAAACTTCCGTTGGCATAATACACTGCGATTAGTTGTACGTTAAAAAATAACAGGTTGTTGCAACCTGTTACCTGTGCAAGTGTGGAACGATGGAACCTGTTAACCAAAAATAACTGTAATTCTCATCTCTAGTATATGCTGCATTTAAAACGTTGAACTATATCATATGTGCTTTTTAAGAAAATAAATAATTATGTTTTTAATGATAACTCTTAATGTATATATTTTATTGACAACGCAAATAAATTTATTTAAGAGAAATATAATGTTAATTATCAATAATAGTACTGCAAAAAGACATATTTACATACTACTACTGCTCTCAAAAAATACATACTAATGCTTGAAGGTTTTGGTAAAACTAAAAATAAAATTCAAAAACATGTCTTGCAGTAGCACTTGGACTATATTTGATTTTACAGTGAGATGCATTTGTAGTAGCAACAAAACTGCTTTAATAAATGATGTCTTGCGTTTAAATTATTTTCTACTTCATTTCCATGCATATTCTGTTAGGCACTTTCCCATTTATGATTGCTATGAAGAGATCAATACACTTACGTAAGATTTTAACATAGTTTGAGAGTATTTTAGTATCCCTAAGATACAATCCAATTTCCGCCTATTAACTGCATGAACGAATAAAGCTTCTTTCTCATATCTAGTTGGGAATAAACTATCAATCTGGCTAGAAAAAAATGTATGTTAATTCCAAAAGACCGTTGAATGTTGTGGTTTATCAAAATTGAGAGTTCGATTTCTATTTATTTAAAGGCATGGAAACGTGCATGATCAATTTAATTTAAATGTATCAGATAAATATCATTTTTGTAATGATACATTATTCTCGATATCAGTTTTTAACACTTGCCATCATATTTGAAGAGTGTTTATGATTCCGGTTTGTCTGTCAGTCTGGACACTTTCCGTATTCTAACTTTCATACATCTCGCAACTCCCGTACTCGGAATGCCGTAAAATTTTTATATTTTTTGAGGTTTTCTATAAAACATTAAGTACTGATAATAACGTGTTTATATTTTTTGTTGGATTTAGGGGACACACAAATGTATTCTGTTACATTATGTTCTATTGGAAAAATCTTTCCGATGCATTTTGATATTGTTACAATACCTCAAACGTAATGAAATGGTTATGCATGCGTTTTATGGACTAAAACATGCTGTATGAGGAGTCTAGAATAAGTAGCATTTATTGTTTTTTTACAGGGACGCACAAAATAATTCTATTATATTATGATTTACGAGGAAAATCGTTTACCATGCACTCTAATGATGTTATGATTCTTCATATATAAAGAAATTAAAATAGATTACTCAGACGCACTACGACATGTTTTCTATAAATTATAAAATACGTAGCATTGGTCTTTCATTTACAGAGATGTACAAATGAATTCGGTTACATGACGAACTATGAGTGATTTCATTATATAAAAAAGGAAATTTCTTAAGGTGGTTCTCAAATAACCTACTAAAAACGCGAAACTTTCTGACTCATTTTTAAACTCAAAGACATAAAATTGGCAGGCCGGACTATAGAAGCTATTTGGAATCGAAGTAATTTTTGCTTTTTTTTAAATAAATAAATTACTCATTGAATTATGAGCGATTCGTGTCACATGGCGACAAGATTTAGCGCTTTCTTTTGCTGCGGCGTTGGAAATTCTGTTCAAAGCGTCCACTTTGACAGTATTTTCAGAAAGATCTTTTGCTTTTACCAAAAAATGGAAAATGTATTTCAATTACAAAATTTCTGAATAAGATTACCTGCGAATTTCATGCGTTTCCGAACAAGTATGAATCGAAACATATGTCATTCAGTAGCCAGTTTGGATTTGAGAACAGCCTTAATAATTCTAAGTTAGAATTGGAAAGTAGTTCATAATCTATGCCTGATGTATAATTTTTCGTTATTGTTGATTCTTAAAATCAAATAGTATAATATATATGGAGGTCAATTTTTTTGGTTAAAACGAGTTTGAGATGAATTCTTGCTACACAGAAAGAAATTTACTTAATTCAGCAAAAACAGAACAAGATTAGATTGAAAGTTGTAACGTCAGATAGTGCTGTTCTACTATGATTCTCAATGAAAAGTAACAAAGTTAATTAATTTCACCCCCAAGTATATTATTATATGGATTTGATATTACTTTGATTCTGAACGAGTAATATACTAGCTGCGCCAAACGTTCATTAAAACTTAAAAAATTCATTAAAAAGAAACAAATGATGCAAAAAAATTGCGGTTTGCAGGAATGAGTTCGCTTGAACCGATTGCCATAGTTTACTTATATTGTTCACACATAGTAAAATCTCGTGTCATACGTGTATTGCAACAATTAACTCAAAAGTTAACATTTCGTTCAAGAATGCATCACAATCGTTAAGGGTTTCGGAATCACCAGTTTTATTTTTCAGGTCATTCACGCATTCGATGACATCATGAAATTTCAAAAATATCGCTTTTACTGCTCCGATTCTAATTTCTCATCGTGTTTCAGACAGAGATTTTAATGTCAGTTTTAATTTAGTTTTTATAAGATCCCAACGCTTGCTTGACTTTGTAAAGAGCACATAAATTTTATTGATGAAGCCTAAAAATGTTTTAGCTATTGGAGAAGAGGTAGCTGCATCTGTTAAAAGCAAATTCGAACAATGACATTTGTACGGCGTACAGAATACTCGTAGATTAATATTGAGTATTCTTGTTCTGACACATTTATTAATGCCGACCATATTGGCGTCGTTATCCCTGTCCTCGACAGTTTTGGATTTCTAGACCATGTTTTCCTAGTTCCTTTAAAATAGCATTTGTTAAATACTCTCCCGTTGTTTCTGCGATCAGGCCCGTACAGAGGGGGTAGAGCCGGAAGAAATTACCAGGGCCCGGATCTCATAGGGGGCCCGGCTTCGGTACTAGTTTTTAAATAAACACCATAAAAAGTAGACTGGTATTTTTTACATAAAATTTTTAATTAAAATAACTAATAAATAATAAAATTCAAAAGTTAGAAGTTGCTTGAACGTCTTTACGGATTGGATATAAGAGGAGGAAGGGGGTACTCAGGAGTCATTTTAAGTTCGAAACAAAATCCAGCTTTATAATAAAATATAACACCATGTAATAGTATATTACTTTTAAATGCTAAAGGTGTAAAATTAACAACTATAATATAAATTAAAATAACTTTTATTAGTTGTTTTACATGTTTCGACTCTTCTGAGTCATTTTCAAAAACAAAATGAGAATATTCTAAAGCTGCACGGGCTTTGAAGTTATTATTTACATGTACTTTTTAAAAAAATTACGCACGTTATCTATTATTTTTTACTTGATTGTTTATTTTCATATCTTTGAGCATGGAGTAATTCTAGCCACAGTTTCGGTAAATTAAAAGATGTCGCATCGTTACATATTGTATTTCTGCGCGTGAGTATCTCTATGGTTTCTCTTATTATGGATGGATAGTGTAGACTGGAGGGAAATATTATTTTACTTTCATTGAAATTTATTTGGATGGTTTCTTCTTGATATAATCTTGCTAGGGCTGTAGTTTTTCTATTGTATTTAATATCAGCTATATGCTCTTTTTTTCTGCAATTAAATTTCCTGCTGGTCATGCCTATGTAGTAATTCTTGGATCCGTCTTCTTTAATAAAAGGTATTTCATATACTCCTGAATAATTCTCAAAATTAATTGGGTCAATTTTACTGCAAATGATATTCTTTAATTTCTTAGGTGGTTTGGCTATTAAGCAGATATTGAAACGTTTAAGGCTGTGTTTTAATTTTTCGAAAAAGCTTGGATAATATTGCAGAGTATAAAGTTTGTATTTTTGTGAATCAAATTTCTTTTCTGAATACTTATTATTGGTGATATCTATGATTAATTTATTAATATGGTGTACTGTAAAACCATTATTATAGGCAATTTTACGAATATTATCTAATTCATTATTCAATTTATTTTCAGTACATATTATAAAGGCTCGTTTTATGAGAAATCTGTAGGCTGAAATTTTGTATGTAAAGGGAGAACATGCGTTATTTGGTATGGTAGATTGGTTAGCCATGTTTTTCCGGAAAACAGCTCTGTCGATAGATTTATTTGTTCTTGTTAACATAACATCAAGGAATAGGAGACTTTTATTATGTTCAATTTCAATAGTGAATTTAATGTTATTGTCGATTGAGTTTAGTTGATTTATAAATATTTTAAGTTCATCAAGACTATGCTGCCAAATTATAAAAATATCATCAACATATCTGAGCCAAGTGTGAGGTGTTAAGTGAAATGTGCCAAAAACTTTATTTTCCAATGGGCGAAGAGTATATTCAGCTAATAAGCCTGAAATAGGTGACCCCATTGGAGCTCCGTGATTCTGCTTATAATATTTACTATTGAATCTGAAATAGTTATTATGGATGATTAGATTAAGTCCTCTTTTTATTGTTATTTTCATATCATCACTAAATTCTTCTATCTGTTCAATATCATCACAAATCTTATTACATACTACATGTGTGTCAATTGATGGATACTGGTAGATTGGTTAGCCATGTTTATATCCATAGTATCCATCAATTGACACACATGTAGTATGTAATAAGATTTGTGATGATATTGAACAGATAGAAGAATTTAGTGATGATATGAAAATAACAATAAAAAGAGGACTTAATCTAATCATCCATAATAACTATTTCACATTCAATAGTAAATATTATAAGCAGAATCACGGAGCTCCAATGGGGTCACCTATTTCAGGCTTATTAGCTGAATATACTCTTCGCCCATTGGAAAATAAAGTTTTTGGCACATTTCACTTAACACCTCGCACTTGGCTCAGATATGTTGATGATATTTTTATAATTTGGCAGCATAGTCTTGATGAACTTAAAATATTTATAAATCAACTAAACTCAATCGACAATAACATTAAATTCACTATTGAAATTGAACATAATAAAAGTCTCCCATTCCTTGATGTTATGTTAACAAGAACAAATAAATCTATCGACAGAGCTGTTTTCCGGAAAAACATGGCTAACCAATCTACCATACCAAATAACGCATGTTCTCCCTTTACATACAAAATTTCAGCCTACAGATTTCTCATAAAACGAGCCTTTATAATATGTACTGAAAATAAATTGAATAATGAATTAGATAATATTCGTAAAATTGCCTATAATAATGGTTTTACAGTACACCATATTAATAAATTAATCATAGATATCACCAATAATAAGTATTCAGAAAAGAAATTTGATTCACAAAAATACAAACTTTATACTCTGCAATATTATCCAAGCTTTTTCGAAAAATTAAAACACAGCCTTAAACGTTTCAATATTTGCTTAATAGCCAAACCACCTAAGAAATTAAAGAATATCATTTGCAGTAAAATTGACCCAATTAATTTTGAGAATTATTCAGGAGTATATGAAATACCTTTTATTAAAGAAGACGGATCCAAGAATTACTACATAGGCATGACCAGCAGGAAATTTAATTGCAGAAAAAAAGAGCATATAGCTGATATTAAATACAATAGAAAAACTACAGCCCTAGCAAGATCATATCAAGAAGAAACCATCCAAATAAATTTCAATGAAAGTAAAATAATATTTCCCTCCAGTCTACACTATCCATCCATAATAAGAGAAACCATAGAGATACTCACGCGCAGAAATACAATATGTAACGATGCGACATCTTTTAATTTACCGAAACTGTGGCTAGAATTACTCCATGCTCAAAGATATGAAAATAAACAATCAAGTAAAAAATAATAGATAACGTGCGTAATTTTTTAAAAAAGTACATGTAAATAATAACTTCAAAGCCCGTGCAGCTTTAGAATATTCTCATTTTGTTTTTGAAAATGACTCAGAAGAGTCGAAACATGTAAAACAACTAATAAAAGTTATTTTAATTTATATTATAGTTGTTAATTTTACACCTTTAGCATTTAAAAGTAATATAAAATCCAGCTTTTATTAAAAATCAGCAGAACGCACATAGCAAAGATGCAGGCATTTATTTATTTATGTTTTACAGAACAAATATTTTCTAAATTTTAAAATACAGTAATAAAATTTGCAATAGCGTAAGGCAATCGCTGCCTTAACTGATGAATCGAATTAAAATTTAATTATATTTTCAATATTTTAAATTTCTATTTAAAATCCTTATATCAAAATGTATTACCAGTGCATCATAAACAGTAATACTGCTGTAAAATACTGTAAAAGAAAAATAAGAAAATTGTAAGAAAATACTATATAGATTTTCTAAAAAAAAGTACTATTCAACATAATTATTTTCTAATAAAGTAAAGGATGTTTATAACGGAATTCCGCTGTAAACGGATTAAAAACCATGATCTAGCCAAAAAAAAAATTCCATGCATTTGTACCTTTTAAGACGAAAAAAAATCTGTTTAAAACTGAATTTCCTGGTACGTTTTCGTCTAAGCAGGTTTTAGTTTATCAGGGTTATGGGGGGGGGGGCGCATTGGAACTATTACCGGGGCCCGTTGTGTTTCTGTACGGCCCTGTCTGCGATTGAAATAAACCTAATTAAATGTTCCTCTATCGCTTCAGGTGAGGAATTGCAAAATCTTAATATTATTGACATTTGTTCCACACGGCTCACATCCCTGGTACAAACGAGTATGAAGGCGTAATATTTTGCTTGTTTGACTCTGTTTTAAATTTCGTCAATAACTGATTAGGATCTTAATGTAATTAATTCATTTTGGATGTCGTGGCTCAGGCAGTGTTGAGAAATTAGCTTTTTATCAATACTTTGTAAGTACTGTTTTAGTGTTAGATGATATTTGGATAATAATTTAAATAAGTCTATAAAATTTCCACAGTTTCCGCTATCGCTCAGGTAAAGGGATACTCGAAGAGCTCTAAATGCCAGATTGGGTGCGGCTAAGTAGTTTATTATATCGATCAATCTTTCAAACAAGTTATACCAATACTTTTGTGATTCTCTAATCAGTCTCCTCGTTTTCCTTATCTATTGTTTTTCCGTATTTGATTCTTTTATAGAATTCCATCCATTTAATCATGCACTCCATGTGTTCTTGACTTTGTTCATGTCTTTGCAATATCAAACTCAGATCTTTACAGTCACAACATCCTTCTTCTACCATCAGTGTCTGCAAGTGTGAAAAAAGTCTGCATGGAAAGCAATAAACTTTATCTTGAGATATGGAGTAACTTAACCATCTGCGAAGTTGCTTTTCGAAGTTATTTAATTTTGTAGTAAATTGAAATTTAGTAAAATGTCTTTTATTCGTGTCTTTGAGGTAACTTTCGTCAGATTTCTGTAGGTTTTGATGGGGACCGTTTTAAATTAAGTCATGACGCTGCGAATCCGTTACTGGAAATACCCACTTCCTCGGATCTCATTCCATAAATGACTTTCTTATATGAAAAGTTTACCCTCGACTTTCTGAGTCACAAATCTTTTCACATTTTAACTCTTTATTCGGCTCAGAATGTAGGATCACAGCAGTTTCACCCATCTCTGATGCTGTATCAGAAAGGGTAACATATTCATTCGACCCTGACACTGGAGCAGGTTCTGTTTCAGAAACTAAAAATTTTATCATAATGGAAATAATAGCTTTGTTGGACCTAACCGTCTCAGCCTTTCTTTTTCTTTTTAATGCATCGGATTCCTAGATATAAAAAATATTTTTTGTTAAGTAGGTTGATAAGTACAGTGCTTAAAGTACTCAATGTTATAGTATGACCGATATAATAAACTACTTAGCCTCACCCAATCTGGCATTTGAATCCCTTAACCTGAGCAATAGCGGAAACAGTGGAAATTTATAGACTTAATTAAATTATTATCCAAATATGATCTAACGCTAAAAGAGCACTTTCAAAGTATTAATGAAAAGCAAATTTCTATAGAGAGTATAAAGCCATTTTAGAGAGTCCATAATAGTAAAATAATATTAAACTATTAGGCATACCCCCATATTTTAAGTCAGTGTTTGTTAAGTAAACTGTTTGATTAGAGAGCTTATATTTTTACTATTGAAATTAGCATTAAATTTATAATTATTTAGATTTTTCTAATTGCGTGCAGTTATTTTTAACGATGCATTTTATGATGGGCTGTATATTACATGAATTTTATACCGAGAAAAAAAAAAAAAAAAAAAAAAAATCCATATTTATAACTTCAAAAATACAAATACAGATCAAATATAGGACCTCTTTTTTCAGAAGTCTGTTGAACGAATTTGAAATAGCTATTTTCGAAGTATAATTTATGTAAAACCTATCCAATAAAAAAAAAAGAATCATCCAATCGAATGATTATATTTATCGCAAATGAAATGGTGGTTTATAAGTATGAAAATATAAATTAATTACGAATTACTAACCTAAAATTACGACAATAGAAACAATAACGTTCTACAGACAAATAAACATGCTAAGAAATGTATTTGGATATTGACTTACCTTACAAATATGAAATAAATCACAACACTATGATAAATGTAAAAAATGTAATAACTTCTTTAAAATTATATATCCAATTTTTCATTTTGTAATGAAAATAAACGTAGCCAGAAGTTTTGAGCATACGAATCTCCAAGTTTTGTGACAGCTGATTCAATGAAGTAGAAAGAATTAACGATTCGGCGATTTCCCGAGTAACGCGCGTGGAATCGATCAACTTTCATAATGTTGCCAGACGATTCTACAAGGTGATCAATTTAAAAGAATACCCGTTGTTTTTTAGGGTTTCGTTCATCTCACGAAACCCTATTACTCCCGCTCCGTTGTCTGTCCGTCACAGAGCCATTCTCAGAAACTATGTAACTTACAGAATTAAAACTTTGTGTATATCTAGCTTAATACCAGCTATGAAGCTCAAAATATTAAAATTTGAAAAAATCGTGTTATTTTAATAAATAGAGATAAAAAAACCAAACTTCTAACAGCCTTTTCCTATTAAATTTAAGCATTTTTCGTTAAAGCAGTTGCCAAAAATTAAAAATCCACGATGAAATTCTTTCCACAATAATTAATTTTCTATTGGACGATTTCCACGTGAAAAATGAAAATGAAATAAAAATTTTCTCCAATTGAAAAAAATATTAATATGAAATAAAAATGATTGACGTCATAGTGGTAATAAAACGAAAATTTTCAAAGATTTCTCAATACTACAAGGAGTATGAGTAGTGTATGTACACAAAGCAGATTAATATCACGTCATTAGAGAATTTAAAAGAAAATCTGACGTCCTATTGGAAGTTTAACGAATTTTTCAAATGTTTGAGAATAATACAAAGCGAGTATCAATAGGAGTATTAGGGAAATATTCGTATATTTTAATATTTTGAAGGTGTACAACATGTTTAATTTTGAAATTATTTTTTTTAAATATCGCATTTAGTCCGCATGACAGATATTATTATGATCGCTATCGGGCTGGTTCAGATATTCGCCACCATTTTGAATGCAAACGTATATTTGCTTTTTTACTCTTCTCTTCCTTTTCCTTAAATATAGATTCTTGAACTTGTATAACTGTATTTTTATTTTAAATGTATTTGAATATATTTAATTATTAAATATATTTGATTTATTTGAATGCATAATTGATATTTTTCATATAAAGATAGTGAACAATCTAAAATAATATATTAAATGTAAAAAATCTATGAAATTTTTCCAATTTAAAAAAAAAATATATATATATAAAAAAAAAAAAGTTTTCTCCTATATGCTATAAGCCCTGGTTGGATTCCTTACTTTAATAAATTATAAATTACTCTGGACACCGTAAACGGCAGAAAATAATAAACAAGTGGGATATGCTTTGTATGTATGGGTGAGAGGAGGAAGAGCTTTGTAATATCTAGATCTAGATGCTTTATTATAATAAGTAACAACACTTCTATACTTTCCTTTTTTTTTATTCTTTTTGTGATACGTGTTTAACTAGTTTAAGTAACTCTTTAAAAATAAATTTTATTACTGATTTTTAAACCATAAAATATCAAATTTTATAGTTAAAACTCCAAAATCCAGCAGGGTGGTATGCCTTTCCCCATCTCTAAAATACACAGTGTACTTATGACACTGTATGTACTTCTAACACTGAAGTATAATTTTTTGAACCTAGTTTAAGTGTGAGAGACAATTTCCAACAATGTTGGACTCTTAAAACTTTATTTGTGAAGTAAAACAGAAATGGAGACAAACAATGTTAATTAATCCTGTGATAATTTAATTTTTGAAAAACATAATTTAATTATTTTTTTTTACATTATCATTCCTTACAGCGAATGTTGAAAATGTTAGCCACCATTTTGAATGCAAACGTGAACACGTCTAACTAAGATTTTTGACACACTTCTGATAATATTGACTCGATTTCTTCAGTTACGATTTGTTTTAATTCATCGATGCTTGCAGGACTTCTCTGAAAAAAACCTATCTTTGAGTTAAAACCACACTGTAAAAAATTTTGCAGCAAAGTAACCGGTCTTTCGACCGTTTTTTATAAAAACGGTCGAATGACCATACTAAACCGTACATAACCGTAATTTAACGCTATTTTGACCATAATATTGCTGATATTAGGGTCAGAATACTGTTAAATTACGGTTATATAACCGTTTTTTATAAAAACTGTCGAATGACCGGTTACTCTGCTGCAAATTGTTTACAGTGCACATAAAAAAATAATAATGTTGAAACAAGCAGACGATTTACTCAAATCATTTGCGCAGAATCGGATAAAAAATTACTAATGATGTTCACGCGAATTTTTGTTTATTAAACGAGTTTTCGTATTTAGAAATTGAAAAAAACGATACCCGCAAATTCAATATAGAAATATGAAATAAGTAATGATCTTGAAAGTCTCGCTACATATATTATAGACTAGCAGGCTATGCCCGCTGTTTTGGTACATTTTCCAAATGAACCTTGAATCAAACGAAATGGTGAATTCGACCATGTATTTTCAAATAATATGGATCTTCAACTGGAAAATCTTTTCGCATTGCTAAATACAATGCGAATACCATTGCGTTATAATATTATTTTATGCGTTATACAAAATTCGGCTATTAAAAACCAAGTCTTTAATTTGATGATTTATGTTAGAGTTTGGTAGAAAAATGTTGGCCGTTGTGACCAACAGAAATAAAAAATGTTCTCTAAGTCACCACATTACAAAAAAAAAAAAAAAGAGAGAGAGAGAGAGAGAGAGAGAGAGAGAGAGAGAGAGAGAGAGCATTACAATCATTTCAGAGATTGAACATTGAACTGAAATAATGTTCGGGTTATTCATTTCGGTTGTTAGTTCTTGTACTCAGGGCCTCTCAGGACAAGTAGAGCTGTCTTAAGCAGAGCATTTGAAAATAATATTAATGGATATGGCGGTCCTATTGTATCCCCCCCTCAGATCACTAGATTTGAATCCTTTCGCTTCTTTCTTTCGAGTTTTCTGAAAAGTAACGTTTATATAAGAGAATCCACTAGTCGAGCAGATTTGTGGAATCGTATTTCTATTGTATGCAGATCTGTGAAACCTAAAATGTTGCTTAAAGTACAAGAAGGATTTATTTCCTGTGTACAATCCTACATTGCAGCCAAATGAAGTCTCTTAGAGGAAGTTTTAAGATAACTTTAAATTTTATTAATTAAGTTTTAGATAAGATAATCTCGTAGCATTTTAAAATATGTATCATTTTGTAAAGAATTATAAAAGTTGCTTTTAATCATTTCATTTTACACAATTTCTGTTAGTTTTTCACTTATATTTTTGTACTAGTTGTATACTTTGCTTTAATATGTCAGAATAAATGTAAATTTTAAAATGAAATAATGTAAATTTTAATCTCAACTATTATTTTTTATATCTGACGATTATGTATAATTCTAAGAAATGTGTGAATGACCCTTATTTTGCAGCAAAAAATATTCTTCAACTTTAAATAGCTTATAAAAAAATAAATCAACTTTAAAACTTTAATAGCTATTACTCAGTCAGTTGTAATAGCAGAATAATAACACTTTTTAGAGTTTCGTTCATCTCACGAAACCTTATTTTTTCGCTTCGTTGTCTGTTCGTCACAGAGCCGGTTCGCAGAAACTATGTAACTTACAGTCATGGAATATTGTGTACTTATAGATAAATACCTATTATGAAGCTAAAATCATAAAATTTGAAAAAATCGTATTATTTTAATATATAGAGATAAAAAACCAAGAATCTAACAGCCTTTTCCTATTAAATTTAAATATTGTGTACTTATAGATAAATACCTATTATGAAGCTAAAATCATAAAATTTGAAAAAATCGTATTATTTTAATATATAGAGATAAAAAACCAAAAATCTAACAGCCTTTTCCTATTAAATTTAAACATTTTTCGTTATAGCAGTTGCCAACAATTAAAAATCCACAATAAAATTATTTCTACAATAATTAATTTTCTATTTAAAGATCTCCGCGTGAAAAAGGAAAATGGAATAAAAAGTTTCACCAATTGAAAAAAAGATTAATGTGACGTCATATTGGTAATAAAACGGAAATTTTCAAACTTTTCTCAATAATACAAAGAGTATGAGTATCTAAATATAGAAAGCAGGTTAATATGACGTCATTAGAAAATTAAAAAGAATATTAATTTGACGTCTAACATTTTAAAGGATACAGCATGTTTAATTTTGAAATGGATTTTTTTTAATATCGCATTTAGTCCACAAGGCAGATATTATTATGACAGAGTATAATAGAGCGGACTTTGCCCGCTTTCAGATCTGATCAATTTATCGAAAAAACGAGAAAAAATGACCGGTAAATTTTTACTTTATAAAAAAATGACACTTTTTTTTTGGGGGGGGGGGGGTTATGAAATTTATTTGTATTTATTAAAGAAAGGATAAAGTTTTTTGAAAGAAATATTAAACGAAACATTTTGTGCGATCTTCGATCACACTTACACACTTGTTTTGTGTAACTTCTTAGTGTAATAGGAAACTTTTACTGAATATCACTTATATTACCGGGAGACTGTATAAAAATGTGAATTTCGTAACTTAAAAAAAAAATGTTTTATTCAACGAAATCGCTTTTAAAATACTTTTTTATTTCATTTAAACCATTTTTGTAATTAGAACTATTCGTCAATGAATAATGGTTTAGAAATTAGACCTTGGACGCCGTTGAGAGAGCATACCCTGTATGTTAGCATCTGGCACTAAAATAAGTATAACAGTCAATGCGTAATGGAAATGTTGTCTTCTTAAACGTTTCAACTAGTAAAAAGCAGACATTTGACAGAAAAATATTTGTACACTTATTGCATTTATTTAACATTCTTGAAATATTAACGGAACATGCACATTTCCCCCCCTTTTCCTTTCACTTATAAAAAAAAATTATTACGCTTTTATTAATTTAAAAAATGACTATTTTATTCGTTTTTATTTTTTATACGAGAAACGTCATAAATTACTATATTTTTACTCATTAATAATAATTAAGAGATGTATGGTGTTCCGTTTAAATTTAGATATACTGTTCAGAGGAAACCAAGTAAACCTGTTCTTAGAAACACTGCCTTATATTTCAATTATCTTCAACTTCACTTACATTATCTTTCTGCACGTCTCTTTCTTATTTATATTTGCAAATAAACGATCAATACGACTACGAAAGATTTTAACTTAATTTGGGACTATTTTCGTATCCCTAAGATGAAACCCAATTTCCCTTTATTAACAGGATGAAAGAATAAAACCTTTGTCTCATACCAGATTGGGAATAAAAGGTCAATATTGATTAAGAAAGAACTGATGTTGTTTACAAAAACTATTAAAAATTATTGTTTTCCGATATTCAAAATTCGATTTCCATTTATTTATTCTGAAGAAAGAGTACAAAATACTTTATATACATTAAACAAATGTAATTTTTGTAACAATAAATTTACATCTATGTTAGTTAAATATCGTTAAAATCAATTTAAATAAACTATATATATATTACCTACGAACGTAATGCTTAATTAGGTGTAAAATGGTGAAAACTAAGTATGCTTGTAATCTTAAAAAAACTCCTACTGTTATCTTTATTAATTACTAGCTAACCCGCCCGCCGTTGCCCGGGCCCGAGATAATAACAATCTGTTCTTATGAATATGACTGAAATCTGTAACGCTATCGAAATCAAGTCGAATGAGGCAACCGGGTCGTAATCGGGCTCATAAAACCCGATTTCGAAAAGCCCATCCTGGCGGTCGAAAGTGCAACTAAAATATTTAAGGCTATAGATATAAAGTCGAATGAGCCAAACCCAGTCATAATCGGGCCCATAGAACCAGAGATACGCCTGTAGTTCCACCTTCCACCGCCAAGGGGCACAATCTGTTCTGGAAGAGACCTTTTCAGAACACTCGGCCCAAACAAATTTTCTAGTAGAATTGAAATTTACCTAGGGGTAAACATTGCCAAAATAGCGGAAATCGCGAAAGTAGGTTACGTAAACGATCGGTTTCGAAAGGGTTAATGTAAATATTTTTTAATATCCAACAGTGCGTTTTGAAAAAAAAATTAACATGTTTATAATCTGAAGTCTACTGTTTGTCCGTTTTCGTATTTCCTGAGTCGATGCCGATTTTTAAATCTGGGCCGAAAAACAAAAATCCTGTGAATGAGTTTTGGAAAATGATTTTTTTTTGGACGGTTAAAACTAAAATTTTTCAAAACGGATACCAGATTATAAAATGCAAAGGTATCTAGATTAAGCGCGGTATTTTTAGTTTTTTGTATCTTGTTTATAATTGCCGATTCGAATTTTTTAATATAGGAGAAACTGTTAAAAATGCGAAATTGACTTACGGTAAAAAAAGTTATCGAAAGTGTTAAGTTGATTTTTTTTAAACTTAGGGTTTCTGCCAAAACCAAAGAAATTAGATGTCTATAAGTGTGTTTGATTTTTGTTTGGTTATTTTAGAAAGTCGATGCCAGATTTTATACGTATATCGCAGAAAATCAGAGAGTCCTGCGCGCGAATTTTTTGAAGGGTTAATATTCGTATTTTTCAAAAACAAATACAGATGTCGAAAAAATAATAAATGTAGATATTGTCTGGTATTTTTAGTTTTTTGTTCCTTGCTCTGAACCGCCGGGGCAAATTTTTAAAAATTGGCAAAATCGCAAAAATAGCAAAACGGCATACAGAAAAAACAGTTTTTTAAGGGTTAACTTTCGTATTTAAAAAAATAAATAAATAATAAATAAAAAAAATAATAATAATAAATAAAAAACGAGCTTTGAAAAGGGTAATGTCGATTACCTTCGTTTTTGTGTATCTCTTGCAGTTCGGTAGATGCAAGGCTCGGAATACGGGAGAAAATTAAAAAAATAAATTCGATACTTCTTGATTTTTTTAAAGGGTTAAATGTGATTTTTTTCCAAACCAACCAAATCGTTCGATACATAAAAGTACGTTCTTCGAGAATATGTAGATGGTTTTTCCGTATTTTTAACCGTTCGCCCATGGCCAATTTAGAAAAATTTATAAAAGAAATGGGATGACCCGTGCTTTGTTTTTTCTATTAACGGAGATACGGATAAAAGGCTTCAGAGCATGCGCGCACGGATTTCGGAAGAGTGATTTTTTTATTTTGTGATCTTTGATCAGTTTTTAATTAATAACTGCTCTAATTTTCAAAATATAAAGATCAAGTGCACCAGGAGGGGGTTTGATCTGCCTAAATCTAAATTTTCAAGCTTCTATGTGGGCTAGATTTTCTAGCCATTACAACAGACACACACACACAGAGCGAAACTTTTTTTTATTAGTATAGATTTAAATTTTCAAAATAATCTATGTTATTATGTTAAATTCGCGAAATTGAGATTTACGTGTATTTAACTCTCCTGTACAATCGGAAGCAGGGAATCGAAGAAAAATCATTTTAAAATAAATAGATAATGGTTGTTGTTATAGCTCTGAAATTGGTTTAATCTTCAATAGGTAATTGGAGTGCTGTACAGGAACACCAGGTCATTCGTTAATCAATGTCTGTTTGAGTCGATTTCTAGTTTTTGCCAATTCCTACACTGTAAAAAAATACACTGCAAATGTTTATTAATTTACAAAAATATAATATAACTAGACTGAAAAAAAATTGTTGATTTTACAGTACAATACTGGCATCGCAGGTGCTAGTATTATACCGTAAAATAAACAGTAATAAACAGCAAAATATGCAGTAATACGCTGCCGCGCATGCGCCTGTAATCTAGAAACGAACCGTGAAAGAAAATTTCAGCTAACGTTAGTTTTATGCGCATTTTCATGAGAATTCAAGAAAGCCCTCAGACGCTCAGAGCATCATTTTTCTTGGATCATTTTTCACGGTAAAGATTAAACGGTAAAGATTTTTAAAAGTATTTTGGAAGTGTTGGAACGAGTTTCATAATCTTTGCTTGACGTATGATTTTTCGTTCTCGTTTCTCCTCCGTTGAGATGCATTTTAGAACAAACCAAATAAAGCTACTTTAATAAATAATATCACCGAACTAAATCAATTTTAACTTCATTTACATAAATTTTCTGTAAGTCACTTTGCCATTTATTGTTTGAAGTAAAATATAAATATGCTTTTGTAAGACATTTATTTAATTTGTTACTCTGTTGGTGTGATGAAGATGAAATGCAATAACTGTTTATTACACGCGTGAAAGAATAAAGCTTCTTTCTGATATCTGGTTGCGAATAAAATATGATTATACTTACGTAAGGATTTATGTTGATTGCAATTGACTGATCATTGTTACAGTATCCCGAATATGAGAATTCAATTTCCATTTATTTATGTACAAAGGAGAATATATAATCCTTTAAATGTATCATATATGTGTTATTTTTTAAATAATAAATCTTTCTCGATATTTGTTTTTCAAAATAATTTATAATAATGTATATACAGTATCTCTCTATTTTAAAAAAATAACAAACACTGCTACTTCAGTAATTGAATTTATTGGGACATTTTTAGTTTCTCGTCTTATCCGGCAAAAGTAATGCATATCAAACCTAGTCCTTGGGGGGCCACCGTGATACTTACCCCTCATAGATATGCATAATATAAAATATGAATATAAACCATAAGTAAATTATTTTTAAAATGCATTACAATTCGAATAAAATGGTGGCTTGATGACGTCATAAACTTTAAATGTTCTATTACTGAATTGATTAAAAAAAACATCTTTATAACTCCAAAACTGATAATCATATTGACTAACGGTTTACTGCTTCGCATGAAGCGCCTCATTTCCAATTAAAATATACCTTTGAATTGAAATTTGAATGAAATACATGGTCATGAAAAATCGAAGAGTATGGAAAATAGGATTCCAAATATCTCGGCAACTCATTATCCGATCGACTTCATTCTTTATGCAGAATATATGTTTTTTTTATTGTATTTTATACCCATTCATTAAAATAAACAATTTCGAAAATGTTTATATACCTTTTATCACAACGAATACTTCGACAGTCCGAAAAAAATATTTCCGGATAATCGAGGTTACTGAAATTCAATAAATTTCTTCCCATTATTACATACTAAGTACATACAGAATTTCAAGTCTCTATCTCAATTTGTTCGGGAGATAGAGCGTTTACAAACACACAAACACACACAGACAGACGGACGACAAAATGTTTTTTCTAAAAATATGTTTTTCGGAATCTCCAGGGTCTGAAACGTCTAAATCCGTCAATATATATATATATGTATATGTATATATATATACATATATATATATATATATATATATATATATATATATATATATATATATATATATATATATATATATATATATATATATATATATTCAAAACGATTACAAGACTTGCCCTATACTACGTATGATGGGTAAGTAACTTGAAAACTACAGTTTTATACAGAAATGTATCATAAACACATTGAAGTAGACAGTTTTAAAATCGAAGGAATTGTTGTAAGCGCTAGTTAATGTTGAATTTGTTCAAGATAGTTTAGTGAGCTGTGTTTTAGAGGATCAAAAACTATGCAGAGGAATTTCATTTTTTTGCAGACTTACACTAGATCATATTATGCTGTGCAGTGTCCATTCATTTTTTATATTTCTCTCTTTTTATAATTTATTTTCAATATCTTTTCCATTATCTGTTTATAGATTTAATTGTTAGTTTAAATAATCATTTTTATCTACTACTGCCAAATTAAAAAAAAAATCCTAAATATTAACATATCCAAACAATTTCCAATTGAAAAATATGATGACACGTGGAAATTAATTAAATTAATACTTGTTAAAAATACATAATGGTGAGAATTAAGTCATATTTAACACGATATATTTAAAACATCACATTTAAAACGATTTTGTTATAGCTTCTGAAATAAAAGATTTTTTCTGCACGTTCTGAAGTCTGAGATACTGCGGCGATATTTTTTCGTAACCATTTTATGAAATCAGATTTTAGAATGTGTATTTGATCTCGCGACAGCGGCGGATGTTGCTTTGGGAACTAAAAGAATACCCAGTCAAAGATTGACAACCCTATTACAGACGATCATCACTAGTCGTGATAATATCTTCCAATCTTCCGTAATCATGTAATCATTTTTAACACTTTCCAACCTAGTTGAAAAGTGTTTATGACTGCGGTTTGTCTGTCGTATGGCCGTTTGCCGTCTGGCTGTGCCCTAACTTCCGTAAATATGCTCGGATTGCCCTGGAATTTTTATATGTTATTGTCGTCATCTATAGCATGTTCCCTATTTCAACTGAAGTGTGTAGCACTTATAGTTTTTTTACAGGGATACTCAAAAGAATTCTGTTACATTACTGTCTATGGGGAAAAAGCATTTGTGGTTTATTTTAATGATGTTACACAATTTCTAACACATTGTAATTGATATACATCACTAAGGTGAATTACAAGAAACTTAATATAGAATATGGTGTGCATAGCACTTATAACAGGGACACTTACAGGGACATTCAAAAGAATTCCGTTACATTACGTCTATGGAGAAAAATCGTTTGCGGTTTAATTAAATAATGTTTCACTATTTTAAACGCATTGAAATTTATATATATCACTAAGGTGAATTAGAAGAGGCTTACTACAGAATATTGTGTCATCATTCATTTACAGGGACACGCAAAATAATTCTCTACTGTCTGTTAACAATAATTCCTGGAAGTGCGTTTTAAGTTGCTGAACGCGATTTTAAATTTAACTCACTTTTTGTCTATTACTTGGTGTGTAAAAATTCTGTAGATCCTATACAGGGCAGCGCAAAAGTTCGCAAACACATTTCCGTTTATTGACAGAAACTCCAGAAGGAGAATTTTAAACTGTGCTACGCGTGTCCTAACTAAACTAAAATTTAGCATTCTATGTAGTATATATACAAATCTATAGATCATATAAAGGGCTAAATAAAAGTATTCGGATATTTTTCCGAATATTGTATACGTTGGAAATTCTCGAAATTATATTTTTAAATATGTTATGCGTTTTTCAAATTGTTTACTTATATGTTATCTTGCAGCTTATTAAACGGTAATGATTTGTAAAATTATTTTGGAGGCGTTGGAAAGTGTTACATAATCTATGCTTGACGCATGATTTTTCGTTCTTGTTAATATATACAGAGCAAATTAGCGTATTTTTGCAGTCTGCGGGGTTTCGGGAAACAATCCATTTATTCATTCTAAAATACAGGGTGTCCCACTCGAAACCAAAATTATATTTTTATCAATAAATTTAAAATAAGGAATATATTTTAACAAAATTTGAGTTAGACTGACTTTTAGTTGCATGAAATAAAAAAGCTTTCAGTATTATCCAAATAGCGATGAAATAGACGCTGCATATTTCCGCTCGTAATTAGCTATTTCATTTTCTGAAACACTGTGCAGTTCCATTAATTTTACTGAAATCATTGCATTTCAGACAAAGTGAGATATGTCTGTTGAAAACTGCTTTCAATTATCTTTATTTTGATTAAAGTTCTGAACGGTAGTATGTTCGAATTGAAGTAACACATCCGCCATTTTGGAGTACAATGAAGAGTCTATAGCACTGGTTTCTGATACAAAAAATGCTTGTTTTTGTGTGAACTATCACATCTTAATGCTCGTCGAAACTTTTTTATATCACACAGTGTATTACCTTATAAACGTAAGAGTTAATTTCGTATTATTCGTAGAAAAATGAAAGGTAAAACAGCTTGTAAGAAAAGTAATCTACAGTTGTTTTTACTTTTAAAGAAATTTTAAAATGAGTCTTTGGTATTAGGTAAAACAAGGGTATCCAAGAAGGTCTTCTCGGGTTACAGGGGATAGGTGAAAACATTGTTTGTTTACTGTAAACCATAATACATTTTTTAGATAACCCACTAACAACGCTTGATAAATTTATTTATACAGAGGCTGTTCGCACATTTTTTAGACAAATTTGATAAATGATTTTTAAAAAAAGTCCTTCCGGCCTGTACCGGCAGGAAAAGGTAGCTTTCCTATATCTTCCTTTTAAAATTTTAGCTAATGTTACACGAAAACAGCAAGTTCAAATGCAAAGAAACGTTTACAAAAGATTCGTTAATACTGAATTTGAATAAGAAATTCGCCAAATTATTGAGCAATAGCCAAATTGGCTTCATTTATGAAGACTTATTTTGGTCGCCAAATTTGGCGATATTTCGCAAAATGTCACCAATTTTGCCAATTTTGTCTCCAATGTCGCCAATTTTGGCGCTAACGGATATGAATATATAGTTTTATGCGTATAATTCATAAAATTATTACAACAATGAAAGAAAATAATTTGCAAGCAATCGCGTTAATGTGCTGTTTTGTTTCAAAATGTCAGCCACCCTAGAATTTCAAACTGCTCTATCTCAGCCATTTTTTGAGATAGAGGTAAACCAAAAAATGCTCTGGAATCCTTGTATCAAGGCCTAACACGTAATTAAAAAATAAATTTGAATTTTTATTTTTTTGTATATTTATTTTAGTTTTAAATTTTTAAATGGCCGCCTTCTTGAAACAAAATGGCGGACCAAGCTGGCCAACGGACTCGGTCGAGACATTGGTTAGCTTAATACACACAATTAGTTTAATCAAAATTGATTTATAAATACGAGCGTTATCGTATGACATAGGTCAGATATATATATATATGGATATATCTATATATATAAATCAACATTTGAACGGAGGGTGGTTTTGGGGTCTGGGGGTCATGATCGGTGAAAACATATCGAAATTTTCCGGAACTGCTTTCCTCCGAACGGCTGCAATAGGTAGCTTTATACTTTTTTGTATTGAAAGCTACCTAATAGAATTATTTTAGAAGATAAAATTCTGGCAACAACTTATTATGTGTAATTTATATTATCGTCTGATACTTTCAAATTTATTCTTATTTCAAGATTGCGCATGCAAAAAAGGGAATGAGAAGATGCGTTTTTTTATCGTATGCTAATTTGACAGTCTAAAATGATTGCAAAGCGCATAACATAAAACATTTTTAGGGCGAAATAAATATAACTATTGATTGGAAAGTGCTATCTCAAAAAATCAGTACATATACATGGTAAAAATATACCAGATGGAAAAAAAAGTCCTTCCGGCCTGTACCGGGAGGAAAAGGTATCTTTCCTATATCTTCGTTTTAAAATTTTAGCTAATGTTATGCGAAAACAGCAAGTTAAAATGCAAAGAAACGTTTACAAAAGATTCGTTGATACTGAATTTGAATAAGAAATTCGCCAAATTATTGAGCAATAGCCAAATTGGCTTCATTTTTTAAGACTTATTTTGGTCACCAAATTAGGCGATATTTCGCCAAATGTCGCCAAGTTTGGCAAGAATTTGGCGCTAATGGATATGAATATATAGTTTTATGCGTATGATTGGGAAAATGATTACAACAATGAAAGAAAATTATTTGCGAGTAATCGCGTTAATGTGCTGTCTTGTTTCAAAATGTCAGCCACCCTAGAATTTCAAACTGCTCTATCTCAGCCATTTTTTAAGATAGAGGTAAACCAAAAAATGCTCTGTAATCCTCGTATCAAGGCCTAACACTTAAATGAAAAATAAATTTGAATTTTTAACTTTTTTGTATAGTTATTTTAGTTTTAAATTTTTAAGTGGCCGTCATCTTGAAACAAAATGGCGGACCAAGCTGGCCAACGAACTCCGTCGAGACATTGGCGAGCTCAAAATTGATTTATAAATACGAGCGTTATCGTATGACATAGGTCAGATATATATATATATATCTATATATATGTATATATGGATATATATATATATATATATATATATATATATATATATATATATATATATATATATATATATATATATATATATATATATATATATATATATATAAATCAACATTTGTACGGAGGGTGGTTTTGGGGTCTGGAGGTCATGATCGGTGAAAATATACCAAAATTTTCCGGAATTGCTTTCCTCCGAACGGCTGCAATAGGTAGCTTTATACTTTTTTGTATTGAAAGCTACCTAAAACAAGGAAAAAAAAGAGCCCATTTCAAGGCTGAAAACGATTATTTTATGATTTATGACTGTCGCAAATTTATCCTACAATGGAAAAATAAAAATAAGAATATTGGACAAAAATGGTTACAAGCAATTCATTATATTATTAAGAGAATGTGTTACATCCGATATTTACATAAAAAATCCTATTTTCTTTATTTCAACTAATTTTAAAGGGTGAAACTGCAAAGCAAAGCTACCGCTCATACTTCAAAAACTACCGCTGTATTCGTTGAAAACATTAAAATCTCACACAGGTATTGCATTTATACTTTTCAACATATTCCTAAGAAGTCACCTGACGTTTCTCTTATGGTTTATTGTGCATTTGGTCTGCTGAAAAGAGTTATTTTAAAACGCAAAACCACCACGATTGATCGAATCTGGAATGTTTGTAAATGGGAAGGCATGGGAAGCAATAAGCCTGTAAATTTTACAAAAAACCTTCTACCATTGAAACCATTACGCAGAATTAGAATCAAGAAGCAAGATTATCATATAGATTATTTCAGAAAGCAATATTCATATTTTAAACGTTACAAAAACAGCGCCGAAATCGTCTAAAAATGTGCGAAGACCCTCTGTATATCATGAAAAATTTATTTAGAATTGCATTTGTTCTGATGCATTTCAACATTTTGCTAACCATTTGAAAGAAATCCATCCTAACCCCCCCCCCCCCCCTGCTGTTAAACTTCTTAAATATATATGTCATTGTTCTACTTTTTAAGCCAGGGGAGGGGTTTGCTAGTTAGGGGAGATGAGTAGATATATGCATATATATTATTTATTAATGAAACTACAATTTCTATGTAGTCTTTGTTTAACAAGCCATGCAGTTTGTATTTTTTCAGTCGTAAACTTGTATCTGTATTCTTCATTTCCTCATTCTGAATTTGTTTACATTTAATATTAAAAGTTAATACATTGTATTTTTTCCAATATATTCCTTATAAGTGAAGAAAATTATGCTGTGATGTCATCTTAAATAAAGAATTACTATTCCAAGATTGCTTTCCTTGTTTGTTTCAATGTGTTATTTTGTAATTATTTATAACGACGTTTAATTAATCATTTTTGGAAATAAAACAACTGACAATTATGTATCAGTAACCAATTATTTTAATGGAATATGTTTTTTATACAGTATTCTTAAGAATAAACAATTACTTTATAATGCATTGTATAAAAGATACCTTATTGAAAAGGTCTTTAAAATATTTTAATTATTTGATGTAAAATAATCTTGCACTCTATTTAAAGTGATATATTAAACAGTTAAACAATTTAATGAAACTGAATTGAAATATTTATTGAACTTCTCAAACATACTTAATATAAATACTATGTAATATTAATAGCGCTAGAATGCAAAACTATAAAGAAAATTAAAAGGGAGATTAAGTGAGTGCAAAAATGAAAAGACTTGTTTTTAAAGTAGGAAAATGAAAGTTTATTTTACTTGTAATGTTGTACTCGAGAAAAATTGATGTTTAATATAATGTTAAATTTCACTTTTATATTTGTTCTATAAGAAAAACCATTTATTATTAACATAAAATATTTAAAATAAAGGTGAAAAGTTTTCTAAAAGCCTTTTGCTACTTCGGTATTGATATGCTGACTTTACATCAGTAAATTTATTACTTCATGAGATTCTAAGATGATAATGAAAATACTTAATCACTATTTTCTATAATTTTGTTTATGACAACTGTATATGTGAACAAAGAATAAAAAATGACATTAACAGTGAATATGTGCAGCTGACTATTATACAGAGAGCACAAGAAAGGTAAATAACACTGAAAAATATAGCAATAGTAAACAAATTATGTAAATACCCATTACGAAAGCACATTGAAGCTTGAAAATTTTTTAAATAATGAATTATTTCTATAATAAAACAAAAATGTATAGTTTATAACATTTCTGTTTCATTCAATTTTAAACTTTACTAATCAATTTTATAGTAATACTCCATCTCCTATTTCCAAGGTTTACAAGAAGATAATTTTTCAAACAATCCTTTTCGATTTATACAACTTGTAAATAAAAAAAAAATATATTCTAAAGTTATACTTTGCTTTCTCATTCATTTATTTAAAAAGTAAAAGGAATTTTTTTTTAATTATGATACTTTTATTGACTTTCAAATATTGCAATGAAAAACAGTTTGATTAAAAATATCATTGGCTCTTGATGTATAAATTTTCCTTAATAATTGAAACTGGAAAAAATAAAATAAAATAAAAAATAAATAAATCTCAAAATATATTATTCTGGGTGAATGAGCAGCTAATACATTCAAATTCAGAGTATTTTAATTGAATCTAAGAAAATATGATAAAATATTAATTTTTATCTAATTTTTTCGATTCACGGAGAAAATGCAGTTTCAATACAGAAAACACATGAAGTTGAAATACCTTGTTTTTGTTGTTTTTTAGCAGGATAAAACAAAAATATTTTTTTTTACCATCTGCAAAAGAGTTAAAACAATGTCTTAAAAGAAAAAAAAAATTTCAATTTATTGCTTAACATTTACAAGAAAATAATCTTTCAAACAATCCATTCCATTTTTTACAACTTATAAATAAAAAAAAAATATTCTAAAATTATATTTTGCTTTTTCATTCATTTATTGAAAGAATTAAAAAGAATTTTCTTTCAAATTATGATACTTTTATTGACTTTCAAAAATTGCAATGATAAACAGTTTGATTAAACAATAACACTGGCTCTCCTGGTATAAATGTTCTTTAATATTTAAAACTAAAAAAAAAAATCTCAAAATATATTATTCTGAGTGAATGAGCAACTAATCCATTGAAAGGCAGAGGATTTTATTTGAATCTAAAAAATACGATATAACATCAATTTTTATCAATTTTTTTTCTTAAAAGTTGTGATTCACGCAGATACAACTGTCAATTGAAAATGCAATTTTAATTGCCCATTAAAAAGAAAACACGTGATGTTGAAATATCTTGTTTTTTGTTTCTGTTTTTTAGCAGAATAAAACAAAAAGAATTTATTTCATACCATCTGCAAAAGAGATAAAAAATGTCTTAAAAGAAAATATTTTATAAATTTATTGCTTAACATTTTTGTTTATTGCTTTTTCTTTTAAAATATAATGCAAGCCAAACTTTTTCATATATATATTTATTTTTAATGGAAATAGAAATAAAATAATATTGATATTTAAAAAGAAAAAATGGCTCTTTATATATAATATCGAAATGAGGGGCGGGTGGGGAGAGCATTATCTAAGACAAAATTGCCCTTAAGTCGTGTCTTTACAACAGAAAACAGCTGAAGCTGATAGCAGAAATGTCACAGGATAAATGATGGAAAAATTTGCGGCCTTTTACTATTCTGGTTTCGAGTCAAGTGCGCGCGCATATATCGCTAAGCTTCATCCCTGTAAAGTTTGTTTTACAGCAACACTTCAGACGGCAGAAGAGTACGGTTCCCAGTTTTACATTAGACCTACGGGAGCTGTCTTTCTTCATGCTTCTATATCTTTGTCTTCTCTCTTGATGAACCAACAGTTATCGGCAAGCATTGTTGCATGCCATTGTGATCGATAACGAGACTCCATAGCAGAAATTTGCTGGTGAAATCGTTCACCATGCTCGTCGCTAATTGCTCACATATTATCTGGGAAAAAGTCAATGTGAGAGTGCAAGAAATGAAGCTTTAATGACATGTGACAATTAAGCTTTTTAAAATTGTTTACCATATTTTGAACTATACACTTATAATTTATAGCTTTGAGGTAGCTAAGAAATTATGCACAACGTCCTTGAATGGAAGCCATGCGTCTTTTTTATACCGTCGTAAAAATACTTTCAAACTGGTCATTTTTCATAATTTTCTGAATGTCTGGACCTACAAATACGCCTTCTTTTATTTTAGCATCCGATATTGATGGGAACAAGTTTCGGATAAACGAAAATGCTTTACCGTTCCGATAAAGAGCTTTCACGAAACTTTTTATCAATCCCAACTTGATATGGAGTGGTGGGAATAATATGTCCACTGGTGCTACAAGAGGTTGTTTAATTACATTTTTATCACCATGTTCTAGAGACTTCAGAGAAGGTCACGTTTGTACACATTTATGTTTATATTTTGCACGACTGTCCCATTCGCAGATAAAGCATGAATATTTCATGTAACCTTGTTGCATCCCCACCAGAATAAAATGACTTTCAAGTCAACACAAATTTTCCACTTAAAATCATTGTACTTCAACACATGTAATAGTTTCTTCAGGGTATCATATGTTTCTTTTCCCCCTGAAGCATATCCTACAGGAATGGAGTTATATTTATTTCCAATGTGAAGGAGTACTTGTTTTAGACTCACCTTAGACGCATCAATAAAAAGTCGCCATTCCTCTGGCTTATGACATAGATCTAAAAATTCCATAAGGCTTGGAATGTCGTTGCAAAAGCATATTTCACCATCTTTTTCATGAAAACGTATGAAGTTTTTATATCTGTCACGGTATATACAAATACGTACACTGTAAAAAAAAATCCGTCAAATTTACGGCAAAAACTGCTGGCAGCAATGTTGCCAGCAGTTTTTACGTAAAAATCGCAGTAAAATTCAATGTAAATTCTATCGCATATTTTCCGTCATTTCAACGGTTATAATTGTAGTAAATTTTCCAGCCATTTTTCTGTACAAATTACCACAAAAAGTTCTGTAATTTTAACAGTCATATTTCCGTACAAATTATCACAATAGCTGCTGTAATTTTAAAAGCCATTTTTTTAAAATCATTGATTTTAATCAGCTTTGATTTTTTGATGATTATTAGAATAGTCATAAAGTTCATTGTTTGTTTAAAAAACATTGGAATTCATTATTTTATGTATAGAAATTCAATCCAACATTAAAACATTTCTTTACTGCTTTGTATATGATATATATAAGAATTCAGAATTTATTAATATAAATTTTTTTAATGTGGCAAAACTGAGACATCAAATATTCATTATAGTACTATGTGTAAATACATATATATAGAGAGAGTATATTTGTAGTACTAAAAATAGAAACACTCCAATTCTGAAGGGCGAGAAGAATTTAGATAATATATATATATATATATTTAGATAATATTAGATCATAATACCAGACTAGAATTACAAGCTTACGTTTATCTAATACAAATATAAAAAACCATTTGTAATTAAACACTGATATATAAACAATGCAAGTACGTAAGCGTAAGTTAACACACCATTTTGCTCGCTTTCGCCGTTGCGCGGGAAAGAGCACGTACTCAAAAGTAGAAGTTCCTTGCGCTGATCATGCTAGTAAAATGTCTTTGCGCGCAGGCGCCGATCAGCAAAATGAATGATGTTATCTGATTGGTTGTTCGCATGAATGGATGTTGAAATCGGAAAAATTCGTTAAATCTACTGTTATATTTGCGGTATTTTTACATACGGAAATATTACGTTGCGATCTACTAGAATAAATGCAGTGAATTTGACAATCATTTTTTACAGTGTACATCACTAGCCAACACATACCACTCCTGAAGTCTTTATCCTAGAAATTCGGCTTTATTCTTGCTTAACCCCAAATCACGCACAAAGTCATTTAACTCTACTTGCGCTATCATATGAGACTTCAAATATTTCTGTGGTGGAATGTAATCCATTTCTGTTTCATTTTCATGACTACAAGATGGCATGCATTCTTCATCAACTGAAAGACTGCAGTTTACAGGCGGCTGTGGCACAGGAAGCATGTCACTCTGAGTTACTGGCCTCATAGCAGAATCGATACTGGGATACTGATTATGCTTCTGCTTCTTAAAATTAATTCATTTTGCTGTTGGAGTCATACAAAAATAGCAATCTTCTAAGTGATCTCTAGGTTCTCCCCATATCATTGATACACTGTAAAAAATGACCAATGTTTCTTATTTTATGAAAATATGCTATAACCACAAACGAAAATATAATATAATCTTCTGAGTTATCCGAAATTTCAAATAGCATGTTACATTGTCTTTTGAATCCCCAGAAACGAATACATTTTCAAAATTTAAAGAATAATTTACAAAAACAAATTATTTTTAGCTGCCCGAATTTTTCAGAAACGTTTCCGAAGGGATTTTATAGTGTATTAATTAGTGTCCTCAGCCTGGAATACCTGTTTTTCGAATGCTATGAATTCTGAAGTAAACATTTTCATGCTCAAAAAAAATGTTTAACAGACAAACATCAAAATTAACAGCGTTAACAATAACATTAAAATTAAGATTATTTCTTTACTCTTTCATGTATAAATTAACTTCTGCGGTTGAAAACGTGTACTTGAGAATAGATAACATTCGAAAAACAGGTATTCCAGCCTGAGGACTCTAATTAATACACTATACAAACCCTTCGGAAACGTTTCTGAAAGATTCGGGCAGCTAAAAATAATTTGTTTTTAAAAATTATTCTTTAAATTTTGAAAATGTATTCGTTTCTAAGGATTCAACAGACAATGTAACATGCTATTTGAAATTTCGGATAACTCAGAAGATTATATTATATTTTCGTTTGTGGTTATAGCATATTTTCATAAAATCAGAAACATTGGTCATTTTTTACAGTGTATGGCGATAGGCATTGAAGTCCCCTTTCTCTTAATCAACTCTGGAAGTCGAGTAGAACAGCGCAACCAACAAAAGTGTGGTGCCCATGGCTTATCCTGATTGCCAATTTCTCATCCAAAATAATGTTTATAGGCAATTCTAATTAAAGAATTAATGTTTCTTCTGCAAGTAGTGATCATAAATTTGCCACAAATATAGCAAAAACTATCACTGGAATTAACACACTTACGACACATTTTAAAAGCACCCGTCCGTCAACGAATTAAATGGTACAATGATCAATGTTTTACAAAAGACAAAGAAAAATCTTCATGGCACCGCAATGTCTGACGAAACACATCTTATTGATGCCTAGATGAGTTATAAGTAGCAGATATTTGTCCACTTTCAAGGTCATTAGACTGTAGAAACAAGTCCTTTAAAAAGCAATAAAATAACATAATGCGATATATTTAAACACAGATATCTCTGAAACGAAAACCAACTTCACCTTTTTGTTAATATTTCCTAAATTCCCAAGGGTATGGTTATTTAAATCTTTTAAAATTTTCCAAGAAAAACTTCTTGTTTATCAGTGTAATGAATAGCATCCTAAAAACCAATATTCCGCTTTGAGAAAACTTATTAAAAAACTATAAAAACAGTGGCGGCAGAATAATATTTATTGCCATAAATGATTTTTTAAAAATCTCGAAAATGTATTGATTTTGGAGGATTCTACACATATAAAACAGGATTGGCAAGTTTTTGACCCATGACGGTTTTTACCGGTTTTAACCATGGTTTTTACCGTCATGTCAAAAACATCCTTTTCAAAAATGTCAAAAACTGTCAAAAACCCATTTTTTCGTAGTTTGTTTTTATTTTTATTTTTTTCATTCTATCTTTAATATTAAGTTGTTTTACATAAAATATTCAGAATAAAAAAGACTCTAAAGTATATTTATCCATCCAAGAAAAAAAAAAAGAATTGCATTAGAATAGTACGTATACATCTCTGTTAGAAGATATCTACAATAATCTTAAGCTATTTGGCAAAGTCTAAAAAAATTAGATTTTTTGAAGAAATCCTGTAATCTATTAGATTAAACAATGTGTATAATTTCGGTACAATTTATTACATTGTTGAAAACAAAACTTTAAGATTCTACTTATTGAAGTGCATATGAAAATCACCATAATTGCATTTATGATAATACATAAGATATGCATTTTAAAATATTATATCGAAGAATATTCAAATTTATTCACTGCCAGTCTATGCTTAACACAGAGTTTCCCCCAGGTTTAAAAAAAGGCAGGGTGCTGATAGTGAGAAAAGGGCACTTTTTTATTCTTAAGGGCACTTTTTTATTCTTAAGGGCACTTTTTGGTATCTTGAAGGCACTTTTCTTATCCTTAAGGGCACTTTTTTAATTGTTAAAGGTATTCTTTGGGTTTTAAAGCCACTTTTGATATTTAAAAGTCAGGGCACTCTTTTTAAGGCAACATTGAGTCAATTTTTACTATAAAAGCAAATTTTTTAATGCAAAAAGGAGAAAGGGCACTTTTTTACTGAGGGGCAAAAAGGGTGCTAACTATTTTTATGAGGGTCAAGAAGGGTGCTATTTTGTAAAGCAAAGGGCAGGCAGGGTGCAGCACCCTTCTGAAACTGTCTGGGGGAAACTCTGCATTAACATCTATTGTCATACAATGTAACAGTATTTTTGCATCTCTAAAATAATTTTAATGTACTATATTAAAAATGTATATTGAATAATATGTATTAATTATAACCTTTTATTATCATTTAATATTAATGTTAATTGCAGTTAGTAGAATCTGTATTAGTGAAGATTATGACAAATATTGTTCTTTTCTTTTACTCTTGTATTTTTAAATCTTTCCCATATTAGGAAATGATCTTCTTTTAAATAAATTTAACAAATGTAATTGTAAATAATAATAATAACAAGAACAACAAGGTAAAATCAATCTAGAAATGTATTATATGCTACCCTTACACCATAAATTGGAGGACAATCGAAAATGATAGGTTTTTGACGGAATAAACCGGTATAAACACGGTTTTTACCACTGTCATCACTGAACCAGTTTTTGACGTCAAAAACCCAACCCTGATATAAAACGCTTTTCAGAATAATGGGAGATTCGGAAGAGGTTATAGCATGTATTTGTCTGTCGATATATGACATTATCGTAGATTAAAGAACTTTTGTCTTTTTTTAACTTTCCAACATAGTTAAAAAGTATTTAGGAATTCGGTTTGTCTCTCTGTCTGCTGTCTGACTTTCCGTGCTTTAACTCGCGCGAATATACTCGAATTGACTTGCAATTGGTATATGTTATGAAGGTTTACTATGACATGCTTGGTATTGAAAATAAAGTGTGTAGCATTTGTAGTTCATTCACAGGACACTCAAAAGAAATCCGTTTAATTAAGGTCTATGGGAGAAAATATTTGTGGTGTATTTTAATGATGTTACACAATTTAAAACATATGGAAGTTTATATATATATCATTGAGGTGCACTAAAAAGACTTACTATAGAATATAGTGGCCATAGCATTCATTGTTCATTTACAGGGACACAAAAAAGAATTCGGTTACAGTACTGTCTATGAACAACAATTGCTAGAGGTGCATTTTCAACTGATAATGCCCATTTTTAAATTTCACTATTTTGTACATATTTACTTGGTGCGTATAAATGCTATAGATCATATTCAGAGCGACACAAAAGATATCGATTTACTGTTCATGAACAATAATTGCTAGAAGTTCATTTTCAGTTGTGGTAAGCGTTTTTAAATGTAGGTATTTTTTACACATTACTTGGTGTGTATAATTGCTATAGATTATATACAGGGAAGCTCATCAGATATCGAATACATTTCGGTTTATTAACAGAAATTGCAGAATAGAGATTTTTAACTGTGCTATTCGTTTCCTAACTGAGCTAAACTTTATCATACTGTGTTGTATGTATACCAATTTATACATCATATACATGTCTTTACAAAAGATGTAGTATATTATTCCGACTATTGATGGTAATTGCTGAAATTGGGTTTTCAAATTTTTTATCCGTTTTTAAAATTGTTTATATGGATATCAACTTTCACTTTATTAATCGGTAATGTTTTGTTAAAGTATCCTGAAAGTGTTGGAAACTGTTTCATATTCTATGCTTAACGCATTATTTTTCGTTCTTGTTTCAAGGTGAACGTATAAAGGTATTTCGCATGAAAATTTGTATACATGTAATATATGAATGCGTTAGTTAAAATCATAACTTCATAGTGCCTTACTTCTATTAATGCATAAATGTTGCCTCAAAATAATATGTATACATTATATTGTATATATAGACTTTGTTTTAAGTACGTAAAACCAATATTTTAAAAATAATTTACGTTTTATGAAATATCAATAGTAAAACTGTAATGGAAAACGCAGAAATGTTTTAATAACATCCACATTGCAATTGAGATAAATGTTGCATTTATTATATTCCTTTTTTTCAGACTGCAAATAATGATATAGGGCTAATATTGCTAATAAATTTACTGAGCTAAGTTTACTTAGCTTAGTAGTAGATATCTTTCGTGTCATGATTAACACAATAACATTTTAACTAATAAAGTAATAGCGCATTGTGAAGAATTTTCCTATATACATATTGAATGTATATATCTTTTTCTAATAGAAATTAGTCTGATAATCCTATCGCACGAAACATCAAGTAAACCATTTTTATTTACTAGGTCCCCGTAACATCATTTACAATCTACTGGAAGTGGAACACATAACAACAAAAAAGTGTTGTAAAGGAGGGATGAGTCGCATTCCATTTAATCCCTCAAAAATACAGTGATTTTATCTCCAACTTTAAAAATTATTAAGATATTTCAAAATTTATACACCCAAAATCGAAAACAATATGAGCAACTCCGTTCTCCAGGTACAGAAGTCGCATGTTGATATAAAGCACTTGTGATGACTGCGGTAATACATAAGAGCGGTGCAAGGGAATCACAGTTATAAATTGTAGGATTTCTTTCTACCACCGATTGTAAAGACTGGAATTAAAATGAGTTCAGCTAAACGCAAATCGCAATGGCCGGAAGAAATTGGTAGGCTGCGCATGAAAAGTTATAATAAGCAAATGAGCAATAAGCAACAAGGCATAATCCGTGAATCATCAAATCCAGTTGGCATCGTAGACTGTATGGTTAGGAAAAAGTGCAATTACCTTCATCCAATTCAAAGATATACAATTATTATACAGACATACATACAGTAAATACAATAATCTAACATGGAGTGAAAAATTAGCCAGAGCCAGGAATCGAACCTGGGCCCACAGCGTTCTGGCCTGTTAGTCTAACCACTGAGCCACTCCGGCCGATTCCCCAGTCTGATATTTCTCACTAATAACACCGTTGTCCGATCATCCAAGGCTGTCTGTTAGATGGCTGGTGAATTTCTCTCCATCATGGTTCATTAGTGACCGGAGTAGCTCAGTGGTTAGAGCAACAACCTGGAACGCTGTGGACCCATCGACTCTTGTCATCTGTTCTCTTAAACGGAAATGAACTGTTCCAGTAAGGCAACATATCTTGTTAAAAGACCGAGATTGTATCCATATGGGTTCTAGATCACCAGTCTCAGTTCATCGTACAATTCTGGAACTTAATTCTCCTGATTTCACTACAACTAAGCATCTTTGAAATTCCATATGTCGACTCTACAATCCACTGAAGTTGCTTTTATGCGATCCGTCACCCCGTACCCCCTAAATTGGACACTTGTACGTATTTCCTGAAGGCATATATATCTTGTTTGGAGAGTACATACAAACAGCTATTGAAGTTGTTGTGTGAGGTAATGTTGGACCACACCAAGGCTTTTTCTATTGGTGGTATATTGTTTTGGCTCTTCAGTCTATTAAAGACGTTTGTAGCAGGCATACCCTCTTTTGTATAAAATGCAAACATATCACGAGAACAGATGAAAGTAGCAATTAATCACTGAATTACACGCGGTATATGTAATTCCTAATGTAATTCATATTTCGCTGACCAAATTACTATATACTTTCAGCACATTTTGTAATATCAAACAAAATGTATGTTTATTGAGAATTTTCTTGAATTACCACCATTATTTTAAAAAGTATGATTAAATATACAATTTGGTGTAAAATGAATGAGTAAATGAATAGCGACCTTAGTTTCCTATATACAAATATTTTATTGTATTGTGCTCTACGCTGCTCATTTGTTTCCTATTTATGAATACTAATATTTACGAACTGTAATTTTCGCTTTATTATATCAAAATTTATGTAATTAAATAAAGAAAAGACTATATTCCCAAACAATGAAACTCAAAATTAGAAATATTTTAAACTTAACCAATATCTTCTCTAAAACATTCTGCGCATAGTCACGGTACGCAGTGTAACAAGCTATCATCAAGTAAAACATACATTCCTATATAATTTCCAGTGTCCAAAAAATTCTAAAATAAATTACAATTTCCCATTTAACAACATTTTCATAAAAATATCATTTTATTATTATTCTGACGAAAATTAACTCAAAAATATTTAATTGAAACGTTTTACTGTTCAATTATATGTATAATTGATTTCCAAAAATATATGTTATATTACAAATGTTCATTAATCTATCGTCGCTACGAAAATAATTACTTTTTTAATTTTCTCATCACTATTTAATTTGAAGATACTAAAGAAACAATTAAAACATGACGTTCTTATTTCAAAAGAATTCAACATTTGTTTTCAATTAAAATTGTGATTGAAATTAAACCGTGTGTTGTTATTTTTGTTCTTATTATGAGATGGGAGTCGCACCTGAAATAATATTTATCGTGTTCTTTGTACCACAGGAACAAAGAATTTAAATTTAATATCCGTTTTGTAATTGTTCGCCACTCATTCTAAAACTTCAATTTGTTTATAAGTATGTGTCTTCCTATTTAGCTTTTGGTTTATTGTAAACAGGAAATCACAAACAGACATTTAAATTTCAACATTAAACTAAATTTGAAAATTATATATGACATAAAACAGAATATCTTATATACATTAAGTACAGTGATCTTGGTTTTAAATACTCAAATAAAATTATTTATGAAATAGTTGAATTGTATCTGAAATAAATAAAGTCGTATCTAAAGGCATTTTATTTTTTATCATAAAGCATTAGAAATTTTTATTTAACTAGAAACTAGTGTTATATTTTATTTTTAAATTATGTTGCTAGCTTAAAATAATGCTTGGTATTTACATTTGTTTTTATAATATTTTCAATACATTTAAATTCGAAATATTTTAAATACTGTATGAATCATGTCAGTTGTTCATGAAACATTCAGTAGCTTAAGTGAATTGCTTATGATATTATGTACGTTAGTTTCCTTTACAGGGCTGCATGCAATAATTAATATGTATTCTCATCAATCATTTACTATACTGAAAATGAATTTAGTTAATATGGAGGAGAAGGTCCAAATATAATCTAGGGTCTGAAAATGGATTAGCTATTACATAATATACTAGAAGGTTCGGCGATATGACGGCGAGGACGTGAAACTATCACATTTTGGTAAGGAAGTAGATAGCAGGAAGAACAGCTGATTCTTTGCTGCCATTGGAAGTCGCCATTTTTTGGAAGATCATGTATTTTCAAACCTCACATTTTTATCACGATAGTGGATTCAAATTTCTGTACAATTTAATCGATAACTATTTTGTTGTTACCACGTCACTGATAAAATAATAAGTTGCATTTAATAATTCTTGATCAAAGTGTATATTTAATTGAAAAAGGCTGCTTTTCAGTAACATTTTTACATATTGTTGCGAAACTCGTATCCTGTGCTACGAAAAACCGTGATCCCGAAGTAAAGCAGTAGGCTGCAGAGCGGCAGGTGCTGAGTTCAAATCCCGTCGGAGGCAAGTTGCCTAAAATCCGTTTTCTGCTTCAAAATTATTTTGTGTGTTTCTCGTTCCTTCGGGAATATTCTTATATTAATTGTTATTCAATTTCCAAGACTGGAATGTTCTATTCGAGAAAGTACCTCGAATGTATTTAAGATGATGTAGTATTAAGTTCCTCAATTAAAGTTTCGAGTGATGCATACGCATTGTCTTTACTCGTTCATAGTAAATATACACTACGCTTAAGTGATCCACGCCACAATACAGGGTCATTCATAATTCCCTCTGGGGTTTCGAAACGTTATAGTAAAAAAACGAAGACGAATATGAAAAAAAGAAACATATGAAATTATTCCGAAACTATTCAAGTTTTACTTACATACATTACAGGTGTTCTATGTGTGAACCCTTGGTCACACGGCATACATCCATGCGATAGTCCAGTTCCTGCCATACTCCGTTTCTTTAAATCTGAATCAGTGGTGTCAGTTCAACGGGCCTTTCGTAATAAATATCGAAAACAGGGACCAACTGACAAAACAATTCATGTGTGGTACCGGAAATTTAAAGAAACGGAGTATGGCAGGAACTGGACTATCGCATGGATGTATGCCGTGTGACCAAGGGTTCACACATAGAACACCTGTAATGTATGTAAGTAAAACTTGAATAGTTTCGGAATAATTTCATATGTTTCTTTTTTTCATATTCGTCTTCGTTTTTTTACTATAACGTTTCGAAACCCCGGAGGGAATTATGAATGACCCTGTATTGTCGGTCTAAACATGGTCTAGAAGATTCGGTCTAAAAACAAGCTAGCCTTGAACGGGCTATCCTTAAAACTCCAATCAATCTAGTGGGTAATCTTCACAACTGAGTCCATTGCTCTGCCAGCTTCGCAACTGATCCCATTTGTTATCACTCCAGTGCAAAGAACGACACCACTCGAGGTCACATATCCTTAAAGTTAGACAGCCTCACCCTATCAGAATGAGTCGATTCAGTCCTTGTGCAATTCAGTTCTAAACTACAACAAGAAGAAGCTAATTCTAAGTTCTGTAAGTGATTAGAAACATAAAAACAAACAAAAAAACAACAATTAAACCTAAAAATGGTAAACTGAAATTGGCACAAAGAGGGCTAGGAATCAGCCTTTCGACTCCGAGAAGAACATAATCAACCCAAATATGGAGATAGTGACAATGACCTTATACTCCATTAGAAGATTGCTCTGATGACAACGATGCGAACTGCATCTTCAGCGATGGACATTTTTTCTGCTGTGACAAGAGGAGACACATGGATGAAGTGTTTGCAACGCAAATATGGGCACACGCATAATGTGCGGACACAGAAAGAGATCTAATGTAGGTAGGTATGTGCGACTTCTGCAAATAAAAGTAAAAGGTAGCATTTTTACGATTGTTGATTTTTTTAATTTTTTTAATATATATATTTTTTTATGTTTTTAGACAAATTTTATGGGTGGCCTAAATATACCATCATTTAAAAAACTACTATGTACACAACGTTTGCATTGAAATTTATTCTAAGATATACTTAATAGTGCCAGCCATTTTTACCTCCCTATCTTGATCCTTACATGTTTTAGGGTGTATTAACATATTAACATCTCTAAAATAATGCTCATATAGCTGGTCCGACTTCAAAATGAAACATGCAGCTCATATATAGACGTTTTCCTCTATTCGTGTCAGAAGTTCATATTAAACAAAATTCAAATGATCAAATTAAAATATATTACCTGTCCAGCCACATTGAAATGTTTAAAGTATAATATTATAAGCATTACGTAATTTTACTACTCAAGTGGATCATAAATTTTACTACCTCATAAATGATCATTGTTTTATAAATGTTTCATGATCCCTTATACAATATTTGTAATACATTTTTTTTTTAATTTTATGCACTATTATTCTAAGTAGAACGTATGATTTAGATTTTTTATTGTCAAATCAATGTTGCCAGTTTCATGATTTTGCTAGTATTATCTCCAATATTACTTTCATCGGTGTAACTTTTAAATATATTGCCCAGTTAAAAAAAAAAACTAAGTAGCTTTTTATTGAACAGTACCATTTCCTCAACTGAAATATTTTAGTAAATTCATTGTATATGTATTTTTACTAATATATTATATATTCAATCGTTTATAGTTGAATTTTAGCAGATCTGTAAATATGTTTCATATTATTAAATAAATAAAAATAAATATTAAATGTTTTTAATATTTACTATTAAATATGTTCCATTCAGATGTCTATTAAATCCTTTCGAATTTACTACATGTAATTAAAATACTTTATCTTATTTTACGGTTTATAGTATAAACTATTGCTTTGAATTTGAATTTGTGACAGGAACATATTTAATAGCTTCTAATTAATATGCATTGAAAGCTTTTCATTTTTTATTAGATTGGCACTTAAAGTATTTTAATGCACTACAAACCTTTTCATTTCCATATTCATCATGTTTTTAGACGGGTAAATATTAGACTCTTTCAAAGAAAATTTAAGTGCTATGAATTTCTTTTGATGTATGCACTTTTCCAAAGACTAAAGCTCAAATTAAGTGTTTTATTTAGAAAAAAAAATGAGGTACTTTTCCTGTTAAATAACTTGAAATCTTTAGACAACTGTGTGATTTTCGTGTTCCTGAAAATCAGTTCATAATAACAAAGGATCAGGGTCCATAAGCCGTGTTTTTGGCCTATGAAATAGACTAAAACTCGATTTTGTTATACTGACTTAATTATTTCACTTTTAAATAATATAAGGTTTATCCTGTACGATTTCAACAATAGTTTTTGCATTTTGTTCAGATTTATATGACTTACACAAGCTCAACGTTCGTATTATTCGTAGTTTTTGATGAAAAATACACAATTTCTCCTAATTTTACCTCAATTATTTATATGAGGGCAATCGTGCAACACTTTCATCGTTACATATATTATAAAATACATCAAAATGTACAGTATATGTAAAAATAAAAGTGTTGCAAAGCTGCGCTCATAGTAAAATATTTAAAAATATATTAAAAATTGAGGTAAAATTTGTTGAAATTGCGTATTTTTCATCAAAAACTACGAATAATATGAACTTTGAGCTTGTGTAAGTCATATAAATCCAAACAAAATTAAAAAAAAAAACTATTGTCGAAATCGTACAGGATAAAGCTTCTAATATTAAAAAGTGAAATAATTAAGTCAGTTTAACAAAATCGAATTTTAGTCTTATTTCATGGGCCAAAAACACGGCTTATGGACCCTGATTATTTTTCAATTATAGCCACTTACAGTCAAAAATCTCCAAAAGTCACTATTTAAATTGCATTGTACAACTACGACAGAAAGACAAGAGTTCGTTTTTTTCAGTATTTGTGCCATAGGACGTCAAACAGAAAGAGAGGATAGACACGGCTTTATAGGTGCGTTCGTAATTATATAATTGCGTAGGACCAATAGTCGCCTACTGGTCCGTCCGTCTGTCCATATGTCCACCTATAACAGCCAAATGGTTTGAAATTTAATATATATGATCGTTTCAGATTTTGGTTGAGTCATTTAAAATTTTATGAAAATCGAATCAAAACTTAAAATGATATTAATAAAAGTGTTATCCATTCTATTAAATCTTATCATACTTAATTAATTCAATGATATCCCATGATAGGTAATCCCATTTAGGTTGTCATTGTTATTACGTCCTATTTGAGATGGAGTCATATTGTTTCTGTATTACTGAATTTAAAGACCGAATTTGTATACTAATATTGCTTAAGTATGGCAATCCTATAATCTACCTACAGTTTTTCTTTATGGATGTTTCCGGAGAAATGGCTACTAAATGGTAAAATAGTGTAAATATGGATTTCAATTTCTGAAAATTTCTGAAAGTTTGCCATTGCAGTTTTTAGTAAATGTCTACAAAAGATAAAATGTTGCCAATTTAAAATATACTTATTTTATTACGGAAATTTATCATATCATAGTAAAAGACGATGTAATTAATTTCACTGAAATAATAACGATGATTTTTTTTCATTGTCTTCTATTGGATATTTGCGCATATCATAATTTTAATGTAACAGAATTGTAATTAATTGTCTGTGATAGTGTATTGAAACTTCGATTCATAAAATAAAACTAATATCTATAAAATGAAAATCTGACAATAAAATAAATTTTGTTTTATTGCATTTTTACATAGAGTTCAACAGCTATTGCATCAAGATATGAATATTTATAAAACTTGTTTATATTACGATCAGTGTCTCTGCTAGGAATTCGTAATGAAATGTTTTAAAGTATTGTAAGACACTATTGTAAAGTATTGTAAGGATATTTATACTTTCCTTTATTTATGACTTCGGTTTGTTTGTCCGACTGTCCTTCCATCGGTGATATAAATTTCAGAAATATACTAGGATTGCTATATATTTTTTATAGGTTATTGAGTTTTACTGTTGCATGGTCCCTATTCAAAATGAAGTGTGCAGCACAGGAACATTCATAAGTATTCCGTTACATTACAGTCAATGGCAAAAATCGTTTCAAGTATATTTTGATGATGTTACGCCATTTGAAACATAATGAAATTATTATACAATACAATTACGAGGCGCACTAAAAAAAGCTTTTTGTAAAATATGGGATCTAAAGCATTTATAATTCATTTACAGAGTCACGCAGAAGAATTCTGTCACACAATATTCTACGGGGGAAAATCGTTTTCAATGTAATTTAATGATGTTTCACTATTTCAAACATAATGAAATTTATATGCGTTACTGAGGTGCACTATAAATTTCTCAATTAAAAGTATTGTGTGCATTGAGTTTATTGTTCATTTACAGAAACACGCAAAAGAATTCGGTTACAGTCTTAGTGCGATAATTACAGGCAATTTGTGATGAGTGTTTTCAATTTTGGTTTGCGTTTTTCATTTTAACTGCATTTTTGTATAGTACATTGTGTGTATAAATTACGTTGATCATCTACAGGACTACACAAAGGAATTCGAAAGTGTTACTGACTATGAGAGTGAATTGCATAAGGGTATTTTGAATTGAGATACACATTTTTCTGTTGAACTATATTTAGTAGACTAGTAGAAGTTTGTGGAATATAAATAAATTCATATACTGGATTACGCAAACAACAAGATACAGTATTACAGTTATTTGTAATTTCTAGAAGTGAGTTTTAAGTTGCTATATGCGTTTTTTTACCAGGATTAAATTTTAGATTAATATATGGCGTGTACAAAAGTATTTAGATAATATACGGGGTTGTGCAAAAGATTTAGAGTGCATTTCCATCGATTGGCAAAAATGGAAATATATCAATTTTTTAACTGAACTAAATTATATCATGCTATGTAGTATATAACGCTATCAATAGGTCATATACAGGGCTGCACAAAATAATTCGACCACTTTTTTGACTATGGGAGGTAATTGCTAAAACTGGATTTTTAAATGTGTTATATGTTTCTTAAACTGTCTACTACATATCTTTTTTTGCTTTATTTATCTTTGAAGTTTCGTTACAGTTTCCTTGATGTGTTGGATAGTGTTCAATAATATGTGCTTGATGCATGATTTTTCGTTCTTGTTTCCATTTGTGAAGAAATAAGGTTTTCATACTTCTTTTAAATGCTAAAGGTGTAAAATAACATCATTATATACAGTAAAATAACTTTATTAGATTGTTGACATGTTTCTGCTAACTCCGAGCCATTTTCAAAAACAAATGAGAATATTCTATAATTGCACGGTCTTTGAAGTTATTATTTGAAATGCTATCATTTAATTTTCATGTACATTTTAAAAATTACGCACGTTATCTTTTATTTTTACTTGGTTGGTTATTTTCATATTTGTAACCATGGAGTAACTCGAGCCACAATTTCGGTAAGTTAAAAGATGCTGCATCGTTACGTATTGCATTTTTGTATGTTACTATCTCTATGGTTTCTCTTATTATGGATGGATAGTACGGAGGCAAAAATTATTTCACTTTCATTGAAATTTATTTGGAGGGTTTCTTCTTGATATAATCTTGCCAGGGCTGTGGTTTTTCTATTATACTTAATATCAGCTATATTCTACTTTTTTCTGTAAGGAAAGTTCTTGCTTGTCATGCCAGTATAGTAATTCTTAGATTTGTCTTCTTTTATAAAAGGTATTTCATATACTCCTGAATAATTGTCGAAATTAATCGGGTCAATTTTACTGCAAATTATAATCTTTAATTTCTGAGGGGGGGTTGGCAATTAAGCAGGTATTGAAACGTTTAAGGATGCAATTTAATTTTTCAGAAAAGATTGGGTCATATTGAAGAGTATAAAGTTTGTATTTTTGCGAATCAACTTTGTTTTCTGGTTTCTTATTATTGGCGATATCCAGTATTAATTTATTATTATGGTTTACCTTACAAGCAATTTTACGAATATTATCTAATTCATTATTCAATTTACTTTCAGTACATACAATAATATGGCTATGAGGTGTGGTGGAAGTATTTTCGTTCTCCGACAGTGAAGAAACTTAGAGCATGTCAGCGTTTGGGTTTAAGGTCTATTATACGGGATTATCGTTCAGTTTCCACGGATGCTCTTTGTGTACTTGCGGGAATTTTGCCTATTGAGATTTCTATATAAAATGATTTTTACGCTTACTCCGTTCAATATGGACAAAAAAATATCGAAATAGATGGGGTGACCATCAACAATGCACAACTTATGAAGAAATTGACTTCTTTGAATTACCCAAATTATTGTAAAACACATAGTTATGTCTTTGTCAAGTCGGCTACTGAGCATTTGAACCAGGCAGAGTATCCGATAATATTTACTGATGGATCGAAAATGCCTGGAGGTGAAGGTGCAGCTTTTACGGTCCTTCATGAGAATAAGTATAGTATTTATGATTTTCGTTTGAAGTTGCATACACTAAATAGTATTTATTAGGCAGAGCTTTCTGCTATAGATCTCCCAATCGATATAGATGCCCAATCTATGGCTATCGATTGTGGTTTTGAGACAGATTATACAGACCTTCACTTGTATACATTCATCACTATTATCTTTAGTTTATCATCACTATTATCTTTAGTTTATCATCACTATTATCTTTAGTTTATCATCACTATAATCTTTAAAAAGTATTTTCCGAACAAATATCATTTTGCTAAACATTATGAACAAACTTGATGCAGCTGACAATAAGACTTTTCACTTTGGTTGGATTAAAGCGCACGCAAACCTTGAAGGGAACGAAAGAGAGGACCAATTGGCTCATTCAGTTGTTGAAGAGGGCACCTTTGATACAGAATTGGATTTGGGTTTTCCAATCTCTTGCGTGAAGAATTACATTAAACAACAAATTATTTCAGAGTGGCAGAGTGACTGGGAGATTTCAGATAAAGGTCGAGATGCATTTCCTCTGATCAAAAGAGTTAAAACAGATTTTTTGGTTTCTTCGCAAGTGATTATTTATTTCTTGACTGGTCACGGCTCTTTTTCAGCCTATTTGTACAAAATTGGTAAGAAAACTAACGATAGCTGCGAGTGTGGAAAAAGAGGAGACGTAGTGCATTATCTTTTTGGAAAGTGTGCGATTATGCCATAAAATTTTTAATTTAACTCAAGCCACACTCTCAGATGGAACATGAGAAATACATTACTTAAAAATGAAAACTATAGACGCATTTGTGAAAACTATAATATTTTGAAGAGTAGGTTTTTTTTTTTCATCAGATACAGTAGAGTACAGTACAGTAACATGTAGAGTTCTATTACTGTGTCGTGCCATTCTCTCGTATGGAGTCATACAGGTTTGCCATGGACGGATGTGTCATCATGTTGAACAGTGAATAACTTTGGATGTCTTTACAGTTATAATTGGACATTTAGTTTATTAACTATCTTCTAGAACTTATCACTGGATTTTAGCAGACTTAGTAACTTTAAAATCTATAAATACTGAACTACTTTCATACATGGACGATGTAATTAACATTTGAAAACAGGCACATACAGGCATTGTGGAATTGAAATACATTTAAGATTCACTTCAGTGTTAAAGAGGTTTTGCGTTACTGGTGATTTCATTAAGTCTCTTTGCAATCTTTTACAGACTTTTGTAACTGTAAAAGTATAAATGCTGTTTCAATTTCATCATCATTCTTTTTCTTTATTTTGTTTCTTTTTAAAGAAATATGTTTTTGTAAAAGTTTTTTAAAGTTGTTTATTTAATTTACTTTACTTTATTCTCGGTTGTAGTTTTATTCATCAATTTTTATTTATTTATTTATTATTATTATTTTTATTATTATTATTATTTTGCATCGCAAGTGTGTCAGCCTACTTGGTGTTATAATGTTGTGTATGAGTTATCCACTTTTGTGTTACTTTATTAAAAAAATAATTGTCTCTTGTTTTGCTAGACTAATCCTGTGGCAGTGGAGTTGTTGGTTAGTGGTAGGAAACTTTTAACCCGGGGGGTTATTCTTTGTGCCACTTTGTGGTTGGCTCCCCGGGTTGGGTGACCCGTGATCCGTACAAACAATAAAGGTCCATCTTATAAAATATCTGTAGGCTGAAATTTTTTACGTAAATGGAGTACATGCGTTATTTGGGATGGTGGATTGGCCCTCCTTTTTCGAAAAACAGATCTGTCGATAGATTTTTTGTTCTGGTTAATATTACATTAAGGAATGAAAGACTTTTATTAAGATCAATTTCAATAGTGAATTTAATGTTACTGTCAGTTGATTTTAGATGATTTAAAAATATTTTAAGTTAATCAAGATTATACTGCCAAATTATAAAAATATCATTCACATGTTTGAGCCAAGTGTGAGGCGTTTAGTCAAATGTACCAAAAACTTTAGTTTCCAATGGGCGAAGAGTATATTCAGCTTATAAACATGAAATAGGTGATCGCCTTGGGGCTCCATGATTCTGCCTATGATATTTACCATTGAATGTGAAATATTTATTATGAATGATTAGATTAATTCCTCTTTTTATTGTTAATTTCATATCATTATTAAACCTTTCCATCTGTTCAATACCATCACAAATCTTATTGCATACTACTTGCGCATGTCAATTGATGGATACAATGAAACAATATCAAAACTATCCATTATATAATTATCTGGTAATTGTATATGTTTGATTTTTTTCAATGAGATCTTCAGTTGATTTAATAGTTAATGTAGAGTCTGGTAAAAAGTCTATTAAGAAGGGAACATAAGCGTTTCTATAAAATAAGTCGGTCCTGAGAACTTTTAAATTATAGGACGTCATGTCATGTTGTTGTTTTTTTTTATCTTTTAGCCTTCCGGTAATCCTAGGAATAACGGCTAGATTATGTACTTTTAAAATTATCTTCATAAATAGGGGCCAAGTTCCATTTTTAATGATGTTATTGACTTTATAGTTGATTAAATTAATTGGATCTTTTGTAACTTCTCCACAATTCACATCTTTAATGCCTTTTCAATCTTATTTGTATAATCATCTCTATTAAAGGTAGCTAATTTGTTGGATTTGTCAGTCTGTGCTATAATAATGTTCGGGTCTTGTTTTAAACTTTTTTATAATCTGAAGTTTTTCATAAGCAGGTTTTATTGGTATGTTAAAAAGATTTTTTTGACTTCATGAAACATTACATTCCTTATTTCTTCTCTATGGTCATCCGTTGTCGTTTGAATTATACTTTGTATTTCTGGAATAACATTCTTTAAATCTAAGTAACTGAAAACATATATTTAGGTCCTAGTTCCAAAACATCAGATTCTTCTTGGCTTAGCTAACGATTTTAAAAGTTAGAAAATCTACGGGTTGACAAATATGTTTTAAACTCTTTTTGAGTTGTCTTTTAATAGTTTATGTAGCTTGCGTTGTTGTACCTTCTCTTCTTCATTATTTTGAATGTCTCTGTAAAAATCTAATGAGCTCCGCATGTTATCATATATTAACGGTGGAATGGAGATAACATATTTCCAATGTACAGCTAAAGTTGTTTTTTATAATAAACTAACACCTATCTAACAGCACTTGGCCCATATATATGAAGAAAATTTTAAAGCTACGTAAACTAACTGTTTTCCTAGGATTATTGGAAATCTAAAACACCATAAAAACAACATGGTATTATGTTCTATAGTTTCATAGTGCTCAGGACTGACTTACTTTTTAGAAAAAGCTTATGTTCCCTTCTTATGATATATTTTACTTGATTCTACATTAACTATTAAATCAACGAAAGATTTCATTAAAAATCAAGCATATACAATTACCAGATAATTATATAATGGCTAGTCTTGATATTGTTTCATCGTGTCTGTAGTATAGTTGCACTAGCCGAATTATTTTTTTTTCGTGATCTCAGTGGCAAGAAAAAATTATTGCGTTGATAATTCGCATTAAAGATAATCCAGGTACTATCTCCAGTGTGAAGGTAACCATGAGTGTTGTTAGGACAATATTTTTAAGAAAGCACAAGTCTTTATTTTATTTTTTTGCAGAGAAACATATGAAGAAAACAACAAGACGTAAGGGTGGTCCCCATAGCGAAATTCATATCAGGAGGAAGAACAGAAGAGAAGTGACAACATTTCAGTGATTCATTACTGCCCAAAAAATCACTCAAAAGGTTGAAAGAAAGTCGTTTATGTATTTCAAATGGGGCGTTTTAATATTTGGAGAAAGGAAAGGTCACCAACAACGGCGTCTTAACGCCTGAATTTTTGTGGTGATAGAGGAAAGGAAACATCTGCCTTGTTTAGATATTTAGAGAGAACGTTTGATAAAAATAGTTTATATTGCAGCCTGAGAAATCATATGACGCAACAGAAATTTACATTTGAATGTAAGAACTCATCATTTTATTTTCTTGAGTGTGTAAAAAGAGACGCCTGGAATGTAAAATGCATGGGACATCCCGAATGAAAGAAAACAGCTCGTGAAATAGACTCGTGTATTATGACTTCGGTAAAACTTTTAACTGCGATATTTGCTGATAGAACATTCATTCATTTCAGTGCATTGGCATTCGTATACATTTTAGCATGAGAAAGAGTAAGTTTGACATGGAGCAGATATAGAAAAGAAACTAGGATAGCATTTTGTAACATGGCGATACAGAGTGAGAATTTAGAATAAAAGAAAAGGGAAAATATATGCTATAATTTAAATTAAACGTAGGTTACCTAACAATTGAATTAAAATATATGGTTCTTATACCATAGTATCCATAAATTAACGCAATGTAGTATGCAATAAGATTTTGTGATGATGTTGAACAGATGGAAGAGTTTAATGATGTTATGAAATTAACAAAAAGATGACTTAATTTAATCATTCATAATAACTATTTCACATTCAATCGTAAATGTTATAAGCAGAATCATGGAACAAAAATGGGATCACCTATTTCAGGTTTATAAGCTGAATATACTCCTCGCCTATTGGAAACTAAAGTTTTTGCTACATTTGAATTAAAACCTCACACTTGGCTCAGATATGTGGATGATACTTTTATAATTTGACAGTATAGTCTTGATGAACTTAAAATATTTATAAATCATCTGAACTCAATTTACAATATCAATAAATTCACTATTGAAATTAAACATAATAAAAGTCTTCCATTCCTTAATAATATTAAATAGAACAAAAAATCTATCGACAGATATCTTTTCCGAAGTAGGGCTAATCAAACCTCCATACCAAATAACTCATGTACTCCATTTACGTAAAAAATTTCAGCCTACAGATTTTTCATAAGATGGGCCTTTATAATATGTACCGAAATTAAATTTGATAATGAAATGGATAATATTCCTAAAATTGCTTGCAATAATGGTTTTAAGGTACACCATAATAATAAATTAATATTGGATATCGCCAATAATAAGAAACCAGAAAACAAAGTTGATTCGCAAAAATACAAACTTTATTCTCTTCAATATTATGCAAGATTTTTTGAAAAATTAAAATACAGCCTTAAACGTTTCAATATCGGCTTAATAGCCAAACCCTCTCATAAATTAAAGATTATCATTTGCATTAAAATTGGCCCAAATAATTTGAGAATTATTCAGGAATATATGAAATACCTTCTATTAAAGAAGACTGCTCTAAGAATTACTATATTGGCATAACAAGCAGTACATTTAGTCACAGAAAGAATGAGCATATAGCTGAGATTAAGTATAATAGAAAAAAACATAGCCCTGACAAGATTATATAAAGAAGAAACCATCTAAATAAATTTCATTGAAATTAAATTTGAGCCACAATTTCGGCAAATTAAAAGATGCTGCATCGTTATATATTGTATTTTGCGTGTCTATCTCTATGATTTCTCTTATTATGGATGAATATTATAGATTAGAGGGGAAAATTATTTCACTTTCATTGAAATATATTTGGATGGTTTCTTCTTGATATAATCTTGCCAGAGCTGTGGTTTTTCTAATATACTTAATATCAGCTATATGCTCCATTTTTCTGTAAATAAATTTCCTGCTTGTCATGCCAATATAGTCATTCTTAGATCCGTCTTCTTTAATAAAAGTTATAACATATACTCCTGAAAAATTCTCAAAATAATTGGGTAAGTTTTACTGCAAATGATATTGTTTAATTTTTGAGAGGGCTTGTGGTGGTCAGATATGAGCCACCTCCCAATTTCTGACTAAATTAGTTTACTTTTATTGTTTTAATAGGTATTTTTCATGTATATATATTGTATAACCAGGAATTTCTGTGGACTATTTATTTTATATACTTTTATTTTTTTAATATGTATTTTATATGTATATATATTGTATAACCAGGAATTTCTGTGGAGTATTTATTTTGTTAGTGTACATAGTTTCTTTTTCGTATGGGAAAATAGAAACGACCACCCAGAGAAGTTTTATTACCTTCGGAGACACTGGTCTGCGATCTAACAAGGACATCTTTTACTGGAAAAAAAAATTACGAGCTGAAAAATTTATAGCTGTTTGGAAGTGCATAGCAAATTTACAATTTAGGACCCCATCTAGGTGGTCCTGAATAACATTTAGCAAAACCAATAAGAGATGAGGGCGGAGACGTCTTTACAAAACACTGGAGCCAATAGACGGCCCAGTGACGAGGGAAAAGAAAAGTGAGCCCCAAGAGAAAATCTGGAAGAGGACCAGTACCTGACGCCCTGTCCGAGGAAGTAACATCTCAAAAGAAAGAGTAGAGTGCTGATAGTGTGTAAAAACGAAGGTAGTTCCAAAAATGGTGTAGTGGCGACAAAAGTCAAAAGGATGACCTAACAGATGATCTTTGCCTATCCCGTGGAGGTAGACTATTGCTAACAATGCAGACCAGAAGTACTCTGAAGGTACAGGTATCTGTAGTTTACTATTCCCTCATATTGAATGTGTATAATAATAAATAAATACTGGTAGAGGTACTTTGGTAAATGTAGAGAAATTGTTCCTTCTCTGAAATATAATTAATGCACGTAAGTGCGGTAGTGCGAGTCGGAAAAAGACTCACTAACTCTTTTAATGAGTATTCAATTGTTTCATCTTATTTTTTATACTTAAAATTTAACATTCTGTTAGGGATGTTTGTTTTTTCTATTTTTTATGTCTTTGTAAATAGATATGTAAATAAATGTTTTTCGTTTACTTTTAACTCTTTGTATTTAATTTATATGGGTTAACACTCATATGTCATCGAGTAGTGTTTTTCTTCTTTTTCTTTAATTTAATTGTTTATTAATTTTAGTTGGTTTATCAGGAGGACTAGTTTATAATTTATCAGAGGTTAGGGATTTATATACTTTATCTAGTCCGGCTTCATAAGACGTAGGGCGGCGTAAATAATCACAACGTAATAATCTGATCTTTTTTTTTTATTAGAGTAGTTAATTTAATTCAATAATATGGGTAACTTTTATGGGATCATTATAAATTTTCACCGACGTCCAGAAGCCACGATCACACCTTTAACCTGATAATCCAACACCCAGCGTTTCCGGAAGAAGCATTAACCCGTGCTTCCTTTAACTAATGTAGGGAGTTTATCTAACTGGGCATTAGTAACCATCTCCAATTAGGAGGCCCAGAACTTACCAGCATTAGCCCCGGGAATTGTATGGTGACGTGACCTTTGCCAACTTTAAAGCCTAGGTTATTATTTTCATTAATTTTATGGTTACAATACGGGTTTTTTTTTCTATTATTATTATTACTAGTATTATGATTATTATTATTATTATGAATATTCTTAGATTATAATTTTAATACTGTATTTAAAGTAATTTTTTTATATGTTTCAAAATTTAACTATTATTTTATCTACTCGATGTCTAAAATTCTTGATTTTAGTTTTTTTTTTTAACATAAATAAATAAATTAAATAATTTTTTTTTAAGGACAATTTCTCTCATTTTCTATGTCAAGTATAGCTGGCACATAGTTCCACAGTCATGACAATATTTATTGAAAATTACTGAGTAGTACAAATGATACTTATATATATATATATTTTTTTTCATAAATAAAATATGTTAAGTAAATAGATAAGTTTGTGATCACAGTACTACAAATTGGGGGTAATTATGCTATGTTGAAAAAAAAAAAATAATAATAATAGGTAGTTGGATATTGCTTACGCAGGTACTTCGGTTAGTATATAAACAATAGTAAGCATATGTACATATGTAAAATAGTTTTTACTTCTTTTATGGCATAATGAATAAGTGTCAGGTAATTCTTTCGTGTATAGAATATTTACGTAAAAAGAAAGCAATGTTTTTTTTTCTTGGATTTGCAAAATTGGGTACGATGTGTGAAGATATTGATACATATTATTGTTGACAGGAGGAGATTTTTGGATCGTAATTAGGGACTAAAACATATGAAAAAAAAAAATAAATAAATAAAAAGTAGATTTATTTTGAAAATCGAAATTAAATAAATCAATACGGTACATGATTAGGTACGGAGTAGGTAAACAAACATGATAGTTTATCGATCAACACGAAGAAGAGTTTATTAGCGGAGAGTCTTAAAACTACGGTTACATATTTTTATTTTCAAAATTCCTTCAAAAGTACTACGACGGGATAGAAGGTAATGGTTATTGGTATTAAGAAGGGTATTTATGAAAGAGTACAATTTTTTTTGTGGTTTGTAATGTCACTGAATCTAGGTAACAAAAGTAAACATATAATAGTGGTTTGGATGCAAGATTGTAGCGATCAGGATAAACATATAATTTTCTTTTCTCTTTTATAAAGAGATATTATATACATTATAAAGATAGGTATTTTTGTTAAAAGTGAGAAAAAAAAATAAATAAAATAAATAAAATAAAATAATTAACATATTCCGGAGGAAAGATAGGTAAATATGGTATTTAAATATCATAGCACAACACCGCGGGTGTAGGTATAATTAATTCTTTTTCTAATTATAGAACAACTTATATCATAAAAACATACTTTTTTTACGGTATAAAATATATTTATTATAATTATTTTCAAAAAAAAAATTACATTGTACTTGTAAATTGCATATTGTTGTACAAATATAATACTGGTATTTTATAAGAAAGTATTGAAATTGACATTGATTTAGTGGTAATACTAGGCTAGTATACGCTCTGCACACTTCTTTAATGTTCCGAAAGGTATAGTATTCGGAGATTTTTGAAAACAAAAAAAATTTAAATAAATAAATAAATACATATATTTCAGGTTTTTTTTGTTTTTTGCTTAAGAGTTTGATTTATTCACTGGTTTTTACTTATTAACTTTCTGTATTAGTAATTTAAATGCACATTTAAGTAAAAAAAAAAAAAAATTATATTTCCTTTTAGTGCACATTTTTATAAATATATATAATAGTAACAATTAAATTTTGGAGTAGAAGATGTCTTACCCTCTTTTGTAGCAGCGTTGGTGGGGCTCCCTGGGTTTTATTTTTTTTCCTTCTGACTCCTGGTTGCTGGTCAACCGGGGCCTTTTTTTTTAAGCTTGTGGCCACAGGCGACTCGGGTGAGGCTCTGCACAGCTCAGTGTTCTTGAGGGGAGATAAGCATTTTGCTTGTTTCATCTGTCCTTAAAATGATAAAACAAACAAAATAATAGAGGGAATTCACAATAAATGATTTATATAAATTGACATAAAACATATGAAGACACTTAAGTAAAATTGATGTACACAAGTTTTAGCTTATCGAAATTAAACCATTAAAAAAAAAAATAATAATAATAATAATAATAATAATAATAATTGTTTTTCTTAGGTCGATTTGTTCTTTTCTTTTTTTTTCTTTTCCTTTTTGTTTCCTACGGTTACAGCAGGTTTCTACAGCCTTTTTCATCCATTTTCTTGCGGGTCAGTATCGAGAGATAATAATATATTTTTTTTCCTTTCTCTTTCTTCTTGGCCATATTTATGGGACCTTTCCGTTTCCAATACTTTTTTTTTCCTTGTTCGCAGTAATTCTTCTCTAGGCAGGGGAAGCATACGCTTTAAATTTCGGGAAGGAGTATTTTGGGAATGGCAGCAAAATGCGTTCCGTACATTCAGACAGAAGTATTAAATTTTACAGCTGTAAATAAAATTGTACCATTAGCTATAGTTACCAACAGTCCGACCACGCCAGAATGTGATTTCTTCTTCTTCTGTAACGAGTCAAGGAGATTTCACGGTAGCCGGTGAGTCCCCTGTAACGAAAGAAAGGAATTTGGATAGCATTTCACATAAATTCTATTCGTAAAGTCGGTTATTTTTGCAGTAATTGTCTCAAAATTTAGGTACGGTTAGAGTTAAGTTTAGGGCTCTTTCTAGACAAGAGTTTGGGAAAAATTTTTCAAAGGTTTTACGACTAAAGGATAATTTATAAAGGCAAAATGGTAACGTACCTTTTATTTTGCGGCGATCCGACGTCTTTCACAGGATGAGATGACAAAATTTTCAGACGGAAGCTGGCGCCAAGTGGTCATTTCCTCTTCTAGCATGGGTTGGAGCAACTCATTATCGATGGGATAGAGGGGGTGTTGAGTCAATTAGCGATTTCACACGACCCCCGGTCAAGCGGTTGCTAGGCAAGAAGGGAGGCGCAGAGTCTCCGATGTGTTTCTTCTTTTTCCTCGTTAGCGAAGATAGAGCGAATTTTTTTTCTCTTTTTTCTCCACGGATCCTTCCTCCACTTGGGAGAGGATGGAGAGCATGACTTCAGGTGGTCGATTTCGTTGTCATGTGTAGACTATTCCCGCTGGATTTTGAAGTCGTTACTCTTGATTGCGGTCATATAATTAAGTGAACTAGAGTTCACATGTATTTCTCTTGTGTTTTTCACTTAGGTGATAATTTAAAAAGAAAATTTTTAAGTAATATTAAAGTGGGAGAGAAGGGAACATTCTCTCGGTAGGACATGTATATATTTCATAAATGTAATTTCTATCATACAATAAATTTTTTTTTCTCTAATATATGAACGAAATTTTGTTGTAATGTGTTGTACGTGTTCATATACTTAGCGTTAATGTATTATGTGGATTTTCACTTTTCTTTTAAATGTTACAATGTATAGAAGGTTATGCAGTACAAACTCTTTCTGGGTATCACGTCCTTGTATATATATATAATTTTTAGTGTATTTGGTGTATATTAAGTCATGACTGGTATGATTCCAATGTAAAAGTATGTGCCAGCCGTATATTGTTCTATGTGTTGAGGCTTTTAGACTTTAAAAGTTTAGTTCAAAATTGCGTTTGCTTTGTATGGATTTTGGCTAATTTTTAAAAAGTGATTATTTCAAAATTGGTTATACACAGAGGGGAATAGGGTACGTGAATGTGTTCACCTGTCTTCGACTCCACAAGCGACTGTAAATCTGGTCGACAGACAAACCGTTCTGTGGTCCCACCTACAGATTCTTAAAAAAAAATTTCTGTATGCTCGTCTCTGCCCAGTTTATAGAGACAACTCTTGAAAAACTTTCCTGTGTGCTCGTCTCTGCCCAGTTTTATAAGAGACAACTCAAAAAAAACTTTTCTGTGTTCTCGTCTTTGCTCAGTTTTATAGAGACAATTCTGGAAAAAAAACTTTTCTGTGTGCTCGTCTCTGCCCAGTGTTACAGAGACATTTCTTACAAACTTTTTAGGATATCTTCCGGTCTTTCGGAGGATGGAGATTGTCCTATGGGTCTACACAATGGACTGAATTTCATAGTCTGTTCCTGACAGCTGACGTGAGCCGTTCAGCTCTCTGTTTGGGGGGGAGGATGGTGGTCAGATATGAGCCACCTCCCAATTTCTGACTAAATTAGTTTACTTTTATTGTTTTAATAGGTATTTTTCATGTATATATATTGTATAACCAGGAATTTCTGTGGACTATTTATTTTATATACTTTTATTTTTTTAATATGTATTTTTTATGTATATATATTGTATAACCAGGAATTTCTGTGGAGTATTTATTTTGTTAGTGTACATAGTTTCTTTTTCGTATGGGAAAATAGAAACGACCACCCAGAGTAGTTTTATTACCTTCGGAGACACTGGTCTGCGATCTAACAAGGACATCTTTTACGGGGAAAAAAATTTACGAGCTGAAAAATTTATAGCTGTTTGGAAGTGCATAGCAAATTTACAATTTAGGACCCCATCTAGGTGGTCCTGAATAACATTTAGCAAAACCAATAAGAGATGAGGGCGGAGACGTCTTTACAAAACACTGGAGCCAATAGACAGCCCAGTGACGAGGGAAAAGAAAAGTGAGCCCCAAGAGAAAATCTGGAAGAGGACCAGTACCTGACGTCCTGTCCGAGGAAGTAACATCTCAAAAGAAAGAGTAGAGTGCTGATAGTGTGTAAAAACGAAGGTAGTTCCAAAAATGGTGTAGTGGCGACAAAAGTCAAAAGGACGACCTAACAGATGATCTTTGCCTATCCCGTGGAGGTAGACTATTGCTAACAATGCAGACCAGAAGTACTCTGAAGGTACAGGTATCTGTAGTTTACTATTCCCTCATATTGAATGTGTATAATAATAAATAAATACTGATAGAGGTACTTTGGTAAATGTAGAGAAATTGTTCCTTCTCTGAAATATAATTAATGCACGTAAGTGCGGTAGTGCGAGTCGGAAAAAGACTCACTAACTCTTTTAATGAGTATTCAATTGTTTCATCTTATTTTTTATACTTAAAATTTAACATTCTGTTAGGGATGTTTGTTTTTTCTATTTTTTATGTCTTTGTAAATAGATATGTAAATAAATGTTTTTCGTTTGCTTTTAACTCTTTGTATTTAATTTATATGGGTTAACACTCATATGTCATCGAGTAGTGTTTTTCTTCTTTTTCTTTAATTTAATTGTTTATTAATTTTAGTTGGTTTATCAGGAGGACTAGTTTATAATTTATCAGAGGTTAGGGATTTATATACTTTATCTAGTCCGGCTTCATAAGACGTAGGGCGGCGTAAATAATCACAACGTAATAATCTGATCTTTTTTTTTTATTAGAGTAGTTAATTTAATTCAATAATATGGGTAACTTGTATGGGATCATTATAAATTTTCACCGACGTCCAGAAGCCACGATCACACATTTAACCTGATAATCCAACACCCAGCGTTTCCGGAAGAAGCATTAACCCGTGCTTCCTTTAACTAATGTAGGGAGTTTATGTAATTGGGCATTAGTAACCATCTCCAATTAGGAGGCCCAGAACTTACCAGCAGTTTGGCTATTATATACTAAAAAAAATACATAAAATACCATACTATAAATACATAATATTATAATTCTATAATTCCTAATATCATGATAGTAACACGCAAAAATACAATATGTAACGATACAGCATCTTTTAACTTTCCAAAATTGTGTCTCGAGTTACTCCATGGTTACAAATATGAAAATAAACAACCAAGTAAATATAAAAGTAAAAGATAACGTGCGCAATTTTTAAAAAGTACGTGAAAATTAAACGATAGTATTTCAAATAATTATTTCAAACACCGTGCAATTATAGAATATTCTCATTTTGTTTTTGAAAATGGCTCAGAGTGAGCCGAAACATGTCAGCAATCAAATAAACGTTATTTTACTGTATTTTATATTGTTAGTTTACACCTTTTAGCATTTAAAAGAAATACAATATTACATTTTATGAACGTATTTCCAAAACCTTATATAAAGGGTTAAAATGATAATAAAAAATAATAGAGAACTGTTTTCACTTTTAAGGGAGAAATACTACATAGTTACATCTTATTTAATACATGAAAGATTCAAAGTCAATATCAATATAAAATAAGTTAGAGTTGAAAAAATACAGGCGTTAAGCAGAAATCTAGAGCTAAAATGTTTGACATATGAAGAGTCGGAAATGTTACAAAATGTGTCTTTGTGTTGCAATGATTTTTATTATATTGAAAAGTAAATGCAAAAATTTAGAACCAAGCCAGAACAGAGATCTTCTTCCGGAGACCCAGACGCTTTAATTATATTAGAGATACTATCAGATTCGCCCGGCGTTGCCCGGTCCCGTCAAAAAATAATACGAAACGCGAAATCACTCTAAAAATCGCTGCACGAAACCCTTCCTCTGATAACTCTTTGTCTTTCTGAAAATAAATAGAGAGATTTACCCGAAGCGGAAGTAAATTTAATATCACCACTTCAAATGTCTGGATCATTTGATTCAAAACGGGTCAGTTTTTGGTCAAAATTTTAAAAAAAATTACCGTAGATTTTCATAAAATTTGCATTTTCGGAATCAAACAAAAAATGTGAGTTTCGATTCAAATAATCCAATACTTTTCTTAATACTCGAGGATGAGTGAAAATGAAACTTTTTCGTTTTCCGGAATTATCAAATCGGTAACTTTCTTTTGCGGTTTCAACAAAAATAGACATTTTTAGCGCACGCGCAGAAAATCTCTTAGTTCTAACGCCAGGGGATGCATTTTGTTCTAAACAAATTATCCCACACATGTCCCCACTGCGTACGATAACGTGTATAGCAGACGTGCTAGGTTCGCGCTGCAAAATTTTTACTTCCATTTTTTACCACCAGGTGGAGCATTCTGTACTAAATAAACCTATTTCCAAGCAAAACACCGGCACCCGTTGTTGCTGTTTACGGTACCGTGTAGAAGGCGTGAATACACGCGAGAAAAATCTGTTAGCTACACTTTCCACTGCCAGGGAGTACCAAATCTATGTCTTAAATAATTAGCTATATCTTAATTAGTTCATGGTAAGTTGAATGAAGCGATTCCCGTTGAAATCGGACCCACAGAACCCGAGAAAATAAATCACCACCTAGATATTAATATTCATAAATGGTGGTAACCAAGGGCTGAAAAAAGGATACCGAAGTTTGTGTAGTACATGGGAGAACTCGGAAGAATGGCAGAAAAGATTTCATTTGAATCGGACCATGATTAAATGCAAAATCTTTTAGTTACATTGTCCACCGCTAGGGGGTGCAATCTGTTCCAAACAAATCTCTTTCCGAACGAAACTCCGACACGTGTCCCGACTGCTTATGACAACGTATAGAAGGCGTTCTGTGCAGAAAATATTTTAGTGTCGCATTCCACCGCCAGGGGGCTCCGAATCTATGCCATAATTAGTCATAATTATTATATCTTATTAGTTCATGTTAAGTTGAATGAATCAATTTTCGTTGAAATCGGACCCACTGCTAGGGGTGCACTCAGTTCTAAATAAAATACTTTCCGATCGAACCTAAGGCACGTGTTCCTGCGGGCTATGACACCGTATAGCAGGCGTGCTGCGCACGCACCGCAAAATCTTTTAGTTCTATTTTCTACAGCCAGATGGCACTAAATCTGTATATTAATTAGTTATTTATATTTTAATTAGTTCGTGTTGAGTTGAATGAACTAATTCTCATTGAAATTGGGTCCCTAGAACCCTAGAAAATACCTCTTCCTGGTCATTAATCTTCAGAAAAAGTGGTAACCAAGGGCTGAAAAAAATGATACCAAAGTTTTTCTAGTATCTGGGAACCTGGGAAAAGGTTTCGTTTGAATCGAATTCATAATTAAATAGCTCTGATTTTGGAGGCAGGGGGGGGAAGGAGGGAGTTTTGATCAGAGCGTTAACGCGATATTTAAACTACAACCGGACACCCCCCCCCACCAAACAGTCACCTCCCCTCGCACAGAATTTAACCAACGACGTTAAAAAATTAGGAATTACCATTAACTTTCTAAACAGGAACAAAATGACTTTTTTTTTACATACAAAAATAGTAAGATACCGTTGTTAATTTCTGAAATCAAATACATAAATGACGTATACATAAGAAAACTCTAAAAATCTCATAAAACAAATCGCAAAAATTTACAACTCGCTGTTCGAATTGCAATCAGCTGACGACCTTTTCATCTGCCAATTACAACTGCCCGGTTGACTTCCAGCTGTGCCTACAATTCTATCAGCTACCAATTAAAAATGCCCTGCAATGGTGTTTGACTTGTAGTGGGCGATTTGTAACATCATTTGAAACAAAAAAAAACGCTGCAAAACAGGTAAAAAATGTCAAAAAATACATAAAAAATTAAATTAAAAGTAAAATATAATAAAAAAATCGGGATAATAAATAATCCGCCATTCCCTTTTAAAATTATGATTTTCTATCTGTAAAGAATTATCAACTTTCTCCAAGCTAAAAAGATTTTTTTTAATGACGATTCTGAGCGTATCTGAGGCAGAAATGGATGCAACCACAGAACTAATCAAGCATTCTGGGCAAAATTACTTACTGTCAAAGGAAAAAAATCGCCATAAAAATAAAAAGTCACTGTACGAATTTCGCGTAAACTTTATTTAAAAGGATTTAAATTTAATATATTGGGCTAAAGGATTAGAATCGAATTCAGGTTACTAATGTGGGGAAATCATAGCAAACCTTCAAAAAACACTAAAAATCGCATTTTTAAAATCATGAATTTTTATTTGTAAAGAATTATCAAATTTCTCCAAGCTAAAAAGAGAAAAAAAATTATGATTCTGAGCGTATCTAAGACGGAAATCGAAGCGCAACCACCGAACCAATCAACCATTCTGGCAAAATTTCTGATTCTCGAAGGAAAAAATTCGCCAAAAATTCAAAAATCGCTGTACAAATTTCGCATCAACTTTATTAAAAAGAAGATAAAATTTACTATATCGTGTTAAAAGATTGGAACCGGATTCCCGCTACTAATGTGGAAAAATCGCACCGAAACTTGAAAAAACCCTAAAAATCGCATTAAAATTAAATAAAAAAAATTCCAAAATCTGGCTTCCAGGTACAAAACTACATGCACAGAGGAACCTTCCCACCAAATTTTGTAGCTCTGCGTGCAGCGGTCTGTTCAGAACACAACCGAGAAAGAGATACACAAACTTCCTTCTTTATTATAAGTGGAGAGATAAGTACGATGCAGCTGCATTTTGAAAATATTAATTAGTTGTTCAATGCACGATTAAATGATCAGAAAGTTTATGTCAGGAAGGTTTAAAGAAAATATATCTGGAAAAGAATGGTAGGAGGCCAAAAAATGTTTAACAGACCCTCATAGTATACGCTAGTAACGCGAGGACATCTTAAACCAATGTTAAACCAGTGACAGCGTTCTTTACAAATTTCTTGTTTGCATTTTAACATTTTTGTTGATTATTTTTGCTTAAGATATCTAAGGTCGATGTCTAACAAGGTGCATTATTATTATTTTTTTTAACCCTTTTACTACCTGAACCGGATTCAATATATATTATATATATATATATATATATATATGTGTGTGTGTGATGAAGTTACAAATTACAGCTGAAAAAGGCAGTTGGCGAAAATCTGATTAAATTGGGTTTCCACATCTCTACACACAAGCATAGGCCGGATGGTTGCATCACTCAGAAATTACGACGAAAATGTATGGACTCCATAAGTAAGCAGTGGAAATTTGAAAACAAAATTTTATTTACATAATCAGGCATAAATCAGAAGAAATGCTGTAGCAAGTCGAGTTAAATGCTTACTTAATCATCGCTATGTGGCAGTCAGAGTTTCAAATAATGTCTACATTATGAGGTCTTAAAAAGCTTTGAATAATATTTCGAACTCCCCGAAAAAAAAAAACAACTTTCAATCCTCTCTCTGTCACTCTCTAGTTCTCGTCTCCGTCTAAGGCCGTCCGATTATGCTGCGCTTGCGTATTTATTTTAATCACGCGTAAAGTGACAAATAAAGTCACCTGATTTCTCTACTCCAATTATAATCGTTTAAAGAGGGACTTATTAACAGCTCGGTGGATTAGTTTTAAAGTAAATTAACTTCCGGGTACGAAAAAAACTTCCAGAATATTCTCATAACCTCGAATCAGTTAAACGTCATGTAAACAAACGAGACGCTCTGAATTGAGTGTGCTGTGCTAAAAATGGATTTCAGACTATGTTTTTAGCTTACGCTAGAGAAAAAACAGAAAAGAAAAAAATGAATTTATTGATGAGGAATAAAATTTAGCATATTAAAGCATTGAAATATTATAAGAGATATTTTGATGTTTTATTAAAAGAATGAAATTGAATAAATAATTTTTTTTTAGAACGGGATAATTTAGGAGTTATGACATTTTAGCAAATTAAGTAAAGAATTGAGAGAGGTTTGATATGCACGGGAAATAATATTGAAATTTAATAGGGATTTACATTATAAAATGGTTTTATTTACGGAATATAAATAATTAGCGCCATTTTTAGATTTAAGCAATTTGGAATAAATATTAATAGGTGGATTGAGATATTATACCTTTACATATGGAGATTGACAGACTAGTTTAAGAATAGGTTTTAAGTTAATAAGTCGGTATATTATATGGAATTTTATTAAAAGGAAAACTTATATAGAATAATGTTAACCTTGGCGGAACAAAGTTTAAATATTTTAATATACATATATATAATTCTCAAATTGATTTACATTTTGGAAAACGTATTCTGAAAATTATAGAGATAATTTTTAAAAACAGTGAAATAAAAAATAATAGAAAATATTATTTTCTGTAAGTAAGGAAAAGTTTTAAAAATGTTGCTCATTTTAATAAAATTATATTTTTTTCTCTTTGTACCAAAATAATTGTCTATTTCATTTGAAGATTCTTTTTTAATAATATCCTTTAATAGTATGCGGAAAGGATATTGAAAAAATATTTAGAGACTGAAAAGCTTATCAAAAGGTAACGAGTTTCCGTAATATCCTCCCTAAACTTGGAAAAAGGAAAAAAAAATAATTTTTTCCTTTAAAAACTGCATCTGCTTACCTTACAATTCTGCCAAATTGAAAGCTTCATGCCCTAATCAATATTAATATATTTTACAATACAGCCTCACATTTTTAATGTTTGCTTCAATTATTCCGCCGTTTTTATATTTTACTTCATTTTTTATTTTCCCTAATTTTTTGTTTGTCAAATTTCAAGATATTCACTTTTATTACCTGTAATACATAAAATGCAATACACAATTCATGTAATAAACAATTTTATTTATTTTAAATTTCATAAATTTTATTAATTTTATCAGTACGTTTTCTGTAAAGGGGGGAAAATGTATTATCAACTTTTTCACTTTGATAAAAATAATGACAATTTCATATTAATTACTTTTCCATATTTGGAAAAGAAAATATGAACCATATATTCATTGACAAAGAGATTATGATATTCACAAAAAGATTCTCGATTTTTTTTTTTATCTTTTCTTAAATAACTATTATGTAATTAGCTAACTAGGCAATCTTTGGAATCTCTTGTATCTTTGGAAATCTTTTGCATTTTGTTCGGATTTACATAACTTACACAAGCTAAAAGTTCGTATTATTCGTAGTTTTTGATAAAAATACACAATTTCTCTTAATTTTACTTCAATTTTTACTATATGTTTTAATATTTTACTATGAGCGCAGCTCTGCAACACTTTTAATTTTACATATATTGTACATTTTGATGTATTTTATAATATATCTGAAGAAGAAAGTGTTGCGCGATTGCGCTCATATAAATAATTGAGATAAAATTAGAAGAAATTGCGTATTTTTCATCAAAAACTACGAATAATGCGAAACTTGAGCCCGTGTAAATCATATAAATCCGAACAAAATGCAAAAACTATTGTTGAAATCGTACAAGATAAATCTTCTAATATTAAAAAAGTGAAATAATTAAGTCAGTATAACAAAATCGAGGTTTAGTTTTATTTCGTGGGCTAAAAGCACGGCTTATGGACCCTGATCCTTTTGTAAGTAACTGTCTATAGAGTTTAATTATTAACATAAAACTTTTTCCGTATTAATAATGTATGTGACCAAAATGTTCCTTTTAAAATGTTGACATTTGAACATTTTAGACATTTTTCAAAAGCAGCAACATCAATAACAACAACAACAAAAATTAACGAGACCGAAAAATCATGCATCCGACATAGGTTATGAAACACCTTCCAACACTAACAGAATATAAATATGAAATGAAATTTTTTCATACGATGAAATGAGATATCTACATAAACAATTAAAGAAAGTAAATAACTCCTAAAAATACATTTTTAACAATTGCTGCCCATATTCGAAATCTTTATATAATCTACAGAATTTGTAGCCAACACTTAATGCACAAAAAATTACATCAAGTTGCATATCACAGAACACTTCTAGCAACTACCGATCATAGTCAGTCCTTTAACCCCTTCGCGACGAGCGTCCTTTACAGAATTTTTAATATTTTACCACCGGTTTTTCAAAACAGAAATTTGCGCCTAATGGAATCGCAGAAAGGCTATGATTAAATAAGGCAAAGCTTACAATAAAAATTAATTGGTGGGAATAATAAAGGATTATGAGCATCTTATGCGTCACGTATACGTGTCGCTCGTCCCCAATGGGTTAACTGAATTACTTTTTGAGTTTCTGTACATGAACTATAAATACTATGCACTCCATAATTTATCTATATAATAAAAGCGCAAAGCAGTAGACTGTCATAAACATCCGGGATGCCCGCTTCACTTTTTCATATGCCAGGCGTTTGTACTTTTTTGTACCATTGTGGGATTCATTGTGATTGTTAATTTTGTAATGTTGCACCTTACAGACAAATACTGTTACATCATCATTATAAACAATGTTAACACTTCTAAAGATTTTCTAAACACAAAAGAATCATTCATCATGAACATTTAAAATATTAAATCATGGAGGTAATTGTTCACGATGTAGCCTGGTATAAAAAAAAAAAAATGCGAATGAAATCGGCAGGGAAGAGTTCGGAGCGTGACGTCAAACAGTCACGCTTTCTTCTCGATCACGCGGTAACAAAGCCATTAAATAATAAGCCCAGTCAGATAGTGTTAAATTTGTTAGCGACACACTAGCGCCAAACCTCTGCTGCGGAAGGAGGACAAAACAGAAGTGGGTCGCAGAGAAACGATACGATTTATTTATATCGATATTTTATACGATTTTTATCAATGTTTTGTTTTTGCACTTCCTTTAAAAGCTTGCTAATTATTGAGATCTTTCACATTAAAGCTAAAACTATAATGAAAAAAAAAATGTGGAAATTTACTGGATTAATATTTCTTTATAAATATAGTGGTGGCGAAGAAGTTGATTTATTTATTAAAAGTTAAATAAAAAATGATGGAAATTTACATCACTATGCAATTAACCCTTTCCGGCACTGACAAATTATGTTCGTAAAATGTGAATTTACTGACTGACACCGGAATTTACAAACGACTTTCTAGAAAATATGAACTCCTTATTTTAAGCTTTAATTTTAGAAGCAAAATTTTATTAAAATATTCTTGGTGCCGAATGCAGCACTCCCAACCACTAGATGGCGCTATTTTCAACTTGCGAAAAGTTTCCCATTTATCTGACTGGGCTTATTATTTAAAGGCTTTGCGCGGTAACGACTGAGGTAGAAACTGCTCCAATATGGCTATCCGGGAAGCTGAAAAAACGGACGCGTGATAATTAAACACTTAAAAAAATTTATTAAACAAAAACCAATTTTGTAAAAAATTATTACAAAATTAATACAAACGTTTTCCATTTAGATAAAGGCAGCAAAGTCTCTTACCAGCAAGCCGAAAATACATCCAAGTGATAGGAAATTGGAAAATGATTTTCCAATAAGCCCGCCTTTTTGCAAATAGTCTGATTTCTTAATTAATCTGTGATATATATGTGTTCAGTTTTCAACATAAAAGATAAAATTAATATTAGACATACGATAAAGCTAGGAGAGTCTGCGCACAATTCAAAAGAATAGCAATAAAAAATCTAAATATTAATTTTTTGCTAAACTATCCATGAATAATTTTTACTTCATTTGTTTTTTATGCATTTCCATTGCTATTTTGCTGTTATGTTGCAATTTAATAGAACAGGTGTAATAAAACCAAGAAAGTTATTTTGCGCAATCTCTCCTTACAGGGTTGGTGTGATTGCGCACATGGGTAGGAGAGATTGTTACTAATAATAACTACAATTAAATTGTTAACGATAATAATTACACTTAAATGACATTGCTGTAAGGTTTTTGTGTACAAATTTTATTGCATTGGGAGTGAATATTTCAACCTAATACTTAAAGAATCAGAAAAAGGAAATAATTTTAAAAACGATTAAAAAAATTTTATTAAAGGAAAAAAAAATTAAAGATTTAGAAAAACAAGTCCAGGTAAGATTACAAAATAAAATTATGTAACTTAATAACACGTTTAACTTAAAATTAGTCCATTTTCATTTTTCATTTTTTTATGCAAATTTACCAATAAGCTGCGTAATCTCTCCTAGCATGGAAACTAATGGGAACAATGCGCCATCTCTCCTAAGTAGCAGATGCGCAAACTCTCCAATGTCGGTACGAGAGATTGCACGGCCTTTTATTTAAACATGGCCCCTACTAAAACGAACCATTGGTGTTCACATTGTTAGTCTAGATTAGTAGCTTATGAGAAATCCCTTAAGTTTAAAATATTTTGTACTTTTGTTATTGTATAGAAATTCTGATGAATAGCTATTAAAATTCAAGCACTTACTTTGGGAAAACAAAACAAAATAGCAATACTTTATCTTACGCACTCAAAGCAATCAACGTGCACTTTCAACTAGACACTCCACTACTGTTGTTGTACTACTATCTGGAGTCGCTGCGCTCTCACTCTACTCCTTCCCCCCGAACCTCTATGTGCGCAATCTCTCCGACCGCGCCATCTCTCCTGGCTTTACCTTATAATTGTAGACTCTACTTTTTCATAATTTTATTAAAGCCTTGATTAATGTCCTTCGAATTCGAGTCGAGTTCGTATTTAAGTATTTCAGGTTGAAGTGTGTATATTTCGGGTTTTTGATATTTTCTGTCGCATTCGAGTTAGGTTTCGGGCTGACTTGAAATAGAATTTTCGATTTCTGATTGGACATAACCCCTTGCTGCGCAGAATTCTACTCTATATCATAGCGTATTTTCTTTGTAGATATTTAGTATATTATTAACAGTATTTAACAGTCTCAGAAAATTTAGAAAATAATTTATAATTAATTAAAATACTATACTATTTTATATTTAAATATTTGTAATATTTGAATAATTATGTAAGAAGTTATTTCTTATTCGACATATTTTCACATTAATCAATGAATCTTAAAAACAGAACTATTTTAATATAATTTTGTATATCTTCATATTACTAGTACTTTTACTTATACGCACCAAACACTTAAGTCATTTACTTTATGATGAATTGTTTACCTTCTTTCCTATTTGACAGTTTCATACGTTAAAATGATGAATATACTTTAGTTTGAGCACAAACATAGTAAAAATAAAATTTAATAACGGTAAAAGAATCTTCCATACCACATTGTAAAAATAAAATGCTTAATTTGATTAATCGAGCTCAGGTATCTGACAATAAACAACATATACATTTATTTTACTAAACATTTCTCGATGCATTTTAATAATTAATATTTTATATTTGAACTTTTCTCAATTTCTTTAATGATGTTGTACTTAAAACTAATACCACATGCAATAAGTAAAATTTATTTTAAAACCAGTTACATTTTTTTTCTTATCAGACACAGACTAAAAATGATTATACAAATACTACATCTGGAATAATGATCATAAATTACCTTTAGGATGTGAAAGCTGCAGTTATGTTTAGATTTTAAAAATATAATGAATAACATATATTTTAAATCTGTTTTGGTAAAAATTTCCTAGAAAAATTAATGTAATAACACCAATTTTCTTTATTTTCCCCTGATATTTAATTTCATTTTAAGATGAAGTGTTTAGTATGTATTTGTAATAAAGTTTCATTCGTTATACATATAGGAAAGGGTATAACAAAAACGAATAATCATCCATCTAGCATAGATTATGAATCACTTTACACACTAACAGAATATTATTAAGAAATTTCATTTTTTCATACAATGAAATGATATATCTAAATAATTAATTTTAATAAAATGCAATGCAAACGGTTTCTTCCCATAAACCATAATGTAACGAAATTCTTTCATGTGCCCATGCAAACGAAATAAAATGCTAAACACTTCAATTTCAATAGTAAACATCATTAACATAAAGAAATTACATATTAATACAAGTATAGCTACGCCAGTTAGAGCACGGACAGTCGAACAGACAGACATACCAACTTAAATCATAAACCTTTTTCAACTACGTCGGAAAATGTTAAAAGCGAAATTAATTTTGAATAAGGAACAGTAACTTATAAGGAGGACATTTGCAAACGTGTTCGAACAGTAATCCTAATTATTTTTTTTAGGAAACAATAGGCGAATAAACATTTTAAATAAGCCTTTAAAAAATAATAATAATTTATCTGTTTACCTAATTTAATACTTTATAACAGAAATTCCACTAATCTTAAGAGTACCGGGTGGGACGATAAAGGTCTACGGTCTGTTTCAGACCGATCTGTCCCACTCAGGCATTAAATCTTAAAAGTACATCGCCAAAGAAATCGACTATTTCGATAAATTTTAAAAGTACAATTTACTTAATGATCAAATTTAGTTGACGAAACATTTATTTCAAACAAGTCTGATATATTCAACTAATAAAATATTAACAAGAACGAAAAGTCATGCGTCAAGCATATATTATAAAACACTTCCCAACACATTCAGAAAACTGTAACGAAACTTCACCGATAAATAAAGTGAAAGAAGGTATGTAGTAAACAATTCAGGAAACATATAACACATTTAAAAAGTCAGTTTTAGCAATTACCTTCTACAGCCAAAAAAAAATAGTCAAATTATTTTTTTGAACAATGTATATGAAATATATATTTGGATATTTACTACAAAGCATGAAAGAATGTATTTCAGTTAGAAAAATCACATCTAAAAATTTTCACCTATCCATGTAAATGCATTCCAAACCCTTGTGCAACCCTTTATACTATCTAAATAATTTTGTACGCACCACTTATTAAGCTACAATTTAATTTATGTAAAAACGCATAAAGCAACTTAAAATTCATTTCCAGCAATTACCAACCATAATCGATAATGTATCTCGTTCTTTGCGTAGCCTTGTATACGAATTTATTGATATTCCACAAGCTTCTATAAGTCTATTAATTATAATACTTCAGCAGGAAAATGCCTAACACAATTAAAAATACCCTTAAATTATTCCCTCCCATAGCCAGTAATACTTACGAATTCCTTTGTGTAGGCCCTGTATGTGATCAACGGTATTTATACACACCACGTACTATGCAAAAATTTAGTTAAACTTAAAACAGCAAGCCAAAGATAAAAACGCACTTACCCCACATAGACTGTAATTATCGCGCTAAGACTATAATCGAATTCTTTTGTGTTTTCCTGTAAAAGAAGGATAAACGCAATGCACACCAGAATTTTCAGTGAGCAGTTTATTGTGTACCTACGTAATGCATATGAAATTCCTTATGTTTGAAATAGTGAAATATCATCAAATTACACTGTAAACGATTTTTCACCATAGAACATTGGATAGCAGAATTATTTTGTGTGACCCTGTAAACAAATAATAAACGTTTTACACTCCATATTTTATAAAAAGCATGTTTTAGCGCGCCTCATATTTTTTTATTGTTTCAATAGAAATTTAATCTGGCCAATTCTATGTTTACGTTTACGTGCGAGTTTGAAAATTGCAGTCAGCTTAACTAAAAATACTGTTATAGAGCTAAATATTCTACAGGAAACAGAAACAAGCTATGAAACGTTTTTAAATTTATGATATGAATCTCTTTCAAATCGTATTTAAGTAATATTTATGAGAGACTGAATATTGTTTGAAAAATCGTTTTACGTCCAAATGTTAAAATATTCCAATTAAACAAGCATCGTTTAAGTTGATTACCTTGAAACAGTCAACCTATATCAAAGTTTAACCAACATTCTTAAGGTAAACTGCGATTCTACAGGACATTAGCATGAAATAAATTTTAAATTCTAACATACAAATTGTAAATATCTATACTCCTTTGCATATTGAGAGATATATAGTATCGTGTTTAAAAAGTATTAATTTTGTTCCAATATTTTTTTTATCTCGATGCATTTTGTACATTTTTGGTGGCGTATTAAAATCTTTAAATAAAAAATAGATTTTATTAGCACAAACCTCGATTTAACTAACTTTATTTAGTATAATCTCAAAATATTACACTCAAAACGAATTTATCTTCTTGGGGAATTCCCCATGGAATAATCCTGTCGTTAGGAATGCCTCCTTGGCGACCAGCCAAACGATTTGTCTGTTACCAATTGCAACGTTTTTTTTTTTTTTTTGCTTTATTATGATTTTATTCTTTTTTGTCAGATGTAACTTTTATTCTGAACCTATTCTCGGTGATAATTTGAACTTTCAAAATGAGGGTGATAAAATAATAATATCCTGTTAATATGTAAATAAAAACTTTATTAAGTTTTTTTTAAAGAATTAGTTTAGTTGATATAACTACTGGGAAATATTTGATGACGTTTTGAATATCGATTGATAGAATTAATGGCGTCGTGTTTTTGAAAGAACCTGCATTCTGAACAAAAATGGTATGCATCATTTTTGGCGTCCGCGACAGTAATGTTGAGATATTCTACTACATTGATTGAGGTAAGTACCTCAAATTGAATTTTGTTGAAATATTGCATTGAATTATTGATTTACATAGAAAATATTGAAGTGTATATTATTATTTGAAATGAATATCGAAACGCTTAAAAAAAAAAGAGCAACCAAATTTCGTGCTCAAATTACGAAAATATTCGATAAAATTGAAGATATTTTAGATGATACACTATTGTTAGACTTAGAAAAAAAATCACATCTGGGGATTTTAAAACATTAATTGAATGATAAAATGGACACACTAAAATAGTTAAATTCAGAGATTGAACCACTGCACGGTGGGAGATTTGCCGATTCTAGCTGGCCAAAATTATTTTTCAACTTCTATTTGATGAAATCTATTTTTCGTTTATATAAACGATATATTAGCCTGATTTAAAGAAAATATATGAAATTTTAAACGGTAGTTTAATAAGAAATCATTATATTTAATTAAAAATTATTAATGTAGTACATTAGATGCGCAGAGTGGCTAGTGGTCAGGGAAAAATAGAGTCAAAAAAAGTTAAAAACACCAGTATATTTTTGTAGAAAAATTCACGTTAATTATTTGATCGAATAATCGACAGGAATTTTTCTATGAGAATATACTGGTGTCTATCACTTTTTTTTACTGTATTTTACCCTGACCACTAGCCACCCAGATGTGAATTTTTTTATTATATTATTATAATGTACCATTTAGTTAAATATTTAAATTATTTAAAGCTTTAAAACATGTAAATAATGAGTTAATCTTTTACTTGATAACTAAAAAGGACAATATTTATGAACTTTTATAAAATTATTAAGATTTAAGCGATAGAATTATATTTATTACATGATACCAAATTATAAATGTAATTTTTTATAATAATCTATTAGAAATTGTGATGCAAAATAAATATTAAAGAGTAATACTTATATATACAAAGGAATAAGAAAATTGCGTAGAAATTTTCTGATAATTCACCATCTAATAGTTCTTCATTCTGGCTTTCCTCAGTAAGTTACGAGTACTCATTGAACGAGATATTTTAAAATTGCTTTGCAGCCAAGTTTCATACTTTTTCAGAAATTTCTCATGTGCTCTATGTACAGCAGTCCACCTTTGTCTAAACTGGGTCTTCTGTATAATCATTTCCTGCTTGAAAACTTTCATTTGTACTTCGTTATAATTTTCAGTTGTCAACAAAACATTTTCAGCCAATTCGATTTTTTCTTTAAATGTGGAAGCTTGTTGCTGCTGTATAATATTTATAGTTGCCAACCTCCCGATTTTTTTAATACCAGTAAAATCTTACAAAAAAATTCGCCTTTTTAAATTGAAGCAATTGTACGATTACATAAAACGAATGTTTTTGCATAAAAATAATGGTATGAAAAAAAATTGGGAGGTTGGCAACTATGAAAGCTTATTCGTGTGATTGGTTTACATTCTGATGACCCTGGTAAAAAGAAAAGTGTTCTTAGAATAAATAATATAATAATAATTTTAGACTTTGTATGATAAAAACAACTTTAAAATCTACAGAAGCAGATAGAAGCAGACAAGTAAACGTTTATCCAATATCTAAGACTCTAAACTATTTACTAAAATTAAAAGTTGAGATTTATCTAGCTTTATCATATAACTTTTTGAATTTTCAAAATGAAATTTATTAAAAATACATAAAGTCATTAAAAACATTAAATGTGAAATAACTATTGACAAATGAAAAAATTATGCATATAAATAAAAAAAAAAAAAAAAAGTACATGCCTTGTTCTAAAGCACTCATAATGTACAATTTCATCAACATTCACATATTAAAACAATATACTGGAAATCATAGATTTATTCTCCTCTAATAAACGCCAACTTCATACTCACCTACTGGCAGTACGGTTGCATTTATATCAAAAAAATCTGCAGTGTCCACTACCTGCACATATAAGGTATATATGGTAAAAAAAATTCCAGTTGGATGAACTTTGAAAAATCGACTTTTGGCCAGCTAGAATCCGCAAATCTTCCACAGTGCACTGGTGCTAGATGTTGAGTTCGAAAAGGAAATAGAGAAATCTGAAACCTATAATGAAAATATTATTGAATGGAAATTTATAATTTCCAAATTTATAAATGATAATACTGCTACTACGGAAAATAAACAAGATATTTCAGATATCGAAAGTGAGAATATTTCTCAAGTAAAAAGTCATACAATTTTGAATCAAAATTTGGTGAAATTACCTAAATTGTACATAAATAAATATTAGGGTGATTCTTGTTTATGGCTCGAATTTTGAAGTCAATTTTCGAATACAATTGATAAAAATGAGCACTTAACTCCGATTGATAAATTTTCAGATAATAATTTTGATAAATAAGATTCTATTTGGAGTCACTTTTAGGCGGAAGCGCTGCCAATACAATAGCAGGCTTTTCGCTGAATAAGGAAAATTATGATCACGCTACAGAATTGTTAAAAAAAACATTTTTGTCGTAATGAGCTAGTGATAAATGGCCACATTACGAAATTATTATATATGAAACCTGTAAGAAACGCTAGTAATATTAAAGCTCTTAGAGAGCTGTGTGATGAATATGAGATTCAGATTAGAAATCTCAATACTTTAGGCGTAACGTCGGTTTCATATGGACATTTGTTAAGTCCCATTCTTCTTAAACGCATTCCATCTGATATTGCGCGTGAATTTAATAGAAAACGTACGAAAAATGTCTACTGGGACATTAGTTAATTGATTAATTTCATTAAAGAAGAAATTGAATCGCGTGAATCAACAGTACAATTAAATTGATTTGAAAAAACAATTCCTGATAAACGCGAAAATGATAAGAAAAATTATCAAAATTATAAGAGAAACACTCCTTCAGCTTCTGCTTTAACCACAGATATTAAAAATAACTGTGTATTTTGAAAATCTGTTGATCATGATACTGAAAATTGTAAGGCTCTTTTCATTCCTGAAATGCGTGAAAAATTGAAGAGAAAGGGTAGATGCTTTAAATGTTTCCGGAAATTTCACATTTCAAGTTTTTGATAGTTTTCGAATGGAAATTGAAAGTTTGTGGCAAAACTTTTCATAACTGTATTATTTGTAATTCTCGTAATCGAAAATCAGAAGTATCTAAACAGCCAAACAGTATTATTTCCTCAGTATCGCATTGTAATAGCAGCATAAATAACCATCCTATAGAAATAATATTGCAAACTATTCATGTTCGACCATGCAAACGATTCAGAATCGGAAGAAAATTCCGAAAGAGTACTTTGTTTATTTTACTCTTCTAGTCACAGAACTTTTGTTACAGAAAAATTAGTTTCTAAATTAAACCCTGAGATCATTATAAAGGAGAAATTAATTATCTATACATTCGGTTCAAAATAATCAGAAGAGAGGTGCTATGATGTCGTTCAACTAAAGTTAACTCACTTTACGGATAGAAACAGAAGTATATTAATTGAAGCTTTAGTAACACCGGTGATAACAAATTCGTTGACAAATTCCTCCCCCCTCCGTTCCAATTAAAATAAAGAGAAAACTTTCTAAATTTCGTCTTGACAGTTGGGGACATTTAGAAAATTCTGATGTTAATATATTGATTGGGGTAGACTATTTTTATCAAATTAATGATAAATCATTTCCTATAACTAAATCATTGTGCATATATAAAAGTTTATTCGGACATTCTATCTTCGGGGCAATTGACATGAATAAAAATTACAAGAGTAATCAAGTTGGCGTCGCATTAGAAAAGAGAACCTGCATTCTGAACAAAATGGTATGCATAACTTGTAAAACTTAGTATATAAAGCACCATCACCGATTTCAGTGAAACTGGGAGTGTCATGTTCTTACGTTTAAGATACAATCACATTAATTTTAAGATGAGGAAAAAAATGACATTTTGGAAAATGTCCATGAGTTAGTATTATTGACTGCTCAATTTTCAAAGATAGTGTGTCATACATAAAGTAAAATTGCAATATCAAATCAACAAAGCAGTTTTAAATCATTTATATATGAAAAATAAGGTAAGTACATTAAGAAATAGCAAACGTCATTTCTTTTAAAATAAAGTTGTTTTAAAAATGTTAATTTTTATAAATACATTTTTATATAACATTACTGCATTTCACCCAAATGTGGAGGTTTTATACAGTCGGAAATTCAATTAAATAGTGGATAACAGTAGCATTTTAAAAGTTAGGAAATACAAATATTGGGTGTATTTATCAATTAAAAAAAATATTTTTTAAGCCTATTTATTGAAAACATTTTCATGCTTAAAACAGCGGAAAGATGGAAGCCTCTCAGGAAATTTTACATTCATATAAACTTATTGATATTATCCATATAACTTACATGATTAAAACAAAATTAAAAGCTGCAAAAAAGGCTTACACTTTGTTACACTAAACAAAAATTAATCCTTAACAAGAAACGTAAAATGTTTACACAAATAGTATGTGCAGCCTGCAAGTTTGAGATTTCTGGAAATTGCTATAAGAAGGTAAAACTAAAATTCTTATATCCGAATAACTTAAAATAAACCGAACGTTAATATTTATTCTTTAATACATTAGAACAGAAAACTTTTAATGTTTCAGCATAAAAATGAGTTTTGAAAAAAAAATTCAAACAATGCAACAGGCCCACATTACATTAACAATCAATGTCAACAATATCAATCAACAATATCAATCAACTCTCACAGACTGCCGTTTCCAGTTAAGTGTAAATAAAAATTGTTTCTGTACAAAAAAAAAAAAAAAAAAACATTTTTCTTCAAAGTAATACATTATTGCAGTACCTTGTGTTGTATCAGGACTGAAAGAAGAAATCACATGCAACTGAGAAACATAAAATGGACAGTTTTTCTTCTTTGACGGCCAGAAAAATGATCTGGTATCCAATTGCTCCAAGACTTAAGAAAGCAACAATTTATATATGTCAAAAGTAATAAATTTAATACTTCTGAGTACACAAGATGCCTGCTACAAAAGCCAGCATAAAAAGCTTTAAGATGTTTGAACTAAAATAAAGATTTGAAACAATGTCAGAATAATAATATTTATTCTTGAAATTTTATTTTAAAACATACGGTTAAACATTTGTGAAACAAACTAAATTTTCATGAAAGTATTTGAAAAGTTGTTGTATTTGAAAGATACATGATGAAGATACATGATTGAAATGTCTATTATAAACTAAGGTTTTATAAAAATCTAAGAAAATTCAGGGATATAAACGTTTGCGTATATCTATTGCTTAAAAATTTAAATTAAAAATCAGTCAACAAAATAAAGGGGCGTCTCTTAAATGAGTAAGAACATTCATGTTCAAAAATGCGTAAAAATATTTCATGTTTTAAAATTTTAATCTATACCCTGAAGTTATCTTGGCAAATGCCATTGAAATGTATAGATGTTTTATTCTTCCATTTAATGTTAGGGCAATATGATTACGAAATTTTAATTTAAAGAAACGATTGCAATATATATATATATATATATATATATATATATGTGTGTGTGTATATATATATATATGTGTGTGTGTGTGTATATATATATATATCCAGTTTCTATTTCAGTTGCTTATTAATTTGTCTAGTTTCTATTTCAGTACCATATTTATTTATCTGTTTTGGTATTTGAACCTCATGTCGGGTTTTAATTGTCTTGTTTCATTTTATTTTGTTATTTGAACCTCACGTCGGTTATTAATTTTCTTGTTTCATTTATATATGTTATTAGGGGCTTAATATTGTCGATTTTAGACATGGTGCTGACAATATTTGTTGAAATAACATATACTTTTTATGAATATTCTTATAAAGTCCTTCTGAAGTTTCTATGAGGTATTGATAATTTTCCAATTTTGCTTTTCCAATTTTTGCTTTTTCATCCTTTTGGGTATATACCTTCAGTGTCCATTCCATTGCTTTTTATGGTGTTTTATCCTTCGTTTTTCACATGTGTATTCATTTATATATATATATATATATATATATATATATATATATACAGGGTGTTTCACGAAAGACCCCTAATTTTGAAAATGCATAACTCGTAAACGGTGATAGACAGAAGCATGAAAACAGTGGTATATTTATTTAAAAAAAAAAAAAAAAACGTAAAAATCTGATAAAGGAACCATAAAATTTTAGTAACAAATTGCGCCGATAGATGGCACTGCAGTTGGCATAACCATAAGTAGGCTGTATCACATAAAAAAAAAGATTCAAAATGTGCACCTGTCACACAACACGCATGTCGCAAACGAATGAAATTGTCAGTGACTTTCTGTAGTATCCCGCCATAAATCAACACACATGCTTGACAAATAGCTTCCTCCAGCTCTCTGTGTCATCTAGCTCGTCGAGTGTTAAAGGATTCATGCGAGTTGTAATTTTCCCGCTGGAGGAAAAATGTCCGGGTCAGGATTCGAACCTGGGATTTCTTGTCTGAAGCTGCCATGCTCTACCAACTGAGCTATCCCGGTCGAATCTGGAGAGCATAATTCATCCAGTTAATCTTATTGATCATAGCATCTGGTCTGATATTTTAATCAGCTCAACAGAACAGATCGCAGATCCAGTAAACACTGGATACGTGATTTCACTAGATTAATTTTAACACAGTTATTCAAATTGGTAAAGAAATCATACGAGTTGTAATTTTTCGTCCAGTTGGAAAATTACAACTCGTATGATTTATTTACCATTTTGAATAATTGTGTTAAAATTAATACAGTTAAAGGATTGTTGTGGTAAACAATGTCCTTCAATGTCACTTCCAGAATTTCTTTCACGATGCGCTAATAGCGATCACGATTCAACGGCGAAATCTTCGACGACTGAACGTTCTTGGTGTCTGAGCTCTCTTTATAGGGATCCGTAATGCTGCCTGCAGCGCCATCTATTGGGGCTACTTTTAACAAAAATGTTGAGGTTTCTCTCTCAGATTCTTAAGGGTTTTTTTAATGAACATACCACTGGTTTCACGCTTCTATCTATCAGCGTTTCCGAGTTACTTATTTTCAAAGGTAGGGGCCTTCCTGAAACACCCTGTATCCATCTACCTCTCTCTCTATATATATATATAAGCAAATATTCTTATTTTGCAATATGTATACATTTAACGTCTGAATTCTTATTTTATTTTACAAAAGAGAAAAAAATGTAGTGTAATGTGCTATGACTATTCGTTTTACTAAAAATTTTTAATCCAAAAAATTTACTTGATATGTAAAAAGATTATTTTAATATTTTTAAAGACAAGTTCCTTAATATCAGAAAAAAATGTCATACCGAGATTGGTGTCTTGTTGCCGAAACGTCAGTGAAGGCTTACTGTTGAGACCCGAAAAGTGTTTGGTTTCTGTCTGTTTGTCTGTCTGTCTGTCTGTCTGTCTGTTCCGCGATAACTGCCGTAAAAATGATCCGATTAGTTTGATTTTTGGTAGGTATGTTGGTGAGATACCCGGAATTAGCCGTATAGTTTTTAGTTACATTTGGTTCATTCGCTCGGAAAATATAGAACATTTCTTTTTTTTATCCTAATGCTTTCCTATGGGAATTCAGACGATATTGAATTTTTTCAGTCGTTGAAAATAAAATGTCACATTTGATTAATGTATTTAAACGGTAAGTTATGAAGGCTAAATTTTATCAAGTCAGGTCTTAAATTATTCAAATTAATTTGAAATTTGGTTAATACATTCGTCAGATTTTTTAAATTAGGTGTATAATTTTTGGTGCAATTTTATACATCTGTTCTAATAATATAATACATTTTATTCTATCATTTTCTGCAAATTTTAAAATGCATTTATTTTTATTTACCTCTTTAATTTAACCGTAACCTAGCAACTAAATTTTAAAGAATATCAAAATAATAAAATTCAAATAATTTAGACTATTTTGCTACAATATTTTATTGGGTGATTTTAATATTTTATTGAGAGATTTTAGTATGCTATTGCCATCGAGTTAGATCAAGATGTACGTATGTAAAATAAATATTATAGAATGACCATCAAAACTGTTTTTCCGAAACAAAAATTGTAATAACACTAGATTTCTGCAATAGATATAAGTGAAATACAGTAGATTCAGTTTACATTTCCATAAGTTGCTTTTGTACACGAGATATTATTCAACTTATCTATCGGATGCGAGTGTTTCGTGGTTGGCAGGTAAGTAAATATTGCTATTTAGGTACTAGGATAACATGAAATTATTTTCTGAATTTTTGCTTATCCTAATAAAACCACTGTGTAGAACGAAATCCAAGATATACTAGAATCATTCACACAAACAATAGGAAATCACGAATATAAATTTAATAAGATTACGGAAAACATTTCTTTTTAGGTCATAATGCTTTCCTATGGGAATTCAGACGATTTTGAAAATTTTCATCCATTGAAATAAAATGGCGCATTTGATTAATGTATTTAATGTGTAAGTTATGAAGGCTAAAATTTATCAAGTCAGGTCTTAAATTATTCAAATTAATTTGAAATTTTGTTAATACATTCGTCAGATTTTTTAAATTAGGTGTACAATGTTTAGTGCAATTTTATACATCTTCTCTAATAATATAATACATTTTATTCTATCATTTTTTACAAAAATTTCCAGTGCATTTTTTTTCTCTCTTTCAATAAATGGTTGCTAAGCAACTATATTTCAAAGAATATCAACAAAGGAAAATTCAAGTGAATCGCATTATTTTTACGCGAAGTTTTATTAAAAATTGCCAATTTTCGGGTTTTAAGTTTTTAATATGCTTTTTTTTTTAATGAAATAGATGAGAATTTATTTTAAGTACTAAAAACTGATTACCAAATCGGTTTTCCAAATGAAAATAATAAAAACGTTGAATGCGTAAATTGAATATAGGTCAAATAAGAGGAATTTAAATTTGTATAAGTATAATTTATACACGAAATTTTATTCAACTTCAGAAACATATGATGTTTAGTAGTTGAAATATAATTATTCTTTTAAGGATAGGATAAAATCTCTTGTACAAAGAGATGGTTATTCTAATGAAATGAAAATTGCGAATACATTCAGACATATACTCAAGAAATAAAATAGCAGAATTACTGGAAATTGAGAATAGAATATTAAAGCGACAACGGGGGGTTCAGGGGGGCGGAGCCCCCCTGAAATAATGTATTTTTATTCTGTAAAAATACAGTAACAAGTAGTTTATCCTATCATTGCATAACATTGTGTTTAAGGGGATACTTCTAAAATTTCCGAAACTTTCGATAAATTTATATTCTTATCAATGTATAAATAACTTAAAAAGATTGAATTTTAGTGCGTCAAATATTTTTCAGATAATGTTAAAAATTAGTAAGAACAATGATTTTTTGAGCTGACGTTGAGGCCTCTGATCTGTAGATTTACTAGTGGAGAAAATATTTTGTTAAAATTCCAGATATTTCATTAGGATATAAGAAGTTAACGAACCATTTTTTAGTTGTTTCAAAAGTTAAAATTAAGTTAAATCCGTTTAGTTTAAATCGGTTATGTTCTTTACATAAATAAACAAGCAAAACTACACAAAAAACAATTGTATTGAATTGAATTTTGAGCAAAATTTACAATCCGGACAGGAATTCTATTTTTTAATGCTTATTTAGTTGGTTACCTTGGATTATTGAAGACGTCAAATTTTTGTTAATGTAGAATTTGAATAAAAATTTCGCTAAATTATGCAAGTATCAATAAATTGATCTGAAATTTAATGACTTACTTAAAGTACAGATTTTACATATTTCTGTATATGATCTGTAGAATTTATATACACCATTCAATTTGTTCTGAAAACGAACATCCAGCAATTATTATTAACCTACATTAACTGAATACATTTAAGTGTCCCTGTAAAGGAACGATGACTATTATACACACAATATTCTGTAGTAAGCATTTTGTAATGCACCTCAGTGATATATATCAATTTCAATACGTCCGAAATAGTGACACATTATTACAATAAACCGCAAACAATTTTCCTTCATAGATAGCATTGTACCGGAATTCTTTTGAATGTCCCTGTAAAGAAACTACAAGTTCTATATACTCCATATTATATAGTAAGCGTTTTTCTAGTACACCTCAGTAATATTCGTATGTCAATTTTAAGATGTTTGAAATGGTGTAACATCATTAAAATAAATCGCAGAAGATTTTTCCACGTAGACTGTAATGTAACCTAACAGGTTTATTTTGAGTGTCCTGTAAAGGAACTGTAAGCGCTACACTCTTCCTTTTCAATACCAAACGCTATAGTGATGTTAGAGGTAATTTAATCTAAATTTTTATATTTATATTTTCATTAATATCTTAAAACATTTCTTTTTTATAAACTCATTCTATTTTGATATTTAATCAAACCCCCCTCCTCCTTTTTCTTATTTTTCTTAAACATTATTAATTAAAACTCTTATTTTCAAAATCCAAACATTTGTATTTCTCTATAAGTCAAGACCACCCAAGTTCTTCTTTTTTCACTATGAGATAGTTTCCACGCAAACAACTTTTACTTGAAATTCTCACGTAATTTAAGGGATCGTAAATTCGAAACACACACAGGCAGATTGGATAAAGTACAAAAGGCCTTTATAAGAAGTCATGGGAATAACTGAAGCATTATTGTCAGTTGTATTGTGTACAACTTTTATTACCCTAAGAAAAGAGAGTCATAAAACTATTTCGAAGGCTTGTTAGGAAGATGCATCAGTATATTGCTTTCGAGTCGTTGTTTACGAGATAGCAGGTGCAAGCGTGCACGTGGTTTCTTTCTTTTCGTGGGACCCAACAGATGGCTAATTTCCAGGAATTGTAGCTAGGATTTTTCACCTAGCAACAACTAATCCAATAGGCGTGTTATTTGCTCCCCCCACTCATCCAATCAGCGTCGACTTTTTTTTTACCCCCTGGTCCAGCGTTACCAAGGAAACGGAGAGCGAGTTAGCAGAGGCAGTCATGTTTTGAAGCTCGGATAGTTTGGGTGTGTGAGGGTGGAGGGTTCCCTCCCTCACCCCGCCGGTTAGGCAGTGGCGAAATTTTCGAGAGAGAGACACTTCTCTCCCGGCAGTAGACGAGTGATGTTTAAAACCACGAACAGTGAGGTTGTGGGTGCGTGTTAGGTGTCCATTTTCCCCCACCGCCGCCTGCTCGAGCGGTAGATTGTTTTTTTTTGTGAGTAAAAAGACGGACGATCGCTAGGGAGTTGATAGTAAATGATTGTATGCTACGCGGCCTGAAATGACGAAAAGAATTCGAGAAAGTTTTTAGATGTCGAAGTATTAGGATGTACAGATTTAGTGGTATATCGAGAGATGCGTCTGCCCTGCTAACAGACTCTGCTAGCGTTCTGCAACATAAAACGAATAAAAGAAAACATTCTTTTGCAGCCTTTAAAGACTGATGTTTAAGAATAATAGTTACCAGAGATTAGCACCACTGCTCGTATTTGGAGCCGGTGTGTAACTGAAGATTCACACGGAGTGGCAGAAGCGTGTGATAAATAGTCACAGAATAATTATTAGAATCGACTCTCGGTGTGGGAACAACAACTTCTTGTGAATAGTTTATTCCTGAACTCTTGTTAGTGCAATAATGGAGGGAAACCAAGCCTACCAAAGAATAGCCAAAGCACCTATAACATCACTATGTACTTTCTGTGGTAAATATAACTTCAGTATTTTTAGTTAAATTTATCTGATTATAGTACATGATATTTCTGATTTTTGGATTAACCAATTTGTTAATGTTTTTATCTATTATCATGACCTCAATACATAAGATTGCTATTATAATTCGTGAAAGCTAAGAATAATGTGTTTCTGTAAATAAACAAAATATCTAAGTAAATTCCATCTTTGTTTTCTTTATCTTATTAATTTATTTTAAATCATTTCAATAAGATTCATGTTCAGTAATTTTACTTTTTGTTAATCATTAAAATTTAATTGGGAATACTATGTATAGTTTGAATTATCAGTTTAAAATGCATAGTAATTTTTAAATTAATTTATTCTATTGATCTAAATATTATTTTAAGCATTAAATCTAATTAAAAAAATATATATAAACTGCTAATTTACTGGATGTTGTAATTTTTAATATTCAAACTTATTTTATTTAAGTAACTGAGACCTTTTACTATTCTTTAATTAATTACAGGATATACTTATCTGAATTTTTTATATAAAGTAATTTTAACATTTTGATCTAAAGTCTTATGAAGAGCATTTTATAATAATGAATTACTTATTCAAAATTTAATTATTTACTCATGGTCTCTCAAACAAGGATTAATCTATACGATCACAGCTTCAGTGTTGTGAATTCTTGGAATTGATTTTGCTTTTTTTTAATATTGGTCGAATATTATTTTGTTTAACCTATCTCATTAATTTTATACACCCCCTTTCTGTACTTTCTTTAAAAGAAAGATTTTGTCCCCTTTATTCCAAAATTTTCACTTAGTCTAAATTATTATGTCTATGAAAATTCCTTGTTGTTACCCCTCATATTAATTCTTGAATTCACAATGCTGATTGTTGGGGAATTGGATGTAGTGCAAATTGAGAATCTTGTCAGTGCTTTTAAATAATTAATTCTTATACTATTTTGAATTCAAAACTTAGAATTCAAGTAAATTTAAATTCTTTAAATTTTAATTGTTTCTGTTTAATTTAATCCATTTACCTTTTTTCTAAATTTATTTTAGTTTGAGTATAATTTTGTAAGTATGCATATTGACAGGATTCATTTCAATTTTTAGTCATAGGTAATTTGCACTCATTCATAATTTTTGCAAAAGGTAATAGTACCTAGGCAAGTAAACAAAAACCCCAACAAAGAATTGATGCCGTGACACTTACCTGTGTGGCACAATTCAAATTTTTAATGTTTATTTGTGTATACTTAAAGTTCAGGGTATAAGGCAACTATTTTTTTTTCAAAATGTATTGTGCATTATGTCTTTGAGTATATATTATGAAGTGTTAACCCTCATATCTGTGCTGTTAAATTTTTTTTTCATAATACCCCACCCGCACTGAATTTTTAGAAATTTTAACATACCTTTCCCATTTGTTTATATTTATTTGCAATTGATTATATATATTGACAAAGGCGACTAGTGTATACATGGGTGTAGCTCTCAGTAATTTTATTTAGATTTTGCATTTGTGTAAATTTTTTTTTCTTTGCTTAAGGTTTAGGTAGGGTTAATTATAAAAAAATTTTTATCGCTGAATTTTTTGTTGACAAAACATTTCATAAATATGGCGGAGACCCTTACCAAGGAGATGGCTGAGTTGCAGAAGAAATCGTCTTTGATGGATAATTTATCCAACATCCCACCTTTTAGCGGGGACTCTACTATATCCTTTTCCGACTTTATTGAAAAGTTCACAGATATTTCCACCTTCTTTAACTGGGATGAAAAAGAAAAAATTTTCGCCCTGTTTAACAGACTGTCAGGGAAAGCAGCCAAATTAATTAAGGCTAATAAAGGCAAAAATTATACGGAATTAGTGGAAATTATACAAGACAGATTCACGGAACAGGAGTCGCCAGATGTGGCATTATCGAAGTTTCTTAACTTCAAACAGACACCTTCAATGTCTGTCCAAGATTTTTTCGACAGAGCCTCTGATCTGTCACGCAGAGCTCCTGTCATCGATGGAATTGCTGAGGGCATTGTAAATAAAAGTAGAGATGCTATACTGCACTCTATGCTTCTAGGTAACCTATCTCCAGAAATTCGGAAGGGTGTCATTTCAAAAGATCCAAAGACCCCTCAGGAAATACTAACGTTTGCCTTACTTGAAGAAAAGGCTTGTAGGAGTGTTAACCCCTTCTACAGCTATGAACCAGCAAACATTGTCCCCCAGGTCCCCTCAGGTGTAGCATGTGCTGCTGTTTACCCCCCTACACCCCAGGTTAGCCATCCCAACCGTGAAATTGTAGAACTCCAAAACAAAATGGAAATCTTAACGGCTAAAATTGATAGTCTGGTTATGCAACAACCAGCTGCAGCGAGACCACCAGCCCAGGAAAATGTCCAGTACAACCCTTTTTTCTGTTTTGGATGTGGCGACCCCAACCATTTTTTTCAGGACTGCCCCCAAAACCCCAGAAATCAAGGCTGGCAAAATTATAATGAAAATCCCTATGGTCGTAGAGGTATGGCCAGACCTAACAATAACTACAGAGGCAGTTATAGTAACAGGGGATATTAGAATCAAAGAAACTATAGGGGAAATGGCAATAACCAGAGAAACAGAGGTACCAACAATGGCCAGAGAGGTAATTATAGGAATAGGGGTAATCAAAATAATGTAACCCAGCAGAATAACAACACTGCCAATGACCACAATCCTCAACAAAATTTAAACGCGTAATGGCTGAGTCTGGAGTAGTCGGACTGACTCATGAGAAGCCGAACGACAAAACCCCCTCTGTATATAATGTTTTCCCACCATCAGCATGCAATCTCCCTACCGCAAGGATTGCTGTCGGTGATATTTTTATTACTGCACTGTGTGATACGGGATGAGGTATCAATTTAATTTCTCGACAGGGATTGTGTTTATTCCCAGGTGTAAAAACTGAGGCATGCAATGTACCCATTCTAACTGTGACAGGTGAATGTGTCCCTCTCACTGAGAAAGTTAAGTTATTTTTCAATTTCAGTAATGTCAGCTGCCAAGCTGAATTTTTTGTAGTAGCAGGTAAACTCGCTGATGAATTTACTGCTATTTTAGGTATGCCCTTTTTGAGTGAGTACAAGGCTATCATAAAGTGTAGTGACAAATCTATTAGTCTTGGTATTAATGAGCAAACTTTTTGTAAATATGTTCCAAAAATTTCAGAATGTCATGTAAATATTAAACTGCCAGTTATTGTAAATAACAAAATTTCTTGCCTTAAAAATGTGTCATGTCAAACTGAGGGTAATGTAGAATGTTTTTCTAATGTTTGTAATATTTCTGAGAAGAATAAGAACAGTGAGAACAATTGTATGGTAGTAAAAGCCAATGTAAGGGATAGTAGAGAACAAATAGAGATTCGAGATAATGAAAAATGTAGTAGCGAAGATAGAAATAATGTGAATTTAGATAAATGTGAAGGTAATGATAGCAATTCTTCTGTTCAAAAATCTTCTGAAAGTGTTTCAAAATTAGAAAATGTTAATAATACAAATAATCATGAGACCTGTAGTTATATGTGTAGTGATAAATTAAATGAAAATAAGGCAATTGGTCGGGATAATATATGTGAAACAAATGGTTGTGATCTTAGTGTAAATACTATCAGGGATGTGAAAAATAATGAAAATGAAATCAATGTCCCTGTATGCCAAGTGAGTTGTCATGATAGCGAAAAGTCACAATCTAATGATGTCGAAACTGAAGTAAGTGATACATGTGAAAAGTCTAAGATTATTAAAATTAGTTTTGCTGTTTTGAAAAATTTAGTAACTATCCCCCCCCCCCCAATCTAAAATTTTAGCTCAAGTAAACTGCTCGAGAAGTAATTTTATTGATAATAATGATGTTGTTATTTTGGAACCCCTAGTAAAAAAATTTGGTAATGGTGTTTTAACATCTAGAACAATCTGTTCTCAGGCGCACGGGTTATATATTTCATTCGCTAACTTTTCGGATGATGAGGTTACTTTGAATAAGGGAATGAGGGTTGCTAAAATTCAAAAGTGCATCGATGATTCTGAGTGTAATTCTAATAATTGTAATTATGCCCTTAATGTTAATGTGCCCACTCCAATAGCTGATTTTGATCATGCTGATCTCAGCTGGAGTTCAGATATTAATCTTGACCATTTAGACCCCCCTCTCAAACTTAAAATGCAGGATTTTCTTAATAAAAATAAAGATGTGTTTGCAGCATCAGTCCTAGACTTGCCCGGCTGTGACACTATTCCCCATGTAATAAATTTAACTTCTGATAAACCTGTAAAATGTAAAGCCTATAGAGTTCCCCATAATCTTAAACAAGAAATGGAAGATCAATTAGATATCCTGTTAAAAGCTAATATAATATCCCCCTCCATTTCTGAATTTGCGGCTCCAGTCATTTTGGTTAAGAAAGCAGACGGATCTTATAGATTGGCTGTCGATTTTAGAAAATTAAACAAAAATTTAGTTAAAGATGCATACCCCATCCCTAATATCACAGATTCGGTTGATGCACTATCCGGTTCAAATTTCTTTTCTACACTTGATTTAACAAGTGGCTTTTTCCAGCAAGTTGTGCGTCCTGAGGACAGACACAAAACAGCAATCATAACTCATAAAGGACTATTTGAGTGGTCGAGAAATTGTTTTGGCTTATCAAACTCAGGAAATTCTTTCCAACGACTCATGAGTGCAATATTTGGAGATCTGGGAAATATGGGAATTCTTGTATATATAGATGATATTGTTATTGCTAGCAAAGATGTAGAATCCCACCTTGAAAAATTAACAACTGTTTTTGATAGACTTCGCCAGCATAATTTAAAATTAAAACCCAGTAAATGCCTTTTTCTATCAGATAAAATTAAATATTTAGGTTTTGAAATCCATAAAGGTAAAGTCTCTCCCATTAATAAAAATATAGAAGTAATTGAAAAATTTCAACCCCCTGATACCCGCAAAGCAGTTAGATCTTTTATTGGTACAATTTCATTTTACAGGAGATTTATCCCTGATTTTTCTAAACGAGCTAAAAACTTAATTGAATTAACTAAAGAAAATGGTCGTTTTTCATGGAACCCTGCAGCGCAAGCAGAATTCGAAGATTTAAAAGCTGCTTTAATTTCTAAGCCATGTATTGCCCTCCCTGATTTTTCGCAGGAATTTTATCTTTATACTGATGCGAGTGGTGAAGCTTTAGGCGCAGTTTTATCTCAACTGGATGAGAACAACTTTTTACACCCTGTGGCTTTTGCCAGCAGAAAGTTGAAGGACCCTGAAACAAGGTACTCAGCCACAGAAAGGGAACTTTTAGCTGTTGTCTGGGCAACCGCCCATTTTAAGTGTTACCTAGCTAACACCCACTTTTTTATTTTCACTGATCATGCCCCCCTAACTTATATGCTTAAAATTCAGGACTCAACTTCTCGTATGGCAAAGTGGATTTGCACCTTATCTGATTTTACTTTTTCAATTAAATTTATCAAGGGCAAATGCAACAGTGTTGCGGATTTTCTTTCTAGATACACTACTTCTAATGAAATCTCTGTAAATACAGTAAGTTGTAATTTTTATGTACAAATAGCAAAGGAGAATGTTTTTATGCCCCAAACTGATCTTCTTGAAAAAATTCAAGAACTCCAAAAGACTGACAAAAAGTGTTGCCAAATTGCTCAGAAGCTAGATCAAGGAGTGGATATAGCACCAAAGTACATGAAATTTTTCTTCCGAGATGATCTCTTGATGTGCGAGGACACTCGAGACTCTCCCATTTTAAATAAATTGCCCAAACTGGTGGTGCCAAAAGAACTAATCCCCCAAGTGTTCGCACTAACACATGATTCTCTAGCAGCTTGTCATCAAGCCTTCCAGAAAACTATTGATCGCATTCGCGAAAATTTTTACTGGCCAGGTATGTCTGCAGATGTCAAGCATCTAGTAGAGTCTTGCATTAGTTGCCAACAAAGAAGAGCTTATCGACCTAAACATCTAGCCCCTTTGCAGAGAATGCCAACACCAGAATTTCCATTGGCAAAAGTGAATTTCAACATAATTGGTCCTTTACCGACAACCTTTTCGGGTAACAAGTTCATCGTGACATATATCGATGCTTTTTCTAAGTGGCCTGAAGCATATGCTGTATCCTCTATCACCTCAGACGTTGTAGCGGATACTCTAGCAGATTTCGTTTCAAGGTACGGTGCTCCTAGCTATATTGTTTCCGACAAGGGTAGAAATCTTATATCAGAAGCCATTGAGAGAGTCTATAAAAACTTTGGAATGAAACATATTCACACGTCAGCTTACCACCCAGCAGGAAATTCTCAGATTGAACGTCAAAACAGAACTCTAATTAATGCCCTATGCCATGTTGTCAATGAAAATCAGTCGGACTGGGATACAAAATTAAAATTTGCTCTTTTAGCTCTCAGGACAGCCGTGCATTATTCTGCAAAATTAACCCCAGCCGCAGTAATGTTTGGCAGAAATTTAAATCTCCCCTATAAACTTTTTTCCACCCCCCAAACTTTAAATTATAATGACGCCCCCACCTATTGTGAACTTTTATTCCCTGCTTTGAAGAAAGTGTATGCTGAAGTGCACAGTAGTTTGGTGGAAGTTTCAGAGAAGCAAGAAAAATACAGAGAAAAAACTGCTGTTTCAAAGAATCTTAAAATAGGTGATTCAGTTTGGCTCTTTACACCAGCTGTTAAACCAGGACAATGTAAAAAACTATCTAAATTTAATAATGGTCCCTATACAATAACTGAAAAAATAAATGAGGTAAATTTTAAAATCGCCCTCCAATCAAATTTAAAATTAACGCAAGTGGTACACATCGATAGACTGACTGAATTTAAAAACAGGCATGTTGATTTCCAAACAAATGACCAACGGCCGCAGAGTCAATTCGATGATCAATCGAATATTCAGAATCCAACTACTCCCATTCACCAATCGATTAACGATAACCCAGAACGGCGGTCGAAAAAACGCAGGCGCGCGTTTATCATACCAACAGCATCAGCAGTAAACAGAGATGAAGCATTGCCCATGCAATCAACAGCCAACACGTTGCCTTCACTAGCCACCAGCAACGAACCCCTTTCCTCCTCTCTTCCTTCAGCCGAGTTCGAGAACTCACGAGCTGAAACCACCCCCTCCCCCTCCACGGCTGAAAATCCAGTTACGGACACGCCAGATATCGCGGTAGCTAACGAAGTTGTTGAAGCTCAATCCTCTGTTATTCCTTCAACCAGTCGTATTCCGACTTTAATCGAATCTCAGCGCAAACCGACTGATTCGATTCCTTCGTCCAGAAATACTTATGGATTCAGGAACAGGGACAAGCGTCCCAATTATAAATTTTAAGTTGTATTAATTATAGTATTTTTATTTTAATAACCTTATATTTTGTTTGTATAATGTATATAGATAGTCTACAGTTAGTTTTTGTTGTATTTTAACGTGAAAAATAAGCTTTTTAGAGTACTTGTACCGTTTGTTTTGGTTAGCGGTAGCGATCTGAGCGGTTGTGTGTTCATCACATTTAATGTTCTATATAGCTAATTTTAGTGTAAATAAGGTATATTGCGATAGTTATAGTGCAAATAACCTCTCCGCAGGTATATTTTGGAATTATGTTACGTTTTTTCTCGATTTTTGGGTAATTTCGAGACTTTGAAAATTTTTTGGTGCATTTTGAAAATGGGAATCCAAATTTTTTTTTCCCCTCCCTTTTATTTTCATGTAGTACTCCCTGTTTGTGAAATACGATAGTATCCATCGATTTGCATATTATTTATATTTTAATTGATGTTCTAGTTAAGTTCTCAGTAGATGAGTATAAGTGGATCTACAGGATAATACTATATTTGAGGGAACTATTAATTTTACTCATTACTAGATATAATATGTAGGTATTTCGTAGTGTAAGGTAATATTAGTGTACTGTTTTGTGTATATATATTTTTGTTTACCTGAAAATTTTTGAGGTTATTAATTTTGTTCTTGAGTACATTACTTCATTAAAGTATAGTGGTGTGGTTTTATTGAAAAATTTATAAAATTTTATCTGGTTCTGTGCTATTTTTCCTTTTTTTTAAAGGATTTCTTTTGTCAAAATTTTATTTTTTACTGTATAAATTAAGTCTCTGATGGTGATAATCTTCACCATAGCTTTTGGGTCTTCTTCGCCCCATTATGCTTTTATTTTGGCAATTGTTTATAGCACAGATAAATGGGTTGCTCTTCCAATATGCACAGTGTCGCTGTAAGTGCATATGTAAATAACTTACTTCATAGTTTCAACTTGCATATCAATCGACTGGAGAAAGTGTTTCTCAATTTTTACACATTGATACAATTTGTGTTAACTGAATTTTAATTAGTGAAATGTATTTTATTGTGAATTAACTGTATATTGTACAAATTGCCTTTTACCCATTTTTATTCTTTTTGTTTGTGTTTTTATATGCATATACATTACTAGTTCGTATGTTTTTATATATCTGTGTACATCGAGCTAACAATTTATACCTATATTGATATGCATTATTATTGTAATGGATTTGGCGATTCTTTCGGTTGGCAATGTTCTCTCCCAAATTTTTATTTGGCTTTAAAAAAAAAAAAAAAATATATTTTGGCAATTTTCAAAATTTTTTTTTGTGGTTTAGCAAACAGTGTTCAGGTAAATACTTTGAATGGAACCTTCCCGATTGATAAGGTTAGTGGTGACAAAAGCAATGTCCAGCCTTGTGTTCGTCTTTTAATTTTTTTTTGTTATTCTACAGGTGTGTCTAGGATTTTGTTGACAAGTGAGGAGAGTTTTGTGTATGCAAACTCAGGTTATGCATTCCGGACTGTATACCTTGAGGGGTAGGCTTGCTAAGTGTTTCTTGATAATTCTTCGGACCGAAGTCTGGTTTGTTTGAAATGTTAGGCCCCATTTAGTGATCTCTCCCGCATCCATTGAATTTTTACTCGCACTTTTTACTTAAAAAACAAATTTTTTTTTTATTTTTCAAAAAATTGTGTTTTTTAAATAGAGACGAGGGATTCTTGTTAGAGGTAATTTAATCTAAATTTTTATATTTATATTTTCATTAATATCTTAAAACATTTCTTTTTTATAAACTCATTCTATTTTGATATTTAATCAAACCCCCCTCCTCCTTTTTCTTATTTTTCTTAAACATTATTAATTAAAACTCTTATTTTCAAAATCCAAACATTTGTATTTCTCTATAAGTCAAGACCACCCAAGTTCTTCTTTTTTCACTATGAGATAGTTTCCACGCAAACAACTTTTACTTGAAATTCTCACGTAATTTAAGGGATCGTAAATTCGAAACACACACAGGCAGATTGGATAAAGTACAAAAGGCCTTTATAAGAAGTCATGGGAATAACTGAAGCATTATTGTCAGTTGTATTGTGTACAACTTTTATTACCCTAAGAAAAGAGAGTCATAAAACTATTTCGAAGGCTTGTTAGGAAGATGCATCAGTATATTGCTTTCGAGTCGTTGTTTACGAGATAGCAGGTGCAAGCGTGCACGTGGTTTCTTTCTTTTCGTGGGACCCAATAGACGGCTAATTTCCAGGAATTGTAGCTAGGATTTTTCACCTAGCAACAACTAATCCAATAGGCGTGTTATTTGCTCCCCCCACTCATCCAATCAGCGTCGACTTTTTTTTTACCCCCTGGTCCAGCGTTACCAAGGAAACGGAGAGCGAGTTAGCAGAGGCAGTCATGTTTTGAAGCTCGGATAGTTTGGGTGTGTGAGGGTGGAGGGTTCCCTCCCTCACCCCGCCGGTTAGGCAGTGGCGAAATTTTCGAGAGAGAGACACTTCTCTCCCGGCAGTAGACGAGTGATGTTTAAAACCACGAACAGTGAGGTTGTGGGTGCGTGTTAGGTGTCCATTTTCCCCCACCGCCGCCTGCTCGAGCGGTAGATTGTTTTTTTTTTGTGAGTAAAAAGACGGACGATCGCTAGGGAGTTGATAGTAAATGATTGTATGCTACGCGGCCTGAAATGACGAAAAGAATTCGAGAAAGTTTTTAGATGTAGAAGTATTAGGATGTACAGATTTAGTGGTATATCGAGAGATGCGTCTGCCCTGCTAACAGACTCTGCTAGCGTTCTGCAACATAAAACGAATAAAAGAAAACATTCTTTTGCAGCCTTTAAAGACTGATGTTTAAGAATAATAGTTACCAGAGATTAGCACCACTGCTCGTATTTGGAGCCGGTGTGTAACTGAAGATTCACACGGAGTGGCAGAAGCGTGTTATAAATAGTCACAGAATAATTATTAGAATCGACTCTCGGTGTGGGAACAACAACTTCTTGTGAATAGTTTATTCCTGAACTCTTGTTAGTGCAATAATGGAGGGAAACCAAGCCTACCAAAGAATAGCCAAAGCACCTATAACATCACTATGTACTTTCTGTGGTAAATATAACTTCAGTATTTTTAGTTAAATTTATCTGATTATAGTACATGATATTTCTGATTTTTGGATTAACCAATTTGTTAATGTTTTTATCTATTATCATGACCTCAATACATAAGATTGCTATTATAATTCGTGAAAGCTAAGAATAATGTGTTTCTGTAAATAAACAAAATATCTAAGTAAATTCCATCTTTGTTTTCTTTATCTTATTAATTTATTTTAAATCATTTCAATAAGATTCATGTTCAGTAATTTTACTTTTTGTTAATCATTAAAATTTAATTGGGAATACTATGTATAGTTTGAATTATCAGTTTAAAATGCATAGTAATTTTTAACTTAATTTATTCTATTGATCTAAATATTATTTTAAGCATTAAATCTAATAAAAAAAAATATATAAACTGCTAATTTACTGGATGTTGTAATTTTTAATATTCAAACTTATTTTATTTAAGTAACTGAGACCTTTTACTATTCTTTAATTAATTACAGGATATACTTATCTGAATTTTTTATATAAAGTAATTTTAACATTTTGATCTAAAGTCTTATGAAGAGCATTTTATAATAATGAATTACTTATTCAAAATTTAATTATTTACTCATGGTCTCTCAAACAAGGATTAATCTATACGATCACAGCTTCAGTGTTGTGAATTCTTGGAATTGATTTTGCTTTTTTTTAATATTGGTCGAATATTATTTTGTTTAACCTATCTCATTAATTTTATACACCCCCTTTCTGTACTTTCTTTAAAAGAAAGATTTTGTCCCCTTTATTCCAAAATTTTCACTTAGTCTAAATTATTATGTCTATGAAAATTCCTTGTTGTTACCCCTCATATTAATTCTTGAATTCACAATGCTGATTGTTGGGGAATTGGATGTAGTGCAAATTGAGAATCTTGTCAGTGCTTTTAAATAATTAATTCTTATACTATTTTGAATTCAAAACTTAGAATTCAAGTAAATTTAAATTCTTTAAATTTTAATTGTTTCTGTTTAATTTAATCCATTTACCTTTTTTCTAAATTTATTTTAGTTTGAGTATAATTTTGTAAGTATGCATATTGACAGGATTCATTTCAATTTTTAGTCATAGGTAATTTGCACTCATTCATAATTTTTGCAAAAGGTAATAGTACCTAGGCAAGTAAACAAAACCCCAACAGTGAAATTCAATAACATATATCAATTGCATGACAATCCCAGTATATTTACGTGAGTTAGAGCATGGAGTGAGACAGAGAAACCGAATTCACAATCACTTTTCAACTATGTTGGAAAGTGTTAAAAGGAATACCCACAAATAGACTACACTTTTCTCTGGGTCCGGGCAGCTGCGAGCTCGTTTGCTAGTATTTTATATAAAAAAGTAGAGAATTCTTAAAATCATAAATAGAAATGCGTTTATATGAATGCTAACTGTAGCATAAGGTTTTTATATCGTTTCATGTATATTTATCTGGCAAACAAGAAATTAAAATTTCATAACAATCTGGCAATTCACTTTCTAGATACTTTGCGCATGGAATGTGTTTAAATTTCAACATTTTCCGAACTGTACACGAATATAATTGAGATTGTTTTGTTTTGATAAAGAAATATAATTTATTTTCTGGTCAATATAAAGGTTATTGACAGTTTACTAAGAGTGTATTAAATGTTTGTCAATAAAAGAAGTACTTATATTCTCAGTTTACTCCCTGCTTTTCTATTTACTATGGTGAAACAAATTGGACTGAAAACGTGACATATTTTCAAAACAAGGAAGGCTTTTAATGAGAAACTCGCAGAAAACAATCCACTTGAGGAAATATATGCTTGGAATTTTACTGAAAATGAAACTTTTAATAAAACGGCTTAGAGTTTTAATATTATATAGGCGGATGTCCCAGTAAAATTTCTAAAACTTTATTGTATAACCTTTAAAATAATACGACAATTTGTTTAGTGGTCGGTAAAATTTTAAATCAAATATCTACTCATACAAATTTAGACTGACAAGATTAATCTTATTATTGAACTCTTTATTATATAATTTCAAAATAAATTTTCTGTTATATGTTTAAAAAGTTTTTCAATATCTGTATTGGATATAAATTTAAAAGACATAACAGGATTTGAATCTATACTAATAAAAGCAAGTTTCGGTCTGTGTGTCTGTGTATGTGTTTGTGTGTGTATGTGTGCGCGAAGGCTAGGAAAATCTAGCGAACTTAGAATTCTGAACATTTAGGTAAGGATAGTCTAAAGCCTGAACTGATGCACCTGCGACTCAGAATTTTAATATTTTGATAATTAGCCGATTTAACAAGTAAAAACTCTTTAAATATCGCAAAAATGTGATCTTTTTATCTGAAAATGGCGCTAACCGTAAAAGTAATAAATGAAAGAAAGTGCAAATGTTTCACAAAAACAGGAAAAAGGATGCCGCAATGGAGGTTTAGCAGATAAAGATTCCAGTTACAAATATTACGATATATACAAATTTTTAAAACAATATAAGATACGGATAGTGATAGATACACAAAATCAGACGCTGATTAAGAATTTCTAAAAATCGAAAAAATTGGCCAATAAGTTTTTATTATATATATATATATATATATATATAACATATTTCCTTTACTTTCAGTTACAAAAGATAAAATATAAAAATAAACAATGCTTAGAAAAATTAAAAACCGCAGTCACAAATTTTAACGTATGTTCAATAAGAATGTATAAGATATGGATTTGAAAATTGGTTTATATGTATGGAAAATCATATTTTATTAAAGAGATTCAAAAAATAGATAGAATCGACCGACAAATTTTTATTTTATCAAAAAACTGATTTTTTTATGGAAAAAATAATCTTTTGTGCTTTTATCGCAACTTGAATCCATAGACCTAGGGGCTGTGGAAAAGGGAAAGCAAATTGACATTTTATTTTTAATCTTTTCAGTCCTTGGATACCAATATTTCAGAATAGAAATTTCCAGAGTGACATGATTATCACAGCCTTTCAAAATTTAGTTCCACTTTCAACCGCCAGGTGGCACATTTTTAACTCGGATTCTATGGGTCCGATCACAACGGGGTGTGGCGCATTCAACTTTATTTCGATAGTCTTACAGAGTTTAGTTCCAAGTTCTACCACCAGGGTGCGCATTTTTATTTCCGGTTCTATGGGTTAAATCACATAGGGGTTTGGGTGACTCGCCTTGGTTTTTGACCGCGTTACAGATTTTATTTCCACCTTCCACCGTCATTGGGCGCATTATTTTCTCGAGTTCTATGGGCCAAATTTCGACGGGAATTCGTTTATTTAAGTCCATTGATACAACGGGTACCCGTGTCGGGTGTTCCTATAGAACAGATTACGCCACCTGGCTGTGGAAATTTGAACTAAAGGATTTTGCGGGGACACGTGTCGGAATTTTGTTCGGAAGTTGGTTTGTTTGGAACAGAGTGAGCCCCTAGTGGCGGACCTTGGGCATTGCGAAAATTCTGCACAGCAATTGACTGAAAATGCGAAAAGATCCTGTTTCATGTACTGGAATACTGAATCTCGTGAGACGCTTCGCAGAAATGGGTGTTTTATTATAAACATAATTTGCATACATCTGCTTCATTTTATGCATGCAAGCACCATCTATTGAAATTGGAATAAATAACTGGAACTTCATTTCACGCTTTCCCAGATGGCATATGTTAAGGTTGTTCTCGAATAAAAACTGGCTACTTTCTGACATATTTTTTAATTCATTTTTGTTCAGAAACGCATGAAATTGGCAGGTATATTCAAAAAATTTGTATTCCAACGACGTTTTCCATTTTTTGTAAAGTCACAAGATCCATCAGAAAATATTGTCAAAGTTGGCGTTTTGAACGCAATTACAGGAAGATACAGCAAGAGAAAGGTGAAAAACGTGTCCTCATGTGGCACGAATCGCTTATAACTCGATAAGTAATTTATTTATCCAAAAAATGAAAAACTCATTTCGATTATATATCGCTTTAATAGTTAGTCCTGACAATTTTATGACTACGCTTTTAAAAATGAGTCAGAAAATGTGTCAGAAAATTTGTCGTTGTTGAGAACGTCCTTTGAGAAACACCTTAAAGAGAGACAAATATTTATATATCTACAAAAATATATTATAACCACGTACGGAATTATACAATAACCTCTTCCGAGTTACCCAAGATTCCAAAAATCGTTCATTTTCTTTAAAAAATATCACAAAGAAATATATTTTCGAGATTTGGAGAAGCATTCGCAAAAACAAAGATTCGTTTGCTGTCCCGGATTTTCGGAAACGTTTCGGATAAGTTTTTAAAGTGAAATAATGAGTTTTTTCGAACCACGATATGGTTTTTTACTATGCTATCAATTCTCAATTAAATATTTTCACCTGCATAGCTGAATTTATACATGCAAGAGCAACAATGTAATACTGATTTTAATGTTAACCCTGTAGCCGCGGGCGATGTTTCCATTTTTTGATATAAAACCGCGGCCTATTTTTATTCGTCACTTATAATAGTTATACGGATTGAATGGCACCGGAATTTACAAACAAATTTATTTCCAAATAAGTAAAAGCAGTTTCTTCATGTACATTTATAAAAACAAAGTTTTATTTCAAAATTCCGGTGGGAATGTGACATTTATGGATTCAAAATATTTCAAAAACTGCAGAACTTTCAGAATGACCTAATAAATAAAATGATATATGTATTATAATTTGTAAACGAATCTCTCTATTTCTAAATAAAAGAAGATAGATTCAACGAAGAAATAGAATCTCACGATGCTTAAGTACTATAAAAATTGTAGGGAACGTCAAAACAGCGTTTGTGTGTATAGAACAAGTGAAACGCGCTATGAGCGTTACCCGCGGCTGGAGGGTTAATGTTTTGCTGTTAATATATTTTGTTTGCCTGTAAAACATGTTAGTTGAACATTAAAATGTTCATTTGAGAATTGATAGCATCCGAAAAATATATATTCCAGATTGAGAAAACTAATTAATATGTTATTAAAACTACTTGAAATCGTATATCGAATACTCGTAGCAGGAAAAGAAACTTTCTTTTTATAAATGCTTCTTTCAAACACACAAACATATTGGTTTCTGATTTTCCTAAAAATAATGGGTGCTTTTCGGAATCGTGGGTTACTCGGAAGTGGTTGTTGTATATTTTCGTTTGTAATTATATTATATATTCCTAGATTAGGAAACATTTTTTTTCAGTGTACATTTGTCATATGGCAGCTTTCAAGCATATGCAGAAATGCGGCAGCATTACCGATTTTTTTTCATTGTTTCTATCTCTATTACAATCGCACTTCAACGTATAGACAATAAAAAGATTTATATAACGTCTGAAAGCTTCAAGATAAAATTATATAAGTAATAATCCCCATGTTATACGTTTAAAATTTTCGTTGCAGGTTAAAACAAATCGTGGCGTTGCAATAGCGTCCCAGTATGTCGGCCATAACCACTCGCCTCCTACCACCGACAAAAGCTATAATAATCTCAAATCTGCCAAAATCGTTGGACGTATTAAATGCCCCTGCTCGCCCGGACTGGCTGGTCGAATTCTTAAACTTATTGAATTTAGCTTTTATATTTTTCCTGCGGGTCTTCCATGATCCGGTCTACTGATACTGTTGCGATCAGTGTTGAAAGAGAAGGGACCTCGGATTGGCGCACGCCGTCTTTTCTGTTACGTATGTTTAAAGGATGCTTTTTTTCTTTGATGTTGTCCATTTTGAAAGGGTCATAAAACTTTTAAAATGTCAAAAAGTGAAAAAAAAAAACATTTTTTTTAAATATTTTAAATGCATTGTAAAAATACAATTTTAAAGGTGGTGATAGATACATGTTTTTCTTTCATTTCATATTGTCTTTTCAGATCATAATGTGGATAATTAGTTGTTTTAGGGGTTTTTTGAACTTGTAGAGCAAAAAACTTGGAATCACAGATTGCGAATATGATTTAAAACTGAAAATATGCACATAAAAGAAAATTTTTGGTACATAATAATACTTGAAAGTCTTGTACTTACATTGAACCTAAAAAAAAGGTGTTTATCTATGACATTTTTATATTCTAAAATCAGAACTACATCTTGTTTATATACAATTTTCAAAAGTTTGGCAACACAGCAACGAGAAAAAAAAATGTTTTCAGCAAAAGAAGATGAAAATTTAGGTTCACATTATAAAGCCTACCATTCACTGTATTTCCTTAAATTTTCATGAAAAATATCGAAAAGTGGTTGAACTATCTTGCGCGTGCTGTCTTAAAATCACATTTTGAGAAAAATTACTTTAAAGTTCTCTCCTAGAAAATATTATATATTTAACAACTATTTAGAATGTCATTCATTTTCTTTTAAAGTGTTCGGAAATGACTACTTTTTAATATACACTCATGTACAAAATTAAGGTCTTAAACATAAAATTTGAGAAAACTGATGAACTATTCACTGTGTTGCCACGAAATTTGGCACAGAGGTATATTACAATGGGAGAAAGAATATAGCAACATAACAATATGGAAAAGATTTCAATTGTGAATTGAGATACAGGGCATATCAAAAAGTATTAAATCATGAATCAGGGTTAAAGCATTTAACTCGGGAAAAGTCTGTCTAATATGGAGTGTGACTACCACTGCTATACAAGCCTCACAACGAGCTCTCATACTGTTTATGAGGGTATCAATAAATGTTTGGGGCAACAAAGCGATTCTTCCAAAAGCGCGGCTTTTAACTCCTAGCGGGTCCTGGGAGTCGGGTTACGCTGTGAAATGGCTCTTTCTAGACCATCCCAAGCATGTTCAATAAGATTGAAGTCCAGAAACCTCGAGGTCCAATTCATTCGGCGAATATCCTCTTCTTCAAGAAAATTATCAACAATGTGAGCTCCGTGTGGCCTCGCATTATCGTCCATAAAAATGAAATATGGGCTTACAGCACCCCGGAACAAGCTCACATAGGCTTCAAGGATCTCATCCCTATAGCGATATGCGTTGACAGTACCCGCATCGAAGACGAGCAGTGGGGTACGGCTGCCCAGCAGTACGTCGCCACAGAGAAGGATTCCTTTGCCACAAAATCTGTCGATTTCTTTTACGTAGGAGAGTTGATAGCGAGCTCCACGTTCTCTCTAGAGGAAGATTCGACGAGAATCACTTTTCGTGGTGAATCGGACTCATCATTGAAAATAACACGCTCCTATTCTTGTTGTGTACAAGACTGATGTCTTCGGCTCCACAACAACCGGGCTCTCCTATTCGATGCAGTGAAAGGGACACACACGACTGGACGCCGGGCGTAAAGGGCCCTTTTTTAGACGCTTATATACTGTTTGCCTGGAAATTCTTATTCCAGACGCAGCAGTAAGGTCACGAGCAAGCTAGGAGTCTTTGCCTGCCTATGTCGTCGTGCGCTTAATGCTAAGGAGCTATTCTGTGCGGATGTCGTTGCTCTGTGGCGGTATTGGCCGGCTTTCCTGGTGACATTGGGAGGGTCTAGGAAGAGCCATTGTACAGCGTAACCCCCCTGCCATAAACCGCAGGAGTTAAAAGCCGCGCTTTTGGAAGAATGGGCTTTGTTGCCACAAACATTTATTGACACCCTCATAAACAGTATGAGAGCTCGTTGTGAGGCTTGTATAGCAGTGCACAGTGGTCACACTCGATATTAGACATACTTTTTCCGAGATATATTCTTTATCTCTGATTCTGATTTAACACTTTTTAATATATCCTGTATCTTAATTCACAATTAAAATATTTTCCATATTGTTATGTTGGTATATTGTTTCTCCTATTATAATATACCACTGAGCGAAATTTTGTCGCAACACAGTGAATAGTCCATCACTTTTCACAGATTTTATGTTTATAACCTTAATTTTGGACATGAGTGTATATACAGGGAGTCCGAAAAGTCTGGAAACGGTCAAATAACTCGAGAAATATACATCGAATTGAAAAACGGCAAAATGCATATGTTAAGTATTTTTGAAAAATCTATTTATGGAAATGAAAGTTGCCCCCCCCCCCCAACTTTGCCCAAAAGGTGGGAAAGGGAGGCAACTGTGAAATCTTAAATGATGACCCCCATTTTTTATTGCAGATTCGGATTCTACGGGAAAAAATACGTAACTTTTGTATTGAACATTTTCATCGAAACATTGAAGATGGCGCTGTAATCGAGTGCAATGCTGTGAGAATCGTTACTCGAATAACATTAGAAATATAAATCGTATTGAAAAACGGAAAAATGCATGTTCAATAGTTTTGAAAAATCTATTTAGGAATATTAAAGTTGCCATTTTTCTAAAATATTAAACACGTATTTTTCCATTTTTCAATCTGATGTATATTTCTTGAGTAATTCGAACGTTTCCGGACATTGCAATGGTAACGATTCTCACGGCATTGCACTCGATTACAGCGCCATCTACAATGTTTCAAAGAAAATGTTCAATACAAAAGTTACTTACTTTTTCCCGTAGAATCCGAATCTGCAATAATAAAGGGGGGTCATCATTTAAGATTTCAAAGTTGCCCCCCTTCCCCCCCCCCCCCCGAGGGCAAAGTTGGGGGGATAACTTTCATATCCCTAAATAGACTTTTCAAAAATATTGAACATTCATTTCGCCGTTTTTCAATCCGATGTATATTTCTCGAGTTATTTGACCGTTTCCAGACTTTTCGGACACCCTGTATATTTTTCAAATGCTAAATGTTTTGAAAGTATAAAAGTCCTATGACGCGCCTTAAAAAAGAAACTAGACAAAAATATCTTTTAATCAATTATCATGTGCGCTTCAACTACAAACTTTTTTTTTTACAATAATGCAACATTCTCTCTCCTTTTTTGCGAAGTATCAAAATTTTATTTCAAGTTAGAACTTTACATGAACCATGAAATTAAATCATAATATATCTGTATGTTGAACAATTATCTAGAACAGTTTTAAAGTAAGCATCAGCAAAATATTAATGAGTGCATCTGTAAAGTATTGAGTCTTAATGGTTGCAAATGTTGCTATTGCGAACAAGAGCTGAACAGACTGGGATCTTTTCTTAAAGGAGCTAATTCCATACGTGGATGTAGTGTCAGTCACAGAGATGTAAATGACTGCGGTTTCCGACTACCGGTATTATAGTAAAGGAACATTTTACTTATTCAATCCCATACATCTACAATTTTAAATAGAGTCAATACATTTTTTTTTAAATGCCAGTAGCCAAGAACATTAAACTTTGGAGGCTATGAGACTTACACTACATCCAAGCATGGAATTAGCTAAAGGGGGATCCTACGCATTATGAACAGCTGAGGCTGAACCGAGATTGTTACATGACACGTTTTCACAAGCAGCCATCACTCTAACCACTAGAATAGTATACGAATATGTTCGTGCTCTAAAGTAGAATATTAAATGTGCATAGAAGTATGTGTTATAATTGGTTGCTGAATAGTTTCATTTTATGAATAAATTTGAAAACATTTTTGAAGATATTTGTAAGAGAAACTATATTTCAGTTTATCTAATTACTTCAATTCCTTGATGGTTTAATTGTGAATAAAACATTTCAGCAGTTCATGAAGGCAGGAATACAGTAGTGACTAATCCTGGAATTTTGAAATGCTTGGACTTGCAAAAAGGAATTTGTATTGTACAGCAAATGTAAATTTCAATTTATTTTCAAATGCAAATGTAAATTTCCATAATAATTTACTTAATTTTCATTCTCTGAGAGTACTTTGACTAAAGTATCAGACCCACCTGAGCAGACAGAATCGAGTATGTGATTATTACATGCAAAAATATGCATTCTGCTAAATGTAATGTCATCTTTACTTCTGGAAGCTTTTATAAGTAATCAGGTGAGTTCCACCTAATTATGAATCTTATTCTTTACCTTTCTATTCCAATAATATGATAAGTTTCTATTATAAATATATATAATACCTTACTATAATGTGAGTGCGTTCAAATATTTATCTCTTTTCTATCTTCATATTTAATAAAATGAGACAGGAAAATAATATCTTACCTGTTTTAGTAGCGCAGAGACCCACCATAATCCCGATCCTTCGGTATTCGTTCAACGGATGCGCGACCTTCATTCACCGTATATTCACGATAGATTTTTAGAAGATTATTCATCGAAGGCACGTAAAACATGGAACGTTACTACTTGAAGAAATAAAAATAATATTATTAATATTGTATAAATATGTATTTTAGTGTAAATTCCTTGTTAGAATATTCCAGCGAGTCTGCTTGGAAAAACTAGAATTTTATATCTTGATTAAATTAACATTACAATGCGTAAACCGAGAGAAATAAAATATCTTCTCGGTGAGCATTTTAAAAAGTGTTACTGCAAAGACAGTTAAACATGAATTGAGTGAGAAACATCGAAAAAGTTCAAAGTCTAAACTCGGAACAACAGAGTATATGCGATCACAGCACGTGTAAGCGTAGGAGTATAAAAACTGCAAGTATGCATCTTTGTTAATTGTCGACACGTGCACATCACAAAACGCAAAAAAGGAAAAGTTTCTTGTTTAAAATATATTGAGATAATTGTTATTTTCAGGGTTACACACCTCAACACCCCACCTTAATCCCTGAATCAACAATTCACAGATTCAAGATTGTCTTTCGATGAAAAGTAAACTTAGGTTTTGGCAGGGTTTTCGTAAGTAGATCGGCTGTCATCAAGTCAGTGTTGACGTAGTGGAGTCTTATTATATTTTCATTCACTAATTGTTTTAGGAGATGATAGCGCAAGTCTATGTGCTTCGTTTTATGATGAAATTTGTCTGATTCTGCAAGTTTTATTGCAGACTGATTGTCATCCATTAATGTTATTGGGCACTGCTGCGGCATGTCCAGTTCGTTTAGTAGATTTATTAGCCATGTTATTTCTTGCGCTGCACTCGCGGCAGATATGAATTCTGATTCAGCTGAAGACATAGCTAAACACTTTTGACGTTTAGATGACCATAGTATCGGATTGGAGCCAAGTAGAAACACATTTCCTGACGTAGATTTCCTATCAAGTGGGTCGTTTGCCCAATCAGAGTCTGCGTATGCCCTCAAGACAGGTTCATCAAAATTAGTATATGTTAACTTTAAATCGATAGTTGTTTTTAAATATCTAATGGTTCTTTTAACAGCTTCCCAGTCTTTTGCTCTGGGATTTTCATTTCTCCGACACAGGATATTAACGGATGCACTAATATCCGGTCTAGATACGGTCGAGATATAAAGTAGTGCGCCGACCGCCTGTCTATAATTTACATTATCCGGCAAGAGATTTTCATCATCGGTTAATTTAACAAATCCGGGTTCCATGGGTGTATCTGTTGGTTTTGAATTTTCCAAACCATATTTGATTATTAATTCATGAATTTTGTTTATTTGATCTAGAGTCATAGTGTTTTGGTTAGGGCGATTAATGTTTATGCCTAGATAATATTTAGCATCACCTAAATCCGTGACAGGGTATTCTTTCTTTAATTGACATATAAGTTTATCAATGTTTTGACTTTCTCCGGCAATGAGGAGATCATCAACATAAACAATTACATAAATCGTTTTGTTATTTGTGGTTCGTTTATACAAGCATTTGTCTATCGAGCTTTGGTGAAAATCTAATTTTGATAACGAATCGTGTATCTTTAAATTCCAAGCTCTCGCGGCTTCTTTCAAACCATACAGCGCCTTTTTCAGTTTACAAACTTTTTGTTCCTCTCCGAAAGCTACATACCCTTCGGGTTGACGCATATATACTTCCTCTTGCAATTCCCCATGTAAGAAAGCCGTCTTAATGTCGATGTGCCTAAGTTTTAAGTTTTTATGCAATGCCATTGCCAAAAAGCTTCTTATCGTAGTATGAGACGCAACGGGGGCAAAAGTCTCGTCGTAGTCAGTTCCATATTTCTGGGAGAATCCCTTAGCCACTAACCTCGCCTTGTACTTTTCTATTTGACCCTGACTATTGTATTTCGATTTAAACGCCCATTTGCTTCCAATTACTTTTGTCCCTGGTGGGGCCTCAACTAATTCCCAAGTACAGTTTTCTTTAAGCGAATTTATTTCGTCTAACGTAGCATTTATCCATTTTTCCTTTTCCAGGGGATTTTGCATTTTTAGTATGTCATCCCAGCATTTGGGCTCATTTATTCTAACGTCATTTATTAAAAATGCGAATCTATCAAGAGGAACCCCTCTGTTAGATCTGTTCGACCTACGTGGTAAATCCTGTGGGGTGCCTGTCAAGTTTGTGTTCGCATCCTGATCTTGCATTTCAATTTTGGTGCTATTATTTTCCTCATTAATTAGTTGTAATTTTGGTTGCGGATTATTCTCGCTTTGCATTTCTTTATTTTCATTTGATTCATTATTTTTGACTAAGTCATTATCCTTATCCTCTAAAAATTTTACTGTTCGACTTATAACAATTTTCCTTCCATCTGTACAAATCCTGTAACCTTTACTTCTATTGTCGTAGCCGACAAAAATACCCGGTCGTGCGGTATCGTCCATTTTTCCCCTATGGGTTTTTTGAATATATGCATAAGCGCGGCAACCAAAAGTTTTAATGTTAGATAGATCTGGTTTACGACCAGTCCATTTTTCATATGGAGTCCGATCGCATGATGAAGTTGGGAGCCTATTTTGAATGTACGTCGCTGTGCAAATGGCTTCCCCCCAGAACGAATTAGGTAAACCGCTTTCCTTAAGAAGACAGCGTCCCATCTCCACTAAACTGCGGTTTTTACGCTCTGCGACTCCATTTTGCGGTAAGGAGTATGGTACGGTAAATTGATGATCAATTCCCTCATTTTTCAAATATTCTTCGAATTCCTTCCCTGTGTACTCCCCCCCGTTATCGGACCGAATTGAATGCACCTTTCTGCCGAATTTGTTTGCAGTCATCGCTACGTATTCCTTAAATTTTGAGAAAACTTCATATTTATTTTTTAATAAATATACAATAGTAAAGCGACTGAAATCGTCAATGAAAGTTAGAAAATAGTATTTCCCCCCAACCGTTGCAGTTTGCATGGGCCCGCACAGGTCACTATGAACCAGCTCAATTGCCCTCGTAGCTCTAAAACTAGCGGTTTTGGGGTACGGATTATCAGTAAGTTTTGACGCAAGGCAAACTTCACATTCAATGCTGTGTTTACATTTATCAATTTGAATCCCTGATGCCATGTTTTTATCAACTAATTCTTTTATGTGGTTAACATTTCTATGACCTAACCTTACGTGCCACTTATGTAAACAATTTTTCTTTTCACAGTGATTAATCATATTTACATTTTGAATTGAATCAGGTTTAACTTTACTTTCATACAAATTATTGTTTACAAATCCTTCAAGGTATGTTACGCCTTCGTGAGTTACTTTGCACATATTATTTTCGAATGTAGCTACGCAACCATTTTCGGTAGCTTGTTTTATAGAAATTAAGTTTGTTTCTACCTCCGGTACATATAAAACATTTTTTAGTGTTATGGTTTTACTCGTATTGTCTGACATAACAGTATTTAATTTTACAGATCCGTAGCCGTCAGAATTTAATTCTTGACCATTCGTGATAGTTACATTAGATGTATTATAATTAAAATCATGAAATTTACTTTTGTCATTACAAATATGGGCCGAAGACCCTGAATCAATAACCCAGAGGTCTTTCGAACCGTTACCTATAAAAAACGTTAAATTTTTATCAGCATGCTTTTCCCTATCAAAGTTTTTGGTTTTAGAATTATTCGCGCCTACATTGTCTTGAAAGCATACGGCTGACTTATTAGGCATACCATAATGTTTATTCCCGTAATTTTTCATTTTCGGTTTCTCATAGGTTTTATTTTTTAATTTCCAACATTCTTCAATATTATGGGAATTTTTCTTACAGTAACGACAAAATGTATTTGTTTTTTGTATTGGGAATTTGACTTTTAAAGCAGAGTGACTGTTTGTATTTTCGACATTATTTTGTCGTTTATCGTATTCATCCATTAACTTTCCCCGAATAAAATTTGGGGTCAGTTCATCGTCATTTCGTGCCTCAAGAGCGCATATCAACGTGTCATAACTAGCAGGTAAAGAGCATAATTGTAAAGCCGCCAGGTGTTGATCATTAATAGTTTCACCAATGGCAGTTAATTTGTCGCGTAACTGATAAATTTTGGTTAAGTGTTCAGTCATGTTGCCATTTTCGGCTAACCTGCTAGAATATAATTTCCTTAATAGGAATAATTTACTGCTTAAATTCGATCTTTCATGCACATTCTTAAGCGCATTCCACACCTCCCTAGCAGTTTCTAGGTTTTTGGTGTGTACAATTTGGTCGTCATCTATTAGCAAGTTTATAATTGCTCTAGCTTTTCTATTTTTTGTTGTATACTCGGGAGTGATGGGATTTGGGGGATCGTTTATTATTACATCGTAAAGATCTTCTTTCTGCAAGTACATTTCTACACGGAATTTCCAAATATCATAGTTATTCGAATTTAATTTTTCTATGACAGTATCCTTTAGAATACTCATTTTTATTATTATATAGATAACACAAAATCTTATATAATATAATATAAATGTTTGACAATTCGATGAAATAATAATTCAGTGGTATTATTTTATTTCTGTTATTCAAAATATTGCTGTTGCTACTTCATTCCTTTATTTATATAAGTGTAGCAAAATATTTATATCAGCACAATGTTTGTTAAATTCTTCTATTCGCACTCAAGTAAAGATTTTAGCACACATAAGTCTCATAATCTATTATAAATATATATAATACCTTACTATAATGTGAGTGCGTTCAAATATTTATCTCTTTTCTATCTTCATATTTAATAAAATGAGACAGGAAAATAATATCTTACCTGTTTTAGTAGCGCAGAGACCCACCATAATCGTTATTCGTTCAACGGATGCGCGACCTTCATTCACCGTATATTCACGATAGATTTTTAGAAGATTATTCATCGAAGGCACGTAAAACATGGAACGTTACTACTTGAAGAAATAAAAATAATATTATTAATATTGTATAAATATGTATTTTAGTGTAAATTCCTTGTTAGAATATTCCAGCGAGTCTGCTTGGAAAAACTAGAATTTTATATCTTGATTAAATTAACATTACAATGCGTAAACAGAGAGAAATAAAATATCTTCTCGGTGAGCATTTTAAAAGGTGTTACTGCAAAGACAGTTAAACATGAACTGAGTGAGAAACATCGAAAAAGTTCAAAGTCTAAACTCGGAACAACAGAGTATATGCGATCACAGCACGTGTAAGCGTAGGAGTATAAAAACTGCAAGTATGCATCTTTGTTAATTGTCGACACGTGCACATCACAAAACGCAAAAAAGGAAAAGTTTCTTGTTTAACCTTCCTACCCTGAATGGGTCTAATCGACCCATTTCTATTTTTTATTTCATGATAGCTCCCTCGGGTTTTAAATAAATGCTCTTATATTTTAAGTATTCCTCAAACAGATAAATATCTTCGGTTTATAATTTTTTCAGACTTCAGGAATTATTTTTTTTAGCCAACATAAAAAAAGTCACATATTACCTGAATGGGTCTAATCGACCCATACCACTAATCGCGTATAAATGCATGGAAAACAATTAAATAGTATGTATTTCGAATAATGGTCGATAGATGGCGCTACTATACTGATATACTCAAGTAATGTTTTTCTTGTTTTGGAGTATTTAGCCATTTTTTATGCAATATGGCACGTAATAAGCGCGGTCTTACTGATGATGAAATCAGAAAGCTTTGGCAAGAGCTCCCTAGTGATGAATCTGATAAAGGGAGTGATAATGATTTGATTGAAACAGATGAATCTGATCATTTATCCATCGAAGAGGTTGATGAAAAAACAGATGTTTCCGATACAGAAGGTGAAACGGTGGAGTCTCCATCCTCCTTTATTAGTCGCAACAAGACTGAATGGTGTAAATCCCCTCCACCTACATAAAAAACGGTTTGTACTAGTACATAATTTATATTTATTATATTCGATATTTATTTTATATAAATTGTTCATATTCAGGGGTTTTGCATGCTTTGGAACCCTCCCCCCCCCTTCCACCATCATGGAAAAAAAATTATCTTCGAGGAAATTTATAGAGATTTGTTCGGAATTTATATGCTAGGAAAAGAAATAAATGCCCTTTAGAGGAATTGTAGTCCCCCCCCCCTTCCCCCTGTCATGCAGACTTTAGCATTACTCCTGTTCTTATATATTTTACATTCATTTGTATTTTCTGACTTCTATTATTATTTTACAGACAACATAACATTATGAATTTAACCCCCTGGTCCTACACGTTTTGTAATTCAGAGGATAACTGAACACCCTGTGTCAGCAATGAAGCTTTTCTTTACAGATGGCATGTTCAAATTAATTCTAGAAGAAACTAACAGAGAAATGAAGAGAGTATGCTCAGAAAAGAATAAAAAATACACATTGGTTTCTGTTGAGGAATTTGAAGCTTACATTGGTAAAAAAATTAAACTTCTATTACAATGATTTATAGATAAATTGAAAAAAATGCAAATGATTCCGCGGTTTGAAATTAAACCATTTTTTTTTTCATTTTGAAGTAATTTTTATAATATTATTTTTACAGGTTTGCTAATTTTAGCTGGTGTATATAAATCAGCAGGAGAATCTCTCAAAGAGTTATGGAGCGAAGAAGATTGCCGCGACATTTTTCGTGCAACTATGTCTTTGCAACGTTTTGAAATTATTAGAGAGTTTCTTAGGTTTGACAACAAAGAAAGAAGAGCAAATAGGCGTCGTTTAGATAAGCTAGCTGCAATAAGATCATTATTTGATATGTTTGTTACTCAGTTGCCAAAGATGTTCATTCCTTACGAAAATGTTACAATTGATGAAGAGCTTGTGCCTTTCCGTGGTAAATGCCCATTTAGGCAATATATACCATAAAAGAAAATATGGAATTAAAATGTTGTTGATGTCTGATGTCAAAACATCTTATGTTTGCGCTGCTGAGATCTATACTGGAAAGCCTTCAGATGGTGAGCGCGAAAAATATCAAGGTAGAAATGTTGTGTTGCGCCTGGTAAATTCGATTGAGGGTACCGCTCGAAATATTACGGTTGATAATTTTTTCACGGATTATATTCTTGCTAAAGAATTATTGCAGAAAAAATTAACTATTATTGGTACTCTCAGGAAAAATAATCCATTTATTCCTTCTGAATTTCAGTCATCAGGTGAGCGAGAAACATTTTCCTCATTATTCGTTTTTCAACCACATATTACACTTGTTTCATATGTGCCGAAAAAAAACAAATCGGTAATCCTCCTTTCAACTATGCATCACGAGGCCAAAGTTTCAGTTGAGAAAGAAAAGAAACCAGATATAATTTTATGTTATAATGAAACTAAAGGTGGAGTAGATACTACTGATTAGTTAGCTGCTGCGTATACATGCAAAAGGGGCACTAGGCGATGGCCTGTGTGTTTATTCTACAATTTAATTGACCTAGCTTCAATAAATGCATATGTTGTTTTATGCATGTAAATCCTTCTTACAATCAAAACAAACTATACAAAAGGCGCCTTTTTCTAAAGGAACTTAGCAAACAGCTGACCGAACCTCACAGAAATATTAGGATGAAACAAAATATCCGAGTAACCATAAAGAATAAATTGGCTAAGTCAGCAGGTGAAAAAAAAGAAAGTATTAGTTCAAATAAACGTGGAAGGTGCAAAGAATGTGGTCCAAAGAGAGATCGAAAAACGCAGACGAGATATACTTCATGCTTATCATTTCTTTGCCAGGAGCATCTAAATGTGTACTGTAAATCTTGTTTATCATAAAAATGTTTCAAGAACAATGGAAATAAAACAAATTTGCACTATTTTTTATTATTATTTTCCAAGTTATTGCTTATACAAACAAGCCATTGGAAGTAAGAGGGGAAGGGGGGGCGGAGTAAAAAGTGGGGGGGGGGGGGTTTGAGAATTATAAATTTTGTTGTCTCTAATAGTGAATACAAAAATAATATATGAAATAAAGCTAGATAAAAATACTTGTTTTGAGATAGAATAAATATACACTAAACTGGGTCTAATCGACCCATTCAGGTAAAACGTAACTTTTTTTCAACAGGGTAGGAAGGTTAAAATATATTGAGAGAATTGTTATTTTCAGGGTTACACACCTCAACAGTTTCTTTAAGAGAATTTCGAATAAAAGTTTTGTTGGCTCTAAGTGTTACTGATCCTAAATAAATACTTTTTTATCCAAATTAGGGCATTGAGTAGCTTAAATGAATTCTTATTTTTAAGAAAGTTTCTGAAAAAACGTAGGCCAATTGCAGCCTCAGATGAAAAAGGTGAAACAGGTTATGAAATAATAACAATGTCCTTAAGTGAAGATCCAAAGAAACGAGAGGGTTTTCTAATTTCCAGTGCTTCCGAGACGTAACAGCAACTTAAGAGTGTACTCAAACCCAATCTGCTTATTTTGTGACTCATATTTAAATTAATTTTTCTCTAAAATGCATTCAATTGGCATGTTCTCTTATTCAGACACCTTATAATGTCCTTATTGGTCGATTTTTTGATAAAAACAGAATATATTTCAAAAAATGCTGTCAAAGTGAACATTTTGAACTGAATTTCCGGAAGCAATAGCGCTGGAAACAACAACATAAAAATTATCGCACTTTGAAAATAATTGTTTGCAAATCAATTTCTAATTAATTGAACGAAATCACCTTCATAAATCACGCCACCAAGTTTCATGTTTTTACTTTTAAAAATAAGTCTGAAAATGTGTCAGAAATTCTTGAGTTGCAGAGCGTGGAATTTTTTTTTTTTTTTAATACCGCCTTAAGAGTCAACTCACAAAGATCTACAATTAGAATTACAAAACAATTTGATTTATTTCCCGGTTTAATCTTTACAGACCCGATTTATTCCCCAAATACCCGGTTAAACCCGGGTTGTATCCGGTCTTTACAAGTCTACCTAAAATGTCTCAATGTGTAATGCTTATAAAGACTAATTCGAAAAATAAGAGTTATAATTTATTATTTGAATTATTTATCTAACGAGAAAAAATTCTTTTAACCGATATTTGAAAAGAGATATGATAAATGCTAGAAAAAAAAAGTTCTTAGAACGCAATTTTAGATTTTCTTTAATGAATTACGCTTTATATATATTTTTTATTTTCATTGTAAATATATAATCACTCATAAATGAAAATATTAAGAGCTAGGTTGTAACGGGGATATGAAAAGCGTGTGATGGACGCAACAGCTTATAAAAATAATTCCGTAAAAAGGTGATACACAAGGCGATAATTAGAAACAAATTGAGCAACATATAAAATATTGGTGATTATGGATATATTTCACTATCAACGAAGTTGTTCCATATTGTTAACGAACAAAGAAAAAAAGCAGAAAATCTATTTCTGTTAAAAAAAAAAAATCGCTTTTAAATACATTATCAGAAAGTAATGTCCTACTTAAAGGGACAAAGAACGTTCCAATGAATGATCAGCGTTATGCATTTTGCAGACCAGTAACCTAATCTGCAGTTTATAAATAAAAAAATTTAATACGTATGCAAGTGTTGAAATAAAATAAAGAGATTTATGTTTTATACTTATTCAAAGAATGCAATGGATAAATTAATTACATTTCAAAATGCTCTGAATTTATTACATAGTAATCAAAATTAATGAAATTAAAAAATGTAATTATATTTAAAAACTTGTATAATCGTTTCAATACATGTAACTTTTTTTTTAAGTTAAATAACTATTTTCCGAATATAGGAAACATTTTTCCACTAACTGCCCTACTGTTATATTTGTAGTAATTTGAAACGAATACAAAGTTTATTTGTTGTTTAACTACACATGTTTTAAAAAATGTTCTACAAAAATTTTAAAAGAATCACTGAAAAATATTTTGCATGTATCTATATTATAAAGGACAAACGTGTCCGTGCGTAACGCTGACGTCATTTTGCGAATGACCGAGGCTAACGAAAAAGAAAGGCTACCGCGGTGCTTTACGCGAATCTTTTTTTACAGACCGTCGTAATCACGTGATGCTCGAATGCACCAATGCAGGTGTACGAAAAGAGCAACACGTCACTCTCTCGGTCTGTAAAAAAAAGATAAGTGGAATGTACCGCGGTAGCCTGTCTTTTTCGTTAGCCTCGGCGAATGACAATACTGGGAAATGAAATTTCGGTTTTACGATTTTTGCTACTGCAATTTTTAAATTTCTAAACATCGCACATTTTCATTTTTTACACCGTTATATAAGGAAAAAAATCTACTTTGAAATGCAATTTGTTTTAAAACTGTATCGCAATGTACTCATTTATTATAGCATTTAAATTAAATTTAAAGCATGTTTTTTTAAAAAAATCTGTCTTCATCAGTTCATAAAATTTAAATCAATTTGCATTTTAAACAATATGAAAATTTCAGCATTTGTATTCCAGGTAATAGTCAATAACGAAATTAAAACTTCATTAAGCAATAAATACAACAGTATAAATAAAAAGCAAATTTAACAGCCGATGTAATTGAAAAACACACTTAATACCGTTAAAATTATCCGAATAAAAGAAACTGCTTTCTGTAGATAGCGACATTTTTAGCAAGTTTTTCGAAAATTAACTTCTGGCACGAGGCTAATACGAAATTACCATTTTCAATAAATTTTAAAATTTTATTTGAATATATAATTCACATATTTCATATAAAAATGCTCTTTGGTGTTGTTAGGGGTCAATCTATATATATATATATATATATATATATATCATCATCATCATCATCATCATCAACCGTTTTCAATCCACTGCTGGATGTAGGTCTCCCCCAGATTTTTCCATTGTTGCCTGTCTAGTGCTTTAGTCATCCAATTAACACCGGCCACTTTTCTGATTTCGTCACTCCATCTTACTTGAGGTCGTCTTCTTGGTCGTTTTACATCTCTGGGATACCACTGTAGGGTGTTTGTGCTCTATCTATTGTCTTTTCTTCTTGCAATGTGCCCAGCCCATTTCCATTTTAGCCGTTTAATTCTCTCGATGATGTCAAAAACTTTCGTCTGACTTCTTATCCACGTTATTCTCTTTCGGTCTCTTCTGGTTATGCCTAGCATACATCTTTCCATACTTCGCTGTGTTGTTTGTAATCTTTGTACCATCCGTTTTGTTAGTGTCCAAGTTTCTGCTCCATAAGTTAGTGCAGGCAAAACACATTGGTTAAACACCTTTCTTTTCAAACAAAGAGGCATGTTACTCTTAAGAATAATATTGTTCTTCCCAAAAGCACTCCATCCATTTCTTATTCTTCTATTGATTTCATTCATGATACTGTTGTCTGATGATATTTCTTGTCCAAGGTACACATAACTTTCAACATCTTTAATCTCAGTGTTGTTGTAGACGATTTTCTTTTTTGATGCAAATGAATTGAACATCACCTTAGTCTTTTCCAAATTTATTTTTAATCCCACATTAATGCTAGCTTCTGCCAAATCTTTTAGCATATTTTGCAATTCTTCAGGGCTATTACTGAAAATTAAAATGTCATCAGCAAACCGGAGATGGCTTAAATATTCCCCAGTTATTCTAATCCCTTTGTTTTCCCAATCCAGCTTCTTGAAAATACTTTCTAAGACAGCAGTAAAAAGCTTAGGCGAAATGGTGTCTCCCTGTCTTACTCCTCTTCCAAGCTTGATCTTCGCTTTTCCTTTGTCCAAACGGATGGTGGCTGTTGCTTTCTTGTAGATCTTCTTTATGATATTGATATAAGGTTTGTCTATACCAATGTCCTCCAGAGAAGTAATTACTGCAGATGTGTAGACCGAATCAAATGCTTTTTCATAATCAATAAAGGCAAGGCAGAGAGGTAAATTATATTCTTTATGTTTTTCTATAACTTCCCTTACTGTTTGAATATGATCCATTGTGCTAAATCCACTTCGAAATCCTGCTTGTTCTCTAGGTTGAGCTGAGTCCAGAGCTGATTCAAGTCTTGTCGTTAAAACTTTGGTGAAAATTTTATAAATCACTGAGAGTAAGCTGATTGGACGTTAGTTTTTAATGTTTTCCTTTTCTCCTTTCTTATAAAGTAACACCATCACAGCATTATTCCAATCTTCTGGTACATCTGATTTCTCGAGACATTTGGAAAACAGTATGCCTAGCATTTTTGCAAATTCTTCTCCTGCTTCTTTGATAAGGTCAATTGTAATTTCATCTTCGCCAGGGCATTTACCTTTTTTCATGCCTCTAATGGCTTGTACAACTTCATCTGTCATCACTGGGATTATCTCTTCAGTTTCTGTTATGTTTACTAGTGGATCACGTAGGTTGATTTCCCTTTGATCTTCACATTTATATAGATCGTTATAGAATTTTTCGACAATGTGTACTATTTCATTATTGATTTTGGTGATTGTTCCATCTGCTCTCTTCAGTGCAAAAATACCTTTTCTTCCAACACACAGTTTGCGCTTAGCTGATTTTAAACTTTTGTTATCTTCTAGAACTTTTTTGACAAGATCACAGTTAAACTTTCTGATATTTTCTGTAACACATTTTCTTACCGTTTTACATAATTCTGCATATTCAACTCTTGATTTAGGATAGTTTTTCTTCATTTTAAATTCTCTGCGTTTCTTCATCAATCTTCTTGTTTCTTCTGTTATTTTCTTTGTTTGCTTTACTTGTACTTCACCAGCTATCGTCCTTGCAATTTCTTGTAGAGTATTTGTTATTTTCTTGTCCACTACTGTAACATCTTGTTCTTCTTCCAAGATTGATTGAAGTACTTGAAAACGATTTTTAAGTTGAAGAAATTGAGGGTTTCTATGAAGAAATAGCTTCAATGCATCAAAAAGGAAAATGCTACATAAAATTAATAATGGGAGACTGGAATGCTAGAATTGGGGAAAAAAAGAAAGGTGAATTCTCAGTAGGAAATCATGGATATGGGGTGCGTAATGAAAGAGGAAACAGATTGATTGAATTTTCAGAATGTGAACAGATGTATATCATGAATTCATTTTTCAAGAAAAAGCCACAAAGAAAATGGACATGGCGTAGTGCAAATGGCTCAACAAGTGAAATCAACTACATCTTGACAAACAAAAAGCATCTTATTCAGGATTGCAGCGTTCTCAATAACTTCAATACAGGAAGCGATCACAGGTTAGTTAGATGCAAACTGCTTTTAAATACTAAAGTGGAAAGAATGAAGCTTTTGCAATGCTCAAAGAAATCAGTCGATATTATAAATCTCCAGAAACATATATATATATATATATATATATATATATTAAATGTAAAAAAATGTATTAGAGTTTTCCATAAAAAAAAAGGTTTTCACGTATATTCTATCACGGGTAGCCCGTGTTGGATGCCCTAATTATTTTAAATGCTGATTATTGGAGATTTGCAAATGCTGAAGCAATTTCTACTGGAATATCAACATAAATGGAAATTTGCCTCACAAATTTTCAGAAGAGTTGCTCTATTTTTATAGCATATTAAAATTATCAAAATAATATCAGAACAATCAAACCGACACACTTAAGATTTATGTTCGAGGAAGTTCGTTATAACCAGCAGAGTAATGCAAACGCCTGTATGTCAGAGATAGAATAATGGATAAAGTATATGAATGCATTGTAGTTATATTGAAAAAAAATCTTCAAAATCGTTTAATTTACAAAAATACGGATTACAATCCGTGATGATGCGTATGCATTTATATAGATAAACTAGTATATTTAGTTGGTCATTTTTAGTATTATTTGCTTACATAATATGAGACGAGTAAAGAAAGTCTTTAAAACGAAATTTTAGATTTTCTTTAGAGAATTAAGCTTTATAAATTTATTTATTTTCATTGTAAATAAATAAAATCTTAAAATTAAATTAGTGTTCAATTCATTATCTTGTTAATTTTTAAATTATAAACATATTTTAAAAATTATAATTAAATGTAAACATTGTTTTCAAATTAAATTGAACAAAGAACTTATTTTATTATTATTATTATTAATTACAAAAATTATGCCAAATACCTTATAAATTTTTATGTATTCTGAATAACATTTCTTTTAAACTTTAATTTCGAGGGATGCAAGATTAATTATTATATTATTTTATTTATTGCTCTCTTAAAATAAAACAAAGTAATTATTTTTTTTTCCTAGAAACGTATCTTAAAATGTAAACTTTTGATCTTGTATAAATTTTTTAAGCATTCATTTCAAAATATTTGTTAATTTTAATGAAACTGCCATGCAGTATCTTTCTGAAATTAATTTAAATTTTGATATTTTAATAAAAAGTGATAGAAAGAGTGTAAGAACGTATACTTATTTTTGTACAAAGAATCTATTAATTTATTTCAAGTACTTTATAACTATATATATATATATATATATATATATATATAATTTATTATATATACAAAATAATAGATTGTTGCATAATAGGCGCAAAAGCTGCACATAACATATGCAACAAGCATATAGTTACTCAAAATATGAAATATCTGAATTCAAGGTTAGCTCGTGTGTCGAAACCTACAAGTTTATAGTGAGGTGGGTGATAGTTAATTCTGTCTGTCCGTCCACTGGTGAGAAACACACTGCCTTTCGCTGGTGTAGTTTTTATGTTATAATGTTGTGTTTATAGTTAACGGTTAATAGTTACATAAAAGTTTTATATACACCTTGTTTGATGAAATTCAAATATTTCATATTTTGAGCAACTATATATATATATATATATATATATATATATATTAATAAATTGAAAAATTATAATAACTAGCATACTAAAATCTGTCATGATAAAATCTATTTTAGAAAGCAAAAATATGTCCTTGATTAACTTTGACGAAATATTTACGGAGGCAACAATTGAGAAAAACATTTCGTTTCTAATACAACTGTTTTAATTTCTAAATATCTGTCAATTTTAATTGTTCCACCGTCGAATAGAAAATAAAATGTACTTTCAAATGCAATTTATTTCAGATTTGTATCACAATTTACCAATTTTTTATGGTTTTAAAAACAAACTTGAAGTATGATTTTTTTTAAATTCTAGTTCTTTCACTTGCAGCCTGATTGTGAGACATTAACCCGTTTGCACATAAAACAATATAAATAATTCAACATTTTTACGACTAATATTCGATAACGAAATTCGTATTTCCTCAATAAATAAGTAAATAAATAAAAAAAATGTACCATAAAAACATAAATTTAACAATTATGTAATCGAACTAATGAATATTTCTTTCTTGATATTTGAATGTCAAATAAACACATCGACGTCAAATAACTGAACATATGTTTCATCTACAGGAAGAAAAAACACTAATTAAGGATCCATTTTAAACGAGACTTATTCTAATATATTCGTCACCTTTGGTGTTTTATATTTTGATAGATCTATTAGATACAAATTGGATGATTTAAATGCAAGAGATATTGAGCAGATGTAATAAGTTAAGTTTTGTATCTTAACTGGAAACCATGTCTTAGTGTAATAATGAAAAAAAAAATAAACTTAAATAAGCAGCAATCGAAAGAGCATAGTGAAACATGGTTTTTCATGCATTTGTCCTTTTCTGACCGTTATCGAGCTATAAAGTCTTAAAGTTTGCTAAATTATTTATTTAATTTAGGGAGAAATGGTGGGATTCTGATTCAGAAATTTAAATAATCAGATTAATATAAAATACAAAACATATTTAGATATAGTATTATAAAAATGAAAGAAACCTGCCAAAAAACATGATGTTGAGAAATATGGTACTGAACACACCCACACAAAAAAAAAATGATTGAAGCATAGAAAATTGTGGCACAAAGAATTTTTCATGAACCTAAATCTAGTGCAGTGTTTACAATGATAAACCTTCTGCTAAAAACAAAATTGCAAAGACGTTTCAAATGGAAGTGGCCGAGTTTGCACTAACCCAGATTTGTACCAAGCATAGCGAATCATGTCAGATTATCGCTGTGCACTAAACTGGAAATGGACAAGTGACTGGAGTTTGATGATGTTGTTACGTTGAAAACGTAACGACAACTCCTTTCATTGTATTAAATCAAAAAATTAGCAAATTTTAAGACTTTACATCTCGATGACGAGGAGACGAGTGAAAATGATTCATGCGCCAAAAAACAAGTTTGACCATGCTATTTCGATTGTTGCTAAGTCTGATTTGTTTCTTTATTACACTAACTGCGTGGTTTCCTGGTAAGTAATCTTAACTAATAAATTTTATTGCTTCCATCTATTGTTACAAAGAAACACTAAGCACCACAGTAAACTAATATGGTATTTTCACATAGTAAACTAAAATTAAGTTTATAGAGCAGTTCACATCTCGTGACTTTTACCGTAAAACGTTGAAAAAGCTGTAGCACATACAAGCAGAGAAAGAACTGCTAAAGGTAAAAATATCTGTCCTACAGCAGCAGCAAAAACCTGTTCATGACGTCACCTTGCACAAATCTGTTAGGAGAAATTGTGAATAATTAAATATTAAACAATTGGTAACAAACAATTAAATATTATATAAGAATCACAAAAGTTGCTATAAAAAGTGAAATCCCCCGCGATTGACTGCTCGCATGTGGCTAATACAAAAGTACCAAAAATGTCTTTTGGTTATGTTTGTGAGTAATCTAAAAAAATATACTAAATGATAAAATTAATTTCAGTTTTATGCAAAAAAAATTTTCATCGACGTTCTGTATACCGCGCAGTATATCAGATATCACTAACTCGGGTAGACCGGTTTGGATTGCCGTGTTATTTCAAAAACTGGTAAACACTGAGATACAGTTTTGAAAAAAATTGCATTTGATAGTACAATTTTTTAGATGCGTTCGAAATTTTAAAAACACGTAGCACCTATAGTAGTCGTCTGGTTCGTCCATCTGTCCGTCTGTCCGCATATAACAGTGCAAAAACTATCCAACCGATTGTTTTGAAATTTAATATGTGTCAAGTCATTTCCAACTTTATGAAAATCGAATCAAAACCTAAAAAGTTGTTAATAAAACTTTTCTTTATTCTATTAAATAATATCTCACGTAATTAATTCAATAATATCCAATGATAGGTATAGATTCTTCATTGCCATGGGGATCACGTCATTTTTACGATGGAGTCATGTTTTTTCAGTAATACTGAATTTAAAAACCTAATTTATATACTAAAATTGTTTAATTATAGCAATCATATGATCTACGGACAGTTTTTTGAATAGTTGTTTCCTAAGAAATAGATGTTAAATGGAAAAAAGAGTCTAAATATGGATTTCAAGTCCTGAAATTTTCAAAGCTAGGTTCAAGTTTCCCATTGGAATTTTCAGTAAATGTCAACAAAAGATAAAATGTTGCTAACTTAAAATGTACTTATTTTATTATAGAAATTAATCATATCATAATAACACACCATATAATTCATTTTTTCAGTGAAATAATGACGATGTTTTTTTACATTTTCTTGTATTGGATATTTGCGCATAGTATAATTTTATTGTCACAGAATTGTAACTAATTGTTTGTAAAAGTGTATTGAAACTTCATATAATAAAATTATTAACTATAGTATGAAAATCTGCACATAAAATAAATTTTGTATTCAGTCATTTTTGCAACAACTATTGCACCGAGATATGAATATTTATAAAACTAGTTGTAGTAGGAATGCACCTCATTTGTCACGTTTCTCGTACAATTCCCAACTTATTTCTACTATATTTGACGGTGCAAAATTTGAAATTATACGATGTTTAGAAGTAATTAAATTTGCAAAAAGATCAAAATATATTGCTTCGTTCGTTCGCACGTCGATATGACGTCATATTACTCACGGACATGTTTTGTAATACAGAAATAATAATCCTAACTGAAAATATAATAACTGTACTTGAATCTCGTAAAGTATCAGTAATAATTTTATTTTACACTACCAGATATTCTAAAATTAATTTTCAAAAATGCGTAGAATATAAATAAAGTTTAATTTAATATTCTACCTGATTTTTTTTCTAAAAATGAAAGATATTTAATTATGTTAATATTCATATAATTCAGTACGCTTTAAATCATTTTATATCTATTGACGTTATTAAAGACTAAATTATAAACTGAATGGTATACTTCGAGGAAATATATGTATTCAAGGAAATATATTGTATTTAGTTGCGTAATCTGGGAAGTTTGTACGAAGCTTATTAAGACTTTCGTCTATAAATTCTTTTCAATGCACACGGAAATTATCAAATGAAAATTTACTACATATTTTAATTTCCTTTTATGAAAATGTGCATAACGACAATTTATATGATGAAAATAATTTATATTTATGAATACCTAAATCTATATATCGAAGTATTTAAAAATAATTTTAGAAAGCATTTAAATAAAAATTATATAATTTTCAAATATAGTGAAATTTAAACAGTAAATTTCCACATAAATTTTACTTTAAAAATGTGCTTTTGAAAAAATTATTAAATGACTGATAATTTTACGTTAATTTTCATATTAAATTTATATATTTTTCATATCTCGAATTTCAATTTTAAAGATAGTGTGAAGCGAATAGTGATAAGTGAAAAACTGACATTTTAGTTTACTTTTATAGCAAATTTAATTTGGAAAGAAGTTGGGATTGTTTAATATTACAGAATTTTAAATTTTTGAATGTGGTTGAATTAAAACACCTAATGTTTATTTCCATTAGATGCATGGAATTTTTTATGGAATAATATTTTTTTTCCATTGGCAAATAGAAAGTTTTACTAATTAAGATTCCTTGAATCTAAGATTCCTTGAAATCGGTAGTCTAATACATAAAGATATCATTCCTGATGTATATGTTAACGGCACAAATATTTCTACATTTATTAGAATTTAAAAATTAGGGGAATTTTAATTTCCATAGTTAGAATTTTCACGATTTCTGAAGAACGTTATGAAATGAAAATTCTATATATTTTTAACAAATACTTTTTCTCGCCAGCTACGGGGTTAATGATTATCAAAATTTTAAATTTTACTCTCTGAATTTACTGTTCCATAATGTACCAAGATAAATTATTAAATTATTATGGCATGGTGATATATTGGTAATAATTGTCTGTAATTTGTCGAAGACATTACAATCAATCCACTGTAATTGTTTGAAATGTGATTTAAAAATATTAAACTTTTTCACACTGAACAAAACAGATATATATTAAAGTTCACTACAGCATGTTATTCATAAAATATATATCGGATGCATTATGGTCTATATTTGGTATATTCTATGAGTAAATTATAAATACCTTATATATCCGTTTATAATGGCTTGTACCATCGTGAGTTGGATGTGTTATCAGTTGTGGTTCCTAGTGTGGTACCTGTGACGTAGAAATCTTTCTAGTAATTCTCAATGTGATGTTGTCATTTTCCATTTTTTCGCGATTGCAAATTGACAAACAAGTTGGAAATTGTACGTCAAACGCGACAAATGAGGTGCGTTCGTACTGTAGCTAGTTATATAAATATTCAGATCGTGAAGATTTTCAATTCTGTAAAATGAATTATATCGTCTGCAGATTCATTTCTGTCATAAAATATGTATCTCGGTCGCTTAAAGATTAAACCTCCTAGGAAGCTCCTATAACAAGAAAGCACCGATTTCTTTTTAAAAAATTCAAATTTCTTAATAAATATTTTATTAATATCTTCTAAAAGTTTAATTCGATTTTCATAAAATTGGAAATGTCCCTACAAAAATCTGCAAAGATAATATATCTTAAATTTCAAACCATTCGACCATTTTGCGTTGTTATATATGGACGGACGGACGGACCGACAGATAGACGGATGGACGGACAGACAGATAGACGGACGGACGGACCAGACGACGACAATAGGTGCTACGTATTTATATAATTAAGAACGCACCTAAAAGGTAATAAATATATTAGAGGATTGTTTCAGTATAGCTATTTTTCGTTTCTCTAATGCAAAGTTCTCTGTATCTCTGACGTGTTGTTAGTTCAAGTTTCGTCACTAAGAATCTATCAAGGCGTCTTCATATACAAGGCACCAAATTACGATCAGTTCAGAGAAATTTGCGAGCGGTTGAAAGAGCCTACTTCGATCAAATTTTGCTTACTATCAGACAGCGAAAATTCTGAACAAACGTGAATTTATTTCAGCCATTTGCGTTAATAAATGGCTACATTAGGAAGGATATTTTCAACTCATTAAAAAGTACAAGATATCAAAATACATTAAAATATATTCCATATTCTAATTCCATGTGCGTTGTACTTATCTAGGGCAATACATATTATTTTTTCAAATCGATTATCATGGTTATGTCCTTATTTATAGAAGTTCATTTTCTAGTTTACTAGTTTTCCTTCCAACTGGATTCAGTTTTAGTATGTTATATTATTTTTTTTATCCTCTATAAATCATGTACGTGGCAGTCCAGTTTAATCAGAATACATTGACATTATAGTAGATTGCTTTTTTTATCGATGAGATATTTGATATAAGTTTTAACCCGACAGCACACGCGCCCCCTTTCCATTACGTTACTACACGCGCCAGATAAATTTTACCCCAATGGGTTTTCTTGTGTAAATTTCCCCCCGGTTTGATTATAAACAAAAATTTATATTTTGAAATAAACTGTAAATCAATAAAGAACATAATTTAACTTAAAATAAGAAGTTCTTTTATATTTAAAGCAAAAAAAACCTATAAAATCTAGCATGAAGATTTTTTTCTGCATATCATTACATATAAAGCTTTTACAATCCAAATTCTGCCATGAAAATACAAAAAAACATAAAACTGATATATAGAAACTGTATGTGCAAAAGTTGTTAACGTTTAAAAGAACAATTATATTATTATTTGCATTACATAAACTTTTGCATTAACATTTTCCTATCATTGTGTGTTACGTTATAACACGCGTGGGGTAAATTTCCTCCCACGTGACATTTTTATAACAAAAAAATGGAAAATCCACAACCGGAGGTAAATTCTTTTTGGCCACATCTTGATATATTTCAGTTTGAAAGGTGGTATAAAGCTCAGAATGATCACGAACGATTTTCGCACATTTTTAAGTAATAGTTGTGAGCTGGGGTAGATTTTATCCCAGCGCGTGTGCTGACGGGTTAAACTTATTCATAATTTATTATTTTTCCAATATTCTGCACTCGACCTATTGTTTCTCTGAATGTAATATGTACACATTGTGTGTAAATATAATATGCATATATTGTAAGAAAATGCAATGTTTTATTTCCTTGTGAATATGAAATGTTGAAAATAATGTATTGGCATGCACTGAAGTAACATTGAGGGCAAAATTGTCGATATTCTTTGTATCTTAGGAACTTTAATATTGCAATTTCGCACTAAACACTTATTTGGCAAGACAAACTGTAGCATTATATATTTAGTGTCCAGTAAGAGCTAATTATTAAGCATATTCCACATTACCTTTGTCGACATTTCATGCCAACGATATGGCATAAAAAGGAAAGCTCCAGATTCGTTCAAGCAAGAAAGCCGAACGCCACTGACTGTGACGTAAAAGAAATTATTACAATTTTACGAAAATTAGAATTATTTCTGTTTAATTGCTTGTAAATATAAGTAGTTATTTATACTCTGTTTATTCTAGTTTATTGTTTTTGTGCATTTTGAGATGCAAAATTGCTTTAGTGTTTAGTGACTTTTGAGCATTCACCACAAAACCAAAAATTTCGAGTGAAAACCTTGCGTTTATTCCCAAATTTTCTTTCAGCGCTCTGAATATTAAATATTTCATCGCTATGTTCTCATATAAATGAGACATTTTTCAGAATCTGTTCGTCATGTACGTATTCTTCTTTCTATTATATATTTACAATAGACAACACATTCTTGAAGGATTGCAGGAAAATGTAACATCTTTTAACGCAACTTTCTGAAAATGGTTAAGAATCATTCCTCGGTAACTTTAGTGTTTTGTGAGTTAGGTTTATGTATCACTATCAATAGTAGCTACGATAAATGAAAAGACTACAATGAAAATGGAACTATTATTAGATTTTCTTATTCAGCACATTTTATACACTTATATGTTGTGCCTGTACTATAAAAAATGTAGAAACATATTAATATCAGATCATGTTTTATATTTCCACTAATGCAAAAGCTGCCAAAAAGAATAAAAAACTGAATAATTTTTTTAATATAGGCAGTAAAACGATTGTTACTATTAAAAGCATAATGTGGCAGACATTTCAGCAAAAATCTACGTCTTTGTTGTGAAAAATGTCAGTTACACACTGAACTGAAGGTAATTTTAGCTTTGTTGCAAAATGTGCTGCATCATTGTATAATCTTCGAACATACCAGATATTGTTGGTAAATGTAGCTGATTTGGGAGTAAAATTTCAATGACTAAAAATTTCAATGACTTTTATGATATAACCGCTTCGGCATTAATTTGTGTACTTGTAGCATTATTAAACTTTTACTTCTGCTGCAATTTTTGGATCACCCAGGATAGAGGGTTCCACATTTGTCGTTATTCATTATGTCGTTACGATTCTTAGAGTTATAGTTTAAAAGTATAGTTAAAATTAATATATATATATATATATATATATATATATATTAAATGACTTTCTTCATTATATCAAAAGCCATTTTCGTCAAAATAGCTATTTTTAAAAGAGTTACAAAATTGAAATATTTATACGGTCCCTAGTTCCTATAAGTTATTCTTAGGAAAATGTTCTCTATATTCTAACACGTATAATAATACAAATTCCATTGATGTACAACCAACACTTACACAGCCATGATGTCTTGTATAACAATGCTCTTTTATAAACATTTTGAGACTATCTAATTGAATTCGACAGCTATAAGTTTTACTATAGTGAAAAATTATTGTCACATTTTTAGATAGCCAGTAAAATGGCAATATTGTTGGATTTTAAAAATAAATCAAGGTATATTTAATAAACTTTGCAATTCCATGTTTATTATTTCCATTTTACTGATAATACGCAACTGTATTTGAATATTTTCATATCTTTTCCCTAACCACAAGCATCAAAATTGAAGTACGATTAGTGAATGATTGTTCTGCATAGAAAGCTTAATTTCTATTTCTAATGTTTTATTGTGTATTGCAGAGTTGCCAAGTCTCCGGATTTTTGAACACCAGTAATTTTTTAGAGAAAATGTTGTTCTTTTAAATCGCAAAATGCTCCGATTACAGACAACTACATTTCCTGTACTAAATTACTGGTATCCAAAAAGCCGGAGACTTGGCAGGTCTGGTATTGATATATTTGCATATGTCTTTTGTATATTTATCCAGTTACCTGCATAATTTGTTGTTCGACTAACATAGTCATCGATCGGAAAAGACAACTTAATCGAAAATCCGCGTTTTAATGAGAAATTGACTGAGAAGTTTATAGTTTGGAATGATCTCATTATATGATATCGTTAAAGACTTCATTGACATTTGCTCTTATGCATATTGTTCTCTCTTCATAACATTGCGTGTTTTTGACAAGTTTAATATATAACCCAGACTACATAATCTCAGTAACTAATTAAATCGGAATAAATTAGGGTTGGAAACTGTTTAATAAACTTTCAACACAGAATTGTCATTCATTTTTTGGAGAAAAAGGCTTCAGCAAAAAAAAAAAAAAAAAAAAAAAAAAGAATCAGTGTCTTGTAAGTGATTATTTGTAAATGTTTATTTGGATATATTGTAAGTGATTATTTGGATTAATCAATTTGTATTTTACTATTTCCCTAGTACTCAATACTCAACGTGTTGTACAGAATATTGCATATAACTTTTGCATATTTGCTAATAAATGTTAGTAAAACATGTTAGTTATATCTATATGTGTCAAATTACAAAAAAAAAATTAAAATTGGTTATACAAGTATTTAAACATTCATATCAAAAAATATCATATAAGAAAGAAATCAGAAGATAATTTTTTATCTTGTATCCCTGTCCAGGTCATACATCTGATGTTTAGCAAATAAAAAAGGTATCATACACTAGCATATTTAGAGTATTTCTTCTTAACGCTGACCAGTCGGACATATATTATTCCATTTTAAAAATATATTAAATTAAGTAATACTTTATGTTAGATTCCTTTTCAGTGAATATGTGCTTTTCTGAAATTTAAAAAGTCTAACTTTTTAACAGTCTTCCTTTCATATTAACTATATTTAACGCAACATTGGATAAATTGCTAGTAAAATGCAAAGATTGTTAAATATTTTAATTAACTGTTGTGAAAGTCTATTTGTTACTGTCAGACTGTTCTGCAATGAAGTATGTATCTCTATCTCTAACAACCTACCATATATACAGTAAACCTGTAAACGGTGACACGTCTGGGCCTAGGAATTTGCCTTATTTTCAGCAGTAAAACTGTACAAATATGTATATGTTGTGGATTGAAAACGGGTTCGCTAAATAAGGGGTGTGCCATATTCGGGACTGTTCGCTATGGAGGTTTTGCTGTTTTTATATCTGTCTATTATTTTTTATATTTAACGATATATCTGCATAATTTCTTGTTCTGCACCGTTAAAAATTGTATAAAAATATAATATATCTCCAAATATCGGAACGATATTTCACCAGTCTTAATGTTACAGTTGCTGCATCAAAAGTTATTTCAAAATAGCACAATATTTTTAACAACGATAGGGAGCCATCGATCGGAAAACAGAAATTAGTGAATGGTGTTTATCTGCATATTAAAAGTTAAATTGATTCAGAAGATTATTGTTCGGAATAAACTCTTTATTTGTTCACGTAAAAAAATTGCATTGACATTTCCGCTTTCATATACTTTCTCTAATCATGGCATAGCATGTTTCGGTTATATTTTATATAACTATCATCAAGTTACATATTTACAGTAAAAAAGTTAGTCCTAGTAAGTCAAATTTGGAAATTGTTCAAATTGGCTTTTTTTTAGGGGCAGATTTGTTTTAAATTTTTTTGTAAAAAAGAAATGTTTGAGCAAACAAAACAGTTTTAAAAAGTGATATTTATGTTATACTTATATTATTTGGATTAATTAATTTGGGTTTTATTTTGTACAAATGCTATGTCAATATTCATTTTTACTATTCATCTGTCGTGTATTGATATATTTATATGTTCATATTATTATATTCATATTTCATATATATATATATATGTGTGTGTGTGTGTGTGTGTCAAATCTAGATATATATAAATATATATATATATATATATAGTTATATATATATATATATATATATATATATATATATATATATATATATGTTGTATTCTGCTATTTGTTTAGCTCCATTCAGCAGTCGAATTAAAAACATGGTAAACATCTCCAAATTTAATGCAGTCATACAAGGGAGTTTACGCATCAGTAGCCGAGTAAAAATGTAGATAAAAATGTAGAAAAAGAAAACACGATGCACTCGAATACATTTATTGAAATATAATGATCTGAAAATTCCGAGGGACTGCTCTATTTACAGAGCTTAACAACTCTCCTTCTTAAAGAACAACATAATTATTTATTAGATACCAATCCAGCAGCATTTTATTTTTTAACACTCGCTTCGATTACAAAAATCTCTTCCTTTCTCTCTCTGTCAGTCTGTTTTAAGCGAAGAGTGCGCAAGAACAATTTCGTAACATTTGACTTATTTAACCAATTATGTTCACTTTCGTCGCGCACTTATTTTTATCGGTGAATTAATATTGAAGAAATACGTAACTACTAGGCTTTTGGCGAGAAAAGAATTTTCTAGATGATTATCGAAATTAAAAAAACGCGGGTAATTAGTAGAATAAAGTTCCGCTGTTGCATATTGAGAAAAAAATTTAAAAGAATGATTTTTTGAGACTATTAGGAAAGGGAAATAGTGAATTTACACAGATTAAAAGAAATGGAAGAGATTTAAATGCAGGAATAAGTAAGCAATATCTTATATAATAAAGAATTTAAGAAAATAAGATTTTTAAGAAGAAATATTCTTATGAAATGTGATTTTTACATCTTATTTGCCGGGAAATAAAAATTGAATTTAAGTACATTAGGATAAAAATTATTTTAAATATAGAGTGTAATGGAATATTTTTATTTAAAGGAATATTACAATAAACTGTGGTTGTAAATAGAATATTAATAAAAGAAATTTTTTATACAATAAATTTAATAGGGTATGGAATTTTGAATTTTGCAATATATATATATATATATATATATATATATATACAAATATCTGCATAACTTGTGATACAACTGTGAGAGACATCGATCAGAAAACCTAGCTTAATAAAAAGTTATTATCCGCATTTTAATGAGAAATTGACTGATAAGATTACTGTTCAGAATAACCTCACTATTTGTTTTCTGTTTCGTATACTTTTTCGTCTTAATGGATTTGCTGTTTCTTGAATATTTGACATCTTCTGGATACATGAGTTGAATAATTTGGGGATCAGAATGGTTTGAAAAGACAAACATTGACTAAAATTTGATAATGGATTAGGAAGCCTGTTATTAATTTAGACTATTACTTCGTTTTGCACTTATTTATCTATGTTTTACAGAAACAAAATTTCTAAATTGTTGTGAACTTAAACGAACGTTAATTATTTTTAAATATCCAAAAAAATTAAGTATAACAATTTCAAAATTTAAATTACTTTTTTATGTATAAATTATTGTAATTATATGTTTAAATTATTTAAACTAAATTTGTGGAAAAGTCGAAATTTGATAATTTCATTACTGGGAAAAAAAGAAAGACTGTAATGTAATATTAATGTAATATTAAATTTATTATTATTATCATCCTTATTTCAGAAATTACTACATGTAAACATATTCAAATCTTCTGAGTGTGGAGGAATGACCATACGGAAATCTTGAGTTTTTTTAACATATCTAAGATGACTAATATCCCTGTTATGATCAATTTGCCTTAGTTCTCTATGCCTTAGTTCATATTTAAGCAAAACATCATACATTTCGGAAGACTCTGGAGTATAATAAAAATAAATCATAATAATATCTCCCGCATATTATATTACGTCGAATACCCATAAGTTCGAATGGATTTTTAAATACACTAAGTGACCTTGAAGTTTCTCGAATTCTTCTGATGTCACATCCGATAATCTTCCCCAAAACCTCCTGAGGAGGAATCAGAAGGAGGTCCTGGTAACAGGATGCCATAAGGCAGACATTTTCGTTCCTGACGACATTCATTTGCATTCTTCAAGATGCCTGGGGGATGAATTATTGTCAATATTTATGGGGATGCCCTGGGGAAGCAAAATGTGCTATACAGGGTACGTTTGAAAATTACAAACATATGCATTCACATTTTCCGGACATTAATTAAGTAAACTCTAGGCTTAAAATAAACTAACAGCTTAGGTTCACCATTACTTTCGACACTATTTACGAAGGTCAAGTTCAGAGCATCCATACGTGTATGCTAATAAGTACTCAGATATAAGTTAATAAAAAATATATGTTTTTTACGCTTACAAGATAAATAAAGAATGCAAGTGAAACAAATATAAGCTCAACTTCAAAACATTTCACTTAATAATGTAAATCTCAACGTTTATGACATAATTATTTAACTCTAATAAGCTTCAATGTATTTTCGATAAACTCTCAAATTTAAGGAACACCTAGATTCAATTTAACTTCGGACTAACTGTAGAAGATAGATATGAGCATTCACTTCGATATTTTAAAGTAAATTAGACTCCGTGAGAATAAGAACAATATCTATTGTAAGTTTTAAAATCGTCATCTTACTATCGTAAAACACCATAACTGGACTAGACTAAAACGATATCGAGATGTGAGAAAGAGAAACAGCTCAATTGGCTCTCACACGCCATTTCACAGTGGGATATTTCTCCGATTTAGCTGGACAAAAGTAGATTTCGTAAACTACAATCATCTGAATGAAATAATGGATACATGATAAGTGGAATCATTGGAAATCCCCGAGTCCATTTTGCCATCTCAACAAACAAGAATCTGTTTTTTTAGTAAAAACTAGAGCGTTGGGTTCTAGTTCAATTTTCACAGTGACGTTTTGTTTTCAGAAAATAAATATCTTTATTTTCGAAAATGCATGATTACTAATTGTTATAAATAGTGAAGAGTGAAACAAGTGTGCACAGTTTTCATTATCCTGATTGAGACAAATTCAGTTTTAGAAATTGAAAAAATAATTTTAAATAATTAATTTTTTCTCATTATTATTTTTTTCATATTTCCAAACATAAGACTACTATTTATATCTCCAACAATTTTCAACCAAAATGTCTTTTTGTAATAAGAAATCTAGACTTTTATGTTTATGTATTTCTTGAAAATATCTTGTATAAATAACTTGTATATGCACACTTTTTAAAATGTAGGCTTTAAATAATTAATTTTTTCTGATTATTATTTTTTTCATATTTCCAAAACATAAGACTACTATTTATATTTCCAACAATTTTCAACCAAAATGTTTTTTTGTAATAAGAAATCTAGACTTTTATGTTTATGTATTTCTTGAAAATATCTCGTATAAATAACTTGTATATGCACACTTTTTAAAATGTAGGCTACAAAAATGTTGATGTTCCCCAACCTTAAGTAAGCATTCCAAATTACCAAGTTTTGTTTTTTAATTTATATCTATAATACGAACTGAAATTGAAATAATTCTGTTACGGATAATGACAAATTGGTCAAATGTATATACTTTTCAAACATTAGGATTGAAATAAAAGTAATATCCATTGTTGTAAAAACTGTTAAAAAAGACACATTTTTTTCGATTCTGTATTCCCTTAAACATTTAAAAACAAGAACGAAAAATCATGTGTCAAGCATAGATTATGTAACACTTTCCAACGCTTCCAAAATAATTTTACAAATCATACCGATTAATAAGCTAAAAGATAACATCTAAGTAAACAATTTGGAAAACGCATAACATATTTAAAAACATAATTTCAGGAATTTCCAACATATACAATATTCGGAAAAATATCTGAATACTTTTATTCAGCCCTGTATATGATCTATAGATTTGTATATTGCTAAATTTTAGTTCAGTTAGGAAACGCGTAGCACAGTTTAAAATTCTCCGTCTGGAGTTTCTGTCAAAAAACGAAAATATATTCGCGAACTTTTGTGCTTCCCTGTATAGGATCTACAGAATTTATACACACCACGTAATAGACAAAAAGCGAGTTAAAATTAAAATCGCGTTCAGTAACTTAAAACGCACTTCCAGGAATTATTGTTAACATACAGTAGAGAATTATTTTGTGTGTCCCTGTAAATGAACGATGACTGCTATACAAACACTATTCTGTAGTAATCCTCTTGTCATGCACCTTAGTGATATATATAAATTTCAATGCGTTTAAAATAGTGAAACATTATTTAAATAAACCGCAGACGATTTTTCTCCATAGACGTAATGTAACGGAATTCTTTTGACTGTCCCTCTAAAGTAACTATAAGTGCTATGCACACCCTATTCCATATTAAGCTTCTTCTAGTGCACCTTAGTGATATAGATAAATTTCAATGCGTTTAAAATAGTGAAACATTATTTAAATAAACCGCAAATGATTTTTCCCCATAGACCGCAATGTAACGGAATTCTTTTGAGTGTCCCTGTAAAAAAAACTATAAGTGCTACACACTTCCGTTGAAATAGGGAACATGCTATAGATAACGACAATAACATATAAAAATTGCAGAGCAATCCGAGCATATTTACGGGAGTTAGAGCACGGACAGACGACCAGACGGCCAGACGGCAAACGGCCATACGGCAGACAAACCGAAGTCATAAACACTTTTCAACTAGGTTTGAAAGTGTTAAAAATAAAGTAATTAATTATATTTGATGGAAATTTATTGTTCTAAGTTTCAGCAAAGTTAAATTTACAAAATAAAAAAAAGATAGCTGTATAATTACAAAATGATTGAAGTAAGAGCTGCAGAAGATTTATCGATTCAAAATGAGTTTATTACTAACCCATACTACGTAGTATAAGGTAAGTCTTACAATCGTTTTAAAAATCGAAAAATATTGTTTGACAAATTTACACTTTTCAGACCCTGAAGATTCCGAAAAAAATAAAATATGCACAATGTCAATGCATAATTTATAGAAGCCAAATTGTACAGAAAATAATAAGAAAATTTGCGAAGAACTAAAAAAAAAAAAAAACAGTCTTTAATTTAGCACAAAGGACAAATATGGTCTCCAACCCAGATTAAAAGTCATACAAAAGATTGCACGGAAAATGATATCGAAGATTTTCTTCACTTACAGTAACACATTTAATAACTCTTTTCAGTGCTCGGAGTTTAAAAGTCATAAATTCAATATTCCCCCAATAGAGTCACGGAGTGCAAAGAATTCATTTACGTATTTCGGTGAAATTTGTTGAACATTCAAGTGAAGAAGAAAGACGTACTTTAATTGTCGAATTCAAATAGTCTGTAATGGATTCCAGCAACTATTAACTTTATTTTTATATTGTTATTTACTTACATTAAAGAAATATAAGAGTAAAACTGTAAAACATGAGTAAATTTACTAACAAACAATATTTATCGCTAAAGAAGATATGTATTGATTAAAAATTGATTTAAATTCAGTTAAACAAAAAAAAATTTTTGTCGTCCAGATTTGTCAAATGTTCCACTTTGCAATGTTTGCTGTATATATTTCCCTATCTTATCTGAAACTCTGCATTTTGTACGGTCCAATAAACCACGTATGAATAGAATTCTACTAATATGCAAGAGAAACCGCAATTCTGCCGTCTCATTCACATCAGAAACTTAAAGGACAAGAATATACACTGGATAAGGATATACAGGGTGATTCATAAAAGATGGGCAGAACTTTAAGGGGTTATAGTACACTTAAAGACAAATAATATTAAATAGGAGACTAAGGGTCCCAGACGTATTCCCAAGGAGATAGGGGGCATTAAAGTTTAGGGTCCGAAATTTCAAATGATTATAAAACATGGAAAAATTGGTCGATTCGTTTGCGGTTTTTGCAAAAAATTTTCTTTATGCCAGTATTTTCTTGAAATAAAAATTTAAAGTTCAATTTCAAAAAATGCCGATAGGGGGCGCTTTAGACTTTGGAGTAACAAACAACTATTTTTTAACGTTATTTTTTGTATTTCTTTAAATTATTTCGAAAGCTTAGACTTAAACTTAAATTTTGATCTAAAAATCTGAGTCCTAACGAGTAGTTAAGTAGCGTAAACTGAAATTTGAAATTTGAAACCCTTCTCCCCCCAGAACAAAAATCAGTTATTCCCGATCTTTGTGTCGTAGATTAGGCTCTAACTACTGCCGCGTTTTGCTAAAATTATTCTTTATGTCAGTATTTTCTTGAAAATAAATTTTAAAGAAAATTTTCAAAAAATTCCGATAGAGGGCGCTTTAGACTTTGGAGTAACGAACAACTATTTTATACCGTTATTTTTTGTGTCTCATTAAATGCTTTCTAAAGCTTAGACTTAAATTTTCAGCCCAAAATCTGAATCGTTAGACGTGGTTAAGTTTCTGGGGAGAGGGGTTTGAAATTTCTACTCCTGAGCACAGTTCAGTTTACCATGTCCACACATTGTGTGCTGTGATACGAGGTAAAAAGACACAAATTAGGATTATGTTACCAAAGCATATTTATTAACATGTAATCACAATAAATGTTCAAAATTGTGACCACCAGAGGTTATGCACACAGAACAACGGCGACGAATGGAACGGCGAACATTCGCGAAAACATCAGGCTTTTCGAGCACTTCCCCTACAGCGGCGGAAAGTCTGGCGACCAGTTCCTCGGGGGATTCAATGGGTGTCTCATACATAAGAGCCTTCAATCGTCCCCAAAAAAAGAAATCGAGGGGTGAAAGATCTGGCGAGCGAGCAGGCCAAGCAACAGGACCACCTCGACCAATCCATCTGTTCGGAAATGTGATGTCCAGATAGTTGCGGACGTCTCGTACGTAATGGGCTGGCGCTCCATCGTGCTGGAACCACATGACCCGCCGGATGCGTGGAGGAACAACGTTTAACAGGTCTGGCAGCACATGTTGCAGAAATGTGAGGTATGTTTTACCGTTGAGGCGTTCAGGAAGAAGGTACGGTCCGATTAGGTGGTCTCCGAGGATTCCTGCCCAAACATTGATGGAAAAGCGTCTCTGATGAGCATGTGGATACGTAGCATGTGGATTGACATCCGCCCATACATGTGCATTGTGTGTGTTAAATGTACCTTCACGTGTGAAGGTACATTCATCGGTGAAAAGCACAGTTCGTCCAAAATGTGGATTTAGCGCGTTCTGCTGCAGAAACCAGCGGGCGAATTCAATACGATTTGGATAATCCCCTGGAGACAGTTTCTGGACTCGTTGCACATGAAACGGGAGCAAATGTTCATCCTTCAGTACCCTCCAAGTCGTGGACTGTGAGGTATCCACCTGGCTAGCCACTGTTCGTGTACTTGTACTTGGCTGCGCCGCTACTACATCCAGAATGGCTTCTGCAACAACTACTGATTCGTCCTTTTTTGCACGACCTGCATTCGACCGGGAAGCGAGAAATGATCCCGTCTCACACAACTGTCTGTGCAAGCGCTCGAAAGTTTTGCGGTTAGGCAACCGCCTGTTAGGAAATCGCTCTCCGTACATTCGTTGTGCCTCTGCACCATTTCCGTCTGCCGCTCCGTAAATTAAATGCATCTCAGCCTTTTCCTTATTCGTGAAGGGCACCATCTTCCGATTCATTACTACAGCGACTTACACTTGACTCACCGTTCAGTGGTTTTTATGCCTGAATCGTGTCGAAATTTTGCATACGTGTTCTTCTTCTTCCCCATTTGACATTTGCATACTTTCTGTTTCCTTCTTCACCCGGTGACTAGCGTCAGGAATGGAGCTTTAACGTTTGCATGAGCGACGTTTCCAACTGTGCCAGTGCCTTTATGAGTGAATTCCGACTATGCAGTCCTTGACGAAAGTTGTATTTTTGCCTCGTATCACAGCACAGAATCGTTGGGCATGGTTAAGTAGTGCAAACTGAACTATGTTCAGAAGTTGAAATTTGAACCCCCTCCCCTCGCTACTGAACCACGCTCAGCGATTCAGATTTTGAGCTGAAAATTTAAGTTTAAGTCTAAGCTTTAGAAAGCATTTAATGAGACACAAAAAATAACGGTATAAAATAGTTGTTCGTTACTCCAAAGTCTAAAGTGCCCTCTATCGGAATTTTTTGAAAATTTTCTTTAAAATTTATTTTCAAGAAAATGCTGACATAAAGAATAATTTTAGCAAAACGCGGCAGTAGTTAGAGCCTAATCTACGACACAAAGATCGGGAATAACTGATTTTTGTTCTGGGGGGAGAAGGGTTTCAAATTTCAAATTTCAGTTTACGCTACTTAACTACTCGTTAGGACTCAGATTTTTAGATCAAAATTTAAGTTTAAGTCTAAGCTTTCGAAATCATTTAAAGAAATACAAAAAATAACGTTAAAAAATAGTTGTTTGTTACTCCAAAGTCTAAAGCGCCCCCTATCGGCATTTTTTGAAATTGAACTTTAAAATTTTATTTCAAGAAAATACTGGCATAAAGAAAATTTTTTGCAAAAACCGCAAACGAATCGACCAATTTTTCCATGTTTTATAATCATTTGAAATTTCGGACCCTAAACTTTAATGCCCCCTATCTCCTTGGGAATACGTCTGGGACCCTTAGTCTCCTATTTAATATTATTTGTCTTTAAGTGTACTATAACCCCTTAAAGTTCTGCCCATCTTTTATGAATCACCCTGTATATATTTAATTATACACGCAATGTTGGATACGAAAACTAGACATTTCTGTTCAAGAGGAACATTCTAAGAAAACTTTCTAAAGATATAGAAACATATTTTGCCAACAAAGTTTAAAATTAATGACAATTCCTTTAAAAAAAAAGATCAATGTATTGTTATAAAAGAACATAGACCACTCACTGTTAGTGTGCCATTTTAATTCTGCCTCCGATTATGAAGAATTTTAAAAGGGATTTTTTTTAAATATAAACTGAACACATTTGAAATCTGCCTTGTTTCCAGATATTCTTTTTGCATCTAGTTGCAAAATATATCTTTTAAAATAAAATTTAAGAAGTTCTCATCGATCTTTACGATTTTGATGTGCAAAAGAAATTTGTCCATGATGTTAATTTAACTGACGGTCAATGAAGGTGGTTATACAATTCGTGTGTATAGGTATATATTAAATGTATGTTCAAGCGTTTCTCTTGAATTGCTGCTCCGATTTAATATTTTTTTGTAGCAAATATTTTCAGCCTGATGGTGATCCCGTTTCAATATCATCAAGGTATAACAATATGTCTGTTTGTCTTTTTTATTGTCTTTATTTGATTTTTTAAGCTTTCACTTTCGAAAAAATTGCCCAAACATCACAAAATTTCAAAATGATGTTTAATGAAACAATAGTATTTCACAATTTTAATATAGTTCTTATATAGTGATACGTTTGTTTTACAGGTACACATAAAAAAAAATATATGTATCATCATCTACGGTGCGTCAAAATGACTGAAATTTTCAAAGAATGGAACATGAAATAATGTAAATATGAGTCGTTCATCGCGTGAGTAACTCTGTTTTATCCGAGAGCGACCGAAATTGTGGTTTGATCGACGTCGGCGTCGATGTAATTATTTTCTCTTCTGTGGCGGGTTTTAGTTGGAATGACTCTAACTGTTCCTTGATTGGGCCAGTTTGATATTGGATTTTGAATATTGTGGGTTTGGTTTGGTAACACATTTTTCAAAAGGAAATTTACAATATTATTTCTCATGGAAAAACTAATATATATATATATATATATTTACACATTCATGTGAATAGCGCTAAAATACTACAGTAAAACACACAATTTAAAAATAATCTAGCAAAAGAATGTATTTGGTCTGAACTACTCCCCCCCCACACACACACATACGGACACATCATACACCACAGAAGTATACGAAATAAATAAACTAAAATATGAAAAACTACAACAATAAAAACACTGACAATCAATCAAAAACAGGCTGCCGCCTCGTTGGCACGAGTTAAATTTCAAGAATATATATTCAGAGAGGACAAAAATTATATTTTAAACAACATGTATTTGTGGTAGTGGATTTTGGCCAGACCTCACTGAAGACATAAAATTGTGCAAGCTTATTTAGAATAATTCCACCCGGAAGCATGATTTTATATCTTTAATAATTGCGTGTTTTAAACACGTTAAAATGCTAATACCTAGTGGCTTATACGAGAACAGTAAACGGCCTGAATTACACTCAAAAGCAAATCTGAACTTGCTTGTAAGGAATTATATATGGCGTGCTCTCTGGTATAAGGTATTCTTGTACTATTCTGTAATCTTTTAAAATGGTGACACAACTGTCTCTCATGCATACAGACCTTGATTATGATGACGTCTTCTCATCGTAGTAACCATATTCTTGTACACAATACGGATCTTGTATGATATGGCAAATCGTAATGTTATTATGTCTTCGCCCAGAACTAGCTAGAAAACACTTTTTAAAATATGGCATTAAAGTGAGTAACTGCTATAGGCTTAATTGAATGTCAACTTTTTTATTTAAATTTATCCCAAAGTTCACACTCAGAGCTCACACTCATTAATTATAACATAAATTGCTCTATGTACGATCTGTGCGTTCGATTTCTGAGTTTTACAACTGGATTATACTGAAATATAATACCACGCTTACACTACAGCTAGGGATGACATGCAGCTAATCAAAAACGAGTACTTAAATATTTTTTCTACAAACATTCATTTATTCTTTGTCTCTAACCATGGACATTTTAAAATGTTTTTGGTTATTTTTTTTTAAAATTTAGTCCTCAAATGTATGTAAAATTAATTAAATAACACTTCAGAGATCCACTCGTTTATATTGCATTTTTAATACTGATTTGTGTGTAGGTTAGATTCAAGCAAAAATTATACTTAAAATTTTGTAATCTAGGTGATGAAAAAAATGTATATAAAATAATATGTAATATAAATTCAACTATAAAAAAAGCAATAATCTAAATTGTCGAACGAATAACAGCAAAATTACAATAATGTGCACTATATTGTGTAAACGTTGGACTATAATATCTTTCTTGTGTAAATAACATGATTAAAAGCAAAAATTAACAAGTAAGCGTGAGCATCACAAAACCTTCTTCTATATCTATAATATTCTAATATATTAATTTAAATAACGCTATTTCACACTATCTATTACGAAGTATATCGCATTTCTGTAAATATAACTTGGAGTTAAGTGAAAAGCGAATAAAAAGATTCCAGTTGAACAGCGTCCCGTGTGGACATTCAAATATGTGCATTTCTACCCAATATAAACTGAGATAAGTTCGAAACTTCATAGCATAAAGTATCATAGCAGGGCCTCTATTGACTGAACAAATCCAAAATTGATTCAACATAATTTTTTTCATTCAATTCCTACTATTAGCTCACACTCTCTATATATTTATATATCTTGTTCAAATTTTCAATTGTTAATAAAATATTTTCTATTCATCCACTCAACTTCAAATACATTTTTTTAAACTGGTAGTGGATGACACTGGATGTTAATACAGCTTTTTCAAATACTAATTCATTAAATAAATTAAATAAACAAACTACTAGCTTTCAAAACTCGAAGATACATGTGCAGAAACACTTCACTAGGTTCCAGTCTTCGAAAGAGCTGCTACTACATGAAACTGTTGGCATGGTAACTATTGACTCGTGATTATGTTTTAATGTTATTTTCTATACTGTTTCATATTATTTTTGGTACTTACGTATGGGGCCATCCGGGTATCCGGGGGTATACGGGTATATGGGGTATCCGGGCCATTCTTATATTATTTATTAAAATGGAAAATTGCAAGGAAATTCGCTTTCTATTCTGCCACTTAATATTGTGATTCTGTCATATGTATATACATATGTATACCAATTGTAATTATTTAATAAAAAGTAAATAAAATAAAAATTTTCTTTTTTTGACCTAAGTAGGAATTGACTTAACTTTTTTATATATTACTTGTTATTAAATAATTGCAAATTAAATTTAATGAAATTCTATCACATATATGCCAAGATACTGCTATCAAGGAAATACTGAAAAATGCCAAAAACCAGTGCCCCTTGTTGAGTGAACAAAGTAAAAATTGAATGAATATAACTTTTATTAAAAATATTACAGATTAATTTTTGTGAAAACCCAACTCATTAAAGCTGCGATATAGCTGCTATCACAGAAATTTAGTGAAAGCACAGCACACTAGTGACACCTGTTGAGTAAGACACACCCAAAACTAATTAGTACCAATTCATTTCAAAGTCTAACTGAATCGGAAATTTGATCAAATGACATCCAACATATACCGATATATAACACATGGGCTGATAAGTTCCTGGTCTGGCACACAGATGGCGTTGCAATCGCCGAACCGATGTTTTTTTTAGTAAACACTAACCTTTAAAAGGTAGCAGAAAAAATGGCATGACGATTCGCAATGTGGATAAAACGTTAGAGTGGTTTCAGTTGAACGACTTTGTTGATAAACAAAAAAATGGATACACAAGAATTTTAAGAATTGTTATTTGATGGGAAAAAACATCGTTCAAACAAAAACTTGGCTTGATAAGCGTTATCCGGACACTGCACCAGATAAATCAACCATTATTGACTGGTTTGCTGAATTCAAACGTGGTCGTACGGACCCCAGTGTTGCACCACGCAAAAGAGGTGGTTACTCCGGAAAACATAAAAAATGTCCACAAAATCGTTTTGGGGAACCGTAAAGTGAAGTTTCAGGAGATAGTTCAGACTCTGAAGATATCCAAGGAACGTGTAGGTTTTATTTTGAATGAACATTTGTCTATGAAAAAGCTGTTGTCAAAGTGGCTGCCGCGCGAGTTGACTTTTGACGAAAAACAACAACGAGTTCTGAGCACTGTTTGGAGCTTTTTCGTTATAAAATTATGTTATTTATTATTAAATTATTATTATTATTCATTTACTAAATTAAAATTATTAAATTATTATTATTAAATTAATATTATAAAATTATTATTATTAAATTATTATTATTATTCATTTACTAAATTAAAATTATTAAATTATTGTTATTAAATTAATATTATAAAATGATTATTATAAAATGATTATTATAAAATGATTATTATAAAATGATTATTATAAAATGATTATTATTATTATTAAATTATTATTATTTATTATTAAAGTTATGTTATTTATTAAAGTTATAAAGTCATAAAGTTATAAAGATTTGTTAAAAAGTTGTGTTTTCTTTATTAGACCGGGAACTTATCAGCCCATGTGTTAGCTATCAAGGAAATCGTGAATAATAGAGCATACCAGCGCCATCTGTTGAACTATATGTATTAAAGTCTTATGAGAACCTATATGTGCTAAGGTATAATTGAATATTATGTTTGGTGATATTCCACGCTATAGATGCCGCGATATCACGAAATTCATGATAAATACAGCACAGCAACAACACCTGTTAAGAGATATGCACCCAAACGTATTCAACAGCATTATTTATCCAAATCTAAAAAAATATGATGTTTGATGAAATTCTGTGCATTAGTTCTAGAGAGTACCCATAAAATTTGCGTGATACCTACAGACAGACATAAAGACATTTTCCCAAAATAGAAAACTCGTCCTCAAAATATCCCAAAACGTGCAAAACCCACCAAAAAAATGAAGTAAAAAAATGTTTATCACTTCAATACTTTCCACTTATGTATATAGAAGAATGTAAAAAAATAAAAATAAATTATGTGACTGGAAATTCTTTTATAGAGACGAAAATAAATGGATATACATATTTTTATTTTATTTTTTTTGGATGAGAGATATTTCAGTCACGTATCCTTTTCATAACTTTGAGTTAAAAATGTACGTGGTTCAAATATTTCTTATTAGATTTTACTTGTTAACAAGTATGACGTTACATCATTATGAGACATATGTGTGTTTCATCTGTGTCTATGCATTGTATATATTTCTCTGATGGGAAATTTTCGATGATGGAATTTTTGTGTATATGTTTCTATTGCGAGATGTTTGCTGCATAAATTAGAAAGTAGTATGAATTGGCATGCATTGCCTGCCATAATCGCTGTTGTTATTAAATAAAATCTATAATTTAGGCATTGAAAATTAACGTAGAAATGCATAAATTATTTTTAAATGAGTGCTAAAAATAGATTGAAAATGGAGTACTAAGTATAAATATTTTTTTAGTTTATATAAAATTTTATAAAATTACAGAAAGGATTCTCATAATATATTTGTGACAAAAGATAAATTTATTTAACATTATAAAGAAATTACCTTATTTGAATTTAGATGATATAAACACAAGTCTTTTTCCATCTTCTAAAGTGTTTTCGGTACTTCTCTATTATCCCGTCGACCACTTTTCATAACAGAAAAACTATCGCCAAACTGTAACGCCAAATAAACGAGAGAACGTTGCCATTGGAATATCAAAATAAATAAATAAATAAAATATAAGAATTTAAGGATACAATTGTTATTTTAATTAATAAAATAACTCATAAATCAGTAAAACGTAATGAAAAATACACGCAAATGTCGAATTAAAAACCACTTGATGACATAACAAACACGTATGCTTCCGACATCAAGTAAATGGGCCTGCATTTTTGGCGTTTATTATTACAGTTTGGCGATAGTTTTTTGTTATGAAAAATGGTCGACGGGATAATAGAGAAGTACCATGTTTTCTAAGATACGGAAAAAATAACAAGAACGCAAAATCATGCGTCAAGCATAGATTATGTAACACTTTCCAACACTTCCAAAATAATTTTACAAATCACTACCGTTTAATAAACTGAAAGATAACATCTAAGTAAACAATTTGGAAAACGCATAACATATTTAAAAAAGCATTTTCAGGAATTTCCAACATATTCAATATTTGGAAAAATATCCGAATACTTTTATTCAGCCCTGTATAGGATCTATAGATTTGTACATATACTACATAGGATGCTAAATTTTAGTTTAGTTAGGAAACGCGTAGCACAGTTTAGAATTCTGTAAATAAACGGAAATGTGTTCGCGAACTTTTGTGCTGCCCTGTATATGAAGTACAGAATTTATACACACAAAGTAATAGACAAAAAGTGAGTTAAATTTAAAATTGCGTTCAGCAACTTAAAACGCACTTACAGGAATTATTGTTAACAGACAGTAGAGAATTCTTTTGTGTGTCCCTGTAAATGAACCATGACTGCTATACACACAATATTCTGTAGTAAGCCTCTTTTAATGTACCTTAGTGATATATATAAATTTCAATGCGTTTAAAATAGTGAAACATTATTTAATTAAACCGCACACGATTTTTCTCCATAACCGTAATGTAACGGATTTCTTTTGACTGTCCCTGTAAAGTAACTATAAGTGCTATGCACAGCATATTCCATATTAAGCTTCTTGTAATACACCTTAGTCATATATATCAATTAAAATGTGTTTGAAATTGTGTAACATAATTAAAATAAACCGCAAATGATTTTTCCCCATAGACCGTAATGTAACGGAACTCTTTTGAGTGTCCCTGTAGAAATACTATAAGTGCTACACACTTCAGTTGAAATAGGGAACATGCTATAGATAACGACCATAACATATAAAAATTGCAGGGCAATCCGAGAATATTTACGGGAATTAGAGCACGGACAGACGGCAGACGGACAGACGGCAGACGGCCATACGGCAGACAAACCGAAGTCATAAACACTTTTCAACTAGGTTGGAAAGTGTTAAAAATATTATGTTCTTTATTTATTTTATTATAGCAAATAAATGCAACAGATTCAAAATCAAATAAAAATGCAAAAAAATTACCTATTTGGCAATTTTATCCTACTTACTATAGGGATTTAAGAAGGCGTGATATTTTATTTCACTCTTTTATTACACTCAACTTGGTTTTTGCATGTAAAGATGGAAAATCGATTTTTCATTCATTTCTTGATAAGTTAGAATTATAAAAATTATGTACAGATATGTATTTCTGATTACAATAAAACATTTTAATATTTTTAGAAATGAATTATAAATTAATACCACATTTTTCTCGATTTTTACGATAGCTATATCTCAAGAACTAATGCACGGAATTTCATCAAAATTCAGATTCTGTTAGACCTTGACATAACTAGATGCTGCTTATGTGTTTGTGTAAAATACCCAACAAGTGGCGCTGATATGCTACTTTTTTCATTATTTTCACGATAACTATATCTCAAGGACTAATGCACGGATTTTAATCAAACTTCTGATTTAGTTAGACGTTACCATAAGTTGTTGTTGATTAGGTTTTGGTCTAAATCTTCCAACAGGTGGCGCTGCTATGCTGCATTCTGTAGGATTTACACGATTTTTTCAATAGTCATATCTCTAGAACTAATGCACGGAATTTAATAAAACTTTAGATTCAGTTAGACCTTGATATAAATTGGTGCTGATTCTGTCTAATGTATGCGAAATCTGTTTGAGATAGAAGAAAGTTTTAGGATTGGCACACCCGACTAGTTTTAGTTATGGAGTAGCTTTGTTATTGTATTTAAATGTATATATGTACTTTTGCATGTGCATTTGAATAGTTTTATTTACCATATAATAAAAAATAATTAAAGTTTGAAATGGGTTACTTTTAAGCTTTTTGGATCTAATTTATTGAAATATATTATCTAATATATTTCAAAGCTTTTTAAAAGCTGTGTCGGGGTTTGTCAGAACACTTTTGAACTATAATCGTATTGGTTATAGTTTTGAAGGCAATTTTTTTGTAATGTTCAATATAGTGTTGCCATTTCTAGATAACAATGTTTTTTCGGAGGATTGCAATTCTATTAAAAACACTCAAAAACCAGCATCTCTATACTATAGAGACTCAACTTTTCTAAATACTAAATGCAAGTAATATATAAAAATATATTATATACATTGCTTTATATAAATAATTAAACATTTATGTGTAGTAAAATTAACCCCATTTAATCAAACATTACTTGTAAATAAAACAAACCTATAAACAATTACTTTCCACTTATAAACAGTAAAGAGTTAAGTAAATGTTGTATTATATATTTATTTTTTTAAATAAATGCACAGATTTATGTATGTATAACATAAATCAAGTGTATATGTTACGGTCAATGTGATTAATCCGGTCATTATTAATACTACCCGGTTATTATTAATAATGTGTGGATTAATCATATTGACAGCAACTTATACTAATAATAAGCCAACAACAATTATTTTAACTTTAACTCACATGAAAGTATGTTTGGCCATGATTTTGACTCAAATACTCCACTGTGCGGCCGCAGGTGATAATTCGCCAAGTATTCTATAAGGTTACAACTGTTTATTAGTTTTAAGAACAATGGAGTTAATGGTGCGCCAAATTATACCAACTGGCTGTGAAACTGCAACAACAAAATATTTTAAACTCTAAATGGTATAAAATATAAATAAAAGAAAAATAGTGTAATATATTTTAAATGTAATATTTTATAATGTAATATTTTATAATTTAATATTTTTTAAATTAATGAAATTAAGACTATATTACGCTGAGAAATAAATTAAAAAATCATATTTTTTGAGAACGGTTAGTTTAAACATTGTTTCTTTCCTGTTGCCATGTATTAAAAATGACGCACAGCAAAAATGAGATAAAATGGAGATCAGAGAGGGGGGATTTTTAAGATAAAAATTGAATGCTCATAAAGGATTGTTTTTTCTAAACAAAAAGTGTTTCAACTTTTACACTGTTATATAACAAAATATAATTCTAATCCCAAAATGTTAAATAAAATAATTCAAAAATAATTCATTTCGGAATTTTTAAATTCTTCAGTAACGTTTTTATATTTTTATTGAAAACTCAATATCCTCTAAAATTGCTCTCCGAATTTTATCTTGTATTAAACAAGCTGCATTTTTATTAACATAAATAGTACATCATAGCACTATTTATAATGATTTCTTACTATATAATACAAGACAACACATCTTATTGTTATTCTTTTATCCAGGGTCTCAGTTTATTTTGGTCTAATAACTGACTGATTTACAAACTGTAAACAGAGTCGCAAAGAATAAATGACAAGATTAGCAGAAATAATCCCTTACAAAGATTTACTCTTTCAGGTTATTTTATTTGTTGTGATTATGGCCTTTTCATACTCCTTTCAGAAATTATTTCTTTTTGAGGATTTATTATAGTACATAGTACATTAACAACCAGTTGCTTAGCAAAAGAAAGTACAATTTTCTCTAAAGATTTTTTTCAGGTTTTAAAAGTTGAAATCCTAGGGGATGATCAACTTTGTTATATATTATGAATATATAAACCTATTATTCCATATCGTATTATAATAATTTTTTTCTGTCCTAAAGACCTTCATTTATTGTTATTGAATAACAAATTTACTTTTTGTTCCAAGCAGTATATTTACGCTTTTAGATCAGATAAGCATGTAAACTAAAATTAAAAAAATATATATATTCTCACAATTCTTAATGTACAGTTTCTTTAACTGCATGCTTATATAATTTCCAACGTACAGATTATAGGTAAACAAAACTTCTGTTTTGTTTTACTAACAGACAAAGCTATAAATATGTATCCTTATGCATTATATTCAAAAGAACTAGGTAAATGTCATATAATAAATGCATTCCGTGCTTTTATAAATAATATATATATATATATATTATAAATGTAAGTACAATTCTGAGTAATTCTACTAAACATGCTCAAATTCAAGTTGGTAATATTAAATTCTTTAAAGTTTAAGATCCGTACATAAAAAATATAAGAAGTATAATGTAATATCTAGAATAAATAAAATTAGAAATTATCCTATCATTCTACAGGGTCATTCATAATTCCCTCCGGGGTTTCGAAACGTTATAGTAAAAAAACGAAGACGAATATGAAAAAAAGAAACATATGAAATTATTCCGAAACTATTCAAGTTTTACTTACATACATTACAGGTGTTCTATGTGTGAACCCTTGGTCACACGGCATACATCCATGCGATAGTCCAGTTCCTGCCATACTCCGTTTCTTTAAATTTCCGGTACCACACATGAATTGTTTTGTCAGTTGGTCCCTGTTTTCGATATTTATTACGAAAGGCCCGTTGAACTGACACCACTGATTCAGATTTAAAGAAACGGAGTATGGCAGGAACTGGACTATCGCATGGATGCATGTCTTGTGACCAAGGGTTCACACATAGAACACCTGTAATGTATGTAAGTAAAACTTGAATAGTTTCGGAATAATTTCATATTTTTCTTTTTTTCATATTCGTCTTCGTTTTTTTACTATAACGTTTCGAAACCCCGAAGGGAATTATGAATCACCCTGTATTAATCGATCGTAAAATGTTATAAGAAGAAAATCATTGATGCAAAATTTTAATTGTCATCTTCATCCTGAAGATATCGTTTTTCACATCTGAAAGAAAAATACAAACGTAACTAAAAAAATATTATAAAAAACTAAAAAAGAAATATCAATCAAAATATTCACAGTTCAAAATATTCACAATATTCACTGTTCCTCTTCAAAATCACTTCATACTCCATCCAATATTAACATTTCAGTATAATGAATAGCTGACAATGATTTAGTAAGTACTGTACAAAAACAGCTTTGATTTAAAGCAAATCGTGCAATTAAAACAGTAGAACAATAAAAAATCTAACTATTTAAGGAAGCTGATGTAGTTGAAAATAAAATATTTTTTTCGTTTTTCAAGTACAATTAACTTAAATTATGGACAAACATAAACAGCATTTTTGGTCAAGCAGTCAGAGCAAAGAGATGTGATGTAGTTCAATATTTCATACCTTCTCTGGTAATTTTTTTTCTTCTACCTTATTTTTAGAAATTGCTGAAGCGATTTCACTAATTTTCTGAAATGTTTTCACGATAGCTAATTTGTAATTTTATTGTTCGACAAATAATGAAACTAAGAAATGAAATAATTTACTTAAATTATAAATACTTTTATAAAAAAATAAAATTAAATCTAGGTTTTAAAAAATTAACGTTAATTATCAGAAACACATTTTACAGAAAAAGAAAACAATCAAAATGTAGTTATTACAACAGCAAATCTAAAAAGAATATTGAAATGCATTCAATGTTTGCTGAGAGATTAGAACATAAACAATGGTTGATTTTCAATATTTTCGAAAATGTACCTTTCCCTTTAATCGTTTTTTATTAATATTTTTTTCGAAGAGCTCATAAAACAAACTTTTTTAAATATGAATAGATATCAATACAAATTTGCAGGAATGAAATGAAAAAATAACCATAATTAATTAGCCCATCAATACAAATAAATAACTCCTCTAAAATAAAAAGACAAAAACAACCCAAAAATATACCAATTGCCTCTCCTCAAAACACAACGTTCTGAAGAGAGGTATCTTCAGAACACAACAGAGAAACACTCACATACACAAACACACACACAAAAAAAACTTCCTTGTTTGTTATAGTTGGAGATTAAGGAAGTAAAATTTACATAGTATTTGCTAGTAAAGTATTGTATGAAGAAAATTAAATAAAGAATATGAAAAAAGAGCCTATATTCAAATATCATGAATAAATAACTCTTAAACGACTATTTTGATAAACCAATCAATATTATCACTTATAACTTTCAAAGCTGTTTTAAAATTAATTTTAATATTAAAACTAAATTTAGAACCAAAATTCATCATATATTTCACATTTTTATTTTTAATTATATTTAAATCACCAGTTATCACATGACCATGAAAATCCTCAATAAAATCAATATATTCGTTACTATTAAAACAATAAGTCAAAGTAACATCATTTGAAAATGCAACCTGTCTATAATTAAATATTTTAGTACTTAAAGAATTAATATAAATATATGCTACAGAAATTTTACATTTATTAATGGGAAACAGATTATTAATATCTATAAATATCGTACCAAAATTTAAATTTTCAAAATATTTCTATTGAAATTTAATTTTAAAATAAACTATATAATTTTTAATACTGTATTACAGCTGAATAAAATCTATAATCAACCAAATCAATAACTAAATATTTAAATTGTATATTTTTTTAATTTGAATATATTTAAAATTAATCTCCAGTTGTTAAAAATAAAATTAACTTCAATTTAAATACTGCATTTTATTTAAATACTATTTAAATACTATTTTAATTCAGTTTATTATTTTGGTTTCATATATAAGTTGCATAATTAAATTTATTTAAATATATTTTTTCAATTATTTGAATGTAAGTTTGACACGTCTTCAGAAACCTACTGTTGATAGATGTTATGGTGGGGGTTTAGTTTATTTATATTTTTACTGCTTTCCAGCCAACTGAACAAGAAAAAGGCAATACTTTGACCTGGTTGTTTGAATATTTAGATTTTAAGTTTAATTGTTTCAAGTTTGTTTATTAATATTGTTCATTAATATACGCCTACTTTTAAGTCTTTACATTTGGTGATTCATTTGTTTAGTATATTATATATATATATGATACATTCCTGTCGAAAATTGGCACATTATAGACGATCGCTATTGCTGTCGACTTGAACGTTCTTTCCACCAGACAATCGGAACATCTCAGTCCGAAACCACTAAAATTACCTGATAATCATATCGAGGTAGCCGCAGTCGAGATCGTTGAAATGTAGTCTTGACACCCGGACAGGGCATCACATCGAGTCACTCACCATGAAGACAAATCTCGAAGTATATCACATCGGGAATCGTAGTGTATTTGCAGTCGTAAAAATTGAGCAGAGGCAGTGAAATCCAGAAGAAATTTCCCAAAAACATTAAAAAGAAGACTTAATAACTTAATAGATGAGCAGTGGCTTTATTGTGATCACAGAGATGAAAGCAACTCCACCAACTTTCGCTTCATAAAAAACTGAACACATTTGAAGATCTTGAAGAATTAGCAGAGCTTGAAGAACATATTACCGATGCATTAGTGTAGACTCCCCAGTGACGGCAATTAGATGACAACCACTAATTCGTGTAAATTCTGTCTCCGAAGCCAGTGTAACCGTATAAATACTTCAAAATTTGGCCCAAAGGTACAAAACGCGCGAACAAGCTGGTCCACTCGCATCCATGTTCGGAGGGCGCTAAGGGGATAAAGAAGGCGGGGCTTTCTCGCTAATGGATGAAAAAATGAGGCCACGAAGACGTGTCTCTGACGTATGATTAAAACTCTTTAACAGAAGCGGCAAATTAAAAAGGTAAAAAGGCCTTTGGGCGCGAAAACCGCTTGGAATCATGGGATGCCGAATGAATTAAATAGAAATAAAAATGGTATTATAAAAGTTCCAAAGAATAAAAATTAAATGTCTCAAAAGAAGAAATTAGGCAGGTGCGTTTAGAGGCAGTGTTGCAATTTAAGAGAATAAGGTTTTAATAAATACGTGTAGCTTTTAACAGATTAAGATTTTTAGAATGATAAATAACAGAATATTTTTATTAAGTTATGGAATAAAATACAAAATAGATTTAAGAGATATTTTAAAAAGAGAGGGAAAAAATAATTGAAGAATTTGGAATAATTTAACTAAAGAAATAGGGCGAAATTTTTTTATTATTACATATCCCCCCACCCAAAAAGACGAATGAACCGGTAGGTCATATGACCTGCAAGTTCATTGAAGGGAAATACTACACGGACTTGGATTACAATTTGTCAACTGGAGGAAGTCAAAATAAGTACATTTCCAAAATTTATTCATTAATGCCCAATAACATTAAATTTAATAACTATAACGCGAATTGGTGGAGTTGTTAATAAAAATACAATTACAAGATATTAATCTTGTTAACAATGACATAAAAAGCTTTAGAAAATATTAAACAAAATAAGAAAAGAATTGTAACAATTTAAAATAATAGATAACATACTTCCAGAGTATCATCTTACAAAATTTGTTGCAAATTGCTTGTAGAATTGTTGCTTAATTTGTCGTTCAGTTCTCGTCTGAGTGATAGTCCATCCAAAAAAGTTATTTGCATACCTCACAAACTGAACAGTTTACAAATTGAAAGAGAAAAATCCTTCAAATTTTAGATCTTACTGATCTTCCTTATGAAAGTCTATTTCAGAATTAAAGTTCATCTGAATGCTTTATATTTACTAGCAACAACTCGAAAATAGTACTAAGATTAATATTAACAACAATAAAACACAAATAATACAATAATAATAATAAGAAGAAGAAGAAGAATATCAACAATAAAAATTTTTAAATAATAATACTTAACAATAACAATAATCATAAGTTAATTTTCAAATATTAAACTTATGTTTGTCTGAAAAACTCAGTCCTGAATGGAATGCTAAGCAAAACTTAAGAGAAATGAGTATTTTGTTATGGTATAGTTTGTCTGACAAATGGTAATTACCTAAAAAGGCAAATAGGTAATGTAAGCAGTATAAGAGTTTTTTACTCAACATCAAAATTACTATTACCATTATTACCTTTATAACTTCCATTACCTTTACTACTTACTTGTTTACTTCTAGAAGTAAAAATTTATATATCTCAACATATTCAAATTCAAGTAGTATTCAAATTCAAGTAATATTTAATCTCAATATCAAATTATAAATAGTATAACTAATAATAATAATATTCAACAATAAGTTCAGCAATAACAAGCATTATAATTCAAAAATATCACACTCTTTCTTTAATTACTTTCTTAAGTATATAATTAATATCTCATCCATATAGTAGTGAATGAGGTATGAAATATACTCAATAAAATACATAATACAAAAAAAGGAATAAATAAGAAAAATTCGTGAAAACAATCATTATTGTGTAGATGATGGTTATGTAACTATCTTGCTTTCAGTCAAACAAGAAAACATAAGTTGTGAAATGAAAAAATGGGACCTTGTAGCATATTAAGAAAGGTTGGACAATTCTCAATTAGTATTAAGATATCATATTTGATTAGTTTAAGATATAATTTAATCCAGTTTATTTTATTAGTTTAGTTAATACTGTTTAATTTATTATTCTAATCTAATCCAATTCAGTATCAGAACTCCTAACTTAAATCAACTAAATTACGCCAGCATAAAAAGTTGACTCAAGTGGAAACTTCAACAGTGACACTCTCGTGTGCACAATCAAGAACACCACGGTTATACAGAAGAGAATTGATTAGTTAATTATTAATTTATTTTATTTCGTTTATTTTTGGATTATATTAAAATCAAGACGAAACTATAAATTTAACATTAGTTTGTTGTTGGTTCTCATGGGATAATTTTAATTGATCAGGAGGATAATAAGGGCGTAATTTTGATACATGTACTATTTCAGTAGGTTTATTTTGAATTTGTCTATCAATTTCAAAATTGACATCAGATAACTTATTAAGGATTTGATAAGGACCACTAAAGACTTGTGAAAGTTTTCTGGTATTAGGATATTGGAACTCTTCATAAATTACAAGATCTCCAATCTCAAATTTTGGTTCTAGATAATTTCGATCATAATATTTTTTACTTCTCCAATAGAATTCATCAGTGCGTTTCTTAGCAAGTTTAAGGGCTTCTTGAACAGGAGGGTAATAATTTTGTTGAAGAGGAGAATCATAGGGTAATTGGCCAAAAAGTAAGTAAGCAGGAGGGAATTTAGTGATAGAATGAGGGGTATTGTTATACTCATTAACTACTTCTGTCAAAATTTTTGTCCAAGGAATTTTGGAGTTGGTAGAATTGACTTTACACTTCAATCTAGTAACTATTGTCTGGTTCGCTCTCTCACATTTGCCATTCGTTTGAGGATGATGTGATGTGGTTAAACGTTGCTTAATATTGTGGTTTCGCAGAAATTTTTTAAATCTAGATGAAGTAAAGGCTGCATTTCTATCACTTAACACTTTTTGATGGGTCTGGACATTAAGAATTTTATTAAAACAGAATAATTGTTGTGGTGTTTGAATATTAAAAACTTGGTTTAGACAATTAGTATAAGTTTCTGTGGTAACACTTTTTGAGGGGAAAACCCAAACATATCTAGTAGCATGGTCGATGATGATGTGTAGATATTTTTTGGTGGAGTTATAATAATTGAATCCTCCCACAGTATCAATAGAAAGACATTCAAAAGGTTGATCTGTGGTGTGCATAGCTTGTAATAAGCCAAATTTTTTCTGTCTGGGTTTTTTATTCTTTTGACAAATATCACAATGTTTTACAAAATTGGTTATATCTTGCGTCATGTCAGGCCAATAATAATTAGGGGAGATTAAATTTAACATTTTTTGGATACCAGGATGACCAAATTTTTCATGAGCAACATTTAGTATTTTTCTCCTTAAAGACATGGGGACTACTATTTTTCTAAAACCTTTCTTTTTTACTATCATAAGTCCATTTTCCTTTAGATAATTTTTACCACACACATTATCTTTTTCCTGCCTCTCTATAATTTCTTTAACGTCCAGAAGAAAAGTAAGTGGTTGAATAAAATGTGAAATTGGGTTTCTCGACAACATGTCGGCTTCGACATTTGTGGATCCCTTTTCGTAAACTATATTATATTCAAACATGCTCAACTTCAAAGACCATCTAAATAACCTGCCTCTCAAATGTTTAGTATTTTTTAACCATACAAGAGATGCATGATCAGTATGAATGGTAAATTTTACACCATGAAAATAATGATAGAATTTGTCTAAGGTGTCAATGATGGCAAGACACTCTAACTCGGTAATAAAATAATTCTTCTCATAACTTCTCAATCCTCTAGAGTAATAAGCAATTGGATGTAAAAAATTATTACTATCAGGTTGTTTTAAGACTGCACCTACTGCCACCTGTGAGGCATCAACAAACATATGGAGGGGTAATTTAGGGTCATAAATTTTTAAGATAGGTTTGGCTATTAAGGCATCTTTTAATTTTTGAAAAGAATTTTGACAATCTGTATTCCATTCCCATAATGTATTTTTTCTGAGTAATCTGTTAAGAGGGACTCGAATTTCGGCATATTTATCTATAAACTTGTGATAAACATTGATAGATCCTAAGAATCTCTGAAGTTCCTTTACATTTGAAGGGGTTTTTAGTTTTTTTATTACTTCAATATTAGCATTAGCAGGAGTTAATGTGCCATTCTGGATGGTATATCCTAAGAAGTTAATTTTATTTTGGACAAAATTGCATTTAGAGAGTTTAAGTTTAATGTTTTCGCGTCTCCATAATTCAAATATTTGGTTTAAATGTTGCATATGTTCTTCTAATGAGGAAGAAAAAATAATGATATCATCAAAATAATGGCAAGCAAAGTCTATTTTGTATTTAGTAAGTATTCTTCTAAGGGTTCTATTAAATATCGGGGGGGGGCCTAATTTAATCCCGAAGGGCAGAACTAACCATTCAAAGAGCCCAAAGTTGGTAGCAAAAGCCAATTTTTCAGTATCGGATGGATGTATGGGTATGTGCCAGTAGCCAGAGGCTAAATCTAAAGTTGAAAAATACTGCGCACTACTCAGTTTATCTAAAATTCCATCGATACGAGGTAGGGGTTCTGCGTCATTTTTCATTATTGCATTTAATTTTCTATAGTCAACACATAATCTAGTTTTTTTACCTTCTTCTCTTTTCATTACTAATGTAACAGGGGCAGAATAGGGACTATTGCTCTCTTTAATTAAACCAGCATCTAATAGTGAATGAATTTGATCCGAAATCTCTTTTTCTTCTAAAGGGGAAGTTCTGTATGGCCTCAGAGATATTGGTAGGTCAGAATTAAGAAGAATACGTTGCGGTTCGATATTAATTCTCCCGACATCAAATTTATTTTTAGAAAATATATCTAAATAATCCCTTATACTTTCCCTTAAAGTTTCATTTTCTATAGAATTTATTTGCCCAATTAATTTAGAATTATCAACATTAGATGGAACAAAGGATTGAGGAGATATGATCTTTCTATAATCGGGTTGCACTCTCTGATAATCATAGTTAACATTAAAATGAAGTAACCTTAATTTATCACTGGATATGTTCTTAGATTCATTTAAAACAAGGTCTCCTTGTAATACTCTACATGTAGCACAGTCAATAATTAAATTAAACTTACAGCATTCTTTTAAACCTAGTATAGCATAATCTAAATTTGTATTACATATTAAATGTCTAATATTTGGTTGCACATTACCTAATTTAAACAATAAATTACAAGCTTTATCTATTACAGCAGTTCCTTTGGCTTGGCCAATAATAACAGGTGGAATATTTAAACTTTAGCATTTAAGAATTTAACAAATTTAAAAGGCAAAATACTTATGGTTGAGCCAGAGTCAATCACACAAGGTTGTTCCCTGTTATTTACATATCCTGATACAATTAACTGTCATATATTATCAGTAGATGGTTGTGGTTGACTAAGAGGGGGTGCAGAAGATTGCAGAGGCCTAACATTGAATACACAATCCCTCTCCCAGTGATAAGCATTTTGGATACCTCTATTTAAACACATTCGACATGGTCGACTAGGAAGCCTTCTTTGATAATGATTGACAGGCAATCTGGGAGTAACGAACCTGGACGTTGAAGGGTTAAAATTAGTTGCTGCTTGGAAATTTGGATTCCTGTAATTAGGTTGAGGGCGAATCCAATGTCTAGGTGAATTAATTGGTTGAGAAAAAGGTCTGGAATTTTGAGATATATTTCTAACATTACTATTATTGTTACTGCTAGAATGAGATGGAATGACAACAAGTTGTTTAACTAATCTATACCAATCGGTAGTAGATTCAGGAGGATTTAATATTAAATAGTTCTGGTATTCAGGTTTTAAGCCATCTGTCAATCCTTGTAAAATAATAGTTTCACATAGTTTAAGTTGTCGACCTATCTCTATTTTCTGACGGAAATAACTTTCTAAGTTGTTTAGGTCATGCAATTTCAGCGAGGCGAAATCAGAAAAACGGGGGACTGTTACTTTCAGAAATTTTTCAGTTAAGATCTCAGCAATTTTTTCATACTCTTTACAATCTAGACATTCATTAACATACACTTTTAATGCTTCGCCCTTCAAATATTTGGAAATATTGTTGATTTTCCACTCTTTTTTATCTGGAGGGGCTGATCCTTCAAAGTGTCTAAGCCAAGATACAACATTCATCCCACTTTCTGGGTCAAAAATAATAACATTAAGCTCTTTTTCAGCCATTTTGGTTTGAGTACCCTTACTTTCAACAATAACTTTAACAAACCCTGACTTTAATAACATGTAAAAAAAATAACAATGTATAAAGAATTCTTTAACTTAACAACAACTGTAAATATCTAACAATTAATAATTAAATAACAAACTAAATAATATTCAACAGTAAAAAAGTCCAATTCATATTAAAATTCATTTCACTTAAATAGTAAATGTAAACTACTACTATAATCTTTCTATAAATAGATCCACTATATATGAATATCACAATTTAGAATGAAATAAATAAAACACTTTTTTAAAATAAGTATCATTATTTCGTAAGAACAATCTTTTTGGCTCTTGAATTGTACTCTCAGAATATAGCATCAAAAAACAAAAGTAATAAAATAAACAAATAAATTAACTGCACAATAATTTTACCCTTTCAATGTTACTCAACTTTCTTTTGAGATAACACATTTTTTTTTTTTTTCACATTAATAAACTTCAAAAGCTATTTTTGCGATTATTATGCAATCAGTGAAGCTGTAATTTCAGATAATCTAATAAATTTTTATGCATTTTTAGAATGGCATAGAATATGTTCCAATACATGTTACTTGAAAAGAGATTACTCATATATTTTTTCAATAAATAGAAATTATTTCCTATGAATAAATATCACCGAATGAAAAGGGACTATAATTAAATGATAAAATAAGAACATAAAATGAAGTTACTCTTGTAAAATGAAGTAATATAGGAATAAATATCAGAGCAGTTCAAAACTTTCAGTAATATTTGTGAGCTTAACCAAATAAAATTAATTTTTTAACAATACATAAGAATAAATATTAAATTTCGTAAGTTCTAAATGTTCAGGATAAAAGGAACAAAATTCTTCTAAAGTATTCTAAGAACAATTTTTGTTCTATATAAGCCAATAATAACAAATCAATAAAATAAGAAATCAATAAAAATAAAAGAATAATTTAACTTACAGACGTCACTTCTGGGATAAATTTATAAACACTTATGAGTGATAATTTGACAACTAATCGGTAGTTGTTCTCCAATATCACTGGGAAGTCTCCAAAATGTTTTTATTACACAGGTCATCAGTTATCCTGACCGGCTTTTTGATACATTCCTGTCGAAAATTGGCACATTATAGACGATCGCTATTGCTGTCGACTTGAACGTTCTTTCCACCAGACAATCGGAACATCTCAGTCCGAAACCACTAAAATTACCTGATAATCATATCGAGGTAGCCGCAGTCGAGATCGTTGAAATGTAGTCATGACACCCGGACAGGGCATCACTTCGAGTCACTCACCATGAAGACAAATCTCGAAGTATATCACATCGGGAATCGTAGTGTATTTGCAGTCGTAAAAATTGAGCAGAGGCAGTGAAATCCAGAAGAAATTTCCCAAAAACATTAAAAAGAAGACTTAATAACTTAATAGATGAGCAGTGGCTTTATTGTGATCACAGAGATGAAAGCAACTCCACCAACTTTCGCTTCATAAAAAACTGAACACATTTGAAGATCTTGAAGAATTAGCAGAGCTTGAAGAACATATTACCGATGCATTAGTGTAGACTCCCCAGTGACGGCAATTAGATGACAACCACTAATTCGTGTAAATTCTGTCTCCGAAGCCAGTGTAACCGTATAAATACTTCAAAATTTGACCCAAAGGTACAAAACGCGCGAACAAGCTGGTCCACTCGCATCCATGTTCGGAGGGCGCTAGGGGGATAAAGAAGGCGGGGCTTTCTCGCTAATGGATGAAAAAATGAGGCCACGAAGACGTGTCTCTGACGTATGATTAAAACTCTTTAACAGAAGCGGCAAATTAAAAAGGTAAAAAGGCCTTTGGGCGCGAAAACCGCTTGGAATCATGGGATGCCGAATGAATTAAATAGAAATAAAAATGGTATTATAAAAGTTCCAAAGAATAAAAATTAAATGTCTCAAAAGAAGAAATTAGGCAGGTGCGTTTAGAGGCAGTGTTGCAATTTAAGAGAATAAGGTTTTAATAAATACGTGTAGCTTTTAACAGATTAAGATTTTTAGAATGATAAATAACAGAATATTTTGATTAAGTTATGGAATAAAATACAAAATAGATTTAAGAGATATTTTAAAAAGAGAGGGAAAAAATAATTGAAGAATTTGGAATAATTTAACTAAAGAAATAGGGCGAAAATTTTTTATTATTACATATATATATATATATATATACATATATATGGGAATTATCAGAAGTAACAACAACAATAATATTAACTCTATGAATTAATAATATCCATGTGCAGCGATAAAGGCGGTGAATTCACCCAAGACCAAGAGAAGCATGCAAGCACGAGAAGTTGTTCTATAGATTTTGGATATGCTTGTAGTTGTTGACTGAATGTTTACGCAATGCTCGGAGAAGATTGCTAATAAGATTTGTATTGAGATAGGAATATTTGTATTTTTTAGGAATATTAACCCAGTTATATAGTTGTGAGTGAATACAATCTCCAGCTGTAGTTATTGTTATCTTATTAAATCTGTTTTATAAATGTTATATTTGAAGAATCTATGTTGTGATTAAAGTACTTATTACTCAGCATAATCCCATATATATTATAAGAAAAGGAGTCTTATAAAATTATATTTATATATACAGCGTTTTATAAGAAAAATACCACATTTCTAACGTGTAGTTGACTTCTGTATTTTTTTGCAATTCAAAATATGTTTCCGTCATCAGTGGCTTAAAAGATAATCTCCGAGGCATCTATTTTGAATCCCCCGGAACACATTTGCGTGATTGTGAAAAAAATCCTTAAGGATTTACTCATCAAAGCTTCTTTTAATACACATCCAGAAAAAAAACTATATTTCTACCTCAAAAAACAGCAAAAGAAATTTACCCATGATATTCATTATCAACTTTTATCGGTTTTTAAAAAAGCAAGAAGCAGTATTTTTTTTTATCTTTTTACTCCTAAATGATATTGAAAGTGCGATTTTTGTGTTAGATTTTAGATAAATAAATATGCCAATCAATCAAATGCTCTCAACTGTCAATGTGGGCAGACACTTAATCTAAATATACACTCTTTTTCGTGAAATATGTAGTAGAATAAGCTTTTAGCGATAAATGGAACTTTTCAGTTTTGTCATTTTATTTAAAAAAATAATTTTCAAAATAAATCTATCTTCTTAAGAATTTATAGGGTGTGACGTTAAATGGGAAATAGTTTCTATTTTAAGATCCTGTTTTATCATGAATAATTATACCACTAAAGCTATCATTTTTATGGATATATATCAATAGAAGCAAGCGAATAAATGCATTTATCTCTCTCTATATATGGATACAGATAAATGTACATTAAAAATATTTCAATACATTATAGAACCATTTTTGAAAATTAGTAATATATATATATATATATATATATACAGGGTGAAAACAAAAATCCGGGTAAATAACTCTTGTACGGATAAAGTTAGAATCGTGGAACAAGTTTCTACCTATGAACTATAATATAAAAGTGACTAAAGTGCCCCCTAGTGTTGAAATTTTGGTATTATTATCATATTACAAATACTAGGAGAGATAGTGAAACAAAGTCGATTACAAAAGTGTAGAGCTTCCCTAAGAGAATGCGTATGAGTGTAAGAAATGACGGCCTAGATTTAAAAATAGCTTTATAGGAAGCTCGGAAAGAGTAATCTTTCGATAACCAATTACATACATAAATGCGTCATGATATGCTTTTAAATGTGTGGCATTATAAAGCAGATGCATATTTACTAATAAAGAGGTTTGTAGATAAAGAACAATTCATTATTATATGAACTCAAGTTAAGTATGTTTAATCTGTTTATGGATGTGTAACAATGCATACGTATATATTCTTACGAAATATAAAATTTAACACAGTTTTGTTGTTTTGATTATGCTTTAAAATTACCCAATGCTTTAAAATTACTTTATACATTTTTTGAAATTTTTGAAGTCATTGGGGCAGTATAAGACACCAGGATTTGATATAAATATTACATAGTTTTACTATAAGCGTATAATATTAATAATTTAAGAAGTATACTTTAAAATTAATTTAATACTAATAATATTTGTGCATTTTATATGTTTGACAAGAAAATGGGAAAATGCACAATGTTTACGTTTTTTCTCAATATTCAGTGCCCTTGGGGCAGTATTTAATATTAATACTAGCTGGCTTCGCCCGCTAGCGAGCTCTTAATTTACGTCGGGGCCTCGAATATGATAAACTTTGATTCGAACGAAACTCCGGATCGGGTCCCCGCTGCCTTCGGCACCATATACAAGGTGTGCTGCGCACGCACCGGAAAAACAATCCGATTTTAACTGGAATAGTATAAACCTCTCACCGGAAGAACCTCTTGCTTGGATCCCGGCTGTCTGCGACACCGTATAGCAGGCGTGCTGCAAAATCCATTAGTTCCACCTTCCACCGCCAGGGGTCGCAATCTGTACAATACGAACATAACTGAAATCGTTAAGGCTATCGATGTCGAGTCGAATGAGACATACCCCGTCATGATACAGCCCATAGAATCAGAGATAGGAAAGCGCTCCCTGGTTGTGAAACTACGAACTAAAATCGGTAAGCTCTATCGATGTCGATTCGAATGAGCCAAACCGCGTCGTGTTGGGACCCATAGAACCCTAGTTAGCTGCAAAATCCTTTGGTTACACCTTCCACCGCCAGGGGGCCCAATCTGTTCTATACGAACATGACTGAAATCGTAAAGGCTATCGATGTCGAGTCGAAGGAGCCATACCCCGTCGTGATCTAGCCCATAGAATCAGAGATAGGAAAGCGACAACACCCGAGTTAGCTGCAAAATCCTTTAGTTACACCTTTCACCGCCAGGGGGCGCAATCTGCTCTATACGAACATAACTGAAATCTTTGAGACTGTCGATGTCGAGACGAATGAGCCATACCTCGTCGGGATCGGGCCCATAGAACCAGAGATGGGAAAGCGCCCTCTGGTGGTGAAACTTGAACTAAAATCGGTAAGTTCTATCGATGTCGAATCGAATGAGCGAAACCGCATCGCGATCGGACCCATACGACGGGCGATATTTAAAAAAGAAATAGCAAATTCCTTAGATTTTTTTTTTCTATACAAAAATCGGAATTTTGCTAAAATAAAAAATTATGGTCCGAATTCGAAATTTTTTTGAATCCCTGAAATGTCAGCCCACTCTGAGCATTGAGCAATGATGCAAATTTTTCAGATTGGAAAATCCGATATTTTTAGAAAATTTTATATAGCCTATAAAAATTGCAATCATTTTCAAATGCATAATTTTATCAATTAATCTCTTTTTTTCAGATAGCGTCACGATGTCTGCTATTCTTCCACTGAAATCATCAAAACAGGTGCAGTGAAAGGCAGCTGTGGTGTTGACATCCAAAAAATACATTTTCTTTTTAAAAATTAATGATTTTTTTAATTGCTATCTTCGGGAATTATTATCCGATTTTTACGAAAATTAATTTTTTGGACTCGTCATTCCATATTACGTAGGGATACATAATTTTCAAATCATAAATTCAATATTTTTAATAATTTTATATAGCCTATAATAACTCCACTTAAACTGGTTTCATATCTTTCATCCTTCTAGACATCTAGACCTCCCACTGCCTGGCTCTGAAACAGCGCGTTAAAAGGAATAATTTTTATGAAATGAAATTAATGAAATAATAATTAATATATTTGGTTCTAATTTTGATTTCCTTAATTTTTACAATCTTTTAATGTAGAGAGAGAGAGATGATTCACGCGGTGTTATTTTCAAAAGTATAGGTAAATTAGATCTTATAATTTGCATGCCCATTTTAAAACCATACTTCCGTATTTTTAGCCACAGACACTTTGTCTCTTTCTTGCATGGAAATAATTTTTATCAAACACTGCAGATTAGATAAAAATTGTTCTTTTCGTGCAATTTTTAATGAGTTTTTAAAGTTTTAATTAATATCTTTTCTAATTACCGGCGGATTTTTTTTTTGAAATCTGAAAGAACAGAATTCTCGAATTTTCCTGCGTATTTTGATACCTTTAGCGCCTCTCTACTACGTCTGTGAGAAAAGTTTTTAGAGGTACAGACAGAAACAACAGGCAGACACAGAGGCGTCGTTTTCGAACATTAATAATTATAGACTAGCTGGCTTCGCCCGCCAGCGGGCCCCTAATTTACATCGGTGCTTCGAAACCTTTGTATTCTCCGGTTCGCATCCCCTTCGATCCGAACGAACCTCCGACCCGGGTCCCCGCTGCCTTCGGCACCGGATGATCCCTTAAAGGATTTGCACATCCAATAGTATAAACCTCTAACTGAACGAATCTCCGAGCTTGGTCCCCGCTGCCTTCGCACCGTATACCGGTCGTGCTACGCACGTACCGGATAATCCCTTAAATTGCACATAGAATAGTATAAACCTCTAACTGAACGAACCTCCGGCTCGGGTCCCCGCTGCCTCTCTGTATCTTCTTACAGGAACTCCACCAATCCTAGTAAAAATACAGAATGAATTTCAGTACTACCAACTGAAAATAGGAAATAGAAATTTGTTAATCAATAACACACAGCTAAACATTAACAATATAATGCAGGAAGAAAAATCGTATCGATTCCTCAATTACTACAGAGTTCAAAATATCAGAATTATAGAAGATAGAAAATCCATCCATCCAAAAGAATACGATGTGGAAGCCTACACAGATGGTTCTGTCATGCCAGGGGGTGTAGCCAGTGCTTTCACCATATATAAAGATGGAAATAATATACATGATGAAGCAATACGACATCATCCACTGAATAACATATATCAAGCAGAATTAATGGCAATTTATAAAGCAATAAAATGGTTCTCTACCTCCGACTACAATAAACTACTAATTATTACAGATAGTTACTCTTCTGTGGAAGTATTAAAAGTTGCTTTTCCTAGAAACTACATTATCAAAAACATTTACAATCAATTACTTCAAATTCCTGATAAATCCATTATAAAAACATGGACTAAATCTCATGTGGGTGATACTGGCAACGAAAGAGCTGATCTCCTAGCAAAGCAAGCCATCTTACAAGACCAATATCAATCAAGAAAAGATCTGTTGTTCCCCATTACAATAGCAAAATTGTATTTTAAAAAGAAAACCATCCCCTGACTGGCAAGCCATTTGGGACTCATGTAATAAGGGCAGAGATACATATAAAATTATAAATAAAGTCGATCCAAATTATCTCTGCAAACAGCCAACACTGCCGTATTATCTGAGTAACCATGGCAGTTCCCCACAATACTTACATAAAATAAGAAAAAGAGCCTCACCTAGATGTCCATGCGATAAAGCAGAAGGAGATGCAGTTCACTACATATTCGGATGCTGCCCTCTTATGATCCATCACTTCCTTTTGATAAGAACGAAACTCTCAGATATAACCTTCGTAATATATCATTTTCAATCCTTCAAACTCTCAAAAGTTAAAAGAGAATTATAATATTCTCAATAAAAATTTCTCTTTCATTACGAAAGATTTTTTTAAAAAAAATGACTGAACTGACCATTGACTTTCTGAACTAAAATACCATAAATTTAGGACATCATGAACTTATAGTACTTCGAAAATATTTTTTATTTAACTTTCATTTTGCAAAAAATTGTTATTTTTTACCTTTTATATTTTATTATTGTTATGTAATTATATTCATTGTTTCAAATCTAATAAACAGGCGCCTCCTGCGGTGGGGGTTGGAACGGATGGGTGCTATCGGTGTCGGGTAGCGTTTATTTTTCCCCTCGTGGACTTATTGTTCCTATACCTCACGGGTGGCTGTCCACGAGTGAGTGATTTCGGTCCCCACTGCCTGCGGCACCATATAACAGTCGTGCTGCGCACGCGCTGCAGTATACGTTAGTTCCACCTTCCGCCACCAGGTGGCGCAATCCGGATATATGATCATAACTGAAATCGTTAAGACTTTCGATGTCGAGTCGAATGAGCCATACCCCATCGTTTTCATGCCCGTAGAACCGAAGATAGGAAAGCGCCCCCTGGTGGTGAGAAAACGAAATAAAATCGGTAAGCTCTATCGATGTCGAGTCGAATGAGCCATACCCCGTCGAGATCCGGTCCATAGAAACAGAGATAAGTAAACGCCCCCTGGTGGTGAAAAACGAACTAAAACCGATAAGCTCTAGTCGAATAGTATAAACCTATAACTGAACGAACCTCCGGTTCGGGTCCCCGCTGCCTGCGGAACCGTATAGCGTTCGTGCTGCGCACGCGCTGCAGTATACGTTAGTTCCACCTTCCACCACCAGGTGGCGCAAACTGTTTATACGATCATAACTGATATCGTTGAAGCTTTCGATGTCGAGTCAAATGAGCCATACCCCGTCGTAATCCGGGCCATAGAAACAGAGATAATAAAACGCCCCCTGGTGGTGAAAAATGAATTAAAACCGATAAGCTCTAGTATCCTCTATCGATGTCGAGTCGATTGAACCAAACCGCGTCGTGATGTGACACACAGAACCCGAGTTGGCTGAAAAATCCTTTGATTACACCTTCCACCACCAAGGGGCGCAATGTGTTCTATACGAATGTTATAGAGGGTCCTTATTACTTTAATTCTGATGTTTGGAATCAGTTTGGGGGAAATTCGTAACATAGTTTCTGAGTTATAGAAACGGACCACAGTTAAGATAAAAAAACTTGAAGGGGGGGGGGGGGGGGCGAGGACACTGCTTTTCCTTAAACAACTGAATTAGACTGCCGGAAAAGAAAAAAAAAATCTCATGTCTTAATTACATAAACCGTCCGGATTCGATAACGGACGAAGCCCGCTTTTTACTAATCGAAAATAGTGGTTATTTTTCTATACATATAAACAATCAAACGTTTAAAAATGTTAAATTTGTTGAAATGGAATTGGTTTCCTCAAAAATAATACAAATGTACAAATATGTCTTAATTACAGCAACCGTTCCGATTCGATAACGGGCGAAGCCCTCTTGACCCGACCTTTTCAGTAAGGGAGGTGACCGGAAGCCGAGCATTGCGCGGAAGCTTCGTCGGGTTTCTCCGAATCGGCCCGTTCATTCGGGAAGAAGACCGGGTGCCCGACACATGAAGCTGAAGTCGACACGAGGGAAGCAGCAGCCGACGAATCCGATTCCTTGTCGTGGTGGGACGGCTTAAAGGCGGTGTCTGTCTAGCCGGAGTGCGACTCCCTCCTCCAATATTGGTGCGGTCTTCGTGTTCCAGGAGGAGGACCGATGTCGACCTTTGAGAGTCCTATGTGTAGAACAAACCCGTGTCGTAGTGGCCGAGAGGCTACAGGTTCACGGGGGGCCCAGGAGCGCCCGTTCCGCGGGACACTCGGGACGACAGAGGTGGCGAAAGGACATCGCGTAGACCAATCCCTCGTGCCCGGAGCATAGAGCTGCCGGGGGGTGACGCGAGGGCAAAGGTTCACTAAATCGGATCGGGCGGTTGCAAACTTTGTCTATGAGGAGACAAGAGCGCAGGCAGGATCTGTTGAGCACGACACGCATGGTTCCTAGTGAAGAACTTTGCGACCGAAGCAGGAGTGGTGCCCTGTAGGTCGCCTTGCGAGTCCTCTGCGGCAGGATCAGTTGGGAGTCGCCTTCGAAGCCTGGTTCGAGATTGCCCGGCCAGAACGAGCAACGACACGGGAGCACGGCCTCAGCCTGCGATAAGTGTCTTGCAAGGTTTCTGGGCGGGGGGGACCTTTCTCGAGATAGGGCCACGGAGTGCGGACCGGAGGCTCGTCGGTAAAACGGCGATGTCTGGGCTCGAAATCAAATCATGGGCCGAAACCTAGTCCAGCACGTCTTCTGTGCAGCCAGGAACTTCCACGTCTGGCAGGCGGACGAGTGGCTCGTCTCCTAAGCTTCAACCGACACTAACCTCGATCGGGCCCGCCTCTTTGGCGCGTTTGGAGGAGCTTTCCGCGACCTCCAGAGTCCGATAGCGGCCTCTTGATTCCTTCTTGTTGTTGTGTTTTTAGATGTTTATTTGTTTGTGCATGTTTTTGTGATATGTTTTACTGTGATATATGCTTGTCGCCATACTCGGTGTGGCGGGAGTCCCATGATAGGGATTCAGTCGCTGGCTTACCGGCTAGTTCTGCCTAGTCGGGTTCAAGCTCGCGCCGTCCACCGAGGGCAACCGAGCCGAGTCTCGTCTATGAGACAGAGACCGATTTTCCCCGTGGTCTCGGGTCGGCCAGGGGCACCTACCGGCACACGTAGTGTCGCCCGCGGAGAATGAGACCAGTGGCTTGTCCTTCCATACACTTCACGATCGGACTCCGCGGGAAAGCAAGGGCCGTAGGGATGCCGAACACCAGGTGGATGACCCGACTCCCTTATGGGTGTTCGGCGATGAAGCCGTTCGACAGTCCCTACGGCTCATCAGGTGTCACGTGGGGAAGTATCCTTTGATGGTAGGAACTTCCGCCGAACCGTAACGACCTCTGTCGTCGACTCTGGGGCAATGAGATGAGGAGGCGTCGCTGGAACGCGAACCCTCTGAATCGATCGTAGCGACCTGGTGAGACAAAGCCATGATCTGCGTTATAAATCCCTCAGGATTTGGGCACGATGAGGAGTGGGCTCGCTCGGCGCCGTGAGGGCGCCGACGGCGCCTATTAGTTTTATCATAATATCTGGTTGCGACTCTAAAAGAAAAACGTAAAATACTCGTCATGCAGTTTTTGGACGCGGCCTACTTCTTAAAATCGTAATATATAGCGGGCGCTGTGATGGAAATCTTTGTTTTGCGTTAATTATACGAATGTTGATTAATTATACAATTAAATAATATATCGGCTCGTAATGGAGATATGAGAATAATTTTTAGATATTCTGAAAGCAGAATCAATTTTGCGTCGTCCTGTAAAAGTTAGGAATTACTGCGCCCCTTAGATTCTGAGATTGGGCCCCCTCTGAAAAAAACCCACTTGAACGTCACGTGACCTTCGTCTAAAAAATGCTCCTCGCCTCTGGAAAATCGATCCAGACAATCGTCTGGGTGCGTGTCTGCTTCTTCGCATTCCCGGCACGGAAAGAAATGAAAAATCATTTTTTATCGATCGACTTTTAAAGAATTTTTTCGGTTCTAATTGTAGTACGAAAATAATTTTTCGTATTTATGAAACCGGACGCTGTCCTGCTTCCGTCTGTACGACTTCCGAATTTCTGCCCCCCCCCCCCCCCCCGACTTCCGGAGATACGGGTCGGACCTGCACTGCAGTTTGGGGCTTAAATTGCTCCCTGGGAACCCGCTGCCTTTTCCTTCCCCGTCCCGAGAGAGACCGACAACCCCTTTCGGAGGCGAAAATTTGTGGTTTTCGATTCTTTTTCAAGTTCGGTTTCGGTCCGTAATTAAAACAGTTTTGTCGATTAATAACTCCCCGGGTCCGGGTAGGACTCCCGACCCGGCCCAAACTTGACATCCGCGCCTTTTTTCCGAATTTTTCGGTCCGTGTCCGCCTTCAGTGCGTCGATTCGTCCCGGAGCCTTTGCGTGTACAGACCGGGAATGCACAGACGCACACACTCACTCACTCACTCACACACACACACAGACGTTCACGGACATTAATAATTATCCGACTAGCTGGCTTCGCCCGCCAGCGGGCCCCTAATTTACATCGGTGCCTCGAAACTTTTGTATTCTCCGGCTCGCATCCCCCTCGAACCGAACTAACCTCCGACCCGGGTCCCCGCTGCCTTCGGCACCGTACACCGGTCGTGCTACGCACGCACCGGATAATCCCATAATTTGCATAATCCCTTAATTTGCACATCGAATAGTATAAACCTCTAACTGAACTAATCTCCGACCCTGGTCCCCGGTGACTTCGGCACCGTAAACCGGTCGTGCTACGCACGCACCGGATAATCCCTTAAATTGCACATAGAATAGTATAAACCTCTAACTGAACGAACCTAAGGCTCGGGCCCCAGCTGCCTGCGGCACCGTATAGCAGTCGTTCCGACCCTGGTCCCCGCTGCCTTCGGCACCGTATACCGGTCGTGCTACGCACGCACCGGATAATCCCTTAAATTGCACTTAGAATAGTATAAACCTGTAACTGAATGAACCTCCGGCTCGGGCATCCCTTTTGATAAGAACGAAACTCTCAGATATAACCTTCGTAATATCATTTTCAATCCTTCAAACTCTCAAAAGTTAAAAGAGAATTATAATATTCTCAATTAAAATTTCTCTTTCATTACGAAAGAATTTTTAAAAAAAATTGACTGAACTGACCATTGACTTTCTGAACTAAAATACAATAAATTTAGGACATCATGAACTTATAGTACTTCGAAAATATTTTATATTTAACTTTCAATTTGCAAAAAATTGTTATTTTTTACCTTTTATATTTTATTATTGTTATGTAATTATATTGTTGTGAGCTCGGGGTTCGAAAGGACTGATGCCAATATATAAGAACAATAAAAAGGCTTTATTCACTATAAACAGTGCAATACGAACACCAATATCTTCTGAAAATTACAGGATATTCAGTAATCTTCAAATCCAATAAAAGCACAGCAAAATTTCACACAAACAATGCGTTCAATACGACGTATCAACGACAAAATCAATCCGAGAAACACAGTTCTCAATGCAAAGCCTCTCGTATGAATTCAATCGCAGTTGACAGACAACTAACTAACTGAACTGATGGAGGTCCTTATATAGGTTTCAGAGATCTTTCCAGATTATTCCAGAGCCTTCAGATGCCAGAAATTACCAGAAAGTTCTTTAACCTTCGATAGAGAACCAAAGCGAGAAAGGATCCCAATGTTCAGGTATAAGGGGGGGTGGTTGCACAAAAAGTCGCCAAATCCGTCGCCAACTTGGCGACATTTGGCGATATATCGCCAAATTTGGCGACAAAAATAAGTCGCCAAAACCATCGCCAACTTGGCGATAAACCCATTCCTTGGCGATTTTCCAATAGAACTCATTATAGAAACCGATGCTGTAAGGTTGTTTTCCTTGCAAACCACCTGAGGCCTTTAGCACTGAGTTACATGATGCTCAATAGGAAATACATTAATAATGCTGCAATTTTCACAATAATAAAATAAAATAAATTAAAAAGAATGAAATATTTACAAAATTCATAACATTGCCCCCCTCTCAAGGACTGCACGTCCCGGGCAGTTCAACCCTTGATCGGAAAGCAAACCCGTTACCAACAAATGCCAACACATTCATAATGCTGAATTATACAAAATATACACTTATTTAAAAAAAAATTAAATTAAATTAAAGCATAGACATCATTACATACAAGTTTTTAAATAATAATAACATTAATAATGATAATGCTAAGCAAAATAAATAATTACATTAACTTATATACAAGACCATGGTCATACTAATTTACATTATTTACATTACACTATTTACAATCAATGAACTAAGTACTATGGCCATAGTATGGAGCCAGCCTGTCGTAATGAACGACTCTAGGCTTCGAACTTGGTGACTTTCGGATCCGAATTACGACATCGTTCAGTCTGTTTAGGACTGTATAAGGACCGTCCCAGTGCGATTGCAGTTTGGGAGAAAGTCCTTTGCGTCGAGTCGGATTATAAAACCAAACCTTGTCACCTTCTTTGAATTGATGTCCCGTGGCTTTCGTGTCGTACCTGGTCTTCATCTTCTCCGTCTGTATGTTGATCCGCTCTCGAGCCAAGTTGTGGACGTCTTCAAATCGTGCCTGGAGATTCTGCACGTATCCCTCTGGCGATGAAGGCGCATCTGGAGGGCGACCAAAAATCAGATCACAAGGTAGACGAAGATCACGACCGAAAAGCATCTGAGACGGGGAATAGCCGGTCGTTTCATGGACGGCGCTGCGATAGGCGAGGAGAAACAAGGGAAGTTTTTGGTCCCAGTCTTGTTGGTTTCTTGAAACTAGCAGTGAGAGGTTGTTGAGGATGGTACGATTAAATCTCTCAACCATGCCATCCGACTGTGGATGTAAAGGCGTCGTCCTAGTTTTGTCCATTCCGAGAAGTTGACAGAGACCCTCAATCACAGCAGAGATGAAATTTCTCCCCTGGTCAGAATGCATTTGAAGGGGGACTCCATACCTTGATATCCACTGGTGTACCAAGGCATCCGCAACCGTAGAAGCTTCTTGATCAGGGATGGCATAAACTTCAGGCCATTTTGTGAAATAGTCCATGACAACAAGGCGGTATTTGTTGCCATCAGCACTTCTTGGCAGAGGACCTAGGATGTCAAGGGCGATGCGTTCAAAAGGTGCTCCTACATTGTAGAGATGTAGTCTTCCTCGGCTACGTTTCTTTGGTCCTTTCCGAGCTGCACATGCATCGCAAGATTTGCACCATTGTTCGACGTCAGCTCTCGCTTTTCCCCAGAAGAAGCGCTCTCGGACTCTGTGTAATGTTTTCATGACTCCAAAATGGCCACCAGTGGGACTGCCATGTAATTCCTTGAGGACCTCTGGTATTCGGGATCGAGGAAGTACCAACTGCCACCGAGATGTCTTCCCATCTTCCGATTCGAATTTTCGGAACAGGACACCATTCCTGACGTGGAGGGAGTTCCAAAGAGCCCAATATTGCTTCGTCGTAGGACTGTAAGTAGAGATGTCTTTCCAACTGGGCTTCGTGCTAGAAGATTCTAATAACTCCAAGATTGGTTTGATCTCAGAGTCTGCCATTTGATCTTCTCGAATCTTCTCATCACTCCAGGGATCTGGTGGCGTCAATAGTGAAGTCTTCGTCTGGCGTGTGACATATTCGGGATTATACTTGCTCTCCGCTCTGGAACAATAGCGACAGCTCTCGGGACACGGTCTTCTTGATAGGGCATCGGCGTTTCCATGCGATGAGCCTTTGCGATGCCTGATGTCAAAGTCGTATTCCTGGAGCCGTTGTATCCATCTGGCTACTTGGCCCTCTGGGTTCTTAAAATTCATCAGCCATGTTAGGGATGCGTGATCAGTACGAAGGAGAAATTTCCTGCCATAGAGATAGTGATGGAAGTGTTCTATGGCTTTCACTATAGCTAATAACTCCTTACGAGTGACGCAATAATTCCGCTCTGGTTTCGATAAACATTTGCTCCAGTATGCTACGACTCGTTCTTGGCCATCTATTTCTTGGGAAAGTACAGCGCCGACACTTTCATGACTGGCATCCGTGTCCACAATGAACTGTTTCTCGGGGTGCGGATAGGTAAGGACTGGAGAGGATGTGAGAGCTTCTTTCAGCCGCTGGAAGGAATTGTCGCATTCTTGTGTCCATAGAAACTTCTGTTTGCTTTCAGTGAGCCTATGCAAGGGTCTTGCGATGTTGGAGAACCCCTGTACAAACTTTCTGTAATAAGTGCATAGTCCCAGAAAGCTTCGCAACTGATGGACATTTTCCGGACGTTTCCAGTGCTTTACTGCAGACACTTTTTCAGGATCTGTTCGAACACCTTCAGCTGAGATGATGTGTCCTAAATAGTTTACTTCTCGTTGGAAGAACTTGCATTTCAAAGGGTTCAGCTTTAAATTCGCCGCTCTTAGTTTCGTTAACACTTTTCGAATATTCTCTAGATGTTCTTCAAACGTACGGCCACCAATGATGACGTCATCTAGGTAGATGAGACAAGCTTCAAAAGTCAGACCTTTTAACACTGTCTCCATGAGGCGCTCGAACGTTGCTGGAGCATTGCAGAGCCCGAACGGCATAACTTTAAATTGCCAAAGTCCTTGTCCAGTAGTAAATGCGGTCTTCTCTTTGTCATCAGGATGGATCTCTACTTGCCAATATCCACTCTTCAAATCCAGCGTGGAAAACCATTTATGTCCTGAAAGAGTATCTAGCGTGTCGTCTATTCTTGGTAGAGGATAGCTGTCCTTCTTCGTGATATCGTTAAGTTTACGATAATCCACACAAAATCTTGTGGAGCCATCTTTCTTTCGGACCAACACGATGGGAGAGGCCCACGGACTTGATGACGGTTCGATGATGTCACTATCCTGCATCTGTTGTAAGAGCTTAGACACCTCTTCTTGTTTAGCGAACGGCAAACGTCTGGGATGCTGTTTAATCGGTGGATGGCCGGCAGTATCAATTCTATGCCGTGTCAGTGAAGTGCGACCAATATCACTCCCGTTTTGAGAAAACACATCCTTAAATTCCTGGAACAGTCTTTCTGCGGCATGTCTCTGTTCAGGAGATAAATTTTCATTTCGTCCAATTTCAGGTGTTAAACTTGTAGGCGGCTCCGACAACGTCAAGCTCGGGTCTTTGCAAACACAGGTGACTGGAGCACAAGTTGCAAGCACTTCACCCTTCTGGATAATTCTAGATTTTTCACTTACGTTCTCAATTCTCACAGGTATGACATCTCTCGACAGATCTACCAGTGTTGATGCTATTAGCACTCCCTTTGGGCTCTTCTCAGGATATCCAGTCAAGCCATACTGGAAAATTCTTTCGTTTCCAGTTACTCCAGGTATCATCATTTCGGTTCGAGGAGGGATGGTAACATCTGCCTTGGCTGTGATCCGTTGAATGGACCCGGACTCATTTCCAAGTTTGAAAATAGTGACATCTTCTTGAGCAGAGCGTAACTCATTATTCTTAAAATCCAGTGTAAATCCATGCTCTTTTAAAAAGTCCAGTCCTAGTATGAAAGGATCTGAAATATCGGCCACATAGACTGTATGATGGTAAGCGGCGTTCCCAAACTTTATTTCCAGTGTCATTCTTCCAAATATGTCGATCTTATCTCCGGTCACAGTTTGAAGGATAACACGTGGTGGGGTCCAGGAGAGTTTTTCTTTCAGCCGATGAGCTAGATCTTTCCGAATGATGGTCACATTGGCTCCTGTATCGATGATCATATTACAGGGCAAATCATTCACACTTCCGACTAGAAAAACTCCGTTCTCGCCGCAACTTCTTGCAGAAATTTCACATACTTGAAAATGAGGCTTCTTAAGATCTGGAAACCTCCGCCCCGCAAGATGGCCATTAATCAATTTTCCTGCTCCTCCGTTAGCGGGTGAGCTATTACCTTCGGTGCTGGGTCGTCTTGGGCAGTCGATTTGGATATGGCCTTCTCCACTGCATTTCCAGCACTTGATCTTCCTGTAAGGTTTGTTGGCCATTAAGGAGTTCATCTGCCTCATCATGTCCTTCACCTGCTGCTGTAAATGCTCCACAGCTCTATCCGACGTCTCAGGCATGTTGGCTACTCGCACAAAGTGTCGATCTTTCCTTGTAGCTTGCTGGGCTGCCTCGAATTTCAGGGCATAAACTAAAGCCCCTTTTAAGTCATTGAGATCTGCAATCCGGAGTGCTTTCTGGATCTCAGAGTCACGCACACCATCAATAAAATGCTTCAGAGCTAAGCTTTCTCTAATTTCAGTCGGACAGTCAGGATAAGCAAGATGTGAAAGTCTCTCGACATCCGTAGCAAGCTCTTGCAGGGATTCAGTGGATTTCTGCTGTCGAGATTTGAGCTGGAATCTGCTATATTCCTTCATGCATTTCTCGCCAAAGCGTAATTCTAAGGCACTGACGAGCGTTTCAAAATCCAGCGGTTCATTTGCATTCAAAGTCTGTAGGACGTCGGCAGCATCAGCTCGTAGAGAAGCAGCTAACTGGCAAGCCTTTGTCTGGGAATCCCATCCATTGGCGTCCGCTACGATCCCAAATTGTGTCTTAAAAACTGGCCATGAGGATTTTCCGTCATAGGTCGAGAGTTTAATAGAGGCCCGGGGAAGCATAGCTTGATACTTGACATCTTCGGGATAGTTTTCGGCAGTTATCTTTTGTTTCTTCACATTTTCCAACTCCTTTTCTATACTCTCTATCCTTTCTTCTACGGTATTGGCTGTCTTTTGAACTTTTTCCTCTATTTCCAGAAATCTTCCTTCAAATTTGTTTTCCACGCTGTCAATTCTTTCATTTAAAGATGTTATTTTATTATCTATTGATTCTTTCAACTCACCAAGGTTGGTTGACATATCCTTCTTCATTTCTTCCGACATCTCTTTCATTTCAGCCTGGTTTGCGGTCATTTTCTCATCTATCTCAGTCATTTCCTTCTTCATTTCTTCTTTCAACTCGCCAAGGTTGGCAGTCATTTTCTCATCCATCGCTGACATATCCTTCTTCATTTCAGCTTTCATCTCGCCAAGGTTGGTTGACATCTCAGCCTGATTCGCAGCTAATTTCTCCAATAATTGTTTCAGTTCACCCTCCATTGCTCTGGTGATCGGCATTCAACCCCACTCCTGACACCAAATGTTGTGAGCTCGGGGTTCGAAAGGACTGATGCCAATATATAAGAACAATAAAAAGGCTTTATTCACTATAAACAGTGCAATACGAACACCAATATCTTCTGAAAATTACAGGATATTCAGTAATCTTCAAATCCAATAAAAGCACAGCAAAATTTCACACAAACAATGCGTTCAATACGACGTATCAACGACAAAATCAATCCGAGAAACACAGTTCTCAATGCAAAGCCTCTCGTATGAATTCAATCGCAGTTGACAGACAACTAACTAACTGAACTGATGGAGGTCCTTATATAGGTTTCAGAGATCTTTCCAGATTATTCCAGAGCCTTCAGATGCCAGAAATTACCAGAAAGTTCTTTAACCTTCGATAGAGAACCAAAGCGAGAAAGGATCCCAATGTTCAGGTATAAGGGGGGGTGGTTGCACAAAAAGTCGCCAAATCCGTCGCCAACTTGGCGACATTTGGCGATATATCGCCAAATTTGGCGACAAAAATAAGTCGCCAAAACCATCGCCAACTTGGCGATAAACCCATTCCTTGGCGATTTTCCAATAGAACTCATTATAGAAACCGATGCTGTAAGGTTGTTTTCCTTGCAAACCACCTGAGGCCTTTAGCACTGAGTTACATGATGCTCAGTAGGAAATACATTAATAATGCTGCAATTTTCACAATAATAAAATAAAATAAATTAAAAAGAATGAAATATTTACAAAATTCATAACATTGCCCCCCTCTCAAGGACTGCACGTCCCGGGCAGTTCAACCCTTGATCGGAAAGCAAACCCGTTACCAACAAATGCCAACACATTCATAATGCTGAATTATACAAAATATACACTTATTTAAAAAAAAATTAAATTAAATTAAAGCATAGACATCATTACATACAAGTTTTTAAATAATAATAACATTAATAATGATAATGCTAAGCAAAATAAATAATTACATTAACTTATATACAAGACCATGGTCATACTAATTTACATTATTTACATTACACTATTTACAATCAATGAACTAAGTACTATGGCCATAGTATGGAGCCAGCCTGTCGTAATGAACGACTCTAGGCTTCGAACTTGGTGACTTTCGGATCCGAATTACGACATCGTTCAGTCTGTTTAGGACTGTATAAGGACCGTCCCAGTGCGATTGCAGTTTGGGAGAAAGTCCTTTGCGTCGAGTCGGATTATAAAACCAAACCTTGTCACCTTCTTTGAATTGATGTCCCGTGGCTTTCGTGTCGTACCTGGTCTTCATCTTCTCCGTCTGTATGTTGATCCGCTCTCGAGCCAAGTTGTGGACGTCTTCAAATCGTGCCTGGAGATTCTGCACGTATCCCTCTGGCGATGAAGGCGCATCTGGAGGGCGACCAAAAATCAGATCACAAGGTAGACGAAGATCACGACCGAAAAGCATCTGAGACGGGGAATAGCCGGTCGTTTCATGGACGGCGCTGCGATAGGCGAGGAGAAACAAGGGAAGTTTTTGGTCCCAGTCTTGTTGGTTTCTTGAAACTAGCAGTGAGAGGTTGTTGAGGATGGTACGATTAAATCTCTCAACCATGCCATCCGACTGTGGATGTAAAGGCGTCGTCCTAGTTTTGTCCATTCCGAGAAGTTGACAGAGACCCTCAATCACAGCAGAGATGAAATTTCTCCCCTGGTCAGAATGCATTTGAAGGGGGACTCCATACCTTGATATCCACTGGTGTACCAAGGCATCCGCAACCGTAGAAGCTTCTTGATCAGGGATGGCATAAACTTCAGGCCATTTTGTGAAATAGTCCATGACAACAAGGAGGTATTTGTTGCCATCAGCACTTCTTGGCAGAGGACCTAGGATGTCAAGGGCGATGCGTTCAAAAGGTGCTCCTACATTGTAGAGATGTAGTCTTCCTCGGTGGTAGATGTAATCTTCCTCTTTCCAACTTGGCGATAAACCCATTCCTTGGCGATTTTCCAATAGAACTCATTATAGAAACCGATGCTGTAAGGTTGTTTTCCTTGCAAACCACCTGAGGCCTTTAGCACTGAGTTACATGATGCTCAATAGGAAATACATTAATAATGCTGCAATTTTCACAATAATAAAATAAAATAAATTAAAAAGAATGAAATATTTACAAAATTCATAACAATATTCATTGTTTCAAATCTAATAAACAGGCGCCTCCTGCTGTGGGGGTTGGAACGGATGGGTGCTATCGGTGTCGGGTAGCGTTTATTTTTCCCCTCGTGGACTTATTGTTCCTATACCTCACGGGTGGCTGTCCACGAGTGGGTGATTTCGGTCCCCGCTGCCTGCGGCACCGTATAGCAGTTATTCCGACCCTGATCCCCGCTGACAACGGCACCGTATACCGGCCGTGCTACGCACGCACCGGATAATCCCTTAAATTGCACATAGAATAGTATAAACCTCTAACTGAACGAACCTCCGGCTCGGGTCCCCGCTGCCTGCGGCACCGTATAGCAGTCGTGCTACGCACGCGCTGCAGTATACGTTAGTTTCACCTTCCGCCACCAGTTGGCGCAAATAGAAAAAATAAACCTCGAATAAGATAAACCTCGAACTGAACGAACCTCTAGAACCCCACAGTTAAGATAAAAAAACTTGAAGGGGGGGGGGGGGAGGACACTGCTTTTCCTTAAACAACTGAATTAGACTGCCGGAAAAAAAAATCTGATGTCAAACAACTTTTTTAGACTACTGGACTTCTTGTTCAAAGACAGGGACCTGTAGGAAAACTTAAAACTGAAAAAAAAAAAAATCGATAACGGGCGAAGCCCGCTTTTCCCTATCATAATATCTGTTTGCCACTCTAAAACAAAAACTTAAGATACTCGTTATGGCAGTTTTTAGACGCGGCCTACTTCTTAAAATCGTAATATCTAGCCGGCACTGTAATATAAATCTTTCTTTTGCTTTAATTATACAAATAACGATGATTAATTATACAATAAAATAATATATCGGCTCCTAATGAAGATATGAGAATAATTTTTAGATATTCCGAAAGCAGAATCCATTTTGAGTCGCCGTGTCAAAGTTTGGAATTAATGCGCCCCTTAGATTCGGAAATGGCCCCTCTCCCTCTGAAAAAACGCAGTTGAAAGTCACGTGACTATTTTATCTCTTTCAGAAATGACTTATCCACAGACGATTTGTCTCCGCTGAATGTTGAAATAAAAAAGGAGCTGTCTCTTCGGAATAGAAATAAATTCATTTGCCGTGTCATTAATGAGTTTTAATTGATATCTTCAAAAATTACTGGTCGATTTTTACGAATTTTTTTTGTTGAATTCGCGATTTTTTTATACACGTGTTAGCAACTTTTCGCGAATGTAGAGTCATTATTACCACTTGTTTCAAAAAGGAATGGCGCGATTTGATCTCGGATCTGTCGACCCTGCGTTCTTTACGGCAACCTTTTTTTACGTCTGGGGTTGATGTTGGATGTTTGGTCAGTTTTTGGCCGAAATAAAGAAAAGTTACGGTCCGAATTTCAAAAAATTTGACATTTTGGAACGACAAAAATCGGCCGCGTGTGTACCCCGATTTTCGGATCGATACCTCCGGTACATTTTTTTTTATTCGATGATGCGTTAAAAAGCGACGATTTGGATGTCTGCGATTATCAAAACGGAAATTTTTTTCGATTCTTTTTCCAGTTCGGTTTCGGTCGGTAATTAAAACACTTTCGTTCATTAATAACTCCCCGTGTCCGGATCGGAATCCCGACCCGATCGAAACTTGAGCGTCGCGCTATTTTTCCGAATTTTTCGGTCCGCGTCCGCCGCCGGTGCGTCGATTGGTCCCGGAGCCTTTGCGTGTACAAAGGTGGAGTGCACAGACAGACAGAAAGAAAGAAAGAAACACACACAGACGTTTACCGACATTAATAGTATTGACGAGCTGGCTTCGCCCGCCAGCGGGCCCCTAATTTACATCGGTGCCTCGAATTGTAGAAAATATCGAATCTTGTAAAACATCGAACCGGACAAACCGGCGACCAGGGTCCCCGCTGCATTCGGCACCGTATACTGGTCGTGCTACGCACATACCGGGTAATCCCTTAATTTGCACATTGAATTGTACAAACCTATAACCGAACGAACCTCCGACCCTGGTCCCCGCTGCCTTCGGCACCGTATACCGGTCGTGCTACGCACGCATCGGATAATCCCTTAAATTGCACATAGAATAGTATAAACCTGTAACTGAACGAACGTCCGGCTCGGGTCCGTTGGAACAGATGGGTGCTATCAGTGTCGGGTAGCGTTTAACAATACTTACATAAAATAAGAAAAAGAGCCTCACCTAGATGTCCATGCGATAAAGCAGAAGGAGATGCAGTTCACTACATATTCGGATGCTGCCCTCTTATGATCCATCACTTCCCTTTTGATAAGAACGAAACTCTCAGATATAACCTTCGTAATATCATTTTCAATCCTTCAAACTCTCAAAAGTTAAAAGAGAATTATAATATTCTCAATAAAAATTTCTCTTTCATTACGAAAGAATTTTTAAAAAAAATTGACTGAACTGACCATTGACTTTCTGAACTAAAATACCATAAATTTAGGACATTATGAACTTATAGTACTTCGAAAATATTTTATATTTAACTTTCAATTTGCAAAAAATTGTTATTTTTTACCTTTTATATTTTATTATTGTTATGTAATTATATTCATTGTTTCAAATCTAATAAACAGGCGCCTCCTGCGGTGGGGGTTGGAACGGATGGGTGCTATCGGTGCCGGGTAGCGTTTATTTTTCCCCTCGTGGACTTATTGTTCCTATACCTCACGGGTGGCTGTCCACGAGTGGGTGATTTCGGTCCCCGCTGCCTGCGGCACCGTATAGCAGTCGTGCTGCGCACGCGCTGCAGTATACGTTAGTTCCACCTTCCGCCACCAGGTGGCGCAATCCGTTTATATGATCATAACTGAAATCGTTAAGACTTCCGATGTCGAGTCGAATGAGCCATACCCCGTCGTTTTCATGCCCGTAGAACCGAAGATAGGAAAGCGCCCCTAGTGGTGAAAAAACGAAATAAAATCGGTAAGCTCTACCGATGTCGAATCGAATTGATTTAGACTCCCTGAGTTCTAGTTCAAAGACAGGGACCTGTAGAAAAACTTAAAACTGAAAAAAAAAATCGATAACGGGCGAAGCCCGCTTTTCCCTATCATAATATCTGGATAGGGGGTCCTTATTACTTTAATTATGATGTTTGGAATCAGTTTGGTGGAAATCCGTAACATAGTTTCTTAGTTATAGAAACGGACCACGGTTAAAAGAAAAAAGCGGGGGGGGGCGATGACACTGCTTTTCCTCAAACAACTTATGTAGACTACCTGAGTTCTAGTTCGAAGACAGTGAGCTGTAGAAAAACTTAAAACAAAAAAAAAATCGATAACGGGCAAAGCCCGCTTTTCCCTATCGTAATATCTGGTTGCCACTCTAAAACAAAAACTTAAAATACTAAAACTTAAAATAATAATGCAGTTTTTAGACGCGGCCTACTTCTTAAAATCCTAATATCTAGCCGGCACTGTCATAAAAAGCGGGGGGAGGGGGGGGGTTGGCGACGACACTGCTTTTCCTCAAACAACTTATGTAGACTACCTGAGTTCTAGTTCAAAGACAGTGAGCTGTAGAAAAACTTAAAACTCAAAAAAAAAAAAAAAAAAAAAAAAAAAAAATCGATAACGAGCGAAGTCCGCTTTTCCCTATCATAATATCTGGTTGCCACTGTAAAACAAAAACTTAAAATACTAAAACTTGAAATAATAATGCAGTTTTTAGACGCGGCCTACTTCTTAAAATCCTAATATCTAGCCGGCACTGTAATGGAAATCTTTCTTTTGCTTTAATTAAACAAATGACGATGATTAATTATACAATAAAATAATATATCGGCTCGTAATGAAGATATGACGATAATTTTTAGATATTCTGAAAGCGGGATCCGTTTAGCGTCGCCCTGTCGAAGTTTGGAATTGTTGCGCCTCTTAGATTAAGAGATGGGGCCCCCCTCTGTAAAACCCCCGTTGAACGTCACGTGACCTGACCTCCGTCGAAGAAAATCGTCCTGGGCCTCTTGAAATTCGATCCAGACAATCGTCTGGCCGTGCGTCTCTGATCTGGGAATCGCAGCTCGGAAAGAAAAGAAAAATAATTTTTTATCGATCGATTTTTAAAGAATTTTTTCGGTTCTAATCGTCGCACGGAAACGATTTTTCGAATTTATGAGACCTGACGACGTCCCGGTTGCGTACGTGCGACTTCCGAATTTCTGGGAGCCCGACTTCCGGAGATACGGGTCGGACCTGCGCTGCGGTTTGGGGCTTAAATCGCTCCCTGGTAACCCGCTGGCTTTTCCTTCCCGGACCGGACGTGTACCGGCAACCCTCGGCGGAGGCGAACTTTTCGCTGTTTTGACTTCTCTTCCAACTTCGGTTTCGGTCGGTAATAAAAACAGTTTCGTCGGTTAATAACGTCCCGGATCCGGGTCGGAGGCCCGACCCGATCGAAACTTGAGCGTCGCGCCTTTTTTGCGAATTTTTCGGTACGCGTACGCCGTCGGTGCGTCGATTAGTCCGGGAGCCTTTGCGTGTACAAAGGCGGAGTGCACACACAGACACACACACACACACACACACACAGACGTTTACCGGTCTTAATATTAGGGATTTTTCAAATATATTTTATACTCAGAATGAGGATATGATAGAGCAACTTTCCCGCACTTCTCCAATTGGATTTGGAGGAAAAAAATCATAGGCGAGAGCTTTTACGTTTTTTCTCAATATTCAATGACCTTGGGGCAGTATTTAATATTAATATTTTTCAAAGATATTTTATATTCAGAATGGGGATATGATAGAGCAACTTTCCTATCCCGCCCAATTTTGATTTGAAGAAAAAAAATTCGCTCCACCCTAGTATACATGGGGGTGCATGTATATTGATACTGATGGCAGACACGTTGAGCTTAATTAACTTGATTTACTTAGTAATAAGCATTTTACATTTGTTAGGTGTTATAGTTTCATTAGTAAATATGCACCTGCATTATAATATCACACTTATACAAGCGATTATCGACGTACTTACGCCGGTAATTAGTTATACAGAAGTAGCATTTCTGAGCTTCAAATAAAGTTATTTTTATATGTAAAAAGTCATTGTATACTCTGTCGAGTCAGCTCTACAATAGTGGCTTTAAATATTTTTCGCTATCTCTGACAGATTTTCAGATAGGATAGATAACTTCCAAATGTCGCCACTAGAGACTCTGTAGTTATTATCACGTAGTCATTGTAATGTAGTTGGACTTTGTTTCACAATTCTAGATTTATCCGTTTATTAGTGCATTCAGATGTTACTTTGCACCCTGTATATCAGCGTATAAAAGTGGTACTTATTTTTAAAAAAATATGTTCAGAGGGTACTTATTAAATATTAATAATAAGATAAGCTGTTTACAACCTATTAACAGATTGGAAAAATTACTCTATAACAATAATATTTAAATCGACGTGTGGTCGTAATTAATCAACACATAACTTTTAAACTCAGTGTGTTATTTAGTTTTAGACTTTTCTTATTCAGTTAGAGTTTAACTCAGTTATTACTTCAAGTGTTCTTTTCTCTCATCCAAAGATCAATACTTTTAGCGTCGCTCTTATGGTCTCTCATTGTCGGCAGTAGCATGAGTATCAGACTAGTAAATCGTATAGACCCTGCACTTCCTCTGCACTTTGGCTACTATTTCAAAAAACGGATCGATCTGCGCGCTTGTCTGATACTTTAAAATTTTGTTCTAAGCTGTCTCGATGCGAGTGCGTATATCTCTGTGGTATGTCATTTCTCTCCAGTTCTGTGGTCTTCAGTCCTAATCTGAGCGATGAAAGTTTTATTTTTCAATATTTATTTGAGTTATAAAAAATAATTTGAATTAAAAATGTAAAGTTTCTATTACAGATTGCTGCACAGTGAGTTTGTTGCATCCAGTGATTATTATTATTATTATTATTATTATTATTTATGTGCACACAGCGGTTATACATGCTTTAATGAGTTTCCTGCATTCTAGAGATTGATGCAAAGCGAGTTTCGTGTGTCCAGTGATTTTTTTTTCGATTAATGTACGCGAAACGCTCATACATAACTTACTGACCGCTGCTTGAATGAATTTCTTGCATTATAGAGATTGCTACAAAGCGAGTTTCGTGTGTCCATTAATTATTTTATGTTAAAAATTCGCTTTAAAATGTGAAAAAATTGTTAAAAATTTCTAAATTTTGAATTATCCGGAGGAAAAAAAGTGTATTTTAGTAAAAGTCTGAAATTCATTTTTTTTAAGAATATTAAAAAAATTGTCGTGAAAAGAAAAAAAATTGAAAATCGTGAAAGAAAATATATATCTATATATATTTCTGTTACGTGGCGCGGAAATAAGGCTGAATTTCTAGCTTAGCGTTTGTAACAAACGCAGTTTCCACAGCTCAGACCAATGAGCAGGCTAGATTGGGTAAGATCAGCTTTGCCTCCAAATCCAATATGGCGGCCAGTGTGAAAGCAGTCAAACTCAAACTAGCAATTATTAAAAACTAGCTAACCCGCCCAGCGTTAACCGGGCCCGAAATATTAATAATCTGTTCTATACGAAGCTTGAGCCAAACACCGTCGTAATCGAGTCCATAGAACCAGATATACTCCTATAGTTCCACCTGCCACCGCCAGGGGGCACACTCTGTTCTAGAAGCGGTTTTTTCAGAACACTCGACCCAACCAAATTTCCTATTGGAATTGAAATTTAACCACGGGTAAACATTTCCAAAATAGCGGAAATCGCGAAAGTGGGTTACGTAATCGATCGGTTTCTAAAGGGTTAATGTAGATATTTTTTAAAGCCCAACCGTGCGTATTGAAGAAAATGAACGTGTCTATGATCTGGAGCCGTTTATCCGTTCTCACATTTCCCGAGTCGATGCTGATTTTTAAACCTGGACCGAAAAACAAAAATCGCGTGAGTGAGTTTTGTAAAGGATTTGACTTACGGTAAAAAACGATAAATTGACTTATCGATAAATTGACTTACGGTAAAAAACGATAAATTGACTTATCGATAAATTGACTTACGGTAAAAAACGTTTTCGAAAGGATTAGCTTGATTTTTTTTAAAACTAAAGGTTTCTGCCTAAACCCGATAGAGCGTAGATGTCTTTAGGTGTGTTTGTTTTTTGTTTGGTTATTTTAGAGAGCCGATGCCAGATTTTATACATCGCAGAAAATCGGAATTTGCAAAAGAGAGTCCTGCGCACGAATTTTTTTGAAGGGTTAATATTCGCATTTTACAAAAACAAATACAGATATCGAAAAAGGAATAAATGTAGATATTGTCTGGTATTTTTAGTTTTTCGTACCTTTCTCTGAATCGCCGATGCCAATTTTTAAAAATTGCCAAAATCAAAAAATTGCAAAACGGCATACAGAAAAAATACTTTTTCGAAGGGTTAATGTTCATATTTTTAAAAACCAATAGTGGCTTTGAAAAGGGCAAACTCAGATCTTTATATTAGTGACCTTCGTTTTTCCGTATCTTTTGTATTCCGGTGGATGCAAGATTCGGAAAACAGGAGAAAATAAAAAACATGAATTCGATGCTTTGTGATTTTTTTTTTGACAAAGTTAATTGTAAAATTTTTTCAAACCAATCAGATCGTTCGAGACGTAAAAGTATGTTCTTTCAGAATATGTAGACTGTTTTTCCGTATTTCTAGCCGTTCGCCAATGGCGAATTTAGAAAAACTTAAAAAGAATTGGAATGACTTACGCTTTGTTTCGGAACGAATAAATGCCTTCTGGGCATGCGCACACTTTTTTTGGAAGGCAGATTTTATTTGCGATCTTTGATCAGTTTTTAATTAATAACTACTCAATTTTTTAAAATATAAAAAATCTGATGTGCAGGTGCACCAGGAGAGGGTTTGAACTACCTAAATCTAAATTTGCAGGCTTCTACGTGGGCTAGATTTTGCTCGCCATCGCCAACAGACACACACAGAGCGAAACTTTCTTTTATTAGTATAAGATAACATAACATGTAAGTAATCCAAAGCACTTGAGATGATTCCTCATTTTAACTATGAGTAATATCGTTAATTTCAAATGAATTCTCAACTCTTATTTAGAATTTATTTACAAATTTCACTCACACAAAAATTGGACAGAATAAAAATATCAAGGTCTAGGTTGCACCTGCTGCCATCTGTTGCTATATTGAGGAAGTAAAAATAATTTATTTTCCAAAACTCTATAATACGATGATTGATGATATACATATAAACTATTTTCCTATCACGTAGTGTTTTTTTTAATAAATTTAAACCGTGCTATACAATATTATAGGTGCAATGAGTTTTAAACTAATTGTGTTTCGAAGATCATTTTTTCATAGTATTTAAAAGATTTATGTCCACTGGTAGCACCAACTAAATGCATTTGTATTGTTTTTTCAACAAAGTTTTCATTTATCTTTTTTACATTAAAAAAAAATTCTCAATTTCATATGTTAAAATGATTTATGATAGCATTCATTCTGGCTAGAGTTGCTGAAAAAGGTGACGAGCGAGCGAAGCGATCTGGGACCGCGTAGCATTCCCAATGTGAATTGCGTCGCAATTCACGGGGGTTGGGGAGCGTTAGCGAGCAGGGGGTAGAACCCCTAGTTTAGTTATATTACGCTAAATGTATTAAATCGAAATACTTTTACGAAATTTTAAAAATTGCCGCAGAATGGAATAAAATTAACCTATATCCGGTTGGAACTGTGTAAGGAAAGAACAATACGCATTCGCGCAGCGCGATCCGTTTTTTGAAATTGTAGTCAAAGTGCAGGGGCTAGACGCTTGTTCAGACTAATGTCTCGCGGGAGATATCACGTGACCATACTTAGATTGATGCCTTCAGATCACAGATTTGCCTACTTATCTTAATGTTTTGTTGCTGAATGGCTATGTACTTGGTGGTTGAATGGTTACACCGATGCATTTGGATCTAGATAGAATGAGTTCGAATTCAACACCTTCATTTTATTCTAGATATTTATTTTGAAATGTTTTATCGGTTAAAATATTCTGTTTGAAGTTACTTTTTTTTCACTTTTTTATTTATAAATGTTTTATTGGTGAAATATTCTGTTTCAGTTTTATCTTCAACTTTTTTATTTAAAAATATTTTATCGGTTGCTTTATATGTTTCATTGTAAAGGGAATATATTTAATAAAAGTAAATATCGATGTTAATAACAATTAAATATTTATTTTTATTTTTTAAATAAAATACTTGCTTAAATATTCTATTTCATAATTTTTAACACTTTCCAAACTAGTTGAAAAGTGTTTATGACTTCGGTTTGTCTGCCGTCTGCCGTGTGTCCGTGCTCTAACTCGCGTAAATATGCTTCGATTGTCCTGAAATTTTTGTATGTTATTGTCGTCTACTACAGCATGTTCCCTAGTTCAAATGAAGGGTGTAGCACTTATAGTTTCATTACAGGGACAGTCAAAATATTCCGTTACATTACAGTCAATGTTAAATAATCGTTTCGAGTGCATTTTGATGATGCTACGCCATTTGAAACATAATTAAATTGATATATATTTATGAAGCGCTTTAAAACATGCTTTTTGTAGGATATGGGGTGCAAGGCATTTATTATTCATTTACAGACAACAAATCATTAATTTACGGTCAAACAAAATAATTCTGTTACACATTGTTCGACGGGGAAAAATCGTCTGCAGTGTAATTTAATGATGTTTCACTATTTCAAAGATAATGAAAATTATACGCATTACTGAGGTGCACTATAAATTACTCGCTTAAAAGTATGGTGTGCATTACGTTTATCGTTCATTTACAGGGACACACAAAATAATTGGTTTACAGTATACGTGCGATAAATACAGTCTACGTGTGATAAGTGCGTTTTAAAGTTTGGTTTGCGTTTTTAAGTTTAACTAATTTTTTTCATATTACGTGGTGTGTATAAATTCGGTTCATCATATACAAGTCTACACAAGGGAATTCATAAGTATTACGCACTATGGGAGTGAATTGCTTAACCCTCTAAGCGTGTAGAACGTAATATTCCGTTCACTAAGCTCCAGGTTTCACTGCAATATATGCAATGTTTAAGATAATATAATTCTATAGATTTAATGAATTTTCAAAACATTGAAGAATGATTAATACTCTCAATGGTTACATTCATATTTGTAATTAAGTTTTATTTATAATGATGAAAGAATCATATTTTTTTAGCATTTAAAACAAAATGCAGAAAAAACAACATTACAATTTTACCCTTTTTCAAAACGCTCAGAGGGTTAAGAATAGTTTTTAATAGGATTAAGCATTTTCTTGCTGAACTATATGTAGTAGACTAATATAAGTTTGTGGAATATAAATAAATTCACATACAGGACTAGGCAAAGAACAAAGTACCTTGTCGTTCATGTTTGGTAATTGCTGGAAATGAGTTTAAAGTTGCCTTAGGGTTTTTTTACCTGATTTAAATTTTAGCTCAATGTGGGATATTAAGTGTCTGTACAAAATGTATGTGTGGCTGTACAAAAGCTTTCGAGTGCATTTCCATCGATTGGCGAATATTGCTAAATGTGAATTTTCAAAGTGAACTAAATTTTATCATTCTATGAATTATATATCGACATATACAGATCATATACAGGGCTGCAAAAAATAATTCGTTTTTTTTTTTTTTTTTTTTTTTTTTTTTTTTTTGCAATGGAAGGTAATTTTGAAAACTGTATTTTTCAAATGCACTCGACATCTTTTGTGCAGTTGTGTATATGATCAATAGGATTTGTAAATTCCATGTAAAATACAATAAATTAGTTAAATTTAAAAACACGTACAACAACAGAAAACGCATTCCCAGGAATTTTTTCATAGACAGTACTGTAACAGATTTCTTTTGTGTAACCCTATAAATGAACAATGGTGCTATGCACACGATATTCTATAGTAAGCACCTTTTAGTACACCTCATAGATTTATATCATTTTCAGTATGTTTGAAATACTGTAACAACATTAAAATACACCGCAGACGATTTTCTCCCATAGACTGTAATGTATTGGAAATATTTTGAGTATTCCCGTAAACGAACTATAAATGCTACACACTTCATTTTTAATATCGAACATGTCATAGTACACATCAATAACATGTATGAATTGCATGGGAATCCGAATATATTTACGTGAATGAGAGCAAGGACGGACGGCAGACGGCAGACATAAAGCAGACAGATAAACTGAATTCATAGCAAATTTCAACTATGATGGAAAGTGTTTAAAACACTACCTCGTACCTACAAGTCGGAGGAAAAAGTTGTTCACACTAAATTTCCTGGTTTATGGATGTCTATACTTCTGCTATACAATTATGAGACATAATAAACGACATTAACACACATTTTTTTTAGCCAGCAGGCTATCAAATCATGAGAGCTAATGTGCCTTCAGGTTCTGTATGTACATACGTATGTTATGTACGTATGTACGTACGTAACGCAATAACTCTTGATAGAAATATCCGATTTACTTCAAATTTTCTATATTGGTTCATTCTGATATCCCGCTTACCTGATTAGTTTTGGGGATTCATTGGTTAAGTATAAAGGGGAGGAACGGACGTTAATCTCCCCCCCCCCTTAATTTAGATAAATGGCTTTTTCATTCAGAACTATCCGATTGTCAGACTGTTTGTCTGTGGTTTTCCAATGAAAGCAAATTAAATGAATTTATTAAAATCTGTTTTTAATTGATATTTACACTTCTAGTGGGACTAATTAAAAAAAAAATTAAATTATGAAAGCTAATTTTTTCTGTGTGTGTGTCCGCAATTTCACGTTCCTAGGTGGAATAGTTTATGAGATAGCGGTATCTTTGAAAACGTACAGTCTGTTCACGCCATTACAATGCTGTGACTAAGAGAACCCTATCCGCCCGCCCCCTCTCTTCTACAGTTTCAGAATGAATTTTCTTTGCGGTTTGATTACATTCTACGCTTTAGTTGAACTTTTTTCATTTATTAGTGGGTAATATCTAGCGCTAATGAAGATATTTCAAGAATTTTATGATTTGTCTTATGACAGTAGGTATTCAGCTGTAAGTACACAAAATTTCAAGTCACTAACTTACACAGTTTCTGAGAACGGACTCTGTGACGGACAGATAGACAGACAGACAAAGGAGTGAGACGAATAGGATTTCGTGAGATGAGCGAAACCCTAAAAAGGGAATACGTACAGCGCGTGCTAACGCTGTATTTGAAGTCAAACTTGATGTTACGCTTTTTCATTACTGGCGTTAAATTATATTGTATAGCGACAGATTTTTTCTAATAGAAAGTGGGCCACGAGAAAGAAGAAAAATGCCAGTTATCGCTACCGGAGATTAATGCGTAAAGTGGCTAATTTCATTTCTACCCTTCCTTCTTTCGGTTCCAAGTATCACCAACAGATAACGCCGCACTGTTTGAAACTTTTGAAACGCTCTAATGCATAAAAGTGGATCAAATTTCACTGAGCCTTCATTTTTTTTAACTGTCAAAGCACCAGAAAAGTGATTTGCCTTCGAAAATTGCAACGTTATGTTGAAAATTAATAAATTTAGAGAATCTGTAAATCCATCTATCGGTGCTATTTTCAGCTAAAAGAAAGAAGCGTTGTAAAGAATTTTACTACTTGTACGTTTGTTATACTGCAAGAATAACTTCAATAGATGCCATCGATTTCTTGGTATTGAATTTTTAAAATGTTTGCTCAGTTTTAGAACATACTGTGTATCTGATAATTCAGAAAGATTTTTGATACTTGCGTATTATCCATGTCCTGAAGATAAATCGCCAAAAATGGTTGCCAGTTGCTGATCTTGTTTGTCATTTCCAGTCACGTACTAAACAATAATATAGCATTATTAAATACAAATCATTGTTAAAAATGGAAAATAATATGAAAATAAAATAAAATATATAAAGTGTACTGTAAAGTGTTGCGTATTATCCATGTCCTGAAGATAAATCGCCAAAAACGGTTGCCAGTTGCACATCTTGTTTGTCGTTTCCAGTCACATACAAAACATTAATATAGCATTATTAAATGCAAAACATTGTTAAATATGGTAAATAATATGAAAATAAAATAAAATATATAAATTGTACTGTAACTAACAAAAAGCTATATACTATAAACTATAATAAAAAATAAACTATAAAAAATAGACTATATTGTTGTAAAAAAAAGGGGTTACCGTAATTAGTATTTTAGGCGCAGTTATCCTCTTAAGGAACGAATAATCCATAAGTACCTAAATTTTTACGATTTTCAAGGAAATAAAACACAGTACAACAAAAAAGTTTGCAGAAAAAACTACGTTCACAATCACTCATATATATATATATGGGTCGTCGAAATGGAAGTGGCAATACAGTCGGTTTGAGAAATGGTTTAATGGTATTAATATAAATTAGTATACAAAAGAAAGAAGTAATATAGACGTTGCGATAGTCTAGACAAAGCCACCATGTAGGTCCTTGGTGATAACCACATGCGCTTGACCAGGTCGTGATTTGTCCTCAGTACTGCTTCTTCCACTACGAAAATCCCTACACCATCGCAATACCGATCTGCGTAACATACACTCCGTGCCACATCCTTTTTGCATTCGACAATAGATTTCACTAGCACTCACATTTTCCGCTGTTAAAAGTTGCACGACCGCGCTTTGACACTGTTTGCAGTCATCCTTAAAGCGAACGATGTCTTTAAGGTGCTCCCACGCTGTCACATAAACATCTACCGTGATGTGACGATATCGCATGCATTCCCAGCACTCTGCGCCCTCTATAGGAGCATGCGCAGTCGACTTTCTCTTCAAATGGCAGAGTTATTACAGCAATTCCACTTTCATTTGCGCGACCCTTATATATATTCTTCTTCCAGGACGTATAGTGTAACTGTAATGAATATACACTGCTCAAAACAATTAGGGGAACACATGGTTTTAACGAAATTGTACAAATACTTACACCAATAAGTAACTTAAATTAAAACATCCATAATGTAAAGCATAGCAGAAAACAGAAAAATAAAACTTCATATGAAAATCAAAGTTCATGACGTCAAAAACCAGAAAAAGGAGATAATAGAAAAAATCAGGATTTCGCAGAAATGTCTGTTTTACTGTCTCAGTTGCGAAATTCAATTGCTCAGCTTTTGTTTTGAGAAAAGGGTGATTTTAATATGTCACAACAACATGATTTACCGGAATCCATGGCTTGGCGTATTAGAGATAGACTTGAATCCGGGCAAACACAACGAAGAGTAGCGGACGCTGTTGGAGTTGCAAGAAATGTCCTTGCACGGCTGTGGAATCGATTCCAAGAAACAGGAAATGTTAGAAGTCGACCAGGGCAAGATCGGCCACATGCACCACAGCAACTGATGACCGATATATCCTGTTGACAGCTCGTCGAGACAGAAAAGGGGATGATACTCAGTTGCAAAAACGGTAGCTCTTGGCAACACGAAGAAAGGTGTCCAGGCAAACAGTGTGAAATATGCTTTATCAGGGTGGTCTCTATGCACGTAGGCCAATGATCTGTATTTCGTTGACCACAAGCCACTGTGCGGCTCGAAGAAGTTGGGCTGCTGAACACCAAGATTGAAGGCAACGGATTGGAGTCAAATGCTGCTTTCCTATTCAGTCTGGAGTGTAACACTCGACGTGTTTTTGTATGTATGGAAAGGGGCATTCGAAATAATCCCACATTTGTTCGTGAAAGATCACATTATAGACAAGGTGGTTAGATGGTATGAGCTGGAATCAGCATAGGTGAACGTACGGACCCGCATATCATTTGGAATGACACTTTGACAGCCCAAAGGTATACAGACGAGATGCTGAGACCTCATGCCAAACCTTACGTTTCACCCATGGTGATTCCTTTATTTTAATGCATAATAATGCCTGACCGGATACAGCTCGTCTGTTGGAGAACATTGTTGAAACTGAAACAATACAGCGTATGGAATTGCCACCATGCTTTCCTGACCTGAATCAGATCGAGCATGTTTGGGACACACTCGGACGATGCATTGCAGCAAGACGAAAGCTTTCGTTTATTGTATGGGACAAGGAGATTGCAATTCTTGAAGATTGGAACAGTATTCCTCAAAGTCTTATCGATAACCTCATCACATTCATGGAAAACAGGTGTGCAGCAGTCTTAGCTGTTAGAAGGGACCACACGCCGTATTAGACAACTTGTATCATTACTAAACAATACTTTTTTTTAAATTTACATGTCACCAAATTGTTGCCCTAAACCATCTTTTCATGTTCTTTCCATCCTTTCAAAGAATTAAAGCTCCCTTACTATTTTTTGCATCTTATTTTCTGTATTGCGCATTGATACACGTGTACTCTCCATTTTATACCCATGCATGGCTGTCTCGCAAGGTTTTCTTCTTTTATTTGCTTGCTCCCCTAATTTTTTTGAGCAGTGTATTTTCTGAAATATATTTTACATACTTTTATAAAACATTATTGATACGTATCATTTATTATCAATTCATGAAAACGTATTGTAAATATAATACAGAGGCAAATGTTTTCTGTTAAGTTTTAAGTAGATTTAAAATTTACAAAACGTACTTAGAACATAATTTGTTATATAATGAAGTGTATTTATCAGAGCTAAACTGTTTATGTATTACTTATACTATCGTTTCTTGCTGTGCTTAGAATAACATTTTCTTTAATGTTATTTACAGTTTTCAACGGCCGATAGATTGCCAATTGCACTCTCTTTTTGGCAAGTCCATCTTCATATAGTTTTTCTTTTTCTCATTACTGGCCTATTCATTTTAAAAACAACGAAACTGACTATACTCTAACTGTAACACTTAATGATGCCGTTCAATTTAAATCTTAGCATTTAAAATAATTAAAGAAAAGACGGGGCAAGCCTTCAAAGATGATAGAGCATACAACAAACACTGTTTTTATAGGAAATAAGGATTCCAATCCACTTTGTCCATCAAAAATATAGCATAACTCATTCAAAGTAGAATCGGGAATTTCGTTCATAAGTTAAAATGCAATGAAATATTTTATCTAAATTTTCAACCGAAGTGTTTGTTTTGCTCAAAATCTATGGCATTATAGGAAGTGAAGGAATTTCTTGTAGTACCAGCTACACTCCGAAAACTGGAGCGTAGGTGTCGGTGCTGATTGGAAAATAATTATGATCATTTTCAATTTTTATCATTAATTTTTCACATTCCACAGAAAGCATAGTTATTTAAAAAACCTTTCAACTATTGGTCACTAAATTTATGTCTGTTTATAATATCGCAAGATATTTTTACTCACTGTTAAAGTTATAAACGAAAATTTGTATTTAGTTTAGAGTAAACAAGAGATTGTGTCTCTTATTTGCAAAAGTTGTTTTTTATTGCATGCTTTACCATCTCTTAATGTTTGTCAAATATTTTTTTAATCACTACGTATAATCTAGCAACGCTTGTCATGTAAAAAAAAAACAACAACATTACTTTAAACCAACTTTTCCAACATTACTTTTAAATATCCCCGCTATTATACAGTATGCCCACTAAAGTCCCTTGCCACCCTCTTAACTTCGGAACGGCTGTTGCTACAGTCATAAAAGTAGTGTCTAGGTATAGTAAAGTAACCATGCGCTACTGAATGAAACCGCCTACGGCGCCATCTGGTGGAGAACTGCGAAGTTAACTTTCCTATCTCGAAAACCGAAAGAGATAGGGCAAAAAAGTGATTTACAAAGTTGTAGAGCATCGTCGATTTAGTACGAAAAGATACCTTGTGGACATTAATGTGAAGAATAGAACGTTTAAAACGCGAAATTTCATTTTTCGTGATTTCCTACACTGTGACGTCACGAAACTTGAACGGAAGAAGAAATGATTATTTTTCGGACAAAACACTACACTGCAATGTGGTACAGTGGTATCGCTTGTGATTCCCAATCAAAACGACGCATTACGGACGCTTGTGTCAACGTGTCACCCTCTATGCTCCAACGTGTGCAACGTGAAATTCAAACAAGGTTCCAAATGTGCATTGCAGCTGACGGTGAGAAGTTTGAACATCTCAAATAAAAGTATATTGTTTCAACTAGTTGTTTTTTTCTTTCTAAGATCGTTTTGTCACGTCACAGTGTAGGAAATCACGGAAAAACAAATGCGCGTTTTAACCGTTCTATTCTTCGCATTAATGTCCACAAGGTGTCTTTTCGTACTAAATCGATGATGCTATACAACTTTGTAAATCACTTTTATCCCAGTATCTCTTAGTAAGTAGACATGCTCTACTTAATGAAACCGCCTACGGCGCCGCATTGGTGGAAAACTGCGGAGTTAGCATTCCTATCAAGAAAACTGAAAGAGATAGAGAAAAAAAGTGATTTACAAAGTTGTAGAGCATCATCGATTTAGTACGAAAAGACACTTTGTGCATATTAATGTGAAGAATAGAACGGTTAAAACGCGCATGTGTTTTTTCATGATTTCCTACACTGTGACGACCGTAGAAAAAAAAAACTTGTTATAATAATACAGGGGAGATGGGGGATGAATGGGACAAGGGATGGATGGGACTCTCTCAATATTTCAGGCAATAAACATTTTTTTGTAGTTGCTTCCTATCCCAATAGATTTCTCTACCATAGTGTGCTTCAGAACCAAAAGCAAAAGCACATGGCTGTTCAGTTTCGGATTTTCAGTTTTCTTCAAATTTGCATTTCCTGAAAACTCTGCTTAAAAGTAATTTTTTTTTACATTTGAAGTTACTTAAATATCTTATGCAATATAAACAATTAAGATATGTTGATTTTTTTATATAAAGGCTCAATATTGGTAATTAAAATGAATGCATATTAACCATTGTGACAAAATAATTTCTGAGACAAAATAGCTGACAATTGAATGTAGGCATCATGGGGATGATTGGGACATTTCAAATGGGGATGAATGGGACTGCTTCATTCGTCCCTAGAGGATACTGAAAATTTTTTATTAACAAAATATTATTATATAGGTTGATAAATTAATACTTTATGGTAATTATTCTTTTACCATTTCATCCTCTTTGTAGCCATCGTCTTCAGCCCAACGTTTATGGGCCTTTTAAGGCAAAGCTGAGATGAGTCCAAGATCATTGACTAACAAATAATCCTGGAGATCATATTACAATTTATAATCTCTCAGCTTTTGCCAAGGCGGCACTTTTGTCAGCTTTTAGTCCTTAACATTGAATACGGGGAGGAAAATGTTTGTGTCCCATTCATCCCTGCTGTGGGGATGATTGGGACATAGAAGAACTTTTTTTTAAATTTAATTTATATATGTGTATAATAATAATCTTGAACAAATATTGTGCATAAGATGTAGTCAAACACTTAAAGTTTGACATGTGATATATAATATTGATAATAACTTATATAAAATATTTAAAATAAATATTTTTGTGAAAATGTCCCATTCATCCCCCATCTCCCCTACCTTTATATTAGATGTTCCATTTTCTCACCGTCAGCTGCAATGCACATTTGGATCCTTGTTTGAATTTCACGTTGCACACGTTGAAGCATAGATGGTGACACGTTGGCACAAGCATCCGTAATGCGTCGTTAATGTTTGTGGAGGGGTCGTATACACCTGCTGTTTCATAACTGGTTGTTTCTTTTTTTCTAATATCGTTTTGTCACGTCACAGAGTAGGAATTCACGAAAAAACAAATGCGCGGTTTAACCGTTCTATTCTTCGGATTAATGTATACAAAGTGTTTTTTGTACTAAATCAATGATACTCTACAACTTTGTAAATCACTTGTTTTTCTTATATCTTTCCGTTTTCGCGATAGGAATGCTAACTCGGCAGGTTTCCACCAGGTGGTACCGTAGACAATTTCATTCAGTAGCGCATTGCTACTTTACTATACCTAGACACCACTTTTATGAATATAGCAGCAGCCGTACTAAGTTAAGAGGGTTTCAAGGGACTTTAGTGGGCATACTGTTTATCCCCGCCATTCAAAATAATACTATTTGAAATTGTTTTAGATAAATTAATAAACATTCAAATCTGCTATTTTATGAATATTATCACTTCACAAATATTATGGAAAACAATACAGCATTTTTCTAGGAATAGACATTTTGAAACATCTTTTGGCGATTGCGAAAAATGCATACTTTGGTAGATTTTTGAAAGCGATTGTAGATCTTAAGACATTAATTTAAAAGTGTGTTCTATCTTCGTGATAATTTCTAATCAGAAACAAGATAATGGAAATCGCGTTCACTCCATAAGTAAGGTTGAGATGAGACATTTCTGAAAAGAATGGCTGAATTATGCCGCCATAAAACTCTTTTAATACGAAGCTACTTTTTTTTTTCTTAAATTATACATTTAACTCTTTAAGTACACTGCCTCTTTTAAAAATAAATATTAACAATTTTATATGTCACAATTTTGTACTAATAATAATTTGTTATACGAAATAAATGAAAATACAAAAATATTTCAGACTTTGTAATTTCTTTATTGTATTTTAAACAAAGTTCTTACCTTCTATTTTTCTGTTAGGGACATTATATGTCAAGTATTTAACTTTTGTCACAGAAAGTGCCTCTCCCAAATCAAACACAGTTTTCAGAAAGTATACTTTATAATATCATGACACTTTCGAAAAAACGTTCTTTCTTAAAGTTCTAAATAAACATTTATTTTGCGTGTGTATCTTAAAGTGTTCTCGAAACCTCATTTCTTGCTATCGTGATTGAATTTAATATTTAAAATGCAAGGATAACAACGAATACTAAGGGCTGTTTCTTAAGAATAATTTTATGAGTGTACTGTCTGAAATATCTTAAATGTTTTTCCTGAGATTAAAATATATATATATGTGTAGAATATCTTTATCGGTTGCTTTATATTTTGCGTGACAAATGGAATATTTTTAATAAAAGTAAATTGTGATATTAATAACAATTAAAGGTTTATATTTGTATATCTGAATTTTTTTGTCTACTTTTTGATTTTAAAATGTTATGCATGGAATATTATAATAAGCGTTAATTTTGATATTAATAACAATTAAATTGATTTCTATTAATAAAAATATATACATATACTTATTACGTTTATGAGTCTAATTTTAAATTGGAAGTGTAACGCCCGAACAATATTCACTCCATCATATTTTCTCTTCTTTTCTTTTTTTTCTTTCAAAAGAATTGACAAGCTGAGTAATTTAGACTTTACCAGAAGAGAAGAATGTTTACAGAGTTGTTGCCGACAAGGCATCTGAGCTAAGCCGTAATATTAAATTAAATGAGTTATTTTGTAAATAGTAACATGTAAATACGTTGTAAATATTAAATTTATTAGTCTATGAAGAAGTTATCAAGTTTTATTTGTAACTAAAATAGTTTCCACCCCGGATTCAAAATAATATGTTACAAAGATTGGCTCCCCAACGTCGGACCCGAATATAGGCAAGATATGAAGATAAGTATTATTTTTAAATTGTGTTAAAGTGTTTAATAAGAAAATTTAGATACTAAAATACAAAAAGTATTTCTTTTGATTCATCCGGAATCTGAGGATTTTTTGAAAAATTGTGTTTGATTCGTCCAGAATCTAAATATTTTGGAATTATTCTATTCAACCTGAATGATATTTTCCATGGAATTGAAATACGAAAAATCGTCTGCAGCTTCAAGTATTTTAGTATCTGAATTAAATGAAGATATTCATAAGAGAAATATATCTAATAATTATTATTGAAAAATAAACTAGTTTGCTTTATTTTATACATTTATATAGTTGCACTGAGCTATATTATTATTGAAGTTATTATTATAAATGAGTGCTTGGCATTATTTTATTTATTATATGAAGAATTGATTAAAATTATTTTGCTAATTCGTAGTTATTCGTAACACAAATTAAGTTTGAAGTTAGCTAAAACATAATTAATTCAAATGATGGCGTTTATTTCTAAGGGTAAGAAAATTGATTTAATCACTTTGGCTTCAGAGTTAAAAGTACAAATAAGTAGTGATGATAAAGTCCTCGAATTACGTGATAAAATTGTAAATAGTGAGGCATTTAAAGATAACATAGATTTTGTACAATGAATTTTAGAAAATATCATAGAAGAAAGAAAGACTCTTGAGGAAGAGAAGCGTTTAGCCGAAGAAAGAGAATTTGAGCTACAGAAGCTCAGGTTAGAAACAGGAACAAGAGATGTTGTTGCAAATACAAGCAACCCTCTAGAAACTTCTTCAATCCGCGTTGACTTGAAAAAGGTTTCACCGGATTTTAATACTGAAAAGGATGATATGAATTTATTTTTAATAACTTTTGAGAGGCAAATGAAACTTTTAAAGGTTTCTAAAGAACTGTGGATTACGTATTTATTTGGAGTCCTTCCAAATGAAATCGGTAAATTAATAGCGCGTGAACCGGAAGAAAAATTTGAGGATTATTTTTATATTAAACATATATTGTTGCAGAGGTTCAAGTTAACTGCTGAAAGGTTTAGAGTTTTATTTAATCGGCATCCAAAGAGAACCGATATTAGCTGGAAAGAATATTACTTTGAAATTAGCAGCTATTTTGAGGAATGGCTATCCGAATTAAATTAAAATTCCTTTGAAAAACTATCGGAATTAATTATTGCTGATCAATTAAAGAAAAAGGTTTCCCCTGATTGCAAAGAACATTATTTAGACCAATGGGAGAATTTAACAGATCCTGCTGAATTAGCTGAAAAGTTAGATTTATATGATAACTTGAGGTCACACAAAGTAGAAATAAAGAGATCAAATAATATCAGTGAGGTCGGGAGTTGTAATCGCTTTGAAAAAACGCCTTTAGATTTTAAAAGAAATGAGTTTGGTAAATTTGGCAATCAAAGTGAGTCCAAGAGAAATAAAATTAATTATCCTTCAAATTTAAATCGGCCAATGTTAAGTTGCTATGGATGTGGAAACCCGGGAGTTATTAAATCCAAGTGTCCAACTTGTTCTCCGAAAAATGTATCTGCGCACTTTCAATCTCTAGAATTTCGTGCATGTAATATGCAAACATCACCAACATCATTGGTAAAAATAAGTATAAATGGTCTCTCTGGCACAGCTTGTGCAACACATTGCGTTGCGGGTGACGTTTTGTATGCTTTATTAAAAGACCAAGGTGTGAAGTTTGAAAAAACTCAAATGATCGTAGTCTTAGCGGATGGGCTACAAAACACTACCGAAGTTTATAAAACAGAAGTTCATGTTAAAATTGAAGGTCGCGATGTTAAAACAACACTTTATGCTCTGCCTTATGCCAAAAATAATCGTACGATTTTGGGAATCGATTTTTTACGCAAAGCAAAAATTGTTTTGGATGTAGTAAATCAAGAATGGTTCTTTCCTGATAGATGCAGGTGGAAGTATAGATTCGCCGAAGATACATATAGACCTCCGAGTGAATTAGCAATAAAAACCGTTGAATTAGACACTGTTTTTCTTAGAGAAGGTGAAGGTAGACATCTCACTTCAGAGCAACGAGTTAGGTTGAATGAACTGCTTGGAAAATTTACAAGTAGCGTCCAACTAGGGGAAGGGGCTACACCTAAAGTTAAACATTATATTGATACTGGATCACATCCTCCTGTTAAAGAAGTTATGCAGCTTGCAAAAAGTGTTTTATATCCCCCGAATCCAAATTCACCTCGACCTACTACTAGAGAACGGCCATTGGGGTGCAAAACAGTGTTTGTGCGCGGTTTGCCAGAAAAGATTACGGAGGAAATTATTCGAGAAATTTTCGAACGTTGTGCGTCTGTAGAGACAGTTAGAATGTCTAAAAATAATTTTTGCCATATAAGATTTTCTGATGAGCTCTAAGTAGATAATGCTTTGTATTTTTCTGGATATAGGTTAAAAATAGAAAATAAAGACGAGGCACCTTTTCCTGGAAGGCTACATGTTGATTATGCTCAAGCTCGAGATGACCAGTATGATTATGAATGCAAGCAGAGATATCTACAACGTCAAGCACGCCATCAAGAACTAGACTATTATAGACCGCCTACTCCGCCAGTAGTGCATTATACAGATCATGAAGCCTCACTTATTTGTGAGAAGTTGAAAAATGAACGACAAGATGAAGAAATGGAACTCACTGATGATGAAAATTCAGATAAAACAAATACTGATACTGATCAGGTAAAAAAACACTATATCAAGAAGATGTTCATAAGTACCAAGAAGAGGCTGATTCTTTGAGATGTCAGTTAGAAGCTGCACAAAGTGAAATTATGGCCATGAAGTCTGATCACAAAGAAGAACTTAAACGTAAAGATAATCCGTTGACTACAATGCGACAGGCTTTACAAAACTCAAAAAAGGAAGACCTAAATTTGAATCAAAGAAGATCTAATGAAGCTGAATTAAAAGAGCTTCGTGCCTTTAAGCGCAGAATGACAGAAGAAAATCCTGATTGTCTTAATGATTCAGCTTATGAGAATAATTCCCAATTAGGAAATTTATCTAATGCTAATATAGAAAGGGAGGCTCGCCTCATTGGTCTCATTTCAACATTCCTCCATGTTCATCCATTTGGTGCAAACATTGATTATATTTGTTCATACTTGCACCAGATTGATTCTACTATCAGGTCCAGAGATGTTGAAAATTTATTAAAAAGATATCCAGTGATTTTTAGAGAAGATTCTACTGGTGTTGGAGCAACTTTAGGGAAAAAGTGGCATTTCACTGGTTTTTAGATGGACGACTGTTTAAAAGTTTAGAGATCAGTATCTGATGTTGAACATTTTATTTTATTTTATTTTATTTTTAACTGCTTGTTGAAATCATCGTCATAAGTTTTTATATATTCAAGTACTTCAAATACTGACTCTTTTCTTCCCTTGAAAAAAAAAGTTTTTTTTTCCTCATGGATTATTTTTCATTAAGGCTCACCATGAATAGATCTATAGTATCATACAACCTTTTTCTTGTGCATATATGTTTAAAACTTTTTAAGAAATTGTAATTTGATTAACGTACTTTTTGTACCAAGTGCTTCTGTTCAGAATTTTTTTCTATTTGGAGAACAACTTGTTTCTCGTAGTGTCATTTATGGATATGGTGGATGTTCTAAAAGCTCCATTCGTCCAAGAGGCAGACCCGGGAAACGTTAGACGTCCAGCCAGCAAATATTTACTAAAGGTTCAAAAAACGCGAGAACAACAGAGGTATTTAGTCACCAGAAAGCATCCCGAAGGAATCCACCCAAGAAATGCACACTGCATCTGAGGGACCAGTAATGCAGTGTGAGGGGAAGAGTGTAACACCGGAACTATACTCACTCCATCATATTTTCTCCCCTTTTCTTTTTTTTTCTTTCAAAAGAATTAACAAGCTGAGTAATTTAGACTTTACCAGAAGAGAAGAATGTTTACAGAGTTGTTGCCGACAAGGCATCTGAGCTAAGCCGTAATATTAAATTAAATGAGTTATTTTGTAAATAGTAACATGTAAATACGTTGTAAATATTAAATTTATTAGTCTATGAAGAAGATATCAAGTTTTATTTGTAACTAAAATAGTTTCCACCCGGGATTCAAAATAATATGTTACAGAAGTAATTATTTAAACATTATTATCATTTGGCAATTGCCAAATTTTGTGAGCCATATTAAAATACTTTAAAAAATCACTTGTCAAATACAGGCAATCGACAAAGAAAAAAATATTTTTATAAGGGATGATTTATAATGGGTTACGTCATTTGTCGACTAGAAATTATTCAGTTAACCACATTTGGTGCTTATGCGCAAAACTGCGTTTGTATGTAAAATGTACCGTTTTTGTGATAGTTTAAATTTTACATATACCAGGGGATCCATCCCGGGCTTCCCGGTTTACGGAACATACTGCTCGGTGTACTTGAACATATGTAAAAATGATTTTAATTGAAAACTGCAAGAGATTTTTTGCATTCGATATTTTTTTAGTTGGCTGCTAATAACACCAAATACCATTTTGTATGAGAAATACTAAATATTCAAATAAAGCTTTGGAAAAAAAATTAAAAGCGATACTTCGGTATTAGACTCATGTCCAGAACAAAATCCAGAATGAAATCATCAAATATTTTACTATTTACAGCAACCTTTTCAATTCTGATAATGTCAGTGTTAAGTGCATATTTCGTCTTATCTGAAAAATTTGGGTTTTATTTATTTTAATTGGATCTGCGTCAATTCGTCGCGCACAATTCATCGCAGAACAATTCATCGTAGCGTCAATTCATCGCAGCTACAATTCGCGCGGCGACAACTCATCACACTGTCAATTCGTTGCAGCGTCAATTCGTCGTGGTTTCAATTCGTCGCAACGTCAATTCAACGCAGAGTAGGGAAATTCACAAAAATAACATATTAAAAATATCCCTCTAAAAATCGCCAATAAATTGTTAGTTATAATTCTCTATATCCAAAAAAACAAATTATCAATATATAATTTTACTAAATTATGCTTATTTTATCATCATAGCCTTTAAAAACATTTTCGTTGCGACGAATTGAAGTCGCGACGAATTTACACCACGACGAATTGACGCTGCGATGAATTGTGTGCGATGAATTGTACAGCAATGAATTGTGCGCGACGAATTGATGCGAAACCATTTTAATTAATTTATTTATTTATTGATGAAGGTATAATATTGCTATACATTATCAACCGAAAACAAATGCTAATCTACGTATACTGTTTTAATTGCTTCCGTAATCAGGACGTACTTGAATATATACAGGGTGTCTCAAAAGTCCTTGAGACGTTTTATAATTCAATAATAGATCATGCAATTGTATATGAGGACGAAAACGCTTCTTATGATCAGAAATTTTCTTTAAGCAAATTAAAAAAACAGTTCCAAAAATTACTCATAGATGGCGCTGCTTCTGGAAATTTATCGAATAAGTAGAATGCATACATAACAATGACAAAAGACGTACAATGCGTATGCAAAGTTTTTGTCCAAACTAATGGAACCCACATTGCAGAAGTTAACAATACTTGACTATTCATTCTCACACGTCTAATCGAACTCAGGAGGGCGACTATTGTTGAATTCAGCAATGTGGGTTGCCATAGTTTGGACAAAAACTTTGCATACGTATTGTGCGTCTTTCGTCATTGTTATGTATAAAGACATTCTACCTATTCTATAACTTTCCAGACGCAGCCCTATCTACGAGTAATTTTTGAAACTGGATTTTTAATTTGCTTAAAAAAAATCAGATACTAAAAAACATTTTCGTCCAAACCACATTCTTGTACGTCAGTTGCTTGATCTTTTATTGAATTTTAAAATGTGTCAAAAACGTTTAGGATACCCTGCATAATTTTAAATTCATACTTGAAAATTTATTTAGAAAACTATTAAAAAAAAAGGAAATTGAGATACAATTTGAAAGTGTTTTTTTTTTTCTATTCGACGGTGTAAAATTTGAAATTGAGCAATGGTTCGATTTTAATAAATTTGCGAAAAATATGAAATAGATGGTTCAGGTCGTTGCCACGATTGCTATGACGTCAGCGTTATTCACGGAGAAGTTTTTGCTTTATATTATGGATTAATACGCTGTAGAAAAAAAATGGCCATAACTTTGTTCAGATACAAGAGCTTTTTTGTTTAGAATGTCTTCTCCCATACAGAACAGAGACAAATTTGCTAAGGCTGGTTTTACAACTGAATATTTGAAAGGAATTGACACTTGATTTCAGAAATGTTTCTACATATCTTATGATCTTTAAATATTATATAGGAATAGAAAAATTATATACAGTTTCTTTTATTAGTTTGTACAAACTCATATGAGCTTTCCTTACATCAGAGGGTAAAATATATTTTTTTAATATATCTGTTACTTATAAAAGTTCTAGCACCCTTTTGTTATGGTAGTGTTTGTATTTCATATAATAAGCTATAGAGCAGCACTACAAATTGTAAGGTGTCTTTTCGCTAGCGCCCACTATTTTCATTATTTTGATTGGACTGCAGGTAGCCACTGAATGTTGTAACGTTTTGTCTTGATGTCGTGTTGTTATATTCTGTAATTGTAGTTAAATGCGTAAAATTAATTTCATTCGTCCACCTTTATTAAATATGTGTGCTTACTTATTTTAATTAAATATTTAAAGTAGAATAGTTATTAATTTAATAGTGTTGTTAGTTAAATAAATATTCAATATATAAATATAAAAGAGTATATGAAATACTGTGAAATATCCTTATAACTTATAGTTTAAGTTCTAAAACAAAAGAAAATAGTATGGAAAATTTCAATCTGTTTTAAGAATTTCCAAAAAACCCTATTCTTTGTTCTTCTACTTTGAAACATAATCTTAAGAAAACATTCCACTTCAGACATGTACTTATGTACAAAAGCAAATATCACGTATCACAAAAATTGTACCTGATCTTTTTAGGCTTGTTTTGATTGAACGTCTACATTTAGTGTTTCAATATTCCGTAGTTTATCTTTTTTAATCTAGATTATTTAACATTTTGTAGCAGATAATTTTCATACATATTTTATTTTAATATCTGTAGATTATATTTAATATAATATAAAGATCAGACTTTCTTTAATAATATTCATGCATGTAATAAATGGAAATATATTGATTAAATTTTTCATTTCGTACTTTAGAATCTAAATTATTCTAAAGAAGTTTCCTATTTCAATCATATTGAAAATGTTCTCCTATTTCACATTTTAAATTGCAATTAAATTTTTGTTACATAAGGAATTGAAAAGATTCAAATTTGTGTTAGGGATTTCATTCGATTATGTATAAATATTTTATATCAAACATTCAAAAGGTATGTATTCATTTCTATATCAAAGTTAACGTTGCACATAATAAACAATTTCTAGCGTAGATAAGAAGTAACATTTCCTTTAGTTCTTGCAGTGCCAGGTCGCACGGGACGTTCATCATCTTCGACCTCTTTCCCAATCTTCAGAAAACCGTTTGTGCAATTCTAAAACTCACGCAACTGACATAACATTATCACCAAATACACCACGTAAAATTTTTAAAAATTTCATTGGCGATTTTTAAACGTTTCAATTTCAGTCTTTTAAACAAGTAAAAGCAAAATCGGTAGAGTTGTTAAACAGGCTGACAAGTGTTGACCTGCAGCATAGTTGCGAACAATGGAAGACACTTATACAGCTGTGTATAGCTATCTAAAGAAAGTATGTTGAATGGGATAACAGTTAAATATAAATTTATTTGGAATAAATATCAATTCTCCCACCAGTCACGTTATTTAATGGCCACACGTTGTATTAGCCAGCCAACCATCTGTAAATTCTGGACAGAGCACGATATAAACAATGACGATAACACAATGCCAAGTGATGAAAACAAGATTACACGACACTGGACAGAGGACATGAAAAATAATGACGAAAACACAGATGCAGATAAAAACACAAGCTTAAAAGTGAACATCAATAAATTTATTAAGACTAGGAGTGTATGATGGAGAACACAATGTACAAGATATATGAAATATGTCACATAACCGATGATAATGCAGCTACTTTATACATAAACACGAACAAGTTTCTTTAATGAAATATATATGATGAAAAGTCTCTTGTTTGTGTAATATGTAACGATATTACGAGAAGGTGTTGAGGTAGCCACCATCAACTTTCAAACAAAGCTGAACTAAATGCGCCATGTTGCGGTAAGGAGTTCAAATTGCATGCGGTATCTCTTAACAAATTACAGTTCACTTCTATCATTTCCCGTTTCGCATCCTACTTGACACAGAGCAAGCTTAGTCTGCTGCATTTTTCGAAAAAATATATTATATTTTGTTAAAGTCGTGTACAATAAATTAGATTTGGCTTAGAGTGAGCCATCCTGTATTTTATTTCTCGGTATATGACCCTAGAATTCTTCTTGATAAGTACTATCACACCTCTTATTTTGTAAAAATAATTTACGAACACCTAGTATTTATATTATTTATATTTAGTTTCCGGACACATAGTAGAATGAAAGTACTGTAATCATGCTAAAATCTCGATTACGGAAATACTAATATATTTTTACATCTTGAGGCTCGCTGAATTCATTTTCGCTATTTTTACATTGATTCCGTAAGTGTGTGTGTGTTTATGTTCCCATGTCCTCTGTTACTATTTTTAGTCTTTTCTCGATTATATCTGCATGCACATGTGTGTCTGAGTGAATACAATAGAACCCAAAATATACTTTCGACTGAGATGCCATTTGTCAAATACGTTATACGCCATGTCGCAAGAGCTATATTCCTTTTCTTAAAAATAGGGCAACATGTTTGGTATACTATAATATCTTTAAACTATTTTCCAATCTATTTGTGAGAAAAGATACAAATATTTTATTTTTAAGATCAATTATTTAGTTAAATATTTTTATTTTTCACGTTAGCCTTATATTCATAGAACAATCATGTTTCAAGAGAAATAAGTGACTTAATTTATTAAAACTACGTTCTTCTTTAAAAGTAGAGAAAAGAAAATACTTATCCATTTTCCCGTCGACCATTTTCTATAAAATACAGCTGTCAACAAATAATGGGATTTTGCACGAGAAATGCATAAACGTTACTTCTCATCCGTTACACCTTCGCAAGTTTCGGTCAATAATCATGGCCAATTTCCATTCCATGACAACGGATGTTGACTACGGACAATTGTCATCAAGCTATCCCACAGAAATCATAAATAGCGATCTTATGCAACCGCAAAATATAACTTTAACGTCAAATATATTTGAAAAACATCGTTTAAGAAATTTCCCATAAAAATAATCAAGTGATGTTGTTTTTCTTTATATAATGAACTGTAGTCAAAACTATTTTTTCTGGAAATCTAAATACATATTACGCTTAATTTTGCCTTAAATTGTAATTATTATTTTTTTGGAAATTCTTATACTTCAATCATACATTCGTATTGTTCATTTGTTTTCTTTAAAAGTCTATAATCTTTGATTTTTTTTTCTACTTCTGATTTGATTTTTTTTTATACTTCTGATTAGATTTTTTTTTCTACTTCACTTGAACTTTATTCAAAATTTTCATAATAAGAATTAAGCAGCGCAAAGTAATGTTAGACTTTTTATAATGGTATGTTGCTAAGCAAACAAGTATTATTTTATCTCTTAAACCTAATCCTTATGGTATTTATAAAAGGTTTTTATATCAATCTCTGTGCAAATACAAGACTTTATAATATTTTATTGTTCTTATCACCTAGAAAAGTTTGTTTATTCAATTAAAGTTTTATTTTAAAGTCTGTAATATATGCATGAAACGATTAATGCCTTGACATTAAAGGACTAAAATTCCATATATGGTTTTAAAAATAATAAAATAAAACAAAAAAGTATATGGAAGTTCAGTTTGCACTAAAATCAATGTCAGGATGCGGTATATTTTTAATCGTGAAAATAGATAAAGGTTGATAAAAAGTTACCGATGGAGGCTGCTAACACGAATGCACACTCCGAACGTATGTACGAGAGCAATTTGATAAGTTCTCGGCCTAACACAGAAATGGAACAAGTATGACCAAATGACAATATTGTTTTTACAGTATGATCCTTTGGATGACATGCCGCCGAGTTTCAGACGCGTGAGTTTATTGGTTATTGTTGGGCGATAAAGTAAAGTAAACAAGTTTTGACATTTTCGAAAAATTGAATAAATTGAAGTTCGAGCTGTTATCAAATACTTTTCTAAAAATATGTTTAACCCCCACGAACATACGAAACGAGTTACAGTCTATCTTAAAGGATTCTTGTCCTTAATATTCGGCGATAAAAAAAGTAGCTGCTGAATTTAAACATGTCAGTTTGGTAATCAATTCAGGATGATGAACGCTCAGGGCGCCCAAAAACCTCTATGACCGACGAAATCGTCTAAAAAATTCACAATGCCGTATTGAATGATCGCCGATTGAAGACATGCAAACTTACTGACATTGCCGTGTCCAGTACATTTTATACGATGTTTTGGGTATGAAAAAGCTTTCCGCTCGATGCGTGCCGCGCTTATTGAACGTCCACCAAAAACGCCAAAGAATGAACATTCCTCGGGAGTCTTATGAAATGTATTGTATTGCAAGTTGAAAAATAAAATGAAATAATTTCAAAAATCTTGTATTTTCTTTTTCAGGTCGGGGACTTTTCAAACCACCCTCTTACAGGTCTGCATTAAAGAATCTTAAATGTATTGAGTTGCAAGGGGACTACATTGAAAAATAATATGAAATTATGTCAAAAATCTTGTGTTTTCACTGTCAGGCCAAAAACTTTTCAAACCATCCTCGTAAATGAGGATGATTGTAAATGAAATGGATACTCTGTGAATCCCTCATTCCGCTTAACAATGAGTTTTGCATATAAGACGAATTCTTGAGCGAATGGTGCCTATGAATTAAATAAACAAATAAGTTTCAATGAAAAATTTCTTTTTGAAAATTTCGACAACAGAAAACAATTATTGAGGAAAAAATATCCGGTACGTAGTAACTAGTGCTAAACTTCAAACTGATGATTCAATCTAATAAAGAATGCATCTAGTAATCAGTTCTTTTAAAATCACCCTCATTTGCGTAATTCCGGATGATGCAAGCATGTTTGCGCGCCCCATATTGGTGAATTTTAACCACAACTGAACAACAATCCCGCATACTGACACTCTTTCCAATGCAAATCTAATTTCCATATCATTTTTTGTCATATTTTTCTATGAATTTTTAAAAAATATTTAGACATTTGTCCAACCTGTATTCAGATTTAATGCAGGATAATCATTTCACATTAATTTACCAAGACAGAGTAATTACCTCTATCACTTTACAATATGCTTAAATAACGAGTATATTTCACTCTTAAATCACTTTTTTACATTGACACATTGTAGAAAAGATATAATTACAGAGAAGCTAATTAAAGCGTGTGAAGAGGTTTTAACTTCATATATTCCACTTTCATAAAATTCATTCCCATAACCCTTTACTTTTTTCTAAATTTTCTTTCTTTAAAATTATTTTATTTTTCGTGTTATAAAATCTAGCTACTCCCTTTCCTTTATTAAGCTTTCTTTAATTCATTCGGAATTCTTTCCTCACCGCATAAATCATATCGTTATAAAAAAGAAGAAAAATAATTTATTCCCATTGTAATTCGCTCTTTTCGATCGGCGTTCAAACTTTACTTAGATTTTTACGCCTACACTTTTGTTCGTCAAGGTTTAATTTCTTCTAACTTATTTCATTATTTTCTCAATTGTCCAGATGCCTTTTCATATATAATATCTGTAACGTACCAATTCTATTTTTAACGCCAGTTCTCAATTCTTTAAGCTAACCCCCATGAGAAATGCACCATGTGGTTTCGCTGGTTTACCAAAATTCCATATATCCACTGTTTCGCTTAAATTCATAATTTTCCTTCATCTCTCCCCCATAGGCTTATCATTAAAGGACAATCACCACCTGTCTCTCGTCACATTGTTCTCGCCAAAACAGTACGTTATCTGGCTAATTGGCGTATGTAATTATCGCCATGCCTTTATTGTAATCACGAAAAGAAATTGTGTAATACCTCTCACTCTCTCGCCGCCTTCCTTTGGTTACTCTGCGTAAAAACTTAAGCCTGCTCCTCATATTGTATATTTGCAGGCCGGCGAATTGTGTGTAACAGAACCTGGTCTCAACTGCATTTAAATAAAGAATATTCATATGTGAATACCAATCCTTATTCCTTTCAACATTCTGGGATTCCTTATTTTACTACAGAACTTTTTGGATACCTACAAATTACTTATTTGATTATGGCCAAACCTATTGCTTTTATGCTTTTGTAAATGAGCGATAAATTCTCCACATACCATACTATATAGAAAATAGGTTGGAGTGATAGTACATAAATGATACTTTTAATTGAATTATGTTTGAAATCTCATAACATTAAAATGCGTCGCAAACGTTTTGTCCTCATCGGTTATAATGTAATGGATTTTTTTAATAAGTCCATGTAAACGTACTATAAATGCTACTTATTCTATCCTTCTGAGAAGGAATGTTGTATATTACCTCCGGAATGCATATTTATCTCATTGTGTTTCAAATATCGGAAAATCAATTAAATGTTTCGCAAATTATTTTTCACAATAGATCATTAGGTAGAATTGTTGCAGTAATACATTTTCTTTAGTTTGGAATTGATATAAAATAATTAATACGCATTTTGAATAGTCATTTATCGAAATATATTCGAAATAATTTGTGTGTTCCTGCAAAAGAAGTATAAACTTAATGTGCTGCATTATAGAGTTACATCTAAATATTTGTTATTAATTTTAATTCTGTTTAAAATAAATTATAAAATTAAAATTTGTTTCAATAATGCACCAGTCATTGTATCTGCAAGTATCCCTATCCTTTTTCAATTACCTTTAGCCTATTACTTTTAAATGCTAAAGGTGTAAAATTAACAACATAATATAAATTAAAATAACTTTTATTAGTTGTTTTACATGTTTCGACTCTTTCCGAGTCATTTTGAAAAACAAAATGAGAAATATTCTAAAGCTGCACGGGCTTTGAAGTTATTATTTTCATGTACTTTTTTAAAAATTACGCACGTTAACTATTATTTTTTACTTGATTGTTTATTTTCATATCTTTGACCACGGAGTAACTCTAGCCACAGTTTCGGTAAATTAAAAGATGCCGCATCGTTACATATTGTATTTTTGCGCGTGAGAATCTCTATGGTTTCTCTTATTATGGATGGATAGTATAGACTGGAGGGAAATATTATTTTACTTTCATTGAAATTTATTTGGATGGTTTCTTCTTGATATAATCTTGCCAGGGCTGTAGTTTTTCTATTGTATTTAATATCAGCTATATGCTCTTTTTTTCTGCAATTAAATTTCCTGCTGGTCATGCCTATGTAGTAATTCTTGGATCCGTCTTCTTTAATAAAAGGTATTTCATATACTACTGAATAATTCTCAAAATTAATTGGGTCAATTTTACTGCAAATGATATTTTTTAATTTCTTAGGTGGTTTGGCTATTAAGCAGATATTGAAACGTTTAAGGCTGTTAACCAAACCACCTAAGAAATTAAAAAATATCATTTGCAGTAAAATTGACCCAATTTTACTGCAAATGTGCAGCTTTAGAGTATTTCTCATTTTGTTTTTGAAAATGACTCGGAAAGAGTCGAAACATTTAAAACAACTAATAAAAGTTATTTTTATTTATATTATGTTGTTAATTTTACACCTTTAGCATTTAAAAGTAATATATTATTACAAGGTGTTATAATTTATTTTATTGTTACCTTTAACATATTATATTTGTTTAGTACACAGTTTTGAATAAAGAATATGCTACTGCAATTCTGAAAAATATATAAAGTGTCAGGAGGATAATTCACGTTTTATGAAAATTACTTATTTGATTATGGCCAAACCTATTGCTTTTATGCTTTTGTAAATGAGCGATAAATTCTCCACATACCATACTATATAGAAAATAGGTTGGAGTGATAGTACATAAATGATACTTTTAATTGAATTATGTTTGAAATCTCATAACATTAAAATGCGTCGCAAACGTTTTGTCCTCATCGGTTATAATGTAATGGATTTTTTTAATAAGTCCATGTAAACGTACTTATAAATTTAGATGACAGGGAGTTCCTACTAGTTTAAAAGTGCTATCTTCTGACATTCTATTATCCAGACAAAAATGAAAGAAGTCCTTTAAAAACCAAAGTTGAAAATTGGTATAAAGAGGGCAAAATTATGAAAATGTCTGCTCATAAAAGAAAGATGACTAACTATCACGAAACTATCTATGACTGTCATCGTTTTTTCTCCTAACCCCTCTCAATATGTAAATTTCGAGGCATCGCGTGCATTTTCAAGAAAATTACAGTGTGGAAGAACAGACAGGCTAAAATATAAACCAAATACATAAATAATTTTTTTTAGGTTAGAATGTGTGAAAGTACGTGTATATTTGAAAATAACCCAGCAAAGGATAGATAAAAAAGTATATAATGAATCCATGATGTTATAATTTGTAAAGGGGTAGCGTGTGGCCTTTTCATATGGATTACTTTCAATAAGGTACTACTAAGTGATTTTTATTTAAAAATCATTTTCGAGTTTCTTAATATTACAAATCATTATAAACAATTTTTTTCAGCGTAATTTCGTTTCAACTTATAATCAATTAATAAAACAATGAAAGGTCCAATCTTGTACAGTAATTGGAAATCTTAACATGAGTTCTTTTGCAATCTTCACAAAAACTTCAAGCGATGACCTTGCCGTTGCCTTAAGAGAAATCCTCTCTCTTCAAAATGTGTCAGCAAAACATTTTCTTCCCCACTGGTTTGGGAAATCGTCCTGAGAAGAGTGTTTTCCACCAACACTCGTTCTCCTGCCAAAACTCTAACTCCCTTCCCCTCGATTCTCTTTTCCGGTCCCCTTGCTCGAACAAAAGATACTCCGATCACCAATCAAAAAAGTTTTAGTTCACGTCATTAGTTTCGGTTTTTAAGTCATAGGATAAACCATTCTTTTGGGGAGGTCTTACTGAACTTTAGAATGTTCACACGGCAATTTCTCACGATCCGAGACCCCACATGTCGTCGGACAGATCAGAGAAACATCTTGCTGTCTAAGCAATTTCAGTTCACAAGATTGATCGAGGCTCATCTTTTCCTATTGTAGTAAGTGACGTTCTTGTAACCCCACAGCGAAGCGTGAGAAAAGTTCTCCAACTCTTGGGAATTTCTATCGTTGATTATTTTGCATAATTAGCAGACTGTGAGAGATTTAATGAGATCGTCACAACACCCCCACCATCAAAACATTTTCCGGGTTAAAACGCGGAAAATCTGCAAAAAAAGGGTTAGCTCAACATATTTGAGTGGCTCAAATAACATTTCAATTTAACCTCACTATATACATCAGTGACTTAATTTCTTATATACTGTTTACCATTTCTTGAACATCTAGCTTTAGAGACTTTTTTTTTTTCACTACACATGCCAAAATAACAAATAAAACTAAAAATAATCAAATATGTACAAAAGATTGGATTTTTCTCAAAAACTTACTACTGAATTTCTTTACTTGTGTTTGCCGAACAATACGTTTTACACAACCGTTCAATTTCTTTAACAAGAGTGTCACAAAGGCGTGAATTTCCACTGTCCCTACTCTCTTTCAACAGAATTTCGAAGGATTTTAGAAAACTCTTTGTAAATCCGCTCACTTCCTCCAGATTAGCTTTCGAATGATAACCCTTCCTGTCAACACTCACTTCCATATTTTCGCGTTTATTTTTCGAATTTCCCTGCCGGTCAAAAACCAACTTATCAACTTTCCTTGACCTTTTCAAAAGGGTTTCTTTTTCCCCAATACACTGAGAACGGTGGTTCTTCATTTCGGAGGGAAATGACAAAAGGATTTCTTCCTGCCCTTGGGGATCTGTTAAAGGGTTTATCTGATTCCCCGGGTTCTCAAAACTGGAATTAGTTTGTGATTTTTGCTTTCGCTTTATCTTTTCATTTATTAAAGACTGCGTCTTATTTCCTAAGATATAGTGTTTAATTTTAGAGTGTCTAGGCAGGATTGCCGCTTTCGTATTTACATATCCGAGACCTTTTATTTCCATTTTTATACGTGCCACTCTAAATCGTTTTGGATATTTATCAAATGTCTGTTTAATCCAAACATATTCATTGCCTAATTTGCTTTTATTTACCAAATTCCATGGGCAAACACAATACGAGCTACCTGAATCTCTAAGTACACACGCCTTCTTCCCATTTATTTTGTTTTCACTCAAAAAAGGTCGGAACAAGCTTTTGTCTTCGCTTATATCGCCTAAGTGATTTATGCTCTCGAAAGATTTTACTTCCGTAATATCCCTTTGTCTTTTCGGACAACGGGCCATTAGGTGAAATTCGCTTCCACACGTATGGCAGCGCCTCTTTCGTTCAAAGACACGTTCCCTGTCTTTAATTTCTTTGTCTCGCCAATTTGTTTTGGTTTCGGAAATTCTCTCACTTCGCGTTTTTTCTTCGAACCTTGGTTTTTCGGTTCTTTTATCGGGAGGGGGCCTTACATTCCAAAGTTTTTTCGAAGGGCCTTTAATCGCTTCATATTCGTCGAGACAATTTGCCAAAACTAACGGGTCTTTGTAGTTTGCCCACGAATCAATGAAATGCTCTTTCAATTCGCTAGAAGTACGGCGCTTGATCTGGTCCTTTATCAATAAATTTTTCAGACTATTGAAATCTGTAACATCTAACCCCTTTAACCAACCCTCTAAATAACTATTGAGTTCAAAAATAATATCCTTCCACGGAGCACCTGGATTGCGTGGATGTTTCATTAATTTTTGACGATATGCTTCGGGACTCATACGGAATCGTTCAAGCCAAACCTTTTTGACGTATTCAAAGTTATCCGTCTGATCTTGCGTTTCCCTTAAAATTAACTCTGCAATTTCTACCGGCACTAAAGCTAATAAATGCGTCACTAAGTCACCTGTCTCTATTTCCGCTTTGGTCGCCTGTCGTTCGAACAAATTTAAAAACAAAGTTATATCCGAGCGTTCCGGATCAAATCGATGCATTATTGTTCGGAGCGGCAGTTTAGGTGGGCGTTCCGACCCGGCACTGTTAGTTGAACTACGTCTATTTGCATCTTGCGTCAATCTAAGTTGTTCTAACGTAAATTCGCGTTCTTTTTGTTTTTCCTCTCTTTCTCTTTCTTCTTTCTCCCTCTCATATTCCCTTTGTTTTTCCTCATATTCCCTTTGTATTTCAGCCTTTTCCCTTTCTTTATTCTCTTCTCGATCTTTTATGATATACGCAGCTTGCGTAAAGGCAAAATCTTTGTCGTAATCCTTAGCAGCTTCGATTTTTTGGATAATTACCGGAATCCTGTCATTTTTCCCTATCTCCACTCCTAATTCTTCCGCTAAATTCTGCAAATCAATTTTCCTGCACTGTTTCAGATCAGTTACTTCTTGCATTTTAAAATTTTAAGCAAATACAATATAAAGATGAAAATAATATTTTCGCTCGCTAACTTATGCAATAGGGATTCTAACACTTTATGAAAAATTTTCTGCTACTACCCACATAATATTAACAATTTTAAATACAATTCAATTTTGAGGAATAAATAAATAAAGTATACATATAAAAATAAATTTTCAATATTGTAAAATTTTCAATACACTGACACGTTTTTGTGTCGATCATACAAATTAAAAAAAAAATTTAGAAATTTGAAATTCTGTGTTCATAATTCAACCAATACTTGATATTTCTGACACCGCAGGTAACAATTTTCAGAGTTATAACAAAATGAACACTTTTTGCGACTGCTAAAAATTTTCTTAACATCACATATGCAAAATATTTTAGTATCAAAAATATCTATTCTTTCATAAATAATGGGAAAGTAAAATCTTTGAAATCTTTCAATCAGGAATTACTAGACAATCGACTTATATGAAAAGTCGGAATTTTTACCTCTTTTTTTTTTTTTTTAGAAAAAAAAAGAAAAATTACACATTTAGCCTAACCATCCCTCCTTATATTATTTTACTGCCAAAAGAAAAATTCACACTATCAAATTTTATGCTTATAACAAATACACAAACAAAGATAACAAAGATCACGAGAGTGAAAGAACACATAGCAGATATCAAAATACAACAAGAAAATTACAGCTTTTGTCAGACTGTTTAGCATAGAACCTTTACAGATTAGTTTTAAAAATTGTAAAATTATTTATCCATCAAGATTTTATTCTCCATCCATTATCCGCGAATCTATATGCCCAGCGAGAGCATATGCAATGAATAAGTCTCCTTTGAGTTACCCAGAATTTGGAGCGAGTTGTTTCATAAATTTAAATATATATATAAAATAACGTTTAAAGATGATCATTTCTGTTAAAGCACCTGCTTTCATCATAGCGGATATCTATCAATGTTTGTTTATCAAGTACACCTTTCAATTTTTTTTGTGTGTGAAAATAGTTTAGTTTATCATTACAGATCTTGAGAAAGTCATCATTAGTGTGTATCAGATTAGTAGGTTTGTCTATTAAAAATATTTTTAAACCTTTATGTTGTTGTTGTTGACGTGTCAGAGAAAGTGCCAAGGCACTTCTCTGAAAGAAGGGGTGCCAGAGCCTCAAGAGAGGTTGGACTTCTAGAGCTGGTCTCCTAATTTTGAACCAATTCCAGATGAGAGACCTGCACCTGGTTTGGCACCCCCAGAGGTAACGTTTTTACTAAACTTGGAGGACATTGGAGCCACGAACAGATTTTACGTGCACCAGCTCCCATTAACGTACACGGTCCCACAGCAGCGGCAGTCGAGAGAGGTTGTCACCCTCCCAAACACTGACCTTGGTCGATGCTGCTTCGCATTCGGTGATCTTACGGGATCCGAGCTTAACCGTCCGCGCCAATGCGGGACTTTTAAGCCTTTATGTTTACTGCAATTGAATCGGTCATTTCAAAACCACATAAGTCATGCTTTTTACAAATATACTTTTTTTTGTTTCAAATGCTTCCTTAAAGATACAGCCGTGCTCTGGGTTCATAAACATATAAGTCAGTATATTCCTTTCTCTTCAAACAATACCTTCTATTTTTCCTTCATTAATTAAACGACATAAAGTCAGCCACTTAAGTGGTTTTTGCATTCAATACTAGATTACATGCCGATACTATATTATAGTACCATATTGCCATTTGCATGCAACACCATTTTAAAACATAAAAATGTTCCTGTATAAGTGCTATCTTCATTAATTTTGATTAAAAATATGTTTAATATGACTGCTTTGTTCAAATTAAGTACCGCCTTACTTTGTTTCTTGGTAAAAGAACATAAGTCAGGAACAGTTTTTCTGTTATTATTCATAAATTATAAAAATTATTCAATATTTACAAATTTTGAAGTCCGGATTTTACAATCAGCCTAAAAAATCCCATAAAACGTCGTTTATTTGCGAATAATACAGTTTTTTTTCTGAAAAGTTCTGATTCTGGAACTTACGTAGTTTTTGAAATGACCGATTCAATTAATTTTAGCATATATATATTAAAAGATCAAATAATTTATCAAAATATATAAAATAAAATAATTATTAATAATGGCTTATTTTGAAATTCTAAATTTATAGTCAGCAGTTTATGTATTTAAATCATATATTACAAACAATGGTTGAAAAATGCTGCATAGAACAAACTTTTGTTTATATGGACATTAAATATCATACACTTTCTAGCTCTTAAAATATCTTATGTAGACAGAAAGTTATTATTTAAAAATTATTCACAAGAATGGCAAATTTTTAAAGCTGATACGTATTTTTTTTTTTTTTAAATAACGCAATAATCATGTATCTAACTTTCAGCGTGTAAATAATTAAAAAAAAAAGTAAGTGAAAATATTTTTTTCAAAGTAACGTAAGGATCATGTATCTAAAATAAATTTTCCACTAGGAAGTAAATAAAAAAGTAACACATTATTGAGTTATACTTACCATTTTTTCCCAATAATTTGTAAAAGGAAACCTGTGATATCCTTTAGAAGTGATGAAGAAACTAGTGCTGAAGAAACCCTGCAGTATCTTCTGACATATCTAATAAGAGAGATTGATGTATATATTTTTAATCGTTAATTTATCACAAGTATTTTCACAAGATACTGTCAAGAATACTGACATGATGTAATGTTGTTGCTGTTTCAAAACATTTACTTTTTAATGACGCTAAATCCTAAAAAAATTCAAGTTGTATTGTCATCTAAATGGTGTTCCATAAAGAATGTAACGCGGTTTAATTATTTAACTGTTGGAGATAAGTAAGCAACGTAAATTACAAAAGTGTTCAAAATAGGGTTGGAAATCAGATTTCATTGATGGAATAACGTATTTATTCGTGCATAATGCATACCATTTACTTTTGATTCAGAAAATCGAATATATATATATATCGCGTGTATAAAGCGCACCCTTTGTTTTTGAGTAGGAAAAAATTAAAAAAAAATGTGTCTTGTATATTGCGCAACCTATGCTTTTGATTGGAAAAAACGAAAAAATAAATCTCGTGTTTGCACACTCTTTAATTTTGTTTGGAAAAAACGAAAAAAAAAATGTGTCCCGTGTATAATGCGCACCATTTGTTTTTTATTAGAAAAAAACGAAAAACGAAATCTCATGTATGCGAAACATTTATTTTTGATTAGTAATATATATATATATATATATGTCCTGTGTGTAATGTGCACTCTTTATTTTTTATTAGGATAAACGGGGAAAACTTTCGTGCATAATGCGCACCCTTTTTTTTATTAAGAAAAACGCAGAAAAGATGTTTTTGATTAGGAAAACGTATAATGCGCACCATAATAATTTAACAAAATATCCCAGAATTTCTAGAAAAAATCTGTAGAAATCCAAACTCACATGGAAAAAAATCTCGAACTTATATTTCCATTTTACAGTTGCATATTCAGTTGCTTTATTAAAATGCCATAAAATTAAAGTTTTTCACAATACAAGGTTTTCTCAGATAAAAAATTTAGGTTTAAAATATTTATCGACACCGTGAATATAATACATTAATAGTTATGAAAATCTGTGACTTATTACTGGGCACTTGGATTTATTCTGTTTTCAGAGAATATGGCAACACTGAAAAACAATTCTGCCACTGACACCTAGAAATTAAATTGTGGCTCTAGAAAAAATAGTTCCATGTCATCCTTATAAATTCTAGTTCACTTTGCTGGAGAGTTCTAGTCTCCCCTATTGAAATTCAAGAGCGTTTTCCTATATTATCGTGGTCAAACTATTTTAAAATCTTAGCAAATAAATCTGAACACAAGAGGTTAGTTCTAGTAACTATAATCCTAATTTATGAATTTATTCTAGAAATCAAGTGATAGTTTCTCGCAATTCATACGATTCATAATATAATGTATCGTTTCATCACCTATCTCAATCATTTCGTCTCTTCAGTTTATTTGTTTACCTTATTCGTATAATTCGGAAATCTATATTTCTTGTTTAAGGATTTAGAAAATGACTACTTATTCGTTCTAGTAGATGAAGGCGGTATAAGTTTTCTTTCAGTGAAAGAGAACAAGTTTCACTGTAGTTTTTACATTGCAAATTTTATAATACGCGCGGCGAAACTCGATCTATATAAAATCGAGTTCGGGGGAGGGGGGGGGAGGCTAAAGCAATATAGCTACAACTGAAAAATTCTATGTTCATGAGTCTGGTTTTACACGGTTAATATGGAATGATTATTAAAAAAATATTCCGTGTAAGGTACAGCTAGGAGAGTCTGAGCACAAATCAAAAGAATAACAATAAAAAATCTAAATATTACTTTTTTGCTAAACTATCCATGAATAATTTTGACTTCATTTGTTTTTAATGCATTTCCACTGATATTTTGTTGTTATGTTGTAATTTAATAGAACAGTTGTAATACAACCAAGAAAGTTATTTTGCGCAATCTTTCCTTACAGGGTTGGTGCAATTGCGCACATGGGTAGCAGAGATTGTTACTAATAATAACTACAATTAAATTTATACAGTAATTAATTTTTCAGCAGAGCTGAAAATACGCTATAGAAATTAGTGAAATACAAAGAATGAATTATCACTTTACTAATCAGCGTACAACCATTAGAGTGAAAAAATGTCCAGACCGTGGTTCGATCCAGGATACCTTGGTATAGCGCACCAAGTGCATTACCTATTAAGCTATCCAGTCTAGCATTCTCTCACTCTTATATGGCAAGGCTACAAACACGCTGTGTGTTTTAGACCATTCAGTCTTATTTCATGGGCCAAAAACATGGCTTATGGACTCTGATCCTTTACAGAGATATTAAGAAGAGCTCCGTCATGTACTGAATTTGAATGAAAACACTTTGTAAATGCTTTATGAACATCTATTTTTAAATTATATTTCTGAGATTTAACATTAGAACTACCATGAGCCGTCATTTTGACGGCTATCAAATAAATATATTTCGAGTCGAAACAGAAATTTCTTTTCAAAATAAATTAAATAAAAAACGCGCAGGAATATGATAAATGAATAAGTTACATAGTTTTAAATAAAAATTCTGGTGTGAAATAGTTTATAAAACTTGAATAAAATTTCCGGTAGTTCTAGTGTTAAAATTATATTTGAGTGAATTACAGTATCCATGTCTCTATAACGCTAAGATGTATTTGTGATACATTTTTAGCTCACAGGCTATCAAAGACTGAGAGCTTATGTGCCCGCCGGTTCTGTACGTACGTATGTATGTATGTATGTATGTACGTAACGCGATAACTCTTGATAGAACTAACCGTTTTACTTTAAATTTTGTTCATAGGTTCCTTGTGATAAGGCGCTTCCCTGATTAGTTTTGGAGGTTCATTGGTTAAGCATAAAGGGGGGAAACGGGGGGCTAACCCCCCATAATTTAGATAAATGGGTTTTTCATGCAGAATTATCTCATATTCTTCAAATTTTTTATATAGGTTCATTTTGATAATGCGCTTCTGTCAATAGTTTTGGAGGTTCATTGGTTAAGTATGAAGGGGGAAAGGAGGGATAACCCCCCCTCTAATTTAGATAAATGAGTTTTTCATGCATAATTATCCGATTTTCTTCAAATTTTGTATATAGGTTCATTTTGATAATGCGCTTCTGTCAATAGTTTTGGGGGTTCATTGGTTAAGTATAAAGGGGGAAAGGGGGGGATAACCCCCTCCCCTAATTTAGATAAATGAGTTTTTCATGCAGAATTATCCCATTTTCTTCAAATTTTGTATATAGGTTCATTTTGATAATGCGATTCTGTCAATAGTTTTGGGGGTTCATTGGTTAAGTATAAAGGGTGAAAGGGGCGATAACCCCCCCTAATTTAGATAAATGGGTTTTTCGTGCAGAATTATCCGATTTTCTTCAAATTTTGTATATAGGTTCATTGTAATAATGCGCTTCTCTGAATAGTTTTTTTTGGGGGGGGGGTCATTGGTTAAGTATAAAGGGGGAAAGGGGGCTAATCCCCTCTTAATTTAGATAAATGGGTTTTTCATGCAGAATTATCCGATTTTCTTCAAATTTTGTATATATATTTATTGTAATTAGAGACTTCCCTGATTAGTTTAATGGGTTCATTAGTTAACTATGGGGGGGGGGTAACGGGGGATGACCCCCCCCTTAACATATTGTCGATTTCTTTATTTTTCGAGGGGCATATTTCAAATTCTTTGAAATAAGAGTATAATATACAATTATTGTGTATAGCCTGTGAGCTCAATGCCCTCAGTTTAACTGGGCAGTTTTCTTTTTTATTTTAAACTTGTTGACATATTTTTGATATAAAAAATGTTAGCGTTAAATTGCATATGAACCCTATTTTCACAAAGGAAATAGTGAATTAACTGGCAAGAAAAGTCGACCGTTTCCCTTCAGTATAATTTCTTCAATTTTATAGATACAGGTGTGCAGTTTTTTGTAATGTTCTTCTTACAGTAAAAGAAAAAAAAAACAAATACTTCTGAAGGTGCCGTAGAAAAAAGCGAAAAAAGTTTTACTTTTTGAAAATTAGTGACAAGAATATCTGATCAACATAATCATATTCCTTATCTTATTTAGAATCCTTATGCAGCTTGCATTGTCTACCAATTTTCAACAGTAATCAATTAAAACGCATCTGAATTATTTTGGGATACTCTGTGTAATTAAAATTATTGAATTTAATATCTAAATATTTCCCTAAATTATAAAAAAAAAATAAAAACTTTCTTAATGTAAGAGATGAAATTATTCCCTGCATTTTGAAAAAAAAAAAAAAAAATATTTTCACACTTGAGTTTTTTAAAATGAAAATGAAACGCATAAACCAGTAACAATATGGCAAAGTTTAATTAAGGGGACCGTGGACATTTATTTGATCAAAAATCGAAATTATTTTTTGTGTGTATTATTATTCTTTAGTTTGCATTGAACCATTTGAGAAAAACTGCATGCAACTGCTATGATTTTTTGCAATGTTAAAAGCGTTTGAATTATATGTAATTTTTCGGTGCTTTAGTAAATTTTATACCGGTTTTTCTCAATACAGATTTTACACGTTTTTTAGATTTTTTAAATGCTCCATGCGTCTTAATTTTTGTTCAAAATTCATGAAATTGATAAGGAAGAATCCTGACATTGTTTACAAAGAAACTGTGTATGCATTTTACAATTAGACTTCATTAGGATAATTAAATTTGAAATGATGAAAATCGGAATGGAATTCAGAAAGAAATCCCTCAAAAGTTAACTATTCAAGTGATATTTGAACGACGATAATGTAAAATATGCCAAATATATAGTATTGATTCTTCCAGTAACTCTAATATATTTATTTACAGAAGCAGCATAAGTTTCTGTTCATTTTCTAAATAAATGTGTTAGAGATATTTTCATAATAATTTTATTTGAAATGGATGATTAGATTTGCATATAGCATTTTAACAGTTTTTCTAAAATTTCTTCGAAATTCAGCATACATTTATCAGGTGTCTAAAACTAAAGTAATATAATAGAAATATAAACTGACTTATATAATCTATACTATGATAAATATAATCTATACTATGATAATCCATATTATGATAAATTAAAGATTTTAAATAACTGATACACAGATTTGTCTGTAATATAGTTTTAAGTGATCCAAATGCCAAATTGAGGATATATCTTAACAATTAAGACGCAAAAAGCATTGTAAAGTTTAATTAAATTTTTTTTTCCTTTAAAATTATATTAAGATTAGATTTTTTTAAGGTATGCTATATATTTATTGTGAAATGTATATATGCACAAAATGTAATATCTGTGATGGAAAAAAAAATTCATTTTAACGTCCAACGTCCCCTTAATTAAGAAATAGGCAATGCTGAATTTTAAATAGCTGAATAAATGCTTTGTTTATTTTTTACTAATATACTAATATTATATCAATGAATCATTGAAAACATAGCAAATATTTTATATACCAGCTATCATCAAATGCCCCATGCAATAATAGTCAGTTTTGGTAGGCAGAATATTTTTACACAGTATTTTAAAGAACTAATGCACATATAATTTATTTAACATATACGTTCGGAGTACTCTTTTTAAAAAACATAATATGGAAACAGATTAACAACTTTTTTCATTTTAGTTTAAGTATAGATTATATAGGTCAGTTTTTATATTTCTATTATATTACTTTAGTTTTAGACACCTGATAAAAATATGCTGTATTTTGAAGAAATTTTAGAAAAACTGTTAAAATGCTATATATGTAAATCTAATCATCCAATTCAAATAAAATCATTATGAAAATATCTCTAACACATTTATTTAGAAAATGAATTGAAACTTATGCTGCTTCTGTAAATAAATATATTAAAGTTACTGGAAGAATCAATTCTATATATTTGGCATGTTTTACATCATCGTTGTTCAAATATCATACCATAATTTGAAAAAAATATTTTTTTTTATTATTATGAGAATTCTTTTAGTTAATCCATAAAAAACACTTCTGACAGTTTGAACATATTCGAATACCTTAAAGGGCCGTAAATCTTTTAAACTTTCACAAATTATTTTTTTTCAAAATGAATATACAGTATGCCCACTAAAGTCCCTTGCCACCCTCTTAACTTCGGAACGGCTGCTGCAATAAAGTAGTCATGCGCTACGGAATGAAATCGCCTACGGCGCCCCCTGGTGGAAAACTGCGGAGTTAGCGTTCCTATCTCAAAAACGGAAAGAGATACTGGGATAAAAGTGATTTACAAAGTTGTATAGCATCATCGATTTAGTACGAAAAGACACCTTGTGGACATTAATGCGAAGAATAGAACGGTTAAAACGCGCATTTGTTTTTCCGTGATTTCCTACACTGTGACGTGACAAAACGATCTTAGAAAGAAAAAAACAACTAGTTGAAACAATATACTTTTATTTGAGATGTTCAAACTTCTCACCGTCAGCTGCAATGCACATTTGGAACCTTGTTTGAATTTCACGTTGCACACGTTGGAGCATAGAGGGTGACACGTTGACACAAGCGTCCGTAATGCGTCGTTTTGATTGGGAATCACAAGCGATACCACTGTACCACATTGCAGTGTAGTGTTTTGTCCGAAAAATAATCATTTCTTCTTCCGTTCAAGTTTCGTGACGTCACAGTGTAGGAAATCACGAAAAATGAAATTTCGCGTTTTAAACGTTCTATTCTTCACATTAATGTCCACAAGGTATCTTTTCGTACTAAATCGACGATGCTCTACAACTTTGTGAATCACTTTTTTGCCCTATCTCTTTCGGTTTTCGAGATAGGAAAGTTAACTTCGCAGTTCTCCACCAGATGGCGCCGTAGGCGGTTTCATTCAGTAGCGCATGGTTACTTTACTATACCTAGACACCTCTTTTATGAATATAGCAGCAGCCATTCCAAAGTTAAAAGGGTTGCAAGGGATTTTAGTGGGCATACTGTATATTAATGGATAATCGTTTCTGAACATTATAAAACATACCACATTAAAAAATTCCTGTAATTACTAGAGTTATAGCCTAAAATGTACGAAGTACCAAATGTAAACAAGTTTAAAAGTAAAACTCTGAATTCAATTTTCTCAAAATGAGGTATTTGGGCATAAAGCGCAGGATATCTAAAAAACTTTTTAATATATTTTCATGCAATTTTCAGAAGGTATATTTTATGTTAGTATGCATAAAGTGAACCTAAATATATTACTTTTAAATGCTAAAGGTGTAAAATTAACAACTATAATATAAATTAAAATAACTTTTATTAGTTGTTTTACATGTTTCGACTCTTCTGAGTCATTTTCAAAAACAAAATGAGAATATTCTAAAGATGCACGGGCTTTGAAGTTATTATTTACATGTACTTTTTAAAAAAATTACGCACGTTATCTATTATTTTTTACTTGATTGTTTATTTTCATATCTTTGAGCATGGAGTAATTCTAGCCACAGTTTCGGTAAATTAAAAGATGCCGCATCGTTACATATTGTATTTTTGCGCGTGAGTATCTCTATGATTTCTCTTATTATGGATGGATAGTATAGACTGGAGGGAAGAAACCATCCAAATAAATTTCAATGAAAGTAAAATAATATTTCCCTCCAATCTATACTATCCATCCATAATAAGAGAAACCATAGAGATTCTCACGCGCAAAAATACAATATGTAACGATGCGGCATCTTTTAATTTACCGAAACTGTGGCTAGAATTACTCCATGCTCAAAGATATGAAAATAAACAATCAAGTAAAAAATAATAGATAACGTGCGTAATTTTTTTTAAAAGTACATGTAAATAATAACTTCAAAGCTCGTGCAGCTTTAGAATATTCTCATTTTGTTTTTGAAAATGTCTCAGAAGAGTCGAAACATGTAAAACAACTAATAAAAGTTATTTTAATTTATATTATAGTTGTTAATTTTACACCTTTAGCATTTAAATGTAATATACTATTACAAGGTGTTATATTTTATTATATTGTGAACCTAAATATTAAATTTTATTGTTTAAAAAAATATTGTTTTTGGTGGTTACTGTTGAAATATTTCAAATTTCAAAATTTTGTATAATCTAAATACAACTTTATATTAAACATATAACAATGCTTTAAATACAAAGTTATTTATGTTCAGGGTAATTATTACAATCTATAGTATTATTAAGCACCAAAATGTTTCTTCTAGAGGTACTTTTTTTTCAATCCTGCGCGTAAGCTCTCATGCCAAATTTCTGCTCGACAACTGCCTGAGAGTTTGAAGCCTTCTATAAATATTAATTCTGCATATTGTAATTTTTCAAAGATATGAAATAAAAGATCATAATGTTATCTTTTATTCCTCCGTTTTAAGATATTACATGTTAAAAATGTTTTTTTTCCTTTTTACCAATTTAAAATTCTTATGATCCGTTATCTTCATTTTTAATCTTTAAGATATTTAATGTTAAAAATGTTTTTTTTTTCTTTTTATCAATTTAAAAATCTTATGACACGTTATGTCCGTTCTAAATCTTTAAGATATTAAATGTTTAAAATATTTTTTTATCCTTTTTACCAATAAAAAAAAAAAATATGACCCGTTAGCTCCGTTTTTAATCTTTAAGATATTAAATGTTATGATTATTTTCTTTTCCTTTTTACCAATTTAAAAATCTTATGACGCGCTATCTTCTTTTTTAATCTTTAAGATATTGAATGATAAAATTGTTTTTTTTTCCTTTTTACCAATTTAAAAATCTTATGACCCGTTATCTCCGTTTTTAATCTTTAAGATATTGAATGATAAAAATAATTTTTTTCCTTTTTACCAATTTAAAAATATTATGAACCGTTATCTCCGTTTTTAATCTTTAAGATATTGGATGTTATTTTTTTTTTCCTTTTTACCAATCTTAAACCCTTATGATCCCTTAAGATACTCATGAATATTGTTCATCTGCTTGTTAATACCTAAACAACAGAAATGCTTTTCTGTATTACGTTAAAGCTGTTTATTAATACACCTGAAATCTTCTAAACTTATTTGTTTAATGCTAAACACATGATTAAAATGACAACTCAAAAATGAAATTAGAAAAATTCTAAAAACACAAGGTGCTGAAAAATTTCCGTAAATAGGAATGGAAACTTAATTTACGCAATATTGTTTTTCATTTTAAATAAAATCCAAACATTTTTTTCTTTTTCGAAAAACCTCGCACAATTATCTATATTAATAAAAGAAAGTTTCGCTCTGTGTGTGTGTGTGTGTGTGTTTGTTTGTCTGTCTGCGATGGCTAGCAAAATCTAGCCCACCTAGAAGTCTGAAAATTTAGGTGTGGATAGTCCAAGGTCTAGCCATGTGCACCTGAGTCTCAAAAGTTTAATATTTTGATAATTACCTAAGATATTAATTAGATTCTCAATAACCACCGCTTCTAAAATGACATCTTTTAAATCAAAATGGCTAAAGAATCGAACAGGCGCATTTTGATTTACAAGCGGAAATGAACGAATTCGGAATTATTTTACTATTTAGCGAATTTTAAGAAAACTGATTAAGATATCAATTTGAAAATTTCTGAGCATATGTAAAAAAAAATTTCTGCATCTGACTATGTGATTTTTGAAAAATTCCGTCGGTAATTTTTCTTAATTTATGCAAAAAACTGCCAAAAATCTGCCGGTGCCAGTTAAAACAATTCGAGAAAGTTTCACACAGGGATCTGCTTTCATTAAAAACAGAACTGCAAAGAGATCTGTTTCTGTGGCCGATCCCTCCATTTAGTTTGAGAAAATGAAAGGAAATAATTGCCAATTTTTACTAATGAACAAAAATGTAGGTAACTAATTAAGATATAGATTTGAAAGTGAGGTCGGGAAGGGGTGTCATCTGTCGGGTATTTTAGCGTAGCGTCTTCGTAATGTTCTAATTATCAGAAATATATAATTCTTTTTTTAATGATCGCGTTAATGTAGGTGACGGTGGTTTTCTTGAACAAATTATTCATTATATTTGCAGATATGGGGAGAGAGGCGGTTAACGCCTTTCTCTGAGATTGTAATTATATTGAGCCCGGGCAACGCCGGGCGGGTTAGCTAGTATTATAATATAATTAAATAAACTAATATGATTGATGTCCATAAATGTATTTATAGGGGATTTATTCCAATCGGGCTTCAATCTAACATCATTGTGTTTTCCTTCTGAAATTATTAATATTTATACAAGAAATGAATTTAAAATTTGTGAATGTTTTAATACTTACTACTTCCGTCAGCATTAAATATAAATCATCTTATTTATTGCTTTTTAAATTACGCTACGATGGTTTTTGAATTGATTACCAAATATTACATTATCTTCAATAATTTAATAGAAACTATTAATTCATAATAAACAAGTGAATGTTTGTAAACATTTGCTCATCGGTATTGTGTAATACCCTTTTTTCTAATTAAATTACTCAAATATTTGCCTGTTTAATAAAGTATTTTTATGTTTGAAAATACCAGTAATATATTTTTTCCCAAGATATTTTTGTCGTTATAGGTAAATATCAATATTATTAATTTATATGTAAATGCAGAAAATAATATTAAATACCAAATTTTTATATATTAAAATAATTTAAAATGTGAATATTACCATACGTTAATTAAAACAATAAGCAGTACATACTTTTAAAAAAATAAGAAATACATTAATTAATATTTTTCTTATAACACTTGCTTAAGTAAAGTTTTTGGAAAGTATTTTTTTTTTAAATACTTAATTTTGTATTTTAGTGTTAAGGTTAAATAAAAAAAAAGCGTATCTCTAATATAAATATTTTTGTTTTGCTTTGTTTTGCAGGTTATTACGAGTATGAAATTAATTTTGCAGTATTTAAGACTATATTAAAAATAATAATTCTAATTTTTACAGTATTTTACATTCCATATGGCAGATATCAAATATTACAGGAGTACTACAGCACTGGCACGACTACATAGCAACGAAACAATAAAATTGATTTTAAAAATAGTAAAATAATTTATCCATCAAGAGTCTACTTCCTATCTATTATCCGTGAATCAATAGAAATCTACATGCGTAACGTAAACATTTGCAATGAATCTGCCTCATTTGAATTGCCTGAAATTTGCCACGAGGTATTTTTCCGTTTTAAAAAGCAATAACGAAATAACGAAATATTAATTTTCACGATTACAGTTGGCTACTTCAAGCACCTGCTTTTTTTTTTCTTTAATCTTTTCAAGTTTATTTTCCAAATTTGCGAGAATACTTTGTTTATCCTTATATTTCTTGAAAACGGCACCATATGAGTTTTAAAACGTATGTTGAGCATTAAAAGGTTTTTTTATAAGCCTTTTGTTATTTCTTTTTCTATCACTTAAGCACTTCTCTAGATTTTAACTTTTTTTCAGTTTAACATCATAGAAATAATGTATTGTAATTTTTATAATCTATTAAAATATTTTAAACGGGTATGGAAATGTTTCGCATATTTTCAGTACAAACTCGTAATATGAATTCCTTTAGAAACTGATATATTTCATAAATTAGATTTTACCCCCCATACATGGCTTAGATACGTAAACGATATTTTCATCATATGGCAACATGCGGATACCTTATTTGATAACTTCCTTGCTCAAATCAATAGCCTGGATTCTAAGATTAAATTCACTTTAGAAGTGGAACAGAATGGCACACTTCCTTACTTGGATGTGCTATTAATCAAAACTCGCCATGGAATAGAATGTATTGTATATAGAAAACCAATAGCCAATCCATCCATTATCCCACATAATGCTCAAATACGTTTTACATACAAATTTTCGGCATTTAGGCATTTTATTAAGAGAGCCTTTAGAGTTTGTACTCCAGATCAGTTAACATGTGAAATAAATAAAATACATGAAATAGCAAGAGACGACGGATATAAAGAAAGCACTATTAATAAAGTAATTTTGAGCATGGAGAAGAATGAGAAGAAAAACTTCAATAAACAAAATTCAAAGTTATCTACTTTTACAATATTTCCCTGGGTTCTTTGAAAGATTGAAATATAAACTTAGCAAATTCACTATATGTCTTATCGGAAAACATTCACAAAATAAAAAAAGTGTAGTTTGTAAGAAAATAGACCCAATAGAGCCATATCAACTATCAGGTGTTTATGAAATCCCGTTCACAAGAGCAGATGGTACGTTGCAATATTATATAGGAATGACCACTAGAAAGTTTAAAACAAGATTTAAAGAGCATATGGCAGATATCAAATATGACAGGAGTACTACAGAACTGGCACGACTACATAGCACTGAGACAATAAAAATTATTTTAAAAATAGTAAAATAATTTATCCATCAAGAGTCTACTTCCCATCTATTATTCGTTAATCAATAGAAATCTGCATGCGTAACGTAAACATTTGCAATGAATCTGCCTCATTTGAATTGCCTAAAATTTGGCACGAGGTACTTTTCCGTTTTAAAAAGCAATAACGAAATATTAATATTCACGATTACAGTTGGCTACTTTAAGCACCTACTTTTTAAAAAAAATCTTTTCAAGTTTATTTTCCAAATTTGCGAGAATACTTTATTCATCGTTATATTTCTGGAAAATAGCCCCGCATGAGCGTTGAAACGTATGCTGATCATTAAAAGTTTTTTTTATAAGCCTTTTGTTGTTTCTTTTTGTATAAGCATTTCTCTGGAGCTTTTTCTTAAGCATTTCTCTGGATTTTAATTATATTAGTCATCTTATTTTGTGATTATGTGTAAAAAGGTTATTAAGATTTATTTTAGAACACATTTAAAATTCTTATACGCCTCAAATATAAAATGTTATGTAAAAGTTGAATGTCTTCTTCATACATCTATTAGCTACCAGATTACACTGCTATGAGCACATCTTTAACTTGTATGTGACCATTTAAAAAAATTATTCTAATAAAATTGAACACTACAACGTCTCAATTTTTTTATGTCATTTTTATACATTTACGTCAGTATTTGCAGACATTTATATATATATATATATATATATATATTAAAGACAATTTGAGATCCAATTACACGATATACCATTGATGAATAAAATATTTTTTTTCTAATTACTAATCAACTATGAGCAGATTTTAAGTTGTAACCTATTATTAAAAAAAATATTTGCATTTTTTATGCAAAAAAATGTATTCATTTGTTAAACATCATCCTGCATCTACCAATAGATATATATGTTATATTAAAAATTTTATTTCGCATTATTCCTTTAAATTAATCTAACTTCTGACATAGTCATTATTTCCTTAATTCTTAATAATATTTATTACTTTTTAATGTACTTTAATAAAACGTATAGTAATAACTATCTTATTCCAAATCTTAATCTAAAACTTTAAATTCATTCGTAACTTTTATCAACTCCCCAATCTATAAAATTCTGAGAGACGCTTGTTGTCATTTCGAATGTTTTTAAAAGCCATTTTTTTTTAATTCTATGCTTCGCTTCGCGCGCTGGGTATTTTTCACGTCAAAATCAATGCGCAGCTGGGATAGGGGATTATTTCTTGTTAAATCTTCTCTATCGCACATCATTCGCTTAGCTTAATTTTGTCTGTCACTCATTGGTTCCTGCATACGTTACGTCGTTTCAATAACTCTACGCGCGGTTAACAAAACTGGCTTGCAAACTTTTAGAGAGCAGATTTTTGTCGTGTTTGGAAGTGCTGACCAAATAGTTATCTGGTGTTCTGCGACTTAGAATTTCACAACAGCCTTTTAAGATCTATTGAATGATGTAGTGAGGTATCGTCAAGCCTGAGGGCTATAAGTTTATACCTGATACTGTGGGAATTGTTACTGGCATCGCTCCTGTTCATTAATAAACAATTTATCTGGAAATTGGCTGCTCATTATTGAAGAAACTCTTGTGGTGTTTCATTATCACCTAACCTCCTTGCCATGATTATTGATATCGACTGCAACCATTCACCATCTTTAACAAACTGCCATTTTCTCGTGGAATATTAAATCATTTTCGTAAAAAGTTTACACACACATATACATATACTATATTGTAGTGATGTCTTTTAATATTTCTATAAATGCAAGCAACGAGGCCCTCTGAGTGGTCCCGACTCAACCTATCTTCGGAGGATGGTGGTGATCGGGAGCTTAGCCGAGGGCATCGTAGCTGTACCATCCATTTTCTAAGGGTTACTTAAGTGGGGTTCCAGAGGCAGGTGTCGATGGAACACCGTCCCCGGTCTCATGACTACGTCACCAAGTGTGCGCGGGAATTCCGTCTCCACGGCGTCATCGTGCAGACCCAACTTTCTCTCACGGGAGGCGACAGCAGTGGGGCGCACTTTGACATATTAGTGAAAACAGATGGTTGTCTGTCGGGCGGATTAGTGAACGGAGTGCATGCACACCAGGTCTTGTCGGACAACAACTTTGCTTTTTTCCTCTACTTCGCCCCTCCAATGAGAATTACCATGTGGCATCATTGTGACCATCTTCTGGGGACGCCTCACAAGGCAGCAGTCACTATGACTTCACTTTGGAGTCACACAATGATAGCCTATTTCGCGTAATATTAAGACGAAAAAAATTTATCATATTTAGTTTTACAGCTAGAACTGTGATGTTTGAGACAATTTGTGACGTCACACTGAATGGATATCATTATCACTGAATGGAGATCACCATCATTATAGATGAATGCGTTACTATGGTAGTACGTATTTGCTAACATTCCATATACTATATCACTTTCTTCTCACCTCTTACAGTTAACTTTTCGTGTTCATAAATTATCATTTATTACTTCTCCCTTAAATTATGGACAGCAATGTGTGTAGCTTCTGTTTTTATTTCAAATATGTTTTAGGTTTTCAATAAAATTTAGCATTTACTTTAATATTTAACAGATATGCGACAGGCAGTCGAATGGGTTTCAACCATAACCTAAAGAAAAATATGTAAATTTCCTATTTTGTAATTTATTACGCAATTTAAAAATTTAAATAATATTTTCATTTTCAAAGGGACGTAACAATTTATATATTGCTTTCAGATACAAAGAAGAAATATTTTAAACATTCGGAGATTATTTAAGGCTTTATTATCTATATTTATAACAAAAATATGGTTATAATGTTTTTTAGTTACAAATAGCGTGTGTGAAAGCAAATTCGATGTTTTCAATACAGAATATTTATTTTATTTTTTAAAGAACCTCTCAGAGTAATCAAGTATAGTGATTGAGAAAATTTTTACTCATATTTATCAACCAATACATTTTATGTTTGATTAATGAAATAAATAATGATTTTAAAAATGAAGCATCATTAAAGTTAAGGCGGAGAATTTAGTTTTAAGTATGAATGTTCGTTAAATGCTTTTACTTTAAAAGGTAACATGATAAAAAATATATATATATATATTGAGATCAATTTAAGCACTTCATTGAAAAGTGGAAAAAATTACTGATTTAACTTGAGAGTTCATGAATAATGATTATTTTTTTTTTTAATCGAAAGATGTCTCATTAAAAAGATGATTGCACTCGAATAAAGCACGACAGAGTAAAGAGTACATTTCAAAATATGTCTTAAACATGTTCGAATAATATTTTTATACAATCACTGTATTTTGCATGCAAATATACTATAAGAAAGATTGTCGTCATTAAATTTCGGTTATCTTAAATGCAGGATTTAATGAAAAATATCGACGACAAGGGGTGCACAGTGTTTTAAAGAGGAGTTATTAAAAATTAGAAAATATAATAGTAGTTGAAGTTTAACTTTAATTTACTAAATATTTAGTTTTATAGATATTATTTTATTTACGTTAATTATCTAAAATCTATTTAAAACACCCCAGCAATCTCAAACCAGTTTAAAAATATGAGAATATATTAACTGTGGCATAAATTTATGTATAAATGTAAAAAGCTGAAGATTTAGTAAATTAAAGTTAAAAATTATTTCAATTAATAGAGTTTCCAACTTTCTTTGTAAAATCTCAATTATAAGACACTGTGCTCCGCTCGTCGTCAATTATTTATGAATAAACAATATTTGCAGGCTGAATTATTCAGCAAAATATATCTCTTTATTAACATTTAATTTACCTATTAAAGCATTTAATAGCGGTGATGTGTCTTATATTAGTTTTGTATAAAAATAACACATTTGATACATTTTATTTTATTTACTTTAGTTATCTAAAATATATTTTTAAACGCCAACAATCTAAACCTCAGTCTGAAAGTATTAAAATAAATTGAGTGTGACATAAATCTGTGTTAGTTTTATGTATTCTGGAGTATTTTTTTATGTCAAAAGTGCTACATTTTACACTAGGTAATGTTATTAAAATTGTTTTTTTTAGATTATAAAACTAAAGATAAATAAAAGAAAAAGATTTCTACTAAATCCATTTCTTATAAAAAGAATTTACTTCTCGGACACCTTAACATTAAATTTTGTCATCTTATCCTCGACACATGACACAATAAACTGGTTTAAACATATCTTTTTAAGTAAAATATCATAGAAATCATAGAAACTCGACAGAGTTTCTCGACAAGCATAAGAAACAGCAATGCATTGAACCGTAAATGAAAGGAATTTCCGCCAATGGATGCCAAACGATTTTACAAAAAAATTTTAGCACTCTGTCTAGTTTATATTTTGCGGAGGGGACAAAACGGGTTTTTGACACATCTATATCTCGCGTTCTATTTATGATAGAAACAAAATTCTTGATTCTATGGAATGGGGCGTGCCAACGGACTAAGAATTCAAAAGAAAGCAAAATCCGACGAATAGGTTTTCAGTAAATGCGATTTTAAAAGTGCTGCTTTTTGCACTTTTTAAATCTTGTTCAAACCAAAAACTGTTGATAAGGCTACAGCAATGTGTAATTATCGGATTTTTACGCGGTTTACGTTATTTGAATCGTATTTATAAGTAGTTTGGACCTTTGTAAGTTTCATGTAAAAATATTAATTAGTTTTTGATTTATATCAGTTTAAAGTTATTGATTCCTATACTTAACATAGAGCAATAAATTGTTGACAGGGCTACAGCATTTTTTAACTATCGGATTTTTAAGCGGTTTACGTTATTTGAATCGTTTTTATGAGTTGTTCAAACCTTTGTAAGTTTCATGTAAAAATATTAATTAGTTTTTGATTTATATCAGTTTAAAGTTATTGATTCCTATACTTAACATAGATAAAAAAAAATAATAAATGACCCAACTCTTTTAGGAATGGTCGTATACACATGGTATTAAGATATGTTATTACACTCGACCCAAGTAAGCTTCCTATTATAAAAAATCGTAACATTTAAGGTTCGTTTACAGGGTCTCACAAAAGATCTTTTGATATACGGCTTAAGAGTTGTGTAATTATCCGCTTTTTACGCGGTTTGCAGCATTTGAATTGTTTTTGTGAGTAGTTCAAATGTTTAATATTTCGTGCAAAATTATTAATTAGTTTTTTATGTATACCACTTTAAAGTGATTTATTCCTATACTTAAGATGAAGCAAAAAAAAAAAAACATTAAATGGTCTAACTCTTTTCAAAAAGAACGTATGCGCATGATGTTAAAAAAATATACTACGAACGACCTAAGTTAGCTTCCTATTGTAAAACAGAATTGTAGAATTTACTGTTCGTTTACAGGGTAACTCAAAATATTTTTTAATAAGACTAAAAAGTTGTGTAATTAGCGAATTTTTACGTTGAAGTACATGATTCCTGTACTTAACACAGAGGAAAAACAATAGTAAATTGCATACCTTTTGTCAAATTGGCTATATACACAAGATATTCAAATATGTTACTACATCCTCTCTATTGTAAAGCGGCATTGAAGCATATACGTTTCGTTTACAGAGTCTCTTAGAAGATCTTGATTACATTACAACCGATGTATATTTACTGAGTGAGATGTATTTTAATGATTTTACACTGTTTCAATATCTGTAAGGTTTCATTATCTTGCTTTAAAATTTAATATGAGTTCATTTTGTCCGTCTGAAATCGCGTCGATGTTAAGCTCTAAATCTATTATAATATAGTATTTTCATCGATTAAAAAAACTGTGTTTATTTATAAATATATAATTCTAGCGTAATTGATTGAAATAGCGATTAAAAAATTCCAACTTTACGTTCATGCGCTGAGTAATAGAATGTAAAAATGTTGCTACCCCAAGATTACAAGTTTTGCGTTTAAATATTAGCCGTTCATCGAATCTCCGGCTATGACGAACTTAAAATGCTAAATTTCGTATACAATAGGTGATCGATAACGAACTGTTCGGTTTACGAACAAATCGGTTAACGAACACTTTCGCGTGAGATTTTTATGTTCGGAGAACGAACACCTCACGAAACAAAGCCATGATGAAGCAATGCCGTGTTTCATATTTGCCGAGCTATACTTATTGCCTCTATTGTCAACTTTGAGAACATTTTAACAGTTGCATACATATGTCCTAATTAATTCATGGACCGCCAGAGATTGGGAACCTATATTTTAGGATCACCGAATTCGAATGAACAGACTATATGAACAGAAATCACTTTAACAGTTTTTATACTTTTTGCAAACGTTGCGAATTTTATATTTTTCAAATTCTCGAAACGTTGAGTTAAAAAACTTAAACAAATAAAAAACTTCTAAATTGCTCAGTAATTTTCAAAAATGATATATTTAATATGTTAGTATAAAAATCCCTGTAAATTTTTATACTAATAGAAATAGGTTCGTAGAAAAAAAAATGTTGATTATTCTCGGTGAAGTATGCTCCATAAACTTATCGTTGTAGTTGACCGAAAAAAAGTGCTTCTTATTTTTCCACATTTTTCTGAAACTGTAGTATTTTAATTAGTTTGTAAACTACTGTAAAATTGTCTAATTTTTTGTTTTTGAATGTATATAAATGGAAGAGTGATATAAACAAAAGAAAAAGGAAAATAAATATGTCATAAATAATCTGATGAATACAATGTAAGGCAATTAATGTAAAAGTTTCCCCGTTGTTATGGTAGCGACATGTACGTTGGAATAAGTCACTCAATAAATTGTATAATTCTGATGTATAATTCTGTTTATAGCATCACTATTATTTTTTTGCCCCTTTCATCTTTTCTTTTCTGAATAAAAATGGAATCCGTATAATTGAAATTAAATACCTTAAAAAAAGGAGTGATATCTCATCAAAAACAACTCGTTGTAAATGATCCCGCCAAGCCACAAACCTAAAACGTCAGTCACAAAAAGAAGTGATATCACATAAAAAGAAGCGATATAGAAGAGCATACTCCGAGTCCCGTGTAAAAATTTATCACCACTCATAATGTTTCCAAAGGACTCGGAGTGAGGTACAGTATGTGAGAACTGCTTGGCGACCTATATATATATATATATAAACCTTATAATAAACGTTAACTAAATTGAGATATATTGCAGTAATTCTAGCGTAAGGGAATGGCATAGATCTGGGAGAAAATCCGTTCTGTCAGTTCTTTCGCATACAAAAATATTTAAAAAATGATGTAACAAAAATTAAAAATTTATTTTTTTCGATTTTCAAAATTGATATACTGCATATATTTTAAAAGCCTGCAGGTCGCCAAGCAGTTTTCACATACTGTACCTCACTCCGAGTCCTTTGGAAACATTATGAGTGGTGATAGATTTTTACACGGGACTCGGAGTATGCACATATCGCTTCTTTTTATGTGATATCACTTCTTTTTGTGACTGATGTTTTAGGTTTGTGGCTTGGCGGGATCATTTACAACGAATTGCTTTTGATGAGATTATATTTATCTAATGATAAATTGCCATTTTCTACACATTGAACGCAGATAGCGTATCTGTATATAACGTATTTGAAATATATTATATTCGGATATTAATTAAACATAATAATATTATTTTATGCATACCTACTCATCTGAAATAGAAATTTCTCTAAAAAGGATGAAATTATGTAATAGTTAAGACTGTTGTGAATTTGCGTGTTTATAACTGTTTACGGACTAATCTCGAATCAAAAGTAATTTTAATACTTAAAAATTGTTAATTTGCATGCATTAAAATTCTTTTTGCTAATAACGTCAGCATATGTGCTGATAATGTATGCTCAAAATATATCTCATATAAACTCAGTGCAAATATTAATGCAATTTAAACAATTTTAAAGTCGAATTATTAGCAAACTAGCAGATCCACTCGGCATTGTCCGGTCTTGTCAAAAAGTAGAACAAAGCTCAAAAACACTCTAAAAATGGCTGCGCGAATTTCGAATAACCTTTTTTGAAAAAGTATATATATATATATCTATATATGTATATTACGCTATCGTAAGTGGCACAGAAATCGCGATTATTCGTTAATTCTTTAATGGCAACACCCGAACGAAACGCATCTCATTGGTAATTGTGTAAAAGTCATTTGGCAGGATTTAGGCCAGGATTTTTTACATTTAACTGTTTGGTGCAGCCATCTACAGGAATAAAAGCGAAACAAACTTACAATTTATTGATGTAGTGCAAATAAATTGTAATTATAATTCGTCAACATTAACAACTAAATAGATATCTTTTTATACATTTTCATTTGAAATATTGATTTTTGTAAGCATTTAATATACTTTTGAAATTTTAGCTGTTATTTAATTTTTTACAAGTTTTTAGTAAAAATAAATATTTTTCCGTCTTTTTTTTATGAAGTCCTCTCCACTGTATATTTTTCAATGACAGTCTGTCCGGTCAACGCCTGGCGGTTCCGCTAGTATAACAAAATTTACTATATTAGGTTAGAAGATTAAAACCAGATACTTTTTAATAATGTGGAAAAATCGAAGTGAATCCCGAGAAATCTCTAAAACTCACAAAAATATACTTCAAAAATTGCAGAGCATGAAGTTTACTATATTGGGCTAAAAAGTTTAAATTAGAAATTATTTTATGAATGTCATGAAATCGCATCAAAACATGAAAAGAAGCTAAAAATCGCATAAAAATTCAGAAATCGCTGTATGAATAGCGAATAAGCTTTATTGAAAGTAGGTCAATATTTACAATATCATGCTAAGAGATTAAAATCGGTTCGTTTTACTAATGCAGGAAAATCGCCGCGAAACTATTAAAAGAATACATGCTAAAAATCTTATATCTATACTAATATTATAAAGGAGCAAAGATTGTTTTTTTGTTTTTGTTTGTTTGTTTGTTTGTTTGTAGGGGGTAATCTCTGGAACTACTGAAGCGATTTCAAAAATGATGGCGGCAAATTGATGGTGACAATCCCCTCTCCAACATAGGCTATATTTTATGTCGGTGCCACTACCCCAAGGGGGTGCAAGAGCGAAAAACTTTTTAAAATTTCGATTTTTTGCATACTGAAGGAGATAGAAACATCAAATTTGGTATGGTAGTTACTTATAAGATGTAAATGCTCTCTAAGAACAAATTCTAAAAACATTCGAAATTTAAAAGGGTGAGATGAGCGAAAAGCGTTCTAAAAACATTCTAAATTACAATTTCTATGGAATCTCTAGAACTACAGAATCGATTTCAAAAGAGATGGTGGCAAATTGATGCTGACAGTCCCTGCTCCAACATACATTATATTTTATGTCTGTGCCACTACCTCCAGGGGGCTGCAGGAGCGAAAAACGTTCTAAAATTTCGATTTTTTGCATACTGAAGGAGATATAAACATCAAATTTGGTATGGTAGTTACTTATAAGATGTAAATGCTCTCTAAGACCAAATTCTAAAAACATTCGAGATTTAAAAGGGTGAGATGAGCGAAAAGCGTTCTAAAAACATTCTAAATTACAATTTCTATGGAATCTCTGGAAGTAGAGAACTGTTTTCAAAAGTGATGTTGGCAAATTGATGGTGACAGTCCCTGCTCCAACATAGGCCATATTTTTTGTCGGTGCCACTACCTTCAGGGGAGTGCAAGAGCGAAAAACGTTTTTTTGTATACTGAAGGATATAGAAACATCAAATTTTGTATGGTAGTTACTTACAAGATGTAAATGCTCTCTAAGAACAAATTCTAAAAACATTCGAAATTTAAAAGGGTGAGATGAGGGAAAAGCGTTCTAAAAACATTCTAAATTACAATTTCTATGGAATCTCTAGAACTAGAGAACTGTTTTCAAAAGTGATGCTGGCAAATTGATGCTGACAGTCCCCGCTCCAACATAGGCCATATTTTATGTCGGTGCCACTACGTCCAGGGGAGTGCAAGAGCGAAAAACGTAATAAAATTTCAATTTTTTGTATACTGAAGGAGATAGAAACATCAAAATTGATATGGTAGTTACTTATAACATATAAATGCTCTTCTAAGAACAAATTCTAAAAACATTCGAAATTAAAAAGGGTTTGATGGCGTTCTAAAAACATTCTAAATTACAATTTCTATGGAATCTCTGGAACTACAGAACTGTTTTCAAAAGTGATGTTGGCTAATTGATGGTGACAGTCCCTGTTCCAACATAGGCCATATTTTATGTCGTTACCACTACCTCCAGGGAAGTGCAAGAGCGAAAAACGTAATAAAATTTCAATTTTTTGTATACTGAAGGAGATAGAAACATCAAAATTGATATGGTAGTTACTTATAAGATGTAAATGCTCTCTAAGACCAAATTCTAAAAACATTCGAAATTTAAAGGGGTGAGATGAGGGAAAAGCGTTCTAAAAACATTCTAAATTACAATTTCTATGGAATCTCTAGAACTAGAGAACTGTTTTCAAAAGTGATGCTGGCAAATTGATGCTGACAGTCCCCGCTCCAGCATAGGCCATATTTTATGTCGGTGCCACTACCTCCAGGGGAGTGCAAAAGCGAAAAACGTAATAAAATTTCAATTTTTTGTATACTGAAGGAGATAGAAACATCAAAATTGATATGGTAGTTACTTATAAGATGTAAATGCTCTCTAAGAACAAATTCTAAAAATATTCGAAATTAAAAACGTTTTGATGGGGTTCTAAAAACATTCTAACTTACAATTTCTATGGAATCTCTGGAACTACAGAACCGATTTCAAAAGTGATGATGACAATCCCTGCTCCAACATCCTCTTTAATATAAAGCTATGCGTTGCTGACGACTGGGTTTTTAACTAATCGTTGCCACAGATTAATCTCAGAAAATGAAACATTTGAAGTTACTGAAAAAAATAATAGCTCGAAAAGTATTTGTCAGAAAATTGTTAGACAAACTGCGTTTGAAAAGTAAAAAATTTTATTCTTCTTGATATAATTTTCAAACCTAATGATTCTGCCGTTTTTCAAATATTGAATTTCAAAAATTACCAAATTTCACAATGGAGTACCATAACTTCACGTGTAAAAAGATAATTATAAGGGCGACGTGTCCTGACGTGTATATTGGCTATAGCACGAGTCACAAAATATAGTACCCTTATTATTCTCTTAAAATATAAAAGTGCAGTATGAAATGTCAATATTTTGTTTGATTAAAGGTTTGTTAAGAGAAATTGACCAGCGTAGCGGGCGTAGCTTGCTAATATATATGTTTTTTTTTTTTTAATAGAATGCACTCATAGGAAAATATTCAGTACAGTGGACTACAACATTGTAACCGAAATTCTTTTACGGACGCAAAAATCGACGCGCAACGCGAAAAAAACGCTAGAAATCGTATTGAAAATCGCGGAAGACAAAATGTACTATATTAGACTAAAAGTATAAAACCATAATTCTTTGAAATAGGGCTTAGAAAATTCGAAAAAATAATGCGACATCACTGTTAGAAAATGGTGGTAACTGAAGATGGAAAACATATACTTTTAAATGTAAATAAAGGAAGAGTTGAATGAACGAATTCCCGTTCGCACGTGATAATAACCTTAAATAAATCCCATATTTCTATTATTTTATATCTTTAACCCGATTCTGTGTAAATTTATATTTTAATGACAAAATCGCGAAAAAATACTAACAATCAGTGATAAAAGTGCTCATAACAAAACATTTTCTTCTTTTTTCACGTAAGATCGTTTCACAGTTTTTCAAAAATAGTTTTTCTTTCCAAACCGTTTAAAATTTTCAATGGTTATAGTTATAAATATAATGGTTTTAGAGCCCGTGTAAAAATTACGTCATACAGATTGTTATCTAGTTATAAGAAAAATATAAAATAAATAACCTTTTTTCTCGCTTCTTTTAGTTTTCGCGCCGGGTCCGTTATCATAATAAGATAAAATGTTTTCGTCGTCCGACTTCTCTGAAATTTTAGTAGTTTATAAATAGAACAGTTTCCAATTCCTGTATAAAATTTTGTGAAAATGTATACACAATAAATAATTAAAAGGTACCCCGTTTTGCGAATCCGACCGTTGCCACGTAGAAACACCCCTTTATTATGCTTTTTCGTCGAAAATTTGCTTCTTTTTTGCCGAAGATGAGGATTGAGCTCTTCTGGGCATGCGCGGAATACTTTCCACATAGGTTTATTTTGCAGCAATTAAAACAGTTTTGTTCGTTAATAACTCCCTTAATTAAGGGCTGATTTCTTCGAAACTGCAATTCCTGTAGGCCCGGATTTTTCTAAATTTTTTGACACCAAAAGCGCTTCGCTACTCGCTACGCTCGCAGAGTTTATCCGGGTACAGATACACACACACACAGACAGACAGACACACAGACATATACGAACATTAATAATAAGGATGTTTTAAGTTTGTAGGATATAAAACATTTGTCTCATTGCATGATCTTTGTCTATGTAATGCTTTATTCAGACGTATTTAGGATGCTTCTTTTACAAACATGTAAATATATTTTTGTCCTAAAGATGTCATCCTGTCATCCTCACTTAGTTAATGGTAAATAATTTTTCCGAATAAATATCATTTCAAATTGTACGAAAATGAGGTGAAAGTCAGATTTTTCTCTTTATTACATAAAATTCAATTAATGTAAATGATACACGTATTCTTTTTTTAAATGATATTTTTGGAACAAATAGATAACATTTCCATTTGATACTCCTTTCCTTGGGCTTGGGTTTCAAAATTAACCATTTCGGCACTAACTTTTTTCTTAAAGTCCAAAAAAATTACAAATTTTGTCAACTTTCCTTGTTTTTTACTATTTCAAAGCTAGATGGCGCTACTTGTCCACTAAAAAGTCAAAATATAGAATACACGTATGTGATTATGAGGTTTTTACGTATCTGCAAGGCGTTATTTATAGTTTAAAGCATTTTAAAAGTAAGGAACACATATGTGACCGCCAGGGCCGAAAGGGTTAATGAGGACTATTTCATTAACATAAACTTGTTTCTTACCTGATTTTCAATAATTTTGAAATTGCAATACCAAGTTTTATCCAATGCGAATAAAGTTGAATGATGTTTGAACAATTATGTGAGAAACTGTACACAGGCCGTATTCAGAAAATTATCCTGAAGAAGCTGTTTTAAATCATTTGGAATCCTAACATTTATGAAAGATTTTTTTTTGTCTCTGTAAAAATAAGGTGCTATACGTGAATAACTGCAAAAGTGTACTGAGAAGCCAAATACAAGTTACTGTCACATACAGAACTTTTTGATGTTATGCCATACACTATACTCTGTGATGGTCCAAACACTTTAATTAAATGTCCCACTGTAAAAGAAAGTCATATGTTTCTTAATGTAGGATAATATATTGTAACCATACAAAAGTATACGCATTGATCTCTTCTAACTTCCCCAAGATTTCGAAAACTGCTCTTTATATTTAGAAATATCACAAATAAATGCAATTTTGAAATTTTAAGAAGCATATATAAAAACAATTTTTTTGGTTGTTCCCATTGATTTTCGAAAAAAATTCCGAATAATTTTTAACATGCATTTATTATTTTTCTGAAATCGGAACGGTTTTTAGGATAATACCCATACTCAAGCAAACGTGTTCATGTTCAATAAACAAGTTTTACAGACAAACGCATGATGAATTAAAAGCATTCACATTAACATTAAAATTAATATTATTTTGCCACTATTGCACGTATAAATTCAGTTTCGCAGGTGAAATTGTCTAATTGAGAATAGATAGCTATAGCATCCTAAAAACCAATTTTCCAGTTTGAGAAAACTGTTTAATACACTCTAAAAACTACTCAGAATCCTTTCCGAAATACAAAGTAACAAAATAAAACTTATTTTTGTAAATGCTTCTTTAAATCTGGAAAATACATCAGTCCATGACACACTGAGCAGTAAGAAATAACATTTCAATGAACATTTCAGGAATATTACAAAAATGTTAATGATCATTACGAAGTGAAAAACGAAAAAACATGAAATTTGTTAAAGTTGCGATCACTATATCGCATGTATGAGCATGCACATGAAGAGAAAACATAAAAACATTACTGGATACAGAAACCACTCTGCATTGAAATCCGCAAAACTATGAAAAATTCGTAAATGCCGCGATGATGTATCGCATTAATGAGCACATCGCGTACATAAAAAGAAAATCATGGATACATCAATGGATGCAACGACAATGGTATTGGAATTTCAAAAAGTACAAGAAATTTGAAAAAACCAACTATCAATCACCTTCAACAATAAAATTTATAAAACATTAATTAAAACAGCAAAAAAATCTTAGATATATATTTACTAAAGATTATTATTCTTAATTAATTCCCTCTGCTGGGGCATAAACGTTTGTGACTTCATTTAAAACTGATCTGTTGTACTTAACTATACATCGCAGCATTTTTTCAATATATTTTTTCTCTTTTAATATCATGACGTCACCGTTTAAAGACGTAATTGTTATTTTAATTAACGAAAGAACTAATAAATCAGTAAAACACCATTTAAATTACAGATGAACACCAATTTAAAAATCACTTGATGATGTAACAAAGAAGTGTAACGAATCTCACATCAAGTAAATGTGACGTCACAATCAGTCATTTTTGGCATTAAATCCTATAGTTGGTGATCGGTTTTTTTTAGGGAAAGTGGTCGACGTGATAATGAAGTGCCGTTTCAAGCAACTTGTTTTAAATGTAGTTATATCTCCATTTTAACTATTGCATACATTTCCACACCTTTTCATGAGATAAATAAAACTCTTTTTTGTCTTTGTTTCCTTAAGGAGAAATGATTTTACTAAACGTGAACAATAAAAATACTTTACTTGAATGATTAAGATATAAGAGAAAATGTTTATCAGTTATCATCACAGAACGGTTAAAAAATGGTTGAAACATGGTTTAAATGGCACCCTCCAATTCCTTCAATAATGTATACAGTTTCTGGGACAGTGGTCTGTAACGTAACATATTCATCAAATGGGAGCTCAATAGAGGTAATAGTTTAGGCACTATCGTGTTCACTCACATACATACTCGCTGACATAGTCGCAAAAAAAAACGAAAATTATGACTACGGTGACCTTAAAATATATACAAACACCAGCATACAAGTACACGTACACACATATGAAGTAGGTGTAAAAATAGCAAAAACGGATTCAGGGAACCTCAAAATGTAAAGATATACCGAAATTTCCATAATCGAATTTTATTATAATTATAACACTTTCTTATGAAACTTTCCTTATCAAAACAACAATTTTGCCTTATATATGTCCGGAAAGTAATAATGTTTTATCATCAGTGGAACTTATTATCAGTGGAACATACTTACGCTTCATTAATTTTTATTATCTGTAACATAAAAGTTTTACTACCAAGCCATCATATGAAATTCTGATACTTTCGTGTTAGAGCAGCACCCGAGAATGAATCTCCAAGCGACCAAGATTTACCGCTAAATTATGCAGAATATATGACATAATAATAATATATAACGTATGTAACAATTCGTGACGCATAATGCCCAGATACAATCGAGGCTAACGAAAAAGAAAGGCTACCGCGGTGCTTTACGCGTATCTTTTTTTACAGACCGCGGGAGTCACGTGAAGCTCGAATGCACCAATGCAGGTGTACGGAAAGAGCACACGTCACTCTAGCGGTCTGTAAAAAAAGATAAGTGGAATGAACCGCGGTAGCCTGTCTTTTTCGTTAGCCTTGGATACAATCATATGACGCATATATGACGTATATATGTGACATGTTTATAAGATGTATATGATGTATATATGGAATATAAGACGTAAATAATATATATATATATAATGACGTATATGGCATTTAAGACGCAAATAATATGTATATAATGACGTATATGTCACATATATGAATCATTAGAAGAATAATATGCGTATATATAAGGCTTATATATACGTTTTGCTATGATCTTGGCGAAATCGTTGTTGTAACCGTGGCATAATCGTAACTGTGGGACCTAAATAACACAAAAATACCGAAATTTCACTAAATGCTATGCCATTTATTTGTATTTTTTGAATTATTTCCCGTTTTGTCAGGAAAACCGTATAGTTTTCTGTGACGCGTACCAAAAAATATTTTCATTCTTCTTTATAAAGCTGAGATATTTAGTACGATTGAGTCAAAACAACGTCAGTTTTTTGCTGAGAACCGTTTATGGACGCGAATATTGTGATTGCCGTATTTTTAGAATATTGCATTTTTATTTATGTTACCTGGAAGACCTATAATGTTTAACTCGGGCGAAGCTGGGTGGTTATGCTAGTACACTATAAAAACTACTCAGATTCATTTCCGAAAATCAAAGTAACAAAATAAAAACTTCTTTTTGTAAATGCTTTTTAAATCTGGAAAATATATCAGTCCATGAGGTTCCTAAACATAAAGAAAGCATTTTGGAATCGTGGGTCACTAGGAAGGAATTATAGTATATTTTAGTACTTGATTATATATTTATTTTCATAGATTAAGAAACATTTGTCTTTTTTTAAGGTGCGTAGAGATGTAAATTATTTAATATTTTTTTAGATAACACACATATATATATATATTGATAGACTTTTATATATTTGTCCTCAAGAACCTCGCTTGGCAAATGCACCTTTATTTTTTCCTACTCCTAATATATCAACTTTTCTTCTCATTATCCCCCTCCTCCTCATTAGTAATTTTCTAAGGTCTCAATATTGATTAAGATTTCCTCTGGATGTGTGACGTGTCATCCGTCAGATTACATGATTAATGACAATTTAATTATTTTTCTATAAAAAGGGTTAATAATTCTATCTAAGTTATGAATTTTATCAATCTTTAATCTGTTTTCCATTTAATTTGAAAACTCAATGAAATTTGACCTGATCAACCAATTTCTTTTACAAATTCCCGCCTAATTGTTGTTTGTTATCTGACAAAAATGTAGTAAAAAATTGTATTACCATGAAATAAATGAGACTGTGTTACCATCTTAAATTATCATAAATTTTGCTATACTAATACATAAATTATGTATTATGTTTTATGCTAATATTACTCTTGATTGTATTTCTTATTATTTTAAAACGAAGAGACATTATTACATTATTTTTATACAAATTGCCTGAAAATTTATTCCTAGTATTCATGGGTTGCAAAAAAGTGATAATATTATGTTTTGTGTAAACATTTACAATGTATTTTACCTGAAATGGAATTAAGGAATTGCATACTTATTAGGTGCGTTCGTAATTATATAAATACGTAGCACCTATTGTCGTCCTTGGTCCATCCGTCTGTCCGTCCGTCCGCCTATAACAACGCAAAAACTACCCAACCGAATGATTTGGAATTTAAGATATATTATCTTTGCAGAATTTTGTCGAGACATTTCAATTTTTTTAAAAATCGAATCAAAACTTTAGGAGATATTAATAAAAATATTTATTAAGAAATTTGAATTAAAAGAAAAAAAATCGGCGCTTTCTTGCTATAGGAGCTTCCGAGGTTGAATCGTCAAGCGACCGAGATAGTTATTTTATTAAAGAAATTAATCTGCAGACGATATAATTCATTTCACAGAATAAAAAATCATCAAGATCTGAAAATTTATATAACTAGCTATAGTACGAACGTACCTCATTTGACACGTTTGACGTACAATTTCCAACTTGTTGTATACTAGATAACGTACCCGCCGTTTTCCGGTATTTTAATAATGTTTGTTTAGAAAAATCTATTTCAAAATTAAACATGTTGTATAAAAAACATAGTAAAAAAAGCAGTAGAAATGGTATAAACTGAATCTAATGAAAACCCAAATCTAATATAAAATGCTTCTCTGATTGTGAACAAACAAGTTACTAAATGAAGCGTTATTAATCCATTCCGGATATTTAACAAATGGTCAGAAAATTGGCGATCCAATATGTTTTCATCCAGTTTAATCTCACATTATTAGTTTGTCGCAAACTGCGAACATGTCTCCAAAGATGTGACAAATTAAGGCATGCGTTAATTTCATCCGCCATTGTTCCTTTTCGAAAGACCGGCAATGTTTGTCGGAAATCTCCAGACATTCCAACAGTGACTCCATTCAATAGTAAATTATTGCGTCTTAAAAATTGGAGTGTCTGATTGAGTGCCTGAAAAGTAATCTTGTGTGACCTGGTGCATTCATCCCCTACAAAAACCTAACCTTTTTTTTTTTTTTTTGAAATCTTTATTTCAGTTCTTTACTAAGAATGAGGTCTAGAAACCTAAAAATTTGTGAATTTCTAATATACACACATACACACACTTATACATGTGGAATACATATAAAATAGCAAAAACGCATTCAGGGAATATCAAAATATTAACATATGCCAGTATTTCCATAATGTTTTTTTTATCATGATTGAATACTTTCCTAAAAATAATATGACGTTATATTCACCTGCTGACGTCATATCCACTTGCTTTCTGTAGTTATTCATGTTTATACTCTCCTTGTATGATTGTCAAATATTTGGAAAAGCTTGTTAAACTTCCAATATGACGTCATATTCATTTTCTTTTTAATTCTCTATTGATGTTATATTAACCTGCTTTCTGTACTTACTCATACTCCATGTATTATTGAGAAAGTTTTGAAAATATCCGTTATAATTCCAATGTGACGTCATATTTATTAATTTTTTACTTGTTGAAACGTTTTATTTCTTTTTCATTTTTCACGTGGAATTCATTCAATAGAAAATTAATTGTTGTGGAAAGAATTTTACTGTGGATTTTTATTTGTTGGCAACTGCTATAATGAAAAATGTTTAAATTGTTAGGAAAAGGCTGTTAGATTGGTGGCTTTTTATTCATTAAAATTAAACTAGACTTTATTTCGATTCCGGATTACTTTAGTTGCCTCGGCCGTAGTTCAATACACCTGTACGTAAAATTTCACAACTCTTGATTCCAAGCTGTGGATTTGTATAGAAGTGGAGACAGACAAATTTTCACTTTTATGTATTAGATTGCAAATGAAAAGTAAGATGACAAGAATACTTTTCTCTGATAAAAAAAATATTATTAAAAAATAAGCAGGACAAGTGCGAGTAAGACTCAACCCCTGAGTATACCGCACACTTATGTCATATTACCGTAAAACTTAGTAAGTAACTAGTTTCTTTACAAATATCCAAAATCATTACTTTAAAATTTTTACGTAAAATGACATAACAGTTTCTATGTCAATTTACTACGTGAATTTTTCATAATCGGTGTCCTCAATTATGGAAATTCACGAGTTTGCCACGTAATAAATCGACTAATGATTTTCGGAATTTTTCTTTGTATGTGCTATAAAACCTTCCTTAGTGCCAAATTTCAAGATTTCAAGATTCAAAGCCAATGGGAAGTATCCTATATGTTTTACTTTCAAAACTTATAGGATACTTCCTCCTGACCTAGAACTTTGAAATTTTGCACGAGGGAAGGTCTTATAGTACCTGTAAAAAAAAAAAAATCCAAAAAACATTAATGTATAATTCTATGCTGATTTATTACGGGATTTTCTATAATTATTTCCAAAACGTTGTTTTAAGTCAGTAAACTTTTATTTCATTAAGTTAACTAGGGGATCCGACCCGGGCTTCCCGGGGTTACAAAATACAGATGAAAACCATTCTTTTAATTGAAAACTAACAGATTTTTTTACATTTAATATATTTTTTTAGATTGCCCACTAACAATGCCAAAAATCATTTTTATATGAAATTATGTATTCAAATAAAGTTTTGAAATGTATTAAAACCGATATTGGCCTCGTGCCAGGAGTTAATAGCCTGATAATTCATGCTTGAAAATTATTTTTAAAAGCCATATTAAATCAGTCAATTAAGATATTGTTTTCAAATAAAATGCATTCGAAAGTAGATTTTTTTCCCTATATAACGGCGTAAACATTGAAAATGTGCTATGTTTAGAAATTAAAAAAATTGCAGTAGAAAAGGTCGCAAAACCGAAATTTCATCATGAAGTGTGTTGCCATTCGCAAAATGACGTTGGCGTTACGCACGGACACGTTTGTCCTTTATAATATAGATAGCTCGAAATTTTTTCACCACAATGAGATCATGAACAATTTATGATATAATTATTATTTACCATATGAGACCATGACTCAATCATCATTTAATATTAATTTTAACTTTATACCCTCAGCCGTTCTTGAGAAAAACGGTGTTGCCAGAAAGACGGACAACCAAGCAAGACTATATGGGTTCCGTTTTCCCCTCCTCAGGTCCGGAACCCTAAAAAGTCATCTATAAATATAGTATGAAGACTTCATTTCATGTTTGTTAGTATTTCACTAAAAATGAGTCCTTAACGAAAAAAAAAAAAAAAAGAAGATATTTTTGTTATTATTTTTGATTTCTCAATTTTTGAGAAAGCCTGTGCACAGGCAAGTTTTCATTTTGGATTACTTTATGCATCATATTAACTGATGCATATAACTTCTAAGAGATCATATACAGGGCTGCTTAAAAGACCTCATGTACAAACACGTTTATTGACGAAAATTGCTAAAGGGGTATTTTCAATTGTGCTATGTATTTTCTAACTGAAGTAAATTTTAGCATACTGTGTAGTATATACAAATCTATAGATCATATACAGGGCTCCACAAAAGAAAGTGGATATTACTGTTTGACTATTGGTACTAATTGTAGAAATTGGGTTTCCATGTACGCGTTTTCTAAATAGTTCACTTAGTAAACTGTGCAGGTTTTTTACGGTATTCTGAATCTACAAAAACAACTTTTCAAAAGTAAAAAAAAAGCCAAGCGTAAAAAAAAAAAGTTGTGGCTAAAAAATGGTGTGATATCAAATTTCCAAGCTATTATATTACTTTTTTAACTTTTTTCCATTAAACAAGTTATCATATATATAAGTCGAGTGCCTACGTATATGTTAATAGAAATCGTTTTCTCCTGTACTAAATACATCCTAACGAGTTTCTGAAAATTCAATTTTTTTCAAATTATGCATGATGGGCTTGGCGGCCATCTTTGCATATTATTCACAAAATTCTAAGCATCCAAATCCGTAGTTAAAATCCCAAGTTCAAAATTGTTATTTAAGCAAATATTTTAAGCGTTTCATTTATAGATTTGTATGATCTGAAAATTGTGTCTTAAGATAATGATGACTTATCTTAAAGATTCATCTTATGATTTATTTTTTACAGTAATTAATAATTTCAAAATAGAAAAAAACAATTTCTCAAAATATCAGTCTTATCTAATTTATCTGTCCGTAGTTAAAATCTGAAGTTCGAAATTGTTATAAACATATTACATTGCAAACATATTACGCTTTTACTTTAGAAATTTGGGTGCTTAGAAATATGAAAAGATGGCCGCCAAGCCCATCATGCATAATTTGAAAAAAATTGAATTTTCAGAAACTCGTTAGGATGTATTTAGTACAGGAGAAAACGATTTCTATTAACATATACGTAGGCACTCGACTTATATATATGATAACTTATTTAATGGAAAAAAGTTAAAAAAGTAATATAATAGCTTGGAAATTTGATATCACACCATTTTTTAGCCACAACTTTTTTTTTTTACGCTTGGCTTTTTTTTTACTTTTGAAAAGTTGTTTTTGTAGATATCATTTCTTTTTTTTAAAACAGAATAAACATAATTTAAATAATCTAAACATGAGAAATAATTTAAAATTACATTTTACTTTCAGTCATTGTTTAAAAGGTTAACTAGAAATACCAGTAGATTTTTAAATTAAACTAATAACAACATACTAAATGTGGCTTGTTATAATACTTGTTATCCCCTGTTAAAAAATATCACTGACTTATCGATGAAATGAATAAAAATGCAATGCGTACATAGCGTGTCAGCGCTGCATTTGAAATCAAACGTCATATCACGCTCTTTTATTATTAGCACTAGCTGGCTTCGCCCGCTAGCGGACCCCTAATTTATATCGGGGCCTCGAATCTTGTAAAACCTCGAATAAGATAAACCTCGAACCGAACGAACCTCCGACCTGGTTCTCCGCTGCCTTCGGCACCGGATAATCCCTTAATTTGCACATCGAATAGTATAAACCTCTAACCAAACTAACTTCCGACACGGGTCCCCGCTGCCTTCGGCACCGTATAGCAGTCGTACTGCGCAGGTTCAAGTTCCATCTTCCACCACCAGGTAGCGCAATCTGTTCTGTATGAACCTCGGGCACTGAAATCGTTAAGGCTATAGATGTCGAGTCGAATGAACTGTACCCCGTCGTGATCTAGCCCATAGAACCAGAGATAGAAAAGTGCCCCCTGGTGGTGAAAAAACGAACTAAAATCGGAAAGCTCTATTGATGTCGAGTCGAATGAGCCATACCCCGTCGTGATCCGACTCGTAGGAACAGATATAGGAAAGCGTCCCCTGGTGGTGAAAGCTAATCGCGCTTGGGGGGCAAAAGGGGGGATGAACACCGGAGAAGCATAATAGGAATAAGCGGTCACAGACCTTTCCAACGATGTATCACATGAGGGGTATGTGCAAAATTTAGAAAATACCCCCCCCCCTTTGCATATTATGATTAAGCGTTCACAGACTTTTCCAACGATATATCACATGAGAGGTGTCGGCAAAATTTAGAAAAGTACCCCCTTTGGGTGGGAGGGCTGAAAGTGGGAGGATGGACCCCGAAGATACATAATATGAATAGCGGAACAATTTTTAGAATTTCTGAAAGCTGATTTTTATTTATTTATTTATTTATTTATTTTTTATTTTTTGTTTATTATTATTTTATTTTTTTTGCGTTGCCCTGTGCATGTTTGGAATTTCTTAGCAATTTCTTAGATTTACCTTATTTTATTCAATTAAACATTGTACTGTTACAATAAATTTAAATGGAAACTTCACTTCTAAAACAAAAATAATTTAACAACTGGATTTCATTAATTTATAGGAAAACTAGCAAGCTACGCCCGCTGCGCGGGTCGGTTTCTACAAATGAACCCTGAATCAAACGAAATATATCGTTTAATTTGACCTTGTATTTGAAAGCAATCTGTATATTTACGTGGAATATCCTTCCACATTACTGAAAAATGACGCGATTGCGCTATTATATTTTCTAATGTGCAGTCAAAATTTTAGCTGTTAAGGACCAACTCTTTTATTTGGTCATTTACAGTTAGGGTTTGCTAAAGAATGATAAAACTATATGCAATATACTAAAACCATCACTAAAAATTATCGAAATAACAATGCAAACAAATTAACTAACAAAATCCATTGAAGAAGATTTTATAAAGGCTAATCTTTGATAATCTGATTATTGAACTTTTCCACATAATTCTAAAACAACAAAACGATATAAAATATACTAAAACAATCCTTACAAATTATCTACTTAACAATGCAAGTCGCAAAAAATACGCCCAGTAAAAACTATCAAAAAGGCTAATATTTCGGAATCGGGTTCACTTGACTATATAACCTTCACACATAACTGTTGGACTAAGCAACGTAGGACAATATATAGTACATTAACACCATTTCTGAAATAGCATCTAACTAACAATACAAGTCTCATCAAAATCCGTTCAGTAGAACTTTTTTAGAAGGCTAATCTTTCATAATCGGAATCGAATATTGAAAAGGCTAATATTTGATTAAAAAAAATGGTCACCCGATTTTCGAATTTCCCCCTATAATTCTAGAACTAAGCAACGTTATATAATAAAACGTTCCCTAGAAAATTATTTAACAGTATAGGTTCCATCGAAATACATTCGGCAAAATCTTTTAAAAAGGCTAATCTTTCATAATCAGATTGATCTGATTATAGAACTTCCCAGAATAATTATATAACTAAGCTACGTAGAACGATATGTTATACATTAAAACCTTCCCTTAAAAATTATCTCAGTTTAAGTTCTACGAAAATGCATTCAGCAGAACTCGAGTTATAAGCAGCCGGAACGAAATTTCATATATGTAGCAGTAAATAGAAGTATATTGCCATTAATATAGTTTGCATTTGAATAAAAAAAGGTACTTTTCGGTTAGCCGGGCACCAGTGATATATGAACACACACACACACACATATATATACATATTCATACATATAAATGTATATATATATATGTATGTATATGCATGTATTTGTGTAGATATATGTGTATATATGTGTGTGTATATATATATATATATATCACTGGCGCCCGGCTAACCAAAAAGTACCAAAAAAAAAAAAAATACTGCGAAAATGCAGTCGTACACTTGAAAAAAAAAAACACCTTTTGGCCTAAAATCTCTCATCAAAACTGTTTTTCTTTTTTTTCTTTTCTTTCTTTTTAAAAAAAATAAAATTAGTAACAGTTTTTTCTTTTATTTTTCCAGATGTATAGCCATTTCAATTCTTTCTGCAACAAAAAAAGACACTTTTTGGCTTAAAATCAAATTGTTTGGGGTCAAAAGTAAAATCAAAATCGCTAAAAACAAAAGATAAATCGCCAAATTTGTTTCAATAGAAATCTTGCCCCTTGAATAATGTTTTAAGCATTATGAACATTTCTAATCATGTTTAAATTAAATATTTTCGTTTTATAATATTCTCTCATCAAAACTCTTTTTTTTTCCTTTCTTTCTTTCCTTTTTTTTTTTTTTTTTTTAAATAAAATTAGTAACAGTTTTTCTTTTATTTTTCGAGATGTATAGCCTTTTCATTTCTTTCTGCAACAGTAATGATCGCCAAAAAATTAGCAATGGTAACCTTTTCGGCCAAAATAACAGAACTTTCTATCATAATTCGATAGCTAATATACGTAGAACGTTGTGTTACATACTAAAACCTTCCCTGAAAAATTATCTCTCGAACAGTGCAAGTTCCATCAAATTCCATTCAGCAGATCTCGAGTTATAAAGGAACGGAACGAAATTTCCGTTTGTGTTTTATATATATAGCGAGGCTAACGAAAAAGACAGGCTACCGCGGTGCGTTCCACTTATCTTTTTTTACAGACCGCTAGAGTGACGAGATGCTCTTTTCGTACACCTGCATTGGTGGATTCGAGCCTCGCGTGATTCCCGCGGTCTGTAAAAAAAGATACGCGTAAAGCACCGCGGTAGCCTTTCTTTTTCGCTAGCCTCGTATATATAGTAGATGACGTGAAAGGTATTCCTGCGAACGAAATGCCTGTCCTTTACCGTGTTTTTTTATTTTTAGAAATAAATGAATCACATTTAATTCATTTCAAAATTTTTGTTTACGTTTGGAAAGAAATTTTAAATGGCGATAACTCTTAATGTATACATTTTAGAAGGTACATCTTCCCTCAAAAACTAATTTATTTTTAAAGCATAAGCACTACGTCTGATTACTTTATTTTACAATATTTATAAGAACACGCATTTTATCAGACAATTAAATACACTAAACAAACATGAGTGAAAAATTGACCTGGGCCTGGACTCGAACCTGGGACCTTATGCGTACCATGCCGACGCTCTGCGACTGAGCTACCCAGATCCATATCCGTAACCGGCAATTTCTCATACTTATTCATGTTAGAAACAATCATCTGCCACAGTTTGCAGTCATATTTAATTATTTGATAAAATATGTGCTCTTATAATTGTGAAGCTTTATTTTAAAAAAAAATATCTTCAGAAGAAAATGGCTGACTTGCAGATGAAATTTGATGTGGTTATATTATAACCTGTAACTGATTTGTGCTATTTTAATACAGATGGTACATGGTAGTTGGCGGGTTTTATCTCTGTTTTGGCATAATTTTTTAATCGCCAAGTTAATTAACAGTTTTTTGCTAATTAAGGATAGAAAATATTTTTTTTTTACACTAAATTTTATAAAAGCACATAGATTACGTAATTACTTGTCCAAAAATGCAATCCTTTTTTTATTCTGCCCAATATTAAGGCCTGTAGCTTGTTTGAAAAAAAAAGTTTGATGAAGAAAATAGTGATCATTTTAAGTAACTCGACGTTTTTAAAAAAAAGCTATATCTCTGTTTATAAATCACTTCTAAGATGAGTTTGGTCTTAAATTGAAGAAATTCTTCCTTAGATTCTTCTAGTTTTCGTTTTTTTTTCTACGACGCTTGGTTTGTTTGATATCTGATATTTTAATCTGGCATGTTTTGTCGATTTAACATTGCGAAGTTGCTTTCTGTATATAAGCATTAGCGGTCTTTATTCCAGTTCTTGGCGTTGTTTGTGTGGCGTTTTTTTTTTTTTTTTAAGCTTGGCTTGGCAGAGCGACCGCCCTGCTTGATGTGTTGGAAAGAGTTTCATTATCTACGCATTTACATGATTTTTCGTTCGTGTAAATATTTGATATCGTATTTCATTAAACATTTTAATTTTTAATTATCTCATAATTTTCTTCTTTATTCGCTCGAATAGAAACTCTTTCAAAATATTTTCAGAAAGTTTTTTTAATAAGTTAGAATTTCAAAAGGGCTTAAGAAGTGTACATCTATACTAATATTATAAAGGAGTAAAGATTGTTTTTTTGTTTGTTTGTTTGTTTGTAGGGGGTAATCTCTGGAACTACGGAACCGATTTCAAAAGTGATGATGGTAAATTGATGGTGACAGCCCCTACTCCAACATAGGCTATATTTTATGTCGGTGTGCCACTACCCCAGGGTGGTGCAGGAGCGAAAAACGTTCTAAAATTGCGATCTTTTCTATACTGAAGCAGCTAGAAATTTGAAATTCGGCGTTGTAGTTACTTATAAGCTCTCTAAGAACAAAATAAAAAAAAAATCGAAATTTAAAAGGGTGAAATGAGCGAAAAGCGTTCTAAAAACATTCTAAATTACAATTTCTACGGAATCTCTGGAACTACAGAACCGATTTCAAAAGTGATGATGGCAAATTGGTGGTGAAAATCCCTGCTTCAACAGCCTCTTTAATAAAAAACTATGCGTTTCTGACGACTGGGTTTTTCGCTAATTGTTGCCACAGATTAATCTCGGAAAATGAAACATTTGAAGTTACTGAAAAAAAATAGTAGCTCGAAAAGTATTTGTCAGAAAATTGTTAGGCAAACTGCGTTTAAAAGGTAAAAAATTGTATTTTTCTTGATATAAATTTCGAATCTAATGATTATGCCATTTTTCAAATATTGAATTTGAAAAATTACCAAATTTCACATTGGAGTACCATAGCAAAACATTCATGCGTAAAAAGATAATGATAAGGGCGACGTGTCCTGGCGTGTATATTGGCTATAGCACGAGTCATAAATTATAGTAGCCTTATTATTCTGTTAAAATATAAAAGTGAATTATGGAATGTCAATATTTTGTTGGATTAAAAGTTCGTTATAAGAAATTGATCAGCGTAGCGGGCGTAGCTTGCAAATGTTAAGTGTAGCTCTAATGTATATTATCCGTTATTTCGAAATGTTGATTACTTTACCTTTGAATAATTTATATATCTTAGATAAAATAAAATAAGTTGAAACTGGTGTGAAACACTAAGAACTAAAATAACTTCTTAAAACACCATAAAAACTTTAAAATGCGCTAGGCCTTTCGAAAGATCTGAGTCTTTCTTCGTCAGGCGCAAAAAGACGTGCGTCTACTATGAAAGCAGCAGCAAGACTGAAATGAGAGGTAAGGGAGAGGAAACAAGCTGATGCAACAGCCAATAGGAAAGTAGAAAACATCAACCAATAGGAAAACAGAAGACAACAGCCAATCACAGAGGAGTAAAAAGTAAACAATAGAGAATACAAAATAGAAGGGGAATAAGGAAGTGAAAAAATAAATAGAATAAATACAGATATAAAATAAAATAAATAAATAAATAAATAAATAAATAAATAAAACTTAATTTGAAAAAAAAAAAATAAATAAATAAATAAAGCACACAAATACATAAAAAAAAAAATGGAAACACATGAAAATTAAGAATTAAATAAGTAACCAAGATCTATAAATATTTATAAAAACAGACTAAAATTAATTAATACAAAATAAATTATATAGAAGTACTGAAGAGGTTTTTCCAAGCAGCAGAGAGCATTGTGGAATCGGATTTATCATTAACAATAACTTCACGATTAAGATAAATTGCTAATTTTTCCAGAAAGTCCAATTCAGAGATACTATTAGCATTAAAGATAATTTTAGCATTTTTAAAATTAAAACAATGGCCGGAATCCCAAGAGTGCTTGGCAATTGAAGATTTAGAAATTTCTTGATTAGTTACATAACGAGAGTGTTCTTTTAAGCGGATTTCGAGATTTCTTTTAGTTTGACCAATATAAGATAAATCACAGCCATTACAAGGAACATTATAAATTTCCTTATTTACGAAGATCAGGAACAGGAGATTTGGTGGAGGGGAATTTGAATTTATTGACTGGTTTAAAGATAATGTTAAAATTGAAGCGTCTTAAAACTTTAGCTAATTTGAAACATAAAGGAGGATAAAAAGGGAGGACAACCAAATTATCAGGTTTGCTTTTCACAGATTTAGAAAGAGTAGATTTATAAGACGGTCTATTGAATTTCTTCACAGCATTATTGATAACAGAAGGATTGAAACCTCTTTTGACAGCAACAGTTTTTAAGTAATTAAGTTCATCCTTAAGGGATGCAGAGTCGGAACAAATTTTGAGAGCACGATTTACATACGTATAAAATACACCGATTTTTTGGTTGACAGGATGATTTGAGAGAGCATGAGGTGGGTTAGAGACAGAAAAAGGTTTTCTATAAACACAAGTTTTGAAAGAAGAATCACATTTGGTAACTAAAACATCAAGGAAAGGAAGTTTATTACAATTTTCTAACTCAAAAGTAAACTGAATATGTGGGTCAATAGAATTGACAGTTTGAAGAATGGTAGAAATATCAAAAGGATTATCAACTAAAACAAAAGTATCGGCAACATAACACATCCAACATTTAAAATTAACCAGATTTAATAATTTTTCCTCAAAATAATGCATATAAATATCACAAAGAATTGGAGATAAAGGATTACCCATACTTAAGCCGTCTGATTGTTTGAAAAATTTATTGTCAAATTCAAAGGTAGTTTGAGAGATGCAAATTTTAGTTAAATTGACAAAATCTTTGACTTCAATATCACAAAAATGAAATTCACGTAATCTTGTTTCCAAGCAAGAAAGAGCACCTTCAATCGGAACATTAGTAAATAAATATTTAACATCAAGAGAAAGCATAGAACAATTGGATGGGTTAATATTTTTTAATTTACCAACAAAATCATAAGAATTTTTTATCGTATGAGAATTAGAAATGCATAAAGGAGAAAAAGTGGATGTTAAAAATTTGGCAAGAGGATAAGTAACAGTACCAATATTAGAGACAATAGGTCTTAAGGGGACATTGGTTTTATGAACTTTAGGCAAAGCATAAAAACGAGCACAGATGGCTGAAGAAGGAATAACACAATGTTTAGTGTTGTCATTTAAAACAACAGAATTCTTAACAGCTTTCTTGAGAGTGGAAAGATGCGAATTAGTAGGATCTTTTTTAACTTCAATATAAGGACCTTCAGATAAGAGAGCATAAACTTTATCAGAATAATCTTTTTTATCCATAAGAACAATTTGACCACCTTTATCAGCTTTAGTAATAATAAGATTATCATTGGACTTAAGCTCATTGAGAGCGATATATTGAGAACGTGAAATATTAAGTTTACATTTTGAGTTATTATTAGAAATAGTATCAGCAAGGATGTGACGAAGAGTTTCTTTTTGAAAAGGAGTGACTTTACTATGTTTAAAGGAAGACTCAATAGGAGCAATCAATTTGGTGAGAGAAGGTTTGCAAGACTGAGAAAAATTTAAACCAAGATCTAAAACGCTTTTTTGTTCAGGAGTTAAGATATGAGAGGAGAGATTAACGATGCAGTTCTCATTCGATAGATTCTTATTTGAAAAGTGAGACTTTTTTTTTTGCTTATTGCACAATGAAGAAAACCTATTATCAAGCTTAATTTGATGAGCAGTTTTGAAAGTAAGCAGAGAAGGCCAACATTTATTTTCCATATCACAGAAATTGTCAAGATTTTTACTAAGGAACAAATGAAGGTCATAAAGCTCTTCTTCAATTTTGAAGAGAGTATGCCGAACATCTTGAATGCAAGCTCTTAAAATAATAAAATGTGAACGAACCATAGCTTTAGAAATTCTGACAGAGCTACTAACAGAACAATTAAGTTGAATAAAATTAAGGACAACATTATTTTACTTGCAATTTTGAAGAAAATTTAAGTGGTTAAGAAATTTTACACGCTTACGTCTGAGTTTAGTAAATCTGTTAAATTGAGAAGTAAACATAATAGCAACACAAAAATAAACACAATACAATTATAGAATACTAAACTATAAATAATACATAAAATAAATAAGCAAATAAATACATCAATAAGATAAATAAAGAAGATAAACAATGCAAATTTACAAAAAAGTACTTATATTCGTAAAGGGAGGGGGGATGAAAAAGTAGTTGAAATGCCAGAAGAAGCACAATCAAATAAAATAAGTTGAAACTGGTGTGAAACACTAAGAACTAAAATAACTTCTTAAAACACCATAAAAACTTTAAAATGCGCTAGGCCTTTCGAAAGATCTGAGTCTTTCTTCGTCAGGCGCAAAAAGACGTGCGTCTACTATGAAAGCAGCAGCAAAACTGAAATGAGAGGTAAGGGAGAGGAAACAAGCTGATGCAACAGCCAATTTCAGTCTTGCTGCTGCTTTCATAGTAGACGCACGTCTTTTTGCGCCTGACGAAGAAAGACTCAGATCTTTCGAAAGGCCTAGCGCATTTTAAAGTTTTTATGATGTTTTAAGAAGTTATTTTAGTTCTATATATCTTAGAGTCTAAAGAAATTCGAACATCAGCGCTTACAAAGGAGCAAATGCATTTTGTGTTTTGGCACTCTAATTTCATTATGTAGTTAATGTCAGTCAGTTGCTTTCTAAATTACTTTATGAAATAGCGTACTACTTTTCATGATTTCTATTGTGAAATCTTAAAACTATAATGAAAATACAAATGTTTATGTAAGAGAAATGTTTGATGTAATTATTTTAAAATGTGGATCCTAATTCTTTGTTGGAAGAATTCAATTTCTCACATTTTGATAATATATTGCACTTTCATTATTAAACAAAAGTTCATGACGAAAACCTAAATAATAAAATAAGAGTGTAACTATCTTATTAGTTTAACTAAACTGGATGCCTAAACATTTCACTAAAAATGTATAATGTTTTTATTCGGATAGGTATTTCACTAGCTTGTGCAGTTAAAAATCGGATGTTTTTGTATATTTCTGCTTTGTTAAGTCTACGATGGATTATTGTGTTCACCACTTCAATTTTTTTTTCTCGAAGTGCTTCTGTCCATCAGCTGCCAAGCCACCATTTTTTAATGCCTCGGGCTGTTAAAAAACCCCTTTCACAACTCAGCCAAGTCATCAAAAAAGCCTTTAAAGTTCAGCGCAATATGCAAAAAGAACTGTCTTTCCGTGTCAGCGCATCTGCCTTTATAAATCAGCGAACGCACCAACAAACATCTCGCAACATCGCTACTAAACTCGCAGCAGCTGGCGAACGCCTGCATACGAAGAATTTCTCTCGCTGTATCTTCTTCCATCGGCGCGCGAGGTAGTGGTAATACCGGATATTTTTCGACCAAGCTTCCTTCACTCGGAATGGCATCGCATCTGAATGACTAGTGGTTTTTTCAACGAGCGGTGTGTTGCATGCTATAAAAAGACGTGAAAAAGAAGGGTGGTATCCCATTCATTTTCGAGAATTTTCTCGTATGAGGAACCACCCTAGTGAGTTTCTATGTTTATGGAAAGTGAATGTTTTGTATTATATATCAGTGCAGTAAAAATTCATCTTTTAGTCTCAAGATTGTGTTCTCAAGTTATAAAGTGATTTGTTGTGAAATATATGTCTACAATCTCCAGTATGATTTCGACATCTGCGAAATAGTGAACTTCAAAAATATGTTTTGTGAGTGCTTACTAAATTTAGTATGAAAATGTATATGACAGTGCTTACTAAATTTAGTATGAAAATGTATATGACAGTGAACCCAAGAATTGCTGCAGCAAATAAATTAAGTATTTTGATTTAATTTCAATAATATTTTTCAGTGGATGCATTTAGATTGAGATAGATATAAATCAAACGTAAAATGGAGCGTCCACCTAAACAAAAATGTAATCTTTTATGATCATGTTTTAATTAAATGCTTTTCTTTAAATTAAATTAATTGTGTAACCTTAAAATATGTTTTATATATAAATAAATTAATCGAGAATAATCTCTAAAGAATTATTATTTTTTGTTTAATTAGCATGAAGTGTTTTATAATATGTACTTTTAGTTTTCAGCTATTTCAGGTTGTTGCTCGGGATGCTAAGGTGGTTTGTTATTGTGGCCAACATTTATTGGTACGAAATCACTATTTCGATCAGGCTTAAGATTTTAACTTGTGTTCCCTTTTGAACATTTAATCGTGTCCCCCTTTAGTTTATTTTTATTTTGCACCATGAAGCCCTTTTCCATCAGCCAAATTTATCATCATTTTTTTATCATTTGGTGCCGCGTGCAAAAGTAAAATTAAATAGGTTGAGAATCTGGTCTCCACAATAGCTTCCTGAGTATATTTTTACAAAAATATACACACCATTTATTATATTTTTATCTGTGATTTTTTTAAATGCATGATTTATATATCTTAAGCTATTTATGATTTTATATATGTATTGTAATATTGATATTGTGTAATTGCATGTTAGGAATGTGTAAATTTTAAGCTCCCCTTCCCCCCTCCTCCCCCTTAAAAGTCTATATTTTGACATTTATTTCTGTTATTTACTATGGCTCGTAAAGGGATCATAGATTTAAGTTTGGCTTCATCCATTCCCACTTTTAGCGGAACTTCTGATGAAAATGTTGAATATTTTGTCGGACAGGTTAGAGATGTAGCAGTGTTAGAAAATTGGCCCGTAAATAAAAGAATTTTAATTCTAAAATTAAATTGTAGAGATGCTGCCCAAAAATTTCTAATTGACTCCCCGCAGGTAGCTAATATTCAAAATTTTGATGAATTGGCCGAATTATTAATTAAAAAATTCAAAAGATGTCAACCATTTGATGAGATACAATCAAAATTTAATAACATCAGGCAAAAACCAAATCAGTCAATTCAGAGCTTAATTGATGAAATAAACTCTTATGCAGTAAAATATTTATCAAAGATAGATATACAAACTAGGGATTCAAATGAATTCATTGATTCCATCAAATTGAACAAAATTTTGGATGCTGTTAGGCCTGAAATTAAGGTCGAAATTCTTAAATTAGGTCCAAAAAATTACTTAGAGGCATGTAAACATGCAATTAATGTAGAAAAGGCTCTTGAGGCTCAAGAAGTCATTATTAACAACAATGCGTGTCAAAACTTTGAACTAAATTCAATAATGCAAAGCCAGTTAAAGGGTAACAAACAAATTCAACAGTTAAAGGAAGAATTGGAAAGAGTAAAATCTGAAAATAATGCTAGCAATTCTTTTCGACAAAGTCACAATGAAAGAGTCCAATGTCATATATGTGGAAAAAGTCATGTGACAACAAAATGTTGGTATTTTCCACAGGGTAGAAATTCCCGCAGCAATAATTTCAATCATAACCCCAACCATATTCCTATTTCTAGAGGTAACAGCAGTGGAAGGAATTTTGGCAATTATAGAAATAACCGTAGAAATCACCCATATAGGCGTAGAAATCATTTAAACTTATAGATGGTTCTTGTAGTAAAAATAGATCCCATTTTACAAGGACCAATAATTATAAAATTGTTAGGGATGAAAATCTATTGGAATCTGTAAATAATTCAGAATCAATTGAAAATTCAAAATCTAGTAACAATTCAGATTCAAATTCTAGTGAGGAAAATTTAGAAGTAAATGATAATTTAAAATCTGTAGAAGAAAATTCAAATTTAAATGAAAACTTAAACTCTGTAAATGAAATTCAAAATTTTGATAATGTAACAATTCAAAATAATTGTGAAGATCTTGAAAATATCCATGTAATGTCGTGTAATTTTGATAATAATACAAATCACCTTCCTATTATTAAGCTTAAATTTGGTAATTTAGAGGTACCCGCTCTTCTCGATACGGGTGCAAATCTCTCGCTGGTGCAACCAGGCATCTTAGCAGAAATTAAGCAACAAGCGAAAGTTGAGCATATTTCTAGAGCAGTCAAAATTAAGACCCTTAATAATACCACTATCCCATATTTGTCAGCAGTCAATATAAAGTTCAAAATGAAAACTCGTTGGTTTCATAACATATTTTTTGTCACTCAGAGTAACTGGAATTGTAACTACCAAATAATTTTAGGGTATGACTTCATTCAGAGAAACAAAATTCTAATTGACACATTCAATAAAAGACTTTCCATCAACAAAACCCATTTTGAATTTGAAGAAACTTCTCCGCAGATTAAAGAAAATACTGTAATTAATGATAATGATAAACCTCAAATTAATGTAATTGCTAAAGCTATAAATAACATTAAAATTAAACCTAATCCATTTGAGATAATTAAATTGGAATTTCCACAGGGTATTCATAATTCTAAAAGAGTCATGTTAACCCCATTAAAAGTCTCGCAGAAGTGCCATATTGAAAATTCTTTGCATATTGTTGAGGCAAAAAAACAAATATATTTTGACAATTGTTGAGAATAAAACTAATGTTGCATCATATATACGTAAAGGTCAAAAACTAGGAAATGTAGAAATGTTTGAAGATGACGAGGAAATCCAACCTACTGAGGACCAAATTCTTCAAATCAATAGTTTAAATTTAGAAGAGATTAGTAATTTGAGACAGGCAGAACTTTCAGAATCTGATTTTAATCTTAAACATTTAGATGAAAAAGAGAGAAAGGAGATTTTGGAATTATTAATGAACAACTTTAAAGTATTTTCTAAAAGTTATAAAACTCTTGGTTCAACTGATGCAGTCAAACCCGAATTTAAATTAATGCACAATTTCCCAATTCAAACTAAACCATACCCTATTCCAAAAATTGCCAAACAGTTTGCACAAGAAGAGATTAAAAAATTGTTAGATGCTGGTTTAATTGAACATTCTTCCTCCAGTTATAATTTCCCTGTTATATTTGTCAAAAAGAAACCAATTCCAGGCACCTCTCCTGAAGAAATCAAATTTCGCATGGTAGTGGATTATAGACTGTTAAATAGCATCACTGAATCTTACACTATATGTTTGCCAAAAATTTCAGAAATTCTGCACAGTATTGCTGGCAAAAGGTATTATTGTGTGCTTGATTTTAAGTCGGCATTTTTTCAGATAAGATTGCAGGAAAAAGATAGGGAAAAATTAGCATTTTGCTGCGAGATTGGTAACTACCAGCCAAAAGTCCTACCTTTTGGAAGTCGCAACTCAACTTCATATTTTCATACACTAATTTCTAAATGTTTATCTAGCTTAAAAGGACCAAATTTACAATTCTTTCTTGATGACATTATTGTCGCTGCAGACAGCATATCTGAAATTAAAGCCTGGTTACAGAAGGTATTCGATAAGCTCATCCAATTCAACTTAACTTTAGACCCTGCAAAGCTTCAGATTTGTCAGAAAGAAATAACTTATTTAGGATTTAATGTCAGTGCTGATGGTTTTTCTCCTTCAGAGGATAATGTAAACAAAGTTTCAAAATTTCCCATACCCAAAAATGTAAAGCAAGTTCAACAGTATATTGGTTGTTTAAATTACTTTAGGCACATGGTTTATAAATATGCTGAAATTGCTAAGCCAATTATTAATTTAACCCGTAAAAATGTTCCATTTGTCTGGACTTCAGAGTGTCAGGAAGCTTTTGATATTTTACAAGATCAAATTCTAAATAAACCCCTTCTTAAAAACATTAATTCTGATCTTCCATTGTGTTTAGTAACTGATGCTTCTAAAGTTGCATTTTGTGGAATTTTAATGCAAAAATGCAATGAGAAATTTTATCCTGTTGAATTTTTTTCAAAACAATTCAATCCAGCTCAGTCTAGATATCCTTCCATCCAAAGAGAATTGTACGCAATATTTGCATCTGTCAAGCATTTTCGTGAAGAATTATATGGAAAAAAATTTACCATATATACCGATGCAAAATCATTAACATATCACATGGAACTGGACAATCAGAGTGAGATTGTAGCTAGGTGGCTTCTGTATCTGGATCAATTTCATTATGAGATAGATCACATTCCTGGTGTTATTAACCCTGCTGATTATTTATCTAGAGCATATAAAGATGAAACCTTAAATGTAAATAATATAAATATTTTTCAAAGTAATTCAAATTTAGATCATAATAATATTGTAAATAATCAACAAAATGATGAATTTATTAAGGAAATTATTCAAAAATTAAATGATAATGATGAGGAAACTGCAAATAACTATTATATTGATTCAGAAACTAAAATTGTAATGATAAAAATTTTCCCCAAGAAGCCGTTAAAGAAAAAAAAAGTATCTCAGTAGAATTTTAATTCCAAAATCTTTAATTAAGGATTGTTTGGAAGTTGCTCATGCTCCTCATCTTGGCACTCAAAAAACCTACAATTTTGTTCGCAAAATCTATTCTTTGAAAGGAATGTTTAAGGACGCTAAAAATTTTTGTAGCAATTGTGAAAGATGTTTAAAAGTTAAACCTAAACCTAAAAATACTGTCACTAAAATGATTCCAAAAGCTGATTTAGCTCCAGGTGAGATAATAGCTTTAGATATTGTAGGAAAACTTCCTAGATCTCATGACAACAAATTTTTTATTTTAACAATAGTTGATCATTATTCCAGGTATCTTGAGGCTATCCCATTAAGCAATACCACTTCTAAAACTATAATTAATCAACTTAATATATATTTTTCCAAATTCGGGATCGCTAGGACTGTTTTGACTGATAATGGACCATATTTCCGTTCAGATGAATTTGAAGATTATCTTAAGACTATGGATATTAAGCATAGAAAGAGTTCAATCTATTATCCGCAGAGTAATGGTTTAATCGAGAAAATTCATCTTTCTATGAAAAACAGCATAGCAGCACTTTCTGATCAAGTATGCGAGTGGTCAGATAGACTATTATTTTTTAAACTTCATTATAATTCCTCTAAGCATGCAGTAACTCAATTTTCACCGGCTGAACTATTCTTGGGCAGAGAACTCAATATACCTCTAAATATTTTTGAAAAACCAAAAGTTGCTGAAGAATATAGTAAATATCTAACAAAATTACAAAGTCATTTTCAGGAAACTAGAAAATTAGTTAAGGAAAATGAAACTAGTTATTTTAATTATCACCAACAATATGTGAAGGGCTGAAGTAAACCTTCCTTAAATACTGGTGATGAAGTTTTTCTTGTAGATTTTAAACATCATACTGCATTACAACCTAGATATAATGGACCACATGTAATTGACAAAAAATTGAGAAATGATAATTATTTGATAAAAATTAATGAAGATGGTCATGAATATGTAAAAAAAGTTCATGTCAGTAAAATTTTCCCAAAAGTACCATTAAATGATAATATTTGTAACAAAACTGAGGAAAATAAGAATTGAGTAGTGATTCTAATATTTTTGTGAAATATGTGTATGTTCGGAAACTTCAAAGTATATATATACTATGCTCAAGTCAAAATTCTATTTTTAAAATTTTTTTTTCTATTTCTTCTCTCTCAATGTTTGTTTTCAATATACTGGTAGAATTGATCACTTTGCTAGTGAATAACATTTATTGAAATATTTTTTTTTAAACTTTACCTTTTTAATTTTGTATTTGAGTCAAAAAGGAAAATATGTGAATGATTTCCTCATATGTATTTTCATAATTGTTTAGAATATCTGTGAAATCTTTTTTAACTTACAAAGTAAATTTCAATATTCATTGAACTTAATTCAGGAAATTGAATGATATATGGTACAATAAAAAGTAGTTTGAAAATGTTGAATGTGACAACTCAAAATATATTGCAGAAAGTTAAAGCAATCTAGGTATTTCTGTAGTTTATATTTATTGGTGTGTGTGTATTTTTGTAAATATTTTCATATTCATGCTGGTTAAATATAATTATTGAATTTTTGTATCATATAATGTGTGGTGTATACAATTGTAATGATTACAGTAGCATTGTGTATAAAAATTTTTATTTTTTTCACGAACATTTCTTTAAGTCTGTATGCAGCTGTGAAAATTTCAGTGACTTTTTCGCAAAATTCTCACGAACATTTCTTCATCATTTCTTCATCTGTGTGCATTTGTGAAACTTTCAGTGACTTTTTGCAAAATTTTTTCACGAACATTTCTTCAGCTGTATGCATTTGTGAAACTTTGACTTTTTCGCATACTCCAGGACTTTTCACATCAATTTTCGACAATTATCAACTATTCTTCAGAACAGTGTTCGCCTCTTTTTTTGCTGTTGGTGGAGGGAGATGTTAAAAAACACCTTTCACAACTCAGCCAAGTCATCAAAAAAGCCTTTAAAGTTCAGCGCAATATGCAAAAAGAACTGTCTTTCCGTGTCAGCGCATCTGCCTTTATAAATCAGCGAACGCACCAACAAACATCTCGCAACATCGCTACTAAACTCGCAGCAGCTGGCGAACGCCTGCATACGAAGAATTTCTCTCGCTGTATCTTCTTCCATCGGCGCGCGAGGTAGTGGTAATACCGGATATTTTTCGACCAAGCTTCCTTCACTCGGAATGGCATCGCATCTGAATGACTAGTGGTTTTTTCAACGAGCGGTGTGTTGCATGCTATAAAAGGACGTGAAAAAGAAGGGTGGTATCCCATTCATTTTCGAGAATTTTCTCGTATGAGGAACCACCCTAGTGAGTTTCTATGTTTATGGAAAGTGAATGTTTTGTATTATATATCAGTGCAGTAAAAATTCATCTTTTAGTCTCAAGATTGTGTTCTCAAGTTATAAAGTGATTTGTTGTGAAATATATGTCTACAATCTCCAGTATGATTTCGACATCTGCGAAATAGTGAACTTCAAAAATATGTTTTGTGAGTGCTTACTAAATTTAGTATGAAAATGTATATGACAGTGAACCCAAGAATTGCTGCAGCAAATAAATTAAGTATTTTGATTTAATTTCAATAATATTTTTCAGTGGATGCATTTAGATTGAGATAGATATAAATCAAACGTAAAATGGAGCGTCCACCTGAACAAAAATGTAATCTTTTATGATCATGTTTTAATTAAATGCTTTTCTTTAAATTAAATTAATTGTGTAACCTTAAAATATGTTTTATATATAAATAAATTAATCGAGAATAATCTCTAAAGAATTATTATTTCTTGTTTAATTAGCATGAAGTGTTTTATAATATGTACTTTTAGTTTTCAGCTATTTCAGGTTGTTGCTCGGGATGCTAAGGTGGTTTGTTTTTGTGGCCAACATTTATTGGTACGAAATCACTATTTCGATCAGGCTTAAGATTTTAACTTGTGTTCCCTTTTGAACATTTAATCGTGTCCCCCTTTAGTTTATTTTTATTTTGCACCATGAAGCCCTTTTCCATCAGCCAAATTTATCATCATTTTTTATCACTGGCAAATCAAAATGCATTTTTCTACTTCAATGTATGTCTAACAATTTAGTATAAATAGAGTTTTATAATACACTTCACCTTTCTTTAAAATAATACCCAAAATGTCTTAAATTTCAGGGATTCCAAATGGTGTTAAACTGTTATGCATAGTTATCATTATCTTTAAATATTTAAGGCTTTCACTAATTTTTTTTTTTCAAGAAAGTGCTCTAAAAATTATTTTATTTCTCAATTTCTTATTTTCTTTATCTTTTATTTATTTATTTATTTATTTATTTTTGCTTGAATCAGTGAGAACTACAAGTCTTACGGCTTGGATTTCTATTTAAATCATTTAGTTATCGCAAAAGATAATTTAGAATAGCTCCTATTCATAGTTATCGAGACATTTGAACATTCAAAATTTTCATGTTTCCTTTGCTGTAATATTTTATAGTATTTAAAGTCTAAAATAAGTATTTTATTTAAAATTTAAAAAAATCTGGTGTGAATCCACTCGACTTTCCTAACACATATGCCTCTCCAGAAAAGAAAGAAAGAAAGAAAAAAAAAAGCAATTTTCTGGCAAAACGGAATAGGCTGAATTCGAACTTCAATTTGGACCTCCTGTTTTTCAACTGGAGATGTTACCTCTGCACTGCCCTTGATAACATCGTCACAATTTTTATCAGTTATTCTCTGTCACATTTCCGTGATAATTTTAACTATATATTCGGTTGGAAATTGATTTCAATTTTAAATTAATAATTTGGTGTCCTTTATCTATATATGCTAAGGAATATATATTCCTTTTCAAGGTTTTGTTCATCTCACGAAACTCTATTACTCCCGCTCCGTTGTCCGTCTGTCACAGCGCTATTCTCAGAAACTATGTAACTTACAGAATTGTAACTTTGTGTATATAGCTGAATATCAGCTATAAAGAGCTCAAAATATTAAAATTTGAAAAATTCGTATTATTTTAATAAATAGAGATAAAAAACCAAAATCCTAACAGCCTTTTCCTATTAAATTTAAACATTTTTCGTTATAGCAGTTGCCAAAAATTAAAAATCCACTATGAAATTCTTTCTACAATAATTAATTTTCTATCAGATGATTCCCACGTGAAAAATGAAAATGGAATAAAAAGTTTCACCAATAGAAAAAAAATATATATTAATATGAAATAAAAATGATTGACCTCATAGTTGTAATAAAACGGAAATTTTCAAAGATTTCTCATACAAGGAGTATGAGTATGTGTATGTACACAAAGCAGATTAATATCACGTCATTAGAGAATTAAAAAGAAAATCTGACGTCATATTGGAAGTTTAACGAATTTTTCAGATGTTTGAGAGTAATACAAAGTATCAATATGAGTAATAGAGAATAGTAAATATAAGAGTTTGAGAAATATATTGAATCATGATAAAAATCCGATTATGGAAAATATTCGCATATTTTAGCATTTTGAAGGTATACAACATGTTTAATTTTGAAATTACTTTTTTATATCGCATTTAGTCCGCGTGACATATATTATTATGACAGAATGTAATAGCCGGCTTCGCCCGCTATCGGGCTGGTTTGGATACTCAAAAAACGAAAAAATATACCGGTAAATTTTTACTGTATAGAAAACATGACTTTTTTTTTTGGACTAGGCAATTTATTTGGATTTATTAAAGAAAGGATAAAGTTTTTTGAAAGGAATATTAAACGAAACCCTTTGAGCGATCTTCGATCACACTTACCCACTTGTTTTTTTTTATTTTTTTTTTTTTTACTTTTGAGTAACAAGAGAACACCATTTTACTTTAGCATCAATAGCAGTTTTAGATCGTTATTTGTAATTTATGTTACCATACTATTTAACACTTTCCAACATAGTTGAAAAATGTTTATGAATTCGGTTTGTCTGCCTGTCTGTCTGCCTGTCGTCTGTCTGCCGTCTGTCTGTCTGCCTGACTGTCCGTGCTCTAACTCAGGTAAATATATATGTCTATTCATGCAATTGATATATGTTATTGAGGTTTACTATGGCATCTTCGGTATTGAATTTGAAGTGTGTAGTACTTATGGTTTTTTTTACAGGAACACTCAAATGAATTCCGTTACATTTCGATGTATGGGGAAAATTTATTTGCGGTTTATGTTAATGATGTTATACAATTTCAAACATGTTGAAATTGATATATACTACTGAGGTACACTACAAGAGGCTTACTATAGAATATGGTGTGTATAGCACTTAAATTTGTTTTACAGGTACACTCAAAACAATTCCGTTGCATTACGGCCTGTGGAGAAAAATCGTTTGCTGTTTATTTTAAGAATATTTAAATATTTCAAACAAATTGAAATTTATATATGTGACTAAGGTACATTCAAGGGGATTACTATAGAATATTTAGAGTATGGCATTTATCGTTTATTTACAGGAACACACAAAAGAATTTGGTACTGACTGTTAATAATAATTGCTGGAATTTGCTGGAAGTTTTCAGTTGCTTAACGTGTTTTTAAATTTAACTCATTTTTTTCTATTACTTGGTTTTTATAAATTCTGTACGTCATATACAGGGCAGCACAAAAGTTCTGGAGTACATTTCCGTTTATTGAGGGAAATTTTAAACTGTGCTACGTGTTTCCTATCTGAACTAAAATTTAGTTTTCTATGTAAATTACATACAAATCTATGGATCATATACAGGGCTGCACAAAATAATTCGGATATTTTTTCGAATATTGTTAATAATTCCTAAAATTGGGTTTTTAAATATGTAATGCGTTTTCCAAATTGTTTACTTAGATGTTATCTTTCACGTTATTAAACGGTAATGATTTGTGAAATAATTATGGAAGAGTTGGAAAGTGTTACATAATCTATGATCGACGCATGATTTTTCGTTCTTGTTTTAGTACTTCACTTAAGCTAAAATTCAAGAGCATTGGAAGCAGAAATGGGCATTATTTAGACATTTCTATATCAACTATGTAAAAATGGAGCATCATTATTTTTTTTCCTTTGCACCTATGTATAGTTAGGTACCATTTACATTAACAGAAAAATAGATTGTATATTGACATTCCCTTATGTAAATATGTAGTATACCAGATATAAAACGCATTTGTAAATTATTTTCTTCATATTAAATTATTGTTGATCTCCATTCACTAAGAAAATTTCAATTATTTCTTGGTTCATTCCTTCTTATTGGTTTCTGGAAATGAGAAAAAAAGTAAAAATAGAATTTCCGTTATTATTAAGTTAATGAATATCTCTCGATAATTATTATTTTTGATATTTTAAGTGAACTATCTATATTATAACGCAAAAACATGACCTTGAATAAAGCTAAAGTCACATCGACAGTGGCAACACCTGAGCAGTAATCTTCAACTGCAATTTATTATATTTCTAAACATTGCACAATTACAATTTTTACACCGTCGAATAGGAAGAAAAATGTTCTTTCAAATGCAATTTTTTTTTTTAAATTCTATCTCAATTTACTTTTTTATTTATTTATTTATTTTTAAATAACCTTCAAGTATGATTTTTTAAAAATCTATCTCTACCGCGTGCAGCCCGTTTGCACTTACAACTATATAAATAGGTTAACATTTGTATCCGGCTAAAATTCCATGAAGAAATTTAAACTTTATCACAAAATAAATAATATAAATAAATGAAACACAAATTTAAAACATATATAATCGAATGACGAGCTGATAAGATTTGAAAAGAAATCTGAAACTAAAAAAGCTGCCGTATGCAGCGAAATCTTTGACGATTTCATCGTCTATGAACTTCTGGCATGCAGTTAATACGAAATTTTCGCTTTTAATACATTTAAAAACTTAATTTGAGTGCATTATTGATATTTTTATATAAAAATATATTTTTGCGTTCTGAGTGAGAAATATATAAAAAGTATATTAAAAGTAAAAGTTGTATTAGAGTTTCGAAAAAAAAAATCCCGTTTGTTCTGTCTAAACAGGATTGCCCGGAATGGATCCCCTAGTTTCGTTAATGATATATTTTATCGCTTATTTTCCAAAGGAAGTACGGATACTTTATGAACAATAAATGATTTTTAATTTTTAATTTTTTTCATCCTAAAACTGCCTTTTCATTACCATTTTGCGTATTCATTAAATATCAGCAAGCTTTAAATTTTTATGAAAATAAATTTATATAAATTCGAATTTATACTATTAATAGATACATAATATTACTTACCCATCATACGTAGTATAGGGTCTTCTAATCGTTTAATTAGTCTTGTAATCGTTTTGAAAATCGATTTTTTTTTTTTTTTTTTGACGGATTTACATGTTTCAGACACTGGAGATTCCGAAAAACATATTTTTAGAAAAAAAAAATTTGCCGTCCGTCTGTGTGTCTGTAAACGCTCTATCTCCCGAAAAAATTGAGATAAAGACTTGCAATTTGGTATGTACTTAGTATGTAATAATGGGAAGAAGCCTATTTAATTTCAATAACCTCGATTAAACGGAACTATTTTTTTCGGACTCTCGAAATATTCGTTCTGATAAAAGGTATATAAAAATTTTCGAAATTGTTTGTTTTAAGAAATGAATAATAAAGACAATAAAATAAACATAAATTTTGCATAAAGAATGAAGTCGATCGGATAATGAGTTGCCGAGATATTTGGAATTCTATTTTCCACACTCTTCGATTTTTCCTGACCCTGTGTTTCATCCACTTCAAAGATATATTTTAATTGGAAATTTGACGCTTAATCAGATGCAATAAACCGCTAGTTAATCGGATTATTAATTTTGGAGTTATAAGGATGTTTCTTTCAAGCAATTCAGTAATCGAGCCTTTAAAGTTTGTGACGTCATCAAGCCACTATTTTATTTGAATTGCAATGCATTTTATAAGTAGTTTACACATTTTTATTTTAATATTTTACATTATGCATATCCATGATGGGTAAGTATTACGGTGGCCCCCAACGACTAGTTTATTATTATATTCTTAAGGTGAATTATACAAATTTAATGGTAAGATAAAATTGTATTTGGTTATGGGATTTCTGTAACATTTCGAATAACATAAAATGACATTGTATGTTTCTATTTGCATTGAGTTTGCATATTAAAATACATAACATATCCATTTTCAATCACTTTTTAACTTTAATTCTACATAGTAACTAAGCATTAATCGTTATTCAGTAAGATGGGAGAATTATTTTTTGATTCATTTCCTACCATTATTTTCTGGAAATTAGAGAAGGAGTAAAAATAAAATTTTCGTTGTTCTTAAAGTAGTTAATACCTTCTCTTAATCAAACATTTTCATATGTTAAGTTAACTATATTCCTAATGGGTAATTGCATTCCCTGCTTTTTAAAAATGCAACGGGTAATTTTATTGTAATGATTTTGTAATATCCTTTTCATTTTTATTTGTAACTGAATTTAATTATATTTTACTTTTAATTGTATTTCTTATTAGAAATTTGAACATTTTTACATTTTCAGTTTTATTAACAGCGCTTTATTGTCTTAAGAAACCCATAAATTTGAACATAAATTTAAATGTGTTATTCCAAAATCCTTATTTAACCATCTCATTAAATGAGGTTATGGTGTAAAAAAAAAATCGTCTGAAAACTCTGTAATTTTCATTTTTGTTTATATATTTGGAAACAAATTAGTATGACTTCATTAGGGAACTGTATACTTTAACATAGGAAAAATAAGAATATTTGTTCAAAGGTTGCAGTATCATAGTTGAGATTTTTTCCAACAGAGTGGAAATATGCCGGGACCAGGACTCGAACCTGGGTACTTTGGTTTGCCGTACCAACGCTCTCCCTACTGAGCTATCCCGACGATATCCTGGACTGGCATATCTCACTCTTATTTGTTAGACAAGGCTGCGAACTGCAGTGCTAATTTCATTCATCCGAGCTATTATAACTATAGCATTTACATGATGAATCTTGAAATAGAACGGAAATTCCTGTATACCATGTAATTAGGTCATAATGAATAGAGGAAAGTATATTCAACTATGTAAATTATTCGTCGGGATAGCTCTGTAGGGAGATCGTTGGTACGGCAAACCAAAGTACCCAGATTCGAGTCCTGGTCCCGGCATATTTTCACTCTGTTGGAAAAAATATCAACTATGATACTCCAACCTTTGAATAATTTACATAGTTGAATATACTTTCCTCTATTCATTCTAAGAATATTTGTTTTACTGTAACCAAGGAATCTAGCCCGGGCTTCCCTCAATAAAGAACATACAACTCGATGTACAGAACATAGGTGGAAATCATTTTTCATTTGAAAAATTTTTGTCCACCCATAATTGCGCGGGTGGACAATGTGTCGGCTGCAATGTAGGGTAGGGATGGGCAGGTAATTAAAAACAAAATGAGAGCGGGATTGAGACAAAATTGCGGTACTTACAATTGTAAACATTACATAAAAGTTTGTAAAAATGTGATAAATACTTGTATATGTGCAAATTGAAACTAATAAATTTATTTTAATGTAGCAGAACAACCCGGCATCGCCCGAGTTAACCTTGTGCTTCCGGGTAACATAAGTAAAAATGTAACATCCTAAAAATGTGCCGTTCACAGTAACACATTCACATCCATAAACAGTCATAATGACAATCACAAAAAAACTTATGGTATTTTGACGAAATCATACCAAATCCCTCAGCTTTATAAATGATTAAAAAAAATTCTTTTAAAGATGTCTCACGCAAAATATATAACCAAAAATCAGCCATAGTTGTCTTATTCGTCAAGGCTTTCGTAATGGGGTTCAACAACAAACAACATGTTGTTTTTAAAGTAATATATTAGATTATACAATATAATAAAATATATCCTACAATCTAATAAATATATCCTTTATATAAATACTATTTTTTAAATTGCCTCCATTACTTTAAAATAAAATTAGTATACAAAATCCTGTGGATTTTTATTTAATTAATTAAGGATTGCCTGTGACAATCTCTAAATTTACTTTTATTCTTATTGAATGGGGTATGCTGTACATCCCCTAATTTTTATTTATTATTCATTATCCGATATGACATTACTTTATTATTAAGCAAGCAGCATACCTTGAGAGCACCCAGTGCTGAGATAGAAGATCACAGTTGTCGAATCTTGCATCCCTTTCGCATGGTACTTATCAAAATTAAAGATCTTTAAAAAATCGTAACATTTTATTAATTAATGAATTAAAAGATCTATTTAATACTGGCCTTGGAAGCTATAACATTTTTATATGTTATAAATTAAGCTTCCCAAATTTTACTTAAATGCTGGACATAAAAGAAATTGAGAAGTGGACCGGATTTTATGGAGTCCAACATCTTTCGTTAAAAAAATGATAAGCTCTCTGCATCTGGAGCAACTTACAAAATTTTCGTGTTGCTTTTTTTTGTTACAAATATTATACTGATACATTGATATACTGAAAAATACATAATACAGAACAACTATAATAAAATTTCCACATGTAATCAGATTGGTTGCCTGGTTGACCAATGATAATGGCTCGTCATTTGAAGAAGTAGAATCCACAATTCCACGAACTTCTCTAACTCAAAGTCGGGTGCTTCTAAGATTTTTTTTTCGAAACAATTCTAAACTTTTTCGACAGGCTGCTTAAAAATTTATCAAAAGTTTTCCTGTTTATTTTTGGAATCCCAAGACATGAAAAAGACATTAGAAATGTTTCCATGACAGAGTGTCCTCTACTCATATTCAAATGAACTACAACTATGTTCTTATTTATTTCTAAGTTTCTGCATTCAGTCAGTCGAAGGGCTTTTAAACGAAGTTCCATAAATGAAATTACAGGAATCACAGCTGAATTTTAACGTCGTTGAGTTTCCTGTTGAAAGCTCTGTTCCAAACTTGTAAAGCGAAAATTAGAGCAGGTGATCGGTACGTCCATTTAAACGGTCTTTCATTTCTTATAATGGTCTTTCAATTTCTTAATAATGTAAATAAATCATGCAAAAATCATCCGACATCAAAAATTAAACTTGGCGTTCTATAAATCTTGGCGTTTTCTATTATCGACAAACTAATGTTTGTTGACTTGACTCACTCGTCTAATCGAATTCATGAAGGAGAGTACTTTTAAGTTCTGGAATGTGTGTTGCCATAGTTTGGACAAAAATTTTGCATACACTCTGTACGTCTTTCGCCACTGTTATCTATAAAGACATTCTACTTGCTTGGTAGCTTTGAAGAAGTAACGCCACCTATGAAAAATTTTTGGATCTAATTATTTTATTTCTTAAAGAAAATTTTCGATTATAATAAGTATGTTATAAGAATTTTCGTCGACTCTCGTAAGCCAATTAATTGGCTTAATTTTTTATTGAATTTTAAAATGGGTCAAGGACATTTTGGACACACTGTATAACTTTCAAGTTAGCATTGCCATATGTACATTGTTTTGTAAATGCGGAAGAAGTATAATTTTTTAATAAAGTTTATACTTTGAAAGAAAATTAATTTTAATTAAAATAAAACATAATTAAATTGCTGCAATATATTTTTTAATGGATACATTTGTTATATTTTTAATCTAAAAAACCCTTCATTAAAAAAACCTCAGAATTTTTTTAAAATAAGAAATCTAATATAATCCCGAAATAACACGTGTGATTAAATTTTTCCGAAATAGAAATAGGTATTTAATAATTAATTTTTTTATCCAGAAAATTACATTAAGTTTACGTTTATTTAAATCTTCAAATCTCTTTTTTAATTGAGTTCATTTTAAGTATGAACAAATATTACCATTTTCAATTAACAAGAATTTTCAAATGCTGTCAAATTTTATTAACGGGAAATGCGAAAAAATAAATGAATAGATGGACATAATTATATATTGTTTTTTTTTTTCATTCAAAATTAAACAAGAACAAAAAACATGCATGAGACATAGATTATGAAACACTTTCCAACATTAAACGAATATTATTAACAATAATATAATTTTGATAAAAATTTAAATGTTTAAAATTCTTTGTAACATTTTTGACAATTAGTTATGTATAATTGATATTATTCTAAGACCAAAATTTATAGTTTATAAATATTTTTTTGATGAAATCATTCATTAAACATGTAGAAATTATGCATATATACGAATTTAGTCCGTTACAGGGTAAATTTTTTATGTTTGTCAATATTAAAACTTTAAAATTATTTTTCTCCTTTTAAAAATTTCGTTGTTATCCATTGTTTCAAAATGCTCCCTACAAATACTTAGATTTTTTTATATGTTTTTTTGTTTTAAAACTGTGAAGTGCTTTCTCAAATTATTTATATTTCCATGAAGTTAAAGAGTACCGAATGAGCGATATGTCTATTATTGACTCCGTGATATTTCCCGACAACCGTACGATGGTTTTTCGGATGCTAGCAATTCTCAAATAAACATTTTTATTAAAAATACATATAAAAATGCTTAAGTGATAAAATCAGAACAAGGCTTGTAAAAACCTTTTAAAATAATGGTCGACATGTTTCGAATGCACAAACGGTTACAAGACTTACCCTATATTACGTATGATGGATAAGAAAAAAAGACAAATGTTGATGGATAACGTGTCACTCACTTTATATCACAACTATCTGACCCGCTCGGCGTTACCCGGGCCCGTGACAAAATCTTAAATACACCCCAAATTTGTATTATTTTATATCTTTAACCCTCTTTTGTATGAGTTTATATTTTTAATGACAAAATCGCAAAATCGTAAGAAAACATTTTCTTCTTTTTTCCCGAAGGATCGTTACATAGTTTAACAAAAAAAACAACAACAACAACAAAAAAAAACAATAATCTTTGTTGTCCAAACCCTTTGAAATTTTTAATGATCATAAATATAACGGTTTTACAGACCGTGTAAAAATTATGTCAGAAATAGTGTTTTCTGGTTGTAAAATAAATATGTTTTCTTTTCGCTTTTTTTTTTGTTTTGTTTTGTTTTCGCGTAGGATCCGATATAAAAATAGTATTCGTCGTCGAACTCTCTGAAATTTTAGTCGTTTATAAATATAAATGTTTCCAAGACCTCTATAAACTTATGTGAAAATATATACATATTAAATAGCGAAAACGTTACCCGAAGCCGATCGTGGCAGCGCAGAAATACCCCATTATTATGGGTTTTCGCCAAAAATTTGTCAGATTTTATTTTTTTTTATACTTCTTCTCGTCTGAATATTTCGAAATTGTTTTAGGTCATGTAAATCTCGTCTATACCGATATTGTCTAAAAAGATTGTGTGGATATACGAGCGTTTATTAACTTTTAGCGTAAGATTTTTTTTTTCTCGTGAGGCGTGAAATGACTTGCGTTCGCATTTGCATTTAAAAGAGTTAAAATTCGTATTTTTAAAAACTAGTTATACTGCCTGTTATAAAAGCGTTTCCTCTTTAACCACATATGTTTGGTCTGTCTGTATCTCTAAAATTGTGCTCTTGAGTGGCGTTTCCGCAAAAGGGAAAATATTCACCAGGCAAAAAGACCCTTTTTAAAAATGTTCTTCAAAGGGATAAGATAATTTTTTCCGAATTTATTGCAGCATTTGAAATGTAAGAGTAAAGTAAGAAAGTATAATCTACAGAAACTTAACCGTTTGAGTGCTATGAAGCGCGATAGCGCCGCAATGTATCTGCGGATCAAACAAATTTTGTTTCAACCCAGATCGCTGTAAATACTTCAACTGTTGAATTAAAATTAAATGATTTCAATTATTGAATAAAATTTCTGGGTTGAAACAAAATTTGTTTGATCCGCAGACACATTGCGGCGCTATCGCGCTTCATAGCACTCAAACGGTTGAGTTTCTGTAGAAACTGACTTTATTTTCATCTGAATATAAAGGATAACTTTCTTCATCGTTTTCCCCAGCCAATGAGCAATATCTGCTCTTTTGATATTACTGTTAAGGATCAATATTATTAAATATACTCTATTAATTTATATCTGATCCACAATGTATTTTTATATTAAAGCAGAATCATAGAAAAATAAAGGGATTATTAAATTTAAAATGTGGACTACGCCGAAAATACACGACTTCATAACACAAAAAGATATGAGGTTTTATTGCTAATTTGCATAAAGAAAATATGTAATTTTGATGCGGTAATGTACTGACAAGTCGAAGTGTATTCTCATTTGATATAGGATTTTCATAAAAAGTCCTTCTGAATCATACATTACCTCCACAACTAAACTAAGTACTTTTGATGGGATATAAAATGTCCCGCTTACTTTTAAAAATATTTTTAAGATTGGGCATTTTTTATTTTAAAAAGTCTTTTTTACAGAAGTTTCAATGAAAAATTTACTTATTATTATTTCCCTCTATACATCTCTATCTATCTCGGTCTCCATTCATTTACATTTAAATTAACAAACAGGTGTATTATATATACATTAATTTTAATTCTTATTAGTTATAGTCATCAATCCAAATGCAGTCGTAATGAAAATGTATACTTTGTGATTTAATGAGATATTTGCATAATTAATTATTAGCTTTTAGAATATTTTCATTGCTTGTCATCATGACCCACTTCATTGACATTTCAGCTTAAACATATATCCTTTTCGTAAAGATATTACGTGTTTTGGGGAAATATGATATCTTTATGACATACTAGCACAACACAAGAATTAATCTACAAAGCCAATGACTGCAAATGTATCTGTCAAATGCATTTATCAAAACAAGCGATATAATGCTGATACTACAGCATTTTGAACTAACTGTTGTAAAAATTAATATATAAAAAAAATGTTGGAGTGAGATTAAGAGATAATTTGCATTAATCAGTTTGCATTATACTTTCTTTATCAGAATAAGTTCCAGAAAATGACATGCATATATAGGGTTGTAAATCTGTATAAACCTGGACAACATAAAAATTGTTATATTTTATACTGTGTAAAAATATATACAGGGTTTTCTATGTCATCGTTGTTTAAAAAATAATTGATAAACCTTTAAGTTTGAGAGTTTTAGTTCCAAAAATGCTTGGAATGTTCTTCATTATATCAAAATTCGTTTATCCCAAAATTATTATGTTTGTAAAACATGGAAAATCGAAATTTTTATACGGTACCAACATTCTGTAAGTTGAGATTAAAAAAAATTGTTTTGTCTAACAAATAAAACAAAAAAGTAATTTTTTTTTTTTTGCTACCAAAACTTTCTGAGTTAGGATTATTTGAATTTTATGAATAGCTAGTCTTTTTTTGGTTCTAAGAAAATGCGGTCGTTGATTTTTCCTGATAAAAAATTTTAGTCATTTATAAAGACCATTTAAATATCCTAGATGATATATTTATGATTATAAATAATGAAAATAATAAATCTCTTAAATTATATTACTTTAACTTGCTATATGTGGATGGAAAATCTAAAATCTATTTCTTTTTACACCAAATTCAAAACTTCTTATACGCTTTTATTCCAGCAAAAAATTTTAATTGAACAAAAGTAATTTAACTTTTTCCTATGATGTCTGTCATTATCAATTCTTTCACACTACTGTTGTTAAAATAAATAAACGATAACATATCCCTCAGTCGCTTGTTTTGGCATGATTCAACAGCTTACAGTAAACAACAACTAAAAAAACTCCCATAAAATTAGCTCATTGCACCCGGCCATCCGTGTCAGGTTGTTTAGCTTTAAGGGTAACTATCCACATCTTCTGATTTTGGTTTTGTGACTTATCGTGTTCAATACATAAGTTGTCAAATGTGGTACGAGTAATCTGCTTAGTCGCTTTACTTTTTCAAAATTTATATCCATGAAGGCTAATCGTTTAAATATTCTGACTTCATGGCTTGATCGGAAAAAAAAGAATTGTTGGAGATCTAAAAAGATTTGCTTTCGTCGGTCTGTCTTGCTCCTTGTATATGGGTAATGGGAACCATTCGGTCTTATCCTATTTGTATAGCTTCCACATTGTTTTGAAATTACACGTATAAGTAAGTTACATCTATTTTCTTGGGCGCCTGAATCCATTTATTTTAGATTCTCAAGCTTTAGAATTTTGTATGTTCTGGCCTCTAATTAAACAAAGTACTCGACATTTCTTTGCTATCACGAAATAGTAATTTACACCGAAAATCCTCTATAAACCTCTTTTTTTATGAACCTCTTTGTAAAACCGTGCGTATTTGGCCAGTTGATAAGATGAAGGTTTAAGATAACAAAATATGTAATGGCAACAAACACACCTCCAAGGAACCAATCGCATTCTTAAATAATTTTTTAATAGACTAGTTCAATCCAGCTTCATATTTTCGGTTATGCAAAACATTAAATTGCATGTTTTCCGTATGCAAATGACAATTAAAGACATATAAATAAGATTATTTAATATGGTTTTTCCTTTTTCCGAGGCTTTGTTATTTTCTGTCAGGAAATATGCCGAGAATCACTGCAGAATGATTTATTTGCATTGAGATACAGACGTTAATCTGAATCATTTTCTTCGGATACGCGGAGAGTTCACGAGGATTTTATGAATTGGCCACTAAATACAGGGTGCGGCAAAAAAGCGATCATCAAGACTTTTTGCAATAAAAACTTTATTTTACAATAAAAACAAATGTTATTAATGAAAAACAATAGAGAACAACAGCAGTTATAAAATATTCAATTGGTTTCAAAATGGCCTCCTTATGCGCGTTTGCAGAGCTGCAAACGCTTTCGAAAATTTTTGGTCGCGGCACGCACCTCCTCCGGCGACAATCTGTACCATTCTCGGCACAGCGATTTCTTCAGAGACTCCAAACTTTTGTGGGGCTTAGCACAGGCGCTGGTCTGAAAAATTGACCATATGCTGTAGTCCATCGGATTCAGATCTGGGGATTAAGGCGGCCATTCTGCAGACGAGATAAAGTCCCGAAAATGGCTTCTGCACCACTCCTGAGTTGCTTTCGACTTGTGAGCCGGGGCTGAGTTCTTTTGAAACGTCCATTTCGCATGCTTGAAGTGCTGCTGGGCCCACGGAAGTACCACGTTTTCCAAAATGTCGCGTCGGTACACTTTTTGATTGATTTTGACCCCTTGGTCCACGAAAACGAGTGGAGTCTTGCCACTGCCGCAAATTCCTCCCCAAACCATCATGGACTGAGTATTTTGCCGGTGTTCGATAATGGCAGAGCTGCCGGAGGCCTCGGCGTACCAGCTTCTGTTGTTTTGGTGATTGTGGGCTTGTTCGACGGTGAACAACTTATCATCCATAAAGAGAATGCTGTCCCAGTCAGGAGGTGGATGTCGACGAATAAGTCGGTTACATCTTTCGTGCCGTACGCGCTTGTTATCGCCGGTGAGGAGTTGAACTTTTTGCAGCTTGTATGGTGTTAAATGGAGATCCTCTTTGGCTATTTGCCGAACCAATCTGTCGCTGATTCCAATACCATGGACGATTTTTCGCATCGAGACCCTTAAATTTCGCCTAAGCCGCTCTCGAACCAATTTACGGTAGTTGTCGGTTCTGACGGTGCGCGTTCTGCCGCTTCCTGGACGACGGCTACCATGGCCCAGCACCTTGTATCGCTTGATTGTCCGGAAGACAGTGGCAGTGTCTATGTCGAGAGTTCGAGCGATCTCACAGTTGCGCTTTTTCAGGCTATGTAACGCCAAAATTTGTGTACGTTGGTTGGACATCTGAAAATAAAATATAAAAAAAAAAAACATTAAAAATTATGCAATTAGACATACTTGTACAGAAAAACATGGTCTATCAAATTAAAAAAAACTAAAATCAAACAGGTTCAAACAATCAGGCAACAACAGAAACATTGATAATAATTTTTTTTGCCGCACCCTGTAGTTTGAGAAAATACATATATTTTTTAAATCATCTATTTGTAAATGTTGAATAGTTATTTATTTATAAATTGCTTATTTTATATATTTTTGTATTGTTTAACAACAGATTGTTTTCTAACCTATTCTTCAAATTTAAAATTAAAAAATTATTTAATTATAATTAAAATAAAGAGGAAATAATTTAAATAATTACCAGGTAGGTCATAAGTTTTGTATATACTGATTTAAAAATAATTCGAATTTACGTCTAATACTGTAATATAGGTGATTCAGTGTTTCCACATATTATATTTAACAGTTTGAATGCAAAGAAAACGTTTTTTTATTTTAAAATTTTGAAGTTCATTTGAACATTTTTTCACTTTAAAACAGCACAGCGCCATCTTGTTTTAAGGGGCGGAACTCTCGCAATTATGTTTTTTGGCTGCCGACTTTCTGCTGCTATCGGATTTTTAAATGAATTAAATCCGATTTTCTGATTCTGAAATCTAATATTTTTATGCTCAATTTGAATTTTTTAAAATAAACAATGTATTGCACAATGATAATTAGTAGATGGGCAAACTGTAGGAAAAAATAAATAAGATATGGCAGTTTTTAGTAGGCAAAACACAAATTGCAAGGGACAAAAGTGACAGGGACAGTAGTAAAATTTTTCGTAATTTTGCCGCTTTACTTAAAGGAAAAGAAAACAGTTTTGGAATTTGTATCTACTATTTTCATAGACGTTTCAAACCTACGATCAAATGACTAGATATTAGTTAATCTATAAATATCAATATTTAAATTAACAATGGGAAATAGTGATGGTTAATAAAGGTGCGCTTACCATTTCTCTGTTATTTTCAATCTAGTAATTCTTCTTTATGAACAAACAGCAAGTAATTGCGACTTTTTAAGAACAACATGTGCTTGCATATTAGAACCAATGTTGAAAAAGGCTGCATCTGGTGGAAATATGAGAAAATCCATACACCCGGACAGTAGTGACCCCAAAAAAAGATGAGGGAGACAACTTTAAACATAAGAAAACGAATATTACAAATTTCAGTCATATAAAAATTATATTATTTTGCTCCACACGATTCATATTTATAATAAATTTAAGTTTTTTTTATTTAATAATTATTATTTGTTGATGGATTTAATGATCTAATTATGATATGAGGACATGGGACAGTAGTGACTTTTGAGATAGTTAAATTCCATTTTAAAGGTTAAATAAACAGATTTTCACAGTAGAAGTTACATAATATTGTAGAACAATCACATACAAAAATTTTAATATTAAATTAGAATTAATATTGCAAAGAAATACCAAGAGATATCCTGGGAACTTAGGAATCACACTATATTTTTACTTTCCAACAAATACGTGTAAAGAAAGTGTTGTTATCATGATTTGTGTGGGATTGAACACGATAGGGGAGATTAGCCATATTTGGACTCTCGCCGCTTTAAATAGACCGCTGCAATTCTGCAGTTAATTACAGAAAGAGATGCCATGTACCGCTGAAATCCTACTCATTAGAATGACGCCATTTATGATTAGAAGAATCACCCTCCTTCCACGTGCTGTTTTCAGACAATTTTAAAAACCTAAAATTAGCTGTTTTTATTTATTTTTAGGTGCGTTCGTAATTATATAAATACGTAGCACCTATAGTCGTCGTTTGGTCCGTCCGTCTGTCCGTCTGTCCGTCCATCTGTCTGTCTGTCTGTCTGTCCGTCTGTCTGTCCGTCCGTCTGTCTGTCTGTCCGCATATAACAACGCAAAAACTACCCAACCAAATGGTTTGCAATTTAAAATATATTATCTTTGCATAATTTTGTCGAGACATTTTAAATTTTATGAAAATCGAATCAAAACTTTAGGAGATATTAATAAAAATATTTATTAAGAAATTTGAATTTTTTTTTTAAATCGGTGCTTTTTAGGTGCGTTCGTAATTATATAAATACGTAGCACCTATAGTCGTCGTTTGGTCCGTCCGTCTGTCCGTCCGTCTGTCTGTCTGTCTGTCCGTCTGTCTGTCCGTCCGTCTGTCTGTCTGTCCGCATATAACAACGCAAAAACTACCCAACCAAATGGTTTGCAATTTAAAATATATTATCTTTGCAGAATTTTGTCGAGACATTTCAAATTTTATTAAAATCGAATCAAAACTGTAGGAGATATTAATAAAAATATTTATTAAGAAATTTGATTTTTTTTTTTTTTAAATCGGTGCTTTTTTGTTATAGGAGCTTCCGATGGATGTTAAATCGTCAAGTGACCGAGATAGTTATTTTATGACAGAAATTAATCTGCAGACGATATAATTCATTTCACAGAATTAAAAATCATCAAGATCTGAATATTTATATAACTAGCTGATACATATATATCTGAATATTTATATAACTAGTTAAGATATTTGTATGAACAGTGTCATAAAATATATACTTAACTAGCTGTTTAACCCGTTCTACGCACTGGATATCATGAATTTAATTCTAAAACGTGCGTACGAACGCACCTCGTTTGTAAAGTTTGACGTACAATTTCCAACTTGTTTGTTATAGGAGCTTCCGAAGTTTAATCGTCAAGCGAGCGAGATACTTATTTTAATACAGAAATTAATATGCAGACGATATAATTCATTTCACAGAATTAAAAATCATCAAGATCTGAATATTTATATAACTAGCTGATACATATATATCTGAATATTTATATAACTAGTTAAGATATTTGTATGAACAGTGTCATAAAATATATACTTAACTAGCTGTTTAACCCGTTCTACGCACGGGATATCATGAATTTAATTCTAAAACGTGCGTACGAACGCACCTCGTTTGTAACATTTGACGTACAATTTCCAACTTGTTTTTCTTACTAAAGGTAAGAGAATACTTTAAAACTAAGGTAAGTTGTTATGTTTTCATATACGCATATAAATACATGTGTTTATTGCGCATATTTTTCACGTGGATTTCGTTTTCTTTTTAGTCTTAAGATTATCTGTTTTAAAAAATGGCACAGTTGCCTTAATTGGACCAATTTTAGTTGCTTAAATTGGACCAGATATACGATCATAAATTTGAAAAGTAAGTAATAAATTTCGAGGGCTGTCGCCTTTTTTACATCTTTAAATAGCTATTACGTAGAGGCACAATAATCGTAACTTCGAGCTCATAAATGTTTCATTCTAACAACTTTGGAGGTCCTCCAGCTTTAAATTATCGCTCACATTAGAGAAACAACCGTTGAAATCGCCGTTCAAGCTTTTAAAAGAAACGACGTTTAGTCTCCAAACAGGCATGTTTTTAAAAGTCATCATTTAGCTACTGCTTCTGCACTTATTCCTAACTAGGAGACAGGCACTGCAGATAGATTCGTTGATTTTCCTGCTAGTGAGATTTCGTAGTCAGAGTCAGTAATCATAAAACCTACTAAAACTAAGAAAGTGAAAAAGACACAGACAGACAATCTAAAAATAAAAAAAAAAACACCAGTGACAGCAAGAGTTGTTAAAGACATAGGAAACGAAAAGAAAAGAGTAAGTTGTGAGGAGATTGGCCCGCAAGAAGGCTGCAGATACAACCCCCCCCTCAAAAACCCCCCAAAAAATCATTAGAAATGTTATCTCCTTTTCCAAAATCCGTTAAGTCAAAGTTCAAAGGGAGCCAAAAAACAGCTGTGTTAACATATTCTCCATATAAAGTAAACCTTGAAATGAAAAATCAAAACGAAAAGGAAGTTCTCAAAGCACAAAAGCAATTGAAACATCAAGTTTAAAAAAAATACCCGTAATTCAATTTGAAAGGAAGTGGTGGACGGGAAGAATTATAGACATAATGTAAATATAACTTCTTTTGCTGAACAATATGTCTAATGATTCAGAATCTGAACAGAAAAATCAAGACAGTGGTGATTGGTTTTGCCTAATGTGTAAGAAAAATAAAATAGCAAAAATGATTCAGTTTTCAGATTGACAGATATGGTTCCATGGTGTGTGTGCTGGAATACAAAATGAACAAAATAAAATCGTGTGTAAGGCTTGCATCACTTCTTACATGACATTAAATTAACTGGCAATTAGTTCCATAATTTCTATTCTTAATTACTTATAATTTTGATTTATATTTTGGATACATTTTGATTTAAAACAACTAATCTTAACTAACAGACATTTGATTTCATTAAATTTCATTGCTGTTGTTATGATTGATTGCTTCATTTCTAGCAAACTTTGCTTTTAAAGCAAATAAAGCTTTCCCTCATATTCATAGTAAACTTTGCTTTTTATAGAATTAGTTATATTCCCTACTCATCCTAATATTGTTTGGTTCAATTTAGGAGATTGGTGGTCCAACTTAGACGACCAGTCGCTGAATTTGGACCAATTGGACAATTCTGTCAAATTAAAATGATACTTAAAATTTTGAAAAAGAAATTGTTCTAAATATTTATTCAATTAGTAGATGAATAAATATACAACGTGTAGTGATATTTTATAGATATTTCAAGATTCACCTGAAAATTTGTAAAGTGATAAAAATTCGGCTACTCTCCCCTAAATCCCAAACGATATTTCCGAATTGACTCCCATTTTATGAATTCGTTTGAGACTGCTGTCGCAAGAACTATATGTATTACAGTAAAAATCGACCGAAGGATTCGTTACATATACCCTTTTTAAACAATTTTCAAAGCATTTTGTGGCCCATCTTGTTTCAAATTAGCGGCAAGGTATTTTTTTTATTTAAAAAAATAAAACAGATGTACAAAAAAATTATAAATTGAATAAATTATTTTCGTTAAGTGTTAGGTTTAATACAAGAATTCAGGAACACTTTTTTTGGCTTTATCTTAAAAAATGACTGAGATATAGCTGTTTGAAATTCTAGGTTACTCATATTTTGAAACAATCTGATTTTTGTTGTGCAGTAACACTCATACTGATATTCTCATTCAAATTCAGTAATAATGAACACTTGGATTAAATCTTCTATATTCGGGTTCCAAGCATTTTAGCTTCGGGAGTTTGAATAAAATTAATTGAATTTTTAAAAAGAGGGACTATGATGGAAGCTAAGATTTTCCTACCGGTACAGGCCGGGAGGATTTTTTAAAAAATAATCGCAGTTATTATTAGCTTTATAGAATTTGTTGTCGATCTCCTAGATACACTTCGGCATCAAACTTTCGCTGCAAAATATGAGGTCTATCATATTTAAAGTTCCGAATGAATTTGTCAAGTATTTATCTGGATATTCAACAAAACGTCTAAAATAGAAAGTTTTAAAGACATTTAGCCCTATAGTGTATATTATATAATTTGTAAAACTTCCCTTTATACATTTATATCGCTTAAAAGTTTTCTGAAATCATAAAATGTCTTTTAATTTAGAAGTATTTTACCGAAAAAAATTGCATCGTAAATTAATATTTTCAAGTACAACGCTACAAAACTACTTACTAAAATTCAGTATAAAAATTCATTATTAATTTAATTTTTCAGGTATTTCTTCATAAAGAATGATGTTGTACTAAAAATGTTCTCTCAATGTTTCATCAACGAATATTACTGCATGGCATAAAAAAGATGAAAATTGTTGGTAGAGGGCTTAAAAGTAAATTTTATTGCATCTTTATTTATTAAGATGCGAACACAATAATGTAAAAGTGAAAGAAGTGAAAACAGAAAATCCGATTTTAAAATAAGAACATTGAAATTACAATTTTTTTTTTTAAATTTTACTACTTTAATTTTGATTTTCCTTTAATTTTTTTAAATTTTCATGAACAATTATAACATGAGGAAAAGTAATAAGAAATGTGTAAGAACTTCAAGAAAATCAAAGAAAGCTCTAGTAAAATTTAAAATATTGATATTTTTTAAACTTTCTTATTATCTTTAAGATTTTTAGTAATTTAATTGGATCAAAACTTTTGCTATGATAAGTGTAACTTGAAATCTAAACATTTTCAAACTTTAATAAGTCTAATACAAACTATCACGTAGAAAGTTTTAGAAAGTTTTTTGAAATGCAGTTAATTTGTTTTGATTTTATAGAAAATATGCATAATAATGTATTGTTTGATACTGTTAGTTTATATTTTTATTTCGAAATATATCTGAAAATTTAACTATTTGGTAAGATATTAAATCGATAAGACCTTACGTTCATCCCTTCGTTCCCCCCCCCCCCCCTACGTTAAAACCTTTATGTTTTCGCATTTATGTTTCCCAATTGTAGTAATAAAATTGATATACGTTGTGTAAAAAACTTAATAAAGGAAATATTGTAAAAGTAAATATTTTCATTTTCTTTTAGTTAAATGTCACTAAAAATAAAATTAACTAATTATTTGAATACACATGTACATGAATCACACCATTTTTTGGACATATTTCTGAATTCTGTGTTTATAATAATATGTACCGAATTCGGAATTAATTAGGGGAAAACTGGAAATCGCTTTAATCCCTTTAGTTTCTTTCTGTAATGAACATACTAAGTTTTTTTTCTAGTACTAGTCTATCTTTAGCCGTTATGTACAAATTCATAGTTGAAAAACACACTTTTTTTATGTTTCCATAACAGTATTTCAAAATAACGAACTCTACTGTTAACTTTGTCAATACAAATGTTTTAGAGCTTAAAATTCGGAGTAAAATGAAAACCCACACTTCATACTTTTGTTGAACATTAAGATCACATCTCTATATCAAAGTTTTGCCTAAATCGCTGATTAAGAGGTTGAAGCCAGAACACGCCAATTTATCAGTCCATCCTACCTCCAATTTTACATGTATGTATTTTTTTTTATATGTTGCTGAGGCCTTCACGATAGTTTTAATTATTTTCGAGCATTACTTTGGATATTTTCAGGATTATGGTTTAAACTCTTGATTAAGGGTTAGTGCGGGCGACTATTTTAATATTTGCTCGCACTATAATTAAAAAAAAATTTTTTTGGTAATTTTTTTAAAGTATATGGCAGGGATTATTTTTGTAAGAGTGGAATGAATAGCGGTTGGAACGGCATATGTCACATCCCGTTAATCAAATGTTTAACACAGAAAAATTTCACTCAAATGCTTTAGCAATGTTTGAGAGGGAGATAGAAAACAACAACATTCATGTTACGCACTTATTATTTAATATAATATCTGAATTAATATTATATGCAATTAAAAAAAATTATATTAAATTAAGTTTTTTAAATGTTGAAGATATGTCAGTTTTTTCGTTGTCACTTTCCTTCAATTGCACGCGTTCACACTCTACCTCCAATAAGTCAACTTTATCTGAAATTACCTTCTCCATCATGATGTCGATTTCCGAGTCTTAGTTGGAAAAGTTAGTAGTGATGTCATCATCCTCCGGAATGTTCGTACATGCTTGCCTTTTGCAGTGGTAGCAAATTGTAGAATAATATATGCCAGCTTTAGTACAGCTTCCGGCTAAAGTACACCTTTTTTTTATACTCGCATGATATTATAGAAAGAAGTGCTGAAAATCTGGATTCTTGTGAATAGTGACTGGAAACTACATTTTTTTTTAACCACAATCCAAAAGATATTTGGCAAATCTACTCCAAAGTTGAACCAGTAGGTATGCACGTAGCATATCACGTATAGGTATCACGTGCATCTGCTGAAGCGGAGGGCAGACGCTAAATTCGACGATTAAAGTTATTTTTTATCAGTGATTTTTAGAAAAGGCGAAATCTCAAAGAATCTAATGTTTCTTCCTTGGCTTTTCCCCCATAAATTTCAATCAAAAAAGTGTCTCCTGCTTTAGCCATGTCATTAGGGTAAACGTTTTCATCACGGAAAATGTTCACAAACTGCTGCACTACAATAGTGTCGAGAATTTTTGACTATTAGTTTCTTCCCGTGTCCAAAATGGGCGGGTATAGTATCGCAATCACTGAATGAATGGAGAAACAAAATGTTGCCTCTTATGTATGGAGCAATGTTCAGAGTTGCTGCACAATTGAAAGCATCTTCTGTCTTATCTCTTCCAGTCTTCACGAACAAAATGTTTTTTGAAGTAGTGGATACTATCATTATTACCAATAAATCTCTACCTGCACCAACCACCACAACACATACACTGTAAAACAAAATCCTGGGGTTACTAAAATTTTGTTAGTATATTTGTATTCCATAGATATTTTTAGTAACCGGTACTATAAACCGTAGTCGTTGCTAGCTGTTTTCTAGTAATGTTGCTAGCTGTTTTCTAATAATACTTACAGATTTTCTTGTAACTCAGTAAGAATACAAAAAAAGTTTTAGTAATTGCAAAGATCAATGAGAAAAACTACATTTTTTTTAGTAGATCAACCCATTTTTTTTTACAGTGTAGTGATGAATCCGCTTTCTATTTCTAAAGCACTCTTAATTATTAGACAGTCAGATTACTTCACAACAAATCATTCTTTTAAAGGTGCACGCATAATATACTTATAAGCCGTTAATTCTTCTTATCATTTAGTAGAAATTTTTCTTGAGATGTAGTCGATGACATCGTCTCATCAAATATAACATGACCAGCTAAGTATATATTTGTTCGATTGATACGTTGTGCGGAGTTTGCACTTTTTGCTGTAATAGCTTCAAAATAATTATAAAAAGTTATTGTGGCCCCCGAATATATGGCCCCGTTTTGAAGTAATCAAAATATTTTTGCAGGATGTAGGAAAATAAATCATTTCACTGCTACATCAGACACTGCAATAGAAATCCACAATCAATTACATAACAGGTCAATTTAAATGTACAACATGAGTCGTAGTAGAAAATATAAAATACTGGCTGGCGTGTCTTGTGCAGTCCTCTTTCACCAAATTAACTATTTTTAATTGCTTCCATTTAAAAAAAAAATTTTATTTATTATATTTAAGAAAAATAATTTTATTACCCATTTTAAATTTACATAAAGTATACATTGTTGAATAAGAATACCAGATTAAAAACCTTCATAAGTGATCAAAACTTAATGATATAGGAATGTTTTTTTTCAGTGATTAATTTATAAATTGATTGTTTCTGAAAGAAAAAAGAAAAATACAACAGTCAAGTGATTTGAATAAAAAATTCTTTTCCTTCGACTATTAACATATCAATTGCATTTTTAATTTTTATTTTGGCCAAGCGACCAAATAAATTTATAGTATATCTCCTGTCAACTGCTTGACAACCTCCTACTACATAAAGTATTGAAATTACTCCAGTAGTTGTCGAGTAAAAAATACATGAATATCAGCTGTTTTACATGTAATTTCTCAATTGTTATCACAATCCTCAAATCTTAGTTTTAAAAGAACAAAGATTATGAATACTTTACTTCAATAATCTGAAGTTTTTAAACTTTTATGCATTTAACATAAATGCTCGTATACCTGTCTACTATAATCTATCAAAATCATAAAACCATCTTAGCCCTTTCCGTAAGATACTGAAATTTGAAATCGTACTCTTTTTTTACCTTGAATTTTCACTAGAATCAAGACTCCCTCACTCTCCGACCCCACACCAACAGTCATGTACCTTAATTTCAACCTCCTTGACTGTAATATGTAAGTAGTTTTATGCACTCTAAATAATAATACTACATCATATTAAATAATACTCCATATTTCAGATACAATATCGAAAATAATAAGCAATATTCCCCATCATCATTATCAATCTTTCTTGAAATATTCTTAAAGTCATGAAAAAATACATTATTTTATAGTTATTAATTTGCTCGTAGCGGCTAATTCACCAAAATAAAGCCCTAAAATAATTACAAAAGTATCGTGAAGGCCTCAATAAATAAAACAATAACATGTATATAAAAATTTGAGGTAGGATGGACTGATAACTTGGTTTGTTCTTGCAGCAAACTCCTGATCAGCGATTTAGGCAAAACTTTCATACAGAGTTGTGATCGTAATATTCAAGGAATGTATGAAGTGTTGGTACTCATTTTTTTCAGAATTTCAAACTCTGCAACATTTGTATAGACAAAATTGTCGATAGAGTTATGGTAATGTAAAAAAGTGTGTTTTCCGATTATAAATTTATACCTAGCGGCTGAATCCCACCTAGTACGAGGGGGAAAAATTAGTATGTTTCTTACGGACCTAAACTAAATAGATTAATACAATTTCTGGCTTTCTCTTAATTAATTCCAAGTTAAACCACCTAACCACTGGGCTATTAACGCTAGAGTTGAATAAAAAAAGAAAGAGCAGGCTATTTTAAAATTAATATTAAATAATATTAAAATTAATTTAGAATATCTGTAGTGTATAAAATTATGGAATCTGGCCTTTAAACTTAACAACTTTTAATAGATGCCATATTAGTAATCGTGTTTATAAAATTTGTCAGTATGAATTTCTATTAAATACGTTAATTTGTGCTTTTTTATTTGAAATAAACAATGAATTTATAAAATGAAGTTGTTTGATTTAGTAGTCAGTTAAATGATTAATTTTAGATTCAGTAATTAATCATAAATTTTATTTTAGTTATCTTGAAATAATTATATAATTAATTACAACTAATTATATAGCATTATTTTATTAAACATTGTCATTCCAGTCACAATAATTGCGATGAGAGATTTCAAACAACAAATTAAGTTTATTTATAAAGTGAAACGTGACTCATTAGCACAGATTTACAAGAGTCAGAAAACTGCGATGTTTACCTGCAGAACAGTTTATAATTAACACGAAATTAACTTAATCACTTCTACTAAAATTTCAAAGACAATTCAAATGTCAATTAGCTTCATTTTATAATAAATTTAGTTGAGCCAAGAATAGCTACAGAAATCTCTTTCTTAATTAGTTAACTAGTTTTCAAAAGAATATTTAGCATATTTGAAACAAGTATTTAGTATACAGATATTATTAAGAATATATAGAATTTTCCTTAAAATTTTTGGGGGAAACATTTCGGTAATGTGAAATATATTTTTTCTACACATTTTTTTTTTCAATTTTAATTTAAAAATTTGCTGCGATGATAATTTGATCAACGGTGAAGATAATTTATTTTTGTTTACTTTTTGACATTTCGGTATTTTTTATAGTATTACATCTATAAACTGCCAAAACTATAAGACAGAGATATTAAATAATTTTTCTGAAAGTCGTATGCCACCACAAATTTCGAAAGTCAATCTTCACTTTATTTAATTGCAAATTTTCTGTGAAATAATCAGTTAGTTTAAGTATGCCCATTTATTTTAACCGTTGCTTGAACGCAAAAGCACTGGGTAATAGGTTAACATTTTCCTCAAACATTTGTGTTGCTAGGTTATATATATAATTATCAAATACGGAATAGACCGAGTCGCAATCTTCTAGCTATCAATAGTAATGTACTATTATGAATGTATTATTATTATTAATATTGTTGTTGTTGTTGTTGTTTTATTTTTGCACTACAATTGATGTCTCTTTATTATTTATATATTCCAAAAAATATAAATTTTATTGAGATACTTTAAATTTTGATCTTAATAAAACAGTAACCACTAAAATTATAAATTGTAATTACCATTGGTTTTTATATGTGTTGTACAGGTATCGATAATTTAGTCACGGGATCAAAAATGATTATTAAAATACAGGGTGATCGGATACCATCCCAAAAACTTTGCAGAACAGGAAACATTACTCAGTGTAACTGAAAAGGGATCAAGAAAGCATGTCTCTAAAACGTTTAGTTCTCGACAATACTGCTGCGGAAGAAAAATTTTTGAAGTCAAATCTGAAACATTGAAAATAAAGATTATTGAACCACACAAAATTGCAAACCGGATGAGAAACAAGGTTTAAAAAAATACTATGAAACTCAAAAGTTGTACGACATAGTCTTATAAAAGATGAAAAAAATTAAAAAGAGCTTGACAATAGGTATAGTGTGTCTAATACGCAAACGAAAATCCGCCGTTCGGTTCGCTTTAAAAAGCGGTAGCTTAAAGCCACCGGCAATCATCGCATAGTCATAATGTATTCCTTTCATCATCATTCCGATATATACTTTACTTTTGGTGAGTGCAATGATAATGCATTACAAACTGCTAGGGAGTGTGTGACGTCATACCATTTCTTTTGCATTTTCCCGGAAACTATGCGTCGTTGAGGTATGGTTCGTTGAATGACTTTTAGGTATTTATAGCAAGAATTCTTGAGGTGCACAGTTTGTGTGGTGGTAATCGAACACGCTGTACAGTTTTCAAAATATATATTCTGTTGTTAAAAAATATATGCACCCAGAAAAAAATGAGACAGAGCTACGAAACTTGGCGTGCTTGTGTGACTTGATGAGTTATGTAAATAATTAACATTTCAGCAACAATGTCCAATAGGGACTTGTGCAACACGCATTTAAATTGCGCATTTTAAAAGAGCAGGTACTCGAATTCACGGGTAATTAGAACTGGACTACAATTGTTGATAAACGAGATTTAAAAGAAAGATGCATTTAAGACGTACTCGACGGCGCTACGAACAGTTGTCCGAGTTCACTGAGTTGCACCAGACCATGAACTCCACCTAATGTTTGACGCTTTGGACATTGCTGTCGGGGCAGCATTAAATTGCTTAACTCAAAGTGGCACAAAACCACTAGCATTTTTCCCCCGTAAACTGAGTGCAACAGAAATTAAATATAGCACATATGACAGAGAGCTTCTCGCTATCTATTTATCTGTCAGACACTTTCGGCATTACCTGGAAGGCAGAAATTTCATAATATTTACTGACCATATGCATTTAACAAATGCATCTACTAAAAACTCTGATGCAATCTCTCCACGTCAACTCCGACAGCTGCATTTTATTTCCCAGTTTTATATGGATATTCGACACATCCCTGGCCCTGACAATGTAGTAGCAGATACATTGTCAAGAATAAATTCTAACAATGTGCAGTCAATCGATTTGGCTACAATTACAGAAGCTCAACAACATGATGTCGAGCTGCAAGAGCTGCTAAATAACGACAAGATCTCCTTGTGTTTGACACCTGTTCCAGTGACACCAACCTTAAGTATATATTGTGACAGTAGCTGTGATACAGCTCGACCTTACGTACCCAAAGATTTTCGCAAAAGTATTTTTGCAGCCATGCGTAATTTATCACACCCAAGTACTAGAGCATCGAAAAAACTCATCCAATCTCGATTTGTTTGGCCATCTATGTCCAAAGATATCAACCCTTGGACTCGATGTTGTATAAAGTGCCAGAGGGCAAAAGTGTCTAGACACACATCCAGCCCACTCCAAATTTTCCAGCTATCTCACCGTACAATCGACCATGTTCACATCGACATCGTGGGCCTCTAACACCATCAGATGGTTTCCAGTACTTACTCACCTGCATAGATCGCTTTATACCTTGGCCTGAAGCAATCCCTATTGCTGACATATGTGCAGAAACGGTTGCAAAAGCCTTTGTTGCAAATTGGATTTCACGATTTGGAATCCCTACACTCATAACTTCAGACTAGGGCAGACATTTCGAAAACAACCTATTCTCCACCCTTAATAAGATGTTGGGCATCCAGAAAACCCACACAACATCGTACCACCCAAAAAACAATGGTTTAGTTGTGCGATTCCATCGTTCCCTAAAACAAGCACTTCGATGCCATGAATCGAAATGGACTGAATCACTCCCTGTTGTCTTGCTTGGACTTAGATCTTCATTCAAAGTAGACATCGACTGCAATAGTGCTGAGCTTGTTTATGGTGCACCGCTAAGACTCCCATGTGAATTGATCGACCACCCAAAAATTGGTATCCAACCTCATGACTTCTTACAAACAATGCGAGACACTATGAACTTATTAAAACCTACTCCAACCACTGCGCATGCCAAGCCAGCTGTTTTTGTCCATCCTTCCCTGAAAAAATGCACTCATGTGCTTGTGATGCATGATGCTGTAAAGAAATCCCTTCACAGTCCTTATGATGGCCCGTCCAGTGCAATACAAAGAAGTGACAAAACTTTCAGGATCAACATGAATGGCAGACAAACTGTTATCAGAATTGATAGACTGAAACCTGCCTTCTTAGAAGCTTCTGATTTCTCCACCACCACAACTACCCAGCAATTACCCATACTACAACAGTGTACCGAGCAATTATCACAGACTAATGCCTCAACTTCCCGACACGACTCAGTGAAGACAGATCCACTTCAAAAGACTCTTGTGACAACTCGTTCTGGTCGTCATGTCCGATTCAACACACGGTACCTCTGACCTCATTGCCTCAGGCACTTGGGGAGGAGTACTGTGGTGAACTATTTCTTTATCATTCACCAGATGTCAGTGAAAAATTAATATTTTTTTTTTGTGACAACAGTGTGGTTCCAAGAACTTTTATCTTTACGTTTGTGGCAACAGCTATGAGCTGTTGACACTCCAGACTTTTCCCGGCTTCGCTTGCAGCATGTATCACTTTCCAACCTGACGGAAGAATGGGTTGGGTTGGGTTGGGTTGATTATTGACGGCCAATTATCTACACATGGGATATAGGCCCGGGGGGAGTGCCCTTCGTGGGGGTCTTTCTAAGGGAACATACCCGTATTTACGCATGGATAAATCCACGGCTCGAAGAAAACCATGAAAACTCCGAACGATTAGGCCGACGGGCGCGATTGGGATCGAACCCAGCACCTCCCGTCTACCAGCTTCGAGAGCAGAACCTCTCAGTCACTGGTGGGGCCGACGGAAGAATGTAACTTACTTTTACTTAACAATTTATATTTATCTGTATTAATTATTTGTGTATTTATGTGTACCTTGAAAATATTAAATAATCTTTAATTACTAAAATTTTATGTAGTTTAAGTTTAGGAAAACATATAAAAACCTAACAGTACGATTAACTTTTCCTTATCATTATTTTGTAATGTGAAAACGTTTTAGTCGTCTGTAACCGAAAACTGTACTGCACTTAGTTTTAGCAGAAGGCACGTTAGAAAGTATTTTAGAATGCTTTTCTTGAGAAAAATAAATAAAATTGTCTTCTCGTTTACTCACAATTATTGCACGTAATTTTTCAAAAACGAATAATCATAAAAAAATAGTTTAAGGTGCTCTAATACAATTGTAGTTACGACTAATTCCAAAAAACTCATTTTAATGTCATTTATTTAACTTCTTAATTATATTCTTAAAATCCTTTTTATTTTTCTATATTTATTTAATTTAATTTTTAATTAATTTTTATTAATCGAAATTACAATCAATTTCAAAATGTACTGTTTTATAATTTTTTTATGATAGTAGCCTTAATTTTGTAATTGTGTTTTTGTCAAATGCTTTAGTAAATGTAATATAAATTCATAATTGTCTTAGTAAAAATTGCCATATAACATTAAAAAAAATATTTGTTTATAAGATATCAATTGGAAATTTTAATATTCGAATTTCTCTTTAACTTTTTCGAATTTTACGGACTACTTTGAGACAGACTCGGTTTCAATTTGAAAGCCAAAATTTAAATTTCATTTTATTATTTAAATCTTAGCTACTTGGAATTTTCATTTCTACACTTTAGTTATAAATCTCACTTTGAGACATTTCCTTTTAAACTGACTTTTCGTAAAAGTAAATACGTTAGAGTTAAATATCTGAGAACAATTTACTTTCCGAAGACATGTCTGAAAACATAAATATATTCTTGAAATTCTTGGCACGATTAAAATTTGAAGATAAAGTAATAAATGTAAGTATTCTTATTAAAAGTACCATTTAAAATGTACTAATAAAAAGGAAACGGTTGCTTTAAATATTGCGAGATGAATGTAGTTTAGATAAAAATATTGTTATAAATATTTTTATAAAATATTTTATAAACTAAACCATTTTATTTGTAATTAAATTTTCTACACTAGCCTATAAATGCTTTTAAATATTATTTCAATATTACATTTTTTTTTCTCTCATTGACAAAAAGATTTACAGTTACGGTAATTACCCGAGTAATTTAGTTTTTAGTTTTATGTCTTTATAAATCAACATATTACAATAAAGATAATTATTTTTATATTTGTATGTTTTTCGGTAACCATTTAAAGAAACAGCTGCGCGCAGACTTACAAAATTTGGGCATAAAGGAACCAAATTATTGTCTTTGATTTTAGGGGTTTTTAGTGTTTTTAGTTTTTTTATTTAAGTACGTAGACAGTTTATACTTCGTATTCCTATTTATTTTACGTTTTGAATCTATGACGATAAATGGTGAAATCATACATATTTAGAGAAATATTCATGAAGAGTCAGACTTTTTTTTGTAAGTGTATTTTTTTGTTAGTAATTAAAATAAAACTTGGATAATGAGATAAAATTTGAAGCTTTTCTAATGCATTATCCTAAGCTTTATCATTTAAGACATTGTTAAAATTAGATGTGTTTGAGTTGGTGTAATTATTTTTCATCATTTTTATTTATCTGTTCCGGGAAATACCGATACATATGATTAGTTTAATTTACACAAATACACACACACACACACACACACACATATATATATGTGTGTGTGTGTGTGTGTGTGTGTGTGTGTGTTTGCAGGGTGATTATAAAAAAATTATGCAGATGTATGATTCCCTAAGTATCATTCCGTTTACAAAAACTGAATGAAATTTTGGTTTAAAGAATTTTAATATATGCGCACAAGAATCATATAAAAACAACAGATTAACTCTAACTGTTACGACAAATAAAACATTTTATTGTGTTTCACAAATTTTCCACTTCATACACGATGACACTTTGCATGCGGCAGATGGTGGATAGCATTAAACAATAAAATGTTTTACTTCCTGTTTCTTCTCTCTCCTTTATTGGTTGTTTTCATTTTTCTTCTTAGTCTATCTAGCCCCGGCGATTTCCGTGCTACAGATACCATTCCAACGCTTTTCTGGTTTTTTACTATGAAGATCACATTCCAATAAAAAAGTGGGTGTTAACATTTGAAATTTTGTCATTGTAATCTTAACTGTTAGATTTTAACTGTTGTTTTTCATGTAATTTTAGAGCGCATACATAAAAATACTTTAAACCAAAATTTCATTCAGTTTTTGTGAACGGTATGATAGTTAGGGGCTCATGTATCTCGATAGTTTTTTATAATTACCCTGTATATAATATATATGTTAATAAACAATTGTGATTTTAATGGACATATTTGTACAGTATAATGTTTTAACGTAAAAATTTTACGTAATTATTTGACAATAAATATGAAACAAAATCTTCAATAACTTCTTTTCAGAATATTACGTTATATCCCATTTCAATATATCTACTAAAGTGTTTACACGAAAAAAGTCTTTATCGGAAAAATAGGCCTAGCATGATGTTTCAGGATGCTCGTATTATAAAACATGTCTCAAAAATAAGTCTGTTTCATTTTTTTAAAACAATCTTTTTTCTAATTCAGTACACAGACTTGAATAATGCGCGGATCCCTGATGAGAAGATCAAAAAATGTGTATTAACTTTAATGCAATGATTCGGAAAATGTTTTCAGAATACATTAATCGTTTTATGAACATTAATCGTTATGACATTAATCGTCCCAGTGTCATCTACTGAGACGTTTTCCTTACTTAATATATTTATAAAGGTGTTTTATATTGCAGCGTTTCATTTTAAGGAATCTTAAGTTTGCAACAACTTAAAGAAATAATGTCATTTTTAGGTAATTGTAAAAATGCATTTTAAACCAAAATAAATTAGTAACATTTGCTATACAATAGTTGGAAATGAAGAGAAAAATGTAAAGATTACATTTTCAAAACATTATCCATTAATAAATTGTTTTTGGTTCATTTCGAACGTCCTTAACATGCTATTATATAGAAAGGTTTTCATGTCCAGAGTTTTGTTATTTTTTATGTTACATCCGAATCAAAATCCTATATAATATTAAAGTTAAATTTATAGTCATATCATTATATCATCTATATTTTGGAACATATATATATTCAAAACGCTAAGTGTTTTCTTTCGACAGTACGTGAGAAAAAACTACTTCATACATGATTTTTATTTTAAATGAAAGATATTTGGTCACAGATTTATTGTCATGCATTCGTTTGTTCAGTACTTTTATTAATTATCAGAATTTTAATTTTAAATGTTTTTTTAATTTCTTCAAAATGGTGGCAATCGGATTACTTAATTTAAATTTTAGTAAAAATATTTATGCACGTTATTTTTATACGCGAATAAAAATTCATATTTATTTTGACGTTACATGAATATTGTCCATTGGGTTTATTTTGTTTTTATACATTATAAGTTTATTGATGCCATTCTTTTCATTACAATTAAATACAAAATACATTTTTATTTTATACATGAGGGTTAAGTATAAGAGTAACGTATATAATGTACGAGTGAGTTATGGTGATTATTTATTTCAACTGCTGTACCAACTTCTTTTTCAAAAACAATGACGAAACTACTTTCGGAACGTTCCTCGTTCCATTAAAAAAATTGTCTGCCTGTCTATCGGATTGTTTGTTTGGAATAGATTCGGAAACGGGTGAATAACAACAGTAAACTGATATCATGCATATAAAGAATGTTTCTGGCTACCATGTACAGTTTGTCACATTCCGATATGTAAAATAGATTTTCAGAAAACAGGAAGAAACCCTAAGAATCAATCACTGAGCCAATCTTTCAGTATTCAAAAACTCGAAATTAATTTAACAATTTTAAGGAATCCTACTGCAGATGAACGGTCTAATTAAGATTTTTGAATGTTAATAGTTTCAGTTTTACTTTATAACTTATATATTTTATTTTAAAAATCGTATTGGTAAGTATAAGGAGCCAATTTTCGATAATTGAGTCAAAAGTCAAAATTTGCATTAATGATAAAAAAAGAAATAATCACATAGCATACCATTAAAAGTTTGCCTCATAAAAACAAATCTGAAAAACAATGTCACTAGAAACAATGCATTTAATTTTGTGCCAAACGACGCTATCTAAAGTATGCCAATTGAATGTGGTCACAATTATGGATGGATAATTCTATGTCGTTATTTTTAATCACGTTGTGCATTTATAGTTTTAATGGTATTTTAAGAAGATTTTTCCCCCTTATATTGTGCATTACACCAGTTTTTATAGCAATCTATTGAAATAATTGTTTTCTCAACAAATGCTTTTTTATTATATATGTATGATATATCTGAAGTATAATTCCTATCTTATAACAACATATACTTTGATATTTTATTGATAATTTTAAATAATAGTCTCATATACAGGAATATTTATATCAAATAAGAGACACAAACTATAATTTTAATTTCTAATGAATACGTTTCCATTCATGTAATTTTCCTTAAATGGTGACAAAATGAACAGTGAAATGCTGAATCTGAAATGAAATGCTGAAACCGACGATTATATTTTAGAAACTGTGTTAAAATGTGTAAAAATGTGTATTCTTCTCATGAGGATATATTTGTTTATAAAAAAATTGCCTCGATAAAACGTCCGTAAAAAAAAGTATGAAAATTTCGTGCTTTTGACGATTTATCGCTGATTGGCGGAACAATAGTAATTAAAAAATCGCTTTTCTGATAAATACTATTTTAGGAGAAACGTTATCTATTCAAGAAAATACTGAACTAGTTTAAGTTAGTTTAACTTAAATAAATACGCTTTTATAACAACGGTTTTGCCACATGCATTTATAGGTATATATATATATAAAATAACTACCGTATTCTATGTTTTAGAACAAAATTTAAATTGATCAACAATGCTTGAAACTAAAAGTTGAAGTCCGATTCTGAGCACTGGCAATTTGACTTCAATATTGTTAATGTCGAAAACAATAAGAGTAAAATATTATTGCCATGGAAACAACGACTTACTCATTATCGAAATGTATGCGTATATCATAATGAGAGAGTTCTTAATCGGGTAGTTGCTGATAAAATACATGTATTTTATAAAGTGTTTTTTTTTTAAGTGCACTTAAAACTTATACAGCCGGTGAAACCATGTAAAATTAAATAACTTCAGTAACTATAAATATTATATAGGCTCATAGAAAATATAATAAACTATTTAATCGTATAAGTTTAAATTCTTATAGTACTGCGCATTTAAACACTCATTTAACCAGGAGATTTCAAATGCATTTGGCTAGAAAAAAGTGTTGCTCACCAAATTGCGTGTTTTAGCGCCAAATACTCGAAAGTGTTTTATTTTTTTATAGATTTTCTACTGGGATTCCGCAATTAAATTTCAGTGAACTTTTATTAAGTACATCAGTAGTTTCATTAGCATTTTTTTTTTCAAAATATTCTAAGTATGCGCTTTAAGGTGACCTCTTATCAGTTGTTTGGTATAAATATAAATTTGAAGATACATATTGCTCTTTTCCTAGTGATTGCAGCAAATTCTCAATTTAGCAAGTCCGAGTCATTGTGGTGTATGTCACATTTCCTGAAATGCTTAATAACACAGGATTTCCCAGAAATGTTACGGTATGTTCAAATGCTAAAATTGACAGTGCGTTTGATGAACAACTAACTTTAAAGTTCAATAATTTATTAATTATAACAAAAATAAAGATGGCATAATTGACATGTTTAGTTCATAGGACTCATCATTTTGTAGAGAATAACGTTAAAAATAGTTTAAAATACATAGCACTGTTCTATTTTCAATTGTACGAGTGCTTTAATTAACTTAAAACAAAAAAGAAAAATCATGCATTATGAATAGATTATGAAATACTTTCGAACACACAGAATATTACTCCAAAAAATTATTTTTTTTGAAACAATAAAATGACATATCTAAATAAAATAAAATTCAAGACAAAAGATTTTTATACTTTGACCATAAGGTAAGGGAATTTGTTTGTGTGTCCCTTTAAAACCCTTTCACCGTTTGAAGATTTTCCATCATTTCTATAAATATGCTTGTAAATCTCAGAATCTATATATTTTTTAATCGCTGTTTGATGCTATAATATCTTTTATAACTCCTCATTCTATATACGGTTCAAAAAAGTATTATGTTAAAAATATTTTTGTCTACAGCCTTTTTAACATGATTACATGAAACGGAAAAACACGGGCCTAACGCTTAAAGGGTTAAAAAACTATAAAATCTAAACACTTCATTTTCAATTGTGAACAATCTATAGTGAATCACATTAACATATAAGAAAATTATATGTCATTCCGGGTATATTTCAACGAGTTAGAACACGGACGGAATGACAGACAAACCTAATTTATGTTCATTTTTCAAATATGTTGGAAGTTTTAATAAAATTTTAATTATAAACTTTTTGTTTTCATGTTTCATTTCTTAAGTAAAAGAAACAGCGAAAACGCAAGCATTCTTACAAAAATCATACATTTGCTTGGAGCTCTTTTTTAAATTATTATAAGCACTTGAATAAATGAAATAATTGCAAAATTATTCATAAAATTATTTCATTGAAATACACATTGCTAAATTTATGTATCACTTTAAAATATATAAAATTACATTAAAAACATATCTAGAAGCTTCAACCTTCATCTGAAATCATCATCAGGATAAAAGATTTTGATATTATGATATTATATGCACAATTTCAAAAGTGCTATCTGATAAACATGTCACATATTATATCTTTATGTTTTCTAATGAATTATGGAATTTAAAAAAGTATTTATTTCTGAAACACCCTGTATATTCTTGTTCTATCGATAGGGGGTTTTTTTAAACTATGACTTTTACTTTTTTTCTGTTTCATAATATGGTCTGTCTAAGGTATCCACATGATCTCATTATTAAGTCCACGATGCAGCATCACTTTTTTTGCAACAAATTTTAGCGTCGAAGATAATGTTATATAAGATTGATTAGACGTAACTACCAGTCAGCCAGCGCACAAGTAGGTGATGTTATCCTAGCAACGTCGCGCAGACAGCTGCAATGTGATACGAATGGCAACGCGATTACTAATGATACTGCTATGTCAAGGTTGCATCATTAATGGGGTTTGCATTCATTTAGAATTACAGCGGTCTGTGCAATTTTCCTATGGCAACAATGCCTCACTGGTGCGCCCAAAGACTGACACTTTCTTTGTTTGCACATATTATACATACCAATATCATTGATTCTGCAATTGGATGGAAAAATATAACGCTGTGTCCCGGATTATTAGCACTAATTTTCAATATAAGTGACATATGCCACTATCACTTTAAAAGGCTCAGTTGATAATTTATTCAGAACAGTGGAACTTCCTATTCCCAGAAAAACATTGTCGTGTATGTTCATCGTTTTCACAATATACAAAATTATGTACTAATTAGAAGTAATCTATACTTATAGAGGAGTAGCTTGATTTTCTCATAATCAACGCCGAGCCTCAACCGTTTGCCTTAGAACAATGAAATTTGGAAGTCATGTTTTTTACGCAATGTAGGCGCGTACTAAGAAAGGATTTTTGAAAATTCACAGTCTAAGGGGGTCAAATGGGGGGTCGAAAGTTTTAGATAATTTCGACTTTTCGACTTATCTCAGCAGGAGTTTTAAGTAGGAGCGTGAAATCGGGATAACAATTCTACTAAAGAATAGTTAAACATGTATTTCAGGCGATTTTAGAAATTCAACCATTAAGTGGGTTAAATGGGGTTTCAAAAATTTTCGGTGATTTCACATTTTTTTCATATTTCATCAGCAGTTTTAAGTAAGAGCGTGAAATTCTAGATAACAAATCTACTAAAATATAATTAAACACGTATTTAAGCGATTTTAGAAATTCAACCACTAAGGGGGATAAATGGGGGTCTGAAGTTTTAGCTCATTTTGCCTTTTCGCCATATCTCAACAACAGTTTTAGTTAAAAGCGGTAAATTCAGGATAACAAATGTACTAAAAGTTACTTAAACCCATATTTCAGCAATTTTAAAAATTCAACTGCTAACAGAGTTAAATGGAGGGTAGAAAGTCTTTAGTCATTTCACGTTTTCGCCATATCTCAGCAGTAGTGTTAGTTAGGAACGTGAAATTTAGCATAACAAATCTACTAAAAAAATAATTTAACACACATTTCAGCGATTTTAGAAATTCATCCATTATGGGGGTTAAATGGGGGGTCGAAAGTTTTAGGTCAATTTGCCTGTTCGCCATATCTCAGCAGCATATTCTGTTAGGAGCTCAGAATTCGGGATAATAAATCTACAAAAAATAAAGACAAACATGTATTTCAGCAATTTTAGAAATTCAGCAACTAAGGTGGGTTAAATAGAAGGTAAAATATTTTAGGTCATTTTATCATATCTCAGTAGAAATTATAGGCAGAATCATGAAACTCAGGATAACAAATCTACTAAAAAAATAGTTAAACACGTATTTCAGTGATTTTAGAAATTCAGACACTAAGGGGGGTTAAATGGGGGTCAAATGTTTTACGCTATTTTGCCATATCTCAGTAGAAGTTATAGTTAGGAGCGTGAATATCGAAATAACAAATCTACTAAAGGATAGTTAAACATGCATTTCAAGCGAATTTAGAAATTCAACTACAAATGGGGTTAAATGAAATGTCGAAAATTTTTGGTGATTTCACCTTATCACCATAAATGCGGCTGTGTTCGTCGTCAGCTCAGTTGGCAGAGCGGTGGACTGTAGAGGACGGCGAAATCAGAAATCCATAGGTCGCTGGTTCGAATCAGGATCGGCGAAATTTCGTTTTTGGTCAGTGATATATAATAAAAAAATATTACTTATGTGTCTCATTTCATTTCTCATATATATAATTACATTGAGAGAAATTGTAAGAAAGCGCTTAAAACTAAAAAAGTTTCATTTGGAATTTTATGTAATGTGTTAAATGAATCAAAGGTGGTGTCCGTCGATAGCTCAGTTAGCAGAGCGGTGGACTGTAGATGACGGATAAATCAGAAACAATAGGTCGCTGGTTCGAATCATGCTCGACGGCATATCTTTTTTGGTTGAGGTTATATAATAAAAAAAATATTATTTATGTGGCTTATTTTATTTCTCATATGTATAATTACATGGAGAGAAATTGTAAGAAAGCGCTTAAAAAAAGGAGTTTCATTTGGTAGTTAATTTAATGTGTTTATCGAAACAAACGGTGTGTCCGTCGATTGCTCTGTTGCCCGAGCGGTGGACTGTAGATGACGGAGTAATCAGGAATCCATAGGTCGCTGGTTTGAATCCAGCTCGACGGAATTCCTTTTTTAGTCGGTGATATATAATAAAAAAATATTAGTTATGTGTCTCATTTTATTTCTCATATATATAACTCTGCTGGTCTTCGACCGTCTAGCCGGTCGCTTCTGAGTGGGGCCCAGATACAAAGTACAACTTGGGCCCCACCCCTAGATAATCACGGGTAGTGCCCAGTATTACTTTGTCAGGTTGTTCATGAAAAATAAAATATTTATGTCGCGAAACCTTGATTTAAGTGCTTTTTTATATTATTAGTTATTTTCATATGCTTTTAATTTAAAGTATTTTATTTATATTTTTCTGGTTGCATGTAAAATAGACTTTCTGAGACCCAAGCGAAGTCAGGGCGGTACAGTGCACTATCCGAGGCCGGTAGACGGGCGAAGACCGGCTAGTTGTTTATATAACAGCTATGCAAAAAATAATTCAAAAATTTTTTTTTAATTTAATTTTCTTGAAATTAATTGTTTTATATTCTTCCGTAACATTTTCTGTAATTTAGTGCATAAAAAAATATTTTTTTTAAATTAATGTACGAAAACATTAAAAAAAAAAATGTCAAATGAATTCTAAGAAGACATTTAGTTAAAAATAATGTATAACTACTGCAAAATTCCGAAAATAATAATCTTTGACAAGATGAAACAGGGGAAAAGTGGGGAGTGGGCTTATAAACGGAATAATCTTGAATATTTATTCAATACTAAACCTTATCATTAATGTCTATTAGTCTGTTAAGGATGTTCTCAAATACAAACTAGCTACTTTATGACATATTTTTTAGTTCATTTTTGTTCAGAAACGTATAAAATTGGCAGGTGTTCTGTTTCGGAAACTATGCAGAAAACCTTTCAGAAGATACTGTCAAATTCAACTCATTTCATCCGTTCAAGTCCGTTCCGTGAATCTATATATCGCGTATTGAAAGCAAAAATCGTATGAAAAACACCATCGGCTCACAGATGATGACGTCAACGCTTACAAGCGACGCTGTGAACCTGAACAGTGAATAACAGTGATTTGGAAATCACAGCACTAGAGCGTGAACGAATCACGTGTTTACCAGAAAGCCGGCATTAATTGGCGTTTCGATGTATTTTATTGTAAACTTGGGAATGGAAAAAACACAAAATATGTCATGTAAATAAAACTGAATGAAGATATATTTTAACTTTAAACTTTAATAAACGTACATGACATAACTAGGGAGCTTGATAAAAAAAATGAAACTAACCTTGGCACATTAATTGACAAGGTCAAAAATTTCATCGTCAGGGCAAGGCAAACAATCTACTGTACAAAACAGAACTATGTTAGCATCAAAATAAATGTAAGGAAATATACAATTACAAAATTAATTTACAATTAAAATGGACATTTATACAACTTCTTTCATTAATATTTTAAAATGGAAAATCTTTAATTTTTTTTGTATATAACAACAATATTTTAAAATAAATAATCACTCAAGGAAGAATTTATTTGACAACCTCTCTTTACCGGCATAATGATATTCCCAAATTTCTTATACACAATTGTGTAAACTGTTAAGAAATATTGTGCTTTAGGATATAAGTCGTAGAAAAAGAAAATAGAAGAATGAACATAGAAGAGTAATCAACATATATTGTAGTTTACGAGAAAAAATATTTTAAAATGATAAAGTTATAATTGAATCTATATATTTAAAACCAAAGGCATTTTTTGTCAACTCATATACAATGGGTACCAACACGCATGCGTCATCATTCAGGCATTCAGTTGAGGGGCTGTTACTGTCCAGAAACAGATTCGGATTGACGAATCATATATCGTTATGTACATGGCTTATTGCACGCTGATTTCGTGATAAAAATTACGTATTTTGAAGGTATTTATTTTATTTATTATTTAATTTATTATAATTTGTATAAATACCTAGGTGTCGAAACTTAATTTAGGCTCATTTAATGTTTTCCAAACAAGAAAATTTTTAAGTATAAATATCTAGGTGTCGATTTCGATTCTAGCGTTTCGCCAAATCCAAATCAATCTAGATGGAAATCGCCTTTTTCCTTTTGTTTGTATAGTACAGCAAATAATTCACATAATTCTTATTATACATACATGATGCTTCACACTTCACTGAATGTTTCATTTCTTAGCAAACTCTTAATATTTAAGAAATAATAATATTATGTTGTTTGTATGTATACAAATCTTGAATGTTTTGATTTGCAATCTCTTAATATTTAAGAAATATTTACATTATATTATTTGTATGTATACAAATCTTGAATGTTTGATTTATTATCATTGTTTTCATTACTGGGCAATAACAACATACATATTTATTCGTATTGTGTTCCGATTACTGCAATAAAACTCATAATATGAGAGAAAACAGTGATTTTGTTTCGTCTCATACTTACAAATTATTATTGTTTTGGTGAAAGCATACGTCTTAACACTTCACTGAATGTTTCATTTCTTAGCAAGCTCTTAATATATAAGAAATATTTATATTATATTGTTTGTATGTATACAAATCATGAATGTTTCAATTTGCAAATTCTTAACCCCAGTAGCAGAATTTTCTGATTTAGTCTGCAACAAGCCAAAATTTATCTGCGACAGAATGATGTAGGAAAAAAAAACTATTATTAAAAGCATCTACTATTAAAATAAATACTAATAGTAAATCCATAAAATAAGCAAAATTTGCATTTACAGAAAATATAATAAGAATATACAATAAATCTAGAGACACACTAAATTTTAGCAACTTTCATAAGCCCAGTATTTCTTTTTAAGCTGCGAGATTAGTCTGCAATGCCTAAAATAATCTACAGCGCCTACTGCTGTGCTGCACTGTTTCTGCTAAAATGATAATATTTAAGAAATATATACATTATATTGTTTGTATGTATACAAATCTTGAATGTTTTGATTTATTACATTCATTTTATACCAGATTGCATGTCCGTTCTTGGGTGATTCATATGAAACTCATAATTTGTCACAAATTGGTGATTTTATGGATTTTGTGCTTTGCCCAAGAATGCGAAAAAAAACTATTTTTGACTTCAGGTGTAATGAATGAGGTTATTTCGGTTTTTCTTTTGATTATAAAAAATGTTATATATATAAAAAAAAAACTAGCCATTAATCAACAAGTCCAGATACAATTGGTATCAACAAGTCCAAATCATCCACCGATGAGCTATTGCATGATTTTGACATAAGGTCATATGTTCTTCTTTTTCGACGTTTTTTTTTATGAGGAGGAAGTTTCTATTTTACTTTTTGTTAAAGAAGCCATATTTAAAGATAAAGTCTTAATCAGTGATTTTAGTGTCTAAATCAGTATATATGGTAATCAATTTGTTGTGAGATAACTTTTCTCTAAAGATTAACAATATTTATAACTAGGTTTTCAATGACTTAAGCTATAATGGCACTTCATTAAAGTTATAATAATCAATAAACGAACTTAGTGAATTATGCTAGATATATAAACAGGCATCACCAGAGCACATCTTCATTATCTACTAAATCGTAACTAAATTTCAATTAAATAACTAATAAAACTGAAGTTGGAGCATCACTAGCCCTCCGCCATACATCAGTGAAGGAAATGGATATAGAAAGAGTACAGCAAAAACACAGACAAACATCAGACAGGAAACAGAGATTCAGCAGATCGTAGACAGACAAACAGGCTACATAGAAACAGCCGGGAGAGTGTAGACAGATAGCAAACAGACAGACAGTAGTGAGCAGCGAGACAGACAGCAGATATAAAACAGATATACAGCAGATAGCTGACATGCAAGAGGTAATAGACAAACAAGTAGACAGACCATAAAATGTAGACCGACCTCAGATAGTAGACAGACTGACATCAGACAGGATATAGAGGTACAGCAGACATCAGACAGATAAACTTCAGACAGAAAACAGAGATACAGCAGACAGCAGACAGACAAACAGGCAGCATACAGACAGCCGGCAGAGTATAGATAGATAGGAAACAGTCAGACAGCAGATAGCAGATAGACTCTTACATTTGGAGCATGAGTTAAAAAGGGATGCATAAACAATATTCATGAATAGAAACAAATTCCGGCGTATAAGCTGCGGCAGAAATAATCCTGTTTCCTACCGAAAAATGTATTTAATAAAATGTAACTTATTTCTATTTGGTACTTATTTATCTTCATTTATTAAGAAAAAATTCCTGTTTGAAAAAGGGTTATTTTAACCGCAGCCTACATACCGGAGATTACGGTGTATACAGAGAAATTGTATAAAATCTTTCATTCGAAGTCGGATTAAAAAAATAATAATAATATAAATCCTGTAATAGAAAACTGAATATATTTCGTCAAATATTATTTTTGATAAAAGAAAAATATATCGAAAAAGCACATTTTATTATTTTATTGAATATATTGACATTTCCTTTGTTCACAAAAAAGAATACATACTCACAAACGAATACATTCATAAATTTAAAGATTATACTCTTGAGTTATAGAATGAAATTCTGAAAAATTTTAAAATTCGTCTTAAAGATGTACAGGGTGATTCATAATGAATGGGACAAAAAGAAAACATGATTGTGAACGTTGTAATTAATATATTTAGAAAATTCAAATTTACCTCAAAACTACATTTATTCAAGTTTCTACAGATGTTCAATATATGCCCCTCCGGTGACACGACAAATGTCTATAAGGTAATCAAGCTCCTGCCACACTCGTGATAGCATATCCCCTGTGATAGAGTTCAACACTGCAGTTATCCGCTGCTTCAGTTCCTCTAAGTCCTGAGGAAGTGGAGGCACAAACACCTTGTCTTTAACGAAACCCCAGAGAAAAAAATCACATGGTGTTAGATCTGGTCCATTTTTCAGCAAAGAAAAATGGACCAAAAACACAACTGTTTGATAAAGCGCAGAAAACCTTCACCTTGGGAAAATCACGCTGATGTTCAAATGTTACATGGGTATTTTCCGTGCCCCAAAATCGCAAATTATGGCGATTAACTTTACCACATAAGTGGAACGTGGCTTTCGCAGTATGCTTTTTCCTGCATGGACGACATTTTGTTTAACAGCGCCTCTAGCGGCGAGTTCGTCATTCGATGATTTTTTCTTGTTGCCAAATAAAACTTGTATAATTGTAGTTGCAGAATAAATTTGTTTCGGCTGAATAAATCCATTACGGCAGTCACACTGCGCTATTCTTTTTGGCCCATTCATTATGAATCACCCTGTATTTATATTTAAAATAAGCTGTAAGACTATTTTGGATTAGAGTAGCATGTTTTAGTTATTTTTCGTTTGATACAACTTTGAATTAAATTTTATTCGAAATGACATTTAGAATGTTACACAACCAAGGAATAAAACACTTGAAAAGTACTTTAAAATGATTAAATAAATTATATTTAAATATCATTAGTTTCTAATACTTGGAAATTTTTCCAGAAAAAATTTCTCACGCCTTGCATTCATAATATTCAAATTTTTTAATTGCTTAATAGGCGTATAGCCAACATAGTAAAAAAGTACCCAAGCCGGGACTCGAACCCCGGTCATCAGATTAGCGCACTGACGTTCTACCAACTGAACCACTTGGGAACGATACTCAACGATACCCTGGGGCAAACACGAAATCAAAGAAAATCCAGCATCGACAATTGAATAAATTCATTAAGTGTTCATTAAGTATTAAAAATATGAATTTATTCAATTGTCGATGCTAGATTTTCTTTGTTTTCGTGTTTGCCCCAGGGTTGGCGGATCACGGGAAATATTCCATCTTGTGCTGCATTTGTAGCCTTGACAACATGTTATGGTGAAAGAGTTCCAGGCTGAGTATCGTTCCCAAGTGGTTCAGTTGGTAGAACGTCAGTGCGCTAATCTGATGACCCGGGTTCGAGTCCCGGCTTGGGTACTTTTTCACTATGTTGGCTATACGCCTATTAAGCAATTAAAATTTTAATATTATCATTAGTTTCTTTAAAAACACATTATAAAACATAGCGAAAATCAATGAACATTTAATACAAAAGTTTACAATAACAATTCAACAAATTAATTATATTTTTGTGACTTAGTTTAAATACAATGTTCAGCAGTGTTCTGATTTTTATTGCAATCATCTAGGATAACGCAAAAGTCAGTAAGTAAGTTTTAACTATATAATAGAGATAGAATCAACCTACGATCTACTGGACGTATATGGCTGCCGACCTTTTGAGTGAGACCGGAGATACACAATCATTTATCTATATTTTTTAATTAATCGGTCAAGTGTGGGTATAACTCACGCTCAAATCGTTCCGTACATTGAAATTATTAATTACTATTTATTAATTAATAAACTCATACTACCTATATTTTTTTCTTAATTTTAGTTTCAGTAGATTCAAAAATAGGAAGGAGAGCATATTTTTCCAGTACTTTCGACGATATCTGTGAAATTACAATACTTAAAACAAATATATTTTTGAGTTCGATGTTACGATATCTTTCGAACGATATCCTACACGATATATAAAAAGAAACTTTTGGAACTAACTTAATTAATATCTCGGCCAATTACCGATAATATTTTTTGAAAATCATTATCAAATATCCTTGGATGATTCTGCCTCGACAGATATCTCGAGCGCACGTCAAATCTCACGCTGACCGCCCGAAAGTAAAGTTTGTGCGCAATCTCTATAGTTTTCCTGCAATAATAAACTTCTACTACCCCTTCTTTAAATAAACTTCTACTACCCCTAATTTTTTCATAATTTCACTTTCAATTGATTCGGAAATAGAGGGGCGAGGGACATATTTTTGCAGTGCATTTCTGACGATATCTCTGAAAATATAATACCTGAAATAAAATCAAACATATTTTTCAGTTCGATATTACGAGATCTTTCACACGATACCCCACACGATATATAAAAAAGAAAACTTTTATTTCACGTAACTTAATTAGCCTAAATTTTTTCATAAATATATATTGAATAGCTAATAATCGGAAAATATGTGTGAAAATTTCTTTAGAAGTTTCCCAAATTTTAACTTTCCACTTCCCATACTTTACGAGAAAATCGAGTATGAGAGACGGACAGACAGACGCAGGAGTGATCTTATAATGGTTCCGTTTTTACTTTTCTAAGTACGGAACCTTCCTATTTTCTTTACACACTGTAAAAAATAACGGTGAAAATAACAGTGGAAAAGGCTGTAATAATTTCACGAAAAGGAATAAACTCAATTCACAGCATTTTTGGCTGTATTTTCTGAGCGCCATCTATTGACGAAATCGTACGTAAGATTGGGGCGTAAGATAGCCGAAGTTTTCAAACAAAAAATACGAGAGTAAAAAAACTACAATTTAATTTAATCAACCTTTTTTTTTTTTTCCTTTTTTCCCTTTACTCACAGAGTCAGGGCCAAAATTAGCTTTTATTTCACGGTGACATAGATTTTAACGCCCCCCTCCCTCCGTCCTCCACAAAGTACATTCACAAAGAGGAATTTACGAAATTTCTAATAGCCGACTTAATTTAAAATTAAAAATAGAAGATAATAGTAAAATACGTAATATTGGACCATGTAGCAGTGTTGAATTCAAGGGGTGGCCTGGGATGACATCCTCCCCCGGAAGCATTGAAAATGTCTCCATCAGAAGATTTGAGATTTTTTTTAATGGTTAAATAGTGCAATCTCCCCCCCCCCCCCCAAGCCACATAAGTCCCTACCGGAGAAAAGTGTCTGAATTCAACACTAATCAGCTTTCACAAATATTTATTTAACAATAGCGAAACCGGAATTGAAAAGAACAGAAAAAAAAATCCTGTTTTATATAGATTTCTGTCTTAGTATGTTATGTATAATTGTTAATATTCTTTCTATTGGAACCATGTTTTTTTTTTTTTTTTTTTTTTTTTTTTTCATTTAAGACAGGATTTTGTTGTAGGCAGATTTTACTTTCCTATATATCATATTTTACTGTATTTGTAATGTAATCACATTACAATTAAGCAGTTGTTTAAAGTCATGTTATGGTGATACGAGTCACAATATCTTAAGAACTGAAAAACCAGGATTTTCTTTAGATATAACAATGAATTCCAGTACTGTATAATATCTTTGTGTGTGCTATCTACAGCAGTGGCGTAGCTACGTTTTTTGGCGCCCGGGGCAGGAAGAAATTCTGCGCCCGCCCCCCCCCAAATAAAAAATAACCTAATTATTTTTTCTCAAAACGACAAAAAAGCCTTTCCGGATTGTACCGGGAAGAAAAGGTAGTTTTCCTCTTCTTTGTTTTTCATAATTGAGTTAATTTTACTCAAACACACGAAGCTAAAATGTGTGAACCTGATTATAAAAGATTCCTAGTTCTCATCAATACTGAATTTCAATAGGAAGTTTGGAAAATTAGTCAGCTATCAACATTTATGGCGACGTACTTTTATAGCCAATAAATTTAGCTAAATATTTCCTAATTTGACATGAATTTGGCGTTAGGAGATATGTGACTATGTAGTTTTAAGCTTATGAGAGTAGCAACAATGATTGCAACAATGAAAATAAATTTGCAAGAAACCACGTTTGCTAAAACTCATAAATTAAACTTGATTATGGAGAAAAAAAATCTGCTCTCTTGTTTCATTTACAACGTGCGTACACTCTTTGGAATTTCCAAAGAGTTCCATATGTCCTAAGTGACCAAACTTCAAAAAATATTTTTCAATTGTCTCACCATTTTTTATTTATTTATTTATTTTTTAATAATCCTTAAAGTGCATTTCATAAAATTAAAAATAGGATTTTCAGCAACATAAATAGTTTATTTTCTAAAAACAAAATTTTAAGTAAAAAGTTATTTTTATTATATTTTAAAATTTGTTGTGACATTTTAACTGATTAATTCTTTTGAAAATATGGTCCTTACAGTTATAAGAGTAGATTTGTAAGGAAAGTATGAAAAAAAAAATGTCGCGAAAAGTTAAAAATTGTAGGAAAAGTTGTTTAAAATTTTCTTAAATTTTTTTTCAATTAAATATTTATTGTACTCAATTAATTTTATCCCAAAAATTGCCGTTTTTGCTTGATTATATCATAAAACTTTCATAAAACTATGTTATATATTAATAAAATCTGTATCTTAAAAATTTACAACCGTTCACCTTGTTTGCAAATTTTAATTACCATAAAATTTTTACTTTGATTAACCTAAAGAGAAAGAGATATATATATATTTGTCCATTCAGATGAAATTTCTTTATTTTCTGTCTCTTTTGCTTTATTTTGATCATGATAGTAATCCTGGTTTGAAAAATAATCTAAAAATCTATTTAGAAACGTTGAGCTTGTTGTTTAAATGTAGCGGCGTAACTTCGGTTGCGTCCTCGAAACTTATAATATTGTGGTTTACAACAAATTAATTGCTTTTATGGCTTAGCCATAAAAAGTATGTAGATGATCTCTGCAATATCATTTCTGATTTATAGTAAATACCGTATACAATGAGGACGGAAAATTTGTCTACGATCGCGTGAAAAAAAAAAAAAAAAATTCGCTAGTTTTGCCATCAAGGCTCTGAAAAACAACCATCCGAAAATTCGGCAAATCGGTCTCAAGAAACAGTGTTGCCAGCGGCTTTTTTAAAATTGAGATTGTTTCATTCCCACCACTTTTTTAAAATGGTATAATTGGTCTTATTCTCGCGTTATTTAATCTGTCATTAAATAAGGCGAATATTCCTACTTAAAAAAAGTGGTAGCAATCAAGCAATTTGAATAAAAAAAGAGTAGCGAACTGGCCACACTGGCCAGAAAGAAAAAATGCAAGAATCGCCAATCAGCAGCAGGAATATATCAGCTAGCAGTAGTTGGAATATATGGCTGTATGATACAGCCATTTGTATACTGATCGTACTAAGAAGATTGAAAAGCCCTGCTTTCAGTTTTATACATTTTAAGAAGGGGAAATTGGGGGTATGTAACATACATTTTATTATTTGTCTTTTCTCAATGCCAGTTCAGCGGAAAAATATAATTTACAATATAGAAGAAATAATATATTTACTTCAGTTCCTCCAGCTAAATCTATTTTGCATTGGTTCTGAAAAGCCCCTATTACACGTAATTACTCATATGGAATGCTAAGAACTCAAAAATCAGTGTGAAAATCAATACAGCAATAAAGAAATGCTCTTTTGACATAAGAAATGTGACACCAGCAGGGTTCTTTGTTTTATAAGCTAGAGGATAAACAGTGAGGAGCATCCATCTGCGCCTGGCATTCATGGATCTCTCCATATCCCCACTTCATCGCCGAATTTCATTAAAACATTCACGCACACGGAAAAAAATACGTCAAAAACTCTTATTTATTGTCAAAATATGTGAGATAATTTTGGCTTAAAGCTTCTCTCAATTGGGCGCCCCCTCCTCCATTTAATCATGTTGCTCCTCCTTTCAGATACGTAATCATGTAAGGTACAAATTGTGTTGAGCCACTCCTAGAAACATTTACAAAAGCTTTTTCGTTCATTATTTGGATATAATAAAATATTTTACTAAAGAAAAGACACACACACACCAAGGGAAAAAAAAAATCAGCAATTTTTATTTATTGTCAAAATGTGTGAAAATTTCCATTAAAAACCTCTCTCAATTTGGCGCCCCTTAACAGCGGCGCCCGGGGCGAGCGCCCCCCTTGCCCCCCCTTAGCTACGCTACTGATCTACAGCCAGTTTCACGAAACTATCACTTATACCGCTCTTCCTTTTAATAAACTGACATGTGTAGATGCTTTCTGAACCTAAACCTAACGCTAATTTTCAAGGTCATAAATACCGACTGAGAACAAAAACAGAAAAAAAAAAGTTTTTACTACTTTACTTTATTCATTTATTTGCAACCCGACCACACCAATCTATTTGTCAATTATGCACTTAACTCTGTTTTTTTTTTTTTTTTTTTATCTTTCAGCTGCAAAACATTTTTACCCAAATTTCATATTGTATCAAGCAGTAATAAACCAAATCTTTATTTTGCGCCCCCTCAGCCTTTCATTCTGGCACCCGAGTTACATGCCGCCTCTGCCTGCCCCCCCCCCCCCCCCTTAATTTCGTCCCTGCACAGAATATTGTAGGAAAATCTACAAATATTGCATTATATCTAACATGTAAAAGATCTCTAGACCCGAAAAGTAGACAAACTCAATTTTCCCATGGCGGCATATGAAATAAATGCATATATCACTCTCTTGACACTAGCTGGCAGTACCAGAGAATACACTTATCCTTTGAGAACATGAAAAATCGACTTGGCGGACATGCCGATCAGCATGAAAAGTCACCCGCTTGCCACACAAGACGATTTTCACGAGAAGTTTCTAGAAAAAGTTTAAGCGAATTAACAAAGCAGAGCTCACAGACAATGGAAAACAGTGCAGGCGATTCTCTCCCTCCCTCCCCTCCTCTCCGTTATTGGATGTTCCCGCTTATTACACGAAATGAAATGACTTTACGACTTTAGTTTGAAGTTGTGTCTGCCGTCTCTGATGCATATTGTGCGCTGAGTTGATAACAACTACCGTGGCACCGACCAAGTCTACTGCAAAGAAAACGGAAGTTTCTGCGCTTTCTGAATAACGGTAAGTTTAAACTTTATTTTCTCTTTCGCTTTAATAATAACCTTTTATTTTGTTAACTTTTTACGAAAATCATGTTTTAGATAAAGAATTTGGCCTGAAGGTTCCTGCATAATAAATTTAAAAATATAATATCGAGCCCTTCCCGCTGACAAAACGAAATTCATAGCAAACTGAAATCTGAATGAAACCTATCATAGTTGAAATCATAGGGGAACTTGAGCTTTTTAAAATATTTCGGATTTACATCGGATTAATGTTTTTTTTTTTTTTTTCCCTGCGTCGAAATACAGATTAGCTACCAAGATTTTCAGCTTTCCAGAACAATTAACCCTCGTATTAGTAACTTTGTCTGTGTTTTTATTCTTTAATTAATAAAATTATAATTATTAGTTAGTAATTACAGAAATTATAAAAATTGCAAAATATTATTTTATGCAATTAACAAATTAAATTACTGTTATGCACATTAATACTTTGTAATAATTATGTAAAACTAATGTTAAATACTACTGATATTTATTAAAATTATTAATAACTGCTTCAATATTAAACTGTTAACACTGCTTAAAAGTAATAACTTTCTTATTAGGAAAATAAAATTCATGTTTATGCTTTGGTTACTAAAATGATACTTAATAATTTAATATTTTTTATAGAAATTTAATATTCATTCTATAGAATTCTTTCTATAGAAAGAATGAAATGACTAATGAAACAAAATAGTTATTTTCAAATAAATTTAACAATTAGTATACGAGTAATTAATAAAATATTTGTGATAATCATTCACTGTTTGCATCAATTATTGTAATTATAAGAATATCGATATTTTAATTATTATAGATGGATAGTTTAAAATACAAAATATCAGACAATTACAGCTATCAAATTATTGAGACAGTGGGGGATTTAAAAGGTACTAATTAGAAGAAAAAAAAAGTAGATTTGGAGTATTAGTGTATATAGTATCGTCTCACTATTTTTAACAATTAAACTTCCAGAGACTACTTCATATATTACTTGAAATAATTAGTATTGCAAATATGAAAAAAAGGATACTGTGAGTTGGATATTTTAAATACTAAATACAATTATTTCAAAATAAAACTGTAGAACTGATGCTTGAGGCCACTGATCTGCAGATTTACTTGTTTCATGATTACTATAACTTTCATTAATATTACAATTTTTTTATTTTATTTTTTCTGTAAGAGATGAATAAGCAAACATTTAAGACAGAAAATAGATTTTTAACAACTCCTGTAACTTTGTTTTTATTTAAATGAGGAGGGATTAAGCTCTATAAGCCCTTCTTTGTATTTTTTAGTAAAATACTTCAGTAATCAGTTATACTTTTTAGTAAATAACTTACTGGCTTTGGTTTAAACTATCATAATTATTAAACAATCAATCTATGCTTCAGTTAATTTTGTAGCAAAGTCTGAAAATTAAATAGCACTTACGAATTTTACTATGCTATGAGAACAGCAATAATTTGAAGTTACAAAGTAAAAACAATAAAAAACAGGGTTGGGAAGTTTTTGACAGTGTGACGGTTTTATCCGGTTTTAACCATGGTTATAACCGTCATGTCAAAAAGTGACAACGACTGTCAAAAACCTAAAATTGAGTCCAAAAACATTTAAAATTATTTTTACAACAACATTAAATTTACAATTTTTCATAATTTTTAGTGCGAGTCCAAAAACAGTTTAAAATTATTTTTACAACAACATTAAATTTATAATTTTTCATAATTTTTAGTGTTAGACACATGGGTAAACTTTTTGACAGTTTTAGACAGTAAAATCAGTATAAAAATCCTGTATAAAACCAGGGGTCGATCCAGGAAAAGGTTGGGACCTATCTAGGTTTTCTTCACAAAAATCGATTTAATAAATCCGGCCCTTTCACAAAATTCCTCTTAATAAGACAGGACCCTTCACAAAATTCCGCTTAAAACAATAGGTTCCTTCACAAAATTCTATTCCATAAAAACATAATCTCAATGGATTATTTTTATTTTGTTAGGTTTTAAAATGTATAATTTACAAAGAAAACAAGTTCACAAGAAAGGAAAACTTTAGTAGGACTTAAAGAAGTTATTAAATGCTTGGTTTGAATTTGAGCAGCTTCCATCTTTCACAACAAAATGTTGATTTTCACAAAAATATAATAAATTTCACAATTTTTTTTTTTTTTTTTTTTCACAAAATGGGCCCCAAGAAAGAAAATCTTCATCGACTCCTGAAAACTCAAAACATTATTTTGGTTTAACAAGTTTCTTATAAAATAGAAAACAATTGTAAGCTATAAATATAGAAAAAAAATTAAAGTATTGTTACATTAAAAATATAAACTAATCAAAAATACTTATATAATTTAATGTATAAAATTTCATATAATTTGTATATTGTTTTAATGTTTGTCCCAGGTTAATAGAATCCAAAAAAAAAAAAAAAAAAAAATTACACCTGCTCTTTGCTTGTAAATTCGTATTCTACAAACAAATGATTAAGGCTAGACTTGTAGCTGCAAACTTGAAATAATATGCTCCAATAAATAAATAAAAAGGCACTATTTTATAATGTATAAAAATTAAATTTAACATAAACAAATTGTTCTAAATAATTAAGCTGAAACTAACATAATAAAATGAAGATATATTACATATGTATATATGCTAATTAATTTTTCAGAAGAGCTGAAATTACGCTGAAAATTAATGAAATACAAAGCATGTGAATTATTAATTTACTAAACAGTGTAGAACATTATATATGTGTAAATATTGAAAATAACAAACCATCGTCTTTTAAGTTATTGATTTAAAGAACGTTTAATTATACTAATTTCATATTATAATTCATTTAATAACTCAGAGAACATTTGTGTTGCAATTGTGTTTTATATCTAATGTTTATGTACAAAAACAAACATGTAGAATCATTAAAAAGTCTAGGTAACTTATGATCAGTCATTGAATAGTGGCCACTTTAGCTTTACGCAAGATTTAAAAGCATAAATTATATTGCTAACATTTTTTTTTATAATAAACTGAACACTTACTTTGAAAAATGCATTTAATAGTAGTTTCAATATTTTTAGCTATTTTTCTTAGCATGACAATTGAGAAATAATTTGAATGATGATATATAATTTTATTATAGCTTACAGCATAACTAAATAAAAATTATTTATATAACATATAAATTATTATTTAATCAGTTTTTAGACTGATTTAATATAAAATATTACTAATGATTGCTAAAAAAAAAAGGGGTAAAAGGTTCTTGATACTTTTCGACAGTTTTTTGACACTTTTTGACATCAAAAACCCAACCCTGATAAAAACAAAACATTTTGCAAGATAATTCATTCTTATTTCCTATGATCAAATTAAGATTCAAGTCTGTAGCCTGTAAAATGACAATGGGGGAAAATGGGAAGAAAAATTACCTAAAAAATTAATTTGCCTATTTTTGCAACATTAAATAATCAATTAAAATCATTCTACCCTCCCTTCTCTTATACATATCAACTTCATCCAATCCATGTGTTTTCTTATAACTCTCCCCCCATCCCCTTCCAAAAAAAAAGGGGGGGGGGGTTGTAGGAATTTTAAAAGTTTACTTTGTACTACTTGATTATCCCGTCAGTCAACCAAAAAACTATTGCCAAATTATAAGATTAAATGCCAATTATGGATCATCATAAATGTCATTTTCACTTGACATTAAACATGTTACACTTGTTTGTTACATCATCGTGTGAATTTTAATTTAATTTTATTTTTATTAAGGTTTTACTAATTTGTTTTTTCTTTCGTTATTTAAAATGAAAATTATGTCAATAAATGATTACCTCATGATATTAAAAGATAAAAAATATACCTAATTAGTTTCAACTGGCGTCACAAATTTTTGCCCACAAAATATTTTTCTATATTTGCTTCAAATCTATAATTACATACATTTTATAGTTTTTTTTCTATGTTTTTTGACTAAATAAAAAGGATTGAATTCTTTACAATCTTCCGTTATCATTGATATTTATTATGTTCCTTAATAAATTCAATTGTTACATTTAAAATACTATTCACAAATTCAATATCTTAAAAATATCTGTTTGTTTATGGTTTAATTTAATAATTCTGCATGTAAACACTAAACTGTTCTTAGTATTATTTTGTCTGAAATAATCTGGATAAATCAAATTTTATACTTGCTATGTCGTTACGGCATGAGTGAACTTTATCATTAAAATAACCCTATTATTTGGGGATTTTTTTTTAAATTAAAATTCATTCATTTTCCTAACTTAAAATTTTAGAATTTCAATATTTTTTCATTTGTATAATTTGGTGAATAGTTTGGCAATTTGGCGAAATTGTTCGACGGGATAATCAAGTAGTACCGTTTACTTCTATAAAGTATTTGTAAAAGTTATACCTAAAGGCTCAAATAAAGATTAATTTGGCAAATGTTTATGTATTAATATTGTTTTTTAATATATATTTTTTAAATGTAAAAAAAATAAAATTTAATATATATTCATTTTAAAGGCAGCATTACTACATTAATTTGAGAAAAGTAAAAAGTTTTTACTTGTCACCATCACATAAATTTATCTACAAAATTGATTATGATTCATTATTGATATTTTTTGATTCATATCATCAATGAAAATTTATCTTAATTAATCAAATTAATATTAATGAAACATCTAATTAATATTCTGATTTAAATCTCAATTATAATATATACAAAATTATATTATTTTATAATACTTATTAAATCCAGCCTTTCTTTTGCTGGTTTTTACCAGGTTTTTTCCAGTTTTTGCCACTGTCCTGGCAAAAATACCATTTTGTCGGCAAATTGCCCAACCTTAGTATAAAACATTAAATTTACTAAATCTTAATAGTTTGTATTTTGTGAGTGCAAGCAAATTGTGTCTGTTTTCAATTAGTTTATCTTAAATTTTGTTAAGTGAAAAAAAAAAAATAGAAAAAGACATTTAGAATGTTGTTTTATTAAGTTTTCATGCTAAATGACATATGTTTTAATGTCTAATTTATATAAACTCTGAAAATATTTATCAATAAGTTGACTATTTTGAAAATATCAGATATAAAAAATATATGTGATATACAGGTAAAGTTCTTTAATCCGCACAAGTTGGGACCAAAGGTTGTGCAGATTATAGAATATTGCAGATTATGAAGTGTTATGGATTATGCGTCATTTTCTTATTTCTGGACAATATTTTAATTCCATATTCAGTATAATATAAAAAGATAAATATGAAATCTAATAATTAGAATAAAAAATGAAACAATTATAAATGGAATAATAAAAAAAAAGGAAATATTCAGTGAGCTATGATGAAATATGAAAAATAGCATCTTGGAATGTTGAATAATATTTATAAAGTTTTTTGTTTTTCAAAAATAGAGCCAAGTGTTTTCTGTTTTGAAACTTTAAAAAGTTTATCTTGCATTCTATGAACAGTCCTCTTTTTCAGAAATAAAATTCTTGCCCTAAACAGTTCAAATATTATCTACCCAAAGCTGTAATGTAGTTTAGTTTTTACTAGTATATAAAAAAACTACATGTGGTAGATAAAAGAAAAATAATGTTTTATTACTAACTTTTTCTACATTTATTATTTTTTTAAAAACATTTTTGGATCAAGAATCTGTAAATTTGTTTAACTGTTTACGTTTGGTAAGCCGTGCGGATTATAGATCCTTGACTGTATATCAAAATATGATATTTACGAACCCTGGCTAAGAGACATTTACCATTTCATCCGTGCAGTTTAAGTTGAGTTTATTTTATTGCTTTATTGTATAATATTTGTTTGCTCTTTTATTTTATGTCTATATTTGTATTGATTGAATAATTCAGGCATACATCATACATGTGAGCTTAGCTCAGGTGCGAAAAATGTTATTTGTAGTTTACAAAATATTATAAAAAGTCTATTTAGGCTTTACAGTTCTTTTCATGTGAATGATGATCCCTCCCCATGTCATAATAATATGTATTTAACTATTTTTACTGTAGCATGTTGTGAACTAAATTCTTATTATATTTATTTTTATATACAAGGTACATAATAAAGATTTCTTATTTTTAGATGTATCGTTGCACCCATTGTAGTTTTGCTTCTGCCTCTCTGCGTGGTTATGTGTCTCATTTTGCTATCCATAGAAATTTACATAATGTTAAATTTCCTTGTGCAATGGCAGAATGTAATCGCCATTTTAAAAATTATAATAGCTTTAAATGTCACATGTTAAGAAATCATTCGGATCCTACAAAGGATAACAATTTAGGTAAATTAAAAAATTCTGAAAAATTGCACTGGTCCTGTGTATATTGTAAGGAAAATTATTCGTCAGTTTCATGTGTTGTATCACACTTAAAAACACACATTGATACAAAACTAAGCATACAATGCCCGTTTCATAATTGTAGCTTTAACTTCAAGAATCGTTCAAGTTTTAGTTGCCATCTGCACAGAAAACATAAAGACCCATCCAAACAATGTCTTGAAGCCGAAAAAATGTCACTGTTCTTAAACAAATACAGTCTTCTGATGAGAATCTCCCATCAGAAATTTCTACGGAGGAAAGTATTGTTGCTGAATCTGCATCACTACTGGATGTTACTGAATCTACTTCTGAAACATGTGAAAATCCACAGTTATTTGAGAAAAATTTAGCGCTTTTTTATTTAAAATTGCAATCTCAATTTTTTATTCCATCTTCAACCATTCAGTGTATTATTTCGGAATTTCAAAAGCTGCAAGAATTTGGTATTAATCATACCAAAGAAAAATTGACATCATTGAAAATTCCGCAAAATAAAATTAAAGACATTTTAAATGTAATTCAACAAAGTGATTTGCTTTCTCTCTATAATTCAACATCATTACGGTCAAATTACACACGTCTGTCCTTTTTCAAAAATGAGTTCAAATATATTGCGCCAAAAGAAATATATCTCGGAAAAAATAAATTAAAAACATATAGCTATATGCAATATGTACCAATCAAAGACACTATAAAAAGTTTGTGTTCGTATTCTGATATCAAGGTAAGATCTACATCCAGTCAAAGTATTTGTGAATTGAGCGATTTCTGGGATGGAAAATTATATAAAAGTAACTGTTTTTTTAAAACACATGTGGATGTCTTAAAAATTATATTATATCAAGATTCATTTGAAGTAGTTAATCCTTTAGGTTCTGCCAAAAAAAAACATAAAATTTTAGGGGTTTATTTTACTTTAGGCGATTTGGATCCAAGTGTTCGTTTGCACATTGATAATATCCAGCTAGCATTATTATGTAAAGAAAGTGACTTAAAATATTTTGGACATGACAAAATTTTTTCTCAGCTTATAGCCGACTTGCGTGATATTGAGTCAAATGGTATTTATTTGAATAATGGGGATAACCAGAGGTGTGTAAAAGGAACAGTTTTCTCTGTAATTGGTAATAATTTAGGATCGCATGGTATTGGAGGATTTATGGAAAATTTTGTGTCAACTTACTTTTGTCGATATTGTTTGATAACATCAAAACAGTTTCAAGAAAATCCTCTTAAAGTAGGACTACCTCGTACACCAGATAATTATGATGCCCTTAATTCTACTGGCATAAAGTGTAATTCAATTCTTAATACTTTGCAGCATTACCATGTCTGCATGCCAGGCTTGCCCCCTTGTCTTGCTCATGACCTTTTTGAAGGTATAGTCTCATATGATTTGGCACTTTATTTACACCATTTTATAAAATCTCAAAAAGTCCTTAGTTACGATGAGTTTAATTATTATTTACTTAATTTTAAGTATAATGGACCTGATTCCCGAAATAAGCCTGTAGAAGTTACCTCATTTGATAAATTATCAGGTAAAGCTGTTCAAAATTGGTGCTTCTTAAGGCTGTTGCCATTGATTATACAACCTTATATAGAAAAATTCGATTCAAATGTTTGGTCACTTGTTTTGAATTTAAAAGAAATTGTAGAAATAGTATGTGCACCAAAATTAAACATTGCCCAAATTGCTTGCCTGAAAGGATTGGTTGAGGATTATTTGGACTGTCGTCGCATTTGTTTTCCAAGTAATAAATTTAAGCCAAAGCATCATTATCTGCTACATTATGCTGATTTAACCTATCAATTTGGTCCTCTTATAAGAATGTGCACATTGCGCTTCGAAAGCAAACACAGTTTTTTTAAAAGGTGTGCTCGAACAGCTCAAAATTTCAAAAATGTATGTTCAACCTTATCTGAGCGGCATCAGTTTAGACAGGCATACATTAATACAGGAAATCATTTCAATGATGTTATTGATGCTGAAGCTGGTGCAGATTATGATGTAGCCACATTTAGTGCTGAAATTCAGGAAGCTGTAAAGGAATTTAACTTTACACCCGAAGATACGTGTACTTTTAGTTCTGTAACAGTGAAGGGAACTAATTACAAAAATGGACAATATGTTATTCTGGAAAAAATGGAAAATTCCCTTGTATTTGGAAAAAATTTAATGATTTTTATGAAAAATGCTTTTATAGTTTTTGCTGTTTCTCAGCATTGTGGTACTTTATGTTCAAGAACAGGCTGTTATATTCTGAATAAGGAAAATAAATTGCATGTAATTTCTGTGAAGTTTCACAATTTATTGGATTGTTATCCTTTAACTGCTTATGCCTTAACTCAGAATACATATATACCTCTGCACCATTCATTTTATGATTCTATGGATGAACATTGATTACATTGACTGTCTTTATAATTTCCATTTGATGATATTAAAAAAATAATTTCTAATATATATATATATTTTTTAATCTTCAAATTTCTTTATAAACTAAGCATTTCATTTAATTTATGACTTCATCAAATCTTTATCTTAAGTTTTCTTTTTTTTCATAAAATAGACCCCCTACAATTTTACTCTGTCCACTAATTTTTCCGTTTGGTCATGAACACAAAGTGCTGCCACCCATTTTTATCATACAGCTGTTCCAGTCCACTGTTGTGATTAATTTGGAGTTGAAGTGCCTTAACCCTCAATCAGCTAGTACCACAAATAAATATCAATGCATAAAGATGAGGCAACTGCGATACTTCAGACAATTTTATTTTCCATCATATTCCTATACTTTCTTAGCACGATGATAAGCTACATTTTCGTATTGAAAGCTTGTTATAATTGCAATATGAAGCTTTATTTTTTACCACCCAAAGCATATTTTTATTGTGATTGTGAACCCTCATTTAAATAATTTGTGAGCAGAGTTGTATAATATAGGCGCACGTCGTGCGTGGAAAATTTTCTGCAAAATTCGGAACTTTGCAGATTTTTTTTTTTTTTTTAAATACCAAAAAATAAAAAATATTTGAAATTTTATATAAGATTTAGTCACTGTTTGTGCACAATTCAAAATTTAAAGATGCAAAACGTTGTGATATTACAGACGCTTGCGAAGAGGTAAAAATATTAAGGACTGTGTTGTTTCTAAATGCATTGACAAAATAATTGATAAGAATTCAGCTCTTCCTATCATGGATTTTTAGCTTTATTAATATTTTTAACCAAAATAATTATTCTTTAATTAATATTAATTAATTTTATATGGTAATTATTTTAAACTACTGTTTTTAATTTATATCGTCAAAATAATACAACACGTAATTTTATTAAACATTAAATTATTTTGCAGAAAGTTTTTGACTCAATATTTATGTGCGCAGAAAGTTTTTGGTTTTATACATGTCTGTTTGTGATGCACCACTGAGGTAACCAGATGTGTGTAAAAAGAACCCTTTTCTCTGTAATTGGCGATAATTTAGGATCGTATTTTATTACAGGATTTATGGAAAATTTTGTGTCAAATTACTTTTGTCGATATTGTTTAATAATATTGAAACAATTTCAAGAAAATCCTCTTAATGTAGAACAACCTCATACACTAGATAATTTTAATTACTCTTAATTTTACTGGCATAAATTTAAATTCAATTCTGAATAGTTTGCAGCATTACCATGTATGCATGCCAGGTTTGCTACCTTGTTTTGCCCACGATTGTTTTGACGGTATAGTATCTTACGATTTAGCACTTCATTTACATTATTTTATAAAAAGTCAAAGTCCTTAGTTATGACGTTAAATTATTCCATCTTTTCATTATATTTTTTTTCTTTTCTGTTAAAAAAAAAATAGCAATTTAAGATGTTTTACTTGGATACGATTAAATAAATAAAAACAGATTTATATTCAATAAATAGCAATTGAATATTTGGCATGATTTGCAATGAAAATTCTTTTTACAATCAGGTTTAAAATTAATGATGCACACATTACTAACATTTTGGCATGGATTACAATTAAAGGTGAAAATAAGCACTCGCCAGTCGCCACTCGTCGATTAAACTTGAAAAACTCACGATTTTCCAATTTCCTTTTTTCCCTAAAATTCACGATTTTTCCGCGTCTGTTCGACGAAATTCAAGATTTTCCCGCACCGGTTCGACAACATTCATGATTTTTACACACCCGATCGACGAAATTCAGGAATTTTACTCTCCCGATCTAGGAAATTTAGGATTTTCTAACGCAAAATCGGCGATATTCACGATTTTTACGCACCCGTTCAAAGAAATTCAGGATTTTTGCGCACCCGTTTCTAAAAAATTCAGGATTTTTACGCGCCCGTCTGACGAATTTCATGATTTTACCACCCGTCCGTCTATACTCATCATTTTCACGCTCTCAATTGACGAAATTCGTGATTTTTACTCTCACTATCGACGAAATTCCTGATTTTCCCGCGCCCGCAATCAAAGATATTCAGGATTTTTTCGCACCTGCTCGACAAAATTCATGATTTTTACGCGTGCGATCGACAAAATTCGTAATTTTTATCGCCCGATCGATGAAATTCATGGTTTTTACGTACCCGATCGACGAAATTCGTGATTTTCCCGTGCAAAATTAACTGTATTCATGATTTTTATGTGCTCGTTCTACGAAATTCATGATTTTTACGCTCCCGATCGACGAAATTCATGATTTTATGAGCACGATCGAAGAAATTCATAATTTTTATCACCCGATCGACGAAATTCATGATTTTTACGCGCCTGTTTGGCGAAATTCATGATCTTTATGCACCCGATCGACAAAATTTATGATTTTTACGCGTCTGATCGACAAAATTCATGATTTTACTCTTGCGATCGACGAAATTCGTAATTTTTATCGCCCAATCGAGGAAATTCATGATTTTTACGTGCCCTTTCGACGAAATTCGTGATTTTTACGCGCCCGATCGACGAAATTCATAAATTTTATCACCCGATCTATGAAATTCATAATTTTTACTTACCCGAATGAAGAAATTTGCAATTTTTTCTTAAACTAATTGGCGGAAAAACACAATTCCTGAATTTCTGGAGATTTTGGCCCCCTGGCCACAGGTTGTGCATGTGTAATGAATATCATGTTGTGGTTTATTATATAGTGCATAATCATACCTATTTCATTATTGTCAGATCCTAATTCTAAACAAATGATTTTTTATTTTTAAAAAAGGTACTTATGTAATTAGCTACAAGAGTACCTAAGCTTAGTGCGACTTATGCATTTAGCTACCTAAGCATGTTGTGTATAACTTTGCTATTATTTAAAATTAAAATAGATTGGAAATTAATGTCTCAAGTTTATTCTAAACAATATAAATTAAAATATTTTTATTTAGTACATAAATTACTTGTTTACTGAAAAGTCATTAAATATTCTTTTTCAATTAAATATTCACTGACATAAATGACTTACTAACGTAATTATTCTCACTAGCCAGTAACTGGCTACTAAAAAAATCAACCTACCGGCCAGTGGCTACTAAGCGAAATTCCTTATTTTCACCTTTAATTACAATTGGAAACAAGGATTACAATTGAGTAACAAGAAAAAAAAAACTTAGATAAACAACAAAAAATCATAAAGGATTAATTCCCATGTATTATGTAATATTATTTTTCTTTCTTTTTTTTACAAATGTGGTATTTTTTTTGTGGAAATTTTCTTTGAATGTCTGTGGCACTATTAAACTTTTCATATCTACTTAAAAACTGAGTAGATATTTATTAATCCAGTGTTGAAACTAGAGAGAGAAAGCAAAGCATATGACCCATGTGAAAGTAGAATTAGGCGTCGAAATATTTGATTTTTCATTTGGTACCAAAAACAAATAACTATTCCAAAATTCATTCTGTCCCTTTATTTTTCATTTTGTACAAAAAACAAATAACTATTCCAGAATTCATTCTTGCCCCAAGTGAAAATATTGTCATTGCAATTTTTATTCTTGTCTCAAATTATGACATTTACTTAATACTTTGATTTTCTAAACATTATTCTTGTTAACAACTATAAAAATCAGTAGATGATACATATATTTTTTTCATTGTGATTAGAAAAAAATGGAAAATTTTAAAGAAATGCTAACAAAGAGCCTTATAGAAATTTTAAATTTAACACCAGAGAAGGCAGAAGAGATTTATAATTTCTTAAGTGATAAGCATGGTCTGGAGTGCATTGAAGATTTAAGGCTATTAAATGAAGATGATCTGGCTCCAGTCATGAAAACTGTACAAAGAAGAAAATTCCTTCTTTTCTGTATACCACAAAGTAAGTAATATTTGACAGTAAGCTCTTAGTTATATCTTTCTCTCCTTTTCTTTTTAGGTACAATTATTGAAGCAGTAGAAAACGCAGATAATGAAGTAGATAATATTCACTTGATTCATAATGTTGATGAAAGGCAAGAAGATTCTTTTAAAGCAAGTGACTGGCTTGCGCTTTTCTCTGTGCCATGGAAAAAAATGTCTTCCACATTGATGAAGGCTCTCAATGCACAGACTAGGCCTCATGCTCAACAGAGAAGAGAGATGGTAAGGATAATTGCTGATGCAATTCGCCTATACACTCCCTTACCGGGTATTAAAGCAATAAATTGTATAACAAAAACTGTTGTTGACAGATACCCAATTCTTAAAGATTCTATTTGTGGCGAAACTGTTGGTGATGGCAACCTCTACTTGTCTAAACAGATTCGCAACAGGCTCGAAAATCTCAATAGAGGTAAGGGCACTAAACGAAAGTCGTCAGTGCTCCAGATACCATCTGATAATACTGAAAATAAACAATTGGGTTTATCAGATAGGTATGGCTGTACAAATTGGCAGCCGTCTCTGACGGAAGAAGAAGAAAAAATTCAAGAAAAGGAAAGAGAAGATATGTTGCATCACTCTCAACTACATCCTGTTGTTGAGGATGATGTCTATGTTATCAAATTAATTGAAAAAACATATCCTCTACAGAGGAAGGAGATCAATGTTGCTCAGTTCGATATTGGTCAGTTTAAAAACAGATGACCATCCCTATTTTCTAAAGGAGGTTTATTGCGACATTTCTATGAATTAGTAGGAATTAACCTCGAAGACAGGTTCAAAGAACAACTTGAAAAAAAAGGGAGCCGATTGATGCAGTTTCTGAAAACTGTGCCTACAGGATCAAATAAAAAGACACTTTTGGCTGCAGTTAATATGCTGGAAGATGAAACATCAGAAGATTCTGAGAGTCTCCTGGATCCAAAAGATCCAGATTTCAAAAATCTGGGATCTTTAATATTTCTACTTTTGGGATACTTTGGTGAAGAATCTGATAGCATTTTCAAAACTTGTGAGGTAAGTCATTTGATAAAAAAGTTAAATTTAATTCAAATTGTTGTAACATTTTGTTAAAAATGGATGGCAAATTTTGAAAAATTATCGTATTTAGTATATAAATGGGGATATGAATAAAATTTCAAAAGAAAATAGGTGAATAAAAATATTTTTAAAGCATAGGTAAATTTTATGTGCTTTCAGTTTTATTATTATTATTATTAGTAGTAGTACTGCTTTCATTTTGGCCAAATGTCATGGGCAAACTTTTGAGCTGTTAACCATAAATTGATGCTTTTTGTTTCTACCAGAAAATATTTAGCAATTGTCCTTAGGGTGATATCAAACATATAGAGATCGGGCTCTATTTTTATATTGGTCCTTGCCCCCCCCCTTTTTTTTCTTTTCTGAAACTAAAAATTATTTTTTAATGTACAAAAAAAGTTTTATTATATTATTAAATTCTTATTTGTGTTAGTTAACAGCCAATAATATGTAATCAAATTTGTTTTTAAATCATTAAGATTATAATGTTTACGAACAATTATTTTATATTTCAAATAAGAAATAAAGACTGAGCATTGTAAAAACTTAGTAAAAATCTCTTTATAAATTTATTTTAGAAACAGTAGAGAGGTGATCGCCAAAATCCCAGTAGCAGAAAGTTTGAGTCACAGATTTTTTTTTCCATGGAAATTTCTTAGGCTCGCAGTTTTTTTTACTTCCCAGTGGGCGCGGTGCCACAGCCACACTTTCGCTTCGTATCTGGAGGAGCGCTATGATCTGCGCAACTCCTCATTCATTGCAAGCTAAATATCATTTTTTTTTCTCTGACATCCCTGCTCAATGGACCAACAACGTTTGCTCATATACTGTGCGTGCATCTCGCTAGAAAGTTCAAAAGAGAAAATCTGTGAAATGCGGTTGAAGAAATCAGCGAAAAGCAGGCCCTATCTTTTCTTTTATAGCTGCAAATGTGCTCTGCCCGTTTTTAGGTAGATTTCGTAAGAAATGCTACCTATTACATTCTCCCCTAAGTTGGAATTTTTGAAAAATTTTTGCAGATCTACATCGATTATGACTCTCAGAACCCAAAACCACCCCCAGTTCAAAACTTTTTATATCTATCTATCTATGTCACTTTTTTATGGACACGATAACTGCAACAATTCTGCACAAATCTCTTCCAAACTGATACATAAAATCTCGGTCAAGTTCGTTAATGGGCAAAATCGAACCAAGGGGGGGGGCAAATGGGGGGGCTTTTTGTGAAAACAGAAAAAACCCATAACTTCTTAATTTTTATGCATATCGAATCTGTTTGAAGTTATTATTACTTCTAGGAAAAGTGCCAAAAATTTATGAATGACAGTTTTGTACAAGAGAAAATAATGAATGCTATATTAATGAATGTATTTAACAACTATTATATTATAATTTTATATTTATTTTAGGCTGCAACAAATCAAGTAAGTGTACGAAGAATCTTACATGTGCCTTGTACACCATGCATTCTAGTTTGCGGTATGTATCATTGTTGCAGTTTAGATTTCCTATTGCAAAAACTCTTGATGATAACTTTTTGCCAAATGTTACTTAAAATTTTGTAATTAAAAATTTTATTATTGGATTGGCAAGTAAGTTTGTTTGGTTTTAAGGTTAAAAAAACAAAGATTTTTTCACACCTCATATGGTTCAATCAATCATATATTGACTGTTATTAATGATCTTCTGGCATTTTATCACAAACTCCATAACACTGCATGCATAGAACATCTGTGACTTTTCAGCAAATCAGTCGTTAGTTAGTGAAGGTTTTCCTGTTTAAAGAATTTTGCCGCGACCAGAGCAAAGATTAATCGTATGGTACCAAGTCCGATGAATATGGAAGATGAGGCAAAACATCCTATTTAAAATTCATAATTTCATTCAAAAATTTTACAATAGACCAATTTCTGGCCGTTTTCAGCATAAAACATTGCTTAGTTAATCAAGCAGTATACAGATGAATCAATGGTTCTGCCTCCTGGTAACAACTCATAATAAAGCACATCCTTAAAATCCCACTACATGGAGAGCATAATTTTCTTGGAATGCAGTCCTGCCTTTGAAGTTGTTTGTGGCAGCTGATTGCTTTGTTCCCATGATCTTTTTACAGCACTACATTATCGTAGATGATCCTTTTTTCATCATTAGTCACCATTCGCTTCAAATAAAACTCATTCTTTTAATGTTTCAGCAGTAAATCACAAATAGAAATGCAATTGATAAAATTCGCCTTGGTCAGTTTATGCGGCACTAAACATTGAGAAAGAAAATTTATGGGCCAAATGATTTTCCTAACTTGTATGAGAAATATTTAATGTTTCTGATAGATTCCCAGAACAATTGCCTTCATGTCACTTGAATCAATTTCAGTCGGGTGACCGAAGCATGGAGCATCATTGATGTTATAATAGACGATTTCAGTGTGACGTCAGTCATGACGTTTTGCTTGGATACTGACTCCAAACAAACGGTTGCTATGTTTCATTTCTTATTAAATATTAATCGTAGAAAGTATTACCACTGCATATAATGTATTAAAGCACTTTTCCGTAAGATATATTTATAAAATATAGGTATAATATACAAACATAATAGAAAATACAACATAGCAACCGTTTGTTTGGAGTCAGTTTCCAAGCAAAACGTCATCACTGACGTCACGACTGAAAGCGTCTATCTGGAATTTGGTAAACCACTTGTCACACGTCATCTGTTACGTCATCATTCCCGTATACACAGCATGTTTTTTCAGCCTCCACTGCTTGTTTGTCGAAAAATTTAACAAACTTATTTGCCAACCCAATAATAAAGAATGAATTATAATATAAAAGCAGTTATATATACACATACATATACAAGGGTGTTCAAATGAAAAGGTATGAAACATCATAACAATGTAAACATTATCGTATTTGCCTATGCCGCTATAGGAGAACGTAGTGAGACATTTAGGGATGCGATTGGAGTCTGTGGTGTGGATTGGAGCATGTGCGGGCACCCGCATGCGCAGGAGGGAGCAGAGGTTCTTATAAAGAATGCCATCCAATTGATATGACAGTGTGTGTAACAACAAGATGGCGTTCACATTGCAAAATTCAACAATTGCAGAGCAGCGAGGCGTTATCAGATTTCAAACAGCGGAAAGTGTTAAACTGTCCACTATTCATCGCTGGATGGTGACCGTATATGGAGAAGACTGTCCAACAAGGCGGTGAGAAAATAGAGTGCCCGTTTTCGTGCATGCCCTGAGAGTTTGGTTGATGATCCAAGACCTGGCCAGGCAAATAGTCATGACAGATGATCTCATCGACAAGGTGGACGAAAAGGGAAGTGCTTCAATTCAGACGACGAACCCAAGGAGGCTGTGGAAGACTAGGTCTCGTCACGGCCACAGGAATTCTGGGAACAAGAAATCCTTCGGCTTGTTAATCAATGGGATCGTTGTACTCAGGCCTATGGTGTGTATACTTTGAATAAAGTCTTCATTTATACCCACAGTGTTGTTTCGTACCTTTTCAATTGAACACCCCTTGTATATCTGTTTTATTGTTATTCAGATTTCCCACTATGTTTCTTTTTTGTCCTTCCTCCCTTCCATTTATTTTTTTTTTCAGGCTTTTAATTTACACTTTACATTTTTTATTTGAAAATTACATCTTTTGTTACATGATGAATTTTTTTTTTTCTGTAGAGTGCTGTTTTTAGGAATTTTGATTTTCACTAAAATATGTTGCTGATATACTTTCTGGCATAAAATTGTTTAGTATTAATAATAGTTTTCTTCCTTTTAGACTTTATTTTTGACATAAATTAGTTTACTAAAGTAGGACCATTGTTTTTCCACTCATTTTATTAAAAAACTTAAGTCTGAGCCCAATGTTTTGTAATTAAAAATAAATGTTGTTATTAATCATTGTAAAGTTTATCAATTGTTTATAAAAATACTGAAATTTTACATGAGCAACTTTTAATTTCATTTACCCTCTTCTTTTTCAAATTTAGGTGGTTCAATTTTCACATGTAATAATTTTATGCTACTTATTGATGGTACTGTTGTAAATGATGATGTTAAAACATACTATGAAGGCTTTCTTATTTACATGGCAGCATACTTCGTCTTCAATATTAAATATCCAGAAACAGTTGCTGCAACCATGGAATTTATACAAAGGTAATTTTAATAAGTTACTACATAGTACCTGTCAAGATTTGATGGTAAATACTTGAAAGTTCCTTTAGAAATATGGCTTTTATTTTTAATTAGCTGCTTTTAAATTAATTAAGAATTGAAAATTTTATGAATTGTTATATTGTGTAAGTGATTCCTATACATATAAGATGAGAGATTGTGTTATCAGTCCAGCAATTTACATCCTATTATATTTAAATTAATTTAACAAAAATTTAACTAAAAATATTAATTGATTTAGTTTTACTTACTACAGTCTCAAATTTTTAAAAGTATATCAATATTTAGTCTTTTCTAATTTTTTTAAATGATGCGACCTTTAAATTTTTCATTAATTTTATTTTTATCAGCCTGACTCTAAAACCCAGATAAATCATAGATATCAAGGTGATTTCTTTTATAAATCTTATATGGATATTTTTGCTTTTCTCTCTTTTTTTCTTCTAAGGAGAATAATCATATACTTTATACAACTATATCATATTGGAAATGGTCATACACAACTACCAGATTTTACTTTACAAATTAGTAAAATCTGGTAGCCAGAAAAAAATTCTAGTCGCCAGTAAAAATATTTACTCCTACCTCCTAAACATCTCCCAATATCATTAATTTTTCATAAGTACCAAAGTTTTTTTTCTTTTATGAATTAATTGAGAAAAAGGTAACGACAAGCACAGTTTAGAATAGCACTCAAGCTTTATATAAAAGCTATATATACACTAAGTTTTGCATTGAAAATGATTAAAATTATATATCTCTCAAAAACAAAATACTGTAAAGGCTGAATTAAAGGCATGCTCTGGAAATGCTTATTGCCCAGCGCTTCAAATGTCTGGGTAGTTGAGTGCTACAAAAAATCTATATCTGATTATGTGCATTTTTTCACAATGTATCCAATTTTAGGTGTCACAAATTCTGAATTAAGAGTATTTCTTACTTTTTTTATTGAAACCTGCCCCCCCCCTCCCCCACACACATACTAATTACATGACACGCTAGATTGATAGAGTGGGGAAAATAATTGTTTTTTGTTTGAGATAGAAAATGTCTTTTAAACTTGGTTTGTCCGTAAAAAATACTAGAAAAGAGTAATATCACTACTTCCCGCACTAGTAGAGGTGGGGAGAGAGAAAAATGCTGTTTGTTCTTATTCCTTCTTTTTTTTTAAAGTTATTGTCAAATAAACAACCAAAAAAAAAAAAAAAACTGGGCAGATTAAATTTAATTGCCAGATAAGAACACTTGGTTGCCAGTGGCGACCTGGCGACTACATTTGTCAAGCCCTGGTCATACAAAAATAAAGATAAAAGTTTAGATCACTTTATATAATCAATAACTACATGCAAAATCTTTTAATTTAAATATTTGTAATATAAAATAAGTGCTAGTTTTTACAGTCAGTTGACGAAAAAATGCAAAAGTCGTTGATCAGTCGTGAAAAAACCCCAGCAACTTTCACCAATTGGTCGCAGGTTAAATACCGCAAAATTCGGCAGTGGATGTCAGAAAAAATAACGAAATTCTTCAACCAGTCGTAAAAAAAATCTCAAAATTCATCGATAGGCTGCGAGAAAAAAATCACGAAAGTCGTCAGTCGATCGAGGGAAATCTTAAAAGTATTGTGAAATTTTTCAATCCGTTGCGAGAAAAAACATTAAATTTGTTGATCAATCACAGTTAATAATCACGAAAGGCGTCAGTCGATTGTGCCAAAGAAATCATGAAATTCTTCAACCGGTTGTGGAAAAAAATGTGAAATTTGTCGATCAATCGCAGAAAAAAGCCCATGATTTTCACCAATCAGTCATAAGAAAGAGCCACAATATTTGCCATTCAGTGGAAGGAAAATACTCAATTTGCCAGTCAGTCACAGGTAAAAAATTGCAAAATTCTTCCATCCATCGTTCGAAAAAAATACGAAAATCGATTGGTCATGAGAAAAAAATCGCGAAAATCGTCAGTCAACTGAGGGAAAATCTAAAATACTTTTCAAGAATGTTCAATCAGTCATGGGGGAAAAAAATTGCGAAATTCATAGATCCGTTGTGATAAAGAATCACGAACATCATCAGTTGATTGTGTGAAAAAATTGTGAAATTCGTCAGCCAGCTGCAAAAAAAAAAAAAAAAAAAAAAAAAAAAAAAAACTCACTCGCGGAATAAAACGTAAAATTTGGCAGTGGATTGTTGGAAAAAAAAACCAAAATTCTGTAGTCAGTCCCTGAGAAAACATCGTAAAATTCGTCAGTTGGCGTTAAGTTTATATATATATATATATAATGCAGCAAACAAATGCTCATTCTCGGGGTACTTTTTAACAAAGTTTGTTCTTAAAAATAGTTTAACACTAGAATGCCCTTAAATTTTACAACAATTTTATACATGAATTGTTATTTTTTATGATCTAACCGCAAAGCAAAATGGTATGTGTTCTGTAATTTGTTTCTTAATAATAATAATAATTAAAAAAAAAAAAGATTGTTTTCCAACATATAAAAAACTTATTTACATATATGAATGTAGTCCTTGATATTATTAATCATTACTCATGTTTTAAAACAGCATTTTCGGTAGAATTATTTGAATTGAAATAATTAAATCCTTAATAATTAATCCCTGTTTCAATATAAAAGTTTGATTGTACAAGGATACAAGTGGGGATACATAACTTTTTTTAAAAGAATTGTCATTTTCAGTCACTATTTTTTTATCACTTTTAGTCATTCTTTCAGAAAAAGTGATTTTTTTTTAAGCCTATGAAAGTTTTGTCTATCTTTTATATGCAGAAAATTGGACTTTATCCATATATATATATATATATATATATATATATATTCTCACCATACCACAGTTGCTTCTACATTTCAGTACCTGATTACCGTAGCTATCAAAAGAGACAAACCATGATATTGCTATCCTTTTTGGCTGTCACTTGATCACGACAGGCTGGTTTCCATCAATTGTCCTATCATTGTTGTACTGTGCTAATTACGCTATCACAACTGGTATAAAATTAGCTCAGCCCAAGAACAGGCTGGGGCTCTATTTTCATATTTATTAAAAAATAATGCTTTTAAACTTTGAATATGATTTTTTTAAATCTTTGATTCTTGATTTTGTAGTTGCTATGTAAATGCTATTTTTAGCAAATCATACCTTTTAGAACTTATTTTTAAGGACATGAACATTCTAATTTTTAACACAAGAATCCAAGATTTTAAAAATTCAAAACTTAAAAAGTTAGTTTAAAAAACTATTTTGAAATACTAATATGATAACAGAAATTTTTTTAATTTAAAGAATAAAAGTAGTGTATTATATAATACAGATGCACGGAATATTCGGTATCTGTTCGGTTAGGCCGAATAACAAACTATTCGGTTTACCGAATATCAAACTATTCAGCCTGCCGAATACTTTTTTTTTTAACTTTACACAACTTCTACTTTAAATTGTCAAATAATAAAGGTATTTAGAGTAATTAGAAATAGAATTATATTTAACCCTTCTTTGCATGAGTTTTTCATTTACAATTGTATTTTTTTATACATATATTAAATATTAGACACCAGAAATTTTAAGATATATTTTAAACTTTGTTCAGCAACATAGTTCACAGGAAATTTACCGGATTAATATTTCTATATAAATATAGTGGTGGCGAAGTAGTTGATTTATTTAAAAAAGTTAAATAAAAAGTGATGGAAATTTACATCACTATGCAATTAAGGGTTAAAGAACAGAGAATTCTTTTACATTATTTATTTGTTCTTTGAAAAGTATCACTTAAGAAAATTAACCACTAATGACAAACTTCATAGGACTTAATGATGTACATATGCAAGTTCCTGTACATTGTCTATTAAATAATCTGATTCTTGCTTTTTTGCAGAGTGTTTATAAATAAAATGGAAAATCTTTCATGAGTGATAATAGACATCAAGACAGAATTTTTGTCCAGAAAACCAGGTTTACAATCCATTTATTCAGTCAAAATTTCAATGTATCTTACTCCAGGTCAAACTTGTATTTTCATTTGTTATATTAACGATAATGAAGATATTGTAACTATATTTTCAACAGAGTTACTCCGATTTCTGTGAAATATGATAACATGACAAGAAGTGAAAGAAATTGCAACCATTCATATCCAACTAACACTGAGCTAGAGATTCCTTTATTCAGAATGCAGCTGACAGTACCTATACTGTGTCACTGGCCAAAATTCAGTTACCTCCAATGACATCATCACATTTTATCGAAGCAAAACTAATGATACAAATCTCGCTAAAATAGCTTCATTATTGTTAAAGTTGTGAATGAAACTAAAACTACAGTTTCGACTTGTAGTAACATGACACAACCTATATTTTTGGTGGAATAAGTGGATTGAGATGTTTCTTGTTCAAAAAATGTTTGTTTCAACCACATTATCTCCCTTGAAAGTTTGTTACAAGATTTTAAGAACAACCTGTATGTTTGCAACCTCTAAAAATTATCACCCATACTCCAGACACTGCTCTTACGTGCATTTATTTTGGTGCAAAACTTTCTTCCTAAATCAAAAAGAATTGGGATGTTATTCTTGCTGAGTGCTGCCATTTGAATAGATTGATTGTATTTATTTACTTCAATCCCTTCCTGTTTAATAAACAGTATATGACTCTAAAATTTTTAGAATTGTATTTATTAAAAAAAAAAGTTTTAAAACTATCTTTTCCTTAATTGATAACTCAAAACATTAAAATGATGACTTAAAACATAAAAATTAAAGTGTTGCTTATCATGTAAAGGCTGTAAAATTTTGTTTTGTGGAAGTATCAAAACAGCAACTTAAAAGTGCTGGACTAATGTCTAATAAAAAACAAAATTGCCGTTTAACTTCTTTGTGACAAGCGTCCTATTTACTCCTTTTAATGTTTGGATACTGATATTTCCGTATGAAATTTGTCATCTTTAATTGCAGAAATTCTGTAATTAGATAAGGCAATAGTAATTGTTCAAAAATAGTGGTGTTCAATTTCATGAATTTTGTACATTCTTAAAGGAATATATATATATATATATATATATATATACATGCTGCCTGTCACAAAGTAGTTGAAAATAAAGCAATACAATTTACAGAAAAATTCTACAACCTTTCTCTAAAACATACTGTAAAAAAAAAAAAAAAAAAAAAAAAAGTTGATTTAACAGCAAAAAGCTATGAAAAATTTAAAAATTCTGTAAAACCTGATAAACAAAGTTGTTAAATTAACAGCAAAAAATGTTGAAAATTTTCAACTTTACAAAACTTCCGTATACAGAAGTCTTGTAAAACCTAAAAACCAAAATTGCTGTTTAATTAACTGCAAAAATGCTGAAAATTTACAAAAGCACTGAAAAATCTGAAAAAACAAAATTGCAGTTTAATTAACAGCCAAAAACGTTGAAAATCTACAAAGCACTGTAAAATCTGAAAAACAAAATTGCAGTTTAATTAACAGCCCAAAATACTGAAAATCTACAAAACACTGTAAAATCTAAAATACAAAATATCAGTTTAATTAACAGCCAAAAATGCTGAATATCTACAAAGCACTGTAAAATCTGAAAAAACAAAACTGCAGTTTAATTAACAGCCAAAAATGCTGAAAATCTACAAAGCACTGTAAAATCTGAAAAACAAAATTGCAGTTTAATTAACAGCCAAAAATACTGAAAATCTACAAAAGCACTGTAAAATCTAAAATACAAAATTGCATTTTAATTAACAGCCAAAAATGCTGAAAATCTACAAGGCACTGTAAAATCTGAAAAACAAAATTGCAGTTTAATTAACAGCCAAAAATGCTGAAAATCTACAAAAGCACCGTAAAATCTAAAAAACAAAATTGCTGTTTAATTAACAGCCAAAAATGCTGAAAATTTACAAAAGCACTGTAAAATCTAAAAACAGCAAAAAATGCTGAAATTCTACAAAATTGCTGTAAAATCTAAAATGACAAAATTGCTGTAAATTTACAGCAAAATATGCTGGCACCCATATTGCCAGCATTTTTTGCTGTAAAATTACTGTGGTTTTTTTTGCAGTGCAGTGATGTATATATTTTTCAATCTTCAGCATTAATCAAACATTACTGGAAATTCCATTTGCACTATATATTTCTACATATAAAGATAAAAAATTGTAATTATTTCTGTTTTGCAGCATCCCTTTTTCGTGTATTTACAAAACGCAAACAATGAATGAAGAGATTAGAAATTTTTTTGAACCAGTGCAGTACACTCGCATTTTTTTTTAAAACATGTTTTGTTATTAAAAATTGCACTTAATGAAAAATTAAATCATTGCTGTTTACATGACTTGAAAGGTTTTCTTCAAATCAATGTTGACATAAAAATAAAATACTGCATTATATTATGCTCAGCAATTATTATAAAAAAAATAATAGTACAAAAGAGATAAAGTGTGATTTATCCGAACGGGTTTATTTCATATTTATGATTAAAAAGAAAAATTGTAATTGAAATATTTAGAAAAAAATACACTATCGATCGATTGAAGCAGTGATATTTCACGTGTAGCCTAAAAGGTATGCCTTGTTATATTAGATTAAATTGTATTTGATATTGTATTGAGTTGTATTGAATTTATTTTCTTTGTCCCACGTTCCTCCTGAAGCGGATGACGTCATCTTCTAATGCATTTAAAATACGATTGTTATTTTTTTTTCTCGCGCGTGCCTTATGCTATCTTCGATTACATTTTATTGTAACTTTGATGGACTAAATGCGATGACACTCTGACTTAGCTAATGGTGTTTGCAGATATTTTTATCCTTAATTTTTCTTTAGAAATTTAAACCTGCATCTAAATACACTGCTCAAAACAATTAAAGGATATTTGAAGTTTTATATAAAATAAAGATATAAACGAAATTTTTTTTGCCGAAAATAGAAGAAGAGAATCACAAATGCAAATTTTTCTGTTTTTTAAACTGTGGAGTATGCAAATTTTGAGTTCGACGTCAAAAACGTCGCTTCAGCGCAGCGAATGAAATTTGACTTTCAACTGGATAAAAGAGAATGAAGACAAGGATGATCGGCATTCAGTGATTGCTTTGTTTCGATGAGTACGATGTCTCAGCGAAGTCATTTGACAGATTCAGAAGCTTGGAGAATTGCTGGTAGGTTAGAAGGGGGCCAAACTCAAGCCGAAGTAGCTCAAGCCATGGGAGTGTCACAAAGTGTCATTTCCAGGATCTGGAACCGTTTTTTGGAGAGTGGATGTGCAGGCCGAAGACCAGGGCAAGGTCGTAGACGGGCAACAACGCCCAATGAAGATCGGTATTTAGCGTTAACAGCTCGGAGACACCGAAACATGAACGCTACTCTTCTCCAACAACACCTTCGCTCGGCTACGGTACCACGATTTCAACTCAGACTGTCCGAAACAGGCTCCATGCTGTAGGTCTGTATGCTCGCCGACCGATGGTATGTGTTAGATTAACATCAAAGCATCTTTGCGACCGCAGGGAGTGGGCAACCGAGCATGTCAACTGGAGGAGAAATGAATGGAGCAATATTCTGTTTTCTGACGAATCCCGTTTTTCTGTGCATCCGGATAATAGGCGTATTTTCATCTGGAGGGACCGTGGCAGTAGGAATAATCCTGCGTTCGTGCACGAAAGTGTCAGATTTGGCGGTGGAGGAGTGTTGGTGTATGGTGGCATCTCCATTGACGGGCGCACTGACCTCTACATCATTCGAGATGGAGCTCTGACTGGTCGCCGATATAGGATGAGATCCTCAGACCTATTGTAGTCCCTTACGCTGCAGCAATCGGAGATAACTTCATTTTAATGGACGATAACTGCAGGCCACATCGTGCAAACCTGGTGGAGGATTTCCTTTTCGAGGAAGGAATCGTTCGAATGGAATGGCCAGCGTGTTCTCCAGACATGAATCCAATCGAGCACGTTTGGGACGCTCTAGGAAGACGAGTTTCTGGCCGCAAACAACCCCCACAAACTCTCCAAGAACTGGAAAGAGCTCTTCTGGAAGAGTGGGGCAGAATACCCCAACTCGTCATTAATAGCCTCATTGAGTCCATGCCTCAAAGGTGTTCAACGTTGCTGGCCGCCCGTGGAAACCATACCCCCTACTGAAAATGATTTTCTTTGAAGAAAACACCTTTTCTTATTCTTTTTTTCTCATATGCACAAATTGTGTTTTTTCCTTTTGTACACAAATGCGCAATAAAATGCATTTTTTTCTGCCAAACATGTGTAATTTATTCTCATATAACCTACTATGTCTGTCGACCATGTATCAATCAGCTAAGGGGTTTCCCAGATACAAAATCCACCTAAAACTGCAATATCCTTTAATTGTTTTGAGCAGTGTATTATTAGATGTTGCTAAGAAATATTAGACTGCAGTGGAAAATCATCGCACGGGTCCACTACCTACAGATTATTCTTTAGTCCACTGCTTACATTCTCCTGGTTACCTTCGCTACTTGAAATATCTGAAATATTATATAATTACATTTCACACTTATGATATAGTTAATACGGATTATATTAATCTTGTTATATTATTTTTTATACCACTTCTGTAATCCTGCTATTTTTATTTCCATTTTTTAGCTTTATTATACAAGTATGATGTTGTTTAGCATGTAAAATAAGGAAACATGCGTTTGAGACCCGCCAGAAGAAACAGTTGACTGCTCTAATTCATAATTTTGTTAAAGGAAGAAACACATAAGGTAAAGCCAGGAGAGATGGCGCAGTCGGAGAAATTGCGCATAAAGATGGTCGGGGTGATGGAGTAGTGTCCACGCAAAGCGACTCCAGGTAGTTGCAAAACAGCAGTAGTGGAGTGTCTACTTAAATGTGCATGTTGATTGTTTAGAGCGTCTAAGATAAAGCATTGCTATTTTGTTTTGTTTCCCCAAAGTAAGTGCTTGAATTTTCATAACTATTCGGCAGATTTTCTATATAATGTCAGTATTACAAAATATTTAAAACTTGAACGATTTCTCATAAGCTATTAAGCTATACTAACGGTGCGAACACCAACCGTCCTTTTAGAAGCGGTCATGTTTAAATAAAAGGCCGCACAAGCAATCCCACCGAAACTAGAGAGTTTGCGCATCTGCTACTTAGGAGAGGTAGTGAATTGTTCCCATTGGTTTCCATGCTAGGAGAAATTACAGAGTTTATTGGTAAACTTGCATAAATTGCAAATTTACATGTAAAACATATGAATAAATAATTTTTGAAAAATACATAATTATCGAAAATAAATTTGACAATAATTTTGCTAAAAAATACTGGTCAATGAGATGAGTGCACTGAATGACTGGAATTGTACCAGAAGACAAGTCGACCAGTGACTTGATTCAATGTATGACTTGTGGCAGGTGGTTGCACAAAAGCTGCACCATTTACAACAATAAGTTCATCGACTGTGGACGATGACAACTTCGTTCTGCAAACAAGAAAACTTTTTGACTGTGGAAATTAAGATGGACTAATTTTAAGTTAAACATCTTATAAAGTAAATTAGTTATTTTGTAATCTTATCTCTGTTTGTTTTTTTCTAATTCTTTAATTTATTTTCATTAATTAAAATTCTTTAATTGTTCTTAAAATTTTTCCTTTTTCTGATTCTTTAATCAGTATGTTAAAATATCCACTCCTAATACAATAATATATGTTCACAAAAACCTTACAGCAATGCCATTTAAGTATAATTATCATTATTAACAATTTAATTGTAGTTATTATTAATAACAGCCTCTCCTACCCATGTACGCAACCACACGAACCCTGTAAGGGCAGGTTGCCGAAAATCGCTTTCTTTGTTTTATTACATCTGTTCTATTAAATTAAAGCATAAAACAAAACTAACAATGTAAAAGCATAAAAAACAAATGAAGTCAAAATTATTGATGGATAGTTTAGCAAAAAATTAATATTTAGATTTCTTATTATTAGTCTGCTGAATTGTGCGCAGAATCCCCTAGCTTTACCTTATTGTTCAACTAAAATACAATTAAATTGGTTTATTGAGTACTTATAATATTGAATAAATAAAAGTCTTACATTTATTATAAAATTTCGAAACGACCTTTATATAACATTTACAAGCACTGAAAAATATTAGTATGTATATTTTAAGAGTTATTAAATAGTCTTTTGTGATGTTAAACTTTTGATCCCTTAGCAGAAAGTAAACAAGAACGAAAAATCATGCGTCAAGCATAGATTATGTAACACTTTCCAACGCTTCCAAAATAATTTTACGAATCATACTCTTTAATAAGCTAAAAGATAACATCTAAGTAATCCGAATACTTTTATTCAGCCCTGTATAGGATCTATAGATTTGTATATATACTACATAGGATGCTAAATTTTAGTTCGGTTAGGAAACACGTAGCACAGTTTAAAATTCTCCGTCTGGAGTTAAATAATACGGAAATGTGTTCCCGAACTTTTGTGCTTCCCTGTATAGGATCTACAGAATTTATGCACACCACGTAATATACAAAAAGCGATTTAAAATTAAAATCGCGTTCAGTAACTTAAAACGCACTTCCAGGAATTATTGTTAACATACAGTAGAGAATTCTTTTGTGTGTCCCTGTAAATGAACGATGACTGCTATACACACAATATTCTGTAGTAAGTCTCTTGTAATGAACCTTATATAAATTTCAATGCGTTTAAAATAGGGAAACATTATTTAAATAAACCGCAGACGATTTTTCTCCATAGACGTAATGTAACGGAATTCTTTTGACTGTCCCTGTAAAGTAAGTATAAGTGCTATGCACACCCTATTCCATATTAAGCTTCTTCTAATGCACCTTAGTGATATATATAAATTTCAGTGCGTTTAAAATAGTGAAACATTATTTAAATAAACCGCAAATGATTTTTCCCCATAGACCGCAATGTAACGGAATTCTTTTGAGTGTCCCTGTAAAAAAACTATAAGTGCTACACACTTCCATTGAAATAGGGAACATGCTATAGATAACGATTATAACATATAAAAATTGCAAGGCAATCCGAGCATATTTACGGGAGTTAGAGCACGGACAGACGGCAGACGGCCAGACGGCCAGACAAACCGAAGTCATAAACACTTTTCAACTAGGTTGGAAAGTGTTAAAAATCAGAATTGATTCCACTCGACTTTAACACTTTATAAAATACGCTAAAGAATTTTTATGCTCGTTTAGGATACTTTATTACACTTAATTATTATTAAATATATTCCTATTCTGTGATTTTAATTTTACTTCACTTTTCTGTTCCTATACATGCATTAAAAGTCATATAATATCATATTCATAAAGTCCATGTAATATCATATTCATATAATTCATATAATTCATATATTGCACGTACATTATTTTGAAAATTATTAAAATATTTTCTATCACATTAATCATAATCTAACATTGGTTTCGATTTGAAATATAGTTCATAATTTATGTACATATTTATAATTTATATTAATTATTTAAACTTGGCAACCTAATAAGATAATATGAAAACAATTTATGTATAAAGAATTTTTTAAAAAATGTTACATTTACAAACGATCCTCAACGTTCGAACATCGGAACATGCGAACGCATTTCAGGAATCTATTATGTTCAAATGTCGAGGCCCATCTGTACTTGAAAAAGCTTATAAAATGTTCTGATCAAAATCAGAGCACTCAAACCTAAATTAGTGCACAACCTAATCTAATACTTGTCGGGTTTGGTTCGTCCCGAATCCGAAAATTATGCTTAAAGTGAACAAGGGAAAAGTTTTTTGTCAACATGAACCCGGAGTTAAAGATAATTAATAAACTTCTTAACACAATTATGGAAAAGTAGCCTACAATTATGTTTCTAATATCATTTTATGTGCATTTGTAATTATATAAATATGTAGCACCTATAGTCGTCGTATGGTCCGTCCGTCTGTCTATCTGTCTGTCCGTCCGTCCGCACATAACAGCTCAAAAAATACCCAACCGAATGGTTTGAAATTATATATATTAATCGGTGCAAAATTTTGTCGAGTCATATCAAATTTTATGAAATTCGAATTAAAACTGAAAAGGATATTAATAAAAGTTTTTTTTTTTTCATTCAATTAAATCCTATCGTACGTAATTTATATAATAAAAAAGAAAGACATGCGATTGCAGATAACAAATACGGGCTGACAATTTCTTGGCACAATGGCAATTTTTATTAAAAATTAGTTTTTCGAATGAAATTACTTAAAAGTTTACACTTTTAGAAAGATCGCTCAGAAAAAATTGTTTGTTTGAGAGATGAGTTACATTCAAATATGTATAGATTCTGTAATAACATCAGTTGAAATTAGATTGAAAGCCGAATATCCCAATCCATTAAAGAAAATAAACACAAGAGATTCATACATTATGAATCATAAATATATTAAACCGTAGAAGTAATCATTTGCTGAGAAATATCTCCATGGTGAATTCTGGAGCGCTGTCTGGTGTCGAAAAAATATTTGGATATGTAAACGTGGCATACGTAATATGAGAAAATCCATGATCATTTCGCTCATAACAGACGATGTAATTCATTTCACGGAAATAATAACAATGACTTTTTTTACATTGTAAAACTAGTTTTTGTACGAAAGCAACTCATTTGTCACGTTTAACGTACAATTTCCAACTTGTTTTCTTTTTGTATACACAGGAAAATATTACACGCACAGGAAAGTCGTTCACACTTTATGGAAACGATTTTCACAATTAAATTCTGAACATACAAGGTCCGGCTATTAATTTCTAGGACTCGTGGAATAACTCAGAAGAAAAAAAGGTTAAACACATAGCCATTTAATATGATTCGAAGTAATCCCCATCATCCGTAATGCACGTCTGTGCTCGGCTGCACAAATTTCCGAAAGAAGTTTTAAAGTCCTCTTTTGGAATGCTCTTTAATAGTGACGTTATATCCTGAAATCTTGTTACCTTCAGCAAATTTTTCAGCTTAGGAAACAGGAAAAAATCTGCGGGTGCTAGGTCTGGAGAGTATGGTGGATGCTGCATCTCAACGACACCATGCTGGGCTAAGAATCGCCTCAGAGGCAACGCAATGTGTGGGCGGGCATTGTCATGTAGCAGCAGCCAACTCCCATTTTGTTGAAAATGAGGCCTCACTCTACGAATTCGTTTTCGAAGTCGGTCAAGAACTTCTGTGTAGAACTGGCCATTGATAGTCATGTTAGGAGGAAGAAATTCATGATGAATGAGTCCATCGCAATCGAAGAAAGCGATTAACATGACCTTGATTTTGGACTTTTCAAATCGAAATTTTTTTCTTGAGCGGGATAATGCTTTCTCGCTGTAAACTTATTTTAACATTTCGTAGGTTTCCGCAGCTGTCTTGCCCAATTTTAAGCAAAATTTAGTGTTAATTCTTTGCTGCATTTTCACTTCGACAACAGGAATTTAAGAGCTACGTTTTAATGCGCCTTTTCACAAGAACCACTTACTTCAGAATGGCGCCGATTGCACTGCACATGCGCAAGAAAACGCTCTTCACTATGCATTCATTAGCGCCATCTTCCGGCTTTTCGTTCTCGTACAGTTACGTCAGTCCTGGAAATTAATAGCCGGACCTTGTATATGCTATATTCTTTGCAACAATTTTACTCTACACTGTAAAAAAAAATTCGGAAAAGTTTCCGGTAGGAATAGGATTTCCAGTTGCCCGTATAGGACAGGAAACCTTTCCGAACCAACACGGAAAAAAAATCGAAAAAAAACGAAAGTTTTTTCTTTCCGTCAGGAAACTTTTCCTGTTTTATTCAGAAACTAATCTTTAGACACAGAATAAATTCCTGGGTCTTACGGAAATCTTTCCATTCACATAAAGAAACGTTTTGGTAGAACGGTAGAATAGACAGAAAGTATTCCGTTTTAAAAAGGAAAACTTTCCATTCACACTAAGAAATGTTTTGGTAGAACGGTAGAATACACAGAAAGTATTCCGTTTTAAAAAGGAAAACTTTCCATTCACACTAAAAAATGTCTTGGTAGAACGGTAGAATAGACAGAAAGTATTCCGTTCTAAAAAGGAAACTTTTCCGAATCAGTCAGTAAACTAATCATGAAAAAATTAAAAATTCCTGTGTAGAATAGAAACTTTTTCTTTGCTTTACGGAATTTTTTTTCATTATGATCGGAAAATTTTCTGCATTGTAAAGAAACTTTTGTTTTAAAGAGTAGGAACATTAACAGATGAAAATATTGCTTTTGGACACTGTTTTGATATCCTTTTATCTCAATTAAATATTATTAAGAACTTTTTTGAATACATACACACATTTTAAGTATTTGTTATCATAAAATGCATTACATGTAATGCATTTTATGATAACAAAATACTTAAAATGTATGTATGTATTCAAAAAAGTTCTTAATAATATTTAACTGAGATAAAAGGAAATCAAAATAGTGTCCAAAAGCAATATTTTCGTCTGTTATTGGTCCTACTCTTTATAACAAAAGTTTCTTTACAATACAGAATCAGCTTGAAATTTTATTTATTTGTTACAAGTATACTGATACGTTTAGCTCATGGGTATTTAAATTTTTTTTAAATAAGTATTTTATACAAGGAATGCTAGAGAAGTATCTTTATAAACAAGGAGAAGTAATTCTCGTAAAAGAAAAGTGTATAAATAAATAAAAAGTACACAATGAAATGGATTTTATGTTCATAAAATACATAATATACTTTTATTTTCTTTAGAATATGTGTATATGTTTCCTAGGAAAAAAAAAAAAAAAAAAAAAAAAAAAAACTTAATATATTTTAAGCGATATAAAAGAAAATCCAAATAGTGTCCAAAACAAATCTTCCCGTCTGTTGTCTGTATAGCAAAGTGGACTGTACAGAGATGCCAGCTTATTAGTGCCAGAATATACATAGGTGTAGCCAGTGGTGAAGTGTGTGTGGGAGATAATTGCCCCAGGAACTAAATATTTAGGGGATGCCAAAAAACTGTTAAATAAGATATGTCATTGGGTGTAGCACAAGTGTATGACATGTTGCATGCGTATGAAGTGTATGCAACTAACATTGAAGTTTTATTGGTACTGGAAAGACTTTCTATTCCTGTATATCCAAAACAAAGGACATACAAAACATTTTTTAATCACAATAGTGACCGCCCCTCCTTAAAAAACTAGAACTTCTTTTAATTGACGCCTCAAAAAAAAAAAAAAAAAAAAAAAAAAAACAAGCTTATGGGGTCGTCTTTGTTCTTAAGTTGCACAGAACTCCAAACTTTTCAATATGTACATCTAACTTTGACATTATATTTGCCTCTTTCGGTAACTTTTTCTCAAAGATACCAAAAGGGAAGTCACTTGGTCAAAATGTTTAAGAATTATGAAGTTTAAAGTTTGGAACTCCTAATGTTAAACAGCTGGTGGAGTTTTTTTTATATAATTCAATACTTGACGTAATAATTTTATATTCGTATATTTTATTTGAAGCTTTTCGAAATCTATTTCGGTTAAAAAATTATAGATTATGGTTTATTTTATGGTTTAATTTATAAAAAAAATGTATTTTTAAATTAATTAAAAAATTAATTTTAATAGAAATAGATTTCTTAAAACTTCAAATATGCAAATCAAAAATCACAGCTGATTCCGCTAAGTAGTTTTTAAGTTATGCTTAAAACACTACCCACATTACAGTCTGATTTGCAACGATTACAGATTAGGAGTTACAAACTTTAAATTTTCATAATTTCAAAACTACTTGACTGAGTGAATTCCAGTTTGTTATCATAGGGCAACATTTACTAAAAAAAACAAACATGATGCCCCAATTAGATGTATCTATTGAATTTGCTACAATTTCGGCATGAATATGACCCTCTAAGCTTATTTTTTTTCAATATTAAATTAAAAAAGACAGTTTCCAGAAGAATAACTTTGTTTTTTACTGTAACAGTTTGGAGATTAAATGTTCTTTTTTGTCCCCAAATACACCCTGCGCATATGATATTTCAAATTTGTCACTTTTTATACCCAATTTGTGTCACAGAGACACTTTCCAATTAGGAACATTGCTGCACCTAACTATTATAACCCAATTTGGGTACTTTTCTGCTCTATTACACACACACACAAAAAAAAAAATCCAGAAACTATTTTATAAATTTTGAAAATTTATATAGAGCAGCATTGAAACTTTAAATTTTTATCTTTTATGTGGAAGGTAATTTTTTTCTCCTGTCTAAATTAAAAACGCCATAAAATAATAATAATAATAAAGTAAATCTAAAAACTTTTGAAGTCATTTAAATTATAAGAATATACAGAATTCAGCTAACCCTAATAAATACGTTGATGATAAACAATTTTCAGAAGCCATACAATTTGAAAATGTACAAGACTTTGAACTTGAAGCTCAACTGAAAATTACATAACAAAAAGGCTCAGTAAATGAAAATCATTTTTTGTTAAAATTTAAATCAGCTTTTTTTTTTTTTTAATTCAAAATACAATTTTAAAATTACGCGATTTAAGGTAAAATAACCTTTACCAAATCATTAAAATTAATAATTAGAAAAGCTCATTTAAATTTATTTGAAATTAAAAATATATAGAGAAACTCATTCACTTGTTTAATTTGAAATATTTTAATCATATAAACAGTTAAAAATATAGTTAAAAAATGGAGCAACAGAAAATGATATAATTTGAAAATGTGAATTCTCTTTTACTTTTGAAAACAAGAAATAAAGTAAACAAATTGTCTTGTGTTATATATCACTTATTTACACTGACTGCAATTTAACAATATACTTTTTATTGACCTATTCTGTATAAAATATATACCACCTTAAATTACCCCTTTGATAAAATAAAAAGCATATAAACTCTTCATTACTAAAAGCTAAATCTTTTTGTTTTGACCAAATTTCTCGATTAAAAATCTTAAAATATAAAATATAATGTAAGAATTTTATTCAGAAAAAAAAAATGAAATTTTAAGCATTCTATTCTAGATCTGGATTATATACAGTATTCCTTTAAACATACCTATTCCAGATTATATACACTACTCTGAAATACATACACTAATTCATTTAATGAAGTTGGAGCATATATTAAAAATACTTAAGATAATTATGATTATCTGGGTATAAATTTCAATGGATCTGAAAAAATTATTCTTTGTTATTAAAATATTTGAAAAGAAACACCAATTTTCAAGCTTTATGAGTTCTTTATAAGCGATTACAGAGTTTGCAGTGAATTAAAGTTTGATTTTTTTAAAAATAAAATAAAAGATACTTTTAAATCAGGTGTTTGATTTTTTAAAGATTTTAAAACTTTAGTTGTTTATTAGTTTACATTTATAAGTAATTAAAATTATATTAAAAAAATATATATAAACATTTCAGAGTATTACTAACCATGGAATCTTTATTTTCCGAGTCTTTCCATAAATAAATTACATTGTAATATCGAACCATTTGTTATTTACATGTGCACAATGAAGTCATGAGATATCAACATAAATAACAATAAATATACTTTTGATTGACCTATATTTATTTATTCTAACGTTTTACAAATCCTCGCAGAAACTCTCCATGTTTTTGTATTAAAAATTTCACATAAGATTTGTACATATTTTTTTAACAAATAAATTTATGCTTTAATCTTTTAACATTTCTCAGCTGAGATTCTCTATTTTTAAATTAGAATTTTTATTTTTAAGTGTGATATTTGATTTAAATAAAATTCAAAAAGCAAGGATTTTGAGTGCTGTCTCCCCCAGTCCTTAAATTTACAATGTATTGTTGTCAAAAATAATATTTATAATGAAATATCTTAACCTAAATTTGAAAAAAAAAGTGTATTTAAATAAATCAGTTGATTTAAATCAGGACTGAAATCCAGTTGATTTAAATCAATGAACTCTGATGAAAAATTGTTAGACTACACAAGTGTTATTTAGCAATTATTTAATTTAAATTGAGATTATAGTGCTGAAATATAATTTCAATTATTGATTTAAATATGTTAAGATTTCTGAACTTTCTGTATTATAACTGATTAGATAACGTTGAAGAAATTGGCAATGAAACTATGCTTAGATTTCAAAAGATACCAAAATTTACCAATTGCTGTAAAAAAAAGTAATTAAAAAAAAATTCTTTCCAAAATCATGTACTTGCATACAATATTTTAACAAAAGATTATATTGAAGTAAAAGTTATAACACCAATCTGGTGAATCAGCTAAATAAACTTATCAAAAGCCAATTTGATAACTTAAAACCTGCATTTTATTTTGAAGAAATAAAATAAGGACTTGTGAATAATACTTATAAACTCTTTACAAATGAAAAAAGCAAAAATATGGAATATATAAGCACTTACTTACAGGGAAGTCCAGTTGCCAGTATATATATATATATATATATATATATATATATATATTAAATATAAATTAAAGTAAAGATACTTTAAAAATATTTAAAAATTAAGGAAATTTTAAAAAATGTACACTACCAGTATTGGACATCTCTTTCCTGCTGGTGAAAGCTATATTTTGATAATTGTATAAGGGAATTTATCACCTCTTTAAAATTTCCATAGGTTACCATGGGATTTCACAATCAGCATTAAAGCGGAAAAAATGATGCCACAGGAATATAGTACAAAAACGTGATAATTTTACAAAATGTAACAAATAGAGATTTAGCAGACTATCAGATATACGGCTGAGTACTAACTTTTTAAAAAGCATATTGATTACAAATTTTTTTTATCATGATTAATAACAAAGAAATAAATGTTTGTGAGTCTTTTATTCCTCAATGGCAGATCACTTAATAGCAGAATATTAAAAATTGCAAATAATTCAGAAAAAATATCTATAAAATAAGAGTGAATTCAATAAAAAATCGGTCTTAGCAAATATGTATGTGCTATTTTTTTTTTACTTAAACTTATTAAAATAAATCAAGTGCATTTAATTTACACAAACATTAAATTGCACGTATTGACTAAATATTATTTTTAAAAAAAATTATAAATTACTCGATTTTTTCTGGCTAACAACAAAAGACAGAAAAAATAAAACAAACATTTATACTGAAAAATAAAATTTATTTTCAACAAAACTATAAATCAAAATGTTTTAATAAAACAAATTACAGCACTGTATTTATGCTATGTATGCTATTGGCTTTTATTCCTTTAGAATTGATGCAGTTAGTAAAAAAGCCTGCCTAGATTCCGGCCTGATAACAGTCTTAATTAAACACCCAGTAGGATGCTACAGCAACGAAATTGACTCAGTTGAACATTTCTCCGAAAAAAGTGTCACACCATCAACATACGAAAACACCTTGACGTCCTTTCTAACATCCTCATTCTCTATTAGGCAAGGATGATCTGTTCTAGCTGTAAGGCGACATTGATCACTGCAGTATTATCCTGTAATAATAACAGTAATAATATAAATTTTTTTTATTGTACTAATTGCTAGTGACCATGTATATTTAAAAAGATAAAAAACAGCACAAGAGAAAAGAATGAGTAAGGGGACACTTCGTCTTCAGCGATAGGTATTTTTAAGAACAAAATATTTGAAAATTTTCCTTTGAATAAAGAATTCAAAATTCATAAAAATTTTTAAAAATTTAAAAATTAAGGAAATTTTTAAAAATGTACTCTACCAGCATTGGACATCTGTTTCCTGCTGGTGAAAGCTATATTTTGATAATTGTATAACGGAATTTATCATTTCTTTAAAATTTACATAGGTTATGGGATTTCACAATCAGCATTAAAAGAAAAAAAAAATGGTGCCACAGGAATATAGTAGAAAAACATAACAATAATTTTACGATATGTAACAAATAGTGATTTAGCAGATTATCAAATATTCGGCTGGATACTAACTTTTTAAAAAAGTATATTAATTAAAAAAAATTATATATATTAAATTGGAAATAAAATAATAAAAAGAAAAGTGCTCAGTCAAACTGATGGCATTGAGCTCACAGACTATTCACACTATTTGCATATTATACTCTTATTTCAAAGAAAAAACACATTTATATAAATTAGAAGGGGGGGGGGGGGTCATTAGCTCCCCTATTTACGTCCTTTATACTTAACCAATAAACGTCCAAATCTAATCAGGGAAGCGCCTTATCAAAATAAACCGGTATACAACATTTGCATCAAATTGGATAATTCGGCATGAAAAAACTATTTATCTAAATTAAAATGGACAATTAGTCCCTGTTCCCCTTTTATACATAACCAAATGACCCCCCCCCCCCCCAAAAAAAAAAAAAGAATCAGGGAAGCATTTTATCAGAATAAACTTATATAAAAAATTTGAAGCAAATCGGTTAATTCTGCATGAAAAACCCATTTATCTAAATTAAGGGGAGGGAATTCGTCCCCGTTCCCTCCTTTATACTTAACAAATGAACCCCCAAAACTAATGCGGGAAACGCCTTATCACAATGAATCAATATACAAAATTTGAAGCAAACTAGATAATTTTGCATAAAAAACCCATTTATCTAACTTAAGGTGGATTAGCCCCTCGTTCCACCCTTTATTCTTAACCAATAAACCGCCAAAATTAATCAGGGAAGTGCCTTATCACAATGAAAATATATACCAAATTTGAAGAAAATCGGATAATTCTGCACGAAAAACCCATTTATCTAAATTAGGGGGAGCATTAACCCCTTTTCCCCCCTTTTATACTTAACCAAAGAACCCCCAAAGCTATTCAGGGAAGCGCCTAATCAGAATGAACTTATATACCAAATTTGAAGCAAATCGGATAATTCTGCATGAAAAACCCATTTATCTAAATTAAGGAGTGGGGATTAGCCTTCAGTTCCCCCCTTTATACTTAACCGATGATCCCTCAAAACTAATCAGGAAAGAGCCTTATCACAATGAACCTCATACAATATCTGAAGAAAATTCGATAATTCTGCATGAAAAAACCACTTATCTAAGTTAGGGGGGATTAGCCCCCATTCCCCCTTCATACTTAACCAATGAACCCCCAAAACTAATCAGGGAAGCGCCTTATCAAAATAAACCTTTATTCAAAATTTGAAGCAAATTGGCTAATTCTGCATGAAAAACACATTTATCTAAATTAAGGGGGGATCAGCCCCCGTTCCACCCCTTTTATACTTAGCAATTGACCCCCAAAACTAATCAGGGAAGCGCCTTATCACAATGAACCTATATGCAAAATTTGAAGCAAATTGTATAATTCAGCATGAAAAATCAATTTATCCAAATTACGGGGGATTGGACCCCGTTTCCCCCTTTATATTTAACCAATGAACCCCCAAAACTGATCCGGGGAAGCGCCTTATCACATCGAACCTATATATAAAAATTGAAACAAATCTGATAATTCTGAATAAAAAAGTCATTTATCTAAAGTAAGGGGGGTGATTAATCACCGTCCCCCTCTTTATACTTAACCAATGAACAACCAAAACTAATGAAGGAAGCGCCTTATCACAATGAAGCTAACACATGGGCTGATAAGTTCCCGGTCTAATAAAGAAAACACAACTGGAGTGGTAAGTCTGGGTGGTAAGCCTGGGTGGTATCCTCGGGCTATAATAAATATATATTTTAAATAATTAATTGTAATTTCTAACATTTTATTGTTCACGTAATGAATTTAATATCTAATACGTAGAAATACATGTTAAAAGTAATATACATAATTTATCAATTTTCAATTATTGCTTTAAAAGATTAAGTAGAATGCTGTGGTTAAAATTTACATAGCTTTATGTTTATTAATATTATGTATTTTAAGTTTACTAATTCTTATGATTTCGACAAGCGTCGTTTAGAATTAAGAAACGGAAAGATTAAATAAACATAACCACATTTGTTGTGCGTAAACAGGGGTAAATAAATATTCGTATGTTCACAATGTTTTCTGAGCTGATCAACTGAATTTCAAATGCTGCCAGATTAACTTTATTAGAATAAATTAATATTTAACTCGTTGTCAGTAAAAATAAAATAATCTAAAAATAATTACTGGAAACTTCATTAGTGTTACGAATTTGACTGTTGGCTTCTAACTTTGAAGCTAGTGGAATAGAAATGACGTCATTTAGACGATCTTAAAAATGACGCCATCTCGACGAACTTAAACAAAATAAATTTTGATTTATTAGTGTTTAAAAAATGTAATTTTTCTTTCTTAATCGTTCCACTTTTCGTACCCTTGGAAGAATTTTGACTATTTAGGAAATAATTAGTTCAAAAAACTATGTTACATCATAAAATTCTGTTATTCTGAACAGGGGAATTAATTGTCCATTTAAATAGAAGTAAATTAAATTGTTTATAATTAACCTCCTTTGTTAAATATAAAACTCAACAAGTTGGAAATTGTACGTCAAACGTGACAAATGAGGTGCGTTCGTACTACAGCTAGTTATATCAATTTTAAGATCTTGATGATTTTTAATTCTGTGAAATGAATTATATCGTCTGCAGATTCATTTGTGTAATAAAATACGTATCTCGGTCGCTTGACGATTAAACCTCGGAAGCTCCTATAAAAAGAAAGCACAGATTTTTTTTTAAAAATTCAAATTTATTAATAAATATTTCTATTAATATATTCTGAAGTTTTGATTCGATTTTCATAAGATTTGAAATGTCTTGACTTCTGCAAAGATAATATATCTTAAATTTCAAACCATTCGTTTGGGTAGTTTTTGCATTGTTATATGCGGACAGACAGACTGACGTACTAGAAAACGACAATGAGTGCTACGTATTTATATAATTACGAACGCACCTAACTAGAATTAAAAGGTTTTCAAATCTGTTTCTATGTAAAAGATAAACCATAAAACTAGTTTTATCTGCCCAACTATTTATGAAAGGATGTTTACAATTATGAAAACTGTTTTTTTCCGCCGACTATAAAACACAGATTGTATTCAATGACGTTTCATGAAGTATTCTGTACTTTATTGGTTGTCATTTTATTTATAGAACGGCGATTTTATTTATTTTATTTTTTTCAATTTCCTAAGTACGTTTAAATATAAAGAAAATCCTCTCTTGGGAAAAAAACATTCACATGTTCAATTCTAATTATTTTTTAATCAACTAAAAAAAATATTAGAGTATTTAAACTTATTTTGCATTTTATGCATTTGCGCACAAAGGTAAAGCATATAATTATGCTTAGATATCGTGTACTTACTTTAATTTATATTGCATTTATTGAGGAAGAGATAAATTAAAATATACACTGTAAAAAATGAAGTACTCAAAAATGAGTAAGTCCATGTACTCATTTCGAAATGAGTATTTTTGGATCAAAAATGAACATGTGCATTCTCAAAAATGAGTAAGTCCATGTACTCATACCGAAATGAGTATTTTTGGATCAAAAATGAACATGTGCATTCTCAAAAATGAGTCAGTTCATGTACTCATTTCGAAATGAGTATTTTTGGAACAAAAATGAACATATGATCAAACCTAACATACTTGTATATATCAGAATGTGTAATGACGAAATTTCGGAGCCTAAAAAAACTATTATTTGAAGAAAAGACGAAGAATAAGAGAAATGAAAAGTGAATTTGGTTGTTCTGGATTTTCATTAAAGTGGATCCACTACAACAAATTTACTTTTTTTTCCCCCTCACATTTTACACATCTACTTTTTTTTTTCTTGATAGTACTTCAAAATTATGATTTTTTTTCCACTAATTTTTTTAAAAATTTATTTTAACTTTTTTAACGTGAGGCAATATTGTGTTATTTAAAAGTTTCATAACATAATATCTTTGCAAATTATAGCTATGCAAATTGGTATTAAACTAAGCTGATTTGGCTTACAAATTTATGAATTACGCTAAAATTTATTATTTTATAAATTATAATTTTAAATTTTTTATATTTTTTCCTTAAATTTATAAAACTAGGGGGCTCAGCCCCCTACTCGCTAACGCTCGCCAACCCCCGGTGAATTGCAAGGCAATTCACATTGAGACCGCTACGCGGTCACAGCTTGCTTTGCTCGCTCGCCTCATTTTATTTTTCTAGTAATTCTAGCCGGAATAAGTACTACAATAAATCATTTGAACATATGAAATTGACAATTTTTTTAATGTAAAAAAGTAATTGAAAACTCCGTTGAAAACACAACTAAAAATGCATTTAGTTGATGCTACTAATGGACATATAAATAATTTAAGTACTATGAAAAGAGGATCTTGGAAACATAATTAGCACCTATAATATTGTACAGCACGGCTTAAATTCATTTGAAAAAAAAAAAAAAAACTACTTGGTAGGAAGATAGTTTATCATCAATGAATGTTTAAATTTCGTTCAACATTTTATTATTCTAATTGATTATAGATTTCTGCAAAAGAAATTATTTTTACTTCAATAAAACGGCAACAGATGGCAGCACGGCATTCTAGAAAGTTTATTTTTTATTATCTCCGATTTTTTGTGTGAGTGAAATTCATAAATAAATTCTAAATGAATTCATTTGAAATTAACACTATTTCTCATAATTAAAATGAGGAATCATCTCAGACGCTTTGGATTACGTTCATATTATTTTATTTTTAATAATTGCTAGCTTCAGTTTCACTGCTCTGACACTTTCCGCCATATTGGAGGCGGGGCTAACACAATCTTGTCTGTTCATTGGTCTGAGCTCTGGAAACTACGATTGTTGCCAACGATAAGGTAGAAATTCAGCCCTATTTCCGATATATATATATATATAGATTAGTTAATATTTTTTCTTTACTTTTATAAAAATAAAGTTTTTAACTTTATAACGTTTTTAATTTGTATATAGGTACATTCTGATAAGACGCTTCCTTGATTAGTTTTGGGGTTCATTGGTTAAGTATAAAGGAGGGAACAGGGGGGTAATCACCCCCCTTAATTTAGATAAATGTGTTTTTCATGCAGAATTATCTGATCTGCTTCAAATTTTGTATATACTTTCATTCTAAGACGCTTTGCTCATTAGTTTTGGAGCTTCGTTGTTTAAGTATAAAAAGCGGGATAGGAAGCTAATCGCCCCCTTAATTTAGATAAATGGGTTTTTCATGCAGCATTAACCGGTTTGCTTGAAATTTAGTATGTAACGTTCATTGCGATAAGACGCTTTCCTGATTAGTTTTGGGGATTCATTGGTTAAGTGTAAAGGGGGCGGGGAAGGGAGCTAATCCTCCCTTAATTTAGATAAATGTGTTTTTCATGCAGAATTATCTAATTTACCTCAAATTTTCTCATACATGGTTATGCTTTAAGGTCGCAGATTGTCCAAACTAAAAAAAAAAAAAAAAGAATAATAAAAAAAAAGAATAAAATAACAAAGAAAAATTATTAAAGAAAAAATGGGTTAACAAACCCTTGTCTACACTACATAGAAACGTTGTAAGTTAAATAAAAACGTTTCAAAATAACGCTTTTTTTTTAAAGAAATCATAAAAAGAAACAGCCTCATTTTCTTCCAAAATAAAACATATGTTAAAATGCAATTATTTTATCCAATCTGAAACTTAATTAATAAAAATTAACACTATCGTAACACTTGTGCGATGTGACTGTGATGCAGTCACATATATTATTTCTTTTTTCATTTAAAATGTTTCAAAATTAATATTTCCAAATTTAAACTGTATTTTAAAAAAAAAAAAAAAAAAAAAAAAAAGCATTTATATATTAATTTTTTTTTATATTTTGAGTGCGTCTTCCTAAATTTCTAATAAATAAAACCTAATAATAAGACATAATTAATATACTGCTTTAAAATATAATTTCTTTTCTATTTTCCGTTTTTTCGGTTACAGTTTGCTAAAGTGTTAAAAACAAATAAATTTTATACTTCCCCTTAGATATTCATTTTTATTTCGGTTGTCTGTTTTTATTTAAATAGAAACGTTAATTTAAATAATAGCACAGTTGTGTTGGCAGACTAGGCGGCTGCGATAGGGTTGTCGTATTTGGCAAGTCCGTTTCGCCAAAAGGCGATGTTTGTTTTGACTTTCTGTGCACTCAATTTAAAATTTCCCTTTATTTTTTATCTAACGTCTTTTACCCGTACGTTAAGTTAAGAATCTATTTTTTTCGCCAGTATTTGTGACGGCGATATTGTTATGATAAAAAATCTGTCAGTTATGTCAACGTGGTAGTAGCAAGAAGGTTTGTGCTCCTGTTAACGTGGATTGAAAGAAAAATACTTGTCTGTTTTTAATAAATTTTGTGTGCTAATGCTATGCCTCTTGACTCACCAGCGTCTTTGTTACTTCAATATTGACTTGTAAATAAAGAATTAGTCGTGTGCGAAATGGAATTATTTAATCTTTTGAAAGTCAACTTTTCTTCCAGTAAAAAGAATGCTTTCGAACCTGTGTTTCTTTTCCATTATGCTAAAATGGCCCATTGTGATGATCGAGCTCCACCACAGTGACTATACTTTCAATTAAAGTGCAGATATACACGAAATTAATTCTTCAATTACTTTAAGCACTTTGTGTACGATCCCTCGAAGCACAGTCCAACAAATCTGTGTTCATATGCAGAAAATTTGTAAAATCATGCAATTCAAAGTTTCATAACTTGGTCAATTTTAGTGTTAAATAAATGTGACTTATTTTGTCTTACTTCTTAAAGTAATAGTAAATTTGTACTAAATATTACTTATACGGCCGGGCGACCGTATAAACAATTCAATTTCGTAACTTTTTAAGGAATGTTTTTATTGATACAAACTATTTTTAAAATACTTCTTTATATCATTTAAAACATTTTTGTAATTGAAACTATATACCTATGACTAAATAATTTAGGAATTAGATATTGGACACCGTTGAGAGTGGACACCCTGTATATACATTTATTTTTAAATAATTCTTTAGATACCATATTTCAGATTAATGGTAGATAGTACAGGATAATAAATAAAACGTAACCTTCTGTTTGGGGATTTTTATATAATACCAGAAATTCATTTTTTAATATTGATTTAAAGTAAAAATAACTGTACTTTTTTTACAAGAGGCTGTACATATATAACGTTGGTAACATACATACATATCACAATACTTAAAATTTATTCCGGCAAGATTAACATTATTCCATATAAAATTTCTTTTTAATAATATTCCATCTATTATACCGGCTTATTAATTTAAAATCCCATCTTAAATTAAACAATCAATCTCCTCCATATGTATAGGTATAATATCTTAATCCACTTAATAATATTTATTCCAAATTGCTTAAATCTAAAAATGGCGTTAACTATTTATATTCCTGAAATAAAACCCCTTTTATTATTTAAATCCATATTAAATTTCGCTATTTCCCGTATTATCAAATCCCTCTAAATTCTTTACTTAGTTTGCTAAAATGTCATAAACACAAATTATCCAGTTCTAAAAAACTTATTTATTTAAATTCATTCTTTTAACAATATATCAAAAGGTATCTTACAATATTTCAATGTTTTAATATTCTAATTTTTATTCCGCATCAATAAATTCATTTCTTTTCCTTTCTGTTTTGCGTAAAAACATTGTCTGGAATCCATTTATAGCAACTCTCGAAATCAGATCTTAAAATTATGTTTACATAAAGTATATCTGTTTCGAGGCTTTGGAAGGGTCCAGATTTTACTTTCCGGCGCGGAATTAAATTTACTTCAATATTAATACACCGGAACTGTTAAATAAATCTCTCTTAAATCATTTATTCTTGGCGTAGAGGAACCAGGTGACCTTTAATTGTAACTTGACGTGTGATTACTGAAATACGGAAGCACAGCAGAATCGAACGGATTTTGGGCTTTTTTAGACGATGGACAGTAGAGTGAGACGAGAGATGTTCTTTTCGGAGAATTAAAATTATTATACGAAGCTTTCTTGAAACATCATAATGCACAGAGTTATTGAAACCCCGACTGCAAATTAACGATGAAGGAGTAATTAGTGAAGTCGGCATGCTATAGCATTTCTCCGGAGTGATTTCTGAATATAGAAATAAACATAGTTTTTAAACGTCCGACTGCTTAATTTATGGAGTCCAAATACATTCATCGTAACTACGCAGTCATACAACCATCCGGCCTATGTCTGTGTTTAGAAGACGGAAACCCAATTCAATCAGATATTTGCCAAAAATCTTTTCCCAGCTGCAATTTGTCGGTTCACCATATACGTATGTAACATTTTGGTAATTTTGAACCCCTCCCCCCTTTACGATGTCATAAGTTATCATTCTTCGAACCCCACCTCCTCCGTTAATATCAATGTCTAAAAACAATCACCAAATAAAATTATCTTTTAATTTTTTTCTTGTTTTTCCTTCTTACACGATTGCAGTGATATACGGATATGGTTATAGATTTATTTGCTTGCTTTATGGATTCAAATAAAGAAAAAAATTCAATAAAATAAATCACGGTTATGTATGAAATACCTTTATATCAAACTAGCAAAATCCGCAGATTTGCTCGCGTAATTCTTGAAAAATACCAAGTGGTATTCGTTGGCCTACTTTCATTAGAGGAAATTTTACTGCCACATATAATTCAGAAATTACTAATTAAGCCACAGTAATGTCGAAAAAAAAATTGAATTTTAGAACGATTTTCGCTCCTGCACTCCTGGGATAGTGGCACCGATATAAAACATAGTCTATGCTACAGCAGGGACTGTTACCATCAATTTGCCACCATCACTTTTGAAATCGATTCTGTAGTTCTAGAGATTCCATAGAAATTGTAATTTAGAATGTTTTTAGAACGCTTTTCGCTCATCTCACCCTTTTAAATTTCGAATGTTTTTAGAATTTGTTCTTAGAGAGCATTTACATCTTATAAGTAACTACCATACCAAATTTGATGTTTCTATCTCCTTCAGTATGCAAAAAATCTAAATTTTAGAAAGTTTTTCACTCTTGCACCCCTCTTGGGGAAGTGGCACCGACATAAAATATAGCCTATGTTGGAGAGGGGATTGTCACCTTTAATTTGCCACCATCACTTTTGAAATCGCTTCAGTAGTTCCAGAGATTCCATAGAAATTGTAAATTAGAATGTTTTTAGAACGCTTTTCGCTCATCTCACCTTTTTAAATTTCGATTTTTTTTAGAATTTGTTCTTAAAGAGCATTTACATCTTATAAGTAACTACCATGCCAAATTGCATGTTTCTAACACCTTAAGTATAAAAAAAATCGAAATTTTACAACGATTTTCGCTCTTGCACCCCCTTGGGGGTAGTGGCACCGACATAAAATATAGCCCCATGTTGGAACAGGTATGGTCCCCATCAATTTGCCACCATCACTTTTGAAATCGCTTCAGTAGTTCCAGAGATTACCCCCTACAAACAAACAAACAAACAAATAATGTTTACTACTTTATAATATTAGTATAGATAACATAAAAAGTAGATGGTTACTATTTAAAAGTATTTAAAAATAGCTTATTTTTATATAATACAGTCAACAGTATATTGAATATTTGTCTTCTTACACTTACTCCTTGTACGGGGAGGGTGAAAGCGGAACAGGTAGACACCATTGTTTCCATTTCAATACTAATCAACACAAATATCATTTGATACATATTTCGCATTTTGTTTCTCCAACAGCGGATTATATGCACATATGACAGAAGCACAGGAATGCCAAACGTTGGGGTATTCCAAATTTTGGAATGAAGTGATTTTAAAATCATTTATTGGATTTAATAACTTTGTAGTTTTCTAACAACAGATAAGACTAACTAAAATTTAAAAAGATAACAGATTATTTTGATGTAGAGGAAAAGGTGACAATAAAGGAGAAAATTTTGTTTGGGTCCAAAATGTTAACGATATCAAAAGACATATCCCCCTCCCCCTAAATATATCGTACGATATCAAGTGCCCCCCTAAAGTGATAACGTTATACATGTACAGCACTTTGGCTATGTTACCTTTCACCAATACATGAACTATGGGATCCAACTCAAGCTTCCAAGCTGCATATAACTATTAGAAGAAAATAAATATTAAAAATATTCATAGATTTCTTACATTTAATATATATTTTTAGACTGTGCACTGACAACACCAGAAATCATTTTTATATGAAAAATGTCAATAATATATTCAAAGAAACTTTTGAAATTTATTAAAAGCAATATTCTAGCATTATCCGCATGTCCGGCACTTATCTATTGTCAATGATTTCATTACTTACAGGAGCTTTTTTAATTCTGATCATTTCAAAGGTTTAAGTGCGTAGTTTGATCACATGGCTATTAAATTTGTGTTTTATACTCATCATTGCAAATGTTTAAGCACTTAGATCGATTACATGTGTGTTAAATTTGTGTTTTATATGTATTAATTTATTATTTTATTTATTACTAGCAGATCCGCCTGGCGTTGCCCGGTCCCATCAAATAATACTACGAAATGCGAAATCACACTAAAGGTCGCTGCACGAAACACTTCCTCTGGTAACTCTTTGTTTTTCAGAAATTAAATAGAGAGATGGACCCGAAATACAAATAAATTTAATACCACCTCCTCTAATGTCTAAATCATTTGATGCAAAACGTGTCAGTTTTTGTCAACATTTTAAAAAAGTTACCTACGGATTTCCACAAAATTTGTATTTTTGGAATCAGAAACATAAACTGAGTTTCGATTCAAATAATCCAATACTAATCTTAATACTCGAGGATGAGTGTAAATGAAACTTTTTCGTTGTCTGGGATTACCAAATAGATAACTTTGTTTTGCGGTTTCAATAAAAATAGCCATTTTTGGCGCACGCGCAGGAATTTTTTTTCTTTTCACTGTCAAGGGATGCATTTTGTTCTACACAAATTATCCGACACGTGTCCTCGCTGCCTACGATACCATGTATAGAAGACGTGCTATGCACGCGCTGCAAAATCCTTTAGTTCCAGTTTCTACCACCAGGTGGAGCATTCTGTTCTAAATAAACCTATATACGAACGAAACTCCGGCACTCGATCCTACTTCTTACGGCACCGTGTAGAAGGCTTGCCGTGCACGCGCAAGAAATCTGTTAGTTCCACTTTCCATCGCCAGGGAGTACCAAATATATGTCATAAATAATTAGCTATATCTTAATTAGTTCATGTTAAGTTGAATGAACCGATTACCGTTGAAACCGAAATCATAGAACTCGAGAAAATAAATCACCGCCTGGATATTAATATTCAAAAATGGGGGTAACTAAAGTCCAAAAAGATACCAAAGATACCTGGGAGGCCTCGGAAGAATGTCATAAAAGATTTCGTTTGAATCGGACCAAGATTAAATTCAAAATATTTTAGTTACGTTTTCCACCGTCAGGGGGTGCACTCTGATCTAAAGAAACCTCTTTCCGACCGAAACTGCGGCACGTGTCCCCGCTGCTTATGACAAAGTATAGAAGGCGTTCTGTGCACGCGCAGAAAATCTTTTAGTTCCGCTTTCCACCGCCAGGGGGTGACAAATCTATGTCTTAATTAGTTATCTATATTTTAATTAGTTCATGTTGAGTTGAATGAATCAATTATCGTTGAAATCGGGCCCTTTGTTTGAATCGGACAAATTTTAAATGCATAATTGTTTAGTTCCACTTCCCACCGCTAGGGGGTGCACTCAGTTCTAAATTAAACTCTTTCTGGTCGAAACTCCGGCACGTGTCCCTGCTACCTACGACACCGTATAGCAGACGTGCTGCCCACGCGCTGCAAAATCTTTTAGTTTCATTTTCTACCGCCAGGTGGCACCAAATCTGTATCTTAATTAGTTATCTATATCTTAATTAGTTCATGTTAAGTTGAATGAACTAATTCTCATTGAAATTGGGCCAATTGAACCTAAGAAAATACCCCTTCCTGGTCATTAATTTTCAGAAGTAATGGCAACCATGGAATGGAAAAATTATACCGAAGTTTATCTAGTACCTGGGGACCTGAGAAAAGGTTTCGTTTGAATTGGACTAATAATTAATTAGTTCTCATTTTGGAGACAGGGGGGGAGGAGGGACTTTCGATCAGAGCATTAACGCGATATTTAAACTAAAACTAAACACTCACTTCCCTCCTCCCCACAGAATTAAACCAACGACGTTAAAAAATTAGGAATTATCATTAACTTTTGAAACAGAAATAAAATTACCCTTTTTTTATACATAAAAAAATAGTAAGTTATTGTTGTTAATTTCTGAAATCAAATACATAAACGACGTATACATGAAAAAACCGAGGCTAACGAAAAAGAAAGGCTACCGCGGTGCTTTACGCGTATCTTTTTTTACAGACCGCCGGAGTCACGTGATGCTCGAAAGCACCAATGAAGGTGTACGGAAAGAGCAATACGTCACTCTAGCGGTCTGTAAAAAAAGATAAGTGGAATGCTCCGCGGTAGCCTGTCTTTTTCGTTAGCCTCGGAAAAAACTCTAAAAATCGCCTAAAACAAATCGCAAAAATTCGCAACTCACGGTTCGAATTGCAAGCAGCTGACGACCTTTTCATCTGCCAATCACAAATCCCCGGTTGACTTCCACATGTGCCTACAAGTCTATCAGCTACCAATCCAACTGCCCTCCAATGGCGTTTGACTTGTAGTGGGCGATTTGTTACGTTATTTGAAGTAAAAAACGCTGCAAAGCATGGAAAACATGTTAAAAAACGCATAAAAAATGAAATTAAAAGGAAAAACTCCAATAAAAAATCGGTATAATAAATAATCCACCCTTCCCTTTTAAAATTAAGATTTTTTATCTGTAAAGAATTATCAACTTTCGCCAAGCTAAAAAGAAAAAAAAATGACGATTCTGATCGTATCTGAAGGCTGAAATGGAAGCGCAACCATGAAACCAATCAAGCATTCTGGCAAAATTTGTCCGGTGTCGAAGGAAAAAAAATCGCCAAACATTCAATAATCCCTGTACGAATTTCCCATAAACTTTATTGAAAAGGGGATAAAATTTAATATATTGGGCTATAAAATTGGAACCGGATTCCCTTTATTAATGTAGAAAAATCGCAGCGAAACGGCAAAAAACACTGAAATTTTGCATATTTAAAATCACGATTTTTTATCTGTAAATAATTATCAACTTTCTCCAAGCTAAAAAGAGAAAAAAAAATAACAATTCTGATCATATCTGAGGCTTAAATCGAAGCGCAACCATCGAACCAATCAAGCATTCTGCAAAATTTCTTAGTGTCGAAGGAAAAAAAATCACCAAACATTCAATAATCGCTGCATGAATTTCCCATAAACTTTATTGAAAAGAGGATAAAATTTACTATATTGGGCTATAAGATTGGAACCAGATTCCCCTTATTAATGTAGAAAAATCGCAGCGAAACGTCAAAAAACACTAAAATTTGCATATTTAGAATCACGATTTTTTATCTGTAAAGAATTATCAACTTTCTCCAAGCTAAAAAGAGAAAAAAAATAACGATTCTGATCGTATCTGAGGCTGAAATGGAAGCGCAACCACCAAACCAATCAAGCATTCTGGCAAAATTTGTCAGGTGTCGAAGGAAAAAAAATCGCCAAACATTCAATAATCCCTGTACGAATTTCCCATAAACTTTATTGAAAAAACGATAAAATTTACTACACTGCTCAAAACAATTAAAGGATATTTGAAGTTTTATATAAAATAAAGATATAAACGAAATTTTTTTTGCCGAAAATAGAAGAAGAGAATCACAAATGAAAATTTTTCTGGTTTTCAAACTGTGGAGAATGCAAATTTTGAGTTCGACGTCAAAAACGTCGCTTCAGCGGCAGCGAATGAAATTTAACTTTCAACTGGATAAAAGAGAATGAAGACAAGGATTATCGGCATTCAGTGATTGCTTTGTTTCGATGAGTACGATGTCTCAGCGAAGTCAGACAGATTCAGAAGCTTGGAGAATTGTTGGTGGGTTAGAAGGGGACCAAACTCAAGCCGAAGTAGCGCAAGCCATTGGAGTGTCACAAAGTGTCATTTCCAGGATCTGGAACCGTTTTTTGGAGAGTGGATGTGCAGGCCGAAGACCAGGGCAAGGTCGTAGACAGGCAACAACGCCCAATGAAGATCGGTATTTCGCGTTAACAGCTCGGAGACACCGAAACATGAACGCTACTCTTCTCCAACACCTTCGCTCGGATACAGGCACCACGATTTCAACTCAGACTGTCCGAAACCGGCTCCATGCTGTAGGTCTGTATGCTCGCCGAACGATGGTATGTGTTAGATTAACATCAAGGCATCGTCGCGACCGCAGGGAGTGGGCAACCGAGCATGTCAACTGGAGGAGAAATGAATGGAGCAATATTCTGTTTTCTGACGAGTTCCGTTTTTCTGTACATCCGGATAATAGGCGTATTTTCATCTGGAGGGACCGTGGCAGTAGGAATAATCCTGCGTTCGTGCACGAAAGTGTCAGATTTGGCGGTGGAGGAGTGTTGGTGTATGGTGGCATCTCCATTGACTGGGCGCACTGACCTCTACATCATTCGAGATGGAGCTCTGACTGGTCGCCGATATAGGGATGAGATCCTCAGACCTATTGTAGTCCCTTACGCTGCAGCAATCGGAGATAACTTCATTTTAATGGACGATAACTGGAGGCCACATCGTGCAAACCTGGTGGAGGATTTCCTTTTCGAGGAAGGAATCGTTCGAATGGAATGGCCAGCGTGTTCTCCAGACATGAATCCAATCGAGCACGTTTGGGACGCTCTAGGAAGACGAGTTTCTGGCCGCCAACAACCCCCACAAACTCTCCAAGAACTGGAAAGATCTCTTCTGGAAGAGTGGGGCAGAATACCCCAACTCGTCATTAATAGCCTCATTGAGTCCATGCCTCAAAGGTGTTCAACGTTGCTGGCCGTCAGTGGAAACCATACCCCCTACTGAAAATGATTTTCTTTGAAGAAAACACCTTTTCTTATTCTTTTTTTCTCATATGCACAAATTGTGTTTTTTTCCTTTTGTACACAAATGCGCAATAAAATGCATTTTTTTCTGCCAAACATGTGTAATTTATTCTCATATAACCTACTATGTCTGTCGACCATGTATCAATCAGCTAAAAAGTTTCCCAGATACAAAATCCACCTAAAACTGCAATATCCTTTAATTGTTTTGTACAGTGTATATTGGACTAAAATATTGGAACCGGATTCCCCTTATTAATGTGGAAAAATCGCATCAAAACGTGAAAAAACACTAAAAATCGCATAAAAAATTTAATTAAAAAAAATCTATTCCAAAATTCCAAAATCTGGCTTCCAGGTGCATAGAGGTGCTACATGCATAGAGGTACCTTCCCACAAAATTATGTAGCTCTGCGTGCAGCGGTCTCTTCAGAACACAGCGGACAAACACACACAAACTTGCTTCTTTATTATAGTTGGAGATTGGTTAAGTTTTATATTCGTTATGGAATTTTAGAAGGAAATAAATGGTTTATATTCTTTTAAGTGCAAACGTTTTAATCTTCCATAATCAGTCTGCACGCGATAGAGAAAGATTTAAAAAAAATCATGCTGGAACAAAATAAATCTAGTTAATTGAGATACAGTTTTGTCACTACTTGCATGTGAAAATACATTTGTTTTTCCTTTTCGGCAGTGAAACATTTAAATCGTGGGTATTTTAAAGCAAGCAAGCAAAAAAAAAAAAATCACAGTAATATCGAAATTTATTGGTCAGTTTAAATCATTCCTTTTCAAAATTTAAATCGGAAATCGGAATACATTTATTAAAACGAAAATGACATTTATCTAATGCATTTAAATTAAAGTATTATGCACTCATTCTTAAAGTATGCAGTTAAATAACAAAGATAAATTGAATTCTCTATTTTGGTAAATTATAAGATTCAATACCCTTTTGCAATCCTTCTAAGTTCTTATATATTTATATTGATATTTCATGCAGTATCATATAAGATTAGAGAGACTGTTCTTTTCATGCAGTTAATAAATGGAAATTGAGTTTCTTCTCCATGACATAAATATAGTCACAATTTAATTTAAAGCCTACATGTCGGCTTATTGATCTTATTTTCGAAACTGTAAATGAGAAAGTGACTTACAGAATCAATATATAAATGAAGTAGAAAATAATTTAAATACAAAGCATTGTTTATGAACACACGTTTATTTACTTTGTTCTAAAATTTACAAATGATAAGAGAAAGAGAACATCCCACACAGCACACTTGGTCCCAGTGATGTCTCGAGTACATCGCAAAGTCTCATTATCATCACGTCTCTGTGTGATGTACATGAAACATCTCTGAGATAACAAAACAGGCTGCCACTGAGATGTATCTTTGCGATAGCCTGGAGACGCAAGCTGCCGTTTTCGCCCATGCGCAAATACGCGATGGTCATTCACGCATGTGCGAGCTAAATGGCGTCTAGTCTAATGCAAAGCGAATTCATAGTGAAGGATGTGTATGCATGCCATGTTGTTTGCTGTGTGTTCGATTTCTGTCTTTTTTTTTTATATTTGAGTGACGTTTCTTCAGTTTTTAGGAAAAAATCAAATAACTATGGTTATTTTTGAAGACTAAGCGTACATATAAATGATTATGTTAATATAATCAGGCTTGATAACTGCACTTCCTTTCGCAATTTTAAAGTAGATTGCTGTTTGTTTGCATTATTTTTCATATCCAGAGGAACTCTCAAAAATATTAATCTTCAAATATAATAATAAAAACTTGTCATAATAGAAAAGTTTGTCATAGCAAAACGCTTTGCGATGTTATAATTATTTTATTTACATGTGATATTTTCAGCTTTTAGGTATCTAAATAAAATTTCTTTTTGATGTTTACCTTTTGTACTTTATTTAGATAGATTTTTTTATGTTAAAAAATATAATTAAACAATTGTTCATTGCAAACATCATAAAACATTTATATTAATATATATAAATCTACAATATCGAGTAATGGTCTAGTCTAATAAAAAATAATAGTTTTATTTGCAAAAGTTGAGAGATCATGAAAGGTAAGTGTTATAATTTATTAAAATTTATTATCGTGTTATGTATTTATACATTTTACATTTTCTTAAATATAATTAAATGTCTTACAAAGCTTATTCTGCAGTTTTATTTAATGTATATTAAAGAAATATGTGTTGCGAGTTTTAAGTAAAAAATATAATAAAACTGTAGAAAATTAACATTTTACATTATCCACCATCCATACAATACTAAATATTTTATATATATATATATGGTAATTGTGTAAACAATGCGAGTCAGTATTCAAGTTGCAAGCACTTTTGAACTTTAATTCGGTATAAAAAATAATAATTTTAGTCTCTTATTTAATGTAAAAATGAACCATTCATTCAAAAATAGTTATATAAAGTTTAGAATTTGTTTTGTTCCTTTTTAAAAGGACTATTTAATTTTATTTTCTTAAAAGAGTATTGCTTTTTACAAATATGTACAGTTCAGATCTGTGAGGATTATGTCTTAAGGATTAAGATGTATTACATCAGTGAAATTACTATGTATTCTTAAAAACTGAGAGGGCATCATAAGTTGAAATTTATTTCATCTATTTGTGCTGGGAGGGGGGGGGGGGGTCCTGTTTTTACAATGAAACTCATGCAGTATTTTCTTAAAATTAAACACAGAATATATTTGTTAAATTGTGAAGATTTAGGTAGTAATATCTTTAAGGTCAGATAAAAAAATAATACAGTAGAAAGCCACTAATCCGCAAAGCTTGGTTCCAAGTGTTGTGCGGATTGGAGGCTTTTTGCAGATTACAAGCCATGTCTATTTAATCTTTGTTTACATTTTTTTAAATTCATATTTTGGACAAATTTAGATTGCTAATACTAAAAAATAAATTACACATTTTAATATATAGATAAAGTAATAACTATGTAAAAAATAATTTATTTTTTAAATATTGCATCAATTGTTGTCTGTTTTAAGATATCTGGTTTATAGTGTTGAATTTTATCTTTAAGTAAGAGTTCAAAAGCAATAAATATGTATTTTTTTATGTGTTTTTCAATTTTATAATTACGATTTAATGAAAAAATAAATAAATTATAAAATATATTGTCTAAGTAAAGATTTTTTATCATTTAAAAAAAAAAATCACAAAAGTTCAAATTGTATATTTTACAAGTATTGTATGAAGAAATGAATATTTAAAATAATATACTAATTAAATGTGCTTTCATTTTAAATTATAAAGAAGAATGTTATATGATGTATAATACTATATATAAAGATAAGAAAAATATTAAAATTGGTGAAAAAAATTTCAAAATTGAAAATTTTGTCACCATTGAAGCATTTTTCAAGAATTAAATTTCTTTGTTTATATTCATAAATTGATTGCGGATTAGAGGTTTGTGCGGATTACAGGTTTGCGGATTAGTGGCACTCTACTGTAGTAATAAAGATAACTTTAGTTTCTCGATGGATTTTACATTATATGCTCATATGCTGCAGCAGGATTATTTTAGAGGCTGCATTAATTGTGCTTGTTTAAATTATTATTCTAAAGTTATGTACTTCCAAAATTCAAGATAATTTTAAATATGCATTAAAAATAGGACAACAATGGAAAAAAAAAGAGCACATTTGTATCAATATATATTTGTGCTATACAATAAGGACATCAAAGTTTTCTCATTTCTGTAAATGCTAGCTAAATATGATTTGATAGAAAAACATAGCAATATTTTAATTGAAACCTGGTTAGTATAATAAGGTTGGTTTATTTATATTTTAATATTATTCATGAATTTATTTTTGAGCAATGAAAAAATAAATTTAAACATTTCATTATGCATTTTAAAACTATTTAAAGTTAAAAAAATATTTAACACTGGCATGAGGAATTATTTTTAGAAACATGTTGTTTTATCGAGATGATAAAGTTCTTTAATTCTAATACAGCACATGTTGATTTCTAGTCAATGAAGAAAATTTTTAAAATTTGCAAATTTGGTATACATCAAAAATTTTTCTCAGCATTTAGCACAGATTGCTTTTAAATAATTGAAATTAAAACAAATATAATAATCAAATTCTATCTGTATTAAAGGATGTAAAATTTGTTTGTATGAAAAATGATTGATTCATCAATAGCATTTTATCGATTCAAAGAAGCAATTTTTTAATATTAAACTGAATTATTTTAATCTGTAGGTATGTGGAATTTTATGATTAATAAAGTAATTATTAATTTCTGATACCATAGTACAACAAACTGCAAAGTTTAACCCTTTTCACTCCAAATGCTCTGCTGGAAAGGGGGGGGGGTGTCGATATTCAATAGATTGCTTTTAGTAAGAGATTAATGTATAATTTTCTATTACTGTTAATCATGATTAACAGTTGATCTTCATGAAATGCAAAATGTTTGCATTAAAAAATATGATTTTTTAAACAGTTGAGTTTGAACCAGTAAAATTCATAAATTGAAATAGTGACACATATGACATATGATGTAATGTAAGCAGCCACAGGAGTGTTAAAAATAAAAAGTTGTCTTAGTTTCGGTTTAAAATGGATGAGAAAAATTGGAAATAAACATTGAATAAATGTATTGTATGAGTTTTGATTTTTAAGAAAATTTCAGGAAAAATTCATCAACTATGAACTAGGATGGAGTTTAGTCTCATCAAGTAAATTTCAATACATACACACATTAAAAAAAGTATTATTGATTATAAATTTTACTATGCAAACACAATTCCAATAATTTAGGTACTCAGAATACAAATGATACAAGTCTATGAAAGCTAATTTTTTAGAAATGTAAACAAAAATTTAGAGTAGAATGGTAATGTCCTGGAATGAATTGGGATGATAAAGCAACACTGTTCATACTTAGAAAGAACATAGTCATTAAGCACTTTTTCAGCAAATTTTCATCTTTGAATCAGATGTATTCTGGATGCCTCAATAATCATAATGAAAGTTGTCAAGTTGTCACACAAACTTCCAGAAAAATATAAACTAAAAATCCTGCTTCATATATAGATTATGTAACACTTTCCAACATTTCCAGAATACTTTACCAATTAATAAAGTGGAAGTTGATGTCTAAGTAAACAATTTTGGAAACATAACAATTTTGAAAACCCAATTTCAGCAGTTATTATCAATTGTGGAAAAAATAATTGCATTATTTTGTGCAGTCTTGTATATGATCTGTAGATTTGTATATATACTACTTAGTATGTTAAAATTTAGTTCAGTTAGGAAACACATAACACAGTTGAAAATTCCCCTTCAGCAATTTCCATCAATAAACAGAAATGTACCCGAATTCTTTGCCCCCCCCCCCTCCCCCCAATCACTGAAATTTTTAAAAGTTGGCTCTCTGACACAAAAACAAATGAATATAAACAGATCTTATCAGGGAGTTTGATTTATTTCTACAGAACTTCTTTGAATATGTAAACTACTATTATAAATATAAAGATAATAAAACTGTATTAGTCATTGATATTTTTGCACAATAAGTACTCATGAAAGTATTGTGATTATACATGTGACAGACTTCATTTATCATTTAAACATTCTCATTACAAAATCAGCAGGAATATTTTAATTTAAACCTGATTAGTTTAATGATGTTTGAGTTTTTTATTGATATTATTCATAATTTTTTTTTTCATCAATGAAAAATAAATTACAAATAAATAAATTTAAACTTTTCATTAGGCATTAAAACTATTGAAAGTTACAAAATGTTTAACATCTACATAAGAAATAATTAATGAATTATTATTTACTAGAAACATATTGTTTTATCCACATGATAATTGTGAAATTTTACAAATTTGGAAATTATCAAAAGATTTCCTCAGTAATTACCACAAATTACTATTGAATAATTTAAATAAAAATAATTATTGTAAATAATGAAATTACATCTGTATCAGAGGATGTAAAATTCTTGTACATCCAAAAAGATTAATAACATTTTTATAATATTCAGAGAAGCATATTTTGAAACTCGTTTAGCTGAATTATTTTAATCAGCAGATATGTGGAATTTTATGATTAATCAAGTAATTATTGATTTATAATATTATATTATAGTACAGCGTACTACAAAATTACCCTTTTCACCCCAAAGACTCTGCTGGAAGGGGGGGGGATTAATATATTCCTTAATAAGTTTTCTTAATAATACTAAAGAAATTAACACGTAACTTTTGATTTAAAAAAAATAAATTAAGCATGCAAATATTGTAACGTGTAAGAGTTAACATTTTGTCAATCTTTTCTTAATCATAATTAACAAATAATTTTCATCAGAAGTAAAATGCTTGCATTCAGTAATATGAGTTTTTTTTTTTTTAAATAATTAAGTTTGAACCAGTAAAATTCATCGATAGAAATAGTGAAACATATATGATGTAAAACAAGGAATATTTAATAAAAGGGGTTGAATATAATTTCTGTTTAAAATAACTGAGAAAAAAAAACATCGAATAAACACTAATAGAATTCTTTGTCTTACACTATTATATAATATTATTACTCATCATAAATCATGTATTGCATGAGTTTTCATTAAAAAAGTGTGTAATGAGAATTTCTTCAATTATGTATTAGCATGGTTGTATCTCTACAGTAAATTCTAATATCACACATGCATTTTTTAAAAAGTGATTACCACTTATAAATTTTACAATGCAAATACAATTCCAATAATTTAGGTACCCAGAATACAAATGATACAAGTCCAAAAATCACTGGACTTATTTTGAGAAATTTAAACAAAGATTTAGTTTAAAATGGTAATGTCTTGGAATGAATTAGGATAATAAAGCAACTTGGACTGTTTATACTTAGAAAGAATACACACTCTTTCACCAAATTTTTAACCCTGTATCAAATTTGTTGAAAGTGTGTTTTCAAAAAGTATTCATTAAAAGTGTATTCAGGATTTCTCAGATATCATAGACATATCCTAAGAAAGTTGTCACACAAACTCACAATACAATAACACAGTGGTATTTCTGTGTCATTAAAGGATGGAAGATTTTATTAAATGCAAGATGATTTAGGAACAAAGAAGAACTTTTTGACATTTACTTGGGCTTGCTTAAGTTAAGTGGGAACCTGCAGTATGAATTATTTACTAACAAAGTATTTTACTTATGCAATGTCTTTTTAGGTAGATTTCGTAATAAATACTACCTATTACATTCTCCCCTAAGTTGGAATTTTTGAAAAATTTTTGCACATCTACGCCAATTATGATTCCCAGAACCCAAAAACATCCCTAGTTCAAAACGTTTTCTATCTATCTATCTATATACCTATGTCACCTTTTTATGGACACAATAACTGCAATAATTCTGCACAAATCGCTTCCAAACTGATACATAAAATCAAGGGGCATAAAATCTCGGTCAAGTTCGTGAATGGGCAAAATCGAACCAGGGGGGGGGAGGATGGGGGGCTTTTTGTGAAAAAAATAACCCTATAATTTCTTATTTATGATACGTATCGAATCGGTTTAAAGTTATTATTACTTCTAGGAGAAGGGCCGGAAATGTATGTAGGACAGATTTTTGATATAATTATAAATGGCCCCAAAAGGGGTATTTTAGAAGAAAAAAAATCATAACTTCGTCAATTTCTAAGATATCAAATCCGCTTAAATTTATTATAAACCCTCTTAATATTATCTAAAACTTTTATATTGACAAGTTTTTTATAGGACCAACACTTATAGCAAAAAAAAAATTAAAACCAAACAAAAATCCCTGCCGGCTCCGCCTGCAAACAAGTTATTTTTCTAAGTAGGCGGTTCCAACTTCCGCCTCTCTTCGAAACTGATACATAAAATCTCTGTGAAGTTCGTTAATGGGCAAAATCGAACCAAGGGCGGGGGATAGGGGGGCTTTTTGTGAAAACAGAAAAAAACCCATAATTTCTTAATTATGATTCGTATCGAATCCGTTTGAAGTTATTATTACTTCTAGAAGAAGGGCCGAAAATTTATGTATGACAGATTTTTGATATCATTAAAAATGGCCCCAAGAGGGGGGGGGGGGGTTTAGAAGAAAAAAAAATCATAACTTCGTCAATTCATAAGATTTCAAATCCGCTTAAATTTATTATAAATCCTCTTAATATTATCTAAAACTTTTATATTGACAAGTTTTTTATAGAACCAACTCGTATAGAAAAAAAAAAAAAAATCCTGCTGGCTCCGCCTGCAAACAAGTTAGGTTTCGAAGTAGGCGGTTCCAACTGCCGCATCATGGCAAAAAGGTCGTTTCTTCCGCAATTCCCAACAAATAGGCGCCCCACGGTCTGCGTCTTCGAAATCTACCTGTTCCTGTAGGCCGAGCCGTCAGGGATTTTTTTAAAAAGTGTATCGATTACAAATTTAGTATGTAAACACAAGTAGAATAATTTATATACCCAGAATAAAGCCATACAAGTCCATCAAAACTAATTTTTTGACATTTAGAGTAGGGTAGTACAGTCACTCAAACTGTTATATATACTTGGAAAAAATAGATTATTGAGAAAGAAGAAGAGTACTGTTTTCAGATTACTTGTATTCAATGTGTTTTCTCATATTATAGATAACTCTTAGGAAAGTTCTTAAAACATGAATTTCCAATTCATTACTAGAATGCATTTCAGTTTTATTAGAGGATGCAAGAAGTTGCAGGATTCAGAGAAGGGAATTTTTGATATTACTATGACTATCTTGAATTGAAAAATAACAGAAATGTGAAATTGAGCTATTTTGCAATACCTTTGAATAACAGTCACACCTTGCAGGGGTCGATGCAGGTTTTTTTTCTTGGGGCCCATTTTATGAAAAGTAAAGATTATTTTTGTGAAATTTACCATATTTTTGTGAAAAATAACATTTTGTAACGAGTGTTGAAATCCAGTTAATCAAATTCGAACCACAAGCATTTATAAACAAAACCTTTTTAAAATCCTTTTGCTGAAGTTTTCCTCTCTGGTAAAGTTGTTCGTTTACAAATTACACATTTTAAAACATCACAAAATAATAAATAGTAAATTTTTATGGAATAGAATTTTGTGAAGGGCCCATTTTATCAAATTGATTTTTGTGAAGGGATCCATTTTTTCAAATTGATTTTTGTGAAAAGGGCCATTTTATGAATTAGATTTTTGTGAAGGGACCCTAAGGCCCCAAATTTTTCCTGGATCGACTCCTGCCTTGGGTAATTAATTTGATTTACAAGTAAGTGAGGTCCTTAAAAGTATTTTTTTTTAAGTTAGAGAAATTACAGCAACAAAAAAGTCAGGGTAAATTTACATATCAGCAGGCCAGTTGTTATCACTATTTCCGACTAGTAATTTTAATTTTATTTAGGATATAAATTTGTTATTAAATAAGATTAAGATTGGTAATCAGAAGTAGTGGTAACAATTTGAGACCTGTAGATGTTACAATGTGACGTCGCATAGGTGTTGCACTGCGATATTGCTGAAAAAGGACATTCGCACATTTCCAGACCATTTCTGAGACCATCTGTGCGATGTAGTGTAGACATTAAAATGCACTGTTGCACAGATATCGCAATGCGATGGCTCATAGATATTGCAATGCGACGTCGCTGAAAAAGGACATTTGCGCATTGCCAGAACATCTCTGAGACCATCTGTGCGATGTACTGCAGATGATAAAATGCAATATCGCACAGATATCGCAATGAGATGGCTCATAGATGTTGCAATGCGACGTCGCTGAAAAAGGACATTTGCACATTGCCAGAACATCTCTGAGACCATCTGTGCGATGTACTGCAGATGATAAAATGCAATATCGCACAGATATCGCAATGCGATGGCTCATAGATATTGCAATGCGACGTCGCTGAAAAAGGACATTTGCGCATTGCCAGAACATCTCTGAGACGTTCCGCGGGACATCACAACGTCGCAGTGCGATGTATATGCGACGTTCTAGAGATGAAAGTGTGCTGTATGGGATTGTGCATAGTCAAAGTTTTCTCAATGAACATCAGATGATAATTATTCATAAGAGGCCTTGAAGATTAATTAAATAAAATAACTAAATACTTAAATGAGATGCACGAGTGAGGCCTAGTAACTAGAGGTTTAATACACAAACAGCGAGACTTAACATCATAGCACACGCATTACAATTCTACACAAAATTCAGGGGCTACTTACAGTACAATAATAACAATGACGTAGATGGCGATACTGTATAGACAGAACCAAGAGCTCCTTATCATAGTATCAGACCTCTCAATCAGCAAGTTGCCTTTGACCGCTATACTTGTCCTGCTACTAGCGCCATCAATCGTCAGTAATAGTATTTACGACACGAAATAACACAAAATTTTTTCACAGCTCCATTTTTTCTATGCATTTGCTTATGAACTAGTAGTTTTCCTACCACTAAAATTTTATAGTAAATTTTATCTTATTAAATTGACAATATCGTGTGATTACATGATGAAAAAAATTCTATTAAATTTTAGTGCTAAGAAAAAAGCGTAAAAGTTGGCAGCTATGCGGTAGCAGACCAGCTAGATTTTTCTATAGATTTTTCTATTATCTTTTTGGATACCAGTTTTTTAGTAGAGAGAATTTTGTTTTGTTTGATCGGAGAATTCTGGGATTTAAAAGAACAACATTTTCTCTAAAAATATACTGGTGTTCAAAAAGCCCGAAACATGGCAACTGTGCGGTAGTATCCGCCAGGCGGCGATACTTTCCGGAGAAATTCAATGAATAAGTTGGCAATTACCGCGGACATTTTCTCCCATAGACTTTCTCCGGATTGTCAAGTCTGATCTATGATAAGGGAGTCTTGGACAGAACTTTGGAAATTTTAGTGCTGCCATCTATAGACAATAAACTGAATTAAAAACACCATAATTAAATTCATGTATGCGTATTTAAAAATAACGAGCAACATAATCATTTGTCTATCAACATAAATAAATACTTTTTTATAGATAAATATGGCGTAACTCTTACATGGCCGTATTGACATTTATTTCCAGTCAGATGTGAGAAAGGGTTTCACTGTTTCATATCTATTCTAATATTCTAAAGAAGAAACGTCTGTATGTTTGCTTGCAGGGATATTCTCTAGATCTACCAAGCCGATTTCAAAAATAATGGTTGCAAAATGCTGGTGTCCATCTCTTCTCCAACATAGTCTATATGTTAAGTCGGTAAAATAAGCCACAAGTGGGTGCAGGAGCAGAAAACATTCTAAATTTGCGATTTCTCTGATATTCTTGCGGCTAGGCAATGGAAATTTGTTGTGTCAGTTACTTTAAGATACAGATGCTTGCTAAGAAAGGTTTCTAAAAAATTCCAAATATAAAAATATCAAATGAGCGGAAAAAATTCTAGAAACGTTCTAAATTACGATTTACTTTTAATTGTTAGGGCTACAAACTTGAAATTTGTCACGGGGGTATCTTTAGAAACGTAAATGCTCACACAGAAAAAAAAAATCGAAATTTAAAAGGTGCAGGAGGTGCAAAAACGATTAAATTGTGATTTCTATAATACAGTAGTTGGTATAGAAGATGTGAATTTTGCATGGAGGTTGTTCTTCAAACGTAAATGCTCTCTAAGAAAGGTTTCGAGAAAATGCAAAATTTAAAAGGATGAAATCAGCGGAAAACGTCCTAAATTACGATTTATTTGTAATTGTTAGGGTTCGAAAGATAAAAATTAGTATGATGGTTACATTTAATATGTAAATGCTCGGTATAAATGTTTATAAAGAATAGAAATTTGAAAGTTTGAAATGAGCAGAAAACGTTCTAAAATGGTTCCAAATTACGATTTATTTAGAATTGTAAGAGGTAGAAAATTAAAATTTGACATATCTGTTACTTTTAAGGCGTAATACTCGCACAGAACAGTTTTTATAAACTACGAAATTAAAACGAAGCAAAAGAACGTTCTATAATTGCAATTTTTCTGATGCAGTCGGGGCAAGAATCTTGAAGTTTCGTATGAAGGTCAGTTTTAAGATATAAATGCTTTCTTAGAACACTTTCTAAAAAATTCGAAATTTAAAGGTTGAAAATGAGCAGAAAAATTATAAAATACATTCAAAATAATGATTTATTTACAATTGTTATGAATAGAAATTAAAAATTTACTTTCAAGAAGTAAATGCTCACAAAGAACAGTTTTTTTTAAATTTAAATTTAAAAGGTTGCAGGAGCAAAAAACATTCTAAAATTTTCATTTATGTGATACTGTTGGGATTAGAAGATTCAAATTTGTCATGGTGGTAATTTTTAAAATGTAAGTGCTCGCTAAGAACGGCTCGGAAAAATTCGACATTTAGAAAGTTGAAGTGTGAGGAAAACGTTCTAAAAACATTCTAACATACGATTTATCGGAAATTGCTAAGAACAGAAACTTGAAATGTAACATGGCTGTTATTTTTAAGACAAAATTGCTTGTAAAGACTTATTTTTTTAATCGAAATTTTAAAGGGTGCACGAGAAAACATTTTTCTAAAATTTGCTATTTCGGAACGGATGCTTTACACTCACGCATCTATGTTTGGCGACTTTTTGCTTGGCGTGATTTTCAAGTCCCCGCCAAACCAATATTTTTGCTGCCATTAAAGGAAAAAATCCCCTAAATTTGGTAACTTTTTTTTTTCCTTTTTATAACCGATTATAAATTAAAAAAAACTGTCCGTGAGTATATGACATCATAGCCGCTATTTCTCTAATAGTGCTTGGTCTAGAAATTTGAAATTTGGCATCGCAATTACTTATAATTTGAAAGCGTTCGCTAAGAACGGTACCTAAAAAATCCGTTATTTCAAATGAAAAATATAATGATCAGAAAACATTAAACAAATATTCTAAATTACGATTTATTTAGAATTAATTTTAGATTTTCTCATTATTTTAAGTCTCATGTTTGCCTAATGCAGTATAAGAGTGCAGTTTACACAAAATGTGTCTTATTTAGTATTTTTTAAATTTTATTTTTAGCTGTCTGATTTTGTCAAATCCAAGTAGGCACACACATACTGTGTAAAGCCACGGCTTTCGCTAGTGGTTGATATACAGGGATTCAGTTTCTCTTTTGTGGCACCAAAGTAGTTAAAAATTGAGTTAACGTTTTACTGATTTATATGTATCTCTTATTTGAAACCATAAATAACTCTAAAAGCAGACAAATGTTTCATAATCTACGAAAATATAATAGCCTCTATCGAGATACACATGTTTTTTCTCATTAGAAACATCACAGAACAATATACGAGGTGTTTTCGAAAAGTAATAATACACCTCAGACAGCAAGAAAGAAAAAGTTTAATGAGCGCGTTGGCAACACATACTGTAACCTTGAGCATTTGACCTTTCTCTCGCCGTCATTCGTTATTTGTACAGTGAGTCTGTTTCATGTAGCACGTGTTTATAATGGCTAAAAAAACCGGGAATATCGTTTTTTAGGATGGTATCAGTTCTCAAGCAAACATTTTAAGTTCCGAATTTTAATTTATACATGCATGAGTAACCAAATTAAAAAAAATAATTTTAATGATCATGCTGTACATTTAACACGTTTGTCTGTGTGAAACATGTTTAGTGAACATGTAAATGTTTACTTGACAATGGATAGTATCCACAAAACCTATATTCCCGGTTGAGAAAACTGACGAATACGATATAAAAACTCTTCGTAAATGTTCCTGAAAATCGGTGGCAGCAGAAGAATCGTTGTTTTTATAAATTCTTCTTTAAATATCAAACATATGTTGGTTTCTTGGGTTTCTAAAGATAAATGAAATGGTAGGTACCCCGCAACAGGATATTGTATACTTTTGTTCGTGGTTATAGTTATATTATATTTTGGCTATGATGTCATATATATACTCACGCACAGTTTTTTTTTTTTTAAATCGGTTTTAAAAAGGAAAAAAGTCGCCAAATTTAGGGGATTTTTTTCCTTTAATGGCAATTTAGCCATTGTATTAAGTTATTCGTTTGGCGCGGTCTTGAAAATCGTGCCAACCAAAAAGTCGCCAAACTTATGTTTATATGTTTGCATGAGTGTAAAGCATCTGTTCCTATATTTTGTTTAGATTAAGAAAAAAATGTCTTATTTTACAGTGTGAGGAAGCGACGTATGTAGATGATGTAGAAGATAAATGCTATATCTAGCATTTTTTTTAAAAGCAGATTCTTTTTTTGTTCGTCTTAAAAATATAATTTGAAACAGCGGAAGAAGGTGCATTGAGTAATTGCAATCTATAAAAAAATATTTAATTTTTTACTTAATTTATAACCAAAGTGGTAATTAATTCAAAATTAAAATGGTAATTATTTTATTTTATTGAGCATTAAAATAACAAATAAAGCATTCGTATCTAAAATTAAAATAAATATAATAATTTTCATTTAGATATTTCATAGGGAAATCAGTTTGAGTTACAAGAATGGAAAAATACATTTTCTATTAAAACATTTATCTATCATTGGCCTATTTTTCGATTGTTGAAAGATTTAAATTACCAACATTTTAATTACCCATCGATAGTTATGCTTATTTTAGATGTAGATGCCAACATATATCCGTTTATTTTTACACTCTTTTACTTAAATTTACTTGACTTTGTATATAAAAATTGAATTTTTTTAAATTATAGAATTTTTTTTCACTCACTTCGGATATGCTAGATTTATATATATATATATATATATATATATATATATATATATAAAACATGGACACAGGGTTATTTTCGATGACAATACAACATTTTCAACGTCCTTCCAGCCTGCACCGGGAGGAAAATGTAGCTTTCGTATATCTGCGTTTTAAAATTTTAGCTAATGTTACTCAAAAACAGCAAGCTAAAATGCAAAGAACCTAATGAAAGAAGATTCGTTAATACTGAATTCGAATAGGAAATTCGCCAAATTAATCAGCTATAGCCAAGTTGACTTCATTTATGGAGACTTATTTTTGGTCGCCAAATTGGTGATATTTTGACAAATCGAGTCTAAAATTTGACGATAACGGATATGTATATATAGTTTTATGCTTCTGATTCTGAAAATGATTGCAATGAAAGATAATAATTTGCAAAAAATCATTCACTAAAACTGATAAATTAATCTAGCATTTCTTGTAACTTCCTGTCTTGTTTCAAAATGTCAGCCACCCTAGAATTTCAAACTGCTATATGTCATCCATCTTTCAAGATAGAGGTAAAACAAAAAAAATGCTCCGGTATTCTAGTATCAAGGCCTAACACTTAAGCAAAAAATAAATTTCAATTTCAAAATTTGTTGTATATTTAATTTAGTTTTAAATCTTTTAGAAGCCGCCATTTTGAAACAAGATGGCAGACCAAGCTGGCCAATGAACTTGATTGAGATACACATGATCAGTTTTATCCACGTCGGTTTATAAAAACGAGTGTTATCAATAATGAAATCCAGGAAACAGGCAGTGTCGCAAAAACTGTGATAAAAGCATCAGCGATAACCTTAAAAACAAAGCAAGTAGTGTTAGAATATATTGTATAGAATAACTATTGCAGATACGAAGCCATGTACGCTAATGGCGCCTGGTGCATGTAAAATCCGTCATGGGTGCAAAGTCCTCCAAGTTCCCTGTGAATTTTATCTCTGGGGGTGCCTAGTCAGGTTAAGGTCTCGTCACCTAATCAATGTTCTAAATTACGAAACCAACTCCTTTCTGTTTTTTAATTTTTGCTTTATTAAAGTCTGCCAATTCAACAATGTTAAATAGAAACCATGAACCGGCAAACAAAGAAAACTATGGCAGAGCACTGCAGCGATGCCAACAAGTTTTTTTCAGGTGGATCACAGCCATGGTGGGATCAGGCGAATATCACCCCTCGTCCAGGTACTAACTCGTCAAGCTAGGCACTCATGCCTTGCAGGTAGAAGCCTGATTAGCGGTATAAAACAAAATACGAGTGCTATCGTATGACAAAGATAATATATACATAGATATTGATATCCATGTAGATATGGATATAAATCAACATGTCAACGGATGGTGTTTTGGGAGTCTATGGGTCATGATCGGTTAAAATATATCGAAATTTTCTGGAATTGTTTTCCTCCGAATGGCTGCAATAGAAAGACTGCTTTTTACTTTCTGTATTGAAAGCTACATAATATTTTAAAAATATAGCTATCTAAACTAATAAAAGAAAGTTTCGGTCTGTGTGTCTGTGTGTCTGTGTGTGTGTGTATCTGTCCCACCTAGAAGGCTGGAAATTTAGATTTAAGTAGTCCAAACCCTCTCCTGTTGCAACATTACTTCAGAATTTTAATATTTTAATTACTTTCTGAAATATTAATTAAAATGCACAAAGAACTCTCATTAAAAATACGCTTTTATTTTCTTGGGTTGGTTGGTTCACTGGTTGGTTGCATCGATTCTTCACAGAAGTAATTAAATAAACCAGAGTAGCGATGCATAAATAAGGATTTCTAAATAAATAGTGTGAACATGGATTGAAGTTATCAACGTAGAGGATCCATGCGATTGTCGCGCCACCTGTGCATGACAAATTACACATACGTCCCACTGATTGAAATATTTTGCAGGCATATTTTTCTTCATTACAATTAGTCGGGTTTAAGTTTTTTTTTTTTCTTTTATACATGACATTTATTATTATGATGGAGATTAAAACTTTATTTAACAGATTGTTTTTTATATTTGCGGGAATAAAGAGGGGCAAGGGTTTAATTACATTGAAGCTTCAAGGTGTATTTCTAGAAAGAAGTTACCAGAATTTCCGAATAATAGTGTCAGCTAAATTTCAAATTAAATTCCTAGCTTAACCAAATGAATCAATCATTAAAGATGTATTGTGATCCTCCTAATTAGTTATTTGCTGAAGGCCACTTGAACAACCCCCCACCCCTCCCGGCCCGTCTTTCAAGGTTTTTTTCTCTAACTCTGCTCCGTTTCCATATGTCAGCAACTATCTTTCCGATTTCAACGCAAGCGATTTCAAACATTATAATTAACTTAATAGTCACCCTTTATAACATTAAACTAAATTTATGAGTAGCGGTGACCACTATTTACGAATAGAGAAAACCTTAAAGGACCCCTCCCCCCCGGCACTCCTTTCAAGGTTTTTTTCTCTAACTATGCTCCGTTTTCATATCTCAGCAACTACTTTTCAGATTTCAACACAAGTGATTCCAAACATTATAATTAACTTAAATGTCACTCTTTATAACATTAAACTAAATTTATGATTTATTATGTTTAAGTCAAATTTGTAATTAAATTCAAAGCTTAAGGCAACGAACGAATTTTGAAAGATGAATAGTGGTTCTCCTAATTAGTTATTTGCTGAAGGCCACTTGAACACCCCCCCCCCCCACCCCTCCCGACCCGTCCTTCAAGGTTTTTTCTCTAACTATGCTCCGTTTTCATATCTCAGCAACTATCTTTCCGATTTCAACGCAAGCGATTTCAAACATTATAATTAACTTAATAGTCAGTCTTTATAATATTAAACTAAATTTATGAGTAGCGGTTACCACTATTTCCGAATAATAGTTTATGCCAAATTTGTAATTACGTTCCTAGCTTAAGCAAACGAATGAATTTTGAAAGATGCATAGTGGTCCTTCTAATTAGTCATTTGCCGAAGGACACTTGAACAACCCCCCCCCCCCCGGCCCGTCCTTCAAGGTTTTTTCTCTAACTCTGCTCCGTTTCCATATCTCAGCAACTATCTTTCCGATTTCAACACAAGTGATTCCAAACATTATAATTAACTTAATTGTCACTCTTTATAACATTAAACTAAAATTATGAGTAGCGGTTACCACTATTTAAGAAAAATAGTTTAAGCCAAATTTGCAATTAAGTTCAAAGCTTAAGAAAACGAACGATTTTTGAAAGATGCATAGTGGTCCTCCTAATTAGTCATTTGCTGAAGGGAACTTAAAGAACCCCTCCCCCCCGGCACTCCTTTCAAGGTTTTTTTCTCTAACTATGCTCCGTTTTCATATCTCAGCAACTATTTTTCAGATTTCAACACAAGTGATTCCAAACATTATAATTAACTTAAATGTCACTCTTTATAACATTAAACTAAATTTATGAGTAGCGGTTACCACTATTTCCGAATAATTGGGTAAGCCAAATTTGTAATTAAGTTCCTAGCTTAAGCAAACGAACGAATTTCGAAAGATGCATAGTGCTCCTCTTAATTAGTCATTTGCTGAAGGGTACTTGAACAACCCTCCACCTCCGGCCCCTCATTCAAGGTTTTTCTCTAACTATGCCCCGTTTCTATATATCAGCAACTATCTTTCCGATTTCAACGCAAGTGATTCCAAACATTATACTTAACTTAATAGTCACCCTTTATAACATTAAATTAAATTTATGAGTAGCGGTTACCACTATTTACAAATAACAGTTTAAGCCAACTTTGTAATTAAGTTCCTAGCTTAACAAAACGAACGAATATTTATGCCTGCATAGTGGGCCTCCTAATTAGCCATTTTCTGAAGGACACTCGAACATCGCCTCCCTTCGGCACCTCACTCAAGGTTATTTTCTCTAACTGTGCCTTATTGCAATAACTGGGCTAATAATGTTCCAATCTTCTCGAAACCAGCTCAATTTTGTAGTGCGCCTACTATACAGTAACGTAGGCAGCGGGGACCTGTCTCAGAAGTTCGTTCGGAAAGAGATTTGTTTAGAACAGAATGCTCCCCTGGCGGTGGTAGGGGGAAATAAAAGATTTTCTGCTGCGTACGAGCATACCGGGTATACGGTTCCGAAGCTATCGTAGACCGTGGCCAGAGTTCCGTTTTTTAAGAGATTTAAGTTTATTACAAGGGCTCGGGCAACGCCGGGCGGGTCAGCTAGTAAACTAATAAATATATTTTAAGGAATTCTTCCATTAGCCAGCCGCAAGTGATAAATAGAGAAAAATTCTTTGTTTACAACTGTATACATGTTCACGAGTAACAAAAATAATGCAGTTAATTATGCACCTAACAATTTTCACCAAAATATGCCAATTGGATATGAAATTCGAACATCGAAATAGTTTAACCCTCTAAGCGTGTGGAACGTAATATTCCGTTCACTAAGCTCTAGGTTTCACTGCAATATATGCAATGTTTAAGATAATAAAATTCTATAGATTTAATGAATTTTCAAAACATTAAAGAATGATTAATACTCTCTTAAGGGTTACATTCATATTTGTAGTTAATTTTTATTTATAATGCTGAAAGAATCGTATTTTTTTAGCATTTAAAACAAAATGCAGAGAAAACAACATTACAATTTTCAACCCTTTTTCAAAACGCTCAGAGGGTTAAACACTAAAAAGAAGAAAATCTAAAAAAATTTATAATCTTTGTCAATTCATATTTCAATATTAACTAAATTACGGTCAAACGCTGTGAAACCAGTTTAGAAATCCCGAATAAATAGTTTTAATAATGCCGTTTTTAGTTTCCATATGTCCAAAAAGAAACAGGACAAAAATTACGCATTTTTTTAATAAACAGACTAGCTCGCGCTTTATATCAAGCGTAAAATGAGAGCAATGAATTTTCAATAATCGCGGCTCAGCGAAATGAACGTATTCTTACTGAAAATTTTGGAACTACATGAATTGCATTTAAGAAATTAGACGTGATTTTGAAGATAAACGATGAATGATTATGAAAGAGTATTTTTTAAAACATTTTCACTTTTATATAAATTAATTTTTTAAGCTCCATACTATAAATTGTACGGATGAATAAATAACAGGTAAGCCTTTCATTTGAACATTTTACCAATAGTTATTCTGTAAATTTGTCTAAAAATAAAACCAGCTGTAGATTACTTCCTTGTACAATTTGTGATTGATTTCAGTATTCTCGAACAATAATAAAAAAAAATCAGTGCCATGTATCACAGGACATACCGAGTGCGCCAAAAGTTCGTTAAAACTTTAAAAATTCATTAAAAAAACAAATAATTAAAAAAAACTACAATTTGCAGTAATTGAATTAGGAGAAGATTTTTTTTTCGCAAGTGAAAAACGTATGGTTTAAAAATTACCGATAGATGGCGTTGAATGCATAATATAAAGTAGATTTATGCAAATCAGGTTGTCAATGAAAACTATTAATGCACACAAATTCTTCACTCCATGCCCGCAGTATGCTTTCATTACCAGATCAAGCGCTGATGGTTAAACACTTTTAAGGAATGGGGAATCAGCAACTGGCACATTGCGAAAATTCCGCATGGCAAAATGACTGAAGACAAGAAAAGAGCCTGTTTCAAGTGCTGGGATAGAGAAGCTTGTCATAGGCTTTACAGGAATGGGTCTTTTACTATAAGACTTGATTGCATACATCTGCGTCGTATTTTTTATGCCAGAACCATCTATCGGTATTCTTTTTAACCACAGCATTTTTTGTTATTAAAAATCCAATCTCCCTCTAATACCACTCCTGCAAATCGCAATTTGTTTCTTTTTAATGATTTTTTAAAGTTTAAACGAACTTATGGCGCACACTTATATGAGGTGTTCAGAATCAAAGTGATATCAAATCCATATAAAAATATGAAGGGATACATGGAGGTAAAATTAATGAACTTTGTTACTTTTCATTGAGAATCATAGGAGAACAGCGCCATCTGATGTTACAACTTTCAATCTAATTTTGTTGCTTTGTTGCGGCACAAAGAAAATTTCTGTTTGTATAAGCAAGAATTCGTGTCAAACTCGGTTTAACCAAAAAAATTACTCATATATAGGTTATAACATTAGATTCTAAGAATCAACAACAACGAAAAATTATGCATCAGGCAGCATTGAACATGAAACATTTTCCAATTCTAACTTAATATTATTAAGGCTGTTTTCAAATCCAAACTGGCTACTGAATGATATATTTTTAAATTATTTTTTATTCGGAAATGCGTGAAATTGGCAGGAGTTCTTATTCAGAAACTTTGTGCTTGAAAGACATTTTCCATTTTTTTAAAGGCAACAGATCTCTCTGACAATACAATCAAAGTCGGCGTTTTGAACCGAATTTCCGACGCCGCAGCACAAGAAAGTGTAACAAATGTTGCCACGTGACACGAATCGCTCATAATTCGATGAGTAATTTATTTATATTCGAAAAACTCATTTAGATTCCAAACCGTTTCAATTGTTAGGTCTGCCAATTTTGTTTCTTTGCGTTTAAAAATGAGTCAGAAAGTTTTGCGTTGTTTAGCAGGTCATTTGAGAACAACCTTAACCCCTTAACTGCCACGGGCGTATATATACGTCTTCAGAAAACATATTCCTCTTTTACAGGATTGGCAAACATGAGTGCCAATAGGCCTCATCACATTTCATTACCAGTTCCGTATTTTGCACACGGTAACATCTGTATTTTATTATCGCTATGACAGAAAAGTTATCTTCGCCTTATTTATTCGCAGAATCCTCTGATAGAATAAGGTATTGGGGATCTTGACAGATTTTGTTGGCAGTTAAGGGGTAAAGAATTTCCTTTTTTCATATAATGAAATCGTATATAGTCCGTCATGTAACCGATTTATTTCGTGCATCTCTGTAAATAAAATATCAATGCTGCGCATTCTATAATCTATGGAAAACATGTTGTAGTCCGTCTCAGTATTCTATTTTACCTTCATTATGTATGAAGTATCATACTATCATTAGAATGCACAGAAAAAGTTTTTCCCCATAGATCATACGGAATGGAATTATTTTCTACGTACCTGTAAACGAACAATAAATGCTACTTATTCTATACTCTCCATAAAGGATGTTTTAATCCATCAAATTGATGCATAACAATGTCCTTATGTTTGAAGTATTGTAACGATGATAAAATGCATCGGAAAGGATTTTTCCTTAAGAACATAATGTAATATAATACTTTTGTGTGTCCCGTAAACCCAACCAAAAATATAAACATTCATATTAAGTACAAAACATTCCATAGAAAACCTCAATAATATATAAAAATTTACTGCATTCCGAGTACGAGAGTTCCGAGATGTACGAGAGTTAGAATACGGAAAACGGCCAGACAGACACACAAACCGAAATCATAAACTTTCTTCAAATATGATGGCATGTGTTAAAAACTGATATCGAGAAGAATTTATCATTACAAAAATGATATTTATCTGATACATTTAAATTAATTGATTATGCCCGTTTTCATGTCGTTAAATAAATAGAAATCGAACTCTCAATTTTGAGAAACCACAACATTCAACGATCTTTTGAAATTAGCATACATTCTTTTCTAGCCATTTTCATATTTTATTCCCAACCAGATATGAGAAAGAGGCTTTCTTCCTTCATGCAGTTAATAAGCGGAAATTAGCTTTTACCTTAGGGGTACTAAAATACTCTCAAGCTAAGTTAAAATCTTACGTAAGTACATTGATCTCTTCATATCAATCATAAATGAGAAAGTGCCTAACAAAATATGCATGGAAATGAAGTAGAAAATAATTTGAACGCAAGACATCATTTATTAAAGCAGTTTTGTTGCTACTACAAATGCATCTCACTGTAAAATCAAATATAGCCCGAGTGATACTCAACGAAATGTTTTTGAATCTTATTTTTAGTTTTACCAATCTTCAGGCATTAGTATGCATTTTTGGAGAGCAGTAGTAATATAAATGTGTCTTTTTACAGTACTATTATCGTTTCGCTTAAATAAATTTATTTGTATTGTCAATAAAATATATACATTAACAGTTATCTTTAAAAACGTAGTTTTCTTTTCTTAAAAAAAACACATATGATATAGTTCAACGTTTTAAAAGTAGCACATACGCTTTTAATTTACACATTTCTTTTAATATTTCTTTATCATATGTGTTTTTTTTTAAAGAAAATAACCATGTTTTTAATGATAACATGTATATATTTTATTGACAATACAAATAAATTGAAGATTGGTAAAAATAAATATAATACGGCATTATACAAACAGATTGTTCGGTTTTTTAGACTATCTAGAAATGTTCTTGTGTTATAAAAGAAATATATTTATATATTGAAAATGTTTTAACTATTTTAAAAGAAATTAAATGTATATTTTCCAAAATATATCAAAAACTCAATTTATTATTTTCATCTCCTTTTGTGTTTACATGTGGGCGAACGCAAAAAGAAACAATTGCTATAGAAGATTTCCTTTTATTAACACATATCATTCACAGAATTCTAATCTTTCTTCTAAATACATATATCATTTTTATTTATACATAAACTTTTTTTCTACACATTTAAAATATATAAGTTTTATTACATTCATAATACTGATTTAAAAATTATTAATGATTTTTAATTTCCAAATAACTAAATTAATTTTAATATTTTAAAACTTTTTGTATCTGAGTTATTGAGTTTTTTAGAAACGCACTTGCAGAGTTGCCAAGTCTCCGGATTTTTGCACACCAATAATTTTTTAGAGGAAATGTTGTTCTCTTAAATCGCAAAATGCTCTGATTAAATAAAACATTTTCTGTACTAAATTACTGGTATCCGAAAAGCCGGAGATTTGGCAGGTTTGCACTTGTTATTCTTGTTTGTTTATTGAACAAATACATCAGACATGTGTGCTCTTGTTATTCTTTAAATAAATGATAAATAAATGATAAAAACATTTTTAAAAGGGACATTTCAAAAAAGAAAAATTATGATATTTTTTTAAAATCAATTTTTAATTGAATAATTTCCGCATTAATAGCATGCATGTTTGAAAAATTTTTATTTATTGTTATTGTTTTTAATTTCGTTTCTATTTTTATTTTTTTTATTTTATTTTTTTAACGAGACATTTGTGTATTTGTTCTTAATGTTACGTATATTCATTATTTTAAGTTATGTAATCTAATTTATATGTTGTAATTGGTGTCTTGTTATGCTATTAAAGTTCCGTGTTTTGAGTTTATTAAAGGTTTTCGTTTTACCTGGAATGGATATCGGATATCTTTGCTCTTATTTTATTTGTTTTACTTTTTTAGCATTATACTGCATTCATAGAATATTTTTTGAGTAGATGTCTTTTCATATCAGAACAGACTTATCTACTAAATATATACATTTATGAAAAAATAAATGTTTAAGAATTTATAAAGTTTTAATGTTACTAGATAATGGCACCCGGGCTTCCCGGGTTACAGGACTTAGGCGAAAACCATTTTTATTTCTATTTCTAATAGATTTTTTATATTTAATATATTTTTTTAAACCGATTCATTAAAAATGCCAAAAAGAATTTTTGTAAGAAAAACAATAATATATTCAAATAAAATTTTGAAATTTAATAAAGCGATATTAGCCGCATGCCAGGAGTTATATGCCAAAGAAATCGTCTCAGATTTCGCTACTTACTGCAGGTTTCTTTTAGGTCTGTCTGTCTATCTATCTGCCCTTCTATGCAAATCAACAGTTTGGAAACCATAATTGTGCAATGTTATGTGTAGGTGTATTAAAATACGACTGAAGGCAACTAAAGTAATCCGTAATCAAACTAATATATAGTTAATTTTTAATTAATAAAAAAACAAAAATCTAACAGTGTTTTCCTATCAAATTTAAACATTTTCCGTTATAACAGTTGTCAACAATTAAAAATCCACAGTAAAATTCTATCTGCAATAATTAATTTTCTATTGAAAGTTTTCCACGTGAAAAATTAAATAAAAAGTTTCAACATTTGAAAAAAATATTAATATGAGGTCATATTGGTAAAATAACGGAAATTTTCAAACTCTTCTCAATAATACAAGGAATATGAATATGTGTAAGTACCGAAATCAGATTAATATGTCGACATTAGAGAATTAAAAAGAAAATTAATCTGACGTCATATTGAAAGTTTTAAGGATTTTTTCAAATGTTTGAGAATTATACAAAGAGAGTAACAATATGAGTAGATAAAGCAAATAGGTATGACGTCAGCAGCAGAATATAACGTCATATGGGTTTGAGGATCGTATTGAATTATGATAAAAACCCTATTATGGAAATATTGACATATTAAACATTTTGAAGTTCTTTATACAACATGTTTAATTTTAAAATTGATTTTTCTACACAAAGATTCAGATAATCCTGGACAATGCCGGTTACTTCGGCTACTGGCCAGTAAAAAATAAAACAAACCAAATGCTTTTTCCCAACTTAATTCGAGAAAAATGAAACTGTAACAAAAAAGAATGAAACTGGTTATCTGGCAGTAACAAGACTATTAAGAGGTTAAAAAATAACTGTGATTTCATATAAGAAATTGATTTATAATATACTACTTATCAGTAGACTATAGTTTAAAACATCGCTAACTAATTTAATAACCAAACCTCTCTTAAGAAAATTTGGTTATTGAAAAATGTATCTTTCTTTCGTCTTCTTGAAATTCTCTTCCATATAAGCATTTTTATTGATGAAAATAATATGTATAGGTAGAACAGTCATTCTTTTAAATCAAATAGACTTGACTTCTATTGTGTATTTTTTAAGCGTATATAAATAAATAATCTATCTTAAATTGATTCTACATTTTTACAATTTAATTGTACTACATTTTTTCTCAAAACTGTTATTATTTTCCACATAAAAAAAAATCTAAGATTTCAAGTCTTTAATTTTATCTTCATTTGGCAGTGCGCCAGTAATATTCCTTTTATCAACGTATTCGAATTCGAAACATTCTATTCTAATCCAGATTCTTTCGAGATTGTTCTAGAACATTTTATATCCACCTTTCTGAACATCAGTTTGCTTATTTTAGTTCAATCCGCGGATGGTAGTTTAATAGAGGCATTTGATTGGGTAAACTCCATTATGTAATATCATTTTGTGTCATTCCGCAAGGGATTTGAAAACAGCTGTGTGATTTTGGAACATAAATTTTACGGTGTCATCGTCTGTTTCATGTATCCATGACATCAGAAGAGATGACTTCTGATTTTATAGAAATTCGACAATAACATGTTTTTTATAGATTGCCGTGTTGATTAATTCGACAGTGATCCATTTAATGTGTGAAGAATGCGTCAACAAAGAAGTTAAACTCCAGCTCTTTTATTCTTTCTCGAGAAAACAAACTTTTTTTTTTACTTTTGCCTCATCTGTTTTTGATTCACTCGACTACACGCTGATATATATATAGTATATACCGAGTGCACATGGTGCTAAAAAAATTAAGTTAACACGGATGAGATTAGAGATAGAATGGATTTTTTTAACAAAAAAAAATGTGGTTCAAAACATTACCGATAAATGGCGGTGGCAAACATAATACGAAGCAGATATCTGCCAACCCGCTGTTAACATCTCAATACATATAGATTCTTCATTCGATGCCAGCAGGATTCTATCATTACCAGATCAATGATTTTGGTTGAGCTATTTTACAAGACCAGGAAATCAGCTACAGGAGAATTGCAAAAATCCCGCACGGCAAAGGTACACAAAACGGAAACATGTCCCGTTTAATGTGCTGGGATACTGCAGTTTGTCAGATGCTTCGAAGAAAAGGGCCTTTTACTATAAGCTAATTTGCACACATCTGCTTCCTACTATACGTGCTACAGCCATATATTGTCAATTTTTTTATACCACAACATTTTTGTTATTAAAAAAAATCAAATATCTCTCTAATCGCATTCGTGCAAACCACATTTATTTTATTATGTTTTTATTTTATTAGGTTGCTTTTAACGGATTTTTAAAGTTTTAACGAATTTATGGCCCATTCAGAACATATGTATTGTATATATATATATATATATATATATATATATAACCATGAGTTATTTATAGTATTTCATTTCTGTTTAATTCTTTCAGTATCCTTTCCCTCGACTTTTATAATATTTCTTCCTTTGTTATTCACACATGCGATTTCATTTTAAATTGATATATATATATATGAGAATAAGATAAATTATACGATTTTAATCACAATGAATACTACTCTTTGAATGTAAAGACAAACAAACATTTAATAAGTCTTGAAATGTATAGAAATGATTATAAAAGACTTACATAATTGATTAACACACTTCTTTTGCAACACCAGTAATATAATATGGACGCACTTATGGCATTCTCTCCTTAAATATGGCTAACTATTTAGAAAACCAATCACATCCTAAGGCTAAAATCTTAAAAACTCACTTTTCACTCATCCTCGTAAGCTAACTCATAGATAGTGAATCTAAAACTTAAACAACATTTCACTCAATTCAACTATTGTATAACATTTAGATACTTGCTTATACTGGCTTTCTCTTCTCATATACAGTACGCCCATCATTCAAGTCCCTTGCCACCCTTTTAACTTCGGAATGGCTGCTGCTATATTCATAAAAGAGGTGTCTAGGTATAGTAAAGTAACCATGCGCTACTGAATGAAACCACCTACGGCGCCACCTGGTGGAAAACTGCGAAGTTAACATTCCTATCTCGAAAACCGAAAGAGATAGGGGGGAAAAGTGATTTACAAAGTTGTAGAGCATCGTCGATTTAATACAAAAGACACCTTGTGGACATTAATGCGAAGAATAGAACGTTTAAAAACGCGTATTTGATTTTTCGTGATTTCCTACACTGTGACGTCACGAAACTTGAACGGAAGGAGAAATGATTATGTTTCGGACAAAACACGACACTGCAATGTTGTACAGTGGTATCGCTTGTGATTCCCAATCAAAACGACGCATTACGGACGCTTGTGCCACAGTGTCACTCTCTATGCTCCAACGTGTGCAAGATGAAATTCAAACAAAGATCCAAATGTGCATTGCAGCTGACGGTGAGAAGTTTGAACATCTCAAATAAAGGTATATTATTTCAACTAGTTGTTTTTTTTTCTTTCTGAAATCGTTTTGTCACGTCACAGTGTATGAAATCACGAAAAAACAAATGCGCGTTTTAACAATTCTATTTTTGCATTAATGTCGACAAGGTGTATTTTCGTACTAAATCGATGATGCTGTACAACTTTGTAAATCACTTTTTTCCCTATCTCTTTCCGTTTTCGAGGAAGGAATGCTAAATCCGCAGTTTTCCACCAGGTGGCGCTGCAAGCGATTTCATTCAGTAGCGCATGACTAATTCACTATACCTAAACACCACTTTTATGAATATAGCAGCAGCCGTTCCGAAGTTAAGAGGGTGGAAAGGGATATATAATAAAGTGTAAATACAATCAAATTATTAATAATGCATAAATATTTTCATTTCCTCTAACTAATTGAAAACAAATATTTTTTTCTACTTTTTAGTCTGTTTTAGTCAGTTTTTAGAGTTTCGTTCATCTCACGAAACTCTATTACTCCCGCTTCGTTGTCTGTCCGTCACTGAGCCGGTTTCATAAAATATTTAACTTACAGAGTTGAAACTTTGTGTACTTAGAGCTGAATAACTTCTATGAAGCTCAACATCATAAAATTAAAAAAAATCGTATTATTTTAATATAGAGATAAAAAACCAAAAATCTAACACCCTTTTCCTACTAAATTTAAACATTTTTCGTTATAGCAGTTGCCAACAATTAAAAATCCACAATAAAAACCTTTCTACAATAATTAATTTTCTATTGAAAGATATCCCCGTGAAAATGAAAATGAAATAAAAAGTTTCACCAATTGAAAAAAAAGATTAATATGACGTCATGCTGGTAATAAAACGGAAATTTTCAAACATTACTCAATAATACAAGGAGTATGAGTTTGTGTAAATACAGAAAATAGCTTAATATGACGTCATTAGAGAACTAAAAAGAAAATTATTCTGACGTCATACTGGAAGTTTAACGGACATTTTTAAATGTTTGAGAATAATACAAAGAGAGTACCAATATAAATAATAGAGAAAGCGAGTAGATATGACGTCAGCAAGTGATTATAACGCCATAAGAGTTAGAGGAACGTACTTAATCATGATAAAAATCCGATTATGGAAATATTGGGATATTTTAACATTTTGAAGGTCTCTATACAACATGTTTAATTTTCAGATTGATTTTTTTTTTAAATATCGCATTTAGTCCTCTTGACAGACATTATTATGAAAGAGTATAATAGCGGGCTTCGCCGCAGATAATCGAAAAAACGAGAAAAATAGACCGGTAAAATTTTACTTTATAAAAAACATGACCTTTTCTTTCTTTTTTTTTTGTTTGAAGATTAAATTTATTTGGATTTATTTATTAAAGGATAACTTTTTTGGAAAGGAATATTAAACGAAACATTTTGTGCGATCTTCGATCACACTTACCCACTTGTTTTTATCTTATTACATCCGCATTGTTAAATATTTCGAACTTTCAAGTATCATCTTCAAACACCGAACCGCAGATTTATTTGCAAATTACTTTCAAAAATATAATCAGATGAATTTAAATGAGAGGAATTAAATCAGAGGAATTTTGGTCAAATATTAATTGTTGAATTAAAAAATAATATGCAATTTTTTTCCTCTTTGAAAGTATTTTTGAAAGTTTAACAAAGGACTGTATTAAAAAATTCTTTAAGATTGTGATAAACAATTTTAAACAATTTTAAAAAATTAAGATATTTCAGTTTAAAATTTTCTGTTGTAGGAACTAAATATAACAGACCTCTAGGCAACAACTATCTGCATTTTAAAGTCAAAAAAGTTTTGGAGAGTTTACCGACATGAAAAAGTTTCTATTTCCCCCTGAGATAGGTAACTTTACACTTCATATTTTTCAAGAGACATTGGACAAATTAACTTCTTTCGTTCAAATATACGGAAGGAATTCGTCTGAAAGCTTTTTTTGAAATAATTCTAAATTGTAATTTTAAAAGTACTGTAATTTTTTTTTCATATCTTTCATAAGGGCATTCAGCTTACTTTTAAAGAAAGTTAAAAGAATTACCAATTCGGTAAATTTTAAAAAGTTTCATATTTTAAATTTCGCTATGTGATTTAAAAATATATACATTTTCCAGATTTTTTTTTTAATGTATCACCTTATATTATACATTTTTAGAGTTAATTTAATTTTTAAAAAACTACAACCAATAAAATAATATTTTAAGGAATATACGTTTAATTTTTAATTTATTAGTCCGTCAGTGAAGGTTATTGCATGTACAAAAAGCAAGAAATGTTTTTATTAAATAGCATAAAGCAAACTGCGGTAATTATTAAAGTTGTGTTTGAAGCATTTTAATGTGTGCGTTCAAGAAATATTTTGTGCAAATCTATGTGTAAGTGCATGATGCTACGGAAAGTGTCGTACTGATAATTGAAGCTATCAATGCAGCACATACATCAATTTGCTGCAATTAAAATCGCATAAAATTAGATCTACGGAATACTAAGACTAAAAAGTTTGCACAATTAAATATATTTAAGTCGTTTAAAATAATCCCTCCAGGTATGTGCATATTGTTAAATTGCACATTGTCCATGTTTTATTTATTTTAGAATTATAGTTTCATTTTTAATTCTAGTGATGCATTTTGTATGAACAGTAACGTGAAGAAATACAACATTCATTACGGCTTAAATATTTTTTTATGTGAAAGCTGAGGTGTTAAAATATAATTTTTTTGTCCGCACTATCTAACACACATCACACCAGACGTATGAAGTTGCACATCGTCTGTAATTAACCAGGCGGTTTATTGTAAATTGCCAAATAAATTAAGATTGGACAGAAATTCACGGATGAATTGAATGCAACTAATTGCATTTGAAGATTTTGGTACATAAACGGGGCCAGTAATATATCTCCTGAATAAAACGGCCCATGGTTAACTTTATGTCCACAATAATTTATTCGCTGCGGCCTGGATGAATGTAACCGCATTTACGCGAGTCAAAATATTCGAACTGCACGTAATTATATTGTTGTCAGCATGCAACATTGTTGTCTTCGTTGCTAACAACGATCATCTAACCAACCCCACCAGTTCCTACAAAACACTACTGCCTCAGGGAATATTCCAGTAAAACTGATTGTGTAATGTAACGTGAGTATTTATCAATATCATGTATGCTATGGAAGGTGTTTCATTTCATTCGTGCACACATTTTTTATTATTGTTATAAAATAGATAAAAATAGATATTGCTATGAAATATATTCTGACCTCAAATGTATATAACATTCTTACGATATCCTAAAGATTCGGAGGAAACCGCTGTCAAATGTATCACTGCATATCTATGAAGTTAACTATCTGAACCGTTTTATATGTGTAACTATCTGAAGTTAACTATCCTTTGCATTTACGTCAGATAATGCAACAACTCTGAAGCACCGCTTGTCTCGTAACACTGATACAAGAATTTTTTCTAAAAGTTTCCTAACATCACACATTATTTTCCTTCAAATATAAATTTAACAATTGTTACTGTGAGCTTGGTAATTTAAAAAGAGGTCATTGGTAAACTTTGTCGATATGTGAAACCTTATCGATCGGACCGATACTATAATTCGAATGGAATTTCAGACGCTTTTGTTTGAAAAAATTTCTCGAGATTCAGGTGATAAATAGGAATCGAGATTTTGCAACTAAATTTACAGTTAAATTTTTAAATCTTCAAATGGCAACACCAACATTTTTGCATTACAAAATAATGCATACAGTAAAAAAAACATAAATGGTGCTAAAAAGATAGCAATAGTTTTATGCATGACAACTTAAAACAAAAACACAAATAAATGTGGAAATAACAAACGAGGCAAGCCAGGCCAAAAATAAGAGAAATATATTTTATTCGAGTTCAAAATACTCACGTGGCCGCATTTACAGACGATAAAGCATTCCATGCGAAAAATTCTGGAAATCAATAAATCATAATAATAAGATAATGCAAAATATCACGTTTAATGGAGGTTTTCATGTCAGATGTATTTAGCAGATTCGACGTATATATATAAGGTTTGAAATAATCCGGACCCAGAAATGCACTGAAGTCTGTTCACTTGACCATGGCTATCAAGGAAATGAGAGATAATCTCCAACTATAATAAAGAAGGCAGTTTCTGTGTGTTTTTTTCGGTTGTGTTCTGAAGAGACCGGTGCACGCAGAGCTACAACATTTGGTAGGAAGGTACCTCTATGCATGTAGTTTTGTACCTCGAAGCCCAAATTTAGAATTTTGGAATAGATTTTTTTATTAAACTTTTTATGCGATTTTTAGTGTTTTTTCACGTTTTGCTGTGATTTTTCCACATTAGTAACCGGAATCCGGTTCCAATCTTTTAACCTAATATAGTAAATTTTGTCTTCGCGAAATTCGTACAGCGGTTTTTGAATTTTTGGCGAATTTTTTCCTTCGACGCTAAGACATTTTTCCAAGAATGATTGATTGGTTCGGTGGTTGCTTCCATTTTAGCCTAAGCTAGGCTCAGAATTGTCATGTTGTTTTTTTTCTCTTTTTAGTTTGGAGAAAGTTGAGAATTTAAAACAGATAAAAAATCATGATTTTAAAAGGGAAGGGTGGATTATTTACTATCCTTTCTTTATTAGATTTTTTTAATTTCATTTTTTATACGTTTTGTAGTCCTTTTTTCATGTTTTGTAGCGTATGACGTCACTTCATGCCACTAGAAGTCAAACATCATTGGAGGGCAGTTGTGAATGGTAGCTGATAAGTCAACCGGGAAATTGTGATTGGCAGATGAAAACGTCGTCAGCTGATTGCAAACCGAACAGCGAGTTGTGAATTTTTCACGATTTGTTTTATGCGAAATTTGTTTTATTTGTTTTTTCATGTACGTGATGTTATTTATGTATTTGATTTCAGAAATTAACAACGGTAACTTAGTGTTTTTTATGTTTAAAAAAAAAAAAAAAAAAAAAAAAGTTATTTTGTTTTTGTTTCAAATATCTATAGATATTTTATATGCACAATTGTAATGAGTGCTTCTAAAAGTTAGCAATAGAAAATTGGCGGCGTGATAAGACATTTTATAAACTAGAGACATATCATAGAGACAAAACATTCGGGTTTTTTCCAAATCCACTAAACCAGAAATTTTATAAAATAAAAAATATATAATAAATAAGCGCATAAAAAAATAACAATTTATTAAATATATTTTCTGAGTCAAATTTATTTTATTTAACTTGAAAAAATCTGAAAGTTACGCAGAGTTCACAATTGTTAAATTCTAGAAACAATTACTGAGTTCGAGAAACTATTAAGTATAAAAAAATAGTTTATGAAATAGTAGTGTAAAACATAGAGTAATAAGCATAGTTTTTGTAAAATTAATGTTGTACTAGTCATAGTCATCCATTTTTTAATACTTTTTTTTATAAAATGTTATATTTATAAGTGTTTAAAGTATGAATGTTAAATGAGTCATTATTAAATTAAAAAGCTGTTTTAAATATTTATAACACAATCTCAATTAAATTAATAAATTTAAAATGAACTGACATGCAAAAAATCAATTGTTACGTCTCATTTAGGTTTTAACTACTTTAAATCTATGAAAAATGTGACATTGACAATTTTTCCTTAGATTACAAATGATAATTCACTTTCTTTAAAACAAATTTGATTTGACTTAAAAGCATAATCTATATGTTTAAAACGCTAAGCGATTTCTTTCGACAATCCGTGAGAACAAACTACTGCAACAAATTACATCATTCTTTTTTTAAATGAAAGATATTTGGACACAGATTTGTTATCGTGCATTCGTTTGTTCGAAAATTTAATTAATTAACCGTAATTTTCAATTAAACTTTTACGTCTGCTAATGACGTCATAATTGGATAACGCCTACTGTTCCGAAGCACAGAGTTTATTTTCTAAACTCTGTGGTTGAATAAAAGAGAAATAATAAATATTAAAAGCACCCGGTTTTAAGGCCGAATTTGTTAATTTACAAGTTAAATTTCGGTAAAAATACTTATCCGCGTGTTTTATAAGCGAATAAAAATTCATATTTATTGTGACGTCTTGGGAATATTGTCCATTGGGTTTATTTTATCATTATGCATTATAACTTTGTTGATGCCATTTTTTCATTACAATTAAATACAAAATATATTTATATTTGTGTGCATGGTGTTTAAGCATTAATGTAAAGTATATGAAGTACGTGTGAAAAGTTTGCGCCGGTGAAAATGACGTTATGCTTAGCTTGAAGTGCATTTTAACATTGATCAAACTAAATAGAAAAATGTATATGATTGTGTTAACATGACATAATTTTACTGATTTTTGCATTCATAATTATAAAGATTAGAATTGGAGCCGTCATTGATTTCTTCATCTTGATTGCATACCTTGATTACATGTTACCAATTGCTTTTTTTTTAAAATTATAGGATAGAAGATTTCCTTTTTTAATAAAAAAAATCACAAAAGTAAAGGATTTCAGGAAATTTAAAGTTATTAAAAATAGTGTTATGGTAGAAAAAAATCCTGAAATAATTATTGTATTTTTAGCTAGAATAAACAATGTAAGACTAATATTTCATAGGAATTATTTTGGTAGATTTATTATAAGTGCATTAAACAGTTCCTTATTAGCGCAAAGTCCTATTTCTTTCATTGTGAATTTCTCTTTCGATGTCAAAAAATGTTTTCCACTTTTGGACGCCAGCCAAAATACAGTGGCAAGTTTTAGAAATGTACAACAGTTGTGACAACAAAGGCGCTATCGCTTTAGCTGTAATCGCGCTTACATCACTTCGAAATACTACATTCTATTTTTTACTACATTTTACAAGTTAAATTCTTACATCATCAATTAGAAAAAAAATTAGCTTTCGATTGAAATTTATTTGAAAACTGCCGATTAATTTAACGACTTTTTAAATAATTTTCAAGCATGAAAAGTTTTTCAATTCTATCTTATCAATGACCACCAGTTTACTTCAATAATGTAAAATAGCCCCTGGGAAAGTTGCCACAATTGAAAATAGATTTCCCTAACCATCATAAAAAGTGAAAAATAATTTTAAAAAAAATTGATAAATCATAAGATCAGATTATCCATAAGATAGAACATTTTGGCTCTAAACAAAAATCTGTCAGGAAAAAAAAAAAAAAAAAAAAAAAAAAAAAAAAAAAAAAAAAAAAAAACTATTTTTAGTTTATGTTGAACATAATTGATATGTTGAATTCGTTGATGAATATGTTCCATCAGATATCAGGATGTGCTAGGAATTGCATTTTTTTATTTTTTTACATTTGCCAACTGTATAAGAGGAAAAAATATCCCCGACTATGATGGAAAAGGGATAATCATCCTGTTATGTCAAGGAACCGAAGAAACTATACAAATAAATTACACTTGAAAACATTAAAAATCTCCCTCATCTGCAGATAGATTTATTACTGTAAAAAACCTCTTAATCTTTGCAAAAAAATTGATTAGCTTAAAACAATGGATGCGTTTTAGAAGATATGGATTTGCACGGCTTAACTCGATTTTCTCCTTCCCTTTATACGGCCGTAACAAAAAGTCATTTTCGCTTTGTTCAAGAGGAATAAGAGTTTCTCCCCGGAGGAACGTAAATGGCGCTATTACTTACCATGACTAATGGAGAATTTCCTTATCTTTGCGTTTCGTTCGTCAAAACTATTTATGAATTCATATATCCAAGACTAATAAAAAACCCTTTAGGGGAATGTGACTTAAACGAGCATAAAATAAATATATGCTCATTAATATGTGCAAAATTCTTGCCCATCATTTAAAAAAATATGGCAAGGTATTTTACAAATGAAACCAATTTATCTGCATGTAAGAACTCTTTATCAAGAAAAATTTTAAAGTTTACTTAATTTTAATTTTATAATATTTAATGTATATTTCACTGTAAAAATTATCAATGTTTAAAGTCTAGTCAAGAAATAGAATCTGCATATACCTATAGATACATATATATATATACAAGTAGGGTGGATAGATTTATGAATTAATATTTTAAAAATCTGAAAAAATATTCTGTAATTTCTGTAACCACACACAATATTCTAAAATTTCCACAAAAACTATTCTCTCATAAATGGAGTACATAATGCTACAGCAAAAAAAAAAAAATTGTTCATTCTCTAAAATAATAAAACCTGTAAAAATTATTATGAACTTGTTAAATAATCCATGTTTTGAGAAAAAAAAAAGCGATGTGAGTTGATTGCCGGATATTGGCGAAATATGTTTTCTTATTCTGTTGATATTATGAAACATGAAAGTATATTTTTATTTTTATATACATACTTTTATACCATGACTTTCCAGAACTAGAATATAATATTTAATTTTATATGCAATTCTATTACATTTCTATATGCTTATATATTTCAGATCAGTACCTATAATGGTTAAATTTATTAAAAATTGTTTTGAATGTACACATATATACATATATTTTAAATAATTCAGAATCGTGTAAAAATAATCCATGTTTTGAGAAAAAAAAATTCGATATGAGTTCATTGCCGGATATTGGCGAAGTTGCTTAATTTTCTTACTATTATGAAACTAGTAAATATTTTTTTTTTTTTGCTGTGTATTTTACGCTCAGAATTATCAATGTTTCAAGCAATCCAGAATTTTAATGTATTGAAATTTACTTATAATGATTGTTTTACATTTCGTAGTAGGATGTTATTTAAACTATTTTTAATTGCTTAAAGCGTTGTATTTAGTTATTTTATCTCTAAATTTTTTAGTTTTTCCTGTTTGTCCTGTTTGTTTTGTTTAGTTTTTTCCTTTTAGTTTTTCCTGTTTGTAGTAAAGAAAACGCCGAAGTAAAAGATAGATATGTTACATATAATGCTTATATATTTCAGATCAGTACCTATAATGATTAAATTTATTGAAAATTGTTTTGAATATACATATATATATACATATTTTAAATAATTAAGAATCGTGTAAAAATAATCCATGTTTTGAGAAAAAAAAATCGATATGAGTTCATTGCCGGATATTGGCAAACTTGCTTAATTTTCTTACTACTATTATGAAACTAGTAATTATTTTTTAAATTTTTTATTGTGCATATTAGGCTCAGAATTATCAATGTTTCAAGTAATCAAGAATTTAAATGTATATAAATATAGAAATTTACTTATAATGTTTGTTTTGCATTTTATAGTAGCGTGTTATTTAAACTATTTTTAATTGCTGAAAGCATTGTATTTATTTATTTTATCTCTAAATCTTTTAGTTTTTCCTGTTTGTAGTAAAGAAAATGCCGAAACAAAAGATACATATGTTATATATACCTTTTATAATGAATATATTGCAAAGATTCTTGTATTTTTATGTATAGAAGTAACATTTACTAAGCATTATTTATGGTAAGTATATCGCGCCATCTACCGGCGAAGCAGCCTTTTAACGATTCCGAAACTAAGAGGTGATTGTGAAGGCCGTATGAGGGGAGGGAGAATCGAGTTTGGCCGTGGGATTTGAAACGAACAATGATTAAAGAGGACATTTTAAAACTTTTAATTTAATCATTTTAAAACTTTTTTAACGTCGAATTTCGACGGTGCTTTTGGGCAGATGCAATGCACATGCGCATAGGAGCTCATTTGGTTGCATTATCACAGGGGGGGGGGAGATGTGTGCTTTATTTACTATGTTCTGTTATTTACTGAATATGGTATGAACGTAGGAATATACTATTTGTATATACTTCATAGGTCCATGAATTTTTTTTCTTGCCGTGGGGAATATGGTGGTAATGTCAAATTGATTTGCATTACACAGTTATTTACGGATTGTTTGTTTGGAGTTTGCATCGGAAATAGTACTGTATTTGACTGGGGGAAAAAATTAAATAAAATATTTGAAAGACTGTTTTATACGCGCCCCTTCATAAATAATAAAGAAGCTTATTTTACTGATATTGTTATAGTATATTTTTGCGTCAAGTTTTGACGGGTTCCATCTAGTATTGAATAAATTTTTGTTTGATTTTTACATTTTACATTTCATTGTAAATGCATGAAATATGTGATATTGACATATTTTTGCTTAGATTACAAATAATAATTCAATTTCTTTAAAACAAATTAGACATGACTTAAAAGAATAATAATCAATCCTTTTTTTTCTAAAATTTGTCATTTTATACTAAATAAATGCAAAATAATACAATAAATACGACAACATGAGATATCGCATCGCATTTAGGCTTATTTCTTATAGTTGTGGCGAAGCTAATTGTGCTAATTCGCCTTATTTGAAAATGGAAGAGGAAGCATAATCCATTTAAGTTTCTCCAACGGAGCAAAAGAGCGTTCTCACATTTGGCGAAAGTTTGGCGGTTGGAAAGTTTTGCCAAGTATAGACTGACGGTGGATTCGACCGGAATATTTGACACTTGCTCTTCGGCAGTCTCCAGTGATGCATCGTGATTTTAGAGCGGCTGCTGGAGCGGCTATTAAACATTATATTTATTTATTAATTAATTATGTTTATTTGAATATGTTGAATTTTATATATTTTGTTAAGGTAATAAAGTCGTATATAGTAAATTATGCCGTCGTATAAATAACCACAGCGCAACCTTTACATACCTACATAGTAGATGATCTTTAAAAAATCATATTATTATATAAAAATACATGATTGCATTTTCAGTTCCTTAGATTGATTGCATTTTCAATTCCTTAGATTGATTGCATTTTCAATTCCTTAGATTTATTTCATGTTCGTTTGACATTTGTTTGACATTTCGCATTCCTAAAATATGCCGCAACGAAATTTACATAATATATGAGATGAACAGAATATACATTATTCAAAAGGAACCATCTACGGAAAACAAACATTCGACTAGCTTGGAATTGAGAATATGCATACATCATCCCACGAGTATTTATACAAATTTTTCTTGAGGAAAATTATAAAGATTTTACATATTCTATATGCATTGAATGATTTCTCTACAATAAAAATTCAAAATGTTGAGGAATCGCTAAGCTCAATATGCTGCATAGTATACTGAATTTCAAATTTATCAACTATTAATTTTAATGTCTATTTCATAGCTAAGGGTTTATTAATACTCTATGACCCTTATATTTACGTTTAAAATAGTGCTTCCTATTAAACCTTTATACGAGTATACGTATAATACGTATTATACGGGGTCTACATTTTGGATACGTATGATACGGTCAAGATGGTTATACGAATTATAAGAAACAGCATTTATGGTGTCGCGTATATACGGAACTTACCACAGCGGTTAAACGTACACACGTTTAAACGGTTTTTGTCAACCCTGGAAAAAAAGACAGAAAAAAGAAATGTAAAAAAATTTAAACTGTCCAGCTAATTAATATTAATTTTGTCACTTAATTCAATGAAAATTAGAAGTAACATAAATTAATTAAAATATTTATAGGAAAAATAACAAGATCCTAATGTATGTAATATTTTATGCAGATTGCTACGGTAACGTCACCGATTTCCAGCACTTTTCCCATTCAGTGACGTAAGGCTGATAAGATCCATTGGTATTAAACGTATATACGTATACCTGAAACATACATATACTCGAATTACACGTTTAACCGATATACGCCTATACGTATCCGGATACGTTTAAACGTATCATTGAAGGTATACCTATTCCATACCGACGTATTATACGTATATACGTATATAGGTTAAACGTATAACTGAAATACGTATCGCGTGGGAAGCATAGTTTAAAGTCTTTAGAATGGCTTTAATAAAGTTATTTTAGTAGAATTGTGTTTTAAGAAATGTCAAAAGTTGAAGTAATGTGACATCTACCATATATTCATATTAAAGTATTCAAAGTACTTTTAAATATGGTAAAAAAAACTGTGAATTCACAAATCGAAGGCGGAATGCCCGCTAAGACTTGTCATAAAGGACTTTAGTATGACTTAAGTAAAAATAGGTATAATTGTCAACAATAGAAGGTGCTATACGTTTGGTTTTTCAGAAAAGATGAAATATCAACTTGCTGTATTATCCCAATCTTATACTCAGCTATTATTAGAGAACTTCCATTACAAAAATTAAGAAACTAACAATACAGCCGTCTGGAGGAAAGCAACTCCGAAACCCGCTCGACATTGCCCCTGCACATGAAAATAACGTTAAATATACCTAAAATCAATTTTGATGAATTAATATATTAAAACAAAAATCTTTCTAAACGGTCCTAAAGCTGGGGGCTCCCACTATCTTCGGTAGCACACACCCTCGATTTTGTGTGATTTTTTATTTCAAATGAAAATCACTCCAAACAAAATTACAGTTGACGGGCCGACTTCCTCCGGCAGTGTACGCCGAATTTAGCCTTATCCCTCTATCACATTTTTTCAGCTAAATTCTTTAAATTTTAGGACTTTTAAATATTTTCCTTAATAAGCACACTGTCCAAATTTGTTTTATGTGATTCGAATTTTAAATAAATTACAGCCAAATTAACCTAGCAAATATACTGCGATATTTCCACAGAAGCTATTTTTTTAATTTTTAAATAAATTATTAAATGAATCAAAGATCGAATCTTACACTTACATTGCCTAGTGATATTTATAATTTAAATTAGATTACACGGCCAAATTATAACAGATTGCGAGTTCTTTAATAAATTGAAAGTATGAAGAAGTCGTATGATATATGTATAAGTTATTGGATGTGCAAATCAAATTACTTTGCTGACTGAAAAAGTAATAATATCATAATGCGTAAGCACAATTTTCTCTATTTTTTTCAAGGATTTTGCTTATTTAAGTTTTCCATCATAAATATATTTTTAAAAATGTACTATTTTTAAATTTATTTACTATGAATTCTAAAAGTAATCATACATTAATGATATATTTCGTTGAAATAAATGAGATTACATTTAAATGTTGATGTCAACGACTTTCAGAACAGAATTTAATTTAAAAAGTAAAATTTTTTTTTATTAGAAACAGATTAATTTTTTTTTATAATTAGAGTTTCTATACATTTCTTTACTGAATTTTAAGTAAATCGAAAAGTTTTGCAAAATTAGTGTATCATCACCAAATTTGATAATGACATGACGTTCATTGTAGTATTAAAGGATTTGATAGCGAAATAATGGCAAGTTTTCTGATTTCTTTCTTGTGGTTGGACTGAAGCTATTGTTTCATACACTGTTTTTATACTCAAATTGGCAATGGTACAATCTATGTTTTACTGCTCATTCGTTTTTATAAAAAATTGCCATATTGACATGCGTAGTACTTTGCTGTTTTTCACGGTAGTACAAAATGTGTCAATTCTACTCAAGGCTCAGAAAAGCATTTTTTGGAACCGGTGGAGGCATTCACCATTATATACAAATAGTTTATGACAGATATTCTGCGTTTAAATAAGGCAACTATTCAAAAGTTGTGCTATTCTCTGACTTGCAGGCTCTATGCCCATGCCTCAATCTAGCTCTGATTTTAAAATCATCAGTTTATATTTGTAATGGTTTGTTTATTGTGGTAAAATTAATCGTTTTCATGCTCAACAAAATTTCAGCAGAGTACTTGAAAGCTGTTTATCCCAGCAGTGTACCTTGTACTTCGAATGATTGTGCAGTATTGTATGCTAAAATTTTGTAGCATGTCTGTAAGCGTAATTCTTTGTCTATCTTTTTTTAAAACATTTGCAGCAAACTGTCCAGTCATTCGACCCCTTTTATTAGAACACAGTTGCATATCCGTAATCTATTTTGGCCAAATAATGTACATGTAATATGGTCAGAATAGAGTTAAATTGTGGTTATGTTACCGTTTTCTATAAAAAATGGTCGAGTGACTGGACAGTTTGCTGCAAATTTTTAACAGTATGTTCAAGCATATCTTATTTGAAATACGACCATTCTTATATCGATATATGTATGGTTCATTTCTACATATTTGAGTTTATTTAGAATTGTGTAATCGTTATTTGTTTTATATGTTTCTATCGATTACTAATATTTCTGCCAATTGTTCGACTTATTTATTCAAATATCTACCACTAATCCCATTCAGTAATATTACGCATATTAAATTGTCCTTAAATAAGGCTATATTTTTTCTCTCCTATTTAAATTTTTAAGATGAAATAACAAAATCTCCTGCTTTTATATTCAAATCCATTTTGCTCAGTATATCCCGGATAAAATTTCGATAGCATATAGAATTTGACAATTTCGTAATTCAAATGTGTTCTTTTAATTCAGTTATACAATTTCTTTGTCAAACTTTTTATCGCAACAATAAAATTCAGCATCTTAAATATTTTGAAAATGGAAGAATATGTTTTTAAAAAGAACATCTCCTTTTATAAAATACTAATTGGAATTTGTGAGTATTATAGAAGCATTGTCATTGTATTTCCATAACAAAAACATTTTCAATCTTGTTATATGATAAAGAAACCTTAATTTGATAAATTCACAAAGTATGTAATGCAATAAATAATCAAATTGAATTTCGAAATAGAATCATTCAAATAAAATACAATTTACAGGATATTTGAGCGTTTTTTTTCTTTTACCAATTTTCTATACAGTTGATACTATTTATTATTTTAATTTGTCTCTCGCATTTATTTGTTCTACGTAAACATGTGTAACACTAGAACGGTCGACAATTTCGACATCCTAAAACAGACGCCGGTGTCATTTCGACACCACTAAATTAATATGCAAAATTAATGCTATAAATTCTAATTTAACACTTTTTAACATCATTGTACTTTAATTAAGCTGATATAGTGTTACGTTTTCAAAAAAGAACAATGATTTATTTTACAGAAAAAAATACATTAAATCAAGTTAAATTTCACATTTAAAGAAAAGGAAACAAATAATTTACAAAAAGTTAAATAAATATGTTAATTTTCTTCACATTATAATATTTAAGCTTTCTGCCAGATGTATAGGATTTGTCTAAGAAATGTAAATTACTGAAAAAATGAAAAAAAAAAACGTTCATTATATCCATAGATTTGTTATAACATTGGTCCACTATACTACACTTTGATTGTAAGCACTGTAAAGGAAAAATCCGTTGATTTCCAGTACAATTTCCGTATTTCTGCGAAATTTTTTCTCCAAACAAACAAATGATTCGTTAATGTGTCAGAAATCAGCGAATATGGATCTAAGAATATCCTTGACAGATAAAAATGCCAGTTTATTTAACTTGTCGTTTTCGCTGACTAATTGGGATTTTTTATAGTTTTAAACTCTAAAAAGAATTTTCTTATTTTACCAGTACAATTTTTGCATTTTTATCGATTTTTTCTTCTAGAAAGCAATAATAATAAGTAACAAATCTCACAGCTTTAGAGTAAAATAAAATTTACTATTATCTGAAAATTTAGCTTATCTTATAATTCAAATGAAATACATAAAACTTATTTTTTACTAAAAAGTTGCAAATACACAAAAGTTTCTAAACGTAAAAACCCGTCAAAAGATGGTAAAAAGATGGTAAAAACCAGAGCGGTTTCAACAGCTCTAAACATTCACCATCAGGGGAATATCAGAGAGAGTGAAACCTCCGACTTCGAACAAGTTTGTCCCGAGAAACCTGTGGCCATCTACCACACATCCCCAAAGCATAAGTACAGGAGATTTATAATGATGCTGATTCTGAACTGGTAAGCCGGGGGAGGGGGCATAAGCATTAAAACATGTGTAATAACAACAAAATAAATTAGGAGCTCATAGAAAAAGGAAAAATACACGAAATAAACATAGGAAGGTTATAGACAGCATTACAACAACAAGATATATTTTTATATTTATAAAATTTGTTGAATGTTTTTTGGTAGATTTTTTTCAATTTTTTAAATAGGTAAAACATGGAAGAGAATAAAAATAGGAGAAAATGTGTAGTTCCGATCAAAAATAACTGTGCCGGCATAAGAAATGCAAAGCCTTTCCAGGCGACACAAACCGGTCACCGTGGAAGAGAACGGATTAGTTTCTCAAAAAGAGGGGCACTGAGATGGCGCTGATTGTATATATACCAAGATTGCGGTAGGAGGCGGGGTAAGTCCCGCGGAACCGGCCAACGAGATTTCAGAACTACTGTTTACAATTTTGAAGAGGAAAGGATTACAAAAATGTGTCAGAAAAATGCCAAAAAGTAAAAGGATTAAAAATTTTAAATGATAGAATTTAAAATAAGTCCTATTCTGGGACTTTTACAATTACGGCTGTCGAATATGTCGTAGTTTGGGTATTTTGTAAGGGTATTATTGTCAGAATTTGCAAGGGAAAGATGAAAATTAATGTTCAAATGAGCGCGTCCAGTGACCGAAACGCTTGTTACTCGTATAATTGGGGAATGTCGTCACTTGATTTTCTCACGGTAATGGTGTATTAAAACGGCTGTAAACGCATTTGGGTAAAGTTATGGGCATATTGACAATCAAACAATTCAGTCATCCAATCTACTATTACATTTTTATTGTACGAACATTGCTTAAACGATCCTAGCTGACGTTGGGCAATTATGTCATAGTCCTGTTAAAGGTAGACCAAACAAACGGCCAGGACTCAAGTGTACAGTAGAAGTCATAAAGAACAACAATTAACAGTTGCAGTTAGCTATAAAGCAAACAAACAAATCAGATTTACCAACCACGTGATCACGTTACTCAACAAAATTCTCCAGGTAATGTGGGTTACACGAAGTCCGGGTAATTTCCGGCTCTGAACGGTACAGGAAACTCGGAAAAAAACACATGATATCGATCTCTGAACGCTTCGGGTTACCCATGTTTTACCCTATGTAACTCGGGGTTCGGTTTGTGAACGCGCCCATTGTTGAATGTAGGCAATTAGCCTAGGGAATTCGATTTCTTTATAAAAATGAAAATTTCGAACATAGTATGGAGCATCGTAGATAAGCCGAATAGTGGAATTTTGAGCTTGGAAAAGAAGATTAATGTGACTTCTCACTGTATACGTCCAAATTTGACAGCCATAAGTCAGAATAGGACGAAGATAAGACGTGTACAGGAGCAACTTATTTTTAGTGGAAAGTCCATTGTTTTGAGTTAAATGGGGGTATAATTTATTTTTGGCGCCTCGAAACTTGTTTCGCGTCGAGTAGATATGATTTTTAATGGTGAGTCTTTGGTCTAAAATGACTCCTAAATATTTACAATTTGATGATCATGGCAGTTCAGTGTTATTGAATTTAATTTTAAATTTGCCAATAGTTTTCTGCCTCGAATTACAAAGTAAAATAGCTTCAGTTTTATCAATATTTACAGCAATACGCCACTTTTTGAACCAATTTGAAAGAATTTTGAGGTGGTGAGTAATTGCACAGATGGCATATTTTCTGTTTTTGTTGTTAGCAAAAACGCAAGTGTCGTCGGCAAACTCAGCAATCTGGGTGTGGGTATAATTTCGCATGTCGTTAATAAAATGTTAAACAATTTTGAAGAAATTTTACTACCTTGCGGTGTCCCAAAGAATACGAAAATTTTTTCTGGAAATTTCATCTTTGACACAAACGTGGAAATTTCTATCTAATAAATAAAAATAAATAAGTTTAATGAGGTAAGCGGGGAATTTGTATTCTATAAGTTTAAAAATTAAGCCAAAAATCCAGACATTGTCGAATGCCTTTTCAATATCAATGAAGACTGCAGTAGTAAAATATTTTGTTTGGTTGCCAGTTGTAATATGTTCAACAAGTCTATAGACGTAATGAGTGGCAGAAAGCTCTTCTCTGAATCCAAATTGATTAGGTGAGATGATATTATTTTCATTAGTGTGGGCATGAAGTTGTTGTGCAATAAATGCTTATGTGAGCTTGCTTAAAGAATTAAGGAGGCAATGGGACAATAACTAGAGAGCTTGATAGGAGGTTTAGAAGTTTTTAGAATAGGGACATGAATGTACGTTGGTTAAATAGCCAGAGACGAGGCTATTTCAAAGGAGGGGAGGATGGAAAGAGGAAGAGGACGTGGTAGGATATTACAGTTACGTTCCAAAATCACCAGATACACATAGTTCGCTGTACCAGATTCTGAATATATGATAGGAGCGCATACCATTGTAAGTGTTCTTTCCTTGAGTTAAAATCTCTAAAGATTCTCTGATAATTGATGCGTATGCAGTATTTATATATTTCATTTAAGATTCAATGTGAACATAACGTTTTAAAACTTATAGTTAAACTATATTTGATATTTTATAATTCAGAAAAGCTGATTTTCTCTGCTTGGTGTAGAAATAAAAGCAAAGGACGTTCTAGGTGACTCTGGCTCTAATTTTTTTTAAAAATCAAATCACATAATAAAAATTTTGACTGTGTGCTTTTTTCGTAAAATGATTAAAAGTCAGAAAATTTGAAGAAAATAGGTGAAAAAAATGTGATAGAGAGATAAGGCTCAGTTCAGATTGGTGTCAAAATCACACCAATAGATGTTCTAGTCTCAAAAAGCAAAATTTTATGAGTTATTGCGGATACAACAGCATATATTTTCAATTGTAAATTATGCGCATAGAATTTATTGTTTATTTACAAGGACACGCAAAAAATACATTATGGACTATGATATTTAATTTTCTTAAGTACATTTTAATGATTTTAAACAACCTATGTGACATTCTGTGTCTTCAAGACGACATCTGGCCAAAAGAAGATAAAATGCAGATGATTATAATGCGTGAAAATGTTCCTTTTACATTACAGGTACACTGTAAAAAAAATTGCAGTAAAATTACAGGCAGAGGCCGCAGCAGAGATTCCAGTCATACCCCGTAAAAAAAAAAATCCATGCCCATCATTTTGTGCAGCCCGTAAGTTTACGGGGCAAAGTAATATAGCATTATAATGCACAGGATATAATGCACTTTAAAACACAATAACACTTTGCTTACTGTTCCGTAGCACGTAGCACGTTAGATAATCATCACAGAATCGCTGTTTTGGCGGGTTAAAATTTTCGAAACACGAGTAAAATGACGGGTTACACCCTAGCGGAGGACAATGTATGGGGTCGTACCGTATTTTTGCTAACGTATGGGCTAGAACTGTAAGAATATGTGGATTGCTCTTAATTTTCTAAGTATCTAAGGGATAAGGCCACTTATTTATTGGATCAGACCGTTTTTCCTCAAATAAGGCTGTTGTCCGTGAAAATTGAAGGGCTAACGCTCATAAATTTATAGTTTTTTCTGAGAGTGTAGGAATTTACTTCATTAATGATGTTACGTTATTTAGATAAGGCAAAGCAACAACAACAAAAAAATTCCTAAATATTAATATCCCTGTATACAAGTAATATATAAATATATTAAGTTTTTCTAAAATAATTTTTCTGATAGGTAATTACTTAAAAGGTTATTTATATCCATTTGTTGTATTAGGGAAACTTTTGAAAATAGTTTGATAGCTGTTTCATAGAAATTTATGAATGTAGATAGAAAAATAAAGAGATGCATTTTTTACCAGTATACTAAAGAACACGAGATAGTTATTAGAAACGTGAACAAGAACGAAAAATCATGCATCACGACATAGAATATGAAACATTTTTCAACACTATCGGGATAATGTTAAGAAATTTCATTTTTGCTCTTAAAGTGAAATGAGATAAGTGAATACATTAAAAAAAACACACACACACACAACGCAAAAAAAAAATCATTTTCAGTAATTGCTGTCCATAGCCAGTAATGTGTGCGAATTCTTTCGTGCAGCCCTGTATAATATCTAGACCCTGTAATACGCTACAATTTAGTTTAGTTTTAACATGCGTATCACAGCTGAAAACTCACATCCAGAAGTATGGGTCATAGTCAGTCCTGTAACAGATTTCTTTTCTGTGTCTCTTTATATAAACTATAAATTCTATGTACTCAATAAACTATGAAAAACATCTTGTAGTGCAGTTCAGTAATTTATATCAATTTCATTGCGCTAGTAATAATGTAAAATCATTAAAATACACAGCAAACGATTTTTCCCCATAGATCATAATGTAATAGAATTATTTTATGCGTCCATGTAAACGAACTATAATTGCTTCCTTTTCTATGCTCTATAAAAAGCAGGTTGGCATCCGCATGAGTGATGCATATGAATTTCATTATGTTTGAAAATGAGTAACATCATTAAAGAGCACTAAATACGCTTTTTTCCTTTGATCATAATGTAACGAAATAATCTTGAGTGTCCTGTAAATGCACTATAATTGCTAATTGTTCTATACTCTATAGAAAGCATGTTGCCATCCACTGATGTGATTCCAATCAATTTCATTATGTTTAAAAAAGTGTAGCATCATTAAAATGAATTATTATTAATATTTCCCCATTGGCAGTAATGTAACGGAATATTTTGAGTGCATTCCCTTAATAACAGTTATTTTTACATGCACATTGACATAAATGAAACAAAAATGCAAAATTTTATACAAAAAAACTATATTAAGCTATAACTATAACTACATTATTTACTGTGTCATATTATATATATATATATATATATATATATATATATATATATATATATATATATACAGGGTGCAAAATATTATCTATCGCCGACCTTTAATTTCTCAACCGTTGGTTGTAGACGTATAGTTCCAATTACAAAAGCGTTTAAAATAAGGTAAATATTCATGTTGTGGCGTTAATTAAAGTAAAAAATCAATTTTATAGAAATTACGAAATCTAACTTTTTATACGGTCCCCCGGTCCCTATAGTTATATTTAGTAAATGTTTGCACATATCATAACAAATACAACACAAAAAGTTTGACTTCTGTACGACAAAAATTGACCCAGTTATTAAATTTAAATTTTTGATATTTTTTCACATGATTTTGTCTTTCATTCAGGGATCAGTTAAAAAATGAATTAGAATAATTCGAGATCGAAATCAGGGTGCAATGTCCTTTTTACGGCAAAACTACCTTTAGCCGGTATCGCTAAATCGGTGTATCACCAAAGAGGGTTATTTCATCTAAAAATTTGAGCTGACTTTGAGGGGTCGTATACAAAGCGAAGAAGGAAATATTGAAATTAAACAGAAAAATAAATATCAATTTATTATCATATTAGAAAACGGTCTACTATAAAAAATGAATACACCATATACCGGAATCAACTAGAGATACTGGTCAAAGTATTCTCCATTGGTATAGCAATCGGTGTCCTCGAAATGTGGCGTACAAAATTCGCAGATGTTTTAAAAACAAGAAAATTTGTCTGCTGAACATACGATATTGTTGCACATATCACTCCTGTTTGCAGTCAACTATTGACTTTGGCTCCAACTATAGAAGAAAAAGAATTTTCATTTTCATAAAACATGGAGGAAAGCACTCAGAATACTTGTGACATCTTTGCATTCACATAGGAAAACGTTTATATTTTAAAAATAATAATACAAAATTCCTTCTATATACACATTTTATTTATTTATTTTATTGAAATGTGTATCAAATATTTCAACAACCAACTAAGATAGTACTTAACGACTGCATAAATATGAGACAAAACTCATAAGTCTCCTAGTAGTCAACGGATATAGAATGATATATAACAAAAAATGCTCACAAAGCCAATTGTTAACATTTGTTATTAATACTTTTAGAAACTAGAAATGACATTTTTACGTAGTAGTAAATACACTTAAATAATAAACTAGTAAATCTGCAGATCAGGAGCCTCAACGTCAGCTCAAGTCACTGTTTTTTAATCTCACTTTTCATATTATTTAGCATCTTACAATCCGCAATTTAATTTTTTTCTATTGCATACATATTTACAGGCATATACAATTCTTCGGAGGTTTCAGAAATTAGAAACGTTAAATTAAACACGGTTTATGCAATGATATTCTGAAATTCTTATGAACTTCTTATTCTTACAACTTTTTAGATTAAAAAAAAACTTGTATTAAAATAAATTCTTCATTTATGTCAATAGAATACAAAAATAATTTATTTTGCTAATAAATTATTGGAACAAAATAGTGCGTGTTGCTTTTATTATTTTTATCTTCTTTGAAATATCGTTGCTAGGCAACTGATAAATTAAAGAGAAAAGTAAAAAAAAAATGCATTTTAAAATTTGTAAAAAACATGAAAATAAAAGTTTTATATTTCCGGAACAGATGCAAAAAAATTTCCAATCATTTAAACAATTAATATCTCAATTCTAATAAATGTATCGTCAATTTTTCAAAATTATTGGATATATTTAAAACCTCCATATCGAAAATCAACATCCATAATTTTACGTTGAAATCCATTATTCAAATATGCGATTTCCATTTCAGTTAAAAATGAAATTTGAAAATCGTCTGCAGTCCCATAGGAAAGCATTATGATTTAAAAAGAAATGTTCTCTAGTTTTCGAACGAATGAACCAAATTTAACCAAAACTATACAGCGAATTCCGGGTATCTCACCAACATACCCACCAAAAATCAACCTAATCGGATCATTTTTACGGCAGTTATCGCGGAACAGACAGACAGACAAACAGACAGACAGAAACCAAAAACTTTCCGGGTCTCAACAGTAAGCCTTCACTGACGTTTCGGCAATAAATAATAACATTTTTTGTAATTCAATAAAAACGTAACAAAAATTCACCGACTTATGCTCATTCTACATAGGAACTTATTACTTTTATGGGAAAAATGTTTGATTTTATGTGACATAAAAACATGTTTTGTTTGTAATAAAAACAACATTAAAAAATCAGGAAAGTTTAACTACGTCAGATAAGTTTAACTACAAAGTCATCTGTTTAAATTTTCACACCATTTCATATAATAAAACTTATAATTTAAATTACAGCAGCTTATTAGTAAAAGCAATTTTACCTATTCTTGAAGAAAACATATTGATTCGAAGTACACGTTTACGTACACGGTACACGGGACAAAAATACGATAAAATACACAATAAAATAAAACAATAGCTTTATCCTAATTTATTTTTAATCTTACAAAACATGCATTAAAGTTACCTAATACTGATTACACAACTTGCGTTCGCTTTCAAAAATAAAAAAGTAATTTTTTTTAAAGAATCAGGGATTTTAAACACAGTAATTAGTTAAATGATAGAAAAAAATAACATAGGCGCAACAAATATTTAAACAAATGTCGCTTTTAATCTAATTTAAAAAATTACTTTTGTAAACTATAATTAGCTTTAAGCAACAAATCAATGGCTTTTATTCCATGAATTATATTGATTTTTTTAACTGAATAAATGCTTACAATTAAGTTTTAAATAGCATGAATACTATGTTCAAAATATATTTCGAAGATAAACAGGTCTTAAATAATGTTTCTGAAATTTCAAGAATATGCCTCTACTCTGAACATTCCTACATCTAAATATAATACAAATTAGAAAATCTGTCTTATATGTTTATCCATATAAATACGTAATACCGTAATTGTTTATAATCCATTAATTTTTACGAAACAGTGGAAGAAAATGCACCGCAACATAATATTTTTTGCTGCGTTTAAATTAGAAGAAAAATAAATCTGCAAATCGAAAATAAATAATTTCTGTGTTATTAAAACTCATTCAGGTTACACATACACCAAAAAGGAATCAGCAGCATTTTGTATCAAGGTCTAACTGAATCTAAAGTTTTATTATATTCCGTTCATTAGTTCTTGAGATATGACTACCGCTAAAATCACAGCATGGCAGCGCCACTTGTTGGGAGATTTGCACCAAAACTTTATGAACAACAACTTATGTCAACGTCTAACTCAATCTGAAGTTTGATGAAAATCTGTGCATTAGTTCTTGAGATATAGTTATCGTGATAATCATGAAAAATGTAGCATAGCAGCGGCACCTTTTGGGATGCGTACACCAAAACGTAATCAGCGTCTACTTATGTCATGGTGTAACTGAATCTGAAGTTTGATGAAAATCCGTGCACTAGTTCTTGAGATATAGTTATCGTGATAATCATGAAAAATGTAGCATAGCAGCGACACCTTTTGGGAAATGTACACCAAAACGTAATCAGCGTCTATTTATGTCATGGTGTAACTAAATCTGAAGTTTGATAAAATTCTGTGTATTAGTTCTTGAGTCATAGCTATCGTAAAAATCGTGAAAAATGTAGCATAGCAGCGCCACCGTTTGGGCGATTTACACTATAAATTAATCAGCACAGATTTTTTTTATCAGGGACTAACTAAATCTAAAGTTTTATTAAATTCCGTGTATTAGGTCTTGAGATAGAGCGCCCTCAAAATTCTTGTCGCATACAGACAGACAGACAGACAGACTCACAGACAGACATTTTCTAAAATCAGTAAAATCATGTTTAGGACCTTTCGAAACGTATAAATCTGTCAAAAACCGGAAGTCGAAAATTTTCACTTCTTGTAAAGATATAAGAAAGTAAAAAGACAAATCTTTCTTATTCGAGCTCTTATTACTTTCTTCTATCTTTACAAGAAGAAAGTATTGGATTCATTTAAATTTTCGACTTCCGGTTTTCGACGGATTCATACATTTCAGGAGATCCTGAACACGATTTGACTGTTTTTAAAAAATATCTGTCACTGAGTCTGAGACTCTGTGGCTCTGTCTGTCTGTCTGTATGTGACAAAAATTTTGTGGGACCACTATCTCAATAAATAATGCACAAAATTTAATAAAAAATTATATTTAGTTAGTCCCTGATATATATTGATGCTGATTAATGTTTGGTGAAAACCGCCAAACAGGTGGCGCTGCTTCTGCATTTTTCGCGATTCACGCAATAGCTCTATCTTAAAAACTAATGTACTTATTTTCATCAAACTACAGATTTAGTTAAACCTTGACATACATAGACGTTGATTATGTTTTGGTGTAGATCTCCCAAAAGGTGACGCTGCTATACCACATTTTTCATTATTTTTACGATATCTATATCTCAAGAACTAATGCATGGAATTTCCTCAAACTTCAGATTCTGTTAGACCATGACATAAATAGATGTATGCTTAAGATTTGGTGTCAATAACACAACAGGTGGCGCTGCTATTCTACTTTTTTATTATTATCGCGATAACTATATCTCAAGAACTAATGCACGGATTTTCAACAAATTTCAGATTCAGTTAGACGTTGACATAAGTTGTTGTTAATTAGCTTTTGGCCTAAATCTCCCAAAATGTGGCGCTGCTATGGTACATTTTGCAGGATTTACACGAATTTAGCAATAGTCATATCTCAAGAACTAATGCACGGAATTTAATAAAACTTTAGATTCAGTTAGAACTTGATATCAATTGGTGCTGATTCTTTTTAGTGTATGCGAAACCTGTTTGAGATAGAAGAAAGTTTTGAGATCGGCACATCCGACTAGTCTTGTGTAAAGTTTCTCAAAATATAATACTTCTTTTCACTACAGTGGTTTGATCTACTTGGTTACCATGGGAACTTGGTGACGTTTGCGCACTCTCCGATCAAGTTTTCTCCAGGACTATCAGACGTGTATGCTCAATTTGACATTTTAGACTGGTTTGTAACATCCTGATGACGTTCGCAGAAGAGAAAAGAAACATAGATTTTTAAATGTGTTTGTAAATTCACGATTTTAATGTGTGTACCATTTAGCAAATGTTGTATTTGATTTTAATACATTATTTTAATTATAGAAATTATGGTGCAATTGTCCTGTTTTTAATTATAATATAAACACTTCCTAGTTACTCATGATTCCGAAAAGGTTTCCTTCATTTTCATAAACATGAGACACTAATTGATTTTCGAGATTTAAGGAAGTATTTTCTGACCGCAATTTTCAGAAACTTCGTCAAGTAGAATTTATTGTACATTAATCAGTTTAACAACCCGAAATATCCATTATTCGGATGATATAAAAAATTTTCGTGTTCATTAAACATTACCAGCATTCAAACTGACATTAAAATTAATGTTGTATAAATAAATATTCATGCTATATTTATAGTGTATAAATAGTATTCATTAACATTTTGTTATTTTTGCATGCATAACTTATATTACGCAGACGAAAATATTTATTTGAGAGTTAATAGCATCCGAAAAAGCGATATTCTGGAAAAGAAACCTGATTAATGTACTGTAAAAACTACTGGGGAAAACTGCGTACCGCAAATGAATCTTTTGTTTCAGAAATGCTTCTTTAAATCTGGAATATATGTTGCTTTCTAAGGTTTCTGAAGATAAAGGAGAGCTTTATGGAATATTGAGTAACTCTGAAGAGGCTATATTTTAGTAAACCTATATGATAAGACCTAGGTTAACAATCATTTGTCTTTTTTGTACAGTGTAATGTTAAACTACATTTTTATATCATTCTTTAAATCAGGAATATATGTTGCTTTTGAGGTTTCTGAAGATAAATGAGAATTTTAAGGAATCGTGAGTAACTCGGAAGAGGCTATATTTTAGTAAACCTATAAGATAAGACATAGGTTAACAATCATTTGTCTTTTTTGTACAGCGTAATGTTAAACTACATTTTTTATTTATAATTTTATTTTCTAAAAAAATAAAGTTATCAATCGGATTTTTTGTTTGTATCAGATACTTAAAAACCCAATCATAATTATCTTATTTCTGTAATTATAATATTGCTGCATGAATTGTGAGTTTTTAAATTAATATTTAAACTAGTCACATGTGCCAATCCCAAAACATTCTTCTATCTCACACAAATTTTGCATACACTAAAAACGAATCAGCAATAATTTACATCAAGGTCTAACTGAATCTAAAGTTTTGTTAAATTCCGTGCATTAGTTCCTGAGATATGACTATCGTTAAAATCGTGTAAATTCTGAAAAATGCAGCATAGAAGTTGGGAGATTTACATCAAATTCTAATCACCAACAACTTATGTCAATGTCTAACTAAATCTGAAGCTTGATGAAAATCCGTGCATTAGTTCTTGAGATATAGTTATCATTAAAATCATTAAAAAAGTTGCATAGCGGCGCCACCTGTTGGACTATTTACACCAAAATGTAATCAGCATCTATGTATGTCAAGGTCTAACAGAATCTGAAGTTTGGTGAAAGTCTGTGCATTAGTTTTTGAGATATAGCTATCGTAAAAATCATGAAAAGAGTGGCATAGCAGCGCCACCTGTTGGGATGTCTGCATCGAAACGTAATCAGTGTCTATTTATGTCATGATGTAACTGAATCTGATGTTTGATGAAAATAAGTGCATTAGTTCTTGAGATTGAGCTATTGTGGAAATCGCAAAAATACAACATAGCAACGCCACCTGTTGGCCGATATAAAACAAAAACAAATCAGCACCAATTTGTTTCATGGACTAACTGAATCTAAAGTTTTATTATATTCTGTTAATTAGTTCTTGAGAGAGAGGGCTCAAAAAATTTTGTCATATACATACAGATGGACAGACACACAGAGCCACAGACTCACAGACTCACAGACAGATATTTTCTAAAAACAGTCAAATCGTGTTCAGGACCTTCTAAAACGTATAAATCCATTGAAAACCTGAAGTCAGAAATTTTCATGAATCCAATACTTTCTACTTGTAAAGATAGAAAAAAGTAACAAGAAGGTTTAAAAATATATTTTTTAAATAAGTTGAATAAATATGCGAGCTAGTTTTCTTTCTGTTTTATTAATTTATTTTCAGTGAAGGAGTCTGTTTATATTCTTATTGCTTGTAAAATAGTTTTGAATTAATTTTAATAATTAATATTTTAAAAATAAAATAAGAAAATTAGTTGTTGCTGTGTAAATGAATACGTAATTTAAAAAAAAAAAACTTCAATTAATTTGCGAACTAATTTTATTTTCTTTCTACGATTAAGTTAATAGATGAATAATAATTTTAATCAGCGCTTTCATAAATTATTTTGCTATAATACAGTTATCACTAGTTGAATTTGTGTGTGCATGAAATTTTCAGACATTTTCAATTGGAGATGTTTATTAAATAAAGTAATTTTTATATGTATATGGTTCAAGCAATTGTAAACGGTATTAAATAAAATAACGCATGGGAACTGTAGATATTTTTTATTAAAATCATTTTTACTGAGTGAAACATTATAAGCGATGTTTAATAGAATCTTGCACACACACATATGTGTGTGTGTGTGTGCTTCATTACTTCATATATATATGACACATTATAGATGATTACTATTACTGTCGACTTGACACGTTCATTCCATCATACCTCCGTGACGACATATCAGTCCGAACCCCACGAAAATTACCAGATAATCAGATCGATGTATGCGCAGTCGAGATCGTTGAAATGCAGTCATGACATTGGAGAGGGTATTATTCCGATTTACTCACTATGAAGACAAATCTCGGAGTACAAGTCACATTGAACATCGTAGTGTATTGCAATCGTGAAAGCTGAGTAGAGGCAGTTAATTCCAATAGAATTGTCCCAAAAACATTAAGGAAGACTTAATAGATAAGCAAGGACTTTATTATGATAACAGAGATGAAAGCAACTCCACCGACTTTCGCTTCATTAAAAACTTGAACACATTAAAGCTATTGAAGAATTTGCAGAAATTGAAGAACAGACTACCGACGAAACAGCGTAGACTCTCCCAGTGACGGCTTATAGTTGACAACAATTAATTCGTGTAAAATCTGTCTCCGAAGCCAGTGCAACCGTATAAATACTCCAAAATTTTGCCCAAAGTGACAGAAGCGCGAAAAAAGCTGGCCCACTCACATCAATGTTCGGAGGGAGCCAGGGGGATAGAAAAGGTGGGGGCCTTCTCGCTAATGGTTGAAAAAATGAGGCCGAGAAGGTGTGTACATGACGTAGGACCAAAACTCTTTATCAGAAGCGGCAATTTTAAAAAGGTAAAAAAGCCTTGAGCGGGAAACGCGAGGAATCCTGGGATGCCGAATGAATTAAATAAAAAAATGTTATTACAAAAGTTCCAAAGAATAAAAATTCAATGTCTCAAATAAGAAGAATTTAAGCAAGTGCGTTTAGAGGCAGTTTTGCAATTTAATAGAATAAGGTTTTAATAAATGCGTGTAGCTTTTAACAGATTAAGATTTTTAGAATGATAAATAAAAGAATATTTTGATTAAGTTATTTTGATTTAATTATTTATATAATTAGAAGCTTTAATTAATTTTTATATCATGTTTTATAATACGTCTAAGGTTCATAGCACTTTTATTTTTTTTAATTAATGTGTAAGGTAATTATATAATATTGTATGAACAATTAATATAACAGACGATATGGTTTTAATGCATTAGTTTTGCAATTAAAGTGCTATAGGGGAGGGGAGCTATTATGTTTGTGCTCAAATCTGTAAGGTTGTCCCTGGTTAGGTCTAAATTTTTAACGATAAACAACATTGATTGATGTTTAAAAGTATAATTGATTTTAATCTTAAAGTTTAGTTTATTTAAGTATGTGTTTTTTTTTTTTACTTAAAATGGGGGGGAGGAGGAACTTTCCCAGGTGCTCAAATGAGACCCTTAAAAGAAAAATTTTGAAAACAGTATTAATTATTATTGTTAAAGTAAATAGTGAGTCATGCAACAATATCACAAACTGAAAAGCTTTAGCATTACTTTAAAACTGCAGATAAACTATAGAAAATATCACACAAGTTTTCTATAAATTAAGGTCTGTAAAATTATCTCACAGTAGCGTCAGTTATACTGCAGAAACATCAGAAAATATACTTCTGAATTAATGACTGTAAAATTACTTCAGATTTATTGCAGTAGTAGCTGTTACCCGTGACTTCGTTCACGTAACATTAAAATAATAATAATTGCATTAATTAAGCAAATGATTTCACTCCTGATAATTAAAGAAATATATAATTAACAAAACCTTTATGACTTTTTATAGGAGACAATACGGCATTTCTTTGTTATAAGGGTATAATGTAATGTTTAATATAACTCCGTTTTAAAAAAGTTAAATTTTGGGCCAAATAATATACACAATCACAAAAATGAAACTGCAACCAATTGAAAAAGAAGTGCAAGATGAGAGAAGAAATGATCCTTTAGAATACCATTGAATGTTTTACCACGCAAAAATAAACCTGGATGCAAAGATGTATTTACTTGTTGGACAAATTTCGTTCGCTAAAGAAAGCGAATTGGCTACGGACGCGACCCGTGACTGTTACCCGTGACTTCGTTCACGTAATAATGAAAGAAGAATAAATGCATAAATTAAGCAAAATATTTCACTTCCGATTGTTAAAAACGTAAATAATTAACTAATTCTTTATCACATTTTATAGGAGACAATACATTTTATAAAAGACAATATAGTAATAGTATGTACTGACATATTTCTTTGTTATACAGTGGTGGACATAATTATGACATGTTCCGAATTTCATATAGAATTAAAGAAACGATATAAAGCTTAAAAATGCATTACATCAAATATGACAAAAATTTACCCTGTTATCATATATAATTATCTTATAATAATGACATTTTCATACAATTTAATGAAAAAACTTAACATAATGGACAAAATTATCAGACACCAACCTTTATTTCCAAATACAGTGGTCAACATAATTAGCAGACACTAATGGTTTAAAAGAAAATACTCTAACATGGTTATTCAATATTTGGTGGAGCCGCCATTGTTTCTTATAACATGAAAGATTCGATTCAGCATCGAATCTATCAATTCCTACAAAATATCGCAAGACAGTTCTTCCCAAGCACATTTTATAGCATTCTTTAGGTCTTCAAAACATTTAAACTGCCTCCCATTTCGGTGAACCTCACGAGCTAAGATTCCCCACAAATTTTCGATGGGATTTAAGTCTGGGGAGCGAGAAATCCACGTAAGAACATTGATATTTTGCTCTGAAAGGCACTTTTTTGTTATGTGTGATGTATGAATCGACGTGTTATCGTACTGGAAAGTGTAGTTATCGCCACAAAGAAGTTCACCGTATATGGCTATTTGATCTTTAAGAAGATTCTTATACCTTTCGGAATTCATTCTTGAATGAATAAAAACGATATCGGTTTTCCCTTGAGTCGAAAAACCAGCCCAAACCATTACTGAACTTCTCCCATTTGGCGGCTCATTTGTACATCAGGAGACTTCCGTAAATCATGCCAATAATAGTGAAACCCATCAGGACCATCCAGGTTAAACTTTTTTTCATCAGACAATAACAAAGAGTACCATTTGGAGGGCCAGACCATAGTTTGTTTAGCGAAGTTTAAACGGTCCATTTTGTACATCCTTAGAAGCGGTGGTTTTTTCTTCAATTTTTTAAATTTCACATAGAAAGCATTATGCGACAACCTGCGAATGGTTTTCCTTGAGCAATTCAGTTTCAAAGCTTTTTTAATGCCTGCAGTGGTCATCTTATTCTGTGTAGCGAGCGAAAGTACATGACGTCTGTCTGTCAAGGACAAGCAAGAAGTACGTCCAGAATGCTTAATCACCGATCCATTACTTCCTCTTTTCAAAACATTTGAAATTGCACATGTAGAGCATTTAATAACTTTTGAAATATTATTAACTGAAGCACCAGTTCCATTTAATCTCCAAATTTCGAGAATTTCACTTTCTTTTAATTCTGTACCTCGTGGCATGTTTGTAAATGCGTGAAGTCGTTAGCGTCTGCTTTAGTTAACTGCTGACGTCATAACAGCGTGCAGAAAATTTGCATATTGCACATTATTTTCGAAAAAAAAAAACAGGTGTTTTAATTAAAATGTTAGGGTGTCTTATAATTTTGTCCGCGGTATTTTTAATTTTTTATTAAACTCTATAAAAATATCATTTCTGTAAAAATATAACATGTGATAACAGAATAAATTCATCTTTTTGTCGTATTTGATAAAGCATTTTTAAGTTCTGAAACTTTTCTTTCACTGCATGTCAAATTAGGTAAGAGTCTTATAATTATGTCCACCGCTGTACAGGCCTTGACATAACTCAGTTTTAAAAAAGTGAAATTTTTTGCCAAATAATCTCGAAAATGAAACTGCAACCAACGAAAAAATGAGGTCCAAATAAAATCGTGGAAATCGACGAATTGGGTAAAATCAAATGTCAATTTTACCTGATAAATCATTTTACTTTTAACGACTGTGTGAAACGTTTTAACAACCATTCTCCAGAAATAATTAATTGGAAATAGTAAGTGCTTTTTCCTTAAATTCAATTCTTGAGAATAGGGAGCAATAATTTGTATACCTAAATGCAAGAAATTTAAATTTGACTCCTTGGTTTAATCGATAGCTGAAACAAATCTTGATTTCTAAATGACAATATGTTGACATGTTGACACACTATTTTTGTTCTGCAGAATAACTTGATTCATAAAGTTTGAATATGTGGAAATAAGTTTTTATTTTTAGAAAATTTTACTGTAATCAAGATTTTGTTTTCACCATATATTCAAACTGAAAATATTTTTTTTTCAGTTTTAATGAGAAAATAGCGTGAAAAACATATTTATCCGTTTTATATCTCCTTTTTATGCACAAAATTGAAGTAATTCAGTTGTCTTTTTGAGAGAAATTTCGTTAACATTTACAAAATAATAATAATAATAATAATAATAATAATAATAATAATAATAATAATAAATAAATAATATATCAGAAACTGATTCGAAATTTTTAATTTTGAGAGTTTATGGGACATCCTCGGATCAATGATAACCGGCGTTAACTAAATCGCGTTGCGTTCGATAATCTAAGAGGAGTAGTTGTGAATTACAAACAGACGATCAGATTTTAATATATTAGATTCGTGTTCATTTTTCTTTTCTTAATAATCATGATGTTAATTTTAGCAGAAAACTCTCATCTGTATGGTAAGTGATATTTTTATGCTAATCAGTTTATTTAAACAAACATTTATTATTATTTTTAAAATATGGCGTGAAACTCATCGACTTTCTATACTTACTGATGCTTATATTATTAATGTATAAAATTGATTCACGCTCCTTTAAATACATATTTGAAAATACCCGTTTTATTTTAAATATGATGTCATTTTGTTCCAAGAGAAATCTCTTTTTAATGATATAATTATTGTTAATTTTCTTTTCCTGGCAATCATAAAGTGAATTTGGGCAGAAAACTCACATCTATATCTAACTGACATTCAAGCTTATAAATTAGAAGCGATAAAAAATATTTCAGTTTTTCAATTTCAATATGACATCATTATTCATCTACTTTCATTATATACTGATTTCATGCTCCTTGTATTATTAGGAATATTTGAAAATGCATGTTTTATTTCTAATATGACGTCATATTTGTCTAAGCCAAAGAGGATCATTTTCATAATTCCATGGTCCAGAAATATTTTCTTAACAATATAATTATTGTTCATTTTTTCTTCTATTTTAAAAGCAATTTTTGCTAGACAACGTCTTCTCGACGTAACCGACATTCATACTTCATGTATAATAATAAACATTCCATCTTCTTGTTTCAAATATTACGACAGTTCATATTCTTTTCAATTCTTTTAAATTTTCAAATTGAAAATTAATTATTGAGGAAGATATTATTCCACGCTTTGTATTTATTGGCAACGATAATGCTTAGCAGCGTAAATTAGTCAATTAAATTTAACAGGAAAAATATTCATTGACCAGAAGGACCCGTGCAAAGCATTCGCACTACAATTTTTGAGGTTATTTCTTGGTACGTTTTAGCACTAATTTTTATTTAACTGATTTTTTTTAAACAAATAACGCGTTTTAACGAAATTTGAGTGTACTATGTCAGAAACTTACTCAAAAACTTTTCGAATGATACCTTATTCATCATTGTATGTGTTGTATGTGAATAGAGAAAGGGATGTTGACAACGGAAATCATATATATGATAATTGCTTGTGTATAAGAAAATGGAAATAGATTGCCAGAAAATTTGTTGCCGAATTTTCTTCTCTCGCCTAGGTCATTTCTCTAGGTTGCCAAGACCTCTGTACTAAAAAAATTGAATTATAAAAAAATTGAACACTGAATCAGACGTTTAGTGAATTCATATGAAAGCCTTTCCTCAGATTTTGCAAAACTGTTCCAGAAATGTCTTAAATACATAAATAAATATTTGGTGCACCACTTTTTTGGGTTGTCCAAGCTTTATGGTTCGGCAACCATTTAAGTGACGTCAGAATTCTCTGACGTATTAACAGTTTAATGAAATATTTAAAATAAATACAATTTTTGTAAATCCTAATGAAATGTATATCCTAATTGAAAGATAAATCTTAAATTACATTATCTACTGGTGCTCCGATACAGTACGCATATACACAGCCATGATGATTAAACAAAGATAACAAATAAACAGTAGGTGACACACGCGTAAAAATTAAATAAAAACCCGTTTAAAATCTTGATATTTTTTCAAAACGCACGCGCAAGACATAAATTAACAATCTTATTTTAAATGCATTAGAGAATGACGTCATCCGATAATGTAGTATTTTATTTTTGTGGCAACACTGATTTGAGAAAACCTTTCATTTCATTTATGAAAACAATGTCAATTTAATTTTTAATTAACAGCAATTTTTATTCGAAAAACATGTTTTAAAAAAATGTAAATGTACTATGTCAGCAGCCTGTTCAAAATCCTTTCATATGGTGTCTCGTTGGTCGTTCTGCGTTTCGTATTTTCTTAGAAAAAGGGATGTTGACAGGAGAAATAATATATATGATTCTGTATGAAATGTAATGATGTTTTGGATTATTAAGAAATAGGATTATTAAAGATGTAAAGTCTCATTCATTTTTTAATTTATGATTGTGAAATGAATTCACATAAACTACAGTATTTTTGCAGATAATAGCTCACAATACTTTTGAGATAAATTACTGCAAAATTACTTCACTTTACCTGCAAAATAACTAAAGTATATTTTCAGTCGAGATTACACTACAGAAAATCTACAGTTGACTGTAGAAACACTTCAAAAATACTTCTATAGGACAACGGCAGCTCATTTTTACCTGGGTTTGTATAAATGTTTCAAAGAGATATCACATTTTTAAATTATTTGCAGAAAATTGAGATTTAAAAATTTATCAGTTGTTCAAGAAATGGATGGAAATAATCTCCAGCTGTTGATATTCATTAAGATTTAATAATTTAATTCAAGTAATGGATGGAAATAATCTCCAATTATTGATACTCATTAAGATTTAATAATTTAAACACAACCAAATGCATAATGCATTTCAATTTTATAACATACATTAAATGAAAAAATAGGCTGAGGAATTAATTGAGAATGCCAGCTTACATTAACTTAATGAGTATTCTATTAACAGATAGATTGACTTCGTTATGCATATTAAATCTGAATATAAAACGAAAATATTCAGAAAAATCTTTGTACTTATATTTCTTTAAAGTATATAATATAAAGTGTAATAAAAAGTTTTCATCAATTATGAAAATAATATTTTCGGTAGCAATATGTTTTAAATTTACTGTTAAAGATTGTTCACACTGTTTCATTAACCATTGGGAAAATGGTTGTTGTTTTCGGTGGATAATAAACCTCTTGACGTCGTCACTTTATTTTTTTAAGCGTTCTTAACGAAATTCTGTAACTTTAAAAGAGTTTTTTTTTTTTTTGAATAGGCAATAGAAATGCATAAAATCGTTACACAAGTGTTAAAGTTATAAAAAGGATGGAAAAATTATCAGATATGAAAAAAAGCCGAATTCAAAAATTGACGTCGGATGAGAAATCGTCTTATAAAGCAAAAAACGTAGTCTTAAACTTTAATTTCCTCAAAATACCTTTAGCTCAGACATCAATCTAAACAAGAGTTAAAGCAATACTTAAATTTTGCTAAGAGGATAGTGTACAAATAGAAATTGGACCAAATTTTAAAAATTTCAATGCTAATACCTAAATTTAGCATCATATTTGGATATTTAGGTTTATTCCACCTTCGGATACCAAACGGGAAGTCAGTAGATAGGGAATGGAACTTCTGCGTCAGCAGCAGGCGTTGGCGGCTGTGCGGTGGTAACACCGCCTGCTGCCGAAATCTTAATATAGTAGGTGGGTGGAATAGTTAGCGTGTTGAAGCTATGTTATAGCAGGGTGGAGCGAATAGGTCTGCTAAAAGAGAGGGGTATTTTAGGGGGGGGGGGGTAAATTAATAATTTTTTTTAATGTCTTATGGTACGAGGTAACGGTTATGGTATATTCCGCTATCCCTCTGCATTTTCCCAATGGTCGTTGTAATTTGTTTAATTAGAATTTTTTATCAACTAACCTGGCATCACCCGCATAGCTATATGGTTCATATCTATGTGGTCCCTTCTGGCTTTGTCATCGTAAATCGGGCCTCACTTGTCGTAGCTGGCGATCACTATATGGCGATCACTATACTAATGTTCCTGTCTGCTTCACACTCATAAACCGTTAATTTACCAATCAATACAACCACAGCAAAAAGCATGAAAACGACAAATATTTTTACTGAGAAAAGGGGGATGTGCTATTCGCGCTTATAAATCGTTGAAAATGCACATCTGTAACGAAATCTATGTGAATTTTCAATTTTTACATATATTAAATTTTCTGTTGTAAAAATTGATTTTGAACTATATTTCTCAAAGTTATTCACTTAACATATCAAATATCATAAGAATGTTTGCGAAAATTATTCCACATACGTACTGAAATACCTTTTACACTGCCTCTTAATAAATAGAATTGAAATACATATCACAGTACTCAATATAAGTATCATGTTTCATTTAATTATATTGAACATGTCACCGAATGAATTGAAAATGTTGCACACATACACTGAAAGGAAACTCAATACTTGTTTCATTGAATTACATGGAAATGCTTTAGAATTATAATTAGTAATTTATGATTTTAGAAAAATTTTCACATTTACCAACATAGTTGAATTTGTGTATTTTAATGATGTTTCACTAATTCCAAAGCATGAGATCAGTATGCGTAGCTAAGGTGCTATAGTAAATGCATTCTACAGAATATGGAGTGCAACTATCATTTATTTACAGGCACATTCTGAGTATAAATAAACATAAAATAATTCTATTTCTGTACTATCTATGAGTGATAATTGCTGTAAGTATGTTTTCCATTGTGGTATGCATTTGTAAGATTTATTAGTATATTTTAGTATATTGCGTGGTAGCTATAAATTATTTCCATTATATTCGAAGTAATGTAGCATGATTAAAATATCCGATTTCAACTATGTTGGAAAATGTTAAAAATATTTCCCATATACAGGGCGGCATATATGAATTTGGAAGCATTACCGTATATGAGCGCGAACTGATTAAAGTGTATTTTTAATTGCGTTCCAGCTTAAATGCATTAGAGCGTGCTAAGAAATGTTTGTAAAATATAAACAAGTTGGAAATTGCACGTCAAACGTGACAAATCTGTGAAATGAATTATATCGTCTTCAGATTAATTTCTGTAATAAAATAAGTATCTCGGTTGCTTGACGATTAAACCTCGGAAGCTCCTATAACAAGAAAGAACCCATGTTTTACGTGCGTTCGTAATTATATAAATACGTAGCGCCTATAGTCGTCGTCTGGTCCGTCCGTCTGTCCGTCTGTCCGCATATAACAGCGCAAAAACTACCCAACCAAATGATTTTGAAATTTAAGATATATTATCTTTGCAGAATTTTGTCGAGACATTTCAAGTTTTTTGAAAATCGAATCAAAACTTTAGAAGATATTAATAAAAATATTTATTAAGAAATGTGATTTTTTTAAAAGAAAATCAGTGCTTTCTTGTTATGGAGTTTCCGAGGTTTAATCGTCAAGCGACCGAGATACCTATTTTTTTACAGAAATTAATCTGCAGATGATATAATTCATTTCACAGAATTAAAAATCATCAAGATCTGAATATTAATGTAACTATGTATAGTACGAACGCACCTCATTTGTCACGTTTGCCGTACAATTTCCAACTTTTTTTTTATTATTATTATTCAAATTTCTTAATAAATATTTTTATTAATATCTTCTGAAGTTTTGATTCGATTTTCATAAAATTTGAAATGTCTCGACAAAGTTCTGCAAAGATAATGTATCTTAAATTTCAAACCATTCCGTTGGGTAGTTTTTGCGTTGTTATATGCAGAGAGACGGACGGACCGACGGACCAGACGACGACAACAGGTGCTACGTATTTATATATTTATGAACGCACCTAATAAAACCATGTATACGGCTGCTCAAAAGAAATTAAATACATTACCGTCCACGAATGATTACTGTCTGACGTGCGCTTTCGATAAAAATAATCTGAAAGTGCTGGTAAGGGATTGCTAATCAATGCCTGAAACATAATTTGTCTTGATATATATATTTTTCGGTATTTCTCTATTATCCCGTCGACCACTTTTCATAACAAAAAACTATTGCCAAACTGTAAGATTAAACGCCAAAAAATGCAGTCCCATTTACTTGATGTCAGAAGCATTATACGTGTTTGTTATGTCATCAAGTGGTTTTTAATTAGACATTTGCGTGTATTTTTCGTTATGTTTTACTGATTTATTAGTTATTTCATTAATTAATATAACAATTGTGTCATTAAATTCTTCTATTTTATTTATTTATTTATTTTGATATTCCAATGGCAACGTTCTCCCGTTTATTTGGCGATAGTTTTTTGTTATGAAAAGTGGTCGACGGGATAAAATAGAAGTACCATTTTTTTTATATGTGGATAGATGTTGTATATTATTTTTTTTTATAGAAAGTCGTTTTTAAAAAAATTATACCAAAATTTAAATAAATAATAAAACAGAAATATTACAGCATTGAAGTATGACAATTTAAACAAAATTAAAAATAAACTAAAAATATATGTTTCTGACTGTGTAAATATTATATATTAAATTAAAATTACATTTTCTTGCAAAATTTAGAGGATTTTTATAAATTAATACCATTGAAATTTAATTATTCTAACAGATTTGTATAAAAGTAATTTTAAATAATTAACAAATATGTTCATTAATTTGGATGTTTTTTAAAAATTAATTTGAATAAGCGTAATATTATTTTTTTTTCATTTTAATTGTGAGGTATACGAAAATGTTTACATTATTCAAAATATCGTTTAATCTTAAATTAAAAAAATATATATATTTCATGTGTATTGACGCTAGTTATTAAATGCACTTGCTTGTACGAAACAAAAATAAACAGTTATTTAAGCGCGTGAATTGAAAAGAAATAATTATATAAATATAAATTATTTATGCATAAATATGCATTTAAAGGACAATTATTTATATTTATTCATTTATCGAGAAAGATAATTACAAAATGCAGAAAAGGATAAACAAAAAACACATTTTTTTAAAATTATGAGTATTTTTATTACAAAAATGAAATAATATTTACTATATGTGTTTTTATGTTTCTGTAATTAAGTCGTTTAATTATATTTAAAATTAATTTTAATTTTAATTAGATTCATTGATTTATTCTGTGGAAATCAATATTTTTTAAATTAGTAGTTTATATTTTTTGTTATTTCCCATATTTAAAAGAATATTACACGCGTTAAAACAGTTATAGCGAATAATGCCATATTAAATAAAAAAAACTTTTTACTTGAAAAATACGAAAGAAATTCCATTATTAAAAGTATATATTTGAAACAACCATTTTGAAGATAAAAAAAAACTGCGTAATATATTTTCAGTAAAAATTAATTTATATTTAAATCCTATCCCATTTCTAAGTCTCTTAACTTTTATATAAAGTATTTCTAAAGTATTGTGGTTTTAAGTGTTATTATGTGGTAATCAGTTGCTATTGTTAAAAGTTTTATTATGTGCTGGAAACTTTTTATTCCATTGCTTGTTCTTTATTAAATTATATAACTATTGTCTAAAATGTTTATGGATTTAACTTTGTGCCTCTGTATCAAAAAATAAATTAACAACGTGAAATAGCACAAGTAAAACATATAAACTGGCAAACAGCTGTTTCGGAGCCCCTAAAGCTCCATCATCATTGCCAATTCAACAGATTAAAACCGATTTAAAATCCTAAGCCATGTCAATATGCCTGCGCTTTTCGTACGCGCCAAGATGGAATGGCAGTGACCTCTTGAAAAACAACAGCGGCATCAGAAAACACATGTGACGGAGAGACGAAAGACGCAGGCAAATTGACATGGCTTAGAATTTTAAATCGGTTTTAATATTTTGAATTGGCATTGATGATGGAGCTTTAGAGGCTCCAAAACAGCTGTTTGCCAGTTTATATGTTTTATTTGTGCTATTTCACGTTGTTAATTTATTTTTTGATGTATAATTATTGTTCTAGAAATAGCCTTTCTTAAAATGTAATAGACATTCTTATTAGGTACAAATTTTAATACACGGGTCACCATACATTAATCTCGACTTCGAGTAACAAAAACTCAGTTATTGATAGAATAAAAGACTGAAAAATATACTGAGTTTGTGTTAGATTCTTTTCTACTTATAGAAAGTGCTTCTAGTAAAATATTCTGAGTCACGGATTTTCCTTTATGCGCACTGGAATTTTCCGTAGCAGTGAAGGAAATAAAAGATTGCTAATTAACTCAAATATTTTCAGTGTTTCATTAACACTTTCAACGGGCAAAGTTGCTAAAATGTTGAAATGATTGAATGACACCAGAATTTATGAACAAATTTATTTGAAAATAAGTAAAATCTTTTTATCAAATTCCTTAAAAATGAAAATTCTATTACAAAATGAAGGTCCCATTGTGGCATTAGGGGATTATGTGGTATAAAATGCACCATCGCCCTACAAGGGATTAAGGTCCTACCTCAGAGGAATAATCTAGTCAATGGGTCCTACGCTACTAACGCGAAGACAGAAACTGTCAAGCTAATGATAAATTAAAGGCAGCGTTCCTTTCAAATTTCTTGCTTGCATTTCAATATTTTTAATTGATTGTTCGTTTTCAGAGGTTTGAAAGAGTCTCTGCACTAAAAATGTTGCAATATGCCAAAAACTGTACGAAAGGCATCTCACTAAGTCTTGACTTTCGAGAATATCCTTTTCATAGGTTTGAGAATTTTTTAATAATTAATCTTTGGAAATCGAATTTCTTGACAAAACTATTCGTGATTGATCAACAACACGATTAAGGATGATCTGGAAAGCGGCGCAACGTATTTGCCTTCTTTACAAAATCGAGCGCAAGAAAACACTCAAGCTAGGTCCCTAATTCAGTAAAACTCGTTTTAACAAGCTAGTACAAACTCAAAACTGAAATTGTTGCTATAAATCGAAAGGAGTTTAGATTTTTTTTTCATGTCATAAGCAGTAAATAATAATTCGAGCTCGAAAAAAATCGAAAATATGCGCTTTAATAAATGTAATTTTTTTGTCGTTAATCTTCCGTAATCAATGTTCTTACCAAAACTATTTGTCATCAATCAGCACCAGAATGACAGAAGATTTCTACTCTTTGGAATGTATAATGAAAGTAAAACTTCAGAGCGCTATGCAGTAGATTTAGGCGCCGTCAAATCGCCTCTTTATTTTTTCCATAGCCAATACTATCTTTCGAATGCTGGAAGATCTAGAGTTTTCTATAATGGTATTTTTCTATAATACAGTTTGTATTATAAAGGAAAAACATGTCAGGGAATTACGCCAATCTCATACATTCCATGGAATAAACCTGAGGCAACAATTGAATTTTATCCTAAATTTTTGAACTGTCTAAACATTGCGCAGTTTTAAGCTTTACACCGTTGAATAGAAAACTTATAAGTAATTTAAAATACATTTCAAAAGTGACCTGGCAAGCCGACTACGGAGAGTTTGCAGTTAAAACCATGTAAGTAAATCATCATTTTTTGTTTCTCTGTAGCGTTCCGTAACTAATTTGCCAATTAAAATTCAAACTTCGCAGATAAATGAATGAAACACGAATTTAACAGACATGTAATGGAACTACGCGCTTAAATATTAAATAACCAAAATCTAAAAGTTTATGAATGGGAAAATCATTTGAAATTATCATCCGGCATGCAGCTGATTAAAAAAGTTACAATTTTTGTGGGGAATGTATTGGGGGTAATCTAAGGAAATACACTCAATTGTAAAAAATAGATATAAGCCTTTCAATAAAATTAGTCAAAGCCGGATATAAATTCGCAGCTGCGAAATTGTATTTATAAATGCAACCTTAACAAAATAATATTAACTTTAATGTTAATGCTGTTAACTTATCGTGTTTTTCTTTAAAACATGTTTGTTGAAGATGAAAACGTACAACTGATATTTTGTAAGCATTCAAAAAATCTATATACAGAGTTGAGAAAACTGATTAATACACTGTGGAAACTACTCGGGAAAGTTTTAGTATAGCTTTAGAAGCATATATATATATATATATATATATATGTATATTTTACTAATGATTGTTTAAATCTTGAAATTATATTGGTTTCTGAGGTTTCTAAAGATAAAGAACGCATTCGAATCGTAGGTTACTCAGTTTAGATTATTGTATATTTTTGTTCGGGGTTTATAAGATAAGTCCGGTATAGTTGACCTGTTTAAGCGCCCCTTCCTTTTTCTTTTGCATGGTAATGATATTTGTAGTGCACGTGTAACCTGTCTACTTCAAATGTTATGTATAATTTCATAAAAAAATATTAGTGTAACATAAATATCATGTAAAACAGTGCTTTTATCAATAAACTTAATCAATGATTTCGGCCATATATCTGGGACCTCAGGGTAAGATTACTTGTTCGGGATAATGCCCCATCCGTAAAAGAATTAAGAACATAGGTAATTAACATTTCTAGCAAAATAAACTTGAGTCATGAAAAACACAACACTCAATTGAATCAAATTCACCTCTGTACTATATTAATTGTTTAAAAACAACACAAAATGTCACAAAAACATATATGCATCATTTATTAAAAACTTTTACTTTAGGTGTTTTAAAAATATACAAAATGGCATTTCACATTGAAATGCAGTTTTGTATATTTTTAAAACACCTAAAGTAAAAGTTTTTAATAAATGATGCATATATGTTTTTGTGACATTTTGTGTTGTTTTTAAACAATTAACATTTCTAGTTCAAAATCTGGATTTGCATTTGTGTTAATATCCCATTTACATCTAATGTATGATTTTACCCCCTTTAACCCATTTTCGGCCAAATGTGCGTAAACGCACCATTTCAATAAATATATTTTTATTAACACTGTGACGTACATTTTTCACTAATTTTATTTTTCTGCTATTTTTAAAGGTTCTGGAAACATCTATAAAATATTAGTAACTCAATTGAAGTAATCACTTTCTGTTGAGAAATTTTCAAAATACGCTGGTTTCTTACTTGAAACGGTTATTAACAAATTTGACTTTTTGAAAATGTATAATTATTCCACTTGAGATTAATCATATGTTTTTATAATGAAGTAAAGTTGCAAGTACTGTAAATAAAATAAAAATTAAACAAATGCCATAAGAAAACTTAAATTTTTTTATTAAAATTTAATGGTAAATTATTAATGGTAAATTAATAATGGTAACGTCAAATTAAATAAAATATTATTTTTCATGCACGAAACTTTTTTGGTGTCTTAATGAACGTAATTTAAGCAAATTTCAATGCAAATAATATCACATTTTATAAAATTTCTATGCTTGGCCTAAAATGGGTTAATTGATCACACAGGTTCTGTATAGGAATCCTATACTTGTCTCTATCTTACCAGAGCATACAATAAAAGCCAACTTTACCTTTTTTTATAGATAAAACATATATTTGAAGAAATAAATCACTGTAACTCCGCCTACTATGCTTTTTTTTATAACGATTGGTAGTAGAACAACGTCACTAGCTCGAACACACATCCAATAGCTGAAATAAAATAACTAGGGCAACTAACCCGATGGGGTATTTAACTTGGATTTACCCTATTATATTTTCCTATATTAAGAAACATTAGTCTTTTTTAACTGCCTAATAAGTAATTTTTTGTGACTGTTGAATATTTAATACTTAAAGTGTTATAATAAATCATTATGTGTGGTGAAGCTCATAAAAGTGATAAATGTGAATTTATTTAAAAAAATCTCATTTAATTAATGGAGGCATTAAAAATGTATTTCGACCGTTATACACGAAATTAAATTCTCCCGAAATGGAAATTATCCTTAATATTACATAGCAAAAATTTACATGAGCTTCATTCCCACAATAGATTGAGATTTATTTAAACAATAAAATAATAATAGATTTGGAGCATTAATTTATTTTTAATTTTTTAAATGTTTTGTTTTGACAATTTTGGGAAATATTAGTATAGGCATCATATTGCATTATTTTTTGTTTTTAGAAACAGACATATTTAATAGCAGTACGGTAGTAATTTCAATGAAAGACAATATTAATAATGATTCATTTTTAGTTGCTAGATATATTTCTGAAATATCCACTTCAATTGACACGTTATAATAAATTTATTAACACTTTATTTCCCCGTGATATGAAACATTTATTACTTTTTTAATAATTGTAATTTTATGTTCTATCGTAGAACTGGTTGTCCGAAAGCATATAATTAATTACAATAACGTAATATCATTTTATATAACATATTAAATTGAAATATCTTTTGAAAATGATGCACACGTAAAATTAGGAATTTATGTTTTATTCGAAATGTCTAATTTAAAAATTAAGAAAATAATTTATTTAATGTAAATCTCAAAGCCTATTTTACGGTGCTGCTTTAGACATCTCACTATGAAAAAACTGTTTATATTTTATGATTTACTTATCATAAAAAATTAAATTGTATAAAATTTGTATTTGTCGTATAGACTATGAAAAATTTATTTTGAGAACAAATGCATTTCAAATGCATATGTTTCTTCATTACTTAACATTTTATAGCAGTACACAAAAATATACCAAGATATGAAACATACAGAATTATTTTTCATTTTAACAATTAATTTTAATACAAAAACATAATATAAATGCTGGACGATTACACCATGAAATATTACAACATTAAAGAAGTGAATATAAAACATCACATATTTTTACTGAATGGTGTATACAAATTAAAAATTTTATACATACATTAATATTAAAAATATCGACGTTTCGACCACCATCTATGGTCATCTTCAGGAAAATTTTCTTATATTGCTTTTAAAGTTTCAAATGCGAAAAATAACGGACGGATTGTTTTTCGCATTTGAAACTTTAAAAGCAATATAAGAAAATTTTCCTGAAGATGACCATAGATGGTGGTCGAAACGTCGATATTTTTAATATTAATGTATGTATAAAATTTTAAATTTGTATACACCATTCAGTAAAAATATGTGATGTTTTATATTCACTTCTTTAATGTTACAAAAACATAAATTCGTATTTCTTTTATTTCAAAGTCCAACAAAATCTTAAATTACTTAATTTTCATAATTTAATTGTCAAATTAGCTCTCAGATGTAATTTTTTATTCCCTCCTTTTGTTTTAGTTGACATTTCAAATTTGTGTGTACTTTTTGCCGCATACTAGACTATACGTCTTTCAGAACAGTAAAACGTTGATGTTTTATAAAATATTTTTTAAGTTGAAACAGAAAATACATTCAAACCTTCCCTGAACTCGTCACGTTTTCTAGTTATACAACTTTAAATATATAGAACTTTACCTCTAAATAATTCCTAAACTACGCTATAGAAAGACATCCAATTTTTGTACACGAAGCCAAATTTATCGATCAATTATTATGTCAAAACTGTTGTTCGTAAAGAGCATTTCAAACATTTTACAACTTCAACATGCAGACGGCGTCCTAAGCTCAAAATTATATAACCCACTTAATATGCATGATGGAAGAAAATTGACTTCCCTTCGAAATTTGGCGACGACAAATGCATAAAATTCTATAACTGCGGCTTCAGTTCCGAAAATGAAAACTTGTTGACTATTGTAATAGTATGCTGTAAAACAAATTCTGTGTTTTTATGTTACAGAGTAACTCTAGAAAAACGGAAATTTACTACAGCTTGAAAAATAAAACTTCAAAAATTTTGTACTTTTGCAAACTTTGAAATAATAATACAGACGTATAAAATATTTATTTTTTTTCTTGCCAAGATACGTCTTGAAAACTTATAGTTGCTACAGCTAGAAGCGAGAAATTAAAAAATAAAATAAAATTTAATTGCTGACCAGTGTACTAAATCAGTTCAGAAAACTTCATGTTATAATGTACTAAAGGAACTGTTTTAAAATTTTGAAAATGTTAACATGTATTATTAAAAAAAAAAAAAAAAAAAAAAAAAAAAAAAAAAAAAAAAAAGAATACAAAAATAAATAAAATTAACCGTTGTTATAAATATTCTTGAGAGGAATTTCCCTCGTCGTTTTCTTTTTTCAGCGCAGGCATCATTCCAATTATAAGAAATATTTTAAAAGTTTAAAAAGTTTTGTTTGTAATTTTTAAAGAAATGAAATAAAATTTAATCATTAAATATCGTTATAAACATTCTTGAGAGGAATTTAGTTCATCGTTTTCTTTTAACGAAGAATTCATTCCTTAATGTCTCTTTTAGTTCTCTTTGGAAACGGCAATTCCCACTGAGGATTTATTTTTCTGGTGTTCATCAAAATTAAAAGAAAATTGTGATTTGAATTACATACACTAAATGCAAGATATGAAAACTTTCTAACCCTTCCGGAATATTTTACCGAAACTTCGGTAAAATTCATTAAGATACAACTAAATGTAAATATATTGCTTGAAGGCGCGTAAAAACATACATAAAAACATTTAAAAGCACATTAAAGTCCTTTTAAAAATTCCAAAACGTTTTCAACCGAAACTCGGTCATCATCAGTGGAAAAACTAAATTGTTGAGTTCAGTTGTTATCTCTTTGCGTTTTCTTGCTTGCCCGAAATAAACTATTTTACTTCAAGGGTTTGGAAATAAGGTGGGATGGAAAAGGTAATCAATGATGCATTAATTCATTCTAGACTGCGTGGATATCATATGATAATCACCTGGAAGCAATCATAAGTGAGTCTCTAGAAATAATGTCTAAAAAAGAAATTGTCTGTAACGATGTATTATCATATGATATCCACGCAATCTGGAATGAATTAATGCATCATTGATTACCTTTCCCACCCCACCTTATTTCCAAACCCTTGAAGTAAAATAGTTTATTTCGGGCAAGCAAGAACACGCAAAGAGATAACAACTGAACTCAACAATTTAGTTTTCCCACTGATGAAGACCAAGTTTCGGTTGAAAACGTTTTGGAATTTTTAAAAGGACTTTAATGTGCTTTTAAATGTTTTTATGTATGTTTTTACGCATCTTCAAGCAATATATTTACATTTAGTTGTATCTTAATGAATTTTAGCTATTAAACAAGGTGAATTTGCATTGAAATTTCAACTTTTATCGAAACTTCGGTGTTTAATAAGGTAAATAAGATGCCTAAGTAAACATTAAAAAAAAACCACAAAACACATTTGAAAATCAGATTTCAGCAATTACCGTCCACAGCCGGAAAAGTACTCCAATTCTTTTCTGCAGCGCTATATATAAATTTATATATGTGTACGTACTATATAGTATGCTACAATTTAGTTTACTAAGAAAACACACAACACAGTTGTAAATTCACCTGCAGCAGTTTCTACCAATAGACGGAAACATATTTGAATTATTTTGTAAAACCCTGCATATTACCTTAAGAATTTTATACACACCACATATTGAGCTAATGTTTAATTCAGACAAAACACGCTGTAAACTACTGAAATCATACTTCCAGAAATTATCATGCCTAAGCGGCCATGTATCCCATTCTTTGCGTGGCCTTGTATATGATTCTATATTATATTCAATAAACATCTCATAGTATATTAGATATATTTCGCGTTCTCGATTAAAAAGCACATTTAAGCAATTTACAATCAAACAGAGTAATGCTTACGAATTTTATTATGTAGCCCTGTATATGATCTATAGCATTTATACATACCACATATTTTTTTTTATATGCATACTTAACTGAAAGCGCACTTCTAGCAATTATCGCTTACAGACAGTACTTCGGATACAGTATTGTATCCGAAATCTGTTGTGTGTCCTTGTAAATGAACGATAAACTTTATGCACAGCACAGCACATCATATTATACAACAAGTATCTCGTAGTAAACCTCCTTAATGTATATGAAATTCATTATAGTTGATATAGCCTACAATAATTAAAAACATTGCAAATAGTTTTCTTTAAACTCCATATTCTATAAAAAGCATGTTTTAGTGAACATCATGAATTGATATCAATATCATTATGTTTGTAATAGAGCAACATGATTAAAATGCACCTCAAACAATTTTTCCCCATAGACCATAATAATAACGGAATTCTTTTGTGTTGCCCTATAAAGTAATTATGAGTGCTACACATACTGCATTCAATAGTAAACATCTTGTAGGGCAATTCAGTGATTGTTGTGGCTCCTACAACCACTGCCATTTTTTTAATTTAATTTAAGAAATATTTTATTAGTCCTTATTCATTTAATTTTAAAATTCACATTCAAAATTATTTTAATTCTTTTCTTTTTAAGTCTTCCCCTGTAAACTTTTCTTTCTTGCATAACATTTCGCTTTTTTGTTACCTTTGAACTTCCGGAATTGGATTTTACTAGAAGCTTCGATAACATTCTGTGCCTATGCTCACTTCCTGTTCTAAGCTCCGCCCCTCGCCAATCAAATTCAAATGTTTTTAATACGTATTTTTTTATCTCTGCCGATTGGCGTTTTTCAATGTTTGGCACCCCCTCCCCTCCGTTCCCTGTCAGTGCTGAAGCTGCTCGCTCACACACAGACACTGAGACGTTTGCCACAAGAGTGTGAGGTGATCGCTTGGCTTGCTGCTGTGAAAAATATTATGCGTACATCTAAAGTTACGATATGAAGAAAATATCGTCTTTAAAAATTGTGATGATCTGAGGTTATTATTTTACTCTCATTACGGAAAAAATGAAATTCTTTTCCAACAGCGTAGTTAATAAGACGGTTGTGTGTGATGGTAGTTTCGCTGGAACCTGGAATTTATGGCAAGAATGCTTATTTTATTCAAGTGGTTCTTTAGTTTTTACAAATTGCTTGATAAAGTCATATGTTTTATGTTATCTTTAAAAAATCAACATATCCGAGTTTCCCAAGAGAAAAAAACTTCAGTAATATTTATGATGGCGTTTATTTAAAAACGTCAGTTGTGTACTTATAATTTAAGAAATAGAGGTGAATCTATAAAGAAGAGATTCCCTCAGAAATACTCTTTTTCAAGATTCTTTATAAATAAAGATTTATATTGAAGCTGTATTTTTCAGTGCAAGTTCTTTTAGTCCCGTCTCTCACTTATGTTCCTTTTTAGGTTGATGCATGTAATATTTTAATTTTATCTTCATTGCTTTTGATTATAAATTTGCATGAATAATTATTTAACAATTCTTTGTTTTGATAATTAATGTCATGTCGAAGTGGTCTTTTGCGGTCACAACAATATTATACTCACTATACACTTTTGATAAAAAAAACCAAATATATATTATCTGGAATATTAACAAGATTCCAGTGTTTGAAAAAAGGGAACTTATCGTCCAATCACCACAGTGATGTATATCAATTTCAATATATTTGAACTACTGTAACATTATTAAAATAAACTACAAATGATTTTTCCCTATAGACCGTAAAATAACGGAATTATTTGGGAGTCCCTGTAAAAGAAGTGTAAGTGATACAAACTTCAATTTCAATACCGCACATGGCAATGGATATATCAATAACATATATCAGTTGCATGGCAATCCGAATATATGTACGTGAGTTACAGCACAAAGAGTCGGATTGACGATTGACAGATGGCTAGACATACCTAATTCATAAACACTTTTCAACTATGTTGGAAAGTATTAAAAACGATATTCATTTAAATTAAGTAACAAAGTATGGAGGTAACAGCAAGTTTAATTAAACTTTCATAGTGTGATACCCCCAGTTACTGCACCTAACCATTAATTGACACTTGAGCAAACATCTAACTCTAATAAGCATTCTGTTGTAAAATTCTACAAAGTAATGTCATCTAGTGGTAAATGAGACACTTTTTTTTATTTTGGAGTCCATTTATTCACCACTAGAGGGCCAAGAACATATTCAATGAGGAGGGCACTTTTGCATTTTTGAGAATACAAAAATAGCCATTTTGAATCGCCCATCTTATTTCTAAAATTGAGGAAGTGTCTTTTAAATCTTTTAGGTAGCTTTCAATACAAAAAAGTATAAAGCTACCTATTGCAGCCGTTCGGAGGAAAGCAGTTCCGGAAAATTTTGATATATTTTCACCGATCATGACCCCCAGACCCCAAAACCACCCTCCGTTCAAATGTTGATTTATATATATAGATATATCCATACATATATATAATATATATATATATATATATATATATATATATCTGACCTATGTCATATGATAACGCCCGTATTTATGAATCGATTTTGATGAAACTAATTGTGTGTATTAAGGTCACTAATGTCTCGACCGAGTTCGTTGGCCAGCTTCGTCCGCCCTCTTGTTTCAAGATGGCGGCCATTTAAAGATTTAAATTAACCTAAAATCTAAAATAAATATACAAAAAATTTAAAAATTCAAATTTATTTTTTAATTACGTTTTAGGCCTTGATACAAGGATTCCAGAGCATTTTTTGGTTTACCTCTATCTTAAAAAATGGCTGAGATAGAGCAGTTTGAAATTCTAGGTGGCTGACATTTTGAAACAAAACAGCACATTAACGTGATTACTCGCAAATTATTTTCTTTCATTGTTGTAATAATTTTACCAATCATACGCATAAAACTATATATTCATATCCGTTAGCGCCAAAATTGGCGACATTGGTGACAAATTTGGCAAAATTGGCGACAAAATTGGCAAAATTTGTGACATGTGGCGAAATATCGCCAAATTTGGCGACCAAAATAAGTCTTTATAAATGAAGCCAATTTGGCTATTGCTCAATAATTTGGCGAAATTCTTATTCAAATTCAGTATTAACGAATCTTTTGTAAACGTTTCTTTGCATTTTAACTTGCTGTTTTCGTGTAACTTTAGCTAAAATTTTAAAACGAAGATATAGGAAAGCTACCTTTTCCTCCCGGTGCAGGCCGGAAGGACTTTTTCTAATGCAACCATCGTAAACGTCTTATTAAATTTGTACTTATAGAAATTAGTTTAAAGATGCATATGATACATTAGGGCCATGATTTTGGGTTTATACTTATTTAATTTAGCTTAATGGGGGTGCCAGTTATTGGTTCATAGAATTTCATTTCACCAGTCTCTGACAGGGGTGTCAGTTTTTGGTTAGTTATAATAAAGCAAGTTTAGTTATATTAAAAAATTGGAAATCTGTTATTTAAACTGTTTAAAAATGCATAATAATAAATTAAATTTATCTTGTAGTAAACAACAATAAAATTTAAATTGTTTTACCAGTGTCTGACACCATATGTCAGTTACCTGTTCTTAAGTGTCAGTTATTGGATATTTTCATTACTAATAATGTAAAACCTGGAAAAAACAGACAAATGCATGTGTAGCATATCATAAATAAAATAGTATAAGCAGAAAAAAGAAGGGAAAACAGAACAAGGAAGAACAGAAACAGAAACAAAAGCTATGACATGACAAAAAAAAGTTGAACTCAAGGATCGATAATTAGCACACTACAATTAACGAAACAACAGTGATCGATACTTTTTACAGTAGTTTTTAGTGTAGCACGCTATATTTTGGAACAATGTAGTGTCGCGATTACGCGATAAAAAACAAGTGTATAAGTGTGATTGAAAATCGCACAAAGGGTTTCATTTAATATTCCGTTCAAAACACTATCATTTCTTTAATAAATCCAAATAAACTTCATTAAAAAAAAAGGTTTTTATAAAATAAAAATTTAGCGGTATATTTTTCTCGTTTTTTTGAAAATCTGAACAGGTCCGATAGCGGTGTCATAATATCTGTCATGTGGACTAAATGCGATATTTAAAAAAAATATCTATTTCAAAATGAAACATGTTGTATAGAGACCTTTAAAATGTTAAAATATGCCAATATTTCTATAATCGGGTTTTTATCATGATTCAATACGTTCCTCAAACTCATATGACGTTATAATAACTTGTTGACGTCATATCTACTTTATTTCTCTGTTACTCATATTGATACTCTTTTTGTATTATTCTCAAACATTTGAAAAAGTCTGTTAAACTTCCAATATGACGTCAGATTAATTTTCTTTTTAATTCTCTAATGACGTCATATTAACCTGCTCTCTGTACTTACACATACGCATATTCCTTGTATTATTAATAACAGTTTGAAAATTTCCTTTTTTTTACCAATATGACGTCATATTAGTCGTTTTTCAATTGGTGAAACTTTTTATTTCATTTTCATTTTTCACGTGGAAATCTTTCAACAGAAAGTTAATTATTGTAGATCGAATTTTATTGGGGATTTTTAATTGTTGGCAACTGCTATAAAGAAAAATGTTTAAATTTAATAGGAAAAGGCTGTTAGATTTTTGGATTTTTATCTCTCTATATTAAAATAAAACGACTTTTTATAAAATTTTATGATTTTGAGCTTCATAGTAAGTATTCAGCTATAAGTATACAAAATTTCAAGACTGTAAGTTATATAGTGTCTGAGATCCGGCTCTGTGACGGACAGACGACATAGCGGGACAAATAGAGTTTCGTGAAATGAAGGAAACCCTAAAAATCAGTAGTTTGTAATCAGAACCGCTATACATTTAATTCTATCTCAGTTGAAAAAAAATGTTATATTCTGTAAATCGCGTCCCCGAAACTTGCTTCTTCTGTGGAAAAGTGGATTTGCTGAACAATTTTTTAATCCCAAATGCATGTATAGTAACAGTGTACAGTGCAATCGTAATCCCATAGATGGTAAGTCCATAGATTTTTCCCATTGGCACTTACTGCTAAAATCAAGTATTAACCTACCAAAGTAATTAATTTACTTGCTGGCAACACTTGTCTAAAGTAGTTGTAGGTGTAGTTAACTACATCTTCGATAAAGTAGTTATAGATAAAAAATAATAAAGATCGATAAACAATAAAAAAGTAGTTTTTCCTAGCCTTGCTAAAAAAAGAAAACGTGGTTTATTACCAAGGCAAAAAAGAAAACATAAATCTTCTTTATCATAATCCATGGAGAGTCAGTCTGAAACAAATATTGTAAATGAAGACTCTTCAGACAAGGATTGAAATCAAGATCTGGTTGAAGACAAAGAAAAGTCTTGGACTAACATAAAATATAACATTCAGCTGAAGAAAGAATGTTGTTATGCTGTGTATTACGATGAGAAGTTTAACACTGGACGTATTCTTGAAGTCAATGAAGAATATTGTTCAGTAAAATGTCCACGAAATAAAAAGAATGGAAAATTCCTATATTTGATCATTGAAAACAGACAATGCTGTAGTAAAATTTGTTAAATGTTTTATAGGCCTTTGATTCTTATAGGTAACGATGATTTTTCTGTTGTTGTTGTTGATATAGCTATAATTAGGAAGATAAAGACAGCCTGTCGCCAAATGAAAAAACAATGATTGATATATATATATTTAATAACATTTCAATATATGCATTGTTCTTGCTTAAAAGAAAACGATTAATTTTGTAAGGCTACATTTGTTAAAGTAAATACGTAGGTGAAACCCCCAGTTATTGATACCTAACCAGTAACTGATACTTGAGCAAAAATCGAACTCAAATAAGCATTTTGTTGTAAAATACCGCAAAGTAATGTCATCTAGTGGTAAATGAGACACTTTTTTTTATTTTGGAGTCAATTTATTCACCACTAGAGGGTCAAGAACATATTTAATAAGGAATAAACTTTTGAGAATATAAAAAGTGCCATTTTGAAGCAACCATCTTATTTTTTAAAATAAGGAAGTGTTTTCCTAATCTATTTGCAATGCAACCATCCTAAACATTTTTTCTTAAAGTTCAACTTTTCAAAATTAGTTTAAAGCTGCATATCATATTTTAGAGCCCTGATTTAGGGTTTATAGTTATTTAATTTAGCTTAATGGAAGGTGCCAGTTATTGGTTCCTAGAATTTCATTTCACCAGTTTCTGACAGAAATGTTAGTTATTGGTTATATTAAAGAAAGTTAAAATCTATTATTTGAACTGTTTAAGAATGCATAATAATAAACTAAATTTATCTTATAGTAAACACCATTAAAATTTTAAGTTGTTTTACCGCTGTCTGACGCCATATGTCAGTTACTGGTTCATAAATGTCAGTTATTGGATATCTGCATTACTAATAATGCAGTACTAAATATTACTCCTAATACTCTTACTATATACACTGCATTACTAATAATGCAGTAGAGCTTACTAAATCCTACTAACTTCCACTTTTTATAATAAATATTAATGTATTTTTTTTATAATAAAGAATAAAGTTTTAAAAAAAACATTTTAATCATTTAAAATAAAGTGTCAGTCATTGGTTCGATTTGTGTCAGTAATTGGTGTTTCAAAATAGGGGTGGTGTCAGTTACTGGGGTGTTTGACCATATTTATGAAAAATATTAATTTTTAATAATTAAATGTATAATTTTGCAAAATTTTGTCAGCAATATTTTTTAATCTATCTCTACTATCCTTTCAAAAGCAAAGGTAAGTATAAAATAGATTTAAATTTTTGTAATAGTGATTTGAACAAGAAAGAATCCTTAAAGTGACAGTTATCGGTAGTTTCACCCAGGCATGAGATTTCTCCGCTTTTTTGCATACCAGTATAATCTTACAGAAAATGTTTTTGTGTTTAGTCGGAACATTCTGCGATTTAAGAGAACAACGTTTTCTCTTAGATTATACTGGTATGCAAAAGAGCGGAGAAATCTCATCCCTGGTTTCACCCTACATTTGGCTAATAATGACAATTTGAAAGAAGTTTCTATTTCGCCATTTAAGAAATTAATATTCTCGCTATTAAGAAATTACCATAGCTACATGACGCAAAAATCTCAATTATGTTTCAGATTTAAATTGAAAATGTTTATAATCGTGTTTACTTGAAAAATAAATTTACCGGCAAAATACATTTGGAGCTCGTTATTATAATTAAAAATTGTGTCTATCTCTTAGGTCATTAGTTTATAATTAGACATTCAAAATATAATGTTTGTCTTCTCTAGCAACGTTAATTATAAAATACAATTAAGGTGGGTGTATTTAGTATATATAAGGGTAATGGACTTATGGATTAGTGAAAATGTAATACACAAATAGATGTTTAAAACATATTTTTGAAATAAATTATTTGTTTAATTTATCTTTAGAAAAAATGAAATAAAATTGATCTTTATCTATAAAGTGTGAAAAAAAATTATTAAATACGTCAAATTTAATTTACTAAATTTTACATTTTCTTTTATTATAGAAAAAAAAAGTTGTTTGTAAAAATCCGAAAGGATTAGAAATTTCACTTTTTGATAAAATTTAATGCCGCATTTACTTCATTTTAAATCTAAAGTAAAATATCATTTATTAAATTGTTCTTTTTCTATTAAAATTTGTCTTTTTAGATGCGCATTTACTGTGCATCCCGATACAAGCACCAACTATCAGTGGAAAAGTTAACTTTCTTACGTTTATAGATGACTACAGTACATTTTACATAACCTATTATCTAAAAATAGTGAAGTCCCAATTAAATTAAAACAATACATTGCTATGACCAACAGCGAAATCTGGAGAAAACCGGAAATTCTAAGCTTGGATATGGATAATGACGATCAATACAAAACAGTAAAACTGAAAATTACTTTACCTTTTCAAGGGCAATGTACTTCGGTTGTTAAAATATTGAAATGACTGAATGACACCAGGTTTTAAGAATAAATTCATTTTAAAATAATTAAACGCTTTTCTTCACGTACATTATAAATGCAAAATTTTATTTAAAAATTATTGTGCTACAGCTCATATTCAAAATATTTGAATAATTACTTTTTTTTACAAATTGAAAATATCGCTTGGTAATTTAATGTCTTGTAATGCAAATATGCAAACGATATTTTTATTAAGAACTTATTGTTGATTAAACTTATTTATTATCTTAAAATTAATATCATTTTTGAAAAGATTAATTGAAAAAAAAATTATTTTGAAAAGTCAAAATGTTACAATATTTATTGAAGTTTTTCAAAATATTAGAATATTTCACATTAATTCTCCTTTAATTATCACCAATTCATAACTGGTGGCATCATTGATTAAATTCAGACGATTTTATTTAAAATCAGTATTCTTTTTGCAGTTTGCTTGCTTTTTCGTCTTAAAATGAGTCGTGTGAGTGATATTCTTGAATCTATTAAACTTCGTATGCTTGATTTGTATCGGCAAGGTAAAAATCAATGTTATATAGCGAATTATTTACATTGTTCGCAATCAAGGGTTAGTAAAATACTAACACAATATTAAAAAAAAATGGAGAATTTCAAAATAATTGCCGAAATGGCGGCCGAAAATCAAAAACATCTGCTAGAGATGACTGGAAACTGAAGTGTATAGTTAAGAAAAACTGTTTTAAAAGTGTGCGATTCTTGCACCGAAAATAGAAAGAAGAAGGAGTTGAAGTTTCTACATTGATAACATTAAGACGTCTCCATAAATTTAAGTTTGAATCTTGTGTACCGAAAACAAAACCTCTCATGACTGCAAAACAAAACCGTATAAGATTGAATTGGTGTAAATCAAGACGTTTATGGAGCAAAGAAGATTGGAAAAATATTTTATTTAGTGATGAAAGTATGTTTTGTGTTTCATATGGTAATCAAGGTATTCGAATTTGGAGAATGAAGCAAGAAGCATTTGATAAAGAATGCCTTAAACATTCCGTAAAATTTGCTGCTAGTGTCATGTTTTGGGGTTGCATGAGTGAAGAAGGACCTGGAAAGTTATGCATCGACTACGAAAAGGTTAACTCTCAGATATATCAAGAAATTTTGGAATATTACATGATTCCATCATCAGAAGATTTATTTGAAGATAATTTCATCTAATTAATTTTTCAGCATAGCTGATTTCATCTTTCAACAAGATTTAGCGTCAACGAATACCTCGGTGTCAACTGAGAATTGGTTCCGCCAACGCAACATTAAGGTACTTCCTTAGCCACCAAACTCACCAGACCTTAATCCCATCGAAAACTTATGGTGTGTAATGCAGAAAAAACTCCAAGAAAATCCTCCTTTAAGTAAAACTGAGTTAGTGGCACGTATAAAGTCTATTTGGGTTAATATTGATAGAAATGTTTGTAAACAAGTAGTATATGGCACCTACTTTGGGACACTTTTCATACTCCACAAAACACTACTATTTAACGATTTTTGCAAGATTTTGATCAAAAAATTTGTCTATAAGAATATCGAGAGTTGTAACGATTATTCATCAAAAAGTTCGTCAAAATGTGTGCATTTTTGAACAAATTTTAATATTTTTAATGAAAAAGTTTGCCTGTCGACTAATCCGATTATTGTAAGATTGTCCAAATGATGATTATAAAATAACCCTTGAAAATCCAATGGAATGCTAATATTTTTCATCAAACTTTCTTAATCGTCTATCAAATGCTAATAAACAACCTTCCTCTAGGATGATATTGATAGGAATAATGAAAGCAAAGACCAGCGTTATATAATAAGTTATCAGCATTATAACCAATCCTAAAATCTTTAGTTGCATTAAAAGCTATAGAATAATATAAGTCATTAGCTCCAGGAATATAAATATCAAACCATTCTTTTGTTTCCGGTATTATATTCCAATTGTCATCACATTTACTTTCTATCCAAAAATAAATTCCAGGTTGAGAAAATTTAGAGGCTTGATCCATTTTGTATATTTTTGCGGTCAAAGTTAATTTTATTGTATCATTGAAACTATTAAATATAGTATAATTATTAGAGTTATCGATGCTATAATTTGTAATAACGGGGTCAAATTTGAAATAATGAAAGGTAGGCGAAAGACAATTAAACAGTAAAGTACTTATCACAAAATATTGTAGCATTTATATAGAAAAAAATTTTCGATAGATGATTCGAATAAAGTTTAGACAGATTAAATAAATAAGCTGTAAGAAAATATTAATTTATCAATTCTCTCCTTTTATTTACAATTATAAATGCTATTCTCATAGTTTGATATTTTCATAGTTCGATAAAATTAAAAAAATAGTTTGTGTCGAAATTAACACATTTTTGATAGAAAAGAATTTTGTACTTAAAACAGATATATTTTTAATTTCAGTAAATACTATTCTGTTAGTTTTCATAGTTGGTATTAAATAAAATCCATCTGATTATTTTAAGATTTAAAACAAATAGTACGACTAAGCTTTTTCTAATTCATAATCATAATAGCCGTCATTATTTTTTCCTTTAAAATGAAAGATATAACCCCCTTTATTCAGTTTTGTTATTGCATTTTCAGAAATTTTTCCATGACTCTTTTTAAGAAAATAATCTTTTTCTACATCATTAACTTCCAATCTCGCAATAGTCGTATTTCCAAATTTAGTTTGAATTTTCTTCAACGAAATCAGTTTGTATTTCCCTTTCTCTAAATCTTTTAACTTATGAGTTACAGGGAACGATCTGAGACTGTTGAATTCTTCCATTTATTCAGAAACATTTTTTGAAAGACAATTTTTATAGTATAGACATCTGTACATAGAACATCCAGGTCCTAATATTCTAACGCATCTCGGTACATCTAATATTTTTATAGGAATTCCCCATTCTTCAAAAGTACTTTTCAGAAAAACGCCTCCTTTAAAAGCAAATGTCCCACCGTATATCTGATGCAATTGTATGAAATAATCTTTTACTTTGTCACTACTGATCCATAAACCTTTATTGTCAGAATATCTTTTAAATCTTAAACCATGGACATCGTTAGTACATCTACGAACTATTCCAAGTTCTTGATCACTTAGTTCATAGTTAGGTGTAAATACAGAAATAGTTTCACCTATTTCCTGTTTTAAATGAACCCAGCTTATTTCTCTCGCTATAGATTTGAACGGAAGTATAAAACCTTGAACATTTATGATAAGGGTGACATCGTCCATTTATTATAAAACATTTTTTATAAATGCAGGACCTTCGGTTTAAAATCCAAAGGGTACAGTATCAAAGTTATCTAAAATTCTTCTTTTATCATATCCAAACATATATCTTTTATTCATTTTATTCACTTTAATATTTCTATCTTTTTGTATCTGAAATTGGTTTATTTCTACATCTATATGGTCAATTTCCCCCGTTATTGTTTTCATTCTCTCGTCAAAATTGAGCTTAGTTTCGCTCTCATAACTCATTTTAAATCCTTTTACTTTTCCTTTTACAGAACCATCGTTCAGAATATAACCATAATCTTTACTAGCTCCGGATATCCACGATTTCATATATTTATCTTCTCCTAATTCATCGGTCCATTCGCCTAGCATACAGCCCGTTTTTACTTTATTGGAGCCATCATCGATATAAACAATACTATCTGTATCGTAATACATTACTTTATCTCCTAATTTATCAAGCATTTCATATAATATTATTCTAGCCGAACTGGTTGTAAAAGCAGCTATATAAATATTCGTATTAAAGTTATTCTGGACATATTCATCTTTCATCTTATAATCCATTTGTACACAATCATCATTTAAAAATATCATATTCAAATCTTTAATGCGGTCGTTCAGTATAATTCTATAAAAGTCTGCCAATTCTATTACATTCTCTGTTTGTTTCATATTTTTTCTCTGTCCGAACTTACCCCACAAAGAGTTTAAACAAATTTTGGATATAAATCTCATTCCAGGGTTTTCTTTGATTTCTCCTAACCTTATGCCCAATTTTTTTTCTACACACTCTTTATATTCTTTTTCCGTTTTGAAATTTTCAGACCATTTATCATCTGTTTCTAATTTGATTTTCAAAAACATTTTAACATAATCCTTAAATAATGTATTAGATTTCTTTTCAAAATGCCAAACTTCATAGATATTTAAAATCTTATAACCTTTTTCAATAGCCAGTTCAACTTCGGTAGTTGTCCACGTACCAGTAAAACTTCTCTCTTCATCTGTATGATTACATTCTTTATTCCGTATTTCATAACATTTTTTACAGTGTTTCTTTTCGCATTTTATAGGTTTTGAACATAATTTACACAAACTAAATATTAATTTTTCTCCTTTATAAGGTAAAACAGGATGATAAAGTTTTCTAGGTGGAAGTATTTTACATTGTATCAAACCATACCAATTCTTATCATATTTTTCAGGATTATAAATCTTTACCGGATGACCAACAGGATAGCAATCAAAGTAATTCACTGTTGGATAAAGTGAACAAACATCGATATATCTACCTTTTTCGTTTTCTTTCATTTCGTATATTAATTTGGTAGGTTCACATCTACCTCCGCTGAATGCGTTTCTAGGATTTAAAGGTTCTACAAAATCTCTTTTCCATTCATTTTTCATATATTTTTTAATTTCTTTGTGACTATCAAAATCACATTCCCATATTTCAATCAATTCAAATCCTTTATCTTTTATTTTTTTATTTATTTTTTGAGTTTTTTCATACAAATCTTTCATACATATCTGATTTTTAAGATTGACAGTGGATTCTGTAAAACAACGAGGACAACCATGCCAATGACATCCTTGAAACTGATAGACGGTATTATTATAAAAACCATCTACTTTATAAGTTTTATCACCTAATTTCAGTTTTTTCTCACCACCGTTTAAAGCATGCTGTATTTTGATATTGTGTTTTTTAGACAGATAGTCTAGCCAAATGATCGATTTCTTACTGTATTGATCCTTTGGAATACACTCCTCATCTATCGCTATTGTATTCGGTTGTGTGAATTTATCTCTGTATATAGCCATACAAACGCCAGCTAAAGTGACATATTTAAAAGGATCAATATCAGCAATGTTTAGAAATAACCTTCGCAATTCTAAACATCCTTTTCTTAAAATATCAACATCAGATCTACAATATTTTTTAATATCTTTTTGAAAATCAAATGTTTCGTTTTTTACCGATTTATACCATTTATCAAAAGTTTTTCTTTGATCTAAAGTCATAGTATCATAGCCATAATAGTATTTTTCAGGATATTTTCCTACATAATTTTGATTTTCCTTAGTGTTAAACAAATGAGGAAAATAACCTTTAGCCAATTCCGTTAATCCAAACGTTTTAGGAAATTCTCTTAACGGAATCAGTGTAAAATTAATAGAATCGATAAATCTTATATTATATTCGTTTGCTTGCATATATATGAGTTTATTTCCTTGATATATTGTAAACACTTTAATTTTATTTTTAAAGCAGTATTTAGCTAGAAATTGAAAATCGAATCCTTTTCCATAATGCGCTAATACTGTATAATCGCGATGTTCATTTTGAAATAACCATTCACAATATTCATTTTCATTCTGAAATATTTTTTCTTCTCCGTTAAAATCATGATTTATAACTAGATTGACTTGGTGATTTCCTGTCTCTTGGTTCGTTTCAACGTCAAAAAACATATATTTTGTTGTGAATTTTGATGTTTGACATTTCTTACACCATTTCAATCTATCTTTACTTTTGAAATTACATTTGTTTTCACAAATTAATCCAACCCTGTAATTTTCAGGATATCGGCCTTTTCGACATATATTACACCATTCCAAAGTTGTTGTGGAACAAATGTTTTCACAAATTCCTCCCTTAGATTCTTTCCTACGTATATAACATTTATGATCTTCCGAATCCCACTCTCTACAGTTTTTACATTGTCTTTCTCCGCATTTATGATCTTTCGGTCCTCTTTGTTTTCTATTGATATTTCTCTTACATTTTAAACATTTCCACAGTTTTTCACAGACTGCTTCATTTTTATGATTTTCGAAGCAGTTTTTTCCTTTAAAAGATCTAAAACAATCATTACACTGAATATCATCTCCCTCGCAATTACTCTCTTTCTTAAAACATCTATTGCATTTTAAAGGACATTTATGTTGATCACTTCTATAATAACTGACTTTACAATAATCACAATAATTCTTTTTTCCTAAAAATCCTGTAACCGTTGTAATGACATCAAAATGATTTCTATTTTTTAAAATGTAAACACAATTAGATTTATGGGTACCACTGTATATTTTTTCGTTAAAATTTTCTCTGCAAAATATAGTTATTTGAATATCTAAAAAAATTTCGAATTGTTTAACATGCTCTAAATTACACATTTCTAACGGAATATCACAAATTTCATGCAATTTTATCGCTAAACTTTTTTGTAATTTTCTACCTTTTTTTATATATGTTACTTCATTATCTGTAAGTTTTTCTAGATTCAATTTTTCGCATAAAATTTTACGATTTTGAATAGCTAGGGCTGTAACGATGGATCTAGCCAAACAGATATTATCGTCATTTTTAATTTGAATTATACTTTTTTTATCGACAACATCGTTATTGTTCAGTAATTTCAAATGTTTACCGCCTTTAGGCAAATCAACGACAGTAAAAATAAATTCACAATCTTTAATATCCAACTCTTTGTATTCCATTTTGTGCGTTAAAACATCTAAGTAGGTCTCATAGGCTTCTTTCGTTGACATCATTTTAGGGTGAAAGGGTTGTGTTAAATAGGGATTGAATACAATTATATCTACCTTTCCTTCAATTTTTCCAATTGCTCTCCTGAATAAATCTTTTAAGATACTGTAATACTGGCCAGGTGTGAGTTTGTTTATTTGTTTTATTTTATAAACATATCTATAAGTATTAAATTTTTTTACAAATTTTTTGTCTTTCTCAACAATTTCATAATCGGGTCTAAACAGATTTTCCAAATTTGTTTCTAATTTGACTTTTTTTTCTGTCTTTTTGATCAATTTTTCATCTTTATATTTCAATCCGTAATAATCAAAGAGTTTCTTAAGTTTTGGACGGTTTTTCGGTTCATTTATAAATTGTTTCAATTTTTCATATAAATCAGGAAATAATTTTTTAAGGTTTACCACTGTTTTTATCTTTTTTTCTTCGTTATTTTTTGGGTTAAATTCTGCTGTGTTATTGTTAAATTTTAAATCAAAAGAATCGAATATTTTTTTCATTTTATTTCTTTTTTTAGGATTTTCGATAAATTTTGTCTTTATTTTATTTAAATAATCTGTGACATCTAATTTTAATAAATCTACTAAAACATATTTATATTCCTCTGTTCTTTTTATATATCTTATTATCAATCTGATTAAATCATCTTTTTTACAATGTTGGGGTTGGTGTATATTTAACAGTTTTACGACCTGCCTTAATTTTGAAATATGTATTTTTGAAACAGATATCAATCTTAGAGTTTCCTCCATTTATATACAAACATTTTTATAAATACTTTTTGCTACCCATTTTTAATAGCGACCACTATCTATAAATGCTCATTAAATTAGACCACTGGCAGGTAATTTTAGATTAAGCAATTTAAAATGAATGTCGTTAAAAGTATGAATTTCTGAAAACAACTATTAAAAAATATATTCCATCGTTTACTCAAAAGGACTAATTGCTGTCCATTGAAAGAAATCTGAATTTTTTTCTACAGGTTCGCCATTCAATTTTAAACATTCAAATCGAAATCCGTTTTTATCTATTTCTGTAATTCTAACAAAAAATGGTTCGCTGTATTTACATACAGGCGTTATATGAACATTGGGATGAACATTAAAGGTATGATTCCAATCTACATTTATTCTTTCAGTTGTACAATTACCTGTCAAAATCTTTGTACTTTTTGAATTACCCATTTATTTAGCCGAAAAATCACTGTCATAATCAGACACTTCTATTTTACGTTCATTCAAAATACGTTCAACTAAATACTTTACATTTAATATAATATTTTCATCTAAAAAATATGTTCAATTTAAAACACAACATTCTGTATAATACTTTCATTCAAAATATGTTCAATTTAAAACACAACATTCTGTATAATACGTTCAAATAAATACTCAACATTTAATATAATATTTTCATCTAAAAAATATGTTCAATTTAAAACACAACATTCTGTATAATACTTTCATTCAAAATATGTTCAATTTAAAACACAACATTCTGTATAATACGTTCAAATAAATACTCAACATTTAATATAATATTTTCATCTAAAAAATATGTTCAATTTAAAACACAACATTCTGTATAATACTTTCATTCAAAATATGTTCAATTTAAAACACAACATTCTGTATAATACTTTCAAATAAATACTCAACATTTAATATAATATTTTCAACTAAAAAATACGTTCAATTTAAAACACAACATTGACTATAATATTTTCAACTAAAATGCAACCTAAAAAATACGTTCAGTTTAAAACACAACATCATAAATTTATTTTGACGTTCGTTTGGTATGATAATTGCTTTTTAAATGTCTCTTTTTATGAGCTAGAGTGTATGTTTTACCACATTCGCAATCATTTTTTTTATTTTTCATAGCTAAATGACAACTTTTGCAATTAGCGTAATGTTCTGTTTTGCCGTAACGAAATCGAGTATAATATTGGTCTAAAGATTTAGTCATCTGACAATGCTTGCAAATTTTAGACAGCTCCATTTATTAAGAAACATTTTTTAGAAAGCTATTCCAAATGTCTTCGTTTTTCTTATTAAATTTTACTTTCAAATTATTATCAATATTATAATAATCTAATATTTTCTTTATGAAATATAAGTAATTTATCGACTTTTTATAGTACACTAAGTCTAGAAACTGAATAAACATTTCTTCAGCTTTATATGGAATATTTAACTTCAATTTCCATTTCAATGCTTTAAAACGACTTATTCGGGATTTGCGTCTTTCGCTTAAAAAAACATCTATATTTTTATATGTAAAATATTCACCGTCCGAATCGTACATTATTTCACATTTTTTCATTTGATCATAAATTTTCAGATATTTTTCAGGTATTTGACATTTGTTTTCATTGTCAAAAGAATCCATTAAGCAAGATTCGGAATCATCTAATAAAACGTCTTTAAAAAAATCACAATTCATTTATTTAAACTTTTTTTTAATGTAATGCATTCAAAACCCCGCATAGGCGGGAGTTATTTTAATATCATAATTGTATTTGATAAATCCCCGCATAGACGGGAGTTTTATACCCTGCATAGGCGGGAGTTTTGATGAGTTGTTTTAATAACATAATTATATTTGAAAAAATCCCCCGCATAGACGGGAGTTTTATACCCTGCATAGGCGGGAGTTTTGATGAGTTGTTTTAATAACATAATTATATTTGAAAAAATCCCCCGCATAGACGGGAGTTTTATACCCTGCATAGGCGGGAGTTTTGATGAGTTGTTTTAATAACATAATTATATTTGAAAAAATCCCCCGCATAGACGGGAGTTTTATACCCTGCATAGGCGGGAGTTTTGATGAGTTGTTTTAATAACATAATTATATTTGAAAAAATCCCCCCGCATAGACGGGAGTTTTATACCCTGCATAGGCGGGAGTTTTGATGAGTTGTTTTAATAACATAATTATATTTGAAAAAATCCCCCGCATAGACGGGAGTTTTATACCCTGCATAGGGGGGAGTTATTTTAGTGGATTGACTTGATATCTTTTTCGTCAACCCAAGAGTTAAATTCGTCGGAATAATTTAACCATTTAACTAGACATTTATTGCCTTTCTTTTTTATTATTTTTTCAATTTTATACACATTGTCTTTTTTATTATATTTAACTAATTCCGGTTCATAGTAAGTTCCTTTTATTTCGTTGCCATTCAAATCTTTTATTCTATAAGTAATCGGATCAGTGTTTAATATTTCTGAAACGATAAAAATTTCTTCAGTAAAAGTAGGTTGGTATCCGCGGGTAAAAGCAGTCTGGTATTTCGACACTCTGATTCTGTCGCCGACCTTAAATTTCGGTTTTCTTATTATTTTTTCTTCGTATAAATTTTTATAAACTTCAGATTCGTTTTCTTCTCTACTCGCTTCGCTAGGCGTCATTTTGATAGACCTATGCCTGGTATTATTATAATTTTTAACTAATTGATCCAAAACATCTATATATCTTTTAGTATTGTTGGCAGCTAGATAGGTTCTAATTTTTTTATTAATTGTCCTGTTAAATCGTTCGACAACAGAACATTTTATTTCAACATTTTCAGTTGTAAACCATTGAATATTATGATCTTTAAATAATTTTAAAGTTAACTTATTTACAAATTCTAATCCTTTGTCTGTCTGCAGTTTTTCAGGAATTCTTTCTTTAAATATCTTTTTAAATGCTTCAGTTACTTCTTGTCCTGTTTTTCTTTTTATCGGTATGGCCCAACCATATTTACTAAATACATCTATCACTGTCAATAAGTAATTAGTTCCGTTATTATATTTACTAAAAGGTTTGATAAACAATAAATCTGCTTGCCATTGGTCATCGATATGACTGACATAAATGCGTCTTCGTTTAAATTTACGAATTAAAGGCTTATGTCTGGTATAAACATCTTGGCTATGTAAAAAATCTGTAATTTGATTTTGACTGAAACCTGTTTTCCGTTTTAATTCATTGATCCCACAATAACCACTTTCAGGATGATAATATATTTTTTCTAAGATACTTTTAGGATCTTTCATCCCTAAGGTTTTCCTAAAAAAACACTCTTTTTAGAACCACAATCTAGACAAATACCTTTCATCATTGGCCTGTTATTTTTAGAAATTGCATCTTTAATATCTTTTGTTTCTGTATGGTTTTTACATTTTAAACAATAGATCTTTGTATTTCCCATACCGAAAGTTTTTTTAGCTTGAATAATCGGTTTTACAATCCCTCTTTCAAATCTTTCTCTAATCGTAGGATTTTGAATATTATCTAATTCATCAATCATATTCTTATCGCATACTTCATTTCTACTTTTTGTATCTTTATTTTCTAAATAACATTTGTCATGTTTATATGCAATTTCATCCACTCTGTTAACAGGTTTAGACGAATTTTTATACGTTAAATCTGGGTTTAATCGTGTTTTTCCCCATAATAATTGTGTCCCCGGGCCTGTAAAATTATGGCCAGGTAAATGCATTTCGAAAGGTAAATTACTAATGACTTTATTCAGAAAACCCGATCCAGTTTGTCCACATTTTAAACATCCGCCTTTAAAATTACCTTTTTTAGTTAAAGACGTAACACCAAATTTTTTACTTTTACAACTCATTTATTAGGCAGCAAAAAGCTGACGCTTTCTAAGAAGAATATTTATATCCATTCAACTTTACTTTTTTCACATACTTTTCGATTGGGAAATATACTAAATTATTTATAAAATCTTGTTCTCTAACATACACTTCTTCTTCTGAAATTTTTTTAGCTTTCAACAAATTTAACTGTTGTTTATAAAAATTATAACATTGTTTGTATTCTTCTTTTCGTTCCAAAATATTTAAAGATTTCTCAATGACTTCTACAATTCCTGCACTCAAACTCAAAGCGGCCAGTGGTACGAATGCAAAAGCTGATAATCCCGAAGCACTTAGCATGAATTTGCTAACAGATAAGGAAACACTTATCTTTTGATACAAATTGTAACTTTTCCGATAAACATATAATTTCTTTTCTAAATATTCTTCCATTTATATAGGTTCAAAATTTTTTCTGTGATACAAATTGTAACTTTTCCGATAAACATATAATTTCTTTTCTAAATATTCTTCCATTTATATAGGTTCAAAATTTTTTCTGTATCTCATTTCAGAATTTACTAAATCTAGCATAAAGAAGTTACCCTTACAAGAATTATATTTTTCTAGAAATTCTTTTTTCGTTAGATTTCCGTCTATTTCTCTGATTATCTGATTAATTTCCCGAGGCTGTAGTTTAAAAAATATGAAGTAATTACAATTTTTTCTAATATTTATAGGAGTTGAGTAATAAGACTGCGTTAAATAAATAATGGATGCATTTTTCTTCCGACCTCTTATAAACAAATCCTCTATAACTTTCTGGTCTTTTTCTGTAACACAATCGTCGAAAACAACTAGATTTTTTTCTGAGGAATCTAAATCGTCGACAGTAATAAATTCACTCAAATCTGAAGAAAATAATACATTCTTTTTATATTTATCATACAATTTTAATAATTCCATTCTTTTATTTTTATTTATTTTTTTACATTTTAAAATATCGTCTCTTTCAACGCCTTCAAACAATGAATAATCTTCTTGCAATTTAGAATACTTTGGCTCGGAAATGTCTTTTGCACATAAATATAAAGCGTCGAAATCTAATCTTAAATTACTAGGATTCTCAAAACCGTTTAATAAATTTATTAGTAAATTTGTCTTTCCGCAACCTGATGCCCCGATTATTAATAATCTGAAAGGATGTCTGGGTAAAAAACGATGTTGTTTAGGATCTGGCAATTCTTCCGGTTCTGTGTAATCTTTAATTTTAATCATTTATTTACTGAGAAAATTTACAGCTAGTAAAAATAAAATTACTGCCAGTAAAAGCATATTTGCTGTCAGTAAAAATAGAAAGCGTCAGCTTTTGCTGTCTAATAAATGGATAAAATAAACGATTTAGAAAAAGATCGAAATAAGAAACAAAAAGAAGAATTAAAAAATGCAATAAAACTTGTCAAATTACAAGCAGATATTAGAAAAAATAATGAAGAACAGCGTGATAGAAAGCTAGGTATAGACAAAAGTTTAACTGAATTTCATAAACCTGTCACTAAAAAGTTAGAAGAACAGGATAAAAGTAGAAAAGAAAATATTAAAGCTATCAATGATAAATTGGACGAATTAAATATATCTTTACAGCCTATTGCAGAATCATCTAGAATTATTCCTGAGGCGATCGAAGATGTCAAAGAATTATATAAAGAGCCGCCGCTTACTTATAATGTTGATCAAAATTTAAATCTAAGATATTTAAAATCTGTACAATTATACAAACCTTCGAAACTCCTAGACAATAAAGAAAAATTAAATGAAATGCATGCAAAGGCAAAACAGTTAAAAGAAGAATTATCGAGGAAAAAAGGCAACTTACAAAGTACAATTAATAGGGCTAGAAATCTTTCAGAGGAGGAATTAAGTCAGAAAAAGGTTGAATTAGACGCTGTTAAAAATAACGAAGAGGAACTACAAAGATATCTGGGTAGATTAACTACAATTCAAGGTAGTGAAGTAATGAAAGTGGGAAAAGGATTAGATTTATTATCTGAATTATTGGATAAAATATGTCAAGGTAGCAAGTCGAAAAAATTAAGAAATGAAGTCAAACTGCTAATAGACAAACTCATTAAAGCTAAAAAAATAACTAACGGAGATAAAGAACGATTATACAATCAATTTCTTCTTTAAAGATTTTACTGCCTAATAAATGAGTTATGTAAAAAAGAAGATTCATTTGAGTGACGGGCAGATTAGTAAACTGAAATCAGCGCTCAGAAAAAAAGAAGAACTGACACTGCAGATAGACAATTCTAAAACTCCCAATTATGAGATGTATTTAACCAAAACACAGATAAATCAGATTAGCAAAGGTAAAAGAATAAATATAAGCAAAACTCAATTAGATAAAAACGGTGGATTTTTACCCTTTTTAATTCCTATTTTAACATCCCTAGGACTCGGTGCTGCGAGCGGTGCGGCGGGTTGGGGAACTAAAAAAATCCTAGATAAAATATCGGGATCTGGAGTTTTTCAGCCTTGGGAAAACAAAGGATCGGGTCTAAAAGCGTCAGTGTCTAAAAAAAAAAAATCCCGGTAACAGAATTGGGTATATCCGATGAAACGATTAAAGAAAATATGAAAGATGAAAGAGGATTCAGGGGTGTTTTCACTTCCGATTTACTTCCTAAAAAGATTGGAAATTTTGAAAGCGGGATTATTAATTTAGATATTTCGACGGGTCCTGGAACACATTGGGTTTGTTACTATAATGATCCAAAATATAACTATGTAGAATATTTCGATCCTTTTGGGGAATATATATATAAAAATATTAAACTCAAAGAAAAATATATTCCCGAAAATATTATGAAATTTCTTAAACTGTCCAATAAAAAAGTCAATATAGCTCACAATGATAGTTTTTTACAAAAACCTACTTCTGTAAATTGTGGATTATTTTGTATGAAATATATAAAGGAAAGAAATAAAGGTAAATGTCCAGAATGTGTACTTAATTCATTAACTCAACAGCCTAGCGATTATAACGAAGAGTTTGTTTTTCATCTTTAAAGATTTTTTACTGTCTAATAAATGATCAAATTGAAACCAAAAAGTCATGAAAAATCAGAGGACTTCACTGTTGAATTTCCTCAACCTCTTAAATTAAAAAAATTAGCATTGCAATCTTTTACTATGACAGTTTCATGGTTTAACATAACAGATAAAACTAATACGTTTGACGCGTATACAGATAAGAATAATGTTAAATCTATCACTATTCCTTACGGTAATAAAAACGTTGAAGATTTAAATATAGATGTGATGAAAGCGTTTGGTTCAGACGATCCTCCGGTAAAATTTGGTAGAATACAATCTAGACTAAGAATGCTTATTAAATTAACTAAAGGTTGGAATATCGACTTAACAAAAAGCGATTTTCATAAGTTAATAGGCTTTGAAAAAAAGGTCTACGAAAGTCATGATGAAGAGACTGTAATAGAAGGTGAAAATATAGCGGATATAACAAAAGGAAATGACATTATATATATTCATTGTGATGTAGTTAATGGATCTTTAATCAACCAGAATAATTCAGAAGTTATTTATTCTTTTACACCGAGGGATGTACCGGGTGTTATCATTTCGAAAGAATTCAATAATTTAATCTATTATCCTGTGAATAGGGATTCTATTCGCAGAATAAGGATGAGAGTTACGAATCAAAATGGTGAATTAATTGATTTAAATAAAGGTTTAATTGAGTATAATTTTAGAGTCGTAGGTGAAAAAGAAGATTATGTTGAAAAAATATATCAATTGATGTTAACTAAAATTTTCTCAATAAATAAATGAATAAACACAGATTATATAGGAAAAGTAAAAGAATTCAAGGAAAAGAATTTTTTAAGGCTAAAAAAGTAGAATTGAATGAAAAAGCAGTTGTTGACAAATTGACTGATGCTGACATATTGAAAGAAATATTTTCAAAAAAGATGAAAGGAACAGGTCTGAAAATTCTTCCTAAATAAATGGAAAAAATTTATGATCTGAGAGATACTCGTTATTATTATAATAACGATATAAAAAGTAGCGAATTAAAAAAAATAAGATTACCTAGTACAAGCCATAATGACAAAAAAGAAAATACGACGTTTCATTTCGAAATTACTGATACCAATGATCCTGTTTCATTATCGGAGAGTTATCTGGAGACAAAGTGGAAAATTGTAAAATCCAGTGGCGCATCTATAAATGATGAAAATGTCGCCGCAGTGTGTTCTATGAAAGGCGTAAAACTTCAGATAGGTAAACAAATAATCGAATCAGTTGGAGACTATCACTCCTACATTCTACAGGTTAAGAGACTGAAGGATTATACCAGAGATTATTCAACATCTGAAGCTACCAATATAGGTTTTTATCCAGATACCAGTGATAGTGCTGATAGAAATAAAAGTTTACTTCAAGACGATGGTACGATAATTGCTACAACTCCTATAACAGATGTCGTCAATAAATTAAAAATTGTAAAAAATGAAAACTACAATAAAGGATTTAAAAAAAGATGGGAATTGTCGAAAAATAGCAATACAGTTACAACATGGACGCCTTTAAAGGAAATTTTTGATTTCGTCGCAGAATATAAAAAAGCCATTTCTGGATTCATAATAAGACTGGAATTCCAAAGAGACGATAGTAGAAATATGATCTATACAGACGCTGCAAATCCAGATTATAAAGTAGAAATTGAAGACATAGCACTGTGGGTGAGATACGTCGACTTTAAAAATGGTGCGGAGATTCTCTATAATGAGTTAAAATTATCTAACACGGATATAGAAATAAACTGGAATCAGTATGAAATTAACAGATCTAGTCCTATTAATAAATATAAAAGCGGTTCTGATTCTATATCTGCTACATCCGATGAAGTTTTAAGATTATTCGTAATACCGCAATATTTTGAAAGAAATGAAAATCCTAAAAAGAATAATATGATATTTGATAACTTGGATATGATCGAATGTTGGTTGATGATTAACAGATCGCCGTTACCAGCAGAGCGATATACTATGGATTTTGGTAAAAAGGAATATAATAGATTATATGAATCTTTTCTGGAATCAGGTCTCAATAATCTAAACACAGAAACCGGTTGTATGGTAAATTACTCAGATTTCGGTAAATTATATCCTATAATTCATTTTGATTTGTCAAATCATGTAAACTATACTACTCTGGAAAATTTGAGAATAGAATTCAATTGGAAATTAGAAAAAGAAACAACCAAAGAATATGTATTTTACTATATTTTAGAAGTAAGAAAGAAATGTATATTAAATATGAATAAAAAAGAAATTACTATGATTAAAACCTTAGGAGAATAACATTTTTTAGTCTTTATAAATGGCTGTTTATTATCCGCCGTATGATAATCCTGTGCGAAAAGGCCCTATCGGACCACCCGGTATAGGTTTTAAATTAACGGACGAGGGTCATTACGATATGGAAAATAAAATATTAAAAAATTCTTCAGATCCAATCGATGATTTAGATTTATCCACTAAACGTTTCGTTTTGAATAAAATAGAGAATAATCATTTTGAATTAAGAGATTTTATAGACAAAAATAATACTAATTATGACAGTAATTTTGTAACTTTCACAAAAGAAACGGCTGAGAGAATACAAGAACTCGATGAAAATACTTTACGTCTAATCGAAGGAAAAGCTTACGACGCTAAAGGAAAAAGAATAGGCAATGTTGCAGACCCATTAGATGCAAAAAATGTTGTAAATAAGCGATATTTTGAGAAAAACGCGTTAATATTAAAGAATGATAAATTTGATGCAAAAAATAAAATAATTACGAATGTTTCAGAACCCGAAAACGATAAAGACGTAGTCAATAAAATATATGTAGACAGTAAAGATATCTGGGTTACTATAAAAGATGATTTTCAGACTTTTCCAGAAAAAGAATTTACCAAAGTAAATTTCGACTTGATGAGTTCTAAATTACTGGATCGAGAAATGCGATTATCTACAGATATGCATATGAAAATTAATATATATTTAATAGATAATAGTAGATATGTGAATACAGAAATAGAACTTAAAATCGAAGACAAAAGTATTTTACACAGAGAGACAAGTGATAATTATGAAACTTGTTTTGTCAATGGAAAACGCGGTGAGATCGTTACAGTCTGGTTAAAACCCCAAAGACCATTCACTTTAAAACCTTATATGCATATTGAAAAAATCGCTTTTTAAAAATACGTTCATTATTAAATGGATATCAACTGGGACGAATTTTCTAAAACTAAAAATTTATCCGAAGATGTGCTACGAAATTTGAAAGATCAACTCAATTGGAAGTTAGTTTGTAGATATTCAGTATTATCTGAATCTTTTATGGAAGAACTCATAGATTATATTGAATGGAATGTTATATGTATACACCAAAAACTTTCAGAAGAATTTCTAGAAAAATATAAAGAAGAATTAGATTGGGATCTAGTTTCTAGAAATCAAAAGCTGTCTGAAGAATTTATACTAAAACATTCTAATTATATAAATTGGGTTGTTATATCTCAATATCAAACCTTAAGTGACGAATTTATTCAAACCTATCATGAAAGATTAGATTTACATAAAGTATCCATGTTTCAAAAACTTTCAGAAAACACTATGTGCAAATTGGAAGAAGGACTAAATTGGTTGCAAATAGCCCGTTTTCAAACATTTGGTGAAAGGTTTTTAGAAAAATATATGCATAGACTAGATTTTTGTAATCTCATTGAATATAAGTTTGATCAATTACCAGATAATTTTTATAACGATAACTGGAAAAAAATACTTTCCGTTCAACTGGGTGAATTAAATAAAAAATTTGGTCATTATTATGAAGAAGAAGAACCTCACAGAGAAAGACTAATGGATGAAATTTTTGAATTAAAAAATATTTTAATACGATTTATTAATGAACTGAGACTACTTTTGAATAAAGATGAAAAATAAAAATGTTTATAAAAATGCTTCTGTATAAATGGTGTCGGCTGAAAGATTAGACGATATTATAATTCATAAACACAAACATTTATTTATCAATTTAGCCCATAATAAAACATTTTATACATTTATTTCATTATATATGAATAAAATTTCTCCTCATTTAAGTAAAAATATTATGAAATTACCCATTGAATTTATAAGAAAATTTAAAGATAAACTTGATTGGAATTGTATATCACAGAATGAAAAATTATCCGAAGATTTTATTAGAGAATTTCAAAATAAAGTTGACTGGTTTTATATATCATTTCATCAGACATTATCCGAAGATTTTATTAGAGAATTTCAAAATAAAGTCAACTGGTTTTATATATCATTTCATCAGGCACTATCAGAAGATTTTATTAGAGAATTTCAAAATAAAGTCAACTGGGAAGGGATCTCCTATCATCAGGTATTATCCAAAGATTTTTTAAAAGAATTTGAAGATAAAGTTGACTGGGAATGGATATCATATATCTACGGTTTTTAATTAACATTTCAATTTTAAGCCGAAGGATTATATCCTTTATTTGACGTCAAATTTTTTTCTATATAAATGCTACAATATTTTGTGATAAGTACTTTACTGTTTAATTGTCTTTCGCCTACCTTTCATTATTTCAAATTTGACCCCGTTATTACAAATTATAGCATCGATAACTCTAATAATTATACTATATTTAATAGTTTCAATGATACAATAAAATTAACTTTGACCGCAAAAATATACAAAATGGATCAAGCCTCTAAATTTTCTCAACCTGGAATTTATTTTTGGATAGAAAGTAAATGTGATGACAATTGGAATATAATACCGGAAACAAAAGAATGGTTTGATATTTATATTCCTGGAGCTAATGACTTATATTATTCTATAGCTTTTAATGCAACTAAAGATTTTAGGATTGGTTATAATGCTGATAACTTATTATATAACGCTGGTCTTTGCTTTCATTATTCCTATCAATATCATCCTAGAGGAAGGTTGTTTATTAGCATTTGATAGACGATTAAGAAAGTTTGATGAAAAATATTAGCATTCCATTGGATTTTCAAGGGTTATTTTATAATCATCATTTGGACAATCTTACAATAATCGGATTAGTCGACAGGCAAACTTTGTCATTAAAAATATTAAAATTTTTTCAAAAATGCACACATTTTGACGAACTTTTTGATGAATAATCGTTACAACTCTCGATATTCTTATAGACAAATTTTTTGATCAAAATCTTGCAAAAATCGTTAAATAGTAGTGTTTTGTGGAGTATGAAAAGTGTCCCAAAGTAGGTGCCATATACTACTTAAACACCTTGTATATAGTATGCAAGATCGATTGTACGCTGTTATGAAAGCTAAAGAGGATGATACAAAATATTAACTACCACTCACTTCATATTCATAAGGTAATAAATATTGTTGTGTAAAATAAAATATTCTGATATTTTGAACCAATCTAAATTTTATTCTGATATTTTTATGTGTTTCAGAAAGCTGTATACCTAATTTATATTTTATATTTTGAAAATTTTAAAATCTTATCTAAACATTCCAGATTTAATTTATAAGAAATTGAATTGCCTTTACTTAGTATCAAAAATAAATAAATGAAAAATATTTTTTTACCTTTACTTTTTCTCAATTATTCTAATATTTTTAATATGGGCTTTATTGAGCATTTCGGAATGACATGTAAGGGGGATATATAATATCCCGCCGCCCTTCAAGGAGTTAAAGGATTTGGGAAAACAAGGGCAGCTAAGTGTGCCGATGTGTAATTGACAGAACGTCGTTACAGAGCATAACAAACATTTTAAATTGAAACCACTCGCAACATGTTCTTTAAAGCTCATTTATCTTTAAAAATTTGAAGGAAAGCCCTCAACAATGCTACATACCTCCATTATCGACTCCCTATCAAATCAAATGCAAAAATTCTAAATGAGATGTGGACAGATAATAAGACCAATTTAGCACATTTAAAACACTTTGGCTGCTTAGTCTAAGAATACATAGAGAACATAAATGAGTTATATTAAATGACAAGCACAAAACGGAGTGTTTGTTGGATACAACAACATATTCAAACGATACCTAATATATATATATATTAAATGACATAATATAAAAAAACTTTAAGTCTTTCGAAACAGAATCCCAAATTCAAATTTCTAAGTTAACTAAAATTTCAAATTTCAAAAGAAACATTTCAATAAAAACACCAGTCAAATTAAACATACATAAACAGAAGATATCGCAATTGAAGTTATTATTGCACCAGAAAATAAACAGTCAGAATTCAAAGAGAGTAAACAGACCAAGAAAGAAGTTCGGAAATGTCCTATAAAAACATAGCACCTGTCATATTTTCTGAGAAACGCAGGACGATGACATGTACGAACTTATGAAATGGAAATACTAATTACAAAATATAGATAATCCGCTGGTAAAACAAAGTAGGCTCAGGGTCACTGAAGAAGAAATAAAATCTCTCAAAGAAATTAACATATAATGTTTAGCCATCCGCAAGGGAAAGAAAATTATATATTGCATGTTGACTTTTAAAGTAAAATATAATGCTATAGATGAAATTGAAAAACAGAAAGTGTCTCTGCTGTCTAAAAGTTTTTTCCAGAAACATGGTAAAGATTTTGATGAAATATTCACCGCAATTGCGCTCTACGCAACAATCACAGCTTTCCTTGCAGCTGCTACACATAATAAATTAAAATCACATTGACATAAATACAGATTTAAAGTAAGGCATTCATAGGAGTCAAACAGAAGCTTACATCGCCCCCTGTGAAAAAAAAAAAAAATCTGGAAATTGTGAAAATTCGTCTATGGTCTTAAACAAGCAGCCATAGTTTGGCATATGAAGATAGCCAAATAATTAAAAAAATTAAAGCTTTGTGCAAAACACTGACAATTTTTAAACGAATCAAAGTGAGGATACAATATATATTATTGTATATGTTGACCATTTAATAATTTGGGGAAAAGGAAACCTAATGACAAAATACAACACCGCAGAAGAAAATACAAATTGAAAAACCTAATAGAAGTTAATTATTACCTAAGTATGAATATAGAAAAAAAAAAACGTAGGAAATTAAGCCCTAAATTAAAAAAAAAATCAAAGAACAAGAAATTTTAAATAACTTAAAATATTCCAAACCACATAAACCTCAAGTGGAACCACAGTATTTAAAGACAGAAGATGAAGACAATATACACCAAATGACACAAAATACCTATATCCGTTGGAGCACTACTTATACACAGATACAATCATAGGAATCGATATGTCTGCTGCAATAAACATCCTTAGTTGCAGAAACTAATATACTAGAAAAAAGGATCGAACTCAGTGAAAATATTATACTGATATTTGAAATGAGTTTAAAAAATAAGTGTGATAATAAATTCGAATAAAGAAACCATTTTCATTTCATATGCTGATGCTAATTAAGTATGGAAATGACAGGAAGATTACCATAGAAAACAAATTCCTTCTTGGTAAAAGTCATACTCAGTGGATAACAAAAAAACAAATAAGCGTAGGCAGAAGAAAAAGCTCATTGGCAGAAATAGAATATATTTCAGCTGCAAATGCAACACACGTAGACTTAGGGATAATCAAACTTTTAGAAGCCCTTGACATGCCTAAAAAATGCCAAAAATATTATTCTAAGATAAACAGATATGTATATAATTGTTATAATCATCAAAATATACATCCAAAATCAACCGTATTGCCAATAAATATATATAAGATACTTAACGAGACTAATATAATTCATATGCAATATTAGGCCAACAAACTGACGAGAGCTGAAATGCTGACCAAACCACCTTTACACAGACCTGACTTTGTGAGTTATTCTTCATCCTCGTTCAAAGACCAAGAGATTAATTAGGCTATAACTTGATCCCTGAACAAAAAAAATATTGACACTATTTCTATTTTTAAACTTGTGTATAACAACAGTTGTTGAGTAAATGATTCTGCGCGTGCAATTTCAAAACTCTTGTTTCTACGGATTCTTTCCTCCCGCCAAGTAGCGATTTTATTTGAGATATATTGGAGCTTGTAATGAAGCTGTTGTTAAAGCTCATTAAATATGTATAATCGAATATAGTTTACAATATACATAGCCAAATGATGTAATCTATCAGTTATTTCAATCGTTATAAAAAAATTCATGAATCTAAAGTGTTAGTTGGTATGTCTGAGCTCTAATCTAAATGATTCTGGATACGCTATTATTCACTGATATTTAGTATGTGCCTGATATTTGGATTAACCTAAATAAGACAAGCGATTTAATTACATATTTATTTACATTGATAAATTTACAATTAAAACCAGTGAAGAAAATATTTAAAAGAGAAATAACATTTATAAAAATATTTCACCTTTTTAAATTAATATTAGCAGACATTTTTCGCTAAATCTTATTGAAATACACTGTTAAAAAAATTGCAGTAAAATTACGGGCAGAGGCCGGCAGCAGAGATTCCAGTCATACCCCGTAAAAAAACAATCCATGCCCATCATTTTGTACAGCCCGTAATTTTACCAGGCAAAGTAATACAGCATGATAATGCACATGATATAATACACTTTAAAACACAATAACACTTTACGTACTGTTCCGTAGCACGTAGCACGTTAGATAATCATCACAAAATCGCTGTTTTGGCGGGTTAAAATTTTCGAAACACGAGTAAAATGAAGGGTTACACCCTAGCGGAAGACAATGTATGGGGTCGTACCGTATTTTAGCTAACATATGGGCTAGAACTGTAAGAATATGTGGATTGCTCTTATTTTTCTAAGTGTCTAAGGGATAAGGCCGCTTATTTAGTGGATCAGACCGTTTTTCATTAAATAAGGCTGTTGCCCGTGGAAAATGGAAGGGCAAACGCTCATAAATTTACAGTTTTTTCTGAGAGTGTAGCAATTGTTTCGTATAGCTGTCGGAAATATTCTCTCTTTACTGTGCGCCATACTTTTTTGAAATATAGTATTAGAAAAAAGTACCTATTATATACGTTTAAATGCAGAATATTACACATAAAGTCGAGTTTTTGAAAATTTGATCACAGCTTAAATTTGCATATAAAGCATTTTTTATGATTTTCTTAGATTTGGTATTAATATGAATTTTTCAATAAACATTTTTTTTTAAATATTACAAAGTAACAGCCTCAGAAATAACTGAAGTGTTTAATTAATGAAATTTTTATCACAGGATTAATAACGTGAAAAACAAAAATAAAGTAAGTAATAAGGAGAAAAAAATGGTTAAATATCGTAGAAATATTAATTTAGTAATTCTTGACAAACTTATCGTCAATGAGAATTAATCATTTTTAATGAAATGAAACTTCGTGGAAATAATGTTAAATTAATTAACGATTTTTTAGCCATGTACAAATGATTAAATTAATAACTGTACAGTATATGGTGTTGTGATAATCTAGAGATAATGCTTCATATGAAATATGTCTAGAATACTTTTGGAACTTATTTTCAATTCGTGTAAAATATCAAGTGTTTAATTTTTTTTTCCATAATAAGAAAATTTAATGTTGTGCATTAATTTTTTTTCGTTTAAAAAAGGTGTAATTTGAAATTCTGAAATAGAATAACCAATAAAAATATGTTTTAAATATATAATATTTAATATATGTTATTTTTCAAAGGAAAAATATTTGAATAACTGTGTTCTATCCTCCTAAAACCCTATATTCATAACTATAAATCGTAGCAATTGTTGCGCTTAATTCGCAAAACATGTATTTAGATAGCATATGTACTGTCTTGTGTGAGCTGTGATAAGTAATGTGATGTTATGTAACTTTTTAGGTGTATCATTTCGTTCCATTGCCCCAATATATTTTTTTAGATTATTAATGTTTGTCCTGTTATAGAGATTGTTTATTTGTAAAAATGATATAATGAATCACCGTGTAGACTTTGATAGACTAGACATCTACATAAGGTAAAGCTAGGATAGTCTGCGCACAATTCAAAAGAATAGCAATAAAACATCTAAATATTAATTTTTTGCTAAACCATTCATGAATATTATTTACTTCATTTGTTTTTTATGCATTTCCATTGCTATTTTGTTTTTATGTTGCAATTTAATAGAACAGTTGTAATAAAACCAAGAAAGTTATTTTGCGCAATCGGTCCTTACAGGGTTGGTGTGATTGCGCACATGGGTAGGAGAGATTGTTACTAATAATAACTACAATTAAATTGTTAGCAATAATAATTACACTTAAATAACATTGTTGTAAAGTTTTTGTGAACAAATTTTATTGTATTGGGAGTGAATATTTCAACCTAATGCTTAAAGAATCAGAAAAAGGAAAAATTTAAAAAACGATTAAAAATATTTAATTAAAGGGAAAAAAAATAAAGAATCAGAAAAAGCAAGTCCAGATAAGATTACAAAATAAAATTATGTAACTTAATAACACATTTTAACTTAAAATTAGTCCATTTTCATTTTTCCTTCTTTATGCAAATGTACCAATAAGCTGCGTAATCACTCCTAGCATGGAAACTAATGGGTACAATGCGCCATCTCTCCTAAGTAGCAGATGCGCAATCTCTCCAATTTCGGTAGGAGAGATTGCGCGGCCTTTTATTTAAACATGGCCGCTACTAAAACGAACCGTTGATGGTCATATTGGTAGTCTAGATTAGTAGCTTATGAGAAATTCTTTTAAAATATTTTGTGCTATTGACATTGTATAGAAATTCTGATGAATAGCTATGAAAATTCAAGCACTTACTTTGGGAAAACAAAACAAAATAGCAATACTTTATCTTTAACGGTCAAAGCAATCAACGTGCACTTTCAAGTAGACACTCCACTACTGTTGTTTTATAACTACCTGGAGTCGCTGCGCTCTCACTCTATTCCTCCCCCCCCCGAAACTCTATGTGCGCCATCTCTCCGACCGCGCCATCTCTCCTGGCTTTACCTTAAATTTTAAATTAAGTTGATTCGAATGCTATCATGTAATGGAAACATTTTCCAGATCATTTTTGTTGCATCGGCAAGCGGGAACTTTTGATTCTTCAATTGAAGGGGTCGGGGCAAGAGAGTGCCAAACCAAATTTTTGAACTTCTGAGGTATTTCAATTTGTAAATTTGATCAAATACTCAAATCAAGATATATAACATAAAGTTTTTTTCTAAAATGTAGCATTTGAGATATTCTGAGTCACAATATCGTCGGTACCATTCCGAACTATCGAATGTGAAAAAATGCATTTTTCATATTTTATGCCAATCTTTTATATTGTGTATGACGCGTACGTTGCCAAATCGTCACTTTTCTAGCTTAATTAGAACTTACTTGAAACTTAGAAAATGCAAATTTCAAACTATCGAATTTGCACATTTTTTCAAAAAATTACCATAGTCAAAGTGTCGAATACGGCAAATTCGATACTTCGCCGTAAATTTTTGTATTTTTTTTACTTTTTTAACCATTTGTACCATGTCAAACTATCGAATTTGAAAATAGTCACTTTGTAGGAAGGCAAAGATCTAAAACTTTTAATTATGGATTCAAAATTAACAGAATTGACGCATGTTTTTTATGTTAGTATAGAATGTTTTTTACTAAAAATGGAATGTGTAGCATTAATAGTTCATCTACAGGGACACTCAAAATAATACTTTTACATTACCCTCAATTGGGGAAAAAACGTTCGCGGTGTATTTTAATGATGTTAATCTATTTCAACAATATAGAAATTGACATGCATATCTAAAGTGCATTAAAACATTTTTCATTTAGAAGATAGTATGCAAATCATTTATCATTTATTTACAGGGCCACTCAAAAGAATTCGGTTACGTAATGGCGTACGGGAAAATGTTTGAAGCGTAATTTAATAATGTTACAATACTATTTCAAACAAAATGAAATTGATATACGTAATTGAGGTACACTACAAGATGCTTACTGTAGAATATGACGTGCATGCTTCTAATCGTTAATTTACAGGGGCAAACAAAGTAACTCGGTTACGTAATGGCGTAAGGGAAAATGTTTGAAGCGTAATTTAATAATGTTACAATACTATTTCAAACAAAATGAAATTGATATACGTAATTGAGGTGCACTACAAGATGCTTACTGTAGAATATGACATACATGCTTCTCATCGTTAATTTACAGGGGCACACAAAGTAACTCGGTTACAATGTTTTGTATTAGCGATAATTGATGGAAACCGTTTTTAATTATGGTATGCTTCCTTAAGTTTAACTCTTCGCATACTATGTGGTGTGTAAAAGTTCCACAGATAGTACTATACAGGGCTACTCAAAAGATTTTGTAAGCATTAATTCGTATGCGTGCTAAATTACATAAACGAGGTTTTTAATTCTTTTTCGGAATTTTGAGCGGAATTTTATTTTTCTAAGAGATGTTTGTAGAATATAAATAAATTCATAATATACAGGGCTACACAAAGCATTGCGGGCTATGTATGATAATTTCAGAATGTGTGTTTTAAACAGTGTTATGTGATTTTTGCCTGAATTAAATTTTATCATATTATGTGACGCGTATAAAAATCTGCAGATAATATACAAGACTGTACAAAAGAATTAGAGTAAACTTTCGTCTATTGACGGAAATTTCTGAACTGTGTTATGCGTTTTAAAATTAAACTAAATTTTCAAACACTATCTAGAAGATATACAAATCTACAGATCATATACAGGGCTTCACAAACGAATTCGATTATTTTTCCGTCTATAGACGGTAATTGCTAGACGGTTATCATTTTATAATAATGCCTTTTACTAAATTATTTACTTAAATATCTTCTCTCACCATATTAAATGTTGAAGTTTCGTTAGAGTAATCTGGAAGCGTTGGAAAATGGTTCATAATCTATGATTGACGCATGATGTTTTTTTTTTCTTATTTACATTTTTAGTACGATTTCTTTAATCGTGACAACTCGGTAATTTAATTTTTTTTTCTGCTGGTTTTTGTTTTAAGAAACTTTAATTCTAGAATACACTTGTATTCCATCAAATTTAAAATCGTCTGCGGTAGTTAGTAACTTATTTCTTAAATCTGGTTGAGTTAGTTAAATTTTATTCCAATCATTTCTATCCTCTGTAATGTAACGAAAATGGCAAAACGGATTTTATTAAAAAAATATCAAGAAGAAATTAACATTGGAATTAAAGACGTCTGTATATCGAGTTCGCCGTCGTCATCTCGACTCCGAGATAAAAACGATATCCTCTTTAACACAGGTATTTATTCTATTTTTAATATTCTGCTATTCAGCGTAATTAATTTGAATTCGAATGTTGTTTTAATTTTGTATATTGTGTCTTCTTTATTTAGATTGGAATATTCACCCTGTACTCGATTTAAATTTGATTAGACCATCCCCTTCAACACTGATATCCAATGCGGAGAATGAAAAAGGTAAACAATTCCTTTATTTATTTATCTTGCTATGTTTTGTATTCTTCGAATACTAATAATATTTTACGTTTATTTTAGGTATTGAAAACTGCAAATTATCTAACGTTGGAGAAAAGTACAGAAATATTAATAGTTTTGATGTTACTTTTAAAGCAGCTGAAAAAATTTTTACAGATCAACAGGCTTCAAACTTTTCTTTGCATAATGGTAAGTGGCTCATTAAGCCAGACAAACGTTTATTTATAAATTTAATGCGTTTTTCTTGATTTTATTTTTTTTTTCTGTTAGATTTATATCCAACCTCATCTGATAACACTGATTTAGACCAACATTTTCTCCAAGTCACACCACTGAATCAGATGGCAGCTATATCGACCAAGGTATTATTTAATTAATTTTAATTGTATATTGTTTTTCATGGCTCAGACAGTAATATTTTTATTATTGCTAGGTTTTATTAACCATTGGGAAAAGGGTTGATACTTTCGGTCGAGAATGGACCAAATGATGTACGCACTTTACTCTTTAAACCGTTTTTAATGAAATTCTGTAACTTTAGAAGAATTTTTTAAGCGTAATTAACGAAATTCTATAACTTTAGATGAATTTTTCTCTGAATAGTCAATAGAAATGCATAAAATCGTTACAAAAATTTTAAAGTTACAAAAAGGATAGATGCAAATTATCAGATATGAAAAAAAGCCGAATTCAAAAATTGACGTCGAATGAGAAATCGTCTTATGAAGTAAAAAATGTGGTCTTCAACTTTAATTTCCTCAAAATACTTTTAGCTCAGATATCATTCTAAACAACAGTTAAAGCAATACTTAAATTTTTCTTAGGGGATGGTCTACAAATAGAAATTGTACCAAACTTTAAAAATGTCAATGCTAACACCTAAAATTGGCATCCTATTTCAATATTTCGGTTTATTCGACCTTCGGATACCAAACGGGAAGTCAGTAGATAGGAAATGGGATTTCTGCGTCAGCAGCAGGCGATGGTGGCGGTAATACCGCCTTCTGCCGAGATCATACTATAGTAGGTCGTTAGAATAGCTAGCGTGGGGAAGCTATGTTATAGTAGGGTGGGGCGAATAGTCTGCTCTAAGACGGGAAGGGGGGGGTATTTTAGGAGGGCTAAATTAATAAAATTTTTAAATGTCTTATAGTACGAGGTAACGGTTAGGGTAGAGACTGAACACTGCCCCGCTATCCCTCTGTATTTTCCCAATGGTCGTTGTAAATTGTTAAATTAGAATTTTTCTACTATTTCTTGGCTCAATTAAACACACAATTAAACGCTTAATTAAACACACTCTTACAATACATTTAAATGAAAACTTGACTTCTAAAACAAAAACAATTTAACAACAGAATTTCATTAATTTATATTAAAATGACGACAAAGGTATTTTCTGATTTGATTCTCTGCCTGCAAACGAAATGCTTGTCCTTTACCATGGTTTTTGGGAAATAAAAATAATTAATGATAGACGTTTTATTTTTTTTGACACTGAATTTCATAAAAGCACGTAGATTAAGCAATTACCTGTCCAAAAATGCAATCTTTACTTTTTTCTGTGCATTAGTTCAGCTGTAGGTTGTTTGGAAAAAAATTGACGAAGAAAAAAGTGATCATTATAAGTAATTCGACATTATTTTAAAATATATATATCTCTGTTTATATATCACTCATGATGATGAGTTTGATCTCAAATTGAAGAATTTCTTCATCAGATTTCATCAAATTCTTCTAATTTTCGGGTTTTTTTTTATATGTGATATTTTAATCTGGCATGTTTGGTCGATTTAACATTCAAAATTTGTTTCCTGTAAGAAAACAGAACCGGTCTGTTGTCTTGTTCTTGGCGTTTATTTGTATGGCTGGCTTACTATTTTTTCTTAGCTTGGCTTGACAGAACGACCGCCCTGCTTGATTAATAAGATTCTATTTTGACTTGTAATTTTATCACAATGCTCACAGGACAAAAATATCCCGTCCGTTTATACCTTCGTTACAGTATATTAAATAGGGGATGTATTCCGGGCTTCCCGCATTACATAAGGTAAAGCTAGGAGAGTCTGCGCGCAATTCAAAAGAATAGCAATAAAAAATCTAAATATTAATTTTTTGCTAAACTATTCATGAATAATTTTTACTTCATTTGTTTTTTATGCATTTCCATTGCTATTTTGTTGTTATGTTGCAATTTAATAGAACAGTTGTAATAAAACCAAGAAAGTTATTTTGCGCAATCTGTCCTTACAGGGTTGGTGTGATTGCGCACATGGGTACGAGAGATTGTTACTAATAATAACTACAATTAAATTGTTAACAATAATAATTACACTTAAATGACATTGCTGTAAGGTTTTTGTGAACAAATGTTATTGTATTGGGAGTGAATATTTCAACCTAATGCTTAAAGATTCAGAAAAAGGAAATAATTTTAAAAATGATTAAAAAAATTTAATTAAAGGAAAAAAAATAAAGAATCTGAAAAAGCAAGTCCAGATAAGATTACAAAATAAAATTATGTAACTTAATAACACGTTTAACTTAAAATTAGTCCATTTTTATTTTTCAATTTTTATGCAAATTTACCAATAAGCTGCGTAATCTCTCCTAGCATTTAAACTAATGGGAACAATGCGCCATCTCTCGTAGCAGATACGCAAACCCTCCAATTTTGGTAGGAGAGATTGCGCGGCCTTTTATTTAAACATGGCCGCTACTAAAACGAACCGTTGATGTTCACATTGTTAGTCTAGAATAGTAGCTAATGAGAAATCGTTTAAGTTTAAAATATTTTGTACTATTGACATTGTATAGAAATTCTGATGAACAGCTATGAAAATTCAAGCACATACTTTGGGAAAACAAAACAAAATAGCAATACTTTATCTTAGACGCTCAAAGCAATCAACGTGCACTTTCAAATAGACACTCCACTACTGTTGTTCTACAAATACCTGGAGTCTCTGCGCTCTCACTCTACTCCTTCCCCCCGAACCTTTATGTGCGCAATCTCTCCGACTGCGACATCTCTCCTGTCTTTACCTTAACATAGGTGAAAATCATTTTTTTTAACTCTAGTAGATTTTTTTATATTTAATTTATATATTATACATAAGGTAAAGCTAGGATAGTTTGCGCACAATTCAAAAGAATAGCAATAAAACATCTAAATATTAATTTTTTGCTAAACCATTCATGAATATTATTTACTTCATTTGTTTTTTATGCATTTCCATTGCTATTTTGTTTTTATGTTGCAATTTAATAGAACAGTTGTAATAAAACCAAGAAAGTTATTTTGCGCAATCGGTCCTTACAGGGTTGGTGTGATTGCGCACATGGGTAGGAGAGATTGTTACTAATAATAACTACAATTAAATTGTTAACAATAATAATTACACTTAAATGACATTGCTGTAAGGTTTTTGTGAACAAATATTATTGTATTAGGAGTGAATATTTCAACCTAATGATTAAAGAATCAGAAAAAGAAAATAATTTAAAAAACGATTAAAAAATTTTAATTAAAGGAAAAAAAATTAAAGAATATGAAAAAGCAAGTCCAGATAAGATTACAAAATAAAATTATGTTACTTGATAACACGTTTAACTTAAAATTAGTCCATTTTCCATTTTTTATTTTTTTATGCAAATTTACCAATAAGCTGCGTAATCTCTCCTAGCATTGAAACTAATGGGAACACCGCGCCATCTCTCCTAAGTAGCAGATGCGCAAACTCTCCAATTTCGGTAGGAGAGATTACGCGGCCTTTTATTTAAACATGACCTCTTCTAAAACGAACCGTTGATGTTCACATTTTTAGTCTAGATTAGTAGCTTATGAGAAATAGTTTAAGTTTAAAATATTTTGTACTACTGACATTGTATGGAAATTCTGATGAATAGCTATGAAAATTCAAGCACTTACTTTGGGAAAAGAAAACAAAATAGCAATGCCTTATCTTAGACGCTCAAAACAATCAACGTGCACTTTCAAGTAGACACTCCACTACTGGTGTTGTACAACTACCTGGAGTCGCTGCGCGCTCACTGTACCCCTTCAACCCGAACCTCTATGTGCGCAATCTCTCCGACTGCGTCATCTCTCCTGGCTTTACCTTATATATATATTACATACACAATACGAAAATACATTTTTATATAAAGAATATTAATTATGTATTCAAAGAAATTTTTGTAATTTATTAAAACTGATACTTTCGTATTAGCCGCATGCCCGAATTTAATAGCCAAATAAATCACCAAATGTTACATTAGACATTAATTAGACTACTTAGACCTACTTACTTAGACTACTTACATTAGACATTATTTTTAGAGCCATAAAAAATGGAGAGCGTTTTCAGACACAGTTTTAGATACAGTTTTCAAATAAATTGTAGTTAAAAGAATATTTTTTCGCCTATTCGACGTTATAAAAATTAAAATTGTTCTGTGCCTAGAAGTTAAAAAAAAAAGTAGTAAAATCAGCATTTATTGATCCGTTGTTGCCACTGTCAATATGACGCCAGTGTTACTCACGGATATATTTTTGCTCTATAATATAAAATTTTCTTAATGTTCAAACGAAAATTCGAGTTCGGCTTAATCTCTTTTCTCGTTTTCTTTATGTATAATATTAAATACTCTACAGTATGTTTCAAAAGTGTCTTGACATTTTCATGTAAAAACGTTTTATAATGATTCCTTTGTTTCTCAGGTTATTTAAGAAATGTATAAAGGTACATTCCTAAGTTGAATGTGTGGATGGGAATAACTAAAACAAAGATCTATGGACCTTTTATTTTCTCGGAGCCAACAGTTACAGGAAACATCGACCTTGATATGCTGCAATTTTTTTTTCAGCCACAATTAGAAAGTGATGGTATTTTCTAGCAAGACACTGCACCATCCCATTTCGCATGAATTGTTCAAGACAACCTGGATGAACAATTCCCCGATAGGTGGATAGGTCGCGGTTGTGGGCGCCGCGGTCTCCTAACTTAACACCCCTTAGACTTTTTTGTGTGGGAGTTCATAGAGTCGAAGTGTACGCAGTGAAGATCCACACAATTGAAAAAATAAATTAACGAATAACTGACGCAGCAGCACAAATAACACCACATATGCTAGCAGATGCTTTTCGCGTCACCCATGAAAGATGGAGCCTAGGCATAGACTTACAGGGCAACCACATTGAAATGTATTGATTATACCTTGTACTTCTTATTTGTACTAACAAGTTCTTTATTAAAAGCACTTTGAAGGAAAATGCCAAGAAACTTTTGAAACACCCTGTAAATGATTGTTGTTTTCATTATTATAATTATTAATTTTTATGTTTTTTTAGGAGCTGGAAAATCTAAAATCACAATTCATAAGAAAAAGAAACCCACGAAGGTTATAAGTAAAAAAAAAGTTCATTTCCGTTCAGAACTAGACCATTTCCAGGCTGCAAAATGTGTGAAAAACATTGGTTTAGAACATACTTTTAGCTCTTCCGTCAACAAAAATAACAAGGAATGCTGTCCTGCTACAAATAGCTGTAGTTCACATGATTCTACGTTAGATGAAATTATCGAGCCTGTGAAACGGTACAAGTCCAATCCCCATAAATGGAGAAAAAATGTAAATAAAGCCAAAAGATTAAAAGGTGCAGCATATGAAACTGAAAACCATAAAATAATTCCTGCCAAACCAATGAGAAGACTTACTTGCATAAATAATAGAAAACATCAATGTTGTGCAAAATTTCCAGAAGAGAAAAGAAAGATTATATTTGATAATTTTCATTCCCTTGACTCATTACACAAGCAAAGAGAATTCTTTGTTAGGCACATCACTCGGAAAAAACCGAAAAGACATAGTAGTGAAATATCTAGAAAAGAATTCACAAAAACATACACATTTACTTATGGCAACGAGAAACACATTGTTTGTAGAGCCTTTTTTCTAGCTACCCTTGATATTAGTGAGGGACTAATTAAGGGAGCATTTAAAAAAATTAACAAGACTGGTGTCATAGAGTCTGATAATAGAAGGGGGTGCAGAAGAAAAAAAAATCGAGGAAGTAACCCACGGATCAACTTGAATGATGGTGAAGATTATGTGAAACAGCACATCCTTTCATTTCCTGCTGTGGAGTCACATTATTGCCGCAAATCAACTGATTTTAGATTTTTAGATGCAAATTTAAATATAAATATCATGTATCGACTGTATAAGGTAAAATGTAAAGCAGAAGGCAGAAAAGAACGATGTTATGAATCATATAGGAAAACATTTAAATCCTTCAAATTAAAATTCCACCAGCCCAAAAAAGATTTATGTAAAGTATGTGCCACTTTTGAGGCGAGCTCAGAGGCGGAGAAAAATACAAACAGAGAAGAATTTGATCGACATCAAGAAAGAAAAGAAGCCGCAAGAATGAAAAGGAACGAAGACAAACTCTCCGTTTTAGGAAGTGAAAAAGTACTGGCTTTCAATTTTGATCTGCAGTCAGTTTTATCAACTCCAAAAGGAGCTGCAGGACCTTTTTTCTATGTTCGAAAATTGGCCATCTATAATTTAACTATTTATAATTTGGAAGATTCGAGTGTTCAATGCTATATGTGGGATGAAACCGAAGGAAGAAGAGGCAGCATTGAAATTTCATCTTGCATATTCAATTACATTATGACCCATCCAGAAATAGAGCACGTAAAAATGATGTCGGACAGCTGTAGTGGCTAGCAAAAAAATTTCCATTTTTCTGCTATGTGTCTTCATGCTGTCAAAGTACACCCAACGTTATCCACCATAGATCACGTTTATTTTGAGCCCGGGCACTCGTACATGGAATGCGATTCCATTCACTCAAAAATAGAGAAAAAAGCAAAAAATACTCCTATATATACACCTGAAGAATGGGCACAGCTTGTGAGAATGGCTCGCACGAAACCTAGTCCTTATAATGTTATTAGATTACTTCATGATGACTTTCTCAATTTTAATTCACATGAGGCAAAATTTGAAATAGAAAAGCAACATAAAAAAAGTCCAAAAAAAATGGAGACAGTAATGAGGAAAAAGAAATAAACAATCACAGAGAAAATGAGCAGACATATAAATTTAGTGACGCTGTTTGGTTTCAGTACCGAAAAAGCAACGAAAACAAAATATTTATGAAAACACGAATACAAGATGAAAATTTCATTGAATTATACATTAAAAAACGAAAAGGAAAACTAAATAGCAAACCAGTCAAACCATACCAGCAACGTCTACCAATTTCAAACGAAAAGAAAAAAGATCTTTTGCTGTTATGCACCCACAATTTAATACCAAGATCCTATCACGATTTCTACAATTTACTACCAACTTCTTCCACTGCATGCGATAATTTAGCAGAACCTGATTGGAGTGACATTGAAGAAGAAATTGATTAAGATTAATTTAGTTGATAGAACTGAAGATAGAATTGAATCTCACAATTCAAGTTAATATTAATTTTTGCTACATTTTATAAAACTTATGTAACGTTTGAAAATAAATTATTTTGTTCTATTAAATTAGTATTTACTTACAAATAATTCACTAAGGAAAACTGTTATGCGTTTGATAGTGAATATGTAAATATAAATAAAATACTAAAAAAACAATTCAAACTATCGTGTATGGCACAATCGCTACTTTGATGCAGGGAACCTTGAAAAAGTACATAACAGCTTAGTGATTCAACTAACGAATGTATTCTTTGTCGATTAAAACAATGAAATTGTAAATTTCGGTGTCAATATTAAATAGTACAGATTAGGAAAACTATAACAATCAACAACTTCAGCATTCCACTGATGTTGAATCCACAATAAAAACATTTTCTCGCTCTCCACACAAAAGTTTTAATATTCTTATTCGATAGTTTGACATAGTAGTGTCGCATTTCACTATAAAATTTAAATTGTTATATATATTATATTGTTATATTAATTGATTATACAATTAGTCATGTTAATTGATATAATTATTGATGATTAATTTTCAAAAAAACATCAAACTGATTGATCGGAAATTGGTGCAAATGTACAACTTTATGTACAGTGAATTGAGTTTAAAAATGCTGCTCTGTCAAAAAATAAAGAAAAAACATACGTCAACAACAGACTATGAAACGCTTTCTAACGCATCCAGAACACTGTAAGGAACACTATTTAAAAAAGGCAAAAGAAGATATCAAAGTGAAACCGCGATTTCGGAAATTAATGTCCATATCCGGAAAAGTATTCGAAATCTTTTGATTATCCTTACACGCGATCAATAGATATGTAGCTTAGTTACAAAATGCATAGCACAGTCAAAAATTTACCTTCACCAATTTCTATAATTAAACGGAAGTGTACTCAAATTATTTTGTAGAGACTTGTTTATTATCTGCAACTTTATGTACAGTACACATCATGTAGCTTACTGTACTGTACTAAGGCAAAATTTAATTCAGGTGAAAGACGCTTAACACTATTAAAAACACACTTCCAGAAATTACCATTTATAGCCGACAATATATCCAGTTCTTTGCGTAGCGTTGTATATTATGAATTTATTTATATACTACGAATTACTAAATATAATTTGGCCCGAAATAGCATAACTTAACTAAAAAATACTTTTAAGGCATACCCACCCATACAGAGTAATGCTTACAAATTCTTTTGTGTAGCCCTGTATATGATCCACAGAATTGCTATAAGCCACGTAGTATGCAAATAGGTCAACTTAAAAACGCATACCATAACTTAAAACGCACTTCCAGCAATTACCGCTAATATAGAGCACTATAATCTATATCTCTCGTGTATACCAGTAAATAAACGATAACTGTCATGCCTTGTCATATTGTACAGTTAGCATTTTGTAGTGAACTTCAGTAATGCGTATAATTTCATCATGTTTCAAATAGTGTAACATTATAAATATACGCTTCAAACAATTTTGCACCGTATATTATTATGTAAACTGATTTTTTGAGTGATCCTGTAAATAAATGATAAATGATTTGCACAACATATTCTACATAAAAAATATTTTAATGCACTTTATAAGTGCATATCAATTTCATTATAGTTGAAATAGTGTAACGTCATTAAAATACACCGCAAACATCTTTTTCCCCATTGAGCGTAATGTAATAGAATTCCTTTCATTTCCCCTGTAAATCAACTAACAAGAACAAAAAATAATTCGTCAAGCATACATTATGAAACGTTTTACAACACATCCAGAAAACGTTAACGAAACTTCGCCGTTAAATAAGGTGAAAGAAGATACGTAATTGAACAGTTTAGAACACATTTAACACATTGAAATATCCAGTGTTCAAAAATACCTTCCATTGTCAAAAAGGTAATCGAATTTTTTTGTGCAGCCCTGTATATGATTTATAGATGTGGATATTTAATACATGGAGGATGAAATATAGTTCAGTTAGAAAATTCACATTTAGCAATTCTCGCGAATCGATTGAAATCACTCGAAATATTTTGTGCAGCCCTGTATATTATCTGAAGTCTTTTGTACACACCACATATTAAGCTAAAATGCAACTTAAAACTCACTCGCAGCATTTACCAACCGTAAATGACAATGTATATTTTCCTTTGCGTAGCCCTGTATATGAATTTATTTATATTCCACAAATTTCTATTAGTCTACTAAATATAGTTCAGCAGAAAAATGCGTAACACAATTAAAAACTACCCTTAAGCACTTCACTCCCATAGTCTGTAATGATTACGGATTCCTTTGTGTAGCCCTGTATATGAACAACTCAGTTTATAAACACACACGTACTATGAAAAAAATTAGTTAAACTTAAAAACGCAAACCAAAGCTGAAAACGCACTTATCACACATAGACTGTAAATATCGCACATGTACTGTGAGTAATATACTTTGTGTGTCCCTTTAAATAAACGCAATGCACGCAAGAGAGCTATTTATAGTGCACCTCAGTAATGCATATAATTTTCATTATGTTTGAAATAGTGAAATATCACTAAATTACAATGCAAATGATTTTTCCCCTTAGAACGATGTGTAACAGAATTCTTTTGTTTGACCCTGTAAATGAATTATAATAAATGCTTTGCACCCCATATTCTAGAAAAAGTATGTTTTAGTGCACTTCACAATAGTATATCAATTTCATCATGTTTTAAATGACGTAGCATCATCAAAATGCACTTGAAACGATTTTTTCCCATTGACTGTGATGTAATGGTATAATTTTGACTGTCACTGTAAAAAAAAAACTATTATACATACTTAATTTTCAATAGAGATCATGCTATAGTAAGCGACAATAACGTACAAAATTTTCAGGGCAATCCAAGTACATTTACTAGAGATAGAGCACGGACAGAGTGACAGACGGCAGACGGACAAACATAAGTCATAAACACTTTTCAACTAGGTTGATAAGTGACTATCTAGGTTGACAACCATATTGATACAAATATGGTATATTCGCTACTTTGACTTGTAAAATTTTGCAAAAAACTGAGAAAAGTACAAAATTTTACAAATCAAACTATCGAATACGGCAAATTCGCTACTTTGAGTTGTAACATTTTGCAAAAACTGAGAAAAGTACAAAATTTTACAAATCAAACTATCGAATACGGCAAATTCGCTAGTTTGAGTTGCAACATTTTGCAAAAACTGAGAAAAGTACAAATAAACATAGCATTTCAAACTATCGAATGTGATTTTTTGGCGAATAAAATTAGCCAAATGATTTTTCTCGATAGCAAGCTTAAATAGGATATTAAACAGCACAAGAAATATATAACAATTAGTTACTTCCGCCAAGCGCTGATTTTAAATCCATAATTAAAACAGTTTTTTTGCCTTCCTGAAAAGTAGCTATTTTCAAATTCGATAGTTTGACATGGTACCGACGATATGGCATTACTTTAATGATATTACTATTACGTTTTTCTAAATTAGCTATCTTCATTCGGGGCATAAACATCTGGGGCAAAAACGAAACCTGTCACATATATGCTGCCACCAAGTGACATTAGAAACAAATTATATGTTGGATATTATAATTTACAATATTAAGCAACAGATTACAGTGTTAAAATTATTTCACTAAAAATGTGGCTTGGCACTTTTTTGCCCCGACCCCGTCATTTTGAAAAATGACTAAGCAATATGAAGATTATTTTTTTATTATTGTTTAAACTTCAAGATGGTTTCTTTATCATTTTATTTTTCTTTGAAAAAATAATGAATGAAAATAAGCAGAAAAAGATGCGTGCTAGGTATTGCAATTTATGAAATGATATTTTTGAGCAAACTGATTGGCATTTAAATGATATACAATGTTCTACAGAATATTCCGAGGAATTGATTTCAAACTTTAAAACTATCAAAGATCTAGATTAATAAATTATGGTTTATGTATATTGGATACATAAATTATGACATTTGTAAATTAGGGTTAATGTGGGAAAATGCTAAGAATAAAATTTGGAATTTTGATGAATTTTATCAGAATTTTCAATCATAATTAGATTAAACATTAAGGTTGTTAATTTTTTAATGAAAAAAATCTTTCTGTTAACAATGATGATTTAGTATTGCTAACAAAGTAGTAGCGGGTCATCTCAATAAAGTCGTGTTGACAGGGTATATCATGTTACTACCGAATTAAATCAAAATTAAAACTTCCAAATTTACAGATAACGAAGTTTTTATGTGAATAAGATAAATTTCTAAAATTTTGGAATCACGTTTAAACTCCTATATATAATCAAAATCAATTAGATTTCGAGAAGTTTAGTTATTTAAAAATTTTGGTTTCTGGAATAGCAGAAAATTTAATTTGTGTCTTTAATTCATTCGACAGAAAATAATTATGCAGCGGCTATATCTGTTTTGAGAGAGAGATTTGGTAGACATGATATGTTCGTATATGCACGTACAACATATCTCACTAAGTATTTAATATATGGAAAATGGGGATATATTAAATCTCAGGAAGGAGCCTTTGGCAAGTCTTTGGGTCTCTAGTTGCTCCTGTGGGCTTCCAGAGGCGCCCGACCCATAGTGACCCCCAAATGACCCACTAATCAATTTTTCTCGAACATGTGATTTTATGTATAAAATATAATAATCAGTTCTATCTACCCTAATTAGTTAAATTCTGATTTTTAGAACATTATACACTGTAAAAAATATTAGTGTTACTTTACACCAAAAATGGTGGCAACAAAGTTGCCACCAAAAACGGTGTAAAGAAACACCCCTTGTAAATTGGTGTAATGAAACACCAAAAATTAATTAGTGTAAAGAAACACCACTTTTGGTGGCAACAAAGTTGCCACCAAAAGTGGTGTAATAAAACACCATCATCAATTTGGTGTGCTTTAACACCAAATTGGGTGTCCTACTAACTAATTCAGGATATGCCACTTCGATGCAGCATCACACCAAATTTGGTGTTCAAAATCTGTCGTCCCAAATTATCCTACGAGGAAAAGTGATTGAAAGGTTATGGATATTTATGTAAAGCTAGAGGCATTTTTACTGGATTTTTCCCCTCTTAATTAAAAGATAACATATTTTGAAACAACTTTTATAATTAAAATTTTAAAAAAATATATTGAGGATTTCAATTACAAATTTGCGAATTAATTTTGAAATATCCTTTTCTGAATCAAAGAGAAAAATATGTCTAAGTTTTATATAAATGTATAACAGTTTACAGAAAATTTAGAGATCTTTTTCTCTTTGATTCAGAAAAGGATATTTAAAAGTCAATTCGCAAATCTGTAATTGAAATCCTCAATATAATTTTTTTTTATTTTAATTATAAAAGTTTACTGATGTTTCAAAATATGTTATCTTTTAATCAAAAGAAGAAAAATCCAGTAAAAATGCCGGTAGCTTTACGTAAATATCCACAACCTTTCAATCACCTTTTCTCTTAGGATAATTTGGGACGACATATTTCCGGTCAAAGACTTGAAAAGAGCTATAAAAAAGAATTTGGTGCTGCAAGATTTATCGGGTGTTTAATTACAACAATTATGATAGCAACTTTGTTGCCACCATTAATAAAACCTTATTCAATTACAGTTATAATTAAAAAGAATTCCATATAGAAATTTAACAATATAAATGTTGTGATTACATAAATGTTAAAATAAACTTAGTCAGGAAATTCTGTTAGACTTTGTATTTTTTCATGTCAAAATACTTACGTATTTAACAATGAAGCCACATGAAACTATTTGCACTTATTTTTAGTAGTGAAAGGGTTTAATCGATTTTCAATATAGCATTGTAGAAGTTATGGCCATCCCCCACTCTTATTAACACCTAATATTTTATTATCCTAGTAATGAATGTTTTGCGTTTTGAATAAATTTCTTAAGAAATACCCCAAGGAAAATGTTACTCACTTTAAATAAAAATTAATTTTAAAATATCACTCTTAAGAAGCTTAAATTAATTGGATTTAATTACAAGTATTACTTGTTAGTGATATTTAACTATGGCATCCCAACACATCTTACATTTCTGGTTATAACTTAGTTGGTCAATAGAATAATCAGGTAACCATGTATGGAGAATTTATTCAAAATTTTAATAGTAAGAATTAAGAACAAAATAACTTTTATGATATTTATTTAACTAATACGGAATTGGAAAGTATAATACACATTTGTCAATACTAAAAGTATTATATGAAAATAATCAGAGACTAATAACTAAGTAAGAACGAATGAAATACAGTGAAGAAAGAAAAAAAGTTAAATTCAAAATATCTTAAAGAAATTTGAATGCATTAATAAACAAAATAACCTAACTTAATTTGAACAGGCAAGCAATGCTTATAATAATTCTTAACAGCTTGCAGACCAATGGGTTAGACACATACTTTTCTCATAAAGTTAGCAAAAAAATTTATAGAATTTTCTCTGAAGACATTTACTTACTCATATCTTAGGTGGGCAAAGTTCTGACAGTAAGCCTTTGGTCAAATCAGTATATTTGCAATTTCACAATAAAAAAATGATTTTTATAAGCACATAAAAAAGCATAAGTCAAGGTTAAAAGTAAAGAACGGTTTTAGCTAATCATAAAAAAAAAAATTGCATATTGCAGTGTACCAAACCACACAAACAGCATATAATTATTACTTAACATTATCAAAACACATTTCATGGTTAAATATATTGATATTAACCAAAATAGTATACCTACAGTTAAACCCAAAACAGGCTTACACAATTTTTTAATTGTCATTTTGGATTTGTACTGTTCAAATTGCCCACTTAAGATATATTACACACAATATTATACAATTTTTATATGTAACAAAAAAAAAATCTTAAGTATTACATTCCATGTATGAAACATCATTTAATGTTACCAAAATATGTTTTAAGACAATGTACCAGTTTCCATTTTTGTAGTAGCTGGAAAATGGATATCTAAATTGCAAGAGACTTGCATCCATAAAAAAAAATCTTGAACAGTCCTTATTAGACATTTTTTTAATTTTATATGCACCAAAATGATCATTGAAAACACACTCATAATCTTCTAAAAGAAAAAAAACTTTATCACTATCTGTTATAATGAGCAAAATTTTTGAAAAAATTGGTTCTTCTTCAACTAATTTCCTAACAATAAATAAACCACTAACATATTTTAAAAAGTTAATAGTAAAGTGTGAAACAGAATATAGTTCCCTAGTAAATCCTTTGTCTTTCACAATAACCTGAGCAGCTTCTGGTTGTATAGAACTTAATTCAAGTGGTTTGGTAATCCCAACCGATTTATTATGCTGAAGGTATCCATTTGAATTACAAGCATAATATGCTTGACGTAATTGATGACGATTTGCTAATGTGAGAGTTATATTTTTAAAAATTTTTCCTATTGCAGCAAGTCTCTTAAAATAATAATGCTTCGCTTCAAATCTCAATGTCCAACAGTGACGGAGAGGCCCAAAATTTAACATGTGAGAAGGGTAATGAATAAGAAAGTGCTGCTTTGGTATCATCATTTTATCAGGAAAAAGTTCTCTAAAAAAATGTAGGTGGTCATCAATTCTAATTTTTAAATAAGCAATATGGTCTACTGTGAGAACAGGGGCAAAAATAAGTTCAACAATACCCTTTAAATCTATAAACAATTTCCAATATGAATTGTCTTCAGGAATGACAGCAGCACACATTAACGGGAGTAATCTGACAAGTGTCCACATTCGAGCAGCTGTCTGATTTATTTTACATTTTTTATTTATTAAAGATGGTTTATCAATAGAATCTAAAGGTCCATAAGGCCACATTTCAATTTGTTTATTTATATAATCAATAGAAATTACTTTGTGTGTGTGTAAAGCTTCTAAAACTAAACCTGTTTCATATGGGACAACTCCTTCTAGCAAATCATGGGCAATATCAGGAGGGAGACCACGTGTAACATGAAAAAATTCTGAATTAAATGGAGAATTGTTTTTTATTCCATACTGAATTAACTTTGTGTCATCAGCAAGCAACTCTGTTACATGTTGTTTATAGTTTTCAGGAGTCCTCAATGTAATATGATCATCAGTATATGTGTTTTGTATCTCAGCCTTATTACACAAGCATGTTCTGCAATAACAGTTTACTTTATTAGAGAATGATTCCACAAAACCACCAATCATATTGCTTCCTAAATTGTCACCACTAATAAAAGACAGACAGCCAACAAAAGTTTCAGCTCTCACAGAAATTCCATCAGTTGCAAGAATATTCAAATCCTTAACTAAGGGTTCAACAATTTTACCAATACCAAAATATTTCACATCTGTACTTTTACAAATAATAACTAATTGAATTATATCAGTTGAAGATCTATACTGTGGATATACATTTCCTAGAACATAGTAAAATGCCAGTAATTTGTGAGTTTTTCTATGAACACCTAATGGGTTACAAATCTCAAATTCATCACAAAACAGATTTAATTTTAAGGAATGGAAGTTGGTAGAAAACAGGGGATGAGTTTTACAGAATTTACCATCATCAAAACTTGTTATAAGATTTTTGGCTTTGTCACACTTAGGGTTCACAACTTGTGTAAATACATCATCTTGCATCAACAAAAATTTCAAAGTTTTTAATATAGACACATAATGAAAACAACACGACTTGTTGAAACTATTATTTCCTAAAATATACTCAACAGGAAGAACCATTTGCATGTTTGTTTCATAGTACTTCATTCTCCTATAATTATTAGATAATGAATCAATGCTCTCAAAAATACAATTTTGTTTCAAAATTTCATTAATCTTTAGAAAACTCTCATTACTTATACTTAAATTAGAAGTTTCATTTTTAATTTTGTTAATTAAATAATCACTCTGCATTTCCAACAAAGAATTAAAATCCTGCAAGATTTTTTGGGTTGTGGACAGAGGTAGCATGTGTTTTTCCTGAGCTTTTAATAATAATAAACTAACATGTCGTTTCATTTTTGAATCAAAATTTTCTTCAGTTGCACCTATATCATCTTCTACATTTATTGATTCAAAGTCCATTAACGGATCTTTACTACAATTAATGTGATTTAAAAATTCTTCATCGCAATTATTCAAATTATTTTTACTTTTATCAGTGTGCGTATAATATGTATGTTTTCTACTCAAATGTGATCGATAAGAGGAAAAACTTTTGAATTTGGCTGTACAGCTTATGAAAGGGCAAAATATTGTTTTATTTTGTTTTGTATGTACATTCAAATGTTTTGAAATATCTGGCAGATTTTTAAAGCAGCTTACTTGTGGACAGTTGATACATGTTTTACATATGTAATGGCCAGGAAAAATAGATCTATCTTGAGAAAATGTATTCCTGTGTTTTCTATAAACATGAGATTTATATGCGTGAAAATTAGTGAACGTATTTGGACAGTCATGAACAGCACATTGCAAAAAAAAATTGTTTTCTTGGCTATGAAACAAGTTTAAATGAGTAAGATACTTGGTAAAAACTGTAAATGTTATGTTTGGGCAAAAATTACAAATTAAAACCATGATTATAAAAAAGATAAAGCACTAAACAATATAAATTGACTTAAGTATAAAATGTCTTTCTAATTGTTATCCTTACATACAATTTTTAAGTTTTTGTGCAAAGTTTACAACAATTGATGGTAATTTCTTCTTGTCTGACTGAATGTCAAAGATGAACTTTTCTATAAAAATAAGGGTTTTGATGCAACGTTTTGGATACTCGCAATTAAATATAAAGTATGATGCTATCAGATTGGTGACTGCTTCCGATAATGAATTGCAGTGGAGAATAATTTCATGCTCAGCTAGCACATAGTATTTTTCTTGTTTAGTCTCAAACCAAATGATTCCTACATGAGGCGATGAATAACCTGCTTTCTTAATGTCATCAATAGAAGTAGTTGCCTATAAGAGAAATTAAAATTAAAATCAGTGCTACTCGATTTCACTGCATGACAAATACAATTTTAATTTTTTTCTTTAAATATAGCATAAACCTCATCATGCGGTCGATGCAGTTTTTTTTTTTTTTCTTGGGGCCCATTTTGTGAAAAATAAGTTATTATTGTGAAATTTATCATATTTTTGTGAAAAATAACATTTTGTAACAAAGGATGAAATTTAGCTAACTCAAATTCAAACGAAGCATTTAATAATAATTTCTTCTTTAAGTCCTTCTGTTAAAGTTTTACTTTTCAGTGAACTTGTTTTGTTGGCAAATTACAAATTTTAAAACATAACGAAATAAAAATAATCAATGAAGAGTATGTTTTTATGGAATAGAAATTTGTGAAAGTGTCTATTTTTTTAAAATGAATTTTGTGAAGGAGAATGTTTTGTTAAATAAGATTTTTGTGAACGGGCTCTAAATAGACCCCAAAATTTTCCTGGATCGACCCTTGATCATCCAAGCATGCTATTATAAAACTTGATAACTGATAATGTAGAAGAAAGATTAAGACAAGATTTATCGTTTTATAGACAAAACATTTACCACATAGATTTTAGCTATATTTCACTTATACAAAGAGTAACGTGCAGAAAACAAACCAACTTAGAAAGTATGGCATGCAGGAAGAAAAATTATAAAGAAATATTTATTGATACTACAAGTTTAGTAATCCTTTAACAAACAGTTAAAGAGATTTAGCAGATTCTGATATGTAAAATAAAGAATGTATTTTTTCTCTTTCATCTGTTGTAACTGACTATAAATGCTTTATTTTGGCAGTCTATTGTAAATTACATAAATATGGGCAACATCAACAACAACAAAAAAGGTTTGTACAAGCAAATATTTATCATTTTGATGAGATCTTTAGTTTGATTCTTTATCAAGCAATTCAAATCTTTAATGAGATTGTGACATAAGGAAACAGACTACATTATCAGGGTTGTTTAATTTAAATGTAAGATTTGATAGATAAATATTTTTCTAATACTAGGTGAAATCTAAAAGTTATAGCTTCTAATCAATCTTAGAGACAAGTGACTCATTTTTTTAGCATATGAAAGTAATTTATAAACACATGAGCAACAATAGTTAAAGCTGATATTTGTAGTCTCCTTTCATAGAAACCTGTGAAATATTAATTGAGGCGTATAATTTATTTATAAAATGTGAAAACATTGCCGTATTTATTATAGTGCTACATTTTACCTATTATTCAATTGTAATGTTGAAAATCCCCAACATTTTGCACAATCAGCCTTCACCCCCATCTCCCAACCCAAAACCGACCCACAGGGCTTTGTACGGAGGCTCTATTAAATATTATTTAAACTGAAATTTAAATCATGATGAAAATCATTTTTATAAGAATGTCTTTGATTAAATGCAGAGCTAAAACTAGGATTTTTCTAACATATTAGGCAGGAATCTTAGAAATCTTTTCCTGAAAATTTAAGGGCAATGGAAGACATTTTAAACATTTACATGTATGTAATAACAATACTTTTTATGCAAGTCAATAACAGGTGGCACACTGCTAAATAATATTCCTATCATTTTCAACCACATTAAATTCATTTCTAACACATGCAAATAAAATACATACTTTTCACACATTTCATAAAAAAGAAAAATAATGTTACAAACCAAGACATTTTAATTTAATATCAAAGAAATGTTTCTAATATAGATGCACAGAAAATAAAAGTGGGCAAGAAAAATATGGTTACTTTTCCATTATACGGATACCATTGTCGCCAAGCATACATTTAATATATACATTATGCATTAACATACATTTTGGCATGGTGTCAGTATAATGGAAAAGTACCAAAACATGTTATTGTCTTGTACGGTCACTAACACTGTAAATAAATTAAATAGCATGTTATAAAAACTGACGGAGAAACCTTTTTTATGCAGTGAATAATCTCCACGTGCAGCGAACGATTGAAATAAGAACATGTTAAAAACCAGAACCCAATTAACTATAAGTACTTTAAGTGACAACCGCAGATGCAAAACAGTGAACAAAACCAGAGACTGTCGAAACTAACTAAGTGGAGAAATACTGCAGATGTCCCTACTTCAAAACTACAGCTGTTATCACGCGCGTGTGCACAGAACTTAAAAACATTCCCTTCAGTTTCCAAAATGTTCCCGAGCAGTTAAGACGCTCTTGTACATATATGATGTAAATATATTTAATATAATGTAAAATTGGAGCACTTATACGCAGCCTCCAAACGCGACTTAAAACATGTACATCTAGCCAAGAATTATATTATATTCAAAGGAAAATGAATCTTCTGTTTATTTTACACAATTGTTATTTTCTACTAATACTATTTATTATTCTTCCAATATAAGTGAATCAATGGATCAGATAAATATCGCTACAACACTTTGGATTACTACTGTGGGTATATTCAGCGCAAAAAGGAAAATCTCAGGTAAGCTGAACAAACTTCTTTAACATATCAAAAGATGAAAACGTATATTAAATTTGAAGACTGATTTAACTATTATAAAAATAAGAAAATTTATTACGCTACCGACGGTTCCCCTAACAAAGATTATGAAAGACTGATTCTGAAAAAAGAATATTATCCCAGTATCAAAAACGATAATTTAACAAATTTCTAAAAATATAATAATAAATAAAAGAACACTAAAAAAGAAAAAAATGAATGCGATAAAAGAAAATACTCAATTTATTGAAAAACTCAATTCTACAAATTATAGTACATGGAAGTTCAAGATGCAGATGTTCCTGATTAAAGAGGAACTCGACGATATTATAGTACAAGATCCACCAGCTCCACCCGATCCCGCATGGCACAAAAAAGATCGCAAGACTAGAGCTTTAATTAACCTAAGCATCGATGATTCTCAAATCGTAAATGTAAAAAACTTAGATACTGCCAAATTAACATGGGAAGCTCTGAAAAATATACATGAGAGAAGCAATTTATCTAGTAAGCTTTACCTGTTACGGAAACTATACAGTACTAAATTAGCTGAGGGTGCAAACATGATTTCACATATCACTAATATCTTGCAAATTATAGATAAACTTAATGCCATTGGAGAAAATATTAGCGATTCACATATTTCCGCGCTATTTCTGTGTTCTCTTCCCCCCAGTTACAATACTTTGATAACTGCGTTGGAGGCGAGACCGGAAAATGAGCTCACCCCTGATTTTATCAAAAACAAATTAACTGATGAATATAATCGTAGCCATGAAATGTCAGAACAATCACATAGCGGATATAACAACAATGAGAGAGCATTTAAAACAAATAGGAGATATACACACACTGAAAATAGAAGAGAACAAAAATATTGTAACAACTGTAAAATGAAAAATCATTCGACTTACGAATGCTGGCACTACAAGAGCAGAAACACGGTACAATCCGGAAATCCTCGTAACAATCAATTCAAAAATAAAAAGAATTTCTCATCTTCATTATGTTATGAAAAAAACGAAACTCATAGGGAAAACAAAGTTCCAAACGAAAGAAAATACGCAAATGATCAGACGCAAAATAAAGCATTAATCACTCAAAAAGTAGGAAAAAATAACTGGATTCTCGATTCAGGATCTACCTCGCACATTTGTAATGATAAAAGCCTATTTAGTAAATTTATTGATTATAATAAAACTTCAGTAACGATCGCGAATGGTAATAAACTGACAGCGTTAGGTTCAGGAGAAGTTTTTATAAAAACATTAACCCCCGAAGGAAAAGAAAAACTAACGAAATTACGCGAAGTGCTTTATGTCCCAGACTTAGAGTCGAACCTAATTTCGGTTAGTAAAGCCGCTAAAAACGGGTGTAAACTAATCTTCGACGATAATAAATGCGATTTGATCTTTGATGAAGAAATATATATTAGGGCGAAAAATGAGAAAAACTTATACATTATTGAGGAAATAGACGATGTGGAAGAACCACAAAATTATGTAAACATAACGTATAACTGTGACAGCAAACAATGCATAGATCTCTGGCATCGCAGACTAGGTCACAGAGATTATGACGCGATTAAATCAATGATAACAAATCAAATTGCGGACGGAATAAAGATAGGAAAATGTAAACATCAAAATAAAACATGCGTAACTTGTATCGAAACTAAATTAACTAACATGCCGTATCCTAAATCAGCAACAAATCGAGCTACTAATATTGCGGATTTGATCCACAGTGACGTGTGTGGACCTCTAGATACACCGACTTTAGGCGGAAAAATTTATTTTATGACTCTTATTGATGACTATTCCCGATATACTACGATATATTTATTATCTAAAAAGAGCGAAGTTGCTGAAAAGATAAAAGAGTACGTAACGATGATATACAATCAGTTCGGTAAAAAACCTAAGGAAATTAGATCGGATAACGGTCGTGAGTATGTAAATCAAGAGATCGATGAATACCTAAAACAGAACGGAATTTTACACCAATTGACTGTCCCGCATAATCCGAGCCAGAATGGAGTTGCGGAGAGAAAAAATAAAAGTTTATTAGATATGACTAGAAGTATGCTATCACAAGCAAAATTAAGCAAACATTTTTGGGGTGAAGCCATAAACACCGCAACATACTTACAAAACCGACTCCCAACTAAAGCAAACAACAACAGAACACCTTACGAATTATGGAAAGGAATTAAACCGAATTTAAAACACTTAAGAACATTCGGTTGTAAAGCGCTATTTTACGTCGATAAAGTAAATAGAGGAAAACTCGATAACAGGGCTCAAACCGGAACGTTTGTAGGTTATGATACACGATCGACTGGTTATAGAATTCACACACAAGGAAAACAAATTATAATAGCGAGAACGGTGAAATTTCTTGAGAATGAAAATGTACACTCAGATAACATTGAGGAGATACAAATCACCACAAAAACATCCGATGACAATACACAATTACCGGATAGACATGAAAATCACTTAGAAATAAAACTTGGCAGCGAAGAGACACCATCCGTGCCCAAACAGCAACCAATTGAACCAAGAAGGTCTAATAGGACAAATAGAGGCGTTCCTCCTGACAGATATGTTTGTCTCATAAATAGTTCATCTGAAAACATTCCCGAAAATTGGGAAGATATCGAAAAAATGAAACATCCTAATGATAAACAAAATTGGATAAAAGCAACACAAAATGAAATCAAATGCCTAAGAAAAAATAACACTTGGACTTTAACAGATCCACCACCCGGAACAAAAATTATCGGCTCAAAATGGACTTTTAAACTAAAAAAGGACAATTTAGGAAATATTCAAAGCTATAAAGCGCGTCTAGTAGCACAAGGATATAGTCAAAGATTCGGGATTGACTATGATCAAACCTTCGCACCTGTAGTTTCGCACGCTACAATACGTGCATTTCTCATCTCTGCATTGCACAAAAGTTTGAACGTTAAACATGTTGACGTTACCACAGCATTCTTGCACGGTGAATTAACTGAAACTGTTTATATGAGTCAACCAGACGGGTATATTAAACCCGGCGATGAAAGAAAAGTTTGTAAACTTCAAAAAGCCATCTACGGTCTTAAGCAAGCCGCAAAGGCCTGGTACACCAAAATATCGGAAACACTCACAAACAATAATTTCATACAGAGCAAAAATGATCCATGTCTGTACTTTAAATCAAATCAAGAAAATCCGATATACATCATCATTTATGTAGATGATATCCTGATAGCAGGAAAGGACAGTGACATCGAAGAAACAATAAACCAACTTAAGAAAGAATATGAACTAAAAAACTTAGGAGAAGTGAATAATTACCTAGGAATCAACATTAATAAAATCAATGATACATATTACCTAAATCAAAACAATAAAATACAGGAACTAGTGAAAAAACTGAATTTAAACGACATGAAACCTCATTACACACCAATGATTGCTGGATTCAACAGACTTGAAGACGATGATAATCTTTTACCTAATAACACGAAATATCGACAAGCCACAGGCACATTACTTTACATATCAACAATCACGCGTCCTGACATATCCGCAGCAGTCAACATATTATGTCGTAGAAATGAAACACCACGCCAAAAGGACTGGACAGCAGTGAAAAGAATCATTTCATACCTTAAAACTACAGAAAATTTGAATTTAACTCTTAGCGCAAACAGCAAGCCCATCCTAACAGCATACGCCGATGCAGACTGGGCAGGTGACTTGAAAACACGTAAATCAACGTCAGGAAATCTATTCATGCTAGGAAAATCGCCGATTTACTGGATTACAAAAAGGCAAAATTGCATTGCACTTTCGTCAGCCGAAGCTGAATACGTTTCAGCTAGCAACGCAGCACAAGAATTAACTTGGATAACAAACTTGCTTAACGATCTCAACATTCCACAAAAATTACCCATCACGATTTTTGAGGATAATATGTCCTGTATAAAAATGACTGAAAACGATAAAGATACTAAGCGATCCAAACACATCGACATACGTTTCCACAACATCAAACTTATGAAAGAAGAAGGAAAAATTGATTTACAATACTGCCCCACTGAAGAAATGACAGCCGACACTCTCACGAAGCCCACTCCCAAACCTGTGTACGAGAAACACCGTAAGAAACTGAATCTTCAACCATTCACCACACAGGAGATTACGGGGGAGTGACGGAGAAACCTTTTTTATGCAGTGAATAATCTCCACGTGCAGCGAACGATTGAAATAAGAACATGTTAAAAACCAGACCCAATTAACTATAAGTACTTTAAGTGACAACCGCAGATGCAAAACAGTGAACAAAACCAGAGACTGTCGAAACTAACTAAGTGGAGAAATACTGCAGATGTCCCTACTTCAAAACTACAGCTGTTATCACGCGCGTGTGCACAGAACTTAAAAACATTCCCTTCAGTTTCCAAAATGTTCCCGAGCAGTTAAGACGCTCTTGTACATATATGATGTAAATATATTTAATATAATGTAAAATTGGAGCACTTATACGCAGCCTCCAAACGCGACTTAAAACATGTACATCTAGCCAAGAATTATATTATATTCAAAGGAAAATGAAACTTCTGTTTATTTTACACAATTGTTATTTTCTACTAATACTATTTATTATTCTTCCAATATAAGTGAATCAATGGATCAGATAAATATCGCTACAACACTTTGGATTACTACTGTGGGTATATTCAGCGCAAAAAGGAAAATCTCAGGTAAGCTGAACAAACTTCTTTAACATATCAAAAGATGAAAACGTATATTAAATTTGAAGACTGATTTAACTATTATAAAAATAAGAAAATTTATTACGCTACCGACGGTTCCCCTAACAAAAACTTTAAACATTTAATAAGAGCGATAAAAATTGTATAAAAAAATGCTGTCATTTTGTAAATGTGAAAGCAACATTGCATATAAAATATTACCTAACTATCTTATGTAAACATTAGGCACAACATCCCTCGAGGAGGGGAAGGGGGAAACTCTTACTCTTATGTTAAACCTTTCTTCTCCAAAGACACCTTATTTTTGCAGATAATCAAATAAATTAATAACAGTATTTGTAATTTATCACTTACCGTGTATGTTAAAAATAGCTGGTCTTCAGAAAAATGCACAGGTAATGAGATCAGCAGAAATTCATCTTTAGCTATTGCTGTGTCAGCTTGATCTTGGAGACATTTCAGAGTTTCAACCCATGAAGGAAGGCTTTTTCGTGCCAATAATAAATTATAGAGCTGCTTATTATATAAACTGAGAAATTTTGGAATACACTGAAAAATGTTAGATTTCCCTGTTATTCGGAAAAATTCATCAGCAAAGTGCTGTTTATTAAATAAGTTTGGATATTTAATTTTTAAATCAGCAACTTTCATATATTGATTGACAATTTCATCTCTTCTAATGCCAAATGTTTCATTTAACTCAGATGAAGCACTAGCCTGTTCATTAATAACCATGAGTTGTTTTTTGAACTGTGGTATTTCTCTCTTTTCATTCGCTTTTTCTCCTTTGTTATGGAACTTATTGGTTATTTTCTTCTGCTTTACTTCCTCACTTTGATCAAATCTACGCATATTTTTCAATTTATCTCGAATAGCCTGTCGCCATCCACCATATCCAGTTCCAATGGACTCTTTTAAATATGGGTATTTAGAAACAATGGCTCTTGCCATGTCGGTCACCATAACTGATGTCGGATATTTTGAATGTTTCACAACAGATGAACATATGGTATGTATTAATTCTGACCGCAAAACCCTAGGTAAGGGTACCTCATCTTGCAAAGCTTGTCTTAGGCGACTTGAAAAGTCTTTAGCGGGTATTGTGAAATTATCTAGGGGAAAAGATGACTGTGGAGTTGCTGCAGCAAATAGATCTGGTTCTGATGATTCACAGGAACCAGAAGCATTTCTCTCATCAGTGAAAAATGGTTCAGTTATATGGGATGATGATTTCGATTCAGCACAGTCAGGAACTGAATTTTCAATATATAATACTTTGGGTGTATCTAACACAATTCTATATTTCTTACCTGGAAGAATGTTTTCATCTTTTTGTACATCAATGTACTCCTGCCAAACTTCATTAAAAAACTGTATAATAATGGATACTGTCCGATCAATACAAAATCTAGCATACACCTCCTGAAACATCAAATAAGAATTCATAAGTTTCAAGTACATCCTGTATAAATTCAGTAACCATACCAGGAGTTGATCCTGACAAAATTGGAGGCCTATTTCATAAAAACTCATTTAATAAAGCAAGCCCATTCTCAAAATCCATTTTACTAACATAGCCATAGGCTTCTTACAAAATTCATTATTTATTAAATAAAAACTACCCTTACATGATTTAATGGAACAGATGTCGCAGACGCACCGGGATTTGTGCAATTTTTCTTTGCGCCATTTTGGCAAAAAAACCCCAATTTTCCCAATCTTTTATTACACACACGCATTTAATTGAATTTATTATTTTTATATTATTTGATTTATTTACACATATATTCATTTTTATTATAAAAAAACAGGTTGCTATACACAGCAAAAATCGCCATTTATGGTGCCAAAAAGAAAACCCTGTGCAGTGACATCTGTACCGATTTAATCAAAATTGTTTGGGTGTACTGAAATTAATGATTAAAAATTGAAAAATTAATTAAATCCATGATTATTGTTTCTTTCTTAGCTTAAAAATCAGAAAATATAATGATTAACGAAATACAATTATTTGATCGATTGGAAATGTTTTTCTTATTTACGGCTATACCAAAAACAACCAATTTACAGGTAACAGAAAAATCGCCAAAAATAACTGCTTCATCAGCAGTTATGACAGTTGAAGTTGAATAAAATCTAATAATCTTAATTTTACAATGTTTATGAGAAACACCATAGAAAACACATGCTATTTTTTATGTAAGTAGAGGATATTTAAAAGAATAACAGGACAATCTTCAGTAATGTAATGCATGAAAAAGTAAACAAAAAAGTGATTCAGCAAATCTTAAAAATGTATTTTTATTAATATAACTATAAAATGCAGAAAAATATTCTGGTACTTCTATATTATCCAGTCAACCAATTTCCGTAAAAAAAAAAAAACTATCGCCAAATTATTTGCCAAACTGTAGCATCCAATAAACAAATGAAAGAATGTTGCCATTTGAATCTCAAAAAAAAAAGTAAGGAAAAGAAACGAAAGAAAAAGAAATTAGGAAAGCCCCATTCATTAAAGTATCATTTCTCAGCAAGTTTAAACAATAAAATTTACAATACATTAAAGAAAAAAGAAACCAAAATAATCTTTGATATTTATTTATTTACATTATTTTTTTTAATTATCCCTCTCGACTGTTGGATAAATATTTGTGATGTCAGTTGAAAGTGATCTATTGTACGTAACTACACATTGCAACATTTTTTCAATGCTTTTTCTGTTTAAATATCATGATGTCGAAGACGTAATTTTTATTTTAGTTAATGAAGTAACTAATAAATCAGTAAAACATCATTAAAAAATCATTAACATCCAATTAAAAATCATTTGATGAAATAACAAGCACGTGTAACGCATTTGACGTCAACTGAATGTGACGCCACGATCATTATTTTTAGCTTTAAATGCCATAGTTTGGCAATAGCGAAAATTTCTCCATCTTTGCATAAAAATTGATTAGTTTACAACAATGGATGTGTTTTAGAAGATATGGATTTGAAACGAACAATGATTAAAGAGGACATTTTAAAACATTCTTTTAAATATTAAAAAAAAAAATTTAAGAGTATTCAAATCCAAACTGCTTATTTTGATACACATTTTTAAATTCAATTTTGCTCTAAAATGCCTCCAATTGGCAGGTTCTCTTATTCAGAAACTTTTATAATGTCTGTATTGTCTCAATGTTTTGATAAAGGCAGAATATATTTCAAAAAATGCTGTCAAAGTGGACATTTTGAACAAAATTTCCCAAAGCGATAGCGCTGAAAACAAAAAAAAATTATACTGTGAAAATAAATGTTCGTAATTCAATTTCTAATTAATTGAACGAAAAATAAAAACATAGGTCCCTTATAAATCTCTTCATAAATCACACCGCCAAGTTTCATGTTTTTACTTTTAAAAATGAGTCTGAAAATGTGTCTCAAAATTTTGAGTTGCTGAGCGTGGAAAAATATTTTTTTAATACCGCCTTAACATAAAATTTCCATGGTGCCTTTGAGCAGATGCAATGCAGAATGCGCATAGGAGCTCACTCGGTTGTATTATCACAGGGTAATGTACTTTATTTATACTACGTTCTTTTATTTACTGAATATGATATGGACAAAGGAATATACTATTTGCATGATCATAAGTCCTTGAAAATTTATTTCTTGCAGTACTGAATATAACTGCAATTTCGAAATGATTTGCATTACACAGTTGTTTACAGATTGTCTGTTTGGAGTTTGCATCGAAAATAGTACTGTGTTTCACTAGGGGAAGAACTTCTAAAATAAAATTTATGAAACACTTTTTCATACTATCCCCCTATTAAATAATAAAGAAGCTTATTTTACTCATATTGTTATAGTAATTTGTTTCTGTCAGGTTTTGACGGGTTCCATCTAGTATACATAAAATAATACATATTTATATAAAGATTGTGTATATTTTTTAACATGTGACACATACAACGTTTATTATTGTCCACCCTGGGTCACCTCCTGAATTCAACACTGTTTGTATCTTTACATTTAAAAATTAGCCCGTCATTGTGTCAGAAAATTTTGAATTTGTTGCACAGTGAACTTGAAAACAGCTTTAATAGAGCTTTAGATTTAACTTTTAAAGTTCAAAGTTGATAAATTTTGGGGAAAATGAAACAATAAAGAAGAAAGTTAAAATTTAATATTTACTTACGTATTAACACCACCGTAGGTACAGATTTGGCGGTTTTTAAGTGCCGCCAATCTTTTATAGCACTAAAAAATGGCGTCAAAAATCAGCAAACAACAAGGAATCCAAAAGATAACTGTGTGCGCGTGCAAACAACAAGATTGTTCTTTATTGGCACATTAGCGCAACTTCTGCTGCGGTGGCGTTAGTACACAAGTACCATTTAATAAAGTAGCATTAAACATCAATATTGTTTAGAAAATAGTAAACATTAATTTCTTTACAAAAAACATTGCAAAATTTAAATATCTTACATTTTCAAATTCATCCAATGATGCTGGTAAATTAAACAATTTACTTCTTGAATTATAGGATACCAAAATATCTTTTTCCATGCTAAAAATGATAAAATATAAACTAAATCAAATTTTAGAATAATACCATATACAAGAGCATAAATCAAGAAAAAATAAGTAAAGTTTCTAATATTTAAAAATTAGGGCTGTAGCTAGATGTGAATAATAGGGGGGGGGGGTCTCAAGAAAATGTAGCGGAGGCTCATATTTTTTTTTCTCTCTCTCTCTGACACATGCACGCACAAAAACACACACACATATATATATATAGATGATCAAAGTATTATGCAGAAAGATAAATTAGTGTATATTCATATTCTAGGCACTATGTTTTTTATTAAATTGTTGATAACATCATTGTATACTAAGAAAAGAAAAGGCTGGAGAATAAAAATTTCCAGTGTAAACTAGTGTATAATTATACTGGTGAAATAATAAGTGATGATGTCAACAATAAATAAAAAGCTTGCGGTTCACCCGTTTCATAAAGAGTTGCAACCTTTAATCAAAGTATTATGCAGAAAGATAAATTAGTGTATATTCATATTCTAGGCACTATGTTTTTTATTAAATTGTTGATAACATCATTGTATACTAAGAAAAGAAAAGGCTGGAGAATAAAAATTTCCAGTGTAAACTAGTGTATAATTATACTGATGAAATAATAAGTGATGATGTCAACAATAAATAAAAAGCTTGCGGTTCACCCGTTTCATAAAGAGTTGCAACCTTTAATTATTTTATTAAAATTCCCTACCCTTAAGGATTTTAAAGTTGTATTTGTATACGATAAAAAAAATTGACAAAATCAAGGATGTACTTTGCATTTTAAAGTTATTGTTTTTAAAACACTTATTTAAACTAATTTAAAACACTTATTTGCAGTTTTTATACATATTACAATTTAGTATTTGTAAGAATGTTAAAAAATGTAAAAGGATCCCAAAACAAAGTTCGATTTTTGAACAGTTTCATTTGGTGACCTGAGAATCTTTCCTAAGGGGGTGTGGGGGGGGGGGTCATTTTTTTTTTAATCTAGAAGATTTGTAAAAAATACTGTTATTAGGATTATATTAATTATATCACAACTATTGCAGAATTATAAAATAAATAAAAGTAGATTTCCAAAAGCTAAAAATCTTCTACGGAAGCAGCAAATTATATTTTTATAATCACAAAAGTTTGCTTTTGAGCAAATGTTTAACAAATGGTAATACGAATTTCTAGAAAAGCCAAACACAAAGAGAGTGTAGTCCAGGGAATAAGCTTACTTTTAATTATGCTGCATACAAGATTTCAAAACTCCTCACAGTACAGAGGAAAAATTATGAAAATTCAAATCACTATGGACTGCTTAGATATTTAACAATAAATACTGTTTTTTTTTTCACATAAACAATGATTTCTAAACGTTATTATTCAGATACAACATACACTACTGATTTTTTCCCCTTTAAAATATGATTTAAATGTTCTTTTAATGCAATCCACAAGTATTTTGCTTTAAAAATAAAACAGGAACTAAATATTATGTTCTAAAATATGATAATTTTTTATTAAGGGCTAATGTTAATTCTATAGGGCATTATTTTTCTAATATCTCGTTTGCATTTAAATATTTTTAAATGATTTTATTTTATTTTATTTTATTTTTTTTGCACTGGATAGCAGAGATCAATCTCTATTTCCGCCGTTGATTACTTTTTCGATTTTTTTCTACGAAGATACTTTCATTTTCGGAACCGGTTTCGAAAGTAAAAGCATCTTCCTAAAAAAAATCCGCAAAGAAAATCGAAAACGTAATCAACGGCGGAAATAGATTAATCTCTGCTACCCAATGTAAAAAAAAAAAAAAAAAAAAAAAAAAAAAAAACATTTAAAACTATTAAAATACAAACGAGATATTAGAAAAATAATGCCTATAGAATATAGAATTAACATTAGCGATCGAGTGTTGTCAAGTGCGTGAAGAGGATTATTAAGCAAAAACAACTAACAAAGTAAAAATTCTCATGCTTTGTTTAGTTAATTTCCCTCATCTAACTATACAAACACTATTTAGTATTATCTATTAAATATATAAGGAATAATTACTAGGCTTACCTTATGTTTTTAACAGCACTTCATAATGAAATCAAAATGGTTCATTCCGTTCTCTGCTCTGTTGTCGTCTGCTGACGCAACACTCTGACGTCATCGTATATTTCAACACCACAGAGCTGGATTGCGAGATAAAAATGTACACCTATATTGGAGTTTTGGTTTCCGGAATTAATTTCAAATTGTCATTCTTGGTGTGTGATATCACCGATTTTTTTTTTTAAGAGTACAGATAAACTATTTTAAGTGTATTATAACACTTAATTCAGTGTTGACACCAAAATTAGTGCATATTTAAACCTTATTTGGCATTTCATAAACCCAAATTAAGCGTAATTATACTCCCCATTTTTTACAGTGTATGAACTCTGATTGGTTGAATCTTGTATCTCGGCTCCTAATGGGAATATCTAGAAAAAAAATTATCCTTAGAATTTCTAGAAAATTCTGAAAGCCAATTTGTTTGTCACAATTTTGAGAAAATTCGGAAACTTGGCACATTTTTTCATTTGGCGGTAAGCATGTTCTTTGGCATTAATAATCGTGAAATTAAATTTTCCTACCAAATCTTGCCAATGTCGCAAATATTTTCGCCAAATGTACCGATAGCTCGAGAAATATTGCCAACTTTGCAACTTTGTTTACTGCCAACTGTGCAACAACTGTCTCAAACTTCATTCACAATGAAATGCATTCACTCGTAGTGACCCCCAAATTACCCATTAATCGAATTTTCTCAAACATCCAGCTCAATGGTCTTCATGTACCCCAAAACGGTAGGATACAAAACTTAGTCAAAATCGTTAGAGCCGTTTTTAGATAAAATTAGCTTGATTCGTAGTGATCCCAAATTGGCACACTAATCGAATTTTCTCAAATATGTGTCCAAACCATTGGTCTTTTCGCACCGCAAAGCGGTAGGATGCAAAATTAAGTCAAAATCCTCAGAGCCGTTTTTAGGTGCGTTCGTAATTATATAAATACATAGCACCTATTGTCGTCGTCTGGTCCGTCCGTCTGTCTGTCTGTCTGTCTGTCTGTCTGTCCGTCTGTCCGTCCGTCCGCATATAACAACGCAAAAACTACCCAACCGAATGGTTTGGAATTTAAGATATATTATCTTTGCAGAATTTTGTCGAGACATTTGAATTTTTTAAAAAATCGAATCAAAACTTTAGAAAATATTAATAAAAATATTTATTAAGAAATTTGATTTTTTTTTTAAATCGGTGCTTTTCTTTTATAGGAGCTTTCGAATTTTAATCGTCAAGCGACCGAGATAGTTATTTTATGACAGAAATTAATCCGCAGACGATAAAATTCATTTCACAGAATTAAAAATCATCAAGATCTGAATATTTATATAACTAGCTATAGTACGAACGCACCTCGTTTGTAACGTTTGACGTACAATTTCCAACTTGTTTGGATAAAATGAGCTTGACTCGTAGTGACTCCAAAATGACCAAGTAATGTAATTTTCTCCAACATGTGACCCAGCCCAATGGTCTTTTCTTACCCCAAAACGGTAGGATACTAAATTTAAACAAAATCGTTAGAGCCTTTATTAGGTAAAATTAACTTGACCCATAGTGACCCCCAAATGACCCACTAATAAATTTTTCTCGAACATGTGATTTTATGTATAACATATAATAATCAGTTCTATCTACCCTAATTAGTTAAATTCTGATTTTTAGAACATTATATGGACTCTGATTGGTTGAATCTTGTATCTCGGCTCCTAATGGGAATATCTAGAAAAAAAAATTATCCTTAGAATTTCTAGAAAATTCTGAAAGCCAATTTGTTTGTCACAATTTTGCGAAAATTCGGAAACTTGGCACATTTTTTTTTAATTTGGCGGTAAGCATGTTCTTTGGCATTGGTAATCTTGAAATTAAATTTTCCTACCAAATCTTGCCAATGTCGCAAATATTTTCGCCAAATGTACCGATAGCTCGAGAAATATTGCCAACTTTGCAACTTTGTTTACTGCCAACTGTGCAACAACTGTCTCAAACTTCATTCACAATGAAATGCATTCACCCATAGTGACCCCCAAATTACCCATTAATCGAATTTTCTCAAACATCCAGCTCAATGGTCTTCATGTACCCCAAAACGGTAGGATACAAAACTTAGTCAAAATCGTTAGAGCCGTTTTTAGATAAAATTAGCTTGATTCGTAGTGATCCCAAATTGGCACACTAATCGAATTTTCTCAAATATGTGTCCAAACCATTGGTCTTTTCGCACCCCAAAGCGGTAGGATACAGAATTTAGTCAAAATCGTCAAGCCGTTTTTTGGATAAAATGAGCTTGACTCGTAGTGACTCCAAAATGACCAAGTAATGTAATTATCTCCAACATGTGACCCAGCCCAATGGTCTTTTCTTACCCCAAAACGGTAGGGTACTAAATTTAAACAAAATCGTTATAGCCTTTTTTAGGTAAAATTAACTTGACCCATAGTGACCCCCAAATGACCCACTAATAAATTTTTCTCGAACATGTGACCCAGCCCAATGGTTTTCTTGTATCTCAAAACGGTAGGATACAAAACTTAGTCAAAATCGTTAAAACCATATTTTAGATAAGGTAAAGTTAGGATAGATGGCGCGGTCGCAGAGATTGCGCAAGAACAGGGTGGGGGGAAGCAGCAGGGTGAGCACGCAGCGATTCCAGATAGTTGTACAACATCAGTAGTGGAGGGTCTACTTCAATGTGCATGCTGATTATTTCGAGCGTCTAGTATAAAGCATTGCAATTTTTTTTCTTTTCCAAAAGTAAGTGCTTGAATTTTTATAACTATTCGTTAGTATTTCTATATAAAATCCGTATTACAAAATATTTTAAATTTAAACGATTTCGCATAAGCTACTTAACCTGGACTAACTGTCCAAACACCACCAGGTCGTTTTAGAAGCTTTCATGTTTAAATAAAAGGCCGCGCAATCTCTCCTATTGAAATTGGGGAGTTTGCGCATCTGCTACTTAGGAGAGATGTCGCATTGTTCCCATTACTTTCCATGCTAGGAGATATTACTCAGCTTTTTACTAAATTTGCCCAAATTGCAAATTACATGTACAACATATGAATGATTCAATTTTAAAATATTTTTTAAAAACAATTGATAATCAAAATCGGACTATTAGTTTGGCAATAAATTAATTTGTTAAAAAGTACTGGGCAATGAATGTGAGTGCGCTGAATGTCTTGAACTGTACCAGAAGACAACTTCGAATTCTTAAAATTCAATTATTCATGTAAAGTGATTTTATTTAAACACAGTATTTTTATGATGTTTAGATAACATTTAAAACATGCATTTAACAGCCTATTAACTTGTTGCTACTATTATATTATTACTATTACATTTTTTTAATGAATTGTTATCTAAACACATTATTATGAATATATTTGACTCTAAACATGCATCAATAATCTGTTAACTTTAAGTGCACACAAAAATTAATTATGAAAATGAAAACAATAGACTTTTTTCTTAATACAGTTAAAACTACTTTAATAAACTATTTTTGCTACTAAAACGACTTCAATATTGACACAGTAAACACTACCTAACTTGAATTAAAATTTTTATCTTGTTGTTAGGCTTAACAATTTAATTCAAATTGCAGATAAAATGGTACGTAAAATATCACGATAAACTGAAATTGGACTAATGAATGAAAATGTGATGCTTGAAGCTGTTAAAGCAGTATTAAAAAAAAGTCCTTCCGGCCTGTACCGGGAGGAAAAGGTAGCTTTCCTATATCTCCGTTTTAAAATTTTAGCTAATGTTACACGAAAACAGCAACTTAAAATGCAAATAAAACGTTTACAAAAGATTCGTTAATACTGAATTTGAATAAGAAATTCGCCAAATTATTGAGCAATAGCCAAATTGGCTTCATTTATGAAAACTTATTTTGGTCACCAAATTTGGCGATATTTCGCCAAATGTCGCCAAGTTTGGCGAGAATTTGGCGCTAACGGATATGAATATATAGTTTTATGCGTTTCATTGGGAAAATTATTACAACAATGACAATTTTTGTAACGTGCTGTCTTGTTTCAAAATGTCAGCCACCTTAGAATTTCAAACTGCTTTATCTCAGCCGTTTTTTAAGATAGAGGTAAAACAAAAAATGCTCTGGAATCCTTGTTTCAAGGCCTAACACTGAATTAAAAAATAAATTTGAATTTTTAACTTTTTTGTATATTTATTTTAGTTTTAAATTTTTAAATGGCCGCCATCTTGAAACAAAATGGCGGACAAAGCTGGCCAACGAACTCGGTCGAGACATTGGTGAGCTTAATACACACAATTAGTATTGATTTATAAATACGAGCGTTATCGTATGACATAGGTCAGATATATATATATATATATATATATATATATATATATATATATATATATATATATATATATATATATATATATATATATATATATATATATATATAAATCAACATTTGAACGGAGGGTGGTTTTGGGGTCTGGGGGTCATGATCGGTGAAAATGTATCGAAATTTTCCGGAACTGCTTTCCTCCGAACGGCTGCAATAGGAAGCTTTATACTTTTTTGTATTGAAAGCTACCTAATAAGAAGCCACTATGAGAGACAGCAGAAGAATTTAATATTCCGAAGAGCACTTTGCAACGATATGTGATGAATGCAAGACACCTCAGTGGGGAAGATGATTTTACAAGTAAAAATGTTATGTTTTAGCCGAATTATACTGTTCGCCAAATATTTACAACGAGTGAAGAGAATATGCTGTCAGATTATTTCACAGAAGCTTCAAGCTTCCATCATGGACTGCCTATGAAGGAGGCGCGGAAATTGGCATAAGCATATGCAGTAAAATTGAACAAATATATCCCCTCAAGTTGGCAAGATAACCAGTGTGCAGGAAGAGACTGGAGGGAAGGATTTATTAAACGGGCTGGTAATATTTCCTTGAGAAAACTAGAAGCTACTTCACTTGCTCGATCAATGGGTTTCAACAAATCTGTAGTAGATGAGTTTTATTCAAAACTGTATGAACTGTTACACACATCAATTTGGGTCAGACAGTATTTGTAATTTAGATGAAACAGGTCTCACAACCATGCAAACACCTGGCAAAGTTATTGCCAAAAAAGGTGTTAAACAAGTAGGTCATGTCACTTCATCAGAGAGCAGTGAACTTGTTACACTTTGTTGCATGATTAATGCCTTAGGAAATGCACTTCCTCCCTTTTTTATTTTTCTCGTGTTAAGTTTCAGGAGAAAATGTTAATTGGTACTTCAGTGGGTGCTCAAGGAACTGCATCAGCTTCAGGTTGGATGAATGCCAGTATTTTTTTATGACAATGAAGCATTTCATAAAATATTCGAAATCAACTCCACAAAATAAAACTCTTCTACTAATGGACAATCGTGAAGCTCATATTAGTATTGAAGTTATTAATCTAGCAAAAGACAACGGTGTTGTACTATTTACAATACCCACACACACTGCAGCCTTTGGAGCTTTAAAACGTTTTTATAATGATGCATGCCGGGCTTGGCATGTGACCCATCCAGGAAAAAGAATAACAATCCACAATATAGCCAAGTTTGTTGGCAAGGCTTTTCCTCCGGCCGTTTGTGCAAAGAACATTCTGTCTGGCTTTTCATCTACAGGCATTTTTACATATAATAACAACGTTTATACTGAAGAAGACTACATAGCTGCAAGTGTTACGGATGTTCCATCAGCATGTGTTGCTGACACATCAACTACTAAACATGTGTGAACATGTATTACATGAGTGAAGTATCACATGAGTGCTAGTAAATCTAGACCATTCACAGAAGAGCCACAACCAGAGTGCTCCAATTTAAATTTATCTCTGGTGGAAAACCAGAAAGTTGATGAACCTATTTTGTCGTCTGAACTAATAAGGCCTCTACCAAAATGCCATGCACCTGATAATTCTAAGAGGAACCAAAGGAAGAGGAAATCAGTAGTATTGACTGATACATCCTGTAAAAAGTAGTTAGAGCAGGAAACTTTTGAAAGAATTTAAAAGCAGAATAAAGGTAAAAAGAAGTAATGTAATGTTTCCAAATTGATAACCAAAAAAAAGAGTAAAAAAAAATTATGCGAAAGCAGTTCCTCAGAAGACGAAGATTGGAAACTCTCTTCAAGTGATATTATTTCTGACGATGAGGTGGAAGAAAGAGAAAGTATTTTTGGGAATGATATGGAAGAAAAAGATAGCGTTTCTATTAATATTGGAGATTTTGTATTAATCAAAATGTGTGGGAAAAAGAAAGGAGCCATATACTATTATATTGCAGACATCATAAATAAAAGTGAAATTGACTTTGAAGTGAAGTATATGAAAAGACTTTTGACAGCAAACAATTTTGTCTTTGATGATGAGACAACATATTCAGCTGTTCTTGCTGACATTGAAATGAAATTACCAAAACAATGGCTTTCCGAGGGACAGAAAGAACAATGACACATTTATCATTTCCTGTAGACTTCCAAGGTTATTCCATTATAAAATGAACTTTTGAGAGCTTTTTGTTATCCTTTAATGTTTAATTTGATGTTACTTTATTAGTTTCAATTTATCATTTGTTATAGGTTTTTTAATTTAAGTTTTGCAATTTAAATTTTCATTGGTATCTTAAAACATTTCCTTTTTATAAACTCATTTTTTTTATTATTTAATTAACCCCCTCCCCTTTTTTATATATTTTAAACATTATTAATTAAAATTCTTATTTTCAAAATTTAAATATCTTTGTTCTTCTATAAGAAAAGTGACCACCTAGAGAATTTTGCTTTCCTTTTAGGAAAAACACCTCTATCGTCCTCTTGTTTACACTTTTAGACCTCACAAGAAGCTGTTAGAGAAAGATTCCCACACTCCAGTATTTGCAGTTATCACTAGCTTTCTTTGTTAGTAGAAATGGACACCACGCACACAAATTGTCAAACGGACACACAACCATTGTGGTATTTCGTGGGAAGAGCTGAGAACTCCACTTCGCTTGTGTAGTATGCAGTTTTATAACCCTGGAAAAAATGGTCATAAAACTATTTTAGAAAGCATTTTTGGCGAAAGTAACAATAGAATTCAAGTACCCCTAGTTTTACGACTTTTAGCAGGTGAAAATTAAAACGACAGCTGTGTTGTTTGTAGGGCAGGGAAGATGACAAGCTGAATTTCTGAGAAAAAAGGGTGACCACATCCAATGAACGTATAGCTCTCTCCGCCCCCTTTAACGCGTTGCTATGGGATACGACCGAGCTGGTACAGGGAGTCATGATTTGAAGCGTGAATTAGAAGGTCGTGTGCGGGTGGGACTCTTCCCCCACCCCACCTTTTTCAGTCAGTACAGAGAGAGAGAAGGTTAAGTAATGCCAGGAGTAGTCGAGCTGATCACAACAAGTATGCGTGAAGAAACATAAAAAAACTAACGTATTTTTGCAGAGAAACGCTGTTTGCGTTAGACCTAACGTCATATTCTGGATCGTTAACGAAGCTTATACTGCGTCGCATTTCGTGATGTTCTTCAGAAACAACTAGTTGTATGAATTCATCTTTTGGATTATTGATGAGAATAAGTTGATCTTATTGAATTTCTAAGTTGTTACAACGCGTACTCTACGCATCATGTCCCGTGGATTTGCAGGCCCCAGCACCGATGACCGTGAATGAGCTAACTGACAATTGAATGTCCCCCATTTATCTTGGATCTTTCAGTCTACTTAGTGCCAGTTTTACTTCATGCTGTAACTTGGTTTACGGTTTTCCATACAATCCTCTTCCGTGCGTCGACGGAGAAAGTGTTCGTAGAAAAGCTAAGATGTTCCGTGGGATGACGAAGTGTGAGAATCTAATCATTAGTCAGGGAGTCTTGTGAAGCTGAATTATCTAACCGGCAGTATGTGCTGTGGACGCTGTCAAAGTATTCTATTGTTCAAAAAAAAAACTAATGAACCGCCAAATCCAAATGCTGATATGTGGGTCTTAGGAAATGTCACCTTCATTTTACTGTGAGTAAACCTGCATTTATTAATATAATATTTTGTGAATAATGTTACTATGTTTGACCATATAACAGTACCTACCTGTGCTTTAGTTATTAATTCTTGAACATGATAATATAAGTTATCTAAAGTGCTGCTTGTAAATAAATATTCGTTATCTCCTAGTAAATTTTCTCTGTTTTCTTTTTTCATTATTTTCTTAATCATGTTAAAAGTTTTATTTTCAGTATTTTTGCTTATTATTAATTTTTAAGAATCAATTTGGAATACTATGTATAGATTAAATTATCAATTTAAAGATATATATTAATAATCTTGTAACTAAATTTCTTTTGTTGATTTAAATTTTAATGCTGGTGAAAGACTAAATTAAATAAAGTGAACAATAGTATTCCTTAATCACAAAATTTATACTAGAGTACTGAAATCAAAATTTATTGTTTTTTTATAATATGGGAAATAAAGTAATCTATTCTTTTCTTAATTTTAAAATCTAATTTTACATTATTCCCTTAATTTTGGTTTATAAATTTTGAAATTCTTAATAATATATTAAGCACTAAACCTAATAGAAATACAACTACTTTTTCTGGATGTTGAAATTAATGAAGTTAAGTGTTTTACTAATTAAATGAGGCCTTTCTCTTTTCCTTTAAATGATTACATGATTATACATGTACATATTGATATATAAAGTAAATTTAATATTTTAATTTAAAATCTAATGAGAAGTATTTTTTTATGATGAATTACTTCATTCAAAATTTAATTATTTACTAATGGTCTCTTGAGTTAAATTTTCATTATACGATCACAGTCCTGGCCTTTGTGAATTCATAAAATAATATGGTATCTCTTAAACTTATCAATTGATGTTTTTTGTTTAATTTATGTTTTTAATTTTCATCCCCTCCCTCTTTTGTGCTTTCTTTAAAAAGAAAGTTTTTAGTTCCATTATTTCAAAATTTTCATTTATTTCAAATTCTTATGTTTATGAAAATTCTCAGTAATTACCCAGCAAACAAATACCTTTCGGCACATGATCGGACCGCAGCCGGCAGTGTCGGTTAGGCGTCGGCATCGGGAAAGTGCCGGTTGTATGTCGGCAACTGATGCTAAAGAACCGTGCTTTTTCAAATGCCAGTTACTGTAATCGGTCCCCTTATGGTTCGATATCGGCAAGCGACTTAAATCGGCAAATGACGCTGGACCGATATCTGGTATCCGTTAATGGTCCGATTACATTTGCCAGCATCGGTCCGAATTTGGAATGTTTAGTCTTAGCCGTCAATTTTTTTTTTCAATTGTGATTAACCGGCATTTTTAAGTTAGATTTCTTAAGAAATGCTACCTGTTACATTCTCTCCTTAGTTGGAATTTTTGAAATTTTTTTGCAGAACTACGCTGATTATGACTCCCAGAACCCAAAACCACCCCCAATTCAAAAGTTTATTAATCTATTTATCTATCTATCTATGTCACTTTTTTATGGGTACGATAACTGCAATAATTCTGCACAAATATCTTCCAAACTGATACATAAAATCAAGGGGCATAAAATCGCAGTCAAGTTCGTTAATGGGCAAAATCGAACCAAGGGGGGATGGGGGGCTTTTTGTGAAAACAGAAAAAAAACATAATTTCTTAATTATGATACGTATCGAATCTGTTTAAAGTTCTTACTACTTCTAGGTAAAGGAGCGAAAATTTATGTATGGCAGATTTTTGATATCATTAAAACTGGCCCCAAAAGGGGGGGGAAGAGGGGGCAGGGGTTAGAAGAGAAAAAATTCATAACTTCGCCAATTCACAAGATATCAAATCCGCTTAAATTTATTATAAATCCTCTTAATATTATCTAAAACTTTTATACTGACATGTTTTTATAGGACCAACCCTTATAGCAAAAAAAAAAAAAAAAAAAAAAAAAAAAAAAATCTTTGCCGGCTCCGCTTGCAAAGGAGTTAAGTTTCAAAATGGGTGGTTCCAACTGCCGCATCGTTGCAAAAAGGTCATTTCTTCCGCAATTCCCAATAAACAGGCGCCCCACGGTCTGCGTCTTCGAAATCTACCTGTGCCTGTAGGCCGAGCCGTCAAGGATTTTTTTTCGATTGTGATTAAATCTGAGTTTTGTTAGTAAGTGCATGGTTTTAAATAATGTATATTATATATTTTTACTCTTCTTTTGAAGAATTGGTGCAACAATATCGAAAAAACAAACTATTATTATATTTCTCTCTTTTTTTTTTTTTTTTTAAATAATAATAAAAATTGTGGATATATTTTTGAAAATGAAATGTAAAATGTATTCAACATTTTACACAAATTTTAAATAAACATATTAGACGTGATAAAAAACACATATATGGAAAGATATTACTTGCTTTGTTACCCCCGCCCCCCCTCCCCCTCGAACCCCCAACGCACGCACACTGGATGGGGCGATATTTAGATGATTAATCACATATTAATTATTAAAACAATCTAAAAATAATGTATTGTAAAAGCTGTGAAAACGTAATCTGTCTCAATAAAAACCTGTCTTAAACGAAAAAATTCATGGCCCCAATGATGGAAGTTTTACCATACAATTATACCTGCTAAGACGGAAAACAGTCTAAAAAGGAATTGTTATGTTTTCAGCGATTTCTTTTTCACAGGCTTTACTGTATAATAAACAAAAATAATAAACACTAAAATAATTAAAAAGTTTTAATTGCTGTATCATTAAACCTGTTTTATTGGTCATTTTAAAAGAATAAAATTATGTAAGTATCCATGTAATAATTTTAATAAACATGAAATAATAATGCATTTCTTGTAAGCATTTATCAAGAAAGTTTCGGACTTTGGTGTAATTTGATGATGATTTTCAATCATATGAGGCACTTTCACATCCAAAAATTGATTATGACAAAGAGCCAATTGAAATTTACCGAGCTAACACGCCAGATCTGGAATGTCCCGCTACTTTATTGTCTACCTTGGGAGCGTACTTGGGTAAAGCAAAGCGATCATCTAGTAAAACTGCGCGCGCATGCTTTCCAAACAGGATTTTGAAGGGCAAATTGCAACCATAGATTCCCGCGTTTTCATGTAGTTGTAGTAGTTGCCTGATGTGAGATGCGAGAAGCATTACGCGGGCTGATAAAATCATAATATTGGTAAGTCTGCTTAATTTTCTTTTATTAAATCCAAATTAATCTGAATTAAGTTCATTATTTTTGCATACATTTAATTTTGTAAATATTTATTCTCTTTTAACAATTAACTTTGCGTAGGAATTTTTGTTGTACAAAATGATAATAGGGTGAAATTAGAAAAATATTTTTATGCAGTTTTCATATCTTTATTATTTAAGTTTTTGTGACATGTAGCATATTTTTAATTATTAATAATTAACAAATTCTTTGTACGTTTCTTTATTATAATAAATACAGAATGACATTTGGTTTTCTTATCCATTTGATGCTCTACAATTTTACAATAATCTTATAGATCATGTATTTAAAAAAAAAAATACTCAAAATTTTCGATTACTTAGTAATGGTAATTTGCATTTTTTGTATTTGAACTTTAATTTATTCAAAGTTACTAATTCATTTATTTTTTAAATTACTTAAAGCGATTTCTTTTTCATGTATCCTAAAATTTTTACGCAGCGGTATAAAAATGTCTTAATACTATTCAAATTTATTAAATTTTAGTCATGCAAGATGTTTGAAGTTTAAATTATTACTATTAAATTGGTTTAATACACATTTCATTTCTATCAAATTTAAAATAAATGAATTTTAATTAATGTATATAAATATTTGACATTTCCAATGTACATAATATAACTGAGCGATTTTGAAAGTGTATATTTATATTTGAAAAGGAAATATTTAGAAACAAATTAAGAGAAAAAGGAAAAACTATATTATAAATAATGTTACTTTATTTAAAAAAAATTAATTATGGAGCATCAAATTAGATGTAATAATAAATGATTTTGAAAAACAATTGTCCTACTGTATAAATGAAAAAATATATAAAGAATTTAGAAAAACTAAAAATAAGTAAATATGTCTATCATATAAAATTTTTTTAAATAAAGTTACAAAATATATTTTTCTAATCTTGCCCAGAAATTACATAAACTCTAAATTTTGTTTTTTATATTTTTTTAAAGAGAGAATAATGTTTACTAAATTAAATTATGCAAAAAATATTTAACTTAGTTGAGATGTTGATGGATTTAATAAGGCTAAAACAATTTAGCATAATTTATAGCAGACTTATTTTAAAAGACATAATCACAAGAAAATCACAAACATTCATTTAAAGCGTTCATAAAATAAAATAATAACAAACGGTACAGAATTTTCTTTAACTAAGTTATTTAAACTGATTTTTATTTTCTGTGTAAAATTAAAGTTCAATTTTTTTAATTTATTAATAAATAGTAAATTAACGGAACAGAATTTAGTATATTTGACTTTAAAATAATAATAATAATAAAAATTACATGTATTGTTTTATACTTTCCTAGAAAATATTTTGTTTTTTTAAAATCAAGTTTTACAGCGACACTTAAAAAGAAAAATATATAGAAAATGTATTTTTTTTTTTTAATGGCAGGGGCTATTAATGGTAAAACGGTATTCGTGAGGGGGTGGGGGGGGGGGGAGTGGTGCTTACATCTGAAAAATAAATTTCACCATTTTTACAAAAATAAGCAAAGTTAAAAAAAAATTACATACCAATAAGTGGAGTTACCCCCCCCCCCCTTTCAGCTGCTAGTTCCCAATAAAAGGGGTGCTTTCGGCAGTTTATTGCTTGCCGATATCGGATCACATTCGACAATACTACGGATTTGTTATCAGTATACGGTCGGCACAGCATCTCGCCGTTGTTAGCGTTGCCTGTACCGGACCAGATTCGGTAGGTGTACGGATAACTGTTGGTATACAATCGGCACAGCAGAGTGCCGTCGATTCTACCGGCGTTGCCGATACCGGACCGACTATGCGCCTATCAGTCGCGCGGCGTGTCAAAAAAGTTACGGAACCGGTACGGCAGGCGGTGTCGTCCCGATACCGTCGGAAACGGCAAAGCGGCAGTCGGCCGATTGCTTACCGATAGCTCTGTGTTTGCTGGGTAGTTACCATATTCAAACTTGAATTCACAGTGCTAGTTGCTGGGGATTTGGATGTTATGCAAAATTTAGAATCTTGTCAAATTTCGGAGTATTATTAATTCTACTAATTTTATAAATTTAAGATTTAGAATTCAGGTAACATTTACCTTTTAAAATGCTTTGGTCTAGTTTATTTTATTTGGCTTCTTTTCTAAAATTTAATAAAGTCTAGGAAAAAACTTATAAATGTATATGTTGACAGGATTCAATATAAAATTTTTGGTAATTATGCATAGCTCCAAGGTAATTAAAGTGTAACATGTTTCTAAGTAAACAACATAAAATCTCCAACACATACATTATTTTGCAAAGAATTTTTCAACTCTTAAATATGTTCCATTATTATAACTATTTTTGGCATTTGAAATTGGCTTTCATATCTTCTATGTTCAATAACTAAACCTGTATTTAATAATAATAAATGTGTTGTAATAATATAGCTAATTTTGTATGTGCCTTACTCACCGTCTCACTGTACGCCATTCACTGTCCCACTGTGCCCCGACAGGGGGCACAATGGGACATCTTGAGTACATTTTGATTTTTTTTTTAAAGTATAAAATAAGTATAAATTAGGAAAAAAATTATAATGAAAGCTAAAATTTGCCAAAATATTGCTCTGTATTTGTTTTATTTTTTTAATTAAAATGGAAGAAATTATCATAAAACAAGTGAAAATTGTCCCACTGTGCTCCCCTCTCCTCCACTTTAGCAAAAAGTTAATAATTGTATATTTTTTATTATTCTTTTGAATTGTGCGTAGACTCTCCTAGCTTTACCTTAAGTTAAAATTATCTATACCCGCAGTGTCCCCAAAATGACCCACTAATTGAATTTTCGCAAACTTGTGACACAGACCAATCATCTACTCATAACCGAAAATTGTAGGATGCAAAATTTAGTCAAATTCATTGGAGTCTTTCTTTAGGTAAAAGAAAATTCTGAATTGGCCAACAACTGGTGTTGTGATGGCCGGACATTAGATTTTCACTGCCGACTATTAGAGAACTTGCATTTTTTTAACTTAACTTTGTCTAAAAAAAAACCTTTTAATATTTTTTAAAAATAATTGCTGAAACATAATAAGAAAAATATATTTTAACATATATCAAAATATCCCACTTTAAAAAATGTCGTGCCTTTTAAAAAAGATTCTACGTTATGATTTTTATATATAAGATTTTTTTGCCATGATGCACTTAAGTGGCCGACTATTGGTTCCTTTGCCCTATATATTGAACAAGAAAAGCATTTCTGTGAAAATAACATCAGTAATTATTTCAGCCAATTAGAAAGCCAATAATTATTTCAAAGTAACTATCATTAGTATTTTAAAACTCCCTGACGGCTCGGCTTACAAGCACAGGTAGATTTCGAAGTCGCAGACCATGAGACGTCTGTTTATTGGAAATTGCAGGAGAAAGGACCTTTTTGTCATGATGCGGAAGTTTGGACCGCCCATTTAGAAATGTGCCTGTGTCTGTAGGTGGAGCTGCCATGGAGTTTTGTTTCGTTAAGGGTTGGTCCTATAAAAAACTTGTCAATATAAAAGTTGTAGATAAGATCAAGAGGACTTATAATAAATTTAAGCGGATTTGATATCTTGTGAATTAATAAAGTTATGATTTTTTTTCTTTTTAAACTACTATTTACCCACCCCCCTTGAGGTCATTTTAATGATATCAAATATTTGTCATACATAAATTTTTGGCCCTTTTCGTAGTTACTCCTACGAAACTATAATAACTTTAAACGGATTTGATACATATCATAATTAAGCAGTTATGGGGGGTTTTCTGTTTCTCCCCCCTCCCCCTCTTCGGTCGATTTTGCCCATTAACGAACTTGACCGAGATTTTATGCCTCTTGATTTTATGTATCAGTTTGGAAGAGATTTGTGCAGAATTATTGAAGTTATCGTGTCCATAAAAAAGTGATAGAGATAGATAGATAGATAAAGTTTTGAACTGGGGGTGGTTTTGGGTTCTGGGAGTCATGATCGGCGTAGATCTACAAATATTTTCCAGTAATTCCAACATAGGGGAGAATGTAATAGGTAGTATTTCTTACAAAATCTGCCTAAATTACTTTGATAAGGGGACATAAATATCGATACTTTTAATGTCCATAAATTTAATTTTGATTATATTGTGTTAGATTAAAAAACATTAATATTTAAATAAACCTTTACAAATTTTATTATAAAAATCTGTCACTAAATTATCCCTGAAACCCTTTACTAATAAAACGTTAGTATTCAATTTCCGAAATTTTCGTTAAAATGACGTTGATTATATTATTCTTTAAAAGTCAATTACGCTAGCACATGTTAAATTTGTAAATTTCTTTCTTTTTTTATAATTTTATTTTTTAAAGTGTATATTAAATGGAGAGTATATCAACTAGCGTATATCAATAGCTCCGGAACTGCATTCGCTAGGCGAAATCTTAGTTACCCAAAACTTAATTTCCTGTCCAATGAAAATGCATCGCGGCTGCTTCATGTTAGTGTGTTCATACAACTAGACCTTCCTTAGCTGGGTCAGAAAATAGAACATGAATGTTTCAAATGAAAAAAATAATATTTCTCATTAATCTTGTTTCAGGTATTCTAAAAAAAAAATCTGATCACATTTCCTGAAAACATGCAGAATTTTAGAATTTCCTTTCGACATAGGATAAAATGCATTTTTTATAATAATTTATATTCTTTTAGAATGAAAATTAAATCATGCTTCTTCATAAATTTGTAAATTACGTTATATGTTTCAGATATATTTTGGATGATTCATGAGAGAAATTATAATTGTAGTGATTAATGTTTCCTGCAATTAATGGTTAAAAAATGTTTGATTCACTTAAATTTAACTTCTAGTAGCCAATATAAAATAATAACGAGAACGGAAAATCACGCATCAAGCATAAATTAAGAAACACTTTCCAACACATCTAGAAAACGGTAACGAAACTTCACTGTTAAATAAGGTAAAAAAAAAAAAAAAAAAAAAAAAAAACATATATAGTAAAAAGTTTCGGAAACATATAACGCATTTAAAAATCTAGTTTTATCATTTACCTTCCATAGTCAAAAAAGTAGTCAAATTATTTTGTACAGTCCTGTATATGATCTGTAAAATTGGATATATATTACAAAGCATTATAAAATTTTGTTCAGTTAAAAAATTCAGTTTTAGCAATCTTCGCCATTCGATGGGAATGCACTCGAAATCTTTTGTACAGTATATAAAATACTGTGTATATTATATAAAAACTTTTGTACACACCCCATATTAAACTAAAATTTAATGCAGGCAATAAACGCATAAGACAACTTAAAATTCGCTCCCAGCAATTACCAACCATAAACGACAATGTATCTTTTTATATGCGTAACCCTGCATATGAATATATTTATATTCCCCAAACTTATATTAGTTTACAAAATATAGTTCAGCAGGAAAACGCGTAACACAATTAAAAATACCCTTAAGCAATTCACTTTCATAGTCAGTAATAGTTACGAATTCCTTTGTGTAGCCCTGTATATGATAAACAGAATTTATACACACCACGTACTATGCAAAAATTTATTTAACATTAAAAACCCAAACTAAAGTTGAAAACGCTCTTATCACACTGAGACTGTAATTATCTCACAAAAATTGTAAACGAATCCTGTTGTAAGTCCCTACAAATGAACAATAAGCGCATTGCACACCATAGTTTTCGCTGAGCAGCTCATCCTGCATCTCAGTAATGCATATAAATTTTCATTTTCAATAGGAATCATGCTACAGTAAGTGTCAATGAAAAAAAAAAAAAAACCAGGGCATTCCGAGTATATTTACGAGAGTTAGTGCACGAGCGTAAGGCAGACTGCAGATGGCCAGACAAACCGAAATCATAAATACTTTTCAACTACGTTGGAAAGTGTTAAAATTTAAAATCCGAAAACATGCATGTATGAAAAGTGAAGTGGGGAAATTATGATTGTTCTTTTTCGTGAAGTTTGATAAGAGTGTGCCTTTAGAGAGACTTACTATCTTTTAGCAACCTTGCATAGAAATAAAAACGGCGTTTTATATGAAAAAAAAAACTTGAATACAGGTATAAAGAAGGAAAAACTATGAAAGTGACAACTCGTGAAATAAAGTATTATGAATAACTATTATTCCATCTTGAATATTAATCAATTCAGATAACTAAACTCTTAATTGAGATGCACGAGTGAGGTATTGTAACTAGAGGTTTAATATACAAACAGACAAGACATAACGTCACAGCAACACGTTAAATAACTACATCATATTTAGGGGTTATTTTCATGATAATCAAAATAATGAAAATTGAGGTTGCTTGCGCACAGAGAACTTGCAATTTGTAGTGCTGCCATCTACATCCTTTTATCAGAAATACAAACACTACAAGTATCAAAAAACTATATGTGACTACCATCATTCATCAATCTGGTTCTTTTTATGAATTGTGATTTCATTTTCATGATTAAAATACATTTTTCTATTTTACTGTATCCATGACCAATTTTTTATTGCATTTTCAACCATATAAAATGCTATAAATTTGTCATTGCTCCCTGCCTTTATTTTTATACGTATTTGTAAATATGTGAAAATCCTTTTGTAACATATAGATAATATCATGGAAATATTTTTATCCTTAAGATTAAATTTAAATATATTTAATACCATTTTCAGATTTCAAGGCAAATTAAATGATGAACTATGATGACGTTAATAATTGTCAAACATGAAATACAAAAATCGAGGAAGAGTATTACAAGCTTATTAGGAATCCTTAATAAACAGCATTATATCATAAAATTATTTAATTTATTTAATTGCAAAATCAACATTAATTAGTAGTTTCAATAGTTCTCAAAAAATGAAAATATTTCAATTATGGTAGAATGAAACATATGGACATAAAAGTAAAATTTGTTCGTAATGATCCAAAAGAAAATAATATCAAAATTGAATATATTCTTACAAATAAGAAAATTCTGATATGTTTACAAATGCATTACCTAAAGCTAAATTTTCTGAATTGCTTTTTCTTTGCTGTATGTATATGTAATGTTTAAAGAGTGTCATATTATGTTAAATGATTGTTTATTAGAATTTTTCATTCAATTTTCCTGATGCAATTGTAGATTATGGGCGAATGTTAGAATATTGTAATCATAACATTACTACTTAAATTTCATTCGTTCGTTTTTTTATCTAGATTTCTGCCAGGTTCGCTAATTTACTGGTAGAATCCCAACACAGTTTATAAATATATGTAATAATCCATTTTCAGTTTAGTTGTGCAATGGTCCTTGTGTGTATAACTCAATACAGATCTTTCGATCCACAGCCTCTTTTCTTTATATTTTAATTTTTAATTATCAGTCTATCACTCTAATATTATGCAGTGTTCTAACTTCAGCGTATGCAAACGAAAAGACATGTTTCTAAACATATTTAAGCTTATATAGGTGAAAAAACCCGGTTATTTCGTTTTTAAGGACAAGAAAATTTAATATAACGCAAAGTACCATAACATGGTGAGTTTCTGTCGTAGAGAAATGTATTTTTATTTGTTGCTTTACTTTTTAGAGCATGAAGAAAAAGTTCGTAAATTTAAATTGTAAGACCCAGAGGCCGTATAAAAATTTCAGTTTCCTTACTTTTACAAAAGTAACTTTTTTCACGCAAATGACTTTTTATATGATGCAGAAAAACATTTGAAGCATTTTTGAAATTACAATTTTATACATAACATTAACTGCTTAGGAAATAGCTATTGGAAATTATCAGAGGGTATATCATGTATACACAAAAACTTACCATGAAAATAATGTTTTTTATTTTGCCGTACGAAACATTTTCAAAATGTTTTGCATCTTGAATATACTTGTTGCACTTAAAATATCGCGTGCTGCTTTTAAGCGATTCCGGGAAATTCTTTTAAAATAAGTCTAACAAGAAATGTTGCCATAAATAGCTGCTTTATCTAGCATTACTACAGAAATCTCTCTTTAAAGAACAGCCTTTGCAGTAAAAATTCATAGAAATGGATTTTTATTCATATTTAATCGAAAGTATAAAAGCATACTAATTAATTATTCAGCAGAGCTGAAAATTCGCTGTAAATTAGTGAAATACAAAGGATGTGAAATATCACTTTACTAAAAATGTCCAGAATGGGGCTCGATCCCGGATCCCTTGGTATAGCGCATCAAGTGCTTTACCAATGGCTTAATTCCGGATGGCTTAATTGGTAAAGCACTTTGTGCGCTATAATAAGAGATCCGGGATCGAACCGGGATGGACATTTTTTTCACTCTGTTGGTTGTGCGCTGAAGTAAAGTGCTATTTCACATCCTTTGTATTTCAGTATAAGAGTGCTTTAGTGACATTTAACGTATGAAAAATGATAGCAAAAAAAAATAATAATAATAATAATAAAAAAAAAATAAAAATAAAAATGATGCAACTTGTTGAAAGAAACAAGCTGTATAAAAATACCTTGTAAAACCTTTTGTTAAGGCTGCTTGTAAGTAAACTTCCCGATTCTCCTCGCTAATGTTATTCCTATGGGCGTAGGATGCATTCGTATTTTTAAAATATTTCCCCAGGAAATTAATATTTTTAACTTCTGCTTTCTGTGTACTATTCTTAAAGAATGTCTCTTTTTTTCTTAGTTATCAAAATATTCCTAAACTATGTGCTTAATTTATATTTTTATATGTTAAAATCTTAGCGAAACTGAATAAAATTTTAACATTTCATGTAAAATTCAGTATATATTTTAGAAAAAAATTGACAACTACGAAAAAGGAAACATTCTTTAAGAACAGTACAAAGAAAACAGAAGTTAAAAATATTAATTTTTCAAGGAGATATTTTAAAAATACGATTGCATACTACGCCCAGAGGAATAACATTAGTGCGGGGATTCGGGAAGTTTACTGACAAGCAGCCTTAATATTTTTTTTCTTAATTCGCGGAACAAATTTTAATCATGCGAGATAAATGGAAAACATACTTTAAACTTATTCTTTCTCAGACACTTTGTTCAATTACAAAACCGTTTTTCACTTACAATCATTTTCCTAAGGATTTTTTTCATACAACTTGCTTAAAAACTAATTATTTTTCTTTTTTTTTTTTTTTATTATTTTAATAAAATGATTTTAAGAAAAAAAATTTAGCAGAAAAAAATTTTAAGTTTACCATTTGTGGACTGACAGAAAGACATACATTATTTGAAAATGTTTTAAATTGTAGAGTACGGAATAATTTTAATTTTATACAAATAATTTAAACTTCAATTTGAAATTAATGAAATTTTTACAATAAAGGCAAGCTAAAATTGCACGTAATAGAAGCAATTTATGAAATCTCAAGAAATGCTGCTTAATATGGAATCGTGTATTTTCGCATCACAATAGATAAACAAAAAATCGAACTTTAAAAGTTTAAATAAAAATATTTTCTTGCTCGGTTTAACCATTGTTGCAACACTGCATATACTTAAATCTACATTTTTACTCTGTTTTAGGGATCTTAGGTTTTCAAAAAAATAATTTAATTGTTATAACATAAAATTATCTAGACACACGACAGTGTGTCTGCCAAGTTCGCAAAGCAAAAAAGTCGACAGATCTGCCGTGGGTATATTTACACGAACCATTTCGAGCTGTTTTCGCCAAATTTCGACACTCTACTACTGAAAATCTATTAGACCTACGTACTTGTAATTTTAAATGTGTAGTAAGGCCCCCTTAATTGTCCAGAATCCAAAATTTTATAAATAACATATTATTAGTTTCCGAGATAATTATATTTGAAAATGTCATTAAAATACAGATTTCTTGACAGCCAAATATTTTGTTGTAGGAAATTTAAATTAAATTGCATGTTGCCGAATGAATAAAATACTCACTTGTAAACACATTAAAAGCCATAAAGTAAAGTATTTAAGTATATGATAACTGTACAAAAAGTAATGAAATCCCATCAAAAACATCACGTGAAAGAATGCCAAGTTTGTTAACGGTTTCACCAATAAAAGAAGTGAGATCTAACCGGATACCAAGTTCTTTTCGAAGCTCCTGAAATCATAGCTCCTGTCATGCATAACGTTCTTCAATTGCTTAAAATGATTTGTATGTTATTTGCTATTTTATGAGATTTGAAAGAACTTGGTTTCCGGTTAGATCTCACTTCTTTTATTAGCGAAACCGCTAACGAACTTGGCATTTTTTCACATGTATGTTTTTGATGGGATAATAATAGATAGTAATCTCTGAAATGCCTATATTTGGCACTCAGATTATCGTTAATGCAGCTGTTAATCATCGGGATCATTTTGATTGAAAGATTAGATTACCGCGACATATTTTTGTAGTGTCCGGGCATGAAAGACACATTGCATGTGCTCGCGGGTTACATAGGTTTTTACTCAGTGCTTTAAAAAATATAAGTCACATGGTCACGCAGCCTATTAATAACAGACAATAGTCCCTGAAATGCATATAATTTGCACTCAGATAATCATTAATGCAATTGTTTATCAGCTACGTCATTTTTTATAGGTTAGATTAATGTCGCATACTTTTGTAGAGTAGGGGCCTGAAAGACCTCCTGCATGTGCTCGCGGTTTAAATATTTTTTTTTTTTTACCTAGCGCCATAAAAACATTAGTAACATGGGCACAGAACGCTTGACTGCTTGAAATTTATACCTGTATAGTTTATTTAATAAGCATACTCTTGAACTCTTGTCATTACTCGTGAGGTTTCACAATTAGAATTGTTTAGAATTGAGCTTATTTAAAAATAACACACAAATTGCAGAGGCTTTATGCTATTGCTGTCACTTACCAATATTTTGAATAATATTGTTAAAGTTCTCAAAATTAAAATATAATAACTACTTAAAATAATACTTAATTGATATATCTTCACTTTTATATTAGTACAATATTTCAAATTCTTTCCTTTTCGTTTTATAAAATGTTTTTTAACACTTTCCTTCACATTTCTAACATAGCGGAAAAGTGTTCCGGAATTCCGTTTGTCTGTTCGTTTCTCAGAGGTCTAATTTGCGAAAATATGCTCGGCATACAATGTAATTGCTATATGTTATTGAGGGTTACCATGGCATGTTCTGTATTGAAAATGAAGTATGTAGTAATTATAGCTCATTTTACAGGGTCAATGAAAATAATTATTTTCGTATGGTCAATTGAAAAAAATCGTTTGCAATGTTCCAACTGTCCAAATAATGTCGGGTTTATTATAAAAAATAAATTATTTTATTTCTATTATTCTTATATTAAATTCATATTATTTAAATATTATTCTGTGTGTCGAAATTTGCTTTTTCCCCAAGTACATTGCAAAAGACGATGCATTTCTATAGCTTGCCATTTTTAAATATTCATTTTTTAAATAGACCAGTCATTTCTGGGGCACCCGGTATATTGATGATGTTAGACTAATTCAATAACATTGAAATCAACAGAACATGGTATGCATAGAATTTATCGTTCATTTATACGGACACAGAAAATAATTCGCTGAAATTACTATCTATCAGGAGGGCTGTTAGAAGTGCTTTTGAAGTTGATGTCTGCATTTTTTAATTTAACTAGTTGTTTACATATTACTTGCTGTGCATAAATTCTATAGATAATATACAGGACATCACAAAAGGATTCCAGTATATTCTCGCTCATTGACGGATATTCCTTAAAGGAAATTTTCAACTGTATTATGCGTTTCCTAACTGAACTAAATTTTAGCATACTATGTAGTGTATATAGAAATAGTTAGATCATCTTAGAAATCTATAGAAATATTAGATCAGGTCTTTACGTAAAATAAAATATATTTTCCAATTAAGCGTTAGATACATGAATTTACATATTGCTAACAAAGCGTATAACCGACAGAGAGAAAAATGTGCAAACCAGGAATCGAACCCGCACCCTTGGTATAACGCTCCAATGCTCTAACGTTGAGCTACGAAGACACCACCCTACTTGGCATCTCTCACATACAAATGTCGGTAAGGCTACAAACGCAGCACAAGATGGAAAGGTCTTCATGAACACACAACACTGCGGCAAACATGGAATGTGTCAAAGCCTGGAATCGATCCCGCGCCCTTGGAATAACGCTCCAATGCTCTACCGTTCAGCTACGAGGACACCACCCAGTTGGCAATTCTCACATACAAATTTCGGTAAGGCTGCAAACGCAGAACAAGAAGGAAAGGTCTTCATGAGCACACAACACTGCTTCAAACATGAAATTTGTCCAAGCGTGGAATTGAGCATGGACTCTTGGACTATATTTGCCGCAAGGTTGTGTTCTCATGAAGCCCTTTCCATCTTGTGCTGCGATTGCGGCCTTACCGATATTTCTACGTGAGAGATGCTAAGTTGGGTGTCGTCCTCGTAGCTCAATGGTAGAGCATTGGAGCGTTATTCCAAGGGTGCGGGTTCGATTCAGGACATTTTTCACTTTGTCAGTTATACTCTTTGTTAACAATATGTAAATTCATGTATTTAATGCTCAATAATTTAATGGCGTTGTTTCACTGTTGAAAATTAATTTTAAAATTATATTTTCCAATAATAAATGGTAATAGTTGAAATAGTTTTGCAAACGTGCTAAGCGTTTTCCAAATCGTTTATTTAGATATCATCTTTCACATAATTAATCTGTGAAATTTTGTTACAATATTCAGAATGTGCGGGAAAGTGATACATAATCTATGTTTGATGCATAATTTTACTCTTTTCTTTTATCTAGTTTGACCTACTTTTCTTCTGATGTATAATTTTGTTCTTTGTATCGACAACACATTCTGCATGTACATTTATTATGGCTTCTAATGGAAAAATATACTCATGTTTATTTATCATCGCAAGACACATCATTATATCTCGTATATGTAGAGAGAGAAAACGTACTATGAATAAAGTTTTATTAACGATCAATATTATTTTCAACGCACAATTATAGCAAAGACTTTTTCCATCCCTTCGAAAACAAGTAAACAATTGTAATTTACAACCCAGATGAACTCGTTACTTATTTCGCATTCTATTTTCTGACACTGTCGCAGTAGTTTTAATTGCGTAATTGTTTGCATCTAGTTAGCGCGTTAATTTATGTCTTGTTCTAGAAAGGTAGAATCATTCTAATTAAGAAACATAGATGGTAGAGGAATATAAGCACAAACCTATTTATATATATTGTATAAATATATTTGACTCGAGAAACATATAAAACATATCATTTCATTGTAAAGAAATAAATTTTGTGCATTACAAGAATATTAATACAAAGAAGAATCTCAAATGATATTATTAATTACAGATGAATTATATTGAGAACTCAATCCTTTTTCTCTATATTAGGAGTTAAGAAACACAACTATAACACATGGCCTGATAAGTTCCCGGTCTGGCACACAGATGGCGTGGCAATCGCCGAACCGATGCTCTTTTTAGTAAATACTAACTTTTAAAAGGTAGCAGAAAAAATGTCATGACTATTTGCCGTGTGGATAAAACGTTAGAGTGGTTTTAGTTGAACGACTTGATAAATAAAACGTTGATAATCAAAAAAATGGTTAAACAAGAATTTCAAGAATTATTATTTGATGGGAAAAAAACACCTTTTAAACAAAAGGTTGGCTTGATAAGCGTTATTCGGACACTGCACCAGGTAAATCAACCATTATTGACTGGTTTGCTGAATTTGAACGTGGGCGTACGGACACCAGTGATGCACCACGCAAAAGAGGTGGTTACTCCGGAAAACATCAAAAAAGTCCACAAAATCGTTTTGGGAAACCGTAAAGTGAAGTTCCAGGAGATAGCTCAGACTCTGAAGATATCCAAGGAACGTGTAGGTTTTATTTTTAATGAACATTTGTCTATGAAAAAGCTGTTGTCAAAGTGGGTGCCGCGCGTGTTGACTTTTGACCATAAACAACAGCGAGTCGATGATTCTGAGCACTGTTTGGAGTTTTTTCGTTATAAAATTATGTTATTTATTACAAAATCATTATTATTATTTATTTATTAAATTATTATTATTAAATTATTATTATTAAATTATTATTATTAAATTATTTTCATTTATTATTAAAGTTATGTTATTTATTAAAGTTTTAAAGTTATAAAGTTATAAAGTTATAAAATTATGTTAAAAATTTGTGTTTTCTTTATTAGAATGGGAACCTATCAGCCCATGTGTTACTTTCGAGAGTAATTCATTATCTGCTCCCTTAATCAGATGATGAGCAGCTGAGAGTAGTTTACCTAGTAAGCAAAAAAGGGTTTCTATATATATATATAAATCAGTTTCTATATAAATATATATATATATATTTCCCCACGTAAATGACAACAATTCTCCCACAACGTCAAGTCAATTGAACTTTTAAAGTTAAATATATCCTTGCAGAGGATGTTTAGGCCGGTATGTATGGGCCGGAATGCTCCAAAATTTCACCAAAATTAGCTGCAACCCCCCCCCCTCCCCAATTCTTTTGGCGCCCTCGGTTTTCACGTATCTCTCGAGGGGGGCCCGTTAGAGAGGCGCAAAAGGTTCATCCATTTTAAAGTCCCATCTATCAATTGCAAGTGAGGATTCCTTTTAAAGATCTCGTAGAGCACTTGTGTTTTGTATAGCTCCCCCCATCACTCTCCAAGAGCCCGTCAATTAATGCTAAGTCATCATTTGTTAAACAACTTCTCTTAAGTGTTTATCCATCATAAACGCTGCTATCATAGAATTTTTCATTATTTTTTTAAGTTATCTAATAAGCGTTCTTGAACTATTAAAAATAGTTTAAAGCGTGTCATAACAGCACATTTGTAAACAGCATCTACCTCGCCACGTCTCAGCTCATTGGAGCCACATCTTTTCACTATTATATTTATTAAAAATACTTCTCGTCACCGAATCTTTTTAAAACTTGGTGTGTTCATTCTTAATATATTTTCCGCCAGCTTCTAAAAAAAATTTAGAGCGCTAACTAAATTCTTAAGTGAAGAAGCTGGCTTATGCTAACAAACACTTTTTTTTTGACGAGTTAGACTTGACTGAAAAAATCTCAACGATAAAACCGTGGGTGGCCAATCTATATTCTGCCGTAAGGTAGAATTTCTCCCGCTTGTAATTTTTTTCTTTCAAAATGACTTATTCTGAAAGTTGGAGTTGCTTTCATTTTATTCCTCTCTATAAAACCGTATTTGGAATTTTAATTTTTTAATTAACTTTCACATTAACATTGTGAGAAATTTGTTTATTTCTTAATCATAATCAGTGTATAAATTATTTAACACATTAAAGCCTAGCGTTGCATTAATGCAACACCATAGCTAACAATACTTTTGTTGTTTGCATACCACTAAATCTGAAAAGAAAATTTTGCTTTCTTTGATGACCAAAAACTCCTCGATAAAATAAGACAAAAAATTATATTCTAAAAAAGCGGTATAAAATGCAATATTTCCATTTTCCAAAAGAAAAATTATTTTGGCATTAATGGGTTAATATAAAGGTTATAAAATCAAAATGTTCTCCTAAATTTTAGTTTTGTCCGGAGTGTCATAAAAATAGAAGATAAAAAAACATGGAAATATGCAAAATGTGTATTTTTATATTTGTCGGTCGTATAATATTTAAGGTCCTTTTAAATGACCAATGTTCTAGATTCTTGAATTAAAACAAATTATTGAACACGTGCGAGTATTTCGCTCTACAGTCTAATATTTTTTAGAAATATCTCTGACATTTTTTAGATCCAGGTTTAAAATTCTAAAGAAAAATTAAGGATAAAAGCCAGAATATCGTCTCATTTATTCCATCAAAGTTACAGTAAAAACTGATTGAAGATTTTAAAAGGCAGGTGCGTGAATAAAATTAACAATTGTATTTTAACTGCATTAGAAGAAGACGTTATCCGCTTATTGAAAAACATGAAACAAATAAAAAAAAAGTGAATGCATCCTTTTATCCTACACGTGAAACATCACTGGTGCCTTTTTCTTCTAAACATTGCAATTAGAATTTTGCTCTTTAATCATAAATATAAAATAAACCCGTGTGGAAAAATCATAGTTTATCATTTTTATACTTCTTATTTCTTTACAATCATTGTTGAACATTATATAATGTGGTATTTCATTTTTTTTCTATAATAATTTGAGGAAAATTTTCATATCATTTATGAAAAGAATGCCTGTTTAATTTTTAATTAACAGCAATTTTTAAAAGAAAAACATTGTTTAACGAAACGTGAAAGTACCAGGTCAGAAGCCACTTCAAGTACCTTTCGAATGATACCTCATTCATTGTTGTGCGTTTCGCAAATTCATAGAAAAAGATATGTTGACAACAGAAATAGTAGATATGATTGTCCGTATGTCCCCATTCTCTCACAAACACACTACTACAATTGAATCAAAATTGCGTAGCTTGAAAAATGTATTTTTCGTAATTTCTGTTTATTTTCATTGTAAGCATGATTTCTGGCTTATAATAAGTAATTAAAAAAATAATACAAATCTTTTCTAAATGTAGAATTAAATTAAGTTCCTTATCCAACAAAAATGTCGAAAAATCTCATGCAATGCAAATGCAATGGTTCGGATTACAACGCTAGCTAGTATATATTAAAATACGAAATTATTTTTATTCAGCGTCTCATTTCCTATAAGATTTATTCAGAGAAGACGCCGCTTGAGAACCTTTTATTTTGTAGTACCGTAAAACACTGAAAATTCCTAAAATCCGAAACAACATAACTAGCATACTATTAGCTAACTATCACACATTAACAGATTTGGTCGTATAAAAATGGCATGTGTTAATGTCCTTTTTTGAAGTAGAGTAACATCTTCCTAAACATAAATTCTTGGAAAATGAAGCCTTATAACTTTCGTTTTTTAGTGCCATAAAGTTCGCCAAATTCATATAAGTATCATAACTAAGTAAGCTTTGGTCATATAAGAATGACATTTGTTTTAATGTGTCCTTCACAGTGCTTCTCAGAAGTGGGAAAGCATTTGCCTAAATATACATTCGAGTAAAAGAGACCGTATAAGCTTCATTTTTTAGAGATGTAAAGCACTGAAAATTCATAAAATTCAAAGTTTCATAACTCGGTAAGATTTGGTCGTATACGAATGATATTTGTTATAATGTCCTTTTTAAAACTAGAGCAACCATTTTTTGAAATATAAATTCTAGGCTGTATAATAAATAATTTTTTTTGTTTTCATATCTATAAAGCCCTAAATTAAAAAGTTACAATTTAAGCAATCTAATAGGTAATCTCTGTAACCCATATTTTGAATCACCCTGCATATACTTTTCAAATGATAAATGAACATTTTAAGCTTTTAAATGAAACGATTACAAATATTATTAAGAATTACAAAATGGTAAATGACTGTAAATCTGCATGTAAATCTGTCAGTATGTGAAATCTTTGATATTATGTTTTAAATAAGTTACTAACAAATCTAACAACGCGGTTCAATAAAGTTTGTACGGGCTTTTGAATTATTTCGTATGGTGTTCATACCAGCATGGAATTTAGGGAGAAATAGTCTTCTTTGTAATCATATCTCCAAATGTATGTCGCTTTATAACACTTTAAGCCTCTAAAGGATTTGTTGAAAGATATTGCGTTTTGATACGGTACTGGATACTACAGTTGTATCATTTGCATTAAAGCACTATCCACATCACTTCAGGAAATACGTTTAGCTAAGATATAGATCATGCAAATGTATTTTTACACTCTTTTAGAGAAGAGTTCCATATCTTGTGCCCGTAGATTTGGAAAGTTTTTGTTTGGGGATATATGTTTCGATGTGGTAGTTGCAATCTTCAGCCTTCGGTGTTGTTTTTTTTAACGATATTTTTTCTGTAGATGTAATATTATGTAAATATATTTTTTGTGCATTTTTATAGATATTTTTCTAATTTGTAAATATATTTGTAATGGCAGTTGTGGACGAGATTTTTATTTTTTTATCTCTCCCTTCGAATTAATATAAGTTTGAAAAAAATATATACAGTGGAACTTCCCTTTAACGAAGTCCCTATTTAATGAAGTTTTCTACTTAACGAAATTTTCTGCAGAACTTTGACTTTGAACACCATTAGCATGTAAATTAATCTCCACATTACGAAAAATATATTCTATATAACGAAGTTTATTCCACTTTTGTACGTGTACAGAATTCAAATTAAGCGATTGCTGTTCGAAGGATATGCAAATTTATTTCAGCGGATTCGATTGTAGGAAAATGAACACATTTAAATAATTTCCACTCTGCTTGGTGCTAAATAAAACAATTTTTTTTCACACTAAGAAAAACACTTGTTATCACTATTCTCCTACTCCGAGACTCCAGCGCTGACAGTTGGGGGAAGTCAAAATCCCCATTTTACCTTCAATGATATAGAAGATGAGGTGTCGCAATGGCGTCAGATGCATTGAAACAAAAAATATCTATTAGAGTCAGACAGGTACCATTCTGACCTACCATTGCTGATAGACAATTGCTTTGTACATCCTTATAAACATTCGACATTGAACGTGCTTCAAAATACAAATCGAAGAACATCAAAGTTATTTTTGTTCCTGCCAATACAGCTAAACTTCAATCATTAGTCTAAGGAATAATAAAAAATCTTGAAGTACATTATCGAAAAAGACAGAAAAAAGCCAATGTAGTGAAAACATTAATTTGAGATTCTGTGTATCAAAGCTGATGAAAGCTTGGGCCAAAGCTTGGGAATGTGACGTGATTTCATCGACCGTACACAACTATTTTGTAAAAGACGCCTTCATAATTAAAACTGAATCAGATGCTTCTGAATCCAACACCTGTTTGTCATATCTCAAGCAAAAATTTCATGAATTTAAGTTAATTTCTATTTAACGAATTTTCTTCATAACGAAGTTTTTAAGTGTAACGATGAGACTTCGTTAAATGGAAGTTCCACTGTATATAGATAAAGTGTATAATTTTATGAATTTTTATGTGGATAATGTCTCCTTTTTATGATTTTAAGTGCTATTTCTTGAAGGGTTCTTATTTTAAGTGATATATCTTTCCTGAGATTTTCAAAAGTTATCTTATGTTAGTTTTTTTGTTTGTTTATTAATTGTTTACAATATGCCGCCGTGACAATAACCGTTATTTATCACAAAAATGTTTCTTAGGTTTATTAAATAAATTAGGTTTGTTTATGTATTTTCATTACTTGTTAAAATATCGAAAATTACGATGAAATTTTGTTTTAGTATTGTATTTATTTTTTCTAGATGGTGCAACAACACGGTTTAATAAACATATAGATATATAAATATTTGAAAAGCATGCTTTTTCACCATCTTGAAAAATTTGGCAATATGCTAAAATTGCGTTTTGACGCCATTTTGAATTGTTTTGTCAATCGTGCAAAACGGCACCCCTCTTTTATTTAGCTTTACTGGTATTATATGTAAATATTAAATTTTGTAATAGATTGTTCACTGTCTTCCTAATGGGCTACAATTATAAAAAAAATGTGTACACAGGTGAATTTCGACAGGCACGCGATATTTTAATATTTTTAAAACTTAATTTTAAATTAATAAGTTAATTTCAAGACATTTTCTTGTTAGACAGCCACAGGTGATAAATCGCAAAAATTTCTTTATGGTTCCAACTGCATACGAGATAACATATAATGGGAATTCATTATACGTCATACCACGCTCACCAAACTTGACCAACTCACAGTGAAACTGCTGCATCTAAATATTTTCATCACTAAAGAGTAGAAAATATAAGTATAAAAAAAAGAGTGTAATATTAAAAAAAATTCGCTCTAATCAATTAATAGTTTTATATCAATTAAATTATTATTATGCGTTGAGAAATCAATTTAAGAATTCTGAATTGATAGCTTAAATAATGTCTTTATTCTGTCCTGTTGCCATATATTAAAAGAGAAACAGGGCAAAAATTTATATTTTTAATAATAAATTTACTAGTTAGCGCTTTCTACCAAGCGATGGATTTTCCATAATTGGGGCCCATGCAAAATTAACGTATTGTAATGAAATTATTTTGGATAAAAACAGGAATTGAACACATGAAATTTTACATACGAGTATTTCAAGAAAAATATTGAATGGTTATATAAGAGCGTTTAAAATACTATTTTGCCTTTTCTAATTATTAATTATTCCTCTTGTACACAGAAAGTGGAAAATTGCTTGGCAAAAAATTGGTAATTTTCTATATATATGAAACGCTAAGTTACGTGGTGGCAAAAAAGCGATTATTTTTCTTTCGCCAATGGCAATGAGTGGTTTGTTTCACTAATTTGCGAATATTAAGAAAAAGTATTTGAGGTATAGATTTAAAATTCACCACAGATATGTAGAAAAATTTTCTACATCCGAGAATGCAATTTTTATAAAGATTGGACAGTATTTTTTGTTCTTTTTTGCAAAAAACTAGCTACTTTCTTAAAAAAGAAAGAACATAAACTGCGAAGTCAAACCAAAAATCGCGCCATTTTGTTATTAATTAAAACATTAGCTCCATTGTTGTACCTTATGCATAAGGCACTGTTGTCCGCATCGTTATGATGTCGAAGTTACTAATGCACATATTTGTGATTTATAATATATATTCAATAATAATAAATAAATATATTATAATAAATAAATAAAATAAATCTCATTGGGAGGAGATTTCCGCAAAGTCTTACCTGTCATTTTTAGACGTTCATTTTCACTAAACGTTTCAAGATGCATAAAGACTTTGGTCTGAATTTTACATTATGAAACTTACAGAAAATATGTGTGCCTTCCAAACTGAGTTTTCAAGTTGGCTGTTACAGGTTGGCGAAAGTCAAAGTGGGGAAACTATTAAGTTGTACAAAGATCGTTGTCCATATATATAAGATCCAGTACAGGAACTTTTCAGTGACATTGATTTTTAGACAGTGGCACCTCAAAAGTTTAAACGTACCCTACTAACAGTGACAAGCAATAATCCTATTTTACAATTTATGGCAGGAACTGAAAGGGTTTATGAAAGCATTGACACAATCATAAGTGAGGATCCACAAGATCAACTTGGATATACTGAAGGATTTTTAAGCAGGTTCACACCAACTGGAATGCTACTTCATAAACTGAATTTAAAGCCAGGATCTATCATATTGTTACTAAGAAACTTAGAACATTCTAAAGGTCTGTGCAATATTTATAATTCATCGATTTCTTTCCGTAACAGAAAATGTGTTCGAATTCTTTCGTGCAGAAATGTATATGATTTATATAATTTATACACTCCCCGTACTACATTCAAAATTATATGTTTAAAATGTATATCACATCATATAACGCACTTCCTACAATTATCTTTAATACTCAGCCCTGTAACTGAATTTCTTTATTATTGTTAGTAATTTGCAGAATAATGTTATTGAAGCAAAAACAAAAAAATAATTAAATAATTCCAATATTAATAAATTTTTCTGATCCCTCGAACACCACTTATTTCATTAGACAATAATATGCCTTTCACATTTAAAGCGCATACAATTTTCGAGTCGATTAGCCTTTAAAATGACTGTAAATAAAACTCAGGTTCAAACGTTTGAAAAAAATTGCTTAAATTTGTCAAAACCAGTTTTTATCTATGGTAAGTTGTATGTGAGTCTTTCAAGAGTTAGATTTTTTGATTCAGTTACAGTGGTATCTCCTAGTTGTAAAATTTACAATTGTGTATCTAAAGAAGTTTCCGATGCTGGAAAAAAGATAACTATGTAGATAGAATGGTAATTTATTTCAAAGTACCCAGTCCTAAGTGGAGAAGTTGTTACGCATAGTATTTATATATATAATGCTGAAATTCGTGTATTCTAATATGCATATATTTAAAAGAGTAGACACTAGAGAGAAGATGCTTTGCGCGGGATCGGCTAGTAATCAATAATTCGTCGATAAGTAGGTAGCTTTAATCAACACTTTAAATGTATGGAAGATTTGTTGCATTTCAATATAACTATTTATAAGACACTGGACAACTGTATTCATGCTCATCGTCCTTAAATTACTTTACATATCATTTCAGGTTATATGTTTTGTGAATAGCACAATTAAAAATATGTTTTTTTTTCTGTATAAGTAATTTCTTTTATTGCCAAATAGAGAGGGTTTTGTGTGACAATTCTATACTAAAATTAGCTTTGTACTTAACGGGTTCAAAATCTAAGATTTCAAATAAAATATCTTTATATCTAAACAAATTTTATTTATCTTAATACAATAGTATAAATTTTCTAAAACACCATTTTAAAATTAAAAAGAAAAATAGTTCTTTTGTATTGCGTGTGCAATTTTTATGTCCCAACATCACATTTTTTTTCATAAGTATTGTGCCTTATAAATTTAGATACTCATGCAATAAACATATAATTTATATATTTACGTATTGATATTCACATCAACATGAATTGCATACAGAAATGTTGATTATTGTCTTCATATGCTGGAAAGCAAATCGCTTCAGTAACACTTTAAGTATTTGATCGTTTTTTAAGTAATTTGCATTTTAATATAACTACTCATAACACATGTGTTTTCTGCAATTTTATTCGTATTCGCCAAAACACTGTGCATATCTTTTCAGGTTATAAGGTTTCTAAAGTATACCTCTAGCAAAATTGTTTTCTTCAATAAGCACTTTCAGTTGTACGCAAAGCATTTTCCTTATGAAATGGAAGATACAAAAACAAAAAATATGTATTAAACACAGATTAAGAAACACAATCCAATAATAACAGAATATAATTCATCAATTTCTTTCCGTAACTGAAAATGTATTTGAATTCTTTCTTGCAGAAATGTATATGATTTATATAATTTATACACTCCCCGTACTACATTCAAAATTATATAAGTTTAAAATGCATATCACATGAGATAACGCGCTTCCTACAATTATCTTTAATAGTCGAACCTGTAACTGAATTCCTTTATTCTTTTTCTCAAGCTATTGTAAATGAAAGACAAATGCTACGTACTGCCTAATCTATAGAAAACATGTTGTAAATAGAATTTAAATTTCATTATGTTTGAAATGATTTTTCCCCCATAGATCATAACGTAATACAATCCTTTCCTGCGGTCCTGTAAATGAACTATAATTGCTATTCATCCTGTACTGCTGCAAAAGCATGTTTTAGTCATCTTCAGTGATACATATCAATTTAGTTATATTTAAAGTATTGTAACATCGTTGCAATGCATCAAAAACGATTTTTCTCACAGACCAAAATGTAATGGAAATATTTTGTGCGTCCCTGTAAACGAACTATAAATGCTACTTTTTTTTACTCCTAAAAAATTGTTGTAGTCCGAATAAGGGATGCATATCTATCTCATTATGTTCAAAATATCTTAAAATCAATAAAATGGAACGTAAATGATGTTTTCACATAGATCATAACGAAAGAATTTTGTTTGTCACTGTAAAAGAACTATATATGGCACACTCTTCATTTTCAATATCGAACATTCTACAGTAAACTTCAATAGTCATTTAAAATTTCATAACAATCCGAATATATTAACGAGAGTTAGAGTACGGCGAGACGGCTAGACAGACAAACCCCATTCATAAACACTTTTCAACTATGTTGAAAATTGTTAAAAAGAGACACAAAAATATTTTCTATGAAATTTTGAAAGATTAGAAAAGTATAATTTTTTATACCTGTTTATGAGTATGTGTAGTTCTAAAATGCTTAAATTATAAATGAAAACATCACAATTATTACTAAATTTATAGAAGATGACAAATCACTCTGAAATTGTCTAACTATCACTATGAGAAATCTTCAATATTATGATTTAAGTACATTTCTAACAAGTCTAACAAAACTGTTCCATAATACGGGATATATTGAAAGAATTTGTCTTCACATCATTTTGAAATTCGTTTAATTGTAGGTCGTTTCAATCATATCTTGAAAAGTAGGTCGATATATTAATACTTTAAGCGTCTGAAGTATTTATTGAACGATTTTAAATTTTAATATAAGTACTTGTAACACAGTGATATTTGTATTCATCTGCACTAAAATATTACGCATATCACTTCGAGTTATAAGCTTCCTAAAGTAATCTAGGACAAAAGCATCTTTGTCTGAAATTTATTTCAAAGAAAATGAAAGTATATATGACAGATACTTTACAGTGTAAAGACAGAAATATATTTACATTTATTTATGCAAAAAAGCATTATCAATTTTGTTAAGGTATACAATAAATAGATAATTTACATATATTCTTTCTTATTTAATGTTTAAAAATGTTGTGTTTTTAACCAATCATGTGAAACTATTGCACATGAATTTGGTATCTTTTCCCGCAGCCCGAGCTCGAAATATTTTGTGTCATCAGAACTGAGCCTGATACCGGAAGTACTCAGTAGAAAACTTTTAAAAACATTTTATATCAATATTAATGTTTTGCATTTAAAAATCTCTTCTTCCAAACAAATTAGTATTATACATTTCTACTTCCCATTACCTATTTACAGATATTAAAACAATTTTTCACACATAGAACTTACGTAGACGTCATTTTTTTTAATGTGTACTTTGCTTTCATCCCAGATAGGAGAAGTCAGTCCATTTAAAACCGTCATATGTGTCGAAAATATATTTTCATCCTACTTTTTTGGGCATCTTCAGTTTACTGACATTTCTTCATCGCCTGTTGATTTAATTCGAGCATTCGAGGTTTTTCTGAAATTTTAAAAAAGGCGCCATCTAGAGTCGATTGCAGATCTCTGATTTTTCTTTACTAATCTCGATAGCTTCCCTCAATAATGCGTAATTTAAATTGTTATAATTTGCAAGTGTCTGAACCTTTTCAAATTTTATCTAGAAAAAAGTTAAGTAAATATATATATTAAAAATTACATCTACGTAAGCTCTATGAGTGCAAAATTGTTTTAATGTTTCTAAATAGGTAATGCGAAATAGAAATATCTGTTTAGATAATTTCATTCTTTTGAAAACAAATTATTATTAATTCGAAATATTTCCTCATGGCAACGATTCGAGATTTTCACGTCCATTTAAAATCGGTTTAAAATAATAAATTTAGTATTTATACCCAAGCACTGGCAGAAATCTTCAAAAGTCAGAATTCTTATTTTTTTTTAAATATCATTATACAAATACGGCAGACAGACAAAACTTCTACTTTCTAGTATTTCTGGAAAAGGATATTAAGTAAGAAAACGAGAACATACAAATGATATCCATGATTTAATAACATTGACTGTATGAAAATTTCAGAATCCGCTAGTTTGTTTCACCTTGTATCCTATCAGTAACAATTGAATTCGCTTTCAAGCTAATTTTGAAGGATTGTAAAACACTTTAAAAAACTTAAAAAACATTCTTGTTCTTAAATAAAATTTTTATCCTTTTTTATATTTGTGAATAAATAAAATTTTCACTTTGAGCCCCGAGTCCGAAGGCTAGTATAAAAATCGAGCACTAACCCGCTTCGGCCCGAGCTCGAGGTCTGAGCCGTCTCATCACCAATAGCTATGCCTCAAGAACAATATACGAAATTTTATCAAATATTGCATTTGGCTAGCACATCACATTCAATCTTTTTATAAATTGGTGCGGTCTACATTTTGATGTATATCGTCTAATTGGCGACGTTGCTAGTATGTGTTTACATGATAGCTATATCGTAAGAAGTAACGCACACTATATTAACATACTGCACATTGATTAAAACCTTGACATAAATTGATGTTGAATACATTTTGGTGTATATCGCACTAATGATTTGTGTTTTCCAGTACTTCCGTGGTACCTATAATCTGACATATTATATGGTGTAAAATTTCATCCAATTTAAAATGCAAGAAGCTTAACATAAAAATTTATTTATATTAAAATCATTAAAATTACAGACATTACATTACAATTACATAAAACATTAATTATTTTAATATGTTTTTAATGTTTTATGTAATTGTAATGTAATGTCTGTAATTTTAATGATTTTAATATATATATCAATATGTTCAGACGTAATATTTTTGTTTACTTCAAAAATAAAAAAAATATGTTGATTTAGTTTTGTCTTTATCACTCAAAAGCGCGAAGCTACTATGCTATACTTTTTAACACTTTCCAATATAGTTTAAATGCATTTATGAATTCGGTTTGTGTGTCTGTCTCTCAATATCCGTGCTCTAACTCACGTAAATATATTCGGATTGTCATGCAGTTGATATATGTTATTGAGGTTTACTATGGCATGCTGGGTATTGAAAATAAAGTGCGTAACATTTATAGTTTTTTTTTTAGTTTTTTTTAGTTTTTTTTTGGATTTATTATTTGGAAATGAAACTTTACAGCTGCATAATTACTAAACTACTTCAACAAAAGATTTCCTATTTCATATCCCACAGTAAATTTTCGTCATTAAAAATATGATGTCCAACTTAGATGTTAGGATAGTTGGGTATAAATTCAGTGTGTAGACGGTTCCCTGGGAGTATTTTTTAACATAAGTTGAAAGAAGACCTAATGCATAATCGAATGCTATCATCGTTTTTCTCTGCGACAAATTGCATTTAAAATTTATATGCTTTTTTTTTTTTTTTTTTTTTTTTTTTTTTACTTTGCCAACGGTAGATTATATCTTTATCTCCAACTTTTCAGAATAAAAATGTGCCCAATTTTATGCGTGAAGTTATTAAAAAAAATATATACTTAGATCTAAATTTTAATACCCAACAGGGTATGATGTATTTCTGTGACTTTTTATTAATCTACGATCACTCAAATTCTACATTGAATTCAAAGAAATACACTATATTAAATATTCACAATGGTGTGTGTGTAACATAAGTACCGGGTGAAACGACAGTTCGATAAAACTTTAAAAACTCATAAAAAAGGGAAAAAAATATGATAAAGAAGTGCGGTTTGCAAGAAAGGGCTCACAAGGTAATCGGATTTTTTTAGAAGCAAAAACGTCACTGGCAGAGGGTGCCTACGACCTGCAACACAATGAAAAGGACAACAGTACGCTCCATTGATTTATTCTTGCAATAACAATTGTTCAACATGACCTCCAGAACATTGCATGACACAACTAAGACGACTCACAACGCCCGTTACAGCTGAATGCAACATGTCGGAATGAATTGCAGAAACCCCACGACAGGTAGAATCTTTGAGTTCGGCCAATGTTGAAGGTGATGAAAGGTACACAAGTGATTTCAAAAAGCCCCATAACCAGAATTCGACCGCAGTGAGATCGGGTGATCGTGGAGGCCACGCGATCTTCCAACCTCGACTGATCAGTCTGTCTTCACCAAAGGTACTCAAAAGGAATTCGTTCACTAGATTGGCATGGTGTGGCGGTGCGCCATCATGCATAAAGCTTATTACAGATAACACACCTCTTTGATTTAATACAGGCTCTACTTTGCACGCAAAAGAGTAGATAACGCTCAGTGGTTACTGTGTACGCTTTCCAGCCCAATATCGGACACGGTTCCCCAAAGAAGAATGGTCCGACAATGAAAGATGAGGTAAAGCCAAACCAGACTACCAATTTGGCTGGAGGCAGCGGTTTCATCGTGTATTCACGAGGATTGAACTCGCCCGTATACGAGTGTTCTGGGTGTTGACATCCCCGTGTAGTGTGAAGTGCGCCTCAGCTGTCCAGAAAATGTTTAACAGCCACTGAGGGTCGTTTTCAAATCTTGCTATAGCCTATTCGGCAAATGATTCCCTCATAGCTGTGTCTCCCGGATGTAACACCTCGAGTGACATCAATTTGTAGGTATAGAGAGGGAATATCCCGAGAGGATATGTTGAATCGATGACTGAGGCACATCCAATATCTTTCCAGCTTTGCGAGCACTGCTACTCCCCGTGGATGATTCAGTCACTAAATCATTCATAGTGGTTTCCACGGAAGTAATTCGGCCCTCCGCTAACTTGGGTCTTCCACTTCGCGGCAGATCCTCTAAAGAGTTTAATCAAACAGTTTCATCAGACCGTTTGACAAGCTTCACTATTCCAGCACAAGATATGGAGCCATTCTTTGTCTTCAGTCCTCTTGCCGTGCGAAATTTTCGCAAAGCAACAGTTGCTTACTCTCCGTTGAAATAGAACAACTTCACCAAAAACGATCGATCGTGTAATGATAACATTCTGAAGTGAATGAGAAATCCGCGTGTATCCCGGCTTTTTATTGCAGATTTAATTTGCATAATTCTGCTGAATCTCTCGCATGTTAGCGCCATCTACAAGTGACTATTTTAATTAAACATTTTTTTGCTGCTAAAAAAAATCCGACTACATTGTGAGCCCTTTCTTTCAAACCGCACTTTTTTATCATAATTTCCTGCTTTTTATGATTTTTTAAAGTTTTAACGAACCCTGTATATACCATAAGTTATCGTACAATGAAAAGAGAAAAAGCTTTGACAACCAAATCGTACTAGTTTACTTATACAAAGCATTAAGTATTCAGTAGTACTTTGATGTATTGATAAGAATAGGGAAATGTCTTAGCAATCCATCCTTATAATTCAATAAACTTAGCAACATTACATTATAATACAACTAATTCTGAACATATGACGTTTCATTTTACTATATGTGATTAATGGTATATTAAATTCGCTTTAAGTTTACAATATATTTCGTAATTGCACGTTTATACAATATTCTGTGTTTCATCATTTTTTATAGATTAATTGAACAGTCCCAAAGGGTTGCTAAATTAATAATTACAATGTTAGTTTGTGGTTGATATACTTATAATATAAAAGATTTAAAGTATGCATAAAATTGTTATTTAAAAGTTAATTAAAATTTATTTAGGAATTAAATAACATTTACAAACATGAACGAAACATTATTGATTAGGCATATATTAATAACCACTCTCTCTTGCACTCACAGAATTTCATTAAGAAATTTCATTTTTTAATATAATCAAGGATAATCATCGTCCGTCCTGTAACAAAGTATGTTGTCTTATTAAAAACTTTATAACATTAATTACAATGTATCCAAACAACTATTGTAGCCACATCTTTTCACTATTATATTTATTAAAAATACTTCTAGTAACCGAATCTTTTTTAAATTTGGTGTTTTCGTTCCTAATATATTCTGACAGCCCCACGAAAAAAAATCTTTAAAAAAATCTAACTAAATTCTAAAGTGTAGAAGCTGGCTTATGCTAATAAACACATTTTTTGGGGTTTTTTTACGAGTTAGACTTGGCTGAAAAAATCTCAACGATAAAAGCCGTGGGTGGCCAATCTATATTCTGCCGTAAGGTAGAATTTTTGTCGCTTGTTTTTTTTTTTTTTTTTCTATTTATTTTTCCTTTTTTTATAAAATCAATGAATTTAACCATATCACTATGATGATGATGTAGATATAGATAGCTTCTGTGAGTCATCTGAGTTTGAAAAGAGTGACGAAGATAGTATTCAAGATCCGAACTTTGAAACCGATAGTGAATCCGAAAGTTTTTGATTCTAGTGACTCGCAACATGTTTCTTAAAAACGAGCTCGGTACACCAATTTGCTAAATCAATCCCAGATTTTTGAATCACAATTAGGACATAAGTGGACGACAAATAACCCTAATTCTGTGCAAACATTGTCAGCTAATATTTTATGAAAGACAAGTGGATTAGCAGGAAATGCTAAGAATGTAACTAACAAATTTGACTCTAAACTGTTTATAACGTCTGAAATAATCAATGTTAATGTAAATGAAAAATGTGATAACATGTTGGAATCAAGAACATCCGACAAAAAAGAAGATTTGGAAAGAAACCGATGAAGCAGAACTCTATGCTTTTTTTGGCTTACTCTTACTCAGTGGTGTCTAGAAATCTGAGAACGAAAGTGTGGAGGAAATGTGGTTCACGGACAGTGGAAGACCAATATTTTGTGCTACTCTGTCAATGCAATGTTTTCAAAATCTGCTTCGTTTTTGTAGATTTGACAATGATGCAACGAGAAATCAAAGATTGCAGGTAGACAAAATAGCTGCCGTTTGTGACGTTTGCAAATGCTGCTCGAAAATTTGGCAAAATATTACAAGCCTGGAACAGATCTAACAGGCGATGAACAATTAGTGGCAACACGTGGTCCATGTTGTTTTCGACGATACATACCGAGTAAGCCCGGAAAATATGGGATAAAAATATTTTGGTGTTGTGATTCAACTACCTCGTTTCCTTTGAAAGTAGAACTGTGTGTCGGATGACAACCTGGTGTTGCATTTGGAGCAAATAATATTTTGAAAACCGTCAAACGATTAGTTTACCCTTAGAAGAACAAAGGTCACAACGTTACCATGACCAATTACTTCACCAACGCGCAGTTAGCAGAGGATTTGCTAGTTGCGAAAACTACAGTAGTTGGAACAAATCGAAAAAATCGAAAGGAAGTTCCTAAAGAATTGCTGCCAAATCATCAGCGTGATGAGAAGTCTTCTATATTTTGCTTTGATAAAGAGCTTACTCTAGTTATCTGTACTCCAAAGAAAGGAAAGACGGTCATTTTACTATCATCCATGCATCATGACAAGATGATAATTGAAGAGAAAGATAATAAACCAGAAACTATTATTCATTACAATGCAACAAAATCTGGAGTTGACAACTTTGATAATTTATACAGACTGTATACTTGCAAGCGAAAGATACGCCTTTGACCTATTGTCTTCTGGTTTAATATGATCGACAGCGCAGCTGTTGCTGGGTTCGTTATTTGGATTTCAAAGTACTCAGATTGGGAATCTGGAAAGCGCCATCGACGACGTTTATACCTGAAAGACCTCGGTAGAGAATTAGTAAATGATCAAATTCAGAGAAGACTGCAGAATTTTCAAACGCTGCAACCTGGAGTTCGCATTTCACTCAAATAATTAGGAATAAAAATTCCGAAACTACATACTGAAACTACAGGATCTGGAATTAAGGAACCTAATAAGACTCATGCGGGTGATTAAAAAAAATCGCGGCTCTCATCCGCTACTGGATATTGCCCCCTTCATACTTCCTGAGGCCTGCATCGGCGCGATCGTAACACCTTTCATGAGTACGAGAGTGGCCGGACAGGCTCGGTTCATGAAAGACAGTCCGTGACATCCTCGAAGCCGAAAATCTCAACGATAAAAGCCGTGGGTGGCCAATCTATATTCTGCCGTACGGTAGAATTTTTGTCGCTTTATTTTTTTTTTTCTATTTTTTTTTCCTTTTTTTATAAAATCAATGATTTTAACCATATCACTATGTCCTGGGGTCCACGCGAATCCCAAGCACTTTAAACAAGATGTCAAAAATATCTATCACGCACTAAGTTGTTTCAGCCGGTGAAATCTCATATCATAATGTTTGTAACACACGGTTAAAATTAAACTGTACAAATATAAGTGGTACTTTTTTTTTTTTTTTGAAAAATAGATAGCATATTTCTATGTTCTGGGGTCTGGCTGGAACCCAGTATAAAAAATTCATAGAACGTTACAAAAAATGAAAAAAAAATCTTTTGAAACAGCTAATACTTATAACATGGTTCTGAAAATTTTGTTTCGCAGATTGTTACTCCCAGAATCCGATAGATGGCGCTAGTTATCCGCAGATGCGTTCGTTTCTTTCTTATTGTTTTCGTGTATGAATGAAATTGTCACTTGACTGCGCTTTTCAATTGAGACTTATACTTTGATGTTTCAAAATGTCACGAAAACGAATTTCGGTAGATGAAGCTTTGCGTATGATACAGGAAAGTGATAGTGATGATGATGTAGATATAGATAGCTTCTGTGAGTCATCTGAGTTTGAAAAGAGTGACGAAGATAGTATTCAAGATCCGAACTTTGAAACCGATAGTGAATCCGAAAGTTTTTGAGGGCTGGAGGGCTCACAAGAGCAACCAGGGCCCAGCTACTAGTCAAGGGCTCCCTCTCATGATTTGCTGTATCCCAATTTGAGATGAGGGACCTAAAGGCTCGGTGTCAGCTATGTCCACGTTCTATGTATAGAAAAGTGAAGACCCGCTGTTCTAATTGACATATCCCCTGTTGCTCGGAACACCAGAAGACAGTTTGTGAGGTATGCTCAGCTAATATTTAGAATATGTTAAAATTAATGTAAATTTAATAATTTTGGGTATAAATAAAAATGTTTATTATGAAAATATCAGAATAAGCGTTAATTATTTTTAATCTAACTAAATAAATGAAAAAAGTAATTTACAAGATATTTAAACCTATTAAACATACTCATTATAGTATGGGGTCCGTGAGGACCCCAGAATAAAATAGGGCGTGTTTCGATAGCACATAGTGATTATGTGTGCATATTCCATTGTGCGAAGAAGATCTAGCAAATTTATATATGAGGGGCTGTCAAATGAATATGGGTCACCATACGTAACTCTCACGAGGCGCATGTTGGTACCACAGGAATTTGACTGCTGAACTGAAATCTGGTGCAATTCGCAGAAGCACAGTTTCAATGTCCGCTTACATACTGGTTGTTAGTTAATTGTGCTGAAGTTGAGGTTACAGGCATGTGTACCTCATAGGCATGTGTATTTCGTGCAACATCTGAGATGGAGGCAAGTAAAGTAGAACAGCGAGATGTAGTGCAATTTGTGACCGCTGAAGGAATAGGAAGACGAGAAATCCATCTTCGCATTTCTGCTTTTTACGGAGAACGCAGCATGTTATTTTCGCGTTTACTGGAAGAGCACAATGCATTCCGCGCGGTGCGTGTGACTCTGAAAGGTGGTTGCTACATATCCCGGAACAGGCTCAATGTGTCATCTCTCTGGCGTTATTGCTGAGATTGATGATCTCATATGGGGAAATCGACGGATCAATTTTGAAGAAAGGCATTCGCGGATATAGTTTTGCATTGAACGAAGGCGAGTGTGACTTTGTAAAGAAATGATTTGGTTGACAGACCACAAGCTTTTTAACAAATGGGAATGATCATCTTGTCTTGCAGTGACATAAATGAATAAGTAGTTTTGGAGATTACATTTGAGATAAGAAATCTTCTGTAATACTTTTCAATATCTCACTCGTTTTCATTTGACTATTTGCTATATATACCAGCCAATATTATGTGTGTCTGTTCCTTATACAAATCCACAATTTTAGACCAATTTACTGGAATCTTTATATACATACCTTTTAGAATAAATGCAAAATTACTGGCTACTCAAAGAAATTCTCAGACCACGTTTTATTTTCTATTTTGTTTGTATGCTATAGCAATATCATATTGAAATTGAATACCTTATAGTTAGGTGTTCACTGTCAGAAATGGATACTCAAATTTAACGAAATTTTCTTCGTTTTTGACGAAACCGTTTCCTGGGAAATGCTCCGAGCGAATATTTCGTCGAATTGTGTAAATTAATTTATTCATTTGTTTGAGGATACAAGTTTCGTCAAATTACTTGTTCGAAATTGTAAAAAAAGGCCGCTGGTGCCATCTATTGACAATTTTAGAAGCATCTGTACTTGACAGTGGAAAAAATTACATCGCTTACCTCAAGTAATCAAGGGGATTCAAACGTGTGACCTTGGGAGTGGGAGGCGAATGCGTTACCTACTTCACCAACGGGACTTTGCGTATATGGGATTTTAAATGTATCAACGGGATTTTGCTGTGTGCTTATATTTTTAGAAGGTAGATTGTATTTTTATCAGTGCTGTTATGATTTCTGCATGTATTAATTAATAAGGCTATATTTTTATTATGTTTTTTCTATGATTAATAAATAATTAGAATATGACTTGATTAATATAATTTATTAGAGAAATTTCCTTTGTTCAATGAATGATTAGAATATGGTCTATTTAATTTGTTGGTTAGAAATAATATATTTTGAAGTGCATATTAGAGGAGAGTTTATCAATTTTAGATGATGGTTAAGATTTTAACACGTTACTGTTTTAGAGGGGAAAGAGCATATTTTAGTTATGCATATTTTAAATTTGATTGCTATATGAATATATTCTTAAATGAAAAAGAACGCTTGAAATTTAGGTTTTTTTTGAACGATTTTGTAACAAATAAACATTCCTGAAAATTTTAACAGCTAAAAAACACTAATACAGAAACAATAACTACATACATTCAGTATTAACTGAAAGCACTTTTCTAAAAATAAATTGTGACAGGAGTAACATAAACGTATATATGCTTACTGAAATCGCGGGATTTGAGGAGGTACAGCGAGTCCCTCTGTAAACAGCTTAAAATGCCTTTCCTTAATATGCATTGAGTCTGGCCATGAATGGGGAAACAGTTTCGTCAAATATTTGAGAGTTTCTATTTCTTTAAAAATCACGTGATTTTGAGCCGAAATGATTGTCAAAAATAATGAAATATAGCTCAAGAATTGCTGAATCGTCAAAAGTGAGAGTTTCATTTTTGACAGTGAGGAAGTAGTTTCGTCAGATATTTGAGATTTCGCGTTTCATTAAAAACCACGTGCCTTTGTGGCGAAATGATTGCCAAAAATAACAAACTAAAGCTCAAAGATTGCCGAATCGTCAAAATTGAGCGTTTTATTTCTGAGAGTGTTTTAAAAGTTTTAATGCAGTGATATAATTCTTTACGACTTATTTTAACTAAAAAAGCGTCTAGAAAATGACTGTCATTTTCCTGTAATAGTTGTAAATTTAGTTTTAGTAATGAAAATGTAAGTTTCCCTTTAACTATGCCATACGAAATAGATTTTTTGTTAAATAATACTCGATTTACTTGAGGTTTTTTTTTTCTTTTTTTGTATTTTCAGGAAAATTTTATATTTATCTCTTACACGGGCATTTTCATTTAAAGAGTGAAGAATGTTAATATGATTGTTTCAAACTAACGCATTTTTTACACTCTTTTATTTAACATAACTTTGCTTTCATGGGTAAATATGTAATTTTATAATCGAATTAACTGACTTCCTGATATTAAGGAATTATAAAAATTATATGCACGGGTGTTTTGTTTTATGACAGTACAACAGTGTATTTTTTAAGAAGTTAATTATAAATTAATAAAGCATTTTTAAGGTAATTTTTGTTTAACCTTGCACAGGTCATAAATAGCCAAATATTCTTTAATGTTACAACTGTTTACTTGTTACAAAAACAATGACATTAATTATGTGGCAATCCATGCTCGCCAACATAGATGGCGACTGGCCATGAAACTGCAAGAAAGAAATGTATAAACATTGAGGCGTAGAATATATACATAAAAAATGAAGAATATAATATTTTTTACAGAAAAATATTCTTTTATTTCTATTGTCTTTTTATAAATTTATTCGCGCGAATGAACATCGTTTCGTTATTCTGATCGTTGTATTTTTATGATATTAATTTTTTATTTTACCCAGAAGGCCCCCATGTTTAACACGGAAAACACCGCAAATGCCTTCCTTAACACCAGCAGTTACGGCAATTACACCTAATTTTATGTCTTTCACATTTTAAAATTTCGATGAAATATCTTTATATATTTCAACTACCTGACAATGTATAAGTTTATTTTTGAAACATTATTTTAATTCTTAAAAAAAAAGATAAAAGAAAAAAAGATTTATTTCTTGCATTTACGGCAAGTGAATTAATTATGATTGATTTGATACTTAGTTTAAAATGAAATGAAAATTTAATCTGTGATTTGAATCAAAAATACTTTTGAATAGCGGTTTATTATTTTTTTAATTAATATTAAAATTAGATATTACCGATTAATCCCAGAGAAAATTTATAAATTGATTTTTCAAATTTCGTAATGTGACATGTAACATTTCAAATTAAAAATGTTCAAAACAAAAGAAAATTTTATATTAACAATAACAAATTAACAATACAAAATGTTAATACATATTTTTATGTTTAAGTAAAATTTCTCCTCTTGTCTGTTTCAAAAAGTGTATATTCCCTACATGTGTAAGAAACAGTTATTTTTTCACTTTTAACTATGTGCATTTGAAAACTAACGTATATTATACAGTAAAAACGTGCACATTTTTCTCGATAGTCATTAGATTTTTTTAAAAGTCTAAATCACATGCTTTTGAAAATACTTCATTTCTATGTATGAAAGTAATTTCGTTTTATATCTCTTGGTGAAAACTTCTATTCTAATAACGAAAACAATTATAATAAAGATTTTGCGGTATGGGCAGGGTAAAATAAATTTGTTAATGCCTCTTGTTTCGAAAGTTTATTTTACAGAGCAGTTTTTTGGACCACAGTGTTATTCGAAACACAATTTATTTTAAAATTAATTGTATAACCACGAAAGAAAATATAAAATAACCTTTTTACGAGTTACTCATGATTCTGAAACCGTTTTTTATCTGTAAAAAACTCAGAAGTAAATCTATTTTCTAAATTTAAAGAAATAATTATAAAAATAATTTACTTTCCTGCCGCTGATTTTTGAAAACGTTTCTGAGTACTTTTTACAGTTTATTAATCAGTTTTCTCAACCCGGAATATATGTTTTTTCGATGCTATCATATCTCAAGTAAATATTTTTGGGGTTAACAAACATGTTTTATAGACAAACATGATAAATTGACAGCATTAACATTAACATTAAAATAATTATATATATTTTTTTTTTCTTGCATCTATAAATTCAATTACGCAGCTGAAAACTGAGAAATTTCAGTATCTTGTAAACCGATGTTCCGGTTTGCAAAAACTGATTAATATACTATAAAACTAGTTGGAAACATTTCCGAAAACAACTGTTTTTATGAAATCGTCTGTAAATCTTAAAAATACACTTGTTTTGGGATTTCTGCAGATAAAATATACTTTTTGGAATATTCGGTAACTTGGAAGAAGTTATTGTTTATTTGTCTAAGATTATATTATATTTTCGTAGATTAAAAAACATTTATCTCTTTGCGCAGTCTACTTTCTTATCCTCTATCTTTCATACACTCTAAAAAAATATTCGTGAATTTATATGTCTATTTCTGTTAATTATATTTAATAAAAACATGAAATGTTCAGCTTTGATTTGACTATTTTTCCATAAAACATAGCAAATGCATCAATCTTACTCAAAATGTACCTGAAAATATGTAGTCTAAGTTTCATTTCCGTAAAGTTAGACGTATGAGCAGGGAAATCACTTGCATAACAGTTTTCGTATTACATTCCTGGCCAAACATATAGAGACACTAAAAAATTTAAAGAGTAATAAAATTTATAAAATTCTAGGTACTAATAAACATTGTATAATATGTAACTGTCATCCAAAACAACTGTCTTGTACATATTTATATGGGAAAAAAAAATAAAATATTACAATTTCTTAATGGTCTAAGAGGATACCTCTTATACACTCGAATAGCTAGGATTCCAATAAAATATCCTACTTTGGACCACCTTTTTTGAAGACACTTGGGCAGGAATCGAAATGCTTGGAACAAATTTCGATGATCATGATGTGGATACATATATAGATATAGATTACATACATCCGATGATTGTAAATAACTGCCAGGAACTTGATTCCTTCTCCTTCACTAAGTCTCCCGTTCCTAATCTTCTAAAATGAGGAAACCTATAATGTTCCTTGTAATGGTTGTCATCTATCTTATATAGGTCAAACTAAAAGAAATCTTGAACCCGATAAAGGAACACTCCCGTCATATGTCACGAACCAAGAAATTTCTAAATCTTCTATTGCCAAGCATCTTTGGGATTCCAGCAATAGTTTTAATTTTCAAAATGCAAAAATTATATTTAATGCAAAGAGCCCCTCAGAATTTGACTTTCTTGAAACTTCAGTTATCTTTATCGTGATGTTATAGTAAATGAAAAATCTAATTCCACCATGCTTTCTGAAGCTTGGAAAACTTGTTCATCTCAATCATATATTTTTTTTTTCTTGTATTCATTTTTATGTTTGTTTATGTTATGAATTTTTAATCTCTATTTTTTTTTTCATTTTTTATGCATTTAAATTTTTTTCACTCTGCTTTTTTTTTCTTCATAATTTTCCTTCCCTTCTGCGTTCTAGGTATTTCTCTTCTGTGATTGGCTGATGCCTTCTGCTTTCCTATTCGTTGTTCCCTTAACTTTTCCCTCTTTTACTTCCATTTCCTTTCAGTCTTGCTTCAGCCTTCAAAGTTATTGCACGTCTTCTTTGCGCCTGACGAAGTTCTTTCGAAAGGCCTTGCGCATTCCTTATTTTATGCTGATATTACGAAGATTTTTTTAAAATACTTTTTATAGGTTAATTTTCTAATTATGGTAATTAATAATCTAAATCTGCTCATTTTTCTTAACAAATTACGATATGGAAAATCACATTCACTGCTTAAATAAGCTAACATATCTAGGTAGGATTTTCTGTTACTATTAAAATATCTCTTATTTATTAATGGTGTGTTAGAACACAGTATATTTACACTGCAAAACATAAATATCAATATGTTATATTTTCTGATTACGTAAATAAAATGTCAATGGAAAGGGAAAATATATAGTATTTCAAGTCAAAGCTAGAATGAAAATACAGTTAAGTACATGTAATCAAAAAACGTAAAAAATAAACAAATAAAACATGAAAAACAATATAAATACGAAACATACTAAAATAGCACAAATCAAAAAGTTCAGAAAAAATGTCTTCAATAAAAGCCTGAACACAGTGAATCGATGCTGTACTGTTTAATAATACGCATCACTAAAATGCGAGGCACAAAAGTTAAAAACGGCTATTAAAACGTAACAAAAATAACTTATACTCTTCAAAATATTAAAAAGGTTCTGCAAAGTATAATCTAAGTAAAAAGAGTTATTACAAATACTTTAGTTCTAACAGCTGGCACAAATACAAGATTTTTATGAAAAAGGAAATTATATGAATATTTGTTACGAGTAAAAATAAAAATAAAGCTCATTCTTAATCATGAATTCTCCATTTCCCCTCTTAACATGATCAGAATGTTTTTAATATGATAATAATGAAAAAACTAATAAAAAGATAACATGCGAAAATGCCGCATTCCTTTTTAAGTAAATATTAATAAAACGTGTGTCGCACATAAATAGATATTTTTTCTTACTTTTATTTTTATTTTTATTTTTTTTGGGGGCGAAAATCTGATAAGAAATTTAATTTGCATATAAAAATAAAAAAATCCCTGACGGCTCGGCCTACAGGCACAGGTAGATTTCGAAGACGCAGACCGTGGGGTGCCTGTTTGTCGGGAATTGCTACTTCGAAACCAAACTTGTTTGCAAGCGGAGCCAGTAAGGATTTTTTTTTTTTTTTTTTTTTTTTTTTTTTTTGCTATAAGAGTTGGTCCTATAAAAAACATGCCAATATAAAAGTTTTAGATAATATTAAGAGGATTTATAATGAATTTAAGCGGATTTGAAATCTTGGGAATTGACGAAGTTATGAATTTTTTTCTTCAAAAACCTCCCCCCCCCCCCATAAGGCAATTTTTAATTATATCAAAAATCTGTCATACATAAATTTTCGCCCTTCTCCTGGAAGTAATAATAAATTCAAATGGATTCGATACGTATCATAATTAAGAAATTATGGGTTTTTTTCTGTTTTCACAAAAAGTCCCCCCCCCCCTGGTTCGATTTTGCCCATTAACGAACTTGACCGAGATTTTATGTATCAGTTTCGAAAAGAAGCGGGAGTTGGAACCGCCTACTTCGAAAAATAACTTGTTTGCAGGAGGAGCCGGCAGAGATTTTTTTTTTTTTTTTTTTTTTTTTTTTTTTTTTTTGCTATAACGGTTGGTCCTATAAAAAACTTGTCAATATAAAAGTTTTAGATAATATTAAGAGGATTTATAATAAATTTAAATGGATTTGAAATCTTGGGAATGAACGAAGTTCTGATTTTTTTTCTTCTAAAACCCCCTTTCCCTCCCCCCCTTAAGGCAATTTTTAATTATATCAAAAATCTGTCATACATAAATTTTTGCACCTTGTCCTAAAAGTAATAATAACTTTAAACGGATTCGATACGTATCATAATTAAGAAATTATGTTTTTTTTTCTGTTTACACAAAAAGCCCCCCCATCCCCCCCCCCCCTTGGTTCGATTTTGCCCATTAACAAACTTGACCGAGATTTTATGCTCCTTGATTTTATGTATCAGTTTCGAAAAGATGCGGGAGTTGGAACCACCTACTTCGAAAAATAACTTGTTTGCAGGCGGAGGCGGCAGACATTTTTTTTTGTTTTTAATTTTTTTTTGCTATAACGGTTGGTCCTATAAAAAACTTGTCAATATAAAAGTTTTAGATAATACTAAGAGGATTAATAATAAATTTACGCGGATTTGATATCTTGTAAATTGACGAAGCTATGATTTTTTTTCTTCTAAAACCCCCCTTTTTCCCCCCCTTGGGGCCATTTTTAATTATATCAGAAATCTGTCATACATAAATTTTCGGCCCTTTTCCTAGAAGTAATAATAACTTTAAACGGATTCGATACGTATAAAAATAAAGAAATTATGAGGGTTTTTCTGTTTTCACAAAAAGCCCCCCCCCATTTCCCCCCCCCCTTGGTTCGATTTTGCCCATTAACGAACTTGACTGAGATTTTATGACCCTTGATTTTATGTATCAGTTTGGAAGAGATTTATGCAGAATTTTTCCAGTTATCGTGGTCAGAAAAAAGTGAAAGTTACATAGATAGATAGATAGATATATAAAGTTTTGAACTGGAGGTGGTTTTAGGTTCTGGGAGTCATGATCGGCGTAGATCTGCAAAAATTTTTCAAAATTTCCAACTTAGGTGAGAATCTAATAGGTAGTATTTCTTACGAAATCTACCTAAAAAGAAGCCTTCATTGACATATGTAAATTAATTTATTTATTAATTGCAGGCATGACAGAATATAAGGGGAAAAATAATTCGTAAAACGATGTACTAAAATCACTCTTAACATATATAAATGTGTTTTATTATATTGATGACAGGTGATTTTTAGGTTCGTTTTTAATTATATAAAAACGTATAAACATATACTCGTCGTCTGATCTGTCCGTCCGTCTCTCCGCATATAACTGCGCAAAAATTACCCGGTAGAATTGTTCGAAATTTAATATATATAATCGTTGCAGAATTTTTTCGAGTCATTTCCAATTTTATGAAAATCGAATCAAGACTTAAAAACATATTAATAAAAAAAATTATTAAGTAATTTGAGTTTTTTAAAAATCGGTACCTCCTTGTTATAGCAGCTTCTGAGTATTAATCGGCAAGCGACCGAGATGTATCGCCAAGTTATCTGACATGTATGACGTATGTGACATTTTATAACCTCTATGACCAAGTTATAGTCACATTCTTCTTTCTAGTAAATCCTATCATACGTAAATAATCCAATAATATCCCATGATAGGTAATGATTGTTGGTTGCCGTGGTGATTACGTCCTATTTAAGATGGCGACCTATTATTGCTGTAGTACTGAATTTAAAATCCGAATTTGTATACTAAAATTGTTTAATTGTAGCATTCCTATACTCTACTGACAGTTTTTTGGGGATAGATGTTTTCTGAGAAATAGAAATTAAATGGAAAAAGAGCCTAAATATGAATTTCAAGTTCTGAAAGTTTCAAAGCTAGGCTTAAGTTTCTCATTAGAATTTTCAGTAAATGTAAACAAAAGATAAAATGTTGCATTAGAAATTGAAAGAAAAATACATTTCTGTAAAAAAAAGGCGTGGGAGATGTTTGAATGAGATTTTTTCAAAGTTGACTGTAATTTTCCTGGTGTTCTAAAGCATATGTACATCAAGTGTGGTTCAAATCGGACAAAATATGAAGATTTGTATAAAGAACATACATACACATACATACCAAGAACAGCTTAAATACATATATATGTAATTTTATAAACAAAAATGCAATTTCGGCAATCAGTTGGAAAAAAAATAACTTTTAATAACCAAAAGATGGTTTCTAAGTATGTTTTTTAGTTAAATTAACTGCAGGTAACACCTGAAGTAAAATGAATTAATATATAGTTGTAAAATGAAAGTTCCTTGCATAATTAATGGTATATTTTATGCTGCACTTTAAATTTTTGCTTTTCTTTTTGAAAAAGTGGTAACATTCTTCAAATATTTTTTCAGAATTTTTTTTTTTAATAAATTAAAGAGTACAGTTAATTTTTAAAGAGTATTATCTAAAACCTGAGCCTCATGATATGAATTATTAGAGCGAATATATCGTGCTGGTAATTTCATTAATCAAAAATATAAAATAGTCTATAAACTATTGAAATAATTAATAAAATATATCTTTAAAAAATCAAGACTTAGAGGGAAGACAGTACCTCAAAAATGGTCAAAATAAAAATTATTTTATTATTAGCCCAAATTATAGATCAATATTCTTTGTACATATGGTTAAAATATCAACACTGTATATTTTATATTTCTGTATGTGTAATATGTACAGGATTGCAATTCAAGAGGGTCTTTTTCAGAAATCAAAACTTTAAATGGGTTTTTCTCAATATTAATTTTTTGTTCATTTTAATGTTTTAAACATATTAATTTCTATTTTTTAATCTTTCTAATTCAGATTCATGTTTATAATGTGTTGTGGTGTTATTAATTATGTATGCGATAAATTGTGCATGGAATTATGGATTTTATTTTTGTTTTATATAAATAAAATTATAGGAAGAAATGTTAAATTTCATCATTCTTCACTATATGTGATAGTAAAATATTTATAATAAATCTAATATTAATTGTTATATAAAAATCCATGAGCAGTGTTGTATAACATAAATATAAAAAAGTCCTGCCCGCCTGTACCGGGAGGAAAAGGTAGCTTTCACAGTCAATGTTTTTAAAACATCAACTAATTTTACTCAAACAACCGAAGTGAAAATGCTTGAAACACGATTATAGTAGATTCAATCCTGGTTTTCTTTAATACTAAATTTGAATGCGAATTTCAGCATGAGAGTTACAGCATAACAAATATCACATTGTTTCAAAATCTCAGCCACACTAGAATTTCAAACTGTCCTTTCTCAGCCATTTTTTAAGATATAGCAAAACAAAAAATGTTTCAGAATCCTTGTATCACGTTCAAACGCTTAACGGAAACAATTTTCCCAATTTATAATTTTTTTGTGCATCTTTTTGAATTAAAAAAAAATTAAAATTTTTAACTGTCTGCCACTTTGAAACAAGATGGCGCAAGAAGCTGGCCAACGAACTCGGTCGATACCTTAGTATGATCTGTACACATGATCAGTCACATCCCTATCGGTTCATAAATAAGAGAGGTACAGCATGAGAAATGTCATGTATATATATATATATATATATATTTATTTATTTATTTATTTATTTATTTATATAAATCAACATTTGAACGGAGGGGTGTTTTGGAGTCTGGGGATCATGATCAGTGAAAATATAACAAAACTGTTTGGAATTGCTTTCCTCCGAACGGCTGCAATAACTCTTTGTGATGAAAGCTACCTAATAGATAAATAAATAATACAATAAATAAATAATATATAATAAATAAACAATACTTGATAAAGTAGTGGGAATTTAAAAGCATTGTTATTATTTTTTTAATTAACATTTTAAAGAAATGTGTAGTTTACAGATATCTATATTTTAAATCTGACTCCCCTTAACAACCAAATCAAGTAGTATTTATTTGATTTTATTCAAAAACATTTTTTGTAAAAAATTAAAATATCAAGTTGAAATTAAAAAAAAAAATGTTACATTTCTAGCAGCTTGGGAAAAAAGTAGGGGGACGCTCATAGTTCCGAACAGAGTGTCCGAATAGTAGAACAATAGAATTCGAAATTCAGCAACCGTAATTCACGCAATGATCTTCTCGTTAAATTTTTTTAACAATTTTTGTTTTCAAAATAGTCGTAGAGTAACATCAAACCTTCTGCCCACAGTCCACATACAACAATGAAAAATTACTGCATTTTTACATGTATAGTGTAAGAAAAGTATTGCGATCATAAAAAAAAGACTACGAAATTTTGGCCTAGCCCTTTGGGGTTCCCTGGATCCGCATTTGCTATTTTTACAATGATTCTGTATGTATGGGTAAATTTTGTTTTTTTCTCTTCATTTTCAGGTCCCCACACCTCGTTTTTGCTATTAAACTATAGTTTCGATTATATACATCATTTTCAATAGTGATAATACTGCAATGAACATCAAAAACATTCATCAATTGTGTCGCAATTCAAGCAAATTTACGGTAGTAGATAAATAGACAGACAGACAAATGATCCAGAGTCATATATATATTTTTAATTTCTTGGAAATTTTAAAAATCAGTTATTTATTTCTTAAGATTGTTAATTTATTAGCGAGCTTATCTTAAAAAAGAAAAACGTTTCAAACGACTCTGTCCTCCCACGTCAATAGCGTCCCCCCTAAAAAAAAAAAACCAGGAGGACTATAAGATAAAATAAAAAAGTGGAATGGACGCCGTCCTTCCACGTACCCCCTCGACTACACCACTGATTTCTAGTATCTAACATCAGAATTTTAACACATTTAAAAGATTTTTAATATAATAAAATTTAATATATGTGTATCCACATTTCTCTATTTAATGTGTATTTAACCCGATTCGGGTTCGTTCGGAATCGGTTTACCTCATTCGATTGCAAGATTTTAATAAAAATCTAGTCAACAGGAAATAAATGAATAATTTAAAATAAAGTTCTTCAATCCGGTGCAGGATTCTATTACGAATTATACTTCCAGAAAACAAAATTAGAGTTGACCCCACCCTGGAAATGAAAAATAGGGATGAATTTTAACGTGGCCTGATGCAATATAGGTCTCGAACACCAAGCAGGTGTGTAATATGAATCCGGTATGCAGAAAAAATACAGTCGAACCGACACGTGTCAGTAAATGGATTCTACATGGACCTGACTCTGGATGCAGTATTCTAATACAAATTCGATCGACAGAGAAAAAGAACTGTGTTACTTGACTTGTCTTTCTAGCTACTTGACTAAATTCGTCTCAAAACCGCGTTTACCGACTTGATGCAGGATTCAAACCAGAATTCGAGCTCAAGAAAAAATTTAAATAAATAAATAATCCCAGTCGATCGAATCGTGAAGAATTCCATAATAATCTGGTTATCCGACCCAATGAAGGATTCTAAACCGAACTTGACCTTCCGTAAAAGAAAAAAGTTCATGCTGACATGACTATATTCCTCCCAAAGTCAGGTTACTCACCCAACGGTGGATTTTTATTCCAAAACCAAGCTGTAAGAAAAAAAAATTAAAGGCGACCCCCAACTTTTTTTGTGTCGGATTCGCGTAAAATCTGGTCATCAGATCAGATGCAGAATCGTCACAAACCTATGGCGAAGGAAAAAAATGTCAGCCTCGAACTATCAGGATTAGATTCAGGTAAAACGTGGTCACTCGACGCGATACAGAGTCGTCACAAATGTCACAAATCTGTAGGAGAAAAAAAAAATGTCGCCCGAAATATTCCGATCGAATTCGGCAAAAGTCTGGTCATCCCACTCGACGCAAAATCGTCACAAATGTCAGATTTTCTTTATTGAAGTCCCAGAGTGACTTCACAAAGTAGTCACAATGGGAGGTCATAGAAAGGCTTGAAAACGGCCATAACGACTTCTCATTCACGTCACAGTGACTTCACATCCACGTTACGTGACGTCACATCGACAGTCACAAAGTCCCAATGTGACATCATTGTGAAGTCACCGTGACGTCACAATGTCTTACGGGATATGACGTATATGACATTTTAGAACCTCTATGAGCAAGTTATAGTCACATTCTTCGTACTATTAAATCCTATTATACGTAACTATACTGACGGAAAAAAAATCCCAACACCAAGAAAAAATTATTATAGAGTAATGAAATTTGGACAATACATTTGTCTAGTAAACAAGTTTAATTGATCAGATTTTCAAGATCACAGGTTAATTTAAGCTCAAGAAAATGCATTTCAAATGTGAAATGCTGTTACATTAATAGCCGATGTAACCTCCAGAATTTTGAATGCAAGCCTGCAAATGTGCATGCATTGTGTCATATAGGTGCCGAATGTCACTTTGTGGTGTGGAGTTCCATGCTTGTTGTACTTGTTGTGTCAGTACTGGGACGATCAGTGCTGACTGTGGATAATGCTGGAGTTGTCGTCCAATGATATCCCATACGTGCTCAATTGGAGACAAATCTGGTGATCTCGCAGGCCAAGTTAATATGTCGACACTCTGTAGCGCACGTTGGATTACAACGGCGGTATGAGTTAACTTGCTGGAAAACCCACCCTTGAATGCTGTTCATGAATGACAAATTTGCAGTCAGTGTGTTTGGGATAACCACGAGAGTGCTCCTGCTGCCATAGGAAATTGATCCCCAGACCATGACTCCAGTTGTAGGTCCAGTGTGTCTAGACCGCAGACAGTTTGGTTGTAGGCGTTCCCCTGGCCTCCTTCTGACGAAAACACGGCCATCACTGGCACCAAGGCAGAATATGCTTTCATCGGAAAACACAACAGATCTCCACTCCGTCCTCTAATGAGCTCTGGCTTGATATCACTGGCGTCGCAAACGACGATGGCTCAAAAAAAAGTCAAGTCGACAAAAGTCGACAAAAAGTCAGTGGAATGCACGCTACAGGGCGCCTGGCTCGGAGCTGTCCTTGAAGTAACCGATTTCCAACAGTTCGGTGTGTCACTGTGGTACCAACTGCAGCTCGAATTTCTGCCGCAAACGCAGTACGATGCGCCAGATCCGTACGCTGAATACGGCGGTCTTCCCTTTCAGTAGGGCCACGTGGCCACCCGGAACCTGGTCTTCTTGAGGCAGTATCATCCCTTTACCACTGCTCCAAACAATCATTGGATATATTCCGGTCAAGTCTTTCTGCAATATCGCGGAAATAAAATCCAGCTTGTCGTAGCCCTATTATACGACCTCGTTCAACATCGGTGAGTTGTTTATAATGGTTTCTTCGTCTTCTTAAAGGCATTCATGGCTAAAATCAACTCAATACGTCAAATTTCGAAGATAAATAACGCTCACGAATTTTACAGAACGCATTTAAAGCAAAGCTGATTTGAAAGTTCTGAGTGGCGCTACTAGCGCCACACTTATGCGCGACGCGTGAAATTTGAATCGATGTCATCTTTCAGACGTATAAACACGCCTACCAAATTTCGTTTATCTAACACAAATCTTTCTTATTGTTTTTTTTCCGTAAGTGTAATTCAATGATATCCCATGATAGGTATTGATTCAAGGTAGCCATGGGGATTACTGCCTATTTAAGGTGGAATCATATTATTTCTGTATTCCTGAATTTAAAAACCGAATTTTTTAATCTAAAACTGTTTAATTATGGCAAATTACCGACAGTATTAATCTACCGACAGTTTTTTGGGTAGTTGTTTCCTGAGAAATATATTTTAAATGGAAAAAGAGTCTAAATATGGATTTCAAGTTCTGAAATTTTTAAAGCTAGGCTTAAAATTCCCCTTGGAATTTTCGGTAAATGCCAACAATATATAAAATATTGCCAACATAAAATGTACTTATTTTATTACGGAAATTAATCATATCATAATAACAGACGAAATAATTCATTTCACTGAAATAATAACATTACATTTGCCACGCTTGACGTACAATTTCCAACTTGTTTCTGATACGTTTCTTTAGTACAACGAATTTAACAAGAGAATAAAACAGTGATTATCTAGTAATATTTCTTCATAAACATACACTTTCTCATCAAAGTAATCTTAAGAATTATTTTTTAAGTAAACATTTTTTTTTCACAGAAATACTGTCCCGAAAAAAAATTGTCGCTTCTAGAATATCCTATGTTCAGTAATTACTTTTTTAAAAGTAATTTTCATAAAGATTGAAAACTTTTACTGTAGTTTCCAAATATTATTATATTTTTTAATTAAAAGTTTAAAAGAAGTTACATTTTAACTTTTAGGTAAAGATACTGTTATATTGAAAAAATCATAAATTAAATTAAGGGTGTCTTTTATGAAGTTTTGCTTGTAAAAAAATTTAAGTTAAAAGAATTTAAAATACGTTTTGTGAAGGTGAAAATATTTAAATCTACAGTTATTTAAATAAGATATATTAAGAATATATATTAAAGGATTAATGTCCATAAGACTTTGAAATTGCTTCTTTTCAATTGTGAAAATAACAATTTCTTCATTATAGTTTAATTTTTAAAGCGTTTATTTTTCCTAAAAACTATTATTTAGGGTAAAGAAGTGTAAAACTGTCTAAACAGATGAAAAACAGATGTATCAGATTTACTTAATATTAACAGACGTCTAGCGGCTAAGGGTTGAAATACGTAACTCTTGAAAAATTGAAGAAGCAGGCGTTACTGTACCACAGTGCTGGCGTTTATGTAGTTTTTGTGTTGGAGAGTTTATTTTATCATTTTATTTTATTGTTTGCTCGTTTTCAAAACTTTTAAATAAGTTACTGATGCTCGTTATATTATTCTACGTATCATATTTAATATGCATTTATTTCCCACAACGGAACTGTTTCTAACATTTATAAGTGCAATTTTTTGACTTGTTTTGTTGCACTCCCCCCCCCCCCCCCCCACACACACACACACCAAATTCTCTTTGGGTACAGCCAGATATTTTAAGTGGAATAAATAGGGGTTTTGAAAATGATAATTAGACCACAACGGGGGAAAAATATTGAGAAACTGTCAATCGAATCAACATGGACAAGAGTGACTATCAATTTTATAATGCTGGTAAAACTCAGCACAGCTGTTAGGCCAGTCAACAGCGCACCGTATCCAAGCCCTGAAGAACTTTTAACAAGCTCGAACAGAATGCGTCATGTGTGTTCTGCGCATCGTGCTATTCCGCCACCCCATCTCCCAAGTGAATGATCACATGGTCGCTGCGACAGTATGCTACGGTGGAATCCGTCTAAAGGAACCACCCTGCAACAATTGGGGACGTGCCAGAGTCCTCCAGCAGCTTGGGAACCAGACATCGAAGAGTGAGGTGATCCCTCAGCCTTAAGCTAGGATTCTCCTTCCCGTACTTGCTGTACTAAAGCTCTTGGGACATTATAATCTTCAGAGATTATAATGCTGGTAAAGATGCGAAATTATTTTTTGAAGTTTCTCAATATTGTAATGAAGATATTTATGCTTTTATAAAAAAAAAAAATGTTACATCACTAGACTTGTAAATAAAATATTATTATTTTATTTCCCTAATTAAACTGTTAACTAATTGTTTACCTTAGTTAGTTTGTAATTAAAATATATTGTTTACTTTTAAAAGAGAGTCTAAAAGTTTTCTTTTGTAAGATTAACCTATCCACGGTATTTTACCTCAAAGGTAAGGTAAGATTTCATGATATTAAATTTTTCCAACTGACTTAAAAAATGTCAAGAATGAAAGTTGAACTCAGAATATTTTTGTATTAAATTGCCAATACTTTACAACCTGGGTTACCTTAGACAAAACCCTCGCAGGCCCAACACACTCAGACAGTCTTTGGTCAATTATAGCTGGTATGAAATTTAAGACAGCATTTTTTCTTTTGTTTAGTTCACTTTCAGAAAAACTCGTCTTTATACACTAATTTATTCCTCATTTTATAACAAATAATTTCCTTTTCTTAGAAAACATGCTTTATCCTTTAATTCTTCCTGTAAGTCTGAAACAGAGGGGGAAATTCCGTCCAATCTATATGCGCATGCATATTAGCATCAGTGCTAAACTTTTATTTAATTTAAAAATGAAAAACTAAAAATTCTAAAAATAAATATTTCTTATTTAATTAAAAAAGAAAAAAACAAACAAAAAATCTTTACGAATTAAAAAAAAAAAATTGTAACAATTCATTTTCTCATTCATGTAAAAGTATTCACAATTTATTTTTTAAAGTTATAAAAAATAATGTTCGCATTTAGAACATATTCTTGCTGAACACATTTTAAAAATATATATAAGTTAAAATGAAAATATTAAATGGAAGAAAAAATATATCTAACTCAAAAAAGCAAACATTTCTTCTCGAATTTAATTTAAAATATAATATTCGTATCTTACATGTAACAGTTTAATTAAAAATATGTTCTATTCATATTTTTAACCTCTAGTGATACTAATGGGTTAAAATCCCAATTGTCATCTCATGACGACGAAATCTTCCCGAAATTAATTTCAAAATTACCAGCTTTCTAAACAACAAATTAATCAAGCAATACCCATTTCATGAAAACACTATATGTTTGTTTCAAAATGCATCTTTCCCTAACAGCTGGTGGCGCAACGGTTAAGGTGTGGGAATCGTGTCAACCGAGTCCCTGGTTCAAACCCAGCGAGCGTCGATGACAACTTCTCAAAACATGTCGTAAGTATATATATATATGTATAAGTACTTCTGTACGATTTCTTAGATGGCAGCACCGAACAGGATATTATTTTTTTATACCCGCTTTCTTCAGTTTCAGACGTGCATTTTACCTCCTGTAACGGAGAAAAAAGAAACGGACATTCTTCAAACAGCGCAGATATACCGGCAACACTGTTGCCTGTAAAATTTCCGTGATTTGAAGAAAGTATTTTTGAGAATTTTGTCTCAAAGGGCTGACCTGATGTCTTAGGTAATAGGTTGTTTGATTGATATGTTTCTGCCAGGGTGCCGTCCAAGTGACTCAGATGATATTGCACTGGTAATTTAAGCCAAAATGTCTGCAACGCCCGGACTGGACGTTTTTTCAACTAGATAAAAAAAATATAAACTCATATGATTTCTTAATCAGTATCATCAGTATCATATCAAAAGTGTAATTACGTATCCATCGTTTTTGGAGATCCTTTCTCTGCAGTTTATCCTATTGAGTTTCTCTCATCATCCAAGCTTGATAGCCAAAACTTGTGTTTGCTAGAGGTTGTCAAGGTAGTTCAGGCGGTAGAGCGTTGTCCGTTTAAGTCAACAAATCGTTGGGCTCGACTACCGGCATAAAAATTTTGACATTTCGTAGGAAAATTTTTCACTGGAAACGCACTTTGAACAATTATCATGATAGGCAATGTAATCAATGGAATTTGCGTGTTCTATTAAACGTACTATTCATAATTTATGCATGACGAAAGAACTGTGGTGATTCTCCGTACTTCAGTCAAATTAATCATGTTCATTATGTTTCAAATAACACAGCACCATTAGATAATAGTTAAAAAAATTAATTCCCATAGACAGTAATGTATCCGAATAGTATTTTGAGTTCTTGTACATAAAATATAAATTTTACCCAAGCAATATACAATTAAAAAATTTTATTTTAAAAACACAAATTGCACAAATTGTGCCTATTAGTTGCTAAAATCAGTGTAAAAATTGTTTTAAACTCATAAAAGAGCTAAAATCCTACATGTTTCGGCTTTAAACTTAAAGCCATCATCGGGAAAGAAGAACAACACAAACGACTACGGACCTTTTAATTTTCGACACGAGAAAATTGAAATCAACAGCTTGGAAAAATTTAAATAAAATAAGCGGGCGCTCTCTGTTGCCAAAGAGCGAAAAACTAAACTATGAATTAACAAGGGGTTAAAAATGTATTCCATAAACTAGGTATGTTGAAAGAAAAGTTATCATTACAAATACAATCCTTCCTAATTTTAATCTCCAATGATTCCCTAATGGCGGCTTTAAATGGGTTATTGAACATATAGATAATTCTTGCTTTATCGAAATTAATTACAGTATCATTATTTTTAGCGTAAAACCGGGAGAGTGCAGTGGATAACTTTCCAAATTTTATGTCGTTTTTATGCTCTTTTAACCTTTCCAAAAAACTTTCTTTTAGTCATACCAATGTAAAAAATTATACTTTTATTATTTAAGCTAATGGGGATTTCATAAACACCTACGAATTGATCAGGGGGATAGGATCTAATTTACATGAAACTAAGTCAACCAATTTTCTGGGAGGGACAGCAATAAGATGGATATTGTATTTAATGAGGGCCCTTTTAATCCTTTCAAATATAATAGGTATATATTGGAATTTCCGATAATTTGGTTTATTATTGCTAGGGACAGGTTGCTGAATGAAATGGCCATTGAGTTTTTCTATAATTTTCTGTACGTGATGAGCAGGGAATCCATGGTCAATGGCGATATCTCTGATAAAATTAAGTTCATCTTGGATGAATTCACTTGAACAAACCAGAAAAGCACGCTTGATGAACGAATTGAAGGCGGCAATCTTATAAGAAAAAGTTGTAGAGGCATTAAATGGGATTATTGTGTTACTTCTCATCGATTTACGATAGACTTTACGTTTTAAGTTGTTGCCATCTTTAATTAATTGAATATCCAGGAACGGCAGTGATGAATTTTCTTCTATTCCAACGTAAATTTAATATTTTGTTCTATTTCGTTTATTTTTGAGTGGAAAGATAGGAGTTCCTGCTTTCCATGATTTCATGTGATAAAGATATCGTCCACGTATCTTAGCCAAACTTCTAGTGTTAAATTCAAACTTTTAAAAATAAATTCCTCCATAGGTCTAAGTTTAAATTCTGCCAACAGACCGGAAATAGGAGATCCCATAGCTGCTCCTTTATTTTGTCTGTAAAATTTCTTATTAAACATGAAAACGTTGTTATTAATGATAAGGTTAAGTCCTGACTTTAGAGATGTTTTTACGTTATCACTTAAATTATTTTGTTTATCAATTTCCAAATTAATATTTTGTACAACTTCATTTGTATCAATAGATGGGTAAAGAGACACAATATCTAAACTAGCTAGAATAGTTCCTTTAGAAATCTGAATATTTTTTATTTTCTGGACAAAATCTTCTGTTGAATGTACAGTTTTGCTTGAACTTGGTAAAATTAATTTTAGGAATATAACGAAAGCTTTTTCAATAAAATATGTTGGGCCAGAACACTTAGAAACAATAGGTCGCATAAGGAGATTTGGTTTATGGTCTTTATAATTCCTGTATTGTTAATTTTAATAAGTTTTTGCATGTATTCTGGCCAGGCTCCTCTTCTAATAAGTTCTTGTGTCTTCCGGAAAATCAAGGGATTCGGGTCTGATTTTCCGGAAGACACAAGAACTCATTAGAAGAGGAGCCTGGCCAGAATACATGTCGAAAATTAAAAGGTCCGTATTCGTTTTTGTTGTTCTTCTTCCCCGATGATGGATCTAAGTTTAAAGCCGAAACATGTAGGATTTTAGCTCTTTTATGAGTTTAAAACAATTTTTACACTGATTTTAGCAACTAATAGGCACAATTTGTGCAATTTGTGTTTTTAAAATAACTAGTTAACAGTGTAATGTCCAAATGGATTCAATTGTAAAAAATTTTACTTCGCATATTAATAACGCTTATCAATTTCATTGTGTTTAAAGTAGTAAATAACTTTGGAATGTATTTCAAATAACTACCTTCCACAGAAAATAATGTACCCCAATTGCCTTGTTTATCCCTATAAAATATCTACATTAATTAAATACTTCATTTAAAAAAAACTGAACATAGCAAACCGGAATCTCATATGTAAATTAGGTGACAATCTAAATCTAAAAGTTACAGTTTGGACACACAAAAGAAGAGACAATCAAATATAAAACAAACAATAATCATAATACACAAAATTTCGTTTTGAGACCTCTTTTAATAAGAAATCCTTTAAAGTGCAATAAAATAACATTATACTAGATATTAAATTAAGTCATAAAATTGAATTAAAATAACACAATTTCTTCTAATTTTTTATTGCAAGAAATTATATGAATTTATATATAAAATATTCATAAAAGAATAGAATATTATGGATAGTATTGGCTTAATAGAAAATTTGATACAGTTTAAATACAAAAATAATAAATTTCCTTTCCAAAAGTGTCATTTTAAAACATGAGTCGTGTTAAAAATTCATATTTGTTTCACTTCAGTGAAGTTAATGTATGAAAATGGTTACAATCCAACTAATCTTGTTAAGAAATTTTAAAACATCAATGGAATTATTAAATTTCTAAATAGCAAATGTGCATGAACGGTTTTGACTCAATGTCAATATTATCAAATAATTATGTAAAATAAAGTAACATTTATGTACACGTTTGCAACTAAAATGTCGTATCACAAATTATAAATTAATGTATGCTTAAATGTATACATTAAATATTATCCTTGGGAATTTATGTTATATAAGTGCTATTATCTTTTATTTTTAATACGTTTTAATTATAATTATTTTTAAATTTAATTATAATTATTTTTTAATTAATTATAATTATTTTAATATAATTAAATTTTTTAATATATGTCCATTCTAAATTTGTTACATTTCATAAACTACAATAGAATAAAGTGTAAATATTTACCATATGATTTGGGATTAGTATACGCTTATCGATTAACTTATAAAAGAAGAATATAAAACTATTTAATGAGTAGGATTTTTTATATTAAAAATAGTATAATTTAAAATGAAGATTCATTAATTCACTTGAATATATGAAATAATTATATTGGTGATTATTTTTTTTAATTCTCATAAGCCTTACTAAAAATGTTATAGCAAACAGTGCTTTTATTTATTTAATTGATGCAAAATGAACACCGCTTTGTAAAATTAAACCAGTTTGCACATTTTATAAGGAATCACAAATCTATCCATTATTTTTAATAGTATCCCTAATCTTATTTTATCGCAAAATTACTCTCATCAAGTATATTGGAGAGTACTATTAAACAATATTCAGACGAAGCTTGACAGCTATGCGAAGAAATTCCGGAAAAATTTGTTGACGCAAGTGGAACAGCCCCCTAGGACTTGTTAAAACTACGACAGATAGAATAAATGCATTCTCATGGAAAACTATGAAATCTATGGAACCTTAAGGTGTATAATATGTTTTCGAACATTTTTGCCCTCCATACGATTGTATAAACTTTGTACCTAATTATGCGCAACGGCCAACATGCCAATAACCAAGGCCTACTTGGCACACAGGCAAACTTGGCCGCAGCATTGTGCCTCATTTAGATGGAGGCGACAAAATAAGTAAAATTATTTTGGAAAAAATTAGAGCAAGAAATACTTTTATATATTATAAACTTATGCAAAATAAACACCAATACGCAACAGTAAACCTACTTGCTCATTTTAAAGGAAATCACAAATCTTATTAAGCTACATGCGCTGGTAAACCGTGTTCCGCTCGTGTAGATTATTTGTTAATTAGTTACATATCTCCCAAATCTCGTACTGTTATTTTTAATGATTTACTTAGTCTTACTTAATCGCAGAATTACGTCAAATAAGTTGGAAAATACTTGTAAATATAGTAAGATGAAGCTTAAAAAAAATACCAAGAAACTTCTTGACGCGCGAGGGTCATCTTACGAGGACAAGTTGTTAAAATTGTGACAATTGGAATACATAAATTTTCTTTAAAAAATACGAAATGTATGGAATCTTAAGGTTTATAATTTGTTTTCGAAATTATTTTCTGTCAATACTATTGTATTAAATTTTGGTCTATCACCAAGTCCTAATAGATGCACAAGCCCACTTGCTTGCTGCATTGAGTCCGATTTAGACGAAGGCTTCAAAATAAATAAAATGATTTAGAAAAAAAATCTAAAATCTCCTAGAATCTAAAATTTAAAATCTGTCGACATTCAGCATTATCTGACGAAGTTTGTAATCCTGACCTAAGTAAACGGAACGTTTTAAAGGACCGGCCATTTTTACAGTTTTCTTTGAAGTGCATTTAATGGAGGTGTCTGCGTGAAATTTTCACAGAAGGAAAATGCCTATATAAAAATGTTCTGAAGGAATATGTAGTTATATATACGGTATGCCCACTAAAGTCACTTGCCACCCTCTTAACTTCGGAACGGCTGCTGCTATATTCATAAAAGCAGTGTCTAGGTATAGTAAAGTAACCATGCGCTACACAATGAAACCGCCTACGGCGCCACCCGGTAGAGTGTTGCGGAGTTAGCATTCCTATCTCGAAAACGGAAAGAGATAGAGAAAAAAGTGATTTACAAAGTTGTAGAACATTCATCGATTTAGTAAGAAAAGACACACTGTGGACATTAATGCGAAGAATAGGACGGTTAAGACACGCATTTGTCTTTTCGTGATTTCCTGCACTGTGACGTGTCAAAACGATCTTAGAAAGAAAAAAACAACTAGTTATAATAATATACCATTATTTTAGATGTTCAAACTTCTCACCGTCAGCTTCAATGCATATTTGGATGCTTGTTTGAATTTCACGTTGGATCACAGATGGTGACCCGTTGGCACAAGCGTTCGTAATAGCATCGTTTAATGTCCTGCAATGTTTGTGGAGGGGTAGCACACACCTGCTGTTTCATAACTGGTTGTTTCTTTCTGTCTAGGATCGCTTTGTCACGTCACAGTGTAGGAAATCACAAAAAAAGCGCATTTTAGCCGTTCTATTCTTCGCATTAATGCCCACAAGGTGTCTTTTCGTACTAAATCGATGATTCTCTACAACTTTGTGAATCACCTTTTTTGCTGTATCTCTTTCCGTTTTCGAGATAGGAATGCTAACTCCGCAGCATTCCACCAGGTTGCGCTGTAGGTGGTTTCATTGTGTATCGCATAGCTACTTTACTATACTTAGACACCTCTTTTATGAATATAGCAGCAGCCGTTCCGAAGTTAAGAGGGTGGCAAGGGACTTTAGTGGGTATACTGTATATAAATAAACATATCTATATTTAAAAAAGAGTCGCTTTATTTTCTCATAATCAACGCCGAGCCTCAACCGTTTGTCCTAGAACAATGAAATTTGGAAGACATGTTCTTTACACAATTTAGGCACCCACTAAGAAAGATTTTATGAAATTCCACCCTAAGGGGGTTAAATGGGGGGGGGGGTCAAACGTTTTAGATAATTTTGTTCATTCGGCATATCTCAGCAGAAGTTTTAAGCAGGAGCGTGAAATTCGGGATAACAATTCTATTAAAGAATACCTAAACATGTATTTGAGGAGATTTTAGAAATTCAACCACTATGTAGGTTAAATGGGGGATCGAAATTTTGTGGTGATTTCACATTTTCACCATATCTCAACAGCAGTTTTAGGTAAGACCGTGAAATTCAAGATAACAAATCTACTAAAAAAGTAATTCAACAGGTATTTCAGTGATTTTAGAAATTCAACAACTAAAGAGGTTAAATGGGTGTCTAAAGTTTTAGGTCATTTGGCCTTTCGCCATATCTCAACAACAGGTTTAGTTAAAAGCGTGAAATTCCGGATAACAAATGTACTAAACATTAGTTAAACACCTATTTCAGCGATTTTTAAAATTCAACCTCTAAGGGGGTCAAATAGGGGGGGGTGTGAAAGTCTTTATTCATTTCACGTTTCGTCATACCTCAGCAGCAGTTTTAGGTAGGAACGTGAAAGTCAGGATAACAAATCTACTAAAAAAATAATTAAACACGTATTTCAGCAATTTTAGAAATTCATCCATTAAGGGGGTTAAATGGTGGTTCGGAAGTTTTAGGTCATTTTGCCTGTTCGCAATATTTAAGCAGTATTTTTAATTAGGAGCTCGGAATTCAGGATAACAAATCTACAAAAATATAAATAAACATGTATTTCAGCAATTTTAGAAATTCAGCAACTAAAGGGAGTTAAATAGGATGTCAAATATTTTAAGTCATTTTGCTATATCTAAGTAGAAATTATATGAAGAATAATGAAACTCAGGATAACAAATCTACTAAAAAAATAGTTAAAAAGTATTACAGCGATTTTAGAAATTAAGACACTAAGAGGGGTGTAATGGGGATCGAATGTTTTACGCCTTTCTGACATATCTCAATAGAAGTTATAGTTAGGAGCATGAAATTCGGGATAACAAATCTACTAAAGAATAGTTAAACATACATCTCAGGCGATTTTAGAAATTCAACTACAAAGGTAGTTAAATGAAGGGTAGAAAATTTTCTGTGATTTCACTTTTTCACCATATTACATCAGCACTTTTAGAAAAAATCGTGACATTCAGGATAACAAATTCATTAAAAAAATAGCTAAACAAATATTTCAGTGATTTTAGAAAATTGGCCACTAAGGGAAGCTAAATAGTGGGTAGAATGTTTTATGTCATTTTGTCATTTCTCCATAGAAGTTATAGGTAAGAGTGTGAATTTCAGGATAACAAATCTACTAAAAATAGTTAAACATGTATTTTAGGCGATTTTAGAAATTCAACTACTAAGGGAGTTAAATGGGGGGACGATAATTTTCGATGACCTTTCGATACCTTTTCACCACATCTCAACACTAGTTTTGGATAAGACGTGAAATTCAGGATAACAAATCTGCTATAAAAATAATTGAACACATATTTCAACAATTTTAGAAATTCACCCATTAAGGAGGCTAAATGGTTGTCGGAAATTTTACGTCATTTCGAATGTTCGCCATATCTCAGCAGTATTTTTAGTTAGGAGCTTGAAACCACAGATTCAGGATAAGAAATCTACTAAAAAATAATTAATCATGTATTTCCGCGATTTTAGAAATTTAGCCACTAAAGGGGTTAAATGAGGTTGAAGTTTTTATGCCAAGTTGCCATATCTCGGCAATAGGTAGGAGCGTGGAATTTAGGATAACAAATGTACTAAAAAATAGTTAAATATGTGTTTCAGCAATTTTAGATAATTATCCATTAAGGGGGTCACACTGTGTGTCGAAAGTTTTAGGTAATTGTGCCATTTCGCAACAGCAGTTTTAAGTAAGAAAGTGAAACCCCGCTTTACAAATCTACAAAAAAAGTAGTTAATTATGTATTTCCAGTGATTTTAGAGCTTGCGAGTTTGTGGTCAACCTTGGTTGTAAACCCGATTGCGGGAGATTAGATGAAAAAGAGAACTATTGCTGATTTTTTATTATATATTAGCCGGTCGTTTCCGAGTGGGGCCCAGATACATAGTGCAGCGTACCACCCTGACTTCGCTTGTGGCCCAGAAATTGAATTTTGCATCCAACCAGAAAAATATAAATAATTTTTTTTAATTAAAGGATACGAAAATTACTAATAAGAATATAAAAAAACTCACTTAAATAAAGATTTCGTGGCATAAATATTTTTTTCATTAGTCCCTGAGAAAGTACTACTGGGCCCTACCCGTCATTATGTCATTATCTATATATATATATATATAGTATATATATATATATATATATATATATATATATATATATATATATATATATATATATATATATATATATATATATATATATATATATATATATATATATATTTATATATATATATATAAACTAAAGATGTTTTTAAATTATTTTTACAATATGTTTTTTATGCTATTTTTAATAATGTTTTTACATGAAAACAATCAATTTATGTAATTTTTAAATTGGTGCTTGTTTATCTTTTTTTAATTCTTCCGAATTTCAAACGTTTGTACGATTTTTTTTTTTTTATTATTTTAATATTACATGTTTAGTTTCAAAAGTAGGTCATTTTTTTAATAATTAGACAATATTCATCTAAGTAATTATAATAATAATAATTATATATATATAATAATAATAATAAGCTTTTAGTGTAATTTATGTGCATGTTAACTTGTATGTAGGGTATCAATTTTTGAAAACACACATACGTATGACTTAAAAGTAATAAAAAATATATATTTAATTTCTTACAAGCAAAATTCAAAGTAATGGGATTGTTAAAGCTTTTCTTTATCGTTTCAGGCAAGATGAACACATGAATTTTAAAACAGCAAGCTTTAAAATTTCTTACTTGCTGTAAATTACAAGGTTTTAAATTTATTACATGCTTTAAAATAATTCTTATAAATTTCTAACAAACTGATATTTAAATAAATCTTTGCTAAAAAAACGTAAAAAAAGAAAAAAAAAAGAAAGTCGATTGAGATTGGAAAAGTATTACAGAATTAAACGATAGTCTTATAAGACATTTTTTTCCACATTAACAGAAAAACCTACTCCCATCACTTTTTGTTTAAACATATTTAATGACCCCTCCTCCCCACCCAAAGAAAATAAAGAAAAATCATGCACCAAGCATAGATTATCAAACACTTTCCAACTCTAACAGAATACTTTAACAAACCATCGCTGTTTAATAAGCTAAATAAGGTATCTAAGTAAACATTTTAGAAAAACACAAAACACATTTGAAAACCAGATTTCAGCATCTACCGTCCACTGCCGGAAAAGTACTCCAATTATTTTCTGAAGCCCTGTATATAATTTATGTATTTGTATATACTCTATAGTATGCTACAATTTAGTTTATTAATAAAAAAATAACACAGTTGGAAATTCATCTTCAGCAGTTTCTATCAATAGACAAAAAAATACTTGAATTATTTTGTACAGCCCTGTACATTACCTTAAGCTTTTTATACACGCCACATATTAAGCTATAGTTTAATTCAGGCAAATACCCGCTGAAATCACACTTCCAGAAATTATCATACAAAGGCAGCCATGTATTCAGTTCTTTGCGTGATATCTTCTTTCTAGCGTTCTTTGCGTCTTATACGGATTTTGTACGATATCGTTTTCAGGCACGGGAAGACTATTGGTATAGGTCACATGATCGAGAAAATTCGATTAATGGGCCATTTGGGATCACTATGGGTCAGGATCAAGCTAATTTTATGCAAAGAAAAGCTCAAGCGATTTAGACTAAGTTTTATATTATACCGTTTTCGACCATGAAAAGACCACTGGATTAGGTCCGATGATAGAAAGAGTTCGATTTATGGGTCATTTTGGATAACTAAGTGTGCTAAGTGTGCTTGTGGTCAAGCTAATTGTATGTAAAATACGACTGAAACGATTTTGACTAAATTTTGTATCCTTCAATTTTGGATTATGAGAAGACCTTTAGGATAATAACATTTTCGAGAAAATTCGATTAGTGGGAGATTTTGGGTCCCTATGGGTAAGGGTCAAGCTAATAATTTTATCTAAAAAACGGCTCTAACGATTTGGATTAAATTTTGTATCCTACCGTCTTGGATTACGAGAAAACCATTGGGCTAGGACACATGTTCAAGAAATTTGATTAGTGGGTAATTTTTGAGTCACTACGGGTTACTGCAATTACGGGTCATTGCAATGTGAATGAAGGTTGAAACAGTTATTAAGTTTTAGAACAGTTGGCTGTAAACGAAATTGCAAAGTCAGCAATATTTCGCCAAATATCGTCAAATTTTAAGAAATAGTTCCATTGGCAATACGTGTTAGGAAATTAGACATTCAAGATTAATAATGTCAAAACACATGCTTGGCACCAAATGAAGGAATTTCGCCAAGCTTGTGACTTTTCACCAAATGTTGGCGACTATTAACGAAAAAATTGCCTTTCAGAATCTGGAGGAACTTTCTAGAAATTTCAAACCGCTGCCGACATACATGATTCAACCAATCAGAGTCAATAGTCTTTTGTGCACGGAATGCTGTATTTTGCTTTCTGACGTATAAAAAGGCGTACAGATATCCTGCCTAGATTACCTGCTACCAAAAGAAAGTGTGCAACAAACTAAAATTGTATTTTGGAAGGATGTCCTTTCGTTGTAAATTTGTAAGTAATGTAAAATTTAGAAATATGTACATAGTTTAAAGATTGATTCTTTCTGTAAATAATATTGTTATAAAATAAAATGTTTTATAGAACTAATATAGCGATCATTTATTTGGTATTTTTCGGATCTGAGAGTCGGAACTGGTTTCAACTCATTTAGAGCAATATCTTTTCAATTAGTGTGCGGTCGTTACACTTGCTTGCCCTGCAGTCGTTTTTTAAGTAAATTATCTTGTGGTTTTTTGCATTTCATCGTCATTTTCTAATAAGAGATATTGGTAAATATTAGAAATGCCAAAATCATCTCAGTCAAAGTTTTGATGTCGACAAAGGTTTCAATGCCCTATTTTTGGAACACCGAAGGATTTTTTTACGCATGCTGCCAACACATGAAGACATCATAAGATGTTGCGCTCACGAGAGATGGCGTATTGTTTGCGAAAGTGGTGGAAACAAAGAACCATGCTTTTCAGTTATTGCAAAAACTGTTGCTCTGAAGATTGAAAATTTATACGTCGATGCATACATTCATTCAGTTTCACATAAACGTGTTTTTGATATGATACATGCATACCATGCAAAATATCGATCAATCATGAAAAATATAAAACTTGTGGGAAAAGGTAAGACTGCTCTGGAAAATATTGAGAACTTTAAAATGGAACCAAAAAATTCTTTTGAGATATCTGTCTCTAAATGCGCGATTTTTAAGGAGTGTGCCCATCTAAAGAAAACAAAGTTCCTGCAAAAAGGCAGGCGTTCCTCGTTGACCCAAGAACGGAAAGAAAATTTTTCTGCTTCTGCTTCAAACTTTTCAATGGAGAATGAGATGGAAAATGAACAGAAGATGTGATGGAGGTGGAGACGGAGAAAGACAAGGTCGGTACCAAACACGCGTCTTACACAGCGTCTCTTCAGCAGCCCACAAGGAGTGTTTAAATGCGTTTAAATCTGGATAACACAGTTCTGGTCAGTTAAAGATATAGTGTATCAACAGAGCCACGGTTTCTATTGCATAGAGTGTTATGCAATATTTGGGTTTAATATCGGAATCAGATACCAGCCTAGTCACAGACAAAAGTAAAATATGGAGGAAAAAATCGAGAATTTACAAAATACTGGTCCCAAAATTAAATAAAAATCATTCCACTCTATCTGGCATTTATTTGTATGTACGGCATGCAAAACTTTATCATCAGAAATACTCGAGGACAAGCAGTTCCAAAGAACAATTGTAGAAGCGCATTGTATTGTATTGCATCCTGGTACTACGTACCTGGGACATTCTACACATGAAAGTGGATCTATTCTTCATTTCAATGAATTGCCATTATGACACCTATGAGAGACCATAGACGGCAAGTGATATGGTCCCACATCTGGGACCGGAGACATTTGCCGAAACCTCAAAGGATTCGAAAAGCTTTCAATTGTTGTTTTTAATAGTATTGAATGGCAGTTGCCAGACATTGATCCTACCACCCTCAGTTCAGATCAGAAATACATATTAGACATTTGCACCGCCATTAGTTCTGACGTTTGTTGTTCAGATCTAGCTATCTGGGATCCGGGAACGTTTGGGTTTGTACGCTGACTAACAACTGCAAATCGAATATTGAGGTTATATATATGTACATGAGACCCATCAAATGAGTTGCTAACTTTGGTTGTATTTATTCAAAGTGTCTACGCACCCTCATGGTTCTGAATTAAGATTCATCATTCCATAAAGGACAGTGAAAGGACACCTGTGGCACTTCATCAGCTGATCTCGGTACTTGCCTAAGAAGTATTGTGACGTAATCGAACAGTTATTTTTCGCAAAGCTTACTTTGCGGCTCCAAAACATGCTTTTGGCCATGTTAACTAACGAGAGGTGCGATATTAGGACCCTTTCAGCTCCGCGGATTATCAAGGCAAAGGAAATTAGCCAAAACGAAAATTGTGTTCGCAAATTCGTTATTCCTGCTGTTAACTATGGAGCTACAAACTATATAGATCTCATTGACTTGCAAGCTTGTTATGTGACATCGCCTCCAGTTCTCAAGAACTTCTGAAGATGATACAAGGCTGGGACTTTATTAAATTTCCTTCACACAAACAAAAGGTTGAGCGGATTGTGAAACTTGTCATTGCAGCCTCCGGATTAACAGTTGAGCCGGAGAACAGGGATAGATTTTTTAGAACGACACTAGAATCCAGAAAACACATGTCAAAATTTGGAAAAAAAAATGTTTACAAGCAGTAATGTTTTTGTCATTTGTAAATTCGAAAGGTAAAATAAAGTTCGATTCGCATTAAAATGAGGTAAGTGTGACGTGTATTTATTTAAAATTTTGCCTTCATTTTCAAACATTTGATGTCGATGAGGCGGCAGACGATATTAACCTATAATTCTAAATTTTTTATGGCTGTTGTTGTTAAAAAGTAGTAACTTGTAAAAACTACCCCAAACCGTTAAACGAAATCTGTGATTATTTATAAATTTTTGTATTTTAATGATTTTTTGTCCAATTTTTGAAATTTTCGATCCACTGAGGCGATAGAAGATATCAACCCACAGTTTTAAGATTCCGCACACTCTTTAATAAAAAGAGTTCACAACTTTTCCGCACTACCGCAACAAGATCTTAGAAATTTCAACATTTTCGATATGCCCTAATATATATATATATATTAACTTATCGGTAGAAGTATAAAAAATTAATTATTTTATGTAAATTCTATAATATATATAAGTAGATTACCATAGATGGCAGCACCAGCACTATGTATTAAAAGAAATATCTTTTTTACATAATATCTACTCTTGGTAAGAATCTTTGAAATACTATGTAAGATTAATTTAATTCTGGCTAAATATAATTCATACAATAGGATTTTGTACGATGTTAATGTAAAACTACAATGATATTATTATTTTTTACTATTTTTATATATTATTAAATATAATATAATAAATATGTAAATCAAACTTAATTTTGAATAATTATTATTACTTGACAAATAAATGTTAATAATATTTTTAATTTACCTATAGAGGGCGCTTATCGCTTGTGTATTTACATTTTACTTTTAAAGATCAAAATTAAATGGAAAATTTGTATATTCACAAATATAGATTTGTTTTTGAGTGTATTTATCACAAAAATATATTTGTGTGTTTTAAATCAATTTGTGTTAAGGTGTAATAATTAAGCTGTTATTTCAAAATATGTTCTCTAAACTTAACTTTCAAATAATTTCTCTCAACTTGACTATATAATCAAGTATTTGATATGTGCGCCATGTGGTCGTATTTCCAACTGTTATCTGGTAATAATTCAGTATAGTGTTGTATATGGATTTTTGAATAATTATTGTGAGTAAAATATTTTATCTATTCTTTACAAGTTTTTTATTTCCAATTTTGTTATTTCCAGTTGTTTTCTGGTAATAATTCAGTATGACTGGATGATTATACTGATCTTAGCATATATGCCAGTATAATTCTGAAATACTGAATTATTTTTTAAAACACGTGTGGGTACATCCAGGCTGAAGATTATACCTACACGTGTTTTTTCATATCCAATTATAATTTAAATTTTTTGATATCCAATTTTCCATTATATTTAGTTCATATTTCATTTTTTAATAAATTTGTATTCACTTAATATCAACTCCAAATAATTAACATTTTATGGTTTATTATATATATTTTATTCTCTCTCTCTCTTTTTAAATAACCTTCATATTTTCAGCATTTTTGAAGCACAAGTTATGGTAAAATTATGATTGCACTTGTTAATTTATTAACTATGTGTCTGGTAACTGTCTACACATTATTACTAATTATCTCTTTGGAGATTTAATTGGAATGTTACAAGAACTTGATATGTTTTTTGAAATTCAAAGATATTATAATTATATATATATATATATATATATATATATATATATATATATATATATATATGGCGAGACACTTCGAGGTGCAATACTCCACGAGAAAATGGCAGTCCGTCAAAGATATAGCAAGTTGCAGTCGATTTTAACAATCACGTTGAAGAGGTGAGGCAATGAAAAGAGTTCACAAAAGTTTCTTCCATAAAAACCAGCCAATTTGCAGACAAATCTTTTATTTAGAATAAGAGCGATGCCGTAACAATTCTCACGGGTATAAACTTATCGCTCTCAGGCTCCACGAGGGATCACTACATTGTTTTAAAGATGTTAAAAAGCTGATATGAAAATTCTACGGTACTAAAACACCAGATACATATTTGTTTATGCTTCCAAACACGTCAAAAATCTTCTTCTCCGAAGGATGCCGGCAAGTTTTGTTCACTGAGCGGAGTGATCCAGAATACGACGTCACGTGCGCACAAACTAATGAGTGAGAGGCGACCTCCAGACCAGCGAATGAGGCGAGAGGGAGAAGCTAAAACAGGAAAGAGTTCCTCCACTGGCCGCGTATCAATTTTGAAGTGAAAATTACCCGCGAAATCAGATCATGGAATAATAATAATAAAAAGAAAATGGCTTTTTAAAAACATTCGAAATGAGAAAGCGTCTCGGAATTTTATAGATTGGGGAGCTGATAAAAGCTACGAATGAACTTAAAATTTTAGATTAAGATTTGAAATAAGATAATTATTAATATACGGGTATTTACTTTTAAAAGGACATTAAATAGGAATAAATATTTTTAAGAATTAAGGAAATACTGACTATGTCAGAAGTTAGATTAATTTAAAGGACTTTTACGAAGGATTTGCGAAGGAAATAATTTTTTATATAACACACACACATATATATATACGTATGTATATATATACGTATGTATATATACATGTATAAAGCAGATATATGTGTGTATATACATGCATATATATCGCTGGCGCCTGGCTAACCGAAAAGTACCATTTATTTTTATGTCGAGTTGAACAAAAAGCTGACTTTAACATAGTTTTTGTTCAAAGTAAAACAATTAAAAATATTGTCAGTGCATTTCTAAGAAAACTGTATCGTGCTATTTTCAAAAATATTCAAATTTTATAATTTTACTTTTTCGATTTTTGTTTATCACCCGGCATGTTACTTTTAAGTACATTAAATCTCTTATCAGTGATAGCAATATAATGCAGTTTAGAATTCCCAAAAGAAATTTTTGAAATTCATGCTAATTAAGTAAGTACATGATATGCTAGATAATGATAGAAGAAAACTCTAATTTGTAGATGAAAATTCCAATTGGAAAATGTATATATTAATTAAAAAAATAATTAGGAAAAGATTAATAAAATATCTTTAACGATAAAGTAAAAAAAAAAAAAAAAAGAATATCCATTAATTTTAAATTTTCTCTGCTGACTAAAATACGTTTTGAAAACAAATAATTCATTTTACATTAAATAATAATTAATTATTTTACTTAAATATCTACCATTTTAACTTCATTGTATATACTGAGAAATGCAGTAAACTATCCAGTCATTTGACCGTTTTTATAGAAAACGGTTACATAACTGCAATTTACCTCTACTATAACCATAATATGGGCAATATTATGGTCAGAATAAAATTAAATTGTGGTTATGTAACCGTTTTCTATAAAAACGGTCAAATGACTGGACAGTTTGCTGCACATTATTAACAGTGTACGAAATCTCTTATTGAATAAGTTATTTAATTTCTGCAACATGCGAACATGTAGGCGTTGAAAAGAATAATATTTGTAATTGTGAATCCGCTATAAATCTTTAATATATTCAAAACCTTATATAAACGTTTATTGTCCTAAATTGGTACAAAATTCTGCTTAATAATATTGTATTTTTCAACATTTTATTATAATTCAATATTATGAATTCCAAAAAATGAAAGACCATTTTCAACATAAACCTAATAAATCTAAGGCAACATAAAAAATGTCTTTGACACTGTAAGTGTGAGGAGAAATAAACAAGTGGGTAAGTGTGATCGAAGATCGCTCAAAGGGTTTCATTTAATATTCCTTTCAAAACACTTTATCCTTTCTTTAATAAATCCAAATAAATTTCGTTTACGAAAAAAAAAAAAAAAAAAAAAAAGTCATGTTTTTTATAAAGTAAAAATTTACCGGTCTATTTTTTTCTTTTTTTCGAATATCTAAACCAATCCGATAGCGGTCTAAGCCCGCTATTATATTCTCTCACTGTAATATCTGTCATGCGGACTACATGCGATATTTAAAAAAAAATAATTTCAAAATTAAACATGTTGTACACCTTCAAACTGTTAAAATATGCGAATTTCCATAATCGGATTTTTATCATGATTCAATATGTTTATCGAACTCATATATTTACTATTCTCTATTACTCATGTTGATACACGCTTTGTATTATTCTGAAACATTTGAAAAATCCGTTACACTTCCGATAGGACGTCAGATTTTCTTTTTAATTCTTTAATGACGTGATGTTAATCTGTTTTGTGCACATACATACACTCATACTCCTTTTATTATTGAGAAATCTTTCCGTTTTATGTTTTATTACCACTATGACGTCAATCAATTTTATTTCATATTAATCTTTTTTTCAATTGGTGAAACTTTTTATTTCATTTTTCACGTGGAAATCGTCTGATAGAAAAATAATTATTGTAGAAAGATTTTCATCGTTGATTTTTAATTTTTGGCATCGGCTATAACGGAAAATGTTTAAATTTAATAGGAAAAGGCTGTTCGAATTTTGGTTTTTTATCTCTATTTATTAAAATAATACGAATTTTTCAGATTTTAATATTTTCAGCTCTCTACAGCTGATATTCTGATTTATACACAAAGTTTCAACTCTGTAAGTTACATAGTTTTCGAGAATGGCTCTGTGACAGACAGACAACGGAGCGGGAGCAATAGGGTTTCGTGAGATGAACGAACCCTAAAAATGTGTTCCATAAATATTAGCTGAGAGATGTGAATTTGTGATAAACTATTTTAATAGAAATTAAACAGTGCGGTGATTTTAGCTAATAAATGGGGCGATTAAGAGCAAAAATGAATGAAGTCCACTTTTTTGTGATAGTGAGTGTGAAATGAATTCTTGTTGTATGTGCAAGACCCAACACGTTGGTGGGGCTCTTTTCATTAAATCTTCAGTAGTGGCTGAGTTTCCAGCTATCATAACAGCTATCATAACAAAGTTAGGATCAAACCCGATAACGCTAAGTGAACAAGAATTTGTATCAGCCATTATATCGAAAACAATAAAGAAAAACTAACAATTATCAACACATATGCTCCCCGCTCAGCCGATTTCTCAGTGGTGCTATCAGAAATTGAGAACACTTTGAAGATAGCAACGGGAGAGATCCTGCTAGTGGGAGACTTTAATGCACATTCACAAGCATGGGGATATGACAATATCGACGACAGGGGACAAAAACTCACAGACTTCATCCTTCTTAATTCACTTTTTGTCCAGAATCTACCAGGTGCCCCTCCCTCTTTCTGCACTATGAGGAATAAAAAAGAAATTAAGGGATGGCCGGATTTAACGATAGCAACACTTAAACTAGGGAACAAAATTAAGGATTGGGAGGTAAGCGAGGACGAATCTCATAGTGATCACAAATTTACAAAATTTAAAATTCAACATGACAACACCAGCCACCACAGACACAGATTAGAAACAAAACATGGAGAACATGAAAAATTTGACAAAAACATAAAAAAAATCAGAAATAAATATATCAAAGAGTTAAAAAAAGTATCGGAAATAGACCAACTAGATAATATTACCCTCAGACTCCAAAATGAAATCACAACCGTAGCGATTAACTGCTATAAAAAACGATCAACACCCGAAATAACAGCCCCACCATGGTGGACAGATGAAATTAAAACGGCAAGAAACAGAGTCAGGAGGCGATATCAAAAACAAAAAGACGAAGAGCTAAAATCTAAACAACACATAGAATAGAAAAAAGAAAGAGCAAAACTAAAAAAAATAGTCCAAAAAACAAAAATTAAAACCTGGAAAAGATTCTGTGAGGACGCAACAAACAGATACGGGTCCCAGTATAAACTAGCCTCGGGAAAAGTTACGAAACCCCCAAGACTTGTAAACATCTTACCAGATAATTAAACAGTAACAATAAAGGAAACTCTTAATCACTTTCTAAATAACCTGTTTCTTACAGACCCGTCAACAGAACATAAACTTATACCAGCCCCTCCCAGATTTAATGACTCAAGGCCCCCCGTGATAACGAAACAGGAATTAAACCGAATAATAAGAAATATAAAACAGAACAAGGCACCAGGGTATGATTACATAGATTATAATTTAATTAAAAGAATACACAATGCAGAACCACAACTTTTACTAGCGCTTTTAAACACATGCCTCAAACTTAACTATTTCCCAAAATCTTTCAAATAGGTACAGTAGTATTATTCAACAAAGCTGGTAAAGACACCAAAGATCCAAAAAATTACAGACCAATATGCCTACTACCAGCATTCAGCAAAATATTAGAAAGAATAATACATGGTAGAATAAACCACCATCTAACAACTAGTAATTTCTGGAGCGCCAAACAATACGGGTTCAAACAGGGAATATCAACAGAACAAGCACTAGATGAACTTATTAACAAAATTAAACAAGACAAAGAGGAAAAATATCAAACACTGCTAATTTCTATGGACATTAAGGGCGCATTTGACAATATAAGTTGGCCGATAATGGCCAAAACCCTAAAACAATCTCCCTGCTCCACATACTTAATTAATTGGATCATTAGTTTTCTGCAAGATAGATACGTAACATGAGAAGAAAATGGTATAAAAATAACAAGGCAAACATTCGGCGGAATACCACAAGGCAGCTGCCTGGGACCACTTCTGTGGCTACTAATAGCAGATATAGCATTCAAGAAGCAATGGGGTATAAATGTCAGGATTCAGGCTTTCGCAGACGATTTTATACTAATCTTAAGATCAAAAACAAAAGAAGAACTTATAAAATTAGCAAATAAAATAATAAAAGAGTTTAATGAGTGGATAACAAACAATAGATTAACATTAAATTGGGACAAAACAGAACTACTGTACCTAAATAGAGGACACACAGGGAATCTCCCAACCGAAAATTCATACAACATAGAGGGCATAGAATTCAACGGTAAAAAGTTAGAGGTCAAAGAACAAATTAAATATTTAGGGGTAATGTTACACAAGAATCTAAACTGGCTCCCACATTGCCAACAACAAACAAAGAAAATCAGAAAATCATTCTGGATGATGGGACGGATGGTCTCTAAGGGATGGGGTCTACAACCCAACATAATTAATATTTGGTATAGGTCAGTAGTGGAGAAAACACTTCATACGCAGCCCCAATATGGGGGCATAACCTGAATAGACGCAGCAAGGAAGTATTATCTAGCTGTCAAAGGCACTTTGGTCTGGCCATAGTCAAAGCTTATAGGACAGCCTCAACAGTGGCACTTCAGGTTCTATCTGGCCTGATTCCAATTCACCTTCAAGTACAATACGAAGCAGCTTACGGCACTGTCTCAAGATTACGCAAAACAGTAAACATATACAACACAACTATCCATCACACGGACTATGTTAAAAAGATCAACGTTTGGCACAACCACCCAGCAGAAACAGTAGAACCAAGATTAGGACACAATCTAAGAGACATAGTCGTATACACAGACGGTTCGAAATTGGAATCAGGCGCTACGGGATCGGCTTTCGTAGCATACAAAAATGAACAAAAAATCAAGACATGGTCGGTGCCACTAAGAAAGTGCAACAGTGTCTTCCAAGCCGAACTCTGGCCATACTGAAAGCCGCAGAATGGGGTAATACCACAGGGCAAGATTACAGCATACGCTCGGACTGCATGTCAGCAATACAAGCATTAAGCAAACCCTTTAACGTAACTGAAATAATAGATACAATACAACAAACAGTAAAAAAATCAAATAATAAATTTAAAATCAGCTGGGTCAAGGCTCACGTGGGCATTCAAGGAAACGAGGATGCTGACGAATTGGCAAAACAAGCAGCACAAAACCCATACAATGCAATCGCTTACCACATGTAGAAACCAATAACAAAACTAAAGAGAACCCTGAAAGAGCTAACAATTAAGCAAAGGCAGTTCGAGTGGGACTACGGGGACACAGGCATGCTGACACACAGGTATTTCCCTAAAGTGGATACACATAGATTAATAAGCTGCAAACTACTTTCTCAAGTCTACACAGGCCATGGCGCGTTTCCAGCATATCTGCACAGATTCGCACTGGTGGAAACGCCAGATTGTGAGTGTGGATTGATGGGAACTTCCAAACACTACCTCATATCCTGTCCACTCACACAAGCACTCCATCTGGTAGGCATAACACCAAACAACGAGCTACTTTGGCACAAACAGCTAGCTCAAAACAAACATGTACAAGCAAAAGCCAAAACAGTGATCAGATGATTAATTGATAACATAGACTCAATTTCACACTAACGTGAAACAAAACTGAACAAGCCCTTCCCACCATCCACACAAGATTTATTCCTCAGCAGCAACAGTAATCTAGCGTAGTGCATAGCAAAATAATAAAAAGCAATTAATAGAATCCTCTATTTTTGCACAAAAAGGCATTAAAAGAACTTTACTTTTACTGCACCAAAAAAAAAAAAATACTAAAAGCACAATGTGCATAAAAAAATCAATGAAGCCATGTACGCTAATGGCGCCTGGTGCATGTAAAATCCGTCGTGGGTGCAAAGTCCTCCAAGTTCCCTTTGAATTATACCTCTGGAGGTGCCTAGTCAGGTGAAGGTCTCGTCACCTGACCAAGGTTCTAAATTACGAGACCAAGTTTTTCTCTCTTCTTTTTTTTTAATTTAATTTTTTTTTAATTTTAAGTCTGCCATTTCGGCGAGGTTGGCTGGATGCCGTGAGCTGTCAAGCAGAGAAACTGTAGCAAACCACTAGAGAACACTACAGACAAGATGTAACACATAACAGAAACACAAATATTTAATCTGAATTATATAAACCTGTCTATATTAGCAACCATAGTCAGTGTGAATATGGCCCGAAAGCAAGCCCCTTTCCTTATTCGACAACATACCCAGAAACTCATAATTAATAACAAACTAGAACCGGCCAACACAGTAACTAAGTAACTCTCACGAAATAGCGTTGCAGCCAAGGACACCCAAGGAGCTAATCAGGTGGATCTCCGCTATGAGGAGATTAGGCGAATTTCGCCCCGCGGCCTGGTATACAAACTCGTTAAGCTGGGCATAATGCCCGGCAGTTAGAGGCCTGGTCTGCGGTTTAATAATAATAATAATCCTATGTCGACCGAATACTAAATAATACTATTTGATACAGAAATAATACTACCATGTAATAACACTGTATGATGCTGAAGTAAATAATAATATTGGATAGAAGTAAGTGCTAAATGAACAATAATGAATGAATAATAATACTAGAGTAAACAAATATAAAATATAAGAAAATTAAAATGTACAAGAAAATTCAATCCAGCTGAGACCAGACTTAATGCTTAAAAGACGTTTAATATTAATACGTGAACAAAGTTAAAACAAATTGGAGAAGATGCTAACTTAATAAATTGATTAAAGAAAATTACATATGCTGTTGAAGGGCCCAGCTGGAAAGGTACGTAATTAGAGAATAACAAAAGGAAATATTTAAATGTAGACAAAACACTTTCAATACAAAATAAATTTACAGAAAATTAAACTTATATAATAATAATTTATCGAATTGTATAAGTACTTTTACACCTGTTACTGGTTTTAATTTTCAATTTAATCCTACTAAAGCTTTCTGAATTCCTTATTCTTACAAATTTTATAGTCGGTTTAAGTTAAAACCGACTTTAGTAAATTTTAGTAACGTATTTTTGAAGAACAACTCCTCACCCTGAAGATTTCATATTGAAACACATCACAATTATTGCTGGATGCTGCATGAATGGTTAAAATTGGTACAGTCTTTTTCATGTGCAACAGACACACAATTATTTACCCATATTTAAACATTTCTGATGCACATAAGAAATATTTAAGACCTTCTCTGCTATTTTAGATATTATTTATTAGAATCCAAAATTTTTCCAGCTATTTAAATTTTATTTAAAAATTTGATAAAACTTAGTAAATGTTTGCTTAGACAAAAGTTTGTTTTACGCATAGTCCTATTTGGAAAATGTGGAAAATTCTTTGAATTTCCAAGACGTATGATATCCCAATTTCAGATAAAAATTCTTTTTCTGAAAATTTTCCTTCTATATATATATATATATATATTTATTTATATATATATATATATATATATATATATATATATATATATATATATATATATATATATATATATATATATATATATATATATATATATGTTATTAAACAATTCGAAAAATTCTGTTTGAAAGCTATGGTAGAACTGTACGCACCCTGTACTTGCATTACAGTGGTAAATATATTTTTAATTTGTAAGAATAATCAAACCGCATTAAAAACAAAATCGTTATATGTACTTACAATTTAAAAAGACAACAAGGTTGGCACTGAGTAACATTTTTCAGGTGCGTTCGTAATTAAATACGTAGCACCTATAGTCGTCGTCTGGTCCGTTTGTTTGTCCATCTGTCCGCATGTATCAGCCCAAAAACTACCCAACCGATTGGTTTGAAATTTAATATGTATAATCGTTGCAGAATTTTGTTGAGTCATTTTAAATTTTATGAAAATAGAATCAAAACCTAAAAACATATTAAAACAATTTTCTTCCTTCTATTAAATCATATAATACGTAATATATTCAATGATATAACCGTGATAGGTAATGATTCTAGTTTGCCATAATAATTCACCGACAGTTTTTGGATAGATGTTCCCGAATAAATAGATAATAAATAGAAAAAGTCTAATTATGGATTTGAAGTTCTGAAATTTTCAAAGCTAGGCTTTAGTTTCCCATTGGAATTTTCAGTGTCAGCAAAAGATCATATGTTGCCAACTTAAAATGTACTATTTTATTATGGAAATTAATCATATCATAATAACATACGATATAATTCCTTTTTTCAGTGAAATAATAACGATGTTTATTTCACATTGTCTTTCGTATTGGATATTTGCACACAGCCTAATTTTAATGTAACAGATTTCTAATGAAATGTTTGTAAAAGTGTATTGAAACTTAATTTCATAAAAAAAATTAATATCTATAATATGAAAATCTTGTAATAAATTGTGTATTCATGCATTTTTGAATAAGAGTCAATCAGCTATAGTGCCAAGATCTGAACATTTATAAAACTTGATATAGTAAGGACTATAGTACCTCATTTGTCATTTTTGACGTATAATTTGCATTTTTTTTTTGTCTTTAAATCTTGGAAATTGTGCATTAATATATTATTACTGATTATATTATATGATCTATCACTTTGTTATAATTTTTGTTATACACTTTTGTTATCTAACGCATTCAATCAATCTTTTTTTTTTTTTTTTTACTTTTTCATTTAAGTTTAGTGTGTTGCGGCCCACCTAACATATCAAACATATATTTGTGGGTCGCGGGAAGAAAAAGTTAATTATCGCTGTCATAAAACAAGAATCGAATATATCATTACATCATGTGCACAAAGCGATTTTTAAATGCAAGTTATTGCTAGTAATAAAGATTTAGAATCACAAAAATAAATTTGGCTACATTTATACACCATAATATTTCATTCAAATCCAAAGTAAAGAAAATTAATTCAGTAGTTATCAATTACTGGCCGTCTAAAAATTCCTTTTTGTTTTAAATATGTAGGTTGAGATTCTGGCCGCATCCCTACTACTAATATCGCATAAACATTAATATTTTTAGAAGCTATATCTAGTTTTAACTACATGATTTTAATGTATAGTTAAAAGTACTTTCACATATTAATTTTTGTACCCGTTATAACATGCTGGCTGGATGGTAAGTAAATGGTTTTCTACAATAAATATACCAAGCCTTCTTTCGTGATGCGTTACAAAAATAGCAATACACTGTTAAAAATTTTGTGCTGGTGTTAAACCAACTGTTGGTGTTGTAGTAGTTGCAAAGTTCGGAAGGTGAAATATTGTTCTAAAAGCTAGATTTATGACTGGAGGTTCTGGTGATGTTGGATCGATATTTCATAACGTTATTGTTGCAGTTACTGCAGCAGGAAAGTTTGTTTCAGCTAGCACGAAATGTATGCAGTACATAACTAACATATGATACGATACGAAATGGATAATATTTTCACTAAATCAATCTGTTTCTTCCCCAGAAATATATTACCACGCAACATCAAGAGATTTTCAACATTTTATTTATTTCTAAACAGGTAATTGAAAGTGTCACAAAAAAAGAAAAAAAAATTGAAAATTTATAAATAGTTAACCACAGAAATATTTGTTTATTATACAACAGTTTTAAACAAAACTTAAATAAAAATAATAATCTTTTACTTTTAAATTTACCAATAGTCTGATAACAATTTATGACTACTTATAAAAGAAGTTCCAAAAATTTTAGAATTTTTAATAACTCGTTTTAGAGGTTGAAAATGTAAAAGAACTAAAACAGCACACAAAACAAATGCAGAGAATTTCCTATTCTTTTGACACGAAAATTCTCTATCTCATTTTTTGCAAAATATAACAACGCTAATATTTAACTTCAGAGAGTGAATCTATTTCTGAATCGGAAGCAAATATCACGGTCAGAAAAGTTATACAAACGCTCATTCAAACATACTTTATGAATAATTTTTATATGGAAGCATAAAAATTTTAAGTTTTCAATTATATCTTTTCCTTTTACTTATCACAAATGAATGAATACATACATATTAACATGGGGACGTGAAAGAAAATTCGTGGAAAACATAATACAAATACTGGAACATGATAAAAATTATAATAATAAATTTATTGTTAATTGCGAAATTCAAAAAATAAATCTTAGTTTAATGACAATGTTGAATGATATTTTAATCAAAATTTAGAAAAAGAGCATGAGAGAGATAGCAGAAAAAGTGGTAAGATGTTTTTGGATATTTTTATAGATTATTTAGTCAAAAATGTTTAACTTATGAATTTTAATTATATCATTGAAATCCGCAAATTGTATCAATCGTATGATATAGGAACTCAATCAGAAATATTAAATAATCCAAATGGCAGTTGATTTTGATAGAATTATATATAAAATTTACATGTGGAAATTCGGAAAGTTTTTAATAATCACATGCAGGATACTCTACCAGAAACTTTTAGAAATTATGAGCAGCTGCAATATGATATTCTTCGAAGGTCTGAAATACAGGCGCCTCAAATATAGTTCCGATAAAAATTATTTATTTTTTAAAAATTGCAAATTGTCGTATCAGAGTACGGTTTTCAGTACAAGACTTGTCAAAAGTTGATATTTTTGCGGAAAAGAAAAAGAAACATTTAACTAAGGTGGGTGAGCCAAAGGTGGCTAATGTTCCTAAGGTAGGCAACGCCCCAAGAATAGAATTAATTTAATTTTTATTCACAAAATGGTGTTACTGCATTGTCAATCATGTATCTGCAGTGCACGTGGCTGAATTTAAAGAGATCACCTTGATCCTCCGACATTTTATGCCGTAATTTCACTTTTGAGGAGTAATCGTTCTAATTTCTAACTAAGAAGATATTTTAATTTACCCGTGCTTAAATTCTTAGAACTTTGAGTTATGAAAAGTTTTCTGAAAACTTATTTATTTCTCTTTAACCACATTTACTTCAGTTCTAAAAAGTTTATCAAATTAATAGTTTTACGTCGATCAAATGGTGACCATACGCATTTTCTCACGGTGGCCACGTGTAAAAACAAATGTGGAAAACAGTGTAGTGAGGGCGATTTTCAAAATGTATACATAAATATTTTTAAAAAACGTATTAAGATTAATAAAACGTTAAAAGAAGATTAAGAAGAAAATCACGAAAGCTATAAAAAGATAGAACGGATCATCAGATTATAATATTAAACAAAACAGTTTGCCGAGTATTTTTTCACATTTTAAAAGTGATTTCAATACATACCTTTGAATACCTTTGAAACATTATGCGCCAAAGGTGGCCCTCAAGCTTCAATTTTGAAATTCTATTATAAAAGTAACTAAATTTTATTTTACAAAGAAAAGTCTTCCTGATATGTATTAGAGATAAGTGTAAAATTTTACAAACAAAAATTCAGCCACAAACACCCAACCAGAAAATTATTAAAAATCCTCAAAGCTTAACTATTGCCACTATAATGAATCATGATGTTATAATTTGTAAAGGGGTAGCGTGTGGCCTTTTCATATGGATTAATTTCAATAAGGTACTACTAAGTGATTTTTATTTAAAAATCATTTTCGAGTTTCTTAATATTACAAATCATTATAAACAATTTTTTTCAGCGTAATTTTCGTCTCAACTTATAATCAATTAATAAATCAATGAAAGGTTCAATCTTATACAGTAATTAGAAATCTTAACATGAGTTCTTTTGCACTCTTCACAAAAAATTCAAGCGATGACCTTGCCGTTGCCTTAAGAGAAATCCTCTCTCTTCAAAATGTGTCAGCAAAACATTTTCTTCCCCACTGGTTTGGGAAATCGTCCTGAGAAGAGTGTTTTCCACCAACACTCGTTCTCCTGCCAAAACTCTAACTAACTTCCCCTCGATTTCTTTTCCGGTCCCCTTGCTCGAACAAAAGATACTCCGATCACCAATCAAAAAAGTTTTAGTTCACGTCATTAGTTTCGGTTTTTAAGTCGTAGGATAAACCATTCTTTTGGGGAGGTCTTCCTGAACTTTAGAATGTTCACACGGCAATTTCTCACGATCCGAGACCCCACATGTCGTCGGACAGATCAGAGAAATATCTTGCTGTCTAAGCAATTTCAGTTCACAAGATTGATCGAGGCTCATCTTTTCCTATTGTAGTAAGTGACGTTCTTGTAACCCCACAGCGAAGCGTGAGAAAAGTTCTCCAACTCTTGGGAATTTCTATCGTTGATTATTTTGCATAATTAGCAGACTGTGAGAGATTTAATGAGATCGTCACAACACCCCCACCATCAAAACATTTTCCGGGTTAAAACGCGGAAAATCTGCAAAAAAAGGGTTAGCTCAACATATTTGAGTGGCTCAAATAACATTTCAATTTAACCTCACTATATACATCAGTGACTTAATTTCTTATATACTGTTTACCATTTCTTGAACATCTAGCTTTTGAGACTTTTTTTTTTTTTTTTAAAGATACTTTTTTACTACACATGCCAAAATAACAATAAAACTAAAAATAATCAAATATGTACACAAGATTGGGTTTTACTCAAAAACTTACTACTGAATTTCTTTACTTGTGTTTGTCGAACAATACGTTTTACACAACCGTTCAATTTCTTTAACAAGAGTGTCACAAAGGCGTGAATTTCCACTGTCCCTACTCTCTTTCAACAGAATTTCGAAGGATTTTAGAAAACTCTTTGTGAATCCGCTCACTTCCTCTAGATTAACTTTCAAATGATAACCCTTCCTGTCAACACTCACTTCCATATTTTCGCGTTTATTTTTCGAATTTCCCTGCCGGTCGAAAACCAACTCATCTACTTTCCTTGACCTTTTCAAAAGGGTTTCTTTTTCCCCAATACACTGAGAACGGTGGTTCTTCATTTCGGGGGGGAATGACGAAAGAATTTCTTCCTGCCCTTGGGGATCTGTTAAAGGGTTTATCTCAATCCCAAGGTTCTCAAAACTGGAATTAGTTTGCGATTTTTGCTTTCGCTTTATCTTTTCATTTATTAAAGCCTGCGTCTTATTACCTAAGATATAGTGTTTAATTTTAGAGTGTCTAGGCAGGATTGCCGCTTTCGTATTTACATATCCGAGACCTTTTATTTCCATTTTTATACGTGCCACTCTAAATCGTTTTGGATATTTATCAAATGTCTGTTTAAGCCAAACATATTCATTGCCTAATTTGCTTTTATTTACCAAATTCCATGGGCAAACACAATACGAGCTACCTGAATCTCTAAGTACACACGCCTTCTTCCCATTTATTTTGTTTTCACTCAAAAAAGGTCGGAACAAGCTTTTGTCTTCGCTTATATCGCCTAAGTGATTTATGCTATCGAATGCTTTTACTTCCGTAATATCCCTTTGTCTTTTCGGACAACGAGCCATTAGGTGAAATTCGCTTCCACACGTATGGCAACGCCTCTTTCGTTCAAAGATACATTCCCTGTCTTTAATTTCTTTGTCTCGCCAATTTATTTTTTTGTCGGAATTTTTTTCTTCTCCAGAATTTCTCTCGAGTTTCGTTTCTTCAGATTTCCTATCATAAAAAGATCTCGCATTCTCTTTTTTATCTGAAATCCCTTTCACTGCTTCATATTCGTCCAGACATTTTGCCAAAACTAACGGGTCTTTGTAGTTTGCCCACGAATCAATGAAATGCTCTTTCATTTCACTAGAAGCACGGAGCTTGATCTGGTCAGTTATCAATAAATTTTTCAGACTATTGAAATCTGTATTATCTAACCCATTTAACCAACCCTCTAAATAACTATTGAGTTCAAAAATAATATCCTTCCACGGAGCACCTGGATTGCGTGGATGTTTCATTAATTTTTGATGATATGCTTCGGGACTCATACGGAATCGTTCAAGCAAAAACTTTTTGACATATTCAAAGTTATCCGTCTGATCTTGCGGTTCCCTTAAAATTAACTCTGCAATTTCTACCGGCACTAAAGCTAATAAATGCGTCACTAAGTCACCTGTCTCTATTTCCGCTTTGGTCGCCTGTCGTTCGAACAAATTTAAAAACAAAGTTATATCCGAGCGTTCCGGATCAAATCGATGCATTATTGTTCGGAGCGGCAGTTTAGTTGGGCGTTACGACCCGGCACTGTTAGTTGAACTACGTCTATTTGCATCTTGCATCAATCTAAGTTGTTCTAATGTAAATTCGCGTTCTTTTTGTTTTTCCTCTCTTTCTCTTTCTTTTTTCTCCCTCTCATATTCCCTTTGTTTTTCCTCATATTCCCTTTGTATTTCAGCCTTTTCCCTTTCTTTATTCTCTTCTCGATCTTTTATGATATACGCAGCTTGCGTAAAGGCAAAATCTTTGTCGTAATCCTTAGCAGCTTCGATTTTTTGGATAATTACCGGAATCCTGTCATTTTTCCCTATCTCCACTCCTAATTCTTCCGCTAAATTCTGCAAATCAATTTTCTTGCACTGTTTCAGATCAGTTACTTCTTGCATTTTAAAATTTTAAGCAAATACAATATAAAGATGAAAATAATATTTTCGCTCGCTAACTTATGCAATAGGGATTCTAACACTTTATGAAAAATTTTCTGCTACTACCCACATAATATTAACAATTTTAAATACAATTCAATTTTGAGGAATAAATAAATAAAGTATACATATAAAAATAAATTTTCAATATTGTAAAATTTTCAATACACTGACACGTTTTTGTGTCGATCATACAAATTAAAAAAAAAATTTAGAAATTTGAAAATCTGTGTTCATAATTCAACCAATACTTGATATTTCTGACACCGCAGGTAGCAATTTTCAGAGTTATAACAAAATGAACACTTTTTGCAACTGCTAAAAATTTTCTTAACATCACATATGCAAAATATTTTAGTATCAAAAACATCTATTCTTTCATAAATAATGGGAAAGTAAAATCTTTGAAATCTTTCAATCAGGAATTACTAGACAATCGACTTATATGAAAAGTCGGAATTTTTACCTCTTTTTTTTTTTAAGAAAAAAAAAGAAAAATTACACATTTAGCCTAACCGTCCCTCCTTATATTATTTTACTGCCAAAAGAAAAATTCACACTATCAAATTTTATGCTTATAACAAATACACATATATTTTTCCAAATATGTTAAAATTTATTAGATTTAAAAATTTATCATAATCTATCATAAATTAATATTCAAATAAAAATTTTCTCAGAAATGAATTTTCCTCACTAAAGAATATATAAACAAAATGAGAGCCACTCAAAAATGAATTGAGCTTACCTTTTCTACAGTCTTTGTCTGCATTATCTGTCGCCGGTTTCGGGTCTGGCCTAGACGTCGTCGATTTCACAGGTTATCTCGGTTTGTCGGCTCCTGATATTTCCTAGAAAGGGCTTGCTTCGGACTTATTCTCTGTAAACACGGGCTTGCTTCCAGGACGGAGCTGCGGTCTGTCGTGACACTGCAAGGGCTTGCTTCGGGCTTGTTCTCTGTAAACACGGGCTTGCTTCCAGGACGGAACTGCGGTCTGTCGTGACACTGCAAGGGCTTGCTTCGGTCTCTGCTTTCCTCTCCTGAACTGGCGTCAGCTCTTGCGCGCTTAGATGCGGGCGGGCGTCACTGCTACTGTCTGGGCTCTCTTCACTGATGTTAATCAATTTTTGTTGAAGTATCCCACCGCTGCCACCAGCTATAATGAATCCATGATGTTATAATTTGTAAAGGGGTAGCGTGTGGCCTTTTCATATGGATTAATTTCAATAAGGTACTACTAAGTGATTTTTATTTAAAAATCATTTTCGAGTTTCTTAATATTACAAATCATTATAAACAATTTTTTTCAGCGTAATTTTCGTCTCAACTTATAATCAATTAATAAATCAATGAAAGGTTCAATCTTATACAGTAATTAGAAATCTTAACATGAGTTCTTTTTCACTCTTCACAAAAAATTCAAGCGATGACCTTGCCGTTGCCTTAAGAGAAATCCTCTCTCTTCAAAATGTGTCAGCAAAACATTTTCTTCCCCACTGGTTTGGGAAATCGTCCTGAGAAGAGTGTTTTCCACCAACACTCGTTCTCCTGCCAAAACTCTAACTAACTTCCCCTCGATTACTTTTCCGGTCCCCTTGCTCGAACAAAAGATACTCCGATCACCAATCAAAAAAGTTTTAGTTCACGTCATTAGTTTCGGTTTTTAAGTCATAGGATAAACCATTCTTTTGGGGAGGTCTTCCTGAACTTTAGAATGTTCACACGGCAATTTCTCACGATCCGAGACCCCACATGTCGTCGGACAGATCAGAGAAATATCTTGCTGTCTAAGCAATTTCAGTTCACAAGATTGATCGAGGCTCATCTTTTCCTATTGTAGTAAGTGACGTTCTTGTAACCCCACAGCGAAGCGTGAGAAAAGTTCTCCAACTCTTGGGAATTTCTATCGTTGATTATTTTGCATAATTAGCAGACTGTGAGAGATTTAATGAGATCGTCACACCACCTTTAGCTCACCTATCTTAATCCAATAATCCCGTTCAAAAATTCATAAAAATAAAAAAAAGAAACTATCGTATAAGCTTACCATATAAGTGTGTTTAGCTGTCAAATAGTTATTTTTTTAAATAGCAAATTGTCGTATAAGAATACGGTTTACACTATATAAGACTTGTCAAAAGCTTTATGGCAAAATAAAAATAAATATTGCAATGAGTCCAATAATTCCGTTCACATTTCAAAACTTCATAAAATTTAAAAGAAAACTGTCGTATCGTGTCGCAGTTTTCACCGTAAAACTTATTAAGTAGTAGCAATTTGTTTGTGGCATAAAGTAATTCAAAGAAATTTGAAAAAAAAAAATCCCAAAGTTTCTCACATTTTGTCAAGTTATGGTGCATACAAGACTCCGATATGGCAATTTGTTATTATTTTATGACTTTTTGAAATGTTAGAAGATTTATGGAACATCTTGTATTTTAATGAATCTAAAGAAAGAGACGTATCAAAAAAATAGATACCAACAATTTTTGTTTTCTGATGTATATTACATAGTTATCTAGTTCACATAGTTTTAATTTTAAAAAGAGCAGCTTACGTTTATCGCTCGCTTCGAGAAACTTACGTTTACTCGACTCCATTTCACAAAACATGCAGTCACTAGTTTGAATGATTCGAAAGTGATTATTGTAAAACCAATAAATAAAACATTTGGCATCAAATATTGAGATATTCAATGTTTGGTGGATGCAAGTAAATAAAACAAACATCTAAAACCGTTTTTAGCGACGTGGTGTCAAAAGAAATTACACGGTTTCATATGTTCCCATGGTATGGGAACAATTCAACAAGTAGACAAACAAAAGCCTCATCTATGACCGAAAGTGTCATTGCATACTAAATGTATATCTCCATGCAAGGTGTTTTAAAACTCTATGTCAGAAATGTAAAGGTATGTAGCGGGGACTTAAATACGCAGATTTCGTTTTGGAATGTGGGTTCGGAAATGCAGCGTTGAGACAGTAGAGTGCTCTGTCGAGTTCCGAACATGAAAACACTTCGCTGGCTTGAATCGCCATTTCCCGCATGGATTTTGAAAAAAAAATCCTTGTTACACCAATGCAGAGCTTGTCGACATGTATTTCATGTATGTGGCTGCGCAAGGAAATAGAACGGCTTATCAAATAATGTATATGGAATTATTAGGGTACGAATCTGCTGGATCACCGAATATTTAAGAGTCTTTCTCAGGAGTTGTGTGCGAGTAGATCATTTTATGCTTCCAGGCGCGATACAGGAATTGGAAGATATTGCAGAATTTCTCCAGTGGGAGAAGCAGTATTACACACATTAGAAGATAATCCTTAGACAAGCTCGAGAGATGTTGGGTGTAACCTATGTGAATGTTTGGAGGAAATTACATGACGCTCCGCATTGGTGTAACGATGCATGTTACTCGAAATCCATGCAGCGAATGACGATTCAAGCCAGCGAAACGCTTTCATACGCCGACCTCAACAGCGCCCTCTACTGCCTCAACGCTGCATTTCCGCACCCACATTCCTATACGAAATATTTTTATTTATGTCTTCTCTACCTGCCTTTACATTTCTGACATATTATTTTGAAAGACCTTGTATATTTTCCTGCATGTAAAGAAAGATTTTATGGCTTTTTTTATAAAAAGATGTACAGAGTGGATTATTTCAAAGTTATATTACTTGGATTATTTCAAAGTTAAAATCTCGCGGACAGATTCTACTCAGTTGTATCATCAATATCCATCGCAAAAATGAAACGTTCAAAGGCACAAAAAGTGTTCTCTTTATATCATGTCATATGCAGAGTGTGTTGTATTATCAATATATACAGAATATTATTGAATCAGATAGAGAAATTTGAAACAATTTAAAGATAATTTGATGCCAAAATGAAAATATTTTGCAGCGTGTACGGAAAAGGGACTGTTCTCTGTGAACTGTCTCTAAAAAGTAAGATGATAGCCCCTTAAAGCGTGAAGGGATATTATATATTCCACATAATTTGAATCCCCGAATACCACGATGGTACCAGGGTTTTGTAATAAAATTTTGTTTTATAATAGACATGAAAAATAGTGTGTGAAAAATCCTGGTGTTATTTTTTTTTTAACATTTTAGCATCTGAAAGAAGTTAACATTAAAAAAGGAAGTTCTATTGCAAAAAGAGTAACAGACATAATTTACTATACTGTAATATCCCCTGATTCACTGAATGCAGTACGACATACAGTATGGAATCTTCAAGTACTTGAGAACATTTGAATGACAGTTCTTTTCAATGACGGCAATCTGTTGTAACGTATGTCGAAAAGGGATTCTTATCCATTGCGTTGACTGTACAGAATAAAGGTGTTAAAAGTCGAATTTTATGTTCTCTTGTAAGACATACAATAACGAGAATTTGCTACATTGGATACTCCTGGAGTTTACACAATCCAATGCAACGTACACTGTAAAAAAAATTTCCTGAAAAAAAACGGAAGTTGTACTGGCAATCGAGACGCCAGTACTATTTCCGTATTTTAACGGAAAAAAAATTCCGTAAATTCCAGGAAATTTTCCGTGAATTCTGAAATATCCGTTTTTAATTTTCCGTTTTATAACAGATATCTTTCGTATTTTTTAGAAATGTTTATGTCGTTAAAATAAAATTTATAGGACCAAAAAAGAAAAACAAGGTACTTCGCGAGTACAACCTTACAAGGGACAGATACATTTCGGCATCTTTTTTCATTTCTGAGTGAGTTTATAGAATTTAACCAACTCTTGCTGCGAGCGGATTCGAACCCACAATGTACCGGGTACTAACCTGATGCCCTAGACCACAGCGCTATAACCGGTCGGGGTTTTCGCTCAAATACTGTAACTTATTTGAATCGCTTTTTATGATGCAAAAACTAGGTTTCATCTGTAGATTGATTTTTCCAATGTTTTTAATATTTTCTTTTCAATAATTTGCTGTATTATATTATTTGGTGCCTTATAACAGATAAATTTTAATTTATTATGTATTATATGCATAAACAAATTGTATTAAGAGTAAGAATTGCTTCTTTTTGCAACAGTACTAACTAGTGTTGAATTCAGACATTTTTCTCCGGGAGGGATTTCTGTGGCTCCGGTGGGTGGGGGGGGGATTTTAACATTACATTTTAAAAATAATAAAAAAAAAGAGAGAGAAAAATTTTAAATTAATGACTTTGGGCTATGTAAGTTTAAATATGGACTAACTGATTTCATTTAAATTAAGTTAGTTTAATTTATAAAAATATGAACTAACGAAATAAATTAAAAACGTTATAAAATTAAAAACTTGATTTTTATAAAAGTAAAGAAAAAACATTAACTATTTTTATAAATTTAAGGAAAAAATTATAAACTTAGTAAAATTATAATTTATAAAATAATAAATTTTAGCGTAATTCATAAATTTATAAGCCAAAACAGTTTAGTTTAATACCAATTTGCATAGCTATAATTTTCAGAGATATTATGTTATGAAATCTTTAAATAACACAATATTGCCTCACATTAAAAAAGATAAATTAAAAAAAAATAGTGAAAAAAAAATCATAAATTTGAAGAACTATCAAGAAAAAAAAAGTAGATTTAAAAAAATAGATATATATATATATATATTTTGTAATTTATAAAAATAAAATAAGTTTCTAAATATTTCATTAAAAAATATAAATATTTCTATTGTTTTCACGATAAATTGACATGGCCTCCGTTAGAATGGGCCAGCCGGTCGAGCCGGGCCAGGCCTGTATCCTAGAAGAACTCTAGTAAATACAACAATCTTAATTCGCATTTCAAAAAAGGCGATTTCTGTACTCAACCTTTAAACGTCATTTACGGAAATTGCACTGTTTTGCAAGAAATACGGACATTGTACTGTTTTGAAAGAAATACGGAAAAAATCCATCAAACTTACGGAAAACTTTCTGCATATTTACGGATGTGAAGTCTCTTTAACGGAACTAATGTCATTTACGGAAATTGTACTGACATTTTGGAAAAATTAAAATTCTCCGTAAAATTTTACGGAAAATCTCTTGTATTTTCACGGATTTTTTTTAGAGTGTAGAGGACAGATATTTTGGTACTTAGGTAAAAAGAAAAAAATTACTGTATGGTAAACGGGTGGAATTGGGAACCGGGGATAATTGGGTATTACCGTTTTATTTGTTCTTAATAGAGATACATTCTTGGTTCAGTGCAATTAAAAACAAGTTGGAAATTGTACGTTAAACGTGGCAAATGAAGTGCGTTCGTACTATAACTAGTTTTACAATGGAAACAAATCATCGTTATTATTTTCGTTAAATTGTATTACATCGTCTGTTATGAGCGAAATGAGCATGCCTTTTCTGTTATTACGTTTGTAAAATTTACAGATGCGAATATAATTTAGCCAGACAGCGCTTCAAAATTCACCATGGAGATCTTGCTTTGCGAATGATTACCTCCCTGGTTTAATACTTTTATGACTCATGATAAACGGAACTTCTGTGCTTATTTACTTTAATGGATTGGGATATTAGGATGAAAACCTAATTTCATCTGAAGTTATCTCAGAATCTATACATATTTGAACTCATCTCTCGGAAATACAATTTGTTTGAACGATCTTTCTAAAAATGTAACTTTTATGTCAATTTTATTCGAAAAAATAATTTGAATAAAATAGGCCGCCTGGCATATGAAAAAAGAAGTGGTCATCCCGCATTTGCTTTCCTCAGTCACATGACTTGCGTTTTTATTATATAGATTACGTATGATAGGATTTAATAGAATGAAGAAAACTTTTATTAATATATTTTTAAGTTTTGATTCGATTTTCATAAAATTTGAAATGACTCGTCAAAATTCTGCAACGATTATACATATTAAATTTCAAAGCATTCGGTTGGGTAGTTTTTTGCACTGTTACATGGGTCCAGTCGGGCGGACTATATATGTACTACGTATATATATATAGGTGCTACGTATTTATATACTTATGAACGCACCTAAAAACTATGAGTGATTGATAATGAACGTAATTACATCTACAAGTGTTTCTATTTATCCTGCATCAAAAGTTTATCGATAGAAAATAAAATTAAATCATTATTTTCCAATTTTCCATTCCCCATTTTTACCCTATTGACGCAAATGCAGTACATTTATAGGTACGTCAAATTCCACAAAGATGTAATAAGACCATAGCTCTCTTAAAAAATACGTTGATTATTGTGTAATAAAAATAATTATAATGTTTGTGTATAATAAGAAACAAAGCGAAATTTCAACCCGAACAAAATCCCCAGCTCTCTTTATGCAAGGCGCCTTCAATCTATTTTTTTTTTTATTGTTATTGATAATAACGCAATGCAAAATATTTAAAATATGATAAGAAAAAGATTACGTTCATGAAATAATACTTCCATTAATCTTCAAAAAGTTCAATTTCCCTGTTTTACTACAAACAACGCACCTTTTGAAAAATCGATCAATTAGCACTGTTTACGTTTTACTGTAAGAAGATAATTGAAAAGCAGTGCATACCTGTACTTTAAATATTATCTGAATTGCAATTAAAGAACAAAGCTGATATCGGAGAATATGTTATAATTAAACAATTTAATGTAACGCTGAACTTTTTTACTCGCATATTTTAGTTTATATGTTATTTTTTCTTCATGATAAATAATAATATATTTAACGACAATAAGTAAGGAAAGGAGTTAACATTCATGAAGTATTCGAATATGCTTTATTGATGTTTCAAACTGCATAATGCAATTTAATAAAAGATAATAGCAGTGAGAAGTTTATTAGAAAAATATATTTATAAACGTAAAAAAACCCATAAATTTCGATAAAAAATATAACAAAATGTAATAAATGATAGTTTAATCTAAATCCAATGTCTAGTAAATAAATTGTTATATTTATTTAAAAGAATGCAATTTCTGATTTATTTCGAAAATTTACTTTCAGATTTTCTCTTATCTAAAATATAATAGAAAAAACTTTATTGAATGTTTAACTTTATAAGATTAAATTTAAGATTAATTAGGAAAAATTTATAAAATTCAGTTTGGAATTTTCTAAAAAAAAATAGCTAATATTTCAAATTTTAATTGCTTAAAAGGCGTACTGCGAACAGAGTGAAAAAGTATCCACGCCGGGACTCGAACCTGTGTCATCAGTACAGCTCACTTACGTTCTACCAACTGAACCACTTGGAACGATATCCAGCCAGGCACTTTTCACTATCACATGTTGGCAAGTCTACAATCGCAGCACAAGATGGAATATTTTTCCGTGAGCCACCAACCCTGGGGCAAACACAAACTAAAGAGAATCCAGCATCGATGATTGAATAAATCTATTTAATACTTGGAAATTTTTCCATAGAAAATTTCCCACGCCTTACGTTCATAATATTCCATCGGAAAAATATTTCATCTTGTGCTGCCATTGTAGCCATGCCAATATGTGATAGTGAAAAGTGTCATGCTGGGTATCGTTCCAAGTGGTTCAGTTGGTAGAACGTCCGTGCGCTATACTGATGACCAGAGTTCGAGTCCCGGCTTGGATACCTTTTCACTCTGCTGGCTATACACCTTTTAAGCATTTGAAATATTATGAATGCAAGGCGTGGGAAATTTTCTATGGAAAAATTTCCAAGTATTAAATACAATTTAGCTATTTTTTATAATTTAACATGTTTTGAAGTGACTCGTCGCTTGAAAGTTAGATTAGTTAGTTAATTTCTAATGACTTCTATACGTAACAATACAAAATACCGGTAGTGGGATGGGTATATTAATGTAGCAGAATGAAATTTGAGTGCGTAACTCAGTCATATGAAATGTAACTTTTAAGCCTTCTTTTGTTTTTGGATTCGAAAAAAAAATGTTTTTTTTTTTTAGGTTTTCGCTCTACCCTACATTCCAGTCATTCAATGTTTTTATATAATACAGTCAAGTAACTGTAATTTATCTGTATTCAAACAAATGAAAACGCTTCAAATTATGTTCAAGTATAATCAATAGTATAATCAAAGTCTTATCAATAAAAAATGTTGAACGTCTGGACGAATTGCTGCAGATTTTTAACAATATAAGGAATAATTTAGAGCTCGAGATTTCTTTTTTTTTAAGTTGAGCAAAAGAAATTTCTTTTAAAACACATTTTTAGAACGTAACTTAATTTCGAAAATGTATGACAGTTTAATTACACTTTATTTTTCTTCATTTGTTTGGCACTTCGTGGATAACTTTTTAAGTATTATTATAAGTGTGTAATATTCTTCGTTACGTTTGAGCCCAATGTCATTTATTTTTTTAAACATGCCATTTAATTAATGTCATGTTTTGTATTCCAACTTCAAAGCGTCTGATTGTATTTCCAAAATCTCTGATTTTTCTAAAACCGCAAAATATACTCTCAGTCAGTGTGTTGGTTTTCTAAGATTTATAAAAGTACCATGTTGAAAAGGATAATGAATAATTAGAAAACTACGAACTAAATTTCTTTCAAAAAAGCTTATGACAAATGACAATGTTCAAAGATTGAACTTTCTTTTTTCATATTTTTATTTGTCTCTTTAAAGATTTAATTTGTTTTAACCCGTCAGCACATGCGCTGGGATAAAATCTATCCCAGCTTACAACTTTTACTTAAAAATGTGCAAAAATAGTTCGTGATCATTCTGAGCTTTATAGTACGTTTGAAATTGAATGGTATCAAGATGTGGCCAAAAAGAATTTACCTCTGATTGTGTATTTTCCATTATTTTTTTATAAAAATGTCGCGTGGGAGGAAATTTACCCCACGCGTGATATAACGTAACACATAATGATAGGAAAATGTTAATGTAAATGTTTATGTAAAAAATATAGTGTGCAAATAATAATATAATTTTTCTTTTAAACGTTAACAACTCTTGCACTTACAGTTTCTATATATCAGTTTTATACTTTTTTGTATTTTCATGGCTGAATTTGGATTGTAAAAGCTTTGTATGTAATGAACATGCAGAAAAAATCTTAATGCGAGATTATTTTTGTTTGCTTTAAATATAAAAGAACTTTTTATTTTAAGTTAAATTATGTCCTTTATTGATTTACAGTTTATTTCAAAATATAAATTTTTGTTTATAATCTAAACGGGGGGAAATTGACACAAGATAACCCATTGGGGTAAAATTTATCCCGCGCGTGTAGTAACGTAATGGAAAGGGGCGCGTGTGCTGACGAGTTATGCCAGAATGGTTAGGTAATAGTTTATTTTTTCTAAACTTTACGTATACTAATTACTATAGTAAGTTTTTAGTAATTTTAGTAATTGTAGTAATTACTATAGTATTTTTTTAGTAATGTTAGTAATTATATTAATTAATATAATGAGTATAGTAATTACTATAATAAGTATAGTAATAACTATACTACTTATAGTATTTACTATAGTAAATATAAATTTTAGCAGAGGTATCCAGTAAAATAAAACAACTAATATATATTCTCAGTCCTAATGGTATATTGCTAAAAGTAGTAATATAAAACATGTTACATTTCAAAAACATTCTGATTGTGTTACGGGTTTTTTTTCTGTAATATCCTATTTCCAAAGAGTAATCTTTAATTTAGAGAATTTCAGAGTAAATAAGTATAAATTACTACACGAAAATAATGGTAAACAAATAATGACTTACAATCACTTTAAATAGACAACGATGTTTTTGGTATTTCAAATGTGACGAAATTAGTTAATTTGAAAAAAAGTTTATAATAATTTCACTTCATTAAATTAGACATTTCAAATTCTTCAAATATTTAATGCGTTTAAATTTAACCTATAAAAACACAAGATTTTGTTAAAATATAATAAAAGAAAATGCTCTGCACGGAATACATAAAATACTTAGCTATTAAAGGTTTATTTCCAAGGTATCACGTTCTAATCAGTTTAATTTTTTCTAAAGATAGCCAGTAATGTAAACCTACAGAATATGACTTATGAGTCTGTTTTTAGTACACAGTTTAAAAGAGACTATTTGTAGTCTTTCTTTTCATTTTAAAGAGAAAAAATAAATACTAATGTAACAATGAAAAGAAATTTACTATAAATGTATACATGTGTATGAAAACAATAACATGTATATTTAAAAAAATGACACTGTAAAACTTTATGAATGTATTCAGGGCTTTACAAATTTGATAAAATCTGGTAGCCAGCAAAAACTTCTGGTCGCCACAAAATATATACTTATATATATCTATACCCCTCCACCCATTCCTTATCCCCTATAACTAATTTTCAAAAAGCACAAAGTTTTTTAAGAATTAATTGAGAAAAAAAAGTAATTACAAACACAGTTCAGAATTATAGTTACATAGTTTAAAATAGTACCGTATTTTTAATTAGATCTTTTAATGTAATTTTTAGAGTTTTTTCGTATTTCTCGGTGATTTTTTGACATTCTTTAAAGGAATCCCGTTTCAATATTTTAGCCCAACACAGTAAAATTTGGGTTGGGTTGAATATTGACGGCCAATAATCTACACTAGGGATATAGGCCCGGGGGGAGTGCCCTTCGTGGGGGTCTTTCTAAGGGAACATAATCCGTATTTACGCATGGATAAATCCACGGCTCGAAGAAAACCACGAAAACTCGGAACGATTAGGCCGGCGGGCGCGATTGGGATCGAACCCAGCACCTCCCGTCTACCAGCTTCGAGAGCACAACCTCTCAGCCACTGGTGGGGACAGTAAAATTTGTCCTCTTCTTTAGTGATTTTTACCTTTTTTTCGCGTTTAGCTGCGATTTTAAAACATTAATAAAAGTAATTCGGTTTTAGTGTTTTAGTACAATATATTAAATTTTTTCCTCTGCATTTTTTTAAAATTTTTAGCAATTTTTTATGCAATTTGTAACTTTTTTATTTTGCGTTCCTCGTCAGCATAGTAAATATTGTCCTCTGCTTTTTTTTGTATTTGTAAAGATTTTTTGCGTTTTTCCGTGATTTTTGAAGGTTGGTAAATTGAGTCAAGTTTTTATCTTTTAACCTTATAAAATAAATATTGTTTTCTGCGATTTTTAAATTTTTCCAGGATTTTTTATGGGATTTTTGCGGCTTTTCACGTTTTGCGGAGTTTTTTGGACAGTTTATTTCTGAAACGGTAAGTACTCACCGGTAACTATTTAAATGCTATTTGTGTGTCATTTCTTATGTCAAGTTTTGGACAAAAGAAAAAGAAAAGAAAAGAAAAACAAACCGCCAGATTAAATAACACCTATTGACCGCCTTTGTCAAGCCCTGAATTTGTACTTATGTTTTAGGGAAAGATGAAAGAGTTCTGAAGAAAATAAAATGAATTTATTTTCTAAACTTAACTAAGAAATGAAATCATGATAGTCTATTAACTTTTAAAAAACATACAATTAAGTTATTACTTAAAATTATTTATTTCTAGATTCAAAATATTCATATAATAGTTTTAATGAAATAATTATGATTTTAAAATTATGCTGCAAAAGTTAGAATTAGAAAGTCAATAAAAAACCAAACAAAGCTGGATACAGAAGGCAACTCGTTATATCTAAAATTTAAATCTTATGCCGATTTGATTCATTCAGTCTGGAAATTTTCATCTTTTACATCTGCGAATCGTGGTCCCGCAAACAGCGGACTTAACATTCCTGTATTGAAAATGGTAGGAGACAAGAAATAAAACTGGATTACAAAGTTGGGGAGCGTCTTCGATTTCGTATGAAATAACGTATTACATTATTTATGTTACATTAATATGTTACATTATTTGTTAGACGTTCAAAAATGTAGTTACATTGTATTCAATTATTAGCTTAATTGCGCCACTAATTGCAGTGGCAACATTTTTAATTATTACTCTTTAAATATTTCGTTGAAATTCAATTAAATACGATTTCTCTATCTTTTGACTTTGTGTTTTCAATTTACTAGGTGACAATTAAATTAGATAATTCAATGAAACATGATAGTTGTATTCTATAACATAAAATGTGAGGTAATCATATTTATTAATTGGAGCACTCCCATATAAAAAATTCATTATATATGTAAAATAGTTTTGAATATTTTTTTAGTATAAATAATGTTGAAATTGTAAATAATTCTTTTCTAATCTAAAGTAACAGATAAATTATTTATAATGTGGGTTTTTTTATTTAATTTATTTTTATTCAACACATCTTTATTATAGCCTGCTTTTAAAGTAGATTTAAAGATGTTTCATATGAGATACGTCTTGAAAAGACATGATTAATATTCTAGATACGTGTTAGTTACGTAGAATTTTGTTATTCTGAAATACACTCTCAAATGATATTAAGAGAATAAATTTCGAAAAGTACACTTAACAAAACTCTTGTACAATACCAAATTTAATATATGCAAAGATTGTATTAAAACTTGTATTTTCACTTGGGCTGCTGTACTCCCGTTAAAGTGATTGCATTATTAACGATTTATGTGCGCAAAAAAGAAAATGCCCGTCACAGTGGTCGCCATATTAACGATTTATAAGAGAGAAGAGAAGCGGATACCTGCATTGTTAAATATTTGCAGCAAACTGTCCAGTCCTTTGTCCAGTTTTAGGAAAAAACATTACATAAATATAATTGAAGTCTATTGTGAAAAATACGTACAACAACATTGTCAGAATAGAGTTAAATTACGGTTATGTAATCGTTTTCTATAAATATAGTACAATGATTGTTTAACATGTAATTTTTAGGTGCGTTCGTAATTATATAAATATATAGCATATAAAGTCGTCATCTGGTCTGTCCGCCTGTTCGCATATAACAGCGCAAAAACTACCCAACCGAATGGTTTTAAATTTAATATATATAATCACTGCAGAATTTTGGCGAGACATTTCAAATCTTATGAAAATCGCATCAAAACTTAAAAAGATATTAATAAAAGATTTCTTCATTCTATTAAATCCTATCATACATGTAATTAATTCAATGATATCCCATGATACGTAAAGTTTCTAAGTTGACATGGTGATTACGTCCTATTTAAGATGGAGTAATATTATTTCCATATAACTGAATTTAAAAACTGAATTTGTATACTAAAATTGTTTAATTATAGCAATCGTATAATCTGAAGACAGTTTTTTAGCTCACAGGCTATCAAATCCTGAGAGCTAATGTGCCTGCCCGTTCTGTATGTATGTATGTATAAACGTATGCATGTACGTATCTACATAACGCGATAACACTTGATAGAAATATCCGTTTTGCGTCATATATTGTTTATAGCTTCATTGTGATAAGACGTTTCCGTGATTAGTTTTGGCAGTTCATTTTTTAAGTATAAAAGGGGTGAATTGGGGGCTGCTCCCCCCCCTTAATTTAGATAAATGGCGTTTTCAGCCTGAATTATTCGATGTACTTCAAATTTTGTTTATAGTTTCATTGTGATAAGGAGCTTCCCTGATTTGTTTTGGGGATTCATTGGTTAAGCATAAAAGGGCGAACGGGGCTATTCCCCCCTTAATTTAGATAAATTGATTTTTCATGCAGAATTATCCGATTTGCTTCAAATTTTGTATACAGCTTAACTGTGATAAGACACTTCCCTGATTAGTTTTAGAGTTCATTAGTTCAGTATAAAAATGGGAACTGGGGGGCTAATAACGCCCCATTAATTTAGATAAATAGGTTTTTCAGGCAGAATTATCCGACGTGCTTCACCTTTTTTTATTGTTTTATTGTGATAAGGCGCTTCCCTGATTAGTTTTGTTGGTGCATTGCTTAAGTATAAAGGTGGAACGGGGGGGTTAATGCCCCTTAATTTAGATAAATGAGTTTTTCATGCAGAATTATCAGCCGATTTGCTTCAAATTTTGTACATATTCATTTGTTAAGTATAAAGAGGGGGAACGAGGGGCTAATTCCCCCTTAATTTATTGTCGGTTTCCTTATTTTTTCGTGGGGCATTATTCTTTGACACAAGCGTATAATATACAATTAGTGTGAATAGCCTTTGAGCTCACTGCCATCAGTTTAACTGGGCACTTTTCTTTTTAACACTTTCCAACCTAGTTGAAAAGTGTTTATGACTTCGGTTTGTCTGCCATATGGCCGTCTGCCGTCTGTCCGTGCGCTAATTACCGTAAATATGCTCGGATTGCCCTGCAATTTTTATATGTTATTGTCGTTATCTATAGCATGATCTCTATATCAACTGAAGTGTGTAGCACTTATAGTTATTTTACAGGGACACTCAAAAGAATTACGTTACATTACGGTCTAGGGGGAAAAGTTATTTGCGGTTTATTTTAATGATGTTACATAATTTCAAACACATTGTAATTGATATATATCATTAAGGTGCATTACAAGAAGCTTAATATGGAATATGGTGTGCAAAACATTTATAGTTACTTTATAAGGACAGTCAAAAGAATTCCGTTACATAACGTCTATGGAGAAAAATCGTTTGCGGTTTAATTAAATAATGTTTCACTATTTTAAACGCATTGAAATTTATATATATCGCTAAGGCGCATTACAAGAGGCTTACTACAAAATATTGTGTGCATAGCAGTCACCGTTCATTTACAGGAACACATAAAATAATTCTCTACTGAATGTTAACAATAATTCATGGAAGTGCGTTTTAAGTTGCTGAACGCGATTTTAAATATAACTCACCTTTTGTCTATTACTTGGTGTGTATAAATTCTGTAGATCATACACAGGGCAGAACAAATGTTTGCAAACACATTTCTGTTTATAGACAGAAACTCCAGAAGGAGAATTTTACACTGTGCTACGCGTTTCCTAACTAAACTAAAATTTAGCATCCTATGTAGTATATATGCAAGTCTATAGATCCTATACAGGGCTGAATAAAAGTATTCGGATATTTTTCCGAATATTGTATATGTTGGAAATGTATGTTGGGAATTCCTGAAATTACGTTTTTAAATATGTTATGCGTTTTCCAAATTGTTTACTTTGTGTTATCTTTCAGCTTATTAAACGGTAATGATTTGTAAAACTATTTTGGAAGCGATGGAAAGTGTTACATAATATATGCTTGACGCATGATTTTTTGTTCTTGTTTTTATTGGATAGATGTTTCCGGAGAAATAGATAGTAAATGGAAACAGGGTCTAAAAAAGAGTTTAAAGTTTTGAAAGTTTCAATACTACGCTTAAATTTCCTATTGGAATTTTCAGTATGTCAACAATAGATAAATGTATGTCAACAATAGATAGTTACCAACTTAAAATGTACTTATTTTATTACGGAAATTAATCATATCATAAATACAGACGATATAATTCAATTTTCAGTGAAATATTAACGAGGATTTTTTTTAAAACTGTCTTGTATTTGATATTTGCGCATAGTATAATTTTAATGTAACAAAATTGCAATTAATTGTTTGTAAAAGTGTAATGAAACTTAATTTCATAAAATAAAATTAACTTCTATAATATGAAAATCTGCACATAAAATAAATTGTGCATTCATGTATTCAAGAATTCAACAGCTATTGCAGCAAAATCTGTATAGTTATAAAACTATTTATAATACGAACGCACCTCATTTGTCACGTTTAACATATAATTTCCAACTTGTTTTATCAGTGTGGTGAAACCTGCCAAAGATAGGGAAGCCTCTACCAGTTGTAAAACTCGTCTGGCTAGATGGGCAAAGGCAGAGTCGTACATAATAAAACTTTGAGCAAAATCATGTAAATAAAAAATTATAAACACGTGTTCTTAAAAATATTATTTATATAATTTATAAAATAATATTTTGTTTTCTTTACTCATTATATTCTGAAGTTATTTAAATGCAAATATTCTTAAAAAAAACTATCTTAATCAGTTAACGTGTTTTATGACCATATTCAATATCATAACTAAACCAAAAAATACTCTGTACGTTATCATTCTAAGTTAATTAAAGCAGCCATAATTTTCTTTGAATTTCTCGCATAAAATAAACTTTTATAGTATTTCATATGACAAATTTATATTTTTATATCCGTCCTTTTATACCGCCATTTTATTACTAGAAACAATGAAATTTATATATTAACTCTGGCATTATTAAGCTTTGTTAATTTTATACTTTTGGTTATAAAGTTTAGTTAAGTGTTTAAAAATGTTCGCAAAATTAATTTGTATTGCTGCAAATAATACTATCGATTAGAGTTTATACACTCCTTTAATACTTCAATAGTAATTTAGAGTGATACTTCAATGTTGCTTGAATGCATTGTTTCTTGAATCTTCAATACTTCAATGCTACTTTTATGTGTATATTGTCTTTACAAATTAATTAAAATACTTTTTCATTGAAAATATCGTTTTAACATTTTCTTAATTTTTATATTTGGTGCATATCTTACTATATGGATTGTAATTATATAAACATAATTTCAAGTAAGTTCCTAGAATAAGCAACATACTTCGTAAAATGCAATAAAATACAAAAATTACTGTAATTTAATAAAATTATTTAACTTTTACTTAAGTGATCTTAGTAATAGATTCAACTTAAATAATGACGATGAAGTTTCTAGCACATTAAAAGGCAGAGTATACATTATTAATGTAACATCTTTTTCGCAAAAAAAAAAAAAAAAAAAAAAAAAAATGTTGTACAGTAATTAAAAATGTGATTCTTCTTTGTATTACAATAATTAAATACTAAACATATCTAAAAAATTAAGATTACGGAGCACTGAAAAGTATTTATAAACTTTGGCCTCTTTGTTATTGTACAAAACTTTTTTTTTCCCTTGCGAAAAAGATGTTACATTAAAAAATAGTTAGACTAAATGTAGTCGCTCTCTTTTCAATTCGTTCAAACAAATTTGAGGGGAAAGTAAATGCCATTAAAGTTCTATCAGTCATAGAAATATGTTTAATAATAGTCATTATACATTTTTTTTTTTTTTTAAGGTATGAAAAATTCATATGGAGGTTAGATTTATAGATTATAATTTAATATGCGACTGCAAAATTTCGAAAGCGAAAATAGTCTTTTTATTATTTTTATTTAAAGACTCATCTGATTACTAATTTTATTTAATGTATAACACAAATAAAATTATTTTCAAAATAAATAAATAAACAGACATATTTCTGTAACTGATAAAAGCTAAAATTTTTTGTCATGAGAGACAAAAGTTGTGAAGTCAGGTTTTTAAAGAAAATCAGGCATTAAGTATTTTTTATTCTATTTTGTATTACAATGGTTAAAACTACACAGATATATAAAAAATTCAAATTTTTACGAAGCACTGAAAAGCGTCAAATTTACTTGTGAATAAAAAAGCAATTCCTCTGTTGTTTACAAACTGTTAATGTTCATGTATGCACACTATGCGCTACGTGAAGAAATAGACAATGAGTGCATCCAGTAATGTCATTGGTACGTAACCGGTAAGGTCGGCTAGTTACCAAGGCGTTCAGTGCTGCTAACCGATACGCAATCAACGTCGTTTAGCAGAAGTAACAGAAGTGATCGGTAAGGGACCGAACTAACCGAAGAAAAATCTTGGTTAGACGGGTCACGTGATTGGTTACATGAAAATTTATGATAATGTAATATAGGTGGCGCTACAAGTAAATAATACTTTTAATTTTTCAATACACTGTTAAATATATTACTTTCACTGAGCTTATATTATGTATTGAAATGTATTTATTTCAATAAATTGATTTATCTTTTGTGCCACGCTATCCAAAATCATAAGTAAAATTTATGTAAATGATTATTTTGCGTCATAGTATCCAAACAAAGGGAAATGTATTCAAAATGATAATATGACGCAAAATAATCATTTACATAAATTTTACTTATGATTTTGGATAGCGTGGCACAAAAGATAAATCAATTTATTGGAATAAATACATTTCAATGCATAATATAGGTTCAGTGAAAGTAATAAATTTAACAGTGTATTGGAAAATTATAAGCATTTTTTGTATGTGTAAATATACTTTAGAAGACAAACCAAAAAGTATTTTAATTGAATTTTAAAATAATACTATTAAATTCATGTGAAGGTGTCACTCAAATTTTGATATCATTTCTTTTAAAACCCATATTTTGAATTCAGGAGAGATGTGAATGAAAAAGCATCAGCGATTAAACTTTATATATATTTTCATGTCAAAAATAATAATTGCATCTGTGAATGTAAATAAAACATAAAAGAAAATAATGATATATTTTTTAAATTATTAACATAGCGTCACTCAAATTTGATATCATTGCTTTTAAGACCCATATTTAAAATTCTAAGAGCCAAAAGAAACTGCTGCGTCACAACTTTTAACCCGTTAAGGGTTTTTGTACTGATATCATTACTTTTTTGCGGTTATTGATGAAAATTTCAATTAGTCGAAATTAAGCATAGGGTATAAATTAATCATTAGAATAAAATTTTAAAGAAATGCTAAAAAAGAACCCTATGGCCCCAATAAAAATATGAGGGTGGGGGCCCAGTCAGAGGAGTCCAAGACTCAACTTTAAAGTTATGCAGCGAGAGAGTGATACAATTAGAGGGATGAAAATGCATGGTGCAAAACAAGTTCAAGGGTCCTGGGCCGGTTCCCAGGAGGCCAGAGTCCTAAATGGAATGTAGAAATGGTGGAATAACTAAATGGAAAAAGGTTCCAAAAAACAAAGAAGATCAGATTAAAAGGAGTCAAGTTATTAACAATTAAGGGAACAAAAAATTCAAGTGGCCGCGTACCGGGCCCTAGGGTCTGAACTAGAATGTAGAAATGGAGAAATAACTAACTGGAGAGGGGCCCCAACAACGAAGAAAATCAGACAAAAAAAAGTCAATTGATTAAAAATTTAGGGCACAAAAACTTAAAGGGATCCAGCAGACCCGGGTTTTGTCCGAGAATTTTTTTGTTGTTGATGTAACAGCTAAAAGTCCTAGGAAGTTGTTAGAAAAAAAAGGCTGGTGAATTGGACGATTTTTAACTGAGCTATAGTAGGGGGCCCAAAAAGGGCCAATTGATAGATTTAAGCAGGAACTTAAGATGAAGGATCTGAACTGGAATGCAGAAATGGGGGAATAACTAAATGTAGAAAGGGGCCCTAAAAACGAAGATCATTGGTGAAAAAGGGGGGGGGGGCAAGTTATTAAAAATTTACGGCATAAAAACTTAAAGGGGTACAGGGGGGCCGAGTCTTGTGCGAGAAAATTTTGTGTTGTTCACTTAGTAGCTGGAAGTCCTTAGAAGTTTCTAGAAAATAAGCTAGTGAATTGGACGATTTTTAAGGTTGCTATAGTGAGGGCCCCAAAAGGGGCCGGCTGACAGTTTTGAGCAGGACCATAAGATGAAGGGTCTGAACTCGAATGTAGAAATGGGGGACTAATTGTAAATATAAATTGGAACTATAATCCATATATGCTGGCGATGTCGAGTCGAATGAATCAAACCGCATTGTAATGGGACTCATAGAACTCAAGTTAGCTACAAAATACGTTAGTTTCATCTTCCACCGCCAGGCGGCGTACTCTGTTCTATACAAACAGCTGAAATTTTTGAGGCTGTCTATTTCAAGCCAAATGAGCCATATCTCGTCGTGATCGGGACCATACAACCCGAGATATGAAAGCGCCCCCTGGTGGTGATACTTGGAACTAAAACCAATATATCCTGTCGATGTTGAGTAGAATGAATCAAACTGCATTCTAATGGGACCCATAGAACTGGAGTTGGCTGCAAAATCTGTTACTTCCATCTTTCACCACCAGGGGGCACACTCTGATCTATACAAACATAACTGAAATCTTTGAGGTTGTCGACTTCGAGTCAAATGAGCCATACTTCATTGTGATCTGGCCCATAGAACACGAGATAAGAAAGCGCCCCCTGGTGGTGAAACTAAAATGAATATATTGAATTTCCTTAATAATTCACGAGAAAAATTTCCAAATTTTTTCCATTGATCGTAGGAAATCATCATAAATTTCATCAATTGGTGCATAAAATCAAGAATTGCGTCGATAGGATGCAAATTTCGTCGAATGGGCATGGAAACATCACAAATTTCGCCATTTTGTCACAAAATGCAAATTTCAATCGGTCGACAGAAACTAGACATGCCAAATTCCAAATTCGAAAATTCCATAGTTGAGAATTTCGTCCATCACTCAAGGAAAAAAAAAATCTTGAATTTTGTAAACCACTGGATAAAACCCGTGAATTTCGTCGATAAGGCGTATAAAATCGTAAATTTCATGGATCAAGTACAGATAAACAGCGAATTTCATCGAATGGGCGTGGAAAGATCGCGAATTTCAACGAACAGTCACAAAAAAAATTTGCAAACTGTCCATAGATCGTAGAAAAACATCATCAATTTTGTCTATTGGGTCAGTAAAATTGTAAATTTTGTCGATAGGTATGGAAAATTGCGAATTTTGTCAACTGGTCATGGAAAAATCAAGAATTCCATCGAATGTTCGCAGAAAAATTGCAAATTTCGATGAACGGTCACAGAAAAGAAAAATCACTAATTTCACCATTGCCAAGAAATGAAAAATTGTGAATTTCATTAATCGGACGACGGAAACCACAGATGCCAAAATTGGAAATTCCATAGTTCCGAATTTCGTCGGTTTGCTGTGAAAAAAATAATTTCGTCAACCACTCACGGAAAAAATAGCGAATTTTATCAATCACTCTTTTAAAATAATCATGAATTTCGTCATCCACTAACAGAAAAAACTGCACATTTCGTCAATCATTCAATGTTAAAAAATTGCAAATTTTGTCAATCAGCTGCAGAAATGTGAATTTCATCAATGTTTTTCAGTTAAAAAATCATGAATTTCGTCAATCAGGCACAAAAAAAACATGAATTTTTTGGATTGAAGGAGGGGAGATCATAAATTTTGTCGAATGTGTGCATAAAAATCATGAATTTTGTTTATCGGGCACATAAAAATCACGAATTTTGTCAAGCAGGAGCATAAAGATCAAGAAATTCGTCGATCAAGCATGTAAAAACCATTAATTTCGTCCATCGAGCACGTAAAAATCATGAATTTTGTCGATCAGGCATGTAAAAATCACGAATTTTGTACAATGAGTGCGTAAAAATTATGAATTCATGTGGCCACATCTAGCAACACATATTATTCGCGCCTTTTTCAATGGCGCCATATCACCCAGTTGTCTGGCGTGTCACATATATCCTAAATTTTCTTTTTAAAACAGCATTCTAATACTAGAAAAGGAAAAAAAAATATGTTTCCTCTTCTTTTCATTTTGATCAAAATAACATTAAAACGACTTGAAATGGAATATGTAATTTTTTTAAGGTTAAAAAGGCTATTTCTATTTTTCCTACTTGAGAATAAATAAAATTGTCAGTTTCCGAAAGATTGAGCCCGAGCCCGTGTCCGGCTCGGAATCTCTACTTCCTACGACAAGCTTTTTCACAGAGTAAACATCGATTTTATTCTGTTTTGAGACTATTTACAAAGTTTTAGCAAGTTTTTCTTCAAGATTTTTTGACTTTAATTAACTTTTAGCAATATTTTCCTCCTTTTTTTGTATTTTTACAAACTTTTAGCAATATTTCCTCTGGATATTTTGATTTTTACAAACATTTAGCAATTTTTTTTCCTTTGGATTTATCTATTTTTACATATTTTTTGCCCCTTGCTTAAACTTTGTAAATTGCAATAAACGGAACAAAATCAATGTTCATTTGGTGAAAAAAATTCTCATAGTAACTGTGTAAGTAGTGAGTTATCTGCCACAAAGCACACAGTTTATAATTGGGGAGCATCTCGAGATTCCTGATTGTTCAAATGCATGAAACTCATTCAGGCAGCGGTTAATAACTTACATATATATATGCTTCGCATACATTAACAAAAGTCCCCTGGATACGTGTAACTCGCCATGTAGTAGTCTCTAAAATGCACAAAACTCATACAACCAGCGGTTAATAACTTATATATATGCACACTTTTTTAATGTACACAAGTACATTAATCGGGAAAAAAAACAAAAAAAAAAAACCTGGATGCATGAAACGTAATTTTACAAATTTAAATTTCTTTGAGCAAATATTATCTCAGAGCATAAAGTAATGAGTGTTCATAGAATACAGAAAAAAAATATTGACAACAAACCCAAACTTAACCGACCATTGTGTCAATGTTTAAAAAAATTAATAAATCAGTAAAATTTGTATTATATAATTTAATTTTTCTTTATATTAACTTAGCTATTAAATATATTAAACCAATTTTGCATTATATTTTTCTATTCTATTGCAATTTTTATGTAATTGTTCATAATTATACTCAGATTTTAAAAAATAAATTGTAAACAAAGGGATGATCTATAATTTGCAAAACCCTTGGTCCCTAAGTTTGCGGATTTCACAGAGTTGACTGCATACCTATATATGTAAATCATTGTGGAAAATCTTAAAAAGAATACCTGCAATAGAATTGGAGTACCAATATTTACTGCAAACTAAATTTCAAGTTTTTCAGAAAACATATTTATCATTTAAACTCTTAAAAAGAAAAAAAAAATATTTCTAGTAATAAAAGATACAAATTGATACCAGTTACTCCCCTTTGGGGAAAAGTGTTCCATATCCTGTGCCAGTTGGCGCGATTAGCGTACATAACCAAAATGACACCAAAGGGCAGTTTTAGCATCTTGTGAAATTTTTCAAGATGGCAGAAAAACATGCTTTTAGAATATTTATAAACAAACGTTTATTAAACCGTGTTTTTTAACATCTTAAAAAAGTAAGTACAATGCTAAGAGAAAATTTTATCGTCATTTTAAACAAGTAATGAAAATACAAAACAATAAACCTAAGAAGCCTTTTTGTGATAAATAATGGTTATTGTCAGGGAGGCATATTGTAAACAATTAATAAATGAACAAAAAACTAACTGAAATTAACTTCTGGAAATCTCAGGAAACATGTGTCTCATATAAATAGCACTTAAAATCATAAAATGGACTAAAAATAAGCTAAAATTCAACTTAAAACTCACTCGCAGCAATTACCAATCGTAAACGACAATGCATCTTTTTCTTTGGTAGCAAAGTACATATGAATTTATATATATTCCACAAATTTATATTTCTCTACTAAATATAGTTCAACAGGAAAATGCATAACACAATTATAAACTACCCTTCAGAAATTCACTCCCATAGTTTGGAATACTTACGAATTCTCTTGTGCAGCCCTGTATATGATTAACCAAGTTTATAAACACACACGTTCTATGAAAAAAATTAGTTTTAAACTTAAAAACGCAAACCAAAGTTGAAAAAGCACTTATCACACATAGACTGTAAGTATCGCATATCTACTGTAACAAATATCTTTTGTGTGTCCCTGTAAATAAATGCAATGCACACTACACTTTCAAGAGAGGAATATATACTGCACCTCAGTAATGCATATAATTTTCAGTTTGAAATAGCGAAATATCACTAAATTACACTACAAACAATTTTTCCCCATAGATATGCAAGAGAATTATTTTGTTTGACCCTGTAAATGAATTGCACCCAATATTCTACAAAAAGCATATTTTAATGTGCTTCATAATTATATATTAATTATATCATGTTTTAAATGACATAGAGATTGAAACGATTATTTCCCACTAACGTTAATGTAATGGAATACTTTTATCTGTCCCTGTAAAAAAACTATAAGTGCTACACACTTCAGTTGAAATAGGGAACATGCTATAGTAAACGATAATAACATGCAAAAATTTCAGGGCAATCCAAGTATATTTATGCAAGTTAGAGCACGGACAGACAAACCGAAGTCATAAACACTTTTCAACTAGGTAGGAATGTGTTAAAAGTGCACAAAAATATATTTACATAATACTAGTTCATTCCAGAACAACAAGGCGTTTAAAAGAAATTATAATATATTTAGAAAAATGTTGTGTGAATTTGCTAATGTAAATATATGCTGTGATTTGAATGTTTGTTCGTCTACAGAAAAAAATATTATTTAAAAAAAAGCAACCCAAAAGGCTAAAGATTGCAACAGATCGCTTAACAAAAAATCGCCACATGTACTGGTACAGGATATGGAACTCTTGCTATGGGCATATTTCTTTTAAAATAGTGTTAATGGAGAAATTGAGCGCGTTCAGCACACTTAACCAAAGTGACCGGTTACTTACCGGGGCAGTAAGTGACCGGTCAACAGACCTACTGGACAAAAATGGTATTATTTACTTGTAGCGCCACCTGTATTACATTATAAATTTTCATGTAACCAATCACGTGGCCCACCTAACCAAGATTTTTCTTCGGTTAGTTCGGTCCCTTACCCGTCACTTCGGTTACTTCTGCTAAACGACGTTGGTTGCGTATCGGTTAGCAGCACTGAACACCTTGGTAACTAACCGACCTTACCGGTTACGTACCAATGACATTACTGGATGCACTCATTGTCTTTTTCTTCACGTAGCGCATAGTGTGCATACATGAACATTAACAGTTTGTAAACAACAGAGGAATTGCTTTTTTATTCACAAGTAAATTTGACGCTTTTCAGTGCTTCGTAAAAATTTGAATTTTTTATATATCTGTGTAGTTTTAACCATTGTAATACAAAATAGAATAAAAAATACTTAATGCCTGATTTTCTTTAAAAACCTGACTTCACAACTTTTGTCTCTCATGACAAAAAATTTTAGCTTTTATCAGTTACAGAAATATGTCTGTTTATTTATTTATTTTGAAAATAATTTTATTTGGCCAATTCAATGGCCATTTAATTCAGCATCCTGTCCCTAGCAATAATAAACCAAACTATCGTAAATTCCAATATATACCTATTATATTTGAAAGGATTAAAAGGGCCCTCCGTAAATACAATATCCATCTTATTGCTGTCCCTCCCAGAAAATTGGTTGACTTAGTTTCATGTAAATTAGATCCTATCCCCCCTGATCAATTCGCAGGTGTTTATGAAATCCCCATTAGCTTAAATAATAATAGTATAATTTTTTACATTGGTATGACTAAAAGAAAGTTTTTGGAAAGGTTAAAAGAGCATAAAAACGACATAAAATTTGGAAAGTTATCCACTGCACTCTCCCGGTTTTACGCTAAAAATAATGGTACTGTAATTAATTTCGATAAAGCAAGAATTATCCATAGGTTCAATAACCCATTTAAAGCCGCCATTAGGGAATCATTGGAAATTAAAATTAGAAAAGATTGTATTTGTAATGATAACTTTTCTTTCAACATACCTAGTTTATGGGATACATTTTTAACCCCTTGTTAATTCATTGTTTTGTTTTTCGCTTTTTGGCAACAGAGAGCGCCCGCTTATTTTATTTAAAATTTTTCCATACTGTTGATTTCAATTTTCTCGTGTCGAAAATTAAAAGATCAGTAGTCGTTTGTGTTGTTCCTCTTCCCCGATGATGGCTTTAAGTTTAAAGCCGAAACATGTAGGATTTTAGCTCTTTTATGAGTTTAAAACAATTTTTACACTGATTTTAGCAACTAATAAGCACAATTTGTGCAATTTATATTTTTAAAATTTTATTTGTGTTATACATTAAATAAAATTAGTAATCAGATGAGTTTTTAAATAAAAATAATAAAAAGACTATTTTCGCTTTCGAAATTTTGCAGTCCCATATTAAATTATAATCTATAAATCTAACCTCCATATAAATTTTTCATACCTTAAAAAAAAAAAAATAAAGATAATGACTATTATTAAACATATTTCTATGACTGATAGAACTTTAATGACATTTATTTTCCCCTCAAATTTGTTTGAATGAATTGAAAAGGGAGCGACTACATTTAGTTTAACTATTTTGTTAATGTTACATCTTTTTCGCAAGGGGAAAAAAAGTTTTGTACAATAACAAAGAGGGCAAAGTTTATAAATACTTTTCAGTGCTCCGTAATCTTAATTTTTTAGATATGTTTAGTATTTAATTATTGTAATACAAAGAAGGATCACATTTTTAATTACTGTACAACATTTTTTTTTTTTTTTTTTTTTTTTTTTTTGCGAAAAAGATGTTACATTAAAAACTATTTATACTAAATTTAGTCGCTCTCTTTTCAATTTATTCAAACAAATTTGAGGGGAAAATAAATGCCATTAAGGTTCTATCAGTCATAGAAATATGTTTAATAATAGTCATGTTCTTTTTTTTTAAGTATGAAAAATCCATATATGGTTAGATTTACAAATTACAATTTAATATGTGACAGTAGTTTGATCCAGTGAATCAGATTTTCTTCATTTAAATATAAATATTAATATAAATGAAGTTAAATATTGGTAACAATTATTATTTTTTTATTATAATTTTAAAATATTTAAAATAAAATCCTTGGCTATTTATTTTAACTTCATGCTTTCACATTAAATTAATTTTAAAATACATTTAAGACATTCTGCGAGGTTACACACACACACACCCTTTTTATCTTTTGTTATCAACTCGAATGCAAAACTTCGAAAGCGTAAATAGTTTTTTTTTTTTTTTATTTATTTATTTAAAGACTCATCTGACTACTAATTTTACTTAATGTATAACACAAATAAAATTATTTTTAAAATAAATAAATAAACAGACATCCTATTTTTCTGCAACTGATAAAAGCTAAATTTTTTTGTCATGAGCGACAAAAGTTCTGAAGTCAAGTTTTTTAAGTCATTAAAATCAGGCATTACCTATTTTTGATTCTATTTTGTATTACAATGGTTAAAACTACATAGATATATAAAAAATTCAGATTTTTACGAAACCCTGAAAAGCATAAAAATTACATGTGGATAAAATGCATTCCTCTGTTGTTTACAAAATGTTTTCCCTATGTTCATGTATGTAAGCTTTGTGCAACGCGGATGATGATTATTATTATTATCATAGCTTTGAGGTATTTTGCTACAGCTACATGGTACATGCCGGCATGACCTCGATTGATCACATTTTATTTTATTCACAGAATCATATAATCCATCAATTCGACATCAAAATTTTCTTCACGGCGTATTTTCCAGAAACCAGACTAACAGCAAACCCGCGGATGATTACAACCCAGCGAATGGTTGGTTGTCAACGATATTCTAATGAGCAAAGGGAAATATATTATCCAACCAACAGGAAATATATTATCCTTAAAAAATTGAAAACTTATTATAAATAACAGTAAAATTGAATGCATATAGTTTAAAAATATTTCCCCTATTTAAAAAATGAATCTAAAAGTTTTTCAACGAAATACAGATATATAAAATGCGAAATGTATTCTGAACAAAAAAGAACAATATATAAGCGACAATTTAATTTAATACATATATATTACAAATTAAAAATATATTTTTTTATGAAAAAATGAGTCTAAATAATTTATTCGCTACATGCAGAAGGCTTAACTGTATCCTGTGACGAGATATTTAACCTTATCTTAGAGCAGTCAAAAGAGGTGATGCGGTCCCATTTATTCCTATGAGAATTCTCGTAGGAAAATAATCCGATTTTAAAAGTGGATTATATAGAAAACAAGAGTTTTCCTACGTTAACGCGAAACCACATTCGCTTAGTCTAAAACCGATTAATATAATATATTAATTTTAAAACAATCGCCCGAGCCATTTTCGAGATAACAGCTACGACATTTTCAGAGGCCTTACATTTACCCAAATTTAGTTAAAAATGGACTTCCAGTTCTTAAAATCTACTGCATGTAGAAATGTATAAATTTCAGGATTGAATTAGAGCATATATATAAGACTAATGTGAAAAAATCAAAACGGTATGCCTCATATTTGCTGAGATATTAAATGTCGGCGTTTTGATTTCTCTTTGATGTCCTTCTAGCCGTATATATAGAGTGACGGAAATCTTCGGTTTTGGGCGTTCGGTTTTCGGTTTTTGCTGCGTCACTCGATATACTGCCGTCTCTCATGATAATATTTTTCTCAGAGGTCTTCCAGTCCAACACAACACTCTACACAAAGCAATGATATAAGCACAGGAGATAGCAAATATATGAAAGTAAAAAAGTCCTTTTTTTATACACATTTAAAAAGAAAAAAAAAACACTCATATTTTCGAGAATTGTTATGTTCCTGTTTTCACTATCAGGTGATAGATAAAGAAAGAATTTATCGGAGCCTACTAATAATAACTACAATTAAATTAATTAATAAGGACTTTACGTTGCACATATAAATACTCATCAAACACTTGCTTTCAACGTAAATTCGATTTAATAAATATGAGTTACTTTAACTACATAGATAGAAAACAAACCTCGACGTTTCGGTTAATCTTTATAACCATCATCAGGAGAAAAAACCTTCATAAATATGAACAGCAAAAATTAAAGTGTGTTACATGATTGAGTCAGATAAAGATTAACCGAAACGTCGAGGTTTGTTTTCTATATATGTAGTTAAAGTAACTCATATTTATTAAATCAAATTTACGTTGAAAGCAAGTGTTTGATGAGTATACAATTAAATTGTTAATAATAATAATTACACTTAAATGACATTGCTGCAAGGTTTTTGTGAACAAATTTTATTGTATTGGGAATGAATATTTCAACCTAATAAGTAAAGAATCAGAAAAAGAATAAGTAAAGAATCAGAAAAATTTTAAAAACAATTAAAAATTTTTAATTAAAGGAAAAAAAAATAAAGAATCAGAAAAAGGAAGTCCAGATAAGATTACAAAATAAAATTTTGTAACTTAATAACACGCTTAACTTAAAATTTGTCCATTTTTAATTTTCAATTTTTATGCAAATTTACCAATAAGCTGCGTAATCTCTCCTAGCATGGAAACTAATGGCAACAATGCGCCATCTCTCCTAAGTATCAGATGCGGAAACTCTCCAATTTCGGTAAGAGAGATTGCGTGGCCTTTTATTTAAACATGTCCGCTACTAAAACGAACCGTTGATGTTCACATTGTTAGTCTAGATTAGTAGCTTATGAGAAATCCTTTAAGTTTAAAATATTTTGTACTATTGACATTGTATAGAAATTCTGATGAATTGCTATGAAAATTCAAGCACTTACTTTGGGAAAACAAAACAAAATAGCATTACTTTATCTTAGACGCTCAAAGCAATCAACTTGCACTTTCAAGTAGACACTCCACTACTGTTGTTGTACAAGGATCTGGAGTCGATGCGCTCTCACTCTACTCCTTCCCCCCGAACCTCCGTGCGTGCAATCTCTCCGACCGCGCCATCTCTCCTGGCTTTACCTTATAGATATTTTTAGGTAATTTGCTTTCATCGAAGTGACCACACTTAATACAAGGCACGTTACTACAGATTTAAATGACTGTTCTTTATAGTAAACAAACAATAAATGCAAAGCCTTAGATGAAATTCCGGCTATTTGGCTATGTAGAGATGGAACTCTAAGGAAAGCGGGCGAAGTACAATCCTGAAATTATGTCTCTAAGTATAAAACTATTTTTTTACACATTTTTATCACTTTCTTCAGGGGAATCAGTCCAAAAATAATATATTTTGTTATTTTTATCATACTACATTTTTACACAAGTAAGCAAAATGTGCGAAAAATAAGCTTCCTTTCGAGGATGTTCTCAGACTTTTGACATGGAATTTATTTATACGTTTTCAACTACTTAAGTGGAAATATTTTGAACATTTAGCATTTTAAAATATTTGTTAAGTGTGAGAAATTTCGGTGAGATATCATTATCTACACATGTAAATGTGAAATTACATATGTAAATTGTAAAATATACTATTTAAATGTCACTATAAATAAACTAATAATCTGAAGCCAGGACAAAAATATTCTTCTATATTATTCTAATATGTTGATTTAAATATAGCTTTTGCACAGATACTGTATATATATATATATATATATATATAGCGACGCTTACGAAGCTGAGTGTACTTCATTGAATTTAACTCCTCGGAGTTACAGTTATCACACTGTTATAAATAATCTGAAATTCACGGTATTTTTCCCCTAAATTTTACAGGAAAAGTCCTTTTTCATGACAAAAAGACATTTTCCATAAAAAAAAACAGAAAATTTTCTAATATTTCCGGAAAACAACGGAATGGACGGAGACGAAAGGAGCCAACGGAGATATTCCGTTATCTGCAGCATATTTATTTTCAATTTTAAAAAGCTAACATGTTTCTGCGCAGGAAAACTAAAAATTCAATAAATTAAAATTTCGAATTTATTGAAAGCAACAGCAAAATAGTGATTTCTAATTTAAAAAAGTAACAATTGATTTTCTTATTTTTTTTTTATTATTTGCAATTTATTTTTTAAAGATCAAATTAAGAATATATATAATTCGTGTTTTTATCAACTATTAATACTTAAGTTTTAAAACCTCAATCATCATCTCATAACGAAACCTCCCGCAATTAACTTCAAAATAACCAGTTTTCTAAACCCCAAATTTTTTATGTCCCAAGCCGCCAATTGAAGAAATCCCGTATTATAGTTTCAAACTAGCAAGCGCCCACTGGTCTTACCGGCAAGACACTTGACTCAATTCACTGCAGTTACTGTTTCAAGCCTAAGGTCAGCCAGAAAATATTCTTAGAGTATATTAAATATTATATACTCCCGTATTTGTCCACAGATAGCAGCGAAAAAAGAGATGTAACTTTTTAAAACCGACGTTATTCATAACGGAAAATTTCCCTTCCTGGCAATGCTGCCAGGGATATTTCTGTGATTTGAAGTTTTTCCTTCTTCTATCTCTCATAACGGAAAATCTACTAACGGAACGGTAAAAGTACGGCAACTTTGCTAACAGTAGTTTTACCGTGAATTTACATATTTATTTTTAACAATGATCAGTGTATAAAAAAACGATACATTTCAGCAGCGGCCCCTGTTAAGTATTCAAACACAAATTTAGACCAACATTAATATTTTTAGTAATAGCTTGAAATAAAAAATTTGGTACATTTCTACCTAACAGAAACTAAGATACCATTTTAATGTTTCCCGTAAACATATAGCACTGTAGCGACTCCTGTCGGGTGAAAAAGTCAAATGTGATACAGTATAATTTTGATAAATGTCTTGTATATTAAATGTGATGAAATTCCATTATACAGAATCCTAGTAATAGCTATCTCGGAAATCGTTAAAAACACAGCAGTACCACCTATTGGACAAGATATACTGAAACCTAATTAGTATATAGTTATATCCAGGTATAATTGAAGATGAAATTTAATGAAAATTTCTCTCATAGATGCGGAGATATATCTATAACGATAATCACGTAAAACACAACATAACTGCGCCACCTGTACGAAGATACAAAATGTATATCTAAACCTAATCACCATCACATCATGTCAAAGTCTAACAGAAAGTAAAGTTTTATGAATTGTTTTAGTATTAGGGTGGATAAAATGAAAACGGAACAGGAGCCAGTGAATGAAAGGACATTGTTTATTTCAAACATGATCTCCAAACCTACACAAACACATGTGCTACGGTTTCACCGACTGACGAATACCTTAATTATACAAGTCCTTTGGCTGAAATAGGAACCAGTTTCAGCGGACCAAAGATGAGAAAGTCATACGACGAAAGATCTGTGCTATACGGTGGGTATTTCAAACCTGCCCACCGAAATTGCTCCAGATTCCCCCGAAGAATTGATTGTGTCCGTCCTGAACACTTGTTAATGACAGTGCATGTTCTCTGTACCCTGCACTCGTTCACCGATGCACTTTGCGAAATCCAACTCCTTCTGTTACTAATAATGAATAACACTGAGTCGCTATTTTTTGCTCGCAACCATTCCGCAGACACAGATGAATAACAGCAAAAACTGAATGCCTGCAGGACAAGACTGTTGGCCGACCACCGGCGCATAACACATGCTTCTGCGTGACTACCTAATGCAAGTCAATTTCCGCAGTAGGGGTTTCCTTCCGTACCTTCCGCTCTACCTTTACTCGAAGTATCACCACACTCATACAAAAATAAACGAAATTATAACCACTGTTCCGTTTTCATTTGATCTTCCCTTATATTATTGCCTGAGATAGAACAGCCAAAATATTGTGCCACAGACAGACATTTTTCCGAAACTGTCAAATGTTTTTCAGAACATTCCAGAAGGTATCAATCCATCAAAAAACAAAAGTCCAATTTTTTTTTTAGATTTCAATTCGTTCTTCTTATATAGGGGAACCCGGGGCACAACGGGGTGCCGAGGAGGAATGAAGTTTGACATTTTTCGGTGACAAGGAGGTGTTGCCAACGAGCGGCAATGAGCAGAAGTAAGAAAACCTGTTGCCGTCCAACTCGTCAGCCGTGTTAGTCTAGTTTTGTCGAGCGTTGGTGTGATTTTGGTGTCATTGTGGAGCGTTGGTGTCATTGTGTTATTTTTTGCTCATGTATTGTAATTTCTGATGATTTCTGTGCAACCAAAGTAAGGCATACATACTTCTGTACATTTCAACTATATTTAGTTCCTGCGTGAAGTACGTTTGATTGTCTTTAGTTTCGTGTAGTTAAACGTCATCTTTCTCGAATGACCTTACCACCCTAACCTAAATCCTGCCCTGGGGCAGAATGGAGACGTACCTCAATCTGACCCGAAATGTTTTAAACTAAGAAATCGTTTTTAGTACGCCCCTATTTTTTTTCCTTCGATTTCAGATGGTTCAAGACTATAATAAAAAATAAAATGAAATGAATAAATAAATAAATAAATAAAAAAATAAAAGGCAATCCTGGTCTACTGAGTCAATGAACAATGCTGACAAGACAGTTATTTTTGGCCAATCTGGGTATTTGAAGGCTTCGAACCAATTTAATGTCCCATAGTCAGCTCTTGAAAGGCATGTTAAAAAAAAAAGAAAACTCTGACTACAAAATTGATAAAACCGCTGTAAAATTTAAAAAAGTATTTCTGGAAGAGCAGGAACTTGAGCTCGTTAATTATTTAAAAACTATTTAGGTTAGGTTATTCTGTCTACCAATGAAAGGCTTGCGTAACTTAGCTTATCAGTTGGCTGAAAGAAATCGAATTGGTCATAGATTTCAAAATGGAATCGCAGGACTAGATTGGGTCAATAGATTACTTAAGAGACATCCTACTTTATCTGTTCGCAAACCCGAACACTATTAAAAATTTGGAGCAAGGATGCACCAATTTTTGGTGCTGCAGTAGCTGCCACCATAAGATGGTGAAACGTCTTTCCCATATTTGGTGCTAAGATTGCACATAAATTGGTGCACCATTTCCCCAATATATGGTGCTAAAGTCGAACCACAAATTGGTGAAACGTTGAACTATAAATTGGTGAATTATTGGGGGGTAATTGTGTGTGAATTGTTCATTTTTAAGATGTCTTCTCGGTTTCAATAAACTTAAAAATTGATATTTACTGCTTCTTTGATTGATCTTTCTTTTCAGATTGCTTACGTGTGTTATACAAGATCAGAAACCTGGTTTATTTAGCAAATTTTAATATATTTCAATTTCATTTTTTTCCAATATGATGCACTCACAACAACATTGTACTTTGCCCCATTCCCGGGGAAGAACGGGGCAAATGACATAATGTTCTGTTTCAAAAAAATATATATATTGTTCTTTTGTTTTCTTAGAATGTTATTAGATGTTTGTGATTATCACATTATCATGTGTTTTAAGAAAATTTTGCAGCTCTCTTAATTAACCCTTTTGTATTTTTAAAATACATTTTCAACTTGATACCCCGTTCTGCCCGTTGTTCCTCTATATAGAAGAAACGAAAGTAGGAAAATATGAGTTGGATCCTTTAATGTAGATTTTGGTTGTATATATTCCATAACACTCTACCTGTAGAGATGGTATGATAATTTTAACTTGCCTATTAAAATTATAGCATTAGCATGCCGCGGCAATCACAAAACGTTCTAAGATATCATCCTATATATAATAGCATCAACAATTGCGAACATAAAACACAGTGCACATCTTCGAATTTAACATGCAGTTACAATGATCGGTGAATTAAAAGAACAGCATATCAACAACAACATATAATATTTTAATCATACAACTTATACATAAAATTTGGCGCATTTCTGAACAATAGGCAGCTGTAATATACATCGGAAAAAGCATAGGGTTAATATTCCATAATCGGGTACAAAGGCGAAAGTTGTCGCCAAAAATGGACGATTCTCACAGCAATGTGGTTAAAAGTTTATGCCAGTTACATTAATGGAGTTAATAATACTGCCAATTGCGTTTGCAAAATCGCTTTAACTAATTGTAGATGGATTAGGAAATGTTGTTTAAGCATTGGATAGCAGATCCTCCTGTTGAATAACAAAGGTCAAAATTAAACCAGGATTTTTTAATGTCGAATATGACTTTGGAGAAATTCTTAAGATACAGGTATCAGGCAACTAAGCATATCATGGCCCACTTGATGGGTGATATACATGCAAACCTAACCAGCACCAATTTATGTCAATGTCTATCTTAATCTGATTTTTGATTAAATTCGGTTCATTAATCTTTGAAATACAGGCGCCACAATAGTTGTGAGCCGCTCTCATACTCTGTCATAAAAATATCTGTCATGTGGATAGAATGCAATATTAAAAAAAATAAATTTCAAAACTAAAGCTGTTGTATATAGACCTTCAAAACGTTAAATTATGACAATATTTCCATAATAGGGTTTTTATCATGATTCAATACGTTCCTCAAACTCATATGACGTTATAATCACTTGCTGACGTCATATCTACTTGCTTTCTCCATTACTCATATTGATACTCTCTCTGTATTATTCTCAAACATTTGAAAACGTCCGTTAAAATTCCAAGATTCATTTTCAGATTAATTTTCTTGTCAGATTAGTAACTTAATCAGTAATTTAATTGTCAGATTAATTTTCTTTTTAATTCTCTAATGACATCATATTAAACTGCTTTTTGTACTTATACATACTCATACTTCTTGTATTCTTGAGAAATGCTTGAAACTTTCCTTTTTATTACCAATATGACGTCATATCTTTTTTTTAGTTGGTGAAACTTTTTTTTTTCATTTTCCTTTTTCACGTGGAAATCTTTCAATAAAAAATTAAATATTGTAGAAATAATTTTTTGTAGATTTTTAATTGTTGGCAACTGGTATAATTAAAAATGTTTAAATTTAATTGGAAAAGGCTGTTAGATTTTTGGTATTTTATCTCTTTATATTAAAATAATACTATTTTTTTTTTAATTTTATGATTTTCAGCTTCATAGAAGATATTCAGATGTAGGTACACAAAATTTCAGGTCTGTAAGTTTTATAGTTTCTGAGAACCTTCTCTGTGACGGACAGACAACGTAGCTTGACGAATACGGTTTCGTGAGGTGAACGAAACCCTAAAAATGAAACTCACAAATTTTCGCGATTCTAATAATTATCCTTATGTATATATATAGAAAAAATAAGCAAACAAACGTATGTAACGGCAAATTGAATTACAGAGACTGAAATAAACGGGAAATACATATCATTTGTTATGTTTTCCCATGTCAAATATTTCAGTCACGTTTCTTGTTCATGGCTTTGAGTTAAAAATGTACGTGGTTGTAATATTTCTTATTAGAATTTACTTGATACCAAACATGATGTAACATCATTATGAGACATCTGTGTTCTGTGATCAATATATATATATATATATATATATATATATATATATATATATGTGTGTGTGTGTGTGTGTGTATTTTATTGGGGTGACGTGGGAAGATTTCCAGGATGAAATTATGGTGTAGATACTTTTACTGCGAGGCGGTCTGCTGGATAAATGGTTTAGAACTCTGTATGAATTGACATGTATTGTCAGCAATTTTACTGTTATTAAATATAACGTACAATTTTGACTTAGAAAATTAACCTTGCGATGAATGAGTTATTTTTAAATATATGAAAAAAAATTGTGTAAAAAAAATTGAAAATGGATTACTAAGGAAAAATGTTTAGTTTATAAAAATTTTACTTTTATTAGAAAGCTATTCTGAACTGGGGAGCAGAAGTAATAAGAAATTATGAATGAACATTATTAAGTACATTTTAGCGGTAATTAAAAAAAGTCCTTCGGGCCTGTACCGGGAGGAAAAGGTAGCTGTCCTATATCTTCGTTTTAAAATTTTAGCTAATGTTACACGAAAACAGCAAGTTAAAATGCAAAGAAACGTTTACAAAAGATTCGTTAATACTGAATTTGAATAAGAAATTCTCCAAATTATTGAGCAATAGCCAAATTGGCTTCATTTATGAAGACTTATTTTGGTCGCCAAATTTGGCGATATTTCGCCAAATGTCACAAATTTTGCTAATTTTGTCGCCAATTTTGACGCCAATGTCGCCAATTTTGGCGCTAACGTCTATGAATATATAGTTTTATGCGTATGATTGGTAAAATTATTACAACAATGAAAGAAAATAATTTGCGAGTAATCGCGTTAATGTGCTGTTTTGTTTCAAAATGTCAGCCACCCTAGAATTTCAAACTGCTCTATCTCAGCCATTTTTTAAGATAGAGGTAAACCAAAAAATGCTCTGGAATCCTTGTATCAAGGCCTAACACGTAATTAAAAAATAAATTTAAATTTTTAATTTTTTTGTATATTTATTTTAGTTTTAAATGGCCGCCATCTTGAAAAAAAATGGCGGACCAAGCTAGCCAACGAACTCGGTCGAGACATTGGTGACCTTAATACACACAATTAGTTTCATCAAAATCGATTTATAAATACGAGCGTTATTGCATGACATAGGTCATATATATATATATATATATATATATATAAATCAACATTTGAACGGAGGGTGGTTTTGGGGTCTGGGGGTCATGATCGGTGAAAATATATCGACATTTTCCGGAACTGCTTTCCTCCGAACGGCTGTAATAGGTAGCTTTATACTTTTTTGTATTGAAAGCTACCTAATGTGGATACATAAATATTCAATATTTAGATATAAAGTACAACTTAAAAGAAAATATTTTTCGTCAAGTTCTTGTAAAAATCCCATAACAGAAATTCATTAAGAAAATATTATCCGACGAAGAACGGAAACAAATTTCTCAATGACAGATTTTCCTAATAACAGCAAAGAGACTTTTTCTACCCTCTAATACAGGGTTTTACAAGAATTATTGTGCTTTATAGAAGGTTAAGAATTAATAAAAGAGTAAAATATACAGGTGGTCAGAAGGTTAATTTTTAATGCAAACTCTTATTAGATTATCATACTAGGTAATTATATGTTTAATCGTAGCTTTTAGAATTTTCTGTAAAAAGTCCGGAAAGAATGTTATTTCCATAGCGGCGATATTTTTTGCCAAAATCACACACAGACCTTCCATTTTTGTATACTACTCTTTTCGAATCGTAATCTTCGCTTATTTAATAGTACAATCTGTATCAATGATTAAAAAAATATTTCTTCTTGATAGTTTGACACCAAAATATCAGGAATCATCTATGCTGAAACCTTTTCTGGGGTCTATAAAAAAAAAAAAAAAATACATTAACGCAAAAATGGAAGGAACGAATAATTCAATGAAATTCCTTACTTCCAAACCTGTTTTAAATTCATATTCGAGTGCAGATTTGATTCTGAAAAACTTGTACAGTCAAGCATTAAGTCTACTATAACATGAGTTTCAAAGTTATACATAGCTAATATATTGTTCAGCTCATTTCAACAATATCTTGTAATAGTATTAATTAAGAGGACAGTACACATTTAAACTGGTCAAAAAATCGATTTTTAGAATTTTACATCTTTGGAAAAAATTTTTTATTCTGAATTACTTGATACCAATCTTTTAATTGTACAATATTTATTTACCGAGATATTACGGAAAATGTACACACCACTCCTCCATTTTCGATTTAAATGCCCTGCAAAAACTGTCATGGCGCCTTGTCAACATTTTGTTAACAAGCTTTCACATTATCGAACTTTGGAAATATGCTAAAATGCGTTAATTGTTTTCAGTTGAATACCGTAAATTATAAGAAAGCTTTAAAACATTAACTTTAGCTTCTACTTTCGCCAAGTTTGTTTACTTTTGATGGCTTTGCTCTGAAACGTGATCAAAAGTTTTCTTAGCTGTTTACTTTTATTCGCTATTAAAGATAAGATCAGGATAATAGCGCGAAAGTAATTGTCAGTTTAATGGTAATCGCTATACAAAATGCTATTATAAAAATATGTCCTAAGGTGCTAATTTATCTTTAAAAAACACTAAAAAGAAATAAATTTGGCAGTGGTTTGTTTCAATTGACAGTTTTGGATACGAACTTTTTTATATTAATAATATTTTCAGTAAACCATCCAAATTCTTGTAGTGCAACGTATGTGAATCACATATTGAAATATCAAAATCCCTAAAATATGACCTATATATTGCATTCAATAATTTCAGTTTATAAAAAGCGCATATTTAATTCACTTAGCAATCAATGGAATCAAAATCTTAACTTGTATATTTAAAATTATTTTTTTTGCAAGAATAAGCCCTACATTCTTACTATTTAAATTTATTTATTGTTGACGCAATTTCTTATATTCTGCAGCTTTTTACAAACTATCTTATACGTATCAATTTAAACTAGCATCTGATTTTATTTTTAGTACTGAATAAGTTATGAAATTAGTAGTTTTCTTTCTTTTATTATGAATTTTATATTTTAAAAATACAATTAAAACTTTAAACGGCTTTTTCTCAAAATAACTTTTTTTACTCTTGCGCGCATGTTATCTCCAAAACCGGTTGAATTATAGCTTCAAAATGTTTACCCTATCTAAATGCTTATATAATCATGAAAATGAACGAGAATGACAAAGCTGTGTTTGTACGAAACAAATCATAATGTTGAATGCATGTAAAAATTAGTGGTTTTCTAATTTTTCTAATTAAAAGTTAATTACTCTGTATCTAATTAACCGTTTACAAAAGTTTTAGTTCCAATTATACTCAAGTCTATTATGTTTAATTGAAGATAAATTTTATACAAATCTCATAAAATGTGCTTGAGTTATCGTGCGCGCAGTGAAATGTTATCCAAATAAAAAATTTTAATTATCACTTTGAAACCCATCCCCTGAATTTTTTTTATCATATTATATCCAAATTATTTTTTTTTAAACGTAGTTTAATATTATCTAAATCTAGTCTGAAAATTTTGTGTTTCTACAGTCGTTACCTTTTTATAAAAAAAAAAGTAAAACTTGTGACAAATTTCTCATTTTCTGCGACAGTTAAAGGTGTACTGTCGCTTACTTCATCCGATGCAGAAAAAAATATTTCATTATTTTTCAGACTGGCCCCCCTCTGGCGATCAGTTTTGTCTCCCATAATTGTATTCTATACGTTGCTACATATTATTTTTATTCTTAATTCATTTTTTTTTCTTTTTTTGATTTATCCTTCTCCAAATTGGAGAATTCTGATAGAAAAAAAAATAATGGCGGTATTTCGTATATTTTTCGTTGTTATATATCTATTTCATCTTTCTGGTATAAAGTTTGACAAAAACCGCTTAACTCATTTATTTAGGCATTTAAGTTTCATGTCTATTTTCTTTTCAAGTGCAATACGTCCCCTAAATTGTAATTATAATCTTTTGTACCAATTATAGATAGCTTTTCGCGATGTTTAGTTTATTTGTATTTTAAAAAAGGAACGATAGCTTTAAAAATGCCATTTTATAAAATTATTCCTTTTAAAATACGTTTTGAAGAATCGTCTCATGTTTGTTAATGATTGTGTTCTGTTAACTATTATGTTAACCATTCTGATAAAATTTAATTGTATTCTATCAAAAGAAAAACACATAATGCATGCTACCTTTAACGAAGTATTTAAATTTAATTAATTCTTTAAGTAGAATTAAATCTTTAAAAGAATTTTATTCAATATTCGTTTGAAGAGGATAAACTTCTGAGATAACAATGTATTCGTCTGAGGATATGTTATGTTTGTAAAACTAAGAAAATTCATTCTATTTGTTAAACGAATAAGGGAATTGTTTGAAAAATCAATTGAAAAACGAATGATGAAGGATATTTTTTACGATGAATCTTTTTTGTATCTAAAATAGTGTTTGAACATCGGCTGTCTGTAGAAAAAAAATTGATTTATTGGTGACCCGATAGGTTATTATTTTTCTTCTTTTTTCGAAGATGCTTTAATAGATGTTGAAACCCTGATTAATTTTTCTTTGAAGACTGTTGAAATCTATTATCTAATATTAAAACCTTATTTTTTTACTTTTTTACTTTTTTTATTCAGCCAGTTTTAATCATTTAAATTATGCCGATTAGAATTTTTTTCGATAAGAAACTATCATAGCATCATCGCAATTATTACATGCACTGTAAAAAATACAAATGTTTCTTAATCTTGGGAAATATTTTATAACCACGAACGAAAATATACAATAATCCCTTCCGAGTTACCAACGATTCCAAAACGGGTTATTTATCTTTTGAAAGCTCAGAAAACAATTCACAGTCTGTTACAAAATTATAAGACCACTCAGAATTTCACCTTTTTTCAACAAAGAATACATTAGTTTGAATTTATGACTAGTTGTATGAAAAGAAATAACTCTATAATGTTTGTTTAGCTCAGGGGAAAAAAAAGTTTGAATAATTTTTTTGTTTCATGTCAAACGATTTTACGCAAACCCGCTGTTTCATAAATATAAGACCACTCATATTATTAATTAAGCAGACAATTTTATTTTGAACTTAAAGTTTAACTGTAACCTAAACAATTTGTAAAATTTAAAAAGAAGAATAAAATGCAGAAATTCTTAATTCTATCCGATTCTTTGAATTTATTAGTAAAATGCCTCTTCGAATTGTGAGCTGTCTGAAATAGAAGTGAGAAGTGTGTGTTTCTACAAAGGAAAAAGAAAGTCTGAACGTGAAATATGTAAGATTCTTAATCGTTCTAAAACTGCGGTTCATAATGTGTTATGTAAAAAAGAATTGTATGGAACGCATAAACGATCTGGTCGTAAAAAGAAGTTATCAGATCGTGACAACAGGCTAATTGTCAAACTGGCAAAGAAATAATAACAGTAGACTCGTAAAATAGCACAACATATAACTAAACAGGTATCACATGCAACCGTGTGGCGAAGTTTGAAATCTAATGCTGGTGTTATTCGTCGCAAATTAAAAAGTAAACCACTACTACTGAAATGTCACAAAGAAGCTCGTCTTAAGTGGCCAAAGAATGTCATGTCCTGGAACTCTGCATGGATAAATATATTGTTTTCAGACGAGAAACAATTCAATCTTGATGGTCCAGATGGCAATAATTAAGACTGGCGTGATTTAAGGCAAAGATCTCGCGAGTTTTTCAATAGGCAGATTGGAGGCGGTTCCGTTATGGTGTGAGGCGCATTTTCATATACAGGAAAATTCGATCACCAAAGAGTTGAAGGGAAAATGAACTCGGACAGCTACCAATGGATGCTATTTAGAAGTCTTATGCCCTTTGGAGCACTTTTAGAAGGTGCAAATTGGAAGTTTCAACAAGATAATGCTCCCAATCATTCATCGAAATCAACAAAAGAGTGCCTTAAAATAGCAAAGATTGATGTTTTACTTTGCCAAGCGGAAGCCCTGACGTAAAGCCCATAGAAAACTTGTGGGGTTATTTGTCTCGCCAAGTGTATGAAAATAACAAACAATATCAATCAACATACGAATTACAAACGGCCATTATGGAAAAATGGGACAATATTCCCGAATCGTTCCTTAAAAAATTAATTTACTCTATGCCAAATCGTGTGTTTGAAGTTATTCAGAGAAATGGTAGAGCAACATCTTACTAAATTTGAGAAAACTGCCTTTCCCACAGGTGGTCCTATAATTTTGTAACTGTTCTTTTTGACACTTTTTTGTTATATTGATGTTTTATTTTTTCCGAATTAAAATTTCATTTGTGTAAGTTGCTATATTTTACTTAAAACTTGATGTACTAACACAGAATACTTTGATTTTGATTGAAATATTTCTGCAATTACCTAAATAGTAAAAAATGTTGTGGTCTTATACTTTTGTAACAGACTGTATTTTCGTAATTTAAAGAAGCATTTATATAAACAGGGTTTCTTTTGTTGCCAATGATTTTCGTTTAGCTTTTCCAAGTAGTTTTCTAGTGTACTAATTATTTCTCTAAATCCGGAATATGGAATTTTCAGATGCAATTAATTTGCAAGTAAACATTTTCAAGTTCAACAAACATGATAAATTAACAGCATTGACATTAACAATAAAAGATATCAATTTCATTAATTAAACATGATGTCTTTATTTCCAATACATAGCCCATTTTGGTTAGCTAAAGGTAACGTATTTTTCATTTAAATGCATTCGCTTAACATACATTGTATTATTCAAAAATCGCACGCACTTTTCCCGAACATAAACAAGAAAGAATTATCAAGCATAAAGCTCACATTATGAAACACTTTCAAGAATATTTTTAAAAACCTTCGTTATTTAATAAGTCAAATAAAATACCTAAGTAAAAATTTTAGAAAACGCAAAAACGCATTTGAAAACCGTATTTCAGCAACTAAGCCATAGCCAGAAATGTATTCCAATTCTTTTGTGCAGCCCTGTACATAGTCTATAGAATTGTATATATTCTATATAGTATGCTGCAATTTATTTTAGTAAGAAAACACACAACACAGTTGAAAATTTACTTTCCGCAATTTACACCAATAGACGAAAATGAAAATTGAGTTATTTTGTAGAGCCCTGTATGTTATCTTCAGATATTTATACCAGTCACTTATTTAGGTCAAGTTTATTTCAGGCAGAATTCGCGCAGAAAACTACTGAAATCATACTTTCAGAAATTACCATAAATAGGAAATTACCATATATTCAGTTAATTGCTCGGCCCTGTAAGTGATTTTCTTTATATTCAACAAACTTTTCTTAGAATACTGAATGTATTTCCCGTTCAAAATGCATAACTCGATTAAAAAACCCTTAAGCAATTTACACTAATACACAATAATGCTTACGTATTATTTTGTGTAGCGCTGTATATGATATATAGCATTTATGCACACCACATATTCTGCAAAAATTTAGTTAAGGGCATACCTAACGGAACCTAACATTCCAGCAATTATCGCGTATAGACAATGCTTTGGATACATTACTTTATCTGAAATCTTTTGTGTAGTCCTGTAAATGAACGATAAATGCTGCGCACATTATGTTATAAAACAGGTATCTTGTAGTAAACTTCAGTAATGTATATCAATTAGATTCTATCTGATATAGTGCAACTAGAGATGGGAATACTCGAACACAAATTGGAAACTTTGGGAAGGAAACTGGTTTTTTTCCTAAGGGGTGTTTTTAAATTTTTACAAATTGAAAAGAAATTGAAATTTAATTTATAAAATAATATATTCAAAATGTTATTATGGCTGCATTCTGATATGCTTCTTTGTATTTTGTATGTTCAGTGTCTCCCATGAAAATGTTAACATAGAAAATATTATCTTTAAGCAGTTTAGGAAGAACTTCAGTCCTGTTAAGTATCTTTTACAATTTTTTCACCTTAAAGCATAGGACCCTTCAAAAAATTCGGAATTTGTTTCAACCTCCATTCTGAATCCTACAGAAATGTGATGATTTTAGAATAACAAAACATGTCACATAACAGCTGAAATCGCCAATGAATCTCTTATCTAACTGTACGCACAGTAGTGGCCAAAATTGTCGAAACTTTTTGGGAAAAAGGTTTTTTTTTTTAATTTGATGGCTCATAACACCCAAAATTTCTTAGTCATACCATAAAACTATATGCCACTGGAAATATAGTTTAATTAAAAATATTTACTCTTATACCACCAAATGCTCTCCTGAAGCTTTTCCTGCCTTTACCAGTCGTGTTTTGCTTGACTTAGACATCCTTTGTTTATTTACTTCTAATTTTACTTAAACTTTTTTCATAACAATAGCTTTTTGCACTTAAAAATATTGTTACACATTGATTTCTGGGTAACTAATCAACTCTTTTTGATGTTTTTTTAATTTTAATACGCTTTACTAGCTCAAAATTTGAAAGGTTGCAAAAAACTTTAGCAACTTGACAGCAATCATAAAAAATAGTGATAAATGTCCTCCTATAAGTACCAAAATGTGGTATATATATCGTTTTAAATCCTACCCTATCTTCGATTGACAGACTACCAAATAAAATGTAATCTGTCTGACACTCCAAACATGCATATGCATTGGAAACATTCAAGAAAAAAAATCATTATAATCAACCTAACCAGATTTTACTGCCTTTTTCTGATTATTTGGCTATAACGTTTGATAAATTAATTAGAATTGAACGAACTGTATTACATGATATCTTTGATTAAACTATATTTCCTGTGGTACATAGCTTTTATGGTAACTAAGAAATATTGGGTGTTATGAGCCCTTAAACTTAAGAAAAATATTTTTCCTAAAATGTTTCCACAATTTTGGCCACTACTGTATTTATGAAGGGCCTTATTAAAAATATCTAAAAAAGAACCGAAATATAACTATAATTTCTACTTCACAAACATTTGATTATATTTTTTATGACAATTTTATATAATTTATGGATTATCCTAGGATTATATCTCAGGTTCGAATCCTGGCCCGGAAATTTTTCGTCATGTTTTTAGAAAAATTACAACTCATATGATTGCTTTACCAATTTGAATAATTGTGTTAAAATGAATCTAGTGTAATCACGTATCCAGCGTTTACTGGAGTTCCATTACCTGCGGTCTATTCTGTTGAGCTGATTCAAATATCTGACCAGATGCTAACATCAATAAGGTTAACTAGATGAATTATGCCCTCCAGATTCGACCGGGATCGCCCAGTTGGCAAAGCATGGCGGCTTCAGCCATGATATCCCAGGTTCGAATCCTGGCCCGGACATTTTTCGTCCAGTTGGAAAATTACAACTCATATGATTGCTTTACCAATTTGAATAACTGTGTTAAAATGAATCAAGTGAAAAATGAATTAGCTTGAAACAATTGATATGTTTTATAAAATATGGATTTGAATGAAACAATTATTAAAGAGGAAATTTTAAATTTTTTTTATTTAAACACTTAAAAACTTTTTTAACGTTGAATTTCGAGTGTTCCTTTGTACAGATGCAATGCACATGCGCATAGGACTCACTCGGTAGCATTATCACAGGGAGAGTGATATGTGCTTTATTTACTATGTTTTTTTATTTGCTCAATATGATATGGAACTATAGGAATATACTATTTGTATGTTACTTCATAGGTCCATGAAATTTTCTTTCTTGCAGTGGTGAATATGGCAGTAATGTCGAACTGATTTGCATTATACAGTTGTTTACGGATTGTTTGTTTGGAGTTTGCATCAAAAATAGTATACTGTATTTCACTGGGTGAAAAAACTTTTAAAATATTTTTTTTTAAATACTGTTTCATACTCTCTCCCTCTTAAATAATAAAGAAGCTTATTTTACTGATATTGTTATAGCAATTTCTTCCCGTCAAGTTTTGACGGGTTCCATTTAGTTTTGGTAAAAACATTTATACAATAACAATTCCAAACTAATCACGTCATTCATATTCAGTTAAATTGCATAATTTATTATTTAAAACAAAATTAGAACGAAATCTTGAATGATAAATGACCAGCAAATTAGCATATTTTTTGGAAATTTTTACATATATCCGTGCTAATTACGTGCATATATCCGTAATAATATTACATGCTAAAATTTAAGCATTAAAAAAAAATGCTGCGGATTATCAATATAAATATACAGTTTCTAAGTAACAGTATTTAAACTTGATGAGGAGATAGAAATAAGAAAGAATATTTTATCACTCATTATTTTTCAAATTTTTCAGCTACCTTGAAATTTTAATTAAATTTATAAGTTTGAAAATTCCAATGATTTTATCAGATATCTTTTTCTTATAATATTTTTTAATGTCATTCCAAATAGCGATATTAGTCACTTTAATAAAATTTATAATTAATAAAATTTTTATCTGGAATAATTTCTTTCGTACGACAAGATATTAATTAATTTTCGATCAATGTCATACCTGAATTAGATAAATTCTTAATGATATGGTCTTTTAAAAGTACAAACTTCTCTAAAGTTACCAAATTTTATTCGTAAGGAATAAAGTTTTATCAACTTCTTAGATTGAAAGAGATGTCAGTTTAATCATAAATCGGTCTTAATTTTAAATAAATCCATTAAGTGAAAAAAAAAGACTATTTATTAAAAGTCAGATTTTCTTAAGCAGTTTCAGTAATAATGGCAAGGAAGAAAACTATGGTTTATTTTGAATAATTTTAAAGTAGGAAAAATTACAAAATGATTTTAATTTAAATATATTTAAGTTATCTTTTTTGGAGTATTCAAATATTTAAAAAAATCATTCCGTATACAAAAATTAAATTTATCATTTCGAAAAAAAAAATTTAATGAACATTTTTCGAAATATTTTATTATACGCCATTTCTCTCTGAACTTTTTCACACTTAAAAATGATTTTTTGTTATTATTTTTTTTAATCTAAAAAGTTTTTTTTTCAATATCCACATATTATGGAAATAAACCTTTAAGGAAGGTGCCTTGAGTCGTTTGAATTTGCAACGACTATTCCACTGCTATTTCAGATTATATTTCTGTCTAGTATTTCAATTATATAATTCGTAGTCCCCAAGTTTAATTGTAGAAATTGTTGTTTATTTCTTCGAACAAAAAAGGCGAAGTAAAGGCCCTTAAAATGTTTTTGTATAAATGTACGCATTTTGCCATTCTGGTATATTTGCATTTAAGAAACAGGTTTTAGTAGCATATAGGTTTATATATCTATATATATATATCTCTCTCTCTCTCTCTATATATATATATAATATTGTTTTCATCTTTCAGTTTTCCCGCATTTACATACATAACTTTTTTTCAAAAGAAGAAAATGTTTATACTCTCGAAAATGTATAATTTGAAAAAAAAAAAGTGATAGTTCGTACATTTCTTTGTTTGTTCTATGTGCAAGTTAAGTTTCAGTAAACAACACAAGGATTTGTAAAAAGAAAACAATCTATTATCATTTCACGCCATTTAATTATGTAATTAAACTTTATATTTAAAACATATCTGACAACGTCTATAAGTTAAATTAAAATTCACAATTAAATTGCAAAAGAAAAACCAATATACATAGACTGGAAAATGCTTCTGTTTTCAAAACATAATAAATGAAATTTATTCACAAAATAGAAATAGATTTTTAATATGCATGTTCACTTCTTTTAATTAAAATTTTTCTTTATATTCGAACATCAAAGTAAAGCTTTCTTTAATTGAGATATATTCATTATATTTCAAAGAAATTAAATTTTGTGAACTCGTGAAAAACTATTCTACGAAAAAATATTTTTCATTTTCCTTGTTAATAATGCGAATTGCGTGTGGAATTTATATGAATTCTAACCACTATTATATTGAACCATCTTTTATGAAAGCAACTATCATAATTTCATTTTGTTTTATATTAAATTGAATAGTTTTCATATGTTAGTTTCATATGTTAGTTTTTACCTAAAAAAGTACATTAACAAAACATTTCAATTTGTGTAAAATTGCGATACATAAGAAAATTATGCTCATTTTTTAGCGAGCTGTTTCACGCAATGTGGTCATTCTGAAAAAGCTGCAATATAAAATTCCTTTAATGATAGTCTGTACCATTGTTTGATTTTGATTTTATGATTGCATTTTTATGAGTAAAATTAGAAACGGCAATTGTGGTATGTTATAATATTTACAAATATTTTTCAATCCGTTGTGTTACTTTTATTAAAAATATCGAACATCACAAATTGCATATTGTTCTTTTATATTGTTCTTATTATATGTGTTTCGATATGAGATCATTTTTTATGATATATTTTCGTCAAACAATAGAAAAATGCTATCTTTTTTGAAAGATTCTTACATACATATGCACCACAAATGTGTTAAAATAAGAAACAGTGGTTTCACATAAACAAAAAGTAAAATAATATAACTTACGTTTCAATATTAACATTATTTTGTGGCTGTAATCTGTGACTAAATATCTGTATAAAAAATAGAAATGAAACTGACGTATACATAATGAAAACATCCTTTTTTTAAAATTTTAATATTTATAGACATTTCAGGTAGTTCAAGAAAAGAAGAAAAATCATCAATGAAAAATACACAATTTCGATATAACATATAAAAATAGAAAAATATTAGAAAAAATGCACATTCATGAAAAAGAAAGCGTTCCATCACATGTTGTGTTTAACTTCACATGCCGTAGAGAAAAAAATATTGGCCTCAATCAAACTGGTATTACGTCTACTTTTATTTGATCTGTGTAATTTTTTTTAGATTTATCTGTATATGGGATTTATCTGTACAAAAATCTTCAAATGTTTGAAAAATATTTTATGGCATTAAAAATTTTTCTTTTTTTCTCTCCACTTAAAATGACGTTTAAATCATGTTTTTATCTTATTTAGAAAAAGATATATAATTTTTGTTTTCAAAATCTTGCTTTTAAGTAGTGGTTGTCATGGAAACGTTTCTGAGTTTTTCTGTATGACAGGTTTTCTCACAAAATTTCGTCTTTATATTGTTATAAGTCAAGAATCGTTAAAGATATATAGTTTAGGCATGGAACATATCTTTTTCAGTTATTTTTCTTTAATTTTGATTCTGAAAATTAAAAAAAAAATACTTTTGAAAACATGATATTTTTAATATTATTTACATAATTTATTTAATTTTAAATTTAATATTTTTATTTTTTCTGTAGTTAATATTTAAAAAAATTCTGAATCTTAAATTAATTTAAATAATCTAAAATTTCTATCTTTTTGTTTAATAAACTTAAGGTTTTATTTTTTTTTAAACTTTATTGGGAGTTTTATGTATTGATTTTATTTATAAATTATATGCTTAATCTCCTGAAATAAACTCAAAATTCTAATTCGATAAATATTTTTTTTAATGTGTCCCGGGCCCCCTTCAAACGAACAAATGTTGAATGAACGAAAATTTGCAATAGTATCCCTTTTTAAATACGACAAAGCAATATACATTTTAATTAGTCGGCATAAAATTCAGCACGGGATTTCTGAAAATAGATTTATAGTTATTAATTTATACAGGGTGTTTAAAAAAATAGACAAAATTTTAAGAGGTTATAGTATACATCCAAACAAACAACTTTCATCAAAGAATGTATGTTCGGAATTAAAACGCAAAGGTGCTAGAGGCCGCCAAAGGTGATGTTGTCATATGCGACAAAAACACACAAAAGAATGGTTAATTGACAAAAGCAAGTTTAATGACATGTGATTACAATAAGTGTTCAAAACAGTGACCGGTAGTGTCTACATACATTCGGCGCAACGGCGAAGAAAGGATTGGCGAACTTTCTGATAAACAAAAGGCATATCGCACACTTCCCCTGCAGCGGCCGAAAGTCTGGAGATGAGGTCTTCTGCAGATACAATGGCGATCTCATACATAAGAGCCTTCAGCTGTTCCCGCAAAAAGAATTCGAAACATGAAAGATCTGGCGAACGCGGTGGCCAAGCTACAAGGCCACCTCGCCATAATCCATCGTTTGGGAAATGTTATATCCAGATAGTTTCGCACGTCTCGTACATAATGGTCTGTTTCTCCATATTGCTGAAACCACATTACCCGCCGGATGTGTGAGGGAACGGCGTCAAATACGTCTGGCAGCCCCTGTTGCAGAAACGTGAGGTATTGTTTTCTGTCAAGGCGTTCTGGCAGAAGATAAGGTCCGAGTAGGTGGTCTCCTATTATTCCTGTCCAAACATTGACATAAAAGCGTCGCTGATGAGCATGTGTATTTACATCAGCCTATTCATGTTGATTGGGGATGTTAAATGCACCTTCAAGTGTGAAGGCACATTCATCCGTGAAAAGCACAGCTGTCCTAAAATCTGAATTTTCCGCGTTTTGCTCCAGAAACCAGCGGCCGAATTCCACACGACGAAGATAATCCCTTTGCGTCAGTTCCTGGACTCGTTGAACATAATAAGGATGCAAACGTTCTTCCTTCAGTACTCGCCGTGTCGTGGAGTGTAATACATGTAACTGCCTAGCCACTGCTCGTGTACTTGTACTTGGCTGATCAGGCACCATAACCAGAATGGCTTCTTCCACAACTATTACGTCCGTCTTTGTACGACCTGAATCCGACCGGGAACTGAGAAAGGATCCCGTCTCACACAACTGTCGGAGCAAGCGCTCAAATGTTTCACAGTCGGGCAACCTCCTGTTGGGAAACCTCTCTCCGTACAATCGTTAAGCCTCTGAGCCATTTCAATTTGCAGTGCCGTAGATGAAATGCATATCAGCCTTTTCCCTATTAGTTAAGGGCAACTTCTTCCGATACGTTCCGGCCGCGATTGACAGTTGCACAATCAAATCAGCTGCTTTTATGTATTAATCGAAGCAAAATTTTGCAAACGCGTTCTTCTTCTTCACTATATCACATTTACATGCTATTAGTGTCGTTCCTCTCCCAATAACCTAAGAATGGAGGTTTAACGTTTGCATAGACTAAGTTTCAAAATGCGCCAGCACCTTTGCATTTCATTTCCGACCATGCATTCTTTGATAAAAGTTGTTTGTTTGGATGTATACTATCACCTCTTAAAATTTTGTCCATCTTTTGTGAAACACCCTATATATACAGAGTTAGTTTTAGGCTTCTTCCAAAGTTGAAATGGGGTACTTATATCCAGTATGCTTCATTCATCATTATCCAAGCACGTATCATGGTGTTTGATTTAAATTCCACTAAAACGAATAGGCGAAAAAGCTAAAATTTGTTATGTGCGTTAAAGAAAGTAATTATCAGTCGAACATAATAAAATTTTATAGTTTATAATTCATAATTTTTTCGAATAATTATTCAATAATTCATATTTTATGTTAGGGATATATAGAAAGTGGAAATTAAAATATTTATGTTCGAGTAGGTTCAAACAAAATGTCAGCGTGATAGGGCTTTTTTTAGGAAATTAAAAAATATTTAACATTAGAAAGTCAAAACTTTGAATATCTTCAATTCAAAAATTTTTGCGTAAATAATTTCCAATTCGGTAAATTTCAGTGCAAGTTTTTTTTCCAAATCTGGGTGTTTCTATAAAAAATAAATAAACTTTTGGTACATAGATATGGTTTTGAAAACTTAATGTATGCATATGAGTAAATAGCCGCCATTCAGGTATGTATATCAGCAATACGTCATTCAACTAAAAGGGTCCATTATTTTTGGCAACTGAAAACACACACACACAGAGACACGCACACACACACACACACACACACACACACACATATATATATATATATATATATATATATATATATAGGGTGTCCCAAAAACATTGCCCTTGCCTTTTGTTCTTTAAATATTGATCATAGACATATGCTATCAATTACAAAGTCAGTAAAAGAAGGTACAGAATTTTATGAAATAGATAAAAATTTTCAGGGGCTTAAATTTGAAGAAATATAAGATTGTATACGGCCCCCATCCAAAAATTTCCCCAATGAGTCAAATGTATCCCATACACTATTATGGCTATGTACAAAATTTCAGCATTTTATTATAAAAAATAGCAAGGATATGAAAATACATAAATGCTAATTTAAACCACTTTTCGATGCCTGGATATAAGTTAAACATAGCAAAATTTCATGTCGGATGATCACGTTCCAAGGGTCATACACAAATTACGACATAAAACAATGTTTGCATAAATAAATAATAATTGTGCTATTTATTGGTACAAAAGTATCTAAACTCAGTAGAAATAATAACATTAAACAAAGATTACAAAGCCTGTTCAAAATGTTTACATTTCTGTCAAACATTTTTTAGCCATTTTAATGTTCATTGACTGTGACATTCCCAAATTTTCTTCTGTAATTCATCATGTAAAATTTTAAGGTACTTTTCAGGAAGCATAGTTTTTTAAATTTGCAAATAAAACTAAAGATAAGAGCCATATTTTATTTGCTCATGGTGCATTTCTCCGTCCCATCATCAGCATTTTAGTTGTAAATATTTACATTTTAATTTATGATTATCCCCTCACCAACTTTGTTGAAACATATCTCTGTGACATTTTAAGATAAAATGCTGAAATTTTGTACATGAACATATTAGTGTATGGGGCACATTTTACTCATTGGGGGGGGGGGATTTTTTTGTTAGGGGGGCAGTATAAAAATTCAAATTTTGTATTTCTTCAAATTTAATCCTTGAAAATTTTAATCGATTTCCTAAAATTCTGTACACTTTTTTACGTAGCTTTGCAATTTATAGTATATATCTGTAATCAATATTTAAGGAATAAAAGCCGAGGTCAATGTTTTTGGGACACCCTGTATATATCTTTCTCGGAACTGATTAACGTGACAAATAATTTGTGGAATTTCTGACCAAACATGCGGCACTATAGTTGATTACCAAGAAATATATTGGTTTTCCTGTGATTTAATAGTTACTATTTGCAAAAGGTTTTATTATGTATATATGTGTATAACTTATTATTGCCAAAACATGTGAATCATTATGGACACACGAACCATTACTAGTACATTTAACATATTCCCTATGGACTTGTACTTCACTCTACCGAAATTTCTGCTAAAAAAAGAACAAGGTTTTGTTGTATTTTGTTCAGCGACTGTGAATGGTAATTAACAGAGAAAATTGTGATGCTATATCTATTAGAAATGTACTTGTAGCAAGATAATATTTATGTAATTCGTATGAAATTTCTAGATCTAGAAAAAATCATAGAAAATACTTAATCCTACAATTTTACAAACACTATTTTGATCACACTAGATTATTTTTAACACAATTATTTCAAATTGGTAAAGCAATCATACAAGTTGTAATTTTCCAACTGGACGAAAAATGTCCGGGCCAGGACATTTTTCGTCCAGTTGGAAAATTACAACTTGTACTATTTTGATCTTTTTTAACACTCGAAAAACATTTTAGATAATAATTATGTTATTAAAATTGTAAGCAATTATTGTGGCCACACTATTCAAAATAATTTCTGAAATAAAAATTACAGATCTTTGGAAAAAGCTAATTTTAAAATAATATAAAAACATCAACTAATTTGATTAAATGGGAAATCCGTTGATACTAACACAAAAAATTAACACATACATGTTTTTCTTAGCATGTAAAAAATTACCTTCTTACAATGTCATTGACTCTTTACAACGGTTTAATTCTTGTTCTTTTTAATGAAAGAAAGCTATGCATTGATCATTCAGTAGTACTAATGTATCTGTTGTGAGATGTTAATAAAATTACAATATGGCTATTGTATTTAACTCCGTATGTTATCTTTTTCATTAACACAAAATTGTACTCCTTCTTTTCTAAAAGATTAGCTAAATTCATTTTTATTTATAAACTATTTCTACTGGAATTCGGAATTTAATTGTGTTTGCATTTTTGAGAGAAAAATTAAACTGTTGATTTCACTGTGCTCTATTATATGTATGTGATTTATAATAGATTTACTGCTGATTTCACTGTGCTTTATAATATGCATGTGATTTATAATATATTTACTGTTGATTTCACCGTGATTTATAATATATTTACTGCTGAAGTTTTGAATATATTTATAATCGGATAAAGTGTGTGTGTATATCGCGCGAAATTATAAATGAACTTTTCGGAAAAGTTATAAAGTGAATAAAAATTAATTCTTTATTAAGTCATACTTAATAAAGAAGTTACTGAGAAGAAGTTATAAGAAACACATTAAGTATGTAAAAAGTTTAGTTAGAAACCTTAAAGAAATGTTGCCGCTCATCGGCTAAAGGAGTAGATCAACTTCGGGATATTTTTTTTTTCATAGAAACAATTAAGTAACACGAAGACTGAATTTATCGAATTATTGTTTGTAGTTTTTACTAAAAAATATATATGTATTATACAGTACTTATTAAAAATAATGGAGATATTGTCAGTGGCATATGGGTACGATGTGCCCGCAATATCCTGCGCCGTGTAGCGCACAGCTTTATCTAAAAAAAAACAAAGCAATCTAAAGAAACACAAAATGATTTTTCTTTCAGAAAATATATTGAATTTAGGGGGGCCATGAACCTATATTTAGTGAAATTGAACGAAATTTGGTAAAATGGTAGTCGTTTGAAAAAATATATATAATTTATTCTAGCCTATTTTTCTCTAACTTGAACATGGTTTAAAATTATTTTTTTACGCATGTGAAAGGTTCATGTGGCCCCACAGAAAATAAACGATATCAAATACATTTAATTTCCAAAAAAAAAGTTAAATGGTTCATCCATTTAAACTATTTTACACGGCACGCTGAAAATGTAGTTTCAAGAATAACGCGCTGAAGATTTTACAAAGAAAAATAATATAAAAATGTTTAGTTAATCGTTATATTTTGCAATTATAGATAATCTGCAAATCCTAGATTTATAGCTACGAAAAAAAAATCAACATGCGTGCAGGTATATCCCGCTGGGTCCCATATACCTTTTTTTCAGCCTGTCTACGCTCGCTTTCAATTGACTTTAAATTCGTAAATGTTACGAATTTTATTTAACCGTTCAAGGACACACTATTAGCATTCAGAAAATGTAAAAATTCTCTCTTTTTTTTTTTTTTTTTTTTTTTTTTTTTTGCATGAGCGGTATTTTAACTTTAAATATTTATTAAAAAGAGAACGCAGCATATTAGAGAAAGGAGCGCTTAGTTCTGTGGTACCTTATATTGAGGGAGTACCTTATATTATAATAGGGAGCAAGAGAGTGCTTAGCCACATTTTTGAACTTCGGAGATATATCAATTTGAAAATTTGATCAAATACTCAAATCAAAACATTTAAAGTTTTTTTGTTAATTTCTGAGTAACATTTGAGATATTCTGAATAACAATATGGCATTACTTTAATTAAATGCACAATCATCTGGTAAAAAGTTCTAGAAACATCTGTGGCAAAAACGAAACCTGGGACATATGCTGCTACCTAGTAACATTATAAAAAATAATATACAGGATATTATAACATACAATTTTCAGCAACAAATTACAGTGTCAAATTTATTTCACCAAAAATGTGACTTATCACTTTCTTGTCCCAGCACCCTCATATATCTGCTATTATAAAGGAATGCAGCAAATATAGAAGATACGCAGCAGAAATCATATATACCTGCTGCATTCATTTAAAGAAAACAAAGCATTCATATAAAAAATGACCAATCATTATAGTATTTGAATTGATATCTTTCTAAAAGAATGATTTACAATTTAATAATGCATATAAATGATATATATGGTATATACATTTAAAGAGATACTGATATTATTTTAACAAATCTTTCAACTTTGAGCATCGTGAAAATGGCATATGTAAAATTTTTTATATCCGCGATTTGTATAATATCGCATTAAAGTGTATATTTTGAAAATATGTAAGAAGTTTGATATAGTGATTCAAGTCTATGTATGTAGTCATTTGAGAGAATATTGATTATGGACGGCAATATATTGATATTTAATTTGTCATTTACGCATGAGTATAATATAATACATTATTTTACATTTATACTCGTAAATGTTTTTCGATTGTTCATAGATATTTTTACATGTAAAATTGGAAGTACTTCCATTGTTAAAATTGTATATAGAAGCCAATTACGAATTTTTAACTCGTTATTTAGTGCTCCCTATTTAACGTTTATACGAGTATACGTATTATACGGGGTACACATTTTGGATACGTATGATACGGACAAGGCGTTTATACGTATTATACGAAACAGTATATACGGCGCAGCGTATATACGGATCTTACCCCAGTGGTTCAACGTATAAACGTTTAAACGGTTTTCATTCATTGCGTGAAAAAAAATGATTTTTCTCCTACTGGTCTGCGGATCAGAGACATTGAGAAACACCCGCTAGAGTCCTGCATTCACAATGGCATATAACAACCCTAATGGCAAATTTAAGGAATATAGAACAATTTAAATTGCTCCAGCAAATTTATATAACATTTTATCTCGCAATTCAATAAAAATGAGAAGTAACATAAATTAATTAAAATATTTATAGGGCAAAATAACAAGAACCGATGTATGAAACATATTAGGCAGATTGCTACTTTAATGCCACGATTTCCCTCTTTTTCTCCGCTCAGTGACGTAAGACTGATGACGTCCATTCGATCCTATCGTATTCAAAGTAAATACGTATATTTCAAATATACGTATACTGGAATTATACGTTTAACCGGTATACGCTAATACGTATCCGGATATGTTTAAACGTATAATTTTTTGTATACGTATTTCAAACCGTTTAAAAGTAATTAAAAGTAAATACGTATAGTTGAAATATACGTATACTTGAATTATACGTTTAACCGGTATACGCTTATATGTATCCGGATACGTTTAAACGTATAATTTTTGTATACGTATTTCAAACCGGCGTATTATACGTATATACGTAAATCGGTTAAACGTATAACTGAAATACGTATCGCGTCGGGAGCATTACTCGTGATGTGAAATGAGATACATAAATATAATATCAATTCTATCTATCTAAATATAATGACAATTAAATCTTAATGTAATATGCGTTAAATTTAATTAATTACAATCTAGTAAATATAGGACGATAAAAACTTTTTTTAATCAGTTAATTAAAAAATTCCACATCGGCAAATATTTACACATCTCTAAGCGTGTTTTTTAATGATTAATAATTTAAAATATTTCCGCGTGCTAAACAGAGATAATGCATGTCGAAAAACTGTAATTCGTAGATATTATTCCCAGTAGAATTTTATATATTTTGACCAAACTTTTTAAACATAAAGCAATCAGAATTGGAAGCGAAAAGTAGTATTTATTTTTTTAACTTATTAAAATTGTTACAGATAAATGTCCCAAATACATTTTAGACTGATTTGTAACAGTATGTGTTACATAGTAATCAGTTCCAATCACAAAGCAATCTAACGTTTTAGCGGATAGTGATATAAGTTTTAACTAGTGAATTATTGTTACCAAATGTTTTTAGAGAGATTTGTTCGAACATAATTTAAAGATATTAAAGTAATTTTGTGAAAAGTAAGATGCACTAATAAGTTACAATACGACATTATAATTAATATTTAGTTAATTTTTTTGTTATATTTCCAAAACATGAAAAATGATACAAAATTATGAAAACATCAAGAAGTGATTTTAATGTTTAAAAACTGATTTTTGCTCTTAACCAAAAAAAAAAAAATATATGCAGTATTTTTTAAAACAAATTTTCCTGTTATAAAACCCACACATTCTAAAACGCATGGATTATCGGCTAAGCACAAACCTTACTTTCTAATGCGTATTTCATGATTATCAGTATGTTTTATGTTCCAATATTTTAGGGTCCAAATATTTTTTTTATAATTTGATGTATCGTAAATTTGATAAAATAAACTTTTCTAGTGAAATCCTTATATGTGGTAGCCAGGGACAGTCAGAATTATTTTGCAGATGAATATAATTTAAATTTGCTACTTATATTATTAAATATTTTTCGGTTCTTGTAGATTTTTATACATGTAAACTTGGAAATACATACATTGATGAATTTCTATATAAAAACTGATTTCATAAAGTTTTAAAAGGGTAATTTAAATGAAATAAGGAAAAATAATGACGATTCTGGTGATTATTTTTTGCGGGTTACATAATAGTGTAAAACGTATTTAATTCCAATCAATTAAATCTGGGACGATAATAACTTCTCAGAATCAGATGACTCAATGATTGTTTACCCAGCGAATAGATAAGCATCTGTACTATGTTTATGATTATTAATATATTTTTTAGCATTTTAAAAAGAAATAATGCATGTTTAAATCAGAAGCATTTGAAAAATATTAAAGCACAATCTTGTTAAACGTAAAGCTCTCATGCCTGAAAGCGAGAGATGTATTTACATTTTAAGTTTTATAATGGTTATTGATAAATGTTCCAAATACTTTTTAGAGTGAATTGCAACAATATTCATTAATGTTAATTTATTCCAATAACAAAATATAATATGATAGTACCGTTTCAGTATTGGTTTATTAAACATCGCAAATCAACGACATGTATTAAACATTAAGCAATCTAATGATTTAACAAATATAATAATTATTTTTTTAACGTATTGAATTTCAGAAAACAAACACTCCAAATATTTTTTATTGAATTTCAGAAAACAAACCCTCCAAATATTTTTTACAGCTATTTGATCAAACTTAATTTAAAGTCATTTTGTGAACAATCAGATATAATGAGAAGTTAAAATTAGTTATTTAATTTAATCTTTTTAACACTTTCCAACATAGTTGAAAAGTGTTTATGAATTCAGTTTTTCTGTCTATCTGCCGTCTTTCTCTCTGTATTCCGTCTGTCTGTCCGTGCTCTAACTCACGTAAATTAATTCGGATTGTCATGCAATTGATATATGTAATTGAAGTTTACTATTGCATGTTGGTATTGAAAATGAAGTGCGTAGCACTTATGGTTTTCTTATACGGACACTCAAAAAAATTCCATATCATTACGGTCTATGGGGAAAAATGCTTTGCGGTTTTTTAATGATGTTACACAATTTCAAACATATTGAAATTGGGGTATTTTGCTGAGATACACTACAAGAGGCTTAACGCAGAATAGGGTGTGCATAGCACTTATAGTTACTTTATAGGATAACTCAAAAGAATTCCGTTAGATTACAGTCTATGGAGAAAAATCGCTTGCGGTTTATTTTAATGATGTTTCCCTATTTCAGACATATTGAAATTGATATATATCACTGAGATGTATTACAAGAGGCTTGTTATATAATATTGTGGTATAACATTCATCGTTCATTTACGGGGACCCACAAATGAGTTCGGTGTTGTGTTTTAACAATAATTGCTGGAAGCGTGTTTTTAGTTGCTGAACGTGTTTTTAAAGGTAACTCATTTTTTGTCTATTATTTGGTGTGTACAAATTCTATAGATTATTTTCGGGGCATCACAAAAGTACTCGATTGCAAATCAGTGCACTGACGGAAATTCCAGAAGGGAGGTTTTAAACTGTGCTACGCATTTCCTAACGGAACTAAAGTTTAGCATTCTATGTAGTATTTACAATTCTTTATATTATATACAGAGCTGTACAAAAGAATTCGGATACATTCCGGAATATTGTTGGTAATTCCGGAAATTGAGTTTTTATACATGTTATGCGTTTTCGAAATTCTTCATTTACATATCATGTTTCACATTTCTAAACAGTAAGGATTTGTAAAATTATTTTGGAAGTGTTGAAAAGAGCTACATAATTGAGCTACATAAGAGAGCTACATAAGAGCTACATGCTTGACGCATGATTTTTCTTTCTTGTTTATTATATTTTCAAAAAATGTATAATAATATAAAAATGAGAAAACATTAAAAAGTGATTTTTAATGTTTAATAATTGATGTTTGCTTTACTTACCAAACCATAGAATCTATATATAAATAATACGCTATCGTGCGTGGCAAAAGAAATCGCAATTATTTGTTAATTGTTTAATGGAAACGCCCGAATGAAATGCATCTCATTGGTTAATGTGTAAAAGTCCTTTGGCAGGATTTATGACGAGGTAAATCGGGTTTATTTAGGTTTAGCTCTTTTGCTGCAATGGACGATATTCCAAATCCTGGTTAGAGGCTAAAAAAGGTCACGTGGAATCGGTAATTTACCCACAGAATTTCTTACTGATAAGAAGGGAAGCTACTATTGCTTTATCCCATGAACTGTTTCGTTGGCTGGCGGGGATTTACATTACGTTTACGGAGTCTTCCCTTCTTTGCCTAAGAAGTTCTTCCCCTGGACCACGTGATCATGACTTAGATGGAATATTTTTCTATTATGGAGCTTTAAAATATCTTTAGAAATGCCCGTAAAAGATCTCGGTGAATGCTTGAATGTGACGAAGAAGCCGAATTAAAAAGATAAAATCGAAATAAATTGATCGAGAACGCCGTCAAACGCAGAGCATAAGCGATCGCTGAAATAGGCTTAATGACCGCCGCATGCACGAACGCGTTGCTTCTGAAATCCAAATTACTAAATTAAACGTTCTGGAGAATAACTGTGGGACTCTATCTTATACCGATATGCCATTTAGTTTCAACCGTAAAAACATCCCTGACCTTTTCATTTTTTAAAAGTAAGTATAATAATTTTCTCCGATCTCTCCTTTTTTAAACGTAACTGTTATACTTTTGAAATTTTAGCTCTTATTTAATTTTATGCAATCTTTTAGTATAAATAAGTATTATTCTGTATTTTTTTATGAAGTCCACTTTACTGTTATATTTTTCAATGATAGTCAACCCGGGAAACGCCGGGTAGGTCAGCTAGTCCGATATAATACTTTAGGAAAGCAAATTTTAATAATATAAAATCCACCCATCTAAACATTTTCTGTCAATGACCGGGTAAGCGGGTGCCTTTTTGCTCTTTAATCCGAATTTCAGGAGGTTAATATAAAAATAAACTAAAATTATTTTAGATCCTCATTATTTGTAGTATTCACTGGCCATTAGTTCAATCACTTTTAAATTTCGAAATTTGTTTATGTTATTTTGGGGTAACCATTTATATGCCTTTCATAAATGACCAGGTTTCGCCGGTACCCATGAGACTTTTCTATGAAAAAAAACTGAAAAAAATGGATTATCTTAATTTAGATTAATAACAAAATTATTTGAAAATAAGAGTTATGCATATTTTTTATAGTAATTATTATTTTATTTACTTGAAATTTTACATGTTGGACTTCGCTTTACAATAGCAAAGAGTGTACGAATGTACATCACTGTCTTTTCACACTTTTCAAACGTTTTTCTGTTTTTTCTGCATCGTTTATGAGGTTCCAATTAAGCACAGCTCACAAACACCAAGTACTTTTATCTTTCCTGTTTCATCTCGCTTTAAGCTGTTTGGGCTAGGTTCTGATTCTGTGGCAGCTTCAAATACTGGCAAAGATTAACAATAGTAAAAAGTGTACGAATGTATATCGCATACTAGCTTTCCAATTTTTTTACATAATTTTCTGGCCATCTGTAGAAAGAGGCATTTCCAAAATAAAAAATAAAAAAAAGTATGAACAACTGATTATCCGTTGAAAAGTTATTTGCGCACATAGATAGAAAAGGAAGACACAGACGGATTTATAAACTCCTTCGTTCGAAGCCAATTAAAAATGTTTGCAATACAACGCATGGATTTTAAATTTATTTCACCTTTTCATAATTAACGAATTACATTAATTACTAAATAATGTAAATGGCAATAGAATATTTGTATGGTGCATTTTCGTTTCTCTTAGAAATGTTATCGTTATATCGATATATATATATATCGAAATATTATCGTTACGCAATTTCAAGAACTGAAACCGTGGTCTTACAATCAGTCGTAACATGAAAATAAAAATGTAATGGTATAAAAATTGTTTGAATTTGTAATTTCAAATTATTGAATTTATTTCTTAAATTCTGGAAATGTTTCACTTGAAAACGTTTTCAGAGAAAAAATAATCTTATTCATGTAGCAATTTAACTACATATTACTTTTGTTTTAGAATATTTTGTTATTTTGTATTCAGAAAACATGTTTAAAATTTATTCAAACAATGTTACTACGAAAGTCATTATATTAATCCAAACATAAAAAAAGGAAATAAATTACTTTCGTTAATTTATATTTTCAACATTTAAATTTTCTTTTTCAACATTTAAATTTTCTTCTTGCTAAACTTTTTTTGAGAAAATCAAAAGTAATCAAGGTTTTTTATTATTATTATTTTTTTTTTTATACTCAGCACATTCATATTCCAACATCATTTTTTTTAATTATAATTTTGAGGGAGTAAGAAAAAAATATATGTTCTTTTCTGTAATTATTCTGTCATATTTAAATGTTTTTATAATAAAAAATGGATTTAAGAACAGAAAATTGTTACAATTTCTGATATTTAACGATTCGATTACAAAATTCGCGATTTAAATATTAAATAAAGTTTTTCTAAGTTAAAATAGTGATGCCAGATGACTCATTCCAAATTCCAAGTGGTGTACAAAGAATGATAGATATCTATTAAAAATTATTGCTGAAGATATTTATTAAAAACAAAATACTTGAAGACAGCTGAATGACGTGATAAAGAGGGAAATTTTCTGCAAATTTTACAATACTTTTAAAAATATTTTCTAATATTGATAATGATATTAATAGTAATAAAGTTATACACATCCCCAAAAATATATTACGTGTATTCGGGAATTTTTTTGGCATAAGCATTAATGTATTTAAAGGTAGAAATATGATTTTTGAATTGCCTGTAAAAAATGTATTAGGGGTTCTTTCAACATTCCGTTACAAAGAATTGACATTTTCTTAATTATGGTTATGATCCGTAAAGTGAATTTAAATGAATATATATATATATATATATATATTCATTTTATATATATATATATATATATATATGTGTGTGTGTGTGTGTGTGTGTGTGTGTGTGTGTGTGTGTGTGTGTGTGTGTGTGTGTGTGTTACGGTCAATAGGATTAATCCGGTTATTATGATTAATGACCGGACATAAAGGCCAGTTATTATTAATAATAACAGCGGTCATTATTAATAATAACCGTTTATTATAATTAATGACTGGATTAATCATATTGACCGTAACATAATATATATATACAGGCTGTCCCAAAGAGATTGAAGCGCGCTTCAAGTTTTTACCTGTTGGGGATGCGTAGGCCATGTAAAATGCATGCAAACGTGTTCAAAAAAAGGTAGGAATTAACAATATGTTGATCCTCTGCTATTCATTTTTAAAATGTTACGCTATTTAATTTTTGTATGGTCCTGGATCCTATAAGTTATCTTACGAAAAATATTCTCCATGCTGTGGCTCAATGCAATTGTAATAATTCCATTCTTTTACGACCAAAATTCACCGAGTTATGATACTTAAATTCGTTAAACATTTCAGATAAAAATATTCTTAAACATTAATTTTCAGAATAATTTTGGTTTATTCGAAAATTTTATAAGGTACTTATGAAAAAGTATGTCGAAATTGCTAAGAATTTTATGAAAAATACTCAAACAAAATTTTTATATAAAAAACAATGTTTTATATGCTTTATATGTTTTAAATGGTTTATATGTTTTAAGTGTTTTATCTAAAAAATATAAATAATCTTATTTTCATAAATTATTAAGGTGCTTCTCAAGTGCCCTGCTGAACAATGCAAAACTTTCTGACATATTTTCTGACTCATTTTTAAACATAAAGGCATAAAATTGGCAGGCTTGACTATTAAAGCGATTTTGAATCAAATAGCAGTTTCAAGTTTTTGATGAATAAATTACTTAAAGAGTTATAAGCGATTTTCGTACGTGACGAAGAGTATTTGCTCTTTCTTGCACTGAGAGTCCATAATTCGATTCAAAATGTCCACTTTGAAAATCATTTCTGAAAAATCTCCCGCTTTATCTGTAAATGGAAAACGTCATTCAACTACAATTTTTTAAATAAGAACTCCTGCCAAATTCGTGCATTTTCGAACAAAAATGAATTCAAAAATGTGTCAGAAAACAGCTTATTTGGATTTGAGAACAGTCTTAAAAAGATTGTAATATTTGAAATAAATGAATTTTCTCTTTTTCATAAAATCTTGCTTCAGGGGCAAAGTACTTTTGAATGTAAAATATTGAAATGATTTATTGATACCAGGATTCACGAACGAATTTATTTTAACAGTAAGTAAAAGCTTTGCCTCATGTACCTTATAAATTCAAAATTTGATTATAAAATTCTGGTGTCATTGTGGCACTTTGGGATTAAAATTAAGTGGTATATATAATATACCGGTGCCCTTAAAGGGGTTAAAACACAAATAGATAAATTCCATTTTTTTTCGTTTGTTCCGTAATAGAATATCTTTCAACAGATTTTTGAATTTAAATCATTATCATGACCGGATTAATAATGACCAATATTTTAAAGATTATTGCATGGTTGAGTAAGACTGAAAGTATATGAATTTTGTTCAGAAAACAACACCAAAATGGACATTGATTAAAAATTTATTTGCAATAAGAAATAGCTTGTTTTTACTTGCTTCTCATTAAATTTTTCACTACAGCTAAAACAGCCACTGAACCATTGCCATAAGAAGATAGCTGCCAGTCTGTACATCAAAGTAAGAAGAAAATAATATTTTATTAAAATTTTATTTGAAATAAGAAATAGCTTCTTTTTACTTGGTTTTCATTCAAGTTTCTCACTGCAGCTGAAACAGCCACTGAACCATTGCTATAAAAAAAGATAGCTGACAGTCTGCACACCAAAGTAAGAAGAAAAGAATATTTGATTAAAAAATGATCCGAAATAAGAAATAGCTTGTTTTTACATGTTTCTCACTAAAATTTTCACTGCATCTAAAGTAGCCACTGAACCATTGCCATAAAAAAGATAACAATCAGTCTGCACGTGCACACCACAGTAGTAAACAAGAACGAAAAATCGTGCGTCAAGCATAGATTATGTAACACTTTCCAACGCTTCCAAAATAATTTTACAAATCATTACCGCTTAATAAGCTGAAATATAACATTTAAGTAAACAATTTGAAAAACGCATAACATATTTAAAAACGTAATTTCAGGAATTTCCAACATAAATTTCCATCATATACAATTTTCGAAAAAATAGCCGAATACTTTTATTCATCCCTGTATAGGATCTACAGATTTGTATATATACTACATAGGATTTTAAATTTTAATTTGGTTAGGAAACGCGTAGCACAGTTTAAAATTCTCCTTCTGGAGTTTCTGTCAATAAAAGGAAATGTGTTCGCGAACTTTTGAGCTGCCCTGTATATGAAATACAGAATTTATACACACCAAGTAATAGACAAAAAGTGAGTTAAATTTAAAATCGCGTTCAGTAACTTAAAGCGCACTTCTAGGAATTACTGTTAACAGACAGTAGATAATTCTTTTTTGTGTCCCTGTAAATGAACGATGGCGGCAATACACACAATATTCTGTAGTAAGTATCTTGTAATGCACCTTAGTGATATATATAAATTTCAATGCGTTTAAAAAAGTGAAACATTATTTAATTAAACCGCAAACGATTTTTCTCCATAGACATAATGTAACGGAATACTTTTGACTGTCCCTGTAAAGTAACTATAAGTGCTATGCACACCCTATTCCATATTAAGCTTCTTGTAATACGCCTTAGTGATATATATATCAATTACAATGTGTTTGCAATTGTGTAACATCATTAAAATAAACTGCAAATGATTTTTCCCATAGACCGTAATGTAACGGAATTCTTTTGAATGTCCCTGTAAAAAAATATAAGTGCTACAGAATTCAGTGGGAGTTAGAGCACCGATAGACGGCCAGACGGCAGACGGCCAGACGGTAGACGGTAGACGGCCATACGGCATACAAACCAAAGTCATAAACATTTTTCAACTAGGTTGGAAAGTGTTAATAAAAAGAATCAAGAATAAAAGAAATAATTAAAAATTTAATGTAAAATGCATTTTATTAATATTGGAAATTTTTTTTTTGTGTTAAAAGAAACACGTCTGAAAATAGCTCATTTTACTGTGCATTTCAAACAACAACAGCAAAAAGATACCGAAACGTTTCCCAGAATAATTTTCCTTACCACGAAATACCGTTTTGTCTGATGCTCTCAATTCCCAAGCAATCATTTTCAGCTGCCTAAAAAAAATTATACATACAAGAGTTACAAGATAATTTTATTTTAAATATTAATGCTGGTGCTGTTAATTTAGCATGTTTGTCTGTTAAATATGCTGTTTGTCTGTTAAATACCTGCAGTATAATGCTATAAAAGTTAAACAAATAAAATAAGAGCAAAAAAAATCCGTTATCCATTCCAGGTAAAATGAAAACCTTTAATAGAGTCAAATCAAAGAATTCCAATAGCATAACAAGGCATCAATTAGAACATACAAGTTAGATTACATAACTTAACCCTTTCAAGGGCGGGGGTCACAAATGTGACTAATTAAGTTTAATTCCAAAATGGCATACGAAACCCAGAATATATTAATAAAATTTTGCTTTTATAATGAACATGGACGAAACAAGTGTTTATTTCATCAGAAATTCGTTTGCAAATTCTGGTGTCAATCAATCATTTCCCTTTTTTCGAACAGAATAACTCCGCGCCTGAAAGGGTTAAAGGAATAAATATACATAACACATTAAGAACAAATACACAAATGTCTCGTTTTTTTTTCAATAAAAAAAAAAAAAAAAAAAAAAAAAAAAAAAAAAAGATAAACGAAACTAATAACAAGAACTAAATAAATTTCAAACATGCATGCTATTGATGCGAAAATTATTGAATTAAAAATTGATTTACAAAAAATATTTTTTTTCTTTGAATTCTTCCTTGTTCTCATTTGTTGTCTCATTGTTGTTTCTCATTTATTTATCATTCATTTAAGGAATAACAAGAGCACACAAGTCTGATGTTTTTATTCAATAAACAAACAAACAGACAAGTGTAACAAGTGCGTTTCTTAAAAACTTAGTAACTCTGATACATAAAGTTTAAAATATTAAAATTAATTTAGTTATCTGGAAAATAAAAATCTTTAATATATTTTTCACCAAGATTATGAACATAATATAAAAGATATCGTTTTAATGTGTAGAAGAAAAGTTTACTTTATGTATAAATAAAAATGAAATATGCATTTAGAAGAAAGATTATCCTCTTGTGATTTATATGTGTGATTTATATGTGTGATTTATATGTGTGATTTATAACTCCGTGATTTATATGTGTTAGTAAAAGAAAATCTGCTATAGAAATTGTTTCTTTTTGTGTTCGCCCACATGTAAATACTAAACGAAATGAAAATAATAAATTGAGTTTTTCAAATATTTTGAAAAATAAACATTTAATTTCTTTTAAAATTATTAAAACATTTTCAATATATAAATATATTTCTCTTATAACACAAAAACTTTTCTAGACAGTCTAAAAAACAGAACACTCTGTTTGTATAATGCCGTATTATATTTAAATATTATTTTTAGTTTTACCAGTCTTCAATTTATTTGTATTGTCAATAAATATATACTTGTTATCATTAAAAACAAGTGCATAGTTAGTTATGTTCTTATAAAAACACATATGATAAAGAAATGTTAAAAGATATGTGTAAAGGAAAAGAGTATGTGCTACTTTTAAAACGTTGAACTATATCATATGTGTTTTTTTAAGAACAAAACAATTAACTATGTTTATAATGATAACTGGTAATGTATATATTTTACTGACAAATACAAATGAATTTATTTAAGAGAAATATAATGTTAATTATCAATAACAGTACTGTAAAAAGACACATTTATATTACTCCTGCTCTCCAAAAATATATACTAATGTCTGGAGATTGATAAAACTAAAAATAAGATTAAAAAACATTTCTTTGAGTATCACTCGGGCTATATTTGTTTTAAACTCAGATGCATTTGTAGTAACAAACAGAACTTCTATAATAAATGATGTCTTGCGTTTAAATTATTTTCTACTTCATTTCCATGCATATTCTTTTCGGCACTTTCTCATTTATGATTGCGATGAAAAGATCAATATACTTACGTAAGATTTTAACTTAGCTTGAGAGTATTTTAGTATCCCTAAGATAAAATCCAATTTCCGCTGAATAACTGCATGAACGAATAAAGCATCTTTCTCATATCATGTTGGGAATAAAATATCAATATGTCTAGAAAACAATTTATGTTAATTTCAAAAGACAAGTTGAATGTTGTGGTTTCTCAAAATTGAGAGTTCGATTTCTATTTATTTAACGGCATGGAAACGGGCATAATCAATTAATTTAAATGTATCGGATAAATATCATTTTTGCAATGATACATTATTCTCGATAGCAGTTTTTAACACTTGCCATCATATTTGAAGAGTGTTTATGATTTCGGGTTGTCTGTCAGTCTGGACGTTTTCCGTATTCTAACTCTCGTACATCTCATAACTCTCGTACTCGGAATGCCTTAAAAAAATTATATTTTTTCAGGTTTTCTACAGAATGTTAGGTACTGAAAATAAAGTGTTTATATTTTTTGTTGGGTTTACGGAACACACAAAAAGTATTCTATTACATTATGTTCTAAAGGAAAAATCCTATCCGATGCATTTTAATATCGTTACAATACCTCAAACATAATGAAATTTCTATGCATCAATTTGATGGACTAAATATACTTTATGACGAGTAGAGAATAAGTAGCATTTATTGCTTGTTTACAGGGACGCACAAAATAATTCTATTACGTTATGATCTACGAGGAAAATCGTTTGCTATGTACTCTAATTATATTATGATTCTTCATATATAATGAAATTAAAATAGAATACTGAGACGCACTACAACATGTTTTCAATAGATTACGTTGATTACCAATAGGTTACGTACAGATTACGTTTCAATAGAGTGCGTATCATTCGATTCGATTACAATCGATTACATGACGAACTATGTACGATTTTATTATATAAAAATCCCTGACGGCTCGGCCTACAGACACATGTAGATTTCGAAGACACAGATCGTGGGGCACTTGCTTGTTGGGAATTGCGGAAGAAATGACCTTTTTGCTATGATGCCGTAGTTGGGATCGCCAACTTCGAAATCTAACTTGTTTGCAGGCGGAGCCGGCAGGGATTGTTTGCTTTTTATGTATTTTTTTATTATTTTTTTTTTTTGCTATAAGGGTTTGTCTTATAAAACACTTGTCAATATAAAAGTTTTAGATAATATTAAGAGGATTTATACTAAATTTAAGCGGATTTGATATCTTGTGAATTGACGAAGTTATGATTTTTTTTCTTCTAAAAGCCCTCTCCCCCCCCCCCTTGGGGCCATTTTTAATGATATCAAAAATCTGTCATACATAAATTTAGGCCCTTTTTCTAGAAGTAATAATAAATTTAAACGGATTCGATACGTATCATAATTATGACGTTATGGTGGTTTTTCTGTTTTCACAAAAAGTTTTATAGTAGCATTTATTGCGGATTTGATATCTTGGAATTGACGAAGTTATGATTTTTTTCTTCTAAAACCCCCTTCACCCCCGCCCCCCTTGGGGCCATTTTTAATGATATAAAAAAATCTGACATACATAAATTTTCGGCCCTTTTCCAAGAAGTAATAATAACTTTAAATGGATTCGACACGTATCATAATTAAGACGTATGGGTTTTTTTCTGTTTTCACAACCCCCCCCCCCCCCCGTTGGTTCGATTTTGCCCATTAACGAACTTCACCGAGATTTTATGCCCCTAGATTTTATTTATCAGTTTGGAAGAGATTTGTGCAGAATTATTGGAGTTATCGTGTCCATAAAAAGTGACATAGATAGATAGATAGATACATAAAGTTTTAAACTGGGCGTGGTTTTGGGTTCTAGGAGTCATGTTCGGCGTAGATCTGCAAAAATTTTCAAATTCTCCAACTTATAGGAGAATGTAATAGGTAGTATTTCTTACTAAATCTACCTAAAGAGGGGACATTTCTTAACCCATTAAGCGCCATTGCTCCCATTTTGGGAACATTGCTTTAGGATTTTTTTGTAAAGTGAGCATTTTATATATTGCTAAAAAGTTCATGTTATTTGCATTTTGAATATATTAGATGACATCTGATTTTTTTTTTTTTTTTTTAAAGTTTCGATAGAATTTTCTAGCTTTTAAAACGTGTTAAAAAAGGCGAAAAATAACTTTTTGGCAGTATTCGAAAGAAATATAAAAAAAAATGACTTTATAATAACAATTATATCTTTTAGTTAAAATATGCTTATAACAGTGTATTATATTAAATAACTTCAATCCGGAATTAATAAGTATAATAGATCAATCACAATTACCGAAGGCATAATTTGTTCCTAAAATGGGAGTAAGGTTTTTTAAAAAGTTGTACATATGTGTCCGTGCATTTATGGTATTTATTTTTCAATTTATTAGCTATAGAAGGGTAATATCATTCTAAAACTAATATTTTAAGAAGATTTCATATAAATTAGTCCAACTGTTACATTTATAATAAAAAAACAAAATGAAAATACCAGTTCCATAAGCATTTTCATTATCCATCGGTTTATTTTTCATTTTTTTCTGACTATTTTACATGAAAGATGATTGAACATTGTTTTAGATTTGAATGGCTTTTCGGATGTTCCGGAAATAGTTTGTTTGCCATCTGATTGGAGTATTGTAACACATAAGGAAGATATCTTCCTCATATGTATGTCGCATAAATTATTTTCGATTACATATGTAATAGAAAATAATTTATGCGACAATTTATCCCATGTTATATTTTGTGGAATAGAACTTTCCGTAAATTCTAAATCAAGAGACAATCAAGAAATATCTGATTTAGTGTTTAAAAAGAGACTTAGTATTAAACACAGACTTGATATTTTAAATGAAAGTTCAGACGAATCTACAAATTGGAATATGGAAAAAAACTAAACAAAACAAATTGTTAAAAAATCAATTATTGGGCACTTAATGGGTTAAGGTGGTTCTCAAATCACCTACTAAACAACGCGAAACTTTCTGACTCATTTTTAAACGCAAAGACATACAATTGGCAGCCAGACTGTTGAAGCGATTTGGAAGGAGATCTTATTATTTTTTATAACAGAAAAAGTTGTATATTTCTTTTAAATGCTAAAAGGTGTAAATTAACAACATAATACAAATAAAAATAACTTTTATTAGTGTGTTTTACATGTTTCGGCTCACTCCGAGTCATTTTCAAAAACAAATGAGAATAATCCATAATTGCACGGACTTTGAAGTTATTCTTTTCAGGTACTTTTTTTAAAAATTACGTACGTTATCTTTTATTTTTACTTGGTTGTTTATTTTCATATCTGTGACCATGGAGTAACTCGAGCCACAATTTAGGTAAATTAAAAGATGCCGCATCGCTGTGGCTCGAATTACTCCATGGTCACTGATATGAAAATAAACAACCAAGTAAAAATAAAAGATAACGAGTAATTTAAAAAAAAGTACCTGAAAATAATAACTTCAAAGCTCGTGCTATTATGGAATATTCTCATATGTTTTTGAAAATGACTCGGAGTGAGTCGAAACATTAAATATAACCTAATAAAAGTGTTTTTAATTTGTATTATGTTGTAAATTTACACCTTTTAGCATTTAAAAGAAATATATTATTACAAGATGTTATAATTCATTATATTGTTAGAAAATGTTGTAGTTCAAAAATTATCAATAGATGACGCTGCATGCATAATTCGAAGCAGATTTATGTCAATCAGGCTGCTCTGTAAGACATACTGATTCTTCCTTAGATGTCAACAGTAATGCCTTCGTTTCCAGATCAAGCGTTGTTTGTGAAACACTTTTACAAGAACGGGGAATCAGAAAATGGCGCATTGCCAAAATTCTGCACGCTAAAATGACTGAAGACGAGAAAACAGCATGCTTTATTTTGGGATACTGAAGTTTGAATGGGTCTTTTACTATACACCTAATTTGCATACAAATGTTTCATATTATGCATGTCAGCGCCATCTTTCGATAATTTTTTAACCATAACTTTTTTGTTAGTTAAAAAAAAAAAATCTGATTTCCCTCTAATCTCATTCCTTCAAACCGCAATTTCTTAACATCATTTGTTTCTTTTTAATGAATTTTAATGAACTTTTGTTGCACCCGGTACATCCTAAAATACATCGCACTGAATTTTTTATTGTTCGTGAATACTGAAATCAACCACAGATTGTTCAAGAAAGTAATCTGCAATTGTTTTTAGTTTTAGAGAAATTTGCAGAATTACTCAAATTCAATCGCTGTTAAAATGTTCGAATTAGCGGTTCTTGTGTTATTTATTCTTCCGTAAAATCTAAAGTATGGAGTTTAAAAAATATCATTGAAATAAAAGTGAAAATAGATTAAAAAAAAAAAACACACTTTCATAAGTATTCAAAGTTTATCTTAAAAACTCAAGTTTAATTTCATAAATGCAATTCATGTACTTTCAAAATTTTCAGTTAGAATATATTCATTTGGTGTGAGCCGCGATTAATGAAAATTTATAATGTTTGTTCAGTTTTATTTTTAACATATGGAAACAGAAAAGAAAAAAAAAAAAAAAAACATTATTTAAACTATTTATTCAGGATTTCTAAATTGGTTTCACAACGTTTAATCATAATTTATTTAATATTTAAATATAAATTGATGAAAAGCATATTTTTTTATATTTTCTTCTTTTTAGTGTTTAAAATGTTTCGATGTTGAAATTCCATGGTCAATTGCCATATTTTGGCGAGAGTCGTTTAGCGCATAACTAACTGAATTGTTTTTGTTACTCGTAAACATGTATACAGTTGTAAACATAAAGATTACATGGCGATTTATCATCTCCCATTGGCTGTATATGTAATATATTACATAGAATGCTAAATTTTAGTTTAGTTAGGAAACGCGTAGGACAGTTTAAAATTCTCCTTCAGGAGTTTCTGTCAATAAACAGAAATGTGTTCGCGAACTTTTGAGCTGCCCTGTATATGAAATACAGAATTTATGCACACCAAGTAATAGACAAAAAGTGAGTTAAATTTAAAATCGCGTCCAGTAACTTAAAGCGCACTTCTAGGAATTACTGTTAACAGACAGTAGATAATTCTTTCTTGTGTCCCTGTAAATGAACGATGGCGGCAATACACACAATATTCTGTAGTAAGTATCTTGTAATGCACCTTAGTGATATATATAAATTTCAATGCGTTTAAAAAAGTGAAACATTATTTAATTAAACCGCAAACGATTTTTCTCCATAGACATAATGTAACGGAATACTTTTGACTGTCCCTGTAAAGTAACTATAAGTGCTATGCATACCCTATTCCATATTAAGCTACTTGTAATGCACCTTAGTGATATATATCAATTACAATGTGCTTGCAATTGTGCAACATCATCAAAATAAACCGCAAATGATTTTTCCCCATAGACCGTAATGTAGCGGAATTCTTTTGAATGTCCCTTTAAAAAAACTATAAGTGCTACACACTTCAGTTGAAATAGGGAACATGCTATAGATAACGACAGTAACATATAAAAATTGCAGTGAAATCCGAGCATATTTACGGGAGTTAGAGCACGGACAGACGGCAGACGGGCAGACGGGCAGACGGCAGAAGGCCAGACAAACCGAAGTCATAAACACTTTTCAACTAGGTTGGAAAGTGTTAAAAAAGAATATTTCCAAATCATTATGATTTATTTTTCTTTACGCAAATCATAGCTGCAAAACCTTTCGATATTCACATAGTTACCACAATTTCCGATAAAAAAGTACTTGTTGTATTTAATGATAGAAAATGTCGATTAAATATGACTATTCCGAAATTGGTGAAACCAAAAACATCTGAAAGATTAGCAAATATGCAACATGGAAATAGCTTGAAATTCAGGCATGGATAGAATAAAATTCCACAAATGCGATCTATGGTTAAGAAATATTTGTTTTATAACTTAATTTTAATCTTATAAAATAAATGTAGATTAAAAGCGTGTTTTTCTTTTTGGGTCACATACATCATTTTATTGTTCTTTATTTCAAATTATTTTTGTTAACAAGAGTCGAATAATCTTTAATATTTCGGATAGATTTCATAACTTATCAACTAAATTAACCTATCAACAGCAAAAGGTGGGTTTTACAATAAAATTAAATATATCATTAAATATAATGTTATAATCACCATTTCAACCCACTGAAGAATATAAATGCAGAGTAGCATTTCCAATATACAAAGTAAACATACTGATAGTTCTAATAAGGATAAAAAATTTAACTGTTTTCTCAATACTTTTTTCACTTCCGCTGATACTTCGTATCCTGTAAACCTCATATCAATCCCTTACTGTCCCTTGTATACTAGGCCTACGCGCTGACATAAAAATGGCGAATGTCGTAAGCGGAATTTTTCCATCGTTTCTATGGTCCCATGATTTAAAAACCAGTATTCTCTTACAGTATTATTCGCCTTACTTTTCTGGAATAAAATAGGACGAATAATACTTTTATAAAATATTAGTATTAAAATTCAAGGGACCATACAAACGCTGACAAAAATCATCTTACGACAGCAGCGGTTTTTGTGTCTGCACGTAAGTCTATTATTCAGAAGGCGGCAGGTCCATCTAATGGTATGCACATAGAGTTATGGCAAAATAAGCTCTTCTTTCAAATTAATACCTTCAAGAGCGGTGGTTCATTTTTGGACAACTTAATTTTAATCCATAAATGCCACATTAGCACTACAATTTTGGAATGAAAAATTCCCTTTTATCAAGTACATGAAGAAAAGTTTTTACCTATTTTCGAATAAATTTGTTTCTAAATTCTGTTGTTTCGTCTGTTTTCGTCGTTCTGTTAATTCGTCATTTCAACATTTTGCGAATAGAAGTACCTTGCTCCTGATAGGGTTAATCAATAGTTCTTAGTGCAAAGTTCATCTATGATTTCCTCACAGAAAATCAATGATTTATTTTATTGTTAGAATTATAAAACATATTTGAACTTTAAAACATTTTGGCAGATAAGTTTGTTTTGTTTTCATCATTTTGCTTTGCCGTATTTATGCATAAAGCTATTAGATACCTTCCTTTTATAGAAGATGTGTCCGTGCTTATTTGACGGAGTATTTTGGAGAAAAATAGAATGGACGTGCTATACTATTTTCCTAGCCTCTACATTTCCTTATTAACGACCCTTAATGTATTTCTGTTTGTGTGGGTGGGGGGGGGGGGGGGGGACAGCACAAATATTATCTTGTCTGAATCGCCTGTATAGACAGAAACGAATTCCTTTACAATTGTCAGACTCGTCTGCATTGCTGCTACTATCAATAAAACTCCATGTAGTTTCGACAGTGTCAGGGAACCAATGCTGCATCGGTGTGAAGCAAACATCATGTCTCATGGTAGATATTTCTGTAAATTTCTTCAATTACAAATTCATTCATCTTGCACTCTAGTTATAATAATTATGTCCAATAAATTTTTTCTAATTAATTTGGGTCTTTTTTGTCCTTTCAGAGCACTTTCCTATCACGTTTGCGGTTGTGGTTTCTCGGGCAATTTTCATTCCTTTAGATGTTATTTACCTCTCCAGAAATTTTGTACACATATTGAAAAGACACATTGTATACAGATTCATTCACTATTCACAGAAAAAAATTGAAAGGTGGCGGAGCACATAACTCAACTGCTACGAATTACAAGAAATAAATTTCAAAACCAGTATCGCAATCCGCATTATCAGTAAATATTAAGGTTGTTTCATTTCAAGTGAATTGCAGATTTTTCTTTCAGCTTTTAACTTTGCCAATAAGAAAGATATTCTAAGAGTATTTGCAAAAGAATTACTTTGCTTTCTACGAAATTTCATTCTCTTTTGCGCATAAGCAATACAAAGGAATTTCAAATACGCTATTAATAACATAAAATCAATGGTACTTGATGGAATTATGGAATTATTTTGAGCACAGTTTTGAAATCAATACCTCAAAATTTCTTAAAATCATCCATTTCTCTTAACCTTTATACGGTGAGACGTTTAGTCACTTGGATGTTTAAAAATAAGTGAGGTTTGGGAAGATTCGGAAAGTGAGGTTTCCTCCTATCTTTGACTGTTAGCTAAAAGTACCTGTGTGTTGTACCATAGGGTGGCTTTTTCCTGCCACCAAATGAAGATACTTTCCCTTTTCAGAGTTTCTCAACAATAATATATCCATGTCCCACTCCATAACTGTAAGGAAAGGGTGCACTTGGTATATTTTTAAATCCTTTCCAATAATTTATAAAACTATCATTCTGGTCTTCTAAAAATTAATATAGGTTGATTGATGATACCATAATTGTTTCAAAGTCACTGAGATATAATGTGGGATTGGAATTATAAATAATAACAATCTGTAAATTATTATACAGCATTATTATCAACAATACAAGATAACAGACTCAAAGATTCCATTACTAAATACAATATATTATATTAGCAAGCTACGCTCGCTACGCTGGTCAATTTCTCTTAACGAACCTTTAATCAAACAAAATATTGACATTTCATAATTCACTTTTACATTTTAACAGAATAATAAGGCTACTGTAATTTGTGACACGTGCTATAGCCAATATACACGTCAGGACACGTTGCCCTTATCATTATCTTTTTACGCGTGAAGGTTTGGCTATTGTACTCCATTGTGAATTTTGGTAATTTTTTAAATTAAATATTTGAAAAATGCTATAATTATTAGATTTAAAATTTATATCAAGAAATATACAATTTTTTACCTTTCAAACGCTGTTTGACTAAAAATTTTCTGACACATACTTTTCGAGCTATTATTTTTTTTTTTTCAGTAAATTCAAATGTTTCATTTTCCGAGATTAATCTGTGGAAAAAATTAGCGAAAAACTCAGTCGTCAGCAACGCATAGCTTTATATTAAAGAGGAATGTTGGAGCAGAGATTGTCACCATCATTTTTAAATCGGTTCTATAGTTCCAGAGATTCCATAGAAATTGTAATTTAGAATGATTTTAGAACGCTTTTCGCTCGTTTCACCCTTTTAAATTTCGATTTTTTTTTTAATTCTTAGAGAGCATTTACATCTTATAAGTAACTACCATGCCAAATTTCTAGTTTCTAGCTCGTTCAGTATAAAAAAAAGCAATTTTCGAACATTTTTCACTCCTGCATCCCACTGGGGTTAGTGGCACCAACATAAAATATAGCCTAAGTTGGAGCAGGGAGTGTCACCATCAATTTGCCACCATCACTTTTGAAATCGGTTCTGTAGTTCAAGAGATTCCATAGAAATTGTAATTTAGAATGTTTTTAGAACGCTTTTCGCTCATTTCACCCTTTTAAATTTCGATTTTTATTTTGTTCTTAGATAGCATTTACATCTTATAAGTAACAACAATGCCAAATTTCAAATTTCAAGCTCCTTCAGCATAAAAAAATTGCAATTTTAGAACGTTTTTCGCTTCTGCACCACCCTGGGATTAATGGCACCGACGTTAAATATAGCCTATGTTGGAGCAGGGGTTGTCATCAAAAATTTGCCACCATCACTTTTGAAAAGGGTCCAGTAGTTCCAGAGATTCCATAGACATTGTAATTTAGAATGTTTTTAGAACGCTTTTCGCTCATCTCACAGTTTTAAATTACGATTTTTTTTTAGAATTTGTTCTTAGAGAGCATTTACATGTTAATAAGTAACTACCATGACAAATTTCATGTTTCTAACACCTTCAGTATAAAAAATCAAAATTTTAGAACGTATTTCGCTCACGCACTTTCCTGGAGGTAGTGGCACCGGCATGAAATATGGCCTATGTTACATCAGGGAGTGTCACCATCAATTTGCCACCATTACTTTTGAAAAGGGTTCTGTAGTTCCAGAGATTCCATAGAAATTGTAATTTAGAATGTTTTTAGACCGCTTTTCGTTCATCTCACCCTTTTAAATTTTGAATTTTTTTTAGAATTTGTTCTTAGAGAGCATTTATATCTTATAAATAACTACCACGCCAAATTTCAAGTTTCTAGCTCCTACAGTATAAAAGAAATCGAAATTTTCGAACGTTTTCCGCTCTTGCACCCCCCTGGGGGTTGTGGCACCGACATAAAATATAGCCTATGTTGGAGCAGGGATTGTCACCATCAATTTGCCACCATCACTTTTGAAATCGCTTCGGTAGTTACAGAGATTACCCCCTACAAACAAACAAACAAACAAAACAATCTTTACTACTTTTTAATATTAGTATAGATGGAAAGAAAAAATATAAAAGTTGGAGTGTGGAGAAATCATACGAAAAAAAAACCAAGAGAAATACTCGGTTCTATAGACTGTATCTCAACATGAAGTTTGGAAATTCGTTATATGCCAAATAAAAGATTTGAACCAGAATTCTAGGTGAATTCCGGTATTGATGATTACGAATGTGTTACATTATTGACGTGTATGAATGGTCGTGATCTACACATCATATTATTTGTTCGAGTAATTAATATATATTGTATAAATTTGAAAAATAAAGATGTAGTATATTCAGGTAGTTATTAGCTAAGTGAATGTTTAAGTAACTGTACGATAAAATCCTACACTCCTATCTTTGACTTTTAGATAAAGGTACATATGTGTTGCACCATATGGTGGCTTTGTCGTGCCACCAAACTAAGATACTTTCCACTTTCAGAAAATTTCAACAATAATTTCTGTATGTCCCACACCATAATTGTAAGGAAAAGGTGCACTTGGTAAATTTAAAAACCTTTACCATCGTTTATTAAGCTATTCATTCTGCTCTTCTAAATGTGAATATAGGTGATTGATGATACCATAATTACTTCAAAGTCATTGAGACATAATATGTATTTTTTCTAATAAGATTAAATTGATTATTAAATTAAAATTATGAGCAAATATTCATTGTCATATCAAAGATAGTTTAGTAAATATTTAGAAACTCATCTGAGTTAAAGAATCATATTTACTATAAAGCGGCATAAGCAATAAGAATGTTTAACACCATTGCTACCAATGGAATTAAATTGCAGCCAATTGCCCCCAATGAAGAAGTTATAAAATTCATTTAGCTAAGCAGTTTGTCCATCTAGAAGTGGCCAATTCTATTGCCTCAAAGTCTTTGAGCAATAGCAAAAGATTATGTATATTTCTCTTTGAGACTCCATGTTTTTTTTCGTTTAATTTTTCATTTTATACAACGATTTTAGACGTCACAATTTTTTTCTCTAAATTACAAATCTCAACGTAGTAATTTAACTATTTTAGGTCTTTTAAGGTTTCATCGCGTCTAAGTTTTAATGTCGGTTAAAATGATATACTCTAACTACACAATACATCATTTACATATTCAAAATGATATAGTAATTTTGCATTGTTTAACGAGACACGTGTATTCAAAAAAGTTTCGACGAAACATTTAAAAATACTAAAAAAAATTTTATGACTTTTTTTTAAATCAAAAATTTAATGCTTTCTCTTAAAACAGTAAAAGTAGTTTATGCGGAAGATATTTCAAATATATTTAGTGGTTTACATAAATAATGAATATTTCGGTTTGCCTATCAGTTCATGCTAAATAGATTGAAACACGTTGTTTGTGTAATTATCGTCTGCAGCGAGCTAAAGCTGCATGTTCCTTGATTTCATGTGCTCCGAATTTATGTAAGTTTCTTTTTCTTGCTTGCCGAGTTTGGCAACACTCACTGTTCTGTTTTCTTGTTGTTTTTAGAATGTGAAAAATAATGTTGTAGAATAAGCCGTGTGATGGCTCGCTTTTTGTTGTTTGTTATGTGAATAAATCCGCTTTTATACAGTCCCTGAGTTTTAGTTAAGTGTTTTTAGTTAAGAACCAGCAGTGTGTATGTGTATAGTTTAAAACGCAATAACAATCTTGGTACAAGTCTAGCCGGAGCGCTAGTGAAAGAAAAAAAATGTAGAATCGAACATTTTTCTGAACTGCTGCGATGTCGTTTGTGCGAAAGATTACCTCAGCTTGTGAGGTAAGTTAACTTTGGACATTATATTTCGTGTGCAAAAATAATTTGCTATTTAAAACTGTAGAATTGTGATGAAAATAATAGTTTAGATTTAAACTAAATTTCGTATTAACATATTTTAGAACTAGTTTTGGGTTTGATTTAAGTAAAAATGAGTGAACTAACAACTTTTAAAACGAAAAGAACTGCTCTACGGAGAAGTGTAACGAATTATATTAAGAAAATAGAAAGTATAATCGCAGATGGTGAGATTAATTTAACATAATTAGAAGAAAATATTGAACTGTTAAAACAGAAAGAAACGGAACTAAAAAAACTTGATAGGGAAATTGAAAGTTTAATTACAGAATCTAAACAATTAGAGAGTGAGATAGATATCGCACAGGAAATTTCAGATAAAATTGATTTGTGGAAATTTAAAGGTGAGAAAGTATTGAAAATCGAAAATGCGAAGTTAAGTAAAAGTGAAAATAAATCTAATAGTGTAATTTCAGAAAACATTTTTGAGAATATTAAATTACCTAGGTTATCATTACCTACTTTTGGAGGCAATATCACTGAATGGATAGCTTTTAAAGATATTTTCAATGCATGCGTAAACAGTAATACGACTATATCTAATGCTCAAAAATTGCAGTATTTGAAGGCTTCATTGAAAGGTGAAGCGTATCGCGTTATTCAGTCTATTCAAATTTCGGATTCTAATTTTGAAATTGCATGGAATTTACTAGACGAAAGATATTCAAATAAGAGAGAACAAATTATTGCATATATTAAACGATTTCTAAGTTTACCAGCAATTCAAACAGAATCAGCTATTGCTATTTTAAATCTAGTTGATAACATTAATGAAGTCATTTGCTCGTTAGAAGTATTGAACCAAACCATTGACAAATTTGGGGATACATTAATGACTTATTTAATTTTGCAAAAATTGGATCCTTCTACAAAATTGTGGTGGGAACGTCAGCTTAAAAGAAATGAAATTCCGAAACTTAAGAACTTAATTGAATTTCTTAAGAATTATGCAAGAACTCTTCAAAATAGCAACTTAGTGGTAAATAAGCTACCTAAATCTGTATTTCCAAATAAGAGCAATGCTTTTGTAACTACTTTGAGTTGTGGTTACTGTAAAGAAGAACATAGTTTAGCTAAATGCTCGAAATTTCTTAATTTGCCTGTTCAACAACGAATAGATTTCGTAAAACATAATCATTATTGCTTCAATTGCCTATCTAATATGCATTTTCTCAATAAATGTAAAAGTCTAAATACGTGCCATCATTGCTTTAAGAGACATCATAGTATTTTGCACATGGTAAATAATTCAAGGAATAAGAATCAGACGAATAGTATGTCCCCACACGCACAAGAATTTATCCCTAAAAAAGTTGAGTCAGCGAGTGATAATGTTTCGTCTACAGTCTGTGCCTCTCATTATGAATCAAACGCAAAGAGTAATCAAAATAGTCATATTTTGTTGTGTACCGCATTAATAAAAGTTCAAAATTCTAAAGAAGAATTTGTAAAATGCAGATGTTTATGTGATACAGGCTCTCAGAAGTCATTTTTTTCTAGAGAATGTGTAAGCAAATTAGGATTAAAGGTAAAAGATAGTTCTATTTCTGTGTCATGTTTGGGAACATTTAGTAATGTGCGTAATGGGGAAGTCGATTTATTATTCACTTCTCACTTCAAAAGTGATCTTAGAGTATCAACATCAGCATTCGTAATGGATAAAGTGACAGATAATATTCCCTATGTGTCTTTACCTTCAGTCATTTACGATAATTTCAGTGATTTAGTGTTAGCTGATCCATTGTTTTACAAGTCACAAAAAATTCATATTTTATTTGGTGTAAATGTATTTATGTATTTAATGACTGGGGAAATTGTCAAACGTGAACCTAACCTTCCATTTGCCTTAAATTCGAGACTTGGGTGGATAATTTCGGGTACTACAAATTTTGAAACGCTGGCAACTGATCCAGTACTTGTAAATCATTTAAGTACAAAAACTGACGAGTTAGTAAACTCATTCTGGGAAGAGAAAATTCCAAATGTGCAACCTTTAACAGTTGAAGAAAAACATTGTGAAAAACATTTTGAGAGTTCTCATTTTAGAAAAAAATCAGGCCGCTATTCAGTCACATTACCATTCAAACAGGATCGAGATATTTTAGGTGATTCACGCCAAATGGCGTACAGAAGATTTCTTTATCTTGAGAAAAGACTAATATCCATGCCAGAAATTTACAACCAATATGTGCAATTTATGAAAGAATATTTATGTCTGGGCCACATGGACCTTGTTTCGAATACAGATCGTGAATTAGAAACTAAACATTATTACATCCCACACCACTTTGTTTTAAACAATTCTAGTTTAACTACCAAATTAAGAGCAGTTTTTGATGCGAGTGTTAAAATAACAAGAGGTGTTTCTTTAAACGACACTCTAATGGTAGGTCCCAAAATACAAGATGATTTAATTTGCATTTTATTAAGGTTTAGATTTCACAATATTGCCATAACAGCTGATATAAGAATGATGTATAGGCAGGTAAAAATTCATGACAAAGATAGGGATTTTCAGAGAATATTATGGAGAGATAGTCCAGATAAACAAATACAAGTCTTTCGCTTAAATACTGTCACGTATGGAACTGCTGCTGCTCCATATCTTGCAACTAAAGCTTTGAGTCAGTTCGCAATTGATGAGGGTCTTAATTTCCCAAAAGCAAAGTCTATAGTTTTAAGAGATTTTTATGTCGACGATGTTTTAACTGGTGTTGAGAATAGTCAGGAAGGTACTGAATTGATATCTGATTTGCAAAAAATGCAAAAAAAAGGTCGGTTTGAGCTACATAAATTGTTCACAAATGAACCATCACTATTGGAAAATGCTGGGTTAGCAAACACAATCAACGATAATATACATAGTGTAGTGGGCAATAAGGCCACAAAAGTTCTAGGAGTGGAATGGCATCCTGATAATGATATGTTCAAATGTAATTTCAGTGATATAAATTATCAAAGTGTCCCTACTAAAAGAATTATTCTGTCATTTGTATCAACGCTGTACGACCCATTGGGGTGGATTGCACCTTTTGTGATTCTAACTAAAAGGATACTTTAAGAACTGTGGAAATTACAATTATGACCCAGTACCAGCAAATATTGACCAAAAGTGGAAAATTTTGTGCCAAGAAGTCAAACTCTTAAATTCCATATATATACCTAGAAAAGTAATCTTGCCCAATTATTCTCGATGTGAACTTCACGGATTTTATGATGCGTCAGAAAAGGGTTATTCAGCAGTTATTTACGTTAAAACTTGTGATAGCTCTAACATTGATGTGAAACTTTTAACAGCTAAAACTCGCGTAGCACCACTAAAACCTGTCACGATTCCAAGACTGGAATTATGTTCTGCAGTATTACTGGCACACTTAATACAGGCAGTCAGAGCTGCATTACATATAAAACCTGATTCTGTGCACGCATGGAGTGATTCACAAATTGTATTGTCATGGCTAAGATCAAATCCTAAAAGATGGCAAGTCTTTGTAGCCAACAGAGTATCTGAAATCCAATCCATTTTACCGGCTGAGAATTGGAACCATGTGGACGGAAAAGAAAATCCTGCTGATTGTGCATCACGTGGGTTACTTCCTGCAGAACTACTGTCCCATGACTTTTGGTGGAACGGCCCACTATGGTTAAGAAGCAGAGAGGTTCCCGTGTATGAACCTATTCCCATAAATGAAGAAGAATTACTAGAAGAACGTAAAACCTTATCATTTGTATCTTCTGAAACTGTAAAAGAGCTTGATGTTATATAAAAAATATCTTCGTTTTCCAAATTTCAATGCGTATTTGCTTGGATATTGAGATTCATCTCCAATTCAAAGGCAACACACGTGTAGAAAGAAATACATCCTTTTTATCAAGCAGTGAAATTCAAGCCGCAACACGCTGCATTATTCGGATAGTTCAACAAGTAAACTTCAGTAAGGAAGTTCAGTGTTTAGAAGCTGGAAAAGAGCCACCTGCAAAAAGCAGTCTCATGTGCTTGTGTCCAATTTTAGATGATAACAAAATATTAAGAGTAGGAGGAAGATTGAAAAACGCACAGCTGTCGGAGAATGAAAAGCACCCAATCTTATTACCATCAAAGCACCATGTGACTAAGATCATAATTAAACATTATCAAGAAAAATACTTACATGCAGGTCCAGAACTTCTTCTTTCTTTAATTAGACAGCAATTTTGGATCATTACTGCTAGGTCTGTTATTCGGGAAATGGTAAGAGCTTGTGTTACGTGTTGCAGATATAAAGTTCAAACTGCAAAACAAATAATGGCTGATCTTCCAGCATCCAGAGTAACACAATCACGACCATTTCATCGAGTTGGAACAGATTTTTCAGGACCATTCAAGATTAAATATCGTGCAGGACGCGGCGTAAAATCATTTAAATCATATGTGTGTGTATTTATCTGCTTCATCATCAAAGCAGCCCATCTTGAAGTCGTCGAAGATCTTTCAACAAACGCATTCTTAAGAGCATTAAAACGATTTATTGCAAGAAGAGGGAAACCTTTTGAGATTTTTAGTGACTCTGGAACCAACTTCAAAGGTGCAGAAAAAAAAAATTAACAAATATCTCTTGCAGTGCAAGCAGAATGAAGAAATTCGCAAATTTTTGTCGTCCAGTGGTGAAACTGTGTCTTCTTCCCATAGAAACTAAAAACTGTGAACTGTGAACTGTGACACTATGAACTGTGTTAACATTTTTCTATTTTTTTTTGCATTAATTTGTTTGTGTTATTAATTGTTTTTTCATTATAGTGAGAAATTGGAAGCAACTAACCACTTGTTGAAATTCCAGGGGATTTCAACGGGGGCCAGAATGTTTGTGTAATTATCGTCTGCAGCAAGCTAATGCTGCATGTTCCTTGATTTCATGTGAGCCGAATTTATGTAAGTTTCTTTTTCTTGGTTGACGCGTTTGGCAACACTCAGTGTTCTGTTTTCTTGTTGTTTTTAGAATGTGAAAAAGAATGTTGTAGAATAAGCCGTGTGATGGCTTGCTTTTTGTTGTTTGTTATGTGAATAAATCCGCTTTTATACAGTCCATGAATTTTAGTTAAGTGTTTTTAGTTAAGAACCAGCAGTGTTTATGTGTATAGTTTAAAACGCAATAACACACGTTACGTGGATAAGCAAATATATATATATATATATATATATATATATATATATATATATATATATATATATATATATAAATTCATGCTGATGTATAAAGAAAACTATTATTTATAAATTAATATCAGCAAAGATATGTCAAGAAATTAAAAGCAAGATGCTTTCAAACATTTTTTTTCACCGCGCAAATATATATATATATATTCGCGCGGTGAAAATGGCATTTCCTTGTTTATATATATATATATATATATATATATATATTATAATACGATGATTTACCGTCAGATGTTGTAGTTGCAGTAACGTGGATTATAGAAGGAGCACACACGGTTGCACAACGAAGTTAAGAACGTTGGTTGTTATGGATGATATAAGTTTTTAGAAGCAGTCGTACATTTTAGTTGCAGTTTCGTCGCGGCCATAGCGGCAGTGAATTTAAAATCCAGAGGCGTTTCTCCATAATACAACGAACAAATCTTTCACTGTCAATCTTTTATTAAGTATTGTTCTTGGGCAGTTTCCACCATAACCATCAAAGCCGTGCATCACTACATCGTCAAGGTATAGAGGGTAAGTATTCGAACATCTCAAAATCTCAAAACGAGCAGCCAGGGAGTTGTTTACAATTGAAAATACGACTTAATTCTGAGGGATCGCCGCAGGCAGCTGCTTTTTGTTACCCCGCGGAACAACACAAGTTATGACGTAGAACGCGCACTGAACCAATGAAGAATTAAAGAAGACGCGTCATGCTACGTCACAACCAATGAAAGATAATTTGTGAAAGAGTTCGGACAGAGATGAGTGGATTAATTTTATAGTAAAGTGACTTTAGAGCGGGACAATAATATTCGGAATAAAAATGAAAATGGCTCTCAAAAAACATTCTAAAACCCAGAAATGATCGAGAATCATGATAGAAATTAAGAATAACTAAAAGCTTTATATTTAAGTAAATTTGGACAATTTAGAATTAAATAAAAGGGAATTTAATAGAGTTAACGGTAGAGCTAAATTAAGAATAAGGATTTAATGAATATAGAGTAGTAAATTGGAATAAAACAGGGGAAAAAATTAGAATTGTAAGAATTTGGAATAATTTAATGAAAGGAAAAATGGCGAACTTTTTTTTATTATTACATATATATATATATATATATATATATATATATACACACTATATGGCCATTAATGACAGGAACTTTCAATTTTAGACAATTTGTGAATAGTTAAAAATGTACTTGTCAGATTCTTCTGGAATTTTAGAATTAAAAAGAACAGGTTTGACTTCATATTTATCAACGTCGATTTGAGAAGGAGGACAACTAGGGGACCAACAAAAAATTAAAGAAAAAAATAATACTTGGGATCACCCTGTAAAATAAAAGGCACGAAATGATCTATCGCTACAGAATATACATAGTCAGACATTCTATAATATGTGTATTAATTTGTGTAAGAATACCATGCATATTAATAGAGATATAGCGATTTCTTTAAAAAAATTAAAAATTTCTTGCATGTTTTTTGCTCATAACATACAGGGTTTTTAATCAAATTTAACGTCAATTTCAGAAAAAATGAAAAAATGTAGTAGAAATAATGTAGTGCAATTGGAATGTAAATATATTAAAAATTTAAGGAAATATGGGCCGTTGTATTAAATATTTTTTATCTGCGCATGCGCGAACGACAACAAGGAACTTTTTGCATAATTTAATAGTCAACTCTATGGAGCAACTTATTAAAAAAAATAATTCAAATATTGTAAAAATTCAGAGAGATATTGTCGTTAGAGTGAGCTGTTTTTTTAGTTTTTCAGTAAAACTCGCTGAATGATAAGGGATTGTCCACAAATTGTCATGTTTAATTTTTATGCTATACTAGCAAGCTACGCCCGCTACGCTGGTCAATTTCTTATAACGAACTTTTAATCCAACAAAATATTGACATTTTATAATTCACTTTTACATTTTAACAGAATAATAAGGCTACAATAATTTGTGACTCGTGCTATAGCCTATATACACGCCAGGACACGTCGCACTTATCATTATCTTTTTACGCATGAAGGTTTTGCTATGGTACTCCATTGTGAAATTCAGTATTTTTCAAATTCAATATTTGAAAAATGGCATAATCAGTAGATTTGAAATTTATATCAAGAAAAATATAATTTTTTAACGTTCAAACGCAATTTGCCTAACAATTTTCTGACAAATTCTTTTGAAGCTACTATTTTTTTTCAGTAACTTCAAATGTTTCATTTTCCGAGATTAATCTGTGACAACAATTAGCGAAAACCCAGTCGTCAGAAACGCATAGTTTTTTATTAAAAAGGCTGTTGGAGCAGGGATTGTCAAAAACAATTTGCCACCATCACTTTTGAAATCGGTTCGGTAGTTCTAGAGATTCCATAGAAATTGTAATTTAGAAATTTTTTAGAACGCTTTTCACTCATTTCACCCTTTTAAATTTCGAATTTTTTTTATTTTGTTTTTAGAGAGCATTTACATCTTATAAGTAACTACAATGCTAAATTTCAAATTTCTAGCTCCTTCAGTATAAAAAAAAATCGCAATTTTAGAACGTTTTTCGCTCCTGCACCCCCCTGGAGTTAGTGACACCGACATAAAATATAGCCTATGTTGGAGCAGGGGTTGTCACCATCCATTTGCCACCATCACTTTTGAAATCGGTTCGGTAGTTCCAGAGATTCCATAGAAATTGTAATTTAGAATGGTTTTAGAATGGTTTTCGCTCATTTCACCCTTTTAAATTTCGATTTTTTTATATATACTTAGCACCTATAGTGGTCGTCTGGTTCGTTCGTTAGTACGTCTGTCTGTCTGTCTGACTGTACGCATATAAAAGAGCATAAAATAACCAACCGAAAGATTTGAAATTTAATATATATAATTGTTTCAGAAATTTGTCGAGTAATTTCAAATTTTATGAAAATCGAATCAAAACTTCAAAAAATATTATTAAACGTTTTCTTCTGTCTATTAAATCCTATCACACGTAATTAATTCCATGATATTCCATGATTGGTAGTGATTGTAGGTTGTCATGGTAATTATATCTTAATTACGACGGAGTCATATTATTTCCGTATTACTGAATTTAAAAGCCGAATTTGTAGACTAAAATTGTTTAATTATAGCAATCCTATAATCTATCGACAGTTTTTTGGATAGATGTTTCCGGCGAAATAGATATCAAATGAAAAAAGTCTAAATATGGATTTCAAGTTCTAAAATTTTCAAACCTAGGGTTAAGTTTCCCATTGGAATTTTCAGTAATTTTCAACAAAATAATAAAATGTTGCCAACTTAAAATGTACTTATTTTATTTCGGAAATTAATCTTATTATAATAACAGACAATATAATTCATTTTTTCAGTGAAATAGAAACGATATTTTCTTTACATTGTCTTGTATTGGATATTTGCGCTTGGTATAATTTTAATGTAACACAATTGTAATTAGTTGTTTGTAAAAGTATATTGAAACTTCATAAAATAAAATAAAATGAATATGTATAATATGAAAATCTGCACATAAAATAAATTTTGTATTGATGCATTTTTGCATAAGAGTGCAACAGCTATTGCACCAAGATCTGAATATTTATAAAATTCGTTAAAGTACGAACGCACCTCATTTTGTCACGTTTAACGTACAATTTCCAACTTGTTTCAATTGTGTTCTATTTAAGTAAATCAGAATGTCAATGTTTGGAAACTCAAATGTATATTGAGTACAAAATCAAGAGATAAAGGAATAAAAGAAAGACGGATAAAATGATAAAATGAATACATATAAAAATGTCAATATACTGAAACTTTATTTTAAGAAATATTATGTGGATTAATATTTTTTTATATAAATATAAAGGAAATACTTTTTTCCTAAACTTCAGGAAAAATGTACTGATATCTGTAGCAATGCATCTAGTCACGACAGTACTGTGTCGCAGGAAAATCCATTAACCCATTTCCATTAATAGCGCATATATGTATGCATTTCAGAAATTTCGTTTTTAATCAGAATTTCTGAATCCATCAGAAATTTCCGAAACAAGGGTGTTTACTTCATGTATTTAGAGTCAGTAATGAAATAATGCAAAATTTACTATTCAGAATATCTAGAATGAATTTGAAATTTCTGAATAAAAATGCAATTCCTGAAAAGCACGAGTATATGAGCTGATGTTCCAGATGGGTTAACACGAAATAACTCAATAAACTCAAATACAGAAATATAAATATCCGTATAACGGTACATTGAGTCTTATAATAATGTTTATTATTTTAAGTACTAAATGGGTTATTTATAACAATTATTATCTTTAAACTCACGACGGCTGTTTCAGACCAGTTAGTCAGAGATACACCTGCTTTTATTTCATCATTATTATAATTAAATTAGAACTAGTGAGTGTAGAACATATGAAATCAATTATTAAATTATATTATAGCCTCTGAAAATAATAACCTCTTAACAATGTCACTGTGAAATATACAAGTTAGTTTAATTGGTTTCAACCTCGTACACGACGTTGTATAAGTCTTAGGATTAATTAGGAATTTTACTTGTTAAATATAAAGAAAAATCTATGAAACGCTCAAATAAACTAACATTACTAGAAGCTAAATAGATTTTCTAATATTGTAGTCTGTGTTGTTTAATATAAATGAGATGCAATGCATTCTAAAAATGCAATTAACATACGTATAAAACTAATCGTCTTAACTTATTAATTAAGGATGTTGGACACAGAAATTAAAATTTATGTGTATTGCAATAAGTTGAAAATAATCAAATTGATGATAAAAGTGTGTTCTGGATAAAATTTACATAAAATTTTAACAGAAACGCTGCTCTCAATTAATTTTCTTTTTTAAAATTGTCATATTAAAAAAATGACAGTATGATAATCTTGAAAAGAATTAACGTTTATATTACGATCAACGCAAGATATTCTGTAACACCCTTATAAAAGTACCTTTTCTGGGAACAATAAAAAGAGTTTTTTTTTTTTTTTCAGAAATCACTTGTGCAGAATTATTAAAGAAACCAGTTTAATTATTCTAAAAATAGGTAGTATTTTAAAATTGAAGAATCATAAGGACGGTTCTTTATATCAAGCGGCAAATTAATATATTTTTGAAGTAAAGGCAGTAAAGAAGACATTTTCTCATTAAACGTTATTGCCCAATCCATGCGTGTGGGCGTGAGCGAAACTTAAACGTATACACACAAATTAGCTTTGCACTAAATGGCTTGAAAGCCATACATTTATATTATTTTTTTTTTCTTTAATAAACATCTATCTACCTTAATATAACACCATTGATCATAAAAGCATCATTTTCGTATTAAAATAAAATATTTTTAACATGCAGATGTGACATATATGTCACACCTGCAACCCGCAACACAGTAAAAATGTAGTCAAATAAAGATTAAAATGATGTTTTGGAAAATCTATGCTGCTATATTAGGGCAGATAAAGGCTGATTAAAAAATATTTAATCTGAACGTTTAGGTTTTAAAGTTTTTAAGTACAAAGATAGTTTAAATCTAAAAGTTTCCTACACGTCTGCAGGATTTGATGTTAAGTGTTTTCTCCAATAAAATGCCTTTTGTCATCATATTTTTATCTTTTTCACATGTTTTCTGAAATTAACGGTTTACACTAAGGTAAAAATTTAACAAAATTTTCGGATTCCTCAGAACTTGAAACATAACAGGCAAACTAAAAATAGAGAATGAAGTACTTTCACAATGTATAAATATAGCTTACTGAAAAAAAACTTATTAATGGGTAAAGAAATATTTAAATAAAAATTGGAAAGTCTGTAAAATATTAATTTAAATGTGAATTAAAGCATTTAAGTGGTGTTGCTTGTCAGCTTTCTACAGCAAACGAATATTTTAAGGACATGAAACGAATATTTATTATTATACGAATAATTATAAAGAATATTATGAAATGCATTTCGTTAGCAATCGCCAAATCTGCCACTTAATGTTAAAATATGATTTCTCATTTTCGTAATGTTGTCAGATATGAGTTTTCTTAAATAATCTGTTTATAACAATGTTTTATGTCAGTGCTATTTACATCCCAATGGAGGTATTTTTGATAATCAAAGACTTCTTGAGTTTCATTTGCAGAATTTTTTTTTCAAAACATTCTCACATTCAAAATATATTCAATTATATATTATAGAGATATTGCGATTTGTTTGTTTAGATTTTAGGCTTCATACTAATGTGTTTTAGAATGAACAGTGAGAAATAACATAACTGTTAATTCTCAACGAAAATATACGTTTTAGCTGTTATCTATATAGAAACATACCACTTTTTATTGGTGTTTCACTTGATATTTTGGAATGTTTTAGAAAGGCATCTGTATATAGATTACGATTTACTGAGTGTATGTTATATTGACATTGTTGCCTAAATAGAAACGATGTCTGTAATTGATATCAATCAACTTGGAGTTGAAATTTCAGATGATGATTTCACCAAAAAATTGGAAACTTGCGTATACAAATTTGTGGCGTCACATCTGACAGTGGCATAAACAGATTTGACTGTATATTCATAACTGATATTTTTTATACCATATCAGACTATTAATAACACTCGATTTGTCGTTGATATATTTTTCTAATCTAAATCTTATTGTTACTTTCATGATATTTCTTTCTATTAACGTGCAATACCAGAAATAGTCTTTGATGAAAATAGCGAGATTCATGGATCATAAACTAGTGACTTTCCATGGACTATGAAACTGCTGCAAGTTTGTTGTATGCTTCTTTAAATGGGGCTAATTTGAAATACTATTGTTGATGTCCCTGGACCTAATCCTTTTATGCATTCATTGGTGAAATATTTTCGTAAATGTTTATGAATCCCCTTATCCAGCAACAGCACACTGCGGCTGCTGTGAAAGAGGAAGTTTAATGTAATGACTGGTCGGTTTTGCATTATTATTCAAATTTGTCATGTAATCTTTGAATAACTCACCAATAATAAAACTTTAGCATCTAAAAATTATATCATTCTAAACAATTCTGGAGATACTCCAAAGAACAGCTCATATTTTATTATGTTTTCACCATAGATATAAACAGGTGCAATAAAATCGAGTAGTGTGGAAACACCACCAACAATAATCCCATTTGCACCTCTTGCTAAAGTGAAAATTTTATTCACAGCATATTTTGCATTGGAAGAAATGTTAAATTTTTTATTGGATATTATTGTAGTTGTAGTTTCGCCAATGTTGCTTATAGAATATTGAGAAAAGTGATAGTTATCAATCAAAGTAGACAAACGCTTGCAGACTATTACTATTGGTTTTTGTGAAAACCATGGCCAAACACATGTTTATGAATGTGGGTTGTCGAAATGAAAACTCTGGATGACTTTTGACAGAAAATACATTAAGAAATTTTCACCGGTCATTTTCACTTCATTGTTAAATTTGTGAGAAATATTATTCGTTAATGCACATTCAAATGCTACAATTCTTAATATTTTCGGAAGTGTAACAAAAAAAAATCATCTAATTTTTTGAAATAGCTTCATAATTCTTGTAATACGTTTGAAACTGGATTAACATATCACCACCATCAGTCCTTATTAAACTTTTGCATAACGTATTCCCAACCAACGATAAACTATACATTTGCTTTCATCTTTGACCCTTTTAGTCCCTTCTGCGGTAATAAACGTGCCAAAATCTTTCTGTTGGACATTTAAACTCTTCAGAAAATTCTGTAAATACTACAAAACGCAAAAGAATAATTAATTTCATACAATTACTATTTTATGTTAAAAGATTTCTAAGATACAAATTTTGATTGCATAACAGGGTGCGCGTACTCTTATTCAAACACCATGTGTGCACAATTTTTACCTTTAGTGCAAAATTTGAGTTGTCTATACTTTCTATTAATGATTCAGCAATTTTTTGTCCGTTTCGGGAACTTTAATAAGTTTGTAATTCAAAAAAATGTAAAAAATCCTTTAATGTATATAAATTTTTGAAACAAAAGTAAGTTCAAATTCAAGACAGAGAAGATCAAAAGAGATTAAAAACATTAATCACGACTATAATGTCTGTTTTTAATACAATCAAAATTATTGTAAGAAGTACAAGCCAAGCTCTGTCGTACTCGAATCACCATTGAGTTTACCAACCTGCCTCTCACCAATATGCTATTATAACGAATAATCTCTATTACACTAACCTACCGTACTTTCAGAGTAACTGTTTAAAATTTACTCTGCCATCATCGAAACACGCTTGAACATGGTTTAAGAAGTTCAGGTATGTCTATGTCAATTCCGTTTGCATAAGACCTTTGATTCACATCTATATACTGATTTTATCTTCCTCATTGGTACGTTTACTTTGTGCATATACTTGTCTTTTAAAAATTACACATAAAACAAAAACAGAATTTATGAACATATGCACAAACTAAAAACATCTTTTACTTAAGCAAAGTGTCAAATACATGTAAAATTAAAATTTCCAAAGTAGAGAGAAAATGAGCGTCCAGCCCCAGTAGGAGGTGTGAGGTGCGAGGAGGGAGGAAGGCTCCTCCTCCCGAAGTGCCCTCCTCCTCACAAAGTGCTCTCCTCCTCCCGAAGTGGCCTCCTCCTCCTGAAGTGCCCACCTCCTCCCGAAGTGTCCTCCTCCACCACCTAAGATAAGGGGATTAGTGTTAATTAATTTTAATTGCGAGACTTAGAAATTTTTCGAAGCAATTTTTTTTTTCGCGGAGAATTTTCTACTAGAATACGAGGTGTGTTTCAAGGGATTTATTTTAGCGAATTAGAAATTTAATTAATTTTAATTGGAGAACTGAGAAATTTTTCGAAGCAATTTTTTTTTTCAACGAGAGTAGGGTATTCCAAATATATGTTAGAGTATATTTGAGGTGAATTTTAAAATTCAATAATGGTTTAATTAAAAATGTTAATTAATTTTAATTAGGGAACTTAGAAATTTTTCGAAGCAATTTTTTTTTTCAACTAGAGTACGAGGTGTGTTTCAACGTATTTATTTTAGGGAATTGAAAATTTAATTAATTTTAATTGAAGTGTTGGGGTATTTTTGATAAAGTGATAAATAACCAAAAGAGTGAATTTTGTTGATTTTAGAAATTAAAACAATTTTACACAAATACCAATTAAAAAATGAACAGAGAGATGTAATAAACAAAGCAAACCAAATAAATTTTGAATAACTAAAATAAATTAAGTAAATGAATAAATTTGCCAAAAGGTTTCAACAAAATTCTCATTCATCACCATACCGCCTATACCCAGCAAGTGGTTTGACGAATTGGAACATTGCTATGGTAAATTAAATGAAATTCATTAAAACTTTATAGAACAGATTTTGAATAAGAAAAACATAAAAAAGGGGTCCTAGAATCCTTCCATAATTTTCGAAAGGCACAAAAAAAAGGGGGAAGTTAATTAATAAAAATAAAGAAATAAATAATTAAAATTACATAACATGATCATATCAATGTACCAATTTGCCAGAACCATGCGAGTGATTTTGTATAGTGGCTAGTACCAAACCAAGAATAACTAGATAAAACATAGTTTTCCTTTTTAATAATAATTTGGTGTAACTTAATTACCTTAACTGCAGCTAATAAGCTTTAAGAATTAAACATAGTTAGTATTAAATTTTTCTTTTACATTCAGCTTCAATTCTTTTACTTCAATTAAGGTTAAATTTACTTTATTTATTAAATCCTTTTCTCTATAAAGGAAAATAAAAGTACTTCACAATATTTTTAAGAAGCAATTTAATATTTAAAGAAAACCAAATTAATAAACATTTTTAGAAACAAATCAAGAATTTAAGTTTATTTTATTAATTTTAATTGATGAAGGAAAATTCACTGAAGTCACAATGAAAGTAAATTAAATTTAGCAAGGTTTAAATATTAAATAATTACCTTCTCTGATTGTTTAAATAATTAAACAAAATTCATTATCCTTTAAATAGTAAGGTTAAAGTTAGATAAAAAACAAATGAATTTCTATGATGCATACAAATAAGTCACAGACAGAATATCACCATGAATTTGATTTTTTTTTAACTTATGAAAAAAGAATTGTTAGATAAAACACCAACATAATTAGATAAATAAAACGCCAACATATTCAGATTTATAGGTATTAGGTTAGTTGGTATAAGAACAGGTGATTTAATCACACATATATGCATCAAGATATATATATATATATATATTCATGGTAAAATAATAATAATAATAAAAGGCACTTATTCATTGACATGGAAAATATTTACCAAAAGCTCACTGGCAGATTCAACACTCGTTACGTTGAGGCTTAACAGTCATAGTAAACATATCAGTAATGTTCCAGGGTTAGCCGTCTTACTTTCACAAACATGGGGCACTACTCGAAGAGACTTTAGGCATCATTGAATGATTAAGTATCTCTTCTGTACGGAATATGGAGCAGGTAACCAGCTATACGATTTTTCTTTGAAGATATGATTCGGCGTTATGCTCTGTAGTTAAACAGTGTCAGCTGATAGGAGTTAGGATTATCCCCCTTTTTTTTTTCGAATGCTCCGACTGCACTTCCGATCAAAGCTTTCAGCATACTCTTTTTACAAGCGACAGTCCTCCAATTTATCTAATTTATGCTTAACTGTCATCGGATGAGCATTGACTCCAACAAAAAAAAAATGCTCACAACCGTCACAGCTCCCGGTGGTAAGATCTTGGTTTTAAACATATCGCTAGTTTGTCGGTAAACTCGCTAGTTTGTCGGTCAGAACATCTCTCTATATAGAAGCACCCGATGATCTTTTTCTTTTTTCGACCTTCCAACGCTGTAGTTACATTTCGACTGACTACTGAATTCTGACGCTTCCATAAGGAAAACTAAATGGGGGTGGGGGAGGAAAGGCCTCAGCCTTCCCCGAAAAAACTCATATACAGTATATCCCAGGCTACAATCTCCCGCGCTAAACTATACCAGGGAAAAAAAACATTCCCCCGCGAATACGTTACGTAAAACCATTGGTCGTCGCTCTCTTGCGGGTGGAACTACTTCACATAGGGGTGATTGGCATGGCAGCTGAATTGTTTTCGCTCCCCTTTCCACGAAGGTAAAATGGGCTGCTGTCCTTTCTTTCGACCTCCCACGTGAACTGTTGTTTACGTAAAACAGAATAATTGGGCTCGTAAAAACGAATTATAAAACTTTAACAATACGGGCCACTATCTGTCGCCTGAGTCCTGCTTTTTCCACGAAAGATCAACAGAGCAGATTAGTGGCGACCATCAACGTTAAAGTTGTTTACGAGAAAACAGCATAAATGGAGTCATAAAACTCCTGACAATACAAGCTAATATACGTTGCCTGGGAAATGGATTTTTATTGCCCAAGTGTCCGAGAGCATTTGAAAATTTCCCAGGGTAACAAGGACCAACCCAGTGAAATTATAACTTACAGGGGAAATATAAAAATTATGATTTTAAGTAAAAGAGACAATGAATTTGTTTTAGCTTAGACATTTAAAAGAAAGGAAAGGTATTTTAACTCCATTATTTCAGACTAAAATAAAGAGAATATTAAATGAAAAACATTACGATTATTAAAAAAGGAGGGGGGGGGCTACAACTTATATAGAAAAAATAAAGAAAATATGGAAAATTTAGAATAAATGAAAAAACCTACCCTAACAGAAGAACTTAGAAATTTTTCGAAGCAATTTTTTTTTCAACGAGAGTAGGCCATTCAATATACATGTTAGAGTATATTTGAGGGGAATTTTAAAAGTCAATAATGGTTTAATTAAAAATGGTCATTCATTAATTTTAATTGGGGAACTTAGACATTTTTGCAAGATTTTTTTTAAAAACTAGAATAGGCTATTCAATATATATGTTAGAAATAATGTTTCATGTATTAAAAAAGGTATTAAGATTTTTTTCTTTTAAACCGTCGCCAAAAGTAGGATTTTCAACTGAAAGTAAGCTAAGATATAAACTCTCAACTGAAATGAATTTTACCTTAAGGTGTGAGCTTTTAGCTAGAAGTGGCCTAGAGTCAAAACTTCCTGGTCCCAGGAATCACCACGGGGGTTATAGTAAAAAATACAGGGTCCCGTATGAATTATACAGTACTAAATTTAACAGCTCGCCCTCTCCCCCTCCCCCTCCCCCCACACCTCCCTTTTTTCCCAGAGGAGCCCTTCGATAGCCTAACAATACACACTTCAAAAAATACAGAGTGCTACAAAACGAAGAATTTTAACGTATATATAAAATAAACAAGAATGAAAAATCATGCGTAGCGACATAATTCATGAATCACTTTCCAACATCATTGAAATGTTATGTGAACAAAATATAATTTTACCAGCTAGTGCGTAGTTAATTAAAATAGTGAACAGATCCCCTTTTTAATAAAAAGGAACCCTTCACAAAAATGCAATTATGCATAAGGAGCCTTCATAAAATCAGATAATTTACACTTTACCCTGTTTTTTTTTTCAATTCAAGTTAGGCTAAAAGTAAACCTTACACATCGATAGGTTCAAAATATAGAAATCCTTCAAAAGAAACTAGAAAAAGTTAAAGATTTAAGCCCTGCTCATAAAATAATGCGACTACCCATCGGCCTTCACAAATAATATAACCCTATTCCTATTCGAATCCCAGCGTCCTTCACAAAATAAATCCAATACATTCATGTTATTTTATGGCGACAGAAATACGAGAGACCTTTCATAAAAATCCAAGATCACTGTTTGAAAGAAAAGGCCCCTTTGCAATGTACCCTGTAAAAATATTTTAAGAAATAGACTGCTATTCTCAAATGAATACGAATTCATGCAATGTAAAAATTGGTTTTACACGAATGCATTTTTAGTATAACGTTCAAAATATAGATTTTAGAAAAAAAATACATATTTCACCAAATTTATCATACAAATCTGTAAAATAGGGTAGAGCATTTCATGAAAAATAATTGAATTTCGAGTGATTATACTTTAAAATACATATTTATAACTTAAACTAAGAAATGAATGTTACCCCATCAACAGACGGACTGCTGAATCATAATGAGTCATATTATCAGATAAGCGAAGATCTTCCTTTGACACGGTGAATCAGTCGCGATAAGGAATACGGCTATTGGGCTTTTTCAAAAATTTAATCAGTTTCTGAGACATTTCGTGTAGTCCTATATAGGTTCTACTCTTCATATATACATACGGTGATATATATGTATATATATATACTAAAATCTGTTAAGTTTTAAAAGGCGTCACTGTGTATTTAATGAAAAATAAGAACTAAGAAATAGCCATTAAGCGATACCCTTAAGAATTTTGAGGATAAGAGACGGATTTTAATGAATTTGATACAGGTTAGGGTAAAAAAATACAGGGTCCCCTATAAGATATATGAATTAAATAACATAAAATTAAAATTAAATTGAATTCGTTTATGCTTTTTGTATTGGAAAGTATAGAAAAAATATACTAAATTGAGTTTTTAATATTTTAACTTAAAAATTTCTTTTGAGGAATGTATACGATAACTAACCTTTTGACTTTGTTTTTATAAAATATATATTGTACTATTTAGTTAGGGCATTATTTCAAAAAAATGTTTGTTTTTAATATTGAAAAAATACACATAAAATTATCTTACCTAAAAAGTGTAATCATAATGTACTGGACTTCATACAAATTCGAATGTATGCTTGTCTTACAACAACTGAACGATAATGTGTTTGCTTATCTCTTAAAACCACGGGATATCGTGACGTCATGGATAAGGCATATGGTAGAGTAAAGAATGAATAGGTATTATAAGACTGAAAAATAAAATAATCATAAATCATAAATTTTGCATACTTCATACAAACACTTACAGTTATGAGAAATGATTGCTACTATTAACCATATGAGAAAATGAATCATTAGCTAATCTTATTAGTGTATGTCATATTTAACTAACAGGCTCGAACATGTGTGAATTTTGACTAGAATTATTCACTGAATGTAAAAAAATGATTTGTATTTAGATCTAATATTTATATCGTTTAACATTTTAAAATTCTATTAAAAGTATATACATTAGTATGCTTGTGAAAGGTCTATTTTTAAGACGAAACATTGTGTGAAGTGTCCTGTGTTAAGGTTAAAACTTTCGTGAAGGGTTCTGTTTTAAAGTTTCGTGAAGGGGTCTGTTTGAAGGATCCTGTTTTTAAACAACTTAAGAACACACAATTTATTCCTAAACATTCAACTCGATTCGTTATATATGCTTCATTGAGTATTCAATCAAAAATAATAACTAAGAAATAAAATTAACAATACTAATTAAGAGGCAGCCTTAAGAATTTTTGGAATAAGAGATTGGTTTTAATTAAATAGGTTAATGAACCTAATTCGATACAAGTCTTACTAAAATAGAAATTACACTAAAAATACAGGGTCCCCTACAATATATGAATTATACTCCACTAAATTTAATAGCACCCTCCCCTATTTTCATAGAAATGGCTTCAATATAATTTAGGCTATTAATATACACTTCAAAAAATACATAGTGACCACAAGAAGGACAGGAATTCGAAATGTACTACTACTTAAGTAACATGTAATTTCTCTTGTCGCATAAAATATATTAACAAGTCCTGTAAAAATATATTGACAAGACTATATGAACTATTAATACATGATTTAAAACATATTGGTTATACAAAACATATATATATATATATATATGTATATATAAATTTATCGTTACCTAAAAATTTCAAGCATGATTTACTCGACTTCACAGAAATTCAACTGGATTCTTCACCACGTGGTTTGATGACATCACTGATCGCGATAACATTCTAGATAAGATTCACTGATAAGAACACATTTCAATTCATTTCTTCTAAAGAAAGTATACGAGTTGATTCTAAGGTCTAGGTATGTAGATATATAGTAGGTTAGTAGTAATATATTTTTAAAGTACTTTTTATTTTGTTTTAAAAGAAATGGTTATTTTTCTCTTTACGTAGGGTAGTCAAAATTAAAACATAAAATATTAAATTTAATCATTAGTAATACAAAGACTTACGCATACAGAAACGCATGTGGTGAAAAGTTATAGATATTAAACCCTGCTTATAAAATAATGCGACTATTTTTATATATATATATTTTCATTCATGTGCATCACATATAATTATAAAATTCAACTTTTTTTGTTGTTGTTGGTAAGGCTAATACAAAAAACTCATGCGATAAAACGCTTGTGAAACCGAAAATTGGATATAATCTGTGTTCTAATTGAGAAAAAGTATTAGGTTGGAAACGTATACATGATTACAATCATCTATCAGAGATGTATACAGGGAAGCTGTACATATGGAATGTAACTTGAATTATAAGCAGTGTAAAACAATTCCTGTTATATTGCATAACTCGAAAAAATATGATGATCATCATATTATGACAAAGCTAGGAAAGTTCAAAGATCATGAAATCGACGTGATTGTCTCTTCTTCTATGAAGAATTATATAACCTTTAAAATCAGAAAGCCAACATGTCCTATTTATAGGGCCTTCATATATTATTTTCGTTTGCGCTGGTTTTGAACCCGCGAACTTCAGCTTGGACTTATTATTCATACGCTAACCATTGGGCTGTCCGTGCCCTGATGCTTTCTCGCTTTCTTATAAATACTATCTATTACAATCACACTTTTTTCGACTCGTGATATATCAATTTAATTGACCTATATATATGTTGGGTTTGCTATACTAGAGGTCTCTAAACTTTGCATATATGACTTTCATTATAACTTGATATAGAATACTTAACGTATTCAAACACAAATAATATTTATAAGGATATAGAACAATGTCGTGATTTCTGTAACTTCTCTAAGTATTCAAAACAACATCGTCTAAACCGCACAAGTTTCGAACCCACAAATATATAATCAGACTTGTCATTTTATACCCAGGACGCTAACCACAGGGCTAAGTGAGCCCCCGCTTATTTTATAGTCACCACGCTAACTATTGGGCTTAGTGAGCCCCAGGCTAACTTATACCCACCACGCTAACTATTGGGCTTAGTGAACCCCCGCTTATTTTATAGCCACCATGCTAACCACAGGGATAAGTGAGCCCCCGCTTATTTTATAGTCACCATGCTAACTATTAGGCTGAGTGAGCACCAGGCTATTTTATACCCACCACGCTAAGTATTAGGCTGAGTGAGCCCCAGGCTATTTTATACCCACCACGCTAACTACTGGGCTGAGTGAGCCCCAGGCTATTTTATACCCACCACGCTTACTGGGCTTAGTGTGCCCCCGCTTATTTTATAGCTACCACGATAACCACAGGGCTAAGTGAGCCCCCACTTATTATATAGTCAACACGCTAACTACTGGGCTGATTAAGCCCCAGGTATTTTATAACCATCACGCTAACTACTGGGCTGAGTGAGCCCCAGGTTATTTAGTCGCATGAATATGATTTCCAAGGTATATGTCCTAACTTGATTTAGACCATTGCCTATGATAAGATAAAGCTAGGAAGCAAATTGGTAAACTATGTACCTCGAAAACTCACTTGTATTTTATTAAATATCTGCAGAAATTAGCATAGTTTATTAAAATTATATACATTCTCATTAGTTTATGAATCTACTAACTTATAATATCTATATGGTAACTTGGATTATTAGTATTCCCACTTAAAAATTTCTTTTGTAGATTTAATGTGATAAACACTAACATGAGACTGACTAAACTTTTACCATTTTCATTTCAACTTAGTTTTAGGAAATTTATCTACATAGCTTTAAATTTTACTGTTTAGTAAGTCTATTATTTCAAAGTATTATTTTGTAGTTCTAATATTCAAAACTTATTCATATCGTTTTACATAGTAGGTATCGAATTAATTTAAAGTCATATTAAAAAATATATATATTCAAATACTAGTCTTACCTAACACGCCAGCTAGCTAAGCACCCAACCGTCTCACACCAAGACTCTGAGAAAAGTGAATGCTTGTTCAGGGCCTTATCAGCTAATATAATCACTGATAAGACTTGATCACGTGACATGTGACGTCACTGTTTAACTTATATCACGTGACCATGTGGTATCATTCAATACGTCACCAATGACGTCAGAGATCACGTGACTAGGTTATAAACGAACCAATTGCTAATTGCAATTAACAATTTACCTCTAATTGATTTGTATAATATATATAGATAAATTAATACATGATTTTTCTATGTATTATTTCGTAATACATAGCACATGTACTATGTTTTACGAAATAATAGAAAAATCGTGTATTAATTTATAGACCTTAGAATCAACTCGTATACTTTCTTTAGAAGAAATGAATTGAAATGTGTTCTTATCAGTGAATCTTATCTAGAATGTTATCGCGATCAGTGATGTCATCAAACCACGTGGTGAAGAATCCAGTTGAATTTCTGTGAAGTCGAGTAAATCATGCTTGAAATTTTAAGGTAACGATAAATTTATATATATATATATATATATGTTTTGTATAACCAATATGTTTTAAATCATGTATTAATAGTTCATATAGTCTTGTCAATATATTTTTACAGGACTTGTTAATATATTTTATGCGACAAGAGAAATTACATTTTACTTAAGTAGTAGTACATTTCGAATTCCTGTCCTTCTTGTGGTCACTATGATTTTTTTGAAGTGTATATTATTAGCCTAAATTATATAGAAGCCATTTCCATGAAAATAGGGGAGGGTGCTATGAAATTTAGTGGAGTATAATTCATATATTGTAGGGGACTCTTTATTTTTAGTGTAATTTCTATTTTAGTAAGTCTTGTATCGAATTAGGTTCATTAACTTATTTAATTAAAACCAATCTCTTATTCCAAAAATTCTTAAGGCTGCCTCTTAATTAGTATTTTTAATTTTATTTCTTAGTTATTATTTTTGATTGAATACTCAATGAAGCATATATAACGAATCGAGTTGAATGTTTAGGAATAAATTGTGTGTTCTTAAGTTATTTAAAAACAGGATCCTTCAAACAGACCCCTTCACGAAACTTTAAAACAGAGCCCTTCACGAAAGTTTTAACCTTAACACAGGACACTTCACACAATGTTTCGTCTTAAAAATAGACCTTTCACAAGCATACTAATGTATATACTTTTAATAAAATTTTTAAAATGTTAAACGATATAAATATTAGATCTAAATATAAATCTTTTTTTTACATTCAGTGAATAATTCTAGTCAAAATTCACACATGTTCGAGCCTGTTAGTTAAATATGACATACACTAATAAGATTAGCTAATGATTCATTTTCTCATATGGTTAATAGTAGCAATCATTTCTCATAACTGTAAGTGTTTGTATGAAGTATGCAAAATTTATGATTTATGATTATTTTATTTTTCAGTCTTATAATACCTATTCATTCTGTATTCTACCATATGCCTTATCCATGACGTCACGATATCCCGTGGTTTTAAGAGATAAGCAAACACATTATCGTTCAGTTGTTGTAAGACAAGCATACATTCGAATTTGTATGAAGTCCAGTACATTATGATTACACGTTTTAGGTAAGATAACTTTATGTGTATTTTTTCAATATTAATACAAACATTTTTTTGAAATAATGCCCTAACTAAATAGTACAATATATATTTTATAAAAACAAAGTCAAAAGGTTAGTTATCGTATACATTCCTCAAAAGACATTTTTAAGTTAAAATATTAAAAACTCAATTTAGTATATTTTTTCTATACTTTGCAATACAAAAATCATAAACGAATTCAATTTAATTTTAATTTTATGTTATTTAATTCATATATCTTATAGGGGACCCTGTATTTTTTTTACCCTAACCTGTATCAAATTCATTAAAATCCGTCTCTTATCCTCAAAATTCTTAAGGGTATCGCTTAATGGCTATTTCTTAGTTCTTATTTTTCATTAAATACACAGTGAAGCCTTTTAAAACTTAACAGATTTTAGTATATATATATATATATATACATATATATCACCATATGTATATATGAAGAGTAGAACCTATATAGGACTACACAAAATGTCTCAGAAACTGATTAAATTTGTGAAAAAGCCGAATAGCCGTATTCCTTAAAGCGAGTGATTCACCGTGTCAAAGCAAGATCTTCGCTTATCTGATAATATGACTCATTATGATTCAGCAGTCCGTCTGTTGATGGGGTAACATTCATTTCTTAGTTTCAGTTATAAATATGTATTTTAAAGCTTAATCACTCGAAATTCAATTATTTTTCATGAAACGCTCTACCCTATTTTACAGATTTGTATGATAAATTTGGTGAAATATGTATTTTTTTTTCTAAAATCTATATTTTGAACGTTATACTAAAAATGCATTCGTGTAAAACCAATTTTTACATTGCATGAATTCGTATTCATTTGAGAATAGCAGTCTATTTCTTAAAATATTTTTACAGGGTACATTGCAAAGGGGCCTTTTCTTTCAAACAGTGATCTTGGATTTTTATGAAAGGTCTCTCGTATTTCTGTCGCCATAAAATAACATGAATGTATTGGATTTATTTTGTGAAGGACGCTGGGATTCGAATAGGAATAGGGTTATATTATTTGTGAAGGGCGCTGGGTAGTCGCATTATTTTATAAGCAGGGCTTAAATCTTTAAGTTTTTCTAGTTTCTTTTGAAGGATTTCTATATTTTGAACCTATCGATGTGTAAGCTTTACTTTTAGCCTAACTTGAATTGAAAAAAAAAACAGGGTAAAGTATAAATTATCTGATTTTATGAAGGGTCCTTATGCATAATTGCATTTTTGTGAAGGGTTCCTTTTATTAAAAAGGGGATCTGTTCACAATTTTAATTAACTACGCACTACCTGGTAAAATTATATTTTGTTCACATAATATTTCAATGATGTTGGAAAGTGATTCATGAATTATGTCGCTACGCATGATTTTTCATTCTTGTTTATTTTATATATACGTTAAAATTCTTCGTTTTGTAGCACTCTGTATTTTTTGAAGTGTGTATTGTTAGGCTATCGAAGGGCTCCTCTGGGTAAAAAAAGGGAGGGGTGGGGGGGAGGTGGAGGGGGCGAGCTGTTAAATTTAGTACTGTATAATTCATACGTGACCCTGTATTTTTTACTATAACCCCCGTGGTGATTCCTGGGACCAGGAAATTTTGACTCTAGGCCACTTCTAGCTAAAAGCTCACACCTTAAGGTAAAATTCCTTTCAGTTGAGAGTTTATATCTTAGATTACTTTCAGTTGATAATCCTACTTTTGGCGACTTTTAAAACTAAAAATTCTATTTTACCTCTAATTTTTTTTTTTTGGTTTAAAAGAAAAAAATCTTAAAACCTTTTTTAATACATGAAACATTATTTCTAACATATATATTGAATAGCCTATTCTAGTTTTTAAAAAAAATCTTGCAAAAATGTCTAAGTTCCCCAATTAAAATTAATGAATGACCATTTTTAATTAAACCATTATTGACTTTTAAAATTCTCCTCAAATATACTCTAACATGTATATTGAATGGCCTACTCTCGTTGAAAAAAAAATTGCTTCGAAAAATTTCTAAGTTCTTCAATTAAAATTAATTAAATTTTCAATTCCCTAAAATAAATCCGTTGAAACACACCTCGTACTCTAGTTGAAAAAAAAAATTGCTTCGAAAAATTTCTAAGTTCCCTAATTAAAATTAATTAATATTTTTAATTAAACCATTATTGAATTTTAAAATTCACCTCAAATATACTCTAACATATATTTGGAATATCCTACTCTCGTTGAAAAAAAAACAAATTGCTTCGAAAAATTTCTAAGTTCTCCAATTAAAATTAATTAAATTTCTAATTCGCTAAAATAAATCCCTTGAAACACACCTCGTATTCTAGTAGAATATTCTCCGCGAAAAAAAAAAAAATTGCTTCGAAAAATTTCTAAGTCTCGCAATTAAAATTAATTAACACTAATCCCCTTATCTTAGGTGGTGGAGGAGGACACTTCGGGAGGAGGTGGGCACTTCAAGAGGAGGAGGCCACTTCGGGAGGAGGTGGGCACTTCAGGAGGAGGAGGCCACTTCGGGAGGAGCAGAGCACTTTGGGAGGAGGAGGAGCCCTCCTCCCTCCTCGCACATCACACCTCCTCCTGGGGCCGGACGCTCATTTTCTCTCTACTTTCCAAACATGACATGTTTCGGTTTCAAAGTATAAAACCATAATCATAAGCAAACAAACATCGTCAAAAACCAAACCCGAATGACACCGGACGATACAATATATACAAAATACAACACAACAAACACGCCATCTATAGTCAAACCCAAAAAGTAAAAGAACAGAAAAAAGTAAACATCAAATCAAGCCTGTATACTCAATTGCCTCCCTCTATTCAAATTAGCCCTTGTTTGGAAATTTTATTTTACATGTATTTGATACCTTGTAAAAGATGTTTTTAATTGGTGTATATGTTTTAGAAAAGGTGAAATTTTATGTTTTTAAATTTGGGAATTAAAAAACAGTTTTTAACGTAGAATTTATGAATTTCAATGAAAGCCTCGAACATAAAACTTTAATGATTGTCCTATCAAAAGTAAAAAGTTAATGAATACGAGCTGGTGACCTCCCAAATATGTGACAGATACGTGACTTATAGGAAGGGACTCTATGCCGTGTATTTCCTTTCTCTTTCTATATTTCATATCCTGGTGCAGGTGTTTCACGGTTCATCCTGGATATATATATTGCACATAGTTAACAATAGCAAAAGTATGATTAAAAATTAAAAAATATATACTATATACCTTTAAATTAAAGTGTAATTATTGCTTAAAGTGATAGAAAACATAACACAAAACGTCTAAAAATACATTTTAATATAGATTACATATGTTTCCTTCGATCTAATGACGACATCTTAAGATCAAAATGATAAATAAAGTATTTTTGCAAAGTTTTTGAAAATGGTAAACATAACTCACGAGATCACATGTCCAATGCAAGCAGGTGCAAAAATTGGTCAAACTGAAAAACGTGAAAATTATTATTTATATTAATTTTTATTGTTTTTTCAATCTGTAACGCTTCGTGTGCCACATTTTAGGTAATTCATAAAAAGAACTACTGCCTTAGCTAGACAACATAGAATAGAGCCGTTGCAGATTGATATCAAGAATAGTAAAATAATTTTTCCATCAAGAGTTTAATTCCCATGCATTTTCCATGAATTAATAGAAAAATATTTGCGAAACGGTAACATTTGCAACGAATAGGATTCTTTTGAATTACCTAAAATTTTGCACGCGATGCTTTACAGATTGAAAAAGCAATAAAAATAAAAATAAATAATAATTTTCAGGCTTTCCAGTTTGACCAAGTTAAGCACCTGCTTGCATTAGACACGTGATCTCTTGATTTATGTTTACCATTTTCAAAAACTTTTCGAAAATATTTTATTTATTTTGATATGAAGATGTCGCCGTTAGAGCAAAAGAAACATATGTGATCTATAGGTATTTTTAAACGATTTGGTATTATGTTTTTTATTACTTTAAGCAATAATTTCACTTTAATTTAAAGTTAACAAGTGATTTGATTATATTATTTGAAATATATGTTAGTTAATGTTATCCTATTATTTTATACTAATAATTAAGTCATAAACAGTTTTTTACAAAGTTTGGTTTGACAATACGTGTAAAATTTGAATACGTAAAAATATACTAGAATATTCTCTTATATAGTATATAAGATATGTTATTTTCTCTTTAAAAATGCAATATTATTTGAAATGCCGTTTAATTGCATTATATATATTCAAGTTTATTTACTCTCAACAATAAATTATCTGTGTTTTAAATATTTTTTTAGATCTGTGGAGAGTTTTACTATCCAAAAAAATGAAGAGCTAAACAAATCTTTTTTTTTTCTTTTGATTGTCAGTTAAATAACTGCATTTTTTAATAAGCGAGATTAATAATTTTAATGTTGATACGTTATTATGTCATGATATTAAAACATAAAAATTAAAGTAATCAGATGTGTAAGAAATTACTTTTGCAAATTAGAAAGTATGTTCTTAAATAAGTTTATTTTGACATTAATTATATCTCTTTGATTATTTTTTTTTATTTGTATGTAATGTTGTACTTTTTTTGAATTATAGTATAATTTTGTTAAAAAAAACTCAAACATATTTGAGTTCATATATTTTATTTTATTTTTTTTGCCTCTTAAGATTTTTTTATATTTTTGATTACTGGTACATTAAAAAAATGTATTAGTTAAATATAGTATATTTTCCGAAATAAACTATAAATATTCTACAACTCGGATACTGGCGTAATGAAAAATTGCTTAAAGTATCTACAAATTACTCCATACTTCGAGATATAAACAGAATGCATGATGCATTGTTACTGATGTTGGACACATTGAACATACTTAACGGGATTTTCTTATTACAAAATTATATTTTGTTTTGCAGTTATTGGACATTGGAGCTGGAGAGAATCGAGCCAAGGATCTGATGACTAGTAGGCAAGAGCAATAAGCATCAAGCAAAAGGACAAGCCAGTTACTCTAAGTTAGTAACTGGCTTTATACTGTTCATGTTAGATGAAATCGCTACACACTCCATCTCCAGTGAAGAAGACGTCTTGCTGACGCCCGATGAGCGATATACTTTACTTAATGATGCTCTCTGGATTTGTGCTGTAACCATTTCACAGGCATTGCGTGCTGGAGAAGATTTATATGGTACTGATATATCTTGGTTATGACAGGAGATGATTGTTGTTGTTGAAGGTTGTCTCGTGTTTGTCCACTCACCAATGAAGTTATTGAAGACTGGCGCTGGAGAGGATCGAACCAGGTATCTCATGAACCGTCGGCGAGAGCGTTAAGAGTAGAGCTTTCCAAGCCAGTTACTCTAAGTTAGTAACTTACTTTATACTGTTCACGTGAATTAAGATCGCTTCAGTGTAATTGTTTTTGTTTATTAGTCAATGATCAACTACTTTATAATGCCACATTTCGGCATACAATTTGTCGCATATTTCTGCTGGTGATTGGATATAATATAATAACATTTCAAGATTCATAAAGTTATTTTTACATTTAATTCTCAATCGAGGATGCCCTACAACTTCGTAGTTGATTTTTTCATGCAATTCGTATCGTTTTCGAAATAAGAAGGCTAACTCCACTGGTTACGAATATGTGCTGTCTTTTTTTGTGTATTTCATTGTGTAGCACTTTGTCATTTTTTTTTTTCATTTTTCCCTTTTGTTCTAATGCCTTCGACAGCGTACGCCCTTGCATTTGTATGATTTTACATATTTAAATAAAAATATATCAAAAAGAACCTAGATTTGGATGCCGCACAACCTTCGACAGCGTACACTCCCGAATTAGTATGATTTTATATTTTTAAATGAGTATATATCCAAACGATGTAAGGGTCCCCATCATAGCGAATGCTGATTTAATTTCTGACATTTGGTTAGATTAAACTTTAAATTTAAAAAAAAAAGAGAGAAAACATAAATAATATAACCCCCCCCACCTCCCTTTTTATAATACAGCAAACGCGAATAAGATGAAGTTCCAATATTAGATTCTCACCCAACACAAAATGATTTTTGGGAAGGTTGAAAAAAAGAGTCAATCGAATTCCTGAAAAGTTATCCAGAAAATATATTTTTTAATAGTAAATATTAATATTTTTTATACCCAAAGCATATTTCGAACGAGAAACAGACTAGAAGTAAGTGGGTATACTTTGATTTTTTGTGTTTCACTTTGGAAAACGGATGCTGAATTTTTAATCTTCAGAAAAAAAAATGTAAAATATCAAAGAGATTTTCAGAAATTTTTTTTTGGAAAAAGGCAGATATTAATACTTTTTAGACAAAAATATGTTCGGATGTCAAAGATATCTTGAATAAGTGGGTATTCTTTTTTCTTTCTTTCTGTGCATTTTGATTTGGAAAATGGATGCGGATTTTTAAAAATTGCAGGAAAAACGAAAAGAACGAAATCGGTATATATATATATATATTGAGAAGGTAAATATTAATATATTTTGAAATCAAAGATATCTTTAAACTAACAACAGTACCATGACTAAGTGGGTGTTTCTAAATATATACTATAAATATTTTTTCGATCATGAAAGCGTATGCGTATTTGTAAATATGCGAAAGGAAAAAAACAGGAAATCGGTGTCCAAATTTTTTTTTTTCTGAAATGGTAAACAATAATATTTTTTAAACGAATAACACTGTTAGAACCGGAAACAAACTCTGAAAAAGGTTTTTTATTTTTTTTTATGTATTAGGTAGCTTTCAATACAAAAAAGTATAAAGCTACCTATTGCAGCCGTTCGGAGGAAAGCAGTTCCAGAAAATTTCGATATATTTTCACCGATCATACCCCCAGACCCCAAAACCACCCTCCGTTCAAATGTTGATTTATTTATATATATATATATATATATATATATATATATATATATATCTGACCTATGTCATACGATAACGCTCGTATTTAAAAATCGATTTTGATGAAACTAATTGTGTGTATTAAGGTCACGAATGTCTCGACCGAGTTCGTTGGCCAGCTTGGTCCGCCATTTTGTTTCAAGATGGCCGCCATTTAAAAATTTAAAACTAAAATAAATATACCAAAAAGTTAAAAATTCAAATTTATTTTTTAATTACGTGTTAGGCCTTGATACAAGGATTCCAGAGCATTTTTTGGTTTACCTCTATCTTTAAAAATGGCTGAGATAGAGCAGTTTGAAATTCTAGGGGGAGCTGACATTTTGAAACAAAACAGCACATTAACGCGATTGCTCGCAAATTATTTTCTTTCATTGTTGTAATAATTTTCCCAATCATACGCATAAAACTATATATTCATATCCGTTAGCGCCTAAATTGGCGACATTGGCGACAAAATTGGCAAAATTGGCGACAAAATTGACAAAATTTGTGACATTTGGCGAAATATCGCCAAATTTGGTGACCAAAATAAGTCTTTATAAATGAAGCCAATTTGGCTATTGCTCAATAATTTGGCGAAATTCTTATTAAAATTCAGTATTAACGAATATTTTGTAAACTTTTCTTTGCATTTTAACTTGCTGTTTTCGTGTAACATTAGCTAAAATTTTAAAACGAAGATATAGAAAGCTACCTTTTCCTCCCGGTACAGGCCGGAAGGACTTTTTTCATATTTCAACGTACAAACCTAATACGGCAATTTCAATAAGCAAAAAAGCGGGACGTTTTTGCCTGCTTCGTTACTGTCAGCTTACAGAAAATCGAAAATGCAGTTTTGGGCAGGTTAAATGCGATAGCACGCCCTTTGGCGATGTTCATTATGCTTTTTATTTAATATCTCATTTAAGTATTAACACTAGAACGGCGGAAAAATCTTACCTACTGGAACGGCTGGAAGGTATCATTTTGACCCCTCGATGAAACTACTGAAATAACAACGATAAAACGAATTTAAATGGCATACATCGGAAAAATATGTAATTTAAGTGTATTTCATCATTTATATTTAATTTATATTTAATATTACTTGATAATTTATTAAATTTATAAACAATGTAAATGTAACGCCTACAAGGCGATCAATTGGTTCACACTACAACTACTCAAATAACTCATTACTTTGATATAAAAATTGATTGGTTTCACAAATTAAAACTAATGCTAAGTAAAATAAAACACAATTTATAAATTAATATTTCTTTTATCAATATTTTATCTATACAAACACACACACACACACACACACACACACACACACATATATATATATATATATATATATATATTCAATATTGTCAAATATTTCAAAAACTAACAAATCTAGAATGCAGATTTTATATATATATATATATATATATATATATATATATATATATATAATATAGATTTTTTTATATATACTTGTTATCTATTTAGGAAAAGTAAAACAAAATTCTTCCAACCAAACAAAAGTAATCAAGAGACAAATTGCTCAGAAGTCAAAATGACCCTTACCGCCGTTTTAGTGTTAAATATGAACATTGTGAGACAAATGTGCATTCGGAACTGTCTTCGTCTATCCTCATCAAAGTTTTAAGAGCTTTACCTATCGTAGAATCTCGTAGTCATCGCCAACACGCACATACACAGAGACAAACATCAATACAGAAGAGAATTCATTTTTAAAAATGTTAAGAATTTATAACTTGTGGCATATAAGGTCCTTTAGCTAATAAGAAATGTTCTTAAAAGTAAGAAGTAATTCTATCGACCTGACGCGATACTTTACTAGAGTATAGAGGTTATTAATTCGAAAAAATATACATTTTACAATATATATACGCGCGTATGTATCAATGAATTTTATTTTTTTTTCAGTGACGTGCGAAAATTATGGGGAAGCATGAAATAAACTCAATGGCCACATGCGGTCAGTGGGCTGCGCAGTAAGTACTACTGCTAAAAAAATAATAACTTTACTTTAATTTTCTGTGTTCAATCTTTATTGTATTTTTCTAAATTCTTGATTAATTGCTTAGCACGTTTTCCTTTATGTACGCTTATTTGTCGTATATTAGCTATTTCGCTACTTCGGCAAATTCAAATGTAACAAATCGTTTTACGACAAAAAAAATATTGGGGTATTTGTAAACATTTAATTCTTCTATCAAAATCAAAATATAAATAGATCCTTATTGCAATAAAAAATATATATTCTGAAAGTAGACGCATATTGAAATCTAATAATAACACCAACATTTTTTTTTCTTAGTGATGTTGTATTTCGTTTTCTTATGAAAGACACTGTACACGTACAGAATGAATGTGAAACGAACATTAAAAAAGAAAACGAAAGCTAACTACAACTACTCGTTGGGGTGCCACCGTAATACTTACCCATCATGGATATGCATAATATAAAATATGAAAATAAACCATGTGTAATCTATGTATAAAATGCATTGCAATTTGAAAAAAAATCGTGGCTTGATGACGTCATAAACTTTAAATGCTGTGTTACTGAATTGCGTAAAAGAAACATCCTTATAACTCCAAAATTGATAATCCTATTAACTATCGGTTTACTACGTCGTATGAAGCGTCTCATTTCCAATTAGAATATATCTTTGAATTGAAATTTGAACGAAATACAGGGTCATGAAAAATCGAAGAGTGTGGAAAATATAATTACAAATATCTCGGCAACTAATTATCCAATCGACTTCATTCTTTATGCAAAATTTGTTTTTTTATTGTATTTTATATTCAATCCTTAAAATAAACAATTTCGAAAAGTTTTATATACCTTTTATCAAAACGAATGTTTCGAGAGTCCAAAAAAATAGTTCCGGATAATCGACGTAACTGAAATTTAATAATCTTCTTTCTATTATTACATACTAAGTACATACCAATTTTCAAGTCTCTATCTCAATTTTTCGGGCAATAGAGCTTTTACAGACACACAGACAGACGGACGGCAAAATTTTGTTTTCCACAAATATTTTTTTCGGAATCGCCAGTGTCTGAAACATGTAAATTCGTAAAAATTTTTTTTTCTATTTTCAAAACGATTACAAGACTAAGTAATAAAGAAATAAAGTAATAAAGACCCTATACTACGTATGATGGGTAAGTAATAAAACCTTTTTTATATACGAAACAATGGCGGCTGCAATTGAATTCAAACTAGATTTTTATCCATAACAGTAACGAAAAGATTTTAGCAATATTTCAACAGATTATATACAGTGTGCAAAAAAGAACAATGTCTTGAAAATAGCAGTAATGACTCGTGTCTTAACGACACTTAGATTGAAGCTAAAGAATTCGGAATGCATTTGACAGTAAATACGGTGCCAATTGACAACGCACGTTTAGCATTCTGTATTATTTCAGCATATTACATGCATAGAAAAATTATTCTACTGAAAATATCGATAAAATATCTTCTTCATACACTGTAAAAAATGATCAATGTTTCTTATTTTATGAAAATATACTATAACTACGAAGGAAAATATAATATAATCTTCTGAGTTATCCGACATTCCGAAAAGCGTGTACCATTGTCTTTTGAATCCCCGAAAGCAATACATTTCCAAAATTTAAAGAATTATTTATAAAATCAAAATTTCTGTAGCTGCCCGTATTTTTCAGAAACGTTTCCGAATAGTTTTTATAGTGTATTAATTAGTGTCCTCAACCTGGAATACCTATTTATCGAATGTCATCGATTCTCAAGTAAACGTTTTTAGCTGCATAAGTTAATTTATACATGAAAGAGTAAAGAAATAATCTTAATTTTAATGTTAATGTTAACGCTGTTAATTTTTCATGTTTGTCTGTTAAACATATTTGTTGAACATGAAAATATTTACTTGAGAATAGATAGCATCGGAAAAAACTATATTCCGGGCTTAGAAAACTGATTAATACACTTTAAAAGCTACTCGTAAACGTTTTCGAAAATTTCGGGCAGCTAGAAAAATTTTGTCTTTCTAAATGATTCTTTAAATCTCGAAATGACATTGATGTCTGAGGTTTCTAAAGATAAAGAAGCACTGTTCCGAATCATGGTTAACAAGGATGAGATTATATTATTAACTAGGGGGCCTACCCCCTGCGAGCTACGCTCTCCAACCCCCGCTCAGACTTCGAGGCCTCTAAAAACATGACAGCGTGCTTTATTTTAAAAATATTGGTAAATCTGTAATTGGGTTGCCATGCTTTTAACATTTTAATGGGACATTTTTCGATTATCATGGCCTCATACACAGCTGTTGCGACAACTGACGACTGTTTTCGGGATTGATAAGTAAAATCAATTACTACTTGAAAACCAGCTTGTATAAAATGGTTAGGTTTAAATTGTGACTACCTCTCGGACTTTTATAACAACAATCTCTATTCTATTCTTCCTTTGCGTTTAAGGATGAGAAAAATTCCATCTGCTTGTGAATAACATTAAGAACCACGGTGTTGAAAAGTACTATGTTATAAACATTTTCAGTAACAGGTTTTAATTTTCTCTCTATTTTAGTGCACCATCATGCATATTTTCATGTTATTTTAAGTATGTAAATTATTATTTTAATTAATATGTATATACGATTTTTCTAATAATTATTTATCATACAAAATTAATTAAATATTTTGTGCATGCATGCTGTGGTATTGTTGACTGATGGAGTACTTCATGAAAATCACATATACCAAATAATTACTTACCAATCCAAAAAATAAACTCTGACATTTTTTTTTAATCAAATTGTTAAATTTAAATTAGAAGTACTATGCAAGAAAATTTTTGAAATTTGTCAATTATATATAAGTCTTGCAGCACTGCAGCATAAAACATAAAAATGGTCCAGCCATGTCACATAAAAACAAAAAATAATACTACAATTCTACAAACCAAATATGCATAAATACACCTGTACCATGATTAAGGGGCATTCATGAACTTGACAAACAGAAAAATTTTACATAAATAATAATATTTTATTATAATCGAGGACCTAAATTATAAGAATGGGCTTGGAATACCTGAAAATACGTTAAAAGAAAATATTGTGAAGATTGATATGAAAAATATTTACCAACATGTCGACAATGACACAAATGGCATTGATAGGTGCATGTTAAATCTGTGTGTATATAACATTTTTTTTAAACACTGCGATTTTAACACTACAAACATGTTATAATGATATAAATAAGAAAAGTACATGAAATGTGACTTAAAAGGAAAAATTAACAATAGCAGGACAATTAATATTGTAATAATTAATTATTTTTTTAATATATTGCAAAAATATTTATCATGAACAAAGAGAAAATTAAATAGTCTTGTTACACGTCGAAGAAAATGAGCAGAAAATGTCAATTCTCTAAAAATATTAGTTGGTAGAGTAAATTTAAGTATGATAAAATGCAAGAATTTTTTTTCTTTTTTAAATATGAAAATTGCAATAAAGGTTTAACGGTATGTATAGTGTACCCAAAATAACCATTTGTGCCTAGCAATTTTGAGTACGACAAAATGTGTATGTGTGTAAAATGAAGAAGAAGAAAAGAAAAACTCTGGCTACAAAAGATGCCAGACACAATGAACAATCTTTTTATTTACTGTGAACATTTTTCTGGCTACAGAAGGATACCAGATCCTGTGATCACATCTACTGGCTACAAAGGAGACCAGGCTCTATGAACGAAATTTCTGACTACAAAGGAGTCAGAACTCTATGAACCAATTTTTCTGGCTACAAAAGGAGACCAGACCGCCATGAACCAATTTTCTGGCTACAAAAGGAGACCAGAACTCAATGAACCAATTTTCTGGCTACAAAAGGAGGCCAGAACTCAATGAACCAACTGGAAATGTGTGAAAATACAGAATCGAAGAAAAGAAAAATTTGTTGTTGAACTTTATACACCATAAATAGTAAAAGAAATTCCAAAACAAGTGCGGAAAAATAAGGAAAATTTGCAAAAATTACAATACAAATGTGAATTGATATATAAACGAGGAGAAAAACGAGTGAAATTTTTTTATATAGAAAAATGTATGCGAACCTGTTAGAAACCTGCAATTGAAAAGAAAAGTATATACAGGGACTGTAGGAAAAGGAAAAAATAAATAAATGTGTGTGAAAATAACAATCTCACATGCAGAACTCATAGGTGAAAAACTTTGTAAAATCTTTGTACTAGAAGAAAACATTGTACGGCTATGTAATACAAGTCTGCGTGCAAGAATGTACGAAAAGAAGGATCGCGCAAATATCCACTAGTACTTGAAATGAAAAAAATGTAAATAACCATTGTACAACTGTGTAATTCAAATATCAGCGAATACTCACAAACCTCTTATTGAAAGAAATAGTTGAAAAATTCTGGAAAGTAGTACCAAATATCACGACCAAATAAACTAAGGCGTGTGAAAATGTTGACATTTCAAAAAAATATAGAAGGAAATGTGTAACTGTAGGTAAGAATAAAATGAGTCGAAACGACGTAGTGAAATGTCATACAATATGCGATGTGAGTAGCAGAAAAAGAAACTGAATTGCAAAACTAGAATAAAAATTTAAATAATAAGGTAAAAATGACAATATGTGTCCTCAGAATTTTTTTTTTTTTTTTTTTTAATGTAAGAAAAAATTTACACCAAACCATATTGAGTGATCGCTCAGTATAATCCAATATGAAAACAATCTTGATTAATTCTACAGAAACTTAATCAACGGAAGCTATACTTACATTTAAAAATGAAACATTAAAAATTAAAAGAGAATTTATAATTATTCGATGAAGTAGAAGTATAATCTCTTTGAATCGAGAATTATACGAATGCATGAAATATTAAAAGTATGTTTGAAATCTTGAACCTAAACATTTTTAAAAAGAAATTTTTGTAAAATGTAAACAGACGTTGTCTATGAGAAGACCTAAAAATATGTATAAAGTATAAGAATGTTTTTTTAATGAACAAAGATAACAGTGAATATGGCATATCTATAAAAGTTTGAATGGACATATGACAGTATCGCAGAAAAATTCGGTGTCCATATGCATTGCATTCATTTTGTTCAAAAAGCAACAAAATCTTTAAAATTTCAGCAAAATATAATATATAACAAAACATATAAATGCACATATACTAGTTAAAATTTTATTTTCATGATTAACTGACGTGCAGTCACCATGTTATTGTACCTTTGAATATTAAAATGAGAAAAAATGAGGCACAATTAGAGTATAATTGAGCATATCTTTGAAATGTGTAAAGCATAAACATACTCAACGTTTATTTTTTTTATGCATACACAAAGTAAATAAAATTTATACCAGACCATATCATATTATATAATAACATTGGGGAAATTAAATTTTGAATATGAAATTTTTAATCAACGATCTAAAATAAGAGAGATTTTTTTTTTTAAAGGAAAATTTTGGCACAAAGCTTTTAAACGCACCTTAGCCTCAAAATACACAGATATCTTAATGCAATTAAAAATGATATTAAAATATTTACCAATTAACATATAACTAGAAATAAACACTTTAAATTACCGCCACCTTGAAAATACAGGAAAGTAAAAGTAAAGACCTTAAACATAAGTAATTGTGGAAATATTATTATTATTTTAACATGAGTGTAAGTAAACACATTGCATATCCGAGATGAGTAAGTGGCCATCTTACTCAACTCAGACATGAAACATAACATTCAGTCATAGGGCCATCTCTAGAAAATAGTCCCACAACAGAAGTAACTACACTCACGAAAAAAACTCTATATCTTACTGTAAAATGACCTCCATAAATATTATGCATTTAATACAAAATTTAATGAGAAAAAATTGTAATTGAATTATCATCTATCAATAGAAATATATTGAATTGAAATGTAATTTCTATGTGAAATTGTAGGGAGCAAAAAACAGGAATGATAATTTATTTAAAAAAAACTCAAACATTATGAATTTTGTTCCATAAAATATAAACCTGACCAATAAAAGCAGAAATATGTCATCACTCCACCAGAAGTAAAAATTCAGCAAATTAAAATATTAAATATTTTTACGCAAAAACAACTGAATAAAGCACTTAAAGAATGTAAATGACTGCAATAAAAAACCATCAGTACAATACTATTATCTAGTCATTAATTTCTTCATAACCATCCTCTCGTGACCAACATTAAAAATATACACTTTACTTACGTTAAAATATTTACATGTTGTGAATAAAAATTCAAATATAAAATGTTAATATAGTATATATTCAAAAATATCAACTTTACCAGTTATTAAACATGAGTATAATCTGCATACAGTAAATGACTGAAAAATTATATTTCTGAACCTATTATGCAAAATCTTAATTTTATTTCATTTGCTTTTTTGTTCATTTGTCCAGTAGCAAGGCAAAATCTTCTTTTAGATTTCAATATGAGCAGAAATAAAATATTATACATATCCACGTTAATTAAATTATCTAACCAAAATATACATGTTTAATTCTATAAATACTTCTAGATGAGATTTACTGTATTAATATTAAAGCGGTACTAAAAATATCTCCAAATCGCATAAATTCAAAAACATTTTCCAAGTTTTAAGTATCACATCTATAGGAAAAGCATATTTACCAATTAAAACTAATAGTAACAAATACAGTAAATATTTAATTAAAAATACACTATTTGACTGATTTGTTGCTCTTGTGCATCTTAAGGTAAATATATTCAATACAACATCACTATAAGCTTAGTACTTACCCAAAAATATCTTTACTATGGTTGATATACCACCATAAAAGATTTTTCCTTTTTCTTTTTTTTTACTTCACTGTGTTAATAAATATAGGAAATTGTAAAAAAAAAATCGGGCACCTTTATAACACCAAAAACACAGTTATATTATCTACTGAGATCTTGCGACGAATGATGTATTAAAAACACAAGCGCTAGCGAAATGATAAAAAAGACAGTAATTGACTATGGGCAATCCTTGAACTATCCGCTGAATTAATCTCTCGGAAAATGCTCAAAAATCATCTTTGAAGTTCCATCTGGTTCAGTTTCGAATTATTGTTTTTCTTTTTTTTTTATATGAACAAGGAGAAACGTCTGGATAGAGTCATAAGCGCACAAAGGAGACGAGATGAGTCAAAAATCGAATCTTGTAAAATGCTTTACAGGCAAATAATCTGAGAACGTAGTTCCACTGTGTATGGAGAGATAGTTCTTATTCTCGGAGATATTTATCGCTTCACATCTATTTATTCGAATAATATAGCGGGTAGATGCACGCGTCTTGGTAGTAATTGAATTCTCACAGCGGTGTACGATTAGCACTGGTATGCTAAATATGAAATCACGCACAGTGTATTTGCTGAGTGGCACACGTTATAATCCAAAGTCAGGTACCGGAGGCATGATGAGTAGCACATAATGCATTTCTTTTTATGATTTTTTTTTAAGTTATCCTGTACTCATGCAGGTACGGAATGGTTAAAAAGTCAACTTTATGCAGTCCAAACTTCACGTTACGTTTTTCATCATTCTGTAAGAGATAATTCAGTAATAGTGAGTCCGTTCCGTAAAAGGAATTAAGACTGGGTTCGCGAGCATCATGAAGCCGTTATCCGATGAAAGGTGAAATGTTAATTTAAAAAAACATCCCAGGCCATTTTTATTTGAGTTTATAATCCAGGAACAAGTCACTACAATTCTGGAAAAGCGGTCCGGGACAAAGTTCTAATTTCGTGAAAATCTGGAGCAGATTTTTTTTTTATGTTATGCAGAGTAAAATAGAGTCTCTCTCTGTATTTTAGCCAAACGATCGATTTTGGGAGGCCACCTCTCTCCTCATATTAACATTTTGATGTCTTGCACCATTATAGTATGTGGTATTGTTGACTGGGTGAAAACGTATTTTTTGGTTGAGTTCAGGCTATCTTGGAAAATCGTTGAAAATATGTATTTGTAAATATGAAATGCGTTGTTTAGGCAACACCGCAGAGTTCTCCTCCTGCAAAATGTTACGCTGGGACACATTGAAGACGAGAAATAATCCATGGAAAAAAGTTATTTATTTCTTAGAGATATGAGAATCTTGAGAGGTGGCCCACGTCTTTAGCAATGCTTAAGTTGTTTTCAGCACGAGAGTCAGATATGATCTGCTGAAATTTTGGAGTACATTTTGCGTGCCAACACATTGTTTTTGGCACGAATATACATGTGTATCGAACAGTCTTCGCCAGAAAGAATTTACAGCGGTTAGGCTTCTGGCATATTAATTTAGAGGGGGGGAAGGAATGAAAGGTTTGCAATGCAAGGCGCCTTATGGCCATTTTCGTAAATTAGACAGGCAACCCAAAGAATGTTTTGAGAGAATAGGGCATCTGTGGTTTTTTTGGACATGAATCATTTGCAAGCTAAATAGAATTTTTGACCGTTGTGACTTATTTAAAGACTGCATTTACATGAAACAAGGAAGTTACTGTTTAAGCATAGACAAAAGAGGCACATGTAAAATGATTTTATATTTATCATTAAGTTTTCCAGACAGAGACAAAGTCGAAGGATAATGAAATATCTAACGTACAAATTGCCTAATTTGCAGCTGCATTTATATGTAGGAAAAGAAGATGCGTTTTTGAGGTTAAATAAAAGCCAGACATAAAATGAAAGAAATAAACTGTAATACATTTGATGAAATATAATTTCATTTAATCTTTAAAATAGAAAGGGTTTAGATAAAAATTTAATTAATCTTTAGGAAACATAAGGGAACTATAAATTTTGAATAATAATGAAAATATGTATATGGTCTTCATCATACATGCGTACATTTATTCGGCATCAGTTGATGAGATATTTAAACAAATTTGCTATCCGCGGTAATTTTACACCATGTTCTGTCACTTGAATATTGTCCATAAAAAAATCGGGTACTTTTCCATTATAGGATCCTTTGCTTTTAGATTTGGGAGTTTATTCGAGCTTTAAAAAGGGATAGATTCGTTAATATACATTGATTTGTTGCCAAAAGTTATGAAAATAAACCCAGTGAACTTTTGGTGCTTTTCTATTATAGGGATCTTGACGCTTTTTTAAAAAGCTTGGCGGAAAAAACCAAGCAGGATAGAAAACCAAGCAGGATATTTTATTCTTCCGTTCAGTTGGGCAATTCTTATTTTATATATTAGTTTCAACTATCCGAATTAATGATTTTATAAATTCGTTTAGTTAAATTTTACAAAAAAATAACAAAATGATATCAATAAATAATAATTACTATTAATTCCTTTTCCCCCCTTTCTTTTGCGTTTACCTAAATGACGTCATTTGGACGAATTCATTCAAAATATTTTCAGTTTATAAATTAAATTAAATGCTGACAGACGATTGAATCCTGACGATAGAAATGTGATTTTTTTTTTCAAATTTTCCTGAAAAACATAATTTAATCATAATCTTGTCTTCATTATCGATTGAAATAAAAGATAAATTCATTTTCAATTTGAAAATGACGCATAAAAAGAAATCAATAATCCCTATCGGGATCCTTTTCAATTTTTTCCCTTTTTTTTCACAAAAAAACTGAGTAATTAGTTGCCATCATTACAGAAATGTCATTAAAATTAGAAAAAAATTAATATCTCGAAAACTAATTCCAATTTCAAAATTCTATTACCAGTTTTGACATCCGCGGATTTTTATGAACAATTGGTATTAATTTCACCATCAAGCGTTTAATATTTTATTAAAAATAGCCCTCAAACATCGTTTAATCAGTCGTTTCATAAAATCGTTTCATAAATTCGTTTCATAAAATCGTTTCACAAATTCGTTTCATTAGGATTTTATATATATAGGGTAGATTTATTCGTCGTTATATTATATTTTCGTACATTCAGGAACATTCGTCATTTTTTACAGTGTAGTATTATAATAAACATAATAGTTAAAAATTTTTGAAACTATGGGCTGTTTGTGTCAAAGTGGACTGAAATGAATTACCTGTTTGCTGTGTCTCATGGGGCTAAGGATGCACACACAGAGTTTTTAAACCAATCATAAATGGATTTTCGGGTTAAAGGTGCTTTTCCAAATCATAATTGAAAATGAAGTTGCACAATGGTGACTGATTTCGTTTTGCTCAATTGAAGAACACAAAATGCCTTCTCCGCAGCAGACGCAGCCATTTCTACTGATATTCGCGTGACATCGCCTATGTCATTTCGCAGAGCATTTTGCTTGCATTTGGGGAACGTGCCTTAAAGTGTTCTTGTTTTACACCATCTGGAATCTGTATAGTTACTTATGATTCACCCTGTATATAGTATTTGAAAGTCTTACACTATACATTAAATCTCGAAAATATGTTGTTTTCTGAGATCGCAAAAGATAAAACACTCTTTTTGGAATCATGTGTAACTCGGAAGAGATTTTTGTATATTTTCGTTCGTGGTTATATTATATTTTCGTAGTTTAAGAAACATTTGCCTTTTTGTACAATGTGTTGCAGGGTTGTCTTCTGCCAAATGTCAATTTCAACAAAAACTGAAATAATATAACTCACGCATTTTTCAAATTCACGAGATTTGGAATCGTCGAAATTGCAAACAAGTCATCCCAGCTCATTCGAAAAATCGAAAAAGTAGCTCTGTTTTTCAGGTACGTACATCAGATTTCATACAAATAAAACAAATTGGACTTACTTCTTCTATGTTCGCTATTTTGTCGAAAAAGGTAATTTCTGGAGAAATTCTAATTTTATCTTATCAAATGTAATTTAATCGATATAAAATTCAAGTCACGAGCTTTTAATGCTCAGTTTCATTATTTTAACTCATATTAGTCGTAAATCACATATAGTCAGAAAAATATTTTTGCTGTATTTCAGCCAGTGCAGTTTCTAACAAATGAATTTATGATAGATTTCTGTTTTTTTAAGTTCTATGTATTTATTTTTAATAATATTAGCGTTGTACATTACCATTATCTGAGAAAATGGAATATATTACCAATTTCATCCTATAAAAGTGTACTCAAAAATGCATCTATTGAAAACTTATATTAGATGGTTTTACTCTATATTGCCCATGGTAGCATATATTATACCACTGTTTCCAAGTAGGTATATTTTTTATTCAGATATTGTATTTTCACTTCAGAATTTTAAAATAGCAATATTTACTTCATTTAATAACAAGCATTCTGTCATTAAATGAAGCTATATTTATTACTGAAATTTTCTGGTATAAATTCAGATTTTCTGAATTAAGGAATTTCTATAACATATTCTACCATGGGAATTAAAGGCTTAAAAACTACGTAAATAAAATGAAATTGGCTAGCATTTCTGTTTTACATGTAATGAATACTGTATATTGCCTTTTTATATTTAAACATTTATTTATGCCTGGATCTTTTACTTCTAAATTGTTATTTATTTATTTTATTACAAAATTGCAGTTGTCCATTCTCATTAGCAGAAAAAAAATACTTTGCTCAGGATCGAACACGGGTGTACTGAATGCTCTACCAACTAAACGCATGAGACATGCTTTACCTGCGCATGCGCAAGTCACTAAATATAACGGAGTCGGAAAAGATGATGCGTAGATTATTTGTTTATTCATGATTTTCTAATTTTTATGTACACTGGTATAATCAAACAAAATCCGATATCTGATGCTTTGACATAACATCTGTGCTACACAGTGTGTGTGTGTGTCTCTGTGTTTTATTTTTATTTAAATATATTCAATTAAACGGATATATATTAATAATTTCGATTTCTTAGCTTGATGTATTAAACTAAGTTCATTCAAAAAAATTAAAGCTTTACCTTTTTGGAATTGTCAACTACTGGGACATTAGTTGACAATTCCTTCTGGATTTCACCTGTCAATTACAGATGCAATAAAAATGTCAAGCCATCGCATATTTTTAAACATAGGTTTTATTTATTGAAGACAACACTTTCTTTTTTTTCATGGACTGAGAAAAAAACATATATAAGTTTAGAAACGTCTGTTATAATGAAAGGCTTCTTTTTATATGTAAATAAATAAAATATATTTCTTCTACTGAAAACTATTGGTACACCTATCTTACCTTGTTAGAATAGTATTAATTATATAAAATTCAAACAAATGATTTTAGTTTTAGACATGTATTACAAAGTTGTCTACATCAGGATAAAATATTTCAAAGTAGATAATAGGCAAAAAAATAATAACAAGTTTCTTTTTCAAAATTTCAAGCTTTTATTAGAAAACGATATTCAATTTTTAATTAAATTGAGAAGTTCTAAAAGCTCAGCAATATTTTTATCCAATATGTTTTTCTAATGTTTATTTTAATGAGTTTCTAAATATCTGCATTTTTAATTATTAATATCTTTGCAGCTAATAAAATTTAATCTTTTAAAATGTATCTTATTTGGGAAATTGTTAATTAATTTTAAAGAAATATTATATCTAAAATTAAATAAAATATGATATTTTTTCTTTGAAATGTCAAAGTACAAAGTTTTATAAAACCAGATATTGTGTTTTTCCTCCTTTCACATTGGAAGATCAATTCATTCTTACTTCGATTTTAAGTTTAACCCCTTAATTCACGCGCCCGTGATATTCACGGGCTATGTATGATACTTTTAAAAAATTCAGATTGCTTGATTCGCATCAGTTTTTTAAAACAGTGCAATTGACTTCATTTTCTCATTATTTTTATCTGCTATTAAATAAGGTGAATATACTACTTCAAAAAAGTGGCTGCAATCAAACGATCTGAATTTTAAAATAAAAAACAAATGGGTAATTGTGATCGAACCAAGGGATTCGTAAAAATTTCCTTTCAAAACACTTTATCTTTTCTTTAATAAATAAAAAAAAATATATATAAATAAATAAATAAAGTCCTGTCTTTTATAAAGTAAAATTTTACCGGTCTGTTTTTCTCGTTTTTTCGAATATCTGAACCGTACCGATAGCGGGTGAAGCCCGCTATTATACTCTGTCATAATAATATCTGTCATGTGGACTAAATGCGATATTTAAAAAAATCAATTTCAAATTTAAACATGTTGTGTAGAGACCTTCAAAATGTTAAAATATGCCAATATTTCCATAATCGGGTTTTTATCATGATTCAATACGTTCCTCAAACTCATATGACGTTGTAATCACTTGCTGACGTCATATCTACTTGCTTTCTCCATTACTCACATTGATACTCTCTTTGTATTATTCTGAAACATTTGAAAAAGTACGTTAAACTTCCAATATGACATCAGATTAGTTTTCTTTTTAATTCAATAATGACGTGATATGAACCTGCTTTCTGAACTTACGCATACTCATACTCCTTGTATTATTGAGGAATGTTTGAAAATTTCCGTTTTATTATCGATATGACGTCATATTAATCTTTTTTTTCAATTGGTGAAACTATTTTTTTCACTTTAATTTTTCCCGTGGAAATCTTTCAATAGAAAATTAATTATTGTAGAAATAATTATATTGTATATTTTTAATTGTTGGCAACTACTATAACGAAAAATGTTTAAATTTAATGGGAAAAGGTAGTTAGATTTTTGGTTTTTTATCGCTTTATATTAAAATAATACTATTTCTTCAAAATTTTATGATTTTCAGCATCACAGTAGGTAATCAGCTGTAAGTACACAAAATTTCAAGTCTGTAAGTTATACAGTTTCTGAGAACTGGCTCTGTGAAGGACAGACAGAGAAGTGGGACGAAAAGAGTTTCGCGAGATGAATGAAACCCTAAAAAGTAGTCTACACTTATCAGGCGCGACCGTTAAGGGTTTGAAACATTTCATTATTTCTTAATAGAAACAGTGATATGTTTATGAATTTAAAACAAAAGATATTTAAAAATATTCAGCAGTTATTTGAAGGATGACAACTTTATTTCAATAAGAAGATTTTGAAGCAGTAAAATAACTTAAAAACGTCCACTTTCTTGATTGTTCTGTCGTTATTGATTATGATTGTCGTCATTGTTGTCATTGTCGTCTGATTCTGTCGTCATTGGAATATCATAATTTAAAAGAAACAAATTACACCAGGTGATTCAAAATAGGAGTATTCACAATTATATTTTATTCTGTTGATGACAGAGAAATATTTCCAATTACAAAAACTCTACAAATGAGCTACAGCTTTTAGATAGGGTATTTTCTTTACTATGAGTTGTGTATGTTACGGCCCGAGGCTAACTAAAAAGACAGGCTACCGCGGTGCATTCCACTTATCTTTTTTTACAGACCGCTAAAGTGACGTGATGCTCTTTTCGTACGCCTGCATTGGTGCATTCGAGCATCACGTGACTCCGGCGGTCTGTAAAAAAAGATACGCGTAAAGCACCGCGGTAGCCTTTCTTTTTCGTTAGCCTCGGTTACGGCCAAAACACGAAACAGACCAATTCCTGAAGTGTCCGGAGATTTTGCGAATTGGGCAATTTCACCCTAAACTTATTGGCCAATATCCGATGTTTTTAATAACTCGGGATTTGGCTGTGAAGTTTGAGAAATGGCTTCGGACGATCGACCAAAGTCGAAAAGAAAAATTCATGAGACGATAATGAGAGACATGAATTATATTAGTATCTATATAAGTAGAATTTAGATAACGACTCTCCCAAATAGTGGACACCTCAATTTGAAGAAGCCTTTTTCAATCTCCTGCGCAAATACTATCTGCATATTTTTACTTCTAAATAACGAGCATCTCCGAATAATGGGCAAATTTATCCCTCCCGAGATTTTACAAATGCCAGAAAAACAGAGACCATGAAGATAAAACAATGTGTATTAAAACGATCGAACATAATAGACTTAAATATTATGGACAGGTTTTAAAGGTGAGTGATGAGCGTGACACACGAAAACTTACGGACTGGAGCCATATCGGTAGTTGAAAGATTTTCAGACCGAGAATGACACGAAGAGTACGGTGACAGAGAAAATTAGAAAAACATTGAAAAATTATAAATTAAATGTTGAAATTACCCTAATCATAAATAAAATGGAGAACAGGGCCCAAAAACATATATGATCGAGAAAAGCTTCTACTTTGTAAAAAAAAATTCTACGAAAGATACTATATGTAAGGAAAAAGAGAGAGAGTACAAATAACTAAATAAATAAAGAAATATATATATACGTATGTCGTGTTGTAAATGTGTGGCTTTTTTTGGTTGTAGCGTAAATAATTTACACTTAAAGACGATAGCAACAAGAGATTCGACACACAACAAGACATTTTAAATCTTTCAATCTCTCAAACATAACAGCGAGGCGGATAACAAATTTTGTAATTAATATAATAACTTAAATTCTATTCCACAGAATGCATGATGCACTTCCCTGACCTTTAAAGAGAAGTAAACTAGAGCGAAAAAAACTATTTTCCGAGAACGCGCATAATATTTTATTGGTGAGTGCGAATAAATAAAGAGATAAATATCCAGTATAACATGTGCAAACCGGATCCCAGCCCATCAGCTAATACGAAGTCATGACGATACTAAGTACTGATAAAATCTGTACGTAAATGGAAGAAAAGGGGACGAAACATCATAGAAAGAGTACCCCCCCCCCCCGAAAAAAAAAGGTTTATGAAAGAAACAAATTTCGAAATGAAATGATTTTTATATGGGTAAGCTAAGATAATAGGCGTAGTATAATGCAAGTTTCAGATAGGAAAATAATAACAAACAAACAATAAATAAATAAATAAGAAAAACTATTTTAAGGCGAAAATAAGTAAATTAAATAGGAAAACGTATAGAATAGTAAATATACATATACAGAACACGAAAAACGAAAAAGAGGACCTTCAGAAATATATAAAGATAGCGTGACACATTTTCAGCAATTTCGTGAACCTTCAACATCGAAGGACAAGACAACTGATGCAACAATTTACATATTAACGTTTAGAGAGCCCATAAAGCCGCATTAAGCTTCATTATTTAAAAAAAAAATTTGCAAATACTAATATAGTGAAAATTTATGTCTTCCCGACGCAGTTGTTAGTGCGAATGTCATATTTATGGATGACAACGGAAGACTACAATTCATTATTCGAATTTTTTTTCATTTTCATACGAGTATAATATATTTACTGATATTTGTGCTTAAAATTACTTCACATATTTTACATATATTTTGACATATATCTTTAGAAATACGAATTGTTATTTACAAGCGGATTTCATACATTTTTACTCAGTATTTTGAATGGTATAATTAAAAATAACTGTTCCAGTAACTGACAATTTTGTAAAAATGGAAGTTAAATGGAATACGTGTTAAAAATTAATTAATTTCAATCAAGGAAATCTTAATTTGCAATACCATTTCAGAATAAGTTGAATAAAATATCGTTTACATGTGAACATTTCTGAATCTCAACGCACGAAAAATTCCGTAACGCTAATTTAATCGTTCCGCTTTTTAAACAAAAATGATTCATGTCGAAAACATAAGAATTTGTAAAATTAAATTTTACAAACATGTTAAACATATAGCTGTATAAATTATAAGCTCATATTGTACTTAATCTTTTAAACCATTGAATGATTATTCATAAATGCTCCAAACACATTTTACAGACATTAAAGAAATTAAAATCATTCAGTTAAGAGTAAGATATTATAATAAATTTAAATTGATTTTAAATTTATTCTTATTTTGTTGAAAATAGTATTTAATGATATCATATTCAGATTGTTGCTCTTTAAAACGCACAAACCTATAATGTCTGAAGTAGTGTCTATTAAGAGAAAATTTTAGTGATAAAACACTACAGATTTTACACGGGCTCAATTTTTCACTGCACACAAAGTACTTTTTCTAATCTCTAATACATTTCACAGTATTTTTGATGCGCTTTAGGTTCTACTGATCTGACTTTCGTTTTTACAGTAAATTTTTTTTTATAAGATATTGGAGTATATTAACCTTTAATTTTTTTTTTGATACCTCGAAAAGAGTATCATTTATTGATTACGTAAAATCTGATTTTGCTAGTGCTTTTCTTGCGATTTTAGACGTAGTTTAGGATACAGCGCGTTGATTTTTGTCCAAGTATTAAATTATTAAACTTTATAAAAGTGTTTTAATTTTGGATATAGTATCATAAGAAGTTTGTGGCCAGATTCAGAATGATTTTAAAAAACTCCTTCCGGCCTGTACCGAGAGGAAAAGGTAGCTTTCCTAAATCTTCGTTTTAAAATTTTTGAAGCTACTTGAAAGCAGCAAGCTAAAATTCAAAGAACCGGATTACAGAAGATTCGTTAATACAGAATTTGAAAAAAGAAATTCGCCATATTAGTGGCCTATAGCCAAGTTGACTTCATTTATGGAAGCTTATTTTGGTCGCTAATTGTCGCCAAGTTTAGTGAGAATTTGGCGCTAACGGATAAGACTATATAGTTTTATGCGTATGATTGGGAAAATGATTACAACAATGAAAGTTAGTAATTTGCGAAAAATCGTGTTCACTAAAATCCATAAATAAATCGTTGGTTTTTTGCAATGTGCTGTCTTGTTTCAAAATGTCAGACACCCTAGAATTTCAAATTGCTCTATCTTAGCCATTTTGGCGATATTTCACAAATTTGACGATATTTCACAAAGTGTCGCCAAGCTTGGCGAGAATTTGACTCTAACGGAGTTGAATATAGTTTTATACGTATGATTGGAAAAATGATTATAAAAATGACAGATAATAATTAGCGAGAAATCACGGTCACTAAAACTCACAAATTAATCCTTGATTTTTTGTAATCTTCAAAATGTCAACCACCCTAGAATTTCATAATGCTATATCTCTACCATTTTTTAAGATAGAGGCAAAACAAAAAATGCTCCGGAATACTTGCATGAAAGTGAAATGAAATGAAATCACCCTCTTGTGGAGATCCAGCCGTTAAGCATGGGGACTTTTCTCCACGAGGGAAAATGTTTAGTGAAAATTCATATTTTAGAATACAGATGTTGAATATTACATTAGAGATTAAAACAAAATTAGTACAAAGTTAGTTTTTACAATACTGGTTGCGATCACAACATTTTCTTAGTATTTAAAAAAAATTATATAAGAAAAAGTATAAAAGAAAGTAATTATAAAATTTATGAAAAGAAACACCACTAGTAACTTTGCACTGTTCGATCAGTAAGCTGAAATAGGAACAGTATGAGTACAAAAATGTGATCGGTATGTGAACTATGATATACAAATTACGAAAACAAAATATATTTTATTAAAAAGTACTTTATAAATCCTTTTTCATAAAGGAGAAATGTTTATTCAAAATGTTGTAATTTTCTTTTAGTTTATCATAGTTTAGAGGATCAAACAGAGTTTTATTCAGTTTTATCTAACTGTGACATTTTTATTGAAATTGAAAGTATGTCTCATTAGAGGACAATTACCATATATGTAATGTAGAACAATTCCAGAGCTTTTTTGGCATATACATGTTGGGGAGGAGCGTTTTCCTGCTTCATTTAAAAATGATGGGAAACGGGAAACTATGTCCACTAATGTAGTAAGCTTTATATATATATATATATATATATATATATATATATATATATAAACATATATGTATATATATATATATATATATATTATATATATATATATATAAACATATATATATATATATATATTATATATATATATATATATATAAACATATACATATATATATATAAACATTTGAACGGAGGGTTGTTTTGTGTTCTAGGGGTCATGATGGTGAAAATATAACTAAATTTCCCGGAATTGCTTTCCTGCGAACGTCTGCAATAGGTAGCATTTTACTTTTTCTATTGAAATCAACCTAAAACGCAAAGTTAGGTGGATATTCCAATTACTAAGAATGAATCTGTCCTTCAAAATATCCTCGCGCAACTGAAATGCAATATATTGCAAATAACGGAGGGCTATTTTTTGCTTAAACCAAATATCATATATTTTCTTTTTCGAAATCAGCTAGAAATGACAAATACTTAAAACATAAATAATTGACATATCTAATGTGTTATGCATTGTTGCGACAAAGTATAATATACTGGCAAAGCTCTTAAAGTTATAACCAAACAGCCGTTTATGAATTACCATTCGTCGCAATAACCAACCGTTTTATTATATTACTTTGTAAACATTGTAATCTTGAGTTGCATGTGTGTGTGAGTGAACTTTGATACGGAACTTCCGTTTCAACCACCATTGGACTAATATGCTATAAGTCAATGCCGCAAGAGCAATATAGATTTTCACATACATCGGTCGACAGATTTTTTAATCCATTTTTAAACAAATTGCAAACCATTTTGCGACCGATTCTATAGGAAAAATAGCTAAAAAAATTCGCAAAATATAAGTGGTAAATATTGCAATGTGGTAAAAAGCATTAGTGGCCCGGAGGAAACGTCTCTAGTTATAAACAAAAAAGAAGGATCATGCGTCACACATAGAATGTGAAAGTGTTTCTAACACTTCGAGAAATTTAACAAAACATTCGCTGTTTAAAAAGACCGCTGCTACTTCACGGAATAGGCTGATTTCAGGTCCCTTCCCTTTCAACATTTACCAGCAACGGTAACAGTAGGCCCAATCACTGAAAATTCCACCGGAGCTGACTTCGATAAGTTTAATGCATCGACCAGCGGGACCGGGGGGGATGAGCCGATTTATATGTCGGACGACCCCAACGAAATCCAGAACATTACAGTTCATAATAAGATACCCAAGCCTTAACATTTTCGAAAACGCATAACACATTTAAAAAATCAGATTTCAGCAACTACCGTCCACAGCCAGAAGCGTGCTCCACTTTTTTTCAGGCAGCCCTGTATTTGATCTATAATTAGTATATATTCTACATAGTACGCTAAAATTTAGTTTAGTGAAAAATGCGTAGTAGGTTGAAAATTCGTCTTCAGCAATTTCTAGCAAAAGACGGAGACACTGTTGAATTCTTTTGTACAGCCCTGTTTAACCACAGTTTACTTAATAACTTAATATATACTTAATACCGCATACCACAGTTAAACTTAATAATGCACACATTTATATTACAGATACAGGCCACATATTAAGCTAAAATTTAATTTAGGCTAAAACACGCTTAAAAAAAATGCATCACACTTCCAGAAATTGTCACCTATAGGCAACCATGCATCCAATTCTATGCGTGTCCCGTTATACATTTTCTTTTTTGTATTTTACAAACATCTCTTAGTGTACTAAATGTATTTGAGCTTCAAAATGCATAACGCAATTAAAAACTCCTTTGTACAAACCTCAGTAAGGTGTATCAGTTTCATTATATTTGAAACATAACATAATTAACATACGGTGAAAACAGTATTTCTCAGTAAGTAATGGATTTCTTTTGTGTGGCCCTGTATGTGAATAATAAATGCTTTGCACCCCATTTTCTATGGAATGTATGTTTTAAAGCGCTTCATAAATGCATATAAATTTAACTATGTTTGAAATGATGTACCATCATTAAAATGCACTTTAAAGGATATTTACCCATTGACCGTATTGTAACGGAATACTTTTGACTGTCACTGTAAAAAAGTATAATTGCATTACACTTCATTTTTAATAGCGATCAGTTATCCATTTTAAACCCAACTACAAATAAATATTAAGATACTCTTTGCTGTTACTTTTCCCATCTTTATGTCTCCATTACTCTGTTTTATTTTTGCTGAAACAATTATCAATACACATTTCATAGAATCTGACAAATTTATAGTTATGTTAACACTTTCTAACATAGTTGAAAAGTGTTTTTCACTTCGGTTCGTCTGATCGTCTGTCCATCTGTCCGTATCTCTTGCAAATATACTCTTATTGCCTTAAATCTTTTGCCTTTTTTAAAGCTTAATAAATAGCACGAATGACGTGTGTAGCATTTATAGTTCTTTTAAAAGGAAAGTCAAAAATATTCCGCTACATTATGGCCTACGGTGAAAAATCATTTGTGCTGCATTTTAATGCTGTTGAACTATTTCAAACATGCTGAAATTCATATGCCTTTATGAAATGCAGTAAAACATGGTTTCTGTAGAATATGGAATCCAAAGCATTTATCATTCATTTACAGGGCCACGTAAAATAATTAATTCTGTTACATAATGGTATATGGGGAAAAATTCTTTGCAGTATATTTAAATATTCTTACACTATTTCAAATATAATGAAATTTATATGCATTACTGATGTACACTATACATTTGCTACTGAAAAGTATGGCGTGCATTGCATTTATCGTTCATTTACAGGGATAACCAAAAGTATTCTTTTACATTACGGTATCTAAGGAAAACTCGTTTGCAGTGAATTTAATGATGTTAAACTATTGCAGACATAATGAAATTAATATACATTTATGAAGTGTAATAAAACATGCTTTCTGTACAATATGGAGTACAAAGATTTTATTATTTCTTTACAGGGTCATACAAAAGAATTATATTACATAATGGTCTACGGGAAAAAATCGTTTGAAGTGTAATTTAATGATGTTTCACTATTTCAAACATATTGAAAATTATATGTATTACTGAGGTGCACTATAAATTGCTCGCGTCACATAAAATATATAGGTTACAGTATGGGTGTGATAATTGCAGTCTATGTGTGATACGTGCGTTTTCAACTTTTGTTTGCGTTTTAAGTTTAACTAAATTTTTGAATAGCACGTTATGGGAATAATTTCTGTTTATAATGTACAGGGTTACACAAAGAAATTCGTAAGAATTGCTGTTTACTAGTATATAATGCCGATCAAAAAATGACGGAATGTTGATCTGCGTTTCATTTTCATAAGACTTTCATACAAACAAACAGCATTTAGTTATTGAAATGTTTGTATTGTAGAAAAGTACATTTTAAGAATGGCAAATGATTTCTACAGATACAAATATTGAGGATTTTTTTACTCAATATTCAATTTCTGAAATAGTTCAACAATTGGACAAAACATTAAAAAATAATTAAAAAATAATCCATGTGCGAAAACTTTTGAAAATATATATATATTACTGAGTTTCTAAAGAACTTGACTCACAGGTCATTGTTTTGGTTACATAAGAAAAATTAAATGGTTTAACGATTGCACAAAACATTAAAATTTTGTTTGTTTTAAATTGTCTAAGTTAATAGTATAATAGAGTTGAATTTTAATATTTCTTGAAGAACTAAGTTTTCCAGTCATGAAGAAACAATTACATAGCAGAAAGACATAAAAAGAGACAGAAAATTGCATTTTTATGGATATTAGCTTCTTAATTCACAGTATGAAAATATCCCATTTAAAATGACAGAAAAAACAAAGTTTTCCAGTAATGAAGAATTAGTTAAAGTAAATACAACGATGAAAGTAGATTATATAACTTTAACTTTTAAAAGTATTTATCAAATTCTAACCTAATTTTGTCGTAGTTTTAAAATATGCCTGAAAAATCTATAATAAATTTTGATCATTAAAAATCATCTTATTTTATTTCATAAATAAATTGAAATTATTAAATGCATTAGTATGACTGAAAAATATTTTCCACATTCTCTTATTAAATTACAATTTTTTTTCACTACAAAGTTAGGTTTAAATGTTACTATGTTAAAAATCAAAATTTGATCTGCATTGATTTAATTCACATATGTGATATAACATATATTTACGATCTAAGGAAATTAAAATTATGAATAAGTTAGCGGTAGTAGGACTTTATTAATTAATAAATAGTTATTGATAAATTTAATGTATGAAACCCTTTGAGCGCGAGTTTTACTCGCACTTGACCGATTTATTTGTCATGAACAAATGATCGAATTGGTGCATGGAGCATCTTTTTTTGTTCTTGACATCATTTCAAACTATAACAAGTTGGAAGTTGTACATCAAACTTGATAAATGAGGTGCGTTCGTGCAATAACTAGTTTCAGTGAAATGAGTTATATCGTTTATTATTATGATATGATTAATTTCCGTAATAAAATAAGTACATATTAAGTTGCCAACATTTTATCATTCGTTGATATTTACTGAAAATTCTAATGGGAAACATAAGCTTAACATTGAAAATTTCAGAACTTGAAATACATATTTAGACCTTTTTTCCATTTAATATCTATTTCTTCGGATACATCTATCCAAAAACTGTCGGTAGATTATGACTTCTATAATTAAACGATTTTAGCATACAAATCAATTTCATGGAAACATCTATCCAAAAACCTGTCGGTAGATTATCGATTGCTATAATTAAACAATTTTACTACAGAAATTCGATTTTTAAATTCAGTAATACTAAAATAATATGACTCCATCTTAAATAGGATGTAAGCACCATGGCAACCTAGTATCATTATCTATAATGTGATATCATATAATTAGTTACGTAGGATAGGATTAAATAGAATGATACATCTCGGCCGCTTGACGATTAATCCTCGGAAGCTGCTATAACAAAGAAGTACCAATATTTAAAAAAAAAAATCAAATTACTTAATAAATATTTTTCTTAATATCTTTTTAAATTTTGATTCGCTTTTCATAAAATTTGAAATGACTCGACTAAACTCTACAATGATTCTATATATTAAATTTCAAATCATGTGGTTGGGTAGTTTTTGCGCGTTTTTTTTATACCGCTAACCAGGCCCCTACCTGCCCAGCATGAATGCCTAGCTTAACGGGTTAGTACCTGGGTGCGGGGCGGAAATCGCCTGATCACAGCATGGCTGTGATCCACCTGACTATAGATTTGTTCACATCGCTGCTGTGCTGGATCTCTTGTGATTTACTACCGTTATCTTTGTTTGCCGGTTCAAGGTTTCTGTTTAACTTTGTTGAATTGACAGATTTAATAGGTCTCGTAATTTAGAACCTTGATCAGGTGACGAGACCCTCACCTGACTAGGCACCCCCAGAGTTATTATTCACAGGTAACTTGGAGGGCTTTGCACCCACGACGGATTTTAAATGCACCAGGTGCCATTAGCGTACATAGATTTACATATTTACCATGTCTGTTGGCTTGTCACGTTCATGGTGGGTTGTCGCTGTAGTGTTTATCGCCTCTTTTATGGGCTGATTTCACTTCTTGTTGTATTTGTCTCTGTCAAGGCTTTTTGGCGTTTTTATAGGCTCACCCCTGTTGTGGGATGTTTTTTGTCTATCATTCATTGGTTTTTTGTCTCTTTCTTGATATATTTTTACCTCTAGCTTGTGCTAGAGCTGGTTTTCACATTTTGAATCTTGGTCTTCTTTCGAGAGTTCCACTGGTTATTATGTCACTATCGTGGGTTTTGTCACGTTGTAACTTTTGTTACTGGTGGTTCACACATTGTAACTTTTGTTACTGGTGGTTGTCATATTGTAACTTTTGTTACTGGTGGTTGATACATTGTAACTTTTGTTACTGGTGGTTGTCATATTGTAACTTTTGTTACTGGTGATTGTCATATGCGGACAGACGAACAGACGAACGGACGGAACAGACGACGACTATAGGTGATACGTATTTATATAATTACGAACGCACCTAAAAATTGCGATATCCGACGTTTTGGTGCCTTCTTTTCTGATTTAAATTTAATGCATGTGCACTTCCAATTTCATACCCATGCATGGCTATCTTGCATGTTTTTTTTGTCTTTTATCTGTTTGTTTGCTTCCCTAATTAATTTTTATCAGCGTATATGAATTAATATATGGTATTTTGTAATTATAACATTTCATATGCTCATTTTCTTCTTTCGAATCTGTATTCTTATTTAATTAATTAAAGACAACATCTCATTTTCATTACTTGTCAGAGTTATAGTTAAATCTATGTTCTCAGCAATATCGATCAGACTAATTTCTTTAAGAGAAGTCCTAGTTTCAAATAATTGATTTACAGTAAAATTAATCAATGTAAACCTGATTTTAAAAAAAAAATCAATTATTCAATTATGTTTGCAGGTTTATTATAAGCTCTACATTATCCTTTTTTTTTTTTTTTTTTTTTTTGTTTTACACAAAGGAAAAATTATTTCAAATTATTTAAAAATGTTGTGATCTAAACAAAATGTTATGTATTTTAAATTAAATTCGACAAAATTGTTTGCTGTTTAAATTAAATTAAGTGAAAATACATCAACATCCTTTGATAAAACAGCAAAGAGCCGCAATCCTTTGATAAAATATTTCTGTGTGAATATTGACATTAACAAAAGGCACACCCACGTGACTCGATGGCAGTTTCTATGAAAACTTTTAGCTAATGAAAGAATATTGAACATTTAGTTATTGGGATTTTAATATGGTTAAAATATCGTTAAAGGTTGAAACATATTAACATATTATCATTTTAAAGATGTAACAAACATAAACAAATATTTTTGCGAAAAGCTTTGTTAAATAAATTAATAAAATATCAATAGGATTTCAAAAGTTTTTTTATAAAATCCATGCATTTTGTTAATGCACTCATGCAATTGAATCGGTCATTTCAAAAACCACATACGTCACAGAATCAGAACTTTTCAGAAATATAAAACAAGTGGGTAAGTGTGATTGAAGATCGCACAAAGGGTTTCGTTGAATATTCCTTTCAAAATACTTTATCCTTTCTTTAAATCCAAATAAATTTCATTTTCAAAAATAAATAAATAAATAAATAAAAATTGTTTTTTATAAAGTAAAAATTAACCGGTCTATTTTTCCCGTTTTTTCGAAATTCGAATTCGGGCGAAGCTCGCTATTATACTCTGTCATAATAATATCTATCATGTGGACTACATGAGATATTAAAAAAAAGCAATTTCAAAATTAAACATGTTTTATAGAGACCTTCAAAATGTCAGACGTCAGATAAATTTTATTTTTAATTCCCTAATGGCTTCATATTAAGCTGCTTTTTGTATTTACACATACTCATACTCCTTGTATTATTGAGAAATGTTTGAAAATTTCTGTTTTATTACCAACATGACGTCATATTAATCTTTTTTTCAATTGGTGAAACTTTTTATTTCATTTTCCTTTTTCACGTGGAAATATTTCAATAGAAAATTAATTATGGTAGAAATAATTTTATTGTGGATTTCTAACTGTTGGCAACTGCTATAACGAAAAAATTAAAAATTTAATAGGAAAAGGGTGTTAGATGTTTAGTTTTTTCTCTGTATATATTAAAATAATACAACTTTTTCAAATTTTATGATTTTGAGCTTCATAGTAGGTATTCAGTTATAAGTACCCAAAATTTCATGGTTGTAAGTTATATAGTTTCAGAGAACCGGCTCTGTGACAGACAGACAACAAAACGGGACTAATAGGATTTCGTGAGATGAACGAAACCTTAAAAAACTGCAATATTCGCAAGTAAAATAATTTTTATGGGCCTTTTAGGCTTATTACAGTGTTTGTACTTCAAATTTTGTAAATATTGAATAATCTTTATAATTTATGAATAATAAAAAGAAGAATAACAGAAAAACTGTTCTTGACGTATGTTATTTTAGCAAGGAACAGGTTTAGGTGTTTTTTTAATTTGAACAAATCAGTCATATTAAACACATTTTGAAACAACATTAATGAAGATAGCACTTATACAGGGACATTTTAATATGGTATTGCATGCAAATGGTAATATTTTAATACAATATGGTATCCGCATGTAATCTGGTATTGCATGCAAAAACCTCTTAATTATCTGACTTTATGTCGTTTAAGTAATGAATGAAAATTAAAAGGTATTGTTTAAAGAGGAAGGAATACACTTACTTATGTGGTTGTTACCCAGATCATGGCTGTACCATTAAGGAAGCATATACGACAAAAAATGTATATTTGGATAAAACTTGACTTATGTGGTTTTGGAAATGATCCACTGAATTGTTATGCTGCTAAGAAAAGTATTAACGGTTAGAGGTTAAGTTTTACTGCAGTATGATGTAAGTTAAATCTTTCAGAATTACGAATCAATTCCCGTTTTGGGTGCGTTCGTAATTACACAAATACGTAGCACCTATTGTCGTCGTCTGGTCCGTCCGTCTGTCTGTCCGTCTGTCCGTCCGTCCGCATATAACAATGCAAAAACTACCCAACCGAATGGTTTGAAATTTAAGATATATTATCTTTGCAGAATTTTGTCGTGACATTTCAAATTTTATGAAAATCGCATCAAAATTTTAACAGATGTTAATAAAAATATTTATTAAGAAATTTGAATAAAAAAAATTGGTGCTTTCTTGCTATAGGAGCTTCCGAGGTTTAATCGTCAAGCGACCGAGATACTTATTTTATTACAAAAATGAATCTGAGATGATGAAATTCATTTCACAGAATTTAAAATCACCAAGATCTGAATAATTATATAACTAGCTATAGTAAGAACGCACCTCGTTTGTCACGATTGACGTAGGATTTCCAACTTGTTTGGTTCAACAGACTGAAAGATGTATTTTTGCTCTATAGAGAGTAATTTATTCGGACCGTAACACTAGAAGTCCTAGATTGAAAATACGAGCAAAAAATGGCGAAAGACTCCCTGTGATTTGAAAACAAATGTCCGAGATCCCACTGCACTTACCAGTAAATATCTTTTATAAAGTTTTATGGTTTTAAAACACTTTGAATCTAAACAAATTATTTAATAATATAAGTAATTAAATACGAGAATGCGGTGAAATGCATAAATGTCATATTGAATTATAAAAAAAAAAAAATTTAACATTTCTTAATATAGTTGAAAAGGGTTTTATGAATTCAGTCTGTCTGCCCATCTATCCCTCTGCCTATCTATGTGTTTGTCTGTCCGATCTCTAACTCGCGTAAATATAGTCGGATTGCCATTTAGTTAATATGCCATTGAGATTTAGTACGTCATGTTCGGTATTGAAAATACAGTGTGCAAGGGTTTATAGTTCGTTTACAGGGACACTCAAAAAAATTCTGTTACATTATGTCCCATGGAAAAAAATATTTTGCAATGCATTCTACAATAATGTTACATTCATCATGATATTTTCTCAATGAGGTTACACGATTTCAAACATATTATTCAGTTGGAAGTATTAAACAAATAACAAGAATTACAATGGATGGGTGTTGCAGATCAATACTGGAAGATATTTATTTGTACATATATGAAAAGAAAAAAAGTTTATATAAATATATATATATATATATATATATATACAGGGTCATTCATAATTCCCTCCGGGGTTTCGAAACGTTATAGTAAAGAAACGAAGACGAATATGAAAAAAATAAACATATGAAATTATTCCGAAAGTATTCAAGTTTTACTTACATACATTACAGGTGTTCTATGTGTGAACCCTTGGTCACACGGCATACATCCATGCGATAGTCCAGTTCCTGCCATACTCCATTTCTTTAAATTTCCGGTACCACACATGAATTGTTTTGTCAGTTGGTCCCTGTTTTCGATATTTATTACGAAAGGCCCGTTGAACTGACACCACTGATTCAGATTTAAAGAAACGGAGTATGGCAGGAACTGGACTATCGCATGGATGTATGCCGTGTGACCAAGGGTTCACACATAGAACACCTGTAATGTATGTAAGTAAAACTTGAATAGTTTCGGAATAATTTCATATGTTTCTTTTTTTCATATTCGTCTTCGTTTTTTTACTATAACGTTTCGAAACCCCGGAGGGAATTATGAATGACCCTGTATATATATAATGCTAGGGTATAGCAACCCGATGTGTTGAAGAGATATCTTACTCCTTTGGTAATGTGTAGGGAAGTTACGTTGAACCTCATAAATCTCCATCAACAAGATACCCACGACCTTTATGTGCAAATTAGTTGCGGATAAAAATAAAATTGGTAGTGATCGCTGATTCTAAGTCCATGCTAAGAAATGTTGGAAATTTTTTCATTAGTTTCTTAAAATAATAATTAATGTCCTAACTTAATTCCTAAAATAATTTAAAATTAATAAAAATCCTAACTTAATTCCTAAAATAATTTTGAAGTTGACAAAGCGTTGTGAAAATTTGTAATAACTGAGACCTTTATGAATCCCCCAATTAGCTCACATTTACCTTCTAAACTATTTTGAAATTGAAGATTAAGATACCACAAATGAATTAACATTACTTGCTTAAAATAAGCAAATTTATTTAAAAAGACAAACAAATAACATTACATACACTATAAAAATACACATAAGACTATTTACAAAAATATTTTTATTTTACTATTCAAGTCTATTTAGTGACCTGACAACACAATTCGTATCATTAAAATATTTAAAACTGTCATTTTGTTTACTGCTTGACTTTAACATTTTAATTCCATTTATTGCTTCTCTTTTAAAAAAAGTATTTTGCAAAATGATAAATAATGATAATATGATTATTAATAATAAAATTTACCCTAATCTGGATTGAAGCTAATCCCTGAGCTAAATTTTATATTCATTATAAAATATGTCACAGATAAATTGAAAATTAGAATAGTACACACATAAAAAAGTTTTGTTGAATCAACATAAATTTGGTTGACCCAACAAAACTTTTCGTTTAAATATGGGTCAATGGAAATTTTGTTTGAATCAACAAAAAAATATAGTGTTGATTTTTTTTTGCAATTCCAAAAGAAATTTTTGTATCATCAGCAAAAACATGTTTTGTTAATTCAAGTAAAATGGTTCAATTTTACTTGAATTAACAAAATTATGTTTGTTACATAGATATATGCTATGTGTTAAGTATAAAGTATACGTAAAGCATAAGTCAAATAAATCGAGTTACGTGAGAGAGTTATGGCTACTACACAACAGTTTAAATTTTGCAAAAACAACAAAATTTTGCTGGAATTACATAATTATTGTAAAATTAAAAAACAGATTTTGTTAATTCAAGTAAAATTGATGAAATTTTGTTAAAATTTTGCAAAAGTGTTGACAATATTTTTTTGTCCAAGCAACAAAACCAACTTTTTTATTTCAACTAAAAATTTTGCTAAAACAACCAAAAAGGACTCAACAAAACATGTTTTGTTGTTTTAATCAATTCCTTTTTTCTGGGTGTACCTTGACCCATTTTTACCATCTGGCAGTAGAGACCTCTCTGAATACAAATTGTTGATTCTCGTAATGATATGACGCAATATTAAAATTGTTCTAATTCATTTTACAGACAAGGGCAAAAATCCCAAATTTCGTCTGTGAATGCACTCATAAGAATAATTATTATAAACTCAAAATTATGCGATATGGGCTATCAGTTGCACGTATGATAGCAACAACTTCTCAAAGTAAGTTTTGCTTCAACTTAGAAAATAACTAGTCATAATAACAAGTGTTTGGACGCCAACTTACTTCCTCAAGAGATTTCATATGTATGTTATATAAAAAAAAAGTATATATTATTACGCAATGTCCGTTTTTTTACACTAGTGTGCAAAACTTAAGCAACAAACTCAAAATGCTAATTTCTGAACAAGTGAGTACTCAAAAGGAAATTCTATAAACAGTAAGTGTAGAAAACAGATACTACCCTAACAGCACAGACAGTCGATGTGAAGTCTTCTTGACATCACAAATGGTCACAGTCACTACAATGAACAGAAATGTGATATCTTTCATTCGTCTCATTTTTATTCTCATTTGGTCACTCCACTGGACAGTCACCATGACTGCTGCTCTTTGACGAGTCACCAGGTGACTTTACAATGAAGTTTTCTCGTGACTGTCATGTGACTGTCATTTTGACACTCAATTGTAAAGTCATCATGATAGCTGTTCTGTGACGAGTTCCCAAGTGACAGAAATAGAAAGCATCTGGTGACTTTTCACAAAGCAGTGCAATGATGACTTCACAAAAGAGTGTCGATCACCGGAAAGTCACCAGGCGACTTCAGTGTGACATTATTTGGCGACTCATCTTAATGCAATGCTCACAATGACTTCCAAGTTCAGTCTTCAAATGACAGTGACTTGAGAATCACAAGGTGAATTTATTGTAATGTCACCTGGTGACCCATCCCAAAGCGACAGTCACAGTGACTTTTCAGTGTTAACAATAATTTGAGAGTAATAATGAGACAGTGAAATATCCCATATTTTGATTCACCGTAGCGATTGTGACACTTCTAACCATGTGTGACGTCAAGGGGACTTCACATCGACTGGCTGTGCTGTTAGGATAGTACCTCTTTTCTACACTTGCTCTTTATAGAATTTCCTTTTGAGTACCCGGAAATTAGCATTTCGTGTTTGTTGCTTAAGTCTTGCACACCAGTGTAGTTCTTGACCCCAAATGGAGTATATACAGTTCCTTGCATCCAATGTGATTCTATACACCCCCCTTTGTTTTCTTAGTGGTCAAAGTCCAGCTCCATCCTCGAGTGATCCCTTATTTCCCGCTTTTTCTAGGAAGCTGTGTGACGTATACCTTTTTACTTAATTGCTTTTGGTCGTAAACTAAATTTTGAAAGCTTATAAATTTCCCATTGTCGACCAGCGAACTTGTTCTCAACTTTTGTCACTAAACGTGGATTTATTATTTATGGTATTCGTGAAAAATTTTCATAATCTGCTGTTTACAATTTCTACGATCTTTTATTGAGTTTGTGATCTCATCCCTTGAAAATAAGTAAATAAATGAAAATGAACAATTTAATGTTCATTTTCAGAATCACACAAAACCTTGGTGATAAATTTGTGGTTGAACGATGTTTCTTTGTTAAAATTAAAAATGTTCTAAATTTTGATTCAGTTCAGTAAATGTGTTGGGATAATGTTCGCATTATATTTAAACAGATTGATTTTAATATTCACATTATTGCGAATGATTTCACATCAATATGCATGAATTCTTTCGATTTTTCGGCGGAAATTAAATTTAACTTTATTACAGTTTACAAAACAATTATAATATTATTTTAGGAAGGTGGAATTAACATTGTGCCGGTTATCCGGAAGTATTGTTTTCGGACTCTCGAAATATTCGTTTTGATAAAAGGTATATAAAAATTTTCAAAATTGTTTATTTTATGGAGTGAATATAAAAGACAATAAATAAAAATAAATTTTGCAGAAAGAATGAAGTCGATCGGATAATTAATTGCCGCGATATTTGTAATCCTATTTTAAATACTCTTCGATTTTTCATGACCCTGTATTTCATTCAAATTTCAATTCAAAGATATATATTAATTGGAAATAAGACGCTTAATCCACGTAGGAAACCGTTAGTTAATATGATTATCAATTTTGAAGTTATAAGGATGTTTCTTTTACACAATTCAGTAATAGATCATTTAAAGTTTATGACGTCATCAAGCCACGATTTTATTCGAAATGCAATGCATTTTATAAATAGTTTACACATGTTTTATTTGCATATTTTGTTTATGCATATCCATGATGAGTAAGTATTACGGTGGCCCGCAGCGACTAGTTATTTTAATGACCGATAAAATTTTAAAATGTCCTGATTACACTTAGAAAAGCTTTATGACTTGTGTGAATATTTCGTGTATTTATCGACCGAATCAACAAACCGAAACTAAAATTTAGATACGGATAATACGGTGCAGCTCAATAATACGTGTGTGGAATTTCAGCCAAATAAAAAACTTTTTGAGGCAGTTATCCCGTGATAGACATACCGACATACAGACTGACACCAACAACTTTTTGCCTCTCCACAGTAATATTTTACTGACATTCTAGGAAAAAAAAAAACATATGCTACAAAATATATTCTTAAAATTCCAATGAAAAAAACGCCGTTTCACCTGAAAAACAAAAAAAGGATAGTGAAATGAAATGAAATATACTTATATAACGCAATATAAAATAAAGACCTGCAGACTTCAAAATATTTTTATTTTAACTAAAAATATAAATCCATGAAACAATAGCAAGGGATATAAATTTTTACTTCCAGATTGTAAAAAGCATCTGATATTTTATACAAAAAAAAAAAAAAAAAAAAAAAAAAAAAAAAAAAAAAAAAAAAGGTCACTATAGTACTATAGTATCTGTTTTTAGAACTTCAAAACGAAAATTCGATTTCATATTCTGTATTCGAATACGTTAAATTGTTACGAGGAAAGAAATATATTAGACATCAGACAATGAAAATTTTTCTTATTGACTAAGAAAAATATTATCAAATTTGATGTGGGTAGAAGAAATCTTAGATTCAGCAAAAGAAAAATACAGAAAGCGGGATAGAATTTATTGATTATATAAAGCATGATATTTATCGTAAAGTTTTTGGAAATTGGGGGCAAGTAATAAATATGATTTCAAATATTTTCACAGTTACAATTGATAAGATCATGTAGGACCAGAAAGAAAGTATAACTTCCATTTTATTCCTAGATATTTTAAATTGATGGTGAAGGAGATTTCTTTTTTTACGCCGAAATTATTTCAACTTATTTTATTAAATTTTTGTTTTCTGTAAAGTTCTTACCTTTACTGACTGCGACCACACCAAGTGTTCGATATCTTAAGAGTCACACTTCACTCGAAGACACTGGTAAACAAATCTTAAACCAATGGTAACTTTCTTTTCACATTTCTCGTTTCATTTAAATATTTTTTAATGATTTCTTTTGCATAAGATAGCTGAGGTAAATTTTTAACCACGGTTACTGTTTTACTTTATCGATACCTTTATCGATTGGAAGGTTGTTTTCAAATTTCTCACCCCCATTTTAATATTTTTAAATGACTTTTTCTGCTTTAACGTTGTGGGTTTTTACTTTTTTTTTTTTTTTTTTTTTTTTTTTATATAAGCGGGCATTTTTACTTTGTGAACCGGTTGGAACTGGTTTTGAAAGTGAAGTACTCTTATATAAAAAAACTGGAACCGAAATCGAACGAGTTGGAAATTGTAGGTAAAACGTGACAAATGAGGTGCGTTCGTACTATAGCTAATTATATAAATATTCAGATCTTGATGATTTTTTATTCTATGAAATGAAATATATCGTCCTGCAGATTAATTTCGCTTAATCGCTTTCGTTTAATCGCTTGACGATTAAACCTCGGAAATTCCTATAACAAGAAAGCGCCGTTTTTTTAAATTCAAATTTCTTAATAAATATTTTTATTGATATCTTCTAAAGTTTTGATTCGATTTTCATAAAATTTGAAATGTCTCGAGAAAATTTTGCAAAGATACTATATCTTAAATTTCAAACTATTTGGTTGGTTAGTTTTTGCGTTGTTATATGCGGATGGACGGACGGACGGACAGACAGACGGACGGACCAGACGACGACAATAGGTGCTACGTATTTATATAATTACGAACGCACCTAAAAAGTAAAAACGCACAACGTTAGCGATCGACCTCAGCTAACCTAAGCCAAAAAAAAAAAAAAAAAAAAAAAAAAAAAAAATTTAAAAATATTAACATGCGAGCGAGAAATTTCAAAATAACCTTGCAATAGACTTAACATTTTCTTAAGCGTTTCTTCCCATGGCTATAATAGTGTAGTCTCTTAAGAACCTACACTTTTTCGTCTTATTGATATTCGTCTTATTTAAAAAATAACTGTGCTTTATATTCCTAATTGGGGGGCTATTATAAATTTTTATATTAGAAGTATATTGAATAAATTTTTGTGATTGTAACACCAATGGATAATTTGTCATTAGTTTAAATCAGGTAAACAAGTAACATATTCGATAAGTTACATATGGATAGCATATTAATTGAGGAACCGATAAGCATGCAAATTCTGATAAAATATTTGTCGGAACTGATGCTTTACACTCACGCAAACATATAAACATAAGTTTGGCGACTTTTTGGTTGGCGCGAATTTCAAGACCGCGCCAAACGAATAACTTAATACAATGGCTAGGGTGATATTAAAAGAAAAAATCCCCTAAATTTAGCGACTTTTTGCCTTTTTTTCTGATTAATTTTTTATTCTGCGTGAGTGTAAAGCATCTTAGCCATATTTTCTTTCATTTTAGAGAAGTTCATAGAGAAATCGATAAACCTTTTAAATACAGTTGCATTTAAGTAAAATTTAAATACACGCAAATATTAACATTTTTAATGGTGACGAATTGCCCCGTAAAGAATATTAGAGAAAAGAAAACTAATTTCAATTTTGTCCCCGTTTAATTGTATTTTGAATTGTAAATAGCATAGCAATTGCGTATCAGTATATAGTTAAACTAGTCGTTGGGGGCCACCATAGTACTTACCCATCATGGATATGCATAATATAAAATATGAAAATAAAACATGTGTAAACAATTTATAAAATGCATTGCAGTTCGAATAAAATCGTGGATTGATGACGATAAACTTTAAATGCTCTATTAATGAATGGCGTAAGAGAAACATCCTTATAATTCCAAAACTGATAATCATATTAACTAACGGTTTACTGCGTCGGATTAAGTGTCTCATATCTAATTAAAATATATCTTTGAATTGAAATTTGAATAAAACACGAGGTCGTGAAAAATCGAAGAGTGGGGAAAATATAATTACAAATACCTCTGCAACTCAATATCCGATCGACTTCATTCTTTAAGCAAAACTTATGGTTTTTTATTGTCTTTTATATTTTCTCTTTAAAACAAACAATTTTGAAAATGTTTATACACCTTTTATCAGAACGTGTATTTCGAGAGTCCGAAAAAAAGGGGTCCGGATAATCGAGGTTACTGAAATTCAATAAGCTTCTTCCTATTACTACATACTAAGTACATACCAAATTTCAAGTCTCTGTCTCAATTTGTTCGGGAGATAGAGCGTTTACAGACATACACGCAGACAGACGGACAGTAATTTTTTTTCTTCTAAAAATATGTTTTTCGGAATCTCTAGTGTCTGAAACGTGTAAATCAGTAAAAAAAAAAAATGTTTCAATTTTCAAAACAATTACAACGCATATCCATTTTGTTTCGGATTATTGGTACCCAGTTCAGCTTCAATTTACCGCCGGAGCTGGGGTTGCCTAAAACTCTTATAAAGGAACAGGTTCGGATTAGCTTGTCTTTTCGACTGGGCTACAATTCGGGTGCCAAATCGGCGAGGATGCGTCAGCCACTATTATAGGAGTACTAGTCATACCCTATGCTACGTATGATGGATAAGTAATAAGGTTTTTCTTTCATTTAATTGAATTTTCGTTTAAGAAAAAAACATCGAATCCCGATATTAGAATTATTTATCAGAATGTATTGAAAAATGCAACAGGATTATTCAACGTGTTACACATAGTCATGCGGTTGAAAATAAAAGAGTTTTCATACATATTTTCACTAAGCAATTAATTTTTTCTTTTACTTCATATTAATTTTATAATGTACAAGCAAAACCCGTGGCTTTGCTCGCGTAATTCTTGAAAAATGCCATGTGGTATTCGTTGGCCTATTTTCCTTAGAGGAAATTTTACTGCCACAGATAATTCAGAAGTTACTAATTAAGTCACATTAATGTCGAAAAAAAAATCGAAACTTTAGAACGTTTTTCGCTCTTTCACTTCCCGTCACTCCCCCGCTGTGGTACTGCCACCGATATAAAATACAGCGTATGTTACAGCAGGGAGTGTTACCACATCAATTTGCCACCATCACTTTTGAAAATGGATCTGTAGTTCCAGAGATTCCATAGAAATTATAATTTAGAATGTTTTTAGAGCACTTTTTGCTCATCTCACAGTTTTAAATTTCGAATTTTTTAGAATTTGTTCTCAGAGAGCATTTACATTTTATAAGTAACTACCATGCCAATTTTCATGTTTCTAACACCTTCAGTATAAAAAAAATTTGAAATTTTAGATCGTTTTTCGCTCTTGTACCACCCTGGGGCTAGTGGCACCGAAATAAAATATAACCTATGTGAGAGCAGGGACTGTCACCATCAATTTGCCAACGTCACTTTTGAAAAAAGTTCTGTAGTTCCGAGATTCCATAGAAATTGTAATTTCGAATGTTTTTAGAACGCTTTTCGCTCATCTCACCCTTTTAAAGTCATGCGATGAGGCGTGATTTTTTAGATAAATGTTTAATGGTTAAACAAGAATGAAAAATTATTCGTTAAACATAGATTATGAAACACTTTCAAACACATTCAGAATACTGTAACGAAACATCATAAAGGATCAGGGTCCATAAGCCGTGTTTTTGGCCCAGGAAATAAGACTAAAATTCAATTTTGTTATAACTGACTTAATTATTTCACTTTTTAATATTAGAAGGTTTATCCTGTACGATTTCAACAATAGTTTTTGCATTTTGTTCTGATTTATATGACTTACACAAGCTCAAAGTTCGTATTATTCTTAGTTTTTTATGAAAAACACGCAATTTATAGTAATTTTACCTCAATTATTTATAGGAGCACAATCGTGCATAATTTAGTAATAGTGACGTTCATGTTATCACGTTAAAACACGTTGTTGCATCCTAAAGTCGTCTCTTAGTGACGTAAGTGAATGCAGTTACTTAACTCTCTATTTTTAATATTTCACTATGAGCGCAGCTTTGAAACACTTTTTTTTTATATATATTGTACATTTTGATGTATTTCGCAATATATGTAAAGAAGAAAGTGTTGCACGATTGCGCTCATATGAAGAATTGAGGTAAAATTAAGAGAAATTGCGTATTTTTCATCAAAAACTACGAATAATACGAACTTTGAGCTTGTGTAAGTCATGTAAATCTAAACAAAATGCAAAAAAATTGTTGAAATCGTACAGGATAAAGCTTCTAACATTAAAAAGTGAAATAATTAAGTCGGTATAACAAAATAGAATTTTAGTCTTATTTCATGGGTAAAAAAAAACAGCTTAAAGACTCTGATCCTTTGTAAGATAAAACATTATATCAAAGTAAACAAATTGGAAAACGCATCAGATATTTGGAAACCCAATTTCAGTAATTACCATTAATCATTGGAAAAATATCCGATTTTTTTTTTTTTTTTTTTTTTTGTATTCTTAAATTTAGTTCAGTTAAGAAGCACATGGCACAGTTGAAAATTCCCATTCTTAATTTCCGACAATGAATGGCAGTGTACAAGAGTTCTTTTTGAAGCCCTGTATATGATCTATAGTATTATTATACAACACAAACAACATTCAAAAAATTAATTAAATTTAAAAACGCGTAGCACAACTGAAAACGTACTTCAGGCATTTATTGTTCATAGACAGTACTGTGAACGAATTATTGTGTGTATTCCTGTATATGAATGAGTAGTACTGTGTACTCCATAATCTACAGTACGCATCTTGTAATTCATCTCTGGGGTTTATATCAATTTTAATATGTTTGAAATATAGCAACATCATGAAAATAAACCGCAAACGATTCTCCCCATTGGCCGTAATGCAACGCAATTTATTTGAGTGTCCCTTTAAATGAATTATAAACGATACATACTATACCGATCATGCGAGAGTAAATCTCAATAGCATATATCAAGTATATTAGTTTTAGCACAATTATTCAAATTAGTAATGACATCATCTGAGTTGTAATTTTCAAACTGGACGAAAAATGACCGGGCTAGGATTCGAACCTGGGATCTTTTGCCTGAAGCTGCCAATGTTCTTCCAACTGAGCCATCCCACAATGTAAAAAAAAAATGGTAACGTTCTATGTAAATCCCAGAAACTTTTCCCCTTTTCACAGGTTTTCCCAATAAGTTAGCACTTTCCGAGAAAATTCGGGTTTTCATATCTGAAACGTTTCAGACAAGAGTTTGCAACCGCAAAATATGCTCACGGCGGCCATTTTATTGTATGTTTCTGTCTGTTGTGCACTAGAAAATGAATCCCTTATATGAATGTCAAAAAATCATCGTGGAATGCAAATAAATGAATAGAGGACATAATCTTTTCTGCCTCTATTGTCAAGATCTTTCAGGTGAAAATTGCAATACGTTTTTGACATCGCTAAAGAGATTATCTTCTTTTCTGTGGAATGTTGTGTGTAAACACGTGTTAAAATAGTCTAACTGGGAAGGTATTCTTGGTTAATTTAAATGAAAATAAAATAAATCAGCTATCTAGAACATCCTTGTTGGAGTTTTTTGACATCAGACGCAAATGAGTAAGTAGCAATAAAATATAATATTTAATTTTGTTTCGCTAATGTATTTTATATGCTATTTTTTTAGAACAAATGTTGTTTTATCCCATGCTTAAGAAGCAGTCAAATTCACCTTTCGCATCCAAAAGTGTACATTTATATATATATTTTTTTTCATTTATCTTTGTTTGTATTGAAATATTCTATATTTCAGTCATTTTGAACAATGGCTATTCCTTTTGAAAATATATGTGTACATTTTTATAAAATTCGACCAAAGCTTAAAATTATCAAATTTCTTATGTAATTTATTGCTAATCATTTATCATTAATTTATAACCAAAACAGAGCTTTAAGAAATTCATGTAAATATGCAAAAAGCAAATTTGCAGTTACATGCTACATAACTAAAGATCATAACTAATATGATACTAAATGACATGTTTCGTTTGTTTGTTTGTTTGTTTGTTTGTTTTTTCCTAAAGGGGATTTGAATGAAATAATATATAATATATTGACAAATTTAATTATTAAATGTATTTATATGTTATATGGAAGCAAAAATATGTAATGTTTTCAGATATTCCTAACCATCAGATGGAAAATATTTAATTATGGCCGGTGAAATTTAATAATATATTTTAAATGATGTATAAAACTAGTAAAATTATTACTTCTGCTTAAAAAAAACATTACTAACTCTTGTATCAAAGAATGATTTACTACGTATTTCCTAACCCATTTTTATTTTGTATCGCAAAATAAGTGTTAATAATAAAATCATGAATAAACATTTATTTAAATTTCACCTTAGACCAAAAAAAAAAAATGTGTTACCAGAAATTTTAAATATGCTTCGAATGTTTGTTTATGAAAAGGTATCAGGATTTGTGTTTGTGCACATTTTCCTTGAATTATAAATGGATATAAAAATGTGTAATGATTTACATTATTAAAAGATAGAAAAATTCATAAAAAGGAATAAAAAAATGTTAATTTGAAAATATCATTATTTTTATCTTGTCTAAAAGGTTGAAGGGGTGATAAAATCTCCAATTGTGTCTAATTACATTGAATCTATGAAAAAATAACATTAAAAAATATTTCCAGATATGTATTGTAGGTAAATGTCTAAAAAATTAAATTGACTAAAATTCAAAATTCATAATCTGTTTCAACTATTTTCTAAAGTAAACAACAACAACAACAAAAAATAATAATGTTTTTTATGCTTAGAAAGGGATTAATATACCTTGGTATCTAATCTAGTAAATGTAAAAAAAAAAAAAAAAAAAAATCTAGTTAAATCTAATACATGAAACGTTCCCGCATTGTGAAAAGAAATACAGGAATGTTCCTGGGAACTAATCGGCTGGGTTGCCCCTTATTTATACAAAACGTTTCTAGAAAATAACAGAAACCTTATTGAATAGTTCTGAAACGTTTCAGAGAAATGCCAGTAAGCTTCCTGGGAAATATCAGTAATGTTTTTATTATCGACAGGAACATTCCTGGTATTTCACAGGAAGCTTACTGGCATTTCTTTGGAACGTTTCAGAACTACTCAATAAGGTTTCTGTTATTTTCCAGATATGTTTCTTGAAAATAATGAGCAACCCAGCTGCCCATTTTTTTCCAGTAACGTTTTTGGATTTTTTTTTTTTACAGTGCGGTTGAATTTGCAGGACCTAAATCACCCAGTGAACCTTAATAATCGTAGCTTCTGGTCTGATATCTGAATCAGCTCAACAGAGTAAATCGCAGGTAATTTGGAACTCCAGTAAACGCTGGATACGTGATTACACTAGATTAATTTTAACAACAACAAATTAACAAATCAATAACAATTAACAAATGAATTAATTTAATTAATTAACAACACTGAAAAGAATTTTCATAAGAAATATATCAATAATATATTAAAAAAAATTAAGTTCAGTAAAGTGATACTTTATTATTAGCCACATGCCAGACTGTTAATGGCAGGAAAAATCAAACAGGATTTTGGTGCTTAATGCATATATATATATATTTTTTAATTCTAAAAATTTCTACTGTTTAAACACGTAGTTAGAAAACATGTCTGTTAAAAGCGCGTTGTTAGAAAACATGTCTGTTAAAAGCGCGTAGTTAGAAAACATGTCTGTTAAAAGCGCGTTGTTAGAAAACATGTCTGTTAAAAGCGCGTAGTTAGAAAACATGTCTGTTAAATTTGAATTTTATTTATATTTTATTATTATTTATATTTATATTTTGATGAAGTTTTAATTTCCTTCTGGAATATTAGCCGGGAATAAATACGGAACTATTTATATTGTTTTAAATGCAAACGGATTAATCTTTCGCAATCAGAATGCACGGGATTGAGATAGATTAAAAATATTTCATGTATGGAAATTATTTTAAAAATCATAAAATATTAGTAAATTGAGATACTGTTTTCAAATAAATTGCATTTGAAAACACATTATTTTCTCTATTTGACGGCGTAAAAATTTAAATTGTGCATTCTGAATTTCAGAAACTGAAATCATTCAGAAATTCTGCATTGTGAAATATAATTAGAGTTGTTCATTTTTAATACAGTTATTTAATTAAATCGCAATATTAATCGCCTGATTCACTTTTTCTTCATTTTTTTTTTTTTTTTTTTTTTTTTTTTTTTGTAATCCTTGTTTTTATTTATTTCTTTATTTATTTCAAGAAAAATGTTTAATTTTTTTTTTCCTTTTTCTTCTATTAGAATTTGGGTTATAGTTTTTTATCGTCTTTATTATTCAATTAAAAAGTCTAATTTCTAATCAGAAAAATGAGATACAATTTTCAAACAAATTATATTTAAATATACATAATTTCTGCAATTCAGCTGTATAAAAATTTAAATTGTTCGCTTACAGATATGTTGAATTTGTGTTTTTGTTATAATTTTATAATGTTATTTATTTATTGATCGAGTTTTAATTTCGTCAGGAAAAACGAGCCGGAGACAAATGCTGAACTATTAAGTGCAAATTGTTTATTATTCTTTCATAATGGGCCTGCAGGCAATGGAAATAAATAAAAAATATCCATATGTATAAATTATTTTAAAAGCCATAATAAATCAGACATTTGGAGATACATTTTTCAAACAAATTGCATTTGAAAGTAGTCCCCCCCCCCCTTATACAACGGTGTAAAAAATTAAAATTTGCGTCCTTTAGAAATAAAAACTAGTCGTTGGGGGCCACCGTAATACTTACCCTTCATGGATATGCATAATGTAAAATATAAAAGTAAAGCATGTGTAAACTAAAATGCATTGCAATTCGAATAAAATCGTGGCTTTCTGACGTCATAAACTTTAAATGCTCTATTACTGAATTGCGTTAAAGAAACATCCTCATAACTTCAAAATTGATAATCATATTAACTAACGGTTTACTGCGTCAGATTAAGCGTTTCATTTCCAATTAAAATATATCTTTGAATTGAAATTTGAATGAAATACAGGGTCATGAAAAATCAAACAGTGTGGAAAATACGATTACAAATATCTCGGCAACACATTATCCGATCGACTTCATTCTTCATGCAAAAGTTATGTTTTTTGAATGTCTTTTATATTCACTCCTTAAAATAAAAAAATTCGAAAATTTTTATATACCTTTTATCAGAACGAATAATTCGAGAGTTCGAAAAAAATAGTTCTGGATAATCGAGGTTACTAAAATTCAATCAGCTTCTTCCCACTATTACATACTAAGTACACACCAAATTTCAAGTCTCTGTCTCAATTTGTTTTGGAGATAGAACGCTTACAGACACACAGACAGACGGACGGCAATTTTTTTTCTTTCTCAAAATATGTTTTTCGGAATCTCCAGTGTCTAAAACGTGTAAATCCGTCAAAAAAAATTTTTTTTTTCGATTTTCAAAACGATTACAAGACTTACAAGACAAACGATTACAAGGAAAGTAAAAAAATGCAGTAGCGAAAATCGCAAAAAAAGAAATTTCATTCTCAAGTGATTGGCATTCGCAAAATGACGACAGCGTTAACCACGCCCACGTTTGTCCTTTATTATATAGAGAATCAGTCTTGTAACGAAATTATTTTGTCTGTCTGTGTAAAAGAACGATAAATGTAACGTACTCCATAATCTAAACAAAACCTTTTGCAGTCTACCATAGTGATGTATATCAATATCTTTATATTTGAAATATCGTAACATAATACACATAATACAATACACCGCAAATGAGTGTTCCTCTTGAAACATAATGTAATGGAATTCTTGTTTGTTTCCCTGTAAACGAAATACAAATCCTACACACTTCCTTTTCAATACAGAACATTCAATACACATAAACCTGAATAACATATAAAAAATTACATGGCTATACGAGTAGGGGAGATGGGGGATGAATGAAACATTTTCACAAAAATGTTTATTTTAAATATTTTATTTAAGTTATTATCAATATTATATTTCATACATTACGTGTTTGACTACATCCTATGCACAATATTTATTCAAGATTATTATTATACAGAAATATATTATGAAATTAAAAACAATTCTTCTATGTCCCAATCATCCCCACAGCAGGTATGAATGGGACACAAATATTTTCCTCCCTTTATTTAATGTTAAAGACTAAAAGCTGAAAAAATGCCTCCTGGGCCAAAGCTGAGAGATTGTACATTGTAATGTGATCTCCAGAATTATTTGTTAGTCAATCATATTGGACTCTTCTCAGCTTTACCTTAAAAGGTCCATAAATGGAAGCATTCAATGGCTGAAGACGATAACTATAATGTGGATGAAGTGTTAAAAGAATAATTACCATAAATTATTAATTTATCAAACTATATAATATTATTTAGATAATAAATATATTTTTCAGCATCCTCTAGGGATGAATGAGACAATCCCATTCATCCCATTTGAAATGTCCCAATCATCCCCATGATGCATATATTCAATTGTCAGCTATTTTGTCTCAAAAATTATTTTGTCACAATGGTTAACATTCATTCATTTTAATTACCAATATTGAGCCTTTAAATAAAAAAATTCAACATATCTTAATTGTTTATATTGCATAAGATATGTAAGTAGCTTCAAATGTAAAAAAATTTTACTTTTAAGCAGAGTTTTCAGGAAATGATAGTTTGAAGGAAACTGAAAGCAGCCATGTGGTCTTGCTTATGGTTCTGAAGCACACTATGGTAGTGAAATCTATGAGGATAGGAAGCAACTAAAAAAAAAGTTTATTCCCTGAAATATTGAGAAAGTCCCATTCATCCCCCATCTCCCTTATGTTTACCAGAGATTACCAGAGATTTTTTTTCAAAATATGCTTCATTTTAGTAAAAGGTAAGTATTTTGAACACAATATAATTGGCTATTGACAGAGCTCAAACAGACGGATAGACGGACGAACCGAATTCCTAAACACTCTTCATGATTGTTGGAAAGTGTTAAAAAGAATAATAATTATTGTTTTTTACAGTAAATTATAATTCAGTTTGCTTTTTTACAGTTTGCAAATCTATACATATTTTTATTCAGCTTAATAATTGTTTTAAAAGAAATATAATATAAAGGAAGAAAATAGATTAAAATAAATTTCTAAATAAACTAGATTATTATATATATATATATATATATATATATATATATATATATATATATATATATATATATATATATATATTTAATGAAAGAAAAAAAATCATGATTTAATATATTTTTTTTTTAGGAACGAGAAAATACTTTTCGCGATCCTTTCATCTAAATAATGGCAATAAATTCCACTTTGAATAAAATGTGAGACGTGTTATAGAAATATTACATTTTGTTTTATGAAATTGATGCAAGCAGAATGTATGTTTATAGCTAACGTAATAAATCTAACACTATATTCTATTCATTCACAAAAATTCCGTACATTTTCTTTTACTTTTGGTAATACATATCAATACATATCAGAGTAAGGACGTGATAAAAATATATGCGCGGATCGAAAATTTATTTTTGATAAATATTTCCATTGAAATATTTGCATATAAATAATTAAATCTTGTTGAAATATATATATATATATATATATATATATGTATATATTTTATTTGCAGATTTTTAAAATTAATAAATAAGGGTAAGTCGTCTAAAACGGGGACGGCTGGTCAGATGGGGACGGTAGAATTCTCACTGATAAAAGTTGCTATCGTAAAATCTGACATGTTACTATCATTCTTGGTTAACAATAAATCATTTTGAAATGTGCTATTGACAGTTTTCATCGATCTGTTGTTTTCCACGAAGTTTTCAAATTTTGACAGCTTTTCTTTCCAATTTTCATCGTGGACTTCATTGGAACTAATCAAGTCATCTTTGAACATTCGAATTTGATAAGTACTGCGATTATTCTTCTAGATTTAAGCTACATTTTTACATATTGCTTGATAAACTATCTTACATCTATACAGGGTGACGCCATATTTTTTAGTATACGTCACTGACTGCTAAAACGGGTACATTGACATCATGGATTATGTTACTGTATGCTTTAAATTTTGGACAAATTGGTGTTATAATGATTTTTATTAAGTTCTTTAATGATGTATAAACGTTTACTTGGGCATAATGCCTGATTGTAAAGGTTATAAAAAAATTCGGAAAAAAGGGAAAAGGACAAGAAGAAAGGTTAAACTGTTATATTAACATCATCTCATTCTAAAGCAAAACTGGAAACAATAGAGCAGGAGAAAAAATTAAAAAATGCATATGAAAAAAGGGCATTATTTAAGAAACCCAATACACCTGATCCCACAACTCCTAACTCTTAAAAACTGAAGAAACAAAAATTGACGCATTAGTGATATCATCTAATGTGGAACAAAATTATAACTATGATGCTTACATCTTCTGTAATGAACTGTACGTAAATTCAAAGGACAAAGAAGGGTGATTCAGTGTAGCCGCTGTATAGTTTGTACACATGAAGCCTGTTCAAGTGCTGAAGAAGGGGATGATAATTTCATGTGGCGCTTTTGTGAACTATTGATTTTTTTAAACAATAATAACACTGACACTTTGGTTTAAATTCTTTTTCTGTATTCATAACTTCATTTTATGTTGTACAAATAAACTTGTTCAATGAAATGTCGCATTAGGCATCAATTTTATGCTATTTCATATGAGTACCTATTTTACCCAACCGATCGTCTAAAACATGGTCTTCGAACATTTTCCATAAAAATATTTTTCCTATCTAACCTAATGATTATTTTCTAACAAACAGCGGTAAGTTCTGATGTTCTAGGAGTTGCTCTAAAAATAAAATAGCTTGCCCGATGTTTTTCAGTTATATATTTTTTTTCGGTAGGCCAAAATACGTTATCGTCCCCATTTTGGACAACTTTCCCCTACCAGCCTTGAATACCTTCTTCAATACTTAAGTCATAGCGCGACGAATATTCGTAACACAATATGTGTATGCATTTTAAGGGGTCTCAGGAGTCTTACTTTTTCTCCGAAGATACAAGTTTTCATCATGTCACAATTTATTTTATATCTGATTTCATATAACACACAATAAAATGAAATTTTTACCACTAATAGGTCAATATCTTCTTGATTTAACATAAATATTTCAATGGTGTACAATTCATATTTAATTATTTTAAAAAAGTTTAAATTAAACAAAAAAAGTAAAAAAAAAAAAAAAAATTGCCTGGTATCCACTGCGCGCAAGGTTGTAGAAAAAATATTGCTTCAAAAATAACAAACAAAACTGATAATGATGTAAAATGTATGTACCTTGAACTTATACTTCAATATCAAGCAATTAAAAATTTAATTTATTTTGAAATTGGCATTTTTTCAACAAAAAAATGAATTTTTTAAACATTTTACAGTTTAAATTTAAATTTAAGAAAAATTAAATTTTTAATTTCTTGAAATTGAAGTATAAGTTCAAGATACATCGATTTTACATCATTATCAGTTTTGTTTGTTATTTTTGAAGCAATATTTTTTCTACAACCTTGCGCGCAGTAGATACCAGGCGATTTTTTTTTTTTTTACATTTTTAAAAACTTTTAACTTTATTAAATAATTAAATATGAATTGTACAACATTGAAATAATTATGTTAAATCAAGCTGATATTGACCTATTAGTGGTAGAAATTTCATTTTATTGTGTGTTATATGAAATCAGAAATAAAATAAAATGTGACATGATGCAAACTTGCATCTTCGGAAGAAAAGTAAGACTCCTGAGACCCCTTAATGTTATTTTAAATATTGCGTATAATGTTATTTTGATATTTCGTATAATGTTATTTTAAATACTGTGTATAATGATATTTTAAATATCGCACTATGCTATATTTAATCATTACACGAAATATAAATAGGGTGGCTAGTGATCAGGCAAAAGTACAGTAAAAAAAATGACAAACACCAGTATATTCTTATAGAAAATTTTCTGTTGATTATTCGATCAAATAATCAACATCAATTTTATGCTTTAGACTGTCCAGTATCGCATTATTTAACTTAAATTTAAACTTATTTTGTTATTTTTGTTGACTTAATATAAACTGTCTTTACATTGCTTTCTTAGGATGGGTTATACTATTACTCATATACTGGGAGTGGAGTTATTTTAACTAGGCATCCCCTTGAAACGATCAACTGTTTCCCACCATGAATCGTTCTATAAGAATATACTGCTGTTTATAACTTTTTTTTTAACTATATTTTTCCCTGACACCCTGATAAGTCACCCTGATAAAGAACAAAATGTATTTCATTTGCAAATCACACACATATACACATAAAATAAATTAAAACAAAATAAAGGAGTCTACCATTTCCGAAAAAAATTGTCTTAAATATCGTTGTATTTTTTTATTAAAACATGCGGATATATATCTTTGTATTTGCTTTTTTTCACAGTAGAACTCTTGTTTCTGCCGTCAACTTTAGTAAAATTTATTCTATTAATAGCATATAGCTCTGTTGAAAAAGACAGAATTATTTACATTGTATTGTAAGTAGAAACTCCTACTAAGCTTACAATCGATATTATTTACTCTTTTTTTTCGGACTAGAAGAAGCTACCTGGGATTCCCAGGTTACAAAATATAGTTGAAATAATTTGTTTTTAATTGAAAAAGCTAAGAGATATTTTACATTTAATATATATTTTTAGATGGCTCACTATCAGCGAGAAGAGGCATTTGTATATAAAAACAAGCAATAATGTATTCAAATAAATTATTAAAATGTATTAAAAGCTATACTCTCATATTAGTTGCATGCCAGGAGTTAATAGCCGAAGAAATCCTCAAAGATTTCGCTGCTGCAAATTTCACCAAATATTTTGCAACAACAACCTTGTTGATTCTGATCATTTCACTGGTTTAAGCGCGCAGATCGATTACATGTAAATTCGTGTTTTATTCATTTATCGATTATGTTATCATTTCCTTATGGAATATTATTCAAAAAGAAATGATGTCCTATTTATATTGTTTTAAAAGCAAACTGGTTAAATTTTTGTAATCGGGTTGCACGCGATGTAGATAGATTTTTTTTTTTGTAATTCGTGCTTGAGAATTATTCTAAAAACCATATAAAATCAGTTCCTTGGAGTACTTTTTTCAAGCAAATTGCATTTTAAAAGAAATCTCTCATTCGACGGTGTAAAAATATAAAATGTGCGATGACGATGTTTAGAAGTTAATGCGATTCCAACAAAAGCGAAATTTATTGGTTAGGTTTTTTCATTGTCAATATGACGTAAGTGTTACATATGTGCACATTTTTGCTTTATAATATGTAGATGTATTTTTTTTATTTACTTGATCAAGTTAAACCATGCAATACAAATTTTATTTTTGTTTTCATTTAACAGCCCTCAAATTTTGTCTTAAGAAAATTTTCAACAATTTAAAATCACAAAATGTCTTATATTATTAATAATAGTACATAGTTTAATATTACAAATATAAATTTGTGTCATCGTACCAATTGAAAATAATAATGAAAACCGAAGAAACAATGAATTGAAAAGTTAGTCTTAACTATTAAAACCGACTAAGAGATTATTTTTAAAGAAAATGACATATCTAAAAAATTTAGTGACAAAAGTTTGATAAAATCATTTTAGAAATGTAACCGTTAAGTCATTCAAGGCATCTCTATCTTTTAAGGTGCGCACACTCCCGGGAATTTCCAAGAAGTACGGCACCACTATTTTAGATTTTAAACTTTTATGTTTATTATTAAAATACCAGAATTCACAATTCCCGCATTTAATTGTAGAATTTCCAAAGTGTTCTTCGAATAAATAAGGCAAAAAGTTTTATTAAAGAATGGAAGTCTCGCACTTTGTACTTACAAATGCTCTTATTTTTTGCATAATCACGAATCCATTATTAAATTTTACATTTTCGTACAGCAGAAAAATATTTACTTTCGGACAATAAATAAACTAATAAGTCTATTTTTTATACCGATTTTAGAAACATGTAATGTTTGAATGTGTTGACGATGTATCTACCGCATTCCAATATGTATGTAATTTACACGAAAGTAAATAAAAATGAAACAAGAACAAAAAATCATGCGTCAAGCATAGATTATGAAACACTTTCCAACGCTTTCAAAATAATTTTACAAATCATACCGTTTAATAAGCTGAAAGATAACATCTAAGTAAACAATTTGGAAAACGCATAACTTATTTAAAAACATAATTTGAGGAATTCCCAACGTGTACAATATTCTGAAAAATATCCGAATACTTTTATTCAGCCCTGTATAGGATCTATAGATTTGTATATATACTACATAGGATTCTAAATTTTAGTTCAGTTAAGAAACGCGTAGCACAGTTTAAAATTCTCCTTCTGGAATTTCTGTCAATAAATGGAAATGTGTTCGCGAACTTTTGTGCTTCCCTGTATATGATCTACAGAATTTATACACACCACGTAATAAACAAAAAGTGAGTAAAATTTAAAATCGCGTTCAGTAACATAAAACGCACTTCCAGGAATTATTGTTAACAGGCAGTAGAGAATTCTTTTGTGTGTCCCTGTAAATGAACGATGACTGCTATACACACACTATTCCGTAGTAAGACGCTTGTAATGCACCTTAGTGATATATATAAATTTCAATGCGTTTAAAATAGTGAAACATTATTTAAATAAACCGCATACCATTTTTCTCCATAGACGTAATGTAACGGAATTATTTTGACTGTCCCTGTAAATTAACTATAAGTGCTATGCACACCCTATCCATATTAAGCTTCTTGTAATACACCTTAGTAATATATATCAATTACAATGTGTTTGCAATTGTGTAACAACATTAAAATAAACCGCAAATGATTTTTCCCCATAGACCATAATGTAACGGAATTTTTTGAGTGTCCCAGTACAAAAACTATAAGTGCTACACACTTCAGTTGAAATGGGGAACGTGCTATAGATAACGACAATAACATATAAAAATTGCAAGGCAATCCGAGCATATTTACGATAGTTAGAGTACGGAGAGACGGCAGACGGCAGACGGCTGACGGCCAGACAAACCGAAGTCATAAATACTTTTCAACTAGGTTGGAAAGTGTTAATAAGAAAATTAAACAAGAAAAGAATATTGGTTGTGCAATAGAAATAAGCCGAATTTCTAAATATCATAATAATAAGTATTTATTTCTTTTTAAAAATGCTGGAAAATTGAAAACATAAGGATTCTATTACTCACAAGAGCTTACATTTTGCAAGAGAGATAAACAAAGCTAAAATTTTATTATCTCCCTAAAAGCGAATCCGTATAAAGTTTTTGTTGCAAAACATTTTGATTCTCTAAAGAAAATCTCCTTTCTATAGATTAGACGTCTTTGATTTCCAGAGATTAAATTAAAATGATAACAGATTTTGTTTTCAATTTTTTATAGCACATTACTGAAACCAGCACAGACAAAATTATTTTTATAGCATAAGCATTAAGATTTTATGCTCAAGTTTTAAAAAAAATGTGTTAAGCTGCAAAAGTGGTTGTTTTTATTTTCGGTTCCTACATTATGATTTTTAGAAAATCGAAAAAGAAAATAATTAGTTTCAAAAGCAAAATAAAAGTACAGAATACGCTAAACCTTTTAGAGGACTGAATACTTCTTCATAAAGCTGGACAACAATCGAAATTGTGTATACTATAGCTGTGTGATGAAGTATTAGAAATGTATTTTGTAAAAATTATATTCATTCTTTAAACAGTTCATTCTGTGATGTGTCGACTCTGACTTAAAGGATTGCCGCACAATTGTCAAGATTATGTCGCGACTGTCAAATTTTATTTAGATGAATTATTTCAAAACTATAGCGGCACTATAACGAATTCCATTGTTTAATATTTACAGAAAGAATGTTCGCACATTTAAAAATTATTATTTTTTACTTAATTTATTTAGAAAATTAAAATTTCTCCAGTTTTATGCACTGTAAAAAAATATCGTGATATTACAGTTATGTGCAGCAAGTTTTGCAGTATTTGGACCATTTTCGTTCTTTACGGTACAAGTACAGTATTTCTACGGTACATTAAACTTTTGAATCCCGCAATAGCCGAAATCATACCAATGCTGTGAAACCCACAATAGCCCTGGATAGCTGAAAGGATTTTCCTTCCCCTTAAATGGGTTACTGTCATGGGGAGGTCTCATTCAGTGATGGATTGGGTAATGTGTTGGCATTTCTAGAGAGTACATAAAAAAAACAAGAAAGTTTTCCAGTAACTGGATAACTGATAAATAGAGGGGTGTAACACCTGTCAAAAACTGAATAAAAGGAGCAGGCAGTAGGCAAATATCCACTAATTACCTAGTAAAATAGGGAGATCGAAAAAACAGCATTTTGGGCTATTTTGTTGGGATTCTAATGTCATTTAGTTTTCTAAAGCTTGGGATTTAAAGAGTTAAACTTAAAATAAAATATGTTTATCTCTTTAATTGCAAACGGCATATATACCGTAAAGTAACTGTTTGCTGTTAAATAATATGTATATACTGTTAATTAAAACCTAAATTACTTATGTAAAAATTCCAACAGTTTTAACTATAAGCAATGTTTAAATATATAAGAATTGTGCTTTTTTGGACTCAATTGGCAATGAGGCATGCCTTCATGCATAAGAATGCTACCCTCATTGCACTCCTGAAATGTGTCCCAGGATCCACAGGTGCTGCACCTACGTTTCGAAAGTGATTATACAGTGGTATTTGGTATTAGTATATATATATATATATATATATACGAAATAGAAATGATTATACAGTACATACCGTGTACTTAATATACATTTTATATACCACGTATTTAATATATACAGTGTATACTCTACTGATATATACCAATACGGTATGTATAATATATAGATTACTTTTTATGGTATATGTGCGTTTAAAAATATGTGCGTTTTACCCGTCTCGCAACCTTTCCCTCTACATCCTGTCTATCGGTCTCACTACTAGTCTCGCTACCCGTCTCCCTACCCATATCGCCTGCCTTCTCTACACCTTCTTTTTTACCTATCTCGCTACCCGTCTGTCTATTCGTTTTGCTACCCGTTAGCTTATGTATGTCGCTATCCGTCTATCTACCCGTCTCTCTACCCATCTCACTTCCAGTTTGTTAACACGTCTCTCAACCTCTCGTCACCACTTCCCAATATTTAAACAATTTAGTATACAGAAGCCGTTCACCTGTTATTAAATGCAAACAGGAGTAATTTATCTAATAACTGTAATCAGATGCAATTTTTTAAAATACATACATAAACCAGCATAATAATTCATCAGGTTTATTTTCGTAGTAGTTTATGTCATTTGGCAGTAAATCTCCACTTCTTAAACCTGAACTGTATCAAGCTTTTTAAAAAAGCCCCAAGGTCCGTGTTGAGAATTCATTTGATCACATGTCTGTGGGCGGCGTTCAGCTCCCGGCGTTACGCAACATGACGTAATACTAACTCCGAACTGATAAAAAAAATTTGTTTTTCAGTTGGAATAATTTTGTATTTTGAATATGGAGCAATGTACCGACTGCTCTCATGGAATTTATAATTTTCAGTCTAATTATCATTATTAATTCACTGTTGTGTTTAAGATTGTTGTTAAATAAAAAGAAGAAAAGGCAACAAAACTCTTATTATGAAATTATGATCAATACAGCGCCAGATATTTATTTTGTTTCTTTTTTCGCTTTCACGCTTTGCTGACACATTTTTATTTAGTCCGTATAACTGGAAAGGAAAAGTACCCTTAGAACTATTAGATACATGTTATTAAGTTAAGTGAAAGTTTCGTACTCGGGTTCGCAGCCAATTGCTTATGTCAGAAATCGTGGCTTAACGACGCCATTTTAAATTCATTTCTGTAACTTTCTTTTTCTTTTTTTCGGGGGGGGGGGTTCCAAATATTTACACTTAAATTCAAACTTTTGCCCCCATGTTAATATTAGAGTTGTTTGTATTATTAATTAATACTTTATTGACCGAGCTTCATTCGAAACAAATGTAAAAGATTTCTTCTACAGTTTTTTTTCTAGGCGAAACATCCGTAATCGGGTCCAAAGCTATTCGAAGAATTTAATGTCATTATTGTTTGTAACTGTTATAGAGTTAAAACAATATTGTTGCTAGCATTACTCTTGTTTGAGACCAGCCTTGTCTGCGTATCTGAATGGGAAAAGTTCCGTATCATAAGCTGGTTGGCGCGATTGGCGAAAAAATTAAAAATGGTGCTAAAAGGCAGTTTTAGCATCTTACCAAATTTTTCTAGAGAGCGGAAAAACATGGTTTTCAAATATTTACAAAAGAACGTTTATTAAACCATGTTTTTGTGCCATCTTAAAAAATTGAGTACGATGCTAAAATAAAATTTTATTGCCATTTTCGATATTTTAACAAGTAATGAAAATACATAACAAAGATATTTAACAAAACTAAGAGGCATTTTTGGGATAAATAATTGTTATTGTCAGGGGGGGGGTGGCAAATTGTAAACAATTAATAAGCGAACTATATAATTACCGAAAATAACTTGTGGGAATCTCAGGAAAGAAATGTCTGATATAAATAGCATTTAAAATCTTAAAATGGAGAAGTGGTCCGTATAGAAATGCAAAACACTATATGCCTGATAAAAATATTTTTTTAATTTTTTGATATTTCCGAAAGCACAGATAAAAATGTAAAAATCTCCGTACAGATGCCATATACGCACCACGTTGGCGCGATTTTTCTACCCGCCAATTTGGCGAAACCTGTTTGTTGTGTCTATGTACTTTTATTTTTTATTTTGATTCTATAGATTATTTTTATATGTATATCAATATTTATTTATATCAAACTATTATTTATTTATTTTTATTTCCTTTTTTAAAATAATAGAAGCTATTTCATTTATTACGTTATTTTATTTTTATATTGAAATAAAAATCAAGTGCTATTATTGCATCATACTATTTGTAATCAATATTCAAAAACAAAGTTTTTGCCAAATTAGCGGGGAAAATATCGCGCCAACGTGGTGCGTATAGGACATCTGTGCCTTGTTTCATTTCAGATATGTATTGGTACTTTTATGTTAACTTGGCGCAGTTTATAAATCCCCAAATGTTGTTCTCATAACATCTTCATATTTCATTAATTTCATTTAACTGTAAACCGTTCACTCATTTCATTTAAAATACATACATAAAAAATTCATGTTTTTCACTCATTTAATTTAAAATACATGCCTTTCACTAATTCCATTTAAAATACTAAAAAGGAAAAGAAAATAAGAATAAATAATGCCACAAATCAATATATTTAAACATCAAATATTTTTTTCTAATTTACACAAGCGAAATAAAAAAGCTGCAAATAGTATTAGAGATTTGGCGCAAAGCTCACCAAGTTATTGCGGATATTTTTCTTTCAAACAGAAAGATTAATTTTTCCAGATTAATTTTTCATTTTTATTAAATGGAAATATATTTTATTGTACTGATTTGATTATTGTACTGATATTGTATTGCACTGTGCGTGCATATTTATTTGCTCCATGTTACTCCATGAACTTCTGAAATCTCCGCCGGTGAAAATGACGTATGCACTAAAATTGCGTGACGTATGTACTTTAATTGTGCTTTTTTATTTATTTTTTAATATAATTCCCAAACGGTTTGAAATTTCTTCTTTGTAATAAATAGGTGTCGTTGTCACCTTTATATGTACCTGCTGTGAAAATTTGAACGAAATCCGTTAAATATTTTTTAAGTTATGCTTGACGAAAGGTTTTAATATCCATCGTAGCTATATATGGGGCAAAGTAATACTGCGCTGTATATGAGTCTCCGTTTTCACCCAGACAATTAAAAATTATGGACACAATGAAAACATAAATTCAAACGAGAAGAATCAAAAAATTAACATAATCCTATTAAACAATCCTATTACACTGGCCTCCAAAAGTTAAGGTGCAACATGTTTTTCGAAGCTCACCAGACAAAAAATGGCAGTCAGATTAAACTTCATAGTTTATATGAATGACAATAATAAGCTTAAAAAAAACTTACGCAAAAATTACAGCTACCACTTTTATTTTATAGAAAATAATAGGTATTTGTGAATGAAAGAAAAATTTGCAACTACGAAGCTTTCGTAATTTCGCGTGTAAGTTTTGTTGTATTCGAACTAGTGTTGTCAGTTTTGTTCACAACAGCCAGTACAGTCTAGAAATGTCTAGAAGAAATCGTTTTCCCGATTCATTAAGGTGGCAGGCAGTAGGATGGATGGAAATGGAGTTGTCACAGGCCGATACTGCTAGACGGCTCAATGTGTCTCGCAGTGTATTCCGACGACTCTGGGATCAGTATGAATCCAAAGATTCTGTGTCCAGAAGACATGTTCCAGGCCGCCCACGTGTTACAACACCTGCAGAAGACCGGTTGCTAGCTCTTTCTGCCCGAAGGAGAAGACGCACTACTGTACCGAAACTCATTGCAGACCACTTTGCTGCATCAGGGAGAATAATCTCCGCTAGTACGGTGCGAAGACGTCTTCACAATGCAGGTCTCTATGCAAGGCGACCAGTTGTGTGTGTCCCCCTCAACAGACGACAGAGAAGGGCCCGCTTATGTTGGGCAAGAGAACATGTTTCCTGGAGCAGACAACAGTGGGCTTCTGTACTCTTCACAGACGAGTCCATATTCACACTGGAGAGCGATTCAGGACATCTTCTGATCTGGAGAGAACAATGCACTCGATACCATCAATCAAACACTCTCGAAACACACAGGTACAGAAACGGTGGAATCATGGTTTGGGCAGGGATCTCACTCGGAGGCCACACTGACCTGCATGTGTTCCATGGAGGAACTGTGACTCGTGCGAGATATCGGGATGAGATCCTTGATTCATATGTGCGCCGGTATGCTATTGGCAATGGTTTCATTCTGATGGATGATAGTACGAGACCACACCGAGCTGTGATTGTTGAGGATTATCTTGAGGATCACGGATTGGAGAGAATCGAATGGGCAGCTCACTCTCCAGACTTGAATCCAATAGAACATCTTTGGGACTATCTTGGAAGGCAGGTTGCGGCTTTAAGTCCTCCTCCAAGGTCATTAAATGAGCTGGAACAAGGCTTACTCCAAGTCTGGTCAGCGTTACCTATTTCGGTGTCCGACAATTTAATTGAGAGCATGGAAAGTTGATGCCGTCAATGCATTCAATTCCGGGATGGACATATTCCGTATTAGAACCAGTTTTTTAATGTTTCTGTCACACTTTACTGCATAATACTGCGATTTACTGATTTCTGCAAGAATGGAATTTTCCACCATGAGTGCTTTTTTGTTGTAATTTCATTTATACATCTAACTTATGTGAATTTCTATGTCGCATTTAATAAATAACAGTTTAGCGCACATATCCTCCAAATTTGTTGTTTCTATTTTCATTCATTTGCAAATTATACGCAAAAAACCGGTTGTATCTTAACTTTTGGAGGCCAGTGTAAAAAATGTTATGTATTTTTCACATATTTTCGAGTTTTTGAATACTTACGCCATTTTCTACCAAGCGAAAAATGTTATTATTTTTTTCAAGTAAATTAAATTAACATAATTCTCAAAACTGAAGATCAAGATTTTTCGGCTTAAACTTAATTGCTATAGCCACATTATTGGATTTTTAAAAATACATATACGGCAGACAAAAAATCAAACAAGAAATTAAAAAATATATTCTATTTAATCGGAATACTAGAGAAGAAATCTAAAAAACTTTGAAAAGGAAATGGTTTTAAAGAATACCTCTTTTGCTGCTGGCTACTTCTTCTGCTGATTCAATTTTCTCCTTGAAAATAACTTGAATTGCAGATCTTTTTATACGGTGCCAAATAGTAAATTCTTTTGCAACGTACAAAAATAAATTCTAGTTGTTTTTTCATCATTTTAGATAAAAATTAAGTATATTTCCTTGTAAAATTTTGCTTTCCTTATTGTAAGCTTTTTAATTTTTTTTTTTTTTTTTTTTTGTAGTTTCTTCTATATGTAATACGAAAAATGTATTGGAATCGTGGAAATGTTCAACTTTCATTTTTTAATAGATTTACAAGTATTCAGATGTCTTGAACATGATTTAAATATTTTTAGAGAATTTCTGTCTGTCAGTCTGTATGTGTATGAGTGTGACAAATATTTGTGGCCGCTCCATTTCAAGAACTAATGGATGATATTTCATCTAATTTCCTATTTATTTAGACATCGGCACAAATCGGCCCTGATTTGGTTTCGGTGTATCTCTCATAACAGGTGGCGCTGTTGTACTACTCTTTTCACGATATCGGAGATAGCTATATCTGAAGAACTGGTGTACGTATTTTCCTACACATGCTTATTCTGTAAGATATTTACCTAAAGTGGTGCTGATTACATTTTGTTGTATATCACTCTACAGATGGTGCTTTTATGCTGTGTTCTTCCGGATTTCTGTGATATCTATAACTCGGCATGTGTTGAATACACTTGTACCATATTTCATATGTATCACACATTTTTTCAAATCAATGCTGATTCGATTTAATTTTAGATACTGAACCTCTGGGGGGGGGGGCGCTTCTATCCTCTGCTTGAGAAAAGTTTTCTAATTTGGTTCACAATCAAGTGATATAATTTGTAGAGCGTTAATTTTTGTATTAATTACTTCATGTTTGTAAAGCTAAAACATTTTAAACCACATTTTTGCCAGAATTTCTCTTTCTGTTGATCCTATAAACGGAATATTAGTGATATGCTTGTTGTGATGGGCATTTCAGCTGCATATTTTCTATTGTGTAAAAATGAGCAATTTTTAGGTGCGTTCGTAATTATATAAATACGTAGCACCTATAGTCGTCGCTTGGTCCGTACGTCTGTCCGTCCGTCTGTTTGTCTCTCTGTCTGTCTGTCCATCTGTCCGTCCGTCCGCATATAACAACGCAAAAACTACCCAACCGAATGGTTTGCAATTTAAAATATATTATCTTTGCAGAATTTTGTCGAGACATTTCAAATTTTATTAAAATCGAATCAAAACTTTAGGAGATATTAATAAAAATATTTATTAAGAAATTTGAAAAAAAAAATTAAATCGGTGCTTTTTTGTTATAGGAGCTTCCGAAGTTTAATCGTCAAGCGACCGAGATACTTATTTTATGACAGAAATTAATCCGCAGACGATATAATTCATTTCACAGAATTAGAAATCATCAAGATCTGAATATTTATATAACTAGCTGATACATATATATCTGAATATTTATATAACTAGTTAAGATATTTGTATGAACAGTGTCATAAAATATATACTTAACTAGCTGTTTAACCCGTTCTACGCACGGGAGATCATGAATTTAATTCTAAAACGTGCGTACGAACGCACCTCGTTTGTAACGTTTGACGTACAATTTCCAACTTGTTTTATTTTAATATTAATGATTAAAAAAGTATTTATTGATTCAGTTTTAATCCTAACAATGATAGATGTGCTATTTTTATTTAACTGTTTACTATAATTCAAAGAAATGCAATATGGTTTATATTCACAACTGTTGATTCACTTATAAATTAATATGTTAGAATGATAAAGAAGGAACTTTTATTATGTCCATATATACAATACATCGTGCGATATGTTATCTATCGCCGACATTTAAATTCTCAACCGTTGGTTCTAGACATATAGTTCCAACTACAAAAAGTTTCAAATGAGGTAAATATTCATGTTGTGGCATTGTTTAAAGTAAATAAGCAATTCTTTAAACATTACGAAAGCTAACGTTTGATAGGGTCTCCCAATCCTTATAGCTATATTTAGTAAAAAGTTACATATACATATATCATAGCAGATATAACACAAAATCTTTGACTTCTGTACTACAAAAATTGACACAGTTATTAAATTTTAAAGTTGTAGAATTTTGCACATGATTTTGTCTTTCATTGAGGGATCAGTTAAATAATTAATTAAAGTAATTTGAGATCGAAATCAGGGTGCAATGTCCTTTTTACGGCGAAATCACCTGTAGCCCGTATCGCCAAATCGGTGTATCACCAAAGACGGTTATTTCATCTAAAAATTTTAGCTGACTTTTAGTGGTCGTATAAAAAGCGAAGAATGAAATATTGAAATTAAGCAGAAAACTAAATATCAATATATTATCATATCAGAAAACGATCTACTATAAAAAATGAATACATCAAATGCCGTAATCTACTAGAGATGCTGCTCACACTGTTCTCCATTGGTGGCAATTCACAATTGAATGCGTGACAGTACTGAGAACTGGGCACGTTGGAGCGTAGAAGATGTAACTGTGCGACAAGCAAGGATGATGTGATGCAATTGATAAACCAGAGAAGTAGGCTCAGTCACATAGACCTATGCCTTGATGTAATCCAAGAAGTAGACGTCCACGGGAGTCAAGTCCGACGAACGGGGTGTACACTATACTGGAACAACATATCCAACGAGCTGTTTACCGAATTCGGTGAAACGCACGGTCGTTTGATGCTTTATGCGGACGTGCCCCATCATGGTGAAACCACACACAGTATGTATGTCGGAGACTCCATACAAGTCACGTACCGTGTTTTGTAGCAGGTGCAGGTAACGATCCCCCGTTAAAGTTCCATCGTAGAAGATAGGACCAACAATCTGGGTTCCCCATACACCGCACCACACGTGTGTTGACCAGTGTGAATGGCGTCGTACTGTGCGGGCGATGTGGGGTTTTCCAGAGACCTGTAATGCACATTGTGCACTAGGGTGGATCGAAAAATCGAAATGTGTGAAATCTTACAACATTTGAACAAGATGTTTGATCTCTGTAGAGTGGAAAACAGTAAACTTAAGTTATCTAAATTTGTTCAAAATCAAATTAATTTCTTAGGATATACAATCAAGAATGATACCCTAACCCTTGATAATTCTAATATTGAAATCGTAAAAAAATTAAAACCTACTTTTAATGTAAAAGAACTTCAAAGATTTTTAGGATCCACTAATGCTTACCATAAGTTTATAGATAACTATGCAAAAATTAGATTCCCTCTCAATAGATTACTTAAGAAAAATGCTCTGCGTGAATATATTTTCGATTTTCAAGATTATTTTCAATAATTAAAAGATGCCTTAATTGCTAAACGTGTCTTAAAAATTTATGACCCTAAATTTTCCCTTCATATGTTTGTTGATGCTTCACAACTGGCGCAGTTCTTAAACAACCAGATAGTAATAATTTTGATGAAGATTGAGAAGTTATGACAAAAAATTTTTTATTACTGAATTAGAGTGTCTTGCCATCATTGTCACATTAGACAAATTTTATCATTATTTTCACAGAGTAAAATTCACCATTCATACTGATCATGCAACTCTTGTTTGATTAAAGAATACTAAACATTTGTGAGGCATGTTATTTAGATGGTCTTTGAAGTTAAGTATGTTTGAATATAATATAGTATACGAAAAGGGATCCACAAATATCGAAGCCGACATGTTGTCGAGAAACCCTATTTTACATTTTATTCAAACGCTTACTTTTCTTCTGGAAGTTAAAGAAATAACAGAGATGCAGGAAAAAGATAATGTGTGTGGTAAAAATTATCTAAATGAAAGTGTAATTATGATAAATAAAGGGAAAGAATTTCGAAAAATAGTTGCCCCCATGACTTTAAGGAGAAAAATACTTAATGTTGCTCATGAGAAATTTTGCCATCCTGGAATCCAAAAATTGTTAAATCTAATCTCCTTTAATTATTATTGGCCTAACATGACTCAAGATATAACCAGTTTTGTAAAACATTGTGACACTTGTCAAAAGAGTTAAAAACCCAGGCAGAAAAAATTGACTTATTGCAAGCTACGCCAACCACAGATCAACCTTTTGAATGTATTTCTATTGATATTGTAGGAGGATTAAATTATTATAACTCCACTAAAAACATCAACACATTATAATAGACAATGCTACAAGATACGTTTTGGGTATTTCCCTCAAAATGTGTTACCACAGAAACTTGCACAAATCGATTAAAACAAGTTTTCAATATTCAGTTTACTCAACAATTATTCTGTTTCGACAAAATTTTCAATATACAAGTTCCTCAAAATGTATTAAATGATAGGAATGCAGCTTTTACTTTACTTAGGTTTAAAAAGTTTTTGCGCAATAACAATAGTAGTAAGATAGTGGGGGTTCACCGGCAGCAGCCGCAATCCGCAATGAGGAATGGGGATTCCAGACTGAGGAACGAGGATTCCTCAAGGAGAAATGGGAATAAGGGGGAGGAGGTACCTTCACAACCGATAATACAATGTTCAGAATCATTCTTCTCTTTACAACAATAATTTCTGATCCATCTAGTTATGTATCTGATATTTTATAGAAAGGTTTGTGTATAAGAATATGTTTTAAAAAGCAAGTATATTATATATTTATTATAAATAGTTCTATGCGTGTCTATGTGTGTGTATGTGTGTGTGTGTGTGTGTATATATGTATGTGTGTGTGTGTGTATGTATGCGGGGCAAATAGTTCTCTTTGTGTGTGTGTGACTATCTGCTTGTTTATCAAAGTTTTAGAAATATTTTTCATGTTTTTATAACGAAAAAAAATATGCGTTAGTTAGTTAAAAAGTTTCACAAATTAAAAAAAAAAAATTCTTTTAGAAAAAGTTTCACATTACTTAAAAAATTAAAAAAAAGTACTCAATAATAAAATCAACAATTTTTATTATAACAAAATAATTTACAGAAAGGTATTTACAGATCAAAATATACATCGCGATTTTGCGTTAGCAATACAAATCAACATTATCTTCTTTATTACAAACGGTATTAATGTCATAATGGCCATATGCTAAACTGCTTATTCCATCATCCAATAAGTAACGCTTGTCGTCAAAGGGACTTAAGCTAATTTTATTTTGAGTTAATGTATATAGGCGATGGTCATCTTGGGCAATCCTTACCTGTTTCTCCATACTTGTTTTTTGTTGTTGGAGGCACTCCAAGTAGTCTTCATGTTTAATTTTCTGCCGAACAATCTGCGTAGATACGCCTTTTGCACGCTTCTTTTCGTCTTTAACAGATTTTAGAGAATACATTTTTGATTTCAGTCCGACAAACTCAAGAGCTAATTCACCATTAAGTTCATCCTTAAACTTTCCGAGCGTCTTCTTATTATCCTCAGAGTATAGAAGATGAGATTTCGGGTATTCAGAAAAGTCAAACAACTCACGATGCTGCTCCAGATCCTTATAAATATTATTGGTTTGAATATGATACGTTAGGGAATCTGTATCCGTAAAGAGTAAAACTGCACGATCTTTGTATGTTTTCTTTATAAAATTGTAATGGAAATCATACATACAAAGTTTAGATAGTTCGAGTATAGAAAATCCAACATAGATGGGTCGGTTCATATGTATGCTAGTTTTTAATCTCTCCACAGCAGTCAAGTCTTCATCATAAGTTTTAAACGATTTAAAAGTAGGCGATGCTACTAATTTTTTGGCTCTTTTTTCACCGTTACAAAGCACAATATTTCTTCTTTTTCGTAGATTTTCCATGGTTTTACCAAAAACAGAATTGTTCATTAACTTAAAAAAGTCTTTCTCAAAAGAAGATTTTGCTTCTTTCCTTTTTTCGGTGTTGAAATTAATATATCTCTGCAACCACGGTCCCTGTTTAAATTTTAAAGCTTTATGCACAGCTGTAATTTTTAAACCAAGTTCTAAATAAAATTTGAGATTACGATAATGGGTTATATAATTTCGTTTATTATTTAAATTTGGTATAAGTTTAGGAGTTCCGACGAATTTTCTATTGTTGAGTAAGCCTCTTGCATGAGAAGATAGCATCTGATCCTCTACAGTTACTCTCTCAGGGGCGACAGGGTATTCATTATGCAAAGGATGTAAATGTTTCGGGTATTCCAAGTCTACCTCGAAAAGATACCCAATTTCGGAACTATCAGATAAAGATAGAACCCACTCTTCTGTCATATGACTTGTTTCACACCATTCAAAACCGCCGTAGGGTAAAAATTGGCTCATAGCCCACCCGTATAAGTTATTGGCATCCCAATACATAATGTAGCTGGGTGCCTCATTTTTCTTATAATCGGGCGTACCAGGGATGTTTGCTCGGGCATATATTTTACTTATCATGCTAATGCCGCCTCTTATTCCATTTTCAACCATAAGCAACATATCTATATCACTGAGTAACTCTAAAGGTGTATCAGACATCTTCAAACAAGCCTGCCATGCGAGAGAAGGTGCTGTAAACAGGTGTGCAGGGTCAATTTCATAATACTGCTGACATAATTTCCTAAAGTTTTGAAACACGTCAGCAAGTAGTAGAACATCTGTCTTCACATAAAGGTTGTGATAATCACCAAGAGTCTTGATATCAAATGTTTTCCATACATTCTGGGCGTGTTGGTACTCCTTTTCATCTATAGTCTCATTGGTTAAATTATTAAAAAAGGCAGAAGGCGGAGGAAGCTGCTTCTCAGTAAATTTTTCAAAACAAGTAAAATAATCATAGGGGTAAACCCCTTTCCGTATAAGTAACGATAAATTATTATTTTGTGGGAAATTTTCTGCAAGTATAGAGAATTGATCAGGTTGAAGGTTTTTAACAAGTTTTTCCAATGACGTAGGCAAAAATTGGAAAGAATCTATAAACACCATCTGAATAGGAGATGTAGGCTTTCTGATTTTAAAGGTGATATAGTTTTCCATAGAAGTAGCAATAACATCGATTTCATGATCTTTGAATTTTCCAAGCTTTGTCATAATATGATGGCCATCGTAGTTTTTCAAGTTATGGAATATAACAGGAATTGTTTTACACTGCTTATAGTTCAAGTTGCATTCCACATGTGCAGCCCCTCTGTACGCACCTGACAGGTGATCATGGTCACGTGTGCGTTTCTCATCTAAAGTTTTCTTACAAATATGACAAAACTCTGCTTCTCGAAATGCCTTTTCTTCCTTGGGAGAAAGCTTCATAGGTTTAATATTATGTAACTTTTCTCCTAAAATTTCCTTTTCTTGCATCATTCGGTTTAAAAAATGCTCAACACAGTTTCTACCCCGATATACCTGTGCTTTTTTCACACACGTTCCATCGGGTCCAATAACCACATAGGCATAACCACATGGTAAGTGATAGGTTGTTTTCTCGGTATAGGATGCTTTAGAAGAGGGCGGAGCTGATGAAATAGGTATAAGAAGACTCTCAAAATCCGCATAAATCGTATAGGCAACAGGATGTTGTAAATGAATACCTGTAAACTTTAATATATTATCATTTTCACTAGGCATCTTTATAGCTTGAGCAACATGTTGAGAACAATATTCATTATGCTTATCCAATAGATCTTTTCTTGAAAATCGATGCAAACATCGATAACAATAGTGTTGTACACCATTATGCTTGGTAAGATCACCTAAAAGTCTTGAAAAACATCTCATCAAACAATAGTGTTGTTTTTCACCGTCACCAACCAATAACAAATTAATCACGTCTTGATCTTTCTTTTCAGATATATACAGGGGACAAACTTCGTCCTCTTCATAACCAAACACATTAACCCGTAAATTGTTGAGTTGTTCAATAACAGGTATCTTCTGAAGAGGTACAGGGCATTCTACACTACCTAATTTAATATCATGCTCAAAAGGTCGATAATGTGAAACACGTTCAGGTTTTTTTGTATAATCTAAGTTCAGTTTAAAAGCCAAAAGACACCATACTAAACATTTGTTATCTTCGTTTTTTATATTCAGCACTGCTTTTTTATCATCGAGTTTTTTAGACAAAGGAATATAGGAACTCGCAGCGAGGGGGTGATATTTAGCAATCTTGAATTCTAAATGAAGAATTTTTCTAAGTTTCCAGCCAGAACCTCTTTGTACAAATTCTTCAAAGGATTTAATAATCTTCGAAAATCCTTCCTCAATATGTTGTGAGATAGTATCTTCTATAAGTTCGGTCATACACGAACATCGAAAATAACATTGAATTTCTTCAAACTCCTCATTATCAGTTAAACGTTCAAGTGCTATTTTTTCTACCATATACCATTTAATTGCACCTTTTTCATGAAAATCACTTATTAAATGTTCTTGTATTTCAGTTTGTACATGTCTATGAAATACCTCTAAATCATTTTCCCCACGTTCATCAGGATGCAAAATCACTGTTTTAAACACATTAAGTGCATCAGAATGCTTTATGTTTTTCGACTTTGCATTAGATAAGCTCATTTTACGTTTTACACTCACAAGAGGTGTGCGAGAGTGTTGCGTGCGTACATGTTGTCTCAGTTCAAATTTTCTTCCAAACACTTTATCGCAATCAATACAAGGAAATGTTGAATTCCGATGTGATTGCAAATGATGCTTCAAATTATCCTTACGTGTAAAACTTGATCACATTCATCACACTTTAATGTAGGCTGTCCACCAGTATTATGGGTTTCTGAATGTCTTAACAAGTCCGATTTCCTTCTAAAACACTTTCCACAAGTTTCACAGATAAACGACTTTTCATTAAGATGAATCTTAACATGTTGTTTTAAATGAAAATATGTTGCAAAGACTTTGTCACAGGTGGGGCAAACATGCTTATTTTCCACATTCGTAGGAGTCACAGTCTTTAAAGAAACATCCTCTTCAACTTGCTGATTAAAATTGGAAGAACTTTGAGATATAGTATCTTTTTCTGTAAGAACTTCAGAGAATCCATCATGCTGTAACAATCCAACACTATCATGTGTTTTTAAATGTCTTTGTAGGTTTGATCTTCGATAAAAAGACTTCTGGCAGATATTACAAGTATATAATTTCTCACCAGAATGAATTTTCATATGTCGGTTCAGATTAGAAATGCTCGAAAAATCTTTACCGCAGGTAAAACAGCTAAACATCTTCTTCACAGATACAGAATCTCCCACAATCGGGGTTTCATCAATAGGCATATCAACATCCATAATATAAAAATCAATAAAAAACTTTAACTCTTAAAAGCAAACAACAACGATTCGCACGGATAAAAAGCGGGAGCAATTTAAAACACGTTTAACCACTAGCGATAGGAATCCTCAAATGATGAAAATCCTAATTTTTCCCCGTCTATTTATACCGACCCGAAGGTAAAGTTGAGTTGTAGTATTGCGTGATATGAATGTTATCAAAATGCGTCATACGATTTCGGGGGCCTATAAGTTTCTTTCCCCTCTTTATAATATAGCATAATTAAACAGATAAACCCGAATGTATACAAATTTAAATTCGTAAATTATAATATATCACAAAATATAAAAAATCTACAGAATACAAATAGAATTTAGCACTTACCCCAAAAACACGTCCACTTTAGTTGTTAGTCTGCACTTAACTAATCTTTCTTCCTTATCTTTAGTAGGGGGCGCTGCAATCGCCGCGAGAGGCACTGCCCGTCTTCCGGTGTGTGACGTAGTTTCCGGTTTGCGATAAGAATAAACCTTAAATACGCGCGCTTAGTCATTCTTCCCTCGGTCTTACTCGCTAGTAGTTGTCAGTTTCTTGTTTAGACATGTTGGGTGACATCATTACGTGTTTGCGATAAGAACAAGATTATCCCCTTATCAACAGGTAAAAAGCTGCGCTTCAGTGACGTCACAAGTCATATGACATAGCTGATAACGGTACGATTAGCTGATAAGAATTTGTTCTAATCATCTATTCCCCTTCAAGTCATTGCATGAGACGGTTGAGCTCCAACAGCTGTATATAAGGTAAGAGTAATTTATATATTATAATAGGATTTTAAATTAATTTAGCAGATGTTACAATTTGATATTTAAAAATTTTCATGCTAAACGATGTGATTATATGTTGTTCATCATACTAAATCCACAAATTTTAATTCGAAAGAAATATTATTAAACTTATAATCTAAAATAAATTAGCGAAAATGCATAACAAATCTCAACAAAAAGAAGCTAATTATAAAAGGAAATGTACAAAGTTTATAAATTTGCACATGTGTTAAACGCGTTTACAAACCTTATCATAGGCAAAAGTCTAATTCGACTAGCCTATTTGTTATAAGTTTAACTATAAGTCAACATGTAAGATTTTCTAGAAAGCAATCTTATGATTTTTAATTTTCCAAGTTCAGTTTCAATCATATTGTATTAGGTTAATTCAAACTTTGAGATGATTTATAGTAAAATACTTAAATTAAAATGTATTTTTGATAGTTTAAGAATTATAAACTACAACTTTGACTACTTTTTAAAATGTTTGCCTGATAGAAAACTGTGATAACATGTCTATGTTTGAATTTTTCTGATAACATGCCAATGCCTGAATTTTTCTGACAACTTGTCTGTGTTTGAATTTTTCTGCTAACATGTCTGTGTTTAAATTTTTCTTATAACATGTCTATGTTTAATTTTTCTCTTCTTTTGAAATGTATAAACTTTTACTAAACGTGTCTTTCGATTTCATTGAAGAAAAAAGTGATCGATCAACTTTATCAAACCATTTTAATGTTAATATTTTTAAACGAACGCGATTATCAGATAAAAATATATGTAGTTAATTCATATTATTCCACTAAACATTGCATAACAAAAGAATCTTACAAAAATTTCATACTTCAACATTCAAAAATTGACAATATTCACATCTTAATACTAAAAAACAATCCTTATCTTGCAGTATTTCCTGTAACAAAATCTAAAAATTTCATATCAACAAGACCCAAGTCAGAAACTTTACCTAGGAACTTAATACCAATCTTTAATCATAAAGTGATAAAACTGATAATTTTTTAAAAAGTTACTTCTAAATCATCTCATAGATGGCGCTGTTGAAAAAAATTAATTCAAAACTTGTTTAAAAGACTTTAAAAAATTAAATCTAACTTTAAACTAACAAAAACCTGTAGAACAATCACTTTCAGTTAGAAATATTTTAAAAATAATTGTTAATTCTAAAACCGCTCACAGAGGGCGTTGCTGAAAAAAATAAACTCAAAGTTGTTTAAAATATATTAAAAAATAAATCTAACTTTAAACTATCATCAAACTCCAGAAAAATTACTTTCAATTAGAAATATTTTAAAATAATTAAAACTTCTAAAACCGTTCATAGGGGGTGCTGCTGTGAAAAAATCATTAATCCAATTAATCCAAAACTTATTTGAATTGAAAAAATTGACCAAAATACCGATAAACATCAAGTAGATAATAAATAAGGTGCGTCGCAAGTGGAATGAAGGTTATAGGAAGTGGCAGGTGTGGACATCGGATGTAGCAGGTAGGGATAACAGACATGCTGGAAAAGGAAGTGGGGCATGTTTAGACAGGAGTGATCCCGGAAGTAAGACCGGAAATACGACAGGAAGTCGAAGCTGGAACTTCCGGCTTCCACTTCCATCGCGTTTCCGGTCTTACTTCCGGAATCACTTCCTGTCTAAACATGCCCCACTTCCTGTTCCAACATGTCTGTTATCCCCACCTGCTACATCCGGTGTCCACACCTGCCACTTCCAGTGACCTTCCTTCAACCTTGAGCATACGCCGCGTACGCCGCTGATGTAGAACCGCTATTTATTATCTACTTGATGTTTATCGGTATTTTGGTCAATTTTTTTGTAAAAGTGTTTTAAATAAGTTTTGGATTAATTTTTTACAAGTTTCGAAATGATTTTTTCACAGCAGCACCCCCTATGAACGGTTTTAGAAGTTTTAATTATTTTAAAATATTTCTAATTGAAAGTAATTTTTCTGGAGTTTGATGATAGTTTAAAGTTAGATTTATTTTTTAATATATTTTAAACAACTTTGAGTTTATTTTTTTCAGCAACGCCCTCTGTGAGCGGTTTTAGAATTAACAATTATTTTTAAAATATTTCTAACTGAAAGTGATTGTTCTACAGGTTTTTGTTAGTTTAAAGTTAGATTTAATTTTTTAAAGTCTTTTAAACAAGTTTTGAATTAATTTTTTTCAACAGCGCCATCTATGAGATGATTTAGAAGTAACTTTTTAAAAAATTATCAGTTTTATCACTTTATGATTAAAGATTGGTATTAAGTTCCTAGGTAAAGTTTCTGACTTGGGTCTTGTTGATATGAAATTTTTAGATTTTGTTACAGGAAATACTGCAAGATAAGGATTGTTTTTTAGTATTAAGATGTGAATATTGTCAATTTTTGAATGTTGAAGTATGAAATTTTTGTAAGATTCTTTTGTTATGCAATGTTTAGTGGAATAATATGAATTAACTACATATATTTTTATCTGATAATCGCGTTCGTTTAAAAATATTAACATTAAAATGGTTTGATAAAGTTGATCGATCACTTTTTTCTTCAATGAAATCGAAAGACACGTTTAGTAAAAGTTTATACATTTCAAAAGAAGAGAAAAATTAAACATAGACATGTTATAAGAAAAATTTAAACACAGACATGTTAGCAGAAAAATTCAAACACAGACAAGTTGTCAGAAAAATTCAGGCATTGGCATGTTATCAGAAAAATTCAAACATAGACATGTTATCACAGTTTTCTATCAGGCAAACATTTTAAAAAATAGTCAAAGTTGTAGTTTATAATTCTTAAACTATCAAAAATACATTTTAATTTAAGTATTTTACTATAAATCATCTCAAAGTTTGAATTAACCTAATACAATATGATTGAAACTGAACTTGGAAAATTAAAAATCATAAGATTGCTTTCTAGAAAATCTTACATGTTGACTTATAGTTAAACTTATAACAAATAGGCTAGTCGAATTAGACTTTTGCCTATGATAAGGTTTGTAAACGCGTTTAACACATGTGCAAATTTATAAACTTTGTACATTTCCTTTTATAATTAGCTTCTTTTTGTTGAGATTTGTTATGCATTTTCGCTAATTTATTTTAGATTATAAGTTTAATAATATTTCTTTCGAATTAAAATTTGTGGATTTAGTATGATGAACAACATATAATCACATCGTTTAGCATGAAAATTTTTAAATATCAAATTGTAACATCTGCTAAATTAATTTAAAATCCTATTATAATATATAAATTACTCTTACCTTATATACAGCTGTTGGAGCTCAACCGTCTCATGCAATGACTTGAAGGGGAATAGATGATTAGAACAAATTCTTATCAGCTAATCGTACCGTTATCAGCTATGTCATATGACTTGTGACGTCACTGAAGCGCAGCTTTTTACCTGTTGATAAGGGGATAATCTTGTTCTTATCGCAAACACGTAATGATGTCACCCAACATGTCTAAACAAGAAACTGACAACTACTAGCGAGTAAGACCGAGGGAAGAATGACTAAGCGCGCGTATTTAAGGTTTATTCTTATCGCAAACCGGAAACTACGTCACACACCGGAAGACGGGCAGTGCCTCTCGCGGCGATTGCAGCGCCCCCTACTAAAGATAAGGAAGAAAGATTAGTTAAGTGCAGACTAACAACTAAAGTGGACGTGTTTTTGGGGTAAGTGCTAAATTCTATTTGTATTCTGTAGATTTTTTATATTTTGTGATATATTATAATTTACGAATTTAAATTTGTATACATTCGGGTTTATCTGTTTAATTATGCTATATTATAAAGAGGGGAAAGAAACTTATGGGCCCCCGAAATCGTATGACGCATTTTGATAACATTCATATCACGCAATACTACAACTCAACTTTACCTTCGGGTCGGTATAAATAGACGGGGAAAAATTAGGATTTTCATCATTTGAGGATTCCTATCGCTAGTGGTTAAACGTGTTTTAAATTGCTCCCGCTTTTTATCCGTGCGAATCGTTGTTGTTTGCTTTTAAGAGTTAAAGTTTTTTATTGATTTTTATATTATGGATGTTGATATGCCTATTGATGAAACCCCGATTGTGGGAGATTCTGTATCTGTGAAGAAGATGTTTAGCTGTTTTACCTGCGGTAAAGATTTTTCGAGCATTTCTAATCTGAACCGACATATGAAAATTCATTCTGGTGAGAAATTATATACTTGTAATATCTGCCAGAAGTCTTTTTATCGAAGATCAAACCTACAAAGACATTTAAAAACACATGATAGTGTTGGATTGTTACAGCATGATGGATTCTCTGAAGTTCTTACAGAAAAAGATACTATATCTCAAAGTTCTTCCAATTTTAATCAGCAAGTTGAAGAGGATGTTTCTTTAAAGACTGTGACTCCTACGAATGTGGAAAATAAGCATGTTTGCCCCACCTGTGACAAAGTCTTTGCAACATATTTTCATTTAAAACAACATGTTAAGATTCATCTTAATGAAAAGTCGTTTATCTGTGAAACTTGTGGAAAGTGTTTTAGAAGGAAATCGGACTTGTTAAGACATTCAGAAACCCATAATACTGGTGGACAGCCTACATTAAAGTGTGATGAATGTGATCAAGTTTTACACGTAAGGATAATTTGAAGCATCATTTGCAATCACATCGGAATTCAACATTTCCTTGTATTGATTGCGATAAAGTGTTTGGAAGAAAATTTGAACTGAGACAACATGTACGCACGCAACACTCTCGCACACCTCTTGTGAGTGTAAAACGTAAAATGAGCTTATCTAATGCAAAGTCGAAAAACATAAAGCATTCTGATGCACTTAATGTGTTTAAAACAGTGATTTTGCATCCTGATGAACGTGGGGAAAATGATTTAGAGGTATTTCATAGACATGTACAAACTGAAATACAAGAACATTTAATAAGTGATTTTCATGAAAAAGGTGCAATTAAATGGTATATGGTAGAAAAAATAGCACTTGAACGTTTAACTGATAATGAGGAGTTTGAAGAAATTCAATGTTATTTTCGATGTTCGTGTATGACCGAACTTATAGAAGATACTATCTCACAACATATTGAGGAAGGATTTTCGAAGATTATTAAATCCTTTGAAGAATTTGTACAAAGAGGTTCTGGCTGGAAACTTAGAAAAATTCTTCATTTAGAACTCAAGATTGCTAAATATCACCCCCTCGCTGCGAGTTCCTATATTCCTTTGTCTAAAAAACTCGATGATAAAAAAGCAGTGCTGAATATAAAAAACGAAGATAACAAATGTTTAGTATGGTGTCTTTTGGCTTTTAAACTGAACTTAGATTATACAAAAAAACCTGAACGTGTTTCACATTATCGACCTTTTGAGCATGATATTAAATTAGGTAGTGTAGAATGCCCTGTACCTCTTCAGAAGATACCTGTTATTGAACAACTCAACAATTTACGGGTTAATGTGTTTGGTTATGAAGAGGACGAAGTTTGTCCCCTGTATATATCTGAAAAGAAAGATCAAGACGTGATTAATTTGTTATTGGTTGGTGACGGTGAAAAACAACACTATTGTTTGATGAGAAGTTTTTCAAGACTTTTAGGTGATCTTACCAAGCATAATGGTGTACAACACTATTGTTATCGATGTTTGCATCGATTTTCAAGAAAAGATCTATTGGATAAGCATAATGAATATTGTTCTCAACATGTTGCTCAAGCTATAAAGATGCCTAGTGAAAATGATAATATATTAAAGTTTACAGGTATTCATTTACAACATCCTGTTGCCTATACGATTTATGCGGATTTTGAGAGTCTTCTTATACCTATTTCATCAGCTCCGCCCTCTTCTAAAGCATCCTATACCGAGAAAACAACCTATCACTTACCATGTGGTTATGCCTATGTGGTTATTGGACCCGATGGAACGTGTGTGAAAAAAGCACAGGTATATCGGGGTAGAAACTGTGTTGAGCATTTTTTAAACCGAATGATGCAAGAAAAGGAAATTTTAGGAGAAAAGTTACATAATATTAAACCTATGAAGCTTTCTCCCAAGGAAGAAAAGGCATTTCGAGAAGCAGAGTTTTGTCATATTTGTAAGAAAACTTTAGATGAGAAACGCACACGTGACCATGATCACCTGTCAGGTGCGTACAGAGGGGCTGCACATGTGGAATGCAACTTGAACTATAAGCAGTGTAAAACAATTCCTGTTATATTCCATAACTTGAAAAACTACGATGGCCATCATATTATGACAAAGCTTGGAAAATTCAAAGATCATGAAATCGATGTTATAGCTACTTCTATGGAAAACTATATCACCTTTAAAATCAGAAAGCCTACATCTCCTATTCAGATGGTGTTTATAGATTCTTTCCAATTTTTGCCTACGTCATTGGAAAAACTTGTTAAAAACCTTCAACCTGATCAATTCTCTATACTTGCAGAAAATTTCCCACAAAATAATAATTTATCGTTACTTATACGGAAAGGGGTTTACCCCTATGATTATTTTACTTGTTTTGAAAAATTTACTGAGAAGCAGCTTCCCCCGCCTTCTGCCTTTTTTAATAATTTAACCAATGAGACTATAGATGAAAAGGAGTACCAACACGCCCAGAATGTATGGAAAACATTTGATATCAAGACTCTTGGTGATTATCACAACCTTTATGTGAAGACAGATGTTCTACTACTTGCTGACGTGTTTCAAAACTTTAGGAAATTATGTCAGCAGTATTATGAAATTGACCCTGCACACCTGTTTACAGCACCTTCTCTCGCATGGCAGGCTTGTTTGAAGATGTCTGATACACCTTTAGAGTTACTCAGTGATATAGATATGTTGCTTATGGTTGAAAATGGAATAAGAGGCGGCATTAGCATGATAAGTAAAAGATATGCCCGAGCAAACATCCCTGGTACGCCCGATTATAAGAAAAATGAGGCACCCAGCTACATTATGTATTGGGATGCCAATAACTTATACGGGTGGGCTATGAGCCAATTTTTACCCTACGGCGGTTTTGAATGGTGTGAAACAAGTCATATGACAGAAGAGTGGGTTCTATCTTTATCTGATAGTTCCGAAATTGGGTATCTTTTCGAGGTAGACTTGGAATACCCGAAACATTTACATCCTTTGCATAATGAATATCCTGTCGCCCCTGAGAGAGTAACTGTAGAGGATCAGATGCTATCTTCTCATGCAAGAGGCTTACTCAACAATAGAAAATTCGTCGGAACTCCTAAACTTATACCAAATTTAAATAATAAACGAAATTATATAACCCATTATCGTAATCTCAAATTTTATTTAGAACTTGGTTTAAAAATTACAGCTGTGCATAAAGCTTTAAAATTTAAACAGGGACCGTGGTTGCAGAGATATATTAATTTCAACACCGAAAAAAGGAAAGAAGCAAAATCTTCTTTTGAGAAAGACTTTTTTAAGTTAATGAACAATTCTGTTTTTGGTAAAACCATGGAAAATCTACGAAAAAGAAGAAATATTGTGCTTTGTAACGGTGAAAAAAGAGCCAAAAAATTAGTAGCATCGCCTACTTTTAAATCGTTTAAAACTTATGATGAAGACTTGACTGCTGTGGAGAGATTAAAAACTAGCATACATATGAACCGACCCATCTATGTTGGATTTTCTATACTCGAACTATCTAAACTTTGTATGTATGATTTCCATTACAATTTTATAAAGAAAACATACAAAGATCGTGCAGTTTTACTCTTTACGGATACAGATTCCCTAACGTATCATATTCAAACCAATAATATTTATAAGGATCTGGAGCAGCATCGTGAGTTGTTTGACTTTTCTGAATACCCGAAATCTCATCTTCTATACTCTGAGGATAATAAGAAGACGCTCGGAAAGTTTAAGGATGAACTTAATGGTGAATTAGCTCTTGAGTTTGTCGGACTGAAATCAAAAATGTATTCTCTAAAATCTGTTAAAGACGAAAAGAAGCGTGCAAAAGGCGTATCTACGCAGATTGTTCGGCAGAAAATTAAACATGAAGACTACTTGGAGTGCCTCCAACAACAAAAAACAAGTATGGAGAAACAGGTAAGGATTGCCCAAGATGACCATCGCCTATATACATTAACTCAAAATAAAATTAGCTTAAGTCCCTTTGACGACAAGCGTTACTTATTGGATGATGGAATAAGCAGTTTAGCATATGGCCATTATGACATTAATACCGTTTGTAATAAAGAAGATAATGTTGATTTGTATTGCTAACGCAAAATCGCGATGTATATTTTGATCTGTAAATACCTTTCTGTAAATTATTTTGTTATAATAAAAATTGTTGATTTTATTATTGAGTACTTTTTTTTAATTTTTTAAGTAATGTGAAACTTTTTCTAAAAGAATTTTTTTATTTTTATTTGTGAAACTTTTTAACTAACTAACGCATATTTTTTTTCGTTATAAAAACATGAAAAATATTTCTAAAACTTTGATAAAGAAGCAGATAGTCACACACACACAAAGAGAACTATTTGCCCCGCATACATACACACACACACACATACATATATACACACACACACACACACATACACACACATAGACACGCATAGAACTATTTATAATAAATATATAATATACTTGCTTTTTAAAACATATTCTTATACACAAACCTTTCTATAAAATATCAGATACATAACTAGATGGATCAGAAATTATTGTTGTAAAGAGAAGAATGATTCTGAACATTGTATTATCGGTTGTGAAGGTACCTCCTCCCCCTTATTCCCATTCCTCCTTGAGAAATCCTCGTTCCTCAGTCTGGAATCCCCATTCCTCATTGCGGATTGCGGCTGCTGCCGGTGAACCCCCACTATCTTACTACTAACAATATTAAGCAACGTTTAAAATCAACACGCCATTCACAAACGACTGGAAAATGTGAAAGTGTTCAATCATCAATCGAAAATCAATCAATAGTTAATTGATTAATGTCTAAAGTTAATTCTACTACCTCCGAAATTCCTTGGTCCAAACTTTTGACAGAAGTAGTCAATGAATACAACAATACACCTCTTTCCATAACCAAATTCTCTCGTTCAATCATCAATCGAAAATCAATCAGTAGTTAATTGATTAATGGCTAAAGTTAATTCTACTACCTCTAAAATTCCTTGGTCCAAACTTTTGACAGAAGTAGTTAATGAATACAATAATACACCTCAATCCATAACCAAATTATCTCCTGATTATTTACTTTTTGGCAAGCTACCCTATGATTCCCACCCCCAAAGATTATTACACTCATGTCCTGAAAGCCCTCAACATTGCTAAAAGACGCAGTGATGAATTTTATTAGAAAAGTAAAAAATATTATGATAGAAATTATGTGGAGCCAAAATTTGAGATAGGAGATCTTGTTATTTATGAAGAATTCCATTATCCCAATACCATAAATCTCTCAAGTTTTTAGTGGTCCCTATCAAATCCTTAGCAAATTATCTGATGTAAATATTGAAATTAATAGACTGGTTCAAAATAAAATTACTGAAATAGTACATGCATCAAATTACAACCTTACCCTCCTGACAAATTAAAGTTATCCAATGAGTAAAAACACACAAATGTTAAATCCATAACTTAATATTAAATTTATAATAGTAAAAAATTAACTAAAATTAATGAAATCAAATTATATTTAACTAATTAATTATCTTCTGTATAACAGTGTGTGCTTGAAGAGCGCTCACGAGAATATTACTGCTGATATTTTTACTTGAATTAGCTTTCTATGCAGGCATAAATTTGTTGATTTGAGTTAGGACTTACTTATATTGGATTGCACTAGATTAGAATAACACATTAATTTAAATTAACTAAATTTAATAAAAAATAACTGGATTAAATTAACTTAACTTAAATTAAACTATAATAATATAATTTTTTTTCTAATAATAATAATAATAATTGAACTTATTATCAAACTTTTTTAAGAATAGTTCAAGGTCTTATTTTCATTGAACCACTTATGTTTCTCTTGTTTCATTTTAAACAGGATGATCACATAATCCTACTGAATTGTTGATAATTTTTGACAACATTTCTTATTTACTTATTTATTATTTTGTTTTCTTTTATTGAGTATATTTTCATCCCTCACTGATAATGAATAAATGGAGAATTAATTTATATACTGAGAAATTATTGATAAGATATCTGATAGTACTATTTTGAATTTATTGTTTGTTATTTGTTATAATTTTTATTATTATATAGATGATAAAAGATTATAAGAAATAATATTGTTGAGAATTGTGATAAAATATAGTAATTAATAGTAAATTAATTGATGATAAATGATCATATCTTGCTAGGAAACGTATTACAAGTGAGTTAAATAATTACTAGTTATCTAGTTGACAGAGCGCCAGTAATTGACTGAAATAATTATTCTGCTAAAGAGACAACTTGCTGTGAACCGCAATAAAATAACAGCGTATTTTCCTTCGTAACAGTACAAAAGTGTTTTATTAGTTTTTTCATAGAAATGAGATGTCAATATGGCTGAACGACTTTATTTAACTTGATTAATATGACTATTTTTATAGTGGACACTCACAACATCTATAAAATGGCATCAGGACATTAACTAATTTTCAACTAAAGGACTGAAGGATTTCATACAATTAGTTGAAAAATTTCATATTTAAAAAAAATTAAGTTTTATTATTGTTTACTTTATATTCATAATTTTTACTTTCTTCTATCTTTACAAGAAAGAAGCATTGGATTCATGAAAATTTTAGACTTTCGGTTTTCGGCGGATTTATACATTTTATAAGGTCCTGAACACGATTTGACTGTTTTTAGAAAATGCCTGTCTGTGAGTCTGTGACTCTGTCTGTCTGTCTGTATGTTCGTATGTACGTATGTCTGTATGTGACAAAAATTTTTTGGGCGTTCTATCTCAAGAACTAATGCACGAATTTTAATAAAACTTTATATTCAGTTAGTCCCTGATACAAATTGGTGCGGATTAGTTTTTGGAGAATATCTGTCGGACTCCGCTAATCTGACAAAAAACAGATGCAATGATTTCGAAACGCAGAATTTTGTCTTGTTTCATGTGCTTAAAAACCTGTTATCTTGTGTTTATAATTCTTGTAGTATTCTAAATTGTTTTATTAAGATCTAATAGAATGACGTAGGGATTAATATGCAAGCCTGGGGGCTTTAGGAACATCTTCATAATGTGGGATTTATTTTACGCTTTTCATGTTGGATAAATAAAGGCCTTGGAACGACCATTGACTTTTTTTTATTAGGAGAAATCTCCGGATTGTTCATTTCATTTCCTTACTACATTTATGCCATGATTATCTGGATTAATAAATACGACTGCAAATAACCAATGTGTTCGCAATGGGAACTATTCTATAATAGCTAGTATCGAGAGATTCACGCAAAGCGATTTAACTTGTAGAATACAAAATATATCCACCGTTCACAAGCTGCCAGTTTCCCATGGCTTTTTAATGCATTCATACAAAACCTTTCATATATATGACCTTTTTGTAAAGAATTCATCTAAATTTTCAATAATATATTTTGTTATTTATCATATATAGAACTACTATGCAAGAAAATTTAATCGTTGCTTTTGAAATATTTTACTGTCAATAATCTCGTTTTCTCCCAACTTACATTTTTTAAATAAAATTATATCGGAAGCTATTGAAGCATATATATATATACATAATTTTATGAAAATATACTTTTTTAGTTCATCTTTTATATAGTAACTTATTTGCAGACTGTGTATTTTACACCGAAAAAGTTTAATTTAATAAAGCTAACAGTCGAAATTGCTCTTTTTTCAAATATTTAGGCCTATAAATTTAAATAATATGTAAAAAAATTATATTAATAATTAAAAATGACTCAAATCTATTTTAGATGCTAATTATTTCAATATTTACTCTACTGATATGATAATTTAATTTAATTGTTTTTAAAATGAAGGATATGATTAAATAAAGCATATTGAAATTAATTATAATGATGAAATTTGCGTTTTAGTGCAATAAAAGTTTCATGTACTTTATATTAAACAAAATGTTTTTTTTTTTACCTTATTTTTTACCATACTTTTCTGAAAATGATATACCGCTGCTCTTTGCTTCGGATCGCAGTCAAAATGAGTGGTGCTGAGACGGTGTTCGGCGTTTTGAGCTGAAATAAATTAAAACGTTTTCCTGGTATTGGTAAAAATGGCCAGAGATTTTTTTCCTGTGACTGCTTTATCGATAGATATTTAAGGCTATTAACAACTACAGCCATCATGCACATTTTTATTGAAAATCTGTCTTGACTGAGACGAGGAACGATATGAAAGAGATCTCCGCCTAAGTATTTTAAGCTTCAAATAAAACTTGGTTGGTGATTCGAAAGAGTTCTGACTTTCTTATACTCACATAATACTTGATCTGCATATTCTACGACTGCAATGAAAACCCCTAAGTGGGGAAACACCTCGGTTTAAAAAGAACCTCCAGTATTCGGGAAACCATTGTTAAAAAATGGAACTGCCAATGCACGCATCATATCTCGTCTTCAAATCGTCACACACACACACACACACACATATAAAAAGTTCTGAAAGTAAAATTATATATATATATAATTTTACTTTCAGAACAAGTACACCAGTGTTTGGAAAGTCGAATTGAGTCACATCAGATTTGCTTTTATAAATGTCTCTTCTCCTAAGACAAAATTCTGAATTTAAATTTAAATTATAATTCTTTATATTATGGTGATTCATAAAATCATCTAATATGCATTTAGGATTTAAAATGTCATTAAGAAATACGTAGTATACTGAATGACTTTTACAATTTTCTAAACTTTTCCTAAAATAAGAAAAATAAGCAAAGGAAATAAGGGCTTGCTATCTTTATTTACCGCTCATTTTATGTTAGCTGCCATCATTACAAAAACAGCAGAAATGCCATATATGTTAAAAACATTCATTTTTTTGTTAGCATGCATGCTATAACTTATAAAAAATATTTTATAAGAATTAATATTTTACGTAAAATAAAATATCACTCCTGTTGTATAGGTTACCATTTTGAATATTAAATACAATCCTAGTAGAATGGAATGTATAAATTTAATTTTATAAGAAATTTTACATGTTTATTTTTCTGTTAAATATAATTTAGAATAATTTTTGTACATTTTCCGCGATCGCATTCTATTATAAAAACCAGTACATACAAACTATAATTCGATATTATTATTGTATCGTATATTTCCACAATTCTGTTTATAATAGGATTTCTGTCGTTGAACAAATATTTAGTTGGTCATTTATTTGAAGATATCTAATGCAGTTTTAAGTTTGAGAGTCATCATTCATATTTTCTTCATGTCAAGAAAAATAAAATTTTCAATACACGCGTACATAATTTATATTTCTCAAATTGTAATGCTGATATTTGTTTAATTCATTAAATAAAAAAAAAAACCCTTTTGGCTTTTACTTAAATTTTTTTTTTATGTTATGCGTCTTTAATAATTCTTTTGCAATGTACGGCATGAATATATAAAACATTGGAATGCAGATGGTATCGGTTTCTGTGAATGTGTATAGATATATATTTATAAATGAGCTACAGTATTTGTTGATTGGTAAAATAACATAAAAGTCTCTAAAACGTTTAAGGCCTAGACACATTTCTATTACATTTTACATTATTTTGTGTGACACTTTTTTATAAATAAGGAGAGCGAATAATATATAAATGTTTCTCGATTTTGTCATGTATGTCTGTATATATGGATGTTAATAAATTATTGAAAGTGACGGATTTGCTCTTTAATTTGTATTCCTATATGATAGAGTTAAAACACTTTTGAAATCAATAAGAACTCTTACTGGCATTAAAACTGCTAGTGTTATGTTATTGACATTTATGTTGCATATGTAAATTATCATATCTTTAAAGTATGGAGTCAAATAAAAATATTTGTTAAAATAAATCCCGTTTGGTTAAATCTCATTTTATGTACACAAAATCCTAATATGCTTCCTGTCAAATATGAAATATTATAAGTTAAGACACATTCTAAATACTCAGTTTTCAATCGACACACAAAGTTATATATTATTTTAAATAGTATTCTTATTTTTAGCATTCATTATTTCTTAAATTTATAAGATTTGTGAATGTGTTTTCTTTAATTATTATTATTCACTCGATAATAATGGTTCTGTCCTAGAACTTAAATTAGTTGATACTAAATCAGTTTCTTGCACTAATTCGGAATATATTTTCCATTTTTCTCTAGGTTGTCCAGTTTTTGCGAAATTTACATAGTTCAGTTTATACAAATTTAAGCGTTTTTGTTTCATTTTATGGAAATTTTAGACACAATCAATGTCAGATTGAATTGCCTTTTAGGTAGCTTTCAATACAAAAAAGTATAAAGCTACCTATTGCAGCCGTTCGGAGGAAAGCAGTTCCGGAAAATTTCGATATATTTTCACCGATCATGACCCCCAGACCCCAAAACCACCCTCCGTTCAAATGTTGATTTATATATATAGATAGATAAACTAATTGTGTGTATAAAGGTCACTAATGTCTCGACCGAGTTCGTTGGCCAGCTTGGTCCGCCATTTTGTTTCAAGATGGCGACCATTTAAAAATTTAAAACTAAAATAAATATACAAAAAAATAAAAATTCAAATTTATTTTTTAATTACCTGTTAGGCCTTGATACAAGGATTCCAGAGCATTTTTTGGTTTACCTCTATCTTAAAAAATTGCTGAGATAGAGCAGTTTGAAATTCTAGGGTGGCTGACATTTTGAAACAAAACAACACATTAACGCGATTACTCGCAAATTATTTTCTTTCATTGTTGTAATAATTTTCCCAATCATACGCATAAAACTATATATTCATATCCGTTAGCGCCAAATTCTCGCCAAAATTGGCGACATTTGGCGAAATATGCTAAATTTGGCGACCAAAATAAGTCTTCATAAATGAAGCCAATTTGGCTATTGCTCAATAATTTGGCGAATTTCTTATTTAAATTCAGTATTAACGTATCTTTTGTAAACGTTTCTTTGCATTTTAGCTTGCTGTTTTCGTGTAACATTAGCTAAAATTTTAAAACGAAGATATAGGAAAGCTACCTTTTCCTCCCGGTACAGGCCGGAAGGACTTTTTTAGATTATAATTACTGGACCATTTGCGTCAGATAAATTTGGCAGTCTGCATGTTCTTAACATTTACCTGTCAGTTACTAAGCCTAATTTGCGTATGTTTTAATAGTGTAATGTTTACATTGCTTTCAACTTTAAAGCAGTTACCACAGAATTGACAGAAATGTTTTGTAGGCTATATTTTCATGCTGATTTCGAATCTGCAATCCGTTTCCTTCCATCACGTCTACATTTTGAGGAAATTGAATTTCTACTTTTGTATTGTATTGTACACGTTTTATATAAACTGCTTTTAGGGATGTGTACTTCATTGTCTAAAAGCTGAACAGTGTCAGATTCCAATCAAGGACATAATCACAAATTGGTATAATAAAAAAAGAAATGAAAAAAGTAGTAGAATCTATCATAATTAGCCGAAGTACATCACAAATTATCATAAAAAGCATTTTCTGGCTTTTTTTTTTTACAAAAAAATATATTTTCACGTTTTTCAGAACGGACACCAGATTTGAAATCAGCGTAAAAACCTGGTTTAGAAACATATTAACGTACCCATGTGGCAGAAATACTTGGACGTCAAGAAACGATATTAGAAAAAATGAAAAATATGCAAATTGGGCTCAATATTTCACGGTCACATGTCAGTATAATTTACTCCTTCCGCTGTCAGAAAACGAACAACACCTCTTTACTCTTCTTTTGACGCCTCCATTTCACTGCTTACAACACCAATGAGCGTTGGACGACTGATGCATACTTCTGCTAGCTTTGTAGTCACGGGACTTGCACTCGTGACCCTCTAGCGGCGGGCATGTGGACTTCCGCGCTCTTGTTGGAAACCCTCTTTGTTACTGACGCAACGATATTACCATTCTGTCACCGATTTGCACATTCCAGACTCCGGCTCGTTTCTTTTTGAATGTCCCTTATATATGGTGTGATCTAACAGTCAGAAAAAATTGCAATGTTTATCGTTAACGTTCGCAAACTGGTGAAGACAGTAGGTTGCTTATTAAGCAGAAACGATTTAAATAACAAGGGGGAACAAACATTTAATGTTAAGGAACTAACGTTTAATGTCAGAATATTTTTTGGAGTGCCATGTGTTATATTTAAATGCTAATTATATATTTGCGGTAAGAAAAGAGCATATCTGGCTGGTGAAAACATTATTCGTAAGGCAGACAGTAATACTTCTTCCGTCACATACTTAACATTCAAATATTACCAAAGATACAGTACCAATAAGATACAGTGATCTTTCACTTATACGCAGTATACGGAACTCATTTTTCAGCGCCAGTTTTTTTTTCAGGTAATTTTCGTCTTCTTAAATCGCAGGATTTATAAATCGAATTTTACTGTTTTAAAATAGTGGTATGAAAAGTAATTACTGAGCATCGCGTTTAAGTGATCACTGTAGTTGGCAATATGTGAAAGAGGTCTCCTAATTAAACTTTATAGGAAAAACTAAATACTACTGTGACATCGCCGGGACGTTTAATCATGTACAATATGTGAGGTAGAACGGACCTAAGACATACCCACATTTTCGGAAACGATAAAAAACTACAAGCTTTTTCAAGTCATCCAAATGCGTATCATCTTAGATGACTTGAACTGATAGCTTGTAGTTTTTGATTGTGTGATCCTTGAAATCATGTGTCTTTCGCGAAAAATAAAAGTATATACTCTCAATAAAAAATGTTATCTGGTATTTTCAATAACAACAGTAATGCTTTTCAAAAAATGAGCAAATTTTGTTAAAATGCCGTAAAAAGTTTAATGCTAAGCAGGCAGTGCGTGCGAATGTATGGATGACCCCGCATTAAATATTTGTAAGTTGTTCCTTAAGCTACAATCACACGTACTGTTACACGGTATGAAATTAAATGCTAATAGTGGACCTTCGCCCGCTTCTCTGTTCATTTTTCCCCCAAACGGACATAGATACAAACGAATCTAGGGTGGGGGCCCCAGTGCCCTCGGCAGCATACATTTGCGCGGTCTACGCCGCTTTGATCGTAAATCACACGAAATTTGAATTAGTGTAATTTGTTTTATTTCGAATCAGATTAAATTCGAAATTTCTAACTTTGTCGTCCATATTAGTATAGGAAACGATTTAGAATTCCCCTATCTTTAATTGAATCACGGAAGTAGCAAAATTTACCGGAAACATTTTTACATTTCAAGCAAAAATTGTCAAAAAAAAAAACTGAGAACTGCGAAAAAACGCTAAAGGTTGCACAAAAACTTCAGGAAAAATTTAAAAATCAATAAGAACAAAATTTCCTATATTGGGGTGTATTGAAAACGGATTCATTTTACGAATGTCCAAAAATAAGAGCGGAGCGTGAGAAAACGATAAAAGTCGCATAAAAAATCCCCCAAAAAAAATCAAAGTTGCATAGGATAAAATTTACTACATTCGGAAAAAAGATTGAGACTGTATTCGTTTTATGAATATCAATGAATATAAGCGGAAAGCGAAGAAAACTGTAAAAATCGCATTAAAAATTGCCAAAAATTCAAATATTGCTGTATGAGTTCTGGAAAAACTTTATTGAAAAAAGCACAAAATTTAATAAATTGAGCTAATTGATGAAAACAGAATTTAATTGACGAAAGTCTAAAAATGCAAACGGAGAGCGAAAAACCGCTGAACATTGCATTAAAAATTTCGCGAGAAATCCAAAATCTGCTATACGAAATCCAAATAAATTTTATCGAAAAAAGAAAAGTTTTAGTATATGGTGTTTAAAGATTGAAATCGGATTCCATTTATTAATTTGAAAAACTCGCTGCGGAACACGAAAATCGCATAAAATCAAAAAATCAAAAAACTGGCTTTGAGGTGCATGACTTCGGAAATATAGGTACTTTGCTTTCAAATGGCATACTACTTCACACAACGGTCTCTTCAAAACACAGCACGCTCACACACACACATATAGAGTCACAGGAAGAAAAATCTATTTTTATTATTATAGATTTCCACTCATTTGCTTCGAATTGCTATTTCGGGATGCTAGTAGGGTTACTTTCAAGACTAAATGGAACACAGGAATGTATGTACCACTAGAGACAGTAAACAAGTAATCACTGTTAAAGCTGCTCGTCAGTAAACTTCCCGATTCCCCTAGCTAATGTTAATCCAATGGGCGTAGGATGCATTCGTATTTTTAAAATATCTCCTCAGTAAATTAATATTTTTAACTTCTGCTTCCTGTGTACTGTTCTTAAAGAATGTCTCTTTTTTTCTTAGTTATCAAAATATTTCTAAACTATGTGCTTAATTTATATTTTTATGTGTTAAAATCTCAGCAAAACTGAAAAAGATTTTAACATTTCATATAAAATTAAGTATATATTTCAGAAAAAAATTGACAACTAAGAAAAAAAGAGACATTCTTTAAGAATAATACAGAGAAAACAGAAGATTAAAAAAAATTAATTTTTCGAGGAGATATTTTAAAAATACGAATGCATCCTACGCCCATAGGAATAACATTAGCGAGGGGAATCGGGAAGTTTACTGACGAGCAGCCTTAAGTAAATAAAAGTCCTTCCGGCCTGTACCGGGAGGAAAAGGTAGCTTTCCTATATCTTCGTTTTAAAATTTTAGCTAATGTTACACGAAAACAGCAAGCTAAAATGCAAAGAAACGTTTACAAAAGATTCGTTAATACTGAATTTGAAAAAGAAATTCGCCAAATTATTGAGCAATAGCCAAATTGGCTTCATTTATGAAAACTTATTTTGATCTCCAAATTTGGCGATATTTCGCCAAATGTCGCCAATTTTGCCAATTTTGTCGCCAATTTTGGCGTTAACGGATATGAATATATAGTTTTATGCGTATGATTGGGAAAATTATTACAACAATGAAAGAAAATAATTTGCGAGTAATCGCGTTAATGTGCTGTTTTGTTTCAAAATGTCAGCCACCCTAGAATTTCAAACTGCTCTATCTCAGCCATTTTTTAAGATAGAGGTAAACCAAAAAAAGCTCTGGAATCCTTGTATCAAGGCCTAACACGTAATAAAAAAATAAATTTTAATTTTAAAATTTTTTGTATATTTATTTTAGATTTTAAGTTATTTTACATCTTTAAATGGCCGCCATCTTGAAACAAGATGGCGGACCAAGCTGGCCAACGTTCTCTGTCGAGACATTAGTGACCTTAATACACACAATTAGTTTCATCAAAATCGATTCATAATTACGGGCGTTATCGTATGACATAGGTCAGACATACATATATATATATATATATATATATATATATATATATATATATATATATATATATATATATATATATATGGATATATCTATATATATAAATCAACATTTGGACGGAGGGTGGTTTTGGGGTCTGGGGGTCATGATCGGTGAAAATATATCGAAATTTTCCGGAACTGCTTTCCTCCGAACGGCTGCAATAGGTAGCTTTATACTTTTTTGTATTGAAAGCTACCTAATAGTGTAAATCCAACAAAGTGAGAACAACTACATGGCCTCCAAAAGTTAAGATACAACCGGTTTTTTGCATCTAATTTACAAATGAATGAATATAGAAACAACAAATTTCGAGAAAATGTGCGCTAAACTGTTATTTATTAAATGCGACATAGAAATTGACTTAAGTTAAACGTATAAATGAAACTACAACAAAAAAGCACTCATGGTGGAAAATTCCATTCTTGGAGAAATCAGTACATCGCAGTATTACGCAGTAAAATGTGACAGAAACATTAAAAAACTGGTTCTAATACGGAATATGTTCACACGGGCTTGAATGCATTGGCGGCATCGACTTTCCACTCTCTCAATTAAATTGTCGGACACCGAAATAGGTAACGCTGACCAGACTTGGAGTAAGAATTGTTCCAGCACATTTAATGACCTTGGAGTAGGACTTAAAGCCGCAACCTGTCTTCCAAGATAGTCCCACAGATGTTCTATCGGATTCAAGTCTGGAGAGTGAGCTGGCCATTCCATTCTCTCCAAACCGTGATCCTCAAGATAATCCTCAACAACCACAGCTCGGTGTGGTCTCGCATTATCATCCATTAGAATTAAACCATTACCAATAGCACCGGTATATGGGCGCACATATGAATCAAGGATCTCATCCCGATATCTCGCACAAGTCACAGTTCATCCATAGAACACATGCAGGTCAGTGTGGCCTCCGAGTGAGATCCCTTCCCAAACCATGATTCCACCGTTTCTGTTCCTGTGTGTTTCGACAGTGTTTGATTGATGGTATCGAGTGCATTGTTCTCTCCAGATCAGAAGACGTCCTGAATCGCTCTCCAATGTTAATCTGGACTCGTCTGTGAAGAGTACAGAAACCCACTGTTGTCTGGTCCAGGAAACATAAGCGGGCCCTTCTCTGCCGTCTGTTGAGGGGACACACACAACTGGTCGCCTTGCATAGAGACCTGCATTGTGAAGACGTCTTCACACCGTAGTAGCGGAGATTCTTCTCCCTAATGCTGCAAAGTGGTCTGCAATGAGTTGCGCCACAGTAGTGCGTTTTCTCCTTCGGGCCGAAAGAGCTAGAAACCGGTCTTCTGCAGGTGTTGTAACACGTGGACATCCTGGAACATCTCTTCCGGACACAGAATCTTCGGATTCATACTGATTCCAGAGTCGTTGGACTACACTGCGAGACACATTGAGCCGTGTTGCAGTATCGGCCTGTGACAACCCCATTTGCATCGATCCTACAGATCGCCACCTTAGTGAATCGGGCAAACGACTTCTTTTAGACATTTTTAGACTCTACTGGCTGTTGTGAATAAAACTGCCAACAATAGTTTGAATAGAACAAAACTTACACGCGAAATTACGAAAACTTCGTAATTGCATATTTTTCTCTCATTCACAAATACCTATTCTTTTCTATAAAATAAAAGTGGTAGCTGTAATTTTTGCGTAAGTTTTTTTTAAAGCGTATTATTGTCATTCATATAAACTATGAAGTTTAATCTGACTGCCATTTTTTGTCTGGTGAGCTTCGAAAAACATGTTGTACCTTACCTTTTGGAGGCCAGTGTATTTCTAAAGTGGAATGATAGCTATTATTTGAGATAGCTAGAATTTGAGGTTTGTATTTATAGTAGAAGATACAAACAGAGATATGTTCTTCACTGACTAAGGTAAACTATCACATAGTGCGTTTTGACCATTTTCCTCTTCAGAAACCTGTTTCTGACGAATTGGCGATTTTTATGATAAGATGGTACGGGTGATCTAAGTTTTAGACAGACGTCTTAGTTTATGTGAAGAATGGATAGAAAAACTGAAGCATACTGGTGCGTTGATGCAAAAATGTAAACTATGTTGCCTAGAAACATTTATGAAAAAAAAAATAACTTACATATTTTCTGTGCAAATTTTAAATTTCGATTTTTTTTTCACTGATATTTATTGATTTTTCAATATTTTTTTAGTATTGTTTGACTAGGTATAAATATTTATTTTAAATTTTAGTGATTTTTTTTTCTAGTTAGTTAATAAGATAAAAATAAAACCATCTATGTGCAACAATTAGGCTTACTGACAATGTGTGTTCGTTCATTTAACTTAAATATGTAAAATGTTTAAATATAAATTCTGAAATATGTGGATGTTAATAAAGAAAATGGTTTCAACATGCGTAATTTAATTATGAATGTCTTTCAAACACCAGATTATTATTGTTTTAATTGTAGAAATATGTATGATTTAAAAGCAAAATGAACTTTTATGTTCATAATTTAATTACAGTCAATAATTGGTTTGCTTAAAGATTTTCGAAAGATGATCTTTAATTTATACATTTTAATAATAGCATACAAAAAGTGTATTCAAATATCTTGCATTTGACAATCGATTTAACATGTCAAAAATTTCCCCCTACTTTAGAAAACATTTAATCTGAATAAATTCATATCTATAAAGAAACATGTGTGTAAGATACACAGTTGCCGAAAAATACTAAAATTTTATTTCGAATACCACTATTTTAGTAGAGATATATTCGTTTTATTAAATTAGGAAATTTAAAAAATAAATCAGGCGAATAATATTTTATTTAAACAGTGGTATCTGAAATAACAAATTCATATTTTCTAGAAACCTTTTTACATAGAAGTGTACTGAACAAGAAATATTAAAAAAAAAAAATAGTTGTGAGAATTGCGTTTATTTTAGCCTTTCCTATAGTACATGTTTAGAAACTTTTTTTTTAATTTTTAGCTCACAGGCTATCAAATGTGCTACGCTAATGTGCCCGCCCGTTCTGTATGTATGTATGTACGTATGTACGTAATGCGATAATTCTTGATAGAAATATCCATATTGCTTCAATTTTTGTTTATAGGTTCATCATGTTCATGATAAGGCGCTTCCCTGATTAGTTTTGGGGTTTCATTGGTTAAGTATAAAGGGGGAAACAGGGGGATAAATCCCCCCTCTTAATTTAGATAAATTGCAGAATTATCATGCAGAATTTTTCATCCAGAATAATCCTATTTTCTTCAAATTTTGTATATAAGTTCATTCTGATAAGGCGCTTCCCTGATTAGTTTGAGGGTTCATTGGTTAACTATAAAAGGGGAACAGGGTGCTTATTCCCCCCTTAAGTTATATAAATTGATTTTCCATACAGAATTATCTGTTTTGCTTCAAATTTTGTAGATAGGTTTTTTGTGATAAGGCGCTTCTCTGGTTAGTTTTGGGGACTTATTGGTTAAGGATAAAAGGTGGAACAGGGAGGGGGTTAATCCCCCTTAATTTATTATCAATTTCTTTATTTTTTGAAGGCATTATTCTTTGAAATAAGAGTATAATATACAAGTAATGTGAATAGCCAATGAGCTCAATGCCATTTGTTTAACTGGACATTTTTCTTTTTATTTATTTAAATACTCGGTTCTTTTAAAGTATTTTAAACTAATAAATCAGTATATGATTCATACTTTATATAAAACGCACTATAGTAGTTATTTTTTTCAGTTTCCTTTTTTCTTAAAGCAAATTACATAAATGTATTTTTAGAAAACTTTTTCTTAACCATTTTATGCGTAAATACTGGGACTCTGAGACACGATTAATTCATCAAGCTTGTTTTGTGTCAGTGCTGTTTGATAAAATTAGATTCTAAGGAGTAACAATTAGACGATAAAAATACATATGAAGTGGAATTTCATATTTGCATTGATACATCTTACATGGTGACCTACGTGAAGTTAGTAGTTTCGGATTGACAATAAAACGTGCGACTTTCTTTTGATTTTCTAAACACGAGACAGAGCTCTGATATGGTCATAATTTGTCAGTTTCCTTACTGTCAAGTTATTTTCTGATTTTGAGCAAGAATTTAAAAATTTTTAATAGATGTTAGTTTCTGCTTAATACCAATCTTTTAAAAATAAGGGTCTGTCACTTCATACAGATTTGGAAATTTTAGTGTGAAATATTCCTTTTTTCATCAATTTGCAGCGTGTCTAGAGTATTTTAATTCTTCTTATCACGTGACAATTCTTATTAATTTTTGAATAATAGAAACAATCTATACATTTATTACAACAATATATTTTACTGTTATTTGTGAGACCTTACTTTAAAAAAGTTAAGTTGAGTTTGCAATTTTATGCAAATGAAAATCAAGTGCATTGCAAAGCACATCTTTAAGTTTTTGACTAAATATTTAATGTTAGATTAGAAACACAGGCTATAATTTATCACTATACTTTCTTAAACAATACATATACTGTATCTGACCAAATGGTTGTTCTGAGCGAATATTGTGTTTGCTGGGATGTTGTCCAGATAGCTCAATTAGAAGAGCATTGGCAATTTAAGCCATAAAATTTTTGGGTTCGAGTTTCTGCCTGGACATATTTTCTCTCAGGTGGGAAAGTCACTACTCGTATGAATACATCTAATGTTTTTTATCTTCAGGGCTTTTCACAACGAGAATTAAAGTGGGAAATAAGTATTGTGATAATCTTTACATTGGAGTGATATTTGAGTGATATTTGAATAATATTATAGTACTCTGTAATAAGTATAGTAATGATATAATATTATAACTATACTTATCATTTGATCTACTTCAAAGATCTGAAAATGTCTGGGGGTCAAAATTCTCAAAAAAATGCATTTTTTTTATTTTTCTTGATAATAAAATACTACAAAGTTAAATAAATAAAATAAAAAAAACCGCGTATTTGTACGAAGGCAACACCAACAGATATAAAAAAAAGTGTTATTCTGTCATTTCTTCCCTGCCCATAACAGCAGCTTTAACTCCATTTATCTCAGGATAGATGTTTAAAAAATTTTTGCATTTTGAAGGACATAACTACAATTTCGTATAAGATATGTGTACGAAATTTTGAACAGTGGTTATATGTTTTGTTTTTAATAAATTGTCTTGAGGATTTTTAATGTCAGGTGAACATTGTGAAGCCTCAAAATAAAAATTAAAATAAAAATTAACCTCAAAGTAAAAATGACTGTAATTTTTTTTTTCACTTTTCAAATTATTACATATTTTTTAAATAATTTTTTTATAAATCCTGATGAAAAAATAATAAAAAAAGTTTTCTGCGCAAAACAGTGAAAAAAGTAATGAAATCGGGCAAGTGGTTCACACGTAATATAAAAAATTAAATACACTTAAAAATTTTAAATATTAAACTTAAAAAATTTAAATTTTTAAAAAACTTTTTTAAAGCATTTTTTTAGAGGAAGACGCATGTCAGGAAAAAACTTCATTTGCTAACGTCTATAAATAAAGAAAATCAAATAAATGTTTGATCCCTGGACCCCCTTATTTAAACGAAAACATGACACAATCAATATATTAACTTTTAAAAACAGGGATGCATACTGGGTGCGTCCCTTAGCTAAACAAAACATATTTATATTACAATATAATAACATGATTAAACATTGTGCCATCATTTAACCTGTTTTCAAAGACTCTTTTGCGTTCAACTGATGTTTAAAGCATAAGAGCTTGCACCAGTCACCGGCAGAACGCTCTAGCTAATGCTAAGTCTATGGGAAGGTTATTTTCAAATTTCTCGCTAGCATTTTAATATTTTTAAATACTTTTTTTGCTTATGATAGCTGAAATCGATCTCTAACGTTGTTAGTTTTTACTTTTCCAATTTTGGTTGCAGTTTTTGTATAAGCGGATAATTTCAATTTTGGAACCACTTGGAACCGGTTCTGAAAGTGAAAGTACCCTTATATGAAAAAACTGGAACCAAAATCGAAAGCAAGGAAAGTCATTTAAAAATATTAAAATGCGAGCGAGAAATTTGAAAAAAAAACCTTCCCATAGACTTAACATTAGTTTGCACGTTTCTTCGCATGATTAGTGTAGGCTTTTAAGTTCGCTATTTTTCCGCTCCCTTTCATTATTTTTATTCGAAATCTCTACTGGCGTACGGAATACGCAGCCCGTGTATTTGTGTAATTTGTTCTTTTTTTTCTACAAATATAATGTTTATTACTTTTATATACTATTACTGAATATTGCATTAATATACAATAAAAAAAATATATTTAGGCGATAAACGGCGTTGATATATGAAGTATGCTTTCCGTGTTTGTATGTTACCAAAAACCATCTGTGTAATATTAATTCTAATTAAAGTAATCATTTTTAACCAATTTGATGTTATTGCTTTTATAACAGTATATTTAATTAAATAAAGATACCATTAGCATTTTTATTTGGTGTTTTATTGACTGCCCGAGAGGGACTTCTCAGACTAGTAAACCAAGTCTGTAGAGCATAGATGTCCTTCCCAGTCCCCTTTATTGAGGTATTCAAAAAAATACAAAATTCTGCCGAAGCCGAGTACGCAGGCAATCGCGATACACGACGAAATGTTGAACAATCGATAAATGCATATAACAAAAACAATTTTTGGTGAAAAAACATGCTTTGGCGCGAACATTACGTTGCCCACTTTTTTATGTTATTACAAATCGTCCGCATTTTAACCCCTTCGCCAGATGCGGCTCATGTACTGTGCATGATATCCTTGAATTTGAAAATGAGCAAATTTAAAAAGAATTTTTTGTTTATATATTCGCTGATTTTCAGAGACTCATTGAGGGGGAAATTTCTATTAAGAAAAATCAATGCCAAAAAATTAAAAGTAGTTTAAGAACCTCTCGTCACGAATGAGTTAAATGTTAAGAAAATAAAGGTATACTGAATTTTATAAAGACACATATCATATACTTTTATCAAAAATTTGCCATAATCGAGTGGTAAATTCTGAAATAGCGCGTATGAATCTGTTAGTGTTGTGTTCTCTGCGGAAAATGTATTATAATGTTTCAGATACGATATGTAAATGATGCGTAATGTAAATTGTTTCACCCAGTTATTTGTATGTGCATTCACGACGTATTATTAATTCTATTTTACAACACTTTAATTTTTATATTTCAAGGAGACCTTTGAGTGCCAATATTGAAATGTATGCAAATGCTTAAAAGTTAAAGTGGGAAATTTAGTTTGGATATGAAGCATCAAAATTGTAAGTTGAATCTACATCCGTCGGTAAATTTCAGAACTAATATATATATATAATCTTTATTGATATTATTACTATTTAAAATAAATAAACTCTTTATTCCAGCATTTCATGCAACATTATGCGCTGGCATCAGGTTCAATTCTACAATTTCGTTCATTATTGTGGAATGTTCCTCTTCTAATAGGTCTGGATGGCTTAGTGGTAGAGCATTGTTACGATTAGCCAAACGTCCCTCATTTTAATCCCGACCCGGTAGTCATTTCACTTATTACATCTGCAATGTAATGAAATACACAAGGGGGGCCATAATGAAATTGACAGTACTCAGCGTATTCTGAAACTTGGTCTGATTGTGAGAATGGAGCTTATAAATTTCGTTGGATAATTAAACATAACAGGGGATAAAGGATTCTGCGAAAACATTAATTCCATAAGTCACCGCTAGGGGGACATGTGTCGTTGTTTTTTTACGGAGTCCTTAGCCTACTGCCTCGTTTAGTAATTCTACAAATGTTGGCTTCATTTTCGCAATTAAATCGCACTACAGAAAATACTGAGTACTGTCAGTTGAATTATGTTTACGTATTTCAGTTTAAAAAGTTAATCATATAATTACTAATTACTACTAATATTTGATATTCTTTGATTGATTTACTAGTATAAGTTTTTATAAATTTTAATTTTAAAGTTATTTATAGTCCTAATATTGCCCTCATAACTAAGTATACTCTACATAGTATCACTTCAAAAGTGGTATGTACACTCCAATGTTCAAGAACAATTCTTCAAGCAATTAATTATCTAGGCAGTTCTCCGAATCTCTGAAATTGAAAGTGTGCGATGACTTTATGCAATACAGTTTATTTAAATAATATATGAAAAAGAATGCTAATATCAATTATATAACACATTTTTTTCTTTCGTAAATCACACACGCATGCACATAAAATTTTATATATAAAAAAGAAAGTATTAGCCGAAAGTTTTCTTTTTTATGTTTTTGGATTTTTCCTTAAAGTTGTCTGAAGATTTAGTTTTTATTTTATTTATTTATTTATTTTTGTACTTGCTTTTGTTTTGGTAGAAGTGATGTTAATGTTATCAAATTTGGTAGAAACATGGTCTGAAGACATAATTTTAGTACAGAAAAATAATAGGTATTTTCATTTTTAACTATAAAGCTTTTAATCAATTTTATTTAATTTTTTTTTTCTTGATATACAATTTTTGCTATACTATACAATATACTTTGTCATATATTTATTTAACAGCTTCCATACTTTTATTTCTGATTATATACAACAAATTTTCTAGAATGCATCATCAGTGTCAAAATAACATATTAAATATTTTGTCTTTGTGTCAACTGAAATGAAAAATAAGATATAAAAAGAATGAAATCAAAATTTAATGTCGTCATTTAAAATCGATTTACATAATATTAACATGTGCTTAAAAAAATCAATACAGTTTCAAATTTAATAAATTTTCAGAAGGAAAATTTTAAGTTTATGGAAAGTTTCAATAATAAAAATTTAATTAAATGGGTTGCAGGAAAAAAGTAAAGAAAAAGAATTTTTTTTTCGATTTTCGGAACGTAAAAATTGATTAATGCAGCCACGCGTTATCGACGGTAATCTATTGTAAACATAATTTATACAAAAGTAATATATATACAGTGGAACCCGCTTAAGAAGTTTTCCAGAGGACCGGGTAAATAAAACGTCTTAAACGGGAAAACTTCTCAGGGGAAAAATTGTAATGGCTAATTACATAATGAAGACATTCATAGCACAAAATTATACAAAGTGTTGAATTAGATATACGGAATAATGTTATAAATTAAAAAATTAATTTTTTTAATGCATTAATATAATTAAAAGAAAGAAAGTACAGTAGTAAATAATAACAAACTGATTTACCTGTATTTTATTCAAAGCTTCACATTACTTATTTATTGCTAATACATATCATTATTACTGAAATAATCCTTAATACTTTTTTGTTTTTTTCTTTTTTTCTAATAGTTGTAAATGAAAAGAGTCAAGTTGTCTTAAATTTTTATGTATTTCGTCTGGGACATTCTCATGACTTTCTATATAACGTCGAAAAGTTTCTAGTCCTTTTATAGCATCTGAGTAGCTTGGAACTATTGGATAATCTTCAGTTTCACTTGATTCATTCCCATTTTCATCTGGCATCAAATCGCAAATGTCTTCCACTGATAAAATCTGGCTCGGTATTACATCATTATCAACATTAACATATTCACAAAACGACGTAGTAAAGTTCAATTCTTTCTGCAGTATTTTCCAAACATCTTCATCAATCTCTGGTTCATACACATCTGTTATCTCTCCATTTGAAAAACCAGCTTTTTTAAAGCAATTGGCAATGACAGTTGGATTTACAGATTCCCAAGCAGATGTAATCATATGAATAGCTTCTAAAACATTAATCTTTTTCAATTTTTCTCCATTTTCCAGATTTAAAAGAATCTACTTGACTAACCGTTTTCTGAAGTGTTGCTTAAATGCCCTAATTACGCCTTGATCCATTGGCTGCAAAACTGCTGTAGAATTTGGTGGAAGGTAATGCATTTTAATGTGATCCAATTTCACATCTTTGGAATGTGCATTACAATTATCAACAAACAAAGTAATCTTTCTTTTTTCCTTTCTCATTTCAGTGTCCAATTTCTTTAGATATTTTTCATAAATTGGAATTGTCATCCAAGATGCTTTATTGCTTTCATATTGACAAGGCAATGATTTCACATTTTTGAAGCACCGTGGTTGTTTTGCCTTTCCGATTACTAAAAGTGGAAGTTTCTCACTACCGTCCATGTTGCTACCTACCAAAACCGTTAAACGCTCCTTGCTCGATTTCCCTCCATAGCAATTTTCTCCTTTAAATGCGAATGTTTTATCAGGTAGTAGGTTATAGAATAGGCCACATTCATCCAAATTGAATATGTCTTTTTCTTTATATCCGGATATTAAGGTTGGTAAGATATTCGATTTCCATTCATCTGCTTCTTGCATATTGACACTTTTACTTTCTCCATTTATAGATTTATAAACTAATCCACCTCTGTTTTTCATCCTGTCGATCCATCCGTTTGATGCATTAAATTCAACATTCATTTTCTTTGCAATTTCATCTGCTTTTTCTCTTAAAATTATTCCACTTATAGGGATGTTTGCTAACCTTGCTTGTTTAAACCAAATAATCAGCTTTTCTTCTATTTCTTCATATTTACCTTTTTTTTATTTTTTTTTTGCATTTGAAGACTGCAATGAGGATATGGTTTCTCGTTTAGCAATGATACCATTCAGAGTTGTCACTGGCATATCCAACTTTTTCGCAATTTGAATGCGTGTTAGATGCACATTTTCATCTACCTCTTTCAAAATTTTCAGTTTTTGCTCAACAGTTAAAGCCTTTCGTTTTATTCCTCTATTAGGCATGTTGAAATTTTAATCCAAGGAGAAGAGCAACACAGATGACTACTATTGGACTGTAACATAAAAATAAACCACGAAAAAAATATGCAAAACTAGTCATACGAATTGAGTTTCTTAGTGCAAGCTGAATATCTTTTGTGCTCAGGAGAACGTCTATAGAGCAGTATCAGATGTCTAAATCCCGTATTCACCAGCTCATGCTGACGGCTGGCAACCCGAATTTCTGAGAAAAACCGGTAGAAAAACCAGTTCCAATCAACGGCGGGCATGAGGAGAACAGCTTTCTAGCCGCTTGCCAGAACAGGTTGGTGAATACGAAAAATGTCAGCGGAACAGTTGTTTCTAACTATTTCTGAAAGACCCCTCCCCCCACGGAGGACATTCCCCCTCAGGGCCTATATCCCTGATGTAGATAATCGGCCGTCATAAATAAACACAATAAACACTGACTATTTCTGCGAATGAAGCTTCTAAAATCACTCACAAATAACTCAATGAAAATGCTTCTTTTAGGAAGCAAACAAACAAGCAAAAAACGAAAGAAAGAATTTCATTTCAAACTGTATTCTTTTGCAATGTACCGCTTGCTTTCGCATATTTCATTTACATTCATCACAGCGATAATCCCCCTACCCCTGCTAAAATCCGGCATACACAGAAAATAACCCTTTGCTTTACAAGAAATTCCCAAATGAGTTGTTTGAAGCCTCCTCCGATTCTGAACAATGGTTATCTATGAGGACAGGTGTTCCATTCCTTTACTTTTCTGCTTATAAATTCATTTCTTCATAGGTATATTTTGAATCTTTTTAATTCTTAGAAGAACGAACATTGTAAATGCAAAAAATGTCACCTCAAAGTTAAATTCGAAAAGACAATTTTCGGGGATTTTGAAACTTCTTAAGCGGGAAAAGTTCCAAAATCAAAACTTCTTAAACAGTGAATTTCAGATTTAATACTGAAAGAAATAGAAAATCAAATGGGTACATGGATAGAAAACTTCTTAAGCGGGAAAACTTCTTAAACGGGAACTTCTTAAACGGGTTCCACTGTATATATATAATTTAGAATTATGTAAAATAAAATAATTTGAAATATATATTTTATCAAACGCATATTTCAGATTTTATGGGAACGTAATTTATTTAATGGTTTGAATTTTAATATATATAGTCGTTGTAGAATTTTGTCGAGACATTTCAATTTTTATGAAAATTGAATCAAAATTGAAAAAGATATTAATAAAAGTTTTCTTTATTCTATTAAATCCTATCATACGTAATCTATAAAATAAAAGTGCAAGTCATGTGACTGAGGAAAACAAATTCGGTCTAACCACATCTTTTTCCATATGCCAAGCGACCATTTCTATTCAAACCTATTTTTTTTTAATAAAATGGCATAAAAGCCACATTTTTAGAAAGATCGTTGAAAAAAATTGAGTTAATGAGTTACATTAAAAAATTCTGAGATAACTTCAGTGGAAATTAGGTTAACAGCCGAATATTTCAATCCATTAAAATAAATAAACAAAAGGGATTCATTCATTGTGAGTCATAGAAATATTAAACCATGAAGGTAATAATTCGCAAAGCAAGATCTCCATGCTGATTTTTGCAGCGCTGTCTGATGTCGAAAAAAAATTATTATCTGTAAACATGGCATACGTAATAAGAAAAATAAAAATAAAACTGCCCAGTTAAACTGAGGGCATTGAGCTCACAGGCTATTCACACTAATTGTATATTATTCTCTCTCGAAAAATAAAGAAATCAACAATATATTAAGGAGGTCCTCCCCCCGTTACCCCCCTCATAGTTAACTAATGAACCCCTTAAACTCATCAGGGAAGTCTCTAATTACAATGAATATATATACAAAATTTGAAGAAAATCGGATAATTCTGCATGAAAAACCCATTTATATAAATTAAGGGAGGGATTAGCCCCCCCGTCCCCTCCCCCCTTTATACTTAACCAATCAATCCCGAAAACTAATCAGGGAAGCGCCTTAACACAGTGAACCTATAAACAAATTTTGAAGCAAATGGGATAATCCTGCGTGAAAAACCCAATTATATAAATTAAGAGGGGAACTACCCCACCCCCGTTACCCCCCCCCCCTTTATATTTAACCAATCAATCCCGAAAACTAATCAGGGAAGCATCTTAACACAGTGAACCTATAAACAAATTTTGAAGCAAATGGGATAATCCTGCGTGAAAAACCCATTTATATAAATTAAGAGGGGAATTACCCCACCCCCCCCGTTACCCCCCTTTATACTTAACCAATCAATCCCGAAAACTAATCAAGGAAGCGTCTTAACACCGTGAACCTATAAACAAATTTTGAAGCAAATCGGATAATTCTGCATGAAAAACCCATTTATATAAATTAAGGGGGGATTAGCCCCAGTTCCCCCCATTATACATAACCAATCAATCCCGAAAACTAATCAGGGAAGCGCCTTAACACAGTGAACCTATAAACAAATTTTGAAGCAAATGGGATAATTCTGCATGTAAAACCCATTTATATAAATTAAGGGGGGATAAGCCCCCCCCGTTCCCCCTTTTATACTTAACCAATCAATCCCGAAAACTAATCAGGGAAACGACTTAACACAGTAAACCTATAAACAAAGTTTGAAGGAAAACGGAATAATTCTGCATGAAAAACCCATTTATATAAATTAAGGGGGGGATTAGCCCCCCCCGTTCCCCCCTTTATACATAACCAATCAATCCCGAAAACTAATCAGGGAAGCGCCTTAACACAGTGACCTATAAACAAAATTTGAAGGAAAACGGAATAATTCTGCATGAAAACTCATTTATATAAATTAGGGGGGGGGATTATCCCCCGTTCCCCCCTTTATACTTAACCAATCAATCCCGAAAACTAATCAGGGAAGCGCCTTAACAGAGTGAACTTATAAACAAAATTTAAAGGAAAACGGATATTTCTATGAAGAGTTATCGCGTTACGTACATACATACGTACATACGTACATACATACATACAGAACCGGCGGGCACATAAGCTCTCAGGCTTTAATAGCCTGTGAGCTAAAAAAGCATGCTCATTTCGCTCATAACAGACGATATAATTTATTTCACTAAAGTAATAACGATGCTTTTTTTTTACATTGTAAAACAAGATATATCACGAACACACCTCAATTGTCACAATGTCCAACTTGTTTGGTGATTGTACGAGATTATGTGAAAATAATAATTCATATAAGCATAGATAGGCTTTTATTTCGGATGTGCTTGACCCACGTGCTCTCACTTTTACGTGCTCCTCCCTCCTCTCAGTTAAACTTCAATAATTTCATAAATTATTTACTTTAATTGTGTACTCTATAAAATATCTGAACTTAACTGTATACATAAAACAAAAAAAAAATATGAAAGATTTTTTAATTATTCTGAAGAGTAAATGAAGAGTAAAAAAACACTATAGTTAATTAGACTCTTTTGAAAATATACGACAGAATTGACAGAAAAATATTAATTTTAACAATCTCAGAAAATCCACGATACCTTCAATTTAATAAAGCTATGTGAAAGCAATACACAAAAAAGTCACTACAGTTTAATAGCCCATATTTCCTATATATATATATATTGCACAGAAAGATCCAATTTAGTGAGTCAAACACATGTTTTACAATCTGTCACATATAGTAATATTTTTGTCATTTTTACGTAATGTTTTATTATATGTTGAGATCACCAAAATAGATCAGTCTTTCGTAATTCTGTGTACCGTAAATAATTGTTAATACGTTATAAAACAAAACAAAAAAGAAAAACCATGCATCAAGCATGCATTGTAAACACTTTACAACACTTCCAGAATACTTCAACAATTCTTCGCTGTTTAATAAGATAAATAAGATAAATAAGATACCTATGTAAATATTTTAGAAAACACATAATACATTTGAAAACCAGATTTCGGCAATTACCGTCCACAGCCCGAAAATACTGCAATTCTTTTGTGCAGCACTGTATACAATCTACAGATTTGTATGTACTATATATAGTACACTGTTAAAAATTTGCAGCGAACTGTCCAATCATTTGACCGTTTTTATAGAAAATCGTTACATAACCGTAATTTAACTCTATTCTGACCATAATATAGGGAATAATATGGTCATAATGGAGTTAAATTACGGCTATGTAAGCGTTTTCTATAAAAACGGTCAAATGACTAGACATTTTGCTGCAAATTTTTAACAGTGTATGCTGCAATTTAGTGTAATAAGAAAACACATAACAGAGTTGAAAATTCCCCTTTAGCAGTTTCTACCAATAGACGGAAACATATCAGAATTCTTTTGTACAGCCGTGTATTTGATCTTAAGTTTTTTTATACACGCCACATATTAAGCTAAAGTTTAATTTAGATGAAAGCACGCTGAAAACTACCGAAATCACATTTCTAGAAATTATTATACATTGGCGGCCATGAATCCAGTTCTTTGAGTGGCACTGTATATGATTTTATTTTTATTCTACAAACATGTCTTAATATACTAAATATAGTTTACGTTCAAAATGCATAGCTCATATAAAAAAAAAAAAACCTTTAAGCAATTTACGCTTATACACAGTAATATTTACGAATTATTTTGTGTAGCCCTGTATAGGATCTACAGCATTTATACACACCACACAATATGCAAAAATTTTGTTAATCTTAAAAACGCATACCTAACTGAAAGCGCACTAGACAGTACTTCGGATACAGTACTGTATACGAAATCTTTTGTGTGTCTTTATAAACCAACGATAAATGCTATGCACATCATATTATAGAACAAATATCTTGCAGTAAAATTCAATAGTACATATAAATTTCATTATATTTAAAATAGTGTAACAAATTAAAAAAAACCCGCTGCAAACAGTTATTTCTTTTAGACCATCATGTTCCCGCATACTTTTGTGCGGACCTGTAAATGAATGATTAATGCTTTACATTAAATATTCTAGAGAAAGCTTGTTTTAGTGCACCTCAGAAACTGATTTCAATTTCATTATGTTTGTAATGGTGTAAACTTATTAAAATGCACCACAAACGATTTTTCCCCTTAGACCGTAACATAACGGAATTTTTTGAGTACCCCTAAAAACTAACTATAAGTGCTACATGTACCATATTAGATAGTAATCATATTGCAGTGCACTTCAATTACGTATATCAATTTCAATATATCTGAAATAGTTTAACAAAGTGTTATAAAATCTTTTCAGCAGTGCAGTTCGTTTCTGAAGTACGACTGCAAATATTGAGTGCAGTGTGCAGAGACGGATAAACATATTTTACATTGATGTCAACATCCTGCACAGAAGTGGCAGACATGAGAACTTGTCATCTCTTTCCTCCTTCCATAGGTAAGAAAAAGTTTTTTACAATAAATTATTCCTCATTTTTAAACAAATAATTTCCGTACTCCTAGAAAACATGTTTTTTCCGTGAATTTTTCTCAAAATTCTGAAGAAGAGGAAAAAATTTCCGTTTATTCCCTGCATGCATGCGTATTGGCTCTCTTAGTACTAAAGTTTGAATTTATTTTAGATATGAAAAACTAAAAATTCAATAAATTAATATTCCGAATTTATTAACGAAAAAAATAGTGCTTTCGAATTTAAAAAGTAACAATTAATTCATTTCAAATTATTTGCATTTTATGTTTTAAAGTTATAAAAAAATTGCTTTTAAAAGGTATTCTAAATAAACAGATTAAAAAACAATATATATATATATATATATATATAAGTTAAAAAAATCGATTTTACACAATAAAACAATAAAAAAAAATAATCCTTTTGAATTCAAAAAAGTGACAAATAATTTTCTCATTCATTTGAAATTATTTGCATTTATTTTTTAAAGTTATAAAAAAAAACTCGCAGTTAAAATATATTCTAAAACATCGAACACTTTTCATCGAAAGGAACACGTTTAAAAATATATATAATACTCGAAAAATAAATCGATTTTATTCAAAAAATGAAACATTTATTCTCTAATTTAATTAAAAATATAATATTCACATTTTACGTCTATCAATCAAATTAAGAATACATATAATTCATTTTTTATCCTAATACTAAAGTATTAAAACCCCAAACATCATGTCATAACGACGGATTCTCCCCGTAATTAACTTCCAAATTGCCAGCTTTCTAAACCCCAATTTTTGTAAGGCCAAAATCGCCATTTGAAGAAAGGACGTATCATCATTCAAAACTCCTCTTCTAGTAAGTTCCCGCTGGCCTTATCAGTAAATACTTGCCTCAAACCAGGCAGTACCCTAGTTCGATCCCAAGGTCAGCCAGGAAATATTCTTAAATTGTGTTAAATAATGAGTACGTCCGCTGTAGTCCATAGATGACAGCACAAAGAGAAATATAGTTTTTTAAAACCGACCTTCTTCAAATAACGGAAAATTTCCCTCCTGTATCAGAGAAAAAAAAAAGGAAATTCTTTAGATAACGGAAATAAGCCGGCAGCAGTGCTGCCAGTAATATTTCTGTGATTTGAAGGAAGTATTTCTCAGAGTGTGCATTATATTCTGGCCTAGTAAATGGCTCGACGTTTCTCTGCAGCATCGTAAATGTGAGCAGCTTCAAGTTAAGTGATATTTGTAAGAACTAAAAATCCTAAAATAAATTATTTGTAGATCAAAACTTTATTCAGCAACTCATTCTGAAGAGTTTGTATTATCTTAGAACATGGTATTCCCATTCCCCTACAGACATCACCGTAATTTTTAAAGTAGTCTGATCCCATTTTTTTCTAAATCCTGGATCTCGCTTATACGATTCATTAAAACATTCCTCGCGTTTGACATCAAATGAAATATCATTAGCTGAAGAAATGGGACAGATTCCTGATTCCCATTAAAAGCAAGTTTCTTTTAGGCTTTTAAGTAGGAAAAGAGACCTGTAGCTCTGTTAGAACCGTAATAAGGGAGCATCTGAATATTGAAATAACAGTTAAGGCTTCCACGCTCTTGGTTTACAGTTTTGTCAGTACTTTGTTAAGTTATCGCATAATATCCACACATTGATGTCATAAACCTACTGATGTACATTGTAACCCCTTAGTACCCCTTAGTTACACATATATCCTTTTAATTTTATAAAATTGTTCTTACTGCATATAATACAGATTTTCAATTTGCATACAAGCTCTTCCAAACATCAGCAGGCGAATACCAACGAGTTCTTGACAATGATTTCAATGTCATATTTTCAAAATAAAAAAACGTTTCCAATATGTTTCATATATTACCTGTAGAACCTGAAATGTGTTGTATAAACTTGTAAAAAGCCTTATTGCACCTGTACGACATTGTCACACTCGGTTTTGAAAAAACGTAACGTGAAACGCTTGAAAAATGACTATTTAAAACGGAATTTGCAGGAATTGCGTGAGAAACAGTTTATGTACTGTAATTTCTCATACAATGTTGACAATATTCTGACTTTTTCTCTAATTTTCTTATTAACAGTCTGCGATAAATATTTCTGTTTAAAATCTGACGAAGATATGGTGATTTTCTGCTAGAAAGTTTTATTTTAACCTCCTTTACATTTTACTGTATTTCCAGAGCTAAACACAGAATAACGAAAGCCAACATATGCGTGAAAATTGAAAAGAATTTGTCGTTTGTACAAATCGGATTTTTTTCTATTTTTTTCAGTTTCTGACAATCTGAAAATTTGAAAAGACCTACTCTCCAATATTCAGTGCCTACGCCGTGCCGTATGAATTGTGAGTTGTTTTAGAAGGTTTAGAATTGATTATTCCATCCTACTTAACTGAGCTTGTAGTGGATTGGCGACTCCTCATAAAGGCAGCTGTTTGTTGTGGTTGAAATCGTAGTGTGAAAATAACATCTGTGTGCGTGCAGCGACATCTATGATTTCTTTTATTTTATTTTAATTTTCGACGAATACATGTGTCCTTCAGAATTTGGGAGTTTTCTACGTTTCGCAGCTGTTTTATGCAAATTTTGGGTTTTGTGGTCAATTAGCAGTATATTTGAGCAAGTGAAAGTGTATTGGTCGATGGTCTTTGGATTTGGTAGCATCTCTCCTCAGGGGAAGCCCAGACTGCTTTTGATAAGATAAGGAAGTTGAAAGCCGGTTCTGGTGATCGATTAGAGCCGAAATCAAAATTTGGTAAGATAGTTTGATTTGTTAAATTATTATTATTTTTTTTTGTGGCCACGAGCTACCTTATTTGGCTAGATTGACAGTTCGTAGAGGAAGCTTGGGAAGGCGGCGCATCTCTGCGGAACGAGTTCTGAAGTAATAAAGCAAGTCCTCGTCTGTATGTAAGTTAAAGCTTCATTTAATCGACTTATCCAAGTGATATATATTATAGTTTAGTACGTGCATCACTTAAGTGGGATTACTCAGCTAACAGTGTTCAATCAGTGTTCAAATATGCTTAAAGGATATTCACCAACCGTCCTTCTTTTTCAGACTTTAAATAAAAGTTAATTTTAACTTATCGCTAGGATGCACGTCACAAGCTTTTCGAGTCAGAGAAAAATTAAGGCGCGGACACATGTGACGCAGCCTACTGTCACGGAGTACCACTACGATTGAATGTCCTTAATTAAATAATAATTTATGTAATAAATAATGATATAAATTCATAATATGATGTTTTAAATGTCATAAATAAGGAAAAATTTACTTTTCGAAAATAGTGAAGAATGTGTACCCCGATTATGAAAACCGGTCACCCGTGTTGTATTTCATGCTTCGGTACCGGGGATTTCGTGCATTCCGACAATCTGAGAGAAGTTGTAGTTGGTTTGCTAATTTCATCTAGCGTAAATAAAATTGTCTGAACAAGTCATATAAGGAACACAACTTAGTCGTATGTTGAAGCTGTTGTGCTTTGTAGACGCTCCTGGTTCCGAAATGAACAGTTATTTACTGTCAGCTGCGAGGAGAGGAAATATTGAACTAATACCTCTATACGGAAATAGCACAATAATACTAAAATATAATCTGAATACGATATCGCTGGTCTACTGTGAGTTTTATAAGGAAAATTAATAAAAAAATATATATATATTTCTACTACTAGCAATATTTTATCGTTTCAAAATATTTTTCCAATCTATAATTTTTTTTCGCCCTTAAAAAATGTGCCACCTGCAAATTATTGCAGTCATGTGCGGTTGCACATGCTTTACATGCCTAAATACGATCCTGCATATAGGAATGAAATTAAAAAATCCGATATGCAGAAAGTTTCCTCTAATAAAATAATAAAATATCAGGATAAATAAAAAATAATAATGAAACAAAAAATTGTCTGTGTAATATAATAATAAAGAAAGCAGAATTTAAAAAATACAATAACATAAAAATATTTTGAACTATTTTTTTTTCTTTTTTGAAAAGCTTGAAAATCAGATACAGAAGAATTTTGTTATTGAGAAAAGCTTACATTTTACAAGATAGATAACAAAAAATAAAAAATTGTTACCTCTCTAAAAACTGAAAACGTGTAAAGCTTTTTTTATAGAAAAGTTTTTCATTATCTGAAGAATATTCCTTTTTCTCATATTCCTACTTGTTTCATAAGATTTTATATGATGACAGAATTTTTTTATATGTTATTTTCAAAAAGCCGTTACATTCAGTCTTTTTCGATAATTCGTTTATATTGCAAACAATTTGATATTGTAAAATAAAGTACAATATGGAAAAAGTGATAATATTTTTTTTTTTCATTTATTGCATTATAATTTTCAAAGAACGCTAAAATATATACATATAAATTTTAAGAGCAAAATAAAAACATAGATTTCCAATTTTGGAGGAAATTACATTTATTTTGCAAATTGAAGCAAAATCAACATTTACATTTATCAAAACTGTTTCTTTTTTAATCTTAAAGTAATTGTAAATGCTGTGATGAATACCGGATTAGGATTAATTAATGTTTAATCATGTGCGTTATTACTGATAAAACAATTTGTTAACTATTATAAAAAAAGAAGAAAAGTATTAATACTTATATGAAGAATACTTATATTCACTGATGTCATGTGAAGTCTCAAATTTAAAAGAAATTATGCAACAGTGTAAAGATTATGTCGGTTCGGATCTCACTATTAAAATTTAAATTAAAAAATTTATAAAATATATTTTTCAGAATTCTAGTATATACAATACATAAATAAATAAATAAACATTTAATTATAAATGTATTCTGTTACTGTGTACTAATTTTCTGCATTAAAAAAAACGGGTAACAAATACTACATATGCTAAAATTTCTTATTTTTATAAAGCAGAGAAAAAATAATAATAAAATTAAGAAAAAACGTGATATAATTAAGATGCAAATATTAATATAATTATATGCATTTTTATGAAATTTAATTTTAAACAGGAATATTCTAAACATGTGGAGAATTAACATAAAGTATTCCAAGAGTAAAAAATATATATATATATATATATTAATAAGATTTTGAAATCTGAAAATTCTATGATGTAAGTAGAAAAGAAATCCTCATGAATTTTCAATTAAAGTATTCGTTATCGTCCATCTTTAATTATAAATATTGAATTAATTAAAAGTATCAGCATCAAAACTTACATAATTTACTTTGTATTCTATTAATATTTTTAAATAGTGTTTAGAAGAAATAATATTTTACATAAAATGTATAAAAGATTTTTTCGAAATACTTCGTTTGCACTTGATTGACTTTTTAAAGAAAAATGATAGTTTAATTTAAAGATGCTAAAATATCCTTAACATTGAATTTTGTTTCGATTTTTATATATTATTACTCTTAGATTAAAAATTTATAACATATATTTTTCAAAATTCATTCCTGATACATATATACATATATATATATATATATATATATATATATATATATATATATATATATAGCACATTTAAATAGAACATTTAATAAACACATTTAAAAATAAATGGCGAAGTCGATAATAATTAGAACTTCAGAATTTGGAAGTATGAGGATGGCAACAAATTCGTCCTCATCAAAAATTCTTTACGAAATAACTTTTTATTTAAAATATTGTTTCTTTAATATTATCTTTTATTTTGTATTAAATGCCCATGGATTTAAACTATTTCACTTTAAATAATTTGTAAAATAAATCGTAAACTCAAACATTTTGATGGTGGTTTCTGGATCACTAGTGCTTAAACTGTAACAATAGTCGGCATGGGACCCACTACTAGAGCATATGCCAATTTTATTTTTATGTTAAATTTAATTGAATTAAGTATTTTTTTAGTTCTAAGATTTTGAATAAAATTTATTTAGTTTTTTGCTCATCAGAACTAATAGTGGGCCTAGATACCACTATGGATGCACTAGTAGCCCACTTTTAGAGCAACTAATGTGTAAAATTTTTATGCTATCAAAATTTGGGATTGTTAAAAGAAGAGGTTAAAAGCTGCGGTAGTTTATACTTCAATATTGGCTGATTAATTTGCTGGTTACACTTTTACAGTGTTCTAAATGGAATGACTATATATCTATTGACTTATATTAGTTTTTCGATGCACTAAAACAGTTTTCTTTCACTAATCTGATAAATGTGGTTTGTTTAGGCAGAATGTATAAGAATATTAAAGAGTCGCTATTTTTGATCTTCTCTATTATCCCGTCGACCACTTTTCATAACAAAAAACTATCGTCAAACTGTAACGCCAAATAAACGGGAGAGCGTTGCCATTGGAATATCAAAATAAAAAAATAAAATCTAAGAATTTAAGGACACAATTGTTATTTAATTAATGTAATAACTAATAAATCAGTAAAACATAATGAAAAATATACGCAAATGTCGAATGGAAAACCACTTGATGACATAAACACGTATAATGCTTCTGACATCAAGTAAATTGGACTGCATTTTTGGTGTTTAATCTTACAGTTTGGCGATAATTTTTTGTTATGAAAGGTGGTCGACGGGATAATAGAGAAGTACCATATTTTTTATATATGTACAAAAACATAAATGAAATCAAATTCAATAATAAGAGTTTCCTGTAATTGGTTATTTTTTGGGTATAGTTACAAATTCCCTTGAAGACAATTGGGAAACAATAACAGTTCAATTACTCCTAAATGGCATTTTTTATAAGAAATTTTATATTTACTTAAGGGAATATAAATCATTCCAATAGTTAAACTAACCATTTAAAACGGTTATTTGAACAAGAGCGAACACTCTTACGTCAAGCATATATTATATAAACCTTCCCCACACTTACAAAATATTTTTACAAACCTTTATCGTTTAATAAGTTGAAGCATGATATCTAAGTAAATAATTTGGAAAACGCATAACATATTTAAAAAGACAATTTCAGGAATCACCAACAATATTCGAAAGAAATATCCGAACTGTTTTGTGCAGCCCTGTATATGATCTATACATTTGTGTATATACTACACAGAATGCTAAATTTTAGTTCAGTTAGGAAACGTGTAGCTCAGTTTAAAATTCCCCTTTTTGAATTTCCGTCAATAAACGAAAATGTACTCGAGAAATTTTGTTTTGCCCTGTATATGATCAATAGAATTTACACACACCAAATAATAGGAAATAAATGAGTTAAATTTAAAAACGCGTCTGGCAACTGAAAAAGCATTCTGAGCAATTATTGTTAACAGACAGTACCGAATTATTTTGTGTGTCCCTGTAAATGAACGATGAATGTTATACACACAATATTCTATAGAGAGCCTCTTGTAATGCACCTTATGTCAATTTCAGTATGTTTGTAGAAGTTAAACATTATTTAAATAAACGCAAACTCTTATTCTCTATAGACAGTAATGTAACGGAATTATTTTGTGTATCCCTGTAAATGAACAATGAATGTTATGCACATCACATTCTATAGTAAGCCTCTTGTAGTACAAATCAGTGATATATATCAATTTAAATACATTTGAAACTGTGTAACGCCATTAAAATAAACCTCAAATGATTTTCCCCCATAGATCGTAATGTAACGAAATACTTTTGGATGTCAGTGTAAAAAACTGAAAGTACTACACACTTCATTTTCAATACCGAACATGTCATAGTAAACCTCAATAACATGTATCAATTGCATAGCAATTCGAATATATTTATGGGATAGATTGATAAATTTCATACTTTTTCCGTACCTTTTGTACTATTCTGAGAGTAAAGACTATAAACCGCAGGTATAGTGCCAGGAAATGCTGAAAATTCATAAAATTGAATGTGTACATATTTTTAAATATTTTCAAATTAAACGGAAATTTCTTTATATAATAAAATAATCTCTGATAATAACTGTGTGCAGATGCTATTATAAGATAATTGAAACGATAAACACTCTCTCGAAAGGTAAAATATTTGCATTCTGAATATCACAATAAATACTTTTGATGAAATGTATTTAGTAAATTAATGAATTTAACGATTCTGCAGTATAATATGTGTCAAAGATAGCGTTTTTATAATACTAGCAAATCACGTAATTCTTGAAAAATGCCAAGTGGTATTCGTTGGCCTATTTTCATTAGAGGAAATTTTTACTGCCACAGAAAATTCAGAAATTGCTAATTAAGTCACACTAATTAAGCAAATTTCTGTAATGACTATATCACAGTATATGCAATTTTAAAACTTTTCTGCTCCTTCTCACATTAAAATTTCAAAAATTTTAAACTGTTCTATGAATGCATTTGTTTCTCTCACGCAGGCCTGTCCAACCTTTCAGTAAGCAGGGGCACACCTCAGCTACTGGCGAACAACGAAGGGAGCCAGTATTCAAAATATTACAAATATGCAACAATATAAATTCACTATGGTGATGGTTTGTGTGGGGAGTGCGAGTACACATATTTCTACTACAGTATATCTTTCAGAGTATAGCCATAAGAACTTTACGATGCAAGGGTCTCATGCATGGGCGATGGGCGTCCGGGAGGTAGCAGGACGTAGGGAAGGCAATTTGCCCTTTCCAAGATTTTCAAATTTACTCAACTAAATTTTATTTTCTCTCATGATTTAAAGGAATAATAATATTTATTCTTATCAAATGATTTTAAATAATTACAGTTAGAAATAAAGGAACTAACGTTACTTCATGAAAGACAATATTATGCTCTGTTTTCTTTTTATGCTCAACGGTATTTTACATTCATCTTATAAATTGCATCAATTATTCATTTTGGTAAAAGCCATAGAATCTTGATTTTGGATTTTTAATGCGTTATATTTGTTACTTTTCTATATTGTTTATTATGTTGATATGTTTACACATGAAGTTTTGATGAGAAAATTCTCAGTTAAATTTATTTCATGCTTACATTCTGTAATTTTTTTTTAAGTACAGGCCCTATCTGTTTCAAAACCTTGCATCTTCTTGATTTCGTTCGGCGGGTCCACATGGTCCCATGTATATAAAAAATGCAGCAAAAGGTAAATGAGAGAAAATTAAGCATTAATTTTTTTAGGCGAGTGATGGAGGAGGAATAAGGATCTCAAAATATTCTAAGGAATAGGGCTAAAAACCTTAATGTCTCATTCAATAAAAGAGCATGCAAGCATTAATGATTTTAGAGAAAAACATATTTTAAAAGAGATTTTTATTTTTAGAAAAAGCTACAACATGGTGCATTATTAGGGGCGCCACGAAAACCTTTAAAGAGCGCCATGGCACCCACGGGCGCCGCGTTGGACAGCCCTGCTCTAACGTAACAGCCATGCAAAATTTCAAGTTTCTATCACTAACAATTTCAGATAAATCATTATTTAGAAGGTTTTTAGAACTTTTTCAGATTATTTCACTTTCTAAATTTCGATTTTATTTTATGGAAACCGTTTTTAGCGATCACTGAAATCTTAAAAATAGCCACCATGCCAAATTTCAACTTTCTATACCAGCGACATCACTAAAATAGCAATTTGGAAAGTTTTTCGCTTCTGCACCTTTTTTAAATTTCGAATTTTTTAAAAACTGTTCTGTGGAAGCATTTACGAAAAAAATAAAATAACAGGCACGTTAAATTCTAAGTTTCTATCGCTAACAATTGAGAAAAAACATAATTTATAACGATTTCCGCTCAGTTTGCAACTTTAAACTTCGAATTTTTACTAGACTGTTTATACCGAGCGTCTGCATCTTAAAAGTTAAAACTATACTAAATTTCCAGTTTCTAACCCGAAAAAATCATAATCAGTCAGTTAAATTTTGATTTTTTAGAAGCCGGTATTAGCAAGCATTTGCATTTTAAGAGTAACCATCATACCAAATACGAAGCGGGTGGAATCAGGATCAAAGATAAAATTATATTTAATCTGAAATTGAAAAATATAAAATAAATTGCTATTTGAGAAACAAGAACGTAATCTATGTTTTTTATAGTATTTTACAATCCTTTAAAAATCAGTTTATAAGAGAATTTAATTGTTATTGATGTAAGCAGAAATATTCTATGCAATTCTGAAACCTTTGTACGGTTAGTGTAAGTAACACCGTGGGATATCCCTTATTTATCCTCGCTTTTTCTTTGAAGTCCTTTTAACGAATAATGGAAAACTTAACTCATGTCTTTATGTGATAGTTGTACAATAATATTTTATAAAGAATAAGAATTGTGACTTTCGCAGATTTCGTTCAGTGATTGGGTATAAATAACAAATTATCTATTTTAATTATAGTTTCAGGGTCATAAAAATCAAAAAATTTTGTCATGCTGTAGAATTTAGGATTACTACTTATTTCTGTTTAAGAAAAGTTTTTTAAATGCAAACATTAATCGTGAAAATTTTTTTAAATGTTATAAACAATTTTCTACTGCGTGCTTTCGGTATCGGTTTCGTGCTCTAATGGCAAAAAAACATCGGGATTGGGTTCAGGGAAAAGAGCCCGAAATCACCTTTAGTACCTGTAGTACCTTCGGGCATCGTGTAAACGGTATAACAGTACAGCCAACCCCACCATCCAAAAAAGTAGTTGTTTTAGAATGAATACTGTTAATGACTGCTTTTGAAACCATTAGGTTTATTAGATGGTTTGATATTTACAACTGCAGTGTTCCTAATATAGTGATGTTAAAATATCAAAATATATTCCATCGAAAGAATCTTTAGAAAATACTATTAATTCTCAGTTTCCTCATTCTGTTGAAAATGCGAAAAAAATTAAAACATGTTATGCGTACACAATATATTAAAAAAAATCAAGTTAATAAAGTAAAAAAAAAAAAAAGTAATTGGAAATTATTTCGTCTCTGACCCTACAAAAAATAGGAATTTAGTTTACATTATAAAATATTCTTGGTTTGTGCAATAGTATTAAAAGAAGAAAATCAAAGTATTGCACGATGCAGGCTTTCCTTTCTAGACGAATCCTTTCCAAAAGTAAAGTATTCAAATATTTGATATAATTCTTAAACGTTATGGTAAATTTATCTTTAAAAAATCTTTTAGGAGCGAAGAAATATGAAAAATAAAAATGGAAAAGGAAGCTAAATAAAAAAAATTATAAATACTCTACGCTTTTCTGAAAATTTAAACTGTGTAATCGAACGAGATGTAAAATTAAGCCCTTTTAAATACCTATTTAAGAATTTCACATAAGTTTTTTTTTTTTTTGCATTTTCTGCTTACAACTTGAAAGAACGCACAAAGACGGGAAAGTATTAATAACTTTTTAATGGAAATTTTGATAAAATCTATTTATATGTATTACTGGAAGGCCTTAAAAATAAGACATTTTCTAAAAGGTATTTTAATCAAGAATAATTAAAGGATAATTAATAAGGACTTTACGTTGCACATATAAAAACTCATCAAACATTTGCTTCCAACGTAAAATTCGTTTAATAAATATGAGTTATTTTAAACTACATATATAAATAAACCTCGACGTTTCTACTAGATTATTTTTTAACACAATTTATCAAATTGGTAAAGTAATCAAACAAGTTGTAAATTTCCAACTGGACGAAAAATGTCCGGGCCAGGATTCGAACCTGGGGTCGCTTGGCTGAAGCCGCCACGCTGTTGTGTTAAAAAATTGTGTAAATTATAAATTGTGTTAAAAAATAATCTAGTGTATTCACGTATCCAGCGTTTACTGGAGTTCCATTGCCTGCGATCTTTTCTGTTGAGCTGATTAAAATATCAGACCAGATGCTTTGATCAATAAGGTTAACTGGATGAATTATGCCCTCCAGATTCGACCGGGATAGCTCAGTGGTGGAGCGTGGCGGCTTCAGCCAAGCGATCCCAGGTTCGAATCCTGGCCCGGACATTTTTCGTCCAGTTGGAAATTTACAACTTGCTCGACGTTTCTGTTAATCTTTATAACCATCATCAGGAGAAAAACTTTTCTCCTTTTTCTCCTGATGATGGTTATAAAGATTAAAGAAACGTCGAGGTTTATTTATATATGTAGTTTAAAATAACTCATATTTGTTAAACGAATTTTACGTTGGAAGCAAATGTTTGATGAGTATAATTAAAGGAAATCAAAAATTAGAGACAAAAAACGTTAAACATAAAACTTTTAAAAAATTTCATAAAGTTCTAACTTTTAAAAGTTGTTAAAAGCACACTTTCCTCTAAAAATAATATTATTACTATTATGATTAGAAACAGAGTAGCTATTGTTTTCAATCACCGTAAGAAAGACGTTAGATTTTGAAAACATAGTGATTATAGAAGATGACCCGATATTTTTTAAAGACATTTTTTTTTGTATGTTGAAAAAGAAGTGTTACTAAAAATAGGTTTAACGACGATGGAAGATTTCTCAATTTAAATACATAGTACGTTTCTGCACTTGCAAACTATTTAACTAAAGGCGATGTAAAATTAACTCATTTTAAGCTATTGACTTTGAACGGGACATATATGCGCCTCTGGCTGCCCGTAATTTTCACAAATAGAAACTGGTTATTTAACATCCGCCCTAATTAATAGCGAATGAAATGTGGAAATAAAACTGAAGGACTAACAAATAAATTACCACCTAATTGACAGCAACCATTAAAGACAAATTAAGTCATTTTAACCTTTTGAATTCGAACAAAACATTAAAAAAGTCGATTTTTAGGAAATTAAGTCAGCAAAAATTAAGTCATTTTAACCTTTCGACTTCGAATGAAACATATATGTGCTTCTCACCTCCCTTAATTTTCAAAATTAGAAACTCATTATTTAAATTTCGACCTAATTGATAGCGAAAGAAATGTAGAAAGGAAATTGCAGGAATATCAGATAGACACTCAGAAAATTAATTTGAAAAATGCCAAGAGAAATAGACGTGATCCACTGTCGCGAATTCCACATGAAAAATACTGAATTGCGTATATTCGCAGCCAAAGAATTTAAAAAAGTTTTAAAATTTCGATTTATAGTTTTTGCTTTTACTTACCCATCATACGGAGTATAAGTAAATCTTGTAATCGCTTTGAAAATCGAAAAAAATAATTTGACGGATTTACACGTTTCAGATACTAGAGATTCCGCAAAACATATTTTTAGAAGAAAAAAAATGTGCCGTTCGTCTGCTATGTGTCTGTGTGTCTGTAAACGCTCTATCTCCCGGAACAAATTGAGATAGAGATTTGAAATTTGGTATGTACTTAGTATGTAATAATAGGAAGAATCTTTTGAATTTCAGGAATCTCGATTACTCGGAAAAAAAAATTTCGGACTCTCGAAATATTCGTTCTGATATTAGGTACATAAAAATTTTAGAAATTTATTATTTTAAGGAGTGAATACAAAAAAAAAACAATATAAAAACACAAATTTTTCATAAAGAATGAAGTCGATCGGATAATGAGTTGCCGAGATATTTGTAATTATATTTTCCACACTTTTCGATTTTTCATGAACCTGTATTTCATTCAAATTTCAATTCAAAGATATATTTTAATAGGTAATGAGACACTTAATCCGACGCAGTAAACCGTTAGTTAATAGATATATCAATTTTGGAGTTATAAGGATGCTTCTTTTACGCAATTCAGTAATAGAGCATTTAAAGTTTATGACGTCATCAAGTCACGATTTTATTCGAATTGCACTGCATTTTATAAATAGCTTACACATGTTTTATTTTCATATTTGATATTATGCATATCCATGATGGGTAAGTATTACGGTGGCCACCAACGACTAGTTTCTGTTTACATCTAGAACGAACACACACAGTGTGATGGACGAAAGTGGACTGATCTGCTTTAAGAAGGATTTGCGTGTTTGTGATAGACAATAACTCATTTAACGGAAATTCTCATAAATTCCTATATCTGTTAAACAAAAACTTTATTAGGAGAACAAATTAAAGTAAAAACATTTATTTGCTGCATTACTTAGGCCCGAGAACGGGCAGATAATAAAGCATTTCATTCAGTCTGTTTCATATTTAATGTAATTTGTTTGAAACAAATTTAGTTATACTAATTGAAATTTAAAAATTAAAAATAACATTCAAATAATTTTATATTTAAACAACCCTAAAAACACATATTCCGTTCAAATGAAATCGCAATAAATCTGAGTCTTAATTAAAGGTCTGCATTTTGCATGTACCTTATTTTTGTATACACTCATCTTAAAAATAATACAAAATCTCCAACATAAATGTCGTCTGCAGATCGTGATGATTAGAAATGAAAACAAATTAGAAATTGTACGTCAAACGCGACAAACGAGGTGCGTTCGTACTATGGTTAGTTATATAAATACTCAGATCTTGATGATTTTTAATTCTGTGAAATGAATTATATCGTTTGCAGATTAATTTCTGTAATAAAATAAGTATCTCAGTCGCTTGATGATTAAACCTCGGAAGCTTCTATAATACAAAAGCACCGATTAAAAAAAAAAAATCAAATTTCTTAATAAATATTTTTATTAATATCTTCTAAAGTTTTGATTCGATTTTCATAAAATTTGAAATGTTGCGACAAAACTCTGCAAAGATAATATATCTTAAATTTCAAACCAATCGTTTGGGTAGTGTTTGCGTTGTTGTATGCGGACAGACGGATGGACGGACAGACAGACGGACGGACGGACAGACAGACAGACGGACGGACCAGACAACGACAATAGGTGCTACGTATTTATATAATTACGAACGCACCTAAAAAGGCAGCTTTATTTTGATTTCCTTTGAACGAAATCTAAGATTTTAGGGTGGTGTCTATGGCAGCGTGCACCCGCAATTTTCTGTCATTTTATATTTTTAGACAAAATCTATCCAAAGGAACTTAGAGTTGAGGCGGCAGCATACACGAGGCTATGCACGCTACGGTCCGTTTAGATTTTATATTTTTAAACAACAGACAGGCGTAGCCCGGGCGTGTGATGATAACCTTAAAATTAGCTAACGTGAGTGTTGAATATATTTATATATTTAAATGAAAATCTTTCGAAACGAGCATTATAATGGGAGCCTTACTGCCATCGGTAGCGTACACACTCGAATTGGCATGATTTTATATTTTATATGAAAATCTATCCAAACGAACTAAGAAGCCCTTGTTATTGTGATTTCCGAACTTTCAATTTTGCCAAAAGTTCCTGAGAAATCCTAAGTAATATAAAGTCACCTTACCCCTTTTAAACTGAAAAATATACCTATCCATGTTCAATGTTTTAGGTTTCCGAGTGCATGTTCGGTACCAAAAATGTTCAAAAAAGAACAGGGAACTACTTTCAAAAACACTGAGACAATGAGAAAAAGTTATTTCAAGAAAAATAACGACTTCAGAGTTTTAAATTGTACCGAAAAAACAAAATTTGGCGAGTGTGACTTTCGGAATACAATTCAAAAGGGCTAATACTCGTATTTGTTCCAAAAATTACACCATTCGAAACATGTATAAACGAAGATGTGGTTTGGTATTTTTCGCGTACTTTGATTCCCGGAGACGATGCAGAATTTTAAATATTGCAGAAAGTATTGACAGCAACGAAATGTTCTACGAAAAAGATTTATTTTGAAAGTGTTAATATTTTAGCATTTATAATTATTGTTAATAGTTTCGTATTTTCCGAAACGGATTGCACCGGCATAAACAAAAAGGTACCCAAATCGGGAGGAAAAAAACACGAATTCGAATTTTGTAAAAAAATTAAGTGTTAAAATTCTTTTTTTAAGCGTACTGATCAGTTCTAAAGTTTCAGAAACGAATTTTTAAATATTTTTAGTATTTTCCGTATTTTGACGAGTTTTGCTGATGAAGTCAACCTTTCTAATTACGAGGTTTAATTAATATTTAGACTAATTACCAAAAATTAAAAAGTATGAGCATCAAGTGCATTAGGATCTGTTATTGCATTAGGATAAATTTTGCGATTAAAAAAGAGGAATATTACAACTATTAGTTGTTACAAAAATCCGGAAACACAATCACACTTGGCATATTAAAAATAGAGACACCAAGAATATAAATTTATTATATTGAAAAAATGTCTCTTATAGCACAATGTGCAAAAAGAAATAAAGTATGGAGTTAAACAATATTTTATAAGTACTAAGCGTTTTGCTGAAATTTTAAACTATTTAATGAGAGGAGATTTAAAATTAAGTTCTTTTAAATATCTATTTATAGCTTCCATTTAGAGTATTTGCGCTTACAGCTTAAAACTTGAAAAAAACTCACTGTGTGTGGGGTACATAAGATTACTGATCTCTTTTAAGAAGGATTTACTTGTTTGTAATATACTATAAAATCTTTAATGGAAACTTTTTAAAAACCTATTTATATACTTTACTTCAAAGTTTTCAAAAGCAGTTATTTTGGAAAAGGTATTTAAATCATTGATAATAGATTTAAAAAATGAGATGCAGGAAAATTTAAAACGAATGCATCTTTTTTATTAAAATAAGTTTAGCTCTGGCAATAACATTATAGCTATTATTAGTAGTGACAAATTGATATTGTTTTCCATCACCGGAAAAAATAACTTTGGATATCTAATAGAATATAAAAATCTTTTAATAAAAAGTCTGATAAAATCTATTTATGTGCGTTATTGGAAAGCCTCAACAATAAGTTATTTTTATACAGGTACTTAGTTCATGAATAATGTAAGATTAAAAGATTTTCTTTTTTCTAAGTAAGCCTGGCTCTGGTAATACTATATGTGTTGTCTGATGTAGCTCATAACATTTCCAGGTAAATACAAAACGCACAACTCTGAAAAAAGTATTATGCAAAAAACTCTTGAACAGGCTTTTAACTCAGTATTCTCAGATTTCGTTAAAACACGCTGTGTGAAAATAAAAATTTAAGTTAATTGAATTAATGGAAATACGTATGATCAAATGACCTCAAAGATTGCAGTGTGAAAGCCTCGCATGTATCCATTTATAAAATTATTACTGTTATTTTCAGCGACAGAGTAGCTATTGTTTTCAGTCACTGAAAACATTACCTTACATTTATGTTAGGTTATGGATATTTTTAATACAAATTCTGATAAAAACTTTTTATAAATTTCGATGGAGAACCTTTACATTGAGCTACTTTAGAAAAAATATTTAAATCCTGATTATTGTTAGGCATTTAAACAAAGTAAGAGACAGAAAAGTTTTAAAAATATATAACGCTTATTTTACAAGAAAGCTTAAATCTGGCAATAATAACATGTATTTCCAGATTATTCAAAGGCTCCTTGCCATATTTTATATTATCAGTTTGTACTGTAAATTACACTATATATCAACTGTTACTTAGACGAATAAAGGCTATAAATCTTTTAGCAGTTTTTTTGTCTATTATTATAATTATTATATTTTTAATGCCTTTTTTTATTGAAAAACCTTTAATTTTAACTATAGTTTCAAAATTATGAATTTTTTTGCTTCCTCTAAGGTCGTTTAAAATGTAAAGCACATACATATTTACAAATGGATAGATAATTTTACTTTTTAGATTCACTGTAACCGGCTTGGTACAATGATTAAATTTGTTCTGTTGCGTCAGTAAATCATCTCAAATATTGCTGTGCGAAAGCGCCACAAGGTGTCCATTTATAAAATTATTACTATTATTAAAGCTTAGTACAAAATTTATTTGTTCAAATAATGTTATTATTAGTAAAAAAAAAATTCAGTTTGTATATTTGACGTGTTCTAAGAGATATGCAAGTGTTTATTATGGATACATGAAAGATAGCTAGATTTAAAATGGATGTAACGTAAGCATGTATGTAAGGATGTATGTAATACAAGTAATGGATTAAGTATGCAATATCACTACATAGTATAAAACAAAGTCGCTTTTTCTGTCCCTATATCCCTATGTACGCTTAAATCTTTAAAACCACGCAACGGATTTTGTTGCGGTTTTTTTAATAGATAGAGTGATTCAAGAGGAAGGTTTATATGTATAATAACATCCATTAAACAGTGGAGAAATACTGTTATTTTTGAGGTTTTTAATGTGATGTCGTAAATTATTTCATTTTTTACATTTGTTATTTTGGCCGAAAAGGTTACCATTGCTATTTTTTTGGCGATCATTATTGTTGCAGAAAGAAATGAAAAGGCTATACATCTCCAAAAATAAAAGAAAAACTGTGTTAAATTAATTAAAAAAAAAGAAAAAGAAAGAAAAAAGAGTTTTGATGAGAGAATATTATAAAACGAAAATATTTAATTTAAACATGATTGGGAATGTTCGCAATGCTTAAAAAATTATTCAAGGGGCAAGATTGCTATCGAAACAATATTTCGCGATTTATCTTTTGTTTTTGGCGATTTTGATTTTACTTTTGATCCTAAACGATTTGATTTTAAGCCAAAAGGTGTCTTTTTTTTTTTTTTTGATGCAGAAAGAATTGAAATGGCTATACAGCTGGAAAAATAAAAGAAAAAGCTGTTATTAATTTTATTTAAAAAAAAGAAAGAAAAGAAAAAAGTTTTGATGAGAGATTTTAAGCTAAAAGGTGCTTTTTTTTTTCAAGTGTACGATCACTGGCGCCCGGCTAACCGAAAAGTACATTTTTTTAAATTCAAATGCAAACTATATTAATGGCAATATACTTCTATTTACTTCTACATATATGAAATTTCGTTCCGGCTGCTCATAACTCGAGTTCTGCTGAATGGATTTTCGTAGAGATTAAACTGTATAAGATAATTTTTCAGGGAAGGTTTTATTGTATAACATACCGTTCTGCGTAGCTTAGTTATAGAATTATTCTGGGAAGTTCTATAATCAGATCAATCCGTTTATGAAATATTAGCCTTTTTAAAAGATTTTGCCGAATGGATTTCGATGAAACCTACACTGTTAGATAACTTTCTAGGGAAAGTTTTATTATATAACATATCATTCTACGTTGCTTAGTTCTAGAATTATAGGGGGAAATTCGAAAATCAGGTGATATTTTTTTTAATCAAATATTAGCTTTTTCAGTATTTGATTCGGATTATGAAAGATTAGCCTTCTGAAAAAGTTCTACTGGACGGATTTTGATGAGAATTGTATTGTTAGTCAGATGCTATTTCAGGAATGGTTTTAATGTACTACATATTGTTCTACGCTGCTTAGTCAAACAGTTGTGTGAAGGTTATACAGTCAGAAGAACCCGATTCCGAAAGATTAGCCTTTTTGAAAGTTTTTACTGGGCGTATTTTTTGCGACTTGCATTGTTAAGTAGATAATTTGTAAGGATGGTTTTAGTATATTTTATACTGTTCTGTTTTAGAATTACGTGGAAAAGTTCTATAATCAGATGAACCCGATTATAAAAGATTAGCCTTTATAAAAACTTCTACTGAATGGATTTTGTTAATTAGTTTGCATTGTTAGTTCGATAATTTTTAGTGATGGTTTTAGTATATTGCATATAGTTTTATCATTCTTTAGCAAACCTTAACTGTAAATGACCAAATAAAAGAGTTGGTCCTTAACAGCTAAAATTTTGACTGCACATTAGAAAATATAATAGCGTAATCACGTCATTTTTCAGTAATGTGGAAGGATATTCCAGGTAAATATACAGATTGCTTTCAAATGCAAGGTCAAATTAAACGATATATTTTGTTTGCTTCAAGGTTCATTGATAGAAACTGACCAGCGCAGCGGGCGTAGCTTGCTAGTTAAGTATAAAGAAAAAAGTATGAAGTATGAAACCAATTTAAAAATTTAAAAAATATATCTAATTGATCTTAGCTACTCTGGCGTGTACAAAAATCTGCCATTGAGACAGCATTTTTGTTATTTATTACAACTTTTTGAGGTTTGAGAATTGTTAAATGAAAATCTTTTTCATCTGTTCTGGTGGAATGTAGCAACAAAGTATGACCATTGGTGAAAAGTTGTATCTTCACACTAATTGGAGTTCACGAAGAGAATTTTAGACATGAATTCTGCAACATTTTTATTTCTTTAGAGGACATATCTGTTTTCGATCGACATGTATCACGGAGATTAGCAATCACGCATTCTATCTGTTACTTAAGCATTATCATAAAGAAACTGTTGCAGTACCGTGCATATTTATTGGTAAAACCATTCTTCTAAAATACCTTATGCTTAAACCAATAAATAACTTATTCAGGGCTCGATAAATGTTGCTTATGGCTAAAGTCAAAACACCTATCCAGGGTAACTCCCCCGTCCCCGTCAAACAAAAATAATGGCTAGACATTTTTGGGGGCATATTCAGAATATGTTCTGCATCTGCTTTTTTAAAAAATGATTATAAAACTCAGGTTAACTTAAATTTTGTGTTATTGTCTGGTGCCATAACAACTTTAAATATCTCTTCATCTTAAATATTTCTTAAGAATTTACTCTAATAAAAATATATTATCTACGGCATACCTAATTCAGGTTGTTTTCAGATAACAAAAAGTACAGGAATGGTGCTTATAGAGAGTTAATTAGCCTCTAAAGATATTAGAATATCAAAGATTACTCTTCAATACTACAAAAAAGCGGATATGCACCTAAAGACCTTTCCTCGGCAATCAATAAAAAGTCAAGGATCAGCAATCGAAAACTCAATCTGTGTTCTTTTTTTAAAGAAAAATGTTAGTTATTGTTTTCTGAAAAAGTATTATTATTAGTACAAAAAAAGTCAAGTATGTGTGTTGTATATATTGTATTATGGATATATATATATATATATATATATATATATATATATATATATATATAGTGGACATATGTAAGCATGTAAGTAAGTATGTAAGTACGATGAATTTAATACGAATTCGATCGCAAATATTTCATCATGATGCTCTCAAATTAAGATCGGTAACCGATGAAACTTGGGAGGTAAACGCTTATTTATTTCACTAATGGATAATTCTTGACGAATTTAGCGTGTAAAAATGGGCTTTCTCGCTGTTTCAAGGAGAAATGTGATAGCTTCAATCTTGGTTTATTGTGAAAATTTTCATCGACAGCTCATGTGAGAAACACCGATATGTATACGCCTGGCGATTTGTGGATGAGAACCAATTGATGGCCAATATAGTGGAACTTTAATTTGATATGTAATAGTTAGTGGCTGAGTAATAGTTGTTTAAATATAGTTGTTTAAATAATAGTTGTTTGTGAGTAATAAACTAGCAGGCTACGATTGCTTCGCTAGCCGATTTTTCCAAATGAACCTCGAATGATTAAAACATCATTTAGTTCCACCTTCCACCGCCAGGGAGCTTATTCTGTTCTAAACGAACCTCTGGAACGGGTCTACGCTGCGTACGGTACTGTGTAGCAGGTATGCTGCACACGCGCTGCAAAAATAAATAAAAATTAATTAATTACACCTTGCACCGCCAGGGAAGCAAGATCTATATACCTTTAACATTAACGCGATATTCAAATTATGACCGAACCTCCTCCTTGAAATTTAACCAGTGACCTTTAACAATGAATGTACCTATAATTTTTCACTTTAAAAAAAAACCGAATGTAGTAGTTACGTAAGTAAGAAGTAAAGCTTCTAAATGTCGATCTATATCATAAATCACAAATGTGTACGTCAGTGACGTTGACTTCATAATGATACGGACAACAATGAGGTTAAAATGCAAAACTTACAAAAATGGAGCTTTCGCATTAACAAAGATCGGTAATTTTTGAAAAATAGAAACAAAATGGCGCGTTTTTTTTTTTTTTTGGTTTCATTTCACATTTTTTTTTTCTTTCCTTTTCAGAAAGTAGATAGTTTTTTTGCAGAAAATAAGAAAATTACCTGGCGATTTTTTTTAAATTTGCATTTTTGGATGCAGAAAATGTTTCTATATATCTGTGGTAAAGTTGATACCTCAAATACTTTTCTTAATATTCGCAAATTAGTGGTAACAAACCACTCGGTGCGATCAGCAAAAGCTAACTAACTGATTTTTCTCCACCACTCATTTTTGCGTTGTATACATTATGGATTGTTTTATTTTTGGTGCCTAAAATACCAGTAAAAAAAAAAACCTTTAAGTTAATTAAGTTGTTTTTCGGATCCTCACAGGCGCCAAAGTTTTACAATTTATACATAAAGTAACTTAAATTTAAAAACACAGCTCGTCGCTTATAATACTCTAAAGAATTCATAACAAAGAATTGGCTGCTTATCGACACCTACACTCCTTCCCACCTTTTTTTATATTAGTTATTCAACCTACTTGTTTTTAGTCCTATTTAAAATCATGGATAGTCAGCAAGAATTTCTAAATATTGAGTAGGTTTTTTTACTGGATAAATATGAATATAAAATTATCTAGGCTGTTGTTAATCAACGAGAGTGAGCCAGTTTTCAATAATTCCCTTTCGCTAAGTCTTTGGGAAATATGCAGTTTGACAAATTTCGAACAAGTATTCAGGATCCGTACTTAAATCTTCAAAATTCACGCATGACAACTGTGCTTGAATTTTTTTGTAATATAAAAATTGAATATATTTGCTTTTTTCAAGTTCATTTCCCATTGTCACAAAATTTTCTTTTTGATTAATTTTAGGAGCCGTAGTTTGACCAACGTGTCGTTGTAAGAAGTTCATGAAGGGAAACTCATTTGTATATATTAAGCAAACTATAAAATGTAATGGTATTTAATCTAGTTTCCATTATTTCCATAATTTTCGATTTATAACCCTCCATCATATCTTGATGTGTATATTCACACATACGTATAAACGTAAATACAGTCTACAGTATTCTACAGTATACCATGCATGATCTATGCAATTTATACATTGTGGCTTTTCAACATATACATACTACGGTGGATAGAAAAATTGAAATAGGGATAACCGAATCGGCGTGGGTTGCAAAAATTGTTTTTATGTATATTAGTTTAATTTTTTTTTAATTGAAATTCATTCATATATTCCGGTGCCGCAGGCTCCCTAAAAATAGTTAAAAATTGAAATTTTACGAAAATATATATGTTATACGTATATTTTTTTCTATAATTACTTTTGGCGCTGGGTGCGATAGTTGTCTTTTAAGCATACTAGCATACATGAAAAAAACAATTTCACCTTCTATAAATTTCCTTCCAGTGCCCCAAAACATTTAAACATTTGCCGAAAATCGATTTTTATGCAAATTTTGAACTAAATAATATAAGTAAAAATAAAGAGTTAAAGAATCATTTGTATATCATAAAATGTAGATCCAGGTGATGAAAAATCTTTTATCGTTTATTATTAAATGCAGAAAATTATTTTTTTATACTATATTGTTATTTACGAAATTTTAGATAGACAAGAGGCTTCAATTGCTGGTGCTATTTTACAAGATATTGAAATTGTACACAAAAGAGAGACTTCAAATGTAGTAGATCACATCAGATTTCGTCGACAGCGTACAAAGGTACGAAATTCACTTGCAGAGACGAGCAATTTAGCAATCTCTCTTTCTGTTTTAACCTTATTATATTTTGATGTGGGAAAAGACAACATAAATGTGCAAGTGATGAAGGGAACAATGCACTACAGAAAAACCACAAAGAGGGAACAATACACTCTTGCAAAAAAACTGACTCTTTGTATATTACCCACATGACAGTTGAAACAGGAGAAACTAAGCATAAAAGAAGCAATAATCATTTTTTTACCAAATAATATACAATTGAATGGGCTTACAGTAATTGGATGCGTCGGAAAAAAATGTAAATTTTGTGCACAAAGGAGGAGTTATTCGCCTGATGGAGCTACAACTTAATAGACCCTTACAAAGGTGCATTTGTTCGCTTGATACAAATGCCTTTACGACATTTACTAAATTATTTAGATGGTGTAACAATTGGTCCTACAGCCTTTTTTGGACCAATTGATACAGCAACCATACCTGCGAGGAGCTACCATTAGCCTACTTTTTTTCAATAAGTGTGGAGAATATGCCAGATAACATAGATAGAACTAGCTATTACCCGTGACATCGTTCACGTAACATTAAAAAAAGAATAAATGCATTAATTTAGCAAAACATTTCACTTGATAATTAACAACATATATAATTAACCAAAGCTTTGCCACATTTTATAGAAGACAATACGGTATTTCTTTGCTATAGGGGCCTTGACATAACCCAGTCTTAAAAAAGTGAAATTTCATGTCAAATAATATATACAATCGCGAAAATGAAACTGCAACTAATGAAAAAAGGAGGACCAAGTAAAATCGTGAAAATCGAGGAATTCCTCTTCGTAAAACGAAAAACAACACTGGCAGAATTCTTCTATACAACAGTGCATTTTAGGTGGTATTTGGTATACAATTTGTATATGTGTGCATTGCTAAATGGGCATTATTATACTGTTTATTTGCATAGACGTATGCCATATATTACTTACTACATTATCTTGTTTATGTATATATTAAATTAAGTGCTTCACGCTAAGTGGTATAAATAGTGAACAAACTGCTTGTGGATTTTATACATTGATAGCTATTTCACAAAGATATAACAATCTGATTCGATTCTAAAATGTAAATAAAGGTTACTGGAAAGTACTTTAAATTCTGCCCAATTTAACCTCGATATTTTCTCTATCGCGTCAAGAACACTATAAGCAGATAAATACCGACGACACGAATCTGATGATCTAAATTTACATATTTTTGTTAGTATATATAAGATTATTTTAATTTATTTCATGGGCTTGAAATTTTTTACGCTTTCTCTAGGGTTAGGTGTCGAATAAATGTACTTTCTTATTATTTTATTTTGTCATTTCTATTTATTCTATTTTCCATTCATTCCATTTATGGATATTGATTTAATTTACATATTCGTGTCTCATCAAAAACGTCACCTGTAAAAAATGCAGCCAAGTCTCGTAACTCATTTACCGTAAAAAGTACTGAGATCGTGTAAAGCCAAGTTTAGCTATCTTATTAACTCTGAAATTTTCATTCACAAATCACTCCTAGTCTCTACATCTTTAGTTAAATATTATTTTGTGACTTGGCAATTCCGCAGCACAGGGAAGTTATTACACCTTACTATGTTATATGGGAAGGGATGACATAATATGATTAAGGCTAATTATATACGCACAGGGAAATTATTACACCTTAATATGTTATGGGATGGCATGGTATTATTTGATTAAGACTAATTATATACATCACATTCTCGTGCTACGTTCTCGTGCCAAGTCACAAAATAATATTTAACTAAAGATGTAGAGACTAGGAGTGATTTGTGAATGAAAATTTCAGACTTAATAAGATAGCTAAACTTGGCTTTACACGATCTCAGAACTTTTTACGGAAAAAGAGTCACGAGACTTGGCTGCATCTTTTACAGGTGACGTTTTTGATGAGATTTCACTTCTTTTTGTAAGTAATCCTCCTTTTCTTGATTTTGGGTTCTTTTTGGAGATCATCCACTGATTTTCGCTAAGCCCACACTCTGTCCCTATTATTTACAGGTATCAAAAATTTGAAGCTTTAGTTTCGTTTGCAAAGTACTGTAGATAAAAAGAGATTTCAGGTTCCTAGGCCAGCACTAAGTTATGGGAGGGGGAGTGTCAAAAGTACTCTCAATTGCTTCCAGGATAGATGCTATCCATCTGAGATATTACTCGCAGTCCTAGATACTTGATATTTAGCATAAAATAACTTTTTAGTATAAAAAGAAAGCCAAAATTAAAATTTCCGGAAATTTTTAATAAATCAAACTATATTCATTTTTTCGATGTTTTTTATTTTTTTTTTCGTTTTTTTTTTATTTATTTTTTTACATTTACGGATTTTTTAATTTTTTCTTACTTAGTATACTAAACCCTACCTTTCTGCCAAATGTCAAGCTTCTAGGACTACAAAATCGGATTATTTTCAAATTTTTGACTTTTTATAAATTTATTGATTTTTCGATTTTACTTCTAAGTTACCTGATTGTCATGCCAATATAGTAATTTTTTGATCCGTCTTCTTAGTATCATTTAGGTTCAATTTAGAGGTAAAGCAAGTGAATGTTAGAGTCACCATAATTTTATTTAGAAAGAACTATCAAACCATAACCAGCCAGTAATGTCGGGAGGGTAGGGGAAACTGTGAAAATTTTTGTGGGGCTAACATCATTTAACAATCTATATTTCATATGCGAAGTAAATAGAGTATATCCTGTCAAAGAAAACAAACCTGTCTATAAAGAAATCGCCTATATCGTAGCCAGTCTATAGTGGAACTTTCCTATAACGAAATTCGTAAACGAAAGAAAAGAAAACCATAATCCGGGGGAAATAACATAAAACAATTAGGGGCGTTGTACTAGCTAATAGGACAATTATCTTAAAACTAATGTTTGTAGCAGTACAAAATCAAATTGTTTTCGAATTTTCGATTTTTTAAAGATATTTCGATTTTATTTTCAAATTTAACGAATTTGTAATTGTTCCTTTTATTGAATAGTAAATTTTACCTTTACACCAAGTTTTAAGTTTCTAAGAATACAAGATAAAATTATTTTCAATTTTTGACTTTTTCGATTTTTTTAAAATAATTTTCTGGATTTTTTAATTTTTTCTTATTTTGTATCCTTTATTACAAATTTCAAATTTCTAGCGCTACAAAATCGAATTATTTTGAAATTTCCGATCTTTTTCGAGTTTTTTTTATTCTATTTTCGAATTTATTGTGTTTTAATTTTTCCTTTCTCTGTATCCTAAACAATAAGTTTTTTCGAATTTTACAGATTTTTTCATTTTTTTCTTTTTTTGTGTCTAAATATAGTGCCTTTATTCCAAATTTTAAGTTTCTAGCTCTACAAAATCGAATTATTTTCATATTTTCGTTTTTTTCGATTTTTTGATTTTATTTTCGATGTTTGTTGTGTTTTTATTTTTTTCTGAATCCTAAACACTACATTTACACCAAATTTTCAGTTTCTAAGACTACGAGATCATATTATTTTCAATTTCTCACTTTATTTTCTTTTTCTTTCTTTCTTTTTTTCTTTTTTTTATTTAATATTTGAAACTTTCGATTTTTTTTTCGAATTATCCATATTTTTTAATGTTCCCTTATTTAGTATCTTAAATATTACCTTTATTCCAAATTACAAGTTTCTAGCGCTATGAAATCGAATTATTTTCAAATTTTCTTTATTTTTCGATTTTTTTATTTTGATTTCGAATTTTATTGCGTTTTTATTTTAACTTATTCTGAATCCTAAACACTATCTTTACCGCGAATTTTAGGTTTCTAAGGCTAAAAGATCAAATTATTTTAATTTTTTCATTTTTTTCCCATTTTTCGAATTTTTGATTTTTTTTTTCGAATTTTCCGGATTTTTTAATTTTTCCTTATTTTGCATCCTAAATACTACCTTTATTCCGAATTCCATGTTTCTAGCGCAACAAAATCGGATTATTTGAAATTTTTCGGTTTTTTTCGATTTTTCCGAATTTTCCATTTTATTTTCGATTTTTTCTTTTGTGTGTGTGTTTTTGATGTTTTCTTTTTCTGAATTCTAAACACTACCTTCACACCAAATTTTAAGTTTTTAAGACTACAAGATCGTGCTATTTTCAATTTTGTTCGAATTTGTTGAATTTTCGAATGTTTTTTTTTTTTTTTTTTTCAGATTTTATAATTTTTCCTTTCTTTGTATCCGAAACACTAGCTTAGCTCCAAATTTTAAGTTTCTATGGCTGCGTGATCTACCCAATCTTTTTGATGACGCGAGAGTGAGTGAGTGTGTGAGTGACAAAATATCGAAACTTTGAGTTCATATACCGTCTGCACTAATTTATGGGTATTTTTTTAATTATCCATATTTTTTAATTTTTCCTTATTTAGTATCTTAAATATTACATTTATTCCAAATTTCAAGTTTCTAGCGCTATAAAATCGAATTATTTTTAAATTTTCCTTATTTTTCGATTTTTCCAAATTTTTCGATTTTTCGATTTTATTTTCGAATTTTATTGCGTGTTTTATTTTAACATTTTCTGAATCCTAAACACTATCTTTACCGCGAATTTTAAGTTTCTAAGGCTAAAAGATTAAATTATTTTAATTTTTTCAATTTTTTTCGAATTTTTGATTTTTTTTTTCGAATTTTCCGGGTTTTTTAATTTTTCCTAATTTTGCATCCCAAATACTACCTTTATTCCGAATTCCAAGTTTCTAGCGTAACAAAATCGGATTATTTGAAAAATTTCGATTTTTTTCGATTTTTTCAATTTTGCTTTCGATTTTTTTGGTGTTTTTGATGTTTTCTTTTTCTGGATGCAAAACACTACCTTCACACCAAATCTTAAGTTTCTAAGACTACAAGATCGTCTTATTGTCAATTCTAAATTTTGATGGAATTTGTTGAATTTTCGAATGTTTTTTTTCGAATTTTCCGGAGTTTTTAAATTTTCCTCTCTTTGTATCCTAAACACTACCTTTTTTCCAAATGTCAAGTTCTAGGGCTACGGGATCTACCTAATATTTTTGATGACGCGGAACGAGTGAGTGAGTGAGTGACAAAAAATCGAATGTTTGAGTTCATATATCGTCTGAACTAGAAAAGACAGAAAGTTGTAATTTTAAATTTTGGTCCTGTGTGCCAAATACTATAGAAAAACGAAGTTTTGAATTTTTGGGATACTCCAGCGCGGAGATATGGGGGGTCAAAAGTGCCCTGAGTTGCTTCCAGAAAAGTTTGCTTACGGCTGTGCTTTCTCGACATGGCGGAAGCACTGCCGTGCATCCAGATTCTTTAAAGTTATTATCAGGATTAGGGTAGGATACGATTAGGGTTAGGATTAGGAATAAAAATTGAACGACAATGGCATGGCCGATTCAGGTTTAAAGTATGAACCATCATGAATCAATAAGAAAATTAGAATATTATCGGCTAATAGTTTTCAATATGCTTTACAGTCATAGTTGGCATCAAAGGTGAGCGGGGAAATGATCATCTAAAATACCATTAAGTGTTTACCACGCAAAAAACAAATCTTGTTACAACAATGTATTTAATTTTGCGCCAAATTTCACTTGATAAAAAAAAAGGGAAATTGACTATGGACTTAATTTTAGACCCCTAGCCTTCCTATTCTCGGAAATTTTCTACCTATATGTAAAAAAAATTCTACTATATAGAACGCGCTTTCACGTTTATAATGTTATGAATTGGTACGATCGGCTTGTTCAAGTTTACACAATTCGGTTGGAAGAAAATATTCATTACTTTTTGATTTCTTCTTTGATTTTGCATTACGCGAATTTGTTGATAAAATCGATTTTCTTTTCGATAACATTGTTGTTTTTAACATTTTCCAACCTAGTTGAAAAGTGTTTATGACTTCGGTTTGTCTGCCGTCTGCCGTCTGGCCGTCTGGCCGTCTGGCCGTCTGGCCGTCTGGCCGTCTGGCCGTGCTCTAACTCCCGTAAATAGGCTCGGATTACTCTGCAATTTTTATATGTTATTGTCGTTATCTATAGAATGTTCTCTATTTCAACGGAAGTGTGTAGTACTTATAGTTTTTTTACAGGGACACTCAAAAGAATTCCGTTACATTGCGGTCTATGGGGAAAAATCATTTGCGGTTTATTTAAATAATGTTTCACTATTTTAAACGCATTGAAATTTATATACATCACTAAGGTGCATTAGAAGAAGCTTATTATGGATTTAGGGTGTGCATAGCACTTATAGTTACTTTACAGGGACAGTCAAAAGAATTCCGTTACATTACACCTATGGAGAAAAATCGCCTACGGTTTAATTAAATAATGTTTCACTATTTTAAACGCATTGAAATTTATATATATCACTAAGGTGCATGACAAGAGGCTTACTACAGAATAGTGTGTGTATAGCAGTCATCGTTCATTTACAGGGACACACAAAAGAATTCTCGGTACTTTTCGGTTAGCCGGGCGCCAGTGATATATGTGCATATATAAATACATATGTATATACATATATTTGTATATATATACATACATATATATATATGTGTGTGTATGTATATATATGTATATGTAGACATGTGTATATATGTGTGTGTGTATGTATATACATGCACATATATCACTGGCGCCCGGCTAACCGAAAAGTACCGAATTCTCTATTGTCTGTTAACAATAATTCCTGGAAGTGCGTTTTAAGTTACTGAACACGATTTTAAGTTTAACTCACTTTTTATCTATTACGTGGTGTGTATAAATTCTGTAGATCCTATACAGGGAAGCATTAAAGTTCGCGAACATATTTCCGTTTATTGACAGGAACTCTAGCCGGAGAATTTTAAACTGTGCTACGCGTATCCTAACTGAACTAAAATTTAGCATTCTATGTAGTATATACACAAATCTATAGATACTATACAGGGCTGAATAAAAGTATTCGGATATTTTTTCGAATATTGTATATGTTGGAAATACCTGAAATTATGTTTTTAAATCTGGAGGCACGGCAGTGCCTCCGCCAAGTCGAGAGAGGACAGCCGTAAGCATACTTTTCTGGAAGTAACTAAGGGCACTTTTGACCCCCCCATATCTCCGCGCTGGAGTATCCCAAAAATTTTAAACTTCAATTATAGAGAGTATTTGGCCCACAGGACCAAAATTTAAAATTACAACTTTCTGTCTTTTCTAGTTCAGGCGATATATGAACTCAAACATTCGATTTTTTGTCACTTCTTACTCACTCGTTCACGCGTCATCAAAAAGATTGGGTAGATCCCGTAGCCCCAGAAACTTGACATTTGGAAAAAAGGTAGTGTCTAGGATACAAAGAAAGGAAAAATTATAAAATTCAGAAAATTCGAAAAAAAACCATTCGAAAATTCAACAAATTCCATCAAAATTGAAAATTGAAAATAATACGATCTTGTAGTCTTGGAAACTTGAGATTTGGTGTGAAGGTAGTGTTTAACATCCAGAAAAAGAAAACATCAAAAACACCAAAAAAATCGAAAGCAAAATTGAAAAAAACGAAGAAATTGAAAAAAAACGAAAATTTGAAGACAATCCGATTTTGTTGCGCTAGAAAATTCAAATTAGGAATAAAGGTAGTATATAGGATACAGAAAAAGGAAAATTAAAAAAATCCAGAAAATTCGAAAAAAAAATAAAAAAATTCGAAAAAAATTGAAATAATGAAAATAATTTGATACGATAACGCTCGTATTTATAAATTAATTTGGATGAAACTAATTGTGTGTATTAAGCTCACCAATGCCTCGACCGAGTTCGTTGGCCAGCTTGGTCCGCCATCTTGTTTCAAGATGGCGGCCACGGAAAATTTTATAACTAAAATAAATATACAAAAAAGTTAAAAAATCAAGTTTATTTTTTAATTAGGTGTTAGGACTTGATACAAGGTTTCCAGAGCATTTTTTGTTTTACCTCTATCTTAAAAATTGGCTGAGATAGAGCAGTTTGAAATTCTAGGGTGGCTGACATTTTGAAACAAAACAGCACATTACAAAAAACCAACGATAAATTTATGGTCAATAATGGTCAAGCAGGTGCAATCCCGAATGAATACTCCGTGTTATTATAACTGTAACTTTGACTTCGAAATTTTGATACGTTGCATTTTCTATTTGTTAATATTTTTGAACTATGATTTACGCTAAGTAAAATGTTGTTGTTGAAGAGGGATTTTCCAAGTAAATCCGAAACGTCCAATTTTATTATGTTTTTAATGTTTTATGAAAGTGTATTGTAATGTCTGTAATTTTAATGATTTTAATATAAATTTATAAGTTTTAGTGAACGCGATTTCTCGCAAATTATTTTCTTTCATTGTTGTAATCATTTTCCCAATCATACGCATAAAACTATATATTCATATCCATTAGCACCAAATTCTCGCCAAACTTGGCGACAATTGGCAAAATCTCGCCAAATTTGGCGACAAAAATAAGTCTTCATAAATGAAGCCAACTTGGCTATAGCTCAATAATTTGGCGAATTTCTTATTCAAATTCAGTGTAAACGAATCTTTTGTAAACGGTTTCTTTGCATTTTAACTTGCTGTTTTCGAGTAACATTAGCTAAAATTTTAAAACGAAGATATAGGAAAGCTACCTTTTCCTGCCGGTACAGGCCGGAGGACTTTTTTATGAGTTGTCGGATGCAATCTATGTTTTGCATTAAATAAAGTAAAACATTGAAAAACAAATCCCACTGGATGGGGATAGTTTGTTTTAGATCTGGAGGCACGGCAGTGCCTCCGTCAAGTCGAGAGAGGACAGCCGTAAGCATACTTTTCTGGAAGCAACTCAGGACACTTTTGACCCCCTCATACCTCCGCGCTGGAGTATCCCAAAAATTTGAAACTTCGTTTTTCTAGAGTATTTGGCACACAGGACCAAAATTTAAAATTAAAACTTTCTATCTTTTCTAGTTCAGACGATATATGAACTCAAACATTCGATTTTTTGTCACTCACTCACTCACTCGTTCACGCGCCATCAAAAAGATTAGGTAGAACCCGTAGCCCTAGAAACTTGACATTTGGAAAAAAGGTAGTGTCTAGGATACAAAGAAAGGATAAATTATAAAATCCGGAAAATTCGAAAATAAAAACTTTCGAAAATTCAACAAATTCCATCAAAATTGAAAATTGAAAATAATACGATCTTGTAGTCTTAGGAACTTAAGATTCGGTGTGAAGGTAGTGTTTATCATCCAGAAAAAGAAAACATCAAAAACACCAAAAAAAATCGAAAGCAAAATTGAAAAAATCGAAAATCGAAAAAAATCGAAAAATTTCAAATAATCCGATTTTGTTGCGCTAGAAACTTGGAATTCGGAATAAAGGTAGTATTTAGGATGCAAAATAAGGAAAAATTAAAAATTCCGGACACTTCGAAAAAAAAATTCGAAAAATTCGAAAAAAAATTGAAAAAATTAAAATAATTTGATCTTTTAGCCTTAGAAACTTAAAATTCGCAGTAAAGATAGTGTTTAGGATTCAGAATAAGTTAAAATAAAAAACCAAATAAAATTCGAAAATAAAACAAAAAAAATCGAAAAAATCGAAAAAATCGAAAAATAAGGAAATTTTGAAAATAATTCGATTTCATAGCGCTAGAAACTTGAAATTTGGAATAAAGGTAATATTTAAGATACTAAATAAGGAAACATTAAAAAATATGGATAATTAAAAAATACCCATAAATTAGTGCAGACGATATATGAACTCAAAGTTTCGATTTTTTGTCACTCACACACTCACTCACTCTCGCGTCCTCAAAAAGATTGGGTATATCCCACAGCCACAGAAACTGAAAATTTGGAATAAAGCTAGCATTTCGGATACAAAGAAAGGAAAAAATATAAAATCCGAAAAATTAAAAAAAAAAAAAAAAAAAAAAAAACATTCGAAAATTCAAAAAAATCGAACAAAATTGAAATTTGAAAATAACACGATCTTGTAGTCTTAAAAACTTAAAATTTGGTGTGAAGGTGGTGTTTAGAATTCAGAAAAAGAAAACATCAAAAACACAAAAAAAAAATTGAAAATAAAATCGAAAAATCGAAAAAAATCGAAAAATTTCAAATAATCCAATTTTGTTGGCTAGAAACTTGGAATTCGGAATAAATGTAGTATTTAGGATGCAAAATAAGGAAAAATTAAAAATTCCAGAAAACTCGAAAAAAAATCAAAAATTCGAAAAATTCGAAAAAATTTGAAAAAAATTTAAATTATTTGATCTTTTGGCCTTAGAAACTTAAAATTCGCGGTAAAGATAGTGTTTAGGATTCAGAATAAGTTAAAATAAAAACGCAATAAAATTCGAAAATAAAATAAAAAAATCGAAAGAAATCGAAAAATAAGGAAATTTTGAAAATAATTTGATTTCATAGCGCTAGAAACTTGAAATTTGGAATAAAGGTAATATTTAAGATACTAAATAAGGAAACATTAAAAAATATGGATAATTTAAAAAAAATCGAAAATTAAAAAAACAAAATAGAAAGAAAGAAAGAAAAAGAGAGAAATTGAAAATAATACGATCTCGTAGTCTTAGAAACTGAATATTTGGTGTAAAGGTAGTGTTTAGGATTCAGAAAAAGAAAAATTAAAAACACAACAAAAATTGAAAATAAAATAAAAAAATCGAAAAAAAACGAAAATTTGAAAATAATTCGATTTTGTAAAGCTAGAAACTTAAAATTTGGAATAAAGTTAGTATTTAGGATACAAAAAAAGAAATAAATAAAAAATCTGTAAAATTCGAAAAAAAATTCGAAAATTCGAAAATTGCAAAAAATTCGATTTTGTAGCTTTAGAACTTAAAATTCGCGTAAACTTATTGTTTAAGATACAGAAAAAGGAAAAATTAAAACACAATAAATTCGAAAATAGAATAAAAAACTCGAAAAAGATCGGAAATTTTAAAATAATTCGATTTTGTAGCTCTAGAAACTTAAAATTTGTAATAAAGGATACAAAATAAGAAAAAATTATAAAATCCAGAAAATTATTAAAAAAATGCGAAAAAATCAAAAATTGAAAATATTTTTATCTTGTTGTCTTAGAAACTTAAAACTTGGTGTAAAGGTAGTATTCACTATTCAATAAAAGGAACAATTAAAAAATTCGAAAATAAAATTGAAAAATCGAAATATGTTTAAGAAATCGAAAATTCGAAAACAATTTGATTTTGTACTGCTAGAAACATGAGTTATAAGATAATTGTCCTATTAGCTAGTACAACGCCCCTAATTGTTTTATGTTATTTCCCCCGGATTATGGTTTTCTTTTCTTTCGTTTACGAATTTCGTTATAGAAAAGTTCCGCTATAGATTGGCTACGATATTGGCGATTTCTTTATAGACAGGTTTGTTTTCTTTCACATGTTGTACTCTATTTACTTCACATATGAAATATGGATTGTTAAATGATGTTAGCCCCACAAGAATTTTCACAGCTCCCCCTACCCTCCCGACATTACTGGCTGGTTATGGCTTGATAGTCCTTTCTAAATAAAATCATGGTGACTCTAAGATTCACTTGATTTATCTCTAAATTGAACCTAAATGATCCTAAGAAGACGGATCAAATAATTACTATATTGGCATGACAATCAGGTAACTTAGAATTAAAATCGAAAAATCAATAAATTCATAAAAAGTCGAAAATTTGAAAATAATTCGATTTTGTAGTCCTAGAAGATTGACATTTGGCAGAAAGGCAGGGTTTTGTACACAAAGTAAGGAAAAATTAAAAAATCCGTAAATAATAAAAAAAAGTCTAAAAAAAAAAAACGAAAAAAAACAATCGAAAAAAGGAATATAGTTTGATTTATTGGAAATTTCAGGAAATTTTAATTTTGGCTTTCTTTTTATACTAAAAAGTCCTTTTATGTTAAATATCAAGTATCTAGGGCTGCGAGTTATATCTCAGATGCATAGCGCCTATCCTGGAAGCAATTGAGAGTACTTTTGACACTCCCCCTCCCATAATTTAGTGCTTGCCTAGGAACTTGAAATCTCTTTTTATCTACAGTACTTTGCAAACGAAACTAAAGCTTCAATTTTTTGATACCTGTAAATAATAGGGACAGAGTGTGGGCTTAGCGAAAATCAGTGGATGATCTCCAAAAAGAACCCAAAATCAAGAAAAGGAGGGTTACTTACAAAAAGAAGTGAAATCTCATCAAAAAGTCACCTGTAAAAAATGCAGCCAAGTCTCGTAACTCATTTACCGTAAAAAGTACTGAGATCGTATAAAGCCAAGTTTAACTATCTTATTAACTCTGAAATTTTCATTCACAAAATCACTCCTAGTCTCTACATCTTTAGTTAATTATTATTTTGTGACTTGGCAATTACGCAGCACAGGGAAGTTATTACACCTTGCTATGTTATGGGATGGGATGGGATAATTTAACTAAAGCAAATTATATACGCACAGGGAAGTTATTACACCTTAATATGTTATAGTATTATTTGATTAAGACTAACTATATACATCACATTCTCGTGCTAAGTAATTTCCAAGTCACAAAATAATAATTAACTAAAGATGTAGAGACTAGGAGTGATTTTGTGAATGAAAATTTGAGAGTTAATAAGATAGTTAAACTTGGCTTTATACGATCTCAGTACTTTTTACGGTAAATGAGTTACGAGACTTGGCTGCATTTTTTACAGGTGACTTTTTGATGAGATATGTTATGCGTTTTCCAAATTGTTTACTTAGATGTTATCTTTTAGCTTATTAAACGGTATGATTTGTAAAATTATTTTGGAAGCGTTGGAAAGTGTTACATAATCTATGCTTGACGCATGATTTTTCGTTCTTGTTTAAGTTTAAAAAATATTGTAATTTTACTTAAACATTGCTTTAAAATCTATGCAATTTTTTTTTATCCTACAAGACTTTACAAAAATCTATTATGAAACAACTTTAAAAAAAGTTATATTTAAAAACGACAACAAAGTTTTTCCTATTTTAAAACTAAAAGAAATATAATATTAACTTCCGGTTCGAAATGACGATTTACAAATATGTTTCGATTGTGGGAAAATGATAGAGGAAAATTGCTGTTCGACAAAATCATATTAAATCTTTAGCTTTTATGGGAAAAGCAACTTTCTTTTAAAAAATATAGTTATTTATATTAAGATTTTATGATTTTCGATACGGATAATTTTGCGATGCATATCATTGACATTTGCCATCCAATATATATAGTTTTTAATTTTAATTTTATTTTTTAACTTTTTAAAATTTAAATTAAAAATATGGTAACTTTACGTTAGCCGTGTGCAGACGATAAATCGCCAACCTATCCCATAATTTGTATTGAATTCATTAAAAATATATTAAAAATATAAATCTTTCACTCATTTCATTTAAAACACAGAACTTTAATTTACAACACATACATTTAAAATACATATATTACATACATTTAAAATAATTCCTTTCATGTAAAAGAAAAAGAAAAAATAAGAGAAATTAATCACAATTAATTTGATAAACCAAGATCATTTTATTTTAACATCAAAACAAATCTGTTTAATTTTTCTATATATGACATCATATTCGCTTGCTTTCCATACTTACTCGTATTTATGCACTTTGTATTATTATCAAATATTTGAAAACGCAAGTTTTATTTCTAATATGACATCATTTCATATTCTGTTTAATTCTTAAATAATTCATTTCCTTTTCATTTTCCACATGGAAATTTTTCACATGAAAATAAATTATTGATTAAAAATTATTATTCAGGGGTTTTATTTCATATTGGCAACGATAAAGTATTAGCAACGGTAAAATAAATTTAACCATTTAAAAAAAGCTGCAAAACCGGGCCCTTTGGGCCAAACCAACCAAACCAACCAACCATTTTAAAATATACGAAAAAATGTCCATTTATTCTCTATGAAAATAAAGAAATTTTGAATTATTAAGAAAAATATTGAAATAAAATAAACAAAAACCAGCCTATGTTCATATGAGGGTTATAATCAACTTATATGCAAAGATACAGGATAATTAAATGCTTCAATTTGACGCTGGCTTCAGCCTAACATTTGCACACAATCAGATTTATAATATAACTAGCTGTTACCCGTGACTTCGTTCACGTAACATTAAAAGAAAAATAAATGTACTAATCAAGCAAAATATTTCACTCCCGATAATTAAAAACGTAAATAATTAACTAACTCTTTATCACATTTCATAGAAGAAAATACGATATTTCTTTGTTATAGCGGCCTTGACATAAATCAGTTTAAAAAGGGTAAAATTTTGTGCCAAATAACCGCGAAAAGGAATCTGCAACCAATGGAAAAAGGACGGCCAAGAATTGGGTAAAAAGAAATGTCAATTTTACCTGATAAACCATTTTACTTTTAACGATTTTGAGAAACGTTTTAACAGCAATCATTTAAAAATAATTCATTGGAAATAGTATATGTTTTTTCTTTAATTTCAATTCTTGTGAATAGGGATGAATAGTTGTACACCTAAATGCAAAGAGCTTCAATTGCAAAGCTTTTTGCAGCCCAAAATTACATGCAAGCGTAACACTTAAATTACAAAGCTTTTTGCAACTCAAAATTACATGTAAACATTACTTTTGCATGTAATTTTCATTGCAAATTAACATTTATTACGATTCAAATTAAAATTAATTTGGATGCAAATTACATGTAAATGTTACGTTTGCATGTAATTTGGGGTTGCAAAAAGCTTTGCAATTGCAAGTGTTACGTTTGCATGTAACAGCAAATTTGTGTCCTTGGTTTAATCTATAGCTGAAACAAATCTTCATTTCTTGACAATATGCTGACAGGCGATTTTTGCTCTCAGAATAAATTAATTCATAAATTTTGAAGATGTGGAAATATGTTTTTATTTTTCGGAAATTGTACTGTAATCAAGATTTTTTTTCTCACCAACTATTCTAATTGAAAATAAAATAATTTTTTTCAGTTTTAATGAGAAAGTGGCAGAAAAATATATTAATCAGTTTTATTTCTCCTTTTTTATCCACAAAAATGGAGTAATTTAAGTACCATTTATAGAGAAATTTCGCAAAAAAATATTTACAAAAAATATTAATATCTCTGAATCTAGTTCAAAATTTTAAATTCTCGGAGTTTATATGACATCCTCGAATCAATGATAACCGGTGTTAAGTAAATCGCGTTGCATTAAGAGGAGTAGTTGCGAAATACACACAGACAGATTTTAACTTAATAGACTTGTGTTCAATTTTCTTTTCCTAATAATCTTACTGATGCTTGTATTATTAATCACAGAGTTCAGAGAATAAATAGAGATGAAGTATTCATGTTTGGCGTGATGCTGAAAATGCAACCCTACAGTCGGCCCAAACAATTGGCGGCTTGCTTTGAAAACCTCTCCCCGTCCAATGAATCCAGTCCTTGTTCCACGTGCAGCCTCTTTCCATCCAATGAAGTCAGCCCTTGGGCCTAATGATTTGAGCGATAACCGGCTTCATATTGCCATCCAATTTTACGGTTCATAACCTCTCTATTCTTTCACTGTACTCAGTGATTATTAATGTATGAAATTGATACACGCTCCATTTGAAACATATTTAAAAAATCCCGTTTTATTATGACGCCACTTTGATCCCAGAGAAATCTCCTTTCAATGATATAATTCTTGTTAATTTTCTTTTCCTGGCAATAATGACGTGAATTTTAGCAGAAAACTCACATCTGTTTGTAACTGATATTCAAGCTTATTATTAATCAGAATCAAAAAAATATTTCAGTTATTCATCTTAAATATGACGTCCATTATGTATATACTTTTATCATACACTGATAGTCATGCTCCTTGTAATATTACGAATATTTGAAAATACATGTTTTATTTATGATGTCATATTTGTTCAAGCCAAGAAGCATCCTTTTCATAGTTCCGTGGTTCAAGCGAAATATATTTTTAATAATATTATTATTGTTAACTAGATGGAACCCGTCAAAACGTGACGGAGAAAAATACTATAACAATATCAGTAAAATAAGCTTCTTTATTATTTAAGTAGGGTTCGTATGAAACAGTCTTTCAAATATTTTATTTTAAAAAATCCCCCCCCCCCCGGTGAAATGCTATTTCCGATGCAAACTCCAAATGAACACTCCGTAAACAAATGTGTAATGCAAATCAGTTTGACATTACCACCATATTCCCCACGACAAAAAAAAAAAAAAAAAAAAAAAGTCATGGACCTATAAAGTATCATACAAATAGTCCTATCATAAAGTATCATACAAATTTCCTACTTTCATCTCATATTCAGTAAATAAAAGAACATAGTATAAGCACCCCCCTGTGATAATGCAATCGAATGAGCTCCTATGTGCACATGTATTGCATCTGTCCAAAGGCACCGTTGAAATTCGACGTTAAAAAAAGTTTTAAAATTTTTACATTAAAAGTTTTAAAATGTCCTCTTTAATCATTGTTCGTTTCAAATCCATATCTTCTAAAACGTATCCATTGTTTTAAGCTAATCAATTTTTATGTAAAAATGAAGAATTTTTGTTAAAAATAATAAATTAATATGCAGATGAGGGAGAATTTTAATGTTTTCAATTGTAATTTATTTGTATGGTTTCTTCTATCCCTTTACATAATCAGGATGATTATTCCTTTTCCATCACAGTCGGTCTCTTATACAGTTAAATATCCAATGGATCTTTACAAAAATAATAAATAACAGTTCCTAGCATATTCTGATTCAACATATACATCAACGAATTCAACATATCAATTTTATGTTAATCATAAACTAAAAATAGTTTTTTTTTCTTTTGACAGATTTTATATTAGCGCCAAAATACTCTATCTTATGGATAATCTGATCTTATGATTTACCAGGTTTTTATTTTATTTTTTCACTTTTCATGAAGGTTAGGGATACCTATTTTCAATTATTGCAACTTTCCAAGGGGCTATTTTACATTATTAAAACAAACGGATGGTCATTGTTGAGATAGAATTGAAAAATATTTCATGCTTGAAAATTATTTAAAAAGTCGTTAAATTAAGCGGCAGATTTCAAATAATTTCAATCGAAAGCTAATTTTTTTTCTAATTGAGGATGTAAAAATTGAAATTGTAAAATGTAGTAAAAAAATTTAATTTTTAGTATTTAGAAGTGATGTAAGTGCGATGAAAGCTAAAGCGATAGTGTCATTTGTTGTCACAACCGTTATACATTTCTAAATATTGCCACTGTGTTTTGGTTGGCGTCCAAATGTAGACTACCATTTTTTGACATCGAAAGAAAAATTCACAGTGAAAGAAATAAGACTTTGCCGATAATAAGGAACTGTTAAATGAACTTATAACAAACCTACCAAAATAATTCCTATAAAATATTAGCTTTACATTGTTTATTCTATCTAAAAATACAATCATTATTTCAAGTTTTTTTTCCTGAAATTCTTTACTTTTGTGAATTTTTTTATTAAAAAGGGAAATCTTAATAATTTAAATCCTATAATTCCTATAACTTAATCCTATAATTTAAAAAAAGTAATTGGTAACATGTAATCAAGGTATGCAATCAAGATGAAGCAACCAATAAAGGCTCCAGTTCTAATCTTTAAAATTAAAAATTGAAATATCAGTTAATATTACGCCATGTTGACACAATCATATAAATTTTTCTTTTTAGTTTTATCAATGTTAAAATGCATTTCAAGCTAAGCTAACATCATTTTCACCGGTACAAACTTTTCACACGCACATTTATGCTTAAGCACCATGCATACAAATAAAAATATATTTTGCATTTAATTGTAATGAAAAAAAATGGCATTAACAAAGTTATAATGCTTAATGATAAAATGAACCCAATGGACAATATTTCCGTGACGTCACAGTAAATATGAATTTTTATTTGCTTATAAAACACACGGATAAATATTTTTACCGAAATACTTAAACATTTTAACTATATTTTAACTTACAAATTAAAAAATTCGGCCTAAAAGTCATGTGCTTTTAATATTTAATATTTATTTTTTATGCTCGCAATCATTGAGTTCAGAAAATAAACTCTGTACGTCGCAACAGTGGGCATTCCGACTTTATGACGTCATAAGCAGAAGTAAAATTTTAATTTAAGATTACGGTTAATTAATTAAATTTTCGAACAAACGAATGTACGATAACAAATCTGTGACCAAATATCTTTCATTATAAAAAAAGAATGATGTAATTTGATGTAGTAGTTTGTTCTCACGGATTGTCGAAACAAAACGCTTAGCGTTTTAAATATATAGATTCTTCTTTCTAATTATAACGCAGTTTTTGACAGAAAAAGATCTTTTTAATGTAACCGATATTCATACTTCATTTATACTAACAAATACTCCATATTGTTGTTTCAAATATCACAGAAATTCATCTTCTTTTGAATTATTTTCATTTTTCACGGGAAAATCGCTCAACTGAAACTTAATTTTTGAAAAAAAATTATTCTTTCGCATTTTTATTTATTGGCAACGATCAAAGCCTATTTTATCTAAAAATGTCCATTGATTCTCTATGAAAATAATCAAATTTTTAATTATTAAGAAAAGTACTTGAATAAAATAAACAAAAACCAGTCTATGTTCATTTCCGGGTTATAATCCACCTATATGCAAAGATACAGGGCCATTAATTTCTCCATTTTGATGCTGGCTTCAGCCTAACATTTGCACACAATCAGATTTATAATATTATTAGGATTAGGATGGTTTTCAGCAAGAATCAGCAATATATATTTATATGATATTTGCATAGCAATAACACGTGGTGAATGTGGTTTTGAGCTCGCATTAAAAAAACCTTGTCCAGTTGTTCACTCAAGATGACGAACAACTGCAGTCAGAAATTTATTGTTGTATGTGGCCACAGAAAATCATCTGAGAATAAAATTATTCTTACAACATAAATTATGAAGGTATGCGACTGTGTGGTTCTATATCAAAACAAAACCCTCCATAACAGAAGGAGAGCGGCATGTTTGGAAACTTTTCACATTTTCTAGATATTTGGAACCGAATCTAAGAAAGATAGTAGGCGCTGTTGTTCATCGAAATAGTTTTTGTTATTCTGAAAATTTGTTATTGTCAATGCTCTCAGATAACAGAGAGCCTATCAGGTCTTTAGCAATATGTAAACTAATTTATGCTAGATATGAAAATAGAGGATCACCAGAAGTAATAATTTTTCAAGTACCAAAAATATACTTCAAAGCAAAGGATTATTATGAACTTATTGACTGGCAACGAGTTGGATATCTTAAAAATCCATGTCTTGGAAATATCCATGGTCAAAATATCCATGTCATACCAAGCTGTTGAATGATGCATTCGTCTAGTGTCTAAGGCATCAGAAAGTGTAACTGGACAAGAAAAAAGACACGGTTTGATATTGAATAGAATAAAATCAAGAAGCCATATCAAACATTTTAATACCAAAAAAGATTACAAACTTTAGGAATATGTAAACGTTTAAAATAAAAGAAGTAAAAAATTTGCTACGTAAGTTCAATTTTTGTAATTTTTATGATATAATGCTTTGAATTTTAAATTTATACTTCATGCATTATTTTAGATTTATTATTATTTATAAGTTTATACTTTAATAACTAAACACTTTGCCAAATTTGTAAAAAAAATTGTAAATTTAAAATTTTTAATACATTTTATTAAAAATTTCAATTTTTAGCACTTTCCAACCCAGTTGAAAAGTGCTTATGAATTCGGTTTGTCTGGCCGTATGGACGTCTGCCGTCTGCCGTCTGGCCGTCTGCCGTCTGGCCGTCTGTCCGTGCTCTAACTCCCGTAAATATGCTCGGATTGCTCTGCAATTTTTATATGTTATTTTCGTTATCTATAGCATGTTCCCTATTTCAACGGAAGTGTGTAGCACTTATAGTTTTATTACAGGGACACTCAAAAGAATTCCGTTACATTGCGGTCTATGGGGAAAAATCATTTGCTGTTTATTTAAATAATGTTTCAGTATTTTAAACGCATTGAAATTTATATATATCACTAAGGTGCATTAGAAGAAGCTTAATATGGAATAGGGTGTGCATAGCACTTATAGTTACTTTACAGGGACAGTCAAAAGAATTCCGTTACATGACGTGTGTGGAGAAAAATCGTCTGCGGTTTATTTAAATAATGTTTCACTATTTTAAACGCATTGAAATTTATATATATATATATCTAAGGTGCATTACAAGAGGCTTACTACAGAATAGTGTGTGTATAGCAGTCATCGTTCATTTACAGGGACACACAAAAGAATTCTCTACTGTCTGTTAACACTAATTCCTGGAAGTGCGTTTTAAGTTACTAAACGCGATTTTAATTTTAACTCTCTTTTTGTCTATTACGTGGTGTGTATAAATTCTGTAGATCCTATACAGGGCAGCACAAAAGTTCGCGAACACATTTCCGTTTATTGACAGAAACTCCAGAAAGATAATTTTAAACTGTGCTACGCGTTTCCTAACTAAACTAAAATTTAGCATCCTAGCATATACAAATCTATAGATCATATACAGGGCTGAATAAAAGTATTCGGATATTTTTCCGAATATTGTATCTGTTGGAAATTCCTGAAATTATGTTTTTAAATATGTTATGCGTTTTCCAAATTGTTTACTTAGATGTTATCTTTTAGCTTATTAAACGGTATGTTTTGTAAAATTATTTTGGAAGCGTTGGAAAGTGCTACATAATCTATGCTTGACGCAAGATTTTTCGTTCTTGTTAACTATATTTGGGGCACCGCAAGATACGAATGGATTTCAATAAAAAATTATGTAAACTACAGTATCACAATACACAATTTCCTCACCCGGTGCCAAATGGAATTCAGAAAATAAATAAATAAACAAAAAAAATTATAAAGTTACATAAAAGTTTCAAATTTAACTAAGTTTGGGGCGTTTGGAGCACCGGAAGATATGAATGGATTTCAGTAATATAAAACATGTAAACAAATATACATTAAAGACAACATTTGCACCCCGCGCCAAAAGTAATTTCGAAAACAAATCGTATACGTTTTGATCAACCTAATACACAGTTTATAGCATAGTGTAAAAGAGTTTATGAATTCGATATGTCTGTCTGTCATGTGTCTGTCTGTTTGTCGGTGCTTTAACTCGGATAAATATATTCGGATTGCTACGTATTTGATATGTGTTATACGTTTACTATGGCATGTTCTCTGTTCGCTATATGAATTGGGGTGTGTAGTAGGGTGGATCGAAAAATCGAAATGTGGATAATCAAATCGGCGCGGGGTACAAAAGTTGTGTTTTATGTATATTAGTTTACATCTCTTTTTTTTTTATTGAAATCCATTCATATCTTCCGGTGCCCCAAGCGCCCCCAAAATAGTTAAAAAATGAAATTTTTATGAAAATTTATATATTTTATTATTTTTATTATTTTTTTTTTTATTACTTTTGGCGCGGGATCCAAAAGTTGTCTTTTATGCATATTAGTTTACATGTTTTTTTTAATTGAAATCGTTTCATATCTTCCGGTGCCCCAAGCGCCCCAAAAAATAGTTAAAAATTGAAAGTTTCATGAAAATTTATAATTTTTTTGTTTTTTTATTCCTTATTTATTTCTTTAATTACTTTTAGCTCAGGGTGCAAAAATTGTCTTTTAAGCATAGTAGCGCACATTTTTAACTTCGATAAATGTCGTCCGGGTGTCCCAAGACACTTAAATATTTGCCGAAAATCGATTTTTCTGCAAATCTAGAACTTAAAATTATAAGTAAAAATAAGAATTAAATAATCATCTGTATAGCGTAATTATTAGATCTAGGGGATGACAAATCGCTTATCGTTTATATTAAATGTATAAAATTATTTTTTATACTATATTGTTATATACGAAATTTTGAATAGAACATTTGCTTCAATTTGGCAGTGATGTTTTACAAGATATTGGAACTGCACACAAAAAAGGTACTTCGAATTTAGTATATCGCAACAAAATTCGTCGATAGAGTACAAAGGCTCAAAATTTAGTTGCAGATACGAGAAATTCAGCCGTGTCTCTGTCTATTTTAACTGGATTACTTTCCGATAGGAAAAATACAATGTAAAAATGCTAGTGATGAAGAGCACAATGTTCTACACAAAGATCACAAAGGAGGAACATTATAACTCTTGTAAAGGAACCTTACTCTCTGCATACTAGACACGTTACATTTGCAACAGGAGAAGCTAAAGGCCTTTACGACATTTAATACATTCTTTAGATGTGCAACAATTGGTACTAAAGCCTTTTGTGGGCCAATTGGTAAAGCAATCAATACCTGCGAGGAGCTTCCTTTTCTTCAATAAGTGTGTAGAATATGCCAGACAACAAAGGTAGAATGGTTCTCAGCAATGATCAGCAATATGATATTTGCGTAAAAATATCAGGTGGTGAAAGTGGTTCTGACCTGGCATTAAAAACCCTGTTCCAGATGTTTACTCAAGATGGCTAACGACTGCAGGTAGAACGTTAAGGTTGTAGGTGGCCACATAAAATCCATCTAAGAATCTCATTATTCTTAAAACATATTTTATAAAAGAATAGACCTATATGGTTCCATATCAAAACAAAGCCCTCCATAATACAAGGAGAGCGGATATTTGGAAACTTATTACATTTCCTAGATATTTGGACCCCAATCTAAGAAAGTTTGTAGACGCTGTTGTTCAACTAGATAGCTTCTTTTGTCATCCTGAAATTTTTTATTATCTATGTTCTGAGATAACACAGAGCCTATCAGGTCCTTAGCAATACGAAAACTATTTTGTGCTAGAAATGAAAATAGGAGATTACCAAAAGTAAGAATTTTTCAAATACCAAAAATACACTTCAAAGCAAAGTATTATTGAGAACTTATTGACTGGCAATGAGTTGGACGTTTTGAACCACCTCTTTTGATGAATGTGACTTACGAAGAAATTCAGGCTATGGTAAATGTAGGAAAAACGAAGGAATGGTCAAAATATCAATGCCGTGCACAAAATGACAAAATATGCATTTGCCTAGTGCCTGAGGCATCAGACAGTGTATCTGGATAAGAAAAGAGACACGGTTTCATATTGAAAAGAATAAAATCAAGACGCCATATCAAACATTTTAATCACAAAAAGGATTACAAACTATAAAAATATGTAAATCTCAAAATTAAAAGAAGTAAACAATTTGCTACGTAAGTTCAATTTTTATAATTTTTATGATATAGTGCTTTGATTTTTAAATTTATACTTCATGTAATATTATAAAATTATTATTATTTATAAGGTTATACTTTATTAATTAAACACTTTGCCAAATTTGAAAACAATTTTCGTAAATTAAAATTTTTTAATACATTTTATTAAAAATTTCAATATTTAACTATACTTGGGGCACCGGCAGATATGAAGGGATTTCGATAATATATATATATATATATATATATGTAAACTACAGAGTAATGTGATACACCCAATACACAACTTTCTCACACGACGCCAAATACAATTTAAAAAAATAAAAAACAAAAAAATTATAAATTTTCATAAAACCTTCAATTTTTAACTATTTTTGGGACGCTTGGGGCACTTGAAGATATGAATGGATTTCGATTAAAAAAAACATGCAAACTAATATATATAAAAGACAACTTTCACACCCCGCGCCAAAAGTAATTTAAAACAAATAAAAAGAAAACTGCCCAGTTAAACTGAGGGCATTGAGCTCACAGGCTATTCACACTAATTGTATATTATACTCTTATTTCAAAGAATTTGAAATAAGACCCTCGAAAAATAAAGAAATCAACAATATATTAAGGGGGGAGGGGTCATCCCCCCGTTACCCCCCTCATAGTTAACTAATGAACCCCTTAAACTAATCAGGGAAGTCTCTAATTACAATGAATATGTATACAAAATTTGAAGAAAATCGGATAATTCTGCATGAAAAACCCATTTATCTAAATTAAGGGGGGATTAGCCCCCCCTTTCCCCCTTTATACTTAACCAATGAACCCCCAAAACTCTTCAGAGAAGCGCATTATCACAACGAACCTATATACAAAATTTGAAGAAAATCGGATAATTCTGCAGGAAAAACTCATTTATCTAAATTAGGGGGGGGGGTTATCCCCCTTTCCCCCTTTATACTTAACCAATGAACCCCCAAAACTATTGACAGAAGCGCATTATCAAAATGAACCTATATACAAAATTTGAAGAAAATGGGATAATTCTGCATGAAAAACCTATTTATCTAAATTATGGGGGGGTTCGCCCCCCGTTTCCCACCTTTATGCTTAACTAATGAACCTCCAAAACTAATCAGGGAAGCGCCTTATCACAAGGAACCTATAAACAAAATTTAAAGTAAAACGGTTAGTTCTATCAAGAATTATCGCGTTACGTACATACATACATACGTACGTACATACAGAACCGGCGGGCACATAAGCTCTCAGGCTTTGATAGCCTGTGAGCTAATAAAAAACCCAAAAAAATTATAAGTTTTCATAAAAATTTCAATTTTTAACTATTTTTGGGGCGTTTGGGGCACCGGAAGATATGAATGGATTTCAATAAAAAAAAAAAAAACGTGTAAACTAATATACATGAAAGGCAACTTTTACACCCCTCGCCAAAAGTAATTTCGAAAAAAAAAAAAATTCGTATACTTTTCGATCCACCCTAGTGTGTAGTCTTTATTGTTCTATTACACGGACGCTCAAAATAACTCCGTTGCATTATAGTCTATGGAAAAACCATTTGTGGTCTATTTTAATGATTTTACACTATTTCAAACATAATAAAATTTACATATGTCGCGGAGGTGTTCTACAAAAAGCTTATTGTAGAATTGGATTATCGTTCATTTACAGGGACACACAAAATAATTAGATTACAGTTCTCTCTATGAGCGTTTATTGCTGGAAGAGCGTTTTGAATTGTGGTATGCGTTTTTAAATGAAACTGTTTATTATTTGTAACGTGGTGTGTAAAAATTCTCTATATTATATGCCGGGATGTACAACAGATTTCAAGAACATTTTTGTTTATTGACAGAAATCGTTAAAAAGTTCGTAACAGAGTTAAACATTATGTGGTATAGATACAAATCCACAGATTATGTACCGGTCTGCATAAAAAATTTCGGATATTTTCCGAATATAGGTTGTAATGTCTGAAAATGGGTTTTCATATGTGTTATTATTTTTACAAATAGTTTACTTAGACATCATGTTTCACCTTATTAAAATGATGAAGTTTTATTACACGATTACATAATTTGACGCATGATTTTCTTTCTTGCATTTTATTTAAAAGGAAATTATTCTTCACTACATAAATGTTTGAGAGCAAAAAAAAAGTTATATGAACAACGAATTTGTCATATACCAGGTGAATAAAAAGTCCCGGAACGGTGTAATCTCGAGATATATTGAAAAACGGAAATATGTGTTCAATATTTTAGGGACATGAAAGCTGCCCATCAACTCTGCCCTCTTTGGGGAAAAGGAGAGAAAATTTGAAACCTTAAATGATAAATCTCTTTTTCACTGCAGATTTGGATTCTACTGGAAAAATACGTAACTTTTGTATTTAACATTTTCTGCGGAAAATCGTAGATGGTGCAGTAATCAAGTAAAATGAATTGAGAATCGTTTCCATTGAAAAGTCTGGAAACTATTCTCATTCAATTTTATTCGGTTGCAGTGCCATCTACGATTTTTCGAAGAAAATGTTCAATACAAAAGTTACGTTTTTTTGCCCGTAAAATCCGAATATGCAATGAAAAGGGGGAGTTATCAGTTAAAATTTCAAAGTTGCCCCTTTTTTCTCCCAGGGAGCAGAGTTGGGGGCAACTTTGATATCCCAAAATAGGATTTTCAAAAATATTTAAGACATACTTTCCGTTTTCAACCTGACGTCTAATTCTAGAGATATTACACCGTTCCGGGAATTTGTATTCACCAGGTATATATATCAGGTATATGGGTCAGCCAAATGAATGTGGCACAGTCGGTTTGAGAAATGGTTTAATGGTAATAATATACAAAAGAAAGGGGTAATACAGACGTAACAGTTAGGCTAGACAAAGCCATCTTGTAGGTAGTAAACTTGTAGGTCCTTGGCGATAACCACATGCGCTTGACCAGATCGGGACCTGTCGTCAATTCTGCTTCTTTCACTATGAAAATCCCTACACCATCGGAAAACCCATCTGCGTGGCATACACTCCTTGCCATACACAATTTGCATTCAACAATAGATTTCACTAGCACTCACATTTTCCGCTGAATAAAAATTACACGACCGTGCGTTGACACCGTTTGGAGGCATCCATGATGCGAACGATGCCTTTTAACGTGCTCCATTGTATCACACACGCATTTGGATTGATTCCAGCACTCTGCGTCCTCTATAGGAGCAAGCGCAGTCATCTTTCTCTTCAAATAGCGGAGTTATTACAGCAATGCCACTTTCATTTGGGCGACCCTTATATTATAAAAGGATAAATAAAAGCCTACTGTTGTTCTGCTAACATTGCACAACATTTTTGTGTAAGATAATTTCCGTGTCCACGAATCTGTTAAATTGGAGAGTTGTTGTGTGAAATAAGCTGAGACCTTATAGTCATTCAATGACTATGTTTTTCTTTACTGCAGCCGCTAGATTTTTTAAATATAAAATCAGTTTTATCAAAGTGTCATGTCTAAGTCTCCTATGACAATTAAGATCGGTTTGTGTGCCACTGATGAAGCGACAAGTTCTGCAATAAAGGGCGACAGTAACTGCAAAAATTAATCATAATACGAAATTTTCTTTTAAATTATAATATTATTCCTTGACTTTTTCTTGTAGTTCATAACATTGAACTTCAATTTTATCGGGGAAGCTTTCCAAACAATTACATTATCATTTAACAATTTCTGTATGATCATTCGAAAGGCCATTTTATATTTCAATATATGAAACCTTGTCCCAATAATTTCTAAGTTGGGTGCAATATTCAAAATAAATGTTAGAGTTTAAGGTAATAAAATATCATTGAAATAGTTCTATCTCATATATAAGGAGATTTTTTCTGAAAATGGAGAATGTTGCGCGCATTAAGGAGTTATAAAAGAAAAAATACGGCAATTAAACAGGTATATTATAGTCTAAGTACTTCTTAAATAAACTAGAAAACATACTTTAAAGGAATTGCTTCCATTAAATGAAAGAATTCAACAAACGAAATAACTTTTATAATACTAATTGCTAAACTTAATCCCGTTAGTTATTGCTATTTTATTTCTGATCATTTGCAAAACGAGCATTTTCTTAATTAATGAGGAAAGTTTATGTGTATCATTAGAAATGTGCTTTCCCGAAATGAGAAAAAAATTCCGTTCATTCTTATGACGCAGATGAAGTACTTACAGTAACAGTGTTTAGTTTATTATGGCATTCTTTTTACGATTCATTTCCTTAGAACAGGGTTCTTTTACAGGAATGTACGCGAATAAAGGTAAGTAACCATATTTAGCAAAAATGTATACTTAAGGAAATATCAATTATAAAAACTTTATTTGAAGTAAAGATGTTTTTAAAATTGAAATCTGCATTTCCATCTCTTTTATTTCTATTAATTTATAATAATTTCTATTATTTTATTGGTTGGTTCTCTGTACACTTGCATTATTTCATGCATGGAGACGTAAGATAGATAGTTCTGCAAGCTTCATGAAACATATTTTCGAAAATGACTTCAATAAGTATGGCGAGGATCTGGAATGTCAGCTGATACAATCTTATCAACATCATTTGACATGACTGTCTTTTGAATAATATCATAACATGTACATTAGGCAAACGTCTCTTCTGCCATTCAATAGTGTACATCCGACATCGGATTTAACCGAAGACGTGAAATTTTGTAAAGAATTTCTCAAACTGTGTGAGCTTCCTGTGAAACACACTTGTCGTCAAATAATACCAATCAAATTGTCACTATCCTTCCATCACTTCGGCCTGAACTTCTGCCGAGATAAGTGTATTATCTTCAAAAAGTTTCGCTCCATTTTGTTAATCCATAAAGTTTCGTCAAATTATTTTAAGTAGGAAATTGACCCAGAATTTAGGGACATTTCAGTTGCCTCCAAGAAAATGTAAACACATATTATATACAATTTTTAGAGGCTATTTTAAATTTTTTAACTTTCGTTTTCTATCATTTTTTTACACGTAAAATATATTTTTCAAAACTTCTTAAATCAAAATATTAGTATATATATATATATTAATTTTTCATTGAACTTAAGTTTTTCTTTTCTTTTATATTCTTTACCTTTATTTTATAAACTACGACAAATGTATACAATTTATATTTATTTTTAATAGTTTTTATTACTAAATTTGACACGTGCTTTAACTATGAAAAAAAAGAAAAAAAAAAAACAATTAAAAAAATACTTTTTATTCGAAGATTAATACCTAATGCGTTTTCTTAAAGAAATGATAAATCATGTCACTCGTACATATATTTTAAATATATTCCTTAGTTTATGTAAACCACTAAAACTTTTTAATACTACTGTTTGCTTTTCAATTTGTTATAACTGAATAGTAAACATGTATCTGGAAATGTGAAATTTAAATGTTAAAATCATGCACATGCATAAAAAAATGCCCCATTTATAAATGAATATCAGAAAGGAATTTCTAATGATTAAAATTGATATATTTACAAAATGTTTCTCTTTTACTGCACAAAAATATAAATATATATTTGCGGAATGTTATACTTTATTCTAAGAACATTTTAGATAAATCAGAATTTTTAAAATAGTGTTTACTTTTCAATTTTCTTTCAAAATGTTTTCCTTTATTATTTGCGTTCTGTTATTTATTTTTATTTTTTAAGTGGAAGTTTGAGAATTCTTTCAGCGAGCATTTTTCTTGTATATAATATCCCAGATCTATTTTTAAATTGTGTTATTGTGAATATATAAATAAAAATGAAAAATATCTGCAAGCACAGACTGATTTTGAGTATTGAAATAAAATAAAGAGGTTAAAAATTTACAAGACTTTTAAACAGTTAATCTTTAATGTCACTAATATCTATAAAGTAATATTTGGTGAATTAATTTTTTTTTACAACAATGAAGTACAATTTTTAAAAAAAATCACCTGCTTGCGATTTCTACAAACCGTAAAAATACAGTGAATTTTTCATAATCGAGTTCGTTGCCCACGCCAAATAAACGTGTTGTATAATGCAAATTTTCGAAAAAAAAATTAGAATTTAACAAATTACAACAACCATTGGGAAAATGTTCCGAAAACTTACAAAAAAAAAAAAAAAGAAAAAAGAAAAAAAAAAGCTTTTTTTTTTTTCAAATTAATTAAAAATACTAATTATTCAAAAATATTTGTCGGAACCATCTACAAATAAACCCATTTTCTATTACTACAGTTGAAGAGATCCTGGCATTCTCTATCCTCGCAAAAATATTCGTTTGAACTATCGCCGCAGTTATTGAAACGCATTTTACATTACTATATCTTATCCTTAATATATGCCTTAATATTTTGTCGGGTCCTTCCTACAATAACTTTAACTCTTGTTTAGACTGATGTTTGATCCAAAAGTATTTTGAGGAAATTACAGTTGAAGACCACGTTTTTTGCTTTATAACATGATTTCTCATCCGACGTCAATTTTTGAATTCGTCTTTTTTTCATACTGATAGATTGCATCTATTCTTTTTGTAACTTTAACATTTTTGTAACGATTTTATACATTTCTATTGCCTATTTAAAGAAAAATTCTTCTAAAATTACGTAATTTCGTAAAAAAAAAGCTTAAAAAAATAAAGTGACGACGACAATAAGTCCATCTCGAGCGAAAACAACAAACATTTCCCCAATGGTTAATAACTAATCTTGAAAACCACAATATATAGGGTACCTTCATTTATTATTATTAAAACTCTAATTCCTGTACCTTTGGTTTTAGAGATAGGGTTAGTATTGCAAAAATTTTTGAAATGCGAAATCTTCCCTTATATCAATAACCATTTTCATCAAAATATTTTTTTTTTCTTAAATGTTATAAAATTTAAATTTTATTCCTGTCCCTTTGACCTATAAGATTTATTATAATCAATTTCCCCATGCTATTACAAGCAAAATAGTATGAACGTCATCTTTCTACAAGCAAACCTTATTCAGTTACAACAATTTAAATTTCATGATTTTCCACAACTTTTTGCTGTAAAACTAAAAAATGCGTTTTATAATTTGTCGTATTTAACAGGGATGCCACTTTTCTGCGGAAACGCGGATTTCCGCTTTTTTTTTTTCTTATTTCTCGGACACATTTCTCTTTAATGCATCAAGCGGAACCAACCAACGAACCAACCCATTTGTCCGAAGAACTCTTGAACACTTTCTCCTCTGTGATTGGTGAGTACGTTTGACGTCACATCGTCAGTGGGAGTAGTCATGATTCAACTGACCAATGAGCGCGAAGTGTCGTGGCTTTCGATAAGTAGTGTAGATGAGCCGTGCCGTGTTTGTTTACATTTTACCGACGCTGCGCGGAAATAGATAGTAAGATTTGAAATCTCATGATGGATTAAGTGTTTAATCTCGTCATTTGTTTTTTGATTTATATTTAATTATTGCGCCGCAAAAGACAGATTTTGATAGTAATAAGTATTATGGGTGAAAAAAAGTCCGTATACTGAATGCACGGCACGTTGTTTTGATTTCCAATTTTGCCAGATATAGTAACGCCCGAAATCATATAGATAATCTACAACCCATCAAATTAATTGTTGATGGAATGGATCAAAGAATCATTAAAGCGGAATATTTATTTTCGTCTTTTTTAGTTTTAGTGGATCATAGTTTACCATTAAATGCTTTATAACATGCAGTATTCATATTTAAAAAGATGTTCCTGAATGGTGCTGTAGTAAAAATAGTTATGCACAAGGACAAAAAGAACCACTATTGTGAAAGAAATGGCTGATAAATTCTAAATATCTGCACATGATAGAGTTCTGCATTGAAGATATATCCAGCGACTATTTATTCTTATATTACCTATTATGTTAAAAATAAATTTTTAGTGACTGCTAATGTTGTTAGAGAGCACGATTTAAAAAATGAAAAAGGTAAAAATTATGTTTTTAAAATCTTTTGTTTGTAGTATTTTCAGTTTCATTGCCTAAAAACTAATTTTATGTAGGAAAATATAGCTAGACCTTCATATAAATAATTTGCTATCACATTGATCTTTTCACCAAATGCTTTTGTAGCTGCGGCAGGTTAAACATTAGCCATATGTATTAACTGATGTTTTGAGTAAAAGCATGTAGGTTTTTAAATGTATTTGCTTATAAAAATTTTAAAGAATAGTTTTACAATTTTGAGGAATTCTCATTTATATCAGATAATTATTGAATAAAATTTTGAATTAGCCATTTTTGTTATATTTATTAGTGTTCTTATTTTTATATTACATGTATATATGTTTCAATCTGAATTCAAATAATGACACAAATTTTATTTCGCGTATCATTTTCACTTTCTTTGCTCGATTTTTACCTCGCGCACAGGTTTAACTTTTTTGCTCAATTTTCACCTCACGTGTCATTTCCTCTTTTTTGCTCTTTTCTCAGACTCATCCCTGAATTTAAAACACTCACGAAATACGGAGAATACAGAATCTCACAAAAATCATTTATAACAGAATATTCGTATGATAAACATTAAGAGAATACTTCACTTTTTCGATTTCCGTTGCAGTTCTTTTAATGAGGATACTTTCACTTTTGAAACCGTATCCGAAATTGGAAGTATCTTAATAATAAAAACTTGTGATGAAAATCGAAAAAGTACAAAAAGGCCTGCATAAAGATTTACCTCAGCTATGCAATTCAAAAAAATCATTTAAAAATATTGAAATGTGAACGAAATATCGTAAAATATTTTCCCCATAGGATTAACATTAGAGAGCGGGTGTTTTCGACTGAGTGAAGTAGACCATTAACACCATAATTGGAATGTAGTTTTTTGCAAACTTATGACATGTTTTTATGTTAGTGCTATCTGCATACCACTGCAGATGTATTTTAACTGTCCCAAATATCTGAAATACATTCACAGTACGTATCTTTCAGAACTTTCTCAATTTGAGGTGGCTAATGCATCTTTAAATGTTCCAACCAGCAGTGAAAAGTGATGTTTTTTTTTTTATTTCTCATAACTGTTTAATTAATTGTTGAAATTACACACACCTCTGTAATATATTTAAGCCATATTTCAGGCTTTCTGAAATGTAAATATAAACACTTATATTACAATAGAATGTAACACATAGTTCAGTTAATACTGCAAATATGTTTCACACGGTATGTCACAATCCGCGCGATAATTTACTTTGAATAGATATATGAACATGAAACGTAAGTTAAAATGACGTCTAAACTATATTTCATAAAATGAATCAATGATATATAAATTATTAAAACAATATACAAAATACAATTAAATTTCAAAAATGGAAAAAAAATAGTGAATATATACAGGGTGCAATATAACGGTGTGCCGATTCTACCTACTATGAATTTGAATGTTGTTTGACACCTAAAACTTAGCTCAAATTTTTAAATGAAATTACTCTCTTTGGTGATGATACGCCGATTTGGCGATACCGGATATAGGTGGTTTCTCCGTAAACAGGACAGTTCACCCTGATTTCGATCTCGAATTACTTGAGTTCAATTTTTAACTGATCCCTCAATGAAAGAGAAAATCATCTGCAAAAATCTCAAACTTTGAAATTTAATAACTGTGTCGATTTTTGTAGTACAGAAGTCAAACTTTTTGTGTTATATCTGTTATGATATGTGTAAACTTTTACAAAATATAAATATAGGGATTGGGGGACCGCGTAAAAAGTTCGATTTCGTAATTTAAAAAAAAAAGATTTTTGTTTTACTTTAAATAAAACCACAACATGAATATTTACCTCATTTGAAACGTTTTTCTAATTGGAACTATATGTCTACGACCAATGGTTGAGAAATTAATGGTCAGCGATAGATGACATATTGCGCCCTGTCTTATTTATTCTCTCAATAATATTAATTCATTTAATAACTAGTCGTTGGGGGCCACCGTAATACTTACCCATCATGAATATGCATAATATAAAATATTAAAATAAAAAATTTGTAAACTACATATAAAATGCATTGCAATTCGAATAAAATCCTAGCCTGATGACGTCATAAACTTTAAAGGCTCGATTACTGAATTGCTTAAAAGAAACATCCTTATAACTCCAAAAACAATAATCCTATTAACTAGCGGTTTATTGCATCTGATAATGAAAATATATCTTTGAATTGAAATTTGGTTGAAATACAGTGTCATGAAAAATCGAAGAGTGTGGTAAATTGGATTACAAATATCTCGGCAACTCATTATCCAATCGACTTCATGCTTTATGCAAAATTTATGTTTTTTTATTGTCTTTTATAATCACTCCTTAAAATAAACAATTTCGAAAATTTTTATATACCTTTTATCTGAACGGATATTTCGAGAGTCCGAAAAAAATAGTTCCGGATAATCAAGGTTACTGAAATTCAATAAGCTTCTTCCCATTATTACATACTAAGTACAAACCAAATTTCAAGTCTCTATCTCAAATTTTTCGGGAGATAGAGCGTTTGCAGACACACAGACGGACGGCAATTTTTTTTTGTTCTAGAAATGTGTTTTTCGGAATCTCCAGTGTCTGAAACGTGTAAATCCATCAAAAAATTTTCGATTTTCAAAACGATTACAAGACTTACCCTATACTACGTATGATGGGTAAGTAATAAAATATAATTTAAAGCAGCGGTTCTCAAACTATTGCAGGCGTACTAGTACTGGTACGTGAAGCTTTAGCTACTGGTAAGCAAAAATCCGATACTAATACATGAAATGAAAGACAGAATATTATTATCGAAGCAAAATCATCTCTAATTTGTCACTCTGGAAATATTAGAAAATTTTCGAATGAGAATTAAGGACTTTTTCTTGGTACTAGAAATGCTTGTTATGCCCTCAGAAGTCCGCATACGCTGCTTATTATACAATCCGTTAAAAAAAAAAAAAAACAGAAGTTCACATAATTATTAGATTTTTAGGGGAAAAAATTTAATTTCTAAACACAAAGACCGCATTTTAAAATTAATGAATGAAACATTTCTAATTAACGTAATTTTGTTTTTAACATGCTTTTAAAGTGGATTATAATAATGTAAAGTGTGGATGCGTGGAAGTAGGATGAGCATGTACGAATAGGGTGGAGTTAAAACAAAATTAGATTCCAAATGTAATTTGTAATCTTTTTTTTTTTTTTTGTATTGCAAGAGAAATACAGTTTTTACATATACAGTTTCACTACTAATAACACTGTTTCCCACAAAACTGAAGAAATTACATCAGTTAATTGCAAAACTTCGAACTAAAACCTGTTACGATTACGTCATTCTGTTGGATGAATAAATTGAATTTACAAACATAGCCTAGCTTATCATGTTTGTAAGATATAAAAATGAGGGCTCAGTGAAAGGGCGGTTTTTATATTGTGAACCTTTTAAGTGGTCGACATACTGCTAAGATATTTTTCAAAAGTGCATCTTTTTATAAGGTTGCATAATAGAGATAGGGAAAAATGGATCGTTATCTGTTCAGATGGTGCACATTCAATTACTAGTAAGCATAGTGAAGTCTTTGTAAAATTGAAAGAAGTTGCTCTGAAGCAAAATTTTTTCACTGCATTATTTGTGAAATCCTACCCTTGAAAAAAAAAATTAAGTTTGAAAAAAAAATACTAAACAAAAGTGTTAGAGTGGTTAATTTCATTAAATCATGAGCATCAAAAACAGTACTATATTGAAGTGCTGTTTTATTTGCAGAAAAAAGAGTGCAAGCGGCAAACAACTGTTTGATTCTGAGGTTCAATAACTCTCGCGAGGTAATGTTTTTGACCTTCGTTCAGAAGTTCAAATGTTTCTCACTAACACTGAGCTATATTTAAAGAATCGTTTTCTAAATGAGTTACGGTTTTGGCGACTAGTTTATTTGGCAGAAACATTTTGTCTACTAACTGAACTAAAGTTAGGATTTCCAACGATTCCCGACAACGCCTTCTTTTGTATACAATAAAACAAAAGCTTTGAAACAGAAGCAGCCAATCGCCATAAATTAGTTATAAGGCGTCGCACAACTATCCTATTAGGTTAGAAAACTTCATGGCTGAAAATGAAAATGTAAAAATAACTTCAGAAATAACAAGAGGCATAAACGAGCATTGTAAATATCTAATAATAGATTCTAAAGTATACTTTGCTAAAAATTAAAAGTCAGAACATTGGATAATAAATTCGTTATTCACTAGGGACATTTCACCATTGTCTCTCACGAGAGAGAAAGAAGTGAATTTATTGAGCTATCCTGTGATGGAATGCTGGTGTCCACATTCAAACTGATAAATGACTTTTGGTTGGCGAGGAAAGCAAAGTATTATGTAATAACTACTAATGCTTTAAAACTCCTGTTTCTTTCAATCACAACATATCTAAGTGAATGTGTTTTTATTTACTTTTTTATATGGAAAATGAATGCAAGAATAAATTAACATCTAATCTGACTTGCAAATAAATCTAACGATTAGTGAACCAGACATGAGGAAGCTATGGTTAATAAAGCAAACACACTCTGCTCATTTGCGATACAAGGGGATTAGTGAAATAAACTATACTATATGAATCGGCGAACGCAAATATGTCATTAAATATAGTATATTTTATTTCTACTGAAATACTTTATTTTATATGGTATGTATTATTAAAGTGTAATAATAATTATACTTTTTTATCTACCCTATATATATATAAAATCCTAATGTAACGAATTTGTGAAACGATTTTATGAAACGAATTTATGAAACGATTTTATGAAACGACTGATTAAACGACTGATTATGTTCTAGGGCTATTTTGAATAAAATATTAAACGCTTGATGGTGAAATTAATATCAATTGTTCATAAAAATCCGCGGATGTCAAAACTGATAATAGAATTTTGAAATTGGAATTAGTTTTCGAGATATTAATTTTTTTCTAATTTTAATGACATTTCTGTAATGATGGCAACTAATTACTCAGTCTTTTTGAGACAAAAAAGGGAAAAAAATTGAAAAGGATCCCGATAGGGATTATTGATTTCTTTTTTTCGTTATTTTCAAATTGAAATTGAATTTATATTTTATTTCAATCGATGATGAAGACAAGATTGTAATTAAATTATGTTTTTCGGGAAAATTTGAAAAAAAAAATCACATTTCTATCGTCAGGATTCAATCGTCTGTCAGAATTTAATTTAATTTATAAACTGAAAATATTTTGAATAAATTCGTCCAAATGACGTCATTTATGTAAACGCAAAAGAAAGGGGGGGGGGGAGGAATTAATAGTAATTATTATTTATTGATATCATTTTGTTATTTTTTTGTAAAATTTAATTAAACGAATTTATAAAATCACTAATTCGGATATTTAGAACGAATATATAAAATATTAATTGCCCAACTGAACGGAAGGAGAATAAAATATCCTGCTTCATTTTTTCCGCCAAGCTTTTTAAAAAAGCGTCAAAACACCTATAATAGAAAAGCAGCAAAAGTTCATTGGGTTTGTTTTCATAACTTTTGGCAACAAATGTACGTATATTAACGAATCTACCCCTTTTTGAAGTTCGAATTACGCCAAACCTAAAAGCAAAGAATCCTATACTGGAAAAGTACCCGATTTTCTTATGGGCAATATTCAAATGACATAACATGATGTAAAATTATCGCGGATTGCAAATTTGTTTAAATATCTCATCAATTGATGCCGAATAAATGCAGGCATGCATGCACAAAATATTTAATTAATTTTGTATGATAAATAATTATTAGAAAATTCGTATATACATATTAATTAAAATAAATAATTTACATATTTAAAATAACATGAAAATATGCATGATGGTGCACTAAAATAGAGAGAAAATTAAAACCTGTTACTGAAAATGTCTATAACATAGTACTTTTCAATACCGTGGTTCTTAATGTTATTCACAAGCAGATGGATTTTTTCTCATCCTTAAACGCAAAGGAAGAATAGAATACAGATCGTTGTTATAAAAGTCCGAGAGGTAGCCACAATTTAAACCTAACCATTTTATACAAGCTGGTTTTCAAGTTGTAATTGATTTTACTTATCAATCCCGAAAACAGTCGTCAGTTGTCGCAACAGCTGTGTATGAGGCCATGATAATAAAAAAATGCCCAAATAAAACGTTAAAAACATGGCAACCCAATTACAGATTTACCAATATTTTTAAAATAAAGCACGCTGTCATGTTTTTAGAGGCCTCGAAGTCTGAGCGGGGGTTGGCGAGCGTAGCTCGCAGGGGGAAGGCCCCCTAGTGTTTATATAAAAGTCTCAATCTATGTACCAATTCAGTAATTTAATCATGCATTTAAAATACAGTAAAATTTGCTAAGACTAAAGCCCAGAAGACCGGAAAAATATTCACAGGTTTTTTATAATAGTTTTACCTTTGTTAACTGGTGGTACACAGAAGTATGAACTTCGATTGAGTGGTATGTCGATTTAACAATATCGGAGCCCCTGGTTTCCAAGTCATTTTAACCCAAATTTTGTTCATCTATCCAAAGTTAAGTGATATTGCGGATTGTGACATACCATGTGAAAAACATTTCCAATATTACGTGAACTGAAATTTTTACTAATATTATATTAAAACTCTTTATATTTGTGTTTTAGAGAGGCTAACATATAGCTTAAATATATTACAGAGGTTTGTGTAATTTCAATAAGTATTTAAAAATTTATCAGAATTTGAAAAAGTATAACTTAATTGAAAACCCAATCTCAGCAATTACCAGATAATCGGAAAAATATCAGAATTATTTTGTGCGGCTTTGTATACAATCTCTTTATTTGTTTATATACTATATTGTATGCAAAAATTTAATTCAGTTAAGGAATTTATTATGCAGTAAAAAAAGTTCATTGCCTAACACCATTTCCACCAATAAGCGGATATGTACTGGAATTATTTTGTGGAACCCTGTATAGGATATAAAGAATTTATACACACCAAATAATATTAAAACAGTTAGTGAAATTTAAAAACGAATACCAGAATTGAAAACCCATTTCCAGCAATTAATGCTCGTTCACAGTATTGCATCCGAAAGTTTTTGTGTGTCCCTATAAGTGAACGATAAAAGCTATGTCTATCAATGCCTATCATAATCTGCCTATCATAAGCATATTGAAGTGCACCTCAGTGATAAATATAAATATATTTGAAATAGTGTAACATCATTAAAACACACTACAAACAAATTTTCCCACAGAACATAATGTAACGGTATTTTTTTGAGTGGACCTGTAAAGAAACTACAAATGCTACACTTAAAATGCACTTTCAATACCGAACATGCCATGGTAAACCTTAATAAAATATATAAATTACATGGAAAGCAGAGTACATTTACGCGAATTACAGCACGGACAGATAAACCGAATTCATAAACATTTTTTAAGTTTTTCCGACAGTGCAAAAAATGTCGATTATACAACTCGTTTTTATAATTTTTTATTGTATGTCTACCAGTAACTTAGAACGAATGTTCCGCTTTTCTTTATGTTTTTTTTTTTTTTTTTTTTTTTTTAAAGAGCATGTTTCGCATTTGCTCCCGTAGAGATTTTTTTACTTCCCAATGCGGTATGTTTGTTTTCTGTTTTCTTTATTACTTAGTCTTGTCATCGTTTTAAAATCGAAAAAAAAATTTGACGGATTTACACGTTTCAAACACTGGAGATTCCGAAAAACATATTTTTAGAAAGAAAATTGCCCTCCGTCTGTCTGTGTGTGCGTCTGTAACCGCTTTATCTTCCGAACAAATTGGGATAGAGACTTGAAATTTGGTATGTACTTAGTATGAATAATAGGAAATAACCTTATTGAATTTCATTAACCTCGATTATCCATAACTATTTTTTTCGGACTCTCGAAATATTCGTTCTGATGATAAAAAGTATATAAAAATTTTCAAAATTGTTTATTTTAAGGAGTGAATATAAAAGACAATAGAAAAACAAATTTTGCATAAAGAATGAAGTCGATCGGATAATGAGTTGCTGAGATATTTGTAATCCCATTTTCCACATTCTTCGATTTTTCATGACCCTGTATGTCATTCAAATTTCAATTCAAAGATATATTTTAATTGGAAATGGGACGCCTAATCCGACGCAGTAAGCCGTTAGTTAATAGGATTATCAATTTTGGAGTTATAAGAATGTTTCTTTTACGCAATTCAGTCAAATAGCATTTAAAGTTTATGACGTCATCAAGACCCGATTTTATTCGAATTGCAATGCATTTTATAAATCGTTTAAACATGTTTTATTTTCATCTATACTAATATTATAAAGTAGTAAAGATTTTTTGTTTGTTTGTAGGGGGTAATCTCTGGAACTACAGAAGCGATTTCAAAAGTGATGGTGGCAAATTGATGGTAGCAATCCCTGCTCCAACATAGGCTATATTTTATGTCAGTGCCACTACCCCCAAGGGGGTGCAGAAGCGAAAAACGTTCTAAAATTTCGATTTTTTTATACTGAAGGAGCTAGAAACATGAAATTTGGCATAGTAGTTACGTATAAGATGTAAATGCTCTCTAAGAATAAATTCTAAAAAAATTCGAAATTTAAAAGGTGGGAGATGAGCGAAAAGCGTTCTAAAAATATTCTAAATTACAATTTCAATGGAATCTGTGGAACTACAGAACCATTTTCAAAAGTGATGGTGGCAAATTGATGGTGACAGTCTCTGCTCCAACATAGGTTATATTTTATGTCAGTGCCACTACCCCCAGGGGGGTGCAGGAGCGAAAAAAGGTTCTAAAATTTCGATTTTTTTACACTGAAGGTGTTAGAAACATGAAATTTAGCATGGTAGTTACATATAAGATGTAAATACTCTCTAAGAACAAATTCTAAAAAAATTCGAAATTTAAAAGGGTGAGATGAGCAAAAAGCGTTCTAAAAGCATTCTAAATTACAATTTCAATAGAATCTCTGGAACTACAGAACCGATTTCAAAAGTGATGGTGGCGAATTGATGGTGACACTCCCTGCTCCAACATAGGCTATATTTTATGTCGGTGCCACTAATACCAAAGGGGGACAAGAGTGAAAAAGTTCTAAAATTGCATTTTTTTTTATACTGAAGGGGCTAGAAATTTGAAATTTGGCATTGTAGTTACTTATAAGGTGTAATGCTCTCTAAGAACAATTTTTTTTTTTTTAAATTGAAATTTTAAAGGGTGAAATGAGAGAAAAGCGTTCTAAAAACATTCTAAATTACAATTTCTATGGAATCTCTGGAACCACAGAACCGATTTCAGAAATAATGGTGGCAAATTGATGATGACAATCTCTACTCTAACATAGGCTATATTTTATGTCGGTGCCACTAACCCCAATGGGGTGCAGGAGTGAAAAATGTTCGAAAATTGCGACTTTTTTTATACTGAAGGATCTAGAAATTTGAAATTTGGTATTGTAGTTACTTATAAGATGTAAATGCTCTCTAAGACGAAATTTTAAAAAAATTCAAAATTTAAAAGGGTGAAACGAGCGAAAAGCGTTCTAAAATCATTCTAAATTACAATTTCTATGGAATCTCTGGAACTATAGAACCGATTTAAAAAATGATGGTGACAATCCCTGCTCCAAAATTCCTCTTTAATATAAAGCTATGCGTTGCTGACGACTGGGTTTTTCGCTATCTTTTGCCACAGATTAATCTCGGAAAATGAAACATTTGAAGTTACTGAAAAAAATAATAGCTCGAAAAGTATTTGTCAGAAAATTGTTAGACAAACTGTGTTTGAAAGGTAAAAAATTGTATATTCCTTGATATAAATTTCAAATCTAATGATTATGCCATTTTTCAAATATTGAATTTCAAAAATTACCAAATTTCACAATGGAGTACCATAGCGAAACCTTCACGCGTAAAAAGATAATGATAAGGGTGACGTGTATATTGGCTATAGCACGAGTCACAAATTTTAGTAACCTTATTATTCTGTTAAAATATAAAAGTGAATTATGAAATGTCAATATTTTCTTTGATTAAAGATTCGTTAAGAGAAATTGACTAGCGTAGCGGGCGTAGCTTGCTAGTATTTTATATTATGCATATCCATGATGAGTAAGTATTACGGTGACCCTCAACGACTAGTTATATTGTTTAAAAGTAATAACACTCTTTAAAAATAGCTTATTCTAAAGAAATTTGAATATGGTGTATAGAGTTCGCAATCCTAGTTTATGTGTTTAAAATTGTTGTCTTTTAGTGTATATATTTTTGTTACTTATATGTTAAGCGATTGCAAATCTCATCAACAATATTTTTCCTTTCTTGCCAAAAGAGCTACTTTAATTGTTCGCGAGTGTAAATTGGAAACAATACTTTGAGGGTGAAATAAAACGTTTTGTTTTATGCAATTACTTTGTATTGTTATTTTGTGTATTTTAAATGAAATGAGGGTCTCTCAGTTAAATTAAAAAAAATATATATAACAATACGAAACAACTTGAAATTCGTCATTTATTTTTATGAAAAATTTTTATACAAATTAGTATGATTTGTTTAACCATTTTTATAGAAAGAAATTTTTATAATTTTTATAAAATGCCTTTTGCAAATATGTAAATTTACTTACAAAAATAACACACTTAAAATTGGTAGGCGGAAAAAAGCGCACCGGAAAAAAGCACACCCAGAAAAAAGCGCACCTTGAAGAAAGCGCACCGATAAAACGTCCACCTAAAACTGCAAAGTTATTACAATATAAATATATATATTTATATGATCTATATATGTTCAGTTATAGAAAACTGATTCTATGTTTTTTTTTCAAGTAAACCACGTGCTATTTAAGCACATGTATCTGTATACTCTTAACATTGAAAGCAGACATATCTTTACACTAAAGCATACAAATAACAAATAAATAGGTGTTATGTATTTCAAAAGTATTCGCAAACCGGTGACGTCAACTATTAATTAAGGGTCCCTGGAAGGGGGGGTGATGGAGGGGTTTTAAATATAAAATACAATCTATACTTTCTTTCATACGGTACGTGGATAGCTTATTTATAAAGACAACAACGTTTATATATTTATGGAAACTTTGACCGAGGGGAGGAGGAGGGGGTAGACATGAAATTAAAAGAAATAAAACTTACATGCAGAGATTTCATGTGGTTGAAATAAAGTAAAAAAAATGAAATTTTTAGAAAATTGAAAATTTTTCATTATCTTTACCTTTACAAAGGAGGAGGATATAGAGTTAAGGGGGAAACAGAAAATATGAGTCAAAATTTGGAGATTTGGTACAAGAAAACACAATGTCACCGCCAAATTAAAAAAAAAAATCCAAAAATGATTTGAATTAAAATTTTGATTCTAAATTTTTTGGTTATGGTGGTTCTAAAAAAAAAAAGAGAACATTGTTACTTGGTTGACAATGAGACACTCTATAAGCACAGAACAAAATGATAAATGAAAAATGAAAAATGCAGACATAACTATGTAAATAATGTGGTATCCAATAGTTTTTTTTTTTTTTTTTTTTTTTTTTTTTTTTTTTTTGACAAATGAAGTCATGAGTTTTTTTCCATGATGACATTTATCGGGTTGTTGCGTGCAGAAGTTGTATTCAAAACGACAATTTTCACAGCATTTTCTAAAAGACCGCCTGCCTTTTTCAAAAATGGAAAAAACTATTCGACTTTATAGCTTCTAAATAAGAGCTTTTGCCGATTCCATGTGTTTATGAACGAAACTGAATTCAGAAATCTGTTAAAAAATAGTCAATTTGAATTCCAATATAAAAAGATTATACGATTCTAAAACGTTGTAATCGAAAGACGTTTTACGTTTGGTAAAGGCACAAAATATTTCAAAACATACAGTCAAAGTTGGCGTTTTGAACCGAATTTTCGACGCCGCAGCACAAGAAAAGGGAAAAACGTGTTATCACGTGACCCAAATCACTTATAACTCGATAAATAACTTATTTATCGAAAAATGGAAAACTCATTTCGATTCACAATCACTTCAATAGTCAGGCCTGCCAATTTTATGCCAATGTGTTTTAAAATGAGTCAGAAAATGTGCCAGAAAGTTTCTCGTTGTTGAGCATGTCATTTGAGAACCACCTTACAAACATGTTTATGTTCCGATCCTCACCCATTTTCTTTTCTTATGTTCTTTTTAATATATATATTTTTTATGATTTAAAAATGTTACATTATGCAGGGGGAGGGAGAGCGAATTATTAAAAAAATCTATTAAATAGCTTGCACAAACTTGGAAAAGAAATTATAAAGACTTTTTTTTATTATTATTAACCATTGGGAAAATGGTTGTTGTTTTCGGTCGAGAATGGACCAAATGATGTTCGCATTTTACTATTTTAACCGTTTTTAACGAAATTGTGCAACTGTAGAAGAATTTTTTAAGCGTTTTTAACGAAATTCTGTAACTTTAGAAGAATTTTTCTTTGAATAAGCAATAGAAATGCATAAAATTGTTACAAAAATGTTAAAGATACAAGAAGGATAGATGCAAATTATCAGATATGAAAAAAAGTCGAATTCAAAAATTGACGCCGGATGAGAAGTCGTCTTTATAAAGCACAAAACGTAGTCTTCAACTTTAATTTCCTCAAAATACCTTTAGCTCAGACATCAATCTAAACAAAAGTTAAAGCAATACTTAAATTTTGCTTAAAGATGATCTACAAATAGAAATTGTACCAAACTTAAAAAAATTTCAATGCTAATACTTAAAGTTGGCATCATATTTGGATATTTCGGTTTATTCTATCTTCGGATATCAAACGGGAAGTCAGTAAGGGAATGGGACAACCAACAACGACTTATGTCAACGTCTAATACGGAATCTGAAGTTTGTTAGAAATCTGTGCATTAGTTCTTGAGATAGAGCTAATACTGAAATCGTTAAAAATACAGCATAGCAGCGCCACTTGTTGGGCGATTTACACCAAAAACTATTCAACACCTATTTATATCAAGGTATAACTGAATATAATGTTTTATTAAATTCCGTGCGTTAGTTCTATAGATAGAGAGCCCAGAAAATTTTTTGTCACATACAGACAGACAGACATTTTCTAAAAACAGTCAAATCGTGTTCAGGACCTTCTTAAACGTACAAATCCGTCAAAAACCGAAGTCGAAAATTTTTATGAATCCAATACTTTCTTCTTGTAAAGATGGAAGAACGTAAAAAAGACTACGTAATAACTTTTACCACAAAGATTTTAACAATAATGAATCAAAACAAATAAAATATTTTAAAATAAATATTTTAAAATAATTTTTTTCCCCCGTTATCATGCTGGCGAAACCAATGTTTTCATGATTAAAGTCTAGTTTCTGGGAAAATGTCCCAGTTGCCCATACAAAGATCCCGAGTATTCAAAATCGAATAATGTTTTCAAGTATGTTCAAATCCAAAGTGACTATTTTCTGACGCATTCCTGAATTCAGTTTTGTTTGTAAACAAATGAAATTGGCAGATGTTCTTATTGATACACTGTAAAATCTAAGTTTTCTTTCCCATTATTCAATAAAAGCAGAAGGTCTTTTAGAAATTGCTGTCAAAGTTGGCGTTTTGGATAGAATTTCTGCACGCATAAAGTCATCATAAGAAAGCATTTTCTTATAATTCATTCGTTGAAAAATCAAACAAATTGGAAAATGTACGCCAAACATGACAAATGAGGTGCGTTCGTACTGTTATTATTTCAGTGAAATGAATTATATCTTCTGTTATTATGATATGATTACTTTCCGTAAAGAAATAAGTACATTTTAAACTGGCAACACTTTATCTTTTGGTGATATTTACAGAAAATTCCAATGGGAAACTTAAGCCCAGCTTTGAAAATTTCAGAACCTTGAAATCCATATTTAGTCTTTTTAAATTCCTACTATTAGCTCACACTCTCTCTCTATATATATCTTGTTAGAATTTTCAATCGTTAATAAAATATTTTCTATTCATCCATACAAGTTCAAATAAAATTTTTTAAACTTGTACTGGATGACACTTGCTGTTAATACAGTTTTTTTCAAATATTATTCATTAATTAAATTTAATTAATTAATTTTAATTTTTATATGGGAGAAAAAAATTTCTCCCATTGTTTTCATAAATGAAATGAAAGATTTATCTCAAATGAGTGATGCCAACAAAAAATAAAATACCGCAACGATGATTATAAAATAATGTTCAACAAAGATAACGTGGGACATTAATGTTGCACGGGTTTATTTTATATATTTATGATTAAAATGTAGGAATTGACTTAATTTTTTTTTTATTGTACTTGTTTCCATTTAATATCTATTTCTCCGGAAATATCTATCCAAAAACTGTTGGTAGATTATAGGATTGCTATAATTAAACAAGTTTACGCAAATTTTATACAAATTTTGTTTTTAAATTCTGTAAGACGGAAGTAATATGATCAATCTTAAATAGGACGTAATCACCATGACAACCTAGAATCATTACCTATCATGGGATATCACTGAATTAATTGCATATGATAGTATTTAATAGAATGAAAAATGCGACTATAATTTGGTCATAAAGTTTATAAAATGTCATATACATCATATATGATTATGACGTCATACATGTCAGATAACTTGGCGTGAAAATTTAATTATTTATATTAATTACATAATATAGTTTTGATAGTCAAACTGAAAATATAATAATTATGTAAATGCCTATACAGAGTAGTTAATTGAACAATGAAATAATGGATAATAAATAAAACATTTCTTTGCAGAATGTAGTAAAAACGTTTCGAGCTTACAAGGGATGCTTTTTCGTTTTTGCGCACCTGTCTAGTGAATAATATGACAATATGAGACAAAGTTTTTTTCCACTCCCCTTTACATTGCAAAAACCAACTTATTTAACACCTTTTTCATGTTGAATCCCAGAGTGCAAATAGACAAAGGGGTAACAACGAGTAAAGGGGAAATAGACAATAAGATGTCCCCTTCCTTCTGTTGCAAACTCGTTTGCAATACCTTTCACCCTTTTTTGGACATTGGAAATGCAAATACATGCAACCTATAGTAATGTTACGGTTATAGATACACGTGCTTTACTTGAGAAAACATAGAATCGGCTTTCTATAACTGAACATATATACATCTCAATAAATAATATATCTCAATTTTATGTTCAATGCTAAGTAATGTATTATCTTTATTTTGACCTTTTACCTATTGACATTTTTACCATTGACGTTTTAACCTAAATTCGATAGCCTGTAAGCTAGAAACTTACATTCATTTAATGCATGTCATTTTAATGACAAATTGTATCAAATTCACATTCAAAACATAATTTATTTTCATATTAATTAAAATAATTTATATTTTAATTTACAGTAGGCATTTTTCCAAATGAATATTTTTTCTGATGTAGGTGCGTTTTTTTCCGGGTGCGCTTTTTCCGGTGCGCTTTTTTCAGTGCGCTTTTTTCCGGTGCGCTTTTTTCTGTGATTTTATCTGCCTCATCATATTTTAAATGACATTTTATTACTGTACTGAAGACACAATTTCATTTAGTGTAAGAAAAAAATAGTTTTCACAGTTTTAAGTATGTTTCTTTCATTTCTGGAGAGTTCGATTTTATTACAGAGTGAAGAGAAATGTAAAGAAAAACGTTTTATATCTAAATATCTTATAAGCAGATGCCTTTTTGGAAGCGACGACGGTAATTGCAAAATCGATATGTCATTCTTTAAATATATTAAAACGTTAAAGGGAAAAAATTGAAGTGGAACAAAATTACTTTTTTCATTTTGCAAACTCATTTCTAAGAATGCTTAGCTAGACGTTAAATATGTTTTTTCTCTGTTTTTTAACATCTTATTTTCGTGTACAGTCGCATTTTTAATTGCAGTATAATTATGTGTTCCATTTAATAAAATGCCAAAAGTCGTTTAAAGTCGTCATATATATTAAAGAGCTTTCTTACTAATTCGTTTTTGTGTTTCATTATTGATGATTTTAAAACAGAACTCATTAAATGCAGTTTATTCTTGAAGCTAAATCATGAAAAATCCAAAAGTAGATACTGTATAACACAGAGTTACTCAGTTTGTCTAAAAATAGCAATTATGACAAATTAAAAATTATAGATTTTATTCTCGAGCACGCACGTTGGATATTTCAAGACCGGATGCTACAAAATTAGGCCGTTACAATCAATCATTTGAATCACAATAGTCCAGTTAGCATTAGTTGCATTAAAGATTGTTTTCTTTTCAATGATATGGATTTTCGATTTTTATTACTGTTATTATCATAGAAAATAAAAATAAACTAGTTAAAACAACAACAACAAATAAAAACCATTGTTTTAGAAGCATTCATTCAAGCGTAAATTTCGCGCTTAATTTCATCACTGCAATTCATGTAGTTTAAAGAATTTCCGTTACAATACGTTAATTTTGCATGCGCCGATAAATAAATATTCAAAAATATTTATTATTGTTATTGACTATTAAATTTTCCATTATTGAAAACTCACCGGTTTAATTTACGCTTGGTAGAAACTGCATACTAGTGATATTAATTGAAAATATATAATTTTTGCTACGTAACATTTTTAATATATGGCAACGGGAAAGAAAAGAAGCATTGTTTAAATTATCTTTTCAGGATTTCTAAATTGTTTTTTCACTGCACAATCATAATTTAATCATCATTAAACTATTAAATTATAAAAGAGTATTTTTTAAAATGTATATTACACTATTACTTTTTTATTCAATTTCTTTTTTTCCACTTTTCAGTGTTTAAAATATTTCGTTGGTGCACATTCATACACTGGAAAAAAAGAAAAAAAGTGTTGATTTTACAGTATAATACTCGCATCCCAGCTGTCAGTATTATACTGTAAAATTAACAGTAATAAACAGTAAAATAAGCAGTAATACGCTTCCGTGCATGCGCGGTAGTGTATTACTGCTTATTTTATTGTTTATTACTGTTAATTTTACGGTATAATACTGGTAGCTGGGATGCCAGTATTATACTGTAAAATCAACACTTTTTTTTTTTTTTTTTGCAGTGTAGCTAGTTTTCATACTTCGGTGAAAATGGTCTGTAGAATAATTAATTATTAATACCGTGTTTTTTGTACTCGTAAACAGTTGTAACTATGTAGTATATTTGTCAATTTATCACCTGTGTCCGGCTAAAGGAAAATACCTTTAAATTAATTTATTAATTTATGATTCCATTCAAAAAATATTAAATTGATGCATTGTCATTGGCAGCACACCTCTTAACATAATATTTATAACTCTAGTATATTAGGAAGTGAGAGAAAAATCGATTTCAAGACCAGATTCTATTGTTTGATTCAAACACCAAGATAAGTTAAATAATCATTAAAGTAAAAATAGTTTAAAAAAAAAACACTTTTATGAGCATTTATTAATTATATAGAAAATCATACCTTGTTGCATGACCGTAATTCGTAGATTTTCGCAAAACCTTCCATTAAAATAAATGAATTTGGCGATGGGATCGAACTTGATTATAGAAAATTCACTGTTTTTGTTTACGCTTGGTAGAAAGTGCGAACAAGTGAATTAGTGAGTACAAATTATTACTTCTGTTTTTTTAGATATGACAAGAGGGAAGTAAAACGTTAAACATTATTTAAACTGACTTTTATGATTTTTCATTTGGTTGCCCAACGTATAATCCTATTGTAGTTAATATTAAACTAGATTAATTTGAACACAATTATTCAAATTGGTAAAGAAATTATATGAGTTGTAATTTTGAACTGCACGAAAAATGCTCAGGCCAGGATTTGAACTCTGGAGTTCCAAATCACCTGCGATTTATTATGTTGAGCTGATTCAGATATCACACCAGATGCACTCAATAAGGTTAACTGGATGAACTAGGTCCTCCAAATTCAACCGGGATGGCTCAATATTAAACTATTAATTTGTTAAACAATATTTAAGAAATATATATGTTACACTCTTGTTCTTTTTAGTATTTTCTACTTTTTAGAGCTTAAAATATTTCGATGTTTCCGTTTCTCACCAAGTGAACCCTTTTTTGTGAGAGTGGTTTGGCGCATCATTAAACCCATTAATGTTGTAACTCGTATACAATTGTAACCATTAACAATATTTGGCGTTTTATCACATGTGGCCGGCTAAAGAGAAATGCCGTTAGACATAACTTATAATTAAGTTCTAAACATTAAAATTTAATATTGTCTTCAAAAACATATCTGTGAACATATTTTTTATGATTCTAGAATATCAAGAAATGAGTTAAAGATCTATTATAAAATTTTATCATTACATTATATATATATATATATATATATATTGAGTTAAATAAAAGAGTGTGTGATAGACCTTTGTGAATAAATTATTTAAATTGACTAATCCGCGTAATTTGATGCATCAGGATGAGTGATGTGATTGGAGGCCTTATTAACTGAAATGTGAAATGTTGAGGAATTAATCAATGAAGAATATTCAGGAACGGTTAATAAATTATTCTGAAAAGTAATTAAATTCGAGTAACGAATCGGACATTTGTAAATTTGCTGTTTATTAACTGAACAATAGTAAAATAATTAAATTTGATATAATGGTACGAAGATTGGATGTACGAACTCGCGCACACAATATTGTCCTACAAATACTTAAGTTCTTCCATATTTTGTGAACAAAATAAACCTCGAGCCAAAAAAAATATATAATACACGCTTAAGTATAACAAAAGTATATGCGCGTTCTCTCAATTCAAACTGCAAAAAGGCCAGGTTGTTTCCATGGTTACGGACAAAATTTAGTGGTAACTTATTTCACTAATATCATCAGAGTACTTTTTTTTTAATCAAACGTTGTATAAAATATAGTAGATGTTATTGGCAATTAATACCAGAATTGTTTATTGATATGAATGATATATCAGCCCTCTTATGAAAGAAGCTGTCAAATGATTATGCACAGTACTTTCTGAAATATTTAGTTTGTGTGATAGCTCCTGAATTGTGTAACCTTGTTTTTGAGCGATAGCTTCTTTTAAGATCTCCTCCTTTTCAGATGATAGTTGTCCAGAGCGGTCATAATCTACGAGGTTGAAATTTCCGCGCTTAAACTTCTCAAACAACCTTTGAACTCTGCCATGTAAAACAGCACTTTGCTCATATACAGCATAAATTTTACGAGCAGTCTGACTAGCAGTTTTACCTTTCTTGAAATAAAAGAGTATAATATGGCGAAAATAAACGTTTTGATTAACTATGCTTGTCACGGCACTGAAACAAAAATTATGTCACAACGCAAACGAGGATTATGCAGCGAAAGCAGAAAAGATCGAATTGGGACTTATGAATAGCTGGGTCATTCAGAGTCACACTTTATCAGCTTAAGCAAAATAACAAGACCAAACTGTGCTTCACTTTGAAAAACTCTAGAAGTATCCTGATGGCCCAATATATTAGGCTTAATGTGTGAACTGAATTCAATTTACTGATGTAAAAAAATCGCCGCGAACTGGAAATAAACTCTAAAAATCGCATAAGAAATTTGCGAAAAATTCAACAATCGGTGTACGAATTCTGAATAAACTTTATTGCAAAGAGGACAAAATTAACTATGTTGGGCTGAAAGATTACAACTGTTTTATTTTTATTAAGGTAGAAAAACTACCAAAAAAACGTAAAAAAACAATAAAAATCACATAATTTTTTTAAGTATAATAAAAAAATCTAAAATCGTTTTTCGAGGTGCATTACAACATAGTTAGAAGTAGAATCTTACGCAATTTTGTAACTGTGTGTGCTGCGGTCTCTTCAGAACACAGTAAACACACACAGACAGACACAAACTTCTCTCTTTATTATTATAGATACTAGGGGGCCTACCCCCTGCGAGCTACGCTCGCCAACCCCCGCTCAGACTTCCAGGCCTCTAAAAACATGGCAGCGTGCTTTATTTTTTAAATATTGGTAAATATGTAATTGGGTTGTCATGCTTCTAATGTTTTAATGGGACATTTTTTTATTAACATGGCCTCATACACAGCTGTTGCGACAACGGACGACTGTTTTCGGGATTGATAAGTAAAATCAATTACAACTTGAAAACCAGCTTGTATAAAAGGGTTAGGTTTAAATTGTGGCTACCTCTCGGACTTTACTTATTCTATTCTTCCTTTGCGTTTAAGGATGAGAAAAATTCCATCTGCTTGTGAATAACATTAAGAACCACGGTATTGAAAAGTACTATGTTATAGACGTTTTCAGTAACAGGTTTTAATTTTCTTTCTATTTTAGTGCACCATCAAGCATATTTTCATGTTATTTTAAATATGTAAATTATTTATTTTAATTAATATGTATATACGAATTTTCTAATAATTATTTATCATACAAAATTAATTATATATTCTGTGCATGCATGCCTGCATTTATTCGGCATCAATTGATGAGATATTTAAACAAATTTGCTATCCGCGGTAATTTTACACCTTGTTATGTCACTTGAATATTGTCCATAAGAAAATCGGGTACTTTTCCAGTATAGAATCCTTTGCTTTTAGGTTTGGCGTAATTCGAGCTTCAAAAAGGTATAGATTCGTTAATATACATAGATTTGTTGCCAAAAGTTATGAAAACAAACCCAATGAACTTTTGATGCTTTTCTATTATAGGGGTCTTGACGTTTTTTAAAAAGCTTGGCAGAAAAAAACCAAGCAGGATATTTTATTCTCCTTCCGTTCGGTTGGGCAATTATTATTTTATATATTCGTTTCAAATATCCGAATTAGTGATTTTATAAATTCGTTTAATTAAATTTTACAAAAAAATAACAAAATGATATCAATAAATAATAATTACTATTAATACCTTTTCCCTCTTTCTTTTGCGTTTACATAAATGACGTCATTTGGACGAATTTATTCAAAATATTTTCAGTTTATAAATTAAATTAAATGCTGACAGACGATTGAATCCTGACGATAGAAATGGGATTTTTTTTTCAAATTTTCCTGAAAAACATTATTTAATCACAATCTTGTCTTCATTATCGATTGAAATAAAAGTTAAATTCAATTTCAATTTGAAAATGACGAATAAAAAGAAATCAATAATCCCTATCGGGATCCTTTTCAATTTTTTTCCCTTTTTTGTCACAAAAAACTGAGTAATTAGTTGCCATCATTACAGAAATGACATTAAAATTAGAAAAAAAATTAATATCTCGAAAACTAATTCCAATTTCGAAATTATATTACCAGTTTTGACATCCGCGGATTTTTATGGACAATTGGTATTAATTTCACCATCAAGTGTTTAATATTTTATTAAAAATAGCCCTGAAACATAATCAGTCGTTTAATCAGTCGTTTCATAAAATCGTTTCATAAATTCGTTTCATAAAATCGTTTCACAAATTCGTTTCATTAGGATTTTATATATATAGGGTAGATTTTCTTTCGATTGATGAGCTGGTTTTGATTGATATAAATACTGTTATTCAATTAGGTAAAAATCAAGATCAGATTTATTTCCAAAGTTACATTATTGTTAATACTGCTGTCAAGTTGAATGAATCTAAAGAAATTTTAATCTTCCTCTAGACAAGAAATGAGACGGCTAGTGTAAGTATTAAAATATAAATGATATAACAATCTTCTTATGAAAGAAGCTGTCAAATGATTATGCACAGTACTTTTTGAAATATTTAGTATGTGTGATAGCTCCCGAACTGTGTAACCTTGTTTTTGAGCGATAGCTTCTTTTAAGATCTCCTCCTTTTCAGATGATAGTCGTCCAGAGCGGTCATAATCTACGAGGCTGAAATTTCCGTGCTTAAACGTCTCAAACAACCTTTGAATTCCGCCGTCTAAAACAGCACTTTGTTCATATACAGCACAAATTTTACGAGCAGTTTTACCTTTCTTGAAATAAAAGAGTATAACATGGCGAAAATAAACGTTTTGGTTAACTATGCTTATCACTACACTGAAACAAAAATTATGTCAAAATACAAGCGAGGATTATACAGCGCAAGCTGAAAAGATCGAATTGGGTCTTTTGAATAGCTGGGTCATTCAGTGTTACACTTTATCAGCATAAGCAAAATAACTAGACCAAACTGTGCTTCACTTTGAAAAATTCTAGAAGTATCCGAATGGCCCAATATATTAAGCGTAATGTGTGAACTGAATTCATTTTACTGATGTCAAAAAATCGCCGCGAACTGGAAATAAACTCTAAAAATCTCATAAGAAATTCGCGAAAAATTCAACACTCAGTGTACGAATTCTGAATAAACTTTATTGTAAAGAGGACAAAATTAACTATGTTGGGCTGAAAGATTACAACTGTTTTATTTTTATTAAGGTAGAAAAACTACCAAAAAACGTAAAAAAAACAGTAAAAATCACATAATTTTTTTTTAAATTATGATTAAAAAAAAATCTAAAATCGTTTTTCGAGGTGCATTACAACATAGTTAGAAGTAGAATCTTACGCAATTTTGTAACTGTGCGTGCAGCGGTCTCTTCGGAACACAGTAAACACACACAGACAGACACAAACTTCTCTCTTTATTATTATAGATATTTTCTTTCTATTGATGAGCTGGTTTTGATTGATATAAATACTGTTATTCAATTAGGTAAAAATCAAGATCAGATTTATTTCCAAAATTACATTATTGTTAATACTGCTATCAAGTTGAATTAATCTAAAGAAATTTTAATCTTCCTCTAGACAAGAAATGAGACGGCTAGTGTAAGTAATTTATAAACAGATAAAAAAAAGTAATTGATTTTAAATAATGTTGCTGTCTGTTCAAATTATTGATTATTTCTTAATCTAAAATGAGCTTCAAATCTCATTTTTCATTTTTTCGATCATTATTAGGACGATTTACATCACATACACTCATTTATCAAGCGGAGATTAATTAAAGGAAATAGAAAATTCGTCGTGTTAAATATAATGAATGGGAAGGTGAATTAATTAATCTATTAACAGGAAACAAATGATTTAAGAAAAAAAAAGTGATACAATGACGGCTTGATATTTTTATATAAAAATATTTTTGCCAAGTTTTTTAAATCCTTGTGTCACAAACAATAATTTAGACTGTGTTTTTTGCATTGTTTTTACTTATTTATCATTTAAATTGGTCACATGCAAGTCCAACGATTTGTTTATTTTTTGTATTATTATATTTTTTTGCGGGCATTCTATATTTTTTTAAATACAATTATTATCTAAATCCTGACATATTTCAATAAAAGGTGCAAATAAATTATGTTAATATATATATATATATATATATTATATAAAAATTTTTGTTAAATTGTGTAAAATTAAAGCATTTTTCATGACTTTCCATTTATGATATGCTAATTAATACAGCTGTTAGGAAAATGTTGTCCATGATATGATGAAAATATACTTTTTTTGTATAGATGCACAAAATTCCTAAATAAGATTTACAGCTAATAAATTCGAATGTCTGATAAAAGTAATTAAAATTGTCAAAATGGTCAAATGAATTTAATTGATGAAAACCTTTAACAGCCGTAACAGAACAATTGGTACATTTCGGTTAACCGGGTACCAGTAAAATAAATAAATAATTTATATATATATATATATATATATATATATATATAATGCAGTGAGAATCGTTTCCATTGAAAAGTCTGGAAGTGGTCAAATAACTCGAGAAATATACATCCGATTGAAAAATGGAAAAATACATGTTCAATATTTTTGAAAAATCTATTTAGAATGCCAAAGTTGCCCCTTCGGGGAAAAGGAGGAGGTAGCTTAGAAATCTTAATTAATAACAACATTTTTTTTACGGTAGAAAAGTCTGGTCAATTTTGATATCCTTATATAGTGTATATATATACGTATATACATGTTATATAAAAATTTTATGTCGCATTATTCCTTTAAATTAATCTAAATTCTGACATAGTCATTATTTCCTTAATTCTTAATAATATTTATTCTTATTTAATGTCCTTTTAAAAGTAATAACACGTATATTAATAATTATCTTATTCCAAATCTTAATCTAAAAATTTAAGTTCATTCGTAACTTTTATCAACTCCCGAATCTATAAAATTCTGAGAGACGCTTTTTGTCATTTCGAATGTTTTTAAGAGCCATTTTTTTTAATTACATGCTTCGCTTCGCGCGCTGGGTATTTTTCACGTCAAAATCAATGCGCAGCTACGATAGGGATTCTTTCGTGTTAAATCTTCTCCATCGCACCTCATTCGCTTAGCTTAATTTCGTCTGCCACTCATTGGCTCGTGCATACATTACGTCGTTTCAATAACTCTACGCGCCATTAACAAAAGTGGCTTGCAAGCTTTTGGAGAGCAGATTTTTGTCGTGTTTGGAAGTGCTAACCAAATCATTATCGGGTCTTCTGCGACTTAGAATTTCACAACAGCCTCTTAAGATCTATTAAATGATGTAGTGAGTTATCGTCAAACCTGAGAGCTATAAGTTTATACCTGATACTGTGGGAACTGTTACTGCCATCGTTCCTGGTCGTTAATAAACAATTTATCTGGAAATTGGCTGCCATTATTGAAGAAATTCTTATGGTGTTTCATCATTGCCTAACCTTCTCGCCATGATTCTTGATTACGACTGCAATAATTCACCATCTTTAACAAACTGCCATTTTCTCGTGGAACCATTTTCGTAAAAAGTTTACATACATACATATATATATATATATATATACACACATACATACAGGGTGTCCAGTCCACGTATAAACACAAAACAAAATAAACAAAATAACCTTACAGACTTTATTTTCGCAACCGTTGGTCCTAGATGCATATTTCCAATTACAAAAATGGTTTAAATAAGGTAAATAATTATATTTAAAGCGATTTGAGTCAAGTAAAACATTTATTAAAAAATTACGAAATTTAAATTTTTATACGGTCCACCGGTCCTATAAGTGATATTTAGTAAAAATTTACTATGGCACTAGCAAGTAAGACAAAAAAGTCCCATTCATCTAACATTAAAATTGGCCGAGTTATGAAACTTTGAAATGCATGACTTATACCACTTTTTTGCATCTCAAAACAGATGATTTCGGCCATGCTTTCAGGGGTCGTATATAAAGTACTTAAACTTATATCAAGGTATCTGCGCTTTGAAAGAAATCGTGCAACTATTACGGTTGAGTTAACTTTTATTAGTTAAGTTTCAGATTAGTTAAAATAATTGTATTTTAACATATGTTTTATTTTCACGGAAATATATTAACGGAATTTTCAGCAAGAATGAAACATCATGAGTAAAGCATAGATTATGAAACCCTTACAACACGTTCAGAATACTGTACCAAAACGTAACAGTATAATATGTTGAAAGATGATTTTTAAGTAAACAATTCGAAAAACGCATAACATACTTCAAAATCTAGTGTCAGTAATTAACGTCAATAGTCGGAAAATATCCGCATTCTTTTGTGCAGCCCTTTATAGGATCAATCGATTTTTATACATTCTACGTAATAGTCTAAAATTTACGTCAGATACAAAACGAATATCACAGTTGAAAATTCCCCTATAACAATATCCGACCATAAACAGAAATGTACTCGAGATTTTTAGGCAGCGATGTATAGGATCTATAGAATTTATGTACACCAAGAAGTATGAAAAAAATAGTCAAATTTGAACTAGTCTTTGGGGGCCACCGTAATACTTACCCATCATGGATATGCACAGTACGAAATATGAAAATAAAAGATATGTAAACTGTTTATAAAATGCATTGCAATTTGAATAAAATCGTGGCTTGATGACGTCATAAACTTTAAACGATCTATTACTGAATTGCGTAAAAGAAACATCTCTAAAAAATTATAATCATATTAACTAACGGTTTACTGAGTCGAATTAAGCGTCTCATTTCCAATTAAAATATATCTTTGATTTGAAATTTGAATGAAATACAGGGTCATGAAAAATCGAAGAGTGTGGAAAATAGGATTACAAATATCTCGGCAACTCATTATCCGATGGACTTCATTCTTCATGCAAAATTTGTTTTTCTATTGTCTTTTATATTCATTCCTTAAAATAAACAATTTCGAATTTTTTTACGTACCTCTTATCAGAACGAATATTTCGAGAGTCCGAAAAAAATAGTTCCGGATAATTGAGGTTACTGAAATTCAATAAGCTTCTTTCCATTATTACACACTAAGTACGCACCAAATTTCAAGTCTCTATCTCAATTTGTTCGGAAGATAGAATGTTTACAGACACACAGACGGGCAGAATTTTTTTTTTTCTAAAAATATGTTTTTCGGAATCTCCAATGTTTGAAACGTGTAAATCCGTCAATTTTTTTTTCGATTTTCAAAATGATTACAAGACTTACCCTATACTACGTATGATTGGTAAGTAAAAAGCGTACCACAACTGAAAACGCACTTCCAGTAATTATTAATGATAGATAATACTGTAACAGAATTATTTTGTGTATCCCTGTAAATAATGGATGAATGCCATACATATTTCTTTCTATAATAAGCATTTTGAAGTGCACCTCAGTGACATATGTCAGTTCGAATATATTTGAAACAGAGAGTAATATCATTAAAATACACTGTGATCGATTTTCCTCCTTACATCATAATGTAAAGGAATTTTTTTGAGTTTCCTTGTAAATGAACTATACATGCACACTTCACTTTTAATACCGAACAAGCCATAATAAACCTCAATAAGATATATCAATTGCACGTAATACGAGTATAATTATGCGAGTAAGCGATCGGACAAAACGACAGACAGACAGATTTTTTTCAACTATGTTGGTAAGTTTTAATTTGGGAAAACGAAATATAGCAATACCAGTGCATATAAAATTGAAATGGACAAAATTAAAAATATTTTATTAAATCTAAGTATATAAATACATAAAACAACAGCCAGAATTGCATTCTTTTTAATTCAATATTCTGAATATCCTCTGACATTTTGTAACCAAAACGCAAAGAATAAAAAACTGAGCGCTATATTATCTGTTTGTAAAACTTCAAAATGAAAATCAGATTTCTTTTTCTGAAATCTAGTGCAGTAATTTTTTACTAGAAAAGATATATATTAGATATCATGCAAAGATTTTTTTTCTTATTCAGAGAGAAAAAAATTACAAAATCAGACGTCGGCTAAGAACTATTATACCCGGAAAAGAAAAACATAAAAAACTTAGTAGAATTTACTAAACATATAAGACATATAATTTATGAAAACTTTTCAGTAAACAAAATAACTAATAAATATAATTCAAAATATCTTCAGAGTTACGATTGAAAGATATTGTTTTTTATAAGCTTTTTAAATTCACAGAAAAAGTACTTCTTGAATTTACAGAAAAAGTTTTTCACTTTTGTTTATTAAATCTAGCAAAAATAAGTTGTTCATTTTTGTTTATTAAATAAAGCAAAAATTTTAATATAATTATTATCTCAATAATGTATGTCCATAATAATTTTTTCTGGAGATCTGTATATTAATGATAATAACTATCTCTTGTACTAGTCTTTATTTTCGAAGCAAACATAACAGTCCAAGAATTTATAATGTAAATCATCTAATTGAAACGTTTCAGACCTTTTAAAATAATATTATCTAAAATAATTATTAATTAAATGTAATAAAAAACCATTCTTTCATTAAAATTCCCAAAAAGTCAACTTATATTATAAAGCACACATGTGTGCGTCGCTCAGTACTGACGTGATAATGATGCGTACAAAAATGTGATGAAAATGGATGAATGTTGCAACAATGGAGCTATTTTTTTATTAAACAATCGTAACGCTATTTCTATGGGGAAAGTGCAAGTTTTGGCCGACGTTGATCGCCCTTAGGGATCGAATTTTTAAAATAATGGCCAATTCATGTGTTGCCCTCAGGAATACATCTATATTCCAAATATCAAGCTCTACGTCAACAGGGAGTGGGTGAAAAATGAGTGTCAAGATTTGACTGACACATTCCTACAGAAATGTAGGAAAGTATACAAAAACTATATAAATAGCAACCCACTGTGTTTCCTTTTTGTTTAAAAAAATCCTTCGTGTTATATATATATATATATATATATATATATATATATATATATATATATATATATATATATATAAATTAATTAATTAAAACGTTTATGTCATAAGCTAAAAATGCAATAATTTTGTTTCAGCAATCCCTTTGATCCAATATGACGAGGTCTGGGTGCAACAGAATTAGCTATCCATGAACTGTGGTGGAATGGAACTACATTTCTCACTCAACAGCTTTGTGTTCCTGACCATGAAATTACTCAGCTATCATCAGAGGACCAGGGTTTTATGTTAAAAGAAATGAAAGAGGTTCTTTCTGAAACACATATTGCGGACACTATAAACATTTCTGGACTTTTAAAATTAGTAGATCCATTAAAATCTAATTATTTTAAGCTTTATTCAGTAACTAATAATTTTCTTAAATTAATCAGAATTTGCAGTTATATTTTTAGGTTTCTCCTTAATTGTAGAAATGAAGGAAACAAATTATTTGGACCATTGTCCTCGTCGGAATTAAAAAAGGGATGGAAGAACCTGATCCAACATTTACAGTATACAGCCTTTTCTGAGAATATAAAAAAATTGACCAAACACAGGAATCTTTCAGGTAACAACAAATTAAAATTTTTAAACCCATACTTAGATTCTGAAAGAGTTAGAGGTCGTTTAGAGAATTCCAATCTAACCTATAACCTAAAACGTCCTATATTGTTGCCTAATAACCATAAGTTGAATGAAATGATTTTTGAATATTTTCATCAAATTTTTTTCATCTCGGGCCACAATCGTTATTACATCATGTTAGGCAAAATTATTGGGTCATCCATGGTAAATCTCCAGCCCGAAAGATAGTTCATAAATGTGTCACCTGTTTATAAACAAACCAATAGGGGCAAATCAAATTATGGGAAATTTGCCCTCAGAAAGAATCAATCCTAACCCGCCATTTCAATATTTCGCAATTGATTTCTACGGAACTTTTATTATAAGTATAAAAACCAAAGAAAAGTAAATTACAATAAAATTTATGTAGCACTGTTTGTTTGTCCAGCCACGAACGCAATCTATCTAGATATAGTCCCAGATTTAAAATCTGAATCACTTATTGCAACTTTTAAACGATTTTTTGACCGAAGAGGGAAAAGCTCAACTATCATGACAGTCAACAAGACTACCTTTGTAGGTGTGAATTCTGTATTAGAGAATTTACCTCCTGCTGAATGGGTTTTGGGTCGAGTTATTAAAGTAATACCCGGTGCGGATAAAAAAGTCAGAGTGTTGGAAATTAAAACAGAATTAGGTATAGTTACCAAAGCTATTTCAAATGTTTGCTCCCTGCACATAGAGGATTATTCCATGTTGACTTTTTCGTGCAAATATCAGAGCAATGCGGGAGAGACTAACTGTTGCAATGTGGTAAAAAAAATACAATAGAATGCGCTAAATTCGTCTGCAAGGCCAAAGGAAACCGTAACATATCGGCCCCCGTGAACATGTGCCAACATTAAAAAATAATAATAATACCTATTTTACAACATGCACATAATAAGAATTACTTTTTAAAACAATATGCATTAGTATTAAGAACATTACAAATATACAATCTTCAATCACTTTGCATACAATACTTTCAAAATATAAGATAAATATACATGATAATACAACAACATTTAAACTTGAATGTAGTACAAAAGCAAATATCAAAATACACTCAATTAATGCAAACACATATCGTAAATTTAACTGAGTCCATAATAGTTAACCATTTCATTTACTAGTCTAGTATTTTCTTTCATTAAATATTATGGACTCAGTTAAATTTACGATATGTGTTTGCATTAATTGAGTGTATTTTGATATTTGCTTTTGTACTACATTCAAGTTTAAATGTTGTTGTATTATCATGTATATTTATCTTATATTTTGAAAGTATTGTATGCAAAGTGATTGAAGATTGTATATTTGTAATGTTTCTAATACTAATGCATATTGTTTTAAAAAGTAATTCTTATTATGTGCATGTTGTAAAATAGGTATTATTATTATTTTTTAATGTTGGCACATGTTCACGGGGGCCGATATGTTACGGTTTCCTTTGGCCTTGCAGACGAATTTAGCGCATTCTATTGTATTTTTTTTACCACATTGCAACAGTTAGTCTCTCCCGCATTGCTCTGATATTTGCACGAAAAAGTCAACATGGAATAAACTGCATAATGGAAATATTTAATAATCTAAAATGACCATGGGATCATTAAGTATAGTAATAAGAAATCATTTCTTAATCATAGTAAGAATAATATAGTTATTATGTTATTCAAGTGGTAATGTCCACTCATTCATTATGATATTGTTCGAAACTGACTATGGTGTCAGTACTTTGGATTTAACCTAATGTAATGTAAATATGTATATAAACATTTTAGTAATTTAGAGACTCTTCGCAGTCTTCGTGTCGACGCATTACATATTTTCTCGATACTAGAGTTACAAAGACTAGAAAAAAAACGGTTTAAACCTGGGAATAAACCGGGTTTTTTGTTAATAAACGTGGTTTTTTGGGAATAAAACAGGTCTTTTGGGAATAAACCTGGGAATAAAAAACGGTCTATTGGAAATAAACCTGGGAAAAAAAGGGTGTATTGAAAATAAACCTCGGAATAAACCGGTTTTTTGCAACTCTACTGAATACAGTCCACTCAGTCAATAACTTTAGCGCAGCGCCAACACCTACGGCATTTATAAGTATTTGTGCAGTGTATCTATATATAACTACAACAGTCGTTTTTACTTATCCATCATACGTAGTATAGGTTAAATTTTGCAATCGTTTTAAAAATCGAAAAAAAAAATTTGACGGATTTACACGTTTGACACTGGATATTCCAAAAAACGTATTTTTTGACTGTGTGTCTGTGTGTTTGTAAATACTCTATCTCTCTAACAAATTAAGATAGAGAATTAAAATGTGGTTTGTACTTAATATGTAATAATGGAAAAAAGCTTATTGAATTTTAGTAACCTCGATTATCAGGAACTAATTTTTTCGGACTCTCGTATTATTTGTTCTGGTAAATTGTATAAATTTTTTTAAATTGCTTATTTTAAAGATTGAATATAAAATACAATAAAAAAACATAAATTTTGCATAAAGAATAAAGTCGATCGGATAATTAGTTGCTGAGATATTTCTAATTCTAATTACCACACTCTTCGATTTTTCATGACACTGTATTTCATTCAAATTTCAATTGAAATATATATTTTGATTCAAAATGAGACGTTTAATCCGACGCAGTAAACTGTTAGTTAATACTAAGGGGCTCAGCCTCCTACTTGCTTACCCGTAAGGCATGGTGACGTCACGGCGACGTCACTGTGAAGTCACACTGTCACTTTGTGACAGTCGTCGTGACGTCAGGTGACGTCGATGTGAAGTCACTGTGACCTAAATGTGAAGTCGTTATGGCCGTTTTCAAGGCTTTCTGTGACCTCACAATGTGACTACTTTGTGAAGTCACCGTGCGACTTCAATGTGTCAAATGTGACGAATCTGCATCGGATAGGGTGACCAGATTTTACCCGAATCCTATCCGGATTGTTCGGTTCAACATTTTTTTATGCTACAAGTTTGTGACGTTTGTGACGACACTGCACCGGGTCGGGAGACCAGATTTTACCCGAATCCAATCCAGAAAATTCGGATCGATCTTTTTGGATTTGTTTGGCTACAGAATGGATTTGGTTTAGTGGTCGAGTGACCTGATTTTCGTGAACTCGATCTGACCCGAGTCGGGTATACTGTTATTACTGTAAGTTTTGTTCGGAATAGAATCTTGCATACGACCGAGTAACCAGATTTTATCAGAAATTGTAATACGACACAATTTCATATGTCGGATGGGATCTAGAGTCATGTACGAATCCGGTTATATACTTCTTTAAAATGACTGAACATGAATGATGGTTGACTGAAATTATATTTCGATTCAACCCGTATTCTTACCCTAACCCAACAACAACAACAACAACACAAAATCTGTTGGCCCTCAACCCGACCGAACCTGATAAATGATTTCGCATAGATTCGGATAACAAAATTTTACCAAATCACGATAAAATCGACGATAAGGATTGGATCAGCAATAATTTTTTTGTGCAACTCTTATTCAAATTAAAACTTTGCATCTGATTGGGAAACCGGCTAATGTAGTCGTTAAGCAAGAAAATTATATATGTAAAAAGTTCATACTAATATAAAAATAATATGTGAATATTTCAATAATATGAACTTCTATTGCGCAAATAAAAACTTTTAAAATTAACTTCTACTTCCATTTGTTTTATGTAACCACCAAATATATTGACAATAATTAAAACTATTCTATTTTGCTGTAAAGTATTGAAGTTTTTAATTGTGTATACTTTGCCATATTTCCCCTCGCTCAGTATCACGAAACTTTCTGACACATTTATGAAAAAATATTTAAACGCAGGTCACTTGCATGCCTGATTATTAAAGCGATTTGGAATGAATAGCGTTTTCCATTTTTAGATAAATGAAATACTTAAGAACAATTTCGGTCACGTTTTTTTTCCGTTTCTGACGCTGCGCGTCGGAAATTCGGTTCAAAACACCGACTTTGCTAGTGTTTTCTGAAACATCTTCTGCAGTTACCAAAAAATGGAAAACGTCATTCTATTAAATATATTCTGATTAAGAACACCTGCCAATTTCATGTGTTTCCGAATAAAAATGAATTCAGAAATATGTCAGAAATTAGTTATTTTGGATTTGAGAACAATGAAATATTTTGATAACTAGAGAAAAAAAAAAGAAACATCCTTTAAGAAGAGTACACGGAAAACAGAAGTTAAAAATATTAATTTCCTGAGGAGATATTTGAAATATACGAATGCGTCCTTCGCACATAGGTTTAACATTAGCGAGGGCAGTAGGAAAGTTCTCTGAAGAACAGCCTTAAGAATTGTCAGAGGAAACACAATTCCATGTATTCTGATACTCCGAAAAATGTTCTCATTATATATATATATATATATATATACGGTCAATATGATTAATCCGGTCATTATTAATAATAATGGCCGGACATAATGGCCGATTATTATTAATAATACCGGTTATTATTATTAATGACCAGATTAATCATATTGACCGTAACATATATATATTAAACTCCATACAAAATCATTGTCTCAGTAATCTTAATAAATGTACTTCTCTAAAATTCAGTATTTTAAATATGCTATCGAAATACATAAAGTATTCATCTTGTGATAATAACAACAATTAGCTTGAACAATTAATTTTTAACATAAATATTTGATTAATTATTGATATCCTAATTGGTAAATGTATTTTAAAACGAATATTGTGTTTATTTAGTATAATTTCATTAAGTTCAGATTCGAAACGCAATTATAAAACAATTACCTATTACTTTTTATATGAAGTCAATTACTGGCACAGTGGATGTCCAGTACTGGAATGGTGGATGCTCGTTGCTGGAATTTTAAGTATTTTCCTTTATTTCTATTAGTACAATTAAATTTACATTTACAAGTGGAAATGTGACAATGAGATTAGTTACATATTGTAGATACATTCATACATTGAATTTAAAAAGTGGAATATAATAACGATAACTAGTAATTAAAAACATATTTTTTTAAAGACGTTACTTAAAAGTACCCGTTACTGGAAAGAGTGCCCTATTACTATAATATAATTATAATTATTTTACATTAATCCCTCAGACGTAAATTTCTCTATTAAATATTTAAAATTTCCAAGTACTTCCTTACGTAATAGCCATCGTGTTATTATCGTAATGCTGCAAAGTTCTATATTAGATATTAATTCCTAATGTTTAATAATAAAACTCATATTTTATGCAAGACCTTTCATATATTATTAATAATAATTTTGATCAAGTCTCTTTAAAATGAAATACATTACGAATAAGAAATAATACCTGTAAACAAATCTATGGAAATTCACAAAATCTTATATTTATGTTTAAAAATCTATTAAGTCCTAAAACATAATAAAATAAGAATATATCGTGTTACATTATGAATTAAAAATATTACAAATAATTAATTTAAAACAATGTAAATTTATAACTCTTAAGTATAGACAAATTGAAATTAATTTTAGCATATTTTGTACTTACCAAATCTTAATGCATATCCATCTCAAAAATCTTCGCGTGTTCCTTTATCCATTTTTAGCAAATTGTTAATGATGTCATATTAGAGGGAATCTTTTCCAGCAAGAAATTTCGGATAACTGACACTTATATGTAACACAGCTACCACGAAATTCCCCAGCTAGAATTCTTCAAAATTTGAAAATAAATTAAACAAAACTTGAATTCATCTTATGCTTACAACACTTTGAATAAATAATCCTTCCGATTTCCGAATGAAACAACCACTTTTCAAATTTATCTTGACCGCAGACGATAGACGAGTCCATATTATAAATAATGAGCAGCTGCCCAATTTCTTACCAAAGAATAAATATTTTCTTCTTCCTTCCCCCCTCCGTCGTTCAATATGTATATGTTGTTTTTCAGGCTTCAAAATAACGCTTTGCAGATGATACAATGAAAGACTTCCGTTTATTTTATTTTATTTTATTTTATGTCAAGTTTGCTAAATGCAATTTTTAAATTAAAAAATGTCGAGATTTTTTTTTTCCAAATATGGGCTAGAATAGCTATAACAATTATATTGAAAATTCTGGAGATAAAATAAAATGAAATAGTATTTTCCTTCTAACAGAAGCAAATTACTTATTTTATATGTTTATGATATTCATAACCTACTTCATCCATAAAGAAACGAAAACAATTTAAATAAAGCCCTAGCATACAAAAAAAAACTTTGCTTTTCTGAAAATATCGGATTATCTCTATTCACATTTTGTCTACATTTTAATAGCACTTCACAGTGAACAACACTTCCCTCCATTATATTATTTTTCTGCCAGTTCCGATGATTACAAGTAATTTATAATTGACAAAATTCTTTGAAGTTATTTTAACACAATTATTAATTTTTCCTAAAAAATAAAACTTTTATATTTTTTTAATTAAAAAATAAGTTTAAAAATAAATTTAAAAAATCACATTTTCTAGTTTTCATAAATAAGTATGTTTCTATGATAATTTACAATTGCATTATTAAAAAGATTTATATATATATATATATTATGCTGATAAATTTATTTTAGTTAGATAACTGAATAACTGAATATAAATTACTTTCCAAGAGGCATAATAAATTACTAAGGCTCTCAAATGCGTAAAGATGACACTATGTATGTTTCTTCTCATTTTCAAAGATTTTTTAAATTCACATTTTTGTCACAGTGTGAATTCCCAACATGTTAGTACTTTGGTCGCAGCTGTGACGTGACATGCGTGATTTACAAAGACGTCAAAGTAACGTCACAAAAATTAAAAAATTGCCTAGAAAAGTATTTTTATGATGTACTTTTACTTACATGTTTGAAATAGCTTTGTATGTTTTTTTTTATAATTTTCAAAGAAGTCCACATTTTAGTCACAATGTGATTTCACTCAATGGTGGCATTTTGGTCACAGAAGTATCGTGACAACTGTGACTCGCATTGACGTCACAGTGACGTCACTGCGACCATGCATGCTATGAGGGTACGCTCGCCAACCCCCCGTGAATTGAAAAGCAATTCACATTCTCGCTTCGTTCGCTCCCCCTTTTTATTTTTCTAGTAATTCTAGCCGGAATAAGTACTACAATAAATCATTTGAACATATGAAATTGGCAATTTTTTTAATGTAAAAAAGTAAACTCCTTTGAAAACACAACTAAAAATTCATTTAGTTGATGCTACTAATGGGCATATAAATCAGTTAAATACTATGAAAAAAGGATCTTGGAAACATAATTAGTTTAAAACTTATTGCACCTATAATATTGTACAGCACGGCTTAAAAGTTTATATTTTATTATCTCCGATTTTTTGTGTGAGCGAAATTCGTAAATAAATTCTAAATAAGAGTTGAGAATTCATTTGAAATTAACAATATTACTGATAATTAAAATGAGGAATCATCTCAGACGCTTTAGATTACGCGCGATTACGTTCATATTATTTTATTTTTAATAATTGCTACTTGAGTTTCACTTCTCTGAGACTGACCGCTATATTGGAGGCGGAGCTAACATAATCTTGTCTGTTCATTGGTCTGAGCTCTGGAAACTACGGTTGTTGCCAACGATAAGGTAGAAATTCAGCCCTATTTCCGCGCCACGTAAGACAAATATATATATAGATTATTATAATTTTTGGAGTTATAAGGATGTTTCTTTTACGCAATTCAGTAATAGAGCACTTAAAATTTATGACGTCATCAAGCTACGATTTTATTCGAATTGGAATGCATTTTATAAATAATTTACACATGATTTATTTTAATATTTTACATTATGCATATCCATGATGAGTAAGTATTACGGTGGCCCCCAACGACTAGTTTCCACTTTGTTTGAATTAAATATATACATTTGCATTAAATTTTTCTAAATCTAATTTCGTTTGCAAATTGCAGTTTTGAAAGAAACTGTACATATCCTATTCTTGTTTGTGTGGTTGTCAGTAATAACAATTAACTACATATATTATTTAATTGTAAATATGCACTAGGCGTCCCATAATCTATAATATAAAGAAAAATCACATTCTTTAGTAGTAAAGACGTAATGTTGACTGTGGTACGTCAGTGTTACACATGGACAAGTAGTTTCGCTTTTTAATGTGGATATGAAAGTGGGAGGAATAGTTGTACTTAAATGCAATTAACTGAAATCTCTAATAGAGGAATATTGATTTTGTACTTTAAAAACATTACATCAGGTATTTGTCAATACAGAAAGCAGCACGAATAAAAGTAAAATACTCCTGTAATGAACAATATGTATTTAAACGCAGGCAATATTTATACGCAGCAACAAATTTTAAATATGTAGGTAAACATAAAGAAGTTCGATATGCAAGAGAGTGGGAAAATCTTTAACTGAAGCATGCAGCATATCTGGATTGATGCAAGAGATATATGCCTTAAGCTCCCAATCAATTGCTACTTGTGGTAACCCCTTTACGATTTTTTTTTTTACATACGTTTCAAAATATCATGCTTCAGTATTATTTCATAACGTCTAAAATGTCACTAAATTGAGCTACAGTTTTCAAACAAATTTCATTGGAAGCAACACTAGTTTTACTAATTGATAATGCAATAATTGAAATTATTCGATATTTAGAAGTGATGTATCAGTTTGAGGCGAAATCCATAGCGTAGATCTCAGCCAACATCGTTGTGCATCTCAACAACACATAGCAATCTTTTTTTATCATCCTTCCAAAAGTGGACTATGCATATACATTTCAGGACGACGCGAAAACGAGAAAGACCTTACCAGAGGAAATATTGTTTTTTCACAGAATCATCTCAGAAAAAAGAACGAAAAATCATGCATCAAGCAAAGATTGTGAAACACTTTCCAACACTTCCAACATACTTTAACAAAACATAAGTTGAAAGATGATGCCTAAATAAAAAATTTGGAAAAAGCATAACACATTTGAATACCCAATTTCTGGAATTACCGTTAATAGCCGTAATAGTAACACAAATATTTCGTGCAGCCTTGTATATGACCTATAGATTTGTATATATACCATTTGGAATGCTAAAATTTAGTTCAGTTAGGAAACACATAGTAGCATAGTTGAAAATTCACCTTCGGCAATTTCCTCCAATAAACAGAAATGTACTCGATATCTTTTGAGCTGCCTTGTGTATGGTCTATATAATTTATACAAACCAAATAATAGGTAAAAAATCAGTTAAATTTAAAAACGCGTACCACAACCTAATATACACTTTCAGCAATTATTGTTAATAGACAGTACTGTAACCGAATTATTTTGTGCGTCCCTGTAAATGAGCGATGAATGCTATGCGCGCCATATTCTATATTAAACATCTTGTAGTTCACCCCTGTGATATATATAAATTTCAATATGTTTGAAATAGGGTAGCATCATTAAAATGCACCGCAAACGATTTTTCCCCATAGACTGTAATGTAACGGAAGTATTTTGAGTTTTCCTCTAAACTAACTATAAATGTTACAAACTTTATTTTCTATACAGAACATGCTATAGTAATTATCAATAACAAAAATGAATTTCATGGGTATTCGAGTATATTTACTCGAGTTAGAGCACGGACAGACAGACAGAGAGACAGACAGCAGGCAGTCAGACAGGCAAACCGAGTTCATAAATGCCTTTTAAGAAAGTGTTAAAGAAAGTTTGAAAGTGTTAAAAAGAAGCGAGTGGAGGGGGAATGAATGCCTATCCACCAATCTTCTCTTTTATAAAAATTACCCTTTCTCGAATTTATTTTTTCCTAAAATACACATAAATACATTACTGAAAGTCACTGACCTAAAAGTGATTAACTTTTTGTGGTTGTTTTTAGAAAGAAAGCAAATTATGCCATCATAATTAGGTAATAGTTCTTAATTAGGCAAGAGTATGTTTTTTCCCTTAAGATGGAAAATTAATTATGTACCTTTCTGTGTACATTTGCTTATTTTATTTTATTTCCTGTCACAGCCACTTTCACAAAAAATGCATTCATTTTTTATAAAAGATTAGATTCAGTTTCAACTTCAAAATAGAACGTACAATATCAAAAGCTAGGATATGTAGATTTTTTGAGCTATAACATTTAACGTATTCCTTGAATAAAAGATACTCGTTTGTTGGGTTTAATCCTATTTCAAGGCACCATTTGGCGCTTTTTAAAAATGATGCCACATTTGCGATTTCTAAATTGTTTACTTACATTTATCCTATTGTAACCCACAATAAGCAAGTGGTAAAATGTTGCCATTCTTAATTTTTAAATAGTTATACATAGGAAAAGTCATAGATTTAGTGATAGAAACGTAACTGAAAAATAGATTGCATTTATACGAGAGTAACAATGTAACGAATGTAAAATTTTATTCGTTCAAAATAATTTGGACAAAAGAATGATAATTTAAATACAGAATTATTAAATTAAACCATACACAGTTGATTTTTCTTAGATACTGCATTTATGAGTGAAATAAAATATTTTATTTGACAAATTTAATAAGATACATATGGAAAAGATAATATGAGCAGTAAAAAACAACGTTTTTATACACATTTCATCGATATTACATAAAAGTTAACGATTAATGTGAAGTTGAAAAAACGAAAATACACGAAATTCGTTAATGCCGCGATTATTGTACCGCACGTATGATCGCTTCGCGAACATGAAACAGAAAAATAAACGTCACTGGATACAGCAACCTCGTCGTATCGGAATCCCACAAAAATACACAAAATTCGTTAATGCCGCGATCACTGTACCGCACGTATGATCGCTTCGCGAACATGAAACCGTAAAAAACATCACTGAATACAGCAACCTCGTCGTATCGGAATCCCAAGAAATACACGAAATTCGTTAATGCCGCGATCACTGTACCGCACGTATGATCGCTTCGCGAACATGAAACCGAAAAAAAAAACATCACTGGATACAGCAACCTCGTCGCATCGGAATCCCCAAAAATACACGAAATTCGTTAATGCCGCGATCACTGTACCGCACGTATGATCGCTTCGTGAACATGAAACCGAAAAAAAAACATCACTGGATAGAGAAACCTCATCGTATCGGAATCCCAAAAAATACACGAAATTCGTTAATGCCGCGATCACTGTACCGCACGTATGATCGCTTCGCGAACATGAAACCGAAAAAAAACATCACTGGATACAACAACCTCGTCGTATCGGAATCCCCAAAAATACACGAAATTCGTTAATGCCGCGATCACTGTACCGCACGTATGATCGCTTCGCGAACATGAATCCGAAAAAAACATCACTGGATACAGCAACCTCGTCGTATCGGAATCACAAAAAATACACGAAATTCGTTAATGCCGCGATCACTGTACCGGACGTATGATCGCTTCGCGAACATGAAACCGAAAAAAAAACATTACTGGATACAGCAAACTCGTCGTATCGAAATCCCAAAAAATATATGAAATTCGTTTATGCCGAGATCACTGTACCGCACGTATGATCGCTTCGCGAACATGAAACCGAAAAAAGACATATCTGGATGCAGCAACTTCGTTGTATAGCGATTACAAAAAATACACAAAATTTGTAAATGCGGCGATCACTATACCGCATGTATGATCGCTTCGTGAACATGAGACTTCCATAAAATCTGCAGTCAATTAATTTTTATACTGTTCTAAAGTAACAAGAGTAACCACTCACAAACATGAAAAAATCAAGCTTTAAATAAATAAGCAGATGATGAAATTTTTTCAATGCTTTTTAACACTTTCCAACCTAGTTGAAAAGTGTTTATGACTTCGGTTTGTCTGGCCGTATGGCCGTCTGCCGTCTGGCCGTCTGACGTCTGTCCGTCTGTCCGTGCTCTAACTCCCGTAAATATGCTCGGATTGCTCTGCAATTTTTATATGTTATAGTCGTTATCTATAGCATGTTCCCTATTTCAACGGAAGTGTGTAGCACTTATAGTTTTTTTACAGGGACACTCAAAAGAATTCCGTTACATTGCGGTCTATGGGGAAAAATCATTGAAGGTTTATTTAAATAATGTTTCGCTATTTTAAACGCATTGAAATTTATATATATCACTAAGGTGCATCAAAAGAAGCTTAATATAGAATAGGGTGTGCATAGCACTTATAGTTACTTTACAGGGACAGTCAAAAGAATTCTGTTACATTACGTCTATGGAGAAAAATCGTCTGCGGTTTATTTAAATAATGTTTCCCTATTTTAAACGCATTGAAATTTATATATATCACTAAGGTGTATTTCAAGAGGCTTACTACAGAATAGTGTGTGTACAGCAGTCATCGTTCATTTACAGGGACACACAAAAGAATTCTCTTCTGTAAGTTAACAATAATTCCTGGAAGTGCGTTTTAAGTTACTGATCGCGATTTTAACTTTAACTCGCTTTTTGACTATTATGTGGTGTGTATAAATTCTGTATATCCTATACAGGGAAGCACAAAAGTTCGTGAACACATTTCCGTATTATTTAACTCCAGACGGAGAATTTTAAACTGTGCTACGCGTTTCCTAACTGAACAAAATTTAACATCCTATGTAGTATATATACAAATCTATAGATCCTATACAGGGCTGAATAAAAGTATTCGGATTACTTAGATGTTATCTTTTAGCTTATTAAACGGTATGATTTGTAAAATTATTTTGGAAGCGTTGGAAAGTGTTACATAATCTATGCTTGACGCATGATTTTTCGTTCTTGTTTTCTTTTAATATCATGACATATCCATTTAATGACGTAAGTGTTATTTAATTATATTAAAAAATTTTTTAAATAAATAATAAATCATTAAACATCAATAAAATACAAATAAACATTGAATAAAGAATCACTTGATGACATAACAAATACGTCATACGTAACAAACCGAGGCTAACGAAAAACACAGGCTACCGCGGTGCATTCTGCATATCTTTTTTTACAGACCGCGAGAGTGACGTGTGCTCTTTTCGTACACCTGCATTGGTGGATTCGAGCATCACGTGATTCCGCCGGTCTGTAAAAAAAGATACGCGTAAAGTACCGCGGTAGCCTTTCTTTTTCGTTAGCCTCGTAACAAACGCGTCATCACAAAAAATATCATAGCTCAGTCTTTCCAACAATAAAAGGGCTACATCTGGCTGACTATCGACGATTTGGCAAGATTTCGCCAAATGGTGCCCTCAAATAGGAACCAACCCGTTTGTTGTTTAAGTGGAGTTTTAGAATAATTACAAGAAAACAATTAATAAGAATCAAGTGAGGAATTTTGTTATAAAAAATTAACGTTTTTTTCATTCTTACAACAGTAAACAATTGTCTTGTTGAGGTTCCGTAGTTTATTAACGTATTTAGAAAACGGAACATAAGCCACAGAATGAAATGACTTTGTTTATTTCAAACGTAATCTTCAAAGTTACAGAGGAACTTGATTCACGGTTTCACCAAATGGTGATTTCCCTGATACTAGAAGTCGTTTGGCTGAAATTCGAATCAGTTTCGAACATTGTACATGACTTCGATGTCCGTGTAAAAACGGCGAACCAACAATTCCCTTTTCAACGGAACAAAGATGTGACGACAAGGTGACGATGTGACTATGTGATGACGGTTTTATCTTGATCAGTTCGTGTATGATCATTCACAGATTTGTAACCCTTGCAGAAATCTTTGAGCCAGTCCTTCAAACAAATCAATGTCAGTGCAAGTTCTGCGTACTCTGCCTTCCTTCGCCGATGCACTTTGGAAACCCTTACTCCTTCGCACTAATAAACGAATAACACTACGTTCTCCTTATTCTGTAGACGCTGATGAATAACAATCGACTGCTTACAGGCCGACCCCAGCGCATATTGCATGCCTCCGCAAAACTACTCACTAGGGAAGGTCCTCAACTGCCAGATCGGGATTGTGTCGAGAGCGTTGTCATTGGAACGTTCTTAGCATGGGGATCAAGGAAATGTATACAACTACCTGTCAGAATGCAACTGGTCAAGAATTATTGGCCCGATGTATTTCTGTCATTTATTGATATCTCCTGGTCGCTAGCTATGGAGGAAAGACACTACGTGTGGTAGAAAAGACAGCTTACAAAACAGTTATGTAACCTATTGTTGCCAGTGCGATGTCGGTGAAGTTTCCATGTTCCCTCTAGTCAGAAACAGAAGATTGTGACGACATTTTCACAATCATATAGAACGAATTGGACTACACTGACTTGGAATACACTTTAAACAACATCAGGAACTAACTCCTCGCCTGATCCTACGGGATGAAAAGCGGGCATGGACAGCGCCTATGGGGGCAGGTCTCGAGGATCTTAACCATGGAGAATTTTAGCAATACCTGTGGCTCACGTTCCCGTTGCGTTGGTTCCGGGAAGGTAAAACACACCCCTGTGACATGCGAAGTCAGGCCTAGTTCTGAATATGTCATCGGCGAATCTTCAGGTTGTAATGCTATCGCCGACAAAGCGAAGATTACAAAACGGCTTAGATTGCAACTGCTAAAATATTTTAGGGAATCCGAGGAAAAGGATCTTCTGAAGAAAAGGTCGTTAGTCAGCGACTATTCAAGACAGTGAAGTGGATGATTGAAAACGAATTTTTCTGGTCGCTCGATATTCTGTATGAGAGCAGAATCGACGAAAATGAATTCACAAGTAATTTGGAAATAACCACGGACCCTACTTTCGGATATGAAGAACCTGCGAAAAACAAACGGACAGGAAGTGAAGGAGTATCCGTAAAAATAATGTCGAAAGTAGTAGAAACGTTTAAGAGTGAAAAAAAAACTGCATGCTGTGCAACATATATGTAGGCAGGTAAAAGACCACAAGATGATTCAATGATGGGCATAATACGTAGGGGAAGGTGAGAACCAGAGCAAAATGAAATTAATTTCCAAACACGTGTGGTCGCAATTTTATCATCGTCGTAGACAGTAAAAATCCATCGTTCAAGACAGGGGCCTCAAAATGTGGGCCATTGACAAATCAATGGAGCTTGGAATTCCCGTATTCGCAGAAATCTCACGCTTCTTCAAGAATTTCAAACAGGCATATAAAGTAACAAGTCGAAAGGTGACAAAAATCGTAACGAAAAGTGATTTGTTTCCGGAAGTGTCTTTTCAACCTGTGATCTACGAATTCCATGAAAACGTGAAAAAAAAATGATTGAACAGCGAAAGTGTCCACAGTCCAACATCCTGAACACCTATTAAAATGACTTTCAATACGAGATTGTATCTAATAGAACTCTCGATATGAAGTGATCTAAAGACGTGGGTGCATCGGTAATCAGTAAGAACAAAACGATTCATTCCTATACCATGCAAATCTGTATTAACGCCACTGGAAAATTTATGGGAATTAACTACTTGTAACATAGGAATGTAAGGGAGAATTTTTTCACAAAGTTATGGAAAATGTGCAACGATTAGCATCCTCAAATTTTCTCATTATATGCTCCAAGTCAGGAAAGAGCGCAAAACAAATAACTGCGGCATACATCGATAAAATAAAACAATCGATTAGTGATGAGGAAACAATCATGGCGTTGAATAGTTGTAGTGGCCAAACGAATCTACGTTTTTGCATTGAGAAATCTATAATCAATGTGGAGCGTGTTTTTCTTGCACCGGTCACGACAAACTTTCTTCAGCCGTTAGACGTTTATTTCTCTCAACAATACAAGTACTTACTAAAGATAATAGTGGAATATTCAAAAGCTCATCCGAGTGCTTGTAGAGATGTCGTTATGAACACTCGAGAAAGCATAATAAAATTGCACAAGTTGGCCTATAACCAATTCTCCTCCCCCACCTTCGATGACATGGGTCGGTATGCCTTACAAAAGGCTTTAATTAGAGACATGGGCCCCGTCTTGCAATCAGTTAAACAAGCATGCTTCAACTTAACGAATAACACCTGTGACAAATTCGGAACACCCCTTTGTGTGTAACTGGTGATGGAAATACTCGTGCTTCAGCAAATTCTATTCAGAAATGCACTACTATCCGTGAAGTAACCTTTTTCACCAAACATAAACTGTCTTCTCTGTAATCGTCAACTCTCTTTTCTACCACACAGAGTGTTTTTCCTGTATAGCTAGCGACATGAAGAAATCAATAAGTGACATAAATTCATCGGCCTATAACTCTTCACCTGTTGCATTCGGACAGGTAGTTGTATACATTTCCTTGATCCCCATGGTAAGAGCTTTCTAACGACATCACTCTTGGCAAAATCCTGATATGGCAGTTGGGACCTTCCCTAGTCAGTGCAAATCTATTTTCGCAGAAGGGGTTATCTTCCGTACTTCCTGCTCTAAATCTAGAGAAGTTGTCTCCCGACTCATGCAAAATTAAACCAAATTATAACCACTGTCCCGTTTTATCAGCCATATATCTTAAGTAGTTTCCAAAACTAACCATAAGTATTTCTTTTAAATGCTAAGAGGTGTAAATTAACAACATAATACAAATTAAAATAATTTTTATTAGGTTGTTTGACATGTTTCAGCTCACTCCGAGTCATTTTCAAAAACAAATGAGAATATTCCATAATTGCACGGGTTTTGAAGTTATTTAAAATGCTATCATTTAATATTCATGCACTTTTTTAAAAATTACGTACGTTATCTTTTATTTTTACTTGGTTGTTTATTTTCATATCTGTAACCATGGAGTAACTCGAGCTACAATTTCGGTAAGTTAAAAGATGCCGTATCGTTACATATTGTATTTTTGCGTGTTAGCCATGGTTATAGATATGAAAATAAACAACAAAATAAAAATAAAAGATAACGTGCGTAACTTTTTAAAAAGTGCATGAATATTAAATGATAGCATTTTAAATAACTTCAAAACCGGTGCAATTATGGAATATTCTCATTTGTTTTTGAAAATGACTCGGAGGGAGTCGAAACATGTCAAACAACCTAATAAAAGTTATTTTAATTTATATTATGTTGTTAATTTACACCTTTTAGCATTTAAAAGAAATATATTATTACAAGGTGTTATAATTTATTATATTGTAACCATACGTATTTTCAAAATCAAATTTTATTTTTCCAGTTTTTTCCTATCTTTTGAAACATTTTGCACCACTGTGCGCCTGAGAGAGCAACATTTATTATGTCGCTCAACAATATTTCTGAGAACTGGAAAGGAAAAAACCCATTGCCTGGCAAATTAATTCTTTATAGAAACATTATTATGATGAGAGAGTGGGTGTTTCTAAAAACTTATTATTAGAACAGCATTAATGTAGCTTATTAAAAATGTTTTACTAGTTAAATGTTTGCATTTTCTTGGATTCTTTCATGCATTGTACTAATAAATTGGCTGATTTTTAGATGTATTACCAAAACAATAAGGTTTATTTATGTTACATAACATTTTTTACCTGAAAGAAAAATTCTATGTGCGTACAAAATATGTTTGTGTTATGTTAAACTTTATGTTAAAAAAAAATCCAATTTTTACAATAGCGTATTGTTTTCTATTATTATATTTTTGTTTTTGGAAACTTCTCAACATATTTGAAAAGTGTTTATTAATAAAGTTTGTCTATCTGTTCATACTCACAAAGTAAATTGACTCGCATAAATATGCTCAGAATGACATGTAATTTTTGTATGTTAATGTGGTATACTACAGAATGTTCAAGTGTTTAGCATGTATAACGGCAAGTTATTGGGGCGTTTACAGGAACAAACAGAACAATTACGTTACATTATGGTTTATGGGAAAAAATCGTTTGATGTTCATTTTATATAAATTGCTAATTTGGATATCTCATTTCACTGTATGAAAGAAATAAATTTCTTAATAATATTCTGTTAGTGTTGAAAGGTGTCACTAAATCTATGCCTGAGGGATGAATTTTCGTTCTTGCTTTCAACATGATAGTAGAAAAATGGCGAATACAGTCCTTAGTATGAAACTTTTTTTTTGTTTTCCCATCTCGTCATTAAATGTGTCTTTGTATATTGCGTGTTGAAATATACAAATTTAGAAATTTTACTTATATGATAAGAAAAACATCATATTCAATACTAATATTTTGTCATGTGAGCATATTTTGAAACCTTTTTTTTTGCTCTAACACGTCATTAACTGATTTCTTTAACAGCAGTCTTTATCATAGAAACTCGACAGAGTTTCTCGCCAAGCATAAGAAACAGCAATGCATTGAACCGTAAATGAAAGGAATTTCCGCCAATGGATGCCAAACGATTTTACAATTTTTTTTTTTTTTAACTTTTTGTCTAGTTTATATTTTGCGGACGGGACAAAACGGGTTTTTGACACATATATCTCGCGTTCTATTTATGATAGAAACAAAATTCTTGATTCTATGGAATGGGGCGTGCCACGGGACTAAGAATTCAAAAGTAAAGCAAAATCCGACGAATAGCTTTTCAGTAAATGCGATTTTAAAAGTGCTGTTTTTTGCACTTTTTAAATCTTGTTCAGACCAAAAATTGTTGACAGGGCTACAGCAATGTGTAACTATCGGATTTTTACGCGGTTTACGTTATTTGAATCGTTTTTATGAGTAGTTCAAACCTTTGTAAGTTTCATGTAAAAATATTAATTAGTTTTTGATTTATATCAGTTTAAAGTTATTGATTCCTATACTTAACATTGAGCAAAAAAATAATAAATGACCCAACTCTTTTAGGAATGGTCGTATACACATTATATTAAGATATGTTATTACACTCGACCCAAGTAAGCTTCCTATTATAAAAAATCTTAACATTTAAGGTTCGTTTACAGGGTCTCACAAAAGATCTTTTGACATAGGGCTAAAGAGTTGTGTAATTATCCGATTTTTACGCGGTTTGCAGCATTTGAATTGATTTTATAAGTAGTTCAAATGTTTAATATTTCGTGTAAAAATATTAATTAGTTTTTTATGTATGCCACTTTAAAGTGATTTATTCCTATACTTAAGATGAAGCAAACAAAATATTAAATGGTCTAACTCTTTTCAAAAAGAACGTATGCGCATGATGTTAAAATATGTTACTACGAACTACCTAAGTTAGTTTCCTTATTGTAAAACAGAAGTGTAGAATTTACTGTTCGTTTACAGGGTAACTCAAAAGATTTTTTAATAAGACTAAAAAGTTGTGTAATTAGCAAATTTTTAAGTTGAAGTACATGATTCCTGTACTTAACACAGAGGAAAAACAATAGTAAATTGCATAACTTTTGTCAAATTCGCTATATACACAAGATATTGAAATATGTTACTACATCTTCTCTATTGTAAAGCGGCATTGAAGCATATACGTTTCGTTTACAGAGTCTCTTAGAAGATCTTGATTACACTACAACCGATGTATATTTACTGAGTGAGATGTATTTTAATGATTTTACACTGTTTCAATCTCTGTAAGGTTTCATTATCTTGCTTTAAAATTTAATATAAGATCATTTTGTCCGTCTGAAATCTCGTCGATATTAAGCTCTAAATCTAAAAATATATAGTATTTTCATCGATTTAAAAAACTGTGTTTATTTATAAATATATAATTCAAGCGTATTAGGAAATGATTGACATAGCGATTACAAAATTCCAACTTTACGTTCATGCATGCGCTGAGTAATAGAATGTAAAAATGTTGATACCCCAAGATTACAAGTTTTGCGTTTAAATATTTGCCGTTCATCGAATCTCCGGCTATGACGAACTTAAAATGCTAAATTTCGTACACAATAGGTGATCGGTAACGAACTGTTCGGTTTACGAACAAATCGGTTAACGAACATTTTCGCGTGAGATTTTTATGTCCGGAGAATGAACTCCTCTCGAAACAAAGCCATGATGAAGCAATGCCGTGTTTCATATTTGCCAAGCTATACTTATTGCCTCTATTGTCAACTTTGAGATCATTTTAACAGTTGCATACATATGTCCTAATTAATTCATGGACTGCCGGAGATTGGGAACCTATATTTTAGGATCACCGAATTGGAATGAACAGACTATATGAACAGAAATCACTTTAATCGTTTTTATACTTTTGCAAACGTTGCGAATTCATATTTTTCAAATTTTCGAAACGTTGAGTTAAAAAATTTAAACAAATAAAAAACTTCTAAGGTGCTCAGTAATTTTCAAAAATAATATATTTAATATGTTAGTATAAAAATCCCTGTAAATTTTTATACTAATAGAAATAGGTTCGTAGGGAAAAAAAATGTTGATTATTCTCGGTAAAGTATCCTCCATAAACTTATCGTTGTAGTTGACCGAAAAAAAGTGCTTCTTATTTTTCCACATTTTTCTGAAACTGTAGTATTTTAATTAGTTTGTAAACTACTGTAAAAGTGTGTAATTTTTTGTTTTTGAATGTATATAAACGGAAGAGTGATATAAACAAAAGAAAAAGGAAAATAAATATGTCATAAATAATCTGATGAATACAATGTAAGGAAATTAATATAAAAGTTTCCCAGTTGTTATAGTAGCGACATGTACATTGGAATAAGTCACTCAATAAATTGTATAATTCTGATGTATAATTTTGTTTATAGCATCACTATTATTTTTTTTGCCCCTTTTATCTTTTCTTTTCTGAATAAAAATGGAATCCGTATAATTGAAATTAAATACCTTACAAAAAGGAGTGATATCTCATCAAAAACAACTCGTTGTAAATGATCCCGCCAAGCCACAAACCTAAAACGTCAGTCACAAAAAGAAGTGATATCACATAAAAAGAAGCGATATAGAAGTGCATACTCCGAGTCCCGTGTAAAAATCTATCACCACTCATAATGTTTCCAAAGGACTCGGAGTGAGGTACAGTATGTGAAAACTGCTTGGCGACCTGCAGGCTTTTATAATGTTTGTGTTTCCTGTAATTACATATGACTATATTATTTTAATTTAATTTAATTTAATTTAATTTAATTAATTTATTTATTTTGCTCCCATAAAATTGTAAAAAGTTGAAGCTTCTGTGTTTGCATGTCCTTTCTTATTTATGAGCTTGAAAAATCAATTTGTTGATTTTATTTACCATTATTTAAACTAGAAACGCCACTCTTACAAAGAGGATTTTTTAAGTAAGCATGTAAAGATTTTGAGTTTGTAATATATATATACACACACACATATATATATATATATATATATATGATGATGATCATACGCATATTAATAACATTGTACCTTATAATACACGTTAACTAAATTGAGATATATTGCAGTAATTCTAGCGTAAGCGGAATCGCATAGATCTGGGGAAAATTCCGTTCTGTCAGTTCTTTCGCATACAAAAATATTTAAAAAATGATGTAACAAAAATTAAAAATTTATTTTTTTCGATTTTCAAAATTGATATACTGCATATATTATAAAAGCCTGCAGGTCGCCAAGCAGTTTTCACATACTGTACCTCACTCCGAGTCCTTTGGAAACATTATGAGTGGTGATAGATTTTTACACGGGATTCGGAGTATCCACTTCTATATCGCTTCTTTTTATGTGATATCACTTCTTTTTGTGACTGACGTTTTATGTTTGTGGCTTTGCGGGATCATTTACCACGAGTTGTTTTTGATGAGATCTCCTTTTTTGAAGAATTTTACATAAGTATAAGTATTCAGTACAATCATTAATTAAAAATACAATCATCTTTGTTAATTGTTTGTCTTTCGGATAAATCTATAAATACGATAAATACAATTATAAAAATATAAAAATTTTATTAACTAAAATCTGAAAAATTATAATTTTATAATTTTTATGTAAGTAATTACATATTGATAAAAACATCATATATATTAAAACGAAAAGGGATATGTGTAATGTTCACAAAATATCGCCCTAACTGCGCTTGCGTGATATTAAATATAGAATATATTCAGTTTTAGTGTAACACAGGGCAAGGTCGCAGTGACTGAGTGATCTAAGACACTGGATTTATGCTGTAAAATCGTGGGTTCGATATCTAATCTGAACAGAATGATTTAATTTATTGCGATACGATAATTTATTCCCATAATGTCATATGTTACTTCAGAAGGAGAAGTTATATAATCTTGATATTTTTTTAATTCGAATGCTTTATAATTAAGTAAAAATTAACATCCAACAATATATTTTTAATTACTAATTTTATATTAAAAATATTTAAATTGAAAGATTGTGAATGTAATAATTGATTGAATAAATTTAATTGATCTACAATTTTTGCTATATTTGGTATGGTCCTTATCACGATGCCATATCTATATTAAGATATCATATATACAGCGTGTCCACGTATAACCTGACCGACCTTTATTTTCGCAACCGTTGGTTCTAGATCCATACTTCCGATTACAAAAATAGTTTAAATGAGGTAAAGAATTATTTCTAAAGCGATTTGGGTCAAGAAAAACATTTATTAAAAAATTACGAAATTTAAATTTTTATACGGTACCCCGGTCCTATAAGTGATATTTAGTAAAAATTTACTGTGACACTAACAAGTAAGATAAAAAAAAGTCCCACTCATCTAACATTAAAATTGACTGAATTGTGGAACTGTGAAATGCATGACTTATACCATATTTTTGCATCTCAAAACAGATGATTTCGGCCACGTTTTCACGGGTCGTATATAAAGTACTTAAACTTATTTCAAGGTATCTGCGCTTTGAATGAAATCGTACAACTATTACGATTGTATTAAATTTTATTAGTTAAGTTTCAGGTTAGTTAAAATAATTGTATTTTATCATATGTTTTATTTTGTAAGGATTTGAGGCTATGATTTATTTTAACAAAAATTATATTATTTTCATCAGGTTTTATTTAACTTGCAACGATCGTCTTTCCAGTTTAACCCTCAAACCGCGGGCGGTTTTTTACACTTTTTTGAAAAAACTGCACATTATTTTTATTCGCTATTTATAATACTTATGAGGATTGTATGAATGGAATGTATAAAGAAAGCCAACAATTATAAGCGCAAAATCGAAATTTTAAGATAGAAAAAAATAAGCCAAAAAGAGCGGTCCTCGCAGAATTGTATAGATTAAGTGAAACGCGATACAAGCGTTTCCCGCGACTGGAGGGTTAAAATTTGTACTCGAACTTTAACTCACTTTCAAATGTCGGATCGAAGTTAAATTTTACATACTAACTTAAATCCAATGACAATGTAATAATAATATTATTTTCGACGCTTACCATCTTAATAATACTCATAATAGAGGATAACACAAAAAAAAAAATCAGATAGATTACTGTCAACAAATTTAAGAAAAAGTTTTAGATTAGATAACATAAACCTGCGATGGTTGTGTTTTTTAACTTTTATAATTACGTTTTATGTATTTTTAACGCTGAATAAAAAAATTACCTTCACTTTTAACCATCATGTCAAGATTTTTCGCAAATCGTAAATTTCAAGGTTAAAAAATAGCGAAAAATCTGATACTATAAAATAGATGTAAGACTTTTTTATTCAGTTTAATTTTATTTAATTCAATAATTTATTCAATTTTTTGGCTTATACTGGTTTTTTACAACTAAATAGCTCAGGGGTCCGATGAAGTTGGGAGAGGAGAGGGGATCAATTTTAACTTTGAGCTTTTTAACTTTGAAATTTTCGATTTGAGAAAAACCCTGACGTGATGGTTTAAAATGAAGGTAATTTTCGGATTCCGCGTAAAAAAATACATTAGAATCAATTTTCAAAATCTAAAAAACATGGCACAACCCAAAATTTGAAAGACAGTGTAATCTAACAGCATTTTAAAATCTTAAATGAGGCTGTTGTTTTTCATCCTTTTATTTAACAAAAATTCTGTTATTTTTATCCTCTTATATGTTCAGCACAAATTGTATATTTTGCATTAATATGTCAGAATGATTATAGATTTCACATTTATCGTAGATAGCAATGCTAATTTTGCTCTCAACTATTTTTTTGATATATCTGACGATTATTTATATTTCTACTACATTTGTGAATGACCCCTATTTCGCAACAAAAAATATACTCCAACTTTAAACAGCTATTACTCCGTCAAATTTAATCGTAGATGAATGGGACTTTTTTTATCTTACTTGTTAGTGTCACAGTAAATTTTTACAAAATATCACTTATAGAACCGGGGGACCGTATAAAAATTTAAATTTCGTAATTTTTTAATAAATGTTTTTCTTGACCCAAATCGCTTTAAAAATAATTCTTTACCTTATTTAAACCATTTTTGTAATTGGAAGTATGAATCTAGGACCAACGGTTGCGAAAATAAAGGTCGGTCAGGTTATACGTGGACACGCTGTATATATATATATATATATATATGTGTGTGTGTATATATATATATATATATATATATATATACTCAAATTCAGTTATAAATTCACACTAACTACACCACATAGACGAAAAGCAAATAAGAATAAATAAAGTAACTATAATTCTATAATAAAATTCTATAATAAAACTAATTCGAATATAACCCAACACAGCAGGGTTAAAACAAGTTTTTAACCTTCTCCTGCCGAGACCAAATTAAACTGTGCTATCAACCGAAACACAGAGCAACACCCAACAGAAACCATACCTAACTAAACTCAACGAACAACTGATCCAGACCACATTTGTCATTTTAAAATGAATTCAGTTCAATTCGATATTTACTTCTACCTATAAAATTAATCATATTTGTTCGTACAAACTTCACAGTGTAACCTTGCATCAATGTCTGTGTCGCTTTAGAAATTTGCCAATTGCATCACCAAACCTTGGACACAACCTCTCGATACGATCTAAAACATTCGTAAACACATTTCTAAAAACTCAAATATGCACATTCGAATCAAAATATAAAATCTATAAAGTGTTAATATTGAAATCGTTTTTTTTGTCATAAACCCTTGTAATCCAATTGTCATTTTCCAATTTTACATTTACATCCAGATAATATATATTTTTTTAATTTCCCGGGAGGAGAGTTCTAGCTTTAAAGTATTAGGATAATATATAAAATCTAGGTTTACATTTTCATTTTTTAATCCAACTATTAAAACATCATCAATATACCTGTAACTCAATATTTCGCTATTGAAATTTTTGTTTTTCTCATATATATGTAAGTAGATGTCAGCTAAAATTGAATTACAACTCCTTCCCATTGGTATTCCACGAATCTGTTTGAATACTCTGCTCCCCTCGTACGAGTAATTCTCTTGCACTACATACTGAAACAAGTTCAGAAACCAATCTTTATCGCTATTGCTGTTTTAGTTGTAAAACTCTATAACTTTGTCCTTTAAATCCAGTAGGTTAATGGTGTTGTATAGGTCTGCAAAATCTTATGCAAACAAACCTTTTATATTTTGATGTGTTTTTTTTTTCAATTTATCTAATAAAATATAACTGTTCTTTGTAATAAATGTGGACTCTGTACTCAACACTCTATCAAACACACTACTCAAAACCCCCAAGCAATTTCTTATTTTCTTATTAGCAGACTCTAGGTATGAACAATGCACACAAGTTACAATTCTAAATTTCACTGGATTTTTATGAAACTTTGACACTAGAACGAGATATGGGAAACTGTTACTTTTCTGCATCAACTCAACTTTTTTATATAGTGTTTTAACCCTGTTTTCCATTACTGAAACTTTCGAATTCAATAGCTCATAGTTATCTCTGCTATTATAACTTCCATTTAATATTTCATCATAATTTTTTACAGATTAATGCATAACTTGAGTTAGCCTTATCGACGTATGTAATTATAAATTTACTCTGAAGTTCTTAAATGGATTTAGTTAACTTAGTATAATTCTCTTGAGTAGCGTTACAAAGGCTAGAAAAAACCCGGTTTAAACCTGGGAATAAACCGGGTTTTTTGGGAATAAACCAGGTCTTTTGGGAATAAACCTGGGAATAAACCGGGTCTATTGGAAATAAACCCGGGAATAAACCGGATTTTTGCAACTCTACTCTTGAGACACACTGTCACAATCTCTAAAACACACACACACACATACACACACACGCATATATATATATATATATATTTTGGGGAGTGTGCTTGGCTATGCTGTACATTCTTGATCCTTGATCCAGGGTCCATCATCATTAAAAAAACTTTTTTTGGCAACATGTACTGGTGATCTTCAATGCTTGTATTATGTGGTGCCTCATGCTTAGATCATGCTTTCAATACAATCATTTACAATTAGATTCATGTAAATTTGTTGTTTTTTTTCTCCTGTATACTTTTTAATCTTGTTTTACTTTGAACTTAATTGTTGTATCTTTGTTTAATTGTTTATTTCTCTATTATTTGGTTGTGGTTGTCCCAAATTTATATTCTTTAGCTATTTTATGGCTAATATGAAGATGAAACCACACACTTTATTTGTGGAACTTTAGGCATTTTGTACTTGACGATTCTGTCTAAGTTCTACAAATTTCTATTATTCAATTTCTGCTATTTAATTTCTGCTATTTAATTTCTGCTATTCAAATTCTTCTATTTTGTTAATCTATGTTATGTGTGTTGCTGTATTGTTGTCAATAAGTTATTTTAATTTTATTCATAATTTCACAGTTTTTGTTGGTGGTCGGTAATGTTTATTTAAAGGTTATATATATACATATATATATATATATATATATATATATATATATATATATATATATATATATATATATATATATATATATATATATATTGTATATATATATATATATATATATATATATATATATATATTGTATATATATATATATATATATATATATGTATATATATATATATATATATTATACAGCATGCCCACTAAAGTCCCTTGCCACCCTCTTAACTTCGGAACGGCTGCTGCTATATTCATAAAAATAGTGTCTAGATTTAGTAAAGTAGCCATGCGCTACTCAATGAAACCGCCTACGGCGCCACCTGGTGAAATGTTGCGGAGTTAGCATTCCTATCTCGAAAATTGAAAGAGATAGAGGAAAAAAGTGATTTACAAAGTTGTAGAGCATCATTGATTTAGTACGAAAAGACACATTGTGGACGTTAATGCGAAGAATAGAACGGTTAAAACACGCATTTGTCTTTTCGTGATTTCCTACACTGTGACGTGACAAAACGATCTTAGAAAAAAAAACTAGTTATAATAATATAACTTTATTTTAGATGTTGAAACTTCTCACCCTCAGCTGCAATGCATATTTGGATAAAATAATCTTGTTTGAATTTCACGTTGCACACGTTGGAGCATAGATGGTGACACATTGGCACAAGCGTCCTTAATAGCGTCGTTTAATGTCCTGCAATGTTTGTGGAGGGGTCGCATACACCCGCTGTTTCGTAACTGGTTGTTTCTTTCTTTCTAAGATCGTTTTGTCACGTCACAGTGTAGGAAATCACTAAAAAACAATATTAACCGTTTTAACCGTTCTATTCTTCACATTAATGTGCAAAAGGTGTCTTTTCGTACTAAATCAGTGATACTCTACATATTTGTAAATCACTTTTTTTCTCTATCTCTTTCCGTTTTCGAGATAGGAATGCTAATGCCGCAGCATTCCACCAGGTGGCACTGTGGGTGGTTTCATTGTGTATCGCAGGGCTACTTTACTATACCTAGACACCACTTTTATGAATATAGCAGCAGCCGTTCCGAAGTTAAGAGGGTGGCAAGGGACTTTAGTGGGCATACAGTATATACACATAATATATATATATATATTACGAATTGTGATTATTTTTCGTAAAAAAGGAAAAGTAAAAGGAGAGAAAACAGAAGGATGGAAAAATATTCATACACGATCTCTAAAAGAAATTATCTTGGTATCCATGATTTAATAATTAAGTAATGTATGAAAAATTAAATTAAATTGAAGTAATTGAAAAATATGTATAATAAATAATTAGCTGCAAGCAGCAAATTTTATGTTCAGGATTTTAGAGCCAAACTGATAAAAATAACTCAATGAAAATGTTTAAAGGTCGCGTCATTTTAAAAAAAATCAGAAAATACTTAATATTGTATTTTTTTTTTTTTTTTTTTTAATGTTGGGACTGTGGAAAGTGAAATTTAACACCCGACAACATTTTTTTTTTTTTAAATTACTAATTTTATATTAAAAACATTTAATTTAAAAGAGGTTTCATATAGTTATGGATTAAATAAATTGATCTAAACTTGTATCTGCATTTGCTATAATCATAATCAAGAAGATATGTTTGTATAACTAAGAAAAGTGTGTGATTATATTTTGTAAAAAGAAAAGAAAAAATAAAAAAGTAAAAAGAAAAAAAAAATAAAGGAAAATATGAATATAACAACTATAAAAGAAATCACCTTGATATACTTTTAAGCGTCGCGTAATTAAAAATATATACACTGCTCAAAACAATTAGGGGAACAAGCAAAAAAGTGAAGAGAACCGTGCGAAACAGTCATGCATGGACATAAAAAAGAAAGTACACGTGTATAAATGCGCAATAAAGAAAAAAAATCAAAAAAATTTACAAGGTAGCTTTAATTCTTTGAAATGATGGAAAGAACATGAAAAGCTGGTTTAAGGCATCATTTGGGTTGCAAGTAAATCTAAAAAAAAGTATTGTTTAGAAATGATTCAAGATGTTTAATTTGGAGTATGGTCCCATCGAACAGACAAGAAGCTGCACACCTGTTTTCCATGGATTTGATGAGGTTTTCAATAAGACTTTGGAGAATACTGTTCCACTCCTCAAGAATTGCAATCTCCAAGTCCCGGACTGTACACGATGTTCTTGTTCTCGTTGCAATGTTTCGTCTGAGTGTGTCCGAAACGTGCTCGATCGGATTCAGGTTAGGAAAGAATGCTGACCATTCCATACGCTGTATTGTTTCAACTTCAAGCTTGTTCTCCACCAGGCGATCTGTATAAGATTTGGCTTTACCATGCATAAAAACAAAGGAATCACCATGGCTGAAGCGTAAGTTACAACATGACGTCTGAGTATCTCGTCTGCTTAGCTTTGTGTTGTCAAAGTGTCATTCCTAATGATATGCTGGTCCGTACGCCCACCTATGCTGATTCCAACCGATACCATCAACCCACCTCGTCTATAATGTGATCTTTCACGAATGAATGTTTTGTTATTTCAAGTGGCCTTTTCCCTCCATACCAAAACACGTTGAGTTTCACACTCCAGACTGAATCGGGACTCGTCTGTAAACAGCACTTGACTCCAATCACGTTGCCTCCAATCTTGATGTTCAGCAGCCCGCCTTCTTTGGTCCCCACGGTTTTTTGGGGTCGACAAAATACAGACCAATGCCCTACATGCATAGAGACCACCCTGATAATGCCTATTCCGGACTGTTTGGCAAGATATTCTTCGCCCTGTTACCAAGAGCAACTGTCTTTGCAACTGAGTAGAAATGCATGTTCTGTATCAACAAGCTGTTAACAGGATATACCGGTTATCAGTTGCTGTGGTAGCATGTGACGAACTTTGCCCTGTTAGACGTCTAACATATCCTGTTTCTTGGAATCGATTCCACGGTTTTGCAATGACATTTCCTGCGACTCCAACAACATCCGCTACGCTTCTTTGAGTTTGCTAGGATTCAAGTCCCCCGCTGATAGGCTAAGCCATGGATCCTGGTAAATCCCGTTGTTGGGATATTTTCAAGTCACGTTTTCTCAAAACAAAAGCTTAGCAATCGAATTTCACAACTGAGACAGTGAAATAGACGTTTCTGCGAAATCCCGATTTCTGCACCTTTCGCCTTTTTCAGGTTTTTGACGTCATAAACTTTGATTTACATATGAAGTTTTATTTTTCTGCCTTCTGGATACGCTTTAAATTACGGATGTTTTAATTTAAGTTACTTATTAGTGTAAGTATTTGCGTAATTTCTTTAAAACCATGTGCTCCCCTAATTGTTTTGAGCAGTGTATATACCGGGTGATTATAATTAAAGTTACGATTTCAAAAATCGATAATTTTAAAACTACTGGTCAGAATGACTTGATATTTTAGCAGAACAATCGCTAGGCAATGGAATTTTGTTTGGCGAAGGAAAAAAAATAGTTCCAAATTGTGCCGATAGATGGCGTTGTCAGGGTAATGTCAGGGGAAAGACCAAAAATGTATTCTTGAACCCTTTCCGGCATGGTGTAAATTTGTTTGCAAAATGATGAAATAATAGACTGACACCGGAATTTACAAACGAATCCATTAGTAAAAAGAAACTTGCTTATTTTCTGGTTCTTAATGAAAGGAAAATTTAAATTAAATATTCTTGGTGCCGTTGGTCAGTTTTAGAATTAAAATTGGGTGTCCTTTTTTGTGACCATCGTCCGTTAAAGGGTTAAACATAGGAATGATGTTGCCAAAAGGAAAAAAAATAGAGTTCAGAGATTTACTAAAAATTAATTAGCGAAAAGACAAGACTACGTGTTTACAGCGACGACAGCGATAATGACAAAAAATGAAAAAAAAGAGCTTCATGGAACAAACACCTTACTGATTATTAAGGCATAAGTTGCTCCATATGCCCTCCGCCTTGTTCCGCTACTAATTGGAAGCGCAAAACGGCATGCTCCACAACAGATCGGAGGGTATCTGTACTAATGCAATGGGTGTGTTGTGTGATGCTTGCCTTCAAGTCGGCTAGATTCTGAATCCGCCCGCTATAAACAACATTCTTCAGGTACCCCCAAAGCCAGAAATCACACGGGGTTAAGTCGGGGGAACGTGGCGGCCACGTTGTTATAAAATGGCGGCTTATGATCCTATCATTTCCGAAATTATCACTCAGTAGCTGCTTCACAGTAGTAGCAATGTGCGGAGGAGCGCCATCTTGAATGAATATTATGCGATCCACACACTGACGCTGTTGAAGTGCCGGAAGAACATGGTTACGCAAAAGTGCTTCATACCGCTTGCCAGTAACTGTGCAGGTAACGGGACCCGCAGGTGTGATCTCCTCGAAGAAAAATGGACCGACGATAAACCCTGCCGTTATTCCGCACCACACAGTGACCTTTTCAGACTGAAGAGGTAATGGCTGTAGCTGGGACGGATTCTCGGTCGCACATATCCTGCAATTTTGCGTATTTACAGAACCTTGCAAATGAAAGTGGGCTTCGTCAGACCACAGAATGTTCCATGGCCATCCGTTGTCCACTTCCATCCGGGCAAGAAATTGTAGTGCAAAAGATTGACGTGCTTCCAGGTCAGCAGGTAACAACTCCTGCACATGAGTTATCTTGTACGGATAACAGCGTAAGACGTTCCGTAGGACTTTACGCACCGTGCTGTTCGGCATATCCAGCATTCGGCCAATCCCCCTTGCACTGCTGATTCCAGCATCACTGTCAGTATGTTCCTGTAATGCTGTAGCCACATCTTCCACTGCCGCAGCTGAAACTGGTTTCCTTCCTCTACCCCGTTTAACGTCAAATGAACCGGTCTCTTCGAATTTAGCAATCATTTTTTGCAGACCATTTGTTGTTATTGGACCTTTTTTAATGGATTTTAATGTCCGAAACTTCCTAATAGCTGTAAGTGCACAGTCATCCTTCTTATAAAAAAGCTTCAAGAGCAGAGCGCGATCCTTCATAGTCAGAGTCATGATGAAGCATTCAGGCAAAGAGCTGCTGCTCTGCATTTTTATGGTTGCTATGTCTGCGGTGCGCATGTCACGTATTAGTAATTTGCATATCTTCAGACAATGTGAACCCAGACAGCGCCATCTATGGGCACATATTGAAACTTTTTTTTTCCTTCGCCAAACAAAATTCCATTGCCTCACGATTGTTCTGCTAAAATATCAAGTCAATCTGACCAGTAGTTTTAATTAAAATTATCAATTTTTGAAATCGTAACTGTAATTATAATCACCCGGTATTTAATTAAAATTTTCCTTTCATTAAGAACCAGAAAAATAAGCAAGTTTCTTTTTACAAATGAATTCGTTTGTAAATTCCGGTGTCAGTCTATTATTTCATCATTTTGCAAACAAATTTACTCCGCGCCGGAAAGGGTTCAAGAATACATTTTTGGTCTTTCCCCTGACATTACCCTGACAGCGCCATCTATCGGCACAATTTGGAACTATTTTTTTCCTTCGCCAAACAAAATTCCATTGCCTCACGATTGTTCTGCTAAAATATCAAGTCATTCTGACCAGTAGTTTTAAAATTATCGATTTTTGAAATCGTAACTTTAATTATAATCACCCGGTATATAAAATACTAAATACTGATATTAAAAAATGAGATTTGCAGCAAGTAAAAATAAATGGCTTACTCATTCAATTAATTAATTTTAGTTAAACACAAAGTATAATTTATCAAGTATAATCAAACAAGTATAATTTATAAATTACAAGCTTAAAATACTTTCACTTCATTATAGGTTGGACTGACAGCACCATCTATCACCTTATATGTATAGCAATTGCTTACACTATATAACAATTTTTCAAGTTTTTAATATTTAAATAATTTAAAAGCAACTAATTAAAAATTTAAACATATTTCCAAAGAAACTTTCAAATTGTTTTCCGTCAAATCTTCAAGGGTACTATCTAGTCTATTTTAAAGATACTGAGTAGTAAACATTAAACAATATTAGATAATATAATAGTGAAAATTTTTCTTGAACTGCTGTTATTTAAAGAAATTTGGTATATTTTGTTAATGTACCTTATATTGTTTTCTAATCATTAGTCTGATACATTCATTTAATAAATTTCAAAAAATGGGTTGAAGGGAATTTTCTTTAATATAACTTTCTTGAAATTTATAATATATTTCTCATAAAATTCTTCAGTAACTTATTTTTATGAGATTTTTAACATGACAGCCTATTGATATAATTACTGAAACATCGCTTCTTTTTTAAATTTATATTTTACACTGTAAAAAAAAAAAAAAAATTCAATTTTCCACAAGTTTGTGAAGATTACTTAAAAAAAAATTATTACTAAACATAAGATAGCGTTGGAGCGAACTCTTGACAGTATTTATGTGAATCACGAACAAAAAAGCGTTTACTCTGAAATTAATTCGTTATACAAATATCAGATAACAGAGTGGAAGGATATGAAGACACCTGATTAGTGAAATTTTATTATAGCGTCTTTTTAAAATGGTTTTACTTGTTAATATTTATTTTTTCCTTCTTTCATGTATCGCATTAATTAACTAATTTATAGACTTCAATCAATCGAAGAACACAAATTTTAATTTTCCAAACTGACAAATTTAATTTATATCATTTTATTATCTAATTTCTCCAGCAAGATGTTTTCAGTATATCACAATAATAATGTAAGAAACAATACCATCAAGTGACGGATTGCGGATACGTATGATACAACCAAGGCGGTTATACGTACTATACGAAATAGTATATAAGGTACAACGTACATACAAAACTTAAACCAACGCTTACACGTATACAAATTTAAAGGGTTTTAGTTCATTGATTGAAAAAAAATCTGCTTTTCTTCTGCTGGTATGAAGTACAGAGACATTGAGACACACCCGTCAGCTTGTTGTCTGTTCAGAATGACGTAAGTCTGATGAGGTCCGGTATTAAAAGTAAATACGTGTACTATGATATACGTGGAAACTCTTTGTAGTGTATTTTAATAATATTACACTGCATGAAACATAATGAAATTTGTGTACATTTTTGACATGCGCTACAAGATGTTTATTATAGGGAGGCTAACGAAAAAGACAGGCTACCGCGGTGCATTCCACTTATCTTTTTTTACAGACCGCTAGAGTGACGTGATGCTCTTTTCGTACACCTTCATTGGTGCATTCGAGCATCACGTGACTCCTGCGGTCTGTAAAAAAAGATACGCGTAGCGCACCGCGGTAGCCTCGTTATTGTAGAATATGACGTGCAAAACAGTTATCGTTCATTTACAGAGACAAACAAAAGATTTTGGTTACAGTAGTGTCTATATGCTAGGAAAGCTTGAAGGTGAGTTTTTAAATGTGGTATTTGTTTTTATGTTTAACTAAATGTTTGCATACTACGTGGGGTGCATAAATTCAATAGATCATATACAGGTATACACAAAATATTTGGTAGACATTACTGCTTTTGAGCGTGAATTGCTTAAGGTTGTTTTTAACTGTGTTATGCATTCCCAGATGAACTATTTTTAATATACTAAGAGAGTTTTGCAAAATATAAATACATTCATACACAGAGCTACACAAAGAACCGAATGCAATAACGTCTACTGATGGTGAAGTACATTTAGATTTGTGTTGTTTAATTTTTCCTAAATTAAACTTTCTTTTATTATGAGAAATGTATAAAAATCAGTATATAATATTTAGCGCTGTAGAAAATTATTCGAGGGAATTTCTGTCTATTGGTGAAAATGCCGAAGGTGAAATTTCTACAGTTTGCAACTAAGCTAAATTTTAGCCCACCATCATACAGTTTTATAGATAATACAGGGCTGCAAGAAAGAAAACGCGTACCTTTACGGCTATAGACGGTAATTGCTAAAATGTGGTTTTAACTGTTGAACATGCGTCGGGCGCAATGTAGTTCCGAACAAGGTCGGGCGCAATGGACCTGGGAAGCCGCTTTTGATTTATAGAAAAATTTTCTTATTAATAAAGACAGTGCTATATACATAACTTTTAAATACTCTCAAGTTTAAAATCTCTGTAGGGCCAAAAATAGTTTCATTTATTCATTTTAAATTACATTTATGAAATTCGTCAATCTGCAAAAAATATTGAACTTACAAATAGTTATTCATTTTTTTGTTATGTTTAATTATCATAGCACATTCCAAAGACGACATCTGTTCTTGTCTGAAAATGTAATTAGAAAATTTTCTAAATATTCGCGAATTCATAGAAAATTTTATTGCATTGTATATAGCTTATTTCCTATGCATAAAAGTATTTGCATCTGAAATGTCTTGATGACATTTTTTATTCGACAAATGACTCCAAGAAAAATTATAAGATAAAAAGAAAGTTTATGCATTCGTACTAAAAAAACGTCTTGAAATTTTTTCCTGTTTCAAAAGTTCATTTAAAAAAGCTTTTTTTTAGAAAGATTAGTTTTTACATTTGAAATCAGAAATAAATTATAAATTTATTAAAAACGCACATTGTAAAATTGTATAAAAATATATTTTTGATTCCAAACACAAGTGAACTTTTAAATTTATGTTTAAAATAAGTTTTGATTTTACAAAAATAGTAAACATGAATAATTTACTTCTTACGTAGCACGTAAGCTTAGAATAATGCTATATGAAGTGTTAAACAAGGTTATAACAAAATTTTGCCAAAGATATGTGCTATGTGGATTAGTGAGACTCTATTATCAATTTTTGTAATTGAATACAGAACAAAATCGAAAGTTTGGGAAATAGCATTCAAGGGTTCCATAAAAATGCTCACTTTATTTAAATAGTTGAATGAATAAATATAAATAAAATTTGATATATTCGTTTATGTCTATATATATATATATATTACAATAGATTGCAATACTAGAGTTCTTTTTGTAATATACATTTTTTCATATCTATTTTGTAAATTAAATTCTAACATTTGGTAAAGTGATGAAAAAAATAATGCATTATTTATTACTTATTTGCTATGCATGAAAATATTTGTAATTGAGATTTCATGATAACAACTTTTATGACACGAGGATATAAAATTTATAAAGACGATTTAGCGTATTTCTATTAGGGAATAATACTGGATATATCTTCTGTTTAAAAAGATTTTGGGATTTGAAATCTTTTAGGAAGCGTATAAAAAATCTTTTCGTTTTAAGTATTGGGTATATGCAAAAGTATGTTCCTCGTTTTGGTTAAAATTACATGTTTATTTAACAAGTGTATAAAACTGGTACATTATTCGAAGTATACTCCATAAGTAACCACAACTTTCCTATAGCTTTCAGGCAGTTTACGGATTCCTTGTCTGAAGAATTCACCGCCTTGTGATGCGATCCATTTGTCAAGCCGATTTTGATATTTTCATAAGACGTGAATCGTAAATCTTGAAGAGCTGACTGCATCGACCGGAATAAATAGTCTTCTGAAGGAGCAATGTCTGGCGAATATGGCTAGTGGGATAGAGCTTGGTTTTAACGATGCTTGCAGTATGTGGTTCTGCGTTGTCATGCTACAGAATTAGTTTATTGTGTCTATTCTACCATTTTTGTCGATATTCCTTAATAGCTTGCTTCGAACGCATTAGTTTTCGTCGGTAGACATCGCCAGTAACAGTTTCCGAAGTTTTCAGTTTCTCATAATATACAACGCATTTCATATTCCCACAAATACAGAACATAACCTTATCAGAATGAATATTTCGTTTTAGCTGTTATGGACCAGCTTCACAAGGCTGTAACCAAGCTTTTATATGTTTTATATGTCATAAATCCATTTTTCCTCTTCAGTCAAAAGTCGATGCAGAAAACCCTTTATTTGTTGTATTTCCGAAAATGACGATTATTTGGCACAAAACTCTCTATTTTAAATCGACTGAAAAACTATGTTGTTGGCACTTTAATCAAATATCATATACTACGTTTTGAAGGCAAAGAATCATTTCTGGAAACTCGGTGAAATTTATACATAGTTTTTTTTTTATGTTCCGCGCAGTTCTTCAATGTCAGTTCTGCAAATTTAGGTGTGATCTTAAACGTTATTGTTATATTTAGACATGTTTCTAAAGCAGAAAGATTTTGGGTGAAATTGGGATTTTCGCGTTGAAAGACATTCCTCGTAAGTTCGATAATGACACGCAGGATTTGAAAGTTTTTGTTGGCTTATTAAACATCTTTGATACAATCGGCTGTGGTTGTGAAACAGCGTTATGTTGAGATTATTAATTACACACACATGAACCGACTAATTCTAAAATTTCTATGATTATTCGATACCTCACTTGACCCTTAATGGGTAGTAAGAAAAGTAAAAATATTTGTATAGAAGGAAGCAGAATCAGAATACGGAAAATCAATTTAACATAGAACCATTAGAATAATGTTTCAAAATAAGCATATATATTGAGAGGTAGTTGAAATGTACTAAATTTATTCATAGAAGATTGAAAACGTAGAAGTAAAACCCTGCATAATTCACGCTATTGCGAGAGTTACCAAAGCCATAAATTGAATATCTGAGAGATGTTTTTCGTGCAATGCGAGATGCGCATATTTAAATTTATTGATTTTATTTACAAATGAAAAGAAACCTTTAATATTTTAACTTACAATTCTGTGATTTCAACACTTTGATGCAAGAATTATTTATAAATGTCTGGAAAAATATTTTATACATGAGTTAGATTTAAAATTATTTAAAAGAACAAAAATTGTTGATGTTTTTTAAAAATGTTACAATTATTACGAAAATGAAAAAAACGAACCTCATACGTGGTTTACAAGCAACAAAGTATTATTATTAATATTTATTAAATTGTTTTATTTCAATCATTTCAACATTTTATACATAAACCCAAAGTAGAAAAGAAAAACAAAAAATAAATACTGTACAGGATTTTGCTTAAATGCAAGAGCAGGACATTTTGAGAAAACCTTTATTAATGCATAACTGAAACAAACTTGTCAAAAGCAAACGTTTCGAAATAATATTGTAACAGAAAATGTTTATATCATTTTTAGCTGTATTTCAAAAATATATTTAAAATTAGAGGTTTATCTCAAACAAATGAGTAAACATATATTATACACAGTTCCTTAATGGATGTTTTGTGATAGAATAGAAAAACTCTTAACTGCATACTTAAGACATATGTATACTTCTGTTGTATAGAATTTGAGTTTTCTATCCAGTAGAATTATCGTTCCACTTTGCAATACAAAACTTGACAGGGAGAAACGGAATTATAAAAGTAATCTCTCAATGAAGATAAATATGCGCCTTATAAATAATGGAAACTGGCGGATTACAAAACTTTTTAAAGTGCATTAGTAGAATCATTTCTTTAATGAAGAAGAATTCTACAAATCTGCCAAAATTTACTTCATAGAAAATTTTAAAAAAGTACCTATCTCATTAAAATTTCAAAAACAATTCTTTAAATTTCAAGTATGATGTAATAATATTTGACAATTCTGTTTTTAAATTAAACAAAATCTAGACATTAATATAAAATGTTTTTATTCTTATTCAAACGTTTAGAAGATTAAAAATTCATAAATTTAATTGCAGATTTCTATGAATACAAAAATATTGCAATTAAACATTTAGTTTTATCTATGATTTTTATTAACCATACAGTATTACTGACCCATCATACGTAGTATAGGGTAAGTCTTGTAATCGTTTTGAAAATCGAAAAAAAACAAATTCGACGATTTTACACGGTTTAGACACTGGAGAATCCAAAAAACATATTTTTAAAAGAAAAAAAAATTGTCGTCCGTCTATCTGTATGAGTGCCTGTGTGTGTCTCTGTAAACGCTCTATCTCCCGAACAAATTGAGATAGAGACATGAAATTTGGTATGTACTTAGTATGTAATAATGGGAAGAAGCTTATTGAATTTCGGTAACCTCGATTATCCGGAACCATTTTTTTCGGGCTCTCCAAATATTTGTTCTGATAAAAGGTATATAAAATTTTTCGGAATTGTTTATTTTAAGGAGTGAATATAAAAGACAATACAAAAACATAAATGTTGCATAAAGAATGAAGTCGATCAGATAATTAGTTGCCGAGATATTTGTAATTATGCAGGGTTCGTACGGGTCCTGGAATTTTAAGACCAGGAATTTATTCGGTACCACTATTTCCTTATAGATAATCTCCTCTTAAATAAGGTGAAATTTTGCACGTTTGAAATTGATGTATTTTTTTAGAAAAATATACTGGTATGTCACCTGGAAAAGTAACGGTACCCGTACGAACCCTGTTATGGTTTTCACACTTTTCGCTTTTTTATGACCCTGAATTTCATTCAAATTTCAATTCAAAGATACATTTTAATTGAAAATGAGACGTTTAATCCTACGCAGTAAAGCGTTAGTTAATATGATTAACTAATTTGGAATTATAAGGATGTTTCTTTTACGCCATTCAGTAATAGGGCATTTGAAGTGTATGACGTCATCAAGCCCCGATTTTATTCGAATTGCAATGCATTTTATAAATGGTTTACACATGTTTTAGTTTCATATTTTATATTATGCATATCCATGATGGGTAAGTATTACGGTGGCCTCCAACGACTAGTTTTATATTTATATGAATCGCACCTTTTCCATATATGTAATTTGCAGACATTAATTTTTTTCTGTATTTCTTTGCATTTCATTTTATTACTCATTAATTTACAAAATTCATTTATCAATATAAAAAGATTAGACATTTTTTAAAATGTAAATTAAAGGAAGGAATACTTGTATAGTTGGATATGATAATAAATAATGAAATATCACAATTACAATAAAAATTCAAAGTACGCTATTTTCAACATTAGCTCGTCTGAAACAGAATATCATACAGGAAATCACACGTCACTGTGCAAACTTGTTTTTAAATAATGTTCTAGAAAGCAAAGAAAAGCAATGGAACGCAATACGGTAATAATAAAAATAAAAATTAGAGAATGTATATATGGATGATTTTATCTTTTCTTTCAAAATTCTTTTCAAATTCAACAAAAGTCATATCAGAGTTATTATTTATGTCAAAGTTCAGATTTCAATAGAATATAATTCTGCTAGAAATTCTGAAGCGTTTATTAAATTTAATTTTTAAGAATTTTTAAGACTTTCCAACATAGTTAAAAATTTTTCATGACTTTGGTTTGTCTGGTCGTATAATCGTCTGCCTGACTCCACTCTAACTCGCGTAAATATACTTAGATTATCGTGTAACTTCTATCTGTAATTGATATTTAGAATATTCAGTGTTTAACTTGTATAGACCGCTTACGAGACTCTCAAAACAATTCGGTTACATTATTGTCTATGTCAAGCATTTTAATGATGTTAAACTACTTCAAAAATAATGAAATTTGTATGTATTTGTGAGGTCTACTAAAAATTTATTTCTGTAAAATATGGAGATCAGTGAATTTAACATTCATTTACAGTGTCAATTACAAAATGGTCTACGGGGAAAAATCGTTACAGTGTATTTTAATAATGATACACTATGCTGTATAGATTAACGAAGTCATATCCTGCATTTTACAATTTCATGCAAACTGTCTAATTGATTAGAGACATTTCTACAAGTCGTAAACAACACCAGGTGTTTGGCTATTTTGCAGAAAAAAAAATCATAAAATCCTCCTCTTTCCGATTGTTACACCGAGCCTGTATCACACTAAGGCGAGCTCTATATCACACAATATTGCGATTTATGACGTCAATTTTCACAGAGCCATAACATTTAGCCGAGACTACCAACCTAGAAATGCCAGATTCCCACACCAACAGATGTTCTCAGGGGCTACAACCACACTACAAGAAGGAGTCTTACTCCATCGAATCAAAAGACATGCATGAAATATATGCAGATCTGATAAGACAGTGGCCATTCGTGAAGTCAGAGGTGAGTAGAATTCGAACAGCAGCGACAAGATTGGCGAAAGAGGACAATGGAAATATATGCAGGACATTCTGACAATTTTATATTCTGAACTAAAAGAAAATCTGAAATAAATTTAATTGACTCTGTACTAAGACTCTTAGGTAAGAGGTTGCACCTCTAAAAGGTTGTCTTCGAAGGTAGTGAGATCAGCTCTCGCCTATGCATAAAAATGACTTAGTTTTTACTTATTAAAAATGACTTAGTTACTTTGTTAACTTAAGATTTATTTTGATTATGAAATAAAAAACGAGCGGGTATTGTGAGAAATCAAGAAATGCTCTGATGCTTCCAGCAGACAGTGCTTAGTACACATAGGCACGATTTCCAAGTAGATCCAATTACTGTGTTAATATTTACTTAATTTTAATACACTGCTCAAAACAATTAAAGGATATTTGAAGTTTTATATAAAATAAAGATATAAACGAAATTTTTTTTGCCGAAAATAGAAGAAGAGAATCACAAATGCAAATTTTTCTGGTTTTCAAACTGTGGAGTATGCAAATTTTGAGTTCGACGTCAAAAACGTCGCTTCAGCGGCAGCGAATGAAATTTGACTTTCAACTGGATAAAAGAGAATGAAGACAAGGATGATCGGCATTCAGTGATTGCTTTGTTTCGATGAGTACAATGTCTCAGCGAAGTCATTTGACAGATTCAGAAGCTTGGAGAATTGTTGGTAGGTTAGAAGGGGGCCAAACTCAAGCCGAAGTAGCGCAAGCCGAAGTACGCAAAGCGTTTGTTGGAGTGTCACAAAGTGTCATTTCCAGGATCTGGAACCGTTTTTTGGAGAGTGGATGTGCAGGCCGAAGACCAGGGCAAGGTCGTAGACGGGCAACAACGCCCAATGAAGATCGGTATTTAGCGTTAACAGCTCGGAGACACCGAAACATGAACGCTACTCTTCTCTAACAACACCTTCGCTCGGCTACAGGCACCACGATTTCAACTCAGACTGTCCGAAACCGGCCCCATGCTGTAGGTCTGTATACTCGCCGACCGATGGTATGTGTTAGATTAATATCAAGGCATCGTCGCGACCGCAGGGAGCGGGCAACCGAGCATGTCAACTGGAGGAGAAATGAATGGAGCAATATTCTGTTTTCTGACGAGTCCCGTTTTTCTGTGCATCCGGATAATAGGCGTATTTTCATCTGGAGGGACCGTGGCAGTAGGAATAATCCTGCGTTCGTGCACGAAAGTGTCAGATTTGGCGGTGGAGGAGTGTTGGTGTATGGTGGCATCTCCATTGACGGGCGCACTGACCTCTACATCATTCGAGATGGAGCTCTGACTGGTCGCCGATATAGGGATGAGATCCTCAGACCTATTGTAGTCCCTTACGCTGCAGCAATCGGAGATAACTTCATTTTAATGGACGATAACTGCAGGCCACATCGTGCAAACCTGGTGGAGGATTTCCTTTTCGAGGAAGGAATCGTTCGAATAGAATGGCCAGCGTGTTCTCCAGACATGAATCCAATCGAGCACGTTTGGGACGCTCTAGGAAGACGAGTTTCTGGCCGCCAACAACCCCCACAAACTCTCCAAGAACTGGAAAGAGCTCTTCTGGAAGAGTGGAGCAGAATACCCCAACTCGTCATTAATAGCCTCATTGAGTCCATGCCTCAAAGGTGTTCAACGTTGCTGGCCGCCCGTGGAAGCCATACCCCCTACTGAAAATGATTTTCTTTGAAGAAAACACCTTTTCTTATTCTTTTTTTCTCATATGCACAAATTGTGTTTTTTTCCTTTTGTACACAAATGCGCAATAAAATGCATTTTTTTCTGCCAAACATGTGTAATTTATTCTCATATAACCTACTATGTCTGTCGACCATGTATCAGTCAGCTAAAAAGTTTCCCAGATACAAAATCCACCTAAAACTGCAATATCCTTTAATTGTTTTGAGCAGTGTATTAAAGTTTGCTATGGAGAAATGTTTCCTTACCATCCCAGGATCAGGGATATCTGTAGTTAATTAAACGAAACTATAATTAATTTTGTATTAAGAAATATTCTTTTAAAATAAGCGACAATGCTGAGTATTCAGTAGTATTGCTTTTTTTTTTCTATTTCAGTTCATTATCTACTTGCTTCATAATGCAAGTATTCAATAAATGTAATTATGTTATGTAAATATTTTATAAATTATTCTATATTCTTTTGTCTAATTATTTTGAATAACTTTTTTTTAAATAAACTCTACATGTTTAATTTGAACCATAGTCTTCTCATTTATGTTTAATTTAGTGTGATATTCTTTTAATCAATATTCATTAGCAGAACTTAATAGAGGGCTTGGTGGCTCAACCATGAGGACAATTTTTTCCAAAAATAATTCACGACGCTGTATATTTTCTAGGGAGATAGTAATCTAATCTTATAGTATTATTTAATTATGATACTTTCTAGCTGTTTCCAAAAGATTGTTCCAGGTTGCACAATCACCTTACCTCTCTTTTTTTTATAGGCCACCAAAATTGCCGCTATAAAAATTGGCGATTCACTATCTGGAAGAGAGAAATATAGGTTTCCAGTAACTCCCTATAAATTGTATAACTATAATTAAAAATCTCTCCAACACATTATTTAAAATATTATGAAATTTATTTGACTTTAAAAGATACTAAGTAATAACAAGTGGGTAAGTGTGATCGAAGATCGCTCAAATGGTTTCGTTTAATATTCCTTTCAAAACACTTTATCCTTTCTTTAATAAATCCAAATAAATTTTATTTACCAACCAAAAAAAAAAAAAAAAAGTCTATTTTTCTCGTTTTTTCGAAAATCTGAACCAACCCGCTATTATATTCTGTCATAATAATATCTGTCATGTGGACTAAATGCGATATTTAAAAAAAAATAATTTCAAAATTAAACATGTTGTTCACCTTCAAAATGTTAAAATATGCCAATATTTCCATAATCGGGCTTTTATCATGATTCAATACGTTCCTCCAACTCATATATTTACTATTCTCTATTACTCATATTGATACTCGCTTTGTATTATTCTCAAACATTTGAAAAATTCGTTAAACTTCCGATATGACGTCAGATTTTCTTTTTAATTCTCTAATGACGTGATATTAATCTGCTTTGTGTACATACATATACTCATACTCTTTGCATTATCGAGAAATCTTTGAAATTTTCCGTTTTATTACCACTATGACGTCAATCAATTTTATTTCATATTAATCTTTTTTTCAATTGGGGAAACATTTTATATCATTTTCATTTTTCACGCGGAATTCGTTCAATAGAAAATTAATTATTGTAGAAATAATTTCATTATGGACTTTTAATTTTTGTCAACTGCCATAACAAAAAATGTTTAAATTTAATAGGAAAAGGCTGTTAGAATTTTGTTTTTTATTTCTATTTATTAAAATAATACGATTTTTTCAAATTTTAATATTTTGATCTTCATAGTTGATATTCAGCTATATAAACACAAAGTTTCAATTCTGTAAGTTACATAGTTTCTGAGAACGGCTCTGTGACGGACAGACAACGGAGGTGTGTGTAATAGGGTTTCGTGAGATGAACGAAACCTAAAAAATGAATTGTAAGACTTATACTGCTATTCGAGAAGGAGCTGCATTTCAATTTTTCAATTTCATCTCTTCAATTAAATAAAGAAAAGCATATCATAATAAATAAAGAACATAGGCTTCAATTTATGTAATTTAAATAAACTCAATGTATTTTTTAACCAATTGACTACATTGTCGTCGAAAATCATGTTAGTTTGAATCCTTCAAACTACGTACACAACAAACGTCGCCACAGTCAAGGGATTAATATATCTCATTTAATTTCCTATTTACTGATCCCTTAGGGACGAGCTTCACGTATACGTGACGTACAGAGTAGTCGCAATATTTAATTATTCTGAGGGTTATTTAATTATTCCTTAATTATTTGAAGTGAAATTTCCTATTATTTATTTACAGAACTTCTCAGAACGAATTAGCCAAAAATTTTTATTTCGAAAGACCAGTCACAAAACATTAAAAAATCCCTAGAACTCTAAATTATTTTTATTTTCATTTTATAGACTACAAAAAATGTTTGGAAGAATTTGTTTCAATTTTAACATTTTTATAATTATTTTATAATAAGTGACTGGAGTAACGTAATATAGTAACTTTTAAACTTTGTAATCTATTTATCAAATCTCTTAACTATAACTTCTTTTAAATTTAGATTAAAAAAAAAAAATACATTTCTAAAATTCAAACTACAGTAAAATTTGTTAAACTTTGCGAAAATTTATTTTAGAGAAGTAATTGCTAAACGAAAGAAGTCTGTGCAGCGAGCAGAATTTTTTTCTTGTGACATTATTTGTATGAACTGCACAGAAAGAAAATGTTTATTCCTAAATTAATTCCTTATACAAACATTACTGCGATGAGAGAGATGATGGTTATGAAGACACATAATTAGAGAATCAAAATAGTGTCTTCTTAGAATAGTTTTACGAGTTAATTTATTTTTCTTGGAGTATTTAATGTGTGACATGTGTAAAATACCTAATTTATAAGTATTATCAGATATCATATTCAATGTGTTACTTTATTTTCACCTGAAATAATTAACCCTTTAAATACTGCAGTCTAAAATCTTGGGCGCTCGGGATGTTGTGGACGCTCTATCTCATGAACTATTACACTGAATTTAATAAAGCTTTATATTCAGTTTGTCCCTGACATAAATGGGTGCTGATTAGTTTTTGATGTAAATAGCCCAATAGGTGGCGCTGCTATGCTGCATTTTTCACGATAGCCGCAATAGCTCTATCTCAAGAACTAATGCAGTGATTTTTATAAACTTCAGATTCAGTTAGACATTGACACAAATAGTCGTTGATTACGGTTTGGTGCAGGTATCCCAACAGGTGGTGCTGCTATGCTACTTTTTTCATGTTTTCACGATAGCTATATTTCAAGAACTAATGCACAGTATTTCATCAAACTTTTGATTCTATTAGACCTTGTCATAAATAGATACTGATTACGTTTTGTTGTACGTTTGTACGTTTTGTTGTACGTTTTGTTGTACGCTTTGCCCAACAGGTGGCGCTGCTATGCTGCATTTTTCAAGATTTACACTATTTTAGCGATAGTCATTAGCTCAAGAACGGAATTTAATAAAATTTTAGATTCAGTTAAGCCTTGATATAAATTGGTGCTGATTCGTTTTTAGTGTATGCGAAACCTGTGTGAGATAGAAGAAAGTTTTGAGATTGGTACATCCGACTAGTTATTTATATTTTATATAAAAAAATGTATTGAAGAATTTGTTTTAATTTTAAGAACTTTATAATGAATTAAACAGTGGACTGAAGTAACTTAGTTTCATCAGCTTTTTAATATGGCAGTCTATTTATCTAATCTCTAACGTATAGCTTCCTTTAAAATTTAAATGAAATAAATATATTCCGTACAGAAAATCCAACTACAGTAAAACTTTTTAAACATTGTGAAAATTCATTTTTACAAAACAATTGCTGAACAAAAGAAGTCGTCGGACGAATATATTTTTTTCCCTTGACGCATTATTTCTATGATCCTCCAATAAAAAAATGTCTATTCCCAAATTAATTCTCTATACACACAGTACTGTGATGACAGCGAGGATGATTACAAAGACACAGCATTAAAGAAGCATTGTAGTGTCTCTTGTAAGAATAATTTTACTAGTTAATTTCTTTTTCTTTGATAATTACATGCGTCGCATAAGTAAAATACCTCATTTATTAGTTTTATCAAATGGCAGGTTTAATTTCTTACCTGAGTTTCAGCAGAAAAAAATAAATGCGATGCTGAAATATTAAGGTTTAATTTCTTACCTGAGTTTCAGCAGAAAAAATTAAATGCGATGCTGAAATATTAAGGTTTAATTTCTTACCTGAGTTTCAGCAGAAAAAATTAAATGCGATGCTGAAATATTAAGGTTATATAATTTGGTCTATTGTGTGTCAAAATTAGATATACAAATTGTGTTAGACTACATTGTTAAAAAGCAATTTCCCGATTTGCAACTTCTTATTTTCTATTACCATAGTATTATTTTTTATGAATATGACCAGGGGAATAAATCTTTCGAGGTGAATGAATTTTCTAGTATGAATGTTTTATATTTCCATTAATCATTTAGGTAAAAATGTTCTACTTTCATAAGTTGCTATAATTAAAATTTTTTAATAAAAATTTTATTAACAAAATTTGGCTTTGCTAAAACTGTTTTATATTCTGTGGCTAATGGTTATTCTTATTTCGTTTTGGTAGAATTTTTTTAATAAATGTCATTTGGATTCTGGTTGGTGCAAATTATCACACAGTAGATCATTTAATCGCTATGCTAATTAATTGTTTTTTACTTTCTACGCTTGAATTTTTTAAAAATATAATAATATACCTTTTTGTTGTTAATTTATCTGTCATTTGTACATTTTTGTTACAATGTTTTTCCAGCATCAATCGTTTCATTAATCGGATAAACTATGCGATAAATAACATAAGATATTCAGAAATATTAAAAATAAAAATACCTACTAGTTAGTAACTATCATTTTTGGTATTTATATTGTTTCTCATGTTATATTCATCTCATTTTTTTCCTTTTTAAGAATTTCATGTATTTTTCCTATATCACTATATTTTAATATTAAAAAGTATTTTTAGTTAACTATTAAAATAAAACTTTTTTAAATTTAAAATTTAAAATGAAAACTACTTCAAAATATACCAAATTTCTTTTAAAATATAAATACTGAATATAAGGTATCGTTGGAGTGAACTATTTTTAACACTTTCCAACCTAGTTGAAAAGTGTTTATGACTTCGGTTTGTCTGGCCGTCTGCCGTCTGGCCGTCTGGCCGTCTGCCGTCTGGCCGTCTGGCCGTCTGCCGTCTGCCGTCTGCCGTCTGTCCGTGCTCTAACTCCCGTAAATATGCTCGGATTGCCCTGCAAATTTTATATGTTATAATCGTTATCTATAGCATGTTCCCTATTTCAACGGAAGTGTGTAGCACTTATAGTTTTTTTACAGGGACACTCAAAAGAATTCCGTTACATTGCGGTCTATGGGGAAAAATCATTTGCGGTTTATTTAAATAATGTTTCAATACTTTAAACGCATTGAAATTTATATATATCACTAAGGTGCATTAGAAGAAGCTTAATATGGAATAGGGTGTGCATAGCACTTATACTTACTTTACAGGGACAGTCAAAAGAATTCCGTTACATTACGTCTATGGAGAAAAATCGTCTGCGGTTTATTTAAATAATGTTTCACTATTTTAAACGCATTGAAATTTATATAAGGTTCATTACAAGAGACTTACTACAGAATATTGTGTGTATAGCAGTCATCGTTCATTTACAGGGACACACAAAAGAATTCTCTACTGTATGTTAACAATAATTCCTGGAAGTGCGTTTTAAGTTACTGAATGCGATTTTAATTTTAAATCGCTTTTTGTATATTACGTGGTGTGTATAAATTCTGTAGATCCTATACAGGGAAGTACAAAAGTTCGGGAACACATTTCCGTATTATTTAACTCCAGACGGAGAATTTTAAACTGTGCTACGTGTTTCCTAACTGAACTAAAATTTAGCATCCTATGTAGTATATATACAAATCTATAGATCCTATACAGGGCTGAATAAAGTATTCGGATTACTTAGATGTTATCTTTTAGCTTATAAAAGAGTATGATTCGTAAAATTATTTTGGAAGCGTTGGAAAGTGTTACATAATCTATGCTTGACGCATGATTTTTCGTTCTTGTTTTTTTATTATTCCCGAGACTCTCTATTTTTGTGAACTTCAAAGAAAAAAGAGTTTTTTTGCTACGGAATTTTATAGTTTAATTAATCATTACTGCTATTTGAGTGTGGATGGTTATAAAAACAGCGTATTAATGATGAATTATTATAGCTTCTTGTTAAAATCGTTTTACTCGTTACGTTTTATTTTAGGTGATTTTTTTTTTCTTTCGTCTCTCTGTCAAATTACTGATGTATCAATTTTAAATCAATCAAATAAATCTACTATTTATTTTTCAAATGCCAGATTTCATTTCTTGTGTGAATTTGGGCAGAAAAAGTTTTAAAGGGTATAAAGAAAAGTTCTATCTAACAAAACACGTGTTTTGATGAACTTTACGCTACATAAGGAATGTATGGTTGTCGCTTGTTATTTTCATATATTTAGACAGGATGTTCCAAATTATTGAGTGCATTTCTTGTTTGAAATTTAAAAAAAATGAGGTACGGACATGTTTATTGCTTTCTGGGAAAGACAATTTAAAACAGTTTCACACAACATTTTAAACATTATAACCTTGAACAAAAATGTACTCATTTCGATTTACCAACTATTCCTAAAACATTCTTTATCTTTTAAAATCTAAAAAATATATTTTCCATATTTAATGAAGCATTTATAAAATAAAATTTCCTTTCGCTGCAACAGATTTTCAGAAATATTTTTGAATCGTTTTTATAGTGCTACACTTTAAAAAATGACCATTGTTTCTTATTTTATGAAAATATACTATAACCACGAACGAAAATATAATATCATCTTCTGAGTTATGAAAGTGTGTTCCATTGTCTTTTGAATCCCCAGAAACTAATACATTTTCGAAATTTCAAGAATTATTTATAAATGCAAAGTATTTTTTGCTGCCCCTATTTTTCAGAAACGTTTCCGAATAGTATTTATAATGTATTAATCAGTTTCCTCAGCCTGGAATACCTGTTTTTCGAATGTGATCCATTCTCAAGTAAACGTTTTCAGCTGCATAAGTTAATTTATACATGAAAGAGTAAAGAAATAATCTTAATTTTAATGTTAATGTTAACGTTGTTAAATTTGCATGTTTGTCTGTTAAAAATATTTGTTGAACATGAAAATGTTTACTTGAGAATGGATAACATCGGCAAAAGGTATATTCCGGGAGAAGAAAACTGATTAATACACTTTAAAAGCTACTCGCAAACGCTTCGAAAACTACGGGCAGCAAGATAAATTTTGTTTTTATAAATGATTCTTTTTAAATATCGAAATGTCATTGATGTCTGAGCTTTCTAAAGATAAAGAAACACTTTTCAGAATCATGATTAACAAGGATGAGTTTATATTGTAAATTTATTCGTGATTATATTATATTTTCGTAGATTCAGAAACATTTGTCATTTTTTATAGTGCTATTGTAATAGCTTTGCCATAGTTCTGTAGCAATAATCGCCTTCTACTGGCTTATATGAAACTTATTTAATGCTTAAAATGTCGTTGGGTAAAACTGTTTTAAACTATCTTTCAAAGAAAACAATAAACATGTACGTAGCTCATTTTGTTCTCTTTTTATTTCAAACATGCAATGCGAATAATTTTGGACCACTCTGTATTATTGTGTGTTTTTTTCTAAAGTATGACAAGGATAATTTAGCATTTGTGTTATTAAGAATAAACTATTCTTTTTCATTTCCATTACTCATTTTTAAAAAAAAAATATTTTTTGAGACATTCACGTCAATTACTGTAAAAATTGACTATTTTTGAAGGCATTTGTAACTATACCTTATATTATATATTATTTATCAAACTGTTTTCGACTTTCACAAATTTCAAAAAAAAAAAAAAAAAAGAGAGAACTTTTTCTCAATTTTAAAAATTTTATAAGCTATTTAACATAAAAACTTCATTAACGGAGTTTCGTAATTTTGTTTAATATTACAGTCTTTTTAGCTAACTAATAAAATATAATTTATTTCAAAATTAATACATAAAGATTTAAAAAAAAAATAAACTAGAATAAAACTTTTCACTTTTTGTGAAAATTACTTTATATAATTTAACTACTGAACGAAACTTTTCGGCGGGAGGCATACATTGCTTTTTCTCAGCAAGGTTTTTGCGAAACTCACAGAAAAAAAAGTATTACTCCCGAAATTAATTCTTTATACACATAGGATTATCATGAGAAGGTGGATGGATATTTTAGCATCTTTTTAAAACAGTTTTAGTTAAATTTCTCTCTCTCTCTCTCTATGTATATATATCATTATTTATCTCTTTGTAGATTAAAGTAGAATGATATTAGAACTTGATATGTATTTTGAAATTCATAGATATTATAATTATATATATATATATATATATATATATATATATATATATATAGTATAGAAACTCAAAAGAGTTTCTCGCCAAGCATAAGAAACAGCAATGCATTGAACCGTAAATAAAAGGAATTTCCGCCAATGGATGCCAAACGATTTTACAAAATTTTTGTAGCACTCTGTCTAGTTTATATTTTGCGGACGGGACAAAACGGGTTTTTGACACATCAATATCTCGTGTTCTATTTATGATAGAAACAAAAGTCGTAATTCTATGGGATGGGGCGTGCCATGTGACTAAGATATCAAAAGTAAAGCAAAATCCGACAAATAGGTTTTCAGTAAATGCGATTTTAAAAGTGCTGTTTTTTTGCACTTTTTAAATCTTGTTCAGACCAAAAACTGTTGACAGGGCTACAGCAATGTGTAATTATCGGATTTTTACGCGGTTTACGTCATTTGAATTGTTTTTATGAATAGTTCAAACCTTTGTAGGTTTCATGTAAAAATATTAATTAGTTTTTGATTTATATCAGTTTAAAGTTATTGATTCCTATACTTAACATAGAGCAAAAAACTGTTGACAGGGCTACAGCAATGTGTAATTATCGGATTTTTACGCGGTTTACATCATTTGAATTGTTTTTTTTAATAGTTCAAACCTTTGTAGGTTTCATGTAAAAATATTAATTAGTTTTTGATTTATATCAGTTTAAAGTTATTGATTCTTATAATTAACATAGAGCAAAAAAATAATAAATGACCCAACTCTTTTAGGAATGGTCGTATACACATGATATTAAGATATGTTATTACAGTCGACCCAAGTAAGCTTCCTATTATAAAAAATAGTAACATTTAAGGTTAGTTTACAGAGTCTCACAAAAGATCTTTTGATATAGGGCTAAAGAGTTGTGTAATTATCAGATTTTTACGCGGTTTGCAGCATTTGAATTGTTTTTATAAGTAGTTCAAATGTTTAATATTTCGTGTAAAAATATTAATTAGTTTTTTATGTATACCACTTTAAAGTGATTTATTCCTATACTTAAGATGAAGCAAAGAAATATTAAATGATCGAACTCTTTTCAAAAAGAACGTATGTGCATGATGTTAAAATATGTTACTACGAACGACCTAAGTTAGCTTCGTATTGTAAAACAGAATTGTAGAATTTACTGTTCGTTTACAGGGTAACTCAAAAGATTTTTAATATGACTAAATAGTTGTACAATTAGCGAATTTTTAAGTTGAAGTACTTGATTTCTGTACTTAACTCAGAGGAAAAACAATAGTAAATAACATAACTTTTGTCAAAGTGGCTATATACACAAGATATTCAAATAAGTTACTACATCCGACTCATTTAAACTCTATTGTAAAGCGGCATCGAACCATATACGATTCGTTTACAGAGTCTCTTAGAAGATCTTGATTACATTACAACCGATGTATATTTATTTAGTGAGATGTATTTCAATGATTTTATACTGTTTCAATCTTTGTAAGGTTTTATTATCTTGCTTCAAAATTTAATACGAGTTCATTTTGTTCGCCTGAAAGCTTGTCGATCTTAAGCTCTAAATCTAATAAAATATAGTATTTTCATCGATTTAAAAAAAACTGTGTTTATTTAAAAAATATATAATTCTAGCGTATCAAGAATTAATTGAAATAGCTATTACAAAATTCCAACTTTACATTTATGCGCTGAGTAATATAATGTAAAAATGTTGCTACCCCAAGATTAGAAGTTTTGCGTTTAAATACTTGCCGTTCATCGAATCTCCACTATGACGAACTTAAAATGTTCTAAAAACGAGTCTAGAGCAAAATGAAAAGGAATTAACTTCTTAAATTCCCCATAAAAATTAAAAATGCTAAATTTCGTATACAATAGGTGATTTCTGTTCGGTTTACGAACAAATCGGTTAACGAACACTTTCGCGTGAAATTTTTATGTTCGGATTACGAACACATGTTTGGTTAACGAACACTTTCCAGAGATTTTTATGTTCGGAGAATGAACGCCTCACGAAACAAAACCATGTTTCATATTTGCCGAGCTATATTTATTGTCTCTATTGTCGACTAAGAGAACATTTTAACAGTTGCATACATATGTCCTAATTAATTCATGAACTGCCGGGAATTGGGGACCTATATTTTAGGATCCCCGAATTGGAATGGAAAGACTAGAAACATTAATTATGTATTTTGTGTCTTTATGTATTTTGTGCATTTAGTAAATATAGTCCGTTTTGGTTTAATCACGCTCCTTTTTAAAATCTAATTTAAAACTTTATGAATTATCAGATAAAAAAATTTAAGAAATATTTACATCTTTTTAAACGGTTCATTATGTAAACGCTTTAGTCTTTGCGGTATATTGAAAAAATCACACAAAATTTTGGAATACATGTCATCCTACGAACAGTTTCTATTTTGAAATCACTTTAATAGTTTTTATACTTTTGCAAACGTTGCGAATTTATAATTTTCCGATTCTCGAAACGTCGAGTTAAAAAACTTAACAAATAAGAAAACTTTTAAGGTGCTCAGTAATTTTCAAAAACAATATTTAATATATTAGTATAAAAATCCCTGTGAATTACAATGGTTCGTAGAAAAAAAAAGATTATTCTCAGTAAAGTATGCTCCATAAACTTATTGTTATAATTGACCGAAAAAAGTGCATCTTATTTTTCCACATTTTTTTAAAACTGCAGTATTTTAATTAATTTGTAAACTACTGTAAAATTTTCTAATTTTTTTGTTTTTTGATTGTATATAAACAACAGAGTGATATGAACAAAAGAAAAAGGAAAATAAATATGTCATAAATAATCTGATGAATACAATGCAAAGAAATTAATCTAAAAGATTCCCCGTTGCTATGGTAGCGACATATACATTGGAATAAGACACTCAATAAATTGTATAATTCTGATGTATTATTTTTTGCCCCCTTTCATCTTTCTTTTATCTTTTCTTTTCTGAATAAAAATGGAATCTGTATAATTTAAATTAAATACCTTACAAAAAGGAGTGATATCTCATCAAAAACAACTCGTTGTAAATGATCCCGCCAAGCCACAAACCTAAAACGTCAGTCACAAAAAGAAGTGATATCACATAAAAAGAAGCGATATGGAAGTGCATACTCCGAGTCCCGTGTAAAAATCTATCACCACTCATAATGTTTCCAAAGGACTCGGAGTGAGGTACAGTATGTGAAAACTGCTTGGCGACCTGCAGGCTTTTATAATATATGCAGTATATCAATTTTGAAAATCGAAAAATAAATTTTTAATTTTTGTTATATCACTTTTATAAATATTTTTATATGCGAAAGATCTGACAGAACGGATTTTTCCCCAGACCTATGCGATTCCCTTAGGCTAGAATTACTGCAATATAACTTAATTTAGTTAACGTTTATTATAAGGTTTATATATATATATATATATATATATATTACAATATCAAAATCTTTACACGTTTACTTAAAAAATCCTCTTCGTAAGAGTGGTGTTTTTAGATTAAATAATGGTAAATAAAATCAACAAATTGATTTTTCAAGCTCATAAATAAGAAACGACATGCAAACACAGAAGCTTCAACTTTTTACAATTTTATGGGAGAAAAATAAATAAATAAATAAATAAAATAAAATAAAATAAAAATAATATAGTCATATGTAATTGCAGGAAACGCAAACATTATAAAATCCTGCAGGTCGCCAAGCAGTTTTCACATACTGTACCTCACTCCGAGTCCTTTGGAAACATTATGAGTGGTGATAGATTTTTACACGGGACTCGGAGTATGCACTTCTATATCGCTACTTTTATGTGATATCACTTCTTTTTGTGACTGACGTTTTAGGTTTGTCGCTTGGCGGGATCATTTACAACGAGTTGTTTTTGATGATATATATATATATATATATATATATATATATAGACGTGTGTGTGTCCCTTTATTTCACTTTGCAGCCACAACTACCCAGCGCAGACCACTGGTGTTTGTGTATTGTGGTAATAGCCCCGAATCTCTCGAATCGTGGCACTACAACGGTGGTTGCATGTCGATAGCTTTGAGGGAGATAGTGTGGTGTTGAAAGTGGTCGGACCTAGGGCATTTTCATATTTTGATCAAACTGTTCTGAAAACTTTTTGGAATCTTCTAGAATGTATTGAATTTTCAAACATTCTTTCCAGGTCTCTCAGGTACTAAATATACTTCGGTATAATTTTTCAGGCCTTACCACCATTTCTGAATATTAATCTCCTGGGAAGAGAACTTATTATCTCGCGTTCTATATGTATGATTTCAACGGGAATTGTCTAAATTCCCGTTGAATATATATATATATATATATATATATATATATATATATATATATATATATAAATTCAATCATGCGTAGCATTATTAGATTAATTAATTTTTAGATATATTATCCAATGAACAGATTTTTTTTTCAATGCCCGAATTCAATTTGTCGTTAATTTTGCCAGACAAAAATCCATAACGGAGAAGTTTATCTAAGTGAAATGCGCATATTTTATTACTTTCTATCTATACAAAAAGAAAGTATTTTGACTAAATTCGTTAAATTTAGACATCCGGTTTTTGACGAATTTAATCCGTTCAGAAGGGCTGAACACGATTTAATTGTTTCTGAAAATATCTCTCCGTGAGTCTTTGCATCTGTCTGTATGTGGCACACAATTTGTGGGTGCTCTAACTCACGAAATAATTTACTCACGTGCTTAGAAAAGGATAAAATTTCATATGAATTTCTACTATAGATGCCCATTCACGGTCCCCAGTCTCCACGTGGCGACTGATTTCTTTGCTTTCGCTAATAACTTTCGATATCTAAGTCGCCAGGTGTTTTACAGGGCTGACACTTTTTCGCTAAACGGCAGATTTCTGCTTATTCCTCCATAATTCCGCGACATTTAGCGCATTTTTTTTTCTTTTTTCTATTGTCCATAATTAAAAAAAATATATCATTGAAAATGGATGCCACATTTCATCTGATTCGCAAATTTCCAGTTATCTGCTATAAAAAAAATCTATGATGACCCTGGAATAAGAAAAAATAATTATGTTGATATGCGCTGCGAATGAACTCTGTGGCGAGGGCGTACTGCAATTAAGCGACGACGCAGAAAATTTCGTGAAGAGAAGAGAATAATTTTTGGATCCACTCATTCAATTTGTAACTTTGGAATGCTTAACTCTATGAATTTCGCCAATCTTTCGCAGAAAAAAATTGCGAGTTTCGTGAACTGATCACGAAATAAAACAGCAAAATTCGTCAGTTTCTCGTGTATTATAACCGCGAATCTCCTCAAGCAGTTCAAAAAAATAAATAAATAAAATAAAAAAAGACTAATATCACCAATTGATCACAAAAAATTCTAAATTTCAACAATCGGTCGCGAAAAAAAATTAAAAATTTCGTTCGTCAGTCGTGGAAAAAATTCCAAATTTTCTCAATTAGTCGTATATAAAAAGCGTGAATTTCGTCAGTAAGTTACGAAATAAATCTCGAATTTTGTCAGTCACAGTAAAAAAATGTGATATTCGTCAAATTTCGTCAAGGAGTTGCCATAATAAAACTTGAAAAATGGCGATCGGTCACGAAACTTGTAATTTGTTGTCGCCATATGAATTTAAAAAATCTTTAAGAAGTCCTTAAAAAAATCTCCTTGCCAACAAAAGCTGCAATACGTGGCTTATAGAATTAGATCTTTCTCCATCATCCTTGAGTAAGTCAGAAATTATTAAATTTATTTTATAAAAAACTAAAACCTAAAAGAAAAAAAATCTTGTCCATATTTTTTCATATGTATTTTTAATTTTGATATACATATTTTTATGAAAATTCCTATGTTGAACGTTTATTTTCAACTATGTAAACTACATTTTTTTGGTGGGGGGGGGGGGGAGAGTTTATTTATAGAATAAAAAAATTTAAAGAATCGTTTATTCATAAAATATTCATACCTTACATTACAAACTTTATTCCTAGAAACTATATACAATTAGCTAAGATTCTATAAAATCCCGTCGTCCAAATTTAATGGAGAAAAATATTGTTTTTATGTGTTTGTTGAACAATGTGTCAACTGGATATTTTGGGTTTAGGAGCCACTGGCTGCTTCCAGATTTTGACAATCTGCACTTGTGATTTCTATCTTTATATGAACCAGTCTAGTCTAGATTTTATGAAAAATACCCAAAGAGTATGCTACCAAAATCGATAATTCTTTCGATTAATGTGATGCATATCTCCAGTTTATTTGCGAAGAATTAAACAAAACATCAAATTTAGAATTTTCTTGATAGGAATAGATTGTCATTAGAGTTTGATTGCGGTCATCTAAGAAGGGGTGCCGAAATCTGATGATTTGTACTAAATACAGAAGAAAGGTTTTTGATGGCCACACCATACTAGTTACACTTTGAAACCCATTGCTTAATGTACTAATAAAATATCATGATGATTTATTAATCTGAAAACTCTGAAATTTATAAAAACCCAGTTACTATATTCAAAGAAACACGATGTTCACCACAAAGAACGAGGTTAATAAACATTCTTAATTTAATGGTGCTTCACTTCGACATTTTTAGCATTAAAACATTTTATAACAGAAAATCGTCATCAATATAGGAAGACTTATAGATGACGGATTTAAGGATGTTGCCTTTCGGTTGTCCTAAAAACAGCCAATCAAAATTTAAATTAAAATGCTGACTATGACTAAGGTGACTAGTTACAACATTTTATTACAATTACAAGCACTTGTGTGCCTTAACTTGTTATTTTTCAATTAGCATATTATTGTTTTATTTTATAAATATAGTGATGAAGAAAAGGGCATTATCCAGGATCAACCAAATTATTTTGGTTCTGTTATGCGAATCTGTATTTTTTTTCTCAAGCTGCTGAATTTACAATTGTAATAACTCTAATTACCGGGATATGGTTTTGCATTTATATATCTATATATCTATATTGCGAAATCCAATTGCGGTTGTGGCAGAGAACTTTTCGTTTGAATTCTAATGGTGCTGATTATAACACAATAGATAATTGTTTTGATATGCTTACGTGTTTGTTTTCTGGTTTTTTTTTTATTTTGAATTGCTTTATTTATTTATTTATTTTTTGTGAAGAACTGAGTATGTTTGGTATTTATGTATAACATTTTTTAACATTTACATAATGATTTAAAATGCGTTATTTATCTATTTTCCATGCTTTATGATTTCATTTATTTTCCCCGAGTTATAAAATTCATATCTTCACTTAAATGAGGAATAACACCTTACGTGTTATAGCGAACATAAGTTTAATTGCTGAAATATGATTTTTTTAAATTTAATTATTTATTTATTTCTTTACATTTAAATTTTTTCCAAAATCATTTAAAAACATGCAAGAAATATTTTAAATATACTTATTCATTTTTAAGTATATTATAAGCAATTTGGTGTAAAAGTCTTTAATAGCTTAGTTTTATCAACCTTGTAATGTGACAGTCCTTTTATTTAATCAATGCAATTAAGATTCTTTTAAAATTTGTATTTGAAATTGTAAAAAAAAATTAAACAACAATAATTTTTTTGAGAAATTATATAAAAATTTAATTATTGAATATAAGATAATGTTAAGTGATCATATTACTCCATTATGTTAACCGCAGAGGATAAAAAAATTATTAAACAAAAAATATACTTTCTTCAAGCATTACTGTGACGAGATATTATATGGTTATTGAGACACATTATTAAAAAAGCATTGTTGAAGCCTCTTGTTTTAATTGTTTTACCAGCTAATATTTTATATTTTCTTGGACAATTTCATGCATCTCATTATAAGAATAGTTAAATATCTCTAATCTATCTATCGATCGATCTATTTCTCTCTCTCTCTCTCTCTCTCTCTCTCTATATATATATATATATATATATATATATATATATATATATATAGACGTGTGTGTCCCTATATTTCGCTTTGCAGCCACAACTACCCAACGCAGACCACAGGTGTTTGTGTGTGGTGGTAGCATCGAGTCTTCCATCGTGGCACTACTATGGTGGTTTTATGTCGCTAGATGTGGGGGTGTGGGAGATAGGATGGTTGAAAGTGGTCGAAACTAGGGAACTTTCTTATTTCTACCAAAGTGTTCTAAAAAATGTTTGGAATCTTCTTCAACGGGAATTGGTTCATTCAACTTAACATGAACTCATTAAGATATAGATAACTAAGTAGGATTATTTCACGCCCCCTGTGAAAATTAAAATTAAGCGATATTGAAGCTATACAATGCCGTAGGCATCGAGGACGAGTGCCGGAGATTCGTTCGGAAAGAGGTTTGCTTATAACGGAATGCGCGCCAAAAATGACTATTTTTATAGAAACCGCTAAAGAAAGTTACTGATTTCCGGGCAACGCTGGACAGATCAGCTAGTTTCTAATAAAACCAATGAAGGATTCATTTTATTTTTGAAATTTCAGATAAAATATCTATCCATTTTTTTAAAATTTTTCTTTTAATATATGTAAAAAAATGCAACTAAAGTAAACCTTTTTAGACTCATTAAAAATACTTAAAGAGAAAAATCAATTACCGAACATGATGCTGTTAAAACGACGCATTTTCTTTTTCTCCAGACAGTATTTTTTGTTAAAAAAAAAAAGTTTGCTTCCAAATTAACTTTTATACAAATATTGCTACATTTAGAGTGGGGAAAGTTATGAAGACGCATGATTAAAGAAGCATCGTTAGAGTACTTTCTTGAAACCGTCTTAGTAATAAAAGTTTTATATTTTTTTTGTATTCTTGCATCATTAAATTAACAGATTTATAGTTGCTTTCTCTTGCCATTGTAGGTGTTTTATTATCTTTCAAATGCCAGATTTAAATTATTAACTTAATTTTTGTAGAAAAAATAAAACCCCAAATGAAACATTCTAAATGCTAATCCCATATTTTGTTGCATTTTAAGTTATAGAAGTAATTGAACATTTTGGCGTATCAGCTTGTTATTACTTTATTACCATATTTCTGTTCTTTTATGAATATTATAAGGAAGAAAGTCTCGTTTGCATTAGTTAAATGTTACCTAATATTTAAAACCTGATATGAAAGACATATATTTAAAATATAAAATGTAAAAAACAATTCAAACTACAGTAAAACTCTTGTAACTTTGGGAAGTTTACTTTAAAAAACTAATTACTAAACGTCAAATATATTTGGGGCAAGAGCCTTTTTTTTTTTCTCGGGATAGTATTTCTGTAAACGGTGTCGCGTCAATTCGTCGCGCACAATTCATCGCGGAACAATTTATCGCGCACAATTCATCGCATCGTCAATTCGTCGCAGCGACAATTCGTCTCGACGACACTCATCGCAGCGGCAATTTGTCGGAGCATCAATTCATCGCAGCGTCAATTCGTTGTAGTGTCAATTCGTCGCAACGAAAATGTTCTTGAAGGATATGATGATAAAATAAATATAATTTTGCAAAATTATTTAATGATAATTTGTTTTTTAGATATAGAGAATTATAACTAACAATTTACGGGCGATTTTTAGAGGATTATTTTTTTTTATGTTATTTTTGTGCATTTCCCTACTCTGCGATGGATTGACGATGCGACGAATTAACACCACGACGAACTGATGCTGGGACGAATTGACGCTGCGGTGAGTTGTCGCCGCGACGAATTGACGCTGCGATGAATTATGCGCGATGAATTGTACACGACGAATTGACGCAGAACCTCTATAAACATAGAAGAAATAAATGTGTTTATTCAAAAATTAATTCTTTATACAAAAAATAATAAGGTGAATGAGTGAATAACTATAAAGACACCTGATCAAGATACATCGTTATAACCTTTTATATTTTCTTGGACTATTTTCTCTAGCTGGGAAGATCTACACACTATCTTAATTTCGGCTGCGAAATTTGTATTCGTCCTACACATTTTGTTATACGGGAAAAAATTTTCAGAACTAATGTGATCGCACCGTCTCTAGTTAGAGTTGTCATATCAAGTCAACATGCATTAAAGTTAACCTAAAACAATTAAGTTTAAAACGACAATTATTTAATGATAATTTGTTTTTTAGATATAGAGAATTATAACTAACAATTTACGGGCGAATTTTAGAGGATTATTTTTTTATATGTTATTTTTGTGCATTTCCCTACTCTGCGATGGATTGACGATGCGACGAATTAACACCACGACGAACTGATGCTGGGACGAATTGACGCTGCGATGAATTATGCGCGATGAATTGTACACGACGAATTGACGCAGAACCTTATAAACATAGAAGAAATAAATGTGTTTATTCAAAAATTAATTCTTTATACAAAAATAATAAGGTGAATGAGTGAATAACTATAAAGACACCTGATCAAGGATACATCGTTATAACCTTTTATATTTTCTTGGACTATTTTCTCTAGCTGGGAAGATCTAGACACTATCTTAATTTCGGCTGCGAAATTTGTATTCGTCCTAGACATTTTGTTATACGGGCAAAAATTTTCAGAACTAATGTGATCGCACCGTCTCTAGTTACAGTTGTCATATCAAGTCAACATGCATTAAAGTTTACCTAAAACAATTAAGTTTAAAACGACAATGCACTGTGTTATTTCGTAAAACTCTAACGTATGGAACACTATAATTAATGAATTCTCAACAAAAATTAAATTTAAAACAATTTAAACTATAAAAATAAGCCCTTAATCGAAGTAAATGCACAATAATAGTGCAATCAAATAGTACGAGAGAAATATCCCCATAATGTACACCATATTAAAACTTTAGTATGGGCCGCTTAAAAACCTCCCTACTCATTGATTGGTGATCCTGATCTCCACCTTACAACATCAGTGGCGGGAACGGTCGCAAAAGTCTCCGATTTAGTCGATTTTGTCGAACCTCGATCATATGTTAGGTTTTTCCCTCTGAAATACACCTTGGTGTATAACGCTATCAGCCTTTTTGTAGTTCACGTGCTCAGAGATATTCCGATCACATTCGAAAAAAGATAATTTTCACAAATTATAGGATTGAAATAGGAAAACATTACAAAAATCATAAACATAATGAAAATATCACTTCATGTAATAACCATCAATTTATATGAAAATCAACACACATAATACAAAGTGCGTCAGAAAAATGTATACATACACTGGTTAATGGGCCATAACTTTCTACTTTTTCTTTCTTTCAAAGTGTAATTAATTGGAAATCATGAGTGGACCAAGATTAACTTTTGAGATAAGTAAATTTATTTTAAAATTTATTATAAAATACTATTGTAATTATAAAAAATGTAGCAGAAGTACAAAAACACTATCGCGTGGAGTTTCAGGCACATCCATACACGCGTCTTAGAATTAATCGGATAAAAGATAAGTTTGGAAGGAAAAGTTGTTCGTAGGCAACGTTCCGGAATCGCAATTCAGCAAGAGTGCCTCACAACACCAAATGAAATATTTGTTGAAGTTTGCTCAATAGCCCACCGTTATCTGCAGTGTTTTGACGAGAACGATAATAATTTTTAACATCCGTGGTAAGAGGAAAATCTATATATCTTATATTGGTTATTTTTCAATTTAACTATTAATTATATGTGAATTGGAAATGGAGTTATAATCATTCAAAGTGTGTATACATTTGTCTGACTCCTGTATAATATTAATGCTTAATATAAATACAAAAACATACAAAAAATGCTTCTTAAAATTTTTGCACAAAAATAACTCATGTATATTCATTATCTTCTGAGATATTCTTAATTGAATATTGTATTGCGCAGATTTCTCGTCGAAAATGGAAGAAAATTGGAGAGAAGATAGATTTCCTTATCGCCTGTGTTGCATTATTAAAATTACTAACTTATTGATTATCCAATCAAAGATGGCTTTGTTTTATTTTTTAAATCTCAATATAAATCTCTATCAATAATTTTGCCAGAAAAAAGATTAAAAGCCTAAATTATTTAACATATGCCACATACATTTACTTACACATTGGGTAAAAATGAATGCAGCGTTTTTTCATCTTAACTTCCGTTATTATAATATTAATATTTTTATGAATATGACAAAGAGGAAAAGGTAAAATTTATAATTTAGAATGAACCTTTTTTTCTTCTCCTGATAGAAAACTTTCTTTACATTTTCTTTCAAATTTTTATGCATCACATTAGACTAATAGCTAAATAATTTATGTTTAATTGAATCAAAGAAGGATTGGTCTAAATTTTTAAATGCCACATAAAATACATTGCGCGCTTCAAAAGTTTTGATTAAAAGATCAGCCGCCCCCTAACTAATAAAAAATGTTAACCAGTCAATTGAGCTTCGTTGTCAAAACGAACAACACCTCATTGTAACGAGTGCAGTGACCTTGCGCTGAAATCAGAAGTTCTACAAAACTTCATTTGACCTTGGCAATAAAATAAATAATTGTATATTTACAGTCCACTGCCTGATTGTTCCCGAGATATGGCCCTAACTAACAGGAGCACAGTCAAAAATTAGTAGCTTATCAACTTTAAATCGCCAACGCAGCGTATTAAAAACTAAGCTTAATAAAATTACGAAATTCGTCAATGAGTATGTCTGCACAGATCTAAAAAAATCCCAAGAACAGCAAGAAGATTAGTTACGCTTAGAAAGCAAAATAATTTCGATTTCGGAAATTAAGACATCATTCCGTCATCTTATTTATGCCTATAAAGAGCTTCCAGGAGATGTTGATTTAAAAGATTCCTTTGAAATTACAGCTCAGCTTGAAGATGATCTGGAAGAATCAGAGGTAAAAAACTTAACATTTTTCTATCTAAATTAGAATGTTCTAATGTCAAAAAAGAAATTCCAACTCTCACGACTAATTTTAAAATACCAGACTTACCTCTAGCTAGTTTTTCTGGAAAATATGATGAATTTCAAAAATTTAAAACTAAATTTATGTCAATTACAGGCAATAATGAAAAACTAAATTCATATCAGCAGTTATGATACCTGAAAGGCTGACTAAAGGATGAGGCCAAAAAAGCTTGAATCATCACTAGACACTTATGAATCTCTTTGGTCTTCGTTAGAAGAAATATACGGAAACGTAGGACAGTTATAGTGATTGCCATATTATTAAATTATTAAATTTATCAAAAGTACCAGATTCTCCTAACCATTTAATGCAATTAATTGATAATACTAAATGTAATTTACGCGCATTAAAATTACTCGAGTTGGAATCAAACGAGCTTTTAGATGCTTTAATAATGCACATACTGTTTCAAAAACAGTTTCCTGAAATAAAAATTTGTTTTAAAATTAAACTAATTAAAAATGAAATTCTTAAACTAGAGAACTTTTTAAGTTTTTTTGAAAAAAATGTAAAATTCTAAAAAATACTACGCAACCTAGGGAAAACGAAAAGTTCCCATAAAAGTGAAATCTGGAACTAAGCCAAATATTGAAAATCATTTTTAACTAAATCAAAACAGCGAAAGGGCTGTTTATTAGGATGTTCTGAAATAATTCCTTATATAGATGCGATACATTTAAACTAATGAATGTGACGAAAAGATCAGAAATTGTAAAAAATAACAACTTATGCCATTCATGTTTAGATAATCATCTACCTAATCCCTGTGTATCAAAACATAGCTGCCATTCCAAAAGACCACGGCATTTTATTGCATCCATTTAATCAAAATAACAAACCAAATCTGCAATTCAAAGTCGAAGTAGAGGCAGATGGACTCCTGATTACTACTCCCCCTTCTCTTGAGCAGTTAGTTATAGGTGAAGCAACTAATTTTCCATTAGCTGCCTAGATCGTAATGAGCGATATGTGCGGGGATGATTGTTTTTCTCTGCCTTCAAACATTACTGAATTTTGTAAACTTAAACAACAATTAACGGATCTCTTCAATAGAAGTCAGCTGACTTTACATAAATGGCGTTCTAATGCTGTTGAAATAATAACCCTATACTCTGAAATTTTTACTTTTCATCGAATTTCCGAAGATGTTTCAGCAAAAACTCTCGGAATACTTTATTACAGCAGTAGTGATACATTTAACACGAAGTTTTAAGTAAAATTGCAAAAATTTTTTTACCCCCTAGGATTGCTCGGCCATATAATTTGCCGTGCTGAAATATTTATGCAACAAATATGGTTGCTAAAGTGGGGCTGGAATGATAAAATTCCACTTCATGTTGCTCAAGCATGGGACTAGTTCCCTAATTTGCTTATTTTAAGGGGACAGATCACCTTTAAAATGGTCAGAAATTCAATTTCAAGGTTTTGATGTCAGTAAATAGTGCATTTTATTCTGAGTAGAAAGGTAGCAATGTTTTTCAGAGGTGGTAATTATTGACGAAGATATAAAGTAACACGCAATCGTCATTGTTTGTTTTTGAATGGGAAGTAAAAACTTTAAATGCATTTAATTCAGAACAATGATTTTCAAACTTGCGCGCACGATTTCTCCAAAAATAATTTAGATAGAACCTCGATTTTTTTAAAACTTATTAATGTTGTAACAATGAACAAAAATAACTAGAATCTTTTAATTTGGTCAATAAATTAAAAAATAATTAACTGTAATTCATCGAAAAGCGCATTCAAAATGCGTTTTGAATTTAATTCAAAATACCAAGATGTATTCTCATTAAAGATGTATCGACTAGAATCTTGCATGGTTTGGTTGATGCTAGTAAGAAGGCTTACGGAACTTCTCTTTATCTTCAAACATTGTCTAATTCTAGTTTTTCAGTTTGTTACCTCATTTGCAGCAGAAGTAGAATTGAATCTAATAAAACTGCCAGCATTCCTATATTGAACTTCCAGCATGTTTGTTATTTTGCCAACTTACTCAAAGATTAGTAAGAGCACTAAGGCTGAAAATTGACAAAGTCATACATTGGTCAGACTGCACCATTTCCATAGCATGGATAGACACATCGCCACATCTCTTTAGAACTCTTCTTTTTCTCTTTTGTGGGCAATCGAGTATCTCAGATTCAAGAACTGGCAAAAAACTTCGATTGGAGATATATTGCTTCAAAACTTAATCTTTCTGATGCGTTATCCAGATATCAGTATGTAAAGTCAATTTCTACCAATACACTGTGTTGGGAAGGCCCTGATTTTCTAAAACAAGACATTGGAATTTTTTTTTCCTCAAAATGACGCTCACACTAAAAACACACAGTTTTTAAAAGAACTAAAATCAGTTCCGGTCTTTAATTCAGTTGTAAAATGTGACTTTATTAACTCTTTTATTGAAATAGTTATTTGAAATTCATAGGAGTATTAATATTTATTTACATGTTTCTAAACAGTTGCAGGAGTAAGTTAAAACTTAAAAATTGTTTAAGTTTGTGGGAATTAAAATTTGCCAGAAATATATTGCTGAGTAGGATTCAAGGTGAGTATTTCTCAACAGAAATTTTGGCATTGACAAAGGGCATGTCGGTCCCTATAAAAAGTAAGTTAAAGTTCTTACATCCATTTCTCGATCAAGATTAACTTAAGAGTAGGTGGACGTTTGGCTAACTCAAATTTAAGCCATGACCAGTCTCACCAAATCATTTTACACCCAAGGTAGTAAATTAACGAAAATTATCATTATTTACTAACATAAAAGAGACTTATGAGTTGGTCCTTAAGTACTTTTGAGTGCTGTAATACAAATATTTTGGCCTGTTAACGGAAGAAACATTGCTCGTCAAGTTGTACACGATTGTGTTCAATGTTTCAAATTAAAACCTAAAATTTTCAACCAAATCATGGGTAATTTACCCCCTGAGAGAGTAATCCAAAGTTCACCCTTATCTAAAGCAAGACTTTACCTATGTGGCCCATTTTTGATTAAATATCGCAACCAAAAAAAGGGAATATTTAATAAAGGTTATGTAGCTATTTTCATATGCATGGTGACAAAGGAAGTAAATTTACAGTTGCTTTCTGATTTAACTTCTAATTAGGGCTGGACGATATCAGAAATTTAATATCGCAATATATCAACGAATTAATATTGATATTGGTGATATATCGCGATAACTACCTTAAAGTGTGTGGGAATAGAAAAAATGTTAATTTTCAAAGATAAATGGTATGGTAGCAACAATTTAAGTACAAACAGGTGTAGAAAGCAACGAATCAACTCTCTTAACCTATTTGCTCACACAGCATCCTTTAAATATTATAGTTTCATATTTATACAAAACAGAAATATTTTAGGAAATGGACACATTGTGCGATATATATTTGGCTTATACCATTGTTTGGATAGTGGTTTTCTTTCAAAATTGTATGCTCCCTATTCTTCCTATTTTCTGCACTATATTGACTATTTAATATCCTCGTGTATAACTAAGAATATTATAAAAAAAGAAAGTAAAATAAAATGTTCTTAAATTTAGGACGTTGCTGTCTTTTAATATTATTAAAATAAGTAAAAATCAACAGCAAAAACTGAAATTAGTTTAATGCCACATGTCGTGCTAATATACTTGTAATTAAATTGCTTTCAATGGATTACAGATGCTGCAGAAATGTTGTTTTCAATCTTTCTCTCATATATCAATGCATTCTTAATAGAAAAAAAATAAAAAAATTTCACTGTATTTACAGCTTCCTATCTATTTACTATACATAAATACAACATTGAAATCTTTTTTGAAATATAAATATTCAAATCACATTTCGGAATAGTTTTGTACTAATTAAAATGTACTTTTTTGACTTCGTTTTAAGCTAAAGTATCAAGACAGCATATATTAAAATCAATCCGATTCGCACGCTCTCTAACAATAAAACAACAGACGAAATAGGAATAGAATAAACACTGGCTGGCTATTCAGCGCTCGCAATATTAGACGTTAATAGCTAGGAAGCTCCTCTCAAAAGAAACGAATCACAGTGAAAGAATGTGGAAGCTTAGCTTCACCAACGTAGCCGGAAGGCGAAATTTTACCATTTCGCACTCTGATTGGTTGCTCGCGAACCGAGCTTTCCAGCCGCTAAGCTGTGGTAATATTATCGACTCCACAACTAACTCGTACGTATTTTAAGCGCTTCTTTATTCGTTTGAATTTGGACATATCAATATGTGGGATATATTGCAATATGTCTAAGCAGCGACGGAAACACAGACGATAACAGTTTTATTCAGTAACAAACGAACAGGGGAAAATGCGGTTTGTTTAAATAAAAGTAAAGCATAGATTGTATCGGGATATATTGGAATAACAACGAAAAAAAGATAAACATTAGAAGGGATATTTGGCTTTGAATGAAGCAGGCAGGAATAAATGAATGGTGGGAAATGATTATTCCGATATTAGTACTGCAATTTCGGTGCTTTTTCTAGGATTTCGAAGTCGCGCTGCGGGAAAAAAAATGTTATTGGGATACATTGGATTACAGTCGCGCTGCGGAATTTTTTTTTTTTTGATTGAGATACAATGATTATTTCGATATTAGTACTGCAATTTGGGTGCTTTTTCTAGGATTTGGAAGTCGCGCTGCGGAAAATTTTTTTATTGGGATACAATGATTATTCCGATATTATTACTGCAATTTCGGTGTTTTTTGTAGGATTTCGAAGTCGCGCTGCGGGGAAAAAATTTTATTGGGATATATCGGTAGAGTTTCAGCTTAGCTATCGTTATTGGGATATATCGTCAGAATCAGAGCTCAGGTATCGGTATTGCGATAATTAAAAAATATCAATATTTGACAGATATATCGATAAATAATCCAGCCCTACTTCTAATGCATTAATTGTAACTCTAAAAAGATCTTTTGCTCGCAGAGGCAAAAGTAATACAATATCATGTTACAATGATTCCAACTTTGTTGGAGCATCTGCTGAATTGAAGAGATTATTAAATTCTATAAATAAAAATAATGATGATGTATCAAAATTCCTCTCATCTGAGCAAGTTCTCTGGAAATGTCTCCCCCATCGTCCATCAAATTTTGGAGGACTCTGGGAGAGAGGTGTCGGACAGTTCAAATACCACGTAAAGAGATCTATTGGTGTTATGAAATTAACTTCGGAAGAATTTTTCACAACTACTACTCAGATAAATTCTCACCCTCTTTCCCCACTATTCTCTGACCTAGAAGACTATCAAGTTTTAATCCCAGGTCGCTTCCTGATTGGAAGACCAATCAATGCTCTTCCTGAGCCAAATTTGATGAATGAAAGGGAAAACTTACTCGACCGACGGCAGAAAACCCAAACAATCGTGCAAATCATATGGAAAATTGGACCAATTCTTATTTAAGCCATTTACACCAGAGGTCCAAATGGCTCTTTAAAAAAGAGAACGTTGTAACACGTATGATGGTTCTTGTAAAGGAAGGAGACCTAGCAGTTTGTAAATGGGTTGTAGGTCGCTTTTCAGAAATAATAAGAGGAAAAGATGATAATGTTAGAGTTGTCGTACTTCGTACTCTATCTGGACTTTACAAAACAAGTATCTCAAATATCTGTGTTTTACCTATTGTAAATAATGATAATACCAATAAATCTTAGCATATATCTATTGAATTTATTATTTCTTATCATTGTATTATATTTAGTGTATTATAGGTAGCATTAATTAGTAATTCATTTGTCATTATTGTAAATTCATTTGTTCTATCTCATTGAACTATCAGAATACTTCAATGGGGCCGCTATGTGCGCTGCCGAAGTTTGATTAATAGATCAGCGCCACAAAGCTGATAAAAATGTAAACCAGTGAATTGAGTTTCGTTTTCAAAACTAACAATATCTCAATATAATGATTGCCCTTGCGCTCATATGAGAAGTTCTATGAAACTTCATTTGCCCCTTGGCAATAAAATAAATAATTTTATACTTACAGACCACTGTCTAATATATATTTCTAGAACTCCATCGCTTTTATTTATCCTTATATATATATATATATATATATTTATCTAATACACTTTTTTTAGACAAAATATTTATCAAGCGATTTCCATATTAAGTTATATGACATAAGAAAATGGCGGATGAATTTAAAAGGAATCAAATATTTTCTTGCATTTATTAATAATTTTTGCAATTAAAGATAATAGTATAATATTATATCTTTAGAAATAAGCGATAAAAATTGCATGATATTAATCACATCAAAATCACTCTTAAGTAAAAATAACTTTTACAGCTTTATAAGAAATGTATTATAAAATACTTTTTAATACTATTAATCTAGAATTAATTAATTAATAGTTAAGGAATTATCCAATAAACTAAGAAAAGTTAGTTGTTAATCAATTGTTAATTTATTAACTAATTTAACTATTAATAGATAGTTAATTAATTAATAGTTAATTAATAGTTGATTACTGAATTAAAGTATTTAATAGTAAATTACTACTTTTTACAGTTTTTATATTTACCTACCTCTAAAATATTGTTTTTTCTAAATTTAAAATATATATATATATATATATATATATATATATATAATGTAACTACAATAAAACCTTTTGAATATTATTTTTAAAAATGCATTACTTAAGATGATGCTGTTAGATCTAACACGTATTTTTCACATAGAATATTTATCTGAACTACAATTTAAAAAAAAGTTTATTTCCAAATAATTATTTATCCTAAACTTAATACGATTAGAAAATGGAAAGTTATGAATGTACCGGATTATACAAGCATAATTACTATCTCTTGTTCTAATCTTTTTCTGATAAAAGTTTTATGTTTCTTGGATTTTTTTCAAGCGCCTCATTATTAGATTATTAAATTTTTAGATTTGTATTCAATCGAAGTCAATTTTTTCACTTTAAAATGTCAATGGACAATTTCGGCATATTAGTTTGCTATTGTTCTCTTATGATAGAACTTTTTTTTACGGATATTACAAGGAGAAAAATCTCGGTTGAATTAGTATGAACGTGATTTTTACAAACATATAAATAAAAATTATATTTAAAATATAAAATATAAAAATAAATAACCTTCAGAAAATCTTTTTAATCCTTTGGAAAATTTCTGTTAAAAAAAGGATTACTAAACGGTAAATATTTTTGGAACCAACGCATTTATTTTCTTGGTGTAGTATTTCAGTAAACATCAAACAAATAAAAGTGTTTATAGACAGATTAATTTTTAGTACAAACATTAATAAGGTGAGAGAGTGAATGATTATAAATGCACCTTATCAGAAAAGCATTGTTACATTTTCTTGGAATAATTCTTGTGTCGCCTTATTGAATTAACTAATTTATTGTTGGTCTGGTTAGTCTGCTGTGCTTTATTTTTCAAAAATCAAGTTACATTTCTTACAAGAATTTCCCCATAATAAAATATTAAAAGCCTTAATGAAAAATTATTTATAAATTCAACACAAGTCACTAAGTGCACATTATGCGAACAGAAGAAAATAAAACATTAGCGTTTTTGCATCTTAACTTTTGTTTCCATTATCATATTATTAATATTTTTATGAATAGGACAAAGAGAAAAATGTTTAATTTTTAATTGAGAATGAAACTTTTTTTCTGCTATCTATAAAAATAATTATCGATTTTTATATTTTGTCAGTTGCTTGAATTAAGTTATTTTTAAGAATTACATTTACCTGCAATGACTTTGGAAAAGCTTAACAATTTCCAACATAGTTGAAAAGTGTATGAAATCGGTTTCTCTGGCAGCTTCTCCGTGCATATTTTATATTCATATTGTCATGTGTTTTTATATGATATTGAGGTTTACTATTAAATGTTCGGTATGAAGTACGTAATATTTATAGTTCTTTTACCGAGTCAAACAAAAGAATTATCGTTGCATTATGGCCTAGGTCGAAAACTCATTTGCGGTGCATTTTGTTTATGTTACGATATTTAAAACATAATGTGAATAGTATGCATGAGGTTAATTTAAAAAATGCTTTCTCTTGAGTAAAAAAAGAATCTATGTTCTATTTTAAAATACCGTTTGCGGTCATTTTAATGATATTATGACACTGTAAATACACTAGTATGCTGTAACATTAGTATACAGTGACAATAATATGCTGTATCACTAGGTGTACTGCAACATTTTTTCTATAGGTTATGTATTGAGAAGCATTTATCGTTCATTTACAGTGACGCGCATAATAGTTTGGTTACAGAACGGACCATGATCGATCTCATTGTATGAAATAATGAAGTTTTATAATAATAATCGGTTACGTTGGAAATTATTTTATAATCTACTAGCAAGCTACGCCCGCTGCGCTGGTCGGTTTCTACAAATGAACCATGAATCAAACGAAATATTGTTTTATTTGACCTTGTATTTGAAAGCAATCTGTATATTTACCTGGAATATCCTTCCTCATTACTGAAAAATTACGTCATTGCGCTATTATATTTTTTAATGTGCAGTCAAAATTTTATCTGTTAAGGACCAACTCTTTTATTTGGTCATTTACAGTTAGGGTTTGCTAAAGAATGATAAAACTATATGCAATATAATAAAACCATCACTAAAAATTATCAAACTAACAATGCAAACAAATTAACTAACAAAGTCCATTCAGTAGAAGTTTTTATAAAGACTAATCTTTGATAATCGGGTTCAGCTGATTATAGAACTTTTGCACATAATTCTAAAACTAACAGAACGATATGAAATATACTAAAACCATCCTTAAAAATTATCTACTTAACAATGCAAGTCGCAAAAAATACGGCCAGTAAAAATTTTCAAAAAGGCTAATCTTTCGGAATCGGGTTCACCTGACAATATAACCTTCACAGATTTTGGCTAAGCCGTTTGGCTAAGCAACGTACAACAATATGTACTACACTCCATTCCTGAAATAGCATCTAACTAACGAACAATACAATTCTCATCAAAATCCGTCCAGTATACCTTTTTCAGAAGGCTAATCCTTCATAATCGGAATCAAATATTGAAAAGGCTAATATTTGGTTAAAAAAATGGTCACCCGATTTTCGAATTTCTCCCTGTAATTCTAGAACGAAGCAACGCAGAATGATATGTTATATAATAAAACTTTCCCTAGAAAATTATTTAACAGTGTAGGTTCCATCGAAATCCATTCGGCAAAATCTTTTAAAAAGGGTAATCTTTCATAATCGGATTGATCTGATTATAGAACTTCCCATAATAATTCTATAACTAAAAGCTACGTAAAACGATATGTTATACAATAAAACCTTCCCTGAAAAATTATCTATCTAACAATTTAAGTTCTACGAAATTCCATTCAGCAGAACTCGAGTTAAAAGCAGTCGGAACGAAATTTCATATATGTAGAAGTAAATAGAAGTATATTGCCATTAATATAGTGTGCATTTCAATAAAAAAGGGTACTTTTCGGTTAGCCGGGCCCAGTGATATATGTACATATATAAATATATATGTATATACATATAGATATGTATATATTCATACATATAAGTATATATATATATGTATGTATATATATGTATTTGTGTAGATATATGTGTATATATATATATATGTGTGTATATATATATATGTGTGTGTGTATATATACATGTATATATCTATCACTGGCGCCCGGCTAACTGAAAAGTACAAAAAAAAAAAAAATACTGCAAAAATGCTGTCGTACACTTGAAAAAACACCTTTTCGCTTAAAATCTCTCATTAAAACTGTTTTTCTTTTCTTTCTTTTTTTTAAATAAAATTAGTAACAGTTTTTTCTTTTATTTTTCCAGTTGTATAGCCATTTCAATTATATCTGCAACAAAAAAAAACACCTTTTGGCTTAAAATCAAATTGTTTGGGGTCAAAAGTAAAATCAAAATCTCCGAAAACAAAAGATAACTCGCCAAATATTGTGTTTCAACAGCAATCTTGCCCCTTAAATAATTTTTTAAGCATTACGAATATTCCCAATCATGTTTAAATTAAATATTTTCGTTTTATAATATTATCTCTCATCAAAATTCTTTTTTCTTTTTTTATCTTTTCTTTCTCTTTCTTTTTTTTAACAAAATTAGCAACAGTTTTTCTTTTATTTTTCGAGATGTACAGCCTTTTCATTTCTTTCTGCAACAATAATGGTCGCCAAAAAATTAGCAATGGTAACCTTTTCGGCCAAAATAACAGGACTTTTTATCATAATTCTATAACTAATGTACGTAGAACGTTGTGTTATATACTAAAACCTTCCCTGAAAAATTATCTACCGAACAGTGTAAGTTCCATCAAAATCCATTCAGCGGAACTTGAGTTGTAAGGGAACGGAACGAAATTTCCGTTTGTGTTTTATATATATAGTAGATAACTGATGCATGACTTTTTGTTCTTCATAATTGTGAAATATGTGTGCATTGTGAGAGATGCTCATTGAAATCTCATTGAAATTGTGAAAAATGCTCATTTATCCTTTTTCAGTTTCTGCAGTAAATTTAACCATTGTGGTTTGAATTTTGATCGATTTACAAAAACAGTTTTTAATTCCGCGATCACGGGGATTTTGATGTCACCGGCTCCCAATCTATCCAGCATTCGAACCTGGGATCTCTTGGCTTAAGCTGCCATGCTCTGCCAACTGAGCTATCCCGGTTGAATCTGGAGGACATAATTCATGCAGTTAACTTTATTGATCATAGCATCTGGTCTGATATTTTAATCAGCTCAACAGAATAGATCACAGGTAATGGAACGTTTACTGAACGTTTACTAGCGTTTACTGGAGTTCCATTACATGCGATCTATTCTGTTGAGCTGAATAAAATATCACAACAGATGCTATGAGCAATAAGGTTAACTGAATGAATTATGCCCTCCAGATTCGACCGGGATAACTCAGTTGGTAGAGCATGGCAGCTTCAGCCAAGATATCCCAGTCTCGAATCTTGGCCCGGACATTTTTCGTCAAATTGGAAAATTACACCTCGTAAGTTTAAATATGTCTCCTCAAAAAAGAAAAAACTTGTTGTAAATGGACTCACCAAGGCAAAAACTTAAAACACCGGACATAAAAAAGTGATATCAGTATTCATTATTTTTGAAAACTGCTTAGCGACTTCCAAGCAAGTGTAACGTAGGTTAAACAATATAACTGCATGTTTATTACACTGTTAAACATTTTGTGCTGATTTGAACCCACTTTTGGGGCTGCAGTAGCTGCAACCATAAGATGGTTAAATCTCTTTCCAACATTTGCAGCTATGCTTCAAGAGCAGCTGCAAATGTTCAAAAGAGATCTCACCACCTTATTGTTGCAGCTACTGTAAAACCAAATATGGGTTCAAATCAGCACAAAATTTTTAACAGTGTATGTTATTCATGTGTACGTCTGCTCTGTTTAACTGCTTTTTAAAATTCTTCTTGAATATTCGCAAAGCTTCAACAATCAATTAGTTTCTTTTATTACGGTCAACATATGAAATATAGGATGACAATGTATACGGAATAATACACTTGGAATGCGCGTTCTACGTGTGAAAATGAAAACGAATTAATTAAAAATAACACATACGTTAATAGCGATACACCATATAATGGACATTTACGTTATAACGAATGAACCATTGGTGAAGCAGTAAATATATTATTGTGAGGAACAGGCTTTATTTACTCCAAACAGTTCGATCAAAACACCAATATCTTCTCAAAGACACAAATATTCAGTAATCTTCAAATCTAATAACAGCACAACAAAATTTCACACAGAACAATATAGCGTATTGTTCAATACGGCGAATCAAATACAAAATCGCTCAGAGACACACCGTCTCAATGCAAAGCCTCTCGTGCGTATTAAATCGCAGTTGACAGAGAACTCAACTGAACTGAACTGGTAGAGGCCCCAGCTGGCCCTTATATAGGCTTTAGAGATCTTTCCAGAATTTTCGAGAGCTTCGGATGTCCAGAATTTACCAGAAATTACTTCAACTTTCGATAGAGAACCCAAGCGAGAGAGGATCCCAATGTACAGGTATAACGGGGGGCGGTTGCACAAAGAATCGCCAAATCCGTCGCCAACTTGGCGAGATTTGGTGATATATCGCCAAAACCATTGCCAACTTGGCGATATTCCCATAGAACTCCATCATAAAAACGATGCTGTAAGGTTGTTTTTCTTGCAAAGCACCCGAGACCTTTTGCATTGAGTTACATAATTTTCGACAGGAAAAACATTAAATTATGCTGCAATTTAACTATAAACAAAATTTGGAATATGTACAAAATTCATAACAATATTACTGAACATTATATTTAGAAATATTTAGGAATGCAATTTCCAAGATAAATACATCCGATTTTGTGTATCAGTATACAGCGTTTTATGGTTTATTGAATGAGTTTTCTTGCACTATGCAATTTTAGCGAAGCAAAATCAGAAAAAACGAGGAATATGTACTTTAATGAACTTCTCGGTTAAGAAGATTTCAACGATATTTTCATAATCATTACATTCTAAACACTCATTTACATATACTTTTAATGCCTCTTCCTTTAAATATTTGGAAATATTTTTAAGTTTCCAACCTTTTTTATCTTGAAGATATGAACTTTCAAATTGCTTCAACCAAGATTTAATGTTCATTCCCTACTCGGAGTCAAAAAGAATGATATTTATATCTGGTTCAGCCATCCTTAATTTGCTATTTTTAGTTTCAGTATAAACTTTAACTTGTCCAGACTTTAATAGTATAAGCTATATAAAATATGAAAAAAGGTAAACAATGTATAAACAATCTTTAAATTTACAACAAATTATAAAACAATACATCCCTAACAAATTATAATAATAACAATATTGTAAAAAATAAAAAATCTATAAAATTAGGGTAAATATTAACAAAATAATATAATAAATTTAAATTACAGAGATGTAGTTTCCTTAGGTTGACGAAGTACATTTACATTTTATTAAGAAAGAAAATGATAATTATTTAATTGAAGGCATGACTTCCACGTTTCTATAATATTCACTCATAATTCGGGTAGTAGTTGATGTAACTCTCTAACTTCACCGGGCAGAATCTCAGGTTGAAAATAGTCATTAATCTTTAAAATACACACACAATCTTCACATTGCGAAAAACACACCCCATAGCGAAGAGTATTAGTAGAATTCTGGCAGGAAGATATCTGCCCGCATTACACAAGAGCTTGAAGAATTTCGAAAACAATACATTCTAAAATTCGCTGGTTGTCTCTCTGAAGATTAATGAGTAGTAGTAGTAAGAACAGGGATACGGATCAGATGGAAGAAATATTCCTTTCGACGGTTTCTTTTCTTTTTTTTAAATTTCGATTTCGTAAGCATCAAAATGCGTGCCGTCTAATGAAAAGCTTTGATGGTTTTTATGTTGATTTGAATTGTAAGAACACACATCCTGCCGGCTGATAAAATGAATTGCATTTCATAGTGAATATATCAATTCTGTCAATCGATGATCCCGTAAACAACAGATGATTAGCAATCGAAGGTGCCAAATGGAAGACGATGTTTCAGAAAAACAATAGGAGTTTTCAGAAATAACAGGACTCTGCATTAGTATCAATACTTTTTATTGACACTTTACCAATCAAAGACAATTTCAGTAATTAACAAGTTTAGAAAGCATATCGGTGTTGTGCTACGCAATAGGACACTGCATGAAGATGTTAAATTTATTAGAGATTACACAAATTTAAAAAAACTTCTTCTCCAAGTGACGGGATTTGTTTAGCAGTTAAAAACACGTACAAATTCTGCTCTCCGAGCCTACCTAACTGCGTTTCAAACGTACCGAGGCGTATGAATCTTTTCACCAATGCAGGGGAAAATAAACAATAAGCGGCTTGAAAGCCCGTGGAACTTATTACTATAAACGGCTTAATTTTGAGGTGAACAAGTAAGATGAGCGAGTCGAAATTAATTATGGGATATCGAATGATAATTCTAATAAAAATAAAAATGATACTAAGAGACGTTCTAAGGAAATAAAAATTGAATGTTTGAATTGAATGAAGAAATAAATTAGGGGTTTTAACAAATACGTGTAGCTTTTAACAGATTAAGATTTTTAGAATAAGAATTAAAATAATATATTGATTAAATATATGGAATAAGAATATAATTTAGATTTAAGATATTATTAAAAGACAGAGAAAAAGTTTGAATTTTAAGAATTTGGACCAAATTAATCAGGGAAACATGGTAATTTTTTTTTTATTATTACATATATATATATATTAAGCAGCATTTAAACAGTCACCGTAGGTCCACCTGTCTATATTTCTAGCCAAGTTTAATTATAAAAAAATTACTCTTGTAAATAATATATCTGAAAGAGTAATTATTACGCTTTCAAATATATTATTTACAAGCATAATTTTTGGATTGTTTAAACTTAGCTAGAAAACAGAGTAACAATGATGTCGATGTCGAGGCTCTCGTTCCAAGTATGATACGCCCCTGCCAATCCCAGCCCCCTGATCGATGCATTAAACTTATAAAATATTACATTTATATTTTTCCGATGATATCTTCCATGATCACGTCTGACGCTGGTCAAGTAAGGGAAACCGCATAGGGACGTACGTCAGGCGTTATTATTTATTATTATTATTAGTTTATTACTTACATTTTTACACAGATATCTTTGAAAAACATGATTTTATCATTCTAATGGAATACATAACATTTTACTCTTCGGGTAAAATGTGAAATAAATGGAGAATTTATTATAATTTATCACTATGAACAAATGAGATTACTTTACCGAGAGGGATATTTAAAGGATATTTTTCTGTAACTGAGTACATTCTAAGTTGCGTAACATGAAAAAATCTCACTCATTAAAAATTCAGCCATTTTTTGCATCTAGAACTGAAGTACTGACGCTTTCAATCTCAACAAATAAGCAATAGTTCCTAAGGCTATATAAGTTACATAAGATTACTTGAAATGAAGAGAAATACAAATACATTTCCTCAAATTTGATTTAGTATTTTATGAAATAGCTTTAAGTATTTTTCTTGCATCGCTGTTAAAACAGGAATCAATTCGTATTTGAAAACAGAAAATTTTCTTACATCTTGAAAATGTACGTTTTTAAAACTACGTGTTTGTATTTCTGAAGTGCTGTGATAACAGTGAAAGTTATTTCTATGAAACGCCGAAAATTTTTATGAATTTAATTTAAGTAAAAAATCTTTATATAAAATTACAATAATTTATCAATGTTTAAATACATTGTGAAAATTTCTTGTATCAATATATATTTTTTAATTTAGTATAAAATGTTTTTTTTTATGAAATGACGAAACATTCTCTATTTTTTAACACATTGCTAATTTTTTTATCTAATGCAAAATGATCCTGAATGTTTTTATTCTATTCCAAACAATCCAACGTAAAATACAATATATATTTTTTTCGCACAACATTTGGTCAATAACAACCCTATTTAATTAAAAATAACATAAACTAATTACTTTTTTTAATTTAAAGAATACAAAAAACTTACTTGTATGGGTATGTGGTTATCAATTCTCCCACAGGAGTGAGAAACGTTCCTTATTAATCAATTCAATGTGGTATTTCATATAAATATTTTAGGTGCTCTTGCATATTTACAAAGGATAGAACAGACTCGACATTTACAAAAGTACATCAAATAAATGTAAATGAATGGAAGTAAGTTTGATTGAGAAAAATTTGAGCTGAATGCTGGAAAAATATATAAATGTTTTCATACGTTTCAAATTTATAAGTTGTAATTTAATGCATTTGTGTTTATTACTTTTAAAAAATCAGGTTATTACTTTAAAAAGAATAATAATACAATGAAATTAATCACGATCATTCAAGACAATACATATTATGGAAAATCCAGTACTGTTTTTCATTCTGTAAAAAGCACAAGCTAATAAATTCATTAAAAAATATCTAATTTTTCCAATACTAGCAATATATAGCATAATAATTAAAACTATCATTTTAGGCATTATTCTGAGTGTCCCTTTAAAGGAAATATAAGTGCTACAAAAATTGTTTTCAATATCGAACGTGCCATATTAAACCTCAATAACATCTATCAATTACATGACAATCCGAGTAGATTTACGTGCGTTAGATTACGGCCAGAAAGGCACAGACAGACAGACAAACATAGTTCACAAAACTGCTTTCCGCTATGTTGGATATGGTTAAAAACAGTGACGATTATTTGGAATAATAAATACACTGTACCCATTACAAACATTCAAAGATGTTAAAATAAGACGAAGGAAATAGAATAAAATTTAAACCAGAGGGCCCGTGCGAGGATTTCGCACTGAAATCTAATATTTTTTAGGTACCTCTTCTATTATCCCGTCGACCACTTTTCATAACAAAAAACTATCGCCAAACTGTAAGATTAAACGCCAAAAATGCAGTCCCATTTACTTGATGTCAGAAGCATTATACATGTTTGTTACGTCATCAAGTGGTTTTTAACTCGACATTTGCGTGTATTTTTCATTATGTTTTACTGATTTATTAGTTATTTCATTAATTAAAATAACAATTGTGTCCTTAAATTCTTATATTTTATTTATTTATTTATTTTGATATTTCAATGGCAACGTTCTCCCGTTTATTTGGCGATAGTTTTTTGTCATGAAAAGTGGTCGACGGGATAATAGAGAAGTACCATTTTTTTTTATCAATATGTAATATTTCTTAGATGCAGGTTTAAACTTCTAAAGAAAAAGTAAGGATAAAAATATCTGCAAACAACATTTAGTTTTTAGTTAAGCCAGAATATCATCTAATTTATTCCATCAATGTTGTAGTAAAAATTGATCCAAGATTGTAAAATGCACGAGCGAGAAAAAAAAAATAACAATCGAATTTTAACTGCATTAGAGGATGACGTCATCCGCTTCGGGAAAAACATAGAACATAGAAATATAAATCTAAACATTTCAATTTCAATTTCGCTTTTTAATCATAAATATAAAATAAACCCGTATGGTGTTTCTTATAATAATTGCTGATTATCATATAATGTGGTATTTTATTTTTGTGGCAACAATAATTTGAAGAAAAACTTTCATTTCTTTCATGAAAACAATGCCGATTTAATTGTTAATTTTCAGCAAATTTTAATCAAAAACATGTTTTAACGAAATGTTAAGTGTGCTATGGTAGAAGCCTGTGCAAAATCCTTTCATATGGTATCTCATTCGCCGTTCTGCGTTTCGAATTTTCTGAGAAAAAGGGATGTTGACAGGAGAGATAATATATATGATTACACAGTCAACGCATAGTAGTGTGGTTTTGGGGAGAAAGAACATATTTTATTAAGTAGGTATTATTTTAATGTGTATTAAAACAAAAGATTGACATACTTTGATTACATATTTGTTAAATCCAATTAAAAAAATCAAACAGACAAACAGACAAACAGATTTAAAATAAACATGAATATTTAAAAATAAGCTTATTGTAACATGTAATAGTAATTTGGAATATGTAATTTCGGAATAGATTAATTTAATTTTTGGTATCAATTGCTTTAATTTGTCAAATGTTAAAGTAATGACGTAATCTTATAGTTAGATTTTGTAAAAAGATTTAAATTATGATATTAGAAGAAGTACGAGGTGTTTTCGAAATGTAACGATAGTCCTCAGACAGCAAGAAAGAATAAGTTTTAATGAGCGCGTTGGCAACACATACTGTAGTCTTGAACATTTGACATTTCCCTCGCAATAATTCGTTATTTGTACAGTTTGTTTGTTTCGTGTAACAGATGTTTGTAATGGCTGCGTCAATTCAGAATCTCGTCAAATGTGAAGTACGTTCCGTCATACGTTTTCTTTATGCAAAAGTTGAGCGTCCAGCCGATATTCACAAAGAAATTGTTTCCGTCTATGGGAACATTACGAATCAACAAAATGTAACGAAATGGTGTTGTGCTTTCTTTAGAGGTAGCACGTTCATGAAAAACACAAAACAGGTAGGCCATCTGTGATCTCTGATGTCCTTCTTAAAAAATTGAGGAAGCGTTTCGAGCAATCTTTACCTGAAGAAACATCTTGCAGGGCAAAACTTCCACGACTAGGATGAAACCAAACTCGAAGTTGAAATGTGGTTTCGACAACAAACTCTGGGATACAAAAGCTATGACTGTGGGATCCAAAATCTTGTGCCCAGACTTGTGCTTTCTTTAGAGGTAGCACGTTCATGAAAAACACAAAACAGGTAGGCCATCTGTGATCTCTGATGTCCTTCTTAAAAAATGGAGGAAGCGTTTCGAGCAATCTTTACCTGAAGAAACATCTTGCAGGGCAAAACTTCCACGACTATGATGAAACCAAACTCGAAGTTGAAATGTGGTTTCGACAACAAACTCTGGGATACAAAAGCTATGACTGTGGGATCCAAAATCTTGTGCCCAGACGTAAATGCTTGGACAATGACGGTAACAATATCGAAAAATAAGGTATATACCAGGAAGTAATTTGTAATGGACTTTTTATCAATTGTTTGTTTGAATGTGTATGCGGCATTGTATCTTTACTTTTCAAAAACCTCTCGTACAATATAATGTACTATGCGGCAATGCAATAAGCGTCGACATATTTATACAACATAATCTATAACATATTTTTTAAATTAAATTACAGAAAAAAAAACATAAAACTGAAAATTATAATTAATAAATAAGATAATTAATTAAATGCATGATTGTTATCTGCAATTTACCAAAGCAATATTTAAGAAAGATTTGAATCACTCTAATTTAATATTGAGCAAATATATTTATTTAAATTTAAGTTGTTTTTTTTTATAATCAAATTGTGAACTATTCTCTAATTCACTCTTGTATCATTAAAGGCTTGCTTGTAAATGAAATCTTTGAAGATATTTATAGGAAGAACAATGTTTTCTGCAAAGTAAATATTAAACAATACTTAAGAAAAAATGAATCACTATAATTTAATATAGAGCAAAGATATTAATTTAATTTTCAGTTTTTTTTTTAAATGTAAAGCAAATTATGATCTGTTGTCTAATTTACTCTTATATCATTAAATGTTTTATTGTAAAGGAAATCCTTGCAGATATTTACAGGAAAGGGACGTTTTCTAAAAAATAAAAATAAAACAATATTTAAGAAAGAAATTGAATCACTATAATTTAAAAAGAACAAAGATATTTCTTTAAATTTCAGTTTTTTTTCTTTTTTTCTTTTTTTTTTCTTTTCTTTTTTTTTTTTTTTTTTTTTTTTTTTTTTTTTTGGTAAATCAAATTGTGAACTACTCTCCAATTCACTTTTGTATCATTAAAGGCTTTATTACAAATGAAATCCTTGAATATATTTATTGGAATAAGATTGTTTTCTGTAAAGTAACAAATAAAACAATATTTAAGAAAAAATTAAATCACTATAATTTAATATAGATCAAAAATATTTATTTAATTTTCAGTTTTTTTTGGGGGGGAGGGAGGGGGTAAGACAAATTGTGAACTATTATCTAATTCAATCATGTTACATTAAAGTCTTGATTGTGAATCAAATCCTTGAAGATATTTATAGGAAGAAGAATGGGTTGTATAAAGTAAAAAAGAAAGAAGAAGCGTGACTAAATAAAAGCGTGTTCTAAATCTGTACTTTGGTATAAACTGTTCATGCAAAAATAAAATGTGTTTTTGAAAGTGTTCTTGAGAAAAATTTTCCCTTTTTTTACGCCATCTACTAAAACGTCTTATTTTAGGTCATTCATGTTTTCCTTCTCTCCTTTGTTATGCTTTGAGAAATAGGTTAAGGCTATATAAATTTATAAAAATGCGAAATATTTTCATTCTTCAGTAGAAAAAATTCATCTCTCTATCGGACTATTTTTGAAATATATTTGAAATGGTTGTATAAAAGTATATGCATATACTTATAAATTAACCATTTTAGATTCTACAGAGAAAATAATTAAAAAGCATGAATATATGTGAATATGCCTTCGAAATATTTTGGCATATATTACAAAGATAATAATTTAAATCATAAAAAAATGGTTGATTTCATAAATTAAAAATATATATATATATATATATTTTTAAGTGTTTACATAAAGCTTTGGCTTTAATGCAAATTTTAAAAAAACTGTCCTTATGTTAACGGCTAACAAAACAAATCCTATTAAATTTTAGTTATAACAACAATACCAGGGCTGCCACTGGCGACTATTTAAAAATAAATAAATTTTGTAGTCTAATTTTCTTGCACAAGTTGTGAAAATGTATCTGAGAGAATTTTTTTTTGAGAAAGTGGTGCGAGATAGAATTAAAAAATAGTCGCCAGTGGCATCCCAGCAATACTATTTTTGCTGCAGAACATCTTAGAAAAAGTCGTAGTTTGACTAAAAAATAAAATTCAATTTCTTTGTTGTAAGTATTTTTGTGATATTAAATATGGATGAATATCTATATTCGTAAAAATTAGGAGACATAACATACGGTTTTCTGTTTATAGAATAATGATTTTGAGAAGGTCTGGTTCATAGAAAATCTAAACCCAATAACGGACGTTTCGATATTTCCGCCTGTTACATCCCTATCCTCACTGGGAGAAATAGTTTAAGAAAAATATATATTATACCTAACCGAGTTATAGATCGTAAATAATGTAATCCCGTTACTTCTTGGAGACAACATGACAAAAAGACCTGGATACAAAGTAAGTGGACGAAATCAATAAAAATTTGTAAAAAGAACAGAATTTTATTGAACCATACAAACATTTTCAAAGTTTTACAAAAACGAGAGTTTTACTAGTGTAACACGGTTAAAAAACATTTTCCTGAAATTTAAAGGTTTCAGTTATAAATTTTCTGTATGTGACACTTTTGTAACATAACTCAGTGGGATTTTCTGATATTTATACTGCACAATCAACTACTTTCTTCAAATTCTTTTTCCAAGTACCTGTTATTGTTGGGTCTCTGCCCTTGACATTAAATTTCAAGTATTCTCTAAATATTTCTATAATGTCATTTAATATACTCATGGAATATACAGGGTTGTTATAATTAAAGTTCGCCTATTCAGAAGGCTCTAGAGCTGATTCTATGGCTCCAAACGAAACAAAATTTCACTAGTACGTAGTTGAAGAGATGCGCTCTGCGAAAATTGAAAAAAAAATTAGTTACATGTTTCGTCAGTAGGTGGCGCTGCGCCAATATTTAAGGCGATTTTTGCAGATTCATTATATCAATTTCAGTCAATCCAGAAGAAGCACACAAATTTAAAAGTTTTAACAAACTTCGACGAACTGCGAATTGTTATAATTAAAGTTCACCCAATCAGACAGCTCTAGAGCCTGACCTATGACTCCAAACAATACAGAAAAATGAATATAATTTCATGTGATGTAATCTGCATCAACAAAAATAAAACATGTTGCTCGGCAGCGAGGAAATATCGAAGAATAACATTATGCATGCTCAATGAATCCTCCACCATTTTCAATAACGCATTCCATTATCAGAATTGTGCTTTCTACAGCATTGCGTAAACTGTTCGGTGAGATGGAGCGAATATGAAGTCTAATACTGTCTTTCAGATCAGAGATTGTCTGACATCTGTCTTTAGATACAGAATCTTCCAAAAATCCCAAAAACCAAAAATCGCATGGTGTTAGATCAGGCGATCGTAGTGGCCAGACTGTGTGAAAATAACGACTTATGATGCGGTCTTCTATAAAATGGCTTGTTCAGAAAGTCCGAACTGCTCTAGTAATGTGCGGTGGTGCACCGTCTTTCATAAACACGATATTTTAAAGGCAGCCTCGCTGTTGTAGCTCGGGAATCAGATAAATTTGACAACATATTGAGATACCTTCTCCCATTTACGGAACATGTAATGGGTCCTGTGGATGTTAGTTCTTCAAAAAAAAAAATATGGCCCTATCATAAACGTAGCTGTGTAACCGCACCACACCGTCACTTTTGCTGCATGCAATGGAACTTCTTGGACAACATTAGGACTCTCTTTCGCCCAAATTCGACAGTTGTGTGTGTTCACTTGTCCATTTAAATAAAAATGCGCTTCATCAGTCCATAGAATATTCCAGGGCCAAGAATTGTCCACATTCATTCGTGTAAGAAACTGTAGTCAAAATGATAGCAGAATTTCACCCTGTATTAGTTGTTGCATTCTTTGAATCTTGTATGGATAGTAGCGCAAAATTTGACGCATCACTTTTCTTACAGTGGAAATCGGCATATCGACTTCATTCGCAATAGCTGGCATACTTGCATTACCAAATGATGACTGGCTTGCTAAATCCATGGCAGCAGTAGCAATATCTTCAATGCTAGAAATGTCTACCTTTTTTCGTCCTCTGCCAGAAAGAATGTCGAGTTTTCCTGTTTCCTCGAACTTTTTAATCATTTGTAAACTCCACGATCCGACATTGGTCCACGTCTAACATCTTTTAGTTTCCGGAATTCTCGAAGAGCTGCAGCTGCGTTGCTGTTATTTTGATAAAATAACTTTACAAGAAGTGCCTTTTCTTTCAAAGTTAGCATTCTCCACAAAGCGTAGATTCAAATTCTTTTCAGAAACATTAAACTGTTCCAGTGTCAAAGAAATCACAGACACACTTTATCAGCAAGTTTTAAATCATCAGTTGGTTAGAAGGGTATTTCAAGTTTTCGAAGTTGCGACGTCACTTTGACGTCGTTCGTCGAAAATTTGAATAAAATGTGATCTTTTTCAAGCGTTGCACAGTGGGGCGTTTTGAGGATCTAGGTGGACAAAATTATTGCGTTGAAGAATAATTAGGTTTTGCTGGGTTTTCGAATGTATCAGTAATAAAATAATCAAACAGTGATAAATATTTGGCATGTTTAATTATTTATATTATTATTATTATTATTATTATTATTATTATTATTATTATTATTATTATTACTTATGTTATTATTATTTAATTATATTATGATATTGTATTGTCATTGAAACTACACATGTATTCAAAGTTTCAGCTCAATAGAATAATTAAAAGTGGTTAAAATTGACTTGCAAGATTTGAATTAAACACTCAGACACATACTTCAAGTTAATATAACTTAATGATTCGCAAACTTTCGCAGGAGCTTTCTTAAGTTTTCAATACTTTAGGAATGGCACTTTGATTTTAAAAAATGCTTATTGCTTAATAATGCTTAATACTGTATTAAAATTCAAGATGAAGTTTGAAAACAAGATGGCGCTTATTTTCTAACAACAATAGGTTAAATCTTGTGACAAACATGTGACATATTTCCAGTAAACTCCTGCTTTCGAATAAAACAGAAAAGTCACGACTTGATTTTGAACTTACAGAAAAATAATGCAACTGTTGAAAGTCTCTCAAATCAACTGCCTTCTTTACGGTCGTAGTTAATCGACACATCGGGTTTTTTCGACAAAACTCGTAAAATCTCGACGAAAGAGACATTCAGCTACCAGTATACGCGGTCTTGTTAAATTCCGTGAAAATCGGAAAAAAGAATTTTGTCCACCTAGATCATCAAATCGCCCCACTGTGCGTTGGGTGAAAGTTTGTGATTTTATGTGTTTCATCTGGATTGACCGAAATTGATATAACGAATCTGAAAATTTTACTTTTACCAACTGTGAAATAAAATTTCCTGTGTTTTGTTTTTTACAAAATAAAGGAATCTGCAAATATCGGCTTAAATATTGGTGCAGCGCCACCTATTGACAAAAATGTAAAATTTTTTTTTTCGATTTTCGCTGAGCGCATCTCTTCAACTACGTACTAGTGAAATTTTGTTTCGTTTGGAGCCATAGAACCGGCTCTAGAGCCTTCTGAATAGGCGAACTTTAATTATAACAACCCTGTATATCTATCGTTTTATTGATACTTGAAATGACTCATTAATTTTTAATTGTTAAGTTAAAAATTAGATTAGGAAACATTTTGGGCAAAGATCGAAATTTCAATTTTGATCGTTCCTGGAGTTTTACTCTTAGGATATTAACTTTCTTAAAATTAACGCCGCTATTTCTACTGGCAACAATCCCAGTAAATTTGTATCCAAATCCCCTTCGTCTATCTTCGTCTTAACTGCCTGTCTTTGCAACAGTGTCAAAAACAATGACATGAATAAATCCCAATTTCCCAAATAATACACAAAAATAAATAACAAATAATATCTTACAAAATTTCTAAAACACCTTTCGAAATTTCAATGCATTATTTATCGACCATGAATCTGAAACCACACCTGTATTTAATTTATGCCTCCTAACTTACAGAAAATATCAACCAGTGTATCTCATCCCGCTTATGATTATTTTCTCACAATTTATTGCATTTCATTATCTTAGTTTTATATTTTAAAATAAATTTTCTCAAGAAATATCAGTTTCATTATCATCAGAGTTTCATCAAAAATAAAAGAACATTTAGTTCACAAATTTTATTGAAATTCAAAACTCTCAATTATTAGAGAATCTAAAAATCTAATGCTTTAATTATTCCTTTCAAAATAATTGCATTCATTGAAGTCATAATAAATTTCTGGTCTCATCCAATTAGCTTCACTGACAATTCATTAAATAATTCATATAGATAATTCATATTCTGAAAATATTATCCCTAATACACTCTATATTTTAAAATAAATTCAACAATTCAAAACATGCAGCTTCGAATGAAAAACAAAATGTGATTCTCAATATGTCGACCGCTGAGATGCTCTGCGTAAAATAGGATGATATTTGATATGAAATTCGATCCTTTTGTAAACTGGTGCTGATTATTTTTGGGGCATAATCCTTTAAGATAGTGTGGCGAAAATAATGATTTGTTCGATTTATGTGATTATTATATCTCCGGTTATTCAAGCAAACAGCAAATTTAAGTACCTCATAATAGAGATAGATTGTCGTCCATTTTTGGTTGAGGTCATATCACGGTGACATCATACATATTGGGACAATGACTTCACAAATAAATTTCTCCTTTACTGCACTTTTTTAAACTTCTAAACATCGCGCAACTTTCAGATACAATTTGTGTAAAAGTTTTATCTCAGTTTACTGAGTTTTTATGATTTTTAATAATTTTCTACTATAATTTTATGTAGCTTCCATTACAAAATGAAAGACCTCCGTCCGGAATAGAGCCATTTTGGAAAATTTCGGTACATTTTCAACAATCATAATCATCAGACTCTAAATCCACTCTGCATTCATTTGTCGATACATATATATATATATATATATATATATATATATATATGATTTTTGTCATGCGATAGCCCTTGTTTCGTTAATTCAAACAAGTGAAATAAAATTTAATTACATACTAGCTGATCCGTCCGGCGTAGCCAAGAAATCAGCAAATTTGTTTTGCAGTTCTGATAAAAATAGTCATTTTCGGCGCACATTCTGTTTTAAACAATCCTCTTTCCAAACGAAACACCGGCACTTGTCTCCACTGTCTACCACATTGTATAGCAGACGTGCTACGCACGCACTGTTGCTTAATTCAATTTCCACCGCTAGGGGGCGCGAAATCATCTTACTTAGTTATCGATATCTTTATTTGTTCATGTTAAGTTGAATGAACCTATTCCCGTTGAAGAGGATTCCAAACATTTTTTAGAACATTTTGTCCGAAATAGGACATTGTCCCAGGTCAACCACTTCCAACCATCATATCTCCCACAGAGCTACCCACATACAACCCCCTGAAGTAGTGCCGCGATGAGAGAGACTCCAGGTTACTACCACTGTACAAACACCAGTGGTCTGTCTGTTCTGGGTAGTTGTGTCTGCAAAGTGTAACATAGGGACACACACGTCTATATATATATAGATTATTTTACTAAACATAAATTAGTATCAAATTGTAAAAATAATGAAATAATTAATTAACAGAGAGTTTCGTGAGTTTGAAATTATTTTCTATTATTTAAATTAATCCTATTTCCTAAATTAAACTTGAATTATTTTTAAATCTATTTTCAGAAAATAAAATATATGCAACTTCATTTATTTCCTGTTTAAATAAATATCGTTCGACTACGACTTAATATCCGTTTTCTAACTGAAGAATCCTTTATTTTTGAAATAAGGTTTTCTATGTTGTAGTTTTCAGAGGCTTTATTGTTTGCGTTTAATTTATGAAATAAATTTTGTGTAATCACACATATTTTTAATATATTATAAGTTTCAATAATTTCATTAGTCTCTGAAACTATGTTAATAAAGAAAGACCATTTTACGAATAAATTACTATTGCTTCATTTTCGAAATAACGCATTGTTCACGCTTAATGTATGAAATAAATTTTGTTTAATTACACATATTTTTAGAATATATACGTTCGAAAAATTCCATTATTCTCTAAAACAATCTTAATAATGAAAGTTCATGTTACGACTAATGCTAAAGCTATTTTTATTTACTTTTCATTTAATGTTTAATTAAAGATTGAGAAATTAATTTTGAATAAAATAAATTGATGCAAACATGTAGTATTATTTTTTTTATGAAATTATTTTTTCAATGAAAGTTTATATTTGATAGAATTGGAGAGATTACGTTTTAAAAACAATTAGAAATTTTATTTATAACTCTAAGTAATTTTATTATTCTGTTTCAACGTTAAGTTGCTTTGAATTTTTCATTTTTGGACCGATATCTTGTAAATATCGATGCTATAATGTATGCTATAATGTAAGCTATACTGTATGTGACGCTCGTGATTGTATTAAATGCAGCAGAAGTAACATTTCATTTTATAAAACTTCCTAATATTGATGATTTATTCTTCAAAAAATATTTCATTAAAATTATTAGTTGAAAATCTTACTTTGTTTTTCCATTTTTTTTAAGTCTTCGCTTACAGCATCAAAAATTCAACGTTATGACAAAAAATATTTCGTCACAAATGTCGAAACTTTAAATTATATACAATCACTGACAGCTTCAGTAAATTATTATTGCAGTCTATAATTTAAATTTTTGTGTATTTCTTCGTATGGAAAAATTTTACAACAGTGTGATGGCAGTATTATTCATTTGTGTCATGAAAATATTAAATTGTGTTTAATACTTTATGTCGATATGTTCTGTTCTGGAGAACTACTTTATCATTTCATGAAAAACAGAAAACGTAATATTAAAGAAAACGAAAGTCAAAAAACTGAATTCAGGATAACTCGTTTTATTAACAAAACAGGAATGCACATGAATCTTTACGAGTATTGTTTTTTTACAAATGAATAACTTTATCGTTTCACTCTTTTTATACTTGTCAGTAATCAATAAATCAATAAAAAATACACGGAGCAGAGATAATTTCAGTTGTAAAAATCGTGGTGTGTCGCTTACAAAAAACGATTGATCTACAACAAAGTTTCTCACACATTTTTTCAAGTGGGATATAGTTTTACAAGGCAGAATGATCTCGGGACCACCTTACTCTTGTTTCCTTCTAGAACAAGTTTTTCTTCTTTTGTTTTGTTTTGTTTTAGCACATTTCGATATATTTTTAAATGAGAATAAAATAAAATGAATTTTGCATTGGTACGTAGTAAATAATGGCGGAAAATTCATATTCATTTTTAACAATTCAAGACTAAAAGTGTTTAAATAATTTTTTTTATCAACTACAAATTTTAAGAAATTGTAGAACTCACGTTAATGAGTTGCTAATTCTTATGTAGTTGTTTTACGCTTGAATGTATAATGGTAAACTTATGTCTGAGACAACGTCTATTTCGGTACTTTTTTATTAACACTTTTCAACGTAGTTGAAAAATGTTTATGAATTCGGTTTGTCTGTCCGTCTGTCTGTCGGAGCTCTACCTTGAATAAATAAATCCGATTGCCATGTAACCTGATATATATTACTGAGGACTGCCATGGCATGTTTAGAATTGAATAAGAAGTGTATGATCTGTATTGTTTATTTACAGGAGCACTCAAAAGTATTCCGGTCTATGACGAAAAATCATTTGCGGTTTATTTTAATTTTGTTATACTATTCGAAACATAATGAAAATTACATGTATTATTTAGGTGCACTACAAGAAGGCTACTTTAAAATAAGTTATGTGTAGCATTTACATATATAACATATGTATATTATGTATATAACATACATAACATGTTTATCATTTAAAAAAAAAATCTTTTTCATTCTTTTAATCAGAACTTATCTAATTCAAAATTTCTTCATAAACTTTTTATTTGTTAAAATTCATCTAAAAATAATTAAAAAAATATTTGCTCAAAAATTAAGTTGTTAAAAAATAATTAATCAACTTCATAAACTTTTTATTTGCTAAAATTTAATCTATTCATTTGTTAAAATTAAACCAAAAGGTTTTGTTCTAAAAACTTTTTTATGAATCAATTACACAAATGTTTTAAAATAACAAGTTAAAATCATTCTGTAATGCTTTTTAAGAAAATGTCATGAAGTTAACATGAAGTTATTTCTCAAATTTTTTATCTTAAAGTACTCACTTATATAATATTATTTTCTTTAAAAGTTGAGACTAAATTCACTAGTTTAATCTTTCTACCAATAGCATTGAATGTAAGCAAAATAAGGGGTATAACTTATTTGAATGGTGAAACATTTTCTATTACTTTCATGAAAAAAAATTAAGTTATTTAAAAATATATATTATTAGCTAGTTAAAAAACAATTGTTATACTTCAACTATAAAAATATAATTATTTTCCACATTGGTACAAAACCTGTTTATATGATATTATAAAATTATTAGTAACTGATAATTACAAATTTTTTGTAACTAATTATTCCTTTTCATCAAAACATTTCATTTAAAAAAAATTAACCTTCCTTTATTTCACTTAATTCATAACTTGTGCATACAAAATTTAATTTCATTAAACATGAAACATTTTTTTAATTTTGAAACTAATTGCTTTCAAAACTTTTGTCAATAAAACTTGTTAAACACTTTCGTTACTTTATTTCACTTAAATTATTATCATATTATCAAGTAATCTATTTCTTAATTTCACGATATTTGAAAATCATTTTCAAAATAGCTAGCAAAAAAAAAAAATAATTAAAAAAAGTAATTGAAAAATCAATTAAAATTTCTTCGTAATCTTAATTAGCAGCAATAAGTCAAGATGTCACATGCTGAATCTTTGCAACATACACGCAGCACCGTCGTACTGTCATCCTCCAGCCCTCAGGGGGAAAAGCTCTCGACCAATAAGAACGCCGATCGCAGCGCTCCTTAGGGGGAGGATGTCACATGCCCTCGTGACACTGCACAAATCATTTAGTCTGTGCTCGGATTGCATGATACAAGGTCGTGTCCACTCCGTTCCGTTCTTTTTTATACAATCTTACCGCTTTCATCGGCATTAATCTCAGTAACCTCATTAAGCTTCTTATCTTATCTGCCACCTGTCATCTATCCATCACCTTTGGATCCCACCCTCCAACCTCCCCCCTTGCCATTGCTCCTGATGATGCAGAACACCTATTTTTCTTCTACTAGCATAAATACATTAAAACCAGCATCGTACTACAGTACACAATATTCCCCGCAAAATTTTTACACTACATTTTCTAACTCTCCAAAATAAAATAAATATATTCAAAATATTCCCCGGAAAAAAAGAAAATCCTTACATTTTTTCCATCTCCAAAAATTAAATAAATATATTCAAAATATTCCCTCCCCCAACCAAAAAAAAATAATAATAATAAAAGTAATAATCGTTACATTTTTTCCAACTCCCAAAATAATATTAATATATTCAGAATATTCACCGAAAAATCCCCCGACCTCCTTTCTTATCCTCGCTCCTCTTTGCTCCTCTGTGATACATAGACTTAACATGGGGTTACTTCTTGCTACTCATTGCTTTTCCTTGCTCATCCTTGCTACTCATTGTTCCTCCTTGCTCATCTGAGCTAAATACACTTAACATGGGGTTACTCCTCCTCCTCCTCCTTTCTCCTCCTTGGTGAGCCAAAACCCCCACTTTATCACTACTTATGTCCTAGCGTACGCGCAGTACGGGGGACTTGCCTAATCGGGCGACATCCGACAGCTCACCAGGGTCGTCTGCTACCAATCTGCGTTAAGGATTATGAAAGATTGTCTGGAGTTTCAAGCACTTTTAAGATCTGAAAGTTGAAAATCAACTAAGTGAAAACCAACAAGGCTTTTGAAAAAAATATCCATTTTTGAATCCTTTTTTGCAATTTGCCGTGCGTCTAAAAATATTTCTTTTTTAGAAAAATGGCTGAAAGTGGTCCGAGCTGTAATAAATTAAGTTTCTTTTAATTAAAAAGAAAACACAGCAAGAGCTCTCTAATAGTTTTTGCGTTCTGATCCCACCAAATTGAAAAAAAATATTTTGCGTAAAATGCGTTTATGGTTTTACAAATGTTTAAACATGGTGAAAACATGTTTAATGCATGTAGTACCCGTAACGCCCCCTATATACTATTTGGATAAAATTTCAGAATTAGGTTGAAGTAGAAAGTTAAAATATCCCGAGTGCACAAGATCTCCAAAACGAGAGGGGGGGGGGGGGGGCGTAGACCGTTTAACGCGTTGCGTTCAACCATTAAGTAACTACGAAATTATTTTTGGCCAAATCGTTTTACAGGTATAATGTACAGCCTATAAAAAGCACAAAAAAAAAAAAAAAAAAAAAAAAAAAAAAAAAAAAAAAAAAAAAGACGTTTTTTTTTTTTTTTTTTCAACAGAAAAAAAAAGCAAATCCCAACCATTAAGAGAATAAAAGAATAGAGCAGTGTAAAATAAAATGATACTTACGATTTTTTTAATTTATCGTGAAATTTTAATCATGCCACGCATTTCAAGTTTTATAGAAAAGTAAATTTTTCTCAGATCTCCAGTGTACTTACTTCTGCCTCAATTAGTTTAAATGTGTCCTTTACAGAGAAATTTTAAGACGTAAATATGGGAATGACATTTCGTAGTACCTAAGCTTTAAGTAATAAGATGGAAATTGAATTTCAGCTGTCAAACAGAAACATCCTGTCTCAAAATAACAGGATCTGACAATCAAAATTGAAAATGAAATGCTTGCTTCTGAATAATTCCCTTTCAATATCTGAAAACAAGAACAAAAAAATCATGCGTCAAACATAGATTATGAAACACTTTCCAACAGATCCGGAAATTTTTAACGGAATTTAACTGTTAAATAACGTGAGAGAAGATATTTGTGTATATAATTTTGGAAATGTATAACACATTTAAAAATGCAGTTTTAGCAGTTTCTCTCAATTGTTTACAAATTAGGCAAATTATTTTGTGTAGCCCGGTATCTAAAATATAGATTAGCATATATACTACATAGCATGCTAAAATTTAGATCAGTTACAAAATTCACTTTTAGCAATTTTGGTCAGTGGATTGAAATACACACAATTTTCTTTCTGTAGAGCCCTGTATTTTATCTACAAATATTTGCAGACACCACATATTAAGATAAATTTTATTTCTGATAAATAAAACATAACAACTGAAATCGCGTTTTCAGCAAGTACCAACCATAAACGGCAATGTATGTTTTCTTTGCGTATCTCTCTATATGAATTTAATTATATTCTACAAAATTATATTATAATACTAAATATAGCTCAACAGAAAAATACATAACACAATGAAAAGCTACCCTTAATCAATTAAATACCATACTCAATAACAGTTACGAATTCCTTTCTGTAGCCCTGTATTTGATCAACAGAATTTATATACACCACGTACTATGGAAAAAAAAAATTAGTTAAACTTAAAAACACGAACCAAAGTTAAAAACGCACTTCCAGCAATATTGGCTCATAGACAGTATTGTAAGCAAGTTATGTATGTTTTCTTTGCGTATCCCTCTATATGAATTTAATTATATTCTACAAAATTATATTATAATCCTAATCCTAATCCTAATAATAATAATATTATTATTATAAATCTGATTGTGTGCAAATGTTAGGCTGAAGCCAGCGTCAAAATGAAGCATTTAATTATCCTGTATCTTTGCATATAAGTTGATTATAACCCTCATATGAACATAGGCTGGTTTTTGTTTATTTTATTTCAATATTTTTCTTAATAATTCAAAATTTAATTATTTTCATAGAGAATAAATGGACTTTTTTTTCGTATATTTTAAAATGGTTGGTTGGTTTGGTTGGTTTGGCCCAAAGGGCCCGGTTTTGCAGCTTTTTTTTTAAATGGTTTAATTTATTTTACCGTCGCTAATACTTTATCGTTGCCAATATGAACTAAAACCCCTGAGTGTATTAAGCTCACCAATGTCTCTACCGAGTTCATTGGCCAGCTTGATCCGCCATCTTGTTTCAAAATGGCGGCCACTAAAAGATTTAAAACTAAAATAAAACAAAAGAACAAACAAAGAAAAAATAAAAAATAAATAAATAAATCGAATTTGTTTTTTGCTTACGTGTTATGCCTTGGTACAAGGATTCCGGATAATTTTTTGTTTTACCTCTATCTTAAAAAATGGCTGAGATAGAGCAGTTTGAAATTCTCGGGTGGCTGACAGTTTCAAACAACACAGCACATTACAAACAATCTATCATGAATTTATGAGTTTTAGTGAACGCGATTTCTCGCAAATTATTATTTTTCATTGTTGTAATCATTTTCACAATCATACGCATAAAACTATATATTCATATCCTTTAGAGGCAAATTCTCGCCAAAATTGGCGACATTTGGCGAAATATCGCCAAAATTGGCGACCAAAATAAGTCTTTATAAATGAAGCCAGCTTGGCTATAGTTGACTAATTTGGCAAATTTCTTATTCAAATTCAGTATTAACGAATCTTCTGTAACCGGGTACTTTGCATTTTAGCTTGCTGTTTCGAGTAACATAGGCTAAAATTTTAAAGCGGAGATATAGGAAAGCTACCGTTTCCTCCCTCTACAGGCCGGAAGGACTTTTTCTTCATAAAGTGTTCAAGCATGCCCGATACTTTCTGATCTTGCAATCTGGTGAACCTACAAGATATTTCCGATGTGGAACATCATTTTCTTGTCCCGAAAAGCAATTAATAAGGCGTATCGAAAAAATCCAAATTGTTTAGATGTTTTAGCGGTAGTGCGGAAAAGTTGTGAACTCCCTTTAATAAAAAGTGTGCGGAATCTTTAAACTGTGGGTTGATATCTTCTGTCGCCTCAGTGGGCCGAAAGTTCCAAAAATTGGACTAAAAATGACTAAAGTACAAAAATTAATAAATAATCACAGATTTCGCTCATCGGTTTCGGGTAGTGCTTACAAGTTACTGTTTTGTAATAACAACAACCATAGAAAATTGTAGAATTATAGGTTAATATCTTCTGTCGCCTCATCGGCATCGAATTTTTGAAATTCTGATGCAGTTTGGTAGTTTTCTGCATAACTGTTTACTGCTTGCACAATGCACAATCGAGACAGACTGCGTTTGTCGATCTGCCAAAATAGTGGAACACCCTTATTTTCACGCCGAGAAACAACAACAACAGCCATAAAAAATTTTAGAATTATACGTTAATATCTTCTGCTGCTTCATCGACACCAAATTTTGGGAAATGAAGGCAACATTTTAAATAAATACACGTCACACTTACCTCATTTTAATGCGAACACAAACTTTGTTTTAGCTTTCGAACATACAAATGACAAAAGCATTACTGCTTGTAATCATTTTTGGTCTCAAATTTTGACATGTGTTTTCTTAATTCTAGTGTCGCTCTAATAAATCTATCCCTGTTCTGCATACCAACTGTTTTTCCGGAGGCTGCAGTGACTAATTTCACAATCCGCTCAACCGCTTGTGTGTGTAAAGCAAATTTAATAAAGTCCCAGCAATACATTGGCATACTGCCCTGTATCATCTTCAGAAATTCTTGAGAACTGATCTCTCTGAGAACAGGAGGCGATATCACATAACAAGCTTGCCAGTGAATGAGGTCTACATAGTCTGTAGCTCCAAAGTTAACAACATGAATAACGAATTTGCGAACGGGCACCTATCATCAGATAACATGGACAAAAGCATGTTTACTTGAGCCGCAAAGTACGCGTTGCGAGAAATAACTGGGTCGATTATGTCACAATACTTTTTTGGCAATTACCGAGATGAGCTGATGAAATGCCACAGGTATCTAGCACCATTACTTTATGGAACGACGAATCTTAATTTGGAACCATGAGAATGCGTAGACTCTTAGAATGAATACAACCAATGTTAGCAACTCATTTGATGGGTCTGATGTTGACATATATAACCTCAGTATTCGATTGGAAGTTGTTAGCCAGCGGGACAAATTCAACGTTCCTGGGTCCCGGATAGCTAGATCTGAACAACAAGCGCCAGAACTAATGGCGGTACAAATGTCTAATAAGTAATTCTGATTTGAACTGAGGGTGGTAGGATCAATGTCTGGCAACTTGCATTCAATACTATTAAAAGCTTTTCGCATCCGTTGAGGTTTCGTCCAATGCCTCCGGTGTAAGATGTGGAGCCAGATGACTTGCCGTCTATGGACTAAAACAGGTGTTGTATTGGCAACTCATTGAAGTGAAGTAAGCAGATAATCCATTGGACTGGCCTCTGAAGTTTCAATTCAAGCCTGCGAATTACGCCATTAGACACTCCTGTGTTCACTACAGTACCGTCACACCCGAGAACAATAAGGCTGCTAAAATCATCCAATAAAGCACTTCTTACGTATTCGTAAATGCTATTAGATATATCAAGACTACATCCGCTATCAAGTGTAACATACCCTATATACGTAGAACTAGGCTCCGATACAATACAGCAATGCGCTTCTACAACTGTTCTTTAGAACTGCTTGTCCTCGAGTGTTTCGGATGTTAAGGTTTTGTCATGTCGTCCATGAAGATAGAGTTGAACGATTTTTATTTGATTTTGAGACCAATTTTTTGTAAATTCTTGATTTTTCCCTCCATATTTTATTTTTGCCTGTGACGAGGCTGGTATCTGATTCTGATATTAAACCCAAATCATGCATAACACGCGATGCAATAGCAGCCGTGGCTCTGTTGGAGACACCATACCTTTCACTGACAAGAACTGTGTTGTCCAGTTTTAAACGCATTTGAACACTCCTTGTGGGTTCCCACATTGTCTTCACTATTTTGGCAGACCGCCAAACGCAGTCTGTCTTGATTGTGTATTGTGCAAGCAGTAAACAGTTATGCAGAAAACTACCAAAATGCGTCAAAATTTCCAAAATTCGATGCTGATGAGGCGTAAGAAGATATTAATCTATAATTCTACAATTTTCTATGGTTGTTCTTGTTATAAAATAGTAACTTGTAAGCACTACCTCAAACCGATGAGCGAAATTTGTGGTTATTTATTAATTTTTGATTTTTATTCATTTTTAGTCCAATTTTTGGAACTTTAGGCCCACTGAGGCGACAGAAAGATATCAACCCACAGTTTTAAGATTTCGCACGTTTCTTAATAAAGGGAGTTCACAACTTTTCCGCACTACCGCAAAAAGATCTGAGAAATTTGGATTTTTTCGATACGCCCTAGCAATTAAGTTTAATTTTATACTGATATCATCTTCAAATGAGGATCAACGATTTGTTTTTCATCCTTGAAAAACTATGAATATCGGAACTGTTCGTTGTCCTGAAAATTAAAATAAAGTATGGCTTAATGCGGTTAGTCTCTTCAACTGAAGGCTGAACACATTGGACTAGAAATAGACAAACGAAACATAATAGATTATGTTCTTTTCTACACAGATCTTTAAACATCTTATGGTTTGAAATCTTTTCGTAACTCTTCTTATGATTTCAGAGCTTTCATTATTGCAATGCAAACAAAATCTTGATACGTCATACCATATTATGCATTGTCATCTTTGCTTTATTAAAATACTTACTTTTCTAAGCCAGTTATAAACATTACGGTGCACATTCGTATCAAGTTTAGCTCAATTAATACTAAATTTGGTAAGAATTGAGTTTTTTTTCTTTTATTCATAGAGAGTTCCCGATACTGTGCATTGCTCCCTAAATAGCAATGTACAGTTCCAGTGACAATTTTCTTTCACAATTGTTGACACTTTTATTTTCAATAATTGTTTATTTCGGACGTATCCGGGTTACACGGATTAAAATAACTATTGCATGCAGTTCTCGCAGAAAGAGTCGTTTTTTGTTTTTGTTTTTTTAAATGGATTCACTTGATAAAGCATAGCATACATTATAAAACATTTACTGGCAAATTAGAAACCGAATAGTAGTTGCTAGTAGTAGGTTGCCTTACGTTTAAGATTGATATTTGTAATGATTGTTTACTGCTGAGAGTTGCTCCTCTGTGACTGATTATGTCCAATCTTCTTCCATTGTAAATTGATACTAGTTATTGTAAAAGAGCATAGTCAAACAAAATTGTCATTTCTTGTAAGATATCTCATTACCTCTAACAAAAATATTTGCACTCTCTTAACACTTGGTTACGTCATATTTAACATTAAGATATTGTGGCATTGTGCTAGTATGCCTAGTTACTCTTTAATATGGGTACTCTAGTGGTCAACTGATTTTTGCTTTTGAGGCGATTTCATTGGCGCTGGCACGAGTTGAACCAAACAGTATTCTCCATAAACCATATTGGAGTTAATCGCCGACAAAATCCAATCAGGTCAATGTTGAATATAATTTGATCTTTCGTCCGACATCTTCGCGTTTAACAGAGCATTTGAGGTAGATGCAGATAATGAGCGTAAGATTTGATCTTTTAAATACAAAAGAGTGAGAAGATTCACCAAAGGTAAATTTTTAGATTTTGCGTATTCTAAATCTGCAGAGAGATTAATCAATACTAAAACTGACAATATGTAATTTATTGTTGTAATATAATGAGGGACTTATTTTAAAATTATAAAGAGTGATATTTAATAATTTTTATATATCAAAGAATCTGGCGATAATAATATCGAATATTTTGACCGAATCTGTGTTAAACTTTATTACATTCATAGGGAATGAAAATTGATTTTACTAGATTTTTGGAAAACAAAAGATAATCGATGGTCAGCACAATGAGTCTCTTTTGCATTATGACGTCATTCCAGCTCTGCAAAAGCGTGAATGTCTGAAAATAAATAGTATCATTTTTATGCAAAATGGCGCTCCTCCGCACATTGCAAATCGAGTGAAGCAGTTGTTGAGGCGGCATTTCGGAAATGCTAGAATTATCAGTCGTCATTTCCCTACAGCCTGGTCGGCCCGATCACTTGATCTTAATCCGTGTGATTTCTGGCTGTGGGGTTATCTGAAAGATGTTGTGTTCAGTACTCCGATTGCCAGCATAGCTGAATTGAAGACACGCATGGCGCAACACATTCTGAACTTGACCCCGGTGACACTTCGATCGGTTGGGGATAGAGTTGCAAAAATCCGGTTTATTCCAAGGTTTATTTCCAATAGACCCGGTTTATTCCCAGGTTTATTACCAAAAGACCTGGTTTATTCCCCAAAAACCAAGTTTATTCCCAAAAATGCCTGTTTATTCCCAGGGTTAAACCGAGTTTTTTCTAGCCTTTGCTAGACTCTAGTTGTGGAACATGATGTTTCCCGATTTAATGTTGTTGCACACAACGGTGGAAAGCATATTGAACATGTTTTGCGCCAGTCTCGCAAAACTTAAAAACCGATTGGATGGATGCTTTTTATGCGGTTTTTGGCCTCAGGACAGTTAAAAATCAATTTTTCCCATCCGATGTGATACGACCTTGTCGTGGTGGATGGGCTTACGTAACTAACAGTATCACACCTGTACAGTCATGTACACTGAATAGTACAGCTGGTTTATCGTGTAACTTACGTCTTAGCCGCTGTTTTACGATTTGTCATTTGTAGTCGAAATTCTGACGCTTACAGTGCCATCTGTCGCTAAAATTTGAACCTTTTTTTGGTTCATCTTCTTTTCCCTTTCTCCAAAAATACGTCGTTCAATTTTGACGTCATTTTAATCAATGGTTCGTTTTTCAGAGCGTTTTTAAACTTAAACTTTAATTATAATCACCCTGTATATAATCGTTGCAGAATTTTGTCGAGTCTTTTCAAATTTTATGAAAATCGAAACAAAACTTAAAAATATATTAATAAAAGTTTTTTTTTATGCTATGCGAGTTTGAATACGATTTTTAACTTTATTTCACTTTTGCACCAATTTTATGACATTCGTGACAAATACTGATTAGAATGTTTTAGTCTGTGTATCTCTGTGTACTCTTGAGTTTTTAGCGATTTTTAATAACATTTTTTTAAGGCAGGGAGGTTGCATTGCGAGGCAATTTTTTCACATTAGAAAAATGCATCCGGTTTTAAATCATGTTTTAATATTTTAGCCGAAAAGAGTAAATTTTGTCCTCTTGGATTTTTAATACTTTAACGGGTTTTTTTTTTAGATTCACAGTAATTTTTTTCACATTAGTAAAAGTAATTTGGTTTGAATCTTCTAGATCAATATTGCAAATTTTGCTGTGTTTTCAATAAAGTTTATTATTTGGAAGATGTGCAGCGATTTTTACTGTGAGTTTCATCGTTTTTCGCACTTTGTGCTATTTTTTCATGGGACCGGACAACGCCGTGTGGGTCAGCTAGTTTTTAAATAAAATAAAATTTACAGAGCATATCGCTAGAGTTTCAATATTCTTATTTAAAACGACACACCACGGAAAGCTATTGTTTCGATAAAGTAAAAATTGTCCAAATTTTATATTTTATGCTATTTATACATATAGTTTTTCCAAAATATATAATTATTTAAAGAGTTGAATTTAAATATTTATTAAAAATAAATTTTTACTCCACGCATATTTTTTACCACGTCCATTTCCAAGCATGGATTAAAAGTAGTTGAAAATTAACTGATGTTTTTAAATAAATATATTCATAAAACCCTTAACATATTTTAATCTTACATAAGCTATGACTTTAAAGTTTATATATGAAATATTTGTACATAATTTTGTTTTTGTTTCTTTAAAATGTATAATATAAGTAAATATATATTTTAATTTATTTTTGACACCATCATATTTCCCTAAATAAAAAAATGTATGAAAAAATATATAAACAACAGTAATTAAATTATTTCTCTACTTTTAAACACTTTAAAACATCCAGGTGAGTACATAAACTTCAACAGGTTCAGAAATTAGAAAGTTAATGAAAAATATTCGCACCGAAGAAAATATTTAAAAAAGGATGAAAAAAATCCTTAAAATATAAGACATTGAAAATCAGGATTATCTCTTTTCATAAATTCATACATTTAAAATTTTGACCGTCTATTGCAAAAAAGTTAATTTTATAAAAAACTTTATTTATGCAAAATTTCTTATATCTAGTCTATTAAAATTGTATTAAGAGTGCTTATTTTTTAGAGCCAAAAATAAGGAAAAAGTTATTATGCGAATAATTAATTTGATTATGCCTCTGTATGTTTTAATTAAAAATCTTTTTATAAAATAAACAACATTTTTTGATATATTAAGCTTTTTAATATAATAAAAAACCCACACACACAGGCATATTTTTTACCACGTCTATTTCCAAGCAAGAATTAAAAATAAAAGTAAATTCACTGATTTTTTTTAATACATTAAATATATTGATAAAATTATTACAATGTATAAATATATACCCACTTCTATAAATTTAATAAAATAAAATCTAATTTTACACGTCAGTGACAGGTTGTAAAGCACGCTTCGCCTTTTATATTAAGTGGAATTTATTGACATTGTTTTGATGGTAGAAGCGTGAAAAGTATTTTATTTGTCTTAAAAGAAAAAAAAAGTGTTAAATCATGTGTCATTCTTAGTTTCTTTTATATTCTATTTCTTTTAAAACTTACTTTTAAACTATTTTCTTAACTATTTCTGTTATAACAATTACAAAACTAAATTAAAATATGCATAGAATTTCAAATTTTACAAATAGTATATTATATTATAATTTTCTCTAAAATATAATTTATAGTTATTTTTTTAATGTAACATATTAGATGGTTAGTTTTTGGCATTATTGGATTATTCAGTAACCATAGAGTGTTACAAAGTGTAGAGAGAATGGAAGAAATCATAATTAATAATATTTTTAATTATAATTCCAAACATTTTTATATTACGTTTTGAAAGAAATATGCTGATGCAAATGGAAATGGTTTTTATTTGCTTATTTTTATTATTTTTTCTCCATAGCTACACACAGACAAAGTACAGATTTTTTCTTTCATGTTTCTTATATGTTTAATAATATTTAAATCATCCAATATACCGGGTGCACCATAAGTTCGTTTAAACTATTAAAATTACTTGAAAAGGAATAAATGATGCTACACAATTGCGGTTTGCAGGACAAAAAATGATTACAAAAAATGTTGTAGTTAAACAATTATCAATACATGGCGCTGACATGCATAATATGAAGCAGATGTATGGAAATCAGGCTTATAGTACACCCAATTCTTCGAAGCATCTGAGAAACATATGGAATATTTTTTTTCTCGTCTTCAGTCATTTTCCCATGCAGAATTTTCGAAATGTGCCAGTTGCTGATTCCCTGTTCTTATAAAAGTGTTTAACAAATAGCCCTTGATCTGGTCACGATAGCATACTTCTGGTATCGATTGAAGTATCTGTGTGTATTGAATGGTTTTGTTGACAGCCAAATTTGACATATTATGCATGCATCGCCATCTATCGTTAATTTTAGACTTTTTTGTTGTTATTAAAAAGAAATCCGATCTCCCTCTAATCCCATTCCTATAAACCGAAATTTTTTAACATTTTTTGTATATTTTTAATGATTATTTAAAGTTAACGAACTTATGGCGCACCCGGTAAATGTCGTGTTATCAGCAAACTTACTGATATTGTCGTAAATTTTGATTAATTGCTGGCAGCCGCAAAATGTACAATGTGAGTTAGTAAGTATGCACTGGTGATATAGCCTTTATAGCAGTAACAACCGATATCCTATCAGCAAGATAATCAAGCGTCGATCTGTTGTAGAAATATATGCAAGCAGTCGAACTCGAGTGGTTTCCCATTGCCAGAAACAGTTAATATTCAAACACAGCAGTTTTATTTATCAAAACACCTTCAGTAGAAGATGGAGACCTCTTCAAAGACCAATTCATATCACTTCTTATTTAATACATGGTGACATTTGGAGATTAGGGTGTAACAACAAAGAATAGGCGAACCAGCTATTAGAGCAGAACTGTTAGAAATTATTAAGCAAGTAAAACTATTAAAATATTTAACAAGCTGGAAATTGTACGTCAAACGTTAAGAATGAGGTGCGTTCGTACTATAACTAGTTTTATAAAAATTTATATCGTCTATTATTATGATATGATTAATTTACATAATAAAATAAGTACATTTTAAGTTGAAAAAAATGTGTCTTTTATTGACATTTACTGAAAATTCCATGGGGAACTTAAGCCTTGCTTTGAATATTTTAGAACTCTAAATCCATATTTAGACTCTTTTTCCATTTAATATCTATTTTTCCGGAAACATCTATCCAAAAAACTGTCGGTACATTATATGTTTGTTATAATTAAAAAATGTTACTATACAAATTCGATTTTTAAACTCAGTAATGGGGAAATAAGATGACTGGTGTATGAAGAAACTTCATGTGCTATGGCCCTACTTTAGGCAGGGAATCCGAAGCATCGTTATCAGAATTAAAAATTGGCTTACAGCTTAAATAGTATATTCTGAAATAGAATGAATTTTGAGACGGGAAAGGAAAGTTACTGAGTGTAAAAATAATTACAATTTAAGGAAGGAAATGTAAGGAAATAATATTTTAACGAGAAAAATAGTAAATTGAATGGCTGAAAAAATTCAAATATTAAAATATGTTATATAGTATATATATATATATATATATAGTACATCATATATATTAACAATATTTTAAATTATAATTCCAAACATATTTTACATTACATTTTGAAAGAAGTATGCTGACGTAAATGGAGAATATATATTTTTTCACTCCAATTTCTTTTTTTTATTCCCGTAGATATATAGCGTAAGTATAGCTTGTTTTCATGTTTCTTATTTTTTCTTCATGTATTTTACATGTTAGTAGTATTTATATTGTACAATATATATGTATATATATCCTAATAATATTATAAATCCGATTGTGTGCAAATGTTAGGCTGAAGCCAGCGTCAAAATTGAGAAATTAATGGCCCTGTGTCTTTGTATATAGGTGTATTATAACCCGAAAATGAACATAGACTGGTTTTTGTTTATTTTATTCAAATATTTCTCTTAATAATTCAAAATTTGATTATTTTCATACAGAATCAATGGACATTTTTAGATAAAATTTAAACATTTTACTTTATCGTTGCTAGGGCTTTGATCGTTGCCAATAAATAAAAATGCGGAAAAATAATTTTTCATCTTCAATTAAGATTCAATTGAGCGATTTTCACGTGAATAATGAAAATAATTCAAAAGAAGATAAATTTCTGTGATATTTTAAACAACAATATGGAGTATTTGTTATTATACATGAAGTATGAATATCTGTTACATTAAAAAGATCTTTTTTGTCAAAAACTGCGTTATAATTAGAAAGAAGAATTAACAATAATTATATTATTATGAAAAAGATTTCGATTGAACCATGGAACTACGAAAAGGATCCTTCTTGGCTTGAACAAATATGACGTCATAAATAAAACATGTATTTTCAAATATTCGTAATATTACAAAGAGCATGACTATCAGTGTGTAATAAATGTATATACATAATGGACGTCATATTTAAGATGAATAACTGAAATATTTTTTTGATACTGATTAATAATAAGCTTGAATATCAGTTACAAACAGATGTGAGTTTTCTGCTAAAATTTACGCCATTATTGCCAGGAAAAGAAAATTAACAAGAATTATATCATTGAAAAGAGATTTCTCTGGGATCAATGTGACGTCATAATAAAACGGGATTTTTTAAATATGTTTCAAATGGAGCGTGTATCAATTTCATACATTAATAATCACTGAGTACAGTCAAAGAATAGAGAGGTTATGAACCGTAAAATCGGCTTGCAATATGAAGCCGGTTATCGCTCAAATCATTAGGCCCAAGGGCTGACTTCATTGGATGGAGAGAGGCTGCCCGTGGAACAATGACTGGATTCATTGGACGGGGAGAGGTTTACAAAGCAAGCCGCCATTTGTTTGGGCCGACTGTAGGGTTGCATTTTCAGCATCACGCCAAACATGAACATTTCATCTCTATTTATTCTCGGAACTCTGTAATTAATAATACAAGCATCAGAAAGATTATTAGGAAAAGACAATTGAACACAAGTCTATTAAGTTAAAATCTGACTGTGTGTATTTCGCAACTACTCCTCTTAATGCAACGCGATTTAGAGGTTACACACCGGTTATCATTGATGAGGATGTCATACAAACTCTGAGAATTTAAATTTTGAATTAGATTCCGAGATATTAGTATTTTTTTTGTAAATTTTAACTAAATTTCTTTAAAAATGGTACTTAAATTACTCCATTTTTGTGGATAAAGGAAAAATAGAACGGATTAATATTTTTTTATGCCATTTTCTCATTAAAACTGAAAAAAATTATTTTAATTTCAATTTGAATAGTTGGTAAAAAAAATATATCTTGATTACTGTAATATTTCCGAAAAGTAAAAACATATTTCCACATATTCAAACTTTATGAATCAATTTATTCTACAAAGCAAAAATCGCCTGTCAGCATATTGTCAAGAAATCAAGATTTGTTTAAGCTATAGATTAAACCAAGGACACAAATTTGCTGTTACATGCAAACGTAACACTTGCAATTGCAAAGCTTTTTGCAACCCCAAATTACTTGCAGACGTAACATTTACATGTAATTTGCACCCAAATTAATTTTAATTTTAACCGTAATAAATGTTAATTTGCAATGAAAATTACATGTAAAAGTAATGTTTACATATAATTTTGTGTTGCAAAAAGCTTTGTAATTTAAGTATTACGTTTGCATGTAATTTTGGGCTGCAAAAAACTTTGCAATTGAAGCTCTTTGCATTTAGGTGTAGAATTATTCCTCCCTATTCACAAGAATTGAATTTAAAGAAAAAGTATATACTATTTCCAATGAATTATTTGTTAAAACGTTTCTCAAAGTCGTTAAAAGTAAAATGGTTTATCAGGTAAAATTGATATTTCTTTTTACCCAATTCGTCGATTTACACGATTTTATTTGGCCGTCCTTTTTCCATTGGTTGCAGTTTCCTTTTCGCGGTTATTTGGCACAAAATTTCACCTTTTTTAAACTGATTTATGTCAAGGCCCCTATAACAAAGAAATATCCTATTTTCTTCTATGAAATGTGATGAAGAGTTAGTTAATTATTTACGTTTTTAATTATTGGGTGTGAAATATTTTGCTTGATTAGTACATTTATTTTTCTTTGAATGTTACTTGAACGAAGTTACGGGTAACAGCTAGTATATATATATATATATATATATATATATATATAATGCCCTTATACAATAACATTTTAAGCTATATAGTCAAAGAAAATATACGTTACATTTTGAAAGATATATGTGGATGCAAATGAAACTGCATATTTTTGTTCCCTAATGTTTATTTCTGTATTCCCCTAGCTACATTCAGACAAAGAATAGCTATCTCTTACATCTTTGTAATAAAATTTCTTAATGCTCCTAAAATTTTTTTAATTTAAAATCTTTAAATGTTAGTAATTTTTATCAAATTGTTATCAGTTTTTATTTCATCTGTGTTTGCTAACTTTTTGCACAGTTTATTTCTGTTTTACATCATATGTCCTTATTTTTGTCAGTAAGGCCGTTTAAATTTTAAACAAATCACTTTAGGCACTTTAAAGAAACGACAAAGAAAACAAATAAACTTTAATTTTCAAACAAATACAAGCTCAATATAACATGTTTCAATAAACCATAAATTTGGGCATAAGATTTTTCAGTAAAAAGGGGAATGTGTTTTCAGTACTTTGAAAACTTTTTTTAATGAACTTTTTATAATGAACATCATGATGAACATCGACTCTATTTTGATCTTAGAAACTGAAACAAGAACTAGTTATTTTCTTACGTGGTAGTTATGTTTAACATATATATTTTATATTTTAAAATATAAGAAACCTGTCTTATGGAAACATCTATTTAAAATATGATTGTTTTTTAAATAATAATGAGTTAACTTAGAAAACAGGTGGGCTTTTACGATTATAAACATCCGGTTTTTTAACCGAAGGTGTCAAATCGGAGTCAACTGGTTTTCAACATAAGACTTTATGATGTATTTAATGAGAATCAGCAGGTTGAATATCAGTTACAGTTGAGAGTTACATAGTTTAATACTCGTAAATTCACTTCTGTAATTTACAGTAACTTTCATTAAATTTTGTATGCTTAGCCAAAGGAACATTTGATCCGATGTTACTAATTTGATTTTCATGTCTTTTCAGATATTTGAACCGACTTTTCCTCTCTTTCGATAAAGCTAATTGACTTCTGGAGTGTGATTCGTTACAGGGGCCTTCTGTTTGAATTTGAATTTTTTACTTCCGAATTAATTTTTTTCTCATTTTTTTAATAAACCATTATTATTAGGAATTATAAGTTCTTATAATTCTTATAGTCAACTTTCGTTGTAAATGACGCTTTAGAATTAAATGCAAGTCTTTCCCCCATTGTAACACATAGCATCTTCTTATATCGCAAAAATAATTTGTTCAATTTAATTTGTAAAGCGCCAGATTCTGACGCTAAATCTTTTAATCGACGTTTAAGAATCTGTACATTTCACTTGGCTATATTATTGGTTGTTGTATGGTATACATCAAATACCATGGGTTTTGTACCATGATTACGTAAAAATGTCTTACCTTCTGGAGAAATATGTTAAGGACCATTATTCGATGCCAAAGATACGAGATACACGTTGTAAATTTGAGATATGTAATCGTATGTGCAGTAGTTGCATTATGAACAATAAAAGCTTCTGACCATTTGCTATGAACATTATGTACAAGAAAAATATTTTACATGTAAGTCAGAAATCAGAAATACTCAATATGGATTATTTGCAAAAAGGATGCAACCAATGGTATGTATATACTTTTGGAGGATTATTTTTCAAATTTACACAAGAAGTGCAGATCTGTGCACGAGTTTCTCTATTTTTATCGATACCTGGCCACCATACAAAATGCGAGCTAAAGACTTCATTTTTACTGTACAAAAGAGTCCAAAGTGCAAGCCACTAAAATTTGTTTTTTATAAACTTCAAGTGTAATCACTGTACACCATTTTTAAATGTAACCATGTTGAAGAGCAAATTCTTAAGGATTTCAGAACCTGAAAAAGAGGTGGTGGAAAAACTGACGTAATTATGGATCTCATTTTGTGATTTAGGCATTTTTTGAACGTTTGCGGTAAAGTTAAAAGTTGATTTTTTGCAAAAATTTAATATACATTAATCATTTTATTTGCATTAAATTGTGATGGTATGTCTTCACTACGTAATGGATGACATGAAACAGTATCGGCCTTTACATGCTTGGAGTATTTTTTTTTTATAACTTTTGGCATATTGAAATACTTATAAATATAATTCATATATTTTCATTCAAGCAGCACAAAATACAGGAATACTCTTAGTAAGAAAAATATTGACACGAATGCTGTACTATATGTATACAAAGTAAATATTCTACAATATAAATACTGCAAAAATTATTTACAACAAAAATTATAGAAAGTGTTTCTTTATGCACTTGATTATACCATCTATCTGCATTTGTCAAAGTTTTTCACTGTTATCTGACATCATATGAGAAATAGTCGTTGAGATGTCATTAGGAGAAGCATCAGTTCTTAACACTAAGGGTAAAAATAGTTCAAATGTGAAAAAAATCTTCAGATGTAATTAAAATATTCATTACTCATATATGCCTGTTCACAAAAATCAGGCGAAAGCTAATCCTTCTTAGAAATTGTTTTAAAAGATGAAACTTCATACAGATTCCGTAAAAACTTTGAATAATACATAAACCTAAACCAGTTTTAATTCGTGATACATTAACTGCACGAAGGACAGATAGTATGTACTTTTCCTTGCGTTTGATAAATATTATTTTTATCAATTTTATACTCATAATACGTAATATCATCACACATAAAACGTGATTTTGATTGATAAATAAAACAAAATTTTCTACAATATAAAAATTATGCATATTTTTATGGTTTAGGGGTTTTACGATTTTGTGCATACGTGTGTGGAAATTAAAAATTCTTAAAAATGTAAAATATTCCAGCACGTGAAAAGAATAAACTTAGTACGCAAGTCTTTTATGCCAAAAGAATGAAATAATAAAAGAAAAATAATTCCCAAATTTTTCATAAAAATAAATTCAAACATATATAAATGTAATCGTATAAAATTTATTTTATTTAATTCAGAAAATAAAATTGTCTATTTATGTGATTTTCGTATTTTTCTTCATTTTTTTTTAATTTTAAAAAATATTTTTGATAGATTTTTAATATATATATATATATATATATTTGTAAGGGAGAAGAATATTTTGCAGAAAACAAATCAGTTTAATTGTAACTAGAAATAAACGACAAAAAAAGTGCATTTTAAGTATTGTAAAAATAATTATAGTTTTATAATGAAATTATCAAACAATTTAAAAAAATTTAATATTTTTTAAGTCTTTTGTATGTATGTTGTTTATTAAGTATCCAAATTAAAAAACTAATTATTTAAACATGATATTTTTTTATAACATGTAAACATAAGTTCGGTAAAAAAATAATAAGGGTTAACGTATGGAAAATATTAGAATTATGCTTTGCATTTGTTCATTTTTTTAAAAGAATGTACAAAGATAATATTTATGTTTAGTTAACGAAGTTTTTTATTTATGGTTATTAAAAAAAACGTTTCTTTAAGACCACTGTAAAAAAGTCCAAGCTTATATATTGGTTAAAATATTTTATCTTCTTAAAATTAATGGAATTAAAACAACTTTTATCATTTCAATCTTATATTTAAAAATATCATGAATAAATTGTATAACTTAAATTAGTAGTTCAATTAAAAGTTTTTCAGTAAGTTGATATATATATATATACACTATATTGACAAAGGTGACCGGTCACTTGCGATTTTAGACGTTTTGTTAACTATCTAGAAAAATACATGAGGAATTAACCTGAAACTGCAGGTGTGTAAACAGTATAGTATAGGTTATATATTTCCGCGAAGATTTTTTCACGAAACCCCATAGGGGACTGTCAACAAATTGAAAAGAACGAATATCTTTTGGATTACCCTGTGGAAACTAATGTAGCAAAAGCGTTCAAACTCGAGATTATTAATAAGTGACTTATTGTAATGTACTCTGTTCATTTTTATGAGGATAGCATGTATACTCGAAGAGAAATTAAGGTTTTTATAAAAACAGTTCCAAATTTCGCCAAGTTTTTTGCTTATAATTTGCAGAGATCTTAATATAAAATAACTTATTTTGAGAAAATATGTCAAACAACATTGTACATAATACTCGCAATCCGAATTAAAAAATAATAAAAATTGGATGAAAATGAGCAGATTTACTAAAAAATGTTTCACTGCGCATGCGCGAATGCAATTAAAATATAATGTACACAATGTATTAGCTAAGTATATAGAGCAACTTTTGTGAAAGTATCAAAATCATAGCTTGAAAATTCTGAAAATTATCGTCGATAAAATAAGCTCGAAATCCGCTGTTCCCGAAATCTGCTGTTAAAGATGAGGGGTTGTATCTAAATATAGTAGCACGTGCAATATTGTGTACGCTATCTTGGCACTAATCAACAGATATTTGATACAACCCCTCATCTTTTTGCTTCTTTTTGGGAACAACGGATTTCAAGCTTATTCTATCGACGATAATTTTCAGAATTTTCAAGGTATGATTTTGAGACTTTCATAAAAGTTGCTCTATATACTAAGCTAATACATTATGCACATTATATTTTGATTGCCTTCGCGCATGCGCAGTGAAGCACCTTTTAGTAAACCTGCTCATTTTTCATCCAATTTTATTATTTTTTAATTCCGATTGCAGAGTATTATGTACAATGTTGTTTGACATAATTTCTCAAAATAACTTTTTTTTATATTAAGAACTCTGCAAATTATAAGCAAAAATCTTGGTGAAATTTGGGACTGTTTATATTAAAACCTTGATTTCTCTTCGAGTATACATGCTATCCTCCTAAAAATTATCACAGTATATTACAAAAAGCCACTTATTAATAATCTCGAGTTTGAACGCTTTTGCTACATTAGTTTTTACAGGTTAATTCAAAAGATATTCGTTCATTTTCAATTTGTTGACAGTCCCCCTTTGGGGTTTTGGGAAAAAATCTTCGCGGAAATATATAACCTATACTATACTGTTTACACACCTGCAGTTTCAGGTTAATTCCTCATGTATTGTTCTAAATTATCCACTAGTTACACTGTATTACACCAAATATGGTGGTAGTATGGTTGCAGAAATACCAGAAGAGGTATAATTTGGATGGAAGACAGAAATGATATTTAGTTCATAACGCTAAATGTTATGATGGTTATGTTAAGACCGATCAAATTCAACACAAAAAATGGATTTTGCATGGAAGCAGAAGTAATGAAGATATTATATATTGAATCAATAGCAACCACATTTTTAATTCCATGTGGTGAGTGTTACAGTGATAATGTTAAGATGCCTAACACAACTCAAACTCGGATGAAGACTACGAGAGTGCAGTCAGCGTGAACTAGTTTAAGTATTTAATGCATTCTACAATCCATGAAAATTTCCCAAACAACAAACAGTGAGAGTAAGAGGGACAACGCAAAATAAATGACGGCGCACTGGTGTCACAGATCCGAAATGCGGACATACAATATGTATATATATATATATATATATATATATATAGTATGGTGATATATGAAATGCAAATCCGTTGATAATATTTTAAAAATTACAAGTTGATGAAATAATACAAAATGAGTGTTAATCCCTGGAAATAAATCATTATAAAACCTGCTATTTTTAGCCTTTCAAATATACCAAGATAAATATTTAGAAATCGTATAACTGTAGAATGTCCTAATTAGGCCTAACAAATCTAATTGCTTTCTTAACCGTTTTGGTTCGTGCTTGATGAATGATGAAAAATATAGGAATGAGCATTTCTGATTTTGAAAGTTTAACTCATCGTGTTCGTGATCCGTGAATTTTTCTCCCGCATTTCATGCTTTGAAGATATTGACAATAAATAAAAACCAGAGAGTTATGCAATTTGCTAATACGTCATAAGTAAGATAAATTCAAATCATACTCACGCACACACACACACATATATATATATATATATATATATATAATAAAAAAAATCACCATTTTTCCTTAATTAATTTATTCCAAATTCTTACAATTCTACTTTTTTTTCTTGTCTTTTAAATATATCTTAAATCTAAATTATATTTTTATTCCATGTCTTTAATCAAAATATTTTTTAATTCATATTCGAAAAATCTTAATCTGTTAAAAGCTACACGTATTTGTAAAAACCCTTAATTTATTTCTTTTTTTGAAACATTCATATTTTATTTCTTTAGTACGTCTCTTAGTATAATTTTTATATTTTTATTAATATTATCATTCGATATCCCATAATGCATTTTGGCTCGCGCGTCTAACTTGTTCACCTTAAAATTATGTCGTATATAGTAATAAGTTCAACGTCCTTGCAAGCCGCGTATTGGCTATTCTTCACCTGCATTGGCGAAAATATTCATACGTCTCGTTGCCTTTAAAACATGGTTACGCAGGCCCGGAGCTCAGAATTTGTACGTGCTTTCAACTGCCAAACAAACCCCCGTCACTTGGAGAAGTTTTTCAAGTTGGTTCAATTTCTCTAATAATTTTAACATTTTCCTGTTGTTCCTATGGCGTAGCACAACTCAGATATGATTTCTGAATTTGCTCATTAGAGGAATTGTCTGTGATTAGTGACGTGTCAATAAAAAGTATGCATCGTGCTGTTATTTTTACGGGGAAACTCCTAATGATTTTCTGAAACATCCCCTTCCATCTGGAACCTTCTACTGCTAATCATTTGTTGTCTACGAGATCATTGAGTGCCAGAATTGATATATGCATTATGAAATGCCATTCATTTCATATATATATATATATATATATATATATATATATATAATGAAAGAGATAGAGAAGAGTAAAGGCAGTTGCGTATTCGAAGAAATTATCACTCAAGAATGTTATATAAATACAATTTCAATGAACGCTAAACATACTTTTGTTGATAATTCTGTTCATGAATTACAAAATATTACTCTTAAAAAAATCTTTTAAATGTCCCTTATTCAATAGGAAATATTCTGGTTATGTGAAAAAAAAGCGATACCTTTCTCATTTTTAAATATTGAAATATGTTCCACAAAACTTGATAGACGTACATCTGATGCCAGATTACCACTAGATTATCATTATGTCATGTACTAAGTAATTAATAAAAAAAAAATATTAATGCTTGAAACTTTGACGTTTTTGATATGAAATAATAATAAAAATAGAACGTTATTTCGATAAATTTTTAACTCTTCGTAAAAATGATTAATTAGGATTGATGAGAACATACAACCTGAATTTCTAATTAAAAATTGTAATTTTTGGCATAGTTTTTCTCTTTTTTGAATAAGAAGCTTTTACTATTTTTTTTATATCCGTCATTTTAACTGCACAAGGTAATTTGTTTTAATTTTTTATTACTTTCTTCTATCTTTAAAAGAAGAAAGTATTTGATTCATGAAAATTTTTGACTTCCGGTGTTCAACGGATTTATACGTGTTAGAAGGTCTTGAACAAGATTTGACTGTTTTTAGAATATGTCTGTCTGTACGTGACAAAAATATTGTGGGCGCTCTATCTCAAGAACTAATGTACGAAATTTAATAAAACTTTATATTCAATTAGTCCCTGATATAAATTGGTGCTGATTAGTTTTAGGGGAAAATTGCCCGACAGGTGGCGCTGCTATGCTGCATTTTATGCGATTTCCGCAATAGAACTAATGCAGAACGAATCTGAATAACTAATGCAGTTATTTTCATCGAACTTCAGATTAAGTTAGACCTTGACATAAATATTTGCCGGTTACGTTTTGGTCTAGATATCCCAATAGTTGGCTTTGCTATACCACTTTTTTCATTATTTTTATGATAGCCATATCTCAAGAACTAATGCACTGAATTTAATCAAACTTCGGATTCTGCTAGACCTTCACATAAATAGATGCTGTTTACGTTTTGGTGGAAATAGCCCAACAGGTGGCGCTGCTATGCTACTTTTTCATTATTATCACGATGACTATATCTCAAGAACTAATGCACGTATTTACATCAAACTTCAGATTCAGTTAGACGTTGACATAAGTTGTTGTTGGATAGCTTTTGGTCTAAATCACCCAACAGGTGGCGATGCTATGCTATATTTTGCAGGATTTACGCGATTTTATCAATAGTCATAACTAAAAAACGAATGCATGGAATAATAAAGCTTTAGATTCAGTTAGACTTTGATATAAGTTGGTGCTGATTATTTTTAGTGTATGCGAAACCTGTGTGAGATAGAAGAAAGTTTTGGGATTGGCACATCCGACTAGTTTATTTTATTTTTAAAAATACAAAGATAAAATCATCAATAATTTTTAACTAATTGGAAATATTATCCCAAATAAACTATTGGTTTTTAATTCAAGCTTATGATGCATCCAAATTTTCTAAATTATACATAATTTAAACTATCTACGGGTATACAAGGTGTCCCAGAAAGATTAAAACTCGGTTTAATCGACCTGTTATAGGTACAAAAGCAGTGTAAATTGCAAAAAATTTCAAAATACAGTCGAGTGTCTCTATATCGAAGTTCCATATATTAAATTTCTCTATATAACGATGTTTTGGTAGGAACACTATCTTTGTCCATGATTACATTAAAAATATCTCCCTATAGGGGAAAATGTATAAGCATATAACAATATTTTTCAGAAAATTTTCTTCATTTATACAGAAAAAGCTTCAAAACTAAGTGGAATTAATTTTCCTTCACAGATTCCTGGTTTATCCTTCAAAGCTGGGTTCCTGTACTTTATCCTTTTCGTCCAGCAGAGGCATTCAACAACCCCCTTCCCCATCAAACACACTTCTTAACACAGTTTCCATAGGATTTTTACTATTCTTTCAAATAAATGTTTATTTTCCGTTTTGAAACGTTTAAATAATTAAAAAATACCATATCAAGTTAATATTTAGAGTAAAATATTTCAAAATGTTAATTAGACATCTCAAAAATAATTTTGTTTTAAAAATTTACAAATTAAATAGAAAATTTTACATAATTCTTCATAGAACGAATTTTTCTATATAACGAATGCTTCGACTGGAACAATGGATTTTCCTATATAGAGACTCGACTGTAGTGTGGAATGAAATAGTCCTTCGATGTCTTATTAAAAAAATTTAACTTTATAATTTCTCTCGGTACTATAATTTTTATTTAGAAATCTAATCTCTCTATAGGGGAAAATGTATATCCATATAACTAAATTTTTCAGAAATTTTTCTTCATTTATTCAGACAAAGCTTCAAAACTAAGTTGAATTAATTTTTCTTCACATATTCCTGGTTTATCCTTCAAAGCTTAATGTCTTTACTTTATCCATTTTGTCCAGCAGAGGCATTCATCAACCGCCTTCCCCATCAAACACCCTTCTTAACACAGTTTCCATGGGACTTTTACTATTCTTTCAAATAAATGTTTCTTTTCCGTTTTGAAACCGTTTAAATAATTAAAAAATACAATACCAAGTTAATATTTAGAGTAAAATATTTCAAAATGTTAATTAGACATCTCAAAAATAATTTTGTCTTCAAAATTTACGCATTAAATAGAAAATTTTACATAATTCTTCATAGAACGAATTTTTTCTATATAACGAATGCTTCGACTGGAACAATGGATTTTCCTATATAGAGACTCGACCGCAGTTGGTAATGAAATAGTCCTTCGATGTTTTATTCAAAAAATTGAACTTTATAACTTCTCTATAATTTTTACTATAATTTGTACTATAATTTTTATTTAGGAATCTATTGTCCATTATCTAACTAGTAGCACAGTCAAAATTCCATTATTCTACGACCAAAACTCTCAGAGTTAGGATAAGTTGAAAATTTTGAAATTCTTGAGCTTCTCTATACTGAAAAATATATCTGTCAGTTTTTAGTGCCGGAAAACTTCGCAAAAAAAATTAATTATCATAAGTTGGTGCGTTTTGCTCATAAAAGAATAGAATTTTTATTTTGTAGTTGTCAGAGACAGGATAATCTTTTTATAAATTTAACTTATAAGGAACAGTGACCAAATTAAAATTTAATAAGTAAAAAAAGTGTTTAAAAAAGCATACTTATTAGGGTGGGCCGAAAAAAAAAATTTATTCGCTATACCGCGGAAAACTTGACTTTAGGGTTGCTTAGTAAAATAAAATAAAATAAAAAATTAGCTAAATTTTAATTTTTGCGGCAGCGCAACGCAAATGAATTTATTGGAAATCAATAGTTTTCTTTCTTTTTTTAAAGCTGTAAAAGAAAAAAAAACCGCTATAGTGAAAAATCTTTAAAAGAAAGATATAAAAATACATTATAATAAAAAAAGAAGCAAAATTACTTCATTTGAGGTAGCGCAAAACATTTAAAAAATCCTTAAATTAACGCAATCAAGTTGTATTCACTCAGTGAATGTTGGCCGGATTGTGGGCCGGGTCTTTTTTTCTATTTTAATTCGCTATACCGAAAAAGACTTGTGTCTAGAGTAGCTAAGTAAGATGCAAAAACAAAATAAATAAAATTTTACAGCTGGTGGTAGCGCAAAATGCCTAAAATTTAGAAAATTTGGCATAAAACTCGCGTTTTTTCTCAAATTTTAGGCCTTTTGCGCTACCACCAGAAGTAAAATTTTATTTATTTTGTTTTTGCATTTTACTTAGCTACCCTAGACACAAGTCCTTTTCGGTATAGCGAATCAAAAAAGAAAAAAAGACCCGGCCCACAATCCGGCCAACATTCACTGAGTGAATAAAACTTGATTGCGTTAATTTAAGGATTTTTTAAATGCTTTGAGCTACCTCAAATGAAGTAATTTTGCTTCTTTTTTTATTATAATGTATTTTTATATCTTTCTTTTAAAGCTTTTTTTACTTTACCGGGTTATTTTCTTCAAACTTCATTTTCGGTTAGGCGTTGACATAAATTCTTGCTGATTACGTTTTGGTGTAAATCATCCAATTGTTGGCTCTGCTATGCTGTATTTTTCAAAATTTACACGATTTTAGTGATAAGCATATCTCAAGAACTAATGCACGAAATTTCATCAAACTTTAGATGATTCAGTTAGACCTTGATATAAATTAGGTGAACACATACACATTAGGTCTTGGAGTAAATATCCTAACAGATAGCGCTGCAATATTGCATTTTTCATGATTTCAGCAATAGCTATATCTCAAGAACTAATGCACGGAATTTGATCAAAGTCATATTCTGTTAGATCTTGACATAAACAGACGCTGATTAGCTGGATGAACAGGTTGCGCTGCTTTACTGTATTATCACGATTTCTGCGAATTATATATCTCTAGAACTATTGCATGGAATTTCACCAAACTTCATATTCTGTTAGACCTTGACATAAGTAAATCCTTATTTGGTTTTAGTGTATAGCTCCCAACAGGTGTCGCAAATATCCTTTGGTTTTTACGATTTCCGCAATAACTATATCTCAAGAACCAATAGATTGTCATTTAATTTTGTTTGCAGACGATTTGAAAGTTTGTGATGGCCACAACATAGTAGTTTCTATTGAATGACTAACAAGGAAGGTAGCCATAAGCGCATACTCAGAAAATTAAAAGAAAAATTCAGAATATTCTTCTCATGAGGATATAAATATTTATAAAAAATTCCTGCGAAATCTCGCTATAGCATCCGTAAAAAAGTAAGGAAATTTTCGTTTTCTTGGCGGTTTATCGTCTGTTAGTTACACAATGAAAACTTAAAAAATACGCTTTTATGAAAAGTTTTTTTTCTACTTTTCATACTGAACTAGTTGAATTAAGTATAAATTAAATAAATACATTTTTATAGCCATCATATACCTTTAATGAAATTTAACAATTTTATTACAGGGTTTAGAACGAAATTTAAGTTGGCTGAATTTGCTTCAAATTCAAAATTAATATCTGATTCTGAGCATTTTCAATATAACTTTGATATTGTTAGTGTCGGAGACAAATTAAAACATTATTGTTGCCATGGAAACAGTGATTAACAGTGACTATCATGGAAACAGTGAATATCAAATGTATAACGAAAACAATTTTAATCACACAGTAAGTTTTAAATACAATTAAAATGTATCTAGCTGGAGAAACTGTGCAAAATTAAATAACTGTAGCAATATATAACTTGTATATACACTTCTAAAAACAACTAAAGGATATTGTAATTCATATATAAGCAAAATTGTTTTGTAGAAAATGCGAAAAGAGGGTCACAAATGCAAATTTTTCTCACTTTCAAAATTCGGTGTATGCAAATTTTGAGTTTGGCGTCCAAAACGACGCTTTAGCGGCAGTGAATAAAATTTGGCTTTCAATTTACTGAAACACAAAGCGAAGAACAATGATTGATTTTCAGCAAGTGCTTTGTTTCGATCAGTGTGATGTCTCATAGAAGTCATTTAACCGAATTAGAAACTTGGAGAGTTGTTGGTTGGTAAAAGGGCAAAGGCCAACACAACCCGAAGTAGCAGAAGCCACTGAAGTTTCAGAAAGTGTGATTTCCAGGATCTGAAACCATTTTTTTGTAGACCGAAATACAGGCTGAAGACCAAGGTAAGATCGTAGACGTGCATCAACGCTCAATGAAGATCGATATTTAACGATAATGATAACGGCTCGAGACACCAAAATATGAATGCCACTTTTCTTCAACAACATCTTGGCTCGGCTTCTGGCACCACAGTTTCAACTCAAACTTTCCGAAACCGGCTCCACTCTGTAGGTCTGTATACTCGCAGAGCAACGGTATGTGTTAGGTTAACAGCAAGGCACAGTGGCGTCCGCAGGGAGTGGGCAACTGAGCATGTAAACTGGAGGAGAAATGAATGTTGCAATATTCTTTTCAGGGACGAGTCCCGTTTTTCTGTCCATCCTGTTAAAAGGCGTAAAAAAGGTTAAAAAAGGTCCTGTTAAAAGGCATCCTGTTAAAGGCCCCCCCTCTGGAGGGAACGTGCCACTAGAAACAATCCTGCGTTCTTGAAAGGAAGTGACAGATTTGGCGGTGGGCTAGTGATGGTCTATGCTGGCATCTACATTGATGTCAGCACCGACCTCCACATCATTCGAAATGGAGCTGTGATGGGTAAGGAATGGAATAACCAGCGGGTTCTCCAGGTATGAACCCAATAGAGCATGTTTAGGACAATCTAGGCCGACGAGTTGCTGGCCTATTACCACCTTCACAAACTCGCCAAGAACTGCAAATATCTCTTCTAGAGAAGTGGGACAGAATACCTCAGCTCCCCATTAATAGCCTCATTGGCTCCGTGCCTCAAAGGTGTTCAACGGTGCTGGCCGTCTGGGAAAACCATACCTCCTACTGAAAACGATTTTCTTTGAAGGAAACACATTTTTCATTCGTTTTTTCTTCATGTGAACAAAATGTTTTTCTTCCTTTTGTACACAAATTCTCAATACAATGTATTTTCTTCTGCCAAACGTGTGTAATTTTTTTATCATATTGCCTACCACGTCTGTTGATCATGTATCAATCATCTAAACAATTCCCCAGCACAAGATCCACCCGCAACCTCAATATAACTTTAATTGTTTTGATCAGTGTATTATGTAAGTTTATAGAAATAATAATAAATAATTTCAACGTATACGTTTAAATACATTAAGAACTGCGCATTTAAACATTCATTTAATGAGCAATTTCCATCAAAATCGCTTACATTTGGTGAAGATAAATTGATGCTTGCCTAATCGCGTCTTTTTGCGCTACTTGAAAGTATTTTATTTTTTTACAGATTTACTGTTGGGATTCCATAGCTAAATTTCACTGATCCTTTGTAATGTACATGAGTAGTTTCATTAGCATTTAAAAAAAATATTCTGAGTATGCATTTTAAGGAGACAATTGACTAATCATGCGGCATTTTGTAATACATTTCCATAAATAATTCTAATATCGGTTCAAAGTTTTTTTTCATAAAACAAAACTCTATAAAATTAGTGAAATAAGTGTTTTAACGAACGTTTCTCTCTCTCTCTCTCTCTATATATATATATATATATATATACCGGGTGGTTATAAAATAAGTATCTCTATTTAGAGCTGTCTGTAGCTTGAAGGAATAACCTGAATGAAACCAAAATTGGTACACTTACTATTCAAGAAGGGGGAAGAAGAATGGAACAATAAAAAAATAATTGCAATACTCACCGCCAGATGGCGCCATTGAGTGTGAAATGTAATGTGTAATACAAGAACAAAAAATTAAGGTGTAAAACCGGATGGCATACCTAATTTGTTGGAAAATGTCACAGTGAATTTGACTACGCTTTCGTTAATTTGCAGAATGTAACGCAGGAGTGATGTTTCGCACATGTTGTGATATGCGGTAAAGTCATTGACGTTTGTGACACCTCGACGGCACTCAATATTACACATTACATGTCACACTCAAAAGCGCCATCTGTCGGCGATCATTGCAGTTATTTTTTTTATTGTTCCATTCTTCTTCCCCTTTCTCGAATAGTAAGTGTACCGATTTTGGTTTAATTCCGGTTATTCCTTCAAGCTACAGACAGCTCCAAACAGAGATACTTATTTTATAACCATCCTGTATATATTTCTCTCCTATTTACAATTCAAAAGACAGTTTAATGCGAGAAAAATGCGGAAATTTTCTTGCTTTACTCCTAATATTTTATAAGTAACAATTCGTCACCATTAGAAATGTTATTATTTGCGTGTTTTTAAATTTTAGTGTATTTAAAATGTTTTATGGATTTTCCTGTGAAATTCGCTAAAATGAAAGAAAGAATTTTATCGGATAGTTTTGCATGATTAGTGGATCTTTAGTTTATATTCCCTCCATGTGCCACTTATAGAATATGTTACTTTTTTATTCAATTTAAACTAATGACAATAATACAATGCTCTGACCATAACAAAACTGTCTTCTATGTCATTGTAATATGTAAATTTATTATAGCAATGGCAATTATGAATATAAAGCATAGTTCGTTTTTTAATTTTATTTATTTATTTTATTTATTTTTTTTTTTTTACGCAAAGTAACAGTGTTATAAAAAAAGGTAGCACAACAGTGCTCCCTGCGAGGTATTAAAATTTAAAATCAGATCAACATATCTATATTTATTTTCTTCTATCTTTACAAGAAAAAAGTATTGGATTCATAAAATGTTTTTACTTCCGGCTTTCAACGGATTTATACGTTTTTCAGAAAGTTCTGATCACGATTTGACTGTTTTTAGAAAACGGATGTCTGTGAGTCTGTCTGTCTATGTGTCTTTCTGTATATCCTCCATCTCAAGAACTAAAACACGGAATTTTAAAAACTTTAGATTCAGTTAAACCTTGATACAGATTGGCACTATTTAGTGTTTGGTGCATATCGCCCAATAATAGCCCTATCTGAAGAACTTTTGCGCTTTTTTTCATCAAACTTCATATTCACTTAGACGTTGACATAAGTTGTTGCATATTAGGTTTTGGAGAAAATCTCTCAACGGGTGGAATTTTTCACGATTTACAAGATTTTAGCGATAGTCATATCTCTAAGACTAATGCATGGAATTTAATAGACCTTCATATAATTTAGTGCTCACTTATTTTTGATGTAAATAGCCCAACAGGCACTTTGATATGATGCAATTTTCACGATTTTCACAATAGCGCTATCTCAAGAAATAATGAATGGACTTTCATCAAACTTCCAGATTCATTTAGATATTGACACATGTTTTTGATGATTAGGTTTGTGTGTAAATAACCAACGGGTAGTGCTGATATGCTGCAATTTTCAGAGTTTACATAATTTTAGAGATAGTCATATCTCCAGAAAAAATTGACGTAATTTCATCAAACTCCATATTCTGTTATTTTGAAATATCAATATGTATGATATAGAAGAAAGTTTTGGGATTGCCACATCAAACTAATTAATCATTAATTCCCAATAAAAAATTTGGTGTATTTCTACACAATAGAAAATTAAATATATCTATAATGTTCATCGCAAAATACATAGAGATAGTATTCCCTCATCGTATGTAAAGTCAAAGTTAGTCTATAAAATATGCAATATTACCTACAATGTGGCATAGATTTTTCAGGAATAAGTTAATTATATGGCAAGCCATGGTGGCTAAATTACATGAATGTGTTGTGGCACTGATTCCGAAAGTAAAAGTAACCTTATTGAAACAAAACAGCAACAAGAATCGATAAAGTACAAACTAATAACGTTAGAGATTGAACTCAGATATCCTACGCAAAAAAAATCATTCAATAATATTAAAGTGCAAGCGAGAAATTATCAGGGTCCATAAGCCATGTTTTCGGCCCATGAAATAAGCCTAAACTTGATTTTGTTATACTGACTTAATTATTTCACTTTTTAATATTAGAAGATTTATCCTGTACGATTTCACCAATAGTTTTTGCATTTTGTTTTATATGACTTACACAAGCTCAATGTTCGTATTATTCGTAGTTTTTCATGAAAAATACGCAATTACACCTAATTTTACCGCAATTATTTATATGTGCGCAATAGTGCAACACTTTCTTCTTTACATACATTATAAAATACATCAAAATGTACAATATATGTAAAAATAAAAGTGTTACAAAGCTGCGCTCATAGTAAAATTTTTAAAAAATATATTAAAAATTGAGGTTAAATTAGGCGAAATTGCGTATTTTTCATCAAAAACTACGAATAATGCGAACTTTGAGCTTGTGTAAGTCATATAAATCCGAACAAAATGCAAAAAATATTGTTAAAATCATATAGGATAAACCTTTTAATATTAAAAAGTGAAATAATTAAGTCAGTATAACAAAGTCCAATTTTAGTCTTATTTCATGGGCCAAAAACATGGCTTATGGACCCTGATCCTTTGAAAAAAAAACATTCCCATATGTTAACCCTTTTTATCCTGACTGTACTTATAAGTACTACTTTAACCCCTTCGCGACGAGAATCTTTTACAGAATTTTTAATCTTTTACCACCGGTTTTTCAAAACAGAAATTTTCGCCTAATTGAATTGCAGTAATGCTGTCATTAAATAAGGTAAAGCTTAAAATAAAAAGTTACTGGTGGGAATAATCGAAGATTCTGAGCATCTTATGCGTCACGTATACGTATCGCTCGTCCCCAAAGGGTTAATAAAACACCTTTATATTCATAATATGACCGTTTTTCCTAACGGTATTCACAATGTCACAAAGAGTGTATTTCTGACAGTAGGCAGGAGATGGCAAATTCAAGCACATATCTTCTTTCTTTGCATTGTAGGGATTTTACATTTGCCACGCTACATTCGAAATCCATTTTGCAATAGAATTCACATGCATGTTGTTCTTCATTTGAGTAATTTTGGTGGTTTATTACCGGTTATTTAGTACTATTATTTTCTATTGTTTCTATACTCTACAGGTGAACATTTCCTATATTTTATTTGAAGTTTATTCTTTGAAATTTACTATTTTATTTTATATCATAGAGTAAAAAATTTATGGTGGTTACAGTTGCATAATTAACCACTAAAACACCATAAAAATTATTTTCATCTTTTCTATGTTTATACTGCTCCAAAACTTATGCAATGATGCAAAAATACAATTAAAAAGTAGCTGGAAAATTAGTTCAGGATATTAAGGGTTAAATATTAGCTTACGCGTTTCTACACTTGATTGGTATCAGCTGTTAAGATATCGCATATGCTGTGAAGTCTCAATTAGAAGAAGTATGAACTGTACAAAATAAAAATTAGGTGACAAATATTTGGAAAATGTCCACTACTGTTAGAGTTACCTTAATGTAAATATTTTTAAATATATAATACTTTTCTTAGACTTCGTTTAATAAAATAAGTTCAAATATTTTCGGGGTAATTAAGTAAAATCTGCTTTACCACCAGTTTAAAAAGTCTAAGTTAGGATTATTTTCTGATGTTGCTACACATTTTTAATCGTAACTATGAATATATTCAAATAATATTTATTACTTTCCACCAATGTTCTAGAATTTTACTATACATTTGAGGCTTTATATGATCAATAAATTCTACCCTGTTTCTATTGTATTCTTTTGCCGAATGTAAGATTTCATCTGCCCACGTCTGGTTTAATAAAAGTTTTCATATTCGCTAAGAATATTCTTCATTGCATATATCTAATGTATTTGTTTCTCGTAAAAATTTAACCTACTCGAATACAGATAATGTAATTGAATTTTTGTATTGAAGTTCCAGAAATAGATACTATTATGCATTTTTTTTATTCCTTGCTATTTTGGTATAACAAATCAAATGCTTTTCAGAATCTGGAAGTAAAAATTTAATATCCCTTACTGCTGCTTTATGCATTTACTACTATAATAAAATTTGTTTAAATTCTGCTCATTTTTAAGTTATATGCTCTTATATTAGTATATTTTATTTTTACAACTTACGAATATATTAATTCCAACACAATTAAATAGAATAACCCAACATGAGTGAAAAATTTATCTGGGCCAGGACTCGAACCTGAGACCTACAGCGTGACGCGCTGATGGTCTGACCACTGAGCCTCTCTGGTCTATATCCTATCTCGGTGATATCTGACTATTATAGATGTTGGAAAGTGTCACCGGACAGGAAATTATGCAGTTTAACATTTTATTCAATTCCTAATATTAGCTCACACTCTCTATATATTTATATATCTTGTTCAATATTGTTCAATCGTTAATAAAATATTTTCTATTCATCCACTCAAATTCAAATACATTTTTTTAAAGTTGTAGTGGATGACATTTAATGTTAAAACAGTTTTTTTCAAATATTAATTCATTAATTAAATTTAATTAATTAACTTAAATTTTATATGGGAGAAAAAAAAATTATCCCATTGTTTTCATAAATGAAATGAAAGATTTCCCACAAATTAGTGATGCCACAAAAACAAAATACCGCAACGATGATTATAAAAAAAATGTCCAATAAAGATAACGGGTAGGAATTGACTTAAGAAAAATATTTATATTACTTGTTTTGTCTAAATTTCTTTTCTTTTGCTTTTTTTTATTATTAAAATTTAAAAATAAAGCTATATGTTATCTTAAACATCAGCAAAAGATTACTGTAGACAGGCTGGTGTTTGCCTGTATATTGGTTTGTCTACCTGGAAAAAAGTGTCACAAAAAGGTTTCTATTTGGTTGGAATTCCGTACACATATTACTGAGGCATAACGTATTGTCTATAAATAAATTTTAATTTCTTGTGGTTTCTTGTGTTATATTAGTATATTTCCTTTCTTTTTACTTTCCCTTCTTTTTGTTTTTCAGGTGAAAAGCGTTTTTTTTATTGGAATTTAAGGATAAAGCATTTTTTTTCTGAAATGTCAGTAAAAGATTACTGTAGACAGGCAAAATGTTTTTGGTGTCAGTTTGTATGTCGGTATGTCTATCTTGAGATACCTGCCTCATAAAGGTTTCTATTTGGTTGAAATTTCGCACACACATTATTGAGGTGCACCATATTATTCGTATATAAATTTTAGTTTTGGAGTTTTGTTTCGGTCGGTAAATACAGGAAATAATTTTCCATGTCCTTAAGCTTTTTATCGGTATTCAGACCATTTTAAAATTTTATCAGTCATTAAAAGAGAATGGTAATATTTCGATACTGTATTTAAACGCTATATTCTATCTGCTATATTTCCTGGTGACTTAAATAAAACCAATCGATATGACATTGTGTTAATATATTTGTCAGACACTCGAAATTGTATAGAGGTATTATATTATTTTGTGACATTTTGTTCATCTGTTTGAAAATTATAAAGTGTTTTAGTTTCTCATTTAATTTATTTTGCTATCATACGTATTTTATTTTCTTCCTTTTACCTTTAACAGCATATTTGTATTTCTTAGCGTACCAAAATATATATATATATATATATAAAATAATCGTGTTTTTTGTCAAACTAATTAAATCTACAACGTTTTAATAGAAAGAAAAATGTTTCTTTGGGTGTTTTTGGTTTTGCTTCTTTTATCAAAGTATGTTAGATCGTACCTAGAAAAAACAATTTTCAACATTTTCCAACATACTTAAAATGTGTTTAAGACTTCAATTTCTCTGTTCACCTGACTGTGCTCTGACGCTCGTAAAAAACTCATATTGCCGTGTAATTGATACATGCTTGAAATTTCAATTTTCATTATTAGCCTTAGGAGTGGAAAGACTTTTTCAAAAATTATTTTTAATTAAGAATGAATAATAAGTAATAGATTGGAGTAATTTAGTAACTGTCCTTTTATTCCATAATGAGAAAAAAATAAATAATGAAAATTTTTGAGAGGAAAATACAATATTTCTATTACTTGTTTAAACATGAAGGAAAGGTCTTAAAATTTTAAAATTATTTGACATTATAGATAAAAGTATATATTTTAAATGTAGAAACTTTCATTCTTGTCTTTTTATTCCTTAATGAGAAAAATAAATAAATAATGAAAAATTTTGAGGGAAAAATTCAATATTTCTATTACTTGTTTCAACTTGAAGGAAACATCTTAATATTTTAAAATTATTTGACGTTATAGATAAAAGTGCATATTTTAAATATAGAAACTTTTATTCTTGCCTTCAGTTTATTTTTCCTCAACAATGTTTTAAATTAGAGTAGAATAAATTATTAATTTAACGGGAAAGTGGTTTAACAAACGATTATATAGTAATCATAGCTCAATATAGATGGCAGCACTACATTTTTTTACAAGATGGCAGAAAAGGCGCACACATTTGAAGTGAAATAGCCCATAGAACGTAACAAATATTACCTTTTTGAACGCAATTCTGTTATGTTAGGAATCAAAAGGCAATCTTGAATTTTTTTAAGCATATCATGGGCGTATTGAAGTTTATGCTTATGCAATATTGTTAATATCAGATTTTTCCTTCATTTGATTTTTTAAGTACACATAAGAGAAAAAATTGTGATTTTTTAATCTTTTTTAAAGTTTCTACGGTATTTTGAAGATGAAAAAATAAATGACATCTTCCAAATTTGAGAAATTTGGTTTTCATACGTAACATTACATCAGACATCAATTTCACTTATGTTTTTAAATTCCTTTGATTTTTATAACGCTTTTAATTTTCTCAAAAGTTTCAATCTTTCAATTTTTACAACAAATTTAAGGTTAATCATGGTGTTACGAAATTATTATTACTAAATAAATATGATAATAATTGTCCGCAGGTTACAATAGTATGGAAAAATTTAATTTATGTTAAATAGTTTTCAAGATATGGAACTTTAAACTTGCAACTTTGAACGATTCCATGCATGGCATTCTATGTCACAAGTTTTTTAAATGTCCAGAACTGCCAAAATATTTTTTTTTTTTCAAAATATTTTGAATAGCTCTATTTAAATATGAATTGAATCTGTGTACCAAATTTTATTAAAATCGATTACTATGCGGCCACGACTTTTTTAGGTAGATTTCAATACAAAAAAGTATAAATCTACCTATTGCAGCCGTTCGGAGGAAAGTAGTTCAGGAAAATTTCGATATATTTTCACCGATCGTGACCCCCAGACCCCAAAACCACCCTCCGTTCAAATGTTGATTTATATATTTAGATATATCCATATATATATATATATATATATATATATATGTGACCTATGTCATATGATACCGCTCGTATTTATAAATCAATTTTGATGAAACTAAGTGTGTGTATTAAGCTTACCAATGTCTCGATAGAGTTCGTTGGCCAGCTTGGTCCGCCATTTTGTTTCAAGATGGCGGCCATTTAAAAATTTAAAACTAAAATAAATATACAAAAAAGTTAAAAATTCAAATTTATTTTTTAATTAATTGTTACGCCTTGATACGAGGATTCCAGAGCATTTTTTGGTTTACCTCTATCTTAAAAAATGGCTGAGATAGAGCAGTTTGAAATTCTACGGTGGCTGACATTTTGAAACAAAACAGCACATTAACGCGATTACTCGCAAATTATTTTCTTTCATTGTTGTAATAATTTTCCCAATCATACGCATAAAACTATATATTCATATTCGTTAGCGCCAAATTCTCGCCAAAATTGGCGACATTTGGCGAAATATCGCCAAATTTGGAGACCAAAATAAGTCTTCATAAATGAAGCCAATTTGGCTATTGCTCAACAATTTGGCGAATTTCTTATTCAAATTCAGTATTAACGAATCTTTTGTAAACGTTTCTTTGCATTTTAACTTGCTGTTTTCGTGTAACATTAGCTAAAATTTTAAAACGAAGATATAGGAAAGCTACCTTTTCCTCCCGGTACAGGCTGGAAGGACTTTTTTTAATTTTGCTCATTTTGCATGGAATGACCCTATTTCCAAAGCAACAAAATTGACAGACATTATTCTAGAGTATTACTTACGGAGATACTCCAAGAGAATTAGTTTACAGGACTGACTATGAGGCTACTGTGTATGGCATTTCAGCATTGGTATGCATTTAGAAAATTAAGTATTTTTTTTAGTATTACGATGTGTGTAGATGTAGATCATATGCAGGTTGCAATAAATAATTAGCACACACTACCAGCTATGTACAAGAAATGTTGAAAATGAATTTTTACTACGTTATGGGTTTTTTTTATATTTATTTAGATATTTCATTTAATTATATTAAAAAAATAAAATTCCTTAATCCTATTCTGATAATGTTGAAAGATATTTCATAATCTATGCAGCATGGATAATTTTTATTAAACAATCCTCATAAAAAGATTGGACTTGCAGGTAAGTAAGTTAAGTTATTTCTACGACATAAAATCTTCTAATCAACGAGATTGTTATACTAATAAAATCTCTGTGGTTTAGAGAAGATAAAATTAATAAAAAAAGAGGGTAGGGGGTGGGGAAATTAATCATGTGCTTTATATTCTAAAAAAGTACAGCTATAAACAGTTAGATATCGCCATTGCATACAATTGTATTAGTGTATTATTTCTTGAAAATTAAAACTCTTAGATTTTAAGTAATGTATGTTATATTATAATGACTATGTAATAATTATGTAATAATTATGTTATAAATATATTTATATAATTTTAGATAATAAAATAAATATTTTTAAGATATTAGATATTGTTTATAGGGAGACGAACATAGAAAGGTTTGTGAGATTGACATTTACAAAACATAATCTGTAGATTAACGAGTTATTTGTTCATTATTTATTGTGAAATAGTGTTCTAGTGAACAGTACAATTAAACACGATTTTGCTTCTTTGAAAGTTATGCATTATGTTTATAAAATAAAGGCAATATATTGTCGCTTTCCTATGAAAAATATTTAATTATTTGCCTTCTCTTTAAAAAAGTGAACTAGATGAAATATTCATATCTACTTACTCTGTTAATATGTATTTTCAATATTCAGACATGGTTAGTTATTTTTAAGCTCATTATGTCTTCAAAATATCTCCGTGGCAGAATTACTTAAATTTTATGAAAGCATGTTCGTATTTTTAAAATACACACACACACACACACACAATTTTCTGTACACTACACTCAAAACGGGTTCAACAATTGCTGAGCTTTGATCCAAGTTAATCTCACTATATTGACTCAAAATGTGATGATTTTATTATACCTTCTTCTCACAAATCAGTTATGATAAAGACAGAATAAGAAGTTTTTAATTTTAATGTGAGGAACAGTGCTCTTGAAAAAATCACGTAAAAAAATCTCTACATACATTACGAGCGTGGTTTATTTATATAAATGCTTAATTTAATAAAATTAAAATGAAATAATATTTTTCATTTCTGTAACTATGTATGTTTTAATTTTGTATAAGCATTCAAAATTCAGAACAGTGAATAATAGAAGTAGAAGTTAATTTAAAAAGTTGTTATTTGCACAGTAGAATTTCATATTATTGAAATATTTACCTTTATTATAATTTTTAATGGATTCATCTATTATTTTTATATTAGTATGTGTTTTTTACATTTATAATTTTCTTGCTTAACGGCTACATTAGACGGTTTCCCAATCAGATGCAAAATTTTAATTTGAATACGAGTTGCATCAATGAAAAATATTGCCGATCCAACTTATCGTCGATCTTATCCGGATTTGGTAAAACCTTGTTATCCGAATATATGCGAAATAATTTATCAGATTCGGTCGGGGGGCCTGGAGATTTGTTGTTGTTGTTGTTGGAATAGGGTAAGAATGCGGGTTGAATTGAAATATAATTTCAGTCAACCATCATTCATGTTCAAGTAGACATTGTGTTCAAGAAGTATATAACCGGATTCGTGCATGACTCTAGATCCGAGCTGACATCACAAATTTTGTCGTAACACAATTTCTGATAAAATCTGGTTACTCGATCGTATGCAAGATTCTATTCCGAACAAGACTTACAGTAAAAACATTATACCCGACTCGGGTCAGGTCGGGTTCCCGAAAATCAGGTCAACAGACCACTAATTCAAATCTATTCTGTAGCCGAACAAATCCAAAAAGGTCACCCGACCACTAATCCAAATCTATTCTGTAGCCGAACAAATCCAAAAAGATCTTCCGAACTTTATGGATTGGATTCGGATAAAATCTGGTCACCAGACCCGGTGCAGTGTCGTCACAAACGTCACAAACTTGTAGCATAAAAAAATGTCGATCCGAACAATCCAGATAGGATTCGGGCAAAATCTGGTCACCCTATCCGATTCAGATTCATCACATTTTTCACATTGAAGTCGCACGGTGACTTCACAAAGTAGATACATTTTGAGGTCAGAGACAGCCTTGAAAACGACCATAACGACTTCACATTTAGGTCGCAGTGACTTCACATCGACGTTTCTTGACGTCACGACGACTGTCACAAAGTCACAGCGTGACGTCACAATGCCTTATCGGCAGTAGAAATATTTATTAAAATAATATATGTGTTTTGATATGTTTTGTTTTTGGATGAAAACACAATGGAGCTTTGTAATGGGAATCATGCGATATTAAATGTGTTCCTTTAAATTTTGTTTTAGGCTAGTCTGTCAGGAATAACTTTGGGGCTTTTACAGGTCTTGAAACGTTTTTAAATATATATCTATACTAATATTATAAAGGAGTAAAGATTGTTTGATTGTTTGTTTGTTTGTTTGTAGGGGTTAATCTCTGGAACTACCGAACCGATTTCAAAAGTGATAGTGGCAAATTAATGGTGACAACTCCTGCTCCAACATAGGCTATATTTTATGTCGGTGCCACTAACCCCAGGGGGGTGCAGGAGCGAAAAACCTTCTAAAATTGCACTTTTCAGCTCACAGGCTATCAAAGCCTGAGAGCTAATGTGCCGCCCGTTCTGTATGTATGTACGTATGTACTTAACGCGATAACTCGTGATAGAAATATCCGTTTATCTTCAAATTTTGGTTATAGGTTTATAGTGATAAGGCGCTTCCCTGATTAGTTTTGGGGTTCATTGGTTAAGTATAAAGCGGGAAACGGGGGACTGATCCCCCTTAATTTACATAAATGGGCTTTTCGTGAAGAATTATCCAATTTGATTCAAATTTTGTTTATAGGTACATTGGGGTAAGGCGTTTCCCTGATTAGTTTTGGGGGTTCATTGTTTACGTATAAAGGGGAGGACGGGGGGATAACCCCCCCTTAATTTAGATAAATGTGTTTTTCCTGCCAAATTATTCGATTTGATTAACATTTGGTTTATAGGTTCATTGTTATAAGGCGCTTCCCTGATTACTTTTGGGGGTTCATTGGTTAAGTATAAAGGTGGAACGGGGGACTAATCCCCCCTTAATTTATATAAATGGGTTTGTCGTGAAGAATTATCCGATTTGATTCAAATTTTTTTTATAGGTACATTGGGATAAGACGGATGCGTGATTAGTTTTGGGGTTCATTGGTTACGTATAAAGGGGAAGGGACGGGGGGATAATCCCCCCTTAATTTAGATAAATGAGTTTTTCATGCTAAATTATCCGATTTGATTAAAATTTGGTTTATAGGTTCGTTGTTATAAGGTGCTTCCCTGATTAGTTTTGGGGGTCCATTGGTTAAGTATAAAAGGGGAAACGGCGGACTAATCCTCCCTTAATTTACATAAATGGGTTTTTCGTGAAGAATTATCCAATTTGATTCAAATTATGTTTATAGGTACATTGACATAAGGCGCTTCCCTGATTAGTTTTGGGGTTTAATTGTTTACGTATAAAGGGGGAGCGGGGGGCTAATCCCCCCTTAATTTAGATAAATGTGTTTTTCATGCTAAATTATTCGATTTGATTAAAATATGGTTTATATGTTCATTGTTATAAGGCGCTTCTCTGATTACTTTTGGGGGTTCATTGGTTAAGTATAAAGGTGGGAACGGGGGACTAATCCCCCCTTACATTATATAAATGGGTTTTTCGTGCAGAATTATCCGATTTGATTCAAATTTTGTTTATAGGTACATTGGGATAAGACGGTTGCGTGATTAGTTTTGGGGGTTCATTGGTTACGTATAAAGGGGGAATGGGGGGGCTAATCCCCCCTTAATTTAGATAAATGTGTTTTTCAAGCTAAATTATCCGATATGATTAAAATTTGGTTTATAGGTTCGTTGTTATAAGGTGCTTCCCTGATTAGTTTTGGGGGTCCATTGGTTAAGTATAAAGGGGAAAACGGGGGACTAATCCCCCCCCCTTAATTTACATCAATGGGTTTTTCGTGAAGAATTATCCAATTTGATTCAAATTTTGTTTATAGGTACATTGGGATAAGACGGTTGCGTGATTAGTTTTGGGGGTTCATTGGTTACGTAAAAAGGGGGGGACGGGGGGATAATCCCCCATTAATTTAGATAAATGTGTTTTTCATGCTAAATTATCCGATTTGATTAAAATTTGGTTTAGACGTTCGTTGTTATAAGGTGCTTCCCTGATTAGTTTTGGGGGTCCATTGGTTAAGTATAATGGGGAAACGGGGGACTAATCCCCCCCTTAATTCACATAAATGGGTTTTTCGTGAAGGATTATCCAATTTGATTCAAATTTTGTTTATAGGTACATTGGGATAAGACGGTTGCGTGATTAGTTTTGGGGGTCCATTGGTTAAGTATAAAGGGGAGAGGGAGGGTTAATCCCTCCTTAATTTAGATAAATGGGTTTTACATGCAGAATTACCCAATTTGCTTCAAATTTTGTATATAGATTCATTGTGGTAAGGAGCTTCCCTGATTAGTTTTGGCGGTTCATTGGTTAAGTATGAAGGGGGGAAACGGGGATGCTAATCCCCCCATAATTTATTGTCGATATCTTTCTTTTTCGAGGGGCATTATTCTTTGAAATAAGAGTATAATATACAATTAGTGTGAATAATCTGTGAGCTCAATGCCATCAGTTTAACTGGGCACTTTTCTTTTTATTTGTATACTGAAGGAGCTAGAAATTTGAAATTTGGCATTGTAGTTACTTATAAGATGTAAATGCTCTCTAATAATAATAATAATAAATCGAAATTTAAAAGGGTGAAATGAGCGAAAAGCGCTCTAAAATCATTCTAAATTACAATTTCTATGGACACTCTGGAACTACAGAACCGATTTCAAAAGTGATGGTGGCAAATTGATGGTGACAATCCCTGCTGCAACATAGGCTATATTTTATGTCGGTGCAACTAATCTCAGGGGGGTGCAGGAGCGAAAATGTTCTAAAATTGCAATTTTTTTATACTGAAGGAGCTAGAAATTTGAAATTTGGCATTGTAATTTACTTATAAGATGTAAATGCTCTCTAAGAACAAAAAAAAAAAAAAAAAAAAAATCGAAATTTAAAGAAGTGAAATGAGCGAAAAGCGTTCTAAAAACATTCTAAATTACAATTTCTATGGCATCTCTGGAACTGCAGAACCGATTTTAAAAGTGCTGGTGGCAAACTGATGGTGACAATCCCTGCTCCAACATAGGCTATATTTTATGTCGGTGCCACTAAGGCCACGGGGGTGCAGGAGCGAAAAACGTTCTAAAAGTGCATTTTTTTTTAATACTGAAGGAGCTAGAAATTTGAAATTTGGCATTGTGGTTACTTAAAAGATGTAAATGCTCTCGAAGAACAAATAAAAAAAAATCGAAATTTAAAAGGGTGAGATGAGCGAAAAGCGTTCTAAAAACATTCTAAATTACACTTTGTATGGAATCTCTGGAACTACAGAACCGATTTCAAAAGTGATGGTGGTAAATTGATGGTGACAATCCCTGCTCCATCAGCCTCTTTATTAAAAAGCTATGCGTTGCTGACAACTGGGTTTTTCACTGTTGTTAGACAAGTCGTTTGAAATGTAAAAAATTGTATTTTTCATGATATAAATTTAAAATCTAATGATTGTGCAGTTTTTCAAATATTGAATTTCAAAAATTAACCAAATTTCACAATGGAGTACCATAGTGAAACCTTCACGCGTAAAAAGATAATGATAAGTGCGACGTGTCCGGACGTGTATATTGGCACGAGTGACAAATTATAGTAGCCTTATTATTCTGTTAAAATATAAGAGTGAATTATGGAACGTCAATATTTTGTTTGATTAAAAGTTTGATAAGAGAAATTGACCAGCGTAGCGGGCGTAGCTTGCTAGTAGATTTATAAATTGTTATTACCCGTAAGGCATGGTGACGTCACGGCGACGTCAATGTGAAGTCACACTGTTACTTTGTGACCGTCGTCGTGACGTCACGTGACGTCGATGTGAAGTCACTGTGACCTAAATGTGAAGTCGTTATGGCCGTTTTCAAGGCTTTCTGTGACCTCACAATGTGACTACTTTGTGAAGTAACCGTGCGACTTCAATGTGAAAAGTGTGACGAATCTGCATCGGATAGGGTGACCAAATTTTCCCCGAATCCGATCCGGATTGTTCGGATCGACATTTTTTTTGCTAGACGTTTGTGACATTTGTGACGATTCTGCATCGGATTGGATGACCAGATTTTACCCGAATCCGACTCGTAAAGTTCAGATACATATTTTTTTTTTTGGCTGCAGGTTTGTGACAATTGTGACGATTCTTCATCGGTTCGAGTGACCATATTTTACCCATATTCGATGAGGAAAATTACGGATCGGTTATTTATTTTTATTTATTTTTATTCTCTTTCTTTTCTTTTCTTTTTTTTCTACAGGTTAGAAAGAATATTCTATTTTTTCTTTAGATCAAGTTATTATTTTATTCTAGTTTTTCAGATTAATCCAAACCCGAGCTGCAATAATAAAATCTCAAGCCGAAATCAACCCGAAGCCGAAAAAAAATTACAATCAATTTAACCCAAACAGAATAACAACAACAACAACAACAACAACAATTATCGCTATTCTTACTCGGCTCAAGCTGAACGCCATGTCGGGTGCGGGTAAAATCGGAATAACCAACCCGATGCAGGACTTAAGTCGGGGTTTTAAATTATTTATTTTATTTTATTCTGTCTATTTAGTTAAAGTTTTGCTTGGGCTCCGATTCTTATATGAATACCCTATCAGGTCGGGTAACGCGATTTTGAGACGATTTTATTAAAATCCTGCAATCGAGTGAGACAACCCGATTTCAAACGAACCCAAATCATTACCATTGGTTACACATTAAATAGAAAAAGGTGGATTTGGAGATTTTCAAATTTATTATATAAAAGTGGTGAAATGTATTAAAATTCTGTTGTTCTATAATATAAATCCAACATTTTTTGCATTTTCAGCTCGGTATTTAAAAATTTTAGAGAAATGTTTTTAAATAAAGCAAATAAGTACTATGTGACTTTCTATAAATGGGAAACGTTACTTTTCAATATTATTAAATTTAAGAATTTTGATAAAAATTGTTATTGCAGTATATTTTAATAGTCAGTTAAAAGCACATTTTGAAAAAAAAAACTATACATTTATTTAAAATGTTTAACAAAATTAAAATAAATTAATGCTTTAAATACCTGCTATTTTTACAAGTATTGACATTTTTTAAATTTATTTACTTTACTTATTATTATTATTATTATTATTATATTTTTTTACAATTACTAAAATATGTTATAGAGCACTGTGCATGGATTTTTATTTCAATTAATATTAGATTTTATATAAATTTATTATTATTCTATATTGTGAGGAACTATGGAATTTAACTCTTCTTCATGTGATTTCATATATAGAAAACAAAAAAATCTGTAATACTAATTCCATGCAAGGTTTTATTACATACATAATAAAGAATATGTATAAAAAATAATAAACTGAAATACTAAAGGAAGTAAAGAACTTAAAAAATATAAGAATGAACAAAAAATCAATATTGAGAAAAAGTCATTTATATAGTTTTCATGAGTGAAAAACCCTTGAATGGCAATCGTGTATGTATTAAAAATACAGTTTTGACATTTTAAACCACGTGTATAAAAAGTTTAGATCGTTAATTTGAGATAATAATAAAATAGTCGATATTTTGACTGTGATAAGGTTTTTAAGCCTTGAAATTTTAAAGGGTATTTTTTATTAACTATTTCAATAGTTTTTAAACAGTATCTTATATATTTAACTAGTGAAAATGTTCGAACAATGTATTCTCCCATAATATTCACATCGGGGTCCAGGTTTTAAATCATATTGAAAAGAAAAATAACTGTATGTTTCAATTTATTAAGAAAGATTTTTGAAAAATATTTCATAAAAGTTGCTATTTTTGAAAGAGAAAACCAAAAATTTAACTTATAGATCAAAATACGTTATCATACATGGAACCTTTATTTTATAACTATATTTTAACCCTTTGTGACTCAACAACATCGGTTTGAAAAATATTTACTCTGATGTTAGAAAGTCCATTTGAAATGTAGATAATCATAGTTACATAACCCAATAAAATAATAAATTACAAACATAGTTTCAAATATTTAACCAGTTTGTAATGTGAAAAAATATATAAATTCAGATAACAACATAAAATGGAACCACACATTGGTTTATTATTATTATTTTTTTTACAGGATTAGGTGATAATTATAAAGAACATTTCCCTTTAATAATAATTCTGTTATAATAGTGTACAGATGTTTTGAAATTTATAACTATAAAATGACTCAGGAAATGAATTTAGTGAAAGTAATTATCTGATTAAAATCGTTGACATATTGTTACTTATTTTAACAAAATAAACATTAAATTTAATAAACTTTATTAAACTGATAAATGTTAAACGAAGTATTTAACTTTTGTAAAATACTACATGAAAGTAACTGAAAACGATATAACTTAATGCAAAGCTAACAGGGAAAATAATATTTTTCCATACCTCTTTTTCTTTGTGATCTTCAATATTCTATTTTGATGTAAAAATAGCGAAAATTTCTTGAGAAGGCAAAATTCCTCCAAATGAAGTACAATAACATTGGCGGAAAGCAAATTTAACCACGCAAAGGAATTGTACTTTTCATGGAAAGAAAATTCGTATACAAATTGTATTTGCGGAATCCTGTGCAGGTTTTTAATTTTAAATACGTAGAAATTATACACGCTCATAACACGCGTATTGTCCAACGAACTGACATCCAAAGATTAAATACACTGTTGTGCGTCTCTTATTCTGAGGTTAAAAAAGCGGACGATATTTTTGAAAAACGTTTAAACAATTTTCTGCGCGCATTTAATAGCAAGGCAATCTTTTTTTCTTTTTTTTTCTTCTTATATAGTTGATGTTAGAGTAGAAGGTTAAAAAGGCAGAATGTTTTTTTTATAGTCTCTCCAATTAAAATTTCTTATTTGAAGATTTATTTTTTATAAGCATTTTACGTTTTTTTTTACGATTAGTTTCACAATAATAATACTTGTATAGTTTTTTTTTTTTTTGTAAGTTGTAAAAAAAATATCCATATTCATGGCGTATCAAATAAGACATTGTTTAAATTTTTAAAGTACATAAAAAATATTTTAATGGACCAGAATGCAAAATCATAAAAAAGTAACAATTGCATAGAGCGTAATAATTGCAAAATGTGATCCTAAAAAAGTAAAAGGTTGGGGGGGGGGGGCATTTTCCCATTTTCAAAATTTCCTTTTTTCTTTATTAATGTCCTGTAGAAGAAACAGCTTGCAAAATAACAATATTTTTTTAAAGACATTTGTGGTAAATGAAAAACGAAGACGTGAATAATTATTTAATAACGACGTGAATAATAATTATCTTATATATTTTTTTTTTCAACGGTTAATAAGACATACATTGCAATTACGTATGAATGATTGCATACTTTGCATTTGTTTCTTAAAACAAAAATAAGAAGGAAAAATCATGATCTAAATCTTCAAAAAGAAGGAAAAATCATGATCTAAATCTTCAAAAAGAAGGAAAAATCATGATCTAAATCTTCAAAAAGAAGGAAAAATTACGATCTGAATCTAAATCTTCTATTGCCAAGCACTCTTGGGATTCCGACCATTGTTTTAATTTTTAAAATGCTAAAATTATCTTTAATGCTAATAGTGTCTCTGAATTGGACTTTCTTGAAAATTTAGCTATTTATCTTAATCGTGAAGTTATTGTTAATGATAAATCTGATTCCACAATGCTCTCTGCTGCTTGGAAAACCTCTTCAGTACTTCCATATAATTTATTTTTGTATTAATTAATTTTAGTCTGTTTTTAAATATATATTTATATATTTTGATTACTTATTTAATTCTTAATTTTCACCTGTTTCCATTTATATATATATATATATATATATATATATATATATATATATATTTGTGTGCTTTTTTATTTATTTATTTATTATTTATTCATTTTATTTTATTTATTTATTTATTCTATTTTATTTATTTATTTTTATTTATTTATTTATTTATTTATTTTTATTTTTTCACTTCCTTTTTCCCCTTTCATTTTGTATTCTCTATTGTTTTGATTTTACTCTTCTGTGATTGGCTGTTGTCTTCTGTTTTCCTATTGGCTGTTGATTTCTACTTTCCTGTTGGCTGTTGCTTCAGCTTGTTTCCTCTCCCTCATCTCTCATTTCAGTCTTGCTGCAGCTTTCATAGTAGACGCACGTCTTTTTGCACCTGACGAAGAAAGACCCAGATCTTTCGAAAGGCCTAACGCATTTTAAAGTTTTTGATGGTGTTTTAAGAAGTTATTTTAGTTCTTAGTGTTTCACACCAGTTTCAATTTATTTTATTTGAAAAATCATGCTTCAAGCATAGATTATGAAACACTTTCCTACATATTCAGAATATTCTAACAAAAGTTTCCCTTTCAATAAGGTGAAAAATGCTATCTAAAAATAAATCTGGAAAATGCATAACACATTTATAAAACCAATTTCAGAAATTAACGTCCTTAGTCGTTAAGAAAATAACATTCTTTTGTGAAGCCCTGTATATGGTCTATCGATTTGTATATGCTGTACATGGTTTGCTAAAAATTCTGTATTATTTCTTGTATGTTTGTTCAATTATGAAATGCCTAACACAGTTGAAAATTCACTTTTAGTAACTTCTGTCAGTAAGCGAAAATCTACCCGAATTCTTTTGTGTAGCCCTGTGTATGATCTATAGAATTTATACTTACCAAATAATATGCAACAAATTAGTTAAATTAAAAAAAATCATATCACAACTGAAAATGCACTTTCAGCAATTTTATAGACAGTTCTTTAACATAATTATATTATGTGTGCCTGTAAATGAACGATAAAATGTGATGAACACCATATTCTATAGTAACCTTCTTGTAGTGCATATCAGTGATGTATATCATTTACAACATGTTTGAAATAAATTAACATCATTAAAATACATTGCAAACGATTTTTGCCTATAGGCCATAATGTAACGGAATTATTTTGAATGTACCTGTAAACGAACAACAAATTCTATACATTTTTAATTCCGAACATGCCATAGTAAAGCTAAATAACAAATATCAATTATTTTAGTATCTGAATACATTTACTCGAGTTAGAGCTTGAACACAAATATCGGATTCACAAACGCTTTTCAACTACTTTGGAAAGAGTTAAAAATGATAATCTCATTAATAATTTACTGATACTCAAAACGACAATTATTGAAGTTTAAAAAATAAATCTCAGAAAACTTTTTTTTTAATAACAGAATATCGCAATGAATCGGAATGATTTACTTTTGTTAGACAATTATTATATTAGCTCTAGGCAATAAATTGATAACTTTAATTGCAGGAATTTGTTTTATGTTACGTTTGTTTATTGTTATAATGAACGTCTGAGGAACTGAAATGTTACTTTTACTAATATTCTCCTTAAAGTGGAAAATTTATTGAAGTAATTAGTTTTATGTCATGTTGCAAGAAATGTCTATACAATTAATCGTTTAATATTGTTTTCAGTTATTTAATATATATATATATGATGCTAAAGGGGCTTAAAGTCATAGTTTCTCAAGCAATAAAATATTTTCCCTGAAGTTTTATAAGTTTAGAGATTAAATAAAAATAACAATCTTAAAATTTATCTCTTGTGTCTTTTGTTCTTGTAGTGCATCTCACAAGGAAGGTCTCCATAAGCGCATACTCAAAAAAATTTGAAAAAATTACAGAATATTCATCGCATGAGGATGTATATGTCGATACAAAAAATTTCTGCGGAACATAGATATAACGTTCGTAAACAAATTATGAAATGAAGAAAACTTTTATTAATATCTTTTTAAGTTTTAATTCGATTTTTAAAAAAATTGAAATGACTGGGCAAAATTTTGCCACGATTATATATATTAGAGAAATGCTATATATATTTGACAGTTGCTATGTTCTAGTATAATAAGTCCTAGTATAATAACATCACTACAGCTTATTTACTTCATTTATTAGTTTTATGTCATCTTGCAATACATGTTTACAAGTAATCATTTAATATTGTTAATAACTATTGTTAATAACTTTTGATTATTAACGATAGATTATGCTTTTTAGGTGCTTTCGGAATAATATAAATACGTAGCATCCACAGTCGTCGTTTGTTTCGTCCGTTTGTATATAACAGCGCAAAAACTACCCAACCAAATGGTTTGAAATTTAAAATATATAATCGTTGCAGAATTTTGCCGAGTCATTTAATTTTTTTTGAAAATCGAATTAAAACTGAAAAAAGATATTAATAAAAGTTTTCTTCATTATATTAACTTCTATCATACATAATCTATGTAATAAAAGCGCATGTCATGTGACTGAGTTAAACAAATACGGGCTGACCATTTCTGTTTTCATATGCCGGGCGGCCATTTTTATTCAAAATTATTTTTTTCGAATAAAATTGCATAAAAGTTACTTTTAAAAAGATCGTTCAAAAAATTGTTTGGTTGAAAGATGAGTTACCTTAAAAAATATATAGATTCTGAGATAACTTCAGTTAAAAATAGGTTAACAGCCCAATATTTAGATGAATATCCATTAAAGTAAATAAACACAAGAGATTCGTTCTTGAATCATAGAATTATTAAACAATGGAGATAATTATTCGCAAAGCAAGATATCCATGGTGAATTTAGTGGTTCTTTCTGGTGTCGGAAAAAAAAATTCTCATCTGTGAACGTGGCAGAAAAAGAAAAACATGCCCATTTCGCTCATAGCAGACGATATAATTCCTTTCGCTGAAATAATAAAGAAGATATTTTTACATTGTAAAACAAGTTATAGTAAGAACGCGCCTCATTTTTTACGTTTAGCGTACAATTTCCAAATTGTTATAATATAGTATATATTCTTTATTTTCATGAGTATATAATATCTTATTTTTCTCTAATCTATTCGATTTCATGTTCGTTTCTTGTAACATTTATCGCTTATTGTGTGTCATCTCCAAATCTATAATTTTCACAGAATCTTTTCTTTTTCGTATAGAATTTCCCCAAATAATTATTACTTCAAAAAAAAAAATTTTTTTTTCATTTTAGAAAATAAAAATCTACAAAAGTACGAAACCTTTTCTAAAGGTACATAGGAATAGCTTTGAACAACACATATATATAAATTTATTTTACATGCTAAAAGGTGTAAACTAAAAACATAATATACAGTAAAATAACTTTTATTAGATTGTTTCGGCAATCTGACACATTATCAAAAACAAATGAGAATATACTATAATTGCACAGTCTTTGAAGTTATTATTTGAAATGCTATCATTTAATTTCCATCTACTTTTTTAAATTACGCACGTTATTTTTTATATTTTTACTTGGTTGTTTATTTCTATATTTGTAAATTGTGGCTCGAGTTGCTCCATGGTTACATATATGGATATAAACAACCAAGTTAAAAAAAAAAATTAACGTGCGTAATTTTAAAAAGTACATGAAAATTTAATAATAACATTTCAAATAATAACTTCAAAGATAGTGCAATTATACTATATTTTCATTTGTTTTTGATAATAGCTAGAAGTGAGCCGAAACATGTCAACAATCTAATAAAAATATTTTACTGTATGTTATGTTTTTAGTTTACACCTTTTAGCATTTAAAAGAAATATATTATTACAAGGTGATATAATTTATTGTATTTCAACACATATAAACGCAACAAAGAAAATATGTCTCGTAAATGTGCTATAAAATGGAGGAAAAAAATCTGCCATTTAATGACTTTCAATAGAATGAAAATGAAATTTAAAAAATAAAGAAATCTAATTTCAATGGAACGAATGTTTCGTGAAAAATATTTTGGATAGTGCTTTAAAATATAGTTTCATTAAAATGCCCTTTTTATCAAATTTATCCTAAAAATAAGAAATGAAAAACTAATAATGCAATGCTTTTAATATTTGTTTAAATTATAATATTTCGGTAATAATATTCTTAAGATCAAGATGAAAAGTAATGTCGTCTTTATGTCATTATGAAATTAAAAATTTATCGAAAATAAGAAAATAGTTTCCCTTTAATAGTTACTGAAGTTATTAAAATATTTTTGGACTTCAATTCACAAAAACATCATCAGACTTTTTAATCTTTACTTCTGTGAATTTGACATATAACGCGACACCTTTTTCATTGTGAAAAATATGAAAGACGTCGAACTTTGACAATTTAGAAGAATAAATAATTGACGTTTTTCTAATCTAAGATATAACAATTCTTTAAATTAATTAAAATCTAGTAGAAAGTGAATATTTTTTTAGAGATAAAAATCGTATTACATGTAAAGATTATAAAAAAAAAGATATTGGAAATTTGGTAAAGGATTATTGAAAGAGAAATGTGCATCATTTGAAATTATTGATGATATTTTTGAACTTATAAATTTAATTAACATTTATAATTTTTACTTCAAAATTTTAAAACAAAGTACCCTCAGTGATATTTAAAAAATATATTAGTATTTTATCACATACAAGAATATATAAACATTTGTACAGAATTTTTATCTATAAATATAGAATTTAAGAATGCTTATCAAAATTTGTATGTAATCAGAAATTTAGAAATTTTTTGTCCCACGGTTAGCAAATAGTAAGAAATGTCATTCCCTACCAATGGCCAACGGACCATTTTCCAACCAAGGCCCAACAATCTATTTCTATGAAGGCCCAACAGTTTATTACTGCAAAAGCATAACCAAAATAACCAATAAATTTGGATGATATAGTTAAAATAGGAAAATTTTCAGAACATGCTACTCCTTATCGTTTGCAGGTGCCAAAGCCTGAAACATTTGAGGTAAAATTAACTACTCTTTTGTGATTTTTTTAATTAAAAAGAAAAATGGAATAATTACAGCAGTTAATAAATAATGTAACGTGTCTAGTGAATTTTTATATATACAAGGTTCCCACTGTGTTCGTGTTTTTGAAAAATACTTAAAAGAAGAAAATTCTTCTTTCAGATTTCTCTGACAATTAGAGTAGCAACCTTTCCAGGACGTTATTATTGCCGATATTGTAAAAACCTACTATGAAAATGTTTCTTAAAAAATACTATTATTCAAAAAACGGACAAGTGGGAGCCCTGTATATACAGGCCTATTAGTTACATCTTCAAAGCCATGGAAATAATTATCTTTTTATTTTTATTTTTAATTAAGGATAAATTCTAGAGAATTGTTAGGGCTATCGCCAAATGTTCAGATTTTGACACATTCAAACGATAAGGAGCAACATGTCGTGATTTTTTTTTTTACGACATCATCCGAAGTTGTAGGGTTACTGTAGGGTAAACATCTAACCATACGAATAAACCCTTGATTTTCAGACAGATAATTTAACCTATTAGCGCTGAGTGTCCTTATTTGAGGACAGTTATAAAATCCTAATTTCAGCAAGTTTTTTCTTTTCTTTAGAATGAACAATTTATATTACGGGTTGTAGTTTTAAAACTAAATAGTGGATTTTTTTATAATTCGTGTTTTACTTACTCAGGATCATTAGTATACTAAAATGAATGATAAGCAATAAAATATTTTAATTGGAATTAATTTCGATATTCATCAGTTAATATTCGCACATGACTAAATCTTACACGAAAACGTAATTTGTTTTCGGGTGTTTCTTGTTTTGAAGAAAAATGATGTAAATTTTGAATATTTAAGTAAACATTACCCACACAAAATAACGTTTTGCTTTAAAATATTATTAATTTATTTTAATAAATAAATTTCAAAATAATGTGCAGAGAATAATATTTAGCCTTTACTGTACTGAAAAATGAAAAAAAAAAACAATAACCCATTTTTTTAACTTTCAGAAGATACGTCACTTTTTAAATACAGCTAGAAATTATTCTTTTAAAAATGATTTTTTAAGAATACATTTGAAAAAGAATATGTACATTTTTGTACATTTCAAGTAAAATATTCTCATGTATAATAATAAAAATATTTGTGGCCATCAAATTTTGAGGAAATACGAATTAAGAATATAAAGTATGGACCAGAAAAAACTTTATTCAGATCGAGTATTACAAAAATTTTGCAGATATTTTTAAGATGACAATGTTGTATAATTGTTATCAATATTACACTAATTAAGCTGTTCAGTAAAATATAGCGCACTAGCTGTGACTCGTGACTTCGTTCACGTAACATTTAAAAAAATTAATGCATTAATTAAGCAACATACACAATTAACAAACACTTTATCATATTTTATAGCATGATAATACTTCTGATAATCACAATTTGCGTATTTTTGTTTATATATATATATATATATATATATATATATATATATATGATCATTTAAGTTTCTTTCATGGACTTTAAACTTCATACTCTTTCACTAAGATTAATTATTTAACACATTTTTTTATTTGTATATGTTATGTTTGTAATGCTATTTTAGCATTTCTATGTATTCTATTTTACATTTATTCTGTTCATAGAAATTGATTTAATTTAAGTTTTCGTATATTTTTCAAAGTGATTATATTAGTAAATATTTTTGAGGAAAATTGTTAATTAACATGTCACTTTAGATATGATTTTTATTTGATTAGAATAGTCTAAATATCAACATAAATTATGTTTCTTTTAAAAACCAGTTTATGTTATGATATTATTATATGATATTTAAATTTATATGACATTTAAAAAAGAAATTAAAACTTGGTGGACCATAAAAGTTTAAAAATAAATAAAATAAACATAAAATACTTTTAACGCTCTTATATTTGTAGTATTTTATTTCACAGTGCCACACTTTTAACAGCTGTTGATCTACCAATAAAATCAAAATGATTATCACGCTCGAAAAACTTTCAAAGCTTAAATGCTTATTTGTTAAGCAATCGAATTGCTTATTTATTTGAATGGCGAAAGCAATCTGAAAACAGCACCCCAAATATGGAGTATTGTCATGGAGCATTGGATGTTGTGTTGTAGTTTAGGACTATGGGAGTACAGGAATGTATTCCAATCAGAGAGTTATGTAAGTTCAAATGAATTATACAAGTATCAGAGATATATAAGTAATAATGCCTGGATTTTTAATTGGATGTTCACTTGCTCGTTTCCATAATCATGGTGCCTTTAAAAAATAAGAGGGGTATTTTCTTGTTTAATTCGTTGTGTCAAATATTCTTTAAATTTCACGTGATGCAAATTCAAACGCAAATTCCAATCTCCAATGAAAATTGGATATGCTAACAACTTTTACATCAAATTTGATATATTTATTAAATTTTATCGAAATTTAATATTCTGGTAAATTGTGTGGTAAAATGATGTTAAACTTATGCTTTTGCGATCAATATATTCTGCGGAAATTACGCTACTTTGTGTAATTGATATAAAATACTAATATTCTGTGAATGAAAACCGGCACATGGTTTAAAATATGACGACAATTTCAGCGGGACAAGATTTCTTGTGAACCGATACATGTCCAGTTAAAACAAATTCTTTCACTTCATGAATCATGTACAAATATGCATTTATAATGATACATAATATGCATGTTTGTCAACAAAACGTAGATAAAACGCTGAATTAAATTGCTTGATGTTTCGCTAAGTTTCTTGTAATTTTCAAACAGTTAGAATCCATTATAAAATGTGTAGGAAATAAAACATTATGAATTACTAACTCCGCAAGAATTGTTACTTTTCGCCTACAGTTAGTTGAGAAAAAGGCCTTTACTTGAGTGCGCGACGTCACACGTACATTATCTATTTAAAACATGAAAGCGTTTAAAGAAATGCAATACTACTGTACTCATAGAAAAAAATTAAACAATCTATATTATAAAGGACAAACGTGTCCGTGCGTAACGCTGAGGTTATTTTGCGAATGGCAACAGTTGACGATGAAATTTCGGTGTTGCGATTTTTGCCGCTGCATTTTTTTTTTTTTTTTCTAAGCATCGCATATTTTCAATTTTTGCACCGTTAGATAGGGAAAAAAATTTACTTTCAAATGCAATTTGTTTAAAAACTGTATGGTAATTTACTCATTTATTAAAGCATTTAAATTAAATTTTCAAGCATTATTTAAAAAAAAAAACCTATCTCTGTTGCTTGCAGACGATTACAAAATATTAATCCGTTTGCACTTTAAACAACATAAAAAGTTCAGCATTTGTTTCCAGCTAATACATAACGAAATTAAAACTTCATTAAGAAATTTAAAAAATACCATAAATAAAAGACAAATTTAACAGACATCTAATCGAAATAAGCGCTTAAAACCGCTGAAATTATTAGAATAACTGCTGTATATAACGAAATTTTTAGCGATTTCTTCGGCTATTAACTTCTGGCACGAGACCAATACCAAATTACCGCTTTTAATAAATTTCAATATTTTATTTGAATATATAATTGACATATTTATTATAAAAATGCTCTTTGTTGTTTTTAGGGGGCAATCTAAAATATATATTAAATATAAAAATTCTATTAGCGTTTTAAATAAAAAAAATAATACATGTATTTCGCCTACATTCTTTATCCCGGGGTGCCCGGGTTAGATGCCCTAGTATTATTAAAAAAATAATAACTCTGAAATTCTATTTACAATGTAATTTAAATAGAATTTGCTAAATATGCGTTTTGAAAATATATGATTTTTGATGCAAAACATTATTTCTCAAAAATATATTGTTCTTTTAAGAATTGGATAATTATTTCGAAACTGGTGAAATGAAAATGTTGCCACGTTGTCGAACTTATAAAAAATATATTAGTTCTTAAAAGTAAAATGAATGTTTTACAGTGAAAAATATTACGTCATTTGTTTTTCGATAAAACATTTTATTTTTAAACCCGTTTGTTTTAACACCCATTTTGAAAAAAAAAAAAAAAAATATGCAAAATACTATATTTTTCTCTTTAATTAAAAGTCTTTTTTAATAGTGGGCAATTATTGTCCACCTAAACTGAAGTAGTTTAAATATGCCTCCTTGGTTGAAGCTCAAGCTGAAAAAATTACGTTGTCGTGATTTTAAATGTCAATATTTGACAGACAATGATTGATTATGTAGAATAAATTGAATCATGAAGTTTGAATACGCAAAAATATGATTTTATTTCTTAGAAAATTTATTTAATATTAACAAACGAGTGGAAAGAATTTGCTTTTGTAAAATTAGGAGCTAAGTCAATTATTCTTATCTTCAAACACATTTAAATATATGTACTATGGCATTTAAACGCACTTATCTTTGTAATACGCGAAAAAAAAATCTTATCTATCCAAAATAACGTCAGTTTCTTTTCTCAAATTATAGTGAGAGAATGAAAATTTTTATTGGTTAATAAAATATTGTCCATACGCAGTTTTTTTTTTTTTTTTTTTGGCTACGGGAAAGAAATAGCATTAGAAATGGAAAAAAAAAAATCTGTAATGTTAAACTATGGGACATGTTTGAAAAAAATGTTTAAGAATGATCTGAGAAATTTTTAAAGTTGACAGTAATTTTACTCGTGTTCTGAAACGTATGTACATGAAGTTTCGTTCAAATCGGAAAAAAACTGTAGATTTGTATAAGGAACATACATACCAAGAACGTCTTTTACATATATAGATATATTTTCTATGAGTTGAGAAAGGTCATATTGGAAGTTGGAACATTATGAAGACAGGAAGATGGGGTAAGCAAGAAGACATACTTATTTTTAGCGCTGAATTATCTGTCAATTTGCTTACTGGACAGACATTGTTGAAACATTAGACTGTAAAAAATAAATAAAATAAAAATCTGGTGATTGTACATTAAAAATTGGTTTATTTTATAGAAATAATCTGTATTTTTAACTAACTTAGGAACAAAAACTGTTAAAATAACAGACAATTCGTAGTAAATACTAAGTATTTCTTTAAATTAAACAATTTTTTACTGGCACCCTGGCTGCTATTTTTTTTACCGTAAAACCATTTTTTTACAGTGTATATGTCAGGTGAATCGAAATATTCAGTTTAAAGATACAGAGTGAATACTTAAGTTACTAATTTTGCCTCATTTCACTGTGTTAAAAAACCCTTTTCACAACTCAGCCAAGTCATCAAAAAACCTTTAAAGTTCAGCGCAATATGCAAAAAGAACTGTTTTTCCGTGTCAGCGCATCTGCCTTTATAAATCAGCGAACGCACCAACAAACATCTCGCAACATCGCTACTAAACTCGCAGCAGCTGGCGAACGCCTGCATACGAAGAATTTCTCTCGCTGTATCTTCTTCCATCGGCGCGCGAGGTAGTGGTAATACCGGATATTTTTCGACCAAGCTTCCTTCTCTCGGAATGGCATCGCATCTGAATGACTAGTGGTTTTTTCAACGAGCGGTGTGTTGCATGCTATAAAAGGACGTGAAAAAGAAGGGTGGTTTCCATTCATTTTCGAGAATTTTCTCGTATGAGGAACCACCCTAGTAAGTTTCTATGTTTGTGATATATGTTAGTGCAGTGAAAATCATCATTTTGTTTCAAGAATGTATGTGCGTGACAATGAATGTGTGAAAAAGGAGAATAGCTACTTCGGCAATTAGTGAATTGCGTGTGATGCAGAGTCTTCAAAAATATGTTTTGTGAGTGCTTACTAAATTTAGTATGAAAATGTATATGACAGTGAACCCAAGAATTGCTGCAGCAAATAAATTAAGTATTTTGATTACAATTCAATAATATTTTTCAGTGGATGCATTTAGATAGAGATAGATATAAATCAAACGTAAAATGGAGCGTCCACCTAAACAAAAATGTAATCTTTTATGATCATGTTTTAATTAAATGCTTTTCTTTAAAATTAAATTAATTGTGTAACCTTAAAATATGTTTTATATGTAAATAAACTAATCGAGAATAATCTCTAAAGAATTATTATTTTTCGTTTAATTAGCATGAAGTGTTTTATAATATGTACTTTTAGTTTTCAGCTATTTCAGGTTGTTGCTCGGGATGCTAAGGTGGTTTGTTATTGTGGCCAACATTTATTGGTACGAAATCACTATTTCGATCAGGTTTAAGATTTTAACTTGTGTTCCCTTTTGAACATTTAATCGTGTCGCCCTTTTGTTTATTTTTATTTTGCACCATGAATCCTTTTTCCATCAGCCCAATTTATCATCATTTTTTATCACACTGGTGAATCAAGTTAGTTACAGCCATTGGAACGTGGTGTCTATGTTTAGTGAGGCGAGTATTCTTTGTTATTAGGTACCCTGAGGCGTCCCCCAAGCGGTAAAACTACGGATTCTGAAATGGGATTTAGAAACCTGTAGAAGAGGCTAAAAGTTCAATGAAAAAGTATTAGAACAACATCGATTTAGTAACAGAAGGCATGTTTTACACCACAAATACCATAAATAGCTTTTTGTACAGACTATATGACACTTATATTAGACTGTAAATAAAAATAAAAATACATCCGACAACAAAATGAGAATGATTCTGCGATTGCATTATTGTATCCACTTTCAAAATGTGCCTTTCCATACCAAATCGATGATTTTCTGCAACTTTGTCATTGAAATTTAGGTTATATATCTTGTAAATTTCGTGATACGATCTCTTATTCCGGTATTTACCACTAGGGCACGTTGCGATGTGCCTCACAGTCTACTAAATATCCGTTACCATATACGTAGGCACCACTTTGATTTCTGTAGCTAATTGAGCCACCATTTGTTTAAGGTACACTATGGCACAGAAACAAAATTTGCCAATAAGAAATTTTTATTTTGTTGTCTTCATTATCTTTCTGTTCAATGTATATAAATCTGATCAAGTTTGAACTTCTATCTCATTTATATACAACAATAGAAAATTGTGCTAAAATATTAAGATTTCCATTGGATAATTTTCAAGGATTTTTCTTTTTAAATGAGTTATACAGTATTCTCACTAAAGTCCTGTCTTACACTGTAAACTTCAGAACAGTGACAGTTATAGGCATGAACGTAGTGTCTATGTATATTATGTACAGTGGATATTCGCGCTTAGTGATGAGACAGATTATAGGGTCCTCTAGTGGAAAGTTACATTTCCTATCTCTAGATGGTTCAGGATACAAGAAAATGCTTGTATTTATAGTTTTAGAGTATAATCAATTTCGTATGAAATGATCTCTTGAATGTAAAAATAAATTTACTGGAAGCCCAGATATGATTTTTCTTTATACTCGATAACCAGCTTAAATACACCGTTATCTGCATGCCAAAATGTGCCCTTATAAGAGAGAAGTGCCTTTAGAAATAAAACTAACACGTGTAAGCAATTTGCATTTATTTTAAAAATGAAAATCGTGTTAATTATACTCATTTTCGGAACCTTCGGTAGCAATGTATCAACCATTCTGAAAGTATTCCAATGGTGAAAATACTTAAACTTGATTTTCTTATTAAAATATACCATGATTTCATTACATGTGTTACTCTTATTAGTAAATATGCATCTTCCTTATAATGACACACTTTGGCATGCAACTAGGGGCATATTTAAGCTGGTGGTTGGATCTGAAAAAGCTACATTAGAGGATTTCTAATAAAATTAATTTTACATGTAACACATCATTTCATAGTAAATCGAGACGTTCCATAAATCTTTGATTCTTTTTATAGTATTTCATACTTTAAGGCCGCAGCTTGACATTAGGAATTGTTGTACGTGGTCTCACTGCGTTGGACATTGCCTTTTTAGTATACCTAAACACCACCTTAATGACTTAGCTGTTGCCGTTCTGAATTTAACCCTTTCGCGACTAGCGTCCTTAATGGGAGCCATGAAAAGTTCCCCCATACGCCATTTTGATGTCACAGCAGATGGGGGCAGATTTCCAGTCCTACAGAATTTTACTTTGTCGAAAATTGGAAAACTTCCCCCATGAAAAGTTTCCCCAAACCAGAAGGGGGAAGTTTTCCAATGCCAGAGAATTTTATTTTGGATGAGATATTGAAAACTTCCCCCATGAAAAGTGTCCCCATACGTGATTTTGACGTCACAGCAGATGGGGGAAGATTTCCAGTCATAGAGAATTTTACTTTCGTCAAAAATTGGAAAAGTTTCCCCATGAAAAGTTCCCCCAAACCAGAAGGGGGAAGTTTTCCAGTGCCAGGGAATCTTCTCTTCACTGAGATCTTGAAAACTTCCCCCATGAAAAGTGTCCCCATACATCATTTTGACGTCACTACAGAAGAGGGAAGATTTTCAGTCCTAGAGAATTTTACTTTCGTCGAAAATTGGAAAACTTTCCCCATGAAAAGTGTCCCCATACGTCATTCTTACGTCATAGCAGATATTTTTAATCTTTTACCACCGGTTTTTAAAAACAGAAATTTTCGCCTAATCGAATCGCAGAAATGCTAACATTAAATAAGGCAAAACTTACAATAAAAAATAACTGTTGGAAATAATCGAGGATTCTGAGCATCTTATGCGTCACATATACGTGTCGCTCGTCCCCAAGGTGTTAATGGGGATGGACACGTCTAAAATAGTCACCCTCTAGAACTCTTTAAGTGTACAATTTATCTTCGTAAATTGTATATTTATAAATATATTTTTGTTACTATAATTCTGTATTTGTGGATATTTTGTTTTCTATATTTCCACTTCAAAAGCACAGTACATACAAAAAAGTATATTTCCAAATTTACACTAAACATGGTTTCCAGTACATGTGCATTGGTGAGATAGAGGAAATGGCCTTGTTGAGAGGAGGAATTGTAATGCATATTTCTTGCCAACCTATTCACTCTTTCATATGTACGAACGATTTTTCATTATTTATACATTAATTATAAATAATAGATAATTTATATATTTTTGAAAATAAACACACGTAATGAATTAAACATCAATGTACAACGTTGAAATAGCACAAATTAAAAATATGTATACTGGCAAACAGCTGTTTCAAAGCCTCTAAGCTCCATCATCAGTGCGAATTCAAAAGATTAAAAGGAATTAAAAACCCTTAAGCCATGTCAGTTTGCCTGCCGTCTTTCACACGCGCTCAGATAAAAAAAAAAAAAAAAAACATTTTTTTTTTCATTTGCTGACGTCATATCGACTTGCTTTCTTTATTACTCATATTGATACTCTCTTTGTATTATTCTCAAACATTTGAAAGAGTCCGTTAAACTCTCAGTATGACATCAGATTAATTTTCTTTTTAATTCTCTAACGACATCATATTAACCTGCTTTCTGTACTTACTCATACTCATACTCCTTATATTATTGAGAAATGTTTGAAAATTTTCGTTTTATTACCAATATGACGTCATATTAATGTTTTTTCAATTGGTGAAACTTTTTATTTCATTTTCATTTTTCACATGGGAATTTTTCAATGGAAAATTAATTATTGTAGAAATAAATTTTTTGCCGATTTTTAAGTGTTGGCAACTGCTATAACGAAAAACGTTTAAATTTAATAGGAAAAGGATCTTAGAATTTTGGTTTTTGTATCTCTATATATTAAAATAATACAATTTTTTCAAGTTGTTCTGATTTTTAGATTCATAGTAGGTATTCAGCTGTAAGTACACAAAATTTCATGTCTGTAAGTTATATAGTTTCTGAGAACCGGCTCTGTGACGGACAGACAGCGTAGCGGGAAGAATAGGGTTTCGTAAGATGAACAAAGTACTAAAAAACAAGTAAATCGCATTATTTTGACGCAAAACAGCTAATTTTCGAGTGATTTTAGTTTTTAATATATTTTTCTAATGAAATAGATGAGAATTCATTTTAACTACTAAAGACCAAATCGGTTTTCCAAACGAAAATTATAAAAACGTTATATGCGTAAATTTAATATAAGTGTCATAAGAGGTTTTTACATTTTTATATGTAAATTTATTACATGAAATTTTATTCAGTTTCAGCATCATAGGATGGATGATGTTTAGTGGTTTGAAAATATGTATTATTTTAAGAATAGGATACAACCTCATGTACAAGGACATGTTTAATCTAATGAAATTACAGTAGTATATGCATTCAAACATATACTTGAATAATAAAATAGCACAATTACTGGAAATTGAGAACATAAAATTAAAGTGAAACCAGGGGGTTCAGGGGGTGCAGAATCCCCCTTGCATAAATGTATTCCTATTCTAAAAAAAAAAATACAAGCATAAGTAGTTTATCATATCATTGCAGAAAATTATGTTTAATGTGATACTTCTAAAATTTCAGGAAGTTTCGAATAATAACATATGCTTATATATGTACTTATAACTTAAAACATCGGATTGTATGATATTAAATATTATATTAAAATTATTATTATTAATTACAGATTATATATATTAGATTATATCTTTTATATATATTAGGTTATATATATTACAGATTATATATATATATTAATAACAGATTATATTAAAAGTTAGTCAGATTAATAAACAGCGATTTGTAAAGCTAACCCTGTGGCTTCTGATCTGTTGATTTACTAGTATATATAAAAAAGTCCTTCCGGCCTGTACCGGGAGGAAAATGTACCTACCATAGGATGGGGTTCTATGTTTTTGAAAATTCAACTTATTTTACTCAAACACCCTAAGCTAAATTGCTTGGAAACCGATTAAAGAAGATTCAATCCCTGTTTTCGTTAATACTGAATTTGAATGCGTAATTCTGCATGACAGTTACAGCATAACAAAAATCAGATTGTTTCAAAATGTCAGCCAATCTAGAATTTCAAACTACCATATCTCGGCCATTTTTTAAGAAATAGCAAAAACAAAAAATGTTCCAGAATCCTTGTATTACGTTCTAACACTTAACATAATTTTTTTTATATATTTATAAATTTTTGTACATCTTTTTGAATTTTAAAGAATTAATTTTTTTTTTCACTGGCCCCAATTTTGAAATAAGAGGACGGATGAAGCTGGCCAACGAACTCGGTCGAGACCTTAGTATGTCCTATACACATGCTCAGTTACATCCAAATCGGTTCATAAATAAGAATGTTACAGCATGACATATGTCAGATATATATATATATATATATATATATGGATATATGTAAATCAACTTTTGAACGGAGAGTGGTTTGGGGGTCTGGGGGTCATGATCGGTGAAAATATACCACATTTTTTTTTTTATTGCTTTCCTCCGAACGGCTGCAATAGGTATCTTTTTGTATTGAAAGCTACCTAATACATACCTAAATAATAAAAATAAATTTGGTTTGTTGTCATAGCTGTTTGTATCATTTGGGAACAAATTTCATTTTCTGAAGCCGAAATTGCGCTATGCTTTTTAAAAATAGTCAAGGAACTTATAAAGTAAAACTACCCTAAACGTTAATGAAAGATTTAAATAATTTATTTATCCAATGAAATATAATACGGTAGGCAAAGAGAGTCTTGCAGATTTAATCATAACACCGTTTCACCAAAAAAAAAATCTAATTCTGATTGAAATAATTTATAGATGAAACTGAATTTAACCATTTCTCAGAAAGATATTTATTTATTGTGCATGCGACGACGGCAGAAAAAAAAGGAAATAAATAAGCAAGAATTATTACATAATTCGTTTTCAGTCATAAAATGTATGTACGTTGCAATTAACTAAGAATTATTGCCTAATTTGTTTTTATTCTGAATAGCCGAAAAAGAAAATCTTACTAATAAGTTTGTGAACCTCAACAAAGTAATTATTTAATGTTAGGGAAAACAACTCCATTAATGTTATATAACAAAATTTCGCACTTGATTCCAATTAACTGTTTCCCTGTAATTATTCTAAAACATACCCTAAACAAAAAAAAACAGTAACTCTAGTAGAAAGAATAAGTTTAATGTAATGGTGCAATAAATATTTATAACTGAACTATTAATATTGAAAGTACCTTTTTCGAAATTGAAACTAAATCTAATCATTCAGTAAAAAATATAAATTTGTAGTACAAGTAACTGGGACATAAAACATAATAATATAAGCAAGAGTGAGAACAACTGTTAAAGTGTTAAAAAATCTTCCATAAACTGATTATAAATGAAATCTGTATTTTCAATGCAGCTTATGTTTTGTCTTTTTACTGGAGCAAAATATTCTAATGAGTTCTAAAACCTTCAAGGTAAAATATTTTTTTAAAGGAAAATAATATCTTTGAAAATCACAATTTTAAAGCTCTACAAATTACAAAGTAGATTTTAAGAAATACATCTATAATTTATTAAACCATGTTAAATTTCTAAAAATTTCGCTAAAAATGTATAGAATGACTATAAGTTAATAAATAAATAAATAAAATGCCAAGTCCAACATGGGCTCAAAAGGAGAGGGGGGGGGGGGTAAAGTTCTGCATGGTCCCCGTTCTGCCTGAAATCCGATCCCGGGCCGTGCCAGATTTATTTCATTGAAGCCGTGTCGAGTTAAGACTAAACTTCATTATCCCCGGCCTGTGTAAGATGTCGGCAAAGAGGCTATACCGTAAAAATAGAAGCTAAATATTTTTGATAATCTATATTTCTTAAACAAAACTTTTGTATAACAGTACTTTGCTGTAAATTTAATTTGGTTTAACGAATTACTAAGATACTTTTTTATTTAATTTATCTTTGCAGAGTTTTAAGTTTATGATATTTTGAAATTATCTTTTTATTTTATTTTATTTTAAGCTACCATATGCGCATAAATAAAGAAGGGCGTGGAAATCAGGTTAGGGATTTTGGCCCTCCTTGGATTTAAAAATCATTTTTCCTTTGCCTCTGATGATTTGAAATAAAAAAAGTAATATTTGTTATTAGTATGTACCATAAAATAATTAAACAGTAAGAGAAAAAAGAACTAAAAATTTTTAGGCATGGGGCTCTGGCGTTGCGACCAGAATCTGTGGAAGATTTATTTTAATTATGTTTTTCTTTTTACGTTTATGTGTTTAATTTTTTTTCGTATCCAGGGACTTCAGGGAGTCAAGCACTCTGACGTGACAGTGCCTTCTTAATTATTCTTTATTCATTTTTACACCGATATGTTTAAAAATTGTCTTGTTAGGAAGAGTTCTGAAAAAAAAAAAACATTTTAGTCTATTATTTATGTTTATTTTTTTTACTTTTTAATAAGCGCCTTCGGTTGCGAAATACAAGCACATTCGTTTCAAAATACTAGCCCTCTCTAGATATCATACAGCATGTCTCCATGTAAAATATATTGATTTTTCAATGAAACAGGTATACATCATATATTGTAAATGTATTATATTGTTTTCGCACGGATTCTTATATTCATTTTGTACAGATCAAGACATTTCTGCATTTAAGACAGGATTTCGTCATAGATATATCCTTTTAACAGTTTTTACTGTATTTATTTATTTTTTTATTTGGGCCTGAAAATCACTGCCCATACAGACTTCTAGGAAAAATGAAATCCAGGACTTTCTCGGCCCGGTTAGAGCCTGCAAAAAAAGTAAGGCATGGCCCTGGCTCAGCCTTTCCAGGGCCCGTGCAGTCCTGTAAGTGTTAGTTGAAAAGGTAAAAATGTGTTCTTAATGACGAGAAAAATTTTAAGGAAATTATAAGAAAAATTGAATGAGTTTGAGCAGTAATCCTGAGTGAAACTCGTGTATTTTATTTTAAACTCAACACAAGCTCATTTTTCAAAAAGTGAACGAAAGTGAGTTAAATGCATGAGTTTCAACTCAATGAGTTCCCTCAGTTACGACACCGGACTTTTACGGTTAGATGTCGAAACAAAATTGTCATCAGCTGTATTAAAAAAAAAAAAAAAAAAAAAAAAAAAAAACATTTTATGTTTGGTTGCAGTCCTTTGTAGTTAGCAGGTATTTTATAAATTAGGTTTAGGTAAACAAAAAATGTTTTCTTTAACCTCTCAACAGTTTTTCTTTTTCTGACATAATAAACTACTTTTTTATATAACACCACTTTTTCTGTAACCATGTTGAGATGATTGTCCTTTGTTTTTAAGTGTATTTAATTTAATATAATATTCTGAAGATGGTCATAGATGTTGACCGAAACGTCAATCTGATGTATTTTTACAGTTTTAATCATACATATATATTTATACACCATTTAGCAATAACGTGTGGTTTACCTTGCACAAAAATTGGAACAGATGCTTTACACTCACATAGAGATGTTTGGTGACTTTTTGGTTGGCGCGATTTTCAAGCCCGCGCGAAACCAAGAACTTAATACAATGGCTAGGTTGCCATTAAAGGAAAAAATCCCCTAAATTTGGCGACTTTTTTCCTTTTTATAACCGATAAAAAAAAAAAAAAAAACTGTGCGTGAGTGCATGACATCATAGCCCAAAAATTATATACGAAAATGGATTTTTTTTTCTTTTGGCCTATATCAAGGACAGAGTCTTTACCACACCAATTGCTGACGTCGAAGAACTGAAGACTAGTATACACGCTACTGTGTGTACTGTAACAGAAGACATGTTAAGAGCCTACACTAGTCACGGGAAGAAACGCTCAAGCTAATGTTAAGTCTATGGGAAGGTTCTAGCGCGATATCTCGCTCGCATTTTAATATTTTTAAATGCTTTTTTTGCATAGGATAACTGAGGTCAATCTCCAACGTTGTTAGTTTTCACTTTTTCGATTTTTGTTGCAGTTTTTTTTTATCAGTGGGCATTTTTAAATTTGGAAACGGTTGGAACCGGTTCTGAAAGTGAAAGTACCCTTATATAAAATAACTGGAACTAAAATCGAAAAAGTGAAAACTAACAACGTTGGAGATTGCCTCAGGTATATTATGCAAAAGAAGCATTTAAAAATATAAAAATGCGAGCGAGAAATCGCGCTAGAACCTTCCCATAGACTTAACATTAGCTTGAGCGTTTCTTCCCGTGACTAGTGTAGGCTCTTAAAGAGCACTTGGCGGGAACTAGAATACCGCTTAGACATTCACCGAGTCACCAAGCACCTTGAAATTTACTGAGCAGGTTCTTTGTCTTATATAAAAAAATTATAACAGTACTGACAACGTATCCAAACAAACATATGTCTAATTATAATAGTTTGAGCACAATAAATATTCATAATCAGGGCAAGACTTTTGGTTTACCTTATATATTTTTAATTGTGCTACGCCATTTTAACCTTTATTAACTTTTACTATACTACGTTTATGTATAAATTATTTCCAATCTATACGAAGTAACATAATTAAAATACACAATTTCATTTATGCCGGAATATGTTAAAAAGATTTCTCATCTACAGGACCGAATAAACGAATTTCAATGCGGTACCGTCTATGAGCGCGATATACTTAAAAAGTGTTTTTTTCTGTGTTATGAATTTTCCATCTGAGCTGTATTTTAGTATACTAAGTGATGTTTGTAGAACATAAATAAAACCATATTTAGGGCTGCTCAAAAGAAATAGAATGCATGAATGCATTATCGTCTAAGAATAGTAACTGTCTGACGTGCGCTTTCCATTAAAATAATTTGAAAGTGTTGGAAAATGTTTCATAATGCATGTGTGAAGCATGATTTGTTTAATATTTTAAATATGTGGATCGATCTTGTATATTATAATTTAATAGAAAAAATTGTTTAAAAATATTATGCTAAAAAATAAATACATAATAAAAAAACGCAAATACAGTTTACCTTGAAAAGGCAAACATAATTAAAAATAATCTAAAAACATGTTTTTCTAAATGTGGAAATATTATACATTTAATTAAACTTACATTTTCTTGCAAAATTAAAAATCTACCCTATATATATAAAATCCTAATGAAACGAATTTGTGAAACGATTTTATGAAACGAATTTATGAAACGATTTTATGAAACGATTTTATGAAACGACTGATTAAACGACTGATTATGTTTCAGGGCTATTTTTAATAAAATATCAAACGCTTGATGGTGAAATTAATACCAATTGTCCATAAAAATCTGCGGATGTCAAAACTGGTAATAGAATTTTGAAATTGGAATTAGTTTTCGAGATATTAATTTTTTTCTAATTTTAATGACATTTCTGTAATAATGGCAACTAATTACTCAGTTTTTTTGTGACAAAAAAGGGAAAAAAATAAAAAAGGATCCCGATAGGGATTATTGATTTATTTTTATTCGTCATTTTCAAATTGAAATTGAATTTATCTTTTATTTCAATCGATAATGAAGACAAGATTGTGATTAAATTATGTTTTTCACGAAAATTTGAAAAAAAAAATCATATTTCTATCGTCAGGATTCAATCGTCTGTCAGCATTTAATTTAATTTATAAACTGGAAATATTTTGAATAAATTCGTCCAAATGACGTCATTTATGTAAATACGTCATTTATGTTTATACAATTTATTTAATATAAAGAAGCCATTTATCTATTTTTATGTACAAAAAGAGGTAAATTGAAAGACAATTATAAATAAATTGTATATATACATATAAATACATGTATAAACAAGCATAAAAGTTCGGTGCTTTTCCCGTATATGGGGCCTTGACGAAACAGAGAAAATAGCCTTGGCGGAAAAGGAAATTTGGCAACATACTTTCTGTCAACCTATTTACTTTGTCATTTCGTATACAGAAGCATTTTTTCAATATCTATACAATTTGTTTAGCGTAAAATGTCATTTATCCTATTTTATATATAATCAGAAGTAATTTGTATAGAAAAAACAATAATAATATACGTATAATTAAAATACGCATATAAACAAAAAAAATCGTCGAATTTGTTTCCATGGCTGTTTATGTAATTGGGCA